>JAGTJL010000001.1:0-5139631 GCA_020746875.1 Rhexocercosporidium sp. MPI-PUGE-AT-0058
CTTTTTTTATTGGCCATGCCACCCCTGATTGTGCTTAGGCAGAACCTTATATTAAACCTTTGCTACCCTAGAAGACTTTTACAAGATTAAAGTTCTACTTCGTATTATGGGTAATAAATGTACAATTCTAGTCTGTGCATAGATCTGTTAACTCTTGGAAATTAGGAATGTGGCGGATCAGTATTACTTTATGATTGGCTAGTACCCTTGTAAAAAGCCCTGCCAGGTAGAAATCTCTAGAATCGCGCTCAGACTGCGAGTGCACATTATTTCGGGCATGTAATTACCAAGTACTTTTCATTTACGAAGTAATTATTTCCATACTCTCCCCCGCCACCGGAATAAATCTAATACGATGGAGACGTGTGCGTAGCTTTCCAGTTTGTGCAGCAAGTAATAAATGAGATTTTGCGCACCCTTTGAAGCCATCCAGAATCTTCTATAGAAACCCTGGATTTGATGAAAGACCAATCTTTGGCCTCGCCAACCAAGCAAACCAGGGCTTCTGGCCGCTCACAGCAGTGTTTTCCGATGGGCCTTTTGAGTTACCGTATTATCTGGCATACAGCGCCATGGCGAATTAACTTTTCGGCAGTATTTTGATAGGTTTGGACCTGGCGCTATAGTCAAGAGTGGCGCTGTAGATCATAATTTCCCCCTGAATCTTTACTAAAACATCTTCTTTTAAATGTTCGATTCCGCTAACTGTAACCAGACTCTTTATCCTCTAATTGCACTTTTATATAGTATTATTAATATGCCTCTAATTCCTCGATCATTCTTGATGACGACGACATCGATGGAGATACAATTATAGTTCAAAGCACGTATATTTTAAGGCACGAGAAGGAGGCTACACTGGCAGAGAATAAAGCCGACGTCACAACAGATACTAGGAATAATACAGAGAGTGCTTTTGACTCAGACTCAGAGCTAGACTCTTCCGAAGAGTCAGGAGAGGAGGACGAGGATATGGCAGATATTGAGAGGAATAATAGATAGAATATCACCAGAATATATGCTCTTGAACCCCTCTGTTTACACCTAAAATACGCGAGCTGTGAGTACCTTTGCTTAGAAATCTTATACCGCCATGGCGATATAACATACGCGAAGTTAAGGTGATATAATTAGACCTGGCGGTATGGTCGAGAGGGCGGCCATAGCGAGAGTGGCGCTATATGCCAGATAATACGGTAAAGGATTTGGAGAGGAACTCGCATATTTAACGAAACGACGCGACGTGCCAAGGCTGTCAACACCACTGTTTATACCTTACTTTACTATCTTAGAGACGACTTTTTGGGATTATTTTCTTATAACTACGCGGTGATTGCATATTCTGATTCTTACGTCCATTTTAGTATACTATATAAACTGTAATATAGCGCTATGGCTCTGTATCTTTTTAGTGGTAAATCGATAGTTTTGGACCTGGCGCTGTAGTTAAGGGTGGCGTTATAGATTATAATTTCCCTTTAAATCCCCACTAAAATACCCTCTTCTTGATGACTTCCTCTACATCCTTTAATTATACTTTTATCTTTAAATAACATTCTTTTATATAATATCGTTAATATATCTTTAATTCCGCGTATTTTTGTAAGTCCTTTACTACCCGGTTAAGCTACCTTGAATCTGCAAGGCTTTTTATAACCTCCTAAACCTCGCTCTCGACCTGGACTATTTGCGAAAGATAAAACAACTCGCTCTTAGCGTGTTCTGGGCCGTAGGTATATTAAGGGAATTGGCGAACAAAAGATAATAAAGCAATTAGCTTAATAGCGAATTTAATATAACGCTTAAGGCGTCGGGTGGCCTGGAGATTAAGAACGTGCGAGTCGACTTGTTATTAAAGAAAGAATTAAGGACGATAATATAAACGGCTTTATAAATTCGGAATTCGACGATTACGTTACTCGGAAACGATACTCTTATTCTCGAGAATATAAGTTAGTAGCGATCACGTATTTGTGAGAATTAGGCGAGCCAATCAGGAATGAGGAAGCGCAGTAGGTAAGGACACGTGATCAAAGAGAGAGAATTGCTTGCTTGCTTGCTTGAAGAGCTAGAAGAGCTCTTCGGTAGTTATATATAAAATAATAGCTTCTTTAAAAGCTTCTACGACTACGTAATTAATTACGTAGCTTATACGAGTTACGTAATTGAATACGAGCATAATTTCCCGGAATATAAAGGTAATTTCCGGGCCGCGTAAGTAGTGGAAACTCCTTCGGTTATTCTAGGGTAGAATCGGCACGAGTTACCGAAGTTAAATTTAATACGCCCTCTTAATGAGTGACGTAATAGCTTTATAAGCTTATATATAAGCTAGCTTTAAAGTAGAGCTTCTATTTACAAGAATAAAGTAAATACATGAAATACCCTTTGCGGAGGGTAGGCTAGATGTGAAGAGAGAAATATAAATTACAATCTTATTTCCTTCGCTTTAGCCTTATTCGGCTAGTCTTAAAAGCCTTATAAATTCAATAAATTTAGGCTTATCTAGTGGCTTTATAAAGCCGTCGGCTTTTTGTTTAGACCCTTTTATGTAAATTAAGTCTATTTCGTCTTAATTTATGAGGTCGCGGACGTAGTAGTATTTAACGGTAATATACTTAGTCCTTTTGTGGAATTGAGAGTTATTAATTAATAAGAGAGCGCCGTTATTATCTATATAAATAAGGAATCGTTCCTATATATAATAGCTTAATTCGGTTAAAAGCTGCTTTATATAAACAGCCTCTTTAAAAGCCGAATTAATAGCCATATATTCGGCCTCAGTCGTGCTTTAAGCTATAATACTTTGAAGCTTACTTTTCCAGCTGAATAAGTAACTCGCTAAGTAAAAGCTTAAGCCGCTAGTCGATTTAGCCGTACTAATATCTCCGGCGTAGTCGGCGTCGCAATAGCCGCTTATATATCGATTGAAGCTTTTTTCATAGATTAACCCTAGCTTTTTTAATCCTTTTAAGTATCTAAGTACGTTTTTAAAGGCAATTAAGTAATCCGCGCTAGGGGTACTAGCGCCGATTACTTAATTGCCTTTAATATTATAATTTAAATTATAAAGATAATACGTCTCGATTAATAATTGAAAAAGTTATTTCTTTTGTAAATCGAAAGAGGTAAAAAGCTTCTGAATATAATTATATTTTAGCCCTTGCGAATATGAAAAATAAGGATTATAGCTTTAATAACGCATAATAATAATAGAATTTAGGTTAATTACTTTACAAATAAAAACCTATAAAATAATTATATATTTAAATTATTATTTATGAAGTTAATTAGTATTAAGATAAGGGATTAATATAAGTAAAGAGAAAATACTCGAAATAAGGAAGTCATTAATAAGAATATATTAAAATAACGTAGTTATCTAAAATAAATTAAAAAAGTATAAGTATAAATTAAAAATAAATTAAAATTTAATCGAAGATCGTATTAGAATTAGTTCTTGAAATAATATATAATAATTAAGGGTTATATATATAAAACATATAAGATAATAAGCGGTTTTGAAATCACGAACGATTTTTGATAAAAGAATAAGGGTTATTACGCTAAACTTTATTTGCTAGTAAAGCTAATAAGAATTGCTTATTATATATATTTTTCGTCTATTATATAAGAACTACTGGTCAAAGCTTTCGCGTATTTTTACTGTAATTCCCCAAGGGAAAAGCTGGAAATTAAGGACAGATTATATAAAAAGAAAAGTATTATATATTTAGTAAGCGTTAGACTTTTTCTACTAGTAATTATTTACCTCGCTTTATTCTTTTTAGAATTTACTTTTAGAATAAATGATAAAAAATTTGATTCGGTGGCGAATCGCTAGTATAGCGCTAGCTAATAGTAATAATATATTCTTACTTCTGGAACGGAAATAAATAAAAGGGAAGATATTGTAATAATTTATGCACTTAGCGCTGATTGCGTAATTATTGCTTTTATAAAGACAGTAAAAAAGAATAGGTAATTTTCCTTTTTTAGCAATTAGCTTCCGTATAAATTAAAGTATTACCAGCGAGTCTATAACTGTAATGATCACTGGCACGCTGAGGTGACTATGGAACAATAGAATAGCTAGGGAAGCGCTGTAGACTCGCTGGTGATATTTCAATTTATACAGAAGCTAATTGCTAAGGAGGGAAGATTACCTCTTCCCCCTCACTGTCCTTATGAGGGCAGTGATTACGCAATCAGCGCTAAGAGCACAGACCATTACAAAAACGCTTCTCTATTTATTCCATTATGCTATAGTTACTTCAGCGTGCCAGTGATTATTATACTATTAGTATATTAGTTCTTGAAGACTCCAATTAAAGAACTCAACAAAGTCCAATACTACCAACGTACCTCGATTACGAGCACAAGCTAGACTTTCAAGCTATTCGAAATAGGAACCGTGTATCTCATCGGACCTCATCTTGTCCCCAACCTTATTACTTGTCAGCATATTCGTGCTTTCTCTAGCGGCGCTTGGCACCTGGCCGTTGTTCGCAGCGCGGCCCCATGATTCCAATATTAACTTCCTTCGCCCTTAACGGACGCCAGGATATGGGATATTCTCGTGGTTGGGCACCAGTCCCTGAATCGGATGTCGATGGTAGGTGGCAGCACTTGAATAGGAAAAAATATTTGTTTAAAAATCAAATGATAATTAAAGGTGAGTACTGTTTTCCCTCATACAACCTGAAAGCCCCTCTGCATTCGCCTTGATATTCACTCAACCGTGACTGAACTAGTCTTTAAAATCCCGCCTTCCAATTTTCTCAGCTCCACTTGACTCCCGTCCGGACTCGCGGCGTGAACGAAGGTGGCCACGCCATCTTGCACCGGCCCCCCCTTATTTGAACCGTATTTATCATATACCCAAGTTCTCCTTGTGCGAGTCCGGTCAAGTGAGCTCGAGATCGAGATTCCTAGGCTCTTTAGGAGTGGTTTGAGGCTAGGTAGGCAAACGACGATCATTGAGCCGCAATACTCGGCCGCTGCCCAGATATCTAGCCATTTGGGTCAGTATTTGAAGCGCGGATGGGGAGGACTCCTGTTGAGAACTGGCTTCGGGACACATACATATTGGTGTGTTTTCGGGTGAAATGCTGATTGCTATACATCTAGCAATACTGATAGCAATAGTGATTCCAGCCAGAAGAAAAATTCCATACACAGTGTACTTCTGACGCTTGTGGAGTTTGAGATCGTGTATGAGGAAAAAGGGCAGGATGAAAACTGTTGTCAGGGTTTGTTAGAAGGTACTAGAAACGAATTGGGAATAAAGATTACTCATTAAATCGCAAGAAAGATCAAAGCTAGCATGAATCCTGAAGAATGTCTCGCCTGTAACTAAAGGGCAATAGTCCGAATCTGTGGACCTAAATAAGATCTCGGTTAGCAGGAAAACCACTTGAATATGATATCATGCAGATGGAAGTCATACCAATTCGTGGACAGAGGTCTACATGATACGAACATGCCCAAAAATATAGTCATCATGGAGCCTGCGAGATAGGCTGTGAGGCATTTCAATGCTATCCGTACCCGAGTTGATGTTGTTGGTACTAAATCATAGTAAAAGGCCACAATGCAGGCTTTTGGCAAGAAAACTCCGAGATAAAACAGTACATCTGATGCAAACCAGAGCTATGTGCCGAGGCGTTTTAGTTTATGCATTCGAGGCAATGTTAAGGATAGGTAAAGGACAAACCTTGTTGAGTGGTATGGTGTTCGGGACCTCGCTCGCGTATCTCGTCAATCCACCCAGATGATATGTAATTGTATCACAAATAATACACCCAGTCTCTACCACCAGAGAAAAAATCAAGAGAAGCTCTGAAATCGGTCTTGTCCTTCCGCGCAGAAAATATGAATATATGCGCAGCGAGACGAAGAAGAAACTCAGGGCCAGAAGAGACCATTCAATCGCCTATAGGAAACTTTAATTTAATAAACTTTGTTGGAAGACAGCTGTTGTAACCTACTATTGTTGCTTCTCCAGAGGGAGGCATGATTGGTTGCGGGAGCGGTCGTCAAAGATTGAACGTACTGACGATGGACAGAGATATTTTGTAGCGATAGTTATTTATTGAACAACATCACTGCCAAGGGATTTAAAAGGGGGGGACGGACGGCTTCATAAACACGGCCAAGCAGGAGTTTTCAATAACATGTCTGTCTTACTTAGTACGCATCCATAAGTGGTGGCTCAAAGCCACCACTTATAGAGACATCTTCGGCAAACTTGGGGACTCGGCCCTCCAGGGAGTCGGGACAAATGGCTGAGTGTCAACCTGGGAGCAAACCTGCTTGAGGAAATAGTGATAGTCAAGTGCAGGCAAAAGCGGGCGCAATAGACTATGATCAAGGCCACATCCGGCTCTGTTCTCGGTTCATCAAGCATATAAACTTACAGTAGAAAAGAGAGAATAGTTAGGAGTGACGAGTTCCGACGAGTGATGCTTTCCTCACCTCAAATTAAAGCAATGAAATTGGTTAGGTTTCAAAGATAAGGCATTGATTGACCTTTACGGAATAGTCGGATTGCTACTGTACTCCGCAATGGCGTACTCTTTCACTTGTGCAGATTGAGTTCTGCGAACAGGCGACCGGCCTGGTGGGAACCACTCCTATAGGATCAATCTTCCGCCTATCAGTAGATCCCTGAGTAGACTCTCATGTGAAGCAGCACGGAAAGCCCCGCGGTTCAATTGACTGAGCGCAAGTACTCACTTTATTTTTAATTCTGACAATCGCACAGACGTTTGAATAGAAGGTGGATCAAAATACACAGATTTGGGCCACTCACAGGGGCTGAATCACCTCAAAAATCTTGGATTTCCAAGTAGTTTTTAGAAAGTCTCATATTTAGGATTGTAACCCCAGCGTGGTTTTGCTGTGTGGCGTTATTTCAGACCCACCCTTTATTCTGAAGTCTGTGCATTGTCACCACCTCACAGCCGCCCCCAATATCGCAAGCCTCAAGATCCGATCTTCGCGATTCTCGCGGTAAGACATGGAAATGAGTCGAGTTAAGGGCGTGGCTTCCTGAGTCGATCGCATTGGAGCTTTGGCAACAACGGGACGGAGTAATCTTACCTCCTGCACGGAAAATTCCGGCATATAACGTTGCGAGGTGCCCTTTTTTGAATTTGATGAGGTTTTCATGCTATGCAGACGGGCATCAGGTTTGGTGCTTTCCAGGTTTGACGTCGCAATGTCACGTGAGTGTAACCGACCCGATGAAAGATAAAACGCCCGTGCATGTTTCCGTGATAGGCTGCCGAGCTCCTACGCTACGCCGCCACCGCATGTGAGCAACCGTTTTGCGGCGTTGTTCCTGTCTCGCCAGCCGACCCGGGGGTCAGACCGGTTTTACAGGTTTCCGGGAATTAAATCGGCTTTATCCTTTAAGACGGGCAGCTCGATTCCCCTGTTCATATTGTCTGTGGTGCCTCTCACACCAACAGCATAATACCATACTCAGCCATGATATTGAACGATTCCTCCTTCCAGACTGGCTCTCCCTCTGTCTATGTCCCTCTTGCTATGTACCTTGTATATTTCTAAAACATATCTGCCCATGATCATATGAACGGTACGCAGCCATTCACAGCGTGAGCAAAATTAATCATACAAATCAATTAATATTTAATTGATTTGATTTGATTTAATTTGATTTGATTTGATTTGATTTGATTTGATTTGATTTGATTTGATTTGATTTGATTTGATTTGATTTGATTTGATTTGATTTGATTTGATTTGATTTGATTTGATTTGATTTGATTTGATTTGATTTGATTTGATTTGATTTGATTTGATTTGATTTGATTTGATTTGATTTGATTTGATTTGATTTTAATTAATTAATCTAGATTAATCTAGGTTAATTTGATTAATGACTTTTTTCTTTAGATATTTATATATAATATAAGAATAGATTAAATAAGCGAGTATTTTAATAAATAATGAATGAATTAAAAAATAATCAACTTATAAACTACTTAATTAAATAAATAACAGGTAGAAATCTGTTGAATTCTTTAGATTAGTATTTAGAATTTGCTGACAAATACAAACACTTGCTTATAAATAGGCTTTCTATTAATAAAACCTTTTACTTTTCGATCTTAAACAGACTATACTATTACTAAGTTATTAATAAGGCTTACTAATCCAATATTAATTACTAATGCAGTGTTACAAATTAAATAAAATAAGTTTCTTACTTTATTTGAGTTAAGCGAGGCTCTCTAGATTAACCGAGACTGTTAGACTTTAATTGATTCTATTATTAGTATATATTAATCTTCTTTAGCTTAGTTTTAAAATCTAGTCCCAATTAGGACGCGGCTTTATATCAATCAAATTAATCAATTAATACTTGATTAATTTGATTTGATTTGATTTGGTTTTGATTAATTAAGATTTTACTTGATTTGAATATGATTAATAGCTATTAATCAAATCAAATCAAATCATTTTTTACACTGCTCTTCACTTTAAAGCCGGCTGGACTTAAGATTAAATCGCTCTTTAATTGAATCTTATTTTACGTTAAGTATAATACGCTTTTTTAACTCGATTGACTCCTTAATACTATCGACGAGGCTATAAAGCCTACTTGAATACTCCGCAACTTAAACGACTGATTTAATGAGTCACTGCTTCGAGAAGGAATCGACGTATTATTTAAGCCGATATTCTTTTAATCTGTAATGATCACTGGCACGCTGAGGTGATTATGGTATAATAGAATAGCTAGAGAAGCGCTGTAGACTCGCTAGTAATATTTCAAATTATATAAAAGCTAATTATTAAAAAGGGAAGATTACTTCTTCTCCTTTATTATCTTTATAAGGACAGTAATTACGCAATCAGCGCTAAGAGCATAAACTATTATAATATCTCTCTTTTTATTTACTTCTATCTTAAAAGTAAGGATATACTATAGCCCTTAGCTAGCGCTATACTAGCGATTCGCTAACGAACTAAATTTTCTATTATTTATTTTAAAAGTGAATTCTAAAGAGAATAAAATAAGGTAAAAACTATTAATAAGAGGGACTTAGCGCTTATTAAGTATATAATACTTCTCCCTTCTTACAACCTTTCCTAATTAATAATAATAATTATAATAGATTATAAGTTATAACTATCCCTCGATCTTAATAATATCGTCTTCTAATAGCTACTTAGCCGGCGGTTCCTCTAGTCGTAAGCGCAAAAGCAAGATACTTAACTTTACCGCGATTAACGCTAGTAATACCTCGACTAAACGCTAGCGAACCTTAATAACTTCTTTAAAGATAACTAATATTAACGACTTAAATAATGATAATAAAAATTCTAAAAATAATATCTGATTTTTTTAACGAATTTTATTTAAAGTAAAAAAGAATACGTATATTCGATTTTTAAGTAAAGCTATTATAAATATAAGCGACGTTCGTCAGGAGCTATACCTGCGTTACGCCGGCGAAGTCCAAGAATTCCCCGATCTTTATTACTTTAATAACCTTAGCTTATTTACTGTAAAGTATTTAAATTATTATAAAAAGAGCAAGTCGTATAAGTTAATAAATTAAATTTTTTCTACTCGCTAGCAAAATATAAATTAATAACCGGCGAGGTCTTAGTTAAATTGAAATCACTTTTCAATAATCTCCTTAAAACCGCCTCTTAATTCAATTTTAATAAAATTAAGCAAGCCGATCTCGATATTACTTAATTCATCTTTAATTAAGAAAAGCGTTGTATTAATTATTTTATTAAAATCTCTGACGCCGAAGCTCAGAAGTCTTCTTAAAAGCTTATAATATCCTCGATTAAGGAACTTTATATTAGCGTTATATCGGTTATTAACGGGCTATATAGCGCGCTAATCTCAATTCTCTCTTAAGAATTCGAAAACTTAAAAAAAAGTAATACTAAGCTTATAATTAAGATTTCCGGATTTCGAGAAATAAATAAACTTAATATTCGCTAGCGAGTTCTTTATTAACTTCCAGCGAAAGACTTCCGAAAGGTTTACTTTAACTCTTTTAAAGATAATATAAATAAAGACTTTAAAGCCGGAGCTACTAAAGATAATAATTATATTAATATTATTAAGAATTTAAGTAATAAAAATAAGTTTACTATTATTACTTAAAGATAAATCTAAGGTTTTTACTTGGCGATCTATTAGCGAAAGATTAGCGTTTGCACGGCGAAGCACTTTAATTTTCTGATTTTCTTAAGTATTTCGTTCTTATTATAGCGCGAATAAATAATATAAGCTTCTTTTTCTTTTAAATATTATTATTTAAATTATAATATTTAATACGCTTTTAAAATTATAAAACCTTATAAGCAAAAGCAGAAAAGTATATAATATTATAATATATCTTTAGCGAGTTATTAGCGTAGCTTTAGCAACTCTCCCTCGAACCCTTCGAAGAAGCAAGAAATTATAAGCTTATCTTTGCTAGCGCTTAGCTTTCTTTTTAATAGCGTTTCGACTTTTCAATAATTTAATTAACTTTTAGAAATTTATAAAATTCTTTATTATTTCTTAAGAATTATATATTAAGCTAAATCTTTTTTATTTAATAAAGTATTATTCTTTGCTTTTAATTACTCGTCGATCTAAAAGAATCTTAATAGCGTATTATTCTTCTTTATTAACGAGATTAAGTTAAACGACTTCTGACGATTCGCCGGGCCTTTACTAATACGGCTTTAGTAATAATATATAGAAGACGTTATGTAAATAGCTATATTTAAGAGGTAATTTTAGCTTATACGCTTGTTTTCCGATTCTTTTAATAATTTTAAAAAGCTTTAAAAATTAATAATTTAGCTTTTTATTTAAACGAATTATTGTGGTGGGGTTGACCTCAGAGGTCCATTTGTCACGTGATTAGGCTGCATCTTGTTGTATTTAAGATAGCCTTTAAAGCAATATCCTTTAACGTATAATAACGATTCTTATTATTATAACTTTTCTTTCTTATTTAAATTATACTTCTTTCTTCTTTTAATAAATTATATTCTTTAAATATATAATATCTTTAATATTCGTTAAATAAGTATTTCTTACGTTTACCCTCCGGCACTTGCTTTACTACCTTCTTGTTATGTGCTTAGTATTTTCCCCTCCACATTATTTTAATATTCTTTAACGAAAGTAAGATTTGTTATTTAACTTTGAATTTTATAAAACGATAGCTTTTATTATATTATTTCGCTTAGTTTTCTTTAATTCTTTACTAGCTGGTTTCCAGCTCTTAATGTTTCTTAATAACTTCTTCCGCTTATTTTTTTAGTAATTAATATCTTTCTTTTTATAAGATCGTTTTCGATTTCCTGGCGAAAATCCAGCGATATACCGTACTTAGTCTTATTCGGAATTATTCTAATAGATTTATAATAAATATTTATATACGCGAACTTCGCTAAGAGCAGGAGATTTACTTAATTGTTTTATAAATAATAGATAAAATATTTTAGTTACGCTTTTAAAGCTTGGTTCTGTCGCTTTATCTGCCCGTCTGTTTGCGAATGAAACGCCGTCGAAAGGCCTCTCATTATTCGTAAATAAAAGCAAAATTCCGTCCAAAATCTTAAAGTAAATATTAAGCCTTTATCTGTAATAATCGTTATTGTTGGAAATTATGTGATCCAAGAGTCACGTGAATATGGAATGCTCTAGAAGCATTGATTTATAAAGGCATGGAAGGCTCTAGAGCCTTCACCTCATGTATATAAACCTACTCTCACTCTGCTTTTAGAAGAGTGAGGCATGCAAATACAAGAATCTGACAGTTATAAGCAGCCCGTAATCCTTGAATTAGTAATTAATAAATAAGCGTGCTAAAAGCAGTATATCGATAGTTTTTAAGCACGGGATATATTTAATATCTTTAATGAATTTATCGATAATTATTAATAAATTGTCAAAGACTTTACTTATAATATTACTTTTATAAAGTATTAAATTTATAATGAAGTTTATTATAATTAACTCAAATAGCTTATTAAGCTGGCTCGGCGCTTGTATTTCGCTAGCTACTTTCTTACGTTTTACTTTTATTCTTTAATAAATATTATAAGTCTTAACGTATTCTTTAACGTTTATTAATATTTTCGGCCAGAAATACTTCTACTAAATAAGCTTTAGTGTTTTTTTATAATTAAAATAGCTTATAATTAAATTATTATAATATATTTTTATAATTTCATTACGAACGGTATTATTTTAAAAGATATAAGCTATTCGCTAATATCTTAGTAGACTATCGCTATCGATATTTTAATTTAAATCCCCGGTATTTTATAATCTGGCTCGCTTTTTAATAATTAAAGCGTCTTTTTTTTATAATTTTAAGAGCAGCGAAAGAAGCGAGTTTAATTTAGGGTTTGCCGTTTCGGCTTTTATAACTCTTATTATAAGAAACCGTAATATAATATATTTATAATTACGCTAATTAGCGTTCTGCTTCTCGCCGGCTTTACGTAAGAAGTTATTTAAGCTTTTAAATAAGTTCTGAGAATTATTAAGCCGTATAAGAATATATTATTAATTAAGCGTAAAAGTTATTTTTATAGCCTCGGTTAATAAACTTATTATAATATTATCGCCGGCAAATTAAGGGATATAAGTTAATTAATACAATATATTATCGTCTTCTCGCCGGATGCTCTCCGTCGTATAATCAGTTATATTAAGCACGCGGATTAATTTATTTTAAAATATATTTCGTAATTTATTTTATAAAATAAAGAGTATAATATTCTCCTTATCTTTCGCTAGCTTATAATTAAGCTTACGTAAGAGTTTATCTGCGAGATTATTCTTCTTTTATTTATAAATTATTATAAAGTTATATTTAAATACTTTTAGAGCTTATCTAGCTTATCGCCGGCTTAATACCGTCGTTATTATAAAGTAATAGAAATTATTATAATTTATTAATACTTTAATAAGAATTAAATTATCCTTTAAATAATACTTTTAATATACGAAGCATTTAACGATCGCAAAGAGTTCCTGATTATATACTTTATAATTCAATTTAATAATATTTAATTTTCTATTAAAAAACGTAATAAAGTGTTATATAGCTTTTTTCTTATCTCTCGCCGGTTATTTATTAAGCTGAGAAAGGATTCTTGTAATTGCAAATCCAGACGCATCAGTCTTTAATCTTCTCGGCTTATTTAAGTTAAAGTATATAAGAAAAAGAGCTAACGTAAATATATCTTTTAATACGTTAAAAGCTTCTTTCTTAATAGTATTTTAATAAAAGGCAAAGGCAGGTTATCTTTTCTTCTTACTTTTTATTAAGCTTATTATTAGCCGAGTAATAGCTGAGAAATTTGCAATAAATCGCCGGTGAAAGTTAACGAAACTAATAAAAACTTGGATATCTTTAATATTTTTAAGCTTTAATTAATCTTTTATAATATTTATTCGGCTCTGCTTTATTAATACTTTAGCAAGAGATATTATATAACTTAGAAAGTTTATACTTTAAGTATTAAAAGAGTATTTCGATAGCTTAACGAAAAGACTTATTTATTATAATCTTTCAAGAACTTAACGAACGTAATTCTTATATTAAAATAAATCTGTCGAATATATTAAAATATCGTTAAGATAAACAATATAAATAATATTTACGAGTCTTGCTAATATATTATTAATATATATTTAGAATATCGCCGGCGTATTAAATAGCCCGAACGATATTATTTAATACTTATAATATTTATAACAAGTGCGAAATACGGTTTTTTACTCGTTTTTTTCTTTAATCTTAATATAATAATATATATTTTATAAATTTAAATTAATAAAAATCTTTACGTCTCAGAGTCTATTTAGCGTCTCGCTAATTAATAACAAAGAGTGTCGATCCTTAATCGTAATTTAGTTTAAAGCTTTATAATCGATATATAATTAAATGCTATTATTTTTCTTTATTATAAATAAAATAAAAGCGCTAATTAAGCTCTTGCTTTTCCGTATTTATTCTTTAGCTTCGAAAGATTTAAAGTAGTTCCGGAGAACCTCCAGTTCCGTCTCGAAGAGGTTATAAATCGGAAAGTATAAAGGCTTCGCACTCGGTTCCAGGTCGATAATATATTAACGACTTTATAATAAAGGCAGCTTATTCTTTCTCTTTTTTAAAAAGACGTCTTTAAATTTATAATATTATTATAAAATAATAAGCATATTATCAGCGTTTAATAAGCGCGTAATATTAAAGCTAAGTATTATAACGTACGCAGGCGACTCTTTTTTATTAATAACTTATATAAACTCTTTAAGTCTTATAATATTAAGATTATAAATATTATTTAATTAATATAAGTATTTTTATTATTTAGTTTTAAAATTAATCTAAGAATTGATTTCTTTTAGCTAAAGCTATTCCAGAATCAGATTTATACCTAATATATTAATAACTTTTAACTAAAGTGCATTTAGCTTTATTTATTTAAGTGTATTTATAATCTTTATTCAAGCGAGAGCTATACTGTAAATAATACTTTTATTATTAAGAAGAGTCTAAAATATCGTTAGTCCTTCGCCGGTAAATTATAAATTATATTCTTTTATTATTATGGTAGGGAAAACACTAAGCACATAATAAGAGGGTAGTAAAGCAAGTACCGGAAAATAAACGTAAGAAATACTTATTTAACGAATACTAAAAATATTATATATTTAAGGAATATAATTTATTAAAGAAAAGAAAAAATATAATTTAAATAAAAAGGAAAAGTTATAATAATAAAAATCGTTATTATTATTAAAAGATATTGCCTTAAAGGCTATTTTAAATATAATAAGATATAGCTTAATTACGTAATAAATAAGCTTTTAAGGTTAATCTTATTATATACGTCTCTTTCTTAAAAAATTCATATTCGACTTCGAGTAAAGAAATAAAAACTAATATTATAGCTTTAAAGCTTTAAATATTTAAAGGAAAATGTATTTAAGTAAGGATAAGTAAATATTAAGTAACTTATACTTTACTTTTAAAAGTAAATAATCGTCTCGCTTAATACTTTTAAATATTATCTTTTACTTTATTATTATTTTTCTTTTCTTTTCTTTTTAATAACTTTATTACTTTTTTTTATAATATTTTTAAAAAAGCTTTACGCGTCTTTTTACATTTATATTAATCTTTTTATACCTCTTAACACTTGTCGCATCGATTCTGTCGCTTAAATTTACCTTCTTAAATATTATATCCGAGTAAACTTTAACTTTAATAAAATTAAAGTAATTCTTTTAAAATAAATTAGCGTATAATTAATATTTAAAATAAGTTCCCGACTCCTTTCCTTATAATATAAAGACTAACTTTCTTTATAAAATAAAAATCAATCTTTATAACGAGTCGAATTCGTTAATATCCCCTTATACTTTAAGCTAGCGTGTTTTTAACGACCTCGCTCCTTCCTTATACTTTTACTTTAATAAATCTTTTATAAACTTTTTTAATCTCTTAATTATTATTAAAAATAAAAGTAAATATATTAAAAATATATTAAAAAAATAAAAATATATAAATATATAAAATTAAAAGTAAAAGATAATCGGAAGACGGTCTTCTTACTTTTAAAGTTTAAAATATAATAAAAAAGTAAAAAGAAGCTAATTAAAGCATTTCTTTTCTTAATTTAATTAAATCTCTTTTTTATTTTTGTTTTCTTTTCTTTACTTTTATTTCTTTAATAAGTCGATATTAAATAATAATAAAGTCGGTCTTAAATAATTCCTCCTTCTCTTATTTTAACGGTTATTATATTAAATAAAAACGCTAATAATACTTTAATAACTTCTTATTATATTTTCTTATTATTCTTTAATAAATAAATAAATTATTATAAGCAGCTAAGATTTATTATATTTAAAAGAAAAAGAAAAAAAATATTATACTTTATATATTAATTTTAAGCTATTTAGTTTTCCTCGCGGTTTTTCTCTTTTCTTAATAACGGGTTATAAAATAAAAGCTTCTCGAGAATAACCCTTAAAGCTTTAATAAGTTATAAGCTATTTTAAACCGCCTTCGTCGTCGCTTTTCTTCGATTTACTTCTTATTATTAATTAATTAGAAAAAGTAAGAGATTAAAAATAAGTTCCTTCTCGTTCGATATTATTAACTTTTAAATCTTAATAATTTTTTAATATAATTTAAAGACTTAAAGTAAAAATATAACTTTAATCGCCTTATTAAAATAAAAAGTATTTTTAATTTTATTATTTATTTTAAGCCTTTATTAATTATATTATAAGCAATTTTTAAATCGATAATGTCGAGCTTTCCGGAAGTCTTTTTTTATTAAAATAACTTCTTTTTATTTAAAGGTAAGGTTCTTTTTTAAAAAACCTTATATTAATATAACTTTATAATGATTTTAAAAGTAATAAAAATATTCCTTAAATACCTTTATAAGCCAGTATAAGTTAAGCCGAATTTTAAATTTAAAGAAGAAGTAAATATATCTTAAGAGCGGAAGTAATAGTATTCTCTTTTAATCGATTAATATTTTTAATTTAAAGGTCTAAAGATTAATATTTGGCTAAAGGAAGCTTTTGACTTAAAATCTAGTTAATTTACTTAATAAGAGATAACTTTATAAAAATAAAGTTAAAGGAATACTTATGAATAGCTTAAGTGCTTATAATAAGGCATTATTTACCTACTTAAGTCTTTTATAAAGTTATTACAGCAACGGAACTATAATAATAATATTTAAATTTTAATAAGCGAGATTTTAAAATAATTAAGGAAAAGGCGTGTAATTTAAATTAATTAAAATCTCCCTTTATATAAAGTGATTTTACTTATTTTATTATCTTAAAACTAATTAACCGAAACTCTAAGGAAATAAAATTATTATTATTTTAATACTTTAATGCGTTATTTAAAATAACTTAAAGTAGGCTTAGCTTATTACGGTACTTAATCCGCTGTCTTATACTTTTGCTCTTAATTAAATTATTATTATTAGCACTTAAGCAGCGTAAGGGCCCAGACTTAATAGCCGTCGATCGAGAGAACTTATAAAGTCTAATAATAACTCTTACGTTAAACTTTAAGCTCGCGATAACTCGACCGCTGATTTCCGAGGATTAATAATTTAATTAAAAATAAAGCATTTATAATATAAAAAGTTAAAAGCGTAAAAAAGATATTAAAAAGTTAAAAATTTATAACTTATTAATCGTACTTATTTTACCCGTCTTTAGCTTAACTATTATAATCTTAAAATATTAAGCCCCGTTTTTAAGCACGTTATATTAAAGTTATTAATATTTAAATAAACTTTTTATATTATTAATAATAAATTTAACGATTTTTATTACTAATATAAAACAGTTATAATAACTTATTTCCCTCGTAATAACCTATAGCCTGTCGCGCGCTTTATTATTATTCATTTAAGTATATAAATTAATTTCATTTATTTAACCTTATAAGCTCCTTCAAATTCTAAGTCGTTTAATTATACGTAACTTCTTAGTCGTTATATATCTTCTTTTCAAACTAATAGCTTATTTATTATAACCTTAAAAATTATTTTAATTAAAGTAAATCTTTTTTATTATAAAGTATTTAAGTAATATTAAAGAAGAATTTTTAATCTTCGATTACTTTTGAGGACTTATTATACGAGCTTACTTCGGCAGTATATCTCGAGGGGTTATTATTTTTAACGCCTGACTTATTAATATATTAAGATTATTAACGCTTTAAAATAACTTATTAAAAGAACTTTATTTAATTTATTATTTAATTCTTTTTAAGATTTAATAAGGAATAAGTGCTCGATTAGATTTTACTTTTCTATAACGTAAGTTATAATTGACTTAATTTAATTAAACTACTTTACGGGGCTAAAACTCTTTTTGAGTTTTTTAGGAGCTTCTTTAGCTTTATAAAATATTAATAATTATTATATTTATAAGCTTTCGAGCTTATACGTCCAGCGTTAATAATACTGAATTATTCGAAGGGTAACTACCGTAAACACATTATTTAGTTCGACTGAGATATTAGTATTATTATTGCGAAACGACTTATAAATATAATCGGAAGGTATTTATAAGCGTAAATAATATTCGAAGTACTAAAGGGATTTTTTATCGTTTAAAAGAAAGCCTTTAGTATTTTAATACATGCCTTTATTATTATGCCTTAATCTTTATCCTCCTTATAAAATATAAAAGGTACGTCCTCGCCATAATTTAGCGTTCGATAACGTTAAGCGATAAGCTATAAGAATTATAATAAAAAGTAATTAATAATATTAATTATAATAATTAAGCTACTTATTAGAAAAGTAAATAACGACTTAATATTGACTTCGTTTCGCGTAAGTTAGCCTTTTAAATATTCTGATAATAATTCTATTATTCCGTATAACTTATCTCGTAAGCTTTTTAAGGTCTCTAAAGCCTTATAAATTCCGCTCCTCGAGACTAGGTTTAGGCTGGTTTTTATTATTATTATATTAAATTATTACTAAAAGCTCGTCGTTTTTATAATAAATAAAGCGCTTTTATTTATAAAATAACTTAAAGCAATTAATTATAAAAGTATTATAAAAGAATATATTATTATTTTTTAATTCTTTTAGCTTATAATAACTCTTTTTAAAAAAAGCCTTATAAATTTTATAAAATCTTAGCTACCGAAAGTTAAGCTTTTTACTCTTTAATATATTAATTTCCCGAATAAAGTCGTATTTAAGAATTAAGTCTTTAATTTATAATAGTTTATTTCGAATATCCTTTTTTACGTTAAAAGCTTCTTTTTCTTCTTATTTACGGCGTATCTTTTAAAGCCTAGCTTTTTTTATATTATTATTCCGTATTTAATATTAAAAAGTTCGAATATAAATTAAATTATTAATATTTTTAATATCTTCCGAGAAGAGGCTTTTTTAAATAAAGTAACGTATTTTAATAAAAAGAACTGATTCTTTACCGTAAATTATATAAAAAGGAGTATAATTTATAAGTTTATAAATTATAATGCGGTCAGCGAATAAAACCGCTAATAAGTTACTTATTTAATCTCCTTTTATTTTAAATAAAGCATTTTTAATAAAGCTATATCCTCGCTCGATTATATTATTAGCTTTCGCGTTATAAGCCGATATTTAAATTCATTGAATTTCTATTTTATTTAGTAAATTAACGACTTCGCTTATATTTTTTATACTTTTATCGACTATTAACTTTTAAAATAACTTATATCGGCAAATAATATCTTATTAAATAAAATTAGCGATACTTTTAGCCTCTTTTAAAGCAAGCGCCTTAGCTTCGACTTAACTGCTTATATCGTCCCGGGCGATAATAAAATACTTCTTTTTATTTTATATTAATATAAAAGTAATATTTAGCGCTTAATTTTCTATAAGTTTATTCGAAGTAATTAAAATTATAAGTTCTTTTTATTATTTAATATTACGTAATATATACTTATCGTATATTTGAACGAATTCCGCGGAGTTTTTAAAACAGCCCTTTTAAAAATAGCGCTAGAAAATACGGTAATATATACTTTCCTTTTCTTTATAGCCAGAGCTATTATAATAATTTTATAAAATATATACTTTGTTTTTATTAGTATTAATAACGAGTTTAATAAGTGTGCTTTTTAATAAAAGTCTTTAAATATATTAATTATAAATTCTATATAATAATGCTTTTTTCTTAAATATATAAAAGGCTTTTAAGTTTATACTTTTTAAAGTCTTAAATGTAATTAAGTAAATGGTTATTTTTTAATAATACTTTTTATAATATTTTAAAGATATTAATAAATCCGCTTCGCTCTCTTAATTTATACTCGAGTCGTTATTAAATATTACTTAATTTTTCGACTTATTTCGTAATTCTTAAACTTTTCGCTTTATATTAATAAGGATATTACGTCTTTAAGTTAACTTAAGGTTATCGAAGGTCTCTAGCTTTTTTATTAAATCTTTTATACTTTCCGCTTTTATTAAATAAATTCCAACCGTATTAAGCTTAATTAAGATTTAATTCTTATTGTTATTATTTTCGATATTCTTCTTAATATCCTTAAGGTATTTAGGTTTCCTTAAGAAAACATTTGCTGTTATATACGTGACACTTTTAATATAGCGCACTTCGAAGTCGAAAAGCCTAATCTAAGCGAGCCAGCGAGTAAGTATTACATTAAAATAGTCGTAAGTAGCTTCTTTAAATTAAATAATAATGTGAGAATAGGCGAGCCAATCAGGAATGAGGAAGCGCAGTAAGTGAGGACACGTGATCAAAGACAAAGTAAAATTGATTGCTTGCTTACTTGCTTAAAGAGCTAGAAGAGCTCTTCGGTAGTTATATACAAAATAATAGCTTCTCTAAAAGCTTTTACGACTACGTAACTGATTACGTAGCTTATATAAGCTACGTAATTGAATACGAGCGTAATTTCCCGGAATACGAAGGTAATTTCCGGGCCGCGTAAGCAATGGAAACCTCTTCGGCTATTCTAGGGTAGAATCGGCACGAGTTACCGAAGTGAAATCCAACAAATAAGAGTATTTACGTTAGTTTTTATAATAAAATAGACTTTTATAAGCCAGATTTTAAGCTTTTTAAGGATTAAAAGTATGTCTTTTTATTTTCTTTTTATAACGTCGTAGTCTCGTTTTGCCTTTATTTAAAAGCCGCTTTTATATCTCGCTAGTCTAAGCTTATTATTTTTCGAGTCACGCTAATTAAAGAAACCACCTTATCCGACTTTATTAAAGTCTATAAAAACGACGATTTCGTTAACGCCCTTAAAATAGTCGATTTTATAAAATATTAAAAAAAAGTATAAAATATCTTAAAAGGTTTTTATTACTTAATTATAAATTACGGGGTTTTATATAAATTTAACTCCTTTTTTAATAAAGTCGTATAACGGCTCAGCTAATAAACGAAAGTCTTTAATTTAAATATAAAAATAAGTAATTAAACTTAAAAATCTTTTAATTTTTATAACGTTTTTAAATTCTTTTTATTTTTATATTTTAATTAAGTATATAATTAAAAGTTCTCTTTTTTATAAATTATATACGTAGCCGACGACGTTTATATTATTGCGACAGAACTGCGATTTAAGGCCTATAATAATTCTAGCGCGCTTAAGGCGTTTTAACGTCTTATTAAAATTAAGAAAGTATTTAAAAACAAATTAACGAATTCCAGGCCGTATTTCCTTTTAATTATAATTTATATATAATCCTTTTACGCTAATATCGTCTAAAAACGATATTATAATAAAAGGCATAATATCTTTTAATATTCTACTAATTATTCTTACGAATTAAGTAATAGAGTTTATAACTCCCTAAGATAGCGTTGTATTTCGGATTAATTTAATATTAAGTATGAAAAAGGCCGTTATATCTCGGCTACTTTAATATAATACTTATTAATTATAGCTTAAGTATAAGTCTATTAGACTCGCGATATGATATTTTATAAATTCTTTTAAAAATTCGTTAATAAAAAAAAAAATTTTAACGTCTTTTAAAGTAATTACGTTAAATATAATTACCGAGTTAATTAAATAATACTTTTTTAATTTCTTTTTCTTAATTAAGAACTAAGCGTTATAATATAACTCTTTAAAGAGTTCGAGAACTTTATAATTAAGTTTATTTTTTATTATCTTCTTAATTTCAGAAGCTAACGCTTTAAAAAGTGGAAAGTGTAATACTTATTAGGCTTTATAGTTTATCGTCTTAATAATTATAAGTAGCGAAACATTTTTATAGAATTTCTTATATTTAATTTAATTAAATATAATAATACCTTTTCGATTTAATATGATTTCGTTAAAAAGAGCTTTTTCTTTTAATTATAATATATTTTTAACGTTTAAAGTAATAAGTCGCTTTTTTATAATCTTAAATCCGTAAGAAAAGCTAGTAAAACAAAAGAATAAGATATTTTAATATTTTTTAATTTATTTTTAAGAAAAGTCCTTTTTTTTAAAGGCTTTATATTAATCTTTACGGCTTTTAGGCATATTTTTTATTTTATTTATTTAATTTATAAGCTTAATCTTTTTATCTTTCGTTTTATATATAATATAAACTCGCGAAACTTTTTTACGTTTTTTAAATAAAAATATTATTAATAAAGTATTATAATTTATAATAAATTAAAAAATAAGCTTGATTTTCTTAATTAATATAATATTAAATACACGTTCTTTACCGAAAGAAGCTTTAATAAAGTCTTTATAAAAGAAATAATCGTAAAAGTCTGTTTTTAAAATTATAAATTCTCGTTTTATATATTCGATAGAAATATATAAGACGTCTTCGAAAGAGGAATTATTTTTATTATTAAAGGTTTTTTTATCCCTTTTATAAAAAAGCTCGTCCTCGAATTTAAAAGAAGTATCTTTTAGAAAGTATTCGATAGTATTAATTATAAAACTCTAATTATAATTAATTATTCGTTTTTTAAGTCAGTTTCGGACTTTAAGTAGTTTAATTCCGAATTTAATAATATTTTATTAATTTAACTCTCAGACTTTATAATTTTAATACTTTTGGCGTATTTTATAAGTTTAATTACTTTAATAATAGTAATTAGTCGCGTAGTCTTATTTTATAAGTTAACGTAAACTAGACCGCCTTTCGCATTAAATAAGTATTTAAATAAAACGCGCGTAATTTAATAAAATAAAAACTTAAAAATAACTTTAATATTTAAGATATTTATAATATAAAACTTAATAAAAATAATATAATCTCTTATTATAACCGGGACGTTATTTATATATCTTATAAATCGTGATTTTACGTTTATAATACTCTTTAAGGCTATAAAGTCGCTTTTTATAATAAAGACTTTTAATTAAATAATAATATTATAAAATATATAATTGACTTTTACGTTAAAATCAAGAGTGACTCGGATATTGCTAAGTCTTGTCTTCTTAGGCATAATAATTACATATTTTAGCGTTAAAAAGTATTATTTATGACTCGGTCTTTAAGGTATGTCGACTAAGTAAATTTTAGCAGTTAAAAATAAGTCGAATTCCTCTTTTAAAACTATTACTTTTTAAAGTGTTATTAAAATAACGGTTAAAATTATAAGCACCCGGCTAAAAAAAGGAATTAAACTTAATAATAATTAAAATGTTAATTATTAAATTAGTATTTTTTATATTAAGAAAACTTAATACTTTTATTTCCTTTATTAAATTTAAAGCTTATACGTAAGTTTAGCTCGGAATATAATAAAATAAGTAATAACTTATTATTTTTATTTAAAGAAAATACGTCTAGGCTTTTGCGAAACTCGCAATCCTTTTAATATAAAATCTAAAGTATTAATTTAAAGTAGTAAGAGGCGTTAAAATATAATATTATTCTCTTTTTAATTACAGTCCTAAAGAGCCTTTATATACTTTATAATCTTAATATTAATAGTAGCGATTTAGTCTTAAATCTCTTAATTAATAATCTTTAGTCGACTTGTTTTTAATAAATCGATTAAAATAAGAATTTCTCTTAAAGTTAAGTTTTTAAGAAGTTCTTTTTAAATAAAAAGCTTATTTAGCGTATTATTTAGCGTATAATTGTTTTGTAATAGCGCCTAATATATACGAGATCGGCTTAAAGTCGCTTTAACGGCAATAAGTAAGTTGCTTTTAACGTGTTTTTAAATAATCTTTATAAAGAGTAATTTAATAATAATCGGTCCTTTTCGACTCACGGCTAAAGTAACTTTTTTTAATTTCTTAAAAATAATATTATTATTATTATCTTTTATAATAATTCGAATGAGTTTTACCTTAAGTATTTTAATTAAAGGATTTACGTTTATAAACTCTTAAAATCTAACGGTATTTTTAACTTCTTCGCGAACTTTTAATCTTTTATAATTAACTTAAATCTTAAGGCGTTCTTAAAATAAGGTTCCGATTATATATAATTCGGCTTTTATTATTATTTTAAAAATAATAGCACTTTATTATCTTATTTCCGTAAGTGCTATTTCGAAGCTATTATTTATTCCTTTTGAATTAAAAGTTATAAATACGTTTTAAACGTTAATTAATCTTATTATATTAAAGAGTCGAATAATAAAAATATCTAAATAATCTTAAGGCTCTTAACTTATTTTTAATATTAGTCCTTTTAAAGCTGACTTCGGTATAATATTTTATTAAATTAAAAAAGCTTCTTAAGCGTCTTAAAGCTTCCTTTAAATTATTTCTTCTTTTCGCCTCGAATTTAAGTCTTTTTTTATATTAATTATTTATAAAATAAGGACTTCTTTCTTTAATTTATTCCGAAGAAATTAAACCGCTTAAGCTTTTATTCCTTCTTTTTAAAAGCTTATATAAATATAATTATTTTTATTTTTATAAATAATTCCTAAATTAAGATATTTTTTAAACTCGTAATATTAATTTTAATATTTATAAAATCCTTAAGGTTTAGCACTTAAAATCGGCCTATTAAAGTAAAAAAGGCATCCGGTACTTATATTGTCCTTTATATTAAAACGTTAATTATATTTAAAGCTTATTTTAAAATCTTAATAAAACACCTCAGCTTCTTCGGGATATGCGATCGACTTGTAAATAAATAAAGCCTTGACTTCGGCTATTAACTCTAGATTTTTTTTTTTTACGATAGCGTATAAAATATATAAGTTATTTAGTTTTTTTATAATTATATTAATATCTCGTTTTATAACTTAATTAATATCGCGAGTTAACTTCTTAATAATAAGAATAACTTCTTCTCGAATATGCCTTTCTTAATTTAATTTAAAATAAAATATTAAACTTTTCTTAAAAACGTCGTCGATCTCCTAAGCTAAAGAATTATTCTTATACTTTATAAGCTTAAAGCAAGTTATAAAATTAAGCCTCCCGAACTATACTACTAAAGAAAGAGTTTTATTATTACTCGACCTGAATCGAAGACGGTCGGCTTAAGTAATTCGTATAAATAATACTTTTTCTTTAATTAACGTATTAATTTCCTGCTCGACTCGGAATAAGCCTTTTATTTTAATATATATTTTATTAAAAAATTATATATTTTTTATATTAAAAGTATTATTATTTTTTATAAAAGTTTTAGCTTTTCGCTTTAAATACTTAAATAAAGCCGTTAAAAATTTTATAATTATTTGCTGCTTTATAATAATTTTCTTTTATATATAAGCTCGACTAATTTTTTTAAAAGCTCAGAGGAACTATTAAGATTAAGATTTAAAAGTATCTTTTATAATATATTTAAAATTATTAAATATTTTCTTTAAGTTTTAAAAATATAATAATATTATTTAAGATTAAATATTTAATATTTTTTTATAATTTTTTTAATTAACTCTTAATAAATATTATTAAGGAAGTCGAGGAGCCACTCGATGTTTTGGCCTACTTCGAGGGTGTAATAATTTACGACGTATTATTTCTTTTCGACGTTATTTATAATGCCTTAAGTCGTAAAGAACTACTTTAAAGTCTTAAAGAACTTAATAATATTATTCTTATTAAAATATAAGTAATTAAAAATACTTAAGATTAATATAACTTAAGCTATTACGAAATAAGAAGGTCCTTTAATAAAATCCGTAATAAATCGTACGGCCTAAGATATAAGCTATTAAAACGCTATATTATTAAAAGTAAGTTTATAATAATAATTATTTAAAGCTTCGTTTATTTTATATAATATAAAAGTTTTAGTAAATTTATATTATTTTAGCGTAAGTCGTATTAATTAAAAAGCTTAAGCAAAAGTAGCTTAAGTCTAAAGCGGTGCTATATAGCTTATATTAGCGGAGTTAAGTCCCCCTTACTTTAAAGGCGAATACAGTGTAAATTAAGAGTATATAAGCTAAGTAAGTATTATATAAGCCAGTAGAGCTTAAAAGGCGGCTTGAGCTTTTATATTAAAGCTTTTTAAATAGCTACTGCTTTAATTATAATTAAATATATTTTATTATAAGTTATTATTGCCGCTTTTATTTCTCTTTTTTTTTATTAATAGTTAAAGCATTGTTTATAAGTGTTTTCGGTGGTTATAATAAGATAAAACTAGTGATTTTAGCGATATTAAGCTTTATTAAAAGTCTAATAGGCATAAAAGTAAAAAGGCTTATAAAGCTTATAAAACCAGTCTTAGTAATAAAGTAATCTATAATCGGGGTCGCAGAGCTTCCCCGGGTTATAAAGAAGTTGTTAATAAGTCGTTTAAGCTCTTTGCCTTTTAAATTACCGTTAAAGGCGTTGTTTTTAATATCGTTTTTAGATATAATTAATTTTTTTTAATAAAATTAGTAATTTATTAAAAAGTAAATACATTTAATATTATTAATAAAAAAATAAAAGATATAATATATTATATTAAAAAAAGAAAAACATACAATCTCGAAAAAATAAAAGAAATATATAAATAAAATATTAAATTAAAGAATTTATAACTTTAAGCTCTTTTTAAAGTAATAAAGCTTAAAAGACGCCGAAATCTAGGCCTTTTATCTTTATAATAAACGAACGTATAAGCTTAAATAAAGTAAATAAATCTCGCTAAATACTAAAGCTTTATTATTATTAAAGTTAATCTCGGCGTAAAATAACTTAAGACTAAAATTAATTAAAAAAGTATAAAATAAAACCCCGTATACCTTTTTATTAAGCTCCGTCTTATTAGCCTAAAATAAGCCCTTAGCGGAAAAGAAGAAAAAAAAAGTAATAAATACGCTTATTAAAAGTGCGATTAACGTTAAAATTTATTAAATTTATTTTAAATAATTTACTTTTCGTTTTTTAAATATTAAATATACTTTAATATTAATTAAAGCGTTTTTAATAACGTAATCCGGTTATTTTTAGTTTAACCTTTTTAATATTAATACTTTACGTATTAAAACTGGCTTTTTTAATAATTTAAGTACTTTTATATTAAAAGTAAGTAATTTCCTTTTAGACTTCTTATATTTCTCGTTAAGCTATAAAAGACTATCGAAGTGCCGTATTTAGTTCTACTTTAAGGGCTAAGAGATTTTTAAATAAATAAGTTTATATTAGTTCGAGTACTTATTAGTTTCGGTCCTTATAATTAATATAAGAGGCCTTTAGGCTTTTTTATATACTTTACTTTAGCTTTTCTATTTATTTTTTACGTAAGTTATTAAAATATATAATAAAGAAAACACTAAGTATATAATAAAAGAGTAATAAAGTAAGTGCCGGAAGGTAAACGTAGGAAATACTTATTTAATAAATACTAAAAATATTTTATATTTAAGGAGTATAATTTATTAAGAGAAGAGAAAAATATAATTTAAATAAAAAGGAAAAGTTATAATAATAAAAATCGTTATTATTATTAAAAGATATTACCTTAAAGGCTATTTTAAATATAATAAGATGTAGCTCAATTACGTGACAAATAGGCCTCTGAGGTCAACCCCACCACAATATATAAAAGAAATTACTTATAAAAGAAAGTAAAACGCCGGCGTAATTAAAAATATAAGTAAAACTGATTTTATTAATACCGTAAAAGCTTCAGCCCTTTTATATTACGGGTCCGATTCCGTACAGATAGAATAGATAGGCATGCATATAATAGTTATTTATTTATTTTATTAATAGTTTTATATAAATTTCTTAAATACACTTAGAAAGGCTATTAAGACGAGTAGTTTTATAAACGAATTATAAAAATCGGATTATATAATAAAAATTTTAAAAAACTATAAGTAAGTAAAGCCGTAATAAATATTTTAATAAGTAAAAACTTATAATAGTTCAATCTTTTTATTTTATTTATACTTACAAAAGCTATTAAGTTATATAATCATATAAAAATATTATTAAAATATTATTATTAACTAAAAAGTAAGAAAATATCTTAAGTTAAGTATATTCTAAAAGTGAAAACAAGGTTAGGTTTAGAAACACGAAAGGCCTGTTCTTAATTTCTAGCTTTTCCCTTGAGAAATAACAGTAAAAATACGCGAAAGCTTAAACTAATAGTACTTATATAATAAATAATTCTTATTAATTTTATTAATAAGTAAAGTTTAGCGTAATAACTCTTATTATTTTATTAAAAATCGTTCTTTATTTTAAAACCGCTTATTATTTTATATATTTTATATTTTTCATATATATAACTCTTAATTATTATATAATATTTTAAAAATAAACTTTAATATAATTTTAGATTAAATTTTATTTTATTCTAATTTATACTTATATTTTTTAGATAATCACGATACCTTAATGTATTCCTTACTAGTTGATTCTCCCCTTGAAGTATTCTCTCTTTACTTATATTAATTTTCTCAGCTTAATATTAATTAACTTTTGTAAGTAACAATTTAAATATATTGTGGACGGGAAAACGCCCTTATTATGATTGACGAAATTGACGAATACAGCGCTCTTATAGAGCTACTGAGATCTCTCTATGACGTTTGGAAGAATTTTCCCAAACTCAAAGTTTTCTTGACAAGCCGATTAGACATTGAAGTATCAACTGTCTTCTATAGGATACTAACAGTGCAAAGCGAGGAGGTCTCTAGGGCATCAGATGATATCAGGGAGTATATCACCCAAGAGCTAAATCGAAAGGACAGACGGAACAAGAAAGTCATCACAGACGAGCTAGCTGAGCGTATGACTAACATCTTGGCCAAGAAAGCTCAGGGAATGTTCCGTTGGGTCGAACTCCAACTCGACCTCCTTATTAACTCAGAATGGCGCATCAAATACCGTAAAGACTTCGAAGACCGCCTCAATCAACTCGAGCATAGCTCCGGCCAAGAGGTCCTCGACTCCCTCCGAGAAACCTACGATCTCATCTACGCCCGCAACACGCAAGGACTACACAGTCGCCGCGTCGCAGAAAAAGCGCTTAAGTAGATCCTCTGTGCTGCTCGACCTCTTAAGATCTGGGAACTGGGTGCTGCGGTGTGTGTTAATAGAGAGGATAAAGTCAAGACGGGTTTAATTGTCGGTATTTGTAGTAATTGCTTCACCGTTGATCCGAGAGGCTTTGTGCGGCCTGCGCATTTGTCCGTGAGGGAGTATTTAGAGGTTGAGGTGGATGAGAAGTTGATTTACTCACCGGGGGAGACGAAAGCTGCTGCTGCCTATACTTGCTTGCTGTATTTCAAGAACGTAGCGAGGCTTGTAGCAGAGCAGAGAGAGTATGAGGTTGATGTTGAGGAAATAAAGGCGAGTAATGAGGATGAGGACGAGGAGTCCGATGTCGACGATGAGGCCGTAAAAGAAGGAGCAAGCGAAACCGATCCAATAGCAAGAAATAATAGGAGAGAAAAGGATACAAGAGAAAAGGATACAAGGGAAAGAGATTTGCGTCATGAAGAAGCAGATCGCGTATACTGCGAAATCGTGGCCGCCCCTTCCCCATTCAGCAAAGGGGAGGATACAAATGTTACGAAAAGTCCGTATGGCGCCCCCAGCGCCGATTACTTCGGCCTCGCAGACGGATACCTGATGGCCGACTTAGCACCTAAACTGGAGCCTAGAGAAGCCATCAAACGGTTCCAACGCTACGCCTCCATATATTAGGCGACACACTGCAAAGCCGCGAAGAAATTCCGCACTGATGAGTCTAGCACCCTTCATGAACTGTTCTGGGAATTCTTAGAAGATGATGGGGATAGCCCTGCTTTTCAGCAGTGGACGACCGCGCTGTTTAACGAGTCAAAATTGTCGAGCCTGCCGACCACTGATCCTGCCCCTATGATTTTCATACCGACGACTGCCCATCATCAGCATATCCTTGACGCGGAGCCTATGTATAATCGTTGGGCGGAGATTATTACGCATGTTGAGGGGTTGCAGCAGCCCGTGAAACGGAGCGTTTCACTAATAGCTTGCTCCTATGGTTTCATTGATGTTCTAGGCAAAGACGGGCGAACTGCGCTCCACTACGAGAATATAATCATCGTTGGCTTGTTGCAGAAAGCGACCAGGAGACAGCACGGCTCAAGTCTTGCTGTGGGCGAAGAGTAGGAGGGTACATAAAGGGACGGCTGCACAGCCGGACTAGGTGAACGTGTCGAAAACGTCACCTTGAAAGATTGATGTGGTGATAAGCAATCTAGGCAAGGTGCCAACTGAACCAGCTCTCTGCTGTTGCTTGAAAACTCTAGTCTTTTGTACAAGAAAGTACTATACATGTTTGGTATACAGGAAAGGATTGTATGTATGCAGTAGGTGTTGTCTTTGTCGTGTTGTATCCCTCCTCAGCTCTCTCTTGAACTTAAATCTTCTGCTCATCAACAACCACCAAAACCTCCTTCGACTCCTCATTCGCCATCTCATCCCTAGCCATCAACCTCCTCTTCTCCTCATCAGCATTCTGATACACTAACCCCTCACACTTATTCGCCTTCTCCAAATCCATCCCCTCAGGCATCTCTCCCTTTGCAATCTTCTCCGCATCGACTTTCGCCTGCTTCGCCGCCTCCTCCTTGATAATATTCTCGATCCAGCGATCCACATACCCACCATCCCACTTCCAACCTCCAACCTGACACGACACCACGACACCAACCAACGCCCACTCCAACCACTTCCCCGTACACTCCCTCAACCCACACACATTCCCATCTCCATACAAGGTCATCGCATCCGTAACCGCGCGCTGCAAGTGCTGGAACACCCACGATCCCGTAATGCACACCCACACCTTCTTCCGCGGCCACGTCTTGTGCTGGCATACTTTCAAGAAGACGCCGAGGAAGGAGGGGAAGAGGAGAGGGACGAAGGGCGAGAGGATCAGGACAAGGAACTTAGAAAATTCAGACAGGTACGGAATATAGAACACATCGAGGGCGAGGAGAGTAATAAGGATAGTACCGCCGATGATCCCTACCATAGCGAGGATGAAGATAGTGATTCGGAAGGTGGTGGATTTTGGTTTGGGTATGGGTGCGGACGTTTCGAGGATCATGTCCAGGGACGTGGTGGGGATTGGCTCGGCCATGATGGGTGGTTAGGTGGTATGTATACCAGGTAATCGATCAATGTTTTTTAGATAATTGTCGTGATAAAGGAGGTGGTGTTGGTGTGTTCATTCGTTGTGTTGACTTGAAGTTGGGGAGAACTAAATGAAGGTTGAAACTCGGAGGCAAGCCAAGCTTATCTTATGAGGGGAAGTGGAAGCCACCCAGCCAGCCCGCTCTGAGGCTGAGTTCTGAGGTTCTAGCATGCGGCATAGTCGGCAACACCAAGCACGGCTGAGTAGTGAGTGGGGCTTTCCAGACTCTCTGCCTTCGGGGGATCGAGCGGCACAGTTGACGTCAATTTCAACACGAGATCTTCTCGCCTGGGCCGTTTGGAACAACAGACAGCTTCAGAAATCGATGATGAGGATTTCCATCTGTTCCGCATAGGATGAATCGGGTCTCTCCACAGTATTGCATTCTTTTAGTTGTCCTGATCCTGTCTACTCAACATTTAGGAAGTGATGATGTTGTCCAAGCCCGTCAAGGGATCGTGGAACACGGTTTGTTTTGCACATCTTTCGGTGTCTTCGGCCCAAGAATAAAAGCCCGTCTCGGTGTGTGAGGGCCATCTGATGACCGAGGCAAAGATCATCTAGTTGTTGAGAGTCTACCATTTCTACGTTATGCAGTACGACGAACCGATCGAATCATGAGCCTGAAAAGGATCAATTCCTCGTGTCAAGATATGATTTCCGATGATCCGAGTAGGCGGTTTCGTTTAGCTGAACGAAACAATTGGACAAGGAACATCTACCTGCGGATTCCATTCACCGGATGCTCCAGTCAAGATGCGGTCATTTGGCACGACCTCATCTCAAAGCAAGATCTGGTTGACTGTCATCGAATTCTCACAACTGCGGTACGATTCAGGTAGAATCTCTCACACCACACACATTGATCCACCATACTCCTTGCCCTCCTGATACAACTTCTTCTCCTCGGCCATATACTCCTTGAACTTCTCTCCCTCTATCTCCTTGTGTGGTTGTTCCTTGGAGTCGGAATTTTCTCTGATTCATTGATCAACCTTCTGGTCTTTAATCTCTCGTTCGGTTCATACATATCCTTCCGCCATAGGTTGACATGGGGTAATTATCTTGGGTCATAAGACGTCTCGTGCCCGAACTCCTGGGGTCAAAGTTCATCTCGAATCTTTCTGGATATGCAGACGGCAGCGAATGTTGCCTGTTTCAAGACACGCCGTCCCTGCTAGAATTTGAAAGTACGAAAGTTATTGAGCGCTAATTCGCTGCTGCTGTTGCTCTCCTCGGCAATGATTTTTCTTCATATAAAATACTTCCATGTCGAGAGTTAACGACCGTCCCTATGCTAATATTATTTTGACGGTGTTGCGATAGAAATGCGTGTTTGACGTGGACTTTGCAGACGAGGCCGGCGAAGCAAGTTCTCTAAATAATTTCAAAAAATTTACTTTACGAAAGCACTAAACAATGGGAGTAAGCCGGTTTGTATCTGACTCATTTGGTGGAGTAATTCGCTTCTCCAAGGATGATGATTTTAAGCCGCCCTAAGAGTTCTCTTTTTCTCGTAAGTATACATCTTTCCTTCTCACTAATTTAGACCCTTCTCAGACGCCCAAGAAATAGAGATAAGTTCGGGATCCTACTCAGAAAGGTATTGAAGCTGTCAAGTATGAAGTTTTCCTAGTCGTGGCCAATTTGCTTCAATATTGCGATGATTGCGAGGCTATCCCATCTACGGTCGCCCAGCCCACGTCCTCTCCAAGAACCCCTCAAGCCCCTCAAACTCATAATCCGACAACAAACGATTCCACTCATCACTTACCATCCACGACTCATGCTTCCCACACAACAAAAACCCCGTCAAAACCATCTTGGAGAAGTACTCGATCTGTTCCTCCTTCAAACCATTTGCTCTCATAGTCGGAATCCACGACGATTTGATATCGCCAGCCCGGACATCCGCTTCTTTCAAGGTAGTGATAGGCCAGGGTTTGCCTCCTACAAGAGATCAGGGTTATCAGATAAAACACTTCACACGGCGAATCGAAATTAAAGGCAGATAATAGGAGCACTCACCTCTAATCCTCCCCCCTATCTCAATAAATTCAGAAGTCTTCAGCGTCGTCCCCACCATCCCACCCACAACTGGCCATTCCCCCTCCCACTCCACTGCCCGCGCCACCACCTCTGCCACATCCCTTACGCTCGTGAGTGTGATACGCGGATCGACTCCTTCGAGGACGATGGCACGTCGGTGGGAGAGGTCGAGTGCGATCTCAAGGGGAGTGATGTGTTTGCTAGATGTGTTTGGGGGTGCGATATAGTCGACTATGAATCCGGGTTGAAAGAGTGTGTACTCTAGAACCTTGGTGTGATGTGAGGATTCGATACCACAGAGAGAGGAAGGGGAGGTGGTACCTTTTTGTCCTTGTTGATTTCGGCGAGGTAAGCTCGTGTATTGCCTTTCTCGGCATACCATGGGATCTCCTCGAAGTTTGAGCTACACCAAACAACATGATCAGTCCACGATCATCTCAACTTTCCATTTATCTCTCTTTCTTCTTTTCTTTCTTCACAACCACTGTTTAGAACCAATCAAGCAGGAAGCCCAACTCACGTCGACCACTCATTCGGCGCAAACCTCTTCACCCCCGCCGCGATACACGCCTCAATAAGCGCCTTCTGCATCACGCTACCTACATCCTCGTGCGCTGCTCCGAAGGACAAGACGACATCAATTCCTTGGAAGAGGGTTGTAAGTTCGGTGACGGACGTATAATCTGTTTGGGCACATGTTACGCCGGGGCGAGTGTCGGATGCATGGGCCTATCTTTGTGTTGGTAGTTGTTGTGGTTTGGTTTGTGGATTGTGGGATGTAAAGGGAGAAGGAGCATACTTTGCGAGAAAGAATTAAGATATCATGTATACCCTTCGAGATTAGGACGTCGATGATCTCGCTGGCGATTTCTGAATAGCTATGTTAGCTTTCCTTACAAGAAAGGATAAAAGAGCGGATAGGGTGGTGTCAAGGGAAGGATAACGTACGGCCCGAGCCACCTGCAATTGCGATCTTAACCATGTTTACAGTTTCGGTAGATGCGCCAGGAGGTTGCGAGTAAGATGGAGGTTAATTCGAGATTTTCTAAATATAGATTCGAAACACAAGAAGAGATTGATCAAATCAATCAACAAGTGTGAGAAGCTAAAGGAATTCGAATGTTCACTGTCCATTCGGAAGACCCATGATCAGACAGGACTTTCAAACTATTTATCCTCCGTATTTTCTCGACCCTTCAATTTGCGTATCCCACATCATCGATTTATCAGCCCCTTATCATCGCATCATTTCTTAACATGAATTCATCGGAACGGTGTAGATTTTCTCCCGAGAAAAAGGACTTGATGTCAATAACGCCGCCGGATGCTTACATTGACGCTCTGCCATTGGCCGACTTCCGAGATCTGGACTAGAACCATGCCGGGGTCGGGGGTTGTGCGGTTAGTTTTGTCAGCCTAGACGATCCCTAGGAATATTTCTTTCTTTCTCGTCACTGAATTGATACAATTGTCGAAGGTCAAAACCATACCTGGGACCAAAACCATCATTGCTCTCTTCCTCGTCAGCGCACTTCTTCCCACTTCCAAATCGTCAAACATGACGTCCGCCCCTCCTACTAACCCCACCATTCCCCAGTCACTCACTTCCTACTTCACCCTCCACACCCATCCACCAAACCATCCCCTCCCACTCTGCATCCAATGCCAAGCAGCCGTCCTCCCGAAAAGCCTCCTAGACCATCTAAGGAAACATCACCACCTACCACCTGAATTACGAAGCGTCGTCCGGTCTTTCATTACTTCGTTGCCTGATATGTCGAAGAGTGTTGATTTCAAAGATGTGAGGTGTAATACTGATGAGGCAGTCCCGGTGGTAGGGCTGAGAGTTGTTGGGGCTTGGAGATGTAAAATGGTTGACGTTGAGGGCGAGGGAGAATGTAGCTTCATCAGGAGAGATGTCACGGATATTAGGAGGCATGTTAATCTGGTGCATGGTGCTGGGGCAGGGGGTATGTATGAGGCTTGTAGGGCGCAGAGTTGGTTTGGTGGGAGGAGGGCTGTTTATTGGAGGGTTTGTGAGGCTGGTGATGGAGACAGTGATGAGATGGAAGGGGAAGGTGATGTGGTGATGAGTGATGAAAAAGCCGAAGAAGGAACTCAAAATGGAAGAATTGAAAGCGGGCTTGATGATGGAAATATCAATGAGAAAAAAGATGGGGATGACGGATTTGAAAGGAGTGAGAAAGATGCTGGAGAAGGACCGAAGAGATTACAGACTTCTATCTTTACGAGTATTTGTCGATGGGGATTTTACGGGAAGGGCTTTGGGGATAAGACGCCGAAGAGTTGGAGGGAGGGGGAGGAGAGGGAACTTGGGACTGGGATGATGTTTTGAACGAAATACTCTTGACGTGAAGATATACGGCTCGAGCTTGGGAGAACTTGTACTCTTGAATAGAGACTGTGAGATGGACGACATAAGATCCAAGTTAAAGACATTGACGAGAGAGAACTACAGTTATTGCATGCCTCTTATTGAAACAAAATTGCAAGTGAGGTTTGATACTCTCGGATTTGACCAGAACTTCTAGGGAGTCCAGTGCACACCCGCTATAAGAGATACGGTCGTGAGCTTGAACTGAAGCCTTGTGGCGTAAGACTGAGAATTGTTCCGATCAGAATCAGACGTTGGAGCTGACTGCTCTATTTCTCCCTTAGGAGAAGCTCTGAACAAGAAGAGATTGTGAAGGCTTGCTGACATCAGATATTGAGTATGGCAGCAACAGCTTGGACATGCAGAAAAGGCCTAAAGCGAATCTCAATCCACAGCCCATCGCCAAACAACGTAAGTAAGAAAGACTCGGGGAGCCGCTGCTCGCCGATCTGACAAAACCAACGCCGAACTACAAGAACACCAATGTCACCAAGCTCTTCGATCACATAGAACCCATGCGGCAAGAAAAACTACAAGATTTGACTCTCCATACCAAAACAACAGGATCCAATGAACAGTTCACAGTTCAAGCATTCAGCCAAAACCCACGAAAGGATGAATGTTGTGATGATCAATTTTCCCGACTGCAGGAAATGAGGTTGATCAACGATGCCGGACTCACGACCAATCGTCCGTCGAATCTTGGGTAATAAATAAGCATGAATGTGAACGAGGCGAAGCACAGCCAAGCGCTTAAAGGACGTGGCGAGATAGAGATAGACGGGATGAGAACCTCAGAACCAATCTTTATGCGTAGAAACGGTCCCGCGCTGCTTACAGTTCCAACGAGAGCAAACATGGGTGATCTCAACCCCGATACACAGCATCCATCGCGTATTCAATCGTGCATCTAAACTTCCCCATCCCGCCCGTTGAAGTACGACACTACACCCGACAGACCAGGCTTCCCCTACAGTACGCAGGATTCAGCCTTACCGGAGGAGGGGACTAGCCGAATGCAGTTTGGTGGATGGTGTATTACCCGGAGGAGGTGAAATTAAAGATGATCCCTTTCTGTTGCAGATTCGGCAAGGGGGTTGGTGATTGGTTGCTTGGTTGGAGGTGTGCGGATAAAATATGATGTGATGAACTGGTGGTGGCTGTGGATTCCTTGCATTTGATGGTCTTGATGTTTGTTGTTCCTAGGAATCAGAGGTAGGTCTGGAGTAAGCTTTTGTTGATGTCTTGCCGTGGAGGCCGAGTTTAAATGTTTGTTATTCGAGGTCAACAAATCTGTCCATCTGTCCAAAGTTCAGCATATGGAAAGGGGAAAGACTGTTGAACAGCGTGACAGCGGAGACTGGACTCTACCTAGTCTCTAGGACATGATGAAGACGGTACAGTTCAGGTGGTGATAGCAGTAGTAAAAATAACCAAAAAATCGGAATTACGATCGTCTCCCAGATCAGCTAACTACATCCCACAAACGGGCAAGCTTGCCCCTCTCCCCATGATTTCCATCACCGCTTCCGCCATGGCTGTTTCATCGTACTCGAGTATCGAAATTGAGCGCCATCACTCCCCCCTGGGCTCATGTCAAAAGAAAGTCTAAAGAGACTGGTGGCTTGGGGCGCATGCAGGAACCAGCACTCGCAGGTGGACCGCGGGCGTGATTCGTCTTGGCGGTGGGATCAAGGGAGATTGCATTTGATGCCCCTTATCTCGCCCATCTCGCCCATCTCGCCCATCTCGAGCCCATGCATGCACTCAGCCAGGAACTGCTCTTAATTACTCCGCAGATTGTCTTGGCTGGTGACAGCTGGCGCTCCGTGCCGCCGACATCCATTCAGGGAAGGTTGAGGAAGGAGAGAGGGAGGAGAGAGGAGGAAGAGAGAGAGGTGTCCGAAAGAAGAAATTCGCGGCAGCATATCATCTGAATCTCGTCCAATCCGGGGGCTTCATTTCGGGTGTGGGTTGGGACAGGACATTTATCGACGATCTGCTGCTTCTGCGATGGAGAAAGAAAGAACTTGAGGGTTGAGATGAGAATAGAGGTCAGTCAGCTCAACAGAATTTCTCCGACAAGCGACAGAGCAAGCCAAAAAATCATCATCGATAATTCCAAGCGCATCAACCGACCGATCCAAAGCTGACTCCCAATCCCCTCAAATCAAGCAATCCATCCATTCTTCTTTCATTCAATCCAATGTCCCAAAGAGAGGCAGCCACGGGAACGGTCTTGGCAAGCCCTGAGCTGGCCCAGAAGGGGAAGGTGCGCCAGCCCCCTAAACGTGCTTGCACCTGCCTGTGCCTGGCTAGTCTGGCTAGTCTGGCTCTCTGGCTCTTGCCTCCCCAAAACAAAATAAGCCACGAACCCAGCCTAACCTAACCTTCACTAGTCCACCTCCACCCTTACAACCTTAACGAGCTTCTTCTCTTCCCTCCCCTCCTCTCTCTCTTCGTCTTCACGATCACGCTCTTTCGGCCTCGACAACCTCACCTCGTCCCCTTCCGCCTCCTCCCCCGCCCTCTCACCTCACCTCCTCCACCGCACCCATCTGTATATCTCCCAACAGATGTCGCCGTGGTCCGATTTGATCTGATCTTTTCTCACACTCTTTCGGTCTCTACTGTCCTTGACTTAACGTCCCCCACACTCGTTTTTGATCTAATAAATTACACCAACCCACACTCACTCTCTGCTCCCATCCCCCATTCGTTTGATAGGATCCAGCAACCATGATTTCTACTCTTTTCACCGTCGCCATTTCGTTGGCCTCTCTTTCCTATGGATCCGCGATCCCTGCCAGACGTGAGCCTGGCATCTTGAGACTTCCCATTACCGCCGCAAAAGGCGCCATGAAGAGACAGGTTGTCAGCCCTCTCGAGAACATCCAGACCGGTACCCGCTATATGGTTGAGTGTATGTTTTGCTCCCCTCGTCTCGTGACTCCCCAACTGATAGCTCAGTCTCCATTGGCACGCCTCCGCAAAACCTTGCCCTCTCACTTGATACTGGATCATCCGAGACTTGGGTCAACCCTCAATGCTCGGCTGCTGGTCCTCAGGCAAACATCGACCTGTGCAACAGCTTCCCAACTTACAACCCAAACGTCTCGTCAACCGCTCTTGACTTCCAGCAAACCACCACCCTCAGCTATGGAAAGGGAACTGCTCACATCGACTACTTTTCCGACCACTTCAACCTTGGAGGTATGGAATTCTCTCGATCTATTAGCGATCATGCTAACCCTAACAGGTGCCGTTGTCACTGGTCAACAATTTGGTGTGGCTACTTCAAGCAGTGATCTCCCCGTTGGTTTGATGGGTGTTGGTCCTGGTATTGAATTGACAGGTTACCCCATCATCATCGATACCTTGGCCAAACAAGGCGTCACCAACAGCCGTGCCTTCTCGCTTGACTTGAGAAGCTACGAGTCTCCAGATGGTGATTATCTCCTCTTCCTCTTCAAATAACCACTAACAAGTCAGGTGCGATCATCTTCGGTGGTATTGATACTGCCAAATACTCCGGTTCTTTGGAGAAATGCCCAATCATCCCTGCTGCTCAAGCTCCAGACTCGTACCCTCGGTATGTTCTCACCTTCCCCCATCTGGCCTATCTAATGCAGTCAGTTACTGGATCCACATGAAGTCGGTTGGTATCACCAAGCCAGGAGAGGTTTCTTCCAAGCTTTACGCACCATCTTCCAGCGACCCCCTAGGTCAACCAGTGTTCCTAGACAGTGGTGGAACTCTCACTCGTCTTCCAGCCGCTGTTGTCAAGGCCATCATTGCCGATTTCCCAGGTGCAACCGAGGATGGTAATTCCGGACTATACCTTGTCGACTGCTCTGTTGGAGATCAAGCTGGTACCGTCGATTTCGGATTCGGAAACACCGTCATCAACGTCCCATTCAGCGAGTTCATCTGGCACATTGAGGGAATCTGTTATCTTGGTGTTGCCGTTGATGATGTAACCCCAGTTCTCGGAGACACTTTCCTGAGAGCCGCTTTCGTTGTCTACGATCAAGACAACCAGAACTTGCATCTCGCCAACGCCAAGAACTGCGGAACTAACTTGGTTGCCATTGGTTCTGGACCAGATGCCGTCCCTTCGATTGTTGGAGCTTGTGGCCCGTCTTCTACTTCTTCATCCTCCTCGTCCTCCGCCACCAGCTCAAGCACGATCTCATCAAGCGCTTCAATCACATCATCAAGTGCTTCCATCACATCTTCATCTGTCTCGGGATTCCCAACCATCTCGTCCAACTCTACTGGTCTCTACCCAATGTCGAACCACACCTCCACTGCCGGACCAACTGCTTACCCAACAGCATACACCACTTCAACCGTGTACTCAACTTCCAAGTACACCATCACATCTTGCGCAGCATCGGTCACCAACTGCCCAACTGGAAAGGTCACCCAAACTGTCGTCCAATACACCACAGTGTGCCCCGTTTCCCACGCACCCACGATCACCTCCAAGCCGTCATACAATTTCCACACCACGGAGAAGACCAAGACTGTCTACGCCACGAAGACTTACACCATCTCCAAGTGCGGCCCAGAGGTCAAGAACTGTCCATACGGATCGACAACTACTACAGTCACCCCTGTATCCACCTCGGTCCACTACATCAGCTACGCCGTTACGACAGTTGCTGGATATACAGTGGCTCCATATGAGTTGGTTGCTCACCCAGTTCCAGTCGCACCAGTTGTTCCTATCCAATACCCAGTTCCCGTCAAGCCAGTCCCAACTGGTGTCAAGCCCGGATCTTACAACCCTGCCACAAAACCAGTGTCAGTTCCTACCGCAGCTTACACTCCTGTTGGAAGCCTTGCCCCGTACCCAACTGTTGCTCCACCAGCTTCATATGTCCCAACCCCCGCTGCCGCCAGTGATTTCCACACCTTCTCTTCTGTCCCCAGTGGTGCTCTCCTACCAACTGCAACGGGGTTCGTAGTTTCAGGTGCAGTTAGCTCGGTGAAGGTCGGTAATGCCTGGGCTCTTGCAGCCATTGCACTGGGGCTTTTGTTCGTGGTTTGATTTATGAGCGTTTCATTCGCACAGGGGGGTTAATGTAGGGTTTGGCTGCTTGGCTTTTCATTCTCGCTTCATTTCAATTCTGCATCATACATCCTCTTCATGTCTTTAGATGTGACATATGAGGCAATGGAGCAATGAATGTATAATATAATCAAAACTCAAGTAGACTGTGTCTCTCGTTTGCGTGCGTGTTGAGATTTGAGGCTGAGGATCGGGAAGGATTGCTGTAAAAAGTGGCTCCCATCGATTGGTTCGGAGCCGGAACTGTACAGTATTTGCATCTGTATCTGACACTAGCTCGAGCTCTTACTCGGGTACGTAGTTCCAGCCAGACGGCAGGAGAAGTGAAGGGGAGTCCTTTCCAACTCTAAGAAGACGAACTGCCCCGTCGAGCTGCATGGTAAGGAAGAGCTTCTCTGTGTTCCTGTCTCAAGGACGAGCGATTTGCATGTCTGCTACTGTACATTTCATTATACTCTCGCTACTTACACGCACAAGCGCACATCCCAGGCCCAAGGCACGTGCCAGCTGTACGAGTCGGCCAATGATGGCCAAGCGGGCTTACTTCTGGGGTCTGGGGACGTCTGAGGTAGAAGGAGTTGAGGCGCAGTTGCATGCGGCGGTACCAAACTGAGGCGCTGTAAAGTCGGATCAACCGTTCGTCAATCTCCAAATTTGGGTTTGCTTAATGGATTAAGTTGCTCAACGCGGCTAGATACATGGAGCTGGAGAGTCCAAGTTGAGAACGTAGCATGTGGGAAAGAAAAGAAATGTCCGACTCCTCACATCACAGCCTCGAAATATTACTTCCTGTAAGGCTGAATCTTATCCTGACGGCCCCCTGGTTGGCTGAAATGCGAGACCATCCCATCTCATCTCTAACTGGTCCCGGCATTCTGTCAGGCTCGGACAAAACCCACGCCGCACCAGCACACACATCTGACTTCTCAAAGAAGCTCCCAGGAAGTTGAATCCATACAGGGAATCGGAAAGGATTTATATCGCTGCCTGGTGGGTCTGTGGGAAGCCACCGTGCGAGGTGAGGCGTCGGGTTTTTTTTTAGACGAGAGGCATATGGGGACGGGGTATAAATAAGGAGGCGCGAGCTTGCCCTTGGGCTTGAGCTTCTTCTCGACATCGCGGTATTGATACGACTCTATCGGAAATTCGAAGTTTTGGATAGTTCCTTGCTGTGGTAACTTCTTGCAACAACATCTATCTCCTCGACGATATCTTATTCCGTTTAAATTTGAAAAGACAGCGAAACTTCAAAACCCCATTTGTTCATTTCCTAGTCATCATCGAAACTAGAAAGTCATACTGTGGACTCCTTAGACTCTCGCCTGCGACATCGAGATTTAAATTTCAAACCAACAGAAGTTGCGTACATTGAATCGGACCTCTTTGTCCCCAAAGCTCCAAAATGACGAAATGTCTCCGTACGTCTCTCTCTTCCATTCAAACAAAACCAATCATTCCCATCTATCCTCACCCTTCCCCCTCTCGTCGATCTCGTCCTGTACTAACAACCTCTTCCCTGAACAGCCGTCACAGACCCCAAGAACATGTGGACGTACTGTCCATCCCTCCCTCTCTCCGCAGTCTTCGCAGTTCTCTTCTTCGCCACGACTGCGGTCCATATCTTCCAAGCGCATAAGTTCAGGAAGAGTTTTTGTTGGGTATTGATTATGGGTGCAATTTGGTATGATTTGTCCTGATAACTCACTCGTTTCCAAACCCATCACTTCCCCATTCCTATTTCCAGAATTCCCATCTCCAATGCCGCACACCGCAGACTTTCCCTGAAGACAGACATGGGCTAACCCCATTTCCACTCCCCAGGGAAACAGCAGCCTTCGTAATCCGCTGCATCAGCATCGAGAATCCCACCATCGAAGGCGCCTACGATCCTCAATTCATCCTCATCTTGCTCGCTCCCCTCTGGATCAACGCTTTCGCGTACATGGTCCTGGGACGAATGGTGTTCTTCTTCCTGGAGAATAAGAGGTTGTATGGTGTTAAAGCGGAGAGGATGGCGCTTGTGTTTGTGCTGCTAGATTTAGCGTGCGTTGATTCCTCATCCCTCCTTCCTGTCTTCCCCTTCCATGACACTTCAGACTCAGTCTCGATGTCCTTCATCTCGAAAATATTTTCGACTTCTATATTCCCCTATTTGCATGCTGGAATCCTCGACTAACACCCACACAGATCCTTCGCCATCCAATTCGCCGGCGGTCTCCTTACCATTTCCAAGAACTTCCAGACTCTCCAGACAGGCCTCCGCATCTACACCGCCGGCGTCGCCCTCCAGGAATTCTTCATCCTCTGCTTCCTCTTCTTGGTCTGGACGTTCCAGAGGCGCTTGAGCAGGGAGTGTGTGCCTGAAAAGATAAGAAAGGCGAGGGGATTATTGTGGGTTGTGTATGTGGTGTTGGGGCTGATCACGGTATGTTGGCATGTTGCCTCCCTTTTGTTTGCCATTCAAGTTTCAATCTTTTCGATGTTCTGCCTGCAACCTCATTACCCCTTCTCGCCACTCTTCACTCTACTCAATCTCACTCACGACCTACTAGTTCCGTATCCTCTTCCGCATAATCGAATTCTCAGCCGGAGCTGGCACGTCTCTCACCCACGAGTTCCGCAGCCACGAGTGGTACGCCTACGTCTTCGACTCAGCGCCCATGTTCATCGCTCTCGTGGTGTTGAATATCTGGCATCCTGGCCGTGTACTAGTTGGCAAGGAGAGCGAGTTTAAGAGTAGGAAGGAGAGGAGGAGGCAGAGAAAAATGGAGAAGGAGAGGGGGGAGATGGGAGAGGGTGTTGTGGGGGTTGTGGAGGTGAGGCGCGAGAAGTAGATTCGTGGGGAGGATGCCGAAGGGGTGGAGATAGTTGGTATAGAGGTGCAAGAGTTGAAGGGGTAGACGGCAATCATTTTCTTGAGCAACGCTTTTCACGCTAGCTTCGATTGGAAACATTGTATCTCTTGACGTCCTTCAAGTGACAGACTCCGAGGTGTGTGATACTGCTCTAAACTAAATCACCAAGAAGACGCAGTTTCCTCGTGAGTGTACATATCTCAAAGCTATAAAATAGAATGTGCTAACAGTGAATAAAACAACATACATCATGGCGCTGAATCCTTGTGTTGAGATTTGGTTCGGAACACTAGATAGCACCAGGGTACAATATAAGGCAAAAGAAGACTAGAAGAGACAACTTTTAGTTTAGAGCAGTATATTCATACATGTCATGAATGAAGAGATTGACAAATTATACAGTAGCTGAGATGTCATCGTTCTCACTTGAACATCCACATCACTGGTTGCTCGAAACCCTTTGGTGTGCAAGTATCAAGCCACGAGGAGAACGTTGCCAGGCAAGATGGGTCTGGCCTATTAAATGATGAGGGTTTTCATGAGCATAGAAGCTATTAAATACGACTTTTATAATAGGGTTTGTCTATTCCTCTCATCACGTCGTGAAGGAAATGCCGACTTTACGGGCCCCCTCGATAACTCCACCTTCGCCCAGCCGGTATCTCGGCACAGCCAGCTTGCACAGCAGCAGCGAGCCGCCATCTGCAATTGACTGACTCACCCGGCGAGAACCTGCAAGGCATTTCCTCACGGCTTTTATTTACGCTCCAACCAACTACAAAAATGTGCTGTGCCGTGGAGAATTGGCAATGTACTTGTCATGTGATCACGCCCTTCCGAACCCCCCTTTCTCTCCTCCCAGTCAGTATCGGGCCCGCCCGTTTCTTATTCCCATAACCGAAGGTTACTTGCGATCTAAATACCATGCAAGCTGGGGTGGGATCTTCAATCTATTTGTCAAGGCCTTGGAGTTTGAGTGATTAGTTTGATGCTTACTGATCTTTCTTTGGGATATTTTCCGTCTCATGTTTGCTTGTAGATTTGCATGGATTTCACTGTTACTCGAGAATTGATATATGTCTGAAGTTTTCCTTCTCTGCAGATGGCTTGCTCGGGAATACCCAGCCTTCCTTCGTCTGATCAACACAAATCGTCCCGTCAAGTATGCATGACGCACATATTCCATCCCCACGTCCCTGTCCATCCTCCCACTCTTCGGGACGAAAACAAACAAGCTAATGAATTTCTCCAGGTTTAAAAACCTTCTCTTGACCGCTCCGCTGCCCTCGCAAATTTAACTTTCCAAGCGGAATATTTCCACCTGCATCGAAAAAGCATGGCAAGGCGATCATGACAACTACACCACCACCGCTGAATCCTTCCGCGGATACTTTTGCTAGGGATGTTGAGAGCCAAGCTATTCGCCCCTCCTTAAGCTCGTCTGATGAAATTGCACGGGATAATGATCATGATGGGGTGTTGGGATGGGAAATGGAGAAGAGATTGACTTTGACGGAGAAGGAAGAGGCTGATGTTTATCCGGATGGGATTAATGCTGCCAGAGATAGTGTTTGGGATGGTGGTGAGGAGAAGGGAGGAGCAGTCACGAGAATGAGTACGAAGAGTAGTTGGAAGGATCCAGGGCCTCCTCCGGATGGTGGTTGGAGTGGATGGACACAAGGTATGCATCTCCGACCCGCGATCTTCCAGCGCAGACATAGTCCTGCAAAAGCTTACCAGAAATCCTCAGCTGCCCTTGGACATCTCGTCATAATGAACACGTGGGGCTTCATCAACTCTTTCGGCGTCTTCCAGACTTACTACGTGACGGCGCTTAATCGACCACCAAGCGATATCTCCTGGGTCGGCAGCATGCAAATCTTCTTCCTCTTCTTTATCGGCACCTTCACTGGACGCCTCACAGATGCTGGATATTTCCGACCTGTCTTTATGCTGGGTTCGTTCCTAGGCGTCTTCGGCATCTTCATGGCATCGCTGTCCACCACCTACTGGCAGCTCTTCCTCGCGCAGGGCGTATGTTGTGGTCTGGGAAATGGCTGTCTCTTCTGCCCCAGCTTGTCGTTACTCTCCACGTATTTCAGTAAGAAAAGAGGTCTTGCCCTGGGAATTGGCGCGGCGGGCAGTGCGACTGGAGGTATGATTTTCCCGGCAATGGTGCAGCAATTGCTTCCTCGCGTTGGATTCCCGTGGACGATGCGAGCCCTGGGATTCATCCAGCTTGGATGTCTGGTGATCTGTAATATCGGCATCAAACCACGGATGCCGCCTCGAAGAACAGGTGCGCTGGTCGACTGGAAGAGCTTCAAGGAGCTGCCGTATGTATTATTCGCCATTGGCATGTTCTTCGTTTTTTGGGGCGTCTATTTCGCATTCTACTATATCGGCTCGTTCGCAAGGTCGATCATTAGTGTCCCGTATACTGAGTCGATCAACCTCCTCATTGTTATGAATGGTCTCGGAGCAATTGGTCGCATTGTCCCAGGCCACATCGCAGACCGATATTGGGGCCCTATGAACACCCTGACCCTCTTCATCTTCTTCACATCCCTCTTGGTATTTTCCTGGATGGCGGTCGACTCTCGAGGAGGTCTGTACGGTTGGGCGATCATCTATGGGACGACTGCAGCTGCGATTCAGAGTCTCTTCCCCGTGGCGCTGAGTAGCATGACAACGGACTTGCGCATGGCTGGTACAAGGATGGGGATGGTGTTTACGATCGTCAGCTTCGCAGTGTTGACAGGACCGCCGATTGCTGGACAGTTGATCCAGAAGAAGAATGGCGGCTACGAGTACGCTCAGATATTTGCGGGTTCTGTCATGCTGGTTGGAGGTGGGTTGTTGTGTGCTGCCAGGTTTACGAGGAACAGAAATTTGAGGGCGAAGATATGACCTTCGTGTTTAGAGTTTGGATAAATGGTTTCTGCATAGAATAAATTGGATTTTGCAATGGGAACCAGTCTTGCATATGATCCCCTGCCCGGTTCAAGTGTCTAGCGCATCTGTGCTCCAATGATTCGAGGCTTACCTTTCTACTTGACCTGTCGAGTCAAGACATCGGAATATTGAATGAGTCTTCTGACATACATGTATGAAATCAGTCAAACCCTTCTAATTGAGTAAAAGCAACAAATTCATCATCACCAGAGCCAGTAAATTGATCCATGGGGGTATGCCATACATGCTTTTCTCGTCCCTGAGTGCAATTGTTCGAATACCTTTCCTTGAAGCTTGTTGTTAAGTTCAACCCCTTCCTTGAGGACCGGATGAACCCTTCTTCATTTCCCGCATTGATCAGAAGATTGAAGGATCTGTGAGATCGTTTGATATGCTCAAATTCGGAGCGAGGTGACGGGATCCCCGAATCACGGGTTCGACCCCCTTTCTCTCCATTCGATCAGGTACCTCCCTCTCATTCACCGTCTCACACTTCGCCTAATTCCTGACTCGACTCCGACATCACCCTTGTTGTCACCCTAATCAAGACAGCGCAGCACATATCCGCTTGATTCCGAGTCCAACAAAGTACCCTTGATGCTCACCTCGTCAAAGCTCCGACCTGCAATGACGGGGGGAGCCTTGCCCGTCGGGCATCCCGTCCACGTGGGGGACTGCCGTCTCCATTACATACCTCTCCGGAAGGGAGATACCTCCTTATTTTGTGTGGCTTGGGGAATGCTATCTGAGCACGCACTCGCACCGCTTGGACAAAGATAGTGGTGTTGATAAGGAAGGGCTGAGCTTGCTGTGGATTCGGAGCTGTTTGACATGGGCATCTCCCAGATCTTGGCAATGTTGACCTGTTTCGTTTTCCGATCCTTCAGCCTTCTAGAAGCAAGCTAGAAGGCGTCACGGAGGGATTCTTAATCAGTCGGAGGGAAGAGATACAGGGATGGAAGATCTTACTTGATGCTTCTGAAAAAACTCTAATCCAACTTTATGCATTGCCCGACTCGACTGCGACAAGAACGTGCAAGGAGAATGTTTATCGAGCTTCTCTTGACCTTACAGCTCCTTATCATCGTAGGACGATCTCTCTCTTGCGATCTTTCCAAAAGCTCTCGCCCGCGTGGAGTAGTTTGCAGATATTGAAACTTCAAAATACAGCCGGGCAGAACACCGTCAAACCCCGAACCGTTCACCCCTTGCCCTTGGCCATGCGGACCGCAACATGGCCCTGACTCGCAGTCCCATTTTGGAGTGACAGCCGCCCTTGGCTGAGGACTTCCCTCTAGCTTGTGTGCTTGTCATGCTGTGCGTAAACTCTAAATCTATCTTACGATGATGTCTTCCTGCGTCTGTTTTCATGCCATACACCCCAGCTGCATTTTACTTGGGGAAGAATGGAGCCTTGGGATCCATGGGCCCATGGCTTCTCCCCCATACAGGCGCGGGCTACTGGACACAATGTATTGCTTGAGATGTCGATAGTATGCTTCCGTCCTTGCAGGTGCTGGGAATTGACGTGACACTGATGCCAGCATTCGTGAGGGTTTCCTAGTCATTCGCCGACTGACAACATGATACCCACTGGTCAAGCACTTGCAGAACGGCGCCTAGCTTACTTCACTGTCTCTTACAACGGCCAGCCACAAAGTCCTGTGCTCATCTAGAAACAAGTGCAGGGCTTTAGAAAGAGTGCTGCGCGATAGAAACAACGCAGGGCTGAGGGGGAAGGAATTCATGCGAGCAGGGTGTGCTTCCAGAAATCTTCTAGAAGGATGTTATCAGAACCCATCTTCCGTCCAAAGTATGGATCCGAGAATAGATGTAACACAAATTCCGACCAAATACAGCATTCGCAGATAACCGTTGACCCTTCATATGAGGAAAAGGGTCTATCAAACCCACATTTACACACTAAGACCCCCTCCACACCCAGGTTCCTTACCACTGGTCGCCTTGCGCCACAACCCACCACACTCTCTGGCCTTTCCTGTGTCACCGAGCCACAGGATTGGAACAAGGAGCTAACGCAACCATGCCCTGTCCCTGGCCCGTTCTGCACTTTAATAAGACCGACTGGAGCAAGGGACTAGTGATAGAGGCGGGCAGAGGATAGCGTTGGCGGAAGTACATATCATCCCCACCAGCTCTTATGATCGGGATGAAAAGATACATGATGCACGATCGAGCTTGCAGAGAAAACACAAGCAGAGACGATATCCGATCAGGACGACAGACCCAGCGAGAGGAAAGACAGGCGCCCCGAACCCGACTCGAAGAAAAACAAGACAGACCAAACCCGGACCGATAAATAACACAGGACCATCAATCGCCCTACCCTCCACTCTCCACTCACATCGCAATAGCCGCGTCGCGACAGAAATTAGCTACTTAGCCGATTTGATCCACGATCGTCGACTTTCAAACTTTGCACTGACAACGAGAGAACTCGACTGGACTGGACTTGATTGAATTGGACAGGACCAGGCGTTGAGATCGAAAAAAGACATAGCGGTAGTCTTGGCTGGATCGTACTTCGTCTGTGTTGATTGACTGCTTGGTTGCTTGCTTCCTTCCCTCTTCACTTCTTCAACAAGGACTCTTCCCACTCCACTCGTCAGATCAGATCAGATCAGAGCGGATCCCATCTCATATTTTCCGACCGACATCTTCTACTCTACTCTCGTCTCAACCCCTCCGATCCCATCAGGTCTCTTGCTCCCAAGTGCAACATAGGACGAGTCAAGGAATCCGGTAGCCGAAGCAGAGGCAAGAAAAGAACCAAACACAGTCCAGGACAGCACAGTACAGTACAGAACAGGACCCGACGTCTTCTTATACTTGGCTGGGTCGTCACCGCCACTGCCATCTTCTGCATTATTGCACTCTTCTCTTACCAGGCCGGACACAAGCTTCTGACACCCGCGCATCCTCAAGACCAACCAAAGTCACGGTACGATATTCACCCGCGGCTCTCCTTCGCCTTTACTTCGCCTATACTCCTCCGCCTCCGCCTACTCGTCCTCCTGCTCCATTCTCCTTTCTTTGCTGCTTGGTTTGTTGTCGCGAGACGAGAGCCGAGGCCGACGCAAAGTCAAGTGAAGTCAAGTCACGAGACCAGGCCAATATCCCAGCTCGCTTACGTCACCAGGCATAGATTCCTCGGCAGCAAGCTCCAGCTTCCCCTCCATCAATTCTCCCGATAACAACACCACGATTTTCCCGACTTCTTGCCGACGCCCAATACTTCTTGCAACGCGCTTCCAGCAACCAAACACCATGTCTGGATACTCGGGCCCAGGAAGCTCGTATCCTCACCACCCTCACCCTCACCCTCACCATTCCCAGCAGTCGCACTCGCAATCGCAATCACAGACGCACAGCGGTGTTCCCAGTCCCAACGACGCAAACGGTCATGGCCATGTCGGCGCAGACAGTCTCTCGTCGCATAGTCACCATGGCATGCCCTCCAACCAACAAGCCTTCCAATATGATCAGGCAGCTCAACAGCAAATGCAGTCGTACGCCAACGGTCACTCCAACGGCCATGTAGAGGATATGCAACAGCAGCAATCACAGCGCGTCCAGCTTCCAGCTCCGTCCCCCGCATCTACAAATGGTGATGGCAAGGGCCACAAGGGAAATCGTCTTCGCAAAGCCTGCGACTCATGTAGTATGCGAAAGGTCAAGGTAAGGGATATTTCAAACTCGGACTCCTCGGCAGAACAATGCTGACAAAAGGTTTACAGTGCGATGAGTCTGGAATTCCGTGCCGAGCTTGTGCTGCTCTCGATATTCCCTGTACCTTCGACCGCGCCAGCAAGAGAAGAGGCCCCCCAAATAGACACGCAGAAGCTATCAAGAAGAAGGCTCGTGAATCAATGGCCGCTAGTGCTGGTTTTGTCTCCCCTACATCCCCAAGCAATGTCGCTGCGACTCTTGCTTCCTTCTCTACCCACGCCGTCCTCAACGCCGAATCGATCTGCCCATTCTCAACTCTCGAACTCTTAGTCGACGACTTCTTCACATATATCCACCCTCTCTGCCCCTTCCCACATGAGCCATCATTCCGCGCCGCCTTTCTGAATAGAGAGGATCTCAAGAACCCCTCCTTCCTTGCGCTCCTCGCGTCAATGGTCGGTGTCCTGGTCGCATCCTTCCCTCGAAAGCCCCGCCTCCACCTCAAGGCCCAACACCGAGAACACCTCTTTCCGAATTCCATGAGTTTGGTCGAGCGGTGCCACAAGGTTGCGATTGCTGCGCGGGGACCAGGATACTTGGACAAGGAATTATCAGTCTACGATGCAGCTACAAGCTACTTCTTGGGTCTGGCTGGCGCATACACCTTTCAATGGAAGCAGACTCGGTTGTACTTTGGAGAGTGCTTGACTATTATCAAAGTCCTTGGTGCTCACAAAGTGAAGGATGCTGGCATTGTCGTAGGAGGACTTCCAGGTGCTTTTGGAGCCGATTCGAATAACGTACAAGGCGTCGGCCAACCAGTTGACTATATCCGCCAAGAAATTGGTAGAAGACTCTTCTGGGTCATGTTTGTTGGTATCATGTAAGTCCTCGGATCTCTGTACTTGTTGCGGTACTGACGTCTGTAGCTCAATCCAACAGCTTGGTGCCACCTTTGGCGAGCTCTTGATTCCCCCACCAACTACCAACAATCCATATCCCCCTCTTCCACTGGAGATAGATGATGAGTACATCTTTGTTGACCACATCGAGGCACAACCAGCTGGAGTCCTATCAAAGCTCACTGGCTTCAATCTGAATGTCCGCATCTACAAGACCGTCACTCCTCTGTCCACCATGGAATTTGCATACGGAATTGATGAGGTGTTCGACTGGAATCGTCAAAAGCGAGTCTTAGAAGAATGTCTGTCAAATGTAAAGCAGGTTTTGGACGTCATCCCACAGGAGTTAATGCTTCAGCCCGGCGCCAACCCAGGAGAGTTTGGGCATTCTACATTCCAATACTACCCTCCCAATGCAGACTATCCGGGTGCCAGATCCAACGGCGGTGATGCAACCCAATGGCCTCTCGGAAAGTCCGAAGAGCGTCGCCGTTTGCAGTTCGAGATCCAAAAGGCCAACATCTATGGCAGTCAACTTGGTACTCGGTCCTCGTTTGTTGACAAATACTGCAATCTCTTTGATGCATACGAGAAGGTCAAAAATAGCTCTGGTGATTCGATGCAAATGGGATCTCCAGGAATCATGGCTGTAGGATTGGATGGGATGTATCCAAAGAAATCTGTCACCAGTCATTACGAGGAGACCAACATTGCTCAAGAGCGTGAGAGTATCGTCAAAGACCTCTTGAAGGTTTTGAGTTGTATCAGCCAGGTCAATATGGAGCCAAATGGCGGTAGCTTTGTAAGTTTCACTGCTACAAAAGTCAATTCTGACTTACTGATGACATCACAGATCAACAAGATCCGCCAGATCGCTTCTACTTTGATCGAGACTCCTGACAGTCGAAAGGGCCCCATCGCAGTCAAGTCCGAAGAGTATCTTGGTCGATTCCTGGACGTCTTGATGAAGCTGGAGCGTATTAGTCCCGGCTGCCGAAGCGACAATGGCGATGGACAAGTGGATGAGGAAGAGGAGTTGAGAAACTGGGCCGACCTTCGAGAGTATCAGCTCAGATTCGCTCAAGCTGGTGGATTTATGAGCGAGATCTGATTGTTTTCTTCTTCTTTCATTTTCTTTGGGACTTGGGTGCATTGCCCGAACTGGCCCGAGGATGAATGGATTTCTGATAGACAGGGTCAAAATTGGGGTTGCGGAGTTACTGAGTTTGGTGGGGGCGAAAAGGAAAAGTGCCCTCGAGCATGAAGTACATTCGTGGCCTGCATTCATCCACCTTGCTTTTGCATTTGCAGACATTCTTATTTGTATTAGTTCATTGATTTTCTGCCTTTGCAGACATGTGGTAGATTGCTAGCTTGTTTTTGAGTTAGCTTTCGGGCCATCAGACGAAACAAATGATCAGAAAGATTCTTCTTAATGCAGATGCGTGTAATGCAATATGCTGCAGGTACAAATGCCCTTGCTCTAGGAAGTCTTGAATGGGTTCCCCAGCTGTTGATTCGAGCCAGTTGCTACAGACCTTGCCTTTACTACCTAGCTTTATTCTTGGGTCTTCCTTTTCCCGTCTTCTTTGCGGAATGATAGGAACCTGAAGGAGTAAAATTTGGCAGTGCCTGCTGTCCTAATTACGCGCCACACAGATCGAAATGCTGCGTATGAAACTTGACGGAAAATACACAATGCAGAGAAGAGTGCCCACTTCATCTAGTCAGTGGTGCTATCAGCACCAGCCATTCTACAAAAAGTGCAAGGTCCCATGTGCAGGACTTGCGTGTCTTTCGTCATTGAAAGCAATCTATCTGTACCACAAAATGATACGCAAATTGTATGCATGGGGGCCGTGGAGAGCTTCTTTATTTTGTTAGTCTAATTCAGTCCCATATGCATATTTTGCCCTCCCTGAATTCTTACAAGCTATGGCATACATATAGGTATCCTCTCTTTCGGGTCCAGTATGTCTGCCCCCTCGAGACCGAAGCCACCTCAGTGCTACGGTCGACTTCAAAGCCCTTCCTCCCGGTCCGAACCATCAACCCAAGGCCGATCAATATAATACACTCCTCCTCACCCATCCTCAATCCTCACAAGTGAGCTCCCGAGCTCTCACCATGTTCCGCTTTAATCTACTCACTCACTTCCTGGCGCCCTCGGCGGCGCTAGTTCCCCAGGCATCTTAACCGCCCCCTCCTCCCTCAACTTCTCCAACGTGCGCTCCCTCTGCCACTCCATAACCCTCCTCTTCTTAAAATACGTAACCCAACTACTCGCACAATTTCCCTCGAACCCCCTCCCTTCCGCACTGCAAACCTTGTCCGCCTTCGCTTTATCGGCGCCCAAACTGTCGATTATACTGTTCTTGTTTAGGCAATTGAAGTAGGCATCCCGCGCTTCCCAGCATTTCGCTCGTTGTGTCCGGTCTGGGGCTATGGGTGCGCCGTCTTGAGTGAGCTTTGGAGCTGGGAGGGAGGGCGTGGATGTGCTAAAGAGGCCCATTCTGTTGTGAGGGGTGGGATTGGACGTTGCGGAGGAGGGTTTTGACTGGAAATCATTGTCAGTACTTGCGCTGACACGTTGGAATGAATTTGTGTATTTACTAGAGCCAACTGCAAATGGACCCAAGTCTTTGATGTTGAGAAACTCCTACTGCTGTTCTTTGGCACTTCGAAATATGATTGCTGTTACTGCTTAACATAGAACGCATCGAAGCTCAACTTTCGCCTCCCCAGCTCAGCTCCACAGATGGCAGAAAAGAACGCCAAACCCAATCCGTCAAAACTCTGGCCTCCAGTAGGCAACACCAGAATCGCATCGCGTATACAACACTCACAAACCAACAATATGACAATGACACAATAGCATCCACCACCAATCCATCAACATACAAACCCACAGAAAATGGCACGTCGCCGCCGCCCCCCACGACCAGGCGCCCTCACCGAACTCCCCCCTCTCAAAATCCTCTCGCAGATCCTCCTCCTTCAAACCCTCTGGTACGTCGCCGGGACGGTACTGATCCTCTTCACGGCGCTGGTGGCAGGGAAGCATTTCAGTTTAGACCTTGTGCTCAGCTGGAGGACTTTGAGGGGTGATACGACGGTTGGGTGGATGTTGGGGTTGGTTTGGCTGTTGAATAGCTTGATTGGGTTGGTCTTCTTTCTTTTCTTCCTACAAACCACCACTCTGTTGCGCTACCTTGTCCTTCGGATATCCGCAGATTTGGACTCGGAGTTGTACCTGGATCTGGAGATCTAAAGCACAGAATAAAGCTAACACCCCCAACCAGTGTAATCGGTATCCTCCTCCTGATCTCACGCAGCAAACTCGTGCCCGACTTCGCCGTAACGCTACACTTCATCCACCTCCTCGTCGTATCCCTCTACTCGCATTCGATCCCGCAGAACGCGCTTTGGTGGCTTTTACAGATTGGCAGCACAGCTATGATGACTGCGCTGGGCGTGTGGGCTTGTCAATGGAGAGAATTGAGGCCGATTACTTTTGGGGGTAGTGCGGCCCAGACGGCGACGAATGATGTCCCGGCTACTGGGGAGGGTGCGGCTGATGAGGAGATGGGATATGGACGGGGACGAGGGAGGGGGAGGGGGAGGGATGGCGCAGGGGAGTATGAGATGGTGGATATGAAGGGGAATAATGGGGAGGCTTCATCAGGAGATTGAGTAGGATTCGAATTAGGGAAAGCCAAGGGACCAGGATCACGACCAGAAGCTCCGAGGGAACCTGCAGAATACCTCGACCTTATGAAGGCGACAAGGAAACGTCGATTGGGACCCAAGACGTAGGAAGAAGGGCGGTTATGATGTTTAAACAGCACGGCGTAAGGGAATCGGACATGACACTGGGCGGCGTTCGGTAGCCAGACTGTACCAACACTTATTATTTCACTGGCACTGTATCAATGTATACTTCAATGGTTGATACCCAACATGTTCATCCCGCACAAGCTCTTTAGAGTAATCCGATTTTTTTCTACTGCTACCTAGATGCCAACTTCACTGCGAACATCCGACGGCTGGCCCCAGAAGCATACACTACAGGTACGTCCTTTCTCTTCGTCCGTGTCCGATCCATGTCTTTTCGGGAGGCCCAACAGGTAATCCATCGAGCTCTATCCCACCATCTACTGGAGTGAAGATTTGAGTACCACTTGTGCTCGTTCTTCCGATTCTGGGTCGAAGCGATATAGTTGGGTCATTTAAGATCGGAATGGCTAAGGTGGTTGCCACAGAACGAAATTCCTGCTCACCATTTTCCATAGGAGTGGCATTCGCACTTGCTGGAGCACCGGGTACCCCTCTACCCAGAGCTCCAGGTTCTCGAATATCATCAGCGGTGTACATATCCGAAAGAGTACTCTTCCTCTTCTCTCGGTTGTGTCTTCTTCTTGAGGAAAATGAATTCGAAGTAATTGGCGGATTGTACCTTGCTGGAGAGTAGAATGGGAAAGCTGGTCTCGAAGGTGCCGTTGGTTCCTGTACCCCTGGAGAATACTGATGGCCCATTGGATGGAGAGAAGATTCCGATGGCGAGACCCGCTTTCTTCTTCGGTCATGGAATGGCTTTTGTGAAGCTGCTGCTCGTCCTTCAGCCGCTGCCAAAGCAGCCTCAGCGATGCTGAAATCCGGAAGACGGAAAGAGCTGCCAGTGACTAAATCCCTCCGAGCTGGAGGGCCCAGGTCACTAGTTGGAGTCAGATGCCCACTCACAGGCGTATTGAAGTGAGGAGTGCTCTCGGCGTCAGAGCTGTGGATGTCGCCCCTCTCCTGCGCTCTGAGTCGTCTGGCCTTTCCATCACTACTGATTGCTGGACTGCCGATCTCAGAGGCCGAGTCTTGATCTTCAGATCCTCCTGTTGGTAAGGCTGAATGTAGGCTACCACTGAGTCGACGTTTGAAGTTTGCCCATCTCTTCACAACTAATTCGAGGACTGGCTGTATGAAGACGTGATGAGGCTCAGAGCGAATGACGGGTTCCAGCCGATAGTTGGTCTTTGGTTCAGTGCTCTGGGTGCCCCTCTTGGCGTTTGGCTGTCTACTCGTTTTCCGTCCACCACGTTCCGTTCTATGACGCATTGAATGAGGCACCATCATTGGTATATAGCTTTGGTGTGATGGTCTTTGGGACTGATGTAAGGCCTCCAATTCAAGCTCCAATCCATCATTGTTGCTGTGCGGCCTGGCGCTTCCATCACTTTCCAACGATCCACACGACCCCGAACCACCGGTCAAGTTCAGTGCACGGCGCCATGATGCAAGAGCCGATGCTTCGGTATCCGGAATGCGCGACGAGAAGCCTGGGGATGTATTTACAAAAGATTTGGGCCACCCCTGAACCGGAGAGGTGTTCCGGGCTTGGTGACCAAAGCTTGGAGAATATCTGAATTGTGTGTGCATGCGCAATGAGCTGATCATCCGGGGTTCAGGAAGTCGAGCAGATGTCTTGTTAATGGTGTAATTCGGAGATGAGATACCAAGAATACGGTCGGGCGGAAGGGTGAAGCAGGCACCTAGAAGTTGTATAGCTACTAGGTGAGCGAGATCATGAATGGTTCCGGGGTCACAGAAGTAGTTGTCAGAAACCGCCCGCCTTATCTCCGCATATGCTCGCTTCGGACGGCCATCGAGCTCTCTCATCCACAATTTTGGGGATAGCTCGTTCATCAGTCTGGGCTGGTACCTCTTCATCCGAGTATATTTCGATTCCGGAGACCACCAGTATGGCCGCCCGGTTTGGCAGACGTACTGCCACTCGTATATCTCCTGATCGATGATATCCCATGACAACGTATCCTCTCTCGGCGCGTCTTCTCTCTGGTCCAAGGATCCATCGAATCTGCGATCGACACAATTACTGATGGAAGATAGCGACTGGCGAGTTTGTCTCGATCTCGAATTCTTCTCAGAGTCGGCCATATAAAGAACCTGACTGTTCTCGGAGGAGTGGACTCTGGACCGTCTCGAGCTCGCATGTGACTGGGATTGTCCGGACCGGGTCCTCTTGAAGAGCTTAGTGAGATTTGGAATGCTGTAGGTTCTAGGTAGTGAGACTAGCAAGTCCTCCAGGCTCGCGGGAAGCTCTTCTTGCTGATTCATGGTGATGGGGAATGTCTAGGTGGGTTGGGAGAGAGTTATTAATGCATGCCGGAGGTGAGGAGAGGAGTATAGATGGGCTTGAGGGATCGAACGGAGCATTGGTAGCATTACGAAAGAATATAGATCTGCGAATGGCCATGGTCAGCGTGGAAGGTCCGTCTGGTGCCTCCGAGGTCGTGACTTCCGAACGGAATAACGTGAACGAATCCGAGGTTCTCGTCAAGAGGTTTCTGAACGTCCGGGATAGCTCTGGAAGCCGTCTTTAAACGGCAATGTGATACAAGCCACTCACTGGTCCGTTCCATACTGCAACATCAATCTACAAATACTTTTGGGGGGGTGCGCTGGAAGTGTTTGTACCCTTTTTATTAGCCGAGATGCGGGGTACAGGCTGTTCCGGAAGTCCGATCATCTGGTAATATGGACTTATTTTTGGTCATAGCATTCCAATATTGTATCATCATCTCTTTGACGAAATGTTCTGATTGTATTGCTATGGTATCGCAATCAAGTGGTACACCACCGTACTATCCTCCTGACCCAGCAATTCCAACCCCTTCCATCTCCAAGCTTATGATCTGGGACGGCCTCCCTACCACATCGCCCGCGGGTTACTGGGGTTCTCTGGCCTTGCTTGAGCCACATCCCAGTGCTCCACGATACAGCTCCCTTCAAATTTCAAGATATCCACCACAGCTGTCGATGGAGTACCCGCGACGTCTTCACGGAAGTGCAGATATCCCGTGTTGTTGTAGAAGCCCGCGTGAAGGATGGACAAATTTGCTGATTTGACAAAGTCCGCGAGCCCAGTGATGCTCGAATCCGTCCATCCTGAGGCAGCGTTGGGATTGTGCTCGATGTAGGCATGGTCAAAGTGATCGGCGAAGGCTGTTTTGACGTCTTTGTTGATGTAGAACTTTCGGACGAATTGGTAGAAGATGTCGGTTTGTTCTTTCGTCTCGGCTGCTCGAGAGGGACAGAAGCTCTCCGCTGATGCGATGGAGAGCAGGGACAAGAAGATGCCTAGGTTGACCTTCATGGTGATTTTGGAATTGAATAAATGCTGCAGAGATCAGATTTCGTTGCTTGAGAAGTTAGGTGGTCCTGCAAGTATTTAAAACAATTTGACAAGACCAGCCGTCTCGCTTATTGTTTACCCAAAGAGAAACATTGGCAAAATACCGTGGCCCTTCTTGCAGATTGGATTTTAATATCCCAATCCAAGCCAGAGGAGAAACACCCGTGTTTGTCCAAAGTTGACAAGATTGCGGCTCGGGTGTAAGCGCATCTAATTTGAATCTCAATTTTTGTCACAACAACTCCTCATTTGCTCATGTTGCGATGTGTCATTTCTAACGCCGCACCAATCAAAATTGAAGTAGCAAGAGACATATATGCTTTATTCAGCATCGCCTCCCATAAATCCTTCTGTCCACCTTTCTACCTAACCAGAAAGTTACATCTATTAAATCAAATGAACAGAAATGTTCAAGCAGGCTTAAATCGTGGCGTGATTTGATAACTTCTAGCTGTTGATTTTATCGCTTAGACCAGAGGTGTCTGTCAACAATCCCAAAGCCTATCGAGCCTCATCCCAGGTCGGGTCAACTAGCGAGGGATATATTTCAGACCTCCAGCGCAATTAAGAATGATGAGGAAGAGCATCAATTTCATTGCTTGGTAGAGAGTTCCCATCGAGATTCAGAACGAAGCTAAGTAGCTACTATTACTATGACCGTGAAACAAATGCAGTCTTTGTCAATTTTATAAACCTTCCTAGAATCAAGTATTGTACCTAGAAAGATGATGTAGTAAGGGCAGTAGAACAGGGGGAATAATTCGTCGATATTGCAATTAGACTATCAACTTAAACATCAATTACTATCGACAGCAAATTCCCAAATCTCTACTTAAGATAGTCTGCAAGGGAAACAATAAAATCTCCATTACCATAAGCGACGTCTGTGCCTATATCAACTCTGTTAGCTCGCAAAATTATAGTTTGTTTTGGGTGGTGTTGTCTTACCCGCCCCAGCATGTGAATCATCATGAGGACAGTTATATGCGACAACACTAACACCAAATGCTACATGCTCACTGAGAATATGTGAGCGACTAGGTAATAACGCACAATAAAGCCCAGACTCACCAATAAGATGCAACAAAAGCATTAGGACCAAGCCTACTCCGTCCTTGTACACTACATGCTCCAACATAGCACAAACTGAAGAGCCCAGTTCCACTACATGCCAATGTCCCCAAGCGTGCGAGATAGTTGTACACGGCTGAATTGATGTCGCAACTGAGTCTAGGATCGTAGCAAGATGCCCGCTTTTCCAAAGCCCGTTCGCTGATACTCCCGGGAGCCCCTAAAAGCGCTATCAGAGTAAGAGGATAAGTAATTGAACGGTATGTCGGGGCAATATATACCTGAGGCTGGTATTGGCATAGCAAAGAGCTCGGCAGATGTAAGGTTTAGAAATGCGAGACTTGGAAGGCCAGGACCAGGAATGATCTCTGGGAAGTCGTCTTTGATGTCTTCGATTTCGACTTCAACTGATGCTAAAGCTTCTCTAGCTGGCAGGATCACGGCTGCTCGACCGGCTACTTGAGTGATGGGGGAGGCGAGCAAGAGAACTGAGAGTCCTACTTTGGCGATCGACTTCATCTTGATATTTGATTGCATTAGCTTGACAACAGTAGAAAAATCGAATAAACTTCACGGCGAACCGCTCGGTATATATAGGTTAATTCCCCTTGGATCTCTAGACTGTCTCCTTAGAAACGAAATTTTATCTCCACCGTCTCATCCCATAGCTGTTGTCACGGCCGGCGACGCTACCACGGTCGTGTTTTGAGCCAATATAAATTGCCATATCGCTCGAATTCGACCAGGCTCTGCAGTAGCTTCTCCCAACCAGACGCTGGCAATGCAGTACAGAGGGAGCTAGTAGCTGCGTTTCAACAAGAAGTGGGAAATTCTTCATACAAATTCGTCTCAGTTTTCAATAGGGGAACATTAGTGGCTCGAAGAATGGTGGTCGTTTCCAACTAGGCGTTCGCGTTCGTAAAGGGAATGGACTTCGCCAAATACCTTGCTCCAATCACGGCTATGCGGCGTCTGCGCCAAGTCGGCGCTGTATTCCTGCTCTGTATGTTAAACCCCATTTAAGCAAACAAAAATAAAACAGAAAGATCATGAGATCAATAGTCGCTAAGTGAAGCGAAGTCATCCTCGACTAGACACTTGAGACTTGCTGATAAATGAGGAGGTAAGTAGTGATGGAGTTCCTAATACTTTTAAATGCATAAGATATCGCATAAATGTTTCCGAGTAGATATCTCGTGAACTTAAATGAAAGCTGAGTTGGAAAATCACACACTCTCTCTTAATGGTCCCGAGGGTAGGCGGACTCGCTCAAAACACAAGCTGGGTAACTGGTAACATGCAAATTCTGTTGTCCGGCCTCAACGTGTAACCTGCTTAGCTGTTCCTAAGCTAGAATAGACTACAGTTTCTTGGTCAAGAGATATCTGAAGTATAATACTTTTCTTTTGAGAAGCGAATTCCAAGTTTGCTTACGTCGCTGAGATTGACTTTCCCAGTCATTTCCTGGACCTAAGGCAAAGGTTTAAGAACAAGACTCGGGCCACGCGAATCACTTGGAGTTTCTCATTTGTTTAGGAGCCTAAACCACTACTTGCAACACAGTAAGCTTACGATTCAGGCCAACTTTCACATTTTATCATCTCATCATAAACCCGAAGCGAAAAGTTCTTTCAATTTGTGACTTTCCAAATCCCACACTCAAAGAACTCTTACCGTCAGAAGATTTTCGGACTTAATCTAACAGCAGTCGAGCCTGTATATTCCCAAATGCTATATACTGTCATGCTTGGTGAGTACATCACCCGATACCTTTTCTAAGGTAGATCTTGTCTTGCAAATCGTAATGTATCATAGAACGAGCACCATGCGATTTTAACCCAGGGGCACGTAAGCCATCGTTAAAATAGAAGTAAGCATTCACAAACCATTCTACTGATCCAATACCTTCAAATCCGCGTTCAATATCTATAACTTACTCTCCTTCCTACAACACAGATCCTTACCCTTCACAACCGCCGTCCCAACATCCTGCTTATGGCGTACCAACTCACTCCTATTCAATCCCTGCACACTCTGCGGTACATCCAATGCCGGGTTCTTCTCAAAGAAGTTCACAGGCTTGAAAGCTACCTTCAAAATCTCACAAGGCATGACGGGGAAATCCTCAATCCTAGGGATATGATTGATCCCAAATTGAACCCATACAACAACATCATGGTCCAAAACATTATCCTTCCGATCAGCAAAACTCCTAACACCTGTCCCACCCCTGGATTGATTGGTATACTTCCCACCCGCGTACAACTCCCCATCCTTGTACGAAGTCACATAGATGTTGTGATCGGCAAACTCAGCACGCTTGTAATGGAAACTCTCTTTGTCCGCCAGTATCTTCTGGAAAGGTGGGGCCATGATCTTATACGCAACCGACTTCCCATTGACAGGATTCTTCACAGCTGCATTCTGGATCTTGAAGATTCGGTTCACATCCCAGTCCAAGTCGTACCCACCAGATGTCGTGATTGGAGTCTCCGAAACCGTATACCCCACACCATGGGGGTTGAATTCAGACCGCGGCATTGGATGTGCTTCGTCAAACACAACCCGATTGAGAGGACCATCAATCATCGGATCCACACGAAGAGAAAAGATATGCTGATGATGAGCAGCCAAAACTCCAGGATGAACGACAGTTCCCCAAGGTACAGAAATCCCTTCGTCGATTGGTTGAGTCGACAAAATTCCAGTAGCTCTGACTTCGTACATGATCTCTCCAGCTTGGTTGAATTGGAAAGCCAAGATATATTCGTAGTTTGAGACCGTGATAATCGATTGCAGGACCAACTCTCGATTCCTCACCACAGCAGCACGACCTGTTCGGTAATTGGTATGCTTCCATCCAATACCAGCATCCTGTTCATGGATACAAACACAGTTCGGCATCTCCAAAGGCTCTCCTTTGTCATCACTCAAGACAGCAGATAGATAACAGATCGATCCAAGACAATCACAACCCAGCTGCAAGTTGTTCGCCATAATCCCTGCACCAGCATCACCAAGATCGAAGGCTGCCTTCTTGTGATATGGATGGCGAGGATCGGCGTAAGGAATGCTCATATCAGAGAGCGAAAGTCTGAAGAAAAGAGGTCGGCCAGCGTAATACACGTCGTACAGAACCATTCCTTCTCGTTGATTGAAGCCGACTTTGAAGTCCCATTTCTGCCACGCAATGTTATGGCCTTGCTCACTGAATTTGGTGACTTCAAACGAGACTCCCTCTGGTTGAATGACATTCAGTGGCTTGATATCGGTTCGAAGTTCTTGAGCTTCCGGAATGTACTCATTTGGTGGCTGAACCTTGTACGGAGCAGGTTCTTTGGTCGTCGCATCGGCGCCAGTGGGAAGGAAGTCAATCCTAGTAACTTTCATTGTCTCGGCACAAATAACAGGAGAGATGCTGATCGGCATGGCATAATGGTTGCCATCAGGCTCGGAGGAGTTGCTGGGGTCTCGAATGTACAGGAAGCATTGAAACATCTTTTCATTGTCGGAGAAAAGACCATCATTGACGCCATCGGATCCTATAATACATGTCAGATTTGCTTCCAAAACGTCGTGAACTTACCATAGATCCAAGGGTCACTGATAACAATCGTCCCCTCTGGAAGCTTCAACTTAGCAATTTCGGCCTTGACTCGCTCATCTTCTAAAGCAATCTGCTCAACCCGAATGATTTCGTCCCCATCAGCATTACTGTGGACATTCGGTCCCAATCGAACGTTGCTCTCGACTTTCCCTTGACTCAAACTGACCACTGCTTCATGAAGTTTGTTCTATTCTATTAGCACTTATTAAATACAAGTAACGAACTGCTTACCGTGTTGCGAAGGTAGTAGAGAACGAAACTTCTCCTTTCAATAGTGGGGGTCGATTGTCCGGCATGTTCAGCTGCAAGAAAGGGAACCAACTCTGCCTTATTAGGCTCTTGCAGTGTGATGCTCTTAAATTGGACATTGGTATTCGCTGGCCATATCGATTTGATGATTTTTGCAGACTCGGAGATCTCGGTGGCAGTCAAAGGGCCGAGAGGGTGCTGTGGGAATGTCTTTCCCCCCACAAGTGAAAGGGAGCCGAGAATTTGTTCTGTCGACATGGCTGGTCGATTGTTAATGTGAATGCCGGTGTAAAGAGAAGATGAGGGTGAGGGGTCTTTGGGACTTTATATCATCAATGAGGGGCAAACTCCGGGTAAAAAACAACAGTCTCATTGGGTGTTGATCCCCACCCGAACCGTAAGCTTATCGGGGATGGAGGGGACTGGGTGAGAAGTGTCTGGTCCCCCGCCGACTTAGCGGCCCATCTCGCATGCACATACCGAAAGCAGCAATGTGGGGAAGGTTTCCACTATTTGAGCTTCAGGTTTCGAACCGCCAAGCTCCACGAGACTCGAGATAAAGATTGATTTCGTTCTAGCGGTGTAATATCTATGGAGATCGAAAGTAAGAGTAGAATGTTAATATGTATTTCTTACGAGTAGAGGGATCTAACTCGACCGGAATCCAAGAAATACTCACTAGGACATCCCTACACATCTAGTAAATGGAATATAACTTGCTCGGGAGAACGAGGTGCAAGCTACTTGCCACCGTCAAATTGAAGACAGGTTTGAAAGAGGAGGGCTCTACTGTCTCTGCGGCACTCCGGTTATAGCCCAGTCATTTTCCCCCTTAAGTAGGTCGGACCCAGATGCTCGATTAAGAAAGATAGTCAACATACAGTCAGCCAAAACCGAAAGAGATTGCGAAATACAATTCAATAACAACCCTTGAGTCTTATTGAGGAATAAGCTGTTAATAGACATTTCAATTTCGAAGCCGAGAGTGGGGTTGATCGAATCGAGTAGACAGAACAAGGGCTCCCAACATACAGAAGCCAACGAAGTTCAAGAGCACCTCCCGTGACAACGGGGAAGAGCTCTGTTGACGCCGACCCACCATCGTAATGCCTCGTTCTTCATTTTTAAAGACATAGTTTTAAACACAACCTTGTTCTCAATTCTGTTAGTCATCATTCGAGACTCTTGTTTCTATCTCTAGTTCTCCCGATAGCGGACTTTCACCTCTAAGGATCTGCTTTTGCTACGGATCTCCTCAAATCTCATTTATGTTATTAGAATACAAACCCATTTTTCACTGTAGTCAATAGCTATATACAAAATTTAAGACATTGTACCTTGAAGGATAGGAAGACTGTGGTGGTAACTACACACGAGACGCGACAAGACCTTTAAAAGAGAGATGCGTATATTTCGTCGCAGATACACGGCCAGTCCGTTAAACTGGCTGAAGAGACACATGACTTATTGAGGAGGATTAACAATGACGGAGGTTCAAAGCAGGAAGATTGACTGGATAATGGCTATTTCATCAAGAGTGGGTAATGCACAGAAGCAGCGGGAAGGCAACCCAGACAGCTGCAACGAAGCATGAATGTTGGGGGACAAGGAGGTGCGAGAAGAAGAACAGAATACTAGTTTTTAAGAGTATTAGTCGTAAATTACACGAGTAGCCCAAAGCAAAAGCTAATAACGAAGATAAGAATGCCCTTTGCTTCCCCCGAGGAAGTAGTCTGAAATCTTATCTTACGATAAACCCTGGGGTGGCTGGAAAGGGGGGTAGGGACTTAACGAAATAAGCGCAGCACTAAATTAGCTCGTTCAACTAACATCCATGCCTTTTTCCCCTCTTAAATTTGCTCTCTTCAATGCGACTCACCAAATAGACAACTTCATTTTGATCTTTCCACCTAGCACTGGGAGAGCCGCCGCCACGTCTAGGTAGCTGTTCCTAACTCTTACCCGGAGCCGTTCATGGACTTATATCCAAGTATCACGTGCCTTTTCTCAAGTACAGTTGATACCTCGTTGTAGACGCTTATGGACACAGTAGCCTCGCAGATCACAAGGTCTAGACGCTATTGCAGTAATTGCACACCAAATTCTATTTCTGGCGCATATCTCGATTTCGTCCAAAGTCAACCAGGCTATTTTCCCATCGATTCGCATCGTTGTCAGCTGCAATACGACTCAGACTTTACCAAAGGCTCTTAATTCGCGTGGTTCACAGACGACATCTCTGTCGAGGAATCAAGGAGCAGATTTATTTCCAATCTCGTAGCCTTCTTCGCCGTCTTTATGGACTCAGAGGGTAGGCGCAGCCAGCAAAGGACCGGATATCCTCGCCGGCGAGCCGTGGCAGCATGCTTAACATGCCGCGAAAGGAAACGAAAATGGTATGCATAGGGAGATTTCGTTGACTCGTATTCATTAGTCACGAAGACGCCAGTTACTGATATTTCTACCGGTAGTGACAACTTAAGGCCAAGTTGTTCTTCATGTCTGCAAATTGAGACTCCATGCGAGTACATCAAGAAAGACGCATCAACCTTTGATGCTTCATCACTTAGAATACTTGAGCAATTATCTGTAATTGAAGGTCTTGTAAGGGACATACATCCTTCCTCTTCCCCTGACTTGTCGTCGATGCCAGCAACCTCTAGCCGTCAAAGGCAGCCAGATATTGTACGCTCTCCAGAGCACAATGACTTCTCAGTTACCAATCGTGTACAATTCAGCCTTGACTTGGAGGCTGGTCACAGACTATCGACCGACGAAATTCTACAGTGGCCTGTATTTGACGAGCTTCTATCCACCCTTCAACGTTTCGGATTTGTCGACCTTCACGGCTCTGAAGCTTATACCTACCTCAATGACCTTTTAACACAGTCTGATTCAGTCGCTTCAAACTGCCATTTTCAGTCTCTTCGGGAACTGTCCACGTCGGACGACATTTCATCAGAAGGTTCAGATATTGAACCACTTATTGACCACTTTTTCAACAGAATCAATATCAAGAATCCAATAGTCACTCGACAAGATGCAAGCCAATACTGTCAGCGATACTGCGCACACAGATCTCTGTCAAACCTTGAAAACTGTCTTGTGTTGCTAATGTGTGCCTTGGGGGCTGTTTCGATGGAATTCGACCCTTCTGATGTGGCCCGAAGCCCCAGCAGCTCATCCAGTCCATCTTCCCGCCTCGCAAGTCTGAGATTAGGAGCTTGTTACTTCGTCGCCGCCGAAAAGTGCTTAGGTTCTGCAATTTCAAGTGTCAGTAGTCTTGCGATCCAGTGCCTTTGCCTGGCCGGGTGAGTTATTCGAAATCTTACCAACATCATTCATTGGCTAATGAGTCTCTGTGAGAAAGGATCTTTCACATGTATCTTATCAAACCTATGCACGCCTTGCGCATGTTTCATGCAGCCGGGTCCTCGCTACAGATTCTCGCATCTACCAGGTTAGTCTCCCAACCTCCTATCGAGCCAAGGGAAGATACAGAGGTCGTGCTGATAGTTTAAACCAGTGCGGGTTCGGCCGAAGGTAAATCACAAGTATACTCGAGTTTATTCTGGACGTGTTATAAATCGGAGCGGTTCGTCCATCACATAAAAGTTACCATGCCTTAAATGTCTGACCCAAGCAGGGAAATTCTAGCAGAGATCCCCATCAGCGCCCCGGCTCTGAGACAACCTGGTTGGCCAGACTCATACCCTCTATCAAGCCAGCCAGCGAGCTTAGCCTCAGACATGTGGGCCTCCCACGAGGAAGACAGTTGGTATTTCTTCCTCTCAGAAATAGCTCTTCGACGAATCACAGACCAAGTCGCCGATGTGGTCTGCAAATATATCGATGCCAGGCAAAACTCTCACGACTCACTTGGTATCAAAGAACTCATACCTATCGTAGCCGAGTTTGAGCGGCAGGCCGAAACATTCAGAGAGCATCTGCCTCCGTCCATCCAGTTTCCCGATGTTCCCCAATTGGCAAGCACTGAGTGGCAACAATACAGTCGCGGACGCTTCTATCGCGTTCTGGAGCTTATGCACCGGCCTTTCCTCTTTACCGCTATCCACGAACCTGACTGCAGCGCTGTTATTCGGATACTAGCAGAAAAGGGACTCTTCAACGCCTTGCGATACCTTCAACACAGTCATACCAGCCATCGCCACCACGGCACGTGGCTAATGCTCCGTAACGAGCTCAAGGCAGCGAGTCTCCTGCTCGCCGCCTCGAGATCAGAAGGGTTAAATATGCCTCCTGGATGGGAAGCTGCGATTACTAAGGTACTGGCCACGTTTGACTACTGGGCGCTAGAATTTCCATCTTGCAAAACATATTCTAGTGTGGTCCTGACTCTAGCCAATTCTTCTCTGGCCGCGGTTGAGGAGCATGGACCGATTAACTTTATTTGAGCGCAATGATTCAGTCGAATTACATGTTTATTAACGAGTTGTTGTAAGCAGCCTCTAGAGATAAGGTAGCTACATCTTGTAATTTCAATCATCGAGCCATGACTGACTGCTGTAACAACTCAGATCGTACGGCTCTATGGTTCACATATGTGTAAATCTCTAGGTAGAGGGTCGCCGCCGCTGATGGATGCTGTGGAATCATTGCGACTCAGGCGCTAGGTTGTGCTATGTGCGAGGCCAAAATCTGCTTGGCTACCCATAACAGAATCAACAAGAGCTTGGCATGTGTCCATAACGGTTTCACGTAGCAGAATGTAAAGCGATGGAAATGTTAGACTAGCAAAAGTGATTTCAGTACTTCTTCGTGTATTATAATCAAGGACACACGCAAGGTAACACGGTCACGCCCTTGAACCACAATTGACCTACACGATGTACAGTACTTCTAAGAACTACTACCTCACTTCGAAAGAACCTCGTGACAAGCAACTTTCTCCTTCTCATTTTCATCCTCATCGATCCTGCTGCTCTCCACATCGACCATGCCAGGGTTCTCCAACCTGTCAAAAATGCGAGACACGCCCTCGAGGGTTTTGCCCTTTGTCTCCGGAAAGAGAAGCCAGACCTCAACGATGAATAGGGCATCAAGGATACAGAACAGAATGTAGTATTTCCAGCCCAATTTGGCCATGGCGATGGGATTGCAAACCTGGCCAACAATTAACACTAAGTTGGTCACGATCAAGGTGAAAGCGACGCCCCAGCTTCGCCATTCGTAAGGGAAGAGCTCTGTCGGGTACGAGTAGAGGAGCGGCGTCAATGCAATATCGTAGTGGAAATAGAAGATGAAGAGCATAGGAATGACAGCAAAACCGTATCCAGCGGAGCCGGTAGCATCGAATTGGGCGTTGAGAATCGTCCAAATCTGATCCTTGTCAGTATAATTTGAGGACAGGAGGGCGTCAGAAGCCCATATCAAGTGGTATACGTACGACATACGATACGGTCATTCCTATAGCACTGATTTGGAAGAGGAGACGACGTCCCAGAATGTCCACCATCATGGCTCCACCTCCGACCGTGGCAAGAAGATTAAAGATCTGCAGCCCGCCGTTGATGAGAGACTGATGCGTAGGATTAGTGATGCCAACGCCATCGAGGACGAGCGTCAGATAGTAGGACACAACCGTGTTACCAGACCATTGAGCAGCTATAGCGACCAGGGCAGAAATAAGAAGGCGGCGGCGATTTGCAGGGCTAGTCAGCATCTTCTTGATTGTTGGCCGCTTCTCCGAATTGGTTTCTGTTCGCACAGCTTCCCGAATCTGAGCAACTTCGTGGACGACGAGCTGGGAATCTTCATCGCCAGCGGCATGGTACTTGACCAGCAGCACACGAGCTTCTTCATCTCGACCCTTTGCGATGAGGTACCTGTGCAGGAAACTAGTCAGTTGAAAGAGTCAGAAACATGAAACGGCGTATAACTACCCACCTAGGCGACTCTGGTAGCCAGTAGGAGATTAAAAGCTGGAAAAATGGAGCGCCTCCTTGGAGCAGTGTCGGGATCCTCCAGCTCCAGTCTCCAGTCATTTTGAGTGTACCGAAGGTAATCCAAGCGGCGGCGATGGCGCCAACAAACTGAAAACGTGTCTGTCAGTGTATTGATGGCTAAGAATCGCTCAGCAACGGGTTTCTACTCACATAAAAGCAATGGTATAGCGCTGTAGCCCGTCCACGATGAGTCGGGTACGCCAGCTCTGCCAGCAAGATCGGGCTGGGTTGGGACATGACTCCGCAGCCGAATCCCAGGAAGAAGCGCGAGAAGATCAAGATTCCCAAGTTGACAGAGGCGGCTTGAATGGCAGCGCCAATCACTGTGAGCGAAAATGCGAGGACCAGTGACTTCTTGCGTCCGAATCGGTTAGAGAAGGGGGCAACAAAGAGGAATCCGATGATTTTGCCGGCTGGCATCATGGCATTGATAGCTCCCAACTTGGCCTTTGCAGGGTAGTTGTAATATAATTTCCAGTTCGGGTTGATCTGCAGAGCGTTCATCATGGCGCCTTCCCAGAGCATTAGCTTTCTATTCTCCATTGACACGAGTCTTCTCCAAATGCAAGCAATTACTCACCATCATATCCCACTGTAGCAGCAGACATGCAGCAGATGCAAAGAAGGGCATTGAGTCGTACAAGATGCATTTGTGTCCACCATGGTTTCTCATCGGCCGGGAGGGCCTGAATGACACCGTATGATTAGTTGATTGGCCGCGAGTGGTTTGTAAAGGGATTATATTAAACATACCGCTGCAAGTTCTGGGCCGACAAGACGAATATTGTCGGCCAACCGCTCTTCAGCGCTCTTCTTGGGACGACCAAGCAAAGCCATGGTCTTCGTGCTTCAAGAACGGGTCTGGTGAAGCAGGACTTGAAGTCTTCAATGAAGGAGAAGGTGGAGGTCCTGGAGAACTGAGGGTTTTGCGGTGGTGATGCAACAAAAGACTTCATCCACAGCTGGCAGATCAGAGGATTTATACCTAGGAAGAATCAATTTGATGCCCATGCCTAGGTGGGTATGAGATCTATGTTATCAAAAGCTGCCGCCACTCCCCGCAGAGTTCCATACCCAGACGACAGTCGGTCCCAACGACGAAGCCTAGAAAGGTAGGGTATGCCCTGGGACTTTGGAGAGCTTGGATCAGACTACACATGAGCAGCCTTGTTATCACTGCAGCCTCTACACGAGTACTACGGAGTAGGCAAATGGTCCACGTATGTATGCCGGTCCTCCCTTCCCAGATGCCCTCGCGCACGCTCCCTCCGCAAAATTCAGTTGGCGGGAGAAATGGGCGAATGGACACTCCACCATGAGCTGATGATAAGGTAAGTGGCGCAAAGAAAAAATACTTTAGTAAGTATATCCGGCGGGGAAGAGCGGCACCTGTACCCTTGTGGGCAAGTTGCTTAAGACTTTAGGACCGCGGGGAGTGTCGGCAATGTAAACAGGACAGGGTACACTGGTATGCTTCGGCAGGGTATGTCGCTTAGCCGCAGTAAGCTCTAATCCCAAAGCCTGTGCATTGTTTTTGAGCGAGTTGATAGATAGCCAGGAGACATCCGAGCTCTCATCATGTTGCAAGGATTTTATTTGTTGTCCCTAGCCACAGTGTCTATCGGAATTCATAAGAAGGTCGTGTGTTGGAATATGGCCTGCGTCAATTTCTTCTTTTCTTCTCTTCTCCGTCATCTCAGTCCTCAAGCATCACATTGAAGAAGAGAAAAAGGGAGAAACCACCATGTCAACAGTCATGCCCATAACCAGCGCCACGCTTCCAACAGCCAAACGCAGACGCAACAGTACTACGCCAGTGACGGTGCCGGATGCAAGTCCTCATGTGTCGTTGACGGAGAACCGCCTTGGAACTCGAGCTTCTCGTCTGCTGATTACACATGTGAATAAGGTCGAGCTGGACGATGAGCTTGTCAGTATCGATGAGTATGTGCTCACCGACCTCGCCCATGCTGTTATGCTCACACGCACGGGAATCTTCGACGCACAGCACGGCCGTGGCATCGTCCAGGCTCTTCTCGATCTTCGCTCTGGGAATGCGGCTGCAATTCTGGCAGCGGATCCTGAGGTTGGAACGCTGGGCCTTCAGATCGAGCAATATCTTGAAAAGGTACTGGGACCCAAAGGGCGCGATATTCAGCGTGCCCGGAGCCGCATCGATCAAAAGGCGACCAACTGGCGCCTCATTAACCGCGCGAGCCTGACAGAAGTTATTGAAGAGATGATACGTCTCAGTTCTGAAGTCCTGGCAACTGCTGAGCGATACTGTGGCGCCATCATGCCTGGGTACACTCATCTGCAGCACTCACAACCCACGACCATCGACCATTACCTCAATGCCCACTACTGGGCCATGTCACGAAGTGTCGACCGACTCCTCGATGCCTACGACCGTCTCAATCTCAGCCCTCTTGGCGGCGCAGCCTACAGCGGAACTTCGTGGCCTATCAATCGTACCGAGACAGCTGCCTACCTGGGATTCGACCATCCAATTCTCAATGCCCGAGACGCCGGTCTGGCCTCACTTGATATGGGTGCTGAGCTCGCTGGTGTTCTGGCTGCGACCCTCTCTGCCATCAGCCGGCTCGCCTCCGACCTGAATTACTGGTCCTCAAGTGAAGTGGGTCTCGTGCGCATTGATGCATCACTCTGTGGCACTTCTAGCATGATGCCCCAGAAACGGAACCCCATGGTCTTGGAGCGTATCCGGGGTCTCGCTGGGGTTGCAGTAGGCTGGGCTGCAAGTCAACTAGGTGTTATGCACACAGCCACATCTACAGATGTCGACCAAGCCTATATACATAACCTACTACCCAGCCAGTGCGCTGAGACAATGGGAGCTGTTGCTTTACTACGCGAAGTTCTTACCACAATCGTCTTTGATGTGCCCGCCATGCGTATTTCGGCTGGTAAACACTGGTCTACTGCGAGCGCCCTGGCAGATGCGCTCGTTGCTTCGCGCGGTTTGAGCTTCCGTGATGCTCACGAGAGTGTCGCCCACCTGGTCGCCACCCACGAGCGTGCCGGCGTCAATGATGGCGAGCTACGTGACGAGCTTATTAAGGATAAGGCCCTCAAAGCTTTCTCGGCTTCTGAGCTGAGGACCATTCTCGACCCAGAAGCCTTTGTCGCCTCGAGGACCAGCCCGGGCGGCACCTCCGTCGGAGCACGTTGTGAGCTCACAGCTGCTGCCTCATCCGACCTGGATGACAAAAAGAAAAGACTTCAAACCCGCATAGATCATGTCGCCGAAGGGCTCGAGCGACTCCTGACAGATGCGCAGTCTATCACTTCCCTAGTAACGCAATCAAGTTCTCGCTAGATTACAATTTGGATGCCTGGTTAAGCGAATGTCAATATTACAACAGGCGAATTAAGTAACCAGGTACGGTGGATAGCTTCCTCCTAAAATCACGACACGTAATAAGCTATTTAAGCGACTCTACGAGACTTACAGGCAAGCCTTATGAAGTTTTATGTATATTAATTCGGTTCATGTTGCCTGAGCGTATTTTAATTATTGTATTCAGACCTTGAGCTAACCAGATTTTTGAAATTTTCGTGCATCACTTCTCATGCTTCGCGAAATGTCTCCACACAAGGCTCTCTTTGAAATTAGATTGACAAATTGATATGAATGTCGTAGGCCAATGGTTTCAAACAGTAAGAGTATCATCAGTAGAGCACGGAGTACTCAGTGCGCTCGGGTAGCCAGGTCTTTCTCTTCTTCTTTGTAATGTTACTTGATTATGATTGGCAAACAGCCCAAAGATTATAAATCACACATATCAAGTCGTCTTACCTTTCTTGGGAAGGTAGTCAGCAGCGACACCCCCGCATCTAACTGTCCATCTCATTTCTCTAATATTCTTCGCTGATCTCGAAAAAAATATTCTTTGACAAGGCTTGTCATAATCTTTTGACGTACGCACGTCAATCTATTTGAGCTCACCAGCTGATTCGAAGTAAGTATGCACAGTACTAGAGTTACATCAGTGACGGTGACAGAATTGGGTCAAAAGTTTATGACTTCAAAGCATAGCTGAGTTACATCTGTGGCACTGAGAAACTTATTGCGATTCATCAGAAGCTTGAGTCTAGACAGATTAGTTGCATCAACATATAATCACAATATATATCTTCACCTCCTTACCCACAGTTTGGTGTTCCTACGGCTGGCTCGTGCGGGCGGCTGCGGCCAATCAGAAGCCCTGCCCCCACGGGACAACGTCCTCATTCTCCAGAAATCACTTCAGTGTAAGATAGATTAGAGGTTCTGCCCACGCTGGCAGCCGGGCTGGACGTTTTTCCGTACCGAGGACCAGCCTCATTTTTTTGTGAATACTTTGAACCTATGTATGGTACAACTAAAGGCGTGGAGAAACGCCTGTTCAATGTGCCGCATAAACATCCAATAATAAGGATTGCGATGATCTGCCTAGCTAAGTCGATTTTTAGGCCAATCAACAGGCGGGGCAGCTCGTAGCTTTCGATGGACTTTGGATTTTGGACCGGCCGCGCAAATCTACTATTGCACCTCGGACTCCCGTACCCAACATGACATCTACACTCTCGGTTCGAGACCCTCTCCTGGGTACCGTAGGACGCACCGCAGACACTGACGACGGAGAGATTTCGAATTGGCTCTTTGGCATTGCGTTGGCGTGTGGGATCTGGTTCTTCTTCATCATCATCGTTCAAGCAATTGGATCTACCCAACTGTGAGTGGACTCGAAGACTTCCAGCTTTGACACCCGACTGACGCTCTCGCAGATACCGCTACTACTCATCAAAACCAAAGCCAGCCGTCTCCCCGACCTTGAAACTCGAACATATTCCGCACATCACCATTCTCCGTCCTGTCAAAGGCGTTGAGCCTCAACTCTACGAATGCCTTGCTGCGACCTTTCACCAAACCTACCCTCGTCAGAAGTTGACAATATACTTCTGCATAGGATCTTCCGCTGATCCTGCTCTTCCTGTTCTCGAGCGGCTCCTAGTAGACTTCCCACAATTCGATGCTAAAATATTCATCGAGGAAGAGGACCCCAACTTGAGCGGCAATGGGGTGAAAGATAACCTGGGCCCCAACCCCAAGATACGCAATATGAGTCGAGGATACCGGGAAGCAAAGGGGGATTTGGTTTGGGTTATTGACTGCAATGTTTGGGTTGGGAAAGGTGTTGCTGGGCGAATGGTTGACAAACTCTGCGGATACAAGGAGGATGGGATGCGGGCAGTTCCGTACAAGTTCGTACATCAACTACCTCTGGTAGTGGACAGTGTGGGAGCAAGTGTTGGAGAGGAAGCTCGAGGGCTTCTTCAAGGTCAGGATGAAGTTTCCTCGACCAACTCTTCCGCCTACAACATTTCTTCACCGCCAGCGAATGAGACCCGTTTTGATACAATTCTGCGAACTAGTGGAGGCCGATTCGAAGAAATGTTCATGGCAACCTCTCACGCCAAATTTTACACCGCAATCAACACCGTCTCGGTCGCTCCATGCATCGTGGGGAAATCAAACATGTTCCGCCGCTCGCATCTCGATTATCTAACCTCAAACTCTCCCAACTACTCACCCGGCATCGACTTCTTCTCGGAAAACATCTGCGAGGATCATTTGATTGGTGATCTCCTCTGGCGGAAGAATGTACAAGACGAGATTTCCGGGCAGAAATTCTACAAACATGGTTTGGTATTCGGGGACTTGGCCATTCAGCCCATGGCAGGCATGTCAGTACGGGAATACATCGCTCGTCGAGTTCGTTGGCTACGCGTGAGGAAGTGGACGGTGACCTTAGCAACATTTGTAGAGCCTGGTGTTGAGCCTCTACTTTGCTCGGCATACGGGGCTTTTGCAATCTCGACTCTCCCATGGTTTGAACTTCCTCATACTTGGGGTATGTTTGCCGGCCTTTGGCTCGGAATTGTGCTTTTGTGGATGGGTGTAGACTCTTTGGCGTATGCCAAGGTACACTCAGGCGCATCGCTGGAGCTGGATGAAGAAACCCCATCGTTTGCTCGGCCACCTAAGGGACGGAAACGGCCTTTTGTCGAATGGGCGTTTGCTTGGTTGGGAAGAGAGTGTCTTGCATTGCCTATCTGGGTTTGGGCATGCTATGGAGGAACGACTGTCATGTGGCGAGGGAAGAAGTTTCGGGTTGGGCTGGACATGAAGGTTAGGGAGATCAAGATGAGAGGTCAGACACCCACGCCCTCAGTAGAGAGGGCGAGGTCACGAAGTAAAGATAGACTGGATTGATTGATACCAATGCATTATGAAGCGAAATTCAACCATTTTCTTGCGTTCTCATTTGGAGGCCAATGATGCTGCCGCTGTGATCAATCTGATAAGCATTTACTGAAGCACCTTGGTGCTTGGAATTCTTGGACGTGATGTGGCTGACGCGGCAGAAAAGAAAACGTGGGAATTATCCGCATAGTGTTGATATATTTGATAACGGGAAAGGGGGATGACTAGCATGGTCTTGGAGGGGGAAAAGAATTATACGAAAATCAGATGGTATAAGTTTCAGGTTCTTTTGATTGGATATTAGAATACAGCCGGACAGAACAAGACGAACGTTCGCTGCAAATAGTGAATTAGGTCATGGCTGACGCAAGGAAACACAGGCTGATGCAATGAACTCCATTTGATGCAGAATCCCCTTATCTAACTTGCCGAGGAAAAGAAATTAACAATCTGACAAGATGCGTCTACGAAAGCGCTGAATAACCATACAAGAAAATGCAAATGCCACAAATACCATTCAGATTCCCAAGCCAATGTGATGGTTCGAGATCCATACTGGGAGATTCGTAACGGGATCAGAAGTTGGAGGAAGCGTTGACGTTTCCGTTACGTGCTGGGTTGTGGTAGTTCTCCAATGTACTTGTGAATGGACTGGTTCCTGTAGTTCCTGTGGCAGACGAACTCCCAGGTTTCTCGTGTCCAGTGTTTCCGAAGCTCATCAATCCATCATTCTCATCAGAATTTCTTCTTCGGCCCCAGATTCTGAATGCAACAACTCCCAATCCTGCCAAGAGTATCGCTCCACCAATTCCAACCACAACGCCGATGATGGTGTTGCGAGTCTTCGTGCTCATGCCCGATGATGAAGAGCCTCCATCGCTGTTGAGGGCTGCCGTACCAGTGGGAAGAGTGGATGTGACTGTAGAGGAGGCGAGGGAGCTGATTGTAGATCCAGATTCAGTCCGAACGAGAGTACTGACGACCACGAAAGTTGTAGGGGTAGGAGTAACCTTAGAGGTGGTCTTCGTGGAGGATTGTTTTCCAGAAGAGGTCGAAGTTTCTTGTGCCGAGGATGTTGTCTTCGAAGGAGTCGACGAAGCAGAAGATGAAGGGGTCGCAGAAGGCGAAGTTGTAGGTGTAACTGATGCGCTGCTTGAGGGTGTAATGGTAGGTACTGAGCTCACAGAGGTCGAGGAAGACGGAGTTGGAGTTGCAGTAGGTGTTGGCGTAGTTCCAGCGTCGGAAATCGATGGTGTAGGACTGCTACCACTTCCTGTTGCTTGAGGCCCCTGATCGGAACTGCCGGATGCTTGTTGTCTTGCCTCCACTTGACGTCCGTAGACATTTGCATCGACCCAAGTTGCTTGGGAGATGGCGAAGAGGAGAGCGAGGATGGAGAACAGCCTGAGCTGAGGCTGGGACAGCATGTTGACGATGTTGTGGTTGCGAAAGGAGGATTGAGTTGATGAGGTTGAAAGGCGATGAGATGATATCGTCCTCGTATTCGACTGGGGTGGCCGGTCTGTGATAGAGTGGACGATGTTTCGCGTGGCGGTGCTGTGGTGTGCTGTTGTGGTTTAATCGGGATCGAAACGACCGTGAGAAGGCGAGGGAGGAAAGAAGATGTAGATTGTTGATTAACGAACGACGGGGGAAGGATGAAAACGAGACAAGGAGAAGAAGGAGAAGTGAGTGGGAATACGAAAGCGGCCGTGGATATCTGCAAGTCAAGGCAGGACAAGAACACAACAGACAGAGCAGGTCAGATCTTTCGGATCCACACCTTGGACGCAAAGCTGGTGGGAAGTTCTGTCGCTCGTATTTTTCTGGTGCTAGGCCTAATCAGTCTTAGCGGCTGACCCTGAAATAGGTTGCCGGTGCTAATCTGACCGGGCACTAGTCTGTCTGGTCGGCGGCGGCCCATTCGAATGTTGAGGCACATGTCACCACGAGAAACATGCAATATTCACGATCAACAGGAGTCTGAATCGACTTCCATTGATTGAATGATTGGCATTTGCCAAATGGTTTGGGGAATTCCGGTCGTTACAATCGATTGTTCATTAGCTGAGAGTCTCTTCCGTGAGACTTAACCCGGTGGCTTTGGCGTGCTGTTTCCCCTTCTCCACTTTCACATTAACAGCTGGGGATCCGTTTGTCAATCGCTTGAACGGAAAGAAACGCTCTCAAGTAAACATCTATCGACCCAATCTAACATATTCCCCTCGCCAATTCCTAGATTCTGTACTTTCGTACAATCATGCCCGGTCGAGTAAACAAACAAATACCTAGCTAGCCGAAGCCGGGCCGTTTCTGTGCCGAGCCGATCCGACGGCAGTGCAGTGCAGGGGAGCTTGAACTGCAACTTCGTCCCCTCCATCCAGAAGCTTCAACCCCTCCAACTCCTCACCATGAACCCCGCGGACGATGACACCTATATTGACTACGAGGCCTTTCTCTCACCATCATTCTCCCCAGCTCTATTCGCAAACAATCTTGTCATCGGCACCAATAATCCAACAGATACACCCCTTGATCTGTCCACACCTCTCTCCCGAGTACTGTTTGACTCCCAAGAGATCAATACCCATATCGATACCCTTACCACCAAGAGCGCGCTCCCTCTACTCTCTCATACTCAAGAACAGACCGCATCCAGTGCGCGAATAGTACAGGAGATAGACTCGCAGGTTGCGAGTTTGAATGATGGATATCGGAGACTAGAGAAGGAAGTGCTGGTACGGTACGAGACCGCAGAAGAAGTGCGGGCCGTAGCTGGCAGGTTATGGGAGACCGTAAGGCTGGGGCGATCTGTAGGAAGATGTCTACAATTGGGAAGGCAGCTTGAGATACAGCTTGCCGAGGTGGTGGGGACGGGTAATCCAGTCAAGGTTCATGGCCAGAAGGAAGATCACAGGGCGCTGATACGGTGTTCGAATACTCTACTGAATTTGCGGGAATTGTTCTCCAAGAAAGGAGAGGGAGAGGAGGGTCACGGATTAGAGAAAGTGGATGCTATACGGTCGCTGCAGAGCTCCATCACCAATCCTGCCGAACGATCAATCCTCACGAAATCCCAGCAGATCGTCCGGGAGTTCTCCATGAGCACTCTCTCTAGTGGTGCGAATACAACCACCTTTGCTCAAACCACAGATACGAAATCACGAACTGCCTCGGCATTGATATCGTTGTACCTCCTTTCGCCGTTGCCAGATACCTCGAAACCCGCGGCGAAGAAGATGGAGAGGTGGGAGCCAGATTTGTTAATACACTCCTTGCAAGATTACCTCCGCACAGCTCTTACTTCCTCGCTTGCATCTCTTGCTCGGGCTCTCGCCACATTACCTACTCTTGACAGAACGCTTCTCGAAGTATCCGCTCGATGTCAGAATATCCTAGCCCTGGAATCTCTACTCTCATCAACTGCCCCGCCTCCACACCCCACACTACCACCATCAGTCACCCCTCCGAACTTCCTCCAACCTCTCCTTACAAGTTTGGAGACAGGGAGCTTGGCCAGTTACTTCTGGCGCACATTGGCAGGAGGTCTCAGTACCAAGGCTATGGAAATTGTCAACAAGGGAGGAGTGAGTGCGAGGACATTGAAGAGTAACCGCAATAGCGTGAGGGATGCTATCAGGGAGTGCGTGGTTCGAGGAAGTACGCCACCGGCTGGAGTGGGAAGCAAGGTCAAAGGAGAGAACGTGGAAAGGGCTTGGGAGAGAGAAATTGCAGTCATGGTTGGGAGTGTGGTAGGGGTCTTGGGGAGGTGAGGTATATCGGGCATGGTCTTGCTCGTGCAATCTTGCATAGAAGAAATGAGTGCCGGATATGCAAGTTCTCTGTTGTCAGGAACTTCCATCGAAACAAAGCCGATGTGTGATATGGGAATATACCAAGATGATAATCCAATCTAAGAAGTTCAAATACAATAGAAGTTCACTCCTCATTCTCCTGCCTTTGCTCATCACTTGTCCAGTCTCCGCGATTATCGGTCCAGTTCTCGCAGATCTGCTTCTTGTCAAGTCAAGACAGCGTCTTACTACCTCCTGTTGAATATAACAGGCTGCTTCAATCAAAGCGAATTAGACAAATCCGGCTCGTTGTCATTCTATCGGACCCTCTTTGGATTTTTATTCCATTAGTCTAAATCTAGCGCGTACTTCTAATATCTTCTTCCCGTGATTAAGTCTGACATCTATCAAGATTCACTCCTCTGAGATCTGTCTCTCTAGAACTTAAACCCTAAGCAAATCCCGTCCTATCACTCTAACTGACTTTCTCCTCACGCCACAGCCTCTCGGCTATCCCAGCGAAGAACCCCAAAACAATAATATCGCGAAGGACTCTCGAATCGTCGTTGAGTACTGATCCCAGTGCTCTCTTCCACTGCCAGGGCGAGTCCTTGCCTCGTAAGTCTGAGCTAGTGGATATAGGCCATTGGTCTGGGGCATTTTGTCCCTGCAAATTTAGATCCCATCAAGATATCCGTCTGTTGCATCTCCCACCCTCTCCCGTCTATTAAATCAAGGCCATAGACAACATGCATATTCCAGATATTGCTTCACCGTTCCATAAACCTGGCTTAACTCGTCCGACATCAACTGAGGCCCATTGAGATGATCCCTCTGCTTGGCCAATTGATGCCTCCACAAGGCAATATTCCAGGCAAAGCTCGAATGCCCAACACCCGCAAAATCGGAAGACTTCAACAAGACGAGGTAGTCCACGAGGGCCTGCTGGTCGAAGGTGAAAGCTTCCAACTTCACTTTGTCTTCTCCCTCCAATAACTGGTGCTTCGTCGTCACACTCAAGTTGTATGCCTTCGCATCTTCCGCGAACTTGGCAATTTCATCCACATTTCCTGATGCCACATACATGACAGATGTACCGGACACAGCCGCTTGTTTCAGGTAACTCGTGGATTGTGTCTCATACTTGGAATATTCGTACAGCGATGGAGGCCAGCCTTGCTGCGAATCTCTCTCCGTTCGCAAGTGCACTCCAAAGAACGTCTGGTTCCAAATGGGGCTATGGAGGTCTCCGTGGAGGTTGTATTTCTGCACCAGATTCTTCAACACCGTGGTTGCAACCACTCGTGTATCTTTGCGGAACTTGAGGACTTTGCCAAAGTCCAATGCAAATTGTTCTGGGTCTGAGTATATCGGATACTGGAGGTACGACCGATCGAGGTCGATGACTGGGTTCGGCGCATCTGTGGTATTCGTCAACCATTCGTAGAACCTCTCCCTCCATTGTTCTGGGTGATCTATGCCCTCCGGTGTAATCTCCTCCGATATCGTCTCTGGTGTGACAAATATAGGGACAGTGTCGTTCGAGTCAATGCCATTAAGGATTCGTAATTGCGGGCAGGAAAGACGAAGGGAGTCGACGAAATGGCGCTCGTCGAACAAGTAATCGAATGACGTCCTTTCTCTATTCCAAATATCTGCAATATTGGCCGGATTTCGTAGGATCATCCTAGGCATCGTCATAGATGCGCCTGCTGAGATCGCATATCGAAGACAGTTGAGGATCGAGTTCCGTTGATTCCCCACTCCCCCGCCGGAATTGTTGCATGTAAAGGTCAAATCGGCGTTCCATTCCGACTTCGCGCATACTGAGCGGATGGCCTGCGAATCGAGAGGTGGTTCGTCAAAAATATCGAGTTGGTGTTGGAGCCATTTCTCTGAGGATGTCGTATCTTGTGGAAGGACCGAAGCTGCCTCGTCGTGAGCCTCCCATGGAGCTCGCAATGGGTGGGAGGGATGATTGAAAGAGAGGTAAAACCAGAGGGTGAAGAGGCAGGAGACTAATGCCAGCACTAGTTTGCGGCCATTGTAGGGCCGCGAGAGTCGAAAAGGTGCCAAAGCCATGCCGGTACTGTACGGAGTAATCCTAGAGCTGGAGGGATGCACACCAAAGGTCACGATAGATGAGGGTTCCGTTATTAGTTGCAGGATGTGGAGGGTCTTCTGTTCTTGGCGCAAGGGATGGTCATCACCTACTGTACCGTACCTGAACCAGGTCCCCAGCATAGGAGTGGGGGATGCATTTAGGCATCGGGTAGCCGGGCAGGCCGGGCAGAGGCAGGATCCACAGGCTCAAATCACTAACTAACTCCTTTGAATCTCAGGGGTGCAGGCTTCCTTGAAGTCAGACTAAATGGATGCACAGTATAATCAAATGTGCAGCGACCAAACTCGGATTTGGAGCAGGCAAGTTCGAAGCAAGTTCGAAAGTCCTCGAAGATCCGGGCTTTCTGGATGCATTCATAGCCGTGTCAGGCTTGTGTATCAGCACGCAACACGCCAGCGCAGGTCGTCCTCGTCTCCTCTTAATTAAATTTTATAGAACTAAAGATCTCTAGCCCTATACAATATCCTTCCCTGCATCTCTATCTTTTACGTTGACACATTTTTCCGAGCCATTTTCTGCCTTGGTTTCCCCTTGCGGCTCAGGTCCATCATATCGGATTTCTTCCTTTCCATCCCTTTGATTCTCAGATACCCCCAAATCTCCTGCCTCCTTTCCCTCTTCATCTGACTCCTCATCCAATTTTTTATCCTCCATCCTGTGTCCTCCAAATGCGGCAAGGATACCAAGATCATATACAATCAGCAATGACCCCGCCAATACAAAAGCCACCCAAATTATCTTCTTTCCAGCCAACATGCCAGTGATGAGTGGACTGAAACTCGATACAGACGATCTGGAAATATTTAATAGTCCCATCATCGTAGTCCGTTCGTGCGGTTCCACGACACCTGCCAGAAATGCGGATCGAGGGGGTGTATCCATTGATTGTGTGCAAGACCGAAGCACGAGAAACACGATCGAGACCTTGGCTGATTGAGGAGCAGGGATTAAAGAGAGGAAGACCGCCGAAGGAAGATGGGCAAAAACCATTGTCTAGGGAAGTTAGCTCGTATGGTGCTGGGAGTTTATGAGAACCTTACCTTGATGTTTCCAAATCTCCTCGCCAATGCCGCGGCAAAGAGCATGGAAATAGCAGCAACGATTGTTGTGATAAAGAACAAGGTCCCTATCTTGCTCTCCGGGAGACCAAATTTATCGTGGAAGAAGTAAGTGATCCACGATCTAGAAAGGTTAGCTGGAAATCTTGAAGTGTCGGGAACACCAAGGGGTACTTACAGCGGCACCAGGTTGCTGCCAAAAGACTCCAAAGCAAATAGCGCACAGAGCTTGACGACGACGATTTTGCTTTTGCGACTGAAGCTAGGCACCTTGGATAGAATGAAGTTCCTCGAACGATTGTCCCCAACCGACAATGAATCCATGTCTTCAATCGGCTGAGGCTCCTCTGCCTCACACTCTTTGCTCAAACATGAAACGATACATATCATCACGACGCCTAGCCCAGCATACACAAAGAAGACCATTCTATACGCCCGTATTGATTCCCAGTGTAGATTCTGCACCATGAACCCAAGCATCCATCCACATCCGCCCATGCCGAAGGCAGATCCTGCAGCACCGAGCAAAGAGTACCAAGCATATATATCTCCCCTTTTCGACTCTGGTGTGAGCTGTGCAATGGTCGACTCCTCGATAGATCGGAAAGGCCCTATTTCGTTGCCACTGCAAACATCAGTGGGGGTGTTTTTGCAACATCTCTTGACCCAACTTACCTAGGACTTATCACCCCGACAACTGCAGCAACGAGCAACACCCAGTAGTTCCCTACTAATGCAAAGACGACACCCGAGATGGTCATCATCACAGCACCAAGAAGTAAGATTGCCCTTCTCCCCACAGCATCTGCAAAGATTGTCAAGATGAAACTAAGAACTGTACTGCCAATGAGCGTGAGCGTCATGAAAAGACCAATTCGAGATTTGGAAATCTCCAGAGCAGATAAGTAAGAAACAAGAATGAGTGTGGAGCTGCCATAGCCAAATAGACGAACAAATCGTTGGAGACAAAGAAGTTTGGTGTCGAAAGGTGAACTCCAAAGAGTGACGAGTCCAACCTCCTCGAGGGCCTTGAAGAAAAACTTGAAAAACATGACGCAACAAACGAGGGTGAGAAGCAGGAAAAGGCTTACTGACACTCCATACCGAAAGGATCCTGCTCTCTTTTACATAGAAACGATATCATCGCGCATTGAGAACATCAGTCTCCCCTTGCACAATTATTTTCACTTCTCTCAATAAATTAGTCACGATTCCTGCACTTATGGATCTTTCTTTCTGGTGGCTTGCTGAGAAGGCTTCAATGAAGCTGTTGATAGCTGAGGACTTACGAAATCATCCATGCGTCGTCAATGTTCCGGCATCCCCTACAGCTACATCCCGGTATAGTGGATAAAATAAATAGAAGACCACACTTCTGGAATAGCATTGCTTTTGTTGGTCGCGTGCGTGGTTGCCGGAACTAGTGGAGGCTGAAGAAGTGGATTCAGGGGGAGTCGAGCCGCAACGCCACAGCCAATCGAGCTCGTCCTCGCTACACAAGATGGCTGAGTGGCAGCTGTAAGAGCTCTGGAAGAGTCGACGGAGAATTTCCCGCGTGCTGTCTTTCCTATTAGGAACTGTGTACATTTGGTACGGGTACAGGACCGTACCGCTCGTTTGGTTTAGATCGAAGAATTTCCACCATCTCGGTTATGTCCACGGGAAGTCTGAAACATACATCGTCGAGCTGTTGCGTCCTCGGAATCTGGACGTTCTAGATGCTCCTTAGACACACCATGTAGTAGTCTGGTTGAGTACATTAATCTCACAAACAAGACACCATCCGACAACTTCACGGGCGAAGAAAACGAGTCTTATTGGAATCGTACTTTTTGGAAGTGGTCTTCGTCCCCCCCCCCCTCCCCCCGCCCCGCCCCCTTCAGGTTTGCCAGTATCCAGCCATCAGAATGAAAACCTCCTTCACCAAGTCTGGGTACGCTGTACCTGGATTCTCGTATCGACCAAACTTGTATCTTTGAGGTTGAGATTCCAGTTTTTCGATCTGTTTTCTGGCGGTCAATAGTCGTTCCCGTAGTAGTGCTACGACACCTGGGCGAATCATCCCAAGTCCCTCTAGGCCCTGGCATTCAACAAAGGATTTCCACATGTCTTGTCGCCAGCCGTCTTCAAAGTCACCACCCGCTTGATGTCTGACTTGTTCCCATGCCTCTCTCCAGCGTCTGCACAGCAATACATGTCGCATTGCAACCTGGGCATGATCCGGTCTGTCTTCGACAATTCTTACCGGATCATACGGTCCAACTGCTTCTGGCCGTTCCATACCTGGCGGTCCAAGAAAGCAAATGTAATCGGGGATACAGTACCTAATGAAGTCGAGGCGCATGTGAATATCGAATCGCGGGAGGGACTTTTCCGGCTCAAGGAAGGCTTGAAATGTCGATGAGAACAGTTCGCCGTAGGTGATGATCTGAAACATTGTCCTCGGAGGATCACAAGAAATAGTTGCGGGGTCCGAAACTCCACCATCCCAGAAATCCGGGGCAGAATACCACTGTACCCCGGCTGCCTTGTCGATCAAATCAGCGACAGGATTGAGCGTAGAGAAGCGCATCAAATGCAACCGTCGAATCTCTTCCAATGTGATGCCTGCCTGTTCGACGCAGAGAGCCAAAAGTGACTCGACCCCGCCCTTGAACGCAACCCGGAGAACTTCGGCATTCTCGTGACTCTGAAGTGCCCAGTCACTGACTTGACGAACCGTTGCAGCGATCAAGAAGTACGGATCTGGTCGAAAGAAGACTCGAGAGGACGCCGCAGCAAGGCGGAGGATTTGGTTTGGATGAGTCGTTGAGAACGCATGTCTAAGGATCCAGCAACTCGACGATGCGTTTGTGAAGTCCTCGATGTCGCGCAAATGAAAGGGTATGAGACCCAAAATCTCAATTGGTAGGTCAAGTAAATTCATCGCGGTTGGTGTTTGGTAAGGGGGTTGAAGGTAAAGGTGGCTCAAGCGAAGATTTGTGTGTCCTAAATCAAGGACGATCACGAGTGTCGTCACTGCCAAGAAGTGGAGTCATTCGGTGAGAGTTGAATTTCTAGGTGAAGGCATTTTCACGTCAAGGCTAGAGACCTTTGCTTCTCGACTCAATAGGATAATTCGGGTTTCTGGCGTCCTGCATCCACCTATAATTGCTTCTATCTAGTTTCTTCTGGGTTGCTCAAATGTTTACATTTCAAAGGATTGCAGCCAAATTAAGCGAATCCCCTGAGTTGGGCTATTACCCAACCAAACAATCCTTCGACATACCCAAAGAGAGTGAAGGCGAAGGCCGACCTAAATTCAAGTCCTCACAAGGAAGAGTGGATCATGCGCGATGGGGAGGTGTTGGGATACTACACTATTGGATAAAAGATTAGATTATCTCAGGTGTTGAACCTAGAGATGGGCACACAATGTACCAAGCAAAATAAGACGACATCCTCGGCTCATTTACAGGAAAATGGAGACCTCATTACTATTTTCTTTTCTTTCCTTTAATTGAGGCCGGTTTTCTATTTCTTTTACGTTAGAGTTGGTACTTAAATCGAGTTGGCATAGAGTCAAATTTCTGTATTTTCAATGGAATACTGAGCATAGCAGAAAATTCTAGTTTACGAACTCTGCTGGAAAGCGAAACTTTTACAACCAGTACCAGTCCCCACAAAGGCCGCCCAACAACCGAAGCCCGAACAATAAAAGATCCATGCTCAAATAAGTGCAGTTCCAACATCCCAGCTCGCATCATTGTGGAATCCATCCGCAGCATCAAAGATGTTCACACCGCCATGTTCCGCTGCAACAGTTGCATTGTCAAAGTTGCGAATATACCGAGTCGGGTGGTTCCACGACCGAATTGAATTGCTGTTGCTTCCAGTGAGACCCTTCTCCGTGCAAAACGTGGCGTCTTCATTAAATTCCTTGCTACCATCGCTGGCATTAAGTACAAGCGTAGCATTCTGAAAGCGAATATAACTACCAGGTGTATCCGCAGACTCGAATGAAACACAGTCCTTGTCGCTGAGGCCACTACGAACAGTCCAGGTTGCTTGCTGCTTGAGAGTATGGTCACTATCAGATGAGACAGCTTCGATGGTGATAACGGAGCCAGAGTGTGTGATGTAGCGAGGGATACTGGCATCTCTCCCGGAGAGAGACCCTGTAGCAGTACTGAGAGAGACGGAAGAATCAACGGCGAGGGTCGTACCACTTGCTCGAGAAGAGGTGCCATATCCGGCGGCCACAATGTTAGCTTGCACCGCATTCTCAGTGGCATCAGTGGGATATCCGGACGTCATGACCCCCTCGTAGAATGTGCCTTGGGCTCCATGGCTGTTGTCGCCACCGATACCGAGGATAATAGCACCTTCTTTCTTCATAGGGTTGTACCCGTTTGGACGAACACCATTGTAGAAAGTTGATAGTGCACCAGATGCAGCATTGGCGCCACGAATAGCCCACTTGTTTGCCGTACCCTTGACAATGGCGGTAGTGAACCGGTAGGAAATCGAAGGATCACCGGTATTCGTCTTCGCACCTTGGCCCGAGAATAACCCGTTCTCTAAATCGGCCATGATCCAGGGACCATTGCCAGCACCAGAGCCCCAAACCCTGATATTGCCGAAGTAGATTGCCTCCATATGGGCGGCACCCGTGTCGGTGCTACTTGTTTCAGCATTGCCGTAGTCGAAGCAGCAACCGCCATTATAGTGTGTCCCATCCAGTACGGCATACATGCCTTGCGCACCATCGCCTTTAGCAGTACCTGATGCAGCATTGTTCCGGTAACCAGTTCCAGGTGGAATGAAAACACCATATGCTTTCTTTCCGCCTAACGTAACGGGTGCACCCACAGCGCTGGCTAAGTTGTCCTTGCCACCAGCCGCTGGGCCTTGTCCGGCGCTACCTGGTGGAGCTTGCGTGAGGTGATTGCCCTTGCCAGACTGGTCGTAAATAATAGAGATGAGGCAGGTAGTGCCAGAACAGAAGGTGTCCTGAGCGGCACTATTCGCTACTCCTCCAGCAGAGAGAGGCTTGATGTCGGTGGTCTTGCCATCCGCACGTCTTACTTGGTAGAGAGCGCCAGCATAGCTACCGTACAGAGCCCTAGTAGTACCGTGTGCTGCAACACATGGAGTACCGCCTGATGCGTATATATCGCAAGGTCCAGTAGCGACGCCGGTAGTAGCCATCAGACCAAGTATAAGCACTCCAGAGCTTGGGAGAGTGGGTCTTGAGTACAACATTGTTGCCTTGTGGTGGAGAAGAAAAGAATTTCACAATATATACAACGGAATGAATGAGCTGGACGGGCTTGCAGGACGTTTGAACGGTTGCTAAAGATATTTTACATTTTCGACGAACAACAAATCTCTTATACTCGCGGCTATAAAACATGGGGTCTCTATAATGTTTCGGGTTAAAAGACAGGAATAGTCTATACTCAACTTCAAAGCGAACAGCAAACAAATCCACCAATTCGAATCCCGCATGAGTTCGACCCCGCAAAGGTTGTTCGAAGTTTGCGGGGCTTCTCGAACGCGATAATCTATTCTATACTCGCTTTTAAACCTATAGACAAAGAATTCCACCAATTCTGTGTTGCATAAAATATATTACCTGAAGCTTGTTCAAAGCTTGTTCGGATACGAGCATGACCCTAGAGACTTGGCTTGTCAATCGTGGAAGATCTGCCAAGTAATTCCGAGGTACATATAGGCTCGTGCGCAACTGCCAGCATTCGCCCAGACTTGGCATCTGAATGGTGGGAGATCTTGATATACTTTCTGATGCTGGTTCGACGGATGACTGTATCCTTGATTTTAATGCCGGATATCGAAACAAATATATGGCTTTTATTCGTGCGCATAGTAGAAGCGAGGCAGGAAGAGATGCAAAGAAAACGTGCTCTTAGTACAAAGCAGGGGATGGTGGCAAACAAGCCTGTAAGCAGATCTCTTGATTATTCGCCGTTCGTACCAGATTTCTAGTCCAGCTTGTAGCATCATAAGAAACCCTCAGACAGACCATCCTAGCTCAGCGCACGAAGTCTCAAGGGTAACCCATCACAAATGTGGCCCCTTGGGGAAAGTCGTCAGATCGTAAACCCCATCAAACGCCTTCCCAACAGCCCTCTTCCAAGCAGGCCGTCCATAAATTCTCTGCAGCCACTCGTCCAACTCCGGGAATTCCTTCTCAAATTCAACACTCCGTCTCTGCTTGATACTCGTCAATCCAAATTCCAGCATGATATCCGCTCTACCAGGCTCCTTGCCCATGAAGTAACCTCCCGCAGGACCATCTTTCAATTCCCTCGTCAATTCCTTCAGGATATTTCGTATCTCGGGCCCATCGAAATTCTTGCCTCCTGGCCCAGTCCCGTTCCGCAATAGACCGAAATCGAGCAGAAGGAGGATAGTAGTCGCTTTGCCTAGGCCGGTCTGCGCGATACTGACGAGCATCTCGTCGCGGATCCAATCGCCATTCTTCAATCCAAATTTATCTTGCTCGTCGAAGGTGCGGATGAGGTATGTAGAAATGGCGGAGGATTCAGCAATATACCGGTTTCCGTCCGCGGCACCGGTTATGAGGACTGGCGCTTTGCCATACGGACCTGTGGCTTGGAGGGAAGGAGGAGAGCGAAAGGGTGCGCTGGGGTGGTTTGGGGGATTGCGGATATGTGTTTCGAGGTTATATTCGATGCCCAGTTCTTCGAGGAGCCAGAGGATGCGTTGGGATTGCGAGTTCTTAGTGTGTTAGTACATGACGAGAGGTGGGGAGGAGAGCGTACGTTGAGGTGGTGGAGGGTGGGCTTGTTGTCTGTCATTTTGGAGTAGTGATTTGATTGATGTGTCTTGACTAGAGAGAGATTGGAAAGGTAAATTAGAGGGATCTGATTAGAGAAACATTCCCTGATGTTGAGGAATTCTAGCTTTATATATTGGTAGTGAGGGGATCTCTATCGCTGCCGCTATGACGGTAGTTCCCCCTCTCTTCACTCGATCGCCGAGGTCTGGACTTCCAGTCTTACCGATGAGAGCTCTGACTCCAGCAAATACTTACAAACAATTGGCCGTATCCGTGTAGACATTTATCATGAAAAGTCCGGCCCATGTTCATGAAGTCGAAGATTGTGGTTGTGGAAATGTTTTGGATTATGCTTACGCCAAGATGCTACCTGTGCGAGTTTAGCTTATCGAGCCACTTACTGTTTGGGTAGTAATCATATTAAGACGCGGACTTTTCGAATGCCGATGCTGGGATTTCTGACTCCCCTTTTGTTTTGCCTCTAAGAATTGTGTATAGTATATCCAGCTTTTCTAGCTATAAAGAGTAATATTTTTGGGCAAGGAGGTAGAGCTAGCGTATGTAACAAATACCACACCTGACTTTCCTGGGAACCCTCCAGGAGCCTCGAGAACTCGTCCTAGATGTTACTCACAAACAGTCTTGGAAAAGAGTCTATTCAAGAAGAAGAATTCTACTTGTGATAGAATATGCTTTTGAACTTAATGTATTTCTGAATTTTGAGAGAGAGCATCATCATCTCAGCTAAGCACATGCAACCTATCGTGCCAACCTAACAACATGGAATGTGTACACGAACAAACTCCTGCGCCATCCTAACCCGTAAATGCATCAAAACATCTTCATCCGACCAATTCACCAGACTCAAAGCCGACCTTGTTCCAATGGCTTTTCCAATGGCACCTCTTTCCTATCCCCAGCAGCGTTTGCCATCAACATGCTAGAATCAGGCTTGTACTTCTTCGACAAAAGACGCACGTCGTACTCGACGTCGAGTTTGGCCTTCAGTGGATCATCCTTGGCTGCTGGCTTGAAGTCGAGTAGCAGATCATCCTTGACTGCGCAGACTGTATCGGTCTCCAACCACGGATCATCATTGGGGTATAGTTGAGCCGTGACGCCGATATAATCATCGTGGGTGACCATCATATGAATGTGAGCCGGGCGATTCGGGTGACGGCCCATCATCTTGAGGAGATCTCCCGAGGGTCCCGAAGTATCAATGGCGTACTCTGTAGGCTTGAGGCAGTAGAACCAGAACTTGCCGTCCTTGTCTGTGCGAAACTTGCCCCGCAGATTGTGGCGGGATTGGTTCTCCGGGTCGAAGACATCGTATTTGCCGTTCGTGCTGGCTTGCCACATGTCGAAGACTGCGTTGGATATTCCCTTATTTGTTTCTGCATCGCGAATCACGCCGTGAAAGAGGGTGAGTTCGCCATCCGAGGGCATGTCTTGCACGACGCTGGCGCCGAGATCGCGGAAGGGGGTTTCGGGGGACCAGAAGGGGCCGAGAATTGCGGATGAGGTGGGCTCAAGGCCTTGTTCGGTTACGATCTTGTGGTTGATCTCATCGACGAGACTGGAGGGAATAGTCAGCATTGTACATTGCCAGAAATGGGGTTGTAGCAGCTGGCAGTACTCACGATTCAACGCCCAACACATCGCACACTCTCCATGCCTCATTGCGGTTCTTCTTGTATGCTTGACCGATCGAGTTGACGTAGTTGACACCCATAACCCATTCTTCTTGTGTAAGCTCGACCTCTCTGCAGAAGTCGTGAAGGTGCTTTATCAGGCAACTGAGGATTTCTCTGTCTCTGGGCTTTGTCTCGGGGGCCATCAAGTTGATGACATGTTGGGTGAAGTTGGGGTCGAATCTGCTGCTCTTGTCTTTGCTGGCGCCATTGCTGCCGCTGGCCCCGTTCGAAGTCATTATGGGGTTGGTTTTGCTGCTGTGAGGAAGGAAAGTGAAGAGTGCCGGAAGGGGGGTGGATCGGTTGGCACTTGGGTATCTGGTAGTATAATGGAAAAGTGGGAGGACAAGAAGTGGGATGTCCGAGTGTAGGGGAAAAAAATTGGGAGAGGGGTGATGTATGGAGGATGAAAGTATATTGATATTGTTTCGAACTGCCTACCATATATGGGGCAGACTCGACCTTTATAACTTCATAACCCAGCGCAACGAGGAGGCTTTGCCATCGCGGCTACGGAGAGCGGGCACGAATGGAATGATTTTTCTGGCCCGTGGACTCTATTCACGCTCTGCGGTTGAGCATTGCGGCAATCTAAGTCTGGGGGCTGGAGGGGTCTCGAGGACGTCTGGCGGGGTTGTCAGCGTCGTCAATTGGCAAAAGGAAAAGCCGTACTGGACGAGAAATGCGGGGAAGCCATCTCGGGCGAAGAGCCTGGCACTTGGGTCTCCTGGCCCGGCTGAATCTTTTGCCACTGATGCCCCACACCCCACTTTCCGCCCTCCATAGGAACAAAAAAGACTAGACACTTACGAATTTGTAGATATCGTGAAATCGTCCAGTGAAGCTTACCTGGGTAGGGAAGTTCTGGTCAGGCATCTATTGGTTTTCTGACCTCGAATTATTTGGGGTTCATGAGTTGTTAATGTTTCCTTAGGCCTGGCCAATGTTCAACATGTTTCCCACCCCATGGCTCAAATCTATTTCAACCATCCTTCAAGGCTTCGCATCTTACCTAGAACTGCATGGTGCTAGCCATGTAAGGATATCTTTGAGATCAGCAGAGTAGTCCTTCTGAGCAGATAAATGTGTGCTGCCATGGCAAAATTCCGTTCCATATGCCTGAAAGTAAGAGTGACGCTGCTCTGACAACCTTCCAGTGGATTCAGCAGCGACTGGACAAAACATTCAAATTTCCTTAAACGAGTAGGCAAGCTTAGCTGCTATGTATGGGCAGAAAAGGCAATCAGAGAGGGTATCGCTCCCTGATCAAGGAAAGGTGAACTCCCACAGGTAACATAAGTGAATTCGTCCGCAATCCATTTGGCTTACTTCTTTTTGTTTCACATCGCGAAAATCTCATCTTATAATCTCCTCTGTTGTGAATTAGTTGCTGATGAGTAAGGTGGAGACGTCTTGGGCAACTGAATGTTTCATCGGTATGTCTGAGAGGGTCATAAGTGTCAAGCTTGATGCTCGGTCTGATCTTAAGCTGCCTTCGAACTCTCGCGTTTGACCAAGAGGAGCTCGTGGTAGGTGCAGCACTGAGCTTTTGAACCCCCTCCCCCAAAATGGCGCAATCAATGGGAATCGGTAGTTATGTGATTTTCACTTGCAACACCTTGTCAAGAAAATTTTGATCCCTTTGAGCCCGTAAAATATCAGCTAAGTTACTACAAAATCATTCCTCAAATTGCTAAACATTGACGGTCAAATGTTTTCATAGCCTCGCTTAATCCGAAGTGACCCCTTTTTTAGCAAACGAGCCCTTGTGGACTGACCCGCACTTTCCACCTGCAGCTACCTAGATACTGCTAAGATTTCAAGTACACGGAATAGCGTATAGGACAACCCACACACTTTCATATCAACGTGGAACAATGAAAGTTTATACTTACTTCAACTTCATTCCTCAACAAAATGTATATCAGCCTCCCAACACTGACCAGGACAACTCGATGAATACGATGGCATTTTTTCCCGGAACGTCTGACATGGGCGAATCTCAACAAGCACCAAAAATTCGAAGGCAAAGTGGCTCAAAATGGGCCCCAGAGGCTTTCAAAAGAGACCACGACATCGTCGACTACCAGCAGACGTCCGGTACTATTAGAGCACGATCACAACGAACATTCTACCCCTTCATTCGCCTCCCGACCGAACTTCGAGACGAGATTTGGATTCACATCATCCCTGAAGAGCGTTTGTTACCGATCCAGTATTGTAGAAATTGCTTCAGTTACACGTCACGAATGTATCCTCCTGCAATCTTGCAAATCAACACGGAGTCTCGAGAATTTAACAATAATGTATATCAAGAAATAAAGCTAGGACGCAAGACAGTAGTTAGGGCCTATATGGACCTATCTCGAGATACGCTGTACATCTGTAGCGATCTAGGGATTCTGTGGAAGCAACAGCATTACAGTGAAGTACCTCACACTTTCGATGAAAGGCTGTGGCGCGAACACGCTGGAAAATTTTGTAGAGATCTTCTAGAACATGCCGAGATGGGAGTTTTGACGAAAAGACTTGTTACTTGCGGACAGACATATGGAGCGTTGTTGCGGTATTTGACTGATAATAGAAGAAACCTTTCTTTGCCGATTAAGGAGTGGGTGGTGATCAGTGAAGGAGGGGTAGGACCTCTAAGGAATGGGAATGTGATGGAGGATCCTTGGAAAATTGGCTGGTCTGAAATTGATGCGAATATTCTTGATAGTAATGAGGATACTAGAGAGAGACTAGCTCGATTCGATGCTAGAAAAGGAAAGCCGGCTACTTTGGACTTCGATATGACGTACTGGCACTGGCCCAGAAATTTAGACCAAGAGAGCAAAATATGTTTGGATGTATTGCTAGAAGATATACCCTCGAATACCAAACATTCTGACCGTTTCGCTGATTAAAATATGAAATACAATAAGCGCATACTCAAATAGGTTCGAGGTGCATACCCAAGAATTCAAGAGCCTGGAGGCGGGACATCTACTTTTGATGTACCCAGTGACCCGGAGCGCTTGTACCTCACTTGGTGAGCGCTTCGGCCGGGGAATTGTCATTTCGTCATTCTGGACATCCTCATGATTGAAAGACAGACTTCACATTCTAAGCAGCGGTAACACCTATCTCCGAATCACTATCGGACTCTCCTCCTCATCCAAAGCTCTCTTCCTACCAGTTACCGCAACTCTCTAATACCGAACCAGCAGCCCCTCAAAAATGGCCACCCCAGCACTCAACGCATCAATCGTCTCACCCAAACGGCCCCCACCACCAAGCAAACTACTAACACTCTTCGTCACCATTCATATCTCATCATCCAACATAGAGAAATTCAAATAAGCGCATCGATCTGTTTGCTACGTGGTGGAAGAAGAGACATTGGCTTTACCGATGACGCCGTTCAAATCGAGTATTTTGAACGAGAAGGGGAAGGATGTGCATGGAGTTACGAGTATCTAATTGGTGGAACGTAGATGGAGAAGGATGAAGTTGTTGCTTGAAGCATTGATAGCTGCAGGTTGAGACAAGTCAGGTTCTCTGATCTAGCAGAAGTTTCCAAGGATGTCATGATGACTGCATTCTGCTGCAATTCAAGATTCTCAATAATCTAAGAAGTGACAAGGGGTGCATCTCGACGCAGTCCATAAAGGTCAACCATCACACTCTGAACGCTACAATCTTAATATCAAAGGATTGCAGCATTTGTCCCAGGAATCGTTCAAGCTAAGTCGATTGTCGGTGCTTTTACCGGGGCAGCCAACGAAAGTGTAACTGTTAGGATAGGGAGATTCGGCCCAAACAAACGGCAGACAGCCGAAAGCAGTAAATCTAAGACCTGATCTTTGAGATTCAAGATATCATCAGATCAGCAATCGATGCGGTGCCACCCCAGGAGCATAACTTAGGACTTTCCACTAAACGCTGGGCAACTCCAACCAGAACCGACGATTGTGCTGCGACATCCAGATGTAGAGACAAGAAACCGCGGCTCGCAAGTGCATGAGATGTTGCTATATTCAAATCGAAGCAATACCACTGGCTAAAATACAACTGTATGTATAATTTATTCTCTCATGCAGGAATTAATAGTGAAAAGCTCAAACGCCACTACAAAATCAATGAGGCAAGTGATATCTACCAGATTTGAGCCAGCCACTCCCTCAATCTCAACTTTAGAAATGGTCTGACTTATGACTAGCGAATATAAGCCAGTGGTAGAGTCCGGCTCTCTGCATATTGGCACGGCTAAATACGGAGAGTAAGGTGAGCCTCTCATATCAGATATTAGAAAGACACTGTCACATTCGCTGACTGCAAAACCAACCACTCATCATCAACACGGAGACAACCCCCTCACAGCTCGTCGCAGAGAAGGCCTCGACCCCGCACAGGGCTGAATCTGACTTTTCCACCCCACGTTTCCTCTCACAAAATGTGCGTCCTCGTTTCGGCACAACAAACCAACATCAACCTGCGGGTTGGTCTAAAGATAGCTATTGGTCAAATCATCTCCTTTCCTTACAACACCAACAGTCGGATGCAGAGAGGGCAGCATTCGGGTTTCTCCCACACTTGGAGGCAGGCAGGTGTGACAAGACCCCACTCCCCGCATAACACCCTGCGGACCGCCTCGTCGGGAATCCAGTGAACCCTTGTGGAAAAAGCCGATCAGCTGTAGGAACTGGTGGGCAACAGGTGAAGGTGTTATTGTGGTTTTTCTACCAGAACTTGGAGAATCACTCTGATCATTGTTGCTTTCTCGAACTAGACGTTCTGACTCTCCTTTTTGGAGTCTGTTTCTGCGATCGTCATGCCCTTTCACCGCTTCGATAATACCTCAACGAGCTTCATCCCACCCTTCCGGATTGGACTAAGTCATAACACACCGCAATTCGTACAGGGAGCAAAAGAGCTTTCTCATAGGCCGCATCACTACGATGTTTTGCCAAGGATACAAAGCAAGGCATATACTTCGAAGTATAATGTGTCAAGGATGGGATAGAAGTGAAACATGCATGAAGGAAGGGAGAGCTCGGAGGGGTGGATGTATGAGTGAGTGAGTCTGAGAGAATGAGAAGGATCATCTCGACAAGGTTGTTTGAACGCGTGGGCCGACCCAGGGTGCGCTCCGTGCCTCCCTCCCTTCCGTTCGGCTTTTCGAGGCCAAAATTCTTCAGCAACTTTATATTCGACTCAAATATGGATTTCCATGTCATGATAGCGGTGAGCCTGAAAACTCAACGACATATACTCAGAACAAACATTGATATCCGTCACAATGTCATTAAATGAGACAGGGAACGAACAATCTGCATTTCTACAAATCCGGAGAATTTGTACCGAGACAACTGATCACCCCCTGGCAAAATATATCCCAGGATTGCACAATCCACATGCTGCCCCTCTCCATCCCCTGCAACACTGGCTCTACACGTTAGTCGAAATTGCATCTGGTCAATTCCGCAGCAGTGTAGCATCCCATCCATCTTACTACTCATTCGAGCGAATGAGCAACACCTGTCACCACCTTCTAAGCCTGTTAAGCCAGCTAGCTGCACACCATCATTTTGTGTCTTCAACACATAGTTTCACATCTCAGCGATTGGTTGTTTCGTAAGAAAAGAAGTGGCAGGGTAAGAGATAGGTGGGAGCTGCCGAAGGAGACTCCTTGAACTTGGGGTAGAAAGAGGGGCATCTGGATATAATTCTGTCAGTCCCTCGTCCTCGTACATTCGTGAATCGCCATGCAGGTACCCCTACTATTTTTTCAATTGAGACTGTTCGTTGGCAATTGACTCGCGATGTCTTCTACAGATGAGAAGTTGGCCAGTGCAACGGCGACCCTGGCTGTAGATAGAGGCCAGAAGAAGATCTCCCACATGCCTACCGTCGAGGATGACGACGAGAGACTGTTGAATCAGATTGGATACACTCAGGTTAGCTGTCTCAAACCTACGCACTTACAACACTACTTATACTTCGTAGGACCTGAGTCGCCATTTCACAAAATGGTCCACTCTCTCGTATGCAATCTCCGTTCTTGGAGTTCTTGGATCAGTGCCAGCAACTTTCGGTAGCCCACTGAGCTTAGGGGGTCCAGCATCTTCAGTATGGGCGTGGTTTGTAGGTTCATTGATGGCTTGGTGTATCTCCTCGTCAGGTCAGTCCACCCCCTTGTCGAGGGGTTGATCGGCGTGTCTAACTTCCCTAGTTGCCGAACTCGTTTCGGCATATCCCACTGCGGGCGGCATGTACTTTGTCACCAGGAACGTTGTGCCTCCGGAACACGCAGCACTTTGGTCTTGGGTCATTGGGTGGTGTAATCTCCTTGGTCAGACTGCTGGAGTTGCAAGTGTCGGCTACACTGTCTCCCAGATGATACTAGCAGCAGCAAGTATGAACTCTGCCTTTGATGGAGAGTCATACGCATACTCGCCGTAAGCATGAATTCTCAATAGAGCCATCATCTTAACTGAAATTCTTAGAACACCCCTCCAAATCGTCCTCCTCTCAATCGGCCTCCTCATCATCTTTGGCATCATCTGTTCCCTAACCACCCACGCCCTCCACAAACTCGTCATCTGGTTCGCACCCATCAACATCATTGCCTCGACAGCCATCTGCATCACCCTCCTCATCCTCACACCAAACAAGCAGCCCTTCTCCTGGGTGTTCGGTCATTTCACGAACGGTTCCGGGTGGGGAACGGGTTTCTCCTTCCTCCTCTCCTTCCTCTCCGTAGCATGGACAATGACAGACTACGACGGCACAACACACATGTCAGAAGAAACGCACGACGCCGCCATTCGCGGCCCGATGGCCATTCGGCACGCGGTGACAATCTCCGGAATCGTAGGCTGGATGCTAACAATAACCTTCTGCTTCTGCGTGCCCAACGTACCAGACGGCCTCCCAAACATGATAAGCACTCCAACCGGTCTCCCCGCTGCACAAATCTTCCTCAACGCGGGCGGCCAGAAGGGCGGCACCGTGATGTGGTTCTTCGTGATCCTCGTGCAGTTCTTCACGGGCTGCTCGGCCATGCTGGCAGATACCCGAATGGCGTATGCGTTTTCCCGCGATGGTGCGCTGCCGTTTTCGCCTTTCTTCGCGAAGGTCAACAAGGTAACTAATACGCCCATCAATGCCGTCTGGCTCATCGTGGTTTTCGCGTGCTGTCTCAATTTGATCGGTATTGGTTCTACGCAGACCATTGTCGCGATCTTCAATATCACCGCCCCAGCTCTGGATTTATCCTACGCCTTCGTGATCCTCGCGCGTAACTACTACGCGAGCAGGATCACGTTCGTGCCTGGTCCCTTCACGTTGGGCAAGTGGCAGAAGGTGCTGAATGCTATTGCGGTGACTTGGGTGTTTTTCATTAGCGTCGTGTTGATGTTCCCGACTGTGAGGCCCGTCACGAGCACGAATATGAATTATGCGAGTGTGGTGGGGGCGTTCATTGCGGTGTTCAGCTTGGGCTGGTGGTGGGCTGGTGCGAGGACTACTTACACGGGGCCGAAGACGAGGGATTTGTTGGGTGAGGAGGAGAGTCAGGAGGATGAAAGCGGTGGAAGGGATGAAGTCGAGTCGGAGTGATGTTTTCTTGATCTTGTTAGCAAGGACTTGGTAGGAGTCTGCTGAGAAATTAATGATGCTATAATGAAGTGTGTTTGGGAACCTGGGATTTGTTGGGTGATACACACACCCTGTGGTTAATAGATAAAGAAGAGTCAGTTCATGAATATGTCATCGTTTGGATATCATAGATACAGCTATCATTCTGTCTGCCATTTCAGGCTTCCCTTTTTTCCTTCGCGCAATTTCCCGCATCATCCCAGACTTTTTCCTTCGTCAAGCCGCTACTCCTAAAAAAGATGCTAACGCTATACCGCTCCAGATGTACCACCTTCATATCGTACATTATCTTACACTGATACAAAATCAATGCCTCGTCATTCAGCAGCAGGATTTCTCTTCCTCTCCACCCACTTAAGCAACATCTCCTCCAACCTCGCCTTCTCCACAGGCTTCGCGAGATAATCGTCCATACCCGCATCATGGCACTTCTCCCTATCGCCCTGGATGGCCGAAGCTGTCATAGCAATAACCGGTATATCCCTCAAATAACCTCTCGACCTCACCCTCATCACCTTTTCGGTCTCAATATTTTGGCTACACTGCTGCTTACTTTCTCCCGCCTCGTCTTCATCGACGGGGCTCAACACTTTCGATTTGCCCTTGTATCCCGAGCTGTCCAGTTCAGGTCTGCGGTCTCCTTCTGAAGTTGCGAACACAACAGCTTCGTCTTCTTCTCGCGCATATTCGGTGCCGCTGCGGAGGATGCGCGTTGCTTCGTATCCATCCATGACTGGCATTTGCACGTCCATTAGGATTATGGAAGGGCGGGGTTGCGTAGTTGATGGCGAGAGGAGGTAGGACAGAGCTTCGCGCCCGTTCCAAACGGCTGTTACGGGGAAGCCTAGTTTGCGGATGTTTTTGATGGCGATGGTCTGGTTTATCGGACTGTAAGTTGTTAGTCTATCACAGTTGATGCACCAGGGACGAGACGTACTTATCCTCTACAACGAGGATATGAGTTTGACTCCTCTGCTCTGAGGACAGTTGTGAAACAGGAGGGAGGTTGCTGTCGGCTGATCCATGCCAGGAGGATGTTCCTGAGGGTGGATGATAACTTGCCGTAACACTACTTGAGATTTGCTGATTCAACAGGTCTTGGTTTATGGAGCGATGAATCAGAGGTGTCGTCCATGATGGGACCTTGGTGAGTGGCGCAAGGCGGATTCCTGGAATAGGGGATGATGAGCATTCATCAATTCGAGGATCTCGATGCCTGGCGGACATTTTGAAAGGTATTATGAAGGTGGCTTTGCTTCCGACATTTGGCTGTGACTCTAAGTGTATGGAGCCGTCCATCAAGGTAGCGAGCTTCAATTGTCAGCCACCGTTCAATTACAGGCGGAACCACCAGGAGATTGTGGAAAGCTTACGTTTTTCGAAATAGTCAAACCCAGACCTGTACCCCCATATAAACGAGCGGTTGACGAGTCACCTTGACTGAATGGTTTGAACAGCTTGTCAAGTACCGACTGTTCGATTCCAATTCCGGTATCCTCAATCAAAAACTGGACCTTTATCGTGTCTTGACCAGACTCGTCAGGTTCAATCAGCGTCGACGTAACCGTCAACTTCACCGAACCTTGCTTGGTAAACTTGAGTGCATTCGTAAGAAGGTTCGATAAGACTTGTCGAGTCCGTCCCGGATCCCCAATGACCTCGAGATCCTCATCCATGAAGTTGTCGTACACAAACTCGAGGCCTTTCTGATCTGCAAACATTGCGAGTAATTTGCAGAGCTCGCCGACGGTTGACGAGAGATTGAATGGTACTTTCTCGATGTCGAGACGCCCGCTTTCAATTTTCGAAAAATCCAGGATATCATTGACAATAGTGAGGAGTGCTTTAGCGGAGAGATGAATGCTACTGACGTATTCTCGTTGTTCTGCGGTCAAAGTTTCGTCGTCGCTGAGTAGCTCTACCATTCCAATGACACCCTGCAGGCCATTAGCAGACATTATCTAATACCAGCAGAAAAACTAACTGCTGTAGGCGTCCTCAACTCGTGCGACATCTGTAGTGATCAGTAAAAGCACACTGCCAGGAAGATGGCGCTTACATTGGCCAGAAACTGGCTCTTCATTTGGTTCGAATCTTTCGCGGCTTGCTCTTTCATCATCAATCGAGCGTTATCCAGTTCCAAGGCCGTTCGTGCTTTCATATCCGTTACATCAATACTCAGCACTAGCGCACCTTTCACAGCTGGTTCCTGTCCTCCGTCAACAGTGTTATGCTCAAGCTCGGCAACAACACGGGTTCGATACACTCTCCCCCCAATGAGGTCTTCGGATTGGGCTACTCCTACTTTTCCATCCAGGATGGCGAGGATGTTTTTCTCGTAACCTAAATATGCAATCAGCTAAACACCATCGACGAGGTAATGGGGCTATGGACCAGGGATCCCTCCTGGCTGCGTACTTTGGGCGATGACGATAGCATCCTGACCGATAAGACTTGACTTGTTGTTCACATCATAAACATTCGTGTTAGCATTCCAACGCATACCTCCTTCCGCCATCGTAATAATCTTATCCTTGTTGATTGAGAACAAGTTGACTTCGGCATGGGCGAGCACGGTTAAGACTTGAAGTTTGTTTCTTGCAGCCTCGATCCTTGCCATAACAAGATCGTGAATGTCGGTATTTGTCCCGTACCATTTCAAGATTTTCCCATCCTCGCCTCGGAGGGGCCAGGCGCGAGCAAGCATCCATCTGTAATTGCCATCATGTCGACGATATCGGACCTCCATATCGCATTCCTTACCTTCGATCCTATGGTATTTCCAACTGTCCAGGAGTTTAGGCAAGTCCTCTGGATGAATTGCTACCTGAAATCCAACCCCTACGGATTCTTCTTTCGTGAGACCGGTGAACTCATACCACTAAATGGTCAGCCATGCCATGACGCTGACAAGGAGAGAAAGCTCACCCTATCTGAGAACCAATCACACAAACCATCCGTAGTCGTCGTCCACACTAAATGTGGCATGAAGTTGCAAATTGTCTCGTGGCTTTGCAGGCGGCGTTGCTGCTGGTCTACGAGGAAGTCCGAGTACACTTGCAGATCTCTGCACCAGCATATACCACCCATAAACTCCCCAGTGTCATCGTCGTAGAGACACTCTCCATCAACGCTCATCACGAGCCTATCCCCAGTCATAGCATGGATAAGGCCACATCGGTAGCCTGTGAACGGCTTCTTGGCCTGCACCAGTCTCATGCCAGGAAACTCGGATGGCTCTAGTTGCTTTTCGAAATGTTCATCCCAGATTTCTAACGTCGTACGGAGACTCAATCCATCACATCCGTCAGTACCACCCATTAGATCTTCAAGCACTTCTCTGGCCTTTTTGTTCGTCAGATAGAACTGCTCGTCTTTTGTAAGGATGAAGCCAGCCACATTACAGCTGTCAAACACAGCCTTTTTAATCTTTGGGATGTCCCTCCAGCATTCAGGTATATCTCGATCCGTTGGCTCCAGCTTGGCTAAAACCCCTTCTGTGGTAGGTAATTGATCATCATATCGTGGGTTCAAACTCTTCTCGATGTGAGGAGACCGTTCAAAACTGAGCATAAAATACACTCCATCATCAGCGGTCAAGATGGACACCAAGACTTGGAAATGCCGCTCTGCAAAGCTTAGACCCGGGGTCGACACCACAGCGTCAAACTCATCTACGGGCCCGTCATTCCCCTCCAGAACAGCTTGATCATGAGCAGCCGCAAGTCTTGCCAGCACCACGTCCCATTTCCGATTATACAGCAATTTGATTCCCAGATCCACCGGGGCCCGACCCAGTACTCCTTTCTCCGGTGGCTGTATTGGATCTCCAGATCCTAGTATTCGCTCCGCCGCTCGATTTACAAAGACAGTTGTTCGATGTGGTGACAAGACGAGTATTGGTGTAGGTAAGTGCCTGAGAACGGCGACTTGCAAGTCCATGCTGGAGAACGATCTCGACGGTTTGCTCTCGGAGACGGCACTCGATCCTGGGAGCATAGTGCATGAGACACCCAAATGCGAAATCCAAGACAGATTACAGATCCAAATCCGAGGAGGTTGTCGTCTTTCTGCGTCGTGATGGTTCTTCTAGCACGGCAAATGCTTTCCTTTCTTTTTCAAAGGCAAAGAGTCGAGAACCTCATGGTCTCCTAATCTGCCTCGACTCGCTCTCCACACATAGCTGGTGCCATAGCCAGCATGGCAGATTCGTCTGGTCTTGATTCAGCAATAGCTGTTGAAGTTGTAGTTGTCGTTGAAGGTATTGCAAGTCGGCTTCCAGCCTGATCAACTGTACTCAATTCTCCATGTAGCCAGCCGCCAGAAGAGCCGCCAACTGGAACAGGATAGGATACCTCCGTAGGGTAGGACAGGACGGTTCCACCGCCCAAGTTCTCATGGCCTCCCAGTCGCAGTCATCACCAGTTATTAGCTCCAGTACCCGTAGTAGTGCAAGTTCTAGTCCACCAAGACCAAATCAAGTCTCAGAGGTCCACGCTCAAACCCACAGCATATCTCCACTCCTAGTCCGCTCCACAGCTGACCCGAGGGAGGATCTCAACTGAGCTGAACTTACCTAGTACTCCCTGTAATGTATACATCACTGTCCCGTCCTGTCCTTCGGCTTCCAGGCGGCTCAGAGGGTCACAGACCGCGCACATGATCGACATGGTGACGATAAGTCCAGCGGCCGTTGGGGGCTCCAGGGGTTCTAGACTTCCAGAACAACCCAGGTAGTTACCTTTTCTGGAAGGACAACGCAAGCAAGGGCCCAGGAGGAAAGCTTAGGGAGGGGCGGACAGTAGGGGGTTGGCCTATGGAGGCTAAGCTGGGAGTTAGCTGGGAGCTGACTGGGTGTTAGTGATGGTGTTGATGTTGTCAAGTAGGTAGGTTGGACCCTGATGTAGATCGCTTGTTATGCTTCGGCTATGACATCAGCGGATGCTCGAGGAATGTCCGTGTCCGAGTCAGATTCGGAACCGAAGCGAGTGCAAGGCTAGGCCAGGTAAACAACAACGTCTGAGCGAATCCCATCTGGTCTGTTAATTGAACTGGGTAGAAGTATCAGCACCATTATCTACGATAAAATGACTTGATAGACCCTTGAAATGCATTTGAAGCATATCGCTGCATTCTACTCGTAGTACTTCTACTCTAGAGTCTGTAGTTCATGTCGTCATCCACATCCACATCCTTCTCCCTCACACCACACGGCTGGGGTACACTGCTCGAGTCCCAGTGTACCACCCAGCAAGCAAGCGCCGGAAGCCCGGGCACACATCCGGTCCCTTTCGGAAGGTTACTCAAACCTTTTTACGCCTGTTAATCTGCTAGCAAGCATCCTGTGCTACAGCAATGCTATTCTGTCAAGACGCGGGACAGGGCATGGCAAACAGGATGTTGTTGAAACATGGCGGTGACACAGACTCTGTGCGGTGATTCAATGTCCCTCTTATTGTCGTATGCGTAATCTTATACGCTTGAATATGAGGTTCTATGCATTTTAAGTTCCGGTATGTAAGAAGGGGGATATGAGCTATTGTAGCTTTGAGAATTGATGCAGGCGGTACTTGAATTCCGAGAATCAGTAGTTTCATCGCAAACTTCCAAAAGACGACGGTAAACGGGACATGGGATTGCAGTCCACTGCATTGTTTCCGAAAGTTGTGTAGGGCTGATACCCCTCACAGAATACCTCCGTCCCACCCGCTCACACACAGAAGCTTATATAAGATATCCCTCAACAAGTTTTGTCACCCATAAACGTAGTCTCAAACTCAATCATCGGCTGCGTATCACGTCTTCTATGTCCAATAGATAGAATTGTTACATCACCTTTTCTTTCCTCCAGAACTCTACTCAAACTCAATCTCGATACTTTTCGTTTCCGTTTTGGCTTTTAAGGTTGTCGTTGTATATGCCCTTTGGGTAAATGATCAGATCACCTTGATCTGTCGCACGCTTCATCTTGCCGTTTTGTTTACCGAAGTACCACTCCGGCCAAGCCCGTCTTTACATATGAACAGCAGAATCCTGAATATCCGGGTGACAGGATGATTAATCTTCTGGAGTTCCTTGGTAGTGTTGCAAACGAAAGCGCCCAACCCTGTGACTACAAACAGAATTTTTTTTTTGGCGTAGACCGACTATACGCGGCACGCTAGCTATCGCTGATTTGACACGAGGAGATACCTCCGTACAATCAGATGTCTGAAAGTCCATCTACGATTTGCTAGGCTAATCGCTGTCTGATCACCTATTCTTCTCTTCTTTCCTCTCCCATTCGACGGGTTACAGCTCCGGAGCCTAAACTCATATATACTTTCGCAAAGCTGACGGCTGGTCTTCACTACCATAGCCTATCAGCATCTAGAAACCTGTTACTTGGTTATGGGCCCGGCACGGTAGCGATATCACTCCGTTATTGGAGAATCGAAAAGGACTCTCTGTCCGTGCGTCTCTTTAGGAACAAAACAAAGTTCGGTCGAAAAGACTCGAGGAAGAGGGTAAGTCAAGCGAGGAAAGTGCCACCATCTGAGCGTATGTCGTCTCGTTTCTACGCGTAGACCTTCAGCGCTTTGAATGAGTGGTTTGAGAGATTTTTCTATTGCGGATGAGGTTGCGTCGAATGAAAATAGGCTTTGATTCTGTAGCTCGGACTGTAGGGGATATATTCTGAGAGGTGCTGAACGCGATGTGAACCGAGATTGACACAGGTGGTAGTGATTGATTTGGATGATATGTCTTTAGTATATATATTGAAAGGATGTAATGAGTTCTGCATTGCGGGAAATAGCGGCTTGTAAAATCTTTGAGATTAATGTTTTGGAAGAACGTTTCGGGACAGAATGGATGAATAACTAATTCGAGAACTGAATAGGTAAACATGTAAATAATTTCAAGATTCGCCTGGCCCATGCATGTGTACTGTAGCATGACCCAACTCCGCCAACTCATTAAACACAAAAGATAAGATAAATAACAACAAAAAGAGTAAGTCAACAACCAAAGTCTACCCCGCCTCACACTCCAATCCCAATGCACCCCAACCAAGTTCAAGCCCGCACAAAAACCCAAGAATCTCAGCTGTCCTGTAAACCATCCATTAATCTGTCGATATATCACATCCCCTCCACTCTAACCATGACCCCACATAACACCCCCGCGGGGCCTCTAACGTGCATCCTCTCTCTCAAGCGTTCCCTTTCCCTCTTACTCCCCACAGAGCTCACACTATCGCTTGGCGCCACGCTCGCCGCATATCCGCCTCCAGAGGCCATACTGCGCGGTAAGGGGACCTGCCGCGCGCTCATGACGGTCGAGGGCGGGAGGGGGACTTGGCGTGCTGAGACGGTGCTTCTCCTCTCTCTATCTCTGTCTCGACCACCATCGCGATCACGATCACGTTCAGAGATGTAACTCTTACGATCGACGTCCACTTCCCGCGCATCAGGTGGCTGAGGCACGATTCGGATAGTAGACGAACTGACTCTCGAGCTAGGCGGTTGAGGCACAGCCGGCTTAATGGTGCTGGCGGAGTGATGGCTCCTGGCTGACATATATTCGCTTTCCGCTTCTCTTTCTCTATCTCTCGGACTTTCTCTCCTTCTTTCCCTCTCTACACTCGAGCCAGATCCGCTTCCAGATCCAGACTTCCTCGTTCGATGACTGACGTGAGAAGCCGGACTGCGATCCCTGCTCGGTGCGGGTAGGATGGTAAGAGGACGTTCATAGTGCTTGCTGACTTCGCTTCCTTCTCGCTCTTTCCCACCACTGCGTCGAGAGCGTGTACTCACATGACTGCGCTCTTCTATCCTCGCAAGCTCAGGCTGTGCGGCGATCCTAGCTGGCGGCGCAGCGATGGTGTATTGTACATATCTCGGCTGGACATCTCTGTCTCTAGCACGTTCAGAGACGTAGCTGCGTGCGGGTATGGTGCGCGTCTCAACCACCCGCTCGCGGTCTTCCATGCGGATCGGCTCGTGGGTGTATTGCGGTGCTGAGGATCGCCGAATGGTGCTTGATGACGGCGGCGATTCGGAACGTGTCATGGCGTAAGCGAATGCTGCGCCAGCAGCAGCGCCGAGGAGTGTGCCTAAGACAGCCTTCCCGCTTATACCTTTCGACGCAGCTTCCTTGCGTTCGCGCTCCCGCTCGGCTTGAGAGTAGTGCTCCGTTGTTACCGTTTCTCTTCGGACGAGACGCATGGGTCGTTCACGGCCGAAATCAGATGGGAAGGTGTCTGCTCGTCGGAATGTGCCTGGGCCGGCTTGTTCTTCTCCTCGATAGGAGACTTGTGAGCCGGCTTGGGAGCCTGAAATGCTGCGGGCAACATCCTGCTGCCATTCGAGTACCCGTTTACTCTCTTTGTCTAGGCCAGCTGGTTCAATGGCTAGTGTGTCGTGGGGGTTTGAGCCCTGTGCTCGCGTGCTATAGACTGCTTCGATCATATTGCCATCAAAATCTCGCGTAAGAGCTCGTTCCTCATCATCACCTTGATCGAATGTGTTCTCTCCCCTCCCTCGATCTTGATTCAGGAGTTGGCTCTTGCCGTGGAAGTCGTAGACTGCTTTCGGGCTTGGAGCAGATAGCGTGATATGTGACAGGCGGGGGTGAGCTGCCTGGGAGACGGTGAAGACTGTGACTTTTCGAGGACCCGAAGAGGTTGGTTGAACGTATCCGAAATGAAGACAAGCTGGGGAAACTGGGGTTGCTGAGAGGAACTGTAGTCCAAGAGGTTGTGTGAGGGATCCGTAGAAGGAGGCGGCGGAGGGGAGATGCGCGACTTGTATTAAAGGCGGGTCGGTCGCCATGTTGGAAAAGCGATGCAAAACGAAAGATGGGGGACGGCTCGTGCCGGTAGAAAAAGCAATCACTCCGCAAACCAAATGACGGGGATCGGGAAAATTTGAGGTCAGGGTTTTGCAATGAGATGTTAGTCCCGAAGATCTTGAGGTGGGAGGCTGAGGGATGACGATATGTACTGTAGATCTGGGACGACAGAAGAATTGTAGAAGGTATTGAGGTTTTCCCTACCCGCGGTCTGACGAAGTTATGTATGAAATGCAGTACAGCTGACAACACGAGACAAGACGAGATGAGATGAGGCGAGTCAAGCACCTGCAGATGCAGCTCACACTTATGCTCACCAGTTAAAGAGGTAAGTGGTAGACAAGTAAGATATTGAGATGTTCAGTGCGCTGTGCTATCCACTTACAGCAACACCATACGACTGGTCCCCTTTCAGTGCTCCTCGAGGCTGTGACCTGGTTACCAGTCGTTGGGTCGGCCACGACCGCCTGCACAATCTATGTACTTTACCTCATGTACTCACTCCCAGCAACTGCCCGCTGCAGCACCGCATAGCAGCGACATCGCCATGGCACGATCCACAGTTGGGCAACAGACAGGCACAAACGCAGGTGGCGGGTCTTCTGAACCCCCGTCGCCTTTCTCCCATCATGCCACGTTTCTCGAGCGAGTTACTGGGCCGAAGCGGTTGATCTCCCGATAAGTCGTTAGATGCGTGTGGGTGCATATGTGCGCTCGCCTCGAGTCTGCGATTGGGTCTGGAGGTGCAGTCGTCGTCGAATAGGGTCGCGCCCCTGCGGCCATTCGATGGATTTGGTGGGGAATCTCGTCAAGGCGGAAGAGAGGAACAAATGACAGCTGGAGAAGAGATGAATCTGTGGCTTTCGATCAGTATGAAACCATTGCGTATGGTTACTCTCGCATGTGACTCCGAATAGATATATGATAGTCCCATTTCATGTCCACGTAAGGATTTTCAGGGCGATCAGAAGGCTTTGACCAGTCATTGAATGGATCCTCTTATTTTTGTGTGCTCCTCCCGAATCGATCTCTGGCTACACGAGGTTTTCTATACATGAGGCTAGATCGATCGATACTAGCGAATGGTGTGAGAAGCTAATTGAGCCCAACGACCGGACTTGCGCTGAAGCGATTCAGCTAGTGGACCCAGCGAAATATCCAGCAAGATATCCAACTCGCAAAGGGGACTGCCAGAAGCTACTGAGCCTCTGGATTATAAAGACAAAAGAGATGTAGGACCAAGTTGAGTTGGCCTACGAAGACGACTAAAGCGTCTTGGATCTGATGTTGAACGCCTGATCTTTTGTGTTGTAAAAAGAACGACTGAGCACACAGACACCCAAGCCCGGCGACCCAAGGTAGAACAGACGATGTTAGGATCGTTGTTGTACCGCAGGTCCCGCTTTCACCTTTGAAATCGACCAATCTCCCTCCTTGCCTTCCACCTGATTCGAAATGTTGACCGAACCGCTCCGTTATCGTTGTCGGTTGATTTGACCGGGGCATTCGGTTCTGGGGGGTTGTCGAACAACGAGGCTGACTAGATAATGCCCCACACATCCTCAGCGGCGTGGCAGAACTTGCTGCATGCCACACTTGCTGAGAGACTGTAGTTACTGATAGAGATCTTCTCATCGACGAATTGGTCGGCGAAGTTGTCGGATCCTTTGGCCATGGCACCCACAAAAACGCAGATACTCTCCTTCTCATCCAGAGTCTCCACGTATTCTCGAACCCGGACTAGTGGGGAGTCGAAACTGAGGGTTATCTTTCGGCAGTTGGGGGGAAGGTGATCAGAGATAGGGTTTGCGATAACCTTCAATAGCTTCTCTTGCGAATTGACAGATCGAATGGAGAGACGGTGGAGCAATTGGACCATGAGACCGGCGAATCGCTTGAAGGTACGTGGGATACGGACGGTTGGGCTGACCTCGATAAGAACCCCTTTGGCAGTATGAATATAGATTTGTAGCTTTCCGGCCTTGTTGATAGGAGAGTCGAGCAGGGTAAGGAGGCACTAGAAGTAGTCTAGTCAGCAACGCGACCAGTGTGATGTTGGATCACAAGTCTCTCGAACCTGATGTGTAATGTCAGGTCGGGCATCACTGATGTCGCGGTTCATTTTGCGCATGACACCGATATGCTCATCGCTGTTCAAGAGCGAATATTTCTCCTCACGCTGCGCACCCGGTCTGTTGCCACCGAAACTAGCTTTGTAGGTCTCGAGACTGGCATTGGAGAGGACGACGATCAATCTGCGGGAGTCTTTGTCGGTCGAGGGGATTGGGACATGCTGCTCTGCGACGAGCTGAGGGAGGGCGGGCGGTGGAAGGGATTGGGTTCCTGACATTGTGATGATCAGCAGCTATGCGATTGTGGGTATTATGTTGAATAATCCAAAGAGCAAGTTTATCTGCAGGGGGAGATTAGGGTGTATTGATGGAGTGGGAAGAGGTTTCGAGTGAAGGGGAGAGGCAGGAAAACTATGGTGGTGGCAGTAGAAGTAGTAGTAGTCGTCGTAGTAGTAGTGGTAGTGCAGCAGTAATTTCGAGCTGAGGTGCCTCGCCGTCACTGGTAGGAGGCAGTGGCGGCGAAGGCGGCGAACGGCGGCAGACTCCAGCGGCAGAAAGAATCGAGGGAAAAGGCGTTGAAAAGGTCAAGCAAGACTTTTTCAATTGCCCTTGCCCCTCAACAGTACAGTACGGTCGATCCAGACGGGTTGGGGTTGGGGTTGGGATTGGATTGTATTGTATTGTATTGTATTGCCTTGGATTGGATTGCCTTGACTTACTTTGACGCTTGACCGAGCGGTTATCTGGGGACGACCGTCTCTCGCTGTTTCCTGTAATCAGTGGCATCTTGCGGCTTGAGCGTGCTTGCTGGATGGGTTGAAGGACAATGGATAAGTCCTGTGCGACAGGGCGAATGGAGCTGGCTTTCGGTGAGTTTGTAGATGGCGCGTTGGAGATAATGGTGGGTGGTTGTTGTTGTTGAGCAGGATGATCGAGGCGAATGTGGGGAGAAGAGGTCCTTGTAGTTGTGCAGGTGTCCAATATATGGTAGGTGAGGGAGGTACCTAAGAAGGTATGGAGTGCGGCGACGTGAAGTGGATGAAGCGTGATGATTGTTTCGAGCAAGAGGGGGAGGGAGGATGGAGGGGAAAGAAGTTCGAGAGATCTGGCTGGCTGGCTGGCTCGCGAATGGATTTGAGTGAAACGAAACTAGCTTCATCGCTTCTGCCTGTTGGCTGCGCTAACAGAGGCGCACGTGGAGAGCAGAGGGGAGGAAAAGAAAAGAAGGCAAGTTCAGTTAAAAGACAAACACCTTTAATATTAATGATTTTTACTGTGTCTGGTTATTTCTATCTTTCCTGTAACTGTCCTTCGGCTTGCACTTCAACTTTTGATCTGCTCTTTACCCTCAAGTATGTGCGGAACTCAGTCTTGCAGTGTGCTCCTAACTGTTGTCTGCGTCGAAGAACTCGATGTCTTGCTGCCAAGATGACCATGACTACTTATGACCCGTGACCCGTGTAAGTCTCTTTTCCAAATTCCCCCGTAGACCTGTCAGCGCAGCTGGATCAGCGTAGTACCAGAGGACCTTCCGATACAGTAAGATTCTTTACGGTACAGTAAGATTCCTCAATGAGGCCGGTACGATGCACCTCGGCTGCAAATCTGGTGAGAATTCGTATTCGTGTCTTTCGATTCCGTTCTGGAAGGGAATCCTCCTCCACTCAGTGGTCTTTGCGAACCCAAGAGCTGCAGCTTGTCTATATATCCTACCTCCTACAGTACATGTGCAATCATCAAGATCTGGACAAAAGGAAGCGGCACAGCCGTCAATGTTCTGTCCTTTCCTAGCTGCCCGCGTTATCGGAAGTCTTGCTCGACCTGAGGAGAATTGCAGCGATGGAAGTTGATAGAAAAGTAGGATTCCACCCGAGAAGCTCGGAGAGTTCGTGAATGACAATCACTGGTTTTCTACTCTGTGTTTTGAAATATCTGTTGCCACGCTTTAAACCGCGTTGTCTGTCTGTCTAAAACTGATCAACCTCGATGGAAGGATATGCTGCTCAACTAGCTACTGGCGAGAAGGGTCATGTGGACATGGCGGCTCTCCCTATCAACATTCCCACAGGACGTCTTCCTTCTTCCATCGTATTGCCTCTCTGGGCCTCGAAGGAATGGATTGCTCGTTATCTCGACATTACGTGTTCGACGTTCCTCTATTCAGATCGCCTCCGGCATCGCACTAATCCTCTGTGTGGTTCCAGTCAGAAGTAATTCAGTCCCACCACAGAATCCTTTCATGATTATCAGACCACTTTCAATCAGAAGATCATCCTCGCGATCAACATGGAAGGAGATACCAGCTCGGAGGTTCCTGTAACGCTGGGCACGTCTTCAGACTCGTCGCCACTAACCGGGCATTCAGCGCTGACTACATTTACTTTCCTATCTCCGTTCTAGAAATCCAAGGAAGGAACACACTCTTCCAAGCACCTACCAAGTAATCCACATGTTCCATCTCCTCCGTCTTGGCTCTTCGACTGGCACCTTTCCCCAACTTTCATGCTGTGACTGGGAGTTTTCCGTTCATGGTACATACACACATGCGGTGATTAGAAACTTTGATCAGTCTTTTTGCTAGCATCTAGATCTTGAATTATGAAGAGGTTTAGAGTCTCTCTTTGTAAGGCATTCAAAGGCATAAAGTTTGGTTGTGAACGCGTCATGCCATGCATCATCTGAGCGACATACAGAAACGACAAGGAGTCAAGATCACAGACATAGAACCAATCCTCCATCGGCATAAAACCGTCTCCCACACAAGCTTTGTGGCTTGAAGGAAGAAGAGGTGTGGAAAGTTAGAAACACAGAAGAAGGTTCCTTCGATTTCCAACTGGGCCATTCCTTGCCCAGACGTCAACGCCGCCGAGTCCTTTACTCTTCCGCTTTTTGGGTTTCAAAGTTGCCGCGGTGTAAAAAAGAGTCTTTCCGCTGCGGTATTTTTTTGGCATCCTCTAGGGCAAGCTCTATTAACAAAAGGGTGAAAGCGGTTCAACCGCCCAACACGAACTTCATCACCGTCCCATCCGCCAAGCCTCGAACACGCCTCGTCTCAACCTTCTCTCCATCACCCACCGACAAAACAACATCATGACTCCATCCATGCCAACCAGTCCCCCAGATATCCCATCGAGTCTAGTTGCATACCAAGCTTTTTCCCGCTCATGCTTGTACAGCGGGTCTTGGCTCCAAGCTTTTTGCATTCTGACAAACCGAACGGCTCTGTGCGCAGACAGGGCGATAGTGACAGGACAGGGTACTGTTTGATCTGATGTGCTTGAGACGTTTGCTGAAACCGCATACGCAGAACGCCGAGACTTGGGAGGAACGAATACAATATCATCGATGCGATATGACGCTAGGGAATAGAGTTGGGAACGCGAGAAAGACGCGACGCAATGGTTACTCGTATAGAACCTGGAAGGAGGAAGGTATGCAGAGCACAGATATGGAATATTGAATGTCAGGTTTTGAAGTGTTCACCGACTTACTTGCTCAAACTAGACAGTGTTGCGACGTTTCTTCATTCAATTGATGCGAGGAGAGATAACAGAATTGACAACAATACTGTACTAATGGCGGGGAAACTGCCTACTTAGCAGCCTGAAAATACAGTTCGTGGATATCTTGACAGCCGACACGAAGTGGATAGGCATGGAGAGAGCGACATGGGTCTTGGCAGATAAGGTTCGGCCGATGACAATTAACCATAAGAAGTGGAGCGATTCCACAGTTCTTCCTTGCTTGCAATTTGAATCTTCCAAGTGGGTACTGTACGAGGAGAGTTCATAGATACAGTACTGTAGGCTGCGCTGCCAGATTGAGTTTGGACTGGTAGCGGGAATTCCCAGCTGTCAGGACGATGCAGTCGTGAATAGGAATTGCCTGGTGCAGTTTACAGTTACATCAAACTCACAGACATCACTGTGTTCATAGTCATTGAGTAACCCAACGACGCAAGATTCTAGTTGCAAAGAAGAGCAGGAAGACTAGCCAAGTCCAAACCCAAGACTTCCCTGTTTGATAGTCTCTGGATGGTAGCCCGTCCGGTGAGCCAAGGAGTTCGACAAGCAATCGCTGTGCACATCTGTTATGCCAATGCTGGAAGGATGGCTTGTTTTCCTTATCAAAGGTCAATGCTGCTAATGCACGGTGAATAGATGACAACATCAATGGAGCATCTTTGTGAGGTTCATGCCGCTTTATCTCTCTATCTGTTTTGTGACAGCAAACAGTCTGTCCTCATGCTTCTCGCTCTACCGAGATGCGAGACGGAGATCTTGAATGCGTTGACGACGAGGGGAAAACTTATTAGTTTGGTGGCTTCTACTGCGAGAACGCAGTACCACTTACCAGAGATGAGAATTGAGCCAAGTCCAATTCTCAATCTGAGGTGGTATTGGAGGAGCGGTGGTAGGAATATTTCGGCGCTCGCAACTTGGCCTGTTTCGATGCTTGAGTGCTGTTGCTTGGTATCGGAAGGAATACAACAAGAAGACATCGCATCCCATCTTCGATTGGAATCTGAGTCTCCCGTCATTGGTCAGGGACAAGCAGTTACAAGTGACAGTCGAAGTTGTCCGCAATTATCTCGAAAATTGAGAAGCATCAAGAACCAGAGTAGTGAAGTTACAGTCAAGCTAGCGGGGTCATCTAGTCGATTTTGAGGATGGTGACCGCCGTCATTCAGGCTAGATGCCACCTAATCTCACCATGGCGCCTCCGAAGACCTGTGCCTTTCTCTTTCTCTTTCTCTCCTCCACCACCTGTGACCTCGCTCCACTCCCCCATCATGAGCCTCACTCTCCTCCAATAGTACCTCGCGCGCAATCCGATATGATTAAGGTTCTCGATATGGCTAGCCCCCGGTCGTATCCAAGACTCGAAGTGGTTTCGCTGGCCGGGAGAAGAGTCAGTCGTTGGGTGGGAGGAGCCGATCACGTTTTACCAAGGCCGGGCCCTGACAGGAGCGGTTTCCGCTTAACTCTTGACGAAGCGCCTCCCCCTTGGCCCCAGCCTCAATTCTTACTGCCGCCGCCCGTGATGGCACCACTTTCCTCACTTTGGCCACAAAATAAGCATCACAGGCAGGCATCTGATGCTTGCTAGCCGCCTCTCCGAGAGACTTTAGACGACAAGGCCTACAGCAGGCAAGGGCTGCTCCCCCCAGTTCGGATATATCCCGTTCAGCCCCCCTGGAAAGGCGCCCTCCACCCCCCCTGGATCGTCCGCTTAGCTGCTCTCAACCACTTTCAGATGGCAGCAGGCATGTCTGTCTTTGCTGCCACTGCGACAGCTCCGTCCTCAGACGGCTCACTGCCAGTTTCACTCCCTCGAAATCCTCAATGCGTCGGCGGGATCTCCTCTGCCAAATGTATCTGGCAGGCATCCTTGACAGGTCGCCCGCTCCCTGGAATCCTGGATCCCGTCCGGTCTCCTCCCTTGACCCACTGTCCCCCAAGTCCCAATGCCAAGATCCTACAATAAGTACTGGTCCCCACGCCCGGGAGTGTTCCTTTCCTTCTCACCCATCCAAAGCAGCTTTCTCTCCAAGTGCTTTCCAACTTTCCGGCGGGATCATCTCTCTCCTTCACATTCCCTCTTTTTTTAAACTACCTTCTATACTCTTGCCAGTCAAGCAGATCACGTTGACCGTGCATCTAATTAACCACATCTTTCAACACCTCGACGGATCACATTCATTCATTTTTCGATACCACATATACTTTTTTAGTACTCCGCCAACTTCCTCTTCCGCCTCCCTTAATCACCTCATCTCTATCTCGAGATGCGTTTCTCACACCTCATCAGCGCTGCGGCGCTCACTGCTGCTGTCTCTGCTCAGAACAATGGTGGTCAGAATAATGGCCAGAACAATGGCCAGAACAACGGTCAGAACAATGGCCAGAATAACGGACAAAACAACGGGCAAAATGGAGGAGGCGATGCCAACGGGTTGACTCTTCTGGCAAACGCAGTCCAGACTGGATCTCAGTCAGATGGCAGTGTCAATGGTGCCTTGAAGGATGGGCAATCAGCATCCAAGACTTCAGATAACAATTTCATCAATAATTGTGCTGGGAAGACCTTAACCAACGGTCTTCAAGTTCAAGCAGGATCGTGTAACGGTATTCGTAAGTAGAAATATTTTGTGCCTTTTTATACAATGACTAACAGAACCAAGCTATGGGAGACATTCCCGCCAAAGCCAACATGGTTTCTGGAGTGATCACTTTCCCAGAGACCAACGGAGCAGCCATTGAGCCAGACACAACCTTCGATATCACTGTTCAGATTGCCAACTTGGTCGCTGGATCCTTCACCAACGCTGACACCACGTATTACGCCGGTCCCCAATTCCTCGAAGGTGGAAAGATCGTTGGCCACACCCACGTCACGGTCCAGGATCTCGGAAACAGCTTGAATCCCAAGCAACCACTCGATGCCACCCAATTCGCTTTCTTCAAGGGTATCAACGATGCCGGAAACGGAAATGGTCTTCTCAAAGCAACTGTTACTGATGGTCTCCCCGCCGGCAACTACCGTGTCTGCACTATGTCTTCGGCTTCTAACCATCAACCTGTCCTCATGCCTGTCGCTCAACGTGGTACTCCTGATGACTGCACCAAGTTTGTTGTAGCTGCCGGAGGTGGTAATGCCAATGCCAACAACGGACAACAGAACAATGGACAGCAGAATAATGGACAGCAAAACAACGGCCAGCAGAACAACGGCCAGCAGAACAACGGCCAGCAGAACAACGGCCAGCAAGCACAACAAGGCCAAAACCAAAGGAACCGAGTCCGATCTCGCCGCCACTTCCTCGCATAAGCACGATCTTCAGCACGAGAATGAGCATGGAGAGATATAGAAGGGTAGGGTACAAATAGTAGCGGTTTTAATGAGGAATCTTTGGGCTAGTCCGTCATTTGGGGTATTGAATTGTGGGAAGGTCAAGGGGTTTTTTTTTATATTCTCATCAATTGTCATCGCGCATGCAGAAGAAGAAATTGCGATGATGGAGAATAACGCTACAGTTCTTATATTTTCTTGGTCTATCATGTGTGCATATACGTGTGTTTCTTCTCTCTTTCTATCTTTTGCCACATTCCCTCACTGCATTGGTATGGTTATGGTTGGGTCACAGCACCTGGTCCATAGCTCATGGTCTCGAGGAGATCGAAAAGAACGAAAACTCTTGGTTCTGTCATAGATTGGCTTGTTTAGATGGTTCAATCGCTGGAGTTGCCTCCTTTTCGTCTTCTTTCCCTGCTTTCTCTCTTTCCTGAGTGCCTTGTCCAGAAGTCCTTGGACATCGAAACGACATTTCGTCCTATCTGCCATCTGAACTGTTTGCTCTTTTCTCTGCATGATCCTTCCCTTCCTCGTACTCTGTGAAATCCACGGACCACTCCCCATCCGAAAGAAGAATCCATACTTCTCACCCCCAACCCAGACAATCCCAAACAGCCCCAAGGCCCGCTGTAACAGCACTTCAGACGCGCGCCAAGAGCACGGATCAAGCGTGGCCCTGACGCCGACGTGTAATTTTAATTTCCACGCTGCAGACGAAGGATGACAGAAGCAAGAAGGGATGTCGTCGGATCTAGCTTTTGCGGTATCTAAAACGGGCAACGCGGGGGAAGTGAGACGAGAGGTGTTTGAGATGGTTCTTGGTTGCGCTGGGCTGGTTGGCCAGCTAAGCGGGCTGGCGGGATTTACCCCCTGGACTATTGGTGCCTGAGCCGAGGTGCTCGCATGAGGCATCAAAGGATTTCGAGATCCACCAGCGGCGATTCAACGCGGGTGGCCATGTTGACTTCAAGAGAGCTTCGAGATTGAACCATCCTCGACGTCTGCCATCTGAGCAGGACAGCGAGCCTAGAATCTGCGGACGAGAAACGACGCTGGGTATCAGCAGAGCTTTGAAAAATATGCTTACACGATGTTAGATTTTCAATCCTTATCACAAGCCAATTCCCCTCCCCTACTACCCCTCCGCAACCCATCCCTCTTATTTCCACCACCTCTTCAAGAAAGAAAGAATTTCATCGCTGACCCTCCCACAGGATCGATCCCAGCCTCCGCCTCCGCCGCGCAATCCACGCCTCCGACACCCTCCTCGTCAAGCGCATTCTCCAATCCCACCCATCGCTCCTCCAGAACCCCGACTCCTCTCCCACCGGCCTCTCAAACAGCAACCTACATCTCGCCTCCTCACTTGGCCACACCTCGATCGTCACACTCCTCCTGTCCCTCTACGCCCCCTCTACAATCCCACCAACAACCAATCCGAAAGACCTCCCCTCCCTCAAAACCCTCCCCTTGAACGAAGAATACCAGACCCCTCTCCACCTCGCAGCTGCGAATGGACACACAGAGATCGTACACCTCCTATGCGCGACCTGTCCAGGATGTATCAAGAAAGGCGATGTTCGAGGTCGTGATGCGCTCATGCTAGCCAGCAAAGAGGGACACGACACAGTCGTCCAGATCCTCCTGACGTTCTCGCCGTCCGGTCCAGAGGCGCTGCTTGAAGGCGCGGATGTTGATGGTAACACGGCTCTGCATTTTGCGAGCAGTAATGGGCATTTACTCGTTCTGAGGACGTTGCTCGCTGCGGGTGCGGACTCGGAGAAGAGGAATGTGTGGAGTTGGACGCCGGTGGCTTATAGTGCTACGGTGCAGGCGGAGGTGTATTTTAAGGGCTTAGTTGCGGAGGTTGAGAGGAGGAAGATGATTAGACGGGAGGCGAAAGAGAAGGGGACGGGTGGGGCGGTGAGGATTGTTAGTTTGGGAGAGGGGGAGGAGATGTAACTATGGGCTTTGCATACTCGACGGCAAGGTTCTGTTTGGATAGATATGTACTGGACAGAGGTTGGGATGGAAGTCTATGAGGATGGATGGCTTACGAAGCAGCACGAGGTCTGATGAGGAGTATGATATTTGGAATCGAGGTGTTTGGAGTTCTTGTATATCACTGTTTGATACTGGGAGGAGTTGACTTTATGGCTGTGCGGGCCATTGGGCTTGTGAAGGGCGAACTTACGTACCGAAAATGATGGACATTGCAGATTGACTCCCAGTCCCACTAGCTATGCTTGATGTGATCCTTTGAGACTTCACACCTCGAGAAACCATAAAGATACATTCACCGGATAAGAAGCAAAAGACCATAGACGTTAAATTATCTATAGCCAATGTCGCATCTTCTTCCACGCCTTCATCTTGTATACCGCAACAACTTGCGATACCAGCTGCTTATGCGTGAACGGAGGGGTTTACTGATCCAAACTGGATATGAAATTTACCCCTCCACCATATCGAGCCTAGTCCCACGAGCTGCATCCTTGACATCTCACTACTGAAGCGAGCCAAAAACCTACAACAACACCCATCTCCAGCTCAGCGATGTCCATCCCCAAAATCATTTTTCCTGTGGTCTTTTGATTTTTCACGATTCCGGCCTGAAAGCTAGATCTACATTATTATATCATTCGTCTCAAATGCGAAGGACGCTCCGAAGATCCTGCGCAGCTTGTGCGAAAGCCAAGCACAAGTGCGACCTTCACACTCCGCGATGTTCAAGATGCACATTAAGAAAAGTGCAATGTGTTTATGCCAACGAGCCACTTTCTTCATCCAGCCCCTCGAAACCAAATACGGCATTAGGGGAGAGTAGCAGTGGTCCGCCGTCAAGTTTATCAACTCTTTCCGTCACAATTGGATCAAGTTCTTTCGACCCATTTGACAGCTACCCTCCAACAAGTCTTCGGCGGTCCCGGGTGCAAAACTTGATCGTACATTGTCTGTCCACGAGAAGCCTTCATACCAGCTACAAACGCTAACGGTTACAGTTCTGTCCAAAATTGCCTTCCAGTATTACCCACTGGATCTCAACCCAGACTCCAACCCGTTCATTAATTCCTGGTGGCCACTGGCCCTCGCAGACCCGGCATTATTCAATGTCTCTCTCCAAACGGCCTCTCTGGATGCAGAGCTCCATGCTCAAAAGGGCTTTCATCAGTCCGCGATATTGATGCGCGACGCTGTCTCCCTCATCCGACACAAAATTGATGATCCAACTCTGGCTTTTCAGGATGCTACGTTGGATGCAGTGGTCACGCTAGCGGCCATTGAGGTATGCGTGTCTATGTTTTTAGTAGCACTGCTTACTGATGTCTTGCAAGCACGGCAAAGGGAACCTTCACGAATGCAGAATGCATGTTGATGCTGTCAAACGCATGGTTACTGTCAGAGGCGGAATAGCAGCGGTCAAACGAAGCAGCCCACTTACAGCCAGAATGGTACCGTGGTAAGTCATCTGTGCCGCTATGTTTCTGATTGTTATTTATCATACATTGCAGGGTGTCGATGCTTGTTACTGGATCTCCCCAGTTTGAAGTCCAAGATGACTACGGCAACGGTGGTGGCATCGCACCCATCGACCAGTGGGAGCCAGCCCTCGCATCTGAATACCACCACCCGGATCACCTCGCATCGAATAACTTTAGGCTAGATCACAGTATCGGAGTCATTTTGGCGAGGCTACGAAGTATCATCAATCCAACACACCTCAACACGAACGACCTTCACGATTTGACTTGCTTCGTTCTGCACAGGCTGCTTTTGCCATCTTCTATTCAGCTTACGGCGATGTCAGAATGCGTTCGCTATGCCACGGCCATTTACATGTTTGTCATCCACGGACCAACATATTACTCTCACGCGGCAATACTGCATCAAATCACCCTTTCGCTTCAGGTTCATCTCCAAGAACTCGTACTTTCAGAGGACATCAACGCATCGCTTCTCATTTGGTGTTTGTCAGTTGGCTTGTCAGCATCAACAGGAACGGCAGCACGCGACTGGTTCATAAACCACGCCGCTACAACTGCGCATTCTCTGGGCATCGAAAACTATGACGGCGTCGAATCTTGTTTGCGAAGTATTTTCACACTCGATGTACGATCGGAGACAATGTTTTGCGGGGCTTGGGAGCCAATTTTTCATTCGGCTTCAGGGGGCCCAACAGATGCGCCCACTATAGCACTCCAGAGGCTGTTGAACGACGAAGCGTACGAGGACGCTGGTCGAGACAATACACACAGCGGAGACTAGTCCTATTCGGTGCGAATTAATCAATGAAGAATCAAGCGAATCAGCGGATCTCGGGAAAGATGCTTGCATGATTTTACTACAGCAGAGATCATAGTGGGGAATTGATGCATGGGTCGGCCTAGCTGACAGCTCGCGGAGGCTAGTCCTATTTCTTACAAGTACATGTTGTGCCTGAGCTTCACCTAACCAATCACATGGTACGGTATTGAGCAATTCCGCAATTTTGATTGGTGCTCTATCACGAGAGGATGCCATTTTCAAATATCGTTGGGTCGGTTTATGAGGAACGCAATGATGCGGATTGGTAACCGGAAATTGACATTTCGTCCCGGGTCCCGAGCTATCTCTGTGGTTTGCTCTTTATCGTTGGTATAAGTAAGACGTTCCCTACGCCCTTCTTCTTTCTGGCGTTGGACGAAGTATCGAGTTTACGCCAACTGTCTTTACAGCACCAAGTCACGATGAACGACAGCATTCTTGCCGTCGTGCAAAACAGCACTGTTCTAGCATCCGCCGGACCAAACCACGGCATTATCTACAAAGTATGGGATGGAGTAGGTGGATGGCAAATAGCCATCACAGTCTTGGTCACTCTCATGGCCTATGATCAATGTACGTCACTTGCAGATTCCGATACTCTAGCAACTAATACAAAGCATAGTTCAATACCTGTACAAAAAGGGGCCTATTGCTGGACCTCGATTCAAAATTCCATTCATCGGACCCTTCCTACAAGGGATCAATCCTAAATTTGAGGCATACGAAGCACAGTGGGCAAGTGGGAAGATCAGCTGCGTATCCATCTTCCATAAGTAAGCTTTCCAAACCTCTCTGAGTATTGTGTTCGAGCTAACACTTCAAGATTCGTTGTTCTGGTCTCCGACCGTGACCTAGCACGCAAAACCTTCACCTCGCACAACTTCGTCAAAGTCTGTCTCGTACCTATGGCCGAGTTGATAATGGGAGCCAATGCCTGGGTTTTCCTAGACGGTCGACCGCACATCGAATTCCGCAAAGGACTCGTCGGTCTCTTCACCAGGAGATCCCTCCAATCATACCTCCCCATCCAGGAGAAAGTCTGGTCAGACTACTTCCAAAAGTTTGTCGCAGCTAGCGAGAAGAATGGGGGAAGGCCCATGGAACATATGACGCATTTTCGGGAGATCAACTGCGCTTTGTCGTGTCGCACTTTCGTAGGAAATTACATCTCGGATGAGGCGGTCAAGAAAATCGCAGATGATTACTACTGTATCACTGCTGCGCTGGAACTGGTCAACATACCTCTCTCTTTGTACATCCCATACACCAAAGTCTGGCTTGGAAAGCGAGCCGCCAATGGTGTGCTCGCCGAGTTTGCCAGATGCGCTGCAGCAAGCAAAAAAGATATGGCAGCTGGTCAGCAACCTGCCTGCATCGTCGACCGTAAGCATTGGGGTCGCTCCCATTTTCTTTTCTGAATGTTCCAAGATCCTGCAAATAAGCCCTCATCCTATCTCCGATAGAGCAATAACTAACTTCCATGTTAACCAGAATGGGTATGCAGCATGATCGAATCCCAAAACTACCACAACCGCCTCGCCGCCGGCGAAGTCGACATCGAAAAGCCAGCCGTCCTAGTCCGACAATTCAACGATGCTGAAATAGCCCAAACGCTGTTCACCTTCCTCTTCGCATCACAAGATGCATCCAGCAGTGCCACGACATGGCTCTTCCAGATCACGGCACAAAGACCAGACGTCCTGGACCGGGTACGTCAGGAGAATCTCGATGTGAGAGGCGGTGATATTGACATGCCACTCTCTCTTGAAATGCTCGAGTCAATGACCTACACCAACGCTGTTGTGAAGGAAGTCCTGCGCTGGCGCCCACCAGTCATCTTCGTGCCTTATACGTGCAAGAAAGACTTTCCTATAACAGACACCTACACAGCTCCCAAAGGATCTATGGTCATACCGTCCTGCTGGCCCGCTCTCCATGATCCAGAAGTCTACCCTCAACCGCAAGTCTTCGATCCCGAACGCTGGATTACGGGCGATGCGAATGAGAAAGTGAAGAATTGGCTAGTTTTTGGGAATGGTGCGCATGATTGTATTGCGAGGCAGTATGTGCAGCTCACTATGACGGCTATGATTGGAAAGGCGAGTTTGGAGGTCGATTGGGTGCATCATGCTACGAGCAGGTCGGAGGAGATCAAGGTTTTCGCGACTTTGTTCCCTATGGTGAGTTTATTTCTTACTGTACTTGCGTTTGTTTTCTGGGGAACGCTGTGTTAATCTGGCTCGTTGCAGGATAAATGCCCGATGGTTTTCACACAGAGACCGAGACCATAGGTTTGTTCTGGAATAGAATTGGTTATCTCTAGAGCGGGCATTGCTCAACCTGGCACGATATATACTTTTACTGCTATTAATACATCCCTTCGTCCCTGGTCTACACTATACATGCATGCCCCCACTGCCTGCTCATCACAACTGTGTCACAGCACGTCTTCTCGGACTTGCATTTGTGTACAGTCGCAATACATCCAGAAGAGAATCCCAACTGACAAGAATTATTGGGTTTTGCTCAATCTGCTTCAAATTCACACAGAGCGTCTATCCATGGCACTCGAGGTCTGCTAACTTGGCTGGTATGCCGTAAGGTGTTCAGAGCGATAAAGATATTCTGTTGAATGACAAATGGTTGGTCATTGAGGATGATGATATTGGATGGCTCTGGAGGACCCCACATGTATGATGATGCCTCATAATGTGTGTGGTCTGAGTGGAGCGAGGTACTTTCAAGGGTAAATCCTATAGTAGATCCTTTTGCGCCTAGATGGAGAGTGAGGAAACGGATTGAGGAAGGGGAAAGGGGCGTCTAGATCCGAGCGATAGGATCGAGTGCCATGGTGAATGCTGAGTACTGAGAAAATTCAAGATGACTAGTCATCCCAATTGCAGTGATAGCATGGGCATGAAATCCCTGGAGAGCGTCGGGCAGCTTCAACCCCAAGAACATCAAATGGAGGGGAATTGGATTGTCATGTGATCGTTTATTTGTTGATATTCGCGAGCTAGCGTGAGGAGATTGGTAGTCAGGAGAGGAACGGTAGGAAGACCGAGCAACGTATTCTAACGGCGAGATCACGACTTGAGATTTATCACGTCAAATTTTACCTCGAAACTTTGCGACGTGCAACAAAACGAAACAAGTGGGTGTCTCCTACAGCCTATAATCTATATTCACTGATGTTGTGGGTTGGAGTTCACTTTCCTCCAGGGGACAAGCGGAGATCAAAGACGGTTACAACCAACTTTCACAGGCATCCCACCCTAATCCAGCTTGAAAGGTTAAGTAATTCATGAGATCAAGAAGTGCAGTTTTTATTTAGATAGTATAGGTCCTCAGGTCTATGGCAACACGTAGGAACGAAGTGCACAAGAAGGGAAGCCAGGAGGTCGAAAGAAAGCCATAATTGAAAGATGTGGTAAGATTACTTGAATTCCAGTGTATCTGATAGGGCTAATCTCTCGCTCAGTCCATAACTCTATGCTCAACATCAGCGACCGTAACATCATCCTCAAATCTCATGGATTTTTACAAATGACAGAAGCGTTCCTCATCACCAAGCCTTCATCTACCTCCATCTCGCCTCTGAGATCTCACTCCCCTTTCGCTCTCCACAACCAGACAATCGGTCTACCACCAGCTCTCAAATTCCCATTCCGCTGCTTGTTCCACCCAAACTTACCCAGATTATTCTTCATCCTCTCCTTGTCATCCATGCTTATTTTTAGACCTTGAGCCCATTTCCCATTGCCCTTCTCGACAACCTCATACACGACGTTCTTCTTCTCATCTGCGTTGTCGCAACCGATACGCTTCATGAACTCCTTGACGTTCATCTCGACAGGGACATAGAACTTAGTGTGCGTGGTGGGGTCGATGCCGTGGATAGTCTGGTCGTTCTGCCAGGGCTTGGTGGCGCTCTTGAGGACGTGGATGATGGTATGTTCGGCAGGGAAGATGTAGTTATAGCCTAGCGGGACGCCAATACCGCCTTGGTGGTTTTGGAGGTTCACGCCGGGGAAACCGAGGTCTGTGAGAGGAGGGATGGAGGGGTGCGTGGTATTGTAGGGATGACCGGGGATCATGGGTTGCATGTAGGGCATGGGCGGTTGGTAGACGGCAGCGGGGGGTTGGATGTAGCCTGGCATGCCGGGGTATTGGGGCACGCTGAAGCCGCTGGAGTTGGGTGGTGGAGGGCCGACATCGTAGCCGTGGAATGTGTTGTGGCCTCGATAGGGAATGGAGTGAGCCATCGAGTTTGACGGTCGAGGGTCTGGGAGAGGTATGTGAGTTTGAAGTGGTTCTTGTGTTGAGGCTTGTGATGATGTGAGGTCTGCCTGAAGATGTTTCCGAAGAAGAGATAAAAACTTGAGGAGAGGGTATAAAGTAATGTTTGGAAAAGAGTGTGAATTATACTCGCAATCTCTGCATGGAGTTCGAACTCGTGAATCACGGTACACCAGAGTATTTTGGAACAAGACTTGCATGACTGTAAGCTCAGCTAAAAGATTCACTGATTTCAAAGTCTAAGTCCTCGTTCGCTTAACCGAGAGACACTCGGTAGGGCTTTAGATGATTCACGGATCTCTTATAGCTATTACTGGCGATGCATCAAGAGCCACATTCTCTTGTGTAGTTAATAGCCCGGGGTAACCAGCTCGGTACCCCTCACCAGCAGTTGCCGAATGAAATTTCAACTCAAACAATCTTTCAACGGCTCAGAAAGGGGAAAGGAAAAGAAAGAGAAAGAGAAAGAGAAAGAGAAAGAGAAAGAGAAAGAGAGATGTTTTGAGTCATAAAATTCGATACCGTGATAATGGTCTTTCCATAAATACACTGATGTTACACTGCTGCTCGAATGCAAATATCCATCTTGATGATAAGGAAAGAACACAAGTCGATCTCACTTGACCACAGCCAAGCCCTGATAGATCATGCTCTTGACAGCATAAAAGGTGCTTCCGTGACCGATCCCAGGTCCCATTGACGTGGCTAACCCGATGCTTTCGACTTCAATCCGCCCAGTGCCCGTCTTGCGAACAATAACCGAGCTGTCAATCAGCAACGTACCCTCTCCCTTGAACTCCGCAGTGTGACTGGAAGCCAACATGATTTTTCGTAAGTCGGCGAGGCGAAGGTCACCAACTTGAAGAGGCTGTGCGACGGATCTCGTTGCCGAGGCCATATTTGAAGGCAGGACGTCTAGAGTGGGTACCTCACTCTGTACTGTAGAGGTTTGGACGAGTTCACGGCTCGGAGTATTGTCTCCTTCGCTCTCTTCCTTCAGAAGCTTCTGCTTCTTATTGCTTTCCTCGGCATCAGGGTCTGGGTCAACCACGGCACTTTCTAATCGAGCAGTAAGTGTCGCAATTCTAAGATCCTTGACCTTTTGCCAAGTGAGTTGCTTGACGAGAGCGCTTGTCAATCGCACTGCCCAGGCATTCGTGTCTACGCTGGCGTTGACCATAACACCTATCTCAGGCGTGTAAACATCGATTGCAGACTCAGAAGAGCCAAGCTGTGCAACGAGCAGCTTGCGGCAGTCGACGGCTAGAGCCAGGGTCTCGTCCTTCATACCGCCGACTAAAATGAGTTTCCGAGGCTGAATGAGGGGTATCAACATCTGGAGACTGCGCTTGTCGTGGAGACCAGCAAAATCCACAAAGCCGATTCTAACATTGAGGGTAAGAGATTCCGTAGAGAAAACTACCCTAGAAGGTGCAGATTCAGCAAAAGCATCATCGACAGCGTCAACTCCTTCGTCTTCTGATGGTTCGTCTTCAGGGCCAGGCGGCATCTCGGGAATATCAATAGAATCACGCTGGTTGCGACCGATCTGCTGCCTCTTGTTGTCCCCATTCGTCATTTGACGATCGTGCTGAGGCTCGTCCCATTTCCGCTTCTTGCCAAACGTGTCTCTGGTGTCGTGTTTATTTGGCTGGCGCATATCTTGTCCGTCCACTTCATCTCTCTCTTCCGCCCTAAGAAAATCTTCCGGCCGAATCAGCTCTCCAAAGTCATCGTTCCGCTTCCTTCGAATAGACAGCGGGAACATCTTCTCTCGGCCTTTCTTTCCACGTACATCAAAATCGAAGACGTCTTTTCGACGAATGAGAACATTAACCCCAAGATCTTCATCACTTAGTCCGATTTTTTTCCGGTTTGCTTGACCCATCGTTGCTGATATGTTCAATGACTTTCCCTGTTGCTCTGTTTCCGAGTCATCGGAATCTGAGGAAGAGTCTGAGGAGGCATCATCAACAACGTCTGCTGAAGTTTCAAGGGATGTTGCTCCGCCAGATTGGAGTGTAGTCTGCAGCTGACGTTTGGTTGCGAGCCATTGTTGATACACATTGAGCTCATTCCCTTCAAGGGCGACCCGTTTGGCATCTTGGAGTTCAACCTGCCTTCCCCCGCTGTTGACTCGCTCGATGGTCACCCCAGATTTCGTTGTTTCGGAAACAACTCCATTCTGTTTCTCCTCCCACCATGACCACAATGTTCTTGCCAGACCAGTCTTTGCATTTCCTTCAGGCTTACCTAGCCTTTCCGTGAGAATAACGAGGTTTCTGCTGTCATCGGCAATTGACCTCAAGACATCTCGAGAAAACCCCCATTCCAGAGATGTGTCGCTTGCTAGGATCACTTTTCCCACTGATCTCCCAAGACTGTCCGTCTGACCTAGAATGCGATCAATCTGACCTCTGCGTTCCAACAGCCGCAAGTGTTTGAAGTCGAATGGACCTGCACTTGAACCGCCTTTCGAGTTTCCGGAACTTTGAGGCCCTGTTTCTTTTTGTTGCAATCCAGCATTCGCCTCGAACTCTCGAACAATGGCATCGTCCATCCACTCCAACATGCTGCGTGTATATCGCATGGTCGCACCGATGTTTTTGCTTGCTAGGTAGAGCCTCGAGCTCCGCAAAGGACTGTCTTCGTCTTTGGCTTCTGTTCGCCACGCATGTTCCAGCAAATATGCAAGCTCCAGAACACGAGCGCTTGAGTCCGTAGGAATGAGAACAATTCCACCTTGACTCACTGAAGACTTGATCATTTCCAGGAGTAGCTCATCCCGCTTGGCCCTACCTCCTGTCAACGCATTCCTTTCACCTCCACGACTGCTGCATATCAAGGCGGTTGGTTTGCGCAGTTGTTCGATGACTTCGGCCCCTCCCGCTCCAGCTCCACCTAGCCATGCTGCACCAGCCAGAACATTTTCACGGCCTTGGTTCCAGTCCACTGCGTATACAATGGACTCGAGACCATGTTGAATATGCCATATTGTCCCCCAAGAGTATGTCCAGCATTGTAAGCTGTGATTGTGAGCCCATTAAGGGGTGGGGAGGAAGGAGACGGTAATGGTTGATGTGGCTGCGAATATTTGAGAGGGTGGATGAGCGCGAAGTATGATGCTATCTCTTCACTCGTGGGTGGTTGGAGGAGGATGTTCGCATCTTGGTTGGCCGATACTGTTTGCGAATACGAGTAGGAGGCTTCTGAGAGGGCAGAGGGGGGTATTATAGTTGCTGAAAGAGGGGTTGAAGCGTAGAGATCCTGAAGAAGTGTTCGGCCAAGAGAAATGACGGGAAGTGTCGCATAGACTGGGATTCGAGAGAATAGAGGGAAATGCTTGCAGCAATGGGCGAAAGCTGCAAGATGTGCTACTGTCGCATGAGTGAGGAGGATGATCGACAGAGTAGGGACCTGTCTGGAAAAAAATATTAGCATTTGCGAATAAGTAAAGGAACCCGAAGAGAGGGCGGGCAGGGCAAGGTAGGGTGCCTGGCAGGTCAAGGGAGAAGAAGAATGATGGTTGAATTTGTCTTCATTGATGGCTGCTATACATTGTCCCCACTGGTTGATTGCGCTTCTCCTTCGATCCTCGAAATGAAAGCTCGACCTACTTCTCAAGCTCCTTCAGCTTGGCCACATCGAATGTCTCGTCCCAGCCCACGTCTATCAGGACTTTCACTCCTCCATCGAGCTCTAGTAGTGACTGCGAGGCCGATGATTCCGACTGCGCGCCCAACAGGGAGCAAAAGGTAAACATGGTGTCCAGAAACTGCCCTCTCAAGGCATCTGGGTGTCGGATTTATTGTGTCGCATACTATGTGTATCCAAGGGCTGGCGAAGTATGTGCGATAGAGTTAGTCGATGGTTTTGTGGATGCGAGGCTGGGTGTTGAAATTGTTGGTGTTGTTGAAGTCGTATGGTACACAGGGATGAGGAATCGCGACCAGACAAAGCCATTGCTCTTCTGCTCTGCGTTGCGTTGCTGCATGAAATCTTAGCGCGAACTCCACGTGAAAGTCTGCACATCGAGCGGATTATCCTTCCCCCGGCTCCGGCTTTTGGATCTCGAAAGGTGGCCCGTCAACACAACAGGATATTCTGCAGCACCTTTTGAAATGCGCACGATACTTCCTCAAATCATGAGAATATGACTACAAGAGCCTTCTGATTCTCCACTCAATCTGCCAGCACGCACAAACTCCTCGAAAACCTCGAGCCAGACTTCTAATCCTCGTACCACTCCTTGAGTGAGGCCAGTCCTCAGAATGTCTGCCGAGTACCTGTACCATGGTCAAGGAGGACCCAATGAAGACCCCAACAACCCGAATAGAACTGCGCAACCTGGCTCGCAGTTCCAAGCTCCCATTGCTCCCTCACCATACCAGCAACCAGGCGTAGGCTACGGTAGTCCAGCGCCCGGCCAACCATACAGCAATTCGCAGATGGGACAACCATCTCCATATGGAGCGCCCCAGGGGCAAGGTTATTTTCCTGACACAGGCGCGCAAACACAAGATGGAGGGCTGGCGGCGCAGATGGGTGGCCTGGGACTTGGAGAAGTCAGCACACATGGCAGGAAAAAGAAGAAGGACAGACATGCCCATCATATCGTGGAACCTTCAGGCTCGTCTGCGGGTTTCAATGGCATGCCCCAAAGCCAGGGGGATTTTCCTCCTACAGCATACTTGAACTCGGATCCTTCAGCGATGCCTGTTCCACAAGCAGGGCCATACTCGAATACGCCGATTACACCTCTGATGTCTCAATTCCCAGCTCCAGCAAATGGCCCTTTTAACCCTGCGAATCTCGCAACTTCTGCCGAATTTGCTTCTCGAAATGGTACAACCGACCCAAGCTTTGCGGCGAACATGCAAGCTTCGGCGCAAGGCCGAGTTGACCCAGATCAAATCCCAAGTGTGCCCAGGTCCAGAGACGCCATAGCACAATACTATCTGAACAACGTGTACCCAACCTTTGAACACCATATCCCTCCTCCTGCATCCGTATCTTTTGTTGCATTCGACCAAGGAAACGCTTCTCCTAAATTCACACGCCTCACAATGAACAGCATACCATCCACATCGGATTCTCTTCAGTCTACTGGTCTTCCTCTTGGTCTTCTTTTGCAACCACTCGCTCCTCTACAACCAGGCGAGCTCGAAATACCTGTGCTGGATTTTGGAGACATTGGACCGCCGAGATGTCATAGATGTAGGGCGTATATCAACCCGTTCATGGTGTTCCGATCAGGGGGCAACAAGTTTGTGTGCAATATGTGCAATTATGCGAACGATGTGCCACCAGAATATTTTTCGGCAATTACCCCTCAGGGGGCTCGCTTGGACAGAGAACAACGTCCAGAGTTGATGCGAGGTACTGTTGAGTTTTTGGTCCCTAAGGAATACTGGTCGAAGGAGCCTGTCGGATTGAGATGGCTCTTCTTAATCGATGTCGGCCAAGAATCTTTCAATAAAGGGTTCTTAGAGGCCTTTTGTGAGGGCATCATGGCTGCTCTCTATGGGGACGAGGCTCAAACCGAGGGAGGCGAGTCTCAAAGACGAATTCCGGAAGGTGCCAAAGTTGGCTTCGTTACTTTTGACAAGGACATTCACTTTTACAACATGAATGTAGGTTACTGTCGCCTGCTTGTCTTGTTTGACTATGGCTAATAATACACGAAGCCCGCTCTGGACCAAGCTCAAATGTTGATCATGCCTGACATAGAAGATCCATTTGTACCCCTGGAGGAAGGCTTATTTGTAGATCCTTACGAAGCGAAGTAAGTGCCTCAGACATTAGCTGTCGAACAGTCACTTACAGAAACAGGTCGAATATCACCTCACTATTAAGCCACCTACCTGCATTGTTCTCTCAGATCAAGAATCCAGAACCGGCTCTCCTCCCAACCTTAAACGCTGCTTTGGCCGCGCTTGAAAAGACTGGTGGGAAGATCATTTGCTCTCTAGCAGCACTGCCAACATGGGGTCCAGGTCGACTTTTCCTCCGTGATGATGGCAAGCAACATGGCGGTGACGCTGAGAAGAAGCTTCTCAACACAGAGCATCCTGGATGGCGAAAGGCTGCGGAGAAAATGGTAGCAGCCGGAGTTGGTGCAGACTTCTTCCTGGCCGCTCCTGGTGGTGGATACCTAGACATTGCCACTATCGGTATGCTTAGCTCACCATCTCTCTTGATTTTGTTCTAATCACATTTCAGGTCATGTCTCGGCTTCAACTGGTGGCGAAACATTCTATTATCCCAATTTCATCTCTCCCCGCGATACCGAAAAGCTTTCACAAGAAATCACACATACCGTAACACGAGAGACTGGTTATCAAGCGCTGATGAAGGTCCGATGTTCTAACGGTCTGCAAGTTTCTGCATATCACGGAAATTTCATTCAGCACACGTTTGGGGGAGATGTTGAATTCGGTGTTGTTGATTCTGACAAGGCGATGGGAGTAATGTTCAGCTATGACGGCAAGCTGGATTCGAAACTTGATGCACACTTCCAGAGTGCTCTACTGTATACGACAGCAAGTGGCGAACGAAGAGTCAGATGCTCAAACGTTATCGCGAGTGTCAGTGACAATGCGAAGGATTGCATGAAGTTTGTGGATCAGGATGCTGTCTACACGTTGATGGCGAAGGAGGCTGCCACGAAAATGATCACGAATTCCCTAAAAGACATTCGTGGTGCTTTGACAGAGAAGAATGTTGACATTCTTGCTGGGTATCGAAAGAACTTCTCTGGCTCGCATCCACCAGGCCAACTTGTTCTACCAGAGAATCTCAAAGAGTTCAGCATGTATGTTCTTGGTCTCATCAAATCAAGGGCATTCAAGGGCGGACAGGAACCGACCGATCGACGAGTTCACGACATGCGAATGATCAAATCGATGGGTGCCCTAGAGCTCTCCCTCTACCTCTACCCACGAATGATTCCAATCCACAACCTTGCGCCTGAAGATGGCTTCCCGAACCCGGAAGGTCACCTCCACATGCCACCCTCAATACGTTGTTCATTTTCTCGTGTCGAAGAAGGAGGTGTATACCTGGTCGATAACGGACAGAACTGCTACCTCTGGATGCACGCCCAAACATCCCCAAATCTTCTCGTCGATCTGTTTGGCGAAGGCAAAGATAGTCTCAAGGCACTGGACCCTTACAGCTCGTCACTCCCAGTATTAGAAACACATCTCAGCGCTCAAGTACGGAACATTCTCGAGTATCTGAAGACGATGCGCGGATCGAAAGCTTTGACGATTCAACTCGCTCGACAAGGACTCGATGGTGCGGAGTATGAGTTTGCGAGATTACTAGTTGAGGATCGGAATAACGAGGCGCAGAGTTATGTGGATTGGTTGGTGCATATTCACAGGCATGTGCAGTTGGAGGTAAGTCCATAAATTCTTTCCAAATTGCATAAAAACTAACATCCCACAGTTGACCGGACAGAGGAAAAAGGATGACGGAGGGGACAACTCGATAGCTTCTAACTTTGCTGGATTAAGACCTCCATACTGGTAGAAGCTTCACGATCCGTATGGGTGAGAGAGGTTTGATTTTGGTTGTCTTGAGTACAATTAGCGAGCATAGAAAGTACAACTCCCAAAATTATATGATCTTTGACAAGCCCCACCCCTCGTGTATCTTGCTGTCTTAATTTTGCGAGGTAATAGGATGCTGTGAATACCCACGCCCTACTTGTGGCAGGCGAAGTCGGCTGTATGCAGCTTACTCATTCTCGTGGCAACTCCTCAAAAAGCCCGAGACTGAATTCTAATTGACTCAAATATCGTGCTAATCCGGTACAATGTCCAGCAACAACTCACATGAGCATTCTAAGCCTGAGCAAGACCTACAATTCCTCACATTCACAGACATCGCCCAAACCCGGGATTCGAACACGAAGAAGAAGGTTCGCAGCCATATTCAGCATAGGCGACAGCGTAATCTTGGACGTGGCAAACAGAACAATGGGAGGAGGGAAGTTATTCTGGATACCTCTCTGCTCGTTCAACACGATGCAAGCTCATCGTATCCAGCCGACAAGTCGATGGGTATTGCTCCATATACCCCTCATCCGAGTGACTTGGGAGCTGGCAGATCAGATCCCTTTGTGCGATATCCCATCGACATGACCATCAGGACTCACGAGCTATTCGATCATTGTAAGTCTATCTGAGCTGCCGCATATCAGCCCTGAATTGACAAGATGACACAGTGCACGGAAGGGACTGTTCTATGTTCAAGACGCTGAGTAGAATAGGATTCTTCCATCTCGTACGAGACGAGGCAGCCTTCCGGCAGGTTCTCTACACTTCGTCCGCACACATGGCGAGTCTTCGTAACTCCAAGGAGGAAGATGTAGAAGCCATCTCCCTCTCAGCAACTGCTACTCGATCGCTGAGCAGACTGGTTGCAGATCCAGTGTTGTGTACTGGTGATGCGATCATAGTTTCCATCCTCGCTTTTGCTTGTCATTGTGTAGGTGGATTTGGATTTGTTTGGCATGTGGATGAAGTACTAATCGAAGCTAGGTCATGTTCAATGATGCTCAAGGCGTTCTTACACACTTTCATGGTCTGGAAGAGATTATCAGACGGAAAGGGGGGATGCAAGTACTGGGGTCTGACCCAGTACTTCGGACCATGGTCTTTTGGTAAAGCCATATGTCAACTTGATGCCACTTCCAACCAAACTAACAATTTCGTTCAGGCTCGATGTTAACGCTTCGTTTCTCTTCGACCGCCCTCCCCGCTTCGCTCCACCTTACGATATTCTACCTCAACTCGAGGGTCGACGATTAACCTCGGACTGCCGCTCACCTCTCCTGGCGATTGCCAACACACCAAACCTCCACCTCGCAATGGCCGATCTGCTTGTCCTCAATCGACTCCTGGCTCACGAACTGGAAATTAGAGATCTCTGGGATGATGGCGTCTTTGCAGGTTTGCACGTCGTACCAGTGATCAGCAAATTCCTCTCTGTCCCTCCCAACGCCATCGAGGAAGATCCAGCAATGACCAAACAAGAGGCTTGCAGACTCGCAGCCCTACTGTATCTAGCTGGTGTACGTCAGCGGTTTGGCGTTGATCTGCAAACGGATAGATACACTTCAAAGCTCAAACAATGCTTGCAATCCCTTAACTGGGATGGGGACGATGTTGTCCTACTTTGGCTACTATTTCTTGGAGGAGTCAAAAGATCTTCGAAAGAAACTCACGACTGGTTCGTCTCGGTAATGGCAGACTTGATAGTAAGTCTGAAGTACAATTTTTGGGATGAGGTCATGGCTGCCCTGAAACAGGGTTTGTGGGTGGATGGCCTGTTCGGAGTGGATCGTGAAAAGTTCCGCACAGAAATCACTTCAAAGCTTTGGGAAACGTTTGAATACTGGCTGCATTGACTAAAATTAGTTAAATAACGACTACTCGTAGCACACTGGCGATCAGAACGTCAACCAACTTTGACTACCAATTTCCCACCAGCACGATTTTCCTCCATGACTTTATGTGCCTCCTCTATATCCCCAAAGTCAAATACTTGAGCCGGTTTCGCATCAAATCTACCAGCCGCCACATCATTCGCAATTCTCTGCAGCGGTACATCAGAGAAGGGAAAGCCTGGTGTCCCATAGACGAAGCTGCCAAAGAAGCTGAAATGCACACCACTCGGCATCTGCAAAAGTGGGTTGAAATCTGCCATCGGTTCGAGCCCCCCTAGAAACCCAGCCAGACATACTCTGCCGCCACGTCTCACTATGGCCAAAGAATCTAGCATGACGCTGTTCCCAACCAGGTTCAAAACCGAGTCGACAATTGTGTCTTTAGCGAGCAGTTTCTCGAGATTTGCCGATTCCAGCTCAACACGCTGCACACCCATCTCGAGCAGCATCTTAGCTCTCTCCGCATTTCTAGTCGTAGCAATGACTTTCGCTCCAGCATTGACAGCGAGGTTGATAGCCGCTTGTCCCAAAGCCGACGTACCACCCCTGATAAGAAGCGTCTGTCCCCTCTCCAACTCCAGGTTTTGGAATAGACAAGACCAAGCGGTGGCGTACGACTCTGGAATGGCAGCCAGTTCTTCCCAGCTCAAGCTCGACTCGATAGACGTCACATTTCCAATTGGAACACGCGTGTACTCAGCGTAGCTCCCTGGGATACTACGGCCCATTCCGCCCATGACAGCAGCAACTTTGGTGCCGGGTGCGAAGGTGTCGTTAGGGCTGGAGTGCACAATGCCTACGCATTCGATGCCGCTGACTTCATCTGTTTCGGGCCAGTCACCGTGGCGCATGTAGATTTCGGCGTGATTGAGGCCGAAGGCTTTGATTTTGATAACGACGTGATCTGCCAGCGGGGAGGGGATAGGCATGTCTTTGTAGATGTATGTGGATGGCTTGCCAGGGCTGGAGAGAGCGATAGCTTTCATGTTGGGCTGAAATGGGTTCCAGGTTCGACTAGTGTGTTGTAATAAGAGTGTTTTTGTGATGATGATGATGATGATGATGGCTACGTGTCTGTAGAGAAAATGTTGCAGTTTCCGGAGAAGAGAACCGTCTTTTATATTCGTCTGTCGGCGATCGTTGATGGCTGTTTGAAAGATTGGGTGATGGCCAAATCCCGAATCCTCCTTATTTTGGAAATCAGAGATCCGGCATCGACCGAAAAACGACCGGCGTCTTCTTCGAAACTTAACTGAAGTGCCATTCAATCGTGCAATTTCATCTTCGCCGAGGAGAAAAACCATTAGATTTCAGTCATTGGCCATTCGCTTCTGCACGAACGAGGGTCTGGCGAACCAAATTGAGATTAGTGTCAGGGAAACGCGAGGTAAGCCAAAGCTTGGTCAATCTATCCCGAGATTTTTCCCCGGATCCCTCAGAGTTTCGTGTAACATACGAGTTCTGATATTCCGGGGATCGGCTGCTGTGGTCAGCTGGCAGCGTCACTTGTCTGCAGATGTAGGGGAGCTCACGAGACTTTTTGAGCTTAGCTTGCATGCTTTACGAAGTTCAAATTCCTTTGGCTACGGATTGGGATTGAATGCGAGCCTCAAGCTTGGCGCTAGCTCTGTCTTTCAGAGTTTTGTCATTCGGGGTCCAAACTTAACTTCGCACTCGCAAAAGGAAATCGAGTAGAAAACTTCAGTATCACGAGAAGGAGGTGGAGGTAGTAGGAAGGTCTGGACAAACAACTAGAAGCCAAGAAAGTAGCTAATAATTCCCGAGCAACATGCAGTGGGCTTACAGAAATGGAAAGACTTCTCCTAGAAACATAATAATATATCTTAGGAAGGAGATGGAAAGTACATAACAGATGAAGATGGTGAGGAAATTAATGTCTTATGTTGGGATTCTGGAGGAGCCTCGCTTAACCCTTTGTGGATCCTTCAATTGAATGTATATCTTCCAGAAGCCAATAACAGCAAAAGAGACAAAATTAAAGAAGCTCTCAATAATGAAGAGAACCTCGGGATTTGAGCCCGAGGTGGGACTCGAACCCACGACCTTGAGGTGATCTAGTGATTTGTTCCGAGCATATGAATGAGAGAAACCGTTCATAAGAGCCACACGCTCTACCGATTGAGCTACCCGGGCGACCAGGTTAGATTTCGTGATTCGATGCCACGAGACTTCTTACTTCGATTTTTATAGAAGAAAATTATTTGTGGGCCTTTGAGATAGGGATTCTTCTCGCTTGTGGGCGGAGTGGGTGTGTTGGGTCCGGGGAGTAACCGAAATGGAGGGCGACGAGGTGACCCACATGACACGTTTGAAGTGTGAGCTTATGTAAAATCGAAGTCTAGAGATACATCTACAATTAGTGTTTACATTGCGTAACTGGGTTTATACAGAATGGATCAGTACCAAGGTATCAAAATCTGCTAGGGTAAGACTGGATATTGCGAGATATATGCCCGTATGCATCCACAATAATCACCAGTCATCACTTTGCTCCATCTCGCTCAATAATACCGCAATGCTTCCGCGAAGAGTAATTAAGACCCTGAAGAGATATTGGATTACGCCGTAATACACATAGAGAATTTCCCTGCTACGACCGACATACCATCGTCGATGGGAGGAACTTCCCTCGAATTTTCGCTTAGGGGGCAAGCTGCAGTTGAGCCCCTAAGTTGATAGGCCTCGCGGTGAGCTATTGGACGGGAACGAGCATCTGCAAGAGACAAATGCAAATTGATTGGCCGTTCTAATGAGGTAATATCTAGTCGATGGTATTGAGGTTTTCGTTGTCGCTAATGTATTCCATTCGCCGGCGGGAATGCCATGAACGTACTCGTCTCGCTCCTGTCGTTGATCTCCTAGAATCTCGGACAATGAAGTGCCTGGCGGCTAAGTCAACACTGTTGCACCAAATGACTCCTAGCATAATCCACAAGGAGGAATGTTCACGCCCTGTGCCCTTCTAGGAGACATGGTTGGCGAGTAAGATGAGGTTCTTTAGAGGCACACCATTCAGTGCAGCGAGTCTCTTTGTTTTTCGTGCACAGTATTCATTCCCCTAGCCTGATTTGGGAAATGTGCTTTGGAGAAATTGAAACAAGCAGCAATGTTGACCGGCAATGCAGTTTCTTTCCAAACAAAATTTTCGGCCGTCAACTAATTTAATTTGATTTGTTGTTGCTTTGCCAAAACGAATCATGGCGCGTGTAACTTCTCAAAATACCCACAGAAGAAGCTGAATGTTATTAACTAGTCAGAGGCGGAAGGGATCATATTTTCAGCTACTTTTCAAGAGTAAAACCCTGTGAACAAGCCAACGATGATGAAATATCCACGCCCAAGTCAGAATCGAAAAAGGTTCAACGGCACGGTATGCCTTTGATGTCCAAGTCTTCTAAACAGGATTTCCCATTCATGGCCCGTGATTTTCATTTAAAGACAACTCATTGAAACAGACTCTTATCTCATTGGAAAGCCCAAGCCACAAGGATAAGTTTTCAACGGGTGGCAGCCGCCAGTGGCCAGACTATCTTGTCACTTGCTCGACCCCACTTTAATGTCCACAAAAACAACCTTGTCGGGATTGTCTTGCATTCATGTAAACACTGTCTTGCAGTATGGTTCATCCACATTAGCCAACGTGGGGGTTGAGTTTGAACATGTTTCCTTTCCTTGACATAAGTACCTTGACGTTCGGAGGTTCGGGTGAGGCTGTACTGTCATTACATTCCTCAAGCAAGCCATCCCACACCGCAAACAGGCTGTTCCCGAACCTAAATTGATCTCCCTTGCACTTCGCAAAGTATGTAGCACCACCAACGGCTGAAGCCCACCTATCGCTAAAGGGAGATGCCTCCTTGAAAGTCTTGCCAGTATTGACTTGAGGCATCTCTATTTCATTAATAATTGTTCTCGATGAACTGTGCAACCTCACATGCAGTCCTTAGACTGCCGATAGTTCAATAGACTGCTTCTTAATCTGTGTTACCCAAAGTGCTCTTCTATCGTTGAAGGGGGCGTTAATTAGCTCATGGGGATAGCTTACGACTGCCGATCAACAGTCCCTGTCTCACCCTGTGAGACGTCCTCGCTACACAGGACAGCGGCCAGGTAGGTTACGCAGGAATCTGGGGTGGCACGGTTGGGGAAGTTTTTGATGACAACCGGGGAATCGGGGACGTGAGATTCTGTCTCTTTGCCCCGCTCCAGCCGCCATACGATATCTCCCTTCTTTTTGAGCGACAGGCACGGGCCAGCCAATAGGGAACTCCTACGTGCATGCAGCAGTGGTCGCGGAAGAGGAAGCCGGTGGACGAGGAGAGACATCATGCATGAGGCCTAACTGGATGGCAGAATGGAGTGTGGAAGTTGATGGTGGATGTGGTATTTTTCTTTCTAAAACTGACCAGCAGATTGGTAGTGGATACGTCATTGTGGAAGGAAATTCATCAGTTGCGAGAGCAGGCTCGCACACTCTTCCCAGCGCCCCGGTTTAGTGTCAATTTTCCATTCGTCCATGCCATACACCTTTGCCTGTATCCAGCAGGCTGAAGCATTCCCAAAATCCCAAAACCTAACCTAGATAAATCCCAATGCCGCTGCAGACACCAAACGCCACGCTTTCATTCCAGTTCCAATGTTAGACGGTCAGTATATTTTTGACGAGGCAGAAGAGTATGACGAAGCCACCGGGGTCTTGAACGCATCATGAACCACCGCGGGCTTGAAGATATGCCGAAATATATCTAGGTCAGCCACGACGCTCGATTTCGAGGCTGATGATGACGAGCTCTTTGATGATGACTTCGAAGAGGGCTTCGAGGATGAGGCCTTGGAAGAGCTCGAGCTTGTCGTGGTGACTCCTTCCGGGGGGTCGAAAGCAAAGACAACGTCTCGAAAGTGACCCATGAACTCGGGATCCTTGAGTAACGCGTCCCTCCACATGAGTGCAACTTCTTCTGTCGGGTTGCGAAACCCTGGTCCTAAGCCAAAAGTCCCGATGACCAGATTTATATGCCTGTAATACACTGCTATCCGTAATGCCGTACGAATCTTATCTCTCATGAGCTCCTTCTCCTGTTTGAAGGAGTACTTCAATCCTGAGCTATCAAGTTTTGGCCGCTTCACAGGGCAGATTGAGATGATCGGTAGGGCTGAACATTTGGCATAAGCTGCAGACTCAAAATCGGAATAAGAAAGTCTCACATTTGTACTCCTGCCATGGCTCATATTTCTCCGGGCCACCTCGAAAGACCACTGAGAGATGTTAGTAGAATCACTTGCGCCCCAAGACGGATGACGAACCAACATTTGCTGAATAGATGCCTGTTGTTGGAGGAACCGGGTAGTGTGAAGAAACAGAACTTCCTTCTCCTGGTGTTGTCAGAGTTGCGAACAGGTTGCTCCGCCGGCAGAGACATTCTTCGGGTGACATTACACCTGTCGCTGGTAAGTTTTGATGTACTGATTTGTGAGATGTAAGTCACGAACCAGCTTCCCAATCTCCCCCTGGTCTCTTGTCATTTGCTGGCATGATGACGGGAATGGGCGCGGTCCCAGGCTCTACCCAATCAATAGCCAGATCAACTGGATCACGCTCATAAAAAGCTGGTGGGTTGTAAGCTTCAGAATCAAACAGTTGTAGTCCTTGAAATACTACCGAAGCGGCAATGCTGTGCGTTTTCTTTTGGCGGCGGCTGAGCTACCATGACGTCTGAATAGCAGAGGTAAGAAGTAGCGGGCCATTTTTCATTTAGATTTGAACGAATGTAGGGGATGTATGTTTTCTTTGCTTCAGCCGCAATTTCCGATGGTTTTGGTTTCGAGGGTGGCATGATTGTTAGTCAGGAAAAAGTAAATTAGCTGGCTGGCAAGGCTAAAGATCTTGATGAGCTGCACAAAACGGTGATGGTTGGGAAGGTTGAGGTGAGATAGATCCAAGATACTTTGTAACCCTCCGCATGAGGTGGTGGACATGGGTCTACATTATATAGATGGAGTGCGATATGAACTAGAAAGAGAAAGCCACTCTTTGATGCCAACATTCCTTGCGAAGCCAATAACACGAAGCACAGACAAACGAATGGACCAGCAACTGAGACCCAGCTATAGAAAGCCATATGATCTAACGCCCCAAGACTTATCAGGAGCGATGCCCGGCGGAATACTCTGGGTGCAGTACACAGTTGGGCCAATTCGGGACAAACGCAGTGCCGGGGTGGGGAATTAATTGGCGGCGTAACGGCAGCTATATGAAATATGAATACCGATATGTACGGACCCAGTCCCCAAGATCTTATTGTGTTCTGTAAGAGGTAACGCCAGATTGCCGAAGACGATCAATGCAAAAGAAAGCAAGTGGTGTAACCTGGGGGCGCCAGAGCACTAACTTCAAGCTACGACCGGTGAAGCATCGGATACTGAGGGTAAAGGCCTAGATCTGAAGATCTCCTGTACCAACTGCCTCAAAAGTTGGGACTGTGTACTGCATTCCACAGGGAGCGATATCAGAGAAATGTTGCGGCCGTAAAAGCGACGAAGCAAAGGTAAAGACATGCAAAGCGACTCTCGGTGTTCTTCATACGTGGGAGCAGCGAGACAGATGCTATCGAAGCGGCTGTGGGTGATTTCCGTATCCTGTGATATCAAATGAGAAAATGATCAGTCAATTAAGCTTGGGCCATGGCCAAATTGGAATGGTGGAGAGTTAAATGCAAAGGTGGTTCAGTCTGAGTGAGGGGTGTGGGCGGGTCGGATCGGCTAATGGCGTTGCTTGGACAAAGGAAGCGGATTTGTTTGTTTACAGTCTGGTGAAAAGTATACTTCTGCAGAACATACATGGAGGAGATACAACTTCCTCGGACTCCTACTGCTTCTTGAAGGCGAGTAATGTCTTCGTCTTCAATAGAAACTCCCGTTTTCGCATCTCAGAGATCGACCTCCACAAGAGCTGAACACCCCAGCAAGCGTCGTGCTGGGATCCATCAGGATCGGAAAGGTGCGTCTCGCTTGGGGAGCTTGGGCCCCCTCGCATCGGGCAACCACCGTGAAACTTTTGAAATCGTCTGATCACAAACAACCTCATCTCTCTCGTATTATCACTCCTCTCCCTCCCCCAAACACCACCTTTGCAATATTGGCCAGGAGTCCAGCACTTGCAGTGATCGACTCTCAGACCTGCCCTTCACCGCCAAGCCCAGACTGCGATCGCCGCCGCCTCTGCTGCAGCGGGAGCATCTCTCCACTCCGCCTTGCTACAGGTCGACTTCTCCCTTCCTCCTTCCCCCGGTCGATCACTACGAACTCTTGCGCATTTACAGTTTGGCGATCCCCCACGGCTGCAAAGTTGGAGAGTCCGCCGATTGAATCGGACCAGCAGCAAGACAAGGGAGGCTATGGTCCAACCAAAGTCGAGGTTGGTACGAAGCTGTTGCTTGAAACTGGTTTCGAGCCAATGCCGGCAGATCCACACAAGTCCCGCGGCAAATAGCTCTTCAATCGCACATCTCTTGGACAACGGCCCGGAGGATGCCAGAAACGTGGTGGTCAATGGCTTCGTCCGGTCAATCAGACACCAGAAGCAAATGTCGTTTGTCTCAGTTGGGGATGGGACATCAACGAAGTCTATGCAAGCTGTACTGAAGCCCGAACAAGCGAAATGGTCTGGACTCAACCGAATATCAAATAGTCGAATCTCACGCTGACCACATCTGGACAGCCTACCTACATTGACGACGGGTACTGCAGCACGATTCACCGGGGTCTGGAAACAATCGCCGAGTAGCAAGGGTCAAAGTCATGAACTTGTTGTAGACAATGTGGACATATTCGGCTCTGCAGATCCAGTCGTACGTAGGCCAGCATTCCAAGATATATGCGGCCCCCTGTGCTGATGCAATTTCCAGACATTCCCCCTGCAAAAGAAATACCATACCGCTGAGTACCTCCGAACGATGCCTCATATGCGATCACGAACCCAGGCCAACTCGACTTTGCTTCGTCTTAGATCGGATGCCATAGCTGCAGTGACTGGAATGTTTCATCAGCATGGATTCACCCAAACACACACGCCTATAATCACGTCGTCTGATTGCGAGGGAGCGGGGGAGGTCTTCCATGTTGGCAGTAGTCACAAAGGGCCAATCAGCAAAGAAGATGATGGGACATTTTTCAGGGCTCCGAAATATCTCACGGTCTCAAGTCAGCTGCATTTGGAAGCTTTGGCACAATCTGTGGGCAAAGTTTGGACATTGTCTCCCACGTTCCGAGCCGAGAAAAGTGATACTGCACGGCATCTCAGCGAATTCTATATGCTAGAGGCGGAAATTAATTTCACCGAAGAAATGAACGACGTAATGAACGTTGTACAAGACACTTTCCGGTCCGTAACCGATGGCTTACAACGCGGATCACGAGTTGCATCGGAGTTACTAGAAAGTGGCAATAGCCCAGGGGAAATCGCTGAGCGGGAGAAGGAGCTCTTACGACGGTGGCGCGGTGGCTCCCAGGAGTTCCATCGAATTACTTACACCGATGCTATCAAGCTTCTTTGTTCAAGTTTACACCAGTTTGAGCACGAACCAAAATGGGGCAACGGTCTTCAAGCCGAGCATGAAAGATACATCGCCACTTCACTAGGGTCAACAGACGATGCAGTGGTGCCGGTCTTTGTTACCCACTATCCAAAAGCTATCAAGCCATTCTACATGTTACCCTCGGCCAACAACGACGATGGCCGAGAAACTGTGGACTGTTTCGATCTACTTGTTCCGGAGGCGTGTGAGATTGCTGGTGGTTCCATGCGCGAGTATCGCTTGGAGCCACTGATCCAATCCATGCAAACCAACAAGATGATTCCACCTGGTCCCATGCTTTCAGACGAGGAACTCGGCGACCTGAAATGGTACGTTGATCTGCGAAAATGGGGTAGTGCACCTCACGGGGGATTTGGTCTGGGCTTCGACCGATTGTTGGGATATCTTGGACTTGTGCCGAACATCAGGGAAGTTGTGACATTCCCTCGTTGGGTAGGACGTTGCGACTGTTAGGGTATCCTCGTCATCTGTACAATACAAATGTTGTAATACTATAATCAGCACGGAAGTCCTGCTCCCGAAGACCCAAGTCCCAATGCTTTGGTTTTCTTTACAGGCGTACACATGTCCCATTCTCCAAGTTATTTCTAGGTGACACCGATCTCTAGGCTCTACTTTCCACTTGCGATACTCGGAACAGACGAGTCGGTCTGCCTCTCGGTCCTTCCTCCAGTCTTGTCGCACATAGAAAGGCACGGTTAGAATCAAGATCCGGACAGATCTGACATCACATTTTTGCATTTCCTACTTCCCCAACCTGATACCATCTATGTATATCGCATTTATCTCTCAAAAACTCTACTTCCCAACAACCTGCGCCTCTTCGCCACACACATGAAACACCGCCACCAGCCTCACAAGCGACCTATCCTCACAGTCCCCAACATCCGGATGATTTCCCAGGGCAGACTTCTTCTGCATCACCAAGCGCCACCAACAACCTCCGAGCGCAAAGGACGACCCAATTCCAAAACGTCCAAATGCAAGCGCAGGATCTCACCTGCAGCGGAACGGCTGCTCCCTTCCCCATCCCTATGTCAGCAGCACAGCCGCCGTCTGCAGTTTCAATGGTCAATGGGTAGGATATTCGATTGCGCGCATCAATTTGTAATCGGGCCGGCGTTTGGATGATGATATGAAGGTATGGGCGCATAGCCGCTCGCTTCTCCAGGGCTGACTGCAGCATCGCAAACTCAAATCCGAATCCGCAAGTTCCAGTGTCCCAATCAGGAAGGTAAGTTGGCAAGGCCTAAGCGAGGTGCCTCGGATATCTACAGTACCACTTTTGGCCTGCATCGGCAGTTCGTGGATCGGTGTTTGGTCTGGGTGGTCCGGGTGGTCTGGGGCATGCATATATGCATGCCTGCTCGGCGGCTAGGTAAGCCTCCCGCTGAAGAGACGGATACGAAGTAGGTTCATGGCCATGATCCGGCCTGCGCTTTTTGTTCTGCAGCGGCAGATGATGTGCATCAGCTCTCCGGTCCTTTTCATTTCTACACAGCCATTCATGTCTTTTCTGCAGCGACTATGGGATGATCTGTGGGTCGCATATACAGTAGGGTGCATTTAGTCTTCACACCCCCCCTTGTAAGCGGCCGCTAGCGTCCAGTGCTTCAGGCTTCCTGAACTGCGCAGTTCTTATCCTGAATTCCCAAATCCACGTATACTTTAGCACGCTAGGCAATATTTACAAGGGGGGGTGTGAAGACTAAATGCACCCTACTGTATGCAGAGGAACATACATGCATTCTTCTTATCTCATCGTCTTCGCTCACCCACTCGTACTCACATACCCCCGCACTCTAAGTATATTCTTGCAGCATCTTGCACTACTTTCAAGAGCAGAATCAAGAAAGTAACTCCGCAGAACAAAAAGTGTGGATGTATCTATGTACAGGGTTCAAGTGGAATGCCCCTCTCTAGGTTGCTACACATCTTGCGTCTGCGGCGCCTAAACCGGCACTTTGTGCATGAAAAATGCAGTTCGTCTCAGGATGACGCGCAAATACCACCCCTCCCTATGCCTTGTTTCCTTCTTCATTCGCTCTCATGGCTCTCTTGTTTCATTTCCTCAGTTACGCTCGCCGCACTTCATGATTTATACTCTACTGTTTCTGGTGGTGGTGGGCTGCGTGCAGGGAAACGACATGGATCTGCTGCAGGTGTGGTGCGGGTGGTGCGGTGCGGGACTGTCGGAACGGGTATGAGGATGAGCCTATTTTAAAGCTGGGGTTGTATTTCTCGGATCTGGGCGGGTTTTTCCATTGGAGGGCGAGAGTGTGAGGGAGGGGTAGAGGGGCATGAATAGATTGATTGATTTGCGTGACGAGGAAGATTTTCGCGTGTTGGTTGTGAACTTGTGATTGAGTGTGTTTTGATCTGAGGGTGAAGAGGGCTGAGATCTACGGTAATAGATTGGATTGGGATAGGTGGAATCTTGTTTGCGAGCGAGTCAGGCAGTTGAGTGGAGGGGAGCGAGACTGGCGGACATTACCAACAAAATCTCACCTACGATTCTCATCACATCACCATGTCATGCTGGCCGCGAGACAGGAGAGTGAACTCTATTCGTAAGGCGGAAAAAGCCAGCTGAATGTTGATTACCTCACTCCCACTTCTTTCGGACAAACGAAACATCACATCACATCAAATCATAAGACCAATTGTCCAATGAGTAAGACGCCAAGCGGCCGACCACCTCCAGAAAGCCTCGAGAAAAGCGGAGTAATGTGATGTGATATGATGTGGTATGATGTTGAGGTCGAGATAAAGTTGGGGGCTAAACAGCAACAAACCCCCTCCCCTACTCTCTCCATCCCAAACTTTTCAGCCCCAGGTCCCTCGCCCCCACCCCCTCTCCACCAGTATCACATCTCGAATGCCAATCTTGTAAGAAGCGGCACAAAGATGAGATGAGACGGAATGAGATGCCAGTATCCGAATCATGGGGTCCTCGCACTATCTACCGTCCCAGCAATGCAGAATTTACGTGAAGAAGTCGATGCTTAGTTCCACCGGGTTCTTACTCTATCCTCTCTTCACATTCCCGCGGGGCCAGAGGATAGACGAGCATTTGGGGGCCACACTCAGGGAGTAGGAAAGAGGGTGGTGTACACCTTGCTTAGCCTGTATCTCATGTAAGTCTTGCATTGGATACTGTTCAAAATCTTCGGCGGGGTGGCGTTGCATGGGCGCTTAACCACTCCCCCCTCCCCTCCCCTCTCTCCTCTCTCTGCTACCCCTCATTCTCTCCAACGCGGGCACATTGTTTCCCAGTTCGCAGGTTATTCCGTGCAGAATATGTCTCTACAAGCATGTAGTATGTGAGGATGTGTCCATGCAAGGTAGCTAGGACTAGGACCAGGACCAAGACTAAGATGCAGGTGAAGCGCCACTCCCGCACCTTCAGCAGGAACATTTATTCGTTTATTCATTATTTGAATATCCAATGAATATTTTATTATTATTCTCTATACTTTTACAACATCCTTGTACACACCCACCCGGACCAAAGTAACAGATGCAGGGCAAGTCAAGGATGGTAGCCGCGCCGCACCTGCGCTTGGGGACAACATCCGCTCGCTTGAAACTACCGCAATGAGTTGACTTCCAGTATCAAGACCTGAGTAAGTGAGTAATTGGTGAGTGAGTGAGTAAACGAATGAGTGAAGTAGACGCGCAGAGGTGGCACGGATGTCTATCCCTACTCGTTTCTGTATTTTTGTTGTGTTCCTATGTAGTTTTCCTCGATTCATGTGTCCTGTCAGGCACACTCCGTGGTGGAAGAAAGTCAGTTCCTGCTGGGGTTTTCAGCTGAGTTGGTTGAAGTGGTCTGGTGGTCACTCTCTTCGTCTCCTCGGACGTCGGACACGAATTGTATCCGTGAGCCAGGACGAGTGAGTAGGGAGAGAATAGCTCAGGTCAAGTGATGGAATTACTCCCTTCCATATTGGATGAATGTGCACAATTTTGAAGGTAGGTTATCCCATATGTTCAGATTGGTTTAATGTCTTTTCTTTCCTGCTTGCTTCATCCCCGCTTTGATAACCCTAAATTCCTGTGCTGATATGCCTCAGTCTGTCAAGGGGCACTGAAGAAGAGAGAAGGATAGAGGATCCGTGACATGTGTATACAAAATCTTGAGGTTTCTGGGCGACAGGCCTGCAAAGCAGTATTAGTAAGTTGCAAGATAAAAACATATAACAGTGAGACTTTTATCAAATTTTATCAAAGTGAGAAATGAGAAGGGAGAAGTGTTGTACCTCTTTCGGTTGCTAAGGTTGTTCGATTCTCATACGTTTTACGTGCTGCTTGTTATCAAGTGGTCTAAATGAGATGTCTCTCGGTCGATGCTATGAGACGTATCGCCTCCCCATATCTCCAAAAGAGCCGATGATCTCCTCTGCCTTTCCATATCACATCATCGAAGCGAACTTCATTCCGTGCAGTCCAGCACAACACAGTGTATACAATGCCCCCCAAAAATGGCCAGCTGATCATGTCAAGAGACGCGCACAGCGTCCCTTTCCCAAAACATTCGGCGAAAGCTCCACCGTTGCTTGCCCTTGACTCATCAGATGACCAACAGAGTTTCCCTTTCAGAAGTGTTCCTTCTCAACCGCTCCTCCTCACCCGTCCACCCAGCCAGCCAGCACGAAACCGATCAACCTCAACCAACTCCGAATCAAGGGAAAGTTTGTTGCAAGCGCGCACACGGCGCGGTTATCCCATCTCCTCCTACCCCTTGAAAGTTGTGACACAGAAATAAACGCAGACGCAGGAGCAGGCGTAGACAGACGCCAGGGGTCCTCCTTATTCATAGATTTGACTTTTGGCTTCTCCCACCTCACCTCGCTTGCGAATTGGCGAACCTTCTATCTCTATCTTCCCGTCTCTCTGTGCGCCCATAGGGCAGATTGCGGAGAATCTGCCTTACGGTATTAAAAGGTAGACGCGGGCGGATAAATGGGTGCTGGTGTTTCAGACGATCAGTCTTCGCCCACCGACGAACTCTCGTCACCAACTTCCGCTCAGCCAACAGAGCTCACAGAGAGAGACCTTGTGCTGTGCCCTGGAAATGAGATAGTGAAATGAGGGAGAGATTTTCTTTTACTGGGTAGATCCCCCAGATCCCCCATCCGTTTTCGACTGGGAGGATCGAAAGTCCGAGAGAGGGGGTAGCACCGCAGGACCAACAATCTTGAATGCCAATATAGTGCGCTCGTTGTTGGATTGGTTTTGAATTATGCACATCAGGTAGGACGAGGTCTGGTGATTAGAGGAGGCGGGAGGGGGGCCTATAGTAGATTCTATAAGGAGTTTGGCTGGGGGTTGAGGAAGTGTGAGGGTGAGGATTAGGAGAGGAGTAGGATACGCGGTCGGTGGTAGGCAGGTAGAGAGGAAGGAAGACCATCATCGCAATCTCAACAGTGGTATGAAGCCAGGGGAAACCAAGTGAAAGTGCGGGATTAGGTTCGAGATCAAGTCAAGAGTCACAGTCAAAGATCAAAGTCAGGATATAGTTTATAAATCTTTCAATTCTTACTTCCATCCCTCAGAAGCATCGGGCACGTCAGCAAAGTCGCATTAAACTCCCATGTACTTTTTCTGATCCTTCCACATCCCCTCCCACCAAAGCAAAATGGAACAGAAATATCAAGCCACCATGCAGGCATATAAAAAAGCAAACCCCTTTCGTTCCCCAAAACGCCAAACGCAATGCAAATTAATCAGATCCCTGTGTCCCAAATCCCAATTGTTCCATGCTGTGCTGTACTGTACTGTGCAGGCTGGTGTATCATCGAAGCAAGCGCTACGAAAAAAAAAAGCGAAAAAGAATGAATGCTGCAAATGCTGCAAAAAGTGCAATATGTAAAAGCAAAACAAGCCGTCGCTGTATGAAGGGTCTTATTTGTACAATTGAAAGCGAGGGTGGCGCAAATTCGCAGCTCAATCAGATCATGAACTTCTTGTCCAAGACCCTGATAGCTCTCTGGTCTTCTCCAACGATGTTTAGCTTCTCGTGAGGGATGTCTGCTGTTGGTCTTTGGTTGTCACCGCTGCTGGCCTTTGGGCTCTTGCTGCCTGTGCGGCTGCTGTTGCTCTTGTTGTCAGACATGACCGAGACGGAGTCGGTAGCGTGAACTAAGTGGGAGATGCTTGGAATGCTTTGTGCCTGAGAAGTACCATTGGCTTTTGGTGTGTCTTTGGGAGAGGCAGGCCGAGCTCCAGGGGGTGTGCTTGGTTGAGATGTCGGTTGTGGCTGCGAGGCATTTTGGGGCGGCGTAGATGTCCTTGGGGCTTCGTTGACGTGGACTGGAGGCAGAGAGATTTGAGGAGCAGTGAGACGAGGGTCGAGCATCGAAGGGGCTTGGAGAGCTCTCTGTGCAAGCTGTGCTTGCTGTTCTGCGATGAGTCTCGCTTGGGCAACACGTGGACTTGGGTTTGGTGCGTAGCTAGGCATCAGGTTCGCGGCGGTTGCGGTGCTCATTCCTCTTGAGGAAATGGGAGGAGGTGGAGGTGGAAGCGACGAATCGGAGAGAGGTGGAGGTGGTCGGTCATAGACTGATTGTTGATGAGGCATCATGCCATTTGGAACGTGTCCATTGGTCATGTGTGGGCTGTGATGTTGGTATGGTGAAGAATGGGCCGAGCCAGGAGGTGGTGGGAGAGGAGAGTACATTGGGCCTGGGTAGTGTGGGTACGGCGGAGTAGCAGCAGGAGAAGGTGGCCATGAGTAACCTGGCTGGTATCCATAGGGTGGTGGAGGGTGACCTCTATGGGGCGATTGCATTGGTTGATGTTGCATGTATGGGCTGTGCTGCATAGGTGTCCTCGTAACTGCTGGCCCTTGAGCCTCGTGTACTGTTGACTCTGGGTACATGCCCTTGACTGGAACAATGTGTCGAAGCTGGGGATCCGTCGTGGGCATAGGAAGGTCTGGAGCACCAGGGTGTGGTCGAGAGTAGTAGCTGATCAGATGTAGGTGTTGACCGGTGGAGGTGGTGATGCTGAACGACTGCTTCATCAATCCGTCTGGCTTGTATCTGTATCCGTCTGGTCCCTCGCCATCCATATCAAGATCCTCGTCACTGCCTCTCCCGCTGTCTGGTGTCTTTCCATTTGATCGACGGACTGGTGGTGGGACGAATTGACCTCCTCCTCGCTTGCCCTCCATCTCTCTGTATGTCAAGAAGCTGCCAGACACTCTGCTCGCACTCCATGATTTGCCATCTGTCCATCTTCTCATGCCTGCTTCCCTCTCATCCCACACGAACACCGAGCCAGACTTTATAGACTGTCTCTCCTTCTCTGATAATCTTCGCTGGACGCGAGGTAATAAACCCAATCGGCAAGCTTCGAACAGCTTGATCGCATCCGCAGGGGACCGTACGTGGCCGTAGTATGTATCCATCTTGTCTGTAGTCTTCTGTCGCCTTCACTTGAATGTCAGGAAACTTTGGCGTGCTTGTTTCTTCTTGGTGTAGTCGAAGTCAAGGAATGGTGTCCTTATACCTCAGCGCATGCCTCGTCTAGACTTGCTTGCTTGCTTGATAGCGAGTAGCTTGGTCGTAAGCGTGCAACGTCTATCTTTAGACAGCTCCTGTAGATCCAGCAGCTCTACGCGGCCTTGGTCGTCAGAGGAAGCTTGAGTGGCAGGTTCCTGAGTAGTAGTTTAGTACGGTTTGGGTTGGGTGATGATGAAGTTGAAACAATTGGCGCTTGATCCTCGTCGCTTCAGATGAAAAGTTAGCAACGGCCTTGTCCCACTCCACTTCAATCTCGCAGAAGGGGGAAGTCGACGCGAAGGTGAGACACGGTGAAGCACAAGGTGACAGAAGCTTAAAACTAAGCTTCTGGGCAGTTCTGCGCGTACTCTTGCCTGTTTGGAGGGAGGCTCTGCCCAGCCCGATCTGACACAGCGACAAGCCGTGGGCTCTTGCCGATATGCGTCTGAGGGTAGAATGGAAATAGAAGGGGAGGTTGGAAGATGGATTGTATGCAACGGCTTGGTGCGATGTGATGTGATGTGATTCGGAAGGGAAGTCTTGGTAGGAATTGTGCGGCTGTTTGTGCTGGAAACCGTAGCGACAATGACGCAAGGCAGGCGAGGCATGTAACACCAGAACAGAACAAGCAGGTCTCCAAGTAGGCGCAGACCAAGAAGCAAAAGTAAAGTGAAAACAACGTACCTTGTGGAAAGCAATCGAATCAGGGACGAAATGAAGCTATTCCCAGAATCCGACTTCCGAAATGCTTGAGAGTAATGTGCTTGCTTGACTGCACTGCACTGCTCTGGCTCGTCTGCAAGAGGCGGATGAAATTCCGGCGGAAGTCCGGAAAATTGTCGGCCGATGGTCTTGGTTGCTTGGTCGGTTGGTTGGTTGGTGACGGTGGGTGGGTCGGGTCACGAGATCCTCCAATTTGATTTGGTTGATGGCCCTTGGCTGTGATTGCTGAAAGGCTGCCTTGAATATCCTCCCTCAATCGTCTCTATCTGTACGGTGGTGTAGATATCCCTTTGCTTGCAATGTCGAATTATCTGATGTCCTGAATGCTGACTCTGACAATTTCGTAGATTGTATCGAACTGTATTGGTACAGTGCCGTGGTGGATGCTGCTCCAGTGCTCTTGATCGTGTGTTGTCGTGTTGTGAAGTGATGATCCAGTGAGTTGCCTGGCCTTTCCTGCTCTCTTTCTCTCCAGGACATAGGACATATAAAGTAAAGACGGCGGATGTGAGCGGTATATCAAGTCCTGTGCAACTTACGCTAAGTCCAAATTATTACTCTGCCACTGCACCGCGCTACCAGCAAGGACAAAGCCGTTTGGGGATGGGATCGATCGTTCGCTCCCTCGCCCACTTGCCCACTCGCCCACTTCACTTTCTCTTCTCTCGCGGATCATTGGCCCAAATTATCTTAGATTAGGTTTGCTTGGCAATGGTGGCCAGGGTTCTGGGCAGGGGGCATGGGGTAGGGTAAGGGTGAGGGTGAGGGAGGGTGGTGGTGTAAGGAGCCTTGGGGCGCTAGAGAGAAAGCTAGGTGAGGGAGCAAAGAGGCGTAAGCTCAATGGGGAAGTGGTTTTCTGTGGGGTGGCAGAGCGCAAATTGTTAAGTGTTGGTAAGAATGCATGGCGGCATGGCATGGCTGGGCATATGGTACATGCACTTATGGCCAGGGCAGGGCACAGCATCCTGGAACGGAATCGGCAAGGCATCACTCACTCACTCACTCACGCTGGACGGTAAATCCCAAATACGGTACCGAGATGCGTGCGTGATGCAAGTGTTTGCCCTTGCGAGGTGGGTGATGGGATGTGATAGGATAGCGTGGCATGGACTGCCATGTTGTTGGGAATTGATTCGGACCTGAGAGTTCCAGTTGGCAGTTCAAGTTGGGTTTGCATTTAGATTCTGTGATGAAAAAAGAAAGAAAGAAAGAAAGCCTTGCCGCGTTGTTTGCCTGGGTCGCTTCCGGGGCCTAAAACCAGTGAGGCAGAGCATTCAATTCTGACTGCGTGAGACACTAGGAGGAGGGTTGCGTTTATGTAGGCCGTACTATACAAAGATACATACATAGATGCTACCTATCCCCATCATAACACGACTGTGTATGCCTTGATCTGAAAAATCCAACAAACAAAATGGTCTACCGCCGCAGCGGGCAGATGTGATGTTGGTCGAGACCAAGAGATGTCTTCTGGGTTGTCTGTCCATTGATTCCTCAGCTTCTCCTCCGTCCTCCCCCTCTTGATCTCTGGGTATGCCCCACCCCACATCAGCCCAAGACTCTTGGCAAGCGACGACAAGACTCAGGACAAGCAAATCAGGGGATCTTGGCTGTGTGGCATTGCTCTTAGCGAAAGTGAGGGTAAGAGATAGGCTTCTCGCACATGCTCGCTTTTTGCATCTACCGTGTCTGAGTCACTATGCTAAAGTTTATGATGTTAATGATGATGATGATGCATTTTTACTCAATCAAGCATATTTCAGTAACTTCACGAGGATGAGGGGGTATGAGATGAGATGAATGTCTGCGAACTCGTGAGTTACTTCGAGCTTATTCGTCGTCAATCGGCAATTTTCCGACTTTTCGATCTCGAGGCAGAAAGCAGGCTTAGCCATGTCGGATGTGGAATGGAGATATGTCCGTCACGAATTCGTAAGCCTGGTCAACTATTTTCGTCCGTCTGTTGATTTCTTGCCTCAAATTTCGCGCAGGCTTGTCCAAAGTTTCTACGTCAGTCAGACAGGCAGTTTCAAGGCGCTCAGTTCTCCATGAGTTCATTTCGTCATATCTTTTTCATCTGCGTCGATGTGTCCAGTCGTCCCAGATACGAGATCATGTCAGCATGGCTGCTCTTCAAAAGTATCAAGTACAAACACTCTTTTGCACTCTCAGGCATTACGCTTCTCTAGATCAAACTACCAAATCTCGAATTTGCGAACCATGATCTCCAGGGCTTTCTAGTAGCTCTGCAGAGAGTTTCGACTAAACGAAGTCGTATACAGTAGGTACGAACTCAAACACCTTCAACGGCATCTTCAAACCTCCTTGAATCCAGATCACATGGAAACCCTATTTAGTAGAGTATCTTCAGGACATTAGAATGAGATGGATGCCTAACCTCCTATATCCAAAACCTTGATACATTGTTTTCTAGACTACTACAAGGGATGGACTGGGTTAAGACAAGTGGATGAGGTTCAAACACATCATCTCTAGAGATCAAAGTCCTGAGGCGGGAAAGCAACGCAGATTGTGTAATAATACGGTACTTTGACTTGTTTCGAGTATTCATCAAGGTGATTTGGCTTTCCCGATCACCAATTCAGCATCCATTGCCTCTCGGATGAGTCTCATCGTACTTACTTCCCATCCTGTACCACAGGCCCATCATACATGTCTTTCTAGCCGCGCGTATACCCGTCTTCTTTCCTCCTCCCATCCAGCAAATCATACACTGACGACGCTTTCTCCCCACCCTTCCACGTCCAATCTTCTAGAACAAGCTACAACAACCCCACCCGTCCACCTCCCAATTGAAGCTTAAAGCAACATTACGTAGGGTACTCACACTACCCAGCTTTACTTCAACACGGTAGTTGTACTGTACTCCCTTTTCATGGATTCCGACGACCACGGGCCATGAACGACAGACGAGACGACACGAAATGCCGCAGTTTCGTTTCAATCCCCCAACGCAGGTAGGTATCGTAAAGTTTGTAGCCGACAATCGCTTACAGACTTCGTCTCCTCTTCATTCCAATTGAGGTGAAGGGAGAGGACTCTGATCCATTTCGGTTCGGTTGGATTACAATTTAGGACCATGGACTCCGATGCGTTTTCGTGTTAAAGTTAAATATGAGAGAAATAGGGAGGTGTGAGAGGACGAAGGGGAAGGTGAAGGATCAGGGTATGAGTGCGATGTGCTATTGAAGTGCAACTCCTGCCGATGTGGTGGGGGGATTTGGGTTTGAGGGAAAGTTTAAATCGGACTTCGAAGTGTGAGGACGAGGATGTGGAAGTTTGGAACATGTTGCGTGTGTCGGGGTTTTCTCCCACATGATGCCCAGGTTAATTTTTACAGCACATGAGAAATTGTCAACAATTACTTTAGTAGTTGGTAAATTTCTTAAAAGTTTCACTTCCATTTGGCTGAATCCAATACGATCGAAAGAAGCCACGGTTGATCAAATTATCCGTCGAATCAAGCACCAGGCGGGATTTATCCAGCTCAAGGAAAGGCTTAAATCGTAAGACTGAAACCTCGGAATTAACCTTAATCGCTCATTTCGTACTGCAATCATTCAACCAACCTTTGGCCATGTTAAACTCACGATAAAACAAGGGCTCCCACATGATATCGATACCTTAAGCGCACCTCTCGCCGAAGCATGAATATCTCTGTGGGGCGGCCGTTGGAGATGTTCGGGCTGAACTTTTCATTTGACATTTTGCGTAATTATTACACCAGGTGCGCAAATGTGTACAGTAGGTTCTTTTAATCTGTAAGAAGGACGGGAGAAGAGAGCAACATGTGTCGTCGTCGTCTCTTCTCTTCTCTTCTCTTCTCTTCTCAAATCAACTCAACTCGTACAAGACTAAGTTAAGTTTGCAAAAGAAATAGCTTCCCCGGATACAGAGCCAGCCAAACCAGCAAATGAATTACCTAGGGGTCGTACTGTATTAGATTTCCGACCTGATCTCCCTTCTCAATCGGGGTCGCTGCCGTACAGCGCCGGCGCACTGTAGCAAATACCCATATTGAAATGGGAGATTCAAAACGCGCATTCAGACCTTACCCCGGGAGGAGAGGGGCCAGCATCTCTCTCTACTTTACTCCTACATCTACCTCCTATCCATTTCAACCAGAATTACCCACGTCACATCACCAACAACTCCCCCTTCAAAGCATTTCTCCCCTCTCTACTCACCACCGTTAAATTTCATGCCCATCCCAGGCCACGCAACCCGCCCCAGCCGTCACCCCACCATCCTCCCAAAGCAGTCAAGCTCTCTGCCCTAGCATTTAAGACCCACACCATGGCGGCCGGTGGCGTCCCCTTGGCACCTTAGCGACACGGTGTCAAAAATTCAAGGTTTTAAGCATGATTTTTAAGTGTGTGTCGATCCCCGCCAGCCCTTTCCCATTTTATTTTCTTTTCTCAAGGCCGCCCACCCTCGCTTGGTACTCCCGTCCCGTGTCTGCACACTGCACAAGCACGGAAAAGTATCTTGCCGAGGCAGCCAATGGAAATGAGAGGGTATGAGGGGATTCCGAGATTTCCGCACACGAGGGGTTATTTTTTTTTGGGAAAGGAGGACTTTGATTACAGCTGATGATTGATTTGCTGAGGGAAGGCGGAGGAAGGGGGTTCTAATGATGCAATACAAGCAAAGCAATGCGGTGCGATTCAGCAGTAGAATGCGAACGACCAGCCCGTGATGATGTGAGCTCGGCTTCTTCAATGCATCTCCTTCGTTCCTTCGCAACCTCGTAACGATTGAACCGACGACGCAAGTTAAACTCGCCGAGCCTGCAGACCGGCCAAGCTAAGCACAAATCGAATACGATGTAAGTATTGCCAGTACCGGTATGGCAATAATACGAAGGATGAATATGGTTTTACGCCTTTGGGCTCGGTTTGACTTTAGCTGGCTGATTGAGTGATCAGAGAGTGGGTGGGGTGACAGCCGGATGCCCGCCTTAGGGTGAAGAGTGTGAGGATCGTGTTGTACAAATAAATGCTATGGACAGAGTGTCCTTTTCCACCACTGCATTCCCCCGCTCGCTCACACAGCGGCGAAGTCTCGTAAGAAGCACCCAAGGCAACTTCGCAAAGTCATCTTACCAAACCATCAAGCAAGACCCAGGCTGCACAGTAAAATCCGAACTCCCGCTTACCTGCTTCTCTCTCGATAGATTACTCACCATCCGTCCCGAACTCTGTCTGCCTGAAGTCCGTAACCTTCCTTTTAATCTACACAGAGTTCGTGATCGAAGCCCGAGTCCGAAAGGAAGACGTAAAGTTAAGGTTAAAGTTCGAGGTTACCATATCACAACACACCACAACAAGCGCACCAGGCAAATGTCCAGCCAGCCTTCATCAAACGGGGCAAACGCGAAATCTCTCCTTTATACGGAAAAGCTTGACTGCCTCTCTCGTCAACTCTAATCTCGCTCGTACTACGATTGATTGACGGATCGACGATCGGCCGACCGAGCAGAGTAATAAACTGCTGGGTCTACCGGGCACACCCTGTTCCCTTATGGACAAAGACAATTTACTTTGATATGATTTGATTTGTTGAGGTGGCTGGGCTGGGCGCCGGCATGGCTCGCTCGGTCTCGGTCAATCTAGTCTCATGCCACGCCAAATTAACCATAAAACCTTACTTTTGGACCCATGGTATGCCCAGAACCGTGGCGCTTGCTTGGCTGGGCTTGGTTTTCCTATTCAGCAGGTGGTGGAGGGAATGGTTATCTCTCTATCTTCGTTCTTTAACCAACAGACACGACCTATCTGTTCTAGTATAGTTAGTCGACGCAGAGCAAGGAATCGGACTTCTACTTATTGGCTTGGTCGGCGTTTACCGTGCACCTCTCCAGTCTCTTTGTGCGGTATGGAGACTCTATCCGTCCGTCTTCCAGCCCTGCTACGGTACAGTATGCAAACGCGGAAAAGATATAGGCCCAGACCCTTGCTACAGAAAATAGACGGTGGGAGGTGGCTGACATGGGAGACGAGACGACGAATAGAGTTAATTGCTCGCGGGCTTGGCGGCTGCTTGGCTCCTCTCATCATTCTCCTCTTTCCAACTTTCCAAGCCCATGAGCTTTGGCTTATCCGTCTCCTCTGTTTCTTGGCTTATGTTTGTCTTTTCCTTGGGTGTGGGTATTTAGAAACATGCTTAAGGACAGCCTTTACTAATCCTACTGTCATGTCACCGGGCTTGGATGGCTGGGCTAAGGATCATGATGATTTATTTAAGTACTTTCCATTAATTTATTTAGAGTTAATCCTCGCCGAGGCTTGGAAATGGGGGCATAAGGTAAGGTAGGTAATATGAGAAGGCGGAGTCCCGTAAGTTCCGTGCCGTATGTCATCTCTCAACTCTTAGGAGGACAGACACGTGGATCCTCGCATCAGATCGGATCAGCATTTTCGGGTGTGTGTCGCATCAAATAACCTTATCCTGCCATCTTTTGCTCGTGTGAGCGACAATCTGCAGCGGGAAGCCATCCAGCCAGGCAGCGAGACACACACCAGAAACGCCATGGCCAACCCCATCCTTCGCATCTCCTTTCAATCTCCTCTTCAAATAATGCAATCCGTCCGTAAGGACTCAAGACTCGGCTTTCCTCCGCTCACAAGACATGGCAGCACACATGACAGCATCCAGAACCTCGGCGCCCTCACACCTAGGAAAATAGAAAGAAAAAGCTACGACAATCGACATCACGCTACTGTCAACTCAAAAGAATTCTGCCGATTGACTGGCGGGGGCGGTTCACAAAAAGCTTGGCTGGTCAGCGCCACCAACGCCTTCTTTGGACCTTTTGGAAAATCCGAGAATGGGGGCTTGGCGAGGGGGCTGGCTTCGTCGGTTTCGGACCCGTATTTGACATGGCACTGCGAGTCTACTTCTACTTTGAGGAGTTGCATTTGGTAGATTTTGCCGTGGGTTGAAGAGGTGGTGTTGTCATATCATGACATTAATTGGTTCTTCATAGGGGATGAGCTGTGTCCATATTTTAAGTTGATGTGTGGAAAATCAGGTGGTTGACGTGAACCCGAAAGCAAAGTCCGAGAAGGCACAGAATAGGAAAAGGGTTCAGATGAAGAAGGGAAATGCTAGCGTACCCAATAACCGGACTGATCTTATGTCAGACTATGGCTCCGAACAAGTCTCTTCGATTCGTCGATTCGTATCATAAGCCTTCGATTAAGACAATTCGTAATCAGGTAGGCAATGACCTCGTCTCTTTCGCAGCTCGTCAACGGACACATGAACCGACGATCCCGAAACCAGCAACCAATTCAGACACTCAATCCCATGGTTCCTTGACCTTTACGCCGCATGGTTGCGCACATCTTATCTTGTGGCTCCTCCTCACGTAAATATTCACATTTCTGTGCCTCAACCGTAATACCGACACATTATCCTAGGGGAAGGAAGCGAGCTGATGTCCGTTTGTGGCGCTGGATGAGCTGAGGTAAAATAGACGAAAGGGGCGGCACAAGGCTTCCTGCCAAGCAAGCCATGAATATTAATCCAATCAGTTGGGTCGAAGGAGCGGGCTTTTGCAGCTGAGTGAGAATTAGGTAAAGAGGATTTGGATGTCGTGATTTAGCAAGGTCAATTAGGAGAGGTCGATGTAGCCCAAGCTACAGACTTTTCCTTGCTGCAGAAAAGGCAATGCAAGAGTTGGTCAAGGTAAAGAAAGGAAAGAACAGGAAGAATCATCTGCCGAATTCCAATCCATACATCGAAATCCCAGTAAAATGGGACTTGCCATTCCATTTCTTCCAAACGGGCTTCCATGTCCAAGCAAAGCCAAGTTTCCATGTGGCACCTTACTGTAGTGGAGAAACGATGCGATTGAAGTGGAGACATTTTAACCCCAAGGCAAACGCTAAAACCCGGAAACTTCGGACGTTCGCTCTTGTTTCGGCCCCAATGTTGCAGGTATATTTCTCCACTTCTGTACTGGGCACATCAAGCCAATCCACTCACCGCAAATCCCTTCTCGATCGAGATCGGGATGACTGCAAGCTTGCTTCATGATCTGATCTCCAAACAAGCTCAACCACATATTCAAAACATCAAACGAACTATGGACTCGAATCATTCTAATGTTTATTTTTACCTTCCTCAGCATGAACCATCGTAAGATCTCAAACCTCCGCAGACGCAAAACTCCCAGTCTTGAGCATACGAAGTCCCGATCCACTAACTGTTATCCCTGATAGGAAATAACTTAAGTCTCCGTACAGAAAACCCACCCAACACACGGCAGCACAGACAGCAGCCAAGCACCCAAGCAAACCCTAAATCCAAATAACAATTAATCGGAGTAAAAGAATGATACAAAATTGGGGTACCGTCCAAGGGAAGAAAGCCAAGTGAAAAGTATAATAAAACGAGCATATTACTGCCGTGCTTTCTGGTCTCACGCTTCCACGTCGCGTCATAACATCGTAACAAGCTTAATTCTCGCATTGCTCGCTGACTTGAATAATGGGTCAGTCTGCGGTCGGCCTTCGTTGCTTCTTGTCAGGCCGCGTCAGCTGCCTTCGTGGGTTTGGCACTACTGTAAGTTATTGACTGATTTGGGTGCGAGTTGGTGAGAGAGAACGCCGGATGTGTCAGCTGGGAAAGGAGTTCGGATTTACGGCTTTTGGGGGTTTGAGTTAGGTGAGAGATACCTGGATAAAAATATGAGGTTCTTGCGTTCTTTCTTTCAGGAAAGGGAAATGTTTCGATGCTTCAGGGTTGCTGATGCAGCACAAGACATCACCTTCTCCGTCCCACTATTTCAGCCAGCCGCAAGAAGACCTTGAAGTTTAACGACGTTTAAGATCCAATACTGTCTCCAAGCTATCACCAAACTGCCATGATTAGCAATGGCTTGCCTTGGCACGAATAACCTTAAACCACTTGTGAAGCTGTCCACTGAGTTGAGTCATTGTTCCTTTCTTTATTGATTGCTTGCAGTTGAAGGGAATTAAATGTAGTTTTGGCTTGATGGGGAGATCATCAATCTGCAAAAGGAATTTTGATGTGACGGTGATTGAAATTGTGGGGATGCTGAGTGTGTTGAATGAATCATTTTCTTTTCCTTCTTTCTGGGTATTTTCAGTTTCCATGCAATGATTTGAACAAGATTGAAACTCCGTTTGATGATTACTGGATTGCGAACATCCCTTCTTGAGGATGTCTTCCTTTCATCCGCGGTGCTAGCTCGTTGGAACACTTGGGGGAATGAAGATGTGGAGGAGGAGATCGATATTTGGTGCTTAAATTCGTGGTGAGCCAGGGGTCATCAAGTGCTAGTTCGTCTCATTCACGTAAAATCTCTATGATTCGACTCTCATGAGATAGTGAGTTGTTTGCTTCCTTCAGAAGGAGGTTTGGGTTGGTGTTTTTACGGTTATCTTCTTGATGTAAGATTGTGGCAGAAGGGGATCTACATATCAAGATGTGAAGGTCAAGCAGGTCCTGCTGTCAAGCGTAACTCTTATGATCTAGCATCACAGATAGCCACAGACCGAGAACTCCATTGGGCAATTCGAATCTGTTGCGAAGTATAATAATTTGCATTCCCAGTAACCCCAAAACATTCTCAACAAACAGTCTTCTAGCTATGCCACTGCGATTTTTCAAGGAAACGACAATAGAGAGTCCATTTATTTCAGCCCAAACCACCTGATCGTCCTGATCTCCACAACCCACCAGATCTATCACCCGAGTGCCTCTTGCATATCTACAGCAGCCAACTTCTGAACGAAACTCAGACCTCCTTCAGAGCATCGTCCTTCAACATAAAACGAACGTATTGACTGAGACTCAAGATTGGCTGTTCGATGCGTTGTGCATCAGCGCCTCCGTTCATGACATCATCAATCAGAGGAGCCTTGAGTATGTTTCTGTTGACAGGTCAATGATGAGATACACGCACACAGAGTTGACCCGGACTTACTCTGAGAGCCAGCCAAGACAATCGTTGCATCTCTGCATCGATTGGGATACCGCATCCAACTCCTCCTTTCCCCCAAAGTACTGGAACTTGGCACTTCCGAGAACCGCGAGCTTCGATCGACTCCGTTTTGAGTAGTGACATAGAATTTCATGAACACGGCGTAAATTCGTGTTGCATGTCTTCTGGTACACGAGCCAGGTCTTCATCAACTCAGCATCGAGGAAGCGGATCTTTGACTCGCGCTGCAGGTGTTTGAGTCGGTAGGCTATTTGGTCGACTTGACCATTGACTGTCTCGATGATTGAGGGTGTACTTTTCAGCTCATTGATGATTGTGGTGATGGAAATGGCGATTTCGATACCACTGACGACGGATTCGAAGATGGCGACAACGACTTCCATGTTGAGACGCCAGGAGTGATTATCGTGAAAGTGTCAAAAAAACAAGGATCAAGGAAATTTCAGATGGACAAGTCACAATGTGACGTTAAGTGAAGTTAAGGAGCGGCGATCGGCGACCAGCGACGAAAAGAAGTAAAAATCAAGGTGCTGCTGAGCAAAATTCATTCGGGCTGGTAACTCGTACTTATGCTTTCAAATGAGCGCCCCTTTCGCGGCCCATATGACAAAACCAGGAATTGCCTAATCTATTTTAGTCTCAAGAGCAGCCTGGCAGCGCGATCCGTGAATAACAAAGACTCAAAGAGATGTGAATCAGACATAGTTCTGAGAAGCCGCTGAGCACGGCCAGAACCCTGCAGCCGGCCATGGGCTGAGATGTGGGAAGATTGCTCAGGAAAGCAATAAAGAAATGTCTAGAGATGAGCGTTTCAAATGTTGGGACAATTTCGAAGTCGGGGATGTTGACTCACATTGGATCCCTCTCCTGGATCAACATTTCTGTGACGGTCTGAGAGGTCCACACCACAAACGTTTCTAAGGAGAGAATACAGATTTAATGTAACAGTGAGCATAATTGCTTCTGTTGGAGCAGCACATGTTACACGCCGAGATTCTAGTGAAAACTGTCTGAGCAAGCCCAAAGTTGAGTTGATTGATTGTGTAAATCCAAAAGCTACACCAATAAAGAATACAAAACCAATATAACCAATGAGATGAAATGAAATCACACGAAAGAGAGCACCTGAGCTCGAGTCCACACAGAGGCACCAAGAATAATTTGCCACCTGCAGGGATGAATTACAAGGCACCAGCTAGAGACAGTTTCAACAAATTTGGGGTCCAAATGAAGGTCCCATCGACGCTGCCATGACCCGAGAAGCTCAAGCTTATTCAATCCAGCCTGCTTTGCGTAGCTGCTCTTGAATCTCCTTACTATCAGGCGACTTCATCGCCGACCCTTTATTTACCAACTTGCTGTAGGGCTTATCCTTATTCTCATATGTGACAGCATACATCGCAGGGTCGGTCACGATCCACTCAACATAGTCTCGCTCGCCCCAGCGCAACTCGATGTGACCTAAAACGGTTCCTGTCATCCTCTTTCCAAACTCGGCAGCCTTTTCCAGAACCTTGTTGAGGTCGTGACGGTGCTTCGATTTGTCTGCGTTGGGGAGGAAATATGGCTCGAAAAGAGATTCGACGAGTGTGTGGTATTCTTGTTGCCTGACTGACTCTCTATTGCTGCATGGTTTCGAATTGTAGAGCCAAAAATTGGCGATGTGGTAGATCACTTTTCCTTTTACTAGAAAGCAGCGAGAAGGCTTGATTAGTACTTGGAGCGTCATACTTTAATGGAAAGCAACTTACGCCCAATTGTTCGGATTGCCTCATGGAGTTTGTTGAGCTCACGCACGTCTCCAATTTCAAATGGAAGCAGAGTCGTAGTTGGAGGTCCTTGCAAAGAAATGTCTTTGAGTATGATCGACATCAAAATATGCTCAAGCATATCGCACCTAGTCTTTCGTGTCGCTAACGCAGAGCATATCTCATTGGGAGTGTAGTTGTGTGGATTAGGAAATAGACTCCTATCTGTTCCCTCGTTGATAGGTATCGGCTTTGGTGGTTCGGGGAAGAGAATACCTTCAATTCGAGCAGCCGAGTGTGACTTCGGAATGGGTGGTTCGTCGTGGAGTGCCCACTTGTGCACGTACTCGGAGAGAGCTACCCCGAAGTCCATGTACGCAAAGTTGAGATCGTCTTCGGAGAAGGGATGGGGCGTGAGATTGTTGTTTTCTACAGCTGGAGAGGCGGTGAGTTGCTTTTGAGCTTCGGCGAGCTCGAAACTGGCGATTCCCCACGACCGATACGCTGTGTTCCGTTGATCTCGATAGCGAAGGAGGAGGACTGCAATACCAAGGCACAAGAGTGCCAAAGGAAGTGCAATAGCAAGAGCGAGGGCGGTTTTGGAAACCATCGTGGTACGGTGATAACTTTGATTGGGGTGGCTGTGGGGTTTGGAATTTGGGTTGCTAATCTTGGAGAAATATCTCTATGAACTCTTTGTTGAACATGAAAATTGAAGTTTCATGCTAAGCCGGTTGCAGCAGGAAACAGACCCGGGAGACAAACAGGTAACCGAGACAAATACAGGTCCCTCAATTCTAGTCTTACACTTTCTTAGATCTTATACTTGGAATACGAGAGGCTGTGAGTCTGTCTTAGCCGGGAGCAGAATCTTAAAACGAGATTTCTTTATTTAATAAAATACTCTAGGAAAACATGTACGTAGCCGAGACAAACACAGGTCCCTCGGTTCCAGTCTCAAGCTCTCAGGTTTCATCCTTGAAATGAGAGACGCTGTGAGTCTGTCTTCGCCGAGAGCAGAATCTTAAAAAAGAGATTTCTTTGTCAGATGGAATATGTACTCTTTAAATGTTATTTCTCGCACTGAAAGCAGCTACATTCCTTGCTCCAATCCAGCGATACCTCAGTTCAGCAATGGCACAACCAATGGAGACATTCATCTGCGTTGACTTTGGCATGACAGGCTCTGGTTTGTGATGCCACCCCATAATTCCTAGGTCTCCAAAGCTAACTTCCAAAGTAACACACTGGCGGAACAATCGATCCAATCCCTCATGGAGCTTCGGACGAGAGAAAGTTCCAACCAAGTTAGCGTACGATAGTAATGGTGCTCTCCTTGCGTGGGGTCAATGTGACGACATACCTTACGACAATGTCAAAGAGTGCTTCAAGTCATACATTGCCGAATTCGCCTTTCCAGAATTCCCTGGTGCCCCAACCTCGAAGCAGGTCCTCTTCCGCTGGGTTCAAGATTACTTAACGGCACTCTGCAAACAAACTGCCATCGATATTGATGCCCAGAACGATAGCTGGAGGAATGGACACATCACTTGGAATTTTACTGTGCCAGGATCCTGGTCCGCACACACCATGGTTGCAGATTTCAGAAGACTGGCGGAAGACGCAGTATTTTCCTGCTTCGTCACAAGGAACCTGATTCAAGTCCATACCCATCTCACCGAAGGCGAGGCATCCGCTCTCTGTTTGCTGAACCTGGGGACAGTCGCTAGAGACCACAGATTCGCAGTTGGTGACATAGTGATATCTTGTGACATCGGCGGTGCGACCACGGATATCGCCATCTCGATAGTCTCCGGCGCTGGAAAGCTTTCTCCCTGTCCTCAATTACAGGACCATCCAGTGGGGTTGATGAGCGTTGACAAAAATTTTTGGGAACTTGCACGCCAGACACTTCGCAATGCAGGATTTGGAGAACAGGCAGGTGGACTGGCTTGGGAGATGACCGCGCAGACAGGCTTTCTTTTGACTCGAGCGGCGTTTCCCAGGACTGAGGATGTGGACCGTGTCAAAATCAAACTCCCGGCAAGATGCTCCATCGACGACTGGCCAATTAAACAATCGCAACGGTATGCGAATATGGCCACTGTGAAGAATAAACACCTCAGTATACCCAGGTATGTCTTGAGTATGATTGGATACTGATTCCATCTAATCAAACCGTTCAAGGGATATGTTCGAGTCGCTATTCGAAGACCTCGTGCAGAAGATTGAAGCTGGAATAGATGAAGCGATCAACACACTGTCTAAAATAGACAGGGCTCCGGTATGCCTCAGGATCCAGATGTATGATCAAACTAACGATTCTAGACTGTCATAGGATTCTGTGGGGGTGGGTCCAAAACAGTCTATCTTCTAGACCGGTTACGACGCAGATATAGGGATACACCAACTATCATAGACCATAACCAGCTCCCCTTTTCACCGCAAGTACTTCCATATCCTCAAATCTTCCAGTTACTGAAAAATACAGGGAGCTGGCGACTGTCAAGGGTAGCTGCCTGGCCTGTGACAAGACTCAACTCCAGGAGTTTGTCCAAAACATCAGGTTTAGTATCATGACCAAGGAAGGACTAAAAGTGAGAACTGCAGAGGAGAACAAGGTAAAAATCGTTGGCAGATACGAACTCGACTGGGCTGACCCTAGTAGGAAACACCTAGCTTTTACATGACACCAGCATGGGTAGTCACGTTTGCCTGCAGCTCTCATAGCAGCAAAACCAAGAAACATAGCATCTTTGCAGTTCCTGCAAATGTTGCGGATGTTGGTTCTAAAACCAATGATTTAGCAGGTAAGAAATTGTTCGCCGTCACCAAGCAATGGGATGCCCAAGCCCAAGTGCCAATCTTGAAGAAATGGGTAGTTGAGGTAGACCTGAGGAATGAGAGAGGAGGAGTGCTTTCGTGGAATAGAAAGTACGATATATTGATCAAGATCATTGGTGTTTGGGAAATTGTTGTCGAAGTTCGATCACAACAAGACGGGGAGGTCATACCATGCAAGGTAGTCCAAGCAGAGTCGAGTTCGGGTATGGACAATCACTAAGCAACTTGTGAGAAGCTGGGCCTAGCACGCGTTGAAGTAAGATAGATATCGAGCCTTGGGGGAGGGGGAGGTGGAGTGGGGGACAAATAAAACATGCGTTGAAAAGCAAAAAGACCAGGTGCCCGTTACGAATACTTGAAAGAATTCTGAAACCATCTACAACAGCAGAGCGAGCAATTTTGTCAAAATGAACTCAACCACCGATCAACCTTGTGCGATGGTCACAAGTCGAACTCGGGGAAGCTTAATGAAAATCCGAAGGCTGAAATATTGCTGGACACGCATCGCATCTATGAGTGAAGCAGAAGGTCGCTTCGTCGCGAGAGTTGGTAGCCCGCATGCTACTTACCGTACCTCACCATGCTACAATCATTCCGCGTTGTTTGCGAATGAGCCAGAACTTCTTGTAAGTAGTGCCATGAAGCCGATAGATTCTTTTCACCCTCCTAACTCCTCCTCTATCACACCCTAGAATTCAAGCACCTAATACGAGTCACCATTATCTTCCATCATTATCATCACCACCAACACTCAAAAGCCCGCTGAACACCTCCAACAACTTCATCCTTATCATGAATGCCCATTCCCCAGCACTCAAGCTTAGCTGGTGCATACGGACAACTCGTAATAAAAGTATCGGTCTGCCATAAAGACCTGTTCAGATAAGTTAGTCTCCCGTCGCGCAAAATATCCAGTCCCCAGAGTGCAACTCAGGAGCGTGTTGGGAAAGAGAAGAATGAAAGGGGCTAACTTACACATCACCTCCGCAACCTTCGAAATGCAGATCCGGAAATCCGTGCAGAGAAAACCGACGTCCACAGGGGCTCTCGTCGCTGTTGCTGATGTATGCGATGTCTCCGCCCCAAGCTGTACATGGATCGACGTCGTTGAACCATGCGTTTGCAGCTCCATCCCCCCAGTTGCGACGGCCTAGACTAATAGAATCGGCTATTGTAGAAGTTGCGAAAGCGGCTATGAGGCCGCAGAGAGTTGACGTCCGCATGATTTGGGTTCCTACGGGTTGCTGCGGAGTTGGCTTGTTCTGGTTCTGGGTGACTTTGCTGGTATGTTCATGGGGATGACTTGTGGACGAGGGCAGATCAAAACTTATATACCATCTCCGTAAAAGAAATAAAACCACGCTCAGATACCTTCACTGTCTTACAACTCATGACATGTGGATGATTTGAAAGTCTGCGATGCCCCGATCAGTCCTTGTGGCTGCGGGCTGAACTATTCAGCAGCATCACGAAATACGAAATGCAATAAGCGAATAAGACTCCACTCAATAGCATACCCCTGACAATCCTGCTGGCCTATGATCATCATTTTGCTAGCTGTTGTAGGTGCTTACGACATTCTGTCAGCACAAATCAGGGGCTGAGCCTGCCGAAGCGAGAAATCCTGCCAAATCGGGAAAACGCCCTTTGCGATTATCAAGCTCTATCGAGCAGAGCTGAGATATACGATGTGTTATTATAATATGATTAGCATTACCGTCACTTGAAATTGGCCGGCAGAGGTTTCGTGGCGCGAAATTTTAGATCTTGATTGAGGGTCGCGAGGTTGTTCTTCTTCCTCAGTAAGGTCGTTCCCTCATCACGTTCGGCGACCTCGAGATATGAAGTTTCTGCTAGGTCAATTATTTTTGGATAATTGCCACTCGTGGGTGTAGGTGTATGCTTTATTGACTTGCTGAAACGTGGCTTGGGGGACGAGAGCCGGTGTTGATTGCAATTGCAGGAAGAGTCTTTCGAGTTAATTCAATGTGCCAGATTGTTGTCAACGTTGCCGGTGACAGGAATCGCATGAGATACCTAGCTAGGAATATGACATGCGAGGAAAAAGCCCTGAAAGGCAAAACTTTTGAGATCGATTTCTATAGAAACTTAACTGACAGTAAGTTGTTGAAATATCAACTTACCAAGTTACTTGGTAACTTGGAATGTTTCTGTGGTCCATGTGTCGTGAGAAGGTTTGGCGGAGCGAGAACCTACCAGGTGCCAAACAAATATCGATGCCTTACTCCAAGAAAATTCTGGAGCGACTTCTCTACCTCGTACTTGAGATTCAAGCCGTTCTCTGTTTTGTTCATGATCTCGGGACCCGATACAGAAGGCAAGCCACGATCGGATCTTCAGATATGAAGTCAAAATGCCTCAATGATTGCTAGTCATGGCGATCAGAGAGATGCCTCGGAAGTTTTCGCCCGCAAGACCCTTGAGAAATACAAACATGAACGGAGACTCCACAGCGGGAGCTTACGCATCTTGAGGTTTCCTCCACATGGCGGCCTACGTACCTTTTGAATCCGCACGTGTAGATGGGTGATGGAAGAATGTACTCTGAAAAGTCTTGTGATCTGCGATCTGGGGGGTATGAGGTGTCTGGGGAAGGTGCGGGCGAGTCAATGGTGAGATATTATTTTATGGAAGTATTGTTTCATTCATATGTCTGGTGCTTTAATCGAAGAGATGCCGATCATGGCTTGTCGAATTACGGTTAGGAGTCAAAAAAAAGTGGTGGTCTTGACTGAGCTTGAGACGAGTTGCATGCTGAGCCGCATGCATGGAGTAGTTGTGAGGTTTGGTACTAGTTGCTTACTAGCCAAAGCTCGCCTGGGGAAATTGGCTAATGCAAGTGGACGAGGTAGAGTTGCATCCAGGAAAACTTATCGACCCTCAAGATGGACGAGACGTCCAAAGTTATTACCATGGGGATATCCTATCCACCATCTTGTTTCCGGTACGACTTTTCATTGGATGCAGACCTCCGTAATTCATGGCCCCATACGTGCCGTACCGATCTGATGCTGTGCATGAGATCTCTTTCAAGGATAGACAGACGCAGTATGAGAAAAGGTTCCGCACCATACCATTATCCCTCAAAACACAGTTGATGCTCGACACTATCCATCGACGCTTCGGTCTCAAGAGTTGTCAGAGGCCACGCCACAGCATTTGATCTCGTTTGTTCAACTTAAAATTACGAACATTCTAAGGGATCTAGATTCTCATAGATGGGTTTGAGTTCATTCACCACAAGGCAGAAATTATCCGTCCCTACATTCTGGAGGGTGACTGAATGAGTGGGGACTTGAGAGTCGCCTGTGGCGTTTATTTGCAGGCCAAGGAGCACCACATCCAAATACGATCTGCTAGTGACGAGCCTATTGGGTTTGAATTTGATATGCTGAAGTCTAGGCGTGGCGTTAAGTGGTTGAAGTAAGTAAGTAAGAGAGGGGGGGGGGGGGGGGTGGCTCCAGATGCCGACGAGGAAGAGGACTTGAGTAGGGGGAAAGTTGGGAAAAGTCTGATAGCCGAAGGATGGAGAGCGTTGCCGTAACGAGTTTAGGGGGTGATTCTGACTGGTCGGTCTCAACGACATGTCTTAACGAAATCCAACCACGTCCAGATGCATCCCAAAAGCCTCATATTGCATGCAGTTCAGCTGCTCGTACGATGCACACAAGACCTCCCAAGGCTTTGTGTGCGTGCTTGCGTGCGTGCGTCTCCAAGACGCCGAGTCCTGGGGAGAAGGCTTGTGCTCAGCATCAAGCCTTTTCCAAGAGATGTCAAGACAGCCACGAAGAACTACCTGCTGTCACCATTAACGACGTCAAGTTTCAAAAGGCAGGCAGGCTTTCGTACCAGAGCGTAGATACTACTCCCTCTCCATGTTCACACGCTTTTCAAATGTCTGGCTCCGTAGGCTCGAGAAGAAGGCGGCCCAGCTGCTCAGATCCTACCAAAACAAGGGCCAAGAATGTTCTAGAAGACTTCCGGATGCAGCACGACTGTCTACCAATGGCCGAACAAGAGTGAATTTCAATTCCGTCCGTACGAGCTGGCCCACAATCTGCAGCAGCAGGGGTAACATCGACTTGATGCTGTGGTCAGCAAATCTCAGGCTTCCCCGATGCTGACTTTGATGAGCTTTTGATCTGGATCTCCAAGACTGTTCCAACTAGAACTCGATGCTCTTTCAGACCGTCCCTTTCTGCTTTATATCTCTTGCTCCGTGCCCATATCCCGATTTTCTATTGGTCCTCAGTACTGGTTCTGGTAGTGCAACGCGAAAGCTCATCTAGCTTTTCTCGCTGGCGCTGGGTCCGCACTCGAGATCCCCAAGGCCTCCTTCAAGGACTTCATCCACCACTACTCCCAATGGAAGCACGGAAAGGTTCTTCTGGGCACGGCAGGATCATGGTTCTTCCTCGATGTCGCATTCCACGGCCTTGGTTTGAATAACTCCATCATTCTTGCGGCTATCGGCTGGACTGGAGGAAGCACACAATACGAAATTTTCCGCAAGAATGCCATCGGCAATTTGATTCTCGTCTGCGCCGGTGCTATTCCAGGTTACTGGGTCTCAGTCGCTACAATTGATACCCTCGGAAGAAAGACAATTCAGATCGGTGGTTTCGCAATCCTGACAATCCTCTTCATCATCATCGGTTTCGCATACCACCACCTCTCCGGCCACGCACTCTTAGCACTCTACGTCCTCGCCCAGTTTTTTTTCAACTTCGGTCCCCACTCCACGACTTATATCGTCCCTGGTGAATGTTTCCCAACCCGTTACCGCTCAACCTCTCATGGATTCTCGGCCGCGTCCGGAAAAGTCGGTGCTATAATTGCGCAGGTTGTATTTGGTCCCCTGCGAACGAGAGGAGCAGTGCCGGGCGCAAAGGGCCGTTATTCTTCGCCTTGGTTGAACCACATCATGCAGATCTTGCACTTTTCATGCTGTGTGGTCTGTTTACGAGTTTCTTGATCCCTGAGACGAAGAGGAAGACTTTGGAGGAGTTGGCTGGTGAAGTTCCTGGGTATGTCGCCTTCACATCCCTCCTTACCGTTGATAGTTTACCATGTACTGACAAACATGATAGAACTCCCAACTACGACCCGGCTCTTACGGGTGGTGCTTACCGCCAAAATTCAGAAGAGGGTTCTCAGCCTGAGAAGTACAGGGGTAATGATTCCGTTTAGGCGAGAATGTCGACACGAAACGAGATGGTGATGTGCGGAGTGAAATGCTGTATGACGAGTATATATCAGCGTGCTGCGAGTTAATTTTAATTATTTTATGCGTGGTTTGATATTTGGAGATACCTGTTCTAGTGTGTCGTTTAGATATGAGGTGGGACGTATCGACTATTGAGTATAGAACGAGCCTGAGTTTTGGCAGATAAGGCGCGAGCATAGTAGAAATACATCTCTGTCGTTTGTCTACATTCTTGTATATCAACTTTTGAAATATCGCGTTCCGCGATGTGCCTCTTTTCCTCAGCTGCAACTCTCAAGGAAAGTTCAGACAAATTCATGTCATATGACCAATCTCGGAATGTGGCAGTATTGCTTTACTTCAAAGGTGCTCATCAGTAAAGATTGCTAAGCTACTAATACCAAGATCGTCCTAACGAACATCACCTTGAGAATTCTATTCTGTCGTGTAGATGGTACCAACTGAAACTCTGGTCCTCGCTGAATGAGTGCATGATTACAGCCCGAGGAATGGCATGCAAGTATGTTGTTTCGTCGAGACATTTCGTATGTCGCCGATACTATAATATAGTCGATTTGAATTCTTTGGTCAAGAAATGTTCTTGTTACTGAATGAGAAGTTTATCGAAGCGGCGACAAGAAAAGTACTTTCAATCACCATCTGACTCCCGACTTGGTCGAGGGGAAGTGGCCTTCAAGTCATTATCTAGACGTGCTGAGATAGCCTGAGGCCTGCTAGTACTAGGAATTTTGTATGATGAGGCAATGTCGCGATGGTAGCTTAGATTCCCTGCATGTGTCCCTTTTTTTGCCATGGCTGATACTTGGTATCAGTCTTATTGAATGGAGTCGAAGTTGAAAATGGTGTTAGCGGCGCTAACATTGAGTAAGCAGAGTATTAAGGCCTTGCGCCCTCTCTCGGCATAAACTCAACGTCATTGGCTATGACGGGAACTTCTGGTTGTCCATGTCAGGGATTGTGGGGAGGGTGGTTGACTTGGGAGTATATAAATAAACAAGTGTGTACCCGCTGGAACCTTGAGAAGCAAAGAAAATATTACTATGGTCTGGCAGATTGAGTGGGAGCGAATGCTTAGGCAAGGAAGGATTGTTTTGATTTGTTCCTATTGTGGAGAAGAATGGCTGAATAATGGGGTGCGAAATTGTTGTCAACTTCCGTGTTGTTGTCACCCCTGAAATCTTCGCTTAGTGGCCTCGCTTATAGCTTGCTGGGGGTGGGGAGAGGGGATGGCAGGGTGGTCAGGAATGACATGACCCAGATTTTGTTCATTTGCGTACTGACAGGGCTGAAACGCTGAGGCTTTCTTTGCATACACTAGGACATTAGCAATGATTAGGAAGCCGTTAATTTTACCAAATATTATATCTTCCTTCGTGTCTCAAGGAATGAGGGCGTGGGGGTTGGCTTTGGAGGGACCTTCATACACATAGTGGCCGCGCCATGCACGGCCGAAACAGAAAATAGACACGAAGAGATTCGGACTCATAACTTGGTATAATCAGTCCGGCAGTAAGAATGAAGTACTGAGATCTTCCTATAAAGGTGGTGGAGCAGGAGAAAAGACTTCGGTCTCAGCTGTTGGACACAAAAAGAAGCGAATCCAAACCTATGAAACTCGAATTCCATATCCACAAGCTGTTTTGATTCAACATTTCGCAATTTATATTAAAATTACATGTCGGATAGTATAGTTTGAGTTGACGGTATGTCCCCATGAGTAGCTGTTTGAGCGTATAGGGTTTGCCACTGGACACGAGCATTTGGCACTGGCAAGTTGTCATTTTCATATTTATTGTCCATTCATTCAAAACTCTATAAGACCTCAATTCAATACCACCAGTAACAACAAACCCATCCACTTGAGTTCGTCCCCCATCTGGGTGTCGATTGAAAATGTAAATCTGGGAGTTAATATCGATGTATTGAAAAGCCTTGTTCCTTCACTAAGTGTTCGGCATCGTTGCCTTGTCTACCTTGCTTGATCTGAAAACTGTTGTCTCCTTCATTTAGGTTCTAGAACAGAAAATTTGCTTAGAAAGACTAGGCAGTTAGCTTCGAACGAGAAGTGTAACGATCCATACGAACTTGATTATCAAGACTTCTTCTAGAATATTTTTGAAAGAGGCTTCCGGGTGCCCTCGCATGTATTGCGATCAATATTCCTTCTAGATGGGACGGACTTGGGGAAGAGCAAGTCGCATGGAGCTTGAAGTTCTTTTTCTGCAGCAATAAGCAGCATTCGGCACCGGATCGAGGAGTCTTGGTGGGTGGCGAAGGATTCAGCACGTGACCAAAGCTCGAACATAATCCAAACTTGGGCAAAGTGAGTAATTCAAAGAAACCTAGTAGCTCAATTATGAATAAGTCTTTCTAGTTCCCTCCATCTATTCAACGCCACTTGTATCCTCAGAAACTTGAAAAACGACGGTCGTGGCTGATTTGTAATGTGGCTTGCTCAGCTTCACGTGACGTTCTCCCCCCTTCCACCCCCTTCGCGCTGCCACGAGAAGGCACTCGCACGACTTCGTAATCGCGATTTCTCACCAAGAGGATTGCGTCTTCAGCTCAGCCTAGAGGGCAAGAAACCATGTATATAACAGCAGCTGAGAACGACCTTAAGCCTTCCTTTCTCCACTCAGAAACACAATCATACAATCAGATCTCCCATCACACATCTATCTCCTCAATCAGTTCAAATCCTCAAAGATTCCTTCTCAAATCTCAAACACTTCCACGCAAATAAACACAAACAGAAAAAGAAATAGAAACGTCAAAATGCCTTTCTTCCCACAAACATACCTGCCCACCGAGGCCGCTCTCTTCCAGCTCCTCTCCGAGCTCGACCAGCCTCAGCAAAAGCAGCAGCAACAACAACAACACCCATGCGTCCGCCGCGTCCACAGACCCCAAACTTTCACACCCCGTTTCGACGTAACCGAGACCAACGAAGCATATGAGCTCTACGGCGAAGTTCCCGGTCTGCAGCAATCCGATCTCGACATCCAGTTCGCCGATGCCCAAACCCTCATCATCAAAGGCAAGACTGAGCGACAACTGAACACACACACCGCCGCCGCCGCCGCCGCCGCCGCTCCAGAAGTCGAAGCCGAGCAAACCGTTCAAGCTGACGCAGAGACTTCGTCTCAGAAATCTGCACTCAGCGCAACAGTCGAAGACGACTACGATGAGGCTGATACCCCTCTCGCCACTCCAGCCAGTGCTAGCACTTCCACTTCCACCGCCGGCCCATCAGCAGCCGAGAAGGGCAAGCAGCCCGAGTCAGCTACTGTCCTCGAGACCGCGGCGACACCAAGACCCAGATACTGGGTTGCTGAGCGCAAGGTGGGAGAGTTCGCCCGCAGCTTCACATTCGAGCAGCGGATCGAGCAGGATTTCGTGACGGCGGGTCTGAAGAATGGGGTCTTGCACGTGGTGGTTCCCAAGAGCTTGAAGGCGAAGAGGGTCGCTGTTAGTGTTTTGTAGAGAGCCTTGGGACTACTCTGAGAGAATCGGATTGGTTATTCGGTCACCTCTGTGAGGAATTTGGAGGAGATGGGGCTGGAACTTGTAATTTCTTGTGTTGCATAGCAAGGAGTTTAGACGTTTGCATGGCTGGCTAGATAGGACGCTCGTTAATTGATTATTCTTGAAAACAATAGATCTTTTTCCGCATATGAACAGTGAAAGTGATAATGTGATTTCTCTATTCTCTATCAGTGGGACTAGACCTCATCGGTCTTGAAAAGCTGTGCTACTTTGCCTGAGACATCACACCTCTCAAGGAATGACTCCAAGTTTTCGTGAAATAGGGCCATGGCAGTAAGTCAAGCCACAGACCTCAACCTTCACTCAGGGTTGACATATAACAAAGCTAGGAAAATCGAACCAGATAAAACACCCCTGTCACAAAGATCATGCGAAGTACAGTACAGTACGTACTGTATATATATAACTACTCCACCGCAACGAGAACCACCAGCCATCCACAAGTGACCTGCATCTCCTCTACCCCGACCGTTTCCTCTTCGGCGGTCTTTCCTCCTCGTCACACGCATCAGCACCTCGCTTCCTCGACTTAGACCTCGTCGAAGCTCCGTAGTCCGGTGCCGGATTCCTCGTAGATCGAGGATTGATTTGCGTTGACATCGTCGGACTAGTCTGGAGAGGTGGCGTTCGAGGCAAACCTCTTCCAGGAGGTCGTTGTCTCGGAGAGGGAAAGGGTGATTCGTGAGGCGTGCGTTCGGGTATCGAACTCGGACCATCACTTCTTCTCCTGGATGAGACGCTTTTCAATGACTCATTTCCACTACTCAAGCTTGAGTCATTTGAAAAAGAAGTCAAATTCGAGCTCTGGCTTTGAGTTCTCGCTGATTTAGCCACCGATGCCCTTTTGACTGGGTGCGGGAAAAGGTTGTACTCCCTCTCTTCGTGATTGTCAGGTATAGGCACTGGCTTTGCAGTAGGAGGCCGTGGAATATCGCTGGGATCAGGACCTGGAAAAGGAGGTCCTTGTGGCCAGCCATCTTCGCCTTGGACTGTCCCGTCTGGAGCAACCGTAGTACCTCTAAGACGGATGACCTCGTTTCGGACAGCTGTGATCATGCCACCAAGTCGAAGGCATTCGGCACGCAGACGGTCACGAACACCTTCGAGCTCATCTCTGTCTTCATTTGAATGCTCGAGATCCTGTTCCAGTTGTTGGATCTGGATCTGTAAAGACTCTGTTCTCGATTCTGCGATTTCTAATCTCTCCTCCGCGAGTCGTGCTCTTGTTTCTGCTGCCTTCAATCTCGCATTTGCGGCTCTGAGCTGGTCTGATAGTTCCTTGTTTCGTTTCCTCTCATCCTCCAGACGTCTTTTGGAGGCATGGATTTCCTTCTCATCCCTTTGCGTTTGCCGTTCCCATTGATCGAGGTTCTTTCGATAGTCGTCCTCCAGCTCCCTCAGTAGCCGCTCCAACTCGGTAACATGAGCCAATGCCTCATCCCGTTGCGCGATAACTCGACTGAGCTCCTGTAACGCCAAGTCGTCCGTTGGACTATTCGCATGTCTCGCAAGACAATCATCCAACGCCATCTGGAGCTCCCTTGCCGCGTCATTTGCCTTTTCGAGCTCGGCCTGCAAAATCGAAAGTCGGCTCAGCGCAGCATCCTTCTCCTCTCTTATATGCACCAAGTCTCCAACAGTGATATTGCCGTGCCTCACAAGACCCATCGATATCTGGTGCGCTGCGCTCAGCTCCCGCTCTAACTTGGCGACTTGGATGCGGACAGTCTCCCTCTCGATCCTGAGTCTGTTTTGAGTCCGCCTAGAGTCCTCCGACTTCTCGCGTTCAGCCATGGCCGCATGCTTTGCAGCCTCCAAGGACTGTTGGAGCTCGCCGACCACATCGTTTGCTGTTTCGGCGGCAGAGTGTGCAATTGCATTTTCCTCCTCCAGGGCTTTGATTTCGGCTCGTGCTGCATCTCTCTCATGCTGGGCCTTTGCTGCTGCCGCGACGGCGTGTTCCAATTCCTCTTGGAGGAACTCAATTTCTTTCCGCTCGGCTTCACACGTGTTGGTCTCGCTTGTTTTGAGATTCGCTTGCATCTGCTCCTGTATTTCCTTTCGGCGGATTTCAGCCTGGAGTTGTGCCTCCCTCGCTCGGCTTTCTTTGGCGGCTGCTTCGAGGATATGCATTCGTTGGTGTGCACCATTCCGTTCTGCTGTTCTTGTTGCCAGAGTCTTGCGAGCTTCTTCATTCTGTTGGATTGCGGAATCGCGCTCAGCTCGAGCGAGTAGGAGCTGCGCTTCGCAGTCCTCATTGAAACACGAAGCTGGCTTGGTGAGAGGGCTTTCGTCGATACGTTGACTGGTACGAAGCTCCTGCCTCTCCTGCTGTCTCGCCACCTCGTCCGTACCTTCAGGCTTTCCAATACCAACACCCTGATCTTCCAAAGCATCGAGTTGAGTCTCCAGCCTGTTCCTCTGACTTTGAAGACCATTCAGCTGCTGAACAACCGCCCCGTATCCAAACATCAACGTATCCAACCTCTCCCTTAGATCAGCATTCTCATCTACCAGCGCATCACGATCTGCCTCAACAGTTCTTGTCTCTGCTCTCGCTGCATTCAGCTCCGCGAGAATCTCACCTTCCACAAACTTAGGATCGAGGCTCATTTTCAACAGCGGAATCTGCGTCAGGTAATCACCTTCGCGGTGGATGTTACAAGAGAGACAATCACGATCAGACGCAACGGTGCCTCGTCCAGTCATCATATCCTGGAGGTCGTCATCTCCTCCACTAGGGAAATATGATAGCAACTCCCCTACCCTCCGCTCCAGGTTCTGTACTCGCACGAAATATACATCATGTTCGCTTGTTAGGATAGAAACATCTTCTCTCTCGGAGCCTTGCTCATGGAGTATACCTAGCGGTACCTCATTCGGTCTCTCAAGAGGATTCGTAAAGGTGCCGCTAGATTCCAGAATGACTTCTTTCAGAGTTCGCAATTGTTCCTTCAAGGCGCGTACTTGTTCCCGGCATCTGAAACTCTCTCCTTCGTCGTCCATTATAACGCCCTTGTTTGGAATGAGATTGCTCTGCGAATGGACGTCCTCGGGGTCCGTTTCGGGATCGTGCAGTGGGGTTCCAGATTGGCTTTCCATCATACGGTCGTGGGAATTCGGAACGATCCCCATATCGGATCGATTCATCTGTGCAGATCTGACGAGATACCGTGTCGTAACGTCGCCGATGAAGTTCTTGGATAACTCGCCCCGGGCTTGGGGACGTTGCTTTGGTCCATTGTGTTTGGTGAAAGGAAATCGCGTCAAAGAAATTTACGAGTGTGCCTTATTCATGGGACAAAGGAACTAGCTGAACACAGCTTCGCTCCTCGCATATACCCACAACCAGATGATTACGAATCCTGTTGCTGTTTGGGCCAATGCGGGATTGAAATGCTATGTAATTCCCGTGTGATTTTCCTGTGCTTGAGGCGGTGGACAAAGCACGGAACACAACATTAGGGAGAAGGCCTCTCCAGAACGCTGACGACAAGAACAACGTGACTGAATGTATTCCCATCTTTCCCGATAAGAAAAATAACCATTGAGCAGGAAAGACATTGTAAAATCATACCAACAGCAGGCCACCAAGCTGAATACCAAGATACTCCTCACATAACATCACACAGCACGGGCGATTTTTTCCAAAGAAACGTATCGTTGCAGGGGCCAGCTGGATGACGAAAGAATTTAAAGCATTCATTGTGGAGAAAATGGAAGGTCAGTGGAGGTTGAGAGGACTGGACTGGCCTTGGACCAGGGTGCTCACGTCCAAGGATTCCGACTACATTTATTTAACCACGGGCACTGAATGTCAACAGCATCCGCATCCGCATCCGCATCCACATTCGCATGCGCTTCACTTCGTTTCGTTTCGATCTGTTCTGTTTCTTTTGTACTGCACTGTACTGTATACAATTTATCTATCATGTATACAAGTCTTTTCTTGTTCCTCAGAGGAGGGGGGCGTGAGTGTCAGTCAGGGTTCGATTGATAAACCTTTTCGTGCCCCAAAAACTCCAAAAGCTGCTGTTGATGATGACTTGAATCAAGCTCGCTTGTCCATATTTATATATATACCCCTACACACGCGCACGAGAATGCCGGGGCTTCTCCGTTTCGGCTAGCACCTTACTCTCTCTCTCTCTCCGTCGAAGGATGGGTCGAAGGAAACGGAGGTACGGTCTGCGGTACGGTTTTAAAAGGACAGGTAGGATAGGAGATAGGATTATGAGTCTGTGTTCAAACAACAGTGCATTGCTTTGATTTGATTTGCTTTATACCAATACATACAGACGCCTGATCCTCTTGCCTACCTACCTACCTACGCTAACTCGTACCTCAATCCACTTCATCACCACGACCACGAGCCTTGCCACGCTCCATCCACCATTTAGACCGAGGCCGTGAACAGGGATTACCCTAGGTCTCCCTTCTTCCACTCGACACTGCTACTAACCGGATCATGACGACCTCATTCCAGAATCGGTGTTTAGGTCAGGGCACAAATCCGCCGAACACGCGTCCTTGCTCATCCCGAGACACCCGTCCACCAAGCCTCAAACTTCCTCATCTGCTTCATTCCCCTCGACCCCTCAAAATCAAATATTAAGATCCACCTCATCCATGGCAGTCCATTCATCACGCGCGATATCCAAAATCCAGTGCCCAAATCTCACAAACAAGCAATCCAAGAAGTCCATAAAGTCTTAGAAGTCCAAAGAATCCCAGAACGGATATATTCCAAACGATAGCATGGGTATAGGTATCAAAGCAGTCCGAATCCGCCCACCCCGTCTCGAAATCCCAATCATCGTAGCCCGTACTGAAGAAAGAAATCACATACATAAAAGAGCATTCCGTACAGATCATAAAAAAGCACAAAATCGATTGTAAAACGAGTTGAGAAAAGAAAAAAAAAGTCTTCTTAAAGAACTATGCAAATGTAATAATGCAAGGCCTAAACGAATGGAGTTTGGCTGTCTTCCTGTGCTGTAATGATGCTGCAAATGCTTGGAACGAATGCTCTGTTGTGCAATAACACAAACAGGTTGAGTGGTAAGAGTGGAGTAAGGAACGAAGCAATGTCAATGTCAAAGTTTCAAAACGCCTAAAAATGCAACCGCATTCGCAACTACCCAACCAAGTCCTTCCGGTCTTGGGATTCCATCGTAGCGGAGAACTCCCCCATGCGATTCGATCATCAGTCGTATATTCGTTAAAGTCGTGTCGTGGCGTACTGAAAAACGCGGGTATCATATGAAGAAGTAATGTGTATTTACACAGAATCCTGTATGTCTGCTCCCTGGCTGACTGGCTCCCACTGGGTGACTCGATCCGATCTAATAAGCCGCCGTCACCTGCTTTGAGTCTTCAGCCGTGGCCACAGCTACTAATGCTTCTAGCCTGCCCATATCCCTATTCGATTTCGGGATTTGCTCGTGCTGTTGTACCTGGTGTTGATGTGCACCTGGTCCGTACGTATACGCACCTTCTGCACCATTTGGTGGAGCATAGTTTGTGTATCCGTTTGGTGGGCCACCATTTCTTGGATCATGCTGTTGGAGCCCATTTCGATTCTCAACCCAACCATTAGCGTGAACTATGCCAGGATTGTACTCGCCCATTGTTGAGCTGCTGGGTGTTCCAGGAATTCCACCTTCGGAACCGCTTGACTCTGCTGGGGACGTTCTCTGGACTGGTTGTTGCGCGTTTGGTTGACTGATTGGACCATGATACCAGCCTTGACGCTTTGCTTCCCTCGGGGTGACTGGTGCCACGGGAGCACTGACATGATGAGTGTGCTGAGGATACCCGCCACTGGTTTGCGGTCGAGCTAGATATGTGGATTCCTCGAAACGAACTGCTGGTTGTTGCCGAACTTGTTCACGAGCTGTGAGTACTGCTCTGTTGGCCTCATTTGCCCACTGACTAGCGGCATCCGTGGGCGGGGTGCCTTGCGCCAGATCCAGACGGTTCATGTTTCGTTGTATACCCTGATCCCAATGCTGACTCGTTGGTCTCTCACGCGTGTAGTCCATCGGGGGGCGACTGGGTGTGTCGATCACCATTGGGCTGGGTTGTCGGTGGACGGGAGTAGTAGGTCTAGGAAGTGGATCGAAACTCTCAATACCTGGAAGACGCATAGGTTGGCTGGGAACGATAGGAGGCTGAGGCAATGGTCCAGTGGCGTAGTGATTAGGAGTCGTGACATTTTGCAGACGACTCGTATACTGTTCCATCGCTGGCCGAGAATCCGGATGCCACGTTCTGCGCCTGGCTTCATAATCCGCAGCACTGATAGATTCCCGTCGAGACCAACCACTGGTGGAAGTCGTAGGGCTTGATATCATACTACCTGAGGGCGAGAACGAACCCATATTGGAGTGATTCATGCCAAGAGAAGGTGGGTTGAAAGCACCTCCATGCGGTGATTGGAATGGATTACCTGCGGACGGGACCGAAAGTCTTCTTCCAGGTGTACGATGACCAGCGTATATACTAGCCGTGCGAGAATGAGTCGACCCGGGCGATTGCATCCCGGATGCCCAATGAGGGCTATTCTGGCCAGTCGAGAAGGTGGCGGAGGTAGGTGTGCTGAAGCCTGGGGATTGCTGGCGATAGGATTCCTGACGATAGTAACCACTCGATGGGCTGTCTGGCCGATATATTTCCTGCGAGAATCGGTTCCGACCGTCTGCCATTACCAAGGGTGGTGGGCGTCTTCTCATATCATCACGATTGCCATAAATCGATCCAGCTGAACTAATGCTGGTCATGCTAGACATAGATAGAGAGTTCCGCTGATGTCCACGGCCTTGGCTAGTCTGACTTCCTGCCGTCGATGCTCTTGATCTCCCTGGGGGCCTGACCCTATCCGTCCGCACTTGTCTCTGAAATCTTGTTCCGGTGGCAGCTAGTGATTCTGGTGGGATGTCTTCATTCTGATGGACGGTCTGGGCATGTTGTCGTAGATTATCGAGTCGGGAGAATCGGCGAGAGCAGTGACACTGGAATGGTCGTTCCCCGGTGTGTTTTCTACAGAAGTTAGAGACGAACTGGAAACCATGATGAACTGCCTGCCTACCTTATATGCCGGGCAAGATGCTCACTTCGGGTGAAGCTTAGATTGCAAGGCGGGTAGTCCTGGCAATAGAACCTTTGTGACTTTCCCTTCTTTTTTGAAGATCTACTTCCATCTGCGTTCACGCTTGCCTCGTCATCCGATCCATCTTCTCCATTATCGTCCGAATCCATATCTACATCTGCTGAATCTCGGGACTTGGCGGAGTACTGCGAGTCGCCGCGAGTTAGGCCCGTTTGGGATGGTTCTTCATTCGAAGATGTTGGCGTAGGAGGTATGAAGGGTGACGAGGCCGGAGGCAGTGGTCTCTGACTGTCCAGACCAAAGTTGGCCCTTGTTGGGGTTCTCGCGTCGTCTCGAGCCATGATAGAATGGAGTTGTTGTGAGCTTGGTGCAGTGCTTGGACGTGGGGTTAGAGGATTTGTTTCTTCGCCATTGCGACCGTGAGGATCGGAGACGAGGGTTGTATTTACTGCGGAGAAGGTAGTGGAAGTCATTGTGGTGGTCGCTTGTGGGCCGGTCGAGTCTGAGTATAAATGACGGAAGAGGCTGGGGATCGTCGGCGGGATGGCGGGGGCGACACTATTCCCAGGAGGTCGGAGGGGAAAGTTGGACGAGGTCGGAGAGATGAGGAGAATGAACTATCGACACACCAAAGATGCATGCGATGGGTTGTTCAGTGTTTGTCGTCGGCCTGGATCAGGATCAGGATCAGGTACGATGCGTGTGGTGCGGAGGCTGGGAGGGCTGAGCCGCAATCCAATGAATGGTGGTGGTGGTGGTGGTGGTGTTGGTGGGTGGTTTGTTTCACAGTCTCAGCTTGATCAGCAGTAATAAGAAGGCTTGATTCGAGCGAGTCCTTCCTTTGTGTATTCTGCCGGCGAGTATGAACGGGCCTGTTGGTGATCCTCGTAGATGGCGATGCTTACGATGGATGTTATCCGTGATCGATAAGACGAGGGCGGGGGGAGAGCAGGACAGGACGAGACGAGACGGGAGACGAGACGAGACGAGACGAGATATGCGACCGGGAGAATTCGCCGTGGCAGGAAGGGGACGGGCTGCCTGAGGAGGGGGGTAAGACGAACGGTAATCGACAGCAAGGATTAGTCTTCGCTGCTAGGGACACGGTGAAGTGGTGTGTCGGGGGGTGACGAGGAGCGGTTCGAAGTGAGGTTATTGATGTATTGAGAAGTGGTGGTGAGGTGAGAGAGGGAGGATGGTCGTCGGTGGTAAAAAATGGGTGGGTGATAGTGGTGAGATGGGGCGACCCAAGGAAAGGAGAGTCCAGATCGGATGTTGGGATGTCGGATGGCGAGAGAGAGAGGGAGAGATGAGATAGGATGGGCGAGATCTGCAGCTGCAGGATATGCAGAAGAGGAGAAAGGGTAGAGAGGAGAGAGGAGGAGGAGGAGAGGAGTGGAGAGGAGAGGAGAGGAGGGTGGAAGGTGGAAGGTGTACCGCGCTGCACTGCGGACTTCTTTGCTTGGTGGAGGAAGAGGAGGAGCAGTAGGAGTAAGAGGAGTAAGAAGAGGAGCAGGAGGAGGAGCAGGAGGAGCAGCAGGGCAGGACTCGAGACTCAGGACAAGTCAGGGCAAGAACAGGGCAGGGCAAGACAGGACAGGACAGGACAGGACAGGACAGGACAGGGCGGGCACGATGGATGGCTTAGTCTTAGTCTTAGTCTTAGTCCTGGTCCTACCTCGTCTTGGTCGCAGTCTTTCCCTTCCCCCCTACAGTAGTGTCGTGTGGCGATAAGCGAGGCAAGGAGAGAGCAGCGGCAGCAACAGCAGCAGCAGCGTCGGAGCTTACGAATTGCAGCTGCAGGACAACGGGGACTTTTTTTGGGGCTTTCGAGAGAGAAAGTGGAGTAGGATGAGTGGAGAGTCAAGTGGGGGGAAAAAGTAAGTAGGTAGGTCTGAGTTCCTATGCTTAGGCGAGGCTTGAAATAGGCTTTGAGATGCACAAGAAAGGAGTTGAGTTGTGGTGTGGTGTTGTGGTGTTGTGTGGTGTTCTGTGTGGGTGGTGAGTGCTGGCTGGTGGGCAAAGAAATGGGCGGCTGGCGATTAGGAAGAAGTTTCTTTTTCTTTTCTTTACAAAATGTCCATTCAGGTGGCAATTGACCCCCCTTTAATACCCAGCCATTGAAGCACCCAGCCAGGCACGAGCACAGTAGTTAGTATACTATAGTGTACATGGTAGGTAAAGGTATCTTCCATCCCAAGAGACTTCGATTCTGTTCTTTTTCCACCCACTGAACCGTGGTTGGGATGATGAGGGAGGGAACCGGGTCTATGGGAGCAGGAATCTCTCTCTCGGATTCAAGTCCCCCAGTGTGAGGGAGAAGGTACGTACTGTACGTACTGGGTTGAGGCCGGCTCAGGTGTAACCACAAAGGAAGTTTAACGGTACAAGTAGAGTAGGGCCAGAACAAACGACGAGAAGCCACTCAAGCGAGCGAGTGAAATAAGACTGTGCCTGGCTCGAGTTGGGTGAGAGGCCGCCTGTTGGACGTTTCATGAGGCTGCGTAGTTAGTTGGGTGAATTGTCAGAGACGGTTACATCTTACGTGCGTAGTTGAAGTATAGCTATGGTTGGTTATGTCCGGTGAGGACTCGTGAAGGAAGATACGGTACGGTAGGATGGGATGAGATCAGATGGGATGAATGGTGGTGAGGTAGTAAGGTGGGTGAGACGAGATGAGATGAGATGGTTGTTACAGGTGAGGTGGCTGGCTATTTATCAGTAATGGGGGGTTTTTTTTTGGAAATAGTGAAGGATACTGTCATACGCATGTATCCAAACCTTCGTACAAAGGTCAGGTAGGCAGTAGGGAGTCTGGAAAGGATTCGATCTGATAATAACATTGTTACGGTACTGTACAGTACAGGTATAATCACCCCCTCTTTCCCGTTCCCGTCCTCTCTCACCAGTACAGTTCCTGTCAGATGCAGAGAGAGAAGGCTGGGATGGGCTGGGCCGGGCTCGGACGGCTGGGCAGGCAGGCAGGCAGGCTGGCTGGCTGGCTGTCTAACTGTCTGGCTCAACGGAAAGAGAGGGACGAGGCGCAATGCAGTCCAGGCGCGGGTCATCATGACTTACGGTACAGTGGGTAGGTATGTAGGGAGGTATGTAGGGAGGTTATGTAGGTAGGGTACCACACGTCCGTCCGTCCAGTTAGCAGCAGCTCCTAGCTACGAGCTACTTCCTCCTCGCAGACTACTGCTGTACGGTAGCTGCACCCAAGCTGCACCTGGTGCTGGTTAGGGAGTTAGTTAGTCTGTGTTTCGGTTTCAAGATGCTGCGGTTCCTGAAATGTGCGCGATGCTTGTGCCTTGCCTTGCCTTGCCTTTGCTTGGTGGCCTTGCCTGGTCTTGCTTTACCAGATGGGGCGAGCTCTGCAGTAGTAGGAGAATGCAGTGCAGTGCAGTGCAGTGCAGGGCCGTAATCATCTGGACCGAAGGCCACCTATTCGTCCAGCCTCCATCTCATGCCAACCTGGACAGGTCAACACAGCATGCGAGAGCGAGGATAATGAAGGTAATATATATGAACAGCCTCCCCTCCTCGCTCGGTCGGACTTATTCTTACAGTGCCTACCTACCTACGTACAGTACTGTACCTTCTGGTTGACTCTCTCTTCTCCTCGAGATAGAGTGTGGTACCTGCGGTTGATATGTTGTTCCTAATACTTAGTATTAGTCCATTGCAAGGCTACTACTTTACTTTATTGTGAGGGCGGGGGTTATCGATACACTTTAGTACTCGTACCCACAGGAATGGCTGTCAATATGTAGAGTTCCCTATCGTGGTTATCGCCCCCCTGGTCAGAACCACTTCCCCTTCCCCTCCCCCTCCCTTCTTCCAGCGATCCCCCCTCCACCCCTCCCACCACCCTCCTAACCCGGACTGGATCTAGTCCGGTCGTCCCTTCCATCGTTCGGATCCGCAGCGGGAAAGATGTCATCATTCCCCTCTTTTCTCAAATCCCTTCTCGTTCCTCCCGGACGGCATCCTCGCATTGGCGGCTTCCATCGGACAAAACCATCGATCATTCAGCCAGGGGACGGACAGGTCAAGGAAGCAGGGGAGGGAGGGTATGGATGGATGGACACGATACTGTACGGAAGTATACAATACTACACTATACTGCACGATGCCTTGCAATATGATGTGCTTGATAAGGAACCAGGTCTTTTCTCTCCTTCCTTCCCATCGCTTCGCTGTATCTATCCTCCTCCAACTCACCGCTCTGGCTTATTTCCTCTTCCCCCACTGTTGGTCCGCAAGGACCGCCCTGACTGTCTGGCTGGACCTTTGCAACAACATGACAGATAGGTGCAAGGGGAAGGGGGAGGGGTACGAAGAAGGATTGTGAAGAAGGCAAGCCGAAGGGGCCCATGCTGACATCTCGTGAGATCTACGTCGAATCAGGATACGGGGCTTGGGGATTTCCCTGTTACCAACCTCCACTCACGAGGCCCTCGTCTTTCTCTTCAACCTCCCAAATGGAATGAGGCACAGGAATGTCAGAGCGACAGGTAAGATCCGCTCAGACCCACGTCAGGCTATCATTGTCTCTCGCTCTTCAGAGTTCAGGTCCAGATTCCAGATCCGGTCCGAGCGAAGGCACAGGTCAGGGTCATGTCCCTACTCGTGCCTGGCCTGGATACCGCTGGCTGGACATCCTCCCTCCCCTCGTACAAGTAATATGCCTGTCGGTTTTGCCTGCTTGCCTACAGACTACAGACTACAGACTACAGCTAGGTGCGTCGAGGATCTGTACGACATCTTTGACACCCTTGAAGTACCGGTACGGCTAAGAAAGAAGCCTTCCTGGGGTACACCTCGTACTGAAGTCGTAACTTACTTCTTCTACTCCTCCATCCACCGTTATTCCGCTTCGCAAACAGTCTCATACCAAGCCTCCTTCTACATTTTCAACACCTCTCACTCTTCTATTTGCAACACTACTTCCTCACATTCCCACCGACAATTACCCAAGGATAACCCGGCATCTGCCTCATGACTCAAGCTACTTTACATCATCACTCATCATCCATCCACAGAAAGACACAAAAGAAACCACACCAAACACTAACCAACCAATCCCTTGTCTGACAACCCCTCCATCTCAACCCCGCCACCAACCCGCCTCGCACCCCCAGACAGGCGCCACCCGCGCTAAACATATCAATCACCCATTGATCGGCCCAGCTCACCCCCCCAGCTCACCAGCTCACCAGCTCACTCTTCTTAGCCGGGCGCCCGTCATGCAATGCAGTACCAAACAGCTACTCCATTAACTGCAAGGCACGCACAATCAATCACACGCACGCACGCAGTCATCTACAAAGTCTATCTGCGGACCTACCAGACATGGAAGTCAAGTCAGGGCGATCCAATTCGAGATAGAGTTCAAGATCCCAAACCCCCACGCCACGATACTCTCGACAAGGTTCAACACTTCACTTCACAAAAGAAGCAGCTTTCGCCATCAGAAACCATCCTTCCAGCGCTGTCACCATCACTGTCCAGTCATTTCGCAAGGCTAGCCATATACATCACATCACACTTAATCCACCCACTCTCCTCACCCTCTCTCTGCCTCATCCTTCATCATCTTCATCCCTCCCCCAAGCCAAGCCATACGAAAACGAACCACGGTTCCTGGTGCCTGGTACCTTACTTCTCTACTCTCCTTATATCTGCTCCGCTTCTCTTCTTCCCTTGCCGCACTTGGCTAGGGAAAAGAAGGATTTCGACGTCATGGTGAGATGAGCGGTGTAGGAATTTGGTTCGGTTCCACTCTTCCTTCTTCTTATCCACTGCCTGGTAGGTCCCAAACTTTTTCAATGTCACGAGACTTGGTCCCGATCATTCTCTCCTGAGACTGACAGCGTCGTTTGACGAGTTTAGAAGGGTGAGAGCTTCTGGATCATGCATATCTTCCTCCAAGGAGATACTGTAAGTGGCTCAAAGCCGCATATCATAGCATGTAAGTCGGCAGGCAGGCCAAAAAAAATTCGACCGGGAAGCAAATTACATCCATTTTCCGTTTAGTCTTTCTACGCATGCATGTTGTTTTTCCTCCGGCCCCAGCAGTCAGTCAACTTCTAGCAGAAACCCTTTCAAAATGCCGTGGATGCAGTGAAGTGACAAGACACAGGCTGCGCTAGACAGCACAAGGCACAACAAGTTGTAATTCGATTTGGACCATTTCTTCCACTGATGTTCTGATGCATTTCACATTTTTTTTCTCTCGATCAGACATATTGATCTCGAAGTGTTAGTGCCATCATTCATACATACAATCCCCATTCTCTCCTACCTTTCCTTCCTCGCTCTCTCTCTCTCTCCAATTCCTTCCTGTCATCTCTTCTCCCCCTTCCCTATCACATCCTCACCCCATCCTCATATCCATCATCACTCCATTCCCTCCTTTCCTTCCTCAAACCGGCCACCACCTCGACACTAGTCTAGTGCATACACTACCAAGTGCCGCTTTATGGGCAGGTACTCCCGCCGCAGGCATACTCATCCCCAACCTTGTGGCACGAGCAACCCCTCTTCATCAACTCGTCCGTGGCACTCAACGCCAGGTCACGAGGACAGGTGGAACCGCCGCAGATGCTGTTTTTGCAGTTGTGTTGGCATCTCCGCTTTTTTTTCTTTCTTATTCCTATTGGAACTTATCGATGGTCGATGATGAATGGTGGGAGAGTAGGGAGGAAGGTGAAGAGGAGATGGAGAGGGAAGGGGAGAGGGAAGAGGAGAGGGAAGAGGAGAGGGAAGAGGAGAGGGAAGAGGAGAGGGAAGAGGGGGCTCTGAGAAAATGAGAAGAAGGAGGAAAACGTACTATTCATCCCCGACCTTATGGCACGAACAACCCCTTGCTTCGATAGATGGGGGTGGTGCTGCGAGAGCGAGGGCCGAGAGGAATGTTAGGGCGAGGGTGAGTGAGAACTTCATTTTGCTGATTGTCTGATAATTGCTGTTGGCTGTTGAAGTTTATTGGTGTTGTGAAATGGAATTGTGTTTTTGTTGGGCTCGGCCGGGCTGATCTGGTATGATATAGTTTGTGGATATCTGGTACGGCTTGGGGAAAGAAGGGGACGGGTTTGACGGGGTTATATACTCTCCTCCTCCCTCCTCCCACCATCTTCTACCATCGGCATGGCATTGTTCCATTTGACAGCAGAAGGAGTGAGGGGCACGAAGATCTACAAACCCTCCTCTCCCCATCCACGGTCCGCAGTCCGCAGTAATTAACCCATCCTCTCCAACCACAGCTCTCCAAACACCCACCAACCGCTCCTCCCTCTCCAATCCTCCACCCAAACCACCCAAACCACCCTCGCCGCAACGAGCAAGCGAATAGGAGAATAGGACGACGTGGTAGGGACGATACTAATGTGCCTGTATCTAGAGTCTTTTCTAACCACCTGCCATTTCTGTAGCTCAGATGCGCATATGCTTAGCTTGAGGGGGGTCTTGCGGTAGTGGCGGGCTGGACGGACGCTTGGTGTGGTGTGGAAGGTTTGGTGGTGCTCCTTTTATTTATTTATATAAATACATACATACTTACATACATCCACTCTCAGCTTACAATTCTCTTCCATTTTCTCAGTACTGTACAGAAAGAACATCTCTTATCTCGTCTTTACTTTTTCAGAAAATATTGGATCCTTTCCTGCCTCGATGGTTGTGAAGTTAGCTTTCATCCCGCAATTTGTTGTGTTGTATCATATTCTATCATGTCAAGAGAAGAAGGCTAGCCAAGCTTTCATCTAACCAACTCTTAGTCACCTACGAGATCCAAAGATCCATCCATTGGCCGCCTCAACTACAACCACCAGTTAGACCGCAAGAGAGGCTCCAAGCGTATAAGCTTATCTTCCCTCGCACCCAAAGAGTAGAGAGGAGACTGGAGACTGGAGAATGGATGGAGAGTGCAAGTGGTAGAGTGGGCACTCATTGTAAGACTTAGATTCAATCGCAGGACTAGGATTGGGATTGGGATTAGGATTGGGATTGCGATTGCGATTACCTAGGTACAGTACACTAACCTAGCTAGCCACCATTCCTTGACGTGAAAGATGGGGACTAGAGTTCCAGCGAGCGAACTCCTTGCGGAAGGCGACATCTCCCATTCCACTCCGTCCTTTTCCTTTCCTTTCCTTTACATTCCATTCCACTCCATTCCAGACGAATCTCTCCTCCTCCTTTAACGTCTAACTTCTCGTTTCTCTAGATAGGATGTCAAGTGTACATACAGTACGTACGAGGTACATGGTTAATCATTTGGTATATCTTAGGCACACTTGTGATGGAGACAATGTATTCCGGGTCGGGGGCTGTTCGGGCGAGGAGGGGATTTGCCACTAATACTGGTTTTTGGGCGATATTGTCCTGTCCTGTCCTGTCCCATCATCATGCATGCTTGCACTTGAATCAGAAAGTGGAAAAGTGTCAGTTCTTAGCGAGGGGGAAGAATATGGATTGGATTAGAAAACACATGTCGTTCCTCAGCTACGTTGAGATCCAACCGAGGGAGACATTCGATGGCTGCAGCGGTCTAGTCCGCCTAGGAGAGCAACGAAGTAGGTAACTTGTTTTTTCGAACTGCTGTCCTTCATGAGCCTCCTGGCTGAAATACCCAGCCGGCTCACCCAGGAAAGGAAGCCTACGGGGTTCAAGGGAGTGAGTGAGCCAGCGACTTGGAGTAGTCGAATTCAAGGGATTTAGGAACATAACAAGAGGTTCCCGAGGTCAGCTTGAGATCAATGAAACGTCAATCGTCCGCCCAGCCTCGGCTATTTCACAGGGGTCTGCTGCTTGAAAAAGGGGGGGGGGTTTCCTAATCCGGGCGGGGTATCTTGGTCACATGTCTCTTTGCTTGCCTTCTATGCTTCTGCGTACTTGATTTGCAAAATCAGAAGAGTACTACGAATAAGTCAACTTACGATTTTGGACTCCACATTCCTCACCATACACGTATCACGAAACTCTGTAAATCATCCAATCGTGTCTCAATCCGTGACCAGAGTCCAGGCCATCATCACCACCGCCACCATCCCCACCAGCTCGAACGTCGGAACCTCCTCCGCAAGATCACCACTCGATACCGAGTCTACCCCGGATCTTCACTGCACGTAATACAAGCTCGGACTTCATTTGCTTACCTCAAGCTTTTGTTTTCCGAAGCGAGGAAATATATTGGTTGATAGCTTCCTTTAACGCGGGTTTGTGTCGGGATCAAATTGGCCGGGTAATTAAGTGGACCCCCCCTCTCTACCGTACCGCACCACTTTTCTGTGCTTCGTTAAGCAGCATGGCGTCACCAACGTCATTGCTATAAGGGAGGTGGTGAAAAGGGTATTACAAACCCCATCTTTGCAGAGTTGAATACTTGCAAGTTGATTACACTGTACCATTAATTATACTTCAAAAATTCCTTTTCCTTCTCTCTATCACATTTCTTGCGTTTCTAAGTGATTCGGAAGAAGCCACTGTATCATCCAAATCTACCACTTGTATTCTCAAGATGTCAGGTGCGAGGAGAGTCAGTCTTAATTCCCAGGGCGAGCTTGCTGGTGGGAAGGTTCAGAAGACGGATATTGTGTGGGTTCACACTCCCCAGTTAATACCTCCATCCAACAAACTTCCAGCATCTTCTTTGCGGTATATCATGCCAAAAGCTATACAAGAGCTGACATCGAACCAGGCTCTACACATCCGGAACGCCGAATGGCCAGAAAGTATCTATGACTCTCGAGGAGCTCGGGCTAAAGTACGAGACGAAACATATCGATATCTCGAAGAATACGCAGAAGGAGGAGTGGTATTTGAAGATTAACCGTATGCAACTCTCCACATCTCTATCACTCTAAAAAGATTAATAAAAAAAGATTCTTGGGGTGGAATTCGAGTGCGAAATATACGAACTGACGAGGGAAATGATAGCAAATGGACGTATCCCAGCCATCATTGACCGAACGGAAACAGCAGAGGGAAAGAGCCATGAGAAGAGAGTCTTTGAGGGTATGGCTATTATGCTTTATCTTTGCCAGAAGTATGATCAGGAGTATGTGATCTCGTATGCTTTTGATAGCGACAGGTAGGTATTCCTTCTTGATATTTCACTTCTCTGAGAAAAAGCGAGAGGAAAGCTATGAACTTCTGTTATTTTTTTTTTGGCGGATAGAGAGATGGGTAAAGAGATCAGGAGCTAGATGAGAGATGTCAGGCGGCGACTGACGCGTATCTAGGTATTGGGAAATCGTCGAGTGGATGACTTGGATGCAGAGCGGAATCGGTCCTATGCAGGCAAGTTCCATTTCCTATGACATATTTTTTTTCTGGTCTAACCTGATGCACCCAGGGACAAGCAAATCACTTCTTCCGCTACGCACCCGAAAAGATCGAATATGCCATCAATCGCTACCAAACCGAAGTTCGTTCCCTCTCCCATCTATTCACTCCTCCTTCCCCCTTCCGCAATTCTCAAAGATCCCATCACTAACATACCCAATCAACAGACCAAACGCCTCTACGGCGTGCTCAATGACCGTCTCGCCCAACAAAAATCAGCAAATCACACTGCAGCAGGGACAGAAGCCTCCACAGCGGGCGGCGACAAAAGTAAAGCCGAAGGCGGCGGACCCTGGATCGTAGGTGACAAGTTGACAATCGCTGACATTGCGTGTTTTTCGTGGGTTAATTGGGCGGAGTGGGCTGGGGTGGGTTTGGATGAATTTCCGTGAGTTCTTTCTTCTTCTCAGAAACGCTGTTCAGGAACGGATTGTGAATACATGTTGGAAGCATGTATGCTGATAGGCTTGATGTGTAGGGAAGTTAAGCAGTGGGCTGATAAGATCAATCAACGACCTGCGATCAAGAGGGGACTGGATGTACCGGAGCCGTTTAAGATGAAAGAGAAGATGAAGACTAAGGAAGGGGAGAAAGAGTTTGAGGAACATCATAGTAAGTGGGTTATGGATGGACAGAAGAAGGACCAGGAGAAGCATAAGTGAAATGCGGGAATCAATGACGTTCGAGGTTTGGGATTGATTGTTTGCTGTACTGTAATTTAGTGTACTTGTATGTAAATTGGTCGTGTTTCAAGGAACTGGTTCGCGAGGTTGTGGGCGCAAGGTGCAATTCGTTCTGATGATAGTTTTTCTGACCATCTTCTATAGTACGGAGTTCAAGGGACGATGACAGTGAGAGTTCACTCAAACTGTAAACGCATCAAAGAAGATGTCGTCCTGAGTTTTCATTAGTGCCGCAAGTTCTTCCCCCTGCGAAAAGGGAAATACACTACACTCATTCACATGCACTGGATGCAAATACTACTCGCTACTTATACGCCCGCGATTTTTTTAATTTCAAAATGAACCCCTTGCTCTCAGTAAATCGCTGTCGTTCCTACGGGTTACTATAGTTTCTAATGTGTATATATATATTTTTTGAGTCGAGTGTTCCCTAACCTCCCTTCAAGTCCATGTCATGGAGTTTTCCTTGACAGATGAATACAAGGAAAGGTTTCTTCGCTACTTCCTTTCCCCACTAGGACTCGATCACCGCGATGTGACCTCTTCTCGTATTTCGCACTCGCATTCGTTCTCTGGGCCCACGTCTGGACTATGCCACTTGAAATATTTTGTGCCTTTTGTGGAAATGGATGTCCTCTTCTTAACCAAGTCCTTACCTCTCGATGATCAATGATGATCAGAATTAGTTCGACATTCACTTCACCTTGTGTTGCAAGTATGGCAAGCAAATTCAAGTTCTCTATATTTATAGACAACAGATCTGGATTCTCTTGCCATCATACAAGAACGCTGACCGCTGGCTTGTGGGGCGACTGGTGAGTTCAAACCCAGTTCTTTACTTCTCGTATGGACAACTGTAGTTACCTATCTACTCAAATAATGATTTGCAGATAGGTTGAAGGCATATTATTTTCGTATTTTAGCTAGTCGAGGAACTATCAAAGATCGGACGATGCGCGCCCATTGTAATTTGGTCTTACTCTCAATTGATCAGTTGCTATCAACTCCCCAAATTTTGTCCCAAAGTCTCTACTCTGTTGAAACCCAACCAGCAAAGATGTCACTTTTCGGATTCAATTTGACCTTTAAAGTCATCCTTCGCTGGCTGGTCAAAATTTCGAAAGCTGTCGGTATCAACCAACTCCATGGGCGGCACTGGTGTGCAGATATTGTAAACTGTGCTACGTAAAAGTCTCAGTGCTTCCAATAATGCCGAGGGTGCCACATATACCCTTCTGCCTTCATTAACTTCCTTCTCAGATCGCATCGGTATACAAAGCATCTCCTATGATGTATGCTGTGGAATGCAATTTTCTTGATTCAGAGATGACAAGGGGACGGGTCGATGGTCCCCAACGACTTCTAGAATAGATTGAGCCTCATCACACAGATCGCGAAACTTGGCCTTAACCTTTGAACGATCTTCGATATCCGAGACAAGCGTTGGTATCACGCCATCATAGGAGATTACTGAAACTCGCAGGTTGTTGAAAGCAATCTACTCGCTCAAGAGTTTGCCACCGGTAGGGATATTCCTGATCCGAGTGAGATGTAATGCGAGAGCAGTCTTTTGAACATGACCTCACAACATTCACGTCGGAATTGAGTTTTTGAGAACTAGCCTCGGTATAAACCTTGTGAGGGTCTTGTTTGGAGAGTTTCGGCAATCCCTCGATTGTCCTCCCGATGATCTTTGACACCTTTCACTATACTTAGTACCACAAGGTGAGGGAAAATGTAAAAACTACGTCGTTGAGCGCAACGATGAACTCGAAAACTCAAGTACAAAAGAGCGCCTTCCTTGCCCTCTCGGATATTACTTCGGCAGCCTCCACACCCAAGAACAAACTTTACTCCCAGCCAAACAAACTTTCTCCCCTAATCCCACACACCCATCCAAAAACCCATCAGTAAAAAAGGTCATTCACCTCGAAAACGCCTCCGAGCTCCGTAAAATCCAATCCGACCTCTTCGGCAGCAGCTCCAAGAGTGGCTGGGTCCCCCTGAGCTGCGTCGGGACATCCGTTGTTCATTTCATCGCCTCAGGCGAAGGACCACCCAACGACATCGCTTCTCATCTGAAAGACGACCAGATCCAGTTCGGGCTCATCCATATCTACGTCAACAGTGCCGTTAAGGACATCCTTTTCGAATGGATCGGAAAAGAAGTCGGGCTCATCGAAATTTGGAAGAAGTCTAAATGGGCCGTGGAGATCCAGGCGTTTCTCCAACCATACCAGGCCAAGGTCGTTGTCACGAATAAGGATCGTTGGACGCCGAGAAGTAAGCATGCTTCATTGAACTGTATTGCTCGTTTCGTGTTTTGTGTCTGACGGTATCATTGCTAGCGTGATCAAAAATGCAACTGCTTCGGGGGAAGGTGCCCTAATTGAGTGAGCGGGTGTTATCGAGTCTAAATGAACCAATTGCTGTTAAGACAAGAATTGTTTCTGGGAGATGGATTTCTAGCTTAATTTAGCACTGTCAGCTCGGTACCCTATGAGCTGAAGCGTCACAGACTAAACGAATTTGGAATTTGACAATTTATCTTTTTGCAGTAATACGTCCAATTCCCTTGTGGTGCCATTTACTGTCGTTTACTCGCGGAGAGAACGAGAACGGTGCATTGCAATCATCCCGAGCGACCAGTGTGATATGTAAGCCATTACGACACAGAGTGAAGGGCCCATGGAGTACACCCGTTTCGCGTCCATATCGATATCTTGCTCTCGAACAGTCTTTCTGATGCCGCTGTACAGCAATGTACAGTACACCACGAGAAGATAAACGCGAGGCCAGAACACTGAAAGCTCTCTCCTGGGGAAGTATAAACGAACATCGCCACAGTCTAGTGCTGGCCAAAAAGTATGTACGGGGTAATATTTACATACATAGTAGTAGAGAATGTAGTTCACAACCTCTCTATACTGTTTAAATGACATCTCCTCAAAATCTGCAACTTCCTTTTTACAGACACTGAGAGTAATATGGGTTGGAAAATGTGCAGGCCGTTCCGGATACACAAGCAGTTGTACCACTCCATGCAAGCCCGCCACATTGTCCCCACTTGACCTGCGGTGCACCGGTAGGTGTTGCAGTGGCACTCGTTGTTGAGGTACTGCTAACACTCTTACTAGTAGTCAACGTCGTTGGAATCGCAACACTCGTCGAACTACTCCCAACAGTACCCTCCGGCCGCGAAAAACACCCAGTCCCCGTGCAAGTCAAATCAAACCACCTCAATACCTCAGCAGCATTCGTCTGGATATCATGCGTAACGCCCTGAGCACTAACAGCCATGAACTTCTCCCCGTAAATATAAGTCGTCCATCCACTCTTCAGATCATTAGGCAGCGTCTTGACAGGCGTACTCGGCAACCCCAACACGGCAGTCCATTCCTTGATCTCCTCCTGTAGATTCTGCGGGTACAGAACCTGATCCGCCGTTCCGTGGAAGACCTGCATCTTTGGTCTCCAGCCCGTGTAGCCCGGGTATGCTGCCTCGACAATGGCTTTCCACTCCGCGCCTGTCTTGACAATCTTTCCGGTCGCGCATGCATCGCTCCAAACGGCGTAGCCATTACCGGCATAACATCCGAATGCGACCCCTGCCCAAGCACTACCAGCTGCGAAGACGTCCGGGTATGAGCCAAGGAGGACATTTGTCATCATAGCGCCGGAACTTGTGCCCATAGAAAACACCCTCCTCGCGTCGCCGTTGTACTTCTGCAGCGTCCATTTCACCATACTGACGATACCCTGACTGTCGCCTCCGCCATTATGAGAGAGTGTTTGAGGTGAGGAGACATCCCAGCATTGGCCTTCAGCGTTGGGAGAGCTGGGGAAAATCATGATATAACCATAAATATCTGCGAGAGTCGCCAACTGTGTTCCGGCGAATGCAGCTTGTGCGGTACCTTGACACCAGTGGGGATTGACGAGGATGGGAGGGCTGGGTGCGAGTTTTGAGGGGAGATAGAGATAAAAGGAGACATTGGTTGGGTTAGGGCCGAAGGGTTCTGTGATATGGATGAGGGGATTTGCGGCGCTGGAGACGGAGGAGAGGAGGGAGAGGAAGATGGAAATGCCCGCTAGGGCTGTTTTGAAAGATGACATTGGAAAGGAGTACAGAAAAGTACGCTGAAGAGACAAGTTCAATTGATACGAAAAGCAACACACGAACAGAAGAAACATGCAAAATAAAACAGAACTTTGAGGCGCTTTTTGATATCAATATCCAGAGGTGGAATTAACCCCCTCCAAGACACGGAGACGAGACGCCGCCACTAGCATTCGAATTTGGCATCGCAGGATGATGTTCCGTGAATTTATAGGGGACTTTGAACCTCTGGGCCCCTAGGGGTAAAATGGATGAAGAGGGAAGATGGAAAGTCTCGAAATTTCTCCGTCCCGTTTGATGGAAGTGACCCCTCATTTTGTCAGGTGATGGTAATCTTGGCGGGGGTATTTACGGCCCGGTCCTCCCCTTTGTTTGTCGCTAAATTTAAGCGACTGATCCAGGGGATCAGAGGAATTACTTGGGATTGGATCTTCGAGGATTGTTGAGTTCTACCTGGTGCATCCACTTATTTGGATGACTGGAGACAATCTCACGATACTGATAAAGCTTGAGTATTGTAGTTCTTCGTTTTGAAGTTCTATATTCAATTCTGAAGGAACGCTAACCCAACGCCACGCTGTATATATTTACACCAAAACCAAAAACTCCAGGTACGTACAAGTACAGCGTTATTCATCTCGAACCAAGAGCAACGCTCGTTGGGTATATGTCGCTTCATGAGAGGATAAGTTCATTGATAGGTCACTCCAAACAGGCAAATTCGCAATTCGCGTTTCCGATCGTTGGATAAGTTTAGAGATGGTCATGACCTATTGATTATCAGCAGCGGATCAGTATTGTATCGGGGCTCATCAATGACTCACGGCCAAGTCCATGTCCTCTCTTCGAGATTGACTTCGCTTGACTCTGCTTGATCTTCGCAAGTCTCGCTCTGAAAAAGGGATCAGTCTCAAAATCTGCAGCTCTCAACACCAGAAGTACTCACTCCTCAGCAGCCTCCTTCTCAAGGAGCTTGATATGGTCCCTCGCCTCTCTAACCGCAGTCCTGGCTACCGCCAACGCATGATCCGCCTCCTTCTCTCTCTTCTCGGCATTGACAACCCTTTCCCTCGCGGCTATGAGGGAGGGATCTTCATTGCGATGTAACAGGCCACGACGAGGAGGTGACGTTGAATGCGATGTATGGAGCCCTTTCGTCCGGACTGGAGAAGGGGAGCGGTTGCGACGGCCGAAGAGGGTAGACTTTCGTTGGGGGACGTCGTCCCGGACAACAGTAGAGGAGGAACTTGTGGTTGTGGTGTCGGCAGAGTGCCTGTTGAAGAGAGGCATGATTTCCTGTTTTTGGTATGGAGAATGCTGAAGATGGTATGTATAGGATAAAGTGGACTGTCAGAGCTGTCATTGACTTGGGGAAGCTTGAAGTGGAAGACTTGTGGAGAATTGGAATGAGGAGGGGGAGATGGGAAGAGTGGATTTTAAATGTAGACGCGTGAGCGGTGATGATCGTCAACCAAGGTTTCTAAAATGAGGATGATGAGATGGCTGATGTTGTCGATGACGTTGTTCGCAGGGGATGTGAGACCAAAGCAGGGGTGATTGGAGGCAAGGTATGTCGGCACGTGATGACATGGATGAAGTCCGACTCCATGCAGCAGGATGAAGGAAAAAGAATATTGATTCAGCGAATGCTTAACGATTTCCTTCCAAACAATATGATATTCTTCTCTGGCATCTAGATGAGCCACTTCAGTGCGCAAGACTGGGCGGCGAACATGGCAGGTTCAATGAACAAGAGATCTCCACCTACACCCAGAGGTAGCTATCTCCCCTGATAAACACACTCTAGAAACTTTACCAATTCATTTGAGGTCTGGACTTCAATCGCACTCCAGGTTCCACGTTATCTCTTTTGTTTGGATTTTACGTTGAGGGCTCGGTAAAGTCGAGGCTAGCATTCAGGGGCAACGCTAAATTGCTTGGCTGGTCCATTCCTCAAACTCAACAGCGTCTCCTCTGCCCGGTCGAGGGTGAACTTCGTCATATCGTCGATATCACAACAGCTAACTCCAACCACCACCCCGACTTCCAGAGGCAAAATCATACTCTGTGCAAATTGCTACTCCCTACCGAACTCGAATGTAGACTCTGGCAGATCGATGTCACCAAAATCCTGCTAGAAGTTGCGAGAGATAGGAGGAAGATACATCCGTATCTACGATCTAGCTGTTGAATTGTGCAAGCACATGAGGATATGCCAATCCAAATCTTCCGGATCCCTTGCAAACATGCCTGTGTCCGGCGTCGGTCTTGTTAGACGATTATCGGGCAGGGCGTGATGCACGGGAAGCAACACCACCCATAGCTTATTAGTGAAAGGTGCCAGCACAAGACACGAGATAGTTGCTCCCGGCCCAAAGACTCAAAGCTGAGAGCAGGACGGGCGTCAATAAATCTGGTACTTATTTTATATTTTGCAGCCAGTACCTATAGCGGGAAGAAATCCTGGACTTGGTTCATTAAAAGTACTGAGGGACGACTAGGCTAATCTGGCTCCTGGACAAATCATCACATGGTCGACTGGAGGGCAGAAGGATTCTGGTCGCATTCCGTAATGGTCCCTTCCTGGTTCTTCATGCTACTTTACGGTGAATGACCTCTATATTCGAGTTCTATAACGGCGTTAGATCGCTTTGGACGAGGCCAATATCTGTCCGAAATGGAGACTGCTTCAAAATCCGTCCAATCTCCGATTCTTTCTTTTTCGGTCATTTACAGAAATCAACTCAGTAAGGTACATTTCGTATTTTACATGATTACCGCCCAAAAATGGAAAAGTATCAGAAATTTCCAATCAGCAAGCCCGCCATTCAAGCGTGGTAGTTACCTCTCCCTCATTGAAGTATGTATGCTTCGAAGATCCCCCTCCTATTCCAGTGACAGCACCGCGATTGGTGATCATCAAGAACGAAGTACTGCCGCAATCTGACCACAATCTATCTCCCTTGTCAACATTATCTGTGACATCGAAGGTCCCTTTCGCCGGACCCACAAAGTCATGGCGTGTGTTGGCTGTGCCAGCCTCTGTTTTCGTTAACATTTGAAGCTTCTCGAACCTGGCAATCGCCTTACCTCCTTGGAAACCGTATCTCATCAAGTGACTAGCTGTCGCTCCAACTGGAATGTCCACCGTATCACGATAGCTGGTACTGACGACCGAGAATTGCCTTCCTTCCGGGTAGCCGAATTCGATTCCCAAGCCGCAGAACTCCTCGCTCTCGCTCTGAGGAACGTTGGAGCCCTTTGTTACGTCGAAGGCTGGGAAGTGAGCTACGATTCTGATGATTCATGTCAGCTACCATGTTGTGCAGAGGTCTATTATAGCAGGGCTTACTTGTTCTGATCGACCTTGACCCAGAAGTCGGCCGTCCCTTGAGGACACCCACTCCCCCAGTGTGTCACCGCGGCTCTATTTTCCAGAACCATGCCTTTAACACGGGACAGAACTGTCGCAGCCGCCACAACAACACCAAACAAACACGGTTGGTAAAGCATATTGATATAAACAAATAACGAAGCTGACGGTGATAAATTTTGTAGACGGCACACAAAGCTTGTCGGAGGAACCGCATTCTAGGAGAGGGAATAGCATGTCATTTTATAGACATCGGTGCCAGGATGGCTACTCGTATTCCAACATGTGGTCGATGAAATTTCTTGACGTTCTTGGATATAGGCTACGGGGAGTTCATTTAAGGTTATTCAATGTTGATTTCTGGGGAGCCAATGGGGAGGGGAAGATCGGGCCTGAGAGATGGTGGCCGCTTTACCCGGTGGCGATCGGATATGTGCCTGAAGAGAAACATCAATTGATCGCTTGGGTGTTGGTCGGATCGTCGGTTTGTTCTATTATTGGAATCTTTTTGTCTGCTGTTTGAGGGGCGTGCTGGATGATGTTTGTGGGGAAGTGGCAATTTTGGTTGAACTTCAGCTGTTTTGCCTTGGAAAAGAGGCTGCTTGTTGAAAAGTGTTTCCCTCATTAGCAAGCAATGAAGATCTTCCTTGATAGATTCCAAAAGGAAACGAGTAGAGCCATTTGAATCGAATCGATGTGGATTAATATAAAGCCTAAGAAAAGCTGCCGAAACTATTCTAAACCATGAGGATGTTGGGCTCCTAGATAACCATCCTTGCCAGCCTTACAATCCTCTCAGCTTTAATTTCTCACAAAACTCTTGCCATCCCTGCCCTCTATATCGTCACATGCTCTACACCGCCCACAATCATCTCTTATTCAAATCGATTCTTTCAACCTTCCCACGACATTCTGTTCAAATTCTTCGCCCAAGACCTCCCTATTTTCCTTCTCAAACTCTATCACACTTCTCCCCCCAAACAAATTCCACGGTGTAGCTCCTTTTTGGATACTACGAAGTGAAGACCTAAGCCAGGACTTCTTCGGACGTGCCTTAACAATTTGGTGGAATGGTCCTTGATCTTGGATGTCGGCTATCAGAGTCCTTAGCAGCGGTGGATCAAGCTGAGTAGGCATTGCCCCAATGTCCTCCAAACGTGGTGGAAGACTGCCTAGTAGAGTTTGTATCTGCCAAAGAGCCTCGTCTTCGCCTCCCATGAGTGATGTGGTGAGTGGATGACCCGCTCGAATTTCAAAGAGTGTGTTTGCAAAGGCCCAGACATCCGACTCCTTGCCAAATTTTCCATCTCGCAGATATTCCGAGGGGCAGGCACTCAAAGGTGTGGCGAGTCCTGCTGGGGGGTGGTTGAGGAAATATGATGCTCCGAAGTCAATGATCTTGATGTTGCCCGTGCAGTATGGAAGTAGTCGCATAACATTGACAGCCTCGTAGATGAATGCTGGTGCCGATTCATCCATCTCATGGTCCCCATATGGCTAGACTCGCTCTCGGACGGCCTTCCCAAGGATTTTGATCAGCTCTTTTTGAGACTTTCCATCAAGTATTTCGAGCTTGAGGAGCACATTTGCGCTCGTAAAATCTCCTTGAGCAATGCCAACCTCTAGAGAAGGTAGGAAGTCAAGACTTTGTGCCATCTGCAGAGCAACCATTTGAGCATCTCGAGGCTCCAGCGTCGGGATATCTTCATCCACGAGGCGACCCTGCGATAGCTGCGCGATGCTTGGGCCTATAACCTCGGAGACAATGCAGAGATGTCTTCCGTTGGGGCCCGTGATCTAGAAATGCTCGGTAGGGATGTCGATCGGGGCTCCTGAGTGTGACGATGCCCGCTCTTTAATATCCTCGTACGCCTTGATGTCGACATTCATTGCATCCTCTGAAGCCACTGCCATAAGTATCTTGATGGCCACATATCTCTTCTCTATCATGTCCTGTGCCAACCAAACGGTAGCGAAACCTCCATGGCCTAGCTTGTGTATGATGGTGTATTGGCCATCTTTGACCACATCATTGAGGAGTATAGGGTGATACCCTCCTTCCTAGTAGGCCTCAATATCCTCGACTCTGTCTGTATATGGCGGTATATATCGCATTTCGTCATCTCCCATCTCACTGAGCTCAGCTTCCAACTCGGTTGTGTCCACCCCGCCGCCCGTTTCTGCCTCGTTCGTTCGGACTTGCGACTCAGTCTCCATCACGGCACGATCTTGGATACTCATGTTGGCGGGTGGTGGATTATTTGTGAGGATATTTGAAGTTGCATGGTAGATGTGCGAGGTGTTTGTCCGGGGTGATGTCGATGACTGGGTTTTTAAGAAAATGAGTTTTGGAAGGTGCTGGCTGACTGTTTTTGGGCTTTGAAATTAGGCGAGCATCCTTTTAGCACGGCGAGTTGATTCGCATCAAATCACTCATTCACCCAGAAATTCAAACAAAGGAAAGAAAGTGATTGAACGAGGTTGGGAATCTGGTGACTGGGATTCCGGGAGAGCGAAAGCCTTTCAAAGCTGATCAAAGAAGTTGGAGCTGAAACGTGACCGGCACAACAAAGGGAACAGGTCAAAGACCTTGGTAACCGAATTTAGGGAGTGAGATGTGTACTTGGGCTCTATGAGACTAGATTGAATAGATGTGAGCATTGTCGGGCTTGCCAATGGACTTTCCCCATAGGACTTTGGTAAAGTCGGCAGTAACATGGAGGTCGTCTTTAAAGTAGGTATGAGAGAACTTCACACCGATTCTGCTGCTTAGGCGAGGGGCAGAGCTGTGAAAGATCAGAGAGTCTTCTCGGAGGTTAAAATGAACTCACCAGATCACATAGTTACTAAAACCACGAGACTTAGCAGCTTGGGCGCAGACTGTCTCTGTATAGGCCTTCACGTGCGGGTTATCGGAATAGATGTTTGCCATGTGAGCTGGAATTTGTAGCAGTAGAATTCAATGACTCCAGTCTTGCTTTAGTAACCTATTTGTAAGGTAGTAACTGTAATGATTATTGAGGGAAGTCGCTGTGCGTCTTTAGGTGTTCGTTGGTGCCATTGTCATCCCTTCCCCAAAGCTTCATCTTCCTATCTGGGCGAAAGAAGTTATGGATCTAGTCCGAAGAACCGTCTTAAAGAAACATCGGGGCGATATCGAGAAGCATGAGACATTTGTCGCTGCTTGCAATTTGCATTTTTAAACTCGCTTACTTTCTCGCGTCGATTCTTGACAGACGGGCGGATGCTCAACGCCAACGATGTGACAGCTACATTTGTTTGAGGTCAACATTGGCTTAAGACTTCTCAAAAACTGTAAGACATGATGGATACAGTGGTGTTCGATGCGCGGAGAGTGTGGCTGAGCGAGAGTTGAAGGATATCGAGTACCAGGGTTACACCTCGCACTTCTTTCAAATTGGGGACTAAGCTATTTCCGAGGGTTTCATGTGTATTTCCGTTCTTTCCCGTCACCCCGGATACATTGAGGATGAAGGGAAACCATTGCTCAGGAGCGAATCGAAACACAATATATCTCCGATTTCAAATCGGGCCTGGAATTCTTGTACTTCCCGTGGATGTGGAACTGGAGACTTCACATGATATTATACCAATCTATGATTTGAACTGTGTTGGTCCTCTTCTTTGAAGTCACTCCGACTCGCTTGTGATGGATTGGATCTGAGGGCTGAGTTTTTAGGACTGGGATGCTTGATTAATCTTTCTTTGATCTTTGGGACAATCAACGGAGTGCTCAAGGGTACATGTGAGTATTTGTGAATCGTTTGCAAAGAGCGGGTACAACCAAAGCCAAAAATATTAAGTCTAAGGAGGAGAAACAGGTGTCTGGGTTCCATTGCAAACCTCAATCAAAAGACAAAACTTGACCACAATGGGAACATGCGAGTCTCAGAATGAATATCGCAGTGGACAATGCAGATGAGTCGTTCCAAAACGTGACTAAGTCTCGCTTCGTGGGCATTTGTTGTTGCCATTGACGTCGCGTCTCGCGTAGGAGCTCATCTTTGATCTCTCGAAAGTGCCTCACCTCGACCGTCCTTCCCCTTCCCAAACGACGGCGCTCTTCGAAAGCACCACTTCTGAACACCAACACAAGATCCCCAAACTGTACGAGAGAATGGGTGCCTCTGACCGCAACAGAAAACCTTTGATGGATACGGACATGGAGATGGACTTAGCGATGGGTGATAGTGGTGTCAGTGGTGACCAGGTTGTTGCAGAGAACGAGGCAGGACCAGGCGCACCTCAAGACGAGGCAGATGTCATCAATGCTGATGAAATGTTGGCACGCCAGGTCAGTATATTTCCTCTTTATCTTCTGCGTGATCTCAGAGAAATGCCCTTGGATCTTCGGTCTTGAGCCCGTTCTCTATTCTTGGGATCTCAAAGCAGAGCTATGCTAAGCAGTCAAACAGCTAGCAAGAGAGGAGATAGAGAATGCAATCGACCAACGTACAAGCAGCAAGCGCAAAGCATCAGTATCACTCTCCGACTACGTTTATGCTGATTCCTCGGACGATGAGGCTGAGAGACCGCACACCCAATTCTTCGCCCGACCAGGCAAAGAACCAATCGAGGTTTCCTGGGATGAGAACTGTTCGAATTGCGAGATACCACAGGCTGCTCCTGTTCGGGCGATGATTCGTAGGATTGTAGCTAAAGTTGCTCTCGAACGTGGACATGAGATCGCCTGGATCATGTATGTTGTTCCCTCCACCCTGGTCGTTGCCTGTCTCTATTCCGACTCCGCACTCTTTTTTGACTGCTGAAAACAGTGCTTGCTGACACCTTTACTCAGGAAATGCTACCTGCGCGGCAGATGGATTCAGAACAATCCCGTCCCCTCTACTGATCGTCGGTTCCTGAGCTATGTTGAGCACATCGAGGCAGAGTTCGGATACAAGTCAGATGAAGATGAAATTCTCGATCCCGGCGTCCGTCCACACGAGAGTGCTACCATCTACTTCGGACCGGATGATGAGTGGATTTTGGAGAATATTGGACTGTGGCGCAAGAGTGGTGGTGCGACCGTTGTCTGGAATCAGGATGAGAACTTGAGGTTGAGAAGCCCACGCATCCTTTGAGGAGGTGCTTGAGCTACAGGTGCACAATTGATGGGAAGGAGCGAGAGGGCATTATCATGGATGGATGCACAAGTTGATTCTAGACTCTCTACTTATCAAAAACGTACGGTTTGATAGAGGTGATTGGAGCTTTGTTGATAAAGATAGAGATTGTTGGGACTCGCCTGTTCTGGAGATTGCCCCTGGTCGACAAATAGATTTCTTTGCACCGCATGTCTGACCCTCGCAATTACTAGAGCTGTGAGTATCAAGACGCCGTAGAAATCCTTTTCATAGCTGTGCATACGTTGAAGGCAATCTATAGTCCAAAGCAAATCCTTCTGAATTCTTCAAACTATTTCTTGATCATCCGCAAAGTATCGTCGCTAAAGTGACTGGTCCAGAATTTGCAATTGCGTTTACTGATGACATTGAGAGTTTAGTATACAAGCAATATTGGCCTATGGTTGCGGTGCGGATAATTTGACCATGTACGTCGCCGCAGCATCGAATGGAGCTAGGCAGCAATGAGAGCACAGGCTGATCAGCAGCCTTACGATACCAATAACGTCTATAAAGACTTATTCCTTATTCAAAAGTCAAAGGAGATTGTGTAGTACAGTGCACCTTAAGTTTAAGTCGAATATCACTTGATTATCTTGGATATCAAAGCCTTGGGACTTCACGCCCATCATGACAAGTAACCGCCAAAGCCCAGTAGGCTCAGCCGTGGCACCAAAACAAGCAGCAACATCCAAGATCACCTCCCAACCAGAGCCCTCTCACCGAGCAGCCATCCACTCTCTCAGATCCGACCCAAAAGGTGTATTCCAGCTCGGGCACGAAGGAGTGATGCGCTCCTTCGACGGCACATACGACCGCAACGTAATCGGCGCCGTAGCTCTCAGTCCTGCGCAGATCAAGAGTTATCTAGACTCATTTCCCGTTCCCTGGAGTCAAGAAACCGAGGACTTGTATAGAGGTGTGGATGGAAGGGATATTGCGGGTGAAGAGGCGCTTTTCCATCCCTCGGATGATTTGCGTCCGCCGAAGTATACGGAGGATAGAGTGAGGGTACAGAAGGACGTTGAGGAGAAGAACAGGGAGATCAGGGAGATGATTGAGAAGGAGGAGAGGGAGGGTGTGGACATTGTTGCGAAGTATGCTTGTGGAAGGGTAATTAGTGATTCTGACCTAGGTCTGAAGAAGGAGATCTAGGTACATGTCATTGATTTGAAGAGCTGTAACATATTAAGCCTCCGCAACTTCTCTAGTGTCTTCCTCTTCGTCGCTACCGACAACATGCAACAGCGAGTCGCTCATAATAGTAGTCCTGCCGTTCTCTTCCCCACCTGTGGAGTTTCTACTCACTCCATTCGCATCGCCGACATGCTCCCCAAATTTACCCCCTCTCATCCACAGAATACACTTCCCGAAGGCCAAGCTTGATGGCCTCAAATAAGTCTTCAGCAAGCAGCTTATCTTGACCATCCTCCCTTTTCCACTCGATGCTCAAAAAGTAAATGATGAGTACAAGACCCAAAACTAACCAGAAGCCCGCCGCGTTGAGATTCTTCCATCCAACAGTGCGAAATTGATACGCACTGCACATGTCCAGGAATCCATCGTCAATACGATTGGCGAAATTGCATTCATTGGCGCCTCGTCCTCGTACGTAGTCTCTCAGCTCAATTTGAATCCGCGCCAGTGACGTCTCGAACAAGGCTTTTGCTTCGACCTTCCATTGCGTGGAAGACAGGGGCAGCGAAACCGGCAGAGTGATATTGGATTGCATTTTGGAAGTTGCATCTAGGGCGTTGCCTCCGCGCATGGAGATACTGTTACACACACTCGAACGCCGGAGTGATATATCCAGCATGTAATACCCCATCTTCTCGATATGCGATGTAGGGTTGAGAGCTTTGGGAGGTTTGTCTAGATTTCCAGACCAACAGAAGTCACCTGATAGGGTACAGATGGAGGCTCTGTCAACACAAGCAAGAACCGTTGCAAACGGGTCTGCGTTGTAATACAGGGGTTTACCACGGAGCGGCGGGGGTGTAACGAGAGCGTTTGCTGGAAAAATTGGATCCTTAAGTGGTTGAGTGTGATAATTGTTCTGAGATTGCACGAACATCAATGTTGTGAACCTGTACCTTTCGGAATTGAATCCTGGGATAGGCTGCCAGTCACCAGAAGAGCCACCTTGGTTACAAAATGTACTGATGCCTAGTCAGCCTTCGTGATTGATGATGTCGAACATCGGAGGGGTGGAGATATGGAGTCCACTTACGCGACTTCGTACCCAGGGAACATGGGCCATGTATTCTTTGTAGTCGTCCATGTTGAATCGCTCATACCGCTCGGGCCGTAATTGTAGCTGAGAGATTCATTCGAAGCGAAGGCGAAATCCTTCCTTTCGATAGGCACACATGTAGTTGATCGATTGAATAGCATTCCTTTGGGGACATTGATGCCAAGAGATTTGGATGAGATCAACTCTGTCCTCATAGTGTACGCTGAAGATTGACCGAGAAGGCAAAGTTCATTGGCGAAAGGGCATGCATCATCGTGCACCTCTGTATAAGGCATATCTTGCGCGACAAAGAAGTTGCAGCCGTCGGCGCCGGTAGAGCTCCTGTAGCACCTTTTGGCATATTCGCTAGACTCAAGTTCTTGAAGATAATTGAGCCCAGTGGTGCAGTTAGGTGATGCTTTTTCACCTCCCATGACCCAGACTCCACAGTCTACAGATGCAGACAAAGCTATACTTTCTGATATGAGGTTGGTAGATGCGATGCTTCCCCAAATAATAAGCCCAAAGGTGATGGCACTGAAAAGCCAGAGGATTATAACAATCACGGTTTCTACCCAACGGGCCTTGATGTTCTCCCACCTGAAGCCCGTGTAGACCTCGTCAAAGGGATCCATTCTAGGGGTTCCTGTGGTTCCTGTGGTTCCTGGAATTGGAGAATGGTCAATACGAGCAGCAATGAGACGAGGCGCGGTAAGTTGCGAGTCAACTGGGGCGAGAGGAGGCGCGTGCGTGACCATCTTCCAAGAGAGTAACACAAGAGACACCAGTGCAAAGTCGGGAGTCCTGGAACATTTCCATGTTTCTCTTATGAGAGGGTAAAAGGATCTACGTGGAGACCTGGGAAGCATCCTGTGGCTCTCGTTTGGTTCAGCTTCAAGTGCTACAGGTCTGCGTGAGTTGTGGCTTAAATAGATACTCTCAACCGATGCCCATATCCTGACGATGAAGCGATTGAGGACAATGTATGCTGCCGGTGATGCCAGAGCAAGAAGTGCGACAACAACACCCAGAATGATTCGCGACTGATCTTCAGCTATGGTGATTTGACGCCCTATTCTGTCAAACAAGCGCTATAACATGGGCCAAAGAGATGACTTACTCCAAGCATGTCGATTGAAGTCTGTCCAAGGTTTCCAAAAGCCATGATAGACTTCTTCAGTCTCCAACATTTTGAAGCTATACTAAATGAAAATTGCCCTAATAGAGGAACTGCTGGATCCGGATACACCTCACAAGCATGAAAGGGAAGGAGATGACGGTTTTAAAGACACTGCTGTCCGCAGACCCGTCACCGGTCCTGCACAAGACCATGTTGGGCAGCAAAAAACAGCCAAGCGCAATCCTCAAGTGCTCAACTTCGCCCGAGGAGGCTATGTGCATTACTAACCAATGGGCAACGACTGAAGGCTTCTAGCAGCAAACCCACTAACGATATAGCCGTCCGGACGCCTTGTTCCTGGCATAGAGATGTTTCGTTCGTCTACGCTGATGGTGAGGTTTCATTCCTCACCGAAGCCTTTGCGAAACTACGCTTAACTACGGCTGGAAGTCTGCCTTGGGTTTCCCTTCCCCAAAGCTGCCTATGTAACATGCTGGGACATCACTAGGGATGATGTGAGTACCGCTACGTCGCGAGCAGCCTTATTCTCGTCAGAAGTAGCGCCTCTCCCAGCGAGCTTGGGATCACTGACAAGTCTAGCAGCCGGGGTGACATTGCTGGTAGTCAGATTGGAAGGTGACATAAGAAGCCGGAGGTCATTTCCGGTGCGTCCATCTTCTTCGAGCGCGATTTTGTATTCAGGATCGATAATCGTACCAGAATCTCAAGTCGTAGGCGGGAAGTTACGTTGCTAGGCAGTCTCTGAATTCTTTCGGGGGGGTGGGGGTTGGGCCCGCACTTGTAGGGTTGCAGATGATATTGTTCCAAAACTTCAATTGTGCCGTCTTTAAGTGAGGTCTTTCATCCGTTTTCTTGCTCGCGGCCCCATTTCATCCTCTTTTGACTCGATAGTCACATGGATCTCCTCCGGTGCGTCATCTGTATCATTTCCAGCCCCAACAACCCAAGTGTTGACAATCTCCTTGACTTCTTTAACCACTTTTTCCTTTCCTTTTGCCTCGCTGACACGTCTGAGATATCCCGAGTAGACTACCACTTCAGCAACACCAACCAAAGCACTCCCTGTCATACTCAGTGCCAGTCTCGCAGGTGTGTTCCACCACTTTGCCGCAATCCATATAGCCACCGCACAGGCCACAATGCTGATCAAGATGTTGAATATTAAGGCCATCTGCCTGTCTACATCTGCGTATGTAAGCCCGTCATCATCCGGGTCTGAGGCATTGATATTCTGGTGGCTGGACGCAAAAGCTCTCGCGGCAGAGGCAGCTGGGAATCTTTGAGAGAAGGTCTCCATGGGAGGAGGAGGGTTCGTCATTCGTTCGTAGTTGCGTGCTTCTTCTTCTCGTCGGAGGCGTGCCATGAGGGCTTTGTATTCGGAAGTCTAGTTACATGACTGTCAGCAAGCTGTTTCGAGCCCGTGATTGTGGCCTTCAAGCATATTTATTGTACGCCAAATGACAACGGCGCTTGGAACTCCTGCTCCGATTCCCCCACTACATCTGCTTCTTGGTCTGGCTAGGGAGGGATACATACAGGTTCTGGTTTTGGCGGTGGTGGAGGAACGTAAACTCTAGCACCTTTGAGCAGATCCTCCAGACGGCATGGTTGAAGCTTTTGAGCTTTCATTTTCTGCGAAATAGCCACGACTTGTCCGTGTGATATTGAGTTGCCTATCCTGGGATTCGAAAGTGTTGGCTCCGAGGCAGCATTGTCATTTCTTGTCTCTCCTGGACCTGTGTTGTTTCCTGGAAGGACGTAATTATTTCGTATGTTCCCTTCGGCACCATTCCCCGTGTATGCTTTCGTCTGGTCTTCGCTTTTCCTTTTGTTATTGTTGCCTCTCGTTGAATTATCGTCGTCGCGAGGGCGGTTGCGCTCTTCGCTCCCCTCTATCGCTCGGTCGAGGCCCCGGACCTTTTCCAAGGCCTCCACCATCGTGACCGTCATGGTAAGTAGCACCATCTCGAACCTTTTTATTGCATTGTTGTGAGATGTCGTCGTGGAGAGACCGTCGTTGAGATCTAGCTGAAGACCCAGGTTGCCTGGAGTTCAAGCTTGTCTCGCGTGTACTTGCTTGCCTCGGTCCTCTGATGACCCGACAATGGTCTAGTCTAGCCGCAAAAATATATGCGGAATACCACGGCTTCATCATTTTGTCACCCGCGCTATTGCTCCCCAAACGACCTCTCCACCCAAATACCCATTTCCCAGGGTGCTTTTCGAGTGTAGGATTGAATCTGGGCTTTCGGGTGCCCAGTCTGCTACGATAGTACTTTCAATTCGGGTTTACAGAGGCAGGAACTGGGGAGATGAGAATCCGATCAGCCAGAGCTTCGTTGCTCTTCAACAGCTCCTCAACCTCGACAATACCTTTATATTCGGCATGTTACAGGTGCCAATTGACTCCGCGGCAACCCGTGCGACTTTTCTCGAATTCGATATACCGGCATCCCTCGCGGAGGAGGCAATCAACCTGGGCGCAAGCCGTCTCTGTTGCCTCCCATGTATTCTCCAACGCGACTGCTCGCCCGGCAGGACCTGGAGATGTTAGCATAGATCCTTTGCGTATAGTGGCGAAGGAAATGAAGTTTTTGACTGGCAATATACGGCAGCTTCTAGGATCCGGGCATCCTTCTCTGGACACCGTTGCGAAATACTACACTCAAGCGGAGGGGAAACATGTGCGACCACTCATTGTACTGCTGATGTCTCGGGCTACAGCTCTGACGCCCAAGTCTACTCGATTCAGTAGCCAGCAAAGTACAGCAAATATTGACATTTCCATCTCTCCAATGTCAATTCTCACCGATGTCAACCCAACTGCCCCTTCGACGAATCCTCTGACCCACGCACAAACCTCGTACTCCGCCGCAGAGAGCGACATCCTCCCATCCCAGAGACGACTGGCAGAAATCACCGAGCTGATCCATACTGCGTCCCTCCTCCACGACGATGTAATTGACCATTCTGTGTCAAGGCGAGGATCACCCTCCGCAAACCTCGAGTTCGGGAACAAGATGGCGGTACTGGCGGGGGATTTCCTTCTAGGGCGTGCTTCCGTGGCACTTGCCAGGTTACGGGATCCGGAAGTCACTGAGCTTCTAGCAACAGTCATTGCGAATCTGGTGGAGGGAGAATTCATGCAACTGAAGAATACAGCCCGAGATGAGAAGAATCCAGTCTGGACCGAGGACACCGTCACATACTACCTTCAAAAGACATACCTGAAGTCTGCGAGCTTGATATCGAAATCGTGTAGGGCAGCAGCATTGCTTGGAGGCTCAGACATTGCGACTGTGGATGCGGCGTATGCGTATGGGAAGAACTTGGGCCTTGCATTTCAACTGGTGGATGATATGCTGGATTATACGATCAGCGAGAAGGAACTAGGCAAGCCAGCAGGTGCTGATTTGGAGCTGGGCCTTGCTACTGCTCCTCTGCTCTTTGCGTGGAAGAATAATAAGGAGCTGGGGTCTTTGGTAGGGAGGAAATTCGCCGAGGAGGGCGATGTTGCAAGGGTTCGTCACCCAACTCCTATTCCTGCCACATCTACTGACTAAAATCTAGGCTCGAGAACTAGTCCTCAAAAGTGACGGGCTAGAGCAGACACGAGCTCTGGCTGAGGAATACGCAAATCGCGCGATTGCTTCACTTGATGCATTCCCTGAGAGCGAAGCGAAAGATGGTCTGGTAGAGATGGCTATCAAAACTTTAAAGCGGAGGAAGTGATGATTCGAATACTTGTACAACCCTCCTCTTACTCTAGCGGCACTGTGGCTGCTCTGTACAATGGATGCATGAGGATCTGCATAGAAGGTGTATTATACGGTTGGCTTATGTGGCGACCTTGGCTGTAGAAGGCCGGAAATAGACTTTTCATAATTTTCATCGGGACATGCCTTCTGGATTCGTGTGAGGCGGGCTGTTGAACAGTAAGTAACCCGCTTCACTCCATACATGTGAGTGGCTTCATGGACGTATCCTTTGACTTACCTCCGCTGCCCTTTCATGCCTTTGATTGTTTGGACTTTGCTTGCAGCATGATCTACATGGGATTTGAGGATGTTAGTCTTCGTATCTGCCATTTCAGTGTTCTCGCACATCGATATTGAAAATATCTTGAAGATTGATGTTTATAAGCGCTAGTATAGATGCAATCGCTACTAAGAATAACTGCGCTAGAATATACTCAATCTACGTATGACTTTCGCTTAGGATCATACTTACAAGTCATAGATGATTTGCTAACTTATTGTGTAATCTTGTACTGATGTCAAGGCCTGCTTGTAGAGAAGAATATATGCTGTTACTCAAGATACCGCTGAAACCATCTTAAGAAGTGAAGCACTCCTTAGGAACTGACATGACAATCTCACCCAATAATACTTTCAACAGCTCTAAGAAGCTGATCAAGCAGAATGTCATTTCTCTTCCAAAGCTTAGAGAGAATTGGGTTTGAGATGTGGAACACTGTGCATCCTGTCTATACCTTAGAATTAATTACACTATAGAATTCGTGAGAAGAACCATAATATCAAAACCTATTATAAGACATGCTATAAAGAAATAACAAGAGACTTAAAGATCATTTATAGCTTCAAAATCCGAATTCTTCATGTCTTCCTAATATCAAGCGTAATGAACATGTAATGTAGACTTTGAGTGCAAGCAGCTGAAGGGTGGCCAGTCCAAATCAAGCAAAAACAGCTCAATATAAGAAACACCTGGGGTCTGTCATATGGTGAACCTTGAAAGAATACTTCTCTAAACTAAATAGCCTTAGCGTCTTTGAAAACAGAGACTTACGGCTGAGAAGAACTTGTGAAACAAAGGTCCTCGCTTTGAGGAGGGCAGGGGTGACTGGTTGCACGTGCTTCCGTGGAGCCTTAGCTTACTCGGTTCATTGAACGCAGGGACCTCAACCCAACGTCTCCACGCGTCACGTCTCTCAACTTCTTCAATAACCTCGAATCTCTGAATAGCTTCAAACCTCGAACAGAACAGGATACAACGACGTGAGGGCCTGTGCGCCCCTCGCCCGCGATGGCCATGACGTCAGTTACCAGCAGGTGCGGCCGCATCCCAACTCTCACCTTCAACCTTATTGACACCAATTTTTCTAGAGTCGCGCCTCTTAAGAGATACTCAACACGCGTCAACAACACCACAGAGAAGCCTCCTGTCAAAAGGAAGCTCTCAGAGGACTCTCAATCAGTTGTTGATTTACCTCCTGTGAAGAAATTCGCGCGTTCTTCTATTCAAAGCTACTTTCAACCTCTGTCGAGTTCCTCAAGTACCACACCGACTCGATCTGGTCCTCAATCCTCGGACAGCCTTGAGCCAACACCAACTCCCCCTTCATCTCCTCCCTCGAAAGAAGCAATCAGCCCTCCGGTTTCGTTACGGAGACCTCACAAACGACCGAAAAGAAGACTCTCTACCAAGCCTAGAGCTTCCCAAATCGTTAGGATGCCTCCAACCACCGAGCTGTCTTCAAGCGTCTGCTCTCAGTGCCTCGAGGATTACGTCTGCCTGAAGCATCGCGATGTTCCTTACCCCCTCACTGACAAGTACATCGAAGGCGATGCGATTGACCACGGTCCTTCATCAGCGTACGTTGGTTCATATGCTACGAGTGCTCCCTGCGTTCCAAGTCCAGCCAAGTTTGCGTCCGCGAGTGGAGCCAATCACTGGAAGCAGACCCATCTCCGCCTCAGTAGTATCGATACTCGAGTCTGTTGCCAAGACTGCGGTTACCTCTACGATAAGACCCTGGACGACGATCGCAAGGCCCACGAAGTCTATCATGACGAGATAGTTAATTGCAGCGCGGATGCCAGCAAGCTCTACCCAGTTACCCTTCCAGGATGCTTCCCGTCGTTCAACGACTCCATCATCAAGGAGCTGAGATGCATCAGAGTCCACCGCAATAGCCCCTTGGGTTGCCGCTCCTATGCCAGCCGTGTGCTTGACAAGGTTAACAAGGAGCTGGGCTGTGAGAAGGCTAATGAGATCGGACGAAGCCATATCTTCATTGCTCTATTCAACAACCGAGCTGTCGCCGCTGTCATTGTCGAACGCATCTCCAAAGCTGGTGCTTACATCCGTGCGAGGGGATTTGGTGACCTTGCTCCTCTTCGGCAGGGTAACTCCAACGCTGGTGTTGCTAATCGTGTCATGGCGTTGAAAGACTTTGGTCATGTTGAGGAAGAAATCTCTACTGTTCATGCCACCAATAATATCCACATGTGTGTCGATCGGATTTGGGTGGATGAGGAGTTCCGCCGCGGCGCTTTCAAGTCAATTCATTTCGCTAGCTATATCCTTGATGTTGCCCGCGAGCACTTCATTGATAACTATGTTATTCCCAAGACCGAGGTTGCTTTCTCAAGGCCGACCAATCTTGGCTACAAGTTTGCGTGCGAGTACTTCCGAGGTGTCTTCGACCAACTCTTCCCCAGCCAGGACGTCAAGCTTCTGGTAAACTCAGCTGAGTCTGTCCACAAACGTCAGATGCCTGGTGAATCTAGATAGGTCTGCCTGAATATCACGTTTCCACTAGACTGGATATTGACTTGGAGGGGTTTGGAACAGTATCCACTGGGCTGATCTCGACTTGGAGGGAGCTGTACTTGGGTTTTTGCGTGGACGTTCAGATGACTAGGATTTGAGCTTAGGTTGGGCGATACTTGGGCGTGGTTCATGGGGTGGTAAAAGCGGTTTGCATTGCATGGAAGGGGATGGACTTTTTCAACGCATGGATGGCATGGACGGTCTGGGGAGTTTATTGATTTCCGGACTATACCCATGCATGGACAGGAGTTTTTAAGGGCATGGACAGCATCAATGAATGACAAATTCAAACATAGTCGAATGGTTCTTGACTTTTGATTTTGAGGCATTAGCATCTTACATGGTCTGCGCAGGAACCCTCCGCACTAATCTAGGATATACAGGAAGCTTCGTTTCAAAGGGAAGTTTCGTTCACGGAAGAAGCAAGTGTCAAATTTTGTATCTACATAGGATGAGCGTGTCGTGAGACTTTGCGATCAGAACTAAAGACGGGATGAACTGCTTGGCAAGACATCGTCAGTGTGTTGAAGCCAGGTTTGCAATTGTGACTTCGGACTTTTGTTTAAGACAGTTTCCAAACATCGCGGCCCACAACAGGATATTGTTTCACCTCGAAGTCCCCCAGCAAACGTCCGTGGTCAAGATCTGGGGAAGACATGCTCAAACCCCAGTTCGGATTGTGGGGAACAAGCCGCTGGGCTGATGGTGGCCCTGCCAAATAAGCTTCGCGACGCCGAGACCCGCACCATTTGATAAGACAAGATCAAGACGCCTCAACCATCACCGAGCTTCCGGCACCAAGCAACGTGCCAACGACGACCACTCGAATGATGACAGTCCGGATACCTTCAATAACGCAATAATCGCACGTTCGCAGATCTGGATGTTTTCACCTAATCAAGATGTCTGCCGAACTGCCTTCCTCGAACCCTTTTCGGAGGAAAACCCCTTCGACCCTCCCCTCCGCCATGTCAGAGCGCCCCTCTACGAACCTCCACATATCCTCTCAGTACGAAAACATACCTCCAGAAGCTGCTAGCATGGAGCAGACAGCTATACCCAAGAAGATCACGAAGAAAGTACGCGTGCAGTCCCCTCCTCCGCCATCACCGTCTACACCTTCCATACCAGATTCATCCTCAACGGTTGGGGAAGATAGCTATGCAGTACATGGCAGACCTCCCTCGCCCCCGACCCCACAGGCAGATGATCCTTTCGATAGTGTAACATCGGACACGTCTGAAAATGAGGAAATAAGCAGGCCCACTAGAGCTCCGGCGAATCCTTTCTCAAAGACCCTAGAGACTATGGAGCATCCGGAACGAGAGGCTCCAATATCAAACCCAACGAATACTACAAATGCAGGCAGGGCGTCCATGGATGTGGAGGCATTCAAGAGATTATTGATGACAGGCAATGCTGGGTTGAGCACAACTCCGGTCCAACAGGTCGCTCATTCGCATGTGGCACATACCCTTGGGGATGGGGGAAGTAGTACAGATACATCATCAATATCCCGACAGTCTATCTTCGAAGCTGTGCAGGAGCCACTGCCGGAATCACCTCGCACGTCACACGAGATATCGGAAGCAGAAGACGACAGGAGAGGGCTGGTGACAGAGCGATCAGTTGCACCCAGGAAGAAACCCCCACCACCAAGTTCAAGACATGGCAAATTGATAAAGGTCGAGCTGCGAGATGAAGGCACATCAAATGCCCTGCAATCACCTCCTACGCCAGGCTCCATCACATCCCAACACTATTTCAGCTCCAGTCCTCGCTCCCAGACCGATCTCAACAAGCCTTTGCCTCCAGCCCCAACTCGAGCCAGCCATGATTTGGAGCGTGAATCTGTTTTCGACAAGGAATCGGCTGGAAAGACACCTGAGCCACCATCTCCATCGTCATCTATAAGAAAGAAGAACCCACCAGCACCACCACTTGCTCGACGGCACAGCCAGAAGGTTGCTGAATCGAAGTTGACTAGAAGTGATTCAACCAGATTGTCACCCAAGCCCGAGGAGGAACTTCCAAGAATTGGATTGCAAGAGAACAGGCGGCCTTCAACGGACAGCGTTAGGGTCCCTCCCCCTCCACCATCTCGTCGTCCAGGTACGGTCAGAGGGTCTTCACATACACCAGTGACATCGCCATCACCAGTCTCTTTGCCGACTCCACCGCCAGCTCGAGGCTCATCTCGATCCGTATCCGGCGGTAAACCTCCCTCTGTATTCAACTTGGACCTATCTTCCACCAACAAAAGAGCCTCTGTCATGGCACCTCCACCTCCACCGCCTCGTCATAGCCGTAGTAGCTTAGATGTACAATCCCCTGGGAACTTACAGCGGTCGAGTGGTGAGTATACTCGGCGGAGCAACGAAAGTGCTCGACGTGGGTCGCAATATGAAGAACCATCCGTCGCAGTGGAAACCGAAAGCAAAAATGACATACTGGCGGACCTGAGTAAACTCCAACGCGAAATCGACGCTCTACGTCAGAGCGAGACTGGGAGAATCACATGATTCTAATGATACAAAGAATATACTGTACGGGTATGAGTGTTCTGGACGCCAATGAGTGGAGGTCCATATTGTCCATACTCACCGCCTTCAAAAATTTCGGTGGCTTGACATGTGCTGTTTCTGGCTACCATCGGTATATGCTCGGGCCAGCCAAACATCGGTTTCATGGATTCTCATCTTTGATCGGAAAGGTTGTCAAGTGATCAGATCTTCGACGTTTCTTGATACGACGTGGTATAGAAAGCCTTGCCAAGTCAAGCCAAGGAGCTCTATTAGTGTATCAAGAAGAGAGAGAGAGGGAAGAAGCTTCGGAAAAGTGTGGTCTCGCCATCTTCTCTTTCTTGTTTCGACCTGGGGCTGGCAAATCATGTGGGAGTCCTGGCTCAAGTACTTGGGCCATAAGTTCGGTGGTTCACCGAGTACTTGGAATCAAAAACGGAACGAATATTCGTTCGGCAGCGTAATGTCAGCGAATTGACAACAATGGGTTTTGAGGACAAGTCATGAATTAGAATCATCGATCCATGAAGCGGATAGTTGGCATACAGACTAGGCATTCGAAGGCGTGGGCGAGATGGGATTGCTGCTTCCAAGTTCCAGGTATTACTATTGATAATACTCATTAATCGCATTACAAGGAAGTTCATTTCAATTCGGTACATACCATTCCAAGTTCTGTACCCTAGCATACGGGTCTTGAACAGCGGTTCCAGAATGTCGTCAGGATTTCAGATCTAGTCAAACCCTGTTCCGCTTCCAACATATACCAGAGATCTATATTTCAATCTGTACTTTCCTCTATCTCTGCAAGTGCAAAATGTGAGCGTTGGAACCTGCATACCTCATATGCATGAACACCTCATCCTAGTCTCTTACTCCTCTCAGTATGACAGTACTTACAGTAGCTATGATTCGCTATTCGAGCAATTCCTCTCTTTCATCCCCTCCCATCGCAAGTCGTGAGTCAGTAAACTTGGAACCAACCTAGCCCTTTCTACAATGCCCTTCCCCGAAATAATAACAATACACATAAGACTCAGTTGTCGCTTGCTGTATTAGTCTAGACCCCAAACTTGGACTCCCTCCAATCGCACAGCGATCTGAGCTTGCCATTGATTCGCCTTGCTCTCCTCCGCATTGGATTTAGACTTTGCACTTTTGCACTTTACTTTAAATTACTTTTGTCTCTCCTCATTCCCCGCTTCACCTATACTCCCAGCAGATGCTGCATGCCGGATGCCAGATATAAAAAATCTTTCCCAAGAGTGGAATTTCTGCACGTACGCACCCTACGGACCGCCAGACAAGACCCTGCTACTCTACTAAGGCACAGAGAAGAAGAAAAACAGGATGCAGTTACAATTCTCCAATACTGCAGGAGAGGGAAAAACAAAAGAACACAAACAAGGTATTCGGAAGTATCGATCGGATGTGACCCCCTTCATGAAATAGAGTTCAAGCCACCAGCATGTGATGTGATGCGATGTGCAGTGCAGTGCAGTGCAGTGCAGTGCATCCTCGCCTCGCGTCGCCTCGCGTCGGGGGCCCACCGCCTTCCCTTAAACAGTTGTCTAGTAAGTCCAAACCCTGCGATTTCTAAGTGTTCTGTTGACGTCGACGAGCAGCGGGCCACGAACTCAAAATGACCAATTGCCGATGACGGATTTGGATCCATCTCCGCGATCCCTAAAGGTTGTGAAGGGGGATGGAAGCGTTGGGGGGATAGTCGAGTCATGGTCGTGATCATCATCGTGGGCTTCATCGTCAGGTAAGTTTTCCGCCACCTGGTTTTTTTAAGTTTGAGATGAGGAATACAGAGAAGGCGACGGTAGCTTTTGGGGGTTTTAAGTTTCGATCAGCCGGACCTGTTTCCTGAGTGGGGGATGGGAATGGAGATGGGAATGGGAATGGGAATTGGGTTGTGCCATCTGAGATGTTGACGTCGGTACTGTACTGTATGTCTCGTGTGATTGCATGGGTGTTTGGATGCGATGGGTGGTGCTTGAAATTTGTAGAGGTGTGCTTGAGTGTCATTTTTGAGTTTGAACACCCCACGCTAGGAACGGGTGGACTGCGGTGTTGTGTTTCTGGTTTTGTCTGCTGGTAGAAGAAGAAATAGTATACGTTTCTTGAAAGGTATACTAGTGCTTGAAGTCCAGATGCCAGATGAGGCAGTTGTGGAGAACGAAGTTGCGAGCGGATGACCTTGCTGACTGGGATATGGAGTAGAAGGGAAGTCCGCTTCGAGTTTTATGGGATGGGCAAGTGGGTGTTTCCCATGTTGGTAAGTGGATACCAGACTACAGTCAGTAGGCGGTAATGATTTGAGTTTCTATTGTGCCGCTAAATTTTGAAGATGGCATGGCATTTCAGATTCCGGTATTTGCTTATTGCGAGAGGAGCTGCCTGCTAGGCGCTATTGGCTATATCCTTGAAGAGGAGCTGGAAGCGAATTGGTAGTCAGATTAGCCTCTAGCCACTTTCCAGCCATGTCTTTCTCTAGGCTTAGCGAACATGGACGCTGAGGACTCAGTAGAAGTTTGGTGCTTCTTACGGATATCAGTGCGGCCAGGGGAAGGAAAGATATCTTGAGTTTTCTGCAATAGCTTCGCCTCGAGTTTTGCACAAGATTTACAGGGACCTTGAAAGTAGTCTATAAGACAACGATACCACTAACATCAAGGCCACCAACCAGCATGGCAATTTTTAAATCACCACCTACCAACAGCCAATCCAATGGGGATCAATCCCCTGGAAGAGACATTTGCTTTAAAGAGGCGTAATATGCTTCACTTTAGGTCTTGAGGCTGCCAAGAATCCAAATGTACAAGGATACTTGACTCTCATTATCCATCGACTCCCGTGTTCCACACATTTCTATTTCCACCTCCACCTCAGCCATGACCTAGAGCTCCTTGCAGGACCACATGGAGAAATTTCGCATCTGATTCTGCCTCGGAGATCATTCAATCCCCCTTCAGCGCTCATCAATATTCGATAGCCTTTTTTGGGGGGAGGTAGTCAATGAGTGCGTAAGAACCTATCACTTTCTGACCGATCTCAGTCCCCTAAAGAACTTCCAAGATTGTTCACTCGTGGCGTGAAGGATGGAGAGAAACCCTGTCCCGTCCATTGATACGGGATCACATGTGGCAGGTGGTTGGGGGCTACTGGGGAGGAATGAAGCGAGTCGACGTTGGGTACTTCTGCATGCTAACGAGATCTCGCCCGGCAGGATCCGAATGCAAACGCCAATGACAGCAGGAAATCAATTTCTGGGCTGGAAAAATGCAGTTGAAGACACGGCATATGTGCGTTTGGCTTGCAGGAGGGCTGTCTGCTGTTTGCTTTTTTGTTTCAGTAGTTTTGTTCATAGGCTTTGGGCTTTGTCAAACGCGCATGGATATTGTTTGGGAGTGTCGTGGTGCAAGGGACATGCACGCTGCTGAGATGATGATGGTTATTGCTTGCCAATTTTCTTACCCGAGGTGGTGGTAGTAAGATTGACACAGGAAGTTCTTCGTGATGATGACGAGGAGGAGGATGTGCAATGGAAGGCTGCGCTGAGCTGAGGCTTCAGCAATATGGATGATCGTCCCGAATACCTGCAAAAGAGACTTGCTGATCTTCCGCACGCGGCATCATCTTGCACTCACCCCTGCATATGGGGAAGGGAAGAAGCTAGTAGAAGAGCCATTCGATTCGACGACAGTTGGCGAGACGTTGGAAGAGTGCGAGGTGACCTGCGTGAACTATGAGCTTTTGGGACAGACGTGCATAGAGTTTGCGCTAGACGACTCATGCCCTACTTCTGGGTTGCAGGTTGTCAGGTTATCAGGTCGGGTATTTTACCATCTAGACGGCGACAAGCTGACAGGACAAAAGCTGGAAAGTGGGAGGCTAAGCTCTAGAAAGATGCGATGTTTGCTTTTTTCGGAGGGCTGGTCGTCGATTGAGTTTTGGGATCTCTCCACTTACTTGAGATGCGATGGAGTTTCGGAAGTATTTTATCGACCGACCGAGCTTGGACCGCAATGCAAGGACGATCGTTCGACGCTCTGCTGGTGGAGACAGAGACCACAATAAAGCCTTCTTGTGCAATGATTTGTGTAAATCAACGGGGTTGCTTGTGGCACCCAACGCTCACTGTGGCAGCTTGGCGAGGCTGATGATCAAATTGAAGAGGACAGAGCGGGCTCGGTCCTCGTTGCCGAAGTGAATCACTGCTGAAGAAATGGTGTTTTTAGTTAGTGGTTGAAACGGGTGCGGCAGTGCTTCGTTTTCAGCCTGGTGCGGGTTGGAATGTAATTGGTTTGGTCGGGTGTTGCTGCCCTGCAGTGCATACAGTCTTTCTGTTGAGACTTGGTATTGTTCTTTCTCTTGCTTGCCTTGCGAGCTGGAGCTTAGATTACTCGACATCAAAGAGTTCGAGGCTGCAGATGTTGGTCAAACTGACGCCCTGCCGCTATGCCTATGATCAGGGAGGGAGCTAGATGGCATTTTCCTTTTACACTCATTCAGCCGATGCAGCCTGAATGATGTTGTTATCTGGACTTTCGTGAGTGGAATACAGAGAACGGAAGTCTGCATCGTGTAGGACCCCCACGACATGAATCAGCGATGCTTCGGGATACTGCATTGAGACTGCCTTTCCTCGGTTGAAGATCTGTCTCGGTTGAAGAAGATGCGTATATCCGATTGATGTGTGCCAGCCTGTCTTACAGTATTAGCTGGAGGACAAATTGCATGCATGGCGGATATTGTGGAGGTTGTCTTCGACTTTGTTTCAATGGCTCGCCAGATCTAGCTACAGTATTGACCTGTCAGTAGCGAAATCTTTCAGCTACAGATTCTGCACGGATGTCAAGCCAAGACGCTTTGGGTCGATTGTTGGTTGGAACACCGCTTGCTTTCGGGACGGGAAGGCACGAGACGAGACGAGGAAGTTCCGATCTTGATCTTCAGTAGATTTCGCACGGTCTTTAGGGAAATGGGTTGGGTATGCTAGATGGGAAATCAAAATGACCCACTGGCCTCTCCTGGGAGGGACCCTGTTGTACAATACCATGCCCTGGTTGCCCAGAAAAGTGGACAGGATATCCAGAAGATTACCAAGCCAAGAAACCAAGGCATGTTATTGCAAAGATATGGGAGCTTACGGTTGTTTCTAACTGTGCACAAAACATTGCAATAAGTCTGGCCATGTAGAATCTTGAGATAGGAGATAACAGGGCCATTTCTGCAATCCAACTTCTCGGTGCCACGGGCAGGAGAAGACAAGATGATCGCAACCAAGGAATCCAGAGATTTCGAAGGATTCAGCGTCTGCCAGAGCGGAGGGTTGTCCGAAACTCTGGTTGTGGTATCCTGGACTTCCAGGCTGGTCTTCTGAGCGGCACAGAATGTCTCGCTGGCACCTCTCCAGAGCCCCGCCATAACTATTCAAGAAGGATTTATCACACGGTACCGAGCACTTCATGCAGGAGGCATCTCTGTTCCAACTCACGAATCACATTTGGCTTATGTGCTACAAGTGGAGAGCTGCACGGCATGGATGATTCCTTTTTGTAAAAGCTGGCACCGACCAATCCAGTGCTCAACCAGGTCCCAAAAGCCCGGTTGGCGTGGCTGGAATTGCAACGCTGTCATCTTGTTGGAACTTTATGTTGGATTTTTTGTCCGTTGCTTGCACATGTGCTACGGCAGATTTGTTGCGGCTAGGTTGTCCACGAGTCATGCGGCCGCCTAGACCTTTTGATGAGATTCTTAAGAGGACAGGTGTATTTGAGGATTTTGTGGTCATGCTTAGAGCCGCGACATCGTGAGTCTCAAGTCGGTTGTCCTCAGATCCTCAGATTAGACTATGGCTTTGTTATCAGTTGCCCCTCCCGAGGAAGCTTCTGTGGAGTCATTTGGAGCTGTCTCTTTTTGGAGGAGCTTGCGAAGAAGAGGGAACGATGCCACTGTTTGGGGCTCTCTGGGGTCTATGGGACGAGAAGACTAGATCCTCTTCTTTGACTCAGTACGTGTCTTTTCGACCCGCTTCAACGTGATTAATGATTCAGATGAAAAGTCCAAAATCCAGTTCTGAATCCACCACGGGGATTTTAATTTTAAGGGTTTGGTGATGAGATCTAGGGGTTTGGGAGCTTCAGGGGGCCAGCTTGAGGATGGACCAGACGCTGTGGACACAGTGGAGACGGGGTCGAGGCATGACGGGCTGCACCAAATCTCGGTATGCGGCCCAGCCCTGAACCCAGCTTGCTTCCGCTACCATGGCCTTCTACTTCTAGGTGGTACAAGGACAGTACAGTCCTGTACATTTTCGGGCAAGGAACGCTGATAAGCAGACAAGAGGGACGCTGAAACTCTTTGGTCAGCGTTATTGACAAGAGCTTAGAGGCGCGGATTGGACGTTGCTTCGTTAGGCTCGCTATTATGTGCTGCAATTCCAGGGACATCCAGGGCAGGCAAGCAAAGGAAAGGGCTGTCAGGCGGCGAGTTATCCGTATGGAGGTATGGAGGGACTCGAACAGTTTCGTTTCTTTTTCTCCCCACAGATGCTGTCAATTCCCGGGACGTGGCACATCGTGACTTCACTGAATTCTACGACGGACGGAACGGACAGGGCATCCTAGGAAGCAGAGGCACTGGAGATCATGGACACTCCGGCCGCAGCCTCCAAGTGGAAAGAGGGGTATTAGTACTGTTAGAACGCCATGTTTCAACTCCCTATCGAATTGCTCCAGGCTTCCCAAGGCCTTCCAAGGCCTGCAGGTTGCTGCATATCCAGTGCAGAACTTCCAGCGGCCATGCCTGATGAAATCTTCGATAGCAGGTAGCTTCGGAGTTCTCTCCGCTCCAGAAAGCCCAGGACTTCAGGATATCTGAGACTTTTCGGCTGTCAAAATCGGACTGGTTGTATCTGAGACTTATAGAGTGGCCGTTGTAGACAGTGGAGTAAGCGGAAAGTCACGGAGGATACGTTATGAACGGATTATGGAGAAGGCAAGATCTCGATATAACGCCGATTTGAGTCTCGCAAGTTCCCAGCATCGAGCTAATTTCTGTCCGCCATCAGTAGTCTGAAGTCTCAGGCTCCACGCTGCTTCGGGTGATCGTCAGCAAAGCCCTTTTTTCTCGTCTTTCCTGCCCTTTTTCGGTTCATATGCCGGCGATACCCTGCGCTCCCTGATCGTGATTCCTGAGCCGCAGGGTTTTATGGTTGACGACCAGCCTAAACCTCCCATCGGTCCACCATGACGAAGTCTTACTAATTGACACCTCTGCGAGACGTGGGGTTTTAGAGTTCAGCACCAGTCCGAGTTGAGACTGTAGTGTAGGTCTGCGATGCGAAATACATGGCTCGCTGGAGGGTAGCAAAGCTCGGTGCTCGAACTTCAGACGATAGAAGGACGCCGATGAGGTGGAGTGAAGGAGAGGCATCTGGTCGAGGACGGCTAATCGGCGAGGAAGCGGGGGTATCGTGATACTAGAGGAATCGAGTACTATTGGGCCCTAGTTCTAGAGTTCTGGTTGTGATGCTGCATGAACGAAGGAACGGCCTGCCGTGCCCCAAGTCTTCCAGCCGCCTTTTGCTTATTTGCTACGTACTGGCTGATCTTGTGCTGTCTTTCTTGTCATGGTCTGGGATGTCTGTGCTTGGTTCTGCGAGCGAAGCGAATAGCTACTTAGTATTTGTCGCTCTCGGGATCATATCACTAAGAAGGCAAGGTTCAAGCCTGATGGCTTTCCGTGGAGGGTAGCCGGTGGTAGTATAGACGGATTTGGTGTGCTCTCACTCAGCATTCAGCATTGGGCACGTAACATTTAGTGGTGGGTGCTTGAAGGGTTGCGGTGCGGGTGTAAGCAGGGAAGAAAGCTGTTTTTGATCGAGGCCGGGCCGCTCAGCGCAACCTCGAGATGTCAGAAGGGAGCTTGGTCGTCTGTCAGCAAGGAAGCAGCTCTGGGATTCCTGGATATCAGTTACGAGGTTGGTTAGTACTTAATTAGTTCAGTTAAGGAGTAGTCGCCTTCGCTGCACGGTCTGAGTTAGAAACACTCCCGCCCTTCGATCCCGCCTCCGGCCTATCAAAATTCCAAAAGCAGTGGAGGAGTGACTCCTGGAGACAGATAGCTACGGCTACGGGACGGCTGGTGGGTACTTGTACTTGTCAATCTCGATCGTGCCCGCAGGATGCCCGCACGATCGAAACCACAGCACTGGCGGTATCCTTGCAAGAACCATCCAGTACAGACGCGAGTTTGGTAACGGAAATATACAAAGTAGCTTCAGTTGTGCTGTGTTAGCCTTGCTTGGGCTTAGTCTTTACTACTTTACTACCCCCATGCTAAGACGGATTCGGCCAAGGGCAAAGTCTATTTGGCGTCAAGAGGCAAGGAGGGAGAAGAGGCAGAGGAGGCATCGAGGATGTCAGTAAGTAAGTACTTGTTTTGGTCCTTAGGTCGAGCGCTCATCCACTTTGCCTCTCCTCTCTCAGGCTCAAGCTCAAGCTCAAGCCCAAGCCACGACTCAGGGACCAGAGGGCGACGACTACTGGCTGTCCTCCGCTGCCTGCATCAGCAAAGGCATATCTTTCCAGGCTCCCCTGAGCGGGCCACCTGCATCGACGGACTTTCTGCATCTCGGAGCCCAAAGACTGCTCTCCTTTCCCTCTCCCTTTCCCTTTCTCTCTCCCCCTCCATCTCCACCCTCCCTCGACCTGCCCCTGCCGCTGGCCCAGTCCGTAACAGGTGGAATTCCCGTGCGTGGCCTTGCGTGCACGTCCTGCCTTCAACACCCGTATCCCCCCTGCTGAATCAATTGCTAGGGCCCTGGTCAAGTCAAAGTCAAGCCAAGCCAACTTGCAAGGCAGGGTTACAAGCGAAGTGAACCCCCGAAGGACGAACGAATTGCTCCGCCGTCGATGAGGAGTGAGCGGGCCAAATCCTATTACTATCGTGAGCTTCCTCTGGGCACCTTTCCCCCGTGCACCACCACTACTACTACTCTCCGCTCCCTCTCCCTCTCCCTCTCGCCTACCTCCCCCCCTCTTCTTCCCCTTCCACGCCTGGCAGATGAGGTCGCTGGTTCCCAAGAGTATACGGCAGCATTCGTGAGCAGGAAATTCTAAGATGGAACAGCATAGCGTGTTGGAAGCACAGCACCACTGCCCTCTCGGCATTCTCACGCCCAGCTCGGAGGAGGATATCGAGGAAGTTCCTCGACACCCCATGCGGACTGCCTCCTCGTTCGGCGCCCGCTACCGCTATCCACGACCGCCTATCCGACGTCGAGTACATACCAAAGAAGGTCGCACGGAAACGTACCAGATGTTCGAGATATCCACGTCCCTGGATTCGAGGAGGAGTATGGATGGGTCGGATATATCGTCAGCATCGGCTTTGACTATGGCAACTTCAGCGGATTCGACGTCTACAGATCCGTGGAGCTCATCTGGTTTTGTGGAGGAAGAGGAGGATGGTGCTGATATCAACCAAGACGAGGACGATGGGTTGCTATTGGTCCCAAAGCTCGAGCCAATGGAAGACGATGTGGGTGATATGGATATGTCGGACCTCCCTCTGTTGTCGAATATGCAGGAGAGTGTTGTCCCAGAGACTCCGAGTAATACCACACCTACTCTTGTCAAGAGACCTCGTGGACGGCCGCGGAAACATCCCAAGCCTACTCCTGAGTCCCTGGCGAAAGTCGCCAAGGGTCGGTCGAAAACGGGATGTATCACTTGTAGGAAGCGCAAGAAGAAATGTGACGAGACAAAACCTGGCTGTAAGTTGCGTATGGGTCCCCTCTTGGTCATCGCTGATAGATGGCGTAGGCCTGAACTGTGAGAAGAACTCCGTCACGTGTGAAGGGTATCCAGCAAAGACGATATGGAGGAGCGGCAAAGAGAAAGCTGAAGAAGGTAGGGCTATTTCGCAAATTCGCCAGCAAGGAGTCGATGAACTGATCTCGTCAACAGCCCGTATACGCAGGGCGGGAAGTTTAACCCTGTCCAGTATACAACTACCATTTCTCATCAATGGGCTCGAGACAGAGGGCGACAGGGTGTTTCTACACCACTACATATCACGCTTGAGCATCATCTTTACGCTAGAAGGAGAGCACGACAGCGCTTTTAGAAACATACTGCTACCAATGGCCCAGCAACATACTGGCCTGATGCATTCGATTCTCGCCCTTTCGAGCAAACACATGGATTACACTTCCCCCTATGGCCGTCAAGTGCTTGCAGAGCATCCCAGTCTCGACATCGAAACACTAGAAAAGAGATCTCAATTTCATCAGGCAGAGGCAATGAAGGAACTACTCGGTCAGCCATCCGATTCGGCAATCACTCAAGTGGAGCGCAAAGCGCCTTCACCAGCTATCTACGCTCAGATGATATGTCTTGTTTTACAGACACTGTCGGACCCAAACCCCATGGGACAGCACCGAGTCCATCTCGAGCATTATCAAAGACTCATTCAGGAGAATCCTCCAGAGGAAAACGAACCAATGAAGTTCATCCACGAGTTTTTCCAATATCACATTCATGCCGATCAGTTGATATTCTATCCCAAGAACGGCGCTCACACCCAGTATATATCCCCTGCGGACGAATGGAATCTTCCCTCCACGGTGCTCCAGCCTTCTGCAGTGCGCCTACTTGGTGTCTTTGATGGTCTTTTCCTCTACATGTCTAAGATCACCAACATCAGAAATAAGATCCGATACAATCTTGAACACCGCATCGATCCTGTTTTGGACTACAGCAATCTCCATGCCGCAGCCGAAATCGACGCCGGGATCAGAGAGTGGGCACCAGCTTGGTCACCAGGTGACTCACGCGATAACGCAGGTCTGTTGTACCGCCAAATGATGTGGATCTACCTCTGGCGCTCAGTCTTTCCACCGCAGACCACAAACTGGAAAGTCGATCCCAAGATCACCAGCGCTGTGAACGACGGTATTGCTCTCCTGGCTCGCTTCGGACCCCGAGACCCCAGCCAGACTTTGATCCTCGCCCCAGCATTCGTCATCGGCTGCGCAGCCTTTGAGGTCGAGCAGCGGGAGCCTATTCGGCAAGCCATCAAGACAGTCAAGGCTTACACGGAGTACAAGAATTCGGATACGGCGCTCGAGGTGCTTGAGGAAGTGTGGCGACTAATGGACGCGAAGGATGAACGTAGTTGGGACTGGCAAGCTATTGCTTCTCGTATGAAGATGGATTTCCTCGCTACTTGAACGAACTAAGCGAGGACCATCTTGATGCGAGAATCAACTACTTGTTTTCTTTCAGACGAGAGAATTTCTTTCCTCTGAATTGGATAACCTACTACGGATGACGATGTGACGACTTTGATACTCGAATCTCCTCCCCCGAACCTCTATACAACTCCCCATCTTATGTCGATACATGGGCCGACCTGTTTCTGTCGCTTCACAATTTATTCTTCGACTCGCATCTCTGGAGCGCAGTCTTCATCTTCTCTCTACTTTGTATTGCTCTACGTCTTTTCGCACTTAGTGTGCTGTGTCTATCTGTTTATCTGTCTATCTGCTTGGGTAGTTTTCATATCTCGGGTCGTGTTGTGAGATCTCAATACGGGCTGCTATCTACATCGGTGTTCTTTTCTTGGGCTGCGGGGTCAAAATGGGTTGGGACTGGCTGGGTTGGGCGGCCGGTCGGTCGGTTGGGTCTGAATGGATGGATGGCTGGGCTTGGATGGTCTCTTGTCTACATTTTTAGTTTTTGGGCTGGGCAGGGTGGCTTTTTGCTCGAAAGATTTTTGTGTGTCTTTCTGATTGTATATGTTGCGTTATGTTTTGCGCACGCTTGAAGCTTTGGGGAGTAGGGGGACTCTGTATCTATGATTGGATGGATGGATGGATTGGACTCTGATGTTCATCTTGCGTCTGTTCCTGTTGGGTACTTAGGCGGGAATGTGGGATCGGTCGAGGTCAGTTGGTCGGTGGCAAACAAGGACCCAAGGAGTGTTGATGGACTTGGATCGGATCGGATGGATCCGATTCGATTTTGATTTGATTTTATATACGTTAAAGATATACTAGAACGGATAAGCAGCAATGCTTCTATACGATAGCTATACCTTACTCATACATTTTTATCTACATCTCCACACCCACACAAGCAAGTATCGCGCGGTCCTATTAATTTTCTTACTCTGCATTTTTCTATCGATTCAGCGCTTGTTCACTCAGGCTTGAGTTGTACAGCACAGCCTTTCACCAGAGATCCTCACCGTCCCCAATCCCCGTCTTCTTCTGGCATTGCTCGACCCTGCAATTATCCAAAGTCCATCCTATCTCACATATGCGCACGTGTATGCAGACGCAGTATCAAACCAACGTGCAAAACGAGACGGCTCACTCCCTACCTGCCTCCCTCCTCACTCACCCACACCCTCTCACAAACCATCATTCACCGCCTCCACTTCCTCCCGTCCTTCCCCAATGTCATCCCCCTCCACACCTTACCAGGATAACGAAACATCTCATATATAAATCCCTCCAATAACCAACACCAACCCCTACATTCCCACCACTACCGGTAGCAGATCGCACAACATACACACATCCATGCATCTATACTCCCAGACATGCATATATGCATAAACATGCAGGCAAATATCCAGGACGGCGGTCGTGCAATCGGCGATCCTTTCTCCCTCGCCCAGCTTCTTGACAGCCAGCCATGTCGGAGGGGAAGCAGACGCCAGCCAATCGGAAATAATGAATCCCAGTGGCGTTTTTGGGCGTCGTATTTCGTCCTATCTGTATGTATATGCATGTTCCAGCGGAGGTTACACAAGACAAGGACTTGATGTGCCAACCCCCCCGCTCCTTATGGAGGTACATGCATGGGTGTGGTCTCGTCGGGTCAGCTTTTGTGGGCGGAGGGGAGGGGCGGGGAGACGGTCGGTCGGCTGCATGGGTTTGGTGTGGGTGGTGATGGTGTTCGGCTGGCTGGCTTACGTTTGGTTCGGTATGCCGTACCGTGCCGACGTTGTATTGTGATTGATTGCTCGTACTGCCAGGGCAAGGAGAAGGGAGGGGAAAGGGAAATGCGAATGTGGATGTGGTTGCGATCCTGCAGGATGTGTACGGATCTTAGGGTGTACGCTCGGACGGGGGGTTTATTGTGATTGATGAATGGTTGTGCAGCGGTTGATTTACTTTGCTTGTTTGATTGCATACTTGGTGGATGTTGGTGTGGTGTGGTGTGGTGTGGTGTGGCGGTTTGTTTTCGTCATTTGTCTTGGGATTCTGTCATATTCCTTGGGTGCTGAAGAATCGATGGTGGTTTAGGTAAGTTCTTTCATTTGCATTTTGTGTCAGGGTGAGGTAAGGGTTGAGGTGAGACTGTTTAGCTTTGGGAAGCTGAGTTGTAGAATTACGGAGGTACAGCGGTTAAGTGTTGTGGCCTGTCGACCAGGGGGGTTGAGGCTCTTAACTCAACAGAGTAATGTCCCAAGAGCCGAGCTGACTTCCTCACACCAAGTTGACTACCTGTTTATTACTAGGAGAAGTAAATTTGTTCGGCCCACCAGCTAGCCTGAAGACAGGCTACAACACTTCGCCGCTGTAACTCCGTAAGTGCTCACCGGCTAAGATGGTACGTAAGTCGTGAGTTAGGTGAAGGCAGTCTGTGACTTAAATCTAGGCATGCCTTACCTCCGTAGCATGACATAAACTATTGGAAGAAGGCTGTGTGTGGGCTGTCGTAGGTTTGTGGATTGATACGGCCCGGGTACGAGGATCAAAAACAAGCTTCTCGGTGCATGTATGTTGTACGACACGGGGTGGTGATGTGACGAGAAGAGCGGAGGAGCCTAACAAAAGACGGTTTGAGTGTCGATGAAGTACTTGGGTTCGTGGCGTCGGCTTGTGATATTGGATGGCTGGTCGGTGAAGGTTAGACGTGTAGCTTAGGCAGGTTTTTCTGAGGTAGGTGGCTGAAATATTGGCTCAGGGTTTGTTTCGGATGGGGTGGGATAGGAGGTGTAGGGTTTCTATACCGGAGTTGGCCGATGAGTAGATAGATGGGAGGATATTTTGTCACAAGGCTGTTTAAATCCGAAGGTGTGGTTCCCAATCTAAAACTTGTTTGGTCGGGAATTCGTAAGTCGGGTAATGGAGTAGGTCTTGTGGACAGAGATAGTCATCGTATCTCACTCGGTGAGCGAGAATATCTTGATTCTTATGATGTGGTTCGTTTCGGTTTACGGGTTTATGACAGAGGTTTTGTGGAGAGCAGAGATGGGCGTGAGAGCAGGGAAAGGGGATCATGGGGTCCAAAGTGGCTAATCACATGATTGAATTGAGACCGAGGAGCTGGTTGACTTCGTATGCTGTGGAAGGTGAGAGGCAGGAGTGCATATTGAGATGTCTGAGTGTGGAGGACGAGATCTGGTGAATATCCTCTTGTGATTTGTAGGTGTGTAGGTGTGAGGGATATCTGCCGAGGAGGGGTGGGGGAAATGGTGGGTAGAATCTGGTTGCTGTTGGTTGAAGGGGAGGATAATTATGGATGGTAGGTATGCTTGGAGGGTTATGATGGAGTGGCCAGGGTTATAGGGTTATTGAAGATTCGTTGTTGTTGGTGGTGTTGTTGATATTGTTCAGATTCGTTGTGACCCTTAAGGGGTAAAAGTGGTTGTGATGTTCGCTTGTTTTGGCGAGGTATTTTGACGTATTTGTTTGTAATTACTTGGCTTGTCACATCGAGTCTTTGAGCGTACTTCAGACAGAGAGAGATATTCAAGATTGCTTTCTCTTTGGCCTATGGAACGAGGCGTTTGTGGCATGTGAAGGTGATTTTGCTCTGGAGTTCAACTGGTTCTAGCATGTAATAGAATGGGAATAACCAATCTCTACTTACAAAACTTGGCTCCATGCAGCTTTACTACAGCCTACGAAATCAAGTAGAATTCCGCATTCAGTTTCCTGTAGATTTCTACGCACAGTAACTAGCCGGATGGGGCGGCGCTCCAAATAGTTGCCGATGCCGATCGGCACACGTTCAAAACATTCAAACATCCGGTAAGCAGAACGATTACAGGCCGAAGAGAGATAATCATGGACAAGCTACATTTCCGCAATGTAGCAAGCCAAGACCCACATCTGAGAGGTACAGTACATAAGTATTCAGCTCCAGCATACTTATGCCGGTAATGTGACTGTATCTTAATGTGATCACACGCTGTAGCATCGCTTATAAGAAAGGTCCCCTGCATAGAAATGCGAGATCAAAATAGGGAGCGAGAGCGATTGGACGCGTCGTAAGCATTGACGGTTATTACTGAGAGCTTGTGAGATTCAAATCTCTTGACCACTGGAATTGGTCAGTGACCGGGGTGTGATTGAGTTTATTGAATGATTGACAGAGTTTGAAAGGTGTTCGTGTGTGAGACATCGATCATGATTGATAATGATGAGTGAGATACAGGCACACGTACTCGGAGAATAACAGACGCTACGTAGGAGCCTTGCAGATATCGGGTTTGAGTCGACTTTGGACAGGTCTTCGGATGAGGAACACCCTTAAAGGACTTCGGACTCTTGAGAGAAGACCTTCTAGTGGAATGTATCTGCGTGGAAACGATGCCTCGTTGTGCAAAATATTTGCGAGATATGTGAATTCCAGAGTGCGATGAGTACCTCTAAGGCCACAGAAGAATCGCTCGTGAAGTGTGGAGGAAAAGTAGCATTGATCGTCGAAGTTGTCCATGGTGCGGATGTTGCGGATTTCGTAGGAGGGGGCTGATGAAACTTTATTTTCGGATGAACTTCCTAATGAAGAGGAAGCAAGGAAATATTGGTGCTCAATCTAAACTTGAAAAATAGTAGCTTGGCTTTGATAGACATTTGCGATAAGATCGGGCACGATATTTCGGACGTAAGATAGAGACACCAAAGACTAGAGCATATGACGAAGACCAAGAATAGAAAGGACTCGATAAGGAAGTATCTCCACGATCAAAGATAGATAACGTATAGTCAAGGGACGGAGCTATCCCAGCAATGCAGCCACACTTTTTCAAGTACCGAGATGGTATGTCTTGTTGTATACATACTGCCGAGATACGTCCGACTTGGGGTGTCCTGTTCCAGATCTACTCGAGAAAAAGGAAATCTGCAAGTTCTTCAAATCCTGCGTTCCCTGTCAGAAATTGTATATCGGAACCGGAGGCTTGGGAATTCCAACGGAGACTTGATACATATCCGAGATGTCGATGGAACCCCACCGGACTAAACTGACTCGTGTTGATACAGCGATAATGGTAAGCTAGCGAATCCCTGGAAGGACCTGAACAGGTTAGAATCCTTGTTGATATACGAAGCGAGTAGGGTTGCGTTTGGGTCGGGCTCCGTAGAAGAACGTGGGGGAGTAACGTTTGAGTGAAACATGCCAGTCATTTCATCGCGTCGTCCCGTTGAAGCCGTGTCCGCCATGTGGATTTCCATTTCTCAAGCGGCCGCTCCCAGTCAAAAAGTCACCATATCTTCAGCCTAGCCGTGTCCCAGACTTGAGGCGTTTGCTGTCGTGGAAGGTTGCATCGCGGCCAAGTGCGGAGCCTTATCAATAATCTTCCGACTTGGAAACCTGACCTCGGAGCTGACACTGTATTGAGTCTCTGAGTGTGCCCTTCACAAGTAATTGGCTGGCTGGCATGTCACTGTATCTGCAGCAGAGAGAAAGAGGGAGACGAAAAGTGGTAGTTTCACCAACTTTTTCCTATTGAGGTGGACTAGCGCCGTGGTGTGTGCCCTTGCTTTCCTCTCCCATTCCTTGAAGAAAGGGAACCCCTCATTTGAGCTGCGAATCTGACGACGAGCCGAAGCGCGTGGGGGCGGGGAGCAGTGGGTTGTGTTATGTGCTCTTGTAAGAAATATGAACTAACTCCACTGAGATAAAGTTGCCCGTCGGGGTACGGAGGAGAAAATCCGTAGGAGCAAAGTTTGACGGTGCCATACATTCCGAATATTTTTCTTTTTTGTCTTGGGCTGGGATCTCAAAGAGTTGGAGGAAGGGATGATCCTGTAGGTTGGGACATACATGAGAAGGCATGAAAGCGCAGTGAGAGCTGCAGTAGTAGAGTGGGACATGCAGCTCGAAATATGCGCCATCTTCAATGCATGTGTTGTCTATACGATCAATAGGTGGAGAAAGCTGCAAAGCGTAAGGGCAGTCGCATGGAGGCTTGCCTGCACATTTCACTCCTTGGTTCGATCTTGTCAGTTGCGGGTTTGCTTAAAGGAATGGAAACATCAGCCTATTCATGGGCCGAACCGCCTTCTGAAGATTGGCTCGGGGGTGGCGTGTGGGCCAGATCCTGACGATTTTAGAGTTGGTATAGGGTCAATCATTGGACATCTACGGGTTTTGTACCGAAATCTATATCATGTCCCATACATTTGAAAAATGGTTGCGTGACAGGATGGAATATTGTGGGAGGCATATGCTGGGTTTTGATGATGATGATGGAAGGTTGTGGCATTGGAAATAGTGGCATAAGTAGGGGTAGAAACCATGGGGTGTGAAATCGGGCACTAAAGGAGGGGTTGGGTATGTGTTATTGTTGGGTTGCGGAGTACAGCAATCTTACTAGAGTTTTGATAAGGAACAAACTAGATGCCACTTATTCTCTTCCCAAGTTCATAAACTATGGGCATTGATTTGAGTGTTGTTTGTGTCCTTCGTTAAAAGGGCACCGTTGGTAGCGCATTGATGGGTCCAACGATCAGCTTTGGTGATCGCTTTTAGGAGAATTGGACGCATTGCCGATTAGTATTGAAGAATGAACACGAGAATTCCAGAAATTAGATTTTCGATTTTATACACGAGTATATTTTTGATAACGAAAGTCTGCGTAGTTTGAGACCAACTTCAGGGAAGCAGGTTGGCACGGAGTAAGGATGAACAACGAAGACGTCGCTAAGCCAGCTCTCGTGTCAACAAAAAAGTCATGCGAGCTCGATTTCTGCCGTGGCTGGTCTTACTGAACGAACTCCAGGAAGTACGATGATTAGGTCCCTGGAATTGTCCCTCCTTAATTTTGCAGTCGTAATTCCATGCATGAGCTGGAAGAGAGCTTCATCATGGCACTGTTGGGGTCGTTTGCTTTAATCTTCGTCTCGATGACCTTCTTATCCGGCTTGATCACGAATGAAAGTGATATGTCACTGAAAAAAAGACTCTATGGATTTACTCAGGGACTGCTCTTAGTTAATCTTGACTATTTTGCTCAGGTAGCAGGAGGCGGAATGCAATGCAGCAATGTATCGTTGGAAACGACAAATGCGAGGGCGAAATTCGAAAAGATGATGAGGGATGCGGGAAAGAAGTGAGTTCTGTAGTTTTGGCTGGAGTTTGTGAGCGATTGCTCTCAAATATTAACCAAACATTAACAAGCAATGAGCTGCCTTTCCGTACGTGCCCGTCCTCTGTCCTGGTAATGTCTTGAATTGAACATGTTGTGTTCCTTCCAGATTTTGAAGGTTTTCGGCCGCTAAGGATTTCCTCCCATTCACTTAGAATGTTCTTGGTCGCCCCAGCATGCAAGGGGATGCTGACAGGTCGAATTGCCCGTCCACCGCCGTGGGTTTGCCTTTACATGAAGCTATCGTGAAATCATTCCTAATATCACATGCGACTTGATACCCAAGGCGTGCACCCCTCACAGCGCCACTATCCATCGGAGAAGGCTCCATAAGGGAATCCGGTCGGTCGTGTTGCTCACGCCACACCACGGCATGGAAACGAAGGTCAATTTGGATACCAAGGCTGTGTGATTGGATGTGGGCTCCGTACTCGTAATTAACTTCATCTCCCCGCAGTCCCTTGGGTCCTCGGGTCGTTCAACATCCGTGAGACCTTGTTTGAGCGACACTCGCTTCCCGGCATGCTGTCTGGCAGGATCGTGCCATGGGTCTGATGTTGTAGACCTGGAGAGAAATATGGGGGAAGGATTTGGTTTGTATTGAGAAACCCAGGACGGTGCACTGGAACGAGCTGGAGTCGCACAAAATCGAGTTGAAAGACTTTCCCCGTCAGCACTTGTCGCCAATGGATTTAACCTTAACCCGCGATCTTACACAGACACAACTCTAAACAGACCGACATTCTAACTTCGTAAACATGTCCAGCGCTTGGATTACACCTCCGCCTTCTTCTTCTTCTTCTTCTTCTTCTTCTTCTTCTTCTTCTGGGATTATGGGTGAGTGATATTGACTTCATCTTGTTCCAAGCGAGGTGCGCTATGTTCCCCTCTCTTTCAAACCACATGGTGGGCTGGTCGGCTCGCAATTCCATCCACCCTCGCTTGTGAAAGCCTCATTCTCTTTGGTGGACAGTTGCCCTCGTTTCGTAGCCGATGTCTGCTTTCTGCAGCTCTGCGGCGGTTTGGTTACTCGAACGTATTAGAAGGCTTCTGAGTGGTTTATTTCTCCTCCTCGGCATCTCCGCCAGTCCGTTCGTCGTCGCTTCCACGGGCGGGTCGTTGGTTGCTCCACATCGAGCAAACTCCACAGCGATAGCAAACATGCTGCTCATGCACAGGTTCTGGGCTCGTATTTTTGTAAGTGTCCTCACATCGTAAGAGCATCTCTCTTCTCTGTTAAAGTATATGCACTCGTCTTCTTTGTTCACTTGTTGCAATTTTTCCGAGCTGTGAATACTAAACCACGGCTGGATCCACTCACCACGAGTATCTCCACACCACTACTCAAGTACCTACGTCAACCTCTAAGATCTAGGCTTTGAAATGGAGCGCAGAGCTTCATGATAGTTGACCATCATGGGGGAAGATATCGAATCTGGGCAGCGGGTCCTTGGAGATGCCAATGGCATGGAGGCGCAAAACTTACAGATACCTCCCAGCGCTTCATCGCCACATACGAGCGATGCCAAAGACGAGCGCAATAACGAACTCTTCCATTCTGCCACAGCGCATAGCAATCATATTTCCCTCCGCGATGTCCAACCCGTCGAAATACAGGTACGAGACCTGGCAGTTACGGTGGACCTTTCGCCCTCTGCACTCTCGATAGACAAATATGTCCCACGAAAACGGAGGCAAGATGGCAGCGATGCTCCTAAATCGAAGCAGATCCTTCACTCGGTATCTGCATCTATGCCAGTCGGTTCACTTACAGCAATCATTGGAGGAAGCGGATCTGGGAAGACAACGATGTTGAACACAATGGCAGAGCGTCTAACAAGCGCGAGGTTATCTTTCGGAGGTAGGACTACATTCAATGGCATGCGCGGGGTCAACAGCGTTCGAACGGCGTACGTGATGCAGCAGGACGTTCTCCTGCCTACACTCACAGTTCGAGAGACTTTACGTTACTCTGCAGATCTGCGGCTGCCGCCTCCAACAACAGAAGAAGAGAGACGAAAGGTCGTGGAGGAGGTCATCCTGGAGTTGGGCTTGAAGGAATGTGCAGATACACGCATTGGAAATCACCAACACAAGGGATGTTCTGGAGGAGAGAAACGGAGGACAAGCATAGGAGTGCAACTTCTCAGTAATCCGAGCGTATTATTTTTGGACGAGCCTACCACGGGATTGGACGCCACAAGTGCGTTTCAACTAGTCAGAACATTGAAGTCTTTGGCAAAGAAGGGACGAACTATCGTGACGACGATACATCAACCGAGATCTGAAATTTGGGGTATGTTCGATGGCTTGGTGATTCTTACGAGGGGGAGTCCCGTCTTTTCAGGCAGAGCAGATGACTGCATACCCTGGTTCAAGAAGATTGGAATGGAACTTCCTCCGTTTGTCAATCCGGCCGAGTTTCTGATTGATATCGCTGCAATTGATAATCGATCACCTGAACTGGAAGCTGCGTCCTCAGAACGAGTGGAAAGGCTCAAAGCTGCTTGGCTTGAAGAAAGTCAACAGAGATATGCCTCCGAAAGCGAAAAAGGGGCTTCAGCAGCAGAAGCGACACCTACGGGGCATGCACATCTTGCTCGGTCTCCGTTCATTCGTCAAACCCGAGTACTTACTTCCCGGACCTTTCTGACCACGTATCGAGACCCTATGGGAATGGCTGGCTCGCTTTCCGAAGCAGTGTTGATGGGAATTTTGACTGGCTGGGTGTTCTTTGGATTGAGTAGAGACCAGTCTGGAATTCGAAGTCGACAAGGAGCCCTCTATAACGCTGCTGCCTTGCAAGGGTATCTTATTCTCATGTTTGAGACCTATCGACTGACGGTCGATGTCCAATTATTCGATCGGGAGCACAATGAGAATGTGGTGGATGTTGTCCCCTTCTTACTAAGTCGACGTATCGCCAGGTTTTTTACAGAGGATCTTCCAGTCCCTTTGGCTTACTCTGTGACTTTCTACTGGATGGCTGGCTTCAGAGCCGAAGCGGATACATTCCTCATTTTCTTCTCGATCATTTTCATCGGACAGTATATCGCTGTCACATATGCAGCGGCTTGTGTGGCAGCGGCCAGAGACTTTGCTACTGCCTCTCTGATTGCCAATCTAGGATACACAGTACAGAGTATGGCATGTGGGTATTTCATCCAGAGTAACAGTATCCCGGTTTACGTAAGATGGTTGAAATGGACGGCATATGTCTTTTACGCTTTCGGGAGTTTATGTGCAAACGAATTTGTCGGCCAGTTCTACGATTGTCCGCTTCCTGGAGGGGAGTCGGATCCGGCATGCGCTCAGTACACTGGAGCTTTCATCATGGACTCTCTAGGATTTCCGGAAGATTGGATTGTGAAACCCATCGTTGCAATGGTTGCTTTCGTGGCCATGTTCTATCTTGCGGCGTTCATCGGTTTCAAGTTTCTACGCGTCGAGATGAATATGGCCCAAGCACGTACTTCAGATGCTGATCTATCTGCCGGGAAAGAAAAGATGGTTGTGCGATCGAATACAGAGGTTCGGACTGTTGATATCGGTCTAGATAGATTCGCTCTCGAACTGGACAAAAGGTCCATGATAGGACGAAAGCTACCAACCAAGACAATTCTTCATCCTGTCACGGCGACTTTCCAAGCAGGATTACTCAATGTCATTATGGGCCCATCCGGAAGCGGGAAAACCTCCCTTCTTAACGCGATGGCTCTACGTCTTCACAATAGTGTAGGAACAAGCTACAAGCAATATGGAGAGATGACTTTCAACGGATCAGTACCTTCGGATTCTGTCATTCGGTCCGTCTGTTCGTATGTTTGTCAAGATGATGATGCACTTTTACCATCTCTCACGGTGCGAGAGACCCTACGATTCTCTGCCGGACTACGACTTCCCTCCTTTATGACTACTGCTCAGAAGAACCAGCGAGCCGAAGAGATTCTCATGAAGCTGGGTCTTAAGGATTGTGCGGATAATCTTATCGGTTCTGATACGGTAAAGGGAATTTCAGGTGGAGAAAAGCGCCGTGTCTCGATAGCTGTGCAGATCCTGACAGATCCTCGGGTTCTCCTCCTCGATGAGCCTACATCAGGTCTTGACGCTTTCACAGCCTCTTCTATCATGGAAGTGCTGCAGGGACTGGCTCAAGAAGGTCGCACGCTGATCCTGACAATCCATCAGTCTCGCTCAGATCTCTTCCAGAAGTTTGGCAATGTGCTGCTGCTCGCAAGAGGAGGCTCCCCAGTCTACGCTGGAAACGGTGCTGGTCTTCTTCCTCATTTCGACTCTCTCGGATACCCTTGTCCAACAACCACCAATCCTGCCGATTTTGCTCTCGATCTGATAACAATTGATCTTCAACACTCAGAGCGAGAGGCTGCGACTCGTCAAAAAGTCCGTTCTCTTATATCATCCTGGACAAGTGGAGAATTCGCCTCGGTGCTTCAGCCTACGACTATCTCCACGCCTGCTGAGTTGGGATCCTTGATCCGCAAGTCGACAACCTTCTTTGCAGCCTATCCTATTCTTGTCCATCGCGCCTTCATTAACTTCCGTCGTCAACCTCCCCTGCTCATAGCTCGTACCACGCAAGTTACCGGCTTAGCAGTCATCCTCACACTGTTCTTTGCTCCATTGAAAAATGACTACGCTTCCGTTCAAACCCGGCTGGGATTCATCCAAGAATTCTGCGCATTCAACTTTGTTGGCATGCTGCAGAACGTAGCTGTGTATCCGGCCGAGAAAGATGTGTTCTACAGAGAAAACGATGACGGTACATATGGTGTGGAGGCTTTCCTCGCACAATACATCACTCTCGAAGTCCCGTTCGAGGTCGCTACTAGTCTGATCTTCGCCGTTCTAGTTGACTTGGCTGCCGGGTTACCACGCACACCTCAACTTTTCTTCGTATGCTTCTTCAACTGTTTCTGCATTGTCTCATGTGGCGAAAGTCTTGGCATCATGTAAGTACCCATCTTCGTCCTCCGAGACATGCCGCTAATGTATCTGCAAGGTTCAACACTCTCTTCCCTCACACAGGCTTTGCCATCTCCTTGACATCCGTATTCCTCTCCATCTCGCAATTCATGTCCGGAGTCATGTCAATCAATATGCCGGCCTTCCTTCAGGGTGTGAACTACCTCTCTCCTCTACGATACGCCATCCGTAACCTAGCACCATACTCCCTCCATGCCATCCATTTCACCTGTAGCTATGAACAGCGTCTGCCTGATGGACGATGTCCAATCGAGAACGGAGAGCAGGTCTTAGATCTGTACAAATTGAATACAGATGCATTGAAAAACTTGATTGCGCTAGGAGTATGTACGCTCATCTATCGGTTGGCTGCGTATGCACTTCTGAAGGCGACGAGAATGCACTGGGGGTCTGTGGGGTGGTCGGGGAGGATGAGAAAAGTGCTTGGTGGTGGGACAGCTTCAAGCACATCTTGACTACATTTCCTGAAGTAGCGAGAATTATTTGTGTACACATGGGTCATAATCCCCTCGTTCTTCGTATTAGCGGGCACCATAGCATTAGAGGCGTCAACGGGAATGGTCATTATCTGCCAGAATCTACTGGGATATCGTTCGCCGTTTGAGACCAAATGTTTTCTTACGAAGACATGTTTGGATAGAAACATGTGCCATATCTTTGAACAAAGCCTTGACATCTTTTAATTGCTCATGGAAAGGGTGGATATGAGGCTAAGTTTCTGGCAAATTACTTGCTTACCGTTCCTGATGAAATCATCGTGTTCCACAATCCGTAGCACCAATGCGGCATATTAAACGAGCTTGTAGGATTCCTGTTCGACGGATTGATTCTCCAAAAAGGGACCTGTCCGGAACATCCAAACTGCACCTTTATAACCCAAGACGTCCACCTGTGGGTTGTAATATCTATTCGACACCCTTCACTAGAGAGTACTTCTCCAGTCACTCCGCGTACGGAATTCGGGCTTCATGTGAAGACTAACTGGCTCCTAGGTAAGTATGCTAATTAAAGGTGGCCCAATCCTTTATGTTCACTCTATCTTAAACTTTGAAAGGCAACAGAATACTACAAACACTGTCGAATCCATTACTTCTATCTCCTCAGAGGTCAACACGAATACGAATTCGAGGACTTAAGCGAAAGGGCGTGGAGTCAAAGGGGGAAAAAGACTGATTGGATGAGTCACTCGAACAAATGCAGAGAGCCTCGGATGTGATTATTTGTACAGACAACAAGCTATATAAAACCGTCGAATTCTCACTCAAAGGAATTGATCCGCATCAAGTGCTCTGCATTGATTCAGTTCAGATCGAAGATATATAAAGTTCTGTACGAACTCCTCCTTTGCCAATTATCCAAATACAGAATTCGGACTGACACATGCCCAGCTTCTCAAAGACATAAGCCTTTGATACAAAACTAAAGCCAGAATGAAGCTCTCATACACCACTCTGGACGTCTTCACATCCACCCGCTACGCCGGCAACCCCGTCGCCATCATCAGAATTCCCTCCGGTACCACTCTCACACAGGGCCAAAAACAGTCCATCGCCGCAGAATTCAACCTGTCCGAAATAGTCTTCCTCCACCTTCCCGCAGAAGGAACCACGTCCACCGAGCGTAAAATCGACATCTTCACACATAAAGCAGAAGTCCCGTTCGCTGGCCATCCTACCATAGGAACCTCACACTACCTTCTGGAAACGACATCCCAGGACGTCAAGACTGTGATCACGAAAGCTGGGAAGATCGCCATTGAGAAGGATGGCCAGACTGGGGAAGTCAAGGCGGAAATCCCGTTTGAGTTTCACGTTCATGGGAAGACGTTTGAGAGTGCTTTGAATGAGATTGGGAATCCGGTGGTGAGTATCGTGAATGGGATGAGTTTCATCTATGTCGTTCTTCCGGACCTTGAGACCTTAGCGAAAGCTAAGGAGAATCTGAATGGGGATACGTATGATCCTTCCGTTTTGGACGATGGGTGGAAGAACGGGTTAGTAGGGACTATGTATCTTGTTCCTCAGGGGACGGATGAGTTTGGGCGGAAGAGGTACCGCACGCGGATGTTTGGATCGAGAGAGGATCCGGGGACGGGGAGTGCGAGTAGTGGGTTGGGATGTTGGTTGGCTGGACTGGAGGATAGGAAGTTGGGAAGGGGGCCGTTCAGGTATGTGTTTACGCAGGGGGTGGAGATGGGGAGGAAGAATGAGATTGCGGTTGAGGTTACTAGGGGTGAGGATGGTGAGGGGATTGAGAGGGTTGTGTTGAGTGGTACTGCGACCACGGTTATGGAGGGGACTTTGGAGGTTTGATTTACTATTTACAAACATGGTTTGTTGAGACGGGAAAATATAACGTGGTGGGTTTTGATGTTCAACTCATCAATATCAACACTCGGGAAGTGAAAAGTCAAAAGCTTTGCGCAAGTAATTTTGAAGTAAGATAATTTTGTTTTGTAGGTTCTCTTTTGCAATACTAGGAGTTCTGGTAACAGTACCATACGGATGGAGCGAATCGTGATTGAGGAAAACCGGTCTGAGAGTGGCATGTGCAACTCCTCTATCAAAGTGTTCTGCGTAGGGGTGTAAAGCACCTCGAACATCTGGGTAGTTTACCATTTGTCAGATGACCACATCTTCCCCAAGCACCCGTAAAGTCTATGAAAATACCAAGTAATGAGATACTAGAGATGAGAAAAATGGTTTCGAGTGGTCTGTCCATAGAAAAGCAGGCTCAAACCAGGGCGATGTAGTTCTTTTGCATCTCGCTCGTTGATTATTCAATTCTTTGACTTATGTCCGGAAAACAACATTAGACTCGAAACTAAATGATCATGCGAAAAAAAAAGTTATTTATACAAGAGGCAACAAGCAATTTGAGAGTTGACCTGAGCTTCTATCATCTCGCAAAACCAAATCAATACCTCAGCCACTTCGGCAAAGAAAACTATGTCGCAAAGTTCTTCAACAACTCATGGCATTGCTGCCACGATCACCATCTAACAACAGCAATATGACAAGAACTGAAGAAAGAGCAAAAGCAAACGTTCCAATTATGTTTGTGCGTTCGCCGGGAATCGAACCCGGGGCCCATCGAATCTGAATGATCACTCTAATGAGTGACCACTGGCAACGATGGATTTTACCACTAAACCACAAACGCTTTTTGTTCTGCTGACTTGGATTGGTTTTGCTTATTTAGGTAGCTGAAGGGGTTTGTGATTTCTTGGGGAATGGGAAGTGGTGAATACCTAACTAGGTATGGAGTAGAGAAGTGTTTGTGCGGTGGAGAGGTGAGGTGATGTGAAGAGTTAAGGTGGAGTAGGCAGAGGGGGGAGAATAAGAATCCACTTTGATCTCGATTGAGTAGGGTTGGGTGTTGATGATCTATATGGGTGTTTGAATTTCGTGAAGTAATTATTAGCCTCGCGTAGTAGATAGACAGATACAACGGTAGTGTGCTCAAATCTAAGGCGATTAGCTTTGAAGAATAGCACGGAGCAGCCTCATATCACTTGTGAGATCACGGTTGGAACAAAGATAAATCCGGGAATACCGAGACTTCACATAGAACACAAGAAATAAACTATGTAATCTGAACATTCATTATTTCGTATTGGTGAAATCGTATACAACGCCGCCGACTCCTCGCTTCATTACGGTACGGTTGATTTTGAATCCCTACAATTTTCGTCACACTTGTCCACTCACTCACTCAAGAACCGGACACCTAAGAAAATACTTAGATCCACAACGATTGGATCATGAAAGGAACAAGCCAAAGAAACTTCCCCAAGGCCAACTCGCTAAAGATACTCGCTCACAAGAATTCAAGATCTTCCAAGGAAAAATCGGCACAATCAGTTGTCATACAAGTCATCAAACTGAGCATCAGGGCGAGGAACAGGTCTGAAGGCCAGAGGGTGACCATGAACGGTACCGGGAGGTGCACAAGAACTTCCAGGTGCGCCAGGAAGTTGCTGGCCAGACAATCTCGACATCTCAGCTTCCTCAGCCAGATACCGACGGCGTTGCTGGCTGAACTCGACTTCCGTCTGGCTTCTCGTGGCAGCTTCTTCCTTGCGTCGGTTCTCGAGAGCCATCAATTGAACTTCATACCCTGAGATGACACCTTGGCCTGCAGGGAAAGAACCTTTCCCCCATTTGTCTTCTGTCTCGGCAGGTGGGTTCTGTGATAAGAAGTTCGGTGCCTCATTCTGCTTTGCAGAATCTTCCACTTGTCTGTTCCCTTCGTCCCTATCTGCACCCTCAGAGACCCCGCACCCAAAACGCTGACGTTGAACATCTGATCTGCGAACCTGTTCCAGTCGTCTCTTGTTCTGCTGTTCCAACAAACTCAACTGCGACATCTGGGTCATAGGATCCATTTGTTCATAGCTCCCGACACTCGCGTGCGCATCGTGTCCTTGGTTCCGCGAACCACTGGTGTGTGCAGCCAGTTGTTGCCTCGCTCCCATCAGCCTCTTTCCATTCTCGTGCTCCAAAGCCATCTGCTGCAGATGGTAGTCCTCGCGCGAAGCAGCTTTCAACTCTTCCGAGACTGTTCGACTGTTTCTCTCCAACCATTGTCGAGTTTCTTCGGCTTCTTGTCTCGCCCATAGGAGCCGCTTCTTGTTCTGCTGTTCCAATAGCATCAACTGCATCTGGTATGACTGTCGGCTGGCTGGAGATTGTGGGGAAATGGGTGCGACAGAGGGACGTGGTTCGACTTGGAAGGTGGATTCATACGCCGCTTGAGGCAGGGGTGCTTGCCCAGAGGAGCTTTCAGTGCTGGAGCTGGCATTCGAGCTGCCTTGGTTTTGGGGGACTCTCGCCCTCACCGGGATTTCGTGCTTGACGAGAACCATCTTTGAGGATATATGAGGTGATGGATAGGCAGAAGGAGCCTGATATCGCGAAGTTGGCGTGGAGGTGGTTGCTGTTGCCCAGCGATTTCACGACCTTCCAGCCCTACCAACGTCATCAGTTTAACGTCCTGTTTTCAGCCGCCAAGTCTTACCCTTGAGCTATCTTCCTTTTGACAACATGATGATTCGATCACCTAGACAGGCGCTTGTGTGCCGTGATGTTTGTGTTTCTTTGTGTACAGAAAGCAGCAGAGGGAGGGGAGGGTTAAGGTGGTTATCTCAGGAATGGTAGGCAGGAAGGCAGCCAGCACATGCCAATTTGCCTAACAACACACACCCCTCCATTCTCTGGCAGTTCGCCCCGCGAGCTCCGCGTTGTCCTTGACAAGGGTCTAGCAATCATATCTCAAGCCAAATTTCACCACCTCCGAACATACCCAGTTACAACAAAAAGAAATTTCCACCATACGAACACTTCAATGTCCCAAACATCAACATCGCGGAAAGGACTGGCGTTGTGACACCAAGACTCACTGAGATCATGTGATCACGTGACTTGTAAACATGGACCCAGGTAGCCTAATACTGCTCTGCAAAAGATGGTTCGTCTTCTATCAGATCTCCCTGCAGACAATCTGATTGGCATATTCTGGAAATAGATACGATTGCGCCTAATATGACACCTACCGACTCATCAGTTCGGTTCAAAAGGGGGGAGGGGTGATCTTTGGGCCTCGCTTGTCCTTTCGAACCCTTTTCGGTTGTTTCAACTCCACTTCTGAATCCTAATCCTCGACACCCAAAGTGTCACTCCCAAAGAGACATGTCCGTGCGATTGGCACGACTAATTCTCCATAGCAGAACCACTGGAATTGACTTCACGAGAGGCTTTATGTTTCTGGTGAAACTATTCACGGATGATTTCGACCTATGAGATGCTTTCATTTGCATCAGGCCGAGGTCTCAGTTCCTCAGATGAAGACAGAATCAGCAGAGAACGGACTGCGTTGCAAAGCGGCGTCAGCATAATCCGCACGTCTGAGTGCAAGCAAGGCATTCACGTCTAAAGGAGACTCTGTCGAAGCCATGAAGTGGTTCTTTCGGAAGGCTTGGCATCTGAAACCTCCTCCAAGTGACAGTCAGCCATCTCAATGCGTTCACACGTAGGACAAATACCTCTCCCATAACCCACGAGCATCCATTGTCTCTTGTTCTGTTATTCTAATTGTCTGCTTTGTTTCTTATCTTCACTTCCCTTCCTCCAACAAATTCATCGGCTGGTCCGCTTTTCCAGTACATATCTTCGAGCAGTTCCCAAATCTACAGCAAACGACCTTCAAGATGCAGCTTCAATCCATCCTCTTTTCTCTTCTGCTCACCACATCTGTTGCTGCAAAAGCCGACAAACCCATTTCCGAAAAATCACAGTGCAAGCAAATCAGGAAACTCCAAAAATTCGTTGACTTGGCCTCCAACACCACCAAACTGCAAGAACTCACCAACAACAACGCCACCAAGGTCGCACAACTGCAAGCCGAAGCATCCACTGCATCAACACAACTTACCAGTTTGCAGAGCAATGCCACCCTGATTTCAGCCTGCGCTGTCATAAATGCCTCTCAGGAGCAGGAGGATCGATGCGAGGAGACTTTCAAGCTTCAGGCATTCATTGCATTCGCCTCAAACACGACCGCACTTGCAGCGAAGACGAACAACAATGCCACGAAGATTGCTTCTATTCAAGCGAAAGCTTCGACTGCAGCTACCAAGCTTCAGAGCCTGATGGGCAACTCGACATTGCAAGCAGCCTGCCCAACGATCTTGCAGAAGGATGAGTGCAAGGGCATGATGCAGCTTGCGCAGTTCGTCGCCAAGGTCAACAATCAGACGGTCCTTGACAAAGTCACGAAGGGCAATTCGACAAAGGCGGATAAGATCAAGACGGAGGCTGTACAAGCTCAGGCCATGTTGACGGAGTTGCAGAGCAACAAGACGTTTATGGATGCCTGTAAGGCTTTGGGTATGACTGTTGGCAGTGGGAGGGGAATTGATAGTGGAGCGTCGACAGAGGCGGCTACTACTAGTGGGAAGAGCTCTGGAACTATCGTCCGTGTTGGAAGTATCCAGTTCACGATGTTGTCGACCATTTTAGTCGTCGCTGCTGGGATGTTCCTACTTTGAGGATTATTGCTAGGGTAGTTCGGTCTAGGGCTGGCGAGTTGCTGGAGGGAATACATTCGTTTCTTGTATCCATAGCGTTTTTGGATGGATCTGTTGTCTGCATAGTCTGCTTTAGCAAAAAGACATTGTTTATGTATCTGCTTCTACTCCGGGGCATCCTGGAAGCTTCCCTGGCTCGCCCGTGACATCCCTCTGAAGAATTCCGAGGAAATTGAGAATCGAGGTTCGGTCAAAACATGCTTGTCTACCTGCAAATACTATATGGATGATGGTCAAGCCGAGTGCGATTAAATCATCATCTTGCCAGGACGCTTGACATGACGCGGATATCACATGTATGGTTATATAAAGTGATGCTGCAACAACTGAAGGCACCACATAGAATCAATAAATAGGACAGAGATTACATGCTCTTCAATTATAGCAGCTAACTTGGGCAATTTGGAGTCGTTATACCGTCTCATACGACTCATAAAATTCCCATGGCCCTATGCATCATCTAGAGGCGAATCCGCCAATTGGCTTGATAGTTTTGATATCAAGCGGCCCGCTGACCAGTGCCTCCTCTTTGACCGTGGCTCCCATAGCCTGGAAATATTCGGTCTTAAAGTGCGCATCGAAGGCGGCTTGGTTGTCATCTACGGCTTCATCAGCATGGCCGACATCACATGTTGCCATCATTCACCAGACAACTCACAAGTTTCCTCAACGACAAAAACGTTTACTCCTTCGCTGTTGAATTGCTCAAAGATCTGGTACTTTGACTAAAGACAATGTCAGAACAAAATCAGGCCACTTTTCCGCGCCTCGGATTAGATCGGACTGGAGCGGACTCACGACATCCTTCTCGTTCTTAGAGACGTTGTCGGCGAGGCCAGTCAGGAGTTCCTTGAGCTGGAGAGAGGGGTAAAGTGTCAGCACTACAAGCTCACAGCGCATCTCATCCAACGAGGGCGAAAACGTACACGATCCGCCTTGCCCGGAGCGGGGGTGAGAATAGCAACGACTTGAATCGACATGATTGAGTACTTCTGCTTTTGGAGTTGGTGCTGGCTCTTGTTCGTTCTTCTGTGGTAAAATTTTCGGTTGATGGTGGGTAAAAAAGTAAACTCAAAGAAAGTCACAGACTTGCTATTCTACCACTCTTTTATATAAATACGGCACGGACGCGGACCCGTCCCCCTGCGAGTCGTCCGTTGCTCCGCTCGCTTGCTAAGCTCGCGACGAACCAGCAACAATACATCAATCGCCTCGGCTTCGGACAAATATCGGATTTTACTCAGATGCAGACAACACCCCGAACAACCTCCCCTCTTCCAAATACCCAACGAGTCTAGATTGGCCCAAACAAAAGTTACGAAACTTGTCGTTTCTAGAACCCTGGCCTATGATGCTTTTGGACAATCATATCCTTAATCTGTCATGTTGACCCCGCATTGCGGGGTAGATCCTGGGCCATGAGCTCATTCGAGTTTGGCACGGATTGGCAGGTAAGCTCGACGGATAGTACGGATAGTGGGAATGAGGGGTTATGAAAGGGGAGTAGAAGAGGTAAGTAAAGGGGGATATCCTCTTCTTATTCTTTGAAAAGAAAAGGGAAAGCTCTTACAGTGTCGTTTTTCCCCAATCTGAATTACTCAAAATTTGGTTTTGAACGAAGAAAATAAAGAAATAGTCAATTTAGGGAATAGGAGAAGTAGAAACCAATCACCATGTCTCAAACACAAACCATGAAAGCTGTGGTCTATCAAGGTGTGTATGCTTTGTTTTACTCCCCTTTTGGGCCCTTTGAGTGGTGATCGAGTTGAAGAACTAGTACTAATGAAGTTGGACAGAACCCTTCAAGGTGACGGTTGAGGAGCGCCCTCTTCCAAAGCTTGAACATCCCGATGATGCATTGGTCAAAGTGACAACGGCCGCTATCTGCGGAAGTGACTTGCACAGTGAGTTTCGTTTACTTATCTTCGACATGCCGGGATCCCCAGAATGGTTCAAGTTGTTTTGTAAACGAGCTCTAGATCCCTTAACGCTTACTAGAAATGTAAATACTGACTCTGCTCCCTAGTGTACCAAGGACGAACAGCTGCTCAAGGTGGGCTATGTTTCGGTAAGTATTACATGGATAGATCACCTCTCTTGTCATATCAAAATGTCGGCTAAGTAACACACAGGTCATGAGAACATGGGCATCGTGATCGAGGCCGGGACTGGAGTCTCCCTCCTCAAGAAAGGCGACCGAGTAGTCATGCCATTCAACGTAGCCGACGGGCGTTGCAGGAACTGCGAAGAAGGCCGAACCGCGTTCTGCACTGGAGTGAACCCTGGCTTTGCTGGAGGTGCTTATGGCTATGTTAGTATGTCTCATTAGTCCCTCATCTAGTCCAGATCACATTCTTTCAAAAATGTGGAGATATAAGTCAGCTAATACATTGCAGCCATGGGACCTTACCAAGGAGGACAAGCACAGTACATCCGCGTGCCTTACGCAGATTTTAACTGTCTCCCCCTCCCAGCCGGCACAGACCACGAAGCAGATTTCATCCTCCTAGCCGACATCTTCCCCACCGGCTGGCACGGTGTCGTTCTCTCGGGCTTTAAACCTGGAGAATCCATTGCCGTCTTCGGCGCCGGCCCGGTTGGTCTCATGGCCGCGTACAGCGCGGTCCTCCGCGGCGCCTCAAAAGTCTACGTCATCGACTCCGTGAAGGAACGTCTTGCCGCCGCTGAGAAGATCGGGTGCATCGCCGTAGATTTCACTAAAGTCGATGCGGTGGAGGAGATCATTAAGTTGAATGGTGGGATGGTGGATAGGAGTGTGGACGCTGTGGGGTATCAGGCTTCGGCTAAGGATGGGAAGAAGGAGGCGCCGTCTATTGTGCTGGAGAATTGTATCAAGGTTACGAGACCGACGGGTGGGATTGGTGTTCCGGGGCTTTATGTGCCAAGTGACCCTGGCGCACCTGATGCCAATTCGGGACAGGGAATGCTGTTGATCAGTTTTGGGAAGCTGTTTGAGAAGGTTTGTGTTTTGAGAGCTTCTCCATTACTTCATTTGGACTTGGCTAACGGCTGCAACAGGGACTCACAATTGGGACAGGCCAGTGCAATGTCAAGGCTTACAATCGTTACCTCCGAGATATGATTATCTCTGGTCGTGCGAAGCCATCCTTTGTCGTCACCCATGAGATTGGGATCGATGAGGCTCCGGGTGCGTATACGAAGTTCGATAGGCGAGAGGATGGGTACACGAAAGTGTTGATTCATCCTAATGGAGGATTCTAAGTTTGATGAGTAATATTAGGAGGTGCAATGGAGGAAAACTGCCTAACTTGGGCGTGCTTTGTAATCTAAATTGTACCGAAACGAGTTCGGGATCTTGAATCCCTACCTCTGTCTTGCTCCTAGACGTCGCCGTCTGTTGACCAAGCCTGAATTATTTAGCGAGGGCTGTGGCCTTCGCTCTCTTGAGACTTCAGTCTGTTAGCAATTTGACTAGACCGCGTATTGGCCGCCCATATATATCCAACCCATTCCAGAGAAATCTACGAGAGCTAAAACCACACTCGTAAGCACAACAACCAAGCAACCCAACACTAGCCGCCCAGAGAACGGAAGATATCTCCCGTGTCAAAAAGAAGCATTCCAAAAAAAGAGACGAGACGATCTAGCGTTTCAGCTTTAAAAATAGCGCGGGGAAAGAAGTGAGCCGGTGGTGTCTTGCAATATTCAGTCAAACATTTTGAGTGTAGTAAGTGTTGTTATGCTCATTACGTACTGCTGCATTGCAATGTATACAGTTGTGGTGTTTATCTTACAATAGATTACTCTTTTCACCTTGATGATAGCAATAGCACAGTTGCAATCGCTATCGAAAAAGGAAAGCTCCTCTTCTTAGTTTCTAAGAGGTTGTGGAATAAAAATGTGTCTAAACATCGAACTCGACTGACATAATCTCTATCCAGAAAATATAACATTAGCATGACTTTTCTCTAGAAGAGCATAGTACTTCTTCCACAATTGAGATTATGATTTTAAAGGCAGATAGCCCGGGAAGGAGCTGGAGCTGTTTAAAGAGAACTTTTTTTTTAATGTTTTTGATAGGCGGGGAGAATATTGGCGATTATAGCTGTCGTTCGAACCCCGCCAGGAATAGATCGACGGTACGATTAATGACAAGTTAAGTAGTTAGGTGAGAAGGTGGAGCTTTGGATACTTTCTCCATTGATCGTTTAGTAGCTCGGGTCACAAGTCTCGGGTTGCTGTCTTGGGAATTCTGATGGGGTTGAGGTACAAGTAGGCTCTGGATTACTAGTAAGAATAGAGAGAGAGAGGTTCGCGGGAAATTATGTAGTGGTATCACTTCCGACTGCCCGGCGATGTTGTAGATGAGAAAATGGAGTTAAAAACCACGTGATTGAGATTTTGGTTATTTGAATTCCGCTCGAGGGATGGTAGATGGATAACGTTGCCGGCGCAATGAGTTTCATCATGAGTAAGAGAACACACATGGAATTTAAACCTGGATAAGCGAGGCCATGGCCGATTCACGTGATCATTCACTGCCAAAAATGGTCCGCAAAGGCCTGCATCAGCTCAAACTCACCGGTTTACACATTCCGACAGCCTAAAAAAGCCTTGCCGTATGATTTGTTTGACTCTGGGCAATATGTAGACCATGCGAGACATATTGACCACACGTGATCGGCCCTCCTTTTTGTCGTAACCGAGAGTCGGCTATGAGTAAGCATGTTTGGTTTTCATGACACATCAACAAAGCTTGTACAACTGGCACCAGGCAGTGCCAGCACTAACATAGATATGGAAGATGCGTTTAAGGTCGAATCCGGGCTCTTGGATGTCTTGTCGGAGCTTGGGCGAATCAGGCTTATTGAAGAAAGTTTAATTGCAAGGTTGAGATGGATGTTGTAGTAGTGCTGAAACTAGATTAATTTTGAGGCATTGGCTGAGATGGATGTTCCGAGGCTTGACAATTTCCGGTATTCTGAGAGAAGTGGAACCGGCTGTCGAGTTGTGTTGAAATAATCATTTGCCTGACTGGAATATCTAAAGATGGGCTAGCAAGGTCGTTCGTATGACGTTGAAGGCGGTGCTTGAAAGGAAGTACCTCCCCTGTAGCGGAGGAGAGGCCGACGGCCGATAGCTGGTTCCTGGGAGAAATTTCTGAAATGCTTTCAACCATTAAATGTCTCCCAATTTCTTGAGCATATTGCAGTGGTGGTCAAGAATGTTGATATCCGTTCTCGTGGTCGTGTTGATGAAGAATGTATGAGCAGTGGCCACGATCACGCGACAGCCGTCGCCAGTTGCCAAGACATCCGAAGATGCCGTGAGATTGGGAAAGCGCGAGGCTGACGGGATCTTGGCCAGCGAGAAAATGGAAATGAAATGCTCCTTTGTTTTGGTTGTTATTCGTTGAGGCAAGAGGGTCGATAACCTTTTATTGGCGTAAAGGCATCGTAAGCGCTCTGGGGATAAACGATGCTGCTGAGAGGCGCAGGTGTGCATGACATGCGGGCGCTTGTTCGCCATGTAGTCCTGATAAATGATAAAAATAAACTGGAGTCTAAATGATAGAGAGCGTGGGTAGATGGTAGTGATCTCGGTGAGTTGGTTGTGCTGAGCCTGTGTTGAGACATTGATTGATGCGGGTGCTCGGAACTGATGAAGCCGATCGTGCTGAAGCTGTGTCCTCGCAACAGAGCATTTCCGGCATCGAGAGAAATCTGAGCTAACGATCAGTTTACGTTGAAGTCTTTGAAGTGAACTCGGAGATGGCAAGCCTCTTTGACAGCAGTCTGTCTTGTTCGTGTTGGGTTTTGTGGAATTCAGGCTCAAGATCAGAGTTTGAATTTTGCCGGTCGCACAATCGTTTCGAGTTTCGGCGAGACAGATCTAGGGAACTGCTCCAAAGTCTTCATGGAAAGACTAATGGGCAACGTCTGTGAGGAGGGGAATCGGTCAGCATCTTGGATAGTAGGACAGTGTGTGATGTAGGCAATCGTAAGGCAAGGCGAGGGGTGGTTGAAGGTCGAGTCACACCGTCTGCCTGCGCCTATCCGCCTTCCGAGGACAGGAGAACGAAGGTGCTCCCACGGACCGAATTGTAGAAAATAGAAGAGAAGCAAGAATAACACCGATAAAATTAAGTAAAGAGTAAGAGATAGTGAAATTCGTGCGAAGATCTTGTATAATTGGATGGGTTCTGAAGATGGTTCGCATCGCGGTCGCAAAAAATTCGCGACGAACTTCAAACGTGACTTTTCTTCATAACCCCAACAAAAGCGACTACTATGGAATGAAATAAATCTGATAATACGAAGATGTAGAGATTTAATCGCGAAATCGAGGACAGCTATTGGCGAAGAATAAAATTGTGGTGGCAGCTGGAATTTGATGGTTCAGTCCTGAGTGTGGGAAAATCGCGATGGCTTCATCTTCGAAGAATCAGCCACATAAAGTTTCTCGAGCAACTGGCTTTCAACGCGAGCTTTCTGCACAGTTCTGATACTCAGAATGCATTTTTATGATGATAACTTCAACAATAGTAACATCTGGTGTCATGCCAAAAGGTAGAAGTAGTACAGTAATCAAAGTCGCATAGACTCGTCCTTTAGAATTGCGGGATCTCGACGTTCGGCGACTTTGATATCATGCAGCAAGTTCGACAACACTCGAGGGTCTATGAATCAATTCCAGATGAAAATTGGATGGACTAGAAGATGATGAAACAGCTGGTAAGGGACAACACAGTTGATGCGTTGGCATTTACATTTGCATCCTCGAGGTGTGGGAGGGAAAAGTCAGAGTCGTTGGGGTGGAGGTGGGAGGGAACTCATGCCGGGTCTGGTGATCGGGTTGGATTAGATAAATTCCCATTCCTGATTGGCCGGTGTTTAACATTTTGTATGAGAAGTTTACCGACGATGAAAAACGGAGCTAAAAACACCCTGGCTTCTATTCCCAATAAGGTTTAGCCTGGCCTAATCACCAACTTTGGGGCAGAAGTAGAAAAGGCAGCGGCCCCCCCGCCCCGAACCTTGCGACCCTTCCTGACTTTCTCCATCACCAAGCACATTCTCGTCGACCACAACACCAAACGCGATTCAATTTCAATATTGTCGTCGACTCTTACTCTTCTCCCATCTGATACTTGTATCTATCCTACACATCAACCCACACCAATCCATTCAAGATGCCTCCAAAGACTACCACTCCCAAGGCCAAGGTCGCCTCCGACCATGCTTCCTACCAAGGTGAGCTTGATCCTCTTCCACCACAACATCGCGTGGTACCAGCGCGCGTTGTTTCTCGGTCGCCTCGAAAGCGTGCAGCTAATGCGAGCTTCGAATTTTGCATTCGAGCTTTCACTGACGCGTTATCACAGACATGATCACTGATGCCATTGTTAACTTGAAGGATGTAAGTTTCCTCCCTTCCAATGACAGTCTGTCTCCTGCTAACAACTGTCCCAGCGCAATGGTTCGAGGTACGACTTCCCTACTGCCCAATTCGAGTCTGCGAACACAATCCGACGCGTCGTTTGTTTCCCTGGATCATGCTAACTCGCGCCTAGCCGTATCGCCCTCAAGAAGTATGTCAAGGCCAACAACAAGATCAATGCCGTGGATGCCATGTTTGATTCTCTGTTCAACCGCGCTCTGAAGTCTGGTGTCGAGAAGGGTGTATTCGCTCAACCAAAGGGTCCGTCTTGGTCCTTGTCTCTCAACATAACCTGGTCTAACTCTTCACAGGAAGCTCTGGAGGAACCAAGCTCGCAAAGAAGGAGCCTAAGCCAGCTGCTGCGAAGGCTGCCCCAAAGCCCAAGGCTGAGAAGAAGACCACCGACAAGAAGCCTGCTGTGAAGAAGGCCACAACCACAAAGAAGCCCGCTGCTGCTAAGGTCGCAAAGCCCAAGGCTGCTGCTAAGCCCAAGGTACCAAAGGAGAAGGCCACCCCTAAGCCAAAAGTTGTAAAGCCAAAGGCTGCTGCTGCTGCTAAGCCAAAGAAGGCCGTTGCTGCTAAGGATGTAAGTTCTCATCCTCACATGTCTATCGCGTCCCTAACCTCTTCGAGGGCCCCGCTGTTGTCGACAAGCCAGCTGTTCTCGGCAAGACCAAGTCCGGACGCGTCACCAAGACCACCCCCAAGACACCCGCTGCGAAGAAAGCCACACCAAAGAAGAAGGCAACTCCTAAGAAGGCATAGGCTATCTGCATTTCTCTTTTCCTACTTGATCATTGTTCATACAGGCGTTGCGGATGGGTATATCGTGACGTGAAAGGGGCTTGGTCGCGCGTTATTGTTCATTGTTTTACGGATCTCATTTTTGTCGGATTACTTATTGATGATGGATGGCTGGGCTGGTTGCTTCTGTATTGAAGTATTGGGTTCCTCTTCGTTGCAGAATGAGGTCTGGGATTCTTGCTAGATGGAATGGAGGCCACTCTTGGTTTGGGCTGCCTGGAGAAAGGTGTGGGTAACTTGCAGGAAGGATGGATCGCTGTACTTATACCACATCAATGATACAAAAATACTCAAACATCAACAATTAATTCTATCGCAGCGCACCTGAAATATTCCCACCATGATGCGACAAACCCCAAACCATCACATTCATGCCTGCATGTCGTGTTCTGAGCATGACGCGTCGCTTATCGGTTTGTTATGATTTCCCAAGTGGGTCAACAATCGTCACGATAAGGTGCAGGGGACAGCGAAGAAGGAAAAGAACCGAAGCCAACCTGGCAAGTAGTCCGCTCCGCTTCCTCCACATGACGTTCCGCGCGCCGGCATCTATTTCAAGGTGGATCTGCCGAGACGAGCCGGTGTCAAGATTTGGACTTGGGAAATTCTGCCATCGGTGATAAGGGGACGTTCGGCGATAGATAAGGGCCGAGAACGTGGAGTATATCATCAGCGAATTTTAGTTCGTTTGCAGGTTTGTTGTTTCTTGCACTTTTGAAAGAGAGTATTTCTTGTTTATATTGATTGATTGATTCATTGTTTGTTTGTTTCGTGTGTTTCATTGCGCTGCTGCCTTGGAGTACATTTCTCTACTTCGAGAGTTATTTCCAGTCCCGGGCTTGATCAAATCCTTCTGTTGTTCTCTTCTCCTCTCTTCTCTTGGGAACGAAAGAGATGTCTCCCGACCTAGATTCAGTTGAAGCGTCGCCAAGTTTTCGTGCGAGGATGAGGAAGACCGAAAAGGGTGTTCATTCTACTCTCTTGCGCATACAACCCTTCGATTGCTTACTTCCTCGTGGTCTTACGTCCTCGGTCATCCTTCTATACTCGATGAAACGTAAGGAGCTATTTCTGAGCTGAAAATGAACGCGGGACGGGGAAGCTTCTCTCGATTCCTTACACAGTATTGCAGCCCTAAGGTTTGGCTGAAGTCAGCCCTCTACACATGCAAGTTAAGTGCTGCAGTGCAACCTGGGACCCCAAAGCCAATTCAGACCCTCCACCGGCATCTCCCGCTGCCAGTTACGCATGATTTGGGGAAGTAGATGGGGATTGCTGTGCGACCGGAGGTGCAGTAGAGGATGTGATCAGTGATTGGGAGGAGGTGGCTTGATTGGAATGGAGGGGTAGTTTCTGTGCTACGATGCTGCCCCGCTGCATGAACTGTGTGCGTGCAAAAGCTCAGGTGAAGTGTTGGCTGAGGGGCTGCTGGCTGGCTTGATGTGCAGGATGTTCTCGATGGATAAATCTCAGGGTGAGGAACGAGACGTTGGATTTGTTTGGTTGTTTGGTTTGGTTTTGGCTGGAGACACGCGGATTACATGAGAGAGAAGGTTGGTTGGTGGCTGTTTGGGGCGGGATATGAGAAGTGGAAGCTGTGAGTGTGGTTCGAGTTGAGAAAGACGTCTAAACCTTTTGAGCTTCTGGTCTAATTCGAGGGAAAACAAGGCAGAGCGTGCGAGTGCAACTCCGTTGTTTGGAGATAGTGTATCTCATTCGTTCAATTGATGCTGTTGACTTTGACGTTCGCACTGTGATATCCTTTCTTTACTCTTTTCTTGTATGCCAATTCTGGAGCTGAAATACACCACATGATGCTGACGGCTGGTGCGGTCACGCTGCTGCTTGGTGGGGGTGTAGTTGTGTGGAGGATGAGGGGGACGATGAAGGATTTGGAACGAGAGGAGGTGTATAATAAGCTTTGGGATTATTTGTTGCATGGAATTAGGGCGGGTCTTGTGTTTTGTTTGTTTCTTGCTTGGTTGATCTCCGCGCTCTTCACCTCATCCCCTATCCTATCCCGACCAGGTTGGGGCTTTGATGGCTTTGACTATGACTCTGATTGAGCTCTGCGCTTAGGGAATATACTGATCATTGCAGCTCTCCGTCTGACTCACCTCCTTAACATCCTTCCGCATTACCAAAGACTGGGGTCCAGCTGCCGACCCAAACGTGCTTGGAGGATATATATGGAGTGGCATGGCCAGACACGTTAATGCTGAGTTTCCGGAAGTTGTGAAGTTTGAGGTTGAGAGCTGGGTGCAGGTAGGTCCGTTTTATTCTTCATCAGCATGGATGGATGGATGGATGGATGTTGAGAGAAGTCGAAGAGACTTTCGCTAACATTGATACGTGCCATCTAGATTGTCTCGTTCCCGATGAGTGTCAGCGCGGTGCTTGTTGAAGGCTTTGCTGTCGCGGCGGAGATTTTCATTCAGCAGTAAGCAGCAGTGGAGATTGTCCACAGCGAGTGAATTTCGGGATAGCTTAGCCCAAATATTATACTGGAGGCATTGGATTCAGTGCCTACATAGGTTGTTACTGATGGCAAAAGACAAAGATATGTACCAGATTTGGATGAGGCAGAGGGGTAACATACACCCTTGGAAACTTTTAGTTGTTTCTTTTTCCAATATTGGATACCATTCTATACCGACGGTCGTTTTGAAAGTTGTCAGTTGGACGTTCCGGAATCCTTCAATCAATCCGGGAGTTGCTGAGTAATGTTTATGGATCCTCGGACGGAAAAAATTTGCGGATTATAATGAACGGATATGTTTTTAATGGTAACGTGCGTGCCTCTGCAATATGTATGCGAAATATTGTCACTGTGCAGATTTTTGCAGACAACATTGTTACCACTGTGTGCCATCTTGTGAAGTCACTTCCCTTGTGAAGCTGTAGTAGTTCCTTCCCAGAGCATCGTTGTCTGTCATTGGCATCTGCTCAAAAGGGCATCCTTATGAACTCATCCTCGAAGGCATTGATCGGGGTCGTCTTCGCGTATCAACATTGTACTCCCCCAACCTCTCCTCACCGTAGATATTGTCCTCCAGAATTATTCCTCGTCACCCAGATCGCAACCCATGATCGCAAGCGCCTCCGCATCTCCAAGCATTTATCGTATCATCACCCGCTTGCCCCATCGCAACACACTCAGGCCACCCCTACTTCCTTGGACATCTTTCGCTTTCAGCTTACAGTGAGGATGTAGCTCCACTTCCGTCGCAGTCTTCACCTCGATTCCATATGATCCTCCTCAGTACTTACCTACACCATGATTTCAAGATATCCCGTTCGATTTCGGAGGGATTTCTTTGCTTTCTCAGGCCCGAAGATGTCTTTCAGCATTCCATGGTATCGTGCTAGTATGGTCACCATTGCCAAACCTCTGAGAAGCCGCGAACTTTGCGCACATCAAGTAATTGGAAGTTGTTGACCCCGCTGCTCCTATCCCTGCCCCTTTGCGGAGGAGCTGTTGTGCGACGGATGTTGCTGTGAAGCCAGATCCGTAGTCTGCTGAGACAGAAACGGTCATTCGTCAGGTGGGCGAAGGATGGCTGCAGATCGGTCGTCTAGTTTGAAGATGTTAGTGTGCTAGAAGGGAGTCCTGAGTCGGGGAACATGCGCCCTGGAGCGTTGGATTTGACATCATTCGGTATGTTGGGGTTGAGGAGAGTCATTTGAGAGGATCAATCGGAGTCTTGGTATACAGCTGGCTCGGAAGAGCTAGGGTATCGAGGATTGGGATGATTTGACTCTTGTTACAGAGTGACATGTCGAGGTGTACGCGGGCGGTTCGTTGTTTTTCCGTTCTGGTCTGGGTGGATGGATTAGTTAAACGACAAAAGGTTCGAGTCAGGACACGGTGGACTCGTTTCGAGGCATCCTTCTCTCGACATGAAGATGGTTCTTGGTCTTTGTCCCACGAAGAAGGGGATTTCAGAAGCTGCGTTCCAAACTGCCCATCAAGTTCGTCTCAAGAGTCCAGACGGAGTGGAACGATCGGATTTTGGTCCAATGAGGATGCCCGGATCGCTATACTTTGGGAAACGGAATCATCTCGGGAGGTGCTGATGTGCTGCAGTGGTCGTGAAGTGGCCCTTCAATTGGATTCGGCGCTTGTTTATTCCAGAAAAGGCATGAGGAGACGCGGGCAGCTCGGGCCTTTCCGCACAGTTGCACCACACCGTCACGGTGTCTGCGAACCTTGAATCCACTTATAATCATGCGTTGAGTCCGGCCCAGAAACTGTTAATTTTACGTTCCTAAGAAATTCAATTCATACGTTGAAATATTGCGATGGCGGAACTCAACATTCTACAACAGAAAAGGGAGCCGAGGATTTCATGTCCTAGGACCTGTTGGCGACTTTCTGCTACTTAAAATCAGACGAAGCTTCGTGGATCTCGTATATCTTGCACAACCTCTGGAGAGCTCGCTATACGACCAACATGTCTTCGAATTCAGGATCAACCGCAGTCAAAAGAATCGTTAATTCATCTATTCATCTCTTAGGCTCTGGTAATATGAACCCCAAACGGAACAGCTCAACTCCTACGCCAAAAGACAAAACTTGAACCTGCAACTGCTGACAATCTTGCCGCAGACAAAACCTCCATTGCAGCAGCAGCGAAAACAATCTCAATCGCATTTGATCGCGATCCATTGGTGACGTGGTTGCGCCCAGGAGCAACAACATGGGGACAATTGGAACCACACCACGTCCAGTGGCAGCAACGAAGAGTTCGCCATGCACAGCTATCAGGCTATGTGGTGCGGGCGAGCACTTCTCCACACAAGAGCGAGAGCAAGACTGCTGGCCTCGCCACACTAGATGAACAGGAGAACAACAATTTCAGTGGGGTTGCAATGCTGTTCCCACCAGATGGTACAAGATTATGGAAATGGTGGAATCTCTGGCGATGGCTTGCATTGGCTGTTGCCAATATTCGAGAATATTTTGACCCTGCTCCAATCGATTTCGGAAGCAACATGAATGTGAGACTGGCAATCACCTTTTGCTCTGCCCATTTGTCGTGAGTAGACCACAATGCTAACTGGCTTCAATTGTGTAGCGGGTAAGAACGATGTTCGAGATGAACCATAACAACCTGGAGAAATACAGCCGTGAAGTTTCCCCGAAAAAGCTCTGGTACTTGGAAGTATGCTGTGTGCGGACAGACGCACAAGGTCGACGCGTAGGAAAGGCATTGATGAATTGGGTCGTTGAGAAAACGGATGACGCAGCATGTTTGCTGGAGTGTACCGACGAAAAGAATGTTGCATTCTATGAACGCTTCGGATTCCGGTTGAAGGAGGTGGTGGAGATGCGAGATGAAGCGGAAGTCCAGCATACTTGGCTCATGGTTCGTTCCTGAGAAGAGCATCGCCAAGGGCTCAATGTAACGAGACCTCTAATCCCATGCTATCTGCGATTTGATCGGCTGTCAATGGACTACCCTCCCTCATAATCCGCAGGATTTCCAGCATCGGCCCAACCTGCTTCATGCCCATGCGGCCCAGCTTCAGGAAGATCTCCTTAATTAAGTTTTCCCACTCACGCTTCCTGGCAAGCAGGTCCATCTGTGATCCTGCAATGAACAATGGATAATTGATGGCATTTAGGAGCTGCGGGTTATTCTCATTATCTTCATGCAATTTCACTAGAATTTCGAGGCACGATACAAGTCGATTCAGAAGGACCATATCTGTCGGTAGCGCAAGGTCAGTTTTGGCGTCTGTCATCAAATCATCTTGTTGAAGTCCACAAGCTAGATGTTGTCAGAAACGCCAAAGTAATGGATATCGGCAAATTGTGCAGGGTAGCGCTCACTTTGAAGGTTGCGTCGATAATCACGCTGCAATTCACGATGTTTCAGCATAGCAGCGTACCGGTAAGCATCCCAGAGCACAATCTCTAAAGTTGTTCCCTCCATACCCTGCCACATCCATAATCTTTCCTCGCAGTCCGGGTCCTCCAGCGACGAAAGAATCCCCAACAGAGAACGAGGCAAGTTGCTAACCGGTTCGATATATTCACCGTCGCTTTCGTGCTTCGAGCTGAATCTCCGCCAGATATCGAGTCTGGCGCACCTTCGGTTGAGCACAAAGCCTGGAAGGTCATACCATCCCATGATATCCAGTGCATGAGCGTGGAACGGTGACTCTGAAAAGTCTTGCCTCGTTGTTAGAATCTCTAAGAGAGGTTTGACATGGAAGGTCCATGGTAAACTTTGCGATATCTAGAACGATCAGCGACCTGTTTATGAAGGACGAGCAGGAAAAAATACCCCAAGGCTACAGAGAAGAATTCCAGAAGCTACCGTGCTGTCTTGGTTTCGAAGAGCGGGGTCTGTTAGGTCTGAGCGAAATTGTCGAAGGGCTGTGTCGTACAAGCTCTGAAATTGAGTGACGGAGATTTGCAACACGAGGGCTTGATAGGTGGCACACACAGATCGGACTGTAGGCGAATTTTCTGCCAGGGGAAGAATGGCTTTCACTACTGGACTGTCGGCTTTACTGCTAGAGTAAAGAGTGTGGTGACCAGAAATGAAGACTGTATTAATACGTTAGATGTTGTGAAAGGTAGGGTTGGAAATCGGGTGACCAACAGTCCCTGATGAGACTCTCGATGAGCGCTGGAGAGAGAGGCTCCACATCCGAAAGAAGGCCTACACTATAAAACTCATCCTCGTAATTGGCTGATCCAGTATTCGAGGATGAGCCTGGCGATGAACCTACAACTTCCACATTGAGGTCGTCGGTAATCATGGGGGTAGAATAATCTAGGGATGTTTTCGATGGGGCTCTGTCTCGGCCTAAGGGTATTGCCTTACTGGGCTCTTCATTGACTCTCGTCTTAGGAAGTGGCACTATAGCACCTTTCAATCTTCCTCGTGATGCAACGCCATTGCCCCAGACCAGAGCAAGCTCATAACCTCCACACTGGATGCCCAGTCGGGAGCACACCTGACAAATCGGTCGGCCCTCGTCGCATTTCTTCCGTCGATTTCTACAAGTTTTGCATCCCGATCTCGTTCGCGTCCCTTTGCCAGTCCCTGAAGACATGGTTGGATAGGATGTTGTTGACTCGTGTCAGTGGATGTTTGGTCCGGTTCGGAATGAGACCACAAGGCTGGACAGTTGATGCGCAATCACGTCGGCGAAGCTGAGATTGGGTCGGCGCCAGTGCTGGGTCCAAGTCCGCAATAGAATACGCCTTTAGTGATTGATCTGCACCCTTTAGTGCGTCTCCTTAGATATTTGATGTCGTGATGGCACGGTTTGGACAAGTGTATAGTATGGAACTTTACAGAATTCTCAAGCACGCTAACGGCCCGGCTGGGACGTGCCAAAACCTCGAACATCTAGTGTCTAGATCCAACAATGCATCCTAACAGGAGCAATGTTCATATGAACATCATAGCGAACATGGCTTATATTTTACTCTAATAGGAATTTATTTAGCGGTGGTTCTTGGCTTCCAAATGTCCGTCGAAGTCCAGTTCAGCATTGCTGACTAAGCACAATTCCGAATCTCCATGCATCTGCCACAACAATGAAATCTCGTCTCTCGGACAGCAACTCAAACTCAACTTCAGAAACAACATTTAGCTCAAAGTTCTAGGAGGCAGGGAGCTCTCCTTCGTCAACTTTAACTCCTCGACCGGTACACCAGGGAAATTCGTTAAGCGCCAGCAGTCAATGCACACCTGATTCTCAAAACTTTGCATCACGCCCACACAAACACAAGAATTCATCCAGTTGTATGGCCCTTCTCCAGCCTCGAAGGTCAAATGTGAGAAGTACTCAAGCGAGTCTTGAGACCTGTGAGGTGGCTTCGGCTTCGTGGGGTCGAACGGCACATTTGGGCCTAGTCTGTACAGACCTTTGGCTTTGATGTAGATGAAATGGCCATCGTCCGTTTGGATGGCATATCGCGCATCGAGACGATAATACACCTACTCCTGGTCAGTATTGACCTTTCGTCGCCTTTTCAAGCACGGTAGCTGCTTACCTTGTCGCAGTAGAGTTCTTCTGCCCAATCGGCACCACTGGAAGGAACAACGATTCCGTTGATCCCAGGTCCTTTTACCAATCCTCCTACAACGTTCATCACAGATCGCGTAGTTGATCCGCCGTAAGGCTTCTTGATATCATACCCCGCTCTTGGACCCGATTCCATCACAGCTTGTAACCGATACACATACTCGAGATAGGGTGCCCGCATAGGTGGGATCTCTGGAAATAACACATTTCCTGGGGATGGTTGAGCTGCAATCACAGTTTTAGAGCTGGTACTGGCCATTGCGTTCCGACTATACTGGTCACTTCGATGAGGGTAGGATGACAGCCGTGCAACCTTTCACATCTTTGAGTAAGGAAACACCTCTTATATTCTTGTCTGAAGATGCACGAAATACTCGAACATATGTCATCCCCCACTTTAGATGGTACAGTTCCACTAATGGAGGAGCATCTCTTGGGCTTCACATTCCTCGTGTTTAGACTGGATAATCGAGTTCGGGCGTCTCGAGGTTCCTGTTTAGGACTAGTGCTACTCAAGCTCCTCATCCTGCTAATTACGGCACACATCAATCTTAACCTTGCCATGATTATTTGGGCACGCGCGAAACACCTGAGAGGGAAAGGTTCGTAGATTGGATCTGGTATGACCGCCACCGATGGCTGCTCAGATGACCATCGGCTATTCACAAAACCTTATCAAATACTGCAACGTAAGATTCGTGTAGTCTTTCGGTGAAAACAGACAAAATTGTTAAAGATCATTCTAAGAGCCGTTGATACACCAATAGCCGCCAGATTGCTGCCTCAGTTCCAGAAATCAAGAATCCAAGCAGCTCATTGCTGGCCGATGCATTCAACGCCTCGACAATTAGCGAAGGTACAGATTTGCGAAACAAAAATGTTACCTTGAAGAAGGCCTCTGAGCTCAGGCATGCGTTGGCCACACATCTCTTGGAGCATCTGGGTACAGTCATCAACCATGGAGGCAAGTCTAGCTTCAATGCTCTGCGTGAAGCAGCACTAGAGGAGTCATCTAGGGACTGTATAGCTTCTCATAAAAGAAATATGGAATGTCAATGCTAGGGATAGAGATGGGGCTGGAGCTGACGGTACGGCGAAGAAGGAGGGCGATATTGATAGGAAACTAGTCAGTAGGCAGACTTTTCGAGCCGCTTGAATTTTTCAAAGGTGTCTGATAAGAGGTGAATAGAAAACACAGAGCGCCGTCTTCCCAGTCCTAGTCTCCCTCCACACCAGTATTGCAAATCTATACTTATCAAATATCTATTCAGAGTCATTACTCCAGCATCTACAACAACTTCAACTAACCTCGACATGGGGAGTTTCCTCTATGTCGTAACTATATCATAGTAGGCAAGTTTCCGAAATGTTTGAACTAATCTACGTCAATCAAACCCACGGTTCGCTCATCGCAAAACCACAAGAGTGCTAAGCGCTTGAGCACGAATATACACCCACATTGACAACGAAGCGCTCTGCTGATCTATCTGTAAGATGCCAACGCTACCACGATCTCATTTACGGGTAAATGAGTCTCATATTTCGAAATTTCTGCCCAATTCGCTGACAGTAACGTGACACCATCGGGACGAGCATTGGCATACATTGCCCTTGAAACCTCCAGATGAGCTTGAGAGCACAAGTACGCGAAACGTTCTGTCACTGCAGCATGCATGTCACGCCACGTATGTCATCCGCAAGCTATTGTACCGAGTATGCAAACCAAATTTTGTTCGGATGCACAGCTAGACGCCTAAAAGATGCTCGAGTTGGTTGATTGGAAGACTTTTATACAATCGAATTGCAGCCAGATTGAATGATTCTTCTGATACCGCACCTTGCAGGTCTACTTGGTTGGGCAAAGTCCCCTACTCTAGACTACGTCGGGCACAAAGTCCTTCGGGTCAATTGAAGATAAGTCACAGCATATCCGTAGCACTTCAGAATACCTCCCCCTCAATACTAACTTTTTCGAAGACCAATTATCCCTTTCAACTTACGCTCGTGGTCAACAAGGTCGCTGAGTTAGAGATGTAATAGAAACGTTACCAAACAATCGTACCATCTTCGCCAGCTCATTTTGTTAGAGTAAGTGCCCACTTTCAAAATCCTCAGAAATGTCGTGAAGAAAATCGAGACCAGCCCTGGAGAATTTTGGCATATAAAGCCCCTTAAGCTTCTTCCAGAAAGGAACCAAACGACAGCAAACCATTTTCGAGGGACATCTTCTATCTACACAACTAAGCTCTCCATTACACATCAAACCCCGCTCTCCTATCCCCCAGAAAAGCATTCAGAATGTCTTCATCCACTGGCCACGGACCAGTTTCCGAAATCGCTTTCAGTAAACAGTCATTCCATTATAATTACTGATTGCAATATCTGCTAGCAAGTGCTAATATCTGAAAGGGACCCCAATTGCCGCTCTCTACAAGACGAGTACCACAGAGAACGTCATCAAGGTCTTCTTTCAAGACGTTCTCGGAGGAATTCGCCTCAACTCATACGATGACGGGTGGAACGGTGGGACAAGCTCTTTTGCTACCGCAAAACTCGGAACTCCTCTGGCTGCCATCGGCTCTCCCAGTCTTGACAAGGCAAGTGCTTCCCTAGCTCTCTGATTGCGAAGGCAAAAGCTGAGGCTAAGGTGCGGTTCGTGAAGATCCGCCTCTACTTTCTCTCTCCCGAGAACATGCTAAGAGAGCTCTGCTACGATCGTGGTCTCTCTAGTGGGTGGTTCGAAGGAGCTTTGAGTGAGAAGCATATCCAAGTTGCGCCTTATTCGCAGATCGCCGCGGTCTACCTGCCGGACTTTGAGATTCGGGTGTATGCTCAGAAGCCTGATGACACGATCCAGGAGTTCAACATCCATGGTAATTTGCATCGGCTTCAAATTGTCGGGTAAGCCGCTAACGAGGAATAGAATCATCGGAATGGGCTGAAAGTGCTAATCTTGGTGCTGCATTGTCGGGCTCAAGCATTGCTGCCACAGCCTACTCTGGTTCAAGCAGAATAGGGTAACTCAATTCTAGGTTCTTGAAGCTTCCACATGACTCTAACGTGGCCTAGACTTGTGTTTCAGAAGACCGATCTCACAATTCAGGGAAATGGCAGCAACGGTAGTATATGGTGGAGTATGGACCTCAACATTACCAACAGCCTTGGCCGGGGAGCTATAGCAATGTAAGTGTGAATGCGAACGAATTCGCGAGGCTAGATAGTGCCCCCGTGGCTCATTTTACTCGACTGCAGATACGCTAACCCTCCAAATATCTAGTGTGTCCTACACGGATCCAGCCAACAGCTCGGATTTCAGCGTCAGGATGTATTACACAGCCTCAGACAATCGCATCAAGGAGAAGATATTCAACGCTGGTTCGCCACCAGGGGTTTGGGTTGACGGGACGCTCAACATGCAAACGATCCCAGGCTCGAATCTCAGTGTCATTGTCTGGACTAGCGGTAGCAAGGTGATCCTGAGGGCCTACCTTCAGCAGGGTCAGCAGGTATCTGCTATCTCGGAATGGGCTGGCACGACCACCTCATGGGGTCAGGGATATCCTGCTTTGCCACCAGCTACAGTCTAAAGCTGCAAGAAGATGGCAAGAGCAAGCTAGCCAGCCAACGAGCTACATATTCATTTCAGTAGACTTTCTCTTTTGGGATCCATCAGTTTTGTCAATTTCCTAACCCAAAAATCAACATCATTCATTGCTGCGATAGTCAGTCTGAGACGTTCGATCAACCGAATGGCTAGTGAAGCTACCAATATCCTAAAAGACGAAGCCTGCTTCAGTAATACGCTAATTGAAAGGCTTGTCTGCAGCTTTCTTATACAAAAGTTTACATGTGCTAGATCACTCTGTTTACGTCTACGTCATGGTCTTTTGTGTTAGCGAGAGAGCGCTAGGAGAGAGAGCACTTACTCATTTCTCAACCATTGCCAGATTCCGTCACCTCTAAGTCAACGAGTAACACATGGCGCATTGAGCCACAATAATCTGATAATCTACTATTGAGCCGCCTTAGATGCTACAATTACAGATACGCGCGTATTTTGTTTGGTGGTGGGTTTCAAGAGGCTCGGCGACGTGTGGAACGAAAAAGGCAATTGTCGTGAAGGTTTTGTATGGAAAGCAGGGCTTGTTATGGAACAAGATCGAGAATGAAGAGCGTCGTAGACGGTGGAGGCATGTCTAAGGAGTGAAAAGGACGAGTTTCCAATGTATTCGTTTGTTCCAGGGTCTAGATTTTGTGTTTTTAACGAAACAGCTTTCATAGCGATTCTGCAAGCAGATCTTGCAGCAGAAAAGATAGACAAAAGCCTCCCATCCCATCTCATCACAAAATTCCGAACTTCCATCCATAGCCGACGGGTATGCTATGGATACGATAACCGAGCCGGAAAGTCTGGACAAAAGATGCTGACGTCTCCCTTCCTTCCATACCCAGCGATCAAACTCACCCCTCCCCATCCCTTGTACTACGCTTCCATTCGCTCCTTGCTCCTTCTTCGTAGCCAAGCAGATCGCATAATAAAACAATCCTCTTCATCCCATCCCCATCATCCCATCCTAAAGCCAAGCCCGTCCAAGCCCCAAAACCAAGCAAAAGCCAAGAATAGACAAAATCGTACGATTCCCCCTCGCATATCGACGATCAAACCACCCACCAAACCGTCACACCTCTGACAAAGAACATCGGCTCTACATCCCCGTCCCTGCATCCATAATGTAAGGTTTACCAAGAGAGGGATATCAATCGAACTTTAAACCTTACCTTGCTTGCTTGCTCTATGTATGTAAGGACAGGCTTCTTCTCGCTCCTCATCATCCTCATCCTTTCCGCAGACGGGATTCGGTGCTCCTTTCAAAGCCGACCTTCCTTTCGAAGGAACTGATACCCAGCCACATCCGATCCTATCCGCTCGTGGAAACCAATGTCTCCATCTCCTCTCCCCTCGCCTCCTATCACGGACAAGAGACACCATAATAACAACCGGTTGGAAGTGGAATGAGGGAAAATAATAGGAAATGGGAGGGACATGTATTGTCATGAGAAATCAACGATGAGTAAGTATGGTATGTAGAGAGGAAATCATACTTGAATTCTATCTATTACCCACCAATCCCACCCCATGTGCTGTCTAGTGAAGATATTATATACATACAAAAGCCGTAACCCCATCATCCATCTAACCCATCTGTCGCCCTATCATGCCATCCCGTCCATCGCCCATCAACCATCAAAGCAGGTAACAAAAACGCGCCAGGCGCTGAGTATTCAAACCAGTATCTGGGCAGCACAGAGCACCAACAACCCAAAAATGAGAAACGAGTAAAATACACATTTCGTATAAATTTTTGTTTCCCATAAAAAAATAGAACGGCCAAACAGGAGAAACGAAGTCCGTCTGGACAGTAGAAGCAATCCATCAACATATGTACTATCTCCACGCTCACTCCACTTCACTGTCTGTTATCATTTCATCCTCAATATGCTCTTCCCCCGATCTTTTCGTCGCTCTATCAATATCTATCTACCTATGCACGCCCGCCACCTAAGAAGAAAGAAGAATAAACAGAAAATTGCAAATTGCGTATTTGTTCTGTCTAGAAATTCTCTTTGCCCCATTGGAATGCAAATCCTGTATCTCGTTAGTTTTATATTCAATCCAAATGATATCACGTCATGGGGAGACATACCAGGCTCGGTATACATATTACACTTGATATGTAATTGACTTCCTAGCACCTTCGGTCCGCAGAAGAACACACCCGCCTCAGCCGGGCTATGAATCTTACGTATACTCTTGAACACCATATCCCAGTTGGGACGACCGAAATTCGTGGGTGCTCTCAGGCCCGTGATGGCATCGCGGTCGGCGTTGGCATCATTAATCATGATGTTGGTGGCATCGTCGACCTTGATCTTGGCAGTCAGGTATGTGTGGATCTCGATGTGGTTGTCCATATCTTGGGCTTCGATGGCGAGAAGCAGCGAGCGGAACCATTCGAAGGAACCGAAGTCACGGCAGATCCAGAAGAAGTAGACTTTGCGGAGACGGGTCTTCTTTTGTGGATAGTTCATGCGGTACCAGATAGATTTGAGGATCGATGCGAATGGCGTGACTCCAATACCTGCTCCTACTAGCATGGCAATTTCGTATTTGAAGACATCTTCAGAAGCGGAACCGAATGGACCGTCAATATAAACTCGGGGAAGTACGCGTCGGATAGCTGGATCAACACCTTCAGCTCCTGGGCCGTTCTTATTGACACTGACGATTTGAGAGGCGTCTTTCTTGTCTCCTCTTGGCTTATCGATCTCACAACCAAGAGCCTTTCCAACAGCCTTGGTGAAGTCACCCTGCATTCTCATGTGAATTGAAATGTAGTCCTCTTCGGGTGCCGAAGTAAGAGTGAAAGGATGATATTGCCAGACGGAAACCTCAGGACAGCAAAAGAAAATGTACTGTCCGGCTCTCGTCTTTGTGTTTTCCTTCTTGATCTGGATCTCGCAAACCATGCTGGGATGTTGGACGACCTTCGAGATGTATGTCTTGTGCTTTCCTCGGACCTCACGGGCAATTCTCTCCATCAAGTAGATATATCCTCCATACATCCAGTATTGCCAGAAGACTCCAATGGCGGACGATCCGATTCCAGAACAGTAAGGAGCGATGTCGGGTTGGATCATGCAGTAGGCACCGTGGATTGACCAGAAGAAGAAGAACACGACGAACATGTGGTGAGTGTACCAGAAACGTTCAAAATTGGCCCGACGCATTTTTTCCACCGACGTGACGACCATACACATGAGCGCAGTCAACATGATATACCCAGTCCATCCTGGTCCAGTAACGAAGTTTGCGAGTAACCATCCACCAAATCCAAGGTTGTTCTTTGCTGAGATTTGAGCGAAGTTATTCCAATGCGCAATCGTGTGGACCCAGGAAAAGAAGACAATTGACCAGGCTGTTGTCATGTGGAAAGTGATGTTCTTGTCAAATTGTATGATGCCGTTCAGAGGTGTTTGTCGAGCCAAGGAGATGAGTGTCCTGCAGACCGGGAACAGAATCATCGCCACATCGAAATGTAGCACCAAAGCCGCAGCTCTTGCTATTGGATATGTCAGACCGAAAGTACTTCTTGCTATCGTTAGATTGTCCTTGATCTGATAATTCATGAAACCGAAAGCGAAAACCATTGCGTGAATGGCGGCGAAGACAAAGACGAAGCTATTCAAATGTTAGCCCCGTTACATCCAAGACCTACGACGGCACCCACAATCGTCGATAACCCTCATTGACCATCCATCTATCGAACTTCTCCCGCGCATTGAGCTCCTTCGGCTTTTCACCACTCATCTCTCCCGACATCAACATCCTCGTCAAGGGCGGCCATCTCGCTCGTTCCGACACCTTCAGCGACGACGCACTACTCCTCGCATATCCCTTTTCATTCATCCTGCAAAACGGTGCGACTTCAAGTCGACTCTTTTTCCTCGGCCTAGACCTTCCGTCTCCTTTGAACCCCTCCTACTTGACGACGTCTTCCTCCGATTATCTGTAAGGAACGAGTTGTGTGTGTGTGTTGTATTAAAATGGCGATATTCATTCAGAGCCTGCTGAGATGAGAAGCCCGAATGTGTGAAAATGGGTGGTAGGTCGAAGAGAAGGTGCTGTATCGTGAAAGAGCGTGAGGATTCGAGCCTGCGATGAGACACGACGGTCTGGGTCAGCGAGAGTTGGAACGGGCAGAGGACGACAGGCGGGTAGATGTAAGGAAGGGTAGGATGTTCGGAGGATCGACGGCTAGCTGACGATGAAGCACGGCGCATCCAACATCTGCTGAGGTGTGGAGAGGGGCAACGTAAACAGCGTCCAGGAGCAGACAGGAGGAGGGCAAGACAAGAGTTTACCGTAACTTAAAGCAGAGTAGGTGAGGAGGAAGGAGTAACAGTAAGGAAGCAGAGCAGAGCAGCAACGTACGTACCTTTACACAATGCCTGCACCAGTGGCTGCTTCCACGATCAGCGAGTAGTATTAGGAAGGTTTACTTTTGCGTTAACGGTAACGGTAATGGTAACATGCAGAAGGGAACGAAGAAGGGACAAGTAAGCTGGCAGACACAGAGCCAGAGCAACAGACAACTGACAGGCAGACAGACAACCAGACCGGCAGACAGACAGAGCAAATGGGAAAGTCTGACCTGCAGGTGTAAGTGCGAGTGCAAGTGCAAGTAGAAACGAAAAGAGCTGGGTTGAGGTTTGAGAGGGGCCAGCCAAGAGAAGAGGGAGGAGGAGCCTCTCTTTGCAGCCAGTCACGTTATGCGGCGGGCACAGGGCAAAGAGCTGGCAAGGACAGGATGGCCTGACTTTGCTCATCACTTGCCGCAGGTTGTAGATGGAAGTGTCTGAGCGATGCTTGATCCCGAACGCGACAAACCCTACCGAACAGAGCCGGTCTCATGGGAGGGAGGGCATGCCTGGGCTGTGGGTTGTGGTCTGTGGCGCCTGGGCTCAGTTGGGTGAGAGGAGAGGAGAGGAGAGTGACGAAGAGACCAGCGCCTCTTGCTTTGCCATATGTGGATGTGGATGTGGATGCTACTGGATGCTGGTCGGACGCTCGAAACAGGAGAGAAGCCGCCTAGGGGATGCGGTGTTTGATATCATCCGAGTCGAGTGCAACCAAGCATTCTCACCATTCGAAGGCTGTTGAGGCTTGCCTATCTCTGAGGATGTTAACTCACACGTCTATTCGGGACAGACATCTTTAAATCCAGTTCATATGCTGTCCTGGTAGAGTGTCTTTGTTGACGTCTTTCCCATCGAAGGGGCTGACAAGACTTGAGGAGATGGACCGAGAGAGAGAGAGCTTCCCCCCCCGCCGAGTCTTCCTCCCCATCCCCTGCGCTTCGAGGGCGTCTGTGCAACAAGCCCCTGCCGCCGTCACCAGCCAATACCCGCTCCTCATTGGCTCTTCTCGACCTCGTGCCCGCTCGCTTAGTTTCAAGCGTCGCGATGTCGTTTCGGATGGGGATGTCTGACACGCAGGTACGGAGATGAAGCCGTATCAGATTTCTCTTTGCAATGCAATGGCTTCATGCCTGGCGGCCATTGGGCCGGTCTGCGAAAAAGAAAGGGACAATTTTGAAATCGCCATGGCAAGTGGCAAAGAATCTCGGAATTCGGTAACCTTAATCGTCCCGCACCGAATGACCGTTTGTTCGTATTAAGCCTCGGCGCCAAAGTTTTTTTAACCTCCTGAGTCCTGGCCGTTTAATCGATATCCTTGGCGAAGATCTCAAACTAACGTATCTCCCTTGGTAAGTGCAGACGACCTCTCAAATCTCGCTTCCATAAATTAACGACCTCTCTCTGAGAAACCTCCGGAGAAGGCTTGCTTACCTTACTCTATCCTGTCCTGTCCTTTGCAACCAGTTCCTCTACTGTATGTAGAAGTGGCGTTCTTCATGTTTTGGTACGATTGGTGATCGGTTACTTCCCGAGTGGGGGTTTACTCTTCTCTTTGCTCACTTCTCTTCTCTTTTCCTCATATCGCCAGTCAGCCCAGTTTCGGTAGTCAGGTCAGTGAAGATAAAAATAGTTCCAAACCACTGCTAGACCCAAAAACCCAAAAAACCCAAACCCGATACCTCTTTCCAGCACGATAGACTCCCAACCAACCCAAACCCACTCCCTCTCCCTCTTCCCAAACACAAGCATAGCCGCATCGGAATCAGAAACAAAACGCAACGCTGCCTACTCTAGTCCAGACATGCAACAATCACATCATCTTTCAGACCATCCATCCATCCTTCTCATCCCTCCCTAGCTCGCGTAGCTTGAGTAGCTCGAACCAGGAACGGTCATCTCTAGCCTCGCGTTTCCCACCCTTCTCCAATCCGTCGATCTCTACAGGCTACCTATACAAAACATCCAATGCATCTCGTTCTTCCTCTCCTCTCCTCTTATCTTGTCTTATCTTGTCTTTCATCTCCACTCATACTAGTTTGCATTATGCAACTCGACCGCGTTTCCGCAAAGCTTGTTTCGCACATGTCATGACTTTGTTTGACGGTCTGGGTCATAACGTTGATGTCAACGTTGATATGTCAAGGGTAATGCAAGCGTACGAGTACAATACCAAGTGTACCAAGCATACCAAAAAGTGGGGGGGTTTGCGATACATAGCCTCGTTCATGTTTTATACTCTCTTATGTGGAGTCTTGAGCCCTGGGCCATGATGAACTGTTCTCTTGTCTGTATCACAATCTGAAGCAACCGGGTCTTTTCGGGAGGGTCGGAAGAGTCGGGGGACTCTGAAGAGGAGGAGGAGGACGGTGAGGATGTGGGAAGCTTGTGAAGGACAAGCTCTTTGGTGTTTGATATCTTGATACAGGTAGGGATGGATGGGGAGGGAATTACGTGTTATGAATCAGTCAACCAGGTGTGCTGGATAGGAATTCACATATTAAGATCGAGCATCGTTACTATTGAGACCCAGTTACTCCTGCTCCCAATCCTTTCCCTCCTCACTCGAGCAGTAGGTAGGAGTGGATTTCGTTGAAGGAAACATTACTTCGTACATATGGGACAAGGACAAGTTATGATATTTACTCTCCTTATCAGAAGATCACCGAAAAGTGAATACGCAGGATGCCCTCTCTTTCTTTGCTCTGCTCTCACAAATCCGTTGCCTTTTCCTCACTAAAAGTCCTTGAAAATAATTACTAGAAGAACGAAAATTCTCGGACTCTAAAAGTACAAGGTCCATCCTATTTGTCCCTAGCTCCGAGCGTGCTCGAAAGATCATCTATTCTACCTACTAAGACTGGAAACTTGTTCTTCGTCGACTATTCCATCTTGAAGGTAATACGCTACGGGCGAGTCTACCTCTCATGACAAGATGGGAGAGGAAACCTGTACCTAAACTTACATACTAGATACCCCTGCTCCGAGCAAGAAAGGAGATGGTCCTATAGATTCTTACCTACTAGAAATTACCACCCACACCATGGCAATTCCCCTCTCACTCAAACTAGTTCAAGCTCCCCAATGATCCATCCAATTGAACCCATTCCATTCCAGGCTATCCTCAATCTTTCCCACCGGATCTAGAAACGTAGGAACATCAAGCTTCTCTTCCTCGCCAACCTCGAGCTCTTCTCCATCGTTCGTTCGTTTGTTCGTTCATTCGTTAGGAAGAGCACATTACATCACAAATCCAAAAAAATCACAAAAAGCCACAACCGCACATCACTTCACATCACCATCCATCAATTCTTTCCTTCCACACCTTTACGCACATAACCACCCATAAGAACAAGAACCCAACAGGAAAATAAAGAAACATCAACATGAATACGAGACCCTAAAAAAAGCCTGGGACTCGATAGGACTACCATAAGATAGATAGGGTACGTATACATGCTTCGAAAAGAGAAATGCCACCAACGATAGATATGACAGAGAGTATGTGTATGCTCTATTCCCAGCCTCAAAAAGAAGGAGGGGGAGCGAGGGACGAGGAGGGGTACAGTATAGCAGAGAAGAGCATCCGTTCGGGCCAAATAAGTCTAGAACCTGGTCTATATTCTATGAGCGTAGTACGCCTTCCTCGTATGTAGGTGAGCCAAAGGAAATGGACATGAACGACCTCTGGAATCATATTCTTCGATTGTCAGATTCACGTATACAAACATCATTTTCGAGGTAAATCGTCACCAATAACACACAGAAATATGTCGGTGATGAGGCGATGTGATGCAAAGAGTAAAGAGAATAAAGTTGGATGTTTAAGTGCCGAGAGAGATGTTGTGTCCCGAAGAATAACAAATCCCTTGGCCGTCACCTAGATATACTAAGTACGGCCGATTAAAATAAATGAACCGAGGAGTGTAGCTCAAGATTAAATACGTATTCTCGTTTTCTAATCATAAGACATTAGATTTACGCGGCAGAGCTATTTGTTTGACGAGAAGGTGCAAAGAAATTTGTCGGAGTTCGCTTAATCCCATCACGGCAAAGGTACTTCATCTCACACCCCGCGATTTATTTGTTTGGTGAAGCGATGTTTTCCTCATATGTAGCGCATAAAATGAATGCAATTTCCTTCAAACAAAACCTATACCTCCCAGTCTCTTTGTCGCTCGAGTTGTGACAGGAGATCAACAAGGGTTGCTGCTAACTTCGAGACCTTCCACCACTGCCCTACTTTTTCAAAGTCCTCCTCCAGATCTGCGACCAAGTTCTCAACAACCGTGTGATTGTCCACCTCCCCAAGGGGCATATCAGCCTGGGCCCAAACTTTATGACAAGCCACACTCGCCAGCTCTTTCAAAGTCCTGTCATCCGCACCTTTGTTCACCTGAAATATGTACCTTTTGTACAGTGAGGCGCTCAACAGGATCGTGCCGACTCGATCCTTTTCGTACTGTGGTGGTGGGACGAGCGCGACAATACTGTAACTCAAACAAGCCTCGAATTTTGCCGCCACATTGCACCATCCTCTCTACAAAAAAGCCCCTACATCTTCTTCAGACGCAGATATCATAGCATTATCGGCAGCGCCAAATAGCTAATGACTGCATACTCTGATGCGAGGAACCGCTGCGCTTTGAAGTGTGCGTCATCGACGCGTCTTTCGGTTCGCTCCTCCCCCTTTTCACATCCTCGTGATATTATACAAGAGCCATGGTAGGAATCTGCTGGGGAAACACGAGTCGAAAAGTAGCTTTCTCTTTTAGATACGTCCGCCATTGGAACGTAGTGAGCAAGAGGACAATCATAACACAAGATCGGCAGTTGACCCGGTTGGCGTCACCAGCGTTGTTGCTTCCCAGTCAGTTTATCCCATCCCCAACGACGGGTTGATCATGTATCTGACTTGATTAGAATTGAAGTATAGCGATGAAATCTTCAATTACACTCGTGGTCGTTTTGTTTCCGATGAAAAATACGAGCTGTCACAGCGCCACGTCCGCTTCAACGTCAACGAGCTGGCCCGCCTCGCCGCCGACGCTGTCGGGGCGAAAGTATGTGTGAAGGTTGAAAAGTATCCGGACGGCATGTACAATAAGGCTATGCTTCTTACCATGGACAGTGGAATTCAAGTAGTGGCGAAAGTTCCCAATCCAAATGCTGGCAAGCCTCATTTTACCACTGCGAGCGAAGTTGCGACAATGGACTTCGTGAGTTTTGCCTTAGACTTTTATTGTGTAGTTACCTTGACTAACATATTACAGGTACGGAACGTCCTAAAGACTCCAGTTCCGAAAGTCTTTGCTTGGAGTTCCTCAGCTCAGGAGAATCCTGTCGGGGCAGAGTATATCATCATGGAGAAGGTTCCAGGGATCGAGCTAGAACGTGTCTGGTCGAGTATGAAGATTGCAGACAGGTTTGCTGTTGTGAAAGCCATCGCTGGTTTCCAGAAAACCTGGACCTCATTTTCCTTCAAGAAATTCGGCAGCCTTTATTACGCCAAAGATCTTGATGAAAGACATGGACTCACGCCGCTATTTATCGATCAAAACGGCATTGAAACACATGATTCAAAATTCGCCATTGGACCATGCACAGGACGCGAATTACTTGACAATGGAAGGGCCGCCATCGAATTTAATAGAGGACCATGTAAGATTTCCAAAGTCGAGATATGGAATTTGGCAACTAACAATCACAAGGGGAGACCGTGGAAGAGTATCACAATGCAATTGGGCATCGGGAAATATCATGCGTCAATCAAGTCCCCTGTCTTCCCAAATCCCCAATCACGCTGTGCGGCCCTGGAACCTACCAACCAACGAGGGAAAGAAAATTAAAGGCTTTGGCCTGCTATCTCAAGTTGATTAAGTACCTACTTCCTACAGATCGATCTATTACATCGTCACATCTCTGGCATAGCGACCTTCACGTTGCCAATATATTCGTCAATCCTTCAAACCCTGTCGAGATTGTGGGCCTCATCGACTGGCAGTCTACCGAACTATCCCCTCTCTACTGCCACGCCCGCCAACCTCATTTCATCGATTATGATGGACCGCCTGTCAATGGCCTAGAGCGGCCCCAGCCGCCAAAAAACATTGATCGGCTTGACGCAAGCGCAAAGAAGCACGCGGAGTCTCTATATCTACAGCAATCCCTTTGCTCTCTCTACAACACCCTGACACACAAACAAACCCCGCAACTCTACGCTGCGCTCGAATTTCAGCAAACAACAAGTTACCTACTCCTTCTCCTAGCGCGCAACCTCCTTGTCGATGGTGAGGCAACCTATCTCTCGCAAGTCGCTGAGTTGGAAGCTACTTGGGACACTCTGCCGGGAGCTAAAGGATCGGCTTATCCTTTTTCCTTCTCGGAGGCACAGCGAAAAGAAATCGAAGCAGATGTTGAAGGCGCAGTACGCGGGATGGAAGCGATGCACTCAATCAGGGAGAGTATCGGCGAGCTATTTCCCGAGCAGGGGCTAGTAAGGCCAGACCAGTACGAAGAAGCTCTAGACGCTCTAGAGCAGATCAAAGATCAGGTGATTGAGGAGTTTGCAAGCAATGAGCAGGAGAGAGACGTATGGCGCAAGGAGTGGCCTTTTGGGACCTGAGCTTATGGTGGTGAGTTCTCTTGACAAGCGTTTCGCTCTTCAAGATGCGGATTTTTTTTTCTTTCGATGGCAAGGCGTTGCTGGGCAAGATAAGTGCTGTACAATGATATAGTAGCATCAAGCAGCTCTGCTCTTGCAACTGTGGTATCCTCCTCGGAGCTTACTGTTATTCCTATACAAAAGGAGGCAGGCTATAACTTGACGAATATCATCTACTCATGGCACGGTAAGCGGCGGGTTAGGAAGAATACCACTGATGCCGACTTCTTTTATTTTTCAAGAGGATTACCTAAGGCGAGTAAAATAGATTAGATCGTAGAAAGTTGGCTTTACCATACTAGTTAAGCATCATCGCACCCACCGTATAATAGCTCACAGCACAACAACCTTCCCTCATCTTCCCTCCCCTTCCTCCTCCAACCCACCCAATCTTCCCATCCTATCCCATCCCGCTCCATCCCGCCCCGTCCATCCCAAGCCATGCTAATCCTTACATTTCGCAATGCAAACCTCAGTGTCTATTAAAGTATTCACCTCCCTTCTGACCTTCACCACACACACACACACACACACACACACACACTCTCTCTCTCTCTCTCTCCACCCACCCAACCACCCACACAGCTACAAAGTACTTCTCTAGTTAGTTAGTCAATCTCACATACATACAAGCACGCATATTAAAAACACCTTGTAACTAGATTGTAGGACTACAATGCAATGTAAATAAAGTCCCGAGTTAAACTACCTAAGCTAGCTAGCTAGAACCCTTTCTTCTTTCCCCCTTGCATTTCTCTTTGCTGTGCTGTTACTCAGACCGACCGAGAGAAAGAGGGAGGGAGGGAGAGAGGTGATATGAAGTCGCCGATGGGACGGATGGACGTACGTACAGTACAGGTGTTATGATGTTGGAAAGAAGAAGGAGAAGGAGAAGGAGAAGGAGAAGGAGAAGGAGAAGGAGAAGAAGAAGAAGAAGGAGAAGAAGAAGAAGGAGAAGAAGAAGAAGAAGAAGAAGAAGAAGAAGAAGAAGAAGAAGAAGAAGAAGAAAGTAAAGCCCGTCGAATTAACTCTAAAGCCTATACGTTCCTAGGCTTTCATGATGAATGCGCGGGCACATAAGGAGATGAAAAAAGTTACTAGACAGGCTCTGTTCAGGAATAGCTAGTAGGTTGAAATACAGTAAGTACACTTACTTGTATTTGCATTTAAATTCCAAGTAGCAGTCTTTCAGATCTCATGCACGAAAAAGTTCTTGTCGAAAAAGAAAAGAAAAAAAAACGTAACACAGTATTAGAGGCTGAGAAATGCATGCTCACGTCAAGATTATCACGAATACAACAGGAACTAACACATCTATAAAGAAAATGATACGGGAAAGGGGGTTTGGGCTTTGTCAGAATGCAATGATCTATTCGCTCCGATGCTACCAAATCCACCACTCATTCCTCCCTCCATCCATCATCGTATCCCCTGGCAATCAAAGCATGCAATAGACACACCATATGAATTCAGACCCAGTTTCATTTCTACCATCCGTTCTTGATTTGCCTGTCTGCCTTCCCCTCCGTAACTACACCAGCCATTCCACTGCATTCCACCCCAGCCAGTTATCATCACCCCCACCCAGCGTTATTTGTGTGCAGTGCAGCAGTAGTAGTAAAGGAAGTAACCGAAAAGTGTGTCTCCAGGGCAGACAGGGGCAGGCCAGGCATGAAATAGATGAACGACGAAGAAGAGCAAATACCAAAGAAGCTTATTGACGCCACCCAGATCCGTAATACGCACGCGAGGAGGAAAGATTGATTTTCGTTTGCTTTGCCTTGCCTAGCCCTTATCTAGATCGCATATTTACGTGTCCACTCTCTAGCTGTGGCCTCATATCGGGATCGGTCGGTCTTGTAGACGTGGGCGATTTCGGGGACGAGTGGATCATCGGGGTTGGGATCGGTGAGCATAGAGCAGATGGAGAGGAGGACTAGGATGTGGGTTAGCAGACTTCTTGTCGGTGGAGTTGGTAGTCGCATACCCTTTGAGATTGTCAAGGCTGGAGACCACTGGTCACGGAGGATGTCTAAGCAGATTGAACCGTTGGAGTTGATGTTTGGGTGGTAGATTCTGGTGGTGAAGTTGACCTTGGGTGGCTTGAATGGGTAGTCGGTAGGGAAATGGATGGCGAGGAAGAAGACACCACCAGAGTATGGTGAGTCTGACTGTAGAAATTGTTAGAGTCGCTCTGCGATATTGCCTCGTGCCATCTATGGCTGGCCGGAGCCTCATTTGTTTCAAAGGCGGAAGATCCCGCAGAAAAATGCAGAAGATGGCACTTACAGGACCCATGATGGTAGCTTGCCAGTGGAACTATCGAAATAACCCAGTCAGTATACGATTTCGAACAGCGAACTCCTCCCTGCGACATGTCCTGTGGGTGTCTTCGAGGCTTTGTTCGTTCTCAGTCCAAGGCTGAAGGGGGAGCGACGTACCAGATCATCTCCGATAGGACCAGCAGAGCATGACGACGGAGGGTCCCTACAGCGCACACAAAGGTCAGCCAGCTATCCTCTTTCCCTTACATGATATGGCAGAAGTGAGGGTATTGATGAATCTTCGTGCAACCCCGCTTGCAGCCGCCCCACCACGAAGACGGGATTTCGAAGGGCTGCAGGGCAGGGCTGCTGCCAGCGGGATCAAAGGGAGTGCGAACGTACCGGCCCAAGTCTGTTAATTCCTTGTTGATTCTCTTCAACGCCATGACGACGGCGATGTGTGTTTGGGGGTGTGTTGAGAGGGGTTGTGGTGGTGGTGGTGGTGGTGTCGAGTATTGAGGGATCTCGAGGGAGAGGGAGGGCGGCGCAGCGAACGGAAGAAGAAGATGAAGAAGTTCTGGAGTGCAGTCAGTGGAGGGTACGGGATGGGTAGTGGTGCAGTGAGGGTCTTGGTCTTGGTCAGTCCAGGCGAGGCGAGGCGAGGCGAGACGAGACGAGGTTAGCGGCTAGGAGGGAATCGGCGCGCGGCTACAATCCGCCGAGCGAGCAAGATGACGCAGACTGATGCAAGGGAGAGAAGAGAGTAGAGTATGGTTAGAACGTACCTAGATGTCGATAGAAGTGGTGGTGGTGTTGTTGGTGTTAAGGCAGGATACGAACAGACGAGGAGGGGCTCCCGTTCCCTTTTATCGCACGCTGGTGGTGGTGGTGGTGTGTGTTGTGTTGTGTTGTGTTGGTAGATGGGTGGAGGCGTAGATGGATGACTGGAGGGGAAGAGTGGAAGAGTGGAAGTGAGTGAGTGAGTGAGTGCACTTGAGGAAAGGAAAAAGGCGCCACCAAGGCTTAGCGAGGAAGGAAAAGACGAGTGACAACTCGACTCAGTACGGTACGGTACGGTACGTATGTAAGATACCTACAAGTAGGAGGAGGTACAACTAGTTGGCTCTGACTTTGACTTTTCTTTCATTTCGCCTCTTGCCTCCCGTCTCTTGACTGGACTTGACTGACTTTCAAGTGGCTTTGACTTCGATATGATTTGCCCTTTCACAGCTTATGCTTATTCAGCTTGACAAAGAACAAAGAAATCAACTTTTTCCTTCTTCTTTTCGACTCCTAATAACGTCGATATGAATCACCTCAACGCTACGACTGCCTTCTGGTGAATTCTACTCTGCTCTGCTCTGCTCTAATCACTCGCTGTCCGACAAAAACCTTTTCACTCATCTGCAATGGTTGATTCGGTCATTCACTTTGTCGTCGAAGAGTCGAGTGTATTCGACTATCAGGCATGAATTTAAAATTCGTTGGTTCATGTCCGTCTATCTGTCAAGGTGTTTTGGCTGTCATGATGTCTTACTCCGACCACAGCAGGCAGATACATCATAGCATGTACTGTGCTCAGAGATGAGATGATGATTTACCAGTCCGCCTCAACGAGCTGCATCCTGAATATAGAAGCCTAGACCTCGGTCTGCCTTGTCGGAGGTACGAAAAGTGGAGATATCTTGAGGTATTTGCCACCACCCAGATGTCTATACTAGGCTGGAAAGAGGCTGTACAGTACACCCAGCTGAGAGGTCACGTGCACACCTTTCCGCCTCGACTCACTTCTCGGACATTTAAGGTAGGTCATTTTCAGAGAGAGAAGTTTCTTGGACTTAAGCTCTGATCTCGGGAATGGAATGATCCATTCACCTACCTAGTTGAAAGGAACTCTCAAAACACACTAAGTATATCTTCAACTCTTTTTATTTACAGCACATTTTCATACCAGCCCCCTCCCTCCATGCAACCATCTACACAAAAGCTTGCAACCCCGTAATAGCCCTTCCCAGAATCAACGCATGGATATCACTCTGGCCTTCGTAGGTTTGTGTAACGAACAAATTCGCCACATGTCTCCCAATCCCGTACTCATCGCTCACCGCATTACCGCCAAAGATCTCCTGCAAGATCCGCGCATTGTTCAAAGCACGATCGCAGTTCTGCCTCTTGATCATACTGATCATCTCCGGCGCGGCCAGACCGTCATCCTTGAGTCTGCCGACTTGGATGGCAGCTAGAGTACCGAAAGCAGCATCCGTCGTGGCGTCTGCGAGCTTCTTCTGCACAAGTTGATACTTGGCGATGGGGTTGCCTTTAAATTGCTTGCGCTCCATAGCGTATGTTCGCGCGCGAGATATGCAGTCCTCTAAAGCACCGATTGTTCCCCAGGCAATGCCGTAACGGGCACTGTTCAAGCAAGTAAATGGACCTCTCAATCCTTCCACATCAGGCAACATATTCGCTTCTGGTACAGGACATTCGTCGAGGTGGATCATGCCGGTAAGGGAAGCCCGGAGTCCGTTCTTGTCCTTGATGGCAGGTGTCTCTAATGCTCCAGGTGGACATTCCGACCTCTCGATCAAGAACCCTCTAATCTTCCCAGTCTCCTGAAGTTTCGCCCATACCATCAAGACATCCGCAATAGGCGAGTTTGTGATCCAAGTCTTCGAGCCAGACAGCGAAAGGTAGCCTTTTTTCGTAGGATGTGGTTTGGCAGTAGTCTCCATGGAACCAGGATCACTTCCATGATTCGGCTCTGTCAAACCAAATGCACCCAACAGCTTCCCCTTTGCCATCTTAGGCAGGAACTTGTCTTTGTGTTCTTGCGTACCGAATTCGTCAATACCTCCCATAACCAGAGATGATTGAACAGACATGCCAGACCGGTATCCGCTGTCTACTCGCTCGACGGCCTTGGTGATGAGTCCAGATGCTACGTTCGATACGCCGGCACAGTCGTATCCTTTGATTGTAGCGCCGAGCAAGCCCAGCTCGCCCATCTCCTCGAGGATCTTCTTGTCATAATTCTCGTCTCTATAAGCCTCTGCCGTCTATTTATTAGCATTGCCCCCTCACGCTTTCCTCGAGCAAAACGATGGTCAAAACGCACGCAGAACTCGCGGCAGCATCCGCTCTTGACAATATGCCTCCGCCGTCTCTGAGATGGCCAATTCCTCCTCAGTAAACAAACTGGCGGCATTCAATGGATCCTGCCAGTTGAAGGGTTGCGGGGTAGCATGGGCAGCATAGCTCCTGGTAGCTACTACTGGACGAGCAGCAGCAGCTGCAGTCAATTGACGAGCGGCGGTACTTCTGATCAAGGGTCTGTACATCTTGAGAAGTGGTAGCAGAAGGAAATGCGCATAATTAGAGAAGGAAATGTACAGTCAAAAAGTCTCAAAGAAGTCGAGGTTGCCCACACCCCTCTAGCTCTCCGCTAGTCGGCAATGCTCCAGGAATGAGATGTCCCTCGCCGAGGCTTGCCATTTCTGGTCTGCCAGGGGTGAAGTGGTGCAAAATCATGTGGTAAAAATCAAGTGATTTCGTGATGGCAATAGTCAAAGGTCAATGTACAAAATAATCACAATTAAATGATTTCATTGTTTGGATCCATATTCAGACAATTGGACTTGTGCAGACTGGATAATTGCCTCTGTTTGCAGACGGTGCATAACTCCCGTGCATAACCCCCAACCACTCAACGCGGTCTCGCGAAGCAAGCGCGGCTTTCATCGCGTCACTTCGAACACTTTCTTTTGAATACCTCCACTTCAACCCAACCTGCCTTCACTACACAGCAACAAAACTCCACAACCACCGCAAAGATGGGCATCAAGCAACTCTTCTCCATCATCAGGGAGGAATGTCCAAATGCCTACAAGGAAAGCGAGATCAAGGCGCAATTCGGCAGAAAAGTAGCTATTGTAAGTACTTCTCCCTTCATGCCCTCAGCGCATAGCTAACTTCTCCCCAGGATGCGTACGTATCTCCCGTCAGAGAACACTTGGAATCCGGGCTTACATACAAGGAAACAGGTCTATGAGTATCTACAGTTTCCTAATCGCAGTCCGCTCCGGCGGCGAGATGCTCACAAACGAAGACGGCGAAACAACCTCCCACTTAATGGGCATGTTCTACCGCACCCTCCGTATCGTCGACAACGGCATCAAACCCGTCTACGTCTTCGATGGCGCGCCCCCCAAGCTCAAGTCCGGAGAACTAGCCAAGCGATTCCAGCGCAAAGCTGAAGCAACCGAAGGTCTAGAGGAGGCTAAGGAGACAGGCACTGCGGAGGATGTTGAGAAGTTCTCGCGCCGAACGGTCAGGGTTACGAGAGAACATAATGCGGAATGTCAGCGTCTGCTCAAGTTAATGGGTATCCCGTATATCATTGCGCCGACGGAGGCAGAGGCTCAGTGTGCGGTTCTGGCGAGAGCTGGAAAGGTTTATGCGGCTGCGAGTGAAGATATGGATACGCTTTGTTTTGATTCTCCAGTCTTGCTGCGCCATCTCACGTTCTCAGAGCAGCGCAAGGAACCTATTCAAGAGATATTCCTAGAGAAAGTCCTTGAAGGTCTGAATATGGATCGCAAGCAGGTATGCCACTTCAAAGCTCCCACCTAGAAACCAGTCGAGAGGTAGACTAACAATCCAGTTTGTCGACCTCTGTATCCTCCTCGGCTGCGATTACCTCGACCCCATCCCCAAAGTCGGCCCCAACACAGCTCTAAAGCTTATCCGCGAATACGGCACCATTGAGAAATTCGTCGACGCAGTTCAAGCTGGCAAGACGAAGTTCACTATCCCAGAAGACTGGCCTTATGCCGACGCCCGCGAGCTCTTCTTCAATCCTGATGTCCGAGCAGCCGACCACGCCGACTGCGACTTCAAATGGGAAGCACCCGACGTCGAAGGTCTGGTCCAGTTCCTCGTCACCGAGAAGGGGTTCTCTGAGGACAGAGTCCGAAGCGCTGCGCAAAGACTCGCGAAGAATCTGAAGACGGGACAGCAGGCTAGATTGGAGGGTTTCTTCAAGGTCATCCCCAAGACAGATGAGGAGTTGAAGTCGCTGAAGAGGAAGAATGATGAGAAAAATGAGGAGAAGAAGAAGAAGGTTAAGGAGGAGAAGAAGGAAAAGGCCAAGGCTAAGGCGCGGCCTAGAGGAACTGCTTGATTGTACTTTGAGGGGGACGAATCGATTTGCATTGCTTTGGAGCATGGGATGGTACGGAGTTTGGGAGTATAGCATGACATGACATGAATGGAATGGGATGGGATCGGCAACAGATGAGGGGAACTCTTGCGCTGTATGTATTTTATATTATGATCTTCTGACTTTGCTTGCTGCGATATTTGCTCACAGACAGAGGGAAAACAATGAACGAAGTAATTTAAACCCAGAATCCACACCCCTCTCTCGTGTTTAGTTGAAGTCCCTAAGCACATTATTACATTTTCCTTTCCACGCTTCTAATCTAATATCGCCTAGTCTCTCCTTTTGAATTCTTATATCTGACAGCACCCCTCCATGCGAACTCACTGTACTCTAACACACCATCTATCTTTCTACCAATCTCGTTTCTAAAACACAAGACTTTTAACACCCAGATTCCACATCATGAGCAACCAAGTACCCAAGTAAACAAGCAAGCAAAAGCCAAATTGTATGCTATTCCATTACCTCAAAACAACCCCCGCGCCCCCTCACCCCACCAAAAAAGAGGATAGACGAGTACACTACCATCCACCCTGTCCAACAACGGAAAATAACTCAAGCAGGAAGCTCAAGCTACTTTGAATCAAAGACAACAATCCGCTCTCCTCCTCATCGGCACGCCCTCCCACCACTTGTACAATTAAACCTCCCTTTAACCACCTCACTACGTTTACATACCACAGCTAGGAGGTGGATTTCTGCACGCGGTGTACCGTCTTCATGAGTTGTATTCAAGAACTACAGAGAAAAAAAAGACAATCAGTCAGTAAGTTCGAACAGGGGGAAATGGGGACGGGAGATCGTAAGCGCGAACCGAGAGAGAGAGAGAGAGAGAGACGCACGGATCGGTATACCTCCTCGAAACTCTTCAAGTTGTTAGAGACGCTGTCGAAATCAATCGCCATCCCTCCTCCTCCTCCTCCTCTTCTTCTTCCTCCTTCTGCTTCTCCCCCATTGTTCATCTCTCCTCCGTTCTTTTCCTTGTCCTTTTCCTTTTCCTTGTCTTTGCTATTCTTGCTCTTCTTGAGTTCCACTTCGCTAGTTGTAGCTTCGCGTCTATGAACACCCTTTGATATCTCGATGTCTTTGAGACTTTGCTGTATTAGAGATGAGAGGGGTGTGAGTTCGAATATTGGCGTGCTGGTGGTATTGGTACTCGCACTCGTGCTGATGGTCTGTACCGGTGCCGGTGTTGGTGTTGGCGTTGGGACACGGGTTGAGGTTATAGATGTTGAGGCTGATGGTGGGTTGGAGTTGCTAGAAGAGCAGAAAACGCCGTGAGAGCTAGTGCGATTGTGAGGGTGTGATCTGGGAGGTAGGCTGATGTTGTAGTTGGAATTGAGGTTGGTGCTGGAACTGAAATCGGCATTGGGATTGAGGAGATTGGTTGTCAATGCATATGCATTTCCGTTCATGCTGTCGGATGAGGTATTGAGATGCAATCTGGATTTTCTGTTGCGGGTTAAGCACATCAGTGAAGTTCTCTTTTTCAATCTACACTTGGAATGAAGAGAAAGAAATGCAAGAGGAAGTTGAATCAAGTAAAAAGAAAATAGGGGTACTTACCCCAATCTCCGCATAGCAATCGAGTTTTTTCCTCCAGAGTTCCTTCGTCTTCCAGCTTCGGAATTCGAGTTGGACGTTTCCCAGACGGTAGATGAAGAACCATTTCTAGTAGTAAGAGAATGCTTCTTCGGGAAGATAGGTTCAGGGTCCGAGACATCGAAGAAACGACGAAGAGTGCAGCTGAATGTCCGTTCTAGGTAAGTTATGTTAGTATGATTTGAGATTTGATTGAAAGGGGATGGATGGATGGGTGGATAGGAGTGAGGGGAAGCACACCTGGTACCATCGGCAGCGTGGGAGGTGGTGTGTTGGGCATGTTTTGCCGTTGGAGATGGTCTTGGATGTGAATCCGGACTTTGAAGTTTGAATGAGGACTGATGGGAAGAGAAAGGAGGGTATGGACGTTTCAAAGTTCTGCTTGTACCGTTTTAGAATTCTTGAAGGATATACCACTACCTAAATAGGTACCTTCAATGTATGAGTTTTCAAGAAAAGAATTGATCTCAAACAAATTTAACGTAAAAGAGACAAAATCAAGGGATTGAAGAAGTGGAAAAAAGAAGAAGAAACCAAATTGCAGAAGATACTTCCTTTCCTCTCAAGACCATCACGGAGGATGGAAGATCCACCCCTCCGGTCTGGATCCGAAATAGGACATCATTCACATACAAATGCGTATCCGTACGTCATGAAAGAAAGGAATTTGAGGATTCTGTTGAGCTCGGCTAGCTGTGCTTTCTTTTATAGATGCACAATAGGTGAATGAACCTTTCTGGGCAGTTGCGATGTAGGAGGCACAAAGCCCAACGGGAAGATTTTCAAGAAACTTTTGCTTTTTATTATCATCTATTTAGGCAGTCAAGTACTCTAAAAGTACCTTGCTGTGTGCTTGTGCTTTTGGCTTTTGTAGGAATTAATGGAGAACAAGCGTGCATTCAACCATCTGGTGCCAGTATCCAGATCCTTCCTCATCATCTGCAAAAAAGAAGAGTATGAGTAGAAACATTCTCGTATGCACAACCACCTTCCTTTCTCCCCCGAGCTACAAGTCAAGAACACCAGCTGAATCCAAGGCCAAGTAAAAAACTTACCCTCTTCCTCGGCTCGGTAGGACAAACCCTTTGCCAGTCTGCTCTCAATCGCGAAAAAAGAACAAGAAAAAAATGCAAGAAAGCATAACCCCCTCAACTCTACATAATCCCACAGAATCCACCACCGCCCTGTCCACGACCAGCTTGATTGCCAATCTTGACATACAACTCTCTCCTAACACCCTTCTCTCTCTCGCCCTCACCCTTAACCTCAGCACTCACACCTCCACCTCCAACACCAAATCCACCATCACCCTGCGGCCAAAGCACCTCTCTCAACCCGCCAACCTCCCTAGCCCGCTCAACCACACCCTGCAACTCCCTAGCCTTCTCCAACCAAACCCTATACTGACCATCACGCTCACCCTCTTTCTCCCTACCCTCCGCCAACATCTCGACATCCCACTTCAACCCCCTAACTTCATCAAGTAACATCTTCAGCATCTTCTCCCCCTCCCCGCCATCTTTCTCCTCGCGAACTCGAAGATTCTCAACTAATTCCTGAGCCAAAGCCTTCAACTCCTTGTTATCCTTGTGTAAACTATCGATCTTGGTATCGAGATCGCCGATCTTGTTGCTCATGGCAGCGATCTCGGATTGTAAGTCTTTGAGCAATTCGCTGAGACGGTTCGTTGCGAAGAGCATGCCAGCTTTGTGGGCTCCGGCGCAGAATTCAACTCTGAAATCAGTGTCGATGATGGTGTTAGCGTCGGTACCAGTCTTATGGAAGGAGCGGGTGCCATAGAGAGCGGTGGTGATTTGCTCAAGAGAGTGTGAGAGGATGGTGAGCGTATTTTGGATGGCGTGGAGATCGGAATCAGGAACGAGGTGACCGGATAGCTCTTCGGAAGTCATTGGTGGTGTAGGAGGAACCATATTGTTCGGCATGTTGTCTGACTTGTTATCTGCGTCGATTTCCTTAGGAATTTGTTCTTGCGGATTGTTGTTGATGATAACTAAGGGTGGGATTTCGGCAGTGATGGGAGCAGGAGCAGGAAGAGTATTTGTACCTGATTCTGATTTCGAAATCAAAGGATCGAGGGCGGAAGCAGCTCGCTTGGGGAGAAGCGCTGTTGGTATTGTTAGCTGCTGGTATTGTTCTTAGTTAACGGAGGATTGACTTACCACCCGTACCTGCATTCACCTGGGTGCTCTTCACTTCTGGACCAGCTTTATTAAGTAAAGAACCGGAAGTCGAGACAACCGATGATGGGTCGATGTATTCCATGGACTCGTGGCTTGCGTCAATGTCCTCTTGATCGCCAGTATCGACTTGCTTATTGACCGTGGGCACCTCGAACTTAGCTTCTGCAACAGTCCTGCTTGCAACTACCTTCTGTGGAGCTGTAGTAGTAGATTTATCAGTACCATCAATTGATTTGACTTTACCCAACATCACCCGCGTACCAATACCCGCAGAGAGCTCAGCAGACATCGCAGCAAGGAGTCGGGAACGAAGCAAAGATGGCGCGGACCGAGGGAAAAGCAGCACATCCTCCGTTCCATCCGGCAACTCCTTCAACGCCTCCTCCTTAACCTTCTCAAAGTCCCCACTAGCATTCTTCCACTGCACCATAAACCATGTCGAGCATTTGACATTGAGATTCATGCGGACAGCCTGCGACATACCTTCATCGTTGAGGGAGCCCAAAATCGCGAAACAGAGCAGCTCGAGGCCTGTCTTGAGCTTCTTCGACTGGACTGGTCTGTTTGCCTGTTGGACTTGATACCAGAGGGCGGAACTGCATTCGATGAAGTCTGCTTCGGCGAAGTCGTACTCTGGAGTGGAGGGAGTAGCTTTTGATAGGGCTTTGAGAATGGTTTCCATGCGCGAGATGACTTGGGGGATGGTGTAACCGTATTCTAGGATCATCTCCAATGTGTCCTCGGTTGGCTCGAACACACCTCCCTTGGGTGTAGATGTTGGGGCTTGCGTATAGGTTGGTGGTTTCAACACTGGAGACTTCTTGGGCTTAGCTTTAGGAGTGATTGCTGGAAGCTGTGCTATAAGTGTCTTAGACGTAGCGGTTTGAACTTTTGTCTTGACCGTCAGCGCTAATTCTGGCAGCTTGCTCGAAGGTGTAGGCAGTTTAGAATGACCACACTCGCGACCTACAAAGCCACTCCATTCCACCTGGTCATTCGGCATTGCCTTCAGTGCCTCCTTCTTGACAATCCTAAGGTCACTTCCGGCCTTCGCCCACTCCTCAATGAACCACAATGTGTAGCGATGCATAATGGTAATGCCAAATTCTCTCGTCACAGTGCCCTTGACCAGCGAGTGCAAGATAGCTTCAGCCATCAATCCCAGACCTTTTCGAGCAATCTGTTCCTCATGAGTCAATCGCATGTGGATGATATTCCAGAGGGCAACGCCGCAGCTCAGGAAGTTGTTCTGATCAGCTAATTGCTCTTTAGAGGTAGCGGTGACTGGGTTGCTGACTTTGGCGATGATGGGTCGCATGTTTCGAACCACTTCCCCGATCGTGTATCCGTAATCTTTGAGCTGGGGCTTACCGTTGCTATCAGCTCCGTTGATTGCAGATTGAGCGAGTGAAGGCGTCGGGGTTTCGGGTTTAGTCGGCATGGCTGTCTTGCTGGCGCTTGAAGTTTCCGTGATAGCATCTTCCTCTTTTGTCTTCTCAACGGACACCTTAAGTTGTTCAAAGTTGAGACCCAATGTTTCGACGGTCGACTCTCGACCCGGATGACCCAATAACTTCCATCCGTTTTCTTCGTCAAGTGCCCTCCGCAGAATCTCCCTACTCGGTAAAGCCTTCTCCGCAAGCGACACGACAAGCTTGAAGTCGCCACCAGTCCAGCAGGTCTCTTCCACGAACCAGATGGTTGCGTTTGTTAACACCTTGAGGTCGAATGTCCATGGAAATCCCTGGTCTCTCTTCATTAAACCTTGCAGCGAATCTACCACCAGATCATTCATCGTCTGCAATCCCACTGCCTTTATATCCTTGTGCTCCTCGAGCTGCTGTTCAGTGAATGTCCAGAGTTTGACAGAGCAGGTGATGAATTCGCACCAAGCGAGAGCTTTCTCATCATCGGAGATCTTGCAAGTGGCGAACATTGGGTAGACCTTGTCGATGATGTAGTTGACACAACTGACTATCGTGGTACCGTATAATCCATGGTTAAGAAGGAGGCGGGGATGTGTCCCGATCTTAGAAGTAATTGTATCTGTGACCCAGCAAGCGTGGATGGTAAGATTTGGGAACAGGTCGCGCATGTTCACAGCTAGTTCCTTAGGATTGTTGCTGACTTCCATAGCTTGGTACGTGATATCGACAACTCTTTCTCTGATGAGGTCTTCTTCCTTCTTGGCAATCGCTTCCTTCTGCGGGCCGAGCGATATATTCGTAATCTTCTCTCCAAGCTCGAGAACAGTCTCGATGTCCTTGGTATCAAGCATCGACCTCTCTACACTTTTACTTACTTCAGCACCAAAAAGAGTGCCAGCCTGGTATGTGCCAACACCGCCCGAACCACCGACGACCATAGTATTGATCTTCGCACCAGCAGCTCTTTCCAAGGCAGCCTTGAATGTAGTATTCAGATCCTTACCTTCAGAATCCAAGATCTCATTCGGCTCAGCCCAGAAATCCTGCGCGCGACCAACCGCAGAACCATCAACATCGACCTTCACACCCGAATGCTTCTGCAGTGATTCCGTAAGAGGCATATCTCGCATAGCTGCCTCATTTCTCGCATGAGAGCGACCAACTAACTCCTCGAAAGAATCAATAAAGTTGTTGGCGGGAACATTATCCGGATCAAGCTGTTGGTACATCCTAATATCAGCGATGAGCTTCGCGTCCTTCTCAGCCTCAGACTTCGCGCCGCCATTAGTAGTCTCCGTAAGCATCCGACGCTCCTTCAAATGCATCTCCTTGATCTTCTCGTACTGCTTTTGGAAAGGGTTATCGTAAAGCTTGAAGGTCTCCACGGCGCGAGCTTGCTTCTCTTCGAGTGTGGGACTTCTGATCTTCGCCGGAGGGATGTCCTTTGATTTTTTCTTCTTGCTCTTCTTCTTCTTGGCGATGACTCTCTGCTCGACAGGCTTATTTATCTGAGGGCTCTGCTCTGTCTTGGGACTCTTAGGGCTCTTGGGGTTCATATCGATTTCTGAGGCTGGCATGTCGCGATACATGATTTCGGCGGTCATCTTCGGCTTTGGGCTTGTCTGGGTGCCGGTGGAGGGAGCAATGTAGACATTATGGTTGGCTTGGTCGCCATCGACATCCTCGTAAGGTGCTCTTAGAGGTATCTTGCTAGCTGTCATTTTAGACTGAGGCTTTGGTGTTTGGACTGTGACGTTCGAATCCTTCCACGGCGTCAAGTTCAAGGATGGGGCAGCGGCAGGAGCATTGCCATTCATGCCAGCGACAGAACCGGTAGCCGTGCTGGTAAGAAGATTCTCGCTCGCACTCATCTTGGACTTGGCGTTTGGGACTGTTTGAACAGACGCAGACGGGCCTTTGCTGAGCGTCGATACTGATTTTGAAGCCGTGCCCGTGGCGACAGCACCATTGCGATTTGTTTTGCTGGATGCGCTCATGACGCGGCGAGGTGAAGGTGTTGACATTGCGCTCCGTGATTCATCGATCGCGCGCTACTCGTCCGTCGGTGATGATGCGACCTGTTGATCTCAGGCGCGATATGTGTAGGAGCTCTGGTAGGAAGTAAAGTGATTATTTGGGATCGAGGGGTGATGCGCAAATATACATGCGCAAATGTTTGTTGTTGGTTGTGTGCGAGTTTGGCGGGGGTAATTGCGAGGTAGAAAGCGGGAGCTCGACGCTGGAAAAGGCGTTGCGCGAAATTGGGTAGCGCAAGAACGTGTTGTTGTCATTCACGATGGTTCTGTGGTCGATGACAGCGGTGGTTGATGTAAACAATGAATGGATGAAGGAGTCAGCTAGGGTTAGCGGGGCTCGCTTAAGATAAATTCAGGAGTTCACCTTTCAGTGTCAACATTAGCAAAAAGACAGGGGAAATCTCCAATACACCATCCATTCGAATCATCGCCTTACGGCTCTCAAATTCTAGCTTACAGAGTCCCTAATCCAAGACTGTCATGTGCAATCCCCCTTGACGCTCTTCATCCCATCTCATCCCATCTATAGACTAAACTATCTACAATTTCACCCTCTTTTCAAATCACTAATCTCGCCAATTCCAGAACCGGAGCCGACTCAATACAACAGTAAACACAGAATAAAACGAAAGAAAAGAAAGGGAACTCGTCAGTGTGATGAAAGAAGTACGAGACAAAAGGAACTGCCCATCGAAAGGGGCATCTGGCAATGCGGATGATAAGACACGAGGACACAAGGAAAACGCTAGACAAAAGACGAATCGCTGACGACAATTGGTATCATCAAAGCACCTTTCCCAAATTTTGATTAGTTCCACCTTCTTCCTTTCTTATTCGCTGCTTGCCGGACAGGTATTTTGTGTATTGGCCATGCTTGATTATGAAAGTATCGATTCCTTCTTGGTCATGTCCCCCGGACTCGATACCTTTGGCAACGGCGGTAGATCCTTATCTAGACTGCTCCTACTCAAAGGTCTTCGAACTGACCCGTTCCCATTCGGGCTGTAGTTTTTCGCAGGTGTAAGAGGTCGCTCATCAGTGGCGTCCTTTGCTGGCGTGAGTGGTCTTGCATCATCAGGCTCATCCCCTTTACTCCTCCAACTCCTCCCACTTCTTCCCCCAGTGCTACTCGCTTCACCCATTTCCTCCACAACAGGAAGAGTCTGGCCTTGCAAGCCACCAGTACGTTCTGCACTTGGGCTCCGAGCGACGGTGATCATGCGGGGGTCGGGTCTGTGACTTTCGTCCTCACCCTTTTTCTCCCCCTTAATTGCCTCCTTCTCATTCCTCTGCAACGTTGCATTGGTGTTGCTGGATCGCCGTACATGCGGGCCGTCGGAGCGTCTTCCAGAATCAATTGAGGTAGTGTTGCGATTAGAAGTTGAGTTAGTATGTGGTGCTGGACGCAGAGCTGCCTCCTGTGCTTCGCGTGCTGCTTCTTCGGGGCTCTTTGTGACGCCCTCGATGAACTCGATGAATCTGTTTCCATACGGCTCGGGTGCAATAGGCGAGATGAGTTTCTTGTCTTGGCTAAGGCCCTCTATTTCATGGTTAGCATGGGCTTCCGACTGGGTATAACACGGTTTACTTACTGAAGAAATGTTCCAGCTTCTTCACAGTACCATAATGCGTGAGGCAATCAATAATCGAAAGGAAGAAAATTTCGTCTCCGGGGCTGTTATCCTCGTGCGTGGCTCTGAACCCACCATCGTCGCTGTAGAATGTGAATTCGCGTTTGGCAGTATTCTCCTCCAAATGATCCGGCATCCTCGAACTGCTCTGGCCCATTGGTATCGGTTTTTCTTGTTTGATGATTTGCCTTAATTCCCTCGCTTTTCGGATGTTTTCCAATTTGCTGGGGGTTCTCATCAACATTCCTCTTCCATCTGGCCCTTGCGTTTCATCTGCTGGGTTGTCTCCCCCAGGTTGGAAGACCTGAAGAGTCTTGTCGCGTAGGTTCTCCTGATTTCCTCTTTGCAGGTCATGAATTCCAACAAGCATACTGTAGTCCATGATCTTCAGCTTCTGTAGAAGGTGTACATCTTTTTCCATTTGTTCGAAAAATAATCGTTTCTTCTCTGGTCCAAACTCAAGATGCAAGTTCCGCCTCAACCAATTGAGATCTTTGAGGGTCGCCCGAGGATTCTTCTCTAAGTCTTCTTCCTTGAAGTCACGTCCAATCGTAGAGCCCTTCAAATCAAATGTTTTGTGGATGTCCCTGTGGGGAGGGAACAGGTTGTTCATGACAACAAAGTGTATCTTCCGTCCGTACGGCATTTTGACTCGGTGCAGTCCATAGAATTGCGAAAGAAGGGTGTTGGGATTTTGCTCGACGTGGGCGTAGTATTCTCTCAAGATCTTCCTTAAGAACTTGTGCTCGGCATGATGGATGGTCTTGATGATGTATTTGTAATCTCGCGAGAAGTAGAAGAAGCTCCCACTCTTTCCCGGTGATCCAAGCTCCGAAAGAATGTACTTGCTTGTCAACGACATCAAGTAGTCCGCCGGATCAAGCTTGAACTTGGACCGTAAATGTCGGAATACCCAAGGGGCATAATCTTTGAACTTAAAGTCGTATTTCGCAGAAGGTGTCAATTCGTTTCCGGTACTATAGAAGTCAGTCCTGTTCTTCGCGCCGTCTACATCAAACTTACATGTCAAAAGAAAACTTGTGCCGAGCCTCGAAGTCCGCATCTGTCAACGGACGGTCCAACTTTGCATTAGTTCTGGAAACCGTAAACCGAATTCCAGTTAGCATGTTGTACGCAGTGACCCAGTTTACATGGTTCTGGTCGACCTTGGTCCCGACCACTACTCTGTCGTCATCCTCCTCATCTTTCCTTCTCCTTTTGCTCGCCCTTTTTTGCCGGACTGCTTCTGCCCACAACATTGCATCTTCATCTGGCTGTATCTCTTCGTGTGGCATGTTCGAATGTATAGATTGCGTGTGCCTCCGGTTGAGACTTAGTGAGCCTCGTCGTACACCTGCAGCTATACTTGTGGGAGAGAACCTCCCACTGGTGAACACCGAATCTTCACCATCCCGAGAACTCCGACTAGGTCCAGGCTTGGGTACTTGCAGTGTATGCCGATGCTGAAGCTGCGAAGGTCCCGGATGCTGTGGAAGTGAGGTCGTAGAAGGGGAAGGCGCGAGCGGAGCTGGGTATGAAGGCGGAGACGAGAATCGATGGGGAGATGGCGGGGCCCGAGTTGGGCACTCCGGAAGTTGAGGAGTCGCTGGTAAGACTGATGATGTGTAAGTCAACGGGCCTGTACTTTGAGGATTCGTCGATATAGGGGACGGAACACTGATTCGTTTGGTTGCTTCGGTATCTCCGTTTGTCGAGTGCTTTGTGTCGAGGGTGTTTGGAAAAGTTCCATTTGTCGACGCGACAGAGCTTCTGTCACCATATGATGTCCTGGCCATTCCATTCGTCGGGGCCGGACTCTTCCTCCCATTCTCTGTTCCCCCATTGATACCGCCGTTCACCGACAAAGTGCTGCCATTTCGTGATGACCGCTGGTCCCAGGTACTCCCACTTGTCCGTCCATTCGGCAGGGAGCTCAGCCCTCCATCATGAAGCGTGTCGCCATTCATCTGTACTCTGCCGCTGTCCATATACCCTTCCGGCCCGTCTACGCTGCCCTTGGTGGATGTGTGCGAGTAGGTTCGGTTGTTCCCATTGACCTTCTCTTGGGAGTGCCGGATGTGACTGGGACCATCGTGATGGAAGCTATTCGACGAGTGCATAGGTCCTGTGTCGTCGGCCAGAAACGATGGCATCTCAACTGCGTGTGGCATTCGAGAGACAGACGCAGGTGTTACCACCTTATCGTCGTCGCCCAGGGTCTGGGAGGGTAGGGGAGGCTATTGACGTCGAAAGGAGGCCGGATCTGCGAGCGCGGTCGGGAGACTTGGAAAGTGGTGTTTCTTTGACTGAGCGAAGCGTTCCTTGGGATTCGAGATCGGGGAAGCTGCTGCAATGAAGTATATCGGCATGTCTCTAGAAGCTGGAAGGCATTGGGTCGTGGTCGTGGCTGCGCGGTTGTCTGGGTGTTCTTGGGGGGTTCTGAGTAGTGGAGTGGATTCGCAAATGAGTTGTGTTTAAAATAGCGTGTGCACATGCAAGGGGATGGGATTGGATTGAAGAGGCTGAGCCGATGCCAGCACACTGCTGTGCAACTAACTATTATTATGGGAAGAGAAATGGAAAGAAAGAAAGAAGGCGCACGCAAAATGTCCAAAAGCACGCGGAATAGAGCAAAGATTGTTTCGTTTTGTCACGGTGATTGTTAGCTGGCTGGTTTTGCAATTGAAGGGTTCACGGTCCGGGTTGGACTTCTGTTGCATTGCTTAATTCTTGGTAACTTGGCTGGGCATCATATTTCGGGCTTAGCGCCGGAGGATATGTATGACCGATCCGAGCGGAGAGCTTATGTAGCTTCACCATGCTTCGGCTTTCTTCATTTCCTCCTTTGTTTTGGATCGTTTAAGAACTACACTACAAAGAAAAATATGTACAATGTTTGGAGGAGTGGGTGTTACTTTCTCTCTCTCCAGCCTGAGGAGTTTTCAAAGTTGTCATCGGGCGTTCTGTTGTCTCGTTTCGGCAGAGTTGCGGCGGACTTGCGGTCAGGAAATAGCCTTTTGACCTCGCCCATTCAGATTTGTTGTCAACCTCGTGAAGCGTGTCACCATCCAAGACATCGAACTGGGCCAAATGCAAAGCACACCTCCAAAGATGAGCGTGTGGAATCAATCCGAATGTAAACATGCAACTTCTATTTGGGTGAGTGCCTATCTACAGGCCTTGTCGTTGGGCTGTTGCGCTCACAACCTCTTGGGTTCGCCCGTTTCCGTCTACGTTAAATTCCTAAATCCTGCTGTGTGCTCCAGCCATTTTATGGCTTTCCAAGTTTCTATCCTCCCTTTTATTCGAATGAATAACGCGTGTTTCAAGTTCTGTACTGCAGTGCTCACAAGTACACTGAACTCTTGGAGGAGAGTTGCATTGTTCCCTTGCTTTACTTTACCCGGCATCCAACAATTCATGCATACGCCGCATGATGGCATAGATGGTAGGCTACAGCTGTTATTATTGTTCTCGGCGTCCAATTGGATCAAGAATCAGCATCTGTTTTTTTGAACACCCATCGCATCCTCGTGATCTTTATGTGGAATTCATGCTACGAACATGAAGATTCCTTTACCTCTCCAAGTGTTACAAATCTCGCAACTGGGTAGCCAGGGTTTTCCTCCAGGCTTCTTTCAGCAGATATCAACCTTTAAAATGCCTAATTTGAAGTTCGAGAAGGTCATCCAATACTAGTTAGTGCATGGAGTTTGTCTTCCTACCTTTCTACTACCCTAAGCACTAAAAGGTCCTTAGGAAATGCTGAATTGGTGCTCTACGATTAGTATCGCAGTTGTATTATGCCTGTAGTACTTTAACGTAGTCATAGACATCAGCACCTCCGACCTAGTCACACCATCACCCCATTCTAGCCACAAGAACGCACCTCTCTATCTCTAAAATTTATTATTGTCCTTGACCTACGAAGCCAACTGTACCAACATATTCTCCAACCCTGTCGGCGTCTAAATATCAGTCTCCAAGCAAGGGTCACCTTCTATATCTCAGACCTCATAGTCAGAGACCAAGTATTCGAAGAAGCAACTCCTCTCGGCTACAAAGACTGCATGTACTGCAACTAGAATCTTGACACCGTGCTTCCTCTCGGCCTTTTCAGCGCCTCCTCGCCCCAGACCGACACATCTCCCATCGTCAGCTTGACATCGTAGTATCTCTCGACGAGAATATCTTCTCTAATTGTCTATCTCGAAATGTCAGAGACGGCGAAGGCCAACTAGTTATCCTCCGATCTCGAAATCGTCATTCCCACCACCAACAAAACAGACGAGTGGGCGGGAAACAGTCTCTAGAAAACGACAGCCAACTCCTTGTCGTTCAGTCGTGAACCGCCCCTCACATCTTTATCACCCCCCTCCCCCGCCCGCCCCCAACCATAGCCGTCTCCTATAAAAATAAAAAATAAACAGCTCCTGGATGGCCCTCCCCAAAGCCTAATCAAGATCTCTTATTAAATCTATAGGCGCTAAAGACTAGGGCCCATTCGCGTTCGTGGACTCCGACAGGCCTTGGAGATGCTTGATTTGACTATTGAGCTTGTTGGACGGGAACTCTTGTTTACGCTGTGTAGTTATACCTTTGAGCAGAACTAAGATGGGAGGATCTCTTGCTTGCGTGCATTTTGGGTAGGCTTTGAGGACGATGGTATAATTTTTTTTTTGTTAAGGGAGCGCTTTCTTGAAGACGTGGGTTACAGTTTGGGATTGGGAGAGGAGGACAATTGGGCGTAAATCTAGATGTTTGGTTGAAGAGCCATTGAGACAATCATACTGGCTGGTATTGAAATTGCTGGAGCTATTCACGCAGTCTGATGTATATTAGAGAACATCCGATGATCCCCGCGTCAGATGAGAATCTACTTGTTGGTTGTGTGTCTCGGAGTAGGGACTATACTTCATGGTGCCAAGAATAGTGATACGATTTTACTTGAATGATTTTTCTTTTGAACAATTACAGTTTGAACATGATCATGTGATACATCTAGATATTAAAACATGATGCTATTTACATAACCAGCTTCGGTCCGTGGAATCTCGTTGGTCCATCTTCAATCGTGCTGTACTTGACGCTCGTTCTCTTTGGGAACCCCTTGAACGAGACAGCATACGTAGCAACGGAGTGAGCAACAAGCTGTTCTTCGTTAGCAAGCGATCTTCAAAATGCAAGTAGGAAAAAGGATATGGAGGTACTGACCTTAGTGTTCAACTCCCACGCCTCCAAAGCCAAGTTATCCACAGTGTCACAAAGCTGATGGTAGCAGGGATCAAACCACTGCCCAGCAGTCCCACCAAACATCTCCTCCTCCTCTTTTGTCTTGACGCCCTCAGCACCGGTGGCAATACCACCACCCGGGATGCCGTTCTTGATAAAAGCATCATAATCACTCCTCCCATCAAAAGGAATATACGTATAATTCAACCCATGAGCCTCATACCAATCCGTGTACAGATCTCTTAGCTCCTCCGATCCAACGGGATTCACCGCATCCGTAGCATTATACACTTGATAGGCATAATTCGGGGAAGCCAGCATATCGTAATCCATAAACAAGCGAATTTTCAAGTTTTCCGACTCGGACAGCTGAGAGACATAGTAGTCAGAGCCGAGAAGTCCTTCCTCTTCACCCGCCCACCATGCGAATCTGACGCAGTTATTGACGCTGTATTTCGTAAGATGTGTAGCGATTTCCAGGAGCGTGAGAGATCCAGTCCCATCATCGTTGATTCCAGGACCCTCGGAAACACTATCGCTGTGTCCGCCCAACATGACGCAGTTCTCCTGATCGCCGCCCTTGGTCTGCGCTACAATATTCGTAGTGCCTGTATTGCGAACAATAGCGTCGATGTACGCTGACGAGCTGACGTTCTTTCCGGCTTTCAATTCCTTGAGGTATTCCTGCGCATCCTTGTTCGAGATACCGAATGTGGCGATGTGGTGTTTATCAGGCTGGCCGAGTGTTCCTGACAAGCTGCCTTTCTCGTTGTTGTACACCACAGCAGCGACAGCTCCCGCCTTCCCAGCAGCAGCCGATTTGTCTCCGAATCCACACGAGCCCCGGCGGATGAACGCTATCCATTTATCAGGAGTGTTGGTAGGGTAATCAGAGGCATGACAGCCTTCATTCTCGACGAAGAGGAGTTGGCCAAAGACTGCATCCTTGTTGGGGGTTGGAGGAGTCAGGGACATGGCCTGTGTGGATTCTGGTTCCTTGTCTCCAAGCACGAGCCGGTATTCGAAGACATTGCCGACGACCGCATTGAAGGTTTGGTTCGAGAGCGTGTAGTAATCTCCTAGGGCGTCGAGAGTAGAGTAGATATATTCGAGCGTGCCGAGGTGGCCTGTACGACGTGGGTTAGCCGTTGAAGCTTAAGCTTCAGAGTGGGATATCTCTATCTCTTGGGATTTATTGCTTGCCTTCACTCCCAATTACTCTTGTAGGATGGTTGTACTCCTTTTTGCCCAGCTGCGCGATCTCGAAAAGCTGCTCAGCGCGTTTAAGGAGGTTCTTGGACTTGATATCGGTTTGGATTGCCTCGGAGCTGACCAGAGGCTTGCTATTGGCGTTGATAGCTGTTTGGGAGCTAGAGCGTCCGTCGTTGAGAGGCTGCTGGATATGGGATGCGCTTGCCACTGCAGATAGCGCAATGAGGGATAGGAGGCGTGTCATGTTGAAGCTCTGGATTTGGCAGCTTCAATTGAGGTTGTTGAACGAGGTGTGAGGAAGTGAAGGTTGCATGACCCGTACACAGGAAGCTCGAAATGTCGACATCGGAAGCGCATCGGCGAGGCAACGCGATAAGGATGTCTTGGCAGTGTAGCCTTGCATATTGACTCACGTGTGACAGTCCTTAGGAATTCTTTTGCAGAGGATAATCTTGTTAACAAGTTGAAGTAGGTACACTGTCCTAGTTCGATGATGTCTGGGAAAAGAACAACCCCATGATGCTCAAATTCTTCTCACGTGAATTTGTTTTTATTTGCCCCTGGATTCACAAGCGAGGTCATTCGTGAACTGCTTTGGCGAGAATCTTTTGTGTCTGGGTCTGGTCTGGTAACGTTTGCTGGAACACATTTTGATTTCTGAAGGATTTCGCCGAGAAAAGGACTCAGAATAGCAGTGGTTCAGCCCAAAAAATGAAATCAGAATGAGTCGAAGCTCGTTCAGAGACAGGGTAGTGAAGGTCTCGGACTGCCCGAGAAGCGAGAAAGGCACCTCTGGCGGATCTCTTGCAGACTTGTAACTATCCTTAATTAACATGATCCATCTATCTCAGTTGAACTGTCTGCACATTTCAATCGACGATCAAATCTTGCAAACTGGCCAACCAAAAATTGGTAACGCCAGGAGTCCTCTTTGTGGAACGAATGACAACCGCAGAGATTGCTCAGAATACCACTCTGTGCAACATCATCCCAACACAGCAGCCACATCGATAAAGTGCAGAATATTGCTTGGGAATGACTGCCATTTCTCATGTCTTGACCGCCGAGTACAGTGGTTAGAGAAATGTCACCTCCACCACTCAAACTACCTGAGCCTCTTAACATCAACGTTACTAACCATACATTGCTCAGTGTAATTAAAAGTGGAACCTTCCCCCTCTTCTAGCATACTCCGATGCAACTAGGCGCAAATCTATTTCAAGGAGCATATCAACCTGAGCAACGTGACATTGCAGCCTAGAGCCTCCAATACTAGATGTATATTTGCAGATCACCCTGTCGTGTAAAGATTAGTCCACCAAGACGAAATAGAAACCTCGTCACCGGAGAACAAAACGCCGTCGCAAGCCCAGCAATGAGTTGTTTCTTCCTCTGCAAGAAGTCCGACGCCAATCGCAGTTATCAGACTAGGGACTGGGACTCAGGAACGGAGAGTACGAATTCAACAGCCGCCACAGTCGATACCGATCTGACAACCACAAGCACCATGAGCGAACTCTCCAATCAAGAGAAAGCAGAATTTGCATCCTTCTCGAGAGTCACAGCTTGTCTGATCAATGAAAAGCTCGTTCAATCTACCTTCACTGAGTCTCTGGTGACGATTTCCCATCCGGATTCAACGGATCAAATTACAATACAATTAGCACAGCAACCTATCGTCGCTGGCTTCGTCCACCCCTCTGAGCTTGGCACGGATATTGTGTATAATGGAATCCCTCTCAGGCTCAAAGGATCGTGTATGATGAACATATTTGGGAAGTGGGCAGGTGTGGGTGTTTCGAAATTCCACTTGGAGCTCGACAACTCTGCCATCAACCTTGAAATAGCGTACAAAAATCCTCCTGTTGCCGAGCTAGACTCTCCAACTATCGATTGGGAGCAAAGTATCATAGAAGGACATTCTATCCATCCCTGGCATAAATGCAGATATCCTGTCGTGGATGACTTCAAAACTGCCAAGCTGTATTTCCTCGCCATTCCTCGGGACAGAATGGATGTGGTGGGCGAATATGATACCTGGATAAAACAAATCGTCACAGTCGAAGTAGAGAAAGACCGAATAGTTCTGCCGGTCCACGAAATGCAATTATCGAACGTACTCAAAACATTTCCGGAGGTCCAAGTCCTCCCCCAGACAATCACTGGTCACCCCCAGAGCTCGCTCCGCACAATATCCGTCTCTTCACCAGATTTCTGTATCAAGATCCCGCTGCCTATCAAAGTCACTTCGATCGTGCGAACTATTCGACCGTGGGCTATAACAATCGGTCACCGCCTTGAACCTGTTCTGCAGGTAATTGAGAGAGCAGTCTCGGATTCCGGCGGTTCTTTGATCATAGCACGAGAATTCGCAGCTGCCGCATCTCAAAGCGAACATCTAGGTTGCATCATACGAGAAAGTACCGAGTCCGTAGCGTTGAGAACAGGAGATCGGATCATAGTTTGCGCAGCGATGGTCGAGCATGTCGATGCAATATGGGGAGACGATTTCGATAAGACGTTGGTATTGAGGGAGTTCTGCAAACAAATGTTCAGAGCTACCTTGCCTTCCGTCTTACTCCACGGATTTGCTCTCCAGGCTCATATGCAGAACCTGCTTATTCGAATTGACCCCGTTACTCGAGCCATCAAAGGCTTCGTAGCTCGAGATCTAGGTTCATTTCGAGTTCATCGGCCGACTTTCCTTCAGTCAACTTCGCTTGATATTGATACATCGTGGATGTTGACGAGCGTTGATACACTAGATAAGATATACGAATATGCCTTGATGGTCATCCATGGTAATCTGTCATCGATGATCCGAGCGCTGAAGTTGGACCGTATGCCTGCATGGAGAATAGCTAGGGAAGAATTAGAAAAGCTCGTGCTTCCTAACAATGAGAGGGCGATGAAAATATGGCTTGCAAGTCCTACCAGCGATGCTCGTGCGCATCTTTCGATGCAGCTGTTTGGGGTGGAGAGGGAGTGTCAGGTTGTGGAGGCTCCGAATCACTTCTACGACTGTCAGTGCAATGAATGAGAATAGTATGCTTTAGCTTGCTAGAGCATTAATAGAACCATAGAAAAATACATCTAGAAAGGGTAAAGCAAAATGAATCCGCATGTGAGGTGTTGTTGTGATTTTGAACTGGGAGCCTTTCAGATTTTGATGGTTGATATTCCTCCCGAAGTTCTCACACCCGTCCGAAACTGCTGCTACTGCTCAATACCAGGGCTAGATCAGAGCATAAAGATATCCGCATGAAAGGATAGTTTGAGGACGGATGCCTGTCCACAATGCATGAATACCTCATATGACAGGCTCAAGTTTTTGCCAAACTCGCCATATGATCCATGGCAATGAAGGCAAACGCCATCGCCGGACCAAGTGTTCCCCCAGCTCCAGGATAAGTTCGACCCATAACCGATGCGGAGCAATTACCAGCAGCATAGAGGCCTTGAATTGGTGTACTATCCTCTCGAATAACTCTCGCATGCTCATCCGTCAACAAACCGCCTTTGGTTCCAAGGTCACCAGGCCAAACTTGGATAGCGAAGAAAGGAGCTTTGACTAAGGGGCCGAGATTCGGGTTTGGCTTAGAGCTACTGTCGCCGAAATATTGATCATAGACGTACTCGCCACGATGAAAATCCTCGTCCTTTCCCAGAGTTGCCATGGCGTTGAAGCGTTGCACGGTCAACGACAATTTCTCGGCGCTGACCTTGATCTTCCCAGCTAGTTCTGAGATGGTGCCACCCTTAGTGATCAGGCCCGACTCGAAAGCCTCTTCAGGAGCCTTGCCAGGAGCGTACTTCCAAAGGACGTACTTGTTTCGGTGCTGGGAATCGAAGATGAGCCACGCTGGGATGGCGGGAACGGTTTCATGGCGTTGGTACTGAGCGTGGCCGCAGTCGACGTACGATTGAGACTCGTTCATGAATCTCTCGCCGTGGGAATCGACGATGATGGAGTGAGGTAGGGAGCGTTCGATGAGTGCGAAGTGTGTTTCGCCGCTTGTGGGATGGACGAATGTAGGACCCCACCATGCTTCATCGAGGAGTGCAACAGAAGCCCCGACAGCTTGACCGGCATGTATAGCATCGCCCCTGAGTAACACTGAGTAAAGATTTCTTAGATGAGAGATCTAAGAAAAGAAAGCAAGGATAGTGCTTTGAGCTTCGGAATAGGGAAACCTAGGCTCTCGTAATACTTACATATCTCCATCGGGAACCGCAGTCCATTTGGCACTCACTGGGCCTTTGGTATGCTCTTGACGCATTGCAGCATTCTTCGCAAAGCCACCAGCACAGAGAAGAACGCCTCTCTTTGCCCGGATAAGAGTCTCGGCCCCATTCTTCTTGACCACAACACCTGCAACCCTGTCGTCCTCGATATGCAGCTTCACCATCGGACACTGTCTCCAGACCGGGATATCACGAAGCTTGATAAGCAGCAAGAGCTGAGCCACGAGTGACATCCCAAGCGTGACAGGCCATCTTCCCAAAAATCCCCTGAACATGGTTCGAAGAATGATGAGGAGGAACGTACCAAAGGCTTCCCACGTCTGCTTGAACGTGACCATGAAAGGATACTCATGCGTATACATCGCAAAAGGTTTCGCGGCTTTCCGCTTCAACATCAGATCCTCCCAATCTCTCAACTTCTTCAAATCAAACACCTTGCCCTCGATGGTTCTTCCAACGGCACCGCCCTCACTCTCAACGTAGTAATCAGGATACCCGGTCGAGTGCACCCATTCGAATCCCTGGTCTTCCAACCACTTCACCATCTTTGGTCCCTCAATGAGAAAAGCCATCTTACGCTCTCGAGATGAAGCTAAGCCCACGTCATCAATGATCGTCTCAAGGTATTTAAGTGCATTAGGAATGTTGTCTTTGATTCCAGCGTGTTGACTGAGATGGTTATTGGGAATCCAGACTCCGCCGCCGGAAACGGCGGAAGCACCGCCAAGGTGAGTTGATTTCTCAATGAGGAGGGGTCTGAGGCCGTTGAAGTGAGCTCGCAGGGCAGCGACGAGACCAGTGGCACCTGTACCGACTATAAGGATATCGTATGTGTCGTGTGGGGCTGCTGCGAGACTGTCCAAAGCAATGAGTGTGGTCTCCGACGACTTTGGTTGAGCCATCTTGAAGTTCGTCAATGTAATCGAATGTTTGAAATGAAGGAGAAGCAAGTTGGTTGTTTACGTTCGCAGTATATCTTGTCTCCTGGATTGATTGAAAGGGTGAATTCCTCCTAATTTCGTGGAGTAAGGAAATGGGAGATTTAGGCTAAAGTGAAATGTTATGTTCGCAAGTGCTCCTGAGCTGCGTTGTGAGCTCGAGTTCAAGACCTGAATAATATCACCGACCCAATACTTATGCGATAGAAGCTCTTTGAAAGACCATCAAGGATCGTAAAGCTAACGTTTGCTATGCTTTTGAGCTTTGCTCACATGACTTCATTCGCCCTTTTGGTCACAACACCATTCGAACTTGATCATAAAGATCATGAAGATCCTCCTCTCATAGACTTTTGGTCAGTCTCCATAGCCATATGAGGTTGGATGGTGATCATGAATCTTCGAGTATTCACAGGTGGAAGCAAGGAAGGCGGACCAGATTTTGGAACTATTATCTCGTTCACCAGTCAGAAACTTGACTTGACTTTATGACAATCGGAAGCACTAAATATCCTCTTTCAAATCGAAACAACCAGCCAAGAAGAAAGGCCCGGGCATTTTTGAGACCACTCTTGAGGGAGATTCATCAACTCTTCCAACTCGAAGCATCCGAGTGGAGTGATGAAATCGGGGGATCATTGAATCATAAAAATATGGGAAATTGATTGAGAAGTATTAGAAAAACATCGAGGTATCCAGTGTCGGTGTAGCTCTCTTTTCCTCCTCGTGAAAGTAACCTCTGGAGCTAGCAAACATCAAGCGCATGCTGACTTTTGACGAAAACCGAGGATTTGGCATTGAATTCCCCTACAAGTACTTACAGTACTACAAGATCGAGAGCATGATAGGCACTCAGGTAGGATAATATAGGCAAGAGGGGTGGTAAACAGTAGTATAAGCCACACCCGGCCAGAAAATAACAAATTTGGACGCCACGCTGAATCTGGGCTCGTCAACCCCCATTTTCTACTGGCAGCGGGACTCGCCTAACATTAACCCGCGCCAAATGTTGCCTATGATGCTCGATGGAGCATCATATTCTTAAATCTGATGACATGAAGGATTCGTAGATATCTGCCCGCCACTATGATACCTAGCGAAGAGATCGCGTTGATAACGATTGAAGCTATCGGGAACTTGCGACTCTCGACAAGTCCAGACTGGCGAAGTCCAAATACTACAAACATACTTCTATTTCTCAAGTGTCAGATGTGACAATGTAATCGCTTTTCTCCTTATCTTTCATGTGGAGTTGAATCTTTGAAAAGTACCAGGATGCATTGTACTGTATGATGATAGTGGCGGACAGTGTGGCTTGCAGGGTCGTGTGCAAAATTATCAGCAAGTCCCTATTCTCCCTTGGCGCTTGATAACTCAAACCCAACAACACCACACCCAGAAATCATCGTCGTCGTCTTCTCCGACAACAACTCCATATCCTCCGCAACATTCGCCATCGTGGAGAAGGAAGAAGAGAAATGTCTCACTCTGCGGGGCCATACGCAAGTGCAAAAAGAGAAAAGAAGGGTCTGAACCATGGATAGCCGGCACCGTAGTTCGGTCCCAAGGCCGGGTTCTGAAGGGTTTGTCAAATTTTCCACAATTTTTCACGACTAACAGCCGCATCACGTGCTCTAGACCCCAGCGCCGTCGCATCAACGCCCCAGGTTGGTCCACAAACGTAAGATTTTCAGGAAAATCTTTCCTTTCATGCTTTGTATAAGTTGATCCTGGGCTCTCTCTCCTGTCCGAGTCAGTTCTTCACTTGTGTATGTCTGTATCTTCATTCTTGCCTTGTTTCAGATCATATTCTTAAGATGAGCCAATCAGAGATCAGCGAAGCTGGTGCGATTAAGGAAGTCGGAGACAGGTCCTCTGTGAAGTCGTTACCATTGAGTGGGAGTGATGGTGCCCATGATGCTGAGAAGCAGGGTGGACAACAACCTGATGGATTGAAGAGGAAGCTCAAGAGTCGACATCTTCAAATGATCGCCATTGGTATATAGGCCAAGACATTCCAAAGGTATCACTTACTGATCATTCTATAGGTGGAACGATAGGAACTGGTCTGTTTATCGGATCTGGAGGTGCAATTGCCAAGTCTGGGCCAGCAGGTGCTTTGATTGCATATATCTTCGTGGGAACGATCATTTACTCCGTCATGACCTCGCTTGGCGAGATGGCCACTTACATGCCAGTAACTGGAGCCTTTACTGCTTACGCTACTCGATTCGTTGATCCCAGCTTGGGATTCGCAATGGGATGGATCTATTGGTTTTCGTGGGCAATGACATATGCCCTAGAGTTGACGGTTACAGGGCTCATCATCCAATATTGGGCGCCCGACCTCTCTATCGCCATTTTCATAAGCGTCTTCTGGGTTCTCATCAGCATTATTAATATGCTACCTGTAAGCTTCTACGGAGAATTCGAGTTTGGGCTGTCGATGGTCAAGGTCATCACTGTTCTTGGTTTCATCATCTTTTCCATTTGCATTGCTGCTGGCGCCGGACAGCAGGGAGTCATCGGGTTCGACAATTGGAGAGACCCTGGTGCGTTCGCTCCCTACCTCTCAGAGCAAGTTGGAGGAGGTGCCATGGCCAAATTCGTGGGATTTTGGGCAGTCTTGATTCAAGCTGGTTTCTCATACCAAGGTACCGAATTGGTCGGTATTGCCGCAGGAGAAACCGAGAACCCAAGGAAGAACGTCCCAGCGGCTATCAAGAAGACTTTCTACCGAATCCTGTTCTTCTTCGTGTGCACGATTTTCTGCATCGGTCTTTTGGTCCCATATACCAACGAGGGTCTCCTTTCTGACAAGTCTGATGCGACTGCGTCGCCTTTCGTCATCGCTGCTAAGCTTGCTGGCGTAAAGGTTCTTCCAGGCATTATCAATGCCGTCCTCCTCTTCGTTGTCATCTCAGCAGCAAATTCGAACGTCTATTCTGGAAGCCGTATTCTCCTCGGTCTCGCCAACGATGGCTCAGCTCCAGCTTTCCTCAAGCGAACCACCAAATCCGGAGTACCGTACGCAGCAGTCATCATCACTTCTCTCTTCGGCTTCCTCGCATACCTAAACCTTTCCAACAACGCAGCTACTGTCTTCGATTGGTTTTTGAATATCACTGCCGTGGCCGGCTTCATCACATGGGCATGTATCAACGGTTGCCACATCGCATTCATGCGCGCCCTGGCCGCGCGTAATGTTTCCCGCGATACTCTCCCGTACAAGGCATTCTGGGAGCCGTACTTCGCCTGGTACGGACTTTTCTTCAACATCCTGATCATCATCACGCAAGGCTTCACTGCGTTCCTTCCCTGGAGCGTTTCAGATTTCTTCACGGCATATATTAGTCTCATTTTGTTCGTTGTGCTATTTGTGGGACACAAGTTGATCATGAAGACTACGTATGTGCGTTGCAATGAAGTGGATCTTGATACCGATGCTTCGAAGGATGATGATGCGACTTGGAGTATTGAGGATCCTACTACTCTGTGGGGAAAGTTCTGGGCTTGGATGTGCTGAGTTGAATGTTTGAGAGCGTTTTTTTCGGGAAGGTGTCTTGTACTGTAATTATAGCTCCGAGGTGTGATATCAATTAATGATAGTATAATGAAGTATTAATAGCCATTATTTTGAAGTATTCAACAGAGAGGCATTCGCTTGATGCATGACTCTTTGGAGGCACCTGCAATTTTCACCGTGATGACGACGATGATAACGAGTACGACGTGTGTCCTGTGTTATGCGGATCACAGGTGATGGGAATCGTCTGTTCGTTGAATTTTAAGATTTAGAAATTGAGGTTGTTTGATTGCCAGGGGAAGAAGAACCAAGTTACTTATGCTTAACTTCAAGTTGCACAATTTCTCTGATCAAGAATCAAGATTGAAATTCACAGTTAGATTACCTTGATGATCCATGGAAAATTTCTTATTATCATATAATTTCAAGAGAAACCTAAGTCTGACGATTCTTACTTTTTGATTTGATCTGTTAAGGTAAGAGATCAAGTAAAGATAAACTCATGTGTCTAGATAATTTCACGCAATACTACATCTAAAGGATTCATACTTCAGTGCGAGCTACCTAGTTAAAACTAAGTAATCTCACTTCGATCAAACCTTTTTGTCTTTGATCTTTACCAAGAAGTCCTCCTTCGGATCCAAAGTTGCCAAAATATGCTTATCAGAAGTCCCAGGCACCTTCCACCTCCTCTCCCCTTCCCCTCCTCTGCCTTTCCTAAATCTGATCACTCTCTCACCAACCGGCTCAATTTCATACTTCCTCAGCACCGTCGCAACAAACAGGAAAACTTCTTGCTTAGCTAATGTGCGTCCAGGACAATGCATATATCCGCCTCCAAACGGGAAGAAGCCCCTAGGATTTTTAATCCCGCCTCCCTTGAGCCATCGTCGCTCATCAAATTCATGGGCATCGTCGCCCCAAATTGAAGTTGAGAGATGCATGGGACGGAACTGACCGAGAATGCGATCGCCAACATGAACTGTCTTGTTACTAATGACAGTGGGAGACACGCATGTGCGAACAACGGCCGAGGAAGCATACAGTCGTAGGACTTCGTTCCATGTCGCTATGAGGACTGGGCAATCATTCATGAGACCAGTGGTAAGGAAAGTGTTCGTATCTGTGTCGAATGCAGAACTCGTTTCTTCACGGATCGTCTCGGTCAAAGATGGCGAAGAGAGAATGTGAGTCAGAGTCCAGAAAAGCATACGGTATGTATTGAGATGGATACCCCATAACATAATGAGAGCAGTGGCTCCAGCGTCATGAAGTGTCAACCCTAAATGCCGCTGCTCAGATTGCATACGATTGAACAGCCAACTGAGGTTTGGGCGCTCCGCCGAGTCGAGAAAATAGTATTTCATGAATGTCTGAACTAGAACCTCTTCAGCTGCGCGTACATCTCGAGATAGAAATCCGGGACGTTGATATGGTATTTTCCAGCTTAGGTTTTCCCAGTCGATGTAGTGCTGCACAAAATCGGGATCGATGCCAAAGATTTCTTGTCCGAGGAAAGCTTTCGAACCGGCGTCTGCGAGGACATATCTTCCCCACTTGTACAGACTGAAAATCTGGCCATCTCCACTCTCGCTAGATCCTACAATGACACGTGGATCGGAAAGGTACGTGGGAATCAACTGTTCGATATTGCCGAGGAAGATCTTCGAAACAGTATCCATCTTCTCTCCGGGATGTAGTGCCTCTTTAATCCATCCTTCTTGCAAACTCACGAGTCTCTTCTTAGCTGGGTTATCCTTCACGAAAAATGGTGTTTCTTTCAGGTCCCCTTTCCAGAGCTTCGCAGGATCGTTCTTGGATGCAAGTACATAATGTGCAGCCGGAACACCAAATCCTTTAGTTACGGCTGCCAGGTAGTCGTCGAAGGATAGCGATTTAGTGTCGTTCCAGACGGCTTTTATGTCTTCAGGAGTTCTGATCATGATGTATTTGTATCCGCCGATGAGGAGGGCGTATGGTGCGTCGTCGGGGAAATATTTACTGGAGAGTCAGTGAGTCCGTTGCTTCTTTTATTTGGTGGGATGAGAGAATGTGTGACTTACTTGGAGTATGATAGGAGTTTTTGTCGATCCCAGAAGAACTATACTGTTTGGCCAACAATGGGGATTATGTATGGTACTGCCAGTGGTTCATGGGGTCGCAACTTAGGCAGGATAGTAAATTTCCATACCCTCCACAGACACCACGATATCGCAAGCACAAATATAGAAGGCGTGGTAAGAGAGCCGGGATTGAATATATGCCCCGAGAAGTGAAGCTTTCCGAAGCAAGCCCCGAAAGCCTCGCTTAACATTTTGAGCTCACGCGGCGAAGTCGCATCTACTTTGATAGGAGCAAGTATGGGGTTTACAAGTATATTGAAGAAATTGACAGCCCCTGCATAAGGTTCAGTGAGGTATTTATTTGTTTTGGCTTGGTGCTTGGAGAACAATACTAAGATACCGAGGAATGTGGCCGGTGCTTAGTATTGTCGAGCGTCAACAAAGAAAAGGACAGCGAGCCAGAAGAAGGTGTCCGCCTTGAATTAGATTCTAGTTATATGTGATTTCTGTTCTAAGTATGACCCAATCCGGAGTAGGAACCCATGAAACTCGTCCCAATAATAAGTCGGGTCGCAACAGGACATGGCATCGGAGAATTTTCCACATTCAGAGCTGGAGTGTCGGTCAACAGTTCCAACATTCGCGTGCTGCACTTTTCCTCACGAGAGCCTCACAAAATAAATGATCAGAGAGATAGTGTTTGTTTTGTTGCAATTAATTTTTGAGTTTTTATGACTTGCCACTAATTGAAACTTCTCAAATTTCGGGTTAGTGCCTTCAGCGCGTCTGGAAGCATTTCTTGGGCGGGAGTAAAATTTTCCAAACCCTGAAGTCTCAGCCTTCTATTCGCTAAATCCCAGCCCATTTCGAGATCATGAACTGTTGCTCCTCCGTCTCTCTATCATCCGCAAAAAATGAAGTGCCAAAATGTTTAAAAGCATTGTCTACGAAACCGTACTGTAGTAAAATTCAAGGAACAAATTCCTAGTAGAGAATATAAGAAGAGAATAGCGTTGGATACTCCCAACGCACCGAACCTTTCGTGTAGGAAAGGTCACAGGCCTACTCTGTAACAGCTTGGTAATGTGCTTCAGAGGGTTGTGCAGGAGATTCTGCATCACTTTGTGGCCCTTGAACGAGTGCTGACCCCCATTGAAGTTCCTAGATATTTTGAAAATCAGTCACTTGCAGCCTAATACGAAATCCTCCGAGGCAGGTTTTCAGGACGGTTCTGTGGTGATCAAAGATACTCCATGGAAACAGCTGACATATGGCAATTGAGCACCAGATGGAGACTAGTACCGCCAGCTCCCACGGAGGTCAAGTTGCTGACCAACCCCTCACCTCGTCTTTCAATGTTCCCAATCTTGTACACAACCGATCCAATGCAGCCTTGGCACGGCGTGTATTTGTGACAACTCCCGATTCTTCAACATGTAACTCCCAAACCAACCAAGTAAAATTTGTTCGCGGAGTGTATATGTCAAATATTTGGAATACTCGGGGAAAGTGATAAATGGCTGCTATGGAGGCATAAATAGGTCTTGAACACCTTCACAAATGAACAGTATTCTCAATCATTTGCTTCTACATCGGAACAAGTCTACAACCCACCTCAAATATTCACAGCCTAGTACCAATGAGTCAACCAAAGATGGCCGGCCTAGTCTCCTTCACCGAAACATGGCACAACGAACCTTACGCAGCAATCAATCCCACACGCCCCGAACTGAGTGCCATGGGGAAATTCGTCGTGATCACAGGCGGTGCAACCGGTATAGGCAAAGCCATCGCCATTTCCTTTGCCCAAGCTGGGGCCCAGACCATCGCGATTGTTGGAAGACGGATCGATAAGTTGGAGCTCGCAGCCACGGAAATATCCCAAGAAGCCAGCGCCGACAACGTAAAGGTGCTGTTCGAAAGCGCTGATGTCAGTAAGCGCGCTGCCCTGGACGCCGCAGTGGCAAGTCTCGTGAAGAAAGCCGATGGGACTAATGCCAAAGTCGACATCCTCATCCACAGCGCCTGTGTCTTGCAGGATCAAGGGCCTGTGAAAGGGTATGCGGAGTCGCAGTACCGGTCCTGTCTTGAGCTCAATGTCATCGGCGCGTTCAATGTGGTTCAATCCTTCGCTCCTGTTCTCGCTACACATGCGCATGTTTACAACATCTCATCTGGAATGGCGCATATTGCACCGATATGGATAGATGACTGGTCGTACGCCGCTGCTAAAGCGGCTATTGTCAAGATGTTTGACTACATGCAGGCACAGGAGCCTGAGTGGCATGTTGTTCATATCCAACCTGGGGTCATCAGAACTGGGATCAACGAGAGGTTTGGTGTGGAATCGCAAGACAGGCGTGAGTAATTTTGATACTGGATTCATGATCTTTGTATTCTTGAATGCCTCATAGGCTAACGCAATTCGCAGCTGAACTCTGTGGTCAATTTGCCGTTTGGCTCGGGTCCGCCGAGGCGGAATTTCTGAAAGGCAAGTTTGTTTGGGCTAATTGGGATGTTGAGGAACTTAAAGCTCGAGCTGAGGAGATCAGGAGCTCCAACCTCTTGAGAGTGGCGTTGAATGGAGTGGATATGTAGGAAAAGTGGGTATTGTATTGCATACGAATCACTCACTATAGGTGATGTTGGTGGACTTTGGCAGTAGGATGACTGTGCTAGTATCACATCAGAGTGCTTTTGTGTGTATAAGAAGAACCTGCAGAATTTCGGAATTAAGATGGTATGATCTATATAGGATTGTCAGTATAAGCTGGCGGTGGCGCCTCCTCATCTGTCGTTCCTGGAGCAGGTACAGGTGCCTCCTCGACCAGTCTCTTCTGCTCCTCCAATTTCACTGCCCATAGCGCTGAGCCAGCCGCCGTAGTCAGAAGGAAGAACATGGATAGGACAGGCACAAGCTGCAGGACCAACGCAACAGTTCCGAACCTAAATGAATCCTATTAGCACCTCCCTCTCAAAATTAAAAGAAAACAACTCGAACATACCAAGTATATTTCCACTTTCTCTTCCTAATCTCATCCTTCTTTTCCTTCCTCGATACCCCACGCAACTTGAAGTATCTGTAGTGGTGGAACGGACCAGCTCGAGCACCTGTGAGGAAGAGGAAGAAAGGCGTGCCGATTATGGGAATCAAATTGAGGGGAAGGAAGAGGACGAATTCGGCGATTTGACGGAAGGAGAAGGGCGAGTAGACAGCGGAGGAGGTGGGTTTGCCAAGCATCTTTACGGAATTGGGTGCGTCGTGGAAGAGGATTCGGGAGGGGGAGACGAGGTCGATTTGCCCTTCGCGGATGAGTGTTGCCTGGAGAGAGTCAGCAGAGGTACAGGCTGTGAAGGAAGGGTGGGTATGAGAAGGCAGGGAGGAATAGAGCTTGTAGCAGAAAATACAGGACATACATCAAAGACATTAACCAACGTCTCATCTACAAGTAGAGCTTCGAACAGGAGCGCAATAACTACCTGCCCCTCACCAAGAACCAAAAACACTGCGTTGAACCATGCTACAGGCCCATGGAAAATAGCAAGGAATGCTACCTGGGGCAGGTATGTGAACGTGAATAGTAGACCGAGGACCACGATCGAAGTCACCACTAGAGGTATGAGACGACGGCCAAAGAGAGGCCAGAATTCGCGGTGTGCGCAGAAGTAGTAGATGCCCTTGAAAGGGTAGAGGGCGGAGGCCGATACGACATTGCGAATGGGCTGTAGAACCGTAGCCGCTGATGCACGGGGATTAGACATTATTTTGACAAGTGATGGAATGTGCCACCTCGGGCTGGAGGAAGAGGAGGATTTGTTGGAAGCGATTTGAAGTTGTTGATATCTGGAGCTGGAGGAGCTGGAAATGCCGAGGACATTTGCAGCACCCCTGTCGATGACGCAGCTGCGGTTGCGTGAGTGTGCCTTGCATGTGAGGCTGAAATTACAATATCCCCTTCCCGAAAATTCGGATGATTGTTCTTTCTCATCAGACATTGAAGAAGCATAGAGCCAACATTCAAATCCATCGAAGCCCTGAAGTCGAAATGGGGGCAACGACATAACAAGTGTTAAGCGGACAAAAAGGGGCCAGTTGGTCCATAGCCGATACACCCAATAGCCAGAGGGTCGAGCTTCAAAACCTCCAGCATATGTAAGTGGCTCTTCTCACAGAACGTGCAAGCTACGAATAACTGTTTATACTTCCATGAAGTACAGAGAAGCGTGCCACGGCACGATGCTTGAGATAATAGCCTCCATGAGGCGAAGCTCGACAATGCTAAATCGAAGCCAAGTTGAATAGCAAGGATAAAAGGGGTACTCAACACAAAAGACGAGAGGACATCAGAACGATGAAAGGATAATCCGAGTTTGTTTGCATTGCAATTTTGTACTCGTTCGCCCTGTCGCCGGCACCCGGCAGAGTCCCTGAGAAAGACAGTTGAGCCACATGTCACTGGCAGCGGATAGCTGCAGAGATTCGGCAATGGACATGATGCTGTTCACAGGGGTTGCCTAAATATCGTACTGCAACGCTTTTGTCCTTTGAACCTCAGCTCAAGTCTGAAGTACTGAAGTCTCCGGAGTTCTACTGATGGATATCGCAGAAGTGGGTAGCCGTTGTCTCTTTCCTGCATGCCGTATTCCGCCTATTGGATACGTGGGTACTCTTGTACTTGACGGGCCACATGCATCTCCGAACTCTGTTGCGTTTGTTGGCATTTCTTTGTCTTGGAGGTAGATTTGGTCAAATGCAAGTAGAGGTACTGCTAAAGCCTCCAATGGAAAGTCTGGGGCCCGCACGGAACACACACACGGGTACTGAATTGAGATTTTTCATATGTCCATCTCCCGATGCTGTGCCCGAGTTGCAGTGCAGAGCAGAGCAATGCTTGGGAGATTTGGAGAGGAGAGAGAGAGAGAGAGAGAGAGAGAGAGCTGGCAAGGCAAGCTAGCGCCTCGGCTAAATGCCTACAATCGGAAAGGTGCCGATTTCATTTCAACTTCCACTCACTCTTCAACTTTTCCTCCCCGCGTCAACAAACTCTTCTCTTTCCCTCTCCATCTTCACCTTCAATCTTCCATTGACAACAACTCTTTTCCCTTCTTTCCATTCTTTCTCACCACACTCTTTTGATCCCCCAACGCGTCATCGAGAGTACCCTCTTTACAGCAAACAAAAACATTGTTGATTCCGCCCAATCACATATCGTAACCTCAAGATGCGTTCCCAAATCTTGAGCGTACTCGCGGGCGTCGTTGGCCTGGCTGCCATCGCCGTTGCTGCACCTGCTTTGACCTCGTACGTACGCGGTCTCAATATGTTGGTGTTATTACTGACCACCTTCGAGGGACAATGCCGATGTCTGCGAGCCTATCTCTACCGTCTTTATTACTGTCTCTCAACCAGTCACCGTTACCGTTCATGACTCTCCCACCAACACCGTCCACCTCTCCTCTCCCTCTGACGTGCTTCCAACCACCACCGTTACTCGTTATTCCACCGTCCGATCGACCACTACGGTTCCCCGAGTTGATACCGTCTACCTAACGCGCTCAGAGAGCACTGATGGTGTCGAGGCTGCTGCTTCGACCCCAGTCACGTACGATACAACCGTGTATAAGACCGCCCACGTCACCGTCACCGTTCATCAAACCGGCCCAACCCCGTCTAGCTCGAGCCTCCTCGCCTTCATCGTTGAGAATGGTACCACATTCTGGCTGGGAGGAAATACACCCGTTTCCACCAAGTCTTACGTTCTCACAACCAGTGTTGTCACAGTCGAGCCCGTCAATACAGCAGTTGGAACAACCTACCTGACAGCCACCTTGACTCTCCACAGTACCCGGTACACCACTCGCCCATCCACAGTGACCCGAACTCTCTCTGCTTTCAACGATACAGCCACTCAGACCTCTGGCGCCCATGTAGCTTCATCGTTCGGTACTGCTCCCGCTCTAGTACGAACCAGCACCTCGTGGGGAGGATGGAACGCATCATCAACTGCTGGTGGAATCAGCTTCCCTGGAGCCACCGCCCCGGCCAAGACCTCCAAGCCTGAGATGAGCTTCATCACCCAGGAGACAGTCGATATCTACAAGTCCACTGACTTCTCCTATACTGTCTCGACCTACACTGCCAAGGGAGGCTTCGATGTCTTCACCACACCTAGCACCGCCTCTGCTGATCCAAGCTTGACGTCGACTGCTGGTGGTGCCTGGACTACTGCAGTTATCGATGACCAGACCGTCTCATGGAATGCTCATGGTGTCACAAAGACTTGCACTAAGTCATCAACTCGCGCACCATATAGCAACAACACCTCAGCTGTCCACTCCACCTCTACAGATGCAAGCTCAAGCTCTTCCGCTCAGGGCATCTGGACTGCTGCTGTGATTAATGGTCAGACTGCTTCGTGGAATGGCAGCGGAACTACAAGAACCTGTACTGAGTCCTCTATCCATGTTCCATACACCAACACAACTTCAACTGCACACCATCTGTCGAGTAGTATGGTTTCCGGTGTTGTCACCTCTTCCGCTGACCCAATCTCCTTTGCAACTACGACATCATCCAGCTCAAGCTCTAAGTGGTATATCTACATTCCTGCCACCTCGACCGAGACTTCTGTTACCATCACCCGATCTGCAATTGGCGCTGTGACCTCGGTCGCATCGAGCTTTATCTCGTCGTCGGCACGTCCAGTATCTGTCTCAACTGCCACTGTCATTCCTATCCCTATCACAGCTGCTTCTCTCATGTCATCTCAAGCAGCTGGATCAAGCTCAGCTTCTTTAACGAATGCAAATGTGCCCAGAATTTCTACAACCGTCGTTACCAGTTCACACATGGGTACATTCTTCACCACAAGCTCCAGTTCTTTCTTGACATTAGTTTCCTCGTCTGTTATTGATCCATCAGTTCCTTCGCGGACCTCGAGCACATCATCAAATACTATCTCCACCACCTCCACTGCCCCGTCTTCTACTTCTGCCATCCCAAGCAATTGTGGAGAAGTTGGTGACTTTGTCTTGGACGTAAGTTGTTTCGGTCCTAAGTCTGACAAAATGCTAACCCATCCAGTTTGATGACATCCCACCCTTGAGCATCGGTAACGATAGCACTTTCTCTCAGCCACAACCAATCTTCAGTCCATACCATCACTTCGACTTCTCCCAGGGCTTCACTGTTGGTCCACCACCCGCAGATCCTTACCTCCCGGAATCAAAGCCTCTTCTAGTCGAGTTCACTCCAAGCATGAATGCTGCAAAAAATGTCAAGCAAACTCGTCCGGATGCTGATGCTGGTACCTCCGGCTACATGGGTAACGCCGATCATGGTCTTACAACCTGCTTCAGCTTCAACTTCTATGGTGCATCCTTCGGCTGTGACTCTCTTGGACCCGACTGCGACTTCACCTTCACTGGATACAGATACGATGCCGCCACCCAGTCCACCAAGCCTGTTGTTACCCAGCGACTTGCCATATCTGCTTGCCCCACGCTGAAGAGCTTGGACTGCGTTCTCAAGCCGGTCAATCTCAACTCTGCCTTTGAGAATCTCGACTCTGTTCGGATTGATGTCACTGTTCAAGGTGTACCAAAGATCTGGTGGATGGATGACGCCCGCTTGGGATGGTCCAACAATAGTTGTGAGAAAGGCATGTGCCGCGCAAAGGCTCCCATTCGCGGGTTTGCCGTGCCCAAGAAGATTTGAGAATTCCCCGCTCGCTCAAAATATGTTTGGCGGATTCTTTCATGCAATGACGATGCGTAACGACCCATACGATTTCCCTTTGATGTAGCGATAGACTTTCTCTGTTTTTAAATTTGCATGACCCCATTGGCCACCTATTGTGGCTCTGCACATAACTGTTTGAGTTATTTTCATTTGTTCACAAAAGCCGCGTCGCATATGGCTGATGAGGTGGCAGGCTTGAGCTTTTCAGGTATGCTTGGGATTGAATGGGACTTGGCTATAGGCCGTATCAAGTGGCTAGGAAGTGCTCAGGAATCGTAGATGAATGTATGAGTAGATCAATGAACGAAATGGATATGAAATGGTCCGGGTCTGTTATTGAACCCCAGTGAATTATGTGAGTGATTTCCCTGTTGAAAATACCGTGGCCGCCCAAGCGGTAAGGTGAGTGGAGGTTACGATCGCATCCGCAGAAGCTACCTACGTTGGTGCGCGATGCAACTGCTAGCAGTGCCTTGCGCCCCTTCCTTTTCGAGCAAATGAGCTGACCTCAGAGTTGCTGTCCCCAAGCCGAGCATCTCTTCCGCCAACCAAACATCCGCAAACATCTTATCAGGTTTCATATCTCTTCCGTTGGCACCGCCTTGCTGTCTGATCCGCATCGACCGTGAGATCACCTGGGCGCTTTACAGACGATCGAGCTACCTACTTCCGCGCTCAAGCCCCTTACACAACTGCGTTGAGTCAAGTCACCCGACAATGCTCTGCGAAGAATATTTGCCCGATGATTGGACCGAGCACCTACATCCTAGGAGCAGGAGGATCATATGGAGAAATTAGAAGCTTTGGTCGAATTAGTTATTTCTCGGATCAAGTCTAGGCCTGCATATGCTTCGGAAGAAGAGGCTGTGATAGAGATTCGAAAGATTCTATCCAAAACTCCACTTGCGTTATTTCCAAATGACGATGCGCATGGTAACCTCAGGCTCCATGCTATGTACTGGGCCGAAGAGATTGCGTGAGCAGATAATTGCTACGTCTTCACGGAAATTATGCTTGTGGTGGAGCTCGCTGACACATTTCTACGTAGCTTGCGTGTGTCAAATTTGAGAATCTTCCTAAGATCTCTTGTTGACTGGACAGAAGAGAATTTCTGGTATCTTTTGGTTGCAGGAGGACCCTTAGCGCCGAATCTCGACAATGGTGACCTCTCAAACGAGGACTTAAATCGATTCATAGAACAAGGTTGGGTGAGAGTCAAGGTTGTGAGCTGGAGCACCGACAGATCCCCACAGAGGCCAAACACCTACTTGCAACCTTACTACGACAAAATGACAAAATATAATGGGCACATACGCTGTCTTATTATTATTAAACATCCTAGGAATGCGCTCGATGCCTTGGCCAGTATGGATATCAATGCCAGCTTTCGCTGAGTGGAATTCCAGTGGAAATGGATTCGACGATGCTTTTATTCCAAAACACACACAAGGCAAGCTTCAAAGTCGAACCTATGACTAGTCTCACTGTAACGTTGTGCATGGGTCAATTCGGCTCCCTCCAATGGCTTCAACAGTTCGATGCCGATATCGACGTCCACTAAACAACCATTATTCTTCATCAGAAGATATATGACCTCGTTGAGAGAGCTAGAAAGCCGTATGTGGAGTCCTTTGAGAACATCAGAGACGAACCAGTAGAGCCACCTGCTTGGAGATCTACCCCACCGCCAGAAGTATTACATGAGAAAAGGCGAAGGGAACAAGATCCAGACTGAACAGCGATTTGAAGATGTTCCCAAAGGAGTTTCGGCGAAGCCGACACTTTGCCGACTACTTGCCAGGTGGCTTACTATACGTACCCGGCAAGAAATCCGATCTTGGCCTTGACGAAGTGATTGATTGGGTTCAGGAAGACGATGTCAATGGCTCTGATACATCGTACAATTAGAGGAGCTTAAGAAGCGGTTCAGCCGGCCACGGATCTTATTAGCCGCCGAGTCCAAATTGTGGAATCTCAGAGACTCCTTATCGCCGGTTCCAAAAGGGGATACCAAAACTCAAGACTCTGAAGTTCAACAGTCAACTGAGGACATCAAAATCTAGCTGGAGATAGAATGATATTGCCAGGGAGAAGAGCAGTATTAGGTCCAGGGGTGTGAAGAGTGTAATGAGATGTCGACGGGGGTAGGGAATGAATTTTTGGAGACAGAAGTTTGGAATGGCTGGTGCATGGAAGTCGAATTACGACTGATGAGAAACCAGACTATTAATTGATTGAAAGCACTTTGACTCGAAGCTTCAGGTTGTGCCAAGTCCAAACAAAGATGGCTCGGGTAAAAAAGGGGCGTTCTGCCACTGCAACTTTCACCGCCTCAAGGAGGGGTCTGATGCATGATGATTACTGAGAGAGCTCGAGTAACGATGCCCTCAAGCTATAAACCTCATGGCTCTCAAACATTTTCTGGATTTTGTTACTCGTCTCAAAGTCTTCTAACCTCTCTGCTCGTAACTTTTCCCTCTCCACATGACAATTCGATATCCTGTTCCCATTTCTCGCTTATGCCACCCGATTATCAACTTCAGCCCTACCCGTACTCTCTCACATCTCCCCAACTTTATCACCGGGAAGTTGAATATGTCCACCACATCTGACGCCTACGATGCCATCATAATCGGTTCCGGCCAAGGTGGCACGCCTCTCGCAGCCGCATTCGCCAAAGCCGGGCAGAAAACCGTCTTAATAGACCGGGCACACATCGGTGGATGCTGTGTAAACGAAGGCTGCACGCCGACTAAAACACTCATAGCATCAGCTCGAGCAGCGTATGTCACTCGCCGGGGTCAGGACTTTGGTATCCACACCAACAGTCCCGGCGCTACTAAAAGCAGCAAGAATGAAGTCGTTGTTGATATGTTGAAAGTTCGTGAACGAAAGAGGGAGATTGTCGATAGTTTTCGAGGCGGGAACGAGAGGCGCGTTGCTGATGCTGGCGTTACTGTGATGATGGGGAATGCGGAGTTCGTGGATGGGAAAACAATTAAGGTTTCTTTGAATGCAGGTGGCGAGAACTTCGTGACGGGAGAGAAGATCTTCATTAATGTCGGCGAGAGACCTGCTCCTCCTAATTTAGAAGGCGTGGAGAGTCTCGATCCGAGAATAGTGCTAGATTCGACGAGTATTCAAGAATTAGATGTTGTTCCGGAACACCTGGTTGTGATTGGTGGTGGGTATGTGGGCGTGGAGTTTGCGCAGTATATGTGTAGGCTTGGGGCGAGGATTTCGATTGTGCAGAGGGGGACGCAATTGCTTGCTAGAGAAGATGAAGAGATTGCGAAAGTTTTGCTGGATATATTGACTGAGGATGGGATTACGACATATCTGTCTAGCTCAGCCGTCGGAATTGCTCCCTCCTCTGAAGGATTTACCCTGAAGATCAAGACCCCCAATGGAGACAGAGAAATATCAGGCTCACACATCCTCTTCGCATCTGGTCGCATCCCCAACACATCGAAACTCAACCTGAAAGCAGCAGGTATAACCACCACCACTAAAGGCCACATTCCCGTAAACGCCTATCTCGAAACAAGCACGCCGAACATCTACGCCCTAGGTGACGTCAAAGGCCCACCGGCATTCACGCACATCTCGTACGACGATTTCCGTATCATAAAATCAAACCTCATTTCCTCTCCTCCCAAAGAACAAAACGCAGAGAAGAAACTCCTCACAACAACCACCCGCCAAAACTGCATCCCCTACGTCGTCTACACAGACCCACAATTAGCACACATAGGCCTCCACGAATCCGAAGCCCGGAAGTTGTACCCTGAGAAGGAGATCAAGGTTGCCAAGATGCCGATGAGTTGGGTGGCGAGGGCGTTGGAGATGGATGAGAGTAGGGGGTGATGAAAGCCGTTGTTGATATGGAGAGTGGGCAGATTCTGGGCTTTACGTGTCTGGGCATTGAAGGAGGTGAGGTTATGGCTATTGTGCAGATGGCTATGCTTGGGGGTGTGGGGTATAGGGTGTTGGAGGAGGCGGTTTGGGCGCATCCTAGTTTGGCGGAGGCGCTGAATAATCTTTGGGGGAGCTTGGAGTAAGTCTTTTGTTAATTTAGGAAGAGGGTGGGGGTGGGGTGAAAGTGAAGGCAAAGGTGGCGGGGAGGATTGGGATATAGAGATGAGCATTGATTGTCAAGTCTTCATCAGGCTCGGTGACATTGTCATTTGGTAAATCGCATTCGGAAAATTTGGGGAGTTGAATTCGGAGTCTGTGAGGGGATTGCTAAGGAGGCTTGTGGGCTTTGTTAATTTGACTCAGAAGGAAGGAAGGAAGGATGGTGTCTCTTTGGGTTTTGTGGATTGGAACTTTCTGTATGAAATTACGAAAATTCTTACGTAAAAGTTTTTCATAATTACAGTGACCGAAGCTGATCATTAATTCCAATCAATCCCTCGTATACTCCCTCGAAGAGGAATATGCTCATTACCTCCAGGCAGTGACCAGCTACACGATCCAACATCCATATCTCCGCCGCGCACGCTCCCAACTTTCGACAGCTCATGATCCTCGTAGATCTTGGAAGTCGCAAGTGGGAGATCTCATATCCTGCTTACTCTGTTCCAGTGTTGATAACAACATAGCTAGTTCCGCCCTCCTTGAGAGCAAGAGTGGAACCAGCATGGTCCATACCATCATCGCGGCCGGAGCTTTTTTGTTCACCGTTTCGCTCTTTAGTAAAGCAAGAACTATTGAGGTGTTTGCAGTTGGGGTAGCGTAAGTCTTCACTTCCTTATCAACTTGTCAATTCCTAGCATACTCATCTTACGCATGGATAGATACACTTCGGTACTGGTGGTATACACATCTGCATCGAGCATAATATGACCCCATTTTAGGAGCTCAACTCGTCAAGTAATGAAGGGGATCGCACGAGTTGAAAGCAATAAGTAGGTATTCTAAAACATTACGTCAATGTGCGAAATTGTCCCTCGTGTCTGTGTTGTTACAATACAAGAAGATATTATGTTCGTCAACAAAACAGCCGAGCTCCCTACTTCCCCTCCAAAACCTTCAATTTCCTCTCCGCCTCCTCTTTTGCCTTCTCGGAAGTATTTGGGTTACTGATAGCTCTATGTCCAAACGAAAATTTAGCAATGCAGATTTCGAATCTCAACTTCCAAAACCTCTGAGAGCTCATCAAAACGAAATATGCATCAGGGATGAGGCCAACTCACGCTTTCAGCCCTCCAGTCACGTTATTCACATGATCCTTATCATTGTCCATGCCTCCGACTGCTTTGTCGCCTAGGATTGCGTCTTGCTTGCTGACTGTTGTGGCGAATGTTGGATTCTCGCCTACTTTTGTGGAGGAGCGGAGGTCTGGTTAGTATTTGGTTAACTTTTTGACCGTGGACTTGAGTACTTGTTGTTCAATGTAGATAGAGATTGAGAAGGTTGATTGTGAATTGTTTGGAGGTCTCCAATAGAGATGTTTTCCATTCACTAGAGTTTGTGAATAAAATCATTAGGTACTTACTATCAGCCATTTTGAAAATTGTTTGTTCGTGTTTTCTGAGTACGGCAAATAATCCAGTATCTTGAGGAGAAAAGTCTTTGAATCGAGTTGTTTTTGTTTTCAATTTTGAGATCTCTGCAGCACACAAAATATTCGCAATACTTTCGAAATTCTCGAATTGATATAGAAAAAAAGTAAAGCGATCCAAGATAACTTCGTCATCGATGATGTCGCCAAAACATACTTTGCCAAGAATCTCCAAGTTGGAAGCGAGGAATCTAGTCGGAAGAGCGGGAGCGGCAACCAAACAAACCTGGAAACGCATCGAGATTCGAGAACAACGGATCTGGGCCACAGAAAATGTGACAGCATAGCAAATAAAGTATGGTAGTACAGTGGGCGGTGCTGATAAAAAAAAACAGGGTCTGAACCCTGAGTCCCGTAGGGCTGGTAGGCATGTCATACTTGCAGGTACTACTGAGTACTGTGCTTGGTGTCGAAATAAGAATATTACCCCTCACTTCTAGACCAGGCTTTCATCCCGCTCTGTAGAATTTAAACTCCCCTGTTGTCGATCTTCGGGTCGAGATCTCTTGGTAGGAAAGACTTGCTGGTAATGCACGAACCACGAACCAGCAATTACTTGCCTCCTCTCAAGCTTTTCACTTCAACTAGAGAAAGTCTGTTCTGGAATCCAGACTAGAGAGTAGCTCGAGCTATCTTTCTCGGATAGTATGCGGAGCTTTAACTCCTCACTTCGAATTCTTTGAATCGAGACTTGTTTAACAACGAGGATCTAACTTTGCGCCTTCAACTCTCTCCTGCTCTTCAATTCGAACGCCCAGTCGAACAAAGAGAGATGGAAAGAGCCAGAAGAGAAGGGACGAGAAAACACAGTCGAGGAACAGTGCCAAAACCTACAACTCTCACCCCAGAGCAAAACCAACAACTTAACTACAACCATCCCCCTCTCTTCAAAATGTCAGGAACCAGCAGCAGCGGCACCAACGGCACCGTGATCATCTCCGGCCCGGACGTCCTCCAAGTCTCCGACTTCTACGTGCGCGCCGGGATCCTACACCCCATCGCCGTCGGGTACGTCTTTCCTCATCCCACACCCCTCCACAATCCAGGATTCATGATCCAATCTCCCTTTCTAATCACCAGAACACTGAGAAGAGAACCAACCCCTATAATTATACTCCATACTAACCCACCCTCCTCCTCTTCGCCTACATCCGCCTCGGTAGCAACCGCTCCATCGCACCCATCACCGTCTTCGACTGGGTAATCAACGTCGCGCTCGGGAGCACCCTCGCCGGGATCGTGAACGGGAACTCTCTAACCCGCAGCCCCCTCGCTCTAGCAATCATGCTCCCCTTCCAGTACATAACATCCACGCTTGCGACGCGGTTCCATTAGCGATTCGCGTGGGTGTTCCAGAGTCTACTGTTGGTGATCGTATTTCGTGGCGAGATGCTGGAGGGCGTGATGCTGGAACATCGCACTTCGCGGATTGATGTTCATGTGGCGTTGAGGATGAAGGGGGTGTTGAAGTAAATACTCCAAGGTAATTTCTGGACCCCCCACCCCCTTATATCCACGTCAAGTTGGGATATCTGGAGGTATACTTGTCTCCAATTGTTGATATATTTCACCTGAATACAGAGAGATCAAATAATTGAGATTCATATTAAGTACTGTGGTATTATTACCAACCAACAAACATTGTACAGCTACCTAGCGCCATTAACCTGATTCTAATCTACCTATAATCTTCGACTATGTCCATACCACTTTTCCTGACCCATAGCTTCCCATTTGGTTTCCCATTTCCAATTTCCTCTTGATTCTATTCCACTCCTTCCATCCACTCCTTGAGGCCAGCAAGGCCTTTCTATCCTCCCGTTCCTTCCTTGCCCTCGCCTCCTTTTCAAATCCCCTCACCTCCCCCTCTCAGTCATCGTAACAGTCTCGGTAACCGTCTCCGTTATCTTGCCAACAGTAATATACACCGTCTCCTTTGCATTCGGACCTTCAGTCGGTACCGGTGACATGACGGGGATGATTGTGATACCGCCTCCTCGTCCACTTCCACCGCCGTTTCCACCTCCGTTACCATTCCCATTCCCATTGCTAGGATTAGAAGTAGGAGTAGGAGCCGGTCTTGGCTGTTCAGGGGTCGGGATGGGCGCAGGTTGAAGATCAGTAGGAGTTGGTCTCGGTACAATGATCGTGAAGGTACTCTGTTGCTTGACGGTCGTTGTGGTTGTTAACTCTTCTGCTGGTGTTGAGACTACAGGTGGATTTAGAGTTGGTTCTGGAGTTGGTTCTGGCTCCACAGGTGTCGGTGAAGGTGTTGGTGTAGGACGTTGCGTCGGCACGGGTGGGACGTCGTTGGGCGAGGATGATGGTGGTAAGGGAGAAGGAGTTGGCTGGATGAGAGGGAATGTAGTCTGGAAAGGCGTCGGAGAAGCTGGTGTGGGCGCGATGACTGGGGGCGAAGTCTGGCTTGCGAGCGCCGTACTTTCTGGTGTCGAAGACTTCGTCGCCTCTTTTTTCGATGTCGCCGTAGCCCCTTCACCTACACCTGAACTCGTCTCACTTCCTCCGCTACCGCCCTCACCCAGCACCTTCCCCGCCACACCCTTATCCATACACCCGACATAAACACCCTCCGTGACATTCATCGGCAGAGCAAAACAGCTGCTCCCCGTCTTACACACATCGGTGATCTGAAAACTACCTTCAGAGTTACAATTCGCCTGGTTGCCGGCTATACATGCTATCTCGCCACTCGTGCAGGGAGAAGAGAAGTTGAGAGTTGAGAAAAGATCGTTGTAGGACTGGGCGGAGGCGAGGTTGGAGGCGAATGTTGCGGGTGGGACGGTGGTTGTTGGGAGGGAGGTTGGAGCAATGACAGTAGGGATTAGGATGGTGCTGGTGATTGTGGGTGCGAGAGGGGTGAGGGTCGTGATGGGTGTGGCTGGTTTGGATGTCGGTGTTGAGGCTGATGGGGGTGTGGTGAGGGAAGAGAGGTCAATTGTGATGGTTGATGAGGCCGCGCCTGATGGGAGGGGTGTAGAAGACGATGCGAAGGTTGGGAGGATTATCGAACTCGTATTATTAAGTGTGAATCTTGGTATTGAGACCAACGATGAGGACGGCGATGAGGAAGAAGATATCAAACTGCCGGCAGTCTGTATCGAGGATAACGCTGAAGTGAGCGAAGATGAGCTCTTGGAGATACTTGTGCTGGTGAGTCTACTAGATGAAGTGATCGGGACAGAAGACCTGGAAGACTCTTCTTGTCCACCAAAATTCGTGCCTGACTGAGTGGGCGCAAGTGGAACGCTACGTGTGGGACTTTCTGTCACCGGCTCAAGATCTGATGCTGGACCTGTGAAAGTCCTTGCTGGTGACGAAGCGATTCGTCGGGATGATGTGGATGAAATTTCGGGGGTTGCTGAGGAGGAGGCGGATGTGACGGAGGACGATATCGATGGACTTTGTCTAGCTGAGCTAATCGTGAGAGGCACTGATATTGAGGCGCTAGATGTTGAGGATATCGTCTCAGCAGCTGAACTAGGCCTCGAAGACCCACTCGAGGATGCGAGACTTGAGACAGGCGTCGTGGAAGTAACGACTGTTACAGAACTCGTCAACGCGGCACTCGATGAACCTGACGATGAGAAGACATTTGAGGACGTTGAGATAATCGAAGCGGCAGCCGATGAGGACGTCGATGGCTCAACACTCGTGCTCGGCGTCGTCAATGTAGACGACGGTACACCAGTCTCACTCCCTATACTCGAACTCGATCCATCAACAGGAATGATCGTGACAGCAGGTGACCCAGCAGCAGCTCCACCTATGCTATCCGTACTTGTAGTGGGTACCGCTGTTGATGTATTTGAGAATGTGAAGCTTCGTGCAAGACTAAGGTGTCATGGTCAGCTCGGCACAAACATTATGACAGAGCACAAGAATGAGGGAGGAGAGTGAGAAAATAAACGTACAATTTCTTTCCTGCATCACCACCTCTCCTCAACGGACCAGCCTCACATATAGGCAAACCCAATAATAACAGCACACTCCATGTTCGCTGATAGATCTTCATATCTCCGACTAAAAGAATAATATTGGTATGTGACTTTGCTCTGTATGTCGATCACAACAAACACCAATGACCAGAAAACCGCGCCGCTGACCCGCGCGGACGTGTAGATAGATATCGAATCAAATGATCTGTGTAATTCGCAGTGGCAAATTGTATGTACGCTTGTCGGTGAAACGGAGGAGACAATAGAGAAATGGAGTAATTTCAAAAATGCAAACGATATGAAAACGAAGTAGGTAAGGAAAGAAAAACGTCGATTGTCCAGCGAAATTCTAGAGAGACAGAGACAAAAAGAGAGAAAGAGACAGACGAGACAACAGAGACTTCGAACGAACGAGAGATGGGATGAGAAATCACGAGAGTACAGCAGAGAATGACGGGGCAAGCAGCATCTTGTACTCATCGTTTCATCTCCTCTCGGTCAGTACCCAGCGACCTGACAATAGGCATTCAGACAATCTTTCATCCTAGAACGTGCCGAGTTGAGTCGAGTCGAGTCTGGACTCTCTGCAGCTAGGCCTGGTAGGTCCAGTCATCCGTTCCGGGCGGCTTGGGAAATGAAACTCCTCAAGCTCGACCGAGTGTACCTCACCTCTCACAACACAGAGTACCACGGTACCCATTACCCAAGACATGGGTACTGACCTCAAGCTCGCCTGGCCAGCAACACAAAGAGTCAAAACGAGACAAGACAACACAGCATAAAGAAAAAGAACGAGCCCCATCCAGTGGAAGCACCACGAACCAACCAGCACCCCAGCACGCGCGTGTACATGAGACGAAATTTCCCTGCTGTTTAAGAGTGGGGTCGAGATGGAGGTTGAAGGTTTGAAGTTGGCGCGTTGCAGACGCGAGAGGGGCGTTGATTGGCTGTCAGCATCGGATGGACATCCGGTCAGTTCATTGGCTAGCGCTTAGATGGCTGGGATGATGACACAGCTCGATGAAGAGATGGGATGGTTGGAAGTATGGCGGAAGGGGAAATTAAAGGGAGAGACGAGAATAAGATGTAGACGCGCGTGAGGATATATGATGTGATGAAAATAGAAGCTTGAAGCGCGAGGGTGGAAATAGATTTGGAACTGTTGAGGTGGTGAGAGGAAGGAGGAAGCGGGATTCGAAGTGGAGGTCTCGTGATTTCAGGCATCTGACTTTGAGGGTTTGGAAGGGAATTGGAATGGAAGTAGAGAGATCATGGCATGACGTGTAAAGACTGTATTCTCGACAAAACTTATTAATTTACATCCGTGCATACATATTCATTCTATGATCATGATAAAAAGTTACGGTACGAGTTCGCTTATCCGTCACATGACACTAAAACTTCGTCAAATCTTTGTTGCATGTCGCATTTTCGACTGCCTCGAGAAGTGGGCTCTGCTCAAACTCGGGCGACCCTGCGCAACCTGATTCTCTCCATGCGAGGGCGCGGCGGATCCTCGTGGGAGGGTGTATGGTGATAGCAATTCTGGTTGGATGGGAGGGGTTTTTTGCTGGGTGGGTTGGGGGAGTGTGAGTTGAGGGAGGATTGGTTTTGGGAGGGTGGGTTGAGGGCGATTTGCTATCATCGGGCGAAGGCGGGCTGGGGTGTGAGAGAGAGTAAGGCTGAGGAGGGAAGAGAGTAAGTGGAGGGAAGTTTGGTGTCGAGAGTGATGGGTCATGGAGAATTGAAGGTGACGAAGAAGGTTGCACTACATGCGTACGAAGCAAGACTCTACATGGGAAATCTGTATGGCATACAATCTATGGATCATCCCACTTGTCTTTGACTTATTATACCTTCCGCTCTCTTTGCCCTTTGGGGATGAGAAGACCTTTCTTCTCTTCTTTCGTGGAAACGAAGCTATCTCTAGCATAGATTTACTCGCTGATCTGAGATCAAAAGAATCCTATGCTTTCCTACGGTAAAAAGATTATAGCATCTCCACTTAGAGCAGGTAGCATGAGTTTATCCTGGAAAGATACAGTAGCGGCATACACGCATGCAGCATGTGAGACCGATACCGCTCTCTACCTACTTGCAGTCGCGAGAAGCCGGAGAACTGAAGTCTGAGGAAACCCCCCTTCATAGACATCTTACGATGAAACAACAAGAAGCCGCATTGTAAAGTCTCAAGTGCCCGACTTAGTTCAGGCTCCATGTTCCTCCCTTTCTTTGTGACCTTCTTCAATCCAGTCCAACTCACACTCATCTACGTCGTCGGAACCATCGGACCGAATTCCATTTGCAAAGTGTTGCGATGCGATGCAAGGCTCTCGGCGATACTGCAGATAGGGTAGGGTTGATGGGTGATGAGGCATATTTTTGATTTTGGACTCGGGATGCGGCTACTGATGGTATTTAGCCACGGATAGTGGACAACCAGTTGTCAAGAGTGTACTGTGCTCGTGGGCAGCTGTTGGGCTGCGTTGGGCTCTGCAGGAAAGGAACGGAGGGCAGTGTTTTCCCTTCTGCGGTCTCTTGCTGCTGGGTAGTTGTTGCATACCGACGAAGAGAAGAGACCGAAGTGGGAAAAAGACAGTCATAACTCATAACTCCGCGGCCAGAATGTTGTAGAGGGAAATACTTGACAACAACTAACTGATGATAAAGACAACAAGTGGATGGATAATACTGTAATGCCGCTGCATTCGGTAGAGACAAATGAGGAAATTGAATCGGCGCACCTCGCCCTTCTTCTTCTGCTTCCTCCTCTTCTTCCTCTTGTGTCTGGTCTAGAATCTAGGTAGAATCTGATTAGTAGGCAGGACTAAGGCGTCCAAGCCTTGAGCGGATAGGCTGGTTGACTACAACTCCTCTGAGGAAGGTTTCGCTTGTCATTCTCAGTTAGCAGCAGATAGACATACCCTTTACTCCGTTCGTTGGAGGGGTTCACTTTCTTGTCTTTAAATATTTCTGCCCCTTTCAATCAACTGACGGCGGTCAATAATCATCGTGGCTCTTATTATTATTATTATTCTTGTATGTTGATTCTTGAAAACAAGTATCCGAAGTGTCGGTGAATACCTGAGGCGTCTTTTCCATCGCCCGAGCAGCAATTACGTCAGGTACGATTGGATGCTCTCGCTCTCTCCCGCCCTGTGCCCTGCGCTGCCCTGCTCTGCTCCGACTTCTTCTCTCTAGCTCCTCTCTCTTTTTGTGCCCCGCGTCACAGGCTGTTCTCGACTTTGCTGCCAATCCCGCCGCCGCTGCCCTGATTTTTGTTGACTTTTCTGCCCCACGTTCCACCGCCATTGACAGCGGATTGGATTTCAAGTGAGTGTGTTGGGGCTATTGGTCTGCATATTGGCATTCCCAGTCCTGAAGTGTTCTGTCTAGACGTCCACGGCTGCGTTGACTGATTGACGGACTGCTGTTCTCCTGCCGCGTCAAACCACCACTCCACTCCACGCCTACTTCCCTCCCCCTCCCCTTCTTCCTTTCTTGCAAATACTCTTTTCTCTCCCTTTTGCTTCCTCACAAACCTATTTAGCAGAGTCTGAATCCCCGTCTCACCATGTCGCAGAAAATCCTAGAAGAAGGCGACCAGCTCGCTGAATCCCCTCGCCCTCTGCTCCCAGACCGCCAGGAATCAATTCATCCTGGCCTTCGACCCTCCTTAACCAACGTCCCCGTCACGCCTGGTATCCATCTGGGCGAGTACAACTCCGAACCCCACGGTTCTGACGAGCCCTCCTACTTCACTCACGATATCCATAGACTGAGGGAGACCATGGCGCAATCGCCCTCCGCCGCTGCTTCAGGAGCGGCCTCGAACCATGAGATTCTGCGGCGCATGAGCTTGAATTCCGGGCCGCAGAGGAGGGACTCTTTGGCAGACATTGATCCTCGTGCTGCAAACCCGGCACTCAATCTTAGTGGTGGTGTTATCTCGGCCACATTTTGCATACCACATTCGTTGAAGTATAGAAAGGGGGCAGATTGGGTGAGCTGGTTCGTTGTCCGAAATGACTTCTCCGCTGACAGGCTAGGTTATGGATTCTCGACGGGGAACCTCTGCGCTATTTGACTCCTTCCCATATCTCTCCTCTGACAAGACGCCTTGGAATCATACTTTGGTGGGATGGACTGGGGAGATTGATCCTATCGACGAAATTACCCCGCCTGATACCCCTCCAGCCACAACAACTGCTTCGAAAATTGCCCCTCTCAACAAAAATTCCGCTCCGATACCTATAGATGGAATATCAAAACCTGTTGAGCAACCTGCAGCAGAAGGCTTGTGGATTCCCAAGGAAGATCGAACGCGTTTGGAGTGGCAGCTTTCGCACGACAAGCAATGCAGGACAGTGCCTGTGTGGTTGAGCGACGATGCCGAGGCCGGGAACCCTGATGGAGATATAAATCTGATAGACCAATCTCGATGGAGACGGTTTGCAGAACATGAACTTTACACTCTTTTCCACTACAAGCAGCACGAACCTACAAACGGTCGGGCGGAGCGCCAAACATGGGCAGACTACTACCGCATGAACCAAAAATTTGCAACTCGCATCATGGAAATTTACAAGCCAGGCGATATTGTCATGATTCACGATTACCACCTCCTCCTTCTCCCCAGCATGCTCCGCCAAAGAATTCCCCACATGTACATTGCTTTCTTCTTGCATATTCCGTTTCCCAGTAGCGAATTTCTCAGGTGCTTACCGCGTCGTAAGGATGTTCTCGAGGGTGTGCTGGGGGCAAATTTGATTGGGTTCCAATCTCACAGTTATTCTCGACATTTCGTTTCTTGTTGCACTCGCATTCTTGGTTTTCCGTCGGACATTACGGGGGTGGATGCATATGGTGCAAAGGTGACGGTTGGTATCTTCCCGATTGGCATTGATGCGGCAGCGGTAGAGAAGCTGGCTTTTGATGGGAGCACAATCGATCACCAGGTGGCAGAGTTGAGAAAGATTTATGCAGGGAAGAAGATCATCGTTGGTCGGGATCGTCTGGACAGTGTACGCGGAGTTGCACAGAAGTTAATGGCTTTCGAGAGGTTCCTCGAGATGTATCCGGAGTGGGTGGATAAGGTGGTCTTGATTCAAGTCACTAGCCCTACCAGTGTTGAGGAAGAGAAGGAGGATTCGGGGAACAAAATCGCCAACAAGGTCGCTGAGCTGGTGGCTAAGATCAACGGTCTCTATGGATCTCTGTCTTTCTCGCCTGTCCAGCATTATCCTCAATACCTTTCGCAAGAGGAGTATCTCGCTCTTCTGAGAGCAGCTGATATTGGTCTCATCACCAGTGTTCGTGATGGTATGAATACGACCAGTTTGGAATATGTGGTCTGCCAGAGGGACGATCATGGACCACTCATCATTTCCGAATTCTCTGGAACTGCTGGAAGTCTGAAAGATGCCATCCACATTAACCCTTGGGATCTCTCAGGTGTTGCACAATCTATCAACTATGCCTTGACGATGAGCGAGGATAAGAAGAGCGCTATGCATTCTAGTCTCTATCATCATGTCACAACCAGGAATGTCCAGACCTGGAGCAACGCTTTCATCAAGCGTCTTCTCGCTGTCCTTAGTTCCCACAACTCTGTTATCGCAACTCCTCTACTTGACAAGGCAGCTCTCCTGACACAATACCGTGCAGCAAAGAAGCGCCTTTTCATGTTCGACTACGATGGCACTCTTACTCCGATCGTCAAGGATCCACAATCTGCTATTCCTGGAGACCGACTTATTCGCACGTTAAAGGCCCTGGCAGCCGATAAGCGAAATGCGGTTTGGATCATCAGTGGTCGCGATCAAGATTTTTTGAGTCATCATCTGGGTGACATCAAAGAATTGGGGTTCAGTGCAGAACACGGAAGTTTCATGCGCCATCCAGGAAAGGATGAGTGGGAGAATCTTGCCGAGACATTCGATATGGGGTGGCAGAAAGAGGTCTTTGATTGCTTCCAGAAATACACTGAGAAGACACCAGGTATGTGCCCATTCATCGGGTTTCGGAACTCAACTGACACAATCAGGCTCTTTCATCGAACGCAAGCGGTGCGCACTAACATGGCATTACCGTCCATCCGACCCCGAGCTCGGTGCCCACATGGCCCGCGAATGCCAAAAGGAGCTCGAGAAAACCGTCGGAAAAGCATGGGACGTTGAAGTCATGACCGGCAAAGCCAACCTCGAAGTCCGACCAACCTTCATCAACAAAGGCGAGATTGCCAAGCGACTCGTTGCATCCTACGGTCAAGCCATTGGCGAACCTCCTGAGTTCACACTCTGTCTTGGTGACGATTTTACCGATGAGGACATGTTCCGTGCACTGAACGGCAGTTCCCTCAACCCCGAGCACATGTTCACCGTCACTGTTGGCGCGAGCTCTAAGATGACTCTAGCACATTGGCATCTACTTGAGCCGTCGGATGTCATCTCCAGTATCGCGCTACTGAATGGTGGGGATTCTAATACGGCTGATCTTGGACCATTGGCTGTTGTCGAGGGCAAGATTCCGGAACGGATGCCCAGCGTTAAGATCGTCGATGATTTGCCTGGTGGGAAGTTGTGAGTGAATACTAGGGACGAGGGGTGGGAAGTTTGTTTTGCGAGGGAGTTGGTAGACAATGCATACGATAATCGGGTTGTGCATTTCAGCGGGTATCGAGGAGGGGGGAGGTGGTATTTTTTGTTTTAAATTCCAAAGACATAGCATGAGTGAGCGAAAAAGAGCGCGCAATGGATGATACATGAATAACTTGTAAAGCGATGTACGTGTCGTATGTAGATACCCGCTCAAAGTATCCGGTCATAAAATCTTAGATTTTCCCCCTTCTTTTCTTCTACTTGTTGAACCGACAAATCTGAGATTCTCTCTCTCTCTCTCTCTCTCTCTCTCTCCTAACTCTTCACGCCCTCGAAATAAACCCATCATCAAACGCCCATGAATTATTCGCCTTCACAGATCCCCTTCGACTGTCTGTGAGACTTGCGCTTATACGAATACCCCTTCATCGTAGTATATCATGTCATATTATCTATACAAGTGGAGAATTGGATGACGGTGATGGTGGAGCCTTAATCGTGGGGGTTGGGGATGGGGATGGGGATGCGGTGACTAGCTATTAGGGAGAGGAGATGATGTGAGGGAGGGGGGTTGGATGTTTGGTGGTTGAGGAGGGAGATGGGGGTAGGGTCATGGTTTTGTAGTTTGGGGAGGGGGGGGGGGGGATCGACGGGTGTTATTTGCCAGATAGAGTTATGCCATTTTGATATTATGCAAATACAATGGCTAGAGGAAAGGAAGGCCAGGGATGATTGGAATCTATGTTTGCATAGTATACACAGGTTAAATATCCAACTCGTAGAATTAAGCTTCAGGAGCGAACGAGCGGAAGATCAACTTTCGGGGATTCTCCGTGAGGTGACAATCTACGAAACTGTTTCACTGACTAGATGATTATCCATGGTGATCGTCGTCAATATCTTCTAACTTGAAATACTCACAGCAAGGGTACGAAGAGTCCTTCTGATGGTTTGTTAGGTGAAAGCGCTGGCGTTCCGGACGTTCCGCTCTTCCTTTCCGAGGGGTTCCGGCGATACAGTACTCGAATGTGCTCTCGGTTTCGCAACATGGTATTTAGAAGAACCGCTGATAGTGGGATAGGATTGAGAATGAAAAGATAAAGGAATTGAAATTTGTTGATATTCTTCCATGTTGAGACAACTTGGACCACGATTGTCGGTAATGATGAGTTCTGCAGGATGAGGTCTCGAATTGAAGAAGATCGGGATGGAGGGTTCGGCTGAGCTCGCTTACGCCCGTTTAATGAGACTCGGACCGTACCCCGCAGTCCTAGCCCCCGCTGTGGTCCGCCTGTTTCGTGAAGTTTAAACTCAAGTAGACGGTCTCTATTCATTTATCTGGAGTTACAACCGTCAAGTGCGAATGAGCATAATTCTTGATATCCATCAAGCTTCCAGATACTCGCAATGCAGGAGCCCACACAGCGCGACCCGAGCCAAGAATCCAGCCAAAAGAAGAGGAGCTACAACGACAGCGCAGCAACAGAAAACCCGCGGCGTCAGAGGCGAGAAAAGTATACTCCGGCTGCTTGGTAAGTTCAGTAAATCAGCCCTCGTTGCAAATTCAGTTACTCATCTTTCTTTTCATTTCCAAGAGACATTTTGGGCTGACGGATAGGTTCGATTCAAAGCGAGGAATGTAAGAAGAAAAAGATAAAATGTAGTGGGGACCTCCCCTGTCGACGCTGCGAATCGCACGATAAAGCATGCAAGTATGTTCGTGGAGCGGCTGCTGATGGAGAGGTCCTTCCAAGTACATCGTGAGTGATCATAAGACAAACGAAACTATCTCTAAATGTGAGAGTGACCTGTTCGGGTTCAGCTGACGACCAGTAGAGATCGTTGTACAGTGCTGGAAGCCCAAGTGCGCGGCCTAGAAGCGAAAGTTCAACAGTTGCAATCTGTGATTGAAGAGATCAAAGTCCAAGTCTCAAAGAGCGGTCTAAAAGGTAGTCACGGCCAGATTCAAAATGGTCAGCCCTCAATCGAAAACAACACGAGCACCTCATCACGTCCCCAGCCCAACCGCCCCTCAACATCACAGACAAAACTTGACACCGCACCAACACGCCCCAAGTTCCATGGACCAACCAGTTCAGCATTCAGTTTTAGCGTCGCGAACTCAGCTCTGAGCCGTCGCGGTATCGAAATAATGAACCCAGAGTCGTCGAGACTCGAGAGCGAGGTTACGAGTCGACAGATAAGTCCCGAGCAAGCAATTCAAGATCCTGCGAGTCAATTGGAGTCAGATCCTCTCTTGGCGTTGGGATTGACGGAAGTCAGGCGTGTGTTAGATGTTTATGAGGAGGAGCTGCATCCGGTCTATCCATTTATCGATGTTGATGATGTGAGGGAGCGAGTGGGGGAGATGTATCGGGAGCTTGAAGTTTGTTGTGGTATGGATGGAGCTTCTGAGGGTGCGAGGACGTGTGGCGATGATGTTATGGTTCTGAAGATGATGGTCGCTACTGCGCTTGTGGTTGAAGGAGCGGGGAAATCTGTGACTGGACAGATGCTGCTTGGAAGTGTCGATGCGACCTTGGATAAGGGTATGAAGGTATTTGGGATTAATATAAAACAACTGCAGCTCTACACACTAACAGTAAGATCACAATCCTTTCATAAATTGAAATCCACAAGGCGGATACCAGATCTAATATCCTATAACAACAGAGTATTTATCATTTTCACTGCGACGAGGACACGCTCGCCTGGCGCACCATCGGTATCTCGGTTCGGATCGCATTGGAGATGGGTCTTCACAGGAAAGAGAGCCTGCTTGCCAACGTCCCAGATCCAGAAAAGAGGCACTGGGCATTGAGGCTGTTCTACTGCATCTATGTTCTTGATCGGCGGTGGAGTTTCGGGACTGGCCTACCCTTTGCGTTTCATGATTCCGATATTGATCCTGAATTACCGAATCTGGTATGTACAAAATATCCTCCATAGTAAGAGCCCAAGTTTCACTGACATCCGTTACTTCGTCAGGAGGGTAAAGTTCCATATTTGGAAAGCATGGCGTCCTACGGTAAAATCTCTTCTAAAGTCTGGGAGCTCGTCGCCGGCTTCAACCCCAAATCAATCGACGCAGAAAACGTAAACTATCTCGACTTTCAAGTCCAGCGATGGCGCGGATCACTTCCCCCATCCCTCCAACTAGCCACACCACCATCCACATCCACATCATCCACATCACCAGTCCCCGCCTCCTACAAAAATCCACCCCAAAGTCTTCAACGCCTCCAAGTCCTCCTCTACCTCCGCGCAAACCACCTGCGCATCCTAATCCACCGGCACCACATCCTCTCCTCCTCATCCATCGCCTCCAACCTTTCCGGCGCCCATCTCGTGACTTCCATCGCAAAAGACACCATCCGGCTCCTCGTGCTCATGCGCGAGACATCCACGATCTACGAGACGCAGCAGCCGTCGTACAACTACTTCCTCATCTCGGCACTAGCGGCGATCTTCCTCGCTGTGTGTCATGATCCGGGGGAATTCAGTGCTGGGTGCCGCGATGAGTTTTTCAGTGCCTTGGAATTGTTAAAGGTGCTTTCTGGGCAGGGTTCTAGTGCGAAGAGGCTGTGGAGGAGCTTGAAGGGGTTGAGAAAGGTGGCGCCAAGGTTGGGGTTGACGCCTAGGGAAGCTGAGATGTTGGATGTTGATGGTGATGGTGATGATCATAACCACAATTTATCCTCTTCATCATCAGGTCGACAAAGCACTCACTCTCGTCCCCAGAACACGGAAACAGCATTCTCATATCGTCCACTAGTGCAGACTACCTCTGGGATAGAGACCGTCACGCCAGCAGGCGAGAGAGCCTGGAATGTAAACAAAGCTTATGATGCAGGTGTCAATGGCATGATGAATACGGAGGTCGACTTTCCGGATATGTTCTATATGAGTAACGAACTTACGAATATGTTTGAGGCTTTTGGAGATGTGCGGGGGGATATGGGCTTGGATTTTGGTGGTGGAGATGTTTCTGCTTTGTTTGGGGATTTGTTGTGAGCGTGTGTTGAGAGTGATACTGATTTAGAGTAGCGAGAGATAATGTACCGAGATGCTGGATCATGGGATTGAAATTTTATTATTATCTGTATGCTAGAACCCAACCATATTCTCGTTGAAGAATACCAACTGGTTATTCTCTTAGTAAGATGGGCTGGAGTAACCAGGCTGGGAATAGGCTCGGAACGTAGGACAGCACTATAGCCACCCTGCGGGGAACTTAGCCACCAGTGAATGACTGGAACGATTTTGAACCTTGATCCGATTGGGGAGCACCGTTCTTTTCTACTTACTCAATGTTTCGGCGTCCACTTCGTCTCGTTGTGGTGGCGTTGACTGCTTATGTAGACGGTAGTGGAACACTCCCGGAAGCGTCATGCACTAAATCCAGGTCCAGATCAGTCTGGAATCTAGGAAGTGGAAAATAGTTCAGATGGATGGCAATTGAACACTTTTATTCATATGTAGTATGATGTAGCCCACTTGGTCCTCTCGGTCACAGAAGAGAAAAGATACACATCCTCGAAGACTTGAACTATCACGTTGCCGTCTTACCTGATCCCTCCTGGATATATCTCCGCAACAAAACTCGGAATAGTAAGACGATCGCAAAACTTAGACATCCTTGATCTTCAAACTCATTCAAGGTACAGCTTCAAGCTCACAGAATGGAAGACTTGCATGTTGACGTTGTGATCGTCGGCGCATGCGTGTCGGGAGTCAACGCAGCCCACCGGATCCAAACGCAGTTTCCCCACTTGAGCTACACCATCCTCGAAGCACGCGGCTCCATAGGCTGTACACGGTATCTATTCAAATACCCCGGCATCCGCCCCGATTCTGACCTCTATACCTTCGGCTTCACCTGGCGAGTCTGGTCAAGTGAGGAAGCTATTGTAGAAGGGCGGGCGATCAAGAAGTATTTGATCGAATCGGCGGAGAAGTTTGGTATCGACAAGAAGATTCTATACAATCACAAACTTATCTCTGCAGATTGATCGTCAAAAGAGAATGTGCGGAGTTTGGATGTGGAGATGCTGGGTGCGGAGCAGAAGACTGTAAGATCTGGATTTGTTCTCTATGGGTCGGGATACTATGATTATGACGAGCCATTGAAAGCTGTCATTCCAGGACTCGAGAATTTCAAAGGGACAACCATCCACTCACAGTTCTGGCCCGAACATCTCGACTACAGCAACAAGAAAATCATCATCATCGGCAGCGGTGCAACAGCAGTGGCCCTCCTCCCAGTCCTCGCGCAGAAAGCAGAAAGTGTAACCATGCTCCAGCGCAGGCCAACCTACATCATCTCGGTTCCAGCCAAGGATAAGGCTAGCTGGATCCGGAACCTGCTCCCGTCATTCATTGTGCATCGTCTCGTGCGGTGGAAGTTCATGTGGATGGTGTTCCTCTACTTCCAATTCTGCCGTGAGTTCCCTGCACTAACAACAAAACAGATCAAGGAAGCAACGGAGAGGAAACTGTCGGATCATATCAAGCGTATAATCCGTGGGATCAGAGGCTTTGTGTTTGTCCGAATAGAGATTCTATCGCGCTTTGAGGAAGAACAATGCGAATGTTATCACGGATACCATTGAGAGAGTCACTGACACGGTGATTTTGACTGCTTGTGGCACACATTTGGATGCAGATATCATTATCACAAATACGGGATTGAAGATGAAAATCGCCGGCGGAGCACAAATCAGTATCGACGGACAACCGACGAGGATCTCCGATAGGTTTATCTGGAAAGGGATGATGGTGCAAGATATTCCGAATTCCGCGTTTCTTCTTGGCTATTCCAATGCGTCTGGGACTCTTGGAGCGCGAAGTTTGGAGATATAGTGGAATGACAGGACAATGCGTTTAGAGGGTGTAAAGCCTGTACCAATAAAGCGGAAATATCGTCAGATAACGCCGGAAGAGGGGCTCACAATATCGGACGAGAAGAAAGATAGAGGAGGATAAGCCCTATGACGAGGAAGCACTATCGGCTAAAGCGAGTAGTCAGGAGGCAATGTGAAGAAGAATATGATACCCCATTGAATTTCCCCTATTCTCTACTACTATTCCCCCCAACCCCACTCAAAGTCTTCCCCTCCGCGTAGAAAGCTATCTAAAGATAAGAAGGCTCTTCGTTGGTCCAGAGGGAGCGCACTGACTTGTTGATATAAAAATTCTCGCTTTAGTAGAATGGGCATACCCATAAAAGTTTATACTTACTAGCCGCTGTCTCTTGCCTTAGGGAGGCGTTGTCTACTTAGTTAGCATAGCTTAGTTGTCTGCTATGTATACATTCGCCACGGATCGTTCTTCATCTCCTTCACATATAGCTCCTAAGCCTAAGTACCTATAATTTTTTTTTCCAGCATACAGGGCTTGCTAACACAGGGGGATAGACGTTACCCCAGAAAGGTCTGTTTGTGTTGCTTTGTCTCACTCCTGATTTGTTGTCTTTTCCGTCAGCAGAGATTCGTAGATTACACTTTTATTTGCTGGGCCGCCAATGGAATGGCCTTCCCCTCAGCCAAATCAGGCGTGAAGTTTCCTAAAATGGTGATGCAGAAGGGCCAAATAATAAGAACCCCATAGCTTGCAAGCTGAGATGAGGAGGTATGGCGACCGTCTGCCCCTCAGCATAGGCTATGCCATAGTTGGAATCGTAGTGCACCTGACTTACCATGATCAGAGTCTGACGCTGACCCTGAAAGTGGCAGAGATAATGGAACCGGGCCACAGACAGAGAATCAAACGGTGGTAGTGGCCCATCGATCCTCTCGTGGGAATGAGATCGACGACGCCTGCGTCTGCTTCGATGCCTCCTCCGACTCCTACTTCGGCTCCTGCTTCTACTCCTGCTACTATAACGAACTCTAGATGGAGTCCGTCCCACTCCGCCTATATCGTTTGGATGGCAGCCATACCTTAAGCGTAGGATAGCAAAAATTCGTTTCCAATCTGGTCCTGGCTTCCTCGCAGCTCTGGAGGCAGCGGTCTCTGGGCCAAATGTGCCATTCAGAAGTAGTCTGATAGCCCTCTCGCTCCGTTCGAAAAAGTCGCTCTCTAGAACCTCCTGACGCCATCTCTCACGAGTCACAACGGGGTCACCGTCAAACCGGTTTCGACTTCCATCCGACCGGAAAGAAGAACTAGATGCTAGCGCTTTGTCATCCGGGGTCTCAGGACCAAAATGCTCGTTTAGATAGAGGTTTATAGCACGTGGATTGAATCCTTGCAGCAACAGACATTGGCGTGCATCAAAACGGTCCTTGACGGGATTATTACTCCACACTAGACCCGGCGGTATTGAGCCGGGCGGTGGAGATTGGACTCTTCGGCGAGATGAATTAGATGTTCTTGAGGGAGGGGGGCCTGGAGAACAAGATCTAATGTTTAAATTGGTCCAAAAGTCAACAAAACTGATAGGCCGCCCTTCGTCTAACAGCTCTTGACGCAGCATACTGATAGACATCTTATCGACAGGTAGACGAGGACTTTTTTCGGGAGAGGGAGAACGTTGTTTTAGTGAGAGGCTTGAATGACGGGAACTAGTCCTCGACCTCCCTCTTGTTGACCGTGCGGGATTAGAATTTCGGGAGGTAGCTGAATCAGAGATTCTTAACCCTTCGATTATCTCGTCGACGAACTCAATTGGGTTTCCCTCATCCAAGAGCTGTGGCCTCAGTTGCTGTCGCTCTGCTACTGTAGCATGGCTATGATTACGAGTCGCCGGCTGTCTATTCATGGAGGTCCTTGACGTTCGGGAAGTGCTGGCTGTTGGGGTAAGTGAAGGTCGTCTTCTGGCGGGCCTGACCGTTGGGTTTCTTGCCTCGAACTCCTCCTCTACTCTGACCTTCGCTCTCTCGTATGGTAGACCGGACTCAATGAAGTCCCTGATTAGTTGGCCTCGCGAGCTGGACATACGGTAAGAATTCCAAGCTGACGGCTCATGCTGGATGATCTCTGGGCGTTCATTCTCAGGGGTGATTGGCCGCGGACGCGGGTCTAGGGGTTGCCTGTTCGCCATTCTATCTGGTTCCGGTACCGTGGTGGGTTGTTGTTGGTATTGTGGATGTGACGGGAGGGTGGAACTATCCTCAAATATGTACTAGTAAGTGATACACAGAGTAGAGCAAATCTGAGGAGTTCCCTTATCGAGTCCATAGACTTAATGTAATTGTCACATACCATTGTTCTAATGATGATCCTTTGAAGTATAGACAGACTATTGATGTCTTTAACGATTCACGATTTGAACAAAAACTCGGCTTTGAAAGCTTTGTCACTCACTGAATGACACCAAATGTAGCCATAACAAAGAGGCGTTGCCTCCTCACCTAATACTTTGTTCCTTTCAAAGAAATCGTTCAAACGCAAGCCGCTAAGGTTCCTCGTCATTAATGAGGGAAGGCGCCCATCTAAACGGGAACATGTAACGGTGGAATCTTGAGATACCTTCTTAGCTTGCATGTCAATTGTTTATTTCGTACGTGTAAAAGGTAGATGAGGGAATCGTCGATGGGTGGTATTGATGAGACATTGCCTATAAATAAATAGAGAAGAAGACGTGGGCACTTGCTAGCACAAGTTCGAGGTCATGTGGTACGATATAGCAAATGGACCTTATTGTAGATGGCGGATTACAGGTTCAGTACAGTACATGCTCGGGGACAACAAAAGCAAGCGAATGATTAATTTTGACCTAAATCTAATTCAAACTTCAAGCTACATTAAACTTCCACCATCTTCATTTTCAATCATTCATTCCACCATCCTAATCCATTACTACATCGATCATTAACGTCCCTACAATTTACATATTACCCATAACGATAGCAGCACCACCGAAGAGGGCACCGAGACCGATAACGCCTGTTTGCATTGGAGAGGCACCACCAGTGCTCATGGTAGTAGCTGCTGGATCACGAGTTGGAGTTGAGGTGACAGTGGTGGAAGCGGAAACGCCAGATGTGAATGGAACATCGGAAGCGCTGCTGGCGCCTGGGAAAGCTGGAGTAGTAGTAGATGCACCAGCAGTGGGAGGGGCGGCGGAAGTGTTGTTGGGGTTGAGAACGCTGATAGACAATTAGCGAGTGCATGTACAAGTATGGGATCTCAAAAAGAGGACTTACGAGTCAATAACGTGAACGACACCTCCAGCAATTAAAACGTCTGGAATAATAACGCGTGCTGAGTTGACATAGACCGCTCCATCGATGATGGAGATAGTAACGTTGCCTCCGTTGACTGTTGTGAGGGTTGTGTTGGTCAAAATGCTGCTGTATCCGACAGTTCCTTGGACCACGTGGTAGGTCAAAATGCCGGTGAGTGCCTCAACACTCAGATTTGGGACCGCGGATCCAATAGCCTGGAAGGCCTCATTTGAAGGCGCGAAGATAGTGACATCGTTCAACGAATCAACAGTCTCGACCAGCTCGGCTGTTGTAAGAGCTCCGGCTAGAGATGTAAGGTTCAGGGCGCCGGCAGTGTTCGATGCCGATTGAGGAACGGTGAGAACTTTGTCGATAACGTGGACCACGCCTCCCGTAAAGTTCACGTTCTGCAAAATATTAGCTTCAAGTCTACTCAAAATTGTCGAACTGAGAGTCCGAGCCCCAATACAAAACACATTAAAGTAAGTTACATACTGCGACAGTCACATTGGAATCCGACAACAAGCCGGTAAAGATCGATGCAGTCTCTCCTCTGAGTCTAGCCTCAACGACTTGGCCACCTGTGACATTTGTGTAGGAGCTGTTCATAAGCAATGTTGGGATGAACTGTGAAGTGTTGGTGAAGGCGGATGCTGGGTACGTCCCGTTCAACACGTGGTATGTGAGCAATGCTGCGACGGCGCTAGAGTCGGTGGCAGCTGCTGCGCCAGCTGTCGAGTTGAGGAAGGCGGCGAGGGCATCGTTGCTTGGTGCGAGGATGGTGATGTTCTGTGCCTGGGACAGAGCATCAACCAGAGTTGGGTTGGCAGAGAGTAAAGCTGCAGATATTAGATGCTGGAGTGATCATGGAGAAAAGGAAAAACATACAGGTGAGAGAGCTAAGAGTAGCATTCTGGGCCGCAAGGACGTCAGTCAAGCTTTGAGCCGAAGCTCCAGCTACAAGAGCTGTAGGGAGGAGGTGCTTGAGCTGCATGATGTCTGGAAACGCTGAATATTGGGAGGTGTTGCTAACGAAAGTCTGATTATGCGTGTGGATGATGTTCGACAGGTCAACAAACAGAAGCGGGAAAGGGCAGCTTTAAAGCATTCTCCTGCAGCATGGCCACTGCCCAGATCACCAAGGGATGTTGTCGTCGCCTCGAACCCCTTGGCGAATATGTACAGGCATTTCTGAGCCATGAGAGGTTTAATTGATTGCCTCGCTCTTCTTGGAATCCATCGCGCCAATAAGATTGCTTTAAAATACGAGTAGCTTCAGGTGCAAAGCGGGAGCCCGCGTCGGAGGTTGAAACGAAGCTTCTTGGAAGCTTGCTAGACTGGATTACTGCAGACGGCGAAAAGTGCCCGTAGCTTGGCAGTGATTTGGCAGCTTTTCATGCTGGGCCGTGGCCCGGATCTTCCGCTTGGACATTGATAATTGAATAAAGGTGGAGAAATAGACAAATTTTGACAACATCCGGAAAACGTACTGAAGCAGGAGATCCATAACAAGGACAAAATGACGTGCCGAATATCTTGCAACCATAGACCAAAAGCCACAACACGTTGTCCAGCCTAACTGATTTCCAGGGAAACTCTGGATAAATGAAACAATTTCCTATGCTCCTCGTTCCTGACCACTTGATTTGAAGGGGGCCTCCACGATCGAGGGATTCCTGTACTGTAAGATGGGCATCTCCTCAATCTTGCACCTGTATTCCCCTCAAACCTTGCCCGAATCAAGAAGCTATAACCCTGTTACATTATGCACCCCATCGTCACATCCGCTCAGCCCCATCGTCTCGAGTAACCCTGTGCAGCCAGTCCCGAGCTCGCTAGAGCGTTTACGTATTTCTTTGTTGTGATCTCGTCTTCACGATGTGGCACGGAACGGGCTCTTTGGCCTATAATTCGTCGATGCTGAGGAAGAGTCGTTGGTGATGGAGATCAGCCAGCGAGCGGGTAATTAGCGAGCTCGCTTTCATCCCAGTAGACTTCACTTGGCAGGTGAGGTCTAACGTCTTGCAGCTAGTTGCAGCTTCCCTGGTACCCCGCATTTTCTGAGGAGCTTGGGCTGGGCTGACGTCTGGCAGGGGCCATACCATACGACTGCACTTTGGTGCGTTGCGATGGCTTCACCGTGGCACCATTTTACCAGGTATGCGTTCTACTATTTCCAAGATTAGCCCGGCTCTGTTGCCGATTTTCGTCAAATCACTTCAGGCCAACGGCATTATTTATCCGTATCCCACCTTAATAGAAGGACCTTCTGATCGCGAAGAAGGCAAAGTTACTTGCGACACAAATAATCAACTCGAAAAATACTTCTCTGGATGTTGGAACGTGTAGGCTATGAAAAAATTTCAGATCTAGTGCTTTGAGGAAGGGTCCAGCTGCAAAGCCAATCCGGCTACCGTAAGAAGAATATCGTTGTTTTCAGCGAATGTTAGAGTCAAAACTGCAACAGAATGTCCATCTTTCTCTACATTCTGTGTTGTCATTGCAACTTCACAATTCTCGCTAAGCCCATCACCTCCGCGCGTAACATTTTTCCTACTTACCTATATTTCCTTCTCCCCCCCACGATGGGCACTATTTTATTGTTGCAGTTCCAGGATTTAAACTTCCGGTGGTCTGTCCTGCATGCTGATCTGGTGAGCGATAGTGTTGACGCGCCATAAAGAAGTGCGTGGCGTGTTGTCGCGCTTTCCCAGTTCAGATATTTTTATTTCCCTGGCCTTGGTTCTTCGACACGAAGGCTCACTTTCATTTGCTGCCTTCTCTGACGCTCTGAGGCTTCTTCGTTCCCCAGTCTATTGACCATCGAAAACTAGTCACATGTCTATCTTTATTTCCTCGACTAAAAGAACATCTTACAATACTTTCATTCATCCCTCAACTCAGCATGTCGTACTCGGTCAACAAGTGTAGTGGAACTCCTGCAGTCCATCTGCCGATACCTTAGCTCGGCGATAAACCACATGACGTCCCTGTCTAGCCTTCCCAGCTTTGAATCCAGCCCATCCCCAGATACCAACCTGTTTGCCACCGTGTATATCTTTTTTCGATTCTTCAACTCTATCATTAAGCCCGCTGTCCTTTCTCTGAGGCTTTTCAGTCTCGAATGCATGTCTTGTTGACGTTCGAGGATGTTGTATGTCTGGATGAGCTTTGCGCTGGTTACCAGATCTAGCCTCGCTTGGATGTTGACGAGTTCTTGATGGTATTTCTCTACTGGAAACTCAGGTCTGGTTTTTCTTGATGGGTTGGTCTCTTCGACGGGGATTTCTTCATAGAAATTCCCCACTCTCGATCTCCTCATATTCCTCTTTTTAGGGCTGCCTTTAGCTTCAGGGAGTTGTTGTTTTTCCATCACCTCGCAATCGCTCGTTTCGGTCTTCTTTGCAATGCTGTCGAAGCTTCTCCCAGTGTCTCTGGTCGGACTTTCTACAGCCACCATGCCGAATACGTTGGTGCCTTTTTTCATGGCACTTCCTTGGGAAGATACCAACATGACAGTGCCAGCTTTTGATGCGCGAGCTCTCGAAACGAGATTGTGGTTTTGGTGTGGGAATTACGAGAGAAGAGGGTTTCATGCAAGTCATGTCAAGTACCTTCATTCTTTCGGCAAGTCAAGATTCACAAGGGGAAGATTGTTGTGATTTCTTGCAGTGGTTGGTCATACCAGTCCAGCATTTGACTCACCATGAATCTCACAAAAGTGCTGCAACTCCATTAGGTCTACCTCTGCAGAGTCCTAAATAACATTTTCTGTGAACACCTGAAGCCGCTAATACCCCTCAATACACCTTTAAGAAAGACTTATTTGCCAGCTCGCGCAAAGCCCTCCGCTCAACTAAAATATGTATATTCAAGAATTCATTTCTTAGGCACACCACCCCGAACATATCGATACAGACTTGACCAATTTTCTAGGAAACAAGCAAGATGTTCTTACCTTTCTCTAGGACTCTTGACGGGGTTCCAGCGGTGACCAATCAGTGGTGCCGCGGCCTGTTCGCGTAACGCAGGAAGGCTGAACCGGTGCAGTGGCTTGGTGGCTAACAACTCAGCTGTGCATGGAGCTGAAAACCGCGCAATGGTGCCTTCAGAAACATAAAAAGACTGAAGTGAGGAGGTTAGCGACTTTTTCTTTTTTTTTGCCGGCTTAAATTGCTGTCATATGGAGCCAAAAGCTGTTCTACACACTCGAAAAGTTCGCCAATAGCCAACAACACACAAGACCCAGCTATCGCCATGGGTTGTGGATCGAGCCGAGACACGGGTTATGAGAGTACGCCTGGTAGGGTCCAAAATACGGCAGCAGCTGCTCAACCTTCTGGGCAGTACCAACTGACTCAACAATCACCATCTCGACCAGTCCAGGAGCAAGTTCAAAACCAGCAACAACAGCAACAAAGACTTCCAAAGCAGACTTCACCAAACCGTAGGCTTCCACAGGCACAGGAAGCAACTTCGTCTTCCTCATCTCCGCGAAATACTGAGGCTGTTACAACATCCGAAGTCCAACTGCTTTCACCACCCGAGACATGGCCAAAGGTTGTCAGAATCGGGACCGCGCCTTTCACGGTCTCTATCCACGCCCACTTGTTCAACAGTCCGCCTAATCAAATGCCATGTTGGACATACGTCTCGCATGGAATATCTACGCCATCTCAACCTGAAGTCGTCTTTACTCTTCTTCGCAGAGGAAGCGAGAATGTTGAAACATTTCCCCTGTTTCCTGTAGAGTGGATTAAGAGCATTTCCGCACTCGCCCAAAGCGGCCTCCATCTGGAGACTGGGGAATTGGTTGAGCTAGATATCGGTCACGTAGAAGCGAGCGTGACGATCGGCCAGATTAAGATTCTGCAGAATGCGCAAGCATGGCAGATGATGAGTCGATTTGGTTCGCTGCTCCATGGTATGCCGCTGAACAGCGGATGCTTTCAGTTTCCCGACGACATGCTTCCGCCGAATGCTCATCATGTCATTGCGTTGACACACGAGGAGACAGCAGTAGCTAAACAATTTGGAGTCACCCGAGTCCTTGGCCATCTTGGGCTGTCCGTCCGCTGGTTTCCATATCCGCCTTGGATTGACAGAGATCGAGGCGACACTGTGAACTTAGCAGACCAAGGAGGAAGTATTCGCATTGGAATACCAATCCTTCGTTTAAATGGGCTGAACGCAATGCTCATACAAGACGACATTATTCTCACCATTCCCGCAGATGAGCACAAGAGGAAGACTTTCAAGGACTATATCCAAGGACTGCCTTTGTCTGCTGCTGTGGGCCTCGATTCTTTCATGAATGAGGATGCTGATAGCGGTCTCACGTGGAAAAGAGGTCAAAAGGATCCCATGGGCTATGCCTCAAATAGGTATTTATCTCCACTCAATTGGTACTCAACGTAATCATCTTGCTAACGCTGTGGCGGAACAGTGGGGTAATGAAGAGCCTGAATCTGGGGTTCTTGATGTTTGCACCTCAGCAAGACAGTGACCATTGTATCATGTGTGAAGATGGCTATGGAAGTGAGTCTTTACTTGCTTAATGTGATGGCTATGTTAAGAATCTGACTTTGCAGTACTCATTCGTGACGATACTTGGAAGAGAATTCGTGATTCAGTCCAGAACAACCAAGAGATCATTATCCCCTTGGACAACGACAAGCGATTCATCTTGCAGTGGAAGCAGTCCGTCTTCCATAATCCCATTGATGGTAGCGAATACACAGCCTCTTGGAGAACGTACAGATCTTCCGGCCCGCCAAAACCTCCATCAAGCTCACACGTCAGCATGAGTCAAGTGGTGTTCCTCGTTCAACCTCCAACTGGTACAATTGACAACCAAGAATTCGTTGATTATGTACAACAGATCCAACAGGTCATTGAACAGCGTGTTCCAGTTCAGCCCCTACCACCAGCTCAAGGGAACAATCACCCCGGGAGACAAGCAGTCATCGAGATTGAACTTCCAAAATGTGAGGGGTGGCTGAAGATGACTGCATACCCGAGCATGGACGACCTAGACATTCAAGGAATTATGAGCCAAATTGGGCCGCTAGTAGCTCCAGAGACCAGGGCAGTTGTCAAGGTCCAGCTGTATTTCAATTTATGGGGTTATGAGGGACCAACAGCGCAGTTTTCATGAGTTCCGACAGTCTCTGGATGCCAGTGTCATTTTTTGACGAGAGAAAGAAATTAATTCCAGGGATACTTAATAGCGTTTGTTCGATGAATTGAATCACTCCTTCACGCACAAGTTTGCTATCATATGTTGGATTAGAACACCTATATGATCCAAATAGGCTCAATCTTTGCGTTGAAGAAAATCCTGTCCTTCAATCTGAATGTCCCCACCCGCTTATAATACCCATATCTAGTTTTCACTTTCTTCAAGACCCAGCAGGTAGTTGAGGAAAGAACGAACAACGTAATTTGCTCTCCTGGTATTACCTCGGCTGGAGGTATTCTAGCACAACATAAAGGCAAGTCCAAGAAACATTCCACGTCAAAAGTTGTAGGCTCTTGTTTAGTCATCGTTTCATCCCCAGCTCCAACAAGCCCCGATACCTTCAAGACTGCATATGTGATCGTTTCTTCGTCGTCTTGTCTCGGTAACAAACTCGGGTCTAACGCAGTGGCATCCCTCTCCTTGTAAATTTCGAACATTTGCAGTGATTTTGGACCATCACGATTCCTTGTACCAATTCTGTGAACAGTGGCTTCGGCCATAGGAGAGTAGACTTTCAGGACCCCGTCTTTCACCCTCCCTCGTGGGTCCAAGCCCTCGGGTATAGTATATACATCAAGTATTCTCGCAATAGGCTCGGTTGTGAAGTTACTCCAGTGGAAATTGGTCTCCTGGAAGCGAATGGGAGATTCGATAGAAGCCCAGGACCATGTTGGCGCACGATACCCATTTGGACGGTACGCCATGATCCGACCAGAGGGAGAGTATGACCGAGAGAGAGGATACCAGTGGAGACTTTCAAGAAGGATTGATTTCCATAGACCTGCAAGGTAGATATCCTTACGACCTGATGTGATACCAGAGAGTGCTGGGAGGCGATCATGTGGATTGGTAATCTCAAGACAAGTGTAGCTCTCAACAAGAGCACGATAAGCTTCAAACTCGGCAGCTTTTCTAGGGATGGGGTTCGGTTTGGGAAGGTCCCTACGCCTTTTGCGTAGCGCAGCTTCTGGTAAGACAAGGTTGTGCTTCCCTTGCAGGACAGCGTGCGATTTGCGCCATCTTGTCTCCCACTGGTGAGAGAGAGATCGCTCAGTCCAACCGCTACACTCGCATGCTACAAATGATTTGCACTCGAAATACAGCTCGCCAGAAGCAAAATGAATGTTACGAGAGCTAAGTATCTGCTCTTGAAACACCCAGGCTCTTTTCAACAGCGGCTCTTTGGGCTGGCGATTTTGATGCAGGCCGTGTGGTATTTTCAGTCTCGCAGTAAAGGACTTGATACATCCTTCGCGATCCCGACCCTCTCGAATGTATGGCAGCCAGAGCATAGGATTCCACACTTGGCGTCCTGATGAGTGCAAAACCCAGGGATCTTGCGCTCGAGAAGAGAAACAACCGCCAGATCCATCTGCACTCTTCGATGCTGATATCGTAAGTTGAGAATCGGCAAACACTTGAGCCATCTTCGATGCATGGTACTCCCAGTCCTCGTGGCTGTCCTGAAGGATACACAGGGCATCTATCCAAATGTAGCGGAAGCCAAGCTTCCACGCTATCGTTATCGAATCTTGAAAGGTTTTGGACAGTTCATTCCAAGGTACGTCCTCCTGCATCGCTTCGATATTCGAGGCGAGTAGTCTGATGAGTGGTGTGGGTCCCCAACAATGACTGAGTGCGACGTAAGGTGCAACTTTGCCGTTGCTCACGATCAACTTTGCCCTTCGATTGGATATTTCCAGAACACGTCTAGGGAGCTCGGATTGTGGAGAGACCAGGCATTCTCTGTGTTCCTCTGAGCAAGTCTTAAGCCATTGCTGGATCTTAGTAATTGATGCATGCGAGGCCGTTTTCATCACTCGAGTTTCTCCTTCTTGTTGGTTCTGTTCTCGTTTGTTGCCTCGTGGTGGCAGAGGTCGCGGGACCTGGCTGCCTACGAATAATCAACATACTAGTTTCAACGATCAACGAGACGTGAATGTGAGGGAGCCCACCTTCTTCCCCAAAAGTCAAGTAAAAGTCCTCGCCGCTATACTCGTCGAAAGAAACACGAATTGATTTTGTGTCGGACAGCAGTCGCAATCTCTCATCCGGATTCTGGCGAACTCGAACTTTCGAGCTGTTGTAGCTCGGAAATATCATATCCGCAAAATGTTTGATGCTATTGTAAAGCACATCGCAGGCACCGCAGCCTCTCTCAGCAGCGCCTTTAATTTCCTCCAGTCGAAACCCCATTTCCCTTTCTGCGTGTTGGATGACCGCCCAGCAGTAATTGCATTTGGTACGCCAGAAGCTTGCATACGAAGTCATCGCAGTGCTGTCGGTATTCTTCTGTTTATCCCAATCTGGAGGCGGCGATGGGACACGATCACGGTCCTGTGGCCTTGGAGTAACACTCATCATTATCTTTGTTCCCCGGAAGCCCGCATTTCGAAGTTGTTGCATATGTTTGGTCCAAGATATCACTTCATCGGGTCCAGTAAAAATTCGATAATCTGGACCTTTTTCGGAAGGCATTCCAGGCACGTAAAAGATAGAGTTCGGCCCCTCTTGTCCTTCTTCCATGGCATTTCCAGTAAACGGATCCCTCTGCCGTCCATAGAGGTCGGTGACTTGAGGCATACATTCAAACTCAAATGACTCCTCCTCGATAATGTCTGTTATATCATTTTGTTCGGCCATTGTTGGCAATGAAAATCTTTGTCACTCGTCGTTGGTAATTCGAGCCCTAAGTGCAGAGCACCCGTTCATTGCAGAAACTTTAAGCTTCCAGGGGATCAATTACTCACTATCAGAGCCGTCATGGTCCGTAGTACCCCGCAAGCACATAATTCAGGCTGCGGAAATCGACCCTATCACCATTACACTAAAAATTAGGAGCTTTCTTGGACGCCGAGTACAGAAATCTAGCACTGATTCTACTAAATCTAGCATCATAGCATCTGATTTGCGGGTGGAATTTAAGCCTGCTAGAAACTGTTTGGGTACAAGAGATCTAGAACGAGATGTGGAAAAACAGGGCCAATAGACCTCAGCCGTTCCACGCAGGCTATGTCTTCCGTCGGACATAAGGGTGCCACAACCACGAGAGCTGAAAGAGGAACCCAATCATCGCGGAGCCCCACCCACCTCAGGATAAGCCAAAAGGGAGCAGCGAATCTAGTCCCTATCAGCTCTTTGTCACATCCCAGCCATTGATAGGCTCATCTAGACCACCGACGAGATTGCATACAGATTCCGCTAATACTCTCCAGGAGTTTTGAGATTCTGTGAACTTTTGTCGTTATCTATCTTTGCTTGATTATTCAACAATATAGTTAACTGTGAGGCAATCATGACGAGACCTGGCCTTCGTCTTCTTTCCTTAGGTTTGTGGCGTTGCATCTCTCGGTCGTGGACTTGCTGATCGTAGAAAACAGATGGTGGTGGGACACGCGGCCTTTCTGTGCTGTACACACTCCGTGAAATCATGAATGCCGTCTCTCCTGGAAGTGGTGGTGACCTTCGACCTTGCGAATATTTTGAGCTGATAGGAGGAACTGGACTGAATGGTTTAAGTGCTCTAATATTCTCCAGATTCGTATGTGCTTTGAAAAAATACAACTCACATAAGCTTCTGAAATGAAACCTGATCAGGTTTGCAGTGCTACACGATTGACGAAGCTATCGATTTTTTTCATGATCTTTCGAAGCAGCTGGAAGACGTTGTAAGATTCAGGGAGAAGGTGTTGAGTGGGGACGTAGAAAAAGACCTTCAAGACTGGGTGGAGTGCATGAGCGAGTATAATGACCCCAAAGAACAACTCGAAGCCCTGAGGCAGGGTATGGTCCAGGACCATTGGTCGGAACTTATCGAAAAGAATGTTTTCGACGATCTGGATCGATACGAGTTCATGGTGAATGGCAAGTTTGACTTCAAGGGAATTCTTGCCCAAGCTGAAGCTGGGAGGTCCAAAGCGTATGCATCACTCCTTTTCTGAAATAAAACGGCCACTAACTGCACTCCTGTCTAGCTTCGCTGTCTCGTCGGAGTCACAAGGCTATGGTGCCAATGGTGGAGTCAGTGAAAATCGACAATACCATGTACCTACATTTCATCGAACTTACGAGTGTAGACATGGCAAGTCGACCTATACTCTGTATGCCATTGGGCTCGGAACTGTTGCTTGTCCAAACATCATGAAACCTGGCGTGATATTTCCAGAATTCCTCGCCACAGGAGCGCATTCACAACACAATCCCGTCCTCCTTGTGCTAGAAGAATGCCGACGGCTTTGGCCTGGAATTCCCATATCAACTCTTACAAGGTGAGTATTTGCAATCATTGCTGACTGCTTCCCGCTTACAATTTAGCATCGGAACCGGAAGTTTCGATCTTGAGCGGAGCTATCTCGAGCCACTTATGGGGGAAGCAGCGAAATCGTGTCTTGAAATCATCAAGGGAAACGAAAACTTGCACAACGATATTGTGCATTTCATATTGCCGTTTGATAACGAAATTCGAGGGGCGTATTTTCGTTTCGACAACCCTTATCCAAATACCTTTTTCGAACATGCTCAAAAGGATAGAATCCTAGGAGACATCAGATCGTGGACTGAAGCACCTGAAACAGCAACAAAGCTTGCCACTCTGGCTAAAATTCTGAATGCAAACCACTTTCCGGATTCTGCCGAAGACATGATTGCTTTAGGGTCATTGGCTTCACTACTCCAGTCCTTGAACGTGGCTGGCTATGCGCAGGAAGCCCTGATTGTTAGTGATGTATTGGCAAACTACATCATCTACGAGTCTGTCACAAACGGGGATGGCTCCTTTCGAAAACTTCATCTTGCTGCCAGTGCCGAGCATCTCTCTAGCCAGATACTGGGGAGACATGAAATGTACATCCAAGATGTGGACGGCTCGGTTTCTGACGATCTGCGCTCAGAAGCCGCTATATTGAATGGCCTTAGTTGCTTCGGCGATGAACTGCCAGGGGGATACAGAAGACCTGGACCACTGCAGACGATATACGACTATGTTGCTGCGACATATTACTGCCTAACGTTGCTTCAAGAAAGGGACGCATCTCAGTTAGACCAGCCAACTTTTTCCATGCACTTTCAAGAACTCGGCTTCATCCAAGACTTTCCCGAGACATCCGATTCTGCGATAGTGGAATCGGCGGAAGATCTTCTTCAACTAGTGACGGTAGCCGCGCTGTGTGAAGCTGTTAATGGGCAATTGCTCCGAGGCCTCAAAAGCCTCGCATACAATGCGTCGTTCATCCGGCATGTTCACCACAAGATGACCACTATTAGCATCACCAAAAACAGTAAGCTCATCATCGAACCAATCGCCACCTTTTTTGCGCTGTTGATTCAAATGAAAAATTGGTCTCCTGAAAGAGATGGAGCTATATTAGCATTGTTGAAAACTGGCTCTTCTGGAGATGACAACTGGAGCCTGGTGAATCTGGCAATGGCAAGACTGCAAATGGAAAGCAATACAAGAAGTAACTTTCCAGACAGTAAACGCCTTCTTTCGAAGTGTGCGGAGACCATTCATCTTCATTGTGAAGCCTGGCGGAAGAAAGCAATGGACATGGTCGGGCTCTGCGTGGCGAGGGGCTGGTTTTCATTGATGAAAAAAGTCCTCTGCCTGGAAGAACTCATCTCAGATGCTCAACTTCGCGAGGATTCCGCCTTCTCATCGCGAGCAGAGATAGCGTTTCGCTCTGCGGTTCAATCAGGCCATCCTTTCGTTCTCAAGACAATGCTAGAGTGTCTTGGGAGGAACTTCTGTCAGCATCTCGCCAATCAGCCTGATACAAATGGTCTCACATCAATGCATTTGGCGTGCAAACACCGTGCTCCTAAGAAAATATTCCGGATACTCCATATTCTCCTCGGCGGTGTTAACTTCAAGAGCAACACTGGACGAACGCCACTTAGTTATTGCTTTCCAGATCAAAAGGCACTCCCTTCACTGCATCAGAGTGTGCTAGATCTGATATCGGAGTTTTCTCTCCCCACAGTTGCTCCACTGGACATGCCAAAGGCTTTTGGCGGTCATGGCAATTGCAAGTCTATTGATCCCCGTACAGCCGATTTCCGAATTATCATCAGCCACTTGGTCAGCCGAAACGCCGATATATCCATACAAGATCACTATGGAATGACTCCACTCCACCTAGCCGCAAAGGAAGGATGGGGGGATAACTTGGACGTCGTCTTCATATACAGTCATGGCGACACAAGAAGCCAGCAAGCACAAGCGCTGACTACTCGGGATCATGACAATCTCACGATACTTGACTACACGCGCATGGCCGGAAATCGAGGTCCCATCCAGGGCAGAGAAGACATCGTATGTGCGGAGATGGCCAAGCGCAACATTCCAATTCCTCCGAAAATCATGCACACTGTGCCCGTTCATGACATGTATATCTCCATGCCACTTAGACGACCAAGGCTCCCAACTCCAGAACCTCCCCCAAAGTCACTTTATACCGCTCCACAAACAATCGAGAACCCTTCATTGAGCACAAAAAGCCCACAGTCAAGTTCTCCACGCTTTCCACCCTCTCAGGTATACCAGGATCCGTCTATAGGTAGCAGCGGAATGCCGAAGTCGCCGTCTCCACGACCACCTGCAGCCTTTCCGAGTCCATACGTCTATCAAGATCCAAAGCATTCATCCCCCGACCTTAAACACACCAACTGCAAAACTCAATGATACTGTAACAGGTTGCTCTTCTGCGCTGCAACAGAATCTGCATCTTCGTCAATCTAATCCTCCTACACTCTGCAAACGGTAATCAGAGCTGTTAATTCAGCCGACGCGAAACCATCTAGGGACCGAAAGGTGCCAAGGAAATACACATTGGCTAGTGTAGAACGAAATCGATGGCAAATACATCAACGATATTCTGAAGATCGTTCAGGGAGGCACATGTCGTGAAAGGTTTTGTGTGTTTTGATTCATGATGGAAGCGGGTAAGCGACAGAGGGGGATATGTTTTTTCGACTGAGAAATATCCAAGTATACTTGATGGAGTACAATGGCATGAAGAAAACAGATCAGGTAAATTCCGATCGTTGTTTCCATCGAGTTGAGGACGGCCACGTCGGTTGTGACTTTATTTTGAGCGCTGCGAACCAAGCATCCGGGGCTCAGAGAGGTAATGTTTACGAAGTTACCCCGCACTTAACCGAAAGCCCCTGAGATTTTTTTGAGGGTGGGCCTGTGAACTGCCTAATAATTCCAGCGAAGTTAGCGACGTCAGTAACACATGTTGATTTTGAAGTTTATGGGAAAGTAGGGACATGTGCTCCCTTGGATTGGTTGACTAGTAATAAAACTGTTCACTACCAGGAAATAATCCACATTGGCTAGTCAGCTAATCCCAGGAAGAAAGCAAAGACGTTATTTTCAGTCCATTGAATAGGGAAAGGGTAATAAAATAGGTTTAGAAGAAAGCGATTTCGCTGAAAGTCTAATCCATATCGTATTCGGTGACGCTCTCTTTCCCACTTGTTCGAAACTCTTCTGAGTTGAATGCAATGTTTTGCCATATGCCCAGTAAACCGACTTCCTAGCCTCGGTGCCATCTACTCTCTGATTTCCGTACTAGTCCTCTCTTGATAACTGGCATTTGGACGATACTTACCTATCTTAGGGTTTGGCGTAACATATTCCGTAGTCTCGACATAATTCGTCCGTCGTACTATGTCTCGCCCAGGGACGAGCGAGAATTCTGCGTGCTTCCATCCCTTCTTTCCAATGCCGATTCCAGGATGCATGAGAGTGAGGCAGAGACATGCGAGGGTTACCATGACACCATCCAAGACTATGAATTGTGTTTCGTTGTTCGCTAACTTTCCCGAGAAACCTTCGCTGAGCTCTACGGATCGGAAGATGGTTCGGACGAACAGGCATACGGTAGCGAGGAATATTGCTAGCAATACGTCAGATATGGTATTGATTCGTTTTAGGGATCTGGGTACTTACATCCGAGGAAGGTCTTGAACCGTTTGCTGTTGTAGAGGTCCGCGTATTCCGGATTGACTTTGTCCGGGTTTCGTTTGACTCTGATGAGGAATTCGATGCTGCAGACTAAGAAGGCGAATAGACTTGCTACTTGGAAAGACAACCCGGCCACTAGTATGTGCGTCCCGAGATCAATCTAAACAGAAGTTAAACATCATCCACGCTTATCAAGAAACTAAGGAATTCATACCATCTTCTGATTTGAAAGAGGAAACGAAGCCGCGATTCCTCCGCCGACGGCTTGCACGACCAAGCTAATAACATCGCAACCCATGAAGAAAAATGTGTAGTTCTGTGGACGAATGCGGCTGATGTGATCGCCGTAAATGACTACTATTCGGCCTAAACAGAGGTAAATACCTGCTGCAATGAAGACGGGGCCGATAGTCAAGCAGATCAGATACATTAAGAAATAAGTTCGACTGAACGGATCTGCGTGCATCAAGATGCGAGCGACGTAGCCTGTTGATTCGGCGGCTAGCCCGAGAAGCATACAAAGCACCCACTAGAGAATTTATCAGTAAGAAATCTGTTTTGGGCATGACGGCAATGAGTGCGTTCGGATCGCTGAAAGTCGGGGAAGAAAATAGATACTTACGACAGCACCCGTCTTATACTTGATACCTAGGAAAATCTGAGCGACTGCGATCATATCGAAGAGTACCAGGAATAGAATATTCCCAATCATCGAGGGTTGGTAATGGATGTAACCCCATAATTTTACGTCACAAGTCTTGAGAGTGCACACGAAGCCTTCGATGTAGCCAGCCGGAACGACCATAATGAACAAAAGTTTCGAAAATCCTAGATTTAGGAAGAACAAATCGTCAAGTTTGAAGTTGCTGTGGAATGTACTTGCGTTCGTACTCAAGCCTTCCGTTGCACTTAAGGCAAAGAGAAAGTATTGAAGGTGCGTAATGATCCAGCCACACCTCATCGGCTAGGAGTCTTTTGAGATCGGATAGCTTCCATCCGCACTTTCAAGCATGCTTGGCCGAGTCTCTTATGGGGGTTTGGCGTTGTCTGCCAATTAAAAGGCTGTAGATGCATCTCGTTACAGAGACGAGGCACATGTGCGGCGCAATATTCCAGTCTTGGCCATACGATACAGTGGTGGGCCGAATACAATATTTCTCGTTCCAGTGATGTTCTAGTTGGGTACTTGGTACATGCACTTGTCGGCTAAATACTTTGGATCCGGGCCAAGGGTCTGAAAGGCAGCGAGGAATCACTCGTCGTTTGCTTCGTTTGTTTGTCTCGTGTACTCGCAAAAGGTCTAGTTCAAAGAATGTTTCTTTCAACGTTTCGGTCCAGGCTATCCGGATCAGGTTTCATGTCAATTAAAGAGCATTTTGGAGAGTATTATGATTATGAATCGTTATTTCACATCCCTCGATTCAACGACATACATTTATGTAGCAGTCGTAGTCTGGATACAGGAGCAAGCCGAGCTGACTCTCGAAATGACGTTGCCCGGGCAGGCGGCGAGAGCATAATCCTTCACAAGAGTAACATCCGCAACAAAAGTCTTAGTGAACTGCCCGCAGAACTCCTTGCTTTCCTCCAAACGGCCAGGGACGCTGCTTGCACGGAGCGCACGGAGACAGTTGTCGGCATTGCAAGTCTTAGGCTTGCACCTCTCCTTCTTGTTAATCTTGACGACGAATGCACCACGTTCGATAGTGTTGATGAAGATAAAGCCAGATGGGAAGTAGGCGTAGGTGGCCCAGGTGCCAGAGTAGACTGCCTCGCCGCCACCTGGAAGGTTGTCATCCTCGGGGAAGATGTCGAAGAAGGCAACTTCACAGACGCTGTTTCCTGTGGGATCTTTGAGGACGGATGAGACATCGTAGACACGGAGACCGGAGCCGTAGTTTGCTTGGTAGTTGAAACCGTCAATGACGTATTGGTTGTGGTCAATGCCGATGTTCGCGGCTTTGTAGAGGCCTGTTTGCTTGGGTGCCTCGAGATTGCGGATATCAAATATGTAGGTAACGGGGTATTGGTCGGCGGCTGGGCCGGCAAACTCTTCCTCATCAATCTCATCGTCGAGGAAGAGGAATTCTTGCCAGTTCTTATCGTTGACCCAACCTTGATGAGTGTATGTAGCTCCCTCGTACTGGAAAGGCAAGTCAGCAATGTTCAAAGTTACAATCGCAAGCAGAAAGACGATTAAGCAGTTCATTGGGCTGAGAAAATTCAAATCAAGGATGCTTACCGAAGTTCTGGAGATGACCTTAGAGGCTTTCTTATCCGTAACATCATAGATAGTCAAAGTGTCCTCGTTGTAACCGTAGCAAATGTCACGGCCTTGGTACTTGACATCTGGACCACGGTAGACCAAGCATTGGGCCTATTTCAATTAGTTTCTCAAGTCGATGAACAGATATGTGAAGAGCTTACATCGTGAACGTATCCATCTGAGCCGTCACATCCCATTCTGGTTGGCTTGGCGGGGTCAGTGAGATCAAAGAAGATGAGGCCAGCACCACAGCTATCATTTCTAGGAGCAGATCCAACAGCAACGGCGTAGTTGAGCTCTTCGTTCACAACAACGTTGTGACTGCGTCCGAGGGGAAGATCGGTAAAGTGACCAGTCAAGTCACCTTGGCCGAGAAGAACCGGACCAGCTGATGCATCGATGGTAAGAAGCTGTCATCTTGGTTAGACAGAGATCTGCTCTGCTTCAAGAGCTTGATATACCTTGGTCATGTCAAAAATCTGAACACCCGATTTTTCTAACTCACTCCCGATGAGCATGAAGTTCTTGTATGGTCGGATTTCTTTCCATAGAGCATATCGGGTTAGAGGAGCAGCAGGTGGACTGAGGCATATTAGATTAGGGATATACTTGGCTTCGGGGGGGGGGGGGGGGGGGCATTTGCTTACAGGAAGGCGAGTTCCACCATTCTACCAGTCTTCAGGATCTCAATGAAGGCAGTCCCTTGGTACATTCCGGATACTTCGTAGCTGTCAGCTCACCAAGGTTCGGCTATCTGTGCATCTTCGTAGCTTACCTGCAAATTCCCGTCCAGACTTGGGATCGGTCCAACCCCATGCAGAGCTTCCAGTTCTTCCATTAGCATCGCTCATCGGGGAGCCAAGAGTGGCATGGTTGATAAAGTCGTAGAGGTCGGTCTGTAAATTGAATTAGGTTCTCGTTCAACTCATTTGATTGGGGCAACCGACGTTCTTGCATCTGAAGGTATGGTGGGGGTCACCAGGAATGGCAGCAGCGAGACCATTTACACATTTGGTAGTCCAGTTGAGTCGTGGCCATTGTGCAGCATTCATGACACCAGCCTCGAGCTCTGCATCCCAATGAGCCTGTGATGCGTTAGACAGCACGACAGCTTCACGAATATGAAACCCACAAATTTCTTCATCATCATCTTCTCCATGACCTCGCCAGAGTCATAAGCGACTAACATCCTCATTAGCGTCACATCTCTCGCATAATTCCGTCTTAAAGCAACTTACCAGCCTTGCGCTCATCCTTGGGAAGTTCCTTCGCCAGGACAGCGGCTGCGCTGAGCACAAGCGCGCTTGCGGTAGATGTGAAACGCATACTGAGCAGCTAATACCAGGTACCCGAGAGAAAAGACAGCTCAAGAGAAGTTTTGAGAAGGATTGAGTCTTTTATGACAAGAGGCGTGCTTGGAAAACCACAGGACCGGGGGACTCGAGCTTTCATAAATACCTCTCCCACCCCCCGCCTTCCAAGCTGTTCACCAGATTAAGCTATTGCATACCCCGCCGATCTATTCGCAGTATTCTGCGAGCATGACCAGGGAGGGGAGCTTCCATTCCAGCACAAACTATGACCCTAGGGCTAGGAGAGGAAGGAAACAAGATACTTGGCATGCCATCGTGCCTGAGGATAATAAACAAATGGTGGGTTCGGCAACATTCATCGTGAAGCCATCAAGGTGTTTAGGTCAGGTACAGACGTCCTGGGGCATATGAATGGATGGATGTGATCTTAGCAGAAGATGCCTAGAAGGATTGCAGAACAGCCAAGGTTGACTACCAGGGTTGAGGGCATGAGGGCCATGTCCGGGCCATGTCCAATGGGGAAGGAGGAGAATCAAATGAGGCTGGTGCCAAGGGAAAAGCCTTGGATGGTCTTGGCATATCTTGTCAACCCTGCCTCTGCTTATCATGAAGTTTGTCCGAACGTCTGGATCATATTAACAAGAAGCGAAGATGATGATGCCTTTTCATCCGCACGCATTTATTGGCAGGGCTTGGCCATGGGTAATCGTAAGGTCGGTCTCTCTTTGCGACCTTCCTCTTCTATCCCATGAACCGCCAGAAGCCACTTTTAGCGTCGTTTGACACTCGCTTAGAGGAGATACCCTTTAAGAAGCAACACAACTACTTTCCCAAGATAAGGGTTGCTTAATATCAAGAGGTAAAATGTATATTTCGAACCAGCTGTACTCGGGCATGTAATTTATTTTCGTTAATCCTAAGTATTGCGTTTGATGCACCCCCTCGACATTCTCGCGCTAAAAGTGGCAAGCGATGGCGGTCCATGGGATAAGAACCGGCCAACAACCCGACCTGATTCTTCAAACTTTAATAGTAGCGTGCGGAATCCTTTGTAATTATCATGTTGGTCTTGCAATCTCAGTTGAAAGTCTGGCTTAGAGTGAACTTTCTCTGCTGCAAGAGAACTCTCAACCGAGCATGATCGACCTGTGAGACGCAGTTCATAGGATAGGTCGATGACAGAAGCGGACTTCAGTTGGTTTCTGGCGTTGTTTCCTGCTTCAGACATCCTTTTGATGTCGATGTCTAATGAAAATCTTCCGGGTGGGACGGTTATCTTACGGGAAATGTCCGAGTTATTATTTGTATGTGATACAAGTGACGTTGAGATAATGTTGATTCTGGGAACCATGATCGAAACTCAAACCCTAAATGAACCATAAATTCCAAATATAAAGTTAACAGGGCCATCTACATTGATGACGACATCTGAAAGGCCGATGAAAATCTTCGTGTCAACATCAACGGTAGCCAGCTTTAATTGCTTGATACATCGATGTTGAATCTGGAAAGCTTGGAAAAGGTGAAATTGTTGATATTGCAAAGGTGGGGATGCTTACGAGAATCAGGGCACCAAAAAGATCTTGACTTGCTGACATAAGGCGCCACTAGTCTCGCTTACTCTCGGCTAAAGCTTGTCTAGGAATAGCTTCACGTCAGCAATCTTCAGTCACTTCCAACCTCCACTCAACCTCGAGTGATCATTCTAAGGCTTCAAAGCTTCCAACCTGACATAAGAAAAGCAGTTTTAATGATGGATAACAATCATCCAACAGCGGTATCTCAGGTCGGCGGCAGCATAGACGCAAACATGGTCAGTCTTATCTGAAAACGCAACTTACAATAGGACCAAGATCTAATCTCTCTGCCTCAGCTCTCTGCAGCTTCAACAGGACCTTCAAACAGTGGCGATACACAACCCTCCGATACGGGATGGTCTCTAGACCCAACCGACATACCCAGCGACCGCTACGTCCAGCATTACAGACAAGTTCAATCACCAGTCTGGGACGGCGGCCCATACATATTCGATGGTCCGATTCACCCCCACCAAGTCAAATTGCAAACACTAATATTTTAAACCTTCAGGGCAACATAATGACTTCTGTTTCGTCTGTGGATCATCTATGGAGCTATTTGAATGCCAGACTTGCAGTACTTCGTACCATGCGTCCTGTATGAGCCCATCGTTGGACCCTGGAGATGTTCCGGATTTCTGGTTCTGTCCACATTGCGTGGCGAGAGAATTACATCTTCCACAGCCAACACCAGCGACTTACTTCTCGCCCCCTCCTCCGTTGACTCCTTCAACTAGCCCCTCCGATGTATCGCGTTCCAAGAACTCGTCAGCTCATGCTGCGCCTCCTCACCGCAGAATGTATGAGGATACATCCAAAGCGCCCAGTCATAATATTCCGTCCTTGAATACAATCATAGTCGTAGATCCAAAACCACTGACTAGTTCAGACAAGCTTGCGCCTCCTCCAACAACAGTAACCTCCGCCGATGCTGTGAACCAACATACCTCAAAGACCGGCAAAGCAAAAGGCAACACCAGCCGTCCCAGACGCTCCTATTCCCCACCTAGGAAGAAATCAAAATACTCAGCATTCTCCTCAGAAGTCGATAAAGCTCTCGCCGTAATCCACAAAGAACTCGAGGCCACTGCTCAAGTTGGGAAAGCGGAGTCTGAACTTCGTGACAAGATCCAGATGTTGGAGCAGGAGCTCAGATTGAAGGACGGGCAAATAACTCTCGCTAGTCGGGAGTTGGAATTGGCGAAGAGGAGCGGTGGGGACGCGGCTGGTCTGAAGGCTGAAAATCAGCAGTTGAAGGCGCATGTTTCTAGGTTGAATGGTCTGTTGGAGGGGAAAGATGCTGAATTGAGAGATTGGCGGGAGAGGCTCAAGTCGATGATTGGAGAATAGCTTGGTCCATTGTCGAGACTGTGCGGTCATACTTCCAGCCGCCTTCATGACTATGCTAAGTAAGATTTTGCAAGACTGTGTGCGCTTAAGAAGCCAGAGATAGACACCTTGCCTACGCCAGTCCCTGTCCATCAAACTATCTTCGCTTTGCACCTCAACTAAAGCGAAAATAACGGAGCTTACTGGCAGCGTTCCATCTTGCGTTGAGCTTTTCAGTATGGAGGGCAGTCGTCACCTCCGCCGCCACTTGAGAGAATCATTTGTAAGGGCGGACAGGAACGGACGGTCTTTCTCCTGAAGCGAGCTAATCTACAGAGTAGTCCTTGCAAGTGACAACATTACTTGTTTCGGATTTCGTTTAGCATCCAGTATTATGGTAGACCAATCGGTTGAGTCTGTGGCTGCATTTCTGTTGACTAGATATTGACATGTCTTCATCTCCGCGTTTTCAGCGCAACCAGTTCCAGATATCTCTTTCACTCTTTCTCATTTACTCTCAAAAATCCATCTTTATCCAACCACTTTCAACTCACTGAGAGGTTCTATCATGAGTCCTTACGCCGCTTCTCACGCCAACCCCAAAGGCGCTGGTGATGCCCGCCCAACCGCCCTCCAAACCATTCATGAGAAGAACTTCAATGGCCAACTCACGGAAGAAGTTATAGTTATCACAGGTACCACATCCAGAATCGGCATCGAAACAGCTCGAGCCCTGTCCGTAACTGGCGCAACATTCATCTTGACACCTCGACACCTGAAGAATGCCGAGGCAGCTCTTACCGGTATCCTCGAACCTGGACGAGTCCCTCTCATGCAGATGGACAACGCTTCGGTCGCAAGCGTGAGAGCTGCTGCTCCGACTATCTTGGCCAATGCGGGTGGTAGCGTTAATATTCTTGTTGGAAATGCTGGAATTATGGGAATCGAAGATTGACGCTCATGGGGGATGTGCATGAGATGCATTTCGCTGTCAATCATTTGAGTCACTTCCTCCACTTCCTGCTTCTCAAGCCTACTCTTCTCGCTAGCTCGACCCCGGATTTCAACTCTAGGCTGGTAATGGTGGCTTCGTCGGCTCATCGTGCTTGCACTCTACCTGAGAGTGACAATTACAGCTTCCAAAAGGGAGGCTACCATTATGGTCTCAAGTTTGCCAATTCGAAACTCGCTAATGTGTACATGGCGAATGAAATCCATGGTCACTATGGGAATCAGGGTATGCATGCAACGAGTCTGCATCCTGGTGCGATAAACACTGGGTGATCTAGACATCTTGGAAGTGAGTTTGCGGAGAAGATCCTGAGTGATGGGAAGATTATCAAGGTGCTGAAGAGTACGGAGCAGGATGTTACTGCGACGGTTTTGATTACTGTTGGGGGAGAGTGGGAAGGGAAGGGAGGTAGGTATTTGGAAGATTGTGAGGAGGCTGAACGAGTGGTGGATGATGGGGAGGTTTTTGGGGTTGGTTGGGTGAGGTAGACTTATGATGCGGAGAGTGAGGCGAGATTGTGGAAAGACTCGTTTAATATTGTTCGAGTGGAGGAGGATGGATGAGTCTACTGTACCGTCTTCGCGTTAGTCGAGAGCTTTGTGAAATGATGTCGGGTCCATCCAAGTTCAAGTAAACCTCGCTTTCGAAGTACCAAGTATACACACGCGAGCGTCGATGTGGTTAAGAATGCGCTTGCCAAATGAGTTAAAGACTAAGTCAACCTAAAGCCCTTTCAAATGGTGTATTTGTTCTTCAATTCCTTGGAACTGTCTTGGAATTCATCTTGCTCAAGTTGTTTGTATTCGAATCGCTGACTCATAGCCCAACTCAGGTCGATTCCATCATAAATTCGAACTGTTCGCCAGAGATAGAGTCATAAAAAAAATTCCCCAGGCAGCTATTAAGAGTAAGCATTGTTACGCCCAGCTGAAGTCGTTGCCCGACTCGGCTGTACCCGAAGCCCGTTGCCTAGAATCCGAGACCTCATTTATTTCTCTTCTCATTCTAAACAACTCAAAAGCAATAAAGTCAAAACGATAACCCAGAAAAAACCTACATCTTTCACCAAAATATCCCTTCTGGAACCTATTCAAGAGGTCATCAACAGCCATGGCAGAAACGCAACCTCAACCTCCAGCTCTATCACCATTCACATTCTCCCCCACCCTCTCCGAATTCAACGTCCCCATGAAAACCTACCTCTCCTCACCTGCCCTCCGACAACACCAAGCTATAGCTAGCGGCGCCCTAATCTTCTCACCCTCCAACAAAATCCTGATAATCCAACGCGCACCCAACGACTCCGCGCCCAACAAGTGGGAAATTCCCGGCGGCGGGGTCGACACGGACGACGCTACAATCCTACACGGTGTGGCCCGCGAAGTGTTCGAAGAGACTGGGCTGAATGTCACGCACATCAAGCGGCTGGTGGGATCTGGAGAGGGGTTCGCGTTTATGAGTAGCAGGGGATTGAGGATTGTGAAGTTTGCGTTTGAGGTTGAGGTGGTGAGTGGGGAGGAGGTGAAGTTAGATGTGAAGGAGCATCAGAAATTTCTTTGGGCGAGTGAGGAGGAGTGTAGGAGTGGTCTTATGGAGGATGGGTATGAGATTAATTTTACGGGGAAGGCGCACCAAAATTGTATTCTGGAGGGGTGGAGGTTGAGAAAGGAGGATGCGTGATGGATCTGAATGAACACTTTGGAGATGAAATTCAGCTATTGAACAAGCCAGGATAAATTTCTTTGAGTTTCTTTTTTTTCTCTTAGAAAGTTTCTGCTGCTAAAAATCTGCTAGAAATACTACTAAGAATAACAATCTACCGTTTTGATTTCGAGCTCCAACAACTTTACTGTGACACGGCCAGTGGCGGGGTAAAATTACCCCGCACTTGAATGAGGAAGCGAAGAGAAACTATCAGTGTTGATAATGCAACAGCAAATCTTCACTCTAGCTTTTTCCATCACATCATTGCTCTTGAATATATCCTTTTCTAACATTTGGAGAGAGTGTGATTTTCTTCAACCTCCCCATCTTCTATTTAAAATACGACACAAGATAAACGACGATGAAATGCCCTGAACATAAAAATTCCAAACGTACGACAGCATCTCACGCTATTTGCATCATGCCTTTGCTGCCGAACATTCAAAAGGACAGCGATTCACATAATGCCTGACCACACGATCGTAGCTGTGCTCCTCCGTTACAGTACAATCATGCCGACTTTTATTCTTATCATCTGACCACTGTCCCTTTACCTTACGAGCATATGCGTACCTCAGTTCTATAATTTTGCCTGGCGATATAAAGTTCCCCACCAGTATCGAAATATTGACTCTCGGCAGTGTAAGGAAGTTTGGAGGTGATCGATGCGGTCTTATAGTTTTTGAGTCCTATGTATTGCCGATCTCGTTGTATTTATGATCGTACAGAAATGCGTTCAGGCCATCAGGTCCTTCGGTTCTTCTCCCAGCGTAGAGTGGTTGCCAAAGTACACATCTTGGGATCATCAACAGGAATACAGTATCTTCCAAGAACAGGTTCCACAATGACTGGTGTCAAAATTCCGCTGGGGCATGACTTGAATCTGTCAGTCTGCTTCTTGAGAGCTCACTAGGCCGTGTTGTAACTTACTTCTGGAAGCGGTAGTATTGGTAGACACAGAGGCAGAAAGGTCCGGTCTGTCCTTGTATTGATAAACACAATCGACCTGAAGTCAAGTTTCTATCAGGAAATCATTTCTTCACAAGGGCAGTCTTTCATTTTATCTCTGGGAACACGCACAATTGTTCTCTCAACGCAAGCCACTGAGGGGGTGGGCATTGCACAACTTTCTGTTGGCGTTACATCTCTGATCCCAGATTTTCTTCGGGAATGGTAAGTAACGCACTGTGATCGTACTTAAAGTGAGAGAGGAGGAACAGGGATTGCAAGCTGAAATGGGCCTTTCCCCATTTGTTAGGTAGGTCAGGATTCTTGACGCATCTCATCATTTTCTCGTTCTCTTTGATCTTGTTTATGATCTTTAAAATTCGGTCCTGGATCAATGATTTATTGGCCGTGAGAAGATCCATCATGTAAGCGTTGTAGGCCTTAGCCCAACTTGTAGGTTCAGTTTGATCGTTTAGATCTCTCTCGCATTGCTAGATCTTATCGAAATCGTGGCTAGTTTGGTTGTGAACAACTTCTCTTGGAATAGTGCTAGGGCTTTACTTACAAGGTATAGTAGATAGCAGTATTTCTTTCTGAAAAGTATGCTACGACATCCGGCTTGTTTATGAAATCGATAGACAGTCCGCTTTGCTAATCAACAGGTGTTCCTAGGGACGGCTCATGTGAAAGGTTAGTAGACGACTTACGCATTGTTCTATGTCTGAAATAACAGACCAAAGTTTTTGCCAGCTCTAAGCTAAGAACGGCTTCATTCGAGGCCAATGTGTTAGACCTGGGTTGAACATTGCCCCTCTGAGGTTGTTTATTCTTTCGTCGACGCCAGCAAATCTGCCAGAAAAAAGAATCTTAGTATGGAATTAATGCTTATTGATTGGCTGGAGACAGGATTGACAGCTTACGCCCAGTTTCCAGGCATTGGATTGCTGTTTGATCCCAAAGACTGAAAAACTGGCTGTTCTCTCCCTGTCCAATTCCCGTATCTGGCTTATTGAACATGTCGATGAAAGCTTCACACCTGCTGTCATCCGGGCTTTTCAGTACACTGTTGAAAAAGTCTTGTATGGTAGATAGCTCGTCTAAGTTAAGCCACAATCATTAGCTACTTATGTCATAATTTGAGGTTCTGCTCAATGATGTGTTGGTCTTTGTTCGACGAAAATTGGTAGATAGAACAACCCCTAATTTGCTATATCATCAGAAGTAGTGGAAGATGCATAAAGTCAAGAGGAATGATTAAATGCTAAAAGGAGAAGAACCATGGAAGATAAAAAGTACTTACATATGTGCTCGCTAGAAAGTCTTTTGGGGTTTGAGTTTTGGTCGTACGGCAGAGGAAAGTTTGCTTTAATTTGGTGGTATCCGGGTTTACCCTTCTGGTCAAAGCTGCAATAACGCAGGGGTTGTTTACGTCTTTCGGGGCCTGGCCGGGTACAACCCACCATAGCTTTAGGTAGATTCCATGAGTTATCCCCTGATCATGTATGTCGCATAGGAATCCGTTCATGTGACACCCGCAGGATCAGACTAGGAAGGAGTCTTAGTGACACAATATGCTTGATGTGTTTACTCCATGTCTTGAGAAGTTTTGTTGCATCCATAAGACAGATTTAACTTGCCCTCAAGGTCTTATCAAAGGGCGCCGCGACCTTCTGAGGTCTCGGGTGTGGCCGAGCACGATTATCAAGCTCGGATCTGGCTTTGTAGAGCACCTCCCAATCTGGCTGATAGTCCTCACGATGCCGCGAATTATCTGGTCCTGGATCTCCTCTGGAATGTTGGCGAGGCCAACGAGAGGAGAAGCTCCCATTTGATTTATCGTATTTGCTAAGCCGTAGGTAGGGAATGGTCTTGCAGGATACCAGTTGATGCAAAGGGAAGATGGTCATGACACGGTGAACCTTGAAAGATGATACCTATGGTGGTATGCTTCTAATAATTTTAGTCATCATTGTTGGCCCTAGTCAGCTGTGCAACTGCTGTAACAATAAACGAACAAGAAATAATATTACTACTGCCTAATCTTCCTGTTTAGGTTAAAAAATTTTTCCCACGTTATAACCTCACATGGTTTTGATCACTCGACAGGCGATCCCCTTTAACTGTGATTCGGCGCACAGCCTGAAGAACGCTGAAGCACGCCTCTAACCACCCTATAGCTTAGCGAGCCTCGCTTGCTTTAGTGGCAAGATCTGAACAACCAAGCGCTAAATTCAGTGACATTTAGCGACTCGGTTCAGGTCGCACAGCCTGAGCCAGTGTGCTTGTCGCAGTTAAGGGGATAGGTCCTACCACCGAGATATCATCATAAGATGCGCGATGACCTTTACTCTGAATCATCAGCCCCTAATTCTACTCAGTTGCAGATGAAGTAGGGTCTGGAATGGTTTCTCCTCTTGTCATCAACTATTTCTGCTACTAAGCCACTGATGCCTTGTCGGTGTTGTAGTGACAAGTAAATTAGTGCTCCTTCAAAGTGGCTGCTGGTGTCTGCAATATCAGAACTTAGAGCGTCTTCCGTCCCCCACCTCTTCTCTAGTCTTATAAATTAATCCTACGGGTTTCTACTATCTAGCCCTTCCCTTCTATATTACATGGCCACAGCTAAATCTCCATACGTGAATAGCTAAATCCCAATACGCTAAATTTTTAATAACTTGGCGAGTGTCATCTATCAACCTTCCCGCGCCATACTAATTAATACTAAGTGGCAAGGGCCTTTAATGCATAGCATAAACCTTCATAATTACGTAATTACCCCTGAGGCAAGAATTAGAGAAGTTGAAGCTATTCAAACTTAACTCAACACCTCAACGCACCTCTACCACCACCACTTATTATTGCTACTATGGATGCTCTTCCCCAAGCTTGTGGCCCTGCGCCCCCTGCAGCTACTTATAGTGATATTACTACTGGATTTGCTGCATTCCAAGCACATGCAAAAGCCAATGGATATGCTCTCTTACAACAAGACACTAAACCATTCCGTGTATTATTTGTCTGCGACCGCGCAGGTAAATACAACCCAAAGGGGAAGCGACCTGATGTACACCCTTCCAAGAAACGCAAGAATACAGGTTCTAAGAAGTGTGGCTGTCAAATGAGGGTTACTTTAGCAAAGGACAGAGTGTCAGAGCAGTGGCAAGTGAAGGTTTTGGAGGCTACACACAACCATGCGGCCTCTGCAGACTTTACAGCTCATCCAGCACACAGAATTGCTTCTGTTCCTGCACAAATCCATGCTTCAATTAGCTCCTTAGCTAAGGCTGGTCTGTCAAACGCTCAAATCTTGTCAACTCTACGAGAGAAGGACTCTAGCATCTCACTAGTCTCTAAAGATATCTCTAATCTTGTGCAAAAAGAACGAAAGAAGGAGTTAAGTGAAAAGACGCCAATTCAGTGGCTTCTTGAGGTACGTATCTCTAATAGTCTTATATTCTATAACTTATAAGATATAGGAACTCCAGGCAAACGATTTCTCCCCTCAATATTACCCTCAAAGCGGCCCCTTACAACGACTCTTCTTTATACACCCAACTTCCCTCCAACTCTGGAAGCAGCACTCTGATGTTTTACTCCTTGATTGCACATACAAAACCAACCGATTCAACATGCCATTGCTGAATATATGTGGAATTACAGGGAATAATATGGTAGTCCAGCTTGGGTTGGCATTTCTATCAGGGGAGACTCAGGAGGACTACACTTGGGCTCTTACACAACTCAGAGATTTAATGTCTCAGTACATGATTCAAGAGCCAATCTCTATTGTAACAGATAGGGAATTAGCTCTAATTAAGTGTATTGAGGCATTCTTTCCTATTGCCCGCCACCTCCTCTGCCGCTGGCACGTCAATATGAATGTGTTAGCAAAGACTAAGAAGTACTTCCCAGGCCCTATCAAAGATTTCAATGGAAACTGGATACGCCACCCACGCTTTCAAGCATTCCTAAGCTCCTGGAATATACTACTTGCTAGTACAACTGAGGAGGCATTTGATGCTACGCTCACAAACATGCGGACTGAGTTTCCAGTAGGCGCTGTAAGCTATTGTGAGAGTACATGGCTCCTTTGGAAAGAGAAGCTGGTAGCCTTTTGGATTGGCCAATCATATCACTTTGGAGTTACAGTTACAAGTCCAATTGAGGGTTGCCATGCTACGTTAAAGTTGTATTTACAGCGTGGGCATGCAGACCTCAGGGGCGTATTCCTTAAATTACAACTCTTTTGGACTGCTCAGTATACCGGCATCAAGTCAACTATCGCACAGCAGCAATTACGGCCTAGACACAGTACAAATATCCCTCTTTTTGCTGCTATCCTTCCATTTGTCCATACCCACGCTCTTTTGCGGATTCTACAAGAGAAGAGCAAGCTCCCCTCCCAAGGGCCTCCTCTGGACGGCTGTACATGTATTACACAGCAAGCATTTGGTCTACCTTGCTTTCACACTCTCTGGAAGAGACAGCAAGCTGGTGGAGTAGTCCTTTTGAGTGATATTCATTCTCATTGGTACTATAATAGGCCTAAATCAGTGCATTCACCTAGCTTGAGCAATCCTCAGCCTCTTCCATTCTTGAATCCAATGAAAGTAAAGGGGAAGGGTAGGCCTAAGGGTGCGCTTGGTGGTAGAGTGGCACCTTCAAGCACTCGCCGGGACCCTTCATTCTTTGAACTACCCTCTAGCTCTGCCCCTGCATCACTTGGGCAGACTATTTCAGTACAGATTGGCGCATCATCGACTGCATTAGCTATGCAGAGGCTTCAGCATGGGCATCAAGATATGTACGAGCCAGGAACTCGACGGGAGAGAGCTTATATGCAAGGCATTTCATCAGTGTACAAGACAGATAGTATTGAAGATGCTACTACGATTACTGTAGATATGATGCAACGAGAGGTAATTGGTGGAGTTGTGGTATATACTCAGGATGCAGAGTTTGAAGTAGATGAATTGGCATGAGAGGGCCAGATATGCACTGTACATAGTTATGCATACTAATTTTGGTGGTGATAAATGCACTCTTCATTTTTGGCTCGCTTACTTAGCGTATTGGGATTTAGCTATTCACGTATGGAGATTTAGCTGTGGCCTATTACATTCCTGAACAATTCAACAGTCTCCCTTCTTCCACCAAGCACGAAATGTATACGGAATAACTCCAACTGTCAAAGCCAGTAGAGCGAATACGGATATACGCCCGGATTTCTCCACGCCAAGTTAACTTAATTATTCCTCCCCGACAAACCACGCAGACGGGACGCGAAGTCTAGGCCACCGGGGAATCGGAGAGTGAGACATGGGACGACTTGTAACACAACCTCGTAAGCGTGCAGGGTTCGTTACTGGAATCTAGATTGTGGAGAGATGAGGAACCCAGACCCGAGACTGAGGATGTGGGTGTTGTTGTGTTCGTTGCACGAAGATATGTGATGTCTTTTGGTATCTCAAATACGATCGGTACTTCCTACTTCACATCCTCAAATTATGCGGTTGATTACATTGTTGATACCTCTTTCACAGTTCCTCATAGCCTTTCCTTCCTCCCATCTTTCCTCTTTCTTTTTCGTTTTACTACCTTAACTCTAAAAGTTTCAAACTCTCCATCCCGTCCAAAGCACCAATCACCATCCTCTCCATACCCACTAAAAGCACCTCCCCCATGGGCAGCCCAATCACACCCTCTTCCGCATGTACCAAACTAGTCGTGCATAATCTCTGCGTCTCTTTCCCTGCGATCTTCCACTAATGGTAAAGAAGCAGCAGCCAAGCAATACAAGCAATTTTGACTGGGGTCAGTCTGGGGTGGCCGAGAGCTTATCTTTTGAAGGATTCGAAGCGGCAGAGGACGGCTAGTAGCGCGGAGCGGCACGGCTATAACCCCCGTTGAAGATTTATGGAACTGGGTTTGTGACAGGGGATGGGGAAAAAAAGAAGGTTTTGTTTTAAGGATTGGATTGGATTGAGTGAGTGGTACTCCGGACGGGATTATGGAGAGTGAGATACGGGAAGCTGCGACTGTTTGGCAATAGCAGGGTGATGTTGAGATATGGGTGGATTGGAAGACTTCGCAGTGGCAGTAACTTGCCTTTATCAGTAAGAAAATTGCAGCTGCTCATTTTCGAGGGGTTTCCTAGACCCACAGTACAATTTCGTCATCTAAGCTCTAGATCTTAATACACTCTAATTTTCCAGTCGACATCTAGACCCTGAACTCCCGTTATTTTCAGTCCATTCCCAGCCATTCCCTCCTGAATTTTCTGACCCAAGTACAACAAGAATATCTCCATATCATATCATATCGTATCTTATCATAGCATGTAGAAATCAATCAAACATCTCTTCCCTGCCCGTTTCCATAATCAACCGTCCACTGCGTATTCTTGGAAATAATCATTTGCTTACTATCGTGGCTCTGTATGCTCTGCTGATCCCCACTCACCACACTCGCATGATGCGTACTCCTATCCCACCTCAAAGCAGGCATATCATCCAGCCCGTTGTTCACCTTCCCTGGATTCGAGAGTTGGGTCGTCTTTGTGGCCCTACCTCGTTTCGAGACGCTGTTTAGGGAATAGGCCTCTGTGCTGTTCGGTGAGGATTTTATAGATGCGGGCGCGCCGTAGTTTGTGTTGAGGGCCTTCATAAATGGTCGTAGACAGGGTGTTGTTGCTGCTATGATGGCGTAGGAGAGTTCTATCTGGGTGTAGACGAGGGACATTGTGCCTTCGAGTGTTGGATCTTGGGAGTGGACAGTTGAGAAAATGCTGTCGAGACGGAGGATGATGGGTGCGATCATTCTGACAAGTGTGAGTAGATGATTTTTGGGCAAGTGGGGATGACTTACGGCAAACGAAGACCGAATGCGAGCACTACTATTAATTTCTTCTGGAGTGAGAGCTGAAGGTTTTTGACTAGGAATATAGAGGTTGAGAATAAGGCAACTTCGGTGATGATGTCCATCCCCGCTACAGTCTGCCATCGAGCAAACTAGTCCCTCGTCAGGGAATGTGTTGGAAGAAGTGTTTGGCTCTACATACCACATGAGGACATTGAGCTTCAATGAAGATCCAAGGTTGCGATATTTCGCAGCGTAGACTGACTATGAGCACTGATATGAACATAAAGATAGTAGATATGCCTAGAATAATGTAGGAGGTCATAGTGTGCCATCTGTCCGGCGATAAACGGACGAAGAGGAATGCAACGGAGCATTTCGTCAGCCAAATTGTGATGATGTAAAGAATCTCGCTGGAATATGTCGCCTAGTACAATCAGCACCGCTTCAGCTATGAGGATATTGAGAATCGTACTTTTTGCATTGGCACAAGTTGGTTCTGCGGAATGTCTTCGATTGTTTTACCGAATCCTTTCGAAGTACCGACGAATGTAGCTGAAGCTTGGAAGATGTAGAATACCTGAGATACTGAATCAGTTCCAGCAAGCTTGAAGAATGAGTCGAGTATACCATGGATAGTACCACTGCAGTATCAGCAGCACTTCGAAGACCCAACTGAATGTAGACGCGGATGAGCATGGAAACCAAGGCGAAAGCTAAGCCAAGAGCTGTCGCTATCAGCACAAGCCCACTCTGATCGGTGGCAGTAATGGTCGTTAAAGGTGCCGATTGCCCAGGCAAGAGCCCCATTGTCCCGTTCGATGCCATATCCAGAGTCTCAAAGCTCTTTGAGAGCTTCGAAAGTAAATTGAAAGGTCAGGAGCTGGTTCAAAAGGGAGAGCATCGGGTCTCCTTTAACTTTGAAAGCTGAGACGAGTTCTTGCGCCCTAGGCCATTCTCAAGAAAATAGATGCAGCCCGTAACAAGTTTCAATATGACGATGCCAGGTACTGACTCGCAAAACAAGGTCGCCTGCTTGAGTCCTCAACGGCGCGGTCGACTGCCGAGTTGACTACATTTCTGAGGGAGAAGAAGCAAATTGGTGGAACCTTATTTCCCTGTGGTAGACACAGCTTGAGAATAACCCTTGTAATTGGGCGTTCTGCAGCAGGATGTTGACTGGAGAGTAGACCCTGTCGAGGCCGGTGGTGTCCCCATTGGTCAAAGCCTCGTCCCGCATCCGAAGCGTCCTTCATCTCATCCCATGCAGCTGGGGGTCTATATGCATTTCAATTTCATAGGCCGACGTGTCTACGAAATCCATTTCCTATCCCACTGTTTCTTCCTTCGCCCTCTTTTCAGAGTCGATACACAATATTCTCTCACATTGTCGCTCTGCCTTTATCTAATTCGTCGTAGACCTCTGCTACCATCCTCTTGTGGTCAGTCAAAACATACAAGAACCATGGATATCGAGCGCCAGAAAGGCAATGTGGTTGAGAGCAGTCATTCCGATCCGACTGAGGATGCATTCGAGATGCGCAACTACTCCCAGCTGGGAGGCACTGAAGCCGACGAGCAGGAAATGCGGATGCTAGGAAGAACACAACAGCTGAATGTGTGTACCTGAGTATCACCAAAGTAGCAGACCAGTTACAGCTGACCGCAGTGTAGCGAAACTTCCGGTTCATCTCGACTCTGGGATTTGCGTGCACCTTGATGTCAACTTGGGAGATTGCTTTGATGTTGGTTGTGGACACAGAGCGCCAGAATGAGATGCTAATTGAGAGAATAGGACAAGCTTCTTCGGTTTGATCAATGGCGGCACTGCTGGTCTTGTCTGGGGGTATTTCGTGGTTTGGCTTGGCTACATGCTGGTATTTGCGACAATTGCGGAAATGGCCTCAATGTAACACCAATTACTAATTACCTGGCAATAAGAATACAGCTGACAGATCGCAACAGGGCGCCAACTTCAGGAGGCCAATACCACTGGGTCTCTGAGTTTGCCCCGCGCAACTGCCAGAAGTTTATAAGCTATCTTGTCGGTATGTCGATAAACGTCTGCGTATTACTGGATTATATTTGACATTTCAAGGCTGGACCTCGGTCCTAGGATGGCAGACTGGTCTCGCGTCGCTGGCCTTCTTGGTAGGAACCATGATCCAAGGTCTCATGGTCCTCGATAGCGATACATACGTCTTCGAAAGATGGCATGGAACACTTCTCGTCATTGCTATTACCGCATTCTGTATCATATTCAATACGTTCTTGGCGAAGAAGCTCCCCTTGGTCGAAGGCTTGGTCTTGATCATCCATCTACTAGGTTTCTTCGCTGTCCTGATTCCTCTTTGGGTTCTGGCTCCCCGAAACTCCCCCAAAGTTGTCTTCACCGAGTTTTTGAACCTGGGAGAATGGGATACCAAGGGCCTGTCCTTCATGGTCGGTCTTCTCGCGCCAATCTACACCTTGATTGGGGCAGACTCCGCCGTACACATGTCGGAAGAGATCAAAGATGCGTCAATTGTCCTGCCGAAAGCTATCATGTGGGCTGCGACTATCAATGGCTCCTTGGGATTCGTCATGATCATCACGTTTTGCTTCACTCTCGGCAGTGTTTTTGATATTCTGGAAACACCCACTGGCTACCCCTTCATCCAGGTGTTTTATAATGTCACTCAAAGCAAGGCGGGAACATCTATCATGACCGCAATCATAATCGTCAATATTACGTCTGCATGCATCAGCACAGTTGCAACTGTGTCTCGGCAGACCTGGTCATTTGCTCGTGATAAAGGATTGCCGTTCTCCTCTTTCATTGCGCATGTAAGTTCGAGAAGCTCAGAGAATAGCTCTTAAGATCTCATCGTAGGACATGTACTGACACCGTTCTGCTAGGTCAAGCCAGGATGGAACATCCCCTTGAATGCAGTTCTCCTCACCTTCGTCATCACTACTCTGCTCTCTTTAATAAACATCGGATCAACAGTCGCCTTTAATGCCATCGGGTCTCTCGCAGTTTCCGCCATTCTCGGTACATACATCATCTCGTTCGTCTGCCTGATCCTGCGTCGTTTTCGAAAGGAACCCATGCCATCACGTCGATGGTCGCTCGGAAGTGCTGGAATATTCATCAATATCGGTGCTGTATGCTTTCTCCTGGTCGTTTGGGTATTTGTTTTCTTCCCCATCGACAAGAAGGTTACAGCTGCGACGATGAATTGGAATGTGGTCATGTTCTGCGGAACCATGATATTCGCGGTTGTCTACTATCTGGTTGTGGGCAGAAAACAGTACACAGCACCTGTTGATTTGGTCAAGAGACATTTGTAGACATTGATCTGTTGCGTGGATATTGGCGTCACGTCAGGGCATAACTTTGCTTTCAATATTGCTCGTTGCGGAAAAGCAAATTGATTAGCTAGCTGGCTGTTTTGCTCAATTTCCCCTCGAAACCGAGACGAATTAATTGTAATTTGCCTTAGTCGATGTCCCAAACTTCAACTCGGGGATGTGAGAATCAATGTTCCAGTTCCGACATTGTTTATCAAAGTCAGCCCTCCAAGAATCAGGCCATCCAGTCTCAACTGACCACCCAGCTTTTTCGATCTTCCGATCTCGGGGCAAAGTTATCCTACCGGCTCCGATTGCCCCCAAAAACTCGAAATATCCCTGTTCCATAATCACTTTATCCTATGCGTTTCTTACTGCACATGCATGCAGCCATGCTTGTCTCTCGCCTAGGATGTGCGCCACCTCGCTTCTGAGACCCAAACTGCCTCTCGTCCCGCGATTCCTCACATCCCAGTGATTGACCTTCGTGCAACCACGCCCGCTCACACCACCATCTTGGTGGCACCTACAAAAGTCTTTGATCGACTGGTGAACTTACAGATCCTGCACTGTCACTCTGTACACCTCTACCTGCGTACAATTACGAGAACCTGACCAACATGGCTATCCCAATCGGGCCTGCTGTCTGGACACTTTTTCTGTCGTGGCTATCCTTCCAGCTGGGAACGGCGGTTTACAACGTATTTTTACACCCTTTGCGCGTTTTTCCTGGCCCAGTAGCTGCAAAGGCTACCACATGGTGGAAGACATATATCGAAGTCGCCACACAAGAATCCATGGTCGATGTTTTGATCAGGTTGCACAAAGAATTCGGTGAGAACCCGTGAAAGTTTCAGTGCGCGTCTTGGATCGAAGCTGAGAAGATAACAGGAGACATTGTTCGAGTGGGACCGAATGAGGTGAGTGCCGAGGTTTACAGTGATGATGAAATCCGTCAAAACATGGTCACTTATTGTTGTGATAGCTTCACTTCTCCAAGCCTTCCGCGTATCACGAGATTTATAATGCATCTGCAAGGTGGGACAAAGAACGGACTCTATACGAAGCTTTCGGCGAGGACCATTCCTCGTTTGGGATGCTCACGTACGCGGCGTCAAAGCCCCGAAAAGACGTTCTCCAGCCTATGTTCTCTCGAAGAGCAATTCTGAATATCCAGAGCCTTGTTAGACAGAATGTACGACCAATACCCCTCAACTCTTTTGCTTTTAATAGAACTGACAGAAACAGTTCGACCATCTCGTCGAGCTTATTTCGAAGAATAATGAAGCGGGCAAGTCTGCTGATCTGCTGCTGGCATACCGATGCTTCACTGTTGACACAGTCACTGATTTCTGCTTCGCCAAGTCTGTACATGCAATGGATGAGCCGGACTTTAAAGCCCCAATCGTAGAGGCCATGGACGCTTCACTCCCCACCTTCCACCTCTTCAAGCATTTCCCTCTTTTCCGCAAGACTATCTTCTCGCTTCCGCCTTGGCTAGCTATCAAGGCATCCCCCGAGACCGCTGGATTGACACATCTCCAGGTCATTCTTGGCAAGCAAGTCCAAGATGTAATCGCCAACCCAGCCAGCCTTCGAGATACCTCTCATCCCACAATCTACCATCGTCTGTTGAACCCCGAGCTCCAAAAAGGAGCTGCAATCCCAAATGCCACGAGCCTTTACGAAGAAGCCCAAACCATGGTCTTCGCAGGCGGCGTCACTGTTGCCGACACTCTCATGACAGGTCAATTCCACATTCTCGATCAGCCTGATTTATACGAAAAACTCCGGAAAGAAGTTACAAGCGTCTGGCCTAACATCGACGATCCACCTTCATTTGAAATTTTCGAGACTCTGCCATTATTGACAGCTACCATCAAAGAATCCCTTCGCGTAGCACCCGGTGCCACCTCGCCACTCCTCCGCCTCGTACCTCCCACCGGTGCAACCATCTCAGGAGCTTCCATCCCAGGGGGGACCATAGTCGGTATAGCCAGCACGTTCGTCCACTACTCCGAGGAAATCTTCGCATCTCCAACGGCATTCAACCCCTACCGATGGCTTTCAGCAGATTCCAAGGGCTTAGATCAACATCTCGTCGCGTTCAGCAGAGGTCCGAGAAGTTGTCTCGGCATTAATCTGGCGTGGTGTGAAATGTACATTGCGTTTGCTACTATGTTGAGGAGGTTTGATATGCAGCTTGATGGGACGAAGGTGGAGGATTTGAAGTGGAGAGATTGCTTCACGCCATTTTATCCGGGGAAGCATTTGAGGGTTTGGTGCAAGCCTGTTACTTCTTGAGAGCTCCTTTATTCTTATGCGTGCGTGGGCATTAATTGAGAACTGCGGAGAAACGATAGGGGATTTGTGGATGATTCGTGTGAAGTTGTTGCCAGCACTAGCGTCTAAAGGAAAAACTGCCAAGCGTTGGCCCCTGAGTGATTTGGAAGTACAACTTCAGACATCAATGTAACAATTTATTGTTCAGATTGGTTCCCGAGTTGGTAATCAGACAGAGATATGTTTAGCTGAACTCTCATGCTTGGACCACCTCCACTGATGAGAAACCTTGAGAAAGTCTAACTTAATGGTTTCCAGCTTCGAAACGATCAAGCCGTCCAATAACATATCTGCACGATGTATCACTGTCTGCAATATCGTAAAGTCCTCCTTCTCCAGCGCATGGAAGATACCCAACTCTTCGTAATTGTCAGGATACGGGCAATCGAGATCAAACACTGCCCCCAGCCTCCGAAACACTTTTTCATTTATTCCATGCTCTCCTCTTTCAAGTCCCAAGACAAGAACTCCACCGTATTTGATGGGCAACAGCCAGACTTCATGATCTCCAGATGTCTTAGCATGGACTTCCATTTCGAATTGATCTTCCTCGGTGCTCATATCAAGACATGCGCAGTTGAATATCGCTTTCTCTGATTCGAATTCTGCAATTGTTAAGACTGCGGAATTTTCATAACCATCGTCTTGGTCAGGTTCCTGCACTACCAGGCGATCGATTCTTTTCAACCCACCATGCAACTTCAGGAATCCTGAAGAAACACACCCAAATGTATCTGTGCCAACGGGCTGACAATTTGCCTCGATAATCTCAACGAGATATGGCCCTGGACCGTTTCTATCCGCAAGCGGCCATCGCACATTCCCATCAACTGATGCCCAGGACCAAGACGGTGCTCTATATGATGTAGGACGACATCGCGCTGGTTTGGCACCGACATCAATAGACCAATGACCCCAAAGTATGTCGTCCAGTAGGCTGCTTTCCCAAAGCCCAGCGAGGTATCTCTCTCCAATTCCGCCATGGAATCCTGAGAATTTTCCTCGCTAGACCATAAATAGCAGGGAGCTTATCGGTTGGATTGGTGAGAGAACGCGCGGAATAGTCTGTTGCGATACATTGCCATGAAGTCATAAACTCCTGAAGGCCCACTTTTAGTTGTAACTTGCATGTTGCGTCAAACCTCATTGCACTTATACTTTTTATGTGGCCACCGCTTTCGGTCTCATTCCTGCATTGGCATTCCCATGCAAACTGATCTCTATTACAGATCAGTACCCGTGATGATAAAATCCACTCCTGCAGAGTTCAACCACGGTGATACAATGGTTCGTCCATCGATTGGCGGAATGAACGTTTTGGTCCTACGAACACTTCGTGGTTGATCCCCGGCTCCTCTTCGGATTGAAGCTTCAGACGAATTTCCTGATATGTTACATCATCCCTGACTAGAATTCCTTGATGGACATTTGACGCACTCGCAGCCGCAATCGTCAAATACGCTCCACCATACACTTCTGTCATCTTCGACGACTCGGTTGCCCATTCTGCCTTGGCGCTATCATCGTGCCCTTGCAGTATACAGAGGGAATCGATCCAAAGGAAACGAATTCCTAGCCGCCGAGTTATTCTAACTGCATCCAGAAACGTGCGGGGGAGCTCGTCCATTGGAATGCCACGCTTTCGATCCTCTATGTTCAAGCTTGTCGTTGTGGTGAATGGGATACCTGTCTCTGAACCCCAACAATAGCTCAGGGCAATGTATCTCGTACACTCGATGCTGCTTGAGATGCTTTGATTTGAGTCGGTGACGGTGAGAGTTGGATCTTTAGACCCGTCCGCGGGTCCAACATCGATGATTCGCGTCGGGAGTTTTCCATGCCTGCCATCACCCCAACCGCAGCCAGCAGATCTACACTTGCCGAGCCATGATTCAATCATTTGGAAGACATCATCTGAATCCGCTGTGTCGTGTACTTTCTTATGAGTGAAAAGACTGGCAAGAGGTGAAGCTACTTCGCGTCAGCATCTTGAGCCAAAGTACGGGTTGCAGATCATCAGCGAACTACTTACAGTGCTCGACATTGATTCCAAAAGACCCTCTGATGAGGGAATTAGCTTTAGGAGTAGCCACGGGGTAATTAAAGTCAATTAGGGAATCGATTGTCATTCTTCTTCTGGGTATCCTAGTATTAATCTTTGGTCAATCCCAGTTTAATGTAAAGTGTTTATCGAGCTGCTCTTGACTTGCACAAATGACTTCAAATTCGTGGATTGCGATATCGCCAGTAACAGCTTTGGTACTCAGCTCGTGTCGTGGGTTAAAAAAAAGCTTCACGGGAAGCATTAGCTGCAGTTTTGTGGGTCTTGTAGCGTTCTGTAGCTCATCCCAAGCGCTCGAATCGTGGATCCTGCTGACTGAATATTGGGGAGGCACGATCTGGGTTGGTTCCCAAAATGCATTCCACATGAGAGTACAGATTGGACACCCATCTACTCTTTCGCTCTCTTCTCTCAGCTTTAAGCCCGATCTGTGGTGATCGAATCCGTATGGGGACCGAAGGTTCTCCATTGTCATAGAGCTACAAAATTCGCATAGTTGCCTCGCTGGATCTACGCTTAAAAAGCGAATACCATTTGGGAGATCCATCATGCTGTGTCCAGAAAGCTTCCACCAATCTCTGAATGGAAATTGCAGATGATTGTTGTCCACTCAAAGCTATTACGGGGCAGAGACAACGAGTAAATAGAGTTACAGAGGTGAGGATTTGTCCTGGAGATCTTGTTGTGATGCATCTGTTCAAGCTGGTGCCTGATGAAGTAAATGCTGAGATGCATCTACTTAAGCTCTTCCTAGTGATTATGCAAGCGAAACGCCCCCTCGCTTATCCGATCCATACAAGACAGATGACATCGCGCAATCAAAAGATCGCAGCCTCGATCCTCCTCACTCAAATATGAGATTCTGACGCACAGAGATTATTCTTTCTCGTGGATAGAGTATAATAATTCCAATGAGTTGCCCCGGCGATATGTTCGAGAAATACTTTAGAGAATGTTGAAATCCTGGAAAGTCGCGTATCCCTCAGACAGCCTTACCGAATATGGCTTTCCATATCCATCAATGGAAACCTGATTAGGGTTCAGTTGAGTATCAGCAACATGATCCAGCAGTTCTCCATCCATAATACCATGGACGTAGCAATCCCCTACTAAATTCCAGTCATCACCCAGCTTCCTCAGAATGAACGGCGTTCTGAAGCCCTCAAACATGGCCACTATATCATCACGCTCGGTATCAAAACTAGTAGTGCACATGTACCCCTCCTTGGTTACACAAAATCTCCGTCCCTTGTGTGCTTCCTGAACCGCGATTTCAAACGGCCAAGACTGAGTCCGGAGTCTGTGCCTCTCATCGTCTTCGAAATCCCAGACCCAATGAAAGATACCGGACATGTATACGTGCTCCAAAGGTGTATCTTCCTCTCTACCACGGCCATAGAGAGTTTCGAAAGCATTAAAACTTTGCAAGAAAGATGGATCAGATCTTGTTCTTTGTAGACGCCATGAACAGTCCATCACCAGAGTCTTGGCCATGGCAGCTTCAACACCTTCCGTAGCGTCAAACTTGGTGCAGAACTCTGCTGAAATTGTCTTGGCCATTTGACGGATGAGACAAACGGCATCTTCGTCGCCGAAAGGTGGGAACGGCTTGTCTGGTTGCTTCTTTAACGGCGCGAACTTCTCCTGCTCCTTGTCAAGAGAGTGATAGCGCCAAGCCATGGCGGCATAGGTGATTGTATCGAGAATGACTCCTCGTACGGTGATCGTGTTTGGGTCTGTTGCTGAAACTGAGATTGATGGAATGGAAGAACCAGAGCAGTTGTAGAGTTCGGAATGCATCTCAGAACGAGATTGATAGGTCCAGTCAGGTACCCATGATGGAAGACCTGGAAGCTTCTGATCAATACCAGCGTGTTTGAGAAGATCTGTCCCACGTCCGGCTCGAATGAATTTGGTTGCGATGTCTCGATAGAGGATTGCTGTACTGTTGGCCTTCGAGTAGTCAGGCATAATTGACTTCGCGACAGCGTCTTCTCGAGCGAGGCCAAGTAACGAATAGACCTTGTCCCGAGGATCAGTCGCTACATTCTTCCGTGAGAGAACGAGGAGATTGAGGAGGTCAGACTTTTCCTCAAGCTTTTTGGAGGTGTCACTTTCATTGATTGTCTCCTTGGCCACAGTATCGTCGTCGTCTGCTGCGGATGCATATTGTTTCGGATGCTTTACGTCTCTTAATTCTTTCATACCGCTGACCGGACTCAGATGCAGGATGCGCGAGTATTCATCTGCGAGAGGTCCATGCTTAAGGATCTCCGGCCTATCACGCCTCTTCGCCAGATCCCAGAACTGCATCACAAAATCCAGACTGCAAGCGGCGTCCCCAACCAGGAGAATGACTTTCTTCCCAAGTACAGCTTCTTGAAGCACCCAGCTTCGATGGAACCAGTCCTCTCCCCAAAACTCGAATAGTCTGAGCCATATCTTGATGTCTTCTCTTGTGGCGTTTGGGAGCCCCTTTCTCTTCCATTCTTCATCACCTTTGAGTGAGAAGTCATCCTCAAGTGACCAGATTCTAGACAAATAATTCATGAGGCTGATGGCAGGCTGAGAGGAAGCTTGCGGTCCGTCTTCTTCATCTACGTCCTCGTCGCCTTTTCCCTTCACATCTGCAATGCTCCACTGGTGCTCGGTCTCATCAGACTTTAGATGGAGATCTTGCAACCCAAGCGCATCATTATGATCCAGAATTCCCATTGACGTGGCAATGGGAATTTGAGGGGTGCTGGATACAGTTTCATAGGTGTGGTGCCCAGTGTGTGCAATTACCAGCGCCGCCTGGTCATATACATCTCCCATCATAGCAACTTGATGTCCGCGCTCAGTTAAGTCTTCCTGATTTATACAAATGCCATCGGCCCAAAGCCAGGCGTCTGGATATCGTGTAAATGATACTTCGATAGCTCGGAACAGATTCTGGGTGATCATAATCTTGCCATCACTGCACGGTAAACTCATCATCTTGTCCGGCTGACCCCAAACGTAAGACAGTGCAAGAAATCGAGGCGCTGCGATCAGGTCGAATATTTGTAGATCCAAACTCTGGACTACGCCTTCGTCGTTCATTGGGCTGAGACGTAGCAGCCTGATTTGCTTCTTGGCAGGGTTAAGTGGGCTGTATAAATATATCTCGTCCGGAATTTTGAGATGAACATCTGGCTTGCGAGTTGGTTGTGGAGGGCCTCCATCCTTTAGGTCGTTGAAATTATCCATTTCTCCAATGTATTCAAATTTTGACTCTGGAACACGATCGCTGTCAAATTTCAACGGCGACGAGCGAATCTGGACGTTGTTTGGATCCAGCCCAGCGAGCAGCGCAAGATGTATTTTGAGTGGATCTGTGTTGCCCCCTGCTAAGGAGTCAAGAGCTATCTGGAACTCCAGACCGTTTGATATATCGTCCACTCTATCACTTGGAAATATAACTCTTTCGCCGTCTGATAAAGGCCGGCGCCGTTGGTTCTCTGTATCAGGTACATCTCCAGTAGGTGTACCGGATTTGGGGTCTGCCTCATCAGGCATGATGATGATGATGAGATATGAGAATAGTTGAGTTAGATTGGCTTCATGAGATGGAAAAGAAACTTCTCTAGACTGATTCTTGGAGTTGGAATATGTCTCTCGCTCTACGCCGCAGCAGCTTGACATAGCCACGTTTTGCATTGCTGTGCCTGAAATAGTGGGGCGGATGAGTTGTGCCAAGACTTGCGAAATTTACCATCTTCTAGGGCGGGAGAAAACAGATCAGAAGTCATGCCTTACGGAATTCTGCAACGATAACAAAGCTGGCAGAAATTGTCTCCCATAATCACTGGATATAGACTACATCGCTGTCATATATTTATACACTAGAAGGACTCAGATCCGTAAGCCTTCATTTAGACAGGCCTCGCTGATGAACTTGGAGATCAACTGGACACAAACGAACGCAAGTTGCGCACAATCACCCATTAATCTACCACCTTCCTCAAAGCAGGCAACACTCTTAATTAAATCACCGCACTCTCCACCTCTCTTTCGCATCCACACCTCTCTCTAGACAAATCTATATCAAACTTATCCCCCGTTCTTCCCCCTACACTTCATCCTCCCCCCCAATGTACCACAGCCAACTTCAGAACCTCAATCAACGACTCCAGACTCCTCTAAAGTATACAGCACACTTTGGCCATGTTTAGAATTGCACCTGTTGCATGCTCATCCATCCTTTGAAATCCAGTGAACTGCCTCGCTCCGCCATTATGGAAAGTCCGGCGTTGGTTTGTGAGTTCAACGAGGTAGGATTGCTGGGTTTGGAACATGGAGTTCTAGCAACGACTTGTGCGGCGACGCTTTGTTTGATTGCTGCATCGAGTTAAGAGAGATCATTTCAAACCGCTGAGAGTGCTGAGTTGCGGATTTCGATATCTGATGCTGAACATGGAGTTGGTGCTTGCGGAAAACAAGGAGTAGTGAGTGATGCCTGGCTGAGGGATATTTGCTTCTTTGATGGTGTAAAGAAACTTGTTTGCTCGAAAAGTAGAAACCCGGTCACAGGATATGAGTGAGGCTGGTCTTTGCAATTGATGTGATCTGTCAGCTAAGTAGTTTTCAGTATAGAAATAGAGGTCGACTTTGGAAAATCTAGACGGAGATTCATCTCCTGCGGGAAGAGTAGGCTTGTTTTCCCAATTGTCCGTAATATAAGGATGACGCATAGGTCTGTAATATTTTTCATCCCGAGACTCATTGTTTCAATATTGCTTTGTCAACCAAACAAAAACCTCAAACAACTCCAGGTGGCACACTCCCATTCGCATCATTCCTCATATCTACCATCCTCTTCGTATCCTTCTCCTTCTCCTTATTCTCCCGCCGCTTCTGTTTCTCCGCCCTCGCATTCTCCTTCCACCTCCTAGCCATATCCCTCCTCATTTTCGTCAAATGCTGACTATCGATCTTGAACTGGATCCAGAGGCTGTAGATGCGCGTGCTGGTCACGAACCATGTCCATGATAGAGTGAATATGAGGAAGAGGAGAGAGCGTGTGAAGGGGCTGAAGGCGAGGATGAACGATGTGAGGATTATCCCGACGGAGATGGGGACTGCGGGAATGTTAGATTTATGGGGGAGCATGTACGAATTAAGGCCAGGGTACGTACGCATGTATGTGACTTCTTGCCTGAATGTCCATTTGCCTCCCTCGAATTCATTCGCGTTCATGCCGAAAAGAGTCGCTCCGAATGAAAGGGGTAGCTAGCTATTGTCAGCACAAAAGTGGATTGGATTGGATTTGAAACACTGACAAAAATTATAGTGATGATAGTGAAGAGCATGATAGAGCGGCTCTGTCGTAGCGTTTCTTCAGTCTGCTGTACTGACTTCCGAGCCTGTACGACACTGGCTTGCTGTTGTTTCAAGCCGAGAAGGTCATTCAACTAGGTTTATCAACCTCTGACAGCTCATAGATGTATTTCTCAGTAATGACTTACAGCTTTCTCTGTATGCTCGGCACTCTCTCGCAAGTTGTTGAGATCGGTGACTCGATCATCTAAGTCAGCAGCTAGATCATTCGCAAACTCAAGAGTCCATTTAGTAGACTTCTCCATTCTGTCATGCTCGATGCTGTCCACTCGTTGTATTGCTTTAGCTGGATTTGCTGACTCCTCTTTGGCATCAGCGTCCTGCGTGATATCCTTCGGTCTGGCGGTCCCAATTTCCTTGGCAAGCGATAACTGCGGGGCAAAAATGTGTTCAATATGCTTTCGGAATTGCTTGAACACGCGATGTTGCTGTTTCTTAATATTGATCATTATGTGCAACTCATCAAGAATATCCGTGATTTCGCGCAGCAGCTTGCCTTCTGGGTTGATATCGAGCAGGGATTTTGCCTTGTCTTCTGCGTCGTCGACTGGATTTCTGGATTTGTAGTTGTCGGAGACTAGCCGTGTGGTCTCCCAGAAATGATTAGATGCTATCGTTTGCCCGTTGGTCTAAAAGAACTGTACTCAGTGGCGTTTTCGAAGAGAAGGAATGAAGATACTTACCACATTCCCAATTGCGCTTGCAAATAAGTCCATAACTTGAGGCTGACGGTCGGCAGTCTTGGTCCGGTCGAAGAACACTCGGGAACATTGATCGATAATTATGAGTGCTAAATCGTAGGCAGACCGAATCTCGTCTTTCCGACACACTTGAAGCCGCATGCGGATGCTTTTGTGAACTGCTGATGGGTCTGGTTTGTTTCTGCCGTATCGCTTCGGGAAGCTGGTGATGATCGTGTCTGAAAAGCACATCAACGTCAGTTCTCAAACCCGGTATGGTAAGACATATGCTCTCAATGCCCCAGAGCACTTTGATAGAAAAAAAATTGCCGTCCTAAGGGGGAAGGAATGATACTAACTGCCATCAAGAATCCAGAGCCACAGCTGGTCAACCATGATTACCCTCGGCACTTTCCGACTATCCATTCGGCAATGGGGACAACCAGGCTTCCTGTGCTCACCCGAATGCATGAACTGCTTCTTCGGAGCTGTACCTCGATACACTACTTGATCTCTGTCGCGCTTCTTCGTCGTTTTTAGAGTCCAGTAGTACGATTGATCCAAAGTGCGGCGTGGGTGGAAAGGCGGATTATGATACAAGTAGGTTTTCAGAAGTTCCTGCTCCTGGTAGTTGTCTATGGCCTCAGATAATAGAGCAGCTCGGTAAAGTATCTTCCCCACTTTGCTCGCAGGAGCGAGAATCCCTTTACTGGTCAAGTGCTTCGTAACAGAACTTTGGGAGAATTTCGACTGTGGGTTAGTGTCGATTTGATGTTGCATTGCCGCATCGAAGACCTCTGTCGTCGTACTGATCATTCTGAACTCACTCTCGTAATGGGTAAGCGCCAGCCGTTCATTTGTCTCGCGTGGGCCACCGTTGACATTGGTAGGAGCTGATGTCCTATTAGCAGGAGCTGCTGTATCATTGGCAGGAGCTGCTGTCCCATTGGCATTTGCCTTTAGTGGATTATGAAGTCGATCGAACTCCTCTTTAGCATGCGACTCGCCGATGTTACGCATAATTTCGTCGAACTTTGTACGTTTTCTATCAGTCTCCCAGTGAAGGTACGGCATCTAGGTGACTATCAGTTCTTGGCATATGGGCATATGGTTATTCTCGGGCCAACTGACGAAGAGGACAAGATTCTTAGGAGTGTTTTCGAGATTTTCGGAATCTACTCATGGTCAGCACTGAAACCCCTCCAAAATTCGATTAGAAACCCTTGCCGGTTGAGATGATGTCGCAACGAGGTCGCATATGCCTGGCATGAATTGCATCATGTCGACCTCCATGTTGCTGACCTCTCCAGAATTCGGGTCGTAGAAGCATATACGACTTAGTCGGGTTCTTTGATCTTCGAAACAAGCCGTCATAGCCAGGGCGAGGCTCATTGTAGTAACGAGCCATTGCCTCCTATGAAATAGATTAACCACTGATCAACATGGCCTGCAGTAAAACCTCACTTCTATCCATTCCATGTTATTCCCGGGCAGATGAAAGTATCTTATTTCATCGTCGCCACATTTCTGCATCAGAGGATTTGTTTCCTTGTTCTTATCATACAGAAGATCTTTGACCGCGATTCGTTGGTCAGGGAATTTATCGGGGTAGCGTCCATCCGTGAAAGGTGCCGAGTTCTTGAAGAACACCATGTACGCATTTAGTCCAAACGCATTTTCCTTAGATGGTTTCGTTGTCCCAGGTAAGGGTTCCTCTCTAACTTTCAATCTCGGAAACCTATCGACGAGGCTCATCTTGAGGCGATCAATCATCAAGTTTGTTTCGGACTCCGCTTCGAAATGTGCTCGCTGAGTTTCGATCCGAGTTTTCTCTGCCTCAATTCGTTCTTTCTCGTGCGGTAGGAGAGTTTCAAAATACTTGTCACGTTGGACGGTAGTGAGGCAGCCAAAGTAGTGCAGGAATATATCTCTGACAAAATCACCATGCTCAAAAGAGGAGAGGCAGGTTACTGGGTTGTCATGGTCACCCATCTTTCGGTTTGCTAAGAAGATGCTGATAGACGGCAATACGATCAACTGGACGAGTTTCTGAGTAATGGGTACTCAATTCTGTTTTCATAGGTCGGGACCTGCTTTCAATATATGTGGCCAGCTTCACTTGAGCCGCACCCACCTGGAATGGACGGGCCATCTTTTGCACATTCGAGCACCAGCTGAACAACCTAGTAGAATAAAATCCGAATATCAAGCCTTCTATTGGAGACGATCCACAATGGCATGGTGCTTCCCAACTGTGTGGTGGTACAGCCTCCAGCCTTGTCAACACAAGGAGAATGCCACTGGCTAGCTATCGAAGCGGCTAAATGACTCTTGACAAATGCGGGAGAGTAGCAAAGGGGCTGAAAAAGCAAACAATAGAATATCAAGGACTGGCAGCAGAAGCAGGCTCTGTCCGAGGTGGCTTGATGAACGCAAAACAGATATGTCAAAAGGGCGGAAGCTGATGCCATTGGACGAGACTTCGACCCCGGCTGGATTGAGGCTAGACTATCTGCATTTAGAGAGCATTGATGCAGAAACCAAAGACTGCGTTCGGTGGGGGCAAAAGTCCACGATTGCCACCAGCTCACAACCCCGCCAGATCCCTCATCTCTGAGCCGCAAAGGCACCCCCACCATCACGTATAGCTTCGATGATTAAGGAGATAACGCAACGAAAAGAGGAACAGCTGATTATACGAATTATACATGGCTGGGCGATGGATACCAGCGCATAGACACGGAACATGGTCATAGTGTGGAAAGACTCATAAGGTCAAGGGGCCGCCCCGCGTAGGAAATTTGCTGGAAGGCTCGTCCCGATGCCGCAACATCTCAAGATGTCTTCACAACCAGCATTCAACGACGAGAAATCCACCCCAACTCTTCCAATTGCCCCCGCAGGCCTCGAGGATGCAGCCCTGTCGATTTCAAAGGATAAGGATGTTGCGATTGCAATGGTTGGCGAGCAGAGACATGCTATCGACCCCGCGGCAGAAGCTCGAGTCGTGAGGAAGATCGATTTGTTCTTGGTGCCGGCGATGTTTTGTGGGTATGGATTGGTGTATTATGATAAGGTATGGGTCGTAATCAGGGTTTCAAGAACATTATACTGACTACTTTTCTGTTGAAAGGCCATTCTGGGCAGCGCGGTGCTATTTGGTATGACCAAAGACCTTCATCTTACCCAAGTCGATAGCTCAACCATTCCTTCTACTACCGACACCTCTCGTTTGAGCTGGGCGACCTCGATGTTCTACTTCGGAATGCTTGCAGGACTATATCCCATGACCTTTGCTCTGCAGAGATTCAACATAGGGAGGATACTGGGAAGTGTCGTATGTTTCTGGGCGCTAGTCTGCATGCTTACAGCGGCTGTGACAAGCTGGGAAGGCCTCTACGTCCAACGATTCTTCCTCGGCTTCGTGGAAAGCATAATTCCGACCGGATTCATGTGTATCGTGAGCTCGTTCTACACACAAAGGGAGCAATCGCTGAGGCAGAGTTGGTGGTTCTCAGCGACGGGCCTCTTCACGATCATTGGTGGGGGTCTGAATTATGGATTCGGTCAAATTGCTGGTGGTGCACTGAAGCGCTGGCAGTACATCTACCTACTCGCTGGAAGTCTGACATTCCTGTTTGGGATCGTCTGTTTCTTCGTTCCAGATTCCCCGGTTTCCGCGTGGTTCCTTACCCAGGGGGAGAGAATTGTTGCCACTGAGCGACTAAGACATGGCCAGACAGGCGTCCGTTGCACTAAGTTCAAGATCGCTCAGGTCAAGGAATGCTTCCTGGATATCAAGTTCTGGTTGATTGCCCTGATGATGGCTTCAGCCTACACAGTCAATGGAGCTGTCAGCGGTTTCGGTCCACTGATAGTCTCTACCTTTGGATATTCTGTGTTGGACTCTATCCTTTTCCAGTTTCCGCTCGGCGGAATTTGCCTGATCTTTATTCTCCTTACTGGCTATCTATCATCCTGCATCCCAAACATCAGGATCATCATGTTAGTGCTTTGCTGCTTTCCAGTTATGGCGGGTTGTGCCATGATCTGGAAATGTGACTGGTACCATCGTGCTGCGGCTCCCGTAGTGGGTTATTCGATCATTGGATTTTTTGGCCCTGTGGTCTCACTGATCATATCTATTGGAATGGCGAACGTTGCAGGTCAAACCAAGAAATGCTTCATGGCCGCGACCATATTTGTGGCTTATTGTGCTGGAAACATCGTCGGTCCACAACTGATCAAGTCGCAAACCAAGTCGCGGCATTATCCCGAGCTCTGGCTGGGACTTATCATCTGCTATTGTATAACGATCGTCTCAGCCATCGTCTTGTATTTTGTTCTTGCGAGAGAGAATAAGCGACGGGAGGCTTTGGATTTGAACGATGTTGATCGGGACAAGATGGCCTTCCAAGATCTTACAGATAAAGAGAATCCTTACTTCAAGTACATGCTATAGTACATAGACTTCACAAATTAGACTACATATAAGACAGACGAATGTAATGCTCGATGTTTCGGGCATTTCTCGATGTGAATTATGTCACGTGAGATGGTTATTTTTGACCCTTTTCCTCCTTGAGAAGTCCAAACAAGCATAAGCGAAGCCCTCTCCTCGTTGTTTGAGATCCTCCTCAGTCTAGTATGGTGCCAAAATCTATGGCAATTGTGATTTCCATTATTTACCAGCTGCAGCCATTGCGGGCTATTTTCCCCGCGATGACGGGCACTTCGATACCCCCCGACTCTTCAAGGTTTGACGTCGACCATCTCGTCTCGTAGCAGATATCGCGCCGGTCTCGATAACCCAACTCAGCAAGCCCGATCCATCTCGATTACAAAACACTCATCAGAGCCGGCCGTAACGATTCAGAGGCTCAGAGTCTTCACGAAACCTCCCCGGTGGCTTCGGACCGACATCCCCAAACAGGACATCCCCCGTTACCGAGGCACACCGTCCAGACTTTACCTCGCTGCCGTCCCGCAGTAGTAGAGTTTCATAACAAACATTCCACGACCGACACCATAATTAATTGTGGTTAATTTGTAAGCTCTTTGCTGGTCTCCTGAAACTCCATTCCATCCTTCTCCATATATAACTGGTGCTGTCCTTCCGGAATCGAAAATGGGTAAACCAATACCTCGCACTCGAAGCATAATGTCTCAATCATCCTACACATCCGTCGTCCTGGCTCAGCGCCCTAAGGCTCTCATCGTCCCCGGCGAGACCTTCTCCATCAAGGAGAACCCTATGGTCAGTGAGAAGGACCTCAAGGATGGTCAGATACTCGTCGAGACCCTTTACCTTTCTCTCGATCCAGCAATGAGAGGCTGGTTGAACGGTGAGACCGAACCCCTCCATTCTGCCCCTCTCACGTGACTGACATTTCATCAGATACACGTTCATACGTGCCACCCGTTCAAATCGGCGAAGTGATGCGTGGAGCTGTCATTGGCAAAGTCCTCGCGAGCAAATCCTCAAAGTTCACGGCTGGAAACTACGTTACTGCTTCCCCCGGATGGAGCGAGGTTGCGATCGTAGCCGAGAAGGACGCCTCCGTTCTCGAAGTCCCAGAGAACGGCAAAGTCACCGACGCGCTCGGTGTTCTCGGAATGACTGGACTCACTGCATACTTCGGCATGCTGGACGTTGGCCAAGTCAAAGCTGGTGATTTCGTCGTCGTATCTGGAGCAGCTGGTGCTACTGGCAGTGTTGCTTGCCAGATCGCCAAGCTGAAGGGAGCTAAGGTCCTGGGTCTGGCTGGAAGTGATGACAAAGTCCAGTGGTTGAAGGATCTTGGATGCGATGATGCTTTGAACTACAAGAGCGCGGATTTCGCCAAAGAGTTCAAGGAGAAGACTAAGGATCTCATTGATGTTTTCTTCGATAATGTCGGAGGCGAGATTTTGGAGCTGGCGTTAAGCAGGGCGAAGGCTCATTCGAGGTTTGTGATGTGTGGAGCTATTAGCCAGTATAATTCTGCAAAACCTGTAGGCCCCAAGGTATGCCTTTTGAGAACCCCATCTGTACCCACCTGCTGACAACACCTCAGAACATCACCATGGTCATTGCTATGCGCATCAAGTACGTTAGATTATTTTCTTGTTTTTGCATCATCTACTGACGGCATTTCAGGTTGGAAGGATTCATTGTTTTTGATTATCAATCACAATATGGAGCTGCCAGAACCGAACTCACTAAATGGCTGTCTGAGGGAAAGATTCAGAGAAAGGAGACCATCATCAAGGGTGGCCTAAAGGCTGCCGAACAAGCTTTGTTGGATCTGTACAACGGTATCAATACAGGTATGTTTTCTCCTTGTTCCCTCCTGTCCCTACTTTGGGGTGAGAAATTCAAGAATGATCATCACTGACACGGCTGTCAAAATAGGCAAGCTTTTGGTAGAGGTAAAGGCGGAGGATGCTGCGAGTGGTGTTGGCTCCAGACTATAGGTCAGATAGCATTTTTAAATCGGTGCAAGTTCCCAAAATGTAAAACCTTCTTGATTCAAACCTTGAATTTGCCTGTTTGTACTGTTAGTAGCCAAACTCCCAGCAGAGCCGTTTCTTCTTTTTTTATGCACGTCCCAGCAGCTATGGTGTCGAGCATAGCCAGCCTCACCACACACCGAGCCTGATCAGAGAGAACTTCAAACGCCAACACGGCTCGCCAATCAAGGTTACATTAGTTCTCACCCGGTTTGTATGTAACATTCTTTGCGACCTGCTCGTCTTTCAAGCCACGACCTAAGCTGCGATGCGGATATTTTTGCTTTCCGAATAGAAGTTGCACTTCTTAAGCTTCTTGTCCGCGCACGCTCTCTACCGGCGCTCGAATGTTTAGAGGTTTTAACTCAGACATCCATTGCGGCAGAAAACCATCCATCTTCCATTATCATATCATCCATGCCCAGCTTTGTTGCTTCGGATACTCGTAAGTTGGTGGTCATCACCGATCCAAACGAACTCACAACGACGAGCAAGTCTTTGTGTATCAACATTACCAAGCAGCTCACTTGGCTCGGACATGTCGTCACGAAATCAAGCTTGCGATCTATTGTTGATCTAACAGGGAAGATATCTATGTCTCCCTTGGATATTGACGCCCCACTTCTGTCAGCTTTTTCAAGACAAGACTTCGATGCTCTGAAGACCTTGATTGTTAATAGTACCGGAGTGCTCTGGATTACTCGCGGTGGCCACAAGAATGGACCATCTCTACCAGAGCACTCAACTATGTTCGGACTATTCCATACCGTCGGATCCGAGACTCCCCATCTTCGCATTTTCAACCTTAACTTATCGCTGACTTCGGATCTGAATTCGCAGCAACTCGGTAATTTGTTGGTCAATGTTTTTGCTACCTCTTTCAGCGAAGAAGCTACACTATGATAGAATACGAATAGGCCGGAGATGAAGGAATTATCTACGTTCCTCGATTGGTGGAGGATTTTGTCATGAATGCATCACTTGAAAATACCGACACGGAATTGTATCAAATGCAGTCTCTCTTTCAACCGGATCGCCCATTGAAGTTAATCATTGGAGAAGTCGGAATCCGCGACACCCTCGTTATCACTGAGCGTGACGAGTTTGAGCGAGCTCTTCCTTCTTACGATGTCAAGGTTGAGATTCGTTATTCTGCTCTGAACTTTGTAGATGTTATGAGCTTGCTTGGATACATTTCAGACGACTGCCTTGGAGCAGAATTTTCGGGCGTCGTGGCTAGAATCGGCACTGATGTACCCAAAGACAAGTTTCATGTTAGCAAGTTGTCTCTGGACTAGGTCATGGTCAAACTTGTATCGGATCTCAAATCAGAGTTCACTGGCATCTGCTCCTGCCGGTGCCAGAGAAAGTTGTGGCCGAAGCTGCAGCTGCGTCTCATATTGTTGTCGCCACCGCCTACTTCGCCCTTTACGAAAACGGCAGATTGAAGCCAGACGACACAATTCAGGTTCACTCTGCCGCTGGTGGATTAGGTCAAGCGGATATCCAACTCGTGCAAAAGATCGGAGCCGTCATCTATTGCACCGTTGGGTCACTAGAAAAGAAATATCTGCTGATGAAAAATATACTCAATTCCCGAGAATCGTATCTTCAGTTCCCGAGACACAACATTTGCGCAAGGCATTATGAGAGGAACAAAAGGCAGAGGAGTGGACATGATTTTGAATTCGACATTGGAGAGATTTTGCGAGTCACTTGGAACTGCCTTGCCGATTTTGGAGTCATGGTCGAAGTGGAGAAGGGGGATATCTTGCTTAACAACAACCTGGAAATGGGTCCGTTTATTCGTGGATGTACTTTCACTGCAGTTAATCTCACACAGTACACGACTGCAGACTGCGAGCCCCACCGTCTGAAGTTCTACCTCGAAGTCCCGCAGAAGGTGAACGATATGCTAGCGAAAGGCGGGATCACATCCCCATACCCTTTGCATATGATGAGCATTACACAGGCAGAAGAAGTATTTCAATTCCTGAAATCGGGAAAGATGGCTGACAAGCTAGTCTTGGGAATGGATTCCGATGCTGTCGTACGCTCAAAGCCAAGAAAAGAGAAAACGCTTCAGCTTGACTCCAATGCAACATACCTTCTTGCTGGAGGTCTTGGTGGAATTGGAAGAAGCTTAGCTGAGCTTATGGTCAAGCATGGTGCAAAGCACATTGCGTTTTTCTCCTGATCTGGTGCCCATAGCATCGGATCTAAGAAGTTTATCGAAAAGTTGCAGGGCCAAGGAATTGATGTCACAGTTTATATATGTGATATCACGAACGCAGGCTCGGTTAAAGCGATACTCGGACAAGTTGCAGCAAAAATGCCGCCAGTTGAAGGTTTTGTTCACCGTGCGATGCAGCTCAAGGTAAAAAATCTCAACCACTTTGTTTCGCCGCAGTCCCTAATTATTGCGCTAGGATGCTGTTTTTGAGAGCAAGACATACAACGACTAGACCGCTGCAATCGCTCCCAAGATTTCAGGCTCTTGGAACGTACATAACATGTTGCCAGTTGACCTAGAATTCTTCATCATGTTTTCTTCAACTTCAGGAATTGTCAGCAACCCGGGCCAAGCCAACTACGCTGCTGGGAATACATTCCAAAATGGACTGGCTCACTATAGAAGACAAAAAGGTCAAGCTGCTACTTCAATCGATCTCAGTGTCGCCTCTGGCACCGGATACTTGGTAGAAAACGCTTCTTCGTACGAAAACCAAAAAGTCCTCAAGCTCGCAGAGAAGAACATGCCGATTTCGGAGGAGGAAATTCATCACATCTTCCTCGCAGCTGCCAACGACACTGTCAGAGGAGGCAGTGAAAACCCAGTTCAGATCACAACCACAACTGGAATCTGGGGGGATGAGGTTCTGCGCTCGCTGATGCCTGTCTGTGCTTGGGCTAATGACAGCAAATTCATTCTGGTACGTAAAGCCGATGCCCAGTCTGGAGCTGATGGGAAGGTCAAAACCGAGAGCGACTTGTTGGTCGACTCGATTACAGCAGCAGAGTCAGTGAGCGAAGCTACAGCAATTCTCGAAACTGCCCTTGTTCGTAGGCTTGCTAAGAGTCTTGGAATGGTGGAGGTCGATGTCAATCCGAGATGCCATTACATGTATATGGAGGTGAGTACTTTCAAGATTTCTCCTTCTTCTAGAAACAGTAAAAGTGCCCTAGCTGAAATTTAAAAATAGTGGACTCGTTGATTGCGGTCGAAGTACGAAACTGTGTCGTCAAGGAATTGAAGCCGATATCTCGATCTTAGACATCCTTTCGCCAATGACCATCACCGCACTCGCAGCCCAGATCTGTAATGGCAGTAAACTGATTGGGGCTACTCTGCGATTCAAGGAGTAAATCGAAACTATGATTCTACGGGTGGGGAGTTGAGGGGCATGGAATGGCGGTGCTTACATTTTTCGTTTTTGGATTCTGGAAGGAAGTCAACTTGGTGACAACTGCGATAGAACCTGGCACCTGTGGGATTGGAAAATCACCGATGTGCCCGAGGTCAGCGATCTTGAATCTTCTCGCTACTTATTTCAAAAATTCTTGGTTTTTGAGAATGAATTTACGCACTTTACTGAACCAATTCAGGCTACCAAAAGCCAATTTGATAGATCCTGCAGGAGTGGGACACCGCGATTTTATTTCCCATATTGTGACTTCTTGCATACCTGTTTGATTAATGATTCCCACTTATTGTTAAGTTGCTGAATCCCCTATTATGATATGGCGAGCTTCTACCTGTGAATCCCAGCCTACAGACTAAACAGTGTACGATCAAAACAATGAGGCTTGATGCGCTAAAATAAGCGAGCGAGAAAGGTGCGCAATGAGACAGGCCGGTGTCACAATTGGGCGTCTTTTAAATTGGCTTGGCAACTGTACCTCGTATTAGCCCGAAGCAAACCACCACAATCTTAATTTGTTATCGCGAGGCCATTTCCCACTTTTTTCTCCGTCTCGTTCTCGAAGCTTTCCCGCTTCTTCTTCTTCTGCTCTCTTCTTCCGTGCTGAAACATGCCGATCGCTGGAGCCCAATAATCGTAATTTGCATTTATTGTCAATATACGGAGAACCTTGGAGATGGTGCCCCATTTCACCAAGACCATGGCTTTGGCCCTCTCCATTGCAGCTGTTGTCGTTGTCGCTGCCGAATCTATCATCGTTGTTCCAGACCCAGTCACTGCAAACACCGATTTCAAGCTGAATCTCAGCACGGAACTTTCCCAGGCCGCAGACTACGACACCTACCGGGTATTTTTGAACATCGCAGCGAAGCCTCAACTTCACCCGTCCGAGTCCAACGACGGAGGAAACCAAAATTACCCCACATCCTGCTACCTTGCCAAATCTGCATCAATCAATTCCACAAACCCTACGTTACAAATCCCATCTTCAGTCGGCGCAGACGACGGTAGTTATGCGATTGTACTTGAGGCATACAAAGAGGCGGATATGTCCGTCGACCCAAAGTCTAGATATATGACGAGCAACAATTCCATCACCGCGAAATGGGGGAGCAATGTCTTCTCCCTGACTGGTGGCACTGGCAAGTGGACGGCAGCAGATCTCAGTATCAGCACCAACAGTGATTTCAAAAACGCAGAAGAAGAGCAGGACAACAGTCCAAAGCAAGTCTACGCCTACGCAGATCCGGTGAATGTACCCTGTACCGCTTGGGACTGTGCTCGCAACTGCACGAGCACATATGCTGGAGAAAATTCCACGATCCGTATACAGGGTGAAGAATACCCGACTGCGTTTAGGGATACTTGGAACTGTATTGGAGGATGTCAGGGTGTCACGTATCCGGCTTTCCATGAGCTGTTTGGGTTGGATGAGAATTACAATGAGATTATTACTTCGACTGTGCTGGGACCTTTGTCGACGACTGCTACCAAGACCGTCTTTACGACTTCGGTGTCGTTTCAGTCTATTTCGGCAACTGGGACGGCTATACCGACATCGTATTCTAACGGGACTTTGACTTCGGTTTTTCTTTCGTCGACAGCTAGTCGTACGGCCACTCCTACTATTGCAACGACACCGTCACCAACAAACGCGGGGAGTAGGGTTGGGCTTGTGGGACGAATGCAGCTGCTGGGAAGCAGCTTTGCAATTATTGCTCTACTTGGTGTTTGATCGCTAGTTACCTGCTGATCGTACGAAGTGGCATATAAACTATATAATAAAAAATAATGTAATGTCTTGTTCCCGCCGTCCTAAAGGTTCCTTAATCCTTGAGCACAGCATATGGGATTTGAATGTTGCTCTCTCTTGTCCTCTTTTTCAAATAATACTCTGAGAAGTCAACAAGAACTTTGAAAATAGTGAAGATGCTAAGAGGTAAATAACAAGTTCGGAGAGATGGGGAATCGCGGGGTAATCGAGGGGTTGAAAAACAGCCTCGAACAACCTAAAACCTACAACCCTGTAGCCTGTGAGCTCTGAAACATTCTCATATTGCCATCGGTGAGGTCAGCCAAGCATAGAACATTCAAAATTTCTTGGTTACTTGCATCAATTCATGTTCGAAAGTTGAAGATTGCAAGCGTTTATGGTCGAATGATAATGGTCAGATCGCCTTGAAGGAGCCTGCTGAAACACTGGCAGAACAAGTCTGGGACTGCCATATTAATCTAGGAAATTTCATTTTCATAACGTCTAAAATCGTGAATCGCGCAATTCACCTATAAATCCCATCGACGGCTAGCTATTCACCGTCCATCGTCACCCCCAATCCTTCCCGGCCAAAGCTCGGCATACCATCCCCCTGAACCTCCCTACTTCTACGCAGATAATACATTCTGTTTTTAAGTCAAAGCAGGTTAGACCGCATGGGCCAGGAGAACTTGAGCCCCGCGACAGAGACGAAGTGTTATCAACGGTGCGACTGATGGTGAAAACACCGCTGTCCGAGGATGTAGGCGCAGAGATACTAATGATAGATATGCTCTAGAAAATAAGTAAGGAACCCGATGGAAGCGCTGCTGTTTTGGAACGGATCATAAGCGAGGTTTTGGAGGAGCCGGACCTTGTGATTTAAAGACGAAAAGCTACCCATTCGTCTCATCTTCTGATAGTGAAGACTTGCTATTTAGACATTAAAGTGGCATTAGTAGAATGTCCAAATAGGGGACGATGTCACAGCGCTCAGTAGAAATGTGTTCCCAATCATACCCGCCAAATAACACACCTTCCCCACCTTCCTCCCCTAAAATCCAGCCACCTAACCCAGCAAACAGAAAGAACAACACAAAACATCAAGTCGAAAACTTCTGTTGCACGTAGCAATTCTGCATGTCTTATTAAATCACCGTGGATGCATGGCCCATCCCCAGCCAGAATGGTAATAACACCCTCGGAGTATCGCCCTATTAAGACATTCGTGGCGGGGCCGGCCGGCTGACATCTCGTCTCCCTGCCCTCGTACTCGCTCGTACTTTTCTTTCTCGATCCTCTCGGCCCAGCACTGAGTGGGAGTTGGAGAGAGTGAGACAGATGTTTTGTTGCAAGTCGCATTTGTTCAGGCTATTTGTAACAGATTGAATGAGGTGAGGTGAGATGAGATGAGATCTAGATCTGGAAGTTGCTTCTTTTGAAGTAGATGATGGGTGTGATTTTTGCTTGGGCGCGGGGGGAGCACAAGCCTCGTCCTGTCCCGCATTCCACCAAGCCACAAGAGCAACTGGCTCTCCATCCCCGGATCCAAAAGTCCAAAAGAAAAAGCATCAAACATCCTAACTGGTCCATTACCCCGAATTCGAGAGAAGAAAAAGAATTTTGTTGCAAGTCTCAGATCTGCGCAATATATTAATGTGTTCCGTGCGCGCGTCCGCGCCGTGGGCAATGCCACCTCATAGCAAGACATTTAAGATGTCGTTGCATCCTTAGCTTGCTGGAGCAGAGTAGTGGGGTACATTCCGGCATGTAATGTATCTCCCGTTCCGCTGCCACTGTATACTTTCCGTTCCTGCCATCTCCACAAGCGCAAATATCAGGCGTGCGTGACTTCGTTCCCAGCTAATTGGACGAATGGACCTAGAGCGATGAGGATGGGAGGATTTGTTGCAAGTCGTAAATATGCAGGTCTTATTAAAGAAGCACTAGAAGCCTAGATATGGTTTTTTGGGGCTTTGCTTTTGTTGCCTGGACCAGGCTTATGGCTGGTGACTTCTGATACTGGGACGGTATTGGTTCATTCATCTCGGAGGGAGAAGAAAAGGAGGATTTGTAGATCATCAGTAATCTCAGGCCGTTGCAGCTTTTGATTAAAAAGGTCTCTGTGCGCTGATGGAATGTTACTTCAGCAATTTCGATACCAGATTGTGAGAATTGTGAGAGGCATGCTCGTGGAGTTTCTCCGTCAATAAAGGCTCCGTAGAGCACCCAGAAGGATCATCATTTACGAGTTCCAAGACATCTGACCTTTAAGTTTTGTGGACGCTGCATCTAGACTAACTGAAGTTCATCTACAGCGCCGTATTCAAAAGTTAATTATAGAACCGCTGTTCAAGAATGACGATGATCTCAAGATACAAGATCCATCCTAAATAGCTAAATCCGTACAATAAATTAAAAACCACTCTACGGAAATCTAGGTCTCATTACACCTACTAAAAGAAACCTGCTCTTCTGACGTCTACTCGCTCCCTCGGACTCGGAGCAAACCTCTTCCACCCCATCCCAGTCTATCACCTGCCCAGCACCAACCCAGCCCCATCAAGCCCCTCCAACCCAAACCGTCCAATCCCCCTCCCTAACCTTCCAGAACAAGACTGCGCACACGCCCTACTTAATCTACGCGTAATCTAGATAGATTAATATCGTGTGCTGGGTTATAGTGTACTGTGTGTGTTTCCCGCGTGGGCGGCAGGGAGGGGTCGGGCTTATGTGCTTCCGTTATAAGGTGGTCTGGGTGTGTTTGCTGGGATCGCGGTGATGACGAATTGCTTTGGTGAGATTGTGCGTGAGGGGGAATGGTGGGAGGTGAAGAATTGTTTGCTTCTTGATAAATTAGGGAGGATGTCTTGTGAGGGGAGGAGGGTGCTTGTGAAAGGTAGATAGACGTATTTTTTTTATGAGGTTGGCAGAATGATTCCCTGGAGTAAATGGGAAAATATACTTCAAAGTCCACGTAATAATGAAACATCAAAAAAGATGGGATGGGATGGGGTGACCGAAACAGTGAAGGGAAAATCCCAAAGACCACAGAAAGACCAATGCGATCCCTGAAGCAGCATCCATCGCATCCATCCTCGCATCGCATCCTCGCCTGATCTCGCTAAACCAATCCCATCCCGAAATCTTGGCAAGACAAGCCGACCACCAGCCAGCATCTCCCACCTGATCTCCCATCCCATCCCAGCCCATGGCCCAAACTGTAATACCAAAAGCAAAAGAACCCTCTTCGATGGAAGTTCAGAGATTATCCAGCTCCGAGACACGCAAGGAGCACATTCAGCCTGTAGAAATGCGATTTGCAACAAAACATTGTTTAGCTTTTGCTTTTGTGGCTTTCTGGGACGTGAGGGTACGGTAGGTGCTTGGTGGCTTGGGTGGCGAGGCGAAGCGGTCAGCTAGGGAAAGTATAACAGGTCAACTATCGTCCAGAGAAGAAGGCGATGGACCTGCGTTTAATAAGAGGTGCAGAAGTGAGATGTGCAACGAGAACTTTTTCTTTCTTTTCTTCCCGTATTCCTGTACGTCTAATAGGTTAGTTGAGAAGCGTGCCTCGGGGCTAGACTAGGTGAAGATTCGGGATTATCGAGCTATGGAAAGTATAACACGTCAAATATTGCCCACAGAATAAGGAGATGGACCTGCGTTTTAATAGACGCTGCAGAAATGAGATGTGCAACGAAATTCATTTCTTGTTGCCTGATAGGCGGGCTGGATTAAGGTGAAGATTCCAAATTCCCTAGCCACGGAAAGAAAGTATAAGTCGTCCTCCGAGTCTCCAGTCAGGAAGGACACGGACCTGCGTTTAATTAGTGCTGCAGAAATGAGATGTGCAACGAGAATTGTTCCCTCCCTCTACTAAAATTCTGATAGGCTACCAAACGTATCTGCCGATGAGGTGGAGATTCTAAATCTTTGATTGAAGAAGAAAGATTATGATGTTATGCAAAGCTACATTAGGTCTAGCTCATAATTTGATTCATTAAATCGTTCAGACATGTCGATTGGCATCTCAGACAGACGAATTCCTGCGCCCCCGCTATGCAGCGCTTTTGACTCCAAACGCCTCCTCGGTATCCATCCGCTCCATGCTCAAGGCCGGCCCACAACGGGCCAAGCAAACAGACATTAAACATCCCCATCACCATCTCCCTTTGTTCTCAAATCTTTTGCACATCGCACAATGAAACACGGGATCTAGCCACTCCTCTTAGCACCCGTAACATCCTTATCCACTTCCCTCTTCTCATCGCTCAACGAGTTGGCTTTGCTAAGACCTTTGCTAAGTCCACCCTTAACAGCCTGAGCCTCACCACCCCCCTTTCCCCCTCCTTCCTCCTTCGCCAATCCCAAAGCCACAGCTACACCCGCCCCCTCTCCCCCCACAATACCAGCACCAGCTTCAACACCAGCCTCACGACTGCTCATCCATCCCTCCAAAATCCTCCCCACCTCCCGAAACCTAACCGGCTTCGTCATGAAAATATCGACCCCAGCCTCGAACGCCATCTCCTGATCCTTCTGACTACTAAACCCCGTCAACGCAATAATAAGCGCCGGGCTATTCAGCTTCAGGCGCGGGAGTTCAAGGCGAGAATTGAGTTCCGAGGGGTCGAAAGCCGAGGGTGATTGTGGTGGTGGGAAGGGGTATGTTATCGGTGCTGTTTTTGATGTGGGTGAGAGGCCGGATGATGTCGAGGAGTGCGAGTGTGCGGAGATAGAAGGAGTGGGGAGGTTGAAGGGGAAGGAAGAGGGGGGAACACCGAGCGTCGAGATGTGTGATGATTGGGTTTGGATGAGGTTTTGGTGTTCGTAGGCAAGGCGGCGTTCGGTTTCGATCATCTAATCAAGACTTTAGTAAGTATATTTTTCAATGTCTTCAGGTCAAGATCAGGATCAACAACGAGAAAAAACGGTCATTGAGATTTCAAGGGCGGAACATTACGTACGCGGATGTGGCGGGTGGATTCATAGCCTGTCATTATCGGCATGGAGACGTCTGTTCACGTGGATGTTAGACAGATTGATGACAGGTTTGAGAAGGATACATGGGAGACAGGGGGCCATCGTACCCATGAAAATAACATCAAAGCCTCCAGGTCTTTCTCTAAAAGTCTCTAAAGCTATGAGACCATTTGAAGCTTTCTCGAACTCCCATTTATTCTTCTTCATGTACGTTGCCAGGAGCATCATATTGACGGGGTTATCCTTCAGTTTTATTAGCCAATGATTTTGCCATCCCATGACGGAATCAAACCTCAACAAGCAGCATCACTGGCTTTCTAGGTGGCGGCGGTGAGGCATCTGGAGATCTAGGTCTCAAATCCTCTAGATGGCTCGTACTACTACCAGGCGGTTGCAAATCCGACGAGATCTGCGACAAATTCGTGCTGGGCACAACGCCAAGACTTAGGATATCTGACGTTTCCGTAACCTCGATTTCCGTGTTACTGACTTTCGTATCGGCCATGCGTCGTGATGGTGCGGGTGTAGGACTTTCAGGTTCCGCTAACGAACCCAGCGTCGGTGTCTTCCCCAGACTGGGCGTTCGTATAAGATTCAGCACTGTTGGCGAGAACCCAATCGATGACTGCAGATCTCCAATCAGCCGCGAACTACTACTCGTACCTGCAGTCACCAGTGCCCTTTGTTCCGAAAATGCTTCGATATGGGGCCCCTTCTGACTTACCCTGTCTTCAACTGGTGTATGTAGTGTTCCATCTTCGGTATCTAGACAATTTAGTAGGGCCTTGGCTAGGCGATGAGGTCCACAGGGCTTGCTGACGAATTCCACGATCTGGCCGGTGTGTAATCGAGATGGGAATATGTCTCTTCGAGCACCGTTACTGCAGAGGATGAGTAGTATCCCATACTGTGTTTCGGAAACTGCTTGGTTAAGGTATGCAGACTCGTCTGCAATGGCAATATCAGCAGCTTCGCCGCTTGGAACAAGTTTCAGGCCGAACCAGTCAGACGAATATTTCTCCATTGACGCCTTCAAACTTGCGAGAGCGTCAAGTTGCAGCTGAGACCGTCCAGATAGGTTGTCAAACCCTAGAATGCTGACAGTTCGACCGCCTGCTCGACGACGAACGTGTTCAACCTGATCTTCATTCTGGTACAACTTGTCGGACTTCGATACCAAATCCTTCGATGGCGGAGGGCAATTTGACAGTGGTAAGCTCAATTTGATAGTAGTGCCAGTCTTCTGATCACTCTTGATGTCCATTTTCCCACCAGAGAGATCAACAATCTGTTTCACAATGCTCATCCCTAGACCAGTTCCAGGAGCAGTCACATCCTCCTTGATTGTGTTAGTATGTATAGCAAAGACCTATTTCAGTAGGCTGGAATAAGAAATCAAACCTGCGAGAAAGGCATGAACATTTTCTTCTCCATGAAATCTTTTGACATCCCCTTCCCGGAATCCGAGATCGTCAACGTCACCATCGTTCTATCGCCTGCACCAGATTTTGATCCAGGCTCGTGAGCTATAGGGTGAGCTTCGAGCTTGATCTTAATGAAACCAGCGGTGGTATACTTCAAGGCATTGCCAAAGATGTTCATCGTAAGACGCTTCCAAGTGCCGGGAACGGTGGGGAACTTCCACTGATCTTTGAAATCTATGTCAATTATCACTGTGAGTAGGTCTTTGGATACACCGTATTCATCTGTTGGCGTTTGGGATCTCTGGTCCACTGTGACGTTGTCCTTCGTCCGACTCTTGGTTGTGTCGGCCAGGCCTTCTGAAGACAAGCCATTGAACTCAAAGCCAGCATAAACACCTTCAAGAACCTCCTCGATAACTGCGGACACATCGAGGTCTGCAACGACACCCATAGGCTGCATTGTCGTTTGCCCAAATTTTTTGATCTTTGAAAAGTCCAAAACATGCTCAATCGTGTCGAGGAGAGTTCGACCACATATATCGACTGTATCAACCAAATTTCTCTGGAATCCATCCAGGGTAGTATCGGCAAGGAATTCTACGCTGGCAAGAATTCCGTGAAGCGGGCTTCTCAGTTCGTGACTAACATTACTGATAAAGTCCCCTTTGGCGCGGTCAGCGCTGAGGGTGTTGAGTCGGCTAACTTCCGACATGACGGAATGTCCAAACGCAATTAGATACGAAAGATGGTTTTCAGCAGTGAAGATGCGAGTAGCAGAAGTCGACCAGGCAAAGGATCCAATGAAACATCCAGATGTAGAATCGTAAAGTGGAACGAAGAAGATCTGTCGTGCTTCAGGGAAGGCGACGAGTAGACGCAGTATCTCTGCTCGCTTCCTGGCGGCTCGACGGGCTCGTTTTTCTTCCATGGCAGAGTTGACTATGGTGACCACAGAGCAGTCTCGTGAACTGGGGATAGGATCAGAAGAAACGGGGCCATCTGCATCAAAGACAAACAATTCTCCTTGGGGATACCTCCTGACAAGGGACGTGAGTAGACTTTGGTCAATGGCAGTAAAGGTTCGGGGAGGGTTGCTGTTGTCGCTCTTCCATGACGAAGAATTGCGAGTCGAGAACCCTAGAATGTCTGACTTAATTCCCATTGATGAAGAGGTAGGTAGCCCGCTAGCTTGTGAGTGGTTTGTGTGTGAATGGTGTGAGTGGTTTGAGAGGTGGCTGTGAGGCAAGACATGTGGTGAGGGGCCCGGCCTGACCTCCGGGGGGTCGTCCTCGCCAGACTCTGAGTCCGAGTCGGTGGTATCTGACTCGTCAGTCGAACGTCGCGGATCCATCTCCAAAGTACTTCTTCCCTGATAGAATCGGAAAGGTGCGTCGAAGAACACAGCACCATCAACCTCCATGCCTTCTCGCACTAAATTTGACGCTCGAGAAAAGGTAGCATGAAGGCGATTAGCGAATCCAGTATTCGCAAACTCATCATCTCGACCTCCGGCGAGAAGATCGTGAACTTGGTCTTCAGCTCCTTCAAAGACGGATTTCAAAATTGGAACCTGGGGAACCTCGGATGAGGAACTCCATGGGGAATTGTTGAAATTGAAGCGTGCATCTGGATTGGTTCCCGTATGCTGGAGAGGAGACTGGAGTGGGGAGTCCACAGTCACGGTTGGTTGTGACCGGAAGGATCCTAATTGCTTTTGTCCATTCCTATAGCTTCCTGTGCCATCATTTTTGTTGGTCTCCCATTGAAATCCCACACCGGCGCCAGACGGAAGGTTGTATCTCTTGAGTCGCTGCCAATCTCCATCCATAGTCCCATCACCTTCAATAAAGGCATGCAGTGCTTGACTCATCATGGTAACTCTGACAATGTCCTCCTTTGCCCGGATGCCCTCCAGATGATCCATAACCGTAGCAGCCATCTTTGTGAGGAATTGAGCCTGGTCCAGAGATATTTCCGTCCGCGGCCTGTCATCCACCACGTAGACACATCCGATGTTCACACCCTTGAGATTGGTCAGAGGAACACCACAGTAAAACCTCAAATATGGCACTCCCCTGACACAATCAAGATTTCTCGTCTTCTCGTCCAGCTGCAAATCCGGAACCAAGTACCATGGTGTCGTATCCTGCTTCGAGCCCAGTCCCAGAGTCTGTTCGCAGAGAGATGCGCCGCGCGGGACTCGCGCACCGCTGATTGAGAGCCATGCATTCTGCGCACCATCATCGTCGCTGATACTCAGAGTACTTGTAGATTCCGCGAGGAAGTATTCGTTTTCGTGATCGATGAGCGAGACGATAGCTCGTTGTGCATCTAATCGCAGCGCAATCAGTTGGGCGAAGGCTGTAAGCGCTGTATCGGAGAAGGACTGCTGGGTATTGAAGTTCGTGACTTTAGGGAGGAAGTGAGGGCCATGCACATTGCTTGGGTCGACTGGAGATAGTTCGGGGGTATCCGTTGCCTTTGCGATACCCTTGGGTTGATAGTATCTACTCGAGTGAGACGCTTTTCTTCAAGAAGAGGAGAATAGAGAGCGTCGTACCTGTAGACTTCCCTCGAACGAAGGGTCTCTGCCGAAGTCATGTTTGCAAGCGATGATGAAGGTCAGCCAGCGGCCATACTGGGCTAACAGTTGTAGTGGCGTCAGCTTGGTTATGTATGTATAAGAGACCGAGTCGTGGCTGAGGTTTGCAGAGAATTGCGGCAGCGCCGAAGAAGAGAAGGGATCTTTTGCTCGTATGGGATGGGATGGGATACTCTGCCCAAGTTGATGCCAAGAACATACGACTCAGGAAGCGAGGTTCAGGGCAGGGCAGGGTCTGCGGGAGACGAGTATCATCAACTGGCCTGGGATGAAAACGTGGAAAAGAGGGAATCAACCGGGCTCCGAAGACTATGTGACCGAGGTGTTGGATTTTACAGAGGGTCCGCCCAGACGATCTCTGACAGGCAGTCCTCTCTCTCTCTTTGGTAGCGAAGGCAGTTGGTATTGTTGATGTTATTGTTGTCGCTGTCCTCCTCGCGGTCGCTCTCGCTGTCACAGGTGTCGTCGATGTCCTGGTGCTCTCTGGTCGTCGTGCCCAGGTTGTTCGGCCTGATTATAAGCTAGTTCGGGTTGGGTTGGCTTTTAATCGAATTGAAGCTGCTCAGTGCTCGTACCGCTGTGGACGCAAGTATTGCTGTTTTCATTATCAGACATTGATATGGACAAGGATATGGGACACGACTGGGGATAGCAAAAGAAGGTGGAGATGGCAAGGTCATGGCATGGTCATGGCATAGGAGGGGATGACATGGAAATCGAGATCGAGACCACGATCGGAATCGAGAAATTCAGGGTCCAAAGCCAAGACAACGGAACATGGACGATAAACGACTGCTAGCGGTGGCTCAGCCCCGTTGAGGGCGTGGTGTGGCTCGACTGTGGCTAAAACGTGGGGCTTCTGTTCCCCTGCCAGCTGGGAGGGAGATGTCGCATCGGATGTTGTTTTGTCCCAAGCTTCAATCACCGTTGATCCTTTGCATCCTCAAAAGGATGAAACTAATGCAAGAAGAAGGCAAAATCAAATACAATGCATATGTAACTGCATCACTATCTGCTTATTGAATGAATGAAATATGACTATATGGTATCAATACCGCCCAATCCTACTAAATCGGGCTCACCATTCATTCAAGCCTCCAACTGCCACTAATTCCAAGGTTTGCTCTCCCATGCATGAATACCTCCCACGACGAATGTAACTCTCGCCACCCGCTTCGAAAATTCCAAGATTCCTTCCCGCGTCCAGTACCAAACGACAGGCTACGAGCACTTCTCCTCCACGAACCTTGGAAATCTAGACTCTCACTCACATTGCCAGCCTGGCACACACGAGCCACAAGAACGGAGGTTCGTCCGTCATGAACCCCTGCCCAGCTCAAAGCGACCCTGAAAAGAAATACAAAAAACAAGCTCGACTACCGAGAGCAGGGGAAATGCGTTTCAGAACCCTGGCTTCATGTAGCTTCTTTCGGTTTGCCTCTTGTGGCTGACCTGTCTTCTTTGAGCTTATACATGTGGTTGGAGGCGATAACCACGGCACTCGTTCTCTAACTTTTCTTCGTCGGGAGGGTAACCGAACCCATTCACACACAATGGCTCTCCGAGTGGCAAGTATTCCCATGTTTCGAGTGTCGCCACCAAGTACCTTTATTATCTGATGCACTCGATGCCTGTTGAGAGGGTCCTGGTGGAGAGTCTGTATCGATTTGACACCTAGATAGCCAGCCTCTACGGCAGTGGCCCCTGGAGGACTAGCAGAGCATCACGACATATAAGCATCTACAGATGCCTTCCCCAGAGATATACGTAGGTACAGGGGATGTGTAGTAGCGCTCCGCTGGTCCTCCGGGGCCCACTGCCGTGGAGGCTGAGAAGTGAGGGGAGGAGATCAGGGCAAAGAATGAACAGAAAATAACGGAATAGACGACCCATAGGCCATGCAATTCAGCACAAATATATAATGTAGACTAAACATCGTATGTACATAAGCAAGTAAGTATATACACTTCCCCATCCATTCCCCATGCATCTTAACTAAGCCGGACACCCCCCTTCCGGAAAATTACAAAAACTCCCATTCCCTCCCCCAACAATACTCACCTCATCGAAAACCACATTCCTACAACTCCCTTCCCCACAAAGCACATAATAATTCATACTCCCCTTCCCAGCTGCCGTACCCGTGACGTTCTTGAAGAGGATGTTCTCGATCATGACGCCGTTGGAGGGGATGCCTGTGGGGCCGCCGTTGAGGTAATCTTGTTGGATGTCGATGCCGTAGTCGGAGGCGGCGGTTATGGCGAGGTTGAGGTACGTTATGTTGGAGATGGAGCCCGTGGTGTTGAAGTTTGATTTTATGCGGGCGCCGTTGGTGGAGTTGACGAGGGTGCTGTCTTTGAACTGTGGTAGGGGAGGGTGTGAGCTAAAGTTTCTTGTACTGTGTGTCGGGAGATAGGAAGGGAGGGGGGGAATTAATTGGGATGAGATGGGTCGGGATGGGATGACAGCTTACCAGAACATTAGTGACATTGTTATTCGCCTTCCCCCCAACAGAACCAATACTCAACCCATGCGATCCCGAACAAAGCATGCCCGACGCAGTTATATTATATCCGCTGGTGACAGCAACGCAATCGTCCTGATTATACACCGTACAGTTCTCGATCAGGACATTGCTGCTTGACCTGACGCCGAAGCCGTCAGAATTGTGTGCTGCGTTCTTGTCGCCGCTGAGGTTGTTCGGGACGTCGCCTGCTCGGTTGTCCATGAAGATGTTGCGGATCGTGATGTCTGATGACCCGTCTATTGAGAATCCATGGGCGGGCCAGTTTTGGATCATGAGGTTCTCAATTATGGATCCTGAGGTCATCTTGACTTTGATGAATGTGTTTGGTCTTTCGGGTCATGTTAACGTTGTGTTTTGTTGAAGGGCGTGTGAGGAAGGTCTTACTTGGGGCGACCACCATTAGAACCAAGACCATCCCAATACAGAGATCCGTTTCCTTCGATCACTCCCCCCGGAGCCATGGTGATGGTGACATTCTTCCCCCCGAAGCTGATGGGGTTGAAGTTACTCGAGTTGGTGAACTCGAACGAAGTTGTTCCCGCAAACGTAACCACGGAATTCTTCTTTAACTTGGAGAGGTCGATGGTACTATTTGATGGCGCGACGATATCCTGAAGGGTAATATTCGTACAATTGGAGATGGCTGAAGCGATCTGGTTGAATTGGGTACAGATACACGAGTCTGCGGCAAAGACGGTCGTGGAGATGGAAGACAGCAAGATATATAAAAGAGTGGAATGCATCTTGGCGACAGAAGACGAGCGATGCTTAACTGAAAGAAGACTGAAGATCAAACGGAGAAATACTGATTAGATCGAAGACAAGACAGAGGGGTGCATAGACACTTATGTTGACCTCGGTATAGCGTCCAATCTTGCAGGACAAAGGCAAATAAACTCTTTGTCTTATTCGTCTCATCAATCCGAGGCTCTCGTGTTTTGTTGCGAGAAATCTAATTGATGGGCGGTGTTCATGCAAGTCCCCAATGCAGATGATTGATTGTGGAGATTTGAGGCTGCTGAAGCCACTCGCAACGTGTGTTTCCTCGTCTATATAGTCTTCGAAACAGCCGTTGCCTCTCCTTGGATATGTTCCAACCTCCGGCAGGGAAGTGTCGAGTACGAGCCTCCAAACATGAGATTGACATGTGTTGGAGATGGGGCTAATCGTTCACAGCAAAGGCTACTGGAATTTATCCACAAGTCGTGCGCTCGACCGACGAGGATTTCTATATTGAGAGGGAGAGTGGACACTTCAACTTGATTGGAGATGACGAGTAAATTGCACCAGGGGACAGGGAAGGAAAGGAAAACACTTTCAAATTTTCTTTGAAAGAAGGCATGGACAAGCGGAAACTCAACCGATCTTGGTTCCGTGTTTACTCGGTTTGGTGAAACTTCTTGTAATGAGAGATTGTGGCATAAGGTGGATGATACCAGACGATGTCTATATGGGGGGGCGATCGGATGGAAGGAATATGATTGGAAATGGACGGAAGACCTCGAAATGAAACGAAGTTTCAGCTAAGCGATCACATGACATCGCCAAGACCTTGTATTTGGCCCCCAACCTTGGTTTCTTCCTCCTCCATTCACGTTGACTTCAATTCTCACTCGAACTCCCACAGCAAATAGCCCATAACCAAGCGATGGCCCGAAAACTCCAAATCCGGTCAAATGCTGGAAGCGGCTCAGTACGTCTGCAAGCTACGAACTCGGAACAGGCTGCAGTCCTGCAGTACTCCCAACAAACGATGACCGCAGGAGGATGTGGATGGCTGGCCAGACCAGCCTGAGTCTGGAATCACCTCAGCCTTTCGAGACGCGTTCGACTTGTCAACTCGTGGAACTCCTCGTCACATCGACTTCCCCGAACATCCTCGCTGTACCACCTTCCAAATCGAATAAGATGATGATGTACATTAACTCTGCCAGTGATTCGAGTAAGCCCAGAAGTCTGTACCTCGAATCATCTTCTTCCCGTAGGCATGTGCCTTTCACCTCCTCGCCAGACCTGCAACTCGATTGGACCGTCTTTACGCACCGGATATACTGAGGATTCTGACGGCATCTTCGGCTGCATCAGGGCGGCAGGAAGCATGCATGCAAGAGTCCAGGAGCCCACGAATAGGATACAGGCTGCTCGCCACATTAAGTTTCGGGATGCCATTCACAAAAGGATGCCCTCCCACACGATCGCACGGAGCTGTTGGCAGAGCATAAGCCAGGGCAGAGGAGAGTTGATCATGACTCCGGTCTCGCGATCTGATCCTTTTGCTTCTGCCTGGAGACAAGCCCGGGTCTCACACCTTGCTGCGCCATTTCCATCGCTGTCAGGCGATCTGCGGTCAGGACAGCAGCTATTCGCAGCAGACGAATCAATACACGCGATGGCTGCAAGAGGCAAAACTCGCCCGTGTCCGAGTGGTCTTGATCCTGGTCGGGCTATTTTGTACCCCTGTTACTCTGTTACTACTGCATAATCTCCACTGTTTGGGGCAAGAAAATGGGAAAGGTATAAGTCGAAGGGCCGTCCGACTTTGATAGCAGCGATGGGAAGCATCCGCTCTCATCACTTCTGTGCCAGGGCCGCCCTTTTGAACTCGTTTCCACGCCCTCGTGAGCGTCAGTCTGCACTTCCTGCTGCTGTTCATGCACATCTGGCCAGCCAATTGCCTATCACAGCCAGAAAGAGGACAAAGGACCCACAAAAATATGCAATCCACGACCCCTCATTGGCTTTTCCAGGCTTCCACCTCCTCGCCCTTCACCGAAGATGCTCAATACACGCAACTCGACAGTCTCGCCAAGGCCACTTCTCTGGATGGACTCGAGGCTCAGACGATGCAGGAGGGGGGCTACTCGCCTTCTGATTGGTCGACTCGAGACTTGACGTTCCTGATTGGCTGCATCTGCTCGGTCTTCTGACTGAACACTCGATCATTGCCTCTCGTTGGCTCACTCGATCCCCACTGGTCAATCAAGGACTCTGGTTGGCAATCCTGAGGATCCTGACTGTACAATCCAAGACTGGATCTGGTTGGCTCCCGGGTGCCCTCGTTGCTTGCTGGACGCTGATGCTGGAGGCCCCTCGTGCTGGACTGTACAGTGCTTCATGACAAGATAAACCGTATGTTTGTCTGCTTGGGAAGTATCCAGCATGGCGCAGCATAATACAGAACAGCATCGAGTCTCTCCCATACTGGCCTCAGTACAGCAACGGAAGCTCCCTAGCAGGATGGATTGAGGAGCTCAACTGGTAGTTCCTGTCCTTGATCTGTTCCATGGCGGGTTCAATATATTGTATTGTTGCAATTATGTATTGGACTGTCGGTCAATACCAGACCGACAGTGGTCTGGTGTGCTATCATCAATTGGGCAAATCCAAGGACAGAGGTAAGTCCTTCGTTGACTCGGGGTCTAGCGAAGTCCTGTGGTAGGTGCTGGCAGGTCGATTTCTACTTCCGCTACGCGTCCCTCTCTTTTCCCCCTCCGCCTTTCACTCTCGCCTCGCTCCTCACCACTCACAACTCACCACCCAGTCCAAGCTCTTCCCTCCTGTCCCATCTCATTTTATTCCCTTCTCATTCCAACAATTAAACACCACAATTCCTCTACTTCTACTGCATTGATCCAAATTGGTCAGTACCGCTCACATCTTGCGCTATACATCAACCTCAATTCAAAACCAAAATGTAAGCCGCAGCGCTCCCCAAGCTATGATGGTCCTCGCTGATGCTGGAGCCTAGCTCCCACTGCATCATGTCTTCCTTCGTCGGGCAAGCTTCCCAAGGCGTGGCCGCCGCTGAATCTTCCACAAATGACCAGAATGAAGGCATCAACTCTCCTAGGGCCATTTACACAGGCAAAAAAGAAGCTGCCGCTACAGGCGGGGAGAGCTTCAAAGACAGCGGATTCTTCGACGACGAGTCTTACACTCCGAGGGTCGACTACGAGGACTTCCAACTCTACAGAGACGATCTTTCTGAGATCGATCCCGACACAGACAAGTTCTTCGCAGATGCAGATGCATCAGTGCAAGAGCATGCCGGGTCCTTCTACAGCGAGAGCAACGACAGCGGGGTGGATTTCGACGGTTACAATCTCGGCTCCAAACATGCTGCATCTGACGAGGACGCACTCTTTTTCAACACGGTCCGCGAAGTAGCCGTCTCTGCAGTCAGCAATGCAATCTTTGAAGCTCTCGAGGACTACGATGCCCGCTCGCAGTCTGATTTTATTCCTACCCCACCTCCCCGAGATGAGGATGTCGCTACTACCAACCCACTTCGCTTTTGGGTGTCAACCTACCTTCATCACGAACACATCGCATACCAGCTCTTGCAACAACCACAACCAGTGCGCGACACGGAGGTGTAATGACACATTCATGATAATAACGAAATTTTCTTTGGTATATTATTCATCTGGCATGTTGATTGGCTTGGTTACGAGTTAGAAGTAGGTCGCGAGTTCGATATTCTTGCTTGAGCTTAGGGTACAGGCGGCGTTGTTAATACTGGGATGGAAGCTGGGAAGAGCGCAGCAGGAGTTTGGAATTCCCCTGGTGTTTATATCCAAAAGTCATTTGTTCTTGCCCATACTGCGATCTACCACATCCACCCTCAAAATATATAATGGTCTTGCATACCTCTGCTCTTGTGCATCTTCCTCCCTCTTTAAGATACCTTAGTCTGCAAACTATTTCCCTTCTCCGCCTAAACCACTATCTCTGGTTTTCATATCGTCGCCCGCCTAGCTGTTTCTCGCCATTCACGCAAAGAGACTTCTTTCATCCCATGTCATCCGAAACTAATCATCTCAACTCACATGCACCCACCCACAATATCCCATTCCCCCCGTCTCACACATTCTCTCATCCTGTCATCTAAATCGCAGCCTCAAATCGTCGTCCAACGAAGCTTCCTCATACCGAGTAAACTTGTTTTGCATCCGATTCTTCAAACACACACATGCATTTCTTCAAATCTCGAAACTCAATGTTCGCTCAACCCTCCGCTCCGCTCCCTGTCCTGGTCCTGGTCATGGTCCTGGTCCAGGCCTCCATGGTGAGCCCCTACATCACAACCCCGCGATGATCAGCGCCGCCCACGCCAACGCCATACTTGACAGCTCGTTGGCTCGACCCGGCGTGCGGCAACCAGTGATGGTGCCCGCCACCAACCCAGCACCAACACCAGCATCCGCCGCCAATAAATCTTCAGGGTCAATGACTTCAGGTAGCGTAGCCTAGAACTCCCCAAGTTTTATATTATATCTCTCGTTGTTATTAGCCACTTCATCAATGTGCAATAGAAAGCAATAGATGTAACTTCGTCGGTGTCTACACGATTATGAAATGAATTCTTTATAGTAAGTAGTATTCAGAGCAAGCAATGCCGCAGCTTCCTTCATCCCCGTCTTCACACCCAGATTCAACTGAATTCCAGAACTACAGAAGTCATCCATCCCCTCTCATTCAACAACAATAATTCTTTCCTCGAAACAGAACACCCAAAAAAGCAGTCAGCCTCGTCAAACAGCCTTCTCCAACAGTCGCAGTCATCACAACAAATGATTTTCATGTTCGCATCCCTTACTTGCCTGAGTGCTTGCTAAACCGCCACAGCCTTCCAGACCGCCTGAACTCCCACTCTCCAAGAAATATATACACTGTACACACATGCATGCATCCATGCATGCACGCATCACTCCTTGCGTCGACTCCCAACAGCGACGTGCAACAAGAAAATTCAGCGTACCAATCTGCTTTCCCTGGCACCACTGCTGGCATTAGGAACCATGAGAGCCCAAGTGCGATGTGCAACAAGAAACGCGCATCTCTGCATTCGTATTGGTGTAGAAGTATTAGGGAGAGGGAAGAGGGAAGAGGGACGGGGAGGGGATGGGAGGAGCAAATGTGATGCTGCCATGTGGTGGTGCATACCAGCCTAGCGGGGAGGGTGTACCGTGGGTATAAGGACAACATTGAACTTTGTGTGGACACGAGTAAGACATGATGGGATTGGGTATGATGCGAAACTACAAGACTGGGCTGGGATCGTGGTCGCGAGGCTCTGCGGGCTTGGAAAGGTAAATATTTGTATTATATTAGTAGTTATTATATATGTGCATATTCGCTACAGTGACCAGCCTTCTTTCCAGCTTTACTCCTCAGCGACTGGAGAATGGCTTTTCTGTTTTCTTGTTGCACATCTCAAATCTGCAGCATTGATTAAATGCAGGTCCAGTTCTTTTTCGTACCATTCTTAGATCCTTAGTTGGTACTGATATGATAAGACGTATATTATATATTTGCAAATCATTATAGGTAGTAGGGATAGGGGGTTGAAAAATCTCAAGCCAGAACTCGGGGTAGGTGTGGTTGATACCTTGTTGTAAGTCGTAGATATGCGGACGTTATTAAATTCAGGTACACATCAGCTTTGATGAATCATAGAGAGGGCTCTTGTGGTACCTATTGCTATATGAACTACATGTCTAGTGGCTAGAAGAGTGGGTGGCGGGGGACGGGCCGGAATCCAGCCACTTTGTTTTGTTGCTAAGCGAGACTGTAAACCTTTTTGTTGTTGCACTTCGTAATTATGCGGAAGTTATTAAACGCAGGTCCCTTTCTTTTCTTTGTGAACTATAGCTGCTCTCCTATCTTAATACGCAATTCTATGCATGTGCCACTCGACGGCAAATAATTGCGGTATGTGCTGCCCCCAGCCCAGCCACCTGTTTTATTGAACTTTGTTGCGATGTTGTTCTGTTGCATGTCGTAAAGATGCGGAGGTTATTAAGCGCAGGTCCCTCTGTCCTCTATATGGGCTATAGGAAGTCTAGTATCATAAGATACCGTTCTATACTTGTGACTGCCACGGGGAATATAGCGGCAAGCACGGCAGCTGCCAGCCTTCTGATTAAGCGACCTCGTCTGGTGGTGTTGTTGCACGTCGTACATATGCGGAGGTTATTAAACGCAGGTCCTACTGTCTCCTATGTGGATGACAAGCGGCTAATACTTCATACACTATCATACAATGCAGTATTATACATAAAAATGCCTTGTCACTCAGCTTGAATTACCTCATCTCGCCTAGCCTCCCCAGCCTCCTCAGTGAGCATGAAAGTTATGCTGCACTTCTACAATCTGCAGTATTTATTAGACGCAGGTCCCTTTGTCTTGACTGTGGATCATACGCGGCTATTTAGTTTCTGGTATTATAGCAGGGCTGAGGATATACATTTCATTGCAGGGAACAAGATATTATATCGATGCCAATGTTGCGGACACGAATACCATCTTAAATTTGACATTGTGTTCCTCCATAAAGCGCAAAATCTAGTAAAATAAATTTGGAATTAGATGGTTTTAGGTTTTAGACTTGGGCGATGCCTTGTAACGGGCTTGGTTCAACTTCCTAGACGTTCTTGGGGGAATTCTTACTCCCCCTTAGCAATGTCCAGTATTGACTTAACATTTCCAAACTTTCTTGATTAGGTCCGATAACTTTATCGAGGAGGTCGATATTAAGCTCCTTGTTGCAAGAGTCTAGTGCAAGGACTAATTGCAGAGCCCCGCCTCAATCTTCCCGCCTTCCATGGCTTCCCCGCATACCATACTCTTTCTCTCTCCTTCGGAAACATAGTTTTGTTGCACGTCTCATATATGCAGTATAAATTAGCAATGCAGGTACATCAGTGATACCATGGTTTCTCTCTTCTTGATCACGCAATATCAGTTCTGATATAGTTAGGCTGGTGACTTGACCACTTGACTGATCTCTCTTTTCAGTATGCTTTGCTGCATGTCTGATATTATGCAGTATAGAAGAATAACAGGTACTGGATCATTCTCATAGTGTCCATCTACTAGCGTAAGTCATAAAACTTCTGATATAGCTGTCAAGTGAACTTCACCAGCCCTTTCCCTCGCTCACCCGTCTCGTTACATGTTTTGGGATACCGGCTTCATTTCACGTTTGATATAGCCGGTAGTGAGCAATATCACACCAGTCACCTCCTTGTAAACTGTGCCGAATTGGGTCCACCAGAGGAGTGTTCTAGTCGACTGCCTCCCTTTCCGTACTTTTAGCTCAACTTCCACTTCCTCCAAGAAAGCAGCTTCTGCAGCTTTTGAATCACACTACAGTAGACACAGGGTTCAGATCTGTTGAAAATAGTGCCGTCGTACATTAACTTGGAGCCGTCGTCCATAACTCTCAAAATATTATTTCCACTCCCTATTTTCGTACTAGCTCCTCTACCATGTTCCTAGTCTCGTGACGAACAACTTCTTGTATCTTGTTGCACGTCTATTATATGCAACATAGAGTAACATTCAGGAACACAGTACTTTTGCATACGCGAAATATGGATTCAAATTCATAAACCTCCTGCTATGATCTCGAATCCCTCTCGGCTAGCCACCCCACCAGTCACCCGGCGGTTTGTGCTTCGGTCTTCGCGATCGCACTTTGTCTTGTTGCACGTCTCATATATGCGGAATAAATTATTATTCAGAAACATAATCATTATGCACCTATGAAATATTAGCCTAGCTTCATAGTGCTGCTGTTATAGTCTTGAATCCTTCCCGGCCAGCCACCCCACCAACCACCTGGCGGCTCGCGCTTGTATTTTCCCTACTCGAATTTCACTCGTTGCAAGTCTGATATATGCGGTATAGATTGAAATTATAGGGACATCTCACTGCGTCCGTAATATTCTGAGGGGGAAAATACTTGAGAACATTATCCCTAGTTTTTCTCCAGCCACTTCACGGCTAATCCTTCTTTTATTCAGATGACAAACTCTGTTGCATGTCTTATATATGCTGTGTAATTCGAAATGCAAGCACATATGAATTCAAGATTTATGTGAGTGTTTGAATCATGTTTGGAGTCCTGTAGTATCATTAAATGAAAATTAACTGTAAAGTTCTTCTCCTGGTGACATAATTCTGCATGCCACTTGGGGCTTTGTCCCACTTCCTTAATAACATTTTCAGAACATTTATACGTGATGTACTTGCTATTTTCTTTCTATTTGCTGGATTTATATTCTCCAAAAAAAAAAAATCTTTCTCGTTACAAGTCCCTATTCCAATGTTTTTACATTAATAATTGCGCTGCTATTATTCTCAGGCCCCTCGGCTAGCCTCTCACCAGCTTCCCAGCGCTCTACACCCATGGTGTACCTGACTTGTTGCACATCTCATATATGTAGTATAAGGTAGATTTCAGGCAAATAAGTAACTCCGTGTTATAAAGAATACATAATGCATCTTGATATTGCTTGCTATTCTTTCGTTTTCCCGGCCAGCCACCTACCAGCCATCCCACTCGTTTCTCTACTTGTACCTGTCCTGTTGCACATCTCATGTATGCAGTTTAAATTACTTTCCAGGCACGTAAGAACAGCTTTGTAATAGCAGTAATCTATAGTAAATTCAAAGGCATGCAGGAGACTCTCGCTTGACCAAACACCAGCCTCTTGTGGGCCAAGTGTCTAGAGGTAAGTACTTTTGAAGGTTGATTTGTTGCAAGTCTCATATATGCAATATAGAGTGGTTTTCAGGCACATATTTATGGTGCATACTGCGTTATGATAGTACCCACTCTACACGTAGGCATTGGTCTCAATCGGTGGCTAGGTTCCACTCCCCGGCCACTGGAACTGACATGAACATACGTTTACAATTTCAGCTCTATAGTTTAGAGGGAAAAAATTCCAAATCAGAAATATATAGCGCAGGTTCATTTAGTCACCGCGGTAACCTACTCGATGCAGGTACAAAATGCTTGAGTGGCGATATTACGGAAATAGTAATGTGTGGTTGGAAACAACGTGTTTTGATGCAAGTCGCACTTCTGCACAGTATATTGATATACCCAGGGTATGGAATAGAAATCGCAGATTAAGTCGAGGATTCTAGAAGAGGTTGCACGAAGGTCTTGTAGATCAGCAATGCTGCTGCGCAATCAGACCCACTGCCTGCTCGAAAACCCACCTCACCTCCTCAGCAATCACTTCCGGTTCCAGCATCTGCACATTGTGTCCACTCTTTGTCTCTCTAAATCTCTTCAGCCTATCGTCGCTACTCAACTCCAAAATCTTCTTTGCTCTCCCACCGCCATTCTCGGCACAATCAGCAATGAACTCTCTGAACAACCTCCTCTCCTCCTCTGTCCCATTGCCCGCCGCCACACCAGCATCATAAACACATCGAAAATCCCTTGCACCGTTTGCATAGATAACACTTACAGGACACTTCCCCAACACATGCGTTTCCAACTGCTTCTTCTCCTTCAGCACGTCAAAGTCCCCACCATGGAAGCCAGCTGCTTCAGCTTCTTCTGCCTCGAGACGGCCTGGTCGAGCATTCTCTTGCATCACTGCCACTACTTGCTCCTTTGAGAGGACGTGGTCTGCTGCTATACCAGTAGCTTCTATATACGACACTGAACCCTGCACAGCGTTCATGTACGGATACGGGAAGTTTGATGGATCAGCAAATGTATGTTCTGAATTCGCGTCGACGAAAATCATGCCCACGACAGCGGTGGGATTGAGATGCAAGAATTCTCGTGCAAGAACACCGCCCCATGAGTGCGCCAACATTATATATGGTGGAGGAATATTTGCAACTTTGAGCAGAGCGGAGAGTTCTTGGGCGACGGAAACGGCTGTCGTGATGGTTGGTGGGGGAGATTTGGTTTCAGACTTCCCGAGGCCGGAACGATCGAATGTTAGAATGCGGGCAAATGGTGTGATGAGGGGGATTAGAGCTGCCCACTCTAGTGTACTACTGGCGTGGCCAGTCATGAGGACTATGAGAGGCGTGTTTGATGAGAGGGAAGGACCCGAGATGGATAGATGGAGGGAGTGAGTGCCGATTGATACTAGGTCTGAGCTGGATCCGGTAGACCAGTCGATCTTTGGGGTTTGCTGAGCCATGGCGAAATAAAGTGTGGAAGTTGATCAAGTCGTGATGCGGAAATGCAGTGCTTGTTTGAGTTGACGAAGTGGAAAGTCTCCTATTGAAGGAGGTTGGGAATGCTCTTTAGGCGGCAATGGTACGTATTGTAAGCACGAGGTCCTTGAAGTGCTGTAGAGGCACAGTTTACTTAGCTGAACGTAGCCGCTTTAGCGAGGAAGCAGGCTCTTCACCCACGATCGTGATGGTGATGAGCAGTGGCGGAGAGAAATCCTCCAAGGGAAGAAATACCAGCTCTTTGAAATTGAGAGTATCTTTATCTACAGTATATTTCGTCAACGGAAGATCTTGGATCTCGGGAGCGGTGAAGGGCATATTAAACGAAATCAATGTTAGAGACAGGAGCCCCTAGATCGCGCCCGGTGTCAAGCTAGATTTGACATCTTTGGAAATTGCGGGAACTGGTATGAATGACGCGGGTACTAAACCGGAGCACCGAAAGCCAGTAAGCTTTAGAAATTTGATACTATAACATTCTAGGAATTGAGAGTACTGCTCGATGCGAAGTTACAATACCAGATCAAGCAATCGAGGACAGTATTGCCGAAAATATTGGTATCAAGGGCTCAAGGCATGGAGTCAAGCATTGCAGAAAGGCCATGCGGGAAGTTCTGGTACGCTCTTGAAAAAACCTTGGAAGATACCAGATAATATTGAGTAGAATGGGATCTCGAATGATGAAGCATTGTTCACATGGAATGGAGTGGGATGACAGTGGAGGTGGCTAGAGTATGTCGGCATGCATCACTGCTGCTGAGCTACCTAGGCTGTAGGAATATTTTGTATCTTGCAGCCTCGGGAGGCTCTACACAAGGCGTTGCTTTAGGGAAAGCCTCTTTAGGGGAAACTCTATCCCCGTATCTTGTAGCCTACTTGCTCGCGACGCCAAAGGTTTGTTAATTGAAAGAATGGAAGATAGCCCCTCAATTAAGCACATGAACCACAGGTGATCCTCAGTCGGTCAATTTGGTGCAAAGACATGAATTGCTATGCTCGAAATATGGTAAGAATTCTTGCAAGAAATTTTTAAAATGGCTCTTAATCTGGGTATAAAGCTGGTCCCGCCTCGGCTTCCTACCAGAATCTGACCTTTTAGCACAATAATTCCTAAGATTGCTAGATTCCTCCTTTATTTTTGTACTCCGTTTTTGCTTACGGTTCTTTCTAAATCAAATAAATAGGGAGAGTCAGTACAAGTCTAGATATTCGAAGATTTTCCTCTTACCGAAGGACATGAAGCGGCTCCTCCCCCCTCTTCCCGGCCAGTCTAGTCATATATGACCATTCATTGGTTCTCCCTTACTGAATCGAATTCAATCCACGCTGCTCATTCAGTGAATCTTTCATCCGAACTCAATTTTCTTTGTCGTTCCCAGAGGTAAACAATTAATATATCCGTCTCGCCTAAGTCGTAGCGTGGCGCTACCTGATACTTATGCCTTCTTGCTTTCATGTTCCTCGAAACTATAACGCATCCTAGCGAAATCCACCTTCGAGAAGGAGAAAAATGCAAGACACCCCCAAACACTTCAAAGTCCCTCGTAGCTGCGCTTCTTCAGCTCATCGTCTTGAGGCGGTCAATTAACACATCAAACTCTTCCCTGACGGCTTTCATTTCGCCATTGCTGGGTTGACTTCGAAGTCCAAATCCACCCACACCACGTGCGCCCCAAAGTTGTCGAAGTATTCCTCAACCTTCACGGAGTGGCAGAGAAAGTCTCTGAAGAGAAAGCTAAGAATCGCGCAAGCATTCGACCCAGGAAGGTACCTTCAAAGGCAAAGTCGGTCACCCGGTCCGAAGAAGACGCCGATTTAATCAGGATGCCTGGAACTTGGAAGGACAGCGATGAAGAGACTCTGATTGGTGATGGTCCTTCGAATAAGCTTGCTGTCCCTTCTGGCTTACGAACGGGTGATCTCGCGATCTGGACACCTCTACCCCAAGATGAAGCTGAAGGTGAAGTTGAAGAGCCTTACTTGCCTATAGTGGTCGCTAGATCCAAGAGATTGATCCCCAAGGAAGTCATTGTATGCCAAGAACGCTTGAGGTGGCCAAAAAGTACCATGATCGATGACAATGGAAGACAACAGAAGGAATTGGCAATGATGAGATTGGCTCTTTTAGCAAAGCAAGAGTCTGCAAAGTAAGTCCGCGTTCCCCGGTGTCCATTAGATTGCAAATCTAACAGAACAAAGAACTTTGACCGAGTTCCACCTCTTTCCGAAAATACCCATCGAACTGCGAATGAAAGTCTACAGTCTAGCCAGTCGACAACCCCGAATCGTCGCCCTGGAATTCAGACATGATCTCAGAGATGCTGCAGTGCTATCCGCCAACCCCAAGTACCTCGACAGAGTCCACAGAGCGATTCGAGTCTGCCCTGCTTCTCGCGTCCCGGCACTGATGCAAGTCCATCGAGAGTCTCGCCAAGACTGTATGGTGCTGTATAAGAAAGAGATTGTGTCGAATTCGGGCTCCAGGAATGGTGACTATATCTATGTCAATCCTCGAGTCGATGTGCTTCATATTGGAGGGGACAACATGTGCGTTCATGCTATCCGGGAGATGCTCTTGAAGTCAAATACAGGAGGACACATTCTTCCCCGCGTTTCGATTGATATCAGCAGCACAGAAGCATTGTGTTGTATCAATGAGAATTTGGCAACTGGTAACCTACGTTCTGTTGAGACTTTGTACGGTCTTCATAGAGCCTGGGTTAAATCCGTCGAGGTCGGGTCTGTATATTATAGGTTTGACGGACTGCAAGAGATCACTTTCGTTGTGGGATCGAGAATCACTCATTTGCAACCCAAGCACATTAGCACCGACACCAAATTCCGTCCTGCCCTTACAAACGGAGTTACTTTCGATGATCGTATGCTCAAGAGAGAGCTGGATATCTTGATCAAGCGGATCGGTGATGGCTGGCCGATGGGCGTTGCGGGGGATACATGGATCGGAGACAAAAAGCCCACCTTCAAGTTCGTCAGTTTTGCGCCACCATATGAGGAAAAAGACGGTAAAGTCTTCGAGATCATGACTGCGCAAGCTGCCGCTATTTTTTGGTTGAGTTTCTTGCCAACTCCCCTCAATTGGTACATCAAATACTTCGGCTTTGTCAGAAATCTCGAACGCAGATATCGTTGTAAGATCACAATGCACAAGACGCATCCAGGCTACGATGTACGTCGAGAGATTGCCATTGAGGGCGTGAAGGAAGACGTAGAAAAGTGTCGTAAGGCTCTCGAAGAGAGGCTTGTGGATGTTCAGGAGACTCCTATCGAGGCCTGGATTAAACGGCACTTGAGACTTACATGGTGGATAGCCATGCTGGCTGCGGCATTTTTATGGGTCCGTATGGCGTTCAGTATTATGTCCTTCTTCGACCTACTGACGCCAATGTTGGGATGGTGCGTGGCTAGATACAATGCTTATCTTGCTTCTCCTCCTTGTATTGAGGTCGAGTGCTTTGGCTGACCAAGCTATCCTGGAAGTACTAGAATCTAGTTTGCTTGTCATCAATGTTATTGGCCTGCTGTGAAGATGCAAAGCCATTTGGGGTTCTGGGAATTTGCAGGTGCCAGGAAACTTCGGCTGCAGTCACAGAAAATCCAAGCGGAGAGGACGAGGATGAGAGTAGCCATGTTTCGTCTCTATAATGTCGTGTTTAGTAGCAATAAACCCATACTACCATAACTCCCAGTCTAATTAGAGATTGTTTGATTGGTCTTCCCAGGTTCGTTCTGCCTGTGTATTCGAAACTAACCCCTCTGCCGCCATGGTAAAGTGACCTCGAAGCACAGCAGCCGGGTTCCTTTAATGGAAAGCATCATCAAGCTGATACAGCACCACCTAGATCTATAACTTTCTCCTCAAACTGTCGTCCAGAACTTAGCAAGAACAGCCTCGGGTCGGTTGGAGAATTGCAGACAGAGATTAATCCAGGTGACAGCTAGTATCTCGCTTAATTGTTTACTTGACATAACGCTAGTTTAGCACGTCATGGGCCTTGTCTTTCATCAACTTTCTTCCACTCGAAGCTAAATACTAACAGCCAAGCTAAGTATCAAGATGCAATCGAGTACTAGACTCTGCGCGCGACGTAGTCAATTGACGCCCGGAGCAGTGTCTGCGCACATCAAAACCGAGCCACCCACTTCTTCCTTCCCAATGACCATTGCTCTCAGCGCCGCAACGCGTAAACGCGTAACGTTTTCTTGCGCACGAATCGGAGCCATCAATCAGTATCATCCCAAACTTCTTTTTAACAATGTATAGGTCTGGAACCAAGATGCGCACGCTACGAAGATGAAGTCAAGGTCAAACGCGCCGAATCGCGATCGGTCTACTAGCTCGAAGAGTCTTTAAATATGCCTAATGGATGGACCCAAAGTGTGGAGCTTGACGACCGCCATATCATCTGTGGAAATTGTTGAGCTTGGCAGAGGTGGCAGAGAGGGCATGGGTCGCGGTGGTGTGGTCGGTGATAGGAGCGGGCGAGTTGAAGGGGCGCTGAACTTCGATGGTCGCGGAATTGCGAAGACTGTTGAAATTGCTGAGATTGGTGAGACTGCTCAGGGTATCCAGGCGACGATTGCAACTGTCCGGGATCTTCTTTCAATATATGAACGTCCGAGAGAGTAAGCTAGAACTATCCACATGCAAGTATGAGAACTGACGTTTAGCAGGACCTTCTTCCACTTCCGCCTCTTTCCACGTTTTCCAACAGACATTGGCTCAAGATCTGGAGACGGGCCGTGAGACATCAGCGTATCATTGCTCTCGAATTCGTTGAAGATGTCGACAGAAAGGATTATATGCTCGAAGTCGGGGAAATTCACCACCGTGAGATATCAATCGGCCCTTGGCCCTGGCCAACCCCCGTTGCTCCAAAGCAATTGTGAGTCCTACAGGGAGTTTAGGAAACTGTATCATATGCGGGACTTCTCCTGCGCCGAAAGAGTCTGTCTATACAACCCCTCAACATATATTCTATACTTCAGTGGAACTACGCATTGTTTTCATGATCTGTCATCGGCATCTTGGATTGGGATTGAAGATATTCCGAGAATTGTAATCGATATCAACATACAACAAGACAATCACTGCGCTCACTTGGTCAATACAGTGGATCGAACCATGGTATGTCAGATCATGCGCGCTCTCCACGGTTTTTGGAACCCTCCCATGTATATTCGCGAGTTGAAAGAAGTCATGCTAGTACTGGAACGCAGACCTTTGGCGATTGTTCCGAGCTGAGCCGAGTCAATGCGGCCACGTGGGTGTCTCTTTCCGACCAGCAAGTACCGCTGGTATAACCGAGGAACAAGCTTACTTTCAGACTGTTTTCTAGCTAGAGACTCGCAAAGTCATGGAAGAGAACCTATCGCTATTAGGATCAAATGCACGGGTGGGTGATAATAAGATCATGTTCAGTTTCATCAAATTAGCGCGGGACAACGCTAGCGAGATTTCCACCATGGTTTCGACGTCGAGATCCGCAGTCAATGAGATCTGTAGTCAATGAGCTGAAGTACACTAATTATAACTCACTCATCAAAGACCTTCAACAAAGCACTGGCTGTAAGATCATTCTCCCACACCAGAAATATGAGCATGAACTTCTGATGGAGATCGTCTGAAGGGACGAAGGAGGTTGTTGAGTTGGGCTGCCGGAAGACTCAAGCAGTGCTGGACCTCAGCATTGAAGCAATATATCGTTTTGGCAAATCTCCTTGATAGCTGATTTGCAGGGATGACTTGGGGTTACTCTTAAGCGGAAGGGAAAGAGATATCCGCGCGTTACACAGGACAGGTGGCATAGCTCTTTCCGTGTTGCGAGCAAATTTGTCAATCAAAGCAAGGGAATGATAGCCCACAGAGATACGGCATAGTTTAACTACTTTAAGAGCGAGACTTGCATTGAAATCGAGAGAAAAGCTAGCACTCAACCAATTGCAGCTCGATCGTGAGAGGTCGCATGGCACTTGGTCAGGGAAGCAATTTCTTCACATCTGTAGAAAAGGTGTGGCGCAAATAACAACCGAAGACCCACAAGATATCAAAGAATAATCAAGACCATAGGACATTTGTCCTTCATCCAGAGCAAAGGACTGTGAGGATATGTCGGGTAAGACCAGCCCCGTGACGGAATCAGCTGAAACAAATTTCTAGGCCATTCAACCCCCCATCGAGAATTAACGAGAAGTGAAACAACTTGCTCAATTCAGACGTGAAGATCTTTCCAAATGGATATCGCCAAACAACCGACAAAGAGCTGAGACGTTTGGAGCTCTGGTTGTCTTATTCCAACCGAAGTTCTCGGGGTAAAAAGATATGAAAAGAAGGCGCTAATCAAATAGGAGGAAGATAAGGAGAGGATGAAAGGTTACAGCAGTATTATCAATTGAACACCTTCCTAGGGTATTCCATACAATGCTGTAAACACTTATGCTGACTCGCTTGTCGCGAGTGTTGTGATCCCCTCTGCGCGGAAGTTTCTAAGTTTCGCCATGCAATCACTACCTCTATACAAATGATCTCGAAAGGTGGAGATACGTACCAATGATCAGAGTTGCTGATCTCATAAGCGACTGTCAGTATAATATAGGCGGCGACTCAAAAGTGGTACGATACTCGCATACAGGCCAAGCAAATTTCGTGGACCCTGCTGCCCTATGCTTCCACAGTGAACAGGCGGTCCATAAGACAGAGGCTTTCCCTAGAACTTCCACATACCTTCCTCGAATATTCGGCGAATTCTCAGGGGAGACACGACGTTTGGATCTTGTGGGGGAGTGTCGGGCTCAAACATGGCCAAACTGGAGGCACAGACTTCTGGCCTAGTCAAACGGACAAAACTCAACGAAGTGATGAACGTTTGGAATCAAGCAAACACCAAGAATAATCCCCAGAGTCAAGAGGGCTCGGTGTATGGGGATTAGGTTGAGGTTTTGAGGGGAACTGGGGAAACGATCTGGTCTTGAGAAGAGGTGGTGGAAGGGACGGAGGGCCTCGGTAGATGTCCGAGAGGAGCGGCGGTCATCGAAGTGAGCCGAGGTTCCTCCGCTCGCCAAGGATGTGAGAGTTTTGGCTCCGGAACCTCGACACTCCCGTTCCAACAACACCACACGCACATCACATCACATCGCATCACATCACACCCTCGAACTTACACAAACCCACACCGCCCCTTCGCGATAAGTGGCACAGAGCGATACTCCTCTATTATCGGCCAACGTAGGAGGGAATGCTGGTTGCGACGCCCCGTGGGATCCGTCGTAGTGACGGCGATAACAGCAGATATGAAGGGAGGGAGGCTGAGAGAAAAAGCATAGCTGCCAAGATGGTTGGGAGTCCAGATGTCGTGGACCACGGACGATCACGACGCCACTAAACCCTGTTTGAACTTTACTCTCAGCCTCCTCCATGATATTGCCATCACTTGGAGAAAGAAGGAGGCATCGATCGATGGTTGTCTTAATCACAGCGCTCTTCACTACAGACCACATGAAAGTGGTGGCGCATCGGCTGCCACTCTGCTCCCCTCAGTGTCTGAACTGGCAACTTGGCAGCTGGCCAACCACCTCAGCGCTTCTCATTACGACTTTACCCGGCCGTTTTCGTCAAACAGACAACAACTTAGCCCGACATATCGTACATTCAGCAGAAGCCCACCATTACTCTACTGAATTTGTATGAGAAGATCCACATGATCTTACTCACGCTCATTCATCTATGCGCCAATTTTTGGAGATGCTGCAATGGCGAAAATGAATATAAATCCTGCCTCGTCATGGGATATCCTACGGATCTTAACCGTTATTCCTCCGGCACTTTATTGCAGCATCTCGCCCAGTGCTCAAGGATGCCAATCAAGCCTTGAATCTCTCAGCCCAATGATCATCGCAGGCTTACTTTCCCTCTAGACTGCCTTGCTGATTACACAAGACTGCCCAAGACTGCCCAAGCCCGGCTTGGGTGCCAAGAATTGGCACAATCTCGATTCTCATATCTACCTCTTCTCAAATTCAGGTTATAAGCTTTTGAGAAGGGCCGTTTGCTTTATAAGGAATAAGGATTGTTCTATTCAATACGTGCTTTTCTTTCTATGGTCATCCTATCCTACGGTACTCGACGTCATCTGCAACATTTCTTCTTCTCGAGGCAACCAAAGTCATCGAAGATGTCTCACCCAATGGCGCATTAGGAACATCTTATCCCTTCCTGTGTCCACATCCTGCAGATCATAGGCTCTAGAATTTTATCAGAGCAGCATTGCGGACTACTATGGATTCCGAATTTTCCGGCCACTGATTATTTGACGTGACCCCTGGAAGCTCACGGCCCGTGGAAGTGAGTGAGGCGCTAAGAATATCTTTATTGCATAGCACCGGCCGAAGTTCCCATTGAATCAATAGAAATCCACTTTTCATGCTTTCGTGTTTTATGTCTTGCACGCTCCAAGTTGGGCAGAAGCCCTCGATGTCCGGGGTTCATATTGCGGATTCCTACCTCACGAGGGCGATACCTATAGCTGATTTGGGACTTATCTACATTCGTATGATCAGCTTTTCAAAAACTCCAAACTCTGAAGACGGACAGCGGTTCTCATCAAGCCAAGGGCCGGTGCAGCTCTTTGCCAGACATTTACCCATAGTCCAGTACAATTCAAGTGGAGTCTTCATGCTTCTTATTTCACCATTCCTTCCAAATTGCGTATTCGCTTTTCAAGAATCGGCATATCTGAATCGCCAAGGGGCAGGTGTCCGCCAGAACTCGAGGCAGTGATGGCAGCAAGTCATGCGACACCGGATTACTTCTGAAGCTATTGATTGCACTTTGTGCTCATTGTAAACGGTGGTCTTCTGTCCGACAACGTCCCCCGAAGCCACGAGATGTCTCGCCAAGTTTTCTCAATGCATTCATTAAATTGTGCGTCTCATTTAGCACTGGAAGTTTGTGGGTCATTGCGTACGCAGCGGAGGTATGCGGGGTTGATTGTCAACATGATTGTCAAAACAGGCAAGTACGCATTTTGCAACACATGTGTGAAAGATCAGGGAGAGATGCCAGTCCCGGAACTCCATCACCGAATACACATGTGGATTTGTTGTGGGTTTTCCGGGGCCGATACTGGGGATGCTCTCGACTAGTAATATCACAATTTTTCAACAATTGAAAGTCGTGTGGGTCTGTCAACTGTTAGACTACGTGTCAAAAATTGCCCCCAAAGACCGGCGAGCTGTTGCAGCGTTCCGAGGCTATTCGAAGAGCAAAGTTCATGCAATGGATAACTTACTCAAATTCAACACTTTGTCACTAACTGGGGGCTGTGTCTGCCGGGCTACTGTATGCACACCGATGAAGCTAACTCAACCTGAAGTAATCAATTTTGCTGGCGAAACTTATCATCGAAATTAGCAGTGCGATCTGCAAAGCCAAGGAACTCCAGATAGCAGTGGGGGCTAGTTCAAACAGAGCGACGAGGTCAGAGTCATGTCAAGACTGCTCGACCCTCATACTTCGTAAGATCCCGGGGTGGTATCTTTGAGGGGACCTTTATCTCCCTGTCATCACTCCGGATCATTACCACAAAGTCTGAGCTCTCACGCACGTGATTGCAATGCAAGCAACCGTTGCAGTATCAGGTTGCTGCAACAAGTAGGGATGATGGCAACAACCGCGAGACTGCAGGAAATCGCAAGCGAGACCAAAGAATGATGGACGCAAGGATTATGAAAGTTTGACGAGGTCAAGACAAACAACCTTCAGCCAAACGTCTCTACTCGCTTGGCGACAACAAACTTCCGAGGATGGAGCTTGTGCGGAGGCCTAATCTTGGCCCAACGACCTCAAATTGGACGAAAACGTTGAATCGAGGACACCTTCGAGAAGCCATGCACTGGCCACCTACAAGGTTTCTGTTTTTCGTGCCCAAGTGTGGAACTCCGGGAATGCCGTCACATGTTTACAACGCGGGACTCGACATCATGAGCGCAGGCGAAATGCAGCACGGTTTATATCCAGATGACAGGATCCCGCGCACACCTTGTTATCTCTGGTAGTACAATGATAATAATGGCACTGTCGTCGCGGCATCTTGCAATACCGGTCCGCAATAGTCCGCCAATAGCTCAAATTGCCGCCTCACAACTCCTTTTTCTTGAGTCTTGACTTCACCCGGATCCCCCACGGCGGTCGTCATTTTATCCACTCAATTCAGCCATTACGGCGCGATTAAGCAATGCCACAGCCCGAAGATGCCCTCCTTTTGATCCCTGATTTGCCTTTCCTAGGCAATCTCGATAACACTCGCTTGGCGGCGGGACACAGGGCCTTCAGCCTCCCTTGGCCTTGCAGCGATCCTCTTGGCCACAACGTCCTCTCAAGATCGTGCTCCATCATTTTTGACTTCCAAGAAATACGTCCAAGCAACGACCTTACAATTTCGAGTCAAGTTGACTCTGATGCAAGTGCACCAGCCAGTTGCGCGTCAGGATAAGCTCAATGAGGAGAGATCGTCGCGGCACTTGAGGGCGCCAACATCCCCAGTCCCGACGATCTTGGCTGCGTGTGAGGGTGAGTGTGAAGCAGCGACTTTCTTTCCAACAGTCGCCTGTAGCAAGTTACATATGGTGTAACTAGGTTTCCTATTTTCATGATTCACCGGCTAGGCAACTGCAGTCATTCGGAGCCTTTACAGGTTTCCTCATCCCCCCAGACTTCTCATTATCTAGTGTCGTGCTGGCACCATTCGATATAACTTCACCATACGTACAGAGCAAAAAGTTCGGCGATTGAAACTTCGCAGTACTCGAGTCGAATTAAAACAACAAACAAAACCTTCTATCACAACTCATCAACGACCTCATCACGGAGGTCTCATTCTATCCACAATGACGGGCAAGTTCTCGGAAAAAGACCCACGGCGATGTGTTCACTACGCCAGATTCTTTCAGCATCTCAATTTGTCTCAAGCAAACGCGATATTCTGGCTTCTATTTATCTTCGTATGTGCATCTTCATCAATCTGAGTCTTCATTTCAGTGAGCAAAGCTAATATCTTCCAGGTGTTGATAATGATGTGTATTAGCTCATTACAACATCACAAGTAAGTAGTACTCGATGTCCGTTCAGCATCAACTGCACACTCATATCGAATCCCAATGCTAACAGCCCATCAAGATCCATCGCCCTGACAGAGCGAGACAAGTCCCTTCCACCACACATCGCCAACTCCACCCGCCACAAGCTCAAGAATCGCCGTCTCCGTGTGAAGATGCTCTCCATCGCCTCGCTCTGTCTGATCCTCTCCGCGGCTGCCACAGTCTTTGAATGCTTCGCACTCTTCAACATTGAGTTTTGCGACGGCGAGGACCTGATGCAGTTGTACTGGGGCTTCTGGTCCGTCCTTCAAGTAGGCTCCAACATCGCCATCCTAGGCGTCATGGTCCAGTTCTGGATCGTGCTGGGCGATGTTGAGACTCCGTCTTGGGCTGTTGCGCTCGGGACGCCGGTTTTGGTCTTTGCTGCGTTGGGGTTCGTGTTCCGGTCGATTTGGAAGAATGTCTGGTTGAAGATTACGGGGAGGAAGGAGAGTCAGGAGCGGAAGCGGTCGCAGGATGAGGAGAGTGGTGCTGGTGATGAGACGAATGATGATGGTGATGGAAGGCAGGAGAAGGGGAGGATCAATCGGTCGTTGAGCACTGCGTATGCTTTCCTCGTCACCATTTCAACACTTCCTCATATCACCGCAAATCAACTAACAACCCACACAGTCCAACGATAGTCAACGACGACCCCCGTTATGCCTCCCCACCGCCCCAAGAACCTGAAGCCACCAACAGCAACAGCAATTCCAATAACACCAGACCACATGCCGTGCCGCGCGGCTCAACCCTCTGGTCCCGAGACTTGCAATACCTGCTCAGTTCCGTCGTGCACGGCGAGCACGACAACGGTCCTCGCGAAGTGCACATCCACCACCATCATCACGGACGACGAGGACGAGAGCATCAAGTCACGGGAGCTCTCGGAGCTACTCGATGAGTGGGCCGGGTGAAGAAAATGTTGGAAGGATGTAAGATGGACAATTGAACGACGAGTGATGAGCTTTGATTTTGGGACGTTTCTCTTCATTACCTGATTTGATTTGGTTTATTGAGGGATGGATTATCTCATGCTAGAGAGCGGGCGTTTTTATTGCATTACCTAGTCGTCGACAGACATGCCTAGATACATATCGTAGAGAGCGACAGATAGACCGTGATGAATCAATTGATGAGTTATGACCCAAACTTGCGACGCTGTCGTGTTTGCTCAGAGCAAGATCGTGTCGTGGATACATACGTACCGCTATGGTATCACTCGTTTGTTGATCCTCCTGAGCCAGTACAATGGTTCGCATATGTCCAGTATATACCAGGGTATCTCAATATGATATACATCACCAATCCATCCCTCTTCATCCACAAGCGCTTTCCCACCACCCACCCATTCTCGATTCCTCCATCTAGTCCTTCACATCACCACATTCCCCACAGCCGTCTCCATCCAGAGTTTCGTGTACAATCTATGCGCAAACTCCACATGACTCGGCATCGGCTTCCCATCAGCCTTCCCCAACCCCTTGTAAAACACACTCTTCAGCCTAAACTCCGCAACGCCCTCGTCCCTCTTGATCTCAACGCCCATCTCAAATAGACCGTCCGAATCCCTAACTCCAGTCTTCAAAGGCGAGTCGCCGCAACGGACTACGATGGCTGAGGGCGTTTTGGAGACGACGACGAAATGGTCGGTTATCTCGGTGCCGGGCTCGTATGTGGAGGACAGGAGGGATGATGTATCCCAGAGTTGGTGGGCGGTTGTTGTGGAGTTGCGGTATTTCTTCTCGAGGAAGCGGCGCTGGTAGGCGTATCCTGATTTACAGCTCCTATTAGCATAAATTCTTCTTATACACGGCCCTCTTCTACACATATTCCTAGCGATTTAGAAACTTTCAATGCCTATCCGTGCCCATTCCTAGTTCAAAGCAAGATCCTCTAATTCTCCCAGCGTCAAGTCCCTAGAAAAGAGAAATACACGTACCATAACCACCCCAAACACCCGCACAAAACGCCTCAACAAGCTTCCCCTCCTTCTCCAATAGATGCGGCTTTATCTTGCTCAGCGGTACTCGGCGGACACAGAGGTCCTGCGTCGCGGGGTTGAGGTTCGGGTTATTGGTTTTGTAGGCTGCGGAGGAGAAGATTGGATCGGTGGGGGTGATGGGGACGAATTTCGAGTTGCGCGTCCACTGTATGTGTCATTTAGTATAACAATTGGAGATGGACAACGGATCTGTAGGGGAGATGGGGAGCTGGGCAGGGTAGATTGGTAGCTGAAGGGAGTGAAGCTTGAGCTGGAGCTGTGTCGAGGGTGGGGGATTTTGGATGCCAGACAGCGGTTGGGAAATGCGATTGACTTACGAATGCGAATGCGCCAGCGCTGCCAGCTCCGCCTAGCACGGCGGTATTTAAGAGCGTACGAATGATGCCCATGGTGTATATAGTTTGTAGTTTTTGTGCTGAGGAGGAGGGATTTGGTGGTGAAGGTTGGGAGCTTGGGAGCTTGAGAGTTATCGGCTGAATGCGAACTTATCACACGTGAAGGCGGGCTTTGACGGCTTGGGATCTCTTCTCGGCTAAGTACTCATTCCCATCCCTTGTTGAACTTTGACTCTTCGTCTCTTCGAATATTGTTGTTATCCAATTGAGTTTTCAACCTCAAAGTCGTTTCTTCTCTCTTTCTCTTTCGCCTGTTTATTCATTTTGTTGCGATTTCCGTTGATTCTAGCATTGGTCTTTCATCGGCTAATAGGAGATCCAATGTCAATATTGATTTCGTTCCTTCGAGATGCGATACTCAAGCGATGTGTGGGAAGGGCTTTCACAGCCAAAGCATTCAATTCCCATCTATCCAGAAGTAAATAAGGATAATTACCTCACGTCTAACCTCCACCCACCTTCCAGCTGCACGACCTCAAACCACAAAATCCATCAAATCGAGCCTCCCCCTCTCCAAACTCCCTGCCGCACTAGAAGTAAAACCAATCGCCCCATCCAAGCTCCCAGACAAATACTCCGTCTCAACATTCTGCCCAAACCCATCACTATTATTATGCACCACCAACATCGCTCCCTTTGCATGCGGCCACTTCCCAATATCAAACCTCCCACCATCTCCCTTCCCCTTCAACTCTTTCCAAATCCCATTCTCAAACCTCCCATCCTCCCCTCTAAACAAATCCCCTTTCGACACAACGACCACGTCGTCTTGATTCGCCAGCGCTACTTTCAAGAGTCCCAAGGCAGGCGAATCGGCATAATCATTGAAACCGAAGATCTTGAGGTTGGAAAGCTGGTTATGGCTAGACAGATACTTAATGGCCAGAATAACCAGCCGATTCAAAACAACCGGATCCATGCACTGCGCGAAGATACTGGGAGGGTCATACGTATACACGTAACCTTGTGTACACAAAGCCTCCAGGGCAGAGAACTCATTCCTGACAACCTGGAACGCAGCTACGAACAGCAGTTCAAGCGAGACTGTCCTCGTACCAACTTGAGCGAATCGATGAACCAGTTGATCAGGAATATGGGCCTGGTCATTAATGAGCGCTTCGAGGAACGAGAGGGTTGTCTCGAGCGTCATGACTTTATTTGCTGGGTCGGAGAGGGCGGGCAGGCGGTGCGCGGTCGTAAGATGGAAGACCATGTGTCGTCTGAGAGACTCATCGTATGCTTCTCTGAGAGCTGGGACTTGCTTGTCTGCTCTACTGAGGATCTTGAACGGTGTAAGGTCTGTATTCAGATCTTTGCCGAGGACTTCTTCGTTGCGCAGGCGGCAGATTTCGAGCATCACGATCGGGAGCTCGAAATCCATGTGGATCGTCGCGCTCATGACTACGGAGCGTGTCATGATGATGTCCTTCCCCTCGTCTGATGTGGCGGTGATGGGAGGTGTTGCTCTGTGGCCGAAGGAATAGCAGTAGTCTCCTGCGGTCTCGCAGCGAGGTACGATGGGGACGACGAAGGTGTGCATTGCGCCCTCCATGTTGGTGATTTCGGAGCCGGTGATGAATTTTTCTCCCAGGGCGCTGCTTCGCTTTTTTCTCATCAAGTGCTCTATGAGAGCTGGAGGAACCAATTCGGAGGCTGAGACTATGGGGGGTGGGAGGATTGTGTTGTCACCTTTCACGGCTTTCAGGTAGAAGGTGCGGATGTTCATATTGGCTGGGACTTTAGAGATGTGGACCCTTTCTGATGAGCGGGGGACTTGTTCTTCGGACCATGGCCAGACTATGTGAGGTGAAGGAAGTTGGGATACTGATATTTGTTTCAGCGAAGCATCAAGAGAATTGATAGCTAGAGCCATGATGCGTGGTCATGGAATAGAATGATTGCCTGGAGGTAGGTGAGACAGCTGCGATTTGTGGTGCAAATTTGATACTGGAAGGTATTTTTAATAAAGATACCAAAACAAAAGACCATGAACATTCCCATTTATGTATGTCTAGCTCAGTTGTCTGAAAGTAGCTATGGGATTACTGAATGCATGCAATTGGGAGTCATTGAGGTGGCTGAGGGTTCCTGCAGTTCCGCTCAGCCCCGCCCCCGCAGTAATGCTGAGGTCCTGGAGTTCTGTAAGCGAGCGAGTCATTCCCTTCTATTTACATCTCCACAGTCCGCAGCAGCCTGATGCAAAACGTAATCAGATTTAACATTGAATAAGTACCTATTTTTCACAAGGAGCCTCCATATAAGCCCTTATGATAAACAGTCATAAGCGTAGCCCTGAGCATTCCGAACTCCCCACTCCTCTTCGCTACTCCAACTACCCCACACCTTTCCTTCATCGCCGCATTCCTTACTATCCTACAGTACCCATGCGAAGCCTCAGGAGATCCTTTTCACGACTAAATCACCATCCCATGAGCTCATCCACTTCCGCGCTCAATACTTCCCAGTCAAGGCAGTACTTTCCACATATGGCCATCGCCTTGGTTCTTAAAACTCGTACTAATACTAGGGATAAATAATGTAGCTCTTTCAGCACTCCTAGCATGATATCTCATATCCTGTACTGTCTACCTGCAGCCCTTCTCCAAACAATTTCCCAACTTTAAAAACAGTCGCGGTCGATGCAGTCGCTTCTATTCAATCCAAGCGCCTCTGCTTTTCAATGTTTCCAATAAATGGAAAGCGACACATCTAAATCGCAAACTCATCCAGCCTTATTTATTGTCTACAGACACAGCTAGCTGGGTGCTTCACCTTTGATACTCCGTAGGTTGTAAATAACCTCGTTTCACAATAGAGCAGCTCGCAAGAACGTGTCTCATCTTCAATATATAATATTCTGTCAGTTTCTGAGCCACAGCCCCATCCTCCATTATCAGACAATTCGGGGACATTCCTGTCCTGAAAATGCTGATGGATTAGTCCCGTGATCCACCCAAGCTTCATAACGTCACTTGCTTCGGGGGAGCCTTCGCTAAAAAGCAGCCCTGGGACTGAACATCATACCGCCCGCACCTCTTCCAAACCATAACCTGCTTCAACACCCTACACTAGAAATAAACAAATCAAAAGAGAAGAGATGGTGAGCCTCACATCCGTTGACCAGCCTCTCAATTTCCAGACGCAAGAAAACCCAAAACGATTCAAGTTATCAGTGACTCCAACCTCGGCTATCCCAGATCCAAGCAGGCACGTAAGCAAGGCAGAGCGAAGGAAGGAAGTTCAGCCAGCCACATCAACATCCCCAACTTTACGGAGATCCATCCCGCTTCGCCGACATCTCAATCTACCACCTCATCAAACAACCAAATACACAGAATCCCAATACAAAAACAGGGCATCCTCCAGACCCACCACAGGTCCACATGTGACGCAGAAAATGAGGCTTCGGATCTAGGGCGAGAGAATAATAGGAAGTCGAGGAAAGTGCTACCTATAACGAGGCGAACAGTTCGCAAATCCAGTCTGCCCAGCTGACTGACCCGTCAAGCCCGTAGAACTAGCGAGGGCTCCCGAAGACTCGGGGCATTTTCCCATGCTGCAAGGCAGATCTTATAGAATCACGCTATCTAAGCAGCCTTGCAGGACCGATAGGTTGGGGAAGTACCTGGAGATACAAGGCAATGCAAGGCGATGTACATATATATGTAAATTGGCCCCCCAAAATACCATAATTTCCTTCCTCTCGTTGCATTCCTCGCCATCTGTGGACCCCCTCTCGTCGTGTTTCTTTCCTTTTTCCGCGGACGCAGAGAGGGAGCCGTGAATGGTGGACGGTAGTGTAGTGGATGAGGTGAGGAACGAAGTACACCCATTCAGTACCTGAGAAGGAGTGCCGAGGTTATGAACCGCAGGCTCTTGTCTCTTATGATAATTGTCTCTGATCTTCAATACCAGAGCAACACGTATGCAACGGTTGATATGAGCAGGGTTTCCATGTGCTCCGGGTGGGAAATTCCCGCCCAGCTCCTAAAGGAAGCCTGCCTATACCAGATTAGTTGACCGACGAATTTCGCCTTATGGTGATGAGTGGTTGACTGAACCCCCGTGATATGTTCCAATCCAATGTAAAGCCTAATAAATAAATGAAGCGCAACAAGCTTAAAGAACGCGCCCGCCCTACATTTCAGACGTGATATCCTTGGTGACTCTTCCACGGGCGACTTGAGAGTCTAGCAGGGCCCGTCACGAACTCTCATATACCTTCAAGACCCGGACTTCGATTACCCTCACATCACACTTTCTTCTTTTTCTAAATACGGCAGTTGAAAATGCGCATCTCGCGGCCCAGCTGAGCTTCGCCCATCTAAGTTGCTGCCTAGCCTTACTCCACTTTGCAAGGCGATGAATCCACGTGGACAAGGCGAGCCTCGTTGGATTATCATGAACGAATATACCGTCGACCATGAGTGCCAAGAGCCTCGCTCCGAGTATCATGATACAGCCTCGTCCGAAGGCGACATGACGTTCGGAGGGAGTGACAGCTCTTCTGAGTATGTGACAACAAACGAGACATCTTCGGGCAAAGACAGTTTAGTCTCCCCACCAAGTAGCAACAGGTAAGTTCTGCTTTCCCATCGGTCATTTCAGCTCTGACATCTCTTGATGTAGCCTGCCATATTCAGGAAGCCCAACATACGGCACACATGTCCTTCATCGCAACGGCCAAGACATCCAATATCAAGATGCGGCCAATCCACAGGCCAGACTACGAAGTGGCCAAGACGGTGCTTCTCGATCGTTCGATCAAACCAGAGCAGGCCATCGATCTAGAAGTTCGCCAACCTCAATCGATCTTCAGGCTCAAGTCCCTCGAACCTTTGATAATTTTCAGGAAAACGATTTAATCAAGCTGTTCCCATATCTTGTCGAAGACAAGCCAAAAGCCAAAGTGGAAGAATGGGTCGCACGTTGCGAACACTCTGGAGCAGGAGTCCCATACATTCATCCTTCCACGGGGGACACGCAAGTGGCTCGAGACCGGCGCGTGGGATACAACTCATGCGAACCAAAGACACAAGATAGAGATGATAACACAAAGTACCTCTCAGGTGTGTCTGACAGGCCCGAGACCGCAAATCAACAGAAGCAGAACAAAGCGCGCAAACCGAACAAGGAAGATGAGGAGGATAGCAAGGAGAAGTGACCTAGAAGAGATGATAAGATCTTACGAACGCATGCCCAGCCATGAGTAACGAGGCCGGAATATTTTTCTTTTGTTGCGACACTTTCGTTTCGTTGTACCAGGTTGCATTTGTATTTCAAGGTCTGTTTTCAGCGTTAGCATATGCATGGAAGGAAGGGCCATGGGTCCACAGTACTATGGTCAAAATTATATGGGAGTCATTCGCTTCGATTTGCTCCCAGAAAGCATTAGAACATTCGTTATACCTAGAATTTGATTGGGCTGGGCATGGCTGGAATCACACAACATTCTGATTCCACAAGCCCAATTTTTCTCACGTTTATGTGCTTGATTTTGAACAGAGTTGTATTCTCTGTATCCTTCGACAGAGACTTCGCGAGAGTTTTTGGGGAAAAAAAAAATTCTGCTCCAAGTTCCTTGGGCGTGCTTGTGCGATTAGTACTGACGTTTGACGATGAGTTTCCGGCCTGGTGACCAATACCGTGCTGCGTCGCTGGCTCCGCATGACTCGACAACTCCACAGTAAGTTACTCCAAATATCCAATGAATGTAGCCGTCATGACTATAGGCGCTCATAGATTTTCAGGTTGGGTATCAACACATGAGAACCTTGTGACAGACAAAGTTAATAGATACACTTCTTCGTCCAAGATAAGCCTCGCGAAGGAACTAGCGGGGATATGCTCATCTCGAGCCAGACAAACACCCCTGAGCAAAAGTCCTATTCGGCAGTTCTTCTAGTAAGCGAAAAGATGACGGGCGATCTCAGGCGAGGCTGTCTTACAGACTATTTCGCTCAGCGTCCTTGTAAACCAAGCACACGATTCTGCAGTAGAGTTTCTAGGCCGTTCCAAAACCCAAGATTCCAAGCTGGAGCGTCGGTTTATGCAGCCTTCCGAAAATTGTGGGGGTTTTTGAAAGATCTGATATCATGTTTTCAAATGATGTCCTGCTGTACCTCAAGGGCGGGATTCTGGAGCTGTCTATGCCAGTTCGGTAGTACGAATACCCTGGCACCGCAAACCTTCAGATCTTGTGTGCCTGACTTCTATCAGCTAGGGCAAGGGAGTGGGATGATGAAGCTTGAAAAATTTCCATTCTCTTTGATATGTTGTGAATCTGCAACGAATCCGCGGGGATGCTGGAAGTGTCCGTGTCTGAGGTTCGTTACTGATGGCAATTGGTTCCCCGCCAGTCTCCTTTGCCTCTCTTGGTATCGTGATCATTGGCTTGGTCGGTATGTGGATTCATGACGGCTGGCTCTCGTTTCGCTCTCTCGGTGTCTTTGTTAAGATGCATATTTTGGTGTCGTGGGTTCTGGGGACAGCTGACAACGCACTGGAATTCCGGCCTTGAGAGATCAGGATGCATAGTCGGTCTCGATGGAGTTCCACAGTTATGGCCACGACCATGATAAGAGGTGGGTCAAGTTTTTCGAGGAAGTGGAAGGATCTCGAGCAAGCAATCAACACTGGCTAAGCACCAAGCCCGCCAAAAGGCCCAGAAAAGTTCTCCTCGAACCTTGAGATAAACTGGTAAGCAAGAGATGATCTCAAACAAGACATAGAACTCTGCACTTACATCTTCAGCTGTCGCTTGAAGCCATGTCTCAATCAACAAGACTAGAAACCACTCTGGCGTACACACCTTCAGAACCAACAGGATCTCGAAGCCAATCAGCCCAAGCCAGCTCAGTTGAGAGCACCGGCATCAATAACAATGCCGATGCTCATAATAGAAACAGGGAATGTGATCGACCGTACAGCATCATGTCTGTGGCCCAGGGCTTCATACTCATAGATTGACTGACTGACAACCGAAAGTAGGAAGACCCTCACCCCATCCAATTTAAGCACGCAATCAAGCGGTCCAAACCAGCTCGAGTACTGGTTCAACAAGCCCGAAAGACACGAGGGGATTGCATATCGCATGCAGGGGTAGATCTGCCTAGGTAGAGAGGAGACCGAGTCGTAGAAGGAGCCGGTGAGGAGTGAGGGTAGAGATCTGCTACATAGGTCACGAGTCATACAGCATCATTGACGTACAACATGAGAGCGGCGAGTATGGATCTTGATAGCTGGCATTGAGGGGATGTTCAATGTGAGGATGATGAAGATAAAGCAAGAAGTTAAGCGCGATGAAACACCCAAAGAAGGAGATTAAACATCCAGAGCTAGACCAAATCAAGCGAAACCAGACCCCCTCTTTCCTTCCACATCGGGACATCTGAATCAAAAATTTGATATCAGAATAAAAAGGCACAGTTTTTCTTTTCACTAGCTCGCAGGGTGATCAAAGAGCTGACTACGTACGACGTAGAAAAAAGCTGCCCGATGGAATTGCATGTCTCGAAACTGAGTACTGTACTTTATGTTTGATCACGTATCGAGAAGGCCAGAGCGACTACTTCGAGAGGAGATCAGTAATAGGGATATCACTAACGATGCCTCCAATGTCCCCGTTGAATTTGTGAGAGAAAAACCGGATCAAGGTCGCAGCTAAGGAGATCTTCCTTCGAGGAAAAAAGTAAAAATAAAAAAGGAAAGAAAAAAGGAAAGAAAAAAGGAAAGAAAAAAGGAAAGAAAAAAGGAAAGAAAAAAGGAAAGAAAAAAGGAAAGAAAAAAAGAACGCTTCTTCCCTGATTACATGTGTACTCTCACATATCCTTAAGCGTACTCGGCATGCTAGTAGGAGGATATTTTCATTATGCATACAGACATCTACTTAACTCTTAGCTTCCTTGATGCTGTCTCTAACCCCATAAGTACCCTCGAAAAGTAAAGTACCTCCACGTAATGTCCGTTTCAAGCATTTTTTCATGCAATGCATCCGACCCTCACCATCCTCTAATCCATCAATTGCCTCCAGCCCCCATCTCACGAGATCACCACCCAAACGCCTAAAGACTGCAGCTAAACCCAGCAAATGAGCACATCCATATGAATCACCCCTCAAAACCTAACGCCACACTTGATCAAGAGCAAGTACAGCTCCAATCAAAGCTCCGGACTACCCTCCATATCACGCATTCCACCTTTCACCTTCGGCGTATGAGGGATGCTCGACGCATCAGAACTGACACCATCGGAACTGATCGACCCACTGCGCTGGTAACGACTCTGAATACCAAGACCGACATCACTCTCGTCATCTTCGTCTTCATACCCGTCGTGGTTGGCATTTCCATTTCCGAAGGTCATTTGTCCAGGGGGACTCTTTCGTGAAGTATCCGACTCTACACTCTCAGAGCGGGTGCGTGTGTAGTCCACATTTTCTTCGTCAACGCTGCGTTCGTCGCTATCGTCGTCGTCGTCAGGAAAGCCGTTGGCCGTGATGGAATGACGTTCGTCGAGATCGACACTTGCTGTATCGTGGTTGGTGGGAGGGTATCCTTCATCTTCATATTCGTATTCGGAGTCCAAGTGACCGTTGATGACAGGTGCATTACCCATATTGATGTCTGACTCAGGAATCTCATGCTCGTGACGAAGTAGATCTAGATAATGTTGGTCTTCATCATATTCCCGCATTTCTTGGTCTAGTGGAGTGTCCTCATCTTCTTGCTGCACCTCTTCGTCAGGCTGGGCATCTTCATCAAAATGATCATCATGCTCACTTCTCGAAGCCGGGGCGGCCTCATCCTCACTCTCCACAACTCGACGATCACTCAATCGCTTTGACTTTTCACTTAGGTTCTTCGAGCCTCTTGAAGTTCTGGCTGCTATGATCGGCTTCTTGGCAACACGAGGAGATCGGGCCTGGCTGCTCTTGACCGCTTGAAACGCTGCACTGATCTCATCAGCAGACTCGGCTGCGTCAACAGTCGTCTCTTGGCTTTCCTTCTGGCCCACAACCTTCATGCGTGATCGGAGCTTTTTGGGTGACTTTTTTGGCGGGGTTCTGTCGTTGTCGTGGTCCATCTCGGAGAGCATGGCAGCCTTCCTACCTTTGGAAAGTCGTAGACGTGGTGGCTTTGTGCTGGGTCCTTTGCCATTATCTTCCTTTACACTAGAAACACTCCGTTTCCTAGTAGTGCTTGGACCTTCACCATTGTCGTTCTCATCATCCTCCTCATCTTCGTCTTCATCCCTAGATACACTCCTAGACGAACTCTTCCGCTTCGAAGACTTGTTGTACCGTGCAGGCGATAGGAAATTATTAAACCCCTTTGGTTCTGCAGGAGCAGCTACTTCATACAGATCAATAAGAGCTGACACAACATCCTGGAGCTTCATTTCCTCATTGTCGGGTATGTGTTCCTTGAGATTTCTGTAGCAGACTCGCAAAGCCATCTTCCTGTTTTTGACACGAAGATCTTGCTGGATTATTTGCCAAGGAATCTTACCTTCGTTTCCGGCTTTGCTGTCACGGATGAGGTAGAGAAGTTCGAGCTTTTCTGGAGCCCGCATTTTACGAGCGACATTCTCGGCCTCTTCAAGACGCCAATTGGTTTTAGAAATGGGTTGAAGGGCGACCACATCCTCGGTATCTGCGTCCTCTCGCTCCATAATATTCTTCCACTTGGTGAGGCATTGAAGACGACTCCTGGTGTGTCCCATCATCTCACTGACTTTCATCCAGTCCAAATTAGTATAGTCATGTTTCTTAGCGTCCTTCGAGCTTTTCCCCTCGCCGATACGAATAAGCTCAAGAAGTTCCTCTACAACCTCCTTCAGCTTCTCTTCCTCTTCCTTGGCCCAGACTTCCTTTTTCAGCTTGTCACCACAGACAAGATAATTCCTCCATCGATCTCGGCAATCTTCCGAGAATCTGTTCAGCTCTCCACCAATCTGCTTCCACTTGCCGGGATTTCTCTCATAGGCATCCTTGAGATCTTGGTCTGCCTCTGCCGTCCAGGATCCACGAGCTTCAAAGTTGTGGAAATTGCGCCGACAATGATTCAGGACTTTTGCTTTGGGCAGATGTGGTACCTCTTCATAAATGTAAGTCCAAAATTGCCTGCCGTTCTCACTCCCGGCTTGTCCCTGAATGATAGCATTGAGATCAGTTTGTGTCAAGTCGTACTCTTCTCTGTATGACTCGACAGCATTGGCGATGGTTTTGATATCATCCTCTGGAATTCGAGCACCCTTCGACGCAGGAGTAGCCTGTGAACCTGCAGGGAGCTTTGGTGTCTTTGGTTTCGGTGCCGCTGATTTAGGCGTCATTGATTTCGCCAGTCTCTTGGACACCAAACTTTTCTTCCTTGGAGTCTTGATAGCCTTTACTTTGGTTTCCGATGACTCGGCTTCTCCAGTCGGCAGACGTCGTTTGCGACTATCCGTGGAAGTTGGTGCTTTCTTGGGCAGCTCTGGTTCGGACTCTGGATGTGGTTGTGATGAAGGAGGTAGCTCAAAGGGGTTCATCGGAGGGATGACAACAGCAGCCAAAGGTCTACGCGGATTGACAGGCGTAAAAGCAGGAGTCGGTCTTCGCTGCTGGCTCGAGGTAACAGCGAGGCTAGAAGATGCTAAGATTTCTGGGATGGGAGACGTACGTTCCTCTTCCATCTGGCTAACATACATGCTAGCAGCCGTTCGAGCAAGCTCAGAAGTATCGTGTGACGCTGAACGCGATCGATGGCGTGCCAATGGCCCAGCTGAATTTTCTAAGGAGGGAGCGCTGGATGCAACAAAGCCGTACTCAGTTAATTTAGCAGTGGCTTCGGATTTGTCCTTTGATTTCCTACGCTTGGCATTTGACTCCACGGCTGTACTCGACGCCTTTCTCTTTCCCAGAGCCTTCTTTGATGGTTGTTTTGGCTCCTCCTCATCATCATCCTCCAGATCTTGACCTGCTTGACCTGTTGACCATGCACTACTTTGTATTTGTGCCTCTGCCTCCGCGATATCCTCTTGAGTAGGTCGAATGGGTGACTGTGGTCTCGAATGGTTGAAAAGTGCAGGTGTAAGTGGTTGGTGTAGGAGAGCTGCCGAATCATCTTCGTCTTGCAAAGCATCAATGCTTTCCTGAGATGGCTTTCGAGGAGTCAGACGTGCTTTTTTCTTCGCCTTCTTAATCTTCTCAACCAAACCCAGATCATCTGACTGTGATTGTTCATTCGGTCCAGAACTTCCGAGTTCGATAGGGACGTTGGACTTTTTCGACTTCGTTGCTTTCTTCTCCTTGCTCTTTGCCAGTTGCTCCTTTCTGATCAAGGCCCGCATATCCTGTGTCTCCTCCTCCATAGGCTCAGGCTCTTGTGGCAACAGTGATGCGAATCCATTCGTTTCAACAGCCTCGAGCTCCAATTGTTTCTTTGAGGCGCGATTCGATTTCTTCGGTTTCTTCGGCTTGGGATCTTTCACAACCGCCTCGGTGACTGGCACAGCACCAAAGAGGTTACTCAGGGTCCTAGATAGGTCGGGCGATACGAAACTCTCCTCTGCCTCCACCGCTGCATTGGACACAAAGCTTTGCTCTGCCTCTATGCCCGCCGCTCCATTGCCATCCTCCCCCTCCCCCTCCATTCCCCACGCCTGCGTATCATCACCCATGACCGAAGAATCCACAACAGACGAATCCATGACCGACGAATCCAGTCCATCCTTCCTCCTCTGCTTGCGCTCTTTCTTCTTCTGGTTCTTGATCAGTCGCACCTGGTTCGACATCTTGCCTTTATTCTTCTTCTTCTTCTTTCCACTCCCGCCCTTCACCGCGCTCGATGTCGCAGGTTCTCCATTGCCTATCCTAGCTGTCCTGTTCACAGTGTTCGAATGATCCATTGCGTCACTATCAGAGTCTGCGCGTGCACTTGAATCTCCTTCCTTGTCCTTGTGGCTGACTTGAACCTCTGTATCGTCTTGCGCATCTGTGTGAAAAGCACCAAAGAATCAGCAATTACTCTTGTTCAATCGTACCTTCGTTCCCAGCTGGCGCAAGAAAATGTAGAGCAAGAGCACCTCGCAGGAAGATAGACACGATAGAAAATTCTCATTCGAAAGGTGAGTACAGTGCGCAAACAGCAAACAAAAGAAGAGCTTTCCCTGCAGCTTGCAGAGAAAAGTGTGAAAGTTCACAGCTGCTGGGCCCCGCATCCCATCCCATCCCCAACCTCCCTTCTTCAACACGCGCACGAAGCTCCAGTTCCAGTTCCAGCGACGGCTTCAACTCCCAGGTATAGTCCCGTGCGCACAGTAGAAGTCCAATTGACGTACCAGAATGCAATTGCTCTTCCTCTTCCTGATCTTCCTCCTTGACGATGTTGCTGCTCGCAGGTAGAGAGGACGAGAAGATGCCCTTGACGAATCTGATCATCGTGCATTGTTGATTGAAGAGTGTTCGAGGGAGAGAGAAAAAGGGAAAAGAGAGAAGAAGTTGAAGGTGAGGTTCTGCTCGGGCGCAGTGCAATTGAATATCAAGATGATGTCCGGCTGGGTGGATTTAAAGTTCGTTCATTCACGTCAAGTCGCGTCGGCAGGGAAGTCGCGATAAGAGAGAGGGACTTCGTTAGTGGATCCACCTCTGGAAAAAATTGCTTGGAGCCTGGATTTCGAGGTGGCCAAGGCTATTTGGCGAATGTCAACAAACAACTGAGGCTGCAGAGCAGAAAGTATCTTCAAGTACTTACCCTTATTAGCACTTGAGTATCCAAAAATCATTCCTAGACTTATAAGAGCCTTTGATATCTATAGTACTGCTTTACGCTCCTACTTTCTTCCCAATCAGCGGGTTCCTTGGATTCATCTCACATCACCTGCAGACGCCGAGTTACCTATTCATATAGAGCATAGTAAATGGTGCTTGATCTATGAAGTAAGAACTTCTCTTGATTCATTAAATATCACTATCTGCCTCTTCCTCTTTCCCTAAACACCCACCAAGACTCCAAGGTCCCACTATTCCACCATTCCCATGAAAGAATAAGCATCTCTATCCAAATCCACCCAAGTGGATATGTTCATCTACATCCAAGTGCGTTAGTTCTCTTCCATCTCCGCTAAGCTTGAAGCTCCATCTCCTCTAATCCCCCAACTCGCCAACTCCCCCCCTCTGACTACCTACCAGTGCTCTTCACTCCATCAACCACCCTATCTCCCATCTCCCTCCGCCACCAACGCCCATCTAAAACCCTCCCTCTCTAAATCAAGCTTCCACCAAGTACGATCCGATTCCAAATCATAGTATGATATCATTGACACCAACCGCAGTCTCTTTAAAGACTATACACATCAACCGTAACTTATGTCCTTAGTAGCATTCCTAACCCACCAGCCTCAAAATCTCCATGTCCACGTCAAACTTGTGACCCTCCAAAACGACCTGACTAATCACCGAGATCCCATGTATCTAATGTCACTATTTCCTCACAGGATCTTCCAAATATAACTATATTCAAATCTTACAGCTCGGTAAACACTTGATTCCCACACTCACGTAGGATCACACCAGGCACTCCGGAATCTTAAATTTTTTGGATGTCAAATTATATCTACATTACTCCTATCTACACCCCATTTTAAAAACCCATCGCTCCATCGCTCATTCGCTCGCTCTCCCCTCCCCTGGTATCTAACATCGTACAATTGCAACACTCCCCTCAAAAACGCCCCCAGATACCCCTCCCCAAACGCAAACGCAAACTCCCCTCCCAAACTCCTCCCCCAACCCAATCCCAAACCCAAGCCCAAACGCACCCCCTTCCCCAAGTCCACACCGCGTCCCCTCTCTATCCCAGGTAGTACTTGACAACCGCCCGGCTTCTCTCCTCCATATCCTCCAACTCCCGACGTCTCTTCTCCTCCTTCGCCCGCGCCTTCTCCGCCTTGACCCACTCTCTCTCGGCCATCTCCTCCTCCGTTCTCTCCTTCTTCACGAAGGCTCCCCACATGCTCTTCTTCTTCTTCAGGGTCTTGCCCTCCTCCTTGGTGGGGAGGGAGGCAGGACTGGCGGCGGAAGAAGTGCCGGCGGGGCCGGCGGAAGAGATTATCTCGTCATCGTCCTCATCGGAGGCAGAGGCAGACGCAGAGGCGGAGGTTGGGTGAGGGACGAACTCCCACTGCAGTGGGCTTGTTGGGCTGGTGGTGCTCTTGGTGGTTGGTCGAGTCATAGACTCTTCCTCCTCGACTGGGAATCTGGTGTAGGCTCCAGACTCCGCACCAACGGTTGGTGGACGGACTGGGCCGCCTACACCAAACTCCGCACGACTCTCCCAGTGACTGTCGCCTCCCTTCGTGTAGTAATGGCCTTCCTCCTCAGCCTCAAACTGGGCGAAGATTCCAACCTCGGAGTTGGCGGTGTAGGGACGGGCGGGACCAGCAGCGAATGAAGCTTGCTTTCGCAAGGCCGGGATTTGAGGAGCGTTCTCGGTTGTAGATATGTAGGAAGTTCCACCGAAGGCAGGAGCGGATTTCTTCTTCTTGAGGACGCGAGGCTCGGGACGAAGGGTGGCTTGAGAATCGGAGTTGCGAAGAGTCTGACCTCCGAAAACGAATGATGCCATCTTTCTCAATCCACTGGTACTCTGCTCGCCATTCTCTGGGAACTCCTGAGGATTGATAGTAACCTTAGAGTCGGATGATCGTAGACCTCCACCGAAGCCGAAGCTTGCCTTCTTTTTAAGCTTTAACTCTGTCTTTTCTCCGGCGTCCTTCTCTGCACGCAAGGCCACACGAGAATCGGAATTGCGGAGCCGACCAGGGAAGGTGAAGCTTCTCTTATTCTGCAGCTTTGGACCGTCATCCTCCTGTTCCATACCCTTTGACTCGGTGTGATCCGTGGCGTGACTAGTGACGTTATCCTCGAAACGAGCTGACTTTGCTGACTTTGGAGTCTTTGCTGGGAGTTCATCGTCATCGTCCGACTTCGGGGCATCGCTCGAGTTTCTATGTAGGAACGCGCTCATGCTGCTTTGCTTCTTCAGAATAGGCTTGACAGCTGCTTCACCTGACTCGCGAGAACTGGTTGCGCTCAAAGGGGTAGAATCGGTGATGATGCTCAGACCGTTGCCGTTGTCGGCATCATCTCTCAAGGCGGTATGCGACTTCTTACGGACGAAGAATCTGGTGAAGGATGGCTTCTTCATAATGACTGGAGGTCGGAAATCGGTGTCTTGGGAAGAGCCGGTGTAGGGTCGGTTGAGGAAGTCGAAGTTATCTGATGGCAGACGTGAGTTTGATGATGAGGTGGTCGATGTCTTCTTGAATCCTCGTGAAGAGGCTCCGGAGCTGCTCGAAGGTCGTGACGCGGTCGCAGAGACGTTAGAAGGTATCTTCTTGACCTCGAGTGATTCGTCGCGGTCTTGAAATGTAGAATCGGTGCGGTCTGGCTTTGAATCGGAGCTCGTGTTCTTGATTGCAGCAGATGGTGCTGGTAAAGATTGATCTTTGACGTTGTTGCGAGGAGGAAACGAGCTCAGGTTTGACGTTCCTAGTGTAGTCGGCTTCCGTGGTCGATTGATTTTCAACGGCTCGGGCATCATGGCCGGCTCGGTGATTTGTCGTCGCTTAATCGGAAGTGTCGCGAACGGCGGAAGAGGCTCTAGCGGAGGAAGTTCTGCGGCAGAGAACAATCGGCTCGAAGATGATCGCGATTTCAATCCTTCACGGTTCGAATTCGGGCTATCCGCAGTCATTGGACGAACACTTGTAGGCGTGAAGGCAGCCGGTTGATACTTGGGAAGCGGGCGGGCTGACTTTGCAGCTGGTGACACAGGTTGGTGTTTACTTGTGATTGTATCAGTATCGATTTGGAGATTCGGCTTTGCTTTCTTTGGTTGACTAGGAGTCTGAAGATCTGACGACAAGGATGGACGGCGATAAGTGTTGCCCAATCCAAGCGCAGCGTCGAAATCGAACGAGACCCTGGGGGATGAATCCGGACTTGTCGTGGGTTCGTCTTCGTAGTCCAATGACTTAGGACCGAGGGTTCTGCCTAGAATTTCTTCCAATTCATCCAACGGAGGTGGAACAAAACCCATTGGCTTAGAGAGGCCGCGAGAACGCATGGAGAGAAGATTGCCAAATATTGGCTGAGACGCAGCTGGCGTAGTGCGGCTGGGGTCTGGTTTTCTGCAGCTGGCATCTACCAAGACCAAGGACTGGGCGAGCTTCTCCTGTTTGGATTTGCTGACGTTGACCATGGACTTTGAGTAGACAGAGTATTCCTCGCCAGGGACCTTGCTGGGCTTCTTGCTGAAGCCGAATTTTGAACGCATGTCTGTCAAGCTGCCTTTGGTTTTTGGAGTCTTTGGTGCTGTAGTTGTACTTTCGAAGCTAGCGTCAGTGAAACTACTTGACCCACCCAACTCAGGAGAGTTCAGTGTCTCAGATTTCTGGCGCTCGACCATACGAGTAGCCTCGTTGGCCTGATCAATCATCTTTTCTGCTAAAGCCGTGTATTTCTCTAGAGTTCCTCTCACTGCAGGCCACCGATGTCGATTATCGTACTGAGAAATATGGTGCTTGAACTCCTTCATAATTGCAGGTCCATTTGCTTCCACATCTATAGTATATCTGTAGAAGATTGCGCGTTGTTGAAACAATACCTTAGGGTTGATTTTGAAATTTGGCAGATCTTGAATGGCGGGAGGAAACAGCGTGTTAAGCATGGCCAAGGCATCAGCCTTGTTGAAATCTCTCGAGAGCAGAATGCTTATCATAGTCTACCCCGAGGTCAGTACTGTCATTGCAAATTTGCTCGAATGTCACACATACCCAGATTCGAAGATCAAGGAACAAGTTGGCATACATAGTCTCGGTCCGCAACTCATCTCCTTGAGTCTGCTCAACCCATTTCAAAGTACTTGGGTTCGCCGCAAGCACTCTCCGCCAATTATGCTCATTGATCTCCAGATTCAAGGCTGCTTTGCGCAAGGCAGATCGACGGGTGAATTCCAAATCTCTCAAGTAATCAAGAGCTGTGAGAGCATGGCCAAAATTGACGTCTTCAAAATCCTGAACAAACACCTGGTCGAGGCAGTACGTACGTATAAAGTGGGCTGGAAGTCCCATTGGCCGATTTTGGGGATCGAAGCCAGCAAGCTCTTTTTCAGCATTATCCAGCAGGTGTGCAAAGCCAATTTTCAGCAAAGAATCGTTTCCACGATCCATGAAACGATCATCGGGACAGTTTGTGGGGTCGAAATCCGGCTCCGGTAGACCAAGATAGGGACTACGAATATCTGCAACAGTTGAGTCTGCAATTGAGGGGGTTATTCGATCTTTGGAAGAGAGGAATGCTAGAACCAGCCTTCCTTTCTCATCAAGCTGCCACCAGGAGTAGATGTCCTTCAGTCGTGGTATGCTCTGGCCTAGAATCAAGGTCAGCGACGCGTTTGAAGGTCAAGTCAACAGATCCCGCAGGACCACACAGGAGGAAACATACCTGCATTGATTGCAAACATTATGCTAATTGGTAGCTCGGAGGTCGTTTGTGGTTCAAGAATGTGATGCAAGATCCATGGGAGTGATTGGAGACTGTGTTCACTCGAGGTTGATGTTGCGGGAGAAATTATGGAGGTTCTCGAGGTCGGGGACGTTGGGGTTGGCGCCGACGACCGCGTCGTGGAGGGGGAAACTGAACTCGCCGCCATCGTGAGAAGTCGGCAGAACTTCGATTAATCTTGGAGCCAGGCCAAAACAAAGAATGTTTCTCCGGTTCCAACTCAACCATTGCCTTTTCCTGGACTGCAGTCTGCTGGGAATGTTTTCCAGCTCCTCTTCAGAGGCAATCGTCCAGATACAGGAGACAAGCCAGGTCTACGCCTTTCAAACTTTTGGTCCAGTTCCTCGCCGCCAAGGGGTACACAAAGTCCAAGTTCGGGCAGATGTAATTCCTGGCAATTCCTGATCCTTAGACCTGCTAGCCCTTTCCTTTCGGCTTCCCGAACAAACAGCAGACAGCTCCAAGATACGATCTCCTCAGTGGTGATCGTTCACTACAGTGATGACAGCGACAGCACACAACACTGGGAGTAGTTCTTGCAACGCCGGCGGTTCCACTCTTGAGTATTTCCTTTGGGATATGGGCGAACAAGTAGAAGTTGTTGAAGATATGGTTTATTGAATGACATCAAGCCGTGCTTTGGGGTTGATATCCCAATATCATCTCAGACCCTCGGTCCGCTGCAGGAGCAGATAGCAAAGCAGGTTGCCAATGTACACGCTGATCCGGGTAGTCCCCTTTGTACTGTGGCTCTTGATAGGCCGATGAAGAGATCTTTTCAGAGGGTGCATTAACCTCATGCAATGTTATGCAGGTGTGCAGCTTGACCTGTACTTCCATTTGTTGGTATGGAGTATGACGATGGGGTATCCCTCCTTGAGGCGATCATGCAAATCTCCCGACAGCCGGCATACCCCTCAATCCCCTTTGGGATATCAGAGTGGAGTGTTGTGACCACGATGGGAGAGATGAGGACGGAGGTCAACATCAGTTCATGCAAGGGGACGTCCCGATTTGATGCAGTTTTCCATGACAGCAATCCAGAAATAACAGTTTGGACGGAAGTATGATTGTACAAAAGTATCGGTGCATAGAGTTGCAGACAAACATTTTTCCAATTCAGCCAGTCGGACCATAGATGATCTCTGATGTCCGTGCGACAAGGAGACCATAGCTTTGGTGTGGGGGCGTGCCATGACAAGAAGTCTGTCATGTGGCCACCACAGATGAACCAAGATGTTTCAATCTTGACAGCGGATGGTTCGTAGGAAGACTACGAGCGGAAAGAGGGAGGACTTTCCGACCTTGCGGTAGCCTGCAGTGTGCCTCTTCGTCAAGAACTAGCGTCACCATTTCTTTGTCGATGGCCGACGCCGTATATTGCAGACTTTGGTCTAGTAGGACTGATTGCATGGCTCGCCGTGTCAAATCGTTTGTTGTCGGGTATTGTCTGCTTGTCTGATGTGATCCATAGCCACAATAGTCTGCGACTTGGCTATCGTCATGGACCGGCTATTCCATCCAAAATTCAGACTTGGAATTTGAGACAAGCGCCTTTTTCCATCTAGATGAAGCTTCTAAGAAGGTGAAGAAGGCCAGGATAGGAGTGGGTGAAGGTGCGGCTCATCCAGTCCCGGCCTGGAACACAATGCAGAGAAGCTTCTGAAAGGGAACATCCTTGAGGCGGGAGGTTGTGCGACGTTACAAAGTACTTGCCCAGCCTGGATAAGCATGGCGGCACCACCCTTTTTTGTTTCTTTGTAAGCTGACGGCCATGTGGATGTCCGAGGAGGGAGCGGGTTTCGGGACATTCACGTTTGCTATGGCAGTTTCTGCGCGAGGCGTGAGGAAGTGTAACTGGCTATGGTCAGTCTTCACACGAGGAAGAGAAGACTTGCGTGGGTCGAAGGGAGCTGGTCGTAGGAAGAAGTAGTTTTATTGCAGTAAGTAGTAGCTGTGTTGATATAACTATAGTGCTTTGTTGCTGGAGGAATAAATGTCGCAGATGATAAGACTGAATGGTGGTTGGAGTGTGTGAAGCCTCGAAGTGCAGTGAGGGCAAGTGGTGTGCATCCAGTCTTCACTACTTACCCCTGATTCGGGTAGGGTGGCTCGTTCCTGCCAGATCCGTAACTAACTAACCCCTCGGGCTGGCTCTTTCCTCCTGTAGCCGGCTGACCAAGCAAGACATGAGCTACTTTGACTTTCGTTAATCCCGCATCGACGTATTATTAGCCTTCACGGTTCGTCTGAACTTTTTCAATAGCAGTGGATATATTGATATTGATATTGATATTGGTATTCTTATGATCTTCACAGGGCTTGATGCTATGCTATGAGTAGCTGAAGGCTATCCCTCGAAGTGAAGTACGAAGAACTCGCTCAGTAGGTGATCAGCATCACGGACCCCTTCCCTTGCCCCCTCCGTAGACCCCCCCCCCCCCCCCCCGCCAAGCAGCTGATTCCCGCCGCCGTCTAACAACACAACATCAGAAACTCACTCTACCGCCAGCAAGCAAGCAACAGCAACAATAATGATTTCTCATATGCAATACATCCTCCCATAGCCCGCCCACCTGCACCTACCTATGCCGCTCGCCCGCCCTCTCTCCCTCTCGCTAATTTGATTGTTGACATCGCACACTCACTGGCGACACGCGATGAAGAAGCCCAGCGTGCATCCCCAGCGCATCTATCGATATGCTGCTCTGCGTCGCGTCCTGACGCGCCGTTGGACAAGACCAACCACTTTCACACTCAACACCCAAGGGAGAACGGGGATCGCCACCAGCCACCCAGGCGAATCTGGAGATGTCGGGGAATTGCGTAAGTACATCGGATCGCCATGTTATGCGTTGTGATGCAGGCTGGCGACGACCTCCCTCAATGTTAATATCACGGTTATGCTATCTATCCCTTCTTGCCACGAGGGCCAGATGCCCGCCCGCGTCTCAGGTCATGCACCCCAGGTTTAGAAGTCTGTTGAAATTAGAGTGTCTAATTCTAGATTGCTGCTCCCAGATGACCTGATGACTGACTAGAAAGTCATGACGGGATATACCCATCATTGAATTTTGGGTGCCGGGGCTAAAAGTCTCGTCACGTGCGACTCACGTGTCACATCACCACGTTCTCCCTTATTGTTGAGCATTGTAATTTTCAGAGCACTTACTGACAGCCATTCAGGAGATTCACAACACCCCTCAAAAAGGCGGAACTACCAATCCCGCCGCCAGAGAGATCCTGAAGACGATGTTCCACTCTCGCGAAAAATGATAGAGGCAGCCGCCACAGCCTTTGCCAGCATCGTCGTTCTCGGAACAGGATTTGGCCTCGGCGGATACATGTACCACAAATTCTACAAATGGCTGGTTCTCCACAAAATGGAAGGGGCGTTCAAGCCCGGAGATCCAGTGCTCGATCTCGCAGCTATCGGCAAACAAATACCCAACTCCATCACCTCACCTCCTCTGAGCAAAGAGACAGATGAGCACTGGATCTTACGAGACGAGCAGTCAAAAATTGATGCGATCGTCAACGGAACTGAAAAGGGCCATTATCATCTCCTAATCGGCGAGAAGGGTACTGGGAAATCAAGCATGTTGCTGGACGCCATGCAAAAGATTGACGGGGAAGGATGCAGCATGTTCGAAGCCCATGCAGACATGGAGATCTTCCGAGTCCGACTAGGGAAAGCCCTTGATTTCGAGTTCCATGAAGATTACATCGGCTCGTACTTCTCCGAACGTGGACCCAGAGAGAGCACGCCTCTACTGGACATCGAGCGGGCATTCAACAAATTAGAGAAAGTTGCACTCAACAGACGGAAAACCGAAGGTAGGCCACTAATCGTCATTATCAACGCCGTCCACCTCCTCCGAGACGACGAGGATGGTCGAGATCTCCTCGAACTCCTACAGCAGCGAGCCGAACAATGGGCAGCCAGTAACCTCGTCACCATGGTATTCAACAGCGACGACTATTGGGTATACGAACGTCTGAAGCAGCTAGCTACTCGCATGGAAGTAACCTCCATTACCGATCTTCCCAAGAACCAAGCAATATCCGCACTCTCTAAATACAGACTCAAGTATTTCAGCGAAAAGCCAGACAAGAAGATCTTAGAAGAGGTTTACGACCGCGTTGGGGGTCGTCTCACATTCCTTAACCGAGTCGCTAAATCGAAAGATATGCTCGATACCTGCAACGCGATCATAGACACAGAGAAACGGTGGTTCTTGAATCAATGCTGGATTCTCGGTATGGAAATGGACGACGACGTGATGGACCAGCAGAAATACGCCGTAAGCTCCTCCCACTCCTTTCCCCTGCCTCTTCTTCCTCTCCCCAAGCACACAACCAACTAACACTAACCTCCATCTTCAAGGCCGCAGCAATGGTCCTAGCCCAAGCCCTCGTCGCAGCCGAAAAATCCCAATCCTCACCCTACTCCACCACCGACGGCTCGCACGTCATCCCCCAAATCCCGCTGCACAAAGCGCGTCAAATCATGACCCGAGCCGATTTCATTAAAGACTACGACCACATCAACCTCTTCACCATAACATCCTCGGCGCATGTCCGCGCCGACTCTGTGCCCATGCAGCGCGCTTTTAGGGATATCTGCGAAGGGGAGGGCTTCGATGAACATCTTGAGGCGACGTTGCAGCGCATTAGTGATATTGAGAGCTTGGGACGGACGAGGGAGTTGGTGGCGAAGGATTTGGTGTTGGGGGGAAAGTATAAGTTTTTGCTTAAGGATGGAGAGAGGCGGGGGGAGAAGGTTACGGAGGTTATCCTTGAGGAGAAGGTTGAGGATGAGGGCGAGGAGGATGACGGGAAGAAATGAATCGGTTGGGGAGTGGGATCATGGAATGTGGGATGTGAAATGGTGGGATGGTGGGATGAGTAGGTGATGGGAGGTGTATGAATTCTGTATGTTAGCACGAGGAGATGAAACGAGGTAAATATGTATCTATGTACAGTACAATACAGCTAGACAGCAAAAAACCAAACAAAAACGTAGATTTCCTTGCCTCACTCTTGCCTCAAATTTAATTCCTCCCTACCTACCACCTCACCATATAAAACTCCACCGCACACCTCTAAAGCTTGTTACAAAAAAAAAAAAAAAAGAAAAAAAAAGGGATGAAGAGCGGCCATCCATGAAGACGCTATCTGATGCCAGGTGCTGCTTCTGAGTCTTGAAGAATTTTAAATTTAGCAATCTTACAAAGTACCGAATGCACAGATCGTGTCTTCACCTCTAGAATGCTAAGATCACCACGATCGCGAGCAGCATTCATGTTTCACCCACCATGTACTATCTGACGACGACGAGGGAGCTAGCAATGGCAGGTCTTTGGACGACGATTAATTTAATCAGTATCACACTGAGCAGCCCTTTGTTCTCGAAACGGCAGTTTGATACTGAAATGTTCTGCGCAGTTGGAGGAAAGATAGACGCAAAAACCAGCAGGCTCGGGCTCTACGTGCCACCAATTGGTCAACCATTCGCTGTCCTTATTAGGAGGTTTTATCGGGAAACTATGGTTGGCGTTAGGTGGTTTGTTTTGACTGTATGTCTAGTAGGTAGGATTCACTTGTTTCTCAGGGACACTTGCTCGTCATCTCGTCATTCAGACATGACCATTGCAAGTGAAAGTGTAACTTAGGACGAGCCTTTGGCCTCAAAATATATCAGTTAACCAGTCCGCTGGATTTGTAGAAACGAATCTCAGCACACCCAAATGCAGGTATCAACGAGCTGTGCGACTGTGCCACAAATTCGCACAAAATTAACATCATCTAAATCCCAACTCCTATAGAGTATTAAACTTTACCAGAATTACTCCTAGCCTGGATCCAACAGAAACTCTACATCTCCCGAGTGCTACCCGCACGCATCTCTATCCCCACGAGACGGCCTTCCCAATAAAGTACAGCTAGTGTAGGTAGAGCCAGCGGTTTTCATTCACCTACTCTCATCTCACAGTAAAGCACTGCAAAAGCATAAAAATTCTCAATACCAAAGTTTCAACAAATCCACATTGTTTGCAGAAAACCGTCCGCGTCTTGACACCACATGATGATCTTCTCAAAGAAGCTCAGCTACTTGATGCCTAGGTCAATCGTCACATCCATCCTGCAGAGTAAGATCAAAGCTTAAAAAAGCTTGACGGGCGTATGACAGAAACTTGAGATTCTCCCAGACTCCAATATCGGCCTAAACTTAATTCACAAAACACGTAATCCAAAAAGCAATCTCAAGTCATCGCATTTGATCCTGCAGAGGTCCAAGGTACCTAATCTGTGTTGAGGCTGGTGTTGTCTGTCAAATCCCATACTACTTGATCCTTCCGGAACCCGCTAAGACTTTTATGTCAATCTACTTGAAAGATCTCATCGTCGCCAAAATATCACGTCCTTTCTTTGAATAGATCAAATCGAGACCCCCAAAAATTGAACTCACGACTAAATCCATTGAAGCCTTTCGTGTGAAGCTTAAGCATCCACGCCCTACCCTTCTCGCTAAGCTTTCATTGATCTCGAACAACAACAGGATCCTTTCTAGAACTTCTGATCCTTCGAACACCCATCGCCATAAAATCCGTTCTACTACCATCTAATTGCAGAACAGTGCAATGTACTCTGCGTCATTTTTACAGTTTTTTTTGGATGTATATCCAAAGGATCTTTCGAAGGCTGGTTGTGCCACACTGCGTCGGCTCGTTTTTCTCAATATATGGGATTATGCGAGCCGTCAACCACCTCCCGTTTTAGATCGTAGAGATCTCAGAGAACGACATCACAACAGTTATGGAACCGTGCTCCTACGCTATGGATCGAGAAGTCGAATAAAGCGGAAGGTGATGGTCATTTCCAGTTGAATCTGCCGTATGGGATTAAGGGAGGTGTGCATCATTTTGATACTGGCCCCGCTAGTGGCACGCATCCATTGTGATGACCCGACCATGCCGAGGAGTTAGTTGGAAGTTTATTAATGTGTGTCAATGAATTGAGGCGAGAGGCGAATACTTGTTGTGAGTACGGTTGCAGTCTTCTATCTTTAAACAGGAGTTTAGTGGAGGGGTGGAGAGAAGCTGGACCTCGAGGAGATAAATCGATAGTTGACTTGATTGTTTTGTATTTTGTCCTTCAATGCATGTAGCTTACCATCATAGCATTTATTCCCATGACCCTCATGAGCCCGATTAACTGTTCGGATACATCGATGTCAGGATGCTCGTAGCTCGAATTATGTGTAAATGATTGAATTATAGTGACTTTCAGTCTACAGCATCCTGGCCGAATTTCTCTGCAGATTCATCCCAGTCTTTCTCAATATCTATATTTTAGGTGGCTATCTTAACTTATTTAATCACCCAAACCTTTTCAGGAAATAAACTTCTTATTTTCCGGTCTACTTCCTTATGGGATATCCCTCCGTCCTCTCTTCAACCCCAATTCTGTTTGCCAGCAGGTTCGAAAATTCACTAGTAACATACTCACAAGCTACTAACTAACTTCACTCCTCTAAGGCTGTTTACCTTCGAATACACATCACCCCGGTCGTATCCGGCCTTCAGACTCACAACCAGGAGTGCCATTGTTTGATATTAACCAATTGAGGTCTACGGTTCTCGCTTCCAGGTCCAATCGAGGACTAGCGCGAATTCAAGGTTTGAGGTTACATAATATCTTACCTCGTGGCAACACCAGCCTTCGATTAATCATATTTTCTACTCTCTCAGTCCTCTCATCAATGCTTCCGATACCATCCAACTACAAATCTATGATACAAAAATTCTGTGGTTTAGCAGCATGGAGAAAACCGACGTCGCTGTAATCGGTGCTGGTGAGACGGGGAATTTCGAGATTCAGACTGCCCCAAATTGGGACTTGAATGACTGGAGCTAATAAGTCGAGGTAGGACCTGCTGGGCTGGCTGTCTTAAAGAACCTGAAAGAAGAGGGCTTCAATGTTACGGTTTATGAGAAAAGAGACAGTGTTGGAGGCGTTTGGTCCTATTCTGAAGATCCTCAAACAACATCGACATTACCAGGTTTGCAAGCCCTTACTCAAGTATCTTCTCAAGATTAATAATCATCCAGCTACGATTTCCAACGTCAGTAAATTCGGGGTAGGTGATTTTTTACCATCCGCTTAACATGTCAGGACACACATCTAAATTACCCAGAACTCATTCACGGATTTCCCAGTTCCAGATGGTACAAAGATCTACCCCTCCCTTCCTGGCCTCTCCAAAACCAACTAATCGACTTCTAGACCTCCCAGCACATCTTACAGCCTCCCAAACATGCGAGTACATAAAATCATACGCTTCCCATTTCGATCTGAACAAACACGTGCAGCTCAACACATCCGTCCATTGGATCAAGCGCAACGATGACGACACAAAATGGCAAGTCTGTACCAAACAATCCGAAAAGGAAGAGATCAGAGACTTTGATAAAGTTGTCATGTGTAGCGGGCTTTCTACCAAAGCAATTGTTCCCAAATTTGAAGGCGAGGATATGTTCAAGGGCGATGTTATTCATGTTCAGAGCTTCAAACGGTATGCACTTGAGCGGATGCAATCCCCGGAAAATCTGGCTAAACGATGCTAGGCCTTCAGACTTCAAAGACAAGAGAGTACTGGTAGTCGGAATCGGCAACAGTGCAGCGGACACATCCACACAGCTCATCGGCCACGCGAAGAAGATCTATCTATCCCATCGCGGAGGAGCGAAGATCGCAAGTTCTTCCCGTGCTCCCACGATACACTTACTAACGAAGCCTCACAGCTCCCCCGGATGGTCGATAACGCGCCTCTAGATCTAGTCATCACGCGCCAGAAAAACGTCCTCAAATTCGTACTCGACCGCTACCTCCCATCTCTCAGCCGCTTTCTCTTCGACTGGACCATCGAACGGTACTCAAAACAATCATTCAAACTCGATCCATTTTGGCGAATCTCACCCGCTCCATCACTAGCAAATCATCAACCCGTCATATCCGACAATCTCGTTAGCAGTCTCTGGGCGAAAGACGTAACTTCCGTACATGGTCTCAGCCGTTTCACCGGCGAGGATAAAGTCGAACTTACAGATGGCACAGTGTTAGAAGTCGATGCTGTGATTCTCTGCACAGGCTACGAGCCCGATTTCTCACTCACGCCTGAATTTAATCCTCTTAACTCTGGAGAGAGCAAAACGGTAGGGGTAAATGAGACGCCTCTAGCTCGTCTCTACCAGAACATCTTCCCGCCTCGATATGCCGATTCCCTAGCATACTTGAATTACATCGCCGTCACCGATGGCGCTATTACTATCTCAGATCTCACAGCCATGGCTCTGGCACAGATCTGGAAAGGCAGCTTCACTCTCCCATCTGCAAAAATCATGAACACTGAGGTCGACCAACATCACGAGTGGGTGCGAAAGCTTGGGAAAGACGATAGTGTGTACACTGGGATAGTCCATCCAGGGCCGTGGTATGCGTTCTTGAACAGCGCGGCGGGGACGGGCGTAGATGAGAAACTGGGGTATGGATTGGAGGGATGGAAATTCTGGGTGAAAGAGAGGAAACTGTCAGGGTTGATGATGAGGGGTGTTATGACGCCTTTTATGTTTAGGGTATTCGAGGGGAGGAGAAAGAAGTGGGAGGGTGCGAGGGAGGCAATTGTGCATGCGAATGAACTGGCTAGAGCTTATGGCAAGTAAATACAGGGCTTGGGAGAGACGAGATTTTCTGTTCTGGATAGGTGGTAGCTGAGTAGCACTATCAATGGGGGAGGTGAAGACGAAAGATCCAGGAGGATTTAAAACGTTCCTATTTCTCTCGCTCTACGCCGCGACGTGTAACTTTTTAAATATTCATAATAGCAGACAAATTTTTCGGAATGATATATGAATATCTAAAGAGTGTGATATAAACATGGCCAAAAGGAAAAACAATGAGTAAATCTAGCGAGTGTCGTGCAAAGTGGTGAAGCTCCCCTCTGCTCCTCAGAATCCAATCTTTGCAAATATCTTTCCCTAACGGGATTAAAGAACCCCCAGTGGAGCAAAACAAGAAGAAAATAGGAGCATAAAGAGTGAATGCCCATGCCTTTTTCCCACCTCCCCAAATGCCAACTTTCTACCCACGGTCCCATCAACATTACCCCTCCACCTACTAAGAAGGTCCTTAAAGTCTCACCAACCCTCCCACCAATCCTCATCTTCCTCACCAAGATCCACCGTTAGAAAAGGCTCAAACACGTAGTTCTCCACCACCGTGACTTCGGATCTGAATCTTGTTTCGCTCACTTGTTTGAGAAGTAGGAGGCGGAGACAGCGCGTGTTGCGGGACATCCTCGTTATGCGGGTCTGGTTCATCCTGAATCATTCATACGAGGTACGGCTCGGAATTATATACTCAGAGAATCGAGAATTTATTGGCGTGAGGAGTTGATGGACGGTCGGTACAATGAAGTACCAATGCCCTGTGTGCATTAAACGTTCTTGGATCAGACAACACGTTTTGCAGGTGGTTTATACGACTGGAGGCTGTCGACTGGATGGCAAGGTCCTTTATACCTGTAGATTTCTGCTAGTTTCTGCTAGTTCTCGTCAGCATCGGATTTGATAGGGATCAAAAATACAAGTGCGACGTACCTCTCTCCGACAGATATGCAGCAGAGCACTTGTAGCGAGTATCAAGACCACAAGTCTCCCCCAAAAAGTGCAGCACCACTCGAGTACTTAAGTTCATCCTCGTACCAGGAAATGGCAAACTCGCAATCTATCTCAAGCACTGCTACACTGTAAATGAAAAGTTGGCTTGCATCCGTAAAGACGTTGCACGTCTCATGTATGTCCATATTTCATGGTGAGTGTGGGCGGGACATAGTCTCATATTTGGTAGGTTATGTGACTCTAGCGAGGGATATGTGAAACTGGAGAGACGTAGCAACTCAAGCAGGCAGATTGATAAGTATTGAATTTGTAAGGGAAGGCGGGTTGGAAGAATGAATAAGGAAACGAAACGCGAGGAATACCCATCCCAGAGACTCTTCAGAAGCCTCGGCTAGCTCTCATTTGTTGCCTGTGTCTTTCAACTTTATTTAACACGGGCATCACGTACATGGAGTCACCCACCACCTTCCTCGAACACAGCTTGCTTTTGGACCCAGGGAAGTCAAGCTTCTACTAAAGTAATATCCTTATGCGCACTCTCTCCTAAAAGTGTACGCAGAACAGGCGTATGCATACCACTGACCCATTTCCTGTATACCTTGTTCCCGGAATCGTCGAGCCTCGAACGCAGATCGCGTATCCGTTTTTTAATGCCTTCGTGTATGGCGAATGCAGAGAAATTTTCGCGACCGCGGCCATCTTTGCCCAGAATTCTGAGCGTGTATATGAGTGCTGCAGTAAAAGTATGCTCGCCGTCTCCGTCCTCTGGGTGCCCCTCACGGGGTGGGCTGCTCGTCTTTTGGTTCTCATTGCATGCAGCGATGAGAAGCTATGAAGATTCGTTTAGTGAAGGGAAGGAATGCTAGGAATATGTGTAGGGTTTCCTTACGTGGTTCTTTTTTGAAACATCTCTGGTTGCTTCTGCAGCATAACAGCAATCTAGGAGCAAGAGGATGTCGGCTTTTGATTTCTTCAACTTGGAATGAACTTGCTTCCACTTCATTTGTCTCGATTGCCTGCAAAGTCCAACCATGTCAGTTGGAGTCTCACCCTTCCCTTGTGTATATTTGATGGGTGACAGACCCTGAAATCTCCCAATCCTCGCCACGGACAGGTTCAACACCGTGCCCACCATAATAGAAAATGAGCAGATCTTCCTGAGAGCAATCACTTAGTACATCGTCGACGCTCTGGCATGTCTTCTTGGTGGTATCTTTATCAGGAATTTCAAAGTGGGTTGAGTCGGCTTCCTGGACGCCGAAGTCTTCGATAAGAACGTCCTTCAATTTCTTCAACTCGGGGCCGCATTTGCATCGCGAGGTTTCGTTCTTCCACATCATCATGTGGACCTTGACTCTCTTATATTTGCTTCGCGATTCAAGCTGCTTGTCCCGAAACACCCCCGTGGAAGTCCCTGAGGCGGATAGAATGGAAAGAGAGACATTGATATCGCGATTATCCTGTGAACCTATTAACGGAGAACCTATACTACAAGGTAACACTGTACAGACCAAGACCTGATAGTTCTGCGATACACCAGTGAATTGGAGCACGCTGAAGCTTTGTGGTACCTGATACCGAGAATTGTTCTGATAGTTTGCGCTGACTTGCAGTTGACCAAAATCCGAAGAAACTTTTTCAATAGATCTCGAGGAGCCTGCACTGTTGTCATATTGTCCCTCTTCTTCAGCTTCGGCGTTTTCCGTGCCGCCGCTTTGAGGCACACTGTAGTCCCACTCGTAGACATCTAATAAGTCGTCGTCAATTTCATCTTTTAGTAGCTTGTAGCAGACTGACCTTTTGCTGTCAATCGGTATCTGCTCCAGCCTGGCCCCGGTTTCAATTCTTCCCACTCACTCCAATCGGACGGATATTTTGAACGACGACTTGACGACATTTGAGCGCCGAGTTAATGGAGGATCTAGAGTGCTTTCGAAACCTCAGATCCTGGTCAGGTTTCAAAGTCTACGGAGTAAGATCCCTCAAGACAAAGATGGTCAGACCAAAATAAGTACACCGGATAGCATTGATCGATTCTTCTGAACTTGCCATTGATACTTTTGACACACCATGGGGAGGATCCAACCTGTATATCTGTGGGTACTAGGCTCCAGGTTCAGATTATACTTTGAGCCAAGGACGACCCCCACCCCCACACCAAAGGACGAGAGCAACTCCCAGAGCCTCAGAACTCTAGATTCCGGATAAATAGGAACCCAAGTAATGGACGTCCACGTATCCAAAGTGATATCGTTCGTTTTATACCGCAAGCCACAATCAAAAGACCCCAACAGCACCCAATAATATCTCAATGTGTACCACACCAGCCTCTGAGAGTCATTCTCTCTCACAAGCCCAAGATAAAAGACGAGGCTGAAAATCGTCGACCTTCCATTTCATACAAAGTCTTTTGAACAGGCCCAACGATACCCGAATCAGATTATCGTCTCGACTGAGCTATTTGCATATGGATATCGATGGTGGCCAATGACAGCGAGGCGATTCGGTGACCGAAAGAAGGTGCAAGCGAGGTCGTTGGTGTGACTCCAGCTTTGCACCTTAACCTCTAACGTCTGCATATGTTGCTGGAAATTGGCCTTGCTTGTCAGAAAGCAAGCACAAGGCTTGAAATTTGTTTTTTCTGGGCTTGTCCACTTCACCATGCATGCATCTGTTAAGGGTTGCAAATCGAAAGTACGGATGGGTTTATCGGGTTGGATGCTTGGTAGCTCACTTGTAGCCCATTCGTTGGTGCGACCTGGAAAAGACACAAATGATCCAGCTCTAGCTGATGAATGCCTGGACAAAAAACGAGAAAGATGGCTGGTTGTGGGAAGAAAAAGAAATAGAGCCGCACTAACCTCTTGGACCTTCGTCAAGCCTTGGAATTATGGACATCGGATTACCTCCGTATGACAAGGCGTATGTCTCACATTCGTAATGTTGAAATTTGTAAGGCTGTGAGCCTCAGCGTCTAATCTCAACATGGCAATTAGTGCCAGGAACATTTGAGCGCACAGCCTAGGGCGGCCTCAAGCCTCAGATTTCCAACAGCTCGGGTCTAGATGGCGCCCCCCTCTACTTCGCCATAACCATTGCTGCCTTCGAAAGTAGTCTACTTCTTGCTTCCTTGAGGCTTATTGCCTCGGCAACTCTTTCCGTGACTGCAGCAGCGTTGGGGAACATTAGCTTCAGACTCGACTGATTCCTGTTCAGGAGGAGGGAAACAAAAGAAAGAAGAAGAAGAGGAAAAATCCACGAAGCTCACACCCTTCCCGAAGATAGACAGGCGGACCACCCATTCTAGCACGCGGACCCAACTAGGTAACCTAGAATCGTTCTCGATACATCTGTCGCGCTCAAAAGAAAATTGATATGATCCGCATCCAGATCCGTCTTCCGTCTCCTCAACACGCCGATGCTTTGAGCATACAATGGGAAGTAGTCAAATATTAACCTCGGAAACTCCTTCGGGATGGATGCGTGTAAGGCCTGCAGAAGCTGCGGGAAAGTGAGGCGATTCCTCGCTGCCAATTCTCGTCGATGCTTCTTGCTTGTGGATTTGGAAGCTAGACCCAGATCGAGCTGTGCATCGTGATTGCAATTTTCCTATCACGATAACGCAGACTATGGCAGAACAGCTTGGTGAAGGTTGAAGTGTCTCTCAATCCGTGGGGGCCATCATTCGAGACGAGGGGCCCGGGTTTCGGCGGTTCTTGGCAAACTGTTTGGGGGAGTAGTCAACCATGATGCAAATGTTTTTGAAGCATTCCTTCATGGTTAAAGGCGTGCCTCCAACGAAGATCCGTCGCACGGCACTAGCTTCGTAAATAATTAGCCAGGACGCGCTGGAGGGATCATTTGACTCGAGGGTGTTGCAGAAGTGCGCTTGAAATATCACAGTGCCTATTGCGTTGTTGAGCATGATACCTGCTTGATGAATTTCCAGCACAACTGCGAAGGCCGGGATCCCAGAAAGTACTGGATGGCGTTTGTAAAGGTAAAGTCGCTCAGATACAACATCTGATGTAGGCTCTCTGGAAGACCTGTGCTGGGATTTCTTAAAGGGCAAGACTACGTCGCTCAAGAGGAGGTTATCCATCTTATCGTGGAGCTGTGTGAATGATTTCCTGTTACTCTTAGGCCTGTTGCCTGGCTTCAGAAGAAGCTCAATGAGAATAATGAGATCTTCGTTGTGCTGCTCAGGGACACTCATCCTGATCCGGTCCGCTCGAGGCTTGTAAATGCTGAAGTGACTTCCGGGGTCCAAGATGTCGCCAAAGCTGTCCAGGAAGCTTTGTACCGGTGCGTAGACCCAGTGTACAAGGCCATCGTCCATCTCATTTTCGTCTTCCACAACTGCCCGAGCTTCAGCTAATTTAGTGACGAAGAGGCTAGAACAACCTCGTAGCCGGCCAATGCTGGGAAATCAAACAGTATCACATCCCATACTCTGTTAGCTAATTGGAATGCTACGCTTTTCTGGAAGGAGGCAGTGATACGATCGCTATTCTCTTGCTTGAATTGCTCCTACAAACCCATCACACATGAGCGCAGCCGCGCCAAGTCATCAAAGAGATAGAAGGTAAGGAAGAGTGTCTCGTCGTCTTTGTTTTCTTCCTTGGAGGTTTGAAGCTCGTAAATGGGTTGGTCAGATTTCGGTGCGGGGCCAATCTTTGATCCCTTCGACCTCGAATGATGCGAATTTGTTTTCTAGTGTCTCTAGGATGGACTCAGAAGAAGTTACTTCATTGAATTCAGCACCAGCCGAGACGGCGAAATATGGCTGTATAGCAGATAAAAACCTTCTCTATCAAAGATACGGAGTATGAAGTAGGAATAACTGTAGTTATCTGCCATCAGCTCTTAATCGTCATCATTAGTACTTTGTTTTGAAGAATGCAACGCTTCGTTTCCGAGTCGCAATTGCGCGAAGTTCTGCACGGGGTGATGCCTACAGGCAGTTGAACCGAATCGTTAGGGGCAACGATTGCATTTGTAAGAGGAAGTAGCTTGCTGTTCTTGAGGAGGAAGTTGGAGGTGTCTGACGATACATTGATAAAACATTTTCCTGCGATCGGACTCGGTGCCGCGTTCTTGGCCACCTTCCGAGCCTTGCCATTTAGTTGAGGTGGATTTGATGCCACGGCTTTATTTTCATTGGCGGGGGCTGGCGGTGGGAGTTGGTCGATTACGAAGATTGGTCGAGGGGAGCAAGGAAGATCCGTGGTGATTACTTTGTGAGTTTGTAACCGCATTTTGTTCCATTATTATCCAGAAGCCACTTGATGAATATGGATGCGCTTCTACTCATTGTCTAGGACACCAGATGGCATGGTGAAAGTAGTTCACGACGGCTCGACGTGCCCCAGATTACTCTTCTGCTTGTACGAAAAGGAAACTTGGGGAGGGGGTATTCATAGAACCAGAAGAGAGGATCGATAGCAGTACCGAACAGAGGGATACTTGTCCCGTTTCAGCAATGATTTTATGGTTGAAGTTGGAGAGAGCGCTCCCCAGCATGATGCTCTGCTCTTTTCCATTTGATGTTGTTGCTTTTGAGTTTTTTTTGAGTTCGAGCGAAGTTCTCACGCTAAGATAAGATAAGCTCAATTCGCCTTTGGAATGCCACTGCCATTCCATCTCTTCCTCTCCCCTGCAACACCTCCAGTCCTTCATTCTCACGATCGTAAAGATTGTCATCCAATGTCAACGACAACATTTCTAATGTATCAGTATCATTGGTTGAAGCTGCAGAAGTCTGCGATTTTGGGCATCGTGAAGTGGAGTGATTATTCATGCATACTGCACCCCGCGTACGAGCTTACGAGAGATCTGCGGTCAGAAGCATCTCCAATTGAAAGAAGGTTCATCCTTTGACGTCAAGAGACGGGTCATTATTCTGTGCATGACCATCAATATCGACTTCTCCATTCTTCAAAGCTATTCTTGGAAGTTTGTTGGATATCCTGCATTGCATCGTCATTATTCTCACACATCGCTTCCTAGCCAATGTGACCCACAGGCTCGTTCCCGATCATCTGCAATCCTGCTTTTCTTCCCGGAGTACCGAGTAGTAGAGGAGATAGCTACACCAGTTAGTTGTCGCATGAATCGTCGATTTTGCTCTCGGAAGGATCAGTTCATTTTACGAACGGGCTGAGGTTAGGCGAGGTCATGCCGCTGGTTGGTCCTTTGAGCAGCTCACCTGATCTCACCGGCCTGCATACACGAGAGCTCTAGCTGCTCGTGCCTGGGCCAAGAGGAAAGAAGTGCTACGGTCAAGGCTTTTAGGTCGCGAGGTTGACATAAGAGGATATGTCACAAAGCTTGGAAGACCTAACCGATGATGATGTTTCTTTTCTCGCCTTTGAATGCAGCTCTGGGAAGAACCGGGACGCATCACCAGCAAAGTCTCGCGAGGTTCTCCCATAGTACGAAGTACACTGTTGTTTACTTGTCGCAAGTGCACCCACCGTCCCCTCATCCTCAAGTTGCTCCTTGACTGCCAGAAGAGGTGCCATAGGCGAGTCTACGAGCTGAAGGAGGCGTCTGGGTGGAAATAGGATTAGCGCCTCCAGCGCGCCTCTCTCTTGGAGGGTTCTAGGATTGAACCCAGTGCCGCTCGAATAGGACGGGATTCCATTTGGCTGCACGATCCATTATTACTTGGTGGCATTCGGTTGCACATCAGAACCTCTCCAGCCACCGCTGCCTGCGCTGGCCTGCCGCTTTTCCGTCCTTCACGAGTCCCCCGACAACAGCACATCTAAATATGGCCATTATGGACACACCTAAGCTGCAGCTACAGGTTGATGATGCTGGGCCTCCTGCGGACTACTGTCATGATCAGCACGAGGAACGGCCCCAGTACGAAAACGGGGACAGCGCCCCTCCAGCACGGCAAGCAGAAAGTTCGTATTTAAAATGCGCCGTGGCTGGGGCGACGAATGGGGATTGGGCATGGCAGCCAGCGCCGGCGCAAGCCCCCTGAAATGGGAGATTTGATCCCCACCAAAATAGCAGAACCAACTTCCCCAAGTGGTGCGAATTGGTAAGATCGGACGGCATGGCCTGTCAGCGATGTCTGCGGCGTCTCTTTAACGTTGCTCTACTGTTGAGCTTGAGGCTGGGACCTGAACCCAGCCAACCTTCAAATAGAGAGCCCGCCCCGGCTTTTCTGAAAGGAGAGTTTTTGAGCAGGTTTCTTGCATCTTGCATCCTCTCACACACTCGCTCAAGCTCTCACGGCTTCATATTATTTATTTTATTAATATCTAATTCCTCCCCCTTCGCCAGTTATGCGTTCCGGTCTTCTTTTGCTGGTCGCCTCGGCGGCCTCCGTGGTCTCGGGCTCTGTCCTTCAGAACAGAGATGCACCTGCCCTGCCCGCATCCGCATTTCCTCAAATGAATCTTCTGTCCATGGAGGATGCTAAGGCTGGAAAGGATTTGATCGGGAAGAACTTCAACGTCACCCGTGTGTCGATGGCCGATTTGCTATCTCAAGGAGCAGCGACCCCACAGAGTGCTTCAGCAGCCTCTTGTAGCGCCTCCCCAGGCATGCGATTCGAATGGCGCCAGTACTCGCAGTCAGATCGTCTCGCTCTGGTGTCTTCCATCAGATGTTTGATGAACAGACCGCCCTCCGGAAACTTCCCCCCAGCAACCAACCGTTACGAGGATTTCGTCCGCCTGCATCAGATGTGGACGCCGAACATCCACAACAACGCCAAGTTCCTCATCTGGCACAGATATTACGTCTGGACATTCGAACAAGTACTGCGCTCCGAGTGTGGTTTCGACCGAGCCTTCCCATGGTGGGATGAAACAAAAGACGCTGGAAACTTTGCCAAGCTGGACATGTTCTCGCAGCCTTACTTCGGGAACTTGCTGCCCGCGCAGTCCAACGGTCAAGGATGGTGTATCAACAGTGGTGCCTTTGGAGGAATCACCCTGCACATCGGACCCGGAACGAGCAACCAGAACCACTGCATGACTCGTGCCGTCAACGAGCAGATCACGGCGCAGTGCAACCAGGGCTTCATCGACTTGTGCAAGTCGCGTGGCACCTTTGCTGAGATGGCAAGCTGCCTCGAGGGGGGTAAGCAAATCCACATTAACAAACGAAATATAAACAAACTAACACAAATATACAGGCCACACGCCCACGGTCACAACGGTATCGGAGGAGTCATGTCTGACGTCTACTCCAGCGTCAGCGACCCCACATTCTGGATGCACCACCTCTTCGTCGACCATAGCTACCGCGTCTGGCAAGCCGCTGACCCAGCACGCTACCAAACCATCAACGGCAACGATGCGCAAGGCAACCCCCTCACTCTCGACACCATTGTCTCCGTGGGCGGCATCAGACCTGACGTCCGCGTGCGGGATATCATCAATACCCTTGGAGGAGTCGTTATCGCTGGTGTTCCCTTCTGTTACAAGTACAACTACTAGGCGGTCTTTATCACCTAGGGAGAGGAGAGCGTTGTTGCATTTTCAGCAGATACCAAGAGGGCTGGATGCATTGGTTGGATGGGATTGAAGGAATATTGATTATTAGCGGTCGGAAATTTACTTATATAATGCATAAAAAACATCTTCCACCGCACTTTCCATTGCTTGCGAATCCCCTTCCAATTGCCTTGTTTCTTTCCAACCCGAATCACTTTGATTTGCTCTGTTATAACTGCACCCGACATTTGAATTGAATCCCATATGTATGACGAGAGATGAGCACAGCCTCACTCATTCCAGCTATCCATCCAACCAGCATCTCAACTCCAAACCTCCTTTTCCTCCCTCACCTCATCTAATCTCTCCACCAGTTCATCCTAACTGCCAAGTTCCCAACTTCCATGCCATGGGCTGACAAATCCCCACCATCCCATCATTTTCCACGCCAGGGACTCCACCTGCCCAAATCTCCTTTCCCGGTAAATGCAGTCCCCTGCGATCATATTGTTTCACCTTTCAATCTCAACTCACACCGCAAATCTCGCCTCGCCTCGCCTCAACTTCGGACGGACCTTGAACTGATCTGAGAGCTCGCTCGAAATAGAAAAGCAAAGCGGACAGGAAAGGGGGAATGGCTAGCTTCACATCCCGATCCCACATCGTATCTTCCTCCAGGTCAGTCAGCCCCGTACTAGGTCAAGATCAGTCTGCTAGCTACTGTATTGTACTTATTCACAGCGCGTATCTGAGATCGTTTGGTTTGCGACATTTTGAGTTAATTTACCCCTGAGTGGCGGCTATCCATCCGCACCGTACCCCCCATTTCGGTAGGGAAAAGCTTGTCTTTGAACCCCCTTTTCACTACACCCGAATAGGCTATTGTAGTCTTGGCTGCGTTGCAGAGTGAGTGGATGTCCGGTAGTGCAAGTACGCACGCGTTTTAGATTGTGGCATTGTTTAGGCTGTCCATGTGAGAACAAGCTTTTCCCACTTCTTGTTCTTCGATGTAAGGAATGTGGTTTGATCGGGGCTGTTGGATAGTTCAGACGGCCAAGGTGAAGGATCTGCATCGCTGTGTGCTTGTGCATTGTTCGCCACGCGGTGGACATGTGAAGCTAGGTAATATATTTCGGTAAAGTAGGTCTCGGAATCTGTGGCACGGACACATCATGAATTTTCTTGGCGAGAAGTTCGGAAGAAAGCGTTGTATGACTTGGCATGCCGTGACCTAGATGTGGATGTGGTAGAAGCTATGCAGATGTAACATTCTACAAACATCCGAACAAAAATTCCTTTTACCTCAGCCGGAAGAAGGAGAGAGTTCAGTTTGTGAGGAGGGGAAATCTTGATGCGAGGGGATGGAGGAAACGACTTCAACGACTTCAGCAAATATATTTAATTGTCAGTATTACCATTCTCTTCATTTCTATGTCCGAGCCATGTACCCCAGGGAATACACCTAGGTAGCATTTGGCAGTCCTGCCAAACGCAGACCAATCTACAACTGCTTATAGATCCCCTTATGATTCCTCTTCGGGAAGTTCTCCCTAAAATACCCTAACTCACTCATGCCATTCCCCATGAGCGCATAAACATCAGCCGCAACAACAACAAAGCTCTTCCCCCTCCCCATAACCTCCTTCGTCTCCGGCGTACCCATTGCCAACCCACTAGCCGGCATATTATGCTTCGCAAGCGTACTCTCGTAAAGAGCTACAGCTTCGAGCCACTCAGGCTCGGTCCCTCCCAATCCACCACCGCTGAAACCCATACTGATCCTAGCATCAAGTGAACCAAGCCAGACAGAGGAGATCTGATCTCCGCATTCTGTGAGAATGGCGTCGAGATTCTGGATCCCGAGGAGAGTCTCAATTTGGATCACGATGGCGGCTTGCTTGTTGACGTTCTCGTGGAAGGTTAAGGAAGGGTCGAGGGGCGTGTCGGAGATGCCGGGGAGGTACCGTGCTGGTGGTGCGGAACGTGTGCCGTTGCGGATGGCGCCGTAACGAGCTGCGGATACGACGTGTCGGGCTTGCTCGACGGTGTCGACTTGCGGGACGACGACGCTTGCTCCTGCATCGAGGGCGAAGCCAATGTTTTCGTGGTTGTGGCCTGGGACGCTTGGAGAGGTTAGATAAGTCCTGTGGGTGGCTGGGTGTATGACAGGCCGCCTACCGGACGAAAGCCATGCTCTTCCCTTCGCTGAAGAACTGAACGTCGTGGACCATCTGTCGGGCATTAGTATGTGGTATTCTAATACCTTCAAAAGCCCCAAGCTCTCTTCGTCTCCACATCCTTCTATCTGGACATGTCTCTGGAATATTTGCCATACCTGCGTCATAGTCTCAATATTCATTGAAGCATGCTCCCAATCAATCCAGACAATGTCAAACCCAAGCTGTGCGACAACCTTTGCTACTGGCGGGCATGCAAGTCCACAGAAGAAGCCAATAAGAGGTGGAATGCGTCCATCATGGGCATCTCGCAGAGCCTCCTGGGCTCGGTGGGGTTGCAGGAGAGAGGGCGCTCTGTATGCAGCCATACCTAGCTTGGCGACTTGTTCTGGGATGACCTTTGCAATACCAGTATTGCCATGCCCATTCGAGGTTCCGTTTGTAGCCATTGTGAAGATATGATGTATTGGGTGGAGGAGTTGGGGGTGATGTTTTGCTTGGACTGGCGTTCATCAAAGAAAGTGGAAGTGACGATTCTATTTATGTGATGGAGTGGGATTCGCCCATCTGCGAACGGGTAGCTATGCTAAGATCCATACAGTGTGTATCGCGATCCTTGTCTGTGATGTTGCAGATTCTGGCTCTACCTAGTGGGATGGTGCTGACTTATGCTGCTATTTTCTGATGGCAGACTCTTACATCGTATACACTTGCAAGCGACTACCGAGTCTGGAACACTTACCTGTTTTCAGCTATTGGAACGGTGCATTTTCTCTGGTGATAATATAAGATCAGACCGATGGAATCCGGTAACTAGACGGCCAATTGGGTATCGTTGCGAGCTGGAGTGGTATCTAGCAGTCTAGAACAGTCGAGATGCATGAGATTTGTTGGTTTCTGTTGGTGTTTGTTGGCTTAACCAGTTGCCGCTTGGGCATTAGACACTTGGTCTAGCAAAGCTTTAGGGCAGCCTCACAGTGTCATCCATCTCACCGGTCAGCACAAGCTGCACGGTGAAGAAAAGCGGCAGTAGAGTCTGCAAGTTAGAGGGAGCACTGCTGGTTAAAGAATCTTGGACAGAAAGTTGTGTAGCATGTCATGTTTGTGTAAGCTGACCAGGCTTGTCTTCATTCGAAAGCAATGGGAATGGCGAAGAACTGTCAAAGCCCCGAGAGCCTGCACCAAGAAAGCTTGCTTCGACCACTGAATAGGGAACACACGCAAATTTCTATCTGGGAAGTGATCCTTAGAAAGAAGAACTAGGAGGCCTAAAGCCGAAGCAATCTGACTGTGCAGCAACCGAGCGGTTTAACAAGCATAACAAAAGGCAAAATGCTGATGTAATTCTTTGCTTCGGCAACTCGTGTATTAAAATGAAGGTTGCCGAGATTTGATAGCCCTAATGTTTCCTCATCGGAAGTAATGTGTCCTAAGGGCGTAGCTTGATTCCATGAACAGAAATTGAATTTTCCAAACAAGTCTTCAGCAAGGACTCGCGTATCAGTAATCTTGGGAGGGCGACTTCACAGCGGGCTTACGCTGTCTTACTATCCACTGTGGCAATGAAACAGCCGGCCCGAGTAGCTTGGGTACGCGAATTGCCCCCCAATCTTCCAATGAACTGCCAGCCTTGTGAGAAGCTTTGAATAAACACCCTGGTCAGTGGATTCCTGAGCACTTGCTCACACATGGAAAGAAAAATGAAAGAAGGAGGAGAGTCGTCAAAGCAGACCATGTATGATGACAAATGAAGGAAAAAAGAAAGATGGAGCTGCACCAAGAACATGCAGAAAAACTGCAAGCAGAAGCGTAGAATAAGATAATGTTACTAGGAACAGAGTATTTCGTGGCGTCCTCACAGGATCGGATCGCTTTCAAGCAGTCACATGCCATATACATGGAGTAAATCAAATCGAAGTGGCGCCTTTGGATGTTGATGTAGTAGCAATTGGAAGCTGGAGCAGGTCTTCCCGGGCTGGAACAGGCGTCTTTTGGCCTAAAGAGGTTCCAGCTGAGGTCGAGACTTCAAGAATGAGGAGATGGTTCCGAAGGAGTTCATCTGGAATATTTGGTGAACAAGACTTGCGAACAGCCTTTCATCCTCATCAAAAATCTCCCCTCATACCACCTTCCCATCTGTCACAACCACACATCGGATGTGCGACATGGGTATAACAACGGCTGGTTGGCGCTCTGTGGTCGTCTTCGGAAAGTCCTTAAGTTCCCATGTCGCTAAATCAGATACCATAGTGTATGTGCTGGCGACCTGCCGTTCGCCTCTGTCATTGCCACACACCAAGTTGGTAGTGACACCGAACCGACGGGCCGCATCGGGGAATCCATCTACAAACTCTTTAGTGGCCACTGGTACGAATTTGTGCTCCCTCAGCTTCTTCGATTTGTGCGATTTCGCCCGAAACTCGAATCGTCTAGGGCTATGTGCCATACGATACAATCTGGACCCTCTTCTATTCTAAGTACGACAAGCATGGCTGAATCTTAATTCAAGCCTCGATGGGCCTCTTCGCATCGCGTGTGTGTATAGTGACTTCGCGTACAGTGCAATATATCCATTTGTAGGTCAACAACTCCACCCTCAAACATCCACCCTTCTGAATGATGCAGCAAATGCAAGTCAAACCCCTTCAAGAACGCCCCTTCCTCTCTTCCAGGTTTCGTGCCGTGACTCCCGAATGCATTTGGAAAAGAGGGAGGAGGTTTGTTGCAAGGTCGAGAGTGTATTGTTCGATTTGGAGGGCAGTTCGCGGTAAATTCGAAAGCCAGCAAATGCTTTCTGAAAAGGGGTCATGGAGAAGAATCGTGGTGGGATCTGGTCGATAGCTGTTCGCCATCTTTGAGTTCAAAGTTCGACGGGCAGGAGGGAACGAGGGCCAAGCTCGAGGCAACGGTATTCGACATGTGGCGACGTTGGATAGAGGTGTGGTGTTGCCAATGAGGGGCAATTTAGGAGGGGTTGACAGTTGCTGCAGCGCAAGACATGTCCGGTTGGGATCCCGCTGACTAATCAACACTTCGCCGGTCTCTGTTTACTTCTCTCCCTCCCTTGAAGGATGTTCAGAGTGAAGGCATGGCTAGAATGATTACCCTGTCGAGAATTAAAGGTTACATTGGTTTGCGATTTCTAATGGGAATCCTCTTTAAGTCTTGTTTTTACTCTCTGTTTGCGATCAGGGCTGACAATAGTTCCCAGGCATTCCGAGGATTCGCTGAAGCATTCCCTGTTTCCTGCTGAGAAAGCGATTCATTGTAGATGTCTATGATCTAGCAAGGTCGGCTGTGCACCTAATTTGGTTTCCTGATTCCACACCCAGGAGAATAATGAATCTCAAATTGCCAGTGTCAGTAACCAGTACTGACCAGCAAATCTTCCTATCGTACATCGCATCGAAAATGATCATGCTCCAGCTCTAGCCACTCAAATACTCATGAAATTTACCAAGTGGTCTGCATCTTAGAGTACTCCTTGGAGCTAAGACCCAAGTCCGCAAACACTGGATCATCCCCCTTCAGATGCTGAACACGCTCATGGTCTTCCTCTTCCAGCTTCTCCAACTCTTCAACTGGCTTCTCCTTCGTGTTGTCCTTGGCGTCACTGCTCATCTCCTCGACTGCCTTGCCCATCTCGCCCATGCCTTCGCCTATGATCAAGAACTGAGTGTGCTGGTAGTCCAGGAGGGCCGGCTCGAGAGGCATCCATCGAAGGTTTCTAAACTTCTTCTGGGTCTCCTCGGGGTAGGACGCGGGATTGTCGAGGGTCGCGTTGGCGGGTCCAGGGGCATTGGGATTCTTAGCCGAGGCAACGAAACTACATACCAGGTCAGTATTATATTACTTGCGTTCCAAGTGCTCAAGAGAACATCAGGGATTCTGGAGATGATTGGAATTTGAGGAACTCAGTAAGGCATGGAAAGTTTAGTCACGCACCTTCCCTTCTCATTGAGACCAAGCTCCTTTTGAACCTCACCGATCGAGGTAGGAACAGTGAGATGATATGCAAGATGAGACTCACGGCCGGTGGAAGTGATGGCATACTACAAGTAATCAGCATGATTCTCAATCACACCCAGTCTTGGTCCCAAGAGTCTTCTTAGCATTGAAAGAATAAACACTATCAATACTTACAATTCCCTCCGCGAAAGGGGTTGCTGAGGGAGTGTGACTTGTTCTGCACACTGAGGTCAGTAATTGAAAATTTCCTGAGAATAATTATAATGCTTACCCAGAGGTCTTGGTTGCATATTCGTTGCTAGAGAATTGCTCCTGCAAATCCTTGATAGTGGCCGAAGGTTTCTCAACGAAGACTAAGAAGCGGTCTTGGCGGGTCTTTGGAAGCATCTTCTTTGGTAGAGCCAGCAATCTCGCATTGCCAGAATCTTCGAGGGGATCTTCGCCGAGTTTGGCGCCGAGGGGAAGGGGTCGGAGTACGATATAGCTGCGGGCAACATCCTCGATTCCCTGTGGGTCTTCAACTCCTACTCTGCCTCTGAAGAAGAAGTAGATGACACCCTTCTCCTATTTTCCACTTAGTCAGTTGCCGATATTTTAAGATGAAGTTCTAGAGTTCTGACAGGCACGGTGGAGGACACTTACGAGGATCGACGAGGGGATAGCAGCCTCTCGCTTATCATCCTCGATGACAGAATTGTTGTTGTTGCTAATCTCCTTTGACTTCACCTCTTGCTCTTCGGCTGCAGCTTTCTTGACATCATCTGTATCGGCTTTGACCTCATTGAACGCGTTCTTTTTACCATTGGTGTCATTGCCATTCTTGATCTGCTTCGCAATCGCTTCATCGTCCTCAATGTCCATGTCGGCTACCTTATCCTGAGCACTTCCACTTGCGTCCTTGGTGGTATTCTGGACTTTCTTTGGTCTACCTCGGCCACGCTTTTCAGGTGGAGAGGACGCAGTATCCTGATCGATCCTCTTGGCAATATCTGCATCATCCTCAATGCCCTTCTCGTTGATAGAACTTTCAACTCCCGTCTCCTCTATTGTCTTTTGGACTTTCTTGGGTCTTCCTCTGCCACGCTTGGCTGCTGGCGGCGACGCGGAGGTCTCAGCAGCGCGCTTGTTGCTATTTGGGGCTGGTGGGGAGGATTCCTGAGATGATCTGGTGGATGCCATACTGGGCAGAACTGGTCAATATTTAATATTAGTGTTTGTAATTGGATGACGGATTTGAAGGTCAGAAGTAACAAAAATCGTGACTGATCTTCTGCCTCATTTATATAGAAGTGAGCACGAACCTTTGGTTTGAAATTGGTTCAGAGAAAGATAGATTGGCTAGTTGTTGAGGGAGGAAACGTTGGAGTGTGGAAGGTCAAATCGAAGACTTCGAGAGTCAATTGTCTCCGTTGTACTGAGGTTGAAGAGATTTAAAGATTGAAGGAAATTAGATGAGACTCGCGTTAAGAAGGACGCGTTAAAGACTTCGAGCTTGTTGAAGATCGATGACGTCGATCGACAGGTAGTCACGTGGGAGACTAGTATATCCTCAACTTCACTCTCAAGCAGCTCTTGAACATGATTCACTCATTTGAATGACGATATTCTTCTTCAATTCTCAAAATGCGATCGATTTGAGACTTCCAATTATCAAATCACTCTGAACATATTCTCCCTCACGCCCCGTTTCAAGCCCACCGCTTTGCCTCCTTCATATTCTACCCCAGCTCCGCCTCCTTCTCCTGATATCCCCTCAAGCTTCAAGCGAAGCTCTTCATCTTGCTCCAATATTGTCTTTGGTATTTTTGGCGTCTTTTCCTGCTCAACGGACTCTCCAGCACTGGTTTCTGAATAGGGTTTATCAAGCTCGAGTTCCCCTTTCTTCTTGTCGGCTTTTATGCTTGGCGAACTTTTAGAAGCCTTGTCCAATATTAGTTAGTATCTGACTGATTTGACGAGGCCCCAAGAAGACACTCAGGTCCCGGCATACCTTTGCAGAGTATCGTCTAGTCGTTGCTCTAGATATCAACTTCCTTTTCCACATTTTTGAGAGGTCTAGAAGGTCTAGTACACGCTACTAGAACTGGGTGATGTACTTGTGTTGCAAGCTCGATAGTACGGATATTTGCTTGTTTGAACTTCAAGGTTTCGAGGAACTCGGATTGGCGTTACATCATCAAAACTGTCTTTCGCCTGAACACGTGTTTGTGCTCACGTGATGTGCATTTTGGAGTTGCATGGCTGTGAGCGCACCAGCTGAGACTGCCTGCATGGCATCGTTCAAGCATTGCAATACAGCATAGCTTTGGTATTCGAAATGCTTCTTGTTCCTGGTTCTGTCAGGAGATTAGTGCTAGCATAGCTCCTCGACCCTGCCGACAGCCCTGATGTAAGATGGAGAACAACCGCGAATCCGAGGATATTGCTTGCATTATATGTTGCGGCCTCCGCAGAGGCTATGCGCATGGTAAGGGTGCAGGATACCCTCAGGTAACAGTACCGCTCTCTCAACTCGTATGCTCAGGTCAAAAAGGTTGTCTAGTCTGTGCAGTGCTGGTTGAGATTATCGTCAAATGCGTCCCAGGAGTTACAAAGGGGTCGGATGGCAGTGTATCCATAGGTGAATAACCGGGGCTAATCCCAAGCCAAAGACATCAGCTCGATATGCTGAGTTCCAAGTAAAATATCTAGTGGTGGAGAATTTGGGGCGACTTAAATCTATGTTGGAACCCCACAAATGACGCTCAGGACCGCGTCTGACTCGATGTTTTTCAACTACCTAGTAAGGAGCAATTTGTTGAATGCAGATATTTGGGTTGAGACTTCTCTTCTAGGACAACATATCCAATTTGAGAATGTGCGAATGGGCAAAGCTCCTTCTGGATTTACTGGTTCTAACCTGGCCCTAAACCTTGCCTTGGAATGGATCACCGATTGCACCTCTAAACACAAGATGTGCGGCGATGGCTCTTTGAGAACACTTCCCACCCGCGTTCTTGATCTCTGCATAGGTGAAAACTGCCTCGAAGCAAGCATCATTACTGGCGAAGGCAAAATCGCTCGCTACTGTACTTTAAGCCACTGCTGGGGTCAGCGTGGCAATCATCGTCTTCTCACCAAAGCAACCCTCAGCTCGTGGTTGACAGCGTTTTATATCGGGGAACTGCCTCAAACCTACCAAGATGTTATAGCAGTGACGAAGCAACTTGTCTTACGATATTTATGGATTGATTCGTTGTGCATTATTCAAGATGATCAGGAAGATTGGGAACGGGAGTCCTCAAAAATGGGCGACATCTATCAAAACTCATACATCACTATTGCAGCGACCTGTGCAGCCGACAGTAGTGTTGGAATGTTTTCACACGCTAGGCCGATCCACCGCCCTCGAGTCGTCAGCTACAGTCACAACGGGACTGAATCGCATATACATGCATCTGCATGTCTATCTCATCACGCTTATGATCCTATTTACAATTCTCATAACTCATTCTACCACTGGGCCCTACAAAATCAATCCGATCTCCCTCTACTCGATCGCGCCTAGGTCTACCAAGAGAGACTTTTGTCCCCCAGAATCTTGCACTTTCTAAGAGAAGAGCTCGCGTGTGAGTGTGTGGAGACTAAACGGTGTGAATGCAACTACTTCCCCTCTGCCCGAATGTCTGTCAAAGAGAAGCATGCCAAATCGCTAGACGCGTCACTTCATCGAAAACTTCCCCTGCATTCTCGATGGCACAGTATCGTTGAGGAGTATTGCGAGCTCAGCATGACCTTTGAGAAAGACAAGCTGACAGCGATCTCTGGAGTGGCTAGGCAAGTGCAAAGCATCTTAAATGAAAGCTACTTTGCTGGTCTGTGGAGTTCATCCTTCAAAGAAGACCTCTACTGGAGAGCAAATACCAAATTCCGTAGACCGAAGCTACAGAAATGGCGTGCACCATCCTGGTCATGGGCAGCCATCAATGGCAGAGTGATATGCGGTTCGGCGCCAGCTGTGGAACGGTCTGCAGATATCCTCGACCTCGTTTGCAACCCTTCAAGTAGCGATATGCTAGGAGAATTGGATTCCGCATGGATGGAAATATCGGGCAGTTTCTGTAAGGGAATGTTGCACAGCGTAGGCTCGCCCGACTCGGACAGCAAGACATTCAATGTGCGTACCGAGACAGGGCACAATTTAAGATCTGTCTTTTTGGATTACGATATTAGCGAAGACCTTCCTATTGGATCTCTTGATATCTTTCTATTCTTGCTGTACAGTTCTGATGAAGGCAAAGGTCAAAGTGGTGTGCTTCTCCTTCTGAGAAAAGTTGCGGCAGAAAGGGCTGCATATGAGCGGATAGGCATTACAAATCTTGATGTGTGGAGTTACTTTGACTCGTTCCCAAAAACTAGAATCAAGGTTATATGAGATTGCAACCGGGCCGCAATGGCTCGGTACTTGTCCGGAGACAGCAATCATTTCTATTCCCTCAAGTCCAGGCTCGAGGGTAATCTCGAAGCAGAAACACTCATTTCATAGACAACCCGATTTTTAGCGCGCCAGTTACAGCTATTGTCAGAATTACTCAACAGTATCATAAGCCCTACTATCTTTACCTCAGAACATCTCATCATCTCTAGCACAACTCGTGCCCGCATTCGGTCGTTTGCACAGAAGTCTTAATGTCTAGAAGAAACATTCAATACATCATGACTGGTCATACGACACGGCTTTCTCAGCTTAGTCATATGCACGATAGTCGGCCAGGGCTTTTAGATCATTCTCTTGCTGAAAAGAAACAATGAGTCTCGACCTTACTATCGCACACATCAATGGAAGTACTTGAGATCGATTGCCTGGATATGCATGTGAGGTGCTGATTTGGCGGATGAGCAATACTTTGCAAGGCAACACGAGACTTTGCGGCCGGTTCACGCGAAACTCGATGTTGGTGAGACAATTGTCTATTTGTTTGAACAAAATCCCACACCGGCTTCCCCACGTTCCAACAGGCCACTAGATCTTATTTCCAATGAAAAATCTACTTTCGACCTGCGATCTGCCTAGGGAGGCTACCAAATCTGCCTTGATGACATTGAAGTGTGTTGTGTAGATTGTTCACCGAGATCATGACGCGTCTCGCGAGCCTTACCAGCATCTCACCGGGAGCTTTATCCAACATCTCATTAATTGGTAGCCAAAGACCTGCACTCTTGCCCGAGTATGTTTCATGTCGGTGTGACCTTGCAGGTGATGAATTAAAACAGGGCGTTTTCGTCTGCAAGCAGCTCCGCCGCAACGCCATTAATTTAACACAGCCTTGGACCTGGCACGAGACATCATAGCAAGACTACTGTATGTACTGAAGAAGTATAAAGTCATGGCCGCCACCTCAACAAAACAAAATTCAGAAGAAACCCAAAAAATTCCTGATCACAATCCTCAAGAAATCTTTTCCCAACCTCGACTCATCGAGTGATCTTCCCCTTCTTTTGGGATGGAACCTTGCCCTTCAACCAGCATCCCAACTTTCACCATCATACGAGACGATGATCTAACTCTCCGCTTTCATCCACCTCATGGATCTTTGGCGCTCATAAACGCCCTTGCTATCAGATACCCTCTGGAACCAAATTTGGAAAGCCAAATGAGGCGAGCTCTTCTCGAATTCATCTCGGTCGAGACTCTAAACCGGCCAGCCTCAAAAGAACCACATCGATTTTCTCACGATGACAATCCCATACTTTCAAACGGCGATGTGACGGTCGCTCCAGAGCCCTTGCACACTTCAAGCGGAAATCCCGAGCTTCCCAATTCCAAACCGCGTCGACAGCAAGCTGGAAGGAAGTCTCGATACACTCCCAAGAAACGCCGCAAAGTTGCTGAAGTTCGAAAGCTTGGTGCTTGTGACTACCATCGGGAAAAGAAACTAGAAGTATACATCCTTTTTAGCTTTGTGACCAGTCTACAGCCTCACACTTCGCAGTGCAATTGCCTGTTCCAAAAGATTCCCGACACAACCGAATACAACAATCTCGACCCATCACTTCCCCACGCTCAAGTATCAAACAACAGTAACGAGAGCATGTCTTATAGTCTGCGACCGAAATTTGCGATTCAGAAAGATGAATATCAAGGTAACGAGTTTCCATTCTATAGCTTCGACCATGGCATGGCATCTAGCAGCGGAGTACAGGCAGGCAACTTTCCACAGCTATCTAACAGCGACCTCACCTATGTCCCCTCTGCAACTCAGCCGCCAACTCCATCTACTTGGCACAGCGATCCCTGGAATTGACAACGATTCGACCAAGTTCAAGAAGTTTCGGTTCCAATTTCTCACGATTTCTTTTTCTGTCCTGTCTTGAACCTCCGGTCTTTAGCTAGATCCCCTTTCTTGTTCACAAGTGGCTACAGAAGTCTGAAATCTCCTTGCATTTGTTGGCACGGATTTCAAATATACTGAGAAGGATGTATGGGTGTGTTGTGTGTGTGTTTTGTATTTCGTTTGGTCTTTGGGGTTGAAAGGTTCAGTGAGCCCAACGACACTCCACCCACCTGTCTTCGCTATTGTCCCCCCAAGTTTGGAATCCGGGATTCAGCCTAGGAACACTGCAACTGTGTTTGTCCTAGGAACCTATCGGCAGACAACACTCTCCAGGCTTATCATCAGTCAAATCAATACTGACAACATGAAACAGAAACACCTCCCTAGGATGTCTCCACGAGCCTGGAGGTTGCGGATTGTACCCCGACAAACCTACTGATTTCAAGGTCTCGAATGATAAAGCAAATTTTGGACAATCCATCTTCCAGGCTTGATTCTTAATTCTACGCCCCCATAGCATCTCAGCGGGATTCAAGATGAGCAGGTAGGTGATCCAATTCCAACAACTGACAGATACCCCACGAGTACCGGTACCCTCACCCATGTCTCCGCATACAGATGAAGCTCCGACGTAGGACGACTACTGCAGGCTTTGATGAAAGACATACTGTTATTAGACGCAGTTGAGCGTGTCTACTCTTATCTTGCTATACCTGAATAACAGATTAGGAGATTCGGATCATTAGCTTCAGCAATTGCAATTACTCATTGGTGACTACAAGAGTTTTGTAAATAAATAAACTGTAATGTTCTGTACTGTAGTTCATCGCAAAAACATATCTTCACTTTTCCCTCCTCTCTAGCATTAACCCTTTCCTCTCTTGTTCATCATGCGTATTCCTCCCATGTTCTATATCGGTATGGGAGATGCCGGGAAAGAGGCATTTCCGAAATGCCCCGGAAGGGGAAAGAGTAGCACCCGAGTTCAGTAGCAGCTTGGTATATTTCGGAACACAGTCATTTAACCTTCTGCTCCACCGCCTTAGGGGCATTTGGCGGTACCTCTGAAGCACTCTGTTCCTCAGTACCTTGCCCCGGCTCGCCCTCTGGGTCTTTCTGTCTCTCCTTACTAATCTTCCATTTTCTTGAACTTATCATAGACACAAAACCCTTACATCCCTCATAAACCATGACAAGGGGCAACCAAAGAAATATACAAGCTAATGGGCCGCCAATAGCGACCGCGAACCCGTAGCCTAGGATTTTCGCCCCGAGCACGACGTCTTTGAACATGCCAACAAGAAAGGATGATATGATAAGCGCACCAAACGTCAACGATCCCAAACCAGCCAGTATACCCAAAGCTTTCCAAATTGGCCTCAGCAATCTCTCCGTCATGAACCTTGAAGCTGTCTCCTGGATGAAGCCCCAACAGACTAAGGTCAGAATGACAGCCATGGCGAACCATACAAGGAGACACACGACGCCAAAGAAGTCGTACAGTAGCACCCCTAAATTTTTCAGCCGCGATTGCATGCTGAGCACACCCGCAGCGAGGGAGAGCGGGAGGAAAAACGCCGCGAGTATTGTGAGCACCTGCACATTATTGCTTTGACGCATCGTTCGCGCCAGCTCGAGAAATCTGAGACTGCTATCCATTTCATCTGTCAGGCGACTGAGACGGGCACGTATGTCCTTGCAACATCCTCTGAGAACCGGCTCCAGAGCAAGAAAGTGGACCATAGATGTTGTGTGGTCATGTAATGAGCTCTTCACGATATCCATCAGTGACTCGAGCGTGTCCGTCATTTCATTGCCGATATTCGTGAGCTGTCGGTACTGGTACGAGTCCCTGGCCATTTCTTCCAACACCCAATTACGCAGCTTGGACGAACGAGGATCGAAATCCGGCCTCCTCGGTTCAACGTAGTCGTTGCGGAAGACTTCTAAGAAGTTTGAAAATACCACGAGGTTTGCGTGCTGGTATTGTAGAAGGAACAGCTTCTCCCAGTTGCTCTCGTAGCGCATTTTGCAATAGATGCTTTCCAGCTTCTGTAATTCTTCCACGAACACTGCCGTGAGGACGAAGGGGAAAGTCGTCTGCTTCGTCTTGGTACGCTTCAATGCTTTCAAGAACTTTCGACTGGTTCTAACCATAGTCTTGCAGGAAATATACACTGTTTCTATTAGCTGTGAATTCGCAAAAGACTGTCCACCGTCCGTCCATCAATTGGTTAGGGTTGCTCGCACCATGGAGACTGCCATCTTTCTCTTTCCGCGTAGTTATCCTCCTCATGATTTGAGCCCACTGCTTTTCAGGATCACGCAGCATTTCCTTGAAGATGCGGCTAACTTTCCTTCGCGGCTTCGCTGGTTCCCAGAGGTCTCCAGCAGAACGAGGAGCTGCAAAGTCATAACTCCTGAGAACACACAACTCGTCTGGGCAGTCTTGCATCCATTGTGAAGCAACTGATTTAAATCCTGTGCCATGTCTCATGGCGGGAGAAAGGCGTTTGTCAGTGGATTCGTCAATATGAACGTGGATTGTGCAGCCGTTTTGCGGTCCCGCTACATCATCGAGTGAAGTTGCTGAAGAAGCATCCTTATCAACCTGTACCGATGTTCCTGGTTCTTTGTTCCCGACAGATGTAAAAAATCTCAGAAACGGGGATTTCCAGCGTTTTGTGGTACGTATGGGGTGCACTGATCTTTGCAAGTTCAACGGTATCGTAAAGAATGTCTGAAGTTTGAGCCCAAGAGCCTATGAAAAAGGCAAGTGAGATGGACTCCATATCTCATTTGACCAAGTGGGGTTGAATTAACACTCAGTTCTCCGTATGGTTAGAGTTTTTGCTGCTGGTCTTTTGGTGTTGGTGTCAGCTTGAGGCGGCCCCAAAATGGTCAAGGAATGGAAGAAGTAAAAGGGCAAAAAGCGGCTGGCTCAGACCCCACCAATGGCTTCTCAACTACCAACGAACAGTAGAGCGAATTGACGAATCGATTAACCTTGCCAATTTGCTCATCCGCCGAAGACTTGCATATATAGCAGATTCTCGCCAGGCTATTGGTTATGCTCGTTTAAGAGTAAACAACAGCTTAATACCACCAGGTCAGAGAACAAGCCATCTAATTTGCACCTTTCTCAGGATTCTGCATCGCAGAAAGCCTCTCGCCAATACAAATTCCCACCTTCTCTGCGCTCATCACACGCAGCCACCCACTCAAAGCGGCACGACAGCCTTGCCACTGCGCTGGAGCATCATCAATGGGTTAAAGGGAAGTAAGAACAAACTCCGCCGTTAACTGCCAGACCCTTGTCTCTTGACAGCTCATTACCTTCGGTGAAGAACCTATCGGTGAGCGAATTAGCCTTCCACCGCACACCATGGGGTTGAGGATGCAATGATAGGTAAGCAGCATCCCCGCAATCTGCAGCCTCACTTACGGGAATTTTATCATTAGTCCAGCATAGCAGTCCTCTAAGATTCGGTGTGCAGCTCACGAACGAGCAAAGATACAAATCGGTCCATGATTTCCAGTTGAGATCTCGCAGCACAGATAATCACCCTACTTATCCTAGTGTACTGAAGGATAAACAATAACCACCTACTGGATACGCTAACTTCTCAATGGCTTCCACGAGCCCCCAATCCCATATCCCCTGCTACAAAATCGCTCGACGAGCCGATCCATCGCTGCAATTCGACCCACCTGCTGGATCTATCGAACTTGCAAATGCACTAAGTCTGAGATTCCCCCTTGAAGCGAGCCTCGAAGATCAGATGCGTCGTGCTATACTTCTCTTCCATGACTCCGATCAGCTCAACCCAAAATCACTTCAGCTGGGTTATGTACAATACTCGATGGCTGTTCCGGTGTTAGCGGAAAGCTCATCTTCCCCAAACCTCCCGGATTCTACTATTGCCTCTGAAGCTCCAAGTTATTCAACGACTCCTCAGAAGATCATAAGCGGAAAATCAGCTGAGCCAAAACGGAGAAAGATGCGATACGACACTTCAAAACGGACGAAGGTAGCTGCTGTTCGGAAGCGAGACGCTTGTCCTTTTCACAAGGCGAAGAAGATCGAGGTATGAGTTGCTATAAGACTCTTCTCGCCTACCTCTAGCTCACAGCTTCAAGTGCACTTGTTTCACCAACAAATCTCCAGCAAATGACAACAACGCTGAAAGAAGTAACGACGACGTTCAAATCGCCTCGCGGAACACTTTCTCGAGCGAGGACTTGGCGGCTGAGACTTCATCTTTTCAAGAACCGACAACAGCGAACCTCCAAGATTTTGAAGGTACATATGATTCATTTTTCGGCCTAGATTTCAATCCATGCCATAGTTTCAACGACATGGAAACCATGTCAATGTCGCAAACCAGCCCTGACATCGATTTCGACAATTCGTGGTTTTCATCGCAAGAATCCCCCAATTTTTGAAGCTACGTCCATATAAACAGACGACGGAGAACCACCGGAACGGCAATGCGACATTCCAAGGAGCGGACTGGATTGTTGTACAAAGTGTTTCAAATTTTGATATCCACTACCATGAACATGGATAGCGTTCCTGCGCAAGTCCTAGTAACCAGACTTCTGCCCTTTCTTGAGGACCACTTTCCCACGTGGCATTGCCAGACTTTGTCCTAGGAAGGTCCCAAAACACTACAGCCAGCTTGGCGGATTTCCAAAACTCCTGGATGTACTACCAGGATACCTCCCTCTAAGCTAAGAGGGTTTAGAATGGATGACTGCCGTCACGCTCCGGGAAGAGCAAAAAACCGGGGAATTTTCCACATGGCCTGTGCCTGGTTGAAACCCTCCCTATTTTCGGGGTGACTAGGAAGCTGGACCGTCGTGTATGGTACTATTTGGTCCATTGAATACCGTCTATGGAAGGACCACTACCGTGACCGCCTGGATAGGTGACATGCCACAACGGATATCGATCTAGTATATGCATGTGTGCATTTTCCAACGATGCAACATTCTATCTGCGCTGGAAGCTGGTCACAAACCCAACCCGCTCTGGAGAAATAGCGTCGACATCAACATTGGTCTATACCTACCTACGAGCCGCCAGAGCCAACCGCCCCCCTGGAGCCCAATCACTAACCTCTGGCATCCAACAAATTCATCTCCAATCCAATACCGGAGATACACTGAAAACTTTCTAGGCTACCCCATCCGATCCCATCTCATCGTTCGATAACTCACTTTAACAAATGTCCTCCGTCCAACACACCAAATGTCTAATTAAGCTGCTTTTTACTAACCTCACAACCCAGGAACAGAAAGACAGGCTTGGCACCCATATATATTACGAAGACAGGAGTCCCACCCAGGCCAACCAATATTTCTTTGAAGGCCAAAGCTGTTCTTGGACTTGGACATCCAAACACAGACATACCGGCTGCGCTCTCTCCTTGCTTGCTTTTGACTTTATGTTTCTTCCTCTTTCATCTCCCTAGGTACTATCTGAGTACAAGTACCAAACACCGTAACCGAGAACAGGAAGAAGAAATGAACACGAACACCTCACAACACAACACCACACTCATCACCTGTCCCACCCACTTACCACCTACTTACCACATACATCTCATCGCCACGACCCTAGACCATTCAAAGAAATCATTCATTTCCTCCTAGCCAGCACCAAAGTACTAATTCAGTTACTTACTACAAAGCCCAACCCACCCACACCCATACTCCACACTCCAGGCAGTGTACACTAACCTCCCAGCCACCCCACAGTACTCGCGAAAGGTACCCACCACCTGCTATCGATGCCAGATGTCTCTCACTATCAGATCAGACCAACCAACCAACCAACACACACACAAACAAGCAAACAAGCAAAGAAAGACCAACCAGGCAAAGCAACGAAGGGGAACTAGAACTAAGACCTATGATTTACTTCCTCGGGCTCTTATGTAGCTCATACTCCAAATATTTGATATAGGTAGGCAGATAGGTACAGTACCAAAAGTCAGCACAAAGGTGAGTGAGTAGGCGTTTAATCGATTATCGAAAGTTTCTCATTCTACAATCAAGGGTTGAAGGATAGCGTCAACTATATCTGGTAGGTGGAGTGAGAGCGAGAGCAAGAAATCGACTGACTCGGATCAATTGCTGAATCCGACATGACCTGTTTTAAAAAGAAGAAAAAAAGAAGTAAAAAAGAAGAAAAAGACCACTTGAATTTTGAGACGTGGAGACGCACCGTCCTGTATAAAGTTTGATTGATGGCTGACTCGGTGCATTTATTCATCGTTTTGAGGAAGCTTCTTCACCTTCCTCTACTTCTCGTTGTCTATTGCTCTGCTGAGTCTGCTCCTGCTCTGCTTTGTCTTGCCTATCCGTTCTTCTTTGCCATGCCAGGCTGGGTATCTCTCTATCTTCCATTCTCCGTTCTCCGTTCTCTATTCTCCATTCTCCAATCTTGCTGTTCCTATTGCCGCGTGGCAGTAGCCCACCATCAAACTCGCCTATCCATTCCTTGTCCAGGAAGCGAGCACAGCAGCTCTGTGGCTATGCACTGCAAATATTTAACATTCCCCCATACCCATCTCTCAACCACCCATCTCCTCATCCACTTCTTCTTCCTCTACCAACTCCACTTCCCCCTCATCCTCCTCAACATCCTCAACCCTCTCCGCATATCCCGGCATAAACCCCTCTTCCGTAACAACCCTCTCGAGTTTAATCCTCTCCCTCTCACACCACCTCCTAACAGCCTCCTTATCAATCCTGACCTTGAACTTCTCCTTCCCATCCTTCTCCTTTCCATCACCCTCTCCATCTCCCCCACCACTGCCCGCGGAAAGCCTCCCCCTTCCCCCAATCCTTTCGACAACATCCATATCCCTCAACACCCCCAAACAATCCTCCTGCGCAATCCACGTCTCCTCACTTAGGACCCTAATACCCACCTCTTCCCTCCTCCCCTTCCCTTTTCCCTTCTTCTTCCTCTCATCCGGTCTCTCCAGAATCCACCTCGCAATCTCAGCGCCCCAGAAACGTTTGTATCCTTTCCTCCCTAGGTCGGAGATAGGTTTCTCGGGGCCCCCGAGGATCTGTTCCCGTCGGGCGATGGCGTACGATACGCCCATGAGGAGGGCGCCGAGGCCTTTGCGTTGCCAGGGCGGGAAGATGAGGATGCAGGCTAGGTTATTGTTGTCCCAGGAGAGCTTTTCTTTGGAGAAGAAGCCGATGATTTGTTTTTGTGGGGGTTGTGATGGGTTGGTTGTGTTGTGGGGGGAGTTCAAGGGAGGAGTGTAGACGAGGAGGAAGTAGTTGAAGCCTGAGACGTCAAAGAAGACGGATTTGTTATCTAGGAAGAGTTTGGCGAACAGAGAGAGGTTTTGGCAGAAGAGCTGGATGGGTGTTAGTATCATATAATCTCAAAGAACAACAACTGAAATAAAAATGTTGGACGAACTCACAGTCTCAACACCCCCATCAACCTCCCATATACTCCACTCCCCTACCGCCGGCCTAGGAGTATCATCCTCTCTCCATCCACCATGAACATAGACCTTCCGTCCAGGCACTTCCCGCTCACAACACCTACAGTGTCTCACCCAATCCACCAGCACCTTCCCATACCCAAAACATCTCTTACAAACATACAATTCCGTGACCACGATCCCACCCTTGTCACCCGCTCCAACCGTAAGTGCTTTCTCCCCGATGATCTCTTTAGGGTACCAGGAGGGATACCAGGCTTTGAATGTCACTTCCCCGAAGATGACATTGTCGATGTTACGCTCGAGCGTGTCTTTATCTTTTTCTTTCGACGAGTTGTCGTCTATCCGGAGCTCGAGTTCCATTTTCTTTGGCCTGGAGGGCTTGGTAGGTTCGGGGATGGTGGTTGTGTCGTTGAGTTGTGGAGGAGATGACACTTCTTCCACATGAACGCCATTACCATTGCCATTGAGTTTATTCTCCTTGCCCCTCGGTCTCCTCCCAGCACCTCTCCCAGCCTTCTCTCTCTCCAGCCCATTCATTCCTCCATTCCCGTTCACGCTCCCAATTCCATTGACAACCCTCCCCTTCTCCACCGTACCAACAGTAGAACCACCACCTCTAGACCTCCCACTCCTCAAGCTCAGCACCCCTTCCAAACTCGGCACCATCTCCAAATCCCTCTCCCTCACCAGTGAACTAACACAAACCGCCTCTCCCTTCTGCCTCTCTAGCAGACCCTCGATGACTTTCCTCTCCGCCGCCTCCTTAGCCTGTGATTTCTCGAGGACCTGCCGCTTGAATTTCAGGACGTAGCGTTTGGGTTGTGGGTGTGGATTGGGGGACTGGCGGGGTAGGTGAAACGGGGGTTGGGTGTGCTCTTGCTCCTGCTCCTGCCGTCGTCTTGTTTGAACTGGCTTGTGTGATGGGGAAGTAGTTGTCGGGTGGGTGGTGGGTGGTATAGAGGGATTTGTATTGGATTGTTCTGCTGAGGTACTGTGCTCGTAGGCCTCTCGTTCGACTGTCCAGCTCTCCTTGATGTCCAATCCAGAACCTAGGTCTTCTTTCTCCCGCCCATCCAAGTATCCCAGCCCAGCTTCTTTTGCTCCTGCAGATTGTTCTCCTCCTGCAGTTCTTGTAGTGGCAGATGCAGTCGTTGTGGCTATACCGTTATTCGTAGTCGTATGTGTGATAGTCGTAGTAGTCGTTGAAGTTGACTTTAGAGGTGGTGGTGCAGGCCATCCCAAAGCATCAGGATCCCGCGCCTCACCCACCACACCCAAGTCCACGTCTCCCACGCGACCGCGACCTCCTCTCTCCTGAATGGCTCTCCCACTCCCACTCCCACTGCCACTCCCACTCCCTCTGCCTGTCCCTGTGATGGTGACGCGCTGCGCAGATGACAGCCTCTCCTTTCCCATTACATCAATTGCGCTTAATTCCCCTCGATATCCGCTCGATTTCCTTCCCTCTGGTTGTCGTATCGTGTTTGTTGATGGGAGGAGGAAGAAGGGTGATCCGATCGATTGCAAACTTTTGGCCCTTGCGCGCTTGGGCTTGGATGAAATTTTCTTCACTCGTTCCTTCGTTCCTTCGTTCCGTCCGTTGGCTTTCCGTTTATTTCTTAGTTTTTTATTGTCAAGAACGCATTGATCGATTCACTTTTTCTGCCTTTCCTTTCCGCTCGTAAGCCATGTCATGTTGCTGTTTCGGAGAGGCAGGAGGCGATGCACATGTCTGAGTCGAGGTTTGCAGGTTTGCAGGTTTGCAAACTCAACTCAACTCTATTCAACTAGCTGCCGTAACAATTCGGCAATCACGAATATGATACTTACAATGCAGGTAGGTAGGTAAGCAGGAAGGAAGGCAGGCAGGTAGATCTACTTTACTCTTTCCACTCTCACCCCATCGTGTAATCTGTAGCTACATACACGCGGATCAACAGTCTCATGGGGTATTAAAAACTTGCTTTCACGTCCAATCTCATCATACCAAAACCAAGCATATATTCTATTACAAGGTTGCGCAGGAAGGAGCCTGTACACAGTGCAACTTTCCTCTTAAAACGGGTTTTTTTCCAAGGTTGGTCAACAGCATTCTCATGTCCTTTCTTTACATACCAATGTTCGTTCAGTACAGCAGACTGAAGCCAAGTATTTCGAGACTACAACTGTAAAAGGACCGTACTAAACCACCCACCTGCACTTCCACAATCCCATCAATTCACCTTCTCCAGTCTCCCGTAAGCAAACCCCTTCAAAACCAAACCACACCAGACCAGACCAAACCAAAGTAAAATCAGAGCCGAAGTCTAGTTCGAGGGAAAAAAAACATCTATCATATCAATTACTACGTAGGTAGGTACAGTAAGTAATGCTCGGAAACTAAACTCGCATCCACCCCCAGACCAACACCACCATATGCGTGAACAGCCAGTGAGTGACCTACTCACGCATCACGCATCACGCATCACGCGTCGCAGAGACAAAAAGAAGACGAGTTCGGTAAGGAAAGTAGACTATTGTAGCACCTCTCCCCCCAAGCAATCCATCCATCCATCTATCCATCCTGAGGTTTGCCTCATATCGGAAGAACGACAAGGGGGAAAAGGCTTGGAAGGAGATCAAAAACTAAAAGTACGTAAGGAGGAGTAAGGTAGTGGTAGCAAAGACAATATGATGAAGGTTGCCAAATGCCTGCCTGCCTCCGTGCCTGCTTGCTTACCACCAAATTCATCGCTTGCAGCTCAAAGCTCGCAGCTCAGCTCACACCGCCCCCTCCCCTGCGTGATAGCTCCATGCCACCACTCCACTCCACATCTCCTCTACCCCTCCATTCCATTCAATCCCCTTCCAATTGCAAGCAAAGATTCCTCATGCACCCAATCCATCCATCCCATTCCAAGTTTGTGTACAGCGAGAGTATGTGTGCTCGATTTCCGGAATTTTGCAAATTCAGAGCCCCTACATGCCCTCGAACTCTCCTCCTAGATCATCTTCATCTAGATCGCCATCCTGGATCTCCTTGGCCATCTCACGCTCGCGCTCTCGTGCTTCCTGGGCATTCTTGAGCTCTAGTCTGTGTTGGTTCATGGGGAAGCGCATAGCCTGGAGAATTAACTGTTAGCCGAATACTCTCCCTCTCTTTCATCTTGCAGGGTAGAACATGAACACAAAACATACCTTGACACTCTCATCATGAAGGGTGAGACAAGCACGGATACGATCATGGAAAGCATCTCCAGGCTCTCTTGTAGCATAGATATCACCGACCTCCTTACTCTTCATGAAACCTCTCTCCCGATCCAAGGAAGCCTCTATGACACCGTCACGGATAGCCTTTGCTACAATGTACTCTGCAGACTCCTCGCTGTCCAGCTTCAGGCGTATGCAGATGTCTCGAAGGGAGATGCGGGAGTAGGACAAGGACATCATTCGGATACCGGTCTTGATGACATTTTGTCGGAGGCGGAGAATGAGTGTGTAGGTTCCATCGCGGCGGAAGGTCTCGGCGTGTTGGTTGATGACATTCTCAAATTCGCCCAACAGGCCAACACGGACAGCTTGTACAAGCATTAGGTAAGGTTGAAGAGCCCGCTCCATGCTGGCGACACGGAAAGTTGCACGCTCAGGAATATCTCCCATCAGAAGCTGGACCACAAGCAACAACTTTTGAGCAGTCTGCGCGAAACCTGCGGCGCTAGGGCTTGAAGGAGCCTTACGTGTAGCAGCGATCAGAAATTCGTGGGCATCAGAGTACTGCAACTGGATTGCTCGAATACGGCCTTGATAGTACAGATACCGAGCAACCTGGTTGTTCGAAGCAGTATCTGGGAATTTGGTGTGGGACAAGAGGAGATCAGCTTGGGCAATGTGGAATGTTGAAAGGTAGCTCCTTAACAACAAAACAATGACTGTAGACTGTGTGTCGATATCCTTGCGCAGAACAGCAGTTCGAAGAGCGGAAAGAAGTGTAGGCCGGAGAGCAACAACGGGTGAGGATGGGGAGGGTGGTAGCGGAGCCATCTGTTCGCAGAATAACGAATAGTAAAAGTATACGCGAGCAGTTAGGGAATCCAGGGTTCGGCGGTTCAGAGTGTGTATCCGCTCAGTGAGATATGCCGAGAACTCAGCTCCCCGGTGAGTGATCTTATTATCAAGGTAGTAGATCTGGGTGAGGATTCCAAGGAAAATGTCGACCTCGGGAATGAGCTCCTTCTGCTCCTTCTTAGCACCTTTCTTTGACTCTGAATCGATCTCCATCTCGGTCGAGGCCGGCTTGGTAAATGTAGCATTTTCTCTATCGATGGCAACTAGCAATGACTTCGCAGCAGGGCTCGTTGATGGGTAGGTCTCGGTGATAACCTGCGCTAGGATGTCCGGTGTGAGGCGTTTGCGGATGGACGAGATCGACCGAAGGGCTCGAAGGGAGAATCTGGCATCGAACAGGGTAACAGCGCGCTCCAGTAAAGGAAAATTGCTCTTGATATCTGCAGTGGAGAGCTCATAGTCAGTATTGAGTACCTTTTCGGGGCAATGGGTGTTTACGCACCTGCTACAGCCTTAGCCACGGGATCAACCTTGACGGCACCGGCATCCTCTCCTTCAGCTCCCTCACCTCCATCCATAGCCACATCACCATCGGTATCCTTCGGAGGAGGAGCTGATGATAGCTTTGAGCCTTTGGAAGGTGGCACGACGACGGTCATCTCCTCATCCCCTTCCTTCAGCTTCTTGCCCTTTCCACCCTTCAACAGGGCCGGCGCATCATCCTTCATCTCGATGTCCTTAGTACCATTGACTCCGTTCTCGACCGGCTTGTCCCCGTTTGTATGAGGTGTTTTGCTGGGCATATCGACTGACTAACTAACTGACTGACTGACTGTTCAAGCGTCCTGAAGGCGCCCTTCTGTGACGTACTCTTGGCTTCGAGGGAGCGCGTCGATGCTATTCGCAGGAGTTGGGGTTGGTGCTCGAGGACTGGGGGTACCTCACTGGAAGTGAGAGAGATGCGGGAATTCGGTATGTCTTCGTTTGATGGGAGTGGTGTTGTTGATGGTATGTGTGGAGTGTAGCTGTGCTTTTAGATTACAACATGGTGAAGCTTGAAGGCAAGTACGGCAAGCGACATGGAGGTCCGACGCAGAAAGTTGACGCGAAGCCAGCGTGCCTTAAATTGTGGGCCGGGGCCTCCGCTTGGCAAAGACTGAGATCATGAAGCCAATAGGTAAGCGGGCTGCATGCCCATGAACATCAAATCAGGCGGAGGACGAAATAGTTGCTGGCAAAGCTGGTCGTAGAGATGACTTGTCTTGAATTGGTTGGCTTCAAGATCGGAGTCAGATTTCATTCGTTCACTCTAGTCAGTCCTATATTCCCTCTCAGTCACGAATCAAATATAAACCGTCACGTGGGCATATCCAGACGTTTCAATGATTAGCATGTGCCATCAGCTAGCTCCCAATGAAGATGTGGTCCATCCCTATGTATGCATCGCATGCAAAGTAGAATTTCCCTTCCCCAATTCCATGCTATTCCATCCCATCCTAACTGAAAAGCAATAGCAAAGCAAGAAGCAAATTGTTTGTTTACACAGGAGAATTCCCCCATTGAACGCCTTTATGTCCATGCCATGCCTTCCATAATACCAGCCAACGCCGGGCTTAAAAAGAGAACCGGCCATAAACTCCAAGGGGACCAGAGCCAGTGTTTCGTTCTATTCACTATGTCAGCAAGGCCCTTGTATATCATGCAACGACCCTCACGTACCCTTAATCAGTACTCTTGCCACCGGTGACCTTGGCAGCTTGAACGGCACTCATCTTTGAGATCCAGGCTGGGGACGGCTGAATCTTGCGGACGGTACGGATCTCATCGCTGGAGTAACCAGGGATACGGATGTTGTAGCCACGCTCGAGGGTGAGTTGGATGTCGCGGATCTCAAGGATCTTGCTACCACGTTCCTTGGCGTTCTTGCAGGCGGCTTGGAGGACTTGATCGACGAAGTTATCGGCAACGTTGAGGACGGACTGGTAGATATTAGCTTTTCGATTACTTATTGAAGATGAGATGATCATGACAAGCTCCCAAGGGTGGCGGTGTAAGATTGTGACATGTCGAAGGTGATGTCGAAACACATCGACTCGACGGGAAGGGAATGTACGTTCCCGTCTAAACGATAGGAGTAGAATAGAAAGACGACCAAGACCAAACAGAAGAAGAAGAAACATGACATACCTCTTCGACATCAGGAGTCAATCCTTCACCACCATCCAATCCCTGACCACCACCAGTAACCTGACGAACCAACTCATCGAGCTTCTTCTTGCTCAACACGCGATCGCCTTCGCCCTCCATGCTGTAACCTGGTGTCTTTGGAATGACGGGTTGGGAGATGACACTGCCGACGTTGGACGGTCCTCCTGAGTAGGTTGGGCGTGCTTGCTGCATTTGTACGGGTTGAGGTGGTTGTGTAGCTCGCTCGGGAAGGTGCTTGGGGATGGGCATTTTATTTGTTGACACGTTCGCTTCGGAGCGGGGAGCGGCTGGGTGAGAGTGGCCCATCACGTTAGCCGGGGCGGTGTTGGAATAGGATCTCGCTGCGCTTTGGAACGCGTCGGATTGTGACAAAGGTTGCGGGATCTGTTGCTGCTGGCCTCCTTGAGATGTAGCAGATTGAGGGACGGCCGACCGGGGGACCGCAGACTGGGGTGAGTTTGTTTGCATTGGTCTTTGGCTGTTTTGCATTTGAGTGATTGTAGTATTGATTTGAGTTGGTAATCCAGCTTCCGTCTTGATGTTAGGCATTTGCCCTTGACCAGCACCTGCAGGAGCATTTTGGTTTGGCATCTGAGGGGGCTGCGACATCTGGGCCTGCGACTGCTGCTGCATCTGAGGCATGGGACGTCCTCCACCCATCTGTTGGTTTCTGGCGGCTTCAATAGCAGCATTGACAGTCTGTGTTGGATTTGGGACTTGTTGGGGATTCATTTGTGGTCGAGCAGGAGGTTGTCCACCATTGCTGGCATTTGGACCAGGCCTGGCACCATCTGGAGAACCACTTCCTTGTCCTTGTCCTTGTCCCTGGGCCTGAGCCTGAGCCTGGGCCTGAGCCTGAGCATTTCTAAACTGCAGTTGCTGTTGTCGGAATCCGTCCACAAAAGTCTTCGCTTCCAAATGCGCCTTCTGGGCAGCCTCTTTCTTCTCCTTGAGATCCTTCTCTTCCTCTGGACTGAGTGGTTTTCCCTCATCATTTCTCTTCTGGATCAGCCCATCCAAAGCTGTGATGCGAGCCGAGCAGGATTCCATGTTGACCAAGCCTTTCATGTATCTTTGCTTGGACTCCTGAAGCCATTTCGTGGCATCTTGAGTATTGGGTGTTATGGTTGGAGGAAGTACATATGGAAAGCTAGCGACATGCTCCATCAACTTCTGGCTGATCTTAGGTGGCTGTCTTTGCTGAACGGGGCTTGTAGATCCACCACCATTCTCTCCTCCTTGTCCTTGATTTTGTTGTGGTTGGCCCTGGCTGGGTGGTCGAGGGGCTCCAGCTTGCTGTGATTGCTGCTGACCTTGCTGACTCGACTGGCCCTGTTGCCCTGATTGTCCTGGCTGTCCTTGCTGGGATTTTTGCTTCGCAGCTTGGAGCTTGGAAGCAAGTGTTCTCGAGAAGTCCATAAGCTTGCGCCTAGCCTCCAAGTGTGGTTGTGTCTCGGGGCCATTCTGCTCGATCTGCGTCCAAAGCGATCTCAACCCTTGCTCCCACTTTGCTCGTTCTTCTGCGGTGAAGGGTTCTGGGAGACCTCGCATCTGCTCCGGCTTGAAAAGAAGGATCTTGCGCTGCTGCTGCTGTTGTTGCTGCTGTTGCGCTCCTGAAGGCTGGCCGCCCTGGGCTGGAGGGCCACCCTGCTGACCGTTGTTCATCGTGTGGATACCTGAGTATTGCCTATAATTAGGGTGCTATCGGAGACCGAATTTAGGGCACTTAAATGAAAGAGAGATTTCGAAGATGTCGTACAGAATTAATACGTTGAACGAGGATGTTCGAATGTGGGGGAAAAGGTGATGCAATGTTCGAGGTGAAGTTGAGCGGGAGTTCCTTAGTGAGGCGGCCGCTTTCAGCCGCACCTTGTGGCACTTTACCCGTCATGGAACTCTCCATCAGGATGACACACATGTTCAAGTAAAAATGGCATTAAAATGGTATTCGTTTTCTGCGTATGTAAATTTTGGAAATCGAGTGAAAAATCCATAATATTTGGAACAACACTGCTATTGTTAGGTCAATCATCAAGAATGACTCCCGTATTTTTCTCTTCAGAGCGTATTTTCTTTCTAGTCACAGTTGAGCCACCACGGTATCTTTGAACTCTCTAGGAACAGCTACAGAGTGTAATGTCTCACAATGAGGTTTACGCCCAGTTCTGAAAACATAATAAAGTCCCAAAGATGTCAGGTCTAGCAGTGCTTTTTTTTTACTTGTTGACGAGAACATTGGCGATCAAGCCTTGATGTTCTCTTAATAGACATGAAAGTTCACAGCAATACTATATTAGTATACCAACACAGCTTGAGATCTCCAGTCCTCTCGTGGTAACATGGAAGAGCAAAGAACTTAATATGAGGAGCTAACAAAGAACTGAATTGTGTGAACAATATATCTAATCGCTATGCTTCTTTCGCAGACTTGGAAGAAGAACAAACCCAGACGCTATGTATGCTAGAGAAAGCCTCCCAAGCAATGCAGTTGATGCCCATGCCATGCCAATACCCAAGCCCAGCTCCGTATCCTTTCTCCGTCATCCCAAGTCTATAGTCATCAATCATATCCTCTCATTTATTGCTCATCACTCGTTGTCCTTATCTCCATAAAGACATCAAATCATATCCCTCAATCGATCAATCATCATCCGAGTCGACGTCCATATCCTGCACATATCTGAAGAACGGTAACTGTCTTAAGTCACCGCCCTCGATATCCGTCTCATCCTCATCCTCGTCGACTTCAATAATCTCCTCCACACTCTCCGGACCCTCGTCCTCCTCATCAATCCTAGGCGGCGGGTCATCGAATATCAGACTCGTCCTCTCGCCCTTAGTTTTCCTCCTCAATCTCCTAGCACTAGATCCAATCTCATTCGCACCCTCGAAAGTAACAGGCTTCAAATCCTCCTCGTCCGTATCGCTGCCAATACTCTGGCTGATAGTGCGTTTCTGCACGCTTCCCGAACTCCTGCGCTTGCGGCGCTTTTCTTCTCTCTTTGCCTCTAGCCATATCTCCCTGTCGTCTTCTGAGGTCTCGCATTGTAAGTTCTTGAGGCTGTGGAGGACGCGCGGGTCGATCTCGCTGCGAGGAACGGACCGCACAGAGGCCGCTCGGTCACTCTCCGCATCTTCGTACTGGTGCGGCCGTATCACATCCTCGTCATCTGAATCCCAGTCTTCGTAGTCACTGTCCCCGAACTCCTCGAGTGTAAAATTCCCTTCTACGACTGTTCTGATTTGTTGTTTTCGCGGAGGAGACTCGGAGAAAGGCGGGACTGGAGAGGAGGAGAGAGAGCGTGGGGGACTGTCGTCGCTGGAGTCCGAGTGGTCAGTTGAGGAGTCGGGGGAGGAGGATCGTGGGGAAAGATCGGCGGGTTCGTTGGACGGCGTGTAATAGAAGTGAGGGCCATTGCCGTTCGGGGTTATGGTACCATTCTGCTTTGGCAGCTGGGAAGGGGCGAAATGCATGCCATGCCGACGATTCTTCAATGCGAATGGTGCGGAGGCGGTTGTTGGAGTCTGCGGCGGAGAGGAAGGCCCTGCCTGCTGGGCAAAGTTGTAATTGGGAGTAGCAGGCCGCATGACTGCTGCTGCTCTGTCGTTTTTTGTATCTCGTGAAGTCTGTTATGTGCTTTGGCACTGTGAAGAAAGTGGTAGCGGGCGTGTCTCAAGGCGTCAACGCCCGGGGTATGTGTCTCCAACAAGGAGAAGGAAGACGAGGAGGATTGCAGTTCATGATAATCTTGTAGAGAGGAGCTCGGATGCCAGGGGCGTCGCAAATTGAATCAATCCAACAAAGAACAGGCAGGCTGTTCTTGGTGGAGAGTCAAAAGGGGAGTGGGTGTCGGATCTCTTGGATCTGCTATTGTCCGGTCCTGGAGTCCCAACTCGAACTCTCGCTGCTGGCTCGTGGGCAGGAGGGCAAGGTAGGGGCTGAGGATCAGCGAGCAGGGCAACCAATCGTGGGCTCTGCTGACGGGGGGAGAAGAAGAAAGACTGGCGTTGCTTGCTCAGATAAAAGGGGGTAGGGACTTGTTTCGGAATGAAGACAAGTATGGTGTGCGTGTGAGTGTGAGGTGTGTTGTGAGGTGTATGTTAAGGTGTGCGGTATCCGAGATATTTCTGGGATGGGGGGGACTTGGAGGAAGAAAATGTGCGACAGGGCAAAAACTTATACTCGGTGCAGATATTGGCTGCAGGACCACCACAACCCAGCAGATGGCACTTTTCCCGAAATCCCACTGCCTGCTCCACTCCACTCAATTCGTGGCAGGTCAGGAAGAGCGCCGAGAAGGAATGGGAGGGATTAGGACAGGCACGGGAAGGTCGGTCTGGGGCTGCAGCGACTGAAAAGCAGAGGCTGTAAACTTCGTAAAGTGATGTGATGTGATCAGATAGAACAACAGGCAGGTAGGGCAGGACAGGGCAGGAAGAGAGAAGCAACGTGAAGAAGTGTAGGCGAGTGAGTGAGTAGAGGAGAGTGAGCAGAGTGAGCAGCCAGCCGGGTTGGCCTGTCTGTCGGTCTGTCTATCTGGCTGTCTGTATGTATTGTGTCGGGCAGCAATGCAACCGAATGAGAGGTTCTGTATGGATAGGAACTGGGGAGGGAGGGAGTGGATGGAGCGAGGACCGGTCCGTATGGCCTCTTGTCTCTTGTCTCTCTCTTCCCTCCTCTTCCCTCTTCTTCCCGGGGTGTCTGCGGCTGGAAGGTCACCGGAGAATTTGTGTCATTGCAGACTGTCCCTCTATCGTGGATGCAGTTCTTGCGAGAGAAGCTTGTCTGGGGGGTGGTGGGAGGGTAGAGAGGTGACTCGAATCAAACGGGATGACGCGCCTTCTCGACCGTGGGCTAGCCCTGCTCCGGTGTGTCTACAGTAGCTGAAGAGAGGCGTCTATTCTGATCTGCGCCGTAGCATGCAATGGGCGAGTTTTAATTAGCAGGAGTGTTTGATGCGTTGTCAACAATCAAATTCCGGGCGAGGGCGAAGGGGAGAAAGAAAAAAAAAAAGAGTTGTCAACAAGGGTATGCAGGACGAGCGAGAAGATGCCGGCCAATAGAGGGGACGAGGGAGGGATGCGTCGGGCGGGAAGGGGAAGCAAAGGGAAGCGAAGGAAAGGCAAGGGAAGAAAGAGAAGGGAAATGGAAGGGAACATTTTCTGTGCGCCAACAGGACTGACTCCACGTGATATCGAATCAAAAGTAAGTTATTATACTAAGTAAGTTAGTTGTTAAAGTGCCATCTGGTTGTCGTACTGCCTCCTCGGGACCCTCTTCAGTAAAACCACGAGAAGTGCAACGTTCTTTCAATCGTTCTCTCTTTTAGTTTTTCTTTGATACCATCCATGTTGATACCACGAACTGGGCTTGTCCAAAGCAGAAGTTACTCGGTTAGACGACAGAAGAAGAAAATACAAGACATCCTAAATAGGCAGTATAGCATGAATGCTATCAGGGCAATCTCCTTTTCCTTTTCGCAATCCAAACGAGCTGACGTACCCTCCAAAGAAAGCAAATGCAGGATCACAAATCCTTTTCCTCTTCGTAGCCAGTGAGATGCGACCCTCATCCCTTTCTAGCATTTTCGTGCTTTCCGCTTTCGGAATGAGGGATCATACTGCAAGCCATCTTGCATCCCTCCCGTCGCCAAGACCTTCGAATCTAACAAGCGGAAGATGATGGAACATCCTCGAGAGAACATGTGAGGACTGGGGCAATTGGAAATAGAGCTCAGCCTCCGAGCATGATGGAGAGAGAAAATACTGAGATCTGAATCGGCTTTCCCTTTTCGGACTGCTGCAGCTTCGCTTTCAGGGGTACTGTAGAAAAACGCCTCATTACATTGTTTGCTGTGCTGACGGGAGACGCAACGACGCTTGTTATGCACAAATGCAACTTTCTCGGAGGACTTGGGCCATTTGGGGCGAATCCTACCGGGCAGGACACATAGAATTTTGGCTGGAAATTCTCACGATAGGATGCTGACCTGGCCTCATTGGGTTTGACTTTTATGGGGTTGACTTTTAACGTGACCTTCAACATGGAAATATTCACAAAATCACGAAGAGACCCTCTGCAGCCCTGGGAGATGGAAAGATAATTCAATCACTCAGCCATTCTAAGTCCTTACAGCTTGAACCAGGAAGTTTTCAATATTAGTAAGATACAAATCACGTTTCTGGCCGTTTGCCCCCACCACGTACAATTCAAACTTGACTTCAGATCAAACAACAGTCTATTCTAGCAACCTTCTATCACTGTAGAGACAAGCCCGATAACGTTATACAAGTAAGATATACAATTAACTTCTCCCATGAGGATACTGCTCTTGCTGCCCCTCCGCCGAATCTGCAAGTTCTATCTTCGAATTTGTGCGTGGACCAAGACTATACAAAGCATTCAGCCCAGACAGAACGCAAAGCGCCGCTACTCATCGTCAGAGAAAAAGAAACACCTCCTAGGGCCTAGACCGTGATACGTACCTAAAATACAACTCATCTGGAAATACCCGACTTTATCTGTCAAGATTCCCGAGATGATCGGTCCGATAAATATCCCAATGATCCAGCTCATATTCGCAATAGAAATAGCGCGCGAGTTACCACCCTGACGACCGAATATCTCTGGACAATCATTTTGCATTTCCTCGATGGCCGCTAAGCGATTCACAAGTCAGCAAGCAAGTATCAGAACACAAATACTTGGAGAAAGGGGGGCCCTTCTCGCTTACAAGTAAGTTCCAAAACACCCACCCCACTCAAAAGTGGTATCATACACCCAATGACAATCATGCAAATAATGTACAAAGCCTTCCCTCTGTCTTCGACGTCCAACCAGGCCACTCTCCCATCTCCTGGAAGTCCCATCAGCAGGACCGAAGGGGCCATGACAAAGAACGCAATGGCTGCCGGACTGCGGGTGCCGACGCGGTCTTTCAGTGAGCCGGCCAATGGACCCAGCAATACGCCTGGTCCTTGCAATGCTAGAAACATCAAGCCCGCTTGCAGACTACCCCAGTTGAAAGCGTCTCGGACGTGGAGAGGGAGAGTCGTGTCGAAGCTCGAGATGATAATCGAGTATGCCATGAAGGAAGTTATTCCACCGAGAAAGCGACGTTGGCGGAGGACATAGACGTAGAAGGATATTCCTTTTTTCTCTTCGACGGGAGGTTTGATTTCAACTACCGAGATAGCGTTGTATGTGCAGTAATTTTCCAAGCATTCAGGCGAGAGCAGAGAAGAAGTTTCGCTGGGTTCGTGATCCTGTATGGGGGGTGGGAAGTCTGTCTCGGAGAACCGATAGGTAAGTTCCACCCTTCCCAACCAATAGCTCAGAATGATATATATGATACCGGTACTCACCTCGTTTATTCTCGATCATCAGTAGTCTCAACACAGCATCGATTGCAAGTAGAGCAAAAGCCGTGCACCAAGTCGGCCAGTAGCCGATCAATTCCAGCAGAACTCCAGCCAGCATCGTCCCCGCCGAAGTGCCAACTGAAGCAGCCATCGTTATCAGGCCCATAGCTTGACCCATTCGATCAGATGGGATAGTCTCAGATATGGTAGCAATGCCAATGACGAAAATGGCGTTACTTGATAATGCCTGTAAGAAACGGCTCGCGAATAGTTCAAAAGCTGATTACGTTAGAGATAGTCATCCCTGGACTTTTGCGAACAAGCTTAGACTGATGTTCAAGGAATACATAGAATAACTACATACTTGTTCTTGAAAGAGCCAGCCCCAACGATCCTAGCATTGCGCCGAGCAATGATAAGAGGAGAAGAGCTCTTTTGTTCGAAGTTCTACCCGCGATATGCCCAACGACAAGGCTGGCGAACAAACCCACCAACGCACTTTCTGAGAGCAGAGCCAGGGTGATAGATTGCGTCCTGGATTTGTCAAGGTTGAGTCGATCCTCCAACATAAATGGTAGGATGGGCACGATGAAGCCATAGAGAAAGATATCTAAGTTCCGTGTGAGCGAGCGACAAAGAATAGGAAATAGAAGCAGATCTTTTGCGGGTGAAGTTCATAGTAAGCCGGTCTCACCTGTGAAGAGGGCCGTAATGATAGCTACAAGAGTGAAAGTCGCGGAGGAGCGCCAGCAGTGCCCCCAACAAAGCTCCTCGCTTGTCGACATCGTCGCAACCTCCAAGATTTCCTGTTCCCTCCCAGTCGAAATTTTGCGAGATCGAGGAGCGGTGAGAGCTAGCGAAGAGAAGTAGAGGGAGTTCGGAGACGATGCCAGGAATGAAGCAGAGCATCGGGATGGCACGACATTTTTCAATGTCTGTAGTACACGTAGTCGAGAGATGTGGCCAGGTGTTGAATTTCGACGCCACAGAAATATTAGAGACATGATAGCGATGTTTTGGCGTACTGGTTACTTTGACGATGATACAGCCCCTCGTACAGGGTCGTGATATGGCTACCATTGCCCGAGAGGCTCGGCTTGTTGGACAAGATTGAAACAGTGGCCAATTGATCGGCGATTTGTCATTCCTCTGATACGGAAGTACATAGCGTACTCTAGAGCTGAGAGAAAATCGGATTCGATTGAAGAAGTGTTTTAGAAGGCGATTGGCCGGGTCATCAATGGGTTTAGACCGAACTTATTAGAGTTGCGCAGGATGCAATGTAGATCTTTTGCCTTTTGATGGAAGTGTGAAACGTTACAAGACAAGACATATGTTGTCGATGTGTGAGCTGGAACAGGTTTTGTCACGTGGACGATACTCATTGTTGACTGACTAGCAAATCCAGATTTCCATGCATCACAGATCTGAGAGTGGTCCTAGTCTAAGGTCCTCGGTTTTCTAGCAACGTGCTTGAGTTCCAATCCCCCGCATGTAGTCCTTAAATTGAGAGGGCTGCATGTCTGGTCAATTGAGTACATATCTCATTCAGCTGCTTCTGAGTTGAAGAGTTCAATGTGCTGGACCCTAGTCTTCAGTTGAAATATCAAGGTGAAGCGTGTGGAGCAACGCATGAATTGAAGTAGCTACAGTCCAAATATTCAAGGGTGCTCCCCTTCAACACATGCAACTAATGACCAATCCAACAAAGCCGCTTCTCGGTGTGGGACAGCGTTTTCCACATATCCCTTGCTCGCCTGGTATCTAGCATATTCAGCAAAGCTCTCGTACCTCCTCATCGTGATCACATCCCACGGTACATCGTTGTGTTGTAGCAGGTTGATGACCGAGGCGGAAAAGAAACGCGTCTCAGCAGGCATTATACCAGCTTCTTGTACTGCAACATTTCCGGCTGGGACGTATCGTTGGTAGAAGACTTCGCGCCCGGTCATGGGTTCGAGAGAGGCGTGAGGAGATGACGGTGGGTATGTTGCTGTTGCGTTGAAACGGAGCATGTGGATTACTGTGACTGGAACGTTGGCTGGAAACTGGACGATCATTGAGAGGTAGTCTTTGGTCTTGATGGGAGTTCGAGGCAATTGAGTCATTGCTGCAGCGATCATTGATTGACTAGTAGAGATTGATGATTGAGATCGAGAGGCGCAAATAGGGGGAGCTGAAGAGGTAGAGGCTTGCAAGAGATTCGACTGTTCAGATAGCTGCGAGATCAATTTTTGACAGAAAAATAACAAAAGCTCAAATATACCGTCTCATTTAATGTGGTAATCTGGCTGCCGGAACGATAAACAAAGGTGCTCTCGTCTGCCATATCGGCGGAGGCGAAGCTTATCCATGTGTAGTCATTACGAGCGATGATCGCAACATTCATCGTCCAATGATCATCAGGACACTGGCCGTGATGTTACGTGTGGGCTTATATCTCGGAGGCTGTGTATCCTGACACAAATCTGAGGTTATCTATCGGGATCTTATGTGCGACATTCACCTCTCGTGAAATTCTCACCCACCTTATCCTTCCCCAGCAATCCACGGCGCTCCCCATCCTCTTCCAGCTTTACGCACAGTATCTGAAATGAAATTTAAATTGCGGAAGCAATTCCATCAGCAGCGTTCTCTGTTCTGGGTCCTTACCCGCCACTCTCCGACATTTTTTGTCTTTGTTTACCTCGGCTCGCTTAAAGATCCTTGTCACTCCGCTCACTTACTTCCTCGAGCTGTGGGGCGGAGAAAAAGGTGGCCGATTGAGGCAAGCCGTCTGAGTACGACAAAGTCGCGATCTCCCTAACCACAACTCAGCTAGAATTATTCATACTTGAGAGGTAGATTAATATGCCATTTTAGAAGCTTTATGGAAAGTTTCATACATTTTCACGTTATAATAGGTGAACAATAAAGTCTTTTATAAAGTGGTTTTGTAGTTCCTCGCTTGCCTCAATCGGCCATCTTTTTCTCCGCCCCACAGCTCGAGAAACCTCGATCATGCTCGAATGAACCGACGATTTCTCTGCCATAAAAATGCTAAGGACCAACGCTCTCTAAGATGTTCTAAATAATACAGCCACAGTCTGCCATCAAATTGGACCTCGCTAATTATTACCCTATTCAACACTTCTAATCATCATCGATTTCCTCATCTTACACTGCAGCATAGTATAAGATGCAAAGTAACGTCTTGATTGTCGTTCAATTGATGCATATGTAGTCTCGCCTCAGCTAGAGTACCATCACTGGTAGAGCCTTGCTGAATTGAGAAAAGGGGTAGATAAGCCAACGAGCACTGCATTCGTGCTGCTGCTTTGTGCCTCGTAACCTTAAAAACTAACAACACAGTGCGCCTTCTATTATAAATTATATAAATAGCCTATCTGTCAACCCATAAGAGTAAGAAATCCAAAAATCAATCGCGGAAGTCACCGGGCACATCAACGGCAGAAAGTTCGCTATCTCGTCCAGAGGGCAATTTCATCGCAAGCATACCATCTACTATCCAAGATACCTACATCCGAATTTCTATTTTGGCACTATCAAAGAGAGCACATCCGAACATGTCCTCCATGACTCCAGCCTCTGTCGATCCAGAACGGGAGGTAGCGAAGATTTTCAACTCGGCCATCGCAGCAGGAGCAATTGCATCCGGGTGGGAGATTGGTCTTCTTACCGAACTGAAGAACGATAGGAGAGTGAACACAGAAAGATTTGCATCTAAACACGACTTGCATGTCGGGTCGGTGCAGGGTTTGGTCACAGCGCTTATCACTGTTCATGTCGTGGAACGAGAACCAGGCCTGGGCCTGGACCTGGACCACATAGTTCCGGGAAAGCTATTCGATGAAGCATACAGGACGAAATCATTGTTCCACTGGCTCAGCCTGGGATCGGGAGATTTGTTCTCCCGAATGCCCTCTGTGCTTCGAAACGAGAATCGTGTTGGGGATTTTTATACCCGGGATGCCGCAGCGATCGCTTACGCCTGTCGAGATATCAACAGCCAGTACTGGGATCCTGCTTTTTGGGCTGCGATGGATGGATTGGACTTCAGCTTTTCTTCAGTTGTTGACCTCGGATGCGGCAGCGGTGGGCGACTTATGCAAGTACTGATGCCGTTTGAGATTCGTAAATTTTTCGCCGTGTGCTGATAATTTAAGTAGATTCTGAATCGGTACCCTGGAGTTACCGGACTTGGAATTGACATCGCAGTCCCAGCAATCAAAGTGGCAGCAGCTGATGGAAATGAACTTGGCTTGGATGGGAAGCTCTCTTTTCTTCAGGATGACGTGCGGGAGCTCAAGTACCGGGATGAATTCGCAGAGGCTGAACTAGTCACCTGTTTTCTCATGGGCCACGACTTCTGGCCCCGGGAGAACTGTGTCAAAACATTGAGGCGTCTGCGGGAGTCCTTCCCCAAATCCCGGCGATTTCTCCTTGGTGACACGTTCCGCGGGCTTCTTGACAGTGGCAACTCCAAGTATGCGGTCAAGGAAGATGACGTTCCTATCTTCACCTTGGGATTCGAGTTGGGACATGCTTTGATGGATGTTTGTCTTCCAACGATCGAAGACTGGGAGGGCGTATTCGCTGAAGGAGGTTGGCGTTGTGTGAGGAAGCACTTCACAGAGTCACTGGCATTGTCGGTTGTTTTTGTATTGGAACATGCGTGAGTGTTGTTGTCATGATCCCAGAAGGAGATCATTTAGAAGTTTGATGAAAATCTTGGTAGAACGTCTGTACTCTTCACTTCTCCAGCTTCCACCTGATTTAATTTTCCTTTTTTTGTGGTAGAAGTGACAAAGCCAAACAGCAGCAAAATTTCATGGAACCTCACAGAAGAGCCGATCCATTATTTGCGTATAGAACTCTGTTGCAAAGTTAGCGTAGTAAGTGCCCTTTCGGGGTACAAGGGCTCAGATACTACAAGAATTGTAATGAAAGAGAGCACAACTTATACAAGGCAACACTACGAGGCTGCAGGAACTTCCGAGTGTCACCACTGGAGTCCCGAAGAAGGCAGACTTGATTGAAAAAAACTCCTCCGTTACAGAGAAGACTTATATTTTGTTTGCCGTTCATCCTCTTTGATATTTGTCAAGACTCAAAAATTAGTATCACTAAATACCCCCAGAGAAGGATCGGCCGCTCAATTCAAGAGTAGAGAGGTGCGACGTCTGCAGTGGCAACATATCAAACAACATGTCGGGCTTTCCTCCACTCCCTACTGATGCTATTGACTGGAAATCGACGGAGAACATCCAGCTTCACGAAGGTACATGAACTTCAATTTCTTGTTTCTGTTTACTAATTGATCTTTTGTAAAGTGAACGGCCATATCGAATCCACTTACCACAAAGAAAGTGGCCAATGGACACCCCTGAAATTTGTTTCCGATCCACATCTAAACATCCACGGCTTGTCGCCGGGTCTCAACTACGGCCAGCAAGCGTTTGAAGGTCTCAAAGCTTGCCGCACACCTGAAATGCCCGGCAAAATAACGATTTTCCGCCCAGAACGCAATGCACTCAGACTTCAACACTCCGCAAATTTAATCAACTTACCTTCGGTTCCAGTCGATATGTTTCTGCAAGCGTGTCGAGCGGCTGTCGCTCTCAATGCCGAATATGTCCCTCCTCATGAATCCGGACAGGGAATGTATATTCGGCCTCTTCTCTTTGCCTCCAGCCCAATGTTCTTTCCCGGTCTGCCTGAACGATGTACGTTCTGTGTCTATGTATTCCCGACATCAGTCGGCGCACCACCAACTCGGGCCACCAAAGCACTTATCTTGGACGACTTCGATCGAGCACCACCTAAGGGGTTAGGAAACGCGAAAGTTGGTGGGAACTATGCCGGGGTTGTGCGTTGGACAGGTCAGGCACACGCTGAAGGATTTGGCATCACACTGCATCTCGACAGCGTGAGACACGAAGAGATAGATGAGTTCAGTACATGTGGCTTCTTGGGGGTTTTGTACCCAGAAAATGACGCCAACGACGTGACCATCGTTCTGCCAGATTCCCCCAGTGTAATTGACAGTATCACCAGCGACAGCGTGCAACACATAGCGCGCAGCTGGGGGTGGAAAGTAGAGAAACGACCTATCCCGTACACAAAACTTGCATCATTCAACGAGGTTCTCGGAGCAGGAACTGCTGTTGGTCTGGTACCAATTCGATCAATCACACGGAAGTATAAGAGCTTCCCAGCAGCAGCACAGTCGAACACTAGGTCATTGGCACACGCAGCCGGTTTCGAGACAGTATCGTACATGCCCGATGAACAGCAAGGTGGCGGACCCGTGCATTCAAAATTGATTGCTGAATTAAGAGCAATACAGCTGGGCATAGTGGCGGACAAATTTGGATGGCGCTGCGAGGTTGAGGAGAAAGACAAGTTATTAGATGCTTCTGCACCAAATGCTGCCGTCGTACCGATGCCTGTATTTTGAATAGAGGAACATTTCTCCCCCTGCGCCTTTCAAATAAAGGACGTTTAGAAGATAGTCGTGAAAAAAGGGAGTGACAATTGGACTTTTTATACTTCACAAGGGTCCTAGAGATGGTGGAAACACGGGTCGATGGACTCAGGACTGCCAAGATAGAGGTTTCTGGAATGGGAAATGGTACCGCCGTCACTTAAAGTTTGAAAGAACTTCGGCGATATTTATGTAGCCTGCTTATTCTGCCATATTTTTGTGCCGACCGTGTTAATACAAGTAAATTTACAACTGTACTTCTATTCTTCCTTTCTCGAGACTGACATCACATCCATACTGGGGTTGCAGGACCTTTTTATTTGATATATCCACTTCCCACATAGGTATTTTTAATGTTAGGTGTAGTGGCAGGGGGAAAGCGAGTAGATTAATTACTCCTTCTGCTCAATAGCCCGAAACTGGGTCCTCCGTACTACAGAGCTGTCTGACGAACCAAGTTATTCCATTTAGATCAAAAATCCCATTTCAGACAATTGAACAAAGCAACCCAGCTAGTCTAGCCTTCGAGATTTGTATAGTTTATAAGAACATTATAATATAGAAAAGAGTACCGCCGAATAGTCTCATAGATGCAATTTACACTTTTCATATCTTCCGAAACAGCTATGCCCCACGAACAATCAAAACAAAGTCCAAATAGCCCAAAACAAAGCATACAAAGGCCCAGCCCGAGAGTCCCACCTCATAGCAGTACTTTTAGATGCGGTTGGGCTAGGTGAAGTGCCAGTTCCGGTACCAGCAGGTGACCCACCCCCACCTGTAGAGGAGCCAGAGCTTCCTTTGGCAAGCACCCATATTTCATTTGTGGCATCAGAACTCATGAACATTCGTCCTTGACCGTCCATGGCTAGACCTACTGGGCGAAAACAATTTTCAGGACAAGCTGAAAGATCAGGATTCGACATGATATCTGTAGCAGCCGTTCTACTGTCTGCTGCAGCAACAGGGCTTCCAGATGCGAAGTCGATGGATGAGACTTTGTAGCCAACTGGGGCAGAGCGATCCCTGGAATATGTTAGATAGAGTAGAGGGATTTATTGGTTGACTTACCAGCTCCCATGAAAGCTTATGAAAGCTTGTGTTCCGTTTGGGAGGAATTTCATGTCCAAGGGCGCCATGTGAGCTTGGAATGTTAATCTGGGAGCGATTCTGTCGTCTCGGCAGAAGGTATCGTTGCTAGTTGTTGTTTGGTCCATGGAGAACTGGCTTCCAACACTCAAACTATCATTGTTGGGGACCGCCGTGTCCCTGATTAGCGTGTTAGCATTTATAATTTCCACTATCGTGGTATCAGAACAAAACGATCTAATCCCAAGTCCAAGATCAAGGGGGTTTTTTTAAGTGGGGAGGGGGAGGGGTGAGGAGCGAGAACAAACGTACCATAGGGCAAAGCAATACGGATATCCATGATTTCCTCCCTGGTTTTCTTTAGACCCATTCAAGAACCCATGGTAATTCATCTCTTCCCCAGGATTATCCTGATGAATATCAACACCAGCCCTCTCAATCTCGTCCACAGAGTTCTCAACGCTGTAAATACCCCCTTCTGTCGGCTCTTCCGCAACACCAACTGAATTCCTCAAACCCCATCCCAGTAATATTCCCTGGGAAGCGTAGTCGAGCGGACCAGACTCAGCTGTGCGGGTGTTCAGGTCAAAAGCTTTGAGTTGCGAGCGTCCAGAAGTCACGTCGGCGGTTTCGATGTCCACGTTACCATCGCTTCCTCTGCTGACCACCAGTATCCCTGGCTGCCTTTGTGACATCATTAATGTACGAGATGTATGTCCACCACTATCCATACCATTGACAACGATTCGCCTTTTACCCCCGAGTGAAGGACTTGCAGGATCGTAATCCCAAGCGTAAACCACATCGGCCGTTGATGCGTAGAGCGTTCTACCATCATTTGAGAGCGTCAGGCCATGATTCAACTGGGGACAGATCAATACCGATATGTCTAACAATGTGAATAACTCACTTCCGAATCTTGAACGAGAGTAGTTTCTTCTTGCATGCTCAAACATGTCCCATTACCATCTGCCAGTTTCAAGTGTCTGATTCCCGTCCGCTGTTCAACGACCAGCAGTGCGCCTTCGGTATCAAAGAGAATGCTTCGAGGTCGTTTCAGCCCATTGACAACCAATCTCGACTCCCAGCCATCAGCCATCACGGGAGCTGCATATTTTGGCTCTAGGTTGCATGTTACCGATTGTGCAGTGACTACTTGCAGCAGCGGTAATAACACTAAGGTCGTGAAGATATTCATAATCGCAAATTGTGGGCTAGGAACTGGATATTAAAAGCTGAATTTGGAACCTTTTTATTCAATATGATTCTGAGAACAAAACATTAGACGATCAAACTCTTGGCAAACTCGCCTGCACTATTCCCGTGGGTGGGCTCAGCCACCACCGAGACGTCTTCGATCACAGAATTGGCGATATGCCCCAATCACGGCACTTGTGAGATCTCTTGAAAGCTTGGCACCCCATGACTCCAGGGCTCGGCATTGAAAATCAACGGCATCAACTTTGATATACATTTGAATCGGAGGATTACTTAAGCACTATGATGTCGCTGAATCTGACTACGTTCCATTTTGAGTCAAGTGGAAGCGAGTTCTCAATACTTTGCTCGAGTATACGATTTTGTGACGAAGGAGTAAAATTCCTTTCCTTGATAACTTAGTGGACAGTGGGGTTTATATTTTGCCAGGTGAATAAAGACTGGATCAAAGATCTATTCCAACCCGCCCCCCGGGGCACATTTCCTATCCATGAAGAGATCGGTAAATGAGTCAGAACTCGTCGTTTTCCAGATCTTTGCTTTTGGTAATATTTCCTAGACTGCGCAGGTCGGTCCTGTATCCAAAGTCACTCAGGAACCGACGACGCGGACCAAGACCACCTTTCAGCAAAAGACTAACTATTGAAGCAAGTATCAAGTATGGAATCACTCACCATGAAAGTTGAAACCAAACAACTGACCACCCACTTGTCGACAGGCTTACACTTGTCGGCGTTTAATCAACGGATAATGCTGGAAACGGGATTACGCCTTCGTATGTGTTGAGGTGGACTTCGAGGTCCTGCTGTTAGTGGAGGACAGAAAAAGACATTGATCAGGCTCCATATCGGCTCATATCTGGCTGCATACGCCTGTTTGTCTCTAGCCTGGCCCATATTGTAATTATCTACCCCAGAAGATCTTTTCCCTACACAAATATATACCCCGTTCGGTGGTAGCAAATGAACGTATTACTTGATGCGGCAGCCTGAGTCGCTGATCTGTACGTGTGTACAATAAATATCCTATGTTGCTCACTCCATTATGTGTATTATTTTTTGTTTAATTTCAAATGCTATGGCAAAACATCAGGCGCCATGGTTTCAACATGCTCTGTCTCTAAATTGAATTTCCCCTCCGAGTCTCTCCATATGATCTTAGAAGGAACCGCTGGCAGTTTTTTCGGGTATGTGTAATCCTCTCCATTCACAGTGATGTTTGTCATCGCCTGACTCGAATCACTCACATCACTTAGCTCCAAGAAGCCACCTTTATTGCCCAGCCACGTTTTCTTTGATCTGCTACTAACCCATCGTGGGCTGGTGCCCCTAGACGACGAGGATGAGGAAGGAAAATGTTTTGAATACAGGCGAAGGATCAAAGATCTTAGAGGTGGAAGACATGAGAGCACGATGGCGACACCCAGCTCCATTGCAGTCCATATGACAACGAAAACATAGTCCCATGTTGGATCGATAGAGTTTCCAAATCCGAGAAGGACCTTCAGTCGAATGGCGGATACGATACAACCACTTGCTAGATCAGCTTCAGGAAAGACAGAACGGGAAAAGCAAACTTACAAACCGCCCAGCGCAAACATTAACGCAGCTTCAATCTTCTTCCGTTGGCTCATGTTCAGCCTCAGCACCTCTCGAAGTGGCAATAGAGTGATGATGACGTCCTGAGCCATGCTCATGCCACTATTTGCATAAGCCAGTGCATTCACATCGAGACAGGCTCCTCCACTGATATCTCTGTCCCAGAAATAATCTATTGGATGGCATTGAAAGATCGTGAGGATCGAGATGATCGCTGTGCTCACACAGATCAAGGCTATCGTGGCCCAGACTTGAACACAGAACCAGTAGATGTGCTTGAAAATTCGAAGATAGAAGGAGAGTATGGAAAGTTTAGTGACTGCCAGTACTACGACGTATGTGTTTTCCGCAATGTAGACTAGGATTCTGTCAGGCCTGTTCTGGAAGATGGGGCGAGAGAAATAATCTTACAATCTTTGAGGAACTTCTTCAAATCACCATCCTCAAGGCTGTACAGGTGCTTCCCGAATCCTTCACCGGCCACTGAGAGAGTCAGATCAAGCATAGAGCAGCAAGGAAAGGATGAACAGACTTTTGAGCGTGAGTGCGATGGGTAGACTAGCCAGTATCTATAATCATGCGTCAGTTTTGGCTTCGGTGTCTGTCTATCCACACTTACAAGTCCTCCCGTGACGATCCAATCCTCGAGCCCTAGTTTATTCCCTCTCAAGCTCCCATGAATGAAGCGTGCTGCAACGAAGACCGATGCCACAGTAGTGACGGCCACAAAGACGGAAACAATAATTGGCGACTTATTCTGAACAGGTGCTTTGCAGACGCTAGCTTGGAATTTCGCGAGAGCTTTTCCCATCAGTAATCGCTATAGCGTTTCAAGATCTGACATTACCTAAAGTGTCTGCCATGCTGCAGTTTGTAAGCATACAATCAGCTGCTGATACAGTCAAATTCTTGCTGGTACACTGGCAGGCAAGATCTGTGGGCGCACATCCCGATTGCGGGATCGTTTGACCTAGGCAAACAAGCTTGCAGATGTCAGCAAGCAAGAAGTCTGGAGAGATAATTCCTACGTACAGCGCAAGTCGGAAGGGGTTTGGGTGACTGGCACGAAGCGAGGGCTGTCCAGCAGAACCAGCATACAAGGAGGCCGAGGAGATCCATAGTAATTACAAGCTATGGGTTTTTGGGATTCTTGATTCTCTATCCCAGGCTGTGGGGGGATCCAGAATAAGTTTCCCTTCGAGCGCATTGTAAGGTTTTGAGCAAAGCTTGGGAAAACTTTCAGTACCTCATCGATGTCACAAATCTTAAAGTCACCACTCTCATCGAAGGACCAAAGCACTGTATAACATGTGATTGGCATGTAGAAGGTTGAGACGTCTCACCATCTTCATAGCGGCACAGGCTTGTGCGCATCCTCACCAATCGTTTCACTCGAGTAATCAATGCGAGCTGTTCCCGAAACGCGAAAGTCGGGGCCTGCATACTTCTTGCAGAAAACAGCATGTGTAGTCGAAATCTAGGAGGTGGACAGAGATGTATGGATGAACTAAAGAATGTAGGTAAAGGTGTATTCTTCTTCTAAAGTGGTAAATATATGAAGGGGAGCCAGGGTCAAATGACGGTACACCAACAGACAAAAATTTAACAAGTTCAATGCACCAAGTCCGAGTAGTGATTTCAAAGGGAGGTTTTGAAGATAATAAATTATATCCGGCTATAAGAGATGGTGCTGGGGCTGGGGCCGAATACTTGAACCAAAAGTCAACAATACGTCACGTGTTGTGAGACCAAATCGCGACATTGAATTCTTCGACGCGTCCAACCAAACATTGATCCACACAATCCTCCACCACCAAACTCTGCACCTCTTAAGTACAATGTCTCTCCTAGAGCGACATCTCGAACAAATCTCGCTCTCTGCAGAATCCATCGCATCCCTCCCGTATGCTATTTCTCCTCCAGAATACCCCTCACTGACCCCGCCATCAGTTTCCCCCCTCCCAAGATCTTCACCAATGCCCTCCTCTCAACTTCCGACATCACTTCTCTAATACGAGATACCGAGCCTCACGAACGCGCCCTCTTCTCCGTCCCTCCTCCACCATCACACAACACAGCCAGTACACCCTACCCAGACCCCGCACCATCATCCCGCAGACAAACGGTCTTCAATGTCGCGCAGGGAGAGGTTACAGCAGGCACAACAACTGGTTCTCGTGCGCCGCGCAGAAACACAGCAGTGGCAGCAGTCTTAGGCGCGGAACTTCACAGCGAAGTGCGAAAGACGGAAGGCAAAGGCGAGATCGACATCGAGGTTCTGCTACGTGGCGCGGAGAAGTTGAATAATGTGTATAGCGTATCTGGCGTGCCAGAACGAATACAGGGCTTGAGGAAGAGATATGTGCAGATTCTTGGGGGATTAGAGTTCTATGAGGAGAAGGTGAGGAGACAGATGAGAGATTTGGAAAAAATTAACAGGGGTGGTACGCCAGGTGATGAGGACGACGATGAGTTTGAAGATGAGGATATGGAAGGCGAGGAAGGCTTTGGTGGAAGGGAAGAAGAGGTTGAGATTACGGACGAGGATCTGGGAGCCGAAGAGGAAGAGATTAGAGAATTGGAGCGGAAGAAAAGGGAGCTGGAGGAGAGGGTCAGTGGTATGGAGAGGGATTTGGGTGGACTGCTGAGATGATTGAGGCGCATGGTTGTTTTGACTTGGGAACTCTTGAATTTCCCAAGAAACTTTGAGGATATAGCTTTGATGCCAACACTTCTTGATGGATGGAGTTTGATACCCAAGGATGGAGATAATGAGGTAAGATTCCGCTGTACCTACCTGCCTTTGAACGTTATTCCTCGTTGCTTACTGCTTGTTTAAGTCTGATTTCTTCGAGATGGATGCTGCCTACCGTCTCACACATTGAATGTCCAAATATAATTGAGCACACGACAAATATGTGAAGGAGGTCCATACTCTCATTGTTTAGTGCTATCCAACTTCTGGGTCCAAGCCAACATCTTGACAGGCTCGAGCGAGTGCCAGTCCTCTCGGCTGTTTGAGCGCGAAACCCTTCCCCCCTCAGTCAAGTTTGTTCTCATCTGGTACACAAATGCGTTTCTATTTGTTGGTGTTTGTACACTTAGTCCTTGCCTACTAATTCTAACAGCATCAATGGCTGAGTAAAACTCTACACAGTTTTTTTTGCCTTGGCTGTCATCAGCAGGAATCAAATCTTTGCGAGTGGAATTAATCATACTTCGCTGAAGCGGCTTGGCTTCTAATCCATTCACCAGTCTAGGAAGTCTTACTTTTGCTCTTCTCTACTCTGCGAATTCCTGATGTGTTGACTTGGACGCCGTGCGCCGGACTTCATGTTTGAAAATCCTGCAAGCGTTTATGTATTGTCTTGGCCATGTACGGTCTACTATTTTGGAGGCCAACTGATTGCTACAAACGAAGCAGGATGGGTCTAGAGCAGCCAAGAAGATAAAAGGGAACTCTAATCCAGCGTGTATTATTGTATTCGACACATGATCATCTTTGTTCCGGTTGCATACAGTAGGAGGTTGATCTCGCACATGCACATCTATAACGTCTAAGTCATTCCTGCATATCCTTCAAAGCAAATCTTCTGTTACGTGAAATCAACTTCGGTTTGTCAGAGCCGAAAGCCCAGGGCTGGACAACCTTCAAAATTTAATTTTGCTGTACCTCTAGTACGATGATCAACGTGCATAAAACTAAGACACTGGTAACTGTTCATCTAGGTGCGCTAGAAGAAATCGACCCCTCCGAGGAGGCTTCTTAAAGAAAATAAATTTAATGAAGAGGGGGATCTGGCTCCATACCCAGTGCGGAGCATTGGATGGAATTCACGCGTTCTGTCGCCGTGTCAGGTCTTCAGAAAGCAGATGCAGCTGGGCGATGGTACCTGAGGAGAAGGCAAGGCTCGAAGACAGCCTCGCTTAGAGTATTTTCCTTCAGGCGCCTCGAGGTGACTTCACACTTTCAATTGTCCTTCAACAACCCTGCACAAACACTTAATTACTCAATCTTCATCCCTCTTTCACTTTATATCTCTCGCACACTCAACCATGCGCTTGAATTGCAAGGACAAGTCACTCCATACACACATCAATGGTGACATCCGAAATGGCTAAGAACCATAACAACATCGCCTTCTTCAAAGGGTACGACCCAGCCAGAGCCAGAGATGTCCACGTCCTCGCTGTGGAAATGAAAAATTATCTCCTAGGTACTATAAACTCCCCGAAATTGCGCGCCCTAGACGTTACACGTCGGGAGACAATCACCAGGCTAGAAATTCAGATGGTACCAACATTGCGTTGAATACTGCAATCACCAACGTCGCAGCTGCTGATCGCAACTCCGATGATGACATGATCACTTATGGCATGGTCTTACAAGATTTCGTTCGCACTGCCGTAAGTCTTCAAGTACCTCCAGAATCGCTATTCATAAGTTTCTAACACGTCTCAGTCTCCTGCCGTCCGCCCACCCATGATACGGGTCCCAACCGATCCTCTCCCACGAAAAGTCAAGAAAAATATCCTTGGCGCCAGAGCCATCTTAAGATTCGGCAAAGAGTCTCTATAAGCTCAATCAATGGCACTCTTAGATCTTCAATCGGTTTTCGGTAAGAGAAACCTCGTAGCCCTTAGTCTGCCAGCGAGAAGAAGCTTGTGGTAGACTTGCTGAAGAAAGATCTAGAAAATAGCAGCCTAGTCAGATGGAAACGCTTGACCAACAATTACAACAGAACCATGCAAGAAAAAGTCTAGGATACCGAGGAGGCAACTGGATCGAAGTCGGCTGACAGGGACGGGAAGCAGCGTGAAGAGAGCTCCGCTCCATGGCAAGTACACACATTCTAGATTTACTCATGTTTAAAACAAGCTTCTTCTAACTTATCTCAGGCGTACAGTGGTTGCCATCAGAATCCGGGCAAGCCATTGGGACGAAACAAAGAATTTGAAGGCAGAGGCTTGAGCTGGTGAATCATCTGAGTTCGAATCCTCGGATGACGGTCAAGCGTAAGCGCAAAGTTATAGAGGATAAGAATATTAAGCCGGAGGAAGGAGTTTTGCGGCTGGCAGCTCGTAGACAACGACGAAGAACATAGGGGTAATTTTCTGCTTTCTGGCGGCAGTTGTAGGGATCCTTTCAATGTGTTGTGCCACAAGGAAGTAGACAGAGGTTTGGTGGTAAGATACTCCAGGGAAGCGATTGTATTGTAGACTACGTCTTTACCAATTGCGAATCACATTTCTCATGACCCTTCTCCTGATTTGAATCTACGTTGCTTTTGAGCTGTCACGCCTCTCCATACTGGCCCCTTGAAATTTGCTCCACGAGATCTGATATATATCTTCGGGGTTTGACGATACCAATGCATGCAAAACCAAGACCGAATACTAAAAAATACTTTTCCCATCTATGATATCATCTGGGAAACTACATCCTTCGAAATCTTGAAGTGGCCCTCAATGCCATCAGCTTTACATTTTCGAGCCATCCGTATCAAATCTGGGTTTGCATCAAGGAATCAGCCTCTTTGCATGGGATGGGAATTGTATGGCAACTGGCTCATGCTCTCAGGCTACCTATTCAGATCTGTGATAAGAACAATACTTCTCTGCTTCGATTATTTGCAAGTGGAGATCTGTTTTAGGCTATATGCTCACCAGATTCGAGAGAAGAAAAGGTCAAGACAAAGATAGAGCATGTACATTAGTTGCGTTGAAATTGGCACATCTTAAAGCTACTGGTCATCCCTGAATTGACTTTAAGCTTTGCTTTTAAAGGAATATTAAAGCATATACTGGACATTATCTTCAAGTTGAGTGTTTTGCCTCTGCTTCTGGGGAGTTAATAGCTCTTGTTATGGACTGTAGACTAGTCCTTTCAAGACAACTTGTCAATGTTGATCTCGTTAGCACTTTAAATTCACGCACCCTATCGAAGGCTCATGGTCTTGTTGAGAAGAGGGTTTCGACCTTGGTAGTGCTCGGAAAGTGAGATCATATCCCTACCAGAGACCCCAGGGCTAAGGCGCTTTGATAAACAGACAAAGCAAGGTGAATGAGCCTGCGAATGAACCTATATATCTAGAACTACAACCCAATCGAGACTAGTTTTGCTTCCAATGGAGACAAGCGAGGCCTTTCTAGTTCCCTAGCCGACGCATTCACGTCGCCCGTTGAATTCCTTGCCCCGCCTTTCGCTTCCATGGTAGAAAACAAGAGGAGGCGGTTGAACCACTAGCGTCTTTTAGAAAGTATAAAGTCTTCAACCTCGAGTTTTTCAACCTGCCTTCTTCCCTCGATAATTCCAACGAACACTACAGCTACCACCTCTGCACTCTCAAGCACTCGCAAGCGTACAACCGCTCCAACCTCCTCCAACAATCGTAGAGATACCTGCCTCAAGCTTTTAAAGCCTTGCCTCCTCTTCACACACTCCCCTCGACAAATTTCGAGTCTCAAAAGCTTCCTCCGTCAACAACTGCGACGCGCGCCCTTCACAAACACCCTACCAACAACAAAACCTACACATACCCAAGTAAGTTTATCTACTTACCTGTGCCCTCATACACTCTCAGTCATAGGCATTTCGTGGTCCTGCAAACCTGTACTACCTCGTCTCCTTCGAAGGCCCGCAGTTTCAAGGCTTAGCCTTGATCTTGAACAGCCCTTTGGTCATCCTCCGCCGCGCCATCATCTGCTTTGCATCCTTTCATCTCCCTTCTCTTTCTCCTCATTGCCTTCTACCTCGTCCCACTCTTTGTCAAACATCTCTTTCTAACACGGCTGCAACTACACACTTACTCTTTCCTTACTACCTTCTCATATACCCATCTCACTACCTCCGCACAGTCAAGATAAAACGTCAATACCTCTTAGTCTCTTCTGCTTCTTCCTCGTAACATTCTTAGTGTCATTTGCAGTTGCTAACCCACTTCACTAGAACCATCAAGATGTCAGCCTTCCCAGGTTTCGACTTGACCGACGTCTTATCTATCCGCTTGCTTGCTCAAGCTTTGACGCTCTATGCTGAGGGCCACCACCGAAGCAGCAACAACTTTGCTATTAGTCGGTTCAACAACGTCCAGCGATCAACCTTTCGTCGTATCTTGGGCCACTGGCAACAAGATCATGGCTTCGAGAGACTTGTCCGACAGCTTCTCTATCACCAACACCACAACGACGGAGTGGTCGTTAGATTGGCTGGGGAAATTCAGAGCTATGTAGAGGGTACCAATGTAAGCTAACTCAGCTTGCCTCTACTATCCTCGCTAATAGTTGTTGAATAGTCTGCTAAAATTGCTCAGCCAACACTCGCCAGCTCTGCCGCAATGGCTCCTCTGAAATTTGTTGAGATTATAAATAATTCATACAATGATTACTTGCAGGAGATTGAGCGACAGATTGTGGCACATATTCTGGCTAATGAAGCCCACAATGTTGAGTATCACGTCGAGGAATCTGACTCTGACTGGGAGACCGAGTCAGAGAACGGTGACCAGGTATGTTTTACTTGCCATAGGCCTTGATCTTCAAATGATGTGACACGAGCTGATCTGATCATAGGATGATGAAGAAATAGCTATGCCGCTGTTGCATGATGACTATGAAGTTATCTGGAACGAGAAGACGATGCACAGGAAAGCTGCTCGACCAGGACTTCCAGATCCTTCCTTCTACAAGATCGAAATTCATCTCCGTAAGAAGGCAGTCAATGGCGTTAGGAGTCAAGAATCGGTACCATCAATCAAATTCGATTACCTTGAGAACCACAAGGAGCCGACTTGGGAAATCGCTTCTAAAAGTCTTTACAAGATGAACCAGTATGTAAAGACTTCCTCAGATAACTACATTGGTTAGTAATCTGGTACCCAATACTGACTTTGATTTGAATAGATGGCGGAATCAAATCTTTCGAAACTACCTTGGCAATAAGCGCCCAACTCGTGGGCCGTACCTCGTGGTTGAGCAAAAGCTCATTATAGACCTATTGAGGCAACAGCTTGAGGATCCCCTCAAGGTCCGCCCAGCGCCTCGCTGGGGTCGGCTTATCAATGCCTATAATCGTCTGCTTCAGGATGTGATTCAGAAGAAAGGCTCTCGATTGGTACAAAGTGGAGTAAAGAATAAGCCAGTCTTGGACTATGATCGGGCTGCTCCCTGGAGATCTAAAGGTGCGATCCAGACTATTATCGGCAAGCAAACTTGGAAGAACTTGATCAACCCAATCTTGGAGGCAGCCATAAAGCGCCGAGCACAGCATGATGTAGACCGAAAAGAGCGAGGGTCGACCGGCAGGGGGAGTCCAGAGATATCCGAGGATGAGGAGGAAATACTCAATCCAAATCCAGTCCCAAAATCAAAGGAGGAGATCAAGGAACTTGCAGGAAAGCGACGAAAGCAAAGACAGCTCGAGGAAATGAAGAACAGGCGCCATAGTCAGATGGCTGTGAACTCCACCGAAGAGGAAGGTGGAGAAGAAGAATCAACGGAGGAAGAGGAACCTCCAAAGAAGAAGCAAAAGAGGGGCTCTCGGAAAGACAAAGACACGGATAAGAGAGGACCTCTAGGAGACAAGGATTGAGACAATAATGAGGGAAAGGTCGCACCATTTCGACACGACCTGGCTCGGGACTAACTGATGTCTCTGTAGTCCCGCCGGTTGGCTCTTTGTCTCTCAGTACCTTCTCTATACTCTTCAAATTATGAACCTTGTGTCTTGATACCGTTTCAGGGGGGCAAAAATTCATAGCTACAACTGCGAACATCTTGCGGCTTTCCGTAATAACATAGATGGATTGTATGAGATATTTGAACCAACTCTGTGTTTTCCGCTCTGACTTGTGATCTTGAATCTCTGCTGATAACTTAGTGGTTGTGCGTGGCCAATCAGGCTCATATAACAAGAACCACTAAACAATGTAAATTCTACAATAATCTCTTCTTCCTCCTTCTTCCCCTTTAAACTTCATTCCATGACATGCTGATCAATACATAGCCTTTTAGGATTCAGAAAAAAAAATTCGCCGATCAGGCTACCATCACATGGCCCTGGTGTGGTGAAGATAAAGATCCAACTCAAGTTCTCCCACTAAATAATCAGACTATAATGTCATGACAAACAGACAAAGGGAACAGTAGCACAAGCCCGTTATCTGTTGAAGTTCTTGTCAATAAAGTCCTCTTATCTAGCTCTGGTTCTAGCGAAGTGGTGTCTCTGTGCAAAGATGAACTTTTAATCCTTTTTAATCTGAGCTGGTCTAAAGCAATTCCCTTTCAGTGAAGAAATCAGATCAAGATGACAGCTGCGCTAAAATTTACCAAAAATAGCGGCCTGCGACGCCCTGCAACATTCCCACTTCCTATTTCGAAAGTTCATTCCTTCTAGAAATTAATAACAGAGCTAAAAAATATCGCAGGCCGTTAGCGTTGGTGCTTTGAGCGGTAGGACGGTAAGTAAATAAACCGTCCGGTCGCCGCCAAGACGCGCTCGCTAAGCGAGACAAGGCTCCTTCGATTAGTATATAAATCCAAGCCATGAGATGATTCGACACCACTCACCCCCATCTGCGCAAAATCAAGCACAAGAATCTGGAACTTTCAAGAACGGCAACTGAGTGCCTGCATAATTAGAGACCTCTCAACCGCTTTCTTCTCTTGCATTGGCTGCGCTCTTTGATCTTCGACATCCTCGACTTGCTTCTTGCAACCTCCGAAATTCACGGAAGTACCTCTTCCTCAAGACGACTTCGAACTATAACTAATCCTCGAAGTCAACAAGTATTCCTCCTCATACACAATCGCGCTCGATCTTAAGGTCCTCAGCAATACCCCGGAACTCCCTCCACAACACTCTGGACACTCGGGAGCTAAGTAGGTCCTTTCTAAAAGCCCTTCTCTCCGTAAACATATAGCAAGATAAAGTTTCCTTGACGCTACATCATCATCTAGTAAACTTCAATACCCAGCAATTCCCCGAACAACACCTTCCCCATTTCACATACATCCAAAATCCCAGGTATTTTGCTCTTAGCTGCGCGCAGCGCCTTATCGTTTCTGCGATTCCCTTCCAACTTCCAAGAGTGTTATCCATAATATCTCATCAATAGAACACATCCATCTCCCACTTCACATCAGACACCTTCCTCACACTTTTTTCCCCCCGAAGCATCTCTGTGAACACAAGCACAAGGCTAATCTCAATTTTCTAGATTCTAACCATGGCTGCCCAAAACAACGGAATGTTTGTTAACTTCGCTATGGATATCGCTGACAGCCTTCGAGCTATGGCAGAAGTTCTGCGAGCCTTGGTGAATGGCGAGCGGGACCTTACGCGAGGTTCTCTGCAAACTGTCAATCAGCACCAGCTCGAGGATTTGCTAGAGGTCTTGGCCGAAAGGGAGAGAAGCCCCAGCTTCCGTGCTTTGCTCGACCATTTCATCGATCCAGAGACGGTACGAAGAGACAGTAACCTGCTCTTAATGGCCGGCCTCTTAAATGGGTATATTCCTGTAGCTCAGAGATCTGTGATGGTTGAGACTCCTGTCACGCCTCCGGAAGGGGTAAGTTTGCGGTTATTACTTAAATGGACCGTTAAACTTTGCTGATTCTGTTTGTTGTACAGGTGGCACCAAAGGTTGGTGAAAAGCGCAAGCTCAATGCTAGAACCTTTGCCGCCAATCGGACTCCGCTTCCACCTTCCCGCCCCGATCCCGGCCAAATACTCTCTCGTCCAACCCCGCTACCATCGCGCTCTACTGCTTCGAGCCGCATTAAATGCACTGCAGATGAGAGCGATGAGGTACCGGATAGCGAGGAAGTTGTCGACTCGGACAATTCAGGAAATGAAGTAAGTGCATCCCGTTCATACAAATTTCTGTCTAACATCGTGACTCAGCCGCCTCTGAAAAAGAGAAGCAAGACTCCCAGTAAGGATCCAAATGCCAATGTGAACCCAGACAGTAAGCCTGGATGGCACCCAACCCCTTCAAAGAAGATTCCTGGCTCCAAGCCAGTCCCTGGACAGCAAGTCGACCGGAAGTATGCTCAACCTGGTAAAGCTGACCCATCGAAGTACACGATCGTTATCAAGTACCAGAAGAAGGACAAGAAGGGGAAGATTTTGCCTACGAAAACGGTCAAATACCAGTATTTGAAGAAAAACGAGGAGCCGAAGTGGGATAACGCTGCCACACTGAAGGGTTTGAACAGTAAGTCTTCCCTCAGCAAAGTCTTTACCTCATCCCATGTTATGACGGTGACTCCAGACATTCTAGACAATTGCTAACCTGTCCCCATTCTCTAGAATGGCGCAGCCAAGTTCTCAATGGAGCTTTCGGTACAAAGGTTCCACCTAAAAAGATGTGGCTGAAGAGCGAGCAAAATCTCCTGCTAGAGCTCGTGCAGAAACAATTTGATCGGAAGAACACGATCAAATGGAAACGCCTCGCCAATTCGTACAACAACCTCTTGAAAGGCAAGGTCCAGTCCAAAGGAGAGGAGTTGATTTCTATCGCCGCCACGAAGACGAATAAGCTCAATTTGGATCGTGTTGCTCCTTGGAGGACGCACACTTCAATCAAGGCTATGGCTCCGAAGTGGGCGGCTTTCAACGAGATGCAGGCGGAGGCGAATCGGAAGCAGAGGGTTATCGATGAGAGTGAAGAGATCCCAGACTCGGATAGCGAAGATGACGCGTTCGAGAAAGATCATCATCCAGCCCAAAAGACCACGGCAGGATATCAGTCGAGAAATGAAGGGGGCGGAGAGATGGACAAAGTAGAGACTGAACAGGCCGCGGAGGAAGAGGTAGAAAGCTCCGAGGGCGAGAGTGATGGCGATTCGGAGGAGGACTCGAGTGAAGTAGAGCACTCAGACTTGGACGAAGAGGACTGACAGGAACACCCATCTCCGAAAAAGCGACGTAATTACCCGGAAGATGAGGGGTCACTTTAGATTTCTCGTTCGGGTACGGGAATTGGTCAATGGATTGGAACACCCTATCCCCGGGACCTTCTCACCACTTGATGACTGTCTCTTTCTGCTGTAGGATGAGTGATGTTTTGCTGGATTTACATTTATCTTTTTGGTATTGGTTAGTCAGGCTAGGGTATAGAGTTGTAAAATTCGGCTTCGAGTAGAGTCAACCTGAGAGGTATGATTGTTCATCTCGGAGTAATTAAAGGCTTTCCGCAGTAATGTTTCAAAAGTGAGGCCAATCGTTCCTAGTGAGAGTATTAGATTTTATGACTTGCGAGTGCTGGATGAAGGCGAGAGTAATCACTCAAGAAAGGTTGGAGGCAGCCATAGAAATGTGGATGTTCAGCTTCGAATCTCGATGGCAATGAGGCAAAGTGCCCTGTGTTGTTCCCTCGCAAATTTCAGCACTGACTGGAAAAAGAAGTATTTTACCATGTCGACAGGATCTATATTTCCGTAACTGAATTCGCACTTGACTCCGGGAATACTACCCACAGAATGAAAATGATCTTAACAGTTCTCAACCCCATGATCCGCTTGTCGTTGTGCCCAGTTATTCTCTGTCGCCATACCCTGATTAAATGAATATTCAATCACTTCAGAGCAGAGAGGTTGTCTGTCAAAATTGCTAGAAGGACAATTTGGTCGATTCGGCTAGAGGTCCAAGACTGATTCCTTCTTCGGCGCATTCTCAAAAAGGAAGCCATCCGACGTCTGCGACACTTCTGCGATTGCTGTGAGCATGCCCTTAGCATCTTCGTTGCTATCTTATACCTTCAAAATGCCCGTTCAGTGTTGCGAGTTCATGGGCTTATCACAACTACATCCAAATCCAAAGTGAGAAGGCGAAACAGGAACGCTAGCGTGGGAACACCTCGCTTAACTTCCTCCCAAGTCGCGTCCACAGCAATCCCGAAATTCCCTTTAACATATCCTGACACAAGCTTCATCATTCCATCTGTACTGCCACCAGAAATCGCGTTGTCGCGGTGGTCATACCTCAGATCGTTTCCAAACCCACCGACCGAACCAGTCACAATCTTCAGAATGACGCGCCGCGATACCGGCTTGTTTGCTGGCTTCAACTTGGAGAATACACGGTCTCTCCGAAACCTCCATTGGGCTCTGGAGTACTGGAAGAAAGGGGGTAGAGCAATCCACCTAGGTGCCCTCTCGAGGCTCAGCAAGTTTCAAAGAAGCACGGTCGAGATGGTCATTCAGCGAACGGAGCGCAGCCCACTGCTTGAGGACATCATTATGACATTCTTGAAGCTGCCCCGCGAGAATTCGAAGGCCCTACAGGCAGGAGGTATAACCTTGGAGTTATATGCCGTCACGGCTGCTTACGAACCTAAGACAGATGCGTATAAGGAGGCTGAGGAAGGTAAGCGCATTCCCTCCAAGACGGTGGATCGACGAGAGACACCCTGGAACTACTCGCACTCATTGCGCTCATAGCGGCGCAAGCCATCTTTTAATTACGTATGCTAACTGGTCGATGAAGCATGGAATAATCGTCAGCCACTCGGCTTACCAAACAATGTTGATCCTGACCATAAGGCTGTTATAGATGGCTTTCTTGAGATTTTCAAACTCGAGCAAGCTGCCGACGCAGAGTATCTACGCAGTATAGGATGTGGACCCAATGATATCGGTGGAATTGAATTTGTAAATTCTCAGTCTCCACCGCAGAGAGTCTAGGCTAATCATGATTTCAGGGTCCCGATGATTCCTCATGTTACGACAGCTCCGAAGATGAGTCAGATATGGGAGTTGAGAATGTGCCATTCCTATCGCATGTGCGCCCTGTGACTCAAGATAAATTTCAAAATTTTGCAGATGTTGGAATTGAATCCGTCGCGCCGATTTCGACCCTGAGTGATCGTAAGCAACGGGTGTCTCTGGCTCCTATACAGGTCAATTATGACAACAAGGAGAAGATGCGGTCAGGAATAGCTGCAGTGGGCATGAAGACCAAATTTCAGAGCATTAAAACTAGCTCTAATCATCGTCTCGATCAGGTTCCATCTTCCTATCGCAGTCCATATATGAACTTAGGACAAGACGCTCCCGTTAGCCTGCTAATCCCAAAGGACGATGCTATACAACCCCCTCACAAGGTAACACACTCCAGCCATTTGCATATACTCTGAATAACCTGGAAAGCAGACAAATGTCATTCGCGCAGCTAAAATGATGGATGGATACATTATCACCAACAGCAAGGATGTTGACAGTGAGAACGCAAAAGTTGGCCTCGTCGATCCATCGAAGTTGGTAATGACTTTTAACACTGGCACGCCCGATCCATACAGTGAGGGAGAAATGATTCCAGTGACAAGATTTGACTACGTCTATTCCAGGACCGCGGATGACTTCGACTGGTACAATGCGGAACATATCAGAGCTCTGAACAATTGGCGGCAGCAGGTGCTTTTGCGTCACATGGAACCTCGTCGAAAGCCCAGACCATACTGGCTTTCCTCCGAACGAAAGGCATTACTTGAATTGGCGGAGATTCAGCTACAGAGTTATGGAACATTAAAATGGGATAGTCTCGCCAATGCCTTCAGTCGCCAGAACGTAGGGCTCATGGATGGCCCCGACGAGAAACTGATTTGTCGTGGAAAGAGGGCATTGCCTATTCTGGGTGAATCCCGCTCTAAGCCATGGCGAACAAAGGCTTCTCTAATGGCATTGTGCAAGAAGGACTCCGAATTCCAAGCCCTTCTTGCAAAGTTCAATTCTTCATACGTCAAAACCACATCTAGAATATTAAAGTCGAACGATTCCGAGAGCGATGAGAACCCCAACCCCGCACCTGGACCACAACCACGAACTAACAGCAGGAGACCGGCGAATAACAATAGAAGTTCATACGAGTCTGTAGGTGGAAGAAAGAAGAGAAAGCGGGGACATTCTGATGTGGAGAATGAGATGGATGCTATTCCAGCTTGGGCAGCCTCTGAAACTCTTTGAAGGTTTGTAGCCTTTCTTCGAGTTATCCAACTGGCTGGAATCTTCTTAGAAGCCAGATCAAACATGGGAAGGGGTCAGCTATGGAACAATGAGAGATCCGTATGGTGAGAAATGACTTGGCATGGGACTGGGGAGCAACAGGTGCTTGCAGCATGAACTGGGTTTGTTTTGTACAAATTAAGGGGGGCTAATCAGAGCATGGTACTTATAATATGACTGCTTTCAATTATAGGTGGAAAAACAAAATCCATTGAATAGTAGTCGTCCTCAATAATGTTGTTCTAGTATTCTAAACTGTTAAGAAGAAATTGGATTCAGTTCCATTAGTGATAGCCATAAGCTCTGCCCGCTTCTAGAGGTCTCCTTGTAAGAACATGATAGATCCAGTATCCAGTAGGTGCCTCATGATAATGGATCACGGAGTCTGGTCATCGGTCTTTTTCTTTGCTTTGAAGCCTTTGATCTTTTTTATGATCTTTTTCTTTGCTTCTGTGACATAAGTAGGCGCGGAATCCTCGATTTCTAACAAATTTGGCACGAATTATCAAAAGTTACAAAGTCCTAGGGTCCGCAATGTCGGCTGCTAGGCAGGTTTTCTTGTGAGGCATCGATCTGAACGATGCAAAATCCCCTCTGCAAGTCATACGAAACACAGAAAATCGACTCGAGGCAACGAAGAGGATGGGCTTCACACAAAGAGAGAGAAAGCGAGGCTGGAGAGTGAGGCAGCTAGAGTGTGTGCAGAGCAAGTATCCAAGAATTAGATTGTGTCCGGTGTGCTTGAGAGCGGTTTTCGAAGCCTTGAAACTGCCGGACGCTGAGCTTATCGAAGCCACGTTGGATTTTCTTGTTGGAGTTAGGAAGGCGGCAAGGGTTGAGATGGGTACGGAGTTGTATGAAGAAGCGGCGAACACATACGCAGTGGCCTTGGCTTCTTACGGCTCGCAGCTTGTGACTCCGTTGCGGATTCCGAAGACAAGTGGCCGATCGCACTAGCCGAAAGTCCGGTCGTGATCAGCGAGCCAAAAGACTGGTCTGGCTCTGTATGGACATGTTCAAGAAATTTGAGTAGGCGATTAACACATACTCAGGAAATTCCTGCCAAGACCACAAAGACAACTCCGTCCAAGAAGCCACGAGCTGGGCACAGTAAATTTGATCCAAGCAGGTCTACTTCAAACCCCAATGATTACGTCTACGATCTCCCCGTTTTCCGAAGCAAGAATTGCAAAATGTCGAAACACTCTGACAAGCTATCCCGTGAATGGACCCGGCACTAAGCGAAGATTACCCACTGGAAGCCCCTCACATTCGGAGAAAGTTGACTCCCCAAGCCAGTCTAGGCCAAAAAAGTCACAAAAATTCAAAAGAGCATATCGGCGAAGGAATCAGAATCGGATTCAGCTAATATTGATGACGAAGATGATGGTACCAAAACCATGGGCTCCGACCGACATAAATCAACAATTGTTCGTTACTACAAGAGGGTTCTATCCAAGAAGTATGTGGAGTCCGAAGGCGGGAAGAGAGAATGGCCTTGCCAGGTATTATGGGAGGACGAAGCATTTTCAACTTGGGAGCCTATCGAGGAAATCAGGACCCAATTTTCTAACGGGGTGGAAGAATTTGAGGACAGCATGAGCAGAGGAAGTCCATTTGGTTCTCGAACAAGAAAAAGATTCGGAGTGAATAGTAGAGTTCGGAATCTAAACGCATGACTGAATATCATACAGGCAGCACGCAAGAAGTATCAGACGGGTGCTTAGAGAGCCAAAAAGCCATGGAGCCGGGTGAGGGGAAATGGAAATTGACACTTGAGGAGACTTCGAGTTGCACTTTCGCTTGCGATAATTGACAAATTATCATTTTAACAACCTGTTAGTGCCATTAGGTTTTCTCGAAAGCACATGACAATAGGTTCCGTGTGGCTTTCTTAGAGTTTGGGTGCATTCGAAACTTAGTTTCTGCATTGTGGACAGTGTCGAGGGAGATCACGTTTCGAGGGGGTGCATTGCACAGATGATTTGAACATAGAAATAAGCTCCATTAGATTGAGATACTCTCGTCGCGAATTCTTAGAGAAAATGCTCATCGTGCTGCAGCTTACCCTTCCGTCCCCTCTTTCTAGGCCGAGCCACCTTAAGCATTCTACTAGATATCCGAGTAAATGAGGGTGACAAATGAATTCTATAGCCGCTGCCACCTGTCTATTCAAAGATAATGAGACAAGGGGCAATATTGGTCGGAGATCGCTGATGAATATTACTTGACTAGACAGTTGGGGCTTCTCAGTTCTGCGGGTGAACTAATGCGTGACTAAGCAATCTCGCTAAAAGTCGAAAGGGTTTGTTGACATTGGGCACGTGCCAGTGTTTCCAACAACAATCAGATGTGAAAGAGATGTTTCACAGACCGACTAGACATTTGGCGTTCTAACACCTTGGACCGAATATGAAGGAGCCTAATCTAGTCCTTGACTTCAAAAAACAATTCTCAACTTTCACCACAACATCGTCTGAGACTTGAGACAAAGTAATGCTGGTACATTCCAAGCAACTCTTTGCAAAGCGTCGGCTGATCCAGCTTTTTAGTGACAGATCCTGCAAATATTGGAAAATTTTCACCCCTCGTTATGACAGAGAAGCATAATGATGATCATTCGACGGCTATCCCATGGACTGCCAGACTAAGAGAAATAAGCAAAACAGGGATTAAAGCTAATTAAAGAGCCAGGATTTTATATAAGGATGGTTTAATTCTACGTATTTCTATAATATTAATTAAAACAGTCGCCCAAATAACATAGGCAAATCTAACACTTTAAATAACCATACCATAATTGCTTATAAATATAAGAGCGATCAGAATTAAAAGAAATTTCCCTTAATATACGGCAATGCCTCTTAAGTAAAGGAGAAGGGTTATAAAACCTCTCTTTAAGGCAGTTCCGATAGTCTCTCTTCTATAATATCTTTACCTTTATATATTACTTCCCCGATAACTTAACTTAAGGCTAATTTAATAGTAAAAGAGCTCGTTTTCTTATACTTAAATTACCTCTTATCGCGTAAAGAAATGCGGATATAATCCTCTTTTTAAATACAACTTACTTTGTCCACGTATCTTCCTTCGACAATTTAATATAGTCCTTTACGTTAACATAAATAAAAAGGAAGTAACAATTAATTAAAATAATATATAAGAGCTAATTCTATATAACTTGCCAACCTCCTCTTTTAATAGTTCTCTCCCTTAAATTATACGACTTTAGCTAGTCCCCTACATCGACTGCATTTATATAATAGTTATATAACTATGCGAATAGCGGCTCGTCAATTACCTTAGTGTACTCGTAACCAAAGAATGCTCTAGCTATTACAGCGTTTATTAAAGTCTTGCCAGGCCGATGTCGAGTAGCTTTTACTATACCAAAGCCGTCGTTATAATTACTTAAGAAAAGCGCAGGAGCGTTGTCGTTCCAAAGCATATAACACACTTTTCTAAAAGAAAAAATAATAATAAAAAGGTCGTTATATTTAAATCTATAGCCCTTTTTTCTAGCATTCTTCTTTATATCCACAAGGCGTTAAATAATGCCGGCATTAATACGGGCAGTATCAATTACACCAAAATTAAAAGTCCAAAGGTAATTTAATAAGACGTTAAATATAAATAAATTGTCTAAATATATAATATACCGTTAGGCAGGCAATTAATTTAATAAGTATACCACTACCGCCTATGTTTTATTTCCTCCTTTACTATTCTTATTTCCACTTAATTTAAGAGGCACCCAAATGCTTTATAGGCCGTCATTTACACCGGATCTTTTAATATAAAAGACCTAAGACAAAAAGTAGCCATATTAAGTAATAACCCACATCTTATAACTCGTCGGAATCGGCTTTATTAGTATAGTTATAGTCTCTTTTACTCGTCCGGTATATCTCTTTATACACTTATCTACGGCTACATTACACCCGGGCGTCCACAGCTTAATAAATATATCCTGAATATGTCGATTAAGAGGTTCTACTTATTAAATATTAGTAAATAAAGCATTTAGGAGTCTGCAGGCATACCTTATTAAAGGTAAAGGCTTTAAAATAAAGCTTTAGATTACTTAAATAAAACCTTTAGTTAAAGATTTAAAACCGATTCCTTAATATATATTGTGCGCAGGCGTGTTTAGAATCGTCTTAATTTATAGACTAATAATTCTCTATTTCATTCTCTTCGTAAAGAGACATATAAATTAAGATTTTAATATAGACTTTAATCTCTTAAAGTGTAATAGGATATCAGTCGTGAGCTCGACAGTCCGGTAAATTCGGGTTTATTAATTCTTTTACATTTTAATTAATAAAATTAACGATTTAATAAAGAATATTATTCGAAAAGAAAAGAGAAAAGATAGTTATAGGGTCTTTTACATCGATATCCAAAGGTAAGTTAATTTAAGGGGGGAAATCCATATAAATAAACTCCTTAAATAGACCTTTTCCCTCGGGGATCGGTTTGGACTTAAGACGAAAAGTGCTATCTTAAATGGGATTAAGCTAAACATCTTTTAATATTATATAGAACTTTAATTAAGTGCAAACTGTCTCTTAATTACGACGACGACGATGTAGTTTTATGTTTGTTATAGTGCCGTTGCTAGGGGTAACGGCCCCTGTAAGAGAGCTAGATGTGCCCCACTTTTTCGCATTCTTACTGCGCTATGGCAGTCAATGGGATAGGACTTGAAGAGGGTTCACTCCAGTAATGTCCCCATCAACCTCGCAGATGACTTACTCGATGACAGAATGAAATGAACGACGATGAGCTGTACGAAGTGGATACTCCAGAAAGGAAAAAGAAGGAATATGCAGAAACACCGCAGCAAGTACGAGACAACGTGAGTAGAGCTGCCAAATCGTGGAGAGCGGGAAGAGGGAAATAAGAAGAGGGAACGTGAGAATTCAAGTAGGGGTTCGGAGGTAAAGCACACTTTCTAGAGTCAGTAAATTCTAACGGAGTTTCGAGCGACTGACCACTTTAGATAGAATAATCGCCCATCAAGCCAACCTCCAAGGGAATCAATCCCCATGAGACGAAGCGTACATGACACCACCGCAACTATCCCGATTCCACTTTCAAGTCGTCCAAATATAAGACTAAGACACCCTTGAACGGCGTGGCACCAAGAACTCTGAGCAAACGAGAAGACTTCATCCCCGTCCTCACCCCCCTATACTTCTTCTCGTGTATCTTCGGCAGACCTTGCCTTCCCGAACTTCTCAAACCCAACTCCAATGTCCAAGAATCCTCGCACATATGGCCAAGCTCGCACTCACAAGCCAGAACCACCCACACCAGTCAAGTCTATGAAGACTTGTAGAATAATCTTTTAGGCCAACATTGGATCTCCAGCTGTCTAAGCACCTATCTCTACTAATTGGTCCTTGGACCATGAAATGGAGCCGCGTGCTGATGCAGCGTTATCAAACTCTTTGTTATCCATGTTGCCAGTGATTGAACCTCGCAGGTTTCTTGGTCGTGGATGCGTCGTGCTTTTGAGTGTGGGTATGTTGAGTGTTTCACCGGACTCTTTGTTACGCACACTGTAAGAAAATTTCCTAATAGCTATGCTCGACTTGGAGACATTGACAGACAGACTGCTTATATATTGCGACCTCGACTTTTTGAACTGGTAGGAATGCTCTTCTCTGGTCGGCAAGCGTTAAATATGCCACCAGAAGTTTTTGCCCGATGCTATGGCAGGCTCGAATATGATTTCGGCTACTTTCATGGCTTGAACTTGGGCTATGCCTGCTGGGCTAGGTATAATGCTCTTGTCCGGTCGACTTGGCTTGACAAGGGCGTTATTATAGGTGGGATTCACGCTACAAGATAGCAGTCATTAAATCGGCCATTTCTACTCGGTGAACAGTTGCTTACAGGCATTAAACTTCCATCTATATCAAGCTGGACAACTGGCAAAACTACCTAGACTCAATGTTGGATTTATTCGAAATGTACCTGTTTGTAAGGTGTTCTCCTAGAGGCCATCTACTAACAGGAGGAAGAGCAATAAGAATATCATTTAAGCTTCACTGAATGGCTGCAATGTTGGATGACAGCATCTGGAGATCTAAATCTAAATGTCCATAGGCTCGACTACTTTTGATGATAACAAGTCTCCTTAGTGGAACTTCTTCAAGCATCTGGCATGAACAACTGAGGTCTTCGATGAAGACGGGCACAAACTTCTTCCATCTATCGTCGTTCTCAACGGTCACAATTCCATGCCTAATGAAGTGGGCCATGTACACCAATTGGGTAACTGACATGAAGGCGTTTGCGTCCATTCCAGAGCGCACCTCCTCCAATGTCATGAATTGAACTCTGCAACTTCCTCCGTAGAGCCGCTCAGGGTATAGTCTTCATCTAGTTCAATCTCGTAGACATATTGGGTGTGGTGCGTGTACGCCGGGGCTCCTTGGTTTGATTCTGGAAATGCAGTGGCAAGCACATCACAAGGTCTCAAGCGTTCGCGCAGCAGGGACGCCGGAAGATTGGCCTCTGAAGTCGGCCGGAGACGGCGCAATCTATCATACCAGGGAGCAGCGTTTTATTCCAGCCTCTCCTCTGGACCCAGTATTTGCGCCCTTCAGATGTGTTGGTCCAAGCAGTGAGATAGACTGCGAAAGATCTCGCGCCGATGACATCGACGCCGCTTCCGTCGACATTAAAAATATGCTGCCTGTCGGCAGCATAGACTGGGTAGCGCTCATTCTGCCAAACACGGAGACTTGGGTAAGCGTTCGCGTGGTGGCCAATTAACAATGCTTCTTCCACGGCTTTAGTTCGAGCGTCGAACTCGTCCGCACAATGCAAGGTGATTAAATACTTCTCCTCATCGATTGACTAGGAATCCGGCTAAGGTAGAGCATGCACAACTCGGTTATGGATCAAGCCAACGGGTTTCGCAATTCCGTCGATCATGAACGAAAAGCAATCTCGCAAGAACTGCTTATATGCTGTGGGATCATCCTCATAATACGGCCACCTGCAACAGGTTAGAGGGCATTTCCACAAGAAGTCATCTCAACAGGATGGTGCGTACGTATCGACTTGCGCAATAATCTCGTGGCTGCTGCAATGAGAACTTTCGCACATTGTCGAAGAAAGGTCGGGGAGATGATCTGAGGAAGAGTGACAAAACATGCAATAAGTCCCCACCCCACCATTCCGATCGCCCCCCCATTCCGTTCACCTCGCTTAACACACCGCTTTTCTATTTACTTACTTTTAATAATTAATAACTTTCTTATTCTCTTATTGATTTTCTTCATTTTTGGAATCTAAATTAAGACGATAATAAAGCCGAAATATAATGAAGACGACGTGGTTCTGGCTCTGCGTGCGATTGAAAATAGCAAGTCCTTGCGATGCGCTGCAAAAAAGTAAAGTATACCACAATCTACCCTCCAAGATCGATTTCATAGCACAAATACTCATCAATAAGCTGCTAGTCACTTGCAAAAGCTACCCACGATGTTAAAAGAGCGTCTTACGCACTGGGTTTTGACTCAAGAGACATTAAGGTTTAGTATTACCTATACGCAAATACGGCTTTTTAGGAACTGACTTTATATACTTTAAAGGGATTCTATACTACTCGAAAAACGATAAGTACAGCGGTTTTTTAAGCGAAATCCTGTTCTAAGCACTAAAAAGCAATATTTCATTAATTTTGTACGTGTTAATAACGCAATATCTAATGTTATTAAGCCGTAATTCTAAAAAATGCAGATTCTAGCTATTAAGGCAATTCTACCTAAAAATCGTTAAAATATGAATAAGGCAGGGATTATAGAAGGCTTTGAAATCAATAGCTTAGTTATTAACTATAAAAACCGACGTTTTATACAGCGGAAACAGCCTGGTTCCCGGAATTAGACCTCTTTCATTAAATGCATCTCTATAACCGGCAAGAAAATTACTTTACTTGTAATATATAAAGGAAAATCGGTCCAGTAATAGTGATTTCCAGCAGATATCAACTTATTTAAGGAATAGAAGTTTATAGTAATAAAGAATGAATAAACAAATAATGCTACTACATTAGAATAGCTGGAAAAAGTCTTCATTCCCTAGACGTAACTACGTGATTAAAAACCTCGATTATTAGTCTTAGACGGTTATAGAAGTCATAAGACTACGGAATTTATATAAAAGTACTTAAAATATAATATATTTTTATTATTTTTACTTATATATACGTCGCACGTCTTATAACCGTTGGATTTGTCGATTTTCTCTCCTCTTAAAGCAGCCTACCGAAAACACCTTAATCTTTTAGTATTAATAACTGATTCTACCTTAATTAGTAAGCGTAACTTCTTAATATATTATTATAAAGCACGAAAAGAGAGCTTAACAGGTATAAATATTAAATTTGGCTAAAAAGCTACCGGGTTATAGCTAATAAGTATAGCGAAACTACTTATGAGCCGATTACTCTTGGAGAATAATAATAAAGAGCTAGAAAATAGTATTTCTAAAAACCTCTAAGCTATTAAAGAAGTAAAGGAATCATTAATTGTATAATCTACGCCAAAAGTAAGTAAAGAATTCTAATTATAGATTAACACTTTAACTAAATTAGCATATAATAACTTTCCAACGCGACGATTACTCTTTAAAAAAGCTGTAAAGGCTTTAAACTAAAAGGATTTCGCTTTTAGTTAAGCAAAGATGAAGATATAGCAATTAGAAGCTAAATTAAATTAATTAAAACTACGGAAAAAACGGAAGGTTTAAACTAGCTTAAATTCTAAATTTGCGAATATTTAAGCTATTCAAAGAGCTCAAATTGCAGCTGAAGAGTAAGAAATTATACTTATTGATTTAGATTTAGTAAAAGATTCTGATTCCGAAAAAGATTATACATAAGTAAAGGCGTTATAGAATTATTAAGTGTTTTTTCCAAATGGTAGTAAATTGCGGGGTGAACGGAATGGGGGGGCGATCGGAATGGTGGGGTGGGGACTTATGTATAGCATGCTTTCTTAGCTTGAACCCAAAAACTTTATTGACCTTCCTGTAATTAGTTCAGGAGCGTTAAATCATAACCGACTTGTGTTTCTTCAGCTCATGAGAGAACCCCGGACAAGTATTGGCAACGGCATTTGGTCAATTCCGCTCTTAGAGTCAAGGGGAATGCGACGCGAGGAACCTGGCGTTGCATCCAAATGACGTAGAATGCAAGCTAAGATGTTAACTTCAGGTAAGTGTGAACACTTGCAGTTGAGCAACTAGTCAACTCTTATGTGCTGCCCTGGAGGTATACCTACTAGAAAGTTCTATATAGCAGAGAAATTCCATGCCCAACTTATCATTCCAACACACCTCAAAGGTCTCAATCAATGTCTCTCCTTGTTTATTCCCAAAGTACAATCCCAAGACAAATCGGAGTCTGTCAGTACAATGAATCCAAAGTAAACAAAAGAAACCTTACAGTAAACAAGCAATGCCCAAGACCATGAAAGTCATCCTTAGTTTAATCATTCACTAAAGCCCTAACAATACTTACCTGCTGGCCTCTTAGATAAGGCTAATCGAAGACGCGCCCGTCCCGATCCCGTTAGCTCGAGCCTCATTGCTCGCTTAGCGGGGTCAACAATGACAAGGGGGCTTATCTCGAAAACTTCTTCCTTTCACTGGAGAATCTTTGCACAAATCAATCCTCAAATTAACTCTGCAACATAATACATCAAAGGACTCTCGCAATTCCATTCCCTGCTTCTCTCTTCAAAGACTTCGCTCTGCCACGGTCTCGGAACCATCAGTCAAGCATTTGTTTGCTCCTTTTCTCATTACAATCTAGGAAAACCCCTTCACGGTAAGTGTCTCTTAATATTAAGGCACGCGCGCGTGTCCATATATACCGTATTCCTCTCTCAGAGCTTGATACACGGGATATACTCCTCTGTTGGTCTTCCATTAGGATACTTGCTAACGCGTCTATCTCCAGACCCGTCTGTTTCCGGAACAAACTCTTCTCCCACCGCAGATAAACTGTTGAGCTCGAAGGTTTCACGTCACTTCACAAGTCCTTCCACATTGCAAGAACTCCGGTGCGTCTCATACTTTCGTTGAATAACTTCCAGATACGAGCTCATTTCCCTGCTCCTTAATGAATGGAGAAGCTGCTACTAGCAGCGGAGGCACATATCGCCTCTTGATGCAGGATATACATCCCTCACTCTCTTTCCCCCTTCCACCTACTTTCATAACACAGAGAAGCAAAGCCGTGCGTTTTCTTGAGACTAGCACAACAGATACTGACAAGAGAATATCAACAGGCACCTACAAAACCGCAAATATGGTACGCATCAACGCAAAATCCGTCTTTGGAAGAGTCGATCTTGATGACGCCGCCTCTCTCAGAAGAGTTCTGACTGCCATGGATTATACTCTGTCCGACAATGTAGTCGACTTTTACGCTCAGGAGATACAAAATCTTGAAGGCGAAGAGAAAGAGACAACCTCTGTACTGCATACTACAATCCGGGGCCAGCAGTTGCAAGGAAACACTCTCTTGCTCCGTGCAACTCTCCGGTTCTTGGAATCTCGCAACGGAAGTGATGAGGCTGTTCTGAATGCTGCTCGTGAGCTCGAGAATTTAGCAGACTTTGAAGTTTTCAAGCTGCGTGTGGTTCACGAGGAAGAGTATGCTGCTGCTGAAGCTTGGTTCGAGGAGAAGAGTCCCCATGATACGTATCTTCGTGGCCACCAGACTCTTTTCCAGCGAGTGAGTCTACAAACAACATCCAACATTCTTGCAAAGCTAATATACAACAGGCTCCAGGTGCATTCGGTAATCAAGGTGTTACTAGCCTTGTAGGAGATCGTCTAGAGGAATATCGCAAGAAGTTGAACCCTACTTGGTATCCTTCCGCATCAACCCCTCCCCACCCCCTCAATGCTTCCTCTTGTGAGAGGTGTAAGGTTAAGATGGAGAAGTGCAGCAGACAGGAGCCTGCTTGCTGGAAATGCCGGAGTGGAAGATACGATTGCAAGTATCCAGCGCCTAGCTCCATGAGCAAGCCAGATGAGGACAAGGGCGATGATGCGCCACCAAGAGACGTTCCTAAGGTACTATAACCTACAAAAAAGCCATTTAATTCTTTACTAACGTCCCTGCTAGTTGTCTGGAAAACCCAAGCCCGACATGGCTCCCTCCTCGAGCGCAGAGAGACCAAAGAGCCTACTCTCAGACTCAGAGAGCGAGCTCGAAAATGACCCTGCACCATCGCCCGCGAGCCAAACTTCGACACTGGACGGTATTGAGCCAGAAATGGACCCGGACGCGACTAATTCGGAGTCAGACCTTGGGTTTGCATATGAGCCTGAGCCTGAGCCACAGGTTATTCCCCCGCCAGCACCAAAGAAACCAGAGAAGGGAAAACTCATAGGTAAGGCGGGGAAACAAACACCAAAGAAGAGGGCAGAGTCGGATGAAGAAGATGAGCATGAGGTTATGGAGGATCAATCCCGGATCTCGCTGGGTTTCAATGTAAGATGTCCTTTCAACTTTTTGGGATTAATGCTAAATGTGCCCAGGATACTCCTGCGAACAAGCCAGTCCGTCTTCCAGGCCGTCGTATCATTGATAACGGCAATTACGACCGCAAGCCAGCCGTGGTTGGCCAAATGGATCCATCGAAGATAGTCCTCACGTTTGATTTAGAGAAGGTAGACAAGACGACGGGTAAGAGTGTGCCCGATGGTCAATGTCACTTCAAGTACAGGCACACTGTGAAGTGGGATGACGGAAAGAGCGTAGCCAAGCTACAGCGCTGGCGTGCGCAAAACTTTGGTCGCCATCTTGGTCCTGTTCGAGGTGCTCGTCAGATTTGGCTGGAGTCCGAGAGAGACTTGTTGTTTGAGGTTCTGCAGGATCATTTGGCACACGTCGGTGGTCGTTGGTCGAACATTAGCTGGCACAAGGTGGCAGATGCCTACAATGCATTGGCTGCTGGAAAAGAACAGAAGTCTGGAGCTCGGGGGGCAGAGCGCCTCTATAACTTCGAAATCAAAGAAAAGGGCAAGCAGAAGATAATCACCAATGTTTCCAAAGGCCAAGTCTTGAAGAAAGATCGCCTGGCTCCGCGTCGGACACACATCAGTATCAGAAACCAGATCAAGGCCTTCACTCATACGACAGCAAACAAAATCATTCACAACGCCAAGGAGGAAGATCGAAAGGCCCGTGCGAAGAAAGGTAATGGGGAAGAGGCCTCTCCGGAACCAGATTCGCCAGCGGACAGCGAGAATGAGGATGAAGAGACGGACGATGAAAGCACTGAATCTGCCTTGCTGGACGGAGATGGCAGCCACTGTCCTGGCCAGGATTACGTCGAAGACGAAGACTTCGACGAAACTATGGATAAAAGTACCCTTAATAATGGTCATGCGCCATCAAGGAACGAGCGGGATGCTGCCGATGTTGAAGCCAGATTCGCAGCCGAGACTGCTGCTGCGGAAGAGAAGTTTATCACCGGTGCCCGGGCGAGAGCCAAGGATCTGGCTGGCTCGAGATGGCTGAAGGGGGGATAATATTCCTCCTATCATGATGTCCGTCGACTGTGGGTGGCTTTTTGTTCATGGGATGCATGATTGGATGGAACGGCTTTATGGTCGTGGAATGAGCGGCTGGATAGAACAGTACTGAGCACTGAGCACTGAGTTCACGATCTCTTTCCTCCTGCCTCGTTCAACGTGTATGGCCAGTTTGGTAGTCTTGAGACAGATGACTGGACAGAACGATATCGTGTTCTGGGCAATGTTCAGCGTTTTTGGTGTCGTGTCGTGTCCGAAGTATCTCGGGGAGGCGCATACCTCTCCCTTTGAATGCCGAAATTGAAAACAATCAATTGGTTTCCACGTTGAAGGTGAGGGTGTATGGTCCCGATCGCTCTCCGCTTGAACTTTCAATGTTTGGTAGGTCTCTTTCATGCTATTGTCGTTGACTTCTCGCTAAGGCAAGTGCCTTTCGTTTTCCCCGTTGCTCATAAATCCCATCCTCCCCCTCCGCACATTTCAGAAAGAGATTCTGCCACCTCTTCCACCTCCCCCACCATCTTGCAGGATTGCGCATCTTTCGATATTACTTTGCTTACTTCAAACTTGCTCCCCTCACTTCAATCGCACAGCTGGCCGAACGTTCCACTATCAATTCGGAACGCAACGATGCCTTTAGTACGATACAATGCGCTGTCGGTCCTCCGCAACATCAATCTGGCCGATTCTGACGAGTTGAACGACACAATGCACTCCATTGCTCGTTGTAAGTTGGTTCCGTCTCCTCCTCTGCCACTCACCTGGAAGTCATCTATTGCAAGCATCCTGGTGTTTCGGCTTCAAGTCCGGGACTGCCTTCCATAATTCTGCGGACTTGAGCTTATAATTTACCCATTCAGGTTTGGACACGGCTCCAGGCTCTGAAGCTAAGCGTATCGCTGAAAATGCGTTGTCTCTCTTGAACAAAGGTCCCATTCTTCGGATCGTCCGAGCTATCGAGCACAACCCCGATTACCCCCTCCTACGAATGGCTGTCGAGCGCCTGCTTGAATGCAGAGACAGAACTAGGCTTGAAATTCTGGGTGCTGTCTCCGAACTCGAACATTTGGCGGAGGAGAAGGTGTTGATAAACCCGATGCTCTATACCAAGGAGTATGTTGAGGCTCTTGAAGAATTCATGGAACTTCCTCCTCTTCTTTTTGGCAAGGTAGGCCGACCATTTGATACAATGCTATGTAGAATCTGACAAGAAACAAGCGCCCAACTCCTCAGGAGATTTGGCATGCGACACCAACGCCCGAGAGCTCTTCATCAGATGACCAGGCTACGTCGTCAACAGTCGAACAGTGCCGATCTATCGAGTTGGCTATCAAATCCAGCGGAAAGAATTCGCAGTCCGACAAGTCTACCAACAGCAGTTCAAGTACTCCTGTAAGTGTTCTCAGTAGTTGGGTTTGAGCTAGGAACACTACACACCTTGCGGATAGAGAGCTAACAGCAGCAGGATATCGTCAAGCCCGCCCCTGCCCGAAAGCCACTTCCAGACCTCCCCAATTCAAAGGCCGCACGCTTGGAGGCAAAGCCCAGCACACCACGTCGAAAGCGGGCCATTCCATCTTCAGTTCCACTCTCAGAGGAACTTGCAGTCTCATCATCGCCACCTACATCCCCTCCCATCACACCCAGTAAGCGCAGCAAGGCGACCAAGGCTTGTGATGAGTGCCGACGCCGAAAGATCAAGTGCTTGAGAGACGAGTTGGATGAAAAGTGTACTTCGTGCACAAAGATGGGCCGCGACTGCGTTCTCAGTTCGCCTTCTCCTATCAAGTCGTTTGGTCGAGGTTCGGTCAAGAGAGCTACTCCCGAAGACCTACTCAAGTCCCCAACCAAGGGCCAGGCACCAGCCATGAAGTCCAAGAGGTATGCTCGAGCCCTCTCTCTCAACAAATATCGACTGATGCTGACTAATGGTTCAGAGCAATGAAGAACATCCTTCATCATTTTGGTGATCTCAAGGAAGGCAAAGCTCTCGGTATCGTTTCCGATGCCGACGACGAGGACTCCAGTGAGAGTGTGGATGGAGTTGCGGAAATGATGGAAGTCAGCAAGGTGATTAGTACCATGTCTGACCCCGAAGATTTCGACTACAATCCAAACAAGCGAGTCTGCCGACCTGGAAAGAATGGCAGAGCCAGATCTATCCGAAAGGCGTCGGCGATCGTCGTAGAGTAGGCCTGACTGTCTCTAATTTTAGCTTCTCGGCCCCGGTGCTGGGGGGGCCCCTTCTTTGTCCCCAGGCTTCAATATGTCTTGCTCAATGCTCATTGCATTCTGGGTTTTATTTTCTAAACTTGAGCCTTGGGAGAAAATTACTGGGGAAGCGATTAGATATCTGTCTAGGGCGTTGCGTTTGCTGGTTGTGGTAGGGTACTTCATCTGGGTAACGATTAGGCAAGCTTTCAAAGGGCGGTGTCTTTGGGCATTGAATGCAATAGAGAGCATATGCAATGGTACTAGTTAAATCAGAAATCAGAATCAAAGGCATAACATAAATCAATACTTCGGGTAGTGTCGCTGCTTCCTCATGTATATGATAGTCACAGCAAGATCTAACCGACTTGCTCTTTCCCTCTCCAATCCTCCACCATGCATAGATATTTGGGACTCAACAGCAAGGCTTAAAAGTTCTCTCTCAATTAACGACATCAATATTCAGCTCCCACCGTCAATCAGACCACCCAAATATCGTTTCAGCCTCCACTTCCCAGCCTCGGCTACTACCAGACGAACGTTCGATTCATTCATCAGAACACCCATTCCTCCACGATCTCTGCTTCAAGATGGATCGTGCCCTGGCTGGAACATGCTGTAACGCTCCTGACAACTGCATATCGGCCACAAATTGCTCCAATCGAAATAAGAAGCACAAAAGGAGAATGTCCATCAATGACATGCTCAACTCGACAGTATGCGATATCAATCAAAATCCCAACGCATCCTGGGAATCCTTGGTCAACGTTGGACAGGAAGCTAGAGATACGGTCCACGAAGGCCCACCAACGCGAACCACCCTGCAAGAACATCGAGCTCCTACCGCCCCAACGTTTCTCCGTCAGTGCTGTATTCTGCCAGCTTCTCAGCTGAAAGCAGAAGCCGAAGAGAGCCTTTGCCTTGCCAAGAAGGAGACCACGTCAGATATCGCGCAGGAATGGAGAGACAGTGATGTTGACATGACAGAGCATGACAAGATGGAAGATAGTGATTCAGAAGAAGAGCCTCTAGACCCAATGGCCAAGAACAAGAGGAAGAAACAGTTAACTAGTACAACATGCAAAATGGAGAGTTCGAAGAGGAGAAAGGGGGTTGCGTACCCCGTAGAAAATTGCAAGAACAAGAGCAAAGGTCGAAGACGGCAACGTGTATTCCACATGTCGGGCAAGGAAGCTGAAGCTTTCCGTGCTAAACAAGCAGAATATGTAAGTCACATATGATCAGGCTTCAAGACATCGTTTTTAGACTGACCCTAAGTAGTTGCACAATGACAGTGAGAATATCTTAAGTGAAATTCCACGTTTTACGCGAAGTCAGAAAAAGGTCCTAGGGATTCCATTTGCTTGAACTGAAAATAAAGCATCACCGAACTGACATTACTTGCACCAGCAAAAGGAAGTCATGAAGCAACCTGCACAACTAAATCGAATCACTGGACTGAGCACTCCGCCAATGGAAAATCGTTCCGAGGAAAATGATGTAAGTGGAAAACACAGTCATCTCATCTACTGCTGCTAACGAAACATGACAAGTCCGGTGCCTCTATATACGAGAGTGACTGTTCTCCTTGCTCGGAACCCAGCAGTCGATCTCCAAGTAAAAGTTCCAGTCGAGCGTCGACCCAAGAAGTCCAGAAAACGAGCAGGAAGATTACCAAGAGTGGTAAGAAGATAAGATGTGGCAAGAAACTGGTAGGCTACATTTCTCACTAGAGATTCTTCCGTCTTCAAAGACTAAGAAGTTGGACAGTCCAAGCAAGTCAACAGTATTCGACAAAACAAGAAGTCCAAAGGTCGTTCTAAGACGAGAGATGGGGTGATTGAAAGCCTTCAATCAGAAGTCGAGAATGATATCTTGAAGGCGTAAGTATAAGCCAGGGAAAAAGTATTGATTCACAACTAATTCATTCCGTTCTCAAGATATCTGGTCTTTCGGATCGCTGGTCACAACACTGTCATGTATTCCCTTCCGGTTGAGCTTGATAGGCATGAGTTCTGAGACTCACTAGGCAGAGCTATTCGATGAAGCTGGGAGCTGCACGCACAGCACGTCGGATTAATTATGTACTAATAGCGATTGGAGCTTAGAATGAGTCTGCTTTGACAAGACGTTTAAAGCATTGAATAATTATATTAATGAAATCCAAAATATCGTAAATCCATCGTTTGCGTTGTAAGATGCAATTGGAAATCCGGTGGATGAAAACTACCCCGCTTCAGCACTGGATCCGGTTGACTAAGCTGAGAGTTAATCTCAACGACATCCCTTCGCATTCGTGTTCGAATCTGGTACAGAACTCCTTTGTACATACCATCATACTTCTACATGCAAATCATTTTCCCCTTCTAAGGTTATTACACTTATATTAAATATTTGTGGAGTCGTCAAAACAAACTTTGGTGGGAGGAAATGGAGAACTTTAGCACTGACTCCAGCCACTGGGATACCTCCAACAGAAAATCAAGTCGGCCAAAAGCCCTGTCATTAGCAACTCATCATGTCCTCGACTCGAAGTGAGATCGAGAGAGGCGTAACTTTACAGCTGTAATAAAGAACGTAAGAATAAGACGCTTTTCACAGGGGACTGTCAACCATGTGCCAACTTCAAGGTATGTAACAAATGAGCAAGATCTGTGGCAAAAAGGGGGAAATGAACAAATTCCATTGCCAACATATCAAAAGCCCATGGGCCAAAAGTCCACCATACAGAGACCTACTCATCAAGCCCCAATTTTACCAGGCCCGAGAAGCCACTGTCGAAGAAACGAGAATCTAAATGAAAGAACGCGAGACATCATTTAATCTTCCTTTCGACTGGGGATGTAAAATAACACGCACCAGGAACGGTGTAACCCTTGAAGCGATCATTGAATTGCTTGGCAACATTCTCCCAGTCTCCTTTAGTCAACATCCGCTTGTTGAATTTGATAGTCTCCAGAACCCTATATTGTAAGAAGTCTTTCTCCTCGTGGCACCAGTGAGGGCGGAAGTCTGTCTTCTGGCTTTGACCATCATCGTTTTGGTCGAGCTTGCGCTTGATAATCTGCAGACGCCACTTCTGCAACTCCTTCAAGTCCTTTGGATTGGCAAAGTTGAGGGTTTTCTTCCGGGGATAGACCCATTTGGCCTCATTGCCATTTTCATCAATGAGCATCAGCTCAGTTGCCCCCTTCGACTTGACTCCGAGAGCTGGAGGCTCCTTTGAGATGTGACCATTGGCATCCCAATGAAACTTGGTGCCTTTGCTGGAAACTGGTCGGTGCTTTCCACAATCCTTGCATCAAAATCAGTACCGTGAAACATGAAACTAAGCAATGCATGAACTTACTTCAGCTACTCTACGGACATTTGGTCCAGTCAAATCAAGCTCATCATCACTCAAGTAAACGCCTTTAGAATTATGCATGCTAGTTCCAGCGGCATGAGTGCGTTCGCTTTCCTCCACAGAGCTAGTAATGGAGCCAGATTCCTCTCGACTCTCGCTACGGGTCAGTGATCTTCCTCGATTTCTACCAGAAGCGCCTCCTTTGCCAGTGTTTCCGCCAGTGCCGAGGTTTTTAGAAGGGGAGGACATATTGATTGTGGGTGAACGATGAATTAGGTCTGTTGATTTGTTAGTCGTTGCCCTGTACTTGCGTGGATTCGCTCGACAGAAAATCCAACTTTTGGGATTTGAGCTGTGAAAGAGGTGTGAGATGGAAAGAAGAATAGAGGCGAAGATGTCTAAATAATAAATTTTGGAAATTAAGATCGTACTCTTTGAGAGATGGAATATGCCAAGGCTGGGACCTGTGTCTAGAAGTGTTGCAAGGGAATATTAAAGATCGAGAGAAGGGACGAAGAGGCGCGGCATTATTGTGTGTAGGACCTCTGAGAGTCGTCAAGGGATTGGAAAGGGGAGCTTGTTGAAAGGCACGTTCTTTGGAAGACTTGTTATCTTGTAAAAGAGAAGAAATCTCGAGGAGCGAAGGGGACAGAATTTATACGCCGCTCTGCACCCATGAAGCAGGCGGTTCAAATTAAAAGGCCAGTAAAGAGTAGAATTCATTGCTGATGACTCTCGATTAGTTTTTATAGAGAATTGGAAATTAAAATCCATTAGAAGTCAATATAAAAAGAGAGTTAAGAGCGGAGAGAAGTTGAATAAGCGACTATCTATTCAATGGATAGAGCAATGTGGATAGGGCGCCGAAGGACTACAGAGAATAAAGAAGAAATTCTAGCACAAGGGAAGGACTAGAAAGTCACATTTGAATGAATCATGACAATCAAAGGCATCTAGAAATCTCAGAACTCTAGACATGCGCAAGAGCCTAACTAACTGCTCAACAGCTTGGAGTCGAGTGCTTGTGGGACATATCAGCCTTCAGCATAAGATTGCTATGTAGAATGAATAGCAGCAACAGCGCGGGACTCATCCCTGAAATAATAACTGTAGATGATTGAGAGATGGCTTCTGGTAGAAAAGACAAAGCAGAAGCATCGTTGAAGATTATGGTGGATAAAGAAGATAATGCTTCTCAGATGCAGAGAATATTGGGAGCAGATTGAAAGAAGTAGAGAGGTACCTTGCCAGCTTATTTTAGCCCCATGGAGGAGAGATTGACACCAAGATTGGAATGAATATCACAGCCGCTCATCTGTGGCTGTTCAAGAATCTTGTTTGCATGTACCAGGATGAAATCATTCCATGACTCGATACATTACAATGTGGCACTTGAATCTGAATTGACAAAGTCGCAGAGCCATGGAATGTAGCAAAACCATTGAGCTAATGGCCACCTTGTGCTGAAGGTACAGAAGCAGAAATTTGTTATTGAAGCGCAGTAGTGAAAATTGAAATAACCAGTCAGGCAGGATAATAGTGCCTGGCAGGATAAAGAAAGCAGCAGAACCATAAGAGGCTTTTTGCAGAATCCGCTCACAACCAAGCTCAGAAGCCTCCGCCTTGATATTTTGGGCTTCCTGGGGCTACCAGTATGTTAGAGGAATGAACGTAAGGAGTTTCCATTCGGATGTGTAATTGTGAAAGGGCGGAAAGGCTGGAAAACGAGAGGATGCAGATAGGTTCAAGGAAACTTTGTTCTTGCTCACAGCGTTGGTGGTTGAGAGGGAGAATTTGGTGTGGTTTATTATCTCGAGGATTGCGACCAGAGTGTTTTCGAGGGAGTTGGTGGTGGTAAGCTGAATGGCAGATGCGACAAGGCTAGTTCCAGGTGGTTCTTTGCAGATGGAAGGGTCTCTTGATGAGTTGGTGTGTGAATGATCAATCAAGATGTTTTGTAGATGTTGACCTCGAATTAAGAGAGTTTCGACTTGTAAGTAGGTTAGTAAGCTTTTGTGATAGTGCAAAAGGCACGCGTATCCAGATTAAAGTGGAGCCTCGGGTTTCCACATCGGCATCCTAGTAGTTCTGTATGTCTAAGGTAAGAATGCAGCATCAAAGACTATTTCAAAAAAAAAACCCAAAAAAATTAGAAATATCATTTGTCAATTCTAATTAATTGAGCTACTGCCAAATAAAGACCAGAGGTTGTTCTGGTAGGGCAGGTCCGGGAACCTTGGACTCAAGATGTGGGCAATAATGGATCGTTCTCAAGTGGTGGATTTGGGTGGAAGCTGATGTGGACGGGGACCAAGTTTTCGTATCCGAACAGCATGAGAACAAATCCCTCCTGACTACCTTAGTGATCTTGGACGTTCGTAATAAAGAGGAACAGAAGCAGAAAGCTGGTCAGATAGGACAGCTTTGGGTTTCATAGTCCACGAGAGTTTACGGGAGTTGACAGGAGGGAGAATTAGGGGAAATCACAAGTGTTGGTCCTTGTCTTCTCACTTCATTACATAGACGGAGTGCGTTCTAATTCATTGAAAGAATTTATCATTCACGGCATACTTCATCCGTCTAAGAGGCTGCTGCTGTACAAAAGACGCCCCTCTCTGCCTTCAGAAGTAAGAAGCGGCACAAAAAGCAAAACTAGAAAGGCTAGCAAGTTGACCTGTGACAGGCATAAAAGGAAGTCTTAAATATTCAGAGCCGTAGTGGTTGTTCTGAAAATGCTTTCAAATGATATGCCGCTTATGTGAAATGGGGATGCCCAAAACAAAATGTCTGGCAGTCAAGAAGGAGAGCAAAAAGAGAGTAGGACTCCCAATCCGTGCTCAGACCTGAGTCCTCCCATCGATTATCGAGTGCAACACCCCAGAAACACGGGACTGCTCAAAATATCTGTAATTTAAAAAGTCAGTAGCTGTATCGGAAGAGAAGTATCGGAGCAGCGACTGAAATTACCAATGCGCATGTTGCCTCAAGAAGTTGCCTCAAAGAGGATTCCTCCAACAGGCTGCGAACCTGGACGTCTACCCTCATCCTCGTCATCAGAACTCTCTTCCATATCGTAGAATTCTTCATCAGACTCGTCATCGTCAGACTCGTACTCCATATTAGAAGAAGCATCATCATCGTTCTTCTTCTCCAGATCCTCATCCTCGTCGTCAGAGTGCCATCCATTGATCTCCTCGTCAACGATATCCTTCATATCCGGAAACTTGGTGTACAATCCATAGATGGCGTTCCATGTTCGCTTCTCAATGACTTGTGTGGTTGTGGCAACACCTCCCCTAGCAAGCTTCTCTCCGACGTGTATCTCCTTGCCCTTGAATCTCTCGTTGTGGATTTCGGCAAGCTTCGTCCAGTCCTTGGTGGTGAGACGGGTACCTGTGGACCTAACCAGCTTTCTGATCTCCATGCGCAAGTACTCGATCTCTGCGAACGACCATCGAGTGCGAGGACTTGACTTGCTTGGTTTCTTAGTTTCGAGATTGCCCTTGGCGTCTTCCTTGAGGATCACCTTGTCCAGGATCCGCTTTCGCCACTTGTACAGCGCATCAACCCACTCTTTGTCATCCCACTTCGGGTGGTTGCGGAACTTGTACTTATAAACCGTTGAGAATGTACCGGTGGTGAGCTTGAGCTTGAAGCGCAGCATCTCTGGTGCTGGCTTACCGACTTCGGGCTTCTTGCTTGGGTCATGGTTAGGGTTGTCTGCCAATCTGGCTAGGAAGACTTTGGCGCCAATCTTTCTATTCTTCGAAGTGGCTTGGGATGTAGGACCGGGCGGAGTTGAACGAGGAGCAACAGAAGCTTGGGTGACTGGAAGAAATCCGGGAACATCTACGACGATGGTGGAGTCCTGGACCTTAGACACTACAAAAAGTCAACACATGTCCATGGCACCACTCTTGATGTTGTCTGAACTTACCAGCGTCCTTAGAAGATCCGACCTGATCGACTTTGCTTGCTTCCTTCTTATCCTTATCATCATTCTCTTTCTTAGTCTGCTTCACAAGATTGTGTTCCGTGCTATCGCTGGCAGACATGCTGACTGGACTGTAAGGATTACGATGTTGCGTGGATGAGGACTGTGTTTAAACGTTAATTTTCGTCGCAGCATTAATGAATCTTAAACAATTGTGTATTAAAAGCTGCTTGTTTATTGTTATTCGAGTTGACCGAGACACGATGCGAAAGAAAGGATTAGGGGGAGACGAGAGAATTAGAATGCTTCAAGAAAAGGAATTAAAACGCAAAATAGCGCCAAAGGGTACATACCTTAGGTATTTCGTGAGAGTTGCGAATATTGTAAGAGCTCTTTGTTTGGAGTGAGAGTCTTATGCAATACAGCTAGATGAGTTGAAGATAGAAGTATGCGACACTGAAAGCTTGCGGGACGCTGATTATCAGGATTTTAGGGTGAAGAGGGGTAGCTACGAGAGTAAAAAACTGCGGCAATGTGGTGATGTTAGAAAGTTGGAATTTAGCTGATTTTAAAGAAAGGATGTTAGGGAGGGGCTCGAGGTGAGGGCGCGAGGCACTTCTTGCAGTGTCTTAATCGAGACTAGTGTGTTTTAAAAAGGTCCTCAGCGGAGAGGGATGGTGAATGACAAGGGCGTTCCTTGAAGCGCATCAGTCGTGGTGAATAATAAACAAGAAGTTCGGGGCCACAAGACGCTCGTGCTCACTAAATCTGATACCGCTAATATTATTATTCAAAGCCAAGCTTTTAATGCATAACTGAAGACCGCAAGAGATATTATCAAGCATTCACCACTTTCCATTTGTTATAAGATATAACAATAGTAGTAAGGTCGGCGGTTACTGTACCTAGCAAGTTAACCAACAGCAATAGGTTGTGGAACAGTGTTAAGGATGAATTTTTATGTGGTGCATAAGTTGCTTCCCTTAGCAAAAGCAGACATTCCTTTAACAAGGCTCTCAGTGAAGTATTAAGTCCATATTATTTTGGCTATTGAATCACTGGCTTAAGGACCTCTACAATAATTGCCGAAAGCGCAGTTCGCTCAGCAACTGCACTTGGGATTGATTGTCAGCTTCAAATTCAATCGAAGGGCAGCCCTCTTTCCTCGCTTAAGCGAGCCTTGGCGTGTTTGTTTACAGTCAATCGATGACATCAACGGCGACGCAGAAGACACACCTTGTTTGATGAGCCACCTCCTACGATTGTCTATTTATTCAAGTGAGTAGTATTAAATGTATAAAATAGTGGCGCGCTCAGAGAAGCTATATATCGTGGGAAAATAAACTTTGAGATCTTTAAGCATCTTCAACGGGGCGTAGCACACATGTTTTCCCTCTAACGACGACAAATTTATAAGAGAATAGAAGACATAGGTCGTGTTGAACGTTTTATTACGCTGTTATTACACAATTGTTCTCATTCACTGCTACGGATCAATCAATTTCATCGGATTTACTTGGTTGCTGTCAAACGCGACCACTGTCAATAAAGTCCACTATGTCCTGATTTCTTTTGCTCAATTAGGTACTAGTCTTGTCGCTGTAGCACCTTCGATTGAATTCGTTGACCGGACAATCAATCATGATGTCCTGCTGCGCCCACCTTCCATCGTGCTTCGAGCATTTTCAGATCTCCATAAGACTGACGCACATCTCGTGCATTTCGAAATCTATCTCTTCTCGATTCCCTACCACCATATTAAACCGCAACACTTTACCTTTCTCTAATTTCTCAAGGTCTTCTAGGCATCTCAGGCACTCCTATAGCTTCTCTTTAAATCCCCGGTTGAACTTCTGCGAAGCTCACACAGCTTTTACAACACGATTTCTAAGTCTAACCTTGGCGCGCCGTTGCTGTTTACTTGAACTCGGTATCAAACAAGAGCCTTCATCATCTGCAAGGTAAGTTCTCACACATGTTGCGCAGCCCATGCCACAGCTCCTTCTTCCACACACGTCTTCATCTATCATTCAACATCCCTCGTCGGCTTTTTCGGTTATTTCTTCCGTCCTTGCAGCACAATTCAAGTTTCGAGCGTCTCTTCATGACAGGAGCTAACCATCCCGTAGATAAATACCATGGAGTCGAACAAGCGCAATGACGAACCTGGTTGCAAGTCTGCCACCCTCTCCGCACGTGTACTCAGAGATATCGGTACCCACCGTGCGTCCTCCACAATTGCAGTCTCACTTCCTACTCCTTCTACCAATAATTCTTACAAACCCCTGAGCTCAGATAATATCTCGGCTATCCATGACGCCCTCTGTCCTCAAGCTGATGCCCACGCCATGGGTGTCATTTGCCAAACTTGCCGTACCATTTTAATGCCATGGTTGGATACGCTACCTCAGTTTGTTGTTGACGAGGAAGTACTCGAAAAAGGCCCCCGAGGATCAATCGTCAGAGGTGTCCTTCTTCAGAATCCCGAGGCAGTGGCTGTTCTGACTGTAGTCGCAAGCCTGGAGATCACCAGCAAGAGATATGACGAGGTCGATGGACTTGTGGAAATTATGCAGTATTACCGCAAGGCTGCGGCTGCTGGTATGCGAGTGGCAGACATCCATCGGGTCCTCTTGAGAGTCTCCTCCCCAGCTCATGATCTTCCAGCCATTGCTGATACCATCAACACCGCCCTTAAAAATCCCATGCTCACAGCAGAAGAGTACACTGCCAACGTTAAAGTCGAGCTCGCTGCAGTTGCTCCTCTCCGTCCAACCTACGGCCGATCACCCCTCCTATTCCCTGCCAGAGCAGTTGGTCGATCCCTCGAGCGAAACATGTCTCCACAAGAGAATTCCGCCTCGAACGATCGGGTTCCTACATTCGGCGAGTCCAAGCGTCCAGTTGTTCGAGGTACCGACTCTCACGCACCACCGAAGGAAAAGGGACCTTGGGAGTTTGTGCCAGGATCCATAATCACGAAAGCTATCGTCGGTGAACCTGAGCCGCACAAGTACTTCTTGGTGCGGCAATCAATTGATGATCCCGCCAAGAAGGATGTTCGTCAATACCCATCGTGGGAGACTATGGTAAGTCATATAATTTTCCTGGGGGGATGGTGGCAAAAACAAGTCATCTTACTAACTTACTTTCAGGATTGGAATGAACCTAGGGATATCGCAAAATTCAACAAGTGGCAACAGCAGATTAAGGACCGCGTTGCAGATACACCTGCTGCTCTGCCACGTGTATGGACCCAAGCCGAGAAAGATGTTCTTAAGCACGCCATTGAAGCTGCTCTTGCGCGCGGATTGACGCGAAATAACATCAACTGGGATGAGATCGCACAAAGTCTCTCTGATCATTTCGCCGAGAAGACCCAATATGCAGGCGAACCACTGGCTCAAGCCACTAAACTCAAGAATGACGACACAATCACCGCCCCTCACCACAAGCAACCCAAAAAGCTGAAGGAAGACCGTGTTGGCAGAGTTGTGAGAAGTGGTACGGCTGTCAGGAGCCAGGCCAGGAAATACGGCGACATTGATCTGCTTCTTCGTCTCTCCAAGAATTCCAAGCTTCATGGCAGTCGGGATGATGCTGGAAATTACGATGCTGATATCACTGAAGATGATGATGCTAGCATTCTCCCTGACTACATGGACGGCGAGACTGGAAATAACGCCCATGGTGGTTGTTATGAAAACCTAGGACTCAAGGCAGCCAAGCCAACTATGCGAGCAAAGTCAGCCAAGGGAACCAAGCGACGCAGATCACGAAGCCCAGATGCCAGCTCGAAGCGTCCCAAAGCCCCTCCCAAGCCTTCACCAACTAGCGCTGAGAGCTTCGCCAATGAGGTTGCCAAGATTTCTCCTTGGTTCAAGCGCAAGGTCACGAAGCCAACTCCTAGCTCCGAACCACTCGACGGCGACTTCGTTTGATCTTCTCGAGTCTTCTATTGAATATGGGCTCTGTTTGTCTTTATTTTCGAGATTGAGTTTCTTCATCGGCTGAATCGATGGTTGGATCGACACTTATATGCTTTTCAACGATCTACGAAGGTCCTGAATGTGGGAGGACCACTTGAGGATCATGTCATGATACAGATCAGGATACGAAATCTTCTCTTCTTCCATGCCGCTTACGATATTCACTAGGACTAAAATTCTGTTGGGTGCTTCTCCAGATGAAGACACCTTGGTACGGGGCAACTTTTGCTCCTTCCAGGCGAACAAGATTGCCCGCATTTGATCAGCACCTTCATGTTTCTCTATGGGAAATGGATCTGGTCTGTGTCTCTATTTGCGTTTTTCTTTTCTTTCTCGACAGAGGGATTGTACTCAGAGTTCACGAGCTCAAGCTGTATTTCTATCTTCTCTTCTGATGATGGATGCATTCGCAACATGCTTCTTGCTTTTGCCTCCTCCCAATCTACTTTTTTCCACGTCATGTAAACGAACATGCATGATGTCCTCAATAGTCGAGTTCCTCGTCGATTGCTAGCACCGTCGGGCCACTGTCTGAAGGGTGGGCGATAACCATCGGTAAATGATCTGTTGGTGAAGGAGAGCACTTTTGTACTTAATGATTCTTTTTCTTTCTGTAATTGGTGCGTCTTTTCCCTTCTTCTTTGCAGTGCGAAAAGGGACCGGAGGTGGATGAGAGAGATCTTCACTTGCACAATGGCATGGCAGACAAATAAACAGATAAACAAACAAATCAACTTTCTTGGGCAGCTTGAAGTGACATTACGTGAGAACACCAGTCTTCTCTCTTAGCCGAATCTTGACAAACATTAACTCCCCTGCGTTATTTCATCATTGTTTAATGAGTCGCTCTAGATTAATTTGGCTTATCTTCCAGATCAGTCGACAAGTATAGATGTACAAGCGCGCATCTCATGGACGTTCAATAATCAAAGAATAAGTTGCTGTAGCGAGCGCGCTGCCCTATTTGCGAGACTCTAGGAGGAGTTACGGACTTGGAGCTACATGAACCACATTCAGAAGTTTGGAGAAAAATCGTTTCAAGGAAGCTGCAGAAGACGTGGGGTCTTTTGTTGTTATAGAGGGTAATTAGTCTAAGAGCATGAATGCCAGAATCGTCATCATGAAAGGGTTTGGTAACAGGTGAAGTGATTGGACTGCAGTAAATTTGCATACATGACGAGCGAGGATATAAATTACCATAAGGAGAGTTTTCCTCCTTCACTTAACTTGCACCACAGCATCGAATGACACAGTAACTTCCTTGTCATTCCCCTCCATATTCGCAGAGTGATCGGAGAAGCCGTAAGGATCGGAAACGAAGTGGAGCACTGTCTGTGGGTTGGTGAGATGCATCTACTGTCGCGCATAATCCCATGGCATGGAGCGCGAAACATGGCAATGGGAGAAGTCAAAGTTGGGAGGCTTCTAATATTGCTCAGTTGAGTGGGCAATGGAGTTCTCGAATCCATTCAATAGTACTCAGTGGAGTAAGAGAGCCAAGGGTTGAAGTTTAAACTCATTTGGTGGAACGATTGGCTCGAGATGTCTTCCCCTGATAGTTGGCAATATTCATAAAACCTCCCACGCAAACCTCCCACCACAGCAGCATGTTGAACTAATGGTTCTCTATTCTCGTCATCAAAGCTGCAACATGGCATTATTTTTTTATGTATTCCAGCATCATTCCTCATCATTGATCTATTTCTCTCTGGTTCCTTTCCTAGAGAGGAAGACTTAGGGTGAAGCGAGCGAATTTGAGCGACGCATTCCTTGACGTAGCGGGGGGATGACAGATGATAGTCAAGTCTGAACGATTATCTAAGACATAACGTAGACCCAAGGCGAATTTATGGTCATTGACTGAATGAAAGTTGTTAGGAAGCCAAGGTAGGAAAGAGCATGCCATTTAAACGAAGATGATGTATTGGCACACTGACCACACGCCTCAAGACTTCCATCCAGCAATAAGGTATGCGATGTCAGTCAGCCAGTCTTCTTGATATCGGCAGAGGATTTCTACTTATATGTCTAAAATGACCGCGGGGAGAACGCTAAAGGATTGGATGAGTGCTGGCCTGGGCTCGATATCACTGATGCAAGATTTGGAGCATGAAATCAACAACAGAAGAGAAAGACAACTTTGCCAAATTGCTAGCGACTCACCGTCGGTATACGAACATCAAGCAACGTAGCCCAAATCGAACAGCGATGGAACCAAATCTATCATGGTAGTCTAATATACACTCTCATCCCCAAATCTACAATTCATCCTTCTTCGAAACCGTACCTGTCTTCTCCACCTCTAGCGTTCTACTCTTCGTGTTCTTCTCCGTAGCAGCTGCAGTCGCACTCACGGGCAAACCCTTCCTCTTCCTATCCACCGCGGCAATCTCATCGTCATACACCGTCCACTCGGGAACCTGTCGTCTAGCTCTGTCGAGCTTCGGTTCTTTCGTCTGCGGGTTATTGCACAGATCGATCGTCTTTGCGTCTTTCAACGCTTCATCACTACACCATGTCTCGCACCAGAGCCACTCTTGTGGGAGGCTGTGAATGGGCAGAATAGTCTGCATGTGATTGGGGAGATCCTGGTCCAAGTTGGACAAACTATTCGGATCGGCGGACAGCTGGTGGTACTGCTGGCGGAGACGATCCCCAGCTGCGATCTGGCGGAAGCGGTGCAGATCAACAACGTAAAGGGCTGAGATGTGATAAGGTAGGCCGCGAAGGAATTTCTCCCAGTATCCTTGTTTCCAGAAGCGGAATCCTTCCATTTCTGTGCGACTGTCGCACATAGGCGTGAAGCCGTATGGCGCGCCTTTGAGATCATGGTTGACGAGTTCCATCATGTCGGTGCGTACAATCTGGTCTGCGTCGACGAAGATGACTTTGTCAAGCGAGAGGGGAAACAGAACGTCCAGGAAGAGGATCTTGTATCCCCAGATCTCGCGCTGCTTTTCGGTTTGTGCGCGGAGCCAGTGGGGCCACTTGTAGGTGACCATTTCGTACTTGAAGCCGTATTCAGCGGCCAGGTAGGGGATGAAGTCCTTGAAGGAGGGGGAGAGGAACTGTTCGATGAACCAGAACTTGACGGTGTGCTTGGTGTGCTTCATGACACTGACCATCATGATGTTCAGCATGCGCTCGTAGAGGTGGCCGCTGGCAACGGAGAAGATGTTGATATCTGCTTGGACTTCCTTCTCGACGCTCTTGGTGCCTTTCCCCAGGATCCCTTGAGCGAAGTTGAGGCCGCGGGAAACGAAGTCCATTTTTGATTCCGCTTTCGTTTCGAGAACGTCTTCAGTCTCCATGCCAGACTTGCGGGAGATACGGGGATAAAGAGTTGCTCCTTTGAAGCTCATCAAGACCACCTCTGTATTCTCGTCACCTGGGGTTGGGCTCCAACCCTTGGATCCCACACTGTCGATGCTGAAGATCTCGGCGCTCCTGCCTTCAAGCAAATCGATCTTGTAGTAACCAGGATTTGCCTTAAATTGGAAGTAGCCAAGGTTGGACATAATGATTGTATCAGCTGTATGTGGATCTCTTTCGGTGCCAAGAGTAAGTTGCACACCCCTTGGAGCTCCACCACCAGGAATCTCACGAGAATGACCTTCGATAAGAATGTTTTCTAGCTCATATAGCGCTTCGACATCTGTCTTGATCGAGCTGAGCTTGATGTTGTCCAAGTCATAGATAGAGACTTTAGGAGCAACAAGCCAAGCTGGAGGAACATCCATGCCAAGGTTCAATAGCGCTTCTTGTGGGACACCCTTGAATGATGCTCCAAGTGGGAGCAGTGCCCCAGCATCATCGAAGGTTGGTTTCGAATCTAGCACGTATCTGTAGAAACGCTTCACAGGTAACTCTTGCAAGCGTTCTTTAGGATTCAAGAATAGCTTCATGTACACGCCGTCAAGCTCTGATAGGACTTTGAGGATTGGAACCCACTTTTGTCCGACCTGGCTTGCAGGATCTAAAAGAACAGTCAGGTGAATGCTAGCGGTCAACGCATCGCCAGTCTCCATAGATGTGTGTGTCGAATTCCAAATACCAAATTGACTCATTCTCAGAGTAGAAGCCTGCTCGAAGATACCGTCTGGTGTGTCAGAAATGGTAGAAATGGCGACAATGGACGAAATCTTGGCGGCTGCGAGAGGGGTTTCAACATTGTCAGATAGACCGAGAGATTCTAGAGCGGCATGAACTGGTGTGATGCGCTTAGCTCGCTCATACGAGAGTAACTGGGTAAAGTCTCCTTCATCAAAATCCGAGTCTGTGGGGATGGGTCCGACGAGTCGTCCGTTCAAGAGAATTGCGTTCTGACCGGGAAGAAGCTCAAGAGTTTTGATCAAAGGATCCGCCCCGCGCCAGTACTCAATTGCATGGTCATGTACCTTCTGGCCCGGAGCTGCCAAATCAGCTGTCAAGACAGCAGTCAAATCATTAATGTGCGGGAATGCTTTGTTATCGTTCGTCTGCATGTGACTGAACAGATCATTGCTGAGTCCTGCCTCGGCTGCATCTGGGGCAGTATTGTGTACGATGACAAGTTCAACCGAAGGATTGGCTTCGCGGAAGACGGCCGCTGTGGCCAGTAGCTTCTCACCCGCTTTCGATTCCAGGTCTGCGATCAAGATCATATGAGCCCAGTCAGCCTTTGCCGCAGAGGCATCGGCTTCAATGCGTGGCAATATGTTTAAGATATCTAGGTTGTCTCCAACAATTTTGTTGACGTCAAAGATCTTGAGAGCTTTTTCGTCTTCGGGCACAATAAGTGCATTTCGCCGAGTCGATGCCTGTACGAGGAAGTACAATGGCAACCAGCTATCGTCTTCAAACGTCCCAGTGAAAATGGCTTGTTGTAGAATTTGAAGATCAGTCGTAACTCTCTGGCTCATTGACTGGAGCCAATTCTCATCGCGAGGAAGCGCGACTCCGTCGACGAACATCGGCGGAATCTTGCTGTCAGCAGCCAATCGTCGGATCCATTGTTGAGAACCCTCTATTTGACCTCTGTAGCTTTCAGGTTCAAGTACTTCTTCCAATGTAAAAGCCGTTTTATCTGTTCGGGCCTTGCGCTCCCCAACTGCGATTTTGAAGCTTTCGGCTGTTGGCGTTGAGAGTGTCTCTCTAGTGTACGCAGCTTCAAGATATGCCATTGCAGCTGTAATTCCGTATGTGTCGAGCAAATGATACACGACCTTTGCGTGCTCTAGCTGGTGAGGGCTGCTGGTCAAAGGAACGAGTCCTATACGAATGGCAAGTTTCCTCTTTACGAAACTCAACAGGGTGTCTGCTACAATCAACACATCTTGAGGATTGGTAAAGTCCACAGGCAGAATAACATTGAAGGCATCTCTACGGCAAGTAGGCAGTTGGCCAGGATAGACACGTTGGAGAAACTACAAAATTAGCCGCGGAAAACAACGTGGTCGAATAGACTTACAGCATTCAGCGAGGTGGGCCACTGCTCGTAGCGCTTGTCCTTTTCAATATCATTCATCCAAATGATTACATTTCCACCCTCAATGTCATCCCTCCAATCGAATCTTTGGGGTTCGTCTTCTGCCTTCACAGTAGCGACTGCCTCATGAGACAATAGCTGAATTGCTTGAGATCCAGTTAAACCAAGGTCTTTCACGCCGTTGATCAGCTTTCTCTCCTTGCGGAATATGTCGAGCAGGTCCAAAGCCTCAATTTGTCTTTCGATCAGCTGGACGCCATTCATCCAAATAATATTGCCACCCGCCGGTACTAGCTGGGCACGATTATATTCGTGCTCGCTTACAAAATCGTTGGAGACATTGTGCGATGCAATTGCGCTGGAATACTTGGGAAAGTCCTGGGATAGCTTTACAAGCGAATCGAGAGGGTTTTCACTTTGCAAAATGAAACTTGAAGCCTTCAGACCCAGAGAGAATAGCTCTGAGGAGGAGAGGGGCTTCAAATCCGCAAATTCTTCACCCTCATCCTCAAATTTCACCTCTTTCCCCGGAGTTGCACTAACGAGTTTGCTTTCGCTTTCCTCTCGATCATCGATCACGATGTAATCAGTTCGCTTGAGTGCAAGCTCTACGCCGTATCCAGGGATAATCAATGGCTTATCTTCAGCATTGAGAGACTTTCTGTGCCTGATCCTGTAAGAGGTTTTCCCTTCCCGAGCAGTCTTCACAAGAGTCTTGTGGAATTTGCCAAATGCTGGTGAAGTGATATCTGCATACAGAATTGAGGCAGGCGATGAAGGGTTCCCCAGTACTCGGTCAAACTGGAGCTCCTGAATTTGTCTGCCAGCCACCAAGTCAGCCACTAAACTTCCAAGCGGATTTGGAACCTTACGAGTCTCCACTGATATCTCCATGAGCTGTATCCAAAGCTGGTGAACAATATTGCTTCCCATTGAAGAGAACCCAGACCGGACACGATGTGTCTTGTTCCGCCTTCAATGATGGTTCCGCAGCAGTGTGGTAATATTGGTAATGTGCCTCGATGCGAGGAGCTGACGCCCGCATAGATAATGCAAACTGCCAGGAAGACAAGGTTTCCGGGCTGAGCATATGTCCATCATCTTTCAAGACCTGGACGAACTTCTCGAACAGTTCTTTATCCGTTGAAGCTTTCGAGAAATACCCTTCGGCAATTCGATCGAGTAGAGGAAAATAGGACGTTGCATTTTCGTTCCCCGCAGTTTCTCTACGACTTGTTAGTATAGATCTTCGAACCCAGAGTAATACAGGACTTCGTACAGTAGTTCCAAGAGATATGGTGCAGAGGAAAACGATGCCTTCATTCCCACATTTATGGAAGGGCTCGCAGAAACACATAACGAATGGAGGTATGTAGTTGCCAGTAGAGCTCCTGTCAAGCCCCACGGCATACTGAGGAGTCCCATCTTGGGACTTGGTGGGGGTGTCGAGTTATGTGGTGTTGAAAAGGGGAAATGTTTCTGATAGTTCTTGACAACCAGCTTCAAGTGACGAATAATCTGTTGTCCGCCAGCGGAAGGACTTATGAACTTATGATCAAGGTAAACTGAATCGCAGCATTTTTCTCGACTTGAAAAGAGTCCGCAAAATCAATGCGACGAGGCTGAGATATACTACCTACTAAGTGTTGACTCTTGGGGCCACCTTGCTAGAAGCTCTTGAAGCTCTGACGCGCGTATGCCTGAGGCTTCCACCGCCTTAGGATCCGGCCACAAATCGCAACGTAGTTTGGATCCCCTCAAGCACCAGACACACAAACCGCCAACCTCGACATCATCTCTTCCCGACTGAACACCTACGAAATTTCTCTGGGTACGTTTCTGCAAAGGAACCTACAGAAGAAGCCCGCCGTCCAGAAACCTGCCACCATTCATGCGAGAAACCTAGGTGTCCTCGTTCCTCGCAGCGTCGGTCAAGATGACTTCCTCCTCCCCCTCCCCCAATATGCTTACGAAGGTATGTATTGCTGGTCCCAAATGGGCCACAGATATGTACATGCATATGCATATGCTAACATCTTGGTAGTTCGAGTCTAAATCCTCGAGGGCAAAGGGCATTGCCTTTCATCCCAAAAGGTAGCCTCCACTGCCCCTTCCGCGCGCATTCGCAGCTGATAATTGCCAGACCATGGATTCTCGTATCTCTTCACTCTTCGACTATTCAATTATGGGACTACCGTATGGGAACGTTGATTGATCGTTTTGAGGAGCACGATGGGCCAGTTCGAGGAGTCGACTTCCACAAGACACAACCCCTCTTCGTTTCTGGTGGAGACGATTACAAGATCAAGGTCTGGTCATATCAGACTCGCAGATGCCTTTTCACCTTGAACGGACATTTAGATTATGTCCGCACGGTCTTCTTCCATCATGAGCTTCCTTGGATCATTTCCAGCTCGGATGACCAGACCATTAGGATTTGGAACTGGCAGAACAGATCGTTAAGTAAGTCAGGCTACGCCCCTTGGAGAAGTCTGGACTAATTGAGGTCTCAGTCTGCACAATGACCGGACATAACCACTATACAATGTGCGCTCAATTCCATCCCAAGGACGACTTGGTAGTTTCGGCTTCGTTGGATCAATCTGTCCGTGTCTGGGATATTTCTGGCCTACGGAAAAAGCACTCGGCTCCTACGTCGATGACATTCGAAGACCAAATGTCGAGAGGAAACCAGAACCAGGCGGACATGTTTGGTAATACAGATGCTGTAGTGAAATTCGTTTTGGAGGGGCACGACAGAGGTGTGAACTGGGTAGCTTTCCATCCTACGCTACCCCTTATTGTGTCAGCCGGCGATGACAGATTGGTCAAACTTTGGAGAATGAGCGAAACGAAGGCTTGGGAGGTCGATACTTGCAGGGGCCATTTCCAGAACGCATCGGGCTGTTTATTCCATCCTCACCAGGACTTGATTTTGTCAGTGGGTGAAGATAAGACGATTCGGGTCTGGGATCTCAACAAACGCACATCGGTACAATCCTTCAAGCGAGAGAATGACCGATTCTGGGTTATTGCCGCTCATCCAGAGATCAACCTGTTCGCTGCTGGACACGACAATGGAGTTATGGTCTTCAAGCTTGAACGGGAACGCCCAGCGTCCGCCTTCTACCAGAACAACCTATTCTTCATCACGAAAGATAAGCAAGTTCGATCCTATGACTTCCAGAAGAATCTTGAAAGCCCAACGTTGTTGACTTTGAAGAAGCTTGGCAACCCATGGGTTCTACCCCGGTCCTTGTCGTTCAATCCAGCGGAGAGAGCTATCCTGGTCACTACCCCAGCAGATGGTGGCTCATACGAGCTCATCAACTTGCCGCGAGACGGCTCTGGGGATGCTACGGACACCAAGCGAGGACAAGGAAACTCAGCCGTGTTCGTTGCGCGCAACAGATTTGCCGTCTTCACAGCTGCCAATCAGCAAATTGATATCAAGGATCTCTCCAATTCCACCACCAAAACTATCAAGCCTCCCACCGGAACTACTGATATCTACTTTGGAGGAACTGGAAATCTTCTTCTCATCACACCTACCGCCGTTCACCTCTACGATATTCAGCAAAAGAAAGTCACAGCTGAATTGGCTGTTAGTGGTGTTAAGTATGTTGTCTGGTCTAACGATGGATTGTATGCCGCTCTCCTCAGCAAGCACAACGTCACAATCGTCACCAAGACTTTAGAACAAGTCAGCACGCTTCACGAGACTATCAGAATCAAGAGCGCAACTTGGGATGATGCAGGTGTTCTTCTCTACTCGACTCTCAACCACATCAAGTACACTTTACTCAATGGCGACAACGGCATCGTTCGAACTCTTGATCAGACAGTTTATCTTGTCCGTGTAAAGGCCCGAACTGTTTACTGCCTCGATCGAAGCGCTAAGCCGAAGATCTTGAACATCGATCCCACAGAATATCGCTTCAAGCTTGCTCTTGTCAAGCGAAACTATCAGGAGATGTTGGAGATTATCAAAAACTCCAGTCTGGTTGGCCAAAGCATCATTTCATACCTCCAAAAGAAGGGTTACCCAGAAATCGCCTTGCAGTTTGTTCAAGATCCACAGACAAGATTTGAACTTGCCATCGAATGTGGCAACTTAGATGTCGCTGTTGAGATGGCCAAGCAATTGGACAGACCCAAGCTTTGGTCGCGACTGACTACCGAAGCTCTTGCTCATGGCAATCATGAAATTGTTGAGATGTCCTACCAGAAGTTGAGACAATTTGACAAGCTCTCCTTCCTCTACCTCGCCACCGGCGATGAAGCAAAGCTCACTCGAATGGCAAAGATTGCGGAGCATCGTGGTGATTTTACAGCTCGTTTCCAAAATGCTTTGTATCTGGGAGATGTCGCTGACCGGATAGCTATGTTCAAGGAAATTGACCTTTGTGAGTGCTGCGTCATGCCAGTGGATAATAACGCGCTAATATCTTCAGATCCTCTCGCCTACATGACTGCCAAAGCCCATGGCCTCGAAGAAGAATGCGAATCTATCTTAGAAGCCACTGGTCTCACGGAAGATCAAATAACACTCCCAGCTATTGGCTCCCCGCTCTCCCCTCCAAAACCGATCGTGCCTACATACAAGGCTAACTGGCCAACGAAGGCAACATCTCAATCCACCTTTGAGAAGGCCCTCCTCGGACAAGAAACGTTTGATGAGGGCCCCGCAGCTGTGGCAAATGGCTTCGGAGATGATGCTGGTGATGAGGAAGGTGTCACACGTAATGGCACCCTCGTCGAGGTCGATGACGATGAGGACGCTGGTGGATGGGACATGGGCGATGATATTGTTCCTGAAGTCGAGAGTGACTTCGTCAATGTCGATAGTACAGAGGCGGGTGGTGCTGGAAGCAGCGAAGCAGACATTTGGGCGCGAAATTCGCCTATCGCTGCAGATCACGTAGCTGCAGGCTCCTTTGAGACTGCCATGCAACTGCTGAACCGACAACTGGGTGCAGTTAACTTTGCTCCTTTGAAGCCTCGGTTCCTGGAAGTCTACTCTGCGACAAAGACATATCTCCCTGCCTCCAGCGGTCTTCCACCTATAATCAACTACGTCCGCCGTACCGTCGATGAGACAGATCCCCGCAAAGTCCTCCCCGTCATTCCTCGAGACCTAGAAACACTAGCTAGTGTCGACTTGCAAGATGGCTACAAAGCTATGCGCAGCAACAAGCTCCAAGAAGGTGCCACAATATTCCAGGGCATCCTGCACGCTCTTCTCGTCAACGCTGTTTCCACTGCTTCGGAAGTTGAAGAAGCCAAGAAGCTCATCACTACCGCAAGCGAATACACAATTGCAATGGGTATTGAGTTGACGCGGCGGGCCCTCGGGGCTGATGACCAGGTGTCAAAGTCCCCAGAGAAGCTCAAGCGCAGTCTCGAGTTGGCTGCTTACTTCACCATTCCAAAACTTGAAGTCCCTCACAGACAGATTGCCTTAACGAGTGCAATGAAGCAGGCGTTCACGAACAAAAACTACAACTCAGCCTTGAGTTTCGCAAACAGGATGCTAGCCAACGGTGGGGCGGCCAAGATGCTCGATCAGGCGAGTTGCAAGTTTCTCAAGTTTTATACAGATTGACTAATGAATTTTAGGCCAGGAAGATCAAAGCCAATTGTGAACGCAATCCCAACGACGCTGTTGAGATCGAGTTTGACCAGTTTGCCGAGTTCGACATCTGTGCTGCTTCCTACACACCCATCTACAGTGGCTCAGCATTCGAGGTCTGTGCTTTTGACGGAAGCAAATACCAAACGAAGTACAAGGGGACTGTATGTGCGGTATGCGGTGTTTGCGAAGTTGGAAAGAATGGGAGTGGGTTGAAGCTCGTTGCGTGAGGGCCTCTTAATTTTGGAAGCTAGGGCGGCCACCAAAAGAAAGAAAGACATGACCAAATGGAGTTCGGAAAAAAGTAGATCGTAGTCTTTTACTAGACTGCTTCAATACTTGTTTGCATGTAAATGGAAGCTGTTCATCATTTGCTTTTAGGAGTCACTCGCAGGTAGTGAGAAAACTAGTAGAGGAACAGCGAATAAAATCATGTCATATCGTACGCAGCAGTCCATTTTGGTCGTCTGTCTGAATGAAGTACACCTGAGCGCCGGTCTAGAATACAAGCTTGCTTGATGCTTCACCATACCATACCGCCGCCATCTAAATGCGAGCCAAGACTCTCTCTAATCCTCTTGAAGGCAGAAGAATAAGAAGAGCTTCGCAATTCCATCCATAACCATATCAACCAGGTAGCCGAAAGCGCATCGCAGCTCTCTCATACAATCGTCTCCAATTCCCTCGCATATCCCAAGGTATTCTCGATAGCCAGCTGGCTCAACTCCTTCTCATTGCCCTGCTCCACACCGCCCTTCAAATTCTGGTTTGGGAAGAAGATACGGCCGTCGCGGATCAACCAGCCTCTTGCCTGGGCGAACTCGATAACTGCGCCTTCGCTGTCGAGGAAAAGGAGGTTCTTGGTCGAGGAGATGGGGAGGGACGGGTAAGCAGTTTCGCTACAGGTTGCGATCTCGGTGCGGATGTGTGTTGTGAGGATCTTATTTGAATCGTTAGTTTGCTGTGTCTTGCCTGATACATAGTTGTCTCGAGACACAGAAATGAATGAAGACATAGAGGAATGAATGGTGAAGCAATACATACCTCGCTGAAAACGCCGTACTCCTCACTAGGAACCTCTCTACTCGCCATAGCCTTCCAGACCAAATCAAAGCTTCCTTCCTGTAGCCACCTCTCCAACTTGATCGGATATCCCAAGTACCTATCATGCTCGACATTATTCCCACCAGGCAGACCTCCCCTCAACTCCAGACCCTCCAACTCAGTATGGAAACCCGCATAATCCCCCTGCGTAAGAAGTAACAGAAGATACAAGCCCGTAATCTTGTTCTTCTCAGAGCTAGGTGCCAGACGATCAGATGGCAATTCGTAGAACGGTGTAAGCTGATGAACGTAGCGGGTGAATGCAGCAGGATCTTTCGCGCGGATGGACAGCAAAGCGCCGGTCTCAAAGACGTCTCGCGCGAGACTGAGGGTGCTGCTTGGCGTTGTTGGGAGGGGCGTTAGGGATTTGAGCTTTAGAAGGGCGAGTTTTGCGGAGGAGAGGAGGGGGAGTTGCTCGGAGTAGGAGCGGGTAGATTTCAGCTTGCGCTGGATGTCTTGGAGTTCGCGTTCGGCCATTTTGAGAGCTGTGTGTGGTTGTTGTGAGGGAGATGGTGGTGAGGATGAGGATCTAGGTTGACCTTGGAGACGCGGCTGAGGCGCTAAATGTCCTCTGCACGTGACGGTACTTATAAATCGAGCTCGGATTTTCTGTAGTGGACCTAATCACCCAGAACAGGTTCATTCTTTGGAATTCTAAAAAATGTTATCTTCTAATACTGTGACATTGAAAACTGCATTCGAACAAATCCTAGCATAGAATAGAAACAGACGTCCCTTACCACGACCTTTAGTGATGGACGAAAAAGAGGAAGAGCCAGCTTCTTCGAGACTTTTCTGAAATGCCATCAGTTGGGATTTAGGTCATTACAATGCCAGTATCTGGTCTTTGGACCCCTAAATCGAATTGCATGGAATTATACTTTCGCTCGAGAATCAATTTAATCAGGATCAGCGAGAATACAATCAGAAAAATCTTAGCATAGCCTGCAGATGTGATATGTCCAGCTTGTGACATCAAAGAAGAATATTTGGACATCCGTTCGAAGCACAGTTCTAGTCAAAGTCCTGACCGGAAGATATGCACTACTTTCCAATAGTTCTTCAAATTTCATCACAAAAATGATCGCTAATCTCATAAATTTATCTAAGCATATCTTCGATAGCGGACCTTGACAGTGCTCATAGACAAGCTCACAAGAGTCGAAAGAGTATCCAAGGAGAGTTTCAATGATTTGAAGTCAGTCGGTTACATTGACATACTAATTAAAGTGTCTCGTCAACCCGACTATATCCTACCAACCCCTTTAGCGAACCTCGTACTTGGCTATGATCAGAGGAGACCGGAAAGACCCATCTCTCATATCCCGCCCATAGTTTTCTTGTCCTAGGAGATTCCGGGCGGCCCATGGTTTCCTAGATATCATCAAGGTTAGTGCAAATATAAGAAAAGGGAGGCTAAGACACGTACCCTCGCGCATTCCAGACCCCACCAGTAGTATTTCCAGCACAGATAATAGCAACAGGACACGCGAGATCTGCAATCATCTGCTTGACAGGTGCCTTTGCATAAGCCGAGAAGGCGATAGACTCGCCGTCGATCTCGGTAAACCCTCCTACCCCATATGTGCCTACTACTTCAAACCCAAGATCGCCTATAATTTGTCTGGTCTTATTACAGTATCCTGGATCCTGGGTAAGCAGCCTAACCCCGCTCCCCTCGGAGTCGGCGTACGAGCGGGCCACACTTGCCATGGTCAGCGCGAGCGCATGGTGTACAAAGGCCCCCTCGACTTCGCTGGTCTCAAGCTGCTGTTGATCCTTGGGTAAAGCCTCGTTTTGAATCCTCTACCAATCGGGTACCTTGAAATGCATATCACCCAGTCCGAAACAGATGATTTTAGTCACCTTTCTTGTCTTGCCACCCCCGTCGAAGATCTGACGGAACTGCGATTTAAAGGCCTGACAAGTTATACTTGCATCCCATTGTTCCTGCTTTCCATCGAACAGGGACCGGGCATTCTCAAGCAGTCCGAGATAGTCGCGCTCGGCTTCATTGACCCAGTCGATAAGATACGTGCAATGGTATGTCTCGGGGGAGCCGTCGGGTTTGCTAGCCACTAGTTGCCAGTACTCTTGAAACTTAACACGTGGCTTCCTAAAGGGAAGAATTCGGTTTAGTAGAGAGCTGACAAGCAAGATAATAACGGGTAAGTCGTACCAAATTGGCTTCTGTACCTTAAACATCGGGTTTCGGATAGAGACAAGACTACCGTCTAGCCGACGGACGGTGAACGTCTCGATATCCCGCGACTGAGCTAGTTGCCATTCAATGTAGGTCTTCCTTTCTCCATAGCTTCGCTCCCGAGTCATATAATTCCGCTGCACGTTGGCTACTTGATCTCCAGGCCGAGCACCCATACTCAAGCGGCGGTTCTTGGATCAGGTCTTGCTGTTCTTGCCTAGACTCAGGCATATTGAGGTATGGCTAGTAAGCTAAATAAACCCCGGCCTGAAGCTCACAACGTAGCGAGCCGATTTTTTCTAGTGTAACACGTAGACAGCTGCTTACTAATAAGCATCAACCATAAATAGAAACAGAAGGAATAAAGATCAACCAAACCTCTCTTTCTAAGATGTACGATTACTTCACGGTCTAATTCAAGTTCGTTAGGGTAGAAAGAGAGCCTTTAGAGAAGATATTAAAAGGTTTTATATAGGATTGGACTCTATTTTAGGTCTAGACGGAGAGCATATCAAAGAAAATAGCAAGGGTTGCACGTATTATCACTTCCAAGCAGAGCTTAAAGGGCAAAGGTCCAGAGAGAATCTAACACTTTTAATATAAGAGTCGTAAGACCTCCGATGCTTAGAAAGATACCTTGGAATCTTAATAAAGATACTGAAACCTACTTAACCTCTGAGCCCCAAGACCTCTGTAAGTGTTCCAATGTTATACTTACTGAACGATAATACTCTTAATAGGAAAATAGAAAGAAGAATTAATAACGTAGAGATGAATAGAGAATACCTAGCCTCCTTCTATAATATGCACCTGAACCAACTTAATTACAGGCTTACTAATGTTTAAATGTTAGCTGAAGATTGTCCTTTCCTAGTGAATTTTCTTTTAGTCTTTCCAATTCCCTAAATTTTGAATGTCCCAAAGTAATATGAGCCATTGGCATTTGGCACATCCAGCTCTCACTATCATCAGCCATCTGAAATGCCATTTTTGGCTCTTCAAGCATGCTCTCCGTGAGAATGTGTCCATTTGCCCTACACTCGTTGGTCAGGCTTGGCACGTACCACGAAACCGAGCGCTTCATCATTGACTGCATCAGCACACTCATACCCTGGTCTTTCAAGTATTCTTATTAATATTTAGCGGCAGCTGATGTGGCCTCTAATTATGAACCACAAGCAGAAGTATGCTGGGATTGGTCTAAGAACATTACACAACGTTAGCTTGTTGAGACATATGTGCCATTCTTTTGATGGAGCAGATTTTTTGCAAGCAGAGACCTATGCTGCTAGCCAGCATGCCACAGGTATGAGGAATGGCCAGGTTCTAGTTTTCATCATTGGATTTGGGAATTGAAGATTAATCGGAGCATAATTTAACTGTAGATTTCGACGACTAGGCCTTCGTGCGAGACAGTCAAAGTTACTGGTACCTAGAGGTGTTACAGCCGATCTCATGTAGTACCAAATAAGGACGTGTTCTGAATGATTTAGGCAAAGACCCAGCTCGCTGACCTCCAGTGTTTTGGCAAGTGACTCTGCAGTCGCAATTAGATTGCGGTGTAGGAAGACTTTCGGCGCGACTTCCGGTGATTGGACGAAAGGACTCCATTAAAGATGTATTTACTAATACAGCGTAAGCATAGATCAATTTCATGAAGGCAAGGTGGTCTAGAGGGGTTGATTGGTCCAGAGCTGCCGATTTTGATTAATTTTTATGGTAGCGGAAATTTAAGCCGTAAAATGGCTAGCTAATTCCTAAGTCACATTTTATAGATACGAGATTCTGTAGATAAATTTGGCATCATAGGATCAAAATCTATCAACAAAATATATAGCCATCTCGCAATGAAATGATGTAGAAGGGACGAACGATGTGACGTGATTCTCAGATTCTGTTGTTTTGTTCCTCGCTTATTTTGAAAATACTAGAGGGGGACGCTTACACTGTAGCTCAGCGAAGAGGAACTAGAATCCCGGAAAAGTTAAAATGAATGCTCGTAGAGTTCGAAGATGATCAAAAACTTTGACTGCAAGTATATATAAGTACGGCTAATAGAGAGGGTAAGAATTCTGTTCTGAGGTTGAGGTTCAACCGTATGCCCAACAAGGTAATCTCATAAAGATCGCCTTCTTCATAGGGAAAAGTAGTCCAGAGGGACAAAATACCTTCGTGCTTCGGTCCAAAGCTAATAGGGAGTTCGTTTTACTATTATAGGATGCCGCAGAATCGCCATGAAATGGTTTCCCGATTTGATTTCAGAAACAAGAACCTGCAGAAAGTGACTCTGATGTCACTTTGCAAAGCTTGTCTGCTTCTGCTGGGAGATTATAGCAGAATGATAGCGAAACTAAAGCCAGAGCTATTACTTTTAAACCATCCGTGTAATCATATAGGCGGAATCAGACCACCCCTCTGCTTCCCCTACGGGTTTGTCCTCGCGATAAGTCCTTCTTCGTCGCCTCCAATCCGTAAGCAGAACCCTCTATACAACGCCGAATCTCAGAGAATGGCAATTTCTACGCTCCAAACTCTTACGAATAATCGTCCAGTTCTCTAGACAATGTCGCCTTCATCTCAAACGAAAAAAATCTCAAGCAGACTTCCAATTCGATGTTCCCTTTTTCTAAAGCCGTTGCTTTAGCTAAAGTGCGACACTAACAATGATCTGAAGAGGCAGGCCATCACTTAGTTGCTCAAAGGACTTGAGGCTCTAGCACTAGGCGAACTTACTGACAATCGATTGCGAGATTGATTGTCAATAGAGGCGACATAATTAATGCCGAAGGGCGACGTGGCCGCAGTGTTTAGAGTTCGCAGACTTCAAGAGAAGACGCTGGAGTTATCTTTGTAGATTGGCATAATTCATTTGAGCTTCATGTCAATGGCGCTAAATTAATATTTATCGTACCACACCATGGCCAAATGCTGAGTTGAGCATTGACCGACTAATAGTCTTCCATTTTTAGCCGAATGTCAACAACACGAGTCACATGTAATAACCATATTTGAGCGTCGGTACCTGCTCATGGCCGACCTATTCAAATCCAATCGTGCAAGAGTTAACAAGAATCTGCTAATTACTCAGTAAGCTGCGGCCGTTGCTTTTGGAGGTACGGAATAGCTTTTTTTCACAATTCCATTCCAAGTGAAAATGTACAGGGTTAGTGAGCTTCGCTGTCAAGCTCGAGAGAAAATGAGTGGCAGTGGCATCACGTAAAGATACCCATCTTGTAATAAACTGAAAATGTACGATTTTTTGTACCTAAAAGTTATCTCACAGCTATTCAATACCCCGCTGCCAACTACTCGCGTCGGAATACTGATGGACGTCATTACTTGCAATATCTATGTCTTTCCATTTTAGAGCGCCCTGCCCACTTACAATCGAAGATCTTTGCTCCATGGTTTTGCATTGCTAGAAACTTTATCATGGCAAGAGAGAGCGTATTCATCAGGTGAGGCTAGTAAACGACTGTTACATTGGGTCGGAGTGTTGCTCCTCTCTGCGATTAACATACTCCCCTTGGGCGAGGAGACAGATTTCTCGTCCTAGACTTAGGTAGCTCTGAAGCTGAGAAGGTCAGATTAGCCAACATTTGACTTGCCAAACTTGGCCTTTTATAGCCATGGTCATAACAATCCAGATCACAAGCACCATTATGCGGTCAGAAGAAACCTCAGCTAATTGGCCGAACAAAACGCCGCATCTGTTTAACGCAAAATCGAACTGCTTTCCTTTTTGCTTCGGATCATGTGTTGCTGGGGACACAAGCGCCGTGAGGCATGCTACGCAAGAACTTCGTTCACGGAAAGTCAAGGTCTAATCTTTTTACAGTCTACGAATCCTCAGAATTTTTACTGGCCGTTCTAGATTGTTGAAATATTTAGTTTATCAACAAAGTTTGGGGACTCTGGTCTTTCCAAAATACTCACAACTCAACTTTCCAACTTCAAGCCCTTCAGTCTCCCCCCAACCCAAGACTGATCATCATCCATCCAATCAACCCACCTCTCTCCCCACACCGCAGCATCCTCTAACGCCTCGGGGAAGTCAAAAGCCGGCTACCAGATATCCGATCTACACATACCACACTCCCAACCCTTTCTCTTCAGATCTCGCTCCGACTCCTCCGGCATCCAAGCCGACGCAACTTTCGTCTTGGTATCGAACGTGAATGTCGTCCACACAACCACTTCCTCCTCTCTAAACTTAGGATAATGGACACCTTTGTACTTGTCATTGACCTCCTCTCCCCAGGACGGATCAACGAAACAGCAGAAACTGGAATGTAGATCGAAGTCCATGCGCAACGACTCCTTGTTCATGATATCATACATTAGATTCCGATCCCAGATAACGAGGACGAGGTAGGAGGGATGCTTTTCAAGGTCTTTGTATTGGGTTAGCCTGAATTTGTAGTTGTAGATATTTTCTGGTGGAGGTAGGATTTGGGCGGGTAAAGAGAATGGGAGGAGAGGCTGGAAAAACTGGGCGAGCATTGCCATCTCCTGCTTGAACGGGGCTGTGGATAGCTTCTTTTCTGGATATTCACGTTTGATGTCTACGACTTTCCTGCGCAGAGTCCGGGGTGGGCGACACGTTGTAACAACATTATCTTGGATGATGTTGGTGAGTATCTCTGATAGCCAGTAGGAAGGGTAGCCTAGAGTCCTCAGGTGGAACATTATTTGGAAGAGGATGGCCAGATTGAGAGGTGCAAGACGACGAGAGTGGCGTATCTGAGATCGCAGACGTAAGGAAGGGTCAAGTTGAAGAACATAGCATAGAACAACTTGTTGAATGGCTTTCGTGGAAGCAACGACTCAAACCCTGGCTTCGATGATTGGACGAGCAAATCGGAGAGTTGATAAGCTGTATAATCGGCGAGAGGGAGGGGCTTAAACCACGGCTGAGGATTTTGATTTGCGTCAACTTTCGAGGGTTTCTTTGTTTGGGATGGATTGATAATGGGCGATGAAGTCGTCAATGTTGGCCCAGACTGTGGCATTACGGAGGCAATTCGATGTAGCAAGACTGCTAAATTGTCTCTTGAGAATGGTTACTGCATAAAGAAAAGTCGACAGATGGCCACCAATGTAGTCCCTATAAACACGTCAGCTAATAGTGTTTATCCACAAGTAATGCCCTTCACTTACGGAATATTGCTCAAGTGGATTCTGTCGAACAGGTGAGGGAAGCTTGTCGGTCTTGGCCACCTGTTATCTCCCTCTGGAGTAGCTTTCTTGTCACTGCGATAGATGTCATGTCTCATGCGATCAACGCTGTCCATGAAATCCCCTAGAATGGGTTCCACTTGAATTCTGCCCTCCAGCTTCTTCATCGCCTTCGCCACGGACTTAAATAACGGGGATATCTGGTCATACAGCCCAAGTGCATTCTTGTTTATCGGAGGATAGTCATACCTATTGGATTCTGTTGGGGGAGGCCCGTCTTTGGGTCTAGGGGCGGTAGTAATATTGTCGATCAAGAGGAAGGGATCATGCTGAAGATCAATTTCCTTGGCTCCGTCACCCAGCCACTCGAGGGAGACCAATGTAAGATTCATCTTCCAATGCTAGCTTACGTATTCCTTGAAAACCTTGGAATTCTTCTTGGGTTGTGTTGGATATTTCTGAAGAATCTCGAGGAGTTTTGGTGCGAGGATCTGACAATTTCTGGGGCGGGTAAAGCAACCCGGAACGATTGTAGGTTATCTTCTCGTGCAAGAATTTTTGGTGAGTCCTAGAGATATACCTCTCCTGCTGCTCCTCGTTCGCCCTCTGCCATTTGACTAGGCACTGGATGTACTGGTCATTTGTAACGATCTTCAACGCTTTATCTTGCCATTCCGTAAAAACCTGTATGTAAAACGGAAGATCCTTTCCGTGTAGATAGAGCCAATCCAAGGAATGATTTCCTGCTCTGAGCACCTCCAAAGCGTTCGATATTATCTGCTGCATCTTATCGAAGGCATAGGATGGCATCAAGGACCCAGAGAAGATGTAGAAGATAGTAGCGAGTAGCGCCATTGCATCGTTCGACTCGAAATCTCTTTGTTCGATAGATCGCGGAGCAACATGATGATGACGAGATCTCGCGCTAGGGCATACTTATTGATGTCGATTATGGTCCAATGGTCGTTCTTGCACGGCGAGCCTCTCTGCTCATGCTGGCGTATGTCCCAAAACATCCGATACATGTTTCTAGCATCTCCAATTCCTGCGAATAGGAACGATCTTTGAGGATCGTTAGGATAGATCTTCTTGAAGGTGGTATCGAACATGCGAGCATGTCGTCGTGCCCGACAGTGTAGTGTTCAACAGAGGAACTCCTAATTAGACCAAAGTCAGACCCTCCAAGTCCAGGCAGACTCCAAGCCAAGCTACTCATATCGAAGGTCGATATCTAGTCGCAGTCTTCATGATCTTGACCCTCCTCTGGATTTGCTCCTGTGGAAGGCATCACGTAACATTCCTTCGCCTTCTCAATCCTCTTCTTGAGCACGCTCGCATATTTCTCGGCACCTTCTCCGCCAGTAGCCTCAACGAGTTTTATTGCTTGCTCTGCGGTCGATATGCATAGTCGGTATTTGCTAACCTCGTAGTATGCCGCAGAGCGGTTCGTAGGGGGGTAGATGATTTCGGAGCTTGTTTCGCAGATAATTTATATTTCACAATTGTTAGGATATATCAGCTACAACTGACATCATAGCTTTCTGTAATGCGGTACCTTGTTCGAGCCTTCCGGCTTTGTAGTGTGTGTTCCTCTCCTCGCGCAATTGGACTGATTGCGTTGTGCGGCAGACATGGCGGGGTAGCAGAACAGTTCATAGAGACGGCAATTTCCCAACCATTGCCTATTCTGACTGTCAGCAGCTTAAGAACAGCACTACGGAAACAAAAAGGTCGAAGATATAAACATTCCAGGTTAAGTCAAGAGTGCGAGGTGGAAATGGCGATTTGTTTATTAAAGCGCGACGAAGATGTTAGCGACCAGCAACGCGACTTCACGTGCGGAAAGCAGAAAAGGGGCTCGGTTAACTACTCCACTTCTCGGCTAGGAATAGGGGCCAGACAAATCAATAATTGGTTCCAGTAAGCATCAAGAGGGAATAAAATACTTTCCAATTAACAATTTATTACTATCTACCCAAATTTCAACGGAGCGAACATGCGAGATTGTCCATGAGCCAACCGCCGAAGGTGAGCATATTACATCATTACATTCTTGCCTTGTTGCGTCGAATTTATCAACTGGTCACCACCACCAAATATCCCTTTTCTATAGATGCGTAGCATTTGGGTAGACCATTAATCTATCTCCACCTCTATAGATCTCTGTTGTGTTCCCAGCGCAAGGGGAATCACACTCCACAGTAGCCGATACAGACGCACCCGTGAGTGTATTTCCGAGTGTCGACACTCCCTAAACCATAGTCAGAATCCCCTTCCAACACCACATCTCGGCAAGATCAACTTACCCACAATACTCAATACCCATGAACTTATACCCCTTCGCAATCACCACACATTTCCCAACAGTTATGCCATTCCAATCCGTAGTAAACGAACCCAAGCCCCTCGCAGTACTGGAGTCCGTATAACACCCCAGCGACCGAAAAGCCCAACGCCAGGATGGATCACAGCCGGCTCGAAATATACTGTATTCTCATAAAGAGACATCATCCCCGTGACTCCAACAGCTCATTCGCATAATGCGTACACGCCATGTCGCATCCAGTTGTGAGTACCGATGTCGTAGCTAGGGTATTGCCGTGTGACATTCACCGTAGTATTCTAGAGCGGCGTATATGTCGGCGGGGCCTAGTTCAAGTACGCATTTTGAGGTGCTCATATAGGTCCAGTCCGTGAACCATGTTGGGTACGGAGCGGGCTGTCGTGAAGTCGGTGTAGCAGCCGACGATTTTCCAGCAGTTGACAGCGGGGATCTGGTATAATGTGATTTTGTAGTCTTTGCTGTTGGGTGTCGGTGCTGTGGCTTCCATCTTTTCCGTGAGACAGAGGTGTCGGGCGCTGGCTTTTGATAGAGGTTCATTCTATTTTACTTTCGAAGTTAACAGCTACTAAAGTGAAGCTAGGGCGAAATAGAACCCACGGTACCACAGCTCGCAATCTTATCGTCTAGACATGCATTATTACAGTACATCCATCTTAGATGACGAGACGGCAAATTGCCAATCCTTTCCATATCTATATTCGCCCTCTCTGGACAGAGATACGAACCTATCTCACATGAGCTTTTTTCTTGAAAAATCCCTCGCAACAGGCTTGTTGGAGACTCAGTGGTAGCCCGCTGAAGTCTGGATGCACTTTTCAACGGTCATCGCGGCCGCAGAATAGACAAGTTCTAAATCGGAAGAGGAGTTCTCGATGACCAGCATTCACGTAAGATCCCTAGAAACAAAAGCCGGGAGATTAGCTAGCTGCTTGAAATACACCGAACGATGCAGTTGTCGTGAAACGAAAGGCAAACGCTTGCAGTTCCCCACGGGCTCCACCTCATCAGGCAGATACGCCACAGCATTGTTGCGATATAGCGTAGTCCTTGAACCGCCACTACACAACGGGTTGCCATCCCCTGCACAGCCCATGCTGCAATTAAGTATTTGGATCCGCACCAATGACTCCGTTCTAGAGGTATCCATAGTAGTACTCACTAATGCTAATAGAGTGAAGATCAGTATCAACATGTGCAAGTTACGAAATGGACGAACTATGGATTGGAATGGTGATGGAGAGCCACCGGGAGAAGTAGGATCCCAAATTCTCTCGATCCCAATCTCGATCACGAACACATACAACACACACCATATCAAACTAGACCTTCTTCCCCCTAAAGAAACCCCCCAACCGTCCCATCAAAGGCCCAAATGCCAACCCCCCACTCCCCTCCACAAGCCCCTCGCGAATCCACCCCGGCAACTTCCCTCTGACCCTCTCCCCCTCAAACCTCCGATCAATCATGACAATTGCCGCATAATCGTTCTGATGTCTAATAGCCCTGCCCACACTCTGGTTAACAGCGCGCATACAAGCATTCTCATAGAACTCCCTCGCTTCTTCCTTGCCCCTCCTAGCCATCTCCTCTTTAGTCAACTTCTCAGCTTCTTTCCCAAGACGCTCAATCGTTGCAGATTCGATATACTCCATCTTGGCCTTCCATTCGGCGGAATTTACGTTTGGAAAGGGGAGCCCGACAATGACGACGCAGCGGCCTAGGCCGTCGGAGAAATTAATCCCTTCGCTCATCTTGCCGCCTACGACGCTGAGGAGGAGGCCACCTTTGCCGGCTGAGATGACGGATGCGTAGGAGGTGAGGATGGTGTCGACTGATGTGTCTTTTGTTTCTTGGAAGAGGGTTTTCTTGAGGGCGAGGCGGGTGAGGAGGGATTGTTGTTGTGTGTGTTGAGTTGTGGGTGGAGGGACGAATTCCCAGCGTGAAATGATGGAGGAGAGAGACGTGTAGCTTGGGAAGAAGACTACGACTCCATCGGGAACGACTGTGCAGATGTTCAGTAAAGCCCTCCCTAGGTCATCGATCATTTCGTTGTTCGCTCTGTTCTTGAATGTGAAATCAAAAGTTTGTCCGCTGGGGCCCTTACTCAGGTTCCAAGCTAGGAGGTTTTCTTTTGGGATAACGTGGCCGCAGGAGAGGGTTGTGATGCTGGATTGAGGGAGGTACGGGAAGAGGTGTGAGGTGTAGTCGCTCATGGGGGACATGGTTCCGCCTGCGAGGATGACGGCGCGGGCTGAGGAGACGAGGCTTTCAAAATGGGGTGATGGATCAAGGAGGTGGTAATTCAGGGCTACGAGGTCTGGGCTTGTGGAGGTTGGAGAAAGGGTGTATAAGAGGCGACCTTCTTTGGAGGGGTGCGTCAAGGCGGAAAGGAGGGACGAGATGTGGTGCAAGACTGGGGTGGATGTGGATGTGGATGTAGATGAACTTTGCTCGGAGGTTTTGCTGAGTGAGGTGCCGGCTTGAGGGATTTGTGTTTCGGTATGGAGGGCGTAGGATTCGACTTTGCGGGCAAGCTTGCTTTCTTGGAGGTATTTGATTAGTTTGAAGAGGTTGATTTGGTCGACGCCTTTTCCCGAGAGCAAATCCTTGTCAGAGACTTGGCCGTCTGTTTTCTACCCAAAGTTAGACCTCAATTAGTCCTCTGCGTTGATAATTACTTACCGAAAGACCAATTCTGCTTTCCAGATAACCAGCCAGGGAGTCAATGACTCTCACCACTTGTGCAACATACACCCGATTCTTTCCCTTGAGTCGGTTGCGGAACTTCTGCAGGTACACACCTAGCTGCGCTCTCGCTCTCTTCAACTGCCTCAAGCTGACTTCTACCCCATGGATACCGGATATGGCATCCATCAAATTATGTGCTTCATCAATGATCACCACATGACCTTTCACGCTGATCCCCAAAGCTTCTCTAGCGCTCTTCTGCAGAAGTAATGGGTAGGGGAGGGTAACGATCTCAGCAGGCTTGATAGCCGCTCTTGAAGCGTAATAAGGACAAATACCAATATCTTTCCCTAAACCACCCATATCCTCGATATCGCGGATGGTAGCCAGGGAATGGTCTCTGAAAGTATTGACTAGAGTCTGATTCTCTTTATTAGGAAGGAAGACACACTTATGTTCTTTTGGTGTGCTAGTCTGTTGGAGTTCGGAACAGCGCTCGTTGATGGCTGTTAGAGAAGCGAGTTTGTTGACTTTCGGGTTGATGCAGAGATTCTTGCGGGATCCAAGAGTCAGATGTTTCAAATCTTCTGTGTCGGTGGGCTTGGTGGTCTCGTCTTTGATTGAGGGTGGGAATTTGACTCGTCGGAGTTCGTTGATGAATTGTGTGAGTTGGGAATGGGTTCGTGAGCAGTAGAAGATCTATGAATGTGAGAGCAGGTCTCGATGATGTCGGGGAACTGACCTTGATCTCGTCCTCTTCTTCTTCGTTTTCTTCTGTCAAGGCTGCTGGACCCATTCCAATCCTGCTCATCAACTCCAAAGTTTTTGCTGATAGTCCACTGCTAGAGCTTGGCCCATTCTGCTCGCGATCACTCTCGTAATCATCCAGTACGAACTGTTCCTCGTCGTCCTCATCAATACCAACCGCAACTTTCCTCCTTTTGACGCTCTGCTCTCCTTTGAGGTACTTGTCTCGCTGTGCCTTCTCTTTAGCTCGGATCTTGGCAAGTCGGGCTTCCATATCCTCTCGGTTGCGAAGTAGTTCTCGACGTCTTCGTGCTTTGGCTTGTTCGATCACCCATTCTGGTTCATCTGAGTCTGTACTGACATTAGAAATGTATTAACATCAGTCATCGAGGAGGTCAATACCATTACTCCAGTTGAGTCCCTCCTCGAATGCTTTGGCCTTGTGATCTCGGAGCCATGTAAGAGCACCGCAGATTAGACTCAGCGATTTTCCCTATGAGAAGGAATGATAAGTTTTCGGTCTTGCACTTATTGATTCCAGCAGCTGTGAATGAGGTAGGGGATGGTTGGTTCGTAAAATGGAGTCCAGGCACGTGACTTACAGTTCCAGCTGAAATTCTGTCAGCAATGATCCACCTCGCAGTTAGCAACACTCACTAGGACTTTCCAAAATTCCAACCTTCCCATCCTCAAGCACCTGATAGACAGTCTCCATGAACGTCTCCTGGATAGCATACGGCGTGAATGGGTGATGGAAACGATCACGTGCCGTCACAAACTTCGCGACACCAGCATCGTCTTCGCTTTCTTGCGCCATGATCGCAAAATCTAAAATTAGGATAGGCCTACTCTTCTTATGACCCCTTTCAACTGCCACGAGCGCCACAGTCAAATTCTCGAAGTGTTGTTGGTTGAAAGTCGCGTCAAGAAGGCTGTGCTGTTGAAAACGCGCTTCACCTCAGTCTTCCTTCGAAACGAACAGCCAATTGTTCGGTAGAGGTCTTGGCGCCAGCCTCTTTGTCCAGCCTCATTGACATTTATGTTGTCGTCAGCCTCGACTCAACTTGCAGAGCCCGGCGATGAATCGAAGGGTCTGGCGACCGTACTGCACAGTCCTGTACAGTCTGCTTAGAATAGTAGGATGAAAAAGTGCTGAATAACCACAATGTGTCTTGCTGGCTTATTGATTTGTCCAACTTCGGTGGCTATTGCCATCCTCCCGAGGTGTTACATATTCTTATCCCGATGTCTTGCATATGGAAGCTGCTTCATCTCGCACTGTTCGAACCATGGATTTTGGCGTTGCGCCGCCAGCATGGATAGACAGATTGATTAACTCCCCGTCCAGCCAAGAGCTAAAAAGCTTAGCACATAATCTCGCAGGAGAGAGCATGAACCTTGCTGCAAGTCCATGCCGTTTTATGCTGACCTTAATTATGCTTTACCGTGTCGCGTACGCTGGTTGACTGTGGCATTCCGAACTTTCCGATGGCTGTCCACAGAAACCATGAGTGAGGTTTATTTTAAGACTGCCCTTCCCTTCCCCTGTTTGCCCCTCATGAGAATATCGGTGGTCTAGAATTGCCGATGGTGTTTGTTTCTAGTGTGGTCAAGGAAGGGGGAAGGGAAATAGAAACGGGGGGAGACGCGTGGAGATGTGGATATCTAATTCGCTTTTTGTCTCGAACCAGTGTTCAGATACGACTGTACGCGGAAAGGTAGGCTCTTGGAAAAGGGCTCAATCAGGACTTGGATCGCAGCCTCGCTTGGGCTTGTTGAGCTGGCATCCATCCATCATCCATGGCTTGCAGAGTGGCATGGCATGGCATGGCTTGCTATCGGATGCGCAGGCACAAATATGACATAACTCCCTTGAGCCTTCTCTAGTTTGCTGGCATCCACTTTGAATAAAAAAGTAATAATAAATTGCCGACGCTCATCTTTCTTCGCCTCGACTGCATTTACAAAAGTTTGCATCCAAATGTAAACAAACACCCTTTTCCGGAAAGCAAGTTCTGTCTGCCCTCTGCACTACAAGATGTCGTACGGCTACGCGGATCATGGTCGAAACTCGTACGGCGGCGGCGGCAACGATTATGCGCGGGGCGATCATGATTGGAATCAGGGGCAACAGCAGCAGCACCAGCAGCACCAGGGTTATGGCTACAACCAGCACCAGCCTCAAGGGCAAGAACAGCGGTACTGTACGTATGAACTGCCCGCCACCCCCCCCTCCTTACATTGCCGCTCTTGCATTCAATCACTTCTTTTCTTTCAACTTGATCTCTTCAGACATTATCCACAGCCCCCTCCCCAGTAGTCTCGGCGAGTTGCTGAATCTGCTTCTCCCCACCTAATCCACCGACCTTCGTCCATGCGCACAAAGAATCCAGCTTCTTCGCAGCTTCACATTGTCTAAAAAACAGCTCTCCTAACATTTGAAATTGGAATAGCGCATCAACAACAGTACGACGAGTACCATTACCAACAAACACAGGCCCAGCAGCCGCAGTATATCAACATGGGGGACCGTAACTATCTGCAGAAGCCGATGCAGGCGACCTTCTACCCAACCCAGAACGACGACTTCTTTATGCCCGAACTGATCTCCCCTACGCCCACGAGAATTATGCCCGAAGTACCATCGAACATGCAGGAAGGACTGGCACATCTCGAGCTCGAGGCACGAAACCCCCCAAACCGCATGAGCGCATCCTCGACCGTCTCCTCTATGCAATCCCCCACCTACCCCGATATGCAGAGCTCGAACAGGACATCTCATAATTCGAGGGCGAGTGGTGGGCCTGGATTTACTGCGAGCTACGAACATACGAATGCTTCGGCTTACCAGAATATCAATAGAGACTATCAGCAGTATGCCCCTCAGGATTCGCCCAAATTCAGCCCGTTCCCGAAGCTGCGGAACCCGGGGCAGAATGTTCCGCTCTCGGATGAGGATAAGGAGGAAGTGCTGGAGAGGGCGAGGACTCTGGTCTTGAAATCTACGGATCCGGAAATGCAGCTGGCTTGGGCACAAGATGCGCTGTCGTGGGTCGAGGTAGCGAGCCAGAGTGCGGTTCGACAACAGCCAGAGGGGCAAACCACAAGATCTATAACTCCGAAGGTTGAGCATCAACTGCGGGAGGATGCGCTGAACATTGTTCGATTTCTGGCTGACCAATACCACCCCAAGGCGGAATTCATGAAGAGCATGTGGCTTGAATTTGGGAAGTTTGGATACAGAATAGACAAGAAAGAGGCGTTTCTGGGATACAAGAGAGCTGCAGAGAAAGGATACGCCAGAGCTGAATACCGGATAGGAATGCAATACGAGAACTCCAACAACTCGGTAAAGGCAGTGGAACATTACCAGAAGGGTGTGGCAATGAGAGATTCTGCGTCAAACTACAGATTGGGGATGATGACCTTATTGGGTCAACATGGCACGCCACAGGATTATCGACGTGGGGTGGATTTGGTTCGATTTGCAGCAGATACTGCAGACGAGAATGCTCCTCAAGGTGCCTACGTTTACGGAATGCTGCTTGCCAGAGAGTTGCCTAACATCATGGTACCGGAGCAATTTCTGGAGTTCGATTTGAATGATGCCAAGATGTTCATCGAAAAGGCGGCCTATCTTGGATTTGCAAAAGCTCAACTAAAAATGGCACAGGCTTATGAACTTTGTCAGCTGGGATGCGAATTTGAGCCAGCTCTCTCTATGCACTACAATGCTCTCGCTGCTCGGCAGGGAGAAGCCGAGGCGGAGATGGCTATCAGTAAATGGTTCCTTTGTGGTTACGAAGGCATCTTTGACAAGAACGAGGAACTGGCTTTTACATATGCCAAGCGGGCAGCTCAGGCCAAATTACCAACAGCCGAATTCGCTATGGGTTACTTTTACGAGATCGGCATGTATGTGCAGTGCGACTTGCGGGAATCGGAGATGTGGTATACCAAGGCCTCGGAACACGGCAATAAGGACGCCCTGGGCAGAATTGATAGCATCAAGAAGAACGGTGCTTTGACGAAGAAGGACCACGAGCAGGTTGCAATTTCGAGGATCAAGTCTCAGTATGGCTCGCAGCGGGGTGCCAGACCGGATCGATTCAAGCAGAAGCCAGCACCAATGCCGGCAATGCACGAAGAACGGGTGGATATGCCCGAGCCAAGAAATTCTTACAGTTCAGTTGCACCGCTGCGGACTATCAAAAATGTGCCACCTCCAAGGCCCGTCTCAGCAGCACCATATCCAGAAGATGATATGGCGCATATGGGTAGATACAGCCACGCTCCAAATCAAGGCCTACGGCCTACTTCCAGCGGTGGCCCTCCAGCGGACAGACCATCTTCTGCATTCGGCATCCGACCTGTAGCTCATGCGAACACAGAGTCTTTTGGTCAAGGTGGCCTAAGACCAGCTGAACCATCACGGCCTGCCACAAGCATGGGCAACATGCCTTTACCAACTGGAGGCAGGGGTGGTAACCCAGCTGGTGGCCGTGTAGCATCTGGGGGATGGGAGCCCCAGATCCCGAATAAATACGCCAATCAAGCACCGACACTTCCACAGGTGGACTTGGGACGTCCTATGAACTTCGACCAAAGCAAGCTCCAAAAGCCACTTCCACCAAATATGAATAAGCCACAACCCGCTCAACCACAGACGAGTCCAGGCTATCCACCTTATGGAGGACCTACTGCGCAACAAGCAGTTCCACCAAGACGTGACCCAGCTGCGAACCAGTACGATAGACCTGCACGACTCAGCTCGATACAGTCGGGTCCACCAACGATGTCTGGAGGTAATCAACCAATGAGTCCACCTGTCATGAGTCCTCATTACAAGCAACCCCAACCCCAGCAACAAAGACCAGATTCTCAAGCTGGCCGTCAATCCCAACGTCCTCCACAACATACTATGTCTTCGCAACAGCCCAATTCCAATTCCAGGCCCCTTTCAGCTGCACCATCTACAGCTCCATCAGCGTCTTCGCAAGGATCTCACGGGCCTCCCAAGAAAACCGGCCCTAGCACATTCGAGGAAATGGGTATCCCAGCCGGAAAGAACGAGAGCGATTGTGTAAGTTCTCCTATCATTGCTCTCCCTCTATCCACATCACTAACTCCAAACAGATTGTTATGTAACTCCAATCATCTCTCTAGGGCGGTGGAGTTTTCTTCTCTTCTTCTCCTCACACGGACCTGACTGGCTAAAGTTTGGATGGGAGATGAATTACATGCAATTGAAATGATGACTTGATGCAGCGAGCATTTGTTGGCGTTTGGTATTGTGTCTCTCTTCTTTAAACGCATTTGCATTTTGTGCACGCTTGGGAATGGACGGACTCCTGCATATACACTTCTGAGTAGAATGATACCCCAAAAAAATTGTGTTTCTTCATGTCCTTCTCTTGAACTCCATCGATCGCGACTTCCATTTTCGTCAAGGTTTGGTCACGGCACGTGATATCGCGTATCAATCGCGCACTTCTCTGCTCCTTCCCAAAGTGGAACGTGCAGGTTGAAGGCTCCAGGTCATGTTCTCGTTCTGGTAATTCCAGTCTTCACTCTTCGTCTCCAAAATCCCTCCCAATATTTTACAAACTTTTCCATCTCAACCGTGCACTTACCACGATCATTTCATCAATCACCACCACATCTCTCCTCAACTCAACACGTACCATCTCCAACCGACCTTCCAACCCAACTACCCAAGCACCAAGCTATCTTCCCAATGGCGCCCCGCAAGCCCAAAGCCGACGACGATGCCGCATCAACGACATCCACGGATGTCCCCTCCGTCCTCAAACCCAAGACCGAGAAAGCCAAAGTCGAGAAACCACCTAAGAGCGAGAAACCGAAAGTAGCTAAGCCGAAAGCTGGTAAGAAGGAGAAGGAGAAGGTTGATGTTGAGGGAGCTAGCGGTGTGAAGGAGAAGAGTAAGGGTGGGAAGAAGGAGAAGGATACTTTGGCTTCGGTTGGGAAGGGTGTTGGTGAAGATGGCGAGGGGAAGATGGGTGGGAAGGACGGAAAGGAGAAGGTTAAGCCTGTTACGGGTGAGGAGGCTATGGAGCTCATTGCGGCGTACTTGAAGATGCAGAATAGACCGTATAGCGCTACGGAGGTTAGTTTGAACCTGCATGGCAAGGTATGTCGCTCCTTGCACGCTCTCTCTCTCTCTCTTTCGACGCGTTAGATATACAAAATTACAAGTCGCATAAAGGAATGTTTAATCCTAGGTAACATGAACTAATGGAACGCATGCAGGTAACCAAAACCGTGGCCGATAAACTCCTCAAGGAGATGGAGCAGAACGGTCAAATCAAAGGCAAAGCTTCCAAGAGTGGTACAGGAGGTCAATGGGTCTTCTGGTCCATCCAGGTACGGTGCTTGTCTCAAGGTCCACCAGATCTCTCTAACTCGACCACAGGATCCCGCAGACTCCGCCTCACCTGAGGAACTCGCCGCCATGGACATCTCGATCACCACTCTCCGCGACTGCCTACCCACCCTAAAAGCAAATCTCAAAACTCACACCACCAAACTCAACACCCTCCGCTCCGCACTCACGGCTTTCGAACTTGCTTCCGCCGTCGAGCAAATCCGCGCCGAGAACCAAGCTAAGAGAGAGAAATTGCGGGGTTTGAAAGAGGGCGTTATGAAGACTGTTACGACGGAGGAGGTGGAGAAAGTAGAGAAGGATTTGAAGTATTGGGCAGCCAAGAGATTTGCGCGCAAGAAGGCGTTTGAGAATTTGGAGGGAGTGTTGAGGGATGGGATGACTAAGGAGGATATTTGGGAGAAGGCGGGGATTGAGGAGGATGTTTACTAGGTTGTCTGCGATTTGATTTTGATTGGGTGGGATGTATTGGGGCGGTGACTGATTGTGAATGGTGGCTTATTGGCTTATATGTGGATACTTTGTGCTTGAGGGTCTTGCTGTTTACTTGCAGATGAACGGGGACAAAGTTATCTTGCTGAACTATATGCTGAAGTTGTTACCTACCGATACCCATTTGCTTACTGACCTAGCTGATGGTTTCGACATGAATGATGCATCTACTTTCCACTCACACCAATCAAACTATCCCATACAGCGTATTTTCTACTTCTAGGCGGAATATCTTCTGCTCGATTTTGTTTCATCGAGGCGGGGCGGGTAGTGGAAAGGTCCCAGTGGGGCATCAATATTCAACTTCCAATTCAGTCGAAAGACTTCCATTAATAACAAGGCTGTAGATCTAGCCTCAGCTTCAAGATGTGTCTGCCCTGCAAGCAGCCTTGCGGCGTTTTCCCGCCAATCATTGAGGTTTTGCCTGTATCACAGCCAATAACCTGCAGGTCGACTCAGCCGCACCATCATTTGAATGAGAGGATATCTTGCTCTCGCTGGCCTTTCTTTTTACCGAGCTGTTAGAGACCGTCTCCATGAATGGACTGAGTAGCCCACATTAGACCTATTACTCTGGATTGCCTGAAACGCGAGCATCGATGAGCGTTCCGCACCTGAGCCGTCGTGTCTAGGTTCATGGCATGGCTGAACTCGCAGCCGTCGGGCTCGTGAGCAACATCATCTCCTTTATCGATTTCAGCATCGAGTTCGGCCAGCTCGTCCGAGACGTCGCGCAAGCCCACGGACAGCTCCCCCAAGAGCTCGAAGAGTGCCACGAATACGTCAAAACTATATCTTCCTGGCTGGCTAATATCAAAAATAATCTTGTAGTCCCCACGAGGCTGGGAGCGGAGGAAGAGGATGCCAACCTCGAAGCGGCGATATTGCGGTGCACGGATACATCGAACAATTTGATCAAGCTGCTCTCGTCGCTTGGTGGGGCTGCAGGCGTGGAACAGGGTGCATCTACCGCACGTTTTGATAAGATTCGCGATGGCTTGAGGAGTGTCAAGAGGGCTGGGAAGATTGTGTGGAGGAAAGATGAAATACGGGGGATTCGGGATAAGCTTCGAGAAAATAGAGATGATGTACACGCGTGTATAGCAAGTCGAACGGGCATGAAGGTCGGCCAGATACGGTATGTTGATTCCCTGGTCCAGATCGGTGGATGGCTGACGGAGATGCAGAGAAGAGCAGAGGGAGTTCACGGAAGCTGTCCGAGATATGAGGGGGACTTTCCGTCACGCAATCGTCAGACTGGAAAGTCTCGAGTCACAGAATCAGTATCTGATACTTCAGAATCATCAATTGGTAAATATAGCGATCGAAATTCCGTTCAAGCTCTTGGTATAGGCACATGCTGAATTGACTTATCACAGAACGAAAAAGTCGATTTCCTGTGCGATATGCTTGCTGTCATGCAACGGGATCGTAGCAACAGATTCGCGGAAATCTTCGAATTCGTCCCTCCCAAAATCGCGATGTCTCAAGTAATGGAACAGGTACCACACCTAATAATCTTGATAATTTGATATCATTTTTCTGACGAGTTGCAGTTACATTTTGCCTTCGATAGTGTTGCGTCAAGGCTCTTAAGATCACGATCTAGTCCCAGTGCTCGACCTAATCGTATGCAGTCTGGGCCAGCGATATATCAGCTTTCAAAGGTGCCGAATTCAAAGAGCAGTGATCTAACCATTCGGGTCATTACAGGAGATGGGAGGGGTATGCCACGGCGTCAAGCGAGTCCAAGAATGCTGAATCTGGCAGCCGATGATGTCCGAGATGACTTCTCACTACCGCAGGCCTTCTATCGCTGCCGAGGAGAGACTTTATTTTCCTTCAAAACTACTACGAAGATCACTTTTGCGAGTCCAAGAATGCTGGATCTGGCAGCCGATGATGTCCGAGATGACTTCTCACTACCGCAGGCCTTCTATCGCTGTCGAGGAGAGACTTTATCTTCCTTCAAAGCTACTACGAAGATCACTTTTGTTTGGGCAAGTGATAATGCTGCAGACCAATCCACCTAGTTTCATTTATGCTGACTCGAAGTTCTGCAGTTTCGCCGCAAGGGTTCAGAATTATCGATTCTGAACTTCCGAAACTCAGACATGCTTTCCGGGTTAACTTCAGGCCCAGGAATTGTATCGTCTCATGGAAGGCTGCCGAATTCTCACCAAGCCGAGGCCACGGATGACGTTGATATGATCAACAGTCTAGGAGACATTCTAGAGCCGCGGATGCCGAACAGTACTAGGCGGGATGATCCAGACGTGGTCGATGAGCTTCCGCCGCCAGAGAATTCGGACACCAATTTTTCACTCGGTAGCCCTGACAACGATTACAATCCTCTACCCAACTTTCAATTTAAGGATCTCCTGGTTGGCTCTCCTCGTTTGGGTGTTTACGATGAACTGCAACGTTTGGGGCGAGAACAAGCACTCCGCAAAGCACCCAGTACCAACAAAGACAATAACTCGGAACAGTGAGTTAATCAATTTTTCTTTTCCTAATCCATGCCAGAGTCTTAGCATTACTTTGCTAAATCTTACCTTATTCTCAAACCCCCTATGGTTGCAACACTAACTCGGATATCAGACAAGAAGACGAGCGGGGTATAATGATCGAACGGGACTGGTCTCTCGAAGTCAAAATCCTCTTCTGGATATGCAGTATCTCAGCTACTTGTCGTGTCCTATCTTATGGGCTTGAACATTGCGGAGTTCTTCATTCGTCGTCATCCGCATTGGCTTTTTCACTGACGTCGACAATGGTAGTTGGGTTCTTTGGCTGGATGTATTATCTTGATGCCTTGAGTTTATTCCTGACCAATCCGAAAGGCACACTGCATCCGAACCCCTCCTTCAGGTCAAAGAGTTTCGAGAAATTATCTCTTGGTACGTCGGTATTTCTGATCTCACAATCCATTGAAGCTGGGTTTTTATGGCAAAATATGTTTAGCTTCAGGCTGATATATCTTAACAGGCTACTCTCGCTTTGCATGATTTGCTTAATCGTTTGTATTGCCGTCGGGAACCAACCGGCATTTGCGACGTTCACCCTTCTCGTCCTAGTTTCGAGCTGCATACTGCTATGGTATGAGTATATACGGAGAAAGATTTCTAGACTCCCCTGGACGAAACGCACCATCGGAGCCTGCCAGCTCTGCATTCTCGTCATTCTGTCTCTCTTCGCGTATGTCTACATCATTGCCTTGTTTACGAGGGAGATGATTCGTCACTGCGGTGCCTTCACCGCTACATCCGCAGTGCTGCTCTTGATTCCTTTCTGCTCCCAATTACTCTTTTTGATAGATATAGAGTCAAGGGTGGGAGAATGCTTTCAGTGGGCCTTCCTCCTTGTGATACTGAGGCTCGCGCTCCTCGATGATTTTGAGGCTTGGTGGAAACCGTACCTGGGATGTTTGGCTGTTTCTAGTTGCGCATTTTTTGTCGTTTCTCGTTGGCAGACTTTATACAATCACTGGTGAGTGATATGCATTGCAATCTATGAGAACAATCTGATAAATTTCCTGGTCCACCAGGGGGTGCAGGATTTCGTGGGACTATAACCGAGAACTCCATCAACTTCAAGAAGTAATTAAAACCACAACTTCTAATAACATCTTTCAAAAATAAGATTTCGAATATTAAATATAAACCTTTAAAATCTTGTAATAATAGTTTCTTTTTATTTACGTTATATCTTGTGTAAATTATGTTTAAAAGTAATAACTTTTTGCTTTTTAAATTTCTTTAATTAATAAATACTTATAATCACAAGTCTTAAATTAACAAATAGAACTTTAATTTCAAAGTGTTAAGTATCTATTTCTTTAATTTTAAGTCTTTTTATTACTAGGTGGTTATTTAATAAAGTCCTGAAAAGTCCAATTTTTAGTGGGGTTTCCGATTCTGTCCCACGAATTCCTGCACCCCCTGGTGGTCGCCTCAAGTTGAATACATCGACTTTTATTCGATTTTCAGGGGACATGGGGACAATTCAGTGCTTGAAATCACAACTGCAGCAATACCGTCGTACTCCTTTAGCATTGCTCGTCTGACTGAGTCACTGAGGATTGAAGAAACTTCAAGTTCACAGCAATCTCAAGGGAACTTCATTGGACTTCCTGCTTCGAAGTTAGCAAACATAAACAAGAACCGTATATACCGTACGCATGATACCGGATATCACAGTTGTACAGTATATGCACATTAGTCTTGCAGACGCAAACTTCTCTTCAGAGTTCCCAACAGGCCGGAGTTATGCGAGAGGAATACTCTTCAGCAATTCTTATGAGTCAAAACTGGGTTCGCGTTTCTCTTGTTCATTACGACAGGTGCTCAGATTCTATGTACTGCATGAACATATTCCATTGAAGAGGCGTGAGGTAGTCTTCTACGTGAGGTTATGCCGCATTCTCATCCACGAGATGATCATCTCGAGGGTCTGGTCAACTGGCCTCTCTAAGCCTGTAAACCAATTCGTTTCTCCCCAATGTTGTTTCGATTGCTAAAGACATTTCTTCTTCTGTCCAAGATACTATATTTTTGCTCATGGTCATGTTCTGCTCTGCGAGGATGGAATTTGAAAGTTTCACTCATAAAGATGTCGCCAGGTTCGGTTTTCGTGAACTTTCCAATTGCTTCCTCGATAGACGAGGGTTCAGGTGCGACTTATGTGGCATTGTTTTGGTTGTGTTGGAATGACCGCAGAAGCTGCTCAGGTCCTTTTGCATGGATGCTGCTAAGTAATGAGATAGAACGTGATGGATAATCAGCAGAAGCTGGTCCTGTTCTCTCTCAAGCATAGCTAAGCAACTCTACCTTTTTTGTCACTGGTTAAATCCTGGTATAGTGTGCCACAGAGCTAGAATGATGCCGTATCCCAAATCGGCAGTCCAATTTTGCTCTGTGACTAAGGCTGGTTGGTCGCAAGTCTCAATTCTGTCATGCTCGCAAGTGGACCCGTTCCAAGCTGGCCTCATTCCAAAAATTGCAAGCCGCAGCTTGGGATATTTAGCAAACAAAAGATTACACCTGTTACGAAGGAGATAGACATTTGAGAGTCAACTTCTAAAGCGACAAAGCCCTGTCCTCACTCCTCACCACTTACCCCTTCCCAATGTTTACTTTCCACTTAAATTGCAGCTAAGATGAGCTAGTTCATAAAATGTTCAGATTTACCCAAAATATGTAAGCTGTTGGGTCTTAAGCATCAGTTCCGATGAATTTTAGTATGAAAGTTGGAGGTTCTGGCGCCGCCGTAAAAACAAAGTTGAACTCGAGGCTCGTCACATGACAAAGCAGTCTCGAGATCGCAAGTAAGTGACCTGGATGAATCTGTTGGGCGATGAGCGAGACGAGGCGAGCTTCGTAAAAAGTTACGTGTCGAGCACTCTTTAAATATCTGCACCATCATTTCCTCTTGGTCACCTCGAACAGCGCAGAAAGTCCACGGACTAGCGCATCACAACCTCCCACCTCCCTGAGTATCACTACAATCGAAGACGATTGGATATTCAGCAGGATTTCTTTACTGAGGTTCGGGTTGAGGTTCAGAGAATTAAACAGTAATTCGATATGTCAGAGCTGGCTTGGATGAATTGGGTGGATGCTTCTGCTACTAGAGTGAGATTTTGTTTCTGTGGGTTGGGCAGACAATGGAAGCAGATCGTCTTCAAGGAACTGGCTGGAATGGGAATCAGAGAGTGCCTAGCATGTAGATCTACTCATCATCCGCAAGATTGTAGCTCTTGCCTCTATTAGCAGTAATAAAACGTCTCTTGAAATACTCAAGTTCCCGCATATGGGATTCATCCTGGTAATAGACAAAAAGCTAAGTGGGATAGATTCAATACATCTGCTACGAGAAAGCGCTCTTTACTCAAAAATGCGACATTTTAGGAGTGAATTTAACATCGCTTTATGTCGCATAAGCTAGCGTACTAACGGTACTATCGTAGAAGACAAATTTAACACATGTTCTCGCGCCACCCCGCCACATTCTCGAAATGTTCTCGGCGACATCAACACCACCGCATGCGCTTAGTTCGAGTTGAAGTACCGCTCTCCACATCCTGCACCAGGCTCCCAAAGCTCGAGAAACAACACTTGGTGCTCTGAGAAAGACTTCAAGTCTGCTGGTATTCAAGAATAAGTTTTCTCTTCATTTCAACAAGTGCACGCAATGGCTTGGTCTGAGAGTGACGACGAGTCGAGCAATGGTGGACCACCCGCAAGCCATGTTGCGAACCACTTCGATCGCAGAAAGTTACCAAAACAAGTCTGCGTATCCTTTAGGCAAGAAATCTCTGGTCTACTATAAAGCTCATGATCATGTACTAACGTGTCTCTTCAACAGCAAACCCGCCCAACTCATGGTAACCTTCATAGTCGGCCCCGACAAGCAATCCTTCGTCGTCCACAAACACCTCGCAAGCGCGCACTCCCCATTCATCAGAGCCGCTTTTGAAAGCAAGATGCTAGAAGGGATTACTCAAACCATGCACCTCGAAGACATCAACTGCTCGACATTTGGCATGTTGGTCCACTTCCTATACACAGCCCAACTAGACGAGAGTAGCTATTTCATACCCGGCTACGATCCTATCGATGACCCCACCGGCCCACCTTGTCGAAGTGATGATTACAACCTCGTACAGCTGGCGAAGTTATGGGAACTAGCGGAGCGTCTACTCATGCCGACTCTGCAGAATTATGCTGTGTCTGAGATTTGGAGAGCGGCGGATGAGGGATGGGTTTCTGAGGAGAGGTTGAGGGCTTTTGTGGCGTATGTGTGTGAGACGGATGAGGGTGGTGGAGATGCTAATAGGGGGTATTTGTTGAGGGAGGTTGTGGTTAATATCGCGGCGTGGTCGCAGTATAAGTGTATTATGAACTGGATACCTGATAGTATCTGTCGGGAAGTCGCGGATCTGTTGAAGCGCCAGTATCATAAGAAGGATGGTACAAAGGTTGCGAGGGAGGAGCACTTTTTTGTGGTTGTTGAACCGGGAGAAGAGGTGTCGAGGATTGATGGATGAGCTTTCGCTGATTTTCTTGGATGTGTTGGCACTGTTTGGAAATCCAGAGCAGAGATTTGACCTTCGGTCTCGAGATTCCGAGGATTTCTTCGTGTTTGTGCATTGAAAATGCCAAAAGATGTTCTGCGAGTGGTCGGTAGCAAATTCAAGAGCATGAACACGTTTCTCGTTCTTCTCCTAATGATTCCCCATTCATTGGAGCATTTCATTTCAGAATCTTACACATACTTCTTCGAGCGCATCTAATCCTTAAACATATGTTCCTTGAAGCTGCCCATGCTTCGTCAAGGAAGTGCCTCCAAATTAGTACCCACGTTCCGAGTTTCAACGGGCAAACCCAAAACCCATCCCGACTGACCACAGAAGGGCTCTCAAGTCTACTGTTCGCAGCGCGAGCCTTAGCGTCTCATATATCTGGTGTTGCCAGAAAAGAATGAGGAGGCTCTCATCCTCAGCATCCCTTTCAGTAGCAACTTGTACTTAAAGCGAGACGATCCCTCCCTCCCTAAACCGATCCTTTACCGTGTCTTTGTCCTCATCTTGGCCTCCTTTGCATGAGCTGCTTGAGGTCCAGGTGTGTAGCCACTATTGATTACCGACAAAAGGCAGGCAGATCCAACCTAGCATCCGCTCAGGATTCTTGGCAGTTAAATCGCCGTCTGTCTGAAGCAAATCATCCTGCCCGATCTCACAAATCTACCTTCCCTTCTCCAACAGAAATCGTCGTCGATGCCTCAACGACGCCCCTCCACCCTCCTCTCCCAACCGCCACACTTGTACTGATACTTGCAAGCGACTTTGTACTGGTAGCTGAGATCATCTGACCGATGATACTGGGAAGCGACTTTTCTTCTGCGCGTGACGGCGAGACAAATCGCGCTGTTGCACTCACGAGCAGTGTGAGCATCTCAGCTGGGAGCAGAGAACTGATGATATTTTCTAATTCTGGATCATCGAGTTGCTCAGCGTTGATGTTGAGGTTTAGATCTGGGAGCTTGATGGTTGTTGTGTATGAGATTACTGGGAGGGCTGTTGATGCGGTAATGGGGGTAGTTGAGGTCTGATACCGGAGGTTAGTCATGGCTTTCAGTGAGAGGGGATTGGAGAGGGGAGCGGAGGAGGGTGGGTACGTGGGTCTTGAAGCCAGGAAGGGAAGATACTGTTGTGCGGAGAGAAGGAAGGTAGAATTGCGTGCGCCTTACTTCTGGGGTTGGTTCGGCTGTGAGGGGCATTTGGCCTGTTGTTGCGACAGCTACAGCCGAGAACAGGGAAAAGAGTGCTATATATCTCATAGCGATAGAGCACTTCATCGCGAATTAGAGGATAGGTAGCCAGGGAGCAAGACGATCAGCGTAGGGATATTGTAATGCAGATATCCAGTGATCGGGTGTCAAGCAATAGCCAAGTCTTGGATTGGAAGAGGATGTGAAGACACATCAATGCAAGAGAGAGCCTGGTATATAACGTAGAGGCAAATTGGACGACAGTAACGGCATTAGAGAGAGCACTGTTGGAGATTTGTACAGATCTTGACGTTTGGTCGTTTTTAGGCTGATGGGATTGATGGTGGGGTGTATCATTTGGCGTTTCGGAATTCTGTTGTAGGAACGCCCCTTTGTATCTTCAAAGTCTTTATTATGAAGGTTCACGTGTGCTCGAGGACAGTGTTGCTGTAATGTGGAGATGAAAAGGAGTTTGCAGAGGTTCAGGTTGGTGGGCTGAGGTATCGAAGTGAGATTAAGGTTGAAGAGGGAGGTTGTTAAAGGTGAGGAGCATTTACCCCTGAGCTCGCTTGCACAGCCAATGGCGCAAGCGTGAAGCCCCATTTATCACTCAACTCTCCCCGTGGTGTCCTAACACTTCAGCGAACAAAGGCGAAGGAAATCGGATTGATTCGCATCATCAACTCTTACATCTAAACGATACTGCGGCTTCAAGTTCGATCACTGTTCTTTAAATAGACACCTGAGGAAAGGTGTGTTCACTCACTTGAGTCGCTTCAAAGCATGACAAGCCAATCAAGGAGATGTGGTTTCCTAAGAAATTGACTTCTTATCTTTTGATCTGATACCCTACTTAATGTTAACCACTATAAAATTACCCACTACAAATTACCCACTACAAAATTACCTAAACTCTAGCATTTCCCCGCAATTTCCCTCAAGGTCATGTCCAATTCGTCCCATGCCTCCTCCTCAGATCCACCCCTCTCTTCTCTCTCTACCCCCTTCGCTTCAACATCCCCATTCCTACTTCGCAACCTGCACCTCCCCTGCAGCCAGAAACGAGTTCTCAACCACCTCCCCCTCAGGAACCTCCCTCAAGCCCCAAGTCAAATCCGGATTCGGGATCACTATCGGCTTCTTGAACAAATTGGGGTTGAAAGTGAGGACGGAAGTTGGAGTTGGGATTGGAGCAGCCAGATCGATCCTCGTAATATGGTCTGGTTTAAACTCAGACGGGATGGTGGGAATGATGCGTTTGACGACTTCGCCTTCGGAGTTCGGGTTTGGGTTGGGGTCGGAGATAGAGCGTTTGCCGGGGTAGTAACCCCAGTAGTAGCGGTATGGCCAGGGTCGCTCTTTGCGGAGTGCCTCTGGGGCTGGTGCAGGTGCAGGTGCTGGAGCGGGCGCTGCTAAGGAGAGAGTTGAGAAGGCGAGAATGATGAGGGTGGTTGAGAGCTTCATGGTTGGGTATTGGGAAATGAAGATTTGGTTCGATAGTTTCGAGAATGGATTTTGAGATTTGAGTTTGCTGTGAAGTGAATGGAGAATAGATAGTGACGGAGAAGAGGAACAGCAGATGGCGAATGCTGGTTGTCTTATATGATTACCCGAGTACTACTTACTGTGCCAGTTCAAAGTCTCAACTCTCCCTTAGCTCTTTCGCTTGATTTTTGTCAATTGCCTCGAGCTGATCCTATTCTCTCCTCACCTGAGTCCGAGCCGTCCCTAATCTACACCTCGTCCCCAGCTTCAAAAGGCAAACGACGAACCACGTCTCTCGGTAACCTAAGATCATCAAGTCCAGAGATTCATGTCTAGGAAACACAGCCCCGGTGGCTCAAACAACTTTCTCTACATCCAACAAGTACATCAGAAACAAATCTCTTCCTGTGATCCCATAAATCCCAGCGGCAAGTAGCTTGACTTGTTTGGAATGCACATCACCTTGCAACTAGGGTACGATAGAATGCCACTACTAGCTAATTCTACTATCAGCCGAATCAACACCTTAGGTATGGCTTTCATCACCAGTCACACAGATAGACATACCTCCCACCAAAGCCACAGTACGGAATATTCCCACCTAGAGTAAGGCACCGCTCAATCATTCGCTAACAGAAAATGAGACATCCATCCTTTCATCGGATTTAACATAAGGCTGAGGAAGATTTCCTCCAGATCCCCGCCGCAGGTACGACAGCCCTACCACCAAGTTCAGGGACAGCCGACGGTTTGCAGATGCGGGAAGCAGATTTGATTGGATCAGAAAGAGAAGTGTATTATAAGCGTATACTTCGCATATCTCCGATCCATTCTCGCTTGTTCAGCCGCAACCCCCCTTTTCTACTTCCCCTTTCTCCTTTCTCAGCCTCGCTTGGCGGGCTCTCGATCCTCACCGCACATTGGCTGGGGAGCTAACTTCACTGCCTCCACGGATCTGAAATTGTGGTTTCGTGAGGGGGTAGAGATCATTAATTGGCGAGTAATGGAAAAACCTCACTTATGTTAATTGTTCCCCCTTCTGAATCCTTCATCTGAGCATGCGCCTTCACTTTATTTCCTCGTGAACTTTACATTCCCCCCTTTGTCTAGAGAGAAATTTCTCTATATTTTCCTCGTAACGACGACTCGTTCTCTAATCTTGATTTATTTCTCTTCAGCATTTTTCAATTTCCCCAAACTTCATCAGGCCCTTGAGGAGAAAGAAAGAAAGAAAGAAAGAAAGAAAGAAAGAAAGAAAGAAAGAAAGAAAGAAAGAAAGAAAGAAAGAAAGAAAGAAAGAAAAAAAAACAATGGAATTTCTCAACCCATCAAAGACGATTTATCATCCGGTCCGTAACTACGATAACGATGCTGACTCTTCATCTTCCTCGCTCTCGGTATCGGGAGCAGATCCAAATGAACATCTCATCCCCGAGAAAGATACTCTCTGCACACACGCCACACTGTCTTCTCGACAGCATTCGTTGAGGAAATATCTACCTTTCCTTCTGCACCTCCTCTTGATCGCCATTTACACCACAGCTTTCATCTATCAACCGGCGAAAGTTGTGATCCGGGAAGGCTTTGATGGTACGTCAAGTCAATGATAAGCTGGTGATAGGGGGAGAGTAGCAATCGCTGACATATGTATGGGATATACAGCACCAACAGATGCACCAATCGAGTATGAGACCGTGAAGTATTTCGGCGAGCCAGGCGGGTCGATATACTTCGGGCCGTCGAATAATGAGACGGATGCTGCGTGGGAGGGGTTGTTGACGAGTACGTACCTCACTTATATCACTGTCTTTCCGATCCATCTCATTCGCTGTCATTAACTCCACTCCAATCCTTTCCTTCTCATTTTTTCTAAAGAAAGAAGAACGGCGAGATTGACTCGTGTTATTCAGATGGACCAGGCATCGTTTGGATCTCAGAAGACGCAGCGTCCAGGCTATCCGAGCCCACGGAGCGGGTGCGCGATTACAACCGGGAGATTAACCCTGATGTGCCGGGGTATATGGGCAATATCGAGGTGTTCCATCAGTTGCATTGTCTTGTGAGTTTCTTTTGTCGTCTATCCCCACTGTCCTTCAATTTTTTTTTTGGAAAAAAAAAGGTATACTCTCTTGGGATATCATCTAGTGTGTATATTACAGTCCGCCAGTGAGGACCTTGATACAGGAGTCACGCAGTCACCAAGAGAGAAATGGAAAGCTTTGACTGACCAGCGTATCTGCGAATAGAACCGAATCCGTAAACTCTTCTACAACCAAACACGCGAAGACGTACATGACGAGATCCCAGAGATGCGAGAGCCGCATACGAGTACATTCCCCCCATTTCCCCACATCCTCCTCGTCCTCCTGCCCCTCCTACCACATCCCTCATCAAACCCCACAAAATCATAACTAATCCTCCCTCCCCACAGCACACTGTTTCGAGTACCTCCGCCAAGTCCTCCAATGCCACGGCGACGTAGGAATCATGTCCCTAGGCTGGGACGCGGAAGGGGAAGCATACACCGCGATCTTCGAGACGGAGAGACAGTGTAGGAATTTCGAGATGATTAGGGAGTGGACGAAGGAGCATCAGGTGTTGACGTTCTTGCCTACTAATAGGATTAATGCTTCGGATTTTGAGGATGGGAGGTAGCGGTTCGGGTGATGGGATGGGATAGAATAGGATAGGTTAGGATACGATAGAGAGTGTACTTGTGGAGTTAGGGTTAGGTGAGTAGAGTATTTAGTTTGATCTGGTATTTACGTTGGGTTTTGGGAAAGGATTGGAATGGGGATACTACTGTATTGTAACTTACCTATTGAATAAATCGCAATACTGTACCGAATGTACTTCACCTGATCTTTGCAACCAAAACCGGCCGAAGCAAAAATCGAAATCGAAGTATCAGATCTGAATCAGGCTAGCCTAGTGTAGCATAGAATTCAGAATGAGCAGCCAAGCCTATCCATACAATCTTCTCACTCACCTAAGGTACTTGCTAACACTACTACTCACTTGGTCACTCGCCTACTGATTCGCTTACTTACTCCCGGTGAAATACATATGGGATAAGACAGTATTCGTATATTGATTACGAGGAGGCTGACGCATGTGATACCTCCCCCTTCTTTAAATAATTCTACCAAATTTTCGATCGATGACAGACGTAGACGTAGTGATGTGGTGTGGTGTGGTGTGGTGACTGAGCGAGGGAGGGAATGATTCTCGGCTAGCGAAAAAGGGGGGCCGGGTGACCCCTCGCGGGGATCGATCGGCTAGGGCCGAAGTGTCTTGACTTTGCAAATATAAAAAAAAAGCCTGTTTTCTTGTCTTGGGATTGTACGGATGCAATGATGATTGAGACAGTGGAAATACGAGGTTGCGTACTCTGTCTCTGAAGTGGTGATGTGAGCTCGGGGGACTGCCGTGGGGTATTCAACTCGGGAATGCCGCGCATGTCCTGGGGTATGGGTGTGGGTGTGGGTGTGGGTGTGCCAAACCTACAGGAAACCAAACAACCTAAACGAGCGAGTCAGGGGGAGCTTTCACATGAAAGGCTAGTGGAGACGGAGGCAACCCCTCCAATGATCAAGGCTCATCATCTGACAACCATCTCGATATGGGAATCCTGATCTTCTCAGACATGTCAATGTTTGAGCGACTAGACCGCTTTCTCTGGTTGATGGGTGCTGGATTTGGCAGCAGTTGTTTCCGGATCGGGGATGTTTGGTCGGTGGATGGATATTGGGCGCGAGAGGCGGATTGGGAAGATGTGATTGAAACATTTCTGAATCATGGAATTCAAGCGGTAGGAGAGACAATGACATTGTGAGATGGAATAATGAAACGGGAAGTGTCAAAAAACAGGTCTGGCATTTTAGATCCTCAAGATTGAACGGAATGGATGGTCCTTGAATCTGGTGGGGGATTGGCTGGGTTGTTGGAGGTTGGAGGCTGGAAGTTGGATGGACATGTTAATAAGCGGTCAAGCCTTTCTGATATGCGTGAGCATGATCGTGATCGTGATCGTGATCATCATGGTAATCGATCAAGTGCGTGTGGTACAATCTATCTGTCATGCTGATTTACAGTAGCATTCTGGCCAGGGGGCTGAATGATGTGTGGAGGTTGCAGTACGAGAGGTGGATGACTTGACCTTCTGCTCCGGATGCTGCAGCGACATATGTATAGCTTTGAGCCGCGAGATAGAAATGCAGCCATTTATGACACAAGGACGACTCGAAGCTACAACAACACTGGTGCATTCAAGCCCACGAGTCACAATCGTCGTCTCGTCCCCCACGAAGGCAGATCTCCTTCCAAGCTTCCACGAACGACTCGGCTTAGAGCGTATCAAAGCTCAGAACCTCGTTGGAATTGATGGTTACACGCAGCAAGCGCAGTTCCAAGGCTTGGAACAGAGATAGGACGAGAAGCCGCAAACTCACATACATTCGAGCTAAGCTACTGTAACCAACCTCATTATCGTCTACTATTATGAACAAGGATTACTGTTCTATCCAGCCCAGCCAGCCCAGCCCAACCCAACCCAGGTCAAGTCTTGTAGGCCACCAATACTTCGCTCGTAGCCAGCCGTCAGCCATATCCAGCCAGCTTCCCTTCTCACCGAGGAGCTTCCTCGTAGCATCATCCCCTTTTCACAAACACATCTCCATCTCTTGCCCACGACTTGCAATCGCAGATTGAAGATCCCGACACTCTGGACCAGCGGGGTATCTAAGGTTTGAAATCCACCCGGTAGGTTTACTGTACTATACCTACGGCATCGTGTCATTTTGTGACGGCGCAAGAAGTCGTCACTAGCGTTTCCGTTGAAAGGGCTGGGCTGTCTGGCTGGCTGGCTGGGAGTGTGTGTACGGACTGGACAGTAGGCGAGAAGCGGCAGGCAAGCAGGGACTCGAGGTCGAGGGTCGCGGGTCGAGGGTCGAGGGAGGGACAACGGCGGTGAAATTTGTCTGAGCGCCAAAGAGCGAGAGAGAACGAGAGCTCGCCTTGTCTTCTGCTTCTTCTTCAACAACTCCCAATCCCTTCACCCCCCCATAGCCCGACTAGACTGATTTTACCTCCACCACGGGGCGGTCAAGTCAGCCTTGCCATATTCACTGGCCTACTCTATTCTGCCTAGGAGTCATCCCTACTCCTCTTCTCGACCGGCCAGACTCGATCTTCTTCCTCTTCGTCTCTTCCATCACCAACCTCTCTTTTCCCACGCGACATCAAATCCCCCACCTCGAGGCGGGGTCGCAATACAGCACAGCACAGCAACCCTCAACCTATTGCTCCCCTCACCCCTTCGATACCGAATCCTTCCTCTTCATCTACTTCCGAATTCCATGTTAAGCCAGGGCACTCCCAGAATGTCGACCGAGTACAGACACATGAGCTCCGGCTCGCTGAACATTCCCCCGCCAACTGCGCTTAATGGTTCAGGCGGTCCGCCACCCCCAGTCGGAGGCATGGGAAGATTCGAAGGTCCACGAAGTCCTCCGGGCAGACAAAGTGAGTGGCAGAGGGCGATAGCAATGTGCGGAAACTGGGGAAATGGTTATTGACAGCCTGCAGATACCTCTCATGTACCATGCAAGTTCTTCCGGCAGGGCGCATGTCAAGCTGGTTCAGCCTGCCCTTTCAGTCATGATCTGGCCAGCACAAACGATAATGTCTGCAAGTACTTTGCAAAGGTGATTCCGAGCCTTATTATTCTTTACTCTCTAATGGCAGAAGCTAAATATTGAAGGGTAACTGCAAATTCGGTCCCAAGTGCGCCAACGTCCACGTCCTGCCTGATGGTCGCCGAGTAAATTACAAGCATGGAGGAACAATGGGAGGTGGACATCTGAATATTGGAGGACGACTGAACAATGATGGATACCACACCCGACCGACAACCTCCACCTTGACGAACTCCTTCATGGGTACCAATGGAGCTCCCCCACCATATGCCCACCAATACCAAGGCTACCAGGACCAAGATAACCCTTACCCACCTATGATCGGACGTCAACAAAGCATTGATATCAATGTTCCTACGATCGATACTAGCTATGCCTCCCGCCCAGTCTCCAATTATGGCTCTCCACGAGATGAGGATCATAATCGATTTGGTCTTGGTTTATCGCCAGTTAATATGAAGGGTCTGAGTGTTCTGGATGCTCAATTACCAGCCTCATTCGACAGCAATGGCATTTCCATGATCGCTAGATATGGTCCAATTGCCTCTTCCGTCCCAGCCAAGTTCGGTCTTGACTCACCACCCAGTTCTCTTGGAGCCGCAAAGGATGGAAGAACCTCAGAAGCCCTGAAGAATCTACACAACTCGGCCTTCGGCGATGATACGAGAGATCGGTTCAATGGCATGCCTTCTTCGCCTCCAGCTTTCCCTGTCGAGGAGTACTTCGGAAAGAGAACTATGCATTCCCAGCGATATGCGAAGCCAAAGGTTATGTCTTCTAGTCTGCCAAAGGCCGATCATGAGTGGGACCCTGCGTTTACGTTTGAGGAGGATCTTCTGCCAGAAACTCTGAAGGATTTGATGACACCACAAGAGAAGGCTCGTCGCGGTTCGCGAACTGCAGATGATGAGGGTAGACCAATCAACAGCGGAACTGGTACACCTAACAATGATATGGGCATCAAATTCGGCTCTCCCTCGAATGCCAGCCCGTCTCGATGGAATGGTCTCTTTCAACGAAAGGAGGAGGAAGACCGGGCCCGAGCATCTGCATTTGGTCATGTTGGCTCGCCTCTCCGTAACTCATCCCTTCATCTAGGTGCCAGTCCTAGCTCGAGACCACTTGCCAGACCGAGTGTCTCAGGCGATTCTTCTCCATACCTCGCATCTCCACCCCGCCAAGGCTCACTGATCTCCCGAGAGCTCCAAAGAACGCGCCTCGCCAGAGCCGAATCCAGTGGTACTGATCTCCCCATCCGTGGCCCAAGCAATCCAATTAGTGGCGCTCGAGCTGTCGCTGAGCGACAGGTCAGTTCGAGCAGTATGAGCAATGGTGGAAGTGGCAGATTCACAACACCAATCGATGAGGAGCAAGGTGACTTCATGTTCAACTTGGAGGGTATGGAGGATTCGGATGAGAAGAAGGGCGAGAAGCGCAATAGTGGTGGTTGGACTTTCCCAAGTGGTACCAGATCCTCTGGCCGTAACGGTGGCGCGGGTACCACGAATGGCGGGGTTGAGGGTATGTTTGGAGCCCGATGAGTGGTCTAATCACGACTTCATCACGAATTTCATGAAATCTCACCCAGCGTCACGAAATCCACCCATGCATCATGAAAAAAGACGACAAAACTTCCGTCTCTCAAAAAAGGGATTTTCAAAACTACCGACTGTACATCACAACCACACAAGGATCACGATCAGTACAGCAACGTTCCCTCATCTCACGAACAAAAAGATTTCATGAAGTCCAAAACCAGAACGAAAATCAAAATCTTCACATCCCGGCGTTACATCATTTCAAGTTCCTCTCTACATATGGCCCCCCTTTTGCATGCACGACAGTCGTACATCTGGAGGGATGCGTTTGTGAGCTACCCTTTTGCGTCTTGCGTCATTTGTTTGCATGCATCGCGTCACATATTGGCCTACACATCTTTGCTAGGAATTTCTAGGAAGGAGGGGCTACAGTTGGCTTTTGGGCTGATTGGTCTGGGGCTGCCTGGGGTTGGATTTGGGCTACAATTTTGTTTTCCATAAGACCAGACCAAAACGGACACGCAGACCACACACATAGGTATACCGCATACACAGGCACACGTATGATACATACATACTATCATACGATCTGTACTATAGAACATCCCTTCTTTTTCTCTTGCCTTTACCTTACTTTGCTTTGCTCTCGGTGCTGCATTTATGGGATGGATGGAGTGCTTGGGTGTTTGCTTGGGTTACGTGGGTGGGGGTCATTTGGCGTAAAATCATTTTCGAAGTCCTCCTCTGCTGTGAATTTTGGGCTTCTGATTCTGCCCTGCTGATTTGATTTGTTCTGTTGATCGGCCAGACTATTCCAATTCCACAGGAAGATTCTCTTCTCGGCCCTAGCTTAGATATGTTGTCAAATCTAGCTTGCCTTGCGTCTTTCTGACTTGAGGAAGTCGAGGACACCGACGGGTAGTCAGAGGGTAATCAGGGGGTGTTTATAGATTTGACTTTAGTTTGTCATTAATTGGGAATGAATGGGTAGTTGGGCGGTTGCATTTGCTTTCTATAGAAATGAAATGAGAATGCCACTTCTCTCTCATCCCTGTCAAACAAGTAATGTATGGCAATTTTGATTGTCCATCTATTCTACCTGCAGTGATCGTTGTGGCTGGAAAGATTTACTATGTAGCCATTTAAAATATATTGTTATTATGTATTGTGAGACGGCATTCCCGTCACCCCCCCTGGGAAGCGAAATAGACGATCAACGGTTCTGAGGTGGGGAATAGAAAGATAAAACGACGGATTCTTATCACAAGAGCTTCATTACCCAATTGGAATCATTTTACACCAGGAATATTGTCAGAGAGTTGCGTTGTATTGGGTCAACTAAGTGGTGAAGTGGGGAAGAGGGTGATTTTGATTTGGTTTGTTGTTTGTTTGGGTGTGAGGCGAAGGCTGACATGTCAGGCAGGAAAAGAAGAGTGAGAGGTAGGAAATAAATGCGACGTGCAACAAAAGATTTGGTGGATTTGAAGATCATGTGATGTATATCTTGGCGTAATTGTGAAGCTTGAAGCCTGAGGTTCGGCCTAAGGCAGGAAAAGAGCTTCAGACGGATTTTTTGCGGCAGGGACGACGGCAGCCATGCTTTCATTAGATATCGCGTTCAAGTTCGACAATTCAATAGAACTCGTAAAGCCGACCTACTTACCTATCCAGTGCTCCAGCCACTTTTGAATTTTTTCCTTCGTGAAATTCTCTCGAGCGTCTGGTTGATATTAACCGCCACAGCAAAAATCTTAGGGCTTCCAAACCCGCCTGCGCACCAAGTCCTCGCTTATTTCGCACTACCACCCGAACAAGCTAGCGTGCAGCAGACCAGCCAACTTCAATTTTCCCTCTTGGATATTTTTGAGGTTTGGAGAGATCACGACAACCTCGACAAATCATCTCGACAACCACATACCGTCAAGATGCCTACTCACTTGAGCAAGACCCGCAAGCAGTACGTATACTTCCGTTCATTTCTTGTGCTGTGTTTTGTGCTGGAGAGTGAGGGAGGGGAGGTGGGGAAAAAAGAAGATTGAGTTGGAGGGAGGATGGGTGTGCGATGGACGCTGGGAGGGATTGAGGAGGGAGGAGAAGAGGAGGGCATGGCATTGTGTCGCGAATCCGAGTCTGCGAGGAGGAATTGATCGCGGTTCTGGCGTACTGGGAATTGGGGCTTCAACTTCGCGCTTGGGGGTTCTCTCTCGACCTCAACCTCGAAGCTGATTCCTGGCCCTCTCTGCGCTCTCCAAAACACAGCTATGCACACAGAGTTGGCCTTGGATTTGGGATCTGTGATCAGATCACATCACATCATATCGAATCGGAAAAAGAACACAAGCTAACATATCTGCTTCTCTACAGCCGCGGACACGTCTCGGCCGGACACGGTCGTGTAGGCAAGCACCGCAAGCATCCAGGTGGTCGCGGTCTCGCCGGTGGACAGCACCACCACCGAACCAACATGGACAAGTACCATCCTGGTTACTTCGGAAAGGTCGGTATGCGATACTTCCACAAGCAGGGCAACCACTTCTGGAAGCCGGTTATCAACTTGGATAAGGTATGTCTTGGGTTTCTTTTCTGTGGGACGTGGTGGGAATTTCCTTTTGCTCGGGGCAGGTGGGAAGGGGATTGAGAGAAGTAGAGGGAGATAATGATATGTTTGGAGAGGATATACGGAAAGGATATTGGATGGATAAATGGTTGGCCTCATCTCGGCTTCTGGCTTGAGTCTTAAACCACACATCCCAACCAAAACTGAGTGCCCAGTCAGCGTCTCAAAAAAAAAACCAGCAGGCAGCGCAAGTACCGCTTCGCCCCGCCAGATCGTCTACACGGAGCACTTTCCAAGAAGAACCGCTAACAGTCTTTGAAGCTCTGGTCCTTGATCCCCGCCGAGAAGCGCGACGAGTACCTCGCCAAGAAGAGCAGCAACACCATTCCCGTCCTCGACCTCCTCCCCCTCGGCTACAGCAAGGTTCTCGGCAAGGGCAGACTTCCTGAGGTCCCGCTCGTTGTGCGCGCTAGATGGTTCAGCAAGGAGGCTGAGAGAAAGATTACCGAAGCTGGAGGTGTCGTTGAGTTGGTCGCATAGATTGAGCGTCGATTTCAGAGCGGTCGCATTGGGTTGGGATTTACTGGCTGGATGGCGTGCTTGGGATGAAGTGAAGGGTCGCTATTCTAGGCTGATATGGTCTAGATGCATGCCTGTGGCATGGTGGCTTCTGTTAAAGGAGTTCCTCCCTTCCTACGAAATCAACAAAATGAAAAGTGCCTCAACATCCAACCAACACTGGCCCGTAGAGCCAAACTCTTTTCCTCTGGGAGACGGGTCGATATCATGTGAGATCTTTGCCTATGATAATTTAAAGTTCGGAAATAGTGTAGGATTGGATTGGATTGCCATTCTGTTATGTGCAAGATTTTTCTCGACCTGCTTCCAAGGATGAGGGTTCGGTAAGTACAGTACGGAGTCTCAAAACCTCAGCCCCCTCCTTCTACGCCAGTCTACTATTGAGCACCTTTTTGGCAAAACGAGGATATGATGTTACAGGTAATAAGCTTACAGAGGATTTCAAGCACCAAAGTTGCCTGTCGTCGGGGGGGGGTTTTTTTAACTCTCTTTATTGCTACATGCTAGAAGGACGATGATGGTATCTCAACATAACGACAACTTGCCATCCCAAAGAAGTATGCTCCGCTAGCTATGTCTGTATTTACACGTAAACGCCGCCGGCATGCCATTCAAAACCCTCTCATTAACGCCAAAGCCAAAGCCAGCCAGCCATCCCATACTCACAACCCCCTTCCACTCCCTCCCCAAGCCATTTCCCATTAGTATCATACATATCCATCACACCATATTAATCTCATCCTCGTCATCCGTATACGCATCAACCATATCTTCCTTCAAGAAAGGATGTTCCAGCGCCTCTTCAGCACTAATCCGTTTATTAGGATCTAATTCAAAGCAGCGTTCCAGAAAGCGAACAGCGAGTATCTCCTCATCACTGAGCGGATCTTCACGCCCGTTCTTCCCGCCATCATTGCGGCATGTAGACCACAAGATGATTTTCTCGAGCGTGAAACCCAGATTGCCAATCGTTGGGATGTTGCTCTCGAATGCGGTACCGTGGAGGTATGCACAAGACTTCATGCGTTTCGTACCGAAGATCGTGGCGATTTCTATCATGGCTTCGACATCATCTGCTGAGTTGAAGAATGGGAAACGCCGCGAGAGGATAGTGAGTAATATTACGCCGGCGGACCAGATATCGATCTTAGTGCTTTGCTCTGTACATTTGAAGAGTACTTCTGGAGCGCGGAACCCGCGTGTACCAGCGCGATTTGCGCGTCGTGAGGGTCGGGAGTCGTTCTTTGGGTACCCATTCGAGGGACCTTGGGTCGCGGTTACAGAGTTTGTTATGCGGCGGCGGCGCTCGAAGGCGGATTCTTGACAGAGGCAGGGCTTTGCGTCTGTGCCTTCTCGTTCGGCGAGACCGAAGTCGACGAGAACGCCACGCTGCTTGTCGGGTTCGTATAGGAAGTTGGTGGGTTTAATATCTCGGTGGATGATGCCCTTGGAGTGCACGGCTGCCAGAGATCTGAATAGTGATCGGAAATATATCTGCATGTCCCCAACTGTCATTTTCCTGAAGTATTCTCTGAAATCGGTGTGTCTGAAGTATGGTAGAACTGCTGCGACTTGGTCTGTGGATCTGAAGGCTGTGATGAGAGGGCAGACTGAATCGAAGCCTCGGAGATCGTTGAGGAGTTCCAGTTCATTGAGGATCCGAGATGGACTGCTGGTAACATAGATCTTCTTAATCGCGACGTATTTCGGCCGCCGCCTTTGCTGCGCATATTCATTACTCGCTGCCAGCGAATCCACGTCCCGGCGCGCGTTCTTCAGTGGTGGTGATGTCCATTGCGAATTTTCCTTCTCCTCGATATCCCACTCATTCTGGTAGTGCTCGTACATCAGATCCTCGGCCTTGTATACTGTAGAAAAGGTACCTATAACGCGTTAATCTATGAAGCGAGCGATTGTAGGAAGTATAGTACCCTCTCCAATCCGGTTGATAAGTCGGAAACGATCTTTCAACCCTTTGAAAGTCTCTTGAAATTTGTCCATGTCCTCTTGGACTGTGGCGTCAACAACCTCATCGCTCTCGGCAGACACATCCGAGTAGGCATCCTCTTGGTCGTCGTGCTCCTCCTCCGTCTCGGCCCTCGAATCTTCCATCCTATGGTCCTCTTGCTCCATTGACTCGTCCACCATCTCGTCGTGGTGGATCTCGAAAGGTTTCGCGCTTCTTGACCGTACTGTCGCCATCTTGCAGCTCTGCAGCTGATGGTATACAACAGCTGCTACGATCAAGCTTCCGATATCAGAGATTGAGGTATTCGGGAAGCCTGCAATTGGTTGTTTAGTTTCAGGTACCGTCCTCTGCGCTGCATGGTGTGGTGGGGTTGGATGCGGTTGTCAACAGCCAACAGGCTAATCCCGAAGGAGACGTGAACAAAACAACACGGACAGCGCGACTGGCCGATGTCAACAGAGGGACCCTGCAAGTAGTGATGGCCTTTGCGACAACAATATTTACATCCTCCATACCAGCCCGTTGATGACTGGATTTTCGCAGCAGAACACTGCGCATACATCGCCAATATGGATACAATTAATTTCGACATCAACGATGCCCTCAAACATTACATGAGCGATCCCGCGACCGTCGCAACCCCCGAAGCAGATTCCAATCTTGTGGACTGCGAAAACGACCCCGAAGCCCTAACCAACTCTCTGATCAACACAGTCCTCAACCCGATTGTGGACTCAGTAGCAGAGAATCCCGATGCTATCACCAGAAGCTCGTCGTTTGACTCACTACAGTTCCTCCTAAAGTGCGCTCCCATTTCTCTTCCCTCCTCCCAAAACCATGTATCAGAACCCGACTCTGAACTCTTCAAACGCTCTAGATCCTCATCGGTCCTCCCTGCACATGCGCTTTCAAAGATCCTCGACCTGATCGTGTCGGGACTGTCAACAGAGGCCGACATCATACACAATGATCTCGAAACCGACGAGCAGGAACTGATCTCCCATCATAAACATTTGCTGGAAGTTTTCGGCTTCTTGTTACAATGGACAACTGCCGCTGTTGAGACGAAGGCTGCAGAGAAGTCTAGCTCGGCGCCAGCTGCAAGAGGAAGGGGTAAAGGCACAAAGTCCAAGGCCACTGCTGGTAAGGACAAAGATGGAAACTGGGACTCCAGTGCCCAGCTACAGACTGCGTTGGATACAATGTGCAAGGTGCTAAAGTTGAAGCTGTCGAAGATTTTCTTGACGACCTCGGAACGGGACACCTTTGTCAGTCTGTTCACAAGGCCGGTATACATGGTTCTAGAGAGCGAGCAGAGAGTCAAGAATACTGCCATCCGGATGCACGCGTTCAAGGTTTTGTGTATATCAGTTAAACACCATGGACACGGTTATGGTAAGGACAGCGTTTTCATATAGTAGTACCCTGGTACTGACATATTCCCTAGCTGCCCAGATATCGATTGTGCAGAACTTGACATACTTCGAGCATCTGGCAGAACCCATGGCCGAATTCCTTCACATTCTCTCTGAACAATACGACTATCCGCAACTAGCAGACGAGATCCTGCGAGAGTTGAGCAATAAGGAATTTAACAGTAATGATACGAAAGGGCCTAAATCGGTCTCTACCTTTATTGTTAAGCTCTCCGAATTGGCACCAAGACTTGTCATCAAGCAAATGACCCTGCTGGCGAAACAGCTAGACAGCGAATCTTATGCTCTTCGATGCGCGCTCATTGAAGTGTGTGGAAATCTTGTGGCTGATCTTAGCAAGCAAGAGGAACGTGGTGATAACCACAAGTCACAGCTGAATGCTTTCTTCGATGTTTTGGAAGAGCGATTCCTGGATATTAACCCGTACTGCCGATGCCGGACGATTCAAGTTTACATTAAGCTCTGCGACCTCGAGCAGAAATTCCCGAAACGAAGACAAAAGGCCGCGGAATTGGCAGCAAGGAGTTTAGAAGACAAGAGCAGCAATGTCCGCAGAAATGCGATCAAGTTACTTGGGTCTCTAATCAAAACTCACCCTTTCAGTATCATGCACGGATCCCAGCTCTCACTCAAGGAATGGAATTCTCGACTGGATACTGTGGATGCTGAATTGAACGGGTTGAAGCCTCCGGCGGAGACGCCAGGGCTTGTTGATACTACGAAGACTGATGTGGATCCGGCGTTGTTGGACGATGCCACGGTTATTCAGTCGGACTCACCGCAAAAGCCAATGAGTGACGAGCAGAAAATCGCAGCTATTAAGAAAGCTCAGGAGGACGCTGCAACTTCGGAAGCCATCAACAAGCTCACACTGACCAGGAGATACTACGTGGAGGCTCTCAAGTTCATCGAGGTATTGCACGGAGCGACTACCACTATTTGCCAACTTCTTGGATCCAAGAACAAGAGCGAAGTCATCGAAGCCATGGAATACTTCGAAATTGGTGATGCATACAACATTGAGCAAAACAAGCTTGGTATCCGACGCATGTTGCGTCTTATCTGGACTAAGGGAAACAGCGACGAAGGAAAGGGTGTTCAAAATCATCTCATCGAATGCTATAAGAGGCTCTTCTTCGAAGCACCAGACTCCTACACGGCCAATGATGCTGCAAACTACATTGCCCGAAACATGATCAGTTTGACTTTTGGCGCGACTCCAGCTGAGCTGACCTCCCTAGAGCAGCTTCTTAGCACTATGATGAAGGCAAACCATATTTCGGAACTCGTTGTTCAGAAACTTTGGCAAGTTTATGGAGTGCAAAAGCGGGAAATATCAAAGAGTCAACGACGAGGAGCAATCATCGTCCTCGGTATGCTGGCGACTGCGAAGCCCGAGATTGTCGTTGGAGAAATGGAGACAATGTTACGGATAGGCTTGGGAAATCTTGGTCGATCAGATCTCCAATTGGCCAAGTACACCTGCATAGCTCTCCGGCGGATCAACCCGACGGGTCGACAAGCAAAAGAGACTGCTGTGCAACCTTCAAAACTCCCCAACGATCATGCTGTTCTCCTCAAGCTTGGGGCCATTGTCGAAATCGAGTCGGACAACAAGGAGTGGTACGGTGTGGCCGAACAGGCGATCAATGCCATCTACACACTGTCAAAGCATCCCGATACTCTTTGCTCGGAAATCCTAAGGAGAAAAACGAAGTACGTCTTCCAGAAGCGTACTGCCAAGACACCAGAATCCGAAGAACCAGCCAGCGAGGATACTCAGATGGCATCTCCACCTCCAGAAGAGCTTGCTGAGCCAGAACCAAAACTCAAGGGCTCGATCGCTCTCTCTCAACTGCTCTTTATTGTTGGTCATGTCGCAATCAAGCAGATTGTCCACCTGGAGCTCTGCGAACTGGACTTCAAGCGACGGAAAGCCGAAGCCGAAAAGAACAAGCCAACATCCGAGGCACCGGCAGACAAAGCTGCCAAAGAGGCAGCTGATGATCTGGACATGATTGGCGGTACCACCGAAGACGACTTCACTGAAGCCATGTCGCATATACGTGAGCGTGAGCTGCTCTACGGCGAGAATTCTCTGCTTGCGAACTTCGGACCTCTTGTTTCTGAGATTTGCTCAAACAACACCACCTACAGAGACCGCAACCTTCAAGCAGCCGCTACTCTTTGCTTGGCCAAGCTCATGTGTGTGAGTTCCGAGTACTGTGAGACCAACTTGCCACTTCTCATCACTATCCTCGAGCGCTCGAAGGATCCCATCACTCGATCCAACGTGGTCATTGCTCTTGGTGACATGGCAGTCTGCTTTAATCATCTCATCGATGAGAATACCGACTTCCTCTACCGCCGACTGAATGACAAGGATGCAAGTGTGAAGCGTACATGTTTGATGACTCTCACATTCCTCATTTTGGCAGGTCAAGTCAAGGTCAAGGGTCAACTTGGCGAGATGGCCAAGTGTCTCGAGGACGACGACAAGAGGATTGCGGATCTCAGTCGCATGTTCTTCACAGAGTTGAGCACCAAGGATAATGCAGTGTACAACCACTTCGTCGATATGTTCAGTTTGTTGAGTGCGGAGAAAGACCTGGAAGAGGATGCTTTAAAGAGAATTATCAAGTTCCTTGCTGGTTTCATTGAGAAGGTACGATCCTTCTCTTCGGTTATCATTTGGGTACAATTGACTGACAAGCCAATAGGACAAACATGCCAAACAGCTCGCAGACAAACTCGCTGCCAGACTTGCCCGTTGTGAGACAGAGAGACAATGGAATGATGTCGCTTACGCATTGAGTCTACTCCAACACAAGAATGATGATATCACCAAGTTGGTCACTGGAGGGTTCAGAGTTATTCAGGCTGGTGCTTAGGTGATTGAAATGGAACTGCAGATTGTATGATGTATGAAATAATGAGCATATATGGTGGGGGTCTTGGCTGGGACGGGGTGGATGAGTGGTGTTGGCGTTTTATACATATTCTGTTTGTGTTTGTCTGATGTTCGTTGGTAGTAGAAGGTATGCATGATGAATGAATATGATTTCAAACTCTTGAAAAAGAAAACGCTTTCGACAGTGGCTAATACGTCTTGAGATATATGACCCGACCTAAACTCTCACTCAAACAAAACGCAGCAAGTAAAGTTGGCGACTAAGCGCAGGTCTTAATTTAGTAGTTTGAAGAATGTTTTGGCATATAATACGACTCATGATCAATCATTAACAAGTTTGCGAGAGGACTGAATAAAACACTGTAAAAGATGATTACTGCTTTGAATAATATCTTGGCATCTTTCTACATCCTTAATAAACCGAGTGATAGATAACTTAGTACTTGATAAAGGAGTGACCAGTTTGGGGAGAGACAACATCAAATAAAAAGAAGAGACAATTGAAACAGGCACTAAGCTTCAGCAGATGTGCAGCTAGAACATATCTGGCCATCGCCATGACCTTAAGCAGGTGGCAAAGCAGGAACTCCCGCAGTCCATGCAGCGCCATCCCAAACCCACTCCGTAACAGCCGTGACATGTTTACCCTTCTGGAAATAAATTCTGATCTGAATCTCACTTCCCTTTTGCCAAGAGATGACCGATATCTTAGAACCAGGGATAGTCTTCTGTTCAAAACCGCCGTCATACCAGCCGTTGCCATCGAATCCCTTCTCAAGAAGAGTATTATGAGGAGACGAATAGTATAGGCGGAGACTGATGCCGGACTTGGTGTCGTTGAAATTGGTGCAGGCGAGACTGGCGCGCGGTGTGACGGACGATGCTGGGATAGAGAGAGAGCCTGTGTACCAGGTGCTTTGGCTGTCGTGGCAGAGCTCGGTGATTGAGAGATCGGGCTTTTGGAAGTAGACTCTGTTGGAAATCAGTCATCACTTGAGAGTGGTGGCATTGAAGACGGGTAAATACCTGATGCTAAGGCCAGTAGGCCCTCCATAGGAAGTGACAGCAATGCTGGTACCAGCGAGTGCGGGTCCTAAGTTGCTCATCTTTTGCCAGCCGCTGGAAGGATCTGTTAGGGGTAACCACTGGTAAGCAAGTAGTCTTGTTGGTCTTCGCGAGAGCACCTACGAAGATGGGGGCAGGAAAGTTACTCACTGTCATAGCCATACTCCTGGATCGTCTTATCGGCGATCTGCACATAGATCCTAAGGTTAAAGTCCTTGTTGGGCAGCAGAGCAGTGGCAGCAATCTGAGAATAAGGAGCCAATGCGAAGTTCGATTTATTTAGAGTGCCATCGTACCAGCCAACATTGGAGTCATAAGCGAACTCGCGAAGCTTGTTGTCGGATGACATTGAGTACAGCCGAATCTTAGAAAAGTTAATGCAAGACCATATTGAGCTGGGTTGGTATTGGAGGGGAAGGTTATGCTGGTTTTGTACACTTACCTTTTCGAGACCCTTGAAAGCGGCGGCAATAGGAGAATTGCGTTTAGCGGTAGAGAGGACGTTCACTCCTCCGGTCCAGCCATCTTCATAGCTGCTTTCGCGAATGCCTCCTAGGACGTCTGAAACGAGGTTAGAAGTTGGATCTTACAGGCAATCGTAGAGATGAATTGTAGATCTTGGAACGGCAATAGTGCATTGTGTACCAGCATGGAGTCGAGGTTCTGATTATAAATCTCATGGAAGGCAGTGCTTACCTTGAGAATAAACGCGAAGATGGTTAGTTGAGTTAACTGCTGCGATAGCGGTGCCTATTTTTAGGTGGTGAGCAAATATCCTATAGTTACAAAGGAGCATTGGGGGGGGTTTCACGGAAAGCGATCTGTTCAATTGGACTAGAAGACATGTTGATGAGGAGTTTTGGATAAATGGAAATGGCCCGATGTTGATGCGCCAACAAGTTCCTGATTAGCAGTTAAAGTGTGAGGTCCGATGATCGTGAGGCTATCTTGATATGTATGGCCGACGAAGGTGTGGTAAGGCTCTTCAGGCGGGGATTTATTGTAACCTTATAAGCATGGCACTTCGTTGAACTTGGTGGTTACGGACTACGCAGTTATTCCCGAGACTTTGCAGATATAGAAGACTACAACTGAGACTGATGCAATCTACGTCAAGAGATCGGCTTTACCGTTCATGAACGTTGGTGGCTTCCAAGATAGAAGCTGGACGGCGAAGTACAGTACTTCTCGATCCTTTGGGTGACACTTAATGACACCACAACATTTGATTATTGCGTCTTCTGACACCAGATATGCATACAAAGACATTGCCTAAATGAACTCCAAGTCTCGAATGCCTTTTGAAAAAGCTGAGAATACCTTGTCATACAGTTACAGTGTCCAAGCCAGGAGTTATGAATCCTTATTCAGGTGCCTCCGAAATTCTCAGCAAGCCTCAATGGTGCTCCGTCTGGAGCCTCAATGGTAGATGCTACCTGAATATGCACTTACGCTTACAAGAAACTCCCAAACGCCGTCAATCGCTTCTCCAAGCAACCACCAGTAAGTCTGCCAATGTGGGGAATGTCTGATGATTACTCTCGAGTCGTCTTCCAGCTCGCCCCCAGGCTTGGCCTGGAGCTCACCAAGAGCTGAAAGGCGGGGAAATGGATGGCAGTCTGACATGCAGGTGGAGTGTCGCATGTTGTGTATATGTCATGGGGGCATGGGGCGGGGAGTGGGGAGGTGTTTTCTCGGTGCTGCTCAGCTCTTGAGGGCACGCCACTTTGTGTAACAGTCAGAGGCGAGCCGAACCGTGAAATTGATGTGACAGTAACTTAATGATGTAAACATTTCCGAGCAAGATCCACGGAGAGGAACAAAAATTTCTCACATATGAAGGAGCATCAATGTGCCATGGCCATAGCTTTTTGATTTTGGTCCCAACTGAGAGTCAAAGAGTGTAATAAGAAACGGGAAAAGCAGCACATCAATCAAAATCCCGCAAAGCCCTTCCCTTAATTCTTGTCGTTCATTTGATTTGGAACTGCTGAGCAGTCTCTCAAGCGAGCTTACTGAGTCGCTGGTGGCAGAGCCTTGTGGCCGAGGTTCCATGCACCAAGTCCACCTTGCCACTTCCATTCAGTTATACCCGTGACTTGCACACCACTTTGGAAATAGACGCGGATCTCAGGCGCCTTGGTGCTGCTTGCGTACCAAGAGAGTGACCCAACTCGTGAGCCTGGAACGGAGGGTTGCTAGAAAACGCAGGAACTCTTGGTCAGATTCTCTGTGTCATAGAATGAAAGTAGGGAACTGTGTGCAACATGAGAAGGCATGGCAAATGTGCAGTCTACCTCGATGAAGTCGACATAGAATGGAGTGAGGTCAATTGTTTGACCGTGGGAACTCGACTCACCTTGAAGCCACCATCATACCAGGATCCATCGTTTGCTTTCTCGAGAATGACATCGTTAGCACCTGTATAGTAAACACGAATGCCAGTTCCACTGGACCAGGTCCAAACTGTTGCTGAGATAGCAGCGCGTGTCACTGCTGATTTGACGGAGAACTCGCCGGTGTGCCAAACACCAGAGTTTTCATGAGCCTTTTCGATCAAGTCAAGGTTCGGGGTTTGATAATAGACGCTTTTGAGATATATTCAGCAATTTGGACTTGAGATTGATGGGTAATGGGGGCATCACGGGGATAAACGAACTCACCGAAGGCTTGTTGCATTTCCACCATACGAGATAAATGAAATGCTGCTTCCAGGGATAGCTGTGCCCAAGTTCTGGTCCTTGTACCATGAACCTGGAAATCTTAGCAAGGTTAATTTGGGTTATGGATTTTCATACCATCATTGCTATACTCCTGGATAGAGTTGTCTGGCGCCTGGACGTAGACCCTGATTGTTGAATAAATAAGCATGTGTTTTCGAGGATGGCAAAGCTTCCAAATCCGTCCATCTCGACTAAGACCGGACTAGATAATGCAATATGATCGAACTCTGGACTTACCGGACCTTGAGCTGATCAGTGGACAAATACGCAGCCGCAATCTGCGAGTAAGGAGCAATCTGGTAACCTTTGCTACCCAGATCACCTGCAAACCAACCTTTGCCGCTTGAGTCTGCATCGTAGCAGAGTTCAGACAGTTTGAAGTCGGTGCTGATATAGTAGAGTCGAATCTTAATAGCCAGTCAATTAATTTACGTTCACTTCCTGGTCAGTCAGGTACTTGCGTGCTTCAATCCAGGGGAAGAAGCCACGGCGATGGGTGAGCCGATCTTAGCGGTGCCGATCGTCTTGTCTCCACCCCACCATGAGCTTCCAGATCCATTATAACCAGTCTCACGAATTCCGCCATAGATATCCTGCAGATACTTCAGTAGAAGTGTTAAAAATGTTTGATTAGACTTACAAGAGAGTAGACCCTGAGAACCCCGTTCCCATCACCGACAGAGGCGATGGCGGTCTCTATACACAGATCATCAGCTTCTTAAACATCAGCCACCAGATTAATGACCCACGGTTGGCGATGATGGAAGCGTTTGCCATGTTGAAGATTTCTTGGTTTGATTGAGGAACCGGTGGGACGAATGCCGAAATTGAACTGGGTGGGTTTTGAAAGCTAGATTGATACTCAGCTTGGAGTTCTGATTATTTTGCTATCAATGTACCAGAGGATGTGGCACTATATAGAGTCATGGGAGGGCCATTAGTACTCTCAACAAGTACGTATCCAGCAAAGTAACGAAGACACCGCATAGTAAGAATTTTCAAGGAGGGGTAGTTTTCGTCGTTTCTTGGACTGGCTTCCATTCCCGCCCGAACATGCAGGGGAACCTGGCAACATCACTCCAGCAGCATGTCGTGCCGGCTCACCGATGCTCTTATTTGATGCTAATCGAGGGGTAAACCAAGATATTTCAGGCCGAGGATGAGCAGATCAAGGTTCCGGATGTACAAATTGTCCTTCTGACTATACTTGGAGGAAAGTATCTCTTGTGTATTGCAACCCAGAGCAAGACCTGTGGTCTGGTATTGCCTTGTTGCGTTGTAGAATTTTGTGTTCTCTATATTTCATTCATCAACCCGGCCAAACATCTTCGTCGGTCTCGAGCTTTGGCGCTCAACAGAGCATTGCGTTCTAGGTAACGCAGATTGCGAAAACCGACTCCCTCATACCGCTTGTGACACCAATAATTCAGCTCAAGCTGAGCCAGCTTGAGCCAATAGGAATCCCACATCCTCGTGTCACTGGAAGATGACCGAAAATTTCTGCTTCACACAAAGCGAGGCTTGAATGTTGTTACCCCAGAGGAAAGCCTTGAGTCATTAGTATGACTCTTATTCGTTGCTGAAATGCTCAACATGTGGTATGACTTACAGCGGTGGTTGTATCATTTTCATCTGGTCGAGATCTCGCCTAACCCCGCATTTCGGCTGCGTGGGCTACCTTACGCCGTCAGTAATGGCTAGGTACTATAGCTAAGGACGACTTGGAGGAAGGAGGAAAAATGTAAAGTGTGACCTTCCAAAGAGATGCCGTTGTTCTTCCAATCTGCAGAGATTCTGTGTCAACACTCGAGAAGGATTCCAGCAAGCCGGCGGTAAAATTCTGCTCGGGAGCCACGGTTTAAATTTCTGCCTCAACTGCTTGACGCAATCTGAAAATCTCTGTAGCGGTTGTGGAACATAACAATGATGTGGGAGTACAGGGCGCAAAGTAGCAGGTTCTGATAGTCTGATGCCTGCTCAACCAGCACTCGACAATGGCACTCTCAACTGTGGAGAAAGGAACTTGCCAATGAACACTGTGTTCCCAAAACATTAAGTTTGGAAAGACTTTGCAGGTCGCACTCACCATGCATTCGAGCACGAACACAAACACGCGCCCGAGAATCTACAGAGGCTGTGAAAACTTCTGGAGAGATTCCGATTCGGTCCGTAATCCCCTTGAACAAAATTGTCCACGTACAGTACTTGGGTCCTTGCAGAGCATTCTCAAATAAGGATGATCAACAGGAATGTGCCATTGTGCGTAATCCGTTCACAACATGGCGGGGCCAACGAGAATAATGTTCAGCGGTGCCCAGACCGGGCCTCGCCTGGAGATGCTTCATGCGCTGAAGAGCAGATACTGATGATAACGAACTAAATTGACAGCAGAAGCCATAGCAGCGAAGGTCCAAAGCATGAGAGCACCGCAGGAAAGAGACTTCGCCGTGCTACACAATGAAACACTAAATTATTGACAGATTTTGCTGAAGGGATATGATGTCGGGTTCCGATACTGCGCGAATCAGAAGAAAATGAATGGAGATGAAAGAGTACAACTGAGGTAATGGTCCTGGGCCACATTCGATTTGATGCTTGGGCATGTGACTCGGAGTAGCACCAAAGCGTCAAAGTCGTGACAGCAAGGAGATCGTGGAATAATGATAGAGCTTAGCCTCCAGCTGGGCATTTACCATGTTTGATCTGGTTGAAAGTTCGAGAGGATGTAAGGTTTCTTGAGGAGATACTGAAGAGGGGGCAAAGTCGTCGGGGAAGAACGATAAAGGGGAAGTCGCTTAGTCAGCCAATACCAGGACCAACTCGGCTTAACACCTCTCGGTTCTAGAAACAAACTTTATCATCAACAACAACGAAAATTCTCTCCTCTTGGCTATTCCCCTGTTTCTGATATTCACATCACCACCAAGTTCAACATAAGCCACCAAGCAAAGCTTTGCATATCTTAATCATTTCCAATGCCGTCGGCTCAACAGATCCTCCACGCAACGGCTTTTCCCGGATGCGGGGAAAGGCTGTGGGGTAATGGGTAGATCATTGGCGATTACGAGAAAAGATCCACGCCGTCAACAATTACCAAGAGGCTAAGACGCAAAAATCCTCACAAGAGCTTACCAGAATGATACTAGCTTTTGAATACATCAAGTGAGGTGTACCGTTGTTAGCCGGCGGCACTACGTGTATTTATTTGATATTGATGTCATCTGTTGACTCTGGATATACTCCGCATCACGAGCTGCAACTATCACAACAATACCACAACTCAGAGCAGTTGTGAAGATGTCATATCCAGCGATGAAAGGAGAAACAGATCCTAAGCTCGACAATGAATTCAAGAGCGAGGAGCAGGAGAACCCTGAGTTCAATCTGGCCACGGGACAGAATCAATTGGAGCGGGGTCTGAAGAGTCGTCATATTCAATTTCTGGCCTTGGGTAAGATATCTCTATACTTCCGAGGTTGTCTAGGGATTAACCTTTGGCAGGTGGTGCAATTGGTACTGGGCTCTTCGTCGGGTCTGGCAGCATTCTGTCAGAGACTGGACCTGCTCCCCTCTTTATGGGTTACCTCTCCATGATTCTCGTGGTGTGGTGTGTGATGAACGTCCTAGCAGAGATGGTTACATACCTACCAATGAAAGGAATCTCCATCCCGTACTTCGTTGAACGTTTCGTGGATCCCTCCCTCGCATTCGCTGCTGGGTGGAATTACTGGTATGCCTATGCCATGCTGGTTGCGGCCGAGGCCAGCGCCGCCTCAATCATCTTAGATTACTGGAATGCCCCAGTCTCTGTCGCCGTATGGATCACGATGGTCTTGGTGATCATCTTGCTCCTGAACGTTATTGCCGTTTCCTTCTTCGGAGAAGCCGAGTTCTGGTTCGCAAGCATCAAATTGATCACAATTCTGGGACTTATCATCCTCGGAGTCGTACTATTCTTTGGGGGTGGCCCTGATCACGATCGACTTGGCTTCAGGTACTGGGAGCGGCCAGGTGCATTCGTGCCCTACATGGCACCAGGCGACACCGGGAAATTCTTAGCATACTGGCATGCATTTGTGAAAGCTGGATTTGCATTCATCACTTCCCCGGAACTGATCGCCATCGCTGCTGGAGAAACGGTGGACCCTCGCAGGAACATCCCGAAGGCTGCTCGTCGGTTCATTTGGCGATTGGCAATCTTCTACGGGTGCGCTTCGTTCATTATTGGTGTCATCGTCCCATCCGATGAGAAAAGACTGCTCGGTGCGGGAAATGCGAGTGCGAGTCCCTGGGTCATTGGTATCCAGAGAGCCGGAATTGGTGGATTGAATCATGCGATCAACGGAGCCGTTCTGACCTCCGCATGGTCTGCTGGAAATTCCTTCCTATACTCAGGATCCCGAGTCTTGTACTCGATGTCTCTCAACAAGCAAGCGCCAAAAATATTCAGCATTACCAACAAGCGCGGTGTCCCCTATGTTGCCGTCTTGTTCACCTGGGCCTTCTCCCTCCTAGCCTACCTCAACGTCTCAAATACCGGAGCAACTGTGTTCAACTGGTTCGTGAACATCTCCACCATCTCCGGATTTATCGCCTGGATCGTCGTCATGATCACCTACCTGCGTTTCCGTAAAGCCTTCGAGTATAACAACATGCTTCACGTTCTACCATACAGGACACCCCTCCAACCATACGCCACCTACGCTGTGCTATTCGTCATTGCGCTTCTCACCCTAACCAATGGGTTCCAAGTATTCTGGCCGAATAAGTTTAACGCAGCAGACTTCCTCGCTGCGTACATCACCCTGCCGATCTTCTTGGTGCTATATTTTGGCCATAAGATTTACTTTCGCACTCCTTTTGCGAGGAATATTGAGGATATTGATGTTATGACGGGGAAGAGAGAGATGGATGAGTTGGCTGAGATGGAGGTGGTTCGTGTGCCCAAAAATTGGCTGCAGAAGGCTTGGTTCTGGGTGGCGTGAGTTTGTTGTAGTTGTAGACAAAGTTTGGGATTTAGACAAATTGGGAGGTATAGATAAAATCGAATTTTGCTTGACTGCCAACAATACATTTTTTCGTATCTGCTGCGATCTTGTAATTTGTTGATGTCTGTTGCAAACAACATGATTGAAGAACTGCATGCTGCTAGACTAGAGGCGGACTGGCCGATGTTGGTGTTGTTGGTGGTTCTGTTGGTTGCTTCAAACTTCCATCTTTCGACCAAGTTGAACATCTTACAGTCAAAAGAGGGTGAGTATCTTGAACGTAAACTCATTGTATTCTGTGCAAATCTTAAATATAATGCGTATCATAAGCTTCCTCTGGCTCGCGAGCCTGGGAGAGTGTCAAATCCATGAAGGGAAAGGTGCTGACAAAAATTACAGTCTCGAACAGATTTTTCAACTGATGCTGTACAGGTGTTGGCTTCGCTGGCTCAGAGAGCAGATTTGCTACCCAAGAAGATCATGGTGCTTTGCATATGCCTGTTTGACCTTAGCACAAGAAGGGACGGAGGGATTGAACATCTTGGGCAACACTTCAAATCGTCTTGTGTATTGAATGAACACCACAACTCTACCGATACTGATACCGATATAGATTATTCCAACAAGCATCATAGCCCGCGACACCAACGGAAAACTGGCTGCAGATGCTTCTGACGGTGACCATGGTGAGAAGTAAGATTCAAGGGAAAGCTCCAGCTCAACCACATTCAACCAAGCTTCAACCGCAAAGCAGCCATCCAGCACCGAGCCAAAAGAGAGATGTCCCGGTGATTTCAATACAATGGAGACATTAAACTGCGGCGACTATGGCGTGGAGATAAACGAGCGCTGCTTAGGAGTAAGCAAAAACTCGTCTTAATCGTAGTATACCTTAACGACCGCAATCTAACAGTCTAACCGCCTAGGATCTAGAAGATGACTATTGATGGAAAGACTGCTTCTGTTTTACAGAACGACCAGATCCTTTGCCGTGGAGTCATATACCGTATAGCTATCCGATTCGCCTGGAGGAATTGGCTGGGTGATTATTCGAAGGATCCGAATCAAGAAGTTTGTGAGGAAGATGAGAAGGATAATGAGAATGGAACTGAAGGTGATGCGGGCGGGAGTGAGGCAGAAGGAAAGCTCGATGTTATGAAGAATGATAGTGTTGAGTGAGAGCGTTGGGTGCTTCGATGTTGGAGAAACGAACTGTTGTCGAGGTTAAGATGCACCCGTCTTTACTGTATCATACCTATAAGCAATTTTCAACGGTGTTACAGCTCGAAGAGAGATAGACTATGAAGAGACTTGAGCACAATTTGCTGCGGACAAAACAGTGCAGAGCTACCTTTCACTTACAACTTCAGCTTGACCTGCGATGGTGCATGAGCTTGGGTAGAGAAATCTTGGTATTTTGAGTTGAGACCGTCCTCACATTCTGTAAACGCCTTCCCCGTATGCCCATATATCCAAACGCTATGCAAAATATATCCCACGTTATCAATACAATCCCGCCCTCTATTGTACACCGACCCCTCCCACATCGGCCAACCCTAATCACATCTCCCATCCTTCCATCCAGTCCTCCACCTCTCCTCCCACTTCGAGCAATCAAACTCTTTCTTCCCAAGTTTCCTATTGACATCATTATGCGCCTCGCACATCCACTGCCCAAATTCCTCCCGACTCTCCGTCCTCACTTTATTCTTCGTCATCCAGTCCTGGAAATCCTCTGCACATACCCAACACGGATACAGCTTGGAGAACAAGCCCAAGAATTGCCCCACTTGTGTCTGCTCCGTCGGCGTGGGTTTCGTGGGGTATGTGGCGGCTATTGAATGGAGGAGTGTCCAGGAGGACCGCCCCAGCTCTTCTACGTCTGGAGGACATTCTGTTCGCGCGAGTGGTGCGATTTTGGTGAATCTTTTGGATTGGGATGTCATGTCTTTGAGAGAGTTGCATGTTTTGCATCTATTGGGTAATCAGACGTGTTTCCCGGAGAATATATTACAGGGAATGGAGCTCACGGTTTGCCATCTTTCCCCAGAATGATTCCCTTGGGGAATTTTTTGACAGGCTCAGGTGCAGTTCCAGTTGTACTGGTATTCGTATTGTTTTCCCGAGTATCATCTGCCATTGTTGTTATTCGTAGGATATGTGCAGAGCGAAGTGGGATGTACTTGAAAAGTAGTCCAGGTTGAGGTCTTGAAGCTGTTGATTTGTCAACGCGGTCTGGTCGGCCGGGCCTCGGCGGACGCGAACCCATCAAGACCCCCGTGACGACAGAATTAACATTCATGGCTCTTCCTTCTCACTTCTCTTACGACGCAAAGTTTTAAATGTGAATTTTAGAAAACCTTCACAAGTAGAGATGTGAGTGCAAGAAAGATCTCAATTTATTTTGAAATATCCTGTATTTGTTGTGATATTATGTGTTCAATCGTACAGTCCCAACTCGCTTCACCACTCACGAAATGGCTTAGCCTCCTCGCCCTGACTGCGTCATTGTTCAACGCGACTTGCAACAACAATCAACCTCATAATGCGACGACGATGAGCACCACCAAGAATGGAGCTGGCAGCTCTATACCCATACTCCTACTGAAGACGAAATCAACGCCCAATGATGGATACGAAGAGCGGTTCTCTTCCGTGACAGATGGTCTTCAATTCGACCCCGCATTCGTACCAGTCCTTGAGCATCAATTCCTCGACAAAGGACTCAATGTCGTGAAGGACTTACTGCAGAAACGGCAGATCGGGAAAGATGGAGAGAAGCAATATGGCGGCATGATATTTACATCGCAACGTGCGGTAGAGGCATTTGCAAGGCTGGTCGAGGAGGGGAAAGGTGCGGATCTACATACCCAACGACCCTTTCGAGATTCTCTGATAATGGTTACAGGAAATGCACAATGGCCTCATTTACATGATATTCCAATATACACCGTTGGTCCCGCTACCTCTCGAGCTCTCCGAGCCATTCCGCAAAGTCCACCTTTCAATATCTTTGGGGCAGATATGGGCAATGGGGAAGCTTTAGCGCACTACATGCTGGACCACTACGGGGAATGGTATCAAGACCGGAAAGTCAAGCCACCTCTGTTGTTCCTAGTGGGCGAGCAGAGACGGGATATCATACCGAAGACTCTAATGGACCCTACATTGCCAGACGACCGCCGGATACAAGTCGATGAATTAGTAGTTTATGGAACAGGCGTCATGGAGTCATTCGAAAAGGACTTCACGAAGCTACTGGCAAAGACTGAAGACAGCCCCATGAAGTGGGTTGTGGTATTTTCTCCCACGGGATGTGAAGCCATGCTTCGTGCATTGGGTCGTCTTGATCTAGAAACTGGCAAAGCGAGAGCAGTAGAGCAATCGACACCAAGGAGCACGTATGTGGCGACGATCGGGCCTACTACCAGAGACTTCTTGCGCAATCGTTTCGGGTACGAACCAGATGTTTGTGCTGAGAAGCCAAGTCCTGAGGGCGTGGAAGCAGGCATCAGATCATTTCTGAAAAATCTGGATTAAATATGCTCACATTCAGTTTCACCCTTTGAAAATGATTTCTCTAAAATATTCAAGTAAGTGCAGTCTTTCCAACTTGAGTCGCGTGGCTGTGCAGTCCCCAGTTTGTAATTCTAGTGGCCGCACAGTAAAGACTGAACGTCTCAAATACTACGAACACTATTTACATGATGTACGATGCACGATGGCATCTTCAGATGCTTTACCCCGAGTCCAATTGCAAACCAATGTGCTTTTCTCCGTGACTGATCGAATTTGTTCTCCGTGCTGCCAAGTTATGACCGGCTACACACTTGATCGTGGAAAGATGTGTGTGTCAAGTTCATTTCTTGAGGAAATGATGAATGCTACATCACCGATTCTGATTACTGCATGACTTCAATCAAAATGGCGGCCGAGAAAGCAGTAGGTGCCAACTCATACGAGCTGTCCCAAGATTAGCACAGATGTATCTATGAAGCTTCCTCCTACAGCCAGGGCAATTTCGCAATACAGAAGCAGTGTAAGAATGATCTGGTAGCTCTCCATTACAAGAATGTCGAGCTCTTGACGAAATTCAAGCGCGACATACGAGAAATAGTTCTCCCAAAGAAGATGCTCTCGCTTCTCTTTCGGGAAGTGCTCTCGATGTACGAGCATATCAATGCGCCGGACTCGCTACCTACTCATTATGCCTCTACTCAGAGAGCAAAAGCTACTTGGAGCGTGCCCTCAAGCTCGCCCCTTAGAACGTCAAAATCCAGAAGAAGTCCATTCAAGTCGAGACCCGTATTCACGAGCAAAGAGACGGGATCCACTCTTTCGCGCCTGTAGCGAAATTCGTCACCAACGGTACCACCCACCTCGACCATGCCACGTACAGCAATTCCATCGACGTCTGATCCGCAGCAGACCACGGACGCGAATTACTCAACGGCATTCATCAATGCAGGAGCTTGGTACTGTGTGAGAAAGCGGTTTGCTTACCTGATATGTACCGAAAGGATAAGTTTAAAGATGTGTATTGCATAACTTCAACTCGAGTTCGAGGACGCAAAGACCGACGCAGGCGGCGCTGTTTCTGCAGTTGAGGCATGAGCTTTATAAGGATCTTGGTGGTGGTGAGAATGAGAGATTTTGGGATTTGGATGGAGGTGGATATGTGAGGTCTGTGAAGGAGGGGGGTTGTGGAAGGGGTGCCTGTCGTTGATTAGTACGTCTGATCTAATCCAACATTGCATTCAGCACTTCAAATTGACTAACATGGCAAACAATCTACAGGTTCCTAATTGAAGCTATCTGCCTCAAAAACTGCTTCAGTTGTCCCCGCATTTCCCTTGACCTCCTAAAACACACCTCTCCCTAAACTACTCACCACCTAATCTCCTCTCTACAGGTCTTTGGACAAAGGCAACCACGCCTGCCTATCCAACCTCACTCGCGCTTATAGGCGACATACCACCTGACACAGAACTCGCGCACCAATACCTTGCGCCCGAAGCCCATTTCCTCACTCGTCGAAAGGACTTTCCTCTCCATTGGGATTTTGCGTGTGATTGTCCGCTTTGTTTTGCTGAAACGGAATCGCCGGATGAGATGCATCAGCAGCATCAGGATCTATTCACGAAAATCAAAGAGCAAGCACTGAAAGGTCACATTCAGCTTAGTAATTAGCGACAACAGCATTCCAAATGCCACGATCAAGAATATCGAGCGCCTGACGAGCCAACTCGAGGATTTGTATGAGTTACAAGTGTATGCGAATTTTCCGAAGTTGCTGCTGGTCCATCCTAGTATCTGGCTCACCATCGCTCTATGGGGGATAATGCGAACGTCCTGAAGTATGCGTTGGAAATATAGGAATTTCAGGCTTGCGGAGCCGGTCAGGGAGGGGAGGTTGTTTGGGTGGAAGGTAGATCATGAATTTTAGAGAGTTTTGGCGCGTTGCGGGTCTCGGTGGAGGTGTATAGGGTGTTGGGAAGGGTGAGTTGGCCGCACAGTGGTGTTGAGAAGGCGAGGGGGATGTTTGTTTTGCTTACAGGGAGTAAGGTTAGTGCTAAGGGTGTTCTTGGTGGAGATGAGTGAGGAGTAATTGGAAATGCGGCTATATTTTAAGTCATTAAATGGCAAAAAAAAAATTACACTTAAGAGAGGCTTCTTCTTTTCATTCCCTGAAAGCTTCGTTTATTATTCACGACACAAGATACACTGGCTTGTTTGTTTAAAGCTCGCTTAATTAATGCAAACAGACAACAGTAGTCTGAGGGAACTTGAATATATGTCACATAACAGTCAGTCAACTAGACCGAGAGTCTTCGTGGGCTACTTTTCATTATAAATTCATGTTTAATTTATTACATGTGGTGGTGTATTCATTCACTGATCCAGAATACTTGCAGTTGGAATAAATGACTGGTAGGTCGATTGTGAGTCCGGGTAATAATGCACCCACCCACCACCTACCCGAGAAGGCCATCTGACAAACAGAAATCAATGCAAAGAAAAGGTAGAAGCAGAAAACAAAAGACAACTTGAAAAGCGATAATGAGTCACCATGAATGTAAAGCCTGATACAAAAGCAAAATAAATTGACCCTGCCGGACAAGTCGCTACATCTAAATGAATGCAGCGACTTGCCCTGCTCGGGTCGTGGGACCTCATCAGGACTCGAACCTGAATCTCATAGCGCTCCAAATTTAGCTGTGCGTGCGACCATTACACCATGATGTCTTTTCGAATTAACGGTTGGGATTGTTATTTGGGTACATGGCGTGAGTAAAGAAATGGTGAAAGGTGAAACCTGCTGACTGAAGTCTGGAAAGTCCCAGCTAATACCCAGCTGTACCGCCACCTAACCATCGGTATTACCGAGAAGCACGTCAAGAAGTAAACAAATCATTCAACCGATTCGACGATAAAACCGCTGAAGCTGACATCAATGTGGTATTTGCCTGGCAAAGCGGACATCGGCCAATACAACGCGCAACGACTTACGGGCTTGATGGAGCTTTCCCTACACAGCTACAACCGGCGCTGCTACGGTTTTATGAGTGGGCATCAGCTCGATGGCACGAGTTCCTTCATCAGCCTAGCAAGGTGTTGCCTCCTCGAGACACTGCAGTGATCTATACGGATGCTAGGGGCCCATTGCCACCCTCTCGCCAGTTAGATACGACAATCGATTCTCAAAATGCGAAACAAAGATCTCCGCCTTGGCTTCAAGACGAAGCACCGAGTACGCGGTCTACAAAGCGTAGAACTCTACCCTAGCATCAGTGTCCGCAGATTATGAAGGATGCTCAGCTCGCACCGAGCCAGGCACCGTCTTTGGGGACAGAGACCTTGCTCCGCCTGCAGCAAAACAACCTGCTCATCCAGCAAACATCATTCTCCGGGTAGAGGCATGGAAAGATGGTGCAAGCAGAACCCCTGTCTCTGATCATGAAGGCGACTCTCCCATCGACTGGGATGAGCCAGATATGATCCCAAGCACTGCCCGGGTTGACGGGTTGCCGTCTTCACCCAGAGCGCCGTGGCCGTCCTGGAGTCGGCACAACCGGCGAATCGAGGCCAAGATAGACAAGGCACGGCAATTTCATGGCGTTTTTGATCTGAAGACATTGCGCCCCGACGAGCAGAGAGCTATACGAGAGCTTCAACGGTGTTTAGATCTGTGGAGCCAGGGTTGTATTATAAGTTTCTTCAAAGGGAATTCTATACGGCCTCGAGAGCGCCATGCAACTAACGACTGCCATGATCGTCTCTACCGTAATGTTCAGACCTGGGCACCGCTATTCTTAACTAGGCTGCAGCGACTAGCCGGTGCAGACACCCAGAGCTGCCCTGTTTGCCTCGTGCCAAACTTCTCTGTGCCCGTTGGAAGCAGGGGACATTGAACGAGTGGACCGCAACCGGATCGAAGTGCCAGTATGGAGTAGTCGTCTCAACTATTGTGACTGCACTTGAAGGGGCCGTTGAGGTACGGGAAGAGCTTGATTGCTGGATGGACTCGTGGATCCACTCACGAAACCTTGACCGGGTCTGCCAGTGGCTGAGTGAGCGCATGGTAGGGAATGATCTGTGTGCTTTGAGGGCTATGGAGGTGTTTCAGGTAGTCTCCGGTGCTTGGGGCCGCCTGAATTATATCAGCCAGGGCTATTATCACTCTCCACGCCTAAGCTGGATCACATCAACTGGGCCCGCCTCTGAAGCTAATAATGCGGCTGATGAGGCTGCATATGCTAAACGGAAGCACAAGCGGCAGACTGATATGACACGAAATCAACGCGAGGCCGTGATTGGTCTGATATTGACACCCGCTTACTCTCGTGGTTAGGGAAGTGTCCGATATGCTACATTCGACGGAGGTTAGGCCATGATGTTAATGCATACCATACGTTGGAGGCGTGCCAGGACGAGCAGCGTGAAGTGATTACTTTAGAGATTACACAGCTTCAAGAGATCAAATTTACTGTAGGCGAGTGCTGCCAAACGTGTGCGGTGCCACAGGAAACGCGCAGCGATAGTGTGTACTCTAGTATACAAGGCGCCAAAGAGTGCTTATATGACGGGGTTGTACGGGAGGCTGTGGCAGCTATTATGGTTATCGGGCCTGATATCGTTGTGGAAAAGATGCGTATGCGGATGCGGAGTGAAAGGATATGGTCCACGAGCGCGGTATTAAGCACTAAAGGCGTTAAGCAGGTCACCCAGATGATATTAGAATGGTTTTCTCGAGAGGCTAGTTGGCGCCACTATTCTGCGAGTGTCCTAGTTCAGGTCTATGGGCAGCTAGATCGGTGGGTTGAGGCGTTTGAGAAGGGACTAGAATTAGAAGACTGGATTTAGAATTAGTTCAAGTAATATATAATAATCGGTTCCCCTATGTGAAGCTGTGGGCTCTCGCTTACAGTCGGTGAAAGTGAGTATTATAGGAAAGCAAGTATCGCGTATAAATTACTTACTTCATTAAAATTTAGCGAGCCGATTATAAAAATTTAAATATTCTAAATGTGACGGTCTGACTTAGAAGAATCAATTGGAGAGCTAATTGACAGGTGCGGGAGAGCCCCTTTATATACACAGGTCATGTGACGTGGCGCTGATGCGGAGTAACAGCAAGTCTCAATAGCGAGTATTATGCCAAGATCACCGCCTTCATGATACGAAAATCCGCAGTCATCTTGTCGGTCCCAATGAAATCGAAAGCGAGTGTTCGACGTTCGAAGCTAAAGTCGGAGAACTACTGATAGCAGCAGGGTTTGAGAAGAGGCCTAGCTCTATTTAGGTCGGAAGGAGCCAATTTTAGTACTGTACTCTCTATTGCTTTGCTTTGATTTACTTGACGTCGCTCCGCGGGTCAAACTGCTCGCCCACTTCTCCGCTCTCTTTCGGTCTCCCATATCACACGGAGAGGAAGTGATTGTGCGCCATCACTATAGACGTCGAACCACGATTCGATATGATTAGAAAATATTATTACTGAATAATCCACAGTCTTACCTTCCATATGTATTACAGTTTCCTCGCTTTTACTCACTCTGGGCTGTAGCAGACCAAAATTCACATGGCCGGTCGGTACGATCTCGTTCTTCTATTAGCCGATGTGGTAGTAATAAACACGTGCGTTTGCATGACAAAGCCAGATGCACAAGCGCTCCAGGCAGTCTGTGCATTAATAGACGCCAGGCGTATGCTGAATTCAATAAAGGCTGGTGGTTGAGTGAGGCAGATGTATCCCGGTCCAAATTCTCCGCTATCTTATTTACTCGACTTTGTCCACAGCTAAGTCAACTAATCGGCAAAGGACACTACCGCTATCTTTTTCCGCTGCATATTTTGTCAACAGCTTGAGTATCTCTTGGAGTTTAGCATGGTCTTGTAACAATATCTCGTGATCACGGAGCATATTATTATACTTGGGAGTGATGTCTGCGACCTGCTCCTCCAGGACTCTCACTCTTTTCTCTCTTCGCTCTCGGAATGCCCGCTGAGCAGCTCGATTTTGCGCACGACGTCGCTACGAGCCTTGATCAGCATAATGATAAGTGAATAAGTGCTGTGTGCATAAGATTCAACATACACTTGGGTCTGATAGGACACTAGACTGCGCACTGCCGCCATCTACTGATACCGACGTAAATTGTCCGCATTGTGAGGAATTGACAGGGCTTTTGTGATCTGACTGTACAGCGCTTTCAGCAGGAGGAGCTGTGTGACTTGTATACTCTTCTGGTTCATGCTGGCTTTCTTAGAGACGCTTAGCAAGCCTGTGAACAGCTAATTATTTACTCCGGAATGTCTTGAGGAGAATGGAGCAGAATCTGCGACATCAAACCAACCATCACTACTGTACTGTGGAACGGTCGATTCGTTATTCATCAACCAGCAGTTGATATGTAAATTTGAATCCATTTTGTGCGCTGCGTCACACAATGATTTTTCTAGCTTAATTAATTTTCGTCCTGAAGCAGGAAGACGGTTGGTTTTACGAATCGCGAAGCTTGGGTCAATGACCAAATCAAGCAGGTACTATTTCTTTTGAAGGTGGAGGATGACAACTAAGATCTTCGCAACCAAATACTCCAAAACTACGAGGATACTAGGTCAACTTGGGTGAATGATATGGCGGAGAATGTGAAGCGGGGTATGTATAGCGGCCTCAAGCCTACATTATTATCCACGTATTCTCAGACAACCTCAACCACCGCCTTATCGAATTCAGCATGCGCCTGGCGTCTATTGATACACAGACTGCCTAGACGCTTGTGCATCTGGCTTTGTCATGCAAACGCACGTGTTTATTACTGCCACATCGGCTAGTTTAGTGCAGCTGATTGATTGATTTCATTAGATTCTCAGATACTTACATTCTAGGCTGAGGTAGCATGCGCTGCGGCAAGCCACTTTTCATGGCCAACTCTGTGGGGATAACTCTGTACGTGACTGGCTCATCCTACTGGAGGATGCGATTAGGCTTGGCAGCCAAGAGATTTGAAAGTCGTAAGCGCCCAAGGCAGCAAACGTCAACCTGGAAACCGGACCACTCTGTTGACAAGCACCACTTCCCAGTCCATTATAAATAAGATCGCATTGCACTAGCGAACACCTACAACAGCTAACATCTTTCGTTCATATCCGAGCATTGTTCCTAAAATGGAACCGAATTCTGATACATGGGAACTGACTGACCTGGAACCGGATCATGTATCTCGGCCTTCCAGCCCTTCCCACTTCGAGGCGGACTCGACGCTGCTAAAACCTGGCACCTTCGAGTGAGTTTAGCCTGCTCGTCCCATAGTCGGAACCCCGTCTAACCTCGCGAGCAGACAGCCTGACGATGACACTGTCCATAATTCCAGGCATCCCGGGTTCCCCCTTCGCCGGTATTACCGGCGGGGCTTGGTGGGCTGCTTTGCTCCATTTATCATAACGCTGTATTTTCTCCTTATATGGGCGTTGTACCTTAATCCACACCAGTCTCCCGACGGAACCATCTTCGGAAGGTCTGGTGCGCAGTTGGTGTTTTATTCTTGGTTCATCATCGGTGTATTTGGGCTCGACATTGGCGAGTATGGGATGGTTGGGGTCGAAGCCAGCATGCTCATGAATTCCTTTTGGGCCGTCCCCAATGCCTCGCACATCATGATGTACGGCGATCATACCTGGAGCGGAATCGGTGGCTGGATAAATGCCCTCAAGACATTGATATTGAGGCGCTGGCGGTCGGAATTGCCAACCAAACTGTGGACAGTGCTTGCGGCCGTCACGCTTTTCCTGTTTACTGGTCTTCCCCTTACTGGCCTGACAATGGAGCTTAATAATGGGTACGTGGCATCGCGAAGTCTCCCGGATGTCGCTGGACAGCGGTGGGAGACCTTCAACCAGCGCGACTCACCTGCGACCTCTGCAGCCATCTATTACGCGTGGAGCCTTGCTGTGCCACCCCGTGTGCCTGGTCGGGGGGTAATTTATACCAACATCAGCGCAGACAGAACGAACCCAGCTTTGAACAAACTAAATGCAGTACCGACTGATGCAGGAGTAGACAATCTTTTTCTTACTCCTCAAGCAAATACGCCGGTCTCAGGGAGGTTCTGGGGATTGATGATTCGATACAACTGTTCGATTGTGGAGAATATAGAGGATTTCTCTATCCTAAGCCGCCGGAATTCCTCTAAGCCGCTAAGCCCAACTGGAGATTCCTCTTATCAAGTTGGACCCCAGACAGAGATTCATGTGTTCAATCGCACGCGCTTAGACATGAGTTTCAACAACTACAAGGTCGTCGCGGAGTTTGGATATTCCACGGAGGGCTATGGCTCGTACTCTGCGGGTCAATTTCCGTACCAGTGCTATTTCAACAGTAGCAGCAATGCAACCATTGGATACCCGGGCCTAGAGCACGATAGCATTTTGGAGCTCGCACTATGGCAGCACGGTTCGAATAGTAGCCCCTTGGCTGATCCTCCTCTTCCGTCTAGTTTCTTCAACCTTAGTTTAGACGTTCCAGTTTCGGGGTTAGGCGGCGCGTACAGCGTACCAAGTGACGACTACCGTTTATCCAACGCTACGATTCCCATGGCTGCAATCGGCGTTCAGTGCAAGTCCTCCTCTGCACTAGGCTTCGCCGACGTCGACGGCATGACTTCGACGTATGAAAATTTCGAAAGATCCGATACCCCGATTATTAATCTTACCTCGGCTTGTCCACATCGGCTATCTCTTACATTGCCCGAGATACTTTTTAAGACCCCAATTGACCGTGAAAGGGATCTCTGGGCAGAGAACTTCTTCACGTCAGCGGAAACGATGCCAACGCTTCGCACCGCTCTAGCCGACGATGCTGTAGTCTGGCTCACCGTTCGCCCGACTCTGCTACAAGCTTCAGATCTGCGCCGCTCATTGTTACGCGCATTCGGTACCACCGCCGTGCAGCTCATGTACGACGGTGGACAAGGCTACTCATTTGAAGAGATTGGCCAGCGGTTCCGATTCACAAATCCAAATGCCACAGCCTTTCAACCCATCCGAGTTCTCACCACTGGTTTAGTTCCTCCGGTGATCCCAGCGATCCTCATGGGACTTTGGTGCCTTGGAAGCTGTTACCTTTCATTTAAATATGGCTTTAAAAGGCGGTGGTCAGAGACGCTTGACAGCTTCAGCATGTTCCGGTTTGGTGCTGATTTTGGGGACAAAGTTAAAGATAATCCAGCCTTTGGAAGAGCGGAAGCAGAGGAGTGTGAAGAGTTGAAGGCGTTGCCAGGCTTAATCGGCGATTCGAGACCATCCTTTCAACCGGGCCACGTTAGTCTTGTTGCATCAGCAGAGGCGCGGAAGGGAAAGCGCTACATGTAATAACTGTGACGGTTTGCACATGTCACGAGTTGGTCACTTGACCTCGGGTAAACCTCGGGTAGTAATGCTTGGCAGGATTAGTCATTAAGTGAATGTTTACTATCCCCTTAACTGCGGTATGCACACTTTTTCAGGGTGCAGCGCTGGAGGTGGGGCGCTAAGGAGCCTATCACAGCGTTCTACTTACTAGAATTTTAGTGAGGCTCGCTTAATTTAGTGGCCACTCCAGGCTTCGCTACAGGGGCTTACAGGCTGTGCACGCAGCCGCAGTTAAGGGGATATTTACTCGCTGGCGAATTATATCTCTTTTCTTTAGGCTCGCCTCGACTAGCAAGTCCTTATATATTTATGCTCCGGCCTCCCTTAAGACCTCTTTCCTCCTCGTCTATTTTACTTTATATTATAACTATTAATAAAACTTTATTATGTGTGACGGTTTAGGGCTTCCAGAGCCTCATTTCCAGCCTCGGCTACTCACTTCTCAAACGCTCTGAGTTCTCGAGCGATGAGCTGCGTCTGCTATCGTAATCTGGACTTGAGGTCGCATAGGATATTGTGAACCCACTCTTCGTCCTAGAATAGAAGGCTTAGCGACGGAACTTCATCGACTCTTCCCCTTCAAAGATCTCCATCAGCCTGTGGGTCTTCATGAAATCCGTAGGCTTGTTGGCTTTGCCGAGGTCTCCAATCTGTTCCTGAAGACGCGTCAACATCGACGCGACTTTGTCAACAGAGTCGCCACTATGTCTCAGGGACGTGAATTCCCTGTAGAGGCTCATCAACTTCACACCACCCTTTCCCTTATGTATTCGTTCGAGAGTGTGCCAAGCGTCGTATGCTGTCAGGCAGTTGGCGACATGGTCAAATTGAGTTGCTTCAACCGTGTTTCGAATGATGTACAGTGCTGCACTGTTCATGCCACGGTATCTATCGATCTTGCCATCGACTTTCTCAAGAACTGGTTCCTTCTATTACCATCCTCGGTTCGGGACAATAGCAGCGGGGTCTCGTATGTCATTGACGGTAGTGGCACTCTTTGCGGATTGGTAAAGTCCTCAATCGTGATGACAAGACCAATGGTTTCAGGTTTGGTGAGTACCAGCCACCAAAGTGCTCCCGCAATAAGGATGTCCCACATATGGATGCTCCATCGGCGGTAGTTCTTGTCGTTTAACTTCTCGATTTTTTGGGATGGACAGGTTCCCAAGGTCGTATGCCGAGGACGAAGCCATGGCGTGTTCCGTAAGTTGGAAACGTTATCCACTGAACTCTTTCTCGGAGGTGACAAGTCTCCGAAGTGGATGGTTTCTGCCCTGGATCATGTATTTCTACGTATTTTTCACAGCGTTTGAAGGCCAACCGGGGCTCATAACCTGTTAGCAATGCCGCATGTGTGACCATTGGTCGCTAGGATCGGTCTATGAATCAATCAATCAATCATGAATAAATGAATGAATGAATGAATTTAATAGAAAATCATTTCCCCCTCTATCTAGAGCCCTCTTTGATATATTGACTCGATATGGAGCCCGTATCAAATCTTTTTCTTACACGTCTCAATCTGTATGCCGACGTAGAGGAGCAGTTATTAATCTGTGGTCCGTGTGGCTATGCTTTTGTGGTTGACCGGTCCTAGGTCACGTCCCACCTCCGCGACAAGCACAGGACTGATTAACGAGATTAGAGTGGCCGAACGAAACACCTAAATACTTAATTTCCTCATGGGTTCCATAATCCTATAGAGGTTCTGTTACGGACTAATAGATCTAATGTTTACCCTCGACTTACAGTATATGAAGGCTTTTCTTACTATAGCTTCCGGACGATCAATTATCACGAGCTTAGAGGCATATATCACAGCAGCACTTACAGTACTAGGCAACTGATATTTATCTGGTTAGCGAGAACGCCTAAATTAATATTCCGCTCTTAACATAATTTTTTAAATTACTCTATAATTATATGAATTAAATATAAAAGAAATATATTAATTTAATCGTCATAATTTCTAGTTTTTAAATATATAATTAGTTTCCTCGTAAGTTACGTATAGACTTTAATATTTCGTATACTATTCGTTAACTGTAATATAAGCTTTAATTCTAGTTAATATACTCGCACTTAAAGTATTAAATAACGACTTATTTAAAGTGTCTTCCGTAGCTTATAAACAACTTTTTATACGTTGTCTTGCGTGCTCTAATTGCGATTTATTAGACGGAATATTAAGGAATATATTATAAAGGCGTTTCTTGAGGTGCTATTACACGTGCTTAATTGGATTTAAATCTAAAGAGAAAAGCGGCTAATTTACAATTAAAGTAATTCGTTTTTCTTTAAATTAAAGCCGAACTTTTCTTATAATATATATTAATATTATTAGTCCGTAAGGATTCTTATTAATATAGAATTATAGCTTAGGGCCGAAACGGTGGGGTTTCGGTGGGGTTCCGGACCGGTATATAAAGAGCTTTACTTTTATTTTAAAAAAACACATTTTATAACACCTTTAAAATCACTTAATAATATCGATATTTATTTAGGTGACTTTATTATTATATATCTTAATATAATTATACCGATATTAATTAATAGTTTACTTAAAGTATTATAAAACGGCAAAGTTATAGCATTAAAGACTTGAAATTATAAATAACGTAAGAAATTAAGATTTTAACGCCTTAGTTCTGCTTTTATATTTAAATTAATTAAAAGGGAGAATCTTCTTAGTTTTTAGACGTTATAAAGAGCTGAGCGTCTCGACAATATTATTAAATATTAATTTTAATATAATAGTTACTTTTCGACAATTATTAAGTTAATATAAACTCTTTTAATACAAGACTTCATTTTCGTAAATTTACTAAAACTATATTGGAACGGCATTATTACGGAAATTATATTAAAAGTAAGAGAATTAATTCCGGTAAATAACGGAGAAGAGAACGAGGTAAATATTATACCTTAAGCCTTAAAGACTTAGTCGATAGACGAATTCTTCGCGGACTTAATAAAGTATTTAAAAGACTTTCGTAAAGACTTTTATGATAAACGAATTAAAAAAGAATTCCTTTTCTAAGACTTTTACGAGTTTTTTAATAAATAAATAATTAATTAACTTAAAATAATTAATAAATAAAAGAGACTTTATTTTTATAACGTTTTTAAATTTTATAAAGTCTACGTTAAACGATTAAAAAAGATAGAGACCGTTAAAGCGCTATATATAACACTTTAGGCATTATATAATAAATAGCCGTAAGACTAGCTTTAAGACTAAGCTTAATTACACTTTAAATTTATATTAAAATATATATAAAATAAGCTACGGCCATAAGACGAGTAAATTAAGAGTTTTAAGTTAATACGACTAGTTTTATAAACGCTAAAAGTTAAAATATTAATTTTAAGTTAAAAAACGTATACGCTATAAAATACTTAAAACGTTACGACTTTATAGTATATTATAATAATTAATATAGAGGAGGATTTATATAACGTAATTCCTTCGGCGCTTATAAAGGTAAAAAAAAAGTCGTTATTTTTTATTTTTAGCTTTATAAAAGGTTTATTTTAATAAAGACTAAATAATATTTTATTTTTAAACCTAACCTCGGTACTTTTATTTATTTTAAGAAATAGATTAGTATTATTATTTAAAATAACCTTAAAACTAATAGATAACGGTAAGGATTCGGACCCCCTTTTTTAGTTTATTATAGAACTCCTTTTAAAATCTTAAATTAAGTCTTTAACGACGCTATCGAAGATATATATTAAAGAGTTTTAATATAATAAGATAAAGGACTACTTAGACGAGAAGTTATATTTCTTTATTGACTTTTATTAACGCGCTAGAGTTTTTAAAATAATTTAAAAGAGAGCTTTTCCTTTTATAATATAAGACAAAGTAAGTATATATTATTATTATTATTTATAAAACAAAAGGTATACATTTAATTAATTAATATAAATTATACGTAATTACTTTAAGACAAAAAAGCGAGCTTAGTAATTCCTTAGCTAATAGTTTAACTTTAAATTTGAGGATTTTTAAAAAGCCGATTATTAATACGACAAGTTAATATTAATTTAATTAAAAAACTTCGCTAAGGAATTGTCGGACAGAAGTGAAGCAGGCTTTTAGTAGTTCAAGAGCTTTACGATCAACGTAGAGAATAAGGGTTTAAAAGATTTATTAAAGTAAGCGTTACTTTTTATAAAAGAGGATTATAACCCGAGTATATATATACGTAAATGCTTACGAGAGTATATATATAACTAATAAACTACGCTAAGGCGCGATATACTCTTATAATAAGACTTTATTATATAAATAAGCTTTATTATTTAAAAGCGCATAAATAATCGAGAGATATAATATAAACTCCCCGAGTATATATATTAATTCTTAATAAAAATATAACGTTAAGTAATAAATTAATACTCCTGAGATATTATAATAAATAAAAATATTAATACGCGCTTTAAAGATATAATATACGAAGACTTTATATATTAATATAAGTAATCTATTAAGCAATTAATATTAGTAATAAATAAGAATATAAGCACGTATTTAAATTATATATAATTAAATAAATAAGATTTAAAAATATAATTAAGTTATAGTAATTAAGTAAATAAAATCTTAATTATTATATTTAACGCGTGTAGATCGCAGGTTTTAAAAGTAAAGCTAAAGTAAAGTTCGGTCTGCAATTAAGATCTCGTGCCGTTTTATTTAATTATTAAGTTATTAAGCTATAATTAGTAAATTTAGTTTTTTTAAAGTGATTATTATATATAATAAAAAGCCGTAATAATATATGCCAGTCTTTTATTAGCTTATATAATACGCCGCCTCTCGGGTTAATAAGTTTATTATTAATTTAAGTATCCCGTTTCGTAATAGCGCGATTATAATTATTTTTAAAAATATATATATATCGACCTTTATATTATTATAATTAACTTTTACTTAATATTAACGTATTTTATATTTACGTACTTGCTTATTTATTTATTTCTTTCTTTTATTTTTTGATTTTTTATTTCTTTTAGTAAATTCTTTTTAATTATTAATTATATTTCTTAAAGCTTTTAAAGTAACGACTACGCGTATTAATAATCAGATTATAGCTCGCTAAATAAGTTCTTTTTTAATTTAATTTCTTAATTTTGTTTTTAAATAACTTTAGCACTATTAAATTAATCGCTAATAATTATATTATAAGATTTTAAAAATAAGTTCGATAATTAAAAAGTATTTAATAATAAGCTTATTAATAAGCTTCTTAATAATCTTCCTCTTACTCGTTCGGTCGTCAGAATAAATCCTGAAAATAATTAATAATATTTTTTTTTACGCGAAAATGAAAATACGTTTATTAATAACTTTAATAATAAATTAATTTTCTTTCGATCTTCTTATGCTAAGTTAAGCTTGTTATTTAAAAAGATTCTTACGCGTTCTTTTAATACTTTATTATTATTAATTATATTAAATAAAAGCGTTATTATATTAAATTAAAAATAGCTTTTAATATATTCTTTTTACTTCGCGCGTCTCGCGTCTTAATTCGACTTTCTCTTTTGCCTTTTTTTTAGCTTTTAAGACTTATACTTATTTTTTATTAATTTTAAAAAAGCGTAAATCGTCTCGTATTTTATCTAAGCCTCGCTTTCTTATTAAGCGCGCTCGAGGTATATATATATTATTTTAAAGCTTATTTTTTATTAATAATTTATTTTATTTATATTAATTAAGATTTAAGAAAGGAGTTTGCGAATCCTTATTTATTATATATTCGCGCTATTATTTATAGCCGTAATAATCGTAGATATTGCTTTGTTAATACTTTTGCTATTAGAAGTCGATATTATAATTATACTTCCGGTTATAAGTACGATTCCGTTATAAAAAATATACTTAAGTATAATAAAAGATTAATTGCAGTTATAGATTCTAATAATAGAAAAATATAATAATTATATTATAATTAATCGAGTATTTTATTAATTGATTTACAGAGTATTAAGAAGTATAAAATTATTTTAAAAGCTTTAATAAAAGACTTAGCGAATAATAATGAGTTTAATAAGAATATAAAGTTAAATCTTTCGGTGCGCTTTTAAAAGTTAAGTTTAAAGCGTAATAAAAAGGATAATTTTTAATAATAATATTAATATTAATACGAAATCTTTAGCGGAGTTTAATAATCTTATATAAAGTTTAAAGAAGTTCGCGAAAGTCTTAAAGATAATAATTACTTATTAATTTAAACTTAAGTAGATTTTTGCGCTTTTAGTAGATTATTTATAAGCTCGGATTAGATTTAAACGGATTTTATTTAAGCTCGGGCCGGATTTAAATAGTCTTTGCTTAAGCTTAAATTAAATTTAAATAGACTTTATTTAAGTTTAAATTAGATTTCGCGTTTACGTTTAGCGTTTTTAAAACGCAAATATTTAAAATATTAAATTAAAAAAGTTTTATAAATAAAAGATTATATAAAAATATTCTTAATATATTTTTAATAAATATATTTAAAGCTTTTTAACTTAAAATTAATAATTATTAAAGTTTAAAAATGCTTTAAAAAGCTCGAATTTCTAATAAAATAAATTCTTTATAAGCTTATTAATAAGTATATTAATAATTAAAAAATATATTACTTTAAATAATCTATAAGCATATTCTTACTTAAGTTATATATTTTAGATATTTATATAATAAAGCTTAATAATAATTTTCTTAATATTATTTATAATTAATCTAATTATTTATTAATTATTATAAAAGATCTCTTAAGTCTTGCTGATATTAAAAGCTAAGTTTTAAAAGAATCGTTAAAGAGTTATAACTTCTTTTCTAATATACTTTAATATTAATAGTTCCGCTTTAATAATTAACGTAATAATCGTAAATTACTTTAATGCTTTTTAAATTACTAGCTTATTAAATAATAAAATTATATAACTTTAAGATAACTTCCGAGTTTTAACGTTATTCGCAAAAGATATATTTAAAATAATATAAAGCGCTTTCTTTTAATTACTTTCGTATATAATACTTAAAAAGCGCGTATTAAATAAGTAATAAATAAATTAATATATAATTATAAAATATTTTAAATTAAGATTTATCGCAAATTATAAAAGCTAAGTAATTATAAAAGCTACGTTTAGTCTTATAACGATCGCTATATATAATACCGACTTAGCTTTTTTTTAATAAGTTTTAATATATTTTTTTAAAGCTTATCTTTTATACTTAATAAAATCGATTTAAAAAAGCGGTATTATAAGATACTTTTTATTAATTTACTTAAACTTTCGAGTAATCTTCTTAATATATTAATTATAAACTAAGAAAATAGTCTTACGTTTTCTGTCGCGTATTATTTTAATTCTTAAAAATTATTTAATATTTTTAAGATTATGTATATTATACGCTTAATTTAATTGCTTAATAAAATCTTATTTAAGCTTTAAGTCGTCTCGGTAATAAAGCACTTAAATATTATTTACGTAAAAAAAAGCAAGGATTTTATAAATAAAGTCTATAAATATATATAATTCTTTTAAATATAAAATTAATCTTAAATCTATTAACGTTTTACTAATATATTTATATTATAAGTATAAAGAGTCACGCATCTCGTAGAAAGCGCGATTAATTCGTAATATATATTTAAGCTTATTAAAACTTAAAAGAAATTTATAATATACGATTTCGCCGTTTATATCTCGAAAAGCGTTAATAAACGCATTAATTACGTCGAAGTATTTAATTTCTAAATTAAAATAAGCTGCGAGCGCTATAATAATTCGGAAAGATTTAACTAAGAATATGCTAGCGTATATAAAAACGATTATTAATTTATTTTAAAGATTACTTTATATAATAATTCGGAATTTATATTTTAAAATATATTCTTTTAAATCTAATTTATACTTAAAAACTTATATAAGCGAGATAAGTATTAATATAATACTTAAATTAAATACTTTTAAAGTTTAATAATTTTATTTATTTATTATCTTTATTTTTAAGTTTGTATTTTCTTTAAATTACTTTTTTATTAAATGATTCTTAAAATCGTTTTATTATTTTAATTTAAGTAAAAGATTTTAAACTTTAATTTTTAAAAATAAAATCTTTTCTTTTAATAATTAATAGCTTATTTATATTATTATTATAATTATATAATATATAATCTTCGTTAAATCTCGAAGATTATTTTATTCTTTTAATAATATATATTAATTAAATATAAGCTCTTAAAATATTTAATCGATTTTAAATTTTAAATTATTATATTAATCGAGGATTTAATTACTCCCGAGATTAAACTTATTCCCGAGCTTAAGGTTATTTTTATTAAAGCGTATTTATTTAAAAATAATTATAAGTATTATAAATATTTTATTATTTTAATTTTTTTATAATTTTTTTTTTTTTTTATTTTTAATTAATTTTTTTACTTTTACCGAGCTTTTAATAAATATATTTAATTTTAATTAAGCTTTTTTTATTATAATTTAAAAGCGTATTACTTTTGCTTATTTTACTTTCGTCGTTTAAATACTTTATATTTTAATTTAAAAATATAATATTAAAATTATTATTAAAGACTCTTTTTATAATCGAGGTCTCGATAGTATTTAAATCTTAATACGTAATAATCGAGGCGAATCCCGCGCTTAATTTTATAATATATTCGAATCTCAATTAATAAATTATATATTCTTACGCGAGTCGAATGCTTTTAAGTCTTATTTTATATTTAAAATAAATTCTTAATTTAACGTATTTTCTTTTAATTTTTTATTTTATTTAAAAAAGCTTTTTAAAATAAAAATATATTCCGGAGTTAAAAGTTTATTTATTATACTTAGGCTATTAATATACTTTTTTACTCCCGAGTTCTAATTCTTAAAGCTTTTAATTAATTTTTAAATTCGTTTAATATATAATTAAAATAAGTCTTCGCTTAAGAAATTCTTATTATTTTCCTTAATAATTACATTTTTAATAATATTTTTAATAATTCCAGCTTAATTTATAATAAACTTATTTTCCTTAATAAGATCGTAAATAAATCGGGCTTCTTAAATTATAATCTTTACTTCTTTATTTAAAGTAATATAAAAGCTATCTTCGTTAAAGCGTATATTACGCGTGATAATTATTCTGTCGAGATATAATACTTAAATCTTATAAATATTAAAAGCGTAAAAACTTATAAGATATTTATATATATACGCGTAATTATTTTAAACGCTCTCTTATTTTATCCTTTAATTCTCTTTATTATTAATAAATACGCTTTATAATTATATATATAAATCTTATTTTAATTTAATTTGAAATTTATAATAAATTTTATAATAAGCGCTAAGTTATATTACCGAAAATAATTCCGAAACTACTTATCGTTAATTTTAATAAATAATAGCTAATTATTTACTTGCCTTAAGCTTTTATTATATAAATAAATCCCTGCGAGTGCATATTTAATACTCAAATTTATAAAAAAATTAACTAATAATCTTATTTTAATACTTTTATTAATTACTTTTTAATTAACTCGTTCGGCTTCGTTATTTAACTTATAAGTTGCTATTAATAAGAGCTCGAAGTTAATTCCGAGCTTATCAGCTTATTTCTTATATTTCGTAAATCCTCGAATTACAATAATTGCTTTTTCTTAATTATATTTAAATTTATATATTAAGAGTTTAAATTACTTTCGAACTTAAGCTTTAAAGCTTTTAATATATTAAAATATTTTATTATACTTTTTTATTTATAATATATAATTAACGAATAAGCCGTTATATTCGTATTTAAGCACGATAAGCTAAAAATAATTACTTTAATATTTCGAATAATTAAATAAATCTTAAATAATTTTCTAAAATAATTTAAAGGATTTCTTTTTCGATAAACGTTTAAAAATTACTTAAGCGGTATAAATTAAAGTATATTATTCGTACTTAATTTTTCTTATTACTTTAATAATCTTAATATTTCTCGCCGTGCTTATTAATTTCCTTAAAACATTCGAGCTTAAATAACTTACTTATAAATACTAAATATACTTTAAGTCTGTTTTAAGATACTTATAATTTTTAAATAATTTATATAGCTTATTTATTCTTTTAAAAAGCGTTAGAAATATTATAATTCTTACGGCGCTTAAGAGTATATTATAAATACTCGGAGAGTAAATTAAACGTAGCTTATATTTAAAGAAAACGAGGTTTTATTTACGCTTTAATTATCGTATTATATAATATTTATTAATTAATAAGTCTTCTTCGTTTTATCTTAAAATATAATTTATATTATAAAACTAAAAATTAGTTTTATAAAAACGAGCTTTAAAAATAATATTAATATAAAAGTTTTTTATAATTATAACGTCGTAAAGCGTAAGATTAAATAATTTATTATTCAGACCTTTAAATATTCCTTTTATAACTCGAGTTCCGCGCCCGATAATAAGTAATTAAAAGCTCTTATATTTAATTAAATCCTTAAGAGTAGATTTTATAAAAGATCCTTTTAATAATATTAAACGATTATTAATTAAATTAATCGCTTTATAATTATTTAATAAAATAAAATCTAATAAAAAATAAAGTGAATTCTAAAAGAAGTATATATCCGCAACTAAATACTCGGCTAAATTAAGTAAGAGTATTAAGTGCGTATAAATTCCGCTTATTCTTCTTTTATTTAATAAGTTTCCGGAAAAAGTAGACTTTTTTTTATTTAATTTATTAAATCCTTACTTATTTAATTTTATTAAGAGATTTTTTATTAATTAAAAGAAAGGCTTATTTAAGCTTATTTACCCGCGGAGAGCTTTTTATTATAACGTAATAAACCGCTGCCGGATCTTATTATAATATTAATTATTTATTTTTAAGTTTAAATAAGCTATTTTATTTTAATATTTAATAAATACTTTTTTATAAATTATTATTTAAAAATACGTATAATTTAAAAAAAACTAATAATAAGTTTTTTCTTTTAAATATAAATATACTTTCTTTATAAGTTTTCCTTTTATCTTAAATTAATTTAATCTTTAATTATATAAATCAGAAGCTTCCGAGTCGAGTATTTTATTATTATTAAAACGTAAATTAAGAATAAAGAAATAATTATATTTTAATTTAATTTATTATTAATAAGTTATTAATATTAACAATCGGCTTAATTAAAATAAAACAATTATACGAGTTATTCTAAAGAGTATTTAAGAAGTATCCCGAGCTCGTCGGCTTCCTTAATCTTAAGAAAGTATTTTTAAGCTTATAAATTATTAAAGTTATTAATTATAATTAAGAAAAGGTTAATATTAAGAATGCCGAGCACTTTCGGCATATAATATAAATTCTTTTTATAAATTAGCTTTTAATATTATATAATTTAAACTTTCGGGTTTTAAACGTTTTTTATATTTAAAAATTATAAATAATCTTAATAAGTTATTATTTAAATCGTTATATTCGTTTAATATAAAATTATCTTAAGCGTACGAATTAGTACTTAAATATTAATTCTTTTCTTAATAATAAGCTATATAATCGTTATATTAAAGAATTAATAACTTATAGTTTTCTTAATTTATTTATAAAACTTAAAATATATTATAATTTATAATTATTATATTATATATTTTATAATATACGCTTTAGCTTCGGCTTTAGCTTTCTTTTAATAAGATTTTGCAGTTATTTTAATAAGCTCGTGCGATCGAGTAAGAAAAGGAATAATAAAAGCGTTAAAGCTTATAATTATTTAATCCGAGGAAAACGCAATTATTACGTGACGATCGAGCGCTTATTTCTAAAGTTATTTATTATATTCGTTCGTTTTTATTATATAATTTAATTTAACGAGATTATTTTTTTATTAAGTAATTTATTCGGCGGTCCGTAGATTTTTATTAATAATTTTAATTAATATTTTTATATTTAAAGTATTTAAATTAATAAAAAGCTAAAGTTTAAATATTTAAGCGTTAAGAATTAAATAATTTATTTATAATAAGAAGTCTTCAAGCTTTAAGTATATAATATTTACGTTAAGATCGCTAAGATTATCGTGCGATAATATCTCGATAATTACGCTAAAAAAAAGTATTAAAGTTTAATCGTAAAAAAAAGAAACGAAGATCGTAAAATTAAAATTAAATAAGCTTAATTAAAGCTCGAAATTTATATATATTAAAAGTAGCTTATAAAGACAAATATAATTCTTAATTATCGAATAAAAGTAAAGTAAGCTTTTAATAATTTAAGAGCTTTATAATTAATATAAAAAGCAAAGGTTTAAAAGATTTATTAAAATAAGCGTTACTTTTTATAAGAAAAGATTATAACCCGAGTATATATACACGTAAGTGCTTACGAGAGCATATACATGACCAGTAGACTGCGCTAGGGCGCGATAGGAATTATAATATATATAACTAAGTCTTAAGAATAAATATATATAAAATAATTAAACGCTACGTAATAAGATGATTTAGGAAATATTAAGTAATCTTCTTTTTAAAATAATATTTTTTAACGCGCTTTTAACTTTCCTTATTTTTATAAATAACTTACGAAACGCGGTTAGCGTAGAAGTGACGCATGGCTTAAATTAACGCTATAAGCATTCCGAAACAAGCTTAAATCGATATAAAAACTACGTCGTAAAAAGCAACGCGTATTACTTAGATTAAAAAATTAAATACTTATTTAGAAATAAACGTAAAAACAAATTTAAACTAAAACTTAATTATTTCGGCTATATTATTTATAAGAAATTAGATTATTATAATAGCCGTTATATAAATAAAAAGAAAGCTATTTTTAAAGTAAAATACTTTATAAATCGGAAAGCAAAAGGCCTTAAAGCTAACGATTCCTTTTTTAAAATATATTTAATATATATAAAAAAGAATAATTCTGATTCGGACAGGATTCGGACTTCTTTTAAAGATTATAATAATTATTATAAGCTAGAATCGTTATCGAAAGTTAATTTTATTATTAATTCGGACGATTTAAACGTGAATAAAAAAAGCGACGGCTTAATACTTTATACGATTATATTTATAATAAGTAAGAAGAAGTATAACGTATAAGAAGTGCTTTAATAACTTAAAGAGTAAAGAGTAATTTATATTTTAAAAGCTATAATTATAAAACTTATTACTTTTGAGGCATATATAATATAATAAATTAATAGATTTTTTTAAGGTTTATTAATTAATACAGAAGCATTTAATAAAAATATCGGCGGCATTAACTAGCTGCGGGCGTTATAATAAATCTAGAACATTAAATTTAATATAAATTAAATAAGAATAAGTCGGATTACATTTAGTGCCGGTTCGAGACCTTTCTTTAAAGTTATAATAATTAATACTTTTATTAATAAAATGAAATTCATAATTATAGACGCGGACATATCGTTTTTAATTTATTTATAATAATTAAATAAGCTTAATATATAATATAATAACCTTTATAACGTGTTAATTTAAGGTAAAAAGAGACACTTAATCGTTTAAAAGAAAAATTACGTATAACTTCTTTTAAATTATTATAGTTAATTTTTTAACTTTTTAATAAGGACAATTAATATATACTACTTTATAAAGACGGAAATTAAACGACTTTATAAGCGGTTTAATTATCTTATAATAATACGTTTAAAGTTTTTATTAAATTAAGTCGGTTATAATCCCGATTTCAAAGTAATAAAAAAGGTTAAAGAGTTGTCGTACAGAAGTAAAGCAGGCTTTTAGTAGTTCAAGAGCTTTACAATTAACGTAAAAAGCAAGAATTCAAAAGATTTATTAAAGTAAGCGTTATTTTTTATAAGAGAGAATTATGATCCGAGTATATATATACGTAAGTGCTTACGAGAATATATATATAATTAGTAAACTGCGCTAAAGCGCGATATACTTTTATAATAAAGCTCCGTCTTATAAATAAGCCTTGCTATTTAAAAGCGTATAAGTAATCGAGAGATATAATATAAGCTTTCCGAATATATATATTAATTCTTAATAAAAGTATAACGCCGAATAACAAATTAATACTTTTAAAATATTATAATAAATAAAAATATTAATACGCGCTTTAAAAATATAATATGCAAAGACTTTATATATTAATATAAGTAATTTATTAAGTAATTAATATTAATAATAAATAAGAATATAAATACGTATTTAAATTATATATAATTAAATAAATGAAATTTAAAAATATAACTAAGCTATAGTAATTAAATAAATAAAATTTTAATTATTATATTTAACGCGTATAAATCGCAGGTTTTAAAAGTAAGGCTGAAGTAAGGTTCGGTTTGTAATTAAAATCTTATGCTGTCCCGTTTGATTATTAAATTATTAAGTTATAATTAATGAATTTAGTCCTTTTAAAGTGATTATTATATATAATAAAAAGCCGTAACGATATATGCCAGCCTTTTATTAACTTATGTAATACGCCGCTTCTCGGGTTAATAGGTTTATTATTAATTTAAGCGTCTTATTCTGTAATAATATAATTACGATTACTTTTAAGAATATATATATATCGACTTTCGTATTATTATAATTAATCTTTACTTAATATTAACGCATTTTATACTCGCGTGCTTGCCTACTTACTTGTTTTTTTCTTTTGTTTTTTAATCTTTTACCTTTTTTAATAAATTCTCCTTAATTATTAGCTATGCTTTTTAAAGCTTTTAAAGCAGCGATTGCGCGTATTAATAATCAAATCGCAACTCGTTAAATAAGTTTTTTTTTAATTTAATTTCTTAATTTTATTTTTAAGTAATTTTAATATTATTAAATTAATTGCTAATAATTATATTATAGGATTTTAAAGATAAGTTTAATAATTAAAAAGTATTTAATAATAAGCTTATTAATAAGCTTCTTAATAATCCTTTTCTTATTTATTCGGTCGTTAAAATAAATTCTAAAAATAATTAGTAATATTTTTCTTTACGTAAAGATGAAATTGCGCTTATTAATAATTTTAATAATAAGCTAATTCTCTTTCGATCTTCTTATATTAAGCTAAGCTCGCTATTTAAGAAGACTCTCACACGTTCTTTTAATATTTTATTATTATTAATTATATTAAATAAAAGCGTTATTATATTAAATAAAAATAGCTTTTAATATATTCCTTTTACTTCGCGCGTTTCGCGTCTTAATTCGATTCTTTTTCTTGCCTTTCTTCTTACTTTTAAGACTCGCATTCGTTTTTTATTAATTTTAAAAAAGCGCAAATCGTCTCGCATTTTATTTAAATCTCGCTCTCTTGTTAAGCGCGCTTAAAGTATATATATACTATTTTAAAGCTTACTTTTTTTAATAATTTATTTTATTTATATTAATTAAAATCTAAAAAAGGAGTTTACGGATTTTTATTTATTATATATTCGCGTTGCTATTCGTAGCCGTAGTAATCGTAAATACTACTTTGCTAATATTTTCGTTATTAAAAGTCGATATTATAATTATACTTCCGGTCATAAGTGCGATTCTGTTATAGAAGATATATTTAAGTATAATAAAAGATTAATTATAATTATAAACTTTAATAATAAAAAGGTATAATAATTATATTATAATTAATTAAGTATTTTATTAACCGATTTATAAAGTATTAAGAAATACAGAATTACTTTAAAAGCTTTAATAAAAGACTTAGCAAGTAATAATAAATTTAATAAAGATATAAAGTTAAATCTTCCGGTACGCTTTTAAAAGCTAGGTTTAAAGCGTAATAAAAAGGATAATTTTAATAATAATATTAATATTAATACGGGATTTTTAATAGAATTTAGTAATCTTATATAAGGTTTAGAGAAGTTCGCGAAAATCTTAAAAACGATAATTACTCGTTAATTTAAGCTTAAGTGGATTTTTACGCTTTTAATGGATTATTTATAAGCTCGGACTGGATTTAAACGGACTTTGCTTAAGCTCGGGCCGGATTTAAATAATCTTTACTTAAGCTTAAGTTAAATTTAAGTAGACTTTGCTTAAGCTCGAGCTGGATTTCGCGTTTACGTTTAGCGTTTTTAAAGCGCGAATATTCAAAATATTAAATTAAAAAAGTTTTATAAATAAAAGATTATATAAAGATATTCTTAATATATTTTTAATAAATATATTTAAAGCTTTTTAATTTAAAATCGGTAATTATTAAAGTTTAAAAGTGCTTTAAAAAGCTCGAATTTCTGGCAAGACAGATTCTTTATAAGCTTATTAATAAGTATATTAATAATTAAAAGATATATTACTTTAAATAATTTACGAATATACTCTTACTTAAGTTATATATTTTAGATATTTATATAATAAAGCTTAATAATAATCTTTTTAATATTATTTATAATTAATTTAATCGTTTATTAATTATTATAAAAGATTTCCTAAGTCTTATTAATATTAAAAGCTAAATTCTAAAAGAATTATTAAAAAACTATAGTTTTTTTTTTAATATGCTTTAATATTAATAATTTCGCTTTAATAATCAATGTAGTAATCGTAGATTATTATAATACTTTTTAAATTATTAGCTTATTAAATAATAAAATTATATAATCTTAAGATAACTTCCGAGTTTCGATATTATTTGTGAAAAATATATTTAAAATAATATAAAGCGTTCTCTTTTAATTACTTTTATATATAATATTTAAAAAGCGCGTATTAAATAAATAATAAATAAGCTAATATATAATTATAAAATGCTTTAAATTAGGATTTGTCGCGAATTATAAGAATTAAGCGATTATAAAAGCTACGTTTAATCTTATAACGATTACTATATATAATACCGACTTAATTCTTTCTTAATAAGCTTTAATATATTTTTTTAAAGCTTATCTTTTATACTTAATAAAATCGATTTAAGAGAGCGATATTGTAAGATATCTTTTATTAACTTACTCAAACTTTCGAATAATCTTCTTAATATATTAATTATAAATTAAGGAAATAATCTTATGCTTTTTATTACGCATTATCTTAATTCTTAAGAATTATTTAATATCTTTAAAATTATATATATTATACGCTTAATTTAATCGCTTAATAAAATCCTATCTAAGCTTTAAGTCGTCTCGGTAATAAAACACTTAAATATTATTTATATAAAAGAAAATAAAAATTTTATAAATAAGATCTGTAAATATATACGGTTCCTTTAAGTATAAAATTAACTTTAAATTTATTAACGTTTTATTAATATACTTATATTATAAATATAAAGAGTTACGTATCCCGTAAAAAGCGCGATTAACTCGTAATATATATTTAAGCTTATTAAAACCTAAAGGGAATTTATAATATACGGTTTCGCCGTTTATATCCTGAAAAGCGTTAATAAACGTATTAATTACGTCGAAGTACTTGATTTCTAAATTAAAATAAGCTACGAGCGCTATAGTAATTTAAAAGGATTTAATTAAGAGTATATTAGCGTATATAAAAATAATTATATCGCGCCTTAGCGCAGTCTACTGGTCATATATATGCTTTCGTAAGCATTTACGTATATATATACTCGGGTTACAGTCTTTTTTTGCAGAGGGTAACGCTTACTTTAATATATTTTTTAAACTTTTGCTCTTTACGTTAATCGTAGAGCTCTTAAATTACGAAAAGTTTGCTTTACTTTTATATAATAATTAAGAGCTATATTTGTCTTTACAAACTACTTTTAGTATATATAGATTTCGAGCTTTAATTAAGCTTATTCAATTTTAATTTTACGATCTTCGTTTCTTTTTCTTACGCTTAAACTCTAATATACTTCTTAGCGTAATTATTAAGATATTATCGTACGACAGTCCTAACGGTCTTAACGCAAATATTATATACTTAAAGCCTGAAGACTTCTTATTATAAATGAATTATTTAATTCTTAGCGCTTAAATGCTCGGACTCTGGCTTTTCGTTAACTTAAATGCTCTTAATATAGAAATATTAGCTGAAATTATTAATAAAAATCTACGGACCGCCGAGCAAATCGCTTAATAAAAGAATAATCTCGCTGAATTAAATTATATAATAAAGACGAACGAGTATAACGAACAATTCCAGAAATGGGCGCTCGATCGTCACGTAATAATTGCGTCTTCCTCGGACTAAATAATTGCAAGCTTTAACGCTTTTATTACTCCTTTTCTTACTCGACCGCACGAGCTTATTAAAATAACCGCAGAATCTTATTAAAAGGAAGCCGAAGCCGAAGTTAAAGCGTATATTATAAAGTGCGTAATATAATAATCACGAATTATAATATACCTTAAGCTTTACGAATAAATTAAGAAAACTATAAGCCGTTAATTCTTTAATATAACGGCTGTATAGCTCGTCGCTAAGAAAAGAGCTAATATTTAAGCACTAGTTCGCACGCTCAAAACAGTTTTATATTAAACGGATATAACGATTTAGATAATAACTCGCTAAGATTACTTGTAATCCCTGAATATAAAGAACGTCCGAAACCCGAAAGTTTAAATTATATAATATTAAAAGCTAATCCGTAAAGGGAACTTATATCGTATGCCGGAAGTGCTCGGCACTTTTAATATTAACCTTTTCCTAATCGCAGCTAATAACTTTAATAGCTTATAAATTCAAAAATACTTTCTTAAAATTAAAAAAGCTAACGAGCTCGGGATACCTTTTAAATACTTATTAAAATAGCTCGTACGGCTGTTTTATTCTAATTAAGCCGATCGCCAATATTAATAGCTTATCGGTGGAAAATCAGGATATAATTATTTTTCTATTCTTAGTTCACGCTCTAATAATAATAAGATACCCGATTCGGAAGCTTCTGATTCATATAATTAAAAATCAAACCGATTTAAGATAAAAGGAAAACTTATAAAGAAGGTATATTTATACTTAAAGAACAAAACTTATTATTAGTCTCTTTTAAATTATACTTATTTTTAAATAGCAGTTTATAAAAAAATATTTATTAAATATCAGAATAAAATAGCTCGTTTAAATCCAAAAATAAATAATTAATATTATAATAAGATCCGGCAGCGATTTGCTACGTTATAATAAAAAGCTCTTCGCGAGCAAATAAGCTCAGATAAGCTTTTCTTTTAATTAATAAAAGATCTCTTAGCGAAACTAAATAAGCAAGGATTTAATAAATCAAATAAAAGAAAATTTACTTTTCCCGGAAACTTATTAAATAAAAAAGGAATAAGCGGGACTTACGCGTATCCGGTGCTCTTGCTTAATTTAACCGAGCATTTAACTACGAGTATATACTTCTTTTAGAATTCATTTTATCTTTTATTAGATTTTACTTTATTAAATAATTATAAAGCGATTAATTTAATTAACGATCGTTTAATATTACTAAAAAGATCTTTTATAAAATCTACTTCTGAGGATTTAATTAAATATAAGAGCTCTTAATTGCTTATTATTAGGCGCGGAACTCGAGTTATAAAAGAAATACTTAAGGGTCCGAATAGAGAATTATTTAATCTCACGCTTTATAATATCGTAATTATAGAAAACTTTTATATTAATATTATTTCTGAAGCTCGTCTTTATAAGACCGGTCTTTAATTCTATAATATAAATTACACTTTGAAATAAAACGAAGAAGGCTTACTAATTAGTGAATATTATATAATATAATAACTAGAACGTAAATAGAACTTCATTTTCTTTAAATATAAGCTACGTTTAATTTACTCTTTAAGCATTTGTAATATATTCTTAAGCGCTGTAGGAACTGTAATATTTCTAACGCTCTCTAGAAGAATAAATAAATTATATAAATTATCTAGAGATTATAAGCACTTTAAAACAGACTCGGAACGTGTTTAGCATCTGCGAGCAGGCTATTTAAGCTCGGATATTTTAAGGAAATTAATAAATACGGCGAGAAATATCAAGATTATTAAAGTAATAAGAAGAATTAAATATAAATAATATACTTTAACTTATGTTACTTAAGTAATCTTTAAACGTTTACCGAAAAGGAAATCCTTTAGATTATTTTAAAGAGTTACTTAAGATTTGTTTAATTATCCGAAATACTAAAGTAATTACTCTTAGCTCCTCGTGCTCAAATACGAGTATAATAGCTTGCTTATTAATTATGTATTACAAATAAAGAAGCATAATAAAATATTTTAATATATTAAGAGCTTTAAAGCTTAAGTTCGAAAGCAGTTTAAATTCTTAATATACAAATTTAAATATAATTAAAAGAAAGCAGTTATTGCAATTCGAAGATTCACGAGATATGAAAGATAAGCTGATAAGCTCGGAATTAACCTCGAGCTCTTATTAACAGCAACTTATAAGTTAAATAGTAGAGCCGAACAAGCTAATTAAGAAATAATTAATAAAAGCATTAAGATAAGACTATTAGCTAATCTCTCTATAGATTTAAGTATTAAATATACACTCGCAGGGATTTATCTGTATAATAAAAGCTTAAGGCGATTAAATAACTAGCTATTACTTATTAAAATTAACGATAAGTAGTTTCGGAATTATTTTCGATAATATAACTTAACGCTTATTGCAAGACTTATTATAAATTTCAGATTAAATTAAAATAATATTTATATATATAATTATAAAGCGTACTTATTAATAATAAAAAGAGCTAAAAGATAAAATAAGAGAGCGTTCAAAATAATTACGTGTGCGTATATCGGATATTTTATAGGTTTTTACGCTTCTAATATTTATAAGATCTAAGTACTACGTCTTAATAGAATAATTATTACGCGCAACGTGCGCTTTAACGAAAATAGCTTTTATATTATTTTAAGTAAAAAAGCAAAGATTACGATTTAAGAAGTTAAGTTTATTTGCGATCTTATCGAAGAGGATAAGTCTATCGTAAATTAGGCTGAAATTATTAAAAATATTACTGAAAATATGATTATCGAGGAAAATAATACGAATCTCTTAAGCGAAGACTTATTTTAATTATATATTAAACGAATTTAAAGATTAGTTAAAAACTTTAAGAATCAGAACTTAAGAATAAAAGAGTATATTAATAACTCGAGTATAATAAATGGACTTCTAACTCCGGAATATACTCTTGCTCTAGAAGGCCTTCTTAAATAAAGTAAAGAATTAAGAAAGAATACGTTAGACCGAGAGTTTATTCCAGGCATAAAATATAACTCAGAGGCATTCGACTCGCGTAAAAGCATGTAACTTATTAATCGAGATTCGAACGTATTACAAGATCAAGCGCGGGATCCGTCTCGATTATCACGCATCGAGATTTAAATACCGTCGAGACCTCGATTATAAGAGAAGTCTCCGGTAATAATTTTAATACCGTATTTTTAAATTAAAGTATAAAGTACTCGGATAACAGAAGCAGGATAAGCGAGAGTAATACGCTCTTAGATTATAGCGAAAGAAGCTCAGTCAGAATTAAATATATTTATTAAAAGCTCAGTAAAAGTAAAGAAATTAGCTAAAAGTAAAAGAAAAAGAAAAAGATTACAAAAGAATTAAAGTAATAAAATATTTATAATACTTATAATTATCTTTAAATAAACACGCTTCGATAAAGGCAACTTTAAGCTCGGGAGTAAGCTTGATCTCGGGAGTAATTAAATCCTCGATTAATATAATAATCTTCGGTCTGAAGTCGATTAGATATTTTAAGAGCTTATGCCTAATTAATATATATTACTAAAAGAATAAGATAATCTTCGAGATTTAACGAAGATTATATATTATATGATTGTAATAATAATGCAATCGAGCTGTTAATTATTAAAAAGGAAGATCTTATTTCTAAAAATCAAAGTTTAAGATCTTTTACTTGAATTAAAATAATAAAGCGATCTTAAGAATTACTTAATAAAAGAATAATTTAAAGAAAATGCGAGCTTAAAGATAAGGATAATAAATAAACAAAATTGCTAAACTTTAAAATTATTTAATTTAAGTATTATATTAATACTTGTCCCGCTTATATAAGTTTTCAAATATAAGCTCGATCTAGAAGGATATATTTTAAAATACAAATCCCGAATTATTATACGAGGCGATTTTTAAAGTAAATCAACGATCGTCTCTATATACGCTAATACGCTCTTAATTAAATCCTTCCGAATCGCTATAGCGCTCGCAGCTTATTTTAACTTAGAAGTCAAGTGCTTCGACGTAATTAACGCGTTTATTAACGCTCTTCAAGATATAAATAATAAAACCGTATATTACAGATTCCTTTTAAGTTTTAATAAGCTTAGATATATACTACGAGTTGATCGCGTTCTTTACGAGATACGTGATTCTTTGTACTTATAATATAAGTATATTAATAAAACGTTAATAGATTTAAGGCTGATTTTATACTCGGAGGAATTGTATATATTTATAAACCTTGCTTATAAAATCCTTATTCTTTTTTACGTAAATAATATTCAAGTGCTTTATTACCGAGACGACTTAAAACTCGGATAGGATTTCATTAAGCGACTGAATTAAGCGTACAATATATATAATCTTAGAGATATTAAACAATTCCTAGGGATTAAGATAATACGCGATAGAAAGCGCAAGACTATCTTTCTAGTTTATAGCTAATATATTAAGAAGATCATTCGAAAGTTTAAGCAAGCTAATAAAAAGTATTTTATAATACCGCTTTCTTAAATCGATTTTATTAAATATAAGGAATAAGCTTTAAAGAAATATATTAAAGTTTATTAAGAAAGAGTTAGATCGGTATTATATATAACGATCGTTATAAGACCAGACGTAGTTTTTGCGATCGTTTAACTCTTACAATTCGCGATAAATCTTAGTCCAGAGTATTTCATAATTATATATTAGCTTATTCGCTATTTATTTAATACGCGCTTTTTAAGTATTATATACGGAAGTAATTAAGAAAAAGCGCTTTATATTATTTCAGATATATTTTTCGTAAATAACGTCGAAACTCAGAAGTTATCTTAAAGTTATATAATTTTATTATTCGGCGGGCTAATAATCTGGAAAGTATTAAGGCAATTTACGATTACTACGTCGATTACTGAAGCGGAATTACTAATATTAAAGTATACCGGAAAAGAAGTTATAACTTTTTAACGATTCTTTCGGAACTTAGCTTTTAATATCAGTAAGACTTAAGAGATCTTCTGTAATAATTAATAAACGATCAGATTAATTATAAATAATATTAAGAGGATTATTATTAAGCTTCGTTATATGAATATTTAAAATATATAACTTAAGTAAGAATATACTTATAGATTATTTAAAGTAATATATCTTCTAATCGTTAATATACTTACTAATAAGCTTACGAAGAATCTGTCTCGCTAGAAATTCGAGCGTTTTAAAGCACTTTTAAACTTTAATAATTACTAATTTTAAGTTAAAGAGTTTTAAATATATTTATTAAAAGTATATTAAGAATATCTTTATACGATCTTTTATTTATAAAACTTTTTTAATTTAATATTTTAAATATTCGCGCTCTAGAAACGCCGAACGTAAACGCGAAATCCAGCCCGAGCTCAGGCAAAGATCATTTAAATCCGGCCCGAGCTCAAGTAAAGTCCGTATAAATCCAGTCCGAGCTTACAAATAATCCACTAAAAGCGCAAAAAGAATCTACTTAAGCCTAGATTAATAAGTAGCTATCGTCTTCAAGACTTTCGCGAACTTCTTTAAACTCTGTATAAAATTATTAAACTCCGCCAAAGATCTTATATTAATATTAATATTATTATTAAAGTTATCTTTCTTATTACGCTTTAAACCTGGCTTTTAAGAGCGTACCGGAAGATCTAACTCTATATTCTTATTAAACTCCTTATTACTCGCTAAGTCTTTTATTAAAGCTTTTAAAATAATTCTGTATTTCTTAATACTTTATAAATTAATTAATAAAATGCTCGATTAATTATAATACGATTATTATACTTTTCTATTATTAGAATTTATAATTATAATTAATCTTCTGCTATACTTGAGTATATCTCCCGTAGCGAAATCGCACTTATAACTAGAAGTACAATTATAATATCGACTTCCAGCAGCAAGAGTATTAGCGAAGCAGTATTCACGATTATTACGGCCACGAATAGTAGCGCGAATATATAATAAATAAGGATCCGCAAACTCCTTTCTTAGATTTTAATTAATATAAATAAAATAAGTTATTAATAAGAAGTAAGCTTTGAAATAATATATATATACCTCGAGCGCGCTTAATAAGAGAGCGAGGCTTAAATGGAGTGCGAGACGATTTGCGCTTCTTTAAAGTTAATAAAGAACAAATGCGAGTCTCAAAAGCAGAAGGAAAGGCAAAAAAAGGAGTCGAATTAAGACGCGAAACGCGCGAAGCAAAAGAGATATATTAAAAGCTATCTTCATTTAATATAATAACGCTTTTACTTAATATAACTAATAATAATAAAGCATCAGAAGAACGCGTAAGAATCTTCTTAAATAACGAGTTTAGCTTAGTACGAGAAGATCGAGGAAGAATTAGCTTATTATTAGAGTTATTAATAAGCGTATTCTTATCTTCGTGCGAAGAAAAATACTATAAATCATCTTCAGGATCTATTCTGACGACCGAATAAGTAAGAGGAGGATTATTAGTAAGATTATTAACTAGCTTATCACTAGATACTTCTTAGTTATCGAACTTATCTTCAAAATCTTATAATATAATTATCAGCGATTAGTTTAACGATGCCAAAATCATTTAAAAATAAAATTAAGAAATTAAACTGAAGAACTTACTTAACGAGCTGCGATCTGATTATTAATACGCGCAGTCGCTGCTTTAGAAGCTTTAAGAAGTATAGCTAATAATTAAAGAGAATTTATTAAAAGAAATAAAAGATCAGAAAACAGAAGAAAGAAATAAACAAGCAAGCAAGTACGCGAGTATAAAGTACGTTAATATTAAGTAAAAGTTAATTATAATAATATAAAAGTCGATATATATATATCTTTAAAAGTAATCGTAATCGCGCTATTATAGAACGGGACGCTTAAACTAATAATAAACCCATTAACCCGGGAGGCGGCGCATTATATAAGCTAATAAGAAGTGTTAGATTTCACTTCGGTAACTCATGCCGATTCTACCCTAGAATAGCCGAAGGAATTTCCACTGCTTACGCGGCCTGGAAATTACCTTCGTATTCCGGGAAATTACGCTCGTATTCAATTACGTAGCTCGTATAAGCTACGTAACTAATTACGTAGTCGTAGAAGCTTCTAGAGAAGCTATTATTTTGTATATAACTACCGAAGAGCTCTTCTAGCTCTTTAAGCAAGCAAGCAAGCAAAGCAATTCTCTCTCTTTGATCACGTGTCCTCACCTACTGCGCTTCCTCATTCCTGATTGGCTCGCCTATTCTCACAAGAAGCTGGCATATACCGTTACGGCTTCCTGTTATATATAATAATTACTTTAGAAGGACTAAATTTACTAATTATAACTCAGTAATTTAATAATCAAACGAGACGGCACGAGATTTTAGCTGCAGACCGAACCTTACTTCAGCTTTACTTTTAAAATCTGCGATTTGCACGCGTTAAATACAATAATTAAAATCTTATTTACTTAATTATTATAACTTAATTATATCTTTAAATCTTATTTATTTAATTATATATAATTTGAATACGTATTTGTATTCTTATTTATTACTGATATTAATTGCCTAGCAGACTACTTATATTAATATATAAAGTCCTCGTATATTATATTTTTAAAACGCGTATTAATATTTTTATTTATTATAATATCCTAAGAGTATTGATTTGCTACTCGGCGCTATACTTTTATTAAGAACTAATATATATACTCGGGGAGCTTATATTATATCTCTTGACTACTTATGCGCTTTTAAATAGCAAAGCTTATTTATATAACGGAGCCTTATTATAAAAGTATATCGCGCCTTAGCGCAATCTATTAGTTATATATATGCTCTCGTAAGCACTTACGTATATATATACTCGGGTCACAGTCTTTTCTTACAGAAGATAACGCTTATTTCAATATATTTTTTGAACCCTTGCTCTTTACGTTAATCGTAGAGCTCTTGAACTACGAAAAGCTTGCTCTACTTCTGTATAATAAATTATTAATTTACTTTAAAGATTACCTCGTATAATAATTCGGGATTTGTATTTTAAAATATATTCTTTTAAATCAGGCTTATATTTAAAAACTTATATAAATGGGATAAGTATTAATATAATACTTAAATTAAATAATTTTGAGGTTTAATAACTTTATTTATTTATTATTTTTATTTTTAAATTTATATTTTTTTTAAACTATTCTTTTATTAAATAATTCTCAAAATCGCTTTATTATTTTAATTTAAATAGAAAATCTTAAATTTTAATTTTTAAAAGTAAGATCTTCTTTTTTAATAATTAATAACTCGTTTATATTACTATTATAATTATATAATATATAATCTTTATTAAATCTTAAAAATTATTTTATTCTTTTAATAATATATATTAATTAAATATAAGCTTTTAAAGCATCTAATCGACTTCGGATTAAAGATTATTATATTAATCGAGGATTTAATTACCCCTGAGATTAAACTTATTCCCGAGCTTAAAATTACTTTTATTAAAGCGTATTTATTTAAGAAAAGTTATAAGTATTATAAATATTTTATTATTTTAATCTTTTTATAATTTTCTTTTTTTTTTTTTTTTTAATTAATTTTTTTACTTTTGCCGAGCTTTTAATAAATATATTTAATTTTAATTAAGCTTTTTTTATTATAATTTAAAAGCGTATTACTCTTATTTATTTTGCTTCCGTCGTCCGAATATTTTATGCTTTAATTTAAGGATATAATATTAAAATTATTATTAAAGATTCCTTTTATAATCGAGGTCTCGACGGTATTTAAATCTCGATGCGTGATAATCGAGACGGATCCCGCGCTTAATCTTATAATACGTTCGAATCTCGATTAGTAAATTATATATTCTTACGCGAATCGAATGCTTCTAAGTCCTGCTTTATACTTAAAATAAACTCTCGGTTTAACGTATTCTCTTTTAATTCCTTATTTTATTTAAAAAAGCTTTTTAAAATAAGAATATATTCTGGAATTAAAAGTTTATTTATTATACTCGAGCTATTAATATATTCTTTTACTTCCGAGTTCTAACTCTCGAAACTTTTAATTAATCTTTGAATTCGTTTAATATATAATTAAAGCAAGTCTTCGCTTAAGAGATTTATATTATTTTCTTTAATAATTATATTTTTAATAATATTCTTAATAATTCTAGCTTAATTTACGATAGACTTATCCTCCTCGATAAGATTGTAAATAAACTTAGCTTTTTAAATCGTAATCTTTACTTTTTTACTTAAAGTAATATAAAAGCTATTTTCGTTAAAGCGCACGTTATACGTAATAATTATTTTATCGAGACGTAGTATTTATATTTTATAAATATTAAAAGCGTAGAAACTTATAAGATATCCGATATACGCACGCGCAATTATTTTAAATACTCTCTTATTTTATTCTTTAGCTCTTTTTATTATTAATAAGTACGTTTTATAATTATATATATAAATCTTATTTTAGTTTAATTTAAAATTTATAATAAGTCTTATAATAAGCGCTGGATTATATTACCGAAAATAATTCCGAAATTATTTATCGTTAACTTTAATAAGTAATAGCTAATCATTTACTTGCCTTAAGCTTTTATTATATAAATAAATCCTTATAAGTATATATTTAATACTTAGATTTACGGAAAAATTAGCTAATAGTTTTATTTTAATGCTTTTATTAATTACTTCTTAATTAGCTTTTTCGGCTTTATTATTTAGCTTATAAATTACCGTTAATAAGAGCTCGAGGTTAATTCCGAGCTTATTAGCTTATCTCTTATATTTTGTAAATCTTCGAATTATAATAATTACTTTCTCTTAATTATATTTAAATTTATATATTAAGAGTTTAAATTGCTTTCGAACTTAAGCTTTAAAGCTTTTAATATATTAAAAAACTTTATTATATTCTTTTATTTATAATATATAATTAACGAATAAGCCGCTATATTTGTATTTGAGTATAAGGAGTTAAGAGTAATTGCTTTAATATTTTAAATAATTAAATAAATCTTAAGTGATTTTTTAAAATAATTTAAAGGATTTCCTTTTCGGTAAACGTTTAAAAATTATTTAAATAATATAAGTTAAAATATATTACTCGTACTTAATTCTCTTTATTATTTTAATAATCCTAATATTTCTCGCCGTATTTATTAATTTCCTTAAAGTATTCGGACTTAAATAGCTTATTTATAAATATTAAATATGTTTTAAGTTTATTTTAAGGTACTTATAATTTCTAAATAATTTATACGGCTTATTCACTTTTTTAAAGAGCGTTAAAAATATTACTATTCTTATAGCGTTTAAGAGTATATTATAAGGGCTTAAAGAGTAAATTAAACGTTACTTATATTTAAAGAAAATAAGGTTTTATTTACGCTTTAATTGTCGCATTATATAATATTTATTAATTAATAAGCCTTTCTCGTTTTATCTTAAAGTATAATTTATATTATAAAACTAAAGACTAGTTTTATAAAAATAAGCTTTAGAAATAATATTAATATAAAAGTTTTTTATAATTACGACGTCGTAAAGCGTAAGATTAAATAATTTATTATTCGGACCTTTAAGCACTTCTTTTATAACTCGAGTTCCGCGCTTAATAATAAGTAATTAAAAGCTCTTATATTTAATTAAATCCTTAAGAATGGATTTCATAAAAAATCCTTTTAATAATATTAAACGATTATTAATTAAATTAATCGCTTTATAATTATTTAATAAAATAAAATCTAATAAAAGATAAAGTAAATTTTAAAGAAAATATATACTTATAATTAAATGCTCGACTAAATTAAGCAAAAGCATTAGGTGCGCGTAAGTCCCGCTTATTTCTCTTTTATTTAATAAGTTTCCGAGAAAAGTAGATTTCTCCTTATTTAATTTATTAAATCTTTATTTATTTAATTTCGTTAGAAAATCTTTTATTAATTAAAGAAAAGGTTTATTTAAGTTTATTTACTCGCGGAGAGCTTTTTATTATAATATAATAAATTATTACCGGATTTTATTATAATATTAATTATTTATTTTTAAGTTTAAACGAATTATTTTATTTTAATATTTAATAAATACTTTTTTATAAATTGTTATTTAAAGACGAATATAATTTAAAAAAGACTAATAATAAGTTTTTTCTTTTAAGTATAAATATGCTTTTTTTATAAGTTTTCCTTTTATTTTAAATCGATTTGATTTTTAATTATATAAATTAAAAGCTTCCGAGTCGGATATCTTATTATTATTAAAGCGTAAATTAAAAATAAAAAAATAATTATACTCTGATTTTCTACTTATAAGTTATTAATACTGGCGATCGGCTTAATTAAAATAAAATAGCCGTGCGAGCTGTTTTAAGGAGTATTTAAGAAGTATCTCGAGCTCGTTGGCTTTCTTAATCTTAAGAAAGTACTTTTGAGCTTATAAATTATTAAAGTTATTAGCTACGATTAGGAAAAGGTTAATATTAAAAGTACCGAGCACTTTTAATATATAATATAAGTTCCTTTTACGGATTAACTCTTAATATTATATAATTTAAACTTTTAAGTTTTAAACGTTCTTTATATTTAAAAATTATAAGTAATCTTAGCGAGTTATTATTTAAATCGTTATATTCGTTTAATATAAAATTATCTTAAGCGTATAAATTAATACTTAAATATTAATTCTTTTCTTAATAATAAATTATATAGCTGCTATATTAAAGAATTAATAGCTTATAATTTTCTTAATTTATTCGTAAAGCTTAAAGTATACCGTAATTTATAATTATTATATTACATACTTTATAATATACGCTTTAACTTCGGCCTCGGCTTCCTTTTAATAAGATTTTATAGTTATTTTAATAAGCTCGTATAATCGAGTAAGAAAAGGGATAATAAAAGCGTTAAAGTTTATAATTATTTAATCCGAGAAAAACGTAATTATTACGTGATAATTAAGCGCTTATTTCTAGAGTTATTTATTATACTCGTTTATTTTTATTATATAATTTAATTTAATAAAATTATTCTTTTATTAAGCAATTTACTTAGCGGTCCGTGGATTTTTATTAATAATTTTAATTAGTATTTTTATATTTAAAATATCTAAGTTAATAAAAGGCTAAAGTTTAAATATTTAAGCGCTAAGAGTCAAATAATTTATTTATAATAAGAAGTCTTTAAGCTTTAAATATATAATATTTACGTTAAAACCGCTAAGATTATCGTACGATAATATCTCGATAATCGTATTAAGAAAAGTATTAAGGTTTAAGCGTAAAAAAAGGAAACGAAGATCGTAAAATTAGAATTAAATAAGCTTAATTGAAGCTCGAAATCTATATATATTAAAAGTAGTTTATAAAGATATATATAGCTCTTAATTATTATATAAAAGTAAAATAAGCTTTTAATAATTTAAAAGCTTTACGATTAATATAAAGAGTAAGGGTTTAAAAGATTTATTAAAATAAGCGTTACTTTTTATAAAAAAGGACTATGACTCGAGTATATATATACGTAAATGCTTACGAGAATATACACATAACCAGTAGACTGCGCTAGAGCGCGACAAGAGTTATATAAGTATTATTAAAAGCATAAAAAGGCTTTATAAAAGTTTAAATTTAAGTTAAAAGACAATATTAACTTTAATTATATAATTTACGTTAATATAATTTAATTAAGGGCTAAATAAGTCTTTTATATAATCGACGAAAGCACGGGGTTTAATTAAGTAAAACTATTTTAAAAGGCTACTGAATTGACTATAGCTCGGTCTGTATTTAACGCACTTAAATCGGCATAAATAAACACTTACTTTGGCCCTTTTAATTACGTAGTCTATAATTACGGGACTAATTTTAATTTAAAGGAGTTTAAGAGCTCTTTAAGATTAATAAAGACGACGTCGAAATTTGTATTTATAAAGGCATATTATTTTATTAAAAAGATAAAACGATTTTACCGCCTTTTTTACTAAGTATACGAAATCGTTATAAAAAAGTACTTAGAATTAAGCAATAAAAATAAATTATAAATAATTATAAAAATAATTAATAATATAACAAGTCCTTAAGGCCTTATCTTTATATTATTTATTTTCGGCGCTTACTTTAAATTAATTAAAATAAACTTATTAAATCCGTTTATTAAATAATACGCTATTATTATTAAAAAAGCTATAAAGGAAATTTATAAGATTTAAGTTAGTCGGCAAGTAAATAACGCGCTAAGGACGCGTAACAGTCTTATAATAACTTATATATATAACCTTTAAATTAAAGATTAAGTTATAATATAAAAGGAAAAGAAAAGGTAAAGAAGCTTATATAATTTCCTAAGAATAAAGGAAAAGACGTATAAAGTTAAAATGAACGATAATAAAATTAAAACTTTTAAATTAATCTTTATATATTTATTTAAAATAAATATATTAAACGTTAAACTTTAAAAAGAAAATTTATTAAAGAAGTCTCGTAAGCCGGGATTACGAGTTAATAACTTATTTAAGATAATACCGGAAACCTATTAAATCGTAATTAAATTACCTTTTATATAATTAATTTTAAAAATTTAAGTATTTAACGATAATTTTAATATAAAAGCGTTTTTTATAAAAAAGAAGACTAAAAATCGAGAGCTCGTTATTAAATTACGAGTTAAGGGTAAAATTAAGACGTTAAGACTATTATTTTAATAATTTTAAAAGATAGAATATAAAACACTTATAAAAAGAAGTATTTTTATATTAATTAATTAAAGTGACTTATAATTAAAAGGCTATTGTATATTTAAATTACATATAATAAACAAAATTAAAAATAAAGAGACTCTTATATTATAGGAGAAGTTAAGGCTAATAGTTATGTGTTTTAATAATAAAGAGAAGAAGGATATTTTAATATAATTATTAATAATTTAATAAATTAATTAACGACTTCTTATTTGTTTAACGGCCTTTATTAAAATGCTAAAACGGACAAGAAATAATATTAAATTAACCTTAATAATTCGTAATATTACTTAAGTATATATATAAGTTAATATTAAGTTCCTTTAGAAAATCTTTACGTGGCCACTGGTAAAAATTGCGGACGAGTTTTCTTATAAAACGGTGTTTATAGTAATGCTTTTATTATATAATATTCCGGAATTAAGAAATTATTAATTTAATATATATTATAAATATTATTAAAAGAACTTATAAATGAAAACCTTTACGTTTGACTTTTATTTATTAATATTTACGTAATAAAACCTTTATTTTAAACTAATTAAAATGTAAACGGACGATACTTTTATTTTAAAAAACAGTGAGTTTTTAAAAACGGAATAAAAATAAATTATAAAAGCCGGTTTCTTAATTAAGCTAATATAAGTCTTTAACCCCTTTAAATTAGTCACGTTTAATAATTATATTATTATTATAAAAGGAAACGATTTTTATATATTTTAAAAGAAATAAAAAGTAAAATTAAAAGTCGTTAATATTAAATAAAAAAATTATAAAAAGGCTTATTAAAAATAACGCGCTCGCGGAGTATATATTATGACAATATATTAATTAAAGGCTATGTTTGATTTCTTTATCGCGGCATAATATTAAAATCTATTTATAAAGGAGGCTAAGGCCTTAAATTTACGTTTTTAATAATAAATAAATAACTAAAAGAGAAGCCTGTGGTATATACTTATTAATTTACGGTCCGCTAAGGTATACGCCTTTATTAACGGCTTTTTTATTAATAATAAAGACTGTAAGGTTCAAATGATAAGGAATTACTATTCGAAACGTTCAGGGTATATCAACTATAATTCAGACTGATCTCTAGCCTTCTAAATCCTCTCTACTCTCCTCCGAAGTAAATAAATAAAAATATTAACACGTAATCCGTGCTAAGCCTACAAACCTTCCGTATAACCCCCGACCCTCCTTATACTAGATTTCACTCCTGATATTACCCCCTCTCTTAAAATCTTATCCCCAAGATACGAGGTAATATAATAGTAATATAATATAGCGAACGTAGATCAAAATATATACGGACTCAAGTCGGACTCGATTCCTTAAAATAAAAGTAATTTACTCGTAAAGTAAATAATAATATTGCGAACTTAAATCGGAATATAAACGAGTCCAGATCAGTAGTAGTTCGCGTAATTAGGCGGTATAGCGAGTTCTGCTATAAGTTATTTATATTTTAGCTCCTAAATAAATCTAATCTTTAATCAATACTATTATCTTCCCCTCCGATCTGGTTTCGCTGTTCCTCCGTCTCCCCTCCGTTATATTATATTATACTATACCAGACTATATATCCGACTTGCCTTCGTCATAGCTTCGATTTACTGCCGCTGCGCCCGCTACCTCGCCAGTAGCATAATAAACCACGTTTATGCCTTTTCGAAAACTAATAGCACCAAGTATGATCGCTGCCGCGATCAGAAATCCCGGTGTATCACCGTAAATACTCCGATATCCCTTCGTTATTAATAAACATTAAAGCATCCGTATTAACTCCGATAGCTTCCCGAGGAAGCATACGACTTTACCTTAGAACTACTTGCGGCTTAAGATAACTTCGCTTCCGGTTTTGCCTCGGCCGACGAAGTTCGGGACTTAATTATTGCCGTAATAGCCGCGGTAAACCGATCTGCTCGAGCCGCCTAGTTTACTAGCGGTAACGCCTCGTCTCCCCTCCGTCCCGCCTCCGCTACCCCCCGTCTTACCGCCGCTGCTGCTACTGCTCTTGCCGCTGCTACTACCACTGATGCCCTCCTTCGCCAGCTTCTCGCTGCGCAGAACGAGATTAACGCTCTCCTTCGAGAGTTATTACGTCGTATCCTTATAAGTATTAATATGCCTTCGTATTTCTTCCGTATTAACTTCGATAAGCCTCCGAAAGCGAGGTTAAGAAAGAGAAAGATAAGGATAAAGATAAAGATAAGGACGAGGATATAAAAGAAGATCTTTAAGCCCGCCGTCTCCGCTCCCTCAGCGGCAGCCTCGAGCTATAGATAGCGCCTTCGGGCTTTTATTATATTGCGGTTTATGCTTTCGGGCTTTTTTCGTTTTGCCTCCGGCGCTTTTCGGGATTTAAATAAAGACTTCTACTCTCGATCCTTTTATTTTCGTAACTTCCGTCGTAATTCCGATTTCCTTTCTCGTAATATATCTCTTAAATATTCTTGCAACGTATCTTTAGCGTATATAAGATAACTTATAAGCTTTTAAGTATTATTTATAATAAAATAACTTTTTTAACGAATTAAATACAGGCGACCTCGCTTCGTATTCTTATAAGCCTAAATAAACTTAACCTCGAACTCTTCTTGCTTTTGGACTTGAATTGCCTCCGATCTGGCTTCGATTCCCTTTCGTCTTTACTACGGTTTTAAAAGTAATACATGAAAAGTATCGTGAATGCGATAAGTCGGGGGCAGTTCGAGCTAATATACTTGATCGTAGTTATAAATAATTCTTTTAACTTTAAAAAGCCTTAAAAATTTATTAATAAACTTCCGAGAAAGCTTTAACTATCGAAGATGCTTCGTAATTAATAAAACCATATCTCCGACTTAAAACTTAATCTTTTTATATTTAATATTATAAAACTTCTTATAAGATTCGGAAGCAATTCGAAGCTTCTCCGTAAGTACTTCTCTTTCCTACTATAAGAGTCTCACTCTCTCAACTATAATAAGTGCCCTTCTTATTTAAACGTCGTCTTTAACGTTCGAACTAAGCTCCGAGTTAAACCCGTATAATATCCGAAAAGGTATCGAATTAGTAAATACATACACCGAATTATTATATATGAATTCCGCTAAAGCTAACTTAAAAGCTTAATTATCTTAACAGTAATTATAATATATCTTCAAATAGAATTCCAAAACTTAATTTTACCATTCGGTTTGCTTATTAATTTACGAATAAAATACGGTGCTAAGTCGGCGTCGAACCTAAAAGTAGAATATTATTAAAAACCAGAACTTACTTATAAAGACAGAGCTTTTGTCAGTAATAATACCCTTAAGATATCTAAAGTCCTTATATATATATTATATAAAAAGCTCGACTAACTCAGGTGCAATAATCGTCTTCGTTATAAAAATATACTAAACTAACTTCGTAAATCGATCGACGATTACAAGAATAAAATCGTATACTTGACCTACTCTTTTACTTAGCGGTAAGTTTATAATAAAATTTATAATTATCTCTTCCTAAAGTTTTAAAAGAATAAGAAATAAAGCTAACTCGCCGTAAAGTCGGTGCCTTTTTAGTTTCCTTTTTTAATACTTTGCGCAAGTATTCACATATTTCTTAACGTTTATATATAATTTTTACCAAAAGTATTTCCTTGAAAGCAATTCGAAGGTTCTTCGGAACCCGAAATATCCTGTTACGGTATTATTATAATTAATATTTAAAATCTTACTTCAAAGTAACTTCTCAGGTAATATATAAGTCCTGCTATAATATTATAATAGTTTATCTTCGCATATCTTCCAGTATCCTTCGGACTCAGCTCGACGTCCTCTCGGAATCGATTCGTACGTCTTATTTATTATAAAAAGATCTGCTTTTTATAAATCAAGGATTATGCTTTAAATCGGTTCCGAAGATTCGCTGCCTGCTGTTTCGATTTGTAATAGTATAACTATTACTCGCTATAATATATACTGTTTACAACTAGTAATACTAGTAATAAACCCGTCGGGGGTCCCTCGTACCTTTTCCGATTACTCTTCGCTGCTTCATAAATCCTTCATAAACGATCCTTAATCTGGCTCCGATAATTCATCGGTGCGAGGTTATCTAAGCCCCGATTTTAGAAATGCTATTAACAAAAGCCTTTTCTTCTGCAATATCGTAATTAAGCGTAGCTTCCGATATAATATCAGTAACTGCTCTTCTTCTTCGTCTTTACCCCGATTAAGTTCCGAGTCTCTAAGGTCAAGTCTTTATAAAAGCCTATCAATAGGATTTATAACCTCAGTCCGATATTTAATAATAAAATCGAATTCAGCTAATTCATCGGCTTACTTCGCTTACTATCCAGTAAACTTCCGTTTCGTTATAAAGTATTTAAGATTATAATAATTTATTTAGATCGTAATAATATCGGAAGCGCCTCGGAGGTATTAATTCTATTACTTAAATACATACATTATTATTATTAATTCCCTGTTATAAACTTTATACCGTTATTCAGTAAGAGAGAGCTTCTTCGAGTAGAATGCGATAAGATACTATCGAGCCTCCGTATCGCTGCCGAATAATTAGATAAGATTCTACTAATAGCGAATTTCGAAGCATCTGTTTCTATCCGAATCTTTAATTAAGAGTCGAAATAATAAAAGATCGGAGCTTAAGAGAATCTCTCTCGTAAGATCAAAAATACCGTAATAGCTCCGCGAGAGAACCGAAAAGGTTCCGTCTTTCTTCCTCTTTATATCCCTTTTAATAAATCAATAATAAATTAAATAACTTTTACATACTGCGAATAAAGCGGCGGTAAAAGTTAATAAACCTTAAGAATACTTATATATCTCGCCATAACTTAAGCAAAAGCTATTTCTAGATACTCTCGACTCGAGAGGAGTCTATTCGGATACCTGTCGGGCCTACTACGAACCTTAAAAACTCCACAGTATCAGTATCGAATGCGCATTTCTTGAGGTTAACGTAGAGTTTATAAATACGAAGCTTTTCGAGGACCTCCCGAACAACTTTTGTATAATCTTCGATACTCTCAGAAAAAATAAAGATATCGTTTAAATAAACTATACAAGTGACGTCTACTAGCCCAATCAAAGCTTAATTAATATAAGCTTGAAATGTCGCTAAAGCATTCGAGAGTCTAAAAGGAAGCACGCAATACTCAAAGTATCCGTATCGAGTCCGAAATGCCGTCTTCCATTCGTCACTTTACTTGATTCGGAGCCGGTAATACGTATCCTTCAGGTCTAGCTTTATAAATATTTTAGCGCGTCTTAATCGATCGAGGGTTTTACTAATTAAAGGCAAAGAAGTCCGATTCTTTATTATAATAATATTAAGTCCTTTATAATCGACATATAATCGCAGTCCTCCGCCCTTCTTAAGCACAAACAGAATAAGCGCTCTTATAAGGCTAATAAATCTTCGGATCTAATCCTTCTCTAAACTCGCTTCGAAGTATTCTCGGAGCACTATTAGCTTTAATTCGGAGAGTAAGTAAACGGGTCCTTATAATAATTCCTTGCCAGGTTCGAGGTCGATTCGATACTCTATCGGATAATATTTAAGTAGCGTTCTAGTACGTGTTTCGCTGAAGATCTTCTGGTAATCGATATATTTCGGAGGTAACTTAGTATTTTCGATAATCTTAGCGTTAAGTACGACGTAATATACTTAATCCTTCCGAGTTTTCTTCGCAAACTTCTTAGTAGAAATAACGTTAACTTAATTCTTTTCGAAAGGAAACCGCCAGGTCTTCGATCGAAAGCTAATAATAAGGTTAACTTCCTTAAGTTAAGGAAATCCTAAGATAAAAATAATTCTTAGAATCTCGAAGTCGCAGGCGATATACGACTGCTGATGCCCTTTCGTAATACCTTTACTATTAGTAATATGCAATTATAAGGAATGAGTTCCGTAAATAATAACTTCTCTTCCTTCGATTATAACTAAATCAATTTAATTAGTTATAAGCTTCTACCCGCATTCGATTGCAAGCGCTTGAGAAATACAATTACTTTCGGCACCGCTGTCGAGAAGTGCTCGTTCGATCCGCACTCTTCCGTTTAAAGTCCGAATCTTTACCGGTATTATAATCTTTTGCCGTTCTTCTTCCTTACTTAATCTTATTAGCAGTAAAGAGATTAAGATCGGGCTAGTTTATTTCCTGTTTGTCGTAGCTCTGTGTAATTTAAAGAAATATATTCTTTTTTTTAATAATTATAATACGTAACCTCCGGATATTTTACTATTAAATAGCCTGGCTTTTTGTAACGGAAGCATTCCTTGCTATTCGATCCTTCTGCTCCCGACCTAGCACTGATAAGGGTCCGATTCGTATTATTAAACTCGTCTCGCTTTCGGTCTGAGTTTAAAAAAGAGATATAAAATAGTTTATTATTATAAAAACGATCGTTATCCTTCTTCGGAGCTTTATCGGTATTCTTCTAAGGTCTGTTCTAATTATTTACTTTATTAGTATTCTTAATGCAACGAGCTAAAGATATTAGCTTTTCGTAAGTTCTAGTGATTCCAGTAATGCTGAGTTTAGTAATTTCTCTTTTTAACTTAGGCTTTAATTTAGCGTAAAGAGTCCGTCGTCTCGCCGTATCGTTTCTGATCTTTAATTATTATTCTAAGCTATTAAGGAAGGATACGAAATCATCCACCGACTCATTTTCGTATTATTAAGCGTTCTTATACCGATTAAGTACTGCGAGCTCTCGATTTCCAGAATTCATAATTAAATCTAATATTTACTACTTAAACCTCTCCTAAATGAATAAGTTTATCCCGGCCCTCGATTCGAACCCGGTCCACTTCCGTTTTACTTTTTTATTAAAAATAAAAACGTACTCGTTAATCTTATCTTTATTCGTAATATATATTATCCTCTTATCTTAACGGAACCTCCGCTTAATACCTCGGATAAAAGACTGAGCCTCTTCAGCGCTCTTGCCCTTATATATTAAGAGCTCTCGCATCTTTGGGATTCGTTAATACGATATCGGGCGCATATCGAAGTCATCTCGAGGAAGTCCTGTGAGTTTGTTACGATAGCAGTCCCTAGCCGTATTCGCGCGTTAACGCTTTCCTCTATTTATATATTCTCTGCTTTCTTTCTTTTTTTATTCTCTTCGCAATATATCCGCTAACTCTCTCTCCAAATCCTCTCGCTCTCGCATTACCTCCTCTAGCTCTTCGATTCGGTTCCGAACTGCCTTCTCTTCCTTCTTCTTTTTAATTTATATTTAAATCTTTAGAATTCGTCGTCGCTCAGCCTCGATAGCTGCTTCGGTATCCGAGCCCCCTTCGTCGTCATCCGTGAAATCCTTTAAACCTCTGTTAAAGCGCTAGAACTGTTCGCTGCGCGTAGGCGAATTATCTTCAGGGTTATTTCGAAGGGTGTTCGATGGTTGATCGATAGAGTGAGGTAAAGGTGATCGTAGTATCCCTTTTGCCGCTGAAGTTATCTTCTTCTTGTTTTCAGTTATTATAATTGTTTCGTGAAGGCTTCGAATAAGTAACGAACTATCTCCGTGTAAGTAAAGAAATCAGAATATAAGGTTCAAATAATAAGGAATTATTATTCGAAACGTTCAGGGTATATTAACTATAATTCAGACTGATCTTTAGCCTTTTAAATCCTCTTTACTCCCCTCCGAAGTAAATAAATAAAGATATTAATACGTGATCCGTGCCAAGCCTGCAAACCTTCCGTACAACCCCCGACCCTCCTTATACTAGATTCCACTCCTGACAAAGACTTAAGTTTATAAATTAGGTTTTTAGTATTAATCGGTATTAAAACGGAGGGAAATTTAAAGTTTATATTCCGTGATAATATTATTTACGCTAGCTTAACGAAGTGTAAAAAGGTAATACGTATTGTTTTTATTTTTAAGCTTTATATTATAGTAATAAGTATTAATATACTTGTTTTTATATTAATTATTGTCGTTATAATAATTAATAAACTCGGCCTTTTACGCCTTTTTATCGTCGTTTATATAAACTTTCTTTTATTATATAAATATATTATTAAACTTAATATAACAAAAGAAAAACGTTTAATAATTAATATAATGGCTATTTAATAATCGTACGAACGCAAAGAGTTAACGGAAATAAAATAGATTAATAGAGCTCGTAATTTTATTAATATAATAATTAAAGCAAATCTAAATAAGGCTTTTTAAAAGTTAATTAATTTAAATTCTTTTATTATTAAAATAAAGGGTTGAATTTAAAGGCTAACTAGAGGCGATTCGGACTAGTTTCGGTGTCGTTTTAAAAAGTAGTAATTTTTTTTTATATTTTTACGCTTTTTTTATATTATATTTTATATTATTTTTAATTTATAAAATAAGAAATAATAATTAAATTCTTTGTTTATTTTTTAATTTAAAGTATTAACGAGCGGTCTTATAATAATATTTTAATAAGGACCTGGCTGCCGGTTTCGCTATAAAGAGCTATTCTTATATAAGAATATAAAGAAAGCATTATTATAAAGAGTTAATTACAAAGTTAATTTAAAATAAGGCCTTTAAAACGACGAACGACGAAGACGACGGCGCTTAGCGTAAATAATTTCTTATTCGGCCGTAGGCTTATTATCCTCCTTTTTTACCTCGTTTTTATTTTCTTTTATATTAAAATCTCCTTAACGACGCTTTTTTATCGCTTTTATTGTCGTGTGGCGGGAAAACTTTAATAAGACTTTTAAGTATTAATATTAATTAAATATTAAATTAAAATCGAAAGTATTTATATTAACGTTATTTAATAAGTTAAATACTTTTTTATAAAAAATATAAGTCTCTTTTAATAATGCTATTAACGCCTCTTTCTTAATCTTTAACGCCTTTATTAAAATAATTAAATAAATAGAATTAATTTCGGTCGCGGCGACGACTATAATAGCCTTATTTTTTATTATTACGGCAATAGAAAAGGTAAAGAACTCCTTACTTACGTATTAAAGGAGCTAAGTTATATATTAAATATAAAGTCTTTATAGATTATTTTTAAAATTAATTTTAAGATTTTATAACTTATAAGAATATAAAAAGTCTTTTATTTTACGTAATAAGCGCATTTCTTCCCCTTTTTATTATAAAAGAGGTAATTATACGACAAAATCGTCGTTATAAGGCGGGCGCAGCGGAGGCAGTATATATAATAGGTAGCCCGGAGGGCACCGGTAGGAACGGGAATTAATATTATATTACTTATTAATATTTAAATTATTATTAAATCGATATTAAATTAATCTTAAATTAATAATAACTTACTTATTATTATTATTATTATTATTATTATTATTATTATTATTATTATTATTATTATTATTATTATTATTATTATTATTATTATTATTATTATTATTATTATTATTATTATTATTATTATTATTATTATTATTATTATTATTATTATTATTATTATTATTATTATTATTATTATTATTATTATTATTATTATTATTATTATTATTATTATTATTATTAAATTTATAAAAGCTATTAACACTTCGTTTTTATATAAATTAATAATTTAAAGGTATAAACTTTATTAATATAATTACTTAAAAAATTAAGTCGATTCTTAAGGGAGATTTCTCTTTATATTTATAATTAATTAATAATAGTAAGCACTTTTGTCGTGCAGGTTATGGTTGGTTGGCTAAGCGAGCCTAATCAAGACTACCAAAACCATGGCGCCAGTAAGCTCCTTTATTTAGGGAGCTTGAATGCGCTATATATAATAATACAACAATAGTCATATACGTAACTGCGCAGCTTTCAATTAAACTGATATTCGCCTCTATAGAGTCTCAAGGTATATTGCACGATAACTTTAATAGCTAGCCGAGCTCCTCGCTTAATTACTTATTGTTCGCTAATAAAGTTCAGCTCTTTTATTCTATTGCTACGGCTTCTTTCTTTAATAAATTTTATTTCTTATTTTTTTTTATATATTTTTCTCTTTTACGTTTATAACTCTTATTATCTTTTTAAAAGAAGTTTTATTTATATTAGTCCGTAGGGATTCTTATTAATATAAAACTATAGCTTAAGGCCGAAACGGTAAGGTTTCGGTGGGGTTTTAGACTAATATATAAAGAGCTTTACTCTTATTTTAAAAGAATACACTTTATAATACCTTTGAAATCACTTAATAATAATAATATTTATTCAAGTGATTTTGTTATTATATGTCCCGGTACAGTTATACCGACAAATATATTATCTTATATAAATTCGTACTTAACGTCTAAATCTTTAAAAATTAGTTTAAATTCGGCGTTTAAGACTTTTAAGTAAGACTCAGTCGAATACTTATATTTCTTTAACTTAAAATCGCGGTTTATAATATAAAAATTGCTTTTTCCGTTATTTTAAAAGCTTCTTATATTATAACATTTATATCCTTCTTATAATTATACGTTTAAATCATATTTCAATCCTACTTCTATGCTAGCGTACGAAAGCACTATTCCGCATTTTTACCTCGCCCTCGCTTAATAGAGCACTCGTCGCTTTAGTATACTATTCTTTATTCTTTAATACTTTAACCTTTATACGTAAGGCGTTAAGCAAAATGCTTCGCCAAGTATACTTCTGTAAGTTTATATCTTCTTTTAGCTCTTTAATTAGCGATTCTATGCTCTCTTAAGATTTTCTTTATTATTATCTCCTTATAACTTAATAAACACGCTATAATAACCTCTTTATATATATTCTTTAGGTAAAAGCGAACGTATCGTAGGAGTTTCTTTTCTTTGCAATTATATACGATTTACTCTTTAGTTTACGAGGTAAGAACTTTCCTTCGTCGCGAAATAGCTCTTTTTTAATCGTATATCTGACGGTGTCGCAATCGAGTTTTAAGTCCCTCGCGACCTCGTGTGAGTTTGTGTATTTACGAGCTTGTCTAAGGATTTGTTCGCGTAGGTATAGAGAGAGTTCGCAACCTCTTCCTCGATTCCCAGACCTCATAATAATAGGAGTACGTTAAGGTGGCATTTTTATTGTAATTGTAAAGAGGAAGAGAAACGCGTGTCGCGAAAAGTCGCGGTTTTACACTTTTCGCTAAATATCAGTTGCGGGGGACTGTAGATGGCCGGCACGCGACAAGCTCAAGGATTAGCCACCTTTTTACTTACGTCTATTTATAGACTTGAACCCATAATGCCTCCCGGCGATACTAGATTGTCATGAAGGATAAGAGCACAACTCGGCCGTTGGCGGATCTAAGAGTGAGTGAACATATCACGTCGGTACATGAACGAGAACGTACAAGGGCAGAGGAGCAGGCATATGTGCATAGTGTGAGTATAGCAGCTACTACATTCGCCGAATACGACCGTGGATGGAGTGGACGCGATAGGAGATCAAGTATCGGGGCGTCCGTTGGGATATCTTACGAGGCCTCACCGAGATGCCTTGGGGCTCTCCGCTGGTTGAACACATCCTTGGGACGGGTTTACCTTCCGTGCATCCAGAACCGGTGAGCCCTCGGACTGAAGAGGCTAAGATTGCTCTCTTAACGGTAGCCGTCGATCGGGTGCTGGACCGTTGCGAGCGGACTATGCGGCATATTAGCCGCACACTTCTCTGCTGGCTCCGGAGTACTAAAGCCCAGACGTGTTACTCTAAGCCATGCGCCTTGATTGCATTAAAGTCAAGCAAGAAGAAATACCGCCAGCTCTTAAAACGGTTCTTTGTCCTCATCTTCCGTTGCTACCAGATACCCGTTGACACACGTCGCCGGCCGACCGGCATCCGATTCAAGAAGGAACAACTACGCCAGATCCAAACGATCTAGGAGCATAGGGTATGGAGTGATCGTGACCTCGCTTAGGGTCGATGGCCCAGGTCTCGATATGGAGGTGAAGGTGAAGGCTTAGCGGGAAATGCAGGAGACGAGGAAGAGGTAGACGAAGAGGAGGATGGTGAAGATGATGAGGAAACGGTGGCCTGTGAAGATAATGACGAAACGGAGGCCTGTGCTTACGGAGAACTGGACGAGGATAGTAGTGACGATCGAAGCGGACAGAGAAGCGAACACAAAGACGAGGGCGGCAAAGACCAGCCAAATCGTACTGGTTCGGCCGTAGACGAGCCCCTGGAACTCGTCTTTCAGCTAAGCATCACGTTCAGCACTGAGGAGTTTATTAATAGTCAACCGAGTTCGAGTCTACTAGTTTACTTCAGCGGCATTCTTGGCCTCTCATCTAATGCTCGAAGTTTCCTCCCTGCGAGAAAATACACCCCTCACCTCGCTACTCTCATTTACATCTAAGGGCTCCTCTTCCTCGAATATGCCTTACCGCTCCGTTCCTATCCTTACCTTAGTATTCCATAACGGTCGCGCTTCCAGCAGCATTAGCATTTCGATATTATCCGGCAGAGGTACATAATTACAGGCTCTTCAACGCCCTTAGAATAGTTTTAAAGTCTCCGTGACTTTGGCCGGGTCATCTCTCGTACGGATTCACCATCCTTCCTCCTCTGCTGGAGCGATGACGGCGAGTCCGTTTCCTACGGAGACGACTTCACTCTAATCATATAGAGCTTCCGTGGGCTGGCCGAGCACTTCCTCACAAAGGCCGAAAGGCTATGCGACGATCTAATGTTTGGCGAAACCCCGTCGTCGATTTATTAAAGGTCAAAGATGACTTGGCTAATACCTAGTATGGCTTTTCTTTCGTTCACTATCCGGCTAACAAACTCGCTGACGCTTGCCTTGACCTCTCAACCATGGCCTGCACTACCCGTCGCAATAGGCTCTTTCGTGAGAATCAATAGGACTGGAAGACTATTTTCTTTTACCGTAGAAAGGCAGAGTCATTCCAAGAGATGCGCTGGCGTAATGCAAACCGTCGGGGGCAAGTTGCGCGAGTGTCAGAGCTCTCTAGCCTGGAATATGAAAGCAGCTCGTCCACAGAGCGCGGGTTTTACGTCTACAATAGATTCACGATTTAGTTACCCGGCATCACAAGGCTAAGCGGTTCACGAATCGTGAGTTTAACGTGGTTCGATTTTTATGTGGGCGAGGTGGACAGGTTGTTTTTAGTATCTCGTCTACATTCGGCGGTTCCTAGAGATATTAAGACGGGAACAATTCAGCGATCTCGGCCTGGCCGAGCTTATGTCGTAGAGATGTTTCCTTTTTCGGTCGGAAGAAGCCCCTAATAAGTCCTGGGACTCCTCTCGTTACACGTCGATTCTAAAGAAGGCCACAACCTCTGAGAAGAAGCATGTTGCTATAGGGGAGCTGGGGGTGTGAGACAAATAAGAGAAAATACAACCAGTTCCATAGCTTAGGAAGGTAGAGAAAAAAGTTGAATTGGTCATTGAATTGACGCAAGTAACAAAAGAAATAATTCAGAGCCCAAACCTGACTTCCCCTACCCCCGTGAAGAGCGCCCTAGGCTCCCGAGACTTTGTTGGACATCAGACCTAAATCTCACAGCGTATTATTCTGCCCTGTTAGTGCTAGCAATTGCACTATAAGGTTATTTAAATGTTGTCTTGATGTAGATAAGTGTTTATTTAGATATTGAACGGGTATAGAAAAGTTACATTTAGAAGGAACAGACGGGGGAATGGATGGGGGTGTTGGTTGGGAGCTTTTTGATGGCGATGGGTTCTTTCTTTAGAAGCTAGGGTAGTAAAAGTAGATTTGGTAGTTAGAAAACGGCTGTGATTGGTACTGTCCATAAAAGTGAGCTTACCACTCCCGACTTTTAGAAAGAAGGTGTTTTTTGATCTCGTGTTTAGCCTAGATACCTTTTCTATGTACGCTTTTCAAAATGAGAAGAGACCGTATAGCGCAAGTCAAAGATCAACATATTAATGTTTATAAACATTTTCTATCTCAAAGGAAATAATATAAGTCAAATACTTATCGAGTTTATGATGCTTGAACGAAAGCCCAACAGCCCATCGGGCCTCTTGTGTCGTAACTGTGCCGAACTAATAACATTATCTCGCTTAAGCAACAGAATCGCTATTTGCAGCAAAAGAAAATTCTAAAGACCCTCAATTCTTACGGGATAGATTGACCAGTCTTAAAAGCTCAGTTGGTATGGAACTTGTCATGTGCACTAGGCGTTTGAGGAGGTACGCATTGATCTATCTCGTAGGCATGTGGATCATGAATTATTAGTCCCGTTCAACATGACTTTTCCTTGGTCTTTGTGCAAAAACTTATTTTCTTTATTAGATGTCGTCCTAAAGAATTACTTACTTCACTCTCTGAGAATACAGGTCCGCTGCTCATAAGTGAATGATCAATTAGCTGAAGTTTGGCTCAGCTCTTGAGCAACAGAACTGTATGCAAGATCCACTAAACCAAAACCGTCTTGAATTCTGAGCGACAATTCCCCAATTGCGCATTAGTTCAACCACTCCAGTTGCAACATAGGAATTAAAAAAGAAACATCTTGAACGGCCGTGGAAGCCCTTCAATTTAAGGCAACTGTGATTGCCAGAAGCGAGCGTTTCTTTTTTCTCAACGTTAAATCCCAATCACAATCCAGATGTTCAATCTTGCACTCCTTTTGTTTGCTTCTCAACCGTCCTAAGCACCTTATGCGTAGCACTTCTTTCCGTTCGGTATGCTTCTCCACTCAGTACATGCCACGCCCTGATGCAAATGCATGACTCGCTTGGAAGTGGAAAGCATGGTGGAAGCCATAGGCTGCAGCCCACATATCTCATTGGTTAAGACTGAGACACTGTTACACCAGAGTCTTGGAGCTGAAGAAGCCTTCGCTGTCAATTCCGCAGTTGTCGTACGACTCCATTGCGGGGTACAAATAAGTCAACTATGAGAACATAAAATGAGAATTTTTTGAATAGTCCTTCAAAAAAGACATTATCTGTATTTCTACCAACGACCAACTCATCGAACCTAAGTCGCAGAAATGTATCTGGCCGAACTCCCCCACTCACACCCCTTCGTGCTCCTCATACTCGGCGTCCAATACCACGGCGACTCCCCTCCCCATCAACTACAACCACCATCTCCCAACTATCGTCCCTCCTCAAGAATTCTGCCGTACACATCGAAACCCTCGAGCACTTCGGCCCAACCGCACAACACGGGCGTTCCCGAATCTGGCTTACTTACTGGACATCCCCAGCCTCACACGACGCGTGGTGGAAATCCTCCTCCGTCCAAACATTCTGGGATGCACTCCCAGATAACGCGGGCGTATGGCGAGAAAAGCTCACCCTCCACTCGTCGCGTGTTCAGCTCGGCACGAACAAAACCTTCCCATCGGGATTCGCACACCTGGACGTCTCGTCCCTAACACGACCACGTCGGGGTATTGGGGCTGCTATCGTGATAGGATTGAGGAATGTACTTCAACCGAGCGGTTGGAGTCGTCGCTGAAGACGTTTCCTGAGAGAGGAGAAGTAAGTAGTGATATTAGGGTGGAAGAGTCAGAATGGAGACATTCCCTGAGAATATCTGTATTGTTGTTGAGGGCAGGATAATTCTGGGATGGGGCGGAGGAGAGGAAGTACTGGTTGGAGAAGTTTGATGGGCCGGCGAGGAAATGGATTGGGGATGTTGTGGGATCGGGAGAGGAGGGTGGGGTGTTGTCGTCGAGGTTGTGTTCTAAGCTTGAGAGTGGAGTTTTGAACGAGGAAGTTGCGGAGGGGGAGAAGGAGTTTGATACGCTGGATTATAATCGGAAGGTGCAGGTATTGTACTTCTTGGACCTGGGTTATATGGAGAGGATTGGGAAGAGGAATCAAGGTCATGTTAAGCTGAGGGAGAGTTTTATGAAGAGTTATTGTCCGGCTGGACAGAGTAAGTCTACATCTCTTGATTCTAATGTTACTACTTTCATGGAGAAAGGGGATGGTGGTTTGGGGGTGTTTGGACTATGTCGTACTTGTGATTGAATTTATGCTGACTATGAAGAAGTGGCGAACGGAGATCAGTTGATGTGGGTCGAGCAGGGGTTCTGAAGGCTGAAGATATGGAAGCAGAGTATATTGGATGCCATAATGGGACGGATTCATGGCTTTCGAAGGGAAGCCTGGGTTTGCTGTTAACGGAGGGCTAGTGGCCAGGGTTCGTGGCTTGGTTATCTGAGGAAATTGATGGGCTGGGGAAAAGATTCAGCTTAGGACGGCGTTTCTCTTGAGGGAGGAGATTTTCATTCCTCCATCTTGGATTTCTACTTCCATTGCGAGGTTTTGGTTGACATGTGCATTGGCGAGCCCCTCTTCCTCCCTCGCCTAAGCTCTCAGGCTGGGATCCACAGACCAGGGCTGAACTACATTGACATCCCGGTACGAGACCTGTAGCTCTAAATTGAATGAAACGGCCTTTCCCATTTTGAAGATCTTAAAGATATCCACGCTTCGCGAGATTCGAGAACTATGAAGCCGACAAGGTTGCACAGCTTAGCCCCAAGCCTGGTTAGAGCAGCCGAGATGCCGAAGATGAGCTACCAGGGTGCCTGCATTCCACCCCGCACTTGACCAACTTCCTTGTTCAACATGCAGGGGTGGACACAGAAAACCGAACCTTCACTTAAACCTTGTTGCTTCTCAGTTGTCATAGACTTAAGAATAGGCTTTTGGAATTATAAGATTTGACCGGCTGTGTTAAGCTTAAACAGTGTACTGTGTCGAACGTTGTTTACTTCGTATGAAGTCAGTTTTGTTAGTAGAGCAACCGTATAGCGAATCAAGAAACGTAGATCCGGTTTCCGAAGCTCTCACTGTAAAGAAGGAGGTATTTTATTTATTCACAACCTTAGATTGGTTTTATTTATTCATAACCTTAGATTGTGTATCCACACCCTTTACCACTAGGTACTTTTGTTACCAGTTACACATCAAATACCAGGGGTTCACTCTCCACATGACGTGACATCAAGACTGCTCGTGTTCAAACTTCCAACTAGGTTCCGGAAGGAAGGTGTTGGATCAGCGCCACTATCAAGCTCCCTTCTCCTATCAAAACCAAGGACACCACCTCCCCCGCGTAAAAATAAACAAGCTTCCACACTTTCCCTGAAGCTGAGATAAGCTTATGCAAGCTTTGCCCAGGGGTATGCCAAGGGTGGGAGAATAAAGGTTGACCTTCCTCAAGTAGCTAGCACAACGTCGGTTCTAATCTCGCCTGAGCTGCCGCCGGCCAGGATTCACACTGCAGCTTCCCATTTCATCCTAATGCCGACATCATTGTTCTTCCTGTACCTGAATTCCTGCCAAGAGGGCAGGTACACAAGACATGCAGACATGCAAGTCCGATGTAGGCCAGCTCGATACAGTAGCTGAGTGACGGTCGGACGAAATGCGAGATGATTTACGCAGGTGGATAAATGAGAGCTCTTCCTCCTCCTTGACCGCTTCCTCTTCTTCCCCTCACCTCCTTCTCTCCCTCCGTTCTTCTCTTCCTCCTCCTCGTGTCGATTGTTTTCAATTGAATCATAGACTCAATTCGATTTCAAGATGTTTGTCAAGCTGTCGGCTGTCTTGAGCTTGGCTGCTCTGTGCAATGCCGCTCCTTCTCCAATCAAGCATGTTCTCCATGAGGAGAGAGCTGTTGAGAGCAGAGACTGGGTGCGCGGTGCCAGACTCGAGAAGAGTGCCATTGTCCCGATGAAGATTGGTCTTACTCAGACCAACCTACATCTGGGCTACGACTACCTCATGGATGTGTAAGTATCCTCCATTGCAATTCCTGCCTTCTCCTCCAGCGTTCCGGAGCCCAGACTGAGAACGAATAGCTCGAGTTCCGACTCCGACAACTATGGCAAACACTGGACTCCAGAGCAGGTGCACGATGCTTTCGCTCCTAAGAAAGAGACTGTTGAGAGTATCACCCAATGGCTCACAGACTCCGGTATTCAAGATTCTCGCATCATGTTCTACGAGAACAAGGGTTGGATTTCAGTCGATGTGACTGTTGAAGAGATCGAGGCACTCCTGCTTGCTGAGTACCACGAGCATGAGCACAGCCAGACTTCGAAGGTTCGGGTGGGCACAGACAGGTATGCATCCTAGGGAAAGATACGAAGTAGTCCGTGTACTAACCAACATTAGGTACCACGTCCCAGAGCATCTGGCTTCCCATATCGATTACATCACTCCTGGAATCAAGCTCTCGCCTGTCACGAAGCGAACTATTGAGAGAAAGGCCAAGCGTGCCAGCCACTCCATCCATGCACCGGCTCACATCAGTACTCCAGCCAACGAGGAAAGCGTTGGTATCTCTGCTGCTGCTGCAGCTCTTCCACCTGCTTTGCAAAATTGCGGCACCGAAATGACCCCCGATTGCATCAGAGCCCTCTATAGCATTCCTGCGAACCCGGCACCAGTCGATGGCAACTCTCTCGGTCTTTACCAACAAGGTTCCTACTTCGCTGAATCGGATGTAAACCTTTTCTATGGGAAGTATGCAACATATGTTCCTCAGAACACCTTCCCAATCAATGCCACGATCGATGGAGCATCATACTCGGTACCAGCTGCTAGTGAGTTGAACAGTGGAGAAGCCAATATCGACATTGAGATGGCGTAAGTTTCCTTTTCCTAGCATGAACATACATATCATCTAACTGCTCTCAGAACTTCCTTAATCTATCCCCAGACCGTCACCCTCTACCAAACCGACGACGATATCTACGAGCCACAAGAGGTCGCAACAACCAATCTTTTCAACACTTTTTTGGATGCACTTGATGGATCCTACTGCAGTTACAGCTCCGATGGTCAGACTGGCGATGACCCCAAGATCGATCCAGTCTACCCCCATAAAGTGCCAGGTGGCTACCAGGGACAAAGACAATGTGGCGTCTACAAGCCGGTTAGTCTTGACCAAACAAATTCCATAGAAATTGCTGACGTGTTTCCAGGCCAAGGTCATTTCTGCATCCTACGGTCAAGCCGAAGCCGATCTACCAGCACCATATGTCCGTCGTCAATGTAACGAGTTCATGAAACTAGGCCTTCAAGGAGTCTCCATTCTCTTTGCGTCTGGAGATTACGGTGTCGCCTCGTTCCCAGGAGACGGATCTGCATCCGGATGTCTTGGCCCAAAGCAATCGATTTTTAACCCTCAATACCCTTCGGGCTGCCCATACGTCACGTCAGTTGGAGGTAGTCAACTTGCACCCAATGGCACCGTGTATGATCCAGAAGTGGTCATGCGCGACAATCTAGGTGGGGATGCAACCAACTTCTCCTCGTCCGGAGGCTTCTCCAACTACTTCCCTCGCCCAACCTACCAAGATGGACATGTCCAGACATACTTCCACCGAGCCCATCTCACCTATCCATACTATTCTGAGCTTAACGTCGACGTCAATACCACCACTGGAATGTACAACAGAGTCGGCCGGGCATACCCAGATGTATCTGCAAACGGAGCTCGCTTCCCGTCATACCTCAACGGAAAACTCTTACACTTCTATGGAGCATCACTTTCATCTCCACTATTCGCAGCTGTTCTAACACTCCTGAATCAAGAGCGTGCCGCTGCTGGAAAGGGCACGATAGGGTTTATTAACCCAGTTCTGTACAGGCATGACGATGTAATGAATGATGTAACTGAGGGAACGAATCTCGGATGTGGAACTCAGGGCTTCCATGCTGTGAAGGGTTGGGACCCAGCCACTGGCCTCGGTACGCCAAATTACCCCAAGATGAAGGCGTTGTTCTTGTCCTTGCCATAATCTTGATATGGTTGAAGCAGAGGGTGGCTATCTTCAGATTATCCAATAAAATTTGCTGAATATACCTCGCCCCACTTTGTGTCCTTCATATCCTGTGAAACTCGCTCCGGCCAGCCCTCAGGCTCCTGAATAGATGGCAAGCGATTGAGTCCTGGTGAGGCAGACGTATGTAGCAGTATGCCGCTGCTTGACAACTACATAATTTGACTTGAAGAATGTAAGTTTCGAGGTCTGCGGCTGTCGCATTGATGTTTGGACATCAGATAGATGCTAGAAGATTCACGAACATGAATGCGTTTGTACACTCACGCGATGCCAAGCGGTCTTCGAAGGCATTCACTGCCCTTTGCATCCTAATTATAATTCCGCGTTCTCTTCCCCTTCTGGTATTATCTCCTCGATATTTTTAATTGCAATACTTTGTGGCACAGCAATACCTACTAGCAAAAGTTGAAGAAAATTGAAGAGAGCTTTACAAGCGCAGACTCAAAGGAAATCCACCACCAGATCCAATTTCCTATCTACTGCTAGACCCGGATCTAAACTCTAATACCCCTCTATCGAAATTCAAAATGTGCGGCTACGCTCTCGAACTATGCAAGAACGCAGATTGCAGAACGGTGATGTCATATTCTCTCGTGCGAACGAAGAAATGCAAGCAGAATCCCTGTGCGGGTTTCTATAGGACGGGTGTCTGGGGGTTGACAGGGTATCTTAGACTTTCTCACGGGAAGAAAACTTGTAGGACATGCTCGGAGAAATTGTTGCCTTTAAGGACTGATAATGGGGGTAGTAGTAAACGGCTTCGACGCTAGAGCGGAAGTTTAGAACTTGATTCTTGGGCGAGAGTGGTATTAGTTGCAAAAGTTATTGTTCTATTCGTTGATTTTATGAGTTTGAATCTTTAACTTTCCCCCGTTCATTTCCGGGGCTGGCTCTGCTGCCTCTGGAATGGCTTCATCAAAGTAGGTCATTCTCTACCTTGAATTACCCTGGGCAGGTAAGCATTGCACATACAGCTATTCTGGGATTCTAGTATTTGAATCTTCAACTTCACAAGTGTCCAATAACAGCGGTCGTTCCATTCAATCCAACTTCCCTTTGGAATGAGATGCAAACATATAAAAAGCTATCTTTCTCTCCCCAAACACTTTTTTCTTCTCTATCAAAGCACCGTACCCAGAAACAAACAGTACATAGAACACGAACCAGACACAAACCTGCACACACTAAGAGCCCCGAGTAAACACACCAACCCAGAAACTAGAAACCATGTGCGACTTCGCTCTCAACCGCTGCGGCAAATGCGGCGTCCAACTCTCGCAAACACCAGAATGCGTTAAGAGATGTGATGGCTACCCGAGGAACTGTCCTGGTAGCTATCGTGTTGCGGATAAGTTCCCGACTTGGTGTGGGCCGTGTAGAGCGAAGGCACCTCCTACTAGGTAGATGGATGGTTGTGGATGGGACGGGAGATGGGCATGGATGGAGGGGTTGAGGGAGAAAGGGGCTCGTGGTGAGGTATGATAATAGTGGTGGGGGGGAGGGGGGTAGGGTGAGGAAATGGAGGGAGAGCGACTGCATGATGTTAAGGTAGGACCATAAGGAGGCGTGGAATTGAATCTATCATAGTTCACAAAAGTGCGTGACGTTGAATTTTCTACATCTAAAATAGGTGATACTGTTCTGAGCTCGCTGATAATTATCGCTGTGCTAGAATCGTGTCCAAGAGGCATCGGTCAAGGTTAATTCTTCTCCGCAATTTTTCTCAGGGATTATTGAGCATCTCGGCCTAAGTATTTAATATTTCACCTTCTGCGTCCTTACAGCGACATAACTATGCGGATGGTACTCCAGACTCAACATATGGGAGTATAATATTTATTTTGAACCTTGAATCATCATCTTCTACGCGGGGTTGGATTATTCAGAGGCAGGTGCAAACTGCGAATTTCCGGGTGAATACCTGCAATAAGTTAAAATTTGATCATGACTGAGAAATGCGAGCCTGTAAATAATCGACAGATTAACTATAGACTTATTAGAGAACGTCATTAGGGATCAAGTCTTTTGTGCGAAACTATCCTCCCTCACCCCCAAGACTTCCAACGCAAATAACTCAACCCCAGCAAGCTCTCCAGAAACTATCACACAAAATACCAACTACACAACCTCGAACCTTCAAAGCCTCCACCAAAATGAGCGAAACTCAAAACGTACTCTGCTACAACAGTATTTGCAACAATATTGTCAATACGCATCCTGCGAAAGCCTCATCTGGCACCGACGCCTTTAACAACGTTGGCAAGGATATCCATGGCGCCGCGCTGTATGCGCCGTGTGAGAACAAGGGAGCGAAGAATAAAGATATCAAGAACACTGGAGCTAGAGGAGAGGGAGGAAAGAGCGCTAGAGATGAGCCTAGTGATAGGTTGTTGCCTCGATTTCGCTGAGCACTGAAGCGCGGTGAGGCGGTGGTGGAGATCAGGCAGTTTATTTTTGGTTTTGGTATGGTTTGGATGATGGGATGGGATGGGAGGTTTTGGAATGAGGGAACTGGTGGTGATGCGGCGTTTGATGGGTAGTACTTCAGACATTTTGAGATATGGTTATCGGAAATACAATGCCAGCTTTTGTTCCAAAGCGGATGGTACTTATTGAGCAGTGACTAGTGCTTGCATTCGAATAAAGACAAATGCGACTGCGAGTATTTAGCTAGTACCTACATGATATTCTGAGAATTGAATTCTTGCCGGAATCGATAAAGGGATATTCTAGAATGTTGTTGACTTTCTGGCGGTCGCCTCGCTTAATCTCACCCCTGTGATGAAAGCGGAAATAAGGCTGAGATGTTGTACTAGTACAAACAACTATGCATTGGCAGCATTGACTAGAGTCGAGTTCGATTCCCGAATTTAGAATACCTAAATATGTAAAGCAGAGTTCAAACCCTGTTACGCTTGTTGAGTTGATCTGGAAGCTTTTTCGAAACACTGAGCACCGAAAATTGGAACCACATCAATCACACCATTCAGCTCAGAGCCCTCCATGGAACTTGAATATAATCCACTACGCCAAATTTTAATAAACATTAACCTCGAAAGCGTACATCGGCAAAGCTTCACAGCGAAAATTCCAGCACTGTTAAAAAAGAAAACACATTCGCAAACATACCTCCAGCCTAGAGATCCGTGTCACCTTTCCAACATCAAAAACCTCATCTGCCACATCTACAATCATGTACCTATACCAAGATATCCTCTATAACAACACGGACTGTAAGAAAGTGGTTGCGAAGGAATTGAAAGTGGATGTTTGCCATGGGCCTGGTTGAGTTCTAAAGTGGTGCTAGCATGCGGTTGGTGGGACGAAAAGATGCGAGTTTTGCAAGTGGCTTGATCGGTCATATTCTTAAAAATAGGTCTGGAGATCATTCGTATAAAAGACAAGGATGGCAACCTCTACACTTGATAATTGAGGAGGGGAGGAACGATGATTCTGAAACTTTGCGTTGAATTTTCTAAGCTACAGGTTCAAGAATAGCCGTGCTCTACACAGATGTCAATCAGAATCAAATCAGATAGTACTTATATGATGGAGTATACTTAGTACAATATATTTCACACAGCGACTTGCTAAACTCAGTCCTCTCAGCTTCGCCGGGCAAGCAAAAGAATCTGGGTCTGATATGGAGAGAACAAGTCGAAAACATTTAAATACCCTTTCCAACTTTCAAATAATCTAAGATCTTGAAACCCACAGGTCAAGTAATATGCCAATATCCCTCATGTGTCAGCAAGACCTTGGAAATTGCATCACAAACCGTGACGGATCATTAGCCATTTCACGGCCCTAGCTTTGGTCTATACAGCCAAAGCCTTCCTCACCTACAGTACATATATGACATACTTTTGTACTCACACCACAGAATGAATAGACAGGTAGATAAAGTTCGTCCAGTGAGCGGCATTATCATGGAGCCACGCGCTGAAGAGCCGGGACTAGAGGCATCTAAAAGCAAGGCTGATTGATGAATCCAAGCCTCAGTGCAAAGAACTCTTATTGCTGGGGCTCCGACGAGACATCGGATCTTTTGTGCTTCATGATTTACACTGAAATATGAAAATTCGCCAATACTAAAGGTTCTAGAGCAATTGCTTAAATACGTCCGGAGTTTGACGTTATTGATAATGCTCTTTCTGTGTAGCTATTAGCTGTCAAACAATTTTCCGTAGATTTGATCACGCAAACTCCTTGGGCAAAGTATGGAAGTGTTGGATTCTGGTACGATTGTTCGTCTAGCTTTGTAGTCAGTGAAGAGGCTAGAACGGGGCTTTCGTTTCCCAAACCAGGTTTCTCGAATAATCGCTAGCTTGTCTGTGATTACACGAGGACCTGCGAAACGTATCAATCACGAGTCTTCGACCGCTTTATTCGTAAAATGAAGCTGGTAGGAAAGCAAACGCCTGGGGTAATTGGCTATGTTGAGTCTGAGAGAGTGTCCGCCTTCCAAGAAATTTCTTATTTACGTTTAAATTCCTCTCAAGAAATATGAGAATCAGCTACAGAACATGTATACACGAGGGCGAGCTGTATCTATGAGATTTCAATAAGTCGGTGGCATGTAGATTGCGTTCGAGATGCAGACCGCTTCAAGGACAAATAGCTTCGAGGTAGAGTTTGAGTGGAAGTTTTTGTTATCATTAAGCGAGAACAAATGACATCCTAGAACTCTCTTTTATTTATAACTACATTTCAAATACAAAATTTTCATCAGCACTTCCCATGACAATCTATCAATTGCTGTTTCTCAGCGTACGTATTTACTACTTTGACTTCTTGTTGGCGGTTGAAAAGTCCTAGAGATTTCACACAGCTACCAGAATGCAGGGGTGTCACCATTCACATGGGTGGGGCGAGATGCAGCTCGCTGGATGTGCTCACCGATGACAGCCACAATTTACCACAGCCTCTTTTCTTTACCAGGGGCACCATCCTGGGTCTGCTTGGACATTTAAAAGTGCTTCTGCCTACAGGTCTGTTACACAATTAAGGTAGCAACAAAGGCTTTTGGTAAAATAGCAGACAATCGGATCATCAACATTGCCTCCTCCAACGATGGATACAAAACCAGTGGATGGCGAGGAGTGCACTCCGAAGAGTGACCCAGTTGAGGAACCGAACGTCCCAGCCCCCGCACTTCCTAATATCGTGGTCGAGAAGCCTAACGATCTAGCACCTTCAGTGCTAGATATGGAAACAAGTAACGAAGTGAGTTGGAATTGTTGCGCATGTAGAAACATGAAAATAACTAACTGATTATAGGCTAAAGCACGGGAAGAAGATGTTGTGTCCGATAAGTTAGACGTTGGGAGCCTCTCCAGCTCGCATCCGCCATCCGCATCAACGGCACCAACAACACCGAACTTCGAGGGAGAGTCTCTGGACACCAAAGACATCGAATTGCTCCAAAACGGCTTTATCCAGCTTAACACGCATGATATCTCCTTGGTCGATCAACACATACGACTTGAAAAGTTTGATCGGGATCTCCAAGATGGCGTCGATGCGCTGTGGACGTCTCGAAATTATCCTCGCTATAAAGAGGTTAGGGTACTGTTGATGAGGTGGGAAGAAGACAACCTTGGAGTTGAGGAAGAATTGCTCAGGCTTAAGACTGTCTTCTCGCGACTCTATCGATACGATGTCGAGTGCTTTGAGATTCCGAGCCAATCCCCAGCAAGAGTAACGGGTTCCAAAGTGTCGTCCTTGATTGCAGAATGTGGTGTGGATAGTTTGATCATAATCTACTATGGAGGACATGCGGTTTTAAGTCAGCAACGCAATTGTCCTGCTGTCTGGGCAGCGTAAGTATGCCATTATGGCGCACTCTGCCCCTAGACTTTGATTAGAGCTGACAACGGCTAGAACTGATCGACCTAAATCCGTCAAATTCTCATCATTTGGTGTCCAACAAATCCTCGAAGAAGCGACTTCCGATGTGTTGCTCCTCTATGACTGTTGCTATGCTTCGCATCCAGCTGTAAATAGTGCCGGCCAAGGCGTAACAGAAGTTATCGCTGCTTGCGGATTCGAAGTCGAAGCGCCAGCAGTTGGACCCCATTCGTTCACTAATGCTCTGATTCAAGAGCTTGAGGAGTCTTTCAACGGCGCTCCATTCTACGCAGCCGAGCTGCACAGTAAAATCCTTGGCTCTCTAAAGAACTGGAAGCCCAATCTCTTGCGGGATTCTCATGGCAATGTTTGGATCGACGAAAATGGTCGACCAAAATACGAATGCCACAAGAGAAGGACTCCGGTGCATTGCCTTCTGACAACCGAAAGACCTAATAGGACTATCATGCTGGCACCGCTTCGATCCACCAGTTCGCCAAGGGACGAAATCCAAACCAGAGATGCTGCTGAAACTTTCGGAATAAATATCTTGGGACCCAATACTTACCCAAGAGAGCTTCAAAACCCCCCTCAATTTCCCGAAGTCCTCATCAGCGTTCGACTTGAAGACGACTATCTAGCCGACGATGATGATTCAGAAAACGAGAGACGACAGCAGCCCTGGCGAGAGTAGTTCCGCAATATTCCTGATGCTGCGAACAGAGTCAAGATCCACGGTGCATACAGAAGTTACTCAACTCTCTTACTACTGAGCATGCCCGTTGCTCTCTGGAATATCCTTCCTGCTCATGCCGCCTACTCGTTCATTGGATTCGTGAACTCTGGCAATCTGGCCCCTCAAAGTAACAAAGTGCCTGAAAAGGTAACGGTAACAGATTCCGTAGAGTTCTCCGCTGCCTCGAAACAGTCTACAAGTGAACAAGCGCCTCCTCCAAAAGTGGTTGAAGAAAAGCGACCAATTCTAGTGACAGAGCCGGTAGACAAGCTAATAAAGTTTCTGGACCCTAACGGCCACAAGTTCCTCTTTCCTTTCTGGATGTGTCAAACCTGGGAAGTAAGCTACTCCTATTGTATGCCTTTACCCAAGAGCTATGCTAACTTTATTTGAAGGGAATGAAAACATTAATCCACGAAGCCCTAGCGATGGATAAGGAGCTACTTCCCTTTGTCGACGAAGGACGTTATCGCCTTTTCGACATCAACGAGACTGTCATTCTTCCAAGTCTTTGGGTAGCCTTCATCCGCCCAGGGATGAATATCACAATGCGCATTTGGCCTCCTGTTAGCCAAATGCCACCGTCCACCTTCAATCCCTCCTATATTCCTGACCCCACCCTACCATGTCCGACTTGCAGTCGCAATCCATACGGCATGAACACTTACGCTCATCATGCACCTCCCTCAAATCCTTCGGCATACGCATCATATTGGCAGGTGGCCCCTCAGGAACCTCCCGTACCTATCCAACGAGATTCCATGGAACGAATTAGCATTTCCAGACGCCCAACAGATCCCACATTCGGCGAACCCTTTAACAGCAGAGCTGGACCAAGAGAGTCAATACGACGGCCTACCATATTACGGCCTAGGAATGCTTATGTCTATTCTGGGAGCGATACGGACGACAGCTCGGACCCCGAAGCTTTCAAACGGCATGTTGAAAAGAAGTGGAAGGTGGAGAAAGGACCCAAGCCCCCGCAGAGAGCTAAAGTCACTGTAGAGAGGGCGGCGGCCAGTCGGGGAGATAGCACATTAGTAGGATCATTGCCAGGTAGCCGGACACACAATGTCGCCTACATGTGATTTGTTGGGTTGCAGAGGACTGTTGCTAGAATAGGGGTAGTCTAGAGTCTACATGCCATGCCCTAAAATTCCTAAAATTCCTACGAGATGTTTGTTAATTCCGTTTACCATACAACAGGATTTCGGAGGGTGCTATCATCCTAGAGACTTATTACCACGGCAGTTTCATTGATAGCGCAAATACATTATCGACTCGCAATTCGACGAGATCTACACTCACCACCGATATCAATCATTAGCTACAGTCAATCGGAAACGCGACACCAAACCTGTAGCTGCAACACATATCATGTCTTCCTCTGCCCTCAGCTTCGACTAATTATCAATATCGCTGTATGATCTGGTCTCCCTTCCCCTGGGCAATCCTTTTCCTCACTGCGCCTTGGTACTCCTGAGTTTGATTGCGTACAGGAGACGAGAGGCACATGTATGTCACTTATGAATCGTTTGGGAAATAAGTTCTGCTGTACAAGTCTGATTTAGACCTAGATTTCCTCGCCACTAAGACGCATTTATCGTCTACGGCTTCGTCCCATAAACAACGATACTACAACGCGCAAAAATTAGCACCAGTTCTCTCTCAAGCAGATCGAAAAGAATCCAAATATACAGGACAAAAAAAACTCACATATCCCAATAGGTATGAAACTTCGTATCCCTCATCTCCTTCCTAACCCCCACTAAAAACACATCCAGCTCCGCCTTTGACCAGCCCAGAACTCTCGTGAACAGCGCTGTCGAGAGCGCCTCCAATCCGTGCTCAAGGTTCTCAAGCGTCCACATCCCGATATTCTTCAGCTTCTTGTCCTTGGGCCAGCGATTTGTGGGCCAGACGAGAGTCTTTTCCACGACGTCTGTGAAGCCCGCGGCGAGCATTTGGGTTTTGTAAAGGCGGGCGCAGTTGGCGTTGCGGCCGGCTTTGGCGCAGGCTTCCGTGAAGAATATGGACCTGAGGGTGTGTAAGCATTAGCGAGTCTATCTAACTGACCGACTCGCAAATTCATAAAAAGAGAAAAGGGCAACGAGATAAAAAAAAATACAAGGGACATGGGAATATTACCATTTATACAACTCCGAATCCTCTGGAATGTTGCCACCATTAAGTTTCGCAGGGTACGCAATGTCCGCCATTTCTAAGACGCCTCCAGGCGAGAGGTTCTCAAAACTCTGCTCGAAGAACCGCGGTACATTCGCGAGAGAACCAACCATCATGCGGCTGTATATGAAATCGAATTTGTGGCTATATGTCCACGGTTCTTCAACATCGTCGATTTGGAAAGACAAGTTTGGTGGGACGAAGGTTGGTTGCACGGGGCTTAGGTCGATGCCTATGACTTGGGAGGAGGGGTGTGAGTCGGCGAAGTCGATGGCCTGGTATCATTTGTTATCATTCGTTATCTTTCAATATGGTTCGATAACAATTTCAGATGTTTGAAAGTTGGAAGTGAAAAGTTGGTCTAATTACGTACCCATATTCCAGTCCCAGTCCCGATGTCCAGGACGCGGTGTAGGACTTTCTCCTTCGGGATAGGAGCAAGGAACAATTTGCCATCAAACGTTATTGAGAATTGGTGATGTTGCATATCTAGGCGATCTAGTTCCGTTTCGTCGTTTGGGAAGGCATATGCGCCGTCCTAAAAACCACTTTGTTTAGAATTTTATCCTTTGGGACTTTTCCAAGTCATGGTGCGAAAAGTAGAGTCGCCAGGAAGCGTACTTTGTATGCATGATATGTCCTCCCGTTCTCTGACCTGTACTTGAATATGGTGGACGCAATACTCGTAGTCGAACTCGCGAGACTCGCACCATCAATGCCGGAATCATAGTCATCGGCTTCGGCCTCGATGACTGCTGGTTGCGTGTCCGTCATATTCGGAAGGAATGTGCACCTCGGGAGAATAATTTAGTACTCAGTTAGAACACACCAAGGAAGAGGAGGAGCCAAATTTCGCGTTATGTGCACTTGTACTGCAAATCTCCAGAGAAGTAAAAGTAAAGCACCAAATGAGTGAGGGTCTTTGCCCTTACATAGATAGAACGTATTCGGATCCAAAGACAACCCCCACCTACCCGGCTCATCTCAGCATCGCAGCACGTACATGCACATGCATGCAAAGGTATGTGAACAGTACATGCCAATATATCTGAGCATACAACCCTCAAGTCCGGTTCTTCATTGGCTCCTCCCTTGCCATAAAGACATTGCGGCCGCTCGACAGCGGTCCGAAGACGCCATATCCAGCTGGGCTGCCACGAGTGTGGATGCAATTCTATGCATCCTTTACTCCCATGGAGGAATCATTGGGTTTCGGGGGGGAGGACAAATATACTTCCGGGTAGGGGTTATGATGCTGGTATACAGCCGTATGGCATCTTGTATGCTTACATGACTCGTTGGTCTTGAAGGAAAGTTGATTGGAAGGAAAGGGGTCATATGTTAGATCTGTTGCTCCTTGGGTGCAGCTGCGGCTTGTGTGCGGCGTGGGGAGGTAGAGGATGTGAAGTGTCAGAGGAGCATCTTTCGTTATGCTTCGAATTGCTCGTGTGGGAGAAGTATCTAGGTACGAAGTAATTACATAGCAAGCGATGAGCATCGACCACTCGGGTTTCCCCCGTCGGCCTCTGATAATCATCCCGACCGCCAGAGGTTGAAAATTCTCTAGAAAAGAAAGGATTTCCCAGGTTCGGCATGTGGGGTGATGGAATGAGCTGACATTTGCAGGACAGTAGCGGCGGGAACGACCGTTTCGGGCTTCAGCTCCATCCCTACTATCCACGCCATCCGCAAATCCCCCAGAATGGTCCGGGTACACTCCAACTTCACTCACCCCCGAATCGGCCGAAACATAAATAATTTAGCATCAAGTACTGTACGTCTAGCTCTATATACACCCAACTATCACTCGTTCCAGGGTATAAATCTAATAATCCAGTCCAGCAATCATTAGGAAGTGGATAAGTAAACACCCCACTCCATCCAGTCGGCTAGCCAGCCGAGAAAGCCCCACCCACTCCAGCCAAACACCGTGAAATGGATCAACTCTCTTTTCTCCATGTCCCTACAAGAACTCCTCCTCTTCAAACACCTTAACATTATCCGCATACTCCCTAATCTTACTCACAATAAACTCCCCAATCTCTTCTCCCTTCCCAGCCGCAACCCTCAGGATGAGATCATTCAAACTCTGTCTACCGAGGATGTCGACATGGTCTCCAGTATTCGGACCACCACGCGGGCTGAACCTGTCAGGTTCATGAGGCATCTCGTAGACTTTGACTTGCACGCCAGCTGGGTTGTACCGATGGATTTTCCAGCCTTTATTGCACATGTAGCCTGTAGAAAGGAGGGGAACGGTGCCGTCGCCTTCGCCGAGAATGACCCCGTGGTCGATGTTTCCTTGAGAGAGGGTTGTGTCAATTGTGATGTTGAGTGATGACAGTGGGTTTTTGTCTGTGCGGTAGAAGTATGATCGTTCGGTTGGTTTGCCAATTCCTGTTTCTGTTAGTATTGCAGCTGCGCTGAATAATGGGACTACTTACCATAGAAACAATAGATCTTCAAGTTAGGAGCAAGAGGCAATCGAGTTTCCAGAGGATTGATCCACTTCCTCTGATCCTTCTCGTTAGCTTCTACTTCCGCCGTAGTGTGCGCAACCCCATGGGAATAGCTTCCCCGTACGGAGTCTTGATACCATTGCTCCGTAGTATTCATCAGATAGTCCATACTATCCTCGAGCGTCAAGTTTCGGTATTCCGAAGTCCCGTTGTAATGCTTGAAATTCAAAAATGTTCCATAGCTGACATTTTGGCCAGCAGTGTCATCTGGTGCCCATGTTGAGTTGCCCCAGACAGCATTTCCGCCGATTGGCAGCATGGAGCTAATGCCTGGCATGGCTCTAAAGATCTCCGCCCGTTCTTCCCGACTCAGGAATTTCTCCAGCCCGTAGACAGCGAAGGCATTCAGCTGAGCTGTATCTTTCATCTCGCCCGAAAGTACCGCAGGGAGTCCTTTCAGAGCTCCTAGCATACACCCACTAACATTGATCCATGAACCAATATACTTGTCAACCCAGTCATCCCCACCATTCCCTCCCTCCTCGGCTGCAACCCAGTGGAAGAAGTAGAACAGCACCTGACTTCCCATAGAATGAGAGACCAGCACAACCTTCTTTCCCGTAGTTTTGTATGCCATCTCACAGTACATCTGTAACCTCGTGAAATACGAGTCCCTAACCTCCAAATTTTTATACGAGAGTCTCCAGTCATAAGCAGCCGTATACGAATTGTCCGGATCGTATCCAATAGTCGCCAGATTCTCGAGAATCTTACTCCAGATCCAATATCCGGTTATGAAGAAGTCCGCAGCATCGAAGCCTTGCGCTGCCCGCAATTTGATCCCATCCGGAGGGTCGAGTCCCGTAAATTTGTCCAACATTATGTGTCTCTTCCATCCTTCCTTGTCGAGCACCAGCGCCCGCATCATGCTCCAACTGCCCCATAATCGCTTCCTGAAATATTGCCGTGAGCTATTCGTCGTGCCCCAGGATTCGAGTCCTGTAGATATAACACCAGGTACCATGACAACAGGGTGTTTAGCCCGCACTCCTTGCGCCACAAGGTTTAGTCCAACGGAAAAAGAATCGTAGTTGACAGCCTCTCTCTCCCCTTCCTGGCCAAACATCAGCCCAGCTCCATCCTCCCATTCAATGTACCAGGTTTGGGAATACACACCGCCAAGTCTCTTGCATCCTTAACAAAGCCCGCAGGGAGAACATCCATTAAGCTATCCATACTCAGATCCCCAAACTCAGGGAAATCAATCAGGTCACTCCGACCCGCAAAAAAACCCGCAGCCAGAATCCCAACTAAACCCCCCAGGATGAAGATGAAGCCATTCCTACGCTTGGTCTTGTTCTTCTGCTGCTTGTGTTTATGCGGGTGCTCGCTGTCATCGTGGATGATTTTCGAGACGGGCGCGAGTCGTACTTCTTCGGCTTTGGCGGGAGAGTCGTCGCGTGGGGGAGGGGGTTCTTTCTTCCCTCTATTGCGGAGGAAGGAGGACATGGTGATGGGTGAGATATGTACAAGTGAAAAGGAGGTAGATGGAATCGAAGGAAATAAGGAAAAGGTGTACTATTGAGAGAGAGTCCGCATGCTCGGTGAAAGGTTGGTGATCGAATGTTGCGAAGCTGCAAGGTGCGCGTGCCAAAAGTAAAGTCGGAGCTACGTAATTTGGGTTTTGACCGCTGCAATTGCAATTGCCGGAGTCTTGCCGGCCCGCCCCCTGACAGGCATGTGAAAGCTCCTGCTCGCGGCATTGGTAATAATACTCCGCAGCAATGTGTACCTTGTGATTGCATTCTGCTTGAATGCATTTGGTTTTTTTTTCCCGCAGGAAGATGTTCCACACTAGAATCTTTAAGGAAATCATTGATGAGATTCGGATTCAAAAGAGCATTCCATTTTGGAATATAACTCCAAGTCGCCTATATTGAGCATATCTAAGAAATCAAGTGGGTAATTATTCCGCACAAACACGCTGGCACAAAGGGTATCTCGAAAGCGAATCTACTCCATCTCGACCCGACGCCAGTCCCTGTTGTTATCTTTCTTCTTTTTGTACAGGTAGCTCTCTAACCTGCCATCCTTAGCATCGAACAGATCCTTCGAACTATACAGAGACGCTTTGATATTATACTCGTTGCTTGACTTGAGGCCAAGATAGGTATATGCATCCGTTTCGAGTCAGTTTGTAGTCATGTGGGATGAGGAGAATTGCTAACTTACCGCACTTGTAATAGATCCCCTTGCTTTTCTGCACGAGACCGAGATCTTTCAACTTGAGAAGAACTCTGTGGACATCGTTCATGTCTTCGAAGTCTTTAGTGTAGATACATATCAACCGAGCACTTCTATCATCTCCATCGTCTGGTGCAACTTTCGATGAGATGCCTAATTGATTGTTGGCAGTGGCATGAGCGACAACGGACCAAACTTCATTGACTTCGCTAGGAGTGGGGAAGATCATCCACTGTACTAATCAGCATAGATTCTCAAGCGACATCGACCTATCAGCAGCATGGAATCTGCAAAACAGGGTCTTTCACCTTGCCAGTTGTAACATGCAACTCTACGGCTGTCTGCAACAACTGCTTGACAATCTCGTCTTTCTCGATATTGAGAGCTTTTGTGATTGTTGCCTTGGCCTTCCCGGGGTTCTTCTTTTCCAATTCATGCCTCATTCCTGTAAGCTGTTCCAAAAGCTGATTACCACGGACAACAAACTCGGCGAGATTCGCGGAGTCATCTGGTGGTGCTTCGTCGGCTAGCTTAGCTTCGCTGTACTTGCACTTTGAGACCTTGCGATATGGGTTGGCAAGGAAGATCCACGGTTGTTCCTCAGTGGCTGGAGTTGTCGCAGGAGGGAGTCGTTCCAAGAACTCGTCAACAGTCTCGCCCAGTTGTTTCGCGCGTGGCTCGCCTTCATATGGATTGTAAAGTGTGGCGGCCACTTTCTCGGCCTTGGGATCTGTCATGTTCTCACGAGCTTGCTCGATCAAGCATGGAAATCTATTCTCATGCCATTTTTCAACGTCAAATGCATTCGCTCTTTCTTCCAGGTCACGTTTGGTAGCCTCGTCGCCTAAAAGTGTCAGCCTTGTCATGAAGGTCAAGATCCAGAGAAAGTAGTACCGTAGAAATCCGAATCATCAGATAGATAACTCGCATTTTCAGAAATTGTGGCCTTTCCTCCGCGTCCTATCGCCATGTTGTAGTTGCATGGAAATTTTCTGTTGAAGATCGCCTATGGCAGCCGTTCAAGAGGTAAATCCACGATCCAAGGACTTTGGATTGAGAGACAGCTTGAGGCCCCTAAACTGGGACTGGGCTCGGAGAAAGGCAGCGTTTACATCTGAGTATCAATATCGAATGACTCCCACCGAATCTGAAAATCTATTTCCAGACCAGTGGTGATGGTGGAGGAAAGTTCGATGAAGAAGAAGTTGGTTTGTTGATGAGGAAGTCACCGCTACTGTACTTCTATTGTACAGTAGACGCTCGGACCTTCCAAATTCGGCTAATCCTCTTCGAGAACACAAGAACACAGGACTTTCCTTCAACTTCGACTTCGCGTCTCTTCTCTGCTCTTCATATCCAAAACAAAACATGAAAAGAACTTCCTCGATTCATATCTAAACAAGAGGATACAAATTGTAGCACTGCCTTTCGATTATACATTCATGGTAGACTACAACTGATACCTAATCCGACCATCGGCATGGCTTTCCACGCTCTTCCAATGTCGATTCCTCCGACTCCTGAGACCGCCTCCCAAGGCAGCAAACAGATCTCAGAATTTGAACTTCGAAGACCGCCCAGCTGTATTCAATTTGTGCCGGAACCCCAGTATGCGAATCATCTGGTTGTGGGAACGTACCAACTGGAACCTGATGAAGTCGGCCTTGAGCTGACTGATGCAGGTTCCAAGGAGTCGCCTGCCGCACTGGGAGAACTTGGGCCAAAAGAACAGTACAGGAATGGTTCTTTGTCGCTTCTCAAATACACAGATAACCAGCTGTATGTACTTCCCCTTCAGCAATCTCATGTTCTTTTGTATTCTTTACCCCGCTAACAAGCCTCACAGAAGTATCATTGATACAATTGAGTGCACTTCTGCCGTTTACGATCTGCACTTTCTCCCTGGAACGACGACTACTTTCGCAGCTGCATCGAGTACAGGCACTATTTCATTTTACCACGTGGTAGACACCTTGCGGTATTCCAAGGGAATTGGCAATATATCCGAAACCAGGATTCAGCCTCTCTTCGCAGCCCAAGTTCTCTCGCCTACAACGATCATTACCTTCTTCGAATTCGTTCATGCTCAATCAGATCGATTCGGTCCACTCATAGTAGCCACTGCCAACGATGGCGGAGTGTACCTCATGAATTACTGCCTCGAAAATTTTACCATAGATCTACTCAATGACGGCAAGCCCATCACCGAGCACAAGCTCAAATTTCTCAACACACCCGATTATGCCTGGTGTTGTGCCTCGTACTTCAAGGAGACATTCAGCGTCTATTCTGGAGGCGATGGCGGCGATCTGGTCCGAGAAAGGATTCCTATCTTCAATGGCAAACTCCAGATCAACGAAAGATTTACGCAAGTCCACAAGTATCATGATGCTGGAGTTACCGCAATTCTTCCTTTGCCGAGCAGTAAAAACGATAACGCTGCTCTGATTCTTACTGGTAGCTATGACGAATATGTTCGTCTCTACTCCATTAAAGAGAACAAGGTCCTGGCAAATTTGAAATTAGGTGGCGGAGTCTATCGTCTAAAATTCGTTCGACAATTCCACTGGCCGACCGGAAAAGCTAGCTACACAATCCTGGCTTGTTGCATGCACGCAGGTACAAAAGTTCTTCAGGTTCAGGGATACCCGTTTGGTGACTGGACCATAGACGCTGTGGCTAGTCTAAACGTACCAGGCAATAATGCTGATAATTATTGCTACGCAGCGGATGTTCGACCTCAAGGCCAGATGCTAGTGAAATCTCCATACAGAACTTACTCGCGTCTTTGTGTCAGTGGAACGTTCGTTGATAAGAAGCTAGCCGTCTGGGAGTTTACAATCGATTTGCCAAAGGATTAGGATATCAATTGGGTAGAGTCAAAAGGACATACATGGATATTTTTCAACAGCAGCTTTGGCTCCATCGGCTCTGCCTCGACTGCACGCGGAGACAAAGTGAATTCTTACGACAAACCTCATCACCGCCATCAGGGAGTCAAATCGGATTAAGTTATTGGGAACTGTTCCAGCACGTATGGTGGAATGAGACACGATCGGCTGCTTCAGTAAGAGCTTGGCACAGTGCTCGTCAAAGTGCACATTCTTAATCATTTTGTCAGCTCGTTAGGTAGACATGCCCACTAATCAAGAACTTTCATCTTCTCGTTCACGCATTCTCTCTCTATCTCCGATCTTGGTCGTCAACTTTTAAAAGCTGCGCCTGCTTATTTAGCAGGTATCAACACTCGACTTTCGACATTTCCCTTTCTTCAAACCTGGTTCTGGCACTGCTGTGGGCTGCTCTGATATTCCTACCGGGTTATCCACTCCACAACCACGACCAAGCCGTATTCTCCACAGTGCCAATGACACCATTCATCTACAGCTCCCAAAGCATAACCCGCAACCTCAACAACCACATCCTCCAAAACCCCATCGGCTCCCCCTTCTGCCTATTCACAATTTCCATCAACCACCCTCCCGCCCCACTCTCAGGAAAAACAACCCCCTCGTAAAACAAAACAGTCCTCTCCCTCTTGGAATCAACATAACATCGCACCTCACTCCTCCCCCTCCTCACATTCTCCACCTTCTCCAACAACAATCTCGGTAACTTTCCCTCCATACCATCTCCTTGTATATACGCATACATCTGCTGCAACCAAAGCTCTCTCAACTTTCCCTTCACGAGCCTCCCTTCTTCCGTGTTTGGGAATTGGAGGCGAGCGGCTGTGCGCAGAAGGGCGCTGGATGTCGAGGAGATGATTTGGCCAGGGTAGGGCTTGAGACGGGGGGAGGCGCCGATGTTAGATTTGGGGGTGTTTTGGGTCGGGGGGGCTTGATGCTCCGGACTGTGATTGTCCCTTTGGTGCTGTCGTGGGAGGTGCTGGTTCTTTTTGCGAGGAAAAGAGGGATGTAGGGCTGAGGTGCGTGGGGTACAGGTGGTTAGTGTTTAGGATACTGAGGAGTGCTGTGGCTGGGATGAGGGGATGGCGAGGCGATTTGAGGGAGAGGGTGACCATTTTTTATGGTGGATGCTTATAAATATATTATTGGCTTTGACTGAGACTTATGAGAGATTTGAGATGAGATGAGGAGAGAAGATGGAGGTGAACATGAAGTTGAATTCAGACATCGGGTGCTTCCTTTCGCTTATTGTTGGTGGCGTTTTGTGGGAGTGGTAAATGGTTGAGATGATGCAAGGGGTTTGGCTCATGAAGTCGATGTGACTTGTCACATTTACTGTGGTCGACACTTGGCTGAGCGAGATGTAAAGTTATGAAGAATCTAAGTTCGGATTTGAAGACTCTCAGCTGCTGCTTGTCTCCATCCATCATGAAATCGTAAATGTTGGTCTCTATTCTACAAATTGCAGACACCCAAGTGCGTACACGAATATTACGGGCAGGTCATAATGTGGATTGATGAATAAGAATGGCTGGGAGAATATGAAGCATGCTTCGCGATGACGATTTTGGTGATTTGTCGTTCGATCAAGCTACCTGCCGCCGGCGGGGGTTAAAGGAAAACAACAAAAAATCAATTAAGCGAGGATGAATGGAACTCTCGCTCGGAAAGTTGGGCTCCAAAGACTCAAGTAAGACAATTTCTTCAAGAAAAGAAAAAGACCTTGAATCCAGCATGAGCAAATGTCATTTGGGTCGAGCTACACCAAACAGTTTCTCCAGCGGGCGAGAGCTCCTCTTCGCCATTGCATTCAGATCTTGACTTGTAACATCTGTTGAAAATCACCAATATGTCAATACGGTGCCAAACAAACCAGTTTCTACATCCGCAGATTTGGTTTGATGCATTGATTTGAGATTTTAAAACTTTCAATCTATGCTAATGCCATAACTTGGAATACTGACTGCAGATCGCTCCATCATGCATCCTTCTCTTGCATGCTGACTCTGATGAATCGGAATCAGTACAACAGATCACGCATCAACTCAAGATCCGGTCTAGCTTCCGCCTACCACCTACTTACTAACAGGCTACTATCCTCCCTTTTCCTCAAATCATTAGCATTATTCCATTCATTGAACCTCTTCGTCAGCCAGTCCACCGGCTTTACACTCGCCCCAATATCCTGTCATGAAAGCCGCCATGGCGTTCCTCGCGAACCGTTTAATGACTTCCGGGGACTCATCCTGCAACTCTAGCAGACCTGATATGGTGAATCGTACGTATGTAGCTGCACACTAGTAGAAAGAAGACAGCGCTAGCTGCACTTAGTGAATACTTTCTGCGCTGTGAGGCACCAGAGTCCTTGTTTCTCGAAATACTTGGGGTTGAACTGCAATTGATGTAATACCCGCCCCATTTTACTCCGCTTCTCATACTCCTGTCCTTCTTCCCAAGCCTTGCGAAGCGCTGGTAGGCGGCGAATGTATTCGTTCCAGGCGGCTTTCTTGGCCGATGGGATGAGATTTCTGAATGTCCTCGCCTGCTCGGATCCTAGGCTATCGTTGTCACCCAAAGAAGACGATAGGACTCATGGCCAGACTTTTCCATTACATGTGTTTCACCAAGATCAGAATCTTCATATCTGTTGGCTTCAACTGATTCCGGTTCCGGTTTCGATTCTGGTTTTGAGATGCGACATAAGTTCCGCTTCGTTGGCCGTTTACATATTCACATAGCCCAATGAGGTATTCATCCACCAAAGTATCGGACACCGACTCGACTTGGTTATGATCGACAAGGTTTTGGACGTCTTTTAATGTTAGACTACTTTCTCCAAGTGTTTCAAAGTATAATTCTGAGTCGATGGTGAACTCTATGTCATCAGCAAAGTCATCTTATATTTTCTCGTCAGCAGGGACAGGCTGTTAAGCTGTTGACGTTCTAGATCGAGTTGCTCTTTCGGCCAAAGGTTCGGCCGGTTGTATGTCCTGCTTATAGTGGCAGAACGCTAATATGCTCAGGTGTATATTTTAGAAATTGGACTAATATGGGAAAGAACAAAAAATTCCTTCGTCGCGTGGTTTGAAGTTACCGCTTTTGGCCCTTTTGACAAAAAAGCTTAGACAAGTACTCCGAACGCAGGACGGGATTGCTGTTCACGGCAAAGAAACTTGAGAACTAACACTAACAATCAGTGAGCATGAAAGAGCTATGCAAGCGCTAGCGTTAAGGTCGAACTTAAAGATAACTTCCTAGCAATAAACAGCATTTTACCTAGCTCTCCGCCCTGTTGCGACGCCCTCTCCTTTCGCATTCATCCGGGCAGATGTTCTAGTCGATGGGGAAACATATTGGTACTTCGCAAAGTAGAAGGCAAATTTGGGAATGGTGGAATTTTCTGTTGAAGTTAGGGGTAAAAACTACAAAGGTCCTGGGTGTTGACCCCGCTAGCGATGGCCATAACCGAGGACGAAAAGGGCTCATGGATTAGACTCAGATTCGCATAATTTCATAGGAGTCAGAGATCATGCTCCGTCGGTAACGGTAGGTTCAATGGGTTGTGCACAAGAAGCTGACAAAAGGTAAATTGTTCCCACCGGATTCTAAATCCTATATAGGGGAGAAGGTAATGTATGTACATCTGAAGAAAAGCAAAGCATCGAGCCAATTTTGAGGGAAGGAAAAGAAAGTATGTAAAGTGAATGGCAAACGGCGGGTTTGGGAAAGGAGAATTCTCCATCTTGCAATAGTCCAATATCGACAAGTGGCTTGTTCTCTTATAGAATGGCCATAATGGCGTTGTATGCAGGCTTCTTGTTGAAGTTGTTGTCGAAGAGCAGCGGTTTGCTGCTTGAGCGCCATGAGTCCTGTATCAGAGTCAGCATTTGCTTCGGGAGTATTTGCTTGGGATGTTTATAGAGCAGAACATACCGAGTCACGGGTACCCCAAAGGGTGATACCGATGCACTTGGGTTGGTTAAGACACGCCTTGACTACCTGTAGAGTGTTAGTCTAGCGAAGAATCAGGTGGAAAGTGCCGAGTGAAACTTACATTGACGTAGTCAGTGCTTCCAGCTTGAGCAATATCAAGCTCAGTGATAGCAAGCTCCTTGACCCCCGAAGCAGCGAGGGTGCTCAGGGCACCAGCGACACCAGCTCCACCGCCAACTCCCAAGTGAGTCTGAGATCCAATACCATCAATCTGCACGCCGGCAGCAAGCCAGGCCTTGACCTTGTTCGCCATGCCAGTGGTCTTGCCATAATTAGCTGTATCCAGGTTGTAGTCGTTGATGTAAAGTTTGGCATTGGGATCAGCGGCTTTGGCGGCAGCAAAAGCAATGTTCACGAAGTTGGCGCCGAGAACGTTGTAGAAGACGAAATTGCGATAGCTGCCGTCCTCGTTCAGGATCTCGTTCACGACGTCCCATGCGTAGATCTTTCCTGCGTAGCGACCCACCTCTGCCTTGATGTGATTTTGTAGAACACTCGTCAGTGTGTTCTTGTCATTGATGGCAGAAACCCATGATGGTAGTTGCTGGTACCAGCAGAGAGTGTGGCCACGGACCAGCTTTCCATTCGAAGTAGCAAAGTTGACGAGAGTATCCAGACCGGAGAAGCTAAAGCTGTTCCTGCTGCGCTCTATGGCATCCCACTTGCCACTGTTCTCAGGTGTCAACTGTCCAAACTCGGCCTTGATGATATTGGCGTTCTGTGTGTTACTCAGAAGTCCTGGGTCGCCAATGCTACCGAAGTACTTCTTGCCATGCGCTTTGAACTTCGCATCGAGCGAGTCAGCCGCCCTTGCTGTTGCCTTCATGGTTGTTGCTACTGTTGTTGGGTCGTTATCACCACTTCCTGTGATACATTGAGAGTATAACTCGTTGATAGCAGAGCATGTTGTTCCTGAGACGCAGGTCTTTGCACCTTGCCATCCACTACCGCCGCCTATTCAGTTGTTGTCAGTCATCAGAAAACAAAGACAAGATTTTGTGGCGCCAGTCTTACATTGGCCATAGAGAGCAACCTGAGCAGCAGCACCTGAGCTGAGAGCCGCCACTAGGACTATGCCTGATGCAATATTCAACATTGTGAAGTTGAAACTTAAAAATATGCAAAGAACGATGAATAGATGAATATATGAAGAATAGAACGAAGCGAAAATTGGAGTGGTTTGACTGCTCAGAAACACTTCATAGCTACGGAATACCAAGTAGCTTTATAGAACTTACGCGCCAGTAGCTAATCTCTCCTTGCGGTTAAATTCACAGCTATGTGCAGCCCCGCCTGCAGGGCACCTGCTGGTTCTAGACGAAACCTTTTGTGGAAAATTTCAAGATAACCAGTGGCACAAGCATTACGAATGCTACTTAAGCCTCGTCTGAAGTACATTGTAATTAGCCAAATTGTAGCTGGTCAGCAAGCTACCCCCAGCGCTCCAATAATATAAAGTAGCAGTAGGTTGTGAGGGACGAGAAGAAAGAGAGGGATGTAACCAAAGCAAGGATAGCCCGATCTACATATTACACACCACATTCCGCAACATATGCCTTGCAATCAGCTCTTCCACCACTAATAAGGAGAGTAATCCAGGCGCGCCAATGAATGCTTATTAGATTGCTGACCACATGTGGAAGCTTTAATGTAAGAACCGAAGCATTGGATATCTAGACGACGACAAAAGGCAGGGCCGCCGGCGTCCTCAGGCTCGATTGCCGAAAGTGGGCGCGAATGAATCTATCAGGAACAACCTTAAAAGTGCTTTTCGACTCTAAGACAGTTTAGCTTACATGCTTTTGCAGTGATCATCACCCTTGTCCGACCCACTTCCCCATCCTGCAAGAACGCCTCAGTGGTTAACTTTGATCGACGAAACAGTGGGGAGTCGGCAAGGATGGCTGGCAACTGTCATCTGATATTACGTGTACGATAGTTCTTCCCTAACGACCTCGTTTTAAGCATATTAACCGGTGGCGAATGGACCTTCCTCAAGCTTCTAACGTCGCCGCAGGTAGAGGAAGCAAAATAAACGATAAGCGAAGCATACTGTAGAAGAGGCGACGGAATCATTTCAAAGTCACTCGTATGACTTCCAGACAATTCGAATGCAGTGACAATCTTGCAAGTCTCCTCAAGTCACCCGGAGATGCACAAGGGGACATCTCAGGATCTGGATCGAAGTTGCGGGGAAATCAGCAGCGCGCTAACATTGCTGCTGAAACTAGCAACCCAAAAAGCAACCCCTCATCCGTCGCTAGCTGTTGACCCCTTTCATAGGAGGCTTCGAATTGTTCCTTGGATGGCAGGTTAGCGCAGCACTGCAGGAGATGTTTACTTAAAACTGCTACCTTCCTCAATTTTCTTTACTTTTGTTTCCCCGTCTCGGGCCCCTCAAAAAGCAATTTAGCCATAACTCACTTTACCAGGTATCGGGAGACAGGTAACATGTTCCGCCTCCGGTGCTCATCTGATCTGTTTGCTGACATTACTCGTACCCGCCGATCGGCATCCTCCGTCTGTCCTTGTCCGGACCCTTCGCTACGAGGAATTGGAACATAGGACTTCCTCTATACAATAGTCTGCAAACAGGGCAATCCTCTAGCAGGGAAAGGAGCTTTGGTAACTTGTTGAATTTGCCTTGTAATAGAGGACTTATTTGCATATCATTTGAATGCTGCAAATGAAGTGTCATATAGTCCCCTTTGTGGTTCCGTTGCCTCGCAACTCTTGAGCACATTACTTCAAAAATAAAATTCTACCCAAGCCCTATTCAATCCAGTGATTAAACCTTCATGCTTTCATCCCAGATGTCAAATTTGTGAAACAGAGTCATCTTACTGGTTGAGTAGCAGTCAAATATTAATAAATGGGAGAAAATTCAAGTGCGCCATCGCCAAAGCTTAATATATACACCGGAGCCACCACACAGGGGAAGAAACGAGTCAGTGGTAGCCAGGATGGCGAGCGTCATTTCTGACTGATGGCGGAGGGTAAGTGAGAATACTTGTGGATGTACCTAACATTCCTGTATCCACTACTTTGAGATGAGCTGAGATATCTCCGAGACGTTGGAGCCTCAGATAGGATCCGAGAAAAAATACACAACAATCTTGTGTACTACTGGTAAAAGGCTCGTTCAATACCCCAAATGCAGCAGCATCTTCCGAACCCCTCCTCAATTTCCCCTCTGTATTTCAAAATAGCGCTCTCGCTCATCCTCCCTGAAGCATCTCCATTGCCCAACCTCCAGGGCAGGACCATCCCCAATAACGCCTCAACATCCGCCACAGTCTCCACCCCCTGGATCGTACTCGGTCTCTTGACATCCATATGTACTAAAGCCTCTTCCCACGCTCCGAGATCTTCCCACCTACTTCCCTTCTCAAAGTCCTCAGCTATGTTTTCAGAACCAGGCACGGAAGACTTCGAGAAAGATGATGGGAAACCGTAGATTTTGGCATGCCTGAGCGAAGAGTCTTCGATCGATTCGGAGGGAGAATAGCCTTGTAAGGACACGCCGAAGCCAGAAAATGAGAGGAGGAATTCGTGGACGGGGTGTGAGATGGCTGAGAAGTCCCAGTCGAGGAGGGCAGTGATTTTGTGGGTAGTGGGATCGAAGAGCATATTGTTTGGTGCTAATTCTGGTCAGTCCTAACCTTCCATCAGGACGAGGAGAAGAAAGGAAAGCTAATGGCTGATGAAGAAATAGGAAAAAACTTACTGAAGTCTAGATGAGCGATAACACTCTCGTTCGTCAAACCCAAGGATCCAAATCGCGAAGCAAGTCCATCCCTCACAAAGCACCAAGACGATCCCTGATTCCATTTGCGCGCCACCCTTGAATATATGGGTTCTGATCCGCGTCTCTCAAAGCACCATCCATTCTCCCCCTAAAGAAACCCTCATACAAGTCCCAAGGCCTACCACCCACAGTCGTCATCGGCGCACTCAAAATCTCGCCCTCGCGATGAAAAGCCACGCCTCCAAACCCCCTAATCGAATCCGGGACTTGAAATCCCCGCAAGGCTTTCAATATTGCAGTAACCTGCACGAATATATCTTTCTTTTGAGCAGGGGTCATGTAGGGGAGTGATTCGTCAAGTGGCGATCCGGGCATGAATTCCTGGATGTCCACCCTTGAGATGAGGGAGAACCTGCAGTGTTGCAGCCGTAGACGCGGGGGATGATGGACGGTTTGATGGGAGCTAGGGCGGAGAAGGCGAGCTTGAGCATGCTGACTTCGTTTTCGACGCGGGTGTCTCGGTGAAGCCCCTCTGCGTCGGCGTTGGTCAGGCGGAGGAGGAGAGTCGTGGTGTGTTCTGGGATGGGGACGCATCCTGGCTGGAGGGGCTGCTGGGGATGATCTGGGTTGGTGTTGAATGGAGTTTTCAAGGTGATGCGGTAGATAAGTTGTTGTATTTGAACGGGCATGTGGCATCGTATTGGATGGGTGTTATCTCGACTGGCCCCTACTGTGGGGTTAGTCCAAGGCTCTCATGAACAAAGATATACGTGTATCAGGGAAGGAGAATCATGCAACACAAGTCGACTTCATACCAAGATATTGAAGCTGTCACCTAGAAGCCGCTCAATGAAGTCAAGACGAGTCTGGTAGTTTGCATGATTATGTGTCACGACTTCGTCTTGTGTAGCGAGAAACATGGCCGCAAGTTTCGGGCAATGTTGGTCAGAAAACTAAAGCTGTAGGATACTCGGATCGCAATTCCAGGTATGAGCTAAATCTCAATATAAGTTGCCAAGCTGAAGAGTTCTTTGAGTATCTACGAGATACTTGGGAGGTCGAGGCAGCAGTCTGCATCATTTGTTTTATTGCTTACGCATGTTAGTAGATCCTAAACAGGAAGGTGGAAGAAGTTTTTCCGACCACAGAATGTATCCAAAGACGAGAGATAAAGATAAGCTATTTTTGGGATGGATTTGAAAGAAACCAACGTTGAGGAAGTTCGGTGCGGAGTGAATCCAGCTCGATAGAATGCAAATTTTTATTGTCCTCTGTCCGCTGGGCATAAGCAGCGAGAATTTTTTGTGTTTATTTTTTGACTTCCTAAAGTCTGGGCTCTACATCAGCCTTATGTCCCTATTTTGCTCTGCATTACGCCTCTCTTGTAATCGATGCATAAACATCAATCATCAGTCGTCTACTCATTAACACCGACCAGCCAAAGCCGACCCCAAAGCATCCCATGCATGACTACTCCATGGTGAAATCAAGATCGCTTTCTGTGCACCCGCAATCTTGCCCGTACCCGCGAATGCCTTTGCCAAATCCTCAGCATGGAGGGCACCCCGGGGTGGGACAGCTTTAATAGCGGTCTTCAGAGCCATTTCTGCTGTGTACTCGTCGCCTTCAATCTCTGTCAATCGGTTCCAGCCATGTGGTTGATTCGGATGGAGGAACACATCTGTTTGGATTTCCGTCAAGACTTGTTGATTTGGGTCCTCGCTTGACAGGGCTGCGATGGCGCGGAGAACTTCACCCACTCGTGCTTGTTCAAGGTCGCTTATGATGCGCGATGTGCGCAAGTCTTGAAGTGTGGCTGTCACAGCCTCGAGGCTGTCACTGTCGTTATCGAGCAGAGCGATGATGCCAAGTAAGAGGACGGATTGGACATGCTCTGGATCTTTCTCAACACAGCTGAAGAGATGGTCCCGGGCTTCCTCTCGCGACTCTTCGTTGCCTTTGGCCCAGAGGACCTGTGCGAGGAGACATACAGCATCTGTATTTCCGTTCGACTCCTCAAGAGCGGGGATGAAATACTTTAAAGCAGCTTCAGGTTCTTGGGAGTAGTAATGCGCGAGACCTACAGTAAGATGGGCAGATAATCTGCATCGCTGGCGGCATTCGGCGGTAAGTTCGTTGCCTGCATCCTCAGCACTGAGTTGGAGGGCGATTTCGCCGTTCTCGATAGCCTCCTCATAAGATCCTGCGGACAGTTGAGATCGAGCCAGGTCGGCTTTTGCGAGTGCAAAACGTGAAAGAGATGCAGGCGACTCAGTGACTTCGTAATCTGCTTCAACAGTGGCGCAGATCTTAGAGAGTGTTTCCAAAGCTGCAGAAACGTTGTCTATTCGCTCCAGAAAGAGACTTGACAGATGCTGGTACATAATGTCACTGGTATCCATAGACTGTAGTTGCTTCAGAGCAAACAAAGGCTGCACGAGATCCGTTATACTTGAGGCTGTCTTCGATGCTAGTAGTTGATCAAAATTGGACCGAGAGTATTGTTTCTTGGTGATAAGTGAAGATGATTCGGAAATCTCCATGGCGTGAGTAAAGAGCAGATTTGCCTCCTTTGTGTCGCCCGTCATTAACAACGCCAGTAACCCCTGCCCGATCCAGGCATGTGCAAAGTCCGGGTCACTCGACTGAGCGTGAGTAAAAGCCTCATTTGCGAGCATGTAGTCGTTCTGCAGTAAGCAAAGAGTGCCCAAGTTTGTCCACGCTTGAGAGCTTCTTTCGTTGAGGAATAAGCTTCGAACGAACGAATGTTGAGCAACTCTGGGATTCAGCTCGCTAGTAACAACACCGAGGGCATTCCAAAATTCGGAATTGCCAGCCTCGAGCTCAATGGATCGCTTGAAACATCTGACAGCTGCCTTCAGATATCTAGTAATTCGCTTCTTCATGCCAGCACACAAACAAACATGTGCTCGGTGTTCGGCCCAACCCAGGTTGTAGTATGCAACAGCTTGAGCGTGGACATCATGAGCTGAGGCATGAATAGCTCGCTTTTGAGCAAGCACGGAAGCATGCAAGCATCGTGTCAAATTCAATCCATCAGCCTCATCATCAGAATACAATCCGTTTGCAAAGACGACATCAACCCCGACCCCGTCAATTTCAGCAAATAGTGCGTATGCGTCTTTCTCCTCACCTATCTGAAGCAATTTCTTTATCGTTGAGTGCGGAAAGTCAGAAATGCGGCTCTGAATCCATGAGAACACTGAACAAGCATCCCCAACTGCCCTCCAAAGATTGAAAGCATTGTGCCTGCTAGGTGCAAGTGCAAGAGCTGCATCGATCGTCTCAGATGCACGTTCCGCAGCGTATCCGAACAATCCTTTGTCAATACCATCCCAGGCACTTTCTACAAGCGCTTGGATCAAGGCGATAGAAACTCCAGATTCAGATGGCCTCTCTCGGAGCACGATCCTATACCCTTCAATGGCATCGTTGTAATCGCCCAATTCGCGTTTAACGTTGGCGAGCATGTGTTTGGCAAACCAAGTCTCCCCAGATTTCTGCCGCTCGACTTCTTGCTCGAACTGTTCTGCATGCTGGAAAGCTTTGGTTGCAGCAATGTATCTCCCTGAATTGTGATAGCTTTCTCCAAGGCCAACCCAAGAGTGATAGTCGTTGGGCGTAATTCTGAGCGCGGACTGAAATGAGACAATACTCTTTGCATAGTCTTGCTTGTTAAGTTCGGCGACCCCGAGTGCCGCAAAGGGCCAGCTGATGCCTTTCTTCTTGGAGCCAGGTGACGGTCGCACCTTTCCAGAATCTACCACTCGCTGTGCTACAACTTCAACAAGTTCCCATTCTCCTTGTTCTGCGAAGATTTTGGCGAGACGTTCGGCAGCCTCCACTTCTGAAGGCGAGAGTTCGAAAGCTTTCTGGAAACACTTCCGAGCCCTCCTCTTATCTCGGAGGTAATCCGCGTAGAAGATACCAAGACTTGTGTATGCAGGTGCAAAATTCAAATTGCTTTTAAGAGCTGCCAAGAAATATGAGTATGCACCGTTTCTATCTTTCCGCGCTGCTTTTGCAGTGTCCGTGTTCCATATGCACATTCCAATCCGGTACTGTGTTTGAGCAAGTAAATCCTTATTGCGGGGGTCTTTGCCATTGATTTTGGGTAGACATGCTTCTAATTCATCTCTGCCTCGGTCGTAGTCACCATTTAGGGCCTTGACCCAGGCTGCTTCGGTTTTGACTCGCACATTGCCAGGGTCTCGTTCAAGTGCCCGTCCAAGAAAGTTGATAGCTGCTGGGTAATCCTCTTCCTCTTCGTAGATCAAGCCTATACCAATCAATGCTGGAGTTGACGTAGGATTCCGTTCCAGGAGCCCGTCAAATAACGTCTTTGCTTCGGGGTGGTTCCTCGGAGACTGGTAGAAAACCAATGCTGTGCCGAGAAGAGCGATCATTGCATCAGAAGAGTGATGAAACTTCAGTCCAGTCCTGTTTGACTCTTCGGCGATTATCCTTCGTCCTTTCCGCATCAGCTCAACAACACTTTCGTATTCTTCTAAGAATTGGTAGTACTCTGCCATCAAGCGATGGGCGAGGATCGATTTCCTAGAGTCTGAAATACCATCGGTCATCAAGAGTAGCCGGTCTTCACCGGTCAGAAAGCCATCTAGTGCGACCCCTCCTCCGTCATCATCGTCATCTTCGCTCTCATCTGATCCCGTGGTCTCCATCTTTTGAACAGGCGGCGGTGGTGGCGTAAACGGAGAGATCTCGCTACTCATGAATCCTCGCAAGACTTGTGCGAGCCCTGCAGTTGGGAAGAAAGTGTAGTATTCCCGTAGGACGTTGACGTCTAAATCTCGGATATTTTCTACGTCTTTCCACTCAACTGCGATATCCCAAGCAATCTTGAAAGGATGTTTGATGATGACCATATCATTCGCTAGCTTCAAAGCCTTCTTTCTTTTCTCGGTCTTCTCCGGGCCAGGAGGCAGAACACTTAATGCCTCAACACATCTCTGGACAAGCTTCTCTTCATATTGCCGGCGTATATCATCGTCACTGCTCCAGTCGATGATATGACCATACAACTCCTCCAGATCGCTGTCTCTAAGAACTTCCCGCTTCACTTCAGTAGTGACTTGTCCAATTTTGGCACCAAGCCTTGTCCTTCGCTCACCAATTTCTTTATTGATGCGTTCTTTCTCCTCAAACTCTGTGATCTGGGCCATTATCTGGTATGTGTGGGCGGGGTGAGGAAGTCTTCCCTCAAGATACTCATAGATTGAACTGGTGGGTAGGGTTAGTTCTTGTGATTTCTTCTGCTGAAGTCTTGTGCCGTGACTTTTGGCAAAGGCGAGAAACTTGTCCACCACATCTTGACATTTGTACTTGTCATCCCCGTCTCGGTATATCTCAGCCAACCTCAAAGCCGCGGTTTGGTAGGATGTCACCTTCTCCCCTCCGCCCTTCTCGTACAGCTGTATAAGACCCTGCCAAGCTTGCGGTTCGGAATCTTTGATTTTGGTGGCAGCATCGTAAGCTTTCTCGGCATCTGCAAGTTTATTCTGTTTGGCAAAGGCAAACCCTAGGAAAATAGCTCTGTGAGAGTGTTAGCTAGGCGGTATGGGTGGGAGAAAATGTCGAAAGACGCCGCTTCGACTAGTAAACATACGCCTGGTAGTTCTTGGGGTCTGATGCAAGCAACTTTTGAGCTTCCTGAGCGGCATCGTCGTATTTTTGTGCTTTCACAGCTGCAACAATAGCTTTCAGCGCTGCCTTGGGTCCAGACATGATCGAATTGTGGTTCCTGAACCTGGCATAGCTGGCTGCCCAGTGATAGAAGTAGAGCCAGAGGCTACTTGCGCTGTGGTTGAAGGGAGGCGACTGTCGAATGTCGAATGTCGACGGGGATGTTGATGCAATCGATTTGGGCTCTACCGTCTGCCATAACATGCCACCTCCACAGCCTTGTCTGATCCTTGCAGCGAAGTGGGATGAGCAGGAACAATGATAATCCTTGAAACCCTGCGTCCCGGAGCCGGATCCGGCCCGAGAAAGACTTCTGGCGGCTAAATATCGGCCTCTATCCCATCCGAGCCGAGCTGTACGAGCAATACGGCGGGATGCTAACTGGACCCAATGCAATCATCATCGCAACCACCAGTACGTACCGCGTACCGCCACTTCAGGTTATTCAGCAATTTACAGTTGGTACAGACTTGCTACATTGCCGCGTATTCCCCCATCATCCTTCCCCTTTTCTCCATGCTTTGAAGCAGCCTACAATCCCCACAGTCTTGATTGTTCTCTGGGGATACAACGCTATCAATTGCAAGGAAGAGGACAAGAAGTGGACCTGGCAGGACGTCTCATATCCCGAGCCTCCTCTTGCTTCCCGTCGTATGCGACTAGCAGAATTGTTCGTAGGCGCAGTCTCGGAATCCGTCAAACTCACACCATGGCGCCTCTGAGACTTACCATCGAGAAGGGCAACTTCCAAGATGATCATGGGAGACAGGTCACACTCCGGGGCATTAATATGGCTGGGGATGCCAAGTTCCCAAGCAATCCAGACCAGCCTTCTCATGTTCCTCTGGATTTCTTTGATGGAGATACAGTTAACTTCCACTCTCGACCCTTCCCTCTCGAAGATGCACATCTCCATTTCTCCCGACTGAAACGCTGGGGCTACAATACCATACGATATGTCTTCACCTGGGAGGCTATCGAGGCGGCAGGGCCTGGCATATACGACGAAGAGTGGATACAGCATACCATTGAAGTTCTGCGATTGGGAAGGAGTTACGGATTCTATATCTTCATGGATCCGCATCAGGACGTTGTATGTTGGTCCAAAGATTGAGCGCAGAACTTTGCTAATAAGTTCAGTGGTCAAGATTCTCAGGAGGTTCTGGAGCTCCTATGTGGACGTTGTATGCATGCGGCTTGAATCCCCAAAGCTTTGCTGCAACAGAAGCTGCCCTTGTACACAACACTTATCCAGAACCCGAAAACTTTCCCAAGATGATCTGGTCCACGAATTACACTCGCATGGTTTGCCAGGTCATGTTCACACTGTTCTTTGCAGGTAGAGACTTTGCGCCAAAGTGCATTATCGATGGCAAGAACATTCAAGACTTCTTGCAAGATCACTTTGTCAATGCTCTTGCTCACCTGGCTAGGCGGATACACGAAGCCGGCGACTTGGAAGATGACATTGTGATTGGATGGGAGAGCATGAATGAGCCAAATCGTGGACTGGTAGGCTGGCAAGATATCACTGTCATTCCAAGCGAACAGAAGCTACAAAAGGGAACCTCTCCAACTGCGTGGCAAGCTATGTTGACGGGATCAGGAAGGGCATGTGAAATAGACACCTGGGACTTCGGAGGCATGGGTCCGTTCAAATCTGGAAGGGTTTTGGTAGATCCACAAGGCGAAAGTGCATGGCTTCCAGCAGATTATGACGAGTCAAGGTACTCATACAAACGGGATCCTGGATGGAAGCTCGGGGAATGTATTTGGGCTCAACATGGTGTCTGGGATCCAAGCACAGATACGCTCTTGAAAAAGGAATATTTCAAGAAGAACGCGAAAGGGGAAGTGCTCGACTACGAAATGTTTACCAATACTTATTTCATGGACTACTACCGAAAACACCGGGATGCTATTCGGACTTACCACAAAGACTGTATCATGTTTTGCCAACCTCCAGTGTTAGAAATTCCGCCTTCGATCAAAGGCACTACAGATGACGACCCAAAAATGGTTTATGCACCACATTACTACGATGGTCTGACTTTAATGACCAAGAAGTGGAATCGCTACTGGAACGTCGATGTCTTCGGTGTGTTACGTGGACGATATATGAGCCCAGCTTTTGCGGTAAAGATCGGGGAGAATGCGATCCGTAACTGCTTTAGGGATCAGCTTTCCGCCATTAGACAAGAAGGCTTGGATTACATGGGCAACCACCCTTGTGTTTTGACCGAATTCGGAATTCCATATGACATGGACGACAAATATGCCTACAAGACAGGAGATTATTCGAGTCAATCCGGGGCTATGGATGCTAATCACTATGCCATTGAAGGCAGTTCAATGGCTGGATACACGTTGTGGCTGTATATGTGCCAGGTAGGTTGAATCCCGAACCAGTTATGACTGTTGCTAAATGAAAGAAGAATAAACACCATCTGGGTGACCAATGGAATGGAGAGGATCTGTCCATCTTCTCATTGGATGATCAATCTCTTCCCCTCTCTCCGCTTCCTCCTTCACCATCAAATGGATCAACAACAAGTTTGGTCCACAAAGCTGGGCCTATGTCGAAGAAAGCATTCTCCGACGAGTCTGCTGTCAATCCTGGCAATTTGAAAGACAAGTTGAAAACACCTTCCATTTCTTCAGAAGCAAAAGCCAGTGATGCACCACCTGAACTTACAAACGCCCCGGGCTACCGAGCTGCAGAGGCGTACGTCCGACCCTCTCCTATTTCAACTGTTGGAAAGATCGTTAAGTCGGGATTTGACCTTCGCAACTGTATCTTCACATTCACCTTGAATGCCCATAAGCCGAGTACAGAGGAGAAGCCAACCGAAATATTCTTACCGGAATACCACTTCCCCAAAGACAAATGCGAGATTGTCGTCTCGGCGGGGAAATGGACTATCACTACTGATGACGAAGATGGCGGAATGATTCAGAAATTGAGATGGTGGCACGTTGAGGGTGAGCACAGTATCAAGGTCACTGGCGTGCAGCGGAGGCAAAATGTGGCATTGGGTAGAGAAGAGGAAGAGGGATACCTAGACCAGTGCCAGCAGAGCAAATGTTCTGTGATGTAAAGATGACATTATGAGACGAAGCATCAGGGCGCTATTCTTTATGCACGCCCCATTGTTCTTAAGCACGGGGTGGGCTTGGGTTTCGAGGAGTTTCTGGCCACCGAAGTTGCGCAATTGAGCGATTGGACTGGATATTAGGACTGGGTGTATATCTATAATTTTGAATCAACAAGCAGTTTCAGAAGATATTTTGAAAAGATCTTGAACGTTGCGTCCAGAGGTAATTAGTACTTCGTATTCGCATGCTATCATCTCGAAAATTTGGCTTCAAAGAGACATGAGAAAGGCTCAGGCTTGATTTTGAGAACTGAGACCCAAGATACCTTGGACTACAAAGAAACATGAAAGAGAGGAATTGAGACAAGACTGTTGAAACGTTGAAGGCCTTCTCCAGGCGAATATAAACACAGCCCACTGTTGATTGGTCCTTGTCACAAATCTAGCCTTGCCCCATCGGAAAATTAGCGGGCGGCCGACTTCAGCCTTCCAGGTTGAAAGAAGGCCGAGGAGAGATAGACTTTGCCATCTTCCTGGTCACAGCATTTCCATTATTTATCATTCCCAACCAAAGGTGTGCCATTTTCGACACACCCTGCTCTTAAGAAACTTTAACCTGTGAATGGTCTTCTTTACCAATCTTCTTCTTGGTGCGCCGAGCTCTCTATGAACGTTGAATCTACGCGCATGACCTGCCATCTCCTCGCGACCTAGATGACTATTTCTCACAACAAGATCTCTAGTCCATAAGAGTTTTCTCGAACCCGAAATTCTTGCATTACAATAATCGCAGATACCAATCTAGTCATGAACGGCTCTTCAAACAGCCACGAGTCTGCGGACGTGCACAGCACGATTGAGGGTACGAACCAAGTGAACGGTAGCACAGCTTTACTGCCCAAGATCCAAGAAGCCCTCCACATCGTCCATGGTGCATACTCTTCGAATGACTCCCGCAGAGAAGCCTCGATTTTCCTAGACGATATCAAGAACAACGCCGAGGCTCCATACCATGGCTTTACCTTGGCCTCCGACAAGAGCCAACAGCCTGTGGTCCGCCACTACGCTCTCTCCCTCCTCGAGCACGCGATAAAGCACAAGTGGGCAGAATACTCGGAGGCACAAGGTACGGCATTGCGGGAATGGGTGCTCCAACTTTCGCAGAATGTTTCCCTCGAGGATCCATTATACCTTCGAAACAAGACTGCACAGTTATGGGTGGAGATCGCAAAGCGAAGCTGGGCTGCGGAATGGCTTGATATGGATCAGCTTCTGGTGCAATTATGGGAGGTTCCTGGATCAGTTGTTCATAAGGAATTTGTGCTCTTCGTTCTTGAAACACTTTCCGACGAGGTCTTCAATGGGGAAGATACGATTGCGGTTCTGCGAGAAGGTGCTCTAAGCAAGGCATGCGTAGAAATCTTTACTCCAGCCATTGTTCTTGCTGAGGCGTTCCCGAACCGACAAATCGGCACAACCGTTAGATATGGAGAAGAGGGCTGGCTAGTGAGAATAGGGGAACTGCTGAATCAATGCCTGGAGAATGACCTTGGGGGCAATACGCAATACCAGAGCTGTGCTGTCAAAATCCTGGCCGTCTATAAGTCGGTCATGCCATGGGCAATTCCAAAGGCAATTTCCGGTGCATCATGCGTCCAGCACATGTGCAAGAGTCTTGCTACTCCAAGTGTTGTGGTGCAACTGGTACGCTACTTCGTCTGCCAAAACACTCCTGGGAGGCTTACTAACAGAACCAGGCATCGGTTGAAGCTCTCCATGCTCTATACAGCAGACTACACTTCTCTGATGAAGAGTTTATATCATTAGTTTGCCCTATGTATACCAGCCAAATCGTTGACCTTCTACGCAAACTTTTCGATTACTCGATTGTTGATCCTCGGGACATTGACGACGAGAAGTACTTATTTGCAAAGAAATTCTCCGAGGTTTGACTTACCTATACTAAACTCAATGTCTTACTAACCCGATTTTAGATGATCTCGAACCTTGGAAGCTTTATAGAGCAAAAGATCTCGGCCATCCCAGAAGACTGCGATCTCCCAAACCTTTTGAACCTATTTCTTGCTATTGCTCAAAGCCAGAGCTTTGTCATTTCGATACCTCTTCTCGTTACCTGGACCCGTCTTCTTCGCTCAGATACCATTGGTAGCTCTCCCACTATCACCCCTCTAATTGCACCTTTACTCGAATTATGTAGCACGAGATTAATACGCTACGAGAATCTTCCCGAAGACTCGGATGAGCCCTCTCTAATTTTTCTGCTCGAGGATATCGACACAATCCCCGAGAGACACGCATTTCTCGGCAACTATCGACGTTACAGTGTACAAATCATTGAGTGTATTGTTCGTCAGAAGCGATCAGAAGCCATCTACCATATTTTGAGGCAGGTAGACAGTTCTATGCGACAGTTGTATAACGGACAGCCTCCCTTTACTAGTACGTATAACCATCAATTAATTTGAGGAGATCCTAATGCCAAATAGTCGAGTCTTACTCCAAGTCCTCCATTCCAGTTCTTCGAACGGATGCTGCTTTCACTGTCGTGGAAGCTGCATTGAAAGGTTACATGAAGTGGAGAGCAGGTCTCGGATCAAAGCCCAAACAAGACGTAATCACCCTAATTCATTCCACTGTATCACATGCTGACTGAAGTCTAGGAGCAGGAGCGCACTGAAATGGAGACTAACATTGAAGCCTGGTGCGATGGTCTTATGGAGATCAGTCTTGAGGTAGCGTCGAACTTCATTTTGCTCGTAGACTATGCTGACGTAGAAAGGATCCACTGATACGCAAGCGAGTTCTTCAACTTGTTGTTGCGTTCTCCACAACTGCTCTTGACAAGAAGGTCTCCTTCATGCTGAAGGTATTGGAGCAGCTTCTTACGAGTAGACATGTCGAGCAACCAGAGCACCCCGCATACAACGATGCTGTGAAAGAGTTGCAAGCAGACAGTATTTATGAGTTGCAGAGACTGGCTAGCAAGATGCCTGACCAGCTTCTGGTAAGAAATTCCAGCCCTCAAAACGCTGGTTCTGACCAATCTAGGACGTCTACGAGCAGCTCGAGGCCAAAGTAAACGAGATTATCTCTTCAGGAGGACTTGACTCAAAGAGACAGACATCCTACCAGACTTTCCTCTTCACCATTATGTAAGGCTCCACTTCCCCTATTTGCCACTTTTTAGATGCTCATGCTTTATAGTCTAAAAGCCTCTAAGATCGAGTCCACTGTTCGACTAGAAAAGCTGCTAGGGTTTGTGAACCCAGTCAAGCAATTGTGGCAAAATCCAGAAATGGACCATGCTCTCGATTCATTTGGTGGATTTTCCGACCTGCTTGGCTTGAGCAAGGTAAGAGACTATCTTGTGAGCCGAAGAGCTCATAAGATCGAAGAATGGGGACTCTATCAGCTTGACGAGGAAGGCCAGTCGATTCAAAAGGAGTTGGAGGATCGCTTGAAGGTAATGACCATCATCTATTGTGCTAGATGCCCTATTAATAGCTTGACAGGCTCTCCCTCTGCGCACAACGAAGTCTTTCTTATCTTGTTCAACTGAAAAGGTTGAAAAGGACTCCTCAACATACAAGGTATCACTCGTTCTATGGCGTGAGGCTTTACCTGTCATCCTTCCAAGCCTGCTGAAGTTTATGAGGTATGTTTTCCCTTTCTCTCATATGAATTGAATCTAAATATGTAGTCACGCCCATGCATTCCATAATCCCGCCAATTGGACAGGCCTACCTCCCGATATGCGATCCCTAGTTAGCCGCATCTTGACAGACAGATTCTGGCAAGCTGGTATCTCAGTAGGCAGTAAAGACGATTTTTATGCCCGTGTTTCCGGTACCAGAAGTACGATGGAAGGCTTCGCTTCATCAATCCGTGGCACCATCCGCGCCATTAGAGAAGCTTGCTACTCTATTCTCTGGTGCATGAGCAGGCTTGACGTTGACTTCTACGGCTTCAACGAATTGCCGGGTCCATTAGCTCATGCTCTCTTTGCAGATGCTGATTGTCTGTCAACACATCAGCTCATAGCACTGCTCAATGTTGTACGCCTATTGACAGATGACTGCCCTGTCGAGCTACGAAGCCATTTCATCCCGCCGATATTGGCAACCTGCTTCGCTCAGATAGACGCAAAGTGCAGTTCGGAATGGGAGAAGCTTGCACAGAAGCAAGCGGCGGCAACTGATGGTGACAACTTAACTGATGAGATGAAGGCGGAGAGTATTTTGCGACAATTGACTCACTCGGCGGTCATGATGGCTGCTGGTGTCCTGGATCCTGCTCGTCAAAGTAAGAACCAATGCTCCCATCTATAAAGTCTACTAATAAGTGATAGATATCGCAGCAAGCGCCACAACAGCAAAAGATGCATCGACATACCAGCCCGAGAATCCAGCATCAGCATATCCATCCATGCGAACATTCTGCCTCAATTCCTCAACCATTTTAGAGCCGCTCCTCATGTTCATGACCCACGCAATCCGCATGCGCGACGGCCGCTGCTGCGGAGCCGTGCTCCGCATCTTTCGCTCTCTAATCCCTGACTTCGCAACCGAAAGATCTCCTCTCGCCTCATCTATTCGCGAATTCATCAGCACAGATGTTCTCAAAGCCTGCATCTCCTCCCTCAACGAGCCTTACTTCGTCGACCTGCAAAAAGATCTCGCACAGCTCATCGCCTCGATTCTCATCCATTACTCTAATCTCACCCCTACTCCTCGTCAAATTCTCGTCAGCATTCCCGGCGTTGAAGAGATCGCTGTTGATAAATGCATAGATTATGTCATAAGACAAGGCATGCAGCAACGCCAGCAGCGGGCCTTGGTACTCGACCTCCTGCGTGATATCAAGGGTGTTAGCATCAGTGAACAAGGTCGCATCACCAAGTCGGCCTCCGCCGTCAGAAAGGATCGAAGCAAGATGCAGCAGGAATTCATGACGGAGCCACCGCCTTCGACGGAGCCGAGGCAGCAGAGCCCCAGTCTGGCTGGTGTGGCTGATATGTTTGAGGAGCGTTGAGATTTTATTGATGTGGCTTGGCCATGCGACTCTATCTTGCGAGTATCGAATTGCTTTTGATGGAGGTGGCCTGATGACTCTTGATCTTGAACATGGATGGCTTGTTTCCAATCATGGTTCTTCATGAGCACGCCAATTAAATAGAAAGAAGAACCGAGGTTGTTTCTTCATTTTTCCTTCGCAAACAAACAAAAAAGCAAGCAAGCGATATCAGCTAGAAGTGTGCATAGAGGGCAGGTTATGCGTTTGCGTTTTCCTTTGCTTTTGTACAACTGATTGGCATTTGGCAGCGGGGTGACTGGGGTGGAATGAACATCTGACCTCACAGTCACAGTGGGCGGAAAAAGCAAAAAGCTGATGGGCGGGGAGACCTCCTTGTCACTTCCTACTCAATGGACAAGATAGCGGTGATGGCTTTTAGATGCGATGCAATCTCACGAATTGAAAGTTGGCTTGAGGGCACGGTGGATGTGTTTTGATAGAAAATTGAGAGGAGTTGATATCTCGATCTTGCAGCTTTTCAGGAGTCCAAGTTGTATTACAGTAGTGATTTCTTGAGATACTCCTCAGTGCACTTCCGGTATAGTTGTTGACTTGCAGCCTCTGTCCAGCTTATTTACCTTCTTGCTTTCATTCAGTATACTTATTTATGGCTTTGTCACCGAACATGACACCTGAAGTATCATATTATACCATTACTACTTGCTAAAATTGACAGGAGAAATCATCAGATGGTCAGATCCTAGGAGCAAAGCCGGGAAATTACGGATAAGAGATGCAGCTCTGAACAAGCCGAACTGATTTCATTCGTCTTCGTATTCATGTTCATGTTCGTGTTAAAGCTCTGACATTCAGCTTGAAGCTTGAGCTCAGCCTTTTCTCTACAGTTTGAAAAGTCACTGGTGGTCAGAAAAGTTCCGTAGCTTGAAACTGGGAGGCCGAGCAAGCCGAGTTAGACGGAAGTACAAGTGGTCTCCGCTCTGACCCCTTGCTATCGTATGACTCGTCATGAGGCTTCCCTCATTGTCTTTCACTTGCCCTTTCTCCCCTTCCACAATTTGTTGGCAGAAAGAACAGGGCATGATAGCTAAGAATAAACGGGTTGACGACAGACCCCGCATCCCCTCTTTTCATCTCTTCGCAGCGAGACATCTTGAAGCATTTGATTCCAATCCACTTTCGTACGTATTGACCCTATAAAACTGCAATATGAGCATCAAACCCGCCCCAAAGTCAAAGTCAGAAGCCAGAATCGTAATCAAATCTAATCAGCGCGCGGAACGGGAGGGGAGGAGTGGGGTCCTACTGTACTGTACGTGCAGTAACCAGGTCCGAGCTGATAAGGAGAGCAGTGGAAACTCAGATGGCGACCAACCCTGTTCGGTGTCTTTTAATTGTGGATCGCACGGCCTTATTCCTTGTTGAATCTTCGGAATCGTTGCCGAGGGGTTTTGAACGAGCTGATGTCGCAGATCAACAACTCTTTAGAGCGCACTTCTCATGTTTTGCATAAAGTGATTAAGGGGAAAAGAAATTTGCATAGATCTCGTACGTCGGAGTGAGGAGAAGATTTATCAGCTATCGTATAGTAATCGTATTTCGTACTTGGTAGTGTGTTTGCAGCATTACTTAGTTCCCGTTCAACGTTGTGTTTCGAGGCTTTAGACTATTCGCTGCTGTTCTAGGGCAGCTGCTAAGTTCCTGACGGCGCCGGTGTGACAGATGTCAAGCAGCCAGTCAGTAACTGCTTTCTAGCCCGTAAGAGCTAGTGTTATCGCTGTCCTAGTTTCCCTTTAGCTTGTCGAGAGCTGGAAATCCGGGGTCTTGTAGACTAAGTCGTGCCGTGGTAATTCCCCTCACCTCTCCCTCTCCTCTTTTTCTTTGCCATATCCTCAGTAACAATTCTGCCAACATCTGCCTGCACTTATCCGTTGAGTGAGAGGTTTGACTGGAGGCTTTTCATATGCTGTATTTGTTTTTTTGACTGATTTAGGGCTAGTTTGTACTGCCGCTATGCGAAGCAAGGATCAAAGGCTATGAGAACGAATCAGACACCTTGTGCATAGTTTACACTGGGATCCCTCGACTTCGGCATCTGTGCAATTGCGGCCCCGGAAGCCGTGGTTCAGGACGGCACGGCTGCTAAGCAAGTTACATCTATCACAGGCCATCTTCAATATCTTGAGGAGAGGTTGGATGCTTCTGTAAACTGGCAATTGATACCTGCTTATGTCCTGTATCCTTCAATCCTACACACGCAGATCCGGAGCTCTGGGCCTTGATATGGAAAGAAGAGGACCTCAACCCTGCAGATATCGGTCGTGCTTCACCACAGTGCAGTAAGTACATGATCCACATGCTCGTTCCAGGTCCCACCATGCAACACGAATTTGACACACCCTGGAATCTCAATCGATCGTTGAACCCAGATCCCAGATCCCTCCCTGGTCGAGCGTCGCACACGGCACAGCTCCTTTCCCCCAGATAAGTAACTCCTCCCAGGTATTTCCCCAAGGCCGAGGAGACACTTCATCCCAAAGATATCAATTTTATACCGGTTCAACATTGACACTTGTTCGAGTGGCCATCCTTCTGGTACGCTTGATGTTTCTCCAGCACCAACCGAACCAAGCAGATTAGAGTCCAAACATCATAGACTTCTTCGTTGTTCCCGTTCGGATCCTTCTCGACCGTTTCTCGTCTCCCAGTCGATCGGTTTTGTGTAGGAAGGAACGAAAGAATTTGAGAGCCGCATCCACAGCTGTAGAGCACATTGCCAGCGTTTCGCTCGACCAGAGTGCCTTCACCTGCCACAGTTTCAAGTCGTTGCACTGCCATCTGACAGTTACCCCACTCCAAGTTCGCTCCAAATCACAGCCCGACGTCAATTTGCAACGTCTAATATCTTCTGCCCTTTATCACTCCAGCCCTAAAGGCCCTTTCTGAAGAACTGGATAAAGACAACGCTTCGGAAATTTCATACAGGCCACTGATCTACCGCTTCTTGCAGATCGCCCCCTTGTCTCTGTGGCGCATTGAGGATATACCGGTAGCAGAATGGTTTATTGCGGGAAGCCCTCGAGGGGCTGCCAGATGTGCCGGACACGAAGAATTAAAGTGAGAGATGCTTCTTGTTATCCTGAAGTGTCATTGAAGCTATTGCTAACCTTTTAAAAGTGTGACGAAACGAAACCGACATGCAATCAATGCGCCAAGTCGAGACGAGTATGTCCTGGATACAAAGACGACTTCGATCTCGTCTTCCGAAACGAAACGCAAGCTACAGAGAGAAGGGCTCGGAGAGCAGTCAACAGCAAGAGAACAGGTTCTCAAATCACTCTCGCAATCCAACAATCATCCTTTTCAGTTACAGCAAAAGATGAAACTAGTCCAGAACGATCACCTACATTGATCGCACCAAATCCCGACCAGGACATGTCGAATGCAATGGTACCAATGGGCGCGCTGACAATTCCTCTGGAACAACAAGCTCCTTGCTTCTTCGTCTCGAATTTTGTTATTGCACCTCGTCTTGAGACAAGGGGGTATTTTGACTTCTTGATGCCGATGCTGAAGAACGAGTCTGCGAATTCGCATCTGTCACTTGCATTCTCAGCTGTTGCGATGGCTTCACTAGCAAATCGACCAAATACCAGAGGGCAGCGGGTGTTGTTCAGTCAGGCTATTGGACAATATGCGAAAGCACTGAAGGCTACTAATCTGGCTTTGCAGACGCCTGCTCATCAGAAGACGGATGCCACTTTAGCGGCTATTCTAATGTTGGGGTTCTTCGAGGTATGATTTTACTTTCGGAAGATGGGCTGAATGCTAACTCCGAGAAGACCGTAGCATCGGAAAAGAGTAATGCTATGGCTTGGTACTCACATGTTGATGGCGCGGTTCAACTTGTAAGAATGAGAGGCAGGAAGCAACTACGAACTAAAGCCGGCTATTCGCTGTTTATAGCCGTACGGCAACAAATGGTAAACACTCCTTCTGATCTAGCACTTCCCGACTGCTAACATACACAAAGCTCGTATCCGCTCTATCAGGATCCAAGCCTCTTAGCATGGGAGCAGAATGGTGGATCGCCGACGCCGAAAAAGATAAAATCGGCATCTTCGTCACAGCTTTGTCCTGCCGCCTCGCCGAGCTGCGCGTCGACCTTAACAACGCCCTCTCCACCTTCCCACGCACACCAGAATACCTCCAAGAAGTGAGTAGCATCATGCGGCGCGGGCAAGCTCTCGAAGCCGAATGCGTAGAATGGGAAGCTGCCTTGCCAGACGAGTGGCGCCCGCGTACCGTCTCGTGGGTCGACCAAGTCCCCGGCGGCGATATTACGAAAGCAGAAGTCTTCCCAGGAAAGGTAGATATGTATACCGACATCAGCATCGCCAATCTCTGGAACCAGATGAGAGTAGCCAGGCTCTTCATTTCAGGCGCTGTAGTCCGCTGCGCGGCGTGGATCTGCTCGCCTGTCGATTACCGCACCACGCCCGAGTATGCGCAAGCTGTACGGCTATCTGTCGATCTCATCACAGACGTCATTGCTGCGACGCCGTACCATCTCGGCTGGCGCGTAAGCCAGGGCGGGATTCTCAAGTCTGGTGATTTCGCGAGCCCGTATTCGGGTGACAGTGGTGTTACAAGCTCGAAAGCGATCGGAGGCGTCTTCATGATGTGGCCGCTCTTCAGTATCTCAAACATGGATTACATATCTGACGCTCAGCGGGTGTGGGTGAAAGGACGACTGATGTACGTGAGTGAGACTTTGGGCCTGAATCATGCAAAGGTGTTGAGTAATGTAAGTCAATGAACATCTCCTTTTCGCTTTCCCCAAAATTACCAGCAACATTCGGGATTAAGCGAGCAAGGATCACCTTATTTGAATGTGCTGACAACAAGCAAAGTTCCATCTCCGTCTCCCATCCATGATCATCCGCCGTGACAATATGATGCATATGGCCCAATCTGCGTCAGCCTCCGCAGCTTCAACACGCGGGTTCTCTCCTCCCATTGCGGCAAACACATCGCAGCACATCACTACGAGCACGATCTCCAACCTCGCTGCATCGAACGGCTTCGCCAATACCGCTACTAGCTTCATTAGCAACGCGATGCCACACTCCATCTCAAGTAACAGTGCCTACACGACTGAACCTCCCTCAGCAGTAGCAACTGGAGGAGCTGGAATAGGAGCTCCGAGTGCTATGACGACCGGGTTACCGATGTACACGATGAACCCACTTCAGCAAAGAGAGGCGATGTTGAAGGAGACCTGGGAGAATGAACGAAAGAATCTTTTGAAGAAGGCGAGTAATTCGCAGGGCGATTCTGTTGAGAGGTTGTTGGCGAATTATTTTGTCGTTTAAGCAGGTTAGGCAGGCAGCTGTGCTGGGGTTCAGGATTGGAGCAGGCGTTTCTGGAGGGGGGTTACATGGTTGATTGATTTTTGATCGAAGTTGATCTTACGACACTTGCGTGGTGGTGTGCAAAAAGCGGAATGGACTGGCTTCTTCTTGACCTACTCTTGAGGAGACAGACGCATTGACATCTGCCAGTCGGTCTGTTTCACTGCAAGGGTGACTAAGGAAATGCTTCATTTAATTGGAGCTATCGCTACATGCTTCCGAGAAGGAGGTGGGCAAGTCTCTACTGGCGTTGTGTTCTGCATTCCACGGCGTTCTCACGACCATCATATCTCCGTGTTGGATACGAAAAGTCCGTTGGGGGAATGGATGTGACTCCCTCTCTACTGGGATATGGTATGAGAAAGGGCGGTGATATGGGTCTTTTGGCTCTGTTTTGGTTAGATGTTTGTTTGGCTGGGTCTATATGTATGAGATAGGTCAAGAATGACACCAATATTTTATATTGTTTCTTGGGCCTGCACTGCATGTCGATTGTATACTGATTTCTGCAAGTAGAGAGAAGTCAAGAGGAAAGCAGAGTATGTGTGTAGGATATCTAGACGAGAATACGATCAGGACGATCTTGATACTCATCTATATTATAGACGTTTAGAATATTATGACTATGATCTCATGAAAGCGTGTCCTACCTGATTTACCTGTCGCTTTTCTGTCTGCATTCGAAAGGTTTTCGAACGCTCCTAAACTTTACTGGATTAGAATTCCTCATCGTTCACGGTCACTTTAGGCACACCTGTTACTGCACTTCACAAACTGGATCTCACCTGGAAGGATTGCCAAATTTAATCCAAGCTAAACTCGGCATCATGGACTCGATTCTAGACTAGCAACAGCATCCTCACCCCTCAAAGCTCTCTCCCCATCCTCGATACACTCAGCAACATCAGGACCACCGACACCCCTCTCCCTCCACCTCTCCAACAATCTCTTCTCTTTCTCCCACAACGCATTCGCGTCATCAACCTTGCCCTGCTTAACAAGGCCCCTAACCCTCTCTGGCGTACCCAACACTCTCTGAACTACAACCCTCGTCCTCCTCCTCCTCTCCGCTCTCTCAGCTTCCTCTTTATCAATTACCCCACCCTCCCCTTCTTTTCTCAACCCCTCAACCCCCCTCCTAACCCTCTCAACTAGCTCCTCCACCCCCTCAACACCATCCCCCTTCTTCTTCCCGCCAGCCGCTCCAGGCCCCCTCCCACCAGCACCAGCACCAGTACTCGCACTCGCACTATCACCATCCCCAACTCCCTCCCTCATCCTCCCAATCATCTCCGTCGCCACAATCAACTTACTATAATTATCATAAACCAACGCCTTCCTCTCCGCATCCAGGGCCCTAACATCCGCAAGCACGCCCCTGTAGATCCCCAACACCTCGCCTAGACTCTTCTCCTCTAATACCTTCTTGACGTATTCCTCCGCGTTGAAATCCTCTCGGTCCATCTCACTCTCCACATCGTCGCCTCCATGCCCGTAGTCGTCGGGAAAGGAATGGATGCTAGAACTCGCCGGCGAGCTCGGCGCTTGTGATGTTGTGGCGAGTGAGGAGGGCGCAGAGGCTTTTTGGAGGTTGTAGTACTCGCGGAGTGCGGCGCGGTTGCGTTTCGGTTGTGCGGCTGGGAGGGTGGTGTTTGTGTTTGAGGGATTGGAGGGGATTGGAGGCCGCGAGGGAGAGGACTCTGAGCGTGCTGTGTCGAGACTGGGGCGGGAGGAGGAGGTGGGTGTTGAGAGGAGGGGGATGCGGCGGCCGGAGAGGGAGGGTTCGCGGGGGCTGGCTATTGTTGACATTTTGTTTGTATGCTACGTGTTTTGTTTCGAAGGCTTGCCTGGGAGGATATTGGATTATCTGGGAGGTAGTAGAGGCATTGAGTTGGGTCGTTTGTTGCTGATTGAACTGTGTATATATTGTATTTGGAGTGAAGTTGGAGAACGATGTTGACCGAGCTCCCCTGCCACGCACGCGAGGCTGAGAGTTGAAGCGAGGCTGCGCTTTTGACATTACAATAACATTGCCTTCCTTTCAAGCCTATTCCTACAACAACACAGCCAAACCACAAAAACACTACCGAAATGGCACAACAACAACAACCAACACTCGCCTCTTTAATCCACTCCCTAACCTCTCTCTCCCTCCCAACACCCACCCCCCTCTTCCTGCAACCAATCCTCAGCCCCGCGACCTCAAGTTCCAACCGTCCCACCCCCCTCGCAGTCCTAACCGCAACCGCAAAACACCGCCTCCTCTCCGCCTCTATAACATCCACCCCGTCCACCCCCTCGATCCTCGCACCCTCGACCCCAGCCTTCCCAGCAAATATAACAGCCGTGCGTGTGAGAGAACGGGTGTTGGCTGAAGATGTGTTCGTGCAGGTAGTGGATATCGAGGATCTGGGACGCAGTAAGTGGGAACAGATTGAGGGGTTGGAGGCTGAGAGGAAGGGGGAGACGACGAAAGGGAGGGAGGTTATTAGGGTTGTTCCTGTAGAAGAGGAACCTAGTTCTGCTGGGACGCAATTCCCTACTCAAGGACAAGCTAATAACCAGAGTCAAGGCCAGACGGGAGATAAGGCTTCAAAAGGGCCATTTAAGTTACTGATGCAGGATTGGAAGGGAGTTATGGTTTGGGGATTTGAGGTCAGGAAGGTGGAGAAGGTGGGATTGCCGCCTGTGATGGGTATCGGGTGTAAGATGTTACTGAGGAGGGGGACGAAGGTTGCGAGGGGGATGGTATTGCTTGAGCCGGGTGGAGTGGTGGTTTTTGGAGGGAAGATTGACAGTGAGGATAAGGCTTGGAGGGCGGGGAGGGAGGAGAGGTTGAGGAGGGAGGTTGAGGAGAGGGGTGATAGGGAGGGAGAGTAAATTACAATTGGTTATGGAAAGGTAGATGGGTATGGCGTTTTTTGGAGTCTGAGATACCCTTTTGGCATTTGGAGTTATTAGAAGCTAGTTTTCAGGTATAGCACATACGTGTAACTCAAGGTCACAAACAAGCTTGAAGAGATAATCTATATATCAGAATCAGTAATAAGTCAGGCTCATGACCGAGAAAGACAATTAGACGAGTCCCTGAAAAAAAAAACATTGCCATCTAAGTTATTGTGGTAAGCACTTCGCTCCAACGAAAGAGACAATACCATTTCTTTCCTCCCAGTGAGACACCCAAATATCCAAAGAAGCAAACAATCAAGCAAGCCGGCCACCAAAACCAACACCCTCCGGTCGATTCGTCATACTACCCTCTCGTGAGATCAAAGGAAAATGGGTAAGGAGAGATTTTGCAAAACCAGGATTATACAGAATAAGAGCAAGTAAGTCGCACACGCACACGCACACGCACACGCAAATATATATTCTTTCTCTTTCATGCCTTTATAATCGAGGTGACTGATCAGTTCATTGGTTCATTCGTTCGTTCGTACGGTCTTCGCAAGAAGCAAGAAAAAGGCTAGCACCGCACAAAATTCCACATCTCATCTGATCTCAGCCGATCAATCGCCCAAATCCATCCATTTGATTGATCATGCCATCCATACGCTCAAGCAGAGATCAGACTAGACCAGACCAAGTTCCATCATAATTTTCGCTATCCTCTAGAGTTCTTCAAAGAGGTTTATTTCCATCCTACTGGATCCATCATCGGACCAATACCTACCCATGCAATTAGGAAAAGCAAACAAGAAAAGACGAAGTAAAAAGCGAAGAAGTGAGAAAATGGTCATTCCGAAAAACCCTTGCTCCCTCCCAAACCTCTAGGACACAAAAGGGAACAGAAGGCAGGCAAGCAAGCGTTTGAATACACAGAAAGCTTTGTTCCTTTCTTTCGTTCTTCCCTTCCCTTCCCACATTGCTGGAAAAAAAAGTCTGTGATGCCTGCCAATCTGATCTCAATCCATTTATTTCATTCAAATAATTTCCCAAGCTACCCGGATGCTCTTCTTAAGAGTTTCCACAAAACAGACAATGATAGCAGAGAGAAGTGTATCGTATTGTATCATAGGTCGTCGGTCAGCCAAAGAAAGCAAGGTAGTTCCCGCATCAGTCGAGATCGAGTTGAACATATGCCGGTCAATTTTCAAATGCGAGGTTTGAGAGAGGTAGCAAGAACGAGCATGCGAGGCATGTTTTGGGACAGGGTGAGCTAGTCGGAACGGAAACACGCGAGGGATACGCTTGAAAATTGGCCTATCGCATGATCTCGTTGTAGATCAACTCCTTCAGCTGCTCCTTGCTCAGGTTATCCTTGTTTTTGTCGAAATCGAAGAATTCCTCTGGGATGGGGCTGGCTGTTGGCTCGTCCTCGGGGTCGTGGTATGGCTCCAAGTATGGGTGTTGCAGGGCCTCGTCGACCGTAATACGCTTGACAGGGTTGAAAGCGAGAAGCTTCTCCAGAAGGTCCAGCGCCAGGTCAGAGGTCTTGGGGAACATCTGCTTGAAGGGGACCTTCTTCTTGAATGGAAGGGAGCGGATGTACTCGCGCGCACGACGAGACTTGATGCCATAGTAATCCTCCATGGTTGGTGTACCAAGAACATCAAGAATAAGGGTAAGTTGGTGATGGTCTAGACAGAATTAGCGCCTGGATTTTAGCAAGACGAGTTTCAACGTACAATCCTTTCCTGGGAATAAAGGCTTGCCGCTCAACATCTCAGCCAAGATACATCCAACAGACCAGACGTCAATAGCCTTGGTATATTCCTTGAAGGTCAACATGATCTCTGGGGCACGGTACCATCTAGTAGCAACGTATTCGGTCATGAAACCAGAATTGTCTTCTTGGGAAGCAGCAGAGCGAGCCAGACCGAAATCGCAGACCTTGAGATCGCAATTGGCGTTCAGCAACAAGTTGGAGGGCTTCAGATCTCTGTGTAGAACGTTGGCGGAGTGCATGGCCTTGAGAGCTCGGAGGGTTTGGTAGATGAAGTATTGGCAGTGGTCATCGGAGAGATCTTGTGTACGGATAACACGGTGCATATCGGTCTCCATCAACTCCTATTCGAAACCAAATGTCAGAAAGTTTATGACACATATTTCCCTCATTTCCCTCCAGCTCAAGAAATGTGACCTACCTGGATAAGGTAGACTTCGGTGAATGTCTCATAGCTTCGAGGCTTTTGGATATCAAGGATGGAGATGATGTTCTCGTGATTGAAGTATCTCAGCAGCTTCATCTCACGCAGGGTTCGCAGACAGAACATGGAATGGTCGAATGGGGTGATCTTCTTGATTGCAACCTTTTGCCCAGAAGGCTTGTGGAGTGCCGAGCTAGGAAAGAACCTGTCAGCATGTTTGTCAAAAAGACCTTCAAGGCCAGAAACGAATCAATCCAGCTCGAACATCTAGCATCAAATCTCCTATCACGGGTAACTACGACCGACATTTGGCTGGAGACGTGTCGCGACCGTGGTGGCCTCGAAGGTGACAATACAGCGAATAGCGGGGTAAAAGCACATACCAGACAACACCATAAGCACCCTCACCGACTACATCCTGAATATCGTACTGCTCGGAAACATTGAAGCTAATCTTGCGCGATCCCGTCGAGGGATTTGGCGCACGGGTGGTCATCTTGTTGGTGGAGAGCTACTCGAGCAAGCAGATGTTGTATTTGTTCGACTTCGGTCTGTTTGCAACGTGAATTTGCAGACGAAGGAGCGTGTCTGCGGGAAAGAGTTGATGTATTTACTCTTCAGAGGTTGAGGAGAAGGAGAGGTAGAGGCTCCTTTGTTGGCTGGTTGGTGGTGATCTTGTGGTGGTGGTCAAAGACAGTTGATGATTCGAGGTCTCGGCGTGTTGACTTTTGAATCAGGTCGTGAGGTGAAGACCGCTTAAATTATGCCTGACTGACCAGCTCTTCACTTTTCCTGGCCTTTGGATCTGCTGATTCACTCTGACTCAATTAGCAGGGTAATTTTATTTTTCTCGACCTTCGCTTGGACTTGACGATGCAATTTCTCGAGGTGTGATCGTGGTTGCCAGTTGTGGTACGTACAGTGCAGTGCGGTGCAGTCTTTTGCTCGACACTGAATGCTGATATAATAACAGTCGAATCTACGCTCGGCCCTGCCAGGAAATATGCAGACGTCGCAGCTTTTCCAAATCAGCACCAGGTATTCAGGAGGTGTTTTTCCGTGCGCCAAGGGTTCTTTGAAGCACTTCTAGAACATCAATGGAAATCAGCAAGCGGCCCTCTCCTCTCCTTTTCTCGTCTCTTTGTTGCGGCGGCCCTTGTGTGTCGGCTTTGTCTTTTTCTGACACCAGCCGACCAGGCTTCCAGAACGTCTCGATGGCCTCTGCAGACTCTGCAGACTCTATGTACAGCAGATCTCGAGATACCTCACGTCTGCCGTGTTCGAGGGGGTGCATTCCGTACCTGTAATCTCCAACTCTGCGCTGTTCCAGCCTGACGTTGAGCTGGTGCCCCGCTACAAGGGCTGCCCAAGGACCGTTCGGTACGGAGTGTATGAGGGAGGATGAATAAAAGCCGGCTGCAGATCGAATAGAGTGGCAGATGGGAATGAGGAAGTGGTAGATGGGCAGATGTCAAGGGGAAAGTCAGTCAGTCAGTCGATGGGAGGGAAGGTCGATGTTGATGGTATGTAGAAGGGTTGGAGATGAGGTTGCAAGACCAGCTTCTGGGCACAGGGGTCGGAGGTCGGAGGTCACGATGTTGCTTCACTCGACTGGCTGGCTGGCTGAGGGAGAGGAGGTCAGGTCAGGACTGGTTCTGGCTCTGGTTCTGGTCGGACTTGTAACTCTGGGTTGCTGGTTGAAGTCTAGTCGATGTGGGTGGGCATGGACGGAGCATGGATGGGGGGGAGGGGGGATGAGGCCCATGAGGAGGGGTCGTTGCGGTTACGGGCCTGCCCTTTCCCCCTTCCCTTCCCTTCCCTCCTCTTGTCTTGTCTTGCCGTCAGGTTCACTTCACGCTGGCTCCCTCACTCCCTCCCCTTTCCTTGTCAGTCTCCCTCTCCCCCTTGTCTCGTCCCTTTTCCACTTGTGCTCGAGGATGGTGCGAGGGGACTGTGACTGGCTGGGCAGCTGCTTGGGGGCTGAGTGGCTTGACCGCGATGCCGAATCAGCGTATCAAGGACTGGCAGCAGGCTTCAACAGGAGGGGCGAGCGTTGTTAGCGAGGGGTCGGTCCCGCTGGACGCTTTGTTTGGTCGTCATTCTAAGCGCTGGCTGCTATCACACAAGTCTAGCCCAGTAAACAGCACCAACATCCTCATCACCAACATCGAGAAGTAACCGCACCACAGGTCTTCCGGAATAGTTTCTGCCACCTCAAGGCGCCTGTTTCACGGGTGTAGCTATCGATAGTGGTGTTTCATGACTGGCTACGGTGATGTGATGGCAGAGATGTGACCACAGATGACCACAGACCAGGCCAGACTGATGTTGGAGTTAGAAGACTGGAGTGCAAGGCCAGCCAATTACAGTAGCATTTAGGGCCGTAGATACATATGCCTGTCTGATTCCTGGTTGCAATGTATTTTTATACAACAGTGCTATCTTCAGTATCTAGTCAGGGCAACTTACTCTACCTTTGCCGACAAGCCACAGACACCAGATCAACTCATCACTTACAGATTCTACTCGACCCTATACAAAACAAAACAACCATACTCGTAGATTAAATAAAGTACCGCAAGAACAGCTCAAGCAGAACAGCTCAACTCAACCAACTCTCCGAAAATAAAATAAAAGATCTCCATCCCATCCTCCACCGCTCTCTCCCTCAGCTATATCACAAGCTGATATAGCCTCCCCTACCCAACCACTGTTCCCCCCAACCATTCATTCCCTCTAACCCCTGCCTTACCCTACCCTCTCATACCCAACCCTACCCTGCACTACCTTCTTCAGAGAACCAGGGATCCTCCTTCTTCATCCCAAAAACAGTCGTCAAACACCTCCCAAACGATGGCTTCTCGCTTACGAACTTCTAGACTTCCAAGCCTCAGGAACCGATCCCATCCGGTCGATTAAGATGTGCTGTGCTGTGTTGTGCTATGCTGTGTTGTGCTGTATTGTGGATTTATTATTTATGAAATCCCGGGACAATTTTTATTATTTTTAATTAATTATCTTTCGTCTGATCACTTCAATTCACTTCGACGTGGTAATTTGCATGACACCCCACTCCCCTCCCTTTCCTTCCGGCCCTTCGTTGATCCCGGTCTGATAATTTATTTATCTATTTGTGTATCTGATTGGCTGGCTGGCTAGATGACAAGTGGATTTATGTTTGTGATGTGGATGTGATGTGATGTGATTCTAGACTTTTGCTTGCCACTTGCGGGAATTACATGTTGTAAGGATAGGTACTGAAGAACAGCACCTCTAGTTGCCGATCTGCCGCTCCGTCGCCGTTGTCGTGAGTGACTCTTGTCATCGGGGCAATTCCATTGCACGACATGCGGTAACTCTGCAACTTCCTTCCATTTACATCCCGCATATTGAACGAGTGAGCAATGAAAATTTGAACCTCGGTTGTGACTGAAATCGATTTTCTTGTGTTCATCAACCTTAATTTAGAGGTGTGTATGGGGAACACGGTCGCTGTCTGCAAGTCTCTATCGCGATAGCTCGTGGTTCAACAAGCAATAAGAATCTGAATACTTATCCAAGCAAGTAGATCGCGAGAAAAGCATCCATGCATTACGCTTCACTAAGTAAGATATTTTTGCTTCCTTTCTATAGTGCTACAATAACTCTCGTTCATCCCACACTCACGCCAACCACTCACACCTCGCTTCACTTCATTTCACTTCATCAGACAGACAATCATTGAACGACCTATCAATCAATCGCGTCAGCTTAAGGCCATGACTCCAATACTCATTTCTCCAGCAAGGGTTCAAATCTAGCTCACCTTCTCTCTCAAGGTCCCCATCCACTGCTGGAAGCTCATGCCCTGATCTGCCCGATCTTCCACCAACAGCGTCTGCGCCCACAACTTCAAGCTTGGGTCGCCATCCTCGCGGATCACGTAGAGATGCGGCACGATGATGCTGCCGACTCCTCGGGCTCGGTAATCTCGACTCTTCATGATGACAGCTCGGACACGCTCGTTGAAATCGTTGTCGAGTTCTGGAAGCGTGCTTTTGCCGACCTTGAGCTTTGTTCTATCGCCGACATCAAACACATCGGCTAGGAGTTGCGGTACTGCGTCCCGGCCCACCCAGAGGAACTGAGTTTGCCCATCGTCGATCAAGTAAAGGCCGTATGGCGCCAAGCGTTCCGAGGAAAGGTTAAGAGGTGGGGGGAGGACGATCTGAGAGGTTTCGGGATCCGGAACGCCAGCGTTGTCAGGCATGTCGTGTAACGAGTAAAGGCGGGGGTAGATGTACTGCATCAATAGAGGGAGAGGGAGAGTCGACAACTGGCAGAGAGCGGCTGACCGAAGATCAGATGGTATTTGAGCCGATTTCCGGAGGCCAACGTTCTTGATTAGACCAAGGAATAGAACAGGCAAACCGCGAAGGTTAGCAGGGAATTGAAGTCCTCCGCCGCCAGAGTTGCCCCCTGCAAGTTCTTTCTTGAAAGTTTGAAGAAGCTCAATAAGCTTCGACTGGAGCGCTTCACGTGCTGGTTCGAGACCACTGCTCAGAGCTCGTTCGACGGCCTTGTGGCTGAAGAAGGTTGTGATGGCGCACTGATCAGCTGATGCGTAAACATCCGCAAGATTTGTGGTAGTAGGTAATGAGAGCGTCATAACTCGGATTCGTCGTTCTCCGTTGCTCGTAGTATGAAGAACAGCAGTTTGCATGCAGACGAAATTCTTCGTCAAGCTCTCGTCAATGGCAACCTCCACGACGTAGCTCTGGTCTCGAGGAAAAGCAGGGAAAGCACAGAGATCTGAGCTTCGGTTGAAAAAGTTGCCATAGAAGGTGCTCATACGAAGACCAGTTGTAGCGCGGACGCGTAAAACCGCCTCGAGTCCGATTTCTGCTGAAAGGTAATCGCTGAACTCGGTAGCGAATTTGATGGCATCCTCGCTTCTTCCAGCATTCCACCCGGGGTAGAAATAAGTCTGTCCACCAGTGTATCTGGGGAGATTGCTGAGAGACGCCACATCTTGATATTGAGATGAGAAGAGGAACATATCGATCGAGACTTGGTTCTTTGAGCACTCAACGGCAAAACTCTTGTAGAAACTGTTACCAGTCTGCAACAGAGCGCTTTCTTTAGAGGTCCCAAGCAATTTCTTGTCCTCTCGCATTTCGAGCTTGCCATATCCAACGTTTGGTAGGGAAGCTGTAATAACAACAATCTTGCCACCAAGAGGAGAAATGAGCTTGTGACCAGCCCTCAGCGCAGATCCCATACAAGATCCGTTGTTTTGATTCGACTGGAACATTGCTGGGAGAGTGGTGAGGAACTTCTCGACGCTCAATCGGCTTTCTGATAGAGGAACAAGTAGTTCTTGGGGAATTGGCAAGAATGGCTCATCGAGATCGCTTACAACGAGCATTTGAGTCTCGCCATTCTCGTCTGTATCTTTGGGAACAGCAAAGTAGTGTAAACTCGAATCAACAGCCATAAACCCAACACGGGTCCTTCTATCGGCGTTTGGCAGTCTGTTCAAGGAGTCCAAAATCGTTCGGGCACTGGTTGCCAAAAGACCACAGGAAACCGAGGCATAACTGACGTCGAACAAAAAGAGGTAGACAAGTGGTTGTGGAGGTCGAACCATGTACTCCTGTGGAGCTACAAATTCCACCACTGCGTGGTTCAACTCGGGTCTTTGCCATCGGTCAACACTCTTCTGGGCCGCTGCATCCCAATCGAAAGCCTGCGGCACATCATTTGTAAGGTTGCACATGTTACATCTCCATCTGTGTCCGTGGTCGAGAAATGTGACGTATGGATTGATGTATGACCGACATCGTCGGCAACGGGAGATGACTTGATCTTGGACAATCGGCACTGGGTCGTCTACATCGTGGAGAGAAGTATATGGTTGGATGACCAAGGCAAATGGAAGCTTCGATTTCTTGAGGAGCGAGTGTGTAGTGGGGACAGCATTAAGTGTTGATCTGACAAATTTAGGAGGACAGTTTGCATCTGGCGAAGGGGTGACACTCGACTGCATACAATTAGCACAACACTTTGCGATACTTCAAGCAACATACATTGAGAGGCAATATTATCGGTGGAGGTGGAAGGTCCAACTCTGCGACATTGAAAGGTTGATTGAGCAGGTCCGTGGGATACAATTGGTTCAAGACTGCTGGTCGGGCAGCTGCTCCAGGCGGTTGGGGCGGTCCTGGCTGAGCTCCTGGCAGAGGTGGTTGTCCACCCATTCCCATTTGTCCCATTCCTTGAGTGATTCCAGCAACTCCTGGGGTTTGAGGTGCGCCGGGTCCTGGGTAGCCAGCGGCGGGGTTCTGATAACCTACACCGCCGCCGTATTGTGCGGGAGCATTGTAGCCTGGGTTTGCTGCTGCAGGATCAGGTCCTCCAACTGGCGCTCCATACTGTTGGGAACCGTATGTTGGAGTCTCTGGCTGAGCTTGATATCCACCATATGCTGGGCCTGGAGGTGGTTGAAAAGCAGGTCCGCCGCCCTGGGTCTGGCCTCCCAATGCCGAGTTCGCACCAGCTCCAAAATCATATGCTTGCGCCGCATAACCTCTCTTCTTCTTCTTGCCTCCGTCATGCTCAGGATATCCGGCAGGAGGAGGAGGGGACGTAGCTGGCGCACCAAAGCCTGCCTGAGAAGGGCTTTGCTCGGCGTATGGATCTTGGGGAGGGTAACCCTGAGGAGGGTATCCGTCTTGGGGCGCCGCCATACTTGCTTAGAGCTAGACTTGATGTGGGTGACTGATCTCTAGCTGTAGCGATGCGCACAGTGCTCTCAGGAATTTGGTGTCCAAAATTGCTTGCCGTCTGAAGAGAGGGGAGGTTGAGATGTGTATCGTATCGTACCGTATCGTATCGCCTCGCTCAAGCTTAGATATACGGTGGTCTTAACGTTAGTCCAGGGAACACGTTGCGGGATCTCCAGGCAGACAATTGTGAGGGATCAGAGCTTCAGCAATCCTGAGAAAATTGCGGATTGTCGAGCTGTTGATTCATGACACGAGGGCGTGTGAGATGTGAAGGTGATGGTAAGTGGTTGGTGGTTGGTGGTGAAGGCAGAGGTGAGGGAAGTTGATCCTGGCCCTGCAGTTCCAACATCCCCACGTTGGCTGGAAATCTGGCTGCTCCAATCGGTTGAGTCACGTGCAGTGGCTAAGTCCCGGCCCAGGCTGAGCTGTGGATCTTCAGCCGCAGTGGCTTCGCCCGCCTTCACATGGGACGACTGAAAGTGAGATCTCGAAATCTTTGTGAAACTCGACCTCCACCTCCATCGGATTCACCAAAAACTCAAGCAGCATAGTTGTCTCTTCTGAGAAGCGGTATATCTTGAGGAAAGATACCACAAGATCACTTCTTTTCGCACAGTCACTATCGCAAACATGGCTTGGGGACGCTCTTCAATTCCCAAACCTCCTCCACCTCCTAAATCAGCTCTTAGGTAGTCCTCCCTTTTATTTCCTGGTACCATTGTTACAAGCTGGACTGACACAGCCTACAGTAAACTTCTCCCTCTTTTCATCCTATTCATCGTTCTTGGCGGCTTCGCTTTCGTGGGGTACCATGTCTACCTGATAGTATGCAACGTTCAAACCGCCACCAATGAGAAGATGGAGAAGAAGAACGTAGTGTTCACCAAAGATGGCATGAAGGTTGGCGTGAAGGAGCTACGCAACGAGAATTACGTGGACAAGACACAGAGCTTCATGGTGAAGGCGTGGAATTTGAGCACATGGCCCGAGTACAAGAGCAAGCTATGGAACAAGGATGCACCTATCAACCAGGTTGAGCCAAGGAAACCGTACGCTTTGGACATTCAATCTTGACCCTTTGGCTGTTGCCGCTGTGGCCGCTGTGGTCGGCAATATCATTCAGAATAAATGCTAATATTTCGGCTCTGTAGATTCTCCCGTCATGCCTCATCAACGTAAACGAAGGACAGGTTCTTGGTCTCCGATACTTCTACCATCTCTCTACGGTACCCAGCCGAGTTCATTCCTTATATGCAAGCAGCGTATTTTTGTTCGAGTCAAATAGATGTGTGATCGGCGCATCACTTCAGCACAACTGTGTTCTATAAGTCGGAGCTGGGTAGGTCATTTTCTGGTTACGGACAGGAGCTCTTCAGCAGATATCTGCTGCTTTATGATTGAGATTATACAGGTACCGTGGTCGCAAGGATTTTCAAATAAACTTCGGTTGTCTTGGGGCTGGCAGACCCGGTTATGATTGCATGGTTGGGCTAGCAAAAAGGGAGTTCCTTGATGTGAAGCCGTTTCTTATCCTGTTAGAATTGATGAATGTATTATTTCAGTTTATCTGATGTCCTTCTGCTGAAACGACGGCTTCGCAGGCAATCATTCAGGGAAACCTGCTTTCGAAGATGTTTAATTTGTGCTTGTAACTGCCACAAAATAGTGAGTTTACGCTTCGGAACTATCAGGGAGCAATTCATCTTTTCGTAATACAAAACCCTTGAGTACCCTCATCAAGGATACTCAGTAAGCACTACTTCCGTCTCTATCATCCTTCCTTACACGAGTTCTAAAAAGGACACCCAAACTCCAATACCGAACAGCAACTCATCCCTTACCACTCGCCTGCTGTGACTACCCGATATGGATCCCTATCAAACTCACTAACATCTATACGGAAAGCTTCATCGCCACCTAATTCCTGAGCGACCATACCCCGTAGGGCAGGCATCATTCTTTGCTCTAAGAACGCCCTTTCACTGTTACTATGAAAAGCTGTAACAACACAACGTCCAGCCTCTATCGCAGCCAGTGCCTCGTGGTGACTCAGTTCGCCTGTGAACAGTAGATCGACATCGAGGCCGTTGAGCATGGATCCTCCAGAGCCGGCACAGATGCCTACAGTCTTGATCTGGATCTTAGATTGCTCGCCAGCGTCAACCGTTTGGGGAGTAGCAACTGACACGGATACACCATTCGAGGTGTCTCGAGTTCTCCTCGTAGAGAGACCCTCCATTATGCGTTCAACCAGGACACTGAGAGTCTGCGGGTGGGCGAATGTCACGATACGGCCATAGCCTGCAGAGGAGAATTTTGTGTGCAGATCTTGAAGATTGGGGACTGGGTTGATGATCCTTCTGGTGTGGGATTCCAAGCTGGCCGTTTTTGCTATTGCGGTATGTCCCGTGACTATATCGGCTAGCCAGTCATTTAAGCCTTCTGGAGCGGCATCGACAGCTGTGTGAGGACTGTAGACACTAATCCCCTCCGATGCGAGACGGAGGAGAGAATTTTGTTGGGTGTTGGCGAGAGTGAGAGATTTTAGAGGGCGGAAGATGATTGGATCTGGGGTTCGATGTCAGTCATGTGCTGTCAAACATATCGGTGGTCATGAATCAGCTTACGGTAACTGATGACGACAGAATGTTTTCCTTTAATGGCTTCGTCTGCTACGGCTTTGGTGAGGTCGATTGTTAGGAGTGCGGACTTGGACAGTTTGGAGTCCGACCTGGAAGGTGCTTCCAGGAGGACTTTACTGATTTTAGTTTTCTCTTTAAGTAGCATGGGGATATGGAAGACAAACGGCCCGTATTGTCAAAGCTTTTGTCTGCCAAAGCTTCTGGGTATCTACAAATGCACAATTCAGAATTGACCCAGATATTTGAGGTGCTCAAAGCGAGGTTAGGACTTACAGCTTTCTCATTGCTCCAACTACGGCCTTGGTGAAGGGTGAGGATGTTATGGCTGGAGAAGACATAGTTGGTATCGTGGAAAGGGATCTTCGGAAAACTCTTTGCGCATTCATTACAACACAATTGCACAGCTTCAGAGATGATGTTGACAGAAGCCTTGTTTGCTAGAGGTCGCATAGGTTTACCGATGTCTCGCCTGGAGCTGCCTTTAGGTTAGCGCAGGATGACTAATCTGTACATCTTAGGTCCAGGTGTTGTTTTGACTTTCAACATCTGATCTGGTCCAGTGAAAATATTTTTCTCATTTACCAAGGAATCTTTTCTGCGTAGGTGACCTATGGCTCAAGCCACATCTCAATATTCATCCTCCTTAGATATGCGTTTACCGCTTCCAGCTTCGTCAACGAGCCGATTCCCCTTTCGGGTCAGATCTCACAAAATACGGTTCTACATTTCGGTTGGATCACAATCCGATGGAAGGTTACGAGCCAGTGCTCCACGTCTACTCAGATCCGTGAGATCTGATTACGTTAAGCAGAGGCGTTGGAGCGGGTATTCGTAATGCTTCGCGGCCGCTACGGTGATATTTCGAGATTTATCGGCGCAGCCTCACCATACCATAAGCACCTGCCACTGCCAAGCTACAAGAGGCTGATCTGCCTCTAAACTTTGCATCTTGCACCCAAGTAGCTGGATATGATCGTCGAGTATATAGTATGTAGTTGGTGGTGATGATGCACTTCACTTGTGCCGCATTATTACATCGTTCATCATCACCCAGTCTCCTTATAACGAGTATCCTTTCTACTTCCTTTCGTTTGGCTTCAGTTTCTTCGTTCCGTTTGTTATTTCAATTTTGTTTAACTCTCTATCCAAATCAATATGACATCATTGCTCCAAGTCTCAGCGCTGCTAGCGCTCTTCGGCTTCGTTACTAGTACGCCTATTCGTGCTGAGAACAAATCCGAAGCATGTGTTTTCAGCCTTCCATCATCGTACGCTGCTCTTGGAGATAGCTTCGCTGCTGGGCTCGGCTCTGGCTTTTCTGTCGACGATGATAGTATGCAAATCTACAATTATTTCTCTTGGCGCAACATTAATATCCTTCAGTCAAATGCCAACGTCAAAATGGCTCATACCCATCTCAATTATTCGAGCTCAATCCATTCAATGGAAACCCTTCGGCATTTGACTTTGTTGCCTGCTCTGGCGATGAGCTTGATGACATTGATGTCCAAGTAGCGAAGCTAGCGCATAAGAGGTTCGACCTCATCACATTGACCATCAGTGGTAATGACTTTGGATTCGGCGATATTGCAGTATGCTGTACTAGTTGCTTTTTCCCCTATTTCAATACTAACTTACATTCTCAGGATGCATGTGTCTACCAGACTCGCTCACCTAACATCACAAACCCACAAGCAGTCTGCGATGCAGCTTTCGCCATCGGTGAAGCGCAGGTGGCCAACAAATCCATCTGGGACAAATTTGATCAGAAGCTCTCACTCATCAAATCTTCAATCCTCAATAATGGCGGCCGGATTTTCGTCACAGGCTACGCCAAATTCTTCGCTACCCCAATCGAAGGTGATGCATGCGACTCCATCTCATTCTTCCCCATCCCTCAGCTATCAGCCCTAAACATGACCGCGGCCAATAGACGCCGCGCCAACGCCATCACCGTGGCAGTTAATCACGGTATCAAGAGATCCGTCGCCAGGAGTGGCTCCGATGTCCAGTTCGTCGATTTCGACAAATTGTATGAAGGACGCAGGTTCTGCGAGGCGAAGAATGCAGATGATCCTATTGGAGCAAATAATCCCAATGTCTTCTTTAATGATCTAACGACGGTATTGGCGGTCCCTGGTGCTGCGGATGTTGCGAAGCAAACGCCGGGGCTGAAGGTGGATATTACGGATGCGTTGCAGCAAAGCTCCGTTTTTCATCCGAAGATTGGAGCGCACCGAATTTTGGCTGTGGAGTTGAACTTTAGAATTTTGCTTGATACTGCCATTCTAGTAAAGTTGTACGTTTAGACTAGGCTCGGAAAGATCGTTCTATCGACATTAGAAGTCTTGGAGTATGTTGGAGTTCTGGGCAGGGCAAGAGTGTTGACGATGAGGAGCTTTAGGTACGTAAGCAAATGTTAATATTTAAGCTACATGAACGTTTGTAATAGAAAACCGAAGACTCAATCTGCAGAGATAACAAACTTCACAAGTATCTGCTATGGATTGTCGACTTCCGCGTGAATTCGTAAACAAATCAATTCAAAGGCTGCCCCAAAAGAGCCAAGCGAAGCGGCCGCGTCCCTCCCAAAAGTTGCGATTTCGGATGTTGATTTCAAAGACTATCTCGACGCGCTGCACCACCACAATTGAGAATCGCATATCCAGAGAGAGCCATGGCAGAGACAGCAGGCGTTACGCAGGAGTTGCTGAAGGAGAAGATCCTTCAAAGTTTAGGAGCAGTACATGTCGAAATCGAGGACATGTCTGGTAAGGACCCCGCCATAATACCCCTCCATCCAGGTTTCCCCATCCTTTGCATCTACACGCCGCCATTGATCTCTTTGCGGCCGGATACCATGTTGAACATTGGTTTTTGTACATAGGATGAAGCTAATTTTAAATGATTAGGCGGCTGCGGACAAGCCTACTCAGCTATAATCGTGTCACCACTTTTCGAGAAGAAGACAACGCTTGCTAGACATCGACTTGTTAATACGGCGCTGAAGACGGAGGTTGCTGCTATTCATGCTTGGACGCCGAAGTGTTACACGCCGGAACAGTGGGAGAAGGCCGTGGCGCAGGGGAAGAGTGCTGTTGCGCCTGGGAAGGAGACTACAGGGGAGGTGGTTAGTGGGACGACTGCTTGAGGGATTGATGGGTAGTCGGCATGAATTCTGGATTATATCGAGGTTGTGGCAAAGGAAGGCGAGGTCAAGGATGGGGTTTGAGGAGTTAAGGGTTGGGAAATTTAAGATACCAGGGGAATATGGTGGCTATGTGAGGGCTTCGGTGGCGTGGAGAAGGCTGGCAAGGAATAGTTGTTACTCCACCATATGGGCACGATGTCAACACAAAACATTGCGGCGAAGCTTTGAGGATACAAGCTATGAAGTGGAAGACAAATAAAGGCGTTTGATTCCTAGAGCTTGTAGGCGCGTCAAGAGTAAAATAAGACACCTCCCACCCGATTTCATCCATGGTGCTTCAAGCTTGGCAAGGTTATGAACTCCGGCCAAGATATTTCGCCTATCTATGTCACAATTGACAATCTGACAATCACTTCGTCTGGCTCTCCTTGCTATGCTGTGGCCACGTCCTTCCTCTGGACGCTTGAGACTCCTCGCATGCTCCACTCATACAGTCCCCCTAGCACTTCCGAATGAGGTCACTAACAGCAATTATTTCGATTTTTAGATGGTTTTGCTATGGGTGTACTGATGTTGGATTTCTCGAGCAGCTTAGGTATGCTTCTGAGTCAAATCAAGTCGTTTTGCTCATACGTTGAGCAACAAGACTGAAAACTGCCACTGAGGACATGAATAGCACTATGTTGTAAAACTAGTAGCGGTCAACAATATATCCGAGGAAAGGAGAAGTTACACTTACTGCACCTCTTGAATATGCACTCTCTTCAGCATCTGTACGAGCTTCGACGAAGAGTCGACGGAGGTTTGGAAGGTTTGCCTTTGAAGAAGCGATTAGACTCATGATGATCGATGAATGTGAAAAGGGGTAGTATCTCCTTACCATTTACTTGACTGCAGATATACTTCAGTGACCCGTTGTTTCAAGTCCCATGTATTTGGCAGGGAAATGCAGGTGAAGTCTGTGGTTGCCCCCTTGTTCTCCACGATCACTAGCGCCGAATCGTGAGACCAGAAGCACAGAAGGCTGAAGCTGTCAATAGTCGAAGAGCACATCAACCTCCACTCTCCACAACCACGATCCTCCAACACACTCTGGGCGCATATCTTCGAACCACATCTTTGAACCACATCTTCGACCTCAAGACCAAGCATAGCAAAGTTGTACTAGCGATTTGCACAAAGCTGCCGCCTCACCGTACAATCAGGACAGCCGGGAGCATATGAGGGGCACCTCAAATCGCCATCTGTGTGAGCGATGGCGGTAAACAGGATCAAGGGGGCCTTTGCGGTACCCAAAAAAGGCGAAACCTTCGAGCTGAGAGCCGGTCTGGTCTCGCAATATGCGTACGAGCGCAAGGAAGCTATCCAGAAGACCATCATGTCCATGACCTTGGGCAAGGATGTGTCTGCGCTGTTCCCCGATGTGCTGAAGAACATTGCAACGGCGGATCTGGATCAGAAGAAGCTGGTGTATCTATACCTCATGTATGTGTACTGTTTCTTGTGGCACTGCTACAGGGAGTCAAGGTGCTGATCCGTCTGTCAGGAATTATGCCAAATCGCATCCAGATCTGTGTATTCTGGCGGTCAACACATTCGTTCAAGACTCCGAAGATCCAAATCCCCTAGTAAGAGCGCTAGCAATCCGGACAATGGGATGTATCAGGGTGGATAAGATGGTAGACTACATGGAGGAACCGCTACGGAAAACATTACGAGACGAATCTCCCTACGTACGGAAAACGGCTGCGATATGCGTTGCGAAGCTCTTCGATCTCAATCCTACCATGTGTCTGGAAAATGGCTTCCTGGAGACTTTACAAGAAATGATTGGGGATCCAAATCCTATGGTGGTGGCCAACTCTGTTACGGCACTAGTTGAGATCAATGAAGCCGCCCCAGAGACCAAGGCGCTGCGCATAACTCCGGCTACGCTCAAGAAAATGTTGATGGCTCTCAATGAGTGCACAGAGTGGGGAAGAGTGACTATTCTCACGACTTTGGCCGACTATAAGGCACAGGATTTGAAGGAATCAGAGCATATCTGCGAGAGAGTTTCGCCCCAGTTCCAGCATGTGAACCCCAGTGTGGTATTGGCAGCTGTGAAGGTTGTATTTTTGCACATGCGGAATGTCAGCCAGGAATTAAATAAGCAGTATTTGAAGAAAATGGCCCCTCCACTTGGTATGTTACCAAATGTCCTTACTGATACCAATACTGACAAAATTCAGTTACCCTTGTGGCATCAGCGCCAGAAGTTCAATATGTTGCTCTGAGAAATATTGATCTGTTGCTTCAGGCCAAGCCAGATATTCTCAGCAAAGAGCTTCGAGTTTTCTTCTGCAAGTACAACGATCCACCATATGTCAAGCTTCAGAAACTGGAGATTATGGTACGGATAGCCAATGACAAGAACGTGGATCAGCTCCTGGCAGAATTGAAGGAGTACGCGTTGGAAGTAGATATGGACTTCGTTCGAAGAGCTGTCAAGGCCATCGGTCAAGCAGCCATTAAGATTGAGAGTGCCAGTGAGAAGTGTGTCAACACACTCCTTGATCTCATTGCCACCAAGGTCAACTATGTTGTTCAGGAAGCCATTGTGGTGATCAAAGATATCTTCCGGAAATACCCAGGCTACGAAGGTATTATCCCTACCCTTTGCAAGTACATCGACGAACTCGACGAGCCAAATGCACGAGGTGCTCTTATCTGGATCGTTGGAGAGTATGCCGAGAAGATCAGCAATGCCGATGAGATCCTTGCTGGATTTGTGGAGGGTTTCATGGAAGAGTTCACCCAAACCCAGTTGCAGATTCTGACCGCGGTTGTGAAGCTATTCTTGAAGAAGCCTGACAACAACCAAAGTCTTGTGCAAAAGGTTCTCCAAGCAGCAACGGCCGAGAACGATAATCCTGATATCAGAGACAGAGCATATGTCTACTGGCGCCTGCTGTCAGGTGACCTCTCAGTTGCAAAGGTATGTAGAGGCTGCGATCCAGTGCTCGAAACAAAGCTGACGAAATAGAACATCATCCTCTCCGACAAGCCTCCTATCACCACTACTATGTCATCTCTCCCTCCCGCACTTCTAGAACAACTTCTCACGGAACTATCTACCCTTGCCTCAGTTTACCACAAGCCACCTGAGACTTTCGTTGGCCACGGCCGCTACGGAGCTGACGCTATTCAGCATGCCGCTATTCAAGAGCAACGCCAAGACGCCGCCGACAACCCTATTGCAGCCGCAGCCATTGCCGCTCAAAACGGTACTCAGAACAATGCCGAGAACCTTCTTGATATCGACTTCGACGGTGCGGCTCCAGCATCAGCTGACGCGCCTCCTAGCGGTGGAGCATCCGGCCTCGAGGGATTGGCAGGCACACCACAAAGAGTTGCCAGTCCAGCGGCTGGACCTCCACCTGGTGCGAGCAGCATGGACGATATGATGGGTCTCTTCGATATGAACGGAAGCAGCTCATCCGCACCACCACCAGGTCAAAATGATATGATGAACGGTTTCGCAGGCTTGGATCTGGGTGGATCACAGCCCCCTCCCCCACAATCGCAAATGCATGGCGATTCGTCGAAAAAGACAAACGAGGATTTGCTGGGCATGTTTTAGACAGTTGAATTTGTTGGTTGATTAGTAGTGTAGTTTTTCTTTAGCGAGGGAAAGCAAAATATTCTTGGCTTGAGCTTGATTGATCATCGGATCATGCATTGAAAAATGGCGAATGAGATGCAAATTTATCCTCGATTCCCGTTGCTTGAAGATTATTTTCATTGAGAGCTTCGGTTTTGTGATAGATACTATTTCCACATCGTGGAGTGACTCGTACATGTATTACGAAGAGAATTCATTATTGATGTCCATTAAGAAAATCACTCGTCACTATCTTCCTCGCTTGACAGAAACGCCAACTCTGGGTTCACTCTCCGCTTCCTTGCCGGAGGTTGGTCATCACCCTCACTTCCACTCTCAGCCTTACTCACACTCGACTTCCCATCAGCTGCCTTATTCGCAGCACCCTCCTCACCACTCTCGTCATCCTCATCGCTGGCCACCTTCATACTCCTCTTGACAGCCGCACCCCTACTCCTCCTTCCACTCTCCAACCCCCAAGCCTTCTCCCCCTCCTTCACAGCCTCCAAATCCGCCTGCAACTCTCTCATCTCCTTGATCTCCCTCGCTCTAGCATCGCTATACCGTCCCGTCATGCCAATATCCTTCAACACATTTTGCAAATGCCGGATCTTGGCTTTGCTATCATCTCCATACTGCTTGAGCTCAAATTGCCAGATCTTCTTCATCCCGCACTTTCCAAGCTGACTTTGTAGAGTCTTGATTTGCGCTTCATCTGGTGAGAGTTCTGTCGTGGACTTGGCTTTCGCGGCTGCTTTGGCTTTGGGAGCTTTGGGAGCTTTGGGCTCCTTGTTTTTCTTTTCGCCTTTTGGTGCCCGTTGGCGTTTGGGTTTTGGCGTGGGGTCTAGCACGATCGACATCTCTGATTCGGAGCCTACGTCAGCTTTAGCTGTTGGCTTGTCCTCTGCGTCTGAGTCTGGGGCTTTGGTAGATGGTTTAGAAGTGTCTTTCTTAGGCGTCGAAAGCGGCTTGGGAGCGGCTTTGTCGTCCGCGGATTCAGCGTCCGAATCTACTACAGCTTTGGCGGACTTCTTTGGAGTAGATTTCTTTGGTGTTGCCTTCTTGGGAGGAGCTTTCTTCTTCGGCGCAGATGCTTCACTGTCGACCTCCTCCTCAGACTCATCGCTGCCCACGATCTTCGCCTTACTCTTCGATTGGCGCTTGACAGGCGGTTTACTCTTGGGCTTCGCCTTGCTCTTCTTCGTGGGCGCCTCAGTATCATCGGAGTCCTCAACGCTCAGCTCCTCCTCCGATTTCTCATCCGGAATATCCTCATCTAAAAGGTCCTCGCTCTCGGACTCGACCTTCGTCTTGCTCTTCGATTGTCTCCTCACCGGCGCTTTGCCCTTCCCCTTCCCTTTAGAGCCTTTCCTCTTCTTTGGCGCGTCGCTGTCTTCTGAATCTCCGAATGCAGAAGCTTCACTCTCCTCACTGGGGGTCAGGTCCGTAAGCTCAGAAGTCCCATCCTCGCTGGGCGTGTCTTCCTTCTTCTGCCGCTTTGTAGCCCGCGCCTTAGGTTCCGGCGCAGCTCTCTTCGTGCCTTTCTTAACTGGCGCGGCTTTCGGTGCAGGTGCGGCTTTCTTCGTGACTTTAGGCTTAGACGCGGGGGCTTCTGGTTCTTCTGTCGCATCTGCCAATTCGCTCTACAAACACGTCAAATTAGCTCGACAATCTTTCCTCGTGGTATTCCGTAACTTACTGCATAATCTTTGATAATTTTCTTGGACTTGTCCTTCCACGATTCGTTGGATAGAAGGCCAGTCTCGAGTCCTAGGTCAGCTTCGGCTTTGTTGCGGACGTTGCGCACAGTGAGGGTTTCTGGGTCTGAAGAGTGGAGGGTTTTGATTGCAGCATAGATGCCGTCGACAATATCTTTCTCGGAGGGGGCCATTCTGGGTGTGGGTTGTTCTTTGGAGATTGTGTTGATGGAGAAATGGAGATGTGGTGAAGATAGTGGAGAGGACGAGGCTGAGATGAGAGCGCGTTCAAAGTCGCGTGGACGCGGAGGATGGTGGGCCGAGTGTTTTGCAGAGGGTGCTAACCGAGACGTTCAAGGAGGAAAAGACAATTGTTACTTTGTCAAATAGGCTCACCAACTTTTAGAAATTGATCATTGCTTAGATTATCTGGAGCCGTGGTTTTACTTGAATCTCTGTTTACTTGTCTAAATTAGTGCTTCGAGGGGCTTTGTCCGCGACTTTTTCGTTGCAACTCACATCCAGTGGTATTTCGCGAGGCCGATACTTGAAATCTACCTTTCGGAAAATCGAAGCACTCAGCAACTTTTCCTTGCGAGCATCTCACGATGAGCCAATCTCTCCAATATAGTTCGCTCTGCCATCCACGAAAGCTAGCAAATGTCCGTCATTCCAAACCCAGAATCGACAGAAAGAACTTTGGAGAGCAGCTTAGCGAGAGCTTGGCTGGAATCACCCAGTTCACCCAGACCAATGGCTCAGGCTTGAGGCTTGCTAATGCAAGTAAATTAAAACAATGAGAGATTTATAACCGGCTCTTGGTGAAGCTACGAGAGCATAAACCCAATTCGGTCTGCTCTTTCCCTAGCGGGCACGGCTAAAGTGGCGGTCGCTGAAGCTTATGTGATGCGGCTGAGCAGCTGTGCTTTGTAAAGTTAGAAAGCTGGGCAATACTGAAGACAGCCTCTGGTTGGCTATCATTGGCCCAATTTCGCAGCTCGTGTCAGCAACCAATTTCATAGTGTGTATCTGAGAATCCACAGAACCAGTGTCTGATAGATATCATTTGCAATGGTCACAATTGACGTTTCCTCAAGGGACCAAAGAGGCAAACGCTTCTTTTGGAAGGCACACAGCTGATAGTATGGCGTGGGTTCTCACATCACTTTTTTCTGGTTCTCAGAATCTTTTTATCGGTTATTCCAACAGTCATAGTGAAGGCACTGTTCGAGTTAATGTATGAAGATCGTGGTAATTAATTGCATAAGTACAAGCTTTCTCCCTCTCCTAGAATCAGTATCAGACAAGTTCTACCACAGCATCTTTTTTACAGTCAATAATTTTGAGAATCTTTCAGTACTCAACATGATCCACATCTTGATGCGGGTGGCAGTAGCCGCAATTCTTTCCACCGGCGTTCTCTCCGCTCCAAACATTACAGAAGGCGAAGGATTCGGCTTCGAGCTCCAAAAAATTACCCTCCCTAACGGCACACCACGAACTCAATGGGTGCCATCTCAAGCACTTCTCGATGAGCAAAGCGCTCGCATGGAAAACTACTACATTGTTGACCCCGTCACTAATAAGACGATTCTCAACCCAGCAAATGACCACCCACTTGCCAAGCGCAACGACTTCAACCCCTACAATGGAGCGGAATGTCGCATGGTGTTCAAGCATCATTATAACATCGCGCAGTGCTGTGGAGGACAGCATTGTGAGGATTGCTCGACTGAGACGACTGAGTTCAGAATTTTGGATAACAAAAACAGCGATACGAACTTTGCTGTATTCGATATGAACCCCGGAAATTGGGAATATTATCAGTAAGTGAATACAAGTCTCCTAATTTAAAGCTATTGCTCTGGCATTTCATCTAGAAGGGAACATTGCTGACGATCTACACAGATTGAATGGACACCGAGGATGGTGGGGTATCGCGAACTGGGGCTGGGATAAATGGTACGCCATTGATTCTGCCTACGGCCACATTGAAGGTGCACCGACCGATCGTGGTAAGTCCTAATTCTTCCCGCCTTGCAACTCGGGTTTTCATATTCTGACCTCTTGTAGATATGAAAGGGGGCGACTATTGCTGGTACAGCCAAGGCTCCGCGTGGTGGGGATACTGGGGAGAGGCTGCATGCACCACGTAAGTCTTAGAAACTAACTCGAATATTAGTTCGAATTGCTAATCATGTATGCTATGCAGCTGGTGTTCTGACTTTAATTGGTAAAGGGGGGCCAGAACTTGTGTGTTCGTGTCGTGGACATAGATGGTGTCACGAGGTGCTGTGTTGATTGCTTGGGGATCGGTCTAATCTTTCATTTGTACTTTCCTTATGCTTGGTTTTAAATAGAGGTCTTTTTTTGAAGTAATAAATTTGCTTTGGTTCCGTTTATCTCTATAGTGTTTGTCAATTCTTCTGAAAAATATACTTTGAAGATCTTACCAGGCACACTATCTGGCTATTCAACGGAGGCGTCCGCCGCATCACCGATCCACTACTCGAGCCTCGTTCTATATCAAGGGTTACATTTTATCAAAAGCCACTTTACATCATCTCTGTGAAAACATATAATTCCGTCGCTTGTCTATCCTCCGAATCTTGTTCTTGAGCCAAATCTTCGCTTAAACTCGCTACAGCCTCATCACCACAATACAGCTCGCTACTGTGCTCCTAAGTATTCACACCACCGGCTATGCGCGAAGCAACAGGTCAATCTATAAACCATTCTATCTATCATTACTAAGGTTGAATGTTTTGCCTCATCTCTTTCCAATAGGAGGCTATAGTTTCCGGTTTCCACGATACATATGGATGATGTTATCACCTGGTGCAAAACTCATGAACAGTTTGATTACGAGCGATGAAGACTCATTGCATAAGACTGACTTGAAAGTCCTCAAATAATTCCAAAATAAATAGATGATAGATCCGAAAAAGTTATCGGGGGGTTCGCGACATGCACATAGCATACGAACGGCCCGCGCTCTTTTCCAAATGCTTTGGTACACTAAATCAGCGATGTAAGTCTGTTCGGAACAGCAAACCAACAAAGATCAAACCCCACGAAGCTTTCTTTCAACTCTTCTTCTTGTCCGCCTTTAACGCAATAGGCTAACGGCGTGCGTTTTCGACGTGTCTTGGCACCTGAGCAAGATGCTTGTCATGGGATTGCTCTTTTCTTTTGTGTTCTCTCACTATTGGCCTTTGGTATTCTCGACTTGGCTCTTCTATTTCCTCAATATCTCTCTAATGTTTCGCGTTCGATTCTATTTCTTACTTAACTCTTGTATCTTCGTCTTCTCTCTCGGCTGGAATTTCCTCCATCGTGTGAAGCCTTGGCTGTATCTTCTGTCGTGCTACGTTGCCCGCCTGGCGGAACAAATTGGCTCGTTCTCCTTCTTTCTCTGCTACTGCTCACTCTCTGCCAGGCGTCTTTAATCAGAGCGTCGGTTTAGCTGGACGTTTCAGATCTGAGAAATCACAGAAAGACTGGAGAGTACCAAATGAAGTTACCGTAAGTTGAGATCAAAGTTCAAGTACTAGGAGGAGTAGCAAAGAAGAGTATCATTTGACAATGACTGTCAAATTGGAATTCATAAGGTACCCGGTGAAGATAATCTGGTATCAGATCAAAATCTCTGGTATTTTGTTCAAGAATTGAGTCTTCAGACGAAAATATCGAGGTTATTTATAGAGGCCATGGACTTTTACTCTGCGACTAAATTCTGCTATGGGAATAAGATCTAAGTTGTGATTCACAGGATGGCGCATCAGGATGTATACATGTTAATTAAAGCACTAGTCAACTGCATTAAAATTTATGTTCTGAGTCTAAAACCGCTCAGTGGCTTATATAAAACTGACATATGGGGTCTCGATAGGCGCAAGTAATCATAAGTAATTTCAAAATTTCAAGTTATCCTGTACCATTCTACTAAGTTTGTTCTTCTAACCCGCACAGTGGTCATCTCAGCGTGTCTGTAACTTGAACGAACTAAAAATGTGATTCGGTCTATTGGTCCATCACATATCGACATAGCTTCCATGTCACTAGAACCAGCCTATCCTCGAGCCGTCATGAATACAACGAAGCATCCCCAATGAACCTAGCAAATTGCCTCTCTCCCACCCTCACCGAAGCTATCATCCTCAGCATGACATGATTTACCTACCATATCCTCCTTGATAGTTTTGAATGTGAGAATTTGCTGGTAGGGTGAATACAGAATCGAAAATCTCGCCGACTGATTCAGGAGATCTAGGCGCAGCTGGGTAACCTTGCTGCTGTCCGGCCGCAATGTTAGGATCGGCTTGGTATCCTGGATTATGGTGATAGCTCTGATTGACTGGAGAGCCAGGAGCATATGGGGATGCTACTGCAACTGGAGATCCAGGGTCTCTTTGGTGATATCCTGGATTCTGCTGATATGGATCTGGCTGGTATTGCGACTGTTGGTTTGGAGCAAGCTGATACTGACCCTGCTGGAAATTTGGCTCCGGCTGATATTGGATTTGTTGCTGTTGATAAGGATTTGCCTGATAGCCTTGGGCTTGATATGGATCTGCTTGATAGACTGGACCGGGCTGATATCCTTGGTTCTGAAATCCCGCTTGTAATGCCTGCGCATTAGTTTCGATTGCAGTACGATGCATACCTGCATCCTTGCATCCTGGGCACCAGTCATAATCTGGATAGATCTGTACGTCGGTTCCTTTGTTGGAGTTGGGACAGTCTTGGAATGGTGTGTCTGGGTATGCTTGTCTATATTGACACCACTCGTCTGGAAAGGCAAGCATGACGCCGCTGATGTGGCCGCATTTTGTACTCAGCAGTTTCTTTACTCGACACATTCTGTTTGAGTGCCGAAGTCTTGGCTAGGAGGGAATGAAGTCAAGTGTTGACGATGAAAGGGCACTTCTCAGCTTCTGAAGTTGTGAAAGATTTTTGCGACTTTAGAGTCTCGATCTGTATGTCCGAAAGATTTTATGGACGTGAGTGGCTGAATAAAGTGTTCTCAGGATATTTGTAGAAGTAAATTCTGGGAAAGAAGAATTCTCACACAGGGAGAGGTTTGGATCCTTAAGTAGAGACAAAACTGTCTTGGCTCTTGATTTGATGCTTTCACTCGCAGTTGTGATTCTGGTAGATGGAAATGGTTGAATCAAACAACATGTATTCAAATTCGTTTTTTTCGTGGGTGATTAGTCCGACAATGAAAATTCAGGAGCAGTGTTCTGTTTGATTTAAAGAGAAATAAATCAATTAGAACTACAGTCTCTGTGAATCACCGGCATTATTTAACCTCAAGTACACTTCTGCCGCCTCGAAGAGCTATTATAGTCTCTCGCTCTCTCTCATTCCTCCTTTCAGCTCACCATATAAAGGCATGGTATACTCCAGCATCATATGTGAAAATAATCCTCGTCTAAGCATTTTCGACACTTCTCATTGAGACCTTTACCAGGAAGATACATCTGTTTTAGTCGCAGATACTTTCTCCTACACTGACCGCATTTATGAAAGACTTTACAGTCATGTTCGATGCTACTCATCCATAGGATACCGCGAATTTGGATACAGGTGCAGCAGCGGTGGAGGCGTATTGACATCGCTATGCGTCAAGTAGCGGTTTTGCAGCCGAGATCTGCCGCTGCTATCGGGGTACCGAGATGTATGTATGTGGAAAGCGAAGTCCAAATGACAATTGGTTTGGGATGCTTACACATGTCATAGAATATTATGGTGACATTTGCCTACCACACCACGTCTTTCCTTTACACTGTGTCTCCTCACTTAGACTGTTTAGCATGAGAGAGAACATGCAGGACATCTTTGATTTTGTTTGTCACACCAAAGAGTGGGGGGAACGTAATATACTTGCATCAAATGATCCAAGGTCAATTAGCAAATATAATTTTTGGGGGGATTTGAGTTCTGTTGTTGGGAATAAGGCACAGGCAAAGAGCAAAGGAAGAACAGGAATCTTAACATGCGAGGACTTGAGGATACCCGAGGAAGATAGCAAGTGAATTGATTAGCAAGTGAATTTGAACGGAAGAATGGAGAAGGATAAAAGTTTGATTTGAACGGAAGAATAACCATTTAATTGTGTTCTGGCTGGAGATTTGAGATTTGATGAAGTGTTGTGTCGTTGAATGCATATGAAGCTATTGCAAACATAAACAAAAGCGAATCCATGGGTGAAAGTAAAGGATTAACTGCGCAGTTGCGATTATAGACAGCTGTTGATATCAATGCACGGAAAGAAAATTGAGACTAGTGAGAAAAATCAAGTTAATGATGCGCATCATGCGAGTCGTGCGATGAAATGCGGAGAATGAGGTGCTTTGGGAAAGGCAAAGACTGGGATGTTGACATCAAAAGAAATTTACAGTGCTACAGGCGAGGACGCAATGGACGAAATTATTTGTTGGAAATCACGAAATCTGGTGAGAACATGAGAGTTTTCTGTCGCAATGGCTTTGGGTATCTGATTGTGGATTTGATAGCGTGGTAAGTTGGGAATTGCTTTGAGGTGCACCGTGAATCGCAATCGGGAAGCGAGCAAACCCAGATTTACTTTCATGAAAACCACCGGCTTATTAAATCGTGAACAGATCCACGCTACTGGGATATTATGTGGAGAGACCCTACCTTGCGTGATCGTGATGTCTCATGATTCTATGGAAGCTTACTTAATTACCCCTCGACGTCATTATGACGGAGTTGTGAAAGCGAACATAACATAGTTGCATGAGTATCAGCACTCGGCTGAGTCAAACCCCCTCTCTCAACGATTCCTACCGATTTGCATCTTCAAAAACTGCTCTGCGCCGGATGCTAATCAGATCAGATGGGGAGATAACTTTGCAACTTCAAGTATGGAACCAGCTGCCGTGATAACTTTCAAAGTCTCACTTAGTCACCCACTATATACATGCTCAAAAGCGCAACCTTGAGTCGGATCCCAACCTATTCCTATGGACTATGGAACGGCATGGCTATGTCAAGATTATGCCAATGAGACCAGTTACCTTGCAATCTCTTTCCCGCCCATCACCAACCCTAAAAGCGACTTCCAGTTATGACCTGGTTTACACCTCGGAAGGGAACGACACCACGATATTCCCAAGAACAAATGCGAGTTGGATCGCACACTACTCCCCTAAATCGAGGAATAAACTTGGCAATGTCAAGAATGATTTCAACGAGATCAAGCGATAAAGGTGACGTGAAAGAATTTGGGATGCAAACTTTTGGGTGTTAGTCTCGGTCGAAAGGGGGATGTAGTCATCTATTGTCGCCATAACGGGCCCTTCGAGGGACCCAAGTGGAATCTCTGGTACATGTTTACGCTATTCTCGGTGACTGCGTGAGAAGAGATTCTGGGATATTTCTTGTTCATCATGGCCAGCACTTCAACTTCCCCAAGACAAAGTTCGGCCATGACGAACCAGTTTCGTGTCCTTCCTTGCGACCCAAAAACCACCCTAGCATGCCTCGTGCGTACTCTTGAGGTAATAGCTGATGATATCGCTATCCCCTTCACTCCGTCATTAAAGAAGCTACCCGAAAAATCACATGCCAAGGGCGAGCCCCGACGACGATACACCAACAGTCTCGTTGTTGCCAAGTCGAAGTTGGCGGATGACTCTACGAACGAAAGAGCTCTTTTCGCAAGCCCAGAACTGGAAGATGTATATTTTTTTTTTGGAAGACTGGTGATGAAACAGAAGGAAAGGAAAGGCCAAAGGATACCGTCGCGCTTAGAGCTTGACATGTGGCTAGAGGATAACTCGAGATGGATGTTAGCCTGTCATTTGCTTAAATCCGAATCGGGAACTTGGCTCCATGACCACGTTCTTGCGCAGGTAGCCATACCGTTTGGTGATCTGTTTTTCGTATGTCTCTTACTGCTTAGAGGATCGGCAAATATAGAGGGTTTTTATTCGCATATTTGGACTGGCTGTCGTGGATGATAGGAGCGATTTCAGTAAGAAGGGAAAGAAATGGGACAGCTCGTGGAAATGAGGCGAGGGGATTTTGGACAAAAAGCTACCTGAGCGCAAAGAAATAAAAATATTGAGACTTAAACCTCGTGAACACATTGCGACGAGCGGACCGTGCTCAAAAACGAGTGGGAGTTCGAGTCATCATGCCAATTGATGATGTTCGGTGCAGCTCTGGGCCGGAGTGAGCATGAGTTCATGGGATAGGGGGAATCCAGGAGGACGACACCTTTCATTCTTATGTCAGAGGAATTAGGAAAAAATTTGTACGTGCAAGTAATTGGCTCACAATACATTCCAAGACAAACGTTATTAGAGGCCTTCAAATACCACAATTACTTTGTTGTGATGGTGGAAAGGAAGGAAGTAGGATGAAGGAGCTTGATGTACTAGCCTGGGAGCCTGGGGCGACCCTGGGGGTTGCTCGGCTGGTGAAACAAGTAGGCCCTATATCTAGCCAAATAATTATTTGTACTTTGCACTTCGGTGCATTTGGTGTAAGTGCTCGGTTCTCCCCAAAACCAGCTCCCCTACTAACAACGTCCAGCAATTTGAAACGATACAGAGAAGATTAGCATGGCGTAAGTCTCCTCACAATTCTCTCCACTAAACACAGCTAACAACTCACAGCCCTGCACTAAGGATGACACGCTCAATCAAAGAGAAGCTACCAATTTTTTTTGGGGGTTTTTTTGGTTTTCTTTTCCTCCCGGCCTAAGCCCGATCGGCTCTTATTCGGCCCGTTTCATCCTCATCCTCACGACCTTCCTTCACCAAGATCTATCGCAAGTTCCTTCAGCGCTTCACAGGTACACAATTATCGTGATGGGGAGAAGGTCATCAGTCGCTGCCCTAACACAAAGGGTGAACAGGAGGGGGACAGAAGGTACCCCCTGAGCGCACAGGATCAGGTTTCAATTGGCTGATGGTTGAGTGGTTGTACTCAGATTCACGTGCACGGCACAGGGCTGCGAGTGGCAGAATAAAGCGGTGGGCTAAGCGTCAGCCGTAGCATATATAAATCTACGTCCTGCCATCTTCCTCTCTATAAAATTTCTTCTATTCTTTATATTTTCAAGGACAAGATACGGCCTGACCTTTCTCACCGCCTTCCTCTAGCCCAAGCCACGGCATACCGGGTTTCCCTTCCTTCAGACTTCTCGGTCAGCGATTGGTTAGTACATTCCGTCTAGCTGCCTCAAAGTCGGTCACCTGTCTTCACCATTGCTGGCTATCACTCCCAGCTGCCACGAATGAAGGAGCCGTGGCTTATCTACCATTCACGCAGGATCTAGCGGGAAGCCCTCCCCGACCAACCAGCACACCTATTCAAAAGTGCAAAGACTTGGACGAGCCAGCGCAGATGGTCGAGACCTATCTCGCTGGCTGATGATGAGTGCCACTCTCCGTCGGAGCATCGCGTCCGGATTTGTTGACTCACACCTCCCAGTTTCTCCTTGTTGACAAACATCTCATCCCTACCTTATCATTAGCCGCTCCCCAGCAGCACATTAGGTCCGACTTTGTTGACTCACACGTCCCAATCCCGCCTCGTTGACGGACGTCATTCGGGTCCTTGTGGTAGCGGAGACACAGATCAGCCATTGGGCAGGTGGGCTCACCGGGAGCCAAGGTATTCCGAGGACAAACCTTCTTGACAGACTCGCGGATCTCGATGCAAATGGGCTTTCAGCTCTTGTCAAACTGCTTTCGGCGTCGACCAGACGGCTCGTATCCTCATCCGCGTTACGATGACCCCAGTCCGCTCATACCCCACTTGTATCTCGTGCTAACATATTGGCGGTCTTGCCCTAGCACTACTTAGTCCTGTGGCTCTTTTGTGATTGGCTTCATCAGATTAAGCAATGAAGTCAAGAAAGGAGCAAGAGCAAGATCCAACAGCTATGGCTGACTGTGCCTTCGGCGGTAAAGTATGCCCGCCCTGATAGGTGATTTTCTTTTTGGTGAAAGCGATCCAGCATAACCTTCGTGAAACGATGGATCTCCGGAGAGGTATACAAGCGGCACGGCAGCTTAAAAGCCCAAGATTTGTAGTTTCTATATCCTGGCTGTCGTACTGTTCAATACCCCCGGCGCATGTAGATTGTTCCACTCGTTTGAGTTGGACTCTGCGGTCGCAGAACATTTCGGAGGTCGTTAATCAGAGCAAGACTGCGAAAGCGGATTTTCTCTACGGGTACTTGATTTTTGCTGGAGTGAACTTTCGCCTGACTTACTAGAGCCCTGATGAACGGTTGACTTGCAGCTGTAGGGTGCAGAGTGGAATATGGGAAAGTCGGTACTGTAGTTAGGACACGCACTTGACAGGCAACGTTCCCGACTGACGACCAATCCTCCGCATGACACCACTTTTCACTAGTCCTCTTACTTGCGAGGCCACAGAGCAGCCATTGGGAAGGAAGGCTCACCGGGCATCAAAGCTTTCGGTGTCGACCAGACGGTCCATGTAGCTTCCTACAGACGCGGATCTGTGAATGCCTGTGTACTCACGGCGATTGGTCACATGGGTCCGTTCACTCATCGTCATTTGACAACTTGATTCTACGACCAACAGAAATGGGATAGGTCACACCAGTAACTCGGAAAATATGCTAGGTCTACTCTGTAAATGGAATACACATATATATTCTCAACCAGCAAGCAGGCGTTCAACTCGCGTGAGTGCCAAGCATCAATACCAAGACCCTTATTCCTCTTTGGGCAATATGACACTCTTCAAAACCCCTTCTTCTGAAAACGAGACAAGTAATCCGCCATTGCTGTACGCTGACATGACTTTAATGTCCTTTGCTAAACCAGATCTTCTAGTAATAATACCGAAAATCAGCTTGAAATGAGACTAGGACTAGGTGTGACAGTATTTACATGGCTACATAGAAAGATAAAACAAAGGTTACCATAACGACAAAATGGCATTTTTGGACAGAATGCTAAATTGGAGATTGAGGAGAGGATCTCCTTAAGGAAAGTCTTCGCACGGTCGATTTGTCTACTGTGCTCTGCGAGCTCCATTTCAATCGGGTTCCAGGCGGAGTCGGAAGTGTCGAGTATTTCAGTCAACTTTGCCAGCTTTTCCACTATTGGCGAAAGTTTTAAAACACAATACTCGAGGGCTTTCGTAACCTGCTCCATCCACGGGCTCATCACGGCAACTGCTATCGAACAGCAGCGACTACGAAGACAACCGGCCGTCAAAACGTGCCGAAACCAGAAAGTCCGGACAGGGGAAAGCTCTTGACCCTCATTCAAACAGCAAAGTGCTCCGCCAAGCGCAGGATGTCGCCCAACAATTGCCCAAGTCACCATCGAAGATGTCTATAGAGCTACCACCTTCGGCCACCAGTGCTCCCAGAAAAGCAAAATATGATTATTCCACAAATGCAGCATCTCCATTCCCAAGCTGGCCAGCTCCCACTCGGAAAGAGGTCGAGAAAGTCTTCCAATTGCTGGAAGAAAAGCATGGGAAGATTGAGATGGAACAATCCAAGCCTTCCCTTGGACTTTAGATCGAAGGCTGCAATGAGGAAGAGCCGGCTTTGATTGATGCAATTATTAGAGCACGCCTTAGCGCTGGTACAAATGACATGAATGCATCTCGCGCTTTCATGGGCATTCTGAACACCTTCGGGAGGTGCAAGACTAGGGGTGGCCTCGGCATCGTCGATTGGGAAGCAGTTCGGCTTACTCTCGTTGAAGATGTATACGAAGCCATCACGACAGGAGGAATGGGAAACGTAAAAAGTCGTAGCGTGAAGGCTATTCTCGACATGGTACACGATGAGAATGTTTTCCGGCAAAAGAAAGGGGAAATCCCAGCCACCGCCAAGGGGATAGACTTCCTCTCTCTTGAACACATGCGAAGTTTTCCAAGGATGAGGCATTCGAGAAGTTTGTTTCCTTTCCCGGTGTAGGCCCCAAGACCGCAGCGTGCGTTATTTCCATCTGCATGCAACACAACAGCTTCGCCGTCGACACGCACGTGTACCGGATCTGTACGTGGTTGGGCTAGGTACCACCTGGGACCGACCGTGATGGGATGTTCGCGTATCTAGAGACCAAGATTCCTGATCAACTCAAGTTCGACCTCCATTACTTGATGATTCGACACGGCAGAGCGTGTGGGAGATGCAAAGCAAATACCTCATCATCGTCCAAGGGCTGGGATACCGCTGAATGCCCGCTGGAGGGCTTGGTTACAAGGAAAAGAGGCAAGGACCAGAAGTAGAGTCTTCTCAATTTGAGCACGTGTAACATAATCATACCTCTAGGACTTTCCAACAGCGGGCCAGTTCTAGTTCCCATGACAGATGTAGTTTCCTGCTGCGTCTTATGCCTTGAAGCTTTCTGACATACGTGATTCGTGTGCGAATCAGGTCGTTGCGCTGCGTTGTTCGAGTTTAGGTACTAATCATGTCAAGATCTTGTCTGCAGATTAAAACAGTAACAAAGCAAATCGGGCTCAAAGCCGATCAGAACTCGAAGACAATTTGTCTGTTTCAAAGTCGGCTTGTATTTTGGCAAAATAATACACAGAAATCCCGGCTGAATAATCCTAAATCTCATGACTGGAACAAACCTGTCTAGAATAAAAAGAGTGTAGGTCACAGGTTTGAAACATCCAAGTAAAGAAGCAAAATATTTGCATTAAAAGAGACGGTACATTGTTGACGAAGAAAATGGAACAACTTGTACATAGGAAAAACAGGAATTTAAACTAAAACATCAATCCCACAAGCACATAACCTTGAAGTAAACAGTATCAATTCCCTGAGTTTCAAAACACTGCCCATATTGCGCGCCAGCGAAAGTATCCTCAACACACTGTACTGGAGTCGTCAAATCCGGACAAGTGAGCGTTCCGGGAGCCGTTTTAGTTCCAGTGTAGGTACAGTCTGCAGTCCCGAGAATCTTGAAAGGCATCTTCAAAGTGCCATCAGGAAAAGGAATGTTGTTGGCCTTGATGTTGTCATCCCCGTATATGGTCCCGTCGGCGTCGCAAGCTGTGCCTTGCGTGTTCCAGTCGAAGCCAAATGGCTTTGCATAAAACCACCATTGACTGAACCCAGCGACGGCATCCATGTAAGCTTCTGAGTCCCACATGATCCTCAGAATGGCGGTTGGTTCCGGTGCAGGTGTGCCGCCGCCTCCGATAGAAGTTGAAGACGATGTGGTCGTGGATTTACTGGTAGTCGTGGTTGGAATGCCGGTACTGAAGCCTTGACTGACACTTGTTTGAGAAGCCGTGAAACCCGTGGAACTTGGATCTTTAGGGTCCTGGAAGCCTGGAGGTTTACCAGTTGGTGTGGGAGAACACCAAAATCCAGTGCATAGGTGACCACCGCAGGAGCTTGCGCAAGTTGGCCCTGGAGTCGGCCCGCTGGTGAAGGTAATAGTTTTACCGTCTCCTCCGTTTCCTCCATTTCCTCCATTTCCACTTCCAGGGATCGAGCAGACAGGTCCTGACTGCCTCTCGAGAATGTCATTGTCTCGGAATGCTAGCAAATCTCGGGCTTTGGCACCTCCAGGAGTGCCGCAAGACGTGATGTCTGAAGGTAGATTCGGGCATCCATTCGCCTCGTCGCCTCCTGGAAAATCCAACAAGCAGTTGACCGTTTTAGACATACCATTCCAGATTGTCGGCAACCTGTTATTTTTATTCTGGGTAGGGACAGGTTCGATTGTCCGCTGTAACGTGTTGATTAGAGCCTTGACTGCCTGTGGACCCCGTGAGTCTGGTAGGTTCACTAGACAAAAACTCGGATTAGCAACTGATCGAAGCGTCCAATGAAGTCTGTCAAGATGTAGGACACGATATAACTCTAGGCAGTAAAAACTATGAAATGGAAGAATGTAAGCGTCTAAGGTTGGAAACTTACACTGATCTTGCCACTGCGATGGAAGCTTTTTGAGGTAGGCGGCGAGGGCTGCTACCTGAGGGGCTGCATAAGAAGTACCCGATTCTGTCCCATAGGAATTTGGATCCGTTCCGGCGACATTAACGAGGAGACCCGAGGCATATGTGGTCACAAAGTCGGCAGTCTGGGAAAAGTCCGCTTTCTGAGCGAACTGGTTGGTGGCTCCAACTACGATCAAGTTTGGTAAGTAGCCGACATCCTTAGGATCGTCTGGGTCTTGGTAAAACGGAGTGAGACCTGTTTTTTTGGGATCCGCAAACAATTGAGGATATGTGTCCACCGTTGGGCGGCCAATGTTGCCCGAATTGCCAGCTGCGATGACTATAGTAACACCGGCCTATGAGATATATTAACACTGTTTTACCCCAAGGTTTGGGGTTCTTAGAAACATTTAATGTATTTTGTGGGGATGATAAAGAAGCAAACGTGAAAAGCTCTTACTTGGTCCATCTTTTTGAGGATGTAGTATAGTCGTTTGATGAAAGCCGGAACGAAGTAAGACTCCCGCCCACCCCAAGAAAGATTCAGGACAGACGTTGCGGGTGTCATACCCCCGGTGTGCATGTCGTCCCAGACGGCAAGCAATTCTTCCAGATACCAATCTCGAGGACTTTGTGTCCCCGTAGGTGGATATCCGTAGCTGGAGTACACGACGGAGCATTTCTTGCAGATCCCAATTTCTATACCTTCGACGAGAGATGCTATCCCCACGCTATGCACGGTATTTGCATCAAAGACAAAGGGGGTGTAACCATAAGCGCTTCCGGTGCGCAGTTTCCTTGGCACATTGCCGACGAACTCTTTATGTGTCGGGGCTGCGAAGATCAAAAGTCAGAATTTATCAGTCTGTGCATAGCTTGACAGAGCTCTTGAGAATGCAAACCCTATGAAAGAAATGATGAAAAGGGCGAGATGGGAGACTTACTCATTCCAACTTCTCCTGTGATGTAGACCGTCATTCCTTCTCCTGCCGTGTCGTCGTAGTGAAACGTGTAGGTGCCAGACCTAGGGCCCGTCCACAAATCCGCGTCGCCATACGAATTGCCGTCTTTGTCTTTGCCGATTCCCCTCCAATACTTCCCAGGTGGTATTGAAACCATAGCGGGGTTCCACCATTTCATAGGACTTGAGGTAGGGGCTCTTTTCCATAAATGGAGATTTTCCGAAGTACCAGGATCGTAGAAAGACTCGTTAGCTTGGAGGTATTGAGACGGTGGCTGAGATACGGGGTCTTCTGCGCGACGAGATGCTTCTTCTGCATCTAAGCCCTTTGCTGAAGGTATACCATGCGTGACATCGTCGTTTATGCCCTTCGGATTGTCCAAATTGAACTGACCGTAGTAGTACACAGAAGCAATTGCAGGTTGGTTTTGAAGCTGACTCTTGACGTTGAAAGGGAGATCTCGAACCCAGAAGTAGGCCGTGTATTGAATATTGTTAGAAGGATCCAAGGCATTAGTAGAGCTGATAGTATCATAGCTCAAACCGTTGTTGGTGAGAAGTCGGATAATAGATGGAGCGTCTCCTGGGGTGAGAGGGTAAACGATAGCATTCTCAACGACACAGCTGGGATCATCGCCGGCTCGTTTTACATTGGGCGAAGCTTTTGGGGTGCACGAAGCAACTGTGGTCGTTGTTACTGTGGTCCCGGAGTCGCTCACGGAGCAGCCGTAGACGGTTAGACAGGTCGAGGTCGTAGCTGTAGCTGTAGTTGTTGGTTGACCCCCTTGAGGCGACGTGACCTGGAATGAAGTCCCATATGAGCAAATAGATGCCGACTCGGTCTTGCATTCGTTATCTGGCTCTGAAGTATATGTTGGTATGTGGTCTGGGCCAATCTAAGGAGTAATTGTTAGCCTGAGCATCATTTGGGAGCGCGGGGCATCAATAGAACGGGCCTTAGCTGGCCCAGGTCCCATCAGGACTAGCTCATAAGGTACAGGAGACATAGGGGCTGAGTCACGGGGAATGCTTAAGTACATACGGTGATGGTTGGCCATTTAGGTAGGTTTCCCTTCAGCGTGAATCCTGGAGGCCACTCGATTGGCGGGGGTAGTGGTCCTGGATAAATACCAGGAGGGAAACTCCAATACCAGCCACCAACGTTTATCTTACCAAAAATGATACAGATGTTGAAAAACCAGAGCTTGCAAGGCATTTTCACCCCGGTACCCGTAGGCTCTGGCTTAGTGACCGAAGTGACGATTGGGACAATGGCTCCAGGAGGCCAGGTCGTCCAAATTGGAAGCGGAGTAGTCGTCGTAGACGTCGTGGTTGGAGGTGCAGATGTTGGAGCTGGTGGCCAAAGTGTGACGAAACTGCAGTCTACTTGCACTAGACCGGTCGTTGCAGACAAAAAAGTGACAATCTTAGTGGTCGGGCAGGCATAGCTGAGTACCCAAGATGTTGACGTCGGGCAGTCCCTGATTACAGTTACAGAAGGTGTGGCGAAGAAGATTTCGCCTGCATCGATTTAGCATTTTCAGTTCTCCCAAAACGACAGAAAATGGAATTTGAGGACGACAGGAGAAATTAGCAACCAGCAAGAACTGCCGTCATATCTTTACAGTCTGGAATTGAAGGGGGAGAAGATATATGCTTACTTTGTGGGGGGCAGTTGATAGTAGTTGGTGCAACGCCGGTTGGAAAAGAGACGGTAGTGACAGTTGAGCCACTCACCACGACAGTCGCGGTCAGACCCGAATAGCTGGATGATCGGGACAGTCAGTACCTACTCATGAAGAAAGTGCTCAAAGAGCATTTCTAAGTACGGAATACTCCCGAGAAAGTGGAAAATGCGGAAATGGCCATAGTCTGGTCAACTTACTAAGTATTACTGACACCCGAAGTAGCTCCTGCGCTTGACTCGGAATCTGTAGGTCCTCCTAGAATCTGCGGCCATGGTGGAAGTGGAATTACTCGAGAAGTCGTACCACCACTTCCGTCAGGTAGCGTGATCGTGACGTCAGGTATGTCTACACTTTCCGAAATGACGAAACTCGAAGCCCCTCTTGTAATATTGTAATTGGAGTAGCTCATTCCAGTAACAGTGACCTTGGGGATCTGAAGAGTAGTTGTCAAAGTCGAAGTGACGTATATGACTGTCACACCTCCATTTGTTGTAACCGAGCTTATTCCTCCATACTCGAACGAAGTAGCGTAGCCTCCTGCGTCTATCGTTGTGGGAGTGGCCAAGGGGCTTGTTGGGAAAACGAGGAGACAGGAAGCAACGGAGCAGGTCACTGTAGTCGATGTCCAGACAGGAGTACCTACATACACCGTATCAATGTTGTCTGAACCAGGGAGAGGAAGCCAGATGGCATTCTCGGTGGTAAAACCGCGTTGATTTGTGTCATTCTGGAAGATGGTACTGCCGTGGACCCCCGTAGCTATTTCAGATGTTGCAACCGTATACAGATTGAAGATAACAACTCCAGTTGAACCGGTAACCTCTAGAATGCGCTGCTGGCAGTTGAAAGTGTCGATGCAATCTTGGTAGTCTGGATGAAATCGGAGTCAACAATCTTTCCTAGTCTTGAGCGCTCCTGAGCCAGGTGTACGAGGATACTGCGACGTAGCTTGATGCGCAAACAGCTACGAAAGCTGCAGCAGGGATCATGACTTACATTCTTGAAAGAAGCTGTAGAGTCCAGCGCCATGGATAGTAACAGAGTCAGAGTTGACCACCCGCAGACCCCATGTAGCTGCACAAGACGGGTCACCGTGACAATTACTGAAGTCTGGGTCATTGGCAAATGATGCTGCGATGTCAGGGTAGAAAGGTCCAGGGGCGATAGGAACTGGTTGGTAATAGGGCGTTTCCGTTTGAATGTGGCCCATGAAAATGTCTTTGGCTCCACTTAATTGGTAATTGTACAGAACAGAATGCTCAGACGCTGTGCCGTAGAACCAAGAAGGACCTTGAGACTCAATGAGCATTCCACGAGCACCGTATAAACTGATCTGGCTGGAGGATGAATCTGGTTGATTGACCATCACCTTGTCATTGTCATGATCCGCGACCCAGGCCCAGACATTTTCGAAATAGCCCGAAGCTTGCTTTGTCACATGGAACATGAGAGTTGCGGCGATGCACTGGGCGTTGTAGCCAAACTTTGGACAGTTCTTCAAATCCACTAGACATTCCGCTAGTCAGTACTGGATATTTCAAGAATGTGGCTGGCAGATCATGGCAGGTCCTTATTTAAGTTTTAAATAACGCCGTAACCCAGAAGCTTGTTGCGTAGAAGAGAGAGAATGCGGGCACAACTTACGATCTGTTCCAAGGCCTCCGCCGACACGGAAATGTGAGTCCCACATCGCAGCAGCACCTTGAGTGGAAGCAGCCACGTTCCATTCCATGAGGATTGCCCCCGCTGTATTGCCACGAACGCTGAAAAGCATCTCGACAATTTCCATAGTTCCAACTTCGCCCTTATTCCCCACCTGTACCATGACCTTGGGGTGTGCCATATCGGAGAAGTAGAAACCAGATCCTTGGATTTGAGACCAGCTAGATCCTTGGACCCGCGAGCCGGTGGGAATTAGGACCGTGCTTCCAATCTGATAGATACCTGCCGGAAAGAATGCAATGAGCTTGGAGGAAACAGCCTTCTGAAGAAAGGTGTTGATGCAAGTTGCTTGATCCCCAGTGCCATCATTCTTGCACCCACCATCCTTGGTTGCTATTGTAAAACCGCTGGCAGCTGTAGATTCATATTGTGGTCGGGACCGTGTAAAAAGACTGCCGCCGCTGACTAAAAGCGTTGCGGCTTTTCGGGGTGCTGTTGCTGCCTTGCCAGGAACGTAGGAGCCAACCGATCCGTTATAAACCTTTCCGATGGTCCACAGGTCAATTTTGCCGGATGCAGCCAGAAGATTGCTGCCGCCTGAGACCTGGACTACATTCGCGACACTGTTGACGACAACATTGTCAAGCACAATATTAGGTGCCGTGGGATTGCCATTGGTGAGGATGCCCACAGGGACATTGCTGATCGTGCTGTCGATGATTGACACCGATCCAATGCCTTGCCCGGTAGAACCGCCAGTTCCACTGATGTTGAAACCAATAGCACCACTGTAGTAGCGTTAACATAGTTTCCAGCCGGCCGAAACGAGAAGTATATCCGAAGAGATGCCAAGATTTGAGGATCAAGGAGAGCATCACAGAGGAATCTGACTTACCCCGAGATCTGGATGTTTTGCCACGTCCATCCCCAGTCCCAGACCATTTGAACTGCGGTCAAGCAATCATTGAACTTGAGGTTACGAGCGGTATACTGCTGAGAGCCGGCACGCCAGCCAATGTTGCCGCCATTAAACGTGAGATCAGAAACGAAGCCACCGCTGCCGTTTTCGGTGAAGATTCCAACATGCGTTGTATTGCTACCGGTGGTAGCTTTGGGCATGTTGAAAACTAGATTTTGAAGACTAGTTCCTTGCGCCACTTGCCAATGGATACCAGTGGGAACCTGCGCTTCGACGTTAACATTGCCATTTCGAAAACCACATGACTTGACTTCGCCAAGGAAGCTACTTCACAGTGAAAGTTGATTGACATAGTTTAGAAGAAGGCTAGAAAGGAGGAGTTTGGTCACTTACAAGAGGCTGATCATTGTCCGCAGTGGAGCTCGGCATTTTCGTCAGGTCGAAAATGAAATTTCGGATTTGTCGCAGGAACTGGTTCTGATTGACATACCATTGGGAGCCGGACCCCCCGGGGTTGTATACGTCGGTATCAATGAGTGCGATGCCCTTGAAAGTTTCGCATCCCTGAATGGTTGGCGGACTCAGAGCATTACCAATGAACTGCGTATAATACAGCTGAATGATCGGCGAACATATGCGATACGTACCAGGAGGGAAGTATATGATAGCGCCCTGCGTGAAAGTATTTCCGCAGTCCTTACCACAACGATTGCCAAAGGATACGGCTGCATTGATGGCTTCAGAAGAATCGGCCTTTCCTGTGGGATCGGCCTTGTAATCATCTACAATATTTCTGAAAAAGGTGTATCCCGAGCCAGCTAAAGGTTGCTGAGGCAGAGTTAGCTCAATATCTGATTTTCACAAAGGAATAGCTTAGTATACTCACAACGCCCAAAGGTGCTAGATTGGGTAGCCAATATAGAATCTCATTTTGGCGCTTGAGCTTGGCGTGAGTAGTGTTATGAGCATGAGTGAAGTTGGAAGGATAAGTGAAGTTGCCGACAGTCACATCTGGGTTCTCTTTGCGGAAGCCACCCTGGATAACCTTGTTGGCGCGCAGATTTGACATGTAATTATTCAAGCTCCCAGAATATGGCCATGCTGGACCATCTTGCTTCCCTGAGAACAGCACGTCAGAACCCAGTCACAAATAGTACTGCGTTGAGTGATCTAGGATGAACATCCGCAGAGTCTCTCCACCAACCTTTGTCAGGTGCTACATGAAAGTAGTTGTGGGTATTGTCAACCATATAAGGGGCGTTTGGCTATAAGTTTAGTTTGTCAACACTGGCATCTAGTCTGATAGGAAGTGGTTTACCTGTGGCCCATAGACAGGAACATCTGGATAGCCTTCCTGCAATTGGGGCTTCCAGCCTGAAGTGATTGACTCGGTACAAATGCATTGAAGTAGCACCAACAGCAGAAGTCGAAGATCCAATACCATGGTAGGCGTTAGAAGACTCAAAGCGAGTCACTGAGATCTGAGGGTGAAGAAGTCCGCGAGCTAGGAAAGCAGCTCATGCAGAAACTGCGTCTTTATGAACTGCATGGCATGGCTGCTCGTCTACCCGAAGTGGAGAGTGAGAAGGGAAACGATATTTCTCCTGAACCCCTGAGCTCTGATTTCGGAGTGAGGCTCATGTCTAGATTGGGCACGTCGATCAAAACTGCAAGTCAGAGGTCCCTGCATTGTCCGACTGGTTGTTTGTTCGGTTAATCTCACCCTGAGGTTAGGTTGACCGTCCCTATGATGCTAGTAAATGCGAATGGTCCGGGTTGGCTGCATCGTATAATCTGATTTGAAGCTATTCCAGATTCAAAGAGGAAGACAGTCTTGGGCTTTGCATGGTACCCTCTTCAATGCTGTCTCTCACGCCAGAATTGAAACCTGTGACCTGCCTCATGAAGTAATCCCGACATCCAGAATGCATAGTGAGATACCATATATTTCATCCCAGGTTGTTGACTGCGCATCTGACTTCATCTTTTGGGGGCCGGGGGAGCCTGGCAAAGCTATCGGTGTGGCACGGTTACCGAAGTTACTATTGAAAGCGAAGGAGGCGACAGGTGGGATGCATTACCCCCATCTAACAGCAAGATAATCGATGTGGCATCCACTCCACGCCTCGGACCTGCATCCTGCCCCTGCCGTGTAACAAGCTGGTTGAACTTTCAAAGTGTAAGTTTGATGAGGACCTGCAGAATTTGGCAAGGGATCCGAAGGAAAAGGCAACGACTAGTATGGTTGCTGTGCCACTTTGGATATTGGTAGGGCAGACTCCGAAGATATTGTGTAGCGGCTTGAAATTCCCGCTGCAGGTTGCTGTCTTCGTTTGAAAAGTTTTGAAGCTCATCCCATGTTTGCTAATGCGCTCCTTGACTTGGCGACAATGTGCGAATCTGTAAATAATCTCGCTACATGACGCTTGATTTGTGATGCATGTGTAAGACGGATCCTCGGAAAGGAACTGCGGAGGACTGGAGACATGGATGTAAACATAGCTCTATGAAATTTACCTCCTCAAGCTCCCCTGATGGCGCCATGATACTTCTCAAGTGGCGCGGTTATAAGCCAGGGTAGTATAGCGGCCCTTTCGTCCCATCTCTGCCAGCGATCATACTCGGTGAGTCGGTGTGGGATACCTCCGTACTCCACCATGATCTTGTGTGGCATCCATGTCAGATTCTAGAGCCGGGGAAATACTGATCGAGGGGTACCAGCGGCTAAGGTACCCCTCAGAATCAAGCCATCGAAACGTGGGGTCCTGGTAAAGGCCTGCGGAGCAACATGATGAATGAACGTTAATTGTTTAGTCAGACACCGAGTAAGAGTCAGGTAAGAAATGGAATAGAAAGACTCACAGTTTTCAATGGTAACAAATAAGGAGTGGCACTTACATGGAAGTTCCTTAACGCCATGTACTGTCAATGATAACTTCTCACTGTCAACAACAGAGACTGGGAATCAGAAGAAACAAAATCCCATGTCAATCTTGCTGTACCTTATTACTCTCGCACCGGAGCCAGGCAGCTGGTCCTGCTCGACAGATCAGATGATACATGATACCACGTAGTGCTGCTGTGCCTTCTCGCGTTCGTACTGGATCTTGATTATCAGGGTACGGCATGTTAAACGACACCAGAGGAGGAAGGAGGAAGTGACAAAGCCGGTTCATGTTCATGTAGGCAAATATCCGAACCTATAGGATGTAATCCTCGTATTGCAGCTCATAGTGACATGCAGAGCGGATGTAATGGGAGAGGGGAAAAGAGGCACTAAGGTAGAATTAAGATTTTGTTCCCGAGCCTAGCGGGAGCGCTAACCTCGAAATGGGGCCATGAGCCGCGATAGGCGCACGGCTTTTAACCGGAGGCGCCATCGAAAACAAGAAGCAAGCACTGACAGAGGAGAATTAAGAGATCGCATGCCCTATCGGGGCTCGTGTGCGCGACTCTATCGAGATTGCCAGTATTTTCCCTCTTAATGACAAAAATTGCCCGCGGCACGGCCCGCGGCACGGCCCGTTTACGCCTCTCTACGACCATCACGTACGGAGGTACAGCTGGTATGTTTTGGCCCCTGTTTTTGGCAGGGGGGTATCGTCTAAACCTAAATAGGTAACAACACTAAGAACACTGGAATAGAGGTCTACGAAGAAGAATGTAAAGAACTTCAATTTAGTACTTAGTAAAGCGACCCTTTGCATCAATTACCGCTTGATAACGTTCCGGCATACTCTCAATTAATGCCCAGAACTCATGCTCTCCTACTTTTTCCCACGCATCCTTTACAGTAGCCCGTAACCTATCGTAAGATATATTCTCAGGGTAATTATCTCGAAGGTAGTTCTTCATGATATGCCACACCTTTTCTATTAGGTTTAGATCAGGAGAGAAAGCTAGCCAAAAGATAACGATTATTCCCCGGCTTGCAAGCTCTTCTTTCGTCTCTCTTACTGCGTGTCCTGGAGCTCCGTCTTGCATTAAAACTAAGTGAATCCCTTGCTTTTTACAAAGCTTAATATATCCGTGGATAATTAGAACTGTGTGTTGACAATAAGACTCTTGCCCTATAGATCCCCAATCCTTTTCCTAAAATATACCCGGCCCTTTCGTATGTCTATAAAAACAACCCCAAAACATCCACCCTTTCTTTCTCTGATGTCGCTCAACGATATAGGTAGGATCTCACTCTTCCCCAGCTCTCCTTGTAACCCAGGTTCGTGTATATCGACCGCCCGTAATCTAAGTCTCGTCAGTCCAAAGGATTTGATACCATTAATCCATTGTCCACTTCACATGCTCTTCAGCCTAAGCAAGTCGGATCTTACGGTTTGTCTCTGAAATAAGAGGCTTTCTCATAGCTAGGCGTCGGTAAAACCCTTCGCGGAGGAGAGCGGATCGTATAGCCCATTTCCGGACTCCAAAATTCATTACTTTAGCTAGTTGAGTGTACGACATCCTTTTGTTTTGTGCTAAGGCATATACAAAAAGGACTAATTCTTCAACTTGAGCTTGTGTAAGAATAGGATTCCGGCCGGTCTTCTTCTTTGGGGTAGCTCGTACAGAGTCCTTAACAGCGTACTTGATTTGTCGAGACGTTGGATGAAAGGCTAAGTGATCCGTGATTTGTTTATACGACTATCCAATATCGTAAAGGAGTTGAATATTGCGTCGTTGATCTCGTGTTGTTTGAGGGGCTTTCGTAAACTTTGGTAAAGGGCGAGAAGGTGGAGGAAGTTGAGAAACGAATTGAGGTTCAAGAGCCGGAGCTCTATAGAACACAGAAGGCTCAATAACTAGAGGATCCATGATGTTGATTGCATTGAATTGTATAGTAACTACAGTAGAGACGCGTGCTAAAGGCATTCAGGAGTTCGCGTTATTATTACCTATTTAGGTTTAGACGATACCCCCTGCCAAAAACAGGGGCCAAAACATACCAGCTGTACCTCCGTACAGCTTTTTAGGGGCACTGCGTAAGCGAATCACCTCCCGCATTCACAACATGGCCTCAATATATATCCTTGGCCTTCTAATGTACAGTGCCTCGCACAACCTTTAGGCTGCAGCTTATCTGTAAGGTACCCATCCCATCAAATCCCTGTCAGTCTGACAAGTAACTACCCTGGAACCTTTTGAACGGATGCGTGGACTTAAGATGACTGGTGGATGGAGAATGGAGATGGAAAGAAGTTGGTCCTTTGCAGACTTGCTCGTATCTTGATCCTGGAATATTTTCGAGCCTCGGCCATCTCTTGCGTGATTCTACGTTAGGGACAACCACCGTCATATCGGTGGGCAGCTTTGGCTCACCAATCAGAATGATGGCCTCGGGACACGCCCAGAGCTTGTCCATTTCAAGCTTTATCTCCTTGTTCTTGTGATACCAAGCTGTGGCAAGGTTATTAGTCGGTTGTAAGCTTTATTTATCCGACCTTGTGATATCGCGAACCTCGATGTTCAGTTTAGCCATTCTATCCCTCCATCATTGCGGCGCAGCGTCTTCGTACAGCACTATCGAATGCAGACAGCTGCAAGTCGTCGTAGTTAATCTCGCTATGCTGGTCTTGGATAACGAGCTTCGAACCCCGCAGAGCATCCCACAGAGCTGGGCAGACACCTAGGTTGAGAAATGGAAAGTCGGAACAGAAATGCCCCCATTATGGCCTCTCAATTCTAGTCGTTGGAGAGTATAAATACAGCTCAACGCCATGCTCGGGTTTGTGGTTTGGAACTCACTACAGCAACTTCTTGATCCCTATAACATCTCCCAATAACTTCCTCGCCAGTCAAAATGTACTTCTCTCGCTTCATCACCTTGACTGCTGCGATCCTCGCTGGCCATGCTGTCACTGCTCAGCTGTGTGAATCACCAACCAAACTCTGCTACAATGCTCCTGGGAGTACACCTCAAGATGTCGATATCGAAGACATCCAGTTCGTCGCTTCCTACCTCCGATCATACGGCGCTCAAACCCGAGCAGGTCGCCAGTTCGTCATGACCGCTGCCACTGCACCAGACTGTGCTGAATGGTCTCTCTACTCTCACGGAACAGTGCTTGCTACTGCCAGACACATCAACAGCACTGCAAATTCGAGCGTGCTGTTCGCGGACATCGCCAATACTATTGACGGAGGAGTTGGCGCCACAAACGCTCAGAAAGCTAATGCTCTTATTGGATGCGGAACTGATGGAGGCAGTCTCGGTGTTGTAAGTCATTCTAGCGGCAGTCTTTTCACATTCACCTTGCCTGGAGCAATCCGCAAAGGAGACCTTGCTAATTTGTCGACCATCGCAGGTATACAATGCCTCGAATGCGCAATACAACACCGCTGCGTACCTCGCCAACGGGTACACACCTTCGGGACTCATCGTTAAGATCGTATGGTCTGGTGTCGCATAGGAAGCTGGATAGAAACAATTCGAGAGGACGTGTCGGGATGGCATAAGCCTTCACAGAAGCTTAGCCATGATTTGGGGCAGTCAATAATATTAATCTTAGTTTCCGTGTTGTTGCTTGGACTAGTTGATATACAATGGGGATTTCGTAATCTTGCTCACCAAATTTCAACAATGACGTAGCTTGAAGAAACACGATGATGACGTTTCATCTAAGTCTTCATTATCACCGCCCGCTGTTTGTTTTGAAAAGCGAATACTCAATTGGCTATCTATCTTGCCCCAAACACCGAACAATTTTAAGTTCTCTTATACTAAATCGTGTTTGCAAATCTACTTAAAAAGCTATCAATCTTGAAATGAGATTTAGTGTCGTTTTGACAAGTACTCGACTACCATAATGTGTGCGCTCATAGACTTACTAATTGTTTTTGACTAGCTCCACCTAAGCGAACGGTAGCTTTTAGGCTGCTGCTTCCGCCCCTCATCTTCACTTCCTTTCCTCTTCCACTTACGACGCACTATTTCCAGATCAACCACTGCGCGCTCTTTCTGTCTCATGCATCTGCGCCATGGCATCCACAACATTTACCCCGTATTGGAGGCACTTTGGTCTGTCTCGCAACCCTTATTCATTTGTTTTCTTTGTCGTAGCCCAGATCGCTGGACGTCGCCGTCCCATTGCCGTGGTATCCAGCAGAGGACCAGCGGATCCAGAACACGGAGATGAAATAGGTTCGCTGCAAGGGTTCCCTCTCATTGCAGCTTGCCAAAGGATCATCACCATCTTCTCAGACAAGACTAATCGCACGGCGATAAAAGCCGAATTATCTCTTGCTGCAGGCTATTATATGAGAGATGAAGGGCATGAGGAATATCGTCCTGAACAAGTAGAGCTACGAGAGAATGATGCGAGCGATCGTTACCCCAGAATGGAGTCAGATTCGTGGGACCATACTAATATACGAGAGTTTCCATTCATTACCGCTTGCTTGCTCCAAGGGGTTGCTTTGTATCCCCAAGAGAGCTATTGCTACCAAGCAGCCCCGCAACCTTTGGGTACCGTCTATCGCGATATAAGCATCGAGTATGGCATGGTAGTCATCGATATCACGGACCTCAGCGCACTGCGATATGGAGTTGTTGGGTTTGCGACGATGCCAATGATGTGGGTTCCTTCTGCTGAAGCATTCCACCGACAAACAGGACCCGTAGGGTCTCACGTACCCCCGTCGAACTCTGGGGGCGAAATGCGCGTTCTAGACCAGGCGCGATCTCGAGCCGTCATGTCTGCTGCTGAATACTTGACCAAATTCCCAGGTCCAGATACAATCCCGGAGCCCCCTGAGGGTGAAGAGGTCAAGAAGCTACTGGCTCGAATACCTCTTGTCCACTCGGATGCACTGGAAATTATCTGGCCTAGTGGTTCAGAGTACGATATTGCACTTCCAATGGCCGATTTGTCAATTGGAACGAAGAAATCCTTACATGAGCAGGCTATCAGAAGCCTATTCGTAAGTACTCAAGACTCCATGCGTTATCGATTAGCACCACGTACAGATATACAACGGCCGTTCGTTATAGTGCAAGACCCACGCATATGAACATCTCCTTTTATTGTTTCAAATTGCAGCTTTCATCTTACATTGCTAATTATGATCTTCGAACCTTTAGCAAAGTACGATAGATGTTGAAAATTTCAACATCTCTATTTTTGATGATGTTCGAAAAGTCCCCAACTTCAAGGAAATGCTACAGCGCAATTTGCTGCAATACTCTAACAGACTTGGAAACACGCAGTCTGCAGGCATTCTTCTTCGACTTGCATTCGCCGATGGGGAACATCTCTACTTAGAACAACTGGATAACATCTCAGTGGAAGCCATCTCAGCGGCTGTGAACATTCCCGAGTTGGGTACGATATCGTCGATCAGTATCTGCACCAGCACCATGCGAAACCTATCGCCTAAGCTCATGGAGGGACTTTCGAAATCGGAAAGTCTTCGCGAGATATACCTCATGCAAAGCCCCTTGCGGAAAGCCGACACGCCAGACGTGGAGCTTCTTGAAGCTCTCGCTACTCGACCTCACTTTTTCTCGAGAGTGAAAGTCACGTTCGCGGGTTCATACTCAGCTGCTCTTCGCAAGATCTTTTGGCTCCCAACTATCTCGAAGAACACAAGCACGTCCGCGAGCACGATTCAAACAGCACCCCTTTCTATATTCCCTATCCAGCAAATTCTCATCAGCTACCAAATTACCCGAGGTACTCCATACAAAACCGCTTCCGTCTATTTGGGCGACAGCCTTCTCACACCTGAGCGGTTTGCTGCCGGTTTCCTGACTTATCTCCACAGCTCCAAGTCCAATTTTCCGGTAAAGGAGGACTTCAATTCTTCTGCGCGTCTTTTCAGCTTTTCCAGCGCCCCAGCATCTCTTACATCTTCCAGCCTATCTTCGGTCGAAATATCTCCTATCCCAGCGGAAAGCTTCGCAATAGGCGATGACAACATCCCCGATGATATCAGACCCAAGATTCGCGACTTGTCACCAGACGGCTGGACCGTCCTCATCACATCTGGAAAAGGCTGGAATCCGAAGGCGTCCAAGCAAGAAACAAAAAGCTCCTGCGGGCATGTCCGCTACGCAATCATTCGCCCTCGCAAACAGACTATCGAGGTTGAGAATCCACCCTCCACTCCACTTGGCCGTGATGAGTTAGAGGTCGTTGGATTGAAGGAATTCCTAACTATTACGGCGCCGGATGTGGATCTTGAACCTGTTGATCGGCGATTAGGAGAAATTGCCGAATGTTGCGAGCCCGGGTACCGCCAGGGAGTTATGCCAGGCAGTATTACGCCTGTGCATGTCTTGAAGCATGAAGGGGCAGCAGAGATGCTTCTTACATGTTTGAGAGATGCTCGGGATTTGAATGAGAATTTGCGTAGAGCTATGAAGAAAAACCTTGGAGGTGAGTGGCTTCCGGGGTCCATGTTGCCTTTGAATTGGTGCTGATCTATTTGTGCTCAGGTCAGCCATGGTATCCCGAACTTCTTCAAACGAGCAGTGATACCCGGTAATCAAAGTCATAGGATGAACGAGGGAGGGAACTCTTGAAATGCTGGAGGTCAAAGTTTGGAGCAGCCTGGCATGCAATCTATATTAATGTCGCCCTCTCACACTATTCAACTAAATAAGTTAGGCCAATAAGTATCTGGTATATATGAATGCATCCGTTCCACGTTCGGCTACTAGCCGGACAGCTTCATGGAAGGGCAATCGCCATCAGTGACGCGAAATAATGCCCAGAGAAGACATTACTATGGAGCGAGCGAGCCCCTAGTAATATGCCAGCAGGCGTTAAGATCTTACATATAAGATGGCCAAAGTCGGCGGAACTCGTAGAAGCCGCTGCATAGGCATGTCCAGTCCCGGCAGCTGAATGCTTTCCGGAAATATCCCGATCAACCATCGAGTGTAGATCGCAGAAAGGGTCTGCAAGTCGTAGCAGAATTCGACTAACCTCCCTAAATCAATAACAAATCCATAAAGCAGCGAGAAGAATGGTGGAAAGGAAGCAAGTTTTTGCAGGTCGATTCACTAGTCTGCTTCGTCTCTTTAAATAGCAAGATTATCTTCTTCTCCGTCTACAATTCAATATTGCTATTCCACGGAAGAAAGGACTCCCATTCCGACGACAACAGTAGATCAGATGATATTCCCAGCCTCTTTAGACAAGCGAATCGAGCGTCTGTGCTACTAAGCCTAGCTGAATATAAAGCGGAAGACGCCGTTTAGATCGGTACTTATACTGTACCTTTTAAAACTCGACAATCACTCGTTGAGTTTCCGGGGGTGCTCTTACCTTCTTTTTAGCTAACGTTGCAAGCGTTGCAGGATATAAGGCGGAAACTGAGCCTTTCATTCGCGGAGATCGTAGCACTAGACTCCCAGACTTCTGCTGCTATTATAAAACCTCTAGCATATGCGACGAAAAGAGGATTTAGTTTTAACCTCGACGTTTTCTTCGGCGTACCACTGACTCTTATACTAGGGCAATCATTCGACTTCACTAAGCTGGACGGGGGGTCCACGCTTGACGAAGCCCAACAATTCGCCGTTATCTAAGCTCTTAGTATAGGACTAGCTCTTATTTAAGGTCCACCTGGTACGGGGAAGAGCTATACCGGCGTCGCAATCATTAAGGCTTTACTCTACAACTGGAAAGCAGCCGACTTAGGCCTTATTATCTGTGTATATTATATAAAGTATGCTCTTAATTAGTTATTAAAGCATTTAGTAAAGGACGGCGTAATATAAGTCATCCGTCTAGGCTTACGATTTAAATTTGATTTGCTTTAAAATCTTACTCTTTATTATATAAGGGAAGGAGTCGTGCTTACGAAGACAGAAAAACATAATAAGTAAGAATACAATCGGGACATTAAAGAGACACTACGAGAGATTGAAGATATATTATTTAAGTTAAATAACCTAAAATCTTGGACAAATATTCAAGCGTATCTTATAAGGACTTATAATCCGCATTTCCGGGAGTTGTTTAAGAAAGGGGTAGATAAAGAGGAATTTAAGAAGTGCGGGGGAAGAAGTTTAGGGTTGTAGAGAGTTGGCCTAAGAGGGGCGCCGAAGAAACTCGCTTCGAATCGTCCCGTTGCTTAACTGTCGGCCATTTCTTTAAGGGGGATGTCGACGTCGGAGTGTGGTGCTCTTTACTAGTATTAGATTGAGCAAAGGAGTGTGCCGCTTACTAACGATTTTATTTATGCCCTAGATTCTTACTACGATTTCAAATCCGCGCTAAATAAATGTCATATGGAACTAGATCTTCGGTGTCTTCGGGAAGCTTATATTATCGGCGTGACGACGTCCGGGCTGGCAAGGAACATCGAGTTGCTTCAGCGCGTAGGAGCAAAAGTCATGCTTTGCGAAGAAGCCGGAGAAGTTCTCGAGGCACACACCCTCACTGCACTCCTACCGGGAGTTGAACATATAATCCTTATTGGCGACTACGACAACCTGGATGCAAAATGGGAAGTGCCTTCAAGCCTCATACGCGGCAGAGTTTCTATAGCTTTATCGGAGACGACCTATAAAGGATAAGTGCAAATAAAATCATTAAGAGTTAGTAATTAAAGCCGATTTCGAACTCTACTGTATCCTCTTTCAGATCGCTTCCCGACTGCTCGCCTCAGCCGATAGTCCTTCCTCGCCATAGGACTTATCCGCCTTCTCTATCTTCCTCCACATCCTCCATTCCTCCTCTATAACCTTTTCCTCGTCCGACATTGTGAGCTGCTCCTCCGGCGTTCTCTAACGATACTTTCGCTTTATTCGTAGAGGCTTCACACCTTATAATAGTGTCGACTTATCATTCCACTTCTCTGCTTCGGCCAGCAATATGCACAGTGTTTCGGGGCCAACTATAGCAGAGCAATCGGGAAGCCCGTTAGACAGTGCTTGGACGGCGAAGTTATTAAGAGGGAGCTCGAGGCCAAATAATAAAAGGATAGGATTTCCTTCGACGTCTCTGAAAAGCTACTCTATGTCAGTAATGTCACTAACTATCAAGGTGCATGCTTACCTCATTGTCAAGCTCCTGGATGACTTCGCCATTAGGCTGCCCATCGTGGCCCGGCGTCGTCTTCAACCGCCAGATTGAAATACTAGCTTCCTTTGACTTCTTGTATTCTAAATCAATTCCAACCACTACTCTGATTCCACTATCCGATGCAAGTAGGTAGTTTTTAGCCAGGTCAATTAAGCTCTTCCGCTTCTGCGAATACGAGACTTCAATTACGACGCCAGGCCATGCGGCATCTTTACGATGGAACCTTATATCAGGTTATTTGAACTTTTTACCGTCCTCCTCGAAGTGTATTGCGCCGCTCACTGAACTGATTTTGTTATGAATGGCCGCGTCTCGACTTGATTCTTTTTTAGATTCTCGAATCCCTTCTTAATCTCCGTAACTAGTTCAGACGCAAAGGTGTCGTGCAACGTCGTTGTCATTCAAATAATGAGTTTGCGGCCAATAGGATCGTAATCATATCTACGAACTACTATTAGCATCCTATAAAGACCTATTAATTGTGTCCATCACTTACCTGACTCGGTCCTCGTACTCCCCACTATTGAGCTTGCACACTATCCAGGGTACTGAAGGTGGATAGCCGTTCTTACAGCCCTTAAAGACGTGAAGGATCGCTGCGACACGCCCGAGAATTTGGCGTCCGCAGTAAGGGGTGGTATCGGAGGGCCATTAACGATGCTTCCTGAAGGTGTAGTTTGCTTGAATGATTCTAGCAGCGCCATGGGCATTGCGGTGAGGAAGTCTGGGGGGATAAATGTATTTTGATGATCGAGGGGAGTAGAGGGACCGAACAACCAGTGTTGTTGTGCTGGGGAAACATAATTCCGGCCGGCATGAATTTACCGAGCCGCAGTTCGATATGCAAATAAGAGATTACTAAGCTAGACGAAGCGCACTAGCCACTACAGTACCTCTAGCCACGATTGGCCTTTATACCAAAGGCTTCACAATTTCACTATAAATTACGGCGTAAATATTGAGGAGTCGGTTTGCACTAACCAGAATCGTTATTCGCTTCGATCCGAAGTACAGATCCGCGTGGCGATCATGCAGAAAATTGAGCGCCACATTAGCCACAAGGCTAATAACGGTTTTCTGCATAGTGATAAGGCTTTAGAGCTTGGATAAGACCCCTTTATTAAGTATTAGGGGTAATATAAGCTCGGTGATAGAGCTGTGGTGGAGGAACTCTGTTGCGCTATGAGAAAAGACTATTTGCAAATCAATCGTGAGGGCGACAATAACAATATAATATTCTAGTAGGAGAGGTTTTGGGTATCCGGGAGTAGCCATAGAATACAACTTATAAAACATTATGAGGGGTAATCAAGGTGCGCATGGATTTTAAGATGCTTAAAGTCAAAGTACCTATTATTTTTTCCGGTACGCAGGGTTTTCCGGCACGTAGGGATAGACGTTAGTGAGGCGATGCCGGTGGTGGCAAAACAAGCATCTGGTCTGGCGCCCCCTCGCCGGCCGGGCCTCCGACCTCCTTTTTATTCTAAAAGTCCGAGGGGCGGAGATCTGGGTTTTAGGTTCTTAGGGGTCCGGATATCCTGCTATTAACCTATAAATCGCGCTCTGCATTACTTATATATTAATATAATCAGTTATTTTAAACATAAAGAAGACCTTTTTCTTTATTTTACATTTCTACGTAATTCTTAAGCCGGCCTCCCCATATTACTTTATTATTAAGAGCGTTAGTAAATGGCATCCGCTTTTCGTCTTCGAATTCCGCCCCTACAGCCGCCAGAGGGGTAAGGGTAGGGAATGGCATTTAAAGCCGGTAAGGCAGGACGCCCCTTTCTTCTCTCGTTCAATAAAATGCCGGAATGGTTCCGACGTGAATTCAATTAGTGGATTCTCTATAGATATCGGCTTATTTTAGGCTCGGCTCAGGCTTTATTCTACAATTGGTCGTATATTCATAACGAGTTAGTCAACATTTATTCGCACCTTATCTCGGCTGTTTTTTTCTTACTCAGTAAGTGGTATATCTAGTAGTACCTTTGTGGTGTAGAAGTGGATCAAAGCACTGTGAGCAGTTGTAATTGAATTGAAGTGATTCATTGTTGTTCTAAAAGCTCTAAGCATCAGGAGAAAACAGTTGTTCTCCTGAAGGCGGTCTACAGTAGCAGAACCTAATTAGGTCACGTGCAGTGCCAAGAGAGCAGCTGCCCGTGCTTATACGACAACTTTATTAATAAATACTCCGGGGTCACTAGTGCTGATTTAATTGCTTTCTCGATCTTTATATTAGCGGCTGCTACGTCCCTATCGTTATTAATAACGTATTATACTTTAATAAATTATTTTTAACGCGTGGAATATTTCTGCCTACGACTAAATATACTAAGTGTAGCTATTTTTATATTAAGCGACCTTATCTTAGGGATATATATAGTTTTTTAGTACGAACCTTTACTAGGTATTATTTACTAGTTTATGGTTAATAAATCTTTATGTATATAGTTTTGTGTCTTAAGTTAGACCTAGTACTTAAGTTTAATACTCTTTTTACTTAATAAATTGTAGTCTTTAAGATATTGATTATTTTTATAATAATATATCTTAAGTTTTAGGGCATAAAGTATCGCCTTTTCCGAGCATTAATATTTATAGCAATTAGCTTGTTCGGTATTATACCCTTAGTCTATAGACTTAATGTGTTCGGTATATTACAGATAATAACAAAAGCATTTCCTTATACTTTAGTAAAAGTAAGGTGCCTTCTGTCTAAGACTTCGTTTTATATAATAAGTCTTTTACTTTTATATATAAGAGAGAAATAAACCTTAATATATATGGCTTTAAGACTAGGTTTCCCGAAAGTCGATATCCTGGCAAATTTAATCTATAAGGCTCCTATTCGATCTTCCATATCCTAATAGTATGCGCTATTGTGATCCAGTTAATAGGTTATTTAAATGCCTTCGACTATGCTTAGGCTAATCTTACTTACTCGACTCTTTAAGGTAAGTATATATGCCAATTATAGAGCTTCTAGTTGCTGGGACGAGCTTTCAAATTCTGACGGATTTAAGACCTATTATATAAGCGTGATTTTGTGTTTACTTTGAAAATTTATTTTAGGCGATTTATATTAAAAGGTCTTTAATTCTTTAGTCGTGGTAATAGAAGATATTTATTTTTAAATGCTATCGCGCCTTAGCGCAGTTTACTGGTCATATGTATGCTCTCGTAAGCACTCACGTGTATATATACTCGGGTTATAATCCTTTCTTGCAAAAGGTAACGCTTACTTTAAAAATCTTTTTGAACTCTTGCTTTTCACGTTAATCGTAAAGCTCTTAAACTATTAAAAGCTTGCTTTATTTCTGTATAATAATTAAGAATTATATTTGTTTTTATAAGCTATTTTTAATATATATAGATTTCGAGCTTTAATTAAGCTTATTTAATTCTAATTTTACGATTTTCGTTTCCTTTTTTTACGCTTAAACTTTAATACATTTCTTAACGTAATTATTAAGATATTATCGTACGATAATCTTAGCGGTTTTAACGTAAATATTATATACTTAAAGCCTGAAGACTTCTTATTATAAATGAATTATTTAATTCTTAGCGCTTAAATGCTCGGATTCTGGCTTTTCATTAACTCAGATATTTTAAATGCAGAAATATTAACTAAAATTATTAATAAAAATCTACGGATTACCGAGTAAATCGCTTAATAAAAGAATAATCTCGCTGAATTAGATTATATAATAAAAACGAATAAGTATAATAAATAACTCTAGAAATAAGCGCTCGATTGTCACGTAATAACTGCGTTTTCTTCGGATTAAATAATTATAAGCTTTAACGCTTTTATTACCCTTTTTCTTATTTAACCGCACAAGCTTATCAAAATAACTGCAGAATTTTATTAAAAGAAAGCCGAGACTGAAGCTAAAACGTATATTATAAAGTACGTAATATAGCAATTACGAATTATAATATATCTTAAGCTTTACGAATAAATTAAGAAAACTATAAGCCGCTAATTCTTTAATATAACGGCTGCATAACTCGTTACTAAGAAAAGAATTAATATTTAAGTATTAATTCGCACGCTTAAGATAATTCTATATTAAATAAATATAATAATTCAGACGATAACTCGCTAAGATTACTTATAATCTCTAAATACGAAGAACATCCGAAACCCGAAAGTCTGGATTATATAATACTAAAAGCTAATCCGTAAAAAGAACTTATATCGTATACCGGAAGTGCTTAGCATTCTTAGTATTAACCTTTTCTTAATCGTAATTAATAACTTTAATAATTTATAAACTTAAAAATACTTTCTTAAGATTAAAGAAGCTAACGAGCTCAAGATATTTTTTAAATACTCTTTAAAATAACTCATACGGCTGTTTTATTTTAATCAAGCTAATCGCCAGTATTAATAGCTTATTAATAGAAAATCAGAGTATAATTATTTTTTTACTTTTAATTCACGTTTTAATAATAATAAAATACCTGATTCGGAAGCTTCTGATTTATATAATTAAAGATTAAACCGATTTAAAATAAAAGGAAAACTTATAAAAAAAATATATTTATATTTAAAAAATAAAACTTATTATTAATCTTTTTTAAATTATACTTATTTTTAGATAATAATTTATAAAAAAGTATTTATTAAATATTAAAATAAAATAACTTATTTAAATTTAAAAATAAATAATTAATATTATAATAAAATCCGGTAATAGTTTATTACGTTATAATAAAAAGCTCTTTATAAATAAATAAGCTTAAATAAGCTTTTTCTTTAATTAATAAAAGATCTTTTAACGAAACTAAATAAATAAAAATCTGATAAATTAAATAAAAGAAAGTTTACTTTTCTCGGAAACTTATTAAATAAAAAAGGAATAAGCGGGACTTACGCGCACTCGGTGCTTTTGCTTAATCTAGCCGAGTATTTAATTACGAGTATATATTCCTTTTAGAATTTATTTTATCTTTTATTAGATTTTATTTTATTAAATAATTATAAAGCGATTAATTTAATTAATAATCGTTTAATATTACTAGAAAAATCTTTTATAAAATCTACTCCTGAGGATTTAATTAAATATAAGAGCTTTTAATTACTTATTATCAGGCGCGGAACTCGAATCATAAAAAGAATACTTAAAAGTCTAAATAAAGAATTATTTAATCTTACGCTTTATAATATCGTAATTATAAAAAACTTTTATATTAATATTATCTTTAAAGCTTATTTTTATAAAACCGGTCTTTAGTTCTGTAATATAAATTATACTTTAAGATAAAATAAAGAAGGCTTATTAATTAATAAATATTATATAATATAATAACTAAAACGTAAATAAAACTTCGTTTTTTTTAAATATAAATTACGTTTAATTTATTCTCCGAGCATTTATAATATTAACTATAATATTTTTAACGCTCTTTAGAAAAGTAAGCAAGTTATATAAATTATTCAGAGATTATAAGTACCTTAAAACAGACTCGGAGCGTATTTAATATCTGCGAGTAGGCTATTTAAGCTCGGATATTTTAAAGAAATTAATAAATACGGCAAGAAATATCAAGATTATTAAAATAATAAAAAAGATTAAGTGCGAGTAATATATTTTAACTTATATTATTTAAGTAATTTTTAAACGTTTATCGAAAAAGAAATCTTTTAAATTATTTTAAAAAATTATTTAAGATTTATTTAATTATCCGAAATATTAAAATAATTACTTTTAGCTTTTCGTGCTTAAATGCGAGTATAGCAGCTTACTCGTTAATTATATATTATAAATAAAAAAGTATAATAAAATATTTTAATATATTAAAAGCTTTAAAGCTTAAGTTCGAAAGCAATTTAGACTCTTAATATATAAATTCAAGCATAATTAAGAGAAAGTAATTATTATAATTTAAGGATTCACGAGATATGAAAAATAAGCTAATAAGCTCGGAATTAACTTCGAGCTCTTATTAACGGCAATTCATAAGCTAAATAGCAGAGCCGAACGAGCTAGTCAAGAAGTAATTAATAAAAGCATTAAGATAAAATTATTAGCTAATTTTCCTGTAAATCTGAGTATTAAATATATACTCGCAGGGATTTATTTATATAATAAAAGCTTAAGGCGAGTAAATAATTAATTATTACTTATTAAAGTTAACGATAAGTAGTTTCGGAATTATTTTCGGTAATATAACTTAGCGCTTATTATAAGACTTATTATAAATTTCAGATTAAATTAGAATAATATTTATATATATAATTATAAAGCGTATTTATTAATAATAAAAAAAGCTAAAAGATAAAATAAGAAAGCGTTTAAAATAATTACGCGTACGTATATCGGATATCTTATAAGTTTTTATACTTTTAATATTTATAAAATCTAAGTATTACGTTTCGATAGAATAATTATTACGCGTAATATACGCTTTAATAAAAATAGCTTTTATATTACTTTAAGTAAAGAAATAAAGATTACGATTTAAGAAGCTCGGTTTATTTACGATCTTATCGAAGAAGATAAATTTATTATAAATTAAGTTAGAATTATTAAAAATATTATTAAAAATATAATTATTAAGGAAAATAATACGAATCTCTTAAGCGAAGACTTGCTTTAATTATATATTAAACGAATTTAAAGATTAATTAAAAGCTCTGAGAATCAGAACTCGGGAATAAAAGAATATATTAATAGCTCGAGTATAATAAATAAATTTCTAATTCCGGAATATATTTTTATTTTAAAAAGCCTTTTTAAATAAAATAAAGAATTAAAAAAGAATGCGTTAAACCGAGAATTTATTTTAAATATAAAATATAACTTAGAAATATTCGATTCGCGTAAAAATATATAATTTACTAATCGAGATTCGAATATATTATAAGATTAAGCGCGAGATTTATTTCGATTATCACGTATCGAGATTTAAATACCGTCGAGATTTCGATTATAAGAAGAGTTTCCGATAATAATTTTAATACCGTATTTTTAAATTAAAATATAAAATACTCAGATAACAGAAGTAAGATAAGCGAAAGTAATACGCTTTTAGATTATAACAGAAGAAGCTTAATTAGAATTAAATATATTTACTAAAAGCTCAATAAAAATAAAAAAACTAATTAAAAATAAAAAGAAAAAAAAAATTACAAAAAGATTAAAATAATAAAGTATTTATAATACTTATAATTATTTTTAAATAAATACGCCTCGATAAAAGTAACTTTAAGCTCAGGAGTAAGCTTAATCTCGGGAGTAATTAAATCCTCGATTAATATAATAATCTTCAGTCCGAAGTCGATTAAATACTTTAAAAGCTTATATTTAATTAATATATATTATTAAAAGAATAAAATAATCTTCGAGATTTAACGAAAATTATATATTATATAATTATAATAATAATATAAATAAGCTATTAATTATTAAAAAAGAAGATCTTATTTTTAAAAATTAAAATCTAAGATCTTTTATTTAAATTAAAATAATAAAACGATCTTAAGAATTATTTAATAAAAGAATAATTTAAAGAAAATATAAGCTTAAAAATAAAAATAATAAATAAATAAAATTATTAGATTTTAGAAATATTTAATTTAAATATTATATTAATACTTATTCCGTTTATATAAGTTTTTAAGTATAAGCTAAATCTAGAAAAATATATTTTAAAATACAGATCCTGAATTATTATATAAAGTAATTTTTAAAATAAATTAACGATCGTTTTTATATACGCTAATATACTTTCAGCTAAATCCTTCTGAATCGCTATAACGCTCGCAGCTTATTTTAACTTGAAAGTCAAGTACTTCGACGTAATTAACGCGTTTATTAACGTTTTTCGGGATATAAACGATAAAATCGTATATTGCAGATTCTTTTTAAGTTTTAATAAGCTTGAATATATATTATAAGTTGATCGCGCTCTTTACGAGATACGTGATTCTTCGTACTTATAATATAAGCATATTAATAAAACATTAACAGATTTAGAGCTAATTTTATACTCGGAGGAATCGTATATATTTATAGACTTTACTTATAAAATCCTTATTCTCTTTTACGTAAATAATATTTAAATACTTTATTATTAAGATAATTTAAAACTCGGACAGGATTTTATTAAACGACTGAATTAAACGTACAATATATATAATCTTAGAGATATTAAATAATTCTTAAAGATTAAGATAATACGTAATAAAAAGCGTAAGATTATCTTCTTAATTTATAATTAATATATTAAGAAGATTACTCGAAAGTTTGAATAAGCTAATAAGAAGTATTTTATAATATTACTTTTTTAAATCGATCTTATTAAATATAAGAAATAAGCTTTAAAGAAATATATTAAAACTTATTAAAAAAAAGTTAAATCGGTATTATATATAGCAATTATTATTAAATTAGACGTAGTTTTTGCAATCGCTTAATTTTTATAATTCGCGATAAATCTTAATTTAAAATATTTTATAATTATATATTAGCTTATTCGCTACTTATTTAATACGCGCTTTTTAAATATTATATACGGAAGTAATTAAGAGAAAGCGCTTTATATTATTTCAAATATATCTTTCGCAAATAATATCGAAACTCGGAAATTATCTTAAAATTATATAATTTTATTATTCGGCAGGCTAATAATCTAAAAAATATTAAAATAATTTACGATTATTACGTCGATTATTAAAGCGGAATTACTAATATTAAAATATACCGGAAAAAAAATTATAATTCTTTAACGATTTTTTCGGAATTTAACTCTTAATATCAGTAAAACTTAAGAGATCTTTTATAATAATTAATAAACGATCAGATTAATTATAAATAATATTAAAAGAATTATTATTAAGCTTCGTTATATAAATATCTAAAATATATAACTTAAATAAAAGTATACTCGTAAATTATTTAAAATAATATATTTTTTAATTATTAATATACTTATTAATAAGCTTATAAAAAATCTGTTTCGTTAGAAATTCGAGTTTTTTAAAATATTTTTAAATTTTAATAATTATTAATCTTAAATTAAAAAGCTTTAAATATATTTATTAAAAATATATTAAAAATATTTTTATATAATCTTTTATTTATAAAACTTTTTTAATTTAATATTTTAAGTATTCGCGTTCTAAAAACGCCGAACGTAAACGCGAAATCTAGCTCGAGCTCAAATAAAGTTTACTTAAATCTAGCTTAAGTTTAAATAGAAATTATTTAAATCCGGCCCGAGCTTAAATAAAATCCGTTCAAATCTAATTCGAGCTTATAAATAATTTATTAAAAACGCAAAAAATCTACTTAAGCTCAGATTAATAAGTAATTATCGTCTTCAAGACTTTCGCGAACTTCTTTAAACTTTATATAAGATTATTAAATTTTATTAAAGATCTTATATTAATATTAATATTATTATCAGAATTATCTTTCTTATTATATTTTAAACTTAATTTCTAAAAGCGTACCGGAAGATCTAATTTTATATTTTTATCAGACTTATTATTATTTATTAAATCTTTTATTAAAGCTTTTAAAATAATTCTGTATTTTTTAATACTTTATAAATCGGTTAATAAAATACTCGATTAATTATAATACGATTATTATACTTTTCTATTATTAGAATTTATAATTATAATTAATCTTTTATTATACTTAAATATATTTCTTATAACAGAATCGCACTTATAACCGGAAGTGCAATTATAGCATCGACTTCTAGTAGCGAGAGTATTAGCGAAGTAATATTTACGATTATTACGGCTACGAATAATAACGCGAATATATAATAGATAAGAATTCGCAAACTTTTTTTTTAAATTTTAATTAATATAAATAAAATAAATTATTAATAAGAAGCAAGCTTTGAAATAATATATATATACCTCGAGCGCGCTTGATAAGAGAGCGAAGCTTAGATAGAATACGAGACGATTTACGCTTTTTTAAAATTAATAAAAAATAAATACGAGTCTTAAAAGCAGAAAGAAAAGCAAGAAAAGGAATCGAATTAAAACGCGAAACGCGTAAAGTAAAAGAGATATACTGAAAATCATTTTCATTTAATATAATAACGCTTCTGCTTAATATAATTAATAATAATAAAGTAATAAAAGAACGCGTAAGAATCTTCTTAAATAACGAGCTTAGCTTAACACGAGAAGATCAAAGGAGAATTAGCTTATTATTAGAGTTATTAATAAGCGTATTTTCATTTTCGCGCGAAGAAAAATATTATAGATTATTTTTAAGATTTATTTTAATAATTAAATAAGTAAAAAAAGGATTATTAATAAGATTATTAATTAGCTTATTATTAAATACTTCTTAATTATCGAACTTATCTTTAAAATCTTATAATATAATTATCAGCAATTAATTTAATAATATTAAAATTATTTAAAATTAAAAAAGAATTTACTTAGCGAGCTGCGATCTGATTATTAATACGCGCAATTATTGCTCTAAAAGCTTTAAAAAGCATAGCTAATAATCGAAAAGAATTTGCGAAAAAAAATAAAAGATTAAAAAATAAAAAAAATAAATAAGTAAGTAAGCAAACACGCGAGTATAAAATACGTTAATATTAAGCAAAAGTTAATTATAATAATACGAAAGTCGATATATATATATCTTTAAAAGTAATTATAATCGCGCTACTGCGGTATAAGACGCTTAAATTAATAATAAACTTATTAACCCGGAAGGCGGCGTATTATATTAACTAATAAGAAGCTGGCATATATTATTACGACTTCTTATTATATATAGTAATTATTCTAAAAAGATTAAATTTATTAATTATAATTTAATAACTTAATAATCAGACGAGACAGCACGAGATCTTAGCTGCAGACCGAACTTTACTTTAGCTTTATTTCTAAAACTTGCGATCTGCACGCGTTAAATATAATAATTAAGATTTTATTTACTTAATTATTATAATTTAATTATATTTTTAAATTTTATTTATTTAATTATATGTAATTTAAATACGTATTTATATTCTTATTTATTATTAATATAGATTACTTAGCAGATTATTTATATTAATATATAGAGTCTTCGTATATTATATCTTTAAAGCGCGTATTTATATTTTTATTTATTATAATATCTTAAAAGTATTAATTTGCTGCTCGGCGCCATGCTTTTACTAAGAACTAATATATATATTCGGAGAGCTTATATTATATCTCTCGACTGCTTATACGCTTTTAAATAATAAGGCTTATTTATATAACAGAGCCTTATTATAAGAGTATATCGCGCTTTAGCGCAGTCTACTAGTTATATATATGCTTTCGTAAGCACTTACGTATATATATACTCGGGTTATAATCTTCTCTTACAGAAAATAACGCTTATTTTAAAAATCTTTTTGAATTCTTGCTCTTTACGTTAATCGTAGAGCTCTTGAATTACTAAAAGCCTGCTTTACTTCTGTACGACAAATGCCTAAAGTTATATCGGCTTAAAGTAATTATTTTAAATTAGTAAATATATATATTCGGCGAATTTTTTAATAAGGGCCAGGCGTCTTAAATAAGCGAGAAAACCACTAAAAGTTACTAACTTTCAAACCTTATAAGTCTAAAACTATAAAAGAACTGTCTTTGATTTTTTTACGAAAGCTGTTAAGCTTTACTATTAGAATTAGCTTATAATGTGTCTTACTTTTTATAATTTAAAGAGAATATAAAAAAGTCAGGTAATATTACTAAGTGCCTTAATATAGACTTTAAACCTCTTTTATTCTTCTAATACTTTAGCTATAAGTCTCTTAATCTCATCAATAATATTGACATATATTAGTAGAGCCTTTTTGAGGTAAGCTTATTAAGTGTCTTACGATTCTCTGAAGCTCCTCACGTTAAGGAATATAGTAGCAGCTTATATATTAAATCTCCTATTATAAGTAAGTCTTTTTAAATTAAATATATAAAAACGTTAGATATATATATTAAATATAATATATTACAATCATTATAGTCTTCTTTTAAATAAGATTTTGGAATATAAGAATGATATATATTAAAGTAAATATTAGAAAACTTATTACACTTTAGCCGCTAATTACTAAACTTATTTAATTTATATTAATAAAAGTTATAAGTCCGTTTTTAAGCTACTTATATTCGTTATGGGCATAGAAGCTCGCCGGATTGTATATTAACGGACGGTCGGATTAGGTATTTACAGCAGTATTATCGCATTACAAATCGCTATAAATAAGAGAAGGTTTAATAAAACGACCTTTAGATTCCATAAGTCTTAAAAGTCGAGGAATCACTTTTTAATATATAACTTCCTTAATATCGTCCATCTTTTATTAAGGTCCTCTACGTTTAATATTAAAATTTATTATATGTTTAAAATTATTAATAAAGAACTTCTCTTAAATAGATACGTATTTATTCTTTTAAGGAAGATTTCCGTTATAAATAATAATATAAAACCCGAATTTGCCGTCTAGCGCTTAGCTTTTATTATATAAAGAAGCAAGTTTACGGCAAAACTCATTCGGCTCAGGGAGTTCTTTAATTAACTCGTAAAATTTACAGATGTAATAATATGCGTTTAAAACGTTCTTAAAAAATCCTTAAGCGATGGGCTTTAAAGTGAAATCGCTCACAATAGCGTGGATAACTACTGTCGATTCGAACTTACTATAGAGGGCTCTTATCTTATAATCGCCATAAAAGACTTATTGTCCACTTCTATTAATAACAAAAGAACAGAAAATAATTTATATTTAATAAGTTTAACCTTTAAGAAATAGCTCTCCTTTCCTTTATTATTATTAATAATATTAATTCTGTAGTATTAAGCCTAAGCTAATGAGCTATAATTTATAACGCTTAAGGGGTTTTTAAGTATAGGTACGTCTAATAATTATATTAGCTTTTAAAATTATAAAGAGAGCCTTACGAACCTAATTAAATAACTTTAATAGTAATAGTATATACTCCAATAACTTCTACTGTGGCGGACATGCTTTATAAAATGATTGAATTATTGACTTCAGGAATGTGATATATTTACTATTTATGGAATCCTTAAAGAATAAATATTCAAAAGAAGTTAAATACTGTTTATAAAAACCTTTGTATTTGATAAATGTTTATTTATAAACGCCTCTAAGGGTCGATAGGGTCGTCGTAGACAGGCATTAAATATTAATGCTACCAAATAAAGTAATTATTAACAAACTTAATTTAAGGTAACTACCTCGATAACCTACTTAAGAAGCAAAGTCGAGGATTAGCGAGCTTAGTAGCTGTATCAGGATGGGCGCCCGCCATGCTCGTGAGGCTCGTGAGTCAAGCGAGGCGGGCAAATTTCGTGACCGATAAAGCGACTTACCATCGGACGGATTAAAGATAAGTATTACAGTAACAACAAACGCTTTAAACAATTTGAAACCGACGTAAATACTCCTGGTAGTTGAATCTTGCTTTTTGGCATTTTACTTTATATTTTAAAAGGCCTTTCGTTGTCAAAAACTGCAAAATATTAAAAATACGAAATCTCGCTTCATCGGTCACGAATTGGCCTAGCCTCGAAGTCACAGCATAAGAAAAGGGCAGGGATTTACATATGGCAGAATCGAGATCCCTAGTTTCTGATTTACCGTAAAACAGACTAGTAAATAATAATTAGCGCTATTGGAGAATAAGAATAATAGTTAAATTGTCAGGAGTGGAATCTAATATAAGGAGGGTCGGGGGTTCTACGGAAGGTTTACAGGCTTGGCACGGATCACGTGTTAATATCTTTATTTATTTACTTCGGAAAGGAGTAAAAAAGATTTAAAAAGCTAGAAATTAATTTAAATTATAATTAATATACTTTAAACGATTTAAATAATAATTTCTTATTATTTAAACCTTATATTTTTATATTTTTATTTATATAGAAATAATTCATTACTTATTTAAAGCCTTCACGAAATAATTATAATAACTAAAAACAAAAAGAAAATAGCTTTAGCGGCAAAAGGAACATTACGATCACCTTTACTTTATTTTATTAATTAACCATTGAACACCCTTTAAAATAACCTTAAAAATAGTTCGCTTACGCGTAGCGAATAGTTCTAGCGCTTTAACGAGGGTTTAAAAGATCTTATAAATAACGACGAAAGGAGCTCGGATGCCGAAGTAATTATTAAGATTAAGCGACGACAAATTCTAAAGATTTAAATATAAATTAAAAAGAAAAAAGAAAAGAAAGCAGTTTAAAACCGAATCGAAGAGCTAAAAGAAGTAATACGAGAGTAAGAGGATTTAAAAAGAGAATTAGCGGATATATTATAAAAAAAAGAAAAAGAAAAGGAAAGTAAAGAATATATAAATAAAAAAAAGCGTTAACGCGCGAATATAACCGGAGACCGCTATCGTAACGAACTTATAAGACTTTCTCGAGATGACTTTAATATACGCCCGATATCGTATCGACGAATTCCAAAGATGCGAGAGCTTCCGACATATAAAAGTAAGAACGTTAAAGAAGCTTAGTCTTTTATTTAAAATATTAAGTAAAAGTTCCGTTAAAATAAAAAGATAATATATATTATAAATAAAAATAAAATTAATAAATGCGTCTTTACTTTTAATAAAAAGATAAAACGAAAGTAAATTAAATTTAAATTAAAAGCCGGGATAAACTCATTTACTTAAGAAGGGTTTAAGTAGTAAATACTAAACTTAATTATAAACCTTAGAAATCGAGAGTTTATAGTGCTTAATTAATATAAAAACGCTTAATAACGCAAAAATAAGTCGATGAATAATTTTATATTTTTCTTTAATAACTTAAAGTAATAGTTAAAAATTAAAAATAATACAATAAGACGACGGACTTTTTACGTTAAATTAAAGCTTAAATTAAAAAAAGAAATTACTAAACTTAATATTATTAAAATCACTAAAACCTACGAAGAGTTAATATCTTTAACTCGTCGTATTAAGAATGCTAATAAAGTAAATAATTAAAATAAACCTCGGAAGAATACTAATAAAGCTTTAAAAAAGAATAATAATTATTTTTATAATAATAAATTATTTTATATCTCTTCTTTAAACTCAGACCGAAAGCGAGACGAGTTTAATAATACGAATCGAACTTTTATCGATGCTAAGTCGAGAGCAAAAGGATTAAGTAATAAAGAATATTATTATTATAAAAAGCTAGGCTATTTAATAATAAAATGCTTAAAAGTTATATATTATAATTATTAAAAGAAAAGATATATTTTTTTAAATTATACGGAATTACGACGGACAAGAAACGGATTAGCCCGATTTTAATTTCGTTATTATTAATAAGATTAGGCGAGGAAAAAGAATAATAAAGAATTATAATATTAATAGAAATTCGGACTTAAGATAAAAGAGTGCGGATTAAACGAACACTTTTTGACAGCGGTATCGAAAGTAATTATATTTCTTAAGCGCTTATAATCGAATGCGAATGAAAGCTTATAATTAATTAAATTAATTTAATTATAATTAAGAAAAGAAAAGTTATTATTTATAAGACTTATTTTTTATAATTATATATTATTAATAATAAAAGCATTACAAAAGGGCATCGGCAGTCGTATATTGCCTACGACTTTAAGATTTTAAAGTTATTTTTATTTTAAGATTTTCTTAATTTAAAAAAATTAACTTTATTATTAACTTTTAATCGAAGACTTAGCGGTTTTCTTTTAAAAAGAATTAAATTAACGTTATTTTTATTAAAAAGTTTGCGAAGAAAACTCAAAAGGACTAAATATATTACGTCGTATTTAACGCTAAGACTATCGAAGGTGCCGAGTTACTTCCGAAATATATTAATTATTAAGAGATCTTTAGCGAAATAAGTGCTAAGATATTACTTAAATATTATTTAATAAAATATTAAATTAACCTTAAACTTAATAAGGAACTATTATAAGGACCCGTTTATTTAGTCTTCGAATTAGAGTTAATAATGCTCTAAGAATACCTCGAAGCGAGTTTAGAAAAAGGTTAAATTTAAAAGTTTATTAACTTTATAAGAGCGCTTATTCTGTTTATACTTAAGAAAGGCGGAAGATTACGATTATATATTAATTATAAAAGACTTAATATTATTATAATAAAAAATTAAACTTCTTTACTTTTAATTAATAAAACTTTCGATCGGTTAAGACGCGCTAAAGTATTTATAAAGCTAGACTTAAAAGATGCGTATCACCGACTCCGAATTAAATAAAGCGACAAATAGAAAACGGCATTTCGGACTTAATATAAATACTTTAAATATTATATACTTCTTTTTAAACTTTCGAATACTTTAGCGATATTTTAAGCTTATATTAACTAAGCCTTAATTAAGTTAATAAACGTTACTTATATAATTTATTTAAACGATATTCTTATTTTCTTTAAAAGCATCGAAAACTATACGGAAGCTATTCGAGAGGTCCTCGAAAAGCTTCGCACTTATAAACTTTACGTTAACCTTAAGAAATGCGCATTTAATATTAATATTATAAAGTTTTTAAAGTTTATAATAAGCCCGATAAGTATCCGAATAAACTCTTCTTAAGTCGAGAGCATCTAGAAATAGCCTTTGCTTAAATCGTGGCGAAATATATAAGTATTCTTAAGATTTATTAACTTTTACCGCTGCTTTATTTATAGTTATATAAAAGTTATTTAATTTATTATTAATTTATTAAAAGAAATATAAAAAGAAAAAAAGACGGAACTTTTTCGATTCTTTTACGGAGCTATTATAGCATTCTTAATCTTATAAAAGAGATTCTTTTAAGCTTTAATCCTTTATTATTTCGACTTTTAATTAAAGATTTAAATAAAAACAAATGCTTCGAAATTTGCTATTAATAGAATTTTATCTTAATTATTTAGTAGCGGTACGGAGGCTTAATAGCATCTTATTGTATTTTACTCGAAGAAGCTCTCTTTTCTTAAATAATAATATAAAGCTTACGATAAGGAATTAATAATAATAATATATATATTTAAGTAATAAAGTTAATACTTTTAAGGCGCTTTCGATATTATTATAATCCGAATAAATTATTATAATCTTAAATACTTTATGACGAAATAGAAGCTTATCGAACGGTAAGCGAGATAAGCCGATGAATTAATTAAATTCGATTTTATTATTAAATATTAAATTAAAGCTATAAATCCTATTAATAAGCCTTCGCGAAGATTTAATTTTAAAGACTCGAAACTTAGTCGAAGTAAAAATAAAAAATAAAAGTAATTACCGACGTTATATTAAAAGCTACGCTTAATTATAATATTATAAAAAAGAAAGCTTTTATTAATAGCATTTCTAAAATCGGGGCTTAAATAACTTCGCATCGATAAGTTATTATAATTAAATTAAGGATTATTTATAAAGGATTTATAAAATAGCGAAGAATAATCGGAAAAGGTATAAGGGACTCCCGACGGGTTTATTATTAATATTATTAATTATAAATAATATATATTATAATAAGTAGTAGTTATATTATTATAAATTAAAATAATAAGTAATAAACTTTTAAAACTAATTTAAAATATAATCTTTAATTTATAAAAAGTAAATCCTTTTATAATAAATAAGACGTATAAATTAATTCCGAGGGGACGTCGAGTTAAGTCTAAAGGATATTAGAAAATGTACGAAAATGAATTATTATAATATTATAATAAAACTTATGTATTATTTAAGAAATCACTTTAAAATAAGATTTTAAGTATTAATTATAATAATGCCGTAATAAAATACTTTAAATTTTAAAGAACTTTTAAATTGCTTTTAAAGAAATACTTTTAATAAAAATTACGTATAAACGTTAAAAAGTATATAAGCACTTAGGTAAAATATTAAAAAAGAAAACTAAAAAGGCACCGATTTTATAACGAATTAGCCTTATTTTCTATTCTTTTAAAACTTTAAGAAGAAATAATTATAAATTTTATTATAAACTTATCGCCGAATAAAAGAATAAGTTAAGTATACGATTTTATTCTCGTAATCGTCGATCGATTTACGAAGTTAATTTAATATATCCTTATAATAAAGACGATTATTACACTTAAGTTAGCCGAGTTTTTTATATAATATATATATAAGGACTTTAAATGCCTTAAAAGTATTATTATTAATAGAAGTTTTATTTTTATAAATAAATTTTAGTTTTTAATAATATTTTACTTTTAAGTTCGACGCCGATTTAGCACCGCATTTTATTTACAAATTAATAAGTAAACCGAATAATAAAATTAAGTCTTAGAATTTTATTTAAAGATATATTATAATTACCGCTAAAATAATTAAGCTTTTAAGCTAATTTTAGCGGAATTTATATATAATAATTTAATATATATATTTACTAGTTTAATACCTTTTTAAATATTATACGAGTTTAATTTAAAGCTTAGTTTAAACGTCGAGAATAACGTTTAAAAAGAAGAAGCACTTATTATAATTAAGAGAGTAAGATTCTTATAATAAAAAAAAAAGTATTTGCGGAAAAGCTTTGAATTGCTTTCGAATCTTATAAGAAGTTTTACGATATTAAATACAAAAAGATTAAGTTTTAAGTTAAAAACATGATTTTATTAATTACGAAGCACCTTTAATAGTTAAGGCCTTCTCAAAAGCTTATTAATAAATTTCTAAAGCTTTTTAAAATTAAAAAAGTTATTTATAATTATAATTAAATATATTAGCTCGAACTGCCCCTAATTTATTATATTTATAATACTTTTTATATATTATTTTTAAAATCATAATAAAAACGAAAAGGAGTCGAAGCTAAACCGGAGGCAATTTAAATATAAGAATAAGAAGAGTTCGAGGTTAAGTCTATTTAAGCTTATAAAAATATAAGGTGAGGCCGCTTATATTTAATTCGTTAAAAGAATTACTTTATTATAAATAATACTTAAGAGCTTATAAGTTATTTTATATACGTTAAAGATATATTATAAGAATATTTAAGAAATATATTAAGAAAAATAAAATCGGAATTATAATAAAAGTTATAAAAATAAAAAGATTAAAAGTAAAAGTTTTTATTTAAGTGTTAGATTTCACTTCGGTAACTCATGCCGATTCTACCCTAGAATAGCCGAAGGAATTTCTACTGCTTACGCGGCCTGGAAATTACCTTCGTATTCCGGGAAATTACGCTCGTATTCAATTACGTAGCTCGTATAAGCTACGTAACTAATTACGTAGTCGTAGAAGCTTCTAGAGAAGCTATTATTTTGTATATAACTACTGAAGAGCTCTTCTAGCTCTTTAAGCAAGCAAGCAAAGCAATTCTCTCTCTTTGATCACGTGTCCTCACTTACTGCGCTTCCTCATTCCTGATTAGCTCGCCTAATCTCACATGGTAGCAATTCGGCAATTCGCTAAGGCAGCCAATAATATCAGTTACCGACACACACCTTCCCGATCGAGACGACTAAGCTGAGCTTTCTCGGCTAATACCGCTTCGGCTGCTTCCGTTCAAACGCTTGTCGATAAAGCCATACTAGCTTCTCTTAACTAAAGTAAGCTAGACCCCTTTGAGCCCTTACTAACCCGATTAGGACGAATTACGGACCCGAGGCCTTTGACCCTGAGACTAAACCCTAGGGAAATCATAACTTAGCGGTCCTTAGACGTTATAAGCGCGCGTAGCCACCTAGATTGCGGTTCTAGGTCTTATAACAAATTTCTCATTCCTAGGTGTCCATACTTTTTACGGCGCTAGCAGTGGCTATAAGTAGCGTGCTAGCGTGGCTTGTATTAGGGAGTGGCTGTCCGAATCGTCATTAATCTAGCATAAATTACAGTGGGTTTTTAGGCTTTTCTAGTTGTATAAGAAGCCATCCTCGGAGAGGGTTATAGTTAGTTAAGCTTATTAATTCCTGTGAGAAAAACTAAGCTAGTAGTGGCGCTAGCGTTGTAATAAGAGCCTAAGCAGACCCGCTGGGAACCCTGTTATAACAATAGCTAAGCGAAACCCTTGGTAAGGTAATAATAAGTCCTTGGCAAGGCTTTTTTACCTTAATTAATCGATTTTAAATCGATTTAGGGCATACCAAATTAAGGAGGGTAGCCTCATTATGAGGTTATAAAGACTTAAATAAAGTCTAAGACTAGAATAGTTTAATAAATTATTATAAGTGATAATCGCCTAAAGGAATCAAAGCTAAACTCAATCGAGATAAGCTTAAAATGGCTGCTACTGCCTTTAAAGGAGAGAAGCTAGTAGGGAAGTCTAACTATATTGAGTGGATAAATCCCGCTAGTCTATTCCTGGAAATTAACGGCTATATGCCTTATATTTCCGGCAAAGCTTTACCTCCGGACTAATCCTTATATTACGCTAGGGGTACTGAAGGAGGTAGAACCGTATTAGCCCCTTATTCTCACGAGCTAGCCGTAAAATATCATGAGAAGCTAGACTACTTTGAGACGCAAAGCCAAAAGGCGCTAGGGGCGCTAAAGTCGATTATATCGCTAGAGAATCAAGAGCGATTTAAAGACAAAGATACGGCTAAAAAGCTATGGAACGCTATTCAATCTACTTTCGGCTAATTAACGCTTGAGTTAGTCGGCCGTTATATAAATCAAATCGTCGATTCCAATTATAGCTCTTATAAGAGCATAGACGAATATATTAGCGTAATCCAATCGAGCGCCATATACTTAAAGCAGTTAGACTGCGAGATTCCAAAGCCCGTAATTGCTAGCCTAATACTTAAAGGCTTACCGAGCTCTTTTGACGCCTTTTCATCTCGTAAATACGAGAAAATGTTAGGTGATCTCAAGAATATCGATATTGACGGTCTAATTAACGACCTAATTTCGGAAGAAGCTCGCATGGGCGCTAACGCCGACCTTAACGCTAATAAAGCGTTTAAAGGCGGCAAAGGCGGTAATAAGAAGCACTGCAATAAGTGCAAAGTCACGGGACATATAACGTCTACGTGCTGGGTCTTACACCCTGAGCTGAGGCCTAATAATTCGGAAAACCCGAATAAAAAGCCTAATAATAAGCCTAAAAAGGCTAAGGAGTCAAAAGGCGAATCAAAAATAGAGTCTACGAAGGCTATTATGGCCGTATCTAAGACTTATACGCCGCCTAATAAGCACGTGAGGGCTAGAAAGCCTATAAAGGCACACACAAACGACTTATCCTTACCGAAGGGTAGGTCAAATGTGAAGCCTAAAGTGTAGCTTGAATCTCTAATTATGAGTACTTTTGTAAATACTATAAAGGAATTAAGCGAGTCCGATTCTGACCAATCAGAGGGAGATATTGTAAATCAAGCTTTTAGAACCGTCTATAATTACAGACTAGTTCTAGACTCCGGTGCTAGCGAGCACTATACGCCTAATAAGGGATGGTTACTTAACTATCAACTTACCCTTCGCAAATCGGTTACAATCGCTAATGGCGACGTATTACCGATACTAGGCACGGGAGATATTCCTATTAAGGGCAATAACGGCATAGAAGTAGTTATCTAACGGGTAAACTATATTCCGGGGCTAAAAACGACCCTTTTAAGCTCAAGGGAAATGACTAAGAAAGGCTGGTTAATTAACTTTACCGAGAACGGTGCTTTATTAAAGCATAAAAAAGGCCAATTACAAGCTAAATGGGACTATAACGCCTATTACGTTCAAGCGGAAGTCGATATTGACGCTCTCGAACCTGTAATATATTAGGTAGACTCAAATTCGCCGCTAGACCTTTACCATAAGAGGCTAGTGCATATAAACAAAGAGTCGATTCTTAAAACGATCGAGAAAAGCCATGGATTAAAGAAAATCCAACAAAAAGACGTAGAGCTAGCCGATTGTAACGCTTGTAATAGCGGCAAAATGTACGTGATCGGCAGTAAAAAGCCTATGTCAGACGCGCCACCCTTGACTATATTCGATATCGATATCGCGGGGCCTTTTAAAGTTAAAGGACTTAAAGGAGAGCGCTATTTCCTTACTATTACATGTAGAGGATCAAGAGCTATTTGGCTATACGCCTTAAAACTCAAAGCCGACGCTTATGACGTACTTATTGACTTCTATAATATAATAAATACGCAGTTTAGTCAGAAGGAAATCAAATTTATGGCGAATATTAAAGCTTTTAAGCTTAATAACGCCGGGGAATTCAAGTCTAATAAATGGACGCATTATTGCAAGCAACAGGGGTATATATGTGAATACACTAGCCCTTATTCCCCTTCTCAAAACGGAATAGCCGAAAGGTTAAATAAATACCTTATTAAGCGGCTAATTAGCGTCTGTAAGGCTAAGAGAATACCCTTGTTTTTATGGCCTTACTTATTATAAGGAATAGCTTATATTAAGAATCGGTCATATAACTCCGTCATAAAGAAGACGCCTTTTGAAGCTCTATGCGGTAAATTACCGACAATCGACTATATTCGTATACTAGGCTCTTTAACTTACGTACTTGAGAATAAAAGAGCTCATAAGCTAGCCGATAAATTCGACAGGGGTATTCTTGTCGGTTTTGAGTCTTCTAATAACTACTTGGTTTATTTACCGAGTAAAAGAGCCGTTATAAGCTTTAAAAACGTCCTAATTAAAGAGGATTTAATCCTTAAGGACGATATGACGGAAGAAACCGAATTCGACTATATAGTCGAAACACTTGAAGAGTTTGAAGGCGCTAGCGATGATATTACTAAGCCAATAAGTAGTATCAACGACGAAATGCCTAATAAAGGCAATATAAGCGAAAAGTCGCCTATCGACCAATCAGAGGGCGAGAAAACGGATTTTGAAGACGAATCCGACTTATTCGCACAAGAGCTCCCTCAAACGCCAAAGGCCAATAAAAGGCCTAATACGGCTAGCCCGGAAATGCCTAAAGCGCCTATTAAGAGGCCTAGAAAGGATTATTTGAGCTGGGAGCCTAACGTCGTAACTAGAAACGCTAGTACTAGCGCCAAAGACTCTAATAACTCTTCGGAAAATCAGCCAGTAATACACTTAAGCTCTAAGACGGCTATTCGCCAGCTAAATAACTGGTTAATCGAAGAGGAAAAAGAAGCTTTTTCTGTCTATAAAGACGCTAAGAGACTAGCTTCTATGGCTCTAATAAGCTCTAAAATAGACGAAGATCTAGAAAAGGAGCTAATAAAGCTACCCGAAGAGCTAGAGGCTAATAAAGTCGTTATTAAACGGACTAAAGGCCTTCAAATTTACGAGCCTAAAAGCCTTAAAGAGGCTATGGCCTCTCCGTACAAAGACTATTGGCTAAAAGCCATGGAAAAAGAAGCCAATTCCCTAGAAAGTCACAAGACTTAGGAAATAGTGCCAAAAGACGCTAGCAAGGCTTATAAGCCTTTAAAAACGAGGTGGGTGTATAAAATCAAAGAATCACTTAATTACTTCGAATTTAAAGCTAGATTCGTCGCTAAAGGGTTTGAGCAACTCTATGGCCTTAACTACGTAGATACGTTTGCTAGCGTAGTAAAACAAATGACTTGGCGACTTATATTCGCCTTAGCGGTCCTTTACGGTTGGCTTATATGGAAAGTCGATATAATATCGGCTTTTACGTAGAGTAATATTGACGTAAATACTCTGTATATAGTGCCTCCCGAAGGCATAAATGCCCAAAAATACGCTAGTAAACTACTCCTGCTTAATAAAGCCTTATACGGGCTAAAACAGTCAGCTAGGCTCTGGTTTATTACGCTAAAGGAAGTCCTAGTCTAAAAACTCGGTTTTCAAGCCTTAATTACCGAGAATTACATCCTAATTAATAAGGAGCAACAGCTTATAGTCTCTATTTACGTAGACGACTTAGCGATAATTGGCCCAAGCGTTAATAATATTAAATCCTTTATTAAAGAGCTTAAAAAGCTCTTTAAATTAAAGGATTTAAGGCTAATAAAGGACTACTTGGGTATAAATATCGACTATAACCTAGACAAAGGTTATATAAAGCTAAGCCAAGAGAGCTATATTGAGAAAGTGCTAGCGCGGTTTAATATGACCGACTGTAAGCCTAAAGATATACCAATGGATTCAAAGGCTAAACTAGAGCCTAATCCTAATCAGGCTAATAAAGAGGAAATAAATTAATATCAGCAAATTATAGGCTGCCTCTTGTTTCTTACGCTAGCAACTAGACCCGATATTTGCTACTCGGTTATAAAGCTCGCTCGATTCGCTAGTAACCCTAGCACCGATCACATGATTGCCCTTAAAAACGTGCTTAAATACCTAAAAGGATCAAAAAAGCTAAGGCTAATTTACGAAAAAAGCTCTAGTCGATATATAAGCGGCTATTGCGACGCCGACTACGCCGGAGATATTGGTACGGCTAAATCGACTAGCGGCTTAAGCTTTTACTTAGCGAGTTGCTTATTTAGCTGGAAAAGCAAGCTCCAAAGTATTATAGCTTAAAGTACGACTGAGGCCGAATATATGGCTATTAATTCGGCTTTTAAAGAGGCTGTTTATATAAAGCAGCTTCTAACTGAATTAGGCTATTACATACAGGAACGATTCCCTGTTTATACGGACAATAACGGCGCTCTCTTATTAGCTAATAACTCTTAATTTCACGAGAGGACTAAGTATATTGCCGTTAAATACTACTACGTCCGCGACCTCATAAATCAAGGCGAAATAGACTTAATTTATATAAGAGGGTCTAAACAAAAAGCCGACGGCTTTACGAAGCCGCTAGATAAGCCTAAATTCATTGAATTCATAAGGCTTTTAAGACTAGTCGAATAGGGCTAAAGCGGAGGAAATAAGATTGTAATTTATATTTCTCTCTTCACAACTGGCCTACCCTCCGCAAAGGGTTATTTTATGTATTTAATCTATTCTTGTAAATATAAGCTCTGCTTTAAAGCTAGCTTATATATAAGCTTATAAAGCTATTACGTCACTCATTAAGAGGGCGTGTTAGATTTCACTTCGGTAACTCATGCCGATTCTACCCTAAAATAGCCGAAGGAATTTCCACTGCTTACGCGGCCTGGAAATTACCTTCGTATTCCGGGAAATTACGCTCGTATTTAATTACGTAGCTCGTATAAGCTACGTAACTAATTACGTAGTCGTAGAAGCTTTTAGAAAAGCTATTATTTTGTATATAATTACCGAAGAGCTCTTCTAGCTCTTTAAGCAAGCAAGCAAAGCAATTCTCTCTCTTTGATCACGTGTCCTCACCTACTGCGCTTCCTCATTCCTGATTGGCTCGCCTAATCTCACATTAAGTCTTAAAAAGCGCCGGAAGCAAAATAAAAGAAGCCCGAAAGTATAAACCGTAATATAATAAAAGCCCGAAGGCGCCATTTACAGCTCGAGGCTGCCCTCGCTAGGAGAGAGGAAGCGGCGGGCCCGAAAGTCCTCCTTTATATCCTCATTCTTATCCTTATCCTTAACCTCGCCCTCGGGGGCCTATCGAAGTCAGTACGGAGGAAATACGAAGGCATATTAATATTTATAAGAATACGACGCAATAACTCTCGAAGAAGAGTGTTAATCTCGTTTTACGTAGCAAAAAGCTAGCGAAAGAAGGCATTAATAATAGCAGCAGCGGCAGAAGCAATAGTAATAGCGGCGGTAAGACGGGGAATAATAGAAGCGGGACGGAAGGGAGATAAGGCGTTACCGCCAGTAAACCGGGCGGCCCGAGTAAATCGGTTCACCGCAGTTATTACGGCAATAGCTAAGTCCTTGTCACGGTCCGTGTATTTACTCGGTGTAAATACGGTGGGTTGTGTTGATCTCGAAGATCGAGAAGTAGGTGTATTACGTACGGTGGAATAGATAATAATTAGTATGGTTGAAATATTATTTTTAGTTAAGCACGAAGCTCTTATTTAATGGCAGACGTGTTAGTCTTTTATAGAACCTTTATATTGCACGACCGCTAGGACCGCCAGGTCCTGTCGGTCCTAGACCTCTAGACCTTAGCGGTCCAGCGGTCTATTACGTAAGAGAGTCGCGTAATCTAGGGGCCTATTTGCTTTTTAGTTGTCACCAGTGGTTGCAGGAATTCGTCACGCACTAAATAACCGAGCCTCCGAAAGTCATAAGTTTCAAAAAGTCATAAAACATATAATCTCTTATAAATATAATTCAAATTAAGAGAAGTGGAATTAATTAAAGTAAATATAATATTTAGTTAAATATTATAATTTTTCTTTTTTCTTTTTTATAATATTTACGTAAATACTTTTAATTAGTATTTAATAACTAATTCTTTTATAAATCTTAAATATATTTAAAATAAAACATTATAAGCTTAATTATTAACTTCGAAAAATCTTTTGTTATAAGTTTTAGGATTTTATAATAATATAAATAATATGTATTAAAGTATTAAAGTAGTGACTTTTGCTTGATTTTAGTGTGTTCTCGCCTAACTTTTAGCGTGCGTGACGAATTCCTGCAACCACTGGTGTTGTTTACTGATAATAATATTTATATAATATATGACTTATGAAATCTTAAGTATTAGGGTTTTTTAAAGAGATGTTTTTAAGAGCGATACTCTCTTAATATATTCCTTTTAAAACTTTTACCTTTTTAAGCCTATAGTCTTAAGTATTACGTTATCCCGAGGTCTAGTATTACGGGACGCGAGGCGTTCGTAATACTATCCCCTTCTTAGCTTAGCGTGGTTCTTACGCTTAAATAACTTAAGGAAATATTATATATGTCTTACGGCTATTTTCTCTTTTTATTATAACTAAATAAATATATATTAAAGAAAAAGATATAACACCTTTTAAAAGAAAAAGAAAATAGTTCGCTTTATTTTATAAAATTAAAAAGAACGGTTTCGAGACGATACCTTATACGTTTTATACTCGAAATGATAAGACGTATGTGATGTCCTCCGAGTCGAGTCGTTGCTTAAAGTATATTAAAGTTAATAAAAAATATAATATCGAGATGCCCTTAATTAGGAGTTAAGATATTTTCGAAAAGGCAGAAGAGAAGCTAGACGAGGAAGAGGCGTAAACACGTCGCGCCTTATAAAAGGCCGCGGCCCGCTTAAACTATTTATTTCGTTAGCGGAAGTTTTTAAAAAAGCAAAGAGCCGAAATACTTTATTACGGTCTTAAGAATATAAATAAATTAAAGGAGGTAAAAGCGCGAAAAGCTATAAAGAAAGAGAGACAGGAGGCCTTTATTACTCGCCCGCTTACCTCGCCGTCCGCCGTTAATTTCGCCGAGTTTCCTTTAGTCGAGTAAGTCTTATTTGACTTCGCGGATTCGGCTTTTTAAATAAATTTAAGTTTTATAAATAAAACTTTTAAAATTACTTAAAGTAATAAAAGTTAGACTTAAATTTTTAAGTATTTTTAAATTATAAGTACCCTTTTTACTTAATTAAATACTTAGCGACGCCGCGAGAATATTAATAATTTAAAATAGTTTTAATATTATATTTAGCGTTTAAGTTTATTAATTATACTTTTATAATAAAGGCTAATAATGCCCCTGGCAGTGCCGGTTCGAGGAGAGATATGTAGAATATTAAGTAAATGTTTATGGTTTTCGGAAGTGTTAGTTAGTAATTAATTAGTCTCTTAACCTTTATAATTTTAAATAGTCTTAGCTTTTTGTAATTTAATTTATTATTTAATCGCTTAATTATGATATTTTTTTTAAGTAAGTAAACCTTATCCTCCTCTTTTAACGTTAATTTTATATTACGCTTTTTATTATAATAAATAATTAATCTTTATATAATAAATAAAATATTCGTTAATAATTCGTTATATAATTACTTAAGCTTATTCTTTTATAACATAGCTTTATACGCGGTTCCTTAACCCGCAATTAGTGTATTATATGCCGTTAGGTCGTACCCGTAATTCGCATAAAATAGCAATACCTTAATAATTTCTTAATCCGCGCTATTATATATAAATTAAGCGGTTAAAAGTAATTAAACCCAGTCGTTCTATTTATAATTTATATAACATTAAAGATAAGTCTTTATTATTTAATTAATTCGTTTTATTTAGCTGTTAATTTAAGAATAAAATATTATTAATATTTTCTGTTTTATTTTTAAAAGCAATATTAATATCTTCTAGAACTTCGAAGTAAAGAGCTTGTTTTTATTTAAGATAACCTTATTTAATATTCTGTGATTCGCGAAAATCGTTCGAAAGAATACTTATGTCATTATCGGCGCACTTTATGTGCTTAATACCGGTATTATATACGCGTACTTTATTATTTTATCCGTTATTACGTAAATAAAATCGTAAATAATTTCGGTAATCGAATCCTTTAAAGGTAATAATTTAATTATAAAGTTTAAAGTAATTAACTTTTATAAGCGTGGCGGTGTCGTTGACGACTTTATAAGCTTATATAGCGTATAGTGGTTTACTTTATTTTATATATATTATAAAATAAAACTATGTTTTTAATTACTTTTTTTATTTTTAAGAAATAATATTCCTTAAAAAGCCTTAATAATATTTTGACTATTTCTTAATATTTATAGGCTAATAGCTTATATTATTTTTTAACGAAGTTTACTTTATTTTATGTAAGGACGTAAACTTGTTTTTAATATAAAAGAGCTTTAATATTAGTAAAAGAGAACTCTTCGCTTAACTACTTTTTTTATTTAATTATTATTAAGTCGTTAGCGTAGCCTTTTTAGATTTTTTCGGGGACTTAATTTATTATTGCCAGTTGCTTATAATTAATTATTAACGAGTTATTATCCTGTTTAAGTACGGTGTGCGACTCGTGTGTTTTATTTACGAAATATTCTGGTTTTTTATTAAGGGCGTCGGCCTTAGCGTTTTTCGTTTTTTTAATATATAAAAATTAAAGTTTAATTATAAAAAGTGTTTTATATTATTAAATTTATTATTAATTTAGTTTTTTAATAATCGTAAAATAAATGAGATTTTTATAGTCCGTTAAAATCCGTACTTTATAAGGCGATCCCTTGAAGTAGACCTTTTATTTACGTATTACGTCTACGGCCCTTAGTAATTCCTTATTATAAATGTCGTAATTGAGTTTTATTAATAAGAGTTTCCGCGAATAATATATAATTAGTTGTTATTTGCCGTCTTTGCTTAGTTGGCTTAGCACGGCCTTAATAATATAGTTAAAAGCGTTTGTTTTTATTATAATTTCTTTGTTTAGGTCGAAGGATATAAAGATTAGTTTTTTAACGAAGGCTTCTTTAAGGTTTTAGAAGGCTGTTTTTATTTTATTACTTTAGTTAAAGCTTTTATTCTTATACGTTAATTTTGTAAGTAGTGCGGCGATCTTTAAATAGTTTCGAATAAATCGTCGGTAAAAGTTAGCAAATCTTAAGAAGGACTGTATTTTTTTAATATTTATAAGTTTAATTTATTTAACGATTACTTTAACCTTTTAAGAGTTTATAATTAGTTTTATAATAATTATTATATAACTTAAGAAATTGACCTTTTTCTTATGAAAATGGCACTTCTTAGGTTTTAAGAGTATTAAGAAAGTCTTTAGCTTTTTTAATATTATAATAACGTCTTTTATATATTATTTTTTTATTTTAAAATAAATTAAAATATCGTTTAAGTAATATATATATATTACGTTTAAGTATTACCGTAAAATATTATTAATTAGACGTTAAAATATAATAGGCGCGTTAGTTAATCCGAAGGGTATAACCGTGTACTCGTAATGGCCGAAACGTATGCGAAATATTTTTTTTTTTCCTTTTCTTTTTATTATTTTTACGAAGTTATACGCGCCTTATAAATTTAATTAAATAAAGATTTTGGCGCCGCTAAGCCTGTCGCGTAGCTCTTTAATTAAAGGTAATACGTAATAATCCTTTTTTATAGCCTTGTTTAATCGACGGTAGTTAATATATACTCTTTGTTTGCCGTCCTTTTTCGGTGCGAAGAAGACGTTACTTTCTTAAGGGGATTTAAATTCTTAAATAAATCCTTTTATTAGGTTTTTATTAATATATTTCTTAATTATTATTAAGTCCGTAGCTAAATATTCCCGTAATAATTAAAATATTGACTTCGTGCCTTTAGTTAACTCGATTCGATGATTGTAGTCCTGGTATTTAGGTAAGGCGCTGCTGCTTAGTTCCTCTTCGAACAATGCCTTAAATTATTTATATTTTAACGGTATATTACTCGTTATAAGGGTCGTTATTTCGTCCTTTAGCTCTTCCCTAAAGGTTGCGCTTAACCCTCTTAAGCCTCTCGTTAGTCTCTTGTCCTAAAAATAGCTTTTATAATTGCTGAATTTTAGTTTTTGCGTTTTTTAATCGACTTTTAAATTATAAAGTTATATTTATAATAGCCTTAAGATAATGTCGTGCCTTTTAATCCGGGTTATATTAAACTAAATATATTTAGAGTATCCGCCGATTCTTATATATAATATTTCTGTTTATACGTCGATTAGGCCGTTCGCGACAAGTCCTTTATCGGCGAGTATTAGTTAATACCCGTCTTTCTTGACTTCGATAGGCAGGAGATATTAAATTATAATAATAAGAAATATAAAGTTCTCTTACGCTCTGGAATTTATTATAACCCGTAGTTTTACTCCTCGAATATCGACGTCGAAGGTTAAATAATTACTTTTTCTTATAATTGCAAGCGTACGTAAGTTTATTCCTTCGACGTAGACTTCTTCGGTTAATATATTCTCTTATTACCGATTTTTTAAATCTTTATAAAAGATACGGTATAATTAATACGTTTTTAGTTTTATAAAAGGTTTAAAAGGTTTCTTATAATAAGTCTTTAAGTCGTCTCGAGAATTAACTTATATTTAGTTTTATAATATTTCTGCAATGACTTTTTATACGTTTTCTATATTTATTTATATTATTATTTATTAAAACGGTATTTCGTCGGTCAGGATTAGCTAAACGTACGTTTAAAAAACGCTATTTTCGACGTCCGCTGTCCTTTAAGCGATACGTAAGTTGCTTTAAAAGACTACCTTGTATTCTTTACCTCACCGTAATCCTCCGCGTAAGACGACCCCGGGTTCGATATAAGTGACTCTTATATTAACGTTTATTTAATACTTAATATTAAAAGCTTCGCGAGTGGAATATTTCTTCTATTACGTGACTCGCCAGACCTCATATTCTTAGAGTCCGAAAAACGCTAGTTTTAATAATATAGCGTTGCCCTAGTATTACGAGTCTTTACTTCTCTTAATATTAATTATATCTTTTAAGCTTTATGCCCTACGTGTGGTCTCGAATACCCGTTATTAGACGTATTATTTGTCTTATTAAGTCTAGTCGCTGGACTCGGGTCTTATTATGTGCTAGCGGATATAATTACTATCCGTCTTATTTTACTTATTGTTTTCTTTATCGCTATTACTTTTAATTTGACTATCGATGTAATTGACGTTGAGTTCGTTTATTATTATATAACGGTAAGTAGCGCTAATTTAAACTTCCTTTAGTAAGAGTAGAAGAGGTACGCCGATAGTATTATACGCTTTTTGTCTTATAAAGTTAAGTTATTTTTTTTTAATATCCTTTTTGCGGTATAAGCTTATTATATATTCGAGAAGGCTATATTTATAATACAGCTTCTTTTCGCGTTATTCATTTATAACCTCCTTTAATAGTCCTCTTTATTATATTTTGCCTTTCTCTTTCTTATAAGTAGCGTCGTATTTTATAGGATCCGATTATTAATTATCCTTAGGATTGCCTTATCGTCGGCGTCTTTTGTTCTATCGGTGGCTAAACTGCTTTTAGTCCCTTCTTACGTACGTTTATTATTTACGTTTAAACTCGTATAAGCGGTTATTAATTCGAACGGTTTACTCGATGAGGATAAGAATATCTTTCGCTTAAGGATTGATCTTAATAAGCTTTAGTCGGATATAATCTTTAAGCCCTCGTCGGTAATAGTTAATAAGTAATTAAGAGTTTTAGCTAATCTTATTAACGTATTTTTGGAATTCCGTAATATAAGCTATTATATTATTAACTTATTTTAAGTTATATAAATAAGTTTTCGTTATTTTAACTTTATTAATATCGCCGAATATTCGCTGAATTTCCTTTTTAAATCCTCTTTAAGTCTTAAATATAATTTACGTAATAAGCATAGCTTTATAAGTGTCCTCGTTCTCGAAGTAGTCCCTGAGGAACGGCTCGATCTATTATATAGCTTTGCTCTTAAGGTATAATATCGTTTAAAGAGCGTAGCTCTCGTTAATAAGGAATTTGTTATTATTAAAATATTAATAGAATTTTATTTAAAAGATAAAAGTCTTTAAGTCCTTTCGGTTTTCTTAAAAGATATTAAAGAATTTAACTTTTAAAGTTTTTTTAAGTTCGTGCGTTAAGTAATCTTAGGCATTAAGTATTTTTTTATTTTTATTTTTTTTACGGTCTTTCCCCTTAAAGTCCGATGCAAATAATATAAATATATTAATAATATTGCCCCGTGGGCTAAGTACTTAGCCTTTAGCTAAGGGGGTTAATATATTATACGTGAGTCGGTACTTTTGACGAAAAAGTACTTAAAGTATTACGGTTTATGTATTTACTTGGTGTAAATACGGTGAGTTGTGTTAATCTCGAAGATTAAGAAGTAGGTATATTACGTATAATGGAATAGATAATGACTAATATAATTAAGATATTATTTTTAATTGAATATAAAGCTCTTATTTAATAATAGACGTATTAGTCTTTTATAAAACCTTTATATTATACGACCGCTAAAATCGCTAGGTCCTGTCGGTCTTAGACTTTTAGACTTTAGCGGTTTAGCGGTTTATTACGTAAGAGGGTCGTGTAATTTAAGAGCTTATTTATCTTTTAGTCGTTTATTAATAATAATATTTATATAATATATGACTTATAAAATCCTAAGTATTAGGGTTTTTTAAAGGAATGTTTTTAAGAGCGATACTCTCTTAATATATTCCTTTTAAAACCTTTACCCTCTTGAGCCTATAGTCCTGAGTATTACGCTGTCCCGAGGTCTAGTGTCACGAGACGCGAGGCGTTCGTAACAGTCCCGAACCTCGTCGGCCGAAGTAAAGCCGGAAGCGAAGTTATCTTAAGTTATAAATAGCTTTAAGGCAAAGTCGTATGCCTCCTCGAGGAGCTATCGGAGTTAATATAAAAGCTTTAATATTTATTAATAATAAAAAGATATCGGAGTATTTATAATAATATACCGAGACTTTTAATCGCGGTAGCGATTATACTTAATACTATTAGCCTTCGAAAAGGCATAAACGTAATTTACCACGCTACTAGCGAGGTGGCGGGCGTAGTAGCAGTAAATCGAAGCTATAATAAAAGTAAGTCGGATATATAATCTAATATAATATAATATAATATAACGGAAAGGAGACGGAAGAATAGCGAAACTAAATCGGAGAAGAGGATAATAATATTAATTAAAGAATAAATTTATTTAAGAGCTAAAATATAAACAAATTACAGTAGAACTTGTTATACCGCCTAATTATATAAACTATTATTAATTTAAACTCGTTTATATTTTAATTTAAATTTATAATATTATTATTTACTTTACGAATAAATTACTTTTATTTTAAGGAATTGAGTCCGATTTAAATCCGTATGTATTTCGATTTACGTCCGCTATATTATATTATCGCTACATTACCTTGTATCTTAAGAATAAAATTCTAAAAAAAAGAGTAATATTAGGAATAAAATCTAATATAAAAAAAGTCGGGGGTTTTACGGAAGGTTTATAAGCTTAGCACGGATCACGTATTAATATTTTTATTTATTTACTTCGGAGGGGAGTAAAGAGGATGTCGTACAGAAGTAGAGCAGGCTTTTCGTGATTCAAGAGCTCTACGATTAACGTAAAGAGCAAAGGTTTAAAAGATTTATTAAAGTAAGCGTTACCTTCTGTAAGAGAAGACTGTAACCCGAGTATATATACACGTGAGTACTTACGAGAGCATATATATAATCAATAAACTACGCTAAGACGTGACACACTTTTATAATAAAGCTTTATTATATAAATAAGCCTTATTATTTAAAAGCGTATAAGTAGTCGAGAGATATAATATAAGCTCCTCGAGTATATATATTAATTTTTAATAAAAGCATAACGCCGAGCAGCAAATTAATACTCTTAAGATATTATAATAAATAAAAAAATATTTATACGCGCTTTAAAAATATAATATACGAGGACTTTATACATTAATATAAGCAGTCTATTAAGTAATTAATATTAATAATAAATAAAAATATAAACACGCATTTAAATTATATATAATTAAATAAATAAAATCTAAAAATATAATCAAATTATAATAATTAAATAAACAAAATCTTAATTATTATATCTAACGCGTGTAAATCACAGGTTTTAAAAGTAAAGCTAAAGTAAGGTTCGGTTTATAACTAAGATCTCGTGCCGTTTCGTTTAATTATTAAGTTATTAAATTATAATTAATAAATTTAATTCTTTTAAAATAATTATTATATATAATAAAAAGCCGCAACAGTATATACTAGCTTCTTATTAGCTTATATAATACGCCGCCTCCCGGGTTAATAAGTTTATTATTAATTTAAGCGTCTTATATTATAATAACGTAATTACGATTACTTCTAAAGATATATATATATTAACTTTTATATTATTATAATTAACTTTTACTTAATATTAACGCATTTTATACTCGCGTGCTTACTTACTTATTTATTTCTCTCTTTTATTTTTTAATTTTTTACTTCTTTTAATAAATTCTCCTTAATTATTAGCCATACTTTTTAAAGCTTTTAAAGTAATAATTACGCGTATTAATAATTAAATCGCAACTCGTTAAATAAGTTCTTTAATTTAATTTCTTAACTTTATTTTTAAATAATTTTAATATCGTTAAATTAATCGCTAATAATTATATTATAAGATTTTAAAGATAAGTTCGATAATTAAGAAATATTTAATAATAAGTTAATTAATAATCTTACTAATAATCTTCCTCTTATTCATTCGGTCGTCAAAATAAATCCTAAAGATAATTTATAATATTTTTCTTTACGCGAAAATAAGAATACGCTTATTAATAATTTTAATAATAAGCTAATTCTCCTTCGATTTTCTCGTGCTAAATTAAGCTTGCTATTTAAGAAGATTCTTACGCGTTCTTTTAATATTTTATTACTATTAATTATATTAAATAAAAGCGTTATTATATTAAATAAAAATAGCTTTTAATATACTTCTTTTACTTCGCGTGTTTTACGTCTTAATTCGACTCTCTTTCTTACCCTTTCTCTTGCTTTTAAAACTCGTACTTATTCTTTATTAATTTTAAAAAAGCGTAAATTATCTTATACTTCATCTAAGTTTCGCTTTCTTATTAAACGCGCTCGAGATATATATATATTATTTTAAAGCTTACTTTTTATTAATAACTTATTTTATTTATATTAATTAAGATTTAAAAAAGGAATTTACGGATTTCTATTTATTATATATTTACGTTATTATTTATAGCCGTAGTAATTATAAATACTGTTTTACTAATACTCTCGCTATTAGAAGTTAATATTACAATTATACCTCCGGTTATAAATGCGATTCCGTTATAAAAAATATACTTAAGTATAATAAAAGATTAATTACAATTATAAACTTGTCGTATAAAAGTGGAGCAGGCTTTTAGTAGTTCAAGAGCTTTACGATTAACGTAAAAAGCAAAGATTTAAAAAGATTTTTGAAATAAGCGTTATTTTCTATAAGAAAAAACTATAACCCGAGTATATATATACATAAGTGCTTATAAAAGCATATATATAATTAGTAAACTGCGCTAAAGCGCGATATACCCTTATAATAAAGCTCTATTATATAAATAAGCCTTATTATTTAAAAGCGTATAAGCAATCGAAAGATATAATATAAGCTCCTCGAGTATATATATTAGTTCTTAATAAAAGTATAACGCCGAGCAGCAAATTAATACTCTTAGAATACTATAATAAATGAAAATATAAATACGCGCTTTAAAGATATAATATACGAGGATTCTATATATTAATATAAGCAGTTTATTAAGTAATTTATATTAATAATAAATAAGAATATAAATATATATTTAAATTATATATAATTAAATAAATAAAGTTTAAAGATATAATTAAGCTATAATAATTAAGTAAATAAGATCTTAATTATTGTATTTAACGCGTGCAGATCGCAGGTTTTAAAAGTAAAGCTGAAATAAGATTCGGTTTGTAATTAAGATCTCGTGCCGTTTCGTCTGATTATTAAATTACTGAATTATAATTAATGAATTTAATCCTTTTAAAATAATTATTATATATAATAAGAAGCTGCAACGGTATATACTAGCTTTTTATTAACTAATATAATACGCCGCTTTCCGGGTTAATAAGTTTATTATTAATCCAAGCGTCCCGTACTGTAGTAACGCGATTATAATTATTTTTAAAAATATATATATATCGACTTTCGTATTATTATAATTAACTTTTGCTTAATATTAACGTATTTTATACTCGCGTGCTTATTTATTTACTTATTTTTTCTTTTATTTTTTAATCTTTTATTTCTTTTTGCAAATTCTCTTCGATCATTAATTATACTTTTTAAAACTTTTAAAATAATAATTACGCGTATTAATAATTAGATCGCAATTTATTAAGTAAATTCTTTTTTAATTTTAAATAATTTTAATATTATTAAATTAATCGCTAATAATTATATTATAAGATTTTGAAAATAAGTTCGATAATTAAAAAGTATTTAATAATAAATTAGCTAATAATCTTATTAATAATTCTTCTTTTGCTTATTTAATTATTAAAATAAATCTTAAAAATAATCTGTAATATTTTTCTTCGCGCGAAAATGAAAATACGCTTATTAATAATTCTGATAATAAGTTAATTTTCCCTCGATCTTCTTATATTAAGCTAAGCTTATTATTTAAGAAGACTTTTACGCGTTCTTTTAATGCTTTATTATTATTAATTATATTAAGCAAAAGCGTTATTATATTAAATAAAAATAATTTTTAATATACCTTTTCTGCTTCGCGCGTTTCGCGTTTTAATTCGACTTTTTTTCTTATCTTTTTTCTTACTTTTAAGACTTGTATTCGTTTTTTATTAATTTTAAAAAAGCGTAAATCGTCTCGTATTCTATCTAAGCTTCGCTCTTTTATTAAGCGCGCTTAAAGTATATATATATTATTTTAAAACTTATTTTTTATTAATAATTTATTTCATTTATATTAACTGAGATTTAAGAAAAGAGTTTGCGAATCCTTATCTATTATATATTCGCGCTGCTATTCGTGGCCGTAATAATTGTAGATATTACTTCGCTAATATTCTCGCTATTAAAAGTTAATATTATAATTGCACTTCCGGTTATAAGTGCGATTCTGTTATAAGAAATATACTTAAGTATAATAGAAGATTAATTATAATTATAAATTCTAATAATAAAAAAGTATAATAATCGTATTATAATTAATCGAGCATTTCATTAATCGATTCATAAAGTATTAAGAAGTATAAAATTACTTTAAAAGCTTTAATAAAAGACTTAGCGAATAATAATAAGTCTAATAAAGATATAAAGTTAAATCTTCCGGTACGTTTTTAAAAATTAAGTTTAAAATATAATAAGAAAGATAATTCTAATAATAATATTAATATTAATATAAGATCTTTAGCAGAATTTAATAATCTTATATAAAGTTTAGAGAAGTTCGCGAAAGTCTTGAAAATAATAATTATTTATTAATTTAAGCTTAAATAAATTTTTTACGCTTTTAGTAAATTATTTATAAGCTTAAACTGGATTTGAACGGATTTTACTTAAGCTCGGGCCGGATTTAAATAATCTTTATTTAAACTTAAATTAAATTTAAATAAATTTTATTTAAGCTCGAGCTAGATTTCGCGTTTACGTTCGGCGTTTTTAAAGCGCGGATATTTAAAATATTAAATTAAAAAAGTTTTATAAATAAAAAATCGTATAAAAATATTTTTAATATACTTTTAATAAATATATTTAAAACTTTTTAACTTAAGATCGGTAATTATTAAAGTTTAAAAGTATTTTAAAAAGCTCGAATTTCTAATAAGACAGATTCTTCGTAAGCTTATTAATAAATATATTAATAATTAGAAGATATATTATTTTAAATAATCTACGAGTATATTCTTATTTAAATTATATATTTTAGATATTTATATAATAAAGCTTAATAATAATTCTTTTAATATTATTTATAATTAATTTAATCGTTTATTAATTATTATAAAAGATTTCTTAAATCTTATTAATATTAAAAATTAAATTCCGAAAGAATCGTTAAAAAGCTATAACTTCTTTTCCGATATATTTTAATATTAATAATTCTACTTTAATAATCGACGTAATAATCGTAAATTATTTTAATATTTTTTAAATTATTAGCCCGCCGAATAATAAAATTATATAATTTTAAAATAATTTCCGAGTTTTAACGTTATTCGCGAAAAATATATTTAAAATAATATAAAACGCTCTTTCTTAATTACTTCCGTATATAATACTTAAAAAGCGCGTATTAAATAAATAACGAATAAGCTAATATATAATTATAAAATACTTTAAACTAAGATTTATCGCGAACTATAAGAATTAAGCGATTATAAAAGCTATATCTGATTTAGCAACAATTATTATATATAATACCGACTTAACTCTCTTTTAATAAGCTTTAATATATTTTTTTAAAACTTATTCTTTATACTTAATAAGATTGATTTAAAAGAGCAGTATTATAAAATACTTTTTATTAACTTATTCAAACTTTCGAGTAATTTTCTTAATATATTAATTATAAATTAAAAAGATAATTTTACGCTTTTTATTACGTATTATCTTAATCTTTAAGAATTATTTAATATTTCTAAAATTATATATATCGTACGCTTAATTTAATCGTTTAATAAAATCTTATCCGAGCTTTAAATTATCTCGATAATAAAGCATTTAAATATTATTTATATAAAAGAAAATAAGGATTTTATAAGCAAGGTTTATAAATATATATAATTCTTTCGAGTATAGAATCAATCTTAAATTTGTTAATATTTTACTAATATACTTATATTATAAGTACGGAGAGTTATATATTCCGTAAAGAACGCGATTAATTCGTAATATATATTCAAGCTTATTAAAACCTGGAGGAAATCTATAATATACGGTTTTACCGTTTATATCCCGAAAAGCGTTAATAAACGCGTTAATTACGTCGAAGCACTTGATTTCTAAGTTAAAATAAGTTACGAGCGCTATAACGATTCGGAAGGATTTAATTAAGAGCGTATTAACGTATATGAAAACGATTATTAATTTATTTTAAAGATTATTTCGTATAATAATTCGGGATTTATATCTTAAAATATATTTTTCTGAATTTAGCTTATATTTAAAAATTTATATAAATAAGATAAGTATTAATATAATATTTGAATTAAATACTTTTAAAATCTAATAACTTTATTTATTTATTATCTTTATTTTTAAGCTCGTATCTTCTTTAAATTACTTTTTTATTAAATAATTCTTAAGATCGTTTTATTATTTTAATTTAAATAAAAGATCTAGGATTTTAATTTTTAAAAATAAGATTTTCTTTTTTAATAATTAGCAGCTCGTTTATATTATTATTATAATTATATAATATATAATTTTCGTTAAATCTCGAAGATTATCTTATTCTTTTAATAATATATATTAATTAAATATAAGCTTTTAAAATATTTAATCGACTTCGGACTGAAGATTATTATATTAATTGAGGATTTAATTACCCCCGAGATCAGGCTTATCCTCGAGCTTAAAATTGCTTTTATTAAAGCGTATTTATTTAAAGATAATTATAAGTATTATAAATATTTTATTATTTTAATTTTTTTATAATTTTTTTCTTTTTCTTTTATTTTTAATTAATTTTTTTACTTTTACCGAGCTTTTAATAAATATATTTAATTCTGATTAAGCTTCTTTCGCTATAATCTGAAAGCGTATTATTCTCGCTTATTTTATTTTCGTCGTCCGAGTATTTTATATTTTAATTTAAGAATACGATATTAAAATTATTATTAAAGACTTTTTTTATAATCGAGGTCTCGATAGTATTTGAATCTCGATACGTAATAATCGAGACGGATCCCGCGCTTAATCTTATAATACGTTCGAATCTCGATTAGTAAGTTATATGCTTTTACGCGAGTCGAATATTTCTGAGTTATATTTTATATTTAAAATAAACTCTCGGTTTAACGCATTTTCTTTTAATTTCTTATTTTATTTAAGAAAGCTTTTTAAAATAAGAATATATTCCGGAATTAAAAGTTTATTTATTATACTCGAGCTACTAATATATTCTTTTATTTCCGAGTTTTAATTCTTAAAGCTTTTAATTAATTTTTAAATTCGTTTAATATATAATTAAAATAAGTCTTCGCTTGAAAGATTTATATTATTTTTTTTAATAATTATATTTTTAATAATATTTTTAATAATTCTAGCTTAATTTATAATAAATTTATCTTTTTCGATAAGATTATAAATAAATTAAGTTTCTTAAATCGTGATCTTTACTTCTTTACTTAAAATAATATAAAAGCTATCTTTATTAAAACGTATATTATGCGTAATAATTATTCTATCGAGACGTAGCATTTAAATCTTATAAATATTAAAAGCGTAGAAATTTATAAAATATCTGATATACGTATATATAATTATTTTAAACGCTTTTTTATTTTATCTTTTAATTCTTTTTATTATTAATAAGTACGCTTTATAATTATATATATAAATATTATTCCAGTTTAATCTGAAATTTATAATAAGTCTTATAATAAGCGCTAAATTATATTATTAAAAATAATTCCGAAATTATTTATTATTAATTTCAATAAGTAATAATTAATCATTTGCTTGCCTTAAGCTTTTATTATATAAATAAATCCTTGCGAGTATATATTTAATACTCAGATTTACGGAAAGATTGGCTAATAATCTTATTTTAATGCTTTTATTAATTGCTTTTTAATTAGCTCGTTCGGCTCTGTTATTTAGCTTATGAATTGCCGTTAATAAAAGCTCGAAGTTAATTCCGAGCTTATTAGCTTATCTTTTATATCTCGTAAATCCTCGAATTGCAATAATTGCTTTTTTTTAATTATATTTGAATTTATATATTAAAAATTTAAACTGCTTTCGAACTTAAGTTTTAAAGCTTTTAATATATTAAAATACTTTATCGTGCTCTTTTATTTATAATATATAATTAACGAGTAAGCCGTTATATTCGTATTTAAGTATAAGGAGTTAAAAGTAATTGCTTTAATATTTCGGATAATTAAATAAATCTTAAATAATTCTTTAAAATAATTTAAAAGATTTCTTTTTTAATAAACGTTTAAAAATTACTTAAATAATATAAATTAAAGTATATTATTTATACTTAATTTTCTTTATTATTTTAATAATCTTAATATTTCTTATCGTACTTATTAATTTCTTTAAAATATCCGGGCTTAAATAACTTACTCGCAGATATTAAATACGCTTTGAGTTTATTCTAAAATACTTATAATCTTTAGATAATTTATACGGCTTATTTATTCTTCTGAAAAGCGTTAAAAATATTATAATTCTTATAGCGCTTAAGAATATATTACGAATACTCGGAAAATAAATTAAATATAACTTATATTTAAAGAAAACGAGGTTTTATTTACGCTTTAATTATTGTATTATATAATATTTATTAATTAATAAGCCTTTCTTATTTTATTTTAAAATATAATTTATATTATAAAACTAAAAACCGGTCTTATAAAAACGAGCTTCAAAGATAATATTAATATAGAAGTTTTTTATAATTACGACGTCGTAAAGCATAAGATTAAATAATTCTCTATTTAAACTTTTAAGTACTTTTTTTATAACTCGAGTTCCGCGCTTAATAATAAGTAATTAAAAGCTTTTATATTTAATTAAATCCTTAAAAATAGATTTTATAAAAGATCTTTTTAATAATATTAAACGATTATTAATTAAATTAATCGTTTTATAATTATTTAATAAAATAAAATATAATAAAAGATAAAGTAAATTCTAAAGGAAATATATACTCGCAGCTAAATACTCGGCCAGATTAAGCAAGAGCACCGGATGCGCGTAAATCTCGCTTATTCTTCTTTTATTTAATAAGTTTCCGAGAAAAATAATTTTTTTTTATTTAATTTATTAAATCTTTATTTATTTAATTTCGCTAAAAGATCTTTTATTAATTAAGGAAAAGGCTTATCTAAGCTTATTTACTCACGGAAAGCTTTTTATTATAACGTAATAAATTATTACCGGATTTTATTATAATATTAATTATTTATTTTTAAGTTTAAATAAGCTATTTTATTTTAATATTTAATAAATACTTTTTTATAAATTATTATCTAAAAATAAGTATAATTTAAAAAAGATTAGTAATAAGTTTTATTTTTTAAGTATAAATATATTTTTTTTATAAGTTTTCTTTTTATCTTGAATCGGTTTAATCTTTAGTTATATAAATCAGAAACTTCCGAGTCGGATATCTTATTATTATTAAAGCGTGAATTAAGAATAAAAAAATAATTATATTCTGATTTTTTATCGATAAGCTATTAATATTAGCGATTAGCTTAATTAAAATAAAACAGCTATACGAGCTATTTTAAGAAATATTTAAGAAGTATCTTAAGCTTATTAATTTTTTTAATTTTAAGAAAGTATTTTTAAACTTATAAGCTATTAAAGTTATTAATTGCGATTAAGAAAAAGTTAATATTAAAAGTGCCGAGCACTTTTAGTATACGATATAAATTCCTTTTATAAATTAACTCTTAATATTATATAATTCAGACTTTCGGGTTTCGGACGTTTTTCGTATTTAAAGATTATAAATAATCTTAATAAATTATCGTCTGAATTATTATATTTGTTTAATATAGAACTATCTTAAGCGTGCGAATTAATACTTAAATATTAGTTCTTTTCTTAGCGACGAATTATATAATTATTATACTAAAGAATTAGCAGCTTATAATTTTCTTAATTTATTTATAAAACTTGAAATATACCGTAATTCGTAATTATTATATTACGTATTTTATAATATACGCTTTAATTTCGGCCTCAGCTTCTTTTTAATAAGATTCTGCAATTATCTTAATAAGCTCGTGCGATCGAGTAAGAAAAAAGATAATAAAAGCGTTAAAGCTTATAATTATTTAGTCCGAGGAAGACGCAGTTATTACGTAACGATCGAGCGCCTATTTCTAGAATTATTTATTATACTTATTCGTTTTTATTATATAATCTAATTTAGCGAGATTATTCTTTTACTAAGCGATTTGCTCGGCGGTTCGTAGATTTTTATTAATAATTTCAGCTGATATTTTTATATTTAAAGTATCTGAATTAACGAAAGATTAAAGTCCGAGTATTTAAGCGCTAAAAGTTAAATAATTTATTTATAATAAAAAATCTTCAGGCTTTAAGTATATAATATTTACGTTAAGATCGCTAAAACTATTATACGATAATATCTCGATAATTGCGTTAAAAAGTATATTAGAGTTTAAGCGTAAAGAAAAGAAACGAAAATCGTAAAATTAGAATTAAATAAGCTTAATTGAAGCTCGAAATCTATATATATTAAAAATAACTTATAAAAACAAATATAACTCTTAATTATCGTATAGAAATAAAGCAAGCTTTTAATAATTTAAGAGCTTTACGATTAATGTAAAAAATAAAAATTTAAAAAGATTTTTAAAATAAGCGTTATTCTTTATAAGAAAAGATTATAACCCGAGTATATATACACGTAAGTGCTTACGAGAGCATATATATAACTAGTAGACTGCGCTAAGGCGCGACAAAACTTTAATAATAAAAAAGTATAATAATTATATTATAATTAATCGAGCATTTCACTGATCGATTCACAGAATATTAAGAAGTATAAAACTATTTTAAAAGCCTTAATAAAAGACTTAATAAGTAATAATGAATTTAATAAGAATATAAAGTTAAATCTTTTGATGCGCTCTTAAAAGCCAGGTTTAAAGCATAATAAAAAGAATAATTTTAATAATAATATTAATATTAATATAAGATCTTTAGCGGAATTTAGTAATCTTATATAAAGTTTAAAGAAGTTCGCGAAAGTCTTAAAGATAATAATTACTCGCTAATTTAAACTTAAATGGATTTTTTACGCTTTTAATAGATTATTTATGAGCTCGGACTGGATTTAAACGGATTTTGCTTAAACTCGGGCTAGATTTCGCGTTTACGTTTGGTATTTTTAAAGCGTAAATACTTAAAATATTAAATTAAAAAAGTTTTATAAATAAAAGATTATATAAAAATATTCTTAATATGCTTTTAATAAATATATTTAAAGCTCCTTAACTTAAGATTAATAATTATTAAAGTTTAAAAATACTTTAAAAAGCTCGAATTTCTAATAAGACAAATTCTTTATAAGCTTATTAATAAGCATATTAACAATTAAAAAATATATTACTTTAAATAATTTATAAATATACTTTTACTTAAATTATATATTTTAAATATTTATATAATAAAACTTAATAATAATCCTCTTAATATTATTTATAACTAATTTAATTATTTATTAATTATTATAAAAGATTTCTTAAGTCTTATAAATATTAAAAGTTAAATTCCAAAAGAATCGTTAAAAAACTATAACTTCTTTTCTAATATATTTTAATATTAATAATTCCGCTTTAATAATCGACGTAATAATTATAAATTACTTTAATACTTTTTAAATTACTAGCCCGCCAAATAATAAGATTATATAACTTTAAAATAACTTCCGAGTTTCGACGTTATTCGCAAAAAATATATTTAAAATAATATAAAGCGCTCTTTTTTAATTACTTTTATATATAATATTTAAAAAGCGTATATTAAATAAGTAATAAATAAATTAATATATAATTATAAAATGCTTTAAATTAAGATTTATCGCGAATTATAAGAGTTAGGCGATTATAAAAGCTACGTCTAGTCTTATAACGATCGCTATATATAATACTAACTTAACTCTTTCTTAATAAGCTTTAATATATTTTTTTAAAACTTATTCTTTATATTTAATAAGATCGATTTAAAAAAACGGTATTATAAGATATTTCTTATTAACTTACTCAAACTTTTAAATAATTTTCTTAATATATTAATTATAAATTAAAAAAATAATCTTACGCTTTCTGTCGCGTATTATCTTAATCCTTAAGAATTATTTAATATCTTTAAGATTATATATATTATACGCTTAATTTAATCGCTTAATAAAATCCTATCCGAGCTTTAAGTCGTCTTAATAATAAAATACTTAAATATCATTTACGTAAAAGAGAATAAGGATTTTATACGTAAAGTCTGTAAATATATACGATTCTTTTAAGTATAAAATTAACCCTAAATTTATTAACGTTTTATTAATATGTTTATATTATAAGTACGGAGAATCACGCATCCCGTAAAAAGCGTAATTAACTCGTAGCATATATCTAAGCTTATTAAAACCTAAAAGGAATTTATAATATATAATTTCGCCGTCTATATTTTAAAAAGCGTTAATAAACGTATTAATTACGTTAAAATACTTAACTTTTAAGTCAAAATAAACTACGAGCGCTATAACGATTTAAAAGAATTTAATTAAAAGTATATTAGCGTATATAAAAACAATTATTAATTCACTTTAGAAATTACTTCGCATAATAATTCGGGATTTATATCTTAAAATATATCCCTTTAAATTTAGCTTATACTTAAAAACCTATATAAGCGGGATAAGTATTAATATAATACTTAAATTAAATAATTTTAAAGTTTAATAACCTTATTTATTTATTATTTTTATCTTTAAGTTTATATTTTTTTAAATTATTCTTTTATTAAGTAATTCTTAAAATCGCTTTATTATTTTAATTTAAATAAAAAATCTTAAACTTTAATTTTCGGAAGTGAAATCTTTCCTTTTAGTAATTAGCAGCTCGATTATATTACTATTACAATTATATAATATATAATTTTTATTAAATCTCGAAAATCATTTTGCTTTTTTAATAATATATATTAATTAAGTATAAGTCCTTAAAGCATTTAATTGATTTCAGACCGAAGATTATTATATTAATCGAAGATTTAATTACTCCCGAGATTAAGCTTATTACCGAGCTTAAGATTGCCTTTATCGAAGCGTATTTATTTAAGAATAATTATAAATATAATAAATATTTTATTATTTTAATTTTTTTATAATCTTTTTCTTTTTCTTTTACTTTTAATTAACTTCTTTGCTTTTATTAAGCTTTTAATAAGTATATTTAATTTTAATTAAGCTTTTTTTATTATAATTTAAAAGCGTATTACTTTCGCTTATCTTGCTTCCGTCGTCCGAGTACTTTATATTTTAATTTAAAAATATAATATTAAAATTATTATTAAAGACTTCTTTTATAATTAAAATCTTAACGGTATTTAAATCTCGATACGTAATAATCGAGACGGATCTCGCGTTTAATTTTATAATACGTTCGAATCTCGATTAGTAAATTATATATTCTTACGCGAGTCGAATGTCTCTAAATTATACTTTATACTTAAAATAAACTCTTAATTTAACGCATTCTCTTTTAATTCCTTATTTTATTTAAAAGAGCTTTTTAAAATAAAAATATATTCCGGAGTTAAAAGTCTATTTATTATACTCGGGCTACTAGTATATTCTTTTATCCCCGAGTTTTAACTCTTAGAGCTTTTAATTAATTTTTAAATTTATTTAATATATAATTAAGGCAAGTCTTCGCTTAAGAGATTTATATTATTTTCCTTAATAATTATATCTTTAATAATATTCTTAATAATTCTAATTTAATTTATAATAAACTTATCTTTTTTAATAAAATCGTAAATAAACTTAGTTTTTTAAATTATAATTTTTATTTTTTACTTAAAGTAATATAAAAGTTATCTTCGTTAAAGCGCACGTTATGCGTAATAATTATTTTATTAAGACGTAATACTTAAATCTTATAAATATTAAAAGCGTAAAAACTTATAAAATATTTAATATACGTACGCGTAGTTATTTTAAACGCTTTTTTATTTTATCTTTTAACTCTCTTTATTATTAATAAGTACGCTTTATAATTATATATATAAATTTTATTTTAATTTAATTTAAAATCTATAATAAGTCTTATAATAAGCGCTAAATTATATTACTGAAAATAATTCTAAAACCACCTGTCGTTGACTTTAATAAGTAATAGCTAGTTATTTACTCGCCTTAAGCTTTTATTATATAAATAAATCCCTGCAAGTATATATTTAATACTTAAATCTACTAAGAGATTAGTTAATAGTCTTATTTTAATATCTTTATTAATTGCTTCTTAATTAACTCTTTTAGCTCCGCTATTTAACTTATGAATTGCCGTTAATAAGAGCTCGAAGTTAATTCTGAGCTTATCAGCCTATCTTTTATATTTCGTAAATCCTAGAATTATAATAATTGCTTTTTCTTAATTATATTTGAATTTATATATTAAGAGTTTAAACTACTTTTAAATTTAAGCTTTAAAGCTTTTAATATATTAAAATACTTTATTATACTCTTTTATTTATAATATATAACTAATAAATAAGCCGCTATACTCGTATTGTAAAGGCTATAACAAACAAAGAAGGAAGCACGGCGCAAGGCATTAGGCAAGGAGCTTAATAACTTTAAGAGGTTAAGATTTAAGGTGGAAAAGTATTTAATTTTTTTAATTTTATATAAGAGAAAAGCTTTTTATACGAACTTTTAAAAGTTATATATTTCGTTTTTTAAATAACGCTTTAAGTATTATTTCTTAATTAAAATCGCTATTTTATATCCGTTTTTAATTATAATAAGTAATCGCCCCCGATTACTTCTGCTTACTTATAGCTTAGCTTATTAAAAAAAGAAAGAAAAGAAAAAAAAAAAGGATATTTTTCTAAAATAAAAAAAATAACGCTAGACTTTTTTATTTTAATATCTTTTTTAATTTATATTAAAATAAATAAAAGAAAGAAGTTTAATTAATTAATAATACATATCGATTTATAATTTGGGCTTAAGAGTGCTTTTTGCCCTTCTTTATAACTCGGGCTGAAATTATTCCGGTATTACGCTTATTTTTCGCTTTAAAAGTAAAAGACTTATTTTTATTTAAGTTTTCCTTTAAAATAAGTAAAACGTAATTAATCTTTTTTAATTTATTTCTTTATAATCTGCTGTTATTATTAAAAAAATATCTTCTGATAATTAAAGCTTAATAATAAAAATAAGTAATCTCTAAGGAGGTATCGTTAGTCCTTTAAGTCCTAGATTACTAACCTTAAGACTAAGCTTAATTTTTAGCTTATTAAAGAGGCTTAAGGGTCCACCGGTTAATACTTCACAAGTCGCGGTAATATCTTCTATTATCAGTCGATTTATAAGCTTATCGTTCTTTACTCTTCGAGCCTCTCTTCGAGCTTTATCTTTTAAGTCGATTTCGCTAAAGCTTATAACTTTTAAACTTAATTTTATAATTTCTTTTATTATAATTAGTTTTTTAAAAGTAACGTATTAAATCTTAAAAGCCGTAATTCTTAAGCCGGAATTAAAAGTTATAATTACGGTTTCTTATTTATTCTTATTTACAAAACTGAGGGTTCGCTTTAGATTTACTTAAAGACTTGCGTTAAGCGTTAATATAAATACTCTTTCGCTTATAGTAATTTATAATTTAAGATTAAAAGTTAAATTAATTATAATTTTACTCTTCGAGTCTTAATTTAAAATATCTTCCGACTTCGACTATCTTAAGAGTTCTTTTATTTTAACGTTATAACTTGCCTTACTTAATTCTTTTAAAACTATAAGATCGACGATATTATTAACTTTAATAAGTTTAATTTTTCTAGTTTAAAGTGCTTAAGACTTTTTTTTATATAATTACTCTTTCCGCTCTCGAACTTAAATTTAAGCTTTATATGTAATAATATATTAGAAGGACTTATGCTTTTAAAGATATACGGATAATTCTTTTCCTTTAAAATTAAAGAGGTGGCGGGCTTTTTTAATAATAAAAGGGTTAATTTAAAGTAGTCGTCTTATAAAGGCATTAAATAATAGGCTTAGCCTTATTATAGAAACTGCAGCCGAAAATGGTGCGTAAGTTTTTGATTTTGCTTCTTATCGAGGGACCGGGGGATGCTGTAATCAGAGGATAGATAATATAAGCTTATTTATTAAAACCTTATTTTTTAAATTGTATTCGTCTATAACCGTAATATAATTATTAGAGAATACGATAAAGCTTATAACGTTCTTTTGTTCCGTTTTAATAATTAAGCGTAAAATAAACTTTTATCTTATTAAAAGCGAAAATGAAAGTATATTATTTTTGAGCGATTTAAATAAAGAGTTCTTAATTTAAGCGTATTAAGCGTATTTCGAAATCGCGCTTTTCTTTCTTAAGTTAATAATATAAAAACGCTTATTCGACTTCTTATTAATAATAATATTAATATATAAATAAGAGGTAAAGTAATCAAAAATATATTTAATAAATGCTTAGCTAACCGGAATGAAATAGTAATTAAGAATTCGTAAAGCTATTAACGCAACTCTTAATTTAGAATTATAAGTAGATTTAGCTTTTTAATTATCCTCGATATTAGCTTTTATAAAGTTAATTACGTTATAAGCTCTAATTTTAAGATAAATTAAAACTTTAAAATAAATAATAAGTCTAGGATTATTATCCTTTTAATTTATTAAAATAATAAAATATAATTTATAATCCTGACAAAAATATTATTAAGAAATATTATAAATTATATTATATATAAAAGCAATTAGCGAACTAATCTTACTCGTGTTCTAATAATGAAATTAATATATTTTAAACTTTAATTTGAAAAGGCTAATGAGCTTAACTTTTTTAAAACCAGAAGAAAAGACATATTTGATATTAAGCGGGAAGTTTAAGACGGAGTAATTAAATTTCTCGAGTATATTAAGAGCTTTTAATATTAAGTATTGTTTTCGAAGGTCTTTAGTTTATCTTAAATTTAAAGCTTATGCTAAGGCTTTTACGGTTAATTTAAAATTTGAATAGCTTAATTATATTTTATATTTTATATTTTCCGCGTTTTTAAACTTCTTAAATATTTTAATAAAGCTGGAATTAAAGTAAAAGGTTTTCGGGTCTTTTTTATAATTTTTAAGTTATTAAATGTTTTTTTAGACTTCCGTAACTTTTAATTTCTTTTATAATATATTATAATAATTTACAAAGTGTCGAATATGGAATACGTATATTATTTCTTCTTCCTTTCCTTTTTATACGTCGATTTGTTTTATAATAAAATACTTTACAAATCGCAAGCGGACCGCTAATGGTGAATTTATTTTAAACGGGTTTCCGAATTCCAAGATGACCTTAATTAGTTTTAAGATTTTATAATAATAGCTTTTAATATTTAATTTAATATTAAATATATTATATCTTTTTTTTAAAAAAACTTTAATAACGATCCTTAATCCGGGATTATAGGTTCTTTTAATAGTGTTTTTAATTAGCTTTATAATACTTATAATATAAGTAAAGTTAAATTCGGCTTTAAGAAGCGCACGAAGTTTTAAGATATAATACTAGATACGGTTTATTATTACAATTAGTAAATCCTCTTTTATTAACTTAATTCCTGCTTTAAAGGCATCCTTCTAAAGTCGATTTCGCTCGGCGTTTATATATTCGATAATAAAGTCCTGTAATTCCTTAAGAAAATTGAAGACCGTATAAATAAGTTAATTGCTTAATTGTTCCGGAGGAGGTTTAGCTAGCGAATCAGCGCTAATAATATTTAGCGGGGCTAAGTCGGGGAGTTAGTTTATAAAGGGAATCGGAGTTGGCTTTTTTATAACTTTTTTTAAAGATTTAATTAATACGGAGATTCGAGTTTTCTTTTATCGATTAAACTTTAATATAAAATCTGATATAAGATCCTCTAAAGGATCTGGAATTACGAACTCTTCGACTTCTGGGCCAGGATTATCGGTTAAAGGGACTTCGATTAGCTTATAAAGCTCGGAAAGATTAATTAAAGGTTTAAAGAAGGAAGTTATAAAAATTATAAAAGGCGGGGCTAAGTTTATAACTTTATCGACTTTTGATTTAAGATTAAGAGTCGCGATTGATTATTTAATTACTTTAAGAGCTTTAGTTTTTAATTTAAGATTCGGGGTCGGAGACGTTAGATTAGTTATTTAAAAAGCAGCGACTTTTAATTTAAAATTAAAAGTTATAATTAATTACTTTGCTTCTTTAAAAATAACTTCTTGCTTAGTAATTATAAAAATATGCGTCTCGCTTTTATTTAAAAAGTCTCTTAATAACACGGTCTTATTCTTATTTATAAAAACAAGGAGTTTATAACAGAAAACTTTAAATTTAATTTTAATAAAGGCTTTATTTAATAAAAAAGTTTAGATTTTCTTAAAAAAGTCTGCGTTATCTTTTTACGCTATCTAATATTAATTAATAGTGCTAGGCGAAAGCTTAGTGCTTTTCTAATTTTTTAACGCGCTTCCTCTTTTAATCTACTTTAGCTAAGTTTTATTAAAAATAAACTTATTTAAGGCTTTAATTATTAAGGAAAACGGCTTGACTTTCTCTATTAGCGTAATAAGCTACTTTTAGGCTTTATTCCTACTTATTATTTCTATATAATATTTTCGAAATATCTTTATTTAATTAAAGATAAATAAATAATTAAACTTTTTTTTACTTTTAAACCGCTTGTCTTTTTTATTTATTATATTTTGGACTCGGTTATAAAGGTTCTTATTACTCCGGTTATATTCTTCCTTATTAAATCCTTTCTTTTTTGCTAAGTGTTTAATAATTATATTATATTAATTAACGAGATTATTATCTCTTACTTTTAAGGCTTACTTAATACTTTTGTTTCTTATACTTATTAAGAGTCGTTTCTTATTCGATTTAAAAATATTAAAGACCTTTTTAATTTCGGCAGTCGAGGTTAACGTTTTTTCTTTAAAAAGAATAAAAAGTATAAGTCTTAATCCGGGATCACGAGTTTACTTTATAATAGCTTTAGATTTAGATTTTATTAACGTAATTAGCTTCTTAAAGCTTTTGGCGCTTAAACTTCCGATTAAATTAAACTTAAATAAGAGTCTGGCAACTTTTTAGACTTCGTTATTTAATATATTTCTTATTATAGCCGCTAGGTTAATAGCGATACGCTTTATAATTAATAAGCCGGGATTATAAGTTACTTTTAGCCGGCTTCTTACTCGGTTTAGTTTAAATAGTATTTTTATAAGTAATTTTGACTTTTAATTTAGGATCACGAGTTAAATTCGGCTGGATTTCCCGACTTAAAGTAGCTTTCGAGGTTTTTTATGAAAACGTAGCTTAGATTGAGGATTTTTGAAATTTAATATAATTAATATAAGAAATTAAAAGTAAGATATAAGGAAAACTAATTTAAGTATTCCTTAAGCAAGCTTATTAATCCTTTCGCTTTAGAGAGCTGCTTTTCTTTTTGCGATATATAATAAAGTTATTAGCTTATTTTTAATTAGGAAATTAATACTTCTTATAATATTTGCTTTTTAAATAAATATACGTGACTTTAAATTAAATAAAGCAAATAAATAATCTTAAGCGAGAAGTATTTTAACTCTACTTAAGAAGTAATTATTATTAATAAAAGAAAGTAATTAACGACTTAAGAAAAAAAAGAAAATATATAAGATTAAGCTTTTTATATTAAGGTTTAAAAAAGAAAACTTTTTTAAAAAAAAATAAAAAAAATAAAAAAATAAAAAAATAAAAAAATAAAATAAAAGACAAAATATAATAAGGCGTTTAAAATACTTAAAAATACACGTAATATAATTAAAAGAGAATAAATGAAAAAAAATAAATAAAATTATAAATTAAAAAAATTATTAAAACACCCGTCCTTAATTATAATCGGAAGTGATTTTATTTTTAAAGAAATAAAAATACATAAAGAATTAAAAGGAAATAGTTTTATAAGCGGCTTTTTAAGCTTGTATTAGCAAAAGAGGGATAATTTAAATACGAAATAGAATTTAACGCTTTTTAATCGCTGATAATATGATTTCGGCCTTAAAATCTTCGAATTTATTATTATTTGATTTTCCGTTTGAATCTTTAAAATTAGTTTAAGGGTTTAGATTTAATAAAAATAAGGTTTAATCTTATTAATAAAATTATTTTAATTAATTTGCTAGAAAAGTGCTTCGTAAAGGAACTTCATCGAGTTCGTAAAGAGAATAATAACCTTTCTTATTATTTACTTTCGATACTCGGAACGGTCCTAGCTACTAATAATTAAGCTTATTATTTACCGAGAGATCGATTGCATGCTTTATATTATACGTTAAAATTAAATTTCCTTCTCGAATCAGTATGTTTTTTATATTTTTCGTTTTATTTTAAAATACTTTGCTTACTTTTTTATATTATTTCTTCTATAAGATAATTTCTTAGATATTCTTATTACGTAATTTTAGCTATTAATACTTTATTATTAAGAAATCTTTTCTCGTTTTAATTTATCCGTAATTAAATATTCTTTAAACCGGGAATTTATTTTTAAAAAGTAATATAAATTCTTGTTTATATAATAAAAAAAATAATATTACTTTTATTAATTAATAAATAAACGTCCGTAAAGCGAATAAAATATGCGAGAATTTTCGTATTTAATAATAAAAGCCTTTTCTTATTACTTTAAAGAAGCTATTTAGAATATCTCGATGAGCTCTTTCTGCTATTCCGTTGCCTTTAAAGTTATATACCGAAATTTAAATCTTTTTAATATTATATTTAATTATAAAAGCATAAATAATTCTTTTATTTTCCGATTTTTTATTAATAATTAATCTTTTAAATAATTTATAATAATAAATAAAATCTTTTTAAAAGAACTTTATTATTTCTTTTGCCGTAACTGAGCTTAAGGCTTTTCTTTTAATTTATCTTAATAAATCCTCTTTTATAAGAATAAAGTATTTTTTTTTATTATTTATAATTAGAACTCGTGCGATATTTAGGCTTACTTTTTTAAATATTTTTATAAATTATATAAAATATAAAGGATTTTCTTTTCTTTTTGCTTTTTATTTTTAATAGCTTACGTAATTCTTGTAGAAAACCTTATAATCTTTAAATGAATTTTATTAAAAAAAATATTTAATAAAGCGATAATATATTATTTTTCCTTTTCGATATCCGCTTTTTTTATAATACTTAAAGATGACTTAATGCCGCCTGGCTTTATTATTAATTATAAGCTTTATTAAATATATATTATTAATTCTTTTATATAAATTATAATTGCGAACGAGATATTAGAGAGCTTTATTCTTAAAGCGTTTGAAATTATTTAGTTTAATTATAATTAGGCGCTTAAAGCTTATTAAGAAGCGGGCGATTTCTTTTGAATCGTTAGAATAAGTATCGTTAAGAATTCGCTCTTAGGAATTATAGTCCGGGCTTATTAGTCGCTTTATTAATGTTTTAAATATTATAATTACTCTTAATTTAATTATAATTCATTCGTTAATATCTTACTTTCGTTATTTTATAATATTTAAAAAATATTTTCTTTTTTATTTAAATAATCTATCCGCCGCCGTATTTTTATTTTTAGGGATATATTTGACCTTAAAATCTATTAAACGTATTTAAGTAATTTAATTTATTAATAACGCTCTAAGTAAATCGCTTATTATATTATTAAGTTGTTTTATAAGAACTTTAGTATCGGTTTTAAGAATAAAATATATCCCGTAAAGCTTATTTCGCATTTTCTTTATTACTTTAAGAGCCTCTCGGCATTCCTTTTTTATAATATTATATTAGCTTTCGGCTTTCGTTTATAATTTACTCTCGAATCGCGTAAGGTGCTTTTTTTTATTTTTATTTAATTATTGAAGGATCGCTCTTTAGCTTATCTTACTAGTATCCGTTATCAGGATAATCTTACCTTTTTTGGGCCTGTAATTAATTTTAATTAAGGCAAGTGTATTAAAAAGCGCGTTTTTTAAGAATTATATAGCTTTTTTTTAAGGTTTTAATTAAACGAATTTAATTCTTTTTTTTATTATAGCGTAAATCGGTGCCGTAATAATAAAGAAGTTTTTAATTTAAAGGTAATAATATATTATAATTTTAATAAACGCTCTTATTTTAGTTACGTTTTTATATTACTTTTATTTATAAATTTTCAAAATTTTCAATATCTTTAAATATCGTCTTTTATTATTTATGACGTATCTTATAATTTTTAATTTAAGTAAGTAATATTAAGACTTTAATCTAATAGTCGCCTTTATTCTTTTAAAGCGTATTAATACCTTATTTAAGTTTTAAATATATTTTATAATAAATCTCCGGATTTTTAATAATACTTCTTTATTATTATAAAATAACGTAGAATTTTTAATTCTTATATTATTTATATAAGATAGAATTATATAAGGAATATAATCTAAAAGAATTTTATAAATTACTTATATAAATTAAGTAATTAAGTTAATTATTCCTTAAGAAAGTCTCGTTATCTTAAGTAAGCTAATTAAAGTATAAATCGTTATCATATTTTTTAATCGAGCGTGTAATAAGAATTAATCATACTCTGAGAAGAGATCTATTAGTAATATTATAGTTAATTTAATAAATTCGGTTAAGAATTAATTAATATTTAATAAAATATTTATATCTCGTACCATAACTCTATTTATTTTTACTACGGCCGTAATAAGTCGATATAATTTTTTTTCTTTTTTAATTATAAAAAACCATTTATTTTTATATAATTTATAATATTATTTTAAGATTTCTTATTTTAACTTTTCTTTTAATATTAAAATAACCTTATTTTATAGAGCTTTTAATATAAAAAAAGACTTTTCTTATTACGCTTTATGCGGTATTATTTTAATTTTTAAAAGTAATAAAACTTTTTTTTTAATTCTTTTTAAGTAAGTTTAGTCGAAAGCTAGTGCCGCTTCTCGATTTAAAAGCGTTTTATAAAAGAGTTTTCGTTTTTATTTTGAGATTTGTTTTTTAATAATTAATTATTTAAACCGTTCTTTTATTAATTTATTTTTTATTATTACCTTAAAGAATCTTTTAATAATAAAATTATTAAATTTGTCTCTCGAGCGGGGTGGCTTTACTTTTTCGTTTTCCTCGAATTAATTATTAATTCTTTTAAGTATATTCTTATTTATCTTCCTTAAATTAATTAATTTTACTTTATCGGCTTTTTTTTTATATAATATATTAATCTTTACCGATTCTAACGATAAGGCTTTAAGTAAGTAATTATCGAATATAAAGAAAAAGTCTTTTTTATTTTTATTTAATTAAAATGCGAAAATCTTTAGTTTTAGTTAATATTTAATTCTTAATTTAAAATTAAGAGTCTTATATTTTTTTCCTTTTATCTTTACTTCTTTTAATAATAACCGAAGATCTGAAACGCTTATAAAATCTCTTAAAATCCCACTTTTAATTAATAATCTCGAATTATTAATAAAGTCCTTTAAATCTAAATTATTTAGATTTTTTTAAAAACTAATATTTTCTTTAGTACGTATATTAATTAAACGTTTTCTGTTTTGTCTTTATATTCCGCTTTATCCTTAGTAATTATAACTCTTTTAGTTGCTGTTTTTTTTATATTTAAAAAGATTACTTATATAATTCTATTCTTAAGGTAATCGAAACTCATACGACTTTTTAAAATAAATAATATATTTAATAAGATATTATAGCTTACGTTATTAATAATTATGAAATCGGTGTAGTTTTTAATCTTTTTAATATTTATTATTATATTCTGAATATAACTTATAAATATGAATTTGTTTTCAGTAATAATAATAAACGTTAGAGTTTTATAATTTAAAATTAAGAGTCTTATTTTCTTTATTACAGTTTGATTTATTATATTAATTTCTACTTTACAGTCGATTATAGCCTTGCTTTTGATTCGTTTTACTACCGTGACTTATAATTTCGGTGTTTATATAGCCATTTCTGGGCAATTACGAATAATTTCAGTTTATTTAGCGATTATATTAATTAAAACTTCTCCTTTTTTAAAAGACTTTTTAAATAATTCCGCGAGATTAATTATCTTAATAAAAAGCTTATTTAATTCTGAATTTAATTAAAACGCTTTTTCGCTATTTATAAGTATAATCTTAACCTCGTATCTTTCTTTAGTAAAAACGATTAGGATTTAGCGGTTTATTATCCAATCTTAGCGCGATTATAATTTATATAAATCTCTTAATTTAAAGTTTAAGTTTTAATTTATTATATTCTTTATTACTTATTTTTAAGCTACGACCGAAGTATATTAATTTATTTATTTTTATTTTTTTAAAATTTTAGCTAATTTTTTTCTTTTAATTAAGCGTTTAGTTATAATTTTAACTTTAAAGTTAATAAGATTATCTTTTATTTTATTATTTTCGTTAATTTTATTAATTCTTTTTAATTCTTTATTTATTTTGTCTAAAAGTATTTTATAATCCCGTTCTCTTATTAAAAGTATAAAACGTGGTTTTCTTATACCCGTTAGTTTTTTTCTAGCTCCGGCCGTATTAATAAATACTAAGAGGCCTTCGAGATTAACTTACTTTTTTTTTTATATAATATTTATATTAAGAGGATTATTTAATTAATTCTTTAAAGCCAAATCTACCTCTTCCGGTCGTTTTTTAATAATATAAACTAAGCGGTTAGATTTGCGTGCCTTTAAGTTCTTATTATATTTTATATTATTAGTTTTTTATTAAATCGCTACGACTTAGGATTGTCTTAACTTTTTCTGAGCTAATTAAGCATCTTCTCGGTATAGTCCGATATAAATTTTCTTATATTTATTAATATAATAAACGTTATTATTAATAAAGTAATAAAAGAAAAAATATTAATTTCTAAACTTATATAATAAGCTTTTGAATTAATTATTATAAAAGTTATATATTTTATTCCCGTACTTTATTATATTAATATTAACGCTTCCGCTTAAATCTATTATTCCGCTTTTATTATCTTATTAAAAATACCCGGGACTAGTGAACTTATATTAAGTGTATTAAGGTAAGATCCGATTCTTAAGACTAAACTTTAAAACGTGAGCTTTTATATTCAAAAGTTAATTTAATTTAAAATAAATAAGGTTTATTTTTAAGTTAATTATTTTTATAATTAAGGCTTTTATTTTATCGATATTTACTTTAGCTTTCTCTAAGAAAAGCAACGTAATAAGTGCCTTTTTTACTATTTCAGTAATTATTAAAGGTTAAATATATTCTTTTATTAAGTCTTAAATTTCTTTTATATACGACGTTATTAATTATTTCTCTTATTAAAAAGCTTTTATTATTTACTTACTTTTAATTATCTTAAGAACGTATTTTATAAATTCGAGATACTTTTTTTTATAAAATTCTAATTTAGAGTTATCGATCTTGAATTATTTAATAATTTTATTTTAAAAAAAAGCCGGTAATCTTAAAAAAAAGAGTTTATTTTAGTCGACTTTATTAAAGATTTTCCGATATATAAAAGCCTTTAAGACTTGAGAATAAAGTCGGCAATAGCCTTTAAGATTTATAATAATACGTTAAATTATAATGAATTTTTAAAAAAAGTTTATAGATTTTCGGATTTATTATTAATTATACTTTTTAAATTCCGATTTTAATACTTTTATTAGCGCTTCTTATCTTTTTTTATTCTTTTATTCCGAGAGAGTTTTAATAATATCCTGTCGGAGGTTATTATAATATTAAAGCAAACGAATAATTTAATTATTCTTTAATATTTTATAATTTATATTAATCTTTATATATTATTTTAGAAAATCCGAAATGTTTACTCTCGAGAAGAGAAGTATGCTTATTAACCCAAGGAAGGACATAATCTTTTAAAAGAAATAATTAATATTATTAATAGTTATATCTCGTAAGTTCCTTTTAATTCTTAATATAATTTCCGAGTTTTCGAGACTTAAGTTTAAGGGTTTTATAAAACTACTGACTAAAGTATTTAACGAGTCTGAGAAGGATAAGGGTAATCGAGTTTAAAAGGTTTCTGGCTTTGCTTTAATATTTGATTTAATTTAATCAGAGTTCGGGAACTTAAGAAATTCCGTGAATAATAAAAATATATATTAATTATTTTTATTATTAAATATTAATAATATTTATAAGTTTTTATTCTTTATTGACTTTTAATCCCGACTTATTAATTTTAGTTTAGTAAATTTACTAATCCTTCGGTTAATTTTAATTAACGTATATTTAGTTTATTTTAATAGGGTATTATAAATTAAAATTAATATTAATAAGAACTTTAAAACTAAGAGTTCGGATTACTTAGCGATTTCAGTTTAAGTTAAGGCTTATTCTTTATATTCCGAATTATTAGAAGACGCTTTAATTTAAAATATAAGGCTAATAATATTTCTCTTAATTCTCTTATTTATAATTTGTAATTTCCGGCGTTTTTTTAAGGAATTAAGTTCGGCCGTTTAAGCTTTATTAGCAAGTTGCCGAGATAAGCTATTTTAATTTAAGTTTAATTCTTATATTATCGTTAATCGTCGGGTCTTTCTAGAGGAAAAAGAAGGCGCTTAATTTAAGAAGCGGAAAATTATAGATTTCTAGTTTTAATAAATAGTTTTAATTGCGAATCGAGATGCTTTTATATAAGTCGTATAAAGACGAATCCGTACGATTTTCTTCTTACGTAAGTTATTAATATAAAAGCTATAATAAATAAAGAAAAAAGCACGGCGCAAGATATTAAATAAGGAGCTTAATAACTTTAAGGGGTTAAGATTTAAGGTAGAAAAGTATTTAATTCTTTTAATTTTATATAAGGGAAAGGCCTTTTATATAAACTTTTAAAAGTTATATGCTTCGTTCCTTAAATAACGCCTTAGGCATTATTTCCTGGCTAAAATCGCCACTTTACAGTATTTAAGTATAAAGAGCCAAAAATAATTACTTTAATATTTTAAATAATTAAACAAATCCTAAGTAATTCTTTAAAATAATTTAAAGGATTTCCTTTTTAATAAACGTTTAAAAATTACTTAAATAATATAAGTTAAAGTATATTACTCGTATTTAATCTTTTTTATTATTTTAGTAATCTTAATATTTTTTGCCGTGTTTATTAATTTCTTTAAAACATTTACGCTTAAATAATTTACTTATAAATATTAAACACGCTCCGAGTCTATTTTAAAGTATTTATAATCTTTAAATAATTTATATAACTTATTTACTTTTTTAAAAAGCGTTAAAAATATTATAATTCTTGTAGCGCTTAAGAGTATATTACGAGTACTTAAAGAATAAATTAAACGTAGCTTATATTTAAAGAAAACGAGGTTTTATTTACGCTTTAATTATTATATTATATAATATTTACTAATTAATAAGCCTTCCTCGTTCTATTTCAAAATATAATTTATATTATAAAACCAAAGACCGATCTTATAAAAACAAGCTTTAAAAATAATATTAATATAAAAGTTTTTTATAATTATAACGTCGTAAAGCATAAGATTAAATAATTCTCTATTCGGACCTTTAAACATTCCTTTTATAACTCGAGTTCCGCGCTTAATAATAAGTAATTAAAAGCTTTTATATTTAATTAAATCCTTAAGAATAGATTTTACAAAAGATCTTTTTATTAATATTAAATAATCGTTAACTAAATTAATTACTTTATAATTATTTAATAAAGTAGAATTTAATAAAAGATAAAGTAAATTCTAAAAGAAATATATACTCGCAGCTAAATACTCGGCTAAATTAAGTAAGAATACCGAGTGCGCGTAAGTCCCGCTTATTCTTCTTTTATTTAATAAATTTCCGGGAAAAGTAAACTTTCTTTTATTTAATTTATTAAATCTTTATTTATTTAATTTTATTAAAAAATCTTTTATTAATTAAAAGAAAAGCTTATTTAAACTTATTTACTCGCGGAGAGCTTTTTACTATAGCGTAGTAAACCGCTACTAGATCTTATTATAATATTAATTATTCATTTTTAAATTTAAATAAATTATTTTATTTTAATATTTAATAAATACTTTTTTATAAATTATTATTTAAAAACGAGTATAGTTTAAAGGAAATTAATAATAAGTTTTGTCTTTTAAATATAAATATGCCTTTTTTATAAGTTTTCCTTTTGTTTTAAATTAGTTTAATCTTTAGTTATATAAATCAAAAGCTTTTAAGTCGGGTATTTTATTATTATTAAAGCGTGAATTAAAAGTAAAGAAATAATTATACCTTGATTTTCTATTTATAAGCTATTAATACTAGTAATCGACTTAATTAAAATAAAATAGCCGTGCGAGCTATTTTAAGGAATATTTAGAAGGTATCCCGAACTCGTCGGCTTCCTTTGTCTTAAGAAAGTACTTTTAAGCTTATAAGTTATTAAAATTATTAATTACAATTAAGAAAAGGTTAATACTAAGAGTGTCGAGCACTTCCGGCATATAATATAAGTTCTTTTTACGGATTAACTCTTAGTATTATATAATTTAAACTTTTAGGTTTTAGACGTTTTTTATATTTAAAGATTATAAGTAATCTTAGCGGATTATTATTTAAATCGTTATATTCGTTTAATATAAAACTGTCTTAAGCGTACGAACCAGTACTTAAATATTAGTTCTTTTCTTAGCGACGAACTATATAGCCGTTATATTAAAGAATTAGCGGCTTATTATTTTCTTAATCTATTCGTAGAGCTTAAAGTATACTATAGTTCGTGATTGTTATATTACGTACTTTATAATATGCGTTTTAACTTCGGCCTCGGCTTTCTTTTGATAAGATTCTGCGATTATCTTAATAAGCTCGTGCGGTCGAATAAGAAAAAGAATAATAAAAGCGTTAAAGCTTATAATTATTTAATCCGAGGAAGACGTAGCTATTGCGTGATAATCGAGCGCCTATTTCTGGAGTTATTCGTTATACTCGTTTGTCTTTATTATATAATTTAATTCAGCGAAATCATTCTTTTATTAAGCGATTTACTCGGCGATTTATAAATTTTTATTAATGATTTTAATTAATATTTTTATATTTAAAGTATTTAAGTTAATAAAAAGCCAGAATCCGAGTATTTAAACGCTAAGAGTTAAATAATTCATTTATAACGGGAAGTCTTTAAGCTTTAAGTATATAATATTTACGTTAAGACCGTTAAGACTGTCGTACGATAACATCTCGATAATCGCGCTAAAAGGTGCGTTAAAGTTTAAGCGTAAGGAAAAGAAATAAAGATTGTAAAGTTAAAATTAAATAAGCTTAATTAAAGCTCGAAATCTATATATACTAAAAGTAACTTATAAAGACAGATATAGCTCTTAATTATTATATAAAAGTAAAATAAGCTTTTCGTAATTTAAGAGCTTTACGATTAACGTAAAGAGCAAGGGTTTAAAAGATTTATTAAAATAAGCGTTACCCTTTATAAAAAAGGACTGTAACCCGAGTATATATACACGTGAGTGCTTACGAGAGCATACACATGACCAGTAGACTGCGCTAAGGCGCGACAGAGGATTTAAAAGGCTAGAGATCAGTCTGAATTACAATTAATATACCTTAAACGTTTCGAATAGTAATTCCCTATTATTTGAACCTTATATAAATAATATATAAGTAGTTATATTATTAAAACATAATTCCAGGATCCGAGATCCTGGTTTCAGGCTGGGCACGATCTTATTAAGAGATGAGTTTTTAGCCTGAGGTTTTAAGGCAATAATAAATCTAGCCACAAAAGTTAAGATTTAAGTATATAAAAACAGTAATTAATCGTTCGATTAATTTAGAAATTTTAAGCTTTAAGAAAAGACTAGTATAGCGTAAGCCTAGCGTACAAATCTGATTTTAAGGATTACATTAGTAATTTTTTTCATTAATTTAAAGGACTTTTTCACATCTTTAGGAGTATAATTAAATGTTATTAATTTTAACTTGAGGGTATAGCGACAAATAAGTCCGAGCTTAGGCTAAACAGAGTCAAAACCGGAAAAAAAAATAAAAGAAAAAAACTAAAGGGAGATAGTTTTATAATATTAATATAAGTGTTAAAACGAGCGTCTTGCTTTAGGTTGTAAGTCTGGGGAGCGCATTATAAAGCTTTTGACTATATATACGGCGCTAATAACTCCATTTATTCGAGGATGACATTTCCCAGGTCCGCTACGAGCGCCAGATATACTACCGGGAGTCCCGGCCACTGATTACCTAGGTGCATTAGGGTGGCAAGACGGAGCAGAATGTGTAAGTAATATTAAAACTCTTTAGACCTTTATTAACTTAAATAATATTAAATTTATGTTTTAAAATATTTTAAATAAGTTATAAAAATATAATATTAATTTAATTGTTTGGCCGATGTTCTTAATTGATTAGCTGGACGAGCCTATCTTGACTTATTACAGCGTAACTTATATTTATATTATTTCTTTTGCCTAACGTTTTAATATCCTTTTAAAGCTTATATGAACTTAATCCTATTATACTAGATCTTAAGTAAATTAAGTATTATTCCTCGGGAAGTGTAATTGTATTTAGGCTGAGTTCGAAGGGGGTGAAACCCTTTACTCGGCATTACTATTAAAAAGAGTTAATTTTACTTAACCCGAGTCCTTATTACTATCACTCTCGATCTCCCCGTGATTAACTTCTATAATGTCATCTCTATCTTAATTAAGAGCCACATTAATCCCTTTTAAATAGACGCTCTTTAAGTACTTAATATAGAAAGCACTATTAAGAAATAGCTATTTTGCACGCGAACAACTTAAAAATAAACAAAGAAGTGTTAACGGCCCGTAATATTAGGCATAATGTTGATTACGATTCCTTTTTCGAGTAAATAAGTGTTTTCAGAGTAGACAGCTACTTATTAAATAGAGTTATTGCGTTTGTGGGCTATTATTTTCAGGGCGTAGTAAAAAATAAATATTGTCTTACTGGCATTATGATTATAATTTAGAGCTAGAGCTAGAGCTTTCTTTTAACGCCTTTAAACTCTAAACTGCGCGTCGGCGTCTGTGATTTTATATATAGTCTTAAAGCTCCTTCTTAGTGCCGAAAATGACTTTTTCATCCTTATAAAAACGTTTAAGATAATATTATTAATAATAAAGTAAATACTAATTAAGGGCTTTTTGGTTCGGAAAGCTTTTTTGCGCTTATAGCCAGGAAATAAGTAAAATAAAATATACTTTAGAATATGCGATTTAAGTGTTGCTTCGCTTGTGAAGAGGTATCAGTGGCGTGAACAGTCGGCATGTGGACATTAAAAGTAAATACAGACTTTAAACATCTCGCGTAATACAATAAGGAGTGAGAGCCTCTATTCTTACTCTTAACTCGACTAATAAAGTAAATCTCCTAATTTAGCGCGCTATATAAGAAGAACGAATTTATTTCTAGTTAACTCACACAGTTAATCCTCGATGCCTATAATAACTACTCTCCGTTTCGTCTTTATATATTCAGCTCAGGCCTTATCCGTTTCGTTCTTACAGAGTCGAGCTAACTCGACATCCATTCGACTCTTCGCTGCTTTAATGTCTTTCTTATTTGCGTTTGTGACTTTTAATTACTTTTATTTTTGTCGAAGGGCAAAATATGTAGGGCTCTTTCTTAATTATTAGTGTAATTCCGTGCCGCGCAGATTTACTAGCGCCTTAGCAAAGCGTTAGGCTTTTATGCCCTATAGGGTTTCCGTATGAGTCGTTGTGTTTAATATAGTCCTTTTAAATAACGAGCTTTAAAAGTCGATATTTAAATGTTTATTAAGGTAAAACTATTACGTAATCTTTAAGCGTTTGTGCCTAAGAACGAGACCTATTACTCTTAGAAAAACAGTTTCTTTATATAGATTAATTTTGTGTTTAAGTGCCTACGCGATAGTAGTTAACTTATTATTTAATATATTTACGGCCTATTGTTTAATGCTGTAAGACGAGGCAAGAGCCTTATATTCAACTCAATAAACGACCGCCTTAAACATTATATTATAAGCATTATAGGACTAAGGCTCTTTATTAAGCGGAGAAAAGGACATAGTAATATATTAAGTTTTAGTCGTTAAGCGTGGGGGGTAGGTGATCGGTGATCGGTAATTAGCGGTAGATATGGCGGTTAATAATAAAGATAAAAGAAGTAAAAGTCACGTCTAAAGAGGTGAATTGCTAATTTACTAATAGCTAAACATTGCAGAACCCGTATATAATATAAAAATAAATAACAAAAATAATAAGGCAATTAGTTAATTTATTAAGTATATGCCTTCTCTTAGCGTCTTAACGATAATAATATAAAGAATTAATTCGTGATATTGAAGTTAACTAAGATTGAGATCTCGACCTTTAGCCGGCTCCACTTATCTTTCTACCCGCCCTACCCGTCATTAGACCCCTCGTAACAGTGGGATAAGCAATTGGATTCGCGTAATTATCTTTCGGGAAGACAATAAAATGCGAGCCTTAGTGTCGACTTACCTCTTGTATGCCCGTGAATGCTTAATAAACGTCATATAATTAAGAGGTGTAAATATTAAATAACAAAATACTTATTATTTTTACGTTCTTAATATAAATGGTTATTTAGTACTATTAGTTTGTTTTCTCAAGTGCTAGTAGTAAAGCGGTATATCTTAGCCGGCGACACCGTCGTTTTTATTTATGTGCTTAGGCCATAATATTTTTTTAAAATAGCTAAAAAGCTTACTTTTAAAAGCAAATTTTACCTTATATATATTGTACGTGTCTAGCGGATTGTCCGAAGTTCTATTATGACTTTTAGTGTCTGAGGCTCTACTCCGACCTTTATTGTCTTTAGCTGTCCTGTCCCTCGTTAAAGCTGCTATTATCCGTTTAGTCCTTTAGCGTTTATTTTTTAATAATATAAAGTTTTATATTTTAAACTCGCGGAACTTGTGGCGTTACGCCGTATTTAATATGTTATTATTAAACTCGTCTATATCCCACCGAGGGAATAGAGTTTTCGAGCCACAAAAGCTCATAGCGGCTTATAGTCCATTAATATAGTCTGGGATATTACTAAGCTTTGAAAAGAGCTACTAAATAAGAATATACAGTGGCTAGTCTAACAATAGAATGCACCGAAGCTTATAAGCCCGTCGTATATATTATTGGCGATAAACGAGACGTTAAGTTAGTATTTTATAATCGATACCACCTTCTTTAAACACCTTAATATCTGCAGCGAGACGTTGAACGGCTAGGTCATAGACTGCTATGCCAAAAGCCGTTTCGTATGCCGTCACTTTTACTGAGCCACTAGTAAGCTTTTGAATGCGGCACTCGAGCTTTCGGCACTCCTTAATAATAGTAAACCCAGTAAATTTAAGCGCATTAATTGTCTTCCAAAGATGTTATATCTTGAAATCGCTATCGTAGAGTTCTTGAGTTATGCCATCCGGAGGGGTCTCGTATAAGCTAGGACTGACTTCGAAAAATGCCTTTCGAAGTTTTTTACAAGCCCGCGCTCGTTGGCCCTTTTCCTAGCTTTATTAAAAAGTCTATACTCTTTCTCGAACGTGTGGCCTTTTAACTTAAGTTTATTAATAATCTGGCTTAAACGTTAGACTTTTAGGTCTTTTTCGTAAAGTTATTAACGCTAATATAATATAAGTCTTAAAAGAGCGTAAGAATCTTCCTTAAAACGTATATTAAGAACTTCCGTCTTATTATAAGGTGTCTCGCCGCGGAATTTACTTCTTACGTCGACAAGGTTATAGAGTGTTTAATAATGTCGGTTATGAGTATTATTGTCTTCTTTGCCGTAATAGCCGAAGAGTTAGTGTTAACGCGTTATAAGAACAATAGTTGGCCATATATTAGCACATTCTTATAGTAATATAGCTTAACTTACGGTCATTAGCTAGTGTATTCGCCACCCTTCGACAGACATTGTAGAATGTAAAACGCTGCGAGAATCCGCAGTCCCGAGCCTGTGAGAATAGGCGAGCCAATCAGGAATGAGGAAGCGCAGTAGGTGAGGACACGTGATCAAAGACAAAGTAGAATTGCTTGCTTGCTTGCTTGCTTGCTTGCTTGCTTGCTTGCTTGCTTACTTACTGGCTTGCTTGAAGAGCTAGAAGAGCTCTTCGATAGTTATATACAAAATAATAGCTTCTCTAGAAGCTTTTACGACTACGTAACTGATTACGTAGCTTATACGAGCTACGTAATTGAATACGAGCGTAATTTCCCGGAATACGAAGGTAATTTCCGGGCCGCGTAAGCAGTGGAAACTCCTTCGGCTATTCTAGGGTAGAATCGGCACGAGTTACCGAAGTGAAATCTAACAGAGCCACCCGCTTTATTAACGAAGCTATAATATTATATCGCTAGGCTGTGTTAGGAAATATTGTCCTATGAGTCTGATTAAACGCTCGTATTATGGGCTTGACTAAAACAGTAGGTCTGAAGCGAATGTGAATATTAGCGGATGTCTTGTTTTAAAAGCGGAAAAGGTCTGCGGCGGAACGGAACTCTAAAAAAGCATTATTATTAAGTACTAATATAAAGAATCAGAAGGTTAAATAATAGATATTATCCGGTCGTTAATAATAGATTTAAATTAGTTTAAGTAACTTAAGTTAGTTAATGTAAAAAAGTATAAATTAAGTTGCGTCTTTTTATAGGTACTTTGTAAAGTCTATGTGCTGCCTTTTCCAATGCTTTTTCTTTATTTTTAGCCTAAACTCTAGGGGGGTTCTTTTTGAATGTAAAGGCTTTATAAATAGTTTAACGTCTTAGCTTTAGCATTAATAAATACAAAGCATGAAAGATAATTATTAACTTACCTTATAATATAGAGCTCGATTATCTTGAGTCTAATACTTTAATATAGCCAAAGCACCGCCCCTTTCTTTATTGTTTAATATTAGAAGTAATAATTAAATAAGCTAGACGAGAAGTCGTCTTGCCTTTTACTTATGTTAATCTTTAAGAATTATATAATTAATTATTAATTTCACATTCTCTTAGTCTGCGAATGCTTTCTTATGTCGTTTATCTTTTGCTTCCACAGTAGGTACTATAGCATTTAGTACATTTTATTAAACATTAGCATTCGAGAAATACTAAAGTGTCTTGTGTTTTACTTATCGGAGCGAACTGGCCGTCGGACCGTCGAGGCGTATATGATATTAATAACGTAGTAAAGCAATTAAGTTATTGACTTTGTAATAAAGAGTGTCCTGGGTGGCCTTGTCGGAAAGCTTTCCAACGCTTTAGTCGACATATTAAAAAAGGAATAATTTGTAGTATTTCTTAAAATTAATTATTTGTTCTCGAGGAACAAACTCTTAAAAACTTCAATAGTTAGCTATGTCTCTTTTGCCTTATTATTATACTTACGTGTTTTATTTTACCTAAAGCCTATTTAAGGTACGATTGTAAGCTAGCGTCAACTTTTGCCTAAGTCCTTTCTTAGACTTGGCACTAAGCGGTTAGGAGGCTAACAGTGCTCGACTCCTGGCAATTTAATTTGAATTTATAACTTTAGTAATAAACGTGTTAAGAGATTTTTGCTGTGAGGGGAATAATATTGTATTTAAGAAGCTAGTTAAAGGAGGCAAAACTTTAAAAAATAAGTTTTTATATTATTAATAGCTTAAAAAACAAGTTAATTAAATTCTTAACTCTCCTTTAGCGTCGTTTAGGCCTTATGTGAGTTATATATTATTTAACTAGCGTAGGCACATTGTGACGGGTTAGTCCCGGTCTCCGTTTTAGGCGGGCGCTTATATTAATGCTATTACATGGCAATTGTTGACAGAAATTAGATTTATATGAGACTGTTAGCCAAGTCGATGATCAGCAAGCTGGCATCGAGGCCATAGTCGCGACTTGACGGCACAACAAGAAAGGGGCGTAGGGTCTGGCAGAAAACGAAATCTTAGTTCCTATTTTACTATAAAACAGCATAAGAAACGCTAATTAGCGTGGGTCCATCTTATACGAGGTAAAGCGGTAAGCTAGAATTGGCCTAGCGCTTGCCTCCACGCCATAAATAAAATCTAAGATTTAATTATAAGCTGACAATATGACTAAATAAAACAATTCAAACCTAAGGCGTTAAGAAAGCAATAGGTACACCCACTAGAGCCTAGTTGTCGAGGGTGTTATAGAGGCTGAGATCTGGGTATACAAAAACAATAATAAATCTGTGACTGTTTTAGTAATTTTGAGCTCGACACACTATGAAGATATAAAGAAGATTAGTATGGCGTAAGTCTCCTCACAATTCTCTCAACTAAACACAGCTAACAACTTACAGCCCTGCACTAAGGATGACACGCTCAATCAAAGAGAAGCTACCAATTTTTTTTACCTTTTTTTTTTTCTTGATCTTTCTAAGCCCCCTCCCCTTTTTTTTCTCTCCCGATAAATAAGAGATTAATATGCCGCGTAGCGAGATGCCCCCAACCACTGTCACTATACCTAATAGGTGGAACACGGGACCTCTGGTTCCCAAGTATCGTCCGGCAGCAATGTTTCTGCGCTCTGGCAGAGCATTCTAAGATCCGTTAGTCAGGCGTCCTGCGCACTGCACGACCAATGGGTTTTCATTCATCGCAATGAAGCACGATAATCGTCAGTTCCCTGCCTCTCCCCTAGAGAGTCAGTTTTTTTAGGATGTCCGATTTTTTAGGATGTCCGATTGCCTGAATGCCTGAGAGCTTTAAGCTTGACCTTTTTCGGTAGTTATTATGGGATTTTATGGCGCAGTCGAGCTCTCGAGCCACAATTATAAAGCGGGGCAGCTCTTAAGGTCTCAAATTTCAATTAACTTAAACCTTCGCTCCACTCTACTTTCAGGCCGTCAGGCTGTCGGACATCCTAAAAAATCGGACATCCTAAAAAAAACTGACTCTCTAGGGGAGAGGCAGGGAACTGACGATTACTTCTTTTTACCGCTTCGTTTGGTATCCCCCTTCATCGATTTTCAAACTGATCTCCACATCAGATTTCTGAATGTAATTCGATAATTACTTGCCCAAGATATAATGCGCGTAATCTATGACTCTTTTTTGTTAATATTTAATCGCTAGCAAAACGAGATCTTCAAATGCCATGGATATCGGTAACGTGGCGCGAGTCCCAGGGACAGTAGCGTTAAATTGAGAGATAAAGACTACCACCTAGGTATATACTTATTCTCTAGGTACCTATTTCTATCCAGCTGCAGCTGTACATTCTCAGGGAATAAACAACCTAAATATAGTTACTGATATCTTCAAGAACAAGGGGGAACACACTTTTGGTCGATTTAAAGAGGGGGCTGCATCGTAATATCTTGCCCACCTGTTTCCTCGGAGCCGAAGCATATCGCGGAGGCACTGCGGCAAGGGTCACGAAACTGCAGTGCAATTCGCTCATACTTCATTTATTTCCGGTTTATCTTCTCCTATTGTCTCTCCTTCTCTTGAGCTGCCAGTGCAAAGACTTTCAAGAATGGATTAATTCGTACATGGTCAATTAAGCTACATCAAAACAGATAGATGCTAGCGGAAGGGCAGTTCATTTGGAAATGCTATACATACTTGAGTTCCAGTCGACCTACCTAGCTGAGACAGCTGGGTGGCCGATAACCTGGGTCAAACAACTACTTTGGCAGTAGGCAAAAGGCCTCGAGATGTGCTATTCCAAGCTATCACCTTATGCGCAATCTCCCCTTTCAAGCCTACTATCGATTTTCAACGCTCAACATCCATGCATGGCCTGCTCCTCCTTCACTGTGCTGGATATCGGTGATCCGTTGATGTCGAGCGAGTTGTCTGCATGCCTTATGGATTGGATGGTAGATGATGCATGGTGCAAAATCAAACAGAGTCATCGCTTTTCTAACTGTGGATTCGTTAGCAACTAAGCATACAGATCCTTGCCAGGAAACTGGTCTTGGGATACGTATTGCACTTGGCAGACTTCGCATTTCCCCAGTGGCACTAGAGGTTAAAGATCCCTTCACCCAATCTATCCAACTCTTCTACTTAGCTCTCCCTAACCGCGTGGATTATGGGTCCACTCTTTCCAAATCTCATTCTATATATCTTTTTGAATCCCATGCTCCATTGTCTGCGGAGGCATACTTCAGACCACTCTCGAACCTCCGGCGTCTCTCTCCTCTCCAGAGTATCCTGAGGTGCAGGGAACGGAAGTTGCACGGCACGAGTCCAATTGTTTTTTTCGCGACGCCACTGCATATTCATATCACTCAACTCTATGCCCATATATCTCCTCCGTTTTGTTGTTTGTTGATCGTAACGTGTCTGGCGATTTGTGGCTCCAGAAGCCAACTGGGAGCATACCCCTTTCCATATTCTATGAAAACCTCTGATTCGATACCGTTCACCACCGAAGTCCGGTGTATCAGCAGCTGAAGCACACATGCGATCGGCCTGTGGAAAGAGGGTCTTTGCCTTGAAATAAAAGCTCGCGGACCGATGCCTTCCTCGGTAGGATCTTACACCCTGCCAACCTGGCCTACTAGACTCCGTGATTTATGCCCTGCGATTTTTCCCGATCAATGTCCGTGTACGTACCCTGTCGAATATGCGGAAAGCAGCTTCAATCGCGTCGGAGATGCTGCTTTGCTCAATCAGTGCCTGTGACACACTCTAGGTAAGTAAAGGCATGGGAACGACGAGGTCATCACCTGGGAAGTATATGTAACCTGGGAAGTATATGTATCCTGCGTTACGAGCATCGCATAATGTACGCGACCGCTGGTCAGCTCATACGACGCGCCAAATAGGTCTTGTTGTGATTGTTCTCCTCTATCTCCTGTCCTCTCCCATTTCTGCCTTGGAATGGAACGTAGTGCGGCGGTCTCTCCGGTGTGGGTATTCGATCTCAGTGGACGATGCTCGTATCTCCTCTGATCCGCAGAACTTCCATTTGCAACGTTTCTGCGTATCTGCATATCTGCGTATCTTCGTGCCTATCTTGTTCCCATCCTCGAATCCCCTGGTCAGGAGCGGCTCCACGCCTAGTTGTCGTCTATTCCCAGCGGCCGAGGACTAGACATGCGTCACGTTAGTTTCGAGTGCACCTCTGGGAGCTAGACTATCGGGGGACTTCTCCTCGCTCTCTATTGCTTGGCGGGTATTGGGCGCCCCCTGTCACTAGTGTTGAAGACTCAATCCCGCACTGCCACGGCGCTGAGGAAATCCTCGATGGCAGAATTCGCTAAACCTCACACTGCGAGCTTGCTGCTAGATGCAACCCCTACTTCTACAATGTCTACAGAGTAAGCAGTAGGTAAGCATTTCTGTTGAGCATTTGAGATAAATTTGAGGCCATGGCACTCCTTGAGTAGTCAAACTCGATTTCCCAATACTTGAAGTCTACCGGATGTGGAGACTGGCAAGTAAGGGAGCGAATACCGTGCTAGCGGCATCGCTTGTCTACGCAACCTTCATTCAACGTCTATTCAGGTACGTTCTGCGGCTTCGATCGATTTACAGCGATATCCAGGACTTTATACTGCTACACTATACTCTCTATACTACCTCATTAACCTCACAGCACTAACCACACAATGTCCGATGTTACGGAGCAGAAGGCGAAGGTCTACAGAGGTAAGAAGGCGGCAGAAATGCGTAAACCGGGGGAGTGGAAGAAAGAGCGGCCATTGACCTTTCTGTACCGAGATGAGAGGATGAAGGATCTGGCGGCGCTTGCGAAGAGTTACCTGGATGGCCATATTGGCTATGAAGCCTTGATGGCTCTTGTTCCGAAGGAGACCAGTTGGCTCAAGAATAGTGAGCAGTTCCAGCGGTGCGAAGGGAAGAAGGATGTCTTGTTGGTTCTGGGTTGGTGTACCAAGCATGATGTTCCTATCAACCTTGATGAAGATCCGGCGAAATTATGCCTCACTGAGCAATTAGTGCTGTGCATCGAGCATATCACCAGCAAACCTGTTTCTTTTCTTGATTTCTTCAAGGTAGGTTCTACGTCTCAACTTGGAAGCCAGTTAATATGATCTCACATACCAATACTGAGTCCTAGGAATGTAAGCGAGATTCGAGAGATGGGGGTTGCGAGGGTAGCGATCGCTATGTGCAGGAGAATACCATCCACTCAATCGCTTTGATAGTTGAGCTGACTATTGGAACAAGAGAGTACGGCATCGAATTCTGTGGTGTTTGGGGCTTTGCGAAGCTCTTTCAATCGTTTGTTGACCAAGCAGTCTTCCCGAAACTCCCTGCTATGGCAGATCTTCCTCCAGCCTACGTAGGCTATCATATAGGAAGGATTTCGGACATCCACCAGCAGAAGCGTAGACCTTTGACTTTGGATCTTCTAGAGTCGTTGGGTTCTGTGATTGGCATGGAGAAACGTGAGCTTTATAGCTCGATGAGGCACTGGTTTGAGGAAAGAAAACTGGACTTCCAGCTCCCAGAGCTGGATGTTGAGAGGGAAACCAAACTGGGACAAAAGATTGATGCTCTGTTCGCTAGTGTCAACCAGAGACATATCAAATCAGTCATCTCCTCCACTTTCGCCAATTCCAGATCGCGACCTTCAGACTCCTCCCCTCTCTCCTTTTCCTCTCCTTCCGTTTCTCTACCTCCGACTCCCTCTCCTCTCTCACAAACATGGAAGCCGAAGCCTACTCTCTTCGAGGACGTATGGGTAGTCGAGTTGGCGACCCGGAAGAGGATTGCAGAAGAAAAGGCTCTCTCCCTTCCCGAGAAGAAGAAGCGCAAAACAGCTGGCTCTTGAGATTTCGTGGTGTCTCCTCTTCTTTCTCCTGCTGCTTGTCTTCTCGACAATTTGCTTGCAATGGCTGTCCCACTGCCTGACAGCCTGCCAAATGCTCCGTCTACCACTAACAGCAGTACGACCTCACTGTGTGGGGTTGTCCCGGGTTCGAATCCCGGGGGTGGTTTTATACCACTTACTGGCTGTTAGAGGCGTGATGCATTTGGTAGCCTAGCGATATTGGTCCACCTCCACGTGGTGCCAGGCGGATAACTCTTCAATAGTTAATCAAGAGACCAATGAGTCGGTCCCGAAGTTCAATTCACAGAATTTCCTGACTTCCGGCTTTGATCGATTTCGATTCCTCTCTCCTCACTCCACTCGACGATACGACCGACTCAAACAAAATGGCAGGATGAAGGCTGATATCCGAGATGCGTTCACCTAAAACTTTCCACATATCTTCTTCATCGGATCAAGATCACTACTGTACCTCTCAGCAACCTTCAAACATCTTAACTTGAGGCGTTTCTTGAGATCACCAGCTCCAGTTCGCAGCTCGATGGGAATACCGGACATGTTTACCCTCTGCGAAACCCTTCTCTCTCACCGCAAAAGAGGGCCATGCATTCCCATAGAGCAGCTCCAACCTTTTCTACGGCACGCCAGAACCCCCCCCCCCCCCCCCCCCCCAACCCACAAGCATCACTATGGTCCATTATCATGCCTCAACGTTGAAAACGTCGCATCAATCTCTCACTCGCACGCGTCGTTCGCTCCATCAATCCCAAGAGAGCTTCGAACAAAATCACTAGGCATCCCTACACCTCGCAGTCCAGGAATTAATCACCCCTGATTACTGCTGCTACGAGCATCTTTGAAAGACCTTGATTTACTATCAACTGTGTACACTCAAACCTTGAAAAGTTACTACTTCCACATCGTGGAGCACTGCTCACGCCTCATCCAGGAACTAACCACCCCTACCAATTTTTGCTACGAGCATCAACGTGAGTCACTGTCAAGCTAGTACCCAGATCTTTGAGAAGCTCCGGTCTTATTCCACCCTCAGACAACTTCCAACCTTCTCAAGATTTGGACGTATCTCAGTAGCATGAACTTACATCTTCTGCGTTCATCATGCCATATTCAGCTATACAAACTTTTCGAGATCGCAAAGTCTCGACCTCACAGGCGGCAGCTCAACGACAGCTTCCCTAAGCGAACCCCTATATCCTTATTCGGGGTTTCCAAGCTGGTCAAGACGATAGTGTCAACTCCAATCTGCCACAGAGTCTCGCTGCAACTGCACCACTGGGAACTTGTGCCCAAGGCAGATGTTCCTCAATCATGGGTCTGCACAGCTGAGCAAATCACACTTCAGCCATGCTCCAAATCTCATCCCTCTATGGCATGCGCCCTCGCCAGCCAGCAAACCAGAAACTCCATGGTATACTCACAATAACCTGCTGGTCAACCACCTCCTCTCTCCACGAGATCGTGTCCTCTTCCACGTTTCTCAGCTCCATCTGTCAATGGGATCGTGTCTTCCTCCATGTTTCTCCTTGTTACAGTCACTCCGGAATTGGTACTCCAGAGCTCCGACAATGTCGCCATAATACAAGCCCCACGTCATGATGCTCATTGTCCATGGCTACCTCTCCATGTATGCATCATCAATCGGTTGCTCTAGCTGGCCAAAGTACCAGAGAGTTCATCTACTCAGGGTCATCCACAATCTGCACCGCCCTTACATACTTGCCACCATTTAAATGTCCTGTACGAGCGACTCTCCTCAACCATGCCGCACTACAGATCTTTAATCCAAGTCTCTATTTCCCAAGCTCATCTCCTGGAGATCTGGATCTTCGTTGGTCTCTTGCTGCAATAGTTTTCACCGCACAAGGTCGCCAAGACGAAAAATTCGCTGATGATGTTCATCGTCGCTCTCAGACAACATCTGCTGCCGCCCCTCAAGAACACATCTTGATCAAGCGGAAGAGATTAAATCAGCCTGGAACCCCTCCAGACTGCTGCACATGGCCCACTTCTCTCCATGCCATCATGATTTACTACCTTCTCATCATGCTGCGCTGATTTTCAACGTGTCGGAACCTCTACGCTTCCCGGCGACACATCCTCTACGCACACATCTCCCATCCATGCGGGACTGAGATTTGCACGAGCTTCCACGCTTCTCGTCCCTGTTCACAAGCATCAAGCCTCGCTTATGCGTTTTCTTGAAATCAGAATATCTTCACGGTTCACAATTGAGTCTGCAAGAGATCACCCCTTACACTGAAGTCAAAAGTCAACATTGTTCCATGACGTTGAACTCCTGACAGCCACCTCTGCCACGGCAATTACTATCCGCAACGAGCCCCCGGTAACTTGAGTACCCCCCCCAAGTCAATATCACATGGCATGGCGCTGACAGTGGATATAGCACGAAAATGCGTTACACTCTATCTCGTCATACCCAGAAAGCGATTGCGTGAGCTCCAGCGCTGTGAAAATCCCACTTTCGGAAGTCTGGTTCAACAATGCGTCAACGGCTCCAGTCCTAAGTAACAACTTCAGCACTGCATGCTCTAATCGAGATCCATGAACAGAATCAGATGGATTTCCACACCACCAAATATTCATGAATCGGCCGGGTAATGACTTCCATACTTATCCGAAACTTTTCTCGGTCATGAAGGTGGGAAACTGAAGGCCTGATGGTGAGCCACCCTTTTCCCATCACGCCCAGATCAAAAATTGATGAAGTCATTACAGTACAGATCTGAACAACACCTTAAAATTACTTTCACCACCCTGCGAGACAACCGAGACGCACATTAATGTGGCCGAGGTGGGAGAATTCATCTGTCGGTATTGTCAAGTCCTAACCACGATGTTCTTAGATTGCGAATAAATACTCACAAACCCAAACCAATTTTCGACCACTACCCAAAGCATGGCCTGATTTGAGCCATTTTTTTGGGGTGGGGGGGGGGGGGGGGGGGGGGGAAGGGCAGTCGCAAGCTCCTCCACTGATGGTAATCGCATAGGTCCGGTGTCCTGGGGTATGGCTCACAGTTCCCCAGACAAGACTTGAAAACCAGTCTAGCAACGCGAATGACATGCACACAGACCCAGAATGAAGTTCAACCCGAGTGGCGTACGAACAAGCGTCCTGCCGCCACAGATTTAACATACAAGTAGCTGACCAAATATCTCAGAAGCAATGAACTCGCTCTCAGACAAACAGACCCACAAAACACACTTTTGTATACCCTACTCTTGGGGCATAGAGTCTTGAGGTCCTTGCAGTGGCGGCTACATCTACTACCGATATCAGCTCAAATGTTCGTCGGATCGATCGTCTTGGCAATTGAAAGTCGAATACCGCTGGGACCGCTGCCGCCAGGTATGCTAGGAAAATCAAAGTACTCGGTTCTAACGTAAGCCACACAGATTTGACTTGGATGTTACTAACTACAGTCCGGGTCTAGCCTTGCAGAGCAAACTGTGTCTCTTGCAAGGTGTTTTGGCTGGTACTTCATTCCCAAACTCATTGGCTGGCTCGGGCTGCGATCAGCTGCATTGCAACTATCTACCTGGGTCAGGCCAGCGGTAAGCAATGTTCTTCACCTCCTACAATTATTAGATATTCTTCTTCAGTAGATCAAAATCATGTGGAGAATGAGCATCAGCATGGAGCCAACTCTCTCTCGTCTAGCTAAGTGAACAGTCAAACCCTTCAACGGTATGTCTACCGATCAGCGAGCAACATGGAGAAGGTGGGGTGGGCGGGTGTGAGAGCGTTAGAAAGAGTGGAAGTGTGGAGAACACATTGCCAGTTGTGCTCCAATTGAGGCGAGGATGCAGTGAAGGCAGTTTTGCAAGCAGTATCTGGCAAATAATTGCTCTCAAACCTCAAATTTGGCAAGATTGTGATAGTGGTGATGGTGATAAAGTGTTTCTTTACTGCCTGGAGGTACTTTTTTCACCTCTTTTTTTTTTCTCTTCGCGCATAACATTTTACTTCTCTGGTCACATCAAGATGGCTTGTGGATGGATTGGTGTCTGAAAAGCATCCTGGCCTCACAAATTTGTTCTGCTTAAGCTAGCCACTGTATTAGCTTCAGGAAACCGCTCAGTTTTCTTTTTAGAGCACTCCTCTCCGCGCCACTCTAAGCACCACTCCCAGTACCCCTGCACTAAGGATGACACGCTCAATCAAAGAGAAGCTACCAATTTTTTTTGGCCACAGCTAAATCGCAGTGCGGGAATAGCTAAATCGCAGTGCGCTAAGATTCTATTAACTTGGCGAGTGCATTTAGAAACCTTGCCCTCCCATACTAATTTGTACTGAAGGGCAAGGGCCATTAATGCAAAGTATAAATATTCATAATTACCTAATTACCCCTGAAGCTGAGAATCAAAATTAAAGCTATTCAGACTCTCTACTTTGACAGTCTATCACCACCACTACTACCTCCAGAGGCTTGAGGATGGACATCAGGATAGCTATGAACCCGGTACACGGAGAGAGAGGGGCTATATGCATGGTATATCATCAATCTACCATTCAGATAGTATGGTAGATGCTACTACAGCTAATGAAGCTGTGATTCAAAGAGATGTAATTAGAGGGGTAGAGGTATATACCCAGGATGCGGACTTTAAAGAAGATTTGGATGAATTAGCATAATTATGGCAAGCCTGCAATGCACTGTATATAATTATGCATACAAATCTTGGTAGTGATAAATGCACACTGCACTTTCAGCTCGCCTGGTTAGCGCACTGCGATTTAGCTATTCCCGCACTGCGATTTAGCTGTGGCCATCAATTTTCATGGCTGCCGCCCCTTCCTGCAATGCAGTAATCTCCCGCCCGGGCGAACTAACCGGCCGTGGTAACACTTCCACTCCCGCCCAGGGGGGCCCTAGCCACCGTACTATGAAGTAATAGCTCGGTACTTCACGTAGTTGTTTTTAAGCCTGGTGATGCCCATATTTTCTAGCTGATCTGGATTCTTACGAAGTTAACGGGGTGGTATATCATAAGACTGAAGCTCACGTCGGGACGATAGCATTTTCCAGCTGTTTTGGTTTTTGTTGTTTACTTTACAAAATGCATTTCCTCGGCGCGGCTGTGAGCGCGGTTCTTGCCGTTCGTGGAGTCGTTGCTCTGCCAGTGGCCGATACTACTGCGACCGACAGTGCCATCGCAGACGACACGACTGCTGATACCAGTTCTGATGACTTGGTGGCTTTCTCAACAGCTTCGTATGGTATCAAACCAAAGGTCGTGATAATCAGCCATGTAAGTAAAACCTCGTGTGTTCGACGATTAGCTCGCTGACAGACCCTCAGTTTGGGCTGGAGGCATCCGTTTGGTATGGCATCAAAGACTTCAATGTCCTTGCGCGCAACATAACAGTGCCTGGATTTTCACCGAGATACCCTCAAGCGCATTGCACTCTGAATGGCGAAATTTGCCAAGTCACAACGGGTGAAGCGGGTACGATTCGAAACGTGCCTCGGCTCATTCGCTTTGCTTACTCTTTTTAGAGATCAACGCTGCTTCAACGATATCGGCTCTTGCCCTCAGTCCCTTGTTCGACCTGACCACCTCATACTTCCTCGTCGCTGGTATTGCCGGTATAAACCCCTAACGAGGCTCCACCGGCTCCGTAGGATTTGCGCGCTTTGCCGTCCAAGTTGCCCAATAATACGAATTCGACATCCGCGATTTGGGAGATAACTTCACCACCGGATACATTCCGTACGGAACGCAAGTCCCAGCTCCCGCACAATACCCCACCAATGTATACGGCACCGAAGTCTTCGAAGTCAATGCTTCCCTTCAAAAACTAGCCATTACATTGGCATCCAAAGCTAAACTCTCCGACGACCCAGCCGCTGCAGCGTATCGTCAAAAATATCAATTCGCCGCTGCCAAGAAGGCTCCTTCAGTTCTCGCATGCGATGTCAGCACATCTAACAACTACTTCCATGGCAAGATCCTCGGAGATGCGGCGGCGAACTTCACTACCTTGATGACTAATGGCAAAGGCGTATACTGCAGCACAGCTCAAGAAGACAACGCCACCCTCGGCGCTCTCCTCCGCGCCGCCAAGGCAAAGAAAGTCGATTTTAAGCGCGCGATCGTTATGCGGACAGGTGCGGCGTTCGACCGGCCGCCACCAGGAGAAAGTGCATTCCAGCATCTATTCTACACGGACGTAGACGGGTTCGGACCCAGCGTGGACAACATCTACCTCGCTGGGATCCAGGTCGTGAAGGGAATCTTGAGCGGCTGGGCACCGACGTACAAGGCTGGAGTCCAGCCGACGAACTACGTCGGAGATATCTTTGGAAGTCTAGGCGGCGTGCCAGATTTTGGACCCTATCCTGACTTTGGAGAGGCATGAGAAGCTGCATAGAGGGCATGAAGAACTTGATGCATGAACGGCATATACTAGATATACACAGTGTACATTAATAGTACTACATAGTAGCTATATTTGGCAGCAGCTAAAACCGTCGTGCAAATTTCTGAGTTGAGTGAAGACAGGCTCATCTGCTGTCACTCCATACTGAGGTCTACCTGAACCCAGACAGCCCTCTACCTTTTAGTCGAAAGTCAAGGAAATTTTCGGCTAGTACATTTACTGCGAGAGCCTCGAGGGACCAATTCGGGCCTTAAGTTGTCATCCTTAGCCTCGCCTATTGCAAGCACGTTACTAGTCTCCATCGCCACGTAAAGATCACGATCGTAGATGCGTACCTCGAACTCACAGCAAGGTCAAGTGTAGAAATTTTACAAGAGACGCTTCTGGTCTTGAGAATAAAGTAATTTCTTGAGAGTTCATGAGTCATGTGAAAAATCGATTAAGAGAGCACCGTTCTCAAGAAATTTCTCGTAAGAGCCACGCTCTCCCAAGAGATATAATATCTCAAGAATCTTATCTCAAGACCTGTGATTTCTTAAGAGATTTCTCTCAAGACTTTTCTCTTCAGATTTAATGGCTCTTATGAGAATACGGCTCTTAAGATAATTATCTTGCGACTATATCCCATGGGCTGCTGAACCCACGAAAAAGTGGGGTCACCTTTGGAGGTTTGCAGGGGTCGGTTGCCCTGTGCCACACACTAGTAGGGTGGGGAACACTTTTCTTTTGGTCTCCTCTGCAATGCAATTTAGTGTATTCTCTGCAACTGGAACTGGAAGAAGTCTTTGACAAATTGACCTCCTTCCGCCAACAGATTCATAAATCTGATGTCGACAGACAGCTCCACCGCATGTATAGCCATATACTGACATACTAGGCACCTCAATCCCCCAATGCCTTTATCCAAGCCTTTGCTCCCCTTAGAGTATGCATACCTCGCAAGGTCAGTTATATCCCCAATATTCTCATTGCTAAGCTGGAATGCACATAATGTTTTGTGCAGCTTGAACAAGGCCAGTGCTTGCAACGACTCAATAAGCTGAACTTCCCCCAGTACGTACAAGGAGGCGTGGCTTAAGAGAACTTGGGAATATGCGTGGTCTTTATCGAAATTTGTACCTGGCTCGCAGGTGCCTTCATAATTGTCGCGCGACGCAAGCAACAGATATGAGAGGGAGTGTAAATCGGCTGTCAGGATATGCGTGACCTCTGGATGGTTTTCTCCTCCAACGAGTGGCGTTGGCTCAGCCAACTCTGGTTCAGCTGGCTCGGGCTCGGGCTCGGGCTCGGGCTCAGGTTCTCGCTCCGTTGGTTTCGGATCTGCAGCCTCCGGTTCTGGCTGCGCTAGCTCTGGCTCTGGGTTTGGAAGCGATACCACATTGACTGCCTTAGCCTTATTCTTTTTCTTTTTCTTTTTGCTCAGAGCGCTCGAGGCACTTGGGACACTTCCGGGCTCGTCATCCGTATTCTCAGGGACCGACCCGTGAGACAGGCCGTTGTTCAACACTGGTACGGGCTTATCCTGGGGCTCGACTGTTGAGGTCGATGCCTGAGAATTATTCCGTCCTCGTGTTCCGTTTGGAGAGGTTGGTGAGGATGGATGAGCGATACCATTCGTCTCAAGCTTCTCTACCTTCACGACCGTGTTCCGTTTCTCAGTCTTTGGTATCGAGTAGTCGCCTGTATATGCAAATTGGGCGAACCTCTCAAACGTCCCCTTGCTCACATCCTTCCATGTTGCACATCCGGCTCGAGCCTCTGGTAGCTCTCCCTTTGTCAAGGTATATAGTGGTTTGGAGAGTTGGGCGATTGCATCCTCGTGAACAAAGAATTCTGATGGGTTGCCATCTGCCGCTTCTCCAACGATGAACTTCAATAGCCTGGAATTGAGGATTCTATACCGGAGATGTCAGGATTGTGCAATTGAAGGCTGAAACAACTCAAAGGTTCTGGGTTCTTTCTGAACGGAAATAAGGCTTGTCAAGAGCCTTGTCCTTTAAGAGAGAAAGACTGAAACACTCGTCCCCATTGATTTTAGCTGCTTGAGTCAAGGTGGTGACATGATGAAAACAATGGGACGTACTGTTGGAATGAAGCTGGCATCTTGACATTGGCTCAAGTTCTATTCTTTGTGATATGGAATATCTGCTTTTCGCCATCCGGTTTTGGGGATGCTCTCAGTGATACTTATTGAGAAGAGCGCTATCATCAGTCAGACACAATGTTGAATTGACACCGTGTAGAAATTTGATCCAGTGTGTTGGCAATGCAGATGTGAAGCCTCAATTCCGCAAATTTCCCCGCCCGAGCAAGGCGTTATTGCTTTTGCCTCACTATAAAAACGCGTGGCTGTCTGTGCGGATTGGATCCCCATAAATGAAGGCGGTAGAGCCCATTGTCTTTGGACTGACTCCATTTGTTCATTGGAGAACATCTCTGGCGAGTACATACACCCCTGGAAGTGGTGCATTTTTGTGAGGTCATACGCATGGGGAAACCATGCAAAGAGAGCTTTGATCCTATCAAGAGCGATGATTTCTGGTCTAACAGCCCTGACGAGGCAACCATGCATCTCATCAAGGGTCATGGATGCTATGGGACTCCAGCAACGTGTTGATGCATGGGGATTACAGTTAACCCTAGAGGCGGGTCGATTTCGTGACCGGTGTAGCGACCTTTTTTTTTTGGGTGACCAGAGCGCTCGCTTCACTGGAGACGAATTTGAACAGCCTCGCCTTGATGAGGTCCTGTGCCTGATATCAAGACCACATATGCAGCATTGGGCAGCATTGGGCATCCGAACAATCCGGCATTGCAAACTTTCAAGTCTAGGAGTCTCTAATCAAAATTGCAAAAACGTTCTAAGCAAGTCTCAGTCATTGCATGTTTAGTTGCTGTGAAGTCTTGTTAGTCTACAGAAAGTATAGAAACAAGGCAATCTTACATTTTCACGGGCACCAAACCCACCATACTTATCACACTCTTCAAAATATAGCGCATACTTTCATAATTAGAAAGCCAACTGAGCAAGATTCGAATCCGAACCACCGTCCTCGTCCTCATCAAACACGCCCGGTAGGAAGTCGGTAACACGGAACAAATATGCAATAATTGTTGAAGACTCTAGAGGCTTGAATGAATATTTGTCGAGGTCAAGGAATTGGACCAGAAGCCGAAGGACGTCAGCGTATGCCTCTTCCTTGAGCATGGAATAGTCTGCGCCTTCGAGCTCATCCCTATTTACAGCAGCGCCGTGCAGCTTCAAGCAGAGTTTTACAAGCCTACGGAGATTCGTCTCAAAAGTCATGGGATTATAGGGGATGAGTACCCGGTAAAGGCTGAAAGGGTTTGTAATTTAAGGTATTAGTCGCTAAGGTGGCCTGTTAAGCACTGATTGATACTCGGTAAAGCCCTTACCGGTCGCTGTAGTTGCTATGCCAGCGTGCTGATCACTACTATAGAGGCTTACAGTGCCTGAAGCCTGAGTTATAACGCCGTTCAGCGTCTTTCAGCGCCTCGCTCTATAGTAAGGATGCCCTGTAATGGCTTTGGGCCGAAGTACCTTGTAGTCCCGGGACTTTGGAGACGAATCTCGGTACCTACTCCGGCTCCTAATTTCTGTTTCAACTGAAATAACCCACTATCACGTCGACAAGTAAACCAACCCACGCGCGTTACCACGTCTATTCCTGATCCCCATCAAACCAACACAGTCGTACTTCCATGTCGATCAAATCTCATTCCTGATCCTATCCCAAACCGCACCAACCAACTCCTCTCCCACCATCTCTTCACCATGGACTCGGATACGGCGGCGACGACAGGGTGGGCAAGCCTGAGCCTGGAACTTCGACAAGCCATCTGGACCTTTGCTTATACAACGCAAGACGCGCGCGTAGTTGAAGTAGGGACAGCAGAGCACGCTCACTACAGTCAAGATCACGACTGGTGTCCTCGATCCTCGCCGAGCCCGCGGCCGATAATAGTCAATGTGTGTCGCGAGGCTCGAAGCACAGGACACGAGGTCGCTCGACGATCAGGCCACCTGATCTTTCACAGTACCCGAGGCACCTGCACTTCTGATATTTACTTCAACCCCGAAATTGACACGCTATTTGTTCGTAATGATAAGGATTACTGGATCCGAGATTGGGGACCGGAAGGTATTCTGACCCAAGTGTGGAAGATGCATCATCCCGAACGCTTACGCTTTCTCGCAATTGAGTTGGAACCATTGACTCGTGCGACGACGCCTTGGTCATTGCACGTGGACCTCTTCTACTTCCCCAAGTTAGAGGAACTTATGTTCATCGTGAAAAAAGATGGCGAGGAAGCGCAGAAGCACCTTCGATGTCTCAACCAGGCGCAGTGGCATTTGGCGCGGGGGGGTGTGGCAGGCTACGCGAGGCCCCGGCCCAAAATATCACCACTCCTTGGGGTTCTCAAGCTGGCTGTAGTTCGCCGAGGAAGGCTCGAATGCCTCCCGTCACCAAAATATCCGTTACCACGTAGGCGTGTTTGAGTGAGGGTTTCTCGGGCCCGATTGTCAGGGTATCTACAGTTTATTGTTCAATCATAGCAGTGTTCAAGTCTAAGCTGACTCTCCTGGCCCGGCTTTGTTGAGAGCAATTCGGACGATATTGCAAATACACAATCCACTCCGCATGCAGTATGTCATGTTTCAGTTACCGCAGACTTTTTATATTCTCCGGCCAATCTAAGTATTGCCTATAGTTTACATCCTTTGTGTTTGGCGAATTTCAAATACTACCATTATCATAAGAAGTATATAATAGTACTTTAATTAAAGCTATCGAGAGCTAATAAATTTAATACGAAAGAAATAAGAAGATAAAGAAGAAAAGAAGAATAAGAAGAGCGTAAGGTTATATATATAATCGCCTCCGAAACCCCTCCAGTACTAGTCCGACTCCGTATGACTTAGTTACCCTTAAACCCCTGGATTCCCTGACTCGCTGAGAATCTCTTAAGTGCACTTATCGTCACAATTACTCGACTGCCGATTACGACCATACGTACCTGAAGTCACTCACTCCTTAAGCATATTCACGAAAAGCGTCCGAACATGACACCTGTCTCTACACCTTCACGGGCGAAGCCGTGATAGGAATGCCGACGTGACAGATTCATTGGCCACGAAGCATCTAGATATTTCCCATTTTGCCATGGAACTTTATCCCTGCCATTCTATTCGGACGTTCGGGCCCATTCTGCGAATTCTTGCATGCTGCACCAGAACCTTAGCGGATCAAAGACCAGCATTTTCTTACAGTTCTGTTGTGTAAGGGCTGCTGGAGCTGTCATTTTTTACATGAGGGACTTAGATATTGGGCAGCATTGGGCAAATTCATGGCTGAGAGCTCGGCGCAATCACAGGAAACCAGGAGAATTTGCACCGTACACGTACAGGTCAGAGATGCAGCGCAGACTCTGCATTCTGTTGAACCCTTCTTACCTTTGGATATATCTCCGAAATATACTATACTTGTACATTCAGTCTATCTATCTAGACAGGCCCACTTTCTGGTCTGGTCCGCTGCTGCTGGATGGTTGGTTGGTTGGTTAGATCCTCTCGACCTGGACTGGACCCCTGCAGGAATCTGCAGCTGCAGCGTCTGGAACAATTACGTCGCTGCGAAATTAATCAAGGAACCACCACCAGCAGAGCAGTCAACGATAAAAACACAAACATAACTGTATTTGTGCTCCCATTCCATCGGGACGTCGGGACAAGCAGGAGTACCCTCTCGAAGCTTCTTCACAAAGTCAACACCCAATAACCCACCCTCTCTCCATCTTCGAAGTGCTTCCAGGCCTGGCCGCTCTGCCAACGTCAACCTTCGAAAGAGCCAATGTGATTGCTAGTAAAGCTCCAGCTACCACACTGACAGTTACAACTCCCTCGAATTCATTTCGAAACACTGGTATTCTCCTCGTACTGCCACCGCGAAAACCCGTCAAGATCATCTGGACGACGTCACTGCATTAGACTACGTTGACGACCCCTCCAACCCCGACCCCTCCATAACACATAAAAGCCTTCCCACCCCTTACACACCACAACCTACGAACTGTCCCTTGTCTTAGCTACCGACACAAAGCTACCGACACAATGCCTTCACTTGTACAAGAGCCCAACGTGCAGGGCAGATTACTGCTGGTCTCCAACAGACTGCCGATTACCATCAAACGTTCCGACGATGGATCATACAGCTTCTCCATGTCTTCCGGCGGTCTGGTTACAGGTTTGAGCGGACTCTCAAAGACGACTACCTTCCAGTGGTATGGCTGGCCTGGCCTGGAAGTACCAGATGCGGAGGCAGGACCCATGGTCAAGAGACTGAAGGACGAACATGGCGCAGTACCAGTCTTCATCGATGATGAGCTGGCAGACCGACATTACAACGGATTTTCCAGTAAGTAGACTGCCGAATAGCACACTACATCTACTAACGACCTATGCAGACTCTATCCTCTGGCCACTTTTCCACTACCATCCGGGGGAGATTACATTCGACGAGTCAGCATGGGAGGCATACAAGGAGGTCAACCGACTCTTCGCAAAGACCATGGCAAAGGATGTACAAGACGGCGATTTGATCTGGGTTCACGACTACCATCTGATGCTCCTGCCAGAGATGCTACGAGAGGAAATCGGATCAACCAAAAAGAACGTCAAGATTGGCTTCTTTCTGCACACACCTTTCCCCAGTAGTGAGATCTACAGAATCCTGCCAGTTAGAGAACAACTACTTCTTGGAGTCCTTCATTGCGATTTGATCGGTTTCCACACTTATGATTATGCACGACATTTCTTAAGCAGTTGTTCCAGGATCTTGTATGTCGCATCCGAAGCCATAGTAATTCTTGACTAATTTCAAGCAGAGAAACACCAACCACGCCGAATGGTGTCGAGTTCCGCGGAAAATACGTTACAGTGGCAGCATTCCCCATTGGTATCGATCCAGAGAAATTCATTGAAGGTCTACAGAAGAAATCCGTCCAAGACCGCATCGCCGTCCTGGAACGCAAATTCGAAGGCGTGAAGTTGATTGTCGGAGTCGATCGATTGGATTACATCAAAGGTGTTCCCCAAAAGTTGCACGCTCTCGAGGTATTCCTCACCGAACATCCCGAATGGATCGGCAAGGTTGTCCTCGTCCAAGTCGCAGTACCCAGTCGTCAAGATGTTGAAGAATACCAGAATCTTCGTGCCGTCGTCAACGAGCTCGTCGGTAGAATCAACGGCCGATTCGGTACCATCGAGTTCATGCCTATCCATTTCCTCCACCAGTCTGTCAACTTTGACGAACTTACAGCTCTGTACGCCGTTTCGGATGCTTGCTTAGTATCTTCCACCCGTGATGGAATGAATCTGGTTTCTTACGAATACATCGCCACGCAGCGAAAGCGTCACGGTGTCATGATCTTATCCGAGTTCACGGGTGCGGCGCAATCTCTCAATGGAGCTCTAATCGTCAATCCCTGGAACACGGAAGAACTCGCAGGCGCTATCCACGATGCCGTCACGATGTCCCCGGAGCAGCGCGAGATCAACTTTAAGAAGTTGGAGAAGTACGTATTCAAGTACACGAGTGCTTGGTGGGGTGAGTCGTTCGTGAGTGAGCTGGTTCGTATCAGTGAGCATGCGCAGAAGAAGCAGAAGAGGATTAGTGGTGCTGCGGGAAAGGTTCAGGAGGTGGCTGGGAATGTGCAGGAGATGGTTCTTGGCAAGGATGATTTGAGTGATTAGGAGATGGTGGCGCATTGATGAATTGATGGCACGACTATACGAGATGAGACGAGTTGTTACGATACCAAAGTGAGCCCTGCATGCAAGACTCTAGGGCGTTTATGGAATGCATTTGTATGAACTAAGATGGTATGTTTCCGTTGCATCTAGCTGACAGCTTGTGACTTTTCCTTTGGGTATTTTTTTCGGATTTACGTTTCTCACGGGCAAGCTGAAATATCACCGCATGATTTTCAAAAACAGCTTCGTTATTCCAAGGTCAATTTGGATCTCTTGGCAGCTTTCAAACCTTACAAATCCTCTTCCGCATTTGCATTTGGCAACAAGTCGAGAGTGGAAGGAGCGTCAGAACCAATGAGGCTTAGCGAATTTCCCCACTAAAGCTGGAGGGGTTTTCTTGTTTCAACGTCATGACTTCTTGTCCTTCTCTCAAGCCCAAATTCATGAGCTTCTATTCCGTCTCACACTCGATACTACCGCAGGGAGAGGCTGTAGTCCGTATGCCTTGAAAGAGTGCACCGCTGTGGCATCAGAGCATCTGACAGCAGCAACACAGTAAAACGTGAAGCTAGATGTTTGTACCAACTCAATAACAAACAGGTTTCGGTTCGTACCTCGCTTAGTCCCAAATTCGACTCAGATTATTGCTCCATGTCTCGCCTTGAAGACTAAAAGGAAGTTCCTTCGTGATTCGTGAAGGTAGCTAAGTCTATCATTCAGTTGTACAAAGTCGACTGGTGGGACCCTTACGACAGCGTGCTTCGTCAAAAGCTTCAGAACCTAGAGCGGGGGTTAGAAGTGCTCAGAAGACTTCCATGACAGGTATGCGATTCTTCAACAGGTCAAATGCAGCCGCTAAGCCACCATCATCGAACAGAAATACCCAGCGAATGATAACCACCTCTCCTCGACTATGTCAAACTCCCACTGATCGGCGTATAATCAAGTCCAGGCTTATCGGAGGCTGAGGCTATTGAAGACCTCGGTAGTATGATTTGTATGAATAGCCTCTTGAGAAAGTCAGCTAAAGCTCGATGGCAGCCCATGGAACTTCCTTAGATAATAGCATAGGCACCCTAGGGCTTAAGCGAAGCTATTCACACCACAACTTAAGGTCAATAGATTCTATCCTACCTAGTGGATGTAGCGCCAGCAACCACAGCGAACCTAGGCAGCTTTTCAAACATCAGGATAGGAAACCATTCGTTTCCAAACTCGACAGCAGCGAATCATTGCAACAAAGCCGAACGAAGGGCCGTTGTATCTGCGCTTAGTTATATGTACGACGAATCCCGAAACTTCTATCCTTGGGAGCCAAAAAGCGATTCAAGACTGTTTATCGCAACAGATTCCACCTACGTCGTGGAAGCAACAACCTGGGCTAAATAGTGGGAGGTAAATAGTTAGATGAAGCGTGACGGCAGCTCAGTCCAGAACCAAGACCACTGGATACTACTGCTCGAGAACTCTCGGGCGATTCAAATGGACTTTTGTGGATAATTGTCGTTTTGGCATATTCCCTAAGAACCAAACGTACATGCGGAAGCGCTCGCAGGATCCGCTTTGGCCGTACAAGCTCGGTTTCGACTTGGAGTTCCGTATTTGCCTGGTATTATAAAGGATCCTTAAAGGGTGGCAGAGAAGTGACCATCCTCAACTTGTTGGACCCAAAAATGTGCATGTGTGGCCGGATAGAATGAACTATTCTTACTTAATATGAAGCTCGTAGGGCCTGGGCAAATTCCTTTGTTACTGCCTATAAAAAGAATTGGCCCGGCCCCTACGAGCTTAGGGGGAAGAGATAGCTTGCGGGTTTGCTCGTGGGCTCGGAATAGATCGCTTTCAACGCTGGCTTCAGCAATATTGTTGTTTCGGATGTGTATTGATTCTTATCCTGGTTGTCCTTGACTTTCTTGTTGCGTTTGATTGAGGATCGAATAGATTGTTTTGATACTCGGTCGTGGAACAAGTTTATCAGCAAGGCCGATCAATTGGCTGGGCTATCTCTGTGAATTGAAGACATTGCCCAATAGTCTCAAGCTCCTCATGGCATCACCGGACTTCGGAAAGGCCGGTCAGCATCTATTGGTTGTTCAATTCAGCTGCTGCGCATCTTTGCATATTTTTCTGCAGCTTCCCTTCGAGTTTGACAACGCATAGCTCGTTTAGCAATCCTCTTTCGAATACTCGGTAGTTCCACGCTCCAATCAGCTGCAAGCCACATTCTGTTGTGTAACCCAAGTGGGCATTTACTAGAGTCTAACGGCGCTCAGCTATGCACGAGATCGACCTCGGTCGTAATTCATGGGCCATTTCCGATGGTTGGGTTCCTATTCTTCACATGGAATTGGCTGGACGACAGAAGCCACCCCCAAAATGAGCTCGAGCTTACAAACAATCCCCTGGTGTCCCTGTTCGGACAGCCTTGCCGTTCGTCAGCTGCCATTAGTGCTACGATCTCCCCACTGCTTGAACCATGAGCTCCTCATGGGATGCTGATCTTTGCCGACAATCACTTACAAGCTTGGTCCTAATGTGACGTCCACAACCATGTCGTTCGGTCTGTCAGTCGGAGATATCTCGACCACGATATCAATCACCAACGAACTACTGAAAGTTGACGAATTGCGTATCCCAGGTCAAGATAGCCCAATCGACATCTTAGCTCACTTGAAGGAGCTACTTGTAAGATTCCGGAATGCCAAGCCCCACAATAGCTCCTATCAGGTTCAGTACAACGCATTCCTAGAGGTATCATCACAATGCCAAACAGCCCTGGAACAGTTTCGGAACTGTGGGCGTCTTCAGAACAAGAGCAATGGAGGGAATTGGTCTGTGATCAGCAGAGTGGAGGGGCCTTCAACGACATGGAGTCCGAAGGTTCTCACAGCGTTCAGAGCAGAGATTACCGGTCATTTGCTGTCCCTCATCATGCTTGATAATCTTAACAGGTACATCTAACTGAGCGGATATATATTCGGCTAACTCTGGTATAGTAAATTAGTGCCAAAGAATACACAGCAATCACTAGCTACCTTGGATCAATTCACATTGAAGAATGTGCAGGAGATGACTGCTCCTGTCGCTCAATCTATATGTGGCTTTGACAATAGGAATACGCTAGTGGACAGGACGATGAAGATCATGTAAGTTATACTTGATCTCGCTCTGAAAGACATCTAATAATAAATAGATCTACAAACTTGCGAATTTACAATGCAGTTGTAAAACTCCAGCTTCGAGGCATACCAAGCCAAGTCAAATTACGACAGCCGGTTGTTCTCAACGACGCTCTGGGTCGTCGAGCTCCCTTCCATCTCGAATATGTCACGTCACATAGAGTAAGTGGTAATACAGCGAGGCCATACTTGCTCTGCTGAACGGTAGACTAGGTGCTCAACGAGATTCTGACCCTACGCTTCAACAATAACGACGCTTTACAGACATATGTTCGCGGTGGTGACTACGTCCTCTGGTCAAGGAATCTACAAGACACTGTTGACTTGGACGAGAGATGGGAGGATTGTTTCATGCCGGGTGATGTGGTTGATATGTCGATTGCATTACAAGCCAACAAGCGCTGTCCCATGTGTGGCTCAAAGATTAGTCTCCAGGCTAACGAGCGAGTAACTTGGTATGTTACACATACCAACTAATTTCTTCACCTTTTGCTGATAGATGTCAAGCGAATCATGCTCCACGAAGTATCGAAGACGACAGTCGCAAGATCAAGAGAAGCTCATCGGTCCACCGACGGCCAAACAAGCATTCGATGCTCCCCCTCCCCCCGAAGCCGATATTCTCGCCTCCCCAGCCCTTCAAGGATTCATCATCGACTTCCTCAGCGAAGCGTTCACCCACTTTCCAGAGTTTTCTATTTGGGGCCCAACTTCGGTAAAGAAGTGGGATCTCACTCAATTCTATTCGAAATTCTCTGAGCTGATACAGGAGCTTGGTGCGGAACTGTTCGCTTTGGCCACAGATGAGTTTCAGAGACAGATTGCGAGGACGATTAGGAGACGGCATTTAGCTATTACGAAACAGGTGAAGACTTTGTCGATCAGTCAAACCCCTCCGGGGACTGACTCTCCACGGAGGAGTAATCAGGCAAATTATCTTGAGAGCCGGACGAACGGTCGAAGAAGCTCTCTTGGGTCCGCTACTGAATCATCTTCTGGCTCACGAACGAGACATGGTTTCGATCTTGGCAAATCTGAGTACATCGACGAATATAGATTAGATTATCCCGGATTGGACAAAGACAAAGAAGCTGCTGTAGTATTCTTAACCTCAGGAAACGCTCTTACCAACCTTGGCCAAAAGATCCGAAAGTCTCTCTACTTTGATTCAGATCCACATGCCAAATTCTGGCTAGTAGACCAGGAAATGATGGAAGGATTTCATACACTCTACTCATTCCGTGATGAGGAGCCCGATCAACGGTATACAGCCACTTTCAAGGTCTTCTGGGAGCTATGGCAATTTCTCAAAGAAGAGCTTGATGGATCAAAAGATCTCAGTCCTGTAATTACGTTGAGTGGATCAGCGGTCTACGCTCGTGCCTCCCAGTGTGCTGTTTATCTACAGGAGCATTGGGGAAAACTTGGTTTGGATCTCTTGAATGCAATTGAGACTGCATTGAGATCTACAGATCTGCGCTCTGGCAGATATCGTCCAGATGGAAGCCTTTCAACCAAGACTATGGACTTATTGGTTGAGATTCATCCCAGCCGTTCTCCAGACGAGAAGGAGCAAGCGGTTGTCCGAGTCTACGGATCACTGGACACACTCAAGCAGGTAGGTCATTGCCTGACCTGGTTGACTGCAGCTATCAGAATTTCGCCATACGACCAAATGTCCTACTCGGACGCAATTCTCACCGACCACACTTATCTCGCCCCATTCTCCGCGGATCCAGAAATTCGGAACTCGATGTATTTCGAGATCTATGGGCAGGAGTTGCAACCACTCAGTAGAGAGGAACAAGAGATGTGCTGGAACCCATTGTTTCCGCACAGCGTCATCGCTGATGGATTTCCGATCCCGAAGAGAGAAAATATCCCTGGCTTGGAGATATCGTTTGATATCATGACTAACCTTTCGGGGGTCTCGTACCCGGTAGATCATTCTGGGGGGATTGTTCTCCAAGGTCTTTCAACCATGCTCGTACCCACTCGACTGGAGTCGGAAGATAGTCTGCAATGGCACTTCATGGCCAAGCCAAGAGGCAGCCGAATGACACTGAAGGATATCGATGAGACCTGCTCGGAGATATATCCTGCTCAAGATCTCTCATCGCTTCAGTCTCGCAGGGCTTTCCTGGGGTGGAGTAAAGAAGCCAACATCTACTTGGGAACAAAAGAGATGAACTACGCTGGCATGAGTTTCTCCCGCGCCATGACTCCAACTCCTCGCATGGAACTATCCGGACTCTCAGTAGGTCTCGGATCAAGCATCATGGGTCAAGGCGGGCCAACAGCCGTTGCCAATTTTACCATAGGCAAACGTCGACGAAACGAGTACTCACAGCAACGAGAAGAGGATTTCGAATTCGAACTTCGAAAAACGAAAGACATGCCCATCCTCCTCTATGACACGTCCTCACGCCGTGCCTGGCTTGTCCCAGCAATCAGTGTGATTCTCCACCTCGCCCATGTCTACGCACATATCTTCCCTTCCCAGGTTACACTCAATAACAAACGTATCACGCTCCCCTACGCAGAACCATCGTCAGACTGCGGCGCCGCAGCGCTGAAGACCATACTTGACAATCACGCGCTAGTGATCTCCCAATCCGGGATCACGAAACAGACGCGGACGTTCCTGGGCTTGATCCGCGAGATATACTTCTCGCTGATGCTAGTCGTCGATAAAGACTCGGCACGAGCCCCAGCATCGAGGACAAGTATCCGTCGTCGTGCATTCCTCTCCGGCTGGGAACTTAAAGCCATTGTCGAGACGCCATCGTTTCCACAGGATAAGGAATGTCCGCTGCTTGCATCGAGCGGCGGGTGGTTTGAGGTGTCGTCCTCGGTTCTGGTGTTGTTCTGTGATGGGCTGGGAGAGGTCATCAGGCCCTGCGAGGGCGGAAGGAGGAATTTCCTATGTGAGAGATGGAGGGGAGTACCTGCTGGAAAAGACTATTTAGCTGCTAGTGTGGGTATGTTAATGGTTCTGAGTGAGAGGTGTGGGTTTGGCGATAGCTGTGAGATGGTGGGTCCCGGGATTATGTGGGAGAGGGGCGATGAGGTCGGGGAGCAGGGTGGGGTTTTTGCGGACTGTAGACATGGTTCTGGAGGTGGGAAGTGCTATAGACCTCTGCAGAAGTTGAGGAGGGTTAAGACTGGGAGGATGTTCTTGAGGAGTCGAGACAGAGGGAGGAGCAGAGCGGGGAGTCGACTTGGTGTTATGGCTGCGAGTGTAACTAACACCGAAGCTGGCAGGGGGGGAGCGAGCCCGAATGGAGCTGTTATCTTCGGGAAGAGGTCGAGGGGCATTCCGAAGCTTAGTGTCAATATCACCATTTCGAGGGGAAGTGGCGATGAGGCTGAGAGGGCAGCGTGGGGTCTGCGATCGTCATCTGAAGTTCGAGATTCGCGAGTCACAACGAGTAGGGGTGGTGAATACTCGCCTGGGGCTGTGGAGTTTGATTCATGCTCTGAGTTAGACGTGTATGAGATAGCTACTTTGAGGGATGATGATAGGGACGCATCAGATGTGAGAAGCGGAGGGACGTTGATTCGTGTTGTTGAGAGTGAGTTTGGTAATGGGGTTGATCCGCCGCCGTATAGACCTGGAGCCATCGGGGAGATGGCTATTAGTGATGGCTTGATCTATGGCAAGAGAAATGATGGTGTGGATTATAATGCCATTGTCGTTTATGGAATCAGGATCCGGACTGCTTGGGTTGTCGGGGCGGTGATTTGCTACGTTATCTTTGTGGGGTTGATGAATTTGAGGAGTGTTGACTCTTGTGGGGTCTGGCTACGTGGAATGGAAGATAAATGAGCTTGTATATGACCTTCGTTTATGAGAGGTTGAATGTTCTATGCTATTGGAGGATGTTCACTTTGTTTTGGCGTTCTTGGCGTTGGGAGGGACGAGGCTTTTTGAGCACTTCTCATGAGTTGTGGACGATGTGAGGATTACAGAACTCTAATGTCTTTGTGTAAAGGTTATTACTTATATCTCCTCTGTCGTGCTTCTTGTTATCAGTAGCGAATCGATTACCTTGAGAATGGTATTTCCATCAAATGTGCAGCCCCTGACCCTTGTGAGTTTTATATGGGTTTTGCTTGTAAGCGAGCAGGTCTTCTTGTTGATATCCACTTCGCTAATTAAGTGCCACAGTAAATCGCGCAGCAGCGGCAGCACAATAAATGTTCTCGCTTCTCGGAAACAATCATATTCATTGTAAAACATACGAAGATTCCGCGACATGTTTTCATGCAATTTCTTGAAACCCGAACGCATAAAACATAAAACTAATCGTCAAATATCCCATCATTTCTCCGTCTGGCCGCAACTTCTGGCGTAGTGGCAAACACGCTCCGTTCTCTGATTTCCAACTTATCATGATGCCCATCGCCCCCGTCAAATCCGTCCTCTTCATCATCGTTAAGAACCCAATTGAAATCGATATCTTCATATTCCAAAATTTGTACTCGTTCTCTGTGTGGAACCAGAGCTTCCTTGTGACCAATAGATATCGTCTCTTGTGGTCATACCCCATGTGAGGTACCACGAAGCGGAAGAATGCCCACCATATGGCACCACACGCTAATGAATCATCCAACAACCCCAGTTGTATACCATGGAATCTCTTGAGCGGTTTTGAGTTGAGGTGATACCCATTTCGAGGAGTACGATGCGAGGAAATTGAAATTCGGGATTTCTGGCGAAGCAGGTTCGAAGAAGCTTCTAAACCGGCCCGACCTAGCCTAAGGTTCTGGCGATGATTTCCGAAATGTCCGACGGCATCGACGCTTTTCTCACGCACCACAAAAAGGACTTTATCGCATCCACATACTCTGGCTTTGTGTGTTACCTCCAAGCCAGTCCCCGGAACAGTACTTGCAGATGATGAAAAGATTGGATTATCCAATTTGTACAGGCTTCCCTGAATACCAAACTGCTTGCAGGTCAGGGAATCGCCTCCTCAAATGCTTCATCGAAGGGCTCGCAGAAAAATGCTTTGCTGTCTTCACCCTGTTCGCCGAGTCTCTACCTAGAAACCCGTCGAAGATACGTGATAAAGCAGTCGAGGAAACCCTAAGCCCACTTGGGTCCGACGCTTTCGTGATTTGGCCAAAAATAACTCGACCATCCGATCGGTTTGACGAAGCTTCAGTAGACTCACTCAAGATTATTCTACACGCTCCTTTACACCATCAGACTCTGTCGCATAATAAGGAACTTCTGTTACTGCAGCATGAGGACTTGACACTCGAGATGGTAACCAAGGAGACCTCTGGCAGAGATCAGTCGACCGATTCTCACTCGTAAGCTACGAATTTCGGGTCCTGTTCTAGAGCGGTATTGACGATGAGTAGGAAAAATATATATTTGAAAGACGTTTCCTTGAATCGGATTTACGCTGATCCAGGAAATGATTACGAGAGACCGTGAGTTCCAGCACTCAATGTTGGCGTCTACACTTTTGGCAGCCGGGGACCGGGTGATCACAGTAGCTCCAGATCTTCACGCGGTATTGCAACCTTTAACCGTTCACTCTTCCTATAACGATATTTCCAAGAAGCTAAACTCCTTGAAATGATTTCCATCTACATACTGACAGATAAACCTGCCAGATCTCTACCAATATCAGGAAGCACTCACCGGTTACCGACCAGTCCAGGATCCGTGAGTATCTTATCCACTCTAGCCGCTCTCAGACATCTCAGACTTGACGTTTGCACGACTATCCGTACAGATGACGCAACATCATAGATTGCAAGGGTACAGTTCTGGTACTTTTATAAAGTCCAGACCGAATCAGCTGTAATGTCAGCTCCGGTGTCACCAGGAAGTGACAGGCGAGGATCAACAGTGTCTGATCCCATATCTAGTTCCTTGAAGTCTGAAAAAGACAATATTCCTCAACCTCGAGCTTCCAGTCAACCATGACCAGACCCACAACTATAGCTTCTCCCACAAGGGGTGAGAATGATGGCACTACTCGACTAGATGCCAGGGTTTTTGAACCACTGAAGGAGCCACTCTTGGTTTTTTTCATGCGCTCGTCTGGTCAGAGTATATCAGGATGTCTAGAGGTGTAACACATGTCTCTCATGCGCATTCCAAGTATGTCCACCACTCTTCACTATATCTTCACGTTGCTGATTTTACTTGCAAAAAAGTGGGGAGACAGTCGGCAACTGTGCAAACATCAAATTGTGCTTGCCGGAGCAAAAACAAGGACTTGAAGTGCACACACTCGGTGGTTTGCGGCATCAACAGGCTATTCGGATCCAAGCCATTAACGGTCCGAAGATATGCAGACTCGGAGAGGATGAACCTCGCCCTGCTTGGCATACATCATGAACAAGCTGGACAGCAAGCAGAGCAGAGACTCAATTGGGTAAAGCTCACATTCAGCAAAGTTTCTGGTCGTCAAGTTCTCGACCAGCGTTTCGCCGACCTACAGATTTTCTACGCTGGAAAGTTCGATGCGTATGAACAGGAAAAGGTATTGGTTCGGTTTCGTGATCGTGGAGCTGGTTGGCTCGCAACTTCACACAATTTCGACACCATATGCTTTAGAAAGAGGACTAACGAATTAGCCTCACGCGTTCTAGTTCCTTCATGCGGAATCTGTTATTGCACATGGTTGAATATGCATTGAGACGAGTTCTCGAGCGATTGGTCACAGGGAGGCAACCATCTGCGACTATAACGAGACGTGGACAGTAATGAGCTGCTGGCATGTTGCAATTTGAAAGATATTTCATTTACTGCGATACACAATACTGAGAGTTTAATGACAGAGGGTGTCGGCTTTGTATTTGTGTACCATTGATGTCCCGAGTTGGCTTCATTTTAGAGAACGAATACACGTCCTAGTTATATTTGTTAAAGTGAAAGACCGAGCTTGCTCTTGCATATGATCAATCACCACGTTCAATCAGCCAGGCCAATATCTTTTCCAAGGCATCAACTTTTGTGTTCAGATCTCTATTCGTTCGGGACCCTGTTGTCAGCTATGGTGGATATTAGACTCTCTAGTGATGTAAGTATCTTTAAAAGAGCTTGCTTTTGTGTTCTGTGAAAATACAGACGAAGTAATCGATGATTGGATTTTTTGGGGGCTAATCTTGCCTTGCATTTGACAAGGGTTGCCACAAGCTTCACGTCAGATTTTCAAATCAAAGCTTCCTTACTCGTATTTTAGATCTTTCCTGAGACGAGTCTTTCTGGAGTCATTTCGAGACCTTGAAAAATTTGGAGCGATGAGAGGAGCAAAGAGATTGTGATGATAAGTTTCTCCTTGTCAGAACGTATTTAGCCCACTTCATGTTGACATTCGCTTCTTAAATAAGCGAAAATCGGTCTTTCCCTAATCGAGTCAGGGATTTATGGCCAGGTTCGGTCCCCAAACCGTGATTCGAATGAAACAACTATAAACCAGGTTAAAGAATTGCTTTCCGGATCTAGGATGTGATGCTTGTTGTTCGAGTCTACGAAAGATCACTTGGATGTTCTTTGTCAATTTCTTTCGAGGATCAAATTTCGGAGTCTTCTTTGTTATGCTCTCATAGATATTGACCTGCACAGAATTTCCTCGTTAAAATTGAGATTTTGACAAATTGCACTATTTTTGTTGTATAATTCATCAAGATGAATCGTTTTCTAAACCTGCTGAACCTTGTCCCGCCGCCGGACCCGCCTCCCCCGCCACCAAAACCACTATCCTTGGCGCCATTTGACACTTTCCGTTCCTTCAACGGCCTTCCTGTGGAGATACAAACAATGGTTTGTAAGTAGAAACAAATAGAGAAGTTCTCTAGCTCCAGATGAAACTACATCAAGAGCTATGACAAACTTTTGAAACAACACTGACCTGTCATCATCACATAGGGGCTCACGCTTTTCACGGCTTCGCAAGGGTGGATTCTACCTTCCCCCCACCAGACACGAACTTGTTTCCATTCGACGCTCTACTATTCAGGAAAGATCTAAACAATAGGAAAAATATATATCGCACTACGGAGCCGAATTTGATAACGATTCGGATCAAATTCCACCCCATCTTCATTAACCGTCGACCTTTGCAGGGCATGTATGTTCGAGGGAGACCGTACTCGAGAAGACGTATCGACTTGAAATTCAGCATGTTTACGCCTAATCCTGAATACGATCCAGCCAGAGTCATGCGTCTGCTTAATACAACTTCCAAAGATCTGTATGAGAGCTACAAGCCTAGATTTCTCCAGTAAGCTCCCATTCATCTTGAATTATACTTTGCAGCTTAGTATGGAGTGCTTGGGAACACTATCTTGATGTCATAATGTACTACAAGGACAGAAGCTTATTTATGTAACAGACTCGGCGACAACGGACCCAAAATTTTCTTCAATCCCGAGCGAGACTTCGTTGAAATGGACGAAGTATCTTTATTCCTCCTCGGATACTACGACAACCTGACACCAGCCAATCTCCCAACGGACATCAAAGGTTTCAACGAGATACGAAACCTGCAATTAGGAATGCCAACATTCCGATTTCCTCAGTACGGTACCCCGCCCCCAATAGCGTATCGCGGTATCGAAGACCTACGCAAGACCGGACGCCGAGTGCTGGAAAGCGTGGTCTTTCCCGAAGATGAAAATCCAAATGTAGCACGAGGTCCGGTTTTGAGAAACGTCAGCCCCTATTTCAGGGCGATGTCGAAGATCTTGTTGTACATGTCTGGTCAGGCAGACGATGATCCACAATATCATACTTTTCCTAATCGCTATCGCTTGTCGTGGGAAGAGGTGGTGGATGCGAGAGCTTTTGATATGACAACTCTGGCGTTGACCTTCTATCAGTGAGGCAATCAAATGAAACAACTTGATTGCGAACTGTAAATCATTACAACTAATACAGGAAATGATTTGAATCGGCTCAAATCATGGAAAGGGGTGCTGTAACAAACAGTTTGCGACCGAAGAGCTTGAAGTTCAGAGTACCCCGGTAATTGAATGACTTAGAAATGCGCCGAGTTTTGAAGTAGGAAAACGTGAATTTTGAAATAAAATATCCTTATTCGAATGCGATTATGTGACATCCTTTTGTCCTGTGAAGGCTTTCTGTATTATGCTACTGTATTCAGTGCAAAATGGAAGTCAGTCCGCATCTCCTTACCTCCAAACAATGGGATTCCGTATTACTCCGAAAATTTGATGAGTTAGGTGTTGGGAAGCAATGGATGCACATCAACCTGATTGTAAGAAATGGGGATCTCGGCATGTGGAATGATATCTTGCAAGTTTGAGATTGAGAAGTTAGAAACACCCATGTCGCGAGTTTTACCGTTCCGTACAAGTTTCTCCATTGCTTTCCATGTAGGGGCGAAATTGCCTTCATTGCTTGTACAAGTAAGTAGCTTTGGTCTTCATGATAGTAGCAAGAGTCTCAGAAGGAGTAATGTGAGCATCCAAGCCGAAAGCTTCTTGATATGCGAAGACGTATTTTCCTAATCAATGACCAGCTTCCCAGTCTCCGGATAGACCAATTTCCCCCAATTCGCAGGCAACCTAGCAGGGTTCGCTTTCGTTATTTCTAGAGCAGCTCTGGACACAGGCATCTATGTAAGCGGACAGCGAGCGAGAAATAAATCCACATAATCCAGGCCTATTGCCTTCAGACAAAAACCAAGAGTGAGCTCCACGTTCTCAGGAGCTGTAAGTATTGCCTCTTTGCACCATCCTTTGCCGTCTGAATGCTTGTTAGTTTTAGTGTCAAATATTGCTGGCTGGAAAACTGACTAGATGGTGCAGCAGCGAAAGTCCCAAAATTTGTCGAGAACATACTCCTCTGATGAAGCAGACAGTCCTGGCGAATATCTGTCATCCGGAACATAATCCTATTGTTGAGGGGGGACCATAAGTTACATAAGCATTTGGAGGTGGATACCAGCTAACGTAGGTGGTAAGCCAGCGGTTCCCATAAACGAGCGGTTCCGTTTGCGATTTAAGGCAGGTGATCTAGCTTTAATGATAGATATAAGAAATAACAGCAACTTTTGTTTTGTTCTTAGAGTTCTATAAGAAAAATTCGTTGAGTTATTAATGTTTTCGTGGAGTATTTTCGCAAGTTGAGCGTTCTGATTGGGTAATTGGGGCACGGAACCGCTCGTTTACGGGAATCGCTGGCATACCACCTACGTTATTCGATTAGTGTTGCTGACGTATTCTGCAGACGCCTCTGAATGCAACGAATATTGTCGTATTTTATGTTTGCTCATTTTTGCGGTATCAATTGCTGGGCAAGCATTCGCTCAGCAACAACGAGAGGCAACCGATGACTTGAGAGTTTTGATTCTAAACATCTCCAATCTGTTACTTGTGGAGGCCCCACTCTAACAAGAAAACGATGAGCAAATTACGTATTCTTTGCCTACATGGCTTCACCTCCAACGGCAGTGTCCACGCTCACCAAATACGAAGCATCACAAAGGAATTATCAACCGAATTCGAATTCCTCTTCCCGGATGGCCCCCATGTTGCCGAGATCTCGAATAAGACGAAGCTTGATAGCCCCGTAATGAGATCATGGAGCGAATATGTTGCACAAAACTCAACATCAGGACACAGGGCCTGGTGGTTCGCCAAAGAACCTGATCCTGCGAAGAATGAGCCGGGTACCTTTCAAGGGCTTGAACAGAGTCTTGACTTCCTCGGAGATATTCTCCAGAAGACAGGTCCTGTACATGCCATTTGGGGCTTTAGTCAGGGGGCTTGCTTTGCTGGGATGTTGATGGCTTTGCTTTCAAATCAGCAAAAGGAAAATGCTCTTCAGAGTCGCCTTCCCAGCAGTCAGCATGTACCGAGTGCAGGAATCTTTGTTGCTGGCTTCAAGTCGAGATTCCCGCAGTACGAGAGTGCATATGCATCAGGAATTGATGTGCCTACGCTGCACATAATCGGATCTCGAGATACTGCTGTTACGCCTGAGAGAAGTGAGACTCTGTTGGAGATTTCCAAGAATCCTACGCTGTTGAGCCATGAGGGTGGACACGATGTTCCAACAGCTGAAGAGCACCAGCAGAAGATTGTTGCCTTCCTGCGTCAGAATATTCGCGCGACAACGTCAGAAGGTCGGGAGAAGATGTAAAGACGCGAATCGCCTGGGAGATATTACCAGCTGGTCTGACAGAGATGATGTCGATATGGGGACAACATCATCTTCATGGTCGGATGCTTGCTTTGGTTGGTTCACCACTCACTAGATTCAGGTCGTGTCCAAGATATATCTATATAATGTATGTAAACAATATTTCGCTAATTCTGATAGAGACTGCCCCCGATGAATGTTGATAAGAACGAACAGATCTGGTTTTTCCAATGAAATACGTGTGAGCACGAGGAAGGTTAATTAATATTCCCACCTCGATGCACAAAACATGAACTTCAATATTCTCAATGAAAAAACAGAGGGGGCAAACGTTTCATTCGATTTAATTTGAAAATAGCTTCGCCTTTCAAGTGAATTCCAACTGACTTTATTCATTTTCAACAGAGAAATCAATTTCAACATAGGTAAGGACTTCGTAGCACCGCAAGCCACATTTGCCACTTCAAGATCCCGTGATGGACTCAGCCACAGCAGATTAAACGCTAGTCTCAACTAGCTCCATTGATGGCAACCCCTCCACGGCAAGATTTCAAGAGTGACCAGAAGCCTGACGCAAGCAAACATCCCCTTTACAACTACAACTCCAACTATTTCACATCTCGGTGAGATTTCGAGGTACCTCCAGGTGCCTGCAAACATCAAACTTTCCTATCCAAACTGCAGATCTATTGAACATGTTTGTCCTTAGAAATGGTAAGTCCCTCGTCTCTTTGTTTACGACCCCTCCAGGCGAAGTGCAGGCACGACTACGTAAACCGGCTTGCAAAAAAGTACTAACTTTTCTCACAGTGGGAAAGCTGATATTTGGCGATACATCAAAAGAATCTCTCGTCGAATTACCTCAGGGACAGCTCTATCTCGTCCGCCCACTTTCTCCCAAGGGATACTCTGAACTCATCTTCAAAGACGCGGCGGCGAGGATTCGACGGACAAATCAGGACTTCCAATACCAGCTCGTCATACAGCGCGCATACGAGGAGGGCGAGGAGGAGTTACTGGACGACGAGGACGGAGAAGACGCTGAGATCGCTGCCTTGGGTGCCGAGAGAGATGAGAAGACGTTCCTACTCGACGAAGGACTACATTTTAGATCGGAGATTCGAGAAGGCGGGGAGAAAGTCTTGGCTTGGAGAGATCTGAGCGGTGACGTCGGAGACCTCTACGAATTCGTCTGCGACAACTCGATCAGCAGCACCCAAGTCGAAACATTCGAATTGATAGCTGTTCAGTGCCAGTACGAGCGAAAGCATAGGAAGGGTCACCAAACCGCGACAGTCGAGGATCTTGCACAGTTTACCTTCGATAGCGAACAGCCTATACCGAGTGCGAGTCCTACACATAGCCCGGAAGCCTTGTCACCAGTCAATCCGATGCCTCCACCAGCAAGAAATACAGCCAACTCGGCGTTGAAGAGAGAAAGTACGCCGACAAAATCTCGACCGGTGGCTCCCATCAAAGACAATGTCCCCACAGCAGCCCCGCCTGTTCTAATACATCCAGAGGCACACTCTATCCTGGCAAATGAACTGGCAGAACTGCACTTGTTTGATTTCGTATCTGGGGCATTCATCCTTCAAGATCCCAGCGTGAACGCTGTTGTTTCCGAGGTTGGTAAATGGAAGTACTGGCTTCAGATTTCAAACGACGACAAAGACTGGCTTGGACAAGAGGTCATTGCGGACATCAATCCAGTCTTCAACTTCGAATATCTGTCGTTCATCTTCAATGCATATACTCCGAATGGCGACGCATACTCCTGGCTTCTTCGATTCAAGGATCAGGAGACCGAGACAAGATTCCAAGAAGGTTTGATGCAAGCCCTTTGGGAGCAGCTGAACGAAATTAAATGGAACAAGAGCAAAGAAGATGATCGAGACTATGTCCTCGAAGCATTTCAGGATCTAGCAATGGACGATGCGCCGGAGGAGGACGAAGAAGAGGTCGAGGAGGATGAGACAGAAGACGATGGGCAGAAGAGTGAACATTACGACAGCGATGAGGACGAAGATGATGTGGTCACTAGAGACGACGACGGAAATGTCAACTCGCAATTAGCAGTGGGCTACAAGCACGATCGATCATTTGTGGTTCGGGGATCCAAGATTGGCGTGTTCAAACATACTCCGAATAATAATCTTGAGTTTTCTACAAATATCTCGAAGGTTGAGACGAAAGACGGAAAGCTATTTAGCCCAAAGAAGGTCATGCTTCACGCGGAAGATACGAATATGATTCTTCAAAACGAAGCAGATCCTAATTCGCTCTACCGAATGGACTTGGAGTACGGCAAGATTGTCGATGAATGGAAGGTTCACGATGACATCCCAGTCAACACCTTTGCTCCCGAGAGCAAATTTGCACAAATGTCTGGCGAGCAAACCTTTCTTGGTCTATCTCGAAATGCGCTCTATCGGATCGATCCTCGTCTCGCAGGCAACAAGCTTGTTGACTCAGAGCTCAAGCAATACGTCTCGAAGAACGATTTCTCGGCCGCCGCCACCACGGAGAAAGGTTACATTGCGGTTGCCAGTAACAAGGGTGATATTCGCATGTTTGATCGATTGGGTATCAATGCGAAGACACACATTCCTGCTCTTGGTGAACCGATCATTGGTCTTGATGTTAGCGCTGATGGTCGTTGGGTTCTGGCTACTTGCCGCACATATCTCCTGCTCATCGATGCTCTGCAGAAGGATGGAAAGAATGAGGGAAAGCTCGGATTCGAGAAGTCCTTTGGCAAGGATTCAAAGCCACAGCCTCGTCGTCTTGGGCTTACCCCCTCACACGTCGCGCAGTTCCAGCACGAGACTGGAGCGGCTTTATCCTTCACACCAGCACGGTTTAACACTGGAGAAGGGTTGTCCGAGACTTCTATCATTACTGCCACCGGTCCATTCATCGTCACATGGAATATGAAGAAGGTGTTGCGCGGTAGTAAAGATCCATACAGCATCAAGCGATATGCCGAAGAGGTCAAGGCAGACAATTTCAAGTACGGAAGCGACAAGAACGTCATTGTCGCTTTGCCAAACGAAGTCAACATGGTCGCCAAGCAATCTTTCAAGAAGCCTACGAGAGAAAGCATCGCAACACCAGTCCGCATCGGTGGTGGCAGTCTCGGTGGAAGAAGAAGCGATGCTGGTCGTGTTGGTACGCGGGAGAGTGGCAGATACAAGCTTGGCAAGGAAGATGTGGTTAATTCTCCTTATTAATTTTGGCGGTCTTCTTTGCAACGACTTTATGATGGTGGATAGGTTGAGGTTGGCGTTTTGGTTTGTGTCACTTCCTGGAGGAAGTTGGCAGTGGGTAGAGAGGGATCATTTTCCTAACGGGCCTGGGTCGAGCGAGCCATTACAGTGCAGCTGGACTTGTCAGCTTTGATTGCACTTTCATGTATTTAGCAGAAATACCAATACCCATACTTCTTCTTTCTCATCGAAATTATGCTGACCTTGACTTCTCGTTGACTTTCCCTCCTCATAACGGCAGAAAATCAGACCCTCGCTAAGTTCTTGACCGTAGCCACAATCCTAGAGCACAATCCTCAGCGTGACAGAGGGCAGGGAGGTGCAGCTCGCAGGTGGTGATGCCCAGTGTACCAAGCCTCACCAAGACACGCCAGATAAGCTTGTCAAAAATCAAGCTCACTAGCCCTCTCGCATCATCCAAATACCATACGAAAATCAAGCTTCCTACCCCTTAAGTAATCAAATCAAATCGTCGATTTCATTTAATTTGCTGGACGTAACTGTTTCACAATCCTTCTACTCGCATTGCCATTCGTCCTTGCCTTGGCCAAGTTCCTAATTTCCTTGGTTTTTCTCTTCTGCTTGCAGGGCCTCGCTTGCTGTGACGTAGAGCGCGTTGACGATCAACAAACAGCATACATAAGATCAGGCGGTATACTGTCGTCGCGACTGAACAAAGGCATTGCTGTTATCATTTGTCTCGATACTTCTCATCAATTCACCTTCCACTTCGCAAGGCAGAAAGCTATTTCGTCATAGGCATTGTTGGGCGAGAAGAGGATATTTTCTCTCGCGACCAGACTTGAGGTTCCACTGTTTTTGTTTGCTTCTACTCCAACTCCACTACTTCTTAACCCCAAGGACCGCGAGGTCGAAAGATCTAGATTGACAATCCTTCTCTCATACGCCACTACAACGTAAGGACTTCGACGAGATGAACTTCTTCAAACGCAAACAACGCGATCCTGCTGTTGCAGAGACGGCAACAGCCACGCACCACCGTGAGAAGAGAGCTCCCGTCGTCATGAACATTAGTACGCGTCTGTCGTTCGGTCAGTGGTTGAAGGTCACTTGGTTGGATATCTTCACCATGGCTGCTATGGGAATGATTGGTCTCGGAGTATGTCTCTTCCTATCCCTGTCCCACCTCCATCAACCACGATTCTCCTTATATCCTTATCCTCGAAAGAAAAAGAGGAATAATAGAAATTACTAAATCACAAACAAAATAGGTCTACACCGCGCACCCCGCCCCCTCGCGCTCCTTTCCCGTCTTCTTCCAAGACGGCGAAATAGTCTACCCCCAATTCGCCTACCCCATGCGCAACGAAATCGTTCCCATCTGGGCCGCCGCACTCCTAGCCTCCCTCGTCCCAATTGCCATCTTCCTCCTCATGCAAATCCGAATCCGTTCCTTCTGGGACGTCAACAACGCAACAATCGGCCTCCTCTACTCGCTCATCACCGCCGCCGTCTTCCAAGTCTTTCTCAAATGGCTGATTGGCGGTCTGCGTCCTCACTTCCTCGCCGTCTGTAAACCGAATATCCCGGCAGTTACGGCGCAGGAGACGGGGAATGGTTTGAGGCAAATCATGTATGATCGGAAGATATGCACGGGTGATGAGAGTAAGATTGATGATTCGCTTGAGTCGTTCCCGAGTGGGCATTCGACGGCTGCGTTTGCGGGTTTCGTGTTTCTGTACCTTTACTTAAATGCTAAGTTGAAGGTTTGGTCGAATTATCAGTAAGTTATCAAATCCTCGCTTCTTCCTTTTTTACTTCTTCTTTTTGCCAACCATGTACTAACTCAACCGCTCCACAGCCCAGCCATGTGGAAGCTCATCGCAACATATGCCCCTATCCTCGGAGCGACCCTCATCGCGGGCGCCCTCACCATCGATGAATTCCACAACTGGTACGACTGCCTCGCCGGAGCTATCATCGGTACCGTCATGGCATTCAGCTCTTACCGCATGGTGTATGCTTCTATCTGGGACTGGCGCACTAATCATATTCCATTGAACCGCGCTGTTGCTTTCCCTGGTTCTGGTGCGGGTGTGGATCTTGAGCATGCGGTTTTCACTAGGAAGGCTGGTTGGGGATTAGTTGATAGTGGACATGGTATTGGACATGGACATGTGGGTGGTGTTGGCAATGGCAATGGAAGTAGCTATACCTCGCGGAAGCCGGTTGCTGCGAACGGCCATCATAACTCGGAGACTATGGTCTAGAATCTAGATCACCAGTCAGTCCGGGATTTCATTCACTAACTCTCCATTCGGTTGGGAAGAGTGCGAAGGCCTGAAGTTCAATCGTATTGATGGATGGATAATGAAGGGAAGTTTTGCGAGCGTTGGTTCTCTTTCTTCTCTTGGCGTTCTGAGGGATGAAATTGTAAGCATGGAATCATGGCGTATTTGGAGTTCAGCACATACCCAGGTAGTAAATTAAACTTGTAATTCGCTGCTTTGAAAACGATGAACCTGTTCGATGTCGCTGTGACAAAAAATGGTATCCCTCTCAATCGCAATGTTGCATGTCGCACTTGCGGAAGCGTGGACTGCCGTAGGGGCAATTATCAAAAAGGGTTTAATTGTCAACCCCTGTCTACTCAATCTAAAGAACCCTTAAACCCTCATCTTATGCCAAAAGGCTCCACCTGATGTTGTATATGCAAGCCCCACTCCAACCCCCCAGACGCCTTGACTAATATCACAATGCCACAATTCCATACTCACTACATAGGAAAGTAAAAATCGCAATCAAATAACGCCCGGCCTGCCATCATTCTGGGCCTTCTGAAACTGGTATAATAACCCCAAGACGCCTCCTCCTCCAGGCGGCTCAACTTCCTCCTCAGCAGCTTCATTACCCGCCGCCCTCGTAGGCGAAGTCTCCCACCTCGACTCGTCAAGACCGCCACCGCTATCGTACGCATTCCCAGAGCTGCGATTGCCGCGGCCAGTGCCGGCGGGTTCATCTTCGTCGTCTTCGACAGGCTCTTCGATGATGTTCTGGCGTACTTGGTACCGAGATCTAGAGTTTCCGCGTCGGACGCTGCGGCCACCGAACCCTGAGCTGGAGGGCTGGTGGTGTGGATCGAGGAGGATGGATTGCATTGGTGAGCCGTGGGCAGCTGCTGGTGCGAAGCGGGGGGTACGGGCTGTCGGTGGGATTGTTCCGGGAGCTCGACTGCCGGGTCTTCGTTCGCTTCGTCCCATGCGGGAGGCTTGCAATTCTGCTCCCAAGGTGGGGGACATGAGACCCGGGAAAGAGGGTGGGGGTGGTGATGCCGTTGTCCTGGGGGTACATGGCCTTGGACGGCGGTCTTTGGGTTGAGAAGATAATTGTCGAGGAAGCCGTAGTATGAAGCGGCCATCTTGCCGTGTTTGGTAGAGTAGTACTCGTCCCTGATGTCTGCATTTCCACCTCCATGCAGGGCTTTTCGGCCATCGCCTTTCTTGAAGTCGAAGACGGCGAATGAGCAAACGTATCCTACTCCATCAACGTGAATTGTGAATTCTCGGAAAAAGTCAATGATTTGGTCGCTGCATTTTGGCAGGCTGAACCAGAGGATGAAAGGTGTAACGATGATGCTGAGAACTTCTTCCAAGAAGATTACGATTTTGAGTTGATAGAGTGTTGCGAATTCGCGCTTTACCTCGTCGCTATGGAGACGATTCTGCCATTGCGTTGGCATGTAATGAGTGTACTCAATCACCTGTCTCAGTGCGTACTCCGGCTCGAACACAAGGTTCTCCTCTGGTATCATGCCGTTCATGGCAGCCCAAATACCACCAAATACAGTCAAGTAGAAAAGCACAGTCCTGTCGGAGGTGATGTCGAAACTAAGGAACGACTCAGGGTCCCACAGGGTAGCGACTGCAAGCACTGATACTATGGCGCCTGCAATGAACGACATGAACCTTGCTAGTTGGACACTTTTGACTTTCGGGAATTGATCCAAGTAGCGAGATGCAAATGGATACGACATATTGACTCGCTTATGGAACAGGTGGTGGAGTTCGTTGAACTCCCGAAATTTCCACTCGGCAAGTGGTGTGTATTGACGGGACCCAATCGCCGATGGGTCTTTCTTGTATTCCTGTGACTGTTAGCGCTGTGGGTTCAAGATAGGAAATATGTACTAACATTGAAATATCTCAAGAAGTAAACAATCATAAGATAGATAACAATGACGGGCGCAAAAATGACGTTCATGAAGCCAGCGAACAGAAATCGTCCACGAAGAGCCTCGCTTAACTGTCTCCGATGAGAATCTTTCAGTATCAACTGACGGACTTGGCCAGAGTCATTGAAAATGAGACCCATGACGCACCAGTCCAGATTCCACAAGAGCGTCCGAGAAAAGAGTTGTCGGTCTTGCAAAAAAGGAAATGGCAACGTCAGGTCCAGAATGTCCTTATTGAACATAGCAATCAAGTAATTCTCCTTTCTCATCAATCGATTCGCGATGTCATGCGCATCGAGTCTTTGCTTCGATTGACTTCCCAAGTACTTTCGAGCTTGCGGGGAAATCTTCTCAGCCGTGACTGGATTGGCATCTCTCAGAGCCATGATTCTTGCCACGACATCTTGCCAGGATATCGTTTGCATGTCTCCATCAGGCACTTCCAGCAGGTGGACGAAGAAATCCCTTATGCGCATTAGGCGAGGGATATCAATGAGGAGTTGGTAAACTCTCCAGAAAATGTGCAGCGTGAATAACCAAATTGCCACATTTGGCATCCCCGATATCTTCTTGGTGCATTGCGGAACCAATACTTGTGACAACTTCTTACTGTGAGGGATCGCGGAGTAGTCGACACATTGGGTGAGGAATGTGGTGAATACAGCAACGAAGATGATTTGCCTATGTGAGTATTAGCTCATCCTAGCACAGAATGGTTTGTAAACTTACGCAAGGTTTAAAGCTTTGTCCAGGACAATGCACCATATCCCAGCGCCAATGTAGTACTCGTATACTTCTTCTATGAAGCTATCGAGGTTCACTACATTGATCCACCTCCACATTGCCTTCTCTCGAGCACTTCCAGACAATGGTCCGAAATGATGCCTAGTTGGCTGTGGTAAGCCAGGGGAGTTCTCTTCCTCATGATGCAACCGTTGCTGTGCCTGAGCAGCTTCCCAATGAGCTCGAGTCTCTCGATTCGACGGGCCAGGTATTGCGGTTTGCCTTTTCGGAGCTTTTCCTTGTCTCGGTCGAGGTTTTGTAGGGGTACTTAGAGCCGGGATCTCATTGCCTTCAATCAATAAAGAAGCCGGTACATCGTCATCTCCATCCTCTTCCAACAGCCTAGGTGATTGTGCCATCCATCTGCTGCGAGACTTAGCTCTTAGAGCGTTACCTCCTCCGAATTGTGTATTGTTTTGATTCGTAGACAGGAATGCTGTTGACTCTGTCGTTATACGGCTATCTTCTCCAAAAGCGTCTGCAGCTCCCAGCTCATCGTCTCGAAACCGCAGGTTCTCTTCATCAAGTGCCAACCCCGCCTGTTCTTCCAAGTCTGACTCCTCGTCATGGGTTCGCAGATCGTCGTAAATGGATCGTCCTTGAGGATTTGTAGGAAGGAGTCGCGAGAGGAGATTCGAAGTCATCATATTTTGCGGCAGGTGGAGTGAATAGAGAGAATTTCAAGTCTGGGAGGATTCGCAGATGTTGGGGAAGGAAGGCAAGGGACTGGCGGACCTGGACTGCGATAGGTGTGTAGAGTCATGGGTCGCCACGCGGATACAAAGCAAAAAGGAAATGAGCATTTGACTGATCCTGTTACTGGTTTGTTGTCTTTGTTTTGTCTCAGGACGATGTATAGCAAAGCGGCTTCATGCCATGTTGTTGTGATCTTGAGAGTCACCTGGATGTGCCTTCGGGGAGAAGAGGGAATGATGGGGGGCACGAGTGATAGGTGAGTGAGTGATGTTGCCTTGCCTTGTCGCTCGGCGCGCTAAACGCGACATGCCGGCTGCATCTCAGCCTCGCCGTAGAGCAAATGAGGCATGGTCTGCTCGGATACCCAGTCAAAGGGAGAGTTGGTGAGATTATTTGGTTTGGAGTAACATCAGCATCAGTATTGTTGAATTCAATTATGACAACAGACTATTTTTTGACTCGGAAACCCTCGGGCCAGAGTGATGAGTTCGAGTCGCCAGCATCTCCGACGGGAACACAGCCTCGAAGCAATCCGCTAGCATCAAAAGTCACTTCTGTCCTTTCTGCATCATATGCCGACTCGGATATCAGAGATGCTCTCACTCTGTTGGACAAGCGTAATGTTCAAAATAACGCAGAGACTAGGCGACAGTTAAGGCTCGATGTTCAGAAGGAGGTTCTTGAGAGCAATGGAGACATCATTCGGGAATTCGGTCACGTGGCTGAGGTTTGTCTTCCTCAATGTTTACCATGCCGCAATATTGATACACTTATTAGCAACTCAAACGAATTGGGCTCACTATTGCAAGTCTAAACCAGGGATGTGAGGAAATGAAGCGTCATATCTCTGCAGCCCACCTCGAGACTGCGCCCGTACTCGAAGAGGCTTCTGAGCTCATGAAGCAGAAGGAACAGGTCGAGCATAAGCAGGAGCTTTTAAAAGCCTTCAATACCCATTTCATCATGTCAGATGATGATATTGCGACACTTACATCAACTGCTGAGCCTGTCAATGACAATTTCTTCTCCATCTTAGCGAGAGCCAAGAAGATCCAAAGTGACTGCGAGATTCTACTCGGAACAGAAAACCAGCGCCTAGGCCTTGAGATCATGGAGCAGGTATCCAAGAATCTCAACGGAGCTTTTCAAAAACTCTACAGATGGATACAACGGGAGTTTAAGTCACTCAACTTGGAGAATCCTCAGATCAGCTCATCTATTAGAAGAGCCTTAAGAGTGCTAGCTGAGCGCCCGTCCTTGTTCCAAAACTGCCTTGACTTCTTCGCTGAAGCTCGTGAACATATTCTCTCAGACTCGTTCTACACAGCTTTGACAGGATCAACTGTTAAGGGCGAAGAAGATGCATCTGTCAAGCCCATCGAATTAGCTGCTCACGACCCCCTCCGCTATGTAGGCGACATGTTAGCTTGGACTCATTCTGCGACTGTTAGCGAGAGAGAAGCTTTGGAGGTTCTCTTCATATCAGATGGCGATGAAATTGCAAAAGGAATACAAGCAGGCAGGGACAGTGAACCATGGAACCGCATGGACGCCGACGAAGATGAGGACAGCAGTTCCTTCGACGGACTGAAAGCACTAAATGAGCTGGTCGATCGCGATGTCACCGGCGTTGCCCGTGTACTTCGTCAACGAATAGGCCAAGTGATTCAGAGCCACGAAGAGACAATTACAGCCTACAAGATAGCCAATCTGCTCAACTTCTATCGTGTCACCTTCTCCAAGCTTCTTGGTGACGAGTCCATCCTCCTCGAATCCCTCTCTACGCTCGAAGAGTCCGCTTTACGTCAATTCCGCATCCTGATGCGCGACCATGTCGCTAGTCTGCAAAGCGACAATCAGCCTGTACCGTCAAGTCTACATCCACCAGACTTCTTGCATGAAGGCTTGAAACAATTAACCGCCATTATGAAGACCTACGAGACATCGTTCACCTCTCCCGACAGTCGAGAGGCCGATTTCCGGCCTATTCTAGCCGAAGCTTTTGATCCCTTCATGACAGGTGCACAAAATATTGCAAAGAATCTACCAGCGCCATCTGGCACAATCTTCTCCATCAACTGTCTTCTCTCTGCTCGCAATACGCTCGCTCCATTCGATTTCACAGCATCACGACTTGCAGAGATTGACTCCAGCATTGAAGAACAAAGTACCACGTTGACCGACTCGCAGTATACTTTCTTCCGCTCCTCGTCCGCATTGCAACCTCTAATCCAAGCCCTCGCCCCCCTCACATCCTCGAAAGAAGATCTGAAAGCCATCCGGACACTCGAACCCTTCCAGCCTTCTGCACTATCACGTGCTAGTCAGACCTTGGATGATTTCCTACCCTCGGCATTCATGGATGCCACGGAAAATCTAAAGCAATTACAGAGCTCGAGATTGGTAACAGAGATTACGGAGAGAGCTGCTGAAAAGTTCTGTGATGACTTTGAAGAGGTCGAGGAGAAACTCATTGCAGCAGATGAGATTTGGGAAGCGGAAGGTGAGGAGGGAGAAGAGCCTTTACGAACTATGTTTCCAAGGACAAGTGGGGAAATCAGAGTCTTGCTTTCTTGAAATTGTCACTAATTCTATATACATATTCATCGCTTACCCGGAATAAATGTTGGGCTAGAATATGGTCATGTCAAGGTTGCAGAGTCACTTACTCTTCTTACACATCTCCAGTCAATGAAAGGCACTATTTGATCTATGTGAAAGGGCTACTCTTGTTGATGGCACACCAAGTCGTTCATGACGGGAAAGATTCATCGGCAAGAAGAACAACAAGTGGTTAATTAACCTTCCGTGGAATGAACAAGTTGATTTCTCGTGCTTCGTGTAATGTCAGCCACTGTGCAGCATATTACCGCAACAGTCATGATAACTTCTCATTTTGAACAGTATTTGCTGAGCCTCAACGCAAGACTTTCCCTTTTGAGTGATGATGAGGTCGCGTCGCAATCGCAGCGAGTCGCAGTCATCACAGCCCCCTTTCAGTCGGCAAGTCATCCACTAGCAGTCTCAAGCATCCCGCTATGGAACCTCAAGTATCGCCTTCCTCGAATTAACACCAAAAAGAGCACGCAGGATGATCCGGTGCATCTTTCAAAAACATTAAGAACCCCCATTCGTGAATAAATGTGAGGTTTATTCGGTCCTCGAGGTTGAATTTAGATTATTAGCGGGGCTGGATTGACCAAAAACTGCCTGGTTTGAGGGGTGCCCCCTACGTCACTGAGAGCCTTGTCAACACACCACTTGGGCACTGCACACCCGACCTGCACTCCACCACACTTGCACCCGCCATCCAGGAAGGGTCCTTCCAGCATTCTTCGTGCTTCGAACACAGCTATCACACGCACATGATTCAGGAAATATCAGACAGTCAACGCCAAGGTCTATCCTGTCGCACACGATAATTGCATCCCCCCGCACTTTCATTCATGATCCGACGAAGGGAAAGTCCCCAACAGTGCGGCCATGATGCGAAACAAGACCTCCTCGTCGCTGCAGAAGACGTACGATGAGTGCTATCTGATCTGCTCCACAGCCGTGTACTTCGAGGGTCAGGTAAGCTATCCTTGTGGTTTACGAGAATGTTGGGGCTTGAGGAGCCGCGGGGGAATATGCGAAATCAATAGATTAGAGGTTGACTGTGGGGTAATACAGGGCAACGAAGCAGAGGCATTACGATCATGGCGTTCGGCACTGGACCAAATATACTACCACAATGCCTACCGAGTTCCTGCCGGCTATATTCCAAGGTCCGAGACGGAGAAGGCGCTGAAGGACAGTTTACGAGACATGGAGATGCAGTGCAAGGAGCGCGTGGACTTGTTGGAAGCACTGAAGCAATCACGCCAGGAGAAGGCTACAGGTGAAGCTGGAACCGAGGAGTCAAATGGGAAGATCACGAAGACCTCATCTAGGACACCGAGACATAGTTCTGAAACAGAACAAGGTGAGAAGGGGTACATTGGGAATGGTACAATACCAGCCGTGAACTATCCAGAATTATCGAGGCCAGGACCACCTCTGCCGCAAAGACCTGCCATGATCACGAAGAACAGCTCAGAGCGTGCTGTAGTAGGAAGCAAACCATCGTATGGTAGTAGATCTTCTTCTTCAAATCTTGCCTCTACTTCGAGGACTATCACACCATCATCCTCAGCCTCACTCGTACCACCAATGAAGAAATCGTCCAGGAGTCCAAGCCCCGAGAAGGGAAGAACAATGCTTCATACTTTACGATCTGGGGACAGAGCTGGAAGGAAGCCGAGTCCTCGGGCTTCAAGAACATCAAGCTCTAAAAGGGATGTCGTTACAAACCAGGCCGCTTCCATGGCATGGCAATCACTAGGAAAAACAAACAAGGATAGACTCGGACGAAGTTTGGATGCTGAAACTGACAGAAGCTCCACTGCCCTACCAGAAGCTGGCCGTAAGGATAGTACTAGTGATCCGACCACAGGAAGGCCAAGCTCCTCACAGAACGTTCGGTACGATAGTAGAACTCGTACGTTGGTCCCAGATTCACATTCTCATCCACCAGGGCCGAGCCCTTCAGATCTTTTGTCTGGAAATGCCGATTTCTACGGATCTTCGGCACGATCAAGTAATTATCCTTTCCTTCCTACGGATCCCGGCCAACCAGGTGCTGTTGCTGGCACCATGCTTACTCCTTCAGCGTTACAAGACCTGATAGATATTGACCTTCCTACGCCACCCATTACTGAATCAAGTGTCCCGAGATCGAAGAGGACGCCACCGCCGCCACCTCCTCACTCTAGAGGTACGACGAAACTTGAGCCTCTCTCATATCCCACATATCTCAAGGAATATCCCGAGACAAGTGCCAGAAAGAGTAAGGCCGAGACGGAGATGCCATTACGACGAAAGCCGGCAGTCAGAGATACAGGTGATTCAGAAGGATCTAAATCCAAAGTGTCGAGGAAGCCAGTTGCTGCAAATATATCTTCCCCGCGGCATAGGGACCGTTTCCAGGAGAAGGATGCCGCGAGAAAGGCTCAGAGAGTCAAGAAGCCGAGAGACGATGACACATCTTCACAAAGTGTCGATGAAGATACTGGCAGCAGCGGCCCAGCAATAAAGCCGAAAAGGAAGCAAAAACTGAAGCAGAAGGAGAGTGCGCTACTTGTAGACCCCACAACACCAACATCTGATGATTCTGAAACGCAAGCCGATCTTGTGAAGAGTGCTTGGGAGACGAAGGTACAGCAGCTTATGAAAAACCTGCCGAAAGGGGTAGACGAGGGAGCAGCGAAACAGATTTTCAACGAGATCGTGGTTCAAGGCGACGAAGTTCATTGGGACGATGTTGCTGGCCTGGATATAGCCAAGAAGGCATTGAAGGAGGCAGTTGTGTATCCTTTCCTCCGTCCGGACTTATTCATGGGACTCCGCGAGCCAGCCCGAGGTATGCTACTGTTCGGTCCACCTGGAACCGGTAAGACCATGTTAGCGAGAGCTGTTGCAACGGAATCAAGGTCAACATTCTTCTCCATTTCAGCCAGTAGTTTGACGAGCAAGTACCTTGGAGAATCCGAGAAGCTTGTTCGAGCACTTTTCTCCCTTGCAAAAGCCCTTGCACCCAGTATCATTTTCGTCGACGAAATTGATTCATTGCTTTCGTCACGATCCGGATCAGGAGAGCACGAGGCCACAAGACGAATCAAAACAGAGTTCTTAATCCAATGGAGCGATCTTCAGCGAGCAGCTGCAGGACGGGAGCAGAGTGAGAAGGAAAAAGAGAGAGGAGACGCAAGCCGAGTTCTTGTTCTTGCTGCTACCAATCTTCCGTGGGCAATTGATGAGGCAGCTAGACGAAGATTTGTTAGACGGCAATATATTCCTCTGCCAGAGGATGAAACTAGGGCGACGCAGCTGAGGACTTTGCTAGGACATCAGAAGCATAGCTTGGGCGAGGATGATATTCAAAGACTGGTTGAGTTGACTGATGGTACATTATTCCACTGTGGACAAACACACTTGCTACTTTACTAATCATTGTTATAGGCTTCTCTGGTTCTGATATCACAGCACTAGCCAAAGATGCCGCGATGGGACCATTACGCTCCCTTGGCGAAGCATTACTTCACATGTCCATGGACCAGATCAGACCGATCCAATTTGTAGACTTCGAAGCAAGTCTCGTGAACATCCGGCCCAGTGTCAGTAAACAGGGCTTGAAAGAATTCGAGGATTGGGCGAAGGAGTTTGGTGAGCGGGGCGGTTAGACATATTGTTTTATGGAATTGATTTCTACTACGTATGTTTGCTTGGGGTGGGTTCTGGGAAATCATGGTTTGGGTTGAATAGGGAATATGGAAATGGCTAGGATGGCGTAGGTGGGGATCGATGCTTCAAAAACCCGAAGTGAAAGGAGAATGGACGGATGGATGGTGGAAGGGCGGTCGGTTTTATGAGCAGTGATCTCGTTCAATTGAATAGAACAAGTGTCTGCAGTACACTTTCTCCATCTCTGTTCTATTCTTATACATCTAGACGCCGTGCAATGCGATATCTCCATGTCTCTCTTGCGGCAATATACAATATTTTACAATCCCTTGACCGGACCCTAAACGCCTTGCCATATCAGACACCTCCTCCGCACAGTATGCCCTCTGGGAGGATTTTCACTTTGCCACAGAGCTGCCTTATCTGATCTCTCGGGTATGAAGCTAAACCTCCCTTCAATCAAGCCAGTATCTTCTCACCCTCTCCCTCCCCCTGTTCCTCCAGCACAATCCCCTTCACCTCCTCCACTAACCTCTCACCCTCACCCATCTCCGCACTCCCACTCCCCCTCCTCTTCTCCTCCTTCCTCAGCCTCTTCGCCTCCCTACTCTCCAACCTCTCCTCCAGCGTCGGCACCGCGGGCCGCGCCTCAATCGGATCACCGAACGGCGCCACGATACTATTCACGACGTGATGCACATGCTTGCTGTACCGCCAGCCGGGCGAGATGGATATGATGTCTCCAATGCGGAGGGAGGAGTTCGGGTCGTGGACGAGGACGTTGGTTGAGCGGTTGAAATGCTGTGTTAGGGTGTGGTGTTAGCAAGATTGTCACTTATCTTCCCTCTTCCTCTCCCCATCCCTTGTATACCATTATATTTTCGAGCTTGGACTTAGGTTTCAAATTTGGGGCATTGAGCAGGAGGTGAAAGATGCAAAACAGAGGGGCCAGAAATTTGAAAGGGAGAGAGGGAGACATACCTTCTTGATGTGCCCATTCCATTTCTGCACGCCCACTCGTGCTTTCACTGTCTTCTGCATGAGGCCGGCTGATACCACGACGGCGTTTATCTGCCGCGTGGCGGAGGCGACTACTTTTGGTGTTGACATTGCGCTGTGAGTATAGGTTCAATTGGCGGGAGGGGAAGTGGTTGTGCTGCTGGAATAAGGATGGGTCTTGAATGTGGTGTTGATAGGATGCGACTTTGGATCAGAAAAATTGCCGAGGATTTTTCCGTTCCGGCGACTGGGGGCTACTTATCCTTGTCCTCGGACAGACAATCACAACTCACATCTCCTGTTTAATTTTTGCATTTGATGTTTTCAGAATTCAAAACGATTACAGATTCTCTCATGTTCATTTTTATTTTATTTATTCATTACTCAGCCAATTCTCCTGTGCTGTTCCAAGCTTCGATTTCTTTCAGGATTAGTACTGAAGTTTCAATCACCAACGTTCTGCAATCAGATCTCTCGGAGCTGGCTCGGGATACGGTTGTATTTTGTTTTGTACTGCGTAACTGCTTTCACTTACTTTTGTCGTTCTATCTCATTTGCCAACTATAGCTTTGTAATGTGAAGGAATCTCCCATAGGAGATTCCCCACGTTACAAGTCGAGACATAGGAGCGAGTCTTGGATGTGAGAGATATCAGATGCCAGACTGGGCAACCATGTATGGCACACGGGTAACACTTTGCGTTCATTTGCCCCAATTCCTCTACAATGATGATCCCGACTTCGGATCAAGAATCTTTTGAACGTCAATCATTTCGTTGGCCATTTTCTACAAGAAGCACAACTGTGATATAACACATCTCATCTGACAGATCCTACGAAACAACCTTCTTTTCGTCCGATTTTCCAGCTATGGTCTCTGATTTCTCCGCCGTTGGTGCATTTGTCTCTTCATCGGCTTTCCTGCTCTTCTTTGCATTGACTTTCCTCCATCCCACAAAACAGCCTGTCAGAAGAGCAGCACTAGCCGCTGCCAGCTGGACGTCCTAATGCAGGTCAATCAGTCATTGCCTTATCGAAATCCGGCAGCCGAAAAGAAAGAAGGAAGCACTCACAAATACATGATTGATAGACTGGTTGTAAGCCAAGATAGCACCCTCGAGATATTGAGCAGGAACAACGTGACGCAACTCAGTGACACCAGAATTTATCAGCAGAGCTGGGTCGAGGTCTGGCGCGTACTTTGAAATCGCTGGTCCGATCGAGGAGGTGAAGACAGTTTTTGTCACAGCGGCGAATATGGCTCCGCCAAAGTATTGCGCGAATAAGACATAGGCAGATCCGAGGGAGGCGTCTTCGGCTGGGAGGTTCGTCTGGATTGCTGTCACCAACTTGGGATGTCGTTAGCGTATTCCCTTCGTTCTTAGAATTCTTGGCGATATCCTCACCAATTGCATCACAAAGCCTCGTCCAGTTCCGAGCAGTATCTGGTAGCCGATCCAGTTTCCCATAGGTGTGCCTGGCTGCATGGAAGACATCAGAGCTGCACCTGCCAGTACGAGACAATTGCCCCCTATCACCTCAGGGAGGTAATATCCTGTCTTTTGTACGAGGCCTCCACAGATCAGTGAAGCAATGAGCTGCGATATGACAGATGGCAAGATCATCGTCCCGCTGGACAGAGGAGAAGCCCCTTTCACACCCTGGAACCAAATCGGCAGCCAGTAAGCAGCAGTGAACACACCCCCAGATTGCACAAAAGCGGTGATTCCGATTGCCAGATTGATACGATCCCTCGACAACCGTGGTGGAATCAACGCAGCGTCTCCCCTATGGATAAACCAGCCAATGAGACCAGCAAACATCACCGCCCCGCCACAGAGAAGTCCAATCACGGTAGCTGAATTCCAGGCGTACGTATCACCACCCTGTTCGAGCCCAAGGAGTAACAAGACACAAGCAGATGCGAAGCCGAGGAATCCGACGATATCAATAGTCATTATTCTTTGGAGAACGGTGAGTTCTGTTGTCGTCAGCCTCTTCACTGGAAACTTGATGAAGAATCCGAGCACAATGGCAACGACGCCTCCCAGAGGCAAGTTTCTGGAATGATCAGGATCGAATACTTCGATGAATTTTTGATTCTGGCAGGCTCACATATAGAAACACCATCTCCACGAAACATTCGTCAAAACGCCACCCAATATCGGGCCAACAGTCTGCCCCAAAGCCAGACACGCCATTCCGACACCCATGACAAAAGCACGTCTGTTCAAAGGCACAGTCGCAGCAATGATCGTGGTTGTTCCTGTGATTAATCCTCCGCTTCCGATTCCAGAAATTGCCCGTCCTACAATGAGGGCACTTGACGACGTCGCTGTTCCGGCTACCAAGCAACCAAGTTCGAACACACCGACGAATCCGAGGTACATGATTTTGAGGTTGAACATTCGGTACAAGACACCCGTTAGAGGAGTCATCCCGCAGCTGTTGTATATATTATCAGCTATAGACCGTAGCGGGCGTGGTGATTGAGGTTCTCTTACCTTGAGATTAAATAGGCCGCTGAATACCACCCGACATCGTTCACTGTGTTGAACTCTGAAGTGATGGATGGTATGGCCTACAGTTCCATCAATGTCAAACTCAATAACAAATGGGGGGTTTCAAAGAGTGCATACGGTTCCCAAGATCGTCGCATTCGAAGCGACCAGCGAGACCGCCATTATCAGAGACATGAGCATCAAAGTATGAGCAATCCCGTGCAAGCTAGAATCATCAGGGACATCTGTGGGACCATCCTTGATTTCAGGTCCTTTATCGTGCTCATCACCAGGAGGCTCATTTCCATTGCCGTCCTTCTTTCTTGAATTCTCAATCGCAATAACCGCAGAGTGAATATCGAGATCTGATGTCTCGGTACCCATGTTCGGACTCGCCATATCGCAAGCGAGAGTAAACAAATTATCCTGCAATAAGACGGAAGAAGAATAATCTGTATGGTCATGATATGCTGGTTTTTCACATTGCCAAGAACCAGGGAGGTGGCTTTCTTCTTATACACCTCAATTATTTCGAAACAGTTGTCTCTTCTCCTCAAATTTCCACAAATGTCATGGAACGATACTACCAATTCTGCAATTTTCACAGTCGGAGAATCGGTGCTTGCAATGGACGTCCGCGTGGCCACCCTAAATCGCCTCGCTAATTACCAAATACTATTGGTCGCTCGGCCAGTTTCTGCACTATCGCTAGGGGATGCGGAGATTTGTATAAAGTCCGAAAACCCCTCGACTGGAGTATTAGGAGTCGGAAGTTTCTATACTTTCCTTTTCACAAGAAGGGATCCGTATTGGCACAGCGAACAGCGAAAAATGTCGTCGGTATCTGGGGCTTTAACTACGACGGCGACGGCGAAATGGGGCACGGCTTGTGCGGCTTGTGCGGGTGCAAAGTCGAGGTGTATTCGTTCTAATGGGACGGTTGGGAAATGTGATAGGTGAGCACGGTGTTGTTTTTCTTCGTTCTGTAGGTATTGCTTCAGATTCTGGGGTCGGAGTCTCAGTTTTCTCAAGGAAATATTCACTAGAACATGCCTATCACCCCGGATCTCAAATGGAATTCCACAGCCTGCTTCTTACAAGGTCGAAAATCAGCGACACAACTCTCGTTTCGCATATTGAAAGCGAGCTTTACCATAGTTTGAAGATGCGCTGACCCGCCTGTTGAAACTCAGATGCCAGATTTTGCAGAAGGATTGTACTGGCCAGATTCATAAAAAGAGGAAGAAGAGACAAGCAAAACCGTCGTAAGTTCTGCTCGTTTACATACTGTTTACATCAGAGTTTGGATATCAAGATCGTAATATATCTGATGAAAAGTCTGAGGAATCGCCTCTTCAGGGTTTGACATGGAAAGTCTCGGTCTAACCCCTCTCCTTCAACAGCAGAACTGCTTTACTAGAAGAGAAGCTCGACAGCCTCGTCGACTTACTCAAATCGACACCAGGGGGTACAACCACCGCCATCGATACCATCACATCAACCTCACCTACTCCTCCCTCCAAGTCAACAGAATCAGAAAGCACTCCCAAAATAAGTATTACCACACCCAAGCAATCACAACCCTTCGACAACGAAATAATCCACAACGACTTCCCCTCGAAATTCAGCTCTATCGCACCGCCGACCTGCATCTGCCGCGCCTCCGTCAACCCAGAAGATTCCCTTCCTGCAGATATAGACCCAGTCCTCCTCTCAATATATACTACGCACCTGCTTCCTTGGTTCCCTTTCATCCCACTCCCCGCAAGCACCACACCAACCTCCCTCCAACACACACGCCCCGTTCTCCTAAAAGCCATCCGACTCGTCTCCTCCCTTCGCAACATCCGTTCAATGTGGGGACAGCGCAGAGCAGTAATGCAATACCTCTCCTCCGCGGTCTTCGTGCGGTCGGAAAGGTCCTTGGATCTCCTGCAGGGAATTCTAGTACTTTTGGGGTTTTATCATTATCATTGCTTGGTGCATATACAGTTTAATAATCTGATGCAGTTGGCGGTCAGTATTGTGGGGGACATGGATTTAAATAGGGATCCAGGACGGGGTCCGAAAGTGAAGGCTATGGCGGAGGAGAGGGACGGGGACGGGGAGGAGACGAGGGTGAGGAGTCAGGATGAGAGGAGGGCGGTTTTGGGGGTGTGGTATATGAGCTCAAAGTCAGTTCAGAGTCTGAAATCTCCCTCCACTTCCGATGTTCGGAGTCTGAGGTTTTGAGGTTTCTGATACTAATCATCTTTGGATTTCTAGTGTCGCCTTAACGTTCAACAAAGGCCAATCCGACAAGTTCACCAAATACCATGAGCAGTGCCTCGAAGAACTAGAGATATTTGCTGAATACGACTCGGACATTTTGCTTGTACAAATTGTCCGCATCCAGCATCTGACGCAGAAGATTGTCGATTTTAACAATCGAGATCAATTACCTGATGTGCTGCCGGGAATCGTAGAGATGCCTGCTTCTGCTTACCATGCCGCGTTCATGACTGAGCTTGAGAGATTGAGGGAGGGGGTCAATCCGAGTTTAAGGGAGAATTGTACGTGAATTTATCTCCTTACACCTCATTTCATTCCATTTCACATATCCATCGATTACACATAACAAATAATACAGAACATTGAACTCATACAATCCCCAACCTCAGATCTCCTAACCAACCACCTCAACACGCTCCACCTCCGCCTCTACGAGCCCCTTCTACAAGACAGTTCCCTTCTCGACGCCGTCTCCCGCTCCCTAACAACGCTCTCCCTCACCTCCCTACCACCTCACAGCCGAGACCGCTTCATCGCCTGCCACATCGCATTGAAGACGTGGTTCGACCACTGGCTTACTATACCGGTGTGTCATTATTTCTACATGTCGCAGCCTCTGGCCGCGCAGTTGATGGTTGGTATTATGATGCTTTCGCGGTGGGCGCTTTTGTTTTCTTCTAGCAGTGTAAGGAGTGGTAGTTTACTCGCTTCAAGTAGTGGAAGTGCTGGTGGTGAAGGGGAAGGAGGGTTTGGAGAGCAGATTGATGTGTTGGATATCCTCGACAAGACAGCGACACGCTTCGAAGCAGCGAAGCTGGAGATGAGCGCCGCGCAGGGAGGGGTGTGGAGGAATGGGATTTGGGATCTAGCGGCCAGGAAGGTGAGGTTGAAGAGGAGGAGGGTGGAGGGGTGGTGGGGGGCTGTGGAGAGAGGCGGTGGGAGGGGGAGGTTTAGATTTGGGGATAGTGAGGAGGAGGATGGTAGTAGTGAGAGCGGGGTTGAGGTTAGGAGTGTGATTGGAGGTGGGAATGGGGTTGGGGGTAATGAGGTAGGAGGTGAGGATGGAGCAGGAGGCTGGTATGATGGTGGTGGTGGAGTAGGGGATGAGTCATGGTTGTGGGCGGATTTATTCGATGGTATGGATGGTGGTATAGATCTTGGGATGGATGGTATATTCGACATTCCTCCTGCGATTTCTTGATGTTGAGTATTTTCAATAGTTAATTCTGCCCGTCGCTGCTTTCGCCTGTTTCATTTGTTGAAATCAGGCCCTTGCAGGTAGACGGATGCCTCCAATCTTCCAGGGAAGGATATATTTAAGGATAGCTCAACGGACTCAAGATATCGGCCCTAAAGTCGGTCTGTAGCAGAGACATGATGGTGGAAGATATGGAGAGCTTCGCAAGAAATACAACTTAAACACTAACAGCGCGATACCTCCTTACAAGCTCGCTTAACCACCCAGCCCCTATTTCAAAGTTCAAAGCATCAACTCTCAATCAAGGTTACTTAATACCGACATTTGCATGAATTACTTCGAATAAGTATTACCCTATTGGAGAAATTAACGATGTGGGTGGGATCTAGATTTTCATTTCCCCTTTAGTAAAAGTCTTGAAATAGACGAGCAACTCTGTCTCGTACTGCCTTTTTCCATTCCGCTGCTCAATCTTGAACCTATGGATGATATCCCAACTAAGTCCGATTAAGTACCTGAGTTATTACTTAAGACCTCATAAAAAATCTCTAGCTTACGCTTTTTAACGAACTCGAATGGATTGGACGAGGCACTTGGTAGGGAAGAGCGAATGGGAAATTCTGAATATGGTTTTAGGTGTTGATTCAGTGATGGGATTGATGGCAGATGACTTGGATCTACTTCTAGTGTGGCTTTCTCAGTAGCGAGCTTGGGATCTTTACCTCATTGGCCACCTGCCTTTCCAGCTAATTAAGTGGGTAGATTAATGGAATACACATACATAGTGGCCATGCAACTCATCTCACTTAAAGGTTCGGTTTCATATCTTTTCATTCGAGGTCAGCAGAGGTGATGAAGCGCATCACCAGCTCTCTCTCGCCCATCCTCAACCGCTCTCCTCGTCATAAAAGTACAAGTCTCTTTTCTTCCTTCATCATCCATCTCCCTTCCTCCTACCTTCTCTCCCAACATTGCATTTCGTCTAACCACTCCACTTCCCAAAATGCTGGCCGCAAAGCCACATAAAAATCAATCAAACGCCATTAGAGCCCGGAACCTTACTTGCACCGCAGCGCAGCGCATCGTTCCGGAATGAAGGAAAAGGAATCAATTAACAACAGGGCTGCCCCGGGAGTAAGTAGGGCAGAGGAAAAGAGATCTAGTAGACGTGGATGGAAATATGTACAGAGACGTCGATTCGAGGAGTATGCTTTTTGGGGTTTGGCTTTCTTCCGTAAGTTGCCTTTTTTTTGGGTTCGTGCGCGATGAATAGGATCATGGACAGATCCCGTATGTAGGCAATGTTAATCTATCCTGAAAAAATGGGCTTTGAAATCGTCCTTAGGAGTTTTCGACGCATAAAGAGCGTAAAGTGCTATTTGCGGTCCATGGGGAATGTATTATGTGGAAACTTTTCGGACAGGTACTAAGGTGAGATGGCGATTGCGGTCCTCGTTTCGTCGTTTAGTGTTTGGTCGATTGATCAGACGACTATGTCATTCTGCTTGATGAAGTATGCCCTATGGCTTGTGTCAGTATTTACTCGTCTAGGCGGAGATATCGGGGATCTCACTTGCAAGCCTCATAAGCCGACCAGCAAATCGCCGTACTGGGCATCGTAGTCACAACGCGCGGCTTGACACCCTTGAAGAAACCTTTGAGACCCTCTCTCCGGTGCAGTAATCGGGCACCCTGCATGAAAGAATTGACGTTCCTTAACTCCGGGTCGTTGGCCGTCCCTCTGGTCTGCAACATTGTTTTGACCACATCCATGGGGGTTGTCAGCGCAGCCGCGAATCCTCCAGCCACAGCACCCGCGGAACAATGTGTCAATGGATCGTAATTTTTGGAGGGGTTCATCGCAGTCGAAATTGACTCGTAGGCAAGGAATTGTAATGCGGTGAAGGGGACGGTCATAGAGAGCGTGGTGGGGTAGGAGACGTAAAATGCCGAGACTCCTTCGCTTCGGTAGACATATTTGGCGCAATCGAACATCGATTTGTACATCTTGCTCGAATTGTGGATTTGCATGCGTTGCTTGATGACTGCAGAGAATCAGTACGCTGTATGTTTAGGGGAAAAGTATTCTTACCATCAAATGGATTCATCAGTGCATCACTGGCAATGGTTGCGCAAGCTCCGCTGGTAGCTAGAGTAAAATTAGTGTTTGTCCCGAGGAAGTTAATGGGTAAAAGCAAACATACCTGCTGCAAGAGGATGATGAACACCAGCTTGATTGCCTCCCATAACATGCTTCACAGCTTCATAGGTAGCAAAGTAAACGGCATGGGCAGGGCCTGTCCAAAAAAAAAGAAAAAAATCAGTATTGATCGCCTCGTAGCCACCCCAGATGTACGTACCAGCTCCTACCACCACACTGGACATGCCTCTCCATAAACTGAGAAATCCTTCCCCCGTGGCTATTCTGTAACCTCCTTGGATCATGCCATTGTAGACTGCAGAGGGGGTTGGGTTGAGAATTTGCATCCGGGTCTGCGAAATTGTTAGCTCAACAACATCCTGACATCATCAAACCAGCCAGAGGATATTGCGCACCTTGATAGCATCAATGGGGTACATGACCGTATGTTCCTATTCGAATGTCAGTCTGCGAAGGTCATAGGGAGTGTAGACCAGGGATGGGGCGAGTATGGGAGAGGTCTCACAGCTATGCCAGCAAAGGCGCCTGCAGCCATGTTCTGCAGCAACGAGAAGTTGGGTGGCAGGCCCTCATAGCTGTAGATGTAGAATTAGCGATGATCTGCAGAGCTGGGAAGGCAAAGATTCAATGCGATTCTTGCGGTTGCACGTACTCATACTCATCTGCTGGCTCTGCATCTGGCTGGGCCATTGGGGCGGCCACAACCACAGATCCTCCTCCGTACGCGGTCGATTGCAGAGCCAGGATGTCGATTACACCGGGTGCAGTGGGAGATCCTCGAGATGTGCGTGCTGTGTCGAGGAGAGCGTGGTAGTTTCGGAGTAGAGTGAGGAAGTGGCGGAGTTGGAAATGGTGGTTGGTGGTTGGAGAGCAAGCTGAGGGCGTGGAGGAGGATTGTCGATGATGCTTTGTCTTGTCTGTTCAGAAAATCGAGAGCGGGTGACAGGGGTGTGGCAGTAGTACAGTAGTAGTACTGGTACGGACTTGACTTTGTAGTAATTAAGGCGGTGGAGAAGCGACGTGCAGCCAGTGCCCATGGAGGGAGAGGAGATGAGATGAGAGGAGAGGAGAAAGATATAACGGCCGAGGCAGAAAATCAACTTCAGTTAATTAGAACGCCAGAACAAAACCAAAGATCGATCTGTGGATCAACACCGGACTCTGTTAGGCCTTGCGCTGGTCCGACCAAGCACCGTGCCATCCAGTTACTTCAATTACACATCGGATGAGGCACTATTATTCCATGGTTTTACGATCCTCTATCATCGCTACTAATAAAGCCCTTCCATCAACAAAAGAGACAACTATCATGATTTTGTTTGCTTTTCTGACAACCTGGATCCATTCTTTTCCTCTGCTGGACAGGCGGAGTTGCGGTCTCGCAGCAGCCTCTTTCCTGCCTCTATGGTGGCAATCCAGACGATGCAAGGTTCTCCTCGGAGCTCCGCAGCAGGGCACTGTGGATAGTATCTGTAAGTAATATTAATCCTTGCAGGGGCAATCAATCTATTTTGCCAAATCTTGTCAGATCAGATCCGTGCCTCTCCCACCAACATACCGGTACAGAGAATAAGGGACCTGGGGAAGAACAATTCTGCGTCATAATGGCACGCCTTCTCGTACGACTCCTACTCTTTCAACATGCCATTCTTTCTGCAACACCGCATATCTAGAATCCCATATCCACCGAGGTGGAAAGGCATCGGGAGGGCTCTTTGTGGGGTTCAACTACGACTGGAAACTGCTGCTTGACCTGACAGAAAGTCTTTCTGGTCACTGTTCAATTCAGGAAATGCGAAAAGCCCTCAACACGCCGGGTCGGTCCTGGTCAGTCCAAGGTCTCGGAGTGGTCCTCGCGCCTGGCTGTTTCTACGGTAAGCGCACAAATTATGATCTGATAACCAGAAGACCAGGAAGAGATTGCTGGGCAGGGCATTCTAAAATACCTGAAAAGGATCTGATAAATAAATTTGACGGGGCTGGTGGAGCTAGGGGCATGGGATAGCCAATAAGATTGCTCCGGACATCCCTGCGCATCTGAGTCCATTCTCGGAGGGCCTTTTTCTTTTATTTTTCTTTTTTTGGATAAAGGAGAGGGGATTTTCTTGTGTCTTGATTGGGTTCGGTTAGATTCCATATACTTTGAAAGGAATGGAGGTGGTTGCGTGGAGAATCCGCGGGCTGACACTAACGCCGACATCGCTTTGCTTTGGATCTTAGGAGGAAGATCTGATATTGGGAAGGCAATATAGCAAGCTGAAAGAAGCCTGATGAGAGGACAACTTTCCATTCTGCTATTCTGCTATAGGTCGATTGGTTGATTCATGGCTGGGATAAAGTCAAGCAGCATTGCATGATTGGAGGGGTATCCTGAGAATTTATTCGAAATTTAGAATCGTCTGATTGATAACATTCGTCCGACGCATGACCAGGTGAGCTAGAGTTTCCATATTAGGGAAGTTGATGGAGATTGAACTATCTTGTTGTTCAGATATGACACTTCATCTCAACATCTCAAACATCTCCCCTTGCTCACTCGCACAATGTATGAGCCTCGCTTCCTTCTCGTACAAAACTTAATTACTTACACATTACAAGACCAAATATCGCCTCCCTTCCACTCTGCGTCTTAACTTGCTACACTCTCATGAATTTCATCGATGCCCACCTCCGTGATAGCCCAACACAGAGCACTCCTCCATTTCGCTGCATTCTCAGTCTCATCCAGGCATGCCAAAACAGCGCGTAAGAGACGCTGAGCTCGGCCCTCGAAATACCACCTAGAGGGCAAAAACACTGTCAGCGGCTACCCATCGATACAATTGTCGTTACCTAAATCTCCGTTCTTCTTTCACTAGAGATACCTAGAAAGTCGAACGGAATCACGTAGGCATGAGAGCATCTTACCGTATCTCAACCATCTTCAACAACACGCAATAAAACCCTAACAATACAAGCGCCCCCTCATGCCGTTTCGCTAATAAATTCAGGTAATCCTCAGAGATGGAAATCGGCCACACACGCAGCGCATCCCAGGTTGAGAATTCCGTGCCTAGGATAGCGCGATAGCGGAACGCGAGGTCGAGAGAGCGTGCTGAGGAGATGTAAGTCGTGATTTCGTGTTCGGTCCATGTTTTTTGAGCGGATCTCGAGGATTGGTCTGATTTTGAGTTTGAGAATGGGATGAGGCAGGAGGAGCTGGGTATCAATGACAGGAGGTGCGGGAGTAGGGGAGGTGGTGTCCCATCTGGGACCTGCACGGGCATATCCCATTGCGCAGCAAGTACGGAGACAGGTCCCAATTCGAGGAAATCCCATATATCACAGAGAATGGAACATCCTGACCGAAGTAGGTACAGCCATGGTGGGAGGATACTATCTCCGTCTTGGGCGTTGGTGTTTCCGTTGACGGTTGTGATGGGCATGGGTAGTGCTGGAGGAGAGACGATCATTAGTTGGTCATCAGAGTTGGAGTTCAAGGCTTGGGTGTCGATTGCGAAGGAGATTATTACTAGGAGGTGGGCGAAGGCGAGGACGGCGTCGCAGTTTTGGGGTGTGACGGATGTCATCATTTGACGGAAGAGAGGCATGGCTATGTCTTGGTGATGGGAGGCTAGGAGGGTGAGTTTTGAGCGCATGGGGGACGAGGGGTGGAGGTGTGCGAGGTGGAGGGCGGAACAGGAGAGGATGCCGTGGTGGAGGAAGAGGTGGGATTTAGCGAGGATAGGGATAGTAGTCTGCCATAGGAGTGTTGTTGTGTGGTTTGTTGAGAGGGTGGATGCGGTGTTTGTTATGAAGTGTTTTAGGAGTCCTGCATCGGATGTGTCGAGGGTTGGTGAGGTTGTTCGAGATATAGTGACATCTTCCGAGATAATCGTATCGTACTGTATGGTTCGTTAATTCACCGAGCTCATCTATTATACATGCTATAAATGAGTGATGGCGATTGGCTTCTTGTACTTTTTGGGTATAAAAAGCAAATTTTTAGGGACATCATACCTCATATATCATTTCATCAGCCACATGCTCATCCACAACAGTCGTGGCTCCTCCATTAAAAGCCAACCCATCTGTAAAATACTTGAGCAGATTACCCCTGAAGAAAGTCTGTAACCTCACAGCCTTCCAATCTAAACCAGCCCTTCCCGCAACATCATGCACAGCCAACCAATGGCTTTTCATCCTCTTGGTACTAGCACAGAGATGTTCACATTTTTCATACCCACACATCAGACCTTCTACAACCGGTAGTCCTGGAACCGGGAAGACATTAAGCTTCGTCTGGAGACTGATTACCTGCTCAGGTGGAGCGAGTTCTAGAGTGGAGACGTAGCTCATGAACGGCCGGCGCCGTGCTCGATGGATCTGATGGATGTCTTTGAGATGCCGCGAGATGGCGCTTGGTTGAATCGCGTAGTGACATGTGGCGCATATCAAGGCTTTGTGGTCGGGAAGGTAGTGTAGGAGTTGGGATGGAAGAGGGTCCCGAGGTGGAGTTGAGCTACTGGTGGAGAAAGCCATGTTGTTGATGGTGGACAATGGGAGAGGATCAGGACCGTCGATCCGCGAAGTCTCGTGACAAGATGTGTACACTATCCAGAGAAGCGTTCAGTCCCTTACTGGAATTTTAGAACCTCACCTGGTGTTCTTCGAGATGGGTCGCGAAGCGAAGGTTGAGTGAAGTCGGTTCCAGGTATACTGCGAGGGTATCGCACTTGACGTGAGGTCTTAATGCCAAACTACCCAGAATCTATTTGTTCGAGGCTCTTCGTACCAGCAATGCTATGTCAATGTTTACTGTGTAATCATATGTTTTGTGGCGTTTTCTCTCTCTCGATTTTGGAAGACCTTCGAGGGAGGAGGGGAATGATGGAATGGAGGGGGAAGTGGAACGACGGTGCCGTTCCCAGCCAAGCCCTCGCTTCTTCCACTCGACAACAACCCCTGGCTCTCGCGCCGTCGGACAGATACAAGCCCGAATATACCATGTAGCCGTGCAGCAGCCATGAGGCTGCATGCAGGGCTTTTAAAGTGGTATGTCCGTCACGGAACAGCACGTTGGTTTTCTAAGTTTTGATTCGTCAGCACCTTGATGCGACTGTGTTTCTACAAGGGTTGGTTTGCATCTGGGAGAAACAATGGGTGCCGTTCGATCTGGCACTAGGTATTGTGACAGATTAGTACTGATGATGATGTTCTAGTAGATGCAAGTTGCTCGATTTGTTTCAATTTTATCTCCAAAATCCGCTCGTATTTTGCCTGGTTTGTCTTTCTGGTTCATTTTAATTTCGTTGATCTCATTCAGGGCTCTGTACATAAATATCCAAGTTCGTCTCTCGTAGTCGTAGATTTATCTTCTTCACCAAGTCTCGCTTCTGCCTTTCAATCAGCATACAAATACAAAAATCCAGACATCATGCCTTTCACAGCAACCATAATAATTACAGGTGGCACTTCTGGCTTGGGGTACCAATGTGCCCTTGTCCTCGCCCGTCAAAACCCAACATACCTTATCATCGTCTCGTCACGCAAAGATTCCAACACATCTGCGACATCCATCAATAAAACCCTCCAACAAAACAACACCATCTTTCTTCCCCTGGACCTCTCCAATCTCAACAATATCCGAGCATTCGCCTCTGTCTTCTCAGAGAACAACTACCCACCGATCAAAGCACTCCTCTTGAATGCCGCTTTACAATTCCCCACAGGTCTCAACATGACTGAGGATGGAATCGAAAAAACCTTCGGAATCACTCACGTCGGACATGCACTTCTCTACCATCTCCTCACACCACACTTTGCAGACAACGCACGGGTTATTGTCACTAGCAGCGGTACTCACGACCCGGCTCAAAAATCAGGCCTTCCAGACGCAGTGTACACTTCTGCGGAAATGCTAGCACATCCCACAGGCCAGTGGGCGACAATGAAAGACGGCTTGCAGAGATATGCTACGAGCAAATTGGCCAACGTGCTATGGATGTACGCTTTGAGTAGGCGTCTCGAGAAGTCACCTTCAAGTGGGCAGACAGAACCAGGAAAGAAAATCACCGTCACAGCTATGGATCCCGGTCTCATGCCTGGCACCTCGTTGGCTCGAGACTGGAAAATCTTCAATTATATCCCAGGGGTTCTTTGGTTCAAGATCATCCCTTTGCTTATCCCGTTGGCGAGGATGCTCATCTATCCTAATATCCATACTGCGAAAGAGTCTGGTGCTGCACTTGCGAGTCTGGTGATGGATGAGCAGTTCGAGGGCGTCTCGGGGAAGTATTTTGAGGGAACGAGGGAGATTGAGAGCAGTGTCGATAGCCACAACGTTGGGTTTCAGGAGGATCTTTGGGAGTGGACGGTGAAGAACGTTTCGAATAGTAAGGAAGAGAGAGTGAAGTTTGACATTGGAAGATGAATCTGCATCTGATGGAGCTGTAATGGAATAGAGACAAGGTCTGTCATTGTTTTCCCCAATCATTGGCATTTAGAATATGTAACATTACTCAGCATAAAGTCAACGGAACCAAATGGCGCAAAGATTCCGGAAATCAGAGACTCCTTCACAGAAGCATATCTGTTGTACACAAATGCTATAGACTAAACGCAAGTACTCACAGATCCAATGTGCACACAGTCGAGTCCCTCATATCTATTTGTACTGACACATTCACCATATACCAGTATATTTAGTTGTACATGTATTGATGCTGTACTTCACAAGCGAAACCGCCGCAGGACTATCGTTTCCAGCTTTTACCAGGGCAACGAAGGGTCGTTGGTGGGAAAGGGGATGGCATGACTCGGCTTGAACTCAATGCTGGCGCAAGCATCCTTTCCTTCGCTTAGTGCAAGGTTAATTCAGGTGCTTCACAACTTTCGGCTGCAACACCATTGTGTGGGACCCTGAGTATATACTCCACTATGCTTCAATCTCAAGGAAAATTGATTTAAGTTTATTTCGTCCATGGACGCATCCTCTTCAATGACATCGGACAGGGAAAACAACGATTCTGGAGCCTTGACATGTCCTATGTGCCTGTTCCCTGTTACGAGACCACGGCTTGGAATTGCGAAAATGTGAATTCTTGGACAAATTATGCTTAATTGTGCATAATCTTCGCTAACGTCTAATTCCTGTTTCAAACAACGCTACCCTTTCTGTTCCAACTATCCTTGCAGTAGTCAAAGAGAAGATCCCAGCTACGTATCTTCTTATATAGTGCATAGATAAAGTTTCAGCCCTCATTCATTCCTGCTTGTCCACGAGTAATGATGAAGAGATGCCAGCCAGCTACAGTAGCAGTTAACATAACAGCGTGGGGGTATAAATAGCTACGCCGTTCCACTTGTCTCAGCGGCTATTCAGCTATAGATCTTTCTTCTGAAAGAACTCAGCTGTCATGGATTATAAATTACCCCTAGGCATAAATGCTGGCACGGTATTTGTGTCTAGCATCATCGCTTTTGTTTACATCATATTCCGGACCCTTCAAACGTCGAAATCAAAACTATCTAGCCTGCCAACAATTGGGACAACTAGTCAACCCCACCTCCAGATTGATCTGATCGATGGAACTCGTAGAGTAAGTCTTTTCCTGTAAACCTCGTCCCAACCATCTCACACTCATAGTATCCGGACACCCCGTATTTGATCCCCGATATTCCCAATGGTCCCAAAACTCTCATTCTTCCTGTCCGCTACCTCGATGAAATTAAATCCCTCCCTGAGTCTAAGCTCAGCTTCGCCGAGAGCTTGTACCACAGATTCTCCGGCAAATACAGCACCATCGGCATCCTCAATAAATCAATGATCACTTCGATTAAGGTGGATCTCACTCACAACATTGCGCGCAACTTCGAAGCACTGCAGCTAGAAGCTGACCTTGCGATTCCCGATTGCATCGGAGAATGTCAGGATTGGACACCAATACAAATTTATCCTAAGATTCTACGCATCGTTGCGCTTCTATCGGGACGCATCTTTGTCGGCCTCCCACTCAGCAGGGACGAAGAATGGATTGAAACAACAATCAGCTACACCGAGGCAGCCTTCGCATGCTATGTTCCGGTGAAGAACCTCTTTCCTTTGACGCGAGACGTGTTTGCTCCATTCTTGCCTGAAGTGCAGCGAATAAAGCAATACCGAGCTAGAGGGGCGCAACTCCTGGCTCCAGTTCTGGAAGAGCGACGGGAGAGTATGAAAGATCCGAACTTTGAGCCCCCGGCAGACATGATCCAATTCATGATCCAAAACGCGGGAGATTCGGCTCATGATGCCTTGTTCCAAAGCTACATGCAGATGGTGATCAGTCTCGTTGCAATTCACAGCACAGCGATGAATATCACGCACGCAATTTATGACCTTGCAAATCATCCGGAATCCATCGCGCCTTTACGGGAAGAATGTAAGAGAACGTGAGGTCCAATTGAGATATCGAAGTCTGACATGGAGCATAAAGTGGAAGCAGTCCTATCAGCTGAAAATGGTATCCTGAACCAAACAAGCATGACCAAGCTCCAGAAGATGGACAGCTTCATCAAAGAATCCCAACGCCTCAACCCACCCAACGCCCGTATGTTCACTCTCTCTATAGCTCATTCATCCCTTCAACTGCTCCCATAAGTAGCCATTTGTCAACTAATACGCCCCCACAGTCTCCATCAACCGCATTGCAACCTCGAACCTGACCCTCTCAGACGGCCTGTATATCCCTAAAGGTACCTGTATTGCAATTTCGAGCATCGGCATCTATCACGATCCTTCCATCTACCCGTCTCCGGACACTTTCCTGCCCTTCCGTTTTAGCGACTTACGCTCTCTGCCAGAAAATGCGAACAAGTACCAACTTGTGACAACATCAAAAGAGTCATTGGCGTTTGGCCACGGCACCCATGCGTGTCCTGGAAGGTTTTTCGCTAGCAATGAGATCAAGGTAATTTTGGCTGGCCTGCTATCGAGGTATGATGTGAAGTTCCAGGAGGGGCAGGGGAGGCCAGAGAATATGAATGGAAAGACGTTGATGGTGCCAAATCAAAAAGCGGAGGTGTTGTTTCGCAAGAGGGGCGTGAGTTAGCAAGGGCTAGGGAACTTTGAGTGCTCGATCCAAGTACCTACCGGGAATTTTCTTTCTTTTCTTTTTTGGTTGTCAAAATTATGAGCTCAATTCAATCTTGAAGGCTATAGTAATCATTCAACGTGATAGGTGATTGATTGTGCTTTGTCAAAATGCTAAGTTTTTACCGTAAAACTCTGAAAGCGGCTTTCTTGGGGGCAGAAATCTCCATTATCCATGTAACCTAGTCTTTATTTTCTTCTTATACTAAAAAAAGACCTAAAATCATCAATAGTCTTCCAAACATAAGCACGCCGGAAACGGCCGTCCAGCCGCACAATCGAGATGATCCTCCACCCTCTTTCCCCCCCTGCCTCATGTGCCACTGAGAAATGTCGGGACGAAAAGTTCGACCTATGTGCTTCGCAAACAGTGCCACTGAGCCAAGTTCCCAAAAGACGCCGGCACTGGAAGCAAGGGAGTAGCAGATCATCACGATGACTGTGCGCGCGACACCGCTTCAAGAAGCTGTTGGGGCTGTGAAGAGGAACTAGAAGCGATCGACTTTGAGTATCATTCTGGCGGACAAGAGGCACTTCAGGATATTAATCCCAAGGTGCAAGAAGGGTCTGTATCAGGTTCAGTAATGGACGAGTCCTACAGATATTCGGATTTCCACACCAGGTTGAAGCGATGGCGTATCTGCGGTTCCGAGACTCAGAAGGCGAGGAATCTGCCACCTTGCTGTACTAGATGGTTCATCTGCGATGATCTTAATCTTGGTTGTCATCAGCACAAATTCTTTCGACCTACCGGTTATCCAATTATGTATAAAGCTGATAATTACTTATTTGGATTATACATCCGAGTTTACTGGAGGAACGAGAACTCAAATCTTCGCTCTGTGGTTCTAGAGATGTATATGTGAGCAAGATACGAGGATTTGGGAGAAATCTAGTGCAAATAGAGATGTGGATTTGCATAGGATATTTAAGCCAGCTAATTACTGCTTTCTTTGTGGGACTCTAAGCCGTCACTTACCAAAGCGGAGTTCTTTGATTGCCTTTTCCACCATCGAAGTGCTACAAGGACGATTAGGTATTCAACCCATGGATATACAGTCTCATCCTAGACTCCTTCAATCCTTCTTCCGTCAAGTTTCGTTAAAGAAGGCCAAAACATAACAATCCACCTCGCCTAAGACAGGGGCTCGCTTACCCCACTGAATGTGTTGATACTCCTTATACTTACATCCGACGTCGTTCAAATCCCTACATGAGCGTGAAAATTTTACTCTGCATCATTTCCGTCGCCTTTCACTTTGTTTTCTGAATCTTCTGAGGCTGTCCTAGAATATTATCTCAGAATCACGAGATGCCGACACACGTGACCTACACCCCCAATTAAGCTTTCCGCCCCGCCCGGAGCTAGTGACGACCCGAAGGCAGACATCTAAATCATCATCAAGCCATTGTATTAATTGCTTCGTTCTTCACGAATCCAGCAATCTTTCAGGTGCTAAAGTGCACAAAAACAAACGTTGAACTATCACTGGATTGAGAACCTCAAGCTCTTGCTCGCCAAACGCAATGCTACGTTCCACGCTCGTGCTTCTCTTGAGCACCTCCCACCTCATTCTAGGCTCAGCCATCCACGACAAGCAAGCCATTCTCTCATCTCCATCCACTACTGCAGGTGCCGTTGATGCCAACACGCGTGTAGAGCACGTGGTCGACCCGGCCATCCTCTCCGCTCTCAAAGCGCACTCCGACCCCGTCGCCGCCCTCTTGTCTCTACAACCAGACCTCAAATCCAACCTCGCGGAACCAAGACTCTTACATGTTTCCGGTGAGAAGAAGCCGGAATGGATGACCGAAGGTGATAAATTGCGTTTACGGAGGAAGGGGAAGAAATTCATCGATATTACGGAGCATGAGGAGTTTTATGCTCAGCAGATTGATACTGAGTCCGGGAAAGCAAGTAAGCGGTCTTTTCACAACGATCATCCGATGTGTATCTGTTTCCAGTTGCTGATTAAGTGTAGATCTGCCCAATCTAGTGCATCGACACCTCGTCAAGCCTCTGTTTCGTCGTGTCTCGACGAATAGAATGCACGATGTGCTCAAGCACATGACGAGTTACTATAACCGCTACTATGGAGGCACGACTGGAGCATTGAGTGCCCAATGGCTTCACGATCACATTGCACAGGTAAGATTTTCATTTCCCTTATCACTTACCGCCCCAGAGAGAAAACAAAACAAAAAAAGTATTCACAATATCGAATCCAGATCATCGATGCCGCCCCATTCGGAACCCACATATCGCTCGAGTACTTCACGCACTCCTTCCCCCAATCCTCAATAATCGCTCGCTTCGAGCCCAAAGTGCGGAATTTTTCCCACCCCCTAACCATCCTCGGCGCGCATCAAGATTCGGCCAATTACTTGTTCCCTCTCCTACCCGCACCTGGTGCGGATGATGACTGTTCAGGAACGGTGAGTATCCTAGAGGCATTCAGGATCTTGGCCGAGAGTGGGTACGTGCCGAGGAATGGCCCGGTGGAGTTCCATTGGTATGCTGCTGAGGAGGGGGGTTTGTTGGGGAGTCAGGCTATTGCGCGGTATAAGAAGGAGGAAGGGGCTACCATTGGGGCTATGATGGAGTTTGTGAGTGCTTTGCATTGCTTTGATATCAACATACCTGGCTGCATACCTACCTAATGCCCTTATTTTCATTTGATCTGGGGCGCAGAACTAACAATACGCCACAGGACATGACAGCGTTCATCGCCCGCAACGCCACGGAATCAATCGGGTTCATTTCGACATCCGCGGACGAAGCACTCACAGAATGGCTTCTCAAACTAGCTAAGGAATACATCTCGATTCCCGCCGGTATATACGAGTTATTCCCGTAAGCCACACTCCTTTTCTCTGCCTCTGGTCATCGGCGTCACCTGCTTTAATTTCCTGCCCGATAAGTGACCGAACTGACAAACCAAAACAGTGGCGCCGGTTCCGACTACATGTCCTACACACAGCTCAAATACCCGGCTAGTTTCGCCTCAGAGGGAAATCCTCTAGCCGGCGGTGGGTTTCCAGGTGAATACGATCCGTACGTGCACGGGATGAACGATACCATGGATATTGACGATGCGAGTGGATATTTCTCGCTTGATGTAAGTTCTTCCCCCCTTCTCATACCTACACTCATCGCTTTGTCATTCCTGCGTCGGTGGGTCGTGTTAGGTGCGTTCATTACTGATGCGATGATGTCGTATAGCATATGGCGAGATTCACGGAGCTGGCGCTGGCTTTTGCTGTTGAGCAGAGTGGGTGGGATAATGCTTGGCGATAAACAAATTCGCGTTGTAGATGAGGGTGTAACCACGACAATTTAAGAGACGATTTGTAAACGAGTAGGAAAGCGGTGTATTTAATTGATATAAAGCATGTAGCTGGATGTGATAGATATTTGTGAGCATTTTTCTTCTGCAGGGGATCAGAGGGGCTGGGTTGGAGTATATTCGTTATTTGGTGGATCGAAGAGACGAGTTTAATCTGACATCTCTTCGTCCCGAAAGCGGTCCTTTGAATAGCCTCTCTTCTCACTCCTCACTCCTCGCTACCGGTATTCTCACCACTCTCCATCCAACAGAGCAACAGTGCAACACTCTACACACCAACCCCACCCAAACGACCTACTATCTACACCAACCCCCTCCCACCCCTCACAAAATGCTGCACAAGCAACTCCTTCCCCTCCCACATCTTCCTCGCCTCCTGATCCCTCAACACAAACCCCCTCCCTTCATACAACCTCCTCGCGGCATCCAGACCCTTGAAAGTCCAAAGATGCACCTCCTCGAACGCCCGCTCCTCCGCCCACTTCAGAGCAGCATCTAACATCCTCTTCCCTACCCCGGCGCCTCGGATACTCTCGTCGACGACGAAGCCGCGGAGGTGGACTTTCTTGACTGTGTTCCCGTCGGTGGGGAGAGGGGAGAGGTATTCATTGCCAGCTTCGGTATTGGTGTTGGTATTGGTATTGGTCTTGCGAGAGAGGTCTACGCCGTCCATGAACACCGTGCCGAGGATCTCGTGGGTGGAGGAATCGAGTGCGGTGAATGCTTCGGAGTTTAGACCGTCGAGACGAGAGAGCAGTTCGCCGAGGCCGGTGGAGAGCATGCTTTCGAAGGCGACGCCGAAGCCGAAGGGTGTGTAGGTCGTCATGTGCATTGTTAGGCAGCGGGCCAGGAGGCCGAGACGGTAGCCTGTGGTGATGGTGATGGCTGGGGTGGGGGGCTGAGGAGCTGTGGTGTGGATTAGGGATGGGGATGATGATGGCTTGGATGTGGTGGAGGTGGAGGGGGGGATGTTCAGACGACTGTAGCGTAGAGCTGTGGCGTAGGCGCTGATTCCTTTGAGGACTGTGGTTGGAGGGTATAGTTAGTTTATACTCTTCAAACTTCAGACTAAATGAGGATTGGAAATTATGAAGATAGATCCGAGATATTTTCATGAAAAGCACAGAACATGTCTCTTACAAAATATCGTAAATCTGACACAGAACTAAATAGCAGGAAGTCAGTTCACTTACTATCATCCGGTGTAGCCGTTGTTGGGAGTTGCTTAAACGCAGCCAAGATCTGAGATTCTCCAAATGCCTGTAGAGACACCAAATCAGTACCTCGCAAACATGTCGTTTCTCGAAATCCTCCTTATTCAAGAACATCAAAAAGAGGACGTCATACATCAATACCCGCCAAAGTCCCCCTCCCCTTCTCCGTCAACCTCAAGACCTTCTCCCTCGCATCCTCACCAAAGCCCTCCTTGACTTCGCCCGCCTCAACCAATTTCTTCAGCAGCCGACTCACGCTGCTTTTCTCGAGGTTGAGCTCGGTGCAGAGTGTTGCGGCTGTGATACCACCTGTGTTTGTGGCCTTCCCATTGACCTTGGAAGCGGAGGATGATGAGGGAGTTGGAGATGGAGAGGTGGCGGTTTCCTGTTCGTGGAGTCCGATCTCGATGATAGCGTGCACGGCGCTGGCGGAGTAGGATGTACCAGCTAGATTACTGGACATGAAACCCAACTCGCGGACGAGGAGGCGGGAGGAGGAGCGGAGGGACGGGATCAGGGGGTGGGTTTGTAGTGGGTGGGATGACATTTTGAATGGTTTGATTTGGATCCGATGATCGTTTGCTTAATCGAGTTTTGGGTCTGACAATTTTGAGGCAGTTTTTGGGTGTGCTGAGGGGAAGGAGGAAAAGGGGAGGAGATAGTTGTATTTTGCAACGGCTTGACTTTCTCCGAAAGTGGGGGCTTGTCTTGGTTATTACCGAGCGAGAACAGGAGATGTTGATACCTTTGATTGGCGAGTTTTGACGAGGAGTCAGAACCTACTTAGTGTGTGTCTTGAAAATTGGAATTCCCCGATTCAAAGCGCAAAATCGGGGTTCGGGTGGTGTGCGATTTGGAAGTCACGGCGCAGTTGATGGCCATGAAGCCACCTGCTCGGAATGGAAAACTCCTGGTACGTTTATCTCAATACGACAATCGTCCTGGAGTGATTTGAATAAGAAGCGTTCGATGACTCAGTGATGTAACTTCCGAAGAATCGTGATTTGAGTTACTTGACTATATCATTCTATATCTTAAGGATAGTATTTGCATGACTAAACGAGATCTCAAACCTCGAAATTGCCGAAGAAAGAGCAGATGTTCAGACAAAGCATGACTGGGGGAAGACCCCCCAATCCATTACCCATTCTATCAAATAGCAAGAAAATTAGAATGAAACGATTCTATGTAATGAGAACTCAAGCAGCTTTTGCTAGGTCTTCAAGTCTGGCTGAAGCACCTTTGATAGGCTGGAATACGAAAAGCAGCTCGGACTCGACACTACGCGAATCGCGAGGAATTTCTTCTTCAGAGCAGACTGGATAGCGACAATGATCAAAGACATTGACTCTCTTATCGAGCCTGGAACAGGAAAAACTCCGTACGGAACGGGATAATAAAAAGCATATCTCCCCCCCCAAAAAATGACAGCATGGGGAAATTGGCTTCTCCATCTCCCTCACCCAATCCACATTCCCACCCGGGATTCAAAGACCACACGGAGTAAATGGGAATCAATCCAAGCATAAAACTCCGCTGTGACGATCGCCCGAAACCACAGACACGAGGGAGAGGGAAGCCAGGGGACAGGGAACATAAACTCTTTTTTCAAGGACGGTACCTACTGTATGAACGCGGCTCAACCCACGCCCGAAAAACCAAAGCTCTAAGACCTGCAGACGGATGAACAGACGTGGGAGATTTTTTTTTTTGGGAAATTCAAATCACCAACGGGAAGATCTTCTGTCAATCACGTCTCACAATACTACCCGTCGTTGCCGATCCGGGACCCTTTTCCTTTTTCCTTTCCCCTCGCCTCCGCTTTTCAGCCCGCTCCTCAGCCGCCCCCAGACTTTCCTTTTCTCTTTTTGGGAGATTTTGGGAGAGGCGATGTCTTGGGTGAGGATGGCAGGTGGCGAGCGGGTTGGCTGCTGCCGATCTATGATTCTTTGGCGAAGGGATGCGCGGCCTATGATGTGAGTGGTGGGTGGGTTGAAGGATGGTCAGTGAGTTTTTGTGTCGTTATCTGCTTTTGGCGGTTTGGTGGCTTAGGAAATCATGGTATTTTCTGAGGAGGAGCGGCAGTGGATAAGTTGAAGCTCTTCGTTTCCGTAGAAAGGTAGATGCGGGACCGGCAGAGCGAGCTTGAGACGGGACTACATGGGATGGGATGGGATGGTACTGTGCTAAAACGAAGTAGGGCGACGATCATGTCGACGTCGCGAGGGAAATCAGCTCATGATGTCGTCAGCCGAACCTCGAGCTCGCAAGAAAAAGTACGGTACAGACAGGGAGCTGGTTCGAATGCGAAACGGAACCCTATATGCAGTATTGGCTGGAATTGAGTCGTACCTACCTACCAGTAGTACGAAAGGTACTACCTACCTACCTACGGTACAGTGGGTACGGTACTACTGTATTGCTCCGCATCCTACTTTACCCACAGACCAAAACATTCCATTTAAGCAATGCAAATGCATCTCACCTCAATGCACGTCACTTGCTCAACACGAAAGTGTCGAGTTGCCGATTCCCAAACACGGCTCCCGTTTGCATCGTGGCTGGTTGGGAAGATGAAGGGAATATCCCAACTCGTCTCGCCTCGCCTCTCGCATCACCCCATAAATAGAACCGAACTTTTTGGCTGCTCGCTGATGGCTTATCGCTGGCTGGTAGGGAAGGTAAGGATACTGTACTGAACTGTAGCTAGCGAGCTGACAGGGCCGTGCTATCGCCGGTGGGTGAGGAGAACTCAAGATTTGTCCCCACATTTTTGATGGTGTAATTAGGCTTACAGTAGATACAAGCTTGAGCCGGAGAGGAACATGACAAGGAAGCGAGGAACAGGACAAAGGAAGGTTACAATACTACAGTACACTGCAAGCCGGAGCCAATCTCGGTACATATTTATCGCGCGCCTATCTCGCATATGGGGAGGGGAGGGAGGACTAGAGCACCCCCTTGCGATAAGTGTTCTGTAATGAACTACTGCGGGACCGCGGCGCTGCTGTGCTTTGCAACTTGCAAGAGAGGAACTAGTTGGGATCTTACAGTACAGTTCTGTAGGTACCGTACTATACTGTACATGTACGTTACAGTAGCAGTGCAGCCGTTATCGAAATAGGTACCTAGGTATGCAGCTAGCTGAAGAAGAGAGAAGGGGGTCTGGAGTTCTGCGGGAGTTCTGCGGGAGTTTGCGCGTCTGCCATCCTGGGTTCTAATCGTTCAAGGTGTGTCAGTCTGTCAGTCAGTCAGCTGTTTAGATTTTTGGCGTTTTTTGGTTAGTTGAATTTACTGTTTAACTTAGCTTGGTGAGTCTAGTTGAATTACTGTTTAACTTAACTTGGTGAGTCTAGTTTAATTGAGTCTTAGACCAGGACCAGGTGTTGGGTTGAGAGTACTCCGTAAGTATATTAAGTCGGTGGCTTGAGCTTTGGGTAGGCTGTGGGCTCTGCTCTGCACCCGCACCCTTTTGGGCGTTCCCGCTCCCGCGTTGCTTGCTTGCGTGCTTGCTTTGATTCTGTTGTGCGCTGCGGTGTTATGCGCTGCGCTGCACTGCACTGCAGCATGGAAGGGAGATGTACAAGTATGGGGGTTCATGTAGGTATGTATGTATGTATGTATGTATGTACGAACGGTACCTACTGTAGGTACGGCTGTATGCAGGAACAGGCGGGCTGTGACTCGTTCCTACGAGGGCGGCTGTGTTTTCAGGCTGAACCGGAGACGTTGTGGGTACGATACAGTCCAGTACCGTACTAGACTGGAGACAGATATGGCCCTTGATAATCTAGTGGCGTGGGGGTGAGATGATAGCAAACCTTCTACTTCGAAGTATGCAGATGCGTTTAATGTACTGCTACCGAGGTTTGGATCTTTTTGTAATCTTGTTCTTGTTCTGGTTCATCTCCATCTCTGGTCCCTTGACTCGTACAGTACAGTAAGTATATCGTATGCGCACCTGATCATCAGATTTATTACAGAGATTTAAATTTGGGTTTTGAGTTTCATCGGCCGTGCGCAGGTGCTGCTGAAATTGACAACCTGAACGCGGCTCTGGCGAAGCTAATGGACCGAGTCTTTTCCCTTCAATGTCATCCAATATTCCATCCGTCACATTCCTCGCTTTCATCTTTTAATAGTTCTATATAGCGGGAATGTCTTCAACAACCTAACGCATCTCCAGCCCGGCCCCTTGTCCCTCAAAGCTCGTCTCCCCTCCTTTCCTCCCTCGAACCCCTGCAGCGCGCTGAGACCTTCGGATAAGCTAAGCGAAAAGGTCTCGAAGAACATGGCGCTACACATGCAGCACTGGTTCGATTGATTTCTCATGCCCCCTTGCATTTCTTGCATTTCTAGCCGTTGTCACCATCGTGGAGCGAGAGAGAGATGGGACGGCTTTCAGGTTCGCTTCGCTTCTGGCACATGGCCCTAAGTCGCTGTGGTTTATGTGGCGCTGAGACATGAAGTGAGAGAATTCCCTTTCGCCTTCGGAGACGTCGCCGGGGCGGCCGAGGTTCCTTTTCTTCTCTGGTGTGCCTGGCCTGGCTTGTCTAGATTGGGAGGAGAGGGGTCGGATGACACTCCTTTTTCAGGTACCCCGTACGGTTGCGGAACTTATGGTTCGGTATTACGATACTCGACGGGTAAGGTGCGAAAGGTACAGCAAGTCAGGCCAGGTACCAGCGGGCACGACTTCGCTTCACGGAAGGATGCGGATTTGCGGATTTAACTCCCATCTTGATGACTTGGCTTGGTGGTGGAGGAGGAGGAGGACGAGAGGGGGGTTCAACATGGCTGAGGAGGGGTTAGTACAGTAAGACTCTAGACTAGACTAGATCTTGATAGTGCACTTGGTGGGTGCGTTCCTTGATAGTGCACTTGGTGGGTGCGTTCCTTGATAGCTTGAGCCGGCGCGGCGACCATCGTTCTTCGGTTCAGGTACAAGCTCCCAAAGCGGATTCGAGTATGGGAGACATGTTGTTAGAGTAGCGGGTCGAATTCGTTGCCCGTCGTCGTCCCTTTGAGCGGGATCTTATCTTTGGAACGAACAATAAGACCAAGAAATAAAAAGGAAGAACAGAAGAAGAAGTCGGCATCGATGAGCCGGCCGATGAGACAGAAATCGGTCTGGATGCCTTTAGATCGATGTTTTGTTTTGTTTTGTTTGGCTTGTGAATGTTGGGGAAGTAAGTTTACCTTACCTACCTGCGGACTGTGCCGTCTGGATGCGCCCTCCATCAAACCCAACCCAACCTAACTCAACCCAACCCATCCCAACCCATGGCGGATACAGAAAACCAAAATGCGAGGAGTCTATTTCCTCCACGTGCACAGCAGGGCCGTGCGTAGAGTTTTCCTGGCCCCTGGGCCACCCCCCTTGCATCGTATCTTTTTGAGGTTATCGTCATATCGATTAGATGAATTGGCAGGAGGAGGCAGTGTCGCACGGATGTAGAGTTCGCGGCTAGATGCTTGCCCTGGCTTGATGCCCTTTGGAGTAATACAAGACGAGGAAGCACCTGGGGTATGAGGAACGAGTGAGTCCAGTCCTGGGAGTACCTTCGGCAGTGCTACGATGCGGCGAGACTATCAGAGTTCGTGGCTGCATCAAAACGATCAGGAGATGGATGGGATGAGATGACATGTTTGTGGCAAAGAGGAAAGAACTGTGAGGGGAAGAGATAGATAGGGGTATGTAGTTTTTGCAAGTATGTAGGAAGTTTGTGCCGTGTAAGAGAAACATACGCGGAAACCAAAATGAGATGAAGGAGGGACTCGGGTCGCCAGATCATCGGCGCAAGACAGGACAGTACTGTAAATAGTATCGGAAATAGAAACATGGACGGACATCTGTCCATCCATGTACATACAATACAGTACAGTATCTGTTGGAACGAATAATCATCCGGTGCTGACATGAACAGGACAGGACGGACGGGCCGCAGAACGAAGACCCTCGAGGAATGTTGATAGCAGTAGGTAGGTAGGTAGGTAGGTAGGTAGTGCTCCCCCTCCCCTCCCCTCCACACTCTACTCTGACCACCATACACACACACACACACACACACATACTCCCTCCCTCACTCACTGACACTCACTGGCACTTGATGTTTCGAAGTCGCTGCAGGCGGGGAGGCAAAGGCAGGACAGGGGCAGGGGCAGGGCAGGGGGGAGGGCCAGGGGCAGGGCAGGGCAGTGGCAGGCAGGGTAATGGAGCAGAGCAGGGTACTGGAGCAGGGCAGGGCAGGACAGGTACAGAGAGAGGCAGAGAGAGGCAGAGAGGCAGAGAGGCAGAGAGGCAGAGAGGCACAGAGGCACAGAGGCACGTCCTCCCCTCTCTCTAATCCCTTCTCTCTCTCTACGAGGTAGAGTAATCCCCTCCTCACTTCTTCTCCCTCTCCTGCCAAGGCACTTTGGCTCACTCAAGCAAGACCTGCATCTCTCCTCAGTTTACTTCACTTCACTTCTCTTCCCATCCCTTCCCTCCCCCTCTTGCCATCTTTTCTTTACTTCTTCTCCCAAAGAGGCCAGCCAAACAATCAGCCCAATCCAAGCCAGCCAGACTAGACAGACCGATACCAGGCCGGCCTACTTACCAGCCTACTGACCAGCCTACTTACCAGCCTACTTACTCACGGTAGTACGAAAGGCGTCCTGAAGAAACCCCCTGTCCCCGAGAGAACCTACGTACCTGGTCAAGTCAAGAGCCGAAGCGGGCTCCATCTCCATCTCCATCTCCATCTTCCCCCCTTGGCTTGGTGCCTCACCTCGACACTACTACCTCCTCCCGCCCTCTTTACTTCTTCTTCTTCTGCCTCTTCTCTCTCACTACTCCTCCTCCTCCACACTCTCAACACCCAACCACCACCACCGCCACCTCCACCTTTACAACCTCGTCGTTCCTTTTCCTATCCAGGTCGCTGAATCATCATCGCCGATTGAACCCAGCTCATCAACCTCCGACCAGAAGCATACACAATTCGGTCCCCTTTGCGACGATCGCGCCAGCCTTTGAACATTTCTCAACGCCACAACCACCTCGACCAACCTGTCCCGGGACCCGAAGTGAAGGAGCAGCAGACACCTATTCTGTGCCCGTGCCCGACTCTAATCGAAATCGCTGGTCGACGTCAAGACGCAAGCCGTCTGCATCAAAAAGCATCGCATTCCCCCCCCCCTCTCTCTCTCTGCCTTGTTCCACGGCCACACCATAATACCCACCCACCCACCGCCATTTGTGTTCATCGAAGCTTTCGAATAATACCCGAGCATCCCAATTACCATAATATCTATTCGCTAGCCCTCCCGTGTATCGTTGTCAGAATTTCTCGTCCTTTGTTCCTGCGCCAAGATAAATACTTCGACCGTCCGCGAAACTCGGACCAGGGCCGCCTCAGAACACCCTGAAACCTTGATATCAACTGCGGTATTCTACAACCATCGCACTCGTCGAGTGCAAATATGAGCGTCATGCTTCAGACCCCTTCGCGGGCGTCGACCGCTTCCTCTTCCTCCTTTCAACCAGTATCACGCCAGAACACGATGTCTTCACACGATGGGGGGAGGTCTGTTCGTCAGTCGAAACGGTATTCTATGACAACGTTGTATATGTCCATGTCCGCGAATGAGAAGGATTTGGAAATCGAGGATGACCTGGCTAAAGGTACGGCGCCGGCCTACGTGCCTCATGGTAGGATAACATGCTAATTGTCTCTCCAGCCCAGAAGATCCTCCGCGACCTCAAATCGAAGATCTCGTCCCAATCGAAGAAGAATTTCGTATTGGAGAAGGATGTCAGATATCTGGATTCGCGAATTGCCCTGTTGATTCAGAATCGCATGGCTCTGGAGGAGGTAAGGGGATAAAGCTCGAATTGGAAGTACTAGGCTAACAATTTTCAGCAAAATGAAGTTGCAAGCCATCTTGAAGATGCTTCGGATTTGCAAGAAGGATTCTTCCCGAATGACGAGAAGACGCAGAAATACGGAAACCTGCTGTTCCTTCTACAATCCGAGCCGCGCCATATCGCACATCTCTGTCGTTTGGTTACGATGGCCGAGATCGACTCGCTCCTGCAGACTGTTATGTTTACAATCTACGGAAATCAATACGAGAGCCGTGAAGAGCACCTTCTGTTGACTATGTTCCAGGTATGTCAAGCTCGTTTTGCCTCCAGTTCCTTTGACTAACTGGTATGTAGTCCGTGTTAACCTACCAATTCGACAACACCCCCGAGTACTCCTCCCTCCTCCGGGCCAACACCCCCGTTTCTCGGATGATGACCACATATACCCGACGTGGACCGGGGCAGAGCTACCTCAAGACCGTGTTAGCTGATCGGATCAATGGGCTTATCGAGTTGAAGGACCTCGACCTCGAGATCAACCCACTGAAGGTATACGAGCGGATGATTGAGCAGATCGAAGAGGATACCGGAAGTCTCCCAGCGTCCTTACCAAGAGGGGTGACCGCCGAGCAGGCGGCTGAGAATTCTCAAGTACAGGCGATCATCGAGCCAAGGTTGACCATGCTGATGGAAATTGCGAATGGCTTCCTCACAACGATCATTGACGGACTAGAAGAAACCCCATATGGAATTCGGTGGATCTGCAAGCAGATCAGGAGTCTGACCAAGCGAAAGTACCCGGATGCCAACGACCAGGTCATTTGCACCCTCATCGGTGGATTCTTCTTCCTTCGATTCATCAACCCCGCGATCGTCACTCCCAAATCCTACATGCTCATCGATGGGACCCCAGCAGAGAAGCCAAGGCGGACATTGACTTTGATTGCCAAGATGCTCCAAAATCTTGCCAACAAGCCATCGTACGCGAAGGAGCCATACATGGCCAAACTCCAACCATTCATCCAACAGAACAAGGAACGAGTGAACAAGTTTATGCTTGATCTTTGTGAAGTCCAAGATTTCTACGAGAGCTTGGAGATGGACAACTACGTTGCGCTGTCCAAGAAGGATTTGGAGCTCTCCATCACTCTGAACGAAGTCTATGCGACACACGCCCTGTTGGAGAAGCACAGCGCCGAGTTGAACAAGGATGAGAATTCCCACTTGGCCGTTATTCTGAACGACCTTGGACAGGCACCAGCTCAGTTGCCACGAAAGGAGAACAGAGCCATCAATTTACCGCTTTTCAGCAAGTGGGAAACCGCAATCGACGATCTCACAGCAGCGCTCGACATTACTCAAGAAGAGGTGTATTTCATGGAGGCCAAGTCGACCTTTGTCCAGATCATGCGTTCAATACCGACCAACAGTGCTGTTGCACGGAGACCACTCCGCCTCGAGCGAGTTGCTGATGCCGCAGCTACATCAAGGAACGATGCAGTCATGGTGCGGAAAGGTATCCGTGCAATGGAGCTTCTTAGTCAACTGCAGGAGCTGCAGGTGATTGATAAGTCCGACCAATTCAGTCTCCTCCGAGATGAAGTTGAGCAAGAGCTTCAGCATCTCGGCTCGCTTAAGGACGGTGTTGTTGTGGAGACTCAGAAGCTCGAGGAGGTATTCAAGACTATCCGTGACCACAACACCTATCTTGTCGGTCAACTCGAGACATACAAGAGCTACCTGCACAATGTCCGAAGTCAGAGTGAAGGCACCAGGAGGAAACAGCAGAAGCATCAAGTGTTGGGCCCGTATAAGTTCACCCATCAAGCACTAGAGAAGGAGGGCGTCATTCAGAAGAGCAACGTACCAGATAACCGGAGAGCTAACATCTATTTCAATTTCACGAGTCCTTTACCTGGGACTTTTGTCATCTCGCTCCATTATAAAGGTAAGTCCTCCGCAACCTCTTGGCGAAATCAAACTAACAATCGCTAGGTCGCAACCGTGGACTTCTAGAACTTGATCTCAAGCTCGATGACCTCCTGGAAATGCAGAAGGATAACCAAGAAGATCTCGATCTCGAATATGTTCAGTTCAACGTGCCAAAAGTCTTGGCACTTCTGAACAAGCGATTCGCCAGGAAGAAGGGGTGGTAAACGACACCTTCTCAATCTTCGACTTGGGCGCGTTCGGTGTTTTCTTCTGCAGGAGGGTTGTACGATGCTAAGGTTTTGGGTCAGGCTCTGACGTTAATTTGAGGGTGCGTTGGTGAAAGAATGACAGTGTAGGATGGAATGGCATGGGTGGCACGGGGGTGGGATGGGACGAATATGGCTTGGCTTAGGATTCTGGGACGGGAGGAGTTCAGTTGAGCCTTTGTTTTACACTATGATATCCGGCGGACTTTGACTGGTTCGGATTCCAACTCTGTTATTTATGGCGGGCGGGAGGGCGAGGCGACGCAAGCAAGGCAGGCAGGCGTATTTGTTGCTTGCAGGAGTGTTTGTGTGATTATTTGATTAACCGATGGACGAACAAATGAAACGAACGAATTATCTACTCGAATCTTTCCCCGTGTTTTAACTTCTCCTGAATCCATAATGGAATACCCTCTCATCCTTACTTGATATGGTGCCTCTCCTCCTCCTTCCACCTCCCTCCTCTCAGTCCTCCTTACTCCCGTCCAACTCTTCCCCGCCTCTCCCCATTTCAGCTCGGGGATCGAAATACCTGAGGAGGTTTAAGAGTTGAGAGTTCCTTGCGTCACTTGCGTCACTTGCGTCACTTGCGTCGCTAAAGGAGAGTAGAAACCCCATTCCAATATCTCTTACTTGTTTATTTGTCTGTGCAAAGCGGAACGAACGCCTGAGTTGCTCCTCTTTGTTTTTTTGGTTTTTTTGGGGGGGGGGGGGAATTTTGTCTTTTTGTCTTTTTGCGGAGCGAGAGATTCTTTGCGGGGCGAACGCTAAAATTTCCAGGTCAGGCAGAGGGATATATGAGGGTTGGGGAGTGTTGATGAGGAATTGGAATGGTTGATTGGCTGTAACCGTACTGTACAGTACTGTGCTGTACTGTGCATTGTGTACATATGGATAGGGGTAGTGCGTTGTGGTTACTTAGTCGGTCGGGGTTGTGGCAAGATTCAAATCAAATGTGACGGGATGGTAGTCGCGGTATAGATAGGGAAGGAGGAAGAATATTCGGGGTTGAAGGATGACTTGGGAGCAAGGCCGAGTTTGCTTGACAAAGGCCAGGAAAGCTTCGTGTCTTGTACCTGATTGTCTAGATACAACATATCTCCACATTTGTATGCTCCCCTTCCAGTGCTGAAATTTTTGGCTGGCGTCGGGCAATTTTGTTTGTCAATGACTCGATTTCAGCGGCGGGCCAACGTCCGGACTCTTACCCCCCCCTCCCCCCAATCGCGACGGGGGATTTTAGATCGCTGAGACAATGAGCCTCAAAGGATGATACGTTCAGTACATTTCTGCGTATACGTTCTGTGGGCTCGATGACGATTGCCGTGCCCAGCGCGTCATAAGAAAGGTCAAGAAGATCTTGAGTTGAGTCAGCCAGAGCGAGACTACAGAGAAGCCGTTTCCGGTTGACTTACAGACTGACTGAGCAGTCCTCGATTCCTCAAATTCCCCCTCGGAATTATTCCTCGTACGTAATCTGTCCTCTCAAGAACTTCAAGTGAGTTCGAAGTCCCTCTCCTCAAACATGCCCACTGCTTGCCCATTTATAAAGTCAGGAACGCAGACCTCGCCTAGAACCTTGAAGCAGCCCTCATACGCCGCATCAGGACGCAGTGCCAATAGCTTCGAACAGCCATACAATGCCACTATAACATCTCCTTCTTGACAGAAAGGGTAGCATTTCCCGAAAACGGGGCCATGTGGCAGCCGCGTACTTGGGGTACTGGACAATGTAGACGCGAGGCTCATTGAGAACAAAGCTTCACTAGAAAAAAGGGAAAGTATCCTTCCGACTTCGTCCTTGTTTGTTCCATCGGCTTGGGCTGGAGAAGTCAAGTGATGTATAAACTTTACTTCATCATTGGCAGCCAGGGCTGCGGGGCTGGCATGTTCGGCCATGGCTGCATATAGACCCTTCAGACGTCCTAGATTGTCATTTGAGGATGGAGTGCGAGAAGTCCTCGAAGAGTCAACTGCGATGGGTGCTTCTGTAGCAAAGCGTGCAAGAACCCCTATTCCGAGGCCGTCGGCAGGATTGAACATTGCCGGGTCGTGTGCGAGAAGTTTGCTGATCGTTCCAATATGTAAGCCTTTGCAAACTAAGACATTTTTATGTCTGGAGACCGAGAAGATAGCTTGTGTGTGGCCGCTGGGGTTGTATTCGATACTGGTACAAAGGCTCTCATGTTTTTCGTTTAGGCATCTGACTAAATTGCGAAAAAGTAAGCAATCGCATAGTGGCGGTCACCTCGAATTTTTTGCCTCATCTAGCCCAATCAAGCAAGCAAATCGATGTGTGAGGTGAAGAAGAGAATGTGCAAACTTACAGTCTCGCACCCACGATGGAAGTGAGGACAAAGTGTGCTGACTCTTAGTGCACTGACACGAATACCTTGAAGGACTGATAATGAGAGAAAGGTCTCGGTCTCGGTTTAAAATCTGCAAAACAGAATTTAGATACACCGCATCGGCATCTAAGGTGTAGTCAACATGAATTCCGTAATCTTTGTTTCGACCGAGACCTAGAAGGCTGTATATCTTATCGCGTGGGTCACTACACTTGTATTCATGGAATGCCATCAAAATCGCCGAGAGAGTTGACTCTTCGTTGTAAAGGTACCGCGCTTGGATCGTTTGAAGTGAGGGTAGCCTGTGTAACTCTACCGTGGAAAAGACTATTCCCTTCTCCCACATCTTATTTTCAATAGCCTTGACATGGCGACTAAACCATGTAAGTGAATTGGAGTTGATAGTGCGCAAGCCAACGTGGACCGCGCATTGCCGGCCGAGTATGAACTCTTGGACGATCCAGAGACGATGCCAGTACGTGCTGTCGCATATCAACGATAACGTCTTCCAATGAGACCCCAGGTTCTGATCGAGTAGCAGTCTGCTAAACTCAATCTCAATTTCGGCATCGGTACTTCCGTGGTGCTTTGAATAGCACAACTCGACCATATTGACAAAGTCTTCGGTCTCAGGGAGTTGAAGACCAGTCCATGAGTGAACACACTGGGCGTTTTGAAAGAGCGAGCCCATCATCTGCACTTGCTGATTCCGTTCAACAACGTCCAGTTGATTGATGCACAGGGCATCCACCCCTTCGTATCTCACCGAATCAGTAATGTTCTCGGAGGAAAAACCGGATAGAAACTTTGAGAGGGTTCAAATGACGGTGCAACTACGTCCAGCACTTACAAATAGGAATCTCATAAGTAAAATGAATAGGCTGCTCTTTCTCCAGCTTTTCCCCAAACTCTCCAATGTCCGAATTCGGATGGCTCTTGAACCAATTCGCACCTCTCCTCAAATGCCACAACGCAACCCAAAGGTTCGGCGTGACCTCCACAGCCTGACCGTCCAAGAAGATGAAGCCACTAATCAACACCTTCCTCTTCCGCTTCACATCATCTGGATCCTCGAAGCTCTGACCAAGACTCTCGTCATCCCACGTATAGCTCAAGGCATGATACGTGGGTTTGTCCTCGAGGGACACATGGCTTAGGACACAGCTGATGGGGTCAGGACCTAGAAGGAGAGAACCTGGCTGTTCGGGGAGGATGTGGAGAAGACGGATTTCTCGAGTAGAGGGGGAGAGGGGCTGGTAGATGTCTATCTTTGCGAGTTGGGTTTTGGATTTCTGGGAGGAGACTGAGGAGGCTTTGGTTGTTGGGACGGAGCGGGATGGGGAGGTGCGGCGGCCGAAACGCAGCTTGCGAAGGCGGGAGGTGATGTTTGAGTCTGTCATGACTGGAAGTGATGATCTTGATGTTGGAGTGAGGTTTAGAACAGAAGCTGGGGAAGAGGGGCAGGCGGGAGTGAGGGGTGGTTGGCGATGCAGACCCTGGTCATGTGGCGACACGTGATGCTGCTGTGTTGCGTTTAATTGGGCAGCGACAACTTCTCCTGGCTGGCTGTTAGTGGAACAATATAGCTTGGTATGTAATAGCACCAAGCCCATTTCCTCGGCGAGTAGAATCTGCGGAAACAAAGGAGCGAATACTTGACCACCCCACAAATCGGTTAATTTTAACAAGGCTGCTTAGCAACAAGACAACATTTGAAAGCTGATTTAGAATTCTCATCTGAGCTCAGGCATGCTCTACTAGATACCTCAGGGTATCTCATCCGAACGTCTTTGTCCTGCTATAGATCAAGAGTAAGCAAATGCACATAAATGACTTCCCTGTTTCGGACACAGCTTAGTTTTCTTCGTCCTGCGCTTGCTCCCCCTCGTCGTCAAATTGGGTATGCATCTCTCCACCCGTGATCAACTCCCTGGCATTCCTCCTAGCACTCCACACGATATTCTCTGTATTCCCTACTTCTCTGAGCTCCCCCTTGCCACCACCTCCGACAAGCTGGATGTCCGAATCACCACTAACATATCCCTTTGGCTTGTGATGCACAAACACAGGCGGCGTGACACTATAACACCGCATTCCCAGTCTCTTCCTGTCCCTTCCCCATCGACACAGACCTGCCAACGCGTTGTCGAAAGGTCCCGCCAGATGATCGACACTTAAGTCGAACAACACCTTCCTAGCACCTTCGAGGCTCAGGGCGTAAGCAAACGTGCAGATAGGCCCTCCTGTGATATGTACCCAGCGTGTATGAGGACTTGCGGTAAAGTTTTGGAATCCACTGGTATGTGGTGGTGATGGAACTGTGGGATCTCCATGGATGGTGTATTTGGTGGCAAGTGAGACGTACTCGGGTGATTCTGCCTCTATGGAAGCATTTTCCTCGAGGTCTTCCGGAAACACTTCGCCGCAGTGTCCAAGCCAAATCAGATCCCAATCATCGCCGAACGGAGAGTTAGGCGTTCGTCGATTTGATCCCTGAAGGCTTTGTGCACCGTGTGCGATAAGCTGCAGTTGCGATTTTAGACGTACATCCCAATCCATGTCATCTTCCATAATCAGCGCAGTTGCAATCCCTTGCTCGACGATGCTGCGAATCTTGTTAGTAGTAGTCAGTGGTGATTACGAGTATACTCGCGTCCTTATCGCGTTCATATGCCCTCTCCAAGATCCCAAATTATTTTCCCACAGCTTGACCCGATCAACACCGAACGGCAGCGCCTTGTCTATCACCGTATTCCCATGCACGCCTTCTACCCAGTCGATCTTGAAACCAGTCAAACTGCTGATTAGCGCCAGAGCATCCCTCTTGTCGCTGCGCTCTGAAAGGCCTACTGCGAAAACCCGCTCGAAGCCCAAGGTACCATTGATAGCGGGCACGACGTCCGCAGTCGTAGTCGTGATCCTGGTGCACGTGCTGATGACCTGGGATGGATACTCTTGTAATGAGTGCGATTTAGGGGTGTAGATGAGATATAAGACGAGTAGACTGAAGAAGAGGCCGATGCCGACTGGAAAGGTGCGTGGTTGTAGCATTGTAGGTCGACCTGGTAACGAGGAAGTGGAAAACGAGATCTTGCAGAGAGGTAAGAGACCAATCAATTGTGCTTTTCATTGGGCAATTAGATGATCCTGTGGTGCACATAAGTTATTGTGGAAAAGGGAAAACAGGAGAACCTGGGAGTTGAAAAAATTTGTCAGTTGAAGGGAACTGACGACAAGTCACACGAGCGCAACTGCCCTCTTTGCCTCGCTTCGAGGATCGCCACCTCTTTGTGGACAATTCAAAAAACGACAAAAGTTGAAATAGTAGCACGCTGAGAAGCCAAATCACTGATTTAGATTGCCATGTTGGACAAATATCCAAATTTTTGTGCTATGCTCGCTGTGCTGAAAATGATAGGGAATAACCACCCTCTGGTATCGCTCGCTGAATATCCAACGCCCATGTAAATGCCCAGGCTATACCTCACCGTAATGCTGATCCAGCAAACGCCCAACCAAGCCCATTCCAACGCTATGCATACCAATTCATCAGACAAATCCTTTGCCCATCCACAAAAACGCCGGAATCAACAACAATGCCGCCATGCCAGATCGAGAACATCGCCTAGTGGCCCTTGTCTAATGCCCCAGGTCTGCAAGGTATTTAAACTTCTGGGTATATACCGCAAACATTTCCTCCGCATAGTCGTCCAGATTGATGAATTTGAAATTGGATTCCCATCTGTGCAGAAACTCTTTCCGTCGATACTCGTGGCTCAAGCCTTGCGACCAAGCAACAACCTCCACTTTCCACCCCTTGCTCAGAGCTCTCTCTACATTCGTTAAGAAACCACCAGAGTATTCGGCTTCAGCTGCATCTCCACTCGCAAGGACGATGGTCGAAGGAGTCTCGGTGTCCACCAGGGTCTCCAGAATTTTCATTTGTAATATTTCATCAACCGCTTGTTCTTGCATAGCAAGTCGTATTGATGCTGATTCGGATGCACTTGAATAGCCAGACGTGACATAGCCGGAACCAGTTCCGCGCTTCTTCTTTCTCGGTATAAAGTTTTGAGGTTTAGAAACTCGTTCCAGAATGTTCAGCTCGTAGTTGCATTTTACAGCATCGTCAATATGAACAGGCCGTTTGAACTGTTGGTTGTAAAGGCTGCTGATGGTGGAGCCTACAACTACACGTCTAGCCACTTTTCTACCTCTTTCTAGTATGAGGGCCAAAGAGTGAAACGCGAAAGGCGGTTGCTTGATGCGAGCCGCTTGTGAAATTTGTCGGTTAGCTTTCAACCTATTGAAGAACCCAATGATGATATTGGACAAGTCGACAAAGACATGGATTCCATTGGGATCTGTGGTTCCCAATCGAGATAATGCTTTGGATATTTTGGTCTCCTGAGTGAAATGCTCGGCAAGCTTCCTGATGAGTTTAGCTTTCTGCTCTTTTGCTGTAAGTGTCAAGAATGGCTGAACAATCGACGGATCTAGGTATAGTTTCGGTATTGCAGGAGGGGGGCGTGAATTTGTTTCGAAGACTTTTACTGATGCTGGGATCAATGTAGGCTTCCTTGGTGAGACAATCGAGTGCTGAACGGCGGCAGCCTTAGAGAAGCTAGGGTCACATCCTGGGGAATTTTCTCCGTCATCGTCGGAGTCCGATTCTAGGTCACTGACATCAGAGTCGACAGGGAGGAATGGAGAACCAAGGGCAGTGTAAAATTCGTCGGTTGCAGCTTTGAGATAGGATCGATCCTCCTTTGGGACGCCTTTTGCCGGAACCTGGTCATGCCAACGTACTTCTTTGATTTTCGAGTCGGCGCCCGGCACAAGTTGTAGATCTTCCTCGTTGATTCCTGATGTGGGTACCGTGGAGTGATCGGAGGATTTGAAGGACGTCGACGAGGAGGTAGAATCGGTTGAGAGCCGGCGTACTTCGGGAGGCGGTATGCCAATTGGTTTCCCACAGAATAGGAACAACCGGTCGAAGTCTCCCAAGCTTTTTGGCACATCGGCTTTAGGGTTGTATAAGGAGGGGTTTGGAACACCTGGTTGCGGGGTGGCGACTGATGATTCTGACCCTGAGCCAAAAGCACGACTGAATTTGCGGGCCAATCTAAAGTTCCACTGGCCGTCGTCTTGATTATCTGAGTCCAACTGCATGTTTTGGGATCGGAGCCGGATTCGATTGAGGGGTTGGGGCGGTGTTGGGGGTGGGATGTTCGATTCTACTCCGGACAGGGAGGGTTAGCTCAGATTCCAGACTCTATCTGCATAGCATATTGTCAAGGTCACATACGTCGTATTTTTAGCGATCTGCCGTTTAGGTAAAATTGCTGTATTCATGTTTAGGTTTGAGATCATAGATGTATAGAAGGTGATATGTTGAACTGGTTCAATCGATCAGAGTCAGACCTCAAGTAATGACGAAGACGAGTCCTCGGGCAAGGCTGAGCAAGCCGAGGCTAAACTCGATTAGGTATAGCATGATCTGGAGAGTCATGTTGTTCTTCCTTCCTTGGCTTCCTCTCGAAACCCTCCTAATGAAAACAATAGTATATTCCATCATGATTTTTACCTCATCTATGCCCTATCAATGTTTTCAGCAGACTGTTCTAGAGCCTAGGTAAACTTGAGAGTCGAAGAAGAAAGTCGCCTACTCAGTGGTCGGCGTTAGCTTGGTTTCATTGTTCACAACTCATGGCTCAGTCGAGCCCAAGGTTGCCAACGCTGGTACTGGGGAGACTTAGAAGAGTACAGAGTATCTCTGTTACATCAACATCGCAGTCGCTTCGGGCTAGCAGCGGCACATGGTCAGTTCATTCGTTCTGATGGTCTCGCGATCTACCTCCACGTCAATGGTGGATCTTCGCCTTTGAATGACTTTAGTCGATTTGAGCTTTTTGTACTCAAATAAATATCTAGCGCACATCTTTCATTCATGCAGAGAAACACTTTTTGGAAATAACATCTCAGTGATACACATCATGTCTTCCTCAAACCCTACCAATTAGGCAAAACGTCAGTTCCTGCAATTTCCTTGAAAATACCTCGCTCATCACTCGCAGAAACCAATGCTTCTTTAGAAGAGCGTATGACCTAGAATATTGGTGGATCTATTCAACCTGTCCAAGTAACTGAGCAGGAAAAGAAGGCTGTTGAAGAAAACGACCATCATGGAACTCGAGGCTCGCTGTAAGTCCATGCGTTACGAAGGAAATATTTTTGATAACTTAGTTATAGAGCGGAAAAGATTAGCAATGCATTGGATTTTCCCGGTCTGAACAGGAAAATTTCTCCTGCCCAGAGTCGTAAGGGTTTGTAGGACGAAGCAAAGCGGCTCGATTGCCGAGAGTTCTTGAGTTTCAGTTTCATTTTCTGACAACTGCTCCGTGCGTCTATATTCCTCTACTTGGTATTGCAAGCTCTGTTCGAGAGACAAATCACCCGAAATATTTACCTCTTTGAGTGAGACATACGTGAAGATTAGCGTTCGCCCAGGAATGCGGGTGTGTTGCACCAAAAGCGGAACAGTCTTGCTCGCCCTGTGCATGTCTTCCAGACGCGGACAATCAAATACTTCCGCAAACATCCGAATCTTGACAATGGCTAATGTAAAAGCGTTGATTAGTTGCACTGCGCTTTCTTTGTTGGTGCTTTCCAGATTTCATATTGAAGCATGGAATATACGAGAAATTTAAATGTGCCAGAAGCCCAAGAACAGCAAATCTCGAAAATCGTTCCGGATCTTTCATGCTCATACACGTATGGTTCACTTTTTTGAAAGCTCAAACGGTCTGGATAAGATTCAACTCGTATGCGGGCTGCGCAAAGGTTCTGCAGAAGCTGAGATGCCTTCAGCAAATTTGGGTATGCTTCTTGACACTTCTAGCAAAGATGCTGCTGACGCTTCCCAGTGAAAAATAAACGGACGAGCAGTCGGCATAATACGCTACACAAGACTACAACCAATGATAGGCGACACTTCAAGGACCACAACTGTGGAAGCTGTTGATGAGGGCGATCAGGGCGTATGTGAAGAGAGGGAGAATATTGGGCCTAGTAGCCATTTCCAAGCTATGCAATTACAGCCGCCACAGATCCTACTTGATAATCCAAGCAATGATTCGTGTTGGGATTCCGACAGTAGCGAACTATTAAACTCCTCCAACATGTCTGGGGTGGAATTTACCGACCCCTCTCAAATAGAAGAAAACCGGCCACGCCAGACTCCGCTGAGTCTGCCAATATTGTTTTTACATGAAGATCGAGGCACCAGCGACCTTTCTGACCTCTCGGATTTAACCAGTCTGTCGGATTTTGGAGAAGAGGATGAAACTGCCATCTTGTTGGAATCTAGGAGGGCAGCAGCCCGCCGGATTCATGGCCACCGATTAGATGCTGAGCGCTCCTCGAATTATTGTTCTCCCGAAGCTATACCGGACTCGCAGTATTTGCTGATGATCAAGCCAAATTCTAAACAAGAGGGATTCATCCCTCGTCTACCTTTATCTACAGAGGTATTTGCCGTCAAAGATCTGAGGGAGAAATACAATCAGAGCAATGCTCGGCAATCGGCCTGCGGATCTCCAGCGTCTTATTCGCCACTTGAAGACCAAAGTTTCATTGAGTTCCATTTATCGGAATTCTCAATATATCTCCCAAACAACAAGTATCATCCATTTGCAATGAGAGGACTGCAACATTTGGGAGTGAAAGTGGGCAACGCCAAATTATTGTTAGATGGCGTGCTAAGTTTTGGTTACACTCGCCACTATGTCCAAAACCTACCTTTCAAATTACGATCGATTGGGAACTATGGAGAGGATCTTCACGAAGTTGGATCTCAAATCTGGATTGAATCTGAACTGAACTTAGGAACTAACATCTTCTATCGTTTGGGAAAGCCTTCAGCAGAATATAAGCGGTATCATGATGAGTTTCTCTGGCTGGCGGATTTTGCGAAACACTTTGTTGATTTTTGTCAAGCTTCTGAAAACCCCATAACATTACAAAATTTTCGAACGGATTTCTACCAATGGCTGAAAAGGACACATTCGACCTCACCAGCATTCAGATCCTGGTTCAAGAAGTACAATAAACACGATTTCCGTTCTGCGGTATCTGTTAATATCAACTTCCTCTTCTTGGAGAGCATGGGGATCAACCAGGATCTCAGATCACATCCCATTTGGAGCGAAGTGATGTCGCGTGATATTGTTCTCTTCCAGAAGATCCAAGAAGAGGAAACGATCGTCACTCAATATATTTACGAGTGCTTCAAGGATATCCGATTTGGCCATCACCTGAAGGTTCTCCCCTCACCATTGGGCCAACCAAGTCAAGGATATCCGGTCATGAAGCCTGCTGGTTCTATCTGTATGGACTCGCAACATATGACTCTAGAGAAAGTTCAGTCGGGAGAAGAGCCAACACTCAGTCAACCCGAGGAAGAAATAACTATCACCAACTCAGTCGAGCGAAGGAGCATGATGAAAGACATCAAGGTGGGCAATGTGCTCTCGGTCACAAAAGATGATTGTCAGTCGGTTTGGAAAGACGAAATTAGTCGCTGGAAAACCGCAGACGACTGTTGGTACGTCTACGTTCAAGAAGTTCACCATCTGGACAATGACGAATCAGAATACGATGCGATATGGCTCTACAAGCCATCTGATACTTCGTGCGCGAAGATGAAATATCCATACCCCGAAGAGCTTTTCCTGTCTGATAACTGTACTTGCTCGAAATCAAGAATCGCAGCAGATGAAGTATTGGACGTCGTGAGTGTGAGATGGCACGGACAGCCATCAGCAACAGAATCAAGTCATTTCATCCGTCAAACATATCTTCAGAACGAAATATTTGTCACGCTTGAGGAAGAGCACAAAACCTGCGAGCATCTACGGGCTCAGCAAGACACGGTTCCCAGCAAGCCACTACCTAGGTACCCCGTCGGGAGTACTGTTCTTGTTCCTCCACGCTCTAATTCCACACATGGCTTGGAGCCATATGAGATTGACGATTACATCACCGAAGGTTTGAAGCAGTTCGCTGTACTGAGGCGTCTTCGCAGGAAACTCGAAATCGATAATACTGGCGGGAAGAATGAGCTTGTTTACACTGACGAAATGGAAAAGGTGGCAGTCCACAAAATACAACGAACTTGTCTTGTTCGTTTCTATACCGAGTTTGATGTCTCACACAATGCACTTCCAGCTCCATACAACCGAAATGGCAACGGCAATGCTTTCTACATCACCACTCGCCTGGTTGAGACGAGTCGCAAGAAGTTCCTGAAACCGATCAGTTGCGAAAATCCCGAAGAGTTTGATCCAGGGATTTGACCCCCTAGAGCCTCCAACTCGAAGCTTACTCAATGGACTAGATCTATTCTGTGGGGGTGGTAACTTTGGACGAGGTCTTGAAGAGGGCGGAGCTTTGCGCAACAGGTGGGCGGTTGACATCGACAAAAATGCAATTCACACTTACAACGCCAATGTTGATGAGTCCGAGCCCACGAAATTATTCTACGGATCTGTGAATGATATGCTGGCTCAGGCGATGAGAGGCAACCCTATGAACTCAGATCTAATCCCTCTTCCTGGTGATGTCGACTTTATCTCAGCTGGTAGCCCATGTCAAGGGTTCAGCTCTTTGAACAACCAGCCGAACAACGACAAGGGGCTGAAGAACCAATCCCTGGTTGCCTCTGTAGCTGCTTACGTCGATTTCTACCGTCCTAAATACGGCGTTCTGGAAAATGTTCTCAGCATGGCCCAGAGAGGGCGTGGTCGTGACGAGGATGTCATGTCGCAACTGATCTGCGCCATTGTAGGACTGGGATACCAAGTACGACTCTGCGTCCTCGATGCTTGGAGTTGTGGTAGTCCACAGTCTCGTGGACGACTATTTTTGTCATTCGCAGCACCGGGCTTGACGCCCATTGAACATCCAGATCTGTCACATTCTCATCCTCCCAATGCAATGTCTCGCGGGCTCGGAAAACTTGCAAATGGCTAAGAATTTGGTGCTAGGAGAATAGGCCCAACACCTTTCGAATGGGTTACTATAGAGGAGAGCATAGCAGATCTTCCTGCTATTGGAGATGGTGCTACATATCAATGCATACCGCACCCAGATCATGTCATGGCTGGTTCTCTTACGGAACAGTTGAGAGGACGCATCAAGGCTATCCCTACGCATCCACAGGGGATGAACTTTTACAAAACTTGGGATGATGGGCAAGGCCTGATGAGTTTAGAAGAGCGATCTCGATTTCCTCCCTTGTATAAGAAGGATGGCACTATGAGATGTAAGTTACCAGAACCGTCCTTGCTTTCACAGCCCCATCCGAGCTTTGTCTACCTGCATGAACTTCAACCTGTACCAGTCTTGAATCACACCAACCCCTTTCTCTTCAATAGCAATGCATAAGCCCTTCTCGAAAGCCTACGCCAGGGTCCAATCCAAAGCCATATTCCCATGTATGACCGTGACGCTGAGCCCTTCGGATGCCATCATGGGTTCGGCAATTCACTGGGATGACAATCGAATATTTACTGCCATGGAAGGGCGCCGAATCCAAGGCGTGCCCGACCACGAGGTATTCCTGGGCACTTCGAGCGAAGTCTGGAAGATCCTTGGAAACAGCGTCAATCGCAATGTATCTCTCGCCTTGGGTCTGTCACTACGTGACGCATGGCTTGCAAATGACCCTGAGATATACCGCAAACCCGTCGGTGCCGAATCTGCCTCTACCTTGCCAGCATTCAGCAAGAGCCGGGAAGTTATTCTTGCTAGAAGACCTCAGACGACTTCCAAGTCACGAACAATTCGAAGATCGACGGAACGTGGAGTGCTTGTGAGAATCCCAGTTCCAGCACCACCACTGCCATCTGGGAACTCTTCCGACGATGAGAGTGATCTGACAAGATGGACGTCTAACTTCATGATGTCGCTTGTTCCAAAATCATGTACGCTGCCAGATCAAAGACAAGACACCACGATAAATTCTGCAGAGGCTTCAAGAAAGTCAAAGGGGGGAGTGTGTTTGAAACGCCCACACATGGCTCTCCAAGAAACGTCAATGTTACCGAAGGAGAAGAGTAGCAAGTTTGCAAGTGCTTCGTCTCATATGTCTCCAACAGGGCAAACTACCAGAACTACAGACAGCGGAAAAGTCCTACTGCAACGAGCCGAGAATGAAGAATTTCTCGCTACCAAGTTGAAGCAAGTAGCAAGACAAAGTCTTCGGCAAATCGACCACGATTATCTCCCCGCAGACGACGAAAATGAGGGTTATAGAGAAGACTCGGGTGAGAACAACGAGTCGGAAATTACAACCGCTTCTGTGAGCCCAAGGTCGAGTACTCGTCCTCGAGGAGGACCAACTCGTAGCCGGTGGGAAAGACCTTCGAGACGAAGGCATCATACGCCGGTTGTGATTAGTCTTGTATCCGATGATGAGGATGGTGATATTGGTTTTCGGCAAGAGCGTCAAGTTCGAAGGACTTGGGCAGAGCCATTTCGTAGAAACAGGCCAAGGGCGTCGATGAGTGTAACTTCTCAACTCACTCATCCCAAGAATTATCGGGGATATGGCCTTGGTAGCCAGCGCCATTATTTACCAGCTTCCAGACCATGCCAACCTCGTCACACTCCAAGCTGGCCCGCTCCCGATATAGCAGCACAAATAAGACACCCACCAATGTACCCAAATAACTCAAGCAACACTCCCCACCTATCTAGGCCAAGTCACGGACCCCGACCGTCAAATCTACCAAGTCTCCCAAACCATCAAGCAGAACGCGAAGCAGAAGAACAACAAAATGCCCTGAGAGCAGCCCAACATAAACAAGACATCCGACAAGTAGAACGACGAGAAAAGGCAAATAGAGAGGCTGAGAAACAAGATGCCCAAACAAGAGAAGCGGAGAGGAAACGGAGAGAGATGGAGGTTTTGGCGCCAAAGCAGAAGTACGTGCCTGTTGATAATGGGGCTTTTATGGCGTATATGCAGACTAGTCGGTATATGGGTGCGAGAAGTGGGAGAGCGAGATAGACAGATGTATCGGAGAGGTGAGGATGATGTCCGTACTGTGTAGCTCTGGTAATTTTTGGATATTGACTCTTGAGTGCAGACACAGGTGTGCCACCAATTTGTGCTGCCGCACGTGAAGATGGGTTCGGTTGAGTATCTGTTAGCTGAAATGACTTAGAACCACACATAGGACTTCTCGAAAGGTGGCCGAGAAAAACTTGTGTCCAGTACCCCCGATCAGCCTCGAAAAGTGCCTTCTTCGTCGAGATCATGCCCCATGCTGCGTGACGGACCGTGGGTACAGAGTAAATTTGCACGTATTCATCGTAGCTCTCGTGAGACAACAGTGCTCGATGACGAATCGTATATTGCAGTGTGCCTTTCCATATTGGCAAAGTGCTCTGTTCGGCTAAGCTGAGCTCCACGGAAACACACGGGTTTCCCATTGTGCCTTTGCATGTGTGAGGACTGGGTTCCATGCTTCATTCCAGACGGAGCCAGCTTAAATGCCCGCTTGGACTAATCACTATGTGAAGGTCCTTGCTTTATGGGCAGGACTCAGGTCTGCTATCCCGCTGACATCGAATGAGAGACAGAAGTTTCATGACATGAACGCTTGGCCGAATACCTCCTACAAGTGAAATACAACTGCTATAGAATATACAGTATGCAGGTAAGGGAACATTCACGTACGAGAAATATTGCGTCTTAAGCCGAGAGGGAGAAACAAGCCAAGTCGATTGTAAATGATGCATTAGAAACGACGAGACAAAAACGGATCGTAATACAGAGCGAGCAGATAACCACATCCTGAATTCAGTGTAATATTGTTCTCCCGCTGAGTGAATCATAGTGTATGCATTATAACTGCTCAACTCATAGTATCATTTTAATTCTCCATAAGCAATCAACTCACCTCGGCATCACGTCCAGGGCCAATCCTCAGTGATAGATCATAACGCGGGTAGCTGCAGCTGAGAGATCAACTGTGCAGCCGTTAAAAGCTGCGGAGCCCCGAGATAAGCGATATGTTTGTGTTTGTGTGCGAGCTGTGTGCGAGGGAGTCGAGGGTTTGTTGAACCGGGGATGGATTTTACGAAATATTTGACTTAACTCAGCTCGACTAAGACAGAGTGAATGAGGGAAGGGGGGGAGTGCTGATACTTCATATTGTTGGATTTATAAGTACGAGGCATCTACTACAGGCAAAAGAAAAGTAAAAAGGCGGTGTCAACGGAGACCTCCCAGCCCGAACCTTCAGACGGGAAAAGGAAAGCAGCTGCCGCAGCTGCTGCAGGCGATATTGGTAGTGACAGTGACAGCCGTTAACTTAGTTATGTGGTACCAGTGCCGATGAAGCCGAGACATCCCTGCATGCTTTCCTTCGTGGTTTTCTATCACTTTGATGAGGCTTTACTTGGAGCTTCTCATTGGACATTGGATGTGAGTGGATTTCTGCGATGGTTGAGATGTCAAACTGTGGAAGCGCACTTTTGTATCGACCTGAGTGTTTGTGGGAGTTGGCTGCCACTTCCCGTCGATGCCTTGAATGATAGTGAAGAACTTGGGTTGCTCATCGACTCTGTCCTTCTTCTGAAATTAGAAATTAGAGGAGACTCTGTCGTGGCCCGGGGGCATTCTCTCCCCGTTGCAGCGAAAGGAGATACTCGAAGCCGAGAAATAAAGCAGCAAGTAATCGATGCCCTGTGATGTGCCATAACCAGTAACACGATGAACAGACGAATGAAGGACGCCCTGGCGAAGAAAGATCACACCAAACCCCGCTCCATTTCTGACATCCAGCTTATCACCATCCCTGCCGAACCTCACGCGATCGAGCGATCTGCATAGCTGCCGCCCCCACAAAGCTTGTATTCCTCAACAGTGCCCTAGTGCTTGGCAGGGGTTGTCGTCAGTCCACTCTACGCACTTGCACATCCCCCACAAGCAAGTCGTGTGAAACAAAAGCCACTGATAAGACTAGCTCGAGGCATTGGACCCGCTGTGTTGAATTGCGAGCGTGTGTGTGACAAGGACAAGCATTTTATGTGGTTTGTGTAGCGCGATCGACAGCACACGGGAGAACGAGCGACTTTTGCGTGTATGGCATGGGGTTGAGGGTCAGGAGATGGCGAGGGAGGACGAATCGCGTTGTGTAAGGTTATCTGGGCCCAGGTTAAGAGGAGAAGGTTTCGCCCTGGGAAGGGTAGATGTGAGGTGATATATCTGCGCCAAGACGTATTTCTCCTCTCCTGGCTTTAGTCTTGGACTTCCGTTCTCGAATCGTGGATCGTAGAGCTATCGTCCCTCACAGCGATCCTGACTGCTGACTTACATCTGCTACGCAAGAAGTTCAAGTCGCCGCGCCACTCACGTCGTTTCATTCGCAATGGTCGCCCTATCTCTGACCATATCTATAAGTAGAGGCTCAGACCGGGAGCATGTGTCTGCTTCGCCAAGTCTGGACTATCAAGCAAGTATCCACAGTTCCCACTCGCGCTCACACCCGTATACTCAACAACCTCCTGTGTACGGATACACATTTAGTCGACACAGTAGCCTGGAACAACTCGTTCCGAAGCAGAGATCTCAGGTCGATAGTCAACAACGATACATAGCCAGGGACTTGAGAGCGAAAGCGAAAGGTAGGATGGCGGGTAATGAGACTGGTGCTATGAATATTGAGAGGAAGAAGAGCTTTGGTATTGGTGGTGCGGGGAACTATCGTAAGTAGGAAGAAATTTTGTTATAGAACATCCTGTTGGTACTGTTACTGTTGCTGACAGTGGATAACAGGGAGGCCGTCGGATATCATTTATCCACCACGAGTGAATGCCGATGGTACAAGGCGTTCGAGTGTATGGTCCACCATATCCGTGTCGCCAGGCACTAGTCCTGATGGGAGACGTTCGTCCATCCTAGGAATATTCAGAAGGAGTAGCGTGCATGCCGAAGACGGCATTTCAGAGCGTGGTGATGAGGACAAGGTCGAGTTCAAAGAAGTGAATATGGGAGGCAGGACCTAAAAGCTGGCGAGATATGGCTCAAAGAGATGAAGGCTGGGACCTGGAGGTTTGAGTAGGATGGATCTGGGATGTTTTGGGGACGATACCACGCTGTGTGCGATTTCTGATATATTACAAAAGCGTTGTTACAAGGTGTGCTGCCTATTACGACCGTTATAATTGAAGATGGTCCCTAGCCTTTTCTTCCCTCTCGATGATAGACTTGACAATCTTCTCCCTCCAAGTTCTGAACCCATTCGGTGCAAATTCGGGCATTGCCCATAAGGCTTTCATCGTACTGCCTTTCTCGCCCCGATAGATACTTAGTTGAAGCCTCGCGACATCACGCACGATCAAAAGTGTGTCTTCATCAAACTCTAGAGCAGCGCGCTCCATCTCTCTGAGAAGTTCAATCATGCCGCGGAAGTCATCATATCGGTATCGATAGATACGAAGAAGCTCGTTGTAAAACTGAGTACTTCCTCCCAAAATGTGAGAGATATATCCCAATGACTTGATCTTAGGCAGTATTGATAGAGAAAGTGGAGACGGCTTGGCGAAAGAACGATCCAGAAGTCGGAGGCCAAGCAAAAGGTACGACGGGTAGAGAGGACCGTAGAGCGCCAGAGGCGACACTCCACCATCTGGTGAGCTGCCAGTGACCGCAACAGCACCTTCTAGGCTCTCCTGTTGGTCCGTCTGTGGCTCGGACGGAGTTTCCTTCCCACCTTTTCGTGCTCTCGATGCCTTCTTCCAACCTTTCTTTTTCTTGCCATTGAGCAGTGGCGTTGCCTGTGGATCCGCACCATTTTGAGACCCACCATCCAGGCCCAGCTTAGAGATTAAGGAGAACACCTCTTTTTCCATGATATCCATTAACTCAAAATCGGTATTGGCTGCGTTCATGAGACCCTCCACACGGATCCGCTCCGGTTCTCTCAAAGCTTCCAATTCTTTCATGTCCAACAAAGCACTTCGATTAGGCTGCGTCTTCTCGACTTCCATTTCACCATCTATGTATCCCATAGCTGTTGCTGCAGCAGCGCGGAGAGGGGGTGGGTATTTCTCCAGGGCTGCTTCCATGTCTTCGCGACTTCGGGGCTGTCTCCGCATTGCTGTACTGAGGATATTGCCCAGGTTTTGTTTTGCGTTTTGCATGTCTCGAGGCACGTTATCCATGTCAAATAGATCATTGGGAAGAGCATCTGATGCGCGAGAAGTGAGACTGGAATCCAAGCTCGTGCTCGAACGGTTTGACCTCTTGAAAATGTCTGAGAAGATCTTTTGAAAGGCCGATCTCTCTTGATCCGTTATTGTTGAGTCGCGAGCCCCATGCTTTCTCGTCAAGTCTTGAATTTCCTCTGGTTGCTGTGACGAAAATGGGTCCACTTCACGGATCTCATCGTCCATCCCCATATCATCAGAAAACCCCATTCCGTCGTCCAACCTAAAGTCATTCGACCCAGCATTCAAGGATTTGTTGATAGGCTCGAGTCCCGATTCTTCCACATCTAAGCCACTTGATGGCGATGTAGTTGTGCCCCAGGGATTGCGACTGGTCCCAAATTGCGGTCCCGCCAACTCTGAGCCGTTTGCGCTTTCGGGATTGAAGGTCCAATTGCCGATCGACGGAGGTTCACGTCCTGACATATTCGTTGTTCGTTTGATGCTCAATTTTGGAGGCGGTGCTGGGACTCTGCTGATGCGGAAGTTGCTATAATGTCTGCGAAGTATGGCATTGCAATATCGAGACCGATGGGTCATGTTTGCCCCAGTTAAAGTCCAATTTGACAACGTCTTCGTCTGGTAGAGGAATGGCATAGGTGTTGACATGCTGGATATCGCAGCTGGGCCTGCCTCTGCGGCAGCTCTAGATCCAAGCATGGCTCCTGGGATGTGGTATAAGTTTTACCGTAACATTGAATAGAATGTTCGGTTCCGAGTGGTGCACGGTACCACCGAATGTTGTCGCAATGGCTATCAAATGTTGAAGTTGATTTTGAGAATGAGCTTTGGGCAAACAAAATAACAGCAGGGATGATGGCCTCTAGTCCGCTACGGGAATAGTCTCGTCGCGTGCACCAGTGCCTTCGCGCTTTCCCTTGACGCGCCCTTTCGTGTAAATTGAAATGACCTCAATGACAATCCAGACATTCCCAAATCTATTCCACAAGCATTGACACAACCTTGACCTTTTTCCCTTACCTCGACAATATGGCGCCACCACTTAAGAAGGAGAAAGAGGAAATGAGTGCTTTCGAGCGGAGTCGACTCGCGAACATTGCTACAAACCAAGCAATTGTCAAGGACCTCTCGTCAGCAGCAGCAAAGATTGCGCCCAAACCTGTGGGTAGACCGAAAACTGCAGCTACGCGGAAAAGAGCAGCACCTGTCAAGAGAGAGGAGCCACGACCTACGCGAACAAGTTCCCGGCTGGCTGGCATTGAAGCAGATAGCGAGACGCAGAAACGGAAAGCCGAGGTTGAATATGAATTCGCATTAGAGCAGGCAAAGGCCAAGAAGCTGCGCGTGTCTGGAGACCTCAACTTCAGTGATATTGTTGTTGATGGGAAGAAATGGAATAAAGACGATGGATTCTTGTCGGGAATTATGAGAGGCGCACAGCCAAATGTCAGGACCTTTACCGAGGACGATGTAAAGGAAACGACAGATGAGGGCTTGAAGGCATTGAGGGAGAAGATGAGTGGACTAGAACTATATGAAGGCTACGAGCCTAATCGTTAGTTATCTAGTTTACAGCATTCGAGTGACATTGACTGACTTTCATAGAAATCAAAATTACTCCTGAAAGAGTCTACTCCCTTGGATTCCATCCCTCACCCGATAAAGCTCTTATCTTTGCTGGAGACAAAATGGGCAATATGGGTATTTTCGATGCTTCCCAAACAGGGGAAGACGTCAAGGCCGAACAAGACGATGAGGACGAAGAGCCGGATATTCCAGAGCCAGCAATCACTGCCCTCAAACTTCATTCAAGGACTATCACCTCCTTCGTCTTTCCTGCCGACGGTAATCATTTATTTTCCGCTTCATATGACTCCTCAATCCGGAAGTTCGATCTTCAAAAAGGAGTGGCTGTTGAAGTTTTTGCTCCTGCCTCGATGAATGAGGATTTGCCAATTTCCTGCATATCCATTCCATCCTCCGATCAAAACATTCTTTACTTTTCGACCTTGGAAGGATCTTTTGGCAGACATGACACGCGCACCAAGCCTGCCGATGCTGAGATATGGCAGCTTACAGACAAGAAGATTGGGGGCTTTGCAAATCACCCGTTACATCCCCACCTGATAGCAACAGCTTCTTTGGATCGAATGCTGAAGATCTGGGATCTACGGAGTATCAAAGGAAAGGGAGAATCTCGAGTCCCAGCTCTAATGGGCGAGCATACATCCCGATTGTCAGTCTCACACGCTTCATGGTCTGCTGGTGGCCATGTTGCGACGAGCTCATACGATGATACGATCAAGATACATTCTTTCCCTACTGCGGGAACCTTTAAACCTGGCCAGGATCTGGACGATGAAGCCATGCAGCCTACTGCCGTTATCAAGCACAATAACCAGACCGGGCGCTGGGTCACAATATTGAAACCTCAATGGCAAGAACGTCCCGAAGATGGCATTCAAAAGTTTGCTATCGGGAATATGAACCGCTTCGTCGACGTTTATAGCTCGGATGGAGAACAGTTGGCACAATTGAGTGGGGAGGGAATTACAGCTGTTCCGGCAGTCGCACACTTCCATCCATCAAAAGACTGGGTTGCAGGTGGCACAGCCAGCGGAAAGCTTTGTCTTTGGATGTGAATAATCCTGTTGTGTTCTAGTATAGTGCTTTGTTTGGATGGAGTGGGAGGCTTTGAATGAGGCGCCGAGCGGAACGGGAACACGGCGTCTCCGGGGGGTTTGATGAAAACGGCCATTGGCTGTATGAATGTTATCACTGCATCTGATTATTCTTACCCCAACTCGGTGTCCTGGTTCGGGTGGTTTTGCTGGCAGTGCATCCTAGTACGTTCAGCTCTTGACATTAAAATGATGTCCAGGTTCATAAGCCACTCGTTCGACAATGCTTCCTGCCCCTTGGACGCCTTAAATCTTGCGTCAGAGGGGAGCCTATGCAATGGACGTACCATCTCTTTCGAGTCACTTAGTAAGAAGTCTGCCTCCTCTGACAGGCTGACAGCTGCATGCACCTAGAAAATGCGGAAACCGGAGGATCTAAACTTTAACGGCCACTAAGTTGTTAACTTACTTGAATCCGTCCTGGATAAACATATTTAGTTAGATCGGCGGCCGTTGCTCGAATCGTGTGTTATTATTTTGGCGTTGAACTAGTCCCGATCTCAACGTGCTCACTCATTGTGCAATGTGACTCTCCCAACATTACCTTATTGCCACTACCGACCTTCACCTTCTGATCAGTCCATACCGTGACCACCTCAGCTCCTGTCATATCACCTCACTGCCACTACCACTGCACTGCAGCCCCATACAAAGAAAGCATGTGATTGTTCGGCTACGAGTACCGCTTTAGCCCATTGTCCCATTTGCCTGGTAGCTCCCTCAGCTTATCGATAACGATTTCAGTTTACGCCTCACGCTAAGGCGAGCGAACCTAGCTGACTTTACAACCTTCAACTCGCTGACGAGGTTGACCGTTGTTACCTTGGGCTCGTTCCGACATTCAAAATGGCGCCGGAGGAGGATTTAAAGAAACGCGTGGCGCGTAAGTTGACGAAGAAGAGAAAGGAGGGACGCCAGGTCACAATGGACATCCCCGAGCGCTTTCGAGACGGCGACGACGCTGACGAGGACTGCACTGCTCTCCATGGCCGGAACGCCTACATGAACCAGTCGGTCTTTGGCATGATAGCGGCAGCTGGGTCCCAGGTCGACTTTAATGCCAGGTTCGATGGCCAGTCCAGCGACGACGAGGAGGATTCAGGGGATCCACCAGCTTCACTCCTCACTGCCGAGTTGAAGGTTGACAAGACGCGGAAGGGGAAGCTACCTGCCAAACCGGAGAAGAATCATAGACGGAAGTTCTCTGAGAGTAAACTGCTGCGTTCTCTGTCGGGTCTGGGAAGGCAGAAATCCAAGCTCTCTCGAAGCGGCTCTGAATCCCCATCACCTAGTCCATCCTCCGAAGCTGTTACGCCCGACCCTCAAGCTGCTCGCACAACCTCAAGAGATGCTCCTGTCATGAGCAGGATGTTGGAGGCAAGGGCAGAGCTATCTCTGAGGCCGAGTTTTGATATACCACGACCTGGACATGTTAGAGATGTAGCTCTGGCCGAAGAACAAACGTCGAGCAGTCTGGCGAAGCAACTTATGGACATATTTGAGTTCGAGACCGCAGAGGACGTAATAGAAGGTAGGCTTGTTTCATACCCAGCTGATTGTTGGGTTTCCCATTTTGTTACCAGACAATTAGAGTTCCAGATTACCCCCCTCTCCAGAAAGTAAACAACAAACGCTAACTGTTGTAGAATATCCTTGCTGGTTACTAAAAAGCGTCTTACTTCAGGGATACATGTATATAACGACAAAGCACATATGTTTCTATGCTTATTTGCCCAAGAAATCTGTAAGACCTTATCCATATTATTGATCCAGACTCTCTAATAATGTATAGAATGAAGTCGTCAAGTCTGGATATCTCTCCAAATCCGGCCGAAGAAACCCAAAATACAATCGATACTGGTTCCGGCTGAAAGATGACGTCCTTGCATACTACTCGGATCCCTCCGATATGTATTTCCCAAGCGGAAATATTGACCTGCGTTATGGCATATCCGCGAGTGTGGTAGAGAAAGAGAAGGGGAAGGATGCCACACACTTCACGGTCGTAACGCATCAGCGGAAATACAACTTCAAGGCCGATAGTGTACCGAGTGCCAAAGAATGGGTGAAGTCGCTACAGAAAATAATTTTCCGCTCCCACAACGAGGGAGATAGCGTTAAGATTTCATTGCCAATCGAGAACATTATCGACATCGAGGACAGTCAGATCATTGACTTTGCAGACACCTGCAAGATTCGGGTAATTGATAATGACGAGACTTACGCAATCGACGAGGTAGGTCCGCTTTTTCATTGTTTCAAGTTAGACTTGATCCTGACTTAACTTTAGTACTTTTTCTCATTCTTTAGCTTTGGAAAGGAGGCTTTGAACGTACTCCGAATCTTGGTTGAGGACACTACCGCTCAACAAATTCCTGAGGAAGTGTTACTCTCGCCAACTCATCTTGACGGAAATCAAAGCCCTAGGTCGCGGAGTATTGGCCCTTCAAAGCGTACTTCCTCTCAGACACCAAGAGAAAGACGGCCAAACCAACAGCCACCTCCCCCAATTCGAACCACCACACCTCTCTTGGAACATAGTGTCAAGGCTACTTTGTCACCCATTGGTGCAACTGCGAGCCCTCGGCCCAGTACTGAACTCAGTCGTGCAAGTTCGGACGCATTCCGGAGAAGCATGGATCTCAAGAATTTTGGAAGACGCAGCGTTGACCTTAACCGATTGACCATGGACGGCGCGGCAGCACCTCGGAGCGTTAGCGCAAGCAGAAGAAGTCTGAGTAGAAATCGTCTTCCCGAAAGAAGAGCGTCTGAAAAGCAAGGCTCTTCAGATTCATTTGTTCACTCGCTAGAGGAACCAGGGTCTTCTGGCGCGCTACCATCCGCAAGCGACGACACGCAGGCTTCGGCTAGTCAAATATTAAGAGGCTCCGACGTGTTCCTGTCGCCAACTATTCAGCGATCTGCGTCAGCTTCTCGTCGACGGGATCCAGATCCCAATCACGACGATTCCCAATCCGAGTCACCTTCACGAGTCACACCCAATACTGGAACAATGAGACCAAAACCTCGTCATACTGCCACAACCGGCTCTGTTGACTCAAACGCGGGTCAAGTCGAGCCATCTGCAGCCGCCCCCACACTACAAAGTCTTGTCAAAGCTGGAGCATATCCATTACAACGCGCAGCAGGTTTCGCAGGGTATCTCAACAGACATTCGAAGCGCATGAGCACTTTGCTTGCAACTGAATCAATGGGTTACGTTGAGAAGGTATCAGGAATGTGGAAGGGAGGCAAGAAACACTATGACGAGCCTCAGGGATTGGCACCAGACGATGAGATGTATGACGACGATGAAGACCAGACAGCTGCATACGGAGACCGCTTTCGAGAACACTTTGCCCTTCCTGCGACGGAAAAGCTGCAAGCTTCGTACTTCGGCTTCTTACATCGCGTGCTTCCTCTTTACGGCAAGATCTACATCAGCGACCGATCGTTCTGCTTCCGCAGTCTCCTTCCTGGCACACGTACCAAGCTCATCCTACCGCTAAAGGATATTGAGAACGTCGATAAGGAGAAGGGATTCCGTTTTGGATACTCTGGATTGGTTGTGGTCATTAGAGGTCATGAAGAACTCTTCTTTGAATTTCCTCAGGCCGATACTCGAGATGACTGTGCAGTCACGCTCCTTCAGAATCTAGAAACCATGCGATACCTTAAGGAATCAGGACTTCTGAGTGCGGAGGAGAAGGAGAGTGCACAAAACGCAAGCGCTGAGCACAAATCTCTTCAGCAGGCTCGAATGGATGGCTATGCTGAACATGAGATCAAGATGCCGAAGACTGCTGAAGAAGCCAAAGCCGATGGCCCGCCAATATTATTCGACGATCCAAGGGCTTCGATTCTCAATTTCAAGCCCACAGAATCGCTCCGAGTCACTTGCTTGACAATCGGTTCACGTGGCGATGTCCAGCCATACATTGCTCTTTGCAAGGGTCTAATGGCGGAAGGACACCGAACAAGAATTGCGACGCATCGCGAGTTCCAGGCTTGGGTTGAGAGCCATGGTATCGAGTTCCGCCCCGTGGAAGGAGATCCTGCCGAGCTGATGAGAATCTGCGTCGAGAATGGCATGTTTACGTATTCCTTCCTGAAGGAGGCATCTTCAAAATTTCGTGGATGGATCGATGAGCTACTTTCGTCTGGCTGGGCTGCTTGTCAGGATTCTGATCTTCTGATTGAAAGTCCTAGTGCCATGGGCGGGATCCATATTGCTGAGGCTCTTGGGATACCATACTTCCGTGCATTCTCTATGCCATGGACTAGGACTCGCGCATACCCGCATGCATTTGCAGTTCCAGATCACAAGATGGGTGGTGCATACAACTACATCACCTACGTTATGTTCGACAACGTCTTCTGGAAGGCCATTTCCACTCAAGTTAACCGATGGAGACGGAAAGAGCTGGGTCTACAAGCTACGAATCTCGAGAGAATGCAGCCAAACAAGGTTCCATTTTTATACAACTTCAGTCCTTCCGTTGTTGTACCGCCGCTGGATTACAGTGATTGGATCCGTGTAACTGGCTACTGGTTCCTCGATGAAGGTGGAGATGATTGGACACCGCCTAAGGAGTTGACCGATTTCATCAAGAAGGCTAGAGACGATGGCAAGAAGATTGTCTACGTTGGATTTGGGTCGATTGTGGTCCCGGACTCGGCAGCCATGACCGACACGATTGTTCAGTCGGTTCTCAAGGCAGATGTTAGATGCATTCTTTCAAAGGGTTGGTCAGATCGACTTGACAGAAAAGACGCTACAGTCGTCGAAGAGCCTCTACCTTCGGAAATTCTCCTGATCAAGTCCGCTCCTCATGATTGGCTTTTCAAGCAAATCGACGCCGCAGCTCACCATGGTGGGTCAGGAACTACTGGTGCCAGTCTGAGAGCTGGTCTTCCAACAATCATCAAGCCATTCTTCGGAGACCAGTACTTTTTCGGCTCTCGGGTTCAGGATCTAGGAGTCGGTATCTGCTTGAAGAAGTTGAATGTCAGCTCCTTCTCACGCGCCATGTGGGAAGCTTGCAACAGCCAAAGAATGATCGTCAAAGCCAAGGTCCTCGGCGAGACCATCAGACAAGTAAACTTCCCCTCCTTCCCTCAATCATAATTACCAAAATCCCTTCAAAAGCTAATAACCCAACAGGAGAGCGGTGTGGATACAGCCATCCAGTCCATCTACCGCGACCTCGAATACGCCAAATCGCTAATCAAGCGCCGCGACGGCAAGGCCACCGACGACGCAGCCGAAGATCCAGAAGAGAGCTGGACGTTCATCGGCGATGAGAATGACCCCGTCCTTGTGAAGCGCATCCACGATTGGGATGCACTCGCGCAGAGCGGTATTCTGGCGCAGAATATGGGGGCGGGTGGTCAGGGATCGGAGAGTTCGGATGGGAAGGCGTTTGGTAGGGGGAGTGAGAGTTTTGCTAGGGATATGGCTGCATGATGAGATGAATTCAGATGAGGTGCTTTTTTCTTCCCGAGCTTGTTTTTAGAGAGCGTGCGTTAACATTAATGATCTGTGGTTTGGCGGGTTGGGCTGGGATGGGTTGGATTGGGTATGGTAATGGCATAGCGAGAGATATGGGATCGTGCTTTCTTCCTTGAAATTTTTGTGCCCTTCTTTACCTTCCTGCCATTTCTTTCTGTTTCTGTTCTGCTGGGACTGTATTGGGGTTTGGGAGTGGGAGAGTTGGATGGATGATGGGATCTCAACTCCTTGCTTGAACCTCAACATGGACTACAATTGCTATTGCTACTGCAATTTCAACCTTGTGATTGATCTCGATGGTTATGGACGAGCTGGCTTGAGGATTGAGGATTGGGGATTGGGGATTGGGGATTGAAGGCACATACGCACGTGGGGTGACACGATATGATATGACGTACTAGTAGAGAGGCTAGTGGGTGGGGGATAATTTGTATTGAGTGAGGAAGCATGCATGGCGTGGATCTTGGGGGGTGTTAATAGATGGCTGGTTGGTGATGGCTGGTGGAGGGGAAGATGAAGGAGGGGGCTGAGATGTAGACTAGAGATGCTTGAGGGGATGATAGATGAATATACCTACTTACTTTGCCTTTTGTGTTGATGGAACCATTGATTACTATGTATAGCCGTTGTGACCTGGGAATATAGGAATTTTGCATTGGTTTTGCTACGCTTTCAAAGTCAACACTAGCTCCTGATAATAGTTAGTTAAGCCCCGATCTAAGAGTAAGATTCAAACAAGACTTCCGTATCCAAGCAAACATAAGCTGGCATCTGAGGTCAATTTTTAACGTCTCATCTTCTAGATTGTCTACTCATCCCAGCTAGTCTTCGCAAGATGATCAACATATTCAAGGCTCTCATGACTTGAGACTTATAGTAATTACTCACACCAGGTTTTGATGAGACAAAGATGTTGTGTTCAAGACTTACACATCTAGTCATAATCTTGCTCTGTTTTGCTTTACTTCTCATTTTCATTCATTCAATGATTCGCTCGTGTATTCGCAGGGGTAGGAACAGAATTCGACCAAAAAAGGAATCGCTGGGGTCGAACTAATAGTACAGTGCAGTACAGGAGAGTTACTCCTCCTCCGATTCCTCCGATTCCTCCGGCTCCTCAGGCTCAACATCTCGCTCCACTGATCCCTCCTCCAGCTCCTTCTCTAGCTCCTTCTCTAGCTCCTCCTCTAGCTCCTTCTCCGATTTCTTTCGTCCCTCAAACTCATCGTCTGCGTCCTCTTGTAATTCCTCTGGCTCATCATCCGGATCCTCCTCCGACTCCACCGATCCCTCCTCTAGAGGATGCCATACCACAGCAGGGGCCAGAGAAGGCTTTGGGGACACTGAAGGTGGGAACGTCTCGGCCTCGCTCTCGTGGTCGCTATCCTCGTTATCCGCGTCTTCACTCTCGTGCTCTCTCTTGCGCTCCCTCTTGTGCTGGCTCTCGTGCTCACCGTCATCCTCGTCGTCTGCGTCCTCGTTATCATCTACAGATGCCTCAAGCTTCTGTTCATCATCGAGCTGCACCTTCAAGTCGATCTCGAGCTCGTCTTCTGAGGTACCACAGTGGAAAAATGATGGTTCCTCCTCCAGCTCGAACTCATCCATCTCCGCATCCCTAACATAAGTGGCAAAGCGATAATTGCTGATCTTGGAGAAGTACCGGCAACAAGGTCTGAGAGTGAAGAATTGGAAACCGCGAATCTGCTCGTTTACATGATTCATGCACTTGATCAAATTGTTCTCACCCTTCTCGGAGCACTGGAAGATGACATGGAGTGCCGAGTTGTCTGCCATGAGGAGCAGAGGGCCGAATTGTTCAAAGTGTTCCCTATAGTGGCGAAGCTCGCTTAGGGGGAAGCAAGCCTCAGGGTCTTCGTATATGAGCTCCATGATCATTAAGTTCTCTCCACGAAGCTTTTCTCCAATGGTTCCCTTTGGGATCAAGAATGGTTGGATCTCGTCGTTGGTCTCTGGATTCTTTGTGAGGCTTTTGACTAATTCCTCGGACAATCCTCCAAGATCTAGGAGGCGTTGGCGCTTGGAACTGGTTGTATTATGCTCATCCTCCTCATCTGACTCGTTCTCAGGCTTTGCACGCTTCTGACTGATCTCAATCACCTCGCCGATATCTCCACCCCCAATAACACCGTTGTCCTCCGGGCTTGATTCGAAGAGATAATCAACGTTTGGGAGTTCGTTCTCAGCTTCGCTCTCCGGGCCAGGTTCGAAGAGGTCGTCAACATTTATGAGGTTGTTTTCAGTATCGCTCTCTGGGCCAGGTTCGAAGAGGTCGTCAACATTTCGGAGGTTGTTTTCTACAGAATCGGATGAGTTGCTGCAGATGTGGAATTAGTTCATGTTCTTTGGCAGATTAGGTTAGTGCAACAGAGGACTCACGTATTGCCTTGTGCAGTGGCCTTGAGTTGCTTCTCAGCTTTGACTTTCACCGTGACGTCGTTCAACGAGGCGTCCCAGTAGAGAGAAATATTGTTTATCTTCTGCTCAAGTTTCCGCTCGGCTTTGTCTTGTTCGTCCTTGAACATTTGGGATTGCTTCCTATTGTAGTCGGCAAGTGATTGCAATTCAAGACGAGAGAAATGCTTCTCGACTCTTCGGCTCTCGAGGATCGAGGTGGCGCGCCTAGATCCCTCCGGATCGTTGGTTGCATCGAAGCTCTGCGTTTCGAGGGCTCTGAAGTACTCTTTCAGGTGGTCGTGCGCAAGGAGCTCGATCAATTTGTGTTTCAAGGTGCCCTTGGGTACTTCCAAGCCTCTGGACTTGCAAATATGAGAGAGGGCGTGGTTGTCCATCGCGTCATATCTTGGTGGAGTTGCGCCCGCCATTGTTGGGTTGGTATCGTACGATTGATGGCGTTGGATAGATTATTTTGTTGGGATGGTAGTTATGGAAGAAGAAAGTTAAGAGGGGGGTAGCACAAGAATTCGTGGAGGGCGAGGTCGCGAGAATGCGCTGTCGCGAGTGAATTGAACCAGGCTGACGCTAGGCTGCAAAATCCTTGACAATCCAGAGCATAAGTACTAGTTTGATTTCAAGGCCTGGTGAATCTCAATGTCGAATATTTTATTCTGACAATGGGGCGATTGGGAAGCGGGACGGCATTGATGTGTTGACTTCGCTTAATAGAGGTCTCGCTTACGGGCAAGTGGTACATAAGTCAAAATAGCGAAAGTTGAACATCGCCGCGCTTCAACTTACACGTAGAAGTATTGTTAAGCAGCACAACTAATTTTCGCGCGCACCCTCAATGGTACGTTTTCATCCCCACCCTTCTATCTGGTATTTGCTAACATTTCTTCACACGCACCTCCACCCATGAGTTGCAATGCATCGTTGCAACACCCGTCTACGGCCGGAACAGCCCTGTAATGGGGTTGCTAAAGCCAAAACCCAGTCATGTAACAGAGTATCGCAGTGGTAGCCCGAGGGACGGACGTCTATCGTATGCTGCGCACTGGGCTCTGATTGCGTGTGTACCCCGAGGGACGGACGTCTATCGTTGGTACACGCGGTTGGCTGGGCTCCTCCTTATATGGGTGTCCACACCCGGGTGAGGCTGGGGAAGTGAAGCACGGGGACTTCAATAATTCTTCTACATAACTACCTCACCCAGCTGCAGAGTGAAAGGCTTTCTTTTTTGGTCTCCTTTTTGCCCTTCTTTCCTGCTTTCGTCGAGGCTACTCGGTTGAATGAATTCTCGCGTCTTGACTTCGGTTTATTATCGGCTCGCTTCATTTACATATAATACTCTAAGTACCTAGGAATGTAATTAAATAACCACATTTAAGAATTACGTCTCCGCCACACCCGCCCACAACAAAAACTGCAACCGTATTCCCAAGTCATTCAAACTACGAGCATTCGGGCTCGCGACCGTAAATGGCCAGGGGATTCCCTTGTTTGGGAATCGCTTCTGGCACATCCCAGCTATCCACAAAGGCGCAGTAGCACCTCATCTCAAAGGACGGAGGTCTATTGCGCTTGCCAATCAACCTCATACTTGTCAAAGATCTACCGGCCGCCGGCCAGGGTTTGGCTAGGCAAGTGGTTATGGACATTCTAAATCTTCCACAATTACTTCTCGTTTCTCCTCGCTCATCAGATTTTGAGGAGGGCTTGATTCTCATGGCAATTTTTAGGGGGGTTTCAGTTCCGAGTCTAATACCTTGACGGTGCTGACAATTGGGTTGCTAAGAGAGTCTCTTGTTTTATTGGCGTGACTAAATTATTACTGCGGTTGGCTGGGGTTTCTTTTGGCTCCCTTTTGGACTCGTTATGCAGTAATCTTTTGTCTCTGTTCTCTGTTTCTTTTGCGAGCCGAAATTTTCGCGGTGTGATGCCGGGGAGAGATTTCTCGCTTAAATTTCTCGATAAAAACATTGAGCTCTCACTTCAACGCATCATCCCGGAGGGAAGCTGTAGGACATCTCGAGGTATTTAGACTTGCAGGAAATCACTTCGGGATTACTATTGAGCGCTGTCAGAGAGCATTGGCCTCAGAAGTCGCGATTATGGCGATTCCTTGTGCCGGCGGCTGAATTTCAGCTTGACGTCCTGTCTCGCTTCCATTTTCAAAATTGTTATTTTTGAGCAACATGCTGTACGGAAGGATGGGTCATTGTGCTTGAAAGTACATTCGCTCAGGTACTACAAACGAAGGAGTTTAATCACCATATATTTGGCTCGGGTACCTCGGTGTTTCCTCCTGGAGGTTAACAAGATAACCACCATGAAGAAGTCGTCTTGGATGCGGGAAATGGGACGCCCTGATCATGGATGTTAAGGACTAAAACAACCGCCGTGGGTATCGGTATACTCTGTCTAATTCTGAGTCGAATCCTGTTGACGAGTCATGAGGTGGTCAAGTGCCTCTTTCTGGACTACTTAGGTCTTTCTTCACAGGTCTATGTTACACATTGAGAAGTCGGGTGCCGCAACTGCCCAAGCGGAAATGTAAATGGGTGGGATATAGAAACCCCTCTATTATGAAAGGTATAGCTTCAAGACTGAAATCAAATGATCCGACCATAATCAGATGTGGATTCTCGCTTCAGCCTAAATAAGGGCATTCCTCACTAACATAACTACCACACGCCCATCTTCCTACACGTTCTCGAAAATCCCAAAGGAGGCCCAAACACACCAAAATCGGAATGCCGTTACTTCCCTGCAATTGAATGCCCGAGCACAACACGCAATGTAGCTGCAAGCATCGCCTCCCCAAACCGGCGAGGCTGAGGACTGACGAAAACGTGACCCTGTGCATTCCGCCAGCAGCCAATCACCGCCCTTCGACTGTTTCCCGCAGTGCTGCGCATCCCCTGCAAGCATGCGGGCGGCTGGCCAATCAGAGCCCGGATCAACATCTCTCCACTTTCACAGAGCGGCGGAGTTAAAAGGCTCTGGATTCCCCAGCGAAAGAAAGGGCCACGGCCACGGCCACAGCCTGAGCCTGCCACCGACACACCGACACACCGAGCCACCCACCATCCACCATCCATCCATCATCCATCCATCCAGAAGCGGACGCGAGACCAAATATTCGACTTCCTTGTCCTTGTCCACCCTCACCCTTCGACTTCACATCACCCAAGTCACCCCCAGTACTTGCAAGAAGTCAATTCTTTCACCGATCCCTCTCCACCACCCGCAACAAAACTGCGCACTGCTTGGCTAGACTCGCCCAATTCACCTTCCCTTCCCCGTTACGCCGTCCACTCCGCTGTGAACCTACAAGTATTATAATACAGCTCCCAAGTCAACACCGCGTCAACCCCTACGGCCAAACAACAGCACGCGCACATTGCCTTCTGCCAGCCAGCAGCTGCAGCAATACCTACAGAGAGACGAAGAAGAGATTCGGGGAAGATAGAAAAGGTGATTACTTGAGTGCTGGGATTGGAAGGAGCATCGGCGCAGATGCACTGGTTATTACCCTACGCTCCAGCTGTACCCCACGCGACATCTATGAGAGCTTCTCCAAAGCTCAAGTCGAGATCGTAGGTCTTCCGACAGCTTGTAGACGCCGTATCGTATGTGCCAGGAGCTTGCGCAAGCTGCTGCGAGCTGTTTCGAGGCGGCCTGTCTGTTTGCTTACCGGCTGTCCTCGATCCCTCGAGTTCCACTGGCGCGCTGTCTCTCCACGCTCTATTTCGAATGTTTGTCTTTGGTTCATTCACTAATTCGGGCTTCACTATAGATCGAGAGAGGCGAGAACCGCATGATCACAAGGAACTGCGATACCCCGAAGGAGGAAATAAGATGGGCAAGCTATTGAGCTTAGGGGCAAAGCTGAAGTATCCTCTCACAATTGTGAAGGTCCTCAAGCAACCCGGCGACAGCATCACAAAACTCGAACCAATCTTACAATACAAGTGGTCATGGACCCTGATGGTTGGTGATCCTAGTGATCCCAAAGGACAATGGCCCGAAGAACAAATCGCCATCGCGGATTGGGAGAGTCCTGTTGAAGGAACCTTGAAGTCATGGAAGGTCAAGGAGGGTATGGTTATCGAAAAAGATATGCGCTTCGTCGATGTCGAGGAGACGTGTCCGCATTCCATTCAATTCCAGGGACTGTGTGGCATATGCGGCAAGGACATGACTGAGATCAACTGGACCAGCACCTCGGACGACACGGAGAGAGCTAAGATCAACATGATCCATGACCAAACTTCGTTGAAGGTTAGCCAAGATGAGGCATCGAAGGCCGAGGGCGAGTTACAGAAACGATTACTGGCTCATCGGAAGCTTTCCTTGGTGGTAGATTTGGACCAAACTATCATCCACGCCTGCATCGAACCCACAGTGGGAGAGTGGCAGAGGGACAAGACATCACCAAATTACGAGGCAGTCAAGGATGTTCGGTCATTCCAATTGAACGATGATGGACCTCGAGGTCTGGCTTCTGGATGCTGGTACTATATCAAGATGCGTCCCGGACTAAAGGAATTCTTGGCGAAGGTCTCGGAGATGTACGAGCTACATGTATACACCATGGGTACTCGAGCATACGCCATCAATATTGCGAAGATCGTCGACCCTGACAAGAAGCTATTTGGAGACCGTATCATCAGCAGAGACGAGAACGGTAATGTTACAGCAAAAAGTCTTGCACGACTCTTCCCTGTGGATACCAAGATGGTTGTCATCATAGATGATCGGGCAGACGTCTGGCCTAACAATCGTCCCAACCTCATTAAAGTCGTTCCGTATGATTTCTTTCTCGGTATAGGAGACATCAACTCGAGTTTCTTACCCAAGAGAGAGGAATTACCACCAATCCCACAACCACTCAAGAAGAAAAGTTCTAAAGCGGAGCTCCTGGAAGCCCAATCAAGCGAAGTTACCGACGTTTCTGAGGACAAGAAGCCTGAGTCCGAAGAGGTAAAGCCTGTCGAGACGGACGAGCCAGAAGCAGTTAAGGCGGAGGAGGGATCAAAGGTCAGTGCCTTGGAAGAGTTGGTCCGGATGGGCAGTGGTGATGACCAAGCACTGCGACTGGAACAAGCTGCCGAGCAAGAGAAGTTCTTGGAGAAGCAATTGACGGATCGGCCACTGCTACACATGCAAGAGAAGCTTGATAAGGAGGATAGTGAGGCCCCTGTTGAGGAAGTAGCAAATGGAAGTACAACACAGGAACCCCAGCACAGACACAACCTACTTGTCGACAACGACGTGGAGCTACAATACTTGCAACAGCATCTTACTCAACTTCACAAAGCTTTCTATGATGAGTACGAGGGTCGTGTCATCAATGCTTCTGGAGGTCGGGTTGCACAGCTAAAGCCAGGACTCAACAAAAAGATACCTCTCAATGGTGCTGATCGCAAAGTGGTCCCTGATATTGGAGATGTCATGCCACGATTGAAGTACGTTGTCCCCCATTATGTTACCCGAACTTACTCACTCACACCAACTAGGGCTAAAACATTGGCGGGTTGCACAATTGTAATGTCTGGGCTGGTGCCATTGCAAGCAGATATAATGAGGTATTTAGAATCTGATTTATGCTTATATTTTCAACATAACGAAATCTTGTGGGATTGCTTTGACTCCTGGACACTACGCTTACACATGAAACGTAGGACTGAGATCGGACTTCAAGCTGCCAGTTTTGGTGCGGATATTCAATCAAAGTATGTCTACGAAATCTATGCGTCCGGGACTGGTCTAACTCGTTCGCAGGGTCAACAGAAAGGTTACCCATCTGGTTGCCTCGACAAGCAGAACTCGCACTCACAAAGTTCGACAAGCTGCGAAATACCCGAATATCAAGATTGTCAATCAGCTATGGTTGATGAACTCTATGAGCAAGTGGCAGAAGGAGGACGAGACACCTTATCTTGTACGCGAGGTCACTTTTGAGTAAAGGTTATAAGCTAATCCCGCTCAGGTCACAATCCACGAAGCCGATCGGGTACGAGATGATGCTTTCAACTCCGATGCGCCATCCTCAATAAATGATTCCGACGAGAGCTCCGAAGAGTCAGCGAGCGAAGACGAAGATCGTGAGAGCATACCTGCTAGCAGCCAAGACGAAACGGCAGATGACGAGGATGGTGTGATGCCGGATGAGATGGAAGGAGGCACCTCACCAATTGACAACCTCAAAGGATTCGATTGGGGCGGTGTCGACGATGAACTTGACGAATTCATGGCGTCGGATTCTGAAGCAAATGAGTCCGGTAGTGAAAGCGATGCCAGCAGACAGAGTACCTCAAGTAAGCAGAGCAAGACTGCTGGCAGAGGCCGAAAGAGAAACCACGACACTGCTACGGAGGATGAGGACAGTGATGAGGAGAGCACTCTAGCAAAAAAGCAACGCATTGCGAACTCGAGAACCACAGGTCTCAAGTCTGTGAAGACCCCGAATAGCACTTTATCGGACGTCACCAATCTTCCTACACCTGGCAAAGAAGATGGCGCCAGTGACGACGGTTTTGGGGATGATCTGGAAGCTGACCTTGAGGCGGCATTCGCAAGCGAGGAATTGGAAGCCCTGGGCAGTGACGGGTTCGACTGAGTGTCACTCTACACATGAGATGAGGGCCGCATCCTTGTTCATTATTTGCAAGAAAAATTCCCTGCGACAAGAAGAACGGCGGGGAGAGGGGCGAAAACGAGATGATCTTCCATTTGCATATCCCATTTCTAGACGGCTAGATTGGGGCCTGGTGTTCCGGCAGTTGAATATTTGACTTGACTCGCTTTTACTATTGGGATAAGAGCGAATACGGCGTATCTTTCTTTCTCGTCTTCATAGTAGCGAGGTTGGGATATTGGGATGGGTTGGATGGGATAGGATGGATTGGTGGCTGGATGGATGGTTCGGAGCATAGCAAGGGCGTTCTTTGTTTTAGTAGCTATCATAAAGCATGAGAAGGGAGCAATTTGAGCATGCATGCGATGCTTTGTTGCGTTGAATCAAAAGACCCTTCCTCTCAAGTCCATATTCTCCCGGATTTCTCAAGATTACTCCCTACAGCAATTGTGATAATAATTCTGTTCACCCTGAGCAAAGAGAAATTCCACCAGTCTCATTGGCTCCTCAGCATCCTCCTTCTTCCTCTTCACCGCCCGGCATAACTTTCTATCCTTCCCAAACAGTTTTAGCGCCAATTAAGCTCACGACAACCTCAATTGACCTACCACCGCAGCGGAAGAGAGATCACAATTGCGATTCATAAGACGACACGCCAGCACACACACACGCATTCAGACATCATGCCTCAAGATCTGCCGCCTACGGGGGGGTATGAACCGGTTCAGTACAAGGTACGTATTTCTGTTGTGGTTGTGCTTCTTTGGGTGTTGATTGGGAGGGGAGGATGGGGGAGGTAGAGAGTGAGAGGGGAATGGGATTAGGGTTGGGATTGGGGGGGGAGAAGGCGAGCGAGGGACTGAGGTGGTGGTAGTAGATGTCCAATTAGACTCTGCGGCTGGGGAGCAGACGTTCGAAGCGTTGAACTTGGAGCGCGGAAGGAGATATACAAGCGATATGTCAGCGAGACGAGAGAAGGGACATGACGAGACACGACAGGATAAAAGGCTAACAAACACTCTCTGAACAGCGAAACCTTCCCGCGCGCGGCTTCCGCCCATCCGTTATGCTGTTCGCGATGGCTGGGGTGATGACATTTGGGTTCTGGAAGGTTGGGAAGGGGATCAGAGAGCAGAAGTACGTTTCCTGCTACCCTCTACCAACGGCGAACTCCTCTATCCTAGCATTTTGCTGAGACGGAGGGGGAGGGGGAGTGGTTGGATGAGAACTGGGGCTGATTTGGTGTCGTGTTGTAGTGAACTCGCACGCGAAAAGATGTGGTCGAGAATCCACCTCATTCCTCTCCTGACGGCGGAGGAGGATCGCGATTTGGTGAGGAGGCATTATGCGGATCAGGCGAGGGAGAAGGCGCTTCTGGGGAGTGAGACGAGTCCTTATAACTCGGATCGGTATGTCTCATTCATTTCTTTTTATATGACTGTGCTTGTGTTGGGTTTGGTGGAAGAGAGGGGGAGGTCAAGGGAGGGGTGTGGATAGGGAATATGGAAGGGGAGAAGGGGATAGGGTTTTGGGAAGCGGTTGGCTAATGTGGTTTCTCTTGTAGATTCGTGAGACCTACTTTTGCTGTTACGCCAAGTGAGAGGTCGAAGTAGATGTGGGGGTTTTGAGAGAGATGCTCTGGTCTTGGAGGTTTGGGAAGGGTGAGGTTGATACATGGGATTCGTCGTAGAAGGGCGGAATGGAAGGAAATGGAGGGCGTTGTACATATTGTATGAAGGACAGAAATTATCAACAATGAATCGAGGGAACATTGCAAAAGAGTACTCGAAGCATCTTCGTTCTGCACTCCTAAGATCCGATCAAGACTCTCTCAGTCTCGCCTTCCAGAAATCATCCCCAGAGGAGAGTACTCCACCCCCCAAAACTTACAAACACACATACATACAGACACAACCCTCATCCTCATCCCTTAACATCAGGAAACCACCCCTCAACCTCGCCAACTCCAATCCAAACCCCATCCCTCACCATCTTCACAATCCTCTCATGGTTCCCACACTCCACCCCCGCCTCCCGTGCCCTCCTCACAAAATACCCATTGATGTACTCGATCTCCGTCTCCCTCCCCGCCTGCACATCCTGCAACATCGAACTCGTGTTCGCGGCTGTCTTTTGCGCTACTTCTATGACTAGGCTTCCAAGTCTGGTGGGGGAGAATCTTTGTTCTAACGTCATGACATCTTCTCCTGGCTGGTGAGCCTGTGCTGTGGAAGAGGATGTGGGTGCAGCTGAGGGAGGTGACTGGAGTTCCGGGAGGGAGAGCAGAATCTGACTGCATTCCTCGACGAGGAGACGTGTTAGCTTCCGTACTGGGGCGTGGTTTAGGATTTCGCCGTTTTTGATGTGAAGGATTGCTGTGAGGGGGTTGAGGATGGCGTTCATGGTGAGTTTTTCTAGTTGGAGGTACTTGAGAGAGGAGGCTGAGACGGATGTAGCAGAGAGGAGGGGGGCGGATGTTAGGGATTGGAGGAGGTAGGATGCTTGTTGTGCGCCTGTATCTGGATTTATATCTGTATCTGCTTTATTTCCTTCAAACGAGGGGTTTGGTAGAGAAAGAGACCCAGATCCAGATCCAGATGAAGGTTCAAGTTGAGGCTCCACTGGCCCAACTGTCACGTTCGCTAGCCCAGCATGCACCGACCTAAATGGTCCCGTGGAATACACTCCATGGGAAGTTATCGCTGCGAGATACCTCGGTCTGGTAGATGGGTTGGAGAAGAGCGCCGTGGTGACTTCTTCTATGGTTCCCATTCCATTTTGGGCGAAGAGGAGAGTCGAGTTACGATTTAAGCGGTGCGCGAGGGGTGTGAGTGCCCGGACTGTGTGGAGGGTTTTGGTTGTTATGATGAGGTTCTCGATAAGATCTGTATTCGAATTGGAATCCAGCTCTGGATCTAGAGTATTTTCATTTTGGGCTGGTTTTTGGTTTGGAGCTCGTGGTGATATACATGTATTTGGGTCTACCACTTCGACAGAGTAGTTTGATGATGAAGATGAGGATGTCAGATCTTTCGAGGCGATCTCTATACGACGACCTGCGTTTTCCCAGTCTTCTACCAGACTAGAGCGGTGGAAGAGGAGTATTATTGTAGCTGGGGGTATTTGGGGTGAGGTTGCTAAGGCGTGGGCGAATAGGCGGCCTAGGTTCCCGAGGCCTAGGATGTGGATTTTAGGTGTAGGGGGCATTTGTGTTGTGGTCAGTGTGGGGGGAAATTCAGAGTTATTTCCCCTGACTGTATCGTGCAGGGTAATTGGAGAATGGGAAAGTTAGACGGAATGATGCGGTTTGTTGTTTGTGGTTGTTTTGGATGTTGGGGGAAGCGAGGGCGAGAGAGGGGGTGGAGTTGAAATTGCTCGAGGACATTAGAGCTTCGGATGCAGTAGTCTAGCAATCGATCGTTGCCTCTTTTCAGCATTTTATTTCCAGTTTATTCTTTCTTCTAGATTCACTACATTCTTTCTAGGACTCTTCTACTTTTCTCTTTTATTTCCTTCTCAAGTGCAATGCTAAAACATGACAATTGACCTCCGAAGCACGTGCTGTCTCAGCTCTTATCAGATTCAAGCTCCCTCTGTTCCCCTGCAATCGTCTTCACCCACCTTCCCAAACCACATAAGCTTCGATGCAGAGCTGAGAACTACAACCAATCCAACGGCTTGCCCGCCATCCACCAGGAGCATAATTCCAGGATAATTCGTCGTTCGATAGTGGGGTCGAGATATATCCCAGCCAATTCCCAGCGGTATTTCCGTGGCTGCCTACGCCGCATTTCAAAAAGTCTACGTAGCTTTCAAACCTCGAACCCACTTTTCAATTCCTCCGTGCTTACCACTTCACTTCTCCGTCTTTCTCTTGCGACTTTGACTTGCTTGCAACATCTTGTGTTGTCTGCTGTTACCTCAAACATCGTGGACTCTTCAAGGCATCTACTTTTGTCCTGCCTTTCCACCTTCCCCAAACCCCCTAATTGACAAGGCAGCAGCATAGATGTCGCACCCGTCCGACAATCTGTACTCCGCAGACGACAGTGAGGACGACGACCAGCTTGACCGACAGTCGTTCAGTGACGAACTAAGTCCGAGCGATGGATACTTCAATCGTGGAGGCGGGATATCATCCAATACAATGGTCTCGGACCCATCAATTGACAGGAAAGAGCGGGTTGAGGACAAGACATTGATACCCCCGCCGAACGCACAGCAACGCGCAGGAGGAAGTTCGAGGACAGCAATCCACCCTCTACTACCACGATCTCCCCCTTCACAGAGTTACGCGTCTCAACATACTAGCTCCCAATCTCCTCCCACTTCAACCATATATACTCCCGCCTCGCCTGTATCACCCCATCGAAACGAAGAGATGTTCTCAGAGAACAGTGCTTTGTTGAACGGTCCTCCTCCTGCATATACACCTAGTCCCGTATCACCTACTACAACAAGCGATCCGGTCGAAAGATCTTACAGCACATTCCCAGAACATCGTTTAGAATCAGCAATTCCTCCCACCCGCGAACCGGAAAGTATGGGAGCACCTCCTTATGAGCCGTCGGAGAGAACACCATTGGCATCTGTTCCGAAATTGACACCTACAAGGAAGCGCTGGCTCAAGCAATTTGGGGTCGCTGTTCTAGTTCTGATCATAATCACTATGTTCACGACAGCTACCTTTCAGCACGACAAATCCGTAAGTTCGATTCTCCAGTTAGGGCAGTACTCAAGTCTCAGGACATTCAAAGCTAAACGTACTTCAAGGCCGATAAACCAAAACTGCCTGGAGGTGACGATGACCAGCCTCCAAAAGACAAACCTAACACTGGAGATGATGAGGACGGCAGACCTATCGACTCATCTTCCCCATACTGTACAGCAGCCAAGCATAAGGAGGACGTTGTGACGTATGAGTTCCCTGTGGGCTCAGATCTCACTGTGATCCAGTCAACGCGGAGTAGCGATGACTCGCTCTCCCAAACAAGTGTGACCACCGCAGGAGAAATTCGACTCAGGCGGATTCCAAAGAGTTCCAAGCATGGAAGTCGTGCCTACTTCACAGTGGACGTCCAAGTTAGCGATCCAAGTCTGGAAGTCGAGAAGACCTGGGATGTAGACTCCCGAGTCCTGAAAATCGTCACTCCGAGCACAGCAAGACTCAATGCTGGAGTAACTCACTGTATTTCACTTGAAATCACGGCCTGGATTCCTGAAGATGCGCAGTTCAGCAACCTCTTGATCGAGGCTATCTCGCTTACATTGAGGGTCTTGGATGATACCAAAGTCAATGTTAGTGGACGATCGAAGTTTACGACAATTTCTGGTGGTGTTCGGTTCCCAATTACCCATGCTACTGATGTTGAAAGCTTGGGAGATGGATCTCCGAGTATGCAAGTAACTCCAGGTTGGCGATCTTCAGACCAATTCCCCTTCTCTTCACGCAGAATCTTTATCGAAACAATATCGGGCAGCATTCGAGGAAACTATCCTCTTTACGACTTTTTGGGGCTACATTCTCAGTCAGGAAGCATACACACAGACGTGTTTCCTCAGCCAGTTCTTCCTTCAGCTCCGGCTGCAGCTGATCTAGAAGTCCAAACGTCCTCTGGAAAGATCCATGTAAATTGTCCCGTAGGTGGTATGTCAGACTCGACTTACACACCTCCACCACGGAACTACATTACCTCAGTTCACTCCACTTCAGCGGATATCAGTGGCTCCTATTATCTAGGCTCCGTCAACAGTTTCAAGAGTAGCTCTGGAGATCTCAAATTCACTGGACTTCCGGTCCTTCGAGGTGGAGACTCACCCACAGCTCCAATCAACACTTTCGAAACGCACACTATCAGCGGGACTACTGATGTAGAAGTCCTCGACCCAATCTTCATTTCCCTCCTATCTAATTCCCTGGAAGACCAAAAGCCTGCTGGTGATGACGAGCCTTACCTCATCATCCCTCCTACCAACATCGTAAAGCAGGCGCTCTTTGAAGTCGATCCCCGCGGCACAGCCGAGGATGTCAAACTTCGCACTTTGAAATCTACGCACTCCTCTAACTCCGCCTCTATTAAAGTACAGTATCCTTCGATCTGGGAGGGCACTGTACATTCGAAGACCGTGTCGGGGAATATCTGGGCCAAGGGGCCTGGGGTGCATGTCATCCTCCAACGTAGGGGAGAGTTGAGAGCGAGAAAGGGCGTTGATCATGAGGGGGAGGGGTCTCAGGTTGAGATGAAAGGTATCTCTGGGAGTTTGAACTTCACTGTGAGAGAGTAACCTTAAATGGTGGCTTGGATATTAATTGAGTATTGTGGATCATTCTGCGATGAACCTTTGTGGGACTATACGACTGGGTCGAAAGCGGAGGCGTTTTGGTATATATATCTGGACCGATGATGGGTTGGCGTTATGGTGTAGGTCTATTTGAGCGCTTTGGATGAATGGATGGTTGAATCGCTGTCACTGTCGTTACGATTAGGGAGATCTACTAATCATAATCTTTTTTCTCGAGCTTCGCACACCCACTTTATCCGCAAGTTGTTCGGATGAGCACATGGATAAGTACGATGAGAGAAGCGCGAAGGAGAGTATTTTATTGGGGAAGCAGTTGTCTATCGGTCGGTTCAGTCCAGCAAATATAGACGAAGCCTTACTTGCAGTGAGTAGAGGATATGTAGGCAGAGAGCTTGTCAAATAGTCAGCATTTACGAACATGCAATACGCCACGCCACGCCACGCCACACTCTTTCGCATCTCCTGTAGTATTCCAGCCCGAAGGAACCCGAAATTCAAGATAATTACACGTCACTGAGTCAAATCGCCCATTGCCTCTCCGTCAAGAAATTCAAGTGAACCGGTGTGTTGATCGAGAGAGAGGCGTTGAGTGCAGTTAGTTCTCGTTCTCATGTCAGTAGCCTATCGAGGGGTCTCGCTTCCATGCAGGTAGCTATTCAGCCTCGACCCGCGATACTACCCGTTTGGGATATTGCTCTTTTTGAGATGAGTTGGGCCACAGTTTGATAGGTTGTATCACTGGCCATTGCAAGGTAGGCTTCTTTCAGGGAAGTGGTGGCGGTGTGGTGTAATGATTGAAACTGATGTTTGAATGTGGATTGTCCTACAGTATACCCGCTTGTGGGTATGGATATCGTACTGCCTACCTGTTTCTGAGAGACTGGCTTTAGTATAAGATGTGTGGCAGACACGGAGCTTGATTCTAAACATAACAGCTTTTTTCTTCAACACATTTCAACACTCCCGGGACTAGCTTTTGAGATAACTTTCTGACGGCATGGATTGTACAGCGGCATACGACTTGGCTAATGAGAAAGTCTTTGACTACATTATCGTGGGAGGCGGTACGGCTGGCCTTGTTCTCGCCGCACGACTGACGGAAGATCCGTCTGTGCAAGTTGTTGTTCTTGAGGCTGGCGAGAAGAGACTCGACGTAAGCATTTACAGAAACCCTGAGTATGAATAAATTCTCTAAAGATCATCCAGGACCCTCAAATCAACATCCCAGGCCTGATGACCACGTTATATAGCGAGTGAGTATTCTTCAGGGCGTCAGATATATTCTAAAGTCAGTATGTGAACTTACTCACACACCCAGCTCAAAATACGACTGGAACTTCCACACCACCCCCCAACCCTCCCTCAACAACCGCACCCTGCACTGGCCCCGAGGCAAACTCCTCGGTGGCACCTCCGCCATAAACTTCCTCATGGCTACCCACGCCAGCCGGCTCGATCTCGACAACTGGGAGACGCTCGGGAACCCCGGCTGGAACTTCGATGCTCTGCAGCCCTACTATCGGAAGTCCGAGACCTTCACTTCAGTCAGTGAAGTCGTCGCTAAGGAGCTACACACGAGTGTTTTTGAGAAGGGATTACATGGAGATTCGGGGCCGCTGAAGACGAGCTTCCCGAAGGGGATGGGAAGTCTGGATGCAGCGTGGCCGCAGGCGTTTAAGACATTGGGGTTGGGTGCGGAGAGGGATCCGAGGGAAGGTGAGGTGTTGGGTGGGTATAATTTACTGAAGTATATGGATGGGGATGCGAAGAGGAGTTATGCTGCGAGTGCTTATTATGCACCAAATGAGGGGAGGGAGAACTTGACTGTTCTGACAGGAGCGTTTGTGAAGAAGATTGAGTTTGAGAAGGTTGATGGGGAGGGGGTGGTTAGTGCTAGGGGGGTGAGATATAGTGTTGATGGGGAGATGCACTTTGTGAGGACGAGGGGGGAGGTACTTTTGTGTGCGGGTGCGGTGCAGAGTCCGCAGATCTTGGAACTTTCGGGTGTTGGGGGGAGGGAACGTTTGGAGGGGTTGGGAATTGAGATTTTGGTGGATAATCCGGATGTGGGCGAGAATTTACAGGTATATACACGTTCCATTGGAAGCTCTGGAAGTGGTTTGAGCTGATATATTGCCTGATAGGATCACCCGCTCATAGGCTTCGCTTACGAAGCTCTGGACGGTATTCCGACGAAGGAAATGATCAAGCAGCCTGGAGTACTCGAATGGGCTATGGAAGAATACACAAGCAAAGGGTCTGGTCCTCTAGCTGGCGGTGTCACAGGAACGGCATTTCTATCTCACGCTTCAGTCGTTTCAGCCTCAGAACGGGAGTTTCTCAAAACTCGCACCATGCAGCTCCTCGAAGAAGCTCCAACATCAACAAATCCCGGTCTTAAAAAGCAGCTCCAGCTACAGACAGAACTCCTCCTCAACGACAAAGAAGCAGATCTGCAGTTCAACTTCGGCGCCACAGGCATGAATCCTCACGCCGGCAATGACGTATCCCAATTCTTCGAGCACAGCGACGCCGGAGGCTATGCTGGTATCACAACAGTCCTCACGCACGCCTTCTCTCGCGGCTCAATCCATATCCAGAGCTCCGATCCAACAGTCCACCCCATCATAGACCCCTGCTACCTCACTCACCCTCTCGACATCGAGATCCTCATCTCAGGTCTCCTCTTCACGCAAACCATCGCCTCGACATCCCCCCTTTCCTCCCTCCTCAATGACAACAACCCCGGCGACGGGAAGCGTACCCAGCTCTCCTTCAGCATCCCCGGCCGCTTAACCAGAGAAACCGCATTGGGACTCGTAAGGAACTCGTCAGCGACGTCGTTTCATCCTGTGGGGACTTGTTCTATGTTGCCGAGGGACGACGGCGGCGTTGTGGATTGCAGGTTGAGGGTTTATGGAGTAAGGGGTTTGCGGGTTGTAGATGCGAGTGTGGTGCCGTTGAATGTTAGGGGGAATATTGCGAGTGCGGTTTATGCGGTTGCGGAGAAGGCGGCGGATATGATTAGAGAGGATAGAGCTGGCTTGTTAGTGAGTGGGTACGTAAGTGTTGGACGGGGTTAAGGGTTTCTTAGGGTCTAGAAATAGGGGAGATAAGGTTTTACTTTAGAAGTTACACATGGACTATATAACAGTAAGCTGTCTAAATCTTATACTAAATTGTAAGGCGTGTCAAGAGGTTTCATTTTGCACTTACACTATCCACGATCACTCGGAGCTTTGTTACACTCACACCAATTCGTGTAACGTCCAGGCAAACTATATTCTTCAGTCTAAGATCCGGACCGACTCAGACAGCCTTATGGCTTACAGGGTCGTCATCATCAAACAAACTACGGTGCAACTAATCAGATTTTCATCACGGTACTCACCCCGGCTCATGAGATGTGAGGACATCGATACCAGAATCTAATACTATCAGAATAGCTTTCGGTCGAAAAATGAGGTCAAAGGACTCTGTTCAGAAATATGATACTATCAGCGACAAGAGCCACTTGAAGAAGCCAGCGTGAGTCTATCACCAACGGCCGCCTTCTGTTGGCCTTGTTGGCGGGTCCCGCTCGAAAACGAAAGCCAAGAGTGGGATGTTTTGACAAGCCAGGCGCGGAACCTTGGAAACGGAAAGTTATTAGTAGGCCAATCAATCGAGGTGATAGGAGCCATTCACAAACAGGCAGAGACGACTGGTAGCCGAGATACCAAGCATCAAGTCACAAGTGCACCCTTATCAATCACCTCCTCGCCAAACGAGGGGTTCGGAAGAAGACATGGAATAAATCAACTCTTTCGCTTTGAACTAAATAGAAAGTTGATCGGAAAAACTCGCAAAGAGTATCAAGATGGCAGCTCCATTCAATCCATCAAGTTCAAGTGTTGAGAAGCCAGAAGTCCCAGTATGGATTCCTCCTCAGCCGACAAAGGTGGATCTCGAATGGGCGGATCTTAGGACCATCGAGTTGTCTCTTCTTGATTCTGAGGATCCTGACGTTGTTGCTAGTCTTGTCACTACTACCAAGGCTGCGATTAAAGAGGACGGGTTTCTTTTCTTGACGAATTATGGTGTTTCGCTTGAGCAGGTATTCCTGATAGCGATATTTCTATTGCGTGGGATGTTACTGACAGGGTTTGATAGCTTCATCGACAGTTCTCGCTTGCTCAGTACTTGCATTTGAACATCTCAGAAGAGGACAAAGAGCGCTTGCTGTGGGATCCATCCACTGGTGTGTTTGCAGGCTTTAAGCCTCGTTTTGGCTGGAAGGTGAGTTGGATCCTGTCCTTATAGACCTAATAAGTCGGCCAATCAAACTTGTAGCGTGAGAAGGGGGCCTATGATGGGATAGAGCACTTCAATTTCTACTCGCCTGAGTTCGAGGACAGCAGCCGAGTTCCAAAGTGTGTGCTACCATTTATGGACGAGATAACTTCGTTTTGTGATGTTGGTGTAAATTCTCACGGACACCGAGCTAAAGCTTACGGTTTACACAGTATCTTGTAAACTCTGTGAATCGCCGATTACTGCGTTTGCTATCGATGGTTCTTGAGCTGCCTGATGATTACTTGTGGGGTAGGTAGCCACATATCGTTGCCTTGAAGTCTGGAGTACTGAAATCTCAACAGATACTGTGCAGTCTCACGACGGTTTGGTAGGTGATGGGTATTTCAGACATGCACTTTACTACCCGTTAGACGAGCAGAGCAGAATCGCGAGGAAAGGAGTGCGTATGTACGGGTAAGTGAGAATTCCACGGCATACTTGACGTCTGTTGACAATTTTAGACATACCGACTACGGAACAACAACATTCTTATTTTCGGTCCCTGTTACAGCACTTCAGATATGGAAAGACGACAAGTGGAGATACGTCAAGTACAATCCTGGCGCATTGGTTGTCAACTTAGGGGAAACACTTGAAGGTGTGTCGAGATACTGGAACGAAACCTTCTGCATTCCCTGACAAAATCACAGTCATTTCTGGAGGACATTTCAAAGCTACTCTACATAAAGTCGCTGAACCTCCGGAGGATCAGCGGCATGAGCATCGTCTCTCTCTCGTTCTCTTCAATGGTTCTAAGGGCGACATGCGCTTGAAACCCATGACAGGTGAGCAGTCATCTAAGCTTTTGCAATATATACTGAACCATTCCGTGCGTCAGAATCACCCTTGATTCAACGCGAGGGATTCGTGCTTAAGCAGGGGATCTTCATGCAGTTCAAGAACCTCATTGACTCTGGACTTCCGGTGAGACAGCCAGCTTGTGAACTATCAGCTGGATGACATTGACACAATTTCAGGTTCCAACAAATAAAGAGTGGCGCGAAGCTCGTGAGTTGGCTATCTCATGGACCTATGGAAGCTAACTTGCATGACAGAAATCAGAACTCGCCTTCAGATTGCCCCGGAAGAGCGACTTGTGGGAGTGAAGGAAGTGAATGGCACGAAGTATGGCCAGGATGTAATATTAGGCGTGCCTGTTATGCTACCGGTTTGAAGGCATGGTAATACATTGTCAAACATCGACAACATAGGGTTGCCTCAGAACCCTCCCAGATATCTTGACCGAACCCCTAATTGACCTTCAAGATTTCTTAAAATAATTGTTCAGAGTGTTCTTCTGAGCCTCTGATTTCTTCTTTGGTGATTTTCCTTCAACTTTATCTGGCTTTTCACCAACTTTCATCAAGGCACAGAGCTCTTCGAATTCAGCCGTGGGAATGATACCACCTGATGCTTCCTTGTGCCCTCTCGCGAAACTTTCGCCCATCCTCTGAATCAAGTCACCCCTGTCTAGGTCCGCTACTGCTTTCAGTGAGTCGATGATGTTGACTTCAGGTTCTCGGTCCCTCGCACATCGGGCTATGCGACAAGAAAAGTTGACTTTGCCGGGGAGGTAGCCATAATTGGCCACCATGATGATCTCGAGTGCTTTAGACTTCAAAGTACCTGCCTATATGCGTGTTAGACGATCCAATTGGACATTGAAAAGGTTTGTACCCATCGTGTAGCAATAACCGGGTGGACTTGAGCTTGGCTGTTTATCTTCAGTACGGCAATCTTTCCATCCTTGCTGAATTTTGGTGGGGTATGAGTCTGTTTCTCGACCTCGATATTGATTTCGTTGCGTGCCTGCGCTAGACGACGATTATTTAGTATTTCCTTGGGGTCTTTGGCCTCAAGGAGTGCATTCCACGCAGTGATCACATCATATGTACCAGTGCGTCGAGCTGTCATGTGTCAGTACCTGTTCCAAAGTACTCGGGATTTTCACGACTCACGAGCATTGATGTAGGAGACGCAGTCATTTAGAAGCTTTTTGGTGTACTTCTTGAATGTTTCTGTCATATCTGGAAACGGTGGCAACCACTTCAAGGTATTTCCGAGGTCTCCATGTGTCCCAATTGCGCAGAGGTAACCACATTCCGAGGCGACATCCGGATGGAGCTCTTTACAAATCTCATACGTGAGCAGAGCTGATGTGGCAACTGGTGGACAATGGCACGCTGATACAATCTAGAAATTTTAGCTCCAACAAAATATTACCGACGTAGACTTTCGCTCACTTCTGCGCCTTCGGGAAAGTCGTCGCTCAGGTGATGATCGATAACAATCGCTTTAACGTCCGGGTCATCGACGACTGGTGGCGCTCCTCTACTACCTTGATCTAGCACAAGGATGAAGCTAGCTTTTTTTTCTGCCATAGCCTTTCGCTCATGGTTCTCATGTATGTTCGAACCTTTTTGAACGAGGTGAACGTCAAGAAGTTTCGGATCCAGTCCCAAGGCCACCAAAGTTCTGTAGACAATGACACCTGAACTGAGCCCATCTGCATCTTTATCGGGGACAATAAGTGTTGGCTTCTGGGCCGCTGCACTGTGTGTGGGTGTAAGTATAATCCTAATCAACGAGGTTCGGTTCAAGACTGACCAATTCCGCAAGAATGCTCGTGCAGCCACCATTTGAGATTCAGGAGCTGGCCATATCTCCACCCCCTGTGAGTCTCGACGAGTCGGAGTACTGCAGTAATCTGCAAGCTTTGCCACCTTCGTCGTGGAATGCTCAGGCGAGGATCCTGCTTTGCGTTTCATAGTTCGTTTGCTAGTGCGAAAGTAGTTGACAAGTAAAAGTAGTAGTGGATATCTTTTTGAGATTGCAGATGGTGAGAATCTAGAGGCTGGACGTAGCATCTGGAGTTCTAAAAGAGAACCATAAGATTGTGTTTTTGGTCTAGAACACTTTCGTTCGCGATCCAGGGGTTGAGTGAATGCTCCTACGAATCATGACGTAAGCGAAGCCATTGCCGCTAATTTTCACAGCAACCTAAGTCAGATATACAACATAAGTTCCAAACGACAAAATCAAAGGGTAAACTTTACACTTGAGAAAGGAAAGCATATAATATCCAGACTTCTCACACGCTCCCAAGCCAAAATTTGAAAGAACATAAAGATCACGTTATTACAACATCGATCATGTTAAAGGGGGAAAGGTTCGAAGAGCCGGAGCCACCATCGAAGGGTCACCAAAGGTACCGTTTCAAGCAATAGTAGAATTCATAGTAACTTCTGAGTGGGTGTCAAAATCCTAATTCGTCAAGCGGGAATCCTCAGTGGTCTGACACTGGTTTTTCATACTTCAAAATACGGGGTTTCAGCTTCGCGTTTTAGCTTGCTGCTGCACTGCTTTTCTGTGTAGTAGTAAAACTCTAGTAAAATTAGACAAACCCGCTAGATAGAGGGGAATCGCTGGATGAGAGTCCTGTCCCAGGAAATTTGGTTTTCACAACTCAGAGGAAGGCCTTGGGGGATTCTTCAATGCATTCTTGTTCGAGCATTTTGGGAAGAATCTGGACAGGTTGAAACAGAATGGCACTACCATGGCTATGATTGCGGCGAGTGAGGGATCTCATGTAAAGAATGCAGTCTAGAGCTACCCTTGGAGGTGGCTGGGAGAAGCCAAGGTCGATAATGTATGTTCTTTTCCCTGGTCAACTCCAAGCTTTGATATCTCCTAGCTTGGAGACTCACAAAGCCTCGTCTCTGTCACCGTCGCAGACCACTTCCCCCCAATCACGTTCGTGGACTAAGAGCTTCGAAGTATGCATACTCCTCATGCCATCAGGGCCTGGATTTGTCCAGAGCTGGCTGGAGTCGCCAGTCTCTTTGTCCACCCACGACTTCTTCACTCCCGAGCCTGTTACTTTGCTGGTGCTAGCGGGCCTGGCACAAGGGTGCTGCTCATTAATGGCGTTTTGCCAGAACCAAGGGGCCTTGGAGTGATGCAGAAGAAAGGTATCAGGTACGTCGAACCCGATGACTGGTGTTGTCAGTATTTCGGACATAGAAGAATCCTCGACCTACTGCAATTCCTGACTGACAATCAACGCGAAAGAGTAATTGCGGATTGGAAAGAGCTGTTTCGGAGCCGGTTGAGAGGTTCAGGTTCGTAAAGTCGTGGAAACAATAAAAGAGCCACATAGAAGCTATAGCCTACATGGACACCTTGAACGCGTCTCAAATGAGCAATGCCAGCAAATGTCGCTATGAAACCCACTATCAAAGCACTCCTTTGTCCTAGTTTTCTTCCATCGCGTTCCGTCGTGACCGGGCAGCACCTCGCGTCGGCTCATCTCCCATCCAAGCCCCGCCCCAACATCCCATACAAAATTCAACCACCATTATGTAACGAAGTAAAGAGTTTCTGTCGTTCAGCAGGAGCAAGATAGCACATAGCTGCTAGGTTCCCCGACCATGCCTTCTACGTAGGTTCAAGAGTACCTCTCACATAAGCGGATGGCGGCGAAAAGGCGGTTCTTGTAACGATCAGCTGGACCCCATTTTTTATCCTTTCTCTCTTTAGTATCTATTTCACTTTGAAATGTGTGTATGGATTTTTGGCGCGTGGGTAGATTCTAAAGGGGGTTTTGATTTTTCGATTTTTTGTCTTTGCGCCGAAGGGGGAAGTCAACATTGTTGCCCCACTTCTAAGCGAAGAATCCTGATGAACATCACCACCATCACTTGATTCTATGCCAGCATTGTACCATGCGACCGCGGGGAAGATGATATTCGGAGATAGGGCACAGAAACAAGAACAAGACTACGTATTGTATATATCATGACACGTTGCAAAAATGTGTGCATTTACCGTTTTAAATATTCAACTCTTTTTATTTTAAAACACCATGGCCAACATCACTGGGCGAGAAAGTTTTACCTAAATATGCTAAGAAGACCTTGAACTACGAACAAGGCCGCCTACCGCACCCCAGTATCTCATCAGAAGCCGAAGCTCGAGCCTAATGAGACTGTCCATTCACCCACTTATCGTCTATAATCTCGACCGGTACGCCCGTCATATCCTGTCCCATCTCGCGCCAGTTCACATCTGTACGTGGGTGGTATGGGATTCGCTGGTAAAACTTCCAGCTAGATGCTAGCGTATGTGGGCGGCAATACTTACCAAGTGCGCTACAGCAATTTTGTCGCGCTGTGTCTCGGAGCATGGCTGTCCATGGAATGGCTGGGGGTGTTGGTTTGACTGGCGTTGCTACCGTTGGAGCGGAGATGGTTGTAGCTGGGACCGTGATGAGTGGGTCGTCGCAAATAAATATGTTCCCATCGTAGCGGTGGAGGTTCTTCGTGTCGTATTCCTCCGGATGGATGTATGCTGGTTCCTGGTTCCAGCCGAAGTAAGTCTCCCAAGCTAAGGCGTATTTTTCCAGCTCTTCTTGGGATGCGTACCATGGGTTCAAAGTACTCGCTTCATATGTAGGGAGGGAGCATTGATTTAAGCCTTGATATTGATAATAAGGAGCTGGGGTAACGGGTTGATCCCATGGAATCAAGTCGCTGTGGCTGGTGTTGGAGTATTGCTCGTTCTGATAGTCCATCTCAACAGTGAGTTCAGAGGAAAACCATGGCTCCAACTCCGTAGTGTCACGTTCAGAGAACTTGTATCGATTCCAGTCTAGGTACTGATATCGAGGAACTGGATGAGAGAACTGATCCCGCAGAACAAGCTGCGCGCAATCGATGCTTGGATGCTGCTCGTTCTGATCATTCATCTCAGCAGGCCTAAACTCATTTTGTTGGCTGTTGAGCGCATAAACATATTTCTGTCCGAAGAGAGTTCGACAAGCGCTGTCATCCTCGTTCTCAAGGTGTTGTTGGTAGTTCGACATGGTGATTCGTTATGTGGTTTTCTTGATCAATGTAAATGAAGGATATTGGATTATTATGGGCTACAAGTAGGAACTGGTGAGTATAAACGTGTGAAGAGGAAACGTATCGCTGGATGATGGAACATCTAGGCCTACTCTCACGGAGACAACGCCTAGAAAAAGGACAATGAATGGTGGTTGTTTCTTTATCTTTCATGCTGGATCGTGCTTTGTTCTTTGTTATAGAACAATGCCGATGCCCAATCTCCTTTCATCTGTATGGGGCAACAATATTACAATTGAAAGACTGTCTAACTGGTCATAAGATTTAGGCCTTCGAAGGGGTCTTAGTGTTCTCTTCGTTTTGTTTGGTAAATTTTTGCCGTGGTGAGATATGCTGAAGAGGAGCTTTTCTTACGACTGAGAGGTACAGTACCTTGAAGACCTAAGAAATCTAAATGCTGCGGTAAGCAATCAATCATCAGTACTGCTGGAATACCAGAGATAAGATGGCAGAACTAGAAGAACATACCTCGGAGTTGATGACGTTCATTTGATGCTCGCTTGGCAAAAATCCGGAAGATGGGACCCGTTGACGTCTTGCTTCGGTGCACATCGTCCCATACTCCAGTATTTCCGTCATCAATTCCAATTCATGTAAAGCCTGACATTAATCCTTAAAAGCCTTATATATCATCACTGTCTGATCGTTTAGGTATCTTGAGCTGCACTAGACTTGAATAGGAAGGTCTGGTCACTGCCAAGCCTGTGACACCAATCTACGCACATCAGATAAATTTGCTCCTAGAACCACGAATGGATGAGGGCATCTGGAAATCCTCTAATCTTAGAGTTACTTATGAACCATCACTCCGATTGCGGACCATCAGCTGCTCACATAGCCGACCAGCAGCTGTGGGCAAAGAACATTTGTACCGCCAAGGCCGAGGGACTATTATCAAACTTTTTCAAGGATCGATGAGCTCCCACGGATACGGTTACCCCAAAACACTAAACCCCCGCGACCCAAGCCAACAAAATGGCGCGGCGAATCATCTGATTAGATGAAAACTCTGATCTGATAAGATTGCAGCGATCAGCTCGTGGGGCGTTCGGACGGCGTCCAGTCACATCACTCGTTCTCAGCCGGAAAATCCTTCACAGTCTCCACCTCTTCCAAGAACCCAGGATGTTGGCAGCCACCCAGTCATTGAGTCCGCTGGGATCAGGAAGTCTTGGGTTCGAGCTGGATTCGAGATCCGGCCCGAATCAAAGATAGTTGACATGATATAACGCGCTCTCTCCCACCCTGCGCGAATATCTGTAGCTCTTGTCCATCACTTGTTTTCCATAACTCAGCTCATTAGCGACGCGAGGGTGATCCCATCCGACCGAACCTCAAAGTCTTCTACACTAGGATCAATCAGAGCCAACGATCCCAACACTTCGGAATTGACTGCTTTGAGCCCCTACTGGACCAGCGGCAATCATGAACCTCAATCCTGATACACCCAGGGAGACGAGCAATGAGGAGAAGACAGACCCGACTGTCGCCTATCCTCTCGATGCTCGCCCGGATGATCACATCATAGGAAAAAATTCACCCGGTGTAGCTCGTATTGAAGCCGTGTCAAGCCAATTGACTCTCGGCGACCGAATATTCCTCTTCCTTGGCGTCTTCCTCATTGCCTATGCCTACGGTCTTGATGGAACAGTTCGATACACGTACCAAGCTACGGCAACCAGCGACTATGCTCTCCACTCTCTCCTGTCTACCATTAACGTCCTTCGAAGTGTTATCGCTGCCGCAGCTCAGCCAACCGCCGCCAAGATTGCAGATGTTTTCGGTCGTCTTGAGTTGGTCGCCATCTCTGTGTTCTTCTACACACTTGGTACGATCGTGGAGACCTGTGCCGATGGCGTGAAGACTTTTTGCGCAGGTGCTGTCCTCTATCAAATTGGATACACCTGTGTCATACTCCTGGTCGAAGTCATCATCGCAGACATCACGTCCATGCGGAGCAGAGTGTTCTTTTCGTACATCCCAGCGACTCCATTCATAATCAACACTTGGGTTAGTGGCGATGTTACCCAAGCCGTTCTAGGAGCAACCTCTTGGAGATGGGGCATTGGCATGTGGTGCATCATCTATCCAATTTGTGCTCTGCCCTTGATGCTAGCACTCTTCCTCGCTGGACGTCGTGCTCGGAGAAATGGCGTACTAGATACCTACAAGTCACCCTTCCAAATGCTGGGTGGTAAACGCTTGGCGGCAGAACTGTTCTGGCAACTCGACGTGATTGGTATCATCCTTCTCATCGCCGTTTTCGCACTCATACTCGTCCCTCTCACTCTTGCTGGAGGATCCACTGCCGTTGGCGCCGCTGCATCGAAATGGCATCAAGCACACATTCTTGCCCCTTTGATAATTGGCATTCTCTGCATTCCGGTATTCATCTACTGGGAAACGAAGGCCAAGCACCCTCTTCTTCCTTTCCACCTCCTCAAGGACCGGGCTGTGTGGGCTGCTCTTGGAATAGCGATGTTCCTCAACTTTGCCTGGTACCTTCAGGGAGACTTCCTTTACACAGTCTTGATCGTCGCTTTCGACTTCAGCATCAAGTCAGCGACCAGAGTTTCCTCGCTGTACAGTTTCTGCTCCGTCATTACTGGTGTCCTGGTCTCGCTGGTAATCTTCAAGGTCAGAAGACTCAAGTACTTCATTCTGGCTGGCACGATGCTCTTCCTAGTTGCGTTTGGTCTTCTGATCCACTACCGAGGAGGCAATAGCAACGCAGCTCAATCTGGTGTCATTGGCGCGCAAGTCCTCCTGGGTATCGCGGGAGGTCTATTCCCATACCCAGCGCAAGCCTCCATCCAAGCCGCTACAAAGCACGAACACGTCGCCGTCATCACTGGAATCTACCTCGCAAGCTACAATGTCGGCTCCGCACTCGGAAACTGCGTCTCAGGCGCTATCTGGACGCAAACTCTCTACTCTCAACTCAACACCCGACTCGCATTCACTGGAAACACCACATTGGCTGCAAGTGTCTATGGGAGTCCATTCATGCTTGTCCCAGAATACCCTGTGGGTACGGATGTTAGGACAGCGATTATTGATAGTTATCAGCATGTACAGCGCTTGTTGACTATTACGGGCATTTGTCTTTGTGTGCCGTTGATTGCGTTTGCGTTCTGCTTGAGGAATCCAAGGTTGAGTGATGAACAGAGCCAGCCGGAGGCGGAGGAGGGTCATGTTATTCGTTGAGCAAGAGATCTTAAGAAGTCAATTGCTACTGTCGGAATAGGACGCCCAGTCTAAATGCCTTAATCTAATACCTCAGAAATGATACTGCCTCGGTTTCGCTTCGCTTGAAAGACAACAACAAAGCAGTTACAGTATTAGACGCTCCAAATGTGATAGATCTTTCTTACTTTTCAGCTTTTCCCTCTCCGTGCGAGCTTCTCTTTCCATATCTTCGTGCGACATATTCGGAAAGGAGATCGAGTCTACCCTCATGATGATGGCCTGTTTGCACTGAAAGTAGGCGGGTGAAAGGCAGCCCAAGTCTGGGCTGAAGACACGACGAGGCTTGCAAGTGCAAGGAAAATGCTCGCCGTTCCAAAGATCACTGCGAACCAGAATGTGTGATATGCTACATTCTATGGTTAGTATGCTTCTTTTGGCTATGAGGCAGCAGTCCACTTGCCTACAGAGTCTCGCTTGTCCCGAAAGACCCCCCGGAAGCCTTTTGGCCTCACTCCGTCCATGCTGTGGACTGGTTAGCCTGAAGTATCTCTATTAGTATTGGGCATGAATGGTTGAACCTACTGGAGTCTGAGCTCGTGGGGTCGGGCGCCGTAGGTTGGGAACTCAGAATACCTCCAACATCGATTTGGCTCGGACTTGTAGGACAGGTGGGCAGCCATTCCTCCGATTCCATCCGGAGGCAGGTACTTCATGATATCTCCTAGCGTGTAGTCTTCAATTGGCATGTGGTACCACGGCAGAATTTTCTGCATCTTACTGCTTCCATATTTCCACGAAGGGAATAGCCACCACGGTGCGGGAAGAGCGGCGTATGCTTTCCGAGTCATTCGCTGTTGAGATCGATTGCTGGATCCTAACAATATTTTCATCGTATTTCCGATCTCTTTATTGTCGTTAGACTTTGGGACCAACAAACTATCGAAATTAGGGCCAGCAAGTCTCTTGAGAGTAGCAGCCTATCTAGCAAACGTACTTCGCTATATAATATGATGTGTTGAGTGTGCCGCATCCGAACCAGAAAAGTCTCAAGCGGTCTCTCCCATCCCGATAGGGAAATTCGAGTGACAGATGTGATCTTGCATCGAATGTCCACTCTATCTTCAGATTCCCAAGACTTGCCAGACTGTGTACGTGGAGGTCATAGGTGCGAAAGCTCTTCATGACACTCTCTGCGGGAAGCTGTTTAGAAACTAAGCCTGTATTTCGACATAATCGATCCCGGAAATTGTTGAAATCAAGGCCCTGGTAGTATGCTAGCACTTTGCTAGGAGACAACTTCTTTAGTTCCTTATCATAAAAGACGTCTCGTAGGACCATCGATGGACCGTAATAACACCTATCTATCATGGCAATAGCGTAACAGGAGAGGCATGCCAGGTTGATATCGTGAATATCAGGTTCAGAACCGCGCATATATGGCTGAAACAGATACCTTTCTCGTAACAGGCTCGAAGTAGCCTATCAATTCTCAAGTCGTGTGTGACATGGACGGCTTCAATAACGGCTCTTGTAACAATGACAGCAAACGAAGGACCTGACTGTGGGCTGACAATGCGAAACTCACTATCCAGGTCATCTTCACTACAAAAACTTCCGATGATCGGCCCTATCACACTCAGTATGGAGTATATGTGTCCGATTCCACTAAAGTCAATCTCCGTTTCTAGAAGATACAGGTAAGTTGTGTCGTAGTGATGGAGAGCCAAAGCTAGGTCTTTAATGAGTGAGTGTCTGAGCTCTTCGGTAGCCCACTCAGAGGGCCAAATGTACTTCCATAAATCGGGTATCGGGTCAAACTTGGGGCTCGACACACATTTAGCACGGCTTCATCAAGTTTGAGGAGTGGCTAGCGGCCGGGCATACTTCCTGAGAATCTTTCGCCTTTTGTCCTCCTCTTTCTGGAGCTTATCATCGGTCTTCGTAGCCTTGAACGGCCAGAACTTTGGCTGGTCCTCTTCGCCGGCACGGATGGCTTCAGTTCTGGCAATCCCTCCAAGAGCTATTTGTAGCTCATGAGGACTCGCTTCAATATCCATCTCCATTCCCTCCTGCCCAGCCCTCAACTTTTTAACCATAGCCAAAAGTAAACCTCCCATCATCCCTTCCAGCTTCGCTTTCGCCATCTCGGTGAAGACTCCCAAACAAATGTGATTCTGGTCTCCAGCGTCAGGCCCTCCACAAACATCACCTCCCCCGATACTTCCACTCCCAATGCTCATGCCTTCGATCAGAGACATCATCTCCTCATCCTGGCCTTCGTCCTTCACATCCTCCTCAACATCCAATCCGCCTTCCGTTCTAGCATTTGCACATCTACGTCCCGATTTACTCTCATCTTCGACTTCGCCTCCATATCCAGGCGATCTGTCTTTGCCCTTGAGGATGTTTCTCAGTTCAATGTCCATGTCCGTGGAATACATGTCGATGATCCAAGAGCCAAGATTTTGGTAGGTTGGTGGTAATTGCAGAAATTACCACTGTTGAATGATCAGAAATAAACTAGAATTTAGAGATATTCCCCTTCCCAACCTAGAAAGTGAATAGCCCACACTTCTTCACGGCCTTACTCCCCCACCCTCTCGGGTACCACAACACACCCACCGTCGGACCACAAGTGAGTACAGAAGCAAACAAATCTACACCTATGCTCCCAGCTGCAGCACACGCGTAGACCTTGAAACGCTCGCTTAAAACACACCAGGATCCAACTGCCTAATGCCCTGTCTGCAGGCTCCCGAACCTTGTGGTTTCGAAACAGGCAAACATGGATCGGAACTTGGAATTGAGTACGGGTTTGGGTATACTATGTGGATGTGCACAGCAGGCGAACTCCGAACTTCGGGTATGTGCCTGTCCGTGTCTATATCTAGAGGGTTCGTTGTCAGGAGGTGTCACTACTTGCAGCTGCTATCTGCTTTACAGTCATCGAAGGGAATACGCCCCAGAATTTCCAAAAATTAGACCATTGGCAATGAAATGGTTTGCTCTGGACAATTTCTAAGCACATGCCCTCACAAAATCCCCACCGCCGCATCCCCACCCAACCTCTCCATCCCAGGCACCTCAGCATTCTGCAACAGCTTCAGCACATCCTCCTCGAATCCCCACCCACCAGTCCACTCACTCATCATCGCGCCCTCCTTGAAATGCGTCGCCAGATGCTCCGTCCTCGCTTCCCAGCTCACCATCCACTCATCACAGAAGCCACACCGACTCCTCAGCTCTCCCCACTCGACTTTCCAGAGCTCGTAGACGGCGGGTAAGGGTTGGTTGCAGCGGTGGAACTTGACGAGGTGTTGCCGGAGGTGGTCTTTACGGCGGAACGCACGCTCGGAAGCTGGGCGCTCGGAACAGGAGTTGTGTTCGTGGGCGTTGAGGTGGGGTTCGGTGGGGTTGGGGTGACCGCAGAAGAGGCATTGAGTGCCGTTTAAGGGCGTGGTGAATGTGCCGCTACCGTTGGAGCAGCAGATCCAGTGTTCGAGGGGGAGGTGGATGGACTTCTCGTGGCGTTGCCAGTCGTGTCTTTTCTTGAATGAGTCGGGGCAGAAGGTGCAGTGGAAGTGGGCGGTGAATGCGTTGGTGTTGGGGGTTTTGTTTTCGATGGAATCTCGTTTCTGGCGGCGGCGGCGTTTGGGTCGTGTGAAGGATTGGCGGGAGGCGAAGGAGCTGTGGCTCCAGCCTGAGTTGGAGGAGGAGGTTGAGAGGTCAGAGCGGTTGGTATCGATACTTGATACGGATATGTTGTCGAAGGATGAGTGTCTGCTTAGTGTCCCTTTGCCGTCATGTTCACTGTAGGTGCTTGAAGCTGCCGCAAGTGCTCTCGCGACGGCTGAGGGGTCAACAGCGTCGTCTTCGGGTGGTGAATTCTGCCATCGTGATATCGGACTTAGGTCTCCAGCTCCTGGCGAAGATGACTTCTGCTTTGAACCTCGACCTCGGCCAGGAATGGGGATTCCTTGCACGTGCCTTTGTCGTCTTCTGGCGTTGGCAAACCAGTTCGATATTTGCATCAAAGTGAGACCCGTAGTAGCCTTCAACTCCAACTTCTCCTCTTCAGATGGATACGGTGCATGTCGATGATCAGAAAGCCACGCTTTAAGAACTCGAATATCCTGCTTCGAAATAGCTCTCTTTCCTTTAGCCGGAGAAACCACCGATGACACATCTCCCGGCATCAAAGACGGTTCAGGAAGCGTATTCGGCGCAGAGACATCCGCCTCATCACCCCAGTCTACGAACTCAAGCCCATCCTCAAACTCCTCGTTCACGCCATGCAAATGGCCCATGATCGGGCGATTCGTCTCAAACTCCGACGGCTTCCTCTTCTCTCCAATCGCCAGACTACATTCCCTGAACAGTGCAACACAGCTAGAACATGCCGCGACAGGATTTGGGTTAGAGAACGTCGTCCGGATGATGAGGCATTCTAGACGGTGGTACCGGCAATATGAGCATGGTTCTGGTGGTCTATAGGCACCGTTTACCCAGCGCAGGAAATCTTGCTCGTTGGGAACGACTTTCTCGACGTTGGTGGGCCAGTCACGTAACAGGTCGTTCTCGGCGATGTAGTTGTTGTTTCCGTTGTTGTCAGAAGAAAGGGGTAGCGAGAACGGATCTGCGTCGGTGGAGAAAGACAGCCCATTTAAGGCACTATCCCAGTTCCCAAGTGGCTGGATATCTAGCGAAGTGTCCCACAAAGGTAGATCCTGACTATCAAAACCGAAGCTTTCTTCAGGCAGCTGGCTGAAATCGAGATCGACATCCAGCAGCTGATGCTGATGCGGGCATGATCCAGCGGTCTGGAATTTCAAAGCGAGTCTGATCAGCACGGCCCTAAGTTAAGAGTGTGGACTTATGGATATGTTGGGTCTTACCCCTTCCATGTCTAAGTGCAGTCTTCAAGATACCTGGCCCTAGCTGCGAGGTGATTTGGGTTGGTAATTGGACAATGTTATATGGTGTTGTGGGAGGACACCATGTCGTCCTGTGGAAGCAGCAAAAGGTGGAATTTAAATCTTATGTCACCGGGCGTGGCGGCGAAATCGGAGCGAGGCTCACTGTTATTCCCCGTAAGCGACGCGACTCCATCCAGGGAGTCCTGGGCCGTCCGAATAGAGGGAAGCTTTAGCGAGTGCCGAATTCTTTCTCAACTACACTTGTGACGCTTCAATCTTTGCGAAAACACGGGTCTGCATTGTATCATAAAACTTTGCGCTTTCCATGTTTCCGCTGAGGTCGGGAGACAGCTACTGAGATACTGCAAATTTCTCAACTTGTGCCATTTCAACTGGCTTGAGAATCAGCCAAGTGAGTCCCGGCAATTCGGTACGGCACTCCGACCCTACCTGTAAATACAGTCGAGTCAAAATAATTCTCCCTGATCAAAACATCGAGCAATCCCTCAAGAGTTTTCTACCATGTGTAGAATTTCTCGTTCATGAACCTACACGCACCTATGGAAATGCGAAACATATCTGTTGTCGTAGTAATTCACCACGACTCCGCAAGCAAGTGTTAAGTCAACGCATATAAATTTTTCTTACGGAGGCACAGAATTACAACACGATACAACAATATTTGTACAGCCCTGCCTCACTCCATTTCCTCCAGCATTTGCATTCCCTTACTGCTCAATAACATCCCCTCTCTTCTCCATCTCACCCACCAGAAACTGCCATTCTCCCTCACTAACCTTGCTAACACTCATTCTGGTCAGCTTCAACATCTGCATATTCTCCAATGGATTGCCCTTCTCGGTCTGCCACTCCTTCAACTCCTTGAGCGTGATTGGCGTGGTGAGCTTTTGTTTGAATGTCACGTAGACGACGGACCACTTTGGGTCGGAGGGCTTGGATGATGCGTCGTAGTAGGGCGCGGATGGGTCGTGAGCCGTCACTTTGTGATGTGAGCTGGGTTTTATGATTGGGATTGGGATTGTATATGATGATTGGGGAGGTAAAATATGGGAGATTTACAGTCAGGTGTATGTTCTTGTACAATCTCCATTGTTCCTACAATTGCGGGAACTTTGCAACTAGAATGGTAGAAGAAAGCTAGATCTCCTTTCTTCATTGAACGGAGATTGTTGCGTGCTAAACGAAAGTGTTAATGTGACATTCAGCGTAAAATCGATATGATGTGTGAGGGAAATACCTGCGAAATTCCGGATGCCTGTGTCACCATGTTAGCCCTATCTAGACAGATGAAGTTGGAGATACTTACCATCCCATGGCTCTGGCTCTGTCTTGGCTGCGAGATCATCGATTGAGAATTTGATGTCTTTGCCTTTCTCGATTCTTGATTCCGGTTCTGCTTTCAGAAGCCAGTACTGCCGACCGGTTGGGCTGTCCTCAGCAGGTTTGGCTTTCGCTGTGGCTGTGGTGGATTTTGAGGGCCTAGATTTCTTTGCGGGTTTCTGAAATGTTCGTTAGACTTGTAGGTTGGTAGGGAACACATGAGGAACAGATTGGTTGGAACCGTAAAGAGTAAAATAATGTTACACGTGATTGGTTACAATGTTGAAACCCACCTGAGCGCGAAATGAGGAAGCAATCAAGGAGTACAGTGCACGAACTTACCTCGTCAGATCCCTCTTCAGCCTTGTCATTGGCCACGCTTCCAGTGTCTTCGGACGTCTTTGATTCGTTCTTCACTTCCTTCTTCGACTCCTTCTTGGCATTCTTCGAAGCTGGAACTTTCGCAGATTGGTTCGGAGCAACATCCTCGGTTTTGGTTGATATTCGACGACTGGATCTCCGAGGTTCTTCCGACGCCCCCAAGTCTTTCGCTTTTCTTTTTGGCATATTATCGGTGTTTAGGCTGAGACGCTGAGTGACCACTGACACCTGGACGCGCACAATGTTCGTCCTACAGATGTGTGTTACCCACCTCTTTTCCCGCTCGTTGTCTCTCCATCTCCAGATTCCTTCTGGGACAGGGGTGTCAAAGCTAGCCCCACGTGATAGTCGCTAAAGCTCTTGGCACCCGAGCCATATCGGAATGATGAAGGCAATCTCTTGGAAGAAGTTGCTTTTTGCTCCCAAGCTGTTCCTGTTCCGACATTCTGCAGCATGTCATTTTGTCCAAGCCAACCCACACGGCCGTCTGCTTTTATCCAGCAGCACCAGGTCATCCTCATTTGGTGACATCCGTGCTAATCCATGCACCGTAGGCTTGGGATGTGCGGCAACGGGATTGGATGTTGTCTCATGCAGGGAAGCTGGCATGCGTCGACGGCCTCGGCCATCCTTGCTGATAAGTAAGAGGAGCAAGAGTAGAACGCCTCCCGTTCATGGCTACAGTGCCCATCCGTCAAATTCCAACCATTCAAGAGTAGGGATCACTGGTGTGGGAGTTAAATAGTCTCCACTACTGGGCTGTTAAACTGGCCAAAGACCAATTTTAACTAATAATTGACATCTTCGGAAGCCAGGTCCAAAGAAGGGAAGCTACTTTGCCGCCGATAGCCTTATTTGTGAGCGGTCTCAGATGTGATATTTCAGTAGCAGCCGGTCGCAGAAGCTGGGGAGAGAAAGTGGGCAGAGAACGGAGGGGTTGGCTATTTGTTCATGTTATCGAGAACTCCAAGACAAATAATTGACAGGTGTACGTGGAGGTAAGCTTTGAGAACAACAACTGGTGCTTGGGGTGAGGTCAAACAAGAACCGGGATAGCCCGCAGATGCCGATGTGCCTCATGTGTTTGACAAAATTCACGTAGAGCAGATCAGAGCTAACTACCAAACTCTCAATACTACGGCTACGGGAATTGTGGGAAAAGGGAAGGGATTATGCTACCCAGAACGACGGTCTGTAACAAGACCATTCGAACCATTGGTCTGTGTTGGGTGAAGTGTAACCGGGACCCAAGAGCACGAATGTCTGGCTGGGCCAGTAGGTAGAGATAGTCCAGCGTGGAATGTTTTATGACGCCAAAACCATGCAGAAGCTTATCCGTGCCTACAACTTGCCCTGGCTGTTGCTTCTCCATAGCTTCCTTACCTCCCCTTACCTGATCTTCGTCGCTACCTTGCTGCTGGCTGCTGCTGGCTGTCACGACCTCTAGAAGCGTGTGATTAAAAAAAGACTGGCCCTGCCTGCTGTCTGTCCTGTCCCATTCTGTCCAGTCCTGACGACTATTGCTATTTATCGCTCGGCATTTCTACATAAGACCTCGCCCCCCCGCCAAATCTCCCATCGTCCTTGTCCCCTTCCCCTTTTCTCTTCCCATCATGTCCTGTGCAGTCCACGGATGCTCACAAATGATGTTCCCATTATCATCGGAAAGCGATAGCCAGCCCAGCCTGCCGCCGTAGCAGCCGAGAGAGAGTTGGAGCACTTCGTACGACGACTAAAGGACGGCATAGGAGAATTGATCACCGCCAACACGCCTGACTGACATTCCTTTTCTGCTCCTTCTCCTTCTTCCAGGTTATCACGACTCCCTCGAATTGTTCTACGACCATGTTCGCCAGGTGTCACGCATCCCCGGATTTCTCGACCATCACAGCCGGCTCGAGCACTATCAGGCCCGGCTTAAAGCAGCCTGCAGCCTCGCCGCATCCAGAAATGGCACCCCAGCTACTACAGGACTGAACGGCTGCACCCCATTTTTGCTATACATTACTAACCACCGCTCTTGGGAATGAATTAACACATAGACAGAGTCACTGGACAGAAAGCGGACGAAAGTTGCGATACACAGCCCAACCCAGCGAGCGTTCTCGGGCTTCAAATTGGAGCTGGTTCGGTGGCTGGAGGGATGTGATCTGCCCGCTCACTGTTGATTCGCTGGCTAGCCGGACCAACTTTCAAGCGGAGGAAGGGGAAAAGCTTTTTCATCTCACACGCAGGAAACGTCCCCAATTAACGCGACAACCTACGGACTTTACCACCCAACCTAACGCCCTCCCTGCTCCCTCACCTCACCTCACCTCAGTCTGCGCCTGTTCAGTGTTCGCCTCCCTCCTCCCCCCCTGGATACATCTAATTCCTCGGCCTACTCCTCGGCTTGTGCCTAAACGCTGCCTAAACGCTGCCTACTGCCTACCTACTGCCTTCCCAGCCTCCCACCATTCATCCAGCTGTCTTCCACACCTGCTGCGCTCGCTCACCGCACCCAAACTGCCAACTCAGGAGATTCCCGTTCTCCCGCCTAATCGACCAACGTCTTCGCATCTTACACCTTACAGCAGTAGCCTCGATCAGACCCAGATCCAGCCAGAAACAGAGCAGATCAGATCAAGTCAGACAAATCTCGTCACCCCTTCGACCATCCATCCCATCCCATCCCATCCCATCCCTCCTCCCCTCCCTTCCCCGCGCATCAGCCCAACGCCGCATGACTGAGTGTCACCGCGTTTGAGGGAAAAGATAGCGAACTCCACCAGCCGGCGTTCCCAGTGCCTGCCCCATAGCCATCCTTCCACCCCGTCCGACGACACGACACGACCGACAGGACACGCATCCAGGCTCAGGCTCGGCACCACTCGCCAGTAACCAGCGAGATCCGAACCTCATCGAGGCTCATGTTCCAGGCCCGAGTTGTTGACCTAGGTATGTACGTCCCGGTGCTTCTCCCCTCTCTATCCTGTCGCCGCTTGGTGCATTCTGGCTCCATGTGGTCAGGCGACCATAACGTGATCATCATCCTCCTCGAGCACCACCTCACCTCACCACGATGACCCTCCATCGCCGTTGCGCAATCCGTCAATTCTGACGCGCATAACAAATGCTGCAAAGGGTGCACGAGCAATTTACTGACTGACTGACCATGTACAGCGATTTGACGGCCTTAATTTACGATCTATCGTCGACACCTTATTTATAGCAGCCCTTCCGACCTTGCCCGATTCGGCCTCGCGCGCTTTGGATTTACGGGTCGAGAAGAGCGAACCCTCTGCCATCGAAATATCAACAGCCAGCCAGCATAACTTAGGTAATACCTCATTCCACATCCTATCCCATCCTTTCTTCCTTCTCAATGTCTCGTGACGCCTCGTAGACATTGTCGCGAGCGCATATCATCGTCGAGGCTGTGGATGCTGATGCATTGGTGTACTCCTTTGCATTGCACCCCCATCAACCGCGTCGCGACTTCCATCGCGAGAGCCTCGACTCGCGCTTGGTCATCTCTCTTCGACCGTCGCGGCCATCTATGGAGGCCCAGTTTCAATTCACTGTCGCTGACTTCTACCCGCAGATGGGTTGCCTCACTACCTGTCGACAGAAATGAGCTCCTGGATGAACGAAGCCGCCGTCCAAAACCACAATGGCGCTGGCTTTAACCATCTTGACCCCAACGCCAATGGAGCCATGCTCGACCCTTCGACCTTAATGAACAACCCTTCCTCCTTCGATCCTTCTCAGTTCCAGAATCAGCAATTGCAACAGAGGATGCAGAATGGCGCGATGCGCAATGGATCCGGGTCTCCAGCCTTCAACAATCCCGTATATCAGACCAACTCCGTAGTCCCCTCGAAGAGACCACGACCTCGGGAAGACAGCTTAGGGACATCGCCGCGTCAAGCGCCTGGTATGCTACCGAACTCGCGATCCCAAACTCCTCAACAAGCTCCATATTCCGGTTTTCCTCAAAATAACGGTACTCCACAACATGCGCCCCAGCAACCCCCATATGCTCATCTGCAGAACGGCTCTGCGAATGCCAGCCCGTCTCCCATAATGGCCAGCCAGCTACGTCCTGGCGGCGTACCACAACGAGTGTCTACCGCCTCTCCTCACCCTTTCTCCCCGGCCGCGCAACAGTTTCCTCAAGCCTCACCCTCACAATCAGAACAAGGTGGGCGGACCGAGACGCCTCAACCTGGCAATCCTTATACTCAGAACCCAGGCTTCGCCCAGGGATTCGCCCAGAACTTCACACCTCCACCTCAGCGGACATCAGCACCTCCTCAGAGTGGCATGACAACACCCCAGATGCAGCAATCACATATGCAACAGCCTCAGATGTATCAACAAGGTCAACAACAACAACAACAACCACCGCCTGGACAGCAACGACCCCAAAATCCTCTAGAACAACAAAAGATGATGTATCAGCAGATGCAATTGCAACAGCAGATTCAGCAGAGAAACATGATGGCGGCGCGGCAGGGTAACCTCCCACCTGGAGCCAATCCTATGGCCAAGACCCCTATGCAAGTACCCAATGGGCAATTTGCTGGAATGCGCCCTCAACAGCCTCCAGCTCCTTCTCGAAGTGGTCCAAATCCCGAAAGCTTTATGAAAAGTTTGGTCGCGTTCATGCAGCAGAAGAATCTTCCTCTTGATATGAATCCGATTGTGGGTGATCGTCAAGTTTCACTTATGACATTGTATATGGCTGTTGTAAAGTTTGGTGGATACAAGAAGGTCACGCAGCAGAATGGCTGGAGTCAAGTTGCTCAGGCAATGCAGTTTCATCCATTGCAAAGCCAAATGGCGCCTCAGCAATTGAAAGGCCATTATGAACGAAACTTGCTCTTGTTTGAAGAGGCATGGCAGCTCAATCAACAACGGCAAAGAGCAGCTATGATGCAACAAAATCCTAACATGGCTGGAGGACCCCAGATGTCCCCGACGAAACCGATGAATCCTCAGGCCATGCAGCAATCACAGAGCTTCCTTCAACAACAGCAACTCATGGGCCAACAACACCACATGCAACAGCAACATCCTCACACAACTCCCGTAAAGCAAATGACGCCCGTACATCACGCCCAACAAGCGTCGGTGAATGGCTTTTCCACCCCACAGCAGGCTCAAGGGCCGCATCCAATGGCTATGCCTCCGCAAAGTCACTCGAGAAACAGCCTTTCCCGGAGCGTCGACGTAACACCGCCCCAAAATGGGTCGGCTTTCACCGTGCCATCTCCAATGTCTACGAATAAACTCAAAGGAACTATGCCGTCGCCACAACTTTTGGCTGGTGTCGACGTGCCTACGACTAAAGTACACGACCTCCCCGAGAGGATGGTGCCTAAAGTACGAGTCCTGGATAATTGGGGTGGGTCTGATCTCGACTCACTGAAAACCATCGGTGATAAGCTATCGGCTTACCGGCCAGACATACCTCTTGTGGGGGACTTGGGAACGATTGACATTCATGCTCTTACAATGAGTCTCCAGTCTGGCATTAATGCTGAAGTACGAATGGCTCTGGATACTCTGGCCGTGTTGACACTGTCCTCGGCGGTTCGACTAGATGTGCGGCAATGCGAAGATCTTGTGGAGACGATAGTTGACTGCGCTGAAGTCCAAGTCGAACTACTAGCAGAGAATGCAGCAGAGGTCTCCGATGTGATGCTTATTAGCTCCTACGAGGACGTGGCCCGGGGTTGTAGATTCGACCATCAGAGCCTCAGAGAAATACCAGCCTTTGGCTCACCTGAATACGATTTAGATCGAGCAGTGGAAAGGCTGATATGCTTGACAACAATCTTGCGAAATCTTTCTTTCGAGGAAGTAAATCACGCATCACTAGCCGACGAACTTGTCATCAAATTCCTGTGTGTTGTCATTCGATACCTTGGAACTCGGAACATGCTTTTGAGAACGAATCAGAATACCTTGGACTTCATGAAAGATGTCATCACATTCCTATCGAATCTTGCACAATCCGTTGAGCTGCCTGGGCGGGAGCAAGCATTGTGTATGATCCACTTTCTGCTTGCCTTTGCGCCTTGCCCTCCACCAAACTCTATGAACTCCGACGTGGTGTCATTTTCTCCATACGATCCCGCCGTTCATATATACCTTCCTTGTGCTGTGGACACTCTCGCCAAGTTGTTGGCGAGAGACGAACCGAATCGAACACACTACAAGACAATCTTCGCTTCAGACGTTGCGTCTTTTCCTCCATTCGATCTCCTGACCCGAACTTTCGGTCTAGCCATTTCGACAATACCGGACGAAAAACCAGACTCGAAACGAGGGGGTTTGCTATCAGTGGTTGAGGCTCGAAAACCTTCACTGATGCAAGGGATGCTTGCAGCGGAGATTTTATCGAACTTGGCACCTGGATACGAAGCTGGGGTTGCAAGATCCTGGCTGACGTCGGATGATGGTTTTGCTCAGAAACTCTGTCGGCTGATCGTGATGTTGTGTCTCGAGGCAACTCCACATCCTCCACATTCACGAGCACAGGCAATTCCCAAAGGTGTCGATGACGAAGCTTTGCTTCATGTCACAATCGGTGGCATCACCGTCCTCCGACACTTGGCAGAAAAATCCAAAGATCCGGAAGACTTGACTTCCAATATACCCCTACATGGTCTGCCATCGAAGGAAAACTTATTAGGAGCGATGAGGATCGTGCAACCTCGACTTCAAGGAGTACTGAAACAATTGTGTGCATACGCGGAGCTAGGCACATAAAAGACAGACAGAACGAAACATGTTTCCATTATTACCTCTCACCTTGTACCACGTTTTCCATAGACGCATCCATCCATCCATCCATCAATGACCTCTTTAGCAGCGTGTGGAGTCGGCGTTATGATGATGGTGAAACTGTTCATTCAGCATGGCTTCATTGGCTAACGAATTACCTGTTGTTTTTTCTTTTCCGATTTTCTTTGTGGTTGGATTCTTATATCTTGAGTGCTCGGGATGCTGGGGTTGCTCATTGTAAAGTTGTACTGGGTTGGACTCTCTCTCGGCTGGGAGGGAAGGAGAGGGAGGAAATGATGGTGTTGTTGCTGTTGTTGTACATATAGCTTTGTCTATGGACGCAGAGAGAGACAATAACAGTGAAATTGCTTTGCTGGCTTGCAAAGCTGATATAACGAGACTCTGAACCCGAATCGTACAATGCCACGTTCTTTCTTTCTATGATACATTCATATGTACATGAGCCTTGCTTCTAATACATCGATTTGCCTTTCCATCAAACCCTCGTATTGGCCTTGTACTTTTATTGCGAAACTACGCACCCGTAACCTTATGTTTCTGGTGATATACAGTTCTTTCCCCCTGTCTCTACCTCCGTCCCTGTACCCGTTGTCGTGAGCCCTATTGTTGGAGGTTGAGGAAGAACTTCTCGATTTGAGATTTCATGTGTCCCTATACCACGAATTTGGTTAACATGCATTCTCATCATCCACATCCCCTTCCCTCCTCTCCCTCGACCATAAAGTCCTCTCGGTCATAGTCTAGTCTCTCGACGACCTTCTCTCTCTTTCCCTCCCTCCCTTCCTAGCCCTCACTTCCACCCCAGAAACCCAATGAAACGGAACCAAAAACCAAAAGATAAACATACCTTAACAATAACCTGCCTCGTCAACTGATTAACCACAACATCTTTCTCGCCCACGCCGAGCTCCTTCTGCAGGTCCATCCGCAGCATGTTCACATCCCCTTCTATCTTGCGCACGCGCGTGAGCTTCTTGTTGCCGCCGCGCTTGGAGAGGTGGTAGATTGGTAGCTTGTTGGATGGAGTGCGGAGGATTAGGTACGGTTTTATTGGGGTTGCTGGAGAGGTTGATGTAGATGGCATTGAAGAGGTTGGAAGGGCGGAGGAGGGAGAGGTGAGGGTGGAGGAGGAATTTGAGGTTGAGGATTTCCGGAGTTGAGAGAGACTTGAGCGTGAGAGGGATTGTCCGAGAAATTTGTGTAGTGTTGCTGCTCGGGGAGGGACATTGGTCGGAGGAATTGGAGGGGAAGTGGGGAGGCCATTGCTGTTTTTTTGTGTGTGGTTGGCCCGTTGAAAAGTTGGTGTAAGGTGGAGGCTAGCCGCAAGATATCTATCTTGAACGTGAGGTTGTCGCGAACCTCGAATCTCAAAGTAGCAATCGGGCTAGTCCCAAACCTCGCTAGTGTCTAAACTTTTTGGCGTTCCGCACAAACTGATATTCAGCGAGCGACCCCACCACGACGACGACGACTTCCTCTCTCGACCTCCAAATCAGTCGCAATCATGGCAGAGAACGCGCCCACAAAGACTCCCGAGGAGATCGCAAAGGAGTACGATCTGCTGCCAAAACTCGTCGTTCACCTAGACCGCCACTTGATCTTTCCCCTGCTGCAATTCCTCGAAGGTCAAGATGAGGAGGAGCCCAGCGCGGACGTCACCAAGACGAAATATGAGCTGTTGAAGAAGACGAACATGACCGACTATGTTGCGTCGCTGTACTGCGAGTTGGAGGGTCTGGATGAACCCCCGCAGGAGTTCGCTACCAAGAGACAGGAGGTTCTGGATCGGTTGGACAAATACTCGGAGGAGAGTGAGAAGATCACGGACTTGCTGGGCAGAGAGGACGTCGTTACTGGACTGAGAAGTGACAAGGTTGCTAACTTGGAATTCTTGAAGAAGGATCACGATGTAGGTGGAATATGCCGAGTATTGAGGGACCATTTACTTACGATGATCAGGTTACCCTCGAAATGATCAATGTCCTGTACGATTTTGGCAACTTCCAATATAGCTGCGGAAACTACCAAGCAGCCGCCGAACTCCTCTACCAATTCCGAATTCTCTCCACAGATAACGACAAGGTTGCCGCCGCTACATGGGGAAAGCTCGCCTCGGAGATCCTCACCACGAACTGGGAGGTTGCTATGGAGGAGGTGTCGAAGGTCAAGGAATCAATCGATACCAAGCTCTTCAGCAACCCGCTTGCACAACTCACCCACCGAACATGGCTCATCCACTGGGCCCTCTTTCCCTTCTTCAACTACGAGGCTGGTCGCGACACCATCTGCGAGCTCTTCTTCTCCGCACCATTCATCAACACCATCCAAACCGCCTGCCCTTGGATCCTCAGATACCTTACTGCGGCAGTCATTACCAACCGCAACCGCACACGTAACACCGGCCAATATCAGAAACAGCTCAAGGATATCATCCGTATCGTCAAGCAAGAGAACTACGAGTACCAAGATCCAGTCACCGACTTCATCAAGGCGCTCTACATCGATTTCGACTTCGAGGAGGCCCAAAAGAAGCTTTCAGAAGCCGAGGAGGTTCTCCGTTCCGACTTCTTCCTCGTTTCAGCCGCAGATAGCTTTGTTGAGGCTGCCAGACATCTGATCTCCGAGAGCTACTGCAAGATCCACCAGAGAATCGACATCAAGGACCTGAGTGCGAGACTGGGCTTAAATCAGGATGAGGGTGAGAAGTGGATCGTCAACTTGATCAGAGACACGAGGGTCGATGCCAAGATCGATTACAAGGAGGGCACAGTCGTCATGAACCACCCACCTAGCAGCGTGTATCAACAGGTCATCGAGCGGACGAAGGGCGGTTTCTTCAGAACACAAGTTCTGAGTGCTGCGGTTGCGAAGTGAGCAACTTTTCATAAGCCTCACTGCCGATTTTGGTGCATGAGCAAGGGGATCGCGAATGTTGGGGATGATGGATGGATGGGTGGCTGGGAATGACTAGACTGACAGTCTGATCTCCCTCTCCCTCTGCATGGCTGGCGTTCTTAGGCTGGGGTCTTCTTTGCAGGAAGTGAAAGACGACGGCGAGACGTGAAAAAGGAAATAGCTGCCACCTTTAGATAGCGGTCCGATTTGTATGTCTTGATTCAAGCGGTCTTTTCGAGAACGAAGGTAGAGGGTGCATGCCTGCATACGTTCTTGGCTGTGGCCAGCATGAAATGGAATGAAATGCATACATGATATTGAACTACCTCATCTTTTCTGCTTTCATTTCTGTGACTTGTTGTAGTGTTGCCATTATTTTCGCTCCTGGTATGTTAATCAGTCTCCCAAATCTGGGGACTCTTCCATGAGATGGAGTGCCTGGATACGTTGTGGACATCTGCATAAAGTCCACTTATTTTTAGATATATGTAGCGCTAATCTAAATCTAAAGCGTCTTACTATTTGCCTGGTGCTGTTGCTTGTACCGTAAGCCTGAACCGTTACTGTTTCTGTTTCTATAAGTAAACGCCAAAACCAACACTTCCACTACCTTACGAAGATACTTTAACACCCCCCCAGGCATGACCAGTTCCAGTCAATCCACAACCATTTCCCCACCATGGAAGACGCAGTCCGTCCAACCACCAAAGCATTCAAAGCCATGTACGAGAGAGGGTTCCTCACCTGGTACAATCTCTACTCCCTCACACTGTTAGAAACCGAAGAGTCTCATCTATTCTGGGACACTCTACTTCAAAGCAAAAACACCCTCCTCTCTCACCCCTCCTTCCTACCAGATCTCGCCCTAGATAAAAGTTTCTCAAACACTATCCTCGCTAGAGGGATATCAACATGGCGAACCACAACTACAGAGCAACTGCCTTGTGATCCCCCGTCTTTCAACCAGGATTTCTGCGTACAGGTTGCGGAGGACTGTCCCGTGATCCTTGAGCTTTCCAACTCTCGGTTTGGGTCCGAGTTCCTGGACTTGCTGCAGGAGAGGGATGGGAGACAGGAAGGGGAAGGAGATCATATAGCGATTCTCATCCTCGCTTGGACATACATCCTTTCCGCAAGATGGGCGGAGCTCATCCCCGGAGTCAACGGCGTGAAATACAGTGCTTGCCAAGCTCGATGGGCAAATGAGGCGATCTTATCTGAAAAGATGCTTGTAGATCTAGGTGACATTGATGATGGCGCCGCGCGATGGTGGGAAGCTGTTCTTGCTACAGAAGGGGGTTGGAGTGCAAATACTTTGAGCGACAAAGGACATGTTTTATACTCGCCATGGTATATGAAAGTCGTATCGGAACGGCCATTTATTCTCTTATGCAGTTCTGGGTCTCCGCTCGGTCTAGAACAGTGCTCTGCGGCGTCTTTCACCGCGGCTTTGGCATATCTTTACAGTTATGTAGAATATCACGATGTGGCCGGACAGAGCCAAGCTGCTTTGGCAGCAACATTACTCCTCCCTGTAGCTCGATTCGAAAACAGAAGGATCCTCCTACCCATTCACCGATCTCCTCAAACTCCACAGCGAGGAACGAAAACAATCCAAAAATCCCCAATGTGCTGCAAAGATCCCAAGCAAATAGACAATCTCCTTACTCTAAGCTGCAACGCCATAGGAATCAAATCCCTCCTGAACAGTATATTCTTCGAATCCGGTGTAGAGAGTAATATCTGCGGTGCCTGGCTGCAAGGAACTTTCGAGTTCCTCGACTCCAATCTTCTGCAAGACGGGCATCTTCTCTTCCAGGTTTTGGTGAAGCGCGATCCAGCTCTAGCGTTTCTGTGGCTTGGGGCTTTCATTACTGGAGCACAGAATAGAGCTTTACGGGAGGCGAGACAGGGCTGGTGGAAGATTGATTTAAATGTAGCGGCGTGGACGAGGACGCTTGTTTCTTTTGTGCAAGAGCCTGTGGCGGACTTGCGTCTCGAGGCTGGGTTTGGGTTTGTGCCTGGATTTGGGGAAGAGGAGATCTCACGAGCAGATGAATGCCGATTGCTGTATTTGGCTCATGAGAAAGGGTATACTACTCCCCCAATCTTCCCTTTCGCTCCGTTTGGGAGAGCGGCTTTGCAAGATACGAATATTGAGGTTCGGAGACATGCGAAGTGTGAGGCACGTCATGGTCTGGAGGTTGAGAGTTTGACGTGGCGACGTCGGGACTCACAGGTTTCTACTTCAATATCTCCCGGAATACCTTTACGGGCTAAGAATGGAGTGCCTAGAAAAGGTGATCTGGCTATCACTTATGAGAATCTGGATTACGAGGATGATGATTGTTCAGAGATGGTGACGAGGAATATCTTTACGTGGCTTAGGGATGAGGATGGCTTTCCTGTTGCAGAAAAGGCCATACGTGAGCATGAGTGGATAGATAATCTGGATGATGATGACGATTGTCTGATTACAGGTGATACAAGGTCTACGGTAGGAGGCGATTTGCATGGATGGTTGAGGAAGACTGCGACTTGGCGGTCGAATTCGCTATGACAGGAGGGTCCTTCAATATATCTATTAGCTCGTCTGTTAGGAAACTAGATCAATGGATATTGTACTGAGTGTCACTAATGACACTTCTCTGAGACAGCTATAGCCCAAAAGTCTGAAGCCGGAATCACGATTTGAATTTGGAGATCTTGGCTAACTGAATTCGATTCTACTTCAGATGTATCGTCCTGGGCAGTCTTATACAGAAAAAAATGGGCAAGTCTTTATGTAGAAGCGGAATCGACAGATATGACTTGATGATGTTTACTAAACCTCGTTTGTTCTTAGCGAGCAGCCAGCTTAACGTGGTTTCGAGACACTCGTCCTTTCCTCTAGTGGTTGTCACGTTGAAGGAGAAGGGGTAGGAGGCTAAGTGTATATGGTGCTGGTTTTGATTGTGAGCAGAAAGGAGGGCACATATTCAGAAATGGTAAAGTCATCCCAAAAAGAGTACCAACCATGTTGCCTGCTGGAGATAAAATTCTACCTATTATCCCTCCGACCACCTCTTCTAGCATCCATTTCATTCCCGACAGGCTCTTTAGCAGGTAACTCAGATACATGCCGGACCTCTCCCTCCCCTTCCAACTCATATCTAGGCTTCACCACGCTATCGGCATGGAGCTGTGCTTTTTCTGGAATATTCGATCCTATGGCCGTACCGTGCTTCCGCCTCCTAAGGAAGAACCAAATACTAGCAAGTAATAGGAGCAGCAAAATAGGACCTGCTACTGCTCCTGCTATCCAAGCGTTACTCGATGGCTTGGGTGCTGACGTTTCTTTCGGTAGAGATGTTTGTGTTGCGACTGAATCACCAGAACCCGTAAGCGAAGCTCACGTCTGCCTTGTTGACTAAGAGAGGCTCATGAAGACTTACAACTATTTGTAGTCTGCCCGGCCAACCCAGTTGCCCCTGTCTTGAATATTGAAGTTGATGTTAAAGATGGTGTTACGGTTATGATGACAGTTCATGTTGCGTTTATAAGTCCCTGAGATACAGCCGCTGAGTAATAACTCGCAAAATTCGCCAGGTCTAAAGAGATCTGGGACGAAAGGATAGCCACCTCTGTCGCGTTAGGGGCCGTGGTGGTTCCATTGACGGGACTAGGAGCCTGCGCATTGCAGAAATCGACGAATTTGGAGAATCTGGGTTCAACATAACCTGGCGTTGAGGAATTAACGCCGTTTAAGCTCACGCAGGTGGAGCATGCTTCGTAAAGGGCTGAAAATGGGGAATCAGTAGCGCAAAGTTCTGGGCTAAGTCCAACAGCCTGTGCTTCGAGGTAGGCGTTATCTGCGCTCGAGCAAACGAAGTCAGCCACAGCGATTTATAATTGATTCATGTCATGGCATGGTGAGACTCACTGCAATTTGCATAGCAGACTGCAGGTATAATGGTTTCGTCTCTGAGTCGCAATACACGCCTGAAGAGGGCAGCGAGATACATCGTGACGAACCCTTGAGCCCATACAGGTGAGGATATGATATGCAATGTGACAGTAGAAACTTGATTGGGCTATAATTGTATTTTCACATAGCCTGCGAGAAGACCACTTAGATGTGCATTGGTTTTTAACCTTCTCGATAACGAATGCGTATCGATTAACCAGAGTAAAAAGAACAGGAGCAAGTGCTTCTAGAAGTATTGTATTGGAAGGATCCCATGGCATGAAATGTATTCTATGACTTCGCTAATATTGGAATGATAGTAATTGGTTAAGGAAAGTCACCAAATTTTGCAATTCCCCAAACTCCTGGTCCACTTACAAGAGCGATGGCTATGGAAGGGGAAAGTATTCAAGGGATTTCCGACATTGCATATAATCAGTCAAGTTGCATAATGCCAGTTTAAAACTTCCTGGATGCTGCGAACCAGATTTGGCGTGATTGTCAAATCATCATTCATCGCAAGAGCTGCCTGCCTGTCGACATTAAAATTGCTGACAGTTCTCGATGAATAAATGAATGAATGGAGTCAGAAATGCCCAGACCGAAAAGTTCTTACATAATCATGCATGTCTAGCATGTTATTGCAGAAATCATGACCAAATACAAGATAGTAGAAAGGCATCTAGCAATTGAGCTGGGAAGAGCAGGCATTTCATCTTGATTGCAAGAACATGTCCATGGAGAATTAAAGCTTTCGGAATTGTAGAAATATGGCACTGCTGAACCATAGAATTTGAACGTCAAATTCTAAGCAAAATAATTGAAACATGGGGAAACGATGTCTCTGGACACAACCATGACGATGACTCGGTTGGCAGGAGGACTACAGATCCATGAGCTTGAACAACGAATCGTACCTTACTTGCGTAAAGAAAATAGCGCAAATACCACCCAGAAAGCATTGACGAAAACTGTATCGACAATCGAGGAAAAGCAAGGCAATACAATCTGTTGTCATGGGGATATCAGCCAGCACCGACCACCTCCCTCGCCACGACAAACGAGCAGAGAAAGTGAGTAATGAAAATGATGCAATGGATATCAACAATTTCATTAAAAGAATGAAGATATCAATTTATAGTCACCATTCTCGGGACATTTCTGCACTTGCCCTGTAGTACTTCCTGAGGGTCCAAATGATGGTAAGCCCGTCGAGTGCGGGTGTCAAAAAGCGGGAGTGGCGTAGTTAAATTTAGCGGGGCGCTACCCCTGCCCAAGTTGCCATGCCAGCGCTCGCCTAGCCACTTCAATATTGACGAGGTGACGAACAGCGGGAAAATCGGTGGCAGGAAGAACAACGTAACTTCATTCCCAACCTCGCAATTCCACCACAACCCCGATACCTACTCATACCCACTAGTCGAAGGCTGTCCCAAAAACCTTTTTGTGAAGAAACCAATTCTCTCTGCTACGCATCCTCTCTCCCTCTCCCTCTCTCGCATACTGTGTATACTACCGCTTTGTTGACATAGGATTTTCTGACCTTCGTGCCCGCGACGAAAGAAAGCAGTGCATACTTCTACCTCCCTACCTACCAAACAACCTACTTCTACATATACCCGCATACTCGAATCGAGATCTACATTCCTCACAATTCGATACCCGCACATCGATACATTCCTCGATCCAACCTTCAGATACCACCGAATAATCTTCAGCGTTGCTGAGCATTCCTCAGCTGCGACTCCTACGTCGCCCTGGAACAGGGAGGACGGGAGCGGCAGGCACAAGCATACAAAGGAGTGTCTCATAGGAGGTCGTCGCAATGGCACAGAGATTTCAAGTAGGGTGGATGAGTATGTCTCCGAAGACTGCATCTCATGCGACGCATAGCGGCTAATAAATCAACAGGGCTGATACCATTCCTCGGATACCATCATGTGCTTATGATACTGATTGCGATTGCCATCATATTACTCTGTAAGCCCCCCTCTTCCAAGACCTGTTTGAGAATTGCAGTAGGAACAAATCAGGCTAACACATTCCAGCACTCTTATTAGCAGGATGTTCCTCGTCATCGCCTCTCATACCCGATATCTTTCTCATCTCTCTCTACTACGAAGACTACGCGCCCAGGCCCTCAACCGCACAAGTCGACTTCAACGTACATAACGCTATCGCAGTCGTAGCCGGCGATGCTGTCCTAGCAGCTCGAGTCGGATACTTCGGTATTTGCATCAACCCAGACGGAGGATCATGGCTGTGCAGTAACAATGCCACCGCGCTCGCAGACCAGATATCTCTCACGCAAGATCCCTTGAACTTGATCTGGCTTGCTAGTCAGTTCAAGGATATGATTGTATTCCCATACTTGATGTAAGTCTCCCTCCCAGTGCACCCTTGCTCTTGATCATTCATCCGACCAGTAACTAACAAACCACAGCATCATCGCCATCATTTTTGCGTTCATCTGCCTCCTTCTCCTCGCCACCTTCCCTGGCTGGCACGAAGAAGAAGATGACCAAGGCAGCGAACGAGAAGTGAAGCCCTTCCCCTCCCGACCCGTCTCGCAGATCGCCCTCGCAATAATCTTCATCGCCTCGATATTCGTGCTCGTGTCCGTCCTATGGCAACATACCGCTTCCGTAGCAGCTTCGATCATAGCGCAGGATTTTGGAAACGGAAGTGTCAAGAGCGGCGTCGGAACTACGGCTATGGTGCTCGGTTGGTTCGGGTTCGCGCTGCTGATTATTGTGACGATTGGGTTGTTGGTTATGATTTTGAGTATTAGGGTGTTGAGTGAGGCGTTCAGTTGAGAGGGCTGAGCTCACACCTACTCGTTATCACCGCTCGCTGCTGCAGACCACGTGAACGGATGGAGGAGGAGGAAGAAGAGACCTTGCTGCAGCAAATTTGATGATACTTTTCAGCGAGCATGATGATTTGGACGAAACGAAACCGCCACTCTAGTACAAAACCGGAAATTGGAGGTTGGGTATTCGCCAATTTGAACAAAAAAGTAACATTCGGGGCCCCACAAACCGACTAACATATGATCTGGTTATTGGGACTTCTTTCATTCGATTTGTGTATAAATGGATCAGACAGACACGCATTTGGGACCGGAGTTGACCAGACATGGACTGGTTTTTTGTTTTCTTTTTTGGGGTTGGATGATGGATGCATGGCTGGATGAATGGGATGTTAATTACGAAAGTGTGGTCAAAGGTGGATATCGACCTGTATGTATGGGCTTATGAATTGGGAAGGAAGGCATGGAAAGGGGGCAAGAATGAATCATTATGAGCATCATCCCAAACAATCCAACTAAACATTCAAAAAAACAACGGCTTGCATTTCATAACCTTGATATCGTGATCATCGCAAAGCGAAAAGTCCACCCTCCCAGCTAGCCAAGTACAACTAACTCATCCAATCAGCAGCCAGGCAAGTCAAGTTCCTCATCACAAAAATGCTCTTCCACTCCACCATTCTACTTCTTCCTCCTAAACCGACTGTTATGAGCCGGCCCCCCCTTTGCCCCCGAATTCCTTAACTTCAACCTCTTGAAGTTCTGGTGCGCCATCGCGTTAACCTTCCTAGCCACCGTCCTGATCTTCCCATCTTTCGTCATGCCCTTCCGCTTCTTGCTCTGATCCGGCCTTCTGTACCTCGTTCCGCCCTCTGAAGCAGTATACTCGCTCTGAGAATCCGAGTCGAAATTCCTGCCATCTTCGAATTGTGCTGTTTCATCCAGACCTGCGCCAGTATCTTCGTTTCCTTCAACTTGTGTCTCGGGCACAATCTCGCCGGACCCAGCGAGTTCGTCGTCGCTGTCTTCTTCTGGGACTGTGGGTTGTGGCTGTGAGGGTTTGGTCCGCGTAGGTTTCATCTTCACACGGCGTGTCGTTCGTTTCTGGCCTTTCTTCTTGTAGACTTTCAAGGGTTGGCCATCCCGTCCGACTGGATCTTCAGCCTCGCTATCGAATTGTGCTTCGTCGTCGAAACCACCAACGAGGTTCGTTTGACTGTCTGCTACTAGGATATTCTCTTTGGTTGCTATTGGGATGGGGTTTGGTTTTGGTTTTGGCTTTGGTGCTGTAGTTTGGCCGCCTTCCATCTCCATTTCCATTTCTCGGAGAGCATCCAGATCATCGTCTGCGGCTTCGTCTTCCATTTTCCGGAGACCAGCCAACATACTGCTCAAGCCTCGAACCAGTGGTTTTCTAGGTACTCTGACCATTTGTGGAGATAGTTCGGGACCGCCTTCTTCCTCATTTACGGCGGGTAATTGAATCCTGGGATTGTCTCGCCTTAAGAATGACGGGGTATTGAAATGGAGTTTCGAGACTGAGGATGGTGTGCCAGCTTGTCCATTGAGATGTCGATTCTTAGCTGGAGTAGCAAAAGCATCCAGTAATCGTCTTCCGGACCCAGGTGTCTTGCTGCCCTTAAGTGCAAGCTCCGTCCCTAATTTTCGTGGAGTAGCATGTATAGCTTTCAGCCCCGTAGTCTGAGCATTGGCATTCCTCCTTGAAGGTGTAGCAGCCGTAGCATCCTCGTGCAGTAAGTCAAACAATCCCAAAACCATGCCATCTTTCTGCGGTGTCGGCCCAAGTGCTTTCTTCGAAGGCGTAAACAGATTCCGGATCACTGATGGAGAGTCATATGGGTCCACTTCCCAAGGTTGTAAAATACCCTTAGATGGTGTCCTCGAGATCTGCTGTCGTTTCGAAACTTCGTGGCTTGGTTGGTCGTCATGTTTTCGTTTTCGAGGGGTTTGCCGTAATGCAGCTGGTGCGGGTAGGGGTATTTTCCCGGAGAGGATATCGCGGATCTTGTTGTATTCTTTATATTTAGCAGCTAGAGAGCAGTGTTAGAGTTGACATTAACTTGTAGAGGGGTTGAAGACGTACCAATCTCAGTGTTCTTCTTGATGTCTTCACGAGAGGCTTTCTTGCCCTCATTCGCAACAGAAAATGCCTTTTCCCAGATCTTTAATTCTGCTCGTAGAGTATTTGACGTCTCCGTCAGCTCTTCTCTCTTCGAGTCCTCCATATCCTACTGCAGAAGGTCCAATCTCCTATGTACCAGCAATCGCATCAACAAGGCCTTCGGGATCGCATTCACAGACAAAATGGGGTGAGAGCTGGAGGTTTGTTGTGTCGAGATGTCCAGAGTATCAAATATTTGTTTCGGCGTTTTTGAGTAAGGAATCCGAGGTTCTTGGTAAAGCGAATCTAGAATCACTATCCCTCACGAACATGAAGCAGGGGATTCAAAAAGTCGCGTCGCGTCCACTATCGCGAGACGAGGCTTATCGCCTAGCGCCCGCCACTTCAAAAACATCATCCACAGCCTCGCCTTCAACCTCCCCCCGCAACTCGACCTTACAGCATCAACAACCCAACAATCTTCTGATGGACCAAGAAGATGTCGATGCCCGGTCTCAAATCCTCCAGACAACCTTAGTAGAGATATCAGCACGGCCAGATGTCAGCACCAAAGGCAATATCGAGGAAGAGACCTGCTGTGTGATATGCCTTGAGCGGGTATCCGAGCAGGGAATTGCGCAGCCATGTCAACACGCATCTTTCGACTTCCTGTGCTTGATGAGTTGGCTACAGGAGCATTCCTCATGTCCACTATGTAAAGCAGATGTCAAGACTGTGCGGTACGATTTCAAGGACCAGCAAACATTCAAGACGTATGAAGTTGCATCGACGACGAAAGCGCCACCCTCGACATCGACCTCAAATGCTTCAGCAGCGAGAGGCCGTTTCGATTATAGAGGGAGAAGACCATATCGTGATAGAACGGAATACAACCGCGCCCCTACACAAACAGCAGACGAGGCCCTCCTTCGACGCAGACACATCTACCAACACCAACTCTTCTCCCTACACGTAGGAACGAACCGAGTCTCGCGCTTCAGAGACCTGACACCCGTCCTCTTCACAACAGACGCCGAGTTAACATCTCGAGCGCGGAAATGGATCAGGCGGGAATTGCAGGTCTTTACATTCTTGAATCCGGATGCTACTGCAGCTTCTACTTCCAGCAGTGGGGGTGTAAGGGGTGATAGAAGGGCCAACAATGCGGAGTTCTTGTTGGAGTATATTGTGGCGATTTTGAAGACGGTGGATATCCAGGGGAGTGGAGGACAGGCTGAGGAGATGTTACAGGATTTTTTGGGGAGGGGGAATACGAGGTTGTTTTTGCATGAGTTGAGGGCTTGGTTAAGGAGTCCGTATACGGAGTTGGAGGCTTGGGATAGGCATGTGCAGTATGCTGAGGTGGGAGAGAGGAAGTCAGGGGAGGGTGAGAGGACGGAGAGGAGTGCTTGGAGAGGACGGGCTATAGGGGTCCTTCGAGGGGCCATTATAGAGGAGATACACTTGGAAGAGATGGGGGAAGATACACGCCGTATTGGCGGAGGGAGTCAAGGGTAGATGGTTGAAAGAGTCGTGTCGCTCTTTCGTACCCAAGACCTGATCATCAATCTCCTAGCTCTGCTGCTGTTATCCCGCGAGCTCTCGTGTCATTCAGACTATGCTGCTCGCAAAGCACCAGCTACGGCTATGAGAAGAGTCGACAATTGTATCTGGGAGTCATTTTCCACTGTACAGGAGAATAGAGCGACGACAACCGGAGCGAGGAAGCACGGTGTATACTATAAACCAGATTTACAGGTAGATTTACCGTACTGTAACTACGAGATTCTAAAGCATGGGTTGCTCAGAAGATGTAGAGCAAAAGATACCCACACGATCAAAATTTTCAACCCTAGGCTGTAGTCCTTATTTCAAGCATGTCGGATCGGCATATATCCCAACATGTGATTCCTTGTATCATACCTTCTCCATACCATTCAACACCCTTCCTCGTTCCAAGCAAAGCTCAAGCAATTACTCGTCCACACAGCAGTGTTCATTGAGTGATTTCCAATTTATCATCTCACGACACTCACAACTACATTTAATGCCCAACAGTACTTACTAGTCACTCTAATAACTACCCCTTGGGGACTAGAAACACTCAAATGCATACAGTAACTGTGTATAAAAACACCATTTCGGCACCTCTCCATTTCCCTCCTTCTCCCTCCTTCTCCCTCCTTCTCACTCCCCCACTCCCTCGAATTTCAAGCTCAGAAGCCACGTTTCCATTTCCCCGACTAGAATCCTAACAAAACTCTAAAGTCACGGTATAATGGAGTTGCCACTCCCCCTACCTCTCCCCTTCTCCCCGCCACCTCCTATCCCCGTCCCCAAGTCCGCAGAAAGCTGTATATGTCTACCAATAACATCATCTACATCTCCCTCACCAAAGGCGGCGCCAAGCAGAGACGCACAAATGCAAATGCAAGGACAAGACCTCAAGATAAACCACGGGAGAGCAATCGAAGCACTATCAAGCTACCCGATCGAAACCATGTCGTCCATGCAATGGGCAGCTAAGATCTCACTCGCGGGTCTGAGGAGGAGAAAGAGAAAGAGAAAGAGAAAGAGAAAGAGAAAGAGAAAGAGAAAGAGAAAGAGAAAGAGAAAGAGAAAGAGAAGCGGGAGCGCGAGCGTGCGAAGAGAGGAGGGCGAAGGAGAGGGAGGGCGAGGCTTGGATGGGGATATGGATGTTGATATATATGGATATAGATATAGGCATAGATATAGATATGGAACTAGAAGAAGAAGTCGAGTATAGGTAGGATGAGGGAGAGGCGAGGGAAGAAAAGACAACAGATGTGTGTATGTGTGTGTGTGAGAGAGAGAGAGAGACCTTCTCTCCTTCTCCTTTGCCGGCCCTCGAGTGCTCATCCACAACGATGTTTCTTTTCCTACAATGACGTATGTATATCTGTGTAGATGAGGCACAGACTACTATACTCTGTTATGAAAGTGACAAGTGCAGCAAGAAAATGATACAACACACGAAGACCAAACAAGAGCTAGCTTTGAATGTCGTTCATTATATCGGATCTATACTACTTCAAACAAACGATCCTCGACAGGTAACGGTAGATACCACGTTTCCTTCATCCATTTCCCGCATCTGTATCCAACAGAATTGCGAGTGAGATAAAAGCAAGAGTACCAGTACACAAAAACCCCATCCATCGCAAAAAGAGTCGGAACAGGGAGACAAATCTCCAGATCCATACCAACTATCGACGGAGAAATTCGAGGGTTCGTTTCGGATATGAGTATTGTTGATTTGGTGACGAGAGACGATGATGAGAGAGAGATCTCCATCATTCGTGAGTGAAAGGGCGGAGGTTGGATGAGGGCGAAATTGGAGAAAAGAAAGCGAACAAAATTTTGACGATAAGGACAGGAATGGTGTGACAAAACGTGTTTGTATGAACGTTTGTTTGTGGATTGCAGTAATCGTGGATTTTCGATCGATACCGAGGACAAGAAAACGAAACCGAACGCGAAAACCCTTGATGACGGGATATAGGACATATTCCTCGTTCTACGCCACACCTATAGACAAAAACACCAGCGGCCTGTACAGTGGTGAAGCAAAGCCGAAATCAGACCAGGGGTCGGGAGACCAGAACCGTAAACGCCGTTGTGACAGAGGGGATGCTAAATGACATAGAAACTCGTTGTCGTCACATGGTGCTCAAGCGTTGGTAACCTGAAAGATTGTTAGTAGTGGACATGTTCAATGGGTGAGTTGGGTATACCTTGAGGATTCTTCTGGAGTAGTCTTGGTTGTCTGCAATGCTACCATCACTCATTCTTCGTTGAGCCATGACAGCTGGGTCAAGACGCATATCGTTGAATGAGGAAGCACCTCCACTGCTGGTAGGTGGTTTGCCACCAGAGATGAAACTGCTCACGGCAGCATTTCTCTTGTACTCCTCCTCAATCTCCTTTCTCTTGCGATTACGCATGAACAAGAAGAGACCTCCAATGATGGCAGCAATGGCAACAACACCGACAACGACGCCTGCAGCGATGCCGGCCTTGCTTGGTCCACCGCCTCCCGAAGCCGAGCCAGATGACGCAGCAGCACTTGTGACCTCACTCCCAGCTGTAACGACGACAGTTTGTCCCCCAACGGTCACAACCGATGGTTTCGCAGAAGATGTGGCTGATGCAGTCGAAGATTTGGCTGTATCAGAAGCCGCAGCTGCAGCGTTTGTAACATCAGTGGTCATTCCAGTAATATAGACGTTCCAATATCCACGAGCACCACCTATTGTCTTGTTAGTAATTACTCACAGAGGGTGTGAAGAATCAACCTACAGAGTTCCGAACCGAATCCTGGGCATCCGATGGTACACTTTGAATTATCGACCTTGGTTGATGCGGGAGGTAAGTTTTCACCGCAGTAGCAGTAGCTCGAATTCGTCATTGCAAAGGTAGCATATTGCAAAGCATAGCAGTTATCTCCACATGAACCTCTCGAGTTGTACTGCAGCGTGTCGTTGAAGATCATGCCAGTGGAAGACGAAAAGCAACCTTGGGACGTCCGGTCCAGAGCCAGGACATTTGTGGCGGCAAACAGGGCCGTGACGGCAACGAAAGAGAATATCGACTTCATTGTGGGATGTGTGATGGCCGCGGCCGCGGGGTGGATATAAGGGTCGCTCGTATATTGAGTGTTCGGTTTCGGGTCGATGGTTTTCGTCGGAAGATCCGGGCAGAACGCGGTATGGTGTTGAGGTCTCTTGCAGGTCGTACCACACACACAATCTTTCGCTCTTCGAATTCGACTGGGAGAGTTGGAGATGGATGAGAGCGATGGATGACGATGATTAATCGACGATATATGTGTAGTTGATCAGATGGATGGATAGATGGAGCGATGGATGATCGGTCTTCGTTTGTTTCGGAGAGGGGAGTGGCTCGGTTTTCTTGAAACAGAATCCCTGACTGGACGTGTCTCCTTTTCTTTCCTTCTTTTATCAACAGGACGCAAGTCGGAATGCAGAGCAAGCAATGGTGAGGCCGTAACGAGTGTGCCTTTGTGTTCGAAGTGAAGGTTTTAGTGGAAGAGAGCGAAAGACATCGGAAATCGATGATGGAAGTTGTCGGATGACAAAGAGCGTGGGAGGTGGAACGATGGAGACCGTGTGTGTCAGTGGTGGTGGAAATGGTGAGGATGTGAGGAGAGGGAGGGAGGGAGAGGAGAAGGAGAGGGACCTGGCGTGAAGGCTGCAGACCAGCCAGCCAGGGCAGAGGGAGGGCAGAGAAATGGTGAAAAACGGGCGAGAGCCAGTCCGGCCAAAGGATTCGTTTGCTGTGGGTCCGAGGTGGGTCTGAGGTGGGTCTTGAGAAATTGCGACGCGAGGACTAGTCTCAGGAACAAGAATTTGATTGGCTGCTCGGGGGGTCTTGGCAGCATGGATGGGGCATGGGATTGACAGGGGAGGCCAGGGGCAGAACAGGGGTATTTAAGGCTAAATCCAGGAAGAAGCTTGCAGCAAAATAGCCAGCGAATCCCCAGGCTGGACTGGCTGTAATACAAAGTAGAATGGAATTCATCTGAACCTTTGACGCCCGTACTTGTACTGGCATATTGCACAGTCCAGTACAGTAGGAGAGTAAGATCGGTTGACGCGATCTGTTTATTGGTCGACAAGACCTGGAAGGTACTGTACAGTATGCACGGTACTGTACGTAGGTCAGGATGATATTTTCAGACTTACAGTACAGTACCAAACAAAACAATATGCACCACTCACATCTTCGTATAATTTTATACTTTAATCTACTTCTGCCAGTACATACTTTACACCCACGTACTTTGCACCACCGTTCCGGCTGACGCGGACGCGACCAAACTGTGATTTTGATTTCAAGTACCGCTGTCACCAAACTCACAGTCAGTCAGTCACACCTTTCTTCCATGGCTGTCCAGAAACACCCAGGCGCGCCGCCCACCCACTCATCAAGCCCTCCGTTCCATGACACTATTCCCAACCTGACTGCCCGTGGCAAGGAAGCCCAGGACAAAAGCCAAGGCATGCACCCTCCCAATTGCCCCTTCCGGTCTGGAAAGCGAGGATCACGAATCTTGGAACACCGGACTGCCCTGGGTCGGGCCCAAGACTGGACTTCCAGCGCCCAGATCATTGGTCAAACGCACATCAGTCGAGAAGATCTTCACATTCAGGAATTACTGCTGAAAGTTAAATCCAGCGGGGCAGTTAAGAGTATTGTATGGAGGTATAGTAAATTGGTTCATGAGAGCAAGAAAAAAGAGGTGGGCGAGGATGCCAGTGGGCTCAAGATGAAAATATTCTCATGCTAATGCATCTCGTACTCGATAACTTCCGCAATACGAACCACCTTACCATCACCACCACCACATGCACCTCAGTTCGCTCCCGACGTCAGCAGTACTGTCACCAATCCACGTCACTAGATTTTCCAATCGCTCAACTCTAAGCAGCCTGGCTGTGCTGACAACCACTAATTACCCCGACTAATTCAATCTGACCCAACACTTAACCAATTCGATGGTCTGACCACCAGTCATTTGTACTGTACCATCCCATCTCATGCCCAGTACTATTTGATACCCAAGTACAACCAAAGCACCATACCAAGCATTACAGACAACAGACATCATTCCAATCCATCGCATGGCAGCTCATCTGAAATCCACAGCAGTATCAGCAAACTCGTCTCAAAGTCTCGCAACGCAAGCTCCATCCAGTACAGTGACACCAGGTGATACAGCACGAGCACAGCCTCCTCCTACGCACCACCCAAACCTCCGCAACCGAAAGCCCGAAGCTCAAACCTTCGCTCTCCTACGGAGTATTCGCGCTGCATCACATACCCCTTTCCTTTTTCTCGTTGTATTATTTTTATTATTATTACTATTATTCTTTTCTTAATTAAGTTCTGACTGGTTGTTGGTTGCACGGGACTTTTTTCACTCCCATGCATGGATACGAAGTGGTGAGTGAACCCTTCCTTTTCTATTTTTACGCCTGCATCTTCATCCGTGGCATGGGACAGGAGGCTCCACGACTCCACGCCGGCCGGAGTGGATTATTGGATTTCGCTGTCCTGCTGGCATGGCTGCCCACCTGGCACCTGTAAAATGCAAGTGCAAGTGTGACCTTGACCCCCTTTCGGAATTGCTCAAGAGCTCAAGAAAGTGTCGTGCATATAAAAAAGTGGGATGCTGCAGCGCGCAGGTCTTACATCATTTTCAAGATTTCAAGACTTCTTTTTCTGGTATCTTCGAGAGACTAGCATCCGTCTATCCATCTCGAGGGTATACAACTTTAATTTTGACTTGCCCTTATTGCCCTCCCTCATGACAAGAAAACAAAGTATTCTCCCCTCTCTCACACATACCAACATTCCTTTTCCTCTCCACCTGTCAGACAAACTCAGACATCTCATCTATCTCATCCCAAAGATCAGCCATGATCTCGGCAAGGGAACCGAATTACGTCGTTTCAGATATAGATCATCGCAAGATTCACAACAGATAGATGACTTGCTTCCTCCTTCATCTCTTGAAACCAAACAGCCAAGAAACGTTAAACAAATGTTTCTTTGCTTCTTCTACTTCTACTTCTTCTACTTCTTCAGCTCGCTGCTCGTCCCACTCTCTCCATCCGAAACCCCATCCATCTCTCGCTCCAGAAATGGAAGCCATGGCCAGTGCCCAGTGAGGAGAGATCTCATGATCCCTTTTGCTACGGATCAACACTGCCACTGCCACTTGCTTGCACTTGCTGCATAGCATCCTACAGACCTGCGGTGTAGGTAGGGTTTCGTATTTCCTTCACCGTTGTTTCAATGCCGCCATACCTTTACTGCAGTCGTGACTCGTGAGTGCTTGGAGTGGTGATCCTGGCCTAGCTGAGAATAGTTGAGTCGAGATGCTACAGTACGAACAGCACACAAGGCGGGGGATGCGGGGTTGGTGTACCGTCCCTCTCGCTCTGCGGGACGTGTCCTTCGAGTATCAAGCATCGAGCGTGCTTAACTTGTGTCTGCTTCTGGTGGTTCTTCAGGCTAGGAAGATGCCTGAGAGATTGTGGAGGATGGTGTTTTACTTCTTCTTCTCTCTGCTTGCGCAGCTGTCATGGAGTTGTGTGTTGCTATGCCAAACAAAGTCTTGCTTAGTCCTAACAACTACAGAGATATACCTCAGCATCAGCACTCCTAGATCAAGTAACAGCTCTTCTCTACAACTGAGCATATCGAGTGATGGAAATCATCACCACCACCATTTCCTCAAAGTAGACAATTCTTTCAACATCCAACCAATCTTTCCATCCAAAGCAGACCAGATTTCCCAACTCTCAACCCTTACACGAGAGACCGCGTCCGCAGCAGCAATGAACGCTCCATCATCGACCAAACGTTGAATCGCCGCTCCGAGTCACGCTCCTTTTCAAGGATCAATGTCCCAAATATTCCTCGCTTCGCTAACAAATCTCCCTTGATGCTAGAGGGTCAAAGGTCCAAGGTCAACACAAAATCCCATCAAGAGCAGCAAAGAACCAGCACGACTAACACGTCTAATGAAGTCTGCGCTCTCACGAATCAACTTCATACCAGATGGGTGGATGGATGGATGAGTATTATATGATTCCTCTATTCTTCTATTCTCCTCTCAGAAGTCGAGCCTTAATTAGCTGGCTAGGTAGAGTACCAGCTCATCAGGATACAACAGTAGTAGTATCCACCTCTCACACACTCAACCTGCCCCATCTCACCGCACCTCACGCCACCTCATGCTCTCTCTCCTCCTCCACGCATAATTCAAAACCCAGAGTTTGTCCGTCCCTGCGTCAGGTTCGTCTGTATCCTTTCTTTCTTTCTTTCTTTCTTTCTTTCTTTCTCTTTCAGTACTACATTTTGAACTGCATGCATTACTTCACTTCCCTTCCTTTCAAATAGAGGAAACCCCAGACGCCATAGGCTACCAGCTACCATGTATCGCCTGCCAGAACAAAACAGAACAAAACATCACAACAAAACAGAAATGACTCCTTCACGCCATGGCAGAGTGCATTATACCGCCACCCTAGTGATTTAAAACGTTCGCTCATTCGCTTAGTGGAGGAAGTCGGAAGGAAAGATTCGGCATAAAGAGAAGTAGAAGAAGGAAAGGGCCGGAATTTCGTGTCGAGTGAGGTCTGGCGTTTAGAAGTACATGGAAGTATGTATATCGAAGAGAAGAGATAGGTACTGAGGCGAGGAAGAAGCGTTTTCGGGTTGAAGCGAGAATGTTTTGTTTGTTGTACACGAGAAAGCCCCTCTCCTAGTCGATGGGATGGGAACAGCTGGCTGCGGAGCAAGATCATGGTATCGAAAGAAGAGGAGAGCTCAAGGCCACATGCATTCATACATGAACATCCAATCACCATACCAACTCTCAAAGCGGCCCACCAATGTACTGAACGCATCACTAGGACTCTTCCAGGCGCGGGAGAAGATGCCATCCGTCATCAAATGTCGCTTGATCGCGATATTCATCGCGAAACTCGAAAACGAGCAGCCGGTGAACTGGGTGCTCTTCGACAGGACTAGGAAATCGACGAGGGCTTGTTGGTCCCAGCTTAGATCCGTGAGCTGCTTGAGCTTGTCACCTTTCAAGAGGTCGACTTTCGATGTCACATTCAGCCCGACCTCTTTAGCTGCGATCTCGGCGAAACGGTGGCCTTCTGTGGCGTTTCCGGAGGCGATGTAGGCGTGCTTGAGTTTGTGGACTTCGGCTTGCTTCATGTAGCCTTCGCTCTGGGTCTTGAAGTTGGGCCAGAAACCTAGAGCGTCACTTTCGGTACGTAAGTGAACACCGAGGTATTTGGGTGGTGACTTCTTGATATCTGCTTCTTGTCCGGCAAATTTCGCCATCTCTGTAATGGTATATGCTGCCAATTCTTGGATATCTTTTCGTATCCTCAGTAGATCCCCAAAAGTAGCTGCGAATTCTGGTCCATCTCTCATAATGGGCCATTCGAAGAAGGTAGCCCATTTGAATCGAAGGGTCAATGGACGCTCGACTGAAGGTTGGTTCTCGTATTTGACGGCCCAGGCGTCGAATTTGGTTCGGAAGAGGTCTAGATGTCTATTCACACCACGGCCATCACACCCATCCAAATCCATATTGAGATCCTTGGGGTAGAACTCCTTGGCCTCCTTCTTCTTCTCGGCATTGGGAAAGTGATCTGTATCGTTATAAATCTTCATCTGCGGACAGAACTCGCCCATCGAATCTGTGAAATGCTTCTCGTCAAAAAAATAGCCAAAGGGTTGGAAGCCCGTGGTAAAGATGTTTGCCAGATTCTCCTCTGACCGGCGCTGGATCCTGGGCATGATGATACCTGAAGCACCAGCCTCAATTCCATATCGTATGCAAGTCAGGATGAAGTTTCGGATGTTGCCTATTCCTCCAGAGTTATTGTCGCAGACGAATACCAGTCCCGGCTGCCATTTCGTCTCGTTGCAAGTCCGCGCCAGTGGCCAGCCGATATATGGGCCATTGAAGTCATAGTCTTTCAGGCTGAGCTTTCGCGGGGTCGTCGGCGGCACCTTATCCAGCGCAATCACCTCCTGGAGAGGCGCAGAAGGATGAAATGTATATGCAGGCTCGGCGACCGATGATGCTGAAGTCAGCGAAGGATTTGGGGGTATGGCGCCGTTGGGGGGAGGAGGAGGAGTTTGTCCCAAGGCAGCTTCACTCCCTGGAGGTGGAGGCGGTCGAATGAACTCTGTGAATGACGAGTCGAAGAAGAAATGGTTGACCAGGACGACATTGACCACCAGCGCCACCAGCACGATGTATCTGTATTTCCACCATTTGATGCGCACGACTCCGTTGATCATTTCGGAGACAGCTTTCTGGACCATCGTTGCCAGAGAACAGCGCACGTTTCTTCTTCAAGGAGGGGGAGCCCGTGTCCTTTTGTAGGCTAGGCTAGGCAGTCAATTGATGGTGATTCAGTCGTGGATCCTCGCTGCGACAAATGGAATGCCGGTGGTTGACGGGAAGGGATGGAGGTGCATTCCAGCGCCTCAAGAAATATTTGAGGATGAGTTATGAGCGTGAGGCTTTGAGGGCTGCTGGCTGGACGGCGCAGGTTCTGGGCGCACGCGAAGAGTGGCTCCTTGGGGGATCTTGGCGGGCGCGGAACGGCCAGCTAAGGCCAAGCGAGGAAAGGCGCGGTTAGGTGGTTTATATAAAAGGGATAAAAGGGGGATGAAAGATGATGCGGAAACAGGGGTGACTTGACAGAAATAATATCAAGAGACAACAATTAATTTATGCTCATGAAATCATAAAGTTTCCCTATAATCACAGCAAATAAAACACATCATTCTATTCAAAGATGTGTCAAAACACAACGATCACAACGTACGTGGTGGGGGGACGCCACAAGGGGCTTTGCTGGGCAACGAAGGTTTCAGACCCACCAAGAAGGCTGGGGGAACATCAGCCGAACTCAAAAAGGGGTTCGTAGCCTCGTTTGTTAGGTGAGTTAGTGAGTGGGTGAGTGAAAAGAGTGCGAATACGCACACGGATACGCGTAAGCATAGCTAGCTACATTAGATCCAACTATGATGTAGTGTGTGACTTCTGCTTGAACCGACCGCACAATCTCACTATCTCATTCTCTCTTGTCTGAAATTTGCAATTGTCAGTTAGCCAACCTGACCTCGGAGAACAAGAGAATGTGTCGAGAACTTCAGGTCTTGGATCTCTTGGGGAATTTTGGATACAAGAATACCGGGCTTTACTTGGGGGTTGGGAATCGCATCCCTTGCAGCCTTGTTGCATTAAAACTATTGATACTCAAGACATTCAATGCAGGTATGGTTGAGATACAGCTTCTATCACTTTCAAAACATGAGAGCTCGCTTATTTCAAGACATCAGACGAAAGCTGCACTGTCCTTGCTGGCACAAAAGCATGTTGATATTTCGCTTGATACCTAGTCAATCACCGAAGAACCCCTAAAATGCTGAAGCCTTATGAGAGAATTTTTAACTCCAGACTCCCTTACAAAGCAAACAATCCTTTTGCCTATCCTCCCCCTCCTCAAGTCGAATCCAGCTTCATCCAAAGACGTCACTTCAACCCAAAAGCCTTCCTATGCGCCTTCGCAACCCGCCTCCCCCTCTCCACAAGCGAAAGAATCGACATAATCGCCAAAACCTCAAACTCCTCCCCAAGACCAACCGTACTATCGCCCCTCAAAAACCTAAACATCCCAATTACCCTACTCGGATTACTCGCTCTAGACGAATATCCCAGCCCAGCATAAACAGCAATCACATCCCCTGTACTAACTCTAATCAGCTTCAAGCCTCCGCTATCTCTATCAATCGTCCTGACGAACGGTCCCGAAGTTTGTCGCCATTCGAATCGCTCACGGACATCGTTCCAAGGAAGCGTGTGGCAGAACTCGTATTTCTCCGCACTGAAAATGCCACCTGTGGGAGCTAGTTGTTCGAATTTGAATTTCGGACGGATGGGCTGCGGCTTATCCGTGGCTTGAGATGAGGAGCGTGGGAAGGAGAAGTTCGTCGTTGAGAAGTTCGCCCGTGCGGATCGGGGTGGTGTTGGACAAAGGGTCATTTCCGTCACCTGGGTTACGGAGTGGAATTTCGCGAAGGAAATCACGCTTGAGGCTTTTGAGGGGCCAGAGTGGATGAGGAGATCTGGTCGGCTGGTGCTGATTTGCGAAGAGGGATCTTTTTGGATGGTGATGTAGAAGAGGTGGGGTGGTGCTGGGAGAGGCTTGAGATCGTTTGGTGAGGGCGCTGGTGAGGATGGACTGAGAAGGATGTCGCCTCGAGAGCGGAAGAACGTGATGTCTCTGGGCAATCGAGGGTATGTTATGTAATTCGGTGAACGCAGTGGATAGCGAACGAGCTCGTAAGCCGACTCTTGTCCATCAGAAGAGTAAGTAGGAGAACTTCCAGAACTACTCTGATATCCACGTGTTTCGACTGGCTGGTCGAAGCCCAGAACATCCATCCACTTACTTCGGGAATTAGATCGATGCATCGAGTCAAATAAAGTCGAGTCGGATGAATCACTTTGGCGAGTTCCAAGTAAGCAAAAGATTGCCACAAGTCTTTATATTGTGATCAAAACACCGATCCGACAAGGCTGATGATAAGATATATAGCATGCTCAAAGTTTCAATATATGCCGCCTTGGCGTGAGGTGAGATGAGCCTAAATGCAATGATTGCTTCTGCTGCTCGGACTGAAACGTATAGGCTGCACGCCCGTATTGACGGCTGTTAACGTCATTGGCTAGGATGCAAATATGCGACATGCAACATTGTTTTTCTGGAGGATGGTGATCGATGACAAAGCGTCTGGGTAGGACGAAGGTTGCGAAAGATCCACACAAGGATTCTCGGTGGACGTGGTAAGCTGCGAGGGAGGGTCGTACAAGTTCGCTTTGACGTGTGAACGGTGTAGTTGAGGATGGAGTTGAGTGAGTGCGTCCCTTGAAACTGGAGAATAGTTTGATGAAATGCAGGGAACGAAGAGAAATAAGTTTGGCAAGCTATCCTAATTTGGGAGCCGTTCGCGAGACACCTGGAGCAGCTTCATTATGAGGTCTAGTACACATCTGCCTATTTTGGCTCGCTCTCTGGCACAGTCTGCGCGATTTCTGACGAGTAGTCATTCACGTGCCCTTCTGCATCGAATAGACCTTCAACAATTCTACGTCCCATAATAGACGGTAAGAATCCGTGCCATCTCAAGCGCAAGTTTGACCTCGATAGACAATCGACATGGCATTCGATACCGCGAGCGTATTGTCGCTGTGCTGTTCTCAAGCTTTGACCTCTAAAATCCAGCTGCAAGTGTGGTATCAACTATGGCCGTTACCCCAGATTCATGGATACATTGCGGGTAGTCAAGGTAGTCGAAATATTTGCAATGGACGATCATGCTCCGCTTCGGATTCGGTAAGCGGGAGAGAGCTCGCTGCTTCCCGTCTCGATTCGAACATCTTGGCTGGGGGACATTGAAGCAAGTCTTAATATTCAACTCTTGCTGATACTTTACACCGTTGGGCATGTCGACTTTGAATAGGAAACACGATGATGCCTCCTACAGCGACTACATATGCCGCATCTGTAAAACCTTTCCCTTCATCTCCCGTAGCGAATGATCGCCAAAGACCAATGGCTAGACTGCCAATGACAACAGCCACCCAGAGAAGATAGATGCCATGGCATATTTTACAGCTTCATGTAAGGTCCCTGCCTCAGCCATATCATTTTCTGTTTCAAGGATCTCAAAGTTGTGAAATGGTCCAGGCTCCACAGGATCCTCAGCAGGCTGCACATGAGACTGGCGGTGTCGCCGTCGTTCAGCCTCATGATCAATTGTGCCCCTGAGCTCAAGTCCAGAGCTTGCCGCTGTGCTCATGCTATTGAGAACATCCCCTTGCAGCTTCAGAGAGCCGGCAATTGATTCAATCTTAGGCGTAGCTCCTTTCCACAAAACGTAGAATAATTGACGCCAATGTACTCGTCGAAATATATTCCATGTGACATGGTGAAATTCGAGGATCCCAGAACAGATAGAACCAAGGATATACTGGAAAGCAGTCTGGTTACTAGCAATGTTAGGAGCCAAATCAGGAAGAGCAGCCCCGATGTTTGTGTATGCCGAAAGAAGAGCCTCGAGGATGTCGTTGTATTTACTTGCTACCTAGTTCGCCTATGAGCTCGATGGCGATTAAGCTGCGAGAAGATCTTATACATTACCTGAAGGGCAAACTTGATTGGAGCCTGATTCGTGAGCCTGGCTGCAAACAGGGAAGACAGAGCAACATACCCAAATGTAGGCCAAGTAGGGTACCATGGCGTAGAATAATCCACCGTCCATCGAATATTTCCCTATTACTCTGATAATTGACCCGATGCGCGATAGGATGTGGGTAGACTGCACTCGCTGTTCGATGCCAATGTCCCTGATCGCATCCCAAACATCTTGCAGCCCAGTCGATTCGATTCTCTTGGCATCATCTTCAGAGATTGATTGCTTGAACTTCTCCATGGCAACTCTCACACCGGGAACGACACGTCCTTGACTAGCCATTCTGAGGAGATTGAACGAAGCAGGGAAGTCAAAGACAGAAGAAGAGACGGAGGAGAAAAGGAAGCGATTGCTATGTATGACGGGGCTGTGCAGCACGGTACGATTGCTATTGCCCATTCGCCTTGCTTACTGAGGCTAGCCAATAGATCTGGGGTATCAAGCTTAGACCCAGTGACCTGGTTCTGGCGTATCAATAAGTTAGACGAGACATTGTCTCGTCTATTGCGAATCTAGGTGAAATTGGTAGTCGAAAGATCCTCCGCCGTGTGTAGCTTATCGTTAGGTAGCTCTATCGTTATATTTTGCTGGTGCGTAAAGATCTAGCTGGCTGGGCAGCTGTGCCTGAGCAGGTGCCATGGCTGCTTTCCTTCACTTTTTAGGTGGAGTTGTTAGCATCTGATGAGCTGTAGGCTCTGTGGTGCGGTGCCTAGAACTGCACAAGACCAAATAAGAGTCTGAGAAGATGTAAGTCATAAAGGTGTCAAGTCATCTACATGGACTCACGGAAGTAAGTATGAGGATGATTCGATTAGATGACAAACATGGTAATTTGACACTCGATAGAAGTCAGAGAAGGAATTACTTTACCTACTCCTACCCTACCCTTTCCCTAGAGAAGGACGCTAGACCTCGTTTAGAGGGCGAGGCTCGGCTCCTACCGGTTTCTTATATTCACGCCACATTTCATCAACAACATCGACATTCAAACTGCTGCGTATTTTCTTCATCTCTTCTTATTGATACTTTCGATGCTCTGGTATGTTCTCGTCATCGCCATGTACAGTACGTGGTGACCACAGCATCAAGGAAGAATCAATAGTTCTCACCTGTTTACAACGACTCAATGCTAACTGTAAGTGCATCACCATTACACGGCTTCAAGGATTGTTAACGCAATTGAGTTCCGAATCCCCCTTCCCGTTAAGTTCCAAGGTATAGCACACGATTCATTACATCAGACCATTCATTGCTTTCCGTTCTCCATAAACCGACCAGCCATTAAGCAGTCACTACCTGGGTCAGAGGATTCCACCAGGCCAGCTCGATATCATCATGCTTCATGAAGTCGAGTGGCATCTCAACCAACGTTCCTCTGATCTTCGCCAACAGCTCCTTGACTTGCCTGGCACTTTCCTCCCCAGCCGGGAAGTTTGGTCTCATAACATGACCCCAATCCATAAGATGAACATTTAAAGCCTCTCCCTGGAATCCCAACTTTCTCTTTGCCGCCTGCGCCACATACTGCGCCCAGAAATGCATCGAGTTATCCGGCGCTGGGGCAAACACCTTCCAGAACGTCTCTGTGTTCGTCTTTGCCGTGCCTTGCCACAGAGACAGGAAATCATCTCCAAGGGGATCCACAACCAGCTTGTCAGCCTCGGTGCCAAAATCATAGTCGCTCGGGGAAGGTGAGACGTGGAAGGTCCCATCGGGGATCCGCATGTCCTGAGGTGCGAGTAAGCCCAGATGCTTACGGAACACATATCGGCGCATCGTGGCTGCAAACTCGCGCGCCTCATATGGCTTCCCGTCCATGGTGGATGCAATGACTCTCGAATCCTCAATGTAGAGCGCGATCTCTGAATCCCGGGTCCCTTTCATGGAACGGTCGTTGAGGTTTGCCGAGCCACAGATGACCACGCGATCATCGGCAATGAGCAGCTTGGAGTGTACATAGAGCTGCTCGCTCACGAATGCATTGACTTCCTCGGTCGCGGTACCTGTCCACGGTACTTTGCGGATGTCGGTACCAGCTTTCATATAGCATGAGCTTACTGTGTTCCATCCGCTGCCCTTGTGGGAGCCAGCTGCCTGGTATCTATTGTATGCTTCATGACCAGGTGTTGGCTCGGCACCTTCGAATGCTGCATGAGCTGTACCAAAGGAGTCCACCATGTCGTCATGATCCGCACCAGCAGCATCATAGGTCGTCTCGCTTCGCAATTCCCGCCGATGTAAAGCTTCTCCAGCATTGATCCTGTCGTAGGTGCGGAGGTTGTAGAAGCGGATATAGTCTTCTGGGTTGTATCCAGCTCGCCTGATTGAGCTGTAGACGTTGGGGAAGAACAGGCCTTGGTTAATGGCATGGTAGTTTTGCTTCATGGTCAAGCGAGCTGGGAAAGCTCGAGGGTCGACAAGTTCTCCAGGATAGACCATGACTGACGGCATAACAACAAAGACTTTGTACCTGGCACCACTCTTTGCGGCTCTGACAATCCTCTCAACCAGAGCATCTCCAACCCTGTTCCAGACTGTGAGCGGCAGGGCCGACGACTTCGTGGTGAAGAATTGGTTCTCGATGTAGATGTAGTGCTCGCTGTTCTTGATCGTTTCAATATACGCATGGTAGATACTTCTCTCGGTTGACGTTCCATTCGACCAGACGCTTGCACTTCGAAGAAATTGGCAATTGACACCTCCAGTAGGATTTTCCGGCTGGTCTTGCACACGGTTGGTTTCTTTTGGGACTGGGACAAGAAATGGTCCATGGGTAGGAGTTATTGGAGTCTTATAAGTCCCGTTGGTTTCTTTTGGGACTGGGATAAGAAATGGTCCGTGAGTAGGAGTCGTTGGAGTCTTATGTCCTTCCCCTTCAGGCGGCGAGATGGAAAATGGCAAATGAGACTTGAAGTTCGTCCCAGGCTGTTCCAACTCGTTGTTCTCAGGTCCTGAAGATGCTGCAAAGTAAGGAGGGCCCTGAACCTTCTCTGCAAGGCTGCTAGCTTCCTTTGCTGTTGTTGATGTGGGATCTGATGGTTGGGAATTGGACTCTTCCTCTGTGGTAACTGGAGTAGAGGTTGTTCGCTGAATCCCCGGCTTCAAGATTGGCGAGTACCTTGTATCTAACACCGTGTTGTACTTCTTCTCGTAGATGAAGTTCCATCGATGTTCGAAATGGGCGCAGATGTCTTGAAGCACCGGACCGGTAACGCTGAATCCCGTGTCTGCCCAACCCATTCTCGAGTAGGAGAGACGGTCGAGGGAGTTTTTCTGCCAGTTTGCTAGATTCGCAAAGTCTTTCACACGGCCATTGTTGTAGTCTTGGCCGGGATACACAATCTGGTCGAGGTTCTCTGGATGCACGTCGGCAATCGGATGCTGGATTGGGTCCCAGCGGCCGTAACACAGGTCAATACCGCCCATCAGCGCCATCTGGCTATCGACTACGACTAATTTCTCGTGGTGTGTCCAGCCCGGGATCGGAAGACCCGCCAGAGCCAGAGCCTTCTCGATCTGGTCGTCTCCTTAGGTTTTCAGGGCGTCTATGCTGGCGTGCCCTTTCACGAGGCCCTCGGCCAGTGAGTTCAGTCCAGAAACACCAGCTTTGCCGCTCGCGTACCAGTTCGGGTGTCGGAAGACTTGGATGTTTTTGTGGCAACTTTCGAGCCAGCTTTTCGTGTGGTGTGACTCCACTATCATCATATATGTCAATACAGAGAGTGAGCTATGAAGTGTGAGTTATTCACAAGGAAAGCTTACAATGAACTGTTTGAGGCACCTCCTTGTATACAATGATGTTGATCTTCACTCCACGCTCCGCAGCCGCGGTGAGCATTCGGTCCAGTCTGTAGTTCTCATTTTCCGACGGCGGGCGTCTGAGATACACCTCTGGCGATAACCACCCTGTGTATCATGGTTACTCCTCTGGTCTCAACTGGCTTCAGAGTCGAGTCTCTACTTACAACCTTGGATCCATATGGTGGATTGTGCCTTTTCCAAAGCCTCGGAGACCGCCCAAAAGTATGCACATCCAGCAACGTGGAACTTGACGACATTTCCCTCTCTAATAGGGACCGAGCATTCATGTTCGTGCTTCAGAGCAGGATTCGAGAGCCCGAGAGCATTGGATGCGCTTCCGACGATATTTCCCAGGCTGAATTTCTTGGTCGTATCCGCTGCTGAGGGTATGTTTGCTTGTATCTGAGCAGCTCTTGTCTGCAAGCCCTGCCTGGCCTCCTTTGCTCTGTTGAGTAGGAACGCCATACTGGGCAAACTCCACCTAAGCAATGGATGAGTTTGAACGAGGCTATTTAAGCCCTGATTTGATCAATGATTTCTTCAAGTACTGTGGGTTTGGAATGACTGACTGGCACCTGAAGAATAGACGCGGATCCGAGTCCAAGATGACGAGCGCTTGAAACTTCTTGAAGCTCCCATCCCAGGCAAGCTACAGGTCTTTATAGTAAGCATCGTTACATGAATACTGAAATTTTTGCCCAGTGTCATGATCCATTCATCGAACCAAGGAGACTATCGCTACGGTGCTCCGCGACTGCTATGCTACCGGGCGCAAGCCACAGCCGCAGCCAATTCAGTCTAAAGGTCAACACCAGAAACCCCCGTCGTGGTCCAAGTAACCCATGGCGTGGATGAACTCGCAGATCAGCAAGGGTTTGGCGCCACGCTCAACCAGCTAGCAAAGCGGGAGGGGGCTCCAACCATGCAGGAGCCATAATTCGGGCTTTCCCGAATTTTGGACTACTCGAGTGCCCCCCACCAAGACCTTCCCTCACCCCTCACCCCTTACCCCCTCTAACTCTTTTCCTCCACGTCGCGGTCTCCAATTCGTGGCTCTTCTGTGAGCTGAAAGCTCTATGATAAGTGTGAACAAGTTCGTCAGCTCACAACTGCACATCGCAAAGGCTGAGTTGAGTGAGGCAAGTCTGTACAGGGATGCTTCAAGTGTAGTCGATCATTGCCGACCGAAGATCACTTTTTCCTATGCATGGACTGGATACGATGAAGGGCAGGACAGTACAGTAGAGTACAAGAAGTATGCTGAGGATGCAGGCCAAGTATATGTCTCGTATTTCTCCGAATAGGCGTTTACGTTGATGGACTCTCGGAAGAAAGTGCACATGTCTACAGTACTATACTGTACGGATTTATGACAGCACGAAGATGGAAAAGCCAAGATGAGTCAAGTTCTATCAGCTATCAGGGGAATGGAGGGGGCGGGCGGGATCTATCGAGGGGCGGGCCGAAGGGCTGATCATCTAAGCAATCTATCTACTGTACTGTACTGTACCTTCGTAGCGCCAATGCACGGAGGGTCCGTAATAAAGTACATACATACAGCACGCACTCAGCAAGTACTGTACTGCGTGCGGTCTAACTTAGACAGACCACGCAGCGGCTTTACCGACTTACGATGTCTTGCCAACCCCACCGTAAGTGTAGCACTTGCAAGTATGTGTGGGTAGATATTCTGCTGCTGGGGCGGATAGGTATGGTTGTGTTCGAAATATGCGATTCTTTAAGCTTTAGCAACGAGGAAGCCATTCCCCCCATGTTGCAGTCAGCAGTAGCTTTACCCCTCCCCCTCCTTCCTCTTCGGCATGTCCACACGATGACCACTGGACCGATGTCTCAGTTCAGCTTCAAGACAGTACTCTATATCATGGCGATCTGATTGCGTCTTGCAGCAGTGGAAGGTTTGGGTCAGCCCAACACTAGTCATGACCCCAAGGATAATGCAAACTCTAGTAGAGAGCAAGACCTGCGGCCTGTACGAAGTACGCAGATCTTACTTGAATCGAATATATGTGGACGTGCAAAGAGTGTAAAGACGCCGGGCTAAGCGGCATGGCGAAGTTCGAAGATGTGTATGGAGGGCGTATCATGCAACCACAACCTTTTGGGAAGATAGTAACCAGCTGAAAGCTTCGCAGCAGGTATCAAGCAGCAACTTCTTCTCGAAATGGGCAGGTTGCGGTCGAAAACGTTACAGAAACTTGAGGTCAATGAGAAATACCTCGAGATAGGATACCCGTAAACATAGCAAATCAGGAAAGGGTGTGATCCTTAATTGGCAATGTATCTAATTCATTAGCAAGGGCACTCCTCTCTCTTACTTCCTCCATTCCTCCTTCGAATACCTCTACAGTATCTTCTAAATCTTCAGACAATTGAGACATACTTGCATCTTTGTAACTTTGCATCATCATGTTTGGCCTTCCTGGAATCTCTGCCCTCACCGGCATCAACAGCCACACAAACAAACACCCGAATCCTTCAACCACCATCTATCCATACCGTCGTGCTGGAGATGCGCCATACGAAATCAAAGAAGCAGACTTACGCTCGGTCATCTACATCCCAAAGGAGTTCAAATACGGCGCGGATGGAAAGACTCCCGTTATCCTCGTCCCAGGAACCGGCAGCTACGGCGGAGAAGCATACGCTCCCAACTTCGCAAAGCTGCTCAAGAAGAGCTCGTTTGGTGACCCAGTATGGCTCAATATCCCAGGACGGATGAACGATGCCTCGCACAGGAACGCCGAACACGTCGCCTATGCCATCAGCTACATCTCCGCTGTATGTGGGCGGTCCGTAGCCATTGTCGCCTGGTCTCAAGGAAACCTCGCAACTCAATGGGCACTCAAGTACTGGCCGAGCACGCGTCTCGTAGTCAACAACTTCATCGCCCTGTCGGCAGACTTCCACGGCACCATACAGGCTTCAGCGCTGATGCCCTTCAACGTCGGTCTCGGTAACCCAGGCGTCTGGTCGCAGAAGCGGCACTCGAACTTCCTTCGAACCCTCCATGATGATAATGGCGACTCGGCGTACGTGCCGACGACCAGCATCTACTCGGCCACCGACGAGATCGTCCAGCCGCAGTTCGGCACGGGGGCCAGCGCCTACCTGAAGGACGTCAGGAATGTCGGCGTCACGAACTGCGAGCTGCAACAAGTCGCCGTACTCAAACCCGCAGGCGCCGTCTATTCCCACGAGACTGTCATGTCGAACCCCATCGCGTGGGCATTGGCCGAAGATGCCATCAGGCATGGAGGTCCAGGCCGGCTAGATAGGATCGATCTGAATAGACTTTCCTGGAAGATCGTCGCCGATGGCTTGACCGTGGCAGACGGCGCGGCCACAGAGGCATTGGTCCTGTCTGCTGGCGCATCAATCTTGAGCTATCTATGGAAGGTCCCCATGGAGCCTAAGATTCCACAATATGCCCTCGCGCAGTTGAAGACGCCGGTTGGGAAGGTTGAGGTCGGGCAGCAGCCAGTTACTGTTTCCCAGACGGAAGTCGCAGCATAGCTGAAGTCAATTTATGTTTTCTTTTGAGTTAACGACCTGAATACTTTCTATATTTGGGACGTGGAGTATGTGCTCTTGGTTACCTTTGTGCCGGCTATGGGATAAATGCTTTGTACAGTCGGGTCTTCATAGTTTGACACTGTCTTGTTTTATTTTCCAGGAGCTCGGAGCAAAAAAAATCTTCCCCATCCTCATTCCGCTCAAATTGTCTCAAGTGCATAACACTACCATGGTCTCAACTTTAACATTCCCCAACGCAATTAGAAGATTCCCAAAGCCCATATAGCCATTAACCTCAAGCCACAGACCAACCAATCACAGCTGAGTCTACTCTTTAATTTCTAGCAACAAATAACTCAGTGATTGTTGATACTCAAACAAGTAGGTATTCTATGACCTTCAGGCTACCACGGGTAATGTTGAATCTAGTCGGCTAGCTACTAGGATATTGTAGAGGAACGAAATTCCAAGACCATATAGCAAGAGAGGTAGCAAGGAGCGACGCACCAGCGGAATTGCTGCCTTCAGTAAATAACAGATTAATCATTTCCAAAGATAGCACATATATGAAGAATGAAAATTGATAAAAGATAACTAGGAAAATATATATGTTAGATAGAATATGTGTAAGATGCGTAGTCCTTGTACAACTTTCAAGTGATGGTCTCTTATATGTACGACGAGCTGTATCAGTCATGTGACAAAGAAACATCCGAGGTTCCTCCCTACCACAACATGCAACCATATGCAGCGGGGTAGCCATACCGTGAGAAAGGGACGAGGGTTCTGGGATACGGAAGGTCTAGTATATGGTTGAAGGGCACAAGAAGTGATGTGTTGCAACTCAATGATTGGATTTTGAAGGACAGTGAGGATCCTTTCCCTAGTCCTACCCACGCCTTTCCCCCACTAGGAATGAGGAGGGAGCTAAAAGAATACTCAGGGGATAAGGTAAAAGATGAGAATAAGGATAAGGGAATAAAGAACTGTACGATTATTTGAATGAAAGCTCATTCAACAAATATATCATAGCATAGTAGAAGCGGGCTTGTCGGAACGGAAACCTTACTCTAAAAAGATATGTAAAATTCACATGAGAATATTTATCCATCATAACTCGTGACATCCAATGAGTGCAGCAGATCTCAGAACGAGGAACGGTCGAGGAGTCCTCAAGTCATTGAGTAATCTTCGCCAAGTCCCAATAACGAACATTGAGACAAAAGTATCCCGAGGGGAGGGGGGGTAGCATCGCCTCGAAAGTGGTTTGAATGAATCGAAGCTTAAATACGATGGTAGGCTATTGCTTGCATTTGGGTATTCCTTGTACAAAGTAAAGGTAAGAGGGAGATGGTCATTTGTAAAGTATAAAGCTCTAGGTAGATTGTCCAGAATAGCGTTAAATACCATTGAAGAACTAACAATCCTTCTAATAGTACCAAAACCGAACGAATTTTGCGTGCTGCCATACCTTAGCTATTGCCATCTCGAAGGGGGTGGACAGGCGACAGACTAGGGATTGGTGTTCCAAAGTCTAAAAGATAGTGATCTAGAGCTTGAACTAACTTTGCTGCTTCGATCGTTTGAGCGGATCACAACGCCTATATTAACGCACCAAGTACCACTATACCTGCATTCGGTGAACTGGTTACACAAGGGCTTGAGGAGCGACATCATCTTCTTCCAGCCTAACACCGCGTTTGCCATCATCTTCCCCTATCTGACAAAGGTTCGAATACTCTCGACGTACTCACTTCTATGACTCAACTACTTATGTTTTGAGAGTGAGAGCTGAGGAAATTATTTGGCATTTGGAAGTGTAAGTCAATGGGCCGCTTTTTTGGGGGGGGCAAGACGTTCGACTCATATAGTCTACGTATCATCTTGGGATATTCCGCACAGAAAGTTGGAAAACTGGCAGAGCTGGAATTTAGGGAGGATGCATTGTGATAGAAAAGTTCGTAGAAGGTACTCTTTGAAATCTCGCTTTCTTGTTTCTTTGTGAGATGTTTAGATTTTGGCTTTGAAGTGTTGTTGAAGCCATTATGATTTTATAGTTCTTTAGACAGGGGTAAATATCTCAAATCAAGTGGTCTAATAATTAAGTCCTTCGGATAGGCTTACGTGAGTAGCACGCCGGTGCGACTCAAACCTCTTCCTACTTACGGCTGCAGGTTTGTTCTAATTTCATTCTAAGACCTTCAACTGTCGCATATGAACTTAGACTGAGGAATTTTTGACGCTCTCCCTACTCTCGAGTGCATTGAGATATACGTTCGAAAAGCTCCTCGAGACTTAGATTCTGGAGTTCGGCTAAGTGATTGAAGTAATTAGTAACTCAAGGCCGAGATCCACAATATCGGTTATGTGAATTTTTAAACCCCTATTGCAAGCCAACCAACCAAACGGATCCGAGGAATTGTCGCATCAACATGTTCATCTGAGGAATAAAATTGTGGGAGCCATCAAAATTGTAAGTAAGAAAATGTGGCTCATAGTTCTCGGATCACGCTCTAAAGCACCAGCTTTAAATTATTCGTGAGGCAAAGCGAGTTCTTCGAACAGAGTTTCACGAACTGATTTTCGTGATTTTGAAGTAATGTTGCTTCTTACGGTATGATTATATTTACTTTTACCTCCAGGACCAGAACGAGAACAGGAGTTCATCGCCTTTGCCACTAAGAGTTGTATGAGAGGCGCTCTGGTAAATTTCCGTCATCGCCGTGTACAGTGCACAGTGACCAGAGGATCCTCGGGTTTTTTTGCAACCCCGCAGGATTCTGTGTGTGATCTTTCGGGGCTGAATGATGCTTGTTTTGACTTGTCGTGCTTGTCTTCTTTTGGAGCGCGTGGAAAGCCTCGCGAGACGCCACCATCAATAACCATTGGGTAGGTGGATGCAGGCGTGGCGCTTGTCCCGTGTCGTGACAGCGAACTGGCGGTGACCAGACTGAGTTGGTCTGAGATAAAAGTGCACTGCTTCATAAGAAAAAGTTCGATGATAGACGGTAATCTTTTCGCCCTTTCGTGTAAGAATATCATGTTAAGTTGTTTGAAATTCTATTCGGTCTGTGTGCCTTCCGAACGAGTGTCTTCTTGTGTTCTCAAGTTGTTCTGTGCGTGTACTGTAATTTGGTTTCGATACTTCAGCTGCAGCAGCTTGAGGAGCCCTTTTTCAGCCCCAAGCCTCCACATCCTATAAATGGCCCCAGATGCTGAAAATGGGCCAAACAAGACCAAGCCTTAGGAACTGCAAACTCCAGTCTGGGCTCACAAGGCTGATTCTTGATTTGATGTGTCGCTCTCTCTATTGAGGATGCGGCGCACCTTTAAAACGCGACCCCCCCTTTTCCTTTCTACACTTCCCCACTGCTGAATATCACGTCGAGCAATTTCCATATCGTGGTAGTCTATCGGACCTCACCTATTCTCAAAATGCCTTTCGATTTCGACACATACCAATCAAAATGCGAGAATCTTACTCCGGAGCAGCTTCATCGAGAGTGGGAAAACTATACTCGTCAAATATCGGGTGGTGCGACCTCGACAGCCACAGCAGTATTATTCTCTCCCTTGACGGCTGGGATATCTCTTGTTGGCCTTGGGTTGTCAGCGCCCCGGATACACAATGCACGAAAGAAGCGAGCCATAATTGAAGCCAAGCTTCAAGCTCATGGACAAACCCACAACACGAGGAAGCGAGATGTGATTGCTCCGATGGCGATTTCAGGTACCATTGGTGGATTGACATTAGGACTGGCAGGTCCAGGAGCCGATCTTATTGCGGGCGAAGCTGTAGGCAAAGGAGCTGAGTATGCAGCTGCACAGTGAGTTTCCTGGACTTGTTTAATTCCATTGAATACCATTTTGGAATGCTTGAGAGTCCATTTCTCCTCATAATTTCTGAGTTTATCTCCACAAGTTCAAGTGGTGCTTGCAAAGGCAGTGCTAACTCAGAGGTCCTCTCGTAGTGTTGTCCTGGATGCTACAGGTGCTGTTATCGAACACAAACATGACGAACACTCGAAACAGAAGGCGGACCATAGGATGACGGTACAGTACCAGAACTTTCAGAAGCAATTTATCCAGGAGCAGGCAGCACAAGGCATTTATCTGCAACCACAATTTCCTGGATGTCAGCCCGGACAGCAGCACCCTCAAGGTCAACAGTTCCAACTACAGCAGCCAGGAAACCAAGCATACCAACCACTCCCACCATCACAAGACCAGAAATATGAATACGTGCCTGTACCAGCTCCTCAGAGCGGTGCCATCTCATACCAGCCAGCCTCTCATCAGCAGAACTTCGTCCCTCCTGGAAGTCAACCCCAACCGAACATGTACCAGCAACTACCTCCATATTCCCCAGTTCAAAACTCGGTACCTCCTGGCATTGGCCAATATGCGCTTACTCAAGATCCATTGCGACGACAGTCTTTGTATCAGACTGGAGCAAGTCAAGCATATCCATCACCGTGTCCCACTCCATTGCCAGTATATTCTCAGTCTCCAGATCCTTGGGGCCAACAAAACGCAAGCTTCCAGTCGCAGCCAGTCTCTCCTATTATGGATCGCAAGCCTGCCGCAATACAGTCTCCTACTGTTTCTCCTGATCAGGACTGCAAGTCATCAATAGTTGACTTTCCAGTGTAAGCAGCGAACTTCGCCCGTATTTGTCGGAACAAAGCACTAACAAACAAACAGGGACGTCTTTGAACTTCCTGCAGAGCTGGTTACTGCAGCGGTACCAGACGACGACTCAATCCCTGCTACGCCCAGCATGGAGGACGAAATTCTAATTCTGAAGGCACGAATTTTGCAGATGGAAATCGAGAAGCGTGGAGGAGTGATTGATATAACCCCCGCTCACAAGAATCAACGCGAGGAGCCAATAGAGCATCAAGCGATACGAGATCAACAAGATCCAGCGAATGAGTATTCGAACGAACAAGGGAATAGTCCGCAATCTCCACCGGTCGCTTCGGTTGTCGTTGAGGAGCCTACCGAGTATCAGGCAGCCCAAGTCGAGATCAAAGCTGCGACTGAGACGGTCAACGAGTTCCATGACTTCGAACCTATGTCCTTCTATCCACCACCACCTGCTTCGCCTGCACCACCTCCCAGTTCACTTCCAGAAGTACCAGTACTCCAGACAACCGTCCAAGAAATTACAAGTCTCACATCTCAACTGTCATTGGACACCGAGACACCACAGGCTCAGAAGACCTCGCCCCCGAAAGAAGATGTGCCGCCTCCTTCAAATCCTTTTAGCAATCCATGTCCTGCCCCTTTGAATGTCACGCCTATCCGCCAACAGACTACTCCTCTACCCGCCCCAGCAATCCAAACACAACAACCAGCCCCTCGTCATGCATCACTTACTCCAAACTACCAGAGTCAATACTCAACACCAGAACAACCACAGCCACCTCTGCCCTCTCGGCCACAGTCCCAGATCTTCCAGAATACTCCCGCCATACAGGGAGGATACCCAGCCATCACACCTCAAATACATGCGCCGCAACGTCAGTCTCAACCTTCACAACAGAGTCAATGCACTCCGCAACCAAGTGGCGTCTTTGGAGGATACAATCCACAAACGTACTCACCTATATCTTCCCAGCAACCACAACTACCCTCAGCAAGACCGCAAAGCGTGTACCAACCTCTGTCCTTCCAAGCATCTCAAAACACCGCTTCGTCCCATCAACAGCAACAACCCTACCCACCTCCACCGCCTTCACCAAACCCTCAACAGCATCGACCAGCTCAACCACCAAGACCGCAAAGCGCACACCAACCTCAGTACGCACCGCCTGCTCAGAACACAGGGTCCATTCCCTGTCAACAGCAAGCTCTTCCTTCTCCTCGACCACAAAGTGTTTATCAACAACAATACGTACCACCCCCTCAAAACGCTGGCCCTCCAATTCAGCAGCACCAGCAAACACCCACATCACGACCACAAAGCGTCTACCAACCCCTGCAATTTACACCTACCCAAACCCAGACACCTTCCCCAATTACGCACTCACAGCCTCCGCAACAACAACAAATCTACGCCCAACCGCAATCTCAGCCGCAACCCCCCAAAGCCACACCCATCCACCGCCAAGACAGCGGCTACTACTCCATTCCCCCTCCAGACACTCCTCCTCCTTCTCCACGACCTCCACAACCTCCAACTATTCCAACTACTCCACCCCCCAAGTCCTTTCCCCGCAACCAACAGGCATGCTCTCACCCCAATCAACCGGAAGCATATACCATGGACATGGACGCAGCGCATCGGTGAGTACAATGGGCTCGCCGATGCCGATGACACCTCAGCAAGGTCAGCAACAGCAGATATATTTCCCCCCTCCGCCAGGAACCCCAGCACCGCCGCAGCAGCAGCCGGTGCAGGGAGATTATTTTGGGTCGAAGGTGCAGGGGTATAATTCGGGTGTGAACCACCAGCAGCAGCAGCAGGCTTATAATCCGGGAGGGGCTCAACAGCAGAATCAGAACCAGAACCAGCAGGCGGGACAGAATTATGGAGTTCACGGCCAGAGTCAAGGCTGGCAATGGGGAATGCCTCCCCCCCAGCCTAACTATGGCGCGCCGCCTCCTATACCACAACCTTGGAAATGAGAGACGTTTGGTCTTTGATGGTCTATTATACGGCCGTTTATTACACGACTGAGAGGGATGAAGACTGATACCCATGATGTAGATGACGACGAGATATGTAGCGCGTTACTCCTACGTAAGATCTTCTATTTGTACACTAGATGAAAATAAAAATGGTCTTATTGAATTGTATTTGATAAGACTTGGACATGTTAGTTCTATTTTTCTATCTAGGTCTCTTTTACCGAGACGATTGAGTGCTGGCATATGAATATTACATTCTCTTTTCCTCGGCAAGATCTAAACATTGTCCACCAACTTAAGCGAGTCTCCTGGCTGACTCCAGGGAAGGCTCCGTATTTGAACAAACTTAAGAAATATATGTGAAGTTATGGAGAAGTGCATTGTTAAGAGCAGCTGAACTCGCCTGAGTGCGTAATAACTCCCTAGATGCCTATAGGTAGGTGTTTCTTCATTCGGTGCATCAAAGTTTTAGGAATTCTTCGAATTTTTCCTTCAAGGATCAAGATCCACAATCCAGTACAGATTTGTCAAGTTGATTTCTTCTTCAAGAAACAAGACACCCAGTTCAGATTTGCGAAGATGGAGGAAGAAGACTTCATTTCATGTTTCCATTGCCATAGACGGAACATGTCCCAATTGGTATCATCAATGTATTCCCAGATACACCTAACCTAACCTAACCTAGCCGTCCAAGGTGCATACGCCACGCAAGTAATTGATTGATGAAATGCAAAATTCGCCTCTCATCCAGAACACCTCATTCGTCCATCTAGGAACTGAGAACGAAAGAACACTTCTACTTCTTCTCCTCAAAGTAAAACTTTCCAAGCCCAGCCTCATCAGGACTTCCAAGCGGCCTTCTTGACTCCCCACCATCAAGTCTATCCCGCATGATTCTCTCCGCAGCCTGGGCGCCAGCGCCTGGACTAGCCACCCTCGCTCCATCAACATAACCACCACCCTGCGTCTCACCAGGCGTGCCTGCACTGCTCTGAAGCTGACTCGCAAGTCCACTCCTGCCAACTGCAGGACTAGCGACCAGATCCCGTCGACTGTAAATAGGACCACTGACAGTACTGCCGGCGCCCTCTCCAAAGCCCACCAAACTAGCATCATCACTCATGCCATCCATATCCTCATCCATCGCACTAGCCGAGAAGCGATCTCTATCATCGATATCCCTATAATTGGCATCCATGCTCATCTGATCCTCATCCCCGGCCTCTGTCTGACCCTTCGTACTCCCACTCGCCCAAGTTGTCGTGCGGCCTCCCGCGGACTCGGTCGCAGACGCAGATCCCACGGTCGACATCTTGGTCGTGTAGACTGGATTTCCATTCTGGTCGAAGTAACCTGGAATTTGACCGGCTGCTGGACCGGCTGCTCCTCCGCCTTGTTGGTTCTGGTTTCCTGGACGGACGGTCGATACGCGTTCTAGCCCGGCGAGGAAGGAGATGCGGTCGGCACGCTCGCGCTCCGCTTCATTGCTGGAGTTTGTGTGGCGGTTGCCATGGTTTGTGTGCGGGAAAGCGGAGCCGCGGTGGCCGTCTTTGATGGCTGTTGTTGAGAGGGCGGAGAGGGACGTCGTGGTTGAGTTTGGAGTGCCGCTTTGAGAATGTTAGTCGGCGATCAGGTTCTGGAGGGGTTATGTAAGAGCTTACGGCATCTCCGTCGGTGTATCCGGGTTGGAGGGCGGTTCGGGCATGCCTATCAAAGTTGGAGTCGCCATTCTGCTGGTTGTTTGGCAGTTTGGAGTAAACGGTAGTGTTTGCCTGTGTAGATAGATGTGCTGGAGGGATTTCTGGGTCGGTTTGGATGAGGAGACTTGAATATAACAATTAGTTTGTGGTAGAAAGACTAGAATGAGTAAGCCCACCTGACGAATTATTGCTGAAGATCAGGATGTCCTTGAAGTGTTCGAGGTCAAGACTAGTTTGACGTTGTTGTCTGCTTGAAGCACAGATCAAAGGACCCCTCGATGCGTCTCCTGAACCAAGCCAAGCGAAATGACGTCGCCTCTGCGCTAAGCTACTAAGTACAACCCCACGCTCTGCTCATCACCTGCGCCCAGGCCACGCCGTCATGATTGTTTTGTTCCTGACAAGGCGACTAAGGGAATTTAATCATAAAGGGGGGAAGGTTGTGGCGTTGTGACAGCGTGAAGGTCATTGCAAGAGTACGTTTGATGCTTGGAGAGATAACTGAAATCTACTATCATAGGAATTCTGTGAGAAGAAAGATATAGAAAAATTAGCAGGAAGCTGGGAAGCCTTTGGAAAATTCAATCACATATATTGCAATGTTTCTAGCTACAATGATTATTAAACCTTTACTTATCCTACGTCTTATTTTGCCGCAGACAGATCCTTAGAGCAACCCCAAAAATCTGTGATGCATGATTCTGTCTATCAATTCGAAGTTGGCGCTTCAGAAAAATTTCCGGGCTTCCTCCGGTTGCCCAACTCTTCAAGTCCGACAGGCTTACCCAGAGATAAGCAGGTAAAGTATCCCCTTAACTGCCGCACGCACACTTTTCTAAGGTGTGACCCTTGTAAGGAGCCCCGCACTTTAGGCTCTTTAGCGCTACGAGGCCGGGCATTAATAAAAGAAATAAATAAACTTACTTTTATATTTAAAATTATTATTTTTTATTTCTTATTAAAATACTTGTTTTAATAATTTAAGATTTTATTAATATAAGAATCCTTCGATTTATTAAACTTTTATTAATAATTAAAAGAACGTATTTTAAAGTTATAAATTACTTTAATTTTAATCTCGAGCTTTATTTATTAAAAGAAGTTTTTATTAATAATTTTATTATTTTATTTACTTAATATTATATATTAGAAATTATTAATTAAATAATTAAAATTATAAACGTATATATTAAACTTATTCTTAAGAAAATAATTATATCTCGAGCTTTAAAATAATATAATATTATACGTAAAAAAATTTATTTATATTTTATATTTTATATTTATATAATTATAATATTAATAAATTAAATCGCTAATTATTAAAATATATATTTTATTATATTATTTTATATAATTATAAAATACTTTTTAAAGAATCGATTTTAAAAGTTTTAAATTAAATTTAAGTTTTATATATTATATATCGAAGACTTATACGAGAATACCGAGCTTTTAAATATTTATATTTAAAATATTAATTATTAATTTTAAATCTTTAATCGAGATTTAGCTATTAACGAAGTTATTTAGCGATATTAAAGCAGATTAAAAGAGAAAATAATAATTCTAAATAAACTTATATTAATAAGATTAAAGATTTAAGTAATTATATAATAAAGATTCTTTTTTTAATAAGTATTTTATAAGTTAAGAAAAGATAATAACTTAATTAAAATATTGAAGCTAAAAGATTTAAATAAAACTCAATTTATAATTCTTTATTTATTAAATTTCTTATTAAAACGACGATATTACGTTTATTTTAATAATTTATTTATAAATATTAAGTTTTTTAAATATTTTTATTATTTCGGTTTTAATATTATTAATATAATACGTATTTCTTTTAAAATCTTTTAAGATCTTATTAATTTAAAAAAAAGAAATTATAAAATTAATATTATATTTTAAAAGATAATATTTGCTTTTTTAATAAAATTAAATATAATTAATTAAATAAGTTTTAAAAATAATACTTTTATTCTTATTATATTAATAATTTAAAACGAAATTAAAAAAGTTTTATAATTACACCGAAAATTAAAAGAATTAATATTTAATACTTATATTTTACGTATTTTTTTTAAGAATTAAGTTATAAAAAAGCTTTAGATTTTATAATTATACGACGCGTATAATTAAAATATAAATATTATTAATTTAAGAAATTAATTATATACGTATATAAATAAAAAGCGTTATTTTCGCCGAAGCTTAATTTAAAAACTTATTTAATTCTTTTTAATTATAATATTTTTTAATTATTATTTAATTTTTTATTATTTTAATTACGAAAAAGAACGCTTTATTAACTTTCGATTTTAAAATAATTTCTGAATTTAATTTATTAAATTATTAATAATTATAAAGAAAAATATAAAAGAATTTCGTAAAAAAATATATTTATATATTTTTAAAAACGGAATTAAAATACTTATTTATTATTATAAGTTTATTAAAATACTTATAAAAGTTAATTATTATTTTTATAAAAAAGTAAGAATTTAAAACTTTATATTCCGAAAACGAATTATTATAAAAGAAATTATATTTAATTCCGGCTGTATTAATTATTAAAATACGATTACTTTTAATTATAAATAATACGAAATATACTTTTATAATAATAAAAAATACTTTCTTAAATATTATTATAAATAAAAAATAAATATTTTCTTAAAAGCGTGATTTTGTATAAGGAAATAAGGCGGTTAAGAAGCCTGAAGTTTCGTAAGGCTCGCTTAATTTAATGAGTCGCTATAGCGTATTTTAAGCTATGCGAGGAATAGCAGTTAAAAGAATATAAAATCACGCTTTTAAGAAGATATTTGTTTTTTATTTATAATAATATTTAAGAAAGCACTTTTTATTATTATAAAAGTATATTTTATATTATTTATAATTAAAAGTAATTATATTTCGACGATTAATACGGCCGGAATTAAATATAATTTCTTTTATAATAATTTATTTTCGGAATATAAAGTCTTAAATCTTTGTTTTTTTATAAGAATAATAATTAGCTTTTATAAGTATTTTAATAAGCTTATAACGATAAGTAAGTATTTTAATTCCGTTTTTAAAAATATATAAATATATTTTTTTATAAAATTCTTTTATATTTTTTTTTATAATTATTAATAATTTAATAAATTAGATTCGGAAATCGTTTTAAGATTAAAAATTAATAAAGCGTTCTTTTTTATAATCGAAATAATAAAGAATTAAATAATAATTAAAAAGTATTATAATTAAAAAGAATTAAATAAATTCTTAAATTAAGCTTCGGCGAAAACAACGCTTTTTATTTATATACGTATATAATTAATTTTTTAAATTAATAATATTTATATTTTAATTATATACGTTATATAATTATAAAATTTAAAGCTTTTTTATAATTTAATTCTTAAAAAAAATATATAAAATACAAGTATTAAATATTAATTCCTTCGGCTTTTAACGTAATTATAAAACTTTTTTAATTTTATTTTAAATTATTAATATAATAAAAACGAAAGTATTACTTTTAAAACTTATTTAATTAATTATATTCGATTTTATTAAAAAAGTAAATATTATTTTTTAAAATATAATATTAGCTTCGTAATTTCTTTTCTTTAAATTAATAAAATCTTAAAAGATTTTAAAAGAAATATATATTATATTAATAATATTAAAACTAAAGTAATAAAAGTATTTAAAAAGTTTAACGTTTATAAATAAATTATTAAAATAAATATAATATTATTATTTTAATAAAAGATTTAATAAATAAGGAATTATAAACTGAGTTTTATTTAAGTCTTTTAGTTTCGATATTCTAATTAAGCTATTACTTTTCCTTAGCTTATAAAATACTTATTAGAAAAAGAATTCTTATTATATAATTATTTAAATCTTTAATTTTATTAATATAAATTTATTTAAAATTATTATTTTCTTTTTTAATTTATTTTAATATTACTAAATAACTTCGTTAATAACTAAATCTCGATTAAAGATTTAAAATCGATAATTAATATTTTAAATATAAGTATTTAAAAGCTTAATTTTCTTATATAAGTCTTTAATATATAATATATAAAGCTTAAATTTAATTCAGAACTCTTGAAATTAATTCTTTAAAAAATATTTTATAATTATATAAAATAATATAATAAAATATATATTTTAATAATTAGCGATTTAATTTATTAATATTATAATTATATAAATATAAAATATAAAATATAAATAAATCTTTTTACGTATAATATTATATTATTTCGAAGCTCGAGATATAATTATTTTTTTAAGAATAAGCTTAATATATACGTTTATAATTTTAATTATTTAATTAACGATTTCTAACGTATAATATTAAATAAATAAAATAATAAAATTATTAATAAAAACTTCTTTTAATAAATAAAGCTCGAGATTAAAATTAAAATAATTTATAACTTTAAAATACGTTCTTTTAGCTATTAATAAAAGTTTAATAAGCCGAAAAGTTCTTATATTAATAAAATCTTAAATTATTAAAGCAAGTATTTTAATAAGAAATAAAAAGTAACGATTTTAAGTATAAAAGTAAGTTTATTTACTTTTTTTATTAATGCCCGACCTCGTAGCGCTAAAGAGCTTAAAGTGCGGGGCTCTTTATAGGAATCACACCTTGGAAAAGTGTGCGTGCGGCAGTTAAGGGGATAGGGAAACAGGGCGGTTAAGAAGCCTGAAGTTTCGTGAGGCTCGCTTAATTTAGTGAGTCGCTACAGCGTATTTTAGGCTGTGCGGGGAATGGCAGTTAAGGGGATAAACTGAACGGCAGTCAAACTTTGACAATCGAATCACTTTAGAGGAACATGTATATCAAATGTTTCTTTTGGGGCAATATAGGGGAAAGCTCTTTAATTTTACAGATACATATTTTTCACCCCCCGGAGCTCATCCACTCGCAAAAGCAATCAATCAACGCAAAGAACTTTCTATGCCCCGAGGGCTCATTACCTAGTACCGATTAAGCAAGAAAATCAACGCCTGTGTGACATGTTGTGCAGCAGAAGCCTCAACACTTGAGCCTGTGCAACAACAGAAAATTATCCAGTCTTCCATGAACTCCAGTTGCTAGTAACACATTCAACCCCACCCGAGAATTTGCTTCTTATCTTCTGACTCCAATAGAAGTCTTTCATAGTCCTGCTGCAACTGGGTTGCCACCATTGACTTGACTCTTGGAAGGAGAGCCCATACCAGACTGCGCTGCAAGTCGAGCGCGTTGCTGTGTCTCTTGTTGAGCTTCTAGGTTTGCCCTTTGTTGTGCCATGATTTCTAATTGTGCCTGGTTCGAATGATGCGAAACATAGCCCGTTGGCGTTTGAGGAATGTATGGGTGCTGGGAAGCTGGGCGTGGGGTTGATCCATTCATCAGAGGACCCTGTGCCATTGGGTTTTGGATGTATGGCCGACGGTCGTGGGGCATGGGTGGATTCGGCGTAGAGTAGTTGGGACGAGGTTGGCTATTTTGAGGCTGGGGGCTGTACATCTTTTGTGGCGAAGTCTGGCGATTGAAGTTGGCACCGTTGGAGTATTGGTACCCAATTCCATTGGGAGTTGGTTGTGCTTGATGCGCGTAGGCCGGTTGTTGTTGGGGTTGCCCGGTGTATCGTCCATTCATGTTGACCGCTTGCTGAGCTGGTTGTGGTATGTGTTGTGCATAGCCTTGGCTAGGAGCGCGGACGTAGTTTGCCCCGGACGGTGCCTGTTGATACTGTTGGTTGGGTTGTGCATATGACTGTTGAACAGGTCTTGGGTTTTGATGTGGATAAGTAGGTGTTCCGTAAGCTTGACCGGTACGGTAGGGTGTGTTTCCCGGTGGTCGCTGCATTTGCTGGTATGGGGCTGGGGACGAAACAGCTGGTCTCGGCATATTCATATTGTTAGAGGGTGGCCTAATGGGAGACTGGCTGGTTCCATAGTATTGTTGAGTTGGAGCAGGTGATGGCCGAGGGGCAGCATATTGATTGCCATACAGCGAGGTCGGATTGCTCCGGTGGACTTGCGGAGAGGGTACGGGTCGTGGAGCAGTGGATGCGGTGTTCAGCGCGGCCACTTTTGTTCTTGATGCTGCCTCGTCTTCCTCCATAACACCCTTGTAGTTGTTTGCTTGGATCTCGATCTTAGTGCTGATGCTAAGCTCTGCCAAACGATCAGGGTCGAGTTTGGCAACAGCGTATGGAGGTAGGGTTGCAATCATCAAAGTCAACTGGGACTTGAGGATTTCGTAGGTCGCTTGCTCATGCTCGCTTGGTTTCGACGGAGTGCCAAGAGCAGTAGTGTCCGGGGCAGATAGTAACCCTGCTGGACGATTTGAAGCGTTCAGTGACATGTGTCGGATACGTTGATATGAATTCAAGGTTTCCAAAAGGTCTGATATTCCTTCAAGAATCTCTTCGACATCCTTCTCTTCGGCTGACTTCTCAGGTGCAATTTCGGAGTTGACCAAGCTTGGATCAATGGGGTCATTTTCGTACGCCTCAATGATCTTCTCAAACATTGCTATTTCAGGATCGACTTCGTTCTCTGGGGCTGGTGTCGGGGTGCTGGTGTCCTCCATGTCATTCCAATTCTCCACGAGCTTCTCAAAGTTCTTCTGTCCAACTTGCTGCCACCAGATCCGGTTCATGACGCCAGCGGGTACAACTGCTGCCGAGTCATCCCTAGTTGGAGCGAAACTCGAATAAGCACCACGGAATAGGGCCTCTAGCTTCGACGCTTCGGACTCTACAGGTTCAACCTCAAGAGCAGGTGCCTTGGATGTTACCAGACTCATTGCTCTCTCCCGCTGCTTTCGTTTCACGCCGTGTTGTGGAGGGGAGGCACTACTGTAATCGAGCCATTGTCCGGTTGAAATAGATTGCTTGGAATAGCTTGCGCTTCTCGATATTGGCTCGTTGGCTGCTGGTTGGTACCAGCCTACAGTCGAGGAACGGGTGGTAGCAACCTTCGATGGCTTCGGAGGTTGCAAAGCTGGCACAGTAGACGGGGTTGGAAAGACTTCACCCAAGGTTAGAACACGCTTCTTGTCATCGACCAAACCTGTGGCCTGGATTGGGACAATTTGGGTTGTTGTGATGCCATTAGGGAGCCCTGCTTCTCGAATGGTTTGGAGGACTTTCTTCTCCTCGCCGTTGACTTTGGTTGGGATTTGAAGGCTGGAAAACAATTGCTTGTTTCCTTGCGCATTCCCGTAGAAAGTAAGAACTGTCCGGCTATCCCCTGTACTGGCATTGATCTGTGTAAAGGCATTCGATCCCAGACCACCATTTGCCCCGAAGCTCGAGTTGTTAATCGTACCACTTGCTTGCAAGGACAGGCTTCCACCCATTGATGCCAGCTCTCTGCGGATCAACTCATGTGCGCGCTGCTTGAATGCCTCAGCTTTGACAGACAGCTCCGATTGGCTTGCAGAGACAGGTATGTATTGGTTCCGGGCCGCACCATTAGGAAGCTGAAGCTTATCCTTGATGTCTGCGACTGCCGTATCGATGTCCTCGAGGACTTCTTTGACACTGCTATACGCATTTGTAGAGAGTCGTGTCAATATCGAGGTTGAAGTTTCGTTACTCTCGTCGGACTTTTGGCGCTTTGCTTGTGGACCTGATGATGAGGGACGCTCTGGCAGAGATCGAGACAAAATAGAGGGGTTTGTGTCGTCACTGTCTCGTCGTAAGTATATGATTGTATGAATTCAAATGATGAAGTAATGGTATGGATATGTTTTTAAGAGTTGCATGCGGGGGGGTATATGTTAACTTACGCCTTCAATACATCAATAAGATCTTGGATGAGTTCTTGCGCTGCTTCAACAGATTGGTCTGTTGTTTCTGGGCTCTTCGAACTGGGTGTGCCATTTGTGTTATTTGGGACCTCAGTAATGTCGTCGCGTTTTCTTTTCGCAGAAAGGGATGCGGTTGGGGTAGAGTTTGAGGATTCCGGGGGCGGAGCGGGGTTCAAGGCCCCATTCATGGAAGACATGATGAGGCTGTTGAATTCTCGTAGAGACGCTATGGTTTCTGCTTCGCGGTTTGTCGCGACTTCGCGATCACAGATGGAGTAGCGAGCGGAATGTGTGACCTTAGGGAGTTTGCGAGTAGCGCGGGTTGATGGTAGATTTGTGCCGGTGGGAGCCCAGGACCAACGTCGAGGTGAGCAAGCTGGAGTGCTTTCCGGAAGTGCGCTCCTATCGTGTTGGTGGATAATTTGATTGCGGATGGTCCAAAGCTGGTGGTGAGGCTCAGGTCAGGCTCGAGGTTAAAGATTGACGACGGGAGCACCTGCTGCAAGCCAAGCTAGCGCGATGATTAGTCAGCACTCGATATTGGCAGCTAAACCAGACCAGAGTTGCGAATTTGGCTCTAAAGCAACTTCATCTTAACTGTCCGTCGCATTCAGTTGAAATCAATTATTTGTGTCAAGCACATGTGTCTTTGTTCTGTGGCACTAGCAAGCATCAGAGCCGTTCCGATCTTCCAGTTGTATTGCCACTTCTTTTAGTGAGAGAGACTTGATGCATCCTTAATACTTTTTTTACGCAATTCCCTGGGCAACATGAACGAATGCAATCGTGCTTGTATTTCTTGAGATCGGGCAGGCATTCACTGCAATATGCCAAGCCTCTCCCGGGTTTCCCTAACAAGCTGGTAAGCAATGCTTCTTGAGTTCAAATATCAACTGTACTAACAGTGCCTCCTCAAGCTCTCTCCTCGGTGCAAGGCCACAACTACATCTAGGTCCATCCACAAGGCTCGGGCAAGGGTACAACCGGTAGTTGAAGGGGAGGATGGCACAGATCCAGGTAGCAGCGCAAGATGGAGGAAAATTCACGCTCTAGATAAACACACTACCAGTGCTACTCACACAACCAAAGGGCGGAGCGTTTTGGCACGACATCCCAGCGACGATGCACTTTTACGTGGACCGGAAGCTTCCTCGCTGCGATCTTTGACACCTCACAGAGGTACGAGCCGTATAAAACGAAAGCGGCATTCATTGGGTCTACTTGCGATCAGGCGCCCCATCAAATTGAGAAATCGACAACCCCCCAAGTCCTATTCTTCTCGAATTACTCTTGCCAAATACCTGGATCTAGGAGATGTTGTAGAGAAGCAGGCCTATTGGCGTGAAGTTAGGGAAAGCTTGCCTTCGAATTCGCTCCCGACCATCGTGCTGCACCAGCTCTATATAAACTCAATTTCGAAGGTACGAGCACAAGTTGCTTACGACTTGCTTGATGCTGATACTAGTAGGGTGATTGGGACCACCATGATCATACATTTCGCAACAATGCTGCTACATATCTTACAGGACGTAACTTGGACGTCAAGGATGTGGAACGCTGGGCCTGGATTCTTTCAGGAGAGACCACCGATCAAACCGTGAAACGTCTAGTCTCGGTATCATCAGATTATCCGATGTTTCTCCTACTCGAGGTGCTTCGGAAAGATATCAGACACATTGGAAATTTCAAAAACCTCCTCTTGCACGCTTGGGATCACGTCGAGAAGAAATGCCTCCAGAAACCTAGCTCCACAGAACCCCTAGCTATTACCCCAAGATTCGAACAGATGCAGGACAATGAGCTTGCAAGTCTGGTTAGTCGATTGTTATACCAGGCTCGGCGTGTGTGGCCGGCTGCAATGGTTAGTGTGGCCAATATGGTTCCTTTATATGTACAACATTTGAGAGATCGCAGCTCGCAAGATCTACTTGAGCAGCACCAACGCATTTACAAGCGGAGCTGCGACTTGCTCAACTATGTGCTACCTCTCCTGGCCTTACCTATGTCCATAGACCCTCTCAAATCTATGGTTCACAATTGGTCGGCGCAGAAGGTTCTGTTGAATCTTGCTGGAAAGTACGATCCACCTCTGATGCTAGAGAAGAATAGCTATAGAGCAGTCATTCAAGTTCTCACAGCCTCGAAAAAGACCGATCGAGAATCGAAAGCAGCACTTCTTCGACTGCGAAGTTGGCCTCCATGGAGGACGGAGCAGGATGGTATGGACGCCCAGCGAGCCCCGGAGGATGACTTGAGCCGCTCCTTACTTGCATCTGTTCGATCGAAAGAAGCCGGTTTTAGAGAAGCTCCCTATGATCAGCGTCTACGCATTCTCGGTGGTCAGGAACTGGATGGAACGCCCACAATCCACACTCGAAAACTGGTCAAGTGGCGATCGCCATTATCTCCTAATTGCGGCGAAGCTCTCATCGAGTCAACTAAAGATGCTCATGGGTTGCTTCACCACAGTTTCGACCCTAATATTTGGGCGGCTAGGGTTGAAGCAACTCGAGATGTTAGAGAAGCCTGGCGAGCCTTTGTCTCCTTCAAGGATCGGGGCGGGAAACCAAATCAAACTCTATACCTGGCAATGTTTCAGAAACTCAATTTTGAACAGGCTCGACAAGGACGAAGATCGGCTCACGAGGCGGCTCCAGGAGATGGAAATGAAGTCCTGCCTGTACCGGATGACAACATGAGTGACTTCTTTAAGTCACATAGCCAACCTCCAAGCCTCGGGGCACTTTACAAACAGATGCTGTCATCTGGTATCAGGCCTTCGGGTCAATGCTTGGTCTTTCTTGTTCGACATGCCAAAACTTCCACGAAAGGGATCAACTATCTTCGCGATAGCGGTCTCCACCCCTTGGCATTGCAATATCTGACTGGTGGTCAAGACTCGAGCATATCACCAAGTCAGAAACCTTCTCGGGAGATCCTGGACACTTTCAGCGATACATTATTTGGTGCCTTCATACATCTGATATGCCGATTTGCTCCGCGCGCGGTGCTCACCAGTTCGGACGAGTTCAGCAGATACAAGTTGAAGCCTGTACAGCTCAAAGAGCCACTCCCAGCACAGTGGGCTATCCAAGAGTTTGAAAGGACTCCATATTACCGACTTCGAGACCCATTACGGCAAGCATCCCGTCTCTTGAAAAACGAAAAGGTGAAATTCCGGCCAGCCTGGTACAGTCTATTCAAGGGACTTGCCCGTCGTAACATTGTGCTACGGCTCGCTCTTATCGGCGACCCCCAGAACGATGCACTGGCTTGGAGGTTTACCATGTCTGTCCTCCGCAATTTTCACGAATGCGGGCTGGAACTCGATCCTTATGGGTTCATGCTCATCTGTACAACGTTTTTTAAATTTGCCGAGGCAACGCATCATGTCTCTGAGGGCCATCGGGTGGACCTGGCTGCAGGTGCTCAACTTCTGAAAGATGAGTTCGCCAAGTTGTGCCACAGTGAAGCTTTGCCATATACCAAGCCGACACTGCTCCACACTATGAGATGGGTTACTTTGCACATCTATGTACGCTGCATGGGGATTGTTGGAGATTGTGAGGAGGTCATCGCAGTACTCGAGTGGATGGTTCAGCACCGAGAAGAGCTGGAGGAGTGTAACAGCCAGGATCGAAATGCCCAAGAAATGTTGACCCGGACACTTATTGCGGCCAGGATCTCCTGCTACGAGACTAAGCATGAGGACAGGGCCATGGAATTGGTCAAGCAGGTTGATACGTGGACATGGCCGGATGATAGTAGTGTGGCGTTGTATACTGGAGCTCTGGATAGTGATTCAGGTGATGATGCAGAGGAGGGCGAGAACCTCGATGCAGAGGATGGACGATGAGGACGAGACATTCCTACGGGGAGTTGTCCTTGGGTGATGGTTGCGCATTACCTGTACATATCTGTACGATTGTCAGAATTGAAGATACCCCGATAGTTGTAATGGCACTTGTATATACCGAGCCAAAAAAAATGGTAAATTGGCACATGAAGAGTAGCGAAGGGAATTCATCATCTTCGAAGAATCTCCTGTCCTCTCTCGTTCCCCGGTAGTTGTGGTGGTGCAACTCTTGGACTCACTCGAAGTACGAGTTCATCACATCTCAAGTGCGGTGGTACCTGACTAGTAACTACTGTTCCTTGATTTGCATGAAACCTGGGAACGCGAGCCTTGGCACTGGGTCAGGTGGTGGACGGCACGTGATTGTAAAAGGGCCAGGATGCTGCACACATAAGGAAGGTATCAGTGTTGATCGAACAGAAGTCGATGGTGAAGTGAGGTAAAAGACCTACTTACTTTGTAGATGTACGGATTTCCATTGCCCCATTTCTAGGACGGTTGCATGCAGGTCCCGACCAGCTGCGCAAAGCCCAGCCACCGAATTCCATCCTGAGGTGTTTTGACCCAACTGCCCTGCCCGGTCTTGGCACTCTCGCTCGCTCACTGAGTCGAAGGCAACCGCCGAGTGACCTCGTCGTCATCAGCTGAAGCTCCCGCCTCTTCTCTCCTCTTCTCCTCTTCCTTTATCAACAACCCACCCCCAACCCATCCATCAACAACTCTGGGTTGCGCATCATCTCTCACCACCACAACAACACTCACCACCATCATCCATCTATTACTTTGACAGTAGTAGTTTCTATCAGCCGCAACCATGAAAGGCGCAATTATCGCCGCAGCGACGCTGCTGAGCTCTGCGAGCGCTGGTATCCACAAGCTTCCATTGAAGAAGGTCTCGCTCTCCGAGCAGTTGGCCACCGCCAACATCGACACTCATGTCAAGCACCTCGGCCAGAAGTATATGGGGGTCCGACCCCAGTCTCACGCCGATGAGATGTTCAAGGAGACTTCCATTCATCAGGACGGCTCGGACCACACTGTTCCAGTGAGCAACTTCTTGAACGCTCAGTGTAAGTCTATCTACGATTGAAGCTTGAAGTTATCTAACATTGCCGCAGACTTCTCCGAGATCACCATCGGAACTCCTCCCCAGACCTTCAAGGTCGTCCTCGATACTGGAAGCTCCAACTTGTGGGTGCCCTCGTCAGAGTGTGGCTCCATCGCCTGCTATCTGCACACCAAGTACGATTCGTCCTCCTCATCTACATACAAGAAGAACGGAACCTCCTTCGAGATCCGCTATGGCTCAGGTAGTCTCAGCGGTTTCGTTTCCGAGGATACCATGACCATTGGTGACCTCAAGATCAAGAACCAGATCTTCGCTGAAGCTACCGAGGAGCCGGGTCTCGCCTTTGCTTTCGGCCGATTCGATGGTATCTTGGGTCTTGGTTTCGATACCATCTCCGTCAACAAGATCCCACCTCCATTCTACAACATGATCGACCAGCAGCTCTTGGATGAGCCAGTCTTCGCCTTCTACCTTGGAGACACCAACAATGGCGAGGGCGATGAGTCCGAGGCCATCTTCGGTGGCGTCAACAAGGACCACTACACCGGCAAGATCACCGAGATCCCATTGAGACGTAAGGCATACTGGGAGGTTGATCTTGATGCGATCACCTTCGGTGATTCGACTGCTGAGCTCGATAACACCGGTGTTATACTTGACACTGGAACTTCCCTCATCGCTCTCCCATCTACTCTCGCTGAGCTACTCAACAAGGAAATGGGTGCCAAGAAGGGTTACAACGGACAATACTCTGTTGAGTGCGAGAAGCGTGAAAGTCTCCCAGATATGTCCTTCACTCTCAGCGGCCACAACTTCACCATCACCCCATACGACTACATTCTTGAGGTTCAAGGATCCTGCATCTCCAGCTTCATGGGAATGGTAAGCACTACTCGAAATTTCCTGCAACTTTCTCATGCTAACTTCATTCCAGGACTTCCCAGAGCCAGTAGGGCCATTGGCAATTCTCGGTGATGCATTCCTCCGAAAGTGGTACTCCGTCTACGATCTCGGCAAGGGTACGGTCGGCCTTGCTGCTGCCAAGCAGTAAATGCACAACCTGATGATGAAGGATGCAAATTGGATAAGGGAGAAGCTTGTGAAGCGGTTTCCTTGCGCTGTGTAAACTAGTATTCAGGGATTGTTTTTCTCCTACTTCCAGTAGCTGCGTGAAGTTGCTCCACGAAACCAGGATTTTACTATCCGTGGCATTAATGATCCACCAAATCGAGGGAATGGTTTCTTTAGGCACATATCTATTCAATGACATTCTGTCTATGGCACATGTGTTGTTGATCTCTTGATCCTCTGAAGTGTGCTTTCCTGTCATCCTCTCCTGTACCGTACCTATAAGATCACTCTACGTACCTCCTTCCTCTAAGCGTTTCTCGAAAGCTTCTGACCCCATGCGGAAAAGGTACGGTTCCATATGATTCATCTCATATACTCTCTCTTGTCAGGTAGTCATCGCCAGTAGCTATTGTAGTAGTCAGTGACGATAAGCGAGCGACGGGGGTCCTCTTTCATCGTCCTATTCTAAACTTTCAGGGACAAACTCTATAGTAGACACTAGCGGTCGTTGTTGCCAGGTCGTCTTTTCCCTCTCTCATCTTCCTACGGAATGAGGAGGAGGAAACTCACTAATTGCTTAAGGATTGTCACGAGCCTCAGAAATGATCCTTGAGGTGTGGCTGTTTGAAGTAATCTGGTGGATATTTTACGATGTTGCTGTGATCATTAGGAAAGTTCGAATGATAGGCGGCTGTCGGCTGTGGACTTGAATTTTTGTTGGTATTATAGACTCGTCTCCAGCTCAACTTCTTTTGACCTGTTAGACGGGGGGCAAAGTTATTTGTTCCCCATCCATCTACACAAACCTACCACATTGAATGTTCCCCAGGACAGCAAGGGACCTTACTTACAGATATACGAACCACCTTCAGCACCAGCCTATTTCAAATATCCCCAACTCCGATACTCTCATCAGTCTATCCAGCTCACGATTGGGAAATAACGAGGAACATTCACACCATGCTAGTTCTCCGGGAGATATGTCTTTGAGAGGAACGAACGCTTTTGATTCCGCCTAGGTTCTGCCGCGATGACGGTTATGTACCACGATCATCAATGTCTCGAAATGACGGAAGGACTCTAGTTCTTTGATGGGGAACTCATCTGCATCGACCATCAGATGGTGGATATTCTCGAGACCAGTAATGTATCCGTTGCGGCGGTGGGGATGAGGCCTGTGATCGCAGATGTAAATAGAGTGTGCTCTTGAACCTTTCGGTTGTGAGGCTGTTGAAGTTTACCTTGCATTCCATCGTGAAATATCTGAGTGCTTTAAATCTAGCTTCCTGACATGACTGGATGATGATGGGAGGGATTGTGCTGGTTCCGTGTGTTTGATAGCAGTCTGAGTTTGAGTGTTGGTTGATATTATGGTTCGAGGGCTAGGGATAGAGTGGTGCCAGATGAGATGGTGGATTTCGGGTGGGATTTCGGGTGGGAGGTGCGGGAAGTGTGTGAAGACACGCTACGGGCGTTTTTGGTCTGGCGGTCTTGAGAGCATAGGATGTCAGATTTCGGAGGTATCTTCAACAGAAAGTGAACTCACTACTGAAATAACGCCGTTGAGATAAAGGGTCACCTTTGTCTCATCAGCACCGATGTTGTGACAAGGGTGTGGTGTCCTGACTGGCTAGCAGGGGAGACTAGTTGGAGGTATCAAGGGTTCTAGCTTTCGGTGTTGTTGGCTGATGAAGATGATTTATCGGGGATGATTGGTGATGGGGAAGTGGCAGGAAATTAATGGCTGCTCTCTAGTTCTGTACTTGGTTTCCCGTATTACCTGGGGTAGATAAGAGGTGCGAAGGGGACTCGCTTACGGGCGAGCGAGTTGTTGTTATTTCTTGTTATTTCTTAAATAACCTAGAAGAGATGAGGCCTTGTCGATTTCATTGCCTAGTACTTTGAAGGACTTCCCTGATTAGCATGATTTTATAGAGTGTTGTCAGTAGACAGAAAGAGGGTAAGAATATTCAAGATGACGAATTTCAAGGACAGGACTGGAACGTTGGGATGGATGTTGATGCTTTACACTTTGTGAAAATGTGGTGTGTAAGGAAGCTATTTTATGAAGCTATCTTAGAGGTGAAAGCCTTGTTCTTGAGGAAACTATCCTAGAGTCGAGGCTATTCCGTTAAGCGCGAAACGAAAGCTGTGAATTCTGGTGGATGACCTGGATGCTGATTCTGACTGCTACGGAGCCTTTGACAGTATTGAAGTTCCAAAGCTTAGATCTAGCAACCTGGGAGTCGACGTCTGTGATATGGACGCATATGGTGTACTGCGATGGTACGCAAGATGTAACGAACCAGCATAATGTTATTGTCCCAGCCACGAACAACAAAGGGACTCACTTATCAAGATCCATACAGTTCTCGCCACACCTGGACGAAGCAAACTACTTGTCGACACAACGAACGGAAGTGGCGAGAAATATTCACATACGATGTCAGCACATACACGGCCATAAGCTCCTTTAGAAGTGAATTGTACCACGGGAGTGAAAGATGTATTTATTGCTAAGTTTGTGGCTAGGTTAACCTTGCAGTCGTCAATAGACAACTGTGAAATAATGCGTGAAGGTAATACAGCCCCATCGCTGGTGACCTCCTACACAGACCCACTGCTGAGAGATTTGATACCAAAGCAAAGTCAAACGCAGAGAATGGGCAAAAAATGTCATTGAGAGTGCATCCTCAACTCCTCCCAAGCAAAGCATTCGCATAAAGCACAAAGAAAATGAGTGACCTGTGGTCCTAAACGACGACCTCAGATTAATACTCCGAGGCAAGCAGGCGACTAATTGATCATGAACTATCGAGGGCATCGAGATTGTCTGCCTTCGTGGTCCGCAGACACAGTGCTCATCCCAGAATGTACCACTCTGAAGTTTCACTGGAGGCAGCGTCGGGTGCCACGGATGACAGGCATAGGTAAACAAAGTACAGCAAGCCTTTCCGTTGACAGAAGTAAGCACCACGTTCAATATTGGTTGTTCCCAATTTGGATTCAGGAGCTTGAAATTATCTATCATCTGTTGCTGGAAGCGAAATTCCGTTTCGCAACGAGCATCATCATAGCTGCCTAGTTTTTTAGAACCCAAGAGGTGTTCCTTGCTTCGGATGGCATAATATATATCCATTCTGGTACACTACTAAGGTGAGATCCGTGAAATGTGTGCATTTCACTAGGTGGCGGGGTTCGACGCCATAGTCGACGATCAGATGGCGGACCTTCTCAAGTCCGGGTATGAGATTTTGCCTTCGCAATGGCTGTGTCGGAGTAGATTACATCGACGATGGGGTTGAACAAGATAGGAATCTTTGCGTTGTCGATGAGAGGGCTCAGGATGGCTGCTTCATGGCTTCCGCTCTGCTTTCCTAACAGATCTTGAATAGGAGAGGCAGTCGAGTGTTTGCGTAAAATATTGATGGTTCTGCAGGATGCCCCTTGTGTGGTCTGCCTACGGGATAAAAATCCTGGGTAACTCGGCTAGTAGCGATAGTGGGTAAGTGATATTGCCTACAGCATATCTTGGGGTCAGCATTGATATTTCAAGCATTGTAACAATGGCTCAAAAGTAGTGGGGGTATGCCAGAGCATGTAGGTCCAAACTTTGCCGAACATCGTCCAAGCAAGAAAATGATCATCAAATACTGACCACAGATCAGCAGGCGAATGGTCCCAGCTAAACATCCTGTAAGCCATATTGCCCTCCATAGAAGCAATCCAAAACCAAGATGCTTCATGTTCACTCACAGGTAATTAGTTCGCATTCTGTTCGGTGTGTCGAGCAGACACAGATCTTTTGCTGACCATAGTCAGAACTGCAGCTCGAAGCTGATGACGACGAAGATCGAGTCTCGCGATGTGCAGTGGAGGTTCAGGGCACTGGCAATTAAAGTTCCGGTTGCCTGCCACGACTTTCAGACTAAAGTGCCGAGAAACAGGAATACAGAAAGTAAGACCGAGAGGTTTTTGTTATACCCTTGATACGTTTCTAGGGTGCCTCGATCACCAGGATAGGGCAGGCTTGAGTAGTCTGGCTAGCGTAGACTACTCGTACCATGAAGGGGAATATAGCCTGCCCGTGATAAAGAATTCACGCAGCACCGTTACCATTCCGGTAACACTTCAGAAATACGCTTTGGAGAATACCAGCCTCAAAAGCAACTGAAGCTTAAGAAATGGGAGAAAGAGAGAAATCCAAACTCCAAGCTATGAAAAGCTGAAGAGAGGATCAAAGAGAGAATAAACATTCCTCAATGGCCCATAAAAGACTCCCAAGATCCAATTATACTTGGATAGTCATTTCAAGTACTCGTAAAGGTTTGAGCATCCGGGTCTAAATTCCACTGCAAATCCTGTTCCAATAGACAACTAGTCCAATGTAACCGCCAAGGCCAATTGAAGAGTGGTAGGTGGCGAAAATGATATACCTCAAGAGCCTGTTTGCTAAAATAAAAAAATGCAATTAAAGAGAACTACCACATCTGGGCTTCTGCATTAAGGATGGTATGTACGGCGGATTGTCTTGTCGTCAAACCAAACTTTGGTGATTTTTGCACAGTCATGTGATCACACGCGCTAGTTCTTATCAAGGCTAGCTGGAATACCAGCTCCAATCGCACGCTTGAAAAAAAAGAGTTGCGATAATTTTTTGGAGCTTCGACACCGCAAATACTCGACTCGATTTCACGAAGAGCACATTGCGATACTTCTTCCAAAGAGCTGGAGGAAAGTAGCAATCAAACATTCACCATGACGAGTATCGATTACCTGCTCCATGAGAGCTCGGTGGGATATGCAATCTTTGAGGTTGTCCACCAGGCCGACACAGTCGGCAACCGATTGAAGGAAGTTCAAGATGCCAGTCAGGATCTTGCCAAGTTTGGAAAGATGGTCAAGCTTGTAAACTTTGCGCCATACAGGTGAGCGCAATTTGAGTTGGCTTTTACTCTTGGGCCGCGATTGACAAAAATGTAGAGGGGCAGCCGAAGCTCTCGAAAATATCAACCTTGTGTCTGAAGGCGTCCTGTCCGAGTACCTCCGATCGAATCTCGAATTGAACCTCCCAAAGCCGTCTAAGAAGAAGAAGGTCATCCTCGGTGTTTCGGATAAGAATTTGGCTGGTAGCATTAAGGCTTCATTCCCAGGTGTCGACTGCGAGACTGGTGAGACCTCCGAGGTGGTTGCTGATCTGCTCCGTGGACTGCGATTCCACGCAGGAAAGCTTCTCAAGGGTCTTCAAGAGGGCGATGTTGAGAGAGCACAGCTCGGTTTGGGCCACGCTTACTCTCGCGCAAGAGTCAAGTTCTCCGTTCAGAAGAACGACAACCACATCATCCAAGCAATTGCAACCCTCGACCACCTCGACAAGGCCGTAAATACCTTCTCCATGCGTGTCCGTGAATGGTATGGATGGCACTTCCCAGAGCTCGTCAGAATTGTCTCCGACAACCACACCTATGCCAAGCTTGCTCTTGCAATTGGTGACAAGAAGACCTTGACCGACGGCTCGTTACATGACCTAGCAGCTCTCGTAAACGACGATGCCGATATTGCGCAGGCAATCATTGACGCGGCGCGTGTCAGTATGGGACAGGATATCTCTGAGACCGATATGGAGAACGTTTCAGCTTTCGCAAACCGGGTGGTTAAGCTTGCTGAGTATAGAAAGTCCCTCTTCCAGTACTTGACCGACAAGATGGCGGTCGTTGCGCCCAATTTGGCCTCTTTGATTGGAGAAGTTGTTGCCGCCCGTCTCATCTCTCATGCTGGTTCTCTAACCAACCTCTCGAAATACCCCGCCTCTACTGTCCAGATTCTTGGTGCCGAGAAGGCTCTTTTCAGAGCGCTGAAGACTAAGGGCAACACTCCCAAGTACGGATTGATCTACCACTCAAGCTTCATCGGTCGTGCTGGAGCAAAGAACAAGGGTCGCATTTCCAGATTCTTGGCCAACAAGTGCAGCATTGCAAGCAGAATTGACAACTTCTCCGAGGAGCCAACAACCAAGTTCGGATTGGCCCTGAGAAAGCAAGTTGAGGAGAGATTGGACTTCTACGCTACCGGAGCCGCACCGCAGAAGAACGAGGACGCAATGGTAAGAAGGCACATTAGATGATTACTCACAAGCATCACTAACTATTCACTTAGAAATCCGCAATGGATGCAGTCCTAGGTGATATCAAGGTCGCCGACCCATCTGAAGATGCCGACATGGCAGACATCGCCCCCCGAGCCGTCCAAAAGCAAGAGAAGAAGTCAAAGGACAAGAAAGAGAAGTCAAAAGATAAGGATTCCAAGAAGGACAAGAAGGACAAGAAGAGAAGGCACAGCGAAGCCGCCGGAGACGAGGAAGAGCTCAGTGAGAAGAAGAAAAAGAAGAAGAGCAAGAGAGAGTCCTTGGCATAATGACTGACTGACCGGTTGGGCATTTCTCTTTCGTGTAAATCTGGACTGGCTTTTTGGCGCTCCGGTGTTGGCATTCGTCGTCCCTCTTGCTCTTCCGAGGAGAGAAAAATGAATAACTGGCGTTCTGTGGATACTCATGCCGTTTGGGGGAAAAGGATAAACTTTTACATGCATCGTTCATTGACTTGGCTCTTACTCGGACACCATTGCTACTTCGGCGCTTGGTGTTGAGACATCCGTGGCCCGTTTGCTAGGTAGACAAGAAAAATCATCTCGTCTTTGTACATTGTCTAAGCCGTTCGACTGGGAATAGCACTGAGCTGGTATTGCAGTGACATGATTTCCAAGTGCTCTACTAGTCCCTTCACATGGCTGAGTCTTCATAATGGCATCATCACTTGCAATTTTGGATTCTGAAATGTTATACTTATTTGCGTTTTATGTGATAATATGCACCAATCATTATTTCTCCTTCTCAGAAATCCAGATTGATGCCATGAACTCCTGTAAGAACGCCGTGCCTTTCGCCATGCTAACCGCGTCTTCACTTGGCCCTTATTCCCTAGTCTTCTAAACATAACGGTACTCGATTTACTTCTCATGCTCCCTCACTACCAAACTCGGCGGTCCACTCTTCGCTGCGCTTGATGTCCTCGCCTGATACTGTTGGTCTGGAGCCTTTGACTGCCTTGATGAAGTCCTTCAAGAGAAGCGGAGGTTCGAGAAGCTTGTCGGAATCGACTTCTGTCCAGGACATCTCCATTGCACCGACATCACCAGGCGAACAGGGCGTCAGTTTCTCGACGCCGTTATCCATTGCCTTTTCGAAAGTTAATCAATTTGCCAAGTAAGGGATAACACATGACTTGCCTTCTTGTAGTGTGTAGCCATCTGAATCTTCCGCACTGGTTGCATAAGAGCATCCTGGACTGCAATACTGATATCACTTCCAGAATAACCTTCACTCAGCTCTCCTAGAGTCCTGAAGTCCGCACCAGTAAGCTCACAAGGTGTCGTTCCAACACTGATCTCGAACATCTTCGTCCTTGCTGGTAGATCTGGGAGAGAAATGTGTACGCGTCTTTGAAAACGACGTCGAATAGCAGCATCCAGTTGCCATGGGATATTCGTTGCGCCGAGAACCAGAACTCCTTTGCTGTCGCGACCAACACCATCCATCTGAACAAGCATTTCTGTTTTGATACGTCGGGAAGCTTCTGATTCTCCTTCGCCACGAGGACCACATAAAGCATCAACTTCATCGATGAAAATGATAGACGGCTTGTTCTCCCGGGCCATTGCGAAAAGCTGTTTCACTAATCTGGGACTGTTGTCAGCGTATTTCACCTCACAAAGTAAACAAAGCGAACCTTTCACTCTCTCCCATCCACTTGCTGACTAAATCGGAACTGCTAACACTGAAGAAAGTGCTGTTTGCCTCCGTAGCCACAGCTTTCGCCAAGTAACTCTTTCCCGTACCAGGCGGTCCGTACAGGAGAATACCCTTCCACGGTTGTCTCTTGCCCGTGAACAGATGTGGGAACTTGATAGGCAAAATGACAGCTTCTTTCAGTGCCTCTTTGGCGCCCTCAAGACCGGCAACATCTTCCCATTTGATATTCGGCTTATCCTGTAGAATGGCTCCCGCGAGCGCATTCCTCAGCTTCTTGCTATCGGCGTCAACTTCTTCTTCTCCATCCTTCCCCTTGCCTCCTCCTCCTGAGGTACTGCCGTTTGCGCCAACCATCCCAGGCTTTTTGTGTTTCCCATCAGCGTCTGCTAAATGCGACTTGAGTTTTTCCGCGCGTTCCATGTATTCGCCTGCCTTTGCTCTTATCATCTCCTTGGATTTAGCGTTCTTCTCCCATTTCAGCGCTAGCATGAACAGTTCTAAGGACTGATAGTATAATTGGTATGCCTTTTCGTATTCTGCGGCCGTGTCTGCCTCGATGGCCTTCTTGACCACGTCTATTGCGCGACCGAGGAAGTCGGTGTTCGACATGGTGGAGGTGGGGGTGTTTGGAGTTCGTAGAGAGACTGAATACCGAGTAAATAGAAGTATGAGACGAGCGACCAGGAATTCGAGTCTGTAGAACGGTCACAGTCCCTTATTGTCTTCTGCTTCCAAGAGCGCTTCGAGTGGTGTAGTTGTGGCAGGGACAATCAAGACTTGGGCGGTTGTTTTGACGAGATGAGAACACCGAGGTTGCACCACCGGGATTAAGGTATTGACCTAGAGGCTTTTGGTTGAGAGACGTAGATTTACCCAAAGACACCGTTCTCTTGCGATCGCAGAAAGACTGTCAGTCTCTGGTCCTGGGAGGTTGTTATTTAGTGACGGAGCAGGACATCACTTGGCAGCGCTGCCTCTTTTGCCCCGCGATTTGGTTTGGCGGGCGCTAGTGCGGGTCAGGTCCAGATTTTGATAAACTCTCAAGCTGTTGAAGCTATCCATGAGCTGTCTATTGACTTAGAGTTCTTACAAGACACAAAATCCGAGACAGTGCGAATCTCCACAGGGAAACCCATCTTTCAATAATTACGAGATAAGACAATCATTCCGTCGAGAAGCATAACCGCCCCTGTAAGCGCAACTATGGCAGAAGCACAGCAAAGGCTCCAGAGCTTGTCCGACGAGTACCAAAAGTTGCAGCAAGGTAAGCTTTTGCCCTTACGCAACCCCAGCTCTAACTTACATGTCACAGATCTCCAAAACAACGTCAATTCGAGACAACGACTGGAGTCACAACAGCAAGAGAACAAGGCAGTCCAGAAGGTTCGCCGCACCGATTCGAGAGAGCGGACGAGGAGCTAAGAGATTCAGGAATTTGAGGGACTACAAGACGATGCGAATATCTACAAGATGGTTGGGCCTGTGCTGCTGAAGCAGGATAAGACGGAGGCTGTTATGGCTGTTAATGGCCGGTTAGAGTTCATCGAGAACGAGATGTGAGTTTTGGCGACTGGCCGAGCAGTGCAAATGTTGATAAGTCTGCAGAAAGAGGGTAGAAAAGCAGATCGGCGATGTTGAGAGCAAGAGTGATGCTGTGCGGACACAAGTAAGCCGAATTTCCTCATTTCTTGCAGAATCACCGAGGACTAATAGATATCAGATCATACAAATACAATCAGAAGCTCAACCGCAAGGCAGCCAACCTCAAATTGCGGCATAGGGAGGTATGGCATATGTTCAGGCGTTTAGGGGCGGCATCGGTGGCGTATCATACAAATAACTTCCTTTTGTCTCCATGAAGCAAGCATTTGCAGGAGGGCTTACCCGTTACTTGTGTCCCCAATTTTGTTTTGTTTCCCAGTGCTCCATGAAACCATAGTTCCTTTAATCCGAACCTGATCTAGTATGCAGTCAAGTAGACTCTGTGGTTTAAGCATGTGGAGCAATTCAGCATCGTGTTCCTCAAATCTAGAACTGCTCAATTCCCCATTTGCTTCTAACGAGACGAACGGGCCCTTGTAAATTTCAGGCAGCTGCAATCGCGAGCTGGTCCGCTAAATTCCATCAATTCTAAGCCTTTTAGTCTCAGTCCCCGTGGTTCCCTCCTCCGCTTCGTGACCGCTTTTTGTCGCCATGCATCTTCTTGACTTTCAGTCTGACAGTGTTTTCGACTTTCTTCCTGTAAGAAAAGGTGTATTAGAAACGGATCTTAAATTGTGATGTGATGGTAAGAATTATGGCAAAAGATCTTGGATCCATGTCAAGTTTGGCTATTTGTTAGAGACCTTGCTCGATTTCTGCGCGATCTTCGTGGCGAACCTGGTCTTCTCTTTCAAAAGCATCTCGTTCTGCCCACTTAGTCTCCATTCTTCCCAGCATTGAAATCTTTTTCTTCGTGTTCTTGTCCAATGAGACTTGGTGCGGATGCTTTTTCACTTCTGTGGCATCTCACTTGTTGCTAACGCCATCTTAGACCCATTGATTGCTTTGTTTTACTGGAAGATGCGAATAGTAAACATTCTCGCTGCCCATCTGAAAAATGGAACCGAGAAATCAAAAGGTACCTACAGTTGCTCAATCTTCTGCTTCTGTTCTGGTGATGTAACACCAGGTACCCTCCTCTTATAGATCCGGGTAATCTCGTCATGGAGTCTATTATGCGTCTCCTCTTTATTGCCCGACTGACTCCGAGTGGTGTCACATTGGATGCTGATAGAGTCCGAAGAAGCAACGTAATAATTGCTGCCTCGGAGACCTTGATGAAGGACTTTCGGAATGTAGCCCTGAAGAGCGTAAAGTGGCCAGACCGTTGTTGCTTTAGAACTCGTTCTGAGGGGACAATTAGAATAGGCTCAGCTACACACCAATTTTAGAAACATACTTGTTGACTTTCTGACCACCAGGTCCTGATGAGCGAGAGTATGTCGTCTGGCCTATTTTTGCTGGTATCGTAGATTTGCCGAATTGCTGAAACCATTCCCGTACGGCATTGAGGTCGGCTTCCTCACTGTCGCTTCCAGATTGTGCCGAATATGCCCTGTAACTCTGGACGAGGGAAAGTTGTTCTCGAAGCTGAGGAGTAAGATACTGTAAAGCGCGACGAGAAAGCATGGTAACAACGACGAAAGTTTAGGAAGACTGTAAACAAGGAGTGGCAATACTGTAGAAAGCTAGCAGACGAACAAAAGCAATGGCGGGAGCTTCAATTGCAAGCGTTATATTAACTGCTTTCACCGCCGCCGGCCTTCAACAGTCAGCCTACAGTTAGGCATCTATTGTACTAGAGATGTACTTATCACAAAAGAGAAGCGCCCTTGGACTTCTATTTCAAAATGCAAGGAGATAGAGAAAGGGAAAGCTCTCGGTTGAGTTCTGCCCCAGCTGAGCTAAGGTGAAGACTGCGCTTGTCCACGTCCGGCATAGTCACAATCTGATCAACTAGCGTCTCGCAGGGATCGATTTTCTCCTTCCACTTGCTTGTCATCTCGAAGCCTTTTGTCCTCTGCCCCTCCACCGTCAAACTACAACACGACACCAAAGAGAAAGCAACGCAGCAACTACAGCAAAGCCATCCCACCTGGCCTGGCATTCTAGCTGATGCACAAATACCAGCGATAGAAGCGACGCCCGACGTCAATACAGGAACTTGAACGTTCAGGACCTATTCGAGCCGCTGTCAGAAGCTTCTTTCGAACGTCTTGAAGAGCACTCCCACGCCGGATCCAGCAACGTCCACCCATCTACTCATACCTTTCTCTCCTTTCATTCCACTGCTCTGAGCCATTCCCCTTCCCCTTGCCACTCTTATTGTAGCCCTGGAATTCTCCCTCCAGCTCCATTCGCTTTGAGATTGCTCCTCAGCCTTTTGCCGCTGCACAAAGCATTCATGCCACAAGAGGCTCCCGAGTTTCATACAAAGACTTTGTCACCGATCTCTCCCCTTCCAGTCCATCCAGCCGAGCCATCGAACATACCTGTTCTTCGAAATCAGATCGACCCCATCTTCAACATGACTTCGACGCATCTTGATCCTACCCCTCCCTCCCCAGCTGTAGCTGCCCCAGCAGAGCCCATACTCGAATCCATACCAGAAGTGAAGCCCGATTCCCCATCAGCCGAGTCGAGCTTTTCCGACGCATACAAGGAGGAAGCAGAGGAGACAAAGGAAGACAAGACGGACGCAAATGTCAACCAAAGCTCAGATGTCAGCGATGACTATGCTATGACATTTGATTCTGATGGAGAGGAACGCACAGATAGTCGGGATATAGCACAGGCAATCATTGAGCCAGAGTCAACATCTCTGCCTGTTCAGACTCCTCTACCTTCTTCTACTACTGCTCCAGCCGACACCACCCTCGCCCAAAATGCCTTCCAACCAGGCCCAGTTGCCCTCCCTACCCTTCCCAGCCCTTCTTCTACCCTCCCACCTACCACCCACACATCCGAGGCCTCTGATGGCAGTACAACCCAAACCTCGACGGACGCAACAGAAAATGTACCAGACAAATACGAAGCCATTGTGAGTGGCGACATTGATATCCAGCAGCTGCTGGACAATATCACGGCCAATGCTGAAAAGAATGATTCGGCTGCTGCTGCCACTACACCAACCATCCAGCCATCTGCATCCCTCCCAAAAGCTAGCTCCGGGCTCCCCAGCCATTCGAGTCTGCCTCCACGTCCTAACATTCCCCAGAAGCGACCTTATGATGATTCTCAAAAATATCATGCAAATACTCCAGGTCTCCCACCCGCCGCTAGCTCATACAGACCTCCTGGTGTTGCTCCAGCTCTAGTTGCTGCTGGCGCTCCAGGTACGTCTACTGACCCTAGAGGCGGGCTCCCCCCTCCACCAACAGCATCCTTCCGGGCCCCTCCCCCCTCCACACATAACTCCACCACCCAGGCTTCATACTCCGGGATCAATCGTTTGTCTGCTGCCCCGGGTCAGAAGGCTCAAAGTGTTGGATCCCAGGAGGAGGCTGATGAACTAGATGCAAAATGGGGTCCTGAGGTCCAGAAGGTTTATGATCAGTTTCTCGAAAATGAACGAATGTATGTTACGGAAGGACTATGGGATAGGTTCCCGCTCAATTCTCGACTTTTTATAGGTACGCCAACAATGTTGTGAATTTGCAAGACATGAACTGACAGTTTCGAACAGGAAACCTTCCAAGCGAGAAGGTCACTAAGCGAGATATTTTCCATGTTTTCCATTCTTATGGCAAGATTGCTCAGATTTCTATTAAGCAAGCTTATGGCTTTGTGCAATTCCATGACAGCTCAGCTTGCTTTTTAGCTCTTGACCGTGAACAGGGAGCAGAAGTCAGAGGAAAGAGAATGCGTAAGCCGGAGATTAACGATTCGTGAACTTTGTGCTAACCTTTGTTTAGATTTGGAAATCTCGAAGCCACAGAAGAACACTCGCAACGCATCGACCGCCGGCCCAGCCCCCGTGCGTAGATCAAGATCGCCAGATTATTCCAGAGGAGGCATGCCCGAACGTGGTGGTCGCCACTTGCAAGGAAGTCGAAATGGTGACCGAAACGTCGAGCGATATGATACCCGATCTGGTCCTGTTATGCGATCAGATGAATATGGACGTCCACTTCGCATTCGAGATGACTATCGCCCTGTCAGACAAGTAACTCCACCAAGAGGAAACACTCGCAGCCGAGATGACTATGCTCCTCGTCGGGATTCTTACGAAGGTCGTGAGAGACGCCGAAGTCGTTCACCAGGTTTTGGCCATAGGGATAACGGACGATATAGAGAGCGAAGCTTGAGCCCTCAAGCTCGTGAGGCCATGGAAGACGATGACCTGCAGATTCCCCGACGCGACCCACGAACCGTTCCTGACGTCCAGATCATCCTGCTAGATCAACTCGATCGGGCCTTTGTCTCTTGGGTTGAAACGGAGATGCGCAATCGAGGCGTCAATGTTGAAGTCATGTTTCTCAGTCCCAGACTCCCGCTCCAAGCGGTCATCCGAAGACAAATTATCGAAGGAGTTCATGCCGTTTCAAAGCTCGACATGAGATCCCAGAACAACAGCAAGATTCCCCTTCAAGTATTCGATCGCCAAGGTGGAGCCAACAACGTTCGATTCGACGAGTATCAAGACCTTGATCCAAAGATTGCTGCAGAGCTTGTCCTGCGCGCCAAACACACTCCGCCACAAGTCCAACAACCACAAGCATATGCTCAACCGCAGTATGCACCCGTCCAGCCACCTTACCAACAACCAGCTCCTGCAGCAGCGACCCCCAATCTTGCCAGTCTGGTCGGTCAATTAGACAACGCAACCTTGCAAAAGCTCCTAAGCACTCTCCAACCTCAACAACAACAAAATGGTCATGCTGTAGCAGCTAACTCGTCAATTGACCTCGCTGGTCTCCTCGGTGGATTCGCACCACAACAACCACCACCTCAGCAGCAGCAGAGCTACCAACCCCAGCCTCAAGCCCAAGCTCCTGCTGATCCATACGCCAGTCTCGCCAACAACCCTGCCCTAGCTGCTATCCTAGGAAACGGTGCTCCAGCTCAACAACGACAACCCGTACAAGCCCAGGCCCAACCAGCACCCCAACAATTGGAGCAAGTCCAGAATATCATGGCTCAACTCGCTAGGTTCCGGCAATGAACGATGAAATTGAAATTGAATACGACAGTCACGAACACGCCAGCCAGTCAGGAGTTGCCGGGGCGTTTATTTTGCTTGACTATTTGGCGTTTTTGAGGCTGGCTATACCGTCGATGGCAACAAATTATGGAGTTTGCGGTGATAATTTGTTTTGGTGGCTAGATGGGCGAATGCATTGCGGATGTGGTAATTTCCTTCTCTTCTTCTATGACTACAGTACATTGGAGAAGACTTTTATGATACAGGAGCGCCTTGAGGCTCTCTTCAGAATTCTTCACTCCACTTTTCCCGGGACTTCTGTTTCCTCAAGTATGACAACTGCAAAGGCTGCTCTTTAACGAGCTATACAAATGGTGCTCTATTCTACAGCTTTGTACATAGCGAGTCTTGATGGTTAGTCCATGGACATGCCAGCTGGCAAGTAATAAAAGTTACTCCTTCGTCTCTCTGGTACCGATCTTGATTGTGACTGATTGTGAGGGTCTCGGTGCCTGATCGAGGGGCTTATATGTGTTTGACGATGTAGTGTGATGGCCGTGAGTTTCACAGCTTTGCCTTCACATCTGATGCTTTGATCGGCCAAGCCGAAGGTCTAGTCAAGTCAGTTGCATCCCATAAATAAGAGTCCAAGCATCATACCTCGTCAAAAGCAGCCTCTCCACAGAAACCTTCTCCCTCGACTTCAACCAAGCACTCAACTCCCCCTTCATGCCCTTCCCCTCCCTCCCAAGAATATCCACCCCCCTCTCCACAAGCGCCATTCTCACCTCCTCAGCACCCATATCCTTAACACCGCCCGCCCTCAAAATCAACCTATCATCCATCTCCAAATATTCCACCCTCCTCTGAACTTTCCTCCTCAAAATCCCGGTCGGCAACCCAGGCAGCTGTCCCCCCAGATAATCCCACATACTCGAACATAACCCCAAACTCCAACTAATATGCAACAACTGCATGCGATCCAACGCCTGCACCCCTCCCTTCCCGTCAGGCAATCTCGCCGTCAAATTCCGGAACGATATCCTCCTCCTCTCCTCAAGCTTCGCCCGATCCGACTGGATCTGCTTTGGAATCCTACACGTCCACGGCACGATGCCCGTCAACACAATCACAACCAGGGGCGTCAACTCGCCACACACGAGCAGCACGAGCGCGAACATGGGCACGCGCTTCACATCGTGCCAGTTGCGTGTCAGCAGTTGGAACTCAGTGCGTGTTAGAGCGTTGGCCTTTATGGCCGAGGAGAGCGAGGAGGAGTGCTGGTTGTCGAGACGGGCTTGGAGCGTCCGGGAAAGTTTGTAGTTTGTGTAGATGTTCTTGATGCCGGTTTTGTAGAAGGCGAGGTAGGCTTTCCCGAGGGTGAGGAGGTGGGCGGGGAGGGATTGGGAGGGTTGCCGCGAGGGGGGTGGAGGGGTGCTGGGAGGGTTGTGGGAGGGCCGTTGACGGGGTGGGTCTTGATCTGGAGGGGGGTGTTGGTTTTTTCGGGTTTGGAGGTTGTTGATGCGTATCGGAGGAGGAGAGTGGTTGATCTGGATCTTATGGCAGGGGAACTGGTGTGGAGGGCACTCTTGCAAGTGAAGCGTGGTGAGAAGCGGCTCTGGACGCTGCCCTTGTTTTGGGAGGTGGTGCGCAGAAAGCGCAAGGTGGTGGTGGTGTTCATTGCATTAGCCTGAGTAATGAAACAGATAAAAGTACAATTGAGAAAAGGTAGGAAAGAAGGAGAAATGCAGAGAGAAAGCGCTGGTACACATACAGACCGAGGCAAGGTAAATAAATTATTTCGTTGACGTTGACAAGATCTACAGGGATTACATCTAGCGTTCCCGCTGCTGGAACCGGGCTTGCAGCATCCCGCGGACACCGGAACTGGGCGAGTGGAATGAGATATACGTGCTGGTATGAGATGTTCTGCTGTGAATGGAGCAACCGAAACTTGCGTCTAGATCTGTTTGTTTCTGATATCAGGTTCCGGACTCCCTGGTGGATTGGATATTCCAAGTCGAATTGAACATAATTTCAAACCACAAACTCCAAATTTCTCAGGTTTGTAATAAAGCGTTCAGGTAGTCACTTTTTATTTACTGGAGTGCGTCTTTCATATTTTATCAAATCCGCAACTATTCGAATCTGTCCGGGCTTGGTTGACACCCCTGTGAAGATCGCTTCGCCAAAGCTTCTTGTTTTCCGAGCCAACCAGAGAGTTTCGAATGGCACCTCTCGAATCCGTGTCAGTTTCGGAGACCGCATCAACTCCGGAAATCTTGTCAGCACCGGCTACGTCTCCGATAGCTTCGTCTTATCTGTCTTTAGATTAAATCTGGCTTGAAGAGCTGAGAACCTGTTAATTGGTCTGATCAATCACAAATCCATTGTGCTGGAAGGAATCCGGGTTTGAAGCCCATTGATAAGCAGCGTCTCGCTAAAGTGACATTACAGAGTCCGGAAGAGTGACTTCAACACCTCACTTGTCCTCTCATACACCGCCATCTTTCTCCCTTTGAGAGATACACAATCTACACCATGGCCTGGCCTTACAAAATCATCCTAGAGCTCACCGAAGAAGAAAAACACAGCCGGCGAGTCCTCCTTGACAGATACGGAGTCTACGCCCAACTATCCGCTCTTATCCCAATCTTATGTTACCAGCTGTACCGACTAGCTATCTGGGTGTCGTTCGCCAGACGAAGGTCCAAGGTTAGCTATTCTGAGGTTCCGAGCTCGCCGATATCGAAGCATGGGAGGGATTCGAAGACAGGGGGTGTGGTCATGAGGTGGAGGGTATTCAGGTGGTGGCTTGGTGGTGAGGTTGCGGAGGGGTGGGGGATTAGAGGACAGTGGATTGCGGGGGTTGTTTGGGGAGGTTGGTTGTTGTTTTTGTGTGGGAAGGAGACGGGTGAAGGTACGTTTCTTGTTTCATTTCGCATTGTTATATGATGCTATTTTATGTTTCCGTATTGCTTGAGTCGTTCTGAATGGTTCAAGTGTTTGGTAAGGTCCTGTCTGTCTCCTATATTTCATATTCTCTGGTTCTAATTTCACGTAACCTTGCTCTACCGGCCTTTTTTTTTGGTAGCTCTATTCTTGCGGTTCCCCTAAATTGTCTTACTTTGAACTTCTCCAGTCGTTTTTGGTCACACGATAGTTAGCTTGTACAACCTGTCAAAATGTAGGTCTAACGTCAACTAGACTATCTTCATATCACCAAGCGATTCGGAGTGGTAGCAGCTTCTCAACTACCAATACACTACATGCTATCGATGAAATCTCTCTACTCGCCTCTAGCCTTCGCCTTCCGAACTTCCCATGAAGAGCTCAACCCTTGGCATCGAATATCTGGCCGTATCATCTACAGCCTCTTGATATGCCACGCTTCATGGTACATGAACTTCTTCATCCAAGTAGGCGTTCTCCAAAAGCGTCTCGCAGCACCAGTTGTCATCATCGGGGTCCTAGGCTTTGCAATGCTCACTCTCCTCGCCACCACAAGTCTTGAGGTGGTACGCAGATGGAGCTACAGAGCATTCTTCGTCTGCCATCTCATCATTGGAGTAACACTCATGCCCCTTCTCTTCTTCCACGCCAAACCACTCCGCATCTACGTAATCGAAGCACTAGCACTCTTCATCTTCGACATCGTATGCCGAAAACTTGACACCATCACTGGATTCGCAGCCGTCACCCAAGTCCCCAACACCAAACTCGTCAAACTCACCATCCCCGTCCCACAATCTAAGATCCACCGCTTCGCAGCTGCTCCAGGACAACATGTATACCTACAGATCCCACCTGAAAGCACACCAGCAAACACAAGCTCTCCGTCCATCCACGATCTATGCTACAACCCCTTCACCATCGCCTCCGTCTCCTCATCCGACGTAACGCTCGTGCTACGCACACTAAACGGCCCTACAACGAAGGCAATCGACAATCTCTCACAACTCACCAAAGCTCGACCACCCCTCAACATCGAGGGGCCAATGGGTTCAAGTCGCCATTTCCCGAATCTGGCGAGGGATTATGATAGGATTTTGCTGGTAGCGGGTGGGGTGGGCGCTACGTTTATTATGCCGATTTATAGATCCGTGCAGGAACATTTGATTACGGAGGGGAAGAGTCCCGATCGAGCTACGTTTGCGTGGTCGATGAGGGCTACTGCTGAAGCTGCGTGGGCCGTTGATACTGAAAGAGACACTGGAAATGACAATGAGCCCGACTCTAGAACCGGTGGTTTATCCGACGATGAGAATCTCAAGATCTACCTCACGAACGGATTCCTCGCTGAGGGCAATCACGGCGACGAAGAACTATTACCTGTGGATGGTAGTGTAGAGATGTCTGATTTGCAGAGGGGCGATGAGGAGGTGAAGGGTGTCAGGGTTACGCGTAGGCAGAGACCTGATCTGAAGGTTCTTGTTGATGAGGCTTTTCGGATGGGCAGGGAGGAAAGTGTCGCGGTTCTTGTGTGTGGGCCGAAGAGTATGGCGAGGGAGTTGAGGGGGCATGTTGGGGCTTGGGTTGGGAGGGGGAGGGATGTGTGGTTCCATGATGAGAGTTTTGGGTGGTGATTTCTGTAGGTGATGGGCGGGCTCAGAATCAAGGTGGGATTGAATGCAATTGAGTAGACTAGAATATTGAATGTTTGGTTCAAGATGAGGAGTATGTGATGGTTCAACAAGCAATAACTTTGCAGCCTTTGCAAGCGTATTTGAATATTTTATGACAATCCTATTCTATCCATAGCCATAAGTTAAGGAATAAAATCTAGACTTGGAAACTGACACCTTCAAGAGAATTTGTATGCATACCGTATTCTGGCTTGGAAGCCTGGTATTAATATTTGCATTCAATGAGCCAACGAGCAAGGTCTATTAGTCTACTCCGACGAGACTTCGTCGGCACGAAGGGCTGTAGGGAACACCACTGTGATACTAAGTAGGCAGACCGTTCAAGAGAAGTAGTTAGAGAACGTGATCCAAGTCTAAGAGGTATAACTCGGAAGCTGTATTGGATTGTGTAAACGAGCCGGCTTATTTTACAACCCTGGTAGTAGAGTAGAATTTCCAGGGAGCCGATTGAGGAGACTGTCCTTAGCTTTCAGCACATTGCCATTCTGAATACAGCTTTTCCAATTGAAAGTGTCCCAAAAGCGGTCGACACATTTTGACTCTTACAGATTGTCATCCCGTAGGTTGTCTTCAGTTCAGCCATAAAGCACTACGTACAAAACAACACTGTACAATACTTGCACATCTCACGCTTGCTTGAGTAGAAGTCTCAACGAAATGAATCTCGCTCCGAACTCCAGCAAAGTAAAGCAATCCATAATATCGTAACACATCTCCTCAATCAGCCCTCTTCTTCGTCTCCCCCTCCAAATCACCCGCACTACTCGCACTCGGCGTCTTCAGACCCTCTCCCTCCGCACTATCCGTCCCAGTCGCATGCTCATCCTCATCCCATCCATCCTCAAGATTCTCATCCCAATTATCCACCTCCTCCTCCACGGTCCTCTGCACAGGCGTAACCCTCACCTCTCCACTCTCCTGCGCGCCCACCCCCACCCCCTCACCAAGCTCCAGATCCTCCTCCTCCCCAGAAACAGCCTGGTAATGCTTCGCCAACCGTTTCCTCTCCAACATCCGCACATGATACCATGAACTCAGACCCAACGCGCCCAGACTCCCCACCACATTAGCCACGATATCGTAGAAATCGAAATCCCTCCCATTGGGCAGGAACTCCTGCAGGAACTCCGAGCCGACCCCGAGGAGCCCGGTGCAGGTTACGAGGGTCAGGTTGAGGGTGCGCCGGCGGGAGGTGTCGAGGATCCAGTAGAAGCAGGTGGTGAGGATGAAGAAGGTTAGGAAGTGGAGGAGTTTGTCGTCGATGAGGGGCGAGATTTGGAGGGAGGAGAGGCCGGCGTAGGCGGCTGTTGCGGCGAGGAAGAGGAATGCTCCTGTGTATGGGGAGGTGAGGTTAGCTTTTGAGGTTTGGGGAGAGTGGTCTGAGGAGGAGGGAGGGAGGGAGGGGAGCGGACCTGCGAAGGGAAGTCGTATTCTCATTTTGGGTGGGTTGTGGTTTTTATGATTGTGAGAGGTGCTGTGGCATCTCTCTATGCTTCTCAATGCTGGGTTTGAGGGTGTTTGGAGAGAGTTGGAGGTAGAGTGGAATCGTGTTTGTTTTAGGTAGCACTCAGGTCGTTGGTTGGTGGTTGATGACAAGGTACGAGGTGATCGTAGGAGTAGAGGAGGACAGGATGATTGCGCGGGGTTCGTATTGTCCAAGCTCCAGGCTTGGGGTAAGATTATGTATAAGTGTTGTCTGTTGAAAGAGTGGTGTGGTTGAGAGCTGTGTCTAGATGGAACTGAAGCTGGGAGCTGTACAAGAGAGGAGTAAGGCACAGTTGATGTGGCTTGAGGAGAATATGTCATATGCGGGACTTCTCCAACTCGTACTTTCTAGAATCACTTCCTCTTCGCGGCGATTCAAATGTTTAAATGTTGTAGAATCTGCTATCAGTAGAATACAGCTGAAACTAGGGATTTCAAAATCTATTAGGGACTGCCACTAGTAATTTTGTTATTCTCTTCTACTCTATGGTGTAGCTTGCCATTTTCATGTTCTGTCTAACTCCGCGACCCCAAGCGAGGACTGAGGATCAACAGTGATGCAAGTGGCCGAATGAACATAGTGATTAATTCGTAAACCTTAAACGCCCGATCTGATAGAAAAAGAATCTAGAATCGCATGTGAATAAAGAGAGTATAGAGGTTATTGTAGTGCGAGATATATCAAATATTCATGGCTGGTGGTGAATGGCGGGTTGCACTTTGGCACTTTGTTAATGTCCACGCTAATCCGGCTTTGGCCCAGCATCCAGGTCTGCGTGATACCTCCGACGACCACCTCAAAAGTCGCGACGACAGACCAGGCCATCCGCAACGCGCCAAATCATCGAAATCATCCATTTTCGAGCATCGCCGGTTGGGACTCGATGAGGACAACACTCCCAAGATCCTGTTGAGGAGCATACACGTCGATTCCACGGTTTCGTGGCTTGTGGGCGCCTTATGAGGGGGTGCGATGATGTCGAGAATATCGAACGCCCAACCATGGAAATCATCGCAGTTCCTCAGCAATAACAACAGCAGCAACAAATCTCTGCTCCGCTATCGCGACGACAGCTTGACTCCCAGTATCGCAGGCCCCGATGATACCACAATGGTGGACTTGGCGCCGGCAATATACGATCCAGACAATGCGGAGGAGGAGCATCAGAGACAGCTGTTCAAGGATTTATATCTGCGGTCAGAAGCCAAAATCGCGGGTCTCTTTGGCGGTCGGGGATCACAGGAACAGGATGCTGCGGAGGATGATTCGGCCGCTGATGCGCAATTGGCAATAGAGGAATCCACCGCGGTGGAAGCTGCTGCGGTTGAGCAAGCACCAAAGAAGTCTGCGCGCACCATCGATGAGGACAACTACGACGATGATGATGACGAGGAAGACGAAGATGATGGCGGCCAGGAATCGCCGCTGAAAAACAAAAGTGGAAATGCCCTGCTGTCTCCCTCGAAATCCGGCAGTTCTCCTGTATCCTCGGATGTATCCCCTACCAAACCAGCCGAATCCAGCAAAGACGAGACAGCGCCAGCAGAACCAAAGTCCTCCGAAGATGCGCGCAAGCAGTTGGAGGAAGCCAAAAAGGCTACAGAGGAGGCGGCTAAGCGCAGCTTCCATACACTATTCTACACCTTGGAGAATGACCGCATCGCTATGTTAGAGCAGCAGAAGCTAGAGGAGTCCGAGAAGCAGATCGATGCGGAGATGGACCATTCCGGCAATGCGAATAATGCGAATGGAGCTAATGGCGAACATCACGGATCCCTGAGTAGTGCCAACTTGGGTGCCTCGAGTTTGACACTGAAGCATCTCATTGCGCGGATCGACCTCAAGCGCGACCAGGTCCGAGCTTCGGATGCCGAGTTGCGATCGTTAATGAACGAAGTCCGCAAAAACAGAAGCAAATGGGCAAGCGAGGAAAATGTACACCAGGAGGAGCTTTACGAAGCTGCGGAAAAAGTCCTGAGCGAACTCAAGGCCATGACCGAGTATTCTGCCCCCTTCCTCACCCGAGTAAATAAAAGAGAGGCCCCGGATTACTACAATGGTAAAGAAACCGATTCCACTCCTGTAGCAGTATCTAACAAGAAACAGTTATCAAGCATCCTATGGATCTGGGGACCATGACCAAGAAGCTCAAGACGTTGACATACAAATCCAAGAAGGAATTTGTTGACGATCTGGACTTGATATGGAGCAATTGTCTGAAGTATAATGGTGACATTCAGCACCCGTTGCGGCGCAACGCAAATTCGATGCGAAAAGAAGCAGAGAAATTAGTACCTCTGATTCCTGATCTTGTGATTCGACCTAGAGCTGAAGTTGAAGCTGAGGAACGCCGCAAGCAGAATGGAGGCGAAGATGATGCTGGTGATGATAGTGATGACGAGCCCATCATGTCTTCTCGAGGACGCAAGGCCGGAACCGGAGCCAAAGGTACAAAAGCCAGGAAAGCCCGGGAAGAAAGTACACCAGGGGTTGAGCAAAAGCCAACCCTCCAATTGAATGGCCTACTCGGCAGTATTGGAAATGATGGATCTGAAGCTGGGTTCGACGGGAGTCAAAACGGCTTTGCAACACCACCAATTGGATCCATAACACCGGGAGGCATCAATGGAGTCGCTGGACATGGAAGTCAAGCTGATGGGGACATTGATGGTCCGTCGATCAACGGAATGTCACTAGGCCAGGCACTTGGCGCTGCTGCAGATGATCTTCGAGAAGACGAGGAGTACAAAATTTGGAAGCAAGTAACCAAGAAGGATAGAGCACTCATAGCCAAGGAAAGAAATCGACTCTTTAGAGGAGACAGACTCAACCCAGACGAACCCGCCTTGCTTCGATCCAAGGCGGGTATGAGAAGGTGGCTTCGTCAACAAAAGCAAGCGCAAACAGATGCATCCAGCTCAGATTCCAACGAGAAAGCCAAAGATGCCATCCAAGGGGTAGAAACTCTAGCCGAAGGAATGGAAGGTGAAGAGGAACGCATGATACCCGACTACTACGACTCACTTTCAGCAATTCCCGAAATCAACCCCAAACTTCAATGGATCGAAGATGCAGATGGACAACTTGTAGACAGACGAGGAGAAGAATTTCTTCGAATGGTCCCACGTGGTTCCTTTCAGGCGCCCAAAAGTACTTTGGCTCAGAGAGTTGAAGCCAATATGAGGCAGATGCAAGAGACAAGAAAATTATGCTCCAAAATCGGCGTCATCAAACAGATGCAGTTACAGGCACAAGTATGTTGGCATATTTTTGATTGATGGTTCCGTGCTAACATTGTGTAGATGTACAATAATCAATTCCCTAAGTACGAGCCCGAGCCTTTCGTAGAAGCCGACATTGAGCCTCATGTCACCTCCGACGATGGACCAATCATGGCTACGTGGGTTTGCAAGGCTGCTATGCAACGATCTATCGCGAAGCTCTGTTATCATGCTGGTTTTGAGGAGCTACAGCCAAGTGCTTTGGACGTCATCACTGATATCGCGGGTGACTTCTTCAGCAAACTTGCACAGTCCTTTAGTGTGTACCGAGAAACACCAAAGGTGCCAGCAATCGCAGCTCCTCTAGATGCCGGTGCAAAATGGCAGCCTCGATTCACCGACGAGGAAGTTGTTCTCCATACTCTCAGCGAGAATGGTATGGATGTCGAGGGTCTGGAGAATTATGTGAAGGATGATGTTGAGCGTCTTGGATCCAAGCTTGGAGTAATGCACGACCGCATGAAAGCTCATCTTTCCGATCTGCTGCGACCTGCACTTGCTGATGGAGGTGCGGACGGATCTGGAGCTTTCAAGGATGGCAGTGAGCAGTTCGTTGGTGGAGACTTTGCCGAAGAGCTTGGTGAAGATTTCTTCGGATTCAAGGCCCTCGGACTCGATAGCGAGTTCGGCATGTCAAGCCTCTCCGTGCCTCTGCATCTCCTTCATACCAGACTATACCAAAGTCAACCGAGCGCTGTCGTACAGAATGCTTCCGCAGAGATCTTCGATGCCTTGCCTCCAATAGAGCCTGTCACCATTGTCAATATCCAAGGGGCAATTGGCTTGGTCAAGAACTTCTTCCTGGCAAAACTGCACGCCAATGGAGACGTGCCCTTACTGGAGGACGAAGAGCTCCCCGTCAAACAAAGACCATCGAGACCTCGACTTGGACCTACCGGCAAGATCACCAGCCCAAGAAAAAGGCCGTTGAAAGAGCAATCTGGCAATTCGAAGAAAAAGAAGAAGCTAGACAATGGCACAGCCATGGACCCCGCCACTGGGTCAAAGACTGGCGTCAACGGCAGCCCAGAGAAGCCAGGTGTTGGATCTGCCAAGAAACTCAAGCTCCTTCCAAATGGCGGACCTGTTTCAATGGAAAGGGCAGAAAGTTCTCAAGGCAACGCAAGCAATACAGAGAAAGACGATGTCAGTGCAGTGGGGATGATGAGTCCGGAGAGCATTGAAAGGTGACGAAACATCATGGTTGGATAAGGATGTATACCCGTGCCGAGCATGAAGAGTCAAGATGGACGGATATGGCATGCAGGCTGTTGTGTTGCGTGGATAGAAACACTCGTTCTTCCGCCTAGATGGATGTGAATAGACCAACCATCACATTGGCATAACACCCGTTGCACATGGGCTACGACCAGCTGGCGATATGAGATAGGCGATAGGCGCCAAAAGTACATATGGGACGCATTTGCGCAGGCCAGGCCAGCGAATCAATAATTGCTTTTTTGTCTATCTTTCGCGAGCGAGCCGTCCCGTTCTTCACTCTCTTTCTCAAATAAGTAGCAGGGCAGAAAGATAGTTTAATTTGTGAATGTGTACGATCCCAGAACATTTGCCGTTTTCTCATTCGTTCCATTTCCTTTTGTTGCATTGGCGAAAGCTTTTAATCGGGTCTGAGGTGTTTTTTGTTTGGGTTCTTTGGGAGGGCGGGCGCGTGAGATGGCATTGTTTGGCACGGATGGGGTTGCAAGGATGGGATGATTTGACATGATTTGTATTCTTGTTGCTTTATTTGAGGGTCTGGCTTGGATGGGTTGGCTTGGACGCAATGGGTTGGTTACTTGGTTGACTGGCTGGTTGGTTGGGCTCGATTTAGCCGGATGGATGGATGGTTGCTATATAAATGTGTTAGTTCTGCTTGAGTCTGGCATTGTTGGGTGTCGGGTGAGAGCGTGTGGTATTTCATGGAGATGACGTGCGAGCATCGAGGGCGGTAAGGTGTGGTCACGGAGTGCGGTTGCAGTTGTGGTTGTACTTTATGTGGTGCTGAGTTAAGTAGATGATGAATACCTGACTTTGAGAATGCTTTGAGGATCCGAAATGTGCTGTGAAAAGATGTGTAATTCTGAAATACTAGGTGGTGATAACTAGGATATTTTGTTTTTGTTTCGGGGTAATCAATGTCCTCGCAGGCTTCCCAAGGTAGAATTAGAAGGTTCCTGTCGCAAGTCGATTGGCCCAGGCCATGCAGTTGATAAAACAAGACAGATGCAGGGTCACTTAGACTATTTCATTGCCAATCTTTCGCTTCACAGAGTCAATGTCTGCAATTATGGGATGCGTAAGAAGCATGTTTTTATTGTTATCTATCTTACAATGCGCTAGTTTGAAAGTTTGATGCTCAATGACTTGCTTTTGGGGGGATTTTGGTATGAAACATGAAAGTGCATGTGCAAGAAAGAAAGTAAAAGTGCCATCTAGTCCATAAAGTGTTTCGCCAACACGGAGGAAAGTCAATAGTCAGTGCTCGCAAGTAACTGAAGGTTGCATAGACTCCAAGAATGATGTGACACTGGCAGATCCATGCTAGCTAGAGCGATCAACACTTTTCCTTCGGTACAGTCATGATCGTCGGGGACGTCCTCCACCAGGGGCCAAAACATCCAACCAATGAGCCGCAACACTCTCAACAGAGTTACAGCAGGCCTTTCCACCACAGTACATGACCGCCGTCTTGATAACCGGAACACTGTACTCAGGATTCTCGGCCTTGAACTCCGTGCACAACTTAATCAAGTGGTTGATATCCTCCCAGAGTCTGATATCCGGTCGCACCTCTTCCATATCATCCTCGTTGACAGACACCAGCTTGAACTCAGTAGGTTTGTTATCGGGATTCCAATCAGGCATGCAAGCGGCATCATGGACAACGAACGTAAAATCCTCCAGGGCGGTGAACTTCTGGATCGGATTCTTGACCCATGTGTGACATTCCCAAATACAGAAATCGATGGCGAGGTGCTTGATCTTCTGGCAGATGTCGCGTGTGAGCATATCGCTGTACACATCCATCGTATCGTCGCAAGCTCTTTCGCTGAGTTCGGAGTAGGAGATGTAAATGGTGGTATTCTCGGGGTCGAATCGGGCATAGGAGTTTCCATTTGGTCCGTTGATGCTAGCGCTCCACGTCTTCAGGGCTTCGAATCGGAAGTCTTCATCGACTTGAAGGAGGGCGGAGGTCTTGGAATTGATGCTGTACTTGTGGTCAGACCTATACCAGGGCCATCCGTCGTCGCCGATCTTGCCTCCACATATATCGAAGTAGAGGACTTCTACAACTCGCTTGTGCTCTCTTGTGTTGGCTGTTGAGATCGATTCCTTGATGACTTCGAGGCGGAGCTCGGCTGGAAGCTTTGGGAATACCTTGAAGTGGGCCTCGTTAGTCGAGGGAGCCGAAGCACCGGAATTATATGATGACGATGGCTTCCAGGTGAGGGTGGCTCTGGGTTTCTTCGACGTAATGCCCAACTAGCACGAGTCAATCGCAAGCTACAACGAGGTAAGTCCTGGATTGACTCACCTTTTCAGATCCAGAACCTAGATCCTCCGGTCTCATGGTATTGCCTCCTCGAGAACCGTTGAAGCTACTTCCGGAGCCCTGCTATATATTACAACCTGCAGTGCATCAAAGTTTTGGGATGGAGTGGGTCCTTACGTGTGGCTTGCTACCTCGACTTGCGTCAATCTTACTCTGATACAACTTGCATTTTGCACTGAGCTGTCTCAAGTCGATCATGATCTTTCTTTCACTCATGATTGTTGAGGAGAGCAGAAGTTGGGAAGTGATTGCGAGGTCGTAAATTGATCAGAGGAATGAGGGTTCTCAAGTGCGCCACGTTTTTAGTGTTGAAAATCTTCAGAGATCAACAATAGTGAAATTTGGTGGGGTTAGACGCAAGATCTCAAATCCATGTGACGTGTTGAGATCGTGATGGTATTTGTTGACGTTGGTTGTTGTTGGTGTTCGAGAGATTCGAAAGGGAACCTTGAGTAGGTCGAAGAAGCACAGACCGAGTTTGGCTCCTGCAGAGAAACTTCCGCGATTGAGATCGAGGAGTAACTCAAAAACAGATGGAAGGCAAGGAAGATCTAATGATCCCCTGCAAATTCTCGATATGAGAACTAAAAGTTGTTGGTGGGAGGAAGCAAGTAGAACATCGAGCGCCGTTTATGTGCGAAGCGAAAACGCTCGGACCAACGCTAAGGTGTTTGTTGATATTTGTTTACACCTCAAACAAGTCTGGGAGTCAGCGATTTTGGCGATTAATGATTCAATTGGCAAGGCTGACAGGCAAGTCTCTTTGTATTTTCAGCTTTCAAATATTCAAAGATATGAATCAATCTGTCAGAGGCCATTAGTTGAAACGTGCAAAGCTGATGGAGGTTTCGAGGAGGGGTCCTACTGGTTGGATTTCAAGATTTCAATAGAGGCGGATTATTACTTCAGGGGTGAATGTAGCCCAGATACATAACAACATATTTAGCTTTATGTCATATTAAGTTAACGACTGGGTTCGATGTATCAAACCTCTTTCATGCAAAGGAGCAGAAAAAAAGAAGAAAACGTCACAAAGTGTGTAATTATACTATTTCAATATCCTCAACAAGGTGCATCTAAGTACAGTTCCCATACTTTCTTCATCCATTCATTCTTCCCTCTTCCTGGTCCCATAGATCAAATGTCTTCCTCAAAGACAGCTGAGAGTGCTCTCGCTGGCAATCATTGGAGTTGGAGAATCTCTTCCTTTGGCATAATCTAGTCTGGCTTCTTCGTCATATTCTTCCTCTAGAAGATAATTAGGAGCTCCAACTTCGGATATTTCAGCCAGAGGTGGTAAAAGAGAGTCGCCATTTCTGCTGAAATTATTGTTTGTACAGCACTCGGTATTCAAAACGCGAACAAATCGATGGCACTACTGATGTCGGGGGTCGCCTAACAATTCCATCCCTGCTGGGAATCAAGTATGGAAAAGAGCAGAACATACATTCGTCTTCCAAGGCGATGGTGTCCCCAGTGACGCCGATTTCGAATTGTATACCATTTGAGCTATTTCTAAAGATGATTCTCGGGTTTGAGGAAGTAGTATTAGATCATTTTCAGTGGATTCTCATGGTTTCCACCCTCTCTGCAGCCGTTCACCAGCAGTGACCAATCTAGTAGTGCGGAAGACGGAGATTGGTGGGGTTTGAATTTGGGAGCATTAATATCTTTCAGATTCGCTCTGTCATATCCAAAGCCCCTAAGGAACCGAATGCGCAGCAATGTCGCATTGGACGGCACAAGGCAGCATCTCATGGAAATGTTGTTGTCGTCACCATAAAATTACAGAGAAGCCCATTTAGGCTCTTTAACTCTAGATGACGGAATCACGAACAGAAACTGGGGATTCAGTGTCCAGATTGCAGCTTTAGACTGGCTTCGAGCTAACGTCCAAGATTTTGGGGGAGATTCAGATCGAATCACCATCACTGGACAGTCTTCTGGAGCGAGCTATGCGACGAGTACACTCGACCGTCCGAGAATAGCCGGGAAGTTCTTTGGGCTTATTGCAGAGCTACACGTCTGGTCCACTTTTCGGTCTATTGTATGCTAGATACTAACTACGATGTTCCATTTCTGGCTGCGAAATTCACCTCAGCTGTATTATTGGAAGTGAACTGTACAAGTAACGGGAACAAGAAAATGCATCTCGATTGTCTCCGTGCCCTTCCTTCGAGGAAATCTGTAAATCTAGCAGCACAAGTGAATGTCCAAACACAAGGCGGGACAAATCTGACAGCAGACCGAACCAAACTCGACGCCGCAGCACCAATAGTCAAATTTCCCAATCCAAAGGGAACACTACATGATGACAGAGCGTTATTCGCTCCTCACCCTACAAGTGATGATCTGCAAACAAATCTCGCAAACCGCGGATTCGCAGCACAAGCCGACGCCGTCATGTCCTCTGGGAAATCCCCTCTCCCTTCTGATCTTAACACCTTACTGAATATCTTCAAAGTTACGTCTCGCGTCTCAACAGCAGTGACATTCAGTCGTCTCTCTGCTGCTACCATCTACTTCAGCGTACATAACAGACTCTTCAAACACCCTAACGTCTACCTTTAGAAATTCAACCGCTCCTACAATCCCAATGGCTGAAACCCATACTGTACGTCTGTCTCCCGCTTTTCACATCGGAATGCCCACATGGTCATCCGAACGCCGAGTGTTTCAAGTGCCATCCCACGGATGTGTATGATACGTTTGGGAGTATTACGAGGAATGAATAGAAGTATCGTAATGGGAATCATGTGAGGTTTGAGAGGTTTGTTGTGGATTGTTGGACGATTTCTGCGAGGATGGGGGATCCGAATCCGGAGAGAGGTTTTGTTGATGGCGACGAGGTTTGGGGGTGAGGGAAGGGATTCGTGGGATGGATAGATGAATGCCGGTTGAGAGACGGGGGAAGGGTTTGGAGATGAGGAGCTTGCAGTTGTCAATTTGTCAGACGGTGTTTGGGGAGGAGGAACAGTATGAGGTTTTGGGGTTGCCGGCGGATAGCTTTGTGCAGAACGTTCTTGATGGTCGGAATCAGTAGCAGCATAATAGAGTGGGTCTAGTCCCTCGTATGCCACTACCAGAATACCAGACATCGAGAGTGATTGACACGATGTTCAACAAGTCGAACCATAATGGGTTGCAAACGGTGGCTAAGATTCTATCGCCATTACTGCAAGGCAGCTGCTCTGCAATGGATGTGAGACGGGCTCGAAACAGAAAGGAAAACGGCCGTTGCTATGATTTGGTCGATTTGGTCGAGTTGCTCAAGATTTTGTTCATTGATTATCCACCTCTCAGAGTTTCCGCATCGTGTGCTCCAACACAGTTTTAATGCCCGGATCCAGCTCGCCTAATGCCAATATTGGTTCAATCCATGCCCTCGTCTTCTTGGCAAGCGCTGTCTTGTCCTTCGTCTTCTCCATCGATTCCTTCAGCCTATCCAAGAAAGTTCCAAGAGCAACTGGGAACTCTGGTGACGCTGGGTCGATTCGAACCAAAGGCTGCTTGTTGTAGCAATTGCAGGTAAAAGGATCCACCGGGTACGATTCGGTCAGTACATCCAAGACATGCTGTAATAGCTTTGGGAGGCATCTGACTTGAGTGAAGACAGCGAACATATCGAAGAAATCGGAAGCCACTGATGCGTTGAAGAATTGCTGCTTTCTTGCTTCGTCGAAAATAGCCAGAGGAATTGCTCCTTGCAGGGCTGGCGTGTTCATTGGATCCTGTGCAGCTTCCTTATCCACCTTGACACCTTCCAGCATGCTTGGTCGTATCGTGTTCATTTTGAACTCCGGGATTGCGATCACATCCTCTGATCCGAAAGCCGAGTCGTCCCCAGTACCCTCGATTTCCATTGCGTCATCAGCAACCTCCTCCACATCAATACCCAGAATCTTCCTGCGCATCGCAATCTTTGCCAGATAAATCATCTCCAGCTTCGCCCATTCAATCCACAGATCCTTGCTCATTGTGCAAAATCGTGCTCCTCTCGACATGAAACTCCTGGCTTCCTTCATATCTGCCTCCGCTTCCAAGCTCCATCTCGCAGCGTAGAGCCATAGTTCCGCCTTGAGTGGGTGTAGTCGTATTGCTGCGGTTAAAACGGTCTTGAACTTCTTGGTTGCCTTGGCTTGCTTGCAGTACTCTAAGTATGACATCCACAACGCGACATCGCCCGGGTGTTTCTGCGTCCCCCTGTCGAATATCTTGAATATTCTTGCTTGGCCAGTATGTGATGTGCTGCCTTTTATCTTCATCCGCTTGCAACGTTTCTGCCTCAAATTTTCAAGACCAATCTCCCAAGCAGCATATCGAGCAAAGTCGACAGGTGTCGAGCCCCTCGCAAGGACCTTGTGTTCGAAGGACGACCGCTTCGTTACCAATGATCGTATTTCATCCTATGAAGTCAAGTTAGCTAGTGTTTTCGCAAACTGAAACTCCTTTGGAAACAAGGCTGACAAACCTCGTTGAATATCTTTTTCTCCTTGAACTCTTGCAATTGAGGAACTGCTTGCTCCAAGTAGAAACGGGCTTTATCGGATGTGCCTGACATCTTGTGCGTGAGGGTGTAAGGTTGTTTGCGACAGAGCGTCGAGTCTTGGAATTTGAAGCTGCCCGATTTTCGAATAATTCGTAGATGCAAGCTAGCGGTCGCTAGCGTCTCTTCCCCGCTTGGCCTCATTTGACCAAGTGTCTCAGCCTCGCCAGCCCCCCTTGGCGACTTTTATGGGGTAATTTGTTATCCGATTGTTTGTCTCATCATCCATCATAAGAGTGAACGGGAGCTCGGGAGCTGCTGAACAGCTTCACTTTACTTCGCGTCAATCGCCGGTTTCTCACCTCAACCACCTCCGGATTCCTCGGATGTCGTTCCCCTGGAAGTGAAATTCTTCCCCAATCAACATGGCACCTAAATTTAAGGACAAGGACGGCGAAGTCATACTCAGTTTCTCAGGGAAATGGGTCAGTTGGGCGCATACAGCTGCTGCATACAGTAATTCGTTATTGGAGGTTCTTTCTGGAGTTATCTTGCTGATAATTCTTCCAGCTGCTTTTATTAGTGCGCTGATTGTTGGCGTCTCGCTGCATTACCATAAGATAGTACAGAACGAATACTATGGATACCCGCAGGTCTGCAAACAGCTTCCTCTGTTTCGTTTCAGACCTCGGCTGACTCTTCGTTGTAGGAATGGTTTCCCAGTGTATCTGCCACGATCGGTGATCGGTATCCTGAACGATCGTTTTTCATGCTTTTCATAGCTATAACATCAGGTACGGAAAGGATGTATGGTGACACAGAAAGTACACCAGCTGATTGGCGCAGGTCCTCGATTTGTTCTGGTGGGATTATGGTACCTCCTCACAGCGCGACCGAATGCAACACTTCCCAAAATCGTGGCCGGAATGGGTCTATTTCGAACATTGACATGTGGAGGATGGACATATGTTACTTCTACAGATGATCACGACTGGCACGACATTTTCATGATATCATACTTGGTTGCTACACTTCCATGGACGTTGGGATGCCTAGCATTAAGTCCAGCGAACGCGAAAGCTGTCAAATATAGGAAATACCTGGCTTCAGCGTTCTTCGGCACTCTCGTACCTCTGATCTATTTTTTCATCCAACACAAAGTCCACAAAGTTGCCGGAGGTATGTCCGATGGTTGATCCGATCTGGAAAACACTAACTGAATTCTAGCCTACACGATTTATGCTTTCTTCGAGTGGGCTTTGATCTTGTTTGATGTGGGATTTGATGCTGTTACAGCGCTTGACTTCGATACTTTCGAATTGGTCGTCAAGGACGTCAAAGGTTCGAGTAAGGGGTACGTTCGATGGCTTCCAAAATAATTCGTGTATACTATGTTTGGGCGACCTACATCATTATGAAACATTCTGAACATTGTTTTGTGTAGAAACAACAAGATGGTAGCCGATGCTGTCCTTGAAAAGGAGTATGTGAACTCGCCATTCTGAGCCCGAAATGGCGCTAACTCTCGACCAGAAAGGAGAAACAGGTCGGCCAGGTGTTCAATCAGACCTTTGTATGGACTGAGGCGATCGACACAGCTGCAGATGTTTACAATGGGGTATGTTGAATGTTCAATTCTCGGGTTTTAGATTGACGCTAATTAGATAGTTTGTGTTCTGGTCGATGCTGACTTCGTTGGGATTACTCGTTTGGTGTAAGTGAATTTCCGGCCGAAAAAAGCAAGTCTAATACAGTCAGATTTCCCCTTATGGCATATGGGCATCTCTGGCTACGAAGTCATGGTCATGTCCACAGTATCACCATTCATGCTGGCAAACCGGAAGTTGCGCTCGTTGGTTGTAAAGAATCTTCGGACTTGTCACCTTTCGGCTCTTGCTGGATTGGTCGCATACCAAGTGACGGATCCAGTCCTCCGATTGTTTATCGTTGGATTTGCTGTGTGGATGTCTTGTTTGTCATGGGCAGCGACCTGGTATTCTGAAGGTGGTCAACCGGGCCGCCTTGAGTCGAAAATATTGGCATGGACCATCGGGTTGATTGCTTCTAGCGTTGTGAAATTCGCATGGCAAACGAGCAATCCCATTTGGCCAACATCTCATTCGTCAAATGGAGGGTGGAATGGTGTTGGTCTCATCCTCGCAATCCTGGCAGTCATTCGTTCCACACGAAAAGTCCCCACTGCTGGGAGCAACCTGGCTATCCAAGGACGTCAAGAAGGGTCATCCGTTCTTGCTGCGCTGGGTGTTGCAGGACTATTTTTTGGTCTGCATTCCCTCTTGTCCGACTCCAGTACAATGATTCTGTGGGTTTGGGAAGGATACCCTGTCCGCGGTCCCATTTCAGCGCCCCACGGTGCCTGGACAATTGCTGCGATGGGAGGTGGCTTGATTCTTGGTTTGTTCAGCGAAGCCGTTGCCCGAAGCTGGTCGTTCTACGGGATTGGTTGCATTGGTGCTGCTATGTTGACCCTGTACAGCAACTGGAAGGGCTACTATGGGGCACTGATCTTGACAGTGTATCTCATGGCTGCGTCAGTACCTTTGATCGGATCAGCAGCTAGAAAAAGTCCTGCCACCACATTTGGCCTAGGTTTTCTGGCCTACAACTTCCTGGTCTTGTTCCATGTTTGGGTTGTTGCTTACGCATTCGTGCCTGGCGGACCACTTGTTCGCGAGCATACTGACTGGGTCATGACTACTATGATGCTCTTTATTGGATGTGGTGTTTTCTCCTCCATGTCATCCACCCCTGCGGCTCAGCGCAAGCGCTTCAATGCTTTCTTGAACTCTCGAAAGCAGCGCTCATACTATCTGTATGTCATGGGACTTCTTCAACTCCTCTCGGTCTCGATCGCGTATCTGCGATTCCCAACTTACGACTATGTGCCGTACCACAAAGACGAAAAGATTCTCACCGCAGGCATCTGGACCATCCATTTCTCACTTGACAACGACATGTGGTCTTCAGAATACCGCATGCGAGACGTCATCAAGGAACTCGAGATCGATGTCATCGGTCTTCTAGAATCCGATCTTCAGCGTATCATCATGGGCAACCGAGACACGACTCAGTTCCTAGCTGAGGATCTGGGAATGTACGTCGACTATGGACCAGGACCTAACAAACATACCTGGGGCTGTGCACTTCTGTCGAAGTTCCCTATTGTGAACTCAACACATCACCTACTCCCTTCACCTGTTGGTGAATTAGCACCAGCAATTCATGCAACGTTGGATGTATATGGTGAATTCGTCGACGTATTTGTCTTCCACTCAGGACAAGAAGAAGATCCCGAAGACCGACGTCTACAAACCGAGTACCTCTCCAAACTCATGGGCTCCACACCTCGTCCCTCCATCCTCCTCTCCTACCTAGTCACCAAGCCTTGGGAAGGCAATTACAATACCTGGGTATCCGAAACAAGTGGCATGCACGACATCGACCCAACAGATTGGGACAGATGGTGCGAATACATCCTGTACAAGGGCTTGAGGCGTACGGCATATGCTCGTGTAAGCAGAAGCACCATCACGGACACAGAAATCCAAGTTGGGAAGTTCAAGGTCGGGGAAAAGGCGAGCGACCGCGCAGACGTGCGAAATTCTCGCATTAGCGAGAGTCAGGTCCCTGAAGGCGAGCGTTTCCCTCAATTGTTTAGGGGCGAGGGTGTTAGAGGGCATGCGTATCATGTCTTTGACGAACCGAGATACTTTGGGGGTTAAGCTCAGCTCTCAAGCTGATGGCAGGCTCAAGAACTGCCGGTAGTAATGGAAGTAAACAGGCGCGGAGAGAGGAAAAGCGGTTTTCTTAGTTGCAGTTGGGAGGGCTCGGGTGCATTGCTTGTTTGCTGGCTGGATTGGGGTGGGGGAAAGGAGGTACTGATTTCGAGGCAAGAAAATTGACGGCCTGGGTATGGGTTGACGATTGAGCAAGTAAGATATAATCGAAGGAAGGGTACCTCAAGGTTGTATGTATGATACAGAAAGTGGGACGATTATGTGTATATTGAGAAGCGAAAGCAATTTACTTACAATACAAAGTCTTTCTCTCCCTATGTTCAAATTTTTCCATCGGAGCATCCTTCCGCTTTCTTCTTGGATCCCTAATTGCCTGTTCGAATAAGAATTCTAGACTAAAATGATCTTATCCCGGACTCCCAATCCAAACTTCCTCTCCATTTCTCCGAACCCTTTCTCCCCTTTCCAGCCGACAACCTCGGTGCCGCCAAGCTCTCCTCAACCGCCACAGAAAAGAACTCCCTCCTCAACAATCACGTCGGCCTGCAATCACACAGCTTTTTTTAGTTAAACTCCGTGACCTGTGCGATCGCACATGAAATAAAGCTATCCCCAAGCAGCAGCACAAGACGGAGATCTGCACTTCCGGTTCGGCGCGAGGCTAAGCTGGGGAGCCCTTAGCAACTTAGCAGCCAATGGGATGGGAAGTGTTTGATTGATAATGTTTTGATGATCGGATGTCATGGAAAGAAGCTTATTTCATGGGGTGGTGATCGGAGGGGTGATTGCGGTTTAGGGTTTAGGTTGGAGATTTGGAAGTTGGTGTGGTGGGATGCGTGGATTTGATGGGGGTAAGAGGGGGGGTTGGTGGGGTGGATGAAGGTGGATTGAAGTTGATGGCTGTGAGAAGTCCTACTTCCAGATTGTTTAGGTGGGAAATTGAGAAAGTAGAGGGTTTAAGGTTACTCTCTAGTACTCCTGTGGTTGTCACTACTCATTGAGTGACACAATGCAAGTCATAGCAAGGGTTCTCATAAATCACAAACTTGGGACGACGATGACGATGCACTTCGAACGTTCAAACTCTATATCTTCATGATGCTTTGCCGCCTTTCTACCACTTATTCCCCGCAACTTGTGCCTGCTTGGCTCTTTGTCTTTTTCAGGGAGCTAGTTGCTTTATTTCCATATGAACCTGATCTTCACTAATATTGCAGATCAAGGGTCGTCACCAGCAGTTGGACACCGCACCGAACGGCGACCCGGAGTTCCAATAGACTGCTCTATTGGCCCAAGTCTAGACACTCAGTCTGAGTAGATGCTAGAACACGAGTCAAGATCCCCAGTTTCTGATCACTCATCTTCTGTTTCCGGAAAAGACTGGCAGTAGTGACTTGCTCTTTTGGGAACGAGTGAGAAGAATCACCGGGAACGATGGCTTGGCTGGTCCATAGATGAGAAAGCAATTATTCATCGTTGCAGAGTTGGGCTTCGGCTCTTGTATGCCGGGTGTATGCCTTGTTAATGGTGGATGCTGGTTGGTGTTGGACGCCACCAGATCTCTTCCTGCTCCCTCTTCCTTAACTCCTAGCTTTGTTTTCTTAGCAAAAATCCTACTTTCATCTATGCTCTACCCCGCGGTCCAGCCTCCTTGTCAGACCCAAGACCCCATGATGGTTCTCGGATCGGCAGTGGCGTTTCTGTCTTGGATTTACCGCCGGCATGCCTCCTGTGGATACAGGGCTGGGATGTGCGATAGCCTCATGTTGTTTGCAGAAGCCGGGGATGAAGACTTTGTCGTTAGGTCGGTGGGGAGTGTTGATCTCGGTTGTGAGGTTCGTCTAGGGTTTTGTATATATACATCCATCTCCACTATGTACGATACGTTATCAAGATCAGTAACGTGCTTCAAAAACATTCAAGATGCTTGGACGTTCAGTTATCCTCTCTCTCCTCCTTGAGGCTTCGGTCTCCAATGCTTTCCCAAATATGGCTGAGCAGCTCGCAAAGAGCCACCTCGCAGAGCGTATGTTCCTCACTTCCTACTTTTGATGTGTTGCAAATGCTGACGTCTCCCCAGGCATAGCTCCAGTCGCGCCTTTCCCAGAGTTCCCAGGAGCACCACAACACGCTCTCTATAACAAGTTCGACGCAAAATCGCAACTAGTCTCGACGAGTGGTGAACACGCGTTTATCGCTCCTGGTCCAGGTGACATACGTGGACCATGTGCTGGTCTAAACGCAGCAGCGAACCACGGATATCTCCCCCGTGACGGTATCGCAACAGCCGAGACTGTCAACACCGGTCTGTGGGAAGCCTTCGGACTCGACAAGACAGCCACTCTCTTCCTTCAAACGGCAACTATGTTCTTCGATGGTGACCCATTGTCTGGTCGCTGGTCGATCGGCTATCACTCCGACAAAACGAACAGTCTCGGCGTCATTGGCGACTTGCTCGGAAACCAGACTGGTATCTGTGCTTATGGTCACTTGAAGACTGAAGGAGATGCCTCCATCACACGTGGTGACTGTCAGTACCATCATCTCAAGCATGTGCGATATAACATTGACTAACTCCTGATAGGGCTCGCACCAACTCAAAACTCCAACTGTGCTTCGTATCCAGAGTTTGCTCAGGAGTTGCTCGACCTCGCAAAGGCTCGCACTGGAGGAAATATCACCCCTCAAGTCCTCGCCGAGCACCAGTACAACCGTAAGCAACACTCCATCGCTACTAACCCCTACTACTTCTCTCCCGCCTACGCCGGCATCGCCTTCACGTTCGGAGCGCACATGTTTGCCTACGAGTTGCTCGCCAACCACTCCGCCGAGAACCCCCGCGGTTTCCTCACCCCCGAGGTCTTTGAGAGTTTCTTTTCCTACACCCGAGACGCGGACAACAAGCTCGTCTTCACATACGGACACGAGCGCATCCCAGATAACTGGTACCGTCGCGCTGATGATGACGCGTGGACTTTGGCCGACATCCTAATCTCCACCGCCCAGCAATGTCTCTCCTACCCATCCAACTGTCAAGTCGGCGGTAACACTGGAACTGTCAATTCCTTCTCAGGCGTCGACCTCGGTGACATTTCAGGCGGTCTCCTCAACGCGGCAACCGATCTCCAGGACCCTGAGAAAATGGGCTGCTTCATCAGCCAGGTCATCCAGGCCGATGTCCCTAGTTTCTTGGACAATGTCTTTAACGGTGTTGCCTTGACTAAGGTCTTGGGTATGATCCCTACCGTTCTGTTGCCGGCTCTTGCGCCGCTGGGTAACTGCCCGAACTTGCCTAAGGGAAAGCCTATGCTTGAGTACGCCAAGACGTTCCCTGGTGCGAAGATGATGATGAGTGGGAACAGAAATCCATACAAGGCATAGATAGATAAACATGGTGGAAGACGATGTTGTAATGATGTAATGTACGATGGGAAATTGTGGATGTTGGATTCATATCTCTGCTGTAGATGATGAAAAAGACAGCGATCGATGGAAATTGTATATAGTGTTAGATCTGAAATATAGGTTGACTGAAAGTAGATCTCGTGATTTTTGGTGTCTTATGCTGTGCTGACTGCGTGGCGATAGTTGATTTCAATTTCTTTGGCAATAGTTGGTACTGTAATAATGTAGAGCTTTTCGTCGTGCTGATATTTTGTGTTGAGGAAAGGTGCCTCGCGTCTTGATTGGCGTCGAAACTCGTCCATCAAGGTAAAAGACTGTCCCTCTGGATGGGTAGCTGCTAAAGGTTTTTTCTTCCATGTGCTGCACTGGCAAGTGCAAACTATTCCATCCATTCATTATCAATCGAGATAGCCACTAGTAAGTACGTACTGGGTCGCCCTGCCAAGTACTCGGAATAGCCTCATCGCTAAAATCGCGTCGGCATCAACATCAACAAAAACACCCAAAAATTACCGCGGGACAAAGCAGAACGCCAAAAAGGGTGCTACAAAATAAAATAACAAAACCAAACGCGCCCGTCCCACTGTGAGTACACAGAATTATTGGACAGGGCGCGTTCAGCCAAAGGGCGAAACCATTTCAATCTTGAACCTAAGGAGGGGGAGTGCTACTACCACTTCTCCACTTCTCCTTGATAACACAGGCCATCTTAATGTGAGTGGTTGGGATGCATGTCAAATGATCACGGTTACTCTAAGTTGGCTATGCTAATTGGAAGGAAGTGCTTATTTGGATAGATATGGGGGTGAGGGGTTTGTTCGGCAGTGGTGAGAGGTGCGGTGGTATCTTCCGTGAAGCGACGTTGAATGTTGAATTTGGGGACTTGACATTGAGGGAGCGTGATCTGGAGGGCTGTCAAGGAATATCTACCAGGCAGATCTTGGATTGTATATTCCTGTAAACTGTGTGGGAGTTGAAGAGATGGTTTGACGGTCATGAGAAACAAGGGTTGCAGGCATTAGGTAGGTATCTAAGTAGGCACCGAACCCCCTCATTTCCCCTTCAAGACTTGTAATATTCTCCACGGTCCTTGGGTGTTTGGTGTTCTTCATATCGTCCACTATAACAGAATAAAACCTGTCAGTCAGTGCTCATATCTTATAGAAATTTCAGATCGACATGCCGAATCTGCGGAAGTGAATCTCGAAGATGACGAGCCATCGCTACCTACTTCAGATGCCACATCAGTTCTCTCTTGGCTATAGGAGGAAGCATCGTAGAGCTTGTCTTGGGGATCTCAAGCGTAAAGATGGTATTTATCTGGGTCGGAGGCGGGCATATCAGGAACGAATGGCTAGACGGTGGCTCAGGAGTGACTTAGGTAGTGTGTTGCGCTTGCATGAGTGGAGATCGAGGACATGACTTTTGAGGTGGGAATCCGATCTTGTAACAAGCGTCAAATAGATGGATTAACGTTAGATTCAAAGGATCACTTGAAGATATGCGATTGATCTCGTGCAGAGATCGCGTATTGTTGACTTGTAGTACTTGTAAAGCTGCAGGTGTTTTCCACCAGCAGACTCAACTTAGTTCAGCCAGTCGGCCAGCTAATGCTCCTTTGCCCATCTCGCCAACGTGGTAGCAAAATCGAACGTGAAGTTCACAATGCCACTTTTAGCATCCTTTAGCCCGTGTTTTGAGGCATCTGTACGCTAATCAAGGTCTTGTGGTGCGCTGATGCCAAATTATCCTCAACCTTCAACACAGATGGGCAACTATACAATTGCAAGATTAGTTGTAGGAAATAGAGAAAACTTCCTCTCGCGTTTCTCCAGATATGATACGGCGAGAATATTGCTACCAGGAATGTCCACTACTGTGGCGGAGAATTCGCAAGAAGTCTAAGATAATCTAAAGACAAGAAATTACTAGAGATTCCTTATACAGTTCCTAATCGAGATAGTAGGATTCTTGTTTTCCCCTGCCCGTATTCGAGATGATCTGGGTTCTCTTAGACACTATCTTAACTTCCGTCATAAATCGCACTAAGTGAGCCCACAATGACATAAAAGACAGTTATACGACTTGTCGGTGTGAAGTTGAATTTGAAGCAAGAATTCCAAATGGAGAAGGACAGCACGGTGTTGACTTCGAAGGAAAGAGCGCAACTTCGTCCTCTCGCTAACGAAACTCCCAGCGGGGGAAATGCAACAAAAATGAGGCTATCCCAACCTTTCCAAGAAATCCCTCGATGAATTATAGAATGAATTGGACTCATGGTCTCTACACTAGAAGGAACCTCTCCTAAACCTTCCTCGCCCACATACGCGAGCGACAAACAAAAAGTCTCAACTAAGAAACACAAAGCCACACCGCCATCCTAGGAGGAACTTTATGCCGCTTAGCAAGACTGCACTGCGATGAATTTCAGGATAGACTAGAGTCTTGAGGTCGAGCTTGCAAACCACTTATCATCAGACGAGAACAAAACAGGTGGGAAAGCATACAGAGGGGAGAGTTTGTTTCAGCTGACGAATGTGTGGATGGATGGTGTGGGATAGGAGGTCGTAGCGAGGTAGGGAGGGGTTTGTGCTTTGGTGTTGAGTGATAGGATATAGTCTCGAGTGAGGGGTTTTTGACGTGTATTGCATTGGACTGCATTGCATGAGGGACTTCAAGAAAGTGAGTACAGACGCATCTACAGACGCACTGCGACATGTTGAAGTATGAGAGATCAAAAATAAAGATTTTGATGAACGCCATCCAACCTCCAACTTAGGGCGTATTCGCTTTCGTCGTAATCGCATCTCGTATTCCACTCCCGATCATGCCAACTCAAGGCCAGCTCCTTTTCGCAAAGCTTTGGCTTTCCTTCGTCGAGCCCTCCCAACCAATCCTTTCAAATTTCCCAACTCTCTCCAAAGTCTAAATTCCAATGTGGTACCTTGCGCTCAGACCGCTCTCATGCCCATCACACGGTTCAAACCACGGCTCGACTCGCACAATCCATGTCCATTCCATACCTTACCTACCCATGCTTCACTTGACGCCTCTTCACCCATGCTCCCATGCCCATGCCCATGCTTCACTCATCTCCTTTCCTTTCGTTTCAGCGTTTCACACAGCCCTCTGGAGAGCATCCCGGCTTTCTCATTGGCCATCTCGGTCCCGGGTCTGTGGCCGCAGGCAGGAAAGTGCTTGCATAAAAGTTATGCACGGTCCAGAATCTGCTCCGTTCCGAGGGAGCTTCAACCTCGACTCATCTCTCCGTACGAGACTATCGGGTTTAGGAATTCGGTTGGCTTTCGCTTTGGTTGGTTGGTCATCGCTTCAGCCACAGGCGAGGGAGGATCTTGTCGGACTTTTGATCTAAGCGTCGGTCATCGGTGAGTGGTTCGTTTGTTCAGCGGAAGCGATTTTTTTTCTTCGCTGGGTGGAGATGGTAATTTTACTTTTGGGCATCATGGGAAAATTTGATGATGAGCTTTTTTCTTTTTCTTTTTCCTTTCGGGTTTGAATTTTCTTTGGAGACGGAAGCGAGATGGACGCTACTGGATTGAGGTTGGGATTGGGTAATTGCTCGTGTGATCAGGGTGTGATCTGCCATTGATTGTAATTGTGACTTGTGCTTGTAGCTTGCCCTTATCCTGTTATTGACTGATGGGTTGTTCAGGGGATCAATCAATTGAAGGTCTCGCTTGGAAAAGGGGGGTGATAAGATTACGATAGAGAAAGTCGGATCGTATCGGATCGTACTGTACCTGGAAACAGCTGATGGGATGGGAATGGGAGGATTTGAGCCCCGGAACCTAGATGCATGCAAACAGCCGATCCGGGTCTGGGATGTTGAAGTCACCACTTTGACTTTTGGCCTTTTTTGACTCTCTCCTTTGGTTCTGGGACAGGAAAAGAGGTAGGTCCTAACGATAAAATGTCAAGAAGACCAAGATGTTTCTTGTGCTCGTCAAAAGTCACGCATCGACTGGTCCGGAGCGGGTACTGTACAACAGAAGTGTAATCTGCTTGCTGACATCAGAGTCTGCATTTAGCACCAGCTGTGATCAGTCCGCATAAGTGGAAACGGTATTTTGTGCCGCTGCCCGCTAGAGGAGAGAAGGTTAGCAGGAAAACAGGGCCCGGCATTTCTGTTGGACCGCTGACTGATGAGGAATCTGACTTCGCCGATTGTTTTGCGGGTACAATAATAAAATATCGTCCGGTGGATGGCGGTAAAGTCGTGGGCTGATATACCGTATTCTATGGGCAATGGGAATCTGGGTATTCTCGCAATATCAATTTGGAATGTTGTGCTTGCTTGACAGCGCACGGAGGAGGGGTTGCGACTTGCAGACTTCTGCCTGTACCGTACGTACGGAGGTATCGTGGAGCTGAAACAGGAGATACGGTGCACAGCATGTGCTGCTGCTGCTTCCAAGAATTGTTTCACAGGGCAAGGAAACACTTCAAAAGGTCCCGAGCTTCAGCCTCGTACTCCGTAAAGTGTGAGAGAGGTTCAACACGTCAAGAGAGATCCTGCGGTATATAGCCTGAATTGCATACGCTTCACGTCAACCACTGAGCCCAGCCCAGCGCTTCCCCTTGAGTCCGACCCACGTGCTTCAGCACAGTGACGTTCACGCTCGTGGCTGAGGCTTTTGACAGTTCCTTTTCTTCTTTCAATGACGACGACGCGGCCAGTGGTGGCTTGCCTGCTTGCTGGGAAGAAGCAATAATTATAGCGAAGAGAAGAGGGAAGGGTCTCAGGAAGGGGCCATCGAGACCGTTTGTTGTGTAACGAACGAACGAACGAACGAACGACGAGATGGGTTCAAACACACTGCATGTCGCAGATTTGCTGGAGATCCTCCGCATTTCTCAACCACCACCTCTGCAGCCCAACCCAAGCCTGGTCTCTGCTTCTCAGACCGCCGCATCGACCTGCCTCACCTCCGTCCTTTTGACGTTGTGCGCCGTAGCGATAGCCGCCGAAGGGCATGGAAGGAAGCTGTATACTGGTTTGTACAACTCATAATTGTTTCTGAAATGCAGATAGCAGCTTGGCTTCTTATTGTTTTTTTATGGCTTCAGCGGGGTCCTTATGTCAAACATTGTCGGCGGAGCAAGTACACTTGAGATGCTGGAATGCTGACGATTGTGCTGTGAGTCTAGGGGCAGCTCGCTTCCGCCAGTGAGATGTTGGTATTTGCTTGCACGGAACGCCGGAGTATGGGACATCGCTGACTGGATGGTTGACTACTTACTTGCATATGGAGCCAACACACTCTCACACACGCACTCACATGGAAATAGATATCTGGTGATGCGTGAATTATCATGGTCTACAGATATATGGGGGGTGCTTGGATGTGATTTGACACGGTACTGGACTTGATTGAGTACTTGCTTGACTGGAATGATGACTTGACTGTAGGTACTGATTGATGAACTTGGTCTTGCACTTGCTTGCTGTCAATCTCGCTGATTCCGGTCTTGTGGTAGACGAATTCCTTCATGTAAATAAATACACCTGCTCCACTGTACGTTAATGTCGGTATATAAACATCGGCCTCGGGCTTTACTTTACCATGAAAACATCGGACCCCGATATCTACTCCGTATTCCCTCCGCCGAACGGACTGGACCAGATTCCAGACTGACCAGGATCACCAAAGCGTCGTGCCTCATTCATTTTATTATTATCCTTACTGTGCAAATAATCCCTGCATCCATCATATCTCTCTCTGCCGTGGCTGAGGCGCTTGCTCCCCTGTCCAAATTACACCTCGACTCCCGCCAAGCCGCTAGCCGGACTTAGCGCAGCCAGCAGCCCCCCCTAGGCAAAGCTGACCCAGCCCAGCCCATCAGCATCGTCGTCGCTTTTGCGAGAGACCGAATCATCCGTTCGCTCTCACTCACTCACTACTACTGCCTTCTCTTCCTCCTCGTCCTCTCCTCTTCCTCACTTTTTCTCTCCCGCCTCACCATCCCCTCTCTCGCCCTCTCGCCGCCAAATATCGACTTCATGTGCAGCTCATAGCATATTCGAACAGTCATAGCAATATTCATCCGCTGCCCGTCTCCTCCGCGCGCATCCGCTCACTCCCTCCCTGCCCGATTCGCCCATCCCGTTGAAACGCCATCACGTCTGTGAGTGGTTCGAGAGGCAAAAGTAAAAGGAAAGGAAGGAAAGCAATATACTTTCCTCGACGGCAGTGATGGCAGACCCTCGATACTCCCCTACGAGCTTCACGAAAACGAAGATGCCCTTCTCCTGGCCCTCGATGTTGAATCCCATTCCTCGAAGATATCGCCGCCGCTTACGCTCCAAGTTCCGGTCTGCTCAGTCTCCCGCCTCCTCCATCGCCTCGATCCAAACCTCCTTCAACCCCGCAGATTCGATCAAGGCGCTCAGAGCCCATAGATGGTCATATTACGATGCGAAATACCTCATCTTGATCATCGTCAGCGTCTTCTCGCTCTCGATAAGTCAAGCGCCCGGTCCGTTGGTGAAGACAGGCGCATCAGCATTGCTCATGCTTGCTTTGCTCATGCCAATAACCAGACAATTCTTTTTACCAGTGCTACCAATTTTCACTTGGTTGCTCTTCTTCTTTAATGCAAGGTACGTGGTTTTGGCCGTCTTACTCTGGAATATTTTGGTCTGGAAGTGGCTATCTGGGCCGTGATCGACGGGATCGAAATGCAGATCTTCTGCAGCGAATTTCGAACTTCATAGCTGACTTGCTACAGATTCATTCCATCAGAATACCGGCCTCATATTTGGGTGAAGGTCCTGCCCGCTCTCGAAAATATTTTTTACGGTGCCAACATTAGCAATATCCTCTCAGCCAACAAATTTGTCGTTTTGGATGTCCTGGCTTGGGTGCCATATGGACTGTTGCATTTTGGAGGACCGTTTTTCTGGGCAGCATTGATGTTCTTCTTTTCCGCCCCAGGAACGCTCCCAGTCTTCGCGCAGACATTCGGATACTTGAACATTGCGGGTGTGGCAATTCAACTTATCTTCCCGTGCTCACCACCGTGGTATGAGAATTTGTATGGCCTCGCACCAGCAAACTATTCGATCCCCGGATCTCCCGCAGGACTAGCTCGTGTCGATATGCTCTTGGGCTTCGACATGTATACTACAAACTTTACCGCATCGCCCTTAGTGTTTGGAGCTTTCCCATCCTTGCATTCCGGAAATGCGGTGTTGGAGGCTCTGTTTATGAGCCATTGCTTCCCAAAGCTCAGGCCGTTAGTCATTGGCTACGCGATGTGGATGTGGTGGGCTACGATGTACCTGTCACATCATTATGCTGTCGATTTGGTTGGAGGTGGATTCTTGGCCGCAATTGCATTCTATATTGCAAAGGCAAACTTCTTGCCCAGGGTTCAGATGGACAAGGCCTGGAGATGGGATTACGACTATGTTGAGAAGGGGGAGGCCCCTAGCGGAGCCTACGAGTATGGTCTCTCGGTTCTGGATGTCGACGATTTCCGCAACGATAGCAGCGACGAATGGACCGTGGGCTCTTCATCTTCAATCTCATCCGGTTCAAGAAGCCCGATTGACGAGAGCCAATCTTCCTGGGAAGGCGAGACATTGGCATCCCAGGCATCGGACACCGAACTCAACGAAATTGCAATCAGATGAGCCCAGGCATCACCTCATAACTTACGAAATCCAATTCCTCGTTCGACAACGTCCCCTGTCGATTTCTACATTATGATTTTACGGCATCAAATCACGGCGTTTAGCATATGAGCGACTTCGCACCACCTTTTAATCTTTTCTCCACGTTCCGCGATTCTCTGGATCTCTCAACAAATCCGACCTGTACATATTCTCCATCCCCCACCAAGTTGAGAGTTTTCCACACCAAGAGATCTGGATCAGAAGGAGCCTTTCGAGATATATTTAATGCTAATATGGCTACGATCATCACCAAGCCCACGAGCCGAGTCGATTCGGACGCAGATGTTCGTCGCATCTTCACTTCTACCTTCACTTCTTTCCGATCTCCTCTTGGGAGAGCGGACTTTTTTCTTCCAATCGTTCGACTTTGTGTCAATAAATACCACCATCGCTAGAGTTACCGCCGCCTATTCTCTCACGGGGAATATTTAGATGAGAGGGCGCGCTGGGCTCGCCTTGTATGTTTTCTACGCTGCCCGAGCCTGTACGGCTCCGTGGCAGGAAAGAGAAAAGACTTTCGCTGAATATAGAATTTGGGCGTGGGTCATTTTGTTTTCCCCAGGGGTGTTTTGGATAAAGACTAGATCCCCGGATGGGATGGACTGTCGCTATAGACTTGTGTGTGTATTGTGTAGTGCTAAGAGGAGGGGGGTATGGGATGGGATTCCAGAGGGAAGGAAATGGGATCTAGGTCCCTGGACAACAGGAATCGGACTACAGAGTCTACTCCAGTGGTGAATAAACCGACAGTTGCAGGCTTTGAAAGCAGATAGAGCTGCAGTGCCGGAATCGAGACAATGAAAGCAAGAAATACTTCACACTGTTCTGTTCCGTTCGTTCTTTCCTTATTATTTGACTTCATGTGGGCGAGTGCTCATTTCTGCAAGTAGCAAGAACGACCAACCCGGCTCCAGAAAGTACAAGTTGCCACGCTGCCAACAGTTTGCTCAGATCCAACTCCGTAACTCCAACAAGAAAGTCAACGTAATATATGTTCATGTCTGTGCAGACATACAAGCCTCTCTTCCTTCATACCGGCATCTTTCTTATCATTCACGACAAGCACAACATTTACACGGCACCATTGTCATAAATCTCACACCATATCCTCGGCGTCTCTTAACTGATGATAGTTGGTCTGACCCATCTTTCCCTGCTCTGGGTTAGACTAGCCAACCACACCTCCCGAGCCCTGGCCTGTTGCAATCGATTCTCCTTGGTCTCAAGGTTTTCTGTACTCTGCTTGTCTTTCTCTGGCGTCGCTTCTCTCCTCTCTATACTCGTAGCGCTGCGTTCATCCTCAGCCTGCTTCTCATCTTGCTTCTTGACCGGGCGTTCATCCTGTGGCGTCGCCGTGCTCGCCTGAGGAGCCTCTGGTTCTGGAACTGCTGATGTGGTCTCAGGGGGTGTGCTGTATACGGAGAGGAGATTGCTTTGCTGTTGTTGAAGGGATGCGAGCTGTTTGAGGGTGCCTTCGGCCTGCTTTGCCTTCTTCATTTCCAGGGCTAAATCTTTTTCACTGGTGTTAAATTTATGTCCTACGTCCTGCAGATGCATCCTCAACTGCTGTACTCGCCATTTGAGGCGATCACGTTCTAGAAGTAGTTGTACGCTTTCTTCTTCGGACTTCTCTGCTCTGCTTCTTTCCCTGTCTATCTCGACCTCCTTTTGCTTCTGAAGGTGGGCTGATTCGCCAAGTTCTTGGTGCAACTTTGTGATTTCAGATTCATACCTCCTGTTTTCTTTATGTAGACTGTTCTGGTCAGCTTTGAGTCTAGCGGAGTTGTTTAACTCCTCTCCCAGTGTCTCCTCTGCAAGGGACAATTTGCTCTTCAGTTGCTGTAGGTTTTCATGTAGCTCAGCGGCTTCTATGTCGCGTTTGCCCAATTTCTCTTCCAATTCGGTGATGCTGCTGGCCAATTGGGCTCTGTGACGCTTCGACGTCCTGAGTTCACCGACCAGTCTAAGGTTCTCCATCGCTACTCGATTTTGGTCTTCCATGTGTTTCACCAATGATGCCTGGTTCTTTTTGAATTTCTCCTCTAGTACTCTGTGCTCCATCTCCAAAGAACGGAGCTGCTCGTCTTTTCTTGAATTTTCTTCTTGTTCAGAGTTCCGGTATTGATCAGCCATTTGCGTGACTGTTTCTAACACGGCCATAAGTCCAGGAAGAGACCCCTGCTGGGTGCTTCCGACTGCTGTTAAAGAGCCCCGGGTGCCTTGCGGAGAAGGCAGAGGTATCCAGCTCTGGATGATTTCAAATCTATCATCCAACAAGGAGTCGCCAAAAATGCTGCCACCACCTTGACTAAGGAGACCTCCTCTAACGGTCGATGTGTCGCCATTGACTACTGTGCTAGCGGTGGATTTGAAAGTATTCGCTGCTTGGAGGAACTGCTCGAGTGACTTCGTAGCTTTTGAAGAAGCGCTAACGCCCGAGGGTTGTCGTTGTCGAAGGCTTTGGGAGAGGTCTTGGATGCCCGTCTCGATTGTCTCCAGTCGTTTCGTCACTTCGGCATCTGTATGATCTCGTCGCATCGCTGCGCACCTGCATGACAGTCAGCAATCCGCCTTTTGACACCATCGAAAAGCTCACGCGGAGATAGCATTGAATGCAATTACCAGTGCCCTCTCATATGTCTGCACCTCGCTACTGAAGCCCTGGATATCTCTTTTATTCAAGTTCAGCCTGATCTGCTTGACAGGCCTCCTCATGAATCCCTTTCCCACAGCATTTTCTGCTGATACTTTATCAAGCACTGCTTCCAATTTCTTCAACACCACCTCACAATTCCCTACGCTATCCTTGACGCATATCCACAAATTGCCATCTGGTCCAGACTGCGCAAGCGCCACAAGAGGATTCTCAGACCAGGCTGTGCTGACGTTGGTAAGGACTTCCGAAAGGGAACGGAGCCCGTGATAGAGATTCTGGACGTTGGTTACGACGTCCCGGACATCTGTCGTAAATTCATAGACTGTTGTGGAAACCTAGGGGTCTGTGAGCACTGAATTGCGGGAGCACGGCTTCAAGGTTCAAGTTGGGATACCAATGTAAATTCCCACAAGGATGAAGGGAGAAGAGAGAGGGAAGCTCACTTTCATACATAATGTAGCGAGAGCAACAGTCGATGCGGTTATAGAAAGTGGATCCATTTAAATGTTATACAAAGAATGTAGAGGAACGAGAGATGGGAGGGAATGGGTCGAGAAGTTATCTTGGAGGTTATTCTGCTAAGGCTGTCTCCGAGGCGGAGTTGAGGAATCAGCCCCAAGCCTCGTCTTGGCTTGACCAATGCGGGAAGAGGGGACTTCAAGAAATACCTTTGATTATGGTCATGGAAAATATGTCTACATCAGGAATATATGCCATAAAAGTAATACTGTGAACTGGAACTTTACTGTCTGGAAAGATAGAGATGCTTCTTTAGGTGCGCGTGCTCGCTATCATCAAGAAGTATTGACTCTCTGATAGGAGTTGGGTATATTTTCGTAACCTCCATATTCTCGCTGGAGTTTATTTAAACAGACCCTTAACATAATCAACAAAGATACAACATGAACATTAGTACATATTTGCGTGGCCAAAATGCTTAGTCTTGTGATACAACAAATAGCGTTCTTACATCCGTCGCAACAGGCTTGAGTTGCTTCTCTTGTTTCTACATCAAAGACCTCGAACTTCAGAAGAGATTTGGTTCAGGAAAAGAATCTCTTTCTTCTACTGAATCAGCTCACAGTCTTTATGTCACTCACTTGAGTGCTGAGATATGGACGGAGGTATATTCGTCGTAAAGGCTCCCTGATCCATGACCAGAACGCACCGCCAAGCCACGCACACTTACTTCTAAGAAATCCCCATCGGGATCCCAAGCCTCCTCTAACCCGTCATAATATTTCTTTTCCTCTCCATTTCCCCATCCCCATCCTAAACCTCTCCCATCCAGATCTAGACAGATTAAAAAAGTGGTCCGATCCTTACTCATCTCTGACCTAATGCCCCCCTCTCCCCCCTCCTTCTTGTGACGTGTTTGGTGAGACGAACTCTTTGTTGCACGTCGTATTTCGACGGAACGTGTGTACAACGTGCCGGGCATGTGTTTTACACGTGGGATGGAGAGATTTGAAATTGAAGACTGGAATTTGATTCGGTTGGTCGGTTGGTTGGTTGGTTGGTTGATAAAGCGAGGAAGTGGAGTAGAACGATGACGGCACGGGAGGTGTGTGAGGAGAAGGAATGGAGGGGTCGGGATATTGGAAATGTGGGGAGTAGGAAGCGGGGGGGAAGGATGGGGTTGGGACGGAGGGATGGGATTTTTTTTACATTCGTTTATTCTTGAGGGGAATTAAATCTTTGGTTTGATTCTATTGGGATCTCAATGCCTTGCTGGTCTTATCGGATCCTTCCATTCATATCTAGGTATCGCTATGAAGTGTCATGCCTCATGATGTCCTGCCAATTCAACCACCCCATATATCATCAGGAGTCCTCCCTACCAAGTTACCCCTAAGTGAAAGACCCCGTGGGGCAAGAATCAGAAAAGAAAAAGGTGAAGAAAAGCAAAGGAAGATCATGAACCCCACGCTCAAAAAACATGTCATGTGGATCAATCAAAAGAGAAAACGTCAAGTGGGCTTTTAGTTGGTAGTGACCGTCAGACTCCTCGCTCCGAAATATGCCGAAGAGAATTCTATCTTCATCGGCCAGTTAGCTTCGCGCTGCCTGCGCTCCATAAGCCTTTTGTCGTTTCGGCGATTTTCCTTGTCTGGGCTTCGATCTGCGCCTGTGTTTGGCCTTGGCCAGAACTTCGTTCTACGCCTCGCATATGAGTGTCTGCAAAGTCGCCTGGTTGTGGTGCAGAGGAGATGGGGCCTCCAGTAGAGTAGCCGGAGTCTTCTTGCATCTCGTCGCCTGGTCCCATGCCAACTCCGGAATCGTTTCCACCGCGTCGGAATGGCTGAGCCCCCTTATCTGGGTCTGTTGATACTATTCCATCCATCATACCGCTGACACCTTGACCTTCTCTCAGTTTGTTGATTGCTCGAACAGTATCGATAGCTGCGTGCAACGTCCTTCTTGCATTGAAGTTCTTCTTCACCACAGGTAACAAGTCACTACCCTTTCCATCCTGGCCAGCTTGTCCAGATGGCATACCCGATACAAATGGATGCTGAAGCGCCTCGTGCGAAGTCATGCGTTGGGTTGGATCGATTGTCAAACACCGTTTGATGAACTCCCTTGCTTGTACACTAACTCCTCTCCAGTACTCGATAGGTGTAAAGCTGTAGTCTGCAATCAAGATTGCTTGCATTTCCTCCAGGTTGGAGTCGCGATCAAATGGAGTGTATCCACATAGTAGGAAGTATGTAATCACACCGATGGCCCAGATGTCCACTGGTTTGCCATGGCCGGTCTTCTTGAAGATCTCGGGCGCCATGTAGCCTGGTGTTCCGCATGTTGTGGTAAGAACGTGAAATTGTTCCTCGTCCATTATCCTACTGAGACCGAAGTCTGCAATCAACAGATCGGCGTTGTCTTCGGGGGTTCTGAAAAGAAGGTTTTCGGGCTTGAGATCTCGATGTACGATTCCGTGATCATGTAGGTAGGCGACCGCGGAAAGAGTTGCTCGGATAAGGTCAGCTGCATCTGATTCATAGTATGATCCTTTACGACAGATTCGATCAAACAGTTCACCGCCAAGAGCAAGATCGGTGACGAGGTAGAGGTTGTTGAGGGTTTCGAAATAGTCGACCAAAGTGAGGATATTCTGGTGTCCCATCGATACACGCTTGAGGACCGCAATTTCATTCCGTACCTGTTATAGCATTAGCCTAGAACATTGTGAATAGTTGAAGACAGGAGTAGTACCATATGTTCACGGCCTGCCATCAATCTCTTGTTAATAACCTTCGCAGCATAATATCTCCCCGTATCAATATGTACGCACTCCTTCACCACCGAGTAAGACCCCGCGCCGAGTGTCTTTCCCGTCTTGTAGCGGCATGCCTGCACCGGAGGCTTGTTCTGCTGGCTCTCCGGGGGATTTGAATAACTCATGGTGGCCATGCGAGATATGCTGCTCTGGGCGAGGCAGGAGGTCAGCCGCGACAAGGGCGCTTCGCAAACTCGACTTTAGGGCTTATGAGGGGATGAGTGAGAAGACTTTCGGACGGATGCAAGTAGGGACAGCTACAGGTACTACGCGATAGGATGAGCTGGTGTTTGGTGAGTTGTTGTCAGAGGAGTGAAGTATGCTGCCTATGAGATTTAAAGAGAAGAAGAGAGAGGGATTCATTCGATGTGATCAACGGAAGGCAGTCAGCCAGACCAGGCTCTCAGCCGCTCTGGACCAGACCAGAGCAGAGCCCCTCCATCTTGTCTCATTGGTCCGCTTAGGTATGGGGTACATCCCGCTGCGCTAACCTCTCCGAGACTGGTTAATCCTAAATCCTCTCCAGTACTTCATGCTCTCCTCTTCTTTACCTTCTCTCCTTCCCTCCTTCAACACCAAAACACCCCTCCTTTTTGTTCAACATCTATCTCCACTGACTCTTTCATTTCCGGGTTCTTGTTCTTTTTCATCTGCACCGCCCATGACTCTCTTTGCCCGCTATGGTCAATCTCTGGCAGGACTCTCATGAGGCTGAGCAAGACATTCAGTTCGAGCTCTCTACGGCATATCAACGGTCACTCAATCAGTACAAGTGCTGGCCCACGGTGTCGGAGATACCGAGACCAGTTCCCGCCCATTGTACCGGACTCCCCCCCGATCTGTTCCCAAGGAAACCTGGGTCTGGCTGGCTCCTCCTTGCTGGACCCGAACCACGTGACAATCCACTTTCCCGCGCTCATGCTCAAATATAGCTACAACCTTGGCATTTTCTTCTTTCTGGCCGTTTGATCACCAAAAACTTTAATGCGAACATCCACAAAGTTCATTGGGCCGTTGTGGTTCACAGCCTCATCAACTAGAAATGGTAAGTGTCATCCGAAAGATTCGTGTCAGAAGTCGTGTGCTGTTCTCTGTTTAATATTCGCTGTTCCTCTTCTTCTTTCATTTCGATGGTCGTTCGCCTTTTCCTGCTTTCCCTATCGTACACTTGAGTCAGTCATATTTGGCTCTTCAATTCTACTGCCTAACACAGCAGCATGAGCGCCCCGGATCAAGGTCAAAGGGGAAGTGGAGTCGCGCCAGGAAGTGAGGATAATCAAGGTGCGACTACAATCTCGACGCAATTCGAAGCTCCGGCAACCTCAACCTCCTCAGCAACTGTATCCTCAAGCTCAATAGCGTCTTCTTCAACCTCATCACCCAACGGCGAAAGAACGATCATAATCGGAGTAGTGATTGGCGGGGTTGGGACCCTTTTACTTCTGTCTCTTTTGGTTATTTGTTGCATTCAGCGGAGAAGGAAACAAAGAGCGTCGAAGCAGCTGAGGGGTGCAGAGCCTGTGACATACACAGGGCTGAATTCTGCCTTTGCTGGTGTTCCATTTCGAGATTCCCACCATAGCAGCCTTTCTCCACAACCACTGCTTCTATCCAATTCGAACACGACCTATCTTGGAGCCCCAAGTCCGGGACAAAGAACAAATGAGACAGATGGATTCCTGTACAACTCCAATCGAGACCTCGACTCCCCACAGCACTCCCCACAATTTTCGCCACGCCATTCGCCATCACAACCATACTCGGCCGCACATTCGGGCACACGCCCACATTCGCGAACACACTCACGCGTGGAAAGCAGTACTTCTCCTCTGACGCTAAACGATGCTAGCGAAGCACACGTTCTTTCTAACCATGGACCACTCAGCCCAGGAGATGTCGAACCTCCAATATCCCAAGTGCCAGCAGCGCGAGACACGATGGGCTTCCCAGTGGAACATGCAGCTGCACTCGAAGAGATCAGATTACAAACTATGAGCCCAGTTCTCCTGTCGCCAAAGCCGAGACATCCATTAGCACACCAGGCATCATTAGAGCGAGTTGTTAGGGAGGGCATGTTGGCTCCAAGCCCTGCGCCTAGTAACTCGGCACCTGGAAGACTAAGGGTCATTAGCCAGGACTATTCAAGAGAAAGTCCTGTGTTGGGTTTGCGGAATCCGGTAGTCATACAGAACCCTGCTATTACGATGTTGGGTGGTGGGCTGGGCAGAAACGACAGTCAAAGGACAGTGTCATCAATATCTACTATGGGGCCGGTGATTCGTGATGAAGAATTGGAGAATCTGGGTATCGGAGCAAGGCCGCAGCCATTACGGTTTCGAGAAATCTGAATCCCGGATAGAGAGTGTGATCATGTATTGAGTATGGCGTTGGTGGTACTGAGCATTTTCAGGCGTTTGGGTTACAAACACTAAATACCCTTTCCTTTGCATAGCATGGTAAATAAATAGGTCAGGGTTACAGGGTAATTTCGTTCTGGACCAAGTCTAAGACATTACATTAGCACTCGCAAAATAAACGTACAGCATATATCATGGCTTCTCCGATGCGTATGCCTTTTGGCAAGCTACAAGTATCGTGTGCGACTTGAGCGGTCCATAAATGAAGTGCGGTCTTTGTTCTTGAATCTCTTGCAAACTTCTATCAGATATTAACTTTGGTATCATAAGTAGCTGTACGTGTGCTCACGCAGTGGGCATGGTAAATTCCCTGATATCATCGCAACCCACTTTCCCCCTCAACCAACCAAGCATTAATCACCATCACGCTCAGCACAATTTACATCCCAGCCCACTGATTTCCAACCAACCTATTCGCAACCCTCTCAACATAATGCGCCGTAGCCGTAATCCCATCACTCAAATCCTCTCTATTCACCCTCCCAGAATTATACGCCCTACAAGCGTGATACCAATCTCGATCCCATTTATGCCAGCACTGGATCAAGCCGTCCCCAAATCTCGTCCCCTGCGCACCATCTCTAATCATCCTCTCTATACACCACTCCGGATACCGTTCATCCCACTCTTGCCCATTATGAGCCTGCATCAGTCCTGTATTCTTGACGAAATCTGGTGCTGGAGATAGCGTAGTTGGATTCCTTACGTTGCCGCCCGATTCTTGCATTATGATGCAGAGAATCACGCGAGCGTCAACGCCGGATTCGCAAGCGATTATGGGGATCCATTTCTTGATGTACGATACTTCTTCTGGTGTGGAATTGAGGAGCATGAGCCGTTCGTTGATATGGATTAGGTGCTCGTAAGGAGCCCAGCGATTTGGGTGGGGAAATTGGTGCGCTGGACCGGAGAAGCATTCGTAGCCTTCGATTGAGGATTGTGGTGCCTGTTTGATGACTTGGTGCTGGGTCGGTCCGGATGGGATGTTGATGGTTTGACCGACTTGGAGAGATTCGGGCTTGATGCCTGGGTTGAGTGATTGGATGTGGGGGGCGTCGGTTCCAAGTCTTTTTGCGATAGCATCAAAGGTATCGCCGGAGATGATTGTGTATGTTGATGCGGCGGGAGGTAGATGAGAGTGTACGTGTCCCCTTGGTCCACATGGCCCTGGGACGTCTATGATTTGACCCAGCTGGAGAGCTTCTGGCTTGACGCTTGCATTCAAGCTCTGGATTACAGAGACGTCGACATTAAATCTCTTTGCAATCTCGTACAAGGTATCACCAGATACGACGGTGTACTTTCCACCGGTACTAGACATGGTGGGTGAAATTCTTGGTGTTGAAACTTCAAGAACCAGCAATTTACTTTACTCCTAGATCCAGAATTGGAGTACCTAACCGCTGGGCCCAGTTAAAATGAAGGCTTAAATCAAGAATGTTGGGTAGAATATGACTTTGAGAAGAGGATAAAGTATGAGATGTTTGGCAACTCTCGCTTATCCCCCATTCTGGTTAGAGCGGAGCTAGGCCAAAACTGATGTAGGTGGGGTGTCTCTGGCACTCGACGCATTTGACTTCTCACGACACTTTACTTGAGAGTAATACAATCCGTCAGAATTACGCGATTCTGCTTTCTTAAATTGATAAATATTTGTGAATCAACCACAGGATATCCACAAGATCTACCCGGAATTACTTGAAACCATCCGCCCAGATTGGATTGACCAAGCCAACCGCCTCGTCATATCGTCCACAAAAATCTACTAGAAGAAATCCTTCGAGGGCCATCTTTGCAAATCTCCACCGAGATGTCAGCAGACTAAATGGCACAAGGCGCCACTGAATTCAAGTCATTCGAAAAACTTCCCTCGAAATCAGGCGTATGATATGGAAATGTTCAATTCCGGGCCCTCGAATCGTTGCATTTGGATTTCACAGAAGCGCCCCACACTACAGATCTCGAATTCCGCACGGAAGGAAGCTCTGAATGTCTACCGCGAGCTGCGTTTGGGACCAGATTCTTCTGTCGTCGGGTGCTATGTAGACCTGATTCGGGATACGACTTACCTCAAAAGCAAATTGACGAATATATCGGAGGTACGTCTGCCTCCTCTTCTACTACCATTCCCCAAACCACCCTGGCAAAACTACGGAAGAACTACGAGCCAAGCAGAATTCGTCTTCCAGGACTTGATGAACAGGCCGGACTCCGAGGCTATCTTGAAAGACCTATACGTCGAATTGGATACGTGGAGCATGATAAGGTCCGGATTTGAGAAACATCGACGAACCAGTCCGTACAATCTTCAATGGCTGACCCTGGTGTGCGAGCTTGGTAACGGGCCACTTAAAGACATACAGTCGAGGTTACGCGAGGTAGGGTCGATCCTAGAACATCACATGTTCTGGAGCAGAGTAAAAGATCAGAGTTTCCTGGCTTAACCCAAAGCTTCACCTCAATTTATATAGAATGTGTAACGAGCGCGGCGCACATATGGGACTACCTGAGGTCTTGACACTCGATGTCAGGTTGAAGATTCTTGATAGGAGGAATACGGGGTCTGAGTCTATCTGAAATGCCTGGTCACTGCTGAGCATGTAGTTCCTGTCATATCAACACTTTGAGCTCCGGGGGCTGGATACATTATTTGCTCTTGGTCGACTTCCGCTACGTGAGTCCAGAACAAGGCTAGAGGAGATACGAGCACCGAATACTCCCCAGAACACTCAAGAATAATTTTTGGAAATTTGCTCCTGAGATTTGATGCTGATGTTCTCTCTAGTTGGCGAAGCTAGAGATCAAACAATGCAGGGGCGTGATTGAAAGACTTGAACTGCGAACGAGTCGAGAAAATAATACCCAGCTCAAGTCTTCATACTTACCAGAAATCCATTCGTTCTTTCCAAAAAAATACTTCTATCATTCATCCTTTTGGTGGCGCCAGGTGAAATGTACAGGTGACGGATAACAAAAGCTTGCGATGCTTGAAAACGCCACATCGAACCTGTTCAACTACGCCCGCCATACTCTCGCCTAATCACACCACAGACAAAATGACCTTCCTGCTGCTTACTGTGTTAAAAGCCTCAACATCAAGCTGATACATTCGATTGTTCGGGTTGGAATGTCATTCTGTTGGAATTTTACGGAGTCTTTGAGATCCGAAGAGTTTGGTCAAAGCCATAATTTCGTCGGACTGAGATGAAGAACGAGCTCCCAGCATATGACAGTCATTGTTGACCGGAATACCCCGAGAATAAGGCAGTAATATTTCCACCTCAATGACTTTAGATCGGAATGAGTGCATGGCTTCAGCATCTCAGCAACTCAGCAGCTCGAAGAATGCCTAGCGACGGTGAATAGTAGCAAATCGACAAAATTGATTGAACTTTGTAAAGATGTGGAAAACCTTTAACCAGCAAGAATTGATGAGGTGTGGAACCATGTGTGTAGGAAACCACTCAACCCATGATTCCTGTTGTAAATCAAAAGCAACATCTCATAGACACACTTCCTTCGAAGCCTCCTTCAGAGCACTCGCTCCAGGCACTTCTACCACAACCACAACCCGATATCCCCAAAGACCACCCCAATCAGCAGCCAACATGTGGGATGTCGCTCAAGCCGTAGCCACCCAGAACGCAGGTATATCTCCCACCCCGAAAGCAAGCTCAATCAGAATCAATTAACACTCCCTCTCCAGCTTGTCAGGACGCCAACACCAACCACAGCTCCAACTGTGCCCCACCACCAACGCCGTCGTCCAGTTCAAAGCTGCGACTGTGGCTTGGTGTAATGAGATTGCTAATTATCATGGTAAGCCTGTTGATGAGGGGGATTTTGAACCTCATGGACATCATGTATGAGGAGTTCTAAGTGATGGGGAAAGGGGCTTGGAGAGTATTCTAATGGGCCTGAAAGGTTTTGTGGCCTAATTCGACTTCGGTTGGATTGGGCGTCGCTCAGGGCTCTAGTGGTGCTTTCTATGTTTGTGGTCGCTACTCTCCTGCTGGGAATGTGGTTGGCGTTTCGGCATGGGGTGCCAACGGTAGCCCCAATCCATGTAAGAAGATACCGATCGCTAGGTTCTCGTCTCGAAGAGAAAGAAGCTAATTTCTTCTAGGCCACAAGCAACAGACCATACTGATGGTGTCTACCTCATAAATGTAGTCAACGGAAACCAGCAGAAGAGCGGCTTCGCCTAGTGTGCCAACATGGGAAATAGTGACGGAACGTACCCTCAAGCATGGCTTGATCTCACCGAGACGGGGATCTACGGATGCGACGGGAATCCATTCTCTGGTAAAGTACTTCCCTTTCAACTCAACAACCAAATCTAATTGACGGCATATAGCAACCTTCGGCGACGGAAGCGTTTCCAAAGGAAATGTGAACGCAAATGCCAACGAAACAGACGGCACTACCGTGGGTGGCTCCACGAGCAACCGTTTTCATAGCTTCAAGGTGTACTGTACAGAGATGGCTCAGATGAATACCGTGTCTTATAGACCGCTGCTGAATGGGTGGCAAGCTCATCCGATCTACCGTCGTGTGTAGTGGTTTTGTGGAGGGGGGAAGTTGTGATGTTTTTCCTGAGAACTTTTTTGCTGAGATGCGATTAATCGAGGATTCGAAAGATTGGTGCTACATGCTTGTGAATATTTGCTTGTTGACTGCTTGCCGCTTGGCAATGCATTTCTGTGTCTGTAGGGTCAAGAAGTGTGATGCTCGAAGTCAAAATCATTTATTTTGTTCGCTACCTCTCTCTCTCTCATCGTACACTTCGCACTCATCAAGCAGGAACTTCTAACCCAGAACCTTCTCAGCAGCAGAGACTGGGGTAAAATATCAGCGTGAGACCTATCAAGAAGGCTGGACAGGATTACCATCAAGACCGGTGTTGTCTGGCTCAACATGAAGTGCCTTGACCTTGCCTTCCTCAATCTCGAGAGCATATCGCTTGCTTCGTGGACCGCCGAAGATGGCAGCACCATCGAAAGCCAAATCCAATGCCTCAGTGAACTCAGCGGTTGGATCTCCTAGGAAACGAATCTAGAATTTCATAAACTTTCAGCTTGGAAACCAAGGAATACTTAGGTGTGTTCTCGCATTGTCGAGGATCATGTGAGATGGCGCAAGACTTACACCTGAGCTTCCGGTAGGGTCGAGAGAATCAGCCCACGCCTTCGTGCTGTGAGAGTCAGATATTGTCTGTTGAGTTTTGAATTCACGCTTACACGAATGGGTCATTGACAGCAACGACGAAAACATCGCCGGCGCTCTTCAGCTTCTTGTGGTTGATGTAGCCTGGAACGTGGGAGTTTGAGCATGAAGGGCCTGCAGATCAATGTCAGCAATGGGCAACCCAAAAATCTTGGAATCTATCTCCAAATCAACTGGTAGCAACAAGAAGACTACTTACTGAAGGCAGCTGGAACCCCAATGATCAGAGCCTTGCCCTTAATGGCCTTGCTCAAGTTGACCTTATTACCGGGGGAATTCTCAACCAATACATCAAGATTGGGGAGCTTGTCGCCAACTTTGATGAAGGAGCGAGCGGAAGCATGGAAGCTTCTAGATGAACGCGAGACATTGAGAGCCACACGGCAGAGGGTATTTGTTGATGCCATTGCGAAATCCTGTCAATTGCTGTTGATATGCTTGGTAGAGGAGGTTGGAAGTGCTGGGATTAAGCTTCAAGAAGTTGGGCAGAATTCATAACAGGTTTAGCGCATTCGCTTCAACATCAACGTATTGGTGGCGATTGCAAAAGTGTACCACAACAATTCCAAAGTACTTCGTACTCAAACTGAAATCTTCATATTTTACACCCTTGGCCACCTAGTGGAGTGGCAATCTCCCATGTGATATTCAAGAATCCCGCGATAATGCCGGCTCGGCTCACTGGGGGGCTTCGTTCAGGCAGTTTCATTGGCGCGCATCTGGCAACCTTAAGATCTGCCGCGCCTGGGGCAAGTGGAGATGGTGTACATTTGTTCCACATCTGGCAACAGGGTGCGGGGGAAATGAACAATTCAACGGAGAAAGTCTTCTTTTGACAACTTCTGCGGGGTAAACATAAGTTTTTCCGCCGCCAAGTTGAGATGACAGCGTCAGTGAGTAACCTCGGTCTCTCCTGGAGCGGTAATGGATGGGTATAAAGTCAGTAACGGAATTGTGCTACTTTTTTGATCAAGGACTTCATCTCTTTAGACAGTCATGCTTCTTCACTCCCTGCCCCTAGTTTCTCTGCTCTTGAGTGTTGTTTCGGCAGCTCCAAAACCGGCTCCATTCTCAACATTCTCAGGTGTAACTGTCTTTACCCCTGCATCGAACTACACCGATCCTCGTGTACTGGTAAGTAACTCAGTGAGCGTCCTTGAATGATCAAAACTGACTTTGAGTAGTACGCTCGTACCGTTGAACTCGAAAAAGGTGTGATTCTTGCCACCTGGGAGAACTACAGTCCTGAACCCCCATTGGTATACTTCCCCATCTACAAGAGTGTAGATGGAGGAGAGACTTGGAAAGAGATATCCAAGGTCACTGATCAAGTCAATGGCTGGGGTCTTCGATACCAGCCGGACTTATATGTTCTACCAGCGAGAATTGGCAAATTCCCGGCAGGAACAATCATCTGTTCCGGCAATTCTATTCCAACAGACTTGAGTCTCACGAAGATTGATGTCTATGCAAGCCGAGACAAGGGCTACACTTGGGAATTCGTCTCGAGCGTGGCTTCAGGAGGTGCTGCGATACCGAATAATGGCATCCCTGCTATTTGGGAACCATTCGTGATGTACTATAAGGGCCAAGTTGTCCTCTACTACTCCGATCAACGAGATCCAGCCTATGGTCAAAAGCTCCTCCACTCAACTTCCAAGGATCTTCTCACGTGGAGTGCTGATGTTGACGATGTGGTTTCACCAAGATACACAGACCGACCCGGCATGACTACCGTTGTTCAGCTTCCCAACAAGAAGTACATGATGACCTACGAATTCGGTGGTGGGCCGACTGTGGTTGGGACTAACTACAAATTCCCCGTCAATTATCGTATCAGCGACAACCCTCTCGAGTTCAACAAGGCCATCAGCGTACCAATCTACACAAACGACAAGATCCAGCCAGAAGGGTCTCCCAAGGTTGTCTGGTCCCCAGTTGGAGGAGTTAACGGGACTATCATTGTCAGCTGTGGCACTGCAAGTCAAATCTTCATCAACCAAGCCCTGGGTGATGTAAATGCATGGAGAACAGTGCCAACACCGGAGGGAACGTCATACACGAGGCATTTGAGAGTACTGAGCAACCCAAATCATTTGCTCATCATGGGCGGTGGAGTTCTTCCTCCAAGTACGACAAATAAAGTAACTGTCAGTGTCATTGACCTGGAGCAGAGTCTGAAGCAAGCTAGCTGATGGCAGCCTGGGAAGGATGATAAGTCTCCTGTAAGGATGAAATAGAATGCAACACTCAATCTTCATACTATTTCACATGAAAGACTGGATATACTTCGTCGTGACTTGGCTTGCTCGCGTGAAAATTGTTGCATTCTCTCATAGCCTTTTGCATGTATTGTTGTGGACAGTATCTAAATTTCTACTCTCATCTCACGTCGTAATTCTAGGGTTGTGACTTTGCAGTCAAAAATCCATCTGCCTACTTCGATCTAGAAGCTGGATCTTAGTAAATTCACTTCGGGCTGCGCCTCTTGAGTATGAGATGAATACCAGCCTGAAAGGTCCACAAACCACGTGACTTCTACTCACAAAGCATATTCGCCCAGGTATCTGTCAAAATTGTGATATTATCACTGACATCTGAACCCGTGGAGTCTTCTTGTGAATTCATATTGGGCGAAGGTATGAAAAACTTCGGCAAAGTGGTCATGACTCACGTGGACACTATCAGTGCGATAGCCCAGACCAGGGGAGGCTCCGTCAGCTGGCACTGAATCACCAACTTAACTCACATCGAGGAGGCAACATTCTCTCCTTCCCACCACATTCCACGAATACCATTTTTCTGCAACCCGATTTCAATCCTGCGACGCGTTGAGATAGTTCACCCATCAGTGCCAGTTCTTGTCAACAAGTATCGAAATAACTGAGTCGCTGCCCGTGTCACGAATCCCGCAGCCTTGTAACGTCAACCTGAAGCACGCCTCCCTCTCTCCATCATCTTCGAGGATTCTTTTTCAAACGACACCATTTCTTCCCAACCCAGGAAGAGAAAGGCGGCTGAGGCGGTAGCATCCTCCCAACCAGCAAAAAGGACCAGCAAAAAGACCGCCTCAGCAGCAGCAGTATCCCCTCCCACGCCACTTACGATGGACTCCGAGGATGAATTTATGTCTGGCTTGTCCAGCGATGAAGATGCTCTACAAGACGAGAGCGACGATGACAATGGATCCGCAGATGGTATGCTTCCCCTTCCCTCATGCATACCGAGTTTCTTCTTCTCGCCCACCCTCATTACTAACTGAACAAACCAACAGACTTTGGATTCGATGAACCCGAACCCGATCTTGGATACACACAGAAGCACGAAGTCAAGAAGGAGAAGAAGTCATTCGATACTACCTTCAAAGTCTACGAACCAAAAGATATTCAGGCACAACAAGATGACCTCATCGACGAAGTCAACATGATCCTCGACATTCGAAAGGAGGACGCAGCGATTCTATTACGACACTTCAGATGGAACAAAGAACGCTTAATTGAGGATTATATGGATCGACCAAAGAAGGTGCTTGAAACTGCCGGCCTGGGACCGAGTACAACTGGCCCTCCTCGTCTGGAGAATATCCCCGGTTTCATGTGCGACATCTGTTGTGAGGACGAGGCTGGACTCCTATCTTTTGCCATGAAGTGTGGTCACCGATACTGTGCAAACTGCTACAAGCAGTATTTGACACAGAAGATCAAAGAAGAAGGAGAGGCTGCTCGCATTCAATGTCCACAGGATGGGTGCAAACGGGTTATGGACGCTAAGTCTTTGGATCTACTTGTCTCGGCTGACCTGAAGGACCGGTACCACGAGCTACTTACTCGAACCTACGTCGAGGACAAAGACCAACTCAAATGGTGCCCGGCTCCAGATTGCGTAAATGCCATCGAATGCGGAATTAAGAAGAAGGACCTAGATAAGGTTGTGCCCACAGTTGCTTGTGATTGCAAGCATCGTTTTTGCTTTGGCTGCGGTCAAGCAGATCATCAACCTGCTCCTTGCGAACTTGTCAAGAAGTGGCTGAAGAAGTGTGCTGATGACTCGGAAACGGCCAACTGGATCTCCGCCAATACGAAGGAGTGCCCCAAGTGTGTGTCTACGATTGAGAAGAACGGAGGATGCAACCATATGACATGTAGGAAGTGTAAGCATGAGTTCTGCTGGATGTGCATGGGTTTGTGGTCAGAGCATGGCACAAGTTGGTACAACTGTAACAGATTCGAAGAGAAGAGTGGCTCGGAGGCCCGTGATGCCCAGACAAAGTCTCGTGTCTCCCTAGAAAGATACCTCCATTACTACAACCGGTACGCCAACCACGAACAATCGGCGAAACTCGATAAGGATATCTACCAGAAGACGGAGTCGAAGATGATCAAGCTCCAGACTGCATCTGGCATGTCCTGGATCGAGGTACAATACTTGAACGCCGCATCACAGGCGCTTCAGACTTGTCGTCAAACCTTGAAATGGACATATGCGTTCGCCTTCTACCTAGCTCGCAACAACCTGACCGAGATGTTCGAAGACAACCAAAAGGATCTCGAGATGGCCGTCGAAGCACTTTCCGAAATGTTCGAGAAGCCCGTTGAGGACCTCGCAGAATCCAAGTTGAAGGTTGAGATCATGGACAAGACTTCATACTGCAACAAGCGTCGGGTTATCCTACTGGAGGACACGGCAGATAACTTGGCAAACGGTGTGTGGACTTGGTCTAACGGCTTCTGATCTACCCTGATCTCTGCACGATATGTCCCTGTTCCCCACATCTCCATGCCAACGCATCACACGCAGCCATCACATGAAGAGATGGCTTGACTGATCTCAGAGTCTCTTTTTCAGGATGCTCGATCTTAGTTGACGACCCCGACATTTTCCTCGAGACTAATCCACTTTCTCCAGCGATATCCGACTCGGACTCGACTATCTCTCAGTACTCCCGCCTTGCGTCGTCGCCGTGAAACTTACTTGTCGCGGCATTTGTCTAAACTATCTCCTTTTCCAGTCAGTCTATATTGCATCCACCCGGCGTCATCGTGCTGGTTGTCAAACCACACATCGGAATTTCCCCTTTTGATTTCATCTCCTAGAGCGATCTTGGGTCTAAGCCGAAGTAGCATAAGGCACACATCACCAGAGGACAGGGGCGTAGCACCATACCTCCTCACAATCCAAACATGGCGCACATTATTTTTCGAGCTGCTGGGGTTAATCGGCGGGTTGGACAGGGACGAACATGGGTTTATTGCAATGCAATTCAATTTGGAGCATTGGGGAGAATGGTATGGACATGGGACACACCCCCGTACATAGGAGTGTGGGAGCAAGAGCGCCACTGGGACTCAGAGGAATGAATGCATTATGAAAGAAACTTGTGTACGTCTAGATAGCAGAGCTTTTTTTTTTGTGGCTTGTGATTATGCGCAATGCAGACGAGGAATTGCTAGAGAATTGTTTTGTCTCTTAAAATGTGTCTTTCGCTGATCAAGTGCCCCTCTAACCTGACCCATAACATATTTCCAGTCTTTCTGGGGCAGGTTCTAAGGGGCGTCTGACGATTAATGCGAAAGCTTTAAAGTATCTAGGTAACGATCAAGCAGAACTGTCCTTGACGGTGAACCATGATTGGTCAGCAATTTTACCACTGTTGACTTCGCCAGGAAACTAGAAATCAACCAAACATTAATTGTACAGCAATGCACAACCCCCAAGCTCACTTCACATGTATTTGAACTGCATTGGTTTTGAATACTGGGTTTGTATTTTATATTCTCCATTCTGCCAGTATTCACTACTACTCTGAAAAAAGGGTCCGTTGGATCCGTTCTAAGCGGCAGGGAACAAGCACAATAGGAAAGAAAGCCATGGACAGACATACCATGCCTAGCCATCCAGCCTTGCCACCCAAGCTTGCCAGCTACCATCCATCCATGTAACGCCAGCAACGCGCAATAGTAAGAAAGAAACACATCCTTGGCTTCTTTCTTCGTACCTATTGTCCTTCGTAGCCCCAAGGAGCTACTACTGAGTGACAATAGCAAGGAAACGAAGGAGAAAGAAAGAGAAGTCAACCACAATAGCAATAGCTATAGCTTTGAAGCACAATAGCAATCGTAGCTTCTTAGCTCAGGAGCTTGCGAATATTTCTACCACGCAGAGCTCGCGGTAGGAAGAGAAACTCATAATCCCTCAAATAATTCTGCCTTCCTTCCCTTTCACCTCTTCCATCCTCAAGACTCCAACCTCCCAACGCCTCAACACCAATTTTGTTGTATGGTCAATTCCATTCCGCAATCGCAATCTCGCTCAAAACTCCTTCCTTTTTGCATGAAACCAACAGAAACAGGGGAGAATATTATAATCAGACAAAAAGCTCTCTCTAACGCCGGGTATTCTTCGACCAACAGACACTCATCAGACTTATGCTGCGTACGCGAAACGACCGAAGTCGAATTTGGATTTGGTGCCCCCTTCTTCGACACCAGGGCTTAGTTCTTCATCGTCCTCGCTGTCGTGGATGATGAGGTCTTCACTACCAGTTCCCATGCTCAACACCTTGTTCTCTATCTCGTCGGCCACAGGGAGAGGGACGGATGCTGGGTCGATAACGTTCATCTTTGCAGGTTGGACAACCTCCGGGAATGGGACGTTGCCTCTGCCAAGCAGAGAGCGGTGGGGAGACCTGGCTTTGATAGAGAGGGAGGGTGTCATCGGAGGGGTCATGGGGAGATTCGCACGATTCGCGGCAGTCGCACCCAAACGTTGAAGAGGCGTGAGGGGCTTGCGGGTTGAAAAGGCGGAGGTGGGCGTGTTGGATTTTGGGCCAGTGGTCTTCACAGCAAGGGGGATTCTCGACTGGCGGCTAGGGACCGAGGATGAGGGTGTTGGAAGATTTGCAGGGACCCCATTTCCGGCTTTCGGGGTGGTGATTGCAACCCCACCGAATGCAAACTTCTCCTTCAGCTTCTCCATTGAGATGGGGAGGTGGTTGGAGGAGGTTGGTGTTGGGGGTTGAGTACTTGAACCAGGGCTGGATGTCAAAGAATTTAGACTAGGTGCACTTCCTTGGGATTCGGAGATGTCCATTCTGGATCCTTGATCTTCAAAAGAAGCAGCAATGGCCTCACTCCGAGCGGTAACCATCTCCTCAAACACAGCTATCTTCTTCTTAGACGACTTGCTCTTGACCGGAGCATCATCGACATTGGCAAGGCTCAACATTGCCTCCTCAATTCCATCATCTGAAAAGATGTTGAAGTCCTCCTTCTTTCCCTTCTTGCTTCTGGCGTTGCGAGAGACAGTTGGGCTGGGCTCAGGGGCAGCATTGAAGAACTTGCTCGTACCAAGTTCCACCTTCTTACTGGGCGAGGTGGCGCTGTCGATGTCAGCACATAATCGAGCTCGCTTTTGTGGGCGAGGCTCAGATATGGTTGGTGATCGTCGAGTGCTACGGCCGGATTGAAGTCGAGTCGTTGGAGGAGCCGATTGGGGAAGCTGAGGGGAGGTCGAGGAGTGGGTGGCTGAGGTTTGAGGCGCGGCTTGAGCAATCCAAGGACCAGAATTTCGTCGTAGGACATCTTGCTGCTCAGGGGAGCCGGTGAACAGGTTGATGTCAAGCTCGGCCAGAGGGGTACGCTTCTTGAAGAAGTTGTTAATCGATACACCCTTCTTCAGATCAGCAGAGGAGGAAGGTGTGTGGTGAGCCCGAGGGCGAGGAGTAGTCCAAGGGTCCGTCGAAGTGACCATCTTGCCTTTCGTGGGAGTAACGATTGGCTTCTTGGTCATTGGGTTGAGATCTCCTCTTGCAACCCCTTGGGCGATCTCTGGCTCAACGTCAGCTCCAAGGAAAGGCATTGTGTCGAGGTCGAGAGGTTGTTCTGGTGTTGTGTGAAGAACAAGAGAGCGAGCTCGTGGACAGAAAACTCTTTGATGTAGGAAGGTGAGTTCAGCCTGACGAAATTGATCTAGATATGTCTTCGGAACATGAAATTTTCCGTCGAACGACAACATCCGAAGAACCTTCTCGATCGTCTTATGCTTGCGGACCATCCGATAAGCAGTTTTCAGGCCCATGTTGTTGATACTGGCGAGGTAGTCGCAGCCGCTAAGGATGGCCATCGTCCTGAACTCCCGGTCCGACCAACCAGTAAGAGTGATCTCTTTACAGGCAGCGAAATCTGCTTTATTGACTTCAATGCAGTTTCCATACTGGTCCAACTTTGTCAAAAGACACTTCGCTCCAAAGACTAAAAGATCTGAATCTTCTGAGAGAATCCCATCAATGATCCCCTTTCTTTCCAGATAGACCATCTGGGCGTCTGCTTCGTATGGTGCAACAATATATTGCACACCAGTTCTCTTCAGTTCGTCGATCAGTTGTCGAGCCATCTCAGGTGTGACGTCCACAGCTTTCTGGAATTCCAGGTATGCTTGGGACGTTTTTCCAGCATTTAGTAATTCCATTCCTGCTTTCCTACTCTGCTCTCTTCGTTTTTCTCTATCTGCTTCCGTGGCGGCCTTGCTGGGGAGGTAGTCTCCGTCGAATATAATATAGGGGATGACGCCGAAGTGCTGCAGCATTCGTACCCGGTGCATGGCAAAATCGACAAATCTGCTGGGTATTAGTGGCGTCAAAATACATGAACCAGGACCTAACATACTTCCTGGTTGGCTTTCCCATAGCCAGTTCCATTGCACAAGCCACAGTTCCACGATGAAGCCAGCCATACGCATCCACGCCTAGGGTCTTGCCCTCGAACTTCTTGAGGTTACATGATTTATGTATAGATTTGAGTAAAGGAAGCAGGCCTGAAGCGTATTAGTCGGTTGTTTTGCGAATTAAAAGTATGGATAAATGGGTCAGGAAATGGGATATTAACCATTAATTCCCATTATGAATAGTCACAGAGCACGAGGAAACACCGAGCAAGCAAGCGCACGCAAACTCCACCCAACCAAACCAATATATACACAGCCCTTCCAGCGTTCAAAACATTTGTTCCTCTGGACGTCGGAGCATAGGTGAAGGATAGGAGGCGGGATCCGGGGAGTGAATCGGTTTCGGGGCGGATAGTCGTCGAATATATTGTTGTAGTCGGAGTCGAATGCTGGTGGTTGTTGCGAATAGAGTGAATGAATGTGAAAGTCCAGTTTGTCCTACTTTACCGCTCCATCCAGATCGCGACTGCCCTTTCACTCGACGCGTCGTTCGGTCTTACCCGGCAACCAGGGCCAGGGAGGGTACGCTAAGTGCTGATTGGCTTACAGGAGATTGACAGTGCCAAGAGCGGGGTTCGATAAACCCCTGCGATAAGGGACGGCAGGAGGGCAGGAGATCTGATCTGAAAGTTATCGAAAACTTTAAAATCTCATGCCCTCACAGTGCACCACCAGGCAAAGGAAACTATTCACAGTACGTCTTCCACAACAGCCACGATGCCGAAAAGCTTGGAGAAGACTCGCAAGAAGATTGCGAAGAAGAAGGGCAATATCACAGCTCTGCATGAGAACTCGCGAGATTCGCAGAGGTTGCGCCGGGCTCTGATGAGAGATGATAAATTGATCAAGGTCGCATCAGCACGGAGGAAGAATGACAAGCCGTTAGGTAGGGCAGGATACTTGGGATATTGGTCGCATGTACTAATAAAATACAGTCCAGAGAGCGGCATACTTCCAAGAGGCGATCCGGGCAAATGACGGAAAGGCATTGGATCTCGACACCGTCCAGAATCTCATAAAATCGTACCTTTCCCCTACATCTACGAACAATTCGAGACGCATCCTGATGATCGTATAGATTCGTACACCAAAATGACGAGGAGTTCAATGAGTTGAAGAAGGACCGCAGACCTGGCAGACCAGCAAGTACTAGGGAGGACTTACTGAGGATCAAAATTGCCACAGACGAGAAGGAATACGAGAATGGATTCTGTCAGTCAATAACCTACTAGGGTTATTCGAGGGATCCGCAAGCTAATGTTTCCCAGACTTGCCAGATCTCACGGATGAGAACAATGTCATATTCCTGGACAGATGGGAGGGGTCATGGTCATATCTCTCTACATTGAAATGGGTGCGGATATCGAGCAGCGGCGTGATTCAAGAGTCGAAATTCCCACCGAAGGGGGAGTCGTGATGGATGGATGGTATTTCAATTGGCGTCTAAAGGCATCGTTTGGCGTTCGGGCACATCAAAAGCTGTGGGCATGGCGCTGTCTGGAATACTTCCATATTGAGAAATACCACCAGCTACGGATGACGTTTCTGAATCTCGAATGAGGTATTCTTTCATTGCTGTTTCCGTCCCAGCTCGTCTCAGCATTCAGTCCTGACTTTTATTGGAACTGCATACTAGCCATGCACCACTCACACGCCAACACTTACTCAAAGTCCAAGATCAAGCATAACAACACTCTCCCTCTGACAAATAACTTCACTTTATCAGATCCATTAACTCTGCTCGCCACCCCTCGTCAAAATAACACATCTAACCCTCACCTCCCCCAACTCCCCACCCCTCCCTATCCCACTCCCACTCCCACCCAAACCTAGTACCCTCTTCCTTTCCTCCCCAACGCCCCTCTCCGCCCCTTCAGCAACCCACCTCAAATCCCTCCTCCAAGACGGACATTCCAAAAACCCAACTTCCCCCTCAAACGCCCTTCCGAACTCCACTACCAGATCCAGCTCCCTCAACGCCCGCATCCGGCTCACGATGCCGAGGAAGCCATTTTCGCATAACTCGGCCCAGACGCGAAAGTCGATTGCGAGGTGCTGGATTAGGTGGCGGGAGGGGGAAGTGGAGAAGTGGTAGAGGATGCTGTGGATGTGGGTGGTGAGGAGAGGGGAGAGGGACGAGAGGTAGAGGATTGTTGTGGGGTAGGCGATGGGGATGGGGAGGCCGTGGAGGTTATCAGCCCCCAACTGGTTGGAATTGGATTTTGATATAGAGGATGAAGAGGAAGTTGAGCCAGACGGTTTCAACGCTTTGGGTATCGGTCCCAAAGATAGGTATGAATGTGTTGAGAGTGTAAGGACCCGTGATTCTGAATTTATGGATAACGTTACTGGTGGTGGTGTGTTGGATATATATCGACCTAGGGACGGAGAATATGATATCTTGAGGATCCGGGATGAGCTATAACTATTATACGAGAGGGAGAGCATGTGTTTGTAGATTTTGAGACGGAGTTCTGTGGGGAGCTGAGGGAAGAAATGGAAGCTTTTGAGGTTCGGTCTGGACGGGGTATCCATGGTTTTTGTAGCTTTTGTGTTGAGGTTTGGTGATTGATGAGGGGATAGTTGGAATAGTAGGGGAGACAGAAATAAGCCGAGGAGAGTGGGCCAGTCGGTTTATAAGTTTTACGACCCAGAAAGAATTTATCTTGAGCTGTAGCTGTAGTTGACTCGCGATGGAGGGGTTCAGCCGATTCAGGATGAGGGGTCGTTTATCGACACGTGATAATCCTCATCTTTCAAAAGGGGGCGAACAAGGCGAGTTGGGGCTCGGTAAGGTCACAATAGACAAGTCAACAATGGCTCTGGTTAAACAATTGCTGTAAATAAATTTTCCTATCCAGAATCCAACCATGCTACGTAACTCCGTGATGCTACAAAGGTAACCGAAAACCCAAACAATATACAATCACAACAACATCGGCTTCAAGTCATGCGCAACCTTGAACGGAGCTTCCGTCTTGCTCTTGATCTCGTCAACAGTCACACCATCGGCAATCTCGACCAATGTCAATCCGGTTGCGAAGTCTACATCAAACACGCCCTGCAAATAGTCAGCTCGGTACCACCTAAGAAGGAGGAAATACGTACCAGTTCGGTAATAATCATCGAAACGCAAGCCTTGCCCGTCAACGGGAATGCGCATTGCTTGACAATTTTCGCATTGCCTTTTTTATCTGTATGCTCCATCGTAACAACGACCTTGGTCTTCTCCGGGTTGCTGACCAGATCCATAGCACCACCAAATCCCTTTATCTTTCCTGGCAGCATCCAGTTTGCCAAATCTCCGTTTCCGCTTACTTGCATAGCTCCGAGGATTGTCAGGTTGACACGACCGCTTCTGATCATGCCGAAGGACTCCTCGCTTCCGAATACAGCTGCGCCAGGCTTCAATGTAACGGTCTCCTTACCAGCATTGATGAGATCGGCGTCTTCTTTGCCCTTCACTGGATATGGTCCAAGTCCAAGAATACCATTCTCGGATTGCAATTGGACCTCGACCTCTGGGCCAACGAATCCAGGCGCCAGCATAGGCATACCGATTCCCAAGTTGGCATACATGCCATTCTTGAATTCTTTAGCCGCCCTCCTGACAATGCGCTCTCTTTTCGCCGCGGTTTCGCCGCTTCCAAGTGCGGACTTCGCATCCGCATCGTTGGGGTCTTTGGCAAAGGTGTACTTCTCGATACCCTTTTCTGTCGTCGATTGAATAACCCGCTTGACATAGATACCTGGGAGATGCACAGCCTCAGGAGGAATGTCTCCTGGCTCAACGATATGCTCAGCTTCCACGATGGTCATCTTGGCATTTCGGCCCATTGCACCATTAAAGTTGTTGGCAGTAAGTCTGAACTGGCAATTACCCAATTTGTCTGCTTTCCATGCCTTGACAAAAGCATAGTCTCCCTTGATACTCTCCTCCAAAAGGTACTGCTTTCCGTCAAAGACTTTGACATCTTTAGGGTAAGAGTATACTTTTGGTGTTCCATCAGGGTTGTTCTGTAGAGGCAGCTCTCCAGTCTGGACAACCGTTCCGAAAGCGGCGGGTGTGTAGAAAGCAGGTATTCCCTTTCCTCCAGAAGCGCAACGCTCAGCCAGCGTCCCTTGTGGCGTAAGTTCCAGCTCCACTTCTCCGGTCAAGTACATCTTCTCGAATGTCTTGTTCTCGCCAATGTAACTCGCAATCATCTTCTTGATCTGCTTCGTCTTCAGCAGCTTGCCCAAGCCAGAGGTGTCCGTTCCAGCGTTGTTTGAGACAGCAGTAATACCGGTAATTTCCGGCTTGTTGATCACCTCGTCGATGAGGGTATCGGGAACACCGCAGAGACCGAATCCCCCGCAGAGGACTGTGGAATTGGGTTTCATGTCTTTGAGCGCTTCGGCCGCAGAAGGGAAGACTTTATTGATCTCATTGCGTCGAAATGTTGACGAAAATGTGCGTGCGAATAGGAGAGATTGCTGTGAAGTCCATTGTCAGTTCGTCTCAATTGGTAACTGGGAAAGCTTCTCCGCACCTTGGTATTATTCCTCGTGTATGCTCTCGCTGTCCGGAGAAGCGCTGTAGAAGACATTTTGCGTGTATGAGTGGAGAGTAAATGGCTGTCCGTCACTCAATGAAAGACTTTTTGCAGGAAGTTTTGCACAGTAAGGGAGAGTAAATCCACCTCCGTCTGGGGAAGCTGGATTTGAAGTCAACACACTGGCGGGTGAGTTCTTAACCCGTCGGTTTCCCCACGGCTACCAAGACCGCGGGCGGAATGTGGCCCGGCAAGTGGACAGGCCCGAACTCGGAATGGTGCTCAGAATGAACGAGGCCAACTTCATGGGTTTCCTGTATCTGCTAACACTCTCTTCATGACAAGCAGCTCGATCCTGCTTCTCTTGATCGCTTTTCTAATACAAAATTCTTTCCGATTTTTGCAGAAGAACAGTCTCCAAAGTTGGGCATGTCCCCAAGTCAAGTCGAAGATAAGTCTTGGCACGCGGATAATCGCGGATGTCTTCCGCATTGTGAATAGCCTCAATTTTAACCACGGATCTTGTCCTGACCATTCCCCTCGAACGTCTATACTTCCATGTTGATGTTCAAAGGTGGATCTACAACTTTCATCGTCAGTCTCATAAAGTGGGCAGTGTCTAGGACTGCAGGACGATATGTTACTGTACCAAGAGCATGTTTGTTGTTCGCTCTGGCAAAAACGCGAAGTATGTCTTTGGTACTGTACTACAGCTTAGAGCGTTCGAGGAGTCTCTCGCTGGTGTAGACTGTTATCCTGTCCTGGGGATAGATCCTCGAGTCCTGGTGTCAATCCATGAGACATTTAGTTGAACATTCCGTGGGGCTTGTTTGCAAGAGGAGAATAAAAATTAGATGCTGAATGTCATTGCCACAAAATGTAGTATTTCCTTATACTTCTACCTGTTAGGCTTAGCTGAGGGATCGTGATCTAGGTAGCAATTACCTAGTCACGAAGTGCAGTCTTTGCTACCAGCCACTCAGTCCTCTGCTCCAGCTCTTTCATTTTGTCTTTCATAACATTTCGAGTTCTTCTGTACTTGCCCCCTAGGCTCCTCAGTAGGCTTTCCTTCATCCAAACGGTCATCATTAGCATTTAAAGCCATCTCTATGCCCAGAGATGCTGTTTGTGACAAGGTGTGCACTCGTGCATCTGTGTCATGCTGGGGAGTGGCTTGCTTTCTAAGGCAATTCAATGAACAAACAGTACAGTTCTGGTCTACTTTTGGTTGTCTAAGACCACCTAGCGGTCCCCTTTTTTCTGGCCCACGTATTTCAAGATGAAGCAAAGGACTACCCCTGCTTAGGTCAGGCGAGTAGTAGATAAATTCGCTAGCCTCACTTGCATTTATTCCGATTGCTTGGCTGTATCTCCGAAGACTTCATATATTACTTGAGACGAGAGCCACGGAAATGGCCATTAGTGTCGAGCGGTATTGACAGCCAATCGCCAACTTGCCATTTGCACCAAGAATGACTCATCAAATGTCAACACCCATCCCACTTTTCTAATTACATCGAAGTCACCGCCAAGTGCAAAGACCGTCTTTCCTCTTCCCATTCCGATCATTAAATTAATTTGAAGCCTTCTTTCAACACCAACGAGAGCACGTCATGCTTCTCACCTCGCTGGAAACGGCCAAGCGGCTCGAGGAAGCAGATATAGTACATATAAGCCGACAGATAGATTCCTGTGCTCAATTCTTTTCAGATCACCGATCATTCATGATTCCAGTTGGCGGTGGACAAGCTTCAATCACTCTCCCAGCATTCAAGAGAAAGTTGAATAGGATCACTGGGCTCGGAATTTGTGGACCAGTGTCAGAAGATGACATGGCCAAAGCTGAAGATCTATTCATGAAGAGCGACGTTGAGATAGCCATTGGCCTGTGTCCACTCGCCGACCCATCCGCCGTTCAAGTCTTGGGTTCTCGAGGATACATTGTTGAGAGCTTCGTCAACAGCTACTGCCGGCCCCTCACAGACGAGGATCTGAAAGAAGTGGGCGTAGAAGGCGTTGAGATATCTCGCGTCCCATCCGAAAGAGTTTCCGAGTTCCCAAAGTGGTCTTTGGCTGGGTACAAAGACGGCGGTAGGCCTGAACTACTTCTCGACACTCTAGCCCGAGCTGCAGTATTGAGGGATGACACATCTCTCTATTTTGCGATTGTTGACGGGAAAGTTGCGGCATCAGCTGGGATGGCTCTGATTGAGACTTCAAAAGGAAGAGTAGCTCATTTGTATATCGATAGTACCCTGCCCGAGTACCGAGGGAGAGGACTTCAGACCGCGCTACTGAAAGAGAGATTGAAGGATGCAAAGAAACCAGGGTTTGATCTGGCTTCGGTACAGGCTCGGCCTGGTAATGGGAGCTGTAGGAATATTGAGCGGGCGGGGTTTGGTCTTGCTTATACAAAGGTTTGGTTTGTGAAGGGCCTGGATTGAGGAGAGTTGTATAGTACTCTCGAACTGGTAACGGAATCTTCCTGCGTAGCTCTTCTAGATCCAGTTCATTTTCTGACGCTCGTCACAAGTTTCAAATGTCCCAAACATCGATGAGCACTTGGGGTGCTCGTGGCGCTCATGGCACAAGAGGTGGAGCGATGCAGTAGTATATTTCGAGTCTATCTCATGGTGCCAGGATTTTCAAAAGTACCTCTTTACTTTTGTGATGTCCCTATTGCCAGGCTCTCTGTCGTGGGAGTTCTGTTCTGAAAATATTGAGACTCGGCATAGGTGGGTGGTAGATGCAATTCAAGTACTCAAAGACACGGTCTCTTCAATACCGGGTTCTGAGCAGCCTCCTTCTCGAGTTTTCTCTTCTGTTCTAGCTCCCTGATCTTGCTCTGAATAATTGCCTTGACATCAGGAGGCTTGGGGAGTGAGAAGTCAAGTTTGATCTCCTGTTCGGCTTCCGATTCTGCTGGCTCATCATCACTAAAGTCCATGTCTGATAAAGGACTTGGCAGGTCTTCCTGTGAAGTATATGGAGACTCTTCTGGAAGTGTATCAAAAATCGCGGCTGGCAGGCGAGATTCGCAGTACGCTGTCAGCCACGGGGTTTCCTGATCAGTTACTGCATTGCCATCAGGGCGCGATTGTCGTATTTCTGCAATAGCAGAGGAGATGTTTGCAAGTGCTGCAGTGCTGGTCACCGGCCTTAGAAGGCAGCGTAAAATAGCCACTGCACAAGATAGCTTTGCAATCGAAGCGGCGGTTGCTTTGTAATTTGAGGTATACACAAGAGATGTCCAGTCCTCTGGTTGCTGAAACTCCTTTTCGTCAGCCATAGTAGAGCTAGAAGACTCCATTGTCAATGTATTAGGAGTATGTTCATCATCCTACAAAAAATCAGCATTCATTGGTTATCGGCAAATATAGTCCGTCCGCGCCATGATGACTTCATGCTTGATCACAGGCAAAAATTCGGCCTGTAGCGAATCATAACGAGAACCTGCATCTGATCCATAAAGTCTAATGAGGTCCTCCTGACTTATACAATCGACGTCGGCGTCGAGAAACCTTTCAAGTCGAAGCAAAGACTGCTCACTTGAAGTATCTAACCTGGAGCAGGTATCATAAGATTGTAGTTTCCGGCGACGAAAGAAGCGTTGGCCTCAAAATTTGGACATAAGCCGTATCCGCCGAGTATGGGATGGCCTGTGTGTTCCAATATGTTATCCTGTCAACCTTGTAAGCGTGATTCTCAGCCGAGTACGTATCTTCCTCACCTTTACCATGCGCCTGAACACCCGCCCTACGAGTTGTTCCACGCGTTGGTGACCGAAAGCTTCAGGACTCAATTGGAAGTCTATCTCGTATATGGTCTGTGGGTAATTGAAGTGAAGAGCCTTTTTCACAATCCTATTGATTGAGTCCAAATATTCCCCACAGTCCGAAGCGGCTAACATGACCAGATTCAGCGGTGACGAGTGATGGATTCCATTTGTGGTACTGGGCGGTGGCGGGCAATCGGGTCGATAAGCTGGAGGGACTGAATGCTTTATTAGACCGCATTGGGGTCAATTAGTATATTATACCGCATGTTCCATGGATCTTCAGTTCACAGTGATTAATAACATTCAGTATCGCAGTTTTCACAGTTACACCGTACCCTTCAGCATAGTAGTCTTCAATCCAACGACACATGCTCGTTTCCGGATAGTCTTCAAACCCGACAGAGTGGTCAAGTTGAACAGCCGCAAGAGAGCGGTAAGAACTCACACGGATGCACTGCTTTAGAACCCCATCCTAAGCACGTTAGATCCCATTAAATCGAGGGAAATCTTAGGGGAGTGTACCTCAATCATCCGATCTTTGACTACCCCCCGGAACTTCTTCGCTGTCAAATCAAAAGGGTCTTTCTTATAGCCAGGCCAAGACGGCTGTAGCTCGAGATTGTGTTTCCCATGGACTTTACCGTTACGCACCACGTAATTGACAAAGTCATCGTACACCTTGCAGATGGGTGGATTGTCAAAGATCAAGGGATCGATCGACTGTGTGAATGGCATCCCGAAATCTTAGAGGCTGTCACAGACCGTATTATCGATGACAAGAGCAAAACCGGGAACTTTGGCAAAGTCGTCGTATGCCTGCAAACGTTGTGGTTCGTTGCCCAATGCATTTCACGGCTTGCGCAAAGTCTACCTGTCACTCTGTTGGAGGTAAGATCTTGCGCTGCCAGTTTGAGCATGCGTTAACAATGAACTTGTGGCAGTTGAATACATTTAGCCATTGCCTGCGCTCTCCTCATATATTGCTTCTGGTGGAAAAAACCGCTTGACGTCGAACGACCAGTCTTGATTCGTGGAGAAAAGTATCATGAAACTTTAGCATGGCTGTGGATGTGTTCTCGTCCAGCAGCTGGCCCTCCCAGGAACGGAAGACCGCCGCGTCCAACTCGTGGTCCGAGACGACCCTTCATATATCACTAGGCACACCCACGAAATAGGTCCAGTGCAAGTACCAGCGATGGCCCCACCACTATCGAGAGAGACCCCAATATCACAACAAGTTACACTCGAATATGGCCAGGAGCTCTTAGACAGTAGTCTACAATATTGTTATCTTGGGCCAGAGGAGCCTCCGCCTTCGTTAAATCTCGCTAAAGTTGATGTCCTTCGCTGGCGACTTCCTTCACCTAGGTTTTTGTCCTTTGATCAGATCACGATCCCAATGATTACTCAACGCACACTGAATTATTCTTTCCCGGAAGACTTACAACGACAAACAAGTGGTTAGCTTGGTCGGTTCTCCTCCTAGCAAGCATTCTGTACGGCGGCCTCCATACACTAGCCTGGGATGCCACATTCAGAAGTCGTGCTGAGCAGGTGTTATGGAGAATTTCCGCACTAACAGTCATGGGGTATGGCTTCGTTGTGGCACTTTTTATGGGCTAGTCAAACTCGAACTATGAAGTCCAGGATTACGAACCAGTTCGAAGATTCTCTGGCATTTCTCATTCGTCGTGGTTCGAAACTCTCCGAGAGGCTCCAGGCGAATTATCGAGAATGCTGCATTTTGAGCGACACTTTTCAAAGCACTATGTAATCAGACAATCCTTAGGACTTATAATCCGGTTCCTCCTCGCACTTCTCTATTTGCTTTTTATCCTTTTATTCCCACTTATGTTTTTCGCAGCTCGTTTGTATTCGGTAGCAAGAGTCTACCTCGTGGTGGAATGCTTCATCAGTCTCTTTCATTCACCTCCTGGATTATACCGGCAGCCTGTTTGGGCCTCTTACTTTCCGCATATCGGGTGATGAAGTACCATCAATATTCTATATTAAACAGTCTTTTGGTAAAGCAGGGTATTCTCAGTCGTGAATATTGAGCTTTGTCTCGGCCGTGTGGCGATTAGACTTTTCACTTTAATTTTTGTTTTGGGGGTAACAAGAACGCGGTGAGAGAGCTGGATCAGGAGATTAAAAATTAAGAATATGTACTGTAGGGTTCACTCTAGAATGAATATTATCGACTGCTGGCAAAAATCATGTCAGGCCATGCAATGCATGAGCAGGGGCTCTTCAGCGTTTCCCTACATCCCTTCCTCACTCTCGTGGCGTGAAGAATACTAAATCAAAAGGGGTGGGTGAATGGGACTCGCTTGAATGAAGGGGTGTGATTTGGTTAGACCCTGGATTAAGCGAGCGAGGGCAGGAGATGGAAAGAACTGCGAAAGACCCAGAGGAAAAGACCACATCTGCTTATGACTCAAATTCTTTCAAGTTGATTTATGTTACTCTAATAACCCCCCCCTTCCTTTGTAGACCAAAACACTTACCGAAGTAACGTGACAAACACCTCGCCCATCCCAAACCATCTCGTCTCTCAGCCCATCAGGCATCCGTCCGAAGTCCCGGATTTAAGCAGTAGGTACCTACCTAGGTCTGTCACGCAGGCATCATCCAAAAAGCTCAAATCGGAGATCTAGAAATGCGACATGCAACAAAAGAGGCCAATTCCAATTTTTTTTCCGAATGGAAAGGTTATTATGTCTGGAGCCTGGCCCTGGACGAGTTAGAGAATCGAGGAGAATCGAGATGGGAGAATAGGGATTTTTGGGGAAGGGGAAGGGGAAGGGGATCGGGATCGGGAGCGCGCAATTGGAAGCGAGGGGAGCGATGTGGTGATGAATGGTGTGCCGCGAGCCGGAGGAGTCTGAGAGAGTCTGAGACGTGGAGACGTGGACGTGGCTATGGGATGGATGAATGCAAGGCTGAGCTGACTGATGGGCACCTGAGTGATCACGAGGTGCTGGTTGGGATCGAGAGTTAGTGCTTGCATCGGGAGATCGGGGGGTTTTTGACTCTTGGAGGTGTGTCTGCGACATGGATGTATCGAGTATTGTTCTCTGGGGAGGGGAGGATGGCCGTTGGAATTATTTGACGCAGGGTCTTTTGCTAGGCGGGTTCTTTGACATTGTACGAAGTACTTCGAAGTGTGTTTGTAATAATGTCCTACCTCGTCAGGGTTATTTATGTCTCGCAATACAATCTCTATTCAGGTAGTTGTAGAGGCTGCAGAGTCGTACAATTGACCTTGAAATAATTATAAATACAAGAGATTTTACTTCTTGACTACACACGTTTCTCTAAGAGGAAGGCTTACAGCTCAAGCCATGTGGTCGCAAGTCGTCGTTGAAGTGACCTCAAATTTGAAAATTTTTGACATTCCGCGAACAACCGGCCGGAGGCATGTCCGGGTCTAGACCGCACGCTTGCTTCTCCTTGGCTTAGAGCATAACGACATGGGCTGGACAGGACAGGGGCCTGTGTCCATCAACGGTTGCAACGCGCCCAACCCCAAACACTTGGAAGCAAAGTGCCACGTGGTCGTGCAATTGACTCTTCTAAAAGTACTTGGTAATTATTTACACACCCGGCATGCAGCATAATATAAATAAAAAAACGTCAGCCTCGTCAGATCGTCGATGGTTTTTGCGTGTTCCGACATCCTTGTCTATCAAAACGGCACTGTGACGTTGGCGGTGGGTCGGATTGAAGCCACGGTTTCAACCTTAAAATGGCATCCCAGAGCTTGGATTGGTTGGTTGGTTGGACCCTGGATTTTGGTAGCCTTGCCTCCATGTGACTTGGGTTCAAAGTCATCCTTTCCTTGGCAAAATCGATTGGGAGTCTCTACCTTTGATAGCCAGCAGCAGCACTAGGACACATTACAGTCCCTAGAAGGATAGGGTAGGTAAGGTAGCAGTATTACATGATAGTAAGGTAACCATTTCCATTTCCATTTCCATTTACATGCTGACGCCGGGCCCGACCAGACCCGACCAGAGATTGAGATGGATGTTGACCCTTCCGTGTTGTCAAGCGAGATGCACCGATCAGGCCAGGTACGGCAAGGGCCATAGCTCGGCAGGCAAGAACGAACCCCTGCCACGGGACGATCTTCGATCTCACTAGCAAACTGCGATCTATCCGAACCCAACTTGTCACCACGATCGAGAAACTTCAAGAAGTCGCCAACCTTCCCTCACGGCGGTCTCCCAGGCCCTCCCAGCATCATGACGGAAGGCCTGTCCTCTCACCAGAGTCGTCCTCTACCATTGCTGCACCGACGACGGTCTAGACTGGACCCCTAACAAACAAGAACTGCTGAACGCCGGGCCTGATTGGCTGCGATTTGAAGGCACTGCGATCGATCTGGGAGGGAGCTGGGACGACGGAGAAAACCAGACAACGCGACACGACAGGACGGGGCAGGACGGGAGAAGGAGAGGAGAATAATCGATCTCTGCGATCTGATTCTGATCTGGGACTCACGACTGTACTGGTACGAAAGTACCGTACCTGCCACCGTGCTACTTCGACTGCACTGCGACTGCGACTGCGACTAGGACGCGGACTATTGCTTGCCAACGCTGTCAAATCATCTCCACGGCCACAGAGAGAAGTAGAGAAGGAGTGCCAGAGTCGCCCAAGCAAATCACACCTGCCTCTAGTCTGATCCCATCTAACTTACAGCACTGCTCCTGCCGGTATCCCTCCCGTATCGATTCGCGGCTCCCCTGCTCTGTTTGTAGTCGAATCCTTTACCTGCACTTGCACCTGTCAGACCGAACGAACGAAGAACCAAAACCGTGGTATCTCGATCTTCCTCCTTTTGATCGTCCACTTCTAGAACCACGGATTATCACAGCACAACCACTTGCAACTGATGTTAACTCCTGCCTTCTCCCACCGATGTTCAAGGAAGCATTTCAACTTCTGTGAACCCTTCCATACTCTCTAGGCTCTTCCACGAACTCCACAACTAGAGAAGCAAGCCTCTTGGTACCTCACATCTCACAAGTCACGCCACCTGTCGGGATTTCATACGAAGATCAACACAAACTGGCAATTTTCGCTCTGATCTGCAGTACAAATCTCTTGAACTCCTGCTCTGGAGGCTCCATTCATTCAACTCAGGAGCTTTCACCTCGAGCATAGCACTGCAATGCTTGTGACACAAACACAATAGGACTCCCTACACGCAGAAGGTCCGATGCTCGCCTCTTCTGCGGGACCTCAGCCTGGGTCGCCGCATCGATCACACCCTCGAAGACCTCCACCGCAGCTTTCCGTAAGTCTACGCCATGGTGAGCCAGTTCCAGCGGAGAATGCGGTCGGCGCTCAGGTTGGGATGTTTGGCAGACCTGCTGTTGCGCGACAGCCTTCAGATGAAAGTTGCGATTCGGGAGAGGGCGCAGATGGATGGTTTGATCAAGCCAACAAGCGTCCTGGGGGGAGCCTAGGCTTCCTAGGTATGCAGGACGGTCAGTAACATACGATTCTCATAATGTTCTACCTAGTGTCTAATCTCCTTTGATCAAATAGATGAGCCGCCGTATTTCCTACCGCACGACAGCTCTAGCAACTCCAACAACGCTTCGATGGATAGGCCGAGATTACACAACAGCCAGATTACTTCACAGCCTAAGCAAGCTCAACACTCGGTCTCTGGTGGTAGCAGTGCAGGCGACTACAGGAGCGTAATTGACGACTTGACTGTCGAAAATCGGAAGCTGAAGCAGCAGCTTCGGAAATTGACGAAGTCTAAAGAGACTCATCTCGAAAAAGACAAGTTGTTCGAGGTTAAAATACATGCTACATTATCAGCTCGAAAACGAAGGCAGTTAGAAGACGTACTTGAATCTTTTGCTTCTAGTATTGACGAACCAATGGAGCGGACGGCTTCCAAATCCAAACAGTCCAACGTTACACACTCGCGCAGCTCTCTCGACCACACCAAAAAGTCCGCTGCCAAGAAATCACCATCGTCGAACACATCGACTTCTCGAGTTCCTGATTCAGCATATGCCTCTATGTCCATCTCTGGACCAACTTCTCTGTTCGCTCCCACAAATATTCATGGTCCGGAAGGGAGGAAGCCTAGCCAGCCAGTGATCAAGACAGACCAGAACATACGCTCCTTCCTGCACAATATTCCAGAGGGTCTTCTGCCTAAGCATTCACCTGTCATCACTGAGAGACAAAAGAAGAAGCTTGTTGTACAGCGACTGGAAGAGCTTTTTACAGGCAGTAAAGGTCTCATTGTCGGGGTTGACAGCCAGCCCTTACAGCAACAAGAGGTGTCTGCATCTGCAGCAAAAGCCGATGAAGCCGCGCACGATGGCGGCGTTTCTCACCGTGAAGGCCACCGTGAGGCACACATGCTCCCATATGTGATGGATGTGGATAGCGGGAAGCCAAAGGACCTTGCGCAACCTCCAGGGAACGGGCATCTCATGGATGCATATGGTTCAGATGCTTCTAACGAAGCATCGCCCAGTCACTCCGACCCAGGTCAACGGCCAACAAGGCCTCTGGATCTGGACCCCGACCGAGCTCAAATTCCATCCGAAAACGTGGAATATATTCGTCACCTTGGACTGTCCACCCCGAAATTCAGTAGCTATACTTCTTCTGATTCCGCTACTGCTGCCGATGCGGATGGCTGGATCTACTTGAACTTGCTCGTTAGTATGGCACAATTGCACATCATCAATGTTACGCCGGCTTTCGTGCGAGAAGCCCTGTTGGATGTCAGTGAGAGGTTTCAAGTATCCCAAGACGGGAAAAAAGTGAGATGGAGAGGAGGAACTGAGGGTACAAGACTGAGCAGTGATGACGATGGAAATACTGCGGCCAACCAGACTCCAGAAGACAGTGATAGTCTGGATGAGCCTAATAGGAAGAGACGCAAGGTTGATGCGAGGAAATTTGCACCGGTACCTGTTGATGCGCCAGATGCCAAGCTGAATCACTACAAACCGGTTCAATCATTCCATTATAAGCCACTCTTCAATCATGCCGAGTCACCTGGAGGGTTTATATCTTCGGACGAAAGCGACTCTCTATTTGGCTACAAAGCAGGGAACGATGGTCACCAAGTGAGGGCTTTTGCCGATCCACAGATACGGCGAGGGTTGCTGAACCAAAGATCTGCCAAAGAAAAGCAAGATGCCGGACTACTTGTGTATTACAATGGTGCAAAATTCTGCACAGATCTTTCTGGGGATCACATCCCAGAGTTGACTCCTCTTCCTGTTTCTGCTGCCGATGAGGATGGTTATTTCAATGGGGAACGGGGCGCCTTAGGAGACTCGTCTCAAAAGAATCCTCCCATGTTCGAAAGAACGCCTTCGGGTTCACTACTACCTTTCAGACCTTTTAAGGACTACTCGAAAGGCGCTAGCATGCCTGGAATTGAGGATACCCGTCCAACCACTCCAGACGTTCTCGGTGACCAGGAAGATAATGATTTGTTTGTCGACCTGTCGGCTTCTGGAACAAGTCCACCAAATCACCAACAAGCATTCGAATCAACTGGTCTAGGTGGCACACGGCCAGCGGATCATTTTATCATGAAAGTGGAAACTCGTCAGACCGTGCGAGACGATTACCACCCTGATCACCTTTCGAGATTATCAGCGTCAAATTTCGGACAGAAGAAATTCGCCCATACAATCCCGATATCCTCTTTGGAATCCTTTTTCAAGCCAAGCCTGGAAGCAAACAAAGCGAGGGCTACATCTGTGGCTTCAGCCATGGAAAATCTACCAGTTCGAACTCAGATTCTCTCTTCGCAAATAAGGCAATTGGAACCATCGGAACTGCCACCTCCTTTGGGCTACCACACCGGTTATTCCAGCTCGGACGAAGAGTCAGACTGCAGCGATGCCTCATATCAGTTATCGCTGTCGCCACGCAAGAATGCCTACCCTCAAATTTCATATACGTCGCCTGGACCCCTCGAGCAACCGCCTTGGGCACAACAATATCCCGACGGGGGACTCTCCGACGGCGATGAAAGCGATAACTGCGAAGAGGACGACGGCGATGGTAGCATTGACATGCTAGATGAGGCGCGGAGGCTCGATCCCGACACTGTAGCAGCTAAAGAGAAGGAATTTGAGATGTGCATTGATGATAAAGGGACAGATGCTGCGACGATTAACGAGAGCATTCCCCCAAGTCTTCGGGGTGTGTTGCGCAGGAGCACGGTAAGCGATGTTCCTACCAGTGCGCTGAGTGAGGAGGACGAGGATGAGGAGGGCGATGATTGATATTGGTACGTTGGAGCGGGAAAGTGAAGGCGGAGTTGGGTTTGCATTTATTTGGGCTTAGCGAGGTGTTATGGTTCTGGGTTTGGGCCTAGAAAACGATCTTTGAGATATCCACGGTCTGCGAGCACAGTGAGCGAGCAACGATTTATTGCATTTGCATTCGGGAGCGAAGCGCATCATTCACTCGTTCAATTGCAATGGCGCTCCGGTGTTGGCTTAGCAAAGTCTTGGCTGACAATGTATTATTCTACATATGACAATGGGATGTGTTGATGTTTTATCTTTAACTATGATATTGATGAGAGTTGACAGCGGATTTCGACTGTGACACTGGTGGAAGGTCTATTGAGCAATACAGGCTTCGCTTGTGAAGGTGGAGAAAGTCTTCATCCGAAAAACGTAAAACATATGAAGTAGCAAGAGGGGATTAAGGATACAATACAAGAAAAATCGCACGAAGGTGTATGTGATGCGCGCTTGAGGCCGGAGAGAACCGCTCATGGTGAGTGAGGAGCGGGTCTGGTATAAGCGTGATGCCTTTGTTCTGCGGATCGAATGAGAGCCAAACACCATTGAATGTGGTTGAGAAGCCCAATTTATGTCCGGTTTCTTTTTCTTTATGTGGTTGTGACTTGAGGGGAGGAGCGGGGGGCGAGGGGTGTGTGGGCTGTGATGAGGGAGCAAGAACAATAATAAGAAGAATCGGTAAGAATAATGTACTATCTTACCTGGAGCTATGCTACTTGCTTACTTACTCCGTATGCATTATTCTGATCTCGCAGCAGGTCGAAAATGGGTTTGAATGAATGAGTGGGTAAGTGGTGTAGAGTTGAGTGAGGTACTCCGTCGTTCAACTTCGCAGTTGAGTAGGATGCTTGCTTGCTGTGTCTGCATCCAGAACCAAGAATCCAAAACGCCGCGTGTATGCTCCTTGTCCGTGTTTGACGCCTTGCCATCCTTCATCTTTCATGGTGAAGGTTGATGCATCGACCTGTAAATCTTTCCCTGCTTCAAAACAAATATCCCGAACCGAGGTTTACTGCATCTCCGGTATCAACTCCTCAGTGGTAGTCAGACATCCCATCCATCCCTTCCCATAGCAGCGTCTCATCCCATCATAGCCTCTCGTCCGAAGTATCCGTTCATCTAAAGAAGCTTCCCATTCTAGGCACGCACTTCCGTCACTTCTTCGTCGTCCCCCTAAATTGATCCTTTAACTCCTCCATGTAATACCTTAGGAATCGCTGGGCATCGGGCTTCGGCGCATCGATGTTCGTGCCGCCCATCTCTGAGGGGTCTTCGAGCTTCTCGCCGCGCTGGATCTCATGGACTTTCTTGTGCACGCGCTTCACGACTTTGTGGAAGGTTGTTGAGTTGAGGAGCTGGTGGGGTGTCAGTGTTAGTCAGTAGTAGCAGGGTGGAGTTTGATGATTGTGAGGTTGACGGCTGGATTTAATGCGCTGGATTGGACGTACTCTTGCTGTTAACCAGACCTGTGGTGGGTGTTAGTATATGTAAATAGTCGCCATGAAGAGCGAGGGAAGAAACCTTACTTCTGCTATTCGTAGCCAAACCATCCTCACGTTGGCCAATGTGTTATCATTGCGATTGAAACCTGGTATTATTCCAGATGGCAACGGAATGATGTTGCTGTGCTGGACAATCAAAGGAGGTGACAAATGCGGAGGCAAAAAGAAGTTCAGACTCTAGATGCTCCGGCGAAGTTGAAGTGGGTTCGGCAGCACTACTACGCCTGCCTTTGACCGGCTTGGCAAAGCTTGGCTAATGTGGTGGGTGGGTCGGGCTTTCCTTTCTTATTCTTGACGAAACGGGACGAACGGGCTGGACTGGACTGGACTGGATTGGACTTGATCCTTCCAACGTTATATCTTCACTTCCCTTTCACTTCACCACTTCATTTCCCTCCTCTTCTCCTCTTCTTCCTTGCTCAAACTTTCCAAACCTCATTCACATCTCCTCACACACACTTGCAAGCTTTTGCTCTCCTCTCCTTATCATTCAGTTCACCCTCAACCCCCTCGCTCCTGATTGCATTCATTTCTTCTGCTTTGGTTCGTCATTATTCTTGCTGCACGTGTCCGGACCTGCATCTGCCCTGCATCTACACCTCAGGGTTCCAGTACAACAAAAGGCATACTGCCTTCTCTGGCGATCAGTCTCTGACCTCACCTGCATTCGCTACACTCCTATTCTCTACCAGGAACTAAACAGGAGAACCTTTCTTGGTCTCAGGCGTCATCTGACCTTCTGCCATCTTCTGTCGACCACCACCGTCGGGAGTAAGCGATACAGAAGGCAAAAGACAACCTTCTTCTCCAGTCCAAATTTATTTTTCTACACACCTACCTGCTCGCGCTTCGAGAGTTGCGGGCCTTGCCAATCTGGATCGTCTACGTGCCTTCAAGAGGCGCCGCGAGTCTCCTACCGGTTCTCCCAGCTCCGCCTCACAAGAAGACCCTAAGAAACCAAGAGGTAGATCGCCTGCGTGGCTAAGCAAGATGCATCGCAACCGCTCTTCTTCCAAGCGCTCTAGCTCCCCAGTCGTTGTCCCTGAGGATGCTTGTAATGTTGCACAGTTGGATGGTTCGTGCTTTGGTAAGCCAGCTGGCGCCCAGTATCAGGATGAGCCGGTTGAAGCAGGAGGACCTCCTCCTCTCCCATCATTCTTGACTTTGACCGATATCGGTAAGTTTGGCTCGTGATCTTGCATTTTCTAGGTCTAAATTTTACAGAGGTGCGCGACAAGTATGCCGAGCTCACACGGCTTGAAAACGAACGTCTTAGTATGGGCAGAACAGACCCCCAGTGGTCACGCCGCGACCCAGACCCAGTCCTCGATCGCTACAACAACATCTACCCATGGGATAACAATCGCATTAAGCTTCGAGTTCCTGAGGGAGTCAATGACTACATTAACGCGTCGCCCGTTTCTTTAATCTCCACCGCTGAAAAGCAAAGTGATCTGAAGGCCGGTGTACAAGACAAGTACATCTGTATGCAAGGCCCAAAGAAGCAAACAGTTGATCATGTCTGGCATATGGTTTGGCATGAACTCGCCGAGCCCTATACGTCCTCTCCAGCCATTGTCATCATGTTGACTCCAACCCACGCACCACTACCAGATGACCCGAGCAGAATGTTCGAGAAGTGCTATCAGTACTATCCTATCGATGAGAACTCCCCACCACTGCTCGTCAATGAAACAAATGAACTTGGAGAGAATTTCAAGGCTACGGTCAGATTTGAAGAGAGGTTGCCAGGTATCGAAGGCACGCCTATTGAGGTCCGAAAGCTCATCATGACGGTTGATGGCGAGGAGGATGAAGAGAAGCCAATCTATCACTACCTCTATCCCAACTGGCCCGACTTTGGTGCTCTCGCCGAGGAGAATGTTGCCAGTATTCTTTCCCTAATGGAGCTCTCGCGCAAGCAAAACGGACGTGGTGAGAATGCTCGTCTCATCCACTGCAGTGCTGGTGTTGGACGAACTGGCACATTTGTTGCTTTGGAATTCTTACTTGGAGAGTTGGAGGGTGGTGCTTGGGAGGGTTGGGACAACACTGAACACACTGTCACCGACCCAGTCTACGAGACCGTCAACCAGTTGCGCATGCAGAGAAAGACCATGGTTCAAGCCTACGATCAATATGCTTTCCTCTACGAGGTTTGCCGAAAACGTTGGGAAGAGAAGTACAACACCCCTTGCATTGGCGGCGAACATACACATATGCAGCCCATGAACGAGGCCTGTGTCAATGGCCTTGACGAAGAGGAGAATGATGATGATGGAGAGAGCAGATCCAATAGGTCCTAGGACTGTAGACCGGAAATTATGGCGCGGCATTGTATGGAGTATGGCGAACGCATGCAAATTGTTTGACTTGCGATTCTTGTATTATGTACAGCTTTGATAGGCTTTGCTGTCTATTACACTGGTTGACTGGGATGTTTTCTCTCCCTACTTTGAGGGTATGGAATGATGCGCATAGATAGACGACGGCGGCTTCAGCAATGAATAAAACGAATAGAATGAAATGAACTGATACAAAAAGACGAGTGCTTTATCGAATTATAGACTCGTATTCTTTATGATTGGCTAAACCCCACCTCCGGAGCTCTAACTTACACGTCCCACGTCGTGGTGTTTAGGTTTGCTCTGTCTAGTTTGGGTTTCGAAGGAGCTACTGTATGTTACCCCGCATATGCAGTAGTGTGAACTCCTAACTTTACTACATCAAAACCGAAAGTAGGAGGGAGACTAGGTCCTCATCTGACATGCATGGGCTTTTCCGTCTTGTGATTATTGGTTGTATGTGATGTATGGACTAGAGTGAGTGAGTGAGTTAGTGAGTGCTGGTCTAGATCTGGGTAATACCCGAGGTTCGATGGGCAAGGGCCGCTAAAGGTTTGATTCGAGAAAGAGCTTCGGCGAGAGGCTTTGAGACGGTTTGTAGAGTGGGTGTGAGGATGGGAAGGAAAGAAAACAGATATAGATAGATCAAGTACAGCTGTGAATGCAGAAGGTAAAGAATAGTGCAAGCTAGTTCATCTGATCGTTCTTGAAGCCAAGGATGTCATAGGGATGGTCGAGTTAGTATGGCAGTGATAAGTAAATGCGTCTGTCATCCAATCCAGTAAACTTGGTGGTTTATAGTTAGAGCTTTGAATCATTGACAAGGGCTGGGGTCAGAGGTATCTTCCAAGGTAGGTACTGGGTACATAGGGTGAGAGAACTAGACTGGACTAGGTCAATGGTCTCTACTGTACTCGCTCGGGCTCTAGACCGGCTTGACCCCTCTCTCTCGGCCATCAAGTTCCTTGGTTGACACTCCTGCTTGAAGATTGGCGGTGATAGACAAGTGCATTACGAATTAAGTGATTGCGGTGGTGGCGGCGTAAGTAATCTTACGTATAAAGCACGTCGAACTTACCTTCTCTCTTCATCTTCCTAGAAAATCTAGACATCCCCATCTCTGTTGCCCATTTGCGTTGACGAGACTCGATTGATATTGATACTGAATCGACGTTGCCGAAATTCGATTTCTGACTTAATCACTTATCCGCGCTTGTCATCTCAGTTATAGCTGTTAGAAAAAGCAAACATTAGCCATGTCCACCAAACCAGAATTCATCATCGTCCCCGGCGCCTGTAAGTCTTCACTCACCTCACTTCACCTTCCCTCCCCTCTCCATCACACAGACTCCCATATAAGCACTCCCAATGACTAACCTTCCCCCAAGGGCACCCTCCCTCCTCCTTCGACCCAACAACTTCCCTCCTCCGAAATGCCGGTTTCACAACCCACGGCATCACCCTCCCCTCCTACGGCGCCTCTCCACCTCTAAAGTCCTTCGACCCAGACGTCCTCGCTATCCGCCACGTGCTCGAAAAACTGCTCTCGTCTGGAAAAGACGTGGTTATGATTTTCCATTCGTATGGTGGGGTTGTGGGGTGTGAAGCACTCAAGGAATATGTTGATGGGGGAGAGAAGGAAGGGTGGGGAAAGGTGAGGAGACTGGTTTTCGTGGCGGCGTTTGTCTTGCCTGTTGGGGGGAGCTTGATGGCTACGTTGGGAGGGGAGCCGTTGCCGTGGTTTGAGATTGATGTGAGTTTCTCATCTCTTCCCTTTCAAGTCGAATAGTCCTCTCGTCCGGCTCTTGTTGTATTTCTTTTCTCTCAGGTCGAGGACAACGAAACGAAACACTAAACCTTCATATCTTAATACCAGGGCGACGTACTCAATCCCGCCAACCCGCAAGAGATCTTCTACAACGACCTCACCCCCTCCGCCGCAGCACCCCATATCGCAGCCCTCAAACAACATTCCTACCCCACTCTCGCATCGAAGCTGACTACTGCACCCTGGAAGACAATCCCTAGTACTTACATCCTGTGTGAGAAGGATAATGCGATTCCACTGCAGGGACAAGAGGGTATGATTGCGGGCGCAAGGGAAGAGGCGCCGGAAGCATTCGATGTAGTAGAGAGGTGTGAGGCGGGACATAGTCCGTTTTTGAGTAAGCCGGAGTGGCTGGCGGGGAAGTTGGTGGAGAGTGCGAGTAGGTAGATGCACGTGTAACGTGATGCGTATGTTGTGAGCCTGAGCATGGTTTGGAATAGGAGAGCAGGCGGCTGTGGGCATGAAAAGTTGAGTTCCTAGGGAGACCGGTGATCGAGGTTTTTCTTCTTCCTGTTGTGTAGTAAGTTGATTCATGGAACGCAGTAGGCGCAAAATACCGAGGATGGAAAAAAGGAAGGTTCATTAAGCTGTCGTGATATGTTACATGCATACAGACCCGAACGCCCAAAATCAAATCCCACCACCACCTGTGTACCCAACCTCATCCCGTCATCATCTCATCTACACTTATTTACCAGTCGTTCACGCGTACTCAAGCCGTGCCATTGATGTAATCACGATTCTCGATCGTTACACTTTTCGTCATGTGATTGACTTTATACACACCAACAAGGCGAGAAGCGAGCTCGAACATGTTGTTTCGAAGCGAAATGACAATAAATTGTGCATTCTTCGTTCGCTCCTTGATATAACTGGCGACAATTGAGACCTGTGTATGTTAGTAAATCCTTTGGAAAGTAGGGTTACATAGACTTACGTTTCTGAAATCCAAAGCAGCATCAATCTCATCCATCACATACAGAGGCGTTGGCTTGTAGTGGTGGAGAGCGAAGACCAAAGCCAAACTACTTAGTGTCTTCTCACCGCCAGACAGATTGGAGATGTTCTTCCATGACTTCTTGGGAGGCATGACACTGAACAAAATACCTTCCGAGAAAGGATCCAAGGAATCGACAAGTTCGAGCTCAGCATTTCCTCCCATGGTGATCATTTGGTACATCTCCTTTAGTCGTAGCGAGATAGTGCTAAAGCCTTCCATGAAGCCTTCAAGACGCAGACGTCTGAGATCATCACATCGCTTCTTCGCCGAATCACGTTGAGCGACAGCACTTTGAAGATCGGCATGTCTCGCAGCGTGCTCCTCGACACGTCGCCGATATTCGGCTAGGACACCAAGTTCGACGTTGACATTCTGGGTCTTCTCTTCTAAAGCAGCAATCTCGCTCTTTAAAGTGTCCTTGCTCATGTCTGCCAATTCGTCCTTGGTGTAGGAAGGCAGCTCCTGAGCTTCGGTCTCTTCGCCTAGGTCACTGATATTCTGAAGAGATAGCTTGGCCAACTTCTCGTTCCAGTATCTTAGTCTCTTTTGGTTTTCGCCGAGGACTTTCTGGTTCTCCTCTAGCTTATTCCGCATCTCAATCTCGATGGCTCGAATTTCGTTGAGAACACCGGTCTTCTCGTCCAACTCAGCCTTGAGGGCATTGAGGTCCTTCTTCTTAGCCTTGAGGGCTTCCGAAGCCTCATCTACTCGGGCTTGGTGTCCTTCCGCATTGGAGCTCTGGTTTTGGATATCCTCCTCCAAAGCCTCGAGATCCGAAATCGCAGTCTGAAGTTCTTTGGTGGCTTTTGTGTGATCTTTCTCGTGTTTGGTCTTCTGCTTTTCGGCTTTGGCTCTCGTCACTTCGGCTGTCGATATAGCCTCGCTAAGGCTACTTATCTCCTCTTTCAAAGCATCGACCCTAGACTTCTGGGCACGAAGCTGGTCACCACCAACCTCCATGATCTTGTCTTGGAGGGCTTTGATTTCCTGCTCAACGCTTGCAGTCTCGCTGTGCAACTTCTCGATCTCCTTGTTGACCTTAGAAATCTCCTTCTCAAGCAATGCCACTCTATTGTCATCGCTCTTAGAAGGTTGGTGTTCTTTGCCCAACTCTTTGATGCGACGTTGAGCGTCGGCTAAGTTACGTGCAGAGCTCTCAACCTCAAGGCCAATCTTTTGTATCTTGGTATCAAGGCGAGGAATCTGGTCATTGAGATCTCGAAGTGATGACTCCAGTTCTCTTTGGCGGTCTTGGAATTTCTGGAATTCCTGTTCCAGTCCGTCTCTGTCTACCTCAAGCTTGGCGACTTGCTCTTTTGAAGTGTCGGCAACAAGTTTCGAGGACATCAAGCCTTTCTTCACTGTGTTTCCGCCTCCTGACATGGTACCAGATTTGTCAATTAGCTGACCATCGAGTGTCACAACTCGCCATCGCTTAGCACCATAGGCAATTCGGTTGGCTTGATCAAGATCCTTTGCCACCAAAGTATTCTGGAGCGAATGATAGAAGGCAGGTCGAAATCTATCGTTTTTGGCGTTGATCAAGTCGAAGAGACGAGGCACATTCTCGGGGGTATCGATTGCGGACATGTCTCGATTTCCGAGCTTGTCGAGACACATGAAATTACCTCTTCCGAGATTGGTCTTTCGCAAGTACTCAATACACTGCTGTCCACCTTCAACAGTGTCCGTGACGAAGTTATCAAGCGCCCCGCACGCTGTGGAGATTGCAACATCGTATTTCTGATCAATGGTACCAAGGTTTCCAAGTCGGCCGTGGAATCCATCGATACGTCCAGATTCTTTCAATCGCATGAGGCCGGTAAGAACATTGCCCTGGGTTTGCGTATTTGAAAGACTAGCGCGCGCCTCGTCTGCCTTCTGGCGAGCTCCAGAAAGCCGAGATCGGAGCTCAGGTTCCTTCTGAGATAGCTTTTGGAGCTCGGATTCGACTTTGGCAGCTTCCTTCTCTAATATCGACCTCTCCGTCTTGCATTCCTCGAGTTCTGCCAGTTTAGCCTCCCGACCTTCCTCGATGCTAACGAGTTTCGCCTGGATCTCTTCAAGTGCAACAGCCCCAGCATTGGCTTTTTCGTGAAGAATCGCAAGCTCACTCTCCGCAACAGCAATCGCAGATTGTTTCTGGTTGATCTTCTCATTCCACGGCTCCAAGGACTTCTGTTTTGCCGCAATCTGGTCGGAAAATGCTTGAGTCTTTCCTTTGAGATTGTCACGGATGACTGCGAGTTCTTTCTCCTCGACTTTCATTCGTTTCTCCATGGCAGTAATCTCCTGAGCAGACTTCTCAATCTCAGTGGTACACTCATCGATCGTGGACTGAGCAGCTTCGGCAGCTGTTTCAGAAGTGCTGATAGTCTTCTCCAACTTCTTTTGCTTCCCAGTCAAGAATTTCCGCTTCTCCTCAAACTTGACATGTTCCTGGTCGAACTTTGCCATCTCCTTGATGATAGCTTGAGTATCCTTTTCGATACCCTCAAGCTCTTTTTGTCCCTTCTTGTACTGCTTGTCCAGCTGCTTGATTCCATCCTCGTTGCCTTGGTGCTTCTCAAGCTCGGCATCCAGTTGGGCTTGCATCTGGCCGATTGCCTCCTCAGTGACGTTGATATTGTCTCCACACTCGTCAATGTAAAGCTGGTAGAGGGCAGATTGCTTCACCGTCAACTCGTTTTCATCTCGGATGTATGCAAGAGCTTTGTCCTTCTTATCCTCCAAGCTATTCTTCTCCTTTTCGACGTGCTGCACTCGCCCACTTTTCTCAACGCAAACTTCATTTAGGGTTTCAACCTCCGTAGCTGATTCTTCAATAGGCGTTTTGTATTTGGAAGTGCCGATAATGTCCTCCAAGTACTCTAAGAGTCCGTCGTCATGCTCATTTGCTGCCTTAGGTTTCATCTGGGCGATCGATTCGACCTCGCCCTGAAGGATCAAGAAACGTTTGTGGTCTAGGTCCACGCCTCTGTCTCGGAGGAGTGTAGTCACGACAGTGAAGTTCGATTCTTTGCCATTCATGTAGTATTTGCTGGAGTTGTTCTTGAATGCACGACGGGAAATTACAAGGTCGGAATTTGGGATGATTGCTGGCGGCCCATTTGGCTAGAGTAATGTTAACGAATTAAAGGATAGAAATTTTAGGAGGCTACTTACTTGATCCATAACTTCTTGAAAGTGCACCGCTACTTCACAGTGATCCAGGTTCGGGAATGCAGCAGAATTGTGGATAAGCGCAGAGATCTTTCCCTGTCTCATCTTGCTTGCTCTGAATCCGAATACGAAAAGGAGAGAATCAATCACATTAGATTTGCCAGAGCCATTAGGCCCAACGACGGAAGAGAACGAAGCGTGGAAGGGCCCAACTTCTTGACGTCCAGCGTAACTTTTGAAATTCGTGAGTATCAAGTACGTGATAACGATCCGGGCTTTTGGCCCAGTATCCTCCACGATTGGAGCGGCCATAGACCTTGACTTCAAAACGATATCCATGGGCCGTTCCAGAATGGTGTCCATTGCATTGATTGGTTTCACCACAGAGCTCTGGCTGCCAGATGTGCCAGGGCGGTCACTTAGAGTTTCTGTGATATCTGCAAGCGGCGTCCCGTGAAGTTGAGATGGTTCGGGCGACGCTGAGGCCTCGGGAGTTGGCAATGGCGGCTGCAGCTCAGGTGTTGTAGATGTTCGTGAGGCCCTTTCAGGCGCGCTCTTTCGCTTTCGTGGCGACGCTTTCTTCGATGGTGATTCTGGCTCAGGCTGAACTGTCTCTTCTGGGTCAAAGATCTCAGATGGTTCAATATTTTCTTTCGCAGCGCCTTTCCTTGCGCGACCTCCGGTACGTGGAGTACTCGCAACAACATTTGTAGTCTTCCGTCTTGCCGCAGGTGCCTTTCGAGGAGACTTTTTCGGCGCTGGTGTAAAGTCTTCCTCGCTGTCTTCCTCCATCTTTGGTTGTATTTGCTCTTCTTCGTCGTCAGAGTCCACCACAACTTTCCTGCGTGCCGCAACCCTCCTCGAAGGTCGGACAGGCGATTCAGACATCCTGGATGTGATGCGCTGGGATTCGCGGATAATTTCGTTCTGGCGTTCTCTACAAAAGGGTAGGTCGCGTCTGATCTGGTCTTGTGATACTCGTGGCGGAATGAGTGTAAGTTGAGACTCAAAAGACGTAGTCAGGAGATTCGGAATCGTCGGACTAACGCGTCGTGGAGTCGTTGTATGAATTTGCCGTGGGTTGCGAAGGTTGAGGGGTGAGTTTGGCAAAGTAAACAGAGCGTTGAGTTGTAAACAAAAGGGGCGCTAAGATAAGGAGCGATAAGCCTAGGCGCATCCACATTTCTTGAGGGCGATTGTCAACACCCAAACTCTGTCCATACCAGCTAAACAGCCCGCATCGCATCGCATCGCATCGCATCGACAAAATTCCAGGTATCAATGATGTTCAACTTCCAGAGCTTCGCAGAGGTATTCGCCTTCGACCCAGAATGCTCCTATGATGAAAATACGGTGTCGTCAATTGAGGGAAACCGGAAGGATTTGGAAGGACTCTTCATTGACCGCGTTATGAAGGCGACGGGCATCATGAGACGTAAGGAATTCTCCAGGCAATTTGTTGTCAATTTGGCTGACAAAATATCTATAAGCTTCTAAATTCTATCCTCCGAAGTCGAACAATGCTCTGAGAACCCTTCATAAGGCGATCATCGAAAGCTCTGGAGCCGACCACACTAAAATCTCCGTTCTCTACTACCTACTACTCACGTTCGACTTCCCTACAAGCAAGAGGGATTATTCGTTGGCGTTAGAGCAGAGCACTTTCTTGCCTCAGAAGTATCAGATATATATGAAGGGACTGTGGCACATGGACCGAAAGGAGTTCGAAGTGGGTTTTTCTCTGGCGAGGGCTAGGCAAAGGTTAACAGTAAATAGTCGGCAGTGCAATACCTTACACATCCATCTCTGATCCCCACGTTCGCGGACGAGATCCTGGAAGTTCTGGTGAGAAAATCTAAGGAGGATCTTACTCTCGCGTTGGCCTATTATCATACTGCCCAGCCAACGTTGACTGGTCGGTCTGCAATCGAGTGTCTTTTTTCGGCGATTGCGAGGACGAGTGTAACAGAAGCCTTCTATTTCGCCCGTGGACAGCCACAATATGCGCAGCGACACATGTTTGAGATGCTGATATCAGTGGTGCTCAATAATTCCCCAAAAGAGACAATAGGCGACCGCAGTCTTGAACTTGTCAACTTGCCCCTGTCTTTGGAGGAAGATGGATGGCTCGAGGAGTATGTATTACATGGAGATGGTCGGAATCTCAAGAGGGGTAGGGATACCCTTATGATGAGAAAGATCGGAACGGGTAATTTCACTGATTCGCTCTCTATGAGAGGCATCAACAATCGTCCAATAGATCACTTGGACTGGAGTAATTTATCGGAGGGAATCAAACATGGACTGGGACCTCGACTAGATTGATGAACACTTCGATTCGGTTTCAATTTTGATGGGTTGGGCATAGCGACGGCGCCTAGGCTCGGACTTGGCTTGCAATACTGGTGTTCACCTGGAGATTGGTGGGTGCTCTTACATGATGAAACTGAATGTACAAACAAGGTTTATTATTCCTATCCTCTTATCTCTGTTATCGTACGTCCTCTTTTGCTCAATGCCTGACTTGCTCCAATGCTCTCTGTATGATTTCTACTAGTGTAGAATGAATTGCCACCCATTTGTGTAACGTTGAAGCTCTCGTCCGCGCAAGAGGTGTTTGAAAATCTTTTTTCGAGAGGTCACAATTCCATTCGCCATACGGATATTTTCCTGGCGACTGCCAAGTGGCTCACGTACTCTTCGACTTTAGTCTGGAACTGGGCAGCACTCGAATCTTATTCGACAGACGAATGTTCAAGACGCACCAAACTATCAATGCCAGCACTGTCAGAGAGCCAATCACTATAGCCACATACTCGTACCAGTGAATTGGCGCCTTTGGACGTACTCTCTGGACAGTACCAGTATCTGATCATGAAATTAGCATGTGCTTTTAAATGTTTTAATGTTTATGCATTGGAACCGAGGATGAAGGTTAAGTTCCGAATTTTCACACCACGGAGTCTTTCATAGGCAAGATTTAACATACGAGTTGCTGTTGGAGGCACGTCATCGTCCCAATCCTCGCTGGTTGTGACATCGACGGGAGCACCGCACAAGTCCGTGAACCACCCGTTAATTGTCTTATTAGATGCCTCATCACACTTGAGGGCACAACCAAAGGTGTTTTGCTTTTGACACAAACAACTGCGGCCTTGCGTTATGCAGCCGTAGATCATGTACTGGTCTGGCAGGCAGCTCTTAATGCAGCTTGGAAGCCCGGAGTAGTCAACCTTTAGGGCATCGGGACAAGCTTCTGTGAACCACTGGATCGTTGAAGAATCAGCGAGAGTCAATATTCTTGAGTCATACAAGAGTTGTACTTACGTCTTCAAAGTTATACCAGTCACCCCAGTCACAGAGCAGCCATCCGCACCTCATGGGGAACTTCAGTTTACAAAAGCAATCCTTCTCAATGCATTCTTTGCTGTCGGGTGTATCTCCGGCCGAGGGGCAGGTCACAGGCTCGCAGAGACCTTCGAAATCAGTCTTTTCGCAGTACTGGCTTCAATTAGCATTGTCTACTTCTGATCACGCCAGAAAATTCTGGTCACGGTATTTCGTTTTTCCTTGCAGAAAAGGAGAGAGACGAGACGTCAAGACATGAGTTCTCGAACGGGCAAAAGTTCTTACACTTGCTGCACAGGAAGGCATAGTGCTGAAGTCAATGACCGCGGGCGAGGCTCGTTGGTTGATGTTTTGTGTTTCTAAAGGCGATTCTAGGACGTTGTCATACGTTGCAGAAATAGTCCAGACAATTGCCACAAGAGCATAGAGCTTGCTAATAATCATGTTCACTTCAATTATGTTTTTTTCGGATTTGCTGCAGGATTTCCTGAGAGTTGCGTGTTTATCTCGCGTCGTGTAGCCTTTGAAAAATTACAAGTCCTTGTCATATATCGCTGCTATCGTACTTTCCTCGCTCATTTTGCTCTATTGGCTAAGATCTCTTTGCACCATTTGCTGCCAATGAACGCGGACTTGCAGCCACCCATGAGCAGACAAATGCTATCGCTCGAAAAGAAGACCTCAAGTCTGCCAGTTGTCCCAGGGTTTCTGAGACATGCAGCACACGGCCTATCAGCCCTGCAAACGCACTGCATCGACTGGGCCGTCCTAATCTGTGTTTTCGTACCGTGTTAGAGGCGTGCAAGGAGGCATGTGAGTGGATGACCGGTCTACAAAAAGGTAGCTGCTGATCAGCCGCTCCATGCGGTGTTGACCACTTAAGAACAGTTGTTTATCTCCCTTCATAGGGCAAATTTCCCATAGGTTTTTTTTTCCTAGTCTTCCACAGGACTCTGTCGGAGCTTCATCCGTATCGCTTGGAAAATATCTGCTTATTAGTCTCACCTTAGTACCCGTTGAGGCTTTGCTCTGGGGTAATTGTCTTACTCGGGCGCAACAATAATACTCTACGCCGCATGAACTAGACGTGTCCGGCACTTCAAACTTATAGGCAGGCCGTGCATGGCACAATATTATTCTCTCATCCCTTATATTCGGCCGCGATAAGACATGTTGTCTGCTTTGAGAGGCGCCTTGCAATGCATGCCTGCTTTTCAGCTTCTCTCTACTCATTTTGCAACAACCTCAACTCCCAAACATAGCTAATCAAGAGGGCAGGATCGATGTAGAAGCACACATCTAAAATTGCCAAGGCACAGCTTATGTATCCACAAAGCATGTAGTTTCATTTTGCTCTTTTGATTTGCGAACAGCCCGAGTGCGTTGTTCACCGAGTGGTAGATCGGCGATCGTTGAAGCCATTCCTACCTCAAGGCTTATACTCGATTCCGATACAGAGCTGTGAGAGGAACTCGATTGCATCAAGGCTCTAATCTTAGAAATTGTACCCCGGTGTCGTGATGAATACAAGGCTCGCCACATCATCTTTCAGATGTTGTCATCGGTCGTGCCAGGCATAATCTACTTTTGGCTCTCCTGGTACTTCTTAGACTCCGAGATCTGTATGATTTTCACTTTTAGCCTTGATATTGCACAAGACCTCTGCAAATAATCCTCCACGTTAAAATAATGAGTCGGAGTAGTGTAGAACGTTGGGGTACGATGGTTACGCATACCGTTGGCAAGAGTCAGTACCTTCAAGTGTTCTTAAATAGTTGGTTAACGTAAAGCCGAAGGTCTCTACCTCACCAACTGGAATAGCTCTAGATCCCAACGCTTGTCACAATCTGCATCGGTCATAATCAGACTCCTCCTAGCACTGGTAGTTCTGGGCTCATTCACGAATGTTTCGGCCATTGACTCAAGAATATGCTGTTTGAAAGCTGCTCGAGCAGCATACACCAAGGACTCCAAGCTCCTCCCTTGGGAATCCTGTGCTTTTGGAGCAAGTTATACCGAGGGGACTTACAAACGAGGGGAAGTCCCCGAAGTCACAACGACCGTGGCTTTCTGTAGGGAGCATTGCCCGGGCGTTCGCCTTAGCAGCCTCGAAGAGTGGCTACTCCTACTAACTTCCTGGGTCCTACCCGCCATCGCTCTTCTTATCATCTGTTCCACAGGAGAGTCGAAAGAAAAGAAAGATAAGATAGTGGCCACACCGGCAAGAGACAAGCCTGGTCCACTATTCAAGCTGTCCATAGTCATCAATTATACGACCAACATGATCTACCGACTCGTGCCGAACTTCATCATCGAACTTGCCGCCATCCTGGGAGACCCAGCCAGTGCCATTCGGGGAGCCTTTTCGGAGATTGCTCTGGACGTCAGAGTCGTGTATAGTCTTTATCAGCAGGAAGGATTCGACATGATGATGAGGGCTCTCGCCATGGTAGCAGGACAGACGAAGTTCGATGAAGGTGTCAAGATTGCGCTCGTCAACACCCTCATTGCCAAAGGCCTCTTGGTCGCCACAGAGGCTTCACAAGGGGATGGCAAGATATCAACCCTTAGAGCCTGTCTATCCCGCTTAGAGGAAATGCCTGGAAGTTTACTGCAGCAGGATCCCGATAAAACTGTCAGGTTCAAGAGCCGCAAGGGTTCTCCGACACTCGAAGGCAATGACGTGGGCAGATATGAGGCCGCACAGGCAGTAAGACGGGCCTTAGTCTGTTCCGAGGAGAACAGGAAGACAGCTTTGACGGAGAGCTTTCGAACTCTTCTAAAGGTACTGTGTCAACATCCGGTTGAAGTGGGTCAACCGAAAGACAAGGAGCCCATGTTTAAACCAGAACAATATCCGAACCTGGATGATCCAGAGAAGGGGCGGGGATCATCCAAAGTCACAATCACCGCACTTGACATTCGGCTTCATCAAGATCTCCAAAAGGTCTTGGAGTCTATTCTTGAACCTGAAATGGAAATGGGGGAGTCTAATTCCCAAGCTATACGGCCAGTCTATGACCATAGACCTCAAAGTGAGATTATAGCTACCGAGAAAGGGATGATCGGAGTCGCCACCAGAGAAGTCGACTCGGAAGAATCTAATGGCAATGATCCCACCCCTTTCGAAGGTAGTGAGTGGGCCAAAGGGCTCAAGGTCGGCATCAAGATGAGTATCAAAGGCCGAGTTGACTTCATGAAAGCTCTCGTAGTCCCCGTTATTCTGAGCTTGGTGGCTACTGCTGGTTCATTCTACAACGCATACACGGAACTCGGCGACAATGGAACAGCTCACTCCTTAGCATACGGTGTCTGGTACTCCTGGATCATCATCTTGGCCGTAGCCAGTAATTGCTACATTGCTACTGCCAATCCGGGGCTTCCGAGAATGGCTCTGAATCAACAAGTCGTCCTCTCCGAGATCACCGTCCCGCTTCGCGAACGAGCGCATAATACTAGGAAGTGGTCTCAATGGCTAATCGATATTGGTTGCACCAAAGTAGGGGAGGCAGGAGAACAGAGAGCGGAGGACTGGAATCCGAGCAACACACATGGAATAGAAGAGGATTCTCAACAGCCAATATCAAAATATCGCCGCTTCTTTTCCCGTTTCAAGAAACTCAAGCTTTTAGTCCCTGCCCGCATCAGGAAATTCCTCGGTTCCTCCTCTCTCCTGGAGCGTACAGTCACAACCCTAGACTTCGGCTTGCATCTTCTCTTCAAACAATTCCTAGGTTGGATCTGTGTCGGCTTCACCTGCTGCTGCGCAGCGATAATCTCGTACACCACACCAACAGTCGGTCTTGGGTGCCGCTCTTTTAATCATATGCTGTATGGAGTCTGCACGCTCGCCATCGCAGCCATCGCAGTATATCGAGAATTCCTCAATCCTCAAAATCACTGGACGTCGTTCGTATTCGCTCGCGCCATCTACATGTTCGGGATCTGTCTGAACGTCTTCATCCTCCTCGGCGGCACACTGTTCCATCTCATTGGTCTCTACCGAACTTGTCTGTGCTCGGTCTTGGGTGCCAAGGCAGACTTCTTGCTGCAGATGAGTGTGAATACGGCTTTGGCGGTGGGCAATGCGAAGAAGTATTGGCTGCCGATTGGATATGTTGATTTTGGGTTTGTGTGGATTATTTGCTGTGTTGCGGTTGCTTGTAGGGGGTATATTCATTACCATATCAAGATGTTCGAGAGGCGTTTGGATGATGAGATTCAAGATGACTGACTGAATGGAGCGAAGGAGGGAGAGGATGCTAGTGGTTTCTGTATTCGGGGTTTCGTGTCTCTGGAAATTCACGACTGGTAATGCCCGAGGAGATGATACTTTTCATTTCCATCGTCAATGGTTTTGAGGAAGTACCAATAGGCAATAAGTGAGCAGCGAATAGGCAAACTTACTATAGCTATTTACATGGAAGAACACAAACTTTAAACCAACCACATAGTTGATCAAAAGGTCCAGAGCAAAATAACTCGTTTTGGTCCGACTGCGAGAGTTCTAAGGAAACATAATTTGATCAGTTTACAATTCCACATAAGCAAAGAATATCGTCAAGCTTAATGACTTCTTAAATTAATCACGATTCGTTGTTACACGCCGTTCTCATAGTCAAATTTGTAGCTAGGGCATTGGGATCATTGTGGACAGCGAGGGTCGCAAGGATTGTCCAAGTTATTATGGCATTGAAAACAGTTTTGACTTTGAAAGGGGTTCAGGAGATCCACGCTATTTGAGTCATTGAATATAACTTACTCCAGGAGAGGTAGCTTTGGAGGAATTCTGATATCAAAAACATAGCCAGATAACTGGGTTTAAAAAGAATATTCTCGAACATCGAGTGGTATCAAAGTGCTGAAATAACAAAAATTCCACCTCCGCGGTTCTGTCTAAGACGCCAAGTGAGAGTGTAACTCCCGCTACAATGTCTCATATTCATCCCTCATCAACTTCCCAACCCTACTATCGTCCAACGGAAAGATGCCTGCATCCTTTTATTGTTCGAAGTTCCTCCCTCCACTATACCCTATACGACGGCGGTGGGGATTGACTCGAGGATCGGACACTTGCTGTATGTCTTGTAGGTCCAAATCTCACATGCGGCGATTCCGCTCTCCTATCCTGCCGTCCCCTCGATGGCTCCAGCCGCTGTGTACCCCCCGTCCTAGACTGTTCCCAGTGCGCTGGCCAGCCTGTAGGCGGGAAACTTGGGTCTTGTTGCTGTGGCGGCCTCGCAGGCTCATCGGTCCACCCATACTTGATATCTGGCGGGTATTGTGTTTGCGGCTGAGGTTGAGGCTGTGACTGAGGTTGGAGTTGAGGCTGTGGTCTCTGCTGAGGTTGGAGCGGCGCATTCGGTCGCTGCAGAGGTTGAGGGTACGTATTTGGTCGCTGTAGAGGTTTCTGCATCGACACAGGAGCAATGTTGTATTGTGGGGGTGGTCCTACTGGCATCGGAGGTCTCGGACTCTCTTTCCTGCGTCTCCCATCTGTTGAATGCCTTCTGCGGCTATGCGACCTTCGTCGTCGGTGCTGCGAATGTGAATGGCGACCTCGTCCATCTGATGGGAAAATGCGGTATTGTTGTTCCTCAAGAGCCGCGGCCTCTTCTGCTATGCGCTGCTTCTCCTTCTTGTTCTGAGCGTGCTTGTGGATAATGTAGCCTGCTGCCACCAATTCGAGTCCCCCAAGAATGACCATTTTGTTGAAGCCTTTCGTATGTTTGGATGTTTTTGTAGTGAATATTGGATTTCGTGTTGTTTCTTGACACTTGTAGACGTTTTCCAGGTGAATAGGCAGCAAGAATACTAAATGTTAGAAGATGTGGGAGTGTTGTTGATTATGTACGGGATATAAGGCTGAGCACAGCAGCTTGGAGGGGCAAATGGTCAAAAATAGAAGCATGACCAACGGATTGGCCGGCGACTCCGACCACGTGAGAGAAGCGCTCTTGGTTTGTCAAGGATCTGCAACCAATCAAGGCCTCAACTTGAGGTGCCGCAGCATACTGCCAAGGTGAATGAAGATCATGAGATTTGGGAAGCCGTCATACCGAGACTTCGTGCTATGTGCTGGTTTGGATTGAGCATTTTATATCACGAAGATGAGTTGAAGTTAAAGTTGAAAGGACAAGATGGTGGATGGAATGGTGGAGACGAGTAAAGATATGACGTTTGATGGACTGCCCAGGGGCTTAACCCAAGAACTGGCAGGCGGTGAGATGAAGTTTAATTTGACTTCTTGCCACTCTAAGCGAGCACATCATTTCTTGGTGCAGCCGCAATCGCAGCTCAAGCAAACACAATTTCTGGACCGCCTTTTGTTTACATGTCGAATTTGGAACCCTCATCTTCTCCCAACATTCACATGCAGCGCCGACAGTAGCCATACATATCTCCTCAATCATTACACGATCTAAATATATTTGAGGAGGCAATATCTGAACCTGAGAAGAGGGGTAGTTCAAGATGGCAGACGCAGCTGCTGAGATGGAGGAAGGTGGAATGCTGAGAACCATGAAGGATCTGTTCGCTGGTGCAGCGGGTGGAATAGCCCAGGTGCTTCTGGGTGAGTCGATTGTTCCTGCATGAAGAATTTGGCCTGTTGCCCAATGGTTCCTCCCCAATTCCTATCTATATTCAGCATCACGTGTGATCAATAGTGGGGGAAGAATCTGATATTAGCTTGCTCTTCATATATTTCTTACCTGGATACATGTCCTGATTATGAGTTCAGGAAATTTTGAGCACTTTCTCAATTTCCCCTTATTGTCCAAGTTTTGACCCGGTTTTGAATATCCCAACTGACGCCCTCTCAGGACAACCTTTTGATATCGTGAAAGTCCGTCTCCAAACAACAACCCAATACCCCAACGCTCTCGTAGCTGCCAAAACCATCTACGCCCAAGAAGGAGCTCTCGCCTTCTACAAAGGCACCCTAACACCCCTTATCGGAATTGGAGCCTGTGTCTCCGTCCAATTCGGGGCCTTCCACGAAGCTCGGCGCCGCATCGAAGCCTACAATACTAGCAAGAACCCACTCTCCCCAGGTCTCTCCTACGGACAGTACTACTGCGCTGGTGCCTTTGCTGGTGTAGCCAACTCGGTCATCTCAGGTCCGATCGAACATGTGAGAATCAGGTTGCAAACCCAACCACACGGAGCAGCCAGGTTATATAATGGCCCACTAGACTGTGTACGCAAGCTTTCAGCGCACGAAGGTGTTTTAAAGGGCCTCTACCGCGGTGAAGCCGTAACCGTGCTTCGAGAAGCTCAGGCATACGGAGTATGGTTCCTGGCTTTCGAGTACATGATGAACGCCGATGCTCTCCGCAACAAGATCGACCGCAAGGAGATTCCCAGTTACAAAATCGCCTTCTACGGCGGATTGGCGGGTGAGGCGTTGTGGCTGGCGAGTTATCCGTTTGACGTCGTCAAGAGCAAGATGCAGAGCGATGGGTTTGGGGAAAAGCAAAAATTCAAGGGTATGAATGATTGCTTTAGGCAGACTTTCAGGGCGGAAGGCTTGAGAGGGTTCTGGAAGGGTATTGCACCCACGCTGTTGAGGGCTATGCCTGTTAGTGCTGGTACGTTTGCGGTGGTGGAGATGACTATGAGAGCCATCAGTTAGACGAATAAAAAGAATGAAGTTGCTTAGAGAATGGCTTCACGAGTTAAGTCGCGCCCACGTTGCGAAAATACATCATTTATATCTCTCTAGTGCTGCTCCAAGCATCAGCAACACGTCGCTTATATCTTGCCACCCCCAACATAACAGTTCTGGCTTGCAATTTGCAAGTTGACAGCCATTGCCAATGCCGTAAGGTGACCTCCCGTCTGTTTCAAATAATCCGCCTGAGTTTTCCCCTGATCAAGTAGATATGGCTGTCCTACAAAGTCCACATAGATGACATTCGGATAAGAGAATGGTGTAAACTCATGGTACGCCGACCAGAACAAGCTACTCTGTGCAATAGCAGCGCGATCCGCCAGAGGAGTAACAATGTTATTAACACCCAGAGTCATAGTCCATGACAAGAGGAAGAACCCATCATTCGTTCCACTCTCGCCTTCTTTACCCAGCTTGCGGTTCTGCTGAAGCTTAGATAGTTGATCTGCACGCATTCTTTCGTAGTCGTCCGTCTCCGCGTATCTGTTGTATGCATTGAGCTTGCCGTAGCTGTAGAAACCCTTCGATGCATCCTCCGTTGCTGGGATACTGCGGTATAAAGTGATCACGCATCCTTGACCGTCGCCGATGAGCTGGTTCATGGTAAGATCGTCTAAACGAGCTGCTCCCCCGAAACCTTTGCATGGTTTCTTGATGCCGTCTCGCCACTTTTGCCAGATTGGTCTCCACTGGTCGTCTGTCAGTCTATTGTACGACTGCTCAGGCGTCCGGCGGTCTGTGTCGAAGCCAGACTCGTTATTGAGGTCGATGATGACAAGTTCTCCCGGATACTCATCCATAAACTTATTGATCTGCGCGATTATCTCATCAACCTCCAGGCCATTCGAACCAACAGCACTGTTACTAGACACCGAATAGTGGCACGTCATATGCTTCCCATTATTCCCAAGACAAGGACGGATGTCGAACCAGCGGGATCCGCGAACCAGCTGCCCATAGACATCAAGCCATTGCGTCTGGGTGTTCTGCCACGTAGAGAATGCAGTGCCGCCATCAATCTCGCTCATTCCTGCATCGTGGCTCCCGATCATGGTCACATACTTGAGTTTGCGCTCTCCAATTACATTTAACATAGCGTGCAGGTACGCCACGGGAGGATTCGCACTCGACCAATACCCATAACTTTCGCTTCCTGTCAACACCCACTGGAGAGTATTGCCATTGCTTTTAGTTGGAAAACCGAGGTCGAACATCGTTCCTTGTAGAGTGTCTTTCGTACCAATCCCATCATAACTGATCCGAGCCCGCAACTTCGGCGACAAGTTGGAGACGTAATCCGTGGAAACATGGAACTTTTTGTTCGTGCTCTTGATCTCAAAATAAGCCTCTCCACCAGTATCGCTATCCTTCACAAAAAGGCCTTGGGCGAAGTTGATGTCAAATTGGGCGGATTCGCCGGCGGGGATCGTGAGCCATTGACCATCCCAGTTCTTCATTTGCCATTGATTTGCGCCGATGAATTCGAAGTCCTGGTTACATCCGTTGACGATTGTCAGGTATGCTACTTGTGTGTTTGTTCCGGTTCTTTGAGCCTTGATTTCGCCGGGAGGTATGTTTGTTGGATTACTGTTGAGTGGCTGGCCGGTGCAAAGGTCGACGAATTGACTTTGAGTACGGTCGGAGATGTTGTGATTCAGCGTGCGGGGGGCCAAAATGGCAAATGGAGAAGCGGCGCATAGAGACAGTAGACCCACGGTCCACAAGTAAACAAAGCTGTACATGGCGAAGTACTAGTGCAAACGATGGGGATTCATTTAGCTGCCTTTGTGGCTAGTCTTTCCGAAGCACGTCTGTTTTAAGCTGGGGGAGCGGCATTGCTTCTTATCAGAGACGGTAATCGAGTGTAAGCAAATCCAGGAGAAGACAGGAAGGGAAGGGAACTTAGTATTAAAGTGAATCAAAGGCATACTGGTGGTTGTCATTCGTCATGATCGTGACCAATAACATCTCCCCAGATTTGACAGGGAGGGTCGGGCCGAGGGGTCACCCCCTCTTTGACATATCACCGGGGCACGTATCTCGAGATTAAAGTGCCGACAGGGAATTTCTGGAAACTGCATGTGCCAATTGCATAGCTTCCTGATTTTGAATATTGAGAAACTTACTATGTGAAACGAACAGAAGACCATCAAATCATAGCGTAGAATATAATCACGCTATCCAGCTAGATTCACGACCAACAGCGTCGGCACCAGATGAAATGAACGCCACATGTGAAATTGTACCACTCGCTAGAGAACGCAGGTACATAGTGTGCAACCAATACTCGGCTGCTCTACTATCACCGTCAGGACAGGAAGACATCAAATGAGCAGTGTTTAACTCTGTCAACTCGGACTGGCCGGCGTTTGTGATCTGTTGGATAAGAACGACTGCTTCTACAGACCACGTTCCAACCATTCAAGTGCTTGTGACCACATACATGTAGGACGTCAAACAATGTGACATGCCCAGCAACCTGGAACATTAAAATGCGATGTTAAGCGAGGGGTTGACTCTCTGCCCATTGGTCTATCCACAGCCTTGGCAAGCCCCCTGATATCTCCGTCAAGGTAGGAAAGTGTTGTTCATTTGGAAGGTCAATTGGTTGTGGCAGGTCAGCTCTATTTATCCATGTCCCTTGGCTGTATAGATGTCTCGAATAATAGTATTTGTGTAGCAATTGATAGGCTAATACGATGTATGATCTTGCCCGTACTTTCTTCATAGTGTGTATTTTTCGGCATTCATGAGCCGTACAGGGGGAAATTCAGGGTGGAGCCACCCAAACGAGTGGCGATAAACCAATGTTGGGAGGGAAGACTTGACATGCCAGTAATCACTAGCAAGAGATTGTAATATCTCGTATATATATGTTCTCAAGATTTTGATATTTTCCAATGTTCGTACTGATATTTGGCATTGGAAATGGAGGAGATATCTACAATTGGCATCGCAATTCCTCGCTTGCAATGGATCACTTGCTCACAAATACTTCTAACGGCTACAAATCAGTAATTTCTTGATCTGTATCCTAAGTTGTATTCGGTATTGTTTCGGAAACGACTTGACACACGAAAGAAAATAATCAAGCGCTACGAACAGAACCATCAAGGAATCAATCCACTTGAATTGAAGCGAATTGCTACTATATTAAATCATCTATGTTTCGACACACCCGACTTGAGAGACAACTCTTCACATTTTACATCAGTAGGAGATACAGATAAGATTATTTACTTTACCCTTGGATAGCTAAGCTTTCAAAGTCACAATCAACTTTACCGACATGCTCGTCTCCAGCCAACTGCCAACACAACCTCCGAAACACTCTCACATCCTCATAACCCAGATCTACTCCTTCTTCTCCGGCTCTCCTTTCTTGGGCTTATTCTTACTACCGGGGTCATTCTCATAATCACCACCTTGCTTCTCATATTCCTTAGCGAGTTTGGTAGCCTACTCAAGTGTCAATTATCTACTCCAGTAACGGTAAAAAGTAACCTGACTCCAGACTCCTCAGCCCGTACTTGTGTCTTCATGTCACCCAACTAAAGTTAAACCCCAGAAGCAGATATATGAAAACCTAAAGAGGGGAGAAGGGGAAGAAATCATATATTACCTTCCAAGCCGACCATTGACCCTCACCACCACCAGATTTGTTGGGTTCTTGCTTGATCTCTGCAGTGGGCATCTGATAAGTAACATGTCCGTTCATATATCTAGTGACTTCGCAGTGTAACAGTCCGTACCTTCTTTGATCTTCTCCCTCAACTCAGGATCCGTGGGCGTGCCTGTGTAAATTATCAGGCAAGGTTCATTCATGTCTCCAAGATCCAATACTGTACTTTAGGTCGGAAGAAAACATACCTTTGCTGGAAGTCATTCTAGCGCTGATAAATGGGACCGTTTTCCGAAACTTGTGCAATTGATTATGAGGAGTATCTCTTGGAACACAGTGAAACTCTTTTTATCATTCTTCTATGCTCTTTATGTGTTTGCGAGCGTTCTGGTTAGAATGTAGTCTATGACGGGTTGATGATCCGATACTAAGACTTCTCGAGGCGAAGCGTCGGCTACAATTGCTTCGATTACATCATGACGACCATCACCCCGAATATTTCTTTTTGAACATGAAATGCTCGCTGGAATGTCATCGAAATGATCAACCCTATTGAGTCTACATACGGCGAGGAAGAAATAATCAGCTGGCTCTATTCTCTACTCATGCTCTGATTGACTAATGCAATGCCTTGTTACTAAGCCTATCGTTATGATGCCGTCCACGTCCTTCTCAAATGCCCAATGCCAAACCCCTCCAAGATACTACTCTAATCAGTGCTTGCCTCGAGTCTCTTCGCCAGAACCGCTCTGGCCTCGCCATTCGTAAGATGTCTGAATCCCAAGCTCTCAAGCGCATCTGAAGTACGCTGACCATCTGCGAAAATTTCCTCGCTGACTTCCCGGAGAGACTTTTGGCCACCCTCAGTTTCCACGGGGAGGCTTAATAAGAAGATTGCTTCTCTCAATTTCGGCATCGCAAACGTCGATTCATTTCCATACTTGAGGTATCGGCCAATTGTTGCTTGGGTAGCCTCAAAGTCGGAACCAAGTTGTGCAGCACCAAGCGAAGTGAACTCTTGTCTCAAGAGAACATCGTGGAAGATCAAGTCCTGGAGGCTGCCGAGTGCATCACGCCAGATCCGTCGATAAGGTGCATCAGCTAGTACCTTTCGTAAGAATTCCATACTTTGCGCTAATTCCTAGAACCGAGTTAGTATTAGAAATATTAAAGAGTAGAGATAGACATACTCGTAGTGGTCCGTCTAATTCTGCAGTACGCGCGGAAGGGTATGAATCTATTCTTGACTTAGTGTTTTCATTGGTAAACAAAGGCAAGAATCTTACTTGAAGAAGCATCTCCAATTGTGCACCATTGTGGCTTGGTTATATACTGCTTGAAGGATACTGGAAACGAATACTTGATAGCTTGTGTGATGTATGATTCGGCCATTTGTCGTAGCTTCTCAAAGTTCTCGATTGTTTTGTCGAACACGGCACCTTCCAGTTCAAACCCCATGGCATCTGATGTGCTGTCTCTGACTTCGTTGTAGGACATTTCGCCGGCGAGTTTGGAATTGCTGTTGGTATCCTTTGCTCTTTCTTGCAGATCTTCCCACATGTCAATGAAGAACTACGTGCATCACGTTAGTCTTGATTCGCAGCCGAAGATCCCGACAACAGGTCGCAAATACTCACTTCCTCGTTACTCCAGTCCTTCATCATTGAGATAAGATGCTCGGCGCTGCCAAAAACCTTGCAAAGTGTCTCAAACTTGCCAACCCCTTGAAGTGCAGCCTCCTGCTCTTTGGTGATTCCATGGATTGTACGACCTACCGTAGATGTTATCGTGCTATAAACATCCAAAGAGTCCTTGAGTCGACCATAGTAGAGATCCAGAATCTCAGCTTGTATACCAATGAGGAACTTCATCTTGTGTGAAAACTTCCGTAATTTGTTGTACTGGAGAGTTTCGGTCTGGATGAGGTCTGTCACTTTGATAGCTCCATAGGTGGGCTTGGTTTTTCCAGGACCAGAGCTGTCATAATCAATCGCAGCACTGTCTGGTGATTTGTTGATGTCCCAGTATCTCTCCAGAGCAAATTTCTTTTCGACTTCATACCAAGTATCGAACCAGCGGTCAAGGACTTCCCAAGTCAGGCCTTTCCAACCTAGATCCGGGTTTCCTCCGTCATAGTTGAACTTCTTTCTGACTGTCTCGTCGAAATTCATCAACTGGACCATGAAGCGGCTGAGCAGTTGAGGATTGTTAGCGACCGCCTCAACCTGGCTGTCCACTTTTGCTTTCATGACTGGCAGCAAAGCAGTTACAAAAGCAGCGACGGGGTCAACATATAGAGCGTTGCCGGAGTATATGTTACCCCTGAAATGGGCTGCAAGAACAGGGCCGATGTTCTCTCGGAAGAAGGTTTGCCATTTAGAGACGGTTCCAAGGAACCACTCAAAATAGTAATTTCCAAGCTACAGTCGATTAGCTGACATTTCATAGAGCGAAGCGAATACCAACCTGATTCGGGTGGTTCGTAGGTTTGTCACTGAAAAAATGATATCTGAACTGTTGTACAAATGGCTTCGCGAGCACTTCCATGGGTAGAAGTATAAGAGGCTCTCGTGCAGCAACAATCTCTGGCATTTGCAAGTCCAGAAGCTTTTCCAGACAATCGCTCCATTCTGTTGTGGGTTCGCTGGTAGCATCTGGCCATTTCGACTTCTTCAAAACGGCTTCGAATTCATCCAACATGATCTTCTTCATCTCGACCCAAAGTTCGTCTGTAGTCTCTTGAATGAATTTCACAAGATGGACCCCTGCTCCCTCTGCTACTTCTTGTAGCTCGGGCAACACCATGGCCCTTTCTTTCAGAATTGTATATGGCTTCAGAGCTTCCTTTGGATTTGCTGGTAGGTATGATTTCGCTTCCTCTTTTAGTGACTCCGCCTCCCTCAATAATGTGACATAGCTCTGGGCCAGCTCAACCTTCCGCAGCTTCTCCATGGGCCTTTCAAATCGCCGCTTCGCTTCCTCTGGTGTGTCCGACGATGTTACAATCTTCAGACGATTATGAACATTGAGATATTCCCTTTCGAATGCCTGCGACTGCTCTAGCATCAGAGTGCTGTGATTGACGGAGGCTTCTCGAGCCTGATTCAGTTCTGATTTTGCATGTCGAAGCTATATGGGCAATGAGCATATGCAGAATTCTGGATTACACTGATATAGTACCTGAGTTTCAAGCTGCGTTTTCTGCAGCTCTACACTGGCCAGCAAGCTTGCTATATCTCCAAGATCCGTAGCTGTTTGTATTTTGTCGTTTAGGTAATCCTCCACTCTAATGTCCCTCTCTCCGAGTGGAATATCCATTTGGGGATTTAAGAGTACTGCGACAGGACTCTTTTCTCGGCTTATCAAGGGGGTAGCCATGGCTAATGTATTGATGCGATGGGACTCAAGGTTGTGGTGAAGCAAAGCTACAGTGGGAGCTGTGGACACTTTTTGTTTTCTAGGATCAAGAGCTCCCACCAACACTGCGGTGCCCTTGCCAGGAGCCAGGCTTTGCCGAGCGGCGCGTTAAAACACGCGCCTTCCCCGGATTTCGATGACGGCATCAACGAATATTTGAAGATTTTACATGTCCCAGCCTCAAATTTCAACATCCATGGAACTTTCAACTGTGGAAGCCGCGACCGTGTGGAGGATATTAACTGGTTGACGCAGACGGAAAGGTATTTTCAACACCGACTTGGGATGGCACCTCCGGCGAAGAAGCGCAAAGTCAACAATGACTCCAAATCCTCCCCTGTGGCCTCTCGAAACCTCGACTTCTTCTTCGGAAAGCAGAAGGAAGTTCTTCCGATCCAGACGAATAATCCTACGAAAGAGAGCATCGAGGGTGTCGGAGGACAGAGCGACTTGGCGGAGTTGACGGATGAGCAACTGGCTAGGAAACTGCAGGCAGAATGGGACCAAGAGGGAGCTGGTTTAACAGATATACGTGAAACTACGAATGGAGTGGGCGCAGAAGACTTAGCAGGTAATCTGCAAGCCGAAACAGCTGAAAGCCAAGCTGGGTTTGACCCTGGCAAACTTGAAGAGTCTGCCGCTGGTAAAGCTTTTGAAAGCATGCCGGAAGTCTACAAAGGACAATCGCCCCAGCAGGAAACCTCAAGCACTATGTTTGCACCGAAAGTCAAAAATACACTCTCCTTGCAATCTGCCGGGTCCGCAGAAGATGACATCTGTTCGAACATACCATTCGATGAAAGCCCTCTGACGTTCGATCCTGCCAAATATGTCGAAGCATTACAAGGACACTGGAAATCGGAGGGGGGAGATGCCTCTTATGCACTCTTGACGAGGTGTTTCGTCCTGGTAAATAGTACGCAGAGTCGAATCAAGATTGTAGATACTCTTGTGAACCTGCTCCGGGTGATCATTGAGGGTGACCCTAGTAGCCTACTTCCTACTGTATGTATGAAAGTTCTATGTTGTATCCATGCCATATTTTTCTGCCTTCACCTATCAATTCTTCTGAGAAGTTATCTTGATACTTTCTAATTTCTTTGGTTCAGGTCTGGCTAAGTACGAATGCGATCTCACCGCCGTACATTTCACTTGAACTGGGCTTGGGAGGATCAGCTATTTCTAAAGCCCTCAAGAACGTATGTGGCCTAGATAGCAGGTCGTTAAAAGCTCTCTACGACAAGGTTGGGGATGCAGGCGATGTTGCATTCGAAGCCAAGAAACGGCAGAGCTTTACTCTCAGAAAGCCGAAGCCTCTCACGATCAAGGGAGTCTATCAATCACTCGTTAAGATTGCCAAAACTCAGGGGACTGGAAGTGGCGAGATTAAGCAGAGAGCGGTGGACCGACTGTTACAAGACGCTAGAGGCGCTGAGGAGAGTCGATATATCGTTCGGACTCTTTGTCAACACGTGAGTATAATAGTGCTCCAGAAAATAAGATTATGTCGGCATGCTTATATCCAAGTAGCTTCGTATCGGTGCTGTCAAAACCACCATGCTCATCGCACTCTCTCGAGCATTGCTTCTCTCTCGACCTCCAGGTGCAGATTTCCCGCTGAAGTCTCCAGCGGAGCTAGCCAAACTCAAGAAGGAGGACTTGGCTGAAGTATGGTCAAAGTCAGAAGAAATCGTCAAAGCATGTTTCGCAAAACGACCCAACTACAACGATCTCATCCCCGTTCTCTTAGAAATCGGTGTGTGTGATGAGCTACTCATCAGATGCGGACTCGCTCTACACATCCCACTACGGCCCATGTTAGGCAGTATCACGCGAGACCTCTCGGAAATGCTCACAAAGCTACAGGGCCGCGATTTCAGCTGTGAGTACAAGTATGACGGACAGCGAGCACAGGTGCATTGTGATGGTCAAGGCAAAGTCTCGATTTTCTCTCGCCATCTCGAGCTAATGACAGACAAGTATCCCGATCTGGTAGCTCTGATACCCAAAATCCGCGGCGAAGGCGTGTCGAGTTTCATCATGGAAGGAGAAGTTGTGGCTGTCGATCGTGACTCTGGTGATCTGAAAACATTCCAAACACTTGCAAACCGTGCTCGGAAAGATGTCGCCATCGGGAGTGTCAAAGTCGAAGTTTGCTTATTCTCATTCGACCTCATGTACCTGAACGGCGAGTCGTTGCTCGATCGACCGTTCCGCGAAAGACGAGAACTTCTACGGGGCCTATTCACAGAAGTACCGAACCAGTTCACTTGGGTCAAGAGCATCGATGCGACATCCCAGGACTCTGAGATTGTTCTTGAATTCTTCAAGAGCGCCACCGAAATCAAATGCGAAGGCATAATGGTCAAAATTCTCGACAATCTTCCAAACCTCAAATTACCAGACGAGGAAGCGGACATCACCGAAGTAGTCGTACCGGAGCCGCCGTCCAAGCCCACAAAAGCCAAAAAGAAACCAGACAAAGAACCAACGGAGAAGAAAACCCGCCGCAAAGCCCTCCTAGCCACCTACGAACCCGACAAACGTCTCGACTCCTGGCTGAAAGTCAAGAAAGATTATAGCACGACCTTCGACACGCTAGACCTCATCCCTGTCGCCGGGTGGCACGGTCAAGGCCGCAAATCAAAATGGTGGTCCCCGATCCTACTTGCTGTACGTAACGAAGAGACCGGTTCGCTGGAGGCGGTTTGCAAGTGTATATCCGGGTTCACGGACGCGTTTTATAAAGCCAACAAGGAGTTTTATGATGAGGATGGTGAGCATGTACTGGGTGGGAAACCAAGTTATGTTGATTATGAGGGTGGGCATCCTGACGTCTGGTTTGAACCGCAGGAGGTGTGGGAGATGGCTTTTGCTGGTATGTTTGTTGTCCTGGGAAAATTCTTGGGCCTAGATACTAATCCCAACCAGATATCACGATCAGCCCTACGTATACAGCTGCAATTGGACTTGTGAGCGATGAAAAGGGTCTCAGTCTCCGATTCCCACGCTTCCTCAAGAAGAGGGATGATAAAAGTATCGACGAAGCCAGCACTAGCGGCTTTCTAGCCTGCTTGTGGAGGAAGCAAGAAGAGAAAGCTCCAACGACCGTAAAAGAAGCACAAGATGACGGCGGGGGGGACGACGACGAAGCGTGAGATTCAAGTCCTCCGTACGAAGGGGTCACTTCAAACAAGGGAAAAGGAAATTCGTCAATTCATGTACCTAGTGCCAACAAGCCACCAAAGACTAAACAATCAGACAAGATCAACTCCCAACACCAAAGCAGCACAAACTAGAGTTAGCCTCCCAGATTCTTTTCCATCACAACTGTACTGTATATATCATCACGTCTATCAAACATGAACGGAAGACAGAAACCCCAAATCCATATCAAAGCCGGCGGAAGCTTCCGTCGTGAAGCCACTAAACGAGAAATTCGTTTCGAGATCAAAGTCAAAATCAAAGGCGGGCTTAGCTAGGACCTGGGTCTTAGCAGTAGCAGCCTCGACCTCAAAGTGCAAAGGTGGTGTGGGAGCCCATACGCTCTGGGCGGCATCGGATTCATCGTCGAGGATCAAGGTGGTGGTGGAGGTGGAAGTTGCGGCGCACGGATCTGTACTTACATTTTCAGTCTAGGACGAACAGAGTCCCACGAAAACATGAACGGAATGGAGGATGTGGAAGGGGTACTTGCCGAGTGGCTCTATGAAGGCTGGCGAGAAGAGGTCGAAGAATTCTCTGGGTGTTTGGTTTTGTGCTTGTACTTGTTCTTGTCCTGCTGCAATTTGGTTGGTGGCTAAGGAAGGGACGGCCGTGTATGTGGCTTGAGTATCGGGTGCTGTAAAACGGGATCAATCTAGGACCAAGGAAGTTCTTCAAAGGGGTGTGTGAGGTAGGCGATGGGAGTACTTGCCGGGATGGTTTGGGTCCGGGACTCGATGATGACCTCTGTGTTTGTGGACAGGATGCGCGGTGAGTCTTGGGTGCTTATGGGCTCTTGTGTCGACGGTGTTGTATCGTGCCCGCTTGCGAGCCATCTCTTGTGGGGTAGCAGAAGCCGAGTCAACTACAGTTGGTGGGATGCTAGAAATTGATGCAGGACTGGATTGAGTTCGAGATGAAGAACAATGGCAGCATTCAGATGTTGTCTTTGGCGAAGAAGAAGAAGTCATAGCAACAACTCTCTTCGATGGCACAACCTCAGGGTCCGGTCTAGCAAGAACCCTCTCCTTGCGAACGCGCTTCTCAGGAAGCCGCGGTGGAAAGACCAAGATATTGTTCAGCTCGGCATTGACATCAATTCCTATGTCGTGTTAGCGAGTTCCCTCGCTTACGAACGATCCGATATTTCATACCTTGTTCAAGCAATATCCTCTCAAGAAGAGAGTTCTTATACTTCAATATCAAGACCTCTTCCTTAGCACTAGCCTGCGCATTCTTCGACTCCTGCAACTTCTCCTTCTGCTCCTGCACGATATTCTCCAGCTCGGAAATATGCTCCTTCCGACGTTCGCGGAAGGCCGCTTGGGAATCTCGGTTGCGTTGCTTCTTCTCCTCTGCCGAGGGGAACATCTATTTATGGTCAGAGCCGATTGCTTTTTCTTCATTCTTCTCTAAATTCAAGAAGTGTTAAAGGGAATTGATTGAATTGACATACAACTTTACGTCCCCCTTTCCCTTTCTTCAAAGACGGCGCGGAAGGCGAACAGGCCGAGCCTCCACGATTTCCTCGCATCATGTTCTCGTCGTTATCAACCTCGCTCTCGGTACGTCGCGACACCCCACTTTCCGACATGCTGGAGACGAGACTGAAAGTCGCACAAGGTGGTGTGTGATTTCGTAGAGTGGGTATCTGATTGCAAAGAAAGGTGTGCCACACTACTTTGAATGTCAATTGCACAATTAAAGATCACAAGGTTTGTGAGACACAAAGATGATTTGAATATGGGAGTGTGGACAGAGAAGGTGAGATAGATATCACAGAGAGAAAAAATATTGATGATGCTTGCGAAAGATGGGATGGTTATCAGTTGCGATTCCGCTGTGAGATATTCTTACGTACCAAATTTCTGGAGATTACAGTGAGCAATGAATCGCCGGTGCTGACTAACCAAGTCTCGGCTAACACCCCTTTTCAGCAAAAGGGATGAAGAATTGAAATGAGTTCAAACTTCTACATTGAATGCAGCTGTAACTCTTCAGATGAAAATATGTGTTGAACAGAGACAGTCTAATAAGTTGAAGGGGGGAATCTCCTGCAGGTACTGTTTAACCCGGATCAGATACCTAGCTGAGCTGCCAGCGAATAACAATTAGGAGCAGAAGCGAGGAGGCATATTACGTCTTGAGAACCTCGACAATTAGAAGATAATAGAAGGGTAACCTCTTTTCATTGGTTTATAAGCAGGGAAATCATACATATTTGATGCAGAACTAATGCAGCCTCGACTATGACATAGACACGCAACATTTAAGACAGACTTGGACTCGGAGGAACCGCGAAAGGGACACTCAGGTCACTTCACAGGTCCAAGACATTGATCATATCCATCCCGACAGACAAGACATGTCAAGAGCCTCAGGCCGTTCAGAATGGTATAAGGCTGTCCTGGATTATCTTAGTGTCGAATGTGCCTCTTTAGGCTATCTCATAGTCACCTAACATACACCTAAATAAGTCCTCAATTTTTCACCCTAACCGATCACTTCCTCCCTCTATTCTCCTCAACCCACTTCCTAATCCCCTCGACTGCACCCTCCACCCCATCAACCACAATCGTCGGCCCACCCCCCGCCAAACTCCCAAGCTGGTCCGTCCAGCCCCCCATCCCATGATGTCCACCCTTCCTATCGACCCACGCAGCCTGCATACCCACAGCCCTCGCACCCACGACATCAAACGGGTTCCCGCTAACCAACCAAACGCTTCCCACATCATTCTCCTTTCCCACTTTCTTCAACAAGTGCTCATATACCTTAGGATGCGGCTTGTAGCGTTCAACTTCCTGGACGGTGACAAGGTCTTTGAAGACCGAGGCGTGGGAGGCGAGGGAGGGAGATTTCTTGACGGAAGAGCTGACCATGGCGTCGGTGCCGTTGGAGAAGACGTAGGCGGTTATATTTGAGGAGGATGAGATGGCTTTGAGACCGGGGGCGACGTCGGGGAAGGTGCCGAGTGAGTCGTAGGCTTTCATCAGTGAGGCTATGTTGTCTTCTGATAGAGTCTCGGATGACTCGGCCAAGGCGTGTTTGAGTGACGCATGAGTGATGTCTGAGAATGGTTTATAGAGACCTGATATCGATCATTTAGTAACTAGATTTGGGAAACAACAGAGCGTCCATTGAGGAGGAGTGAAAAAGACCCACCCATGCTATTCATTCGCCATGTGTATTCCAACTGGAACCTTAACAGACCATGATTAGCTTTCATCTAATTTTTGAAGTAGATAAGTGAAACATGCCTCCGCCACAATGCAGCAATAGACTGAGCCTTCTCATCTCCAAAATGGCTAGCCAGTTCCTTCGCGATACTCTCCGTAGAGAGCAGCGTCCCGTACAAATCAAACGCAATGACAATATCGGTACTCGAAGGCATGACCTTTAATTAGAAAAATGCACTGTGCAAAGCTTATCACGTAGTAGAATCACTGGCAGTTGTGGAAAGTTGAGGAAGCTCAAAGTACTACCAATGGCGGGGTGGTCATCAATGCCGGATGACGCATGCGGGGTATTTCGACTTCGGCATGGCCCGATGAAGTGGATGCCTGTTGAAGGTGCCGGTACCTGAATTAACTAAGTATTTAAATTCCCAGACATTGCTTTTCAAGAGTGGGATATGGAAATATAAGTTGTCCCAACTGTGCAAATGTCAAATCTCTGTTTTGCACAATGGACGATGTAGAAGAGTCCAACTTCCAGCTCTTCCGAGACTGTCTTTCCACCCCACTCATCGAGAAATCAACCAGCACACCAACCAAGAAAGCTCGTAAAGCACGAGGCGGTCGCAAAAATGCAATCAAGCCCGTGCTTCAGGCTGAAGAACCTAATGACGCCGAGGAATTGGGAGAGTTCATAGACGTAAGCATTCCACCACGACCAAGATCCAGTTATTGAACAAGCACCAGTACCTCGCCACAGAAATCTTCACCCACCTCCCAGCTTCACTCAGGACATTGTCATATTCAACATGGCTCAACACACCTTCTCTCCAAGCTTCATATACGGATCCACTTCCAACAAGTACAAACAACAACATACTGGACTCTCTACCCCCAAGTATAACTGACACATTAACAACCTACTCACTCCTCCCCCATCTCAAAACAACAACCGAATACCTTACACCCATCCTCTCAACCTACATCACTACGCTCCTCACGCCACCTCCCCCACCACGCACAATCAGCTTCCAAGCAACCGAATGCGAGATCTGTGGACGCTCCTGGATACCACTGACATACCACCACTTGATTCCTCGGGGCGTGCATGCGAAGGCTCTGAAGAGGGAGTGGCATACCGAGGATCAGTTGGAGAACGTGGCGTGGTTGTGTAGGGCGTGTCATAGTTTCGTGCATAGGGTTGCGACTGGAGAGGAGTTGGCGAGGGAGTTCTTTACTGTGGAGAGGTTGATGGAAAGGGAGGATGTGAGAAGGTTTTCTGAGTGGGTTGGGAAGGTTAGGTGGAAGGCTAAATGAGTGTGTCTCATCCGTTTGCTTGAACGCAGCTTGTTTAGGTTTCCTAATGCAGATGAGGGAACAAATCTGGTTCTGGCCGGGGTGGATCGAGGCGAAAATAAGCAATAAAACATATAAGGTAAGCGAGGACATCAACACTTTCAAAACATGCAAATGGCTAGGCATTCTGCGTTGAAATCGCTCTCCGCATTTAATGTCAGGATTGACACTTCTGTATGATCCGTTTTACTCCGTGATATCTAAATGGCTGAGTTGAAGTAGCCAGAAGAGACCCACCCCACGCATTCATGCTTTTTTGTTGAATAACTCCGTGGCGCCTTTGGTAATACACAATCGATCTAAACTCTCCATCCCTCGACTGGGAGAGGGAAGCTACCAGCCCAGGCAGCAATCTCCTTTCTCATCTCGTTGATCTTCTCGACCTCACCACCGGCGACCTTGGCCTTGAAGTCCTTGAGCTTGTTGTCGCTCTTGGGCAGCGCACCCTGGACCTCCTTACAGATCTTGATGCACTGGTCAATGTAGTCTGCGACCTTGATGAAGGCCTCCTCGCCGAAACCACGGGAAGTCATAGCTGGGGTACCGATGCGGATACCGCATGGGGTAAGGGCTGACTTGTCACCTGGGATGGAGTTCTTGTTGCAGGCAATGTTGACTTGCTCCAAAACAGCCTCAACACGAGCACCGTCAAGTGCTTGTGCTCGGAGATCCAAAAGGACCATGTGGGAGTCAGTTCCGTCAGCTACGAGCTTGTAGCCGAGCTTCTTGAACTCAACCTCAAGGGCCTTAGCGTTCTTGACAACTTGCTCCTGATATTGCTTGAACTCTGGTGTGGTGGCTTGCTTAAGAGCGACGGCAAGAGCAGTGATAGTGTGGTTGTGGGGTCCACCTTGGTGGCCTGGGAAGACGGAGAAGTTGATTGGGCCCTCAAGATCATAGAGGGTCTCCTTGCCAGTCTTAGCATCAGTCTTGCGGACACCCTTGCGGAAGAAGATCATGGCACCACGAGGACCACGGAGAGACTTGTGTGTGGTGGTGGTCACAATATCAGCGTGCTCGAAGGGGCTTGGAATGACACCAGCAGCAATAAGACCGGAGATGTGAGCCATGTCCACAACGAGGTAAGCACCGACAAGGTCAGCGATCTTGCGCATGCGGGCGTAATCAATCAAACGGCAGTATGCGGAGGTACCAGCAACAAGAACCTTAGGTCTGTACATCAAGGCGTTCTCCTCGAGTCTGTCGTAGTCTATGATGCCGGTCTCGAGGTTGACTCTGTACGGGAGAGTTTCGAAGTAGGTAGAGACGGCAGAGATCCTATTTCCCAATTAGTCCATAGTATCTGCGAAGGGCTAAATGTACTGACTTTCTCTGGGCAGTCTGGTAACCGTGACTCAAATGGCCACCGTGAGGCAGGTCGAGACCCATCAGTCTATCGTGAGGTCTCATAATAGCCTGGTATACCTGCAAGTTGGCAGGGCTGCCACTCAAGCATTGGACGTTGACGCCCCATTTCTCGGAATCGAGGTGGAAGGCCGTAAGAGCACGAGCTTGGCAAGTCAACTCAATTGAGTCGATGTGCTGGTTTCCACCGTAGTATCTAGCACCTGGGTAACCCTCGGAGTATTTGTTGGACATTGGGGATCCCAATGCATCGAAGACAGCGCGGGAGGTAACATTCTCGGAGGCGATGAGGATAATGGATTCTCTTTGACGTTGGATCTCGAGTTTCTGTTGAACGGACCGAGTCAGTATATTTTCCTGGACAAAATCAAGGGTTGGAATTCTCATTCACCATAATCTCCGCGATTTCCGGATCGGTGTCGAGGAGGGATTTCTCCAGCATCTGCAAGAAAGAGTCGGTTAGTAAGATACCGATGGGCGAACCATCACCGCTGGACACAGCTGGTAGATGCGGGGGGTGTCGAGCTTACGTCCTTGTGGGACTCGGTGAGAGCATAGCTGCTGTTGGTGGCCATGATTGCGGTTGTAGTATCGAATGCGAAAGATTTGAAAATTCGAGAGAGGACGGTGAAGTAGACAAGGAAGCAAGAGAGAGAGAGAGAGAGGGAGAGGGTGAGTCTTTCATGCCACCCAAGAAAATTTAGGTATGAGCGGGTTAGTGACCCCTCACTCGACAGGGGCTGGCTGTACGTAGGATTAAGTGGCCGATTTTGGCGAGTCGCCGGAGTGCGAAGTTGTCGCGTTTTTACTTACAATCGTCTAATAAATACTTATAGAAAAAAAGGCTAAAAAACTTACTCCCTACTTTTAGAGTATCGATAAAGACAGATTGGATTTTGATTCATTTTGTGCTGTAAAAATCCGTGGTGAGTACTTTACTTCTGATGTTCCGCACGTGCTTCTATCGGCCACTTAATTCTCCCACGTATAGAGGGGTCCGCCGATCGCGCGGGGGGCACATGACTGGCTGATTGACTGGGGCTGCATTTTGGCTCGAAACTCCACCAGACGTGGTGGGGGAAATTAGAAATAATTGAAGGCATATTTTGACCTTTGTAAAACCGGCCTTTGAATGTATAACTATCATATTTGTCAAGGATCCAAAGTTTTCATGTGCCGTGCAAAAGGAAAGAAAGGTAAACATCACTCACTAGAAGCACTTTAAAGTCAGACTGATCTTTACTCCAGCCACCCTCGACACAAATTGCCCCACTACCCAATTTCTCTTTCTATTCCAAAAACAAAACACAAGGATTGGGGATGTCGAAAATCTCAGGAGGTTGAACGTCGATTCGTTCCTGTCACTAGAAACATTCTGTGCCGTGCAGGACTCCTACAAATTGCAACTGTAATCTGTAATGAAGAGGGGTCGGGCTGCTTAGGCGAGGCGAGAACAACTTGCTAGGGGCAGCTCCTAGATTCGACTCCCAGTCTTCGCATTGTAGCTTCATCATGTAAGACAACAGGGTATCATTGCAACTAGACAGTACATTTCTTCACCAGCACCGCCCAGCTTCCTCCATCCTTCATTCCGGACTGCCCTTCTGTCTCTTGGCGTCCTTGTGCTTCAGTTTCTTCATCTTATTCCATCGCTCCTCCGCTGTCAATTTTGTATCCGTAGCTTGTGTTGAATCCTTGGGTGGCAAAGGATGGCCAGATGAGGGAGTCATGGACGAGCTGTGATACTCTTCGGTAGGTTTTGACTTCTTAGAAGATGATCTGGAGTGGTGTAAACCTGTTTTGGCAGCTGAGGGCTGGGAGAATGTCAGTGGTGCGGGAGGGGGGATTGGGGTCGTTGAGACCAGGTGTCTTGGTGGCGTCTTAGGTCGTAGAGGTAGCGGTGGTTTTATGTTCTCCTGGTCTTCAGTTGACACTGATGGATTGTCTGCCAGCTTTCTCTGAGATTCGGTCTGCTTTTTCTTCAATCGTTTTAGCTCTCTGTGGTCAATACTACTCATTGCGCTGGACGAACTGTGCTTTGATTTCTTCTCTCCTCCTTCACTGTGCTTCCGTTTCTTCTCCTTCTTCGAGGTAATATCTGACGAAGACGTCACGATGTCGGGATGTGGTCTTGATGGTAGTGCTGGGCTTTCCGCCATCTCCTCGTCGGAATCAGTTGTTTCACTACCAGACTTATTGATGCTCTTAGTGTTCGACACCGAACGATGGGTCGTGGATACTACATCCTCCATTTCCTCATCCGAAGAGCTCGAGCCAATCGTACCAGGTCCAGCAGCTCCAAAGCCAATTGGATGGAACCGCATCTTCAGTCCTCGAGGTTGTTGTCGGACAGGCTTTCTCGCCGGGATAGTTGCTCTGCCAGGGTTGGCTGCTGTTGGATCTTGGGCTATTTGTTGAAGATGAAAAACTTGATCAATTGACTTTGAAGCTTCTTGAGGGTCAGTTAAGGACGTCCTGAAGGACAGTCATGAATTCTTACCAGCTTTGTAACCTGCATCTGAGCTAGGTACCATGATTCTAGTGTATGCCGTGTCCTCAACCGAGTCCTTTATGAATCCATAATCATTACCATCATGTGTCAAGACAGACTTGCCATTCGTCGCGTCCAAGAGGGACATTGCCTTAATTGACGAAATCGGCACTGAAGCTGGCGCTGTGAAATACCAGATCTGTTTTCCTTCCAAACTTGACTTCTTCAACATTTGTGATGCCTTTAAAGTTCCATCTGGGGATGCTAGGTCGAATCCGGGAGGGGGTCTGTACGGTGGAGGAGCCTGGAAAGAGACAGTTTTGGTTGCAGGCTGTTTTGCTAGTTGCCTGGAGTAATTAGCATCGATCACAGCAGAATTCAGGCTTCCAAGATCTCACTTACTTAGTAGGCTCGATAGCTACCGGAGCTGTCTGAGTACCATCTTCAGAGTCTTCCTCGTCCTCGCTGCTCTCGTCGCTCTCTGCACTCTCGCCTTCACTTGAGCTGCTGCTTCCCGCAGGTGCAGGCATTTTGCGATTGGCTTTAGATTCAGCTTTGGACTGATTCGCAGATGGTAACGATTCATCGCTATCTGAGCCTTCATCTGAATCCTCATCTGCAGCTTCATCCTTCTCAATTTCCTCTTCGTCACTGTCTTGAACGAACTCTTCACTTTTGTACGCTGCAGGTGCGGGGGACTTTTTCGAAACGTTTTTGGCCTTCGTAGATTTATCCCTTTTCCCGGAATCTCGGGATTTTGATTTCGAAGAAGCCATCTTGACTGAAATTGTCTGCGAGGGTTGCGAAGGAACTTGGTATGTGAACTTGGTCTCAATCGCGACCTCCCACGAAGTGGAGCTTGAGGCAACTTTTTTTTTGGTCGGCTCGGAAGAACTCACGGGCCGCCGTCGACGATCTCAGCCTTGTGCCTTTTGTAATTTTGATATTGACTTCACTACATTTGAATTATCACGAAATTTTTTGTTTTCTTTTGTTTTAGCAATGTCTTCAAGTAAAAAGCGGAAATTGGAAGCAGCACCAAAAAAACCTCGTAAGTACTCAAATTTCTCGTAACAGACTATTTGTTAAACTTCAGTAGAATTAAGTGCCTTTGCCGCCAGACAGGTCTTGAAGAGCAAAACAAGCAGTCCAAAAAGTCCTGCAAGACAGATCGAATCATCAGCTTTTTCAGATTCCACTACCCTCTTAAATCCGAAAACTCAAAACCTAGAGAGTACCATCAGATCAGATTCGCAAAATGTTCTTGGAGACATCACGCCACAGAATGGCACAGCCTCGGGTGCTGGTGGAACCACCCTTAGCCTCAATGAAGAAGGTCAATTCACTCCGTATGATTCTCATTCCGGCATCGTGATCTTTGATACTGACGGGTTATAGGTTCGAATCACGTGCGGGCTCCCTAGAGGTTTGGCCTCAGCGGCCAGCTATACCACTGTCATCCTTCAAGCCAACCAAACGCAACCTGAAGGACCTTGGAGCTGGCGCTGTTCAAGTCAAACTAGCTCCTGGCGAGGTATATTGTGCCAGTATTCAGAACGTCCTCGGCTAACTCTTTCAGCGTCTAGTTATTGTTGGCCAGTATGAGCTCTGCGTCAAAGAAGGCCAAATCACTTTAATGGGCTCAACTCTCCAGCCCTCAAAAAATTCATACCGAGTCTCTGCAGCCTCTTCTCACTCATTGCCGGTCATTAGATGCTTGTCAACTGATATCAACTCAGCCGAAATTGTGCTTCGCAACTGGAAAAATGGACTGGAAGATCTAGAGAAGCTGTCACCACTTTTCGGTAGATTATGGAACTCCCACTCTGGACCATTGGGAGTCGAATACGAAGCCTTGCTGCCGAGGTTTCAAAACAGTACATTTAGGGTCGTAAGTGAAATGTACCAAGTTTGTTCTGTTCAAACACTAAATTTAAGTAGCTGTTCTCATCTAAGCTTGACTTACAGACCGGCTATCTGCAACCTCTGGTCTCTCCTCCAGAATGGAACTTGCTCCTCTCCAAGGTATCAGAACCAGCAGAGAAGAAGCGAGTCATCATGGTCTGCGGACCTAAGTCCTCGGGCAAATCAACATTTACAAAATTGCTATGCAACAGACTTCTCTCGGAAATAAACGGAAGTACTATTTCACCACAAGGCATCGCACTGCTAGACCTAGACCCTGGGCAGCCCGAATACTCACCACCCGGACAGCTAGCTCTCGTCCACGTCCAAGACCTCAATTTCGGGACTCCATTCTCACATCCCGTCCCATGCGAGAAGAGCAGGATAATCCGTGCCCACTCAATTGCTTCGACATCCCCATCTTCGGACCCTAGTCTATACATGATCTGCGCCCTCGATCTCTTCTCCCACTACCGAGCCATGGGCTCCGCAGGACGTGATTGTCCTCTGATAATCAACACTCCCGGATGGGTCTTTGGTACCGGCTTGGAAATTCTAGTCGATTTGATAGGCAGAATGAAACCCACAGAAGTCATATATATGTCTCAGGAAGGTCCCCCAGAAGTCGTCGACACGCTCAAACAAGCAACGGTGTTGACACCACTCCTCACTCTCCCGTCGCAGGTTAGCGAGTACACGACTCGAACAGCAGCTCATCTCCGGACTATGCAAGCGATGTCCTACTTCCATCTGAATACAAAGAACACCAAGAGTTTGAACTGGAATGGCAAACCTCTCACTTCAGTACCACCCTGGGAAGTACGATACTCAGGAGAAGATCCTGGGATTCTAGGCGTGTTGTGCTACGGAGAACAGCCACCCCCAGAACTTCTCGCAGAGACCATCAATGGTTCCCTCGTAGCAGTTGTTGTAATCGACGACATGTCCGCAATACCCGGCCGCGCCAACGATCAAGAAGAGGGCTACGCAGGAAGTCCAACCCAAGACAACCATTTTGATACTGAGATCCGAGTCCTCGATCATTCGCACGAACCACGGCGGATTGAAGAACCGCGGATTCTACCAACACCAACTGAACATATCCCTTATTTCAATCCAGCTAATGCCATCACACTCGATCCGAGATATTCGCATTCGATTGGCATTGCTTTTGTTCGCGGTATTGATATCCGTAGACGCAGACTGCAGCTCTTGACCCCAATTCTGCCAAGTATAATTGAAGAGATCAATGAGTCTGGGAAGAAAATAGTGCTCATTAGCGGGAAATTGGATACACCTGGATGGGCGTATACCGAAGAATTGAATATGAAGATTTCACAGGACAAGTTGGCCGAGAAGCTAGTCGTAGGATCGGCGAGCATTGAAGAGGAGGATGTAGAGGACGAGGACATGGATGATGTAGAGATGGATGCCGCTGAGGTTGGAGATGGCACGAACTTGGAGGACTTAGACGGGCAACGGAATGCTGGAGATGGGTTCCAAGATGCGCCTTGGGTTGAGAGACTGGATGGATCGAAAGGCAGGGGAGTGGGGTCGAGAGTATGGAGGGTAAGAAGAGATTTGGGGAGAGTGGGAGATGGAGGCGAGTGAGTATCCACATGGAGATATGTTGTAGTTGATACCCCTACAGCCATGCTATGCTCATTTGGACGGTATTGCACCATTTCCCTTCATGAGCAAGCCAGATCGTATTAGTGAATGGAAAAGATGATAATGGTTCTTTATAATGCTTGTAATTGTATCCCAAATTTCTACATCGATATTATACAGGGCCCTGCGCTTGTAGCATAGCATCATACCCTCCCTCCCATTCATGTAGCAAACCAGCAAGCCAGCCAATCAACCACTCCACGACGCCAGAATAACAGTGACAAAGCAAGCAAGATTTTACAATGCCTTCACGCTCTGAAAGAACGGATTCGCCAATAACTTCTCGTCCCCTTTCACTAACTCCAGCATCTTACTTGTCATCTCCTCCTTACTCAGATTCTTCCCTTCACATTCCTCTTTCCATTTCAGTAGTACATCCTTCAGTAACGCACTGCCTTCTTCGACATCTTCTTTCCCATACTTGATGGCCTGACCTTCGTGCTTACTCGTGAAGTCCTCAAGCTCATCTGCTTTTCGCTTGGCCATGTTGACGACCTTCTCTGGGAAGCGAACTAGTTCGGCGACGTGGATACCGAAACTCTGGTCGCAGACACCTTCTTCGACTTTGTAGAGCAGCGTGACTTCTCTCTTTGCTTTGCCATTGTCATCAATGTGTGCGACGACGTGTAGATTCTGGACTTGGGGATACTGATCTACCAGCGCAGTGAGTTCGTGGAAATGAGTAGCAAACATCGAGAAGCAACCGATCTCCTTGACGATGTGCTCTGAAATTGCCCATGCCAGACCGAAGCCGTCATATGTGCTAGTACCGCGACCAAGCTCGTCGATGATGATGAGAGATTCCGAGGTGGCGGATTTGAGGATGTTTGCCGTTTCGAGCATTTCTGCCATGAATGTTGACACCCCCTTAAGCTGGGAATCGCTGGCTCCAACTCGGGCAAGTATACAGTCGAAGATGGTAAGCTCTGCTTCGTCACAGGGAACAAAGCAGCCAATTTGAGCCATCAAGGCAATGACGCCAATTTGACGGATGTATGTTGACTTACCACCCATATTGGGACCTATGTGAGTTAGTAAACAAGGTTTGAGATACAGAACCGATTTTGCAAACCTGTGATAATCAAAAATTCGGATGATTTCCTCTCCAGAGTCACATCGTTGGTGATGAATTGAATATCGTCCTGCATCTCCATGCAGGGGTGTCGTGCTTCCTTCAATATAGTATTCCCTTCGCCTCGGGGGTGTATCTTAGGTCGAACATATGAAGTTGGCGCATGAACAGAGCAATGTGCGAAGCTGATGATTACATCCATATGTGCTAAAACGCCAGCCAGAAGTTCCAGCACCGGGCAGTATGAAGCTGCTACGCTTACGACCTCATTGACCAGACTGCTCTGTGTTCGATTGTAGTTCTCAGAGAGCTGGTCAAACTCTCGCCGAATACTTTGCAGCTTTTGTGTTGTGAAGTAGACACCATTCTTCTGTGTCGAGCACTCTTGGTACTGCTTCTTGTTTCGAATACACGCCGCTTCGGTTCTTGTGAGACGCATGCACCAACCGTGGACTTTGTGGTTTTCCAAAAAGAGCTTCTTGTCAATTTCTTGGCCAAGATCTTTGCTGGCGTTTCTGTGCTCCTGGTCCATCTCAACCCTCATCTTGTCGAGTTTCTTCCTAATGATCCGGAGCCCATCGTCGAATTCGGGCTTGATGATATACTCGTGATTCTCTGCAGCATTAAGGTCGACAGTTGTCTCGACCATTTCTTGCAACTTGGCGAGACTGTCCAAGTACTCTCGAAGCTTTGAAGTGTATGTTTCTTCGAGAGGATCACGATATTTCTCGTCCATCACCCCTTCCAGGGTACCGATAATGCCGGGGAGACGGGTGACCATTTGCCATGCTCGGACAACATCTTCAAGGCTTGCCATTTTTCGCTGGAACCTTTTCGACAAACGGTAAAGATCTGGAATTTGTCTCAAGTGCTCCTCCTGCATGGTTTGTCGCAATTCAGAGTCCTCGACAAATGCTTCGACAAGCTGCTGCCTTTTCTCAATTTCATCTTTACTCATCAATGGTTGCTTCAACCATTGGGCAAGAAGACGACTTCCCACTGGAGTTTTGCAATGGTTCAAGAGCCCGTATACTGACATCGTCTTTGCACCATCTCTGGGGCCCGGCATCAGATTCAAAGCCTTCAGCGCCGCGGCATCAAGCTTCATGAACTGGGAAAGATCATGCTGATACAATTGATACTGTCCAAAGTTTTCGGGATCATGCATTACTCCCAGATACTTGATGAGGGCAGCCGCAGAGCCCATGGCAAGTTTCAGGTCGGTCTGTGGCAGAGTACCCGCGGCTTTTTCGTCCTTCAGAAGCCTGGCTAAGTCCTGGTCGATGTCCTTGGTGCCGAAGTCGCCACCTGCTCGTTCGGAAATAGCAATACCACAGCTGTCGATGATAGCTTTCAGCTTGTTCATCTCAACATCTTTATCCGATTTATCCACCTGAATCAAACACTCCTTGACTCCCAGCTGAATAAGGAGGGACTCAAAGTTCGAGTATAAATCGTTGTCGAGGAACTCCGAGACGCCCAATTCCCTCACACTGGCATCTGCGAAGCAAACTCCAACATTCCTTGCCTCGGAGGCCTTTGCAGACACTTTGACTGCCAAGATGATTGGAGCCGCCTCGAATTGTCCCCCCAATTCTTCCTCAATATCTTGTAGATTTCCAGGCGATGCTTGCTTGATGACTTTCCAGTTCAACTTGCCAGAGTTCCCCCATACTTCGATTCTCATTCCCAGACGGAAGAGGGCTTCTCGAAGGAAGTTTCTGTAGACTGTAATGGTCATCGTGACTGAAGGAAGGCCGGTTGAATCATTCTTGCCTAACTGTCGTAGAACGGAGGTTGTTTTGTAAACCTAATAGCCGTTAGTTACAAGACCGTTGGGATCATTGAGCAGGCTTACTGTGCGGGCAATGAAAGAAGCGTCATCCCCATGTGCAGTATACCAGTCACCGCGATCAAAGACTCTTATTGTCTCATCATCTTTTGCTGGTAGAGACTTGAAGAATTTGATAAATCCGCCTTCATCGTCAACCTGCAAAGGTTAGCAAAGCTTCGGGATGACGGTCGTTCAAGCATACCTTTAGTTCTGGGCGAGACGACATGTTGAATTATTCAAAAAGATTGCTTCACTTGTATAGAATTCGTGTTCAAATCGCAATTCACAAGTTCCCGGTCATGCTACTTAAAGTGCTTCACGAGAAATCGCGGTCCAGCTTCGGCGACGCGACTGGGAGAGACTAGTCCCCGGTTGGACAGATTCTGCCTGTTCACCGCCTTTACTCAAAGCCTTGCAGTTCAATAATTATTTGGCAGCTTAACCCCACCACAACCTTACACAACCTGGAGCATCAACAAATGCAACATGGCCGAATCAGAAGAGCGACCTTCCAAGATTCGCAAGCTCAACTCATCAGATGGGTCGACTGAACCTCTTCAGGCTCTTCAGGGCGATTCGCCAAGGGTGGACCTTCCGTCCGATCAAGTTGCTCAAGATGATTGCACTGAAGGAGAGGATTCCAAATTCAGCAAGGTTCCTCCTACCACCAATGACTCACCACTATCAAGAAACCAACTGAAGAAACTCAGGAAGCGTGAGCAATGGGAAGCTGGCAAGGAGTACCGGAAGGAAAAGCGTAGAATGCTCCACAAGGAGAAGCAAGCTCGCAAAGCTGAAGCGCGGAAGGAGTTGAACGAGAAGATCGCCAACGGTGAAATTGAGAAACCGGTAGTTTCTAAACCAAAGTACCGTCGACCAACTCAAACTCCCGTTGCCTTCGTTATGGATTGCGATTTCAACGAGCTCATGGCAGAGAAGGAGCTTATCTCGCTGAGTGCTCAGATCACGAGATCATACGCGGACAACAAATGCAATCCTTTTCGGGCACACCTAGCTATTAGTTCTTGGGGTGGTCCACTCAAAGACAGATTCGAGAATGTCCTTGCTAGCACCCACCTTAGTTGGAAAGGGGTCAAATTCTTCGAAGGCGATTTCGTTGCTGCGGCTAGGGAGTTAGATGGATTTATGAGAGGCCCTGAGGGAGGAAAGCTGGCTGGTGCGTTTGCTAAAAGTGAACCTTCATCTGTTCCTGCCGAAATTGCTGAGGATAGCATCATCCCCGAGATAACGAATTCAAAGCAAGCTCTCGAAATCGATTCCTCCGAAGCTAAAGCCGCTGACGTTGAAGCGTCCGTAATCAAAGGCGATGAGCCACAGCATTCTATCGTCTATCTCACATCCGATTCTGAGACCACCTTATCTGTTCTATCGCCTTATACAACCTACATTATTGGCGGTATCGTCGACAAGAACCGGCACAAGGGAATATGCTACAAGAGAGCTGTGGAGCGTGGAATTCCTACAGCGCGTCTTCCAATTGGCGAATACATGACTATGCAAAGTCGAAGTGTCTTAGCGGTCAATCATGTTGTTGAGATTATGTTAGCGTGGTTGGAGACTGGTGATTGGGGAGAGGCATTCTTAAAGGTGATTCCTAAAAGGAAGGAGGCTAAGTTAAAGACTAAAGGCAAGGATTCTCAGCCAGTAGATAAGGGAGAGGGTGGTGAGCAGGGAGAAAGCCAGGATGATGATGATGATGATGATGGAGAAGACCAGGGAGAAGACAATGGAGCCTCACTGAAAGAGGCCAGTGCCAGCCCCGAGGGAGATGAGACCAATGGTGATAGAGGCACTGCTAGTGCTGCCACTTCTGCTACATGAGCTGTACATCAAGTAGGCTGATCTGGCTTACATATATAGTTCTAGAAATTCGCCGCAAATTGCCATGGATATCATTACTCATAAGTGCATATCATTCTCCTAGTACAGTATGACAGTGCCATTACGTGATCCCATTCATTCATAAGGTAAGTGTCTCATACGATATATCGTGGTGCCCAAAAACGCCATCCCAGAGAACCAAGCACATCTCATCTCTTCTCCCCTTTCCCAACATATGCCTCTGCCTTCTCAGCCCTCTCCTTCCTCGCGACCGTCTCCGGCATCGTCCTCATCAAGCTCTCCAAACCCTTGACACCCCTCTCCCAGCCCCTCTCAACATCCTCCTGCCTCTCCAACCTCCCAACCCCCAAATCCGCATGGCCCCTCTCCATCTGCTCCTCTAATCTCGCCAAAACGGCCTCATCAGCCTCCATACCCTCCTTGTACTCTCTCTTCACATTCTCCGCTACCGCGCCTGGCACCTTCCGTCTCAGCGCCGCAATCTCTTCAATGAGATCTTCTTCCTGACGCGCGAGGTCTTTCGCGCGCTCGAAGAGTTTCGTGTTAAAAGGCTCGTGCTCTTCGATTTCCAGAATTGGGTTTGTGGATGTGGTTGAGAGGATCGAGGAGAGGAGCTCGGGCGATGGGTTCATGCCGTTGATGGTTATGTTTTCGGAGGAGGTGCGGAAGACGTTGTTGATGTACTATTCTGCGTTAGCTTGCGGGTTATAATATGCTGGATCCAGGAAATAGGTATTGGGGAGTGTGGCAATAAGACCTACTTCATTTACCAACTCCTCGACGCGTTCTCTCATCTTGTCCTCTCCCTCAATGGGCGGCAGGTCCTTGTCTATCTTCTCGTTTGCAGCGCGTCGCACATTCGAGATGAGGTATTGCAAATCATCTGGAGACTGCAGCTCGATCTTCCTCTGGAATTCCGCCATTCTTCTCTGTGCCCAAGTAACGTCCCTTTCCTTGTAGTGAGCCTGCGACTTTAGTGTGTGTCTTGAATCGGTGATACAATTACTCTCAGTAGGTACGGTACATTCAAAACTTTCCCATCGCCGGTTGTTTACTTGACATCCCACGCGGCCGCGTCTTGGCAAAACTTTATTTACTAGATAGGCAAGAGAGACCGAGCCCAGCCCTCCGTATCGCGGAATGCGGGGAGTGCTCTTTGGCGGGGTGACAATTCCATCTCATTGTTTAAATTTGCTACAGCACATATCTCCTAGCCACAAATACAAATATACAAGACGAAAACTACATTTACACCGTCCGAAGACTTCACAGGAATACAGAATCCAAGTGGCTGGGAGCTGAACTCTGTAATTCGCCTCCGGGGAAGCACATGCAGGAGCTTTCATGCAAGCTGCATGCAATGCACAGCTGGTGGTCTTCTATTTCGATGGGTCCTGCAGCAGTGCTTCACCTCTCGCAACTCACCACGATTCCGACAGATGCAGGAAATGGAAAATCCTTTGTGGCCTTGTGCTCGTTTTTCTTTATGTGCTGTTACAGTTACATTGCTTTTGTGCGGGTCGGTCGTGGAGGTGTCAATCACCACCGTAGTCCTGTGAGCCTTTGTTGTGATGCCTCGGGAGTGGCCGGATTGGAAGGACGATCAGATGATAGCCACTCTACTCGACTGAACCGCTTTCCCGCCGCTGAGGTCAGATCAAAGGAGATGTTGTACTTTGACTTTTGGATCTGGAACATGTCAAAGTCAAGTCCGAATTGTTCGTGCTTAAAAACTCAATACCTGGTCTTCCAGTTTGAAGTCTAGCTGTTATTTGATGATTGGCTCGGTGCTGATCGGCCCCAACGCCTTCAACTGAACGAGTGTCTCAGCATTTTCGGCGGGACCTGCGAACCATGTAATTCAATAGTTGATTCTTGACGGATTCCGTCTAGTTGAACGGAGCAAACAAGTGTCCTGTTGTGTTCAGGAATGGCGGGTTCGAGTCACAGAAAGCCTCACGAATCTAATTGAACTCTAGGCTGCAGGCTGCCCGCAAGGTGGCTCCCAAATACTGACTCCAAACTCTCGGAAATGAATCATACAAGCAGACTATCACTCTCAAATCCGGATTCGATTCATTGCTTTGAATGCCAAAGAAGAATTCATTGCAATGACCGAACCAACTAAGTAGAGAGTGACGCCCAAATAAACCGCCGCAGACTGTAACCCGTAACTTGAGAAAGTGCCCGACTCCAACAACCAATCCAAACCAGCACCGTAATCATAGTGTTATCATCTAGGCATACGCATTCGTAAACCCGTCCCGAAATACTCCAGTGTCCAAAAAATAACTATCATGGGAATCATATGTTCGTCTCCCTGCGCCAGCATGTGCATGACCTCGATCCCGGATGTGCAGGCCGTCAACTCCTGAAAGCGGATAAGACAACAAATTATTGTGGAAACATCTCCTTGATCTCCTCGTCGCTGAGTCGGATTTCGTGGACAGGGTCTCGCTTTCGTTCGAGGGATTCGAAGTTGGATTCGACATAGGAAGGGAGGAAGATCTCTGGAGATGCTGTTAGCAGTCTGTCTAGGTTAACTTCACAATACTGGGAATAATGTACCTGGATTCCACTCGTATCCTTGAGATGATCTGACGCAAGTGATCTATGAAAGTGATTGTCAGTGCTGCCTAGGACAAATGCCAGCCCTTGAAGGGTACCGAGTGAACATACCAAGCGCGGCACCCCGTCAGGATCTCCAATATTGATGACAGTATGCTCCTGTTTCGAGAGAGAAGAGCCTATATAACGGTCAGCCATCTGCATTTTAGCATGGTGTAATCTTGTCGAATGTTGCGTTATGTCTCCCTGGATCCGGGGTAACTCGGACCATGGTCTAACAGTGATCTTGAGAAAGCAAAGAATTACTCACTTAGCAAACTACGTCTCCGATCATGTCCATACTTTGCGGTCGAGGAAGTAGGTGTTGCAGCTTGTTGTGGTTGTTGGGGAGTTCTGGGGCTTGAGAATGAGCTGGAGCTGCTGGAGCTTGTAGCAGCCTTGCTGCTCTCCCCATAGCTAGTTCTCGTCGGAATGGTGATAGAGGAGGACATGGTGAAAGATTGTTCCAAAGCGATCAGTAATGGAAAAGTGAAGCTAAGTCAAGTCTAATTTTTGAAAAAGCAGTTGCAGTTGTTGTCGTGATCGTAGTTGTCGTTGTTGTTGTTGAAGGTTGAAGATGGGTTGAGTCAGTTGGAGACCTCCAGGTAGACTGACGGCTGGCACAAGCGAAGTCGGTCAAGTTCCGTTCCCCGATGCAGCTAACGGAAAATGGGTTAGCCCCATTTTATGCTAGCCTGGTCGTAAGTAACAGCTGCCTTCGCGCCTCACAGAACACCAGAATCACCCCAGCTACAACGAGCCTCAACAACATACGAACCAGCTCCCAATACCACCGATCTTCATCCTCAGACCGCTTTCAAGATGGGAGACGTCATGATAGAAAACCCTGCGAACCAGGTTCAGCCTCACCGAAAACAAATGCCGTCCTCGATACCAAACATCGATTCTCTGGAGGGTCTAGGAACCGATGGCACCGATGAGTACTCAACGATGAAGAAGCTACAACGGCATCTGGAGTGAGTTGGATTATTATAATGTGTTGGGAGTTACGGCTGATACGGGTATAGATACATTCATCTCCAAGAGGAGTACATCAAGGATGAACAACGGTATGACGAATTGGTCAACAGTCATCAAAATATGGCTAATATATCGCAGGAGCTTGAAGAGAGAGTTGGTGCGCGCACAAGAAGAGATCAAGCGGATCCAAAGCGTACCTCTCGTTATCGGTCAGTTTATGGAGGCCATCGATCAGAATACTGGCATCGTTCAGTCATCTACCGGATCCAACTATGTCGTCCGCATCCTTTCCACCCTCGATCGCGAGAAGCTCAAGCCTTCATCCTCCGTTGCTCTTCACCGCCACTCCAATTCCCTTGTCGATATCCTCCCTCCCGAAGCCGATTCCTCGATTGCCATGTTGGGCGCAGATGAAAAGCCGGATGTTACATATGCAGATGTTGGTGGACTGGACATGCAAAAGCAAGAGATTAGAGAGGCAGTTGAGCTTCCGCTCACTCACTTCGATCTGTCAGTAATCTGTGTTCTGTTATTTTGATAGCGGATTGGCTAACAGTTGGCAGATACAAGCAAATCGGTATAGATCCCCCGCGAGGTGTTCTCCTCTACGGCCCACCAGGAACTGGAAAGACCATGTTGGTAAAGGCTGTTGCAAACTCGACAACCGCAAACTTCATCCGCGTCGTTGGGTCAGAATTCGTGCAGAAGTACCTGGGAGAAGGACCTCGTATGGTTCGTGATGTGTTCAGAATGGCTAGAGAGAACTCGCCAGCGATCATCTTCATCGACGAAATTGACGCGATTGCCACCAAGCGATTCGACGCACAGACCGGTGCCGACAGAGAAGTTCAGAGAATTTTGTTGGAGCTGCTGAATCAAATGGATGGTTTCGACCAAACCTCGAACGTCAAGGTCATCATGGCCACCAACCGAGCTGATACCCTGGACCCTGCTCTTCTTCGTCCTGGACGTCTGGACAGAAAGATCGAGTTCCCCAACCTCCGAGACCGACGTGAGAGACGTCTAATCTTCACCACAATTGCATCCAGAATGTCATTGGCCCCCGAGGTTGATCTCGACAGTCTGATTGTCCGAAACGACCCCTTGAGTGGTGCTATCATTGCGGCAATCATGCAGGAGGCTGGGTTGAGAGCAGTCCGAAAGAACAGATACAACATCATCCAGGTCGACTTGGAGGATGCATATTCCAGTCAGGTCAAGTCCGCCAACGACAAGAACGTCTTCGATTTCTACAAGTAGTGGAGAAACGTTGGGGAGCTGGGTAGAGAGAGGTTGTGCTACTATTTGGGGCGTCCAGGACGGAATGGATACTGGTGGAATGAGCGTTCTTAGTAGGAAGCAAAGTGCGAGAACTCCTTTGGATCGCTAACGTCCGACAATACATTCGGACAACGATCAACTAAGGATTCGGGAGACTCTTTCACGTGTACCAATAATACCAAGATTCTAGTGTAAACATAGAACTGCTTCTTTTGCAATCACTCGTCTGTCTCTCCTCCTTGAATAGGAGCTTAAGTGAGCGACCCCTTTTCCAAGGAGGAAGACATTCTATTAGCGATGGATTTAACGATACTGTACCCCCAAATTTACTTCACTATGTTGTCAAATCCCAAGCCTTGACCGAAGACAGGTTCAATTCGGAGCAAAAGCAGGGAAGATGTGACAACCAACCAAGCCTTTGTAAAGAATGACCTCCTCTTCCTGAGATCGATTTAAAGCCACACTTATTTGGTGTATTTCATGTTCGATGCTCGAAAGAGCAAGGCTCTAATACACTCTAGGAGTTGCTAATTGGACTAGTCCTTCGTCCTCTCTTTCCTCGAACTCACTCGTGCACTGAATGCCTGGATGCCAATTCAACTCGAAGCGAGCGCATTCGAGTTCGCGAATTGTGTCTGTACCAAGTAAACATCCCTCTCGACTCACAACACAGCCTCACCAACAACATCACTAGCATTATCAGGATCACCGGCATCACAAGTCCGTTTCTTTTTCACAGCGAAGGAAATTAAGCACACGTCCTCGGATAATTATCATCTATTGCACACAATAACGTTCAAATCTAATCAACCCCCAGCCCACCCTATGCAGCCCGCTATGGTATCGTACTAAAACACGAATTGAGAGAGAAAACAAGGTATGGTATCCCTCCAAACATAAAGCACAGTAGAACAACAAAACCGCTAGACGCTATCATAAGCAAACAAACAATCAATCAATCAAAATGATCTTTCCTTTCCTCCCCTTTCCTCCAGCAAGTCATGTATGGTTGCACCCCACCCCCACACCACGCCAACGCCAAAGATTCATTATGCATTACCCATTAAGCCCATCCGTTCGTTCGTCCGTTCGTTTGCTCGTCTTAATCTCTCCCTCTCATCGTATATCAAAACAGTACTTTCTCACACATTTCATCATTCATATGCACCTCCCGCCGCTCAAAGACCAAGAGTGAGGTTCATCTCCACCAACAGCTTCACGAACAGCTTATGCAGCTCAAAGAAGAAATCCGGCATGCCAACCAACTCCGCCAATCCCCTAGCCCTCAAACTCATGCCCGCGAACTTGCCATCCGGCCCTCTATTGCGACCGCTGAGGAAGGCAGAGGTAGGCGTGTTGTTATTGCTATTCCCACTTCTCTCGTCACTATTGCTGAAGCGAGGACTGTTGACTGATTCAGCGCGCTCGAGTTCCGCTTCGGCGAGCCCTTGGATCCAAGCGGCTGTTTTGCGGAAGGCGTCGGAGAGGAAGGAGAAGCTTTGCATGGCGGCGCGCTCGCGGTGAGTGCTCAGTGCCATGAGAGCGTAGACGCGGCGACGGCCTCGCGCGTTGGGGTCCGGGATGCGGAAGATGTACGCGGTGGTGTAGCCTGCTTGGGGGTCGCCAAAGAAGATCGGTCCGCCGGAGGTAGATGTCGCGGACGTTGGGCCGGAGGAGAAAGGGTTGTTGATGAAGGGGGAGGTCGGTGAAGAGGTGCTTTGGGTGGAGGATGGTGGGAGGGTCTCGCAGGATAAGGTCCGTAAACAGGATTGCCGGATTATGGAGAAGGAGGCTGGCGCGAGAGGTTCGTGGGTTGACGTATAGTCCAAGTAGTGGTCATGCGAGTTTGTAGAGGAGGAAGAGGAGTTGCTGGAGGATGTGCCGACTCGGACGAGTGTTCTTGAACGATTCCTCCGATGCGAGGGCTTGCTTGAGATCGCATTCTCTGAATCTGAGGAAGTGGAAGAGTTCGAGGAGTCGGTCTTAGGTGGAGAGAGGGTATTGATCCGTTCGTATGGTTTGCGCGTTCGAAGAATTGGACCATGGTTGTCTATCTTGCCAGTCGCAGGACCCTCCTTCGTCTGCTTTGGCAGAGTGAGTGAGCAGTTTTCGCATGGTATGGCTCTCTTCTTGTCATTCTCATCATAGGTCTTGCGGAAGCTCGAGTCGCGTCTGGAACTACCACCATGTGCGCTTTGTAATGCGGCAACTCTTGGGGACTCGGGTGGCGTCTCGATCGCAGAAGAGTTCTGGAGAGTTGTGGCTACAAAGTCACCACTCAAACTCCGAACATCTGAAGATGTCGAATTGGTCCTAATAGAAGGCCGAGTGATAGCTGCCAGGCCGTCCGCGGGGTTCAAAGATCGAGAGCTGCTTGGTCGTCGCGTGCTCATTCTCTCCTCATCTTTGAAACAGGACGAACATCCAACAGGAATTGGCTCTGTAATCATGACAGCAGTGGGACCATGCGTGTCGCAATAGTGAGCGAGACAGAGCTATAATGCAGACATAGTCAGTCATACGTTCTTGTAATAGCTTTCGACATTGCGCTTGTTCGAGAGGGCGCAAAATCTGGTCGACAGTGGGGCAGCGAACATGCGACCAAAGATAAGGGACGGAGGCGAGGGGTAGATAGATAGATCTATGTATCTTACAATGGTCGCCATGATTGGATCAGAAGGTTCCCAGGAATCTGGTTCGGTGCAAGATGCGGTGCGGTGGGAGGGGGGTGGGTGTCTCAAAGCTCCTCGCACCCTTTTCGTGGGGGATGGAGCTGAGGAGTGGAGGTGGTGTAGTCGATCGAAGTAGTCGGGGAGAGAACTCGAAATAATATGGTGCAGTGCCGTGCAGTGCAATGCAATGCGTCCCGTCCAGTCGGTTGCAGGTCTTGAGGTTTCGCGTCGGTCGGTAAGTCGGGATAAAGTTCGGCAACGGACAGGAGAGAGAGGGGGAGGGAGAGGGCTAGAGTTGGGTCTCGTCTCGACTCATAGTATCAGGAAGGGAGGGGAGAGAGAGAGAAAGAAATAAAGAAGAACTACAGATACACAACTTGACAGCAACCGAGGGGAAAGGAGGGTGATATACAAGACATGACACGACACGACACGAAAAAAGCAAGACAAAGATAGAAGTGCCGGAAGAGAGAGAGAGAGAGGGACATGGGATATAAGTAGTAAGTAAGTAAGTAAAGGAAAGACAACACTTGTTCCCGGCCACACCGCTTCTAGTCCAAACCTCCCTCAGCACAAGCAAGCAAGCACAGCTCACGGCGGCGACCTTCCTCATCTTCCTCATCTTCCTCACCTCCCTCCATCCCTCCCTCCCCTCCCTCATTTCATCTCAGCTCCCCCCCCTCCCCCTTTATTTTATTAGCATGATCTTTCACGTGTGAAGCGAGTCGTGCGAACTACATACAGTAATCACTACACTACAAGTGAACTCTCGTTCCGTGGAAGGCATCGCATCCTAGATCCCGGACGCCAAAGCTGCATCGTCGGCGTCTTCTTCTATATTAGCCAAATGCAGTGTTGCCCAGGACCAGGACGGCCCCATGCAGACATGTGCCATTACCAAGCCACATCACACTGCTGATCAACCGTCGGAACGGTCCGGATTGTGACTCTGTCTTTCTCCCATGCGATGGAAGTGTTGGAAGCTTTGGAAGAAGCACGAAATGCGCAAGGGGGTGGTCAGCACTCCATTCATGTGTCCGAGACCCCCCTACCTACCCTCAGACCAACATTATATCCTCAAATTTCTATTTCAAAACTCTCAAACAGAGGCCACCTACTGTAACCATCCCTTGGTCCGACTCGATCGACCAACATCAGACGGAAGTAAGTCTCGTTCCGCCTTCTTTATCGCCGTGCATACGACATGACGCCTCTTCTGCACATCCACCACAGCACACGCGTGAAGGTGAACCCAACTCCCAACCACCAACCATGCAGCCATGCTATTTCCCTCGCTCAGCCCGTCCACCAATCGCGGAATGGAGAAATGTGATTCCGATCCCTGACCCACACCTCGAGTACTGTATCACGGCAGAAGCAAAGTCATTTCAAAGATACATACCCTAGCAGAAAAGCTCGGAATATGTCACATCTCCCGTTCCTTTCTCGTCGCTCTCGAAGTCGAGTAGTTTTTCCTTTCCTCGGAGCAAGGCAAGCGAAGTATTAGCCGAACCTCGAAAAGGGGCTCGGAAGCATCCGGCTCTTTTGTACCGTACTGCCCATAAGGAAGATCGGACCCGTGGACCGCCCGAGGCTATGAAACTCTCCATACTTTCCAAACTCTGGATTCGGGAAATCGTGGTTGCGGGGTAAGAAAAAAAGTCTGGGGGTTCGGATGGGTTGGGTTGGGTGGATGTCGGAATTGGGATACGACGGTACTTTCATTTCGTGTCACCCCGGGTAGATTGTTCTAGCTTTGTTTTGATACATCTGCTTTCCGGACTGCATTTACAGTCCTGATACGGTTCCGGGCAATGACTAACTCGTATTTCATTAAGGTACGGGCATTTACTTTCAAGTCAATTTCAATGTGACACGAGGCTAGTGCTACAGCCGCAGCTGCGCGATATTGGAAGCTCCGGAGCGGTGCATGAACTGCCATAAGACCACTCTCAAATTCGCTTATATATCGACGGACAGTATTTTATTATTATTTGTATTTAGAGGACTCTCAGATCATGTCACCTTCCCTTTCTGTCTAAAGTCAGTTGTGCGATTATGAACATGGAGCATTCTCCGATTCTCGGATCATCCGACTATCATTCTTGCCTCCGAGAAAGATATGGTTGAAAGACGTACAGTACTAGCCAACTGCTGTTAATCAAAAGGCTTTTTTACACCAAAATTCATACTATTAGGTCTTTTATAACAACATAACCTCTTTACGTATTTGTTATTCCTTTTGTAATATGATTTTTTTTATAAAAAAAATAACCTATGTTCTATTACTAGACCATAAAGCTTAATTACTTTAATCAAGCGAGATAATAAGCATGAAAGTATCACGTGCACTTTTTGTGCTAGATTTAGCGGGGAAAGGCGTGTTTTCTCATGACACGTGATCATATTTACTCTTAACTCAGCGAAACCTCTTTTGATTTTAAATCGGAGTACTACGGATTAAGTGCAATGTTATAATAAATAATTAATCTCAAGGAATTAGTTATGAGTAGTCGTGAATATAATAAAACAGTAAAGTGTAAAGTGTGACTTTTGGTGGGGAATCACGTTTCGGTTAACAGCAGTTGGCGGTGACTGTAGGTGGGGACAACATCTCCTCGAATATTTTCTTCGCGTGTCTCATTCTTGCAATCTGTAGAAAGAAAGAAAGGAAGAAAGAAAGAAAGGAAGAAAGAAAGGAAGAAAGAAAGAAAGGAAGAAAGAAAGAAGAAAAAATATCGTCATCGAACATCGTGAGAGTCGCAAGTTACATATTATTGAAAGGGCTGGGTGGGACATTTTGGATAGGGTCTTATATAGTTCGTTGTCATCTTGTCCACTTTTTGAAGGCTAGGAGTTCTCACCAAGCCAATTTACACTAATAATTTCAGGAAACAGATTTCATGGCCACAAGGAGACGCATAATTAGAGAGAAGGTGTTTATTTGTTAAGAGAAGCAATAGCTAACGGACAGATCCCGGTACGAACTATGGCCTCCTTCAACGCTCTCCCCAAGAAAAAGGTTTTTTTGTTTTTGTTTTTTTCATTCCCCTCAACCCAGATTGTCAGGCTCGCCGGTTCCGAGAGTACGGCAAAGTGACCAATCATTGACTCGCGAAATCAACGCCCATCAACACCTCTTATCTCCCCATCCACCACACATTCCCAGATCATCCAGGTATCCCAGCGCCACAATGCTCAAGAATTTCAATGCATCCATGCAAACATGTTTTCCACCACCTGGTTGGCTCACTAAGTATGAGCATATATCAAAAGCAAATCGAGCTCTGTCCAGACGCCAGCCGTTTCATGCCCTTCTTGCAAGAAAAGCCCAGACTCCAGAGATAGCCCGTGTGGAGAATCTCGCCCAAACGCCAGTACACCGCCCATCCAGTCATAACAGTTCGAGGTCGCTGAACTTTTAGATCCGGCTACCTCAGCTGACGAGAGTGGCATCCAGTAAAAAAAAATATGGAAAGGAAAGTCGTATGGTACAAACAGGAAGATGACCGTGAATGGGCAAGCCCAGCCCAGAATCAGGTGGGATATATCATACTCCCAGTCAAACGATCTGTGGAAGGGAAGGCCCGTTATTGTCGCTCTTCGAGTCTATCGGAAAGATGGTGACGGGAAAGTAATATTTACAAAGTCAACACCGCCGCCTCATTATCGTTTCTTGGTTGCGAAGGACTATTGATCCGGCGTGGACTGACCACGGCCGCCTCTTTGTCCCTCATAGCCATTTTGTCGCTGGCCCTGATTGCCGCCACCTCGTCGATTACCTTGGTCAAATCTGCCACCTCCCCGAGAGAAGCTTTGACCTTGGCCTTGGCCTTGACGTTGGGTTTGTGGTTGTCTCTGATCCTGGCTGGGGTTTGTCCTATTGCCTTGACGGCCGCCGCCGCCGCCATTGTAGTTGTTCGACCCCCCACTTCGTTGTTGCTGTTGTGATTGATCACGATTTGAGTCACGAGCAGATGGCTGACGGGTGCTCTGAGTAGTCTGGAAGTTGGAAACCGGTCGAGGGATGCTTTCTGGGGAGTCGTAAACGTAGAGGTTCTTGTCGATGTTTGCTGGGATCGGCATGATCTCGGTGCCTAGATCACGCTCGATGTTGTAGAGGTTAAAGCGGTCGTCCCAGTTGATGAGGTTGATTGCCAGACCGAGATGTCCGAAACGACCAGATCGACCGATACGATGAAGGTATGTCTCGGCGTTCTTTGGAAAGTCAAAGTTAATTACCACATTGACGGCCTGAATATCGATACCACGGGTGAGAAGATCGGAACAGACAAGATTGCGGCAGACACCGTTGCGGAAGTCGTGGAAAACGCGGTTACGGTTGGTTTGGAGCATGCGAGCATGGCTGTAGAAGCAGGAGTAGCCAAGTTCAGTGATCTTCTTGGCAAGAAGTTCAACACGGTTGGTGGAGTTGCAAAATATGATCGATTGATTGATTTGCAGTTTGGAAAAGAGGGTATTCAGGCAGTGAACCTTCTGGCTCTCCTCAACGAAGGCATAGTACTGGGTGATACCGCGGAGAGTGAGTTCATCCATAAGGTTTATTTCGAAAGGTGTGTCCATATTCTTGTCGGAGAAAGCCTTGACGGTGATGGGAAAAGTCGCACTAAACAGCATGACTTGGCGATCCTTGGGGTGAAATTGGAGGAGTTGTTCGATGACTGGCGTAAATTCAGGGGAAAGGAGTTTATCGGCTTCGTCCATGATGAATGTAGGACATTCGCTGAGATCGGCAACACCTTTTCCTGCGAGGTCGAGAATTCGTCCTGGAGTACCAACAATGACATGAACCGGGTCTTGTAAACGCACAATATCATCCCGCAGGAGTGTACCACCAGTCGTTACCATAACATTGATGCCGAGATGCTTGCCAAGAGTCTTGCAGACTTGAGATGTCTGCATTGCCAGTTCTCGAGTGGGGACTAGGATGAGGGCCTGGACTTTGTTGTTCTTCGGATTGACTTTTTGTAGGGCGGGAATCACGAATGCTGCTGTCTTTCCTGTACCGTTCTTTGCTCTTGCAAGTATATCTCGTCCAGTGAGCGCGACTGGAATCGCCTCTTCTTGGATGGGTGACGGCTTTTCGAATCCAGCTTCAAAGATGCCCATCAGCAACGATCGGTTCAGGTTGAAATCCTCGAATTCGAGGCCTTTCGTGGCCGTGACATCCTGTACACATAATTAGTATTCGCCGACAGCCTTGAAGCCTTGCACAGTACCTCCGTCTGTTCTCTGGTGTCTTTAGTAGGTACGTTGAGCCCCTTCTTCCAATCATCTGAAGCTGGAGTAGCATCGCTGCTTCAACATTAGCACAGCTATTCCCAAGCATCGCAATATGCCAGCATTGTTCACCTCAGCTTTGTAGCATCTAGCTTTCTTGCTAAATCGTCGGCCATTGTGTTGTCGAGGTTCTTTTTGGTGGTTAATGCGGGCTGCTATTGCACGAAGGAGGTTGGTGCAGGAAGATATGGCGTGGATCGGAGGGTCTTTGTGAGGCTGGCTCGTTATCAGTTGTAGGTGAATCTCGTAGCTAGCATGAATTTGGTTGTAATGCGCTGCGCAATCGAGCAGGAGGAGGTGGATCGAGAGAAGGCAGGCGGAGCCTCAGATCAAGGCGAGGGGCAGGCTTTCGGAAGCCTTGGTTCTTCTGGATTTGGTGCTGTGGCTTGGGCGCAGTGGTTTTCGAAGGACTTGTAGTCAGTTAGATCTGCGCGCAATTATCGAATTGGTGGTCAAAGGCCTTGTTCGTGAAGTATGGCTTGTAAACTGTGTGCTGGGGGTTTTGTGGGACGGAGGTGAAGCTGAGCTGCGGACGACGAGGTTGACAGAAGTTTGTAGGGCAAGAAGCGAGCCAAGGCTATGGCACGTGCTTGCAGGGGGATGGAGTTCAGCTCAATTGGCTTTTCGATTTGCGTTTTATGTTTGCATGTAGCAATCAAGCAATCTAATGTTCTAACAATCCACTGTTTCCGAGGTTTGTTTGAAGTAGAGGCTTTTGGTAGAGCTTCCTATCACCTCTCAAGACCATTCCACTCAAGAGTTCAAGATATGTTTGCAAGCAAAAGCTGTCCGCCAACACTGACCAAGTCTTGGTAAACAAATACTCATTGAGCAAATCATCTCCATTTTCCTGTAGATCAATAAACGTACGCACAATGTCACACGCAAAGTCCTGACGAAGGGGAATTCATTGTGAGCATTATACCATTTTAGCCATGTCCGATACAAGACAGACTAATTACCAGCTGGCTAGCCATCCCAACATAAATCATCAAGTCCAGAACGCCTTAAAACCCCAGATGATTACTCAATCAAAACTCCATGGCATCAGCACCCTCACGCTCTCGTTTGACCTTGACATCTTTCTCATCTCTCATCAGTGTCGATACGAAAGTCCTAAAGTAGTCGACATAAGGCTTCAAGCTCGTCTTCTCCCAGTCTTGTATTGTCTTCCCTCCAGTCTCTCCCTCGGGTGCTGTCCACTCATCAATCTCCTGCAGCAGCTCCGTAACAGTAGGGACTCCTAGTGGATCGAAATCTGCGCAAGTTTTTGTGTTGATCGGGACACAAACCCTACCGGTTCCGGGATGCACAACAAAAGGGCTCTTCAGCAAGTGGTTGAGATGCTTGCTAACCTCAATATCTAGTCGGGGGTATGTGTATTCGAGGACGATATCTTGCTTTGCATCAAGCAGTGCTTTGGGATCCAAGCTTTTGCTAGCCCCGGTCTTTGCAAGAGCGTCGATATCAGCCCATTTTGCTGTAGATGCACGACCAGGAGATGAGCTCCACTTCTTTCTTAGAGCCTCATTCAAGGTCTTGTCTGGAAGGAGCTGTAGCAAGCGGTCGAACTTCTCGTCTGTCTCCCACGGGTCCTGGTCGTGAAGGATATCTGTCTGGAAATGTGACTTTAAAATGTCAAGACTTCGGCTGTTGTGTCTTAGTTGATGCTAAGGCAAGAGATTTGGAATACTTACGCTACGTGAGAATGGAGCGGCCTCTTCACATTGACACGCTTGCCACTCTGAGCTCCACCTTTTATGACCTCGAGATATCCAGCAATGGCCCTCCTCTTCTGGTCATCCATTTGTCTAGCCTTCTTGTCGCATACCCAGGCGTGAGCTCCTCTACGTCCCGAGTATACCCACATAATGTGCTTGAAGCCAAAATCGTCGCGCAGTGCCACATCAATGACCTTGATGGCCATAGTTATAAATTGCCAGCATTTGTTGCAGATGTTAGCCTTGTCGCAGCATGTTCGAATGTCATCGTAATCCGTCAAATCAATATCGAAACACAGCTCTTTCGCAATGGGCTTGAAGGCGGCGGCTTTCCGGAGAGTTTTACGGTCGCGGGGATTCGTGCTGTATACTGGCCCAATCTCGAACCTCGAGGGCATAAGACGAAGTACATCTTTGCGGAGCCTTTCGCCATTAGCAATCAAGGAGTCTCATTCGGGGTTAAGAGCTTACAGGTCAGACGTGGGAAATGCCTGGTATCTGAGATATGCGTCGTTTTGTAGTGTAAATGCAAATTCGCGGTGGCCGAAGTCGTTCGAAGGAGTAGGAGAATGATTGAGCCATTGGAAAAGGTACCGCCAGGGAAAGAGTCGTTGGTAGAACGATCGCATTACTTCTGGGTCGGATGCTCGAGAAGAAGGTCCGATATGACTAGGGAATTAGCGGTAATATTGGGAGGATCAGGAGAAGAACTCACACAGGCGATGGTGGTGCTTCCGGTGGGGAGCTCGTAATCTTCAAGTTTTGACCTGTTGAGCTTGGGAACTCCTCGTCCGAGTCCATATCTGCAAAAAGATCTTCCAACTTAACTTCAGGTGTTATTTCAGATTTCACAGGTACTTCTGGGGTCGTATCTGCTTCTGCGACGTCTGCCATTGTCATGTCCTGGTCTGCCAACTCGCTTTCCTGGGTATCGCCATTTTCTGCGAGGGTTTCTTGGGTCAGAGTTATCTCTGTTGTCTGGCTTTCTTCTTTGTTGGTATCTGCTTCTGCATATACACTATGATCTGGATTTGTAGCATCTTCGGGGGAGATGGAGTGAGGCATTTTGGGCAATTGTTTTGTTGTCGATTGAATCCGATCTGTTGCAGTGGTTCTTGGAGAACGCGTCGCGGTGGAACACGCGTTAAAGTGGTCTTGGCATGTTCGATCTAAAATGGTACTAGGGTGGCTCGCTTACCTCCTTTTCTTCCTCACTCGACCAACAACAAAGCAAGATATCAGAACGACCAGTTTGCCCAAAAATTCTGAATATGCTGCAGAGAGTCTTGGTAATTATTGTATATACTATTCCCATTGGCTTGTGCTTGTGTGCAGAGTGCTTGCGGGAAATCGACTAGTACTTTCTCAATCTTGAGCAAATAATCATTTCGTCAAAAGGTATACAAGCTCCTAACACCAAGGAGATGAACGGCATAGGCAATCATCACTCATCAATCTCCTCAATCCTACTAGGGAACGCCCCCTCGATCCTCAATCTCGACGCTCTCCCCAGGTCCATGTTACTCTTCGAGGAACTCGGACCCAGCGCCCTCCTGCCCTGTGGACCAACAGCATCCTCAGCCCCCTTATTATACGCGAAGTAAAGCGCCTCCTGGCTCTGTGCCAACATCTTCTTCTCCCCTATCAATTTCATGCTCCTTCTATGTCTCGCCTCATCCTCTTCATTGCGCAGTTGACTCATACTCGCAGCCTGCTTCAATGCGTGCGAGTTCCTCGCCTCTTGAATACGCAGTCGATCGTTCTCCTTCGCGATGGCTGCTGCGTGCAGCTTTGCCTCATGGGCTTGACGAAGTTGGAAGGCCCTATTCACCCGATCTAACTTCGCTTGTTCGGCTTCTTGTTCCAAAGCGAGCTTCCTGCGTGCTGCGGCCAGTTCTCGTTGTTGCTTCTCTACTTCGCGGCGAATTTCCTCTTCCTCTTCCCTCTTACGCCTCTCGGCATCTTGTCGCTCTTGTTCCGCTTTCGCAATGTGCTCGGGCGGATTAATCATATCCGGTGGCTGAGGGCCATTGATCTTCCAGTATCGATCCTCAGCATTGAAATCTTTCAGCATCGTGATGAGACTCTGAGACTGCGAGTTGTCGCCTCTACATTTGCCTTTTTCAACATATTTGGTGGGCGAGTAGGTGTACTCGCCGTCCATGAATAGATTGAAGTCTCGATTGATGTATTTAAATTGTCCACATTCGAGGAAAGCTCTAGTCATCATATGTGGATTTGCGCTGTCGAGTGCATGCATCAGAACCGAGCGGTTGCCAGCTTGCGGAAGACGATCCTTTGTTAAAGCACCACCTTTGATTAGGCATTCGATCGCTCTCTTCGCTGCAGTGATCTTTTGCGGAGTCGTCAATTGTGATTTGAGGAGGTGAGTTGGGGCTTGGAAGCAGAGCTCGAACAAAGGAGGTCGGCCTTCGAAGCGAGGGCATGGAAAATTTGGTTCATGGCCATTGTCCAAGAGGAGCTGAATTGCATCCGCGTTGACCGTACGAGCAGCTTCGTGGAGACTACCATCATTTGAAAGGGCTTTTGCGGCAAGTAAAGCTTGCATGCTTGCAATGTCGTTCTTCCGGGCTGCCAAACTCAATGGAGACACATAGTCCTCGTCGACTGCATCAACGTCTGCGCCTGCTGCTAGGAGAGCCTGCACAATTGGCTGACGTCCATGCTCGATCGCCAGGTGAAGGAGCGGTTCGGGGTGGTTATGGAGATTGGCTAATGCGGTAGTCAGTCAAATGCAATGCAAAATGCTCGAACCAAATTTTTTCAAAAGATCGAGGTGCGGATTTCGTAACGGTACTGAACTTACCCTGTCGATTTATCAGACACTCCACGATATGATCACCAGTTTGCTTTCCACCAGTCATGGCCCAGTATAAGGCGGTAAACTTTCCACTTTCAGACGACATAGCTTGGTCGACATTGAAACCGGCATCCAGCGTTGCCTCCAGAATATCCAAGCTACTCGGGTAATGCTTGATGCAGAGAAAAATTGGCGGTTCAGGTATTTCTGGGTGCATATAATCGGAGTATAGATCATCTGCAGCCATCTCCATGAATGCCTGTATGACCGCGAGGCATGAAGATTCTGGGAGTCCTGACACGAGAGCGTAAGGAAAGGCCATAGAAACTGATTCGGATGCCGGTCTCATGGCTAACATTCTCCTTATTAAGGCAGCCTCGCCTCTTTCCGTCGCAACCTGTAGCGCTTCTCCGTCTTTGTGGTCAATATTCGCATGCTGGAGCAAGGTGATTTCGAAATGTCTTGCACTAGGTTGGCCATCTTTCACGGCTCTGATTAGAGCATCATCGACTGCAGTTCCCTCTGCTCCATGTTCGATTAGGAGTGTCATAATTTTGAATGCATCTTGCTTTTTCCAGAAGGCTTCCTCCGCCATGAGAGCTCCAAAAACCTTTGACGGAGCAGAGCCATCTCTACACTGTTCAAGCAAGAGTTTCAGAAGAAGTGTGTTGAGGCTCTTGGCAGCGGTTATCAGGGGACGATATCCTTCATAAGTGACTGGAGCGCGGAAGGACAGGAGAACTTCAATGGACGGCATATGAGGTCGTCTTTCCTGAACGAGACCATCCAATGCGGCAGCCACCTGATTGTCAATTGCCTTTCCAGACTGTAGGATCAACTCCAATGCCCGAGGTCGGATCCTGGGATCAAGAGCAAGAGACGATTGAAAGCTTCTAGCCAAGACATCTGGCGAAGGTCGGTGCGCACTATTGAGGAGCTTCTCTAGGAGAACCAAATTTCCAGCACGACAGCAACGATCTAGAGCTTCGCCACCTAAAGCATTGACAGAGGCTCCGTACTTTAGCAGAAGGTCGCACATGGCTAGACCCTCCTGGCCTTGCTTCGTTGCATTTACCAGTGCCGTATCTAGAGGTGGCCCCTGTAAACCGGCATCAAGAATGAGACGAAGGATTTTCATCTTCTTCGCGGAAGGCGATGCCGACAGCAGAGAAACCTCGAAAGCGCCAACCAAACTAGCGCTGTAAGGCTGCTGAAATTCTCCTCCAATTAACAGTTCCAGGATGCCAATGTTCTCGGAACGAGCTGCAGCTGTGATCGATGCACCTCCATCAAGGTCCACAGATGCTCCTGCTTCCAGGAGTATTCTGCAAAGCTCATCCTTCTGACCCGCGACAGCTAGCAGCAGAGCTTTGGAGCATGAATTTCGTGGTGGGCCGGCGCCTACTAAGAGGTGACAGTACTTCAACTGATCACGGGGAGTTCGCAATCTCATCGCAGATTCGAGGGCATTGTCAAATGAAAGCTCGTTAGGACGCTTAGCGAGCAACAGCTTCAAATGCTCTTGATAGTTACCTGTTACAGCTTGGCATAGAGCATGGCCATTCTCAAAGTCGACGGAGGCGCTACGGAGGATCAACATCAGGAAGTCGATGTTGTGGTGCTCGATGGTCATAGCGATGGTAAGACCCTTGTTGACTTCTTCGCCTATTGCACCAGCATTGATCAACTTTTGGCAAGCTTCGAATCGATGGTTGGAATCATTGTAGCTCAAAGCTACGGTGAAAGCTCGATTCAATGATGTGACATGCGGACGTCGCTCCAACATCATGTCTAACAGAACCATGTCGAACAGCTTTGTAGCTTCTAGGATGGGCTGGCCATTGCGAGTATTGACATCCGCACCTTTGCGAAGCAGTATCTGTGCAAGCCTTCGGCGAAGAATGGTGTCTCGCGTAGCGATTGCAACTGGCAAAGCATCCGATAGCGCTGGGACAGGAGGGTTACCCTCAAGTAACATGTGCAGTAGGTTCTCATCGCCAGCGGCTACAGCGGAACCAATTGTGGTATCTACAGCGGCACCATCCGAAACTAGAATATAGATGATCCGATCCTCTTTCGTTGTGTCTCGACCAGTTGTTGTGTTTCGATTCTGCAGCGCTATTTCCAAGGCTCTATTTTTCGCTGTCCTATTCGAATGTCGTGACAGCAATTGCACGACTTCAACATCGCCACCAGTTGTAGCTTTCTCTAGAAAGTTACTTGGCTCATCAGGGCGTTTTCTGGACATGACTCCAAGTGCACTGCTCTGTTGAGGGATGGTGTTGATATCCCCACCTGCTTTAGTGAATTTTCCTAAGAGAACTTCGACGACTCCAGGTCCGGCTGTTTCGTGGCCGTCAATAACGGATTGGATAGCCCGGAATAATTCTCTTTGACTGAAGCTAGTGCGTTTGGACTTCGGCGTAACGAAGCGCCTGAGTGATGACCGCTTCTCAATCTTAGCATCCTTATCCCGAAGAAGGATTTCTTGGGCCCTGGATTCATCTTCCATTGTACGGAAACTATTTCGTCCAGTATAAATACCAGGAGACCGTGGACTTGGTCGTATGCTTGGAGCGGGTTCACGATTGATTTGGCGTTGCGACATGTAGTCTTGAACATCAGACCTCGATGACCATTGTGTCTCAGTTTGTGGACTGGGACTTGCATCCAGCTCTTGCGGTGCTGGCGAGCTGTGTCGTTGGCCTCTTCTCCGGGACCACGGACTTGAATCTGCGGCCGAGTTATCGTTGAAGCCGGCATCTACCGGTGAACGAGAATGCTCCTCTGGCATGCGTGAACCGTGAGAATCATAGTGTTTTCCTACATTGGTAGGACAGTAGGGTGAGAGGTTATCCTCAAAGTGTTGTCTCTGGGATCCAGATCGATGTTGGAAGTCCGAAGTTCGATCGCAGTCTGAGATAGCGGGATCTTGCTCTTCTCTCCTTGTTGCCGAGAACTGCCTCGGTCTTTGCGTATATTGAGGCTCATTGCCATCGATTGGTACATTGTTCTGACTGCTATGCCTTGGTGATGGTCTTGTGTGATGTGTTGGCCCTTGAATATTCCGAGACTCGTCCTCTCTTTCCCAGGAATTGTTTCTAGCATTGCCGACATTCAGGTTCTTGCCAGCAGAATTGCGGTATGTGGTCCTTCCTGGCATAGGGTATGTTGGCTGAGCCCCATCATTCTGATCGTCCATGTCTTCTTGGTGATAGGTGTGTGATCTTTGGCTCGGTAGATCTCGGAGAGTTCTACCACCAGCTGGCATTTCGGTTCGCCCAGCCATATTCCAATGTCGTCAAACTTGGATGACACTTTCACTCAGATTGTTGTCTTTTGAACTACTCAACAGAAGTATCTGAACATGCTGGTTTCGAATCTGCCTTGGGCTGAGCACTAAACTAGAGAAGCCCGTGTGACATTCAGAAACGGCAGTTTACTGATCAGGCTGAGGCTGAAAATATGTAGTACAGCCTCAGGGAACTTTTTAGACAATAGAAAGTGCCAAAGCAGGTAGACAGGAAATATATCGAACAAATGAAAGAGGGAGAATTAATGGGAATATACTCAGGAGTTCGTGGGCTGAGACCTGAGAGGCTCAGTAAGAGCTGTGCAGTGCGCCTCCTGCCCTAAAAGAGGCCAGGCTCGGGATTCAAGTCAGAAGAGTATTGATTATGCACTATCAAAACGCCAAACAAGCCACCAAATGTGATATTGGCATGTGTCGGATTTTGATTTGCACAAGACAAGCCAGCCTCGTTGCAGATTTATTTTAGGGGAAGTTCATGCGGTGTGATGCTGCACGCCAAACGGCAGCGAAATTGCGTCCACACCTCAGCCGCAAATCGGGATCTCTTTGACGGCAAGGCTCGAACTTGCAGAACTTGAAAGATATTGTACTTGTGCTCAATTGATCATGGATCCCACACCAATCGTGGATGTTCGGTCGGGTGTTTCTTCAATTGTCCATCAATTTTCTGAAGCTTTGGACGTTTTTCAGAAGTGGCGTGTAGGAAGAGCTGGAAAGAAGGCCGTGGGACAAGAAGAGTGCAAAACATCGTTCGAAGAAGGGAAGTCGACGATAGAAGACAAGTTCAACCAGTGCTTGCAGCAACATGGAGCAAGATTCGATCGAGGAGATAGTAAATCCCGACACAACCAACGTAAAAGCCACTTACTTACATTAAATAGGAATATGTATCGATGTCCTGATAGATACACGAGCAAAGTTTGACAAAGGCGTTCTTGAAAGCTTGTCTCGACATGTCGCAGGGAAGTTGTCGAAGGGGGAGAAGATCAATCCCTTGGAACTCATTGTGGTATCTGAATCGACGAGGAAAGAGACAATCATAGCTATGGATGAACTCTCTCGGAGGATTTCGAATGGTTCCGTTGGTCCATACACAACGGTGGATCCCGGGGATGTGTTGCCTCCAATGCCACTTCGGCCTGTACGAATTCCCCAAACTCTGGGAACCAACTCAAACTTGAGCCGGACATCTGTCACAAGCAACCTACAGGGCGTTGAAGACAGGAGCTCAGGTACACTGCATTTGCGTCCCCAAGCATCGCAGGCTTCGTTCGCAAGCGTCAATTCGAGCCAGACTTCATTCCCAACGCCGTTTGCTCCAATCCCTCAGAGATTTAGCACCCAGGTGCCTTCTACGTGGAGTTTTCCCGACTTTGGCACTTCCCAAGCCTTGGTCAGAGCAAGGCCTTCCAGTTCTGCCACTGCCTTGTCATGGATGAAGGATATGATTCCCATCAAACCGACCCGCCCATACTACGACATTACGCCTTTGAAGCCAACTCCTGATGTTGTGCCAACCTTCACTTATGACGTTGACACCGAAGACATCCTGGACGAAGGAGCAAGAGCAACCCAGAAGTTGTGGGCTGCTGTAGATTGTGAGGAGAACAGTCGGCTTCGAGCACATGCTCATTCTGCGCCTATACCACAAGGGCCTTGGAAGAGCATGTTTGGAGAGGATGAAGACGAGGATGATGATGACAGATCGCAGGCACCTTTGCCACACAGGGAAGAGAGTTCATCAACCTTACCCGTTGATGAAAGCTCGCATATGTTTCTGACACCCAGACTTCCGGGAGCGAGGCCATCTTCGGCACAAGGAGAAAGAAGAGTCCGCAGTCAACCCATGTTGGAATTCTCGGTGGCGACTCCACGATTTAGAAGGCATGTAAGCAACCCAGCGACCCGTCCGAAATAAGGCAATGCGAACCAAACCTTTGAAATACCGGATTGCGATCTTTGAATGCCATGCTGTGGCGGCCCGGGAGTGTTTCGTGTGATACGGCGAGCTTCATATCATCCTGTGAGCAGAAATTTCAACACCCACAGGCTATGAGGACCACTTAGCAAAGTCCGAAGAAATACACAGCACTTTCAAACAATTTCTCCAGCGTGAATGATGCCAAGAGGTCCTTAGATCCCTATAGAAGTTGAAGTCCATGTATGGTCTAATCGAACAGCATGAGTACCGAGATGTGGCAACAGGATTCCGGTTCTGAATAGTTGCAAAGTGGTGTGTTTTTCTGCCAGGTCCTGGATAACATAGCGTTGTGATATTTAATGTTTCGAATAATCAATTTGCATGTCCCTTTCTTGTGCAGAGATGACCTAGCTGATTCACTTCTGAAAAGCTCCAATTTTGAAGGGCGTTAAAAGTCCTCGTGTTTGCGTCTCTTGCCTCTTTGCCAAAGAGATATTTGACAACGCTGCATTAGTTGGCATTACGTCTCGGTTATCGCCGTCTCAGGAAAAACACCATGTAAATTCCCGAAGCAGGCCAAAAAGAGAGAAACCCAAACGGAAGAGACTCGCTCGGTCTATTTTCGCGATATCTTGCCTAATGAAAGCCCTTTCAGATACCTATGTATCTCTAGGAATATTCAAGAAAAATCCCGGGATTTATTTCCCTTGTATCCATTTACTATCCGAGTAATAACTAAGAGTAATAACTAAGATCAACCAAACGAAAGATAAAAATGCAAAAGTTTGAAGAATTTCTCTTCTGGGAGGGCTCGAACTGAAGAACTATTAGTTTCAAGCTTCTGAACGATCCACATTGACTGCTTACCCTCCAACCTCTCGATTGCAGTGTTTAACAGTCGAACGCGCTAGCCAATTGCGCCACAGAAGACTGTATCATACAGCTGGGACTGTGTAATATATAATTGGAAGTGCTTATTTGACTACTCATTATCTAACGTTTTTTTCCAATTCTCAAACTTGTGTGGTGGGTGTGGTGGGGACGTTGGTTTAGCGAAGGGTGCGCATTGGTTGACTTAATCTGATCCTCTCGAGCCCTCACTTAAAACAGAGCAGACGGCTTTACAGAGGGCCAAGTTTACGTTCTCAGGAAGCTGTCCTCCGGCTTAACATTTCTTCCAATTCGCAAGAGCATCATGATGTTGCAGGAGCAGGATTGCTGTTACTGCACAATCCATATCCAACTGACTGGAAGGCTTTCAATTACATGACAGCCGAGTCACTGACGAGAACCTTCTTTTCCATAGATTATCATTACTACCACTCATGGACAGTTGCCTGGTATATACAAGAAGTTATTCATTCATCATCACCGTTCCCATCTGTCAATGCCCATACTGCCTCCTCGTCCCATTCAGCCTCTTCCCATTGACCTTCAAGTCATATGCATTCATTTTCTTCGGTACCTCTGCCGTCAAAGCATGCCACATCTCCATGACCCCAGCGCGCCTAGCTGGTAGCATGCTATATTGTAGGCTATAGAGATTCTTGCGGTGGATGGGAGGTACGAATTTCCCAGTGGCAAGCCCAAGTAACACGCGAGGTGACATGTAATGCTTCCGTATTCGGTGTCCAAGTTGAAAGTACTGGTGGAACATGGCACGGAAAGTGAGGGGGACAGACTGTAGTTCGTCAGTAGAGTCATTGATCTTGGAGATAGTTCATACTTACTTTGAGGTAGATGTGTGAAGTTGGTGGTACTGTGAGTCCATTTGGGGAAGAGGTGATGAGCTGAGCATCTCGAAGCTCGAAGCGGATGCCGCCTACTTTATGTCAGAACACATCTATTGAGAATAGCAGGACGAGACTACCTGGAAGTCGCTGAGAATCTTTGATCCGCAGCATCAATGCAAAGAGAGGGAAATGATTCAGACAAGCAAGTAATGTGTCTAGAGCAGCTTTCAGGGAGATGATGGCCATGCGTGCACATGCGAAAGTGAGGTAGAATACAATCACAGTAGGTAACAGGAAGAAGAGGAGCGTAAACAATATCGTGCCCAGAAGTAGTTGATCGAGATCGTAGTCGCAAGAGTCGATACGTTTTCTGAGTACATTGTGTTTCTTGCCTCGGAAAAGCTGGAAGAGCGATAGTAGTATGGTGTACTGCCAGTTGAAGATCCGGGCAGAGGCCAAATAGAACGAGTATATATGGAGGGTCAGTATTGATAGCAGATCCGAAAAGAGAGCAATCGGCATGCTGGCGCCTGCAAAGCTGGAGAAGCCGATGAACCAAATGATATGAGGCAGGACAGGTCTCAGAGTCTCAATACAGCCTGTGATACATCAGTAATGAATTTCACTAAGAGAACAATCAACTTACTGCTCCAATGGTCGATGACCCAAAGGAAGAGATCACCAAGAAAGGCAGCCAACTCATTGTTGAGCTTCAACCCTCCACTAAAGGTGAGAAATCAGTACATGCAGTAGAGTCTAGGGGGATTTCGGGCTTCATACGGCCAATACATCAACCAGAAGATGGTTCGTTGCAGAGCTTGAATCGAGTATAGCCGAAGGATCTCACTGATGGCCTCAGCTACCCAAGTAGAATTATCAATTATGTAACTTCCGAGGGCAATACCTATTATGACATCCTAAGTCGAAACAATTAGTCGTTATGATTCATGGCTCAAAGATCTAGAGACTTGTTCTTACATTGGCAACAAGCCAGAGTGAGTTGTAGAATCTAATGTAGTCTGGATGGCTTGTCGTGACACTCTCCCAGTCATCTTTTCGCCTCCGCAATGTCAGGCTGTCGAACGAGTCAGCTAAATTCTTTCTTAAAGTTCTCCGAAGCCTTGGTGACATGCAAGAGCCGTAGCATAGCACCATAATCACAGATTGTAGGTCAGGTTGAACTCCTGCATGGCGACGAATTAGCAACTACCACATCAAAGGTAATATGGAAATGGTAACAAAGAAATGTCTCCAGAACATCTTAAGACATTGAGAATAGAAAGTGTTGGTTCCCACAGTACTTACACTACTGTATCGGGAGGTAACAAAATTGTTGTAAACGGATCTCCACCTGCTGAGCTGTTGCTGAGACATCCTTTAACGCAGCATAGTCGGGCTTGGCTCTCCATTCCAAAATAAGAAGCAGAGTCTCAGCAGCTATTCGGTGGCACAGTAGTCCAATCACGAAGGCCCGCCGAACAATCGGGTAGAGGTAGACAGTGACCATCTGCCAAATGGCAAGTACCACGAAGTCTCTCATGGTAGTAGCAGATTCAACAACGCGTTCTGACACGCTCAAACTTCGCCGAGACCGTCTACCAACAAGCGAGATATTCCTTTGAAGGAGCGAGTGCAGTTCCGACGAACAGTTGATTTGATTGACGATTCTTGGGAGGGCCAGTTCCTTTGGCGAAGCAGAGTGTTTGCTGACAGTATGAAGTTTTAACTTCTCGACCAAGGCTTTCACTCTCTTCCTGTTCTTCAGCTCTTCACGCTCTTCCTCTGCGTCTACGGTTCCTGGCGCATGAGTTGCAATCTCGGACTTGTCCCCCAACGCCAAAGAAATCGGGTTCAACGATATGTACTGCATCCGATGAGGTAATGGTCTGTCAAACACAATAATTTGTATTGTGGATGCTCTTGCGCAGGATATCTGGGGAACTTTAATACTCGGTCCAGTGGCTGCATGCATCTGCAAATTCTCAACCTCGACTCCTGGGGTGTTTGCGAGTCCTAGAACGTGCATTGACGACTGTCCACATAATTCATGTATCCGTGCGATTGGATGTGTGGCATTTCGAAAGAGTGTCCCAACTTTCAGAGCATTCTCTACATTTCGTGCCTGGCTCGATGTCAGTCAATCTCTGGCTGACAATATTTTCACTACTCACGTCGACATCTTCCAGTATTGCCACTACGAACACATCCAGCCCCGAATTCCTCCATCCTACAATTACTCCTGGAGAGTCGGATTTCGGTATGTCCAGGGGCCAAAATATCCTCATGAGCCCATCATGCTCGGGCATGACAGCTTTCTTCTTTCCGTACGGGTCCCTAAAACGATCCCCTTCTTCTAAGTTGTTCCCTAGCAGATATTCCTGCACTTCCAGCTCTTGGGTGCTACAGTTGTATTAGATATGTCCAATGCGCCAAAGGAGGTAGGTTCCCACCAGATCTGTTTCCCTCGAGGCGAGCCTTTCCACAGGAATTATGAATAAGAAGAAGAACAAGGAAAGAATAGCGAATCCTTTTGCCGTACGTGCCTGGGAATTGGACGTTAGAAGTAGTTGTGGAAGCTTGATGGAGTTCTGGAACTTACGACGACTCCGTGATCCCAGGCGAATATCGCAAGGTCATAAAGTCTGGTAACAAGATCCCACCTCGCAGTGATGTAGCCGGCTACGAAGATCGCAAGAGTGAGGATTGAGAAGGGGTGCATGAATCTCTGCCGGTTGCTTGAGCATCACCGTTCTTGTGGGTGGTACTCTGCTCCTGTCTGGCTGTGGTTGTGGGAGCAGCCGACAGAACAGCTTGCACAGACGGGGAGCTTTGAAATCGTGGCTGGTGCTTGGAAGTTTCGCAATTGCAGATAGGCAGAGATCGCAGAGATTGTGACGGTATGATCAAACTGGAAACAGCTCTCCCATGTTAACGATGAGCAGACGAGGCTCTGGGCATGCTGTAAAGTAGTACAGAGAAGAGGAGGCTGATCCATAAATGCAATTTCAAAGTTCCCCGTCTCTGGCGCAACCCTTACAGGGGTAGAAATTAAGCCTCGTCACGTTGTCGGATAATACCCAGTTCGAACTTCTGCTTTCTCTCAAAATATTTACACACTTCATGCCATTTATTATATTACCCGATCACCTCTCCCTGGCAGATTTTGTTTGGATGCTCCAAACTCATGAAATCATCGATCCATCCAAAGTGTGTGATGAAATATACGAGAACTCCCCACAGAGACGGAATATCTCCAGATCCAACAAGGCTTACGTTTAGACCAAAGCTCTATTGTCCATCCATTTCTCTTCCCCATCTCATATCTAATCTTAGGTAATTGCCTTGCGTTGTTAGAAACACTGGGTTTTGCCTACTATAGCCATAACTTAGAGACATTTGAGAACAGAGGATCCAACCAGGCCAGGGTAGAATGAATGCGGGAGAAATATATTGTGTTACAGTCCACAAGGGCAACTCCAAGTATGCAAACCACCTGTTTCCTCCCATGTTGCGAACAGAGAAGAGTCTGGCTCATTGTAAAGTCCCACCCTAAACGCCATCTCGATGCCGCTACAAGTACAAATCGAGAACACTTTAAGCAATTAGACCTAGGCAAAGGTTCTATGACAGAACTCGGGTCAGCTATGATCTGTGAAAATAGAGAGATCTACTAACACTTCCGACGCATAAGAGCAGCATCATTCTCTTTGTGATCTTCCCGAGCTTCCTCCAACATTTTGTCGATTCCACGTTCTTTTAGAGCAGTCTATCCAACTTAGATGCATTCACACGAGGATCTCATCTAACTTACCGTCAAGCACTTCTTGTAGTCCTTGAAAAGAGGTGCACATTCATCTGTAGTACCTTGACCACGGAGGTACTCTGATGTATCGTGAGTTACAGTCGTGCATGAGAGGAGGCGAATGACCAACTTTCACTATACCATTTCAAGAAGCAGGAATCATAACGTCTAAATCGTGGTTAGAAATGCAAAGATTGACAGTGCTTGCACAACTTACTCCTTTACCTCATTGCATTCTGGAGCCAATGAAGCCGACATTTTGATGTTTGATGATGGGAGTTGGACTGGAACATGACAAGCTGGATCAAGGCAAGGGCGAGGCGAGGCGGACGCAAGGCTGAGGCGCGCTAATTTTCAAATTGTTGACAGGGGTTGGATTTTTTGAAGGACCTCAACTCCATTACTGGGGAGCTTCTTAGCAACGCAACTCAGGATACGGCGAAATTGCAGCAATGGACGAAAAACACGACTTCAAGTCCTTGCAGGACCAGCTGCAAGCTACTTTGATAGCGACAACACGAACCACTGGCCAAATATCCGCAGAAGATCTGGGTTTCCACCGGTCATTCAATCCTGAAGTTGGTACCGCTCTTGACGAACAAAGCGAGCGCGTACTGGCTCTGGCAAGCGCATTGCTCAAATCGGCGACATCGATATCGGATCTGCGGGCGCCAATTCTGGAGGATGCCGACGATCTAGAGAACAACTGGCGCAGCGTGGTGGATGTTGTGGATTCTTTGCTAGAGAAGTCAGATACCTGCCTCGACGAATACACCGGTGTGATCAAGCGCAAGGATACCACGAATGTTGAGCCATCTGCGCAGGTAGGGCACTTTCTACCCAAGGATGTCAGGTACAGAAGCTTACAATTCATAGATTCCCTCAAGGTCCAAAAAGCTGCCCGGAAACACCTACAGAAACCAGAATCTGGTCAAACCTCAACTAGCATTCGATGTTGCACCTGACAATAGCGACGACTCGCCTTGGAAGCCCCTTCTGACTTCGAAACCGCATGCCACGGTGCCCCTCGAAGACAGCCTGCTGACTTTCACAAATGATTTCGGTCAAATACAGTATGACTACTCCACTTTTCTTCCACAGCTGTGCTTACCCCCGGAACCTTCTACACCTGAGGGCTTGTCAAAGTCACAGAGAACGTCGTTCCGCAGGCGTGTAAAAATGGTCAAGGAAATGGGAAACACGCTGTCTCTCGTTGTACGAGACAAAACTGACACATATTTTAGACATCGCCATCCATATGAAGCAGAGATCTTGCAATTGCAATACCCCGAGTCAATGTACCAGAAATCGGAACCGATCCCTTACTTGCCTTTCGAAACCACCACTGCAACCTTTGTGGACACGGAAGAAGGTGTTTTGAAAATGCTCGAAGAGCTGAAGACGGCCTCTGAAATTGCTATTGATCTTGAACATCACGATACTAGATCCTATGTTGGTCTGGTTTCATTAATGCAAATTAGTACTCGCGAAAAGGACTGGATTGTGGATACTCTGAAACCATGGAGACAAAATCTGCAAGTTTTGAATGAAGTCTTCGCTGATCCCAAGATCATCAAGGTATTTCATGGAGCTTTTATGGATATCACTTGGCTTCAACGCGATCTCGGTCTTTATGTGGTTGGATTATTCGATACACATCATGCAAGTCGATCCCTCGGCTATGCAGGAGGAAGTCTTGCCTTCCTACTCAAGAAGTTCATCAATTTTGATGCTGACAAACAATACCAAATGGCCGACTGGAGAATCAGGTAAGATGGAATCATGATTGTGTGAGAAGATCGACTAACATTTTAGACCCCTGCCAGAAGAGATGTTCTTTTACGCTAGAGCAGATACCCACTTTCTTCTTTACATATTCGACAACATGCGCAATGAACTAATAGAAAAGTCAAACCCCGAAATACCAGACGAGAATCGCTTAGAAACCACTCTCCAAAAGTCCAAGGAAACCTCTCTACAACGCTACGAGCGTCAAGTTTACAACGTAGAGAGTGGAAAGGGCCCTGGAGGATGGTACACTCAACTTCTCAAGACCCCATCGCTTCTAGACAATGAGCAATTTGCAGTTTTCAGAGCCGTTCACGAGTGGCGGGATAAGATCGCCCGAATTGACGACGACAACCCAGCATATATCATGGCTCAACACGTTCTGTTGAGCATTGCGAAAAACCTACCTATGGATATGGTTGCTCTCCTTCGCCTCGCCCACCCAGTATCACACGGCGTTAAGTCTCGTGTAGGAGAACTGCTAGATATCATCAAACAGGCTCGAGCCCAAGGCAAAAACGGACCAAGCATGATGGACATCCTACGACCTGAAACCGCCGGTCCAGCTACTAGCACTAGAACGAAAGCACCATCTCCATCAGGCCCAGCAATCACTCCCAAGACCCTCGTAGCCGTAATGGATGAAGGTGACCTCCGAAGCGACAACTCCACCTTCTGGGGCGGCGCATTCGGAAGTAGTGTCTGGGACGCCCCCAATACCACCCAAACCAAAAATGACAACCTCCGCCTCGGCGTCCCCCTCCCTCCCCTCTCCTCCGAGATCTTCGGCACGCCGCAAGGTTTCGCGGAACAAGTCGAAGTGGCGAAAGAGACACCCCTCCCACCCAGCCCACCCGCCAAAGAGGAAACAAAAACAGACGAGCCATTTATCCTAAAACGCGGCTCGAAACGAAAGAGCGATGTGATCTCTGATGCTGAAGAAGGAAATGGAAATGCCAATGGCGAATTCGACATCTCTCTGGACGTGGAAGAAGACTCCAAAACAGCAGCAAAACGCCAGCGCAGAGCAGAGAAGAAAGCCAAGAAGGCCGCTAAGAAAGCCGCTCAAGCAGAAGAAGCTGCTGCTGCAGAGATGGACGTCGATGATGAGGCGGGCAGTGATGATGACGATGATGTTTTTGATTACAGTAAGGCGGAATCGGTGTTACATGGCAAAAGAGATGTGGAGAAGGGTGGGAAGAGGAAGGGTCAGCCGTTTGATCCGTATGTGAAGAGTATGGATGCGCCGAAGGGGATGAGGAGGTTGCAGACTGAAAAGGCGGGCAAGAGCCATACTTTTAAGAGTTGAGGGGTAGAGCTGATATTGTCGATGCTTCGAACTACTTCTGAATCTCCATGGCTCTGCAGGGCTCGAAGGCAGGTCCTGCTTGGGGAAAACCCGAAGGAGGCATTGGGAAGGAAATAAACAAACTACGCACATGTGTGGTGTGGGACTTGTGGCCAGAACCCGCTTGTTCGTGTCGTTGTCGTGTCCGATATACCCAGCAACAATCCCCAAGCGTTGCGACATTCTGCATTTCTTGCAGATGGCAGACGCGCATCTCAGCGCGGCATGAATTGCTAAGGCTTGCTTGCTGCAGTAGCTAGTTCCAGATAGGTAGCTACTACTCTAAAAATCGAGCTGCTTTCCACCCGTGGAGTAATTCCACAATCAATTTGAAGACTGACTCATACTTATAATGCGACTATATTCATACACGTACACATGTCGTCTTGGCACTAAACATGTAGCCATCAACTAACAATCTCGAAAAGTTGACAAACCAAATGCGTCCGTCAAGCTTCGGGGTTTCAACCCCTTCGTTCTGCTACATAGGTATGGGGTTGGGCTCTTTAGTCGGAGTGAGATTGTAGATCACGACAACTGTTTGAGGGAGCACTCGTGAAGGCTGTCGTTGGATGAGTGGGTGAGTGAGTGAGTCAACTGCGTAAGTGCGTGGGTGGTTGGGTGAAGGATAAGAAAGTATTCAAAATGGAGATGGGGAAGCTATAAGAGGGAGAGGAGGAGGGTTCGAGGGTTCGACAGATGTAAAGTCAACTCGGCTATTGAATACAGAGATAAATAGTCATTACCACAGCAACCTCATGTTCACACGCACGCAGAAGAAAAAGACAGGTGTATCTATATCTGGACAGATACTTTTCATTCTCTGCGAGCCGTTCTTCCACTTTCAAGCAAGACTTGCGAGAGCTATGTAATGCAGCTAGACGAGTTCCACCACCCAAACTCCAATCCAGATCCAGTTCCAGATCCAGGCCTATACCAGACCTAGAGCTGGGACATTATCTCAACCCGTGTCAAAACAGTATACTAGTGTAGCTTTTTCCGGAGAAGAAATTCTCAGATAGCCAGCCGTAACATAGAACCACGTAGAAAAACACCAACCCGTAGGTGCATAAGATATACACCCGAAATAACCATACATACTCCAAAACACCAGCCATGCATAACCACGTCCCGAGCCCAAGCAAAGTACTGTACACATCCTTCTGCATTACATAGCATCCCGCTTCAACATTTGCAAAAGGCTTAGAAGTACTGTAGCTCTCCAGTGCCGCCTCCCTTGTTACCACTGCCACTTCCGTTTTTGGACTGCATTTGCTGTTGGTACTGTTGATACTGTTGGAACTGTTGCTGAACAAGTTGCTGAGGTGTTTGGTACTGTTTCTGCAGAGGAGGGAATTCTTCATATGATACTGCAGCGTTGTATGATGGTGGTGTAGCATTAGGTTTCTCTCCAACATCGTCGAGTGACCTATAGTTGAAACCGCCACCTCCACCACGTCCCCGGCCTCGTCCACCATTTCCTCTACCTCCTCGTCCACCCCGCTGGCCATTACCGCGGAAATTGCTGTTGCCTCGTCCACCGCGCACTCCTCCACTGTGGTTCTGATGATATCCTCTTCCACTAGAAGGAGTGCTGTTGCCGTTTCCGAACTGGCCACTTTCTCGCCTGCTAACGGTGTCATCGTCAGGCGCATGCTTGCGCTTGTGCGTCTTGGTGGGAAAGAGACTTTCATACTCATTCTCTCCGTGATCTTCCTCTTCGATACGAAGTAGGACTTTCTCTCCGACTATGCTTTCGAATACATATTGCTTCTCAGGTGGAACGGGTTGCCAGTTTTGTATCTTACCTGCATCAATCGGCCGGGCTCCTTTGCGGAGAGCGAGCACGACGATGGGAACAGGGTTCTCGGTATAGTACTTTTTGGTCTCGGGAACGGGGCGTACGCATGCAGCCCAGATCTTGTTCTCGTAAACAGCTGTGCCTGTGACTTCCCATGTTGTCTTGCTGCCCATACCGCCGACCTTTTCAAGTATGCTGGCTTGGCATGGTCGGGGAGTGATTAGGACGTTATTCGCGAGGAACTTCATCTCTGTGTCTGGCATGGTAGGCGGTAGCTGGGCTAGAGTAAGCAGCTTCTGAGTGTCAGTGTTGCTGATCAAATAGCCGGTATAGAAAACCGTCTTCTTGATCTGAAGACGTTGACCACGCTTGCCATTGGTAATAGCAAGATTGTGATCATTGATAATTCGTTGAACCTCTGCAGTCTCTTTGATGGGATCGAGCTGGGTGACTCCATCGGCAACCTGAACTACTTCTGCAGTGATAGGACCTCGGGTTGGATTACCACCAATGCCATTCTGGCGCTTGTTGTAATCCATAAAGAAGTCTCTGAAGCCCTTGGTGTGCTTGACTCTATCTTCATAGACTCTAATCTCCTCCGCACCCTTGTATGTCTCCATCAAGCTCTCCAGGAAGACCTGCTTGAAGTTCATCGTACTCGAGAATCGCTGATTGTTTGGACCTGCAGCTGGTTTCAATGATATAATATCAAAGTCGAGACCCTTGGCCTTGACCATCTTCTTGACCAGCTCAGCGAATCCATTTTCAGACCGGCCAGTGAGCAGGATGGCCACAGCATCTTTCTGCTGCATGCTCAGCTGGATAAGCTCGACGATCTTCTCGTTCCACCATCCCTCCCACGCGCGTGGCTCCTCCTTCTCAATGCCCTCGCCCGTTGCAGCAAGTATTCTCGAATCGTGCCACCATCCACCGGTCGCGAAGGTATCCTGGGACTGGAGGAAGCCGATCGTAGGACCATTCCATAGCTTGGGATTCGGAAGCGGACTATTGAACACTATGAGGTAATCAGCAATGGTACTGTACATGTTGGGGCTGAACTTACGGGTATTGTCAAAGTCATAGACGTGCAGAGCCTTGATCGTGTGTATAGCTTCACCAAGGGTCAGTATGTAGCAGCAGGCACTAGCAGCATACGATCATACCTGGCAACTGGTCTTTGTCTGCGACAGACCACCTGTTCAATGCCGTCAATGTGTACGGAGGCTGAGGCCCATTGCTGTTGCCGTGTGGGTAGCTGCGAGCCATCCTGGGGAAGAAGGCTGCGCTCACGAAACGCAGCTTATCGAAGAATCTAGACACTTTGGAAGGGGATAGTAGAAGATTGCGATTCGGAGAAAGCCGCAATCAATTCGATGCGGTTGTAGGGGAGAAGGTGAATGTTGCGCGATCCACGAATTCAAGTCTGGTGTGGTTTGGTTGTTGTTTCTGTTCTGTAGCGAATTTCTCAGCCTCGACTTTGGCTTGGCGGCAGGCCAAAGAGCACTTGCAGTCGTGATGTCTTCGATCGACTCAACACGCACCTTACAGCAAAATAATTCCCGCTAGCTCATTTACTTAGTCGGCATCTTTCATTATGGCTTCACTGCCAGTACTTCGTCACATAGCCTCGTCTGGCAAGTCGGCACTTGGATGCGTTCACATTCAATGTCATGTCAAGCCAGGAGCAAGCAAACAACGGGAGGGAATCAAGTCAGTCTCTGATTCAGTGGTCGAAGTCTGTGTATCTGCCCAGCCAAAAGATGGCGAGGCCAACAAGGCTGTGAGAGAGCTATTTAGTGATGTACGCTAAAGTCACTTTTACGCAGTAGTCGCGAAGGGTCTAGAGCTAATCATTGAGCACCTCTAGGCGTTGAAATGTCCGAAGTCAGACGTGGAGGTTATCCGTGGTCTCAGGTCAAGGGATAAGACGGTTGCCGTGGCTGGCTGTGATATGAACGGGGGCGAAGAAAAGTGTATCTCTAAGATCAAAGATCAGCTACAGAGCGCAATTCAATAATACCCCTTGCATGACTGAAGTTTCTGTTGAAAATTTCAGAAGGTTTATTGGAGCTCGACGCTCGTACAGTACACGATATCTCAGCGGAGACGCCGATGCGAAATGCCCCGTCCACTTCACCTTTCCACATTCTTCCAAATTCAGTTGTCGGCATCTGAAGGCAAGCCTCTCTGAGTTTTGCTCAAAGTGTGGCTGCAGAAATATGCAAACCTTAGGATTTGAAGAGGCTTAAGAGACGATGCAGAGTCAGGCGCGGTGGACGCCATCTCTTCTCTTGACTCTTGACAGGCGACATCCGTACAGTAAAGTCACGATGTTCAGGTCGAGTTACTTAACATTTCGATACAGGCGATGGTCCTAAAGTCAATTGTCATTCTCGGCATTTCGAAAAGACTCCGAAACGTCGGGGCTAGAACTGATCTCGAGTCGGATCTTGGAGTTGTAGGCAGAGATCAACGCAGGGATGAAAAAGATGACTTGCCTTGTGGTCGTTCCTCCGTACAAAAGTTGCTTTTACTCCATCGAGCACTTTCTCTCCCCCAGACGCCGAATAAGAACAGGGTTCGGGGCTAAGTTTCAGCCATACCTGTAACACCTTGCAATCCACCCCAGCGCGCCTCTCGTTTGTCGTCTGAAGTTCCTTTTCGCTTTGATGACTGCACGGTTCACTCGAGGACGAGGATCGCAATACATTGTTTCTTTCCTTTAGTCGGATATTCGGATCAGCTTGACCTGGGGTTTCTATTGGTTCCACGTCGTCAGCAGATTTTTATTTTCATTTTGTTGCACCTTTTGTTGACAGGGACTGAGCTCCAGTGAAGCTCAAGAAATTTCAAACCCTGGCCTGTCCTCGGTCTGAAGCTGTTAATGGCGAGGTTGCACTAGTAGTGTGGACTGGACGTCAATAAAAGCGACCTTTTGCCTGCTACCCCGCCACAAAGGAATGAAGTTAACGGACCCCTCCCTTTTACTTCTACGAGGCATCTTTCCCAGATACAGCTACGCTCTCAATTTGACGCGCAGGAGCATCAGTTCTAGATAGCCTGTCCCTGGTGCAGCTGAATCTCGGAGCTTTGGCACCAAAACGAGGCATAACATGGGAAGCTCTTCCCCTCCTCGCATATCCACCTTCCTCAACCTTGCCTTTGGCAGAGCAGAGGAAAGTATGTCTGTCGCATGGGTATATTCGTACAGCCGGTGCCAATAATTTCAAGGCGGGAGAGGGAGTGGAAAGAAAGATCTGAAATGTGGAGCGAGCAGTGATGATCGTGGTTATCTTAAGCGCGAGGAGGTCGAGTGAGGTGAAGATCATCCGGGACTTTGGAGCAGGTGTGGGTTGATAGGCCGTCACTTATGACGAGAGCAGCAAAGAGGAACAGAGGAACACGAAGGCAGGCTTTAGCAGCCGATCATTCTTTTCGGGAGGCTGTGAGCCGTGCCGTGTTTGATTTTGCCCAATTATTTCCTTTCACTAGAAAATGGGCTGATATTTTGTATATTTTCTCGCCTTTTTCGAAGCTTCATGTTTTCGAGGCGAATTGACTGAAATGCAGGGCTCGTACAGAAAGGACAAAGTAAATACGAAACATGAGCGGAGCGGAGGCGACGATGTTGGGTGGCGTTCCTTCTGGCTGTCCAGGGCCTCGGATGTGGTGCCAAACTACGTCATCGATCCGGGGTCTAAGATTCCCAAGCAGCTGGGATCGATTTCGGCGAGAGAGATTGGCAGCCAGTGGCACTGACCGTGTCTTCCCTGCCACGCGAAGGTGAGGCGAGGCGAGGCTTGACATTAAAAAGTCAAAGGATCGTACTCAAGAAACGGTGCAGTGCGGTGAGCAGCGCAGGGAAATATCGTACGGGAGGGATTAAATAGAACGGGGAATTATTATTGGAAGCATGGAGAGGCTTGCATTGCAGACCGTCCTGCAGGTTGCCACAACACAACAGCTGGAGGGAGACCTTGACCTCCATCTTCACACTTGTACAAGCACCTACGAAGTATTTGCTTTTTGCGCTGGCGGGGGGCCTGCAAACACCTTCAGAAGTGATGATCTTATCCCAGTCTGTCACTGCAGAGTTTCGCTTAGATATCCGACGAATGATACTAACATGACGATATTTAATAGAGGCGCTCCCTCGTCCTCCGGATTCTCGCTTCACGAAGAATAAGCGGTGCGCTAGGTTAGTGGCTGAGTGTGAACAGATCAAGCGCCTCCCATGAATCACTCCTCACCACCAGTCTACCCAGAAACGGTCTAGATCGACGCCTCTGCCCCACTACTTTTGTGTGCCTCAATTGGGTGGCGTCGCTGCTTCTTGCCGTTTTGATCTGCCCATCCATCCTTCTTCCCTTCCACCCACCCCTTCCCCTTCCTCCTTCCTCCTGCTCCTCATCCATGACCGATCTCGAGACCCGCCCCGCCTAGCCAGGGCTCCACCCTTGCTAGCCACTCCACTCCGCTCCACTCCACCTACGCTTTAGTTCGCGTTCGTTCTGCTCTTCACTTTCCACACTACCTTGCATCGTACCCTCACGACATCCAATCCAAACCCGGATATCATTTTCCATCTCTGCACGCACCCTACTTTACTGAAAATCTGGCCAGGCCACCTCCCCTTCCCCCCCCCCCCAGCCGCATCTTGATCTCTTCGAATTAAACCCGCCCTTTCCCAATAGCAAAGTCATGTCGAGCAATTTGGTATAGGAAGGAGTACTTTTTGGTTTCGCTGCCGCCAACCCTCCTTTGCCTTGTCCTCACTTGTGTGCTCGCTACGTCAGACTCCGCCCGTGCAGCAGACATCTCGACCGGCCGACCACTTTTCAGCATCCAGACGTCTAGACCCTCCCGACTTTACAAGAACGATCTGGACCCTTGACCCGGGGTTCATACACTGGATAATTGATACTTGTATCTAGACATCTATATACTCGGTATAATTCCAGACGCAACAATGGACAAGGGCGATATGGGCGGCCCTGCCGCCAACAACTCCAGCGACTTTGTATGTATCGCCGTCCCTGAAGGTCTAGATCGCAACACTTTACTGACCCTAGACAGGTTCGCAAGTTGTACAAGTAAGTATCCGTAAATCCATACTATCAGCCTTATAACAGGCAGTAATGCGCCAGATGTCTAACGACCTCTGATCTAGGATGCTGGAGGACCCTTCCTACGACCACATCGTCCGTTGGGGTGAAGGCGGCGAGAGCTTCGTGGTACTTGAAGTATGTAGAGCTAACTTTAGTCTGTTGTCGCGACTGCTGACCCTCTATCCAGAATGAGAAATTCACGAAGAACATCCTGCCGAAGCATTTCAAGCATAGCAACTTTGCTTCTTTCGTCCGCCAACTGAACAAGTATGACTTCCACAAAGTTCGACAGAACAACGAAGATAGCACTCCCTCGATCTACGGGCCGAATGTCAGTCAAACCCTGATGGTATTTCTTAGACGTATGGACTAACGAGTGCCAGGCATGGGAGTTCAAACATCCCGAGTTCCAAGCAAACAAGAAGGATTCTCTAGACAACATCAGAAGAAAGGCACCTGCGCCACGAAAGGCCGCCCAGCCTTCGGATGAGCAGTTCCCCTCACAACAGATGGATATGGTCAATAGCCAATTAATCGCAACTCAGCAACAGCTCCAGCATCTCTCTGAGATGTACCAAGATCTTGCCCAAGGCCATGTTACATTACTTCAACAAGTAGTGAACCTACAGAAATTTGTCAAGAACCATGATGGAGTTATGCATCGGGTTATGGGCTTCTTGCATGACGTGGATGCTCAACAACGACGGGCCAGTCGTGTGGCAGGGCCATTTGGCAACGCAGGAGGACCTATAGGCGACGGGTCTGCCAACGATGATGACCATCCAGCATCTCCGCTGCAAAAGGCTTCTGCTCTTCTGGAAGAATACTCGACCGCCAACTTGCCTGATAAGCATCTTGAGCAGATGAGTCATGATTTTCATTTACGCAATGAATATTCCACAACCCCGACTGATCAAGGAGCTTCCTCTATGGCGCCTAGAGTAGAGAACACGAGCGCTCACATTGGGTACCCAGTCGGCAATGATCTGGATAACATGGTCTACCCAGTCGGACACACCAACGGTATCGATCCAATAAACAGCGAGCACATCAACAACATACCATACTCTTTACCTGCAAACGGTCTTCTCCCAGTTGAGTCCATGCCAGAGCTGATGTCCGAGGGGCCTTCTGTACCTGGCCGTAAGAAGAACTCAGCAGATTCTGTGTGGGGAATGACAAAGCCTCGGATCTTGCTTGTCGAGGACGACAAGGTCTGCGCGCGGATCGGTTCTAAGTTCCTGCAAGCTTTCGAGTGCGGGGTTGAGACTGCTGTAGGTGTATCTCTTGCAGCTTACTCGCTCTATACTGACATAATCTAGCGCGACGGACTTGAAGCGGTTAATAAGATCAACCACGGATCTACACAATTCGATCTCATTCTTATGGACATCATCATGCCTCATCTAGACGGAGTATCTGCCACAGTCTGCATAAGAGAGATCAGACCAAACCTCCCGATCATTGCCATGACTTCCAATATCAGAGCCGATGACATCGACATGTACTTTCGTTATGGTCAGCTTTCCCCCTGGGTGTTCTTTACTTTTCATGCTGACAGAATCAGGAATGAATGATGTTCTGCCGAAACCATTCACCAAAGAAGGCATGTTGAGAGCCCTTGAGAAAAACTTGTCCCAATTCAAGAAGAATGCACCTTTCCCACCAACTGGAGGACCTCAAATGGCACATCCTGGTGGTTTTGTAACACCAAATCCCCCCCAGGCCCCATTGGGTCTGAACATGGGGCAGTTGTCAGCGACCCAATCTTTGAAAGACGAATCCTCACCTGGAAAGTCGCCCGTGACCGCCTCCTCCTGGCACTCGCCGAGTCAGCTTCCTGGACCATCCCCCATGGGAAGCACACCTAGCGGCTACATGCAGCAGCCCATGGGAGATAATCGGCAGTACACCATGACCCCCACACACCCACATCCTCAAACTGGCTTTGCTCCACCTCCCAATGCCCAAATGGGGACTCCGAGAACAGGAGCACATCGAAGGGTTATGTCTGATATGACTGGGGGAGCACCAGATGACCATTCTGATAAGAGGCAAAGGATGTATCCACCGACTGGTTTCCCACAATGATCGAAGACGAGATTACGACATGACTTGTTCCCAAAACGTCCATAGCTCCCTGTATCTATATTTCTGAGCTCTCATTCTACAGCCAAACCGGACTCGGCTGTTCTCGTACGTGCTTAGTCGGCATGGCGAGTCGTTATTGGCGCTGGTGGAAGAATTGTCTGCTTTTCCTCGGCGGCGTCCGAGGTTGACGTGCTTGGGATCGTGTTGAGCGAAGAGTCTCGACACTTTGTTCGGCGTTGGGGGGATGAATGTGTTTTGATAACGGTCGATCGGTCTGCAAAGTAGATAGCATACTCAAAAACCACGCCACGACGTGCCAGAACCTTTCCTCAATAGCAGTGACTGAATCCGCGTGCTCGACCCGACAAGGTGTCAGAAGCTTCGGCTGCTCTGTCACTTTGAGGAAGATCTACCTCTCGCGGGGAGGAAAGCCGCAAGTAAATTGGAGTACTCCATGATTCTCAGGAACACGACGATAAACTGTAAACATTCAGAAAAGACGAAAAAAAGTAAATAAGACGAAAGACGAACGACTGACGTTGGAAGTAGCATTAAGCATGTTGCGAGCCCCGGACGATGTCGAGGGTCTAGACTCCACCAACCGCAGACCGCAGCAGCAATCGTATGATGAGGCTGGAATCAGAGGCTGGGCCAGGCGCTGCATGCGCCCGCCAACCACTTGCAGTAGAGTTGCAGTCTCACCCAGCGGGATCAGCCTTGCGCTAAATCTTTTGCTTGGCGGGCGACTTTTAATTCGTGAGTCAGGCAAGCTCTCACCGGCCGGCCTGCATCTTGATACCGCCATCAGACAACCCCACCACGAATATCAGATCACGTTGTTGAAGAACGATTGAACGATTACGACGGCGAGAAAAACACTGAGAGGGGAAAGTCCGCTCTGGCTTACTGAGAAGGAGGAGTATTGCTGTGGTAGCAATGGCGCACGCGCAAAAGTCTGGGAGGGGGGGTGCTGGTGGGGGAAAAGCTGTGCCGAAGAAGAAGGGCCCTTCTGCAGCGAAGAAGGTCGAGGATGACAGAGAAGAGACTTTGCAAGCTGTGGTATGTGCTGCTATCCATACAGTTGTGGGCAAAGAAAAATGCGATCACAAAGCTGACTTCACTGGCTAGGTGCTTGCGGATTCGTTCGAGACGAGATTCAACCCTTTCACATTAGAAACTCCGAGAGTAAGTGAGACCAGTCTTAAATTATGCAATGCATGATGGCAAAATGATTCCGCAGGCAGTGGCTAACACCTCCTAGTGTCTCCTTCCACTTGCCAATACCCCTCTTATCGAATACACCCTCGAGTTCCTAGCCATGTCCGGTGTGGCAGACATATACATCTACTGCGGCGCACACACAGCAGAAGTAGAACGGTACATCCAAGCCTCGAAATGGCACCCCTCATCCGCCGCCTCGCCTTTTAATTCCCTGGAAATCGTTAAGACGACAGCACGTTCTGTGGGAGACGCCATGCGGGATCTTGACTCCCGCGATCTCATCACGGGAGATTTCTTGCTGGTGCATGGGGATCTAGTGTCAAATTTACCCATTGATGCTCCGTTGGCTGCTCACCGAGCGAGGAGAATTGCCGACAAGAATGCGATTATGACAATGATTTTAAGGTCTGGGGGATTGGGTGCACATCGCACAAAATCGAAGGGTATTACGCCTGTCTTTGTGGTGGATCCTACGAAGAATCGATGTCTTCATTACGAGGAGATGAACCCTCTACAGGCGAACAAATACGTCAATATTGACCCAGAATTACTCTCTGACCACAGCGAACTCGAGATCAGGACCGATCTGATCGATTGCGGTATCGATATCTGCACGCCGGATGTGCTGGCGCTGTGGGCTGAGTCGTTCGATTACGAGGTCCCGAGAAGGCATTATTTACATGGTGTTCTGAAGGATTATGAGTTAAATGGCAAGACGATACATACAGAGATCGTAGAGGATCATTACGCGGCGCGGGTATTAAACTTGCAGTCTTATGAGGCGGTGAGCAAAGATGTGCTGGGGAGATGGACATATCCTCTCGTTCCGGACAGCAATCTCCTCGCGGGGCAGAGTTACAAGTTCGAGCGTGGTGGGCTTTGCAAAGAGAACGGTGTGATTCTAGCCAGGACGTGCAAAGTGGGGAAACGGACCGTGGTAGGGAAGGATACGAGTATTGGTGATGGAAGTGTGGTTTCCAACAGTATCATCGGACGGAGGTGTCATATTGGGAAGAACGTCACTATCCAAAATGCTTACATCTGGGATGATGTAGTAGTAGGTGATGGCTCAACAGTCGACCGGGCAATCATAGCCAGCGAAGCAACCGTCGGACGAAACTGCAAGATCCAACCTGGAGCTCTCCTTTCCTACGGAGTCCGAATAGCAGACAACAAAGAAGTGAAAGAAAGCTCGAGGATCACCTGCGCAAAGCGGAAACCAGACGACTACTCAAACGAGTCACCTCTTGTCGCAGTCCCAACAGACACAGCTGTGGTAGGTGAAGGCGGCTCAGGGTACGGGTTTGACGATGACTCCGACTCCGAAGATGAAGCGACCATCTTCCACAGCAATCTCATATACAGCACCTCCCACCTCAACATCTCCACCGATTCGATATCCACCATCTCCTCCGAAGTGAGCGCCGCTTCTCCTCACGAAGGCCGCTCCCGCCACTCCAGCTTCGCAGGCAGCATCTCCGAAGACGGCGACGGCAACACCTCCTCGAACGAGAACTTCCACCACGACGCCGTCGCCGGCCTCCTCGACGCCTTGAAAGAAGGCGGGGACTTCGGCGCCGCCAGACTGGAGTTTATGGGTCTCCGGCTCGGCAACGACGCTACGGATCACCAGATGCGTCGTGCTATCGCTGTAGCATTCACGAAACGCATTACGCAGCTCGTGGAGGGGCAGAAGATCGAAGCGAGTAAAGCTGCTGGCCTGGCGTTCTCTTCTCCGGGCGCGGAATCTTTCCTCAAGGAAGTCGCGGTGGGGAGTGACAAGAAGGAGGATGATCAAGTGGACTTCATTGGGTGTTTGCAGAAGGATCTGGTGCATAGGAATAATGGGGCGGTTATCCTAGCTGCGGTTAGTCAGAAGCTGTATCAGATGGATGTGCTGGAGGAGGAGGCTTTCTTGAGGTGGTGGGAGGAGAGTGAGGCGCTGGGGGAGGGGAGGTGGAGGAGATGAAGAGGGTTAGGGAGAAGACGGGGGTTTTTGTGGAGTGGTTACGGGAGGCGGAGAGCGAGGAGGAGAGTGGGAGTGAGAGTGAGGAGGAGAGTGAGTAAGTAGACTTACTTGGCTTAGGCTGTAGAAATAGAAAATGAGTTTGTGTTGCATGAGTACTGTTGCTTCTTTTCTATGACTAGGGATTGTGTGAGTGGTGTGAGTGAGAACATGACGAGAGGGGAATGGTCTACTTACGGGAGAAGAATGTTTGAGAAGTCGCTTCAGATCAGGCTTCATTTTTTGTGTTGTAGACATTAAATTACGCGATCACGAGCCGAGTACTATGAAAGTATTCTTTTTCGGCCATCTTTGTCACTGCTTAAGTTGCAGTAAGCTAGCCGAAATCTCAAGTGAAAGTAGTCAGAACCGCTTTTTGTATTGTATTCTAGTACTTTAGAAAGAATCTCTTCGGATTTCTGCAAGGTATACTCGAGGCTCGACATTCCCCCAAAATTCTGCTCCGCCAATGCTCATCATCAATCCCACTCAACTCCTCCATCCCCTCACACGCTGTACAGACTCAACTCCAAATACGATCAGCGTATGCAACGCAACTCTACTGTGGTGCAGGAGCGGACTTGATCTCATCCTGAACAGGCTGTTGAGCAACTGGTACAGGAGCAGCAGCCGGTGGAGCAGCAGCAGCGTCCGGGATGGTAGGTGGGTTCGTAGCAGTGTTGTCAATAACCGGCGCGGGAGCAGCAGCCTTCTCCTCGGGAGCCTGAGCCCACTTAGGTGGCTTAGCCCACTGAGGATCAGTCCAAGGACCCTCATCACTGAGCGAGCAGCCACCGGCACACTCACACGTACCGCCCAGAATCGTCGGCAGATTCTCAGCTGGGATCTGCGCCAGGAGCTCCTTCTGGTACCCGGCTCCAAGAACGTGAATCTTCTCGACGGTGACGGGATCAAGCCAGCCCTTCATGATGTTGAAGACGCCACTGAAGCCCCAGGGTGCGTTGATCAGGTAAAGGCGGCCCAGGCGCTCTGGGTAGTAGTTCTGTGAGATGGCGGACGCTTGCTTGACATATGAGTAGACAGATGGGACCTTCGTGATGCCGACGCCCTTGAGATCCATCACGGAGCAGCATGTCTCGAGGAGGTGGCCGGTTTTGCGGGAGCAGGCTGGGAGACGGGGGTCTGCGAGCTTCTCGTACTCGACGGCGAGGTTGTTCAGCATGCGCTCGGCCGTGGTGATTTTGTACATGGCGTTCAGGTCGATCTTGCCCATCTGCTCGATGTATACTGGTCGTCCATCCTAGGATCGTGTTAGCTGTTTCAATTTCGAACGGATGTGCTGCCCTTGGATATGGGTTCCATACTTTATCTGTCTTGTGGTAGTATTGTGGGTAGTACTCTGAAACCTGGGGTTTCTCCTCGTACTTGAAGTTCCGAGTCAGATCATCGAGGTTGATTTCCTTGCGCCAGTTCTCCGAGTCAATGAACCTGTAAAGAGGTCAGTCTATCTTTCCATCTATGCCAAGGAGTACGCATGAATTTGTGCAGCAAGCAGAGTTGTGCAGGAAACGTACATCTTTTCTGCAAGGGCGACATCGAATTTACGGGCTCGCAGAAATCGAAGCTGGAGAGGCTGTTAGCCAGAGTAGACAAGAGGTTGTATCCTGTGTACGCACAAGAGTCAAGGTGTCTAGTCGGTCTGTGTAGCCAGCTGCCTCCAACTTCATACGCAATTGGTAGACTTGGGCTTCCTGCTCGGGGGTTGTGTGGCCTGGGTGACCGCTCTGGGTGTTGGCAGATACGATTGGGTAGTCGAACTGATCGTACTTGGGATCAAGCTTCAGGGTTCCCTGATCTTCGGCCATGGTGACGAGTTTTGGTGGTGGTTGTAGAAGGATGTGTGGTTGTTGTTGTTGTCTTTTTGTGTTGTAGAAGTTCAGACGATGGACTTGGATGCAGTTGGTTCAACAAAAGTAGAGGGGCAACGGGAATGACGAAGTGGGTTAAGGCGGTGAAGCTAGCAAATAGGAGAAGGGTGGGCACAAAAGCAGCACTGAGGTGAATACAAGCACAAATCAGAATGGATAAATGTCACAACTACTATTTCATGCTCGTATTTTTTAAGGATTGAATCCTTCGCTATTAATCTGACAACTATCATGCGGATACCTTTTTCTCAACCGCGTGACTTGACTTGGTATAGGTATGATCCAGTCTGTGTACTTTAGTGCCGCTTTTTGGGTCGAGGGCAAGGCTGCTGTCAAGGCTGAGACATGAACGGAGATCATTTCAAAGACACAGGCCTCTAGTCGTGAGCCGTGGTCATTCAAGACTGGACTGTCATGCGGTAGCAAAATATATGCTCATATGAGTGCAGTTGCGCACAGCCTCATGCAATGAAGATTCTCTTTTCTTTATTCTTGTGACATGTCAACCATTTGGAGTACCCTTCTCGCCGTCCTCTATCGCCTCTTGTTCATTCTTCTCTTTCCGCTTCATTGTGACATCCCAATTGTAGACTCGAGCAGTAGCAACTTCCATGGTCTGACCAATGTTAGCCGTATTCCAATAACCTTCTGTCAGATCCCCAAAATTCATCAATAGAAAAGCTTACCGTGATTTGTTCCCTCAAAAATTCTTGATCCTCCTCGCAGTTCGCCAAATTTAACTTTGCGCCTGCAAGCTTTCCAGTGAGAAGCTCCTCTGCCTCGTCGATCGGATATGACAGCATTACATTGGCCTGTATCTATATCAGCATGGCCCAGCCTACACTCAGCTCGAAGAACATACTCCCAACCACAAATAGACTTCCTCTGTAGGCGGAACATGTGCTTTGGCGTAGAGAGTATCGTTCAGCTCGAATGTAGCCTCTATTGGATCGGAACCAGGCTTTACAAGCCATGTTAGCTTCCAGGACCCCAAAATTCCTTAAAACCACACACCTTCCTCGTCTTCAGAAACTGCACCATGTCAAGTGTCTTCTGGATATCTGGCATCTTGTCCTTCAGACCTGCAGCCCTCCGTTGTTGATTCGATTCCATAAACTGGTATTTCCTATTTCCGCATAAGCCCGTGTGTCTCTGATCTTCCTGCCGGCAGATGCCTACGAGATCATCTCCTGGAACTTCTTCAACGTCTTTTCAACATCTGCGCGAGATGTAACATAGTCCTCGACTTTATCGACGAAGGGCGCAAATGGGATGCCTCTCGGGTTCGTAGGAGCAACTACTTCTTTTCTAGAAGGGTTGAATTAGCTTGAGAGGTTCTATAGAAAGCATGGCAAGATAATCTGTCAGTCGTGCTTACTTTGGTTCTTTGTCTGCCATTTTGGACGTGCTTGACAGCTTCACTGCACGCTGCCAGTCGGACTGGGATGGTCGTGCCTCAAAAACATCCACAAGCAGCTCTGCGCTAGACGCTCGCCTACACAATTGCCCCGCTGAATGTAATCTTATCAGATGCAACCTCCGTCCCGATCTACATCCTCGTGCATCCTCCCTACTCGTTCGTCGCCCTGTCCTCCACTCACTACATCATCAAGCTCGTATATGCCGTGGCCGTGTAACCCGTAACACGGGCTACTGGCATCAAGCCCATGGAATCTGAGTGGCTTCGTGAGGGCATCCGCTTCGCCTTGCGAGCCTCAATATACACCACCGATATCGGTGACGCTCAACCACCAGAGCGAGATCCACGACTTCGGAAGCTGATAGAGAAGGTTCTTTTTTCCAGGAGATTCATTTTGACATATCATCTTGTCATCTTGGGATTCGTTGTCGTTCTTTCGACAGCACATTGGACTGCAAAAACTATCAGATGGAGACGCAAGCGGCTATCGCGGCTACAGATAGTTAAGAATGAGGACAAGTACGATGGAGATGCTGAAACGATCAAGCCCGTTCCTATAGCCTCGTTGACTGAGAATGTCAAGCTCGTTCACTCTTCCGGTAGCAGTACCATTGATGGCACCGAGAGCCCTCCTCGAAAAGATATAGATGAAAACGAAGCCACCCCGCTTCTCAAGTCCAGCATCCACCACTTTCCTCAAGGGTCACTCATATCCACTGTCAGAGCCCTTTTAATCCATCAACCTCGACCAATTCCCGTAATCGACAAGCTTCTTCCGTCCAATGGTACCTCTGTTGTCGTACTTGCATTTCTGGGTCTCAATTTCTTCTACATATTCTACGACATTCGCATTAACGTTATTGATTTTGTTGTTCTAGCTGATCGTCTTGGTCTTGTATTTTCTGCAAACATACCTCTCTTGTATCTCTTAGCTGCGAAGAATCAACCTTTGAAGTTTCTCACTGGTCGATCTTACGAGTCTTTGAATATCTTCCATCGTCGACTTGGGGAGCTGTTATGTCTGGAGGGTTTCTTTCACTCCGCTGGATTCCTTATTGTCTGGTATGTACTTTTTAAACCAAGCGGCTTTGGACTTGTTCGCTTTTTGTTGCTGAGGAGGAATCTGATTGGAGTGGGGATGTTGTTGGCTTATGAGTTGCTTTACTTTACCTCTCTCGGAAGCTTCCGTCAACGATGGTACGAACTATTTTTGGGATTTCATGTTGTCTTTCAAGTGTTTGCTTTAGTAGGCCTGTACTTCCACCATCACACTGGAAGACCATACGCTGCGGCTGCTTTGGTTATTTTTGTCGTGGACCGTCTCGTGCATCGACTCAGCATGAAAAGCATGACAGTCGACGCTCAAACCAAAATTCTCGAGGATGAGGAAACTATCAAGATCTCCTCCGCCATCATATTACGTCCGAGATCTGGGTTTCTTAGCGTATTTGGAAAGTCCATAAGCAGAGGCTGGCAAGCCGCCGACCATATCTTCGTCACGGTCCCCTCGCTATCTCGCAAACACATACTCCAAGCCCACCCTTTCACCATCGCTTCCGCTGCACCACGACCCGGAGACGAAGTAGCTAGGATGGATCTCATCATCCGAGCCCAAGATGGCTTCTCTCGCAATCTCCTAAACGCTGCACGCCTCCACAAGTCTCTCAAGATGCGCATCGATGGTCCATATGGCAGCTCTCACGCTCGTGAAATGCTCGAAGATTCGGACCTAGCACTCGTCATCGCAGGCGGTAGCGGGATTGCCGTTTCCTGGCCTCTGCTCCGCCATCTTCTCAACATGAACCGATCCCCAGACACGGAAATCGCCACTACTTTCTCGCTTCACAGAAAGAAAATAATCCTCATCTGGGTCATACACGAAACGGCACATCTATCATGGCTCGGGAGAGAAGCTCTAGCTGAAGCAGAACTCATGGGTGCAGAGATCATCATCCCGCGCGCGACGGAGGAGATTGGGCGACCGGATTTGAAGGAGATGATTCGTGGTTTCGTGGATTTGCATGCGAGTGAAGGGGGAAAGAGGACTAGTGTTGTGGCTAGTGGACCGGATGGTATGGGGAGGTTGGTGAGGAATACTTGTGCGGATCTTGTGAGAAAGGGACGGGATGTGAGGGTTGCGATTGAGAAGTTTGGGTGGTGATGATGATGACGATGAGGATGATTTTATGACGTTGGTTTTTGGGTGGGTTTTGTTCACGGTTATATGTTTTGGATTTCGGATTTATTTGGGGGGTGGGGGAGGGAGTTTTGGGCATACTTGTCTGCTTTTGTTTTGAGATGAGATATATATATATAAATATACTTTGGGAGAAAATGTGGCGGCGAACACAAATCAAGACATATTTATTTGCTTACAGGCTGAAATCTTATCTTAATGCTATTCGGACCAAGCACTCCTGGTTTTCTGTGACAATGTTAAGAGTCAACACTTGGCAGCTCATATCCTGATACCTGGCTTGCACAGAAATCAACATGTATCGGCAATTAGCATATATACATGACGCCTCAATTCATTTTCCTTTCGCCTTGTCAAGCGTGCCAACAAAGTAGACAATGGAGATAGATGTCTTGAGTACATCAAAGATGAACACTCTGTATTCTAGCAACATTTTATTCAGTCAAACGCCAGGTCTGTCAAATTTCTTGATATCTATCTTTCTAGTCTAATCTAGTCTAATGTACGTAAGGTCTCTCTAGTCTATCTCTCTAATCTAATAATCTTACATCCTCAGCAGCAGCTATATTCCCCATATTTGCAATTTTCCTCTGCGGATCCAACTCTTTCATGATCCACTCATAAACTGCCCATTGCGCAGCATTCACAATAAAAGCTCTCAAACTACAAACACCCAATCCCCTGAAAAACACACCTGCGCCCTCAGTCCGGTACGCATTCCGCGCTATCTCGATGGCTCCCAGTTTCCTCGATGCTGGCTGCTCTTGCGTTGCGAGGAGAGGCGCTACTTCAGCAGCTGTTGTGAGAGCAGCTTGTTGATATTGCTGGGTTTGGACTCGTGTCTTTATGACATCCAGAGGGAAAATACTCGCCCACGTCACCACGCCCGCAATGCCACCACACAGTAACACTTTAGCAGCTTCGCCCACGCCATCACCCTTTCCATCCGGGATTCGCTCTCTCATCTTCTTCTCCATCATCCGAGTGGTAATCTCATATGACCAGAAGTAAAAACCGTACCCAACACTATCTCTCAATGCAGTGACTACACCTCCGAAGTACAAGCCACGAACTCCCTCGCGCCGGAGGATCTCACGCGTGATTCCCCAGCTGGAAGCTGTTGCTGCGGAAGTTGAGATCTGGGCCCGACATTTGACGAGTTCGGTAGGTGTGGATACTATCCAAGTCGCAAGACCGCCTACAGCACCTGCTATCCATGTCGTCCAGAGAGGTGGGGGTGCAGTGGTCCCAAGGGGATTTCGGGGGTTGAGGAGGGAGGAGGTACGGTTGTATGTCACGAAAAGGAGGGCGTTGAGAGCGCCGTAGCCGAGGATAGGGGCTGTGGCACCGCGGATGAGAGATGAGGCTGAGGTGAAAGTAGCGGTATAAGATGTAGTTGTTGTTGATCCTGAAGGAGGTGTAGATAGTGAAGGTGTGAATTGTGATGCTTGGAGACGGACCTTGATGAGGTCGAGAGGGTTTCCGATTAGGATTCCTGCGGCTCCGCTGATGTAGCCGGCCCAGAAATCGGCCGACATGGTTTCTAATTATATCGTGATATATCGTGTTGTGGAAAATTAGCCAGAGGTTGTGTTGCGGGTCCGGTTATTGCTGGGCCATGATATCCAAAAATTCCGAGTAAGTAGCAGGACCAAAAGCAAGCGAAGTAGATGAGATTCTCTTTTTCAAAAATCACAAGCCTTCCTCAGCGGTTCGAGCCCAAGGTTTTCGTTGAGTAGCAATTGCAATGACCGGATCCGAATAATCTCTGATAGTCTTCTTCGCCAAAGTGATCTGAGTGAGAAGTCCCACGAAAACAGCTGCCCACCCTAAACCAGCTCTCAAAGGTCGCGGAATCGACGAAATCCTAAACGAAGCAGCGGGAGATTCAAAAGCTGGAGTCGTCCGTCGAATATACTGGTAATGGAGGACTTGAGTTGCAAATGTTGTCATGAGGATAGGGCTCTGATATTTTGCAAAGAATCGATCAGTTGCTGTTGGAGGAGGCGGGGCCATGATGAGTTTAGGTAAAGAAAGTATTTTAGCGCGGGGCAGCGGAGAAAATGGGTCTTGGTGAAAGCGGAGTGAGGGATGAAAAATAATCGAGGTCGTGATAGTTGTACAATTGGAATTGAAAAGATGAGAAGTTGGAAATGGTAATATTTATGAAAAAGGAGGAAGGGAGATTGTTCGGGGAAATTTCTTTCTCCTATTTTCTCTTCACACGGCCATCCCGGCTGCACGCCCAGCAGCCACCGTCATCAACCCGAAAAGTCCTCGTGGAGGTAATAACACGTGACTGGGTGCCTTCCACCAGACGCGCTTTCCAGTCTTGACGCGTTGTTGATATCGCCACTTGAATGAGACCAATTCAATTCCTCCAACACCACTATCATCCACTGACTCGACTCTGCACCACTGACTGCTATCAACAACGAATCGAAGGGTCTTGGAGGGCGGTTTTGTTTGAATAGGGGAAGCAGCGACATTGCTGGAACACGTTGAGATGATGATCACACCTCCCGAAGAGCTGTCGAGTACTCCCACTGTCTCGAGGAAACGCCTCGGAACCCATGGAGGAACTCCCCAGGCCGTTGACCGGCTGAAGAAGCCATTTGGATTAACATTGAGCGATGACAAGGAGAACAATTACCCAACGCCATCTGCAAAGCCATCTGGCCCTCAAGGCTCCCAGCGGCTCTACACCCCTCAATCCGTCGACCGACTTATCAAACCCTTCAGATGTCCTGGATCTGCAACAGTCTCTCGAACATCAGAAAAGCCAACTCGTAAGCGAAGGAAGGTTGACTATGGAGGTGCGGATGGAGCCAAGGATGAGGAAGATAAGGCATGGACGAACGAGGATCGATTGGCTCTTGCGAATAGAGAATCGAATAAATTTCCAGTATTCCAGGTGAAGGACAAGGAGACCATGTTCAGGAAACGATTCGCCGTCCCTTTGGCGGATAAGAATGTCGTATCTTACAATCCCAATCGGCCACCACCTACACTTGGATTGAGACAAGGCGCGGTCTTCGTTGCGAAGGCTCTCCACGATCCGAGCGGCGAATTTGCAATCGTTCTTTACGATCCCACAATCGATGAGAAACCCAGGACGATAGAAGAGGCTAGGAAAGCCGAGAGTGGAGAACCAGCCAAAATCGATGCTCCCCTGGTACACAAATCGCTGGCGGAGATTCTGGGAATCAAGAAAGTCGTCGATACCGAAAGACCGAAGGTTCCTGTTGTCATTGATCCACGGTTATCGAAGGTTCTACGACCCCATCAAATCGAAGGTGTCAAATTTATGTACAAGTGTGTCACTGGAATGATAGAAGACAATGCAAATGGATGCATTATGGCGGATGAGATGGGTCTAGGAAAGACCTTGCAGTGCATCACGCTCATGTGGACGCTCTTGAAGCAGTCTCCAGACGCCGGAAAGCCCACCATTCAGAAGGCCATCATTGCATGCCCTTCCAGTCTGGTGAAGAATTGGGCGAACGAATTGGTAAAGTGGCTTGGGCCAGATGCCATTCAGCCATTCGCAATCGATGGCAAGGCTTCAAAGGAGGAGCTGCAACAGCAATTACGGCAATGGGCTATCGCCACTGGTCGCTCAGTAACCAGACCAGTCATCATCGTTTCTTATGAAACATTACGACTCAACGTTGAGGAACTGAAGAACACCAAGATCGGACTCATGCTTTGCGACGAAGGTCACAGATTAAAGAATGGCGACAGTCAAACATTCACGGCACTCAACAGTCTCAATGTGTCGAGGAGGGTCATTCTGTCCGGTACCCCGATTCAGAACGATCTTTCCGAGTATTTCTCACTTATCAGTTTTGCCAATCCTGGCCTGCTTGGCACTCGAATGGAGTTCAGGAAGAAATACGAATTGCCTATTCTCAAGGGCAGAGACGCTGCTGGAAGTGATAAGGATAGAGAGAAAGGGGATGCTACCGTTCGAGAGCTGTTAAGTGTAGTCAACAAGTTCATCATCAGACGTACGAACGATATTCTATCGAAGTACTTGCCAGTCAAGTATGAGCATGTGGTGTTCTGCAACCTTGCGCCATTCCAACTTGACTTGTACAATCATTTTATCAGCAGTCCAGACATCAAGGCATTGCTTCGCGGCAAGGGAAGCCAGCCTCTCAAGGCTATCGGAATGCTGAAGAAGCTCTGCAACCATCCGGATCTACTCAGCTTGCCCGATGACTTGCCGGGCTGTGAAAAGTACTTCCCGGATGACTATGTTCCAAAGGACTCGCGAGGCAGGGATCGCGATATCAAGCCCTGGTATTCCGGAAAGATGCAGGTTCTGGACCGAATGCTTGCTCGCATTCATCAAGACACGAATGACAAGATTGTTCTGATCTCTAATTACACCCAAACACTCGATATGTTCGACAAGCTCTGTCGTAATCGCGGATATGGCAGCCTTCGGCTTGACGGCACAATGAATGTAACGAAGCGACAGAAACTTGTTGACAAGTTCAACGATCCAGAGGGCAATGAATTTGTCTTTCTCCTGAGTAGTAAGGCCGGAGGATGCGGCCTCAATCTCATTGGCGCCAACAGACTTGTCCTCTTCGACCCAGATTGGAATCCGGCCGCAGATCAACAAGCTCTTGCCCGAGTCTGGAGAGATGGTCAGAAGAAAGATTGCTTCGTGTACCGATTCATCGCCACGGGGACCATCGAAGAGAAGATCTTCCAGAGGCAATCTCACAAGCAATCTCTATCATCGTGTGTCGTCGATTCTGCCGAGGATGTGGAGCGTCATTTCACTCTTGACAGCTTGCGCGAACTGTTTCAATACCATGGGAAAACGACCAGTGACACACATGATACGTTCAAATGCAAGCGCTGCAAGCCTGACGGCAAGCAGTTCCTCAAAGCCCCGGCGATGATGTATGGTGATACGAGTACTTGGAATCATTTTGTCAATGATGGATTGAAACCAATTCAAGATCTCTTGCTGAGACAGGAGTGCGGTGACGAGGCGGTGTCGGCTGTGTTCCAGTACATTTCACATTAGTTGTGTTACTTTATGTTATGTACGTTATTAAATATCAATTGTTGGAAATTTTGGGCGTTGGCGGCGAAACGTAAAATAGTAGAAGTACGGGACCGGCGTTATGGTGTTATCAACTGGAGGGTGTTGTTGGCCTGAGAGGAGACAGTCGCACAGGCTACCTTCCAGTCCCAAAACGGAAATTTTCTTGCTAGAGCTATGTTCAGAATAGGTAGTATCTACGTTCTCAACAAATTCTTATTTTGTCTTGCTGGCCAGTTCCAATTTGAGACGGATCTGATGGCGTCTTTTGTGTGACTGTTTTGTTTCGCTTAGGTCGTACAATAGGGACCTGCAGTAATATGCTGGATCGTGTGTGCAGGGTATATGACGCGCAGAAAATCCAATGCTACCCTGATAGATGAGGTCTCGGAGGATGCCGAAATGGGTACTTGGGCTTGAGTGCTTTGCCTGTTCTGTATGTGTGTAAAGAACCTGGATCTCGGGATCCGGGTGATGCTGTTGAGATGGTAGAGTCGAGCACGTATCTGGGGTTAAGGATAGCTCCAATTAAATTTGTCGTTGTCATTTCACTTAGAGGAAATATCAAAGTATAGCCCAAAATGATGAATTACAATAAGTCTAGAATTATAAACGACAGTAATTTGACAGCTCAGAACAAACACAAGATATTCCCCTAAACCCAAATGTTGAATTCAGACCCGAGAGAGAATCATGTTTCCACCTTGCAGCCATCCAAAGTCAAGCAAAGCCAAAAGCCATCAACCATCCAAAAAGCGGACAGACCGAAGCCAAGAAAAACTTTCCAAAGAAAGCTAGAACATCTCCCATCTCCATCCACTTTACTGTATTGCCTGGGTGAGAGCCGCCACATTTTTTGGATAGTCGAGGAAGCGTAGAAGCTTGGTGATATGACGAGATAAGAAGGGAAGAGGTACTCCATGGAGGCACATGAAACCCTAGCTGTGAAACAAGCGAGCTGGGATGTAGAATCGAGGTCCCTTGTTGCATCTTGAGGTTGTGTGCGAGCTGATGGCACTGTTTAGACGGCGACGCTGGGGCAGATGGCGATCTGGTTGTTGGAGAGGATGTTGTTGTTTGAAAGGAGTTGGATGAGCTAGGTTGTTGTTAGTTATTGTTTTTTGAACTACAATCATACTTCATGGAGAGCAGAGGAGAAGGAATGCTATGGGATGGGAAGGAGGTCGGCTTACGCCAGCTTGGCCGGAGGGTGAGAGAGTGTTGAGGCTTGAGGGGTTTATGCAGCAGACGTTGACAGCGTTACAAGCTTGGACTTGGGCAACGATAGCAACACCTGTAAATATGGTCAGATTATGTCTATAGATCGGGCGACAGAGAAAAAAAGCAGAGTGTCCGCCCTGGTTACGTCTTCCTGGGAGCTTACACTGAGCAGTAACCGCGACGGTTGGGACAACAGCAGCCAGGATACCTGGGACGACACCCAACAGACCCGCAAGGGTTGGAGCAATGTTAGCGCCGAGATTGGTGATGGGCTCCTGCTTTGGCCTCTGGTCGCAGCACTTGAGGGTTCCCTGGGCTTGGGCGCAGGAGACAGAGTCGGTTCTCCGGGCTAGCTCGACCGTTGGGACGGCCAGAGAGGCGGTAGCGAAGGAGAGGATAGCGAAGACTTTGGTAAACTGCATTTTGAAGGATTGAAAGGTAGACAAGAAGGTATCTGAATCGAAATTATAATGGAATTGAGTGTTGGATTGGGCTGGCAATTGCTTGATTGAACTGACTGTGTTGAGCTGCTGAGAGAAGTGAAGGGAGATATTGACTGTGTTTATATAGAGGATGGATCGACACATAGATGTGGACGTCGAATATAAGGATGGACATGATGAGGTAACCAGCAGTCCAAGTGGTGGTACCTTCCGGATCTCCATGGCCAGCATCACAGCTGCTTAGACCTTGGTGTTGATCCACGAAAATTTCTGATATGACACAGGAGCACGCTATAAATGCCTCTTAATTCTGCCTGTCGGCAACGACGCGGATACAATGAAGTCCGAAAGACTCCTTGCTAAAGTATTGTATCACGTATTCTTGTTTGGGAAAGAGCCACTTGACGCAAGGAGGAAGAAAGATCGAGGATTCAGCGGGGAATTTTCGATCTTTGAATCAATAATGGCCGCCACCGGACCATATGGCATAGCTGAAATTTGGGTCTCGAGGGCAACAAAACCAGGCTTTCCAGACTTGACCCTTTCAACAAATGGATGTCTCTGAGGTGGTGTTGTCTCATGTCACGGTGTGTTACGTGACGGAGCCCGCTTTCTGGGGAACCCAACGGATGGGTTGGATGCGGAATATGTTGTAGCTGCTAGCGATTTTCAGCCCAAGAAGCTCTTGCCGTAACTTTCGGGTCGTCTAGATCACAGAGTTGTTGGCTGGCAGTGAAAGAAATCTGCGAAATACTTGGCTGAGTTCGCGGTTACTCAAATAAGCCTCTCAACTCCAGAGACAATATAGCTTAACTTCTTAGGTGACGATCAAGTCTTTACGTGCTCCAGCGTCAGTAGAATTGGTAATGGAATCGGAATGTACCGTCTAAGGAGGTTTGTTGTTTAGGGTTTTCATTAATCTCTTCGTCCTACCAATGCTCAGATTCCCATACGCTCCACCATATGCCCATATTCGAAGCTACCACAAGATCCAACATCTTGAATCCTTCGTCATGAATTATGAGCTTGCCGAGTTTCGCTCGCTTGCCTCTATTTCCACCTCCAGCTTTCTCCTGCCCTATACTAAGATCGAGTCGAGCTTCGTCTTCCTCTCCTTCGCTAGTTGGGTTCGCGCTGCTGGGCAGTGGATTGCTCCTCGCAGGAATGGGCGGTGCCGCTTCTTCTTCACTTGAATACCTTGGGGCCTGCGAGTATGATCTTGGCGGTAATGGGGGTGGTTGCTCGTCGTCGCTAGGATAGATAGCTGCATATGAAGTTGGTGGTGGACGGGGAGGAAGTGCAGGAACCGTCTTGTGACTCGACAATTTATTCCGGATATGACTGAACTTAGGAATACTGAAGCGGTTGGTGTCAGGTCCATTCTGGCGCGGGGAAGTCGCAGATGCGGCCTGCATAAATACAGCTGAAGACGGTAAATTGAATCGGAGTTCGCTCACAACCACCGCTGGCTGGGTAGAGGGGGCGGATTCGGGATCGTTGCTTGCCGATACGGGTGCTGGCAAGCTATGTTTACAACGCAGAGATCTCCCTCCCGACCCTGTTGAAAATTTACACCGACCTCCCCACGGACTCGAAAACATGTACCCCTTGGACTGAGCGTCTTCGCTCACGGAAAGAGCATCCGATGCACCGGGGGAGCTCCCACTAAAACTTCTGCCACGTGTGGTCATGTGTTTGTCGGAGATGTCAGAAAGCGGTCTCTTGTTCTGGATTGAAGATCGATTCCAAAAGCTCGATCCCTCCATGCGTACCTGCCGGTCGAATCCTGAATTGGACCTTGGTTGCATGTGTAACTTTCCTGTATCAGCACTGGACTTGCCGATTCTGTGTGCCTTTGTGGCATCGTCATTTAGGCCGCTCGCCTGAGGATGTCGGAAATAGTTGTAACCTGGTGTGGTGATGTGAACTGACAGGTCAAAATAAGGTTTCCTGGAACGCGATGTGGACTTTGCTCGCCGACTTTGTGCTTCCTCGGATGTGGGTGTGCCAGTCACACTACCAATATTCCACTGCGCTCCAGAAGAAGGATCACGACGAATCAACGTTATACAGAAAGCATCTTTATCAGCCTCTGTGCTCTCCGTGAGTAGCTCAGCAGTTCTGGCAAGATCGATACTTTTCTTAGATGGGGAGGGAGTCCGTGAAGCGACATTTGAGGGCACATTTTCGACTCCAGGCAACTGCTTTCTACCAATTCCAAAATCTGATTGCATCCTAGGTCCGAGTGGGCGTCTTGACACTGCCTCATTTTGTTGTGTCTGCGGTGGTGGCCTGCGCGTTGGACTTTCAGAGCCAACCGGCTTCCGTCTTGGAAGAGTCGTGGTAGGCTCTCTCGATCGAGAGCGCTGCGATGCAGCACTCAGTTGTCTACTTATCTCAAGCGATGACCTTGCAGACTCCGGTAGGGGCTTTCGTGGAAGTGGCTTGCTCACTATTGAAGATGATTCCTCAGGTATGGCACCTGAGTCCTCTTCCAAGAACCTGGCATCCTCTGGTGTGTTCAGATGCAAATAGTAGAGAGAGGATGCAACATCTTCAGCAGTGACATTCTTCAGCTGTGGCTTGAGAGTCGTGAGAATGATATCTGCGAGTCTTTAGAATTGTGTGGATACACCGAAGAACGTGACGTACCTCGACTACCTGGTACACGAGCGATGTACAAGGTCAAGGGCTCTCTCTTGGCCTCTGTAGGGTTCCGTGGGTATTTGGGAGGATTTCCTGCAAGTTGTGTGATATCAGAAAGAGAGCTGGCTTCGATATGGGGCGCCATGCTGTCTTCTGGTCACGGGTGAGGACGAAGAAGTGAGAAGATTGATATTGAAAGTGGGAAGTTGCTCAGAAGGGGTCACAAAGGAAAAGGCTCCAAATATGACTGTGACAGACTGGTCGGCATCCGAAGGGTGACGGAACAGCAGTGAATGAAAGTTATGAAAGCAGGCAACCTTGGTGCGAGGTTCAAATTGTTGATAGTAGGAGGGGTAAATGAAGCCGACGATGATTGTTTTGGGTGCGAGGTTACGTGAACAAGCAAGGCGTTGACCGATCGAAGAGCTTAAAGTGCTGGTGACAGGATCAACGTGGCATGCAATGCCTTGCCTCTACAGGTTCCATTGCAAAAGAAACTCTATTTTTGCCAGGTCATGGATGTCTGCGATGCACAGTCGCAGGCTTTTGCGTACGACAAAGGAGGCTGAGTTTCGGGCTTGTCTCTCGTTTGTCGAGCTGATCTTCGCAATCGTGAGGCAACGCGAGGCGAGGAAAGATGAATGAGGTTGTAGGGGGGGTGGCTCTATCAATCAACATCACGTGGGATAGATACAATCTCCCAGGCCAGCCCAAGCCAGCAGGCCAGTAGCGAGAACTTTTCGGCAGCGCACTAGGTTATTTTTTGAGATCGAGAGAGAACTTCAACACAACGCCGCCCGACAGTCCCAAGGAACGGTCATTGCTCCATTTCCCAGTATCAAATGAGGAATTGATCGAGGAAGCGACAGAGGCATCTTCAATCTACCACAGTAGCTCCAGCCTCCGACCATTCATCATGGCGGAAAGTTCAATCCAGGTAAATTCTTCCCCGCCATATTTCTACCTTTCCTATATCGATACTAAGCAAACTTCCAGGATCGACTACGTGCGCACGCAGAGTCCTTTGATGGATTACTGTCTTTGATTCCCGCAGATATCTACTATGGAAAAGACAACAGTGTATGTCGCAGCCCCACACCGCAACATCACAAGCATGAATTGATCTCTTGCTCCTAGGACCAATGGAAGAAAAAGAAGCAAACCAAGGAGCAAGCCGCAGCAGCACGAAGAGCGAAGCTCGACCCGGACTCCGCCACCTCGAAAACAGCCAAAGATGTCATGGACGAGCGCGCACGAAAGCGAAAATTGGCGGAGGTAGAAGAGTTGGACGGATCTGATGTGGAGGGGATGGCAAAGGAACAACCGAAAGAGGGGCTCAAACTGGCACAGGATAAGAAGTCCAAGAAACAGAAGACTACGAACGACACCGACGCGCCCCAAGCATCTGCTGAAGAGTCCAAAGCTGAACGGAAGGCTGCCAAAATAGAAAAGCAGAAGCTTAAGGCGGGGAAGAAGGCCGAGAAGAGGAAGGAGAAGAAGTCTGTTACCAAACAGAAGCTCCAGGAGAAGTCGGGCAAGAAGTTGAAGGGGCAGAAGGCTGATATTGAAGTTCTTGTCGACATTGAGGCCGATGATGAACCAGCCAAAGAGGACGACAAGGTGGCGAGTGAGGTTGAAGCCGACGACGATGATGCGGCCGACGACGAGGAACTCCCTGGAGATGAGATAGGTCACTTCGAAGCCGATGGTTTGGAAGAGCAGAACGAATCCATATCACCTAGTCCCTCACCACCATCACCAACGTTCGACAATCCTACGGATCCAAGTGCAAACACATCTACATCCTCTGTCATACCGCCCGCAACCGCACCCAAACACATCAAGCTTCCTACAGACCCAGAACTCCTCCGCTCAAGATTAGCAGCCCGGATAGAAGCACTACGCGCGGCACGAAAAGCCGACGGCCCCGATGGACGACCTGCACGGAACCGCCAGGAACTACTAGAGGCGCGGAGGAAGAAAGAGGAGCAGAGAAAAGCTCACAAGAAGGAACTCCGACTGAAAGCCAAGATCGAGGAGGACGCCAAGCGGGAAGCTGCTTTGGCATCTGCACGAGACTCGCCTGCGTCGAGTATGATGAGTCCTATCATCCATTCCCCAGAACACAACTTTTCTTTTGGCCGCGTGGCATTCGCAGACGGCCAAGAGCTCTCTGAAGATCTCACCGCGTTAAAGAACGCCCCCAAGAAACGCGGACCCCAGGACGCAGCAAGCGCCTTGAAAGCAACCGAGAAGAACCGCCTCAGACTTGCCGGCCTAGACGACACGAAGCGAGCTGATATCGAAGAGAAAGACCTTTGGCTGAACGCCAAGAAGCGCGCCCACGGCGAGAAAGTACGAGACGACACGTCCCTGCTGAAGAAGACGCTGAAGCGGAAAGAGAAGTCGAAAAAGAGGAGCGAGAAGGAGTGGTCAGAGCGGAAGGAGGGCGTAGCGAAGAGCCAGGCTATGAAGCAGAAGAAGCGAGAGGAGAACCTGCAGAAGCGGCGTGATGGAAAGGGCGTCAAGGGGAAGGGCAGCAAGGGTAAGTCAGTGAAGGGGAAGAAACCAAAAGTTAAGAGCAGACCCGGCTTTGAGGGTAGCTTTAAAGGGTAAATCCGGTTGCACATAGAAAATGAGATGGCTTCCTCCCTGGTCTGATTGTACTTAATACCATGAGGAGTTTTTGGAGTACTAGGTAGGGTGTGTATGGAGTTTGCTTCTTGGCCAAATTCTTCTTCCTGTCCAGGTTCGTTGTGATCATCATGTTTCTAGAGTGATAAGTTACACTTAGACATTGCCAAATCACAGTTCCCACAGTTCACATGTGGTACCAGTCGGTGTATTGATGCTACTCGCACCTCGCCTTACATTCAATCAATCCGCGAACACTCCAAAAACATATCTATACACTAACGAACAGCAAGCAATCAGACAGGCAAAGTGCGTACGCACACCTAAGGGAAAATCCTTGCGTGCATGTATCTCATTCTTGCTACTCAAATTTCAAAGAAAACTTCAACTCAGAAACGCCCAAGCCAAATATCAAGGTGCCAGTGCAGGGCACGCGATTGTGGAATATCAAAAGGTAATTTGAATTCACTCCCCTGTGTGTGTCTTCTCTCCCCCCACGGTTGGAAATATTTCGGCTCTCTGATATTTTTGGGAAGAGAACCAATATCTTGTCAATGCCCGGTTGTTATTAAGACAATATAGAAGGCTTTTGCTCTCGCTCGTTCTGTCACCAAGCCGGTCATTCCGTCCCCTTCCTATTCTGTGATATGGTGGCCGTGTTGGGCTCCTAGAGGAGGGAGTCTAGGCGGGTGAAAACGCTGAGACATGCTGCTACGACCTGATGGACTGTTAGTTTTGGCTTGGTGAGAAGTTAGTAGAATAAACGAAACTTACCTCGAGTTGCAACTCCTTGTCCTTGCCATTGGTGACCTCATCCCCAATCACCTGTCCCAAATTCGCACCTACACCACCTGAAGCACCACCAGCCCTCTTGCCAAACGGCCACTGACTATACTCGGCAAGCAACTCATCGACCTGAGCAAAAGCCCGTTCTCTAGCCTCGTGTCCCAGCGTAGCCAGCGCATTCTCAAGAACATTGGCGGCATATGCAGCGCATACCATGGCAATAGTTCGGACGTATCTAAATTCGAGATTTTCCGGGAGGAACTGACTCCCTGGCAGAACGACGGTTCGTTGTGTAAGAACATTTCTGACCCGTCGTCTGATCTCCTCCTTGGCTCCCCCGTCAGCTACGGGATGTGTCGCCATGTCGAAGAGGAGGAAGTTTCGCTTTTCGGTTCGGAGGATGCCCTTGTCGACCAGACCCTTAGCTAGTCTTTCTCTAACTTGCTTTAATTGGTATCCGATCTTCATTAAGTTCCAGGTCTCTCCTGAGGTGTGTATTAGTTACTGTCGGCAAATTTGTAGGCGGAAAGGGATCGCATACCACTCATCAGGTCAATCCATTGACTGACACTCATCTTCTCGCTGGCCTTCATCATCTTCAGCGCCTCGTCGAGAAGAACCTCTCCAGTAAGTGTATCGTCGATAACTTCAATGACCCGATCAGCCAGGGGGAACCTCCTTCTCGAGGAATCCTTCTGCATGCTGACACGCCCTCTGAAAGCAAGCTCGATGACGATACATCCTCGCAGCGCGTATGAGATATTGTCGTTCCAGAATGAGAGGTACCCCTACAAATGAAAAGTTAGAAAAAATGTGCCAGAGTGAAATGCCACCCCTCCCTTGGCTAACTCACTTGCTTATCTTTCAGTCCCAACAGGAGCACCTCTTCCATGAGCGTCAGCTTCGGCTGTTTGCTCCGCTCAGCACTCTCGCTGATATCTCTAGGGTCAAACGCAATCTTGTGTCCATTCTCGCCGCTCTCGTAGGATGTTTCTGGGCCACTGGTATCGCGGGAGGCACCAGCCTTGGGGACTGGGGAAGCCACGCGACTCGCCTCTCCTTCTTCATTCTCGCCGTTTCCTCCTCCGCCACCGCCGCCTCTTCGTCGAGTAAGTCCCGACGACATTGTTCGGGGTTCGGGATGGGTGTTATTCCCAGGTAGGGTCGAGGATTGGAGAAAGGGGGGATTTTGGCTGCGAGGACATGCGAATATGACAGGTCTCCGCAATTCGTATACACGAACACGAGGGAATCGACTTTTGTCGCTTCAATTGCAGGCGCTCGAAAGCTCGTCACAGGGCGATTCAATTTTATGCGTGTATGGCGTAGGTGTTCGCAAATCCTTCGCGGGGCAACTCAGTGAGGTTATGGGGAAGATATTCGAGAGCTTTGTGAAGTTCACCCGTGAAGGCAGGACAGGGATGCGCTAGCGTAAAAGGTAGTTCCGTTTGGAGCGAGGCTGCTGAGTTAGGTCCCAAGAAATTTGAGAAGTGGATTTTGATAGAAAAGGGATATGACATGAAAATAGCACAGAGCAAGAGTAAGGTGTTCTAAGCATTTTTACAGGCGCATAGATTCAATATGCTTCTATGGGCATACTGAATCTGTACAAGATATCCCTCCCTTAGTTCCCGTTCAGCAGTCGATTCTCCTCCCAACCCCTGCGTCATCTGTCCTCCTAATATACAATCCCATTGTTCAGTGAGCTGTATCGCGGTTAGTCTCTACTTAGTAAAGGGCAGTGGTCATGTTGAGAACTTACCATCTGGTTGCGCAAGAATGTACTCGACGGCCTTATCGACTATCAAAAAACGTTAGACATGCTCAAACCCTTTTCTTCAACTGAGTCAACATACCACTGTGGATAGCATCTGCCTCCTTATCTGGGATCTCAATGCTAAATTCCTGTAAATTGTGTCAGAACCTCATTATACCACCCATCATTCTGTCCAAATACTAACCTCCTCGATAGCCATTACAACCTCAACAGTATCCAAGCTGTCCAGACCAAGATCGTTCGAGAAGTGAGAAGTCGGCGAGAGCTATGTTTCATTAACTCCAGGCTTAAAAATCTTCGTTCTGTAGCAACTCATACCTTCGAAGGATCGGTGACCTAGATTAAAAACATCAGCTCAAGCTCTCCTTAACACATAAGCACCCGCCACGTACCTTATCAAAGTTCTTCAATAAATCGACTATTCTACCCTCAACCTCTGGCTTTGCCAATCCCGCAGCAGCAGAGTAACATCTCACGACTTGGAAGGCGGATGGGGCGAATCGGGATTGTGAGAGAAGGGAGCTCTGGGATGCAGGGCGTGCGATTGCTCCTGACTTCTGGGCTGCTTGGCGGGTAGCACTGCGTGCTGATCTGAGAATGGCTGTTCGGAACATTTTGGAGGGTTGTGGAAGCTGGTGGGGGATGTTTGCGGTGAGATGAGAGGCAGGTTTGATGATGTTCGATCACAACTGAAGCTCGTTCGGCACGGAGCTAGCGTATTTTCTTCTGCTTCCTCACGTGACTACTTGTAACTTGAAACTGCATTTTCGAGCCAGGAAAGACAATCCAACGGTTAAAAAATCCAATTATACAGTTGCTAGTATTTTCTGATCCCTTCACAGGTTTACCAAGCAATTCTGGGCTTTTTGGTGGCTGATTGAAGCTTCTCAACGAAGGCCAATCAGACGAACCCAATTAGTGTCTCAATCATACATTTGCGACCTTCAATTCCACCCCTCAGCAACAACACCGCCACGAGCAACCACAACATGGCATCCGCAAAGCCTTTGACGATGCTCGTGGCTCGCTGCCGTCCCACAGCACGGCTCTCGAGCTCGATCCGCACAATTGCACCCTCAACGAGTCCCTTGGCCGCGGCCGCTGCGTTCTCGACGACAGTCTTCCGCGCCTACGCCACTCCCTCAGGACCACCACCTGCTGGCTTCAGGTTACCCAAGCCGGAACGATGGGACCAGAGCAAGGAATCATCTTTGGATAAAGCTGGGAAATACTTCCTCTTGACGGAGATGGCGAGGGGCATGTACGTGGTGCTGGAACAGTACTTCAGACCTCCGTGAGTTCTTGCCATAGCCTGCCATTGAGCTCCCCATCTGGGTCTGCAGGTCTCTAATGTGTTGCAGATACACTATTTACTACCCGTTTGAAAAGGTACATATTGTTATCGAGATTTAGATGGGTGTAGAACGAGGCGAATGCTCATGTTAATATAGGGACCGATCTCTCCACGTTTCCGAGGCGAACACGCTCTGCGTAGATACCCATCGGGCGAAGAGCGTTGCATTGCATGCAAGCTGTGTGAAGCTGTCAGTCGCTCCACATCCATATCATACATCCTTTCTAACAGAGGTATAGATCTGCCCCGCCCAAGCCATCACTATCGAGGCCGAGGAGCGTGAAGACGGAAGCCGCAGAACGACTCGTTACGACATCGACATGACGAAGTGCATCTACTGTGGTTTCTGCCAGGAGAGCTGTCCAGTCGACGCCATTGTGGAGTCGCCGAATGCTGAGTATGCGACTGAGACGAGAGAGGAGCTGCTTTATAATAAGGAGAAGTTGCTTTCAAATGGTAAGGATCTTACTCTCTCACCCTACACCTGGCATCGAAGAAGTACTTCGCTGACATGGCATGATACAGGAGATAAATGGGAGCCAGAGTTGGCCGCGGCAGCTAGAGCAGATGCGCCGTATAGATGAGACTGGGGATTTTCTTTTGTGAAGGGTAAACTGCATACTGTACATTGAAGAAGGAGTGTTTATAGGTTTAAGATGGCTTTGGCACCACTTTCGTTACCAACCGTGATTTACTCGTTTTCCTTCTGTCTCTTCAGCGCTCTGGCGATAGGCATTGAATAGCAAAGTAACGGCCTGCACCTAGCTTTGCAGCAGCCAAGCAGAAGACCAGGCTTCAAGTGAGCTTAGCCTTTATCTCCTTATACAAGTCACAGTTCTCATATCATCCGCTGGCAAATTGAGACCTCAACAGAAAAAAAGTACCTATACGCTACTCTATGGGTTCCTCCTCCTGAACAACTTCACCGGTTCAACGGATGCATTGTCATGTCACAACGCAATCGTAACCACATACCATACAATATTCAACCCTGTCTCAAAATCAAAACCTCACAGTGCTGTTTGCGTGCACTCAAATCAAGCAATCAGCATGAATACATCATCCAGAGAAACTCCAAGAAAGAACAGACAGGACAAGGAACAACAACCAAATGCTCCATTCCACCATCCACATATCCTACGAGCCTCGGGGCACCAACTCAGTCCCTTTAAATACTATTTCCTCACATAAAATCCTGGATTTCGGTAGATTCTCATTCGCATTCTCGCCTTTGTGGAATTATTTTATTGGGGGCTCATGCTCGATCTGAGTTCCTGTGTATTCGGACATCGAGGGAAGAAGCAGGACCATTTTCATGTTTCAAATGACAATGGAGTGGTCAGGTCAAGGTGAAGAGAGTCATGAGTATGTTTCGAATGACGGTCAAGAGCTCAAGTTTAGGTCAAGAGAGATTCATGAGTATTACCGTGGATCAATTGACATCAATTCTACCTATCGCGTAGGGTCCGTTTGCCTTATTGGTATTGACAATTACAATTCAGCTAGTCCTCCAACAACGTTCTATTACCAAGAGTATCTTCAAGATTCACATGCAATGTAGAATAAACCATAGGTTTGGGATTCAAATTCACTCTTGTATTTTGAGTTCTATACATATCCCAGCTCAAGTAGCTAACCACTTCCAGCTCTTAAGTCAAGCCCACACAGATATAAATGTGCAGGTCATTGCTTCCTCTAAGCGACAAACCTCGCCAGATTCCTCCCATTTTCCTGTGTACTCATCGCGAAAAATGGTTTTCCTTCCTCCTTCTTGGAGATCGCAATATGCGTCCCTTTGACCCAATCCCTCACCCGTGACCTTCTTCACGGATGGCTCCTGAAAGGGCACTTGTCAAATGTGTGTGGAGATTGCGGAACCCAAAACCCATGATTAGGTAGAAAGACGATCAGCCCCGCCGACGCCCCTCCGAAACCCAACGCCAAACAACGCTGTGAAGGGAATGAAAGACTCGTGGTGGATGGGTGCTGGTGAATTGCAGTAGCAATGGCAGCCACCCAGTGTGCACGTGCATATATGATACAGTATCAACATAAAAGTAAGGATAGAAAATCATGTCTGCGATGTCTGACTTGATGATGGAAAATCATCGAAGTTGACGTAGTTGCTCCATTCATTGTCAAGTCCAGGTGTCTGACCAGGAGTTGCCTCTTGACCGCCGGTCATGCAGATGGCGTCGTTGAAGAAGTCCTGTGGCTGGAAGTTTAGGTCGGATGCTGAGGGAGCGAGTGTGGAGTTCAATCCATCAATGCTAGGGTACATCTGTTGCTTGCCAATGCTGGTTGTCTGTGGAAGTGGCTGATTGTTGAAATTAAAGGTTGGTAGACTGTCATTTCCACCCACCATCATGGATGCATCGTTGAAAGAAAATGTCGATCCGAGTAATCCAGCTGCATTGCCTGGCAACGCAGTACTAAAGGGTCCATAGTTGCCGCTGTTCTCTTGGAAGTTACCAGATCCAGGTTGATGTGGCTGCTGCATCTGGTATGACTGAGAGAAAGAGCCCTGTGGGAATGACGGCTTTTGTTTTGGTGCAGGCTGTGATGGTGATATTGGAGCAACAGAGTTGGTGGGCGAGATCGATGCGCCTGGAGTGACAGGCATCGACATCCGTCTATCCAATAATGATGTGGGGCTACCTTGGGCGACTACAGGTGACGATGCTTGCTTGACCGATGGTGCTGCAAATGACGCTGACCTTTGTTCGTTAGAGAGTCGCGGGCTTGGGTATGGAGCCTGCCTGTACTGGTTCTGTTGATGGTGCTGTTGCTGCTGCTGTTGAGGTGGTTGCATACTTTGCTGCATCATCGGCTGCTGATATTGGTGTGCTAGCATCGGAGAAGGATACATATTGCCGTATTGTGTTGGGTACTGTTGCCCCTGTTGGGCATAAGAGTTGGAGATAGATCTCTCGAGGGCGGAGCGCATCGCTACGTTGGCCGTCAAATATGCTTCCAACCTGCTGTTGAAGTCTGGGTTGCCGGTCTGTAAATGCGCCGCGAGTTGACGGTACTGCCTCGGTAATCCATCATCTTCCTCCTCGTACATCTCCTCGTCCATCACATCCTTCTCAGTCACTCGAAGACTTCTGCCCGTCCGGCGTTTGTGTATCTCCGAAGCTCGCCGAGCAGATTCGACTCGGGCCTCTAAACTTCGGTCACTACGACGAGAAGCGGCGATGTATGCTCGCTCTTGGTTCTCTTCATGAGTGCGCTCAGTCTATTTCTGTTAGTGATGTTTGGGATGAAAAAGCGGCGGGACAATAGTACCTTCACTGGCTTCATTGGCTGCGATAGCTGCTGTGGAGTCCTTGACGGAGGCATCGTAGCTCTTGAAAGGTCGTGAATACAATCTATTGTCGATGATCAATTGATTCTTCGAATGATTCAATGATTCACTCTCCGATGTGAAGATTCTTGGGTGGTCGGAGAGTGTGGCCGTAATAGAAAATAACAACGTGGGGGGATCGAGGTGTATTATGGTCGGAGTTCGGTCTGGATCCAAAAGTTCCAAACTGTTTTAGGAAGGAAGCAAGCTGGGAGGACCCAGAGTTGATGAAATGACGATACGGGCCCAGGAGGGGAGCTGGGTTGAGAAGAGTGGCAGAAGTAACGGAACTTGTCGTTGATGTAAAGCGCTGGCGTGGAAGAATAAAAGAAATGATTTGCAGCTCGGGTCTGGCACCAGCTGTGGTGTTGCGTTGCGTTGTTTTGACTCTCGATGCGCGTGGACCCGAGGAAATCCGGCTGGATCGGGGCAGGCGCAGAGTGCAGGAACTCGCTTGGCTCTGTCTAGACGGACTGGACTTCTGTTGTGCTGGCTGGATGGCCGATTGTCGTGTCTTCACTTGGACCGTGGTAAAGGAGGTTGATCGAAACAATGTCTTGATCGTTATGGTAGAGATCCAACTAGCTCTTTCTCGTCGAAGAAGAAAGGAGTTGCAAAGAGGGTTTTGTTTGTTCAACAAGTCAAGAATGGGATGGATGGATGCCCGTTGATATAAACGATCTGGATGGCTGGCTCGCATCCTAATCCTAATCCTAACCCCTCTTCCAAGGCCGGCCGCCCTGGCGTTTGCCCGCCTCCTGCGCGCGTTGTCCAAGCGGCTTCTTCATCTTAAATGCCCTCCACTTTGCAGCAGAGGCAGTCAGTCAGTCAGTCAGTCCAGCTATCCAACCGTACCGGAATGGCTACCATTGGGTAGAGAAGAGCGCGCACATCCAAGCCGGCGTGTTTTAACCGACTACAGTATGATTCTGAGAGGGGGCTCGGAGAGGGAGGAAAGCCCAGAGCAAGCACACCCAAGGATTTGCTTACAGATCAAACGTGTAAGTGAGTGAGCGATGTAAGGACACTGAGGGGCTGAGCAGTATCGGGTGGCGATTTCTGTCACCGCAGAGCACCAGATGGCCGTTGCCCTTGTCCCCAGCACGCACACCTCCCGCAGATCGAGGACGACGGGGAGGGTCACCGGTTGCTCTGCTCCGACTGGTTCAGCCCATTTCTGACGTGGATCAAGAGGTATTAGCTCCAAGATTACCCAGATTACCGAGATCTTCGGCTGTGGAACCGTCCTCGATCGAAACAAAGAAACCCTGTTAAGCGTGCTCCTCGAAGCCTTGACCACATGGAGCATACATCTTTATCCCGTTCGAGAAGAAAACTTCCCCAGAAGAATCCTTACCTGCAAACGTCACAGCTTGGGAGTTCGTGAATCTGGTTTGCGAGCTTCGAAAAGCGATGTGTTCCGAGAGAGAACCCCATACGCTTTAACAGCTTTGTCTCAATACTCTGTTGAAGCAATCTCATGCTCTGTTGAAGCGATTTGAAATGCTTCAAGCTAGAAGTTCTGGGGCTCACAGTGACACGCAAAAGAGAGCTTACAGAAAGAAAAGAGTAACACCTACTGTAACCTCTAACTGCTTAGGATTCTTGTTAGTTGTCACCAGTCATGGTTAAAACTAAGGAGGGTTATGAAGAACCCCTCCCCCATAGCCAGTGACAAGGTGGCACACAGCAGCGTGGAAACTAACCTAGGGCTTGGTGGTAAATATTGCAGACGGTGGGTTATGGCATTTGTGAAACCCGATGCTACTACTGCAAAGGAGACTCCAGTGTGACGAAAGAAGATCTGCTCTCCCGTCAACATCACGACCAAATCACCAGATCATGTGATTCGTATTCGGGTTGCTCTCATCCCCTTCATCAATTGCCCAGGATGCCCTCTATAGCAGACCAATCATAGCCTGCGGTACTTGCCGTCCCTTGCGTCAAGCCGTTCTGAACTTCCGTCGATTCTCTTGTTGGCTTCCGCTCCCCACATGTCGCGGGTGGCGAACGTCCCAAACCCAGCCTGCTGGATGGTTTGTGACATGAATACACAACTGCAGTCCTTCACAAAGCGGGTTGATCTAATTAATTATTATTTGCTTAGCAATTATATCAAGATCTTCACCAACGAAACAGAAACTCATAACTCGTACTCTTGTTCGTGTTAAGTGGTTTGTTTTTCTTTTATACCCGAAAGCGGAACTTCTTCTCCTCCTAAACTCCTCGTCTTATCTCCACTCCCCACATCAATCTCGTACAGTACTGCACAACGCGCCTCGGGATCAATCAATATTCTCTGACAAGAAGTTGCCGAGAAAAAGGCGTCATACCCCCAAACCGCATTTCCACACACTTAACTTCCAACAATAAATTATTACCTGTTCCCATGTTCAGCCCATCCATCACCGGTTGTCATCCCCCACAACCACCAGCCGTGCGTTCTGATCTCAACAGCCCCTGTAGCTGTAGCGTGCATCAGAGCAAACATTCCCATGCTTCCCCAACATGGCATTTCCAGATCTTAGGGGCTCGATCTCTGAATACGCGAGCATGGGGGTCTCGCGATCGCACGCACATTTGTTCCCAACTTTCCATGCACGAATACGAAAATAAAGAAAAGAGGCGTTTTCTAGGAACAAAGAAGGAAAAAACAATATTTTTAAAAATGGGTCCATAGGCAGGCGCAGACAGGTACGGGTGCTTATGAGTGTGAAGTTATTTGTCACTGCCAACTTCGGCTCTTGGTTCTACTCAGCTCAGCTGTCAACGGCTTTTACCCAGATCGAGTTACTACTGCAGTCCCAGCCATCGAGGGTCTTGTTCGATGGAGGGCGCATTCATGTCACATGTTGTGAATCCCGAGAATCGAGAGAGATACATCCGAATTATCTGCACGGCTTCAAAAACCAAACTGACATTTCCCCTGGATGTGAGTCACCAAGTTGTGGGCATATGAACGCGATAAAAGAAGCATCGGGACAGAGAACGGGAGTTGCAGGTTGCTTCTGTGTCACAATATGTTTATGAGCGACTTACACAATTAGGTCAATCTAGATTGCTTTCAACCTCTCAAGGCTCATCAGCTTACCAGAGTATAAGAATTTATTCGATAATGCCGGATAGCACCCGCTATGAGTGCAAACTCTTCAAGAACTGCGAGGCAAATTCCCAGGAAAAGGGAGCCGAGGTTTAGCGAGGGAGGCCCCTCTTTTCTATCTGGAGACGACGTCTGGCTGTACCTGCCCTTTAAAGAATTCTATGACCAGTAAGCTTTCTCAAGAAAAGTTAGCATGTGTATCATCCGCACGTTGCTCTGATTTGATTTGATTTGATTTGATTTTAAGAGCCGCGCTATGAGGTCATTTCCCCTATTCTTAGGTCATGTTGGGAAACTCTAACACTAAATCGCAAGGCACACTCTTCCTTTCCAAAAGTCGCTTAAGACCCTCGAACACAAGAGCTATCATCAAGAAGCCTACTTATCCTCATACCAAGGTGATTCTCTAAAGATCATCTTTACTGCTATTCCTCCTCATCAGGCTGCACAACAACTTCAACCCCTCTAGCGATCATAACCTCACAATTCCACCCTCCCATTCCCAAACCACCCCTTGAGCTCCATCCACTCCCCAAAAACCCCATCACAATCACCGACCGCTCACTTACAGTCTCCTCATCATCATTCAGCGTATGCCGCACACTCGTGAACTATTCGAGCATAAGATGCAAGACTTCTCCACGGTCCAGAAACGCAACATGATTATCCAATATTCCCTTCCAGAGATCGGGCGTCGGCCTTGGATATCAAAGTGCGACTTTCTTTCTGCTGTAAAAGGAAGTTTTGCGCGAGAAGGGAGGAGTTGGAGCGATGTCGTAAGTGATTCATTGTCTGCGAGTTCTTGGTAGAAGACGTGTGTGGAATGGGAAACAAAATATTATATTCAGGTTTGGAGCCTTTCAGAGGCAATGAAGAACGAAGAGGGCGATTGAGGTGAGCTCAGTTGAATAGGTCGATCTAGGAGGATTGGTTGATGATTCCCATTTGCAGCTAGGTCTCTATTTTCACAGATATGCGCAACTTTCCCTCTTTGTTGAAACCCCCGCTGAGATAACGAAGATGATCAGTTGCTATGTAACATCATTCATGCGATAGACCGTTTCCTTAGAAGTCCTGCACCGAAATGGAAGATTGTGGACGAAGATCAGGTATCACAGGATCAATCTTCAATGAGTCTCATTTGCGGAAGCATGAATCTGAATCTAGCAATACCGATCTCAAGCTGGAGGCTGCATGATGTGAGCGTGCTAGGTGGAAACCCCAGCAGACTCACCCGCCTATCTCGATTCTCTAGAAGGTTGCTTGGGTCATCAATTGCACTTGTAAAACAAATTCTGGACAGACCGCTCCGCATGAAAACAAAGCTCGGAAGCAAAGAGGGATTTCGGAACGAGCAAAGACAAGCCATTGTCTTACTATCAGACTACAAATTCTTGGAAAACTCAGTCCCCTTCCTGCATGCGTAACTCTAGACTGAGAATCCCATCCATAGAAATCCCATACTCGAAGACATGCTACTCCGTATGGTACCCAGCTACTATGGATATGTTCAAGCCTTACTGAACCACGCTTTCAATTCTGCAATCTCCTCTTCCGACAGCAGATCATTGCCAGTAACAGATTGAACCTAGAGGAAGAGCCTGTGTCAGTACAATTGTTGCAAGTACGGTCTCGCATCATCAGAATTGCCAGGAATTCTCAGAAGAAATCCAAAGCGTAATGTTCATTCAGAAACACTTACCATGATATACGCAACCAAACTGCCATCTCCCTCAAGCTTGGCAGCGACAACCTTCCCATCAGCATCAACATATTCGATCTCCTTCAGAATTTCGACCTTCGATTCAGGAGCTGTGACATAGCGTTTGAGGAGTGCAAGCTCGGAGGCATCGAGGATGGGTTCTGTGTCGTTTGCACGTGCGATGATCTCTTTACTCAGGGTATGAGTCTCGAACATCTCACGGGCAGAGGGGCCGCTGTATGCAGTTGCAGTAGCCATTTTTTAAGGAAGTAGCAATCGCCGAGATGTTTTAAATGGGATGATTGACAAGTTATCGCTGCCAATTGTGCGAATGAAGCTCTGGTGTGCAGAGACGATTTTGATCAAGGCAGATACTTGAAACATCCAGCTGTGACATTCCCTTGCAAATTTCTCTGAATTTATGTTGTCTTTCGAGGCTGCCTGATTTGTTTGTTTTGGCCGGGGTGTTTTCAAGCCTCGCTCTACGGGGCGGTTGAAGATTGCCGACTTTGGCAAGCGAGAATACCAAAGTCGACATCTTCAAGACTACGTTTCTCCACGTAATATTAATCAAAAAGTTTCAAGAACAAGTGCTGGTACAGAAAAATAACTAACTTACTATCCTGATTGAATAGAAGCTGTCACATTTGTTTTGTTGTGTGTTAATATTACGATTTCCTGGAAACTGCGCATCTGCCACAATCGGCAACTTTCAAGCGCCCTGTAGAACCTCGCCAGCTAACATCTCGCTTGCAATCCAGCACCCGTTCCCAGTGAGTGGTCGGCAGTCTCAACCACTCATAGCTTGGCGAATTGTTCTGCCTGCTGTCTATGTAACTACGGACACATTTAATGTCCAATAGAATTTGTGTTGAATGTTGCAACAAGACTTTTGACCTTCCTCTTTTGGCTCGCTTTCTCACCTTTCCTATCTCCTAGGCAACAATGTAGCTCTCGATCTGACAGCAAGCTTTGTTTGGATTTCCTGTTGCGAGCGAGGAGCTGGAACTACCGTCGGTTTTTCGGGGGGCGGGAGGGGGGTTGGCTCATGCGGCATGGATTCCCTTGTGTCACTTAGTCTCGATGATCGATTGTGCTTGACGCCTATGCGAGATTCTTTCTTTTGTTGTGTCTGTATCGTAGACAAAGTCACTGTACCTATAATCTACAGGTCATATTTTTCGAGAGAATAACCCCAAACTTTTATTTTCGCTCAGTTGAACAGTTTCACGGCTTGCGGAAGCCAAAGATCATTATCGCCATGCTTGTCAAATAAAGAGCAGCTTCAGGGCCCAATTGCTGTGGTTGCGGCATGAGGCAAGCTCTGTGCAATATTCCCACTTAATCTCGATCCCTAGTATCAGCACGATGATTCATTAAGCAAGAATGATTCTCATTTGATTCGTCTCAATTATACCCAAGCTCTGGTCACGAGCTACTTCGAGACGAAGGCCGACTTATCTTGTTCTCTAAAGAGAAAAGTAGATTTGCAACCCCTGCTTCGACATGGCCAGCAGCAGAATCAAGAAAATAATTCAAACAGGGCCGAGTAGGTTCAGAACAAAGTTGAGTTTAATTGCCTACCTACTGACTGCACATTAAAAATGTACTCAGCATCCGACAATCTTCTCTGAGCGAATCAGTCGCTCCCCAGCAAAAAGCTTTTGACTTTGAGAAATTGTTGCTATCTCAGGCCAACAGATATCCCATATCGTGCTATGATATCACTCTGTTTGGCGACATTAAGCATATCAGAATCGGCGAAGAAGAATTGGACATTTGAGCAATAATTGTGGAAGTGCTGGGGATCCTGAAATGGGGTATGTCCAATCTTGATTCGAGTGTCACATACTCTAGAGAACCTAGAAGCTATATTAAGTAGCAAATCGTAGTCATGACTGTTCCGAGCGACAGCATCTCGCAACTTCGACTGCCAACACTTGGTTTTGGTGGTGTTTCAGACTGGGTGCCTCTTGAGGCTGAAGTTCGAGAGGCAACAGCTTGAAGCACATAGCTTATGTGTTGAGTGAGGGTGGTTAATCCATATATTCACGGGTCGCGCGGCAGAAATCCGGCCCCAAATATCATCGCCGCCAGCAAGTACTAATAACCAAACAAACACTTTTTCACCACAACCGGCGGCGACCACACCGGGTGGTTCAGGTCAAACCGGTTGTACTCCCCGAATCGAATACGTAAACGCATACGAACACCAATCACACGGGTCTAGCAATCACTAACGTATACGGCGGATTTCGAATCGAAACGGTAGAAACGTATTCAATTACGTTTGTAGACTGGAACCTCACACGCATCCGAGTGTGGGCTTCCAGTTGATTTTTGATACTTTTGGGAATAAATTGATTCTTATAAGGTTGCGCTGAGCGTAGCTTATCTACTGAATTGAAGAGGGGTTTTATTTTTTCTTGAAGATTCTGTTGTTGTTGATATTGATATCGCGCAAGTGGGGCGGGCGTAAGCGAAGCGAGGTGCATTGTTGCGCTGGATGGGCCGGTGCTGGTAGAGCTCCTGATAGACTGCTTGCACAAAGTGTAGAGAGCGGCTATACAATCCGAAGAGAAAGAAATGAAAAGCGTATCCTTGTAGCGATGCATTGCATAGCGTATCAAGGGACCTGGGCAGCTAGATGGCGCCGTATCCACAGGGCTGCTGTATCTTTGTTCTGTCGCCATATCCTGTAGATCTAACGAATAGTTTTGCTTTCATCAACTTCTTGACAAGTGAAATAGCGATCTTATCTGAGAAGGAACGTCAAAGCGGAATATTATTATGATGCAACCCCAGCAACTTGAAAGCAATGGAGCACTTACAGTAAAAGGAAGTCTCTTTCAACAAGGAGTTCCTTTCTTAGTGCTATCTAAGAAGGACGAGCCCGAAAGTTTGAGGATCCACATAATAATAGAAGCCGTATTCGAGCCGTAGCGGCGGCCCAAAATTGAACAGTTTAATATCAGCTACGACTATGAGTGTACTACTGTACAGTGTTTTAGAAACAATCTTAGGCCATGACATGAAGTCGAACACTTCTTGCAGACTTGACTGACATTCAGATCAGCACCCTCAAGCCAGCTTAAAGGTTATACTTTTGAGGAGCCTGAGAGCAAGACATCGAGAAGAATGTAGCATGGCGAATGATAAACATTGAGAATCGAAAAGAAACTTTGAGGACATTCAAACTTGAAGCTCTAGTACTCCACCACTGGGTTTTCATATTTTTCTGAAATATACATGACTATGCCATGCAAGAAATTATATACAGCTGCAACACAGGCAAGAAATTTTCTAACGCTAGATTGAAGTTACATCGACTTCGCTTGAAATGTTGTTGGAAGTGGGATGAACCCCTCTGCTCGTTTTCTTTGTCTCGGTTGTTCTTCGGGCCTAAACGAGGCTGCCATTCAACCCCGCCATCTCCACAGCCTTCCCCATGATCCATTAACAACGTCATATCCCAAACAACTCACAACACAGAACAGCACAAATCAAATCTAACATTGCTCCACAACCCACAAAACCCGTGAAATAGACAAACTGCGTTCACTTCGCAACCTCTTCCGCTCAATCGGCGGCAACGTCAAGCACAACATGGCATGGCACTGCGGCGGCAGGACAAATGCTGAATTGATCGAGAACCTATTCAAAAACAAGTTAATTACTAGTTCCAGGGTCCGAGATGCCATGGCAAATGTATGAATCCCTCCGCATATTTCCACACATATTTACCGGTGACTAACTGACAATTATAGGTTGATCGTGCCCACTACTGCCCTGACCCTAAATACGCATACGAAGATTCGCCTCAAAGTATCGGACACGCTGCTACGATATCCGCTCCGCATATGCATGCCTCAGCTGCGGAATCACTCCTCCCGTTCTTGAAGCCTGGATGCAGAGTCCTGGATATCGGCTCAGGATCAGGTTACTTAACTGCTGTATTAGCGGAACTCGTGAGTCCCCAGAAGGATTCGAGTGGAAGTGCGGGAGTTGCTAGAGTGGTGGGACTGGAACATATCAAAGCCTTGAGGGATATGGGAGAGAGGAACATGTCGAAGAGTGAAAGGGGAAAGGAGATGTTGAAGGATGGGAGGGTGAGTTTTGTTGTAGGTGATGGGAGGAAGGGTTGGACGCAAGGCGAGGATGGTGAGAAGGGTTGGGATGCCATTCATGTCGGGGCAGCTGCGGTCGAACTTCACCAGGAATTAGTTGATCAGCTGAGGAGTCCAGGCCGGTGAGTTCTTGTCATATGAAATAGTAGAATTTGAGACTGATTGTATTGCCAGGATATTCATTCCTGTGGAAGATCCAAATGGTTCTGGTCAATACATTTGGGTGGTTGACAAAGATGTCGACGGTACAGTGACGAAGAAGAAGACCTACGGAGTCAGATATGTTCCTTTGACGGATGCCCCGAAATAGGGAACGCTGACGTTAGCGCATTCGATTCATGCGAACCACAGCGGCAATCACGATTATGCTGAAGGAATTCAGGGAGGTGAGGTCCTTTTAGCGTGTTCTGGGTGGCTACCCGGATATGGACTCGGGCATGGGAGACAGGCGTTCAGGTATGATACCTTATAAATTGATTTGCGTTGAGGTAACAGGTATTGGAGTTGTCTGAGCTGGTCCCTTCACAACATGACTCGTTCTGGCGTTTCGCTTAAGTCTTCCCTATTGCATTCTTTTCTAACTCCAATTTACATTATCTCTCATCGTGACTTCCCACGGTACTCTCAATTCTTCAAAATTCTATCCTTAATTGCCAATACGAAGACCTCACAACTCGGAAACTCGAGCCGAGTTAAACAGTGAAAGTCCTGAAACGAGGAAATCCAGCTCCCAGACGAAAGCAGAGATCCACTCCACTTCATACCCCATACAGTACAAGTCCTTTTCAAGCTTAAATTCGATATTAAATTCGATAGTAAACCATAATACTATCTTGCCCTGATTTTCCGCAAGGTTTTTGTCAAGATTCATCACCGAGATTATTTAAAAGAGCACGGGATGGAAAAGTACAAATCGTAAATCGAGAGTATGAGCTTATTTTCAACTCCATCGACAAACCCCATGTCAACCCATCACTCACAATCGAAACACAGTCAAAGCCCCCCAAATCTCAGAGCCTCAGCTTAGCCCAAGACTTGCGACCCAGCTCGAATCACCTCGCCTCACCTCGCTTGCACCATTCGTCTCAAATATCTCCCCCCCCCGTACCCCTGCGAAACAACCTCCGAAACACCCCGCCAAGACCACCATCCGATCTCCCAGCTCCACTCCGAACGTTTTGACATCCCCAATCCGGACTCTCTTCCACGATTCTGTGGCCCTCGTCTCCTCCTCCCTTGCCAGGATATAAGAGTATACCCACCCGCATCTCGTCTGATCTTTTCCTTTTCCCTTTCTTGCTCCCTCTCTCTATCCATCCATTCATTCGTTCGGTTCTCTTCGCGCGACTTCTTTGTATTGTTTACTTTGACAACTGTGTTGTTGTTTTATTTTCTATCTTCTTATTGGGCTTCTTGATTCTGCAACTGGTTTTGCTACTTCTTATCTATCTTCCTTTTCTCATTCAAGACCTCAGCATCAAGAAAACAAAAGAAAAAAGAAAACCAACAACAAGAATCCCTCGTTACAGTTAACATGCACTCCACAACTCTCCTCAGCGCCCTCGCCCTCGCTGGCACCGCTCTCTCAGGTATACATCCTCCTCCCTCTCATCGTCTGAAACCGCAAAAGCAGAATCCCAACTAATACTCAAACCCACGACAGTCCCTCTCTTCACCCCCCGCCAGGCACAAGCCTGCTTCATCGTCGGCTCAACCACGCTCCCGGCCGAAGTAGCCACCATCGCCACCACCCTCTCCAAGAGCATAACCTGCTCCACCAGCGTCAAGACCCTCTCCGGCGTCCCCGACGTGACGTCCGGCAGCACGAGCTTCTCATCCATCAACTTCGCCACGTCCGCCTCCTCCCCGCTCTCCTTCGCGCTCTCCGAGTTCGCGACCGAGACGCCGCTCGCCTCGACAGATCTCGCGCTCTTCCAGGACCAGCTGGACGTGTATGTAGCCACCGAGGCCGGGATCAGGTCCGTCGGGGGCGGGTTGGCGATCAAGGCGCCGAAGTTCTTTCTGGCGATGCAGGTTGCGAGGATTAAGACGGCGCAGGGCGTGGCGATTACGGATCCGGGACAGACGGTCGAGCATCTGCTGGGCAAGGTTATCAAGAATGCGGTGAGGGAGAGTAAGGCTACGTTGGATGAGATTACGAGGCTTGCGGGGGTGTTGGCTTAGACGAGATGAGATGACAAGAGAAGGATGGAGGAGGAGGAGTGGATGGAATGTGAGTGGAGTTGAGCTTCTTGTATATTGAGAGAGAAAGAGGTAAAGAATGATAGTTGTATTTAAGAAGTATGTCACTTGACAAGCTGCACTCGTCCTTGAATGAATGCCTGGAAAGTATAGAATACCAAACATGCCCTAGTAACGCGGCCTTGAGAAAGGAGCAGAATGAAAAGAAGCTAGTGAGAGTGAGTGTTGTGAGGACTGCCCCATGGTGGGCATACTGCCCAGAAAGTCAAGTAGTGGAGACCGGTTGTACTTGAAAAGAACAGACATCTGACGCAGGCTTGCATATACACTTGAAAATACGCGCGTAAGCAAGATATAACTATACAATGTCTAAACAACTGGGCAATCGACCACGCAACTTCAGTAAAATCACAGATAAAATAAACAATTGCAATATAGGCAAGAAACGACAAAAGAAACTAGGGGAAATCTCATAAGATGCGATTGATGTACTCTGTACTCATATCTACCATTTCCTAGCGCCCAAATTAGAACGCCCCGCTGCTGCTTGCTTGTCATTCAATACACACTTACACACACAAGCTACCAAAGTCCCATATGAACGCCCCAGCAACCAATATTAACAACTCAGACCACAGTAGCAGGTTCCTCCCCAGTCGCGATTATAGGGACGTTCAAGCCTCGCTCCGGACTTTGCAGAACCAACTGCTCGTGCCTCCTCGCCCTCAGGAAATCGCTGACTGCTCGAATCAAAATAAACCAACCGACAATCATCAGGATGTAAGCCAACCAGTCGTTCGTTGCAACGTCGGTCCACCCTCCATTTCCAGAATCCATCCCCTGTGCTGCGTTTCCGTTGACTGCGTTGGGGTCGAAATCGTGAGAATTGGGGTCCGGAGGCTGTTGGTATTGGGGGTCTTGGCCATTTGCGGGTGGTGTCATGCCACCTGAACCCTTCATGTAGAAACCGTACTGAACAAGAGTGATACCTAGTCCGGCGCGAGATCCATTCTTGGCTGCGTGTGTAGTGTGAAGAAGGTAGGTGAGGAGAAAACCGACGAGCTGGAAGGACATCGAGATCATGCCGTTCCAGATAAAGGAGAAAACGGACCCAACGGGTAGACCATCGATGTAAACTTCATCTGGTCCGCCCATCCCAGGCGCGAGAATTGTGGTTTCCCAATACGGAGGTGCGGCATCTGCTGCTGCTTGTTCGTATGTCTACTCTACAGTCAGCATGTGTTCATGTTAAGCCAAGAATATGTAACCTACAGGTGGGTGTTCCTCCAGCTTCTCACCCCGTTCTGGCTTCGCACTGAGGTTCGCAAACACTCCATCCGACCCTGAGCCACCACCATACACTCTCCCATTTGCCTGAGGAGGAGGAGGGGCTGTGAAGACCGGGATATGTGTTTGCATTCTCGCGACGATCGGTCTTGAGTCTTCGCTGGTGGGGGTCGTGGTAAAATCATTATCGATTTGATCGGTGGATGAAGACGTCGGTGTCCCCCGCATTAACCTCTGTCTATCATCTCCATCATTCTCCTCATCGCTATCAGATCCATCTGCATCGAAGGTATCGGCGAGGTTCTGATCCACGGCTGTGTGTCGCGATGTCGGGGAGGAGGCTCTTGATCTGAAGGATGGAGGTGGCGAGGAGGGTGTCGTAGGACTCACGGGAGCCTCTGCATCGTTCGCAGATACCTGGTGATAATTGTTAGAGAAGTATTCAATTAGGTTGCTGAACATCGTCGTTGCGTGGCGAGGCTTGGCTGCGGTGAGACGTACTCTTTCATAGCGCTGCGAGGCCATGTTGAACCGAAGAAGGGTGGGAGGAAGGAGATCAAGGTATTAGGTTGGAAAGAACAAAGAGAAGAAGACCGTCGGCGTCGACCCGGACCGCGGCCTGGATGGGTAGAAGTGAATGGAAGGTTGAAGGCAAGGAGCGTGGTGGTGGTGGTGGTGGTGGAGGTGGACAGAAGGTGAGGTGAGGTGAGGTGTTGGTAGGTAATGTAATCAATCAGGCACTCAGGAGACGAGACGGGGTGTCGTGGACGGTGCCCGGCGGAGATTTCGGCTGGGGAGTTGAGTGGGAGGAGGAGAGCGGGACTACGACTGGGATTGGGATTGGGATTGGAACTGGGACTTGGACTTGGACTGGGACTGGGACTGGAACTGGAACTGGGACTGAGAGTGTCTGAGGCTGTGGCAGTGTCGGATTTAGCGCCACATGGATGGATCCACGCCACACCCCTGCCCATTGGTTACACTCGGTCATTAGTGGTCACTCTTTTCATGCACGAGCAAGCAACATACATGCACGTCAAGACTTGGACTTGACTTGACTTGAGTTGGGATCATCATCGCTTCAGAAATATTTCAAGAGAGGGGATGAACCGCTATGCCCAGAGTCAACACATCGACGTCCAGCCTTCCACTCGCATGAATTGAAAATGTCTAAATCAGTACGTCGACATCCAAGGATCGTTTTCATCTGACCTCCAGAACGAAACAAACACACAAGTACATGCTACTAACCTCGGCCACAGATCGCCTACAAACACTACACCCGCGCCCTCTCGCGCTGGCCAGTCGACAACCTCCGTCCAGACTGCCAATTCCCCCAGGTCATGCGGAAGCGATTCGAGCAGAGATTCTCGCCTGCATCGTCGCAATCGCAGAAAAGCACGCCTGCCGCCGCGCAAGCCGTTGCAAGCAGTCCTGTCGATGAGAAGCTGGAGCTGGAGCAGGCGAATGTGCTGTACTCGCTGTTAGAGAACCGCTACTCGAGGAAGGTTTGTTTTGCACTGAGGGGGTTTCTCGCGAGAATTTGAGGAGCGAGTGCGTGCTGATGCGATTGTCGTGAACAGTATCCGCTCAAGGGCTCGTTGATGTCGCCGAAGAGTAATCCAAACCACTATACGAATCTGATTAGGGAGTTGGAGGAGGCGCCGAGGAGTAGTTGGGTGGAGAGGACGATTAAGAGATGGAAGGGCTTTTTACGATTTCAATGATGGGATAATCCGGATAGAAGGGATAGGAAGGACGAGCAAGGGATATATCTGTACGTATACTGTACACATACTGGCGTTATGGAATGCTTGCATGTACAATTGCACCAGACTCGGTGCTCTCAACTTTCATATTAGGAAGACTTGTATAGTTCAAATATCATGACTCCATTCAACCAAATCTCTAGACTCCCAACGCCATGCTCCATACAGAAGTCTATACAACCCGAATTTCCCTCCCCCCCCCGCTCATCTAGCCCACCCTTAGACATACTTCTTATCCGGATCCAACCTATCCATCAAATCGATACTCTTCTCATACATAGTAAACACAATCCCACCACTCAACATCAGCCTCACCAGCCTCGGCAACGCACCACTCCAGAACGTCAAGATGCCCTCATTCTTCGCAATTAGCGCCGCGCACGCAAAGCTATTCTTATACAGGCTCCTCGCCTCAATACTCTGCATTCGCGTCTTGATCGTGTCGAGTGGCTGCGTGACATAGACGGTAATCAACCCTGCGATCCCACCGATTCCGAAGGTAGCCATCGTGCCCAGCTTCTCCCCAGGTGCGGTGTATGATTGCGCGAGCTGGCGGAGGAAGGTGTAGGATCCGAAGCGCGTTGCGCTGTTGGCTGCTTGCCGGGCCGTGGTAGGTACGAAACCTTGGAAGAAACCTCGAAGGCCACGCTCGCGGGCGATGATGGGGACGGCGTGGAGGAATCCTCTCATTCGAGGATTGGCACTCTTACGATCATCGATCCTGATATTGTTAGAGTAGAAAATGGAGGTGGGAGAGGCTACGAACAAAGTCGTCTTGATACTTTCAAACGGCGTCACAGCAAGTAAAGACTCCGTCACACCCGCACCGAATCCAGCAATAACAGTCCTTGGACCTGATATCTTGCCATCGGCATCTTGTAGCATAGACTTATACTGATCGAAGGCCACGAATCCTACAACATGTCAGAAATTTGTAACTCGCTTGTCCACTGGAGCTTGAAGCTGGGGAGCAGAGGGGCATACGGATTCCAGCTTTGAGCGAATTCCCAATAATCAACGTCGTACAACCGGCGTACCAAGCTTTGCCAAACGGCGGCCACGGCAGCTTCTGCCCATCTGCTAATCTGCGATTCAATTGTGTTCGAGTCTTCGCAACTGTCCGAACCAGTCAACCCAAGCTCCTCTCTTCTATGTCCTCTGTATTCCCACGTTCCAACACATCACAAACCACGATAGAGTCGTTCTATGGATCAAAGATGAGCTTGAGGTATAGACATACATTCAGCAGGGTAAGTAATAGCTAGACAACAAGTTAACAGAGCTCATATGATTCATGGCGGGGGATAATTCTACCAATTTCCACAGCTCCAGCTGTAGACCCAGCAATGATTGAGCGTAATGCACTGGGCCTCTCCTTCTTCTTTTCAGGCTGCGCGGTCGCCATTGTGACAATTGGGAGGTGTGAAGGGTGGATTGTTGTAATTTTGGCTCTGTTGATTTTTCCTGGGAAGCTTGTTGAAGTGACGGAGGGCCGATGCCGCTTTTAAAGTTGGATCGGATCCGGGGTAGCTGGGTGCTAGCTTGTCCAGCCAGCCTCGTGGCTAAGAAAATACCCCCAAGTGTGTAAACCTGACTTCAGAGGAGAGACTGCATAGATACCTTTCTCCTTTCACATGCACTGCGTTCTGACTCATAGGTCAAAGGTATTTGTGTCCATGTCCAGATAATAATAGTATACAAATCATGCAATAATCTTCATTCTCTCCTGTATGCTATTTTCCCCTCCTCGCAATGCAGGATGAAGCAAATAATTATAATACAACATAAGCCAATATTTCACCAGAGTTTCTCTGGTGCATAAGCGCAACCACGAAACACCAGCCATCGTTACACCTCCTCAATCGAGTACTCTTGCAATTCAAATAGCAGGCTCCGGTTCAATTTCTTGGCGACTCTTCACTGGTTGAAAACCATGGGCGTGGAACCAAGATTGCTTGGAGCACTGGCCAAATGAGGCATGCTTCCATAGCCTCCAGGCATAGAAGCCATGGATCCCATCTTCTCTCTCTCAAGCTTCTCCTGCTCCATACGTGCGCGATCTGCCTTGGTGATTCGAGGCTTGCGGGTTGTTGAACCACCTCGAGAACCAGGTCCATGTGCTGGCAAGCCATTTGGACGAACAGGGATTGTGCCGTTGAGAAGAAGAGCAGCGCCTCGGCCACCTGATACACGACCACCACGGCTTCCACGTCCACGACCACGCTTGGGTGCACCATCGGCTCTGTGAATTTGTCAGTAGAGGTCGAATGAAGAACATGTTGTGAACGTACCTTGTCTCCAATGCGGGCTTCTCTCCCTCTGGGACAAGAGGTCCAGAGTATACGAAGAACCCGTCATTCGTAGCTGCAGCCTGTTCCTCCCAGAGAAGCTCAGTGTCGTCAACGAATCCATCGTCCTTATCATACTCATCTTCCTTCATCTTTCTCTTCTTGGGAACCTTCTTGCCTCCATCAGTTCCAGTACGTCCATCACTCATGCCACCCATCTCAATATTACTTCCCTCGCCTTCAGCTTCAGAATCAAGTGACATTTCGTCGCCACTGTCCTTATTTGAGCCATTCCGCTCCAGAGCAGCACCAGCAGCTGCTACACGTGCCAATCTATCACGCTGTGCAGCCAATCTAGGGTGCAACGCATCCCATCCATACTGCTCTTCGGCTAGGCGAGTAAAGTTGATGTATTTATTGACCTCTCCATTCATTGGAATCGATAGGATGACCGTTGGGGCGCGGAATTCCGTACCGTCTGCTGGTCCACCACCACCGATACCCATGAGGCCAGATCCTGGAAGCGGAGGAGGTGCAGGGTAGAGCTCTTTGGGGTCCTTTGGTTCCTTAGTTTTGTGAGGTTTTGGAGAAGCTGCTGTCGACGAGGTTGCAGTGCTTGCCGGTCCGACTTTCTTGGAAATAGTTGCAGGGCCGTGTTGTACGGGAGGCATGCTCTCTGGCTTTCTCGAGCCGAGAAGGACAGGACCAGGCTGAGGACCGAGCGAAAGCTCAACATGAGCAGCGGGACCTATTCTATTTACTGTTGGAGACGGAGGTACAGAAGAAGGGCCGTCCGTTTGGTTGAATCTGGATTGTTGTTGCTGGTAGAAAGACTGAGTGGCAATCGAAGGGGACGTCAGAGCATGATTTGGTGGGTCAACGAGGCTGGAAATAGAGGGCGACGCGCTGGCACGATTCATGGAGTGGGGATGACTGGGAGAGGTTTGTGGGTTGCCGTAAGGACTATGACTGACGACTGTCTCTCGAACGGGATCGTAATTTGACCGAATAGGATCGTAGTTCTGACCACTCGTGCGCGTAGACTGCTGCTGCTGCTGTTGTGGCAGGTGCTGTTGGGAAGGTTGTTGATGGGGAGAGTGTTGTTGTGGAGGAGCACTGAAGAATGACTGGATGGGTCGCTGCTGTATATCCTCATGTTTTCCGGATTGGGAAGCGAGGACTGGCACTTGGAAATTTGGCGGGGCTTCGGGATGTGGGGGTTGGGCTTGCGGTCTAACGTCGTGAGCGAATCTGATATCGAGTTGATTTCCGCCATCAGATGTCGCAACCCTCTTTCTTCTCGGAACTGGTGGTGCATTTGGATCCTTGGGCTTGCGCTTCTGTCGGACTTGTTTGGGAGCATCGGTATTGGTGGCCGAGCTGTCTGCATTGGCTTTCGGCTTGTTGGTGGACCCCGGCTTCCGGCCGGGCTTCTTGCGGGGCGGCTTCTGGTCAGCCGCGTTCAGTGCAACACCAGGAGCATTGACGATGATGCTGGAATGGTTGTTATTGCTGGCTGCGTTGTTGTTGTATTCGTTCTGGAATTGCGCCGACGGAGATGCTGCCTCCGGACTGGATCCTGGTGGTGACGAGAGATCGCTGGGTGAAACACTTCGAGCCCCATCTTGCGTCCGACGGCGCTCAGCGGCCATGATGACGGTCGATTGGGTCTGGGGAGGTTGAACCAGGAGAATATAATTAGACGCAGGTATGGGAGACCATAAAGCGACCCGATAGAGGTTGAGGGTTCGAGATGCAGGCGATGCAGGGCGTTGCGAGTTGGTGATTTGGGGGTCTGGGGTTGGCGGAAACGTGACGACAAACGGCGGATGTTGGGTGACTTCTGAATAGCTTCAAAAGACGACACGACGACGCGAAAATGGAAATCCGGCGCTACTGCAGGGGACAGGGCGGTAGCGGGGCGTCTGCAGCGGTAGAAAGAACGAGCAGAATTGTCAGAATGGAATGGAGGTATTTAGAGGTCGTGATCGATGTAATAGGTTACAATATCGATGAAGACCTCGAATTGCAGTGATGCGGAAGTGTGCAGTTGTGGAGTGTAAAAGAGAGAAAGAAAGAAAAGGTGTCGGGGCGGGAGATGGGGGAAGGGAGAGATATGGATGGGACGCGGACGTGCCAGTTTTGGGGCCTCATAAAGATTTGGAGAACTGGCTGGCTGGCTGGCGGGATTTGGAGACTAGGAACTTGCAAGCGACGACTCTAATTTCACAATCTACCAAGTCGGGAAGGGGAAGGGGAAGGGGGAAAAGAAGCACGAACGGGTGTGCAGAGCGCAGAGTGCAGAGTGCAGAGTGCAAAGTGTGCAGGGCCGAGGACGAGCGTCAAGTTCGAAGTTCCTCAGGCATGGATGATGGATGTCACGGGTGGGATGCAGAAGAAAACCTACCGACAGTACCGACCTGGGGTGTGTGTGGCTGGTGCTGTGAGTGAGTGCCAGGAAGGATAAAGAGAAAAAAGATGACCGGATAGCTGGACTGGATGGACCTGGACTGGACGGGACGGGACCTGCTCTGACTGGCCTGCACGATGACTGAGGGAGCGAAGACGGCGCTACGTTGGATCCAGCATGGCATGCGATTGCATGGTATGGAGAGGAGGGGAGGGGAAGGGCGGACAGGCGAGGAAAAGGAAAAGGGGACCGGCATATCTGAGACGCAGACTCAGAGGTGGAGTAGAGTGACTCGTGGGGATGTACTTAGTATTTGACTTGCATGAGTACGAAAGTAGGACAAGCGCATGTAGTACAAGTACGGCTAGGGAGGAGTGAATGTGGTGGCTTCTAGCTGATGAAGGAAGGGATGCATGGTTGACGGACGATACATACGAAGTAGACAGGAATTGTCAGGATGAAGCAGCTCGCTCACGACTATTCGATATATCTTGCCCTCCCCTCCCCCCACTCCGCTCAGAGTATGGAAGGTAGACGTACTGTACTGTACAGTCAGGATCTAGCCGGCTGCTATCTACAGACCAGCGTGCAGCACGAGAGCAGCAGCATTGCCGGATGTGGACCGTGGCTCCGTCTGACGGCACTTGCCAACAGGCAAGAAACATGAGGTGACATGGTCGATGCAGGGTAGCCAATGAGAACGAAGATCCCCCGACTCATCCTAACCTTCAAACAACGGATCTCAGCCTTGACGTCGCTCGAGGCGTCTATGCTGCTGATAATCCACTATGCATACCTGTTGTAGGTGGTACAACTCCCATCGCGCTTTCGGAAAATTAACTAGCATATCGAAAGCAGCCAGGATTCTTCTGAACATTTGTCTGAATGCTATATCCCGGGCGATGCATGGTTAGCAGGGGAGTCTGTTGATTTGGATGTTGTTCGGTCTCCTCGGCTAAGAACACCCGCAGCCAAAGTAGAAGGCTGTCATGCAAGGCTGCAAACAGTCTGCAGGGGTCTCCACTAGCGCTGGCTCCATGCTTCGGCAAACCTTAATTCGATTGATCATATCAGAAAGCGGCTTAACCAAATAATATCCATCAGCCGCTACCAAAATACCTTTTCAGCGCAATCATGGATTTACGAGGACAACGCTTCGAGATCGATCTATCCGATGACGATGAGCAGCCGAGTACCCGCTCAAGCATCCTCTCAAATGCATTTCCGTCAATATCGTCTCCCTTCGTGGGGGATATCAAGGAACGCGAAATCGCTGCCCCTCCTTCAGCGCCTAAAATGAAAACCACACCTACTGGGTTTCCCGAGCATAAGAAGCGCACGAGGATCTCGGCCTTCAAACAGCAGAGAGCCGGATCTGCGAAGCCGTCCGTGGCTGCAGATTCTCCTAATGCTTTTGCTTTGCGACAGTCGCCAACTAATCCTTCACTGACACAGAACGCATCCAGCATGGACAACGAACGTCGGCAGATAGATGAGGAGAACAGGCAGAGGCTGGCAGCCATGTCCGCGGAGGAGATTGAGGAGGAACGGAACGAACTTATGGCCGGGCTGAACCCAGCCTTGCTTGAGATGCTTCTCAAGAGATCGAATCTGGACGAGGGCAGAGGCGATACTGGGATCGATCCCCCTACAGCCCCAATCGAAGTGAGCGAGAACCCGGTTGAAGCACCGAAAACTGTACAGCAAGAATCAGAAAGCGTACCAGCTCCAAAACCTGCCGGAAAACGAATCGACCCCTCCAAATCCGTACGATTCGAAGACGACGACAGCGAGCCCTCCGCACCCATCAACCTCCAACCCGCATCCTCAACCCAAAACGATCCACTCCCCGAAGACGTCCATCCCACAATGCACTTCCCGAGCGCCCCCTCCGTCCCAGACCTCGACCCCTCAGACCCGTCCTTCCTCGAAAACCTACATAAGAAATACTTCCCCAACCTCCCCGCCGACCCCTCCAAGCTCGCATGGATGGCACCAATACCTACACACGGCTCCGTCGCCGACCAAGAATCGCCCTACTACCCTTCAAGCCAGGGCCTCTCGGCCTCAGCACTCCGTTTCGATTTCAGAGGCGGCTTACTACCGCCGAGGATTGCGAGAGCGGTGCCCGTAACGAAGGGTCTGCATCACCATGGAGAAGCGCCCGAGGCAGCGGGATACACGGTGCCTGAGCTGGCGAGACTCGCGAGGTCTGCGTTTCCGGCGCAGAGGTGTATGGCATTTCAGACGCTGGGGAGGCTGCTGTATAGATTGGGAAGAGGGGAGTGGGGAGGGCCGGATAGTGAGATTACGAAGGGTTTGTGGCAGTGTGTGGAGGGTGGGAAGGTTGTGGAGACGCTGGAAGAGGCTTCCAGTGCGGAGGGCGGCCATCAGGGTAGTAAGGTGTATGCTGTGGAGGCCATTTGGCTTTGGCAGAAGGGAGGGGGAAAGGTTATGAAGGCTTTCTAATCGGTGGTGAGATAGTTCTGATAAATGATACTATGGGATTTTGATCTATAATCTTGCTTGTCCTCCCGCATTTTCATCGTGATCTTTCACAGTATCTCTCATGACAAGCCCAAGATGTTGTGACATATCCCACAGCACCTATACTACGGAACGCTGTGAGTGCTGAGGTGCTTCAAGCGCCTAGAGAACTAACAGCGCCTGTCGCGCCCTGAGCGACACCAGCGTCCCCACACCACAAGTCAAACATTCAAATCCAGTTATCAAATAAGTCACAAGCACAAGAGAAAACCAAGCAGGTGCCCATCTTCAATATTTCTTCCCATTCGCCTGGTGAATTGACCTACGTCAGTAGGTACCTAGCAAGCACCTCTATGTATCGCTCCATACCCAGCCTACGATGCCTTGGTAAACAACCCGCTTATGCTAGAAAACCACAAAAGCAAAAAAGTGTACCACTGGTATGTACTTGCTTGCTTGCTTCAATGCTCCCCCGCCCCGCTCCCCCTCACCGAATCAAAAATTACATGCCAAATGGAATGGGATATCGTCGCTGAATTCTTCGTTCTTCCTTCGTTCATTGTCGTAAAATCGCCCCTTTCTTGCTTTGCTGCCCCCGCTGCCCCGTTTAACCTCCCCTACTTGTACAATATAAATCGCCCTCTCCGAGACACTCCGATAATCTACCAAGCATTTCCATTGGAGTCGATTGCCTTGTTGCCGTTGGCGCTGACGCTCGCGCTGCCCCATTCGCTACCGACTGGAGGCTTAGGTCGTAGAGGTCGAGGCTTAACATGCTCGACGTGTCGGTAATTCTCGCCCTCCTCGTCACCTTCGTTGACGACGCCGTCCATCGGTCCATTCCAGGTCTCTACCTCGACGGGAATCTCCTGGACTTCTCTGCACACAACATCCACCAGCTCCTTCAACTTGTGTGTCTGGACATACACAAGATAGTAAGGTGTGCCATCGGCTGAACCCGTCTGATCGAAGATTCTCCGACGGTCCTTTACCTCTGAGACATGCTCATCGTTGTATTCACGCCAGATATCGTGCTCGAAGTCATAGATGTAGACCCAATAGTGACCACCGCCTGCCTCACCGCGATGGATAAAGACTGAATGCAGCTTATATCCGTACTCACGCATGTCGGTGAACTGCTCCTTCAGGTTCTTCTTGAGAACATCGATCTGCTTACTGATTTGCTCTAGCTCCGTAGCTACTTGGGAAATCCGGTCCTCCAGAGCTTCGGGAAGTTCTGAAGGAATCTCGATGCCTTCGATTTCTTCTTCTTGGAGTGCTGTGACAAAGTCTTTGACAGCAAGAAGCGCATCTGGGACGTTGATTTCTTCTTTACTGTTTTTCAGAGCTGCTTGCCTGGCTTCCAATGACCGTAGCTGGGACTTCCACTTCCATGTCTCACGACGGCGCCGCATGACCACAGATTCCGGATCGTCACTAGCCACATATCTGTCCATGTATATGGTTTCAGGGAAAGCGACCGGTGTGCGGTTCTTGTACGAGGTCTGTCGCACGGGATCGAAATCTGTGCGCTGAATCTGGATTTGGAGTATCTGAGGAAGCTTGCTGATCGAAAAGTGTTGTGGGCATTTCTTATTCTCCACCTCCACATACTGCTCGTCGTAGATGACATCGATTGCTTCGTAAAGATCCCGAACATCGCCTTCCTTTCCAGGGAAAGCAATGATAGTCGGCCAAGCCTCCACCTTTGTCTCGGTGGAATGTTCCTTTTCCGTGTATGTGGTATTTGCGCCGAAGAAGGTGTCTCTAATTATGTCGATTTGCTCCCCAGATCCTTCCTCGAAGCTAGTTGGCTTGATGGCACATTGCAGCCGGTAGGTGACGTTTCCGATAACTTCAGTCACGTCTTGCTGCGTCCCAAATCTCCAGAGCTCATCATCAGCAGCAAGGTCCTTGGTCTCAGTCGTAGAAATGACTAGCCCGGATTTGTTGCGTGGTGGTATTGGGGGAGGTTTCTCAGGCGGAGATAAAGGCTTCGATGTTTCATCGGTAACATCCTCACCATTGATCATCACGGCGTCTGTGTCTAAGCCACTTGCATCAACCGTTGATACAGATGCGGACTGTTTGTCACCGCTGGTTGGAGCTTGGTCTTTGTCCATGTCCACAAGTGTAGCCTCGCTGCTATCATCACGAGCCTCCACATTATCGCCTGGATTATCAATCATTTCGATATCATCCTCAAGTGTCTTTGAAGAAGATGGCGGGGTCAAAGGTGTTGGAGGAAGTTGGGGACCAAAGACAGGAGCACCCATGATCGCGGCAATGTTTGGTGGACCAGATGGACTGCTAATGGATTTGCGTCGCTCTAGAAACTCCCCCTCCTTCTCCGAGCTGAAGATTGTCAATTCCGCTAGTTCTTTGGTAGGTTTGACCGAGCGCGATGACGCTGTCCTAAGATTCTCAAATAGATCATGGAGCTCATCAACGACTAAGAAATTAGCAGGATTCATTCGGATAGCAAATCAGGTGAACCTACATTTCTGTGCTTTAACAATCTCGGATTTATCGACGATGCGTCCACCGACACGTTTGATCTTCAGATTCTCCTCACTAAGGATCATTCGATGACTCTTGAAGTCTATAACCATATCACGTACCGGCTTGATGGTGTAGTAGTATTGAAGCAAGCTATTGAGATAGCAGGTATTGCCGATGTTATCAAGCCCGACTGGCTCAGCTGTGCTGGCGTGCACCACAGCGTTGGGGTCATTGAGTTTTCTCAGCAGGAAGATACTCTGTCTGTGTAGGGCAATAGTACGCAGGGCTTCTGCAAAGCTGTCTTTAGATCCAGATGGTGCTCCACTCGAAAGACTTTGGTAGTAGGTGAGAACTGTCTCATCGGGGAGATTTGGACCTGGGCCTCCAATCTGGAGTCGATTGTACGCTTCACTGATGCCCAAAGCAAACTCTCCATTGCCAGTTTCCATTTGTGCCGCCGCGCTCTGGAGGGTGAAATCTTCTGGGCGCTGGTTGGCAATGACCCGTAGAGCCCGCGCAACTCTGATTTTGTCACCGTCCAGGGACTACGCATGATTAGCTCAGCTCTAGACTCAAGGGGTGAGTATACTTACCATTGAGATCGCAGCTGCTTCAATGCTGTCAGAGGCAGTGTCTGCCGTGACTTCCAAGAACTCAAGAGCTTCTTCGAAAGACATAGTGTTGTCCTTAGCAAGTGCCTCGATCGCTTCGCTGTTTCGATGTTTGGCAATGATGAGAAGGCAGGCTTTGGCTTCCTCTTTTTGCCGTGGCGCTGAGGCTATGCGAGATTTATAGACGCCCATGATATGGTCATCGCCCTCCTTTGTTCCTGGGTCTAAGGCGAAAAACTTGAAGGAGTCTTCCAGTTGCTTTAATCCGTACTCTCCCAATGAAACAGCCATTGTCACCTTCATTTGAAGATCCGGACTATTACGACCCTTCGCAAGATCTTCCAAGCAGTCGAAGTAGTATGGTTTGTTCGCTGGGTCGCAAGCGCATTGCCGGTCATACGCCCAGATCAGATAATCATCAGTGAAGGTCTCGACGGCCCCTAGACTCTTGTAGTAAGGGTGCTCTTCCGACGCTAGATCAATGGTCCTGGTTTTCAAGGGATAATCAAAGTATCCTAGACTTCTTTCAATGTCCTTTAGAACTGGTACCGGTCTGATCATCACCTTCATGTATTGAGGATTTTGCTCTATCTGGGGCAGATTTTGAAGCAAAACATCTATCTCAAATATGATATCTTCAATGTATTCGATGTTTGCTTTCGTTATGACGGGAAGTTGCCAAAATCCATTCATACCTTCCTGTGAGATCATGTGTCAGCTTCGCTCGAAACACAGCTTCTTTGGGACTCACATCGGGTGGCTCTGCTGGTTCTTCGATCATTGTGAATCCAAGGGTCTCAAAGAGGTCGTTGCACTCGTCTCCGAAGGCCATTACGAACTTCTTGTTCCGCTTTGCAATTCGCTTGAGACTCGTCGAATCCCTGGCAGCTCTGGCATCCGTGAGGTATGAACGCAGGTACCAGAGAGACGATACGGGGCCAACTGGCTCAACGCCCGCATACCTCGCAGGATCTCTGGCGATCTCCTTTCGTCCACGCATCTCAAGTTTCTGTCTGTCGGTGATCATGTCGACCAGAGATTTGCCAAGCCGCGGTGACGAAATCCTAATCTGCAGAACCGCGGGACAGTTTGTTCCAGTACAGGCGAACCGGTGTGCTTCGATTAAGTGATCATGTTTGTTTATGCCATACTTCTCTCTGAACTCCTTCCCAGTTATGGAATCTAGAAGGCGAAAGTGATGCAGAGGGTTCTGGCTATCCGCCTGTCTGCATGGGACTTGAAAATCCTTCCGCCGCGTATAATCCACACTGATCTTGTAATGATATCGGCATTTGTTGCAGTAGGCTGCGACTTCGTACGAGGTATCCGCATCTGGTTGTTCGTCGTTCGATACTGGGGCGCGCGTTTGCTCCTTTCTCATGAGTGTATGTCGGCATGCTTGAGGGTGCTGGGCATCCCATAGACCTTTCCTCCATTTTGGCGCTGGATCTGCCAACAGGTTCTTGCCATAGCTCTTCTTTGGGTCGTAGTCCAGGAGATCAATGATAAGTCTGGGGGCAGTCTTCCCTACAAGCACCATCGTCGTTAGTTAAAGTATTGCGATCATCTGAAGTTCAAGACACTCGTACCTGGGCCTAGAGGCAGCTTGTCCATCTTTGCTCAACTCAAGCCGCCACTTTCGCTCGATACTTTTTTATGGTGGCTCGATTAGAGGAGTAGCCAGCCTCGCGATGTCGTAGGCCTTGGGGCAGAAGATGCAACTACGGGAGGGTCGGCCGCTAGTCTGGATCTTGGAGCTTGGACGCTAGGCTATTTTAGGACAGCTTAAATGCATTCATTCATTTAGAAAGACAGGAATGTGAACTTCTATTAAAACTTGAGATCCCATGGTAATATAACAAGATATACATAGTACTTTGAACTAAATTTCAGAGAGCGGGGGGTACCAGCATGGGCCTATTATCCTGTGTGAGTAAGAGAGGATCCATATGGGTTCCTCTCAGTATTTGATCTCTAGCACTGTCAGTGATACATTTACTGCTCTTTTAGAGTCGAAGGATTCATTATTGAGTAAGCCAATCAGAAAGTTTCATAGTAGAACTCAAGTGATCAAGTTCCCGGTTCCGAAACACCAAGCAATGTCCTTAAAAGCCTCCAGGCAATCAGACTGGCAGGTAGGTCATAGACCTAAGCTCATCGCCTGTAATTACCTACTTACCTAGGCACTCGGCCCCATTGAGGGGCAGGCATTCAGCCTGTAATACCGGGTGACTGAATATTAATACCTCCTCCAATCCGCATTGGATCCTAGATGGACCAGGTTGGCCTCTTGTTGAAGTACTCTACCACAAGCTCCCACTGTGAATATGTTCACAATCTGCGGAGCAAACGCCGTCGGGCGAAATAGATTGTCAGGGCCGATAGCAGCTTCCCCACACTGGCCAAGAGGAAGTTAAAGACTATATCTTGGAATGCTTGAAGTAGTGTATGTAGGTAAAGACGTGGGCAAAGAAGCCGTAACGTTTGAAACAGGAGTTGCTATTGTGTTAGCAGTGCTAAGGACTAGCTAAGGATGTACAGGTTTTGAAGTCCTATAATTAGCAAAGCATAAGTAAAGCTGGCATAAAAAGGCATAATGAAATCAGAGCAGGTCCAAATCTCGCATCCACATTAAGCGAAAGTGGAGCAAAAAGGAAATCAAAAAACATACAACAGCGGGAATTCGCTGGTGGTCACCCACCCAACTACTAATCCGCCGATCTGAAACTTGAGTACGGCAGAGCGGACGGGATGCCCTAGTGTTTTCAGTCTATGGTCGTATGTGGCTGTCTTCATGATGTTTGGGTATATATTGTGGTTGTGAGATCGGTGAGAGACGAACGAGATTGTCATGTGGATAGCCATAAAAACCAACATCTATGTCGAGCTGAGGTTGCTTATATATCTTAAAACCTGTAGTAGAAGTGAATGTAATGTAAGACAGACGAACGTAAGTATTGAAGAGAAGACAAATAGGAAAGGAAAAATGTTGGTCTAAATACTATTCAGATGATTAAGAAAAGAGAACAGGTCGCTACTGGAAGGTGGCTTTGCTGGTATTGAGTGACATCGAAGACTGGGGCAGAACTTCGATATGCAATTGCAGAAAATTTGATAATGAAGGTGGATCAAAAGCTATATTGGAAGATACAAGCTAAAGTAACAGTAATAAAAGAATACTTAAGATCTTCTGTGCTGACTATATATCAGACAGGTCTCGAGCAGGCCATTGCCACTAGTTCGGGCGAAGTGGTGCACTTCATCATGCACATCACATACTCCTTAAACAATGTATATTTTATCTCCTCCATCTGAGTGACCTAAGCAAGGCAATATAAAACAGTCTCATACCGTACAACAACTTACCAGCGAGTTGGTATTCTGCGTTACTCTTCCGGTAAGTACTAGAGCATAAACCAAAGCGTTTTATGATGTAATTTGTCTTCGTGAGAGGCACTCGCCCACAGTCAGCGAGGTAGCTGACTGCAATGACATAACGCACTCTCTTCGACTCCAAGATTTAGGTCTTTCGTTGATTCATATCCAGCTTCAATTCGTAATGGAAGAATCAATTGTTGACATGGACTGACGGCTGGACTTGTGCAGATTTCTCGGCTGCTAGTTCGGTGGGAATGCAGGTCCTGGCAAATCGAAGACAGCAGGACATGTATTAAAGCCATTCTTCTAGAGTAACAAAAACCTCTCCATACTTTCAACAGGAACTTCCAGTGCCTGAAGAGCGTTGGCTGTAAGATGCCTGCGAATGATGTAGTGTAGAAGGTCCTTCATGAAAAGCGCCTCCATAAAAAATAATACTGCCCAAAGGAGTTTAACTCGGATCTAGTTCCGCGATCCGAGCTTCAACCTCAGCAACCTCAAAGCAAACGACAACAGCCCGATTCGACCAATTGTCCACCTGCTGCACTGCACCGCAACTGCAATCAACATGGCGCCAGCAGATGATCAATACCACCCCAAAGATGCCGTCAAGGCGGCCATCAACGGCACGATGATTACGGGCGCAGCTGGAGGACTGGTTTCCGCAATCCAGAATACCTTGACCAAGAGGAACGTCAGCCCATGGGGAGTGTTTACAAAGACTGGAGGCACAATTGCTGTGTTTGGTATGTCTCGATTGATTGTATGGGCACTGTTTTACCTTATCTGACGATGCCACAGCTGCCATGGGAGGTACCTACGAGTTTACGAGATTTGCATCCGCCAACCTGCGAGAGAAGGACGATAGCTTGAACACGGCGCTGGGAGGCTTTCTAGCTGGATCCGTACTGGGACTGAGATGTGCGTATACGGGAGACCTGTGTCAGGGATGATGCGGTGCTGATTAGTTTGATAGTCGGCACGACTCCAGCAGTTCTAGGATTCGGCGCCTTGACAGCTGTGGTTCTAGGCGCGTACGATTACACAGGTGGAGCGTTGACCGGATACAAAAAGGACGCGGAGATAGATGAATTTGAGCGCAAGGAAGCTCTCAGGAAGAACCGCCGACGACCAATCGATCAGACCATCACGGAGATTGGGGAGGGACGAGGTATTGCATCCCCTTAGAAGAATCTTAAGACACAGCTAATCTTTGTCCAAAGGAATCTACGGACCAGGGTATGATGAGAGGAGGAGAGAGAGGATCAAGGAGAAGTATGGAATTGAGGTGCCAGCGAAGTCATAGATATTCTCTTTGTGTTTGGTTACGAGTGGGTCCGGACTGTACTGTACATATCAATATGGTAACTGATTTTGAAGACTCTTCGGACTGGATTTGTGGAAGAGACCGAAAATCCTAGTTGTCTTTCTCTCATGTGCAAACCATCGTGTTTCGGAAGGGATTGAAGTTCAAGATCTGAGGTTGAGAAAGGTTTAGGTGCAGCCTCTAACTACATTTTCAAACCACAACTGAAACATGTTTTTCAGCGGAGACATTTTGCATTTGCTTAAGTCTTACCTCACTCGCTGAGCGAAGTATTTCAGCTTGGTAGGCGTCAGGCGCTTGTAGAAAGCAATTTCACGTATACCGCCAAAGTAGTTAAAGATATTGCGAGAATCTCGAGTCGAAATTGGAAAATCCAGCAACGTCAGAACACTCCTGAGTAGATATTGACAACGCCAAACTGCCGCCTTTCCTTTCATTTTCTCGGTGGTATCTAAATGTGTCTGGTGAGCCTGTCGTGGAGTTGAGAACAATATAAGTCATTAAGCAATTGCCAGCGAAAGCCATTGAATGATGCTTTCCAATAGACTATTTTCACTTCATGTATGCTCTTGTACCTTGTATCTTATAGCACCCGCTCCGTTCCCAGTACATGGTAATACCCTCGACCAAGCTTTCCAATCATGAAGTTCCCATATGTAATAAGCATTCACATCCAAAGAGTGAGTGCAGGACATAATCGCTTAGGTAGCTAGGCGAACTGAAAGCTGAGTCTACTCTATGGGTTTGACGCCTCTTGATTATATCTCTGCCTTCATAGAAGTCAACTTATGCTGAGCACGAAGAATGGTGATAAATGACAATGGCCTTCAGATGGAATCATCCACAAGAGTTGGAATTTATTATAATTATATAGGGGGACCGATCTATCAAAAGAATGTCGGTTTGTTTAAAGAAACCACAGGTAGCAAATGCTCTTCAGTATGTTTACAGTCATGTTGGGTTATCAAGGTATCAAGGTATTTTCTATTTGATAGAGGCTCGAGAGGGTAACTAGGCTGGGCTGGCCTGTTCTCGGGCTACCCCGCTTCCGCAACAAAACACACGCTAGTCTCCCCCGCGTTCTGAAAGCCATGATAATCGGTTTCCAGGAGATGTAAACGTGAACCAATATCGACTCCAAAACATCCGATTCTTTCACTGGAACCAGCATTACTTATCTCAGCTAGACTCCAGTGGTTGACATACTGCTTCCGACCTGCAAGATCTCCTTTTTGCCGGATATTGGGAAGGTCTCCGTGAGCTTCCTGCCTCCGATCCCAAGTCCCCTGAAAAGACTTCTGCATTAGTCCCGGGCTCCCCACGCAGCCACTGACGACATCAAGCTGTCTTGACAGTCTCACGACGTCTTGTGTTCGGGTCTTCGGAGACTTGGAGATATCAAGCTCATATCCCATCCTCTCCCCCCAGGCCACCGAGAGAGAAAGACAAGAAGCCGTCCGTGTAATGGTCCTAGACGAAAAGATGGAAGTACCCGTGGCCCCCGTACAACCCTCCACGATTTCCCAGTCGGATATCAACCAGCGATTCTATCGCCACTTCCAAGCGGAATGCACAGAACTCCAGGAGCAGATTGCACAGCTTGAGAACTACAGCTTGGTTGGAGGAGAGAAGCAAGATGCTATCGACCATGTGAGCTCGGGCATTACCAGACTGTCAAATGAGGTGTCCGATGCTTCGGGATTTGTTCCTGCTTATGATCAGCGGGTTTATTCACAGGTAAGTCGGGACTTAACATCGAAATGTCGATCTTCTTATTGATCTCGTTATTAGGCTATCAAAGCTCTAGAGGAGAAGCTCCAAGAAGCCCGAGCGAAGTTTACGCCAAAGCCAAGGTTCCAATTCAAGCAACAGAAGAACAACTCTGCTATATCGCTCAACGATGCAGCTGAGCTTGCTCAGGAGAAGCGTCTCAAAGCCCCAGGATTTGGCCAAAATCTCCTCTCCTCCAGCGAGTCTTCTATTGCCACCACACCAGCACATCTCAAGACCCCACCAAGTGAAGCAAACTCCAAGGACACTCTTGGCGACCTCCCTTCCTTTCCCAAGAACTACAATGAAGAGATGACAAAAGCACCAGCAGGCCCCATCCGAAAGCCAAGTTTCTCCCAAGCAACCAACGTCAACATCTCAGGCCACAACCATCTTCACATCATCCTTCCCTCGTCTGCATCCCGTGCTACGGCCTCTGGGTCTCTCACCAGTCTGAATAGGTGTATCGTTGATATGTCTATCCCGACAGCGAACGGCGCACCCTTTGCTGGACTTGCACTTCAGAACATCAAGGATTCTTTAATCATTGCTGGGCATGTGGCTGGTGCTGCACATATCACTGGCGTTAGTGATAGTATCATTGTTGTGGCTTCGAGACAGGTTCGGATGCATGACTGCAAGAATGTGGATGTTTACCTCCACTGTGCTAGCCGGCCCATTATTGAAGATTGCAGCAATGTTCGATTTTCCCCAATCCCTGAGTGCTTTGTAAGTCAAACTTTCAATAATCACACATCTGATGCTAATAGTCTCTCAGATGACAAATCAAGAGGCACCTGTGCAGAACCAGTGGGACCAGGTTGATGATTTCAAGTGGCTCAAGGCAGAACACAGCCCGAACTGGAGCATCTTGCCAGACGACAAGAAGCTGAATGAAGAGGTGTGGACGAGCGTTGTTCCAGGTGGCCCAGGAATTGGACTTGAGGACATCTTGAAAAAGATCAACCTTCCAGGAAGGTAAAAAGTGACTTGGCGGTCTGACGAGGTGACGATATCATGGCTTGCTCTTCTCACAATCTCATCAAACCATGTAGTATAGCGATGGAGTTGGCTCTTATGCTTCTTTCTAATAATTGCGGTGGTCTATAGTAGTCTTCTGTGCAGTGTGTATATGCCTTTGCCAGCTTAGCTGGGTCTTTCTTTCGTCGACACGAGCAGCTGCCATTCCACGTCTCCTTTGTGTGTGACCGCCGTACCCCCTCGTCCCACAACTACAATATAACTGCCCCGTATGTCCTTCGTGGATGGGGCCTGCATATTAGGAGGATTTCCCTGGGGTTTTGCCTAGATAGGCATTTTGCGCGGCCTTGAAGGCTGCATCGAAAATTCATCCCTCTACCCAAACCACCCCTCAAGTCTCCATAACGTCAACACCACCATTCCGTCCCCTCAGCTCCCTCTCCCTCCTGATCCCCAACCCCACATCCCTCAACTGCACTAAGATATCCCTCTGCCTCTGTATCCTCTCCTCCAACTCCCTCATCTCCTCCTCCTGCTCCTCAACACTCCTCTCCATATCCGGCAGCTCCTTCACCAGCACCCTCGCCTTCTGCAGCTTATGCTTGATACCGTCCGTCGCCGCAGGAATGTCTTTGATAGTGAGAGGTCCTGTGCTGGAGGTGAGCTGCGAGGGAGACGCGGCAGGCGGTGAACCGGCGGTGGAGGTTGTAGATGTGTTGGAAGGGGTTTGGAGACGCGCGAGGATCTGGCTGAGGACGGGGAGGGTGTCGATTGAGTCGGGGGAGAGGCCGTCGGGTAGGTTCATGAGCGAGGCTGGTTGAGATGGGGTTTGAGAAGTGCTTGTCATCTTGGCGGTTGTTGAATGAGCGAGGGGGTTGTGCGATAATTCGAATCACAGAAGTGACAAATAGCTTCGATAGCTGCGGTTCTCCTTCCGTCCAGCTTTTGCACTTGCTGTGAGTTGCGTGTTCAATTCACGATGTTGATTGGTAGTTGAAGGGATGTGATGGGATGGGATGCGATGGGATGCGTGGAACAGGACAGCACCCACACAGCCTTATCGCGCCGATTGAATGGAATCTGTTGGAGGGGCAGAAGAAAAGCAAAACACCACCCCACTACAGCTGTCTCAACTCACTCACTCACTCACTCACTCAACATCCAACCCCTCGATCCTACTTGAACCTGCAAAGAGAGGAAAATCCCGCTAACTTCTCCTTCTCTGTCAATATTCAGGGAACAACATCCGAACCTCAATTCCCATCCAAATCTCTCGTAAGAACCTTCTTACCCCTCCTCCCCTCTCCAAGCGGGTCTATTTTTAATTGCAGTCATGCACCCGACGGGACACCTAACACTGCTCAATATAGCCTGCGAAACAGCGAACTCGCCAAAATGGTCCAGGTCGAGAATAAGGCGGTGCTGAGTATGTTCCTCCCCTCAGATTCCACGTATCCTCAACTTTATTTCTATCCTATGTATACCACCAACGGCCTGTTTTCGATTCTGCAGAGCAGATATGGCTTCCTCTTCTTCTTCTTCTTCTTCCTCAATCAGTTCCTCTCCAAGGGTGGTCAAAGGCATTGTACCCGAGCCACAACAGATCAAGAAGAAGCCCGACTACATCCTAGCTCTCCTGTACTGCCTCATGTATCTGGAGCTTTCATGGCTAATTGTTATGGTCTGGCGTAGTTGTTATTGACGGCTGGGGAATTCCTAGTGAATCGTCCCCCAAGGATGGAGATGCCATTGCAGCCGCCGAGACCCCGGTCATGGATGCTTTCTCCAAGAACGCAGATGGCTTCACGGAGCTTGAGGCTTCTTCGCTGGCGGTTGGACTCCCCGAGGGATTGATGGGGAACTCGGAGGTTGGACACTTGAATATTGGTGCTGGACGCGTGGTGTGGCAGGATGTGGTGCGGATCGATCAGACCATCAAGAACAACGAGTTGAACAAGAACGAGGTTATCATGGAGACTTTCAATGCGGCTAAGAGCGGTACTGGACGTCTGCACTTGGCTGGTTTGATCTCTGATGGTGGTGTTGTATGTTGAACTTCCCCAGTAACGTGTTCAAGAGCTAATTGGACAACAGCACGCCAAACAAGACCATCTCTATGCTCTCCTGAGGCTTGCTAAGGAGGTCGGTATCCCCCACGTATACATCCACTTCTTCGGAGATGGACGAGACACCGACCCAAAGTCTGGCGCAGGATACATGCAAGGACTTCTGGACAAAATCAAGGAGATCGGAATTGGTGAAATTGCCTCCGTTGTTGGCAGATACTACGCTATGGATCGTGATAAGCGTTGGGAGAGAATTGAGGTTGGTCTCAACGCCTTGTGTGTCGGTGACGGAGAGGAGAGCACGGATCCAGTCAAGACGATCAAAGAGCGATACGAGAAAGGAGAGAATGATGAGTTCTTGAAGCCTATCATTGTTGGCGGCAAAGAGGCGCGTATTAAGGGTAAGAATCTTTTCGGTTCCAGATCTGGTTCATCGCTAATGCTTTCCAGATGGCGATGAGGTGTTCTTCTTCAATTACCGATCTGATCGTGTCCGAGAGATCACTCAATTGCTTGGAGACTTCGATCGTTCTCCATTGGAGGACTTCCCATACCCAAAGAACATCAAACTCACTACCATGACACAGTATAAGCTCGATTATCCCTTCAGGATTGCTTTCAAGCCCCAACACATGGGTAATGTTCTTGCCGAGACTCTAGGTACTCAGGGAGTGAAGCAAGTTCACGTCGCTGAGACTGAGAAGTACGCTCACGTCACATTCTTCTTCAACGGTGGTGTCGAGAAGGTTTTCCCTCTTGAGGAGAGAGATGAGTCTCAAGATCTTGTTCCATCTAACAAGAGCGTTGCTACCTACGACAAGGCACCAGAGATGAGTGCTGCTGGCGTCGCTAAGCAAATGAGCAAGCGGATAAAGGAGGGCAAGTTCGAGTTCATCATGAACAACTTTGCTCCACCTGATATGGTTGGTCACACTGGTGTGTACGAGGCAGCCATCATCGGTGTTGCTACCACCGACAAAGCTATCGGAGCCATCTATGAGACTTGCAAGGAGGAGGGTTATATTCTGTTCATCACTTCAGACCATGGGTAAGTCTAGGGGAAATGTGATATTGGGGCTCATGGCTAACTAGTATCCAGCAATGCCGAAGAGATGAAGTTCGCAGACGGCAAGCCAAAGACCTCCCACACCACCAACAAAGTCCCTTTCATCATGGCCAACGCCCCCAAGGGCTGGAGCCTGAAGCAAAGCGATGGAGTCCTCGGCGATGTCGCACCTACGATCCTCGAGGCTATGGGCTTGACCCAACCCGAGGAAATGACTGGTCACAGTCTCCTCATTAAGAGTTAGATCCACCTCGCGTTGATTACTGCGTTGCTGCGTTGCTGCGTTGCTAGACACTTGATTTGATCCTATGCATCTCGTACTTCGCGCGTCGTCGTCGTTTTTATTGTGACCCTTTGCATGTTAGATTGAGAGCAAGGAGACTAAGTGTGACTTTTGGCAGGCAAAAAACGAGCTCATGAGGATTGATTGACTGCTTGACGAAGAGATGACTTGACATGATGGGTTCAGAGCGTGGGGTGTGGAGTGAGGAGTAGGGTTTGAGAGCGGCAGGTGGGAGGTGTGTGTGTGGATGGCAAAAATGGTGAACGATAAACAACAAGAATGTTATCCTTTCGCGTATAAATTCAAGACAAGACCAAGGAAGACTGGAGTATAGACGGGAGAATATACAAATGACTTTCTTCCTATCTCAAGCTACCTAATATATCACACCCCTCATACCACCATCCCTCAAGCGGCTTGATATCAACTCCTCCCAAGCTGGATCCTCCTAAAGTGACCCCCTTCGTAGCCTTCCTTTCCATTCCCTTCCCTCATCCCAACAAATCCACCTGGTATTTTGCCTGCCCAATAAACGAACGTCCAATACCCAAATAAGGGAAGAAAAACAAGAACAAGAAACAAATACATAACGCCATAGATCGACAGGCACACTTCGCTTCCAAGACCACTACACAACACATGATGAGCGAAGCGAGGCGAGGCGATCTCGCTAACTAAGAAAGATTGATCAAGACTCATTATGATCCACCGTCCCATCCATCCATCCAACCTTCCATTGATCATGCATTAGACAGTTCATCCCTCCAGCCTTCGCATTACCAACTGCCAGCCAGCCATCGGCCCTTGGCTCGACTCGGATCGGCCTCCTGCCTCTTTCGAGAGAATGTTTTTGGTTTGAACAAGGAGTTCAAGAACACCGATCGGTCATCCCATCTGATCTCATCTCATCCCCCATCACATCCCACAGATAACAGGCTCGCTCACATCGCCTTCCCAACCCCATTCTTACTACTCGCTTGACTACTCTGCCTACTAACCGGCCTCCTCTCTTCCACGCCCTGTCCTGGCCTCCCACTCGTATAATCACCACTCCCACCATTCGAGCTCGCATTCCCCCTCAGACTACTACTCTGACTTGGGCCCAGATCTGGTCCTGGATCACCCCACTCGCCAAGCGACGAAACGCCACTACTATACTTCGACGTAAACGTCGCATTACTGATGATCCTCTGGTTCTGAGCATAAGCTGACGAGCCTAACGTGCCTTCTTTGAGTCCGTTCAAGGGGCTGGGGTAGAGATTCTGGCTCGAATCCCGGGGTCTCCAGAGCTCCGGACGCTCGAGGTCGAAGGGATCGGAGCGCCCTTTGCCTTTTCGCACGTTGGCGGAGAAGGAGGAGAAGACTGTGTCGCGGTAGCTGTCGCGGCTGGGTGCTATGGAGGAGGGGTACCGTGGCTGCATGCCGGCTGAGGGTGGACGGTACGTTGATGGTGGTAAGCTGGTGTTGTTGTTGTTGGCGGTTGGGGCGGCATCGATGGATTGACCGCGAGAGCGACGGATGTCGGCAATGTAGGTGTTGGATTTGGGGATTGTTGGGTTAGGTCGAGACACTGGGTCGGCGAAGGGGTTGGATCTGGATATGGGATCCGCGAAGGGGTTCGATTTTGCGTTTGCGTTGGGGGGTCTCCATCCTGGTGTTGTGTTGGCATCGGTTGTGGCTGGTTTCTTGGGATCCGCGAATGGATCTTCGGTTGTGTTGTTGAAGTTCAATCCAAGACTTCCTAGCTGGGCGAGAGATCCTGTGTTGCCTGCTAGAGAGGCCCTTCTTCGCTCAGCTTGAATCTGGAGATCTCTATCGTCCATTCCTAGGAGTTGCGAGAAATCAGGTGAGCCGCTTTCAATGGCTCGCTTCTCGGTCATGCCGCGTGCTGCAGCAAAGGGATCTGCTGGTTCGGACTTCTTCGCCCATCCGAAAGGCGTCTTTTCTCTTAGGCGCTCTAACCAGTCTGTTGCTTTCTCCTTGATGGTGATGCGAGCTGGGTTCGAGAGAGTCGAGTTGTTCCTGCTGTGTTGCGGGATTGGTCCGTCTAGGAACTGAGAATTGCCTCTGTTGAGGTTGACGCTTGGAGTGTCGCTTCTTTCGCGTACGACCTTTGACTTCAGTGAAGCTGCAACAGCAAATATTCCAGCCTTCATGTCCGACCCTACATCTCGCACTCGATCCGTTCGGTACCCAAGCTCCGTTCTCCATTTGTTGCCTCGTCCGCTGGGCCCTACGGATTGATTATCTGCTTCGTAGAATGAGCTTCGTCGTCCGGTGGTCAATGGTGTGAGAAGTGACTCTCTGGTCTTCCGTTTCCTCCTGAAGAACCAAAATAAAAGCGCAACTACCGCGATGAGCGCCATGGATCCCAATACTCCTCCAACAACCGGCGCAGTCGTGAGTTTTGGTTGAGAAGAGATGCCAGAAGATGCTGATGACTCCTCTGGTTGTGTCGAGGATGTTGCTAATATAGGAGGTGAGGAAGTTGTCCCGGACGGGGTTGAAGAATCGACTCCATTGTTCTCTCCTGTGACCGGCGTCGGTGAAGCATGGACTTCGCTCTGAGCAACTGCTAGTGGTGTACTAGATGAAGTTGTAGGAGTCGTCGATTTAGAAGCCGCGATCGCGGAAGTGATAATTCTGGAACTTGTAGTAGGGCTTTGAACTGGAGTCGTAACAACCACTGGTAGAACTGCACTGGAACTTGGGGTGCTAGCTATAATTTCTATTGGTGTTGTGGATGTAGTAGCTGGCGGATCTGTGTCTGCTATGGTATCTTGCAGCACTGACGTCGCCAAAGTTGTCGGTACGGCAGCTGGAGTTGTAGAAGCAGCGACTTGTGTAGTCGTCGTCGGCGGTTGCGCTGCTGCTGCTGTCGCCAGACTTCCCGTCAGAGTGGTGAGAGAGCGTGGCACGGCTGTACATCGCTGGCCGTCTATGGTCGTAATGGAAAATCCTGCCGGCAGGTTCGGGCTCGACATGATGCGATAATGAAAAGCGACACCAGTCGCTGGTAGAAGGAATGTATATCAAATTGAAATCGATTCAAAAGCAAGCATAGCAAGCAAGAAGGAGAAGAAGAAAGTAACGATCACAGAGGCTCCCAGGCCATCAGTTCTCCACCCCAACCATGATGTTGAAAATGTTTGCGCGAAAGTAAGTCGGTCAGACAGAAAAGAACAGAAGTCAAAAAGTAAGGTTAGGTCTGCAAGTCAGGTTAGGTTGGTAAGGAGGAAAACGACGACAACGGAAAGCGGGCAGAAACCATGATCTCCATCCTCAAACGTCAGTGTTCTGAGGTGAGTCTGGAGTGAGCGACGGTTAATTAAGAAGTGAGGATGCGAGACCAGGGTGATGGCTGTATAGAGTTTCAGCCCATGCCCTGAGACGTGAAGTGCCGCAAAGGGGGGTTGCTCAGGGGTTGTTGCTTCGCTTAGCGAGGGGGCATTTGCGCGCGTGAGAAGACTGAGAGAGAGTGACAGACCAACTCCACACTCAACAATGCCATGGAACACATGGAGGTTTGATATGAGGCCCGCTGTTGCTTTCCACCATGTTATATTCCGACATCCATGGCGATCCGGAAGAGATGCTGCCTGCCGCTGTTTATATGGAATGTAGGGTTTGCGGAGAAATGTTTGCTTCTTATAAAGTTACTCCGTATGTACAGAGTTTGTCTGCCTCGTCCTGGAGGCGTAACAGACATGGGGGGTGGTCATTGGCCACAAGGGACGGAAAAGGAGGGGAGATGAGGGGTTCTCCCCAAAGAAGACATCTCACTGACATAAACAGTCCAAGCCACCCTCTATTTCGGACTCCCAAGCCGCGCGCGACCCTTGGCGTTTAGAAATGCCATCTTCAGGCCAGAGGTCTGATAGTGGTGATGATGACAGCAATTTAGTTTGAATTGGACATGCTGATGACAACAGCATATTTTCTTTTACACGAATTAACTGCCAAGGCAATTTCTCACAAAATGGGAAATTCAGGAAGTAATGTCTCGGATCTGTGTATTTTGGCATAGAGTACCGACGAGTGTGCCAGCTCTTTGACCTTTGACCTGGAGGTTATGTCAACTTTTCATGACTTCTGTCTGATGTGTCATCTGAAGGTTCATGGAAGGTATCGAATGGGAGTTCCCTGGCAATTGTCAGTTTCTCGCCACTTGATCACATGCCAGCAGTACTCACAGGCAGAACGAAGTTTATAATTTGTAGCTTCGAAGAATGTCCCCAACTACTGAAACGGCGAGAGACCATTCTCGGGAAACAATATTTAGAGAGGTTCACGAAGCCTAGCTACACTATAAGTATAAGGCTGAATTCCTGAGTTCCATCCCTGAGTAATGCCTGGCATACATATCTCTTCCCTTTGATACAGGGAGCTAGACATATCGCCTTGGCAGAGAGTAATAAGATCTTACTTCCAATACCAACCCTGGATTCCAACCCTAAGCTCCTTCACGAGGGTCGTTGCCACATCCTATAATAGTGGTGAAGTTGAGTCTCCCTATACACTTCCCATTATCGGCACTTTGCCGGTAGGTTTCGTAGAACTACATACAGCAGTTCCTTTCCCACATGGGTACCCTCGTCTGTTGTAGAGTTCTTCATGCATTTGGTAACTTGACGCCACCACAACGTCTAGAGTCCGTGAGGTTGTTTATTAGTTGGGACGACTTCTTGTGTAGATTGAGATAAATTTCTCTGCGTGAAGCCACGCTCCAGCTTACTGGCACGCGTTGAGGAAAGTGGCAGAGAGACAGAGGGAGGAAAGCGTATCCGTAGACCTCATCCAGCTATGCTATCACAAGTTCATGGGAAGTCCCAAGCACCGTGTTCTTTAGACTTCTAAGTTGCAAACAACAATCGGAACATCACGTTAAGGTTAAACTCGTTTCCTCTTAAACTGTGGGCTATGGGCTTTGGCTCCTACAGGCAAACAAACAGACATACTTAGTCCGAACAGAGAAGGGATTTAGATTTCGGATGCTGACTCCTGAGACAGCTGGGAAGAGCCACGACATGACATGGCCAGACCTGCCGAGTTCCCTCTAAGTACAGACCGAAGGGACCGACGCAACCAGAAGTGGGATAAATGGGAAGGAGAAGAAACGAAGACAAATAAAAGACGAACATGCATCCGAAGAACTTCTGGAGCATCTGCAGGATAGAAAATTAATATACGTGAAGCTGGCACAAGCCGGATGGTAGTCTGCTATGATGCATGCATTTCACATTTCATGGGATGGATCGTGGCCGCTCTGCTGGAGGCTGCGACGGGAAATCGGCCATCCGAATACTCAGCAGCAGCGGGCATGCATCGGGATACTGACGAGATGGGATCTGCAAAGGTATATAGAGGCGGAAGAGAAGGGGAGAGGATAGTTGTGACTTGTGACTTGTGACTTGTGACTTGTAAGGCGGAGATGGAGGTAGAATAGAGACTGGGACGGAGACGTGCATCGGCGATGCGCATAGCTGCATAATGAGCCGAGCGTTCGAGTGCCAGAGTGTGCTTTTATCCGCACCAAGCTGCAACAATTATCAATGCTTGCTGATTGCATACTTTCGTACTGTACTGGACAGCGACATTGTTGGTAACCAGAAAGAAACCTTAGAACGTTCCCAACTTCATCTCCAACCCGCCACGATCGCGCATCTCTACTGCACCCATCTCACTCACCCCCACCTCACACAGCATCGCGTCAAGAGCTGATTTACTGGCAATGGTATAACTAGCATCACATTTGTCACCACCACTCTGCACTCACCGCGTGCTCCCTTCATCAAAGACCAGTGACCACTAGTGCCACACACCGCGGACACTCTGGGGGGACATTGAAGCTAAACAGAAGACGACATGTTCGCCGCTTTTGGAAACATCGGTATGCAAATTACTATGCTTTCAACTACGATATATATCCAGCTCGCCAGATCACGGTCTTTCGCTCCGTGCCGTCTGCTGCTTTCCTTCCTGTCTTCACTCTTATGTACTCCGTACTGCATTAGAAGCCAAGATTGAAACAAATGTTTCTATGGCTGGCTGTCACTCTGTTGAAACCACAGGCCACCTAGGCATTCTAGGCACAAGTGTGTACAGTATGCATAAGCACGATCGATGTGTCAGGCAGGCTATTCATGCTGATTGTAGCATCGACACCTGCCAGACTATGCGTTGCGAATACTTTCCCCAAACATGCATTGCTCTCAGACACCTGTCAGAGTAGACTTATCAATCCGTCCAATCCAACCCTTCCGCGTTTCAGACCTCATTTCTTTCGGCAATTGTAAAGCTTAGCATTCCTCTTCTGGCTGGCGGAGTTCTCTATTTTCAAAGACAAACTTCTCACGTGTGGCTCTCAAACAGGCGTTCTCCCACCTCCTTCAACAGACACAACACCACGGGTTATCCCCGCTCCGACACCCGTCAGGTTCCCTCAATGCTCGCCACAATCAGACGAGAAGGTCTCTCGAACACGGGGAGGCATCTCGCTAGTCAACCTCCTACAGACTATCCACAGGCCGACTGATCTCAGACTCTCTCATCTGGAAGCTGTTGGAGTCCACGTGATCTCAGATGTATCACCACGAGACCTCCTCCCAGACGCCAGCTACCTACCTCCACTTGAGAAGTGGAATGCGATAGCACAGGAGGATCTACTAGAAGCCAATGAAGCTACACGGCAACCTCTTAGCAATGGTCACCTCTCACCAGGCGTCCAAACTTACCGAGAACGCCAAAAGGAACTCCTCACAGACAACACAGCAGCCTTCAGGACAATCCGACGAATCCCAGCTCCAACAGGAGAGACAGCCGCCCGCCTAGGAAACGCCTATGAGTTCTTCAAGAACCTCGAATTCTTCTCTGGCTACTGGCCCGACACATCCCTCCCTCCCAAACCAGACCCATCAGACGCAGAGTCAAAATCAACAACCGACTCGACCGCTGAAGGAGAAGAGAAGGCAGTCGTCCCAACCCACATGCAGACCCACGTCCCCAACGGCAACGGTGCCCAGCTCCCCCCAGACTACCGCCAAAACCTCCTCACCGCATTCGTCAAACTCGTCGCCTACGATTTCGGCTGCAACGTCTCCTTTCCACGCACAGAACCGCGTTTACACCTCACGCCGTCCCCCTCCCCACCCCCAAAACCAACCCCTCCCCCTTCCTACTTCAACTCCTCCGTGTCTTTCGTCTACCGTACTCCGGTCGAACGCTCCGCTGCCCGAGCGGGTATAGTAGAAGGACCAGTTGCGACACTCTCCGCGCGCGCAAGCACAGTCTTCAGCAACCCATCCGACGAGCTCCTCGATCTAACACGTGAAGTCGTCGGCATTCTCCTCACGGCTCAACATCGCTCCCGGGAAGGAAAGACAGAGAAACGTTTCGGCGACGGGAAATGGTGGACCACCACCCCGCGCTGGGGAGGAGGACCAGGTGGAGCGATCGGACGAGAAGGCGATAGGCCTGAGGAGGTAGCTGTTGCATTGGCTGCGGGCATTACAGAGAAACTCCCTCCTTCTTCTAAACCTACTGCTACCGCAACCTCTTCTTCGTCTTCTTCGACTAGAGAAGTAGAAGAAGCACCAGGCGTCAAAATGGCCAATGAAGTCAAGCGCCAAATCGGCGGCCTGAACGGACCCAGCCCTCCAAAACGTAGCAAGAAGGGCAGCAAAGAAAGCGCCATGCTAGCCATCTATGAGAACTACCGTAAGATGAGCCCACCCTCCGCAACCTGGGACCGCAAAGCACGGTACTCTGCTATTGGGAAAGTGCCCGGTGCCGGGTATGATGATGTGTTCTTGATGAGTGCGTTGAATCATCACGTTTGTGTTGTGAGGGCGAGGGTCAGTAGGGCGTTGTTGAGTGTGCTGGAGGGGGGAGCGGAGGAGGAGTGGGAGAGGCTGGTGGTGTGGAGGTCGAGGTGGTGGGATCTTTATTTGAAGGAGGAGAGGGTTGAGGCGATGGGATGTGTGTGGGGGGTTATGGCTTGGTTGATGAGGAAGGTCGAGGTTGAGGTTGAGGGTGAGGGTGAGGAGGGAGCTGGTGCTGAGGAGGGAGATGGGCTGGTGGAGAAGATGGATTTGAGTTAGATGGTTTCGAGGGGTGGGATTGGGATAAAAAATGATTGTTATGAGAGATGATTCGGGATGCGATATCGACATGGGACAGAGGGTAAAGCATAACAAATCGTGGATTTTGTTCATAGATTGGTTGATAGGAGGTTCTTAAATTGTAGAGTCAAGAGTCTCGACACGCATGAGTGGATGGATGGATCCATAGATTGATAGATGACCTAAATTCAACTCCTCTAAACAGAATCTCGGTGTTACCTGGTGAGAATGATAGACATTGCTTGAAACATGCGCAGTAAGCAAGTCCTGATATGGATTATGTATGTGTCATTTTGAGAGACACTTGGTTCTACTTACTCCCGTTTGAACAATGAATACCGAGGGGAACCAATTTCCGGGGAGTAAGTGCGGTATTGGTCTTGAGATCCTGGAGTATCAAGAATTAGGGGGTATTGAGACGGTAAATATTCTGCCTTGTCAGATGAAGTGGTCGCCTGTTCAGTATTGCAGACTGATCTGGGGACGGATTTAGTTCAAGATCCCCCATCTTGCCGCTGTTCATAGTCAATATAAGTCACCAATAAACAGAAACGTTGATGAGTAGTCTAACATTCTAGCTTAACAAGCCGCAGGTAACCTACTGAGCTCCGAAATCAGTCGGAAACTGAAATGTGTCTTTTGAGGAACGATAGCACAATGAGAAAGCTAGATTAGCCTGGATCCATTTGACAGTTCGATGAAACTGAAAGAATGGAGTTCCGGAGCTGTGTTGAACGGTACTGGTCGAGGACACGAAATAAAAATAGAAAGATCTTGATACAGAGAAAGCTATGTTCAGCAATGAGTGAAAAGAGTAAATGCTCGCTGTTCCAGACCAAGAAATCATTTGCTGTGGCATTGAATTCAGAGGAGACAGAATAGGACTTCGAGCTCATACCCTCAGCAGACAGCCATTTATTGAGGTGATTGGATCCTGTGGAGAGGGCCATGGTGGCCATTGTCCCATATCGAGAGAGAGCCTTTGACACCTATCGCCTAACCAGTTCGTTTTAAATTTATGTCGATGTATTGTTTGGTTGGACTTGTGGAAACGAAGGAACATTGTGGGACTCATAGGGGCTAGTCTTGCTCAGCTTTGAACTTCTATATCACTGATCGGGAGTCAGGAGATCGAATCAGCAGACACATGTTCTGGACTTCCATATCGAATGCTATAATTATGCCAGGATAACAACCAGTTATAAACCTGTTCCACAACTTTGTGGAGGAGAATGAATGATTGGAAGTTGGCCTTATGACTTTGGATCCAATCAGTAGAGTAGAATCAACACATAATTTTTTGGTTCAGCGCTTGGATAAAGACGAAGTGGGAATTCTGCCAGCAATACTGATATCAGTCTGGAACTTTGCAAACAGTACTGATGTTGTCAACGACCACTCAAAACTGAAGTTTGACTTTCTCCTCTAGAACAGAAGCTGCTGAAAGAAGAAGCACCAGCCACAACTCGTGCCAGCTTGCAATGTAAATAGATGTGGGCGAAGACCTAGCCAAAACAGCCAGTCAAGACCGAGGATAGCAGCGCGAAGTTGTGGAAAGGCTGTGCCACAGCCATAGCTGATATAAGAACAGCAAAGTTCCAAGAGACCTTGGGGTAGCTGCACTTTGGTACGGACCGACTCATGCTGACGAGGGGTAGCCGCTTCAATTAAGCATAAAGCTCGGATTGCAAGTGATACTCCTTCGGAGCGAACTCATTGGGCCTCTATTTTGGATGGTTGCGCTTACAGCCGCAACATGGGTAAGACTGAGAGGAGAGGTTGTTCTGATCTGATCTTTGGTATGATGGCATGCATGCAAGGACCGTTGAGATGAGGAAACTTTAGCCACAGGGTGTTATGCAGTCGGCAGCTCCATTGGACAAAGTGGGCGTCGAGAAGAGAGCTGATGAGCAAGGACCAAGCTTTGTCCAACAGTACCGACCAGTCTCCACCGTAAGAGAAGAAAAGAGGCTGTTTGTTGACCTGCAGCCCTGTGGTAGAGCATAGCCACATACTTAACTTGCATGCATATGACGGTGTGAGATCTGTGGATATCTGCAGGATGAGATCTGTGTGGGTGGGTTTTCACCGATTTTCTGGAGACGAAGAGGTCGGCATGGTAGCGAAGTATCTCGTTCCCTAGGGCTTACTTTGAAATATTCTTCTGATGGTGACGGATCTCGACAGATGTGGCTTCTCTCGATGGCTGAGAGATCGGCAAGGCCTCGATTGGCTCTCATGAAACCGAGAGAAGCTTGAGAATTGCTATACTGATTGAGAACAGTATTAAGTAGAGTATAGAAGTGTAAGGCGTATGTGACAACCTAGAAAGTATTATCAAATCAACAAGAAATTTGACCAGGAAAAAACTTCATCGGTCCGGTTGAATACTTCTTCGATGCTCAATTGAGAGGTTTAGGCAGCAGCTTACAGTCCCTGAGACTGAATAAATTGAGAAGAAAATACAAGCAGACTGCCGGATTTGGGTCGAAGTCGCAGAAAATCTTACGTGAATGTGACGTACAGCCCTTTACCGTCGAAGCCAAGAACCTGGGGAACCGGGTGTCTGTGAGTTTACCGTCCATTGAATGCTTCTAATTCGATCGCTAGAAGGAATGTATGAGTTTCGATATGCATACTGCGGTGACGAAGACTTGTGGTTCGAGGAGAGCGTCATCCAGTAAGATTGCGAAATTGTTGGACTGCGCAGGAGGTGTTGTTGTTCTGCATGCGGCTACAGTAGTGTAATCTGCCACATCGTGGCTCTTCTCCCGTCTCCCTGTCCCCCAACTGCAGGGCCGACAAATCAACATCCCTCGGTAAAGCGCCTCCATGCAGAACCACGCAGAGAACTTCCAATCTACGCAAGCCACCAAAGTGACCATTTCGGCCGCTCCGTCCAGATATCAAAATTTGCGTCTCTCCACCTCTGCACAGTCCTATCGCGCGGCCAGCAAACCATTATTGTGGCCACGCTCATTCGTCGCACTGGTCGAATGTGGGCTGCTTCGGGCGCGAGTCCGGACGACTCCCTCTTGTCTCTCGTTCCTTAGACCATACATGCGAAGCGTGCAGCAGGGCAGGGCTGGGTAGAGCTTGCATTCGGGCCATGCTCTTCCACTCCGGTCAATATTTCTCCATTGTCCGTTGTCGTGTCTGAAACATTGCAGGGCCCAGGCAAGCTGGCCAGGGAAGTTGATTTCTTCATCTCAGTGTTGGCGAGGAGGCAGAGTCAGGCCAGAGATAGCACTGTTTTGCTGCATGATAAGAGTTTTGAGTGAATTTGCACTTCTGCATTACTGCAGACCGGTATGTATGTGATTTGAGATGACGGCTGTATCTTGTGCATGCTCTAAGCCCCAGCGGGTGTTAGATTGATGCCAGAGTAGCCAAAGACCAGGAGCTTGCTTGCCGTCAGAAATGCCAACTACTTACCAGTTCCTGCTGTACTTCTCGCGTAGAGTTGAGTTGACATGACATGACTCAAAAACCTCGCTCCCCAGACCCATCAGTCTGGCACGACCCCTGAAGTGCGTGGGAGAGGAGGAGCTATCGTACTATGGCACGGTGCGAGCAAAGGCCCAGAAAGGGCTGGCAAAAGTATAAATGGGTTAGTGGCGTGTTTAGCAGTACTTGCACGGACGAAGGAACTCGTGGCAGCGCGGACGTTACCAGTGGATTGGGTCAGGATGTCGATGGCCTGGCATCGATAAATTGGCATCCCAGTGTAGCTCTTCGACCGGGGGTCCGGATTGAGCATGGCAAAATGCAAGATAGGAATGAGCCACGAGAAACGGTTGACGTGATTCGACTGGGCTGTCGACGAGGGTCATTCATTTGGGGATGGAGATCAGCAGCAGCGTCCCCTCTGCAACCGAATGTGGTTCGCGCATGAGGCCGGCCTGCATGGTCGGTCGTCTGAGGTTCTAGACCTGGACCTCACTCACTCAACCCCTGTCTCCTGGCAGATGAGATGAGTGGGTAGCAAGGACAGACAATAATGTCAAGATAATAAAGATTCGATCGAGGAGAGGAGTCCAGCCAGTGATTGTACTGACTGGCCGGAATCATGGACAAGTGGGGATGATGAGGGTGGTAGTAAGTGGCGAGAGAGGAAGTTGAGGAAGGACGAAGTAGATGCAAGTGTAGGTAAGCAAGCGAGAGGATTGTCGTGATAGGTAGGATCATGCTAGTAGGAGTGGGAGGGAGGGAAGGAGGTCTTTACGGAGGAGTAGCGTCTAGACTTTAGTCTTTAGTCTTTAGTCTTTAGTCTTTAGTCTTTAGTCTTTAGTCTTTAGTCTTTAGTCTTTAGTCTTTAGTCTTTAGTCTTTAGTCTTTAGTCTTTAGTCTTTAGACTCTAGACTCTAGTCGTACCTACCTCAAAGTAGTCTTAGTTCCGGGGCAAGCGAACATCAGCCGCTAGTGATTAACGCCCCCTGCCTGCCCTTGGTTGCCCACGCCCATGTCCCGTGTCCCATGTCCTCACGCCTCACGCCCATGTTTTTGCTTTTGCTGCTGCTGCTGCTACTGCGACTGCGACTGCGACTACTGCCGGAACCCCTCCTTCGCTCCCTCGCTCCCGAGCTTCCTGACCCGGATCCTGACCTGACTTCTCCTCCTCCTCAGAAAAGCCACATCCACGTTTATCACGACTCAAACCAAACGTCCACGGCCACATAATCTTACACACTCCGGCCCACAACAACCACTATCAACCCACTCCTCTCTCTCTCCCCTTCTGCGTTTCAGCCCGGCTCTTTTGGCTCGCCTTGAACGCCTCTCCCTCTCCCTCTCCCTCCCCCTCCCCCTCACCCTGTCCCTGGACTTCTCCTTCTCTCACCGCCCGCCACTTCCATAGCATCCCTCCATCGATCGACTACTGCAACACACAAAGCAAAGCAAAGAAACGCACACGCACAGCAGCTCTGCTTCGCGATATCATCACACATCCCTACACCACGCACCCACGCGCTTCGAACCGAACCCAACACTGCCTCCCCTGCCCTAGCTACTTACTGACTGAGCTTCGGGACCTTTGTTCCAATTTCATCATCCCCACTTGCTGCTAGACATCCCATAGCATACGCGCATCTGCAAGGCCTCATTCTATAAAGATTCGTCCTGCTCCCCCATCTGCGAGCCTTGTCCCAAGACCAGCTCTTGGTTCCGACAATCTCCTCCCTCCCCGCGAGCATCATCTTCGAATCTGCGGAAGCGCCCTCGGCGTCTAGCCATCAACAGTCAAACACACATATATCTTCACACACACACAGAACTTCTCTACAGCAAAATGTCGGGATACCCAGGATCTAATTACCATGGAGGATATGGAGGACCCCCGCCCCAGCAGTACCCACCCCAGCCTAATTTCTATCCGTAGGAATATCGTGGCTTCTTGTTCTGATGCGAGTGCTAACATTTTGCAGACCTCAACACAATTACGGACCTCCACCACCACAACAGCAAAGCTATGGCTACCAGCAACCCCCGCCGCCTCAGCAGCCGTACGGATACTCCCAGGTGAGAACATATTCCTAGCGCCAAGTCGAACGAATACTGATTTTGCTCTTGGCAGCCTCCTCCACAGCAATACGGCGGATACAATGGTGTACCGAACAACCAACCTCAATACGGCAGACCTGGTAGGAGAACCCTCCCAATTCCGAGTCTTCATTACTGATAATTCGACCCTCTAGGTATGCCATCAGTAAATTCCAATGCTTACGTCAACGGAAACCACTCGGCACCCGCTCCACCCCCACAGTCCATGCAAAGCTTTGGAAACGGAGCACCACAAGGCTACGCTTTCCAATACTCGAACTGCACTGGTAGGAGGAAAGCCCTACTTATCGGAATAAACTATTTTGGGCAAAGGGGACAATTGCGTGGATGTATCAACGATGTGAAGAACATGTCATCATTCTTAAACGAGAATTTCGGCTATCAACGGGACGATATGGTTATTCTTACCGACGACCAGCAGAACCCAATGAGCCAGCCGACGAAGCAAAACATCCTCCGGGCAATGCACTGGCTGGTGAAGGATGCTCGCCCAAACGATTCTCTCTTCTTCCACTACTCCGGTAAGTAAAATGACGACTTCGTGATCTTCTAGATACTGATCGGCTGTAGGCCACGGCGGGCAGACTAAGGATCTTGATGGCGACGAAGAGGATGGCTATGACGAAGTCATCTACCCAGTTGATTTTCGACAAGTTGGGCATATTGTCGACGATGAGATGCACCGGATTATGGTCACCCCATTACATCCAGGTGTGCGATTGACGGCCATTTTTGACTCTTGCCATTCTGGAACCGCACTCGACCTTCCTTACATCTACTCCACCCAAGGTGTGCTCAAAGAGCCAAACCTTGCAAAAGAAGCCGGACAGGGTCTTCTCGGTGTTATTTCCTCATACAGCCAAGGCAATATGGGCGGCGTTGCTAGCAACTTGATGGGCTTCTTCAAGAAGGCAACTACTGGAGACGACGCATACAACAAGACAATGGCCACGAAAACATCACCAGCTGATGTTATCATGTGGTCTGGAAGCAAAGATGATCAGACATCGTCAGTATATTCTTTCATTCCTTGCCATGCATGAAAACTTTGTACATATGGGGTTTAAAAAGTGATGGGGGATGGCGTTTTGGAGGCTTTAGCGGGCGTTAGATGGTGTTCCACTCTGGCTACAGGGCAAGTCCCTGGCCAATGTTACAGTAGCATTTGTCTTGATTAGTAGAATTTGGAAGCCTTAAGGCTACGCCATTAGCCAAGTACGGCTGGGGCGTAGGCTTAGGGCTGCGAGTCACGTTGGGTGACTTGCCTGATGGTCTAGCTGGATCTGGAACCGGAGCATTCCTTGACTATGTTGGAACTCTACTGACTATCTCGATCATAGGGCCGATGCCACTATCGCAGCACAAGCTACCGGTGCTATGTCCTGGGCCTTCATCAACGCCATGAAGAAGAACCCTCAGCAGAGCTATGTCCAACTGCTCAACAGCATCCGGGATGAGCTCGCCACGAAGTACACTCAGAAGCCGCAGCTGAGTTGTAGTCACCCTTTGAGTAAGTCCCCCAACCCCTCCTCCTTCCCAAGTACTGCAGCTGATTACCACCATTCAAGACACGAACCTCCTCTTCGTGATGTAAATTTGTATCTAGGGTCATGGCGTCATCTGCATGGTTGAATGTGTGTATGTGCATAAGGGAAAAAGTACTGGGAGTCATTCCTCCCGTCTTTCTACAGTATATGAAACGCCAGGTAGGCAGGCATTAAAGAGGTGTTGGATCCGACGGATTAGGTATGGTAGGGCTAGGGGCGGCAATGTTTTATGTAACTCATGACCACCTTCCTTTCTTCTGATAATAGAAGGACAAAGACAGTAAAAACAAAAGTCAATGCACCTCTCTCTGTACACGGGCATTGTACACAAATATTCTCAAGTAATAGTCATTCTGATTTCTGATTGTGACTGGACAAGTAACCTAACAAACAACATCCATCCTAGTCTCATGCTTTTTCATGAGAAGCTATAAACACCTCGAAACGCTCATCCAATGCATGCATGCTACGCCTACTCCATCCTACTCCAATTCAACGCCAGAAAATCCATGCGGGGGAAAATGCATGCTAAGAGAGGAAACAGAGAAAGAGAAAGAGGAACAGGAAATGGAAGATCGAAAACCCAAAGTCATGATTCATCCGCCCTTTACGCCAATCGCCTACCCACCTATCAACCTATCGTCTACCAGCATTCTTCTTCGCCGTCTCCAGCTCCTGCTGCCGCAAAGCCTGCATCTTCTGCTGCTCGATCTTCGCCTCGATGCGATCGCTGATCTTGCGCGATTCAGCCCACTTTGCAGCACCCATCTTCATTCGTACGGTGGCGCGAATGGCGATGGCTACGAGGCGGAGAGTAGGCTTGTTCTTGGGGCGCGGTGGAGGACGCTTGATGCCTGCTGATTCGAGGATACGGATATCTGCCTCATTACTGTAACACGTGAATATTAGTAAACGGCTTTTCGCGCGAGTGCGAAGTGACTTACCAAGCTTTGTACAGCTCAATCTGCATTGACATATATCTCTTCGCGTATGCAGCATCATCGCGGAAGTTCTCCTCTCGCTTGCACTTGGCTCGCATCCACTCGAGTTGCATGGCTCTGCCTCTCATCTCCTTGACGTGCATCTTCTCACGCTCCTCCATGGCTTGCTTGAAAGCCTGAAGTCGCTCGGAATCGTCGTTCATGGAGAGAGACATGTTGGCAAATCGAACTCCACGGGTGAGGTTCTTCTTCTCGGCAAGCCAGGCTTGTCTTTCGATACCCCAGTGTCTCTCTTCAGCATCCCAGTGTTTCTTCTCGGCGTCCCAATGCTTCTTTTCGGCATCCCAGTGGTTCATTTCTGCCTCCCAGGTCTTGATCTGAGTTTCCCAGGTCTTCTTCTCGTTGATCCATTTGTCCTTGGCCTTCTTGTACTTGCGCTCGAGATTCTCGAGTTGCTCATGAAGGGAAGTGGCCTCGGAGCGGTGCAAAGCCCGTTCATCTCTGACACGCTTCAGTTGAGCTCGAAGTTCCTGCTCAGCGGAAGTGATGGCGGCGATCTTGTGGTCACGCTCCTGGACAACGATTTCGAGGGATTCCGCTTGTAGTTGAGTCTCACGCAACATCTCGTGCAGGTCTCGACGTTCAGCAACGATACTTCGGTCCTCGCCGGTATTTAGGCGCTCATGCTGGAGTGCTTTCTCCAGACGCTCAATCTTACTGCGGAGTCGCGTAACGGTTGCTTCAGATGCAGCATTCTTCGCTTCCAATTCTTCTCTAGCAAGTTCGGATTCATCTAGGGCATGCTCCAATTCGTCCTTCTCTGAATCCCAGGCAGCTTGTTGGGCTTTAATGTCGACATTGAGGACTGTCATCTTCTTGGCAGCTTCCTTCTCAGTGTCTTTCAGCTGGGCACGAACTTCCTTGAGGGTCTGGTGTGCTGCGGCGAGTTGGGCGCGGATCTCAATGATTTCGGATTTCTGTGCGGAGCCATTGACAGATGAGCGAGGAGATGGCGATACGAAACGAGAGATCTCAGCTTCGTGAGCTTTGCGCTCGAGGTCCGTGATCTGGCGCTTGAGGGTTCGGATGACATCCTTTTGAGCAGCTTCACGTTGAAGGAATTCCGTTTCCTTCTGGCGTGCCAATGAGAGATCCTGGCGAATGATGGATAGTTCATGCGCAACGTCAGCCTGGTTATCGGTAGAAGAAGCTTGAGCCTCCAGCTCAAGGATGCGGGCTTCGAGCTTTGAAATAGTCTTCTTGGCTGCTGCAAGTTCCTTCTTCTCGGAGGAGCCCCTAAGAATTCTTTGGAGGTCACCGATTTCGGAGCTCAGACGTGCTTCTTCAACGCCGGCTCTGTCAATCTCTTCCTGGAGTTCTTGTTCGACGGCCTGCTGCCGGGCAATAGCAACCTTGTTCTCCTCCCGAAGTCGTCGTACTTCGCCATCAAGCTTGATCTTGGCTGTCCGTAGGTCTATCCGTTCCTGATCGAGGCGGAAGGTTTCTCCTTCTTGTTGCTGGATTGCCTTCAACTGATCTTGGAACTCGTCGCGCTCGGCTATGGCATCGGCCTTCGAGGATCGCAGGGAACGCAGCTCTAGCTGGAGGCTCGCAAGTTGGTCTTGTAGACCCTGCTTGTCCAATCTAATTGCGGCAAGTTGATGCTCAACATCTCTCAGCCTTGAGCTCAGTTCTTGTTTGGTTCCTTCACCGGCTTGTAGGTCGTCTTGGAATGCTTCCAGTTCAGAACGTGTCGTAGCAGCTGCGGACTCTGCTTTTGCCAGATCCTGCTTCAATGAACGAAGCTGTTGTCGGAGGTTGTCGGATTCTTGCTTAGCACTTGTGATCTCATGATTAGCTTGTTCGCTTTCATCATCAAGGCTTGTCTGCAGGATCTCAACTTCATCCTCTAAACCCTCTACCTTTTCAGCAAGCACCTTTTGTTCCCGCTGGCTAATTCGAAGCTGTTCCCTGAGACTCAACATATCGTCCTTGTTTTTCTCAATTGTATTGAATTTGATATCCAGATCTTGCTTGAGCTCCTGAATTTGACGATTGAGAATAGACTCTTCACTGGCGTGTCTCTCCTTTTCGCTTTCAAGAGCTTGCTTGAGCTTCGATTCTTTGCTGGATAGTGTGCCTTCAGCCTCTTGCAGTCTGTCGATGGTGCGTTGCAAACCAGCAGCCTTTTCTTCGGCCATCTCTTTCTGTGACCAGAGGCTTTTGCGCTCGCTGGCAAAGACTTCATGATGACCATCCATATCACGCTCTTGTTCTCTCTGCTGTGCCTGGAGGTTCTCAATCTCGTCGCTGAGGCGGTTGATCTCGCTCAAGTACTGGTCTCGGATATCGCGCTCGTTATTGAGAGCAAGAGTTTTCTCATGGTCGAGCTTATCTTCGAGGTCTTCGATAGTCTTTTGTGATCTAGCCAACTCTCTTTGCAGGCCAGCAGATTCAGTCGTCAGAGCATCGTGGCGGATTTGGAGCAGGTTCTTTTCATCAGACTTTTGGTGAAGCTCGTTTTGGATTTCTTCAACACGCTTCAAGAAAGCCTCTCGTTCTTGAGTCGACGATTGGCTCTCCGATTGAATGACCTCGATGCGCTTCAAGAGAGACTCGCGTTCCCGAGTTGACGAGAGGTTTTCATTCTGCATCGTCTCGATACGCCTCAATAGAGTCTCACGTTCTCGGGAAGAAGCTTGGCTCTCACTCTGGAAGATGTCGATTTTGTCATTTAGCTTCTGCTCCTTGACTTCGCTGTCTTGAGTGAGGGTTTCCAGCTTCTCCACGAGTTTCTTGATGTCGCGAACCTTGTCTGCATGATCCTCCTCGAGAGTTGCGTACTTCTCTCTGAGGTCCTCGAGCTCATCTTGAAGTCGATTTGCTTTCTCCTCGATTTGCCTGCTTCGGCCTTTCGTCGTCATAGACTTGTTGGCGATTTCTTCTTGTAGCTCTTGGAGGTCGGCCTCAGCACGTTCTTTGCCCTTGATCGCATCTTGCTTCTCCTCTTTCGCATCCTCGGCTTCTTCTTCCAACCGCTTTAGATCATGCTCCAACTCCTCCTTGGCATCTTCAGCTTCGTCTTTCGTACGCTTCAACGCCCGTTCAAGCTCCTGGATAGTCTCCTTGGCTTCCTCCAGCTCTTCGCTGACTTGTGCCTGCTCTTCTAGCTCCACAGCTCGACGTTGAGCTTCCTTCATAGCATCTTCCATTTCCGAGATAGTATTGTTGCGTTTCTCCAGGTCGTCCTTCAGATTTTCCAGCTCGTCGTCCTTATTATCGAGAAGACGGTCCTTCTCTCTCAGGTCGGCTTTGAGGTCATCAATTTTGTCTTGTAGATCTTCGAACTGGATCTCCTGACTCTTCAGCCGGTTTACTTCCGCCTCACGCTCTTCCAGTGTTTCCCGCATGCGATCCAGTTCCTTGCGCTGATCCTGGTCCATCATTTTGCGCTTTACCTTATCTTGCATCTCTAAGAACTGTTGTCGATAGACCTCCACGTCCTTTTCGGCGCCAGCAAGGGTTTTCCGGTAGCGGAGAAGCTCTTTCTGCATAGTGACCTTATCAACCTTGAGCTCGGTGTTCTCCTTCAGGGCTGCTTCACTGAATCCTGGTCCGGCCTTTCGGAGGGCTTCTTCCAAAAAGTGTATCTTTAGCTTTAGCCCAAAGTTCTCTTTCTCTATCTTGTCGATAACATTTTCCTGCTCTCGTAATGATAGTTGGTTACCATCTTGTAGAACACCTGGACCTTCGTTGCGCCGAGGGAGCAACGCCATAGGGGTTGAGGCGGCGCTACTGCTGTCAATTTGCGGCATTGGTGTTCCTGCCATGTACGAGCCATTTCGAGAATCGCCGAATACTGAGCTGCCATGTGGGAGTGGACTCAGATCCTCTGTGATACTGCCCAATCCACCAGACTTAAGAAACGCTGGTGTCGCTGGCACATTCTCCTTTCCAATCCGCAGGGCGCTATTTCTCGTGGCACTTTTGAGTAAGGGTGTGAACTCTCCACCGCCGAGTCCTGCTGGAAGATTTCGTCTATCGCCGAGGGTAGCGCGACTTCGAGGTGTCTTGAGGTTCATCGCGCCGCGTCGGCCATTTTGGAGTTGTTGCACAAGATTGTTATTATCTTTCGAAGGGGACTGGAAGGATTGCTCCTGAGATATATCGAAGTCTAGGTGTTGTGTAGAGAGATAAGTCGCATCTCCAAGATTTGTTCGTGGAGTGTCGAGACCCCCAACTCCGGCTTGCACCATGTTGGAATTGGAAGGAGCCTGCACACCTCAAGGAAGAAACAAGTAGTGATGTGTCAATGTCGCGAATATGCAAAATTCCCCGTCGTAGCCATGAACTCCAAGCAAATGCGCGGTTGTTGGTCGAGGTGATGTTGAAGTAGAACTTATACGCGGCTTAAAATCATGGACGCGACTTCTCAATTGTTTACACCACTTCTTCAACAGGACTAGCGGCTCATACCCCTATACATGGTCCAAGCTCCAACACCAACGCCTCGGAAAATCCAAACCGTTTCAGCCTCGTTCGGATGCCCGTATCATGACCTCATTTCCACATATCGCCATCATGGACATACCAGAGGATGATTTCAAGGGCTTCGGGGAGGAATTCGCTGGGTTCCCCAAGAGGCTGCCTGAAGACTGTGTTGAGTATTCACTTTTCATCGTCGATTCTAGACTGAAGTCGCAGAAGGAACTGCTTGGAAGACTGGAAGATGTTCGCAAGGAGGCCCTCAAAATGACGGAGAGCCTGCTGAAAGAATATATATGGCAGCGTGAAGCTTTCAAGTTGGAACTTGAGAGTGGCAGAGGTTTGTTCTTCAGTATTATGCACGAGTTTGCATCACTAAACAAGTCCAGGACTTATGTACCTGCACGGGTTGACGAATTACGGCGATTCGGTCGAGGACGAATGGCTTATTGTATATATCCTCAAAGAATTAAGCACCAAATTTCCAAACCTATGGATCAAAGTTGTGGACACCGATGGGGAGTTCTTGTTGATTGAAGCCGCCAATGCTTTACCCCGCTGGCTGAATCCTGAAATCGCTGATAATCGGGCAAGTCGATATTCCTGCGCCAGATCTTAACTATTGCTAATCTGTCACAGGTCTGGATCAACAAGAATAGATTACGCATTATTCCTCTGAGTGCAGCTCCTGCTTCGTCCGCAGCCAAGGCTACGGCACCCGTGTCCAGACCCCTCACCCTTGAAGAAGCACAAAAGACCATCACTTCCACACCCCAAATTCTCATAAACTCCCCTCTTCTCGAAGAAGAAGCATTCTATCGACTCAAAAACTACCCATCTCAGATCACCGCATCTCTGCACCATGCACCCATCGCTATTCCAAGGAAATTGGCCTATCTTTTGCACAACCGGCCAGCATCAATCGCTCCAGCAATAGAAGCTTTCTACCTTCGTGACCCGGTTGCCTTAAAACCGCTACAGCGCAGCTCATCGAGCCTAGTCTTTCCTCCAGCAGATCTTATAACTATTTCGACTCGTTTCACCAAAGTCTTATACGCCCAACTTAAGTCACAGCAGTTCACACCACCAGAATCATGGAAAGACGTTCTATCCGAGTCTAGAAAGCACGCCCCGTCCGATCGTATTAGTGTCAAGGAGCACGCACAACTCGAGCTGGGTATGAAGGTCACCTCTGGCTTCGAGATGCTACTTACCGATCCAAAGAACGGGGACAATCGAATTGTTAGGGAACTGAAAATTCTCATTGAAGATCTAGAGACAGACGATGATGTTACCCTACCTACTGATGAAGAGATATTGAATTGGAAGGATGTTGACCGGGAAGATGACGAGACCTGGTTGGATATCAACTTCGAGGATTTCGAAAGAGAGCTGGAAGGAAAGAACAAGGGCAAGGAGCCGGCGGTACCTGGCACTCTCGGGCCAGAACCACCTCCAGGATTCGGTGATGCCAAAACCCAAGCCGATTTGAAGAAGATGGTGGAGCGATTTGAAGCTTTCCTAAATGATGATGACGCTGGTATCGATGGTGCCGAGATGGATGAGATGGATATTGACGACGACGACGATGATGATCTGGATGATAGCGAGGATGAGGATAAGGATGTCAGCTTTGATGAGAAAGAATTTGCCAAAATGATGAGAGAGATGATGGGTATGCCTACAGAGGAGGACGAAGAGGCAGCTGTCAACCCTTATAAACCCCCACACGCCGGTTTCGGTGGGAGCAGAATCCAGGCTCTCGACAGCAGTGACGATGAAGATGATGATGCAGACGAAGCTAGCAAGCTCAAAAAAGTCATGGATCAGATGGAGGCGGAGTTGAATGAGGCTGGCGCACTTAATCTAGACCCCACACCCAGCAAGCTTGCGGCCCTCAAGGGTAAATCGAAGGCAGGAAAGGATGAAATCCAGAAAGAAAGTGGAGACACGGATGATGATGAGAGCGACGGCGAGATCGATATCGACTTCAACCTGGCCAAGAACCTTCTCGAAAGTTTCAAAAGCCAGGCAGGCATGCCAGGTCCTGGGGGTAATCTCATAGGCATGATGGGTGTGCATTTACCTCGCGATGAAGACAATGCAGCACCTGGCAAGAAGAAGAATTAATTGGCAGCGATGTTCATTGTCTTCGTTATATGCTCCTCGGGTATCATCTACTATACAACCTGGAAAATGCCAACAATTCCCAAACGCCGACGCTAGTATGCTGCGATCCTTCTACTCTATTCATCATTAAGTTTTTGCCTTTTCGCAGCACTCATGAGATCCACCGACATGCTCCGTACGCGTTTCAATGCTTCGTTTTCGTCGTTAAACAGTTCATCAAGCACTTTTAGTGCACTCGTTAATTTCCTCCGACCCTCGAGTTCTCTTTTACTGCTGTCGCTCTGCGGCCTGTAGTATTCCGTCACAATGGCCACCACGGCTCGATAGCACTGGTAGAGCAGCAATCTGCCCTCCTTGTTCTCTTCGTCTTCGATGACCTCCTCGCCGCGGTCTACCCAACCCTCCAGGAATTCTTCGCTGGGACTGTCGAAACAGTTCGACAGTAAGGGGTCCCCGAATACACCTTGGCTCCAGTTTCGAAGTCCAGTCAATTTGACCTCTTCGGCTGACTTCTCTGCGTCGTCTTTGTCGATCGACCTTTCAACCATCACATTCGTGTCCTGGTTCATGTTGATGACAAACAGTCTCGGCGAAGTCACTGCGTCTAGTCGCCACGATAGTCGTCGGTAGTGAGCACGAATGGTTTCGTATGGCAGCAACACAGACATATCCTCCCCATCTCTGAGGACGGCCTCAAGTAACGTCTTGAAGGCTTCAGACCATGTTTCTGAGCCCACGAGTTTCGGTGTCGTGGATGACTGTGTGTTGTTGGAGGGATCGGGAAGCACCCGGTTGGCCATCCCAAAAGTGCCATTTGGAGACGTCCGTGAAGCAAGTGCACGAGCCAAGGAGCCGATTTCTTTGTCGACAGAACGACGGCTGGAAAGGCTGAGTGGAGGAGAAAGTATCGAAATGGGCACTCCTGCTGTTGGTTCAAATATGCTGTACGGATATGGAGTTTCTCTGTTGGTCGAAGCATGCTTGAGGAGTTTAGGGACCAGCCCTGACAATGATGCGGATTCGAAATGAAGGTCTCCATCTTCGCTGCGAGGAGATGCTGGAGATACCGATCGTCGCGGCTTCGTCGCCGCCGTTTCGGCCAGGAAATAAACAAGGCACGCTTCTGAAGCCATGATGGTAGCTTCGTGCCTCAACAAACGTACCGAGAGTCTAGGCGTGATCGCGAGTAACAGAGGACGGTCGTCGGTCATTTTCAGGATATATAGTCTCGGCAGCTGAGTCGACTTGACCTCCTTGACAGACCCGAGTACTGCGCCGGGAGAGACATGGCTCGCAATCTCTTTCAGCCGCTGAATAGGCAGGGTGTACATCAAAGGCATCCGACGCTGGCGGGGCGGTGCTGCTACTCTCGGGGACGACATCGTGCGGTATCGCAACCGGTGCTCCCGTAAAGCTGGCATGTAATATAGGGCGGCCCTACCTCCTTTTCTGGGGCGGCGCTGTTGCGTTTGTTGCTGTTGGCGGCGTCTTTGGTCTGATGTGACAGACGAATGAGCAAACGAACGAAAGAACCCAACGGCTTGTCTAGCGGTAGTGAAGGTAACACACCAATGCACGAGCAACTATAACTCAAATCTCGGAAGCAGGAAGCGTGGAAATGGATCAGTTTGTCTAGATTAGGGGAGATCCCGTTTTGACTGGGTCGGGCTGGGTCTGCGGCCTTGGTCCTTGTCCTTGCGGCATTCGTAATTTGGGGATGCATCAAACGAATGTGGTCATTAAATTGTGCGTAGTGGTATGTAATAAGAGCGCCCGCCTATGTGTGCGAACTGCAACCCCCCAAGAAGATCTGATGTGATGGAAGAATGGAGAACAGAAACCGGCCCGGAAATTAAGATAAGCAGGTAGTTGCAGTTGGCAGCTGAAGGTGGGCGCATATATATGTGATACCTGCAAAGTTCAGAAATGCGTCTCCGGTTCCAGGAGGCCAGTCTGTCAGTTGTCGAAGAAGTAAAGTGCCCGTCTGTACAGTATTGTATATGCAAACTCGACGTCATGTCCTCCTCTTACTTTTTTGCACAAAAGAAAAGAGTCAGACCGATTGGTTGGAATAGACGAAAACGGGTGTCAGCGAGGCATTGCACAGTAGGCAGGTACATTAGCCAACCTCGTTCATGTAGGTCGATGTGAAGTACGCATTACATCAATTGGTATACTCGCACATCTCACGCAGGAAAGGCCCCACACGAAGGCGCTTGTCGAGATGCACTTTCCACGCTGTGGATTTATACTTTTGCAGCCAACTCATATTGGCCAGGGTAGGCGAGAAATCTCGAGAAATCCAAGTGGCAAGCCTATCAGAGTGGCAGCAGACGCTCGGGGGGCGGGACTTTGCAGCCAGGCAGAGCCATGCACAGCACGGCGCAACGCATGGCAACCGGGCAAGGGAATCGAGAAGAGGGCTGGACTCGTGCTCGAGTATCGCAATTGAAATCTCCTACTGGTTGACAGCAAGCGAAGGTGCATGCATATTGTAGGTACGGAAGTACTTTATGCGGTCGCTCATGCACGGGAGCACAGGAGAGCAGAAAGTTACGCGGTCGTTCAGGGGGGAGCGGCTGTGGTTGTGTCAGTTAGCGAACAGAAAACAGCTGGTGCTGTGCTGTGAGTGGGTGGCGGGTCGAGATTAGACGAGCTCGAGGTCGGTGAGAGCTTCACAGGAGAGGACCATCGGGAGATCCGATACTACTGACAATATTATGCTTGCTTTATTGCATTAACGGGCTGCAATCGGTGTTGGTTTCCACTGATCTCCTGTACAGTACACTGCTTTTCCTCCAGGGCTTTTAATCTCGGTTTTGCGAAAGGAGGACGAGATTATGGTCGAGAGACCACCCCAATCCACCCCATGGTGGAGGCAAGATGAGGAGACAGTCACCCGGCTTGGCCCATTACCAAATGAACGGAAGCTGCTGATCATCCAAGCAAATCATGGGAGATCCAGAACGAGACCCTATTCTAAGCACCACGTTACATTTGAGGACATTACTGGTGATTTAGTGGGTAGAAGTTGGAATCGTGAAAGGGGATCGTTTGTATTGGCAGGTAACTGGGTAGCTGACATGAAAGTGGTGTCTGGGTCTTCCGGAGAAGGGAACGTACGGCTTCAGCATGTCAAACACTCCATGACGAATATCCTTTTTCTCTTCTATTCTTGTCGGGTGCGGCGAGGATAGGAGCTGATCCTTGAGCCCTGAAATTGCCATGTGAGCGCGGGGTCATTGATGGAGATTTCACCCCACATCGTACTGTGTTGCAGCTGCCGCGACTAGGTGAAAGGATATTAACCAGCAAGGGTCATGAGAGGTCTTGGACCCTTCAAGCCAACCAGTGAAGATAATAGAAAAAAGTAGCGCTCAGATTATTTGCCCCTCATTCTGGCCTCCCTCGGTTCCCTGATGTTGGCAAGTGGGCTTCGTCAATTTTGGTCAGATACAGTTAGAGCCATCAAAAGATCGCCCCGATTGGAAGGCTTCTAGCCAGACTCTGGCGTTTCCGTGCTAGTAGGGGAGGGCTTGGCGATGGGATCGGGTCGCACAGACTTCGACGGTCCGTTTATCGTGTCGTCGGGACATCTGGGTCTGCTCCGGCCTGATGAATCAAATAGCGAGGGAGGACTGGCTGGCAATATTCGCCGTTTGGTCTCAAGAGTCTCGGAAGGGAAAGTTGATCTCGCATGAGATGTCGGTCATTACACCAAGGAGGTTTGAGGAGACCTGCAACAAACCTTGTCAATGTGTTGCAACTTCACTGAATACTTCTGGGCATTGGAGACACTGCATAACACTAAGCCTGGCCAGCGTGCAATTTTCTCGTCGATTGATGCAGGAGCAGTTGCATCTGGCGCATAATCTGTAATCACGCACTGGCATTGGTCATGCAGAATCCATGTATTGCAAATCCAATGGACGAGAGGCTTTGCCTTTGATCTCCAAGAATTGCGTCAGTTCATTTGAGCAAGAGGACACTGCTTGAACTCATCAGCTGCAAGTCACAATTACAAAGTGGACAGATAACCTGCCCTTGCATTATCAAGCTCTTAGCCAGTAGCAAAATCACATTCAGAGCCACATGCTCGAATCTCGAACTCTAAACTTCCGACTTGCTGCTGACAGCAGATTCAACGCCAGCTTCGTCATTCGTTACGCTTCGTGGCTTAGTCTCCGACTTTGTTGTAGCTTTTGCTTTGGATGCCTTCTCCTTCTCATAGAGTTCCGCCAGGTTGAAACGCTTGAGTGCTTCCCAATCACTACCAACAACACTCATTCCACACACCGACTATGCATATCGAACCAGTAAGCGAGTTTCTCAAACGTTTAATGTGTAAGGCATGCAAGTATTTCTGTTTTTGGTGGCAGAATTAATATGGCACGGGGAGGCTTACCTGGAAGATCTCCACGAGGATGACTTTGTCCGGGGTAGTGAGATCCACTTTGTGCACATTGGAGATAGAATCTGCAATCGACTTGATCACCAGGTCTCGTTTGAGAGGCGCCGTATGAGCTCGTGTTGAGGGCCGAATGGCATACTGTCCAATGTCAACGAAGCACTACTAGTATCGCCAAATATGTCCTCTTCGGAACATGATGGTCCGGTTGAATATTCTGCACAGCGTCTCTCGCGGTCCAGGGAGATATCAGTTTGTCGGAGCTGAGATTGATTGTGACTTACAGAATAATTTGGCATTTCCTTATCGATTTTCTCCTCTCCCGACGTCGGCTCCTCATCAACGTCTGGTGCCATGTTGAAATGCTTTCGGAGGACCGTACTTTCTAACTCCTGGAGCCCTTTCTCTGTAGCTTTCGCAATCAAAGTCATCGGTGTCAAACGATTGACATACTTCATCTTCCTCACACTCGGCGTAGCGACGACCTCTTTGCATATCCTATGAACGAAATCGATAGGCTCAATAAGCGGATTGGTCTTGAAGAACAGCACACATGGTATATCGAGATGGACAGGGGAGAACAGCTTGGTGACACTCTGCTTGTCGTCCAGAGCTGCGAGCTCTTTCTGAATCGAAGCTTCAATGTCATCTTCGTCATCGCCATCTTCACCAGATTCTTGTTTGAGGCCGTAGAATCGTTCAGCACACTCGAAAGATTTAGTACGGAGACTACGACGGTGCAAATAGAACTCACCTCTTCAAGCATCACCTTGAGCTCTTCCGTGGCCCGTCCTTCCATATTCCTGGCGCATGTTGCCCAGATGCCAATATCACCGGGTTCAATTTTTCCACTTCCACGAGAAGCAATCTTTGCTTTCTGATGTGGTGTCTGCCATTTCCCGCCATTTCCTCCCTATTCCGAAGTCAGATGACAGGTTTGTCGTGATGCTCGACTGAAGCCATGACTAAACCGGATAAATACTACCCTATGGTCCCATCGTCTACTATGAGATAAAAGAGAGACAATGAGAGAGGGTCAAAGACGATGCACCGGGATTGTGGAAGAGAGCACACCCAGAGCTCGCGATTCTTCTCACAGCCTTGCATAGAGTTGCTCCAGAAAACGCTCCGGCTTCGTTCACGACAGCAATGAAAATCGAGGGTCCTACCTTACTCCTCTTTGATCCTCTTTCTTCTCTACCCCCACCAGATCTCTCTTTTCGTTTGTTCGAGTCCGCCATATGGATTGAGTGTGGTGTTGATGTTGAAACAAGAAGAAATGAAAGTCGAGATGGCAATTCATTCTTTCAGCCAATCGCCTAATTTAGCCTATTTTAGCGCGAGGCTACCGTGTCAGTGTTGTGGACAGGAGACAGGGTCCTGGTTCTGGAAGAGGAAGAGTATCTGAAGTGGAGGTTTAGTAAATATACGGCACGTCACAATTGTCATGGCTTCCACATGTATCATAAGTAGAGTTTTTCTATTTCATTATCTCGTGGTCTCATACGGCCCATGTTCCTGTTCGCCAAACCCCAAAACCTCAACCATCCAAAACGACCTAAATCACAAAATGAAGACTCTACTGTCTAGCATTATTCTTCGCTGCTGCCTCTGCAGTCAACTTCAATCCCCGTGGTGCATCGTCTTTCGGGATGTATATCTCGACGAATTGGAAGACATCCGCCGAGTTGAACTCGTCGTCGTGGAATAACTTCTCGACCTCATCCTTGGTCTTGATCTGGTAGGTCCTCGACTTTCCTTCGGCAGCACCGAATACTTTGACGAGGTCCTTGAAGGCCCAGGGCTGGATGTCGTTGTAATCTGCGTCCCATCCGTGGATAAAACGCTCAATTGTGTAACCATCATTGCAGATGACGAAGCTATGGACGTTGGTAAGGTAGCCATGAGAAAAGGGAGAAATCTTACATGATTGGCTTCAGTCCCAGGCGAATCATCGTGCTCACTTCCTGAGCGGTCAATTGGAATGAACCGTCGCCAACGAAGAGGATTGTTCTTCGATCTTCTCCAGCATCGCGAGCAGCTAGGGCAGCACCTTGGCAAGCACCAACTTCCAGGCGTATTAGCACTGATCAATTCCATGTTGCGAAAGCCGACGAAGGTATATGGAACTTTCGTAACCCCGAAGACACTGGGAATAGGATGGGGAAATTCGCTAACCTGAATAGCCAATGGATCCCCAAAGGACTTGACTGATGGCGCTAACTCCCTTAGGGAATTTGGTCTCCCAAATACCGAAGTTTGCGGTACCCGTCTCGGTGATAACAATGTCGTTTTGCTTCAGGAATTGTCCAACTCTTGGCCAGAACCATGCTTGGGTGATGATCTCAGAGCTGTCCTTGTTCTCCTCGACTTTGTTCACCATCTTGGGTCCAGCAACCGCTGAGAGCTTGCTGACGTCGATATGGTCAATCAACTTCCGCAGAACACCTCGCATGTGTACGCCTGGATACTCTGAGTATCGAACGGTAACATGTGTGCTGTGGAAGTCGATCGTGTTGAGTTGGGAAGTCTTGTACGTGAAGCCCGCAGTATTGAAGTCACTCTGTTTATTCTTAGTGAGAGCCAATGTCACGAATCGAGTTTCTTACCTTGATGGCGCCGATTGTCAGAATAAGATCCGAAGCTTCAACACGTTCCTGGACAGCAGGCTGACTGCCATCGCCAGCATACACTCCGCCGAAGTTGGGATGCTCTTCGTTCACAGCGCCCTTGCCCATTGGTGTCACGAAAACAGGAAGACCGGTTTTCTCAATCAAATCATGGACTTCCTCGAGAACCCTGTGTCGGACTGCGCAAGCATCAACAAGGATAATCGGGTTCTTCGCCGCCAAGAGGTATTTCTGAACAACCTCAACAACGTAGTCCTCCTTGTCTGGGTTGTTTGTTGGGTAGTGGAGGTCAATCGGTGTCTCTAATCGCTTTCCTTCTACCTTCTTCTGTACGATATCTGTAGGTAGGGTGATGTAGACGGGTCGACTCTTGAGCCAACATTGTTGTAGTGTGTGGTCGATCAACACTGCTGCTTCGTTTGGGTCATTGAGCTTTGCCATGGCACAAGAGATCTCCTTGTTCATGTCCGCGAAGACCTAGTCCGAAGATTAGAGTTTGCACAATTTATTTCGAGCAACATGAGGGAAATTTGCACCAGCCTTCGCCAAGGTAAAAGACAATACTGAAGATACTCACATTGAAGTTTCCATTACCCAAAGTATGATGTAATAACATGCCATCTCTTTGTGATATCGTAGAAGGTACGCCGACAATATGTACTATCGGAACGTGTTCGGAGAATGCGCCTGCAATGGCATTGACTGCTGAAAGTTCTCCAACACCAAAAGTCGTGACAATGGCTGAGATGCCCTTGATTCTGGCATACCCATCTGCGGCATAACCTGGGATGAATTAGAAGGTGCTTGGGGATCCAAGCTCTAAAGCTTACCGGCGTTGAGCTCATTCACATTTCCAACCCACTTCAACCCAAGTGTTGGGATGTAGTCGAGAGCTACCAAGTTGTAGTCACCTGGAAGGCCGTGAATTGACTGCACACCCATCTGGCGCAGTCTTGTGAAGAGATACTCTGCCACATCAACTGGAGACTCAAGAGCCACAGTTCTGATGTCTGGAGGAGTTGCTGTCATTGTGAAGGAATTCTATTAGAGTTGTATGATTGATTGTATGTATGAAATATGAGGTGTTAGCTTGTAGAAGGAGTGCAATGGAAAGAACAAATAAGGAAACGGGCTTTTCTTCATTCAAGTACTTTTTGCTTGGGACAACCTGCCGTGATCCGTGGAAACTCACTGAGCTCATCAGCCCACTCACTACCTACCTATGACGAAGCAGCTGCACCCCCCAAAAACACGCCACTCCGTGGACGCGCCGAACGAGGAGACTACTTCATGGCCTGGACTCACGTGTCGTGGATACCTACCTACCAGTTCACGGTCCGATAGCATCTGCAAAATTGCGAAACTCTGTAGCTGGAAGTGTGCTGATCCCTCCGTCGAAGAATCGTGGTTGGTGAAGACCTCGATTCGAAGGGAACAAAATAGAATACAAGAAAGAACCCTGGCTGGGAGCTTGGATGGGATAAAGTCACTCTGGAGAAATGATAAGCAGCGCCCTAGGTAGCTACGACCCCTCCAGCCCCTCCTCATCACTTTTACCCGTCCGAGGAAATCGCGGGGAGTGTATTAAGCAGGGTGCATAATAGAGTGCGCCAGGTATGAGTATGGGCACATAACCGACCTCCAGAATGGATAGGGCAGAGCAGATCCTATTGCCAGCATTGAAATCAATAAGAACAGTGTGGCGCCACTGCTGTCGGATCGCGAAAACATGTGGGTCAGTCGTGGAGACTGAAAAGCTCCGAATGACGTTACATTCTACAGTAAGTACAAGTGGTCGGTTCGACCCGAATCACCCGAACTACTTAGTAAGACCATATGCCTCGGGCGGATATACTTCGTATGCACAAGTTTGATCTATCTTCTCGTCAAATGCTGCTAGACTATTTCGACCCTTCACGCTTTGGGAGTCATTAAAGGTCCAGTATTCTGAGTACTTGCTAGAGGGGCTTTCTGGTTGGAAAAGCATTGTACAGCAGCTCGTTTTACGCAACGGAAGCACAATATGCTCACGGTGTTTCAACTTTGGGGTTGACATTAGTTTTCATGCTCAAATTATCCTCCATTATGTTACGGTCCAACAGTGTGCACGAAAGCTCACGGGGCTTAGAATCTGGCTAGCCTTCCGGGGTATAAGATCCTCTTCAGTGATTACTTGTGATGTGTACGGGTTCCAAAGCTTCAAATTACCTTGATGACAGTGCTGAAACAAAATAGGGGTATCTCGCTCACAGTAACGAGAGGAACTTGAAATTGGGTTTCTGAATAGTTTCATTCGACAGGGACCTAGAGGGCGATGTTTCGGGCGCGGGAAATGATTTTGGAATATTACGATACCTTAGATTTTCTAGTCGTAACCCAGGCTGCTAAATAACTCACACGCAGTACCTATCCAGATCTTCTCTATACCTCCACTATTTCGAAGTCATTATAGAAATCGAAAGTTGAAAGTCGTGTATATATTTCTAGTGGCTTTGCCAAGAGAGTCAAATCCACCCCACAAATCTATATTTGACCCATCCCTCTCCTCGAGGAGACATGCGGCACAAACAAACAAACAACAGCAACGGCTTCCTGTGGCTGGTGACCGGACTTGGCCTTGGCCTTTGGCCTTGTGTTTTGGTTGGAGGGCGTCTCTCACCAGCCCCCAGCCACGTTCGCGCTCCCCTGTCCGGTCATTGCCGCCCAGACGCCCGTCGAGACTTCACTGGATTGGATACGAAATAGAATGCTGCAGGCCAGACCAGACCGCACTCTCCAACATCATCCACGGTGTCGCAGAGCCGTATATCATCTTCACTGCATCTGCCATCGCAGTAGAAGTCGCAGCTCGCCCGGCTGTCTTCTGCCATTCAACTTGCGACAGCATCACCTCGCCCAACTTGGATCGAGTCGCGGGAGCACAATACGCCCTTCGACCCCCCCCTCTGTTCTTTGAAGACCGGGAGCAATAAGACAGGCAAGGGGCGGGCGGATACCACCGAATTTCAACACGGCTGGCCTGCTGAACAAAGATGCGCGGATACGATGACCAGTTCGCGCCCACGATCCTCCTCAGCTCGATCGAATAATTCAGATGCTCATAGAGCTCCAGCGCCCTCGCCCAGAATCACTTCACACGCAGATTTTCAAGTATCAGATGGGATTATCCTGAACGACGTACCGCAGTATAACTTAACTAGCTCCTCAAATTTATTAATTCCTCTCTACGGAGTAGGATCTCCGTATCCTACACTTGCATCGACCAGCTCTCCCTCTCGACCAAGAGCGAGTTCAACTGCTGGAGATCCACTGCCATCTCCTTCTTTCTCTTCGAACAATTCATACCGACCGTCTGCACGGTCTGGCCCCAGTGTCCAGATGTACCAACCAGGGCAAAGACACCCGTCGGTGGCAGATGTCTCTAGACAATATGGAGGAATTCCTCCTCCACCACCTCCCCCGATGTCTCCTCCTGCTCAACCGCACATGATGTCCATTCCACCACCTCCTCCGCCTCCTCTTCGAAACGTCGTCTCTCAGTCCCATCAGCATGGCGGCGTTGTAATTCCTCCACCACCAGGTCCTCCACCTGGATCAAACTGGCAGGGCAGTTGGGGCCGGTCATACGATACGAGAGGCTTCCCTCTTCCCCCTCCGAACCCTCCCACCAATAGTCAACATCAGGCTTATAATCCTGGGCAGAATTATGTTGCTCATCAACCCCCACCATTGTCGATACCTCCTCCACCAGTTAGCGAACACCAAATGTCAGCGACCTATATACCACATGGAGATTCATTTGGGCCAGGGGTTGGAATTCCAGGTTTTGGCAGGACTCAAGAGCCGAGCTTTAATCGAGGCGATAGCGCTGAGTTTTCCGCCGTATCAGATAGCTCAAGGTCGACATCTAGAAATACAGCCGAAACTGGTTTATCTACCCCCCTAGATGATGGAAGTAGCTACTATCAGGACCGAGATCGGATGTATCAATCATCACAGACGCCTGTAAATCGGTTCAACAATATTCACCTACCTGAGTACAACCCGCAAGGGTCTTCATCAGGATCTCTACTCAACACCCAACACTCAAACAGAGGCAATTATCAACAGACGAGTGCTAGCAATTCCAACACTCCAATATCTCCCAACGAAGCTGGCTCACAATGGCCCATGGATCGAGTTCTCCTTTGGCTAGCTAACAATTCATTCTCCAACGATTGGCAGGAGACTTTCAAGGCCCTCAACATCTACGGGTCTGTTTTTCTCGAACTAGGAAGCGGACATGGTGGAAGGGGAAATTTTGGTATGATGCACCAGCAAGTCTACCCTCGTCTCGCAAAGGAGTGTTCCAACAGTGGTACTGGCTGGGATCAGGCCAGGGAACGGGAAGAAGGCAAAAGGATGCGCCGTTTGATCAGATGCATCGTCACGGGAAAACCAGCAGATGCGAGCAAACCATCTCATGTTCGCCGAGAGTCGTCGACTGCAAATATTCAAAGTGCGGGCACGGAGGGTACAATGGAAGGGTCTCCGAACCTTAGTCGCGAAATTCAAGTTTCTACACCAAGTACAGCAAACGGAGATGATGATAGCCCCGGGAAATCTATGTTCAAAGGGCCAGGTCCAGGCTTCGGAACAAGGCGATTTTCTGGTCGAAGCACAACCATGCCCATCCTCAGCAACTCCAGTGGGCAATTGGCTGAATCTGAATATACTTCGCAGAGCAGAAGTGGACATCGCAACGCGCTTCGCAACATAGAAGGTGACGGGAGTCGTCGCCATAGCCCGAGTGCCAGCAGCGAGACAGGGGAGGGGCCATTCAGAGGCCCAGCACTTCGATTGGAAGGTAGCCCGAAGAGTAGCAGCCCAGGAGCCTTTGCAAACTTGCACACCCCGAACAGTGGAGGGCTTTCAGCATCTCCTCACGCCAGGAGCTTTGGACATCGGGCGAGCAACAGCACAGACTCGATATCTTCCAACGCAGCGATCTATGGCTCTGGAGTTCCGCCAGGCGCCAGCCAAATATTACGCGGAGGAATGGGTGGAGCCGTGGGTGAATTAAATCTTGTCCGCAACCAAGATAGTCGTCGTAACGGTGTTGATGGTGCAAGACCTTCCCCATCTGACCCCGGAGATCGATCTGCTACCTCAGATCAGCCAACCTCTGCCAAAGAATCGAAAGGCTTTCTGAAGCACTTTAGAAAGAAGAGAAAAGAAGATGGCGCTGGCCCTTCACCAGAAGAACCTAGCCTTGAATCTCCGACAAGTCCGTCTCTGAGCTTCAAGCCAGGACCGTTCATTGGGAACGGGAAAAATTCCAGCGAGACCTCCCTCGATCGACCATCATCAACCTTCTCGGCCTCTGAGTATGACAAATTCGCTCACACCCCCGGGTACCGTGGCCGGCGAAATGTACCAGGGAGACACTTTGTCCTGCTTACTATGGATGGATTCAATTATCGTTTGTGTGATGTTACCGATGTGGACTCAGCTGCCGACCTTCGTAGTATTGTCTGTTCGACGCTTGGTGTGATGGACACTGAGTTTGTGCAGTTGTTTCTTACCGATTTAGGGAGGAGTGACCATGATGATGCACTAGATGACCAAAAATTGGTAATTCAAAGGAGAGCCAAAGCCGATCAGTCCGGGAGCTTGAAACTGTACGTTCGAGCTCCAGCTAACTCGGCTGTATCATTACCTGCATCCCAGTCTACAGGATTTGCAGCGAACTTCGGGAACAAGCTTGGTCTATCACCCCGCCTTCCATCGTCTACTCCTTTGGATGAGGAGGCATATGCAACCCTTAATGGGACTAGGAGACGATCGAGTTCTTCTCCCCCAAGCTCTCGACAGAACACCATCAAAGCAACTACTCCTTCAAGCCGTGATGCCCCTAATACACCCAGCGCACAGGCACAATCTGACGCCCTTCGTGATCGTCTAATGCAATTCAGAAACTCTCAGCAGGAAGGTGGTGAGAGCCAACTGCCCGAGTCCGAGAGACAAGCGTTCATGGAATTGGCTGCTAGCGAGCACAAAGCTGAGATGGAACGTAGACAGAAGGCCTACTTGGCCAAAAAGAAGGCAAGCAAGGAGACACCCACTGCTGACGGCTCCTTTGGTATCGTGGGTCGCAATGTTGATTTTGATCAGCCCCGAAACTCTCCTTTCGAGGATAAGAAACTCGACAGCCTCTTTCCCCAAAGAAAGCCCCCACCTCCTCCTGCCGAATCAGCAACATTGATCAAGGCGAATTCTCTGAGCAAGAGAAGCGGCCAACAAGCTCGTTTATCGCTCACGAGTGTCGATAGTGATGGGAAGCGACTGTCTGGTGGTGACCAACCTTTTCATTATCCATCTCAAGAGATGTCGGAGTACGCTAAACGCAAGCCTGTGCCTGCCTCACCTCAAGCTAGTAGCGGTATAGCAGCAGCTCTCATTGGTATGGGAAGTCGACTAGGGGGAGTGGGCCACCCCAGCCCAGGCAATACCCCTTCTCAGAGCAAGAGGTCACCGCCTGGCAGTAGTGACCAAGTCGAACGAGGACGAAGCGCAATGTCAACAGTCGATTTCGGGGGAAATGGTTCACAGGGAAGCAGTCCAAGGTCTAGAAGTGGTACCCCAGGTAGTACGACTTGGAGCAAAGGAGAACAGGCTTTCATCGTTCCCGACTATGGCGAGGATGGCGGTGCTAGTCTGACCCGAGACCGTTCGCTGTCCCTAAAGATACCAGAAAATGCTGCCACAACTAGGATTCGTGAAGAAGAAACCCGACGATTTCCATCCCCCGTGGATTTGAGCCCTAGCAGTGCGCATTCAACACCAGGAGCGAACACTCCGGGAAACCGAAAGTCATATGGGCCAAACCTGGATTTCACAGAGTCCAATGTCAATTTCAAGAATTCGCCCAAGCAAACTCCACAGACTGATTCCGATGACGATTCCGATGATGGTCTTTTCGCTGTGCCAATCGCATCCCGCAAGCCAGCAAAGAAATCAAGCATGAGAAGAGTCATGGGAGATGACGAGAATAACAGCGGTGCGGATGGTGTTGGGAAAAGGCCAAGTTTGACAATCAGGACATCTAGGTCTAAGAAAGGTCTATCAGTCTCATTTTCATCGCCTCAGAATGCCAACAGTGCGACAAGTGCCAATACTTCAAGAACACCGGAATTTGAAGATGACAGTGCTCGAGGATCTGGTAAGCGGCCCCAGCGTCGCAACCCTGGATCAGCGAACTCTGAGGGTGGTTGGTCTGCTGAGTCTTCAGAAGATATGAGTGCCAAATTACTCCGCCGCGAATCTTTCGCGAGAGAAGATGTATGGGCGAGCAGACCTCCAGCTGAAGCACTCATCAACCATCTTGACGCCTTCTTCCCAAATCTTGACTTGGATCAACCTGTTCTGGAAACCAATGCAAATACGTCACCTCCTGTATCACCAATAGCAGAACAGGAGACAATAGAACAACTTGCGGCTGCTCAAGCTGGTATGAGTATGGGCGACAGCTCAACAACGAATACAATGCGTTCCAGTCTGTCATACAATGACGGTGATACTCTCGGCTCGGACGAATCTACTTTGAAAGCGTTGGAGCGGCCAGGATCGATGCAGAGTATTGCACAGAGAAATGTTCGACGTTCTGGCGGCTTGGGCCGCATGAAGTCTATTCGTGAGGTTGCAAGAGGGGCGCATGAAGCCAACAAAAGGTTCACTGCCCCGGTTCAACAGGGTGGGCCATCCAGCACAATCCTTCGACGCAAGAGTACCAAGATGTTCGGGGCCAATATTGTGCAAATCAAGCCGAAGCGTGGCAGCATGATCCTACCTCAAATACCTCAAGATACAATCCCAAAGCGGCAAGCAACATTTAGATGGTTCAAGGGCCAACTGATTGGCAAGGGAACGTACGGCCGGGTTTACCTGGGAATGAACGCAACCACTGGAGAGTTTTTAGCTGTCAAGCAAGTGGAAGTCAGTCAAAAAGCTGCTGGCAACGACAAGGAGAAGATGAGAGAGATGGTTGCAGCTCTCGATCAGGAGATCGACACAATGCAGCATCTCGACCATGTAAATATTGTCCAATATCTTGGTTGCGAGCGGAAGGAGATGTCAATCAGTATCTTTCTGGAGTATATTTCTGGTGGCAGTGTTGGTAGTTGTCTTCGAAAACATGGCAAATTTGAGGAAACTGTGGTCAGTTCTCTCACTCGACAGACTCTTTCTGGTCTCGCATATCTTCATCGGGAAGGCATTCTCCACCGGGACTTGAAGGCCGATAATATACTATTGGATCTAGATGGAACTTGCAAGATTTCGGACTTTGGTATCTCCAAAAAGACCGACAACATCTACGGAAATGATGCATCAAATTCTATGCAAGGATCGGTATTCTGGATGGCACCTGAAGTGGTCCGCTCCCAAGGTCAAGGTTATTCGGCAAAGGTGGATATCTGGTCCCTTGGATGTGTCGTTCTTGAGATGTTTGCAGGTAGAAGACCTTGGAGTAAGGAAGAGATTGTTGGCGCCATCTACAAGCTTGGTAGTTTAAATGAGGCCCCGCCTATTCCTGATGATGTTTCTATGAACATCAGCCCAGTCGCTGTAGCATTTATGGCTGACTGTTTTACGATGTAAGCTTTCACCCGTCGATATCATACACTTGGTACTAACTCAAGATGCAGCGATCCTTCTGAGCGTCCGACCGCTGATACCCTGCTATCTCGACATCCCTTCTGTGAACTGGACCAGAATTATAATTTCCTCGATACGGATCTGTATGCAAAGATCCGTGGTGCATACTGAAGCTCTGGTGAAACCTATGGCGCTAGGGAAATTTCACGAATAATGACAATGGGCTGGCTGAATCTGTATTAATAGTGTCTTTTACTACATCTCCCTCATGTCTTTCTTTTAGTAAATAGCGTAGGCGTGGGGGTAATTTTACGCTGGATTGGGCGGGCTTTTAGGGTCTCTGTACGAATTGTATATTAAGGTACATGCAATCATGAGGGCTGTATGACTTCGATTTAGCTCTTTTAGGCTATGGTAGTCTCCACATTCAAGTAATCTGAATTTCAGAAATCTAAGATCAACATTGAATGCTAACCCTCTGATTGGCCAACTAAATTCTTCAGCCTTGCACTCGCTAAAAAAAAATATCTCCAGTGCAGCTTCATACTACGATCCTCAAATAAAAACATCCGGTTCTCCGACGTCTTCTAAGTACTGTACTCGAACTGTATTGTTATTACCACCAGTCAGAGCAAGAATGGCACCTTACGATAGCGACTCCTCCGGCGGTGAAGACGACGATTATACCGAGACAAACGTGCTACTTGGTTACGCCTCCAAGGAAGCCTCAGACGATACCATTAGTTACCTGGGAGGGAGACCGGTATGTTTACTTCAAAGCTAAATCCCTGATACTACTTGGCCAGTTTTCATACCTGCCGATTGTATTACCAGCGCTGACAACAATCTTTCGTAGACATGGCTCGACCCCACTACCCCGCCTTCAGCAAGCCTTGCGAAATGTGAAGTTTGCCACGATTTGATGGTCCTTCTTCTACAATTAAACGGAGACCTGCCAGAACATTTCCCAGGACACGAGAGACGACTATACGTTCTGACGTGTAGGAGGAAGACGTGCCGGCGTAAAGAGGGTAGTGTCAGGGTCTTGCGCGGTGTTAGGATATCAGAAGCTGCGAATAAGAAGAAAGATACAAATCCCACAGAACCCAAGACGGAGACACAACCTACAAAGCCGGCGGTAGATCTTGGAGCTGTATTGTTCGGAGGAAATCCGTTCTCGAACAACTCGATCACGAGCTCCGCAAACCCCTTCTCAACGAATTCCTCAAAGGACCCTTCGAACCCATTTTCTACGTCCTCCACTACCTCTTCGAACAACCATTTCGTAGCTCCCGCATCAGTACAAGCACTTAAACCTCCAGAGGAACTAGCGCAGCCATCTTCACCCATAGCTGACCTTCCAAAAACCTTTGCATCCGTCCTTTCCCTCAACAACGACACTCCCAAATTCGGCCCTGCACCACCGCCAGAACCATGGCCACAAGAATCCGACCTACCCACCGCATATCCCCTTTATTACCTCGCAGATGCCGACTACGAGACACTGGATAAACTCGAAGACCTCCCTATACCCACACAAACCATGGACATAGACGAGGGTGCTGGTTCGAGCAATCAGAAGGAGGATAAGGACGTATATGAAAGTACAATCGACAAGACGTTCCAGAAGTTCGCCGACAGGTTAGCACAGAACCCGGAGCAGGTCATTCGATACGAATTCAAGGGTCAGCCTTTACTGTACTCGAAGCACGATGCCGTCGGCAAGCTTTTGAGTGGCTCCAGCAAGGGAAATGAGAAGATTAATACGGCATCTGTGAACGGATATCATATCCCTAGATGCGGAAATTGTGGTTTTGGAAGGGTCTTTGAGGTGCAGTTGACGCCGCATGCTATTATGGAGTTGGAGAAGGATGAGATGAGTCTTGATGGGATGGAGTGGGGTACGATTCTCGTGGGAGTTTGTGAGAAGGATTGCCAGCAGAAAGGTGTCCATTCCGGGGTGGGATATGTTGAGGAGTGGGCAGGTGTTCAATGGGAGGAGCTCAATGAGAGAAGATGAGATTTTGAAGTTCATAAAATATGCTTCGAGGAAATGAATCGAGGCAAATTGTCTACTTTCCAAACATTCCACTCCAGATACTGAAATCGTAATGAGGTCAATTCCGAGTGAATATGAATTCTAGCTCCAATATACTGGGTGAAGAAATGGGAAGTCTGAATAATTCTCGTTTCTACTTGTTCCTTCTCTGATGTGCAGCCTTGCCTTGGATCCAAAGCCTCGTCTTGGCATCAACCCGTCATCACCAAAATTACAGCTCCTCATACAACACTCAATCCACACTCCAACACAACAACCATGGCGAGCAAAACCCTCCTCCCCCGTCTCACATCCCTTTCACTGCCCTGCCGACCCGTATCCCTTTCCACCCCACGGACCTACCACTCCTACGACCACCCTCCCCCCTCCGGTCCCTTCAACGCCGTCGAGACATCCATCCTCTCCGCCTCCCTCCCGCACATCCCCTCCCACGGCTTCACAAGCACAGCACTCTCCCTCGGCGCCAAAGACGCAGGCTACATCGACGCCTCTACGAATCTCTTCCCCAGTGGCGCCTTCAGTTTAGTGCATTACCATCTAGTGACACAAAGATTGGGATTGGCGACTAAGACGCATGTGTTGAATATACAGGAGGGAGAGAGGCCCTTGGGCACTGGGGCGAAGGTTAAGGCGTTGACATGGCAGAGGTTGATGGCGAATAGGGAGGTTATACATAGATGGCAGGAGGTAGGTTTACTTGTTCTTCCTCTAAGCTCAAATCGTTCAGTCTTACTTGATTTTAATTTCATTATTACCTGCGTAGCACTGAGAAAGACGACATCATTGACGAATACAGGCATTGGCACTTATGGCCCAACCCTCGAACTTTCCTACAGCTATATCAGAACTGTCCTCTCTGGCAGATGAGATCTGGTTCCTGGCAGGCGATAAATCTGTGGATTCGAGTTGGTATACAAAGAGGGCTTCTCTGTCCACGGTATATGCTGCTACCGATCTGTTCATGACGAGAGATAAGTCGTCGGATTTTGCTGAAACGAGGGAGTTCCTAGATAGGAGGTTCGGGGATGTACAAGTGCTGGGGAAAGCTACAGGGAGTGTGGGACAGTGGGTTGGGTTTACAGCTCAGGCTGGTTTGAATGTGTTGCGGAGTAAGGGTGTAAGAATATGAGAGGGTCTTGTGAGATAATGCTGTAGTATATGTAATATTACATCTAACGATTGTGCAAAATGAATTCTGGAAGAAGTAGCCGCCCATCTTGCAACAGCACCCAGCCGTGTCTGAACGCCCAATCGCAAATCCCCAAAAGAACTCCTTCAATCCTCCCTGTGTTCCACGGTGTTGTTGTACACATCTTACTTACTAGTCATCAGGTCTGATCACCGCAGCATCTCGTCGATCTTTTTCTGTGTTTCCCGAGGATCGGTCAATCTGAACGGGTGTTAGCTACTTGCTCTTGACTCTCGTCTTAAGTGGCATAATCGGATTCCAGCTTACTTGATCATGTTCACATCTTCATCAGCATCCATTCCAGCTCCCAAAGCTTTTGGAGTAATGAGAATGAATTGCCGACCGACTGATTTGCGGGCAGCGGATATCTAGTGCTTGTAAGCATGGGTTTATTAGTCAACAAACTTAAGTACTTACGATCATTTTGGTGCTAACATCTCGGTTCACATCATCCATGAAGACGTCAAACTCGTCCAAACATCTCAGTGGCGCACCCATTGCTTCCCACAGAGATAGCAGGAGACAAATTGAAGAGAAAGACTTCTCGCCACCAGAAAGAGTTTTGGTCTGTCGACCCTTGGCGCTCTTATTCGTGTCGTCCGGTTGCACCACGACATCCAGCAACTTATTTTTATGATCGATGACAAGTTTTCCACGGAAAGCTCGTTCACTGAGCAAGTAGCAGAAGTTGATGCGAGAGCGAGCCGAAATCCACTTCTGGAAATTTCGATACTGTTCAAGACGCAGCATAAATGACTGCTTCAGAAGCTGCAAAAGCTCTTCCAGCTCCTTCCTGGACGAGACCGCAGATGAGTAGATAGCCCTAGCGTCGACCGCAGCTTGCAAAATCTCTTCGTCGGTTCCACCTTGCTTTCTCCTAGCGTCCTCTAGTTGTCGTTTCTTTGTGTCGTAGATACGACTCAGGCTGACCTCGGTGTCATCTGGTTCGAGTGAAACCCTAGCACAGATTGCCGTGGCGTCTTTGGTAAACTGGGCTACTTTCTCATTTTGCTTGGCATATGCTCGTTCCTCATTGTCTTTCATCTCTTGGCACTCTTCGACTTCATCCACGGAGCGATTCTTCTCTGATAGCGCCAGCTTACGTGCCTGCTCATGATTTTTGATTCGGTTCTGGATCTTCAGAAGTCTGCTGTCGAATTCTGCCAGTCGTTCCTTTGCAGCATCAAGATCTCGTTTCTTCTCAGTTGCGATAGCATTGAGCTTGTTTCGTTCCAGTGCTGAGTCTCCATAGTTCTTCTGCTGCAATTGAAGACCTTCCTCCGCAGGCTCCAGGTCCTGCTTAAGCCCGTCGAGCTTGCCATCGTCCCCTTGCAATTTCTCGATCTCAATTTGAAGGTCCTCTACTTTTGTGGCTGCTCTCTGGCTGGCGACTTTGAGGTGATTCTGGACTCTTTTGTTCTGCTGAATGGCTTCTCTGCATTTGTTGACCTCGCTTTTGGCGCACTCATAAGCGTGAGTGCGGGCTTTCAGCTCTCCATCTAGGGTTTGAACAGTCTCCCTTTGGAGGTTGATCTGGCTCTCGGTATCTGTCTGCATGCGTGGTCTTCCCTTCGGAGGATAGATTGGGCTCATGTCTCTTCCATTACCTCCACTGTAAGCGACTCTGAAGCCTCTATCCTTCTGGGTATCGTGCATCGTGAAGCAGTGCTTCACGTTCCGCGGTCTCGGCCCATCGTACATGATTCTCATAGCCTCAGTTCGACTTGCAACTAGTATTGTTTGTTCAATGTAGTGACCGATGATTAATTGTCGTTTCACAGATTCGTTGGTGATGTTGAGTACTCTGAGAATGGTGTCATACTGAATGAACGCAATTAGTACTCTCCACGTGCTAGACTTGAAAGACACTTCTTGCCAACCAATAGCTAGTACGATGTAGGTAGCAGTCGGACGAAGCAGAAACCAACTGGAAGGGGTGCAACATACCTGAGGATCTGGTTCGTGATTTGTGGTGTCAATAGGTTGGGAATTTCCAATGGATACCTGGCAATAAGCCATATTGTGCCGCTTCTGTAGAACTAATGTTAGCTATGTTCGTGTTTGTTGTAGAGGAGCAAAGGTCATAGACGAAAGGAAGGGGAGATCATGACTAGGACGGCGCGGTCAACGGCCCAGGGTGTGTACTTACAAGCAGATCTCTCAGTCTCATCTGGTCTGGCTTGTTGGTGACGATGAATCCATTCAAAGCTCCACCCAAAGTCGATTCTATCATGTTACTCCACTTGGGCTGCAGGAGTTGCATGTGAAGACCCATAGGACCAATGGGCTTTTCCCGGAACCCGCGTTCGGCTTGAATTGCTTTCAGCAAGCTTGGCATGTTGTTGTCAAAGCCTGCCATACGATTACCCCGGTTTGAGCTCAGAGAAGAGAGTCGGGATTTTGCATTGTTGAATTCCTCGGTTTTAGCTCGTAAAGGCGACTCTAGCTTTGTCACATCGACTTGTGCTCTTTGGAAGGCTTCTTCTAGTCGAGGCTTCTCTCCTTCGTTCCGGGAGAGATTTGTTTTTGCATCTTTAGCGGCTTGTTGGGCGATGGCAAGCTCTTGGATCTTCTGATCTTGAGCTCCACCATTAGCTGCATGCAAACGGGCTTGTTCGGCCTTGATCTCAGACTTGATGCTGTTGACCCTATCTTGTGCGTCCTTAAGAGCTGCCCTGACAGTCTTCTGCTGAACGTGAAAGTTGGTGACATCCTTGGAAGCCGCCTCATGGGCACGACGAGCAGCCTCCACCTCCTCTGTTACGGGAAGGCGCTCTTCTTCGAGATGCTCCGCAGCTTCACTGGCGCGATTAATGACCTCCTCGATTCCATCGAACACTGCCTCCTTAGCTTCAGCATTCTTCTGTGCATCGACAATCTGCTGCTGAGCATCCGCAACCTTTTGCTCAAGATTTTGAAGAATTTTCTCCTCGTCGGCCACTTGTACCCAAGCAAGCTTCTTTCTGAGTCGTTTCAATTCCGTTTTGATTCCATCGTACTTGTCCACCAACGCCGCCCTCTGAATAGCAGTATCGGTCCTTTTCTTGAGGGCTTTCAAGTCCCCTTTCGAATCGTGCAGCCTAGTCTCTATCTGATCACATGTATCCGATATGATCTTATAGTCCCTATCCAGTGCCTCGAGTTGAACACCCTCTACAAAAAATTTGTATTTCTGGGGTGGCGTTGATGCAGTAATGAATGACTTGGCGGCATCCTGTGTGAGCACGTTCATGGGATTATCGACCTGTAGCTGATAGTACTCCACGATATCTTCGACATCCCCCTTCTTAGTAGAAATGATACGCTTGTCTGCGCTTTTGAGTTTGAAGCTGCTGCTTCCCGATCTTGAGAAATGACGTTCGATGATGATGGTTTTTCCATAGACGTCGAATTGGTATGCATCTTTGCCTTCGTTCTTCAACTCTATGTGGAGGGAAGCTTGTTCTCTGCCACTCTTGATGAGATTCTTCAGACTGGCGCCACGGTTTGTTGCGGCTGTCTTGCCTCCTAGGCACAATGTGATGGCGGTGAGAACGGCGCTCTTTCCACTTCCGTTCATACCAACAACGAAGTTGATGAGGGGTCCAAGAGGAACGACGAGGTTGTCGTGGCACATGAAATTCCGGCAGGTAATCTTCTGAATAATCGCATTCTCGGCAGCGCGATTATTGCCCACCATTTTCCCCCTGGACATGAATTGTTTGTAGGCCCTCGCATCGTCTTTCTTCGTGTCACTAACATGGTTAAAACCCTTGTCTCGTTGCATCTCGTACTGAGTACTGGCAGGCACAGCTGGGCCCGAGCCATCATCGGCATCTGGTAGTTCATCATCAGAGTCGTCACTCTCAGAGGGAGATGCACTCCGGCTCGATGCATTTCGAGACTTCGAGGCAGCGTTGCCGTTGGAGAGACGTGCCTTCTTATGGCTCTAGAGAAAGCATCAATACAAGCGGACAATGCAACCTGGGAATACCCGCGGGGTTGGACTTACACCGTCATGTCGCAAGGCTGAGCTGGCACTTTCTACTGCAATGACCTCTTCGTCATCGTCGTATCTAGCCCTTTTTTGCGGTGCCATACTGGCAGGCGAGGAGTCAACTCCAAGTTCGACGTGATTTGAAAGCCAGGCCGTGTTGGAGCTCCGCGGAACGAATAGATAGGTTTAGTGGTGTGGTCAGGATTTTGTGGTTGTCAGTGGGTGGTTGCTGTACTACAGTACGCGGTCTGGGTGTGGAAGGCAGGAAAGACGCGACGGGAACACGCTAGATTTTAGGTTTGTTGCGCTTGAAATGTTTTGGGCGGGGAAGGGGAAATATGAAATGCGAAATAAACAAACTTTACGTTCTCAGAATTTCACTTTTGATTTATGCTGAATAATGAAATCATGCGCTTGCGAGGATATCTGAACGTGTCGTATTTAAGAAAAAGTTGCAGGATCTTGAATCGTCTTCACAATACCTTTACAGTCGATTCTAAAGAGTTATCAAATTCAGGGGGGCCAACAAGCGAGACGAACTGCCCCTCTCCCTTCCGCCAGAGCCGCGACCTTGGACTGGGGCACCAAGGGATATCAATTCATATTGTCTGGGGATTTTCCAGACTCCAGAAATATAGGATTTAACACGGGTCAACTTTTCAACAGCGGAACTATGGATTTCTTCATGTTCCCTGTTGGGACTCAATGCTTCTACGTAAGGACTCACCATCCATACGATCAGGCCACAATCATCAGAATCACCTCATGGAGTCATGTCACACTTCGACATCTACAAATTGAATTTTCGTTCTTCCCTTTTCCCTGCCATTTCTAGTTCCCATAGATCTGCCTTCATTCATCCAACGCGCAAGCGACGGGGGTGGGCATTTTGATATCTAGCACTATCCCCAATATTTTGGTTACATCAAGCGAGCCACAATGTTTTCAGACCACCTGTCATTTGGTATGACTTTCTTCGGCAGCCTTCAACGCAATTGCAAACCTAGACTTTAGATCCTCAGCATCTTCCAGGCCAACACTGATACGAATCAAATCGCCTGGGACACCAAATTTTGCTGCCCACTCAAGCTCCATGAAGTGTGCAAGAATGACATAAGGTGACACCAATGTGAAATTGGTACCCAGACTTGGTCCCTTTGCGGTCTCAAGCCGGTCGTAGAAAGCTATCGCCTGCTCGGTCTTCTTGAAGGTAAAGGAGAGCAGCCCACCGTATCCACCATTTGGAGTTCGACAGGCGTCGTAAAACTGCCGTGAAGGATTGTGTTTTGGGTAGTACACGCTCTGAACCAGTGGGTGTGCCCGTAGGATGTCGCAGATGAGCTCGGCATTTCCATTGATTCTTTCAATCCTCGATACAAAATGACGACTATTACGTTCCATGAAGATCGAGTCCTCGGCCCAGCAATTGTCTTCGTACTCAACTTCAGCAACCTTCTTTAGGGCTTGATAGTAGCGACCTCGAGGGTTCAGTATGGTGCTACCCCCCATAACATTGCACTCTCCAGAGAATATCTTGGTCAGACTGCTGACAACCACATCTGCGTAGGGAAGGACATGCACGTTGATAAAATTGCCAATAGTCTCATCCACGACGACACCGAAATCGTATTCGTCAGCCAATTTTCGAATCCGTTGAAGATCGGGGCACTTCAGCATAGGGTTTCCTGGAAATTCACAAAATAGCGCCAGAAAACGCTCTCCTGACTTCAATCGAGACTCGAGGTCATCAAGATCTTCTGACTCTCCATTTCCATAGAAGAGACATCCTGGGCCAAACTTTTCCAAAATCTTCAGCGTGTCAACATACGGAAACCCATACGAAATGCTCTTCATATGTCCTCTCGCTTCCAGCATCATCCGATGAGCATTGAAGATGGAATTCATTCCACATGGGTAGAGATAAACATCGCTCTCGGAAACGTCGGCTACTCCACGTCTGTTCGAGCCCATATCTGGACCTGGTGACATAGACAAATCAACTTCTCCCATGAGCGACCCAGCAATACGACGTCGAATTGCTGACTTGGCATTATCGACGAAAGACACGTCAAGGTTGCGACCAAATCGTTCTTCCAGGAACTGTGAGCTTTCGCGGTTTTCCGCAACTCCATTCGGAGCAGAACCATTCGGTCCCGGGGCTGTATTGATTCCATTGTGGTGTGCCTTAGGCGGTGTCTTGTCCATAGATCCTTTCTGGTATCGTCTCGGGCCCTTCTGGAAACCGTTGGCAAGGGGCTGTAGAACAGTCTTCTCGACGAGGATTCCTTCCTGGAAGAGTCCATGGCAGAACTCAGCACGTCTGCTCTGAACACCATCACCAGAGTGTTGCCAGTACTGTTTGGCAAGTGGGAATAGATCCTTGGGATAAATGACAGCGGAGATAGCTGGTGAGACTTTCTTGAGCATCTCCGAGTCTGTGCGACTCACATCCAGTACAAAATCAACAACGCGGATCTGGTCAGCGGAAGTAGATGGATCTCTCGAGTGCATGAAGTCTAAACATCTTCTGGCAGTCTTGGTGGACGGGAAAAGCATTGCCATCTCGCCAAGAGTACCAATTTTCTTGACAATGTCTTCAGCAAATGCAGAAATGAATTTATGGATGAAGAATCTTGATCACGAGACCCAAGTCAGGAACTGTGGCAATTTAAGAAGCTGCAGATTCATACCGTGGATAGCCTGTTGTCAACTTGCTCAAGACTCTTTCCTGGCCCTCTTCATAGGCGATGTTATCGCTCCATTTTGGGAGAGAAACGCTTGTCGCCTGTGATGAATGTTAGAGACTGACTCACGATGTTTGGATAAAATCGGTGCCAGTGCGAGATGAAGTGAGTGGGATGGACTTAACTTACATGCGGCGTTAACGCTGGGACAGATTCCCCTAATTCGATGACCGACATAATGTAGGGAGAAGGAGGAGCACAGATGGGATCTAATTGACTCCACAGTTCACCGAGCAGACAGTGTGCTTTTACGTCTATTTATGAAGTTTGTTTTGTCTAGGAAGAGAAATCAGCAATTCGCTGGTGGTCAATCCGTTACCGGTGACCGATTGATACGTGAACCCCCTGATATTCCTTGCAAGCAACCCCCTGGCGGCCTGGCTGGCGATAAGCTAACGACTCTTCTTATCTTAGCGTCATAGAGAAAAAAAGCAGCTGTGAACATCAAAATCGTTTGTACATCTTGCGGAGCTGGCTGAGGATTCTCACTCACATCCTGTTCGCATCCCACAATGTCGCCACTCTCTACAAAACGGCGCAAGCTGGACAACGGGCGGTCTGTCTCGCCTTCCGAAAGTGAGACGTCAGACATTGATCAGACACCCGCACAACACTCCGAACCCAAACAAGCACAAGCTCCAGTGCAGCCACGACCAAAACGAACAGCAGACGACGATGACTCTGCAATATATGCTGGCGGCCTGTACAAGTCAAGTTTGTTCAAACTTCAAGTGGATGAGCTGTTGACTGAGGTCCAGCCGAACTATGAGAGGCGGTTGAAGGGCGTGGATGATCTTTTGCGGAGATTAAAGGCCCTGATTGAAGGCATTGCGGAGCGCGACCCCATATCTGTCAGTGCTCCCTGACATTCCAAGGAGATCCGATTTCTGACTCTGGATTGCAGGTCCCGGAAGCTTCCAAGGCTTTGCTCAAAGCGCACAAGATCAAGATTCCGTACCCTGACCCAAGTCCGGACAAAACCGCTGCATACAAGCTCTCGTACGAAAAGCCAGCTAATATAAATATCATCGGCAGCTATGCTTCAAAAACTATGGTCAAGTCGGATGGGGTTTTGTCTGTTGATATGGTTGTCGTGATGCCCGTTTCTATATTCCAAGAAAAGGACTACCTCAATTACCGATACTTCTACAAGAGGGCATACTATTTGGCTTGTATCGCTGCTGGACTTCAAGATTCCACACAGGAGATATCTCTCTCATTTGAGTATCTGAATGGAAACACTCTACATCCAATCCTAGTCGCCAAGCCCGTTTTTGGTAGGGATCTCATTCTAACACTTATGGCCGTTACTAACCAACCCAGAAACTAAATCAAGCACGGAAACGAAGTACCACATTCGCATCATTCCTGCAGCCCCATCATCATTCTTCAACAAGGCTAAATTGCTGCCCAACAAAAATGCTGTTCGATCAAAGGATGCCCCAGAAAACGAGAGTGTGGCCCAGCTTCCAACACCATTTTACAATGCATCACTCCTTTCGGACTGCAGCTTCGAGCCGTATCTGAGATATCTGCACTCCGCTACTATACTCGCCTCAGGGTTCAAGGATGCCTGCATTCTCGGCAGGATTTGGCTGAGGCAACGTGGTTTCGGCGGCGATGTTTCTCAGGGAGGATTCGGCAATTTCGAATGGCAAGCTCTTACCGCCCTTCTTTTGAAAGGTGGCGGCCCGAAAAGCCACAGCGTTCTGTCTCCTGGATATAGCAGCTACCAAATGTTTAAAGCTGTCCTCCAATTCCTTGCCGTGAGTGACTTAGCTGCCAAGCCAGTTGTTTTCGAGGCGAAGGATCTGAGCTTCTCGAAGTCGAACATACCAATGTTGTTTGACGGCCCACGAGGCCTCAATACCCTTTACAAGATGACTCCCTGGTCATATCGGCTTTTGCGGCATGAAGCCAAGACATCTCTAGCAATGCTCAACGACCCAACCTTCGATCAATTCGAGTCGACGTTCATCATCAAAACGTCTCAGAACCTACAAAGATTCGATTCCACAATTCGAGTGGTATACTCCCCTCAGTCTGCCAATACGGTGTCTTGCGATCACATCTCAAGCTACAGGCGGTTTAGTAGCAAACTTTATGACGTTCTCAATGAAGGTTTGATGGATCGTGTTGGGCTGATTGACGTTCAAGAACAAGAATTGCCATCATGGTCAGTCAAAGCAGCTTGTCCTGCCCAGCAAGCCCAGCAAGATCCATCGTTGCAAGTTTCGGTGGTTTTCGATCCAGCAAATATTGATCGCCTGGTCGATCATGGCCCCCCTGCTGAGGAAAAGAAGAAAGCTGCCAAATTTCAGAAGTTTTGGGGTGAGAAGGCAGAGTTACGACGATTCAAGGATGGCAGCATTCTTGAGAGCTTGATTTGGCCTCCTGGCTCAGCTCATACCATCTTCAGGGAGATTGTTACCTACCTAGTAAATCGTCACATGGGACAGAAATCCAGTGCAAGCCTTGTGTTCATTGGGGAAGGATTTGACAAGATCCTCCTAGCTTCTGGGACGAGCACTAAACTTTTCGACGGTCTTAGAGAAGCATACCGTGTTTTTGAAAAGAAGATCAGAGACCTCGAAGAACTGCCGTTGCAGCTGAGGCAGCTTTCGCCGGTCAGTCCACAGCTCAGATATTCTTCAATCGACCAGCCGGTGTTTAGTTCTAGCCATCCTATGAAAGTTCCAGCCGATGTTTTGATTCAATTTGAAGGGTCCGGAAGATGGCCAGACGACATTGTTGCGATTCAAAGAACCAAAATTGCGTTCCTACTCAAGATTGGTAGTCTGTTACAGGGGGATCATGGGATCACCACCCGGTTGGGCTTGGAGAATGAAGATATGCCTTTACAGAATTGCGCCTTTCTCGATGTTATGTACGATTCCGGCGTGGCATTCCGTCTCAGGATTCACAATGACCGGGAGCAGACCCTTCTGGAACGGCAAATCAAGGACAAGTCAAGCGATCACCATGCTCGGGAAGCTGCTGTATCTGCACTGTCGGTTTACAAGAAGATGTTCATCCACCTCCCACTACACACGCAATCAATCTCAACCCACTGCACCCGCTTTCCTCTCCTTTCTCCGACGATCCGACTTATGAAGATGTGGTTTGATAAGCATATGCTTCTGGGACATGTCAGCGAAGAACTTATCGAGATTTTGGTTGCTCGTACCTTCTTGCAACCTTACCCCTGGCAGGCACCATCTTCAGTGATGACAGGCTTTCTGAGGACCTTGCTTTTTATTTCCAGATGGGACTGGCGTCTTTCACCCCTCATAGTAGATTTCACAGGGACGATGACTACCGCCGAGGTCGATTCTATCAACACCAGACTTGAAGCTTGGAGAAAAATCGACCCGGGTATGAATCGGACAGTCATATTTGCAGCCTCCAATCATGACCCTACCGGTACCGGTTTCACAGACAAGGGCCCTTCCAAAATGGTTGCCTCTCGCATGACAGCCTTGGCAAGATCCGCTTGCAAGTTGATCAAAGACCAAGGGATTGAACTCGATCCCCGATCATTATTTGCCACTTCAACAAACGACTATGATTTTGTCATTCATATATCTTCTGCATTTGCAGGCGATCAGCGACGGAAAGAAGGGGCAAAATCCAGATTCAAGAACCTCGAGCTACAAGAGAAGACTGATCTAGGACTTGTTGGATATCAACCAATTCAGTTATATGTAGAAGAACTTCAGAGACTTTACCCGAGCAGCATTATATTTTTCCACGGAGCTGCGACTGATTCGACTATTGGCGGGTTATGGAACCCCCAAAACATCACGCCACGCGCGTTCAAGGTCAACTCGGCATTTGCTACGAAGGTTGTGGCTCCGGAAACAGGTGGTTCGGAGAAGGTTATCATGGACAAATCTGCCATTTTGGCAGAAATTGCGAGACTTGGAGAGGATATGGTATCCCGGATAGAGGTACATAGATGAGATACCCTGTAGTGGGTGTAGATAAGTTTCTCAGCATGGAAGCGCTGACGGCAATGGCTTTCTGAGATTTCCAAGGACACTCTCAGAGCACTGTCATCGGCACAGGAATATGCCTGTATACACCAACCGGCCATTCAAATGTAATTTAATAGAGGATGGCCAATGATATCCTCACCCCCGGGTCTCATCAACATCGGAGATCACTGAATGTTCTAGCGGCGGTAGCTTGGGGCAAAGTGAATTGAGTTAAAAATGAAGCAAAATAGAATGAATGACAAATCACACACAGCGGTGAATGAAGTCCTGAGAACCTTGGACTGCCCCCTCAATCCTCGAAAGGTGGCCAGCAAGCCAGAAGGGCTCGGGATGTGATACCACGTGACTTCATCGGCTCGGTTAATCGAGACCCCACTAAGAGCCACAGAGAAATCTGGCGAACCTCAACTCCGTCACCTCAACTGTTGTTCGCATTCTACCTCAGCCCCAAACTCGAAGTAGCAAATATGGGAATCCCATTCGACTACGCGCCTGATAGGCCAGAGCACATCGATGCGATCCTGAACGGCCTCGACAGATACAACCCAGAGACCACGGCCATCTTCCAAGAATACGTCGTACAGCAATGTGAAGGCAAGTTCGTGGACTGCTTTGCGAACCTGGCGCTGTTGAAACTGTGAGTATGCGTTTTGTTTCTACTTTATCTGTCTCCTTGTCTGCGGCCTCCCCCCAGGTGCGAGGTGTCATCGTGATGATCGTTTTTACCAAACGTTTCCTATTACCTGACTGGGCATGGAGAATGAATCCCTCCAGCCCTTGATGTTTATTATTAGCTCTATCTGAAAATGACCCTTTTCTGTCTCTTGTCAAGCACCTTGAGAAAGCGACAAAAGCAGACAACTGACAAACTCTACTCGCTGTAGATACCAATTCAACCCGCACCTCACCAAAGACGAGACCATCACCAACATCCTCGTCAAGTCTCTGACCGTCTTCCCCTCCCCCGACTTCTCCCTCGCCCTCCACCTGCTCCCACCACATATCCTCACCCCAATATCCGCATCCTCCGCCCTCCCTGCAGCCGGCGACGCGCCCCTCTCAGAAGCCGTGCAGAAGCTCAACGTCCTGAACAACCTCCTCGGCCAAGCCTCCTACTCCCTCTTCTGGAGCACCCTCGACAGCGACGACCTCTACGCCGACCTAATCGCCGACGTCGCCGGTTTCGAAGAGCTAATCCGCGTCCGAATCGCCCTCACCATCTCCCAATCTGTACGAGAAGTCGAGCGATCGGTCCTGGAGTCATGGCTTGGAATGCAGGGCGAGGCTTTCGATAAATTCATTAACGGTGTCTGCGGCTGGGAGATCGAGGGATCCGTGATCAAGGTTCCATTGAATAAGGAGAACGAGGCGAAGGGTACGGTCGTCAGAGAAAACGTCAAGATGGAGCAATTCTCGAGGGTGATTAGACGAGCTTATGAGCAACCTGCTTGAGCGATGGGTGGGTGTCTTACGTTTGATGAAACTTGCATGGCATGGGGTGGCTGGTTGGAGGCGTTCATGGATGGGTTTGGTTGACTACCGAGTCAAAACCTATGCGTTTGCATAGATGCACCAGGATGGATAGATAGATGACAGATATGGCGGGGGAAGCCAAAGTCGCTATGCTCCCGATTCCATAAAGCAGCCTGGCTCACTAATAGCTTCATTGTATATTAGTGCCTTCCTTGCTCGCGAGGCTTTGGAAGAGTTGTCTGAGCTGTGCTAACATACACAGTGAGCCACAGACAGAATAGCAAAAAAATTTCAAATTACGCACATGACATTTTCTGGGCGTTGTTTAAGTCTCGGTTATCTCCATTTGTACATGTAGGAATGCAAGGTAATTTTGTTATCTAAGTTGCTCGCCGTCAACTGAACTCCCTGTAAGTCAATGCCAGGCAACGCCAATTTCCAAATGCTCGCTTCAACAGCTTAGCCAAATGGAAATCCGCCTGGGAAGCCACCACCTCCTCCGCCGAACTTGAACTCGAATTGTTGACCACCACCACTATGGCCTCCGAAGGGATGACCACCTCCGAATGGGCTGCCGTGGAAGGGATTTTGTCGTTGTTGCTCGTGGTCGTTTGGATCGTCTCCTTGGTCGTATCTGTGCTTCAATTCCGGGTCGCTCAGGACTTCGTATGCCTCGTTGATCGCGGACATCTTCTTCTCCGCATCTTCCTTTGTGATGCCTGCCTTGTGAGCCTTGTCTGGGTGGTGAATCTTGACCATCTTTCTATAGGCGGACTTGATCTGTAACTCATCCGAGTCTCGGTTGATACCGAGGACCTTGTAGTAGTCCTTGGTCTTGCTGCGCTTCAGCTCGACTTGAGCATGCTGTAGCAGTTGGTTGATCTGTTGTGCTCCTGGGTGATGTTCCTTGGCTGTGTTCAATGCCTGCATAGCAGCCTCGAAGTTCTCAGCTTCCATGTGTCGTCGGGCCTTGTTCAATAGACCGTAGAGGGAGTTTTCGTTGTAGCTGAGGGCTTCGTCACACCATGTGAGAGACTTCTTGGAGTTTTTCAACTGGTAAATATTAGCTAATGGCTTTGTATTCTCGAAATGATATGCCATACCTCATGGTAAGCCTCGCACACCATTTCAACTAAGCCGACGAATAGGTCGTTAGGAGCATGCTCAGGAATTGTACCAGCGTCCCGTAACTCCTTGACATCATCTTTGATCTCCTGCACCAATCCCAAGTCTTCTCCAGAAGGCAATAGCAGCTTCAAGGAGCTAGCATACTGCTTCTTCTCGAAGTGCTTATTGATCTGCGCCAGTTGCTTATCCAGGGTCTTCTCTCTTCTGTACAACTTCTTGCACTTCTTCGAATCCGGATCTGAGTGCAGGCACTTTCGCAATTGGTCCATTCCGCGCTCCCGATCCGCCAATGCGTAGTATGTGATGGCTGATATTTGCACATGTGGCTCAATCTGTCCGGACTGCATCTGCAAGACGTGCTTGAGATCGCTCATCCCCTCCATGACTTCTCCACGCTCAAATCGGCAATGGGCTCTTGTTCTCCGTAAGGACAACATCTTGCTTGCGACCATGATTGCGACTCCGGATTGGTTAACACATTCCTCCCAGTTTCCTGCCTTCTCAGCAGCAATTGCCAATGCAGCTGCGCCCTTGGCCTCCTCTAACTCCACCAGATCATCTGCCGACTTACCATGCGACAAGTAGTCCTGCTTCGCAGCGTCCCAGTCGCCATTCTTTGCTCTGATCTTCGCACGCTGGACCAAGGCACCCTCGAATCCAGGCTTGATTGACAGGACCTTGTCGAAGTCGGAGGTGGCCTGAACGGTTCGACCGAGCGAAAGGTATGTCGCACCACGCTTGAAGTAGGTCAGGTAGTTCTGGGGATCACGAGAGATGGCAACGTCGTAGTATGTGAGGGCATCGTTGGTCTCGCCTTTGGCTAGGTGAGCGTTCGCGGATGCGAGAAGTGAGGAGATAGGTGTATCGTGCGGAATCTCTGATGACGAGATAGCTTGTACGAGTGAGCTTGAGGACAAGAGTGTGGCGAGCGCGAAAGCAGAAAGGTTAACAATCATCTTGCAGTTGAGGTTGCAATTGCGGAGAGGCGGGGAGGGCAGGAGGAAAGGAAACTTCCCAAGTCAATGGGTGGGATAAAGAATGTACAGTCTCAGTCTCAGTCTCAGTCTCAGAGTAAGAGGAAGCGGAGGGAATGGCCTTGCATCGCATCGCGAAAGGTGTCCTGATGCTGAGGTCTGGTCTGGACACCATTTACTCGTCTATTTAGAGTTTAGCGCGGTGGGATGGTGGCCTTGCCGCCAAGACCGCGGCGAGGCTGAACTCGCCGACACCAATAATTGAGCAGCTCGAAGTAAACAGACCTCATCCCTTACTCCGTACTGCACAAGTCACTCCCACAACACCAACACAAACACGAACAACGGAATCATGGCGCATCTATCGCCGTCAGCCATCTTTTCGCCGTCAGTAGCGCGCCAACAGCAGGCAGCAGCCAAAGATTGGAACTACGTGGACAACTGGCTCTCGACCAAATTTAACGGCAAAACCCCCCCGCCATTCGAGCGCAACAATGACACACTCAAAGCTCTCCTCGCCCTCGCAGCACTCAACGACACCGCAGACGAGGAGCGCGGTCTGCTAGCCCGAGTCGAAGCCAAAGTCCTCCAAGGTCTACAAGCAAAAGAGGAGGCAGATCCCCATACCGAGCTCCTCAATTCCATCGAAGAGTGTCTACCATGCGAAGGGCAAACAAGTCTCGATACTCTATCTTCCCTAAGCGTAGCTCTGAATCAGCCAGTTCCTTCAATCGAGAGGCTCGGACGCAGTATCCTCAACCTACAAGTTGCTTCATACGACCTCGACCTCGCTAGCGAACGGATCTCGATTCTCGAAGCACATCTGATCAGCGAGCTAGAGAGTATAAATGCACTCATCGGGGATTTACAGAGCGATGATTATCAAGCCTCGTCAGATTTGACGAAACAGACAATCGACTACCAGAGGAGGGCTAAAGCTTTATCTGCAAAATTGCCAGAGCTGAGGGATCGAGCTACGTCAATATCTGCAGGATCTGGAAGTTCGAAGATTACTATACAGGATGTAAAGCTAGAGGAAGACAAGTTCAAGAGCATGATGGAGATGGTGAAGGATTTGGAAGCACAGGTGAGGAGTTATCATGGTTTGCCGCAGGATACGGACCTAGCCAGGCTGGAATTGGAGAGTCTTAGGGTGGAGCTACGAGATTTGACGCTGCAGAGAGATAGTATGTTTGAGGGTCTTGTGGAAAGAGAAAGCCCGAAGAAGACAAGATCATGAAGAAATTATCTACATTAAAAGTCTGTTGTAAGAGCTGAAGTAAGAGATACCTGCGTCTTCCCCATTCACCTCTTCGGTCGAGCTACCGCTCCTCCTAACCGCCCAAACTTCCCCAAGCCCGATTTCGATTGCTTTGCTGCAGGCTGTGTCCCAGCTGGAGCCGCAGTTGCATCTTTCGCCGGTAAAGGTGGACCTTGTAATCGAGCCAAATCCTTGAATGCCCTCGTATCCAACCCCTCTCCTGCCCGAGGGTCTGTCATCATGCCAAGGCCATCATCGAAGTCCCCGCCTGGTCTCTTCGCCCTTCTTGCCCTATCTTGAACACTCTTGAACTTTTCCAGCAACTCATTCCATCGAATCCCACCTTCATCCCTGCCTTTCAAACGACTTGATCTATCAAAACTCGACGAACTAGCATTTGTTGGTGTGCTAAATGAGGCCGTATGAGTCTCGCTGCTCTTCTGACGTTGATGAAATTGAAATGTAGAAATAGTATCCACCACATTGTTATTACGAGATTGAGGTACGTACGCTCGAGGTGCAATATGCAAGTAACCAATAGCGCTCACACTATTCAGTCGATTCTTTAATGCTGCGAATGCTGATGACTGGGGTAGGAGCATTAGAAGACCGTAAAGGCATTTGTAGAGGTGCGGGTGTTTCTCAGGTTCTAATAGTTGAAGTCGGAGATCTGTGATGACTTTAGCAGGCAATTTCTGAGCAACGTTCAAGACCTACAGGTGAAGACAGGAGATTCTAGAAGTTGGACCAGCTTGTCTATCTGAATGAGCATGTTGACAGTCATTTCTAGTTCCGCGCTGCATTGAGTCAGGTAAAGGCTTCAAACGTGAGTACAACTGCTTACAATATCTGGAGAAGGTTATAAGCCTGCTCATATGCCTGAGCAAGAAGACACAAGGAGAACGTCGCCACAGCATTGTAGCACCACGACCTGAACAGAGCAACGAAGAATGTTTGGCCGTCCTGTAATAGTCTTAGCTTAGTGCTGGAGGACGACCAGAACTGTACTCACTTTTGTTTCGAGATTCCGGAGCCTTTTGCGAAGCTCAGCTAGCTCTGGCGCAGTAATGAGATTGTTGTTGAGATTCTGTACCATAATACTGGCAAACTCGACATCCTCTTCTCTCTCAATACAGTCTGCAAGGGTGCGGTAAATTCTTTCCGCGCTGAGACTGACACAGAGTTGTCGGATTATCAAATTTCCACGAGTTTCAAGCAATTTTCTGTCCGTCGAAAACAGTTGCAGAAGATTCTCCATGAACGAGCTAAAGTAGTCATCTCCACTATTTCTCGATATCTGGGAAAGTAGCTGGAGATCTCGAGTTACGACTGCTTCCGCGGGGTCTGACAGTGTTTTAAGAAGAGCGGGGAAAGTGCCATCATTGAAAGCAAGAACCTTTCTGGGGGCCTTGCGATGTAGCATGAGGAGCCATGTTAGAGCAGCAACTCTTGTAGCTTCGTGATCATTCAAAAACAGGAGGGTCAACGAATTGACAGCCGCCGCATAATCGAGGTCGACTTGAGGCTGTATTGGCGAAGATGGCGAAGGGGTTTTATACGGCGGGGGAGGTGTCTGAACCTCTGACTCTCGTCTGTCCAGTTCACGGGAGTTTGAGATCGATCCTCGAGTATTCGTGGATGAATCTCTTCTCTCGTTACCAGCAGTGTCCCTCATAATTGAAGTAGGTATTCTGGATGGCCCAGAAGCCGACTCTGATGGAGCTCCCTCGTCAGAGAGTGACACAACATAATCCATCAAAGATGTGTTGACTCTTGTAGCTGCAAGTCGAATAGTTTCCACACCGCTAGCCACAGCAGGCAACAAGTGAGCCAGTATTTTCGGAGCAAATGGTAGCACTTCTTCAGGGCATATATCAAGAAAGTCGACGATCCATCTCAGCGATTCTAGAAGACTATCCTCCTCTATAAAGTATTAGCTGATTACAATCAGGACCCTTCAGTAACCCACCTAGTGGAGAATCGAGATTAGCAGTTAGTATCTCCAGAATCTCTTTATGGTTCACTTGGACATCTTGCCCAGGAACCCAGTCATCGTCGCTACTAACGTCCTTCTCATCACCACTTCCAGAGTCCTCATCTGCACCTGCATCAAGAACCATGGAGTTTTCACTGTCCATTGAGCCTGAACGCTTTCTTTTGACGTCGCTTCGTGATCTCCGACTTTCGGCAATGCCCTTCTTGATTCGAGAAATGCGTTTGATCTCACTCAAGAACCTCTCTAGAGCTCCTTGCGTAGCAACATGAACATCTCGATTCGGGTCGCTGAGAAACTTGAAGAGGCCGCCTAGGAAGTCGGGAAGATAAGAGACAAGTTCCAAATCGGGGATTGAGTCGAGCAGAGTGATCCAGCCCACTAAGAATGTCCTCGTGAATGGATTGATCACATAGATTCTCTCCTTCAGTAGAGGGATGAATCGAGCTAGTGAGAACGCTGTAGGCAGATCCACAGACTCATCTGGAGTCTCCTTGTCAGTTTCGGCCGTCGAGTCCTCGGATGTCTGGAGTATCGAGACATAAGTCGCTGCTGATTCGGAAACTATGTCTTTGATCAGACGGTCTAGAAGTTCAGCTCCATTCTTCACGGATAACTCGGAATCTGCACCAAGCTAATTGCGAATTAGTACCATGATTCAACGGCAATGTTGAAGTTTAGCTTACTTTACACAGTGCATCAAATATATCATTGAAGTAAGGCAGCACTTCGCCTTTCGCTACCTTCGCGATGTTGTACATGCTTTCACATGCATAGTAGCGAACTCGGGCATCTTGGTCTGTGAAGCAGGCTAGTACGGGCGGTACAATCTCATCCAAATACCGAGCCAAGTCCTACAATCGAGTCAATCAGCGGGCATAATTTGCATAACTCCATGCTCCAAACATACCGGTCCTAATGCAATAGCTGCGGCTGCCAAGCCAATGAGACCGCCATTCCGAGCATGAGGCTGATGCACGGCATAAGCAAAGTCGTTGCAGAGCTGCTGTATGATCTTCTTGATCCTTTCGAACTCTTTGACAGCGGCAAGGTCTCGAATAACGCGTTCCAGACTGAAGTAAAAGTCAGCTTTGGAATAATTCTAGGGGTGCATGATTACCTACTCAAGAGCTCCAACTTTCCGCTTGTCGTAGAGTTTGTCATTCAGAGCACGCTGAATGCTCGGCTCCATTTTGAGAATCAGCTAAATGCCAGCGACATGTTATTCCCCAAAGAAAATGTTTTGCAAGATCTGAGGACTTTAGCGGGCCGAAGAGTGCATGCCGTGTCGTATCTCACAGTCAAGAGGAAGGGAAGCGCAAACAACCTGAGCTGCTGCTCGAATAGCAGTATGTGGGATTTGAGACGGTTCAATGTATGGAATGGAGGTCAAGTGACGGTGCTGTTTTCAACATGGGTTTGTAGAGCTGCCGGAGAGTCAGAGTCAGAGATGGTGAAGTCGTAGTGTGAATCACAAGTTCGTGGATGTTGAAATGCAGCAATCTTGGCCTCTTTCTCTCCTCTTCGGTCCTTGTCCCTGACTGAGCTGAGTTGTCGATGTTCGTCTTTGAGTTTCTGAGCCGTGCCTGCGTGCCTTGCCTTGCCATGGAACCTTGCCAAGCAAAATAGAATGCACAGATCAGGAGCTATCACGTGCTCAAAGGGGGCTGAAAGGGGGCTGAAAGGAAGTGTGGCGCTGGCTCATCGTCCAATCCCATCAAGTGTTTGTCCCAACTGCCCAGCATCTACCTATTCACAGGGCTCATTCATATGTACTTTTTCCAGTTTTCTCCTGGGATCGTTCCAAGCTACGGGACGGAACCAGGATGACACCATTGGATTCTTATGAAAGATAAGAGCTTCTGCAACAGCTGGTGCGGGTCCGACTGGCGGGGGTTGGTTTCAGCCAATGGATGTTGCCAATGGAATTTCCACTTTGCACGCATTAGTTGTTATGAGAGGAGAGGACCAGTTCGTGTAAAGTGTTCCAGCGATCGAGCACCCCCATTGCCCATTGTAGAATGTTGCCCAGGGATCGGGCTGTGGAGTTCCACAGAGGATCTCTGATCTCGCATCTAAACTGAGAGTCAGCCAACATCGAATGCATCACATTATCGCGAGGACTGGTGTGACAAGCGAGCGCTTCCAAAAGGCTCTGCAGGCACTTGTCATGACATGGAAACATGAGTCAAGCAGAATAGCACTTCATTACATGCATCAATCCGAATTATCCTTCCACCCCTAGCTCCCAACGAGCATCTTTGACCCAGACAAAAGCAAATACAGCTGACAGCTTCTGCCCAATGATGTGAACAACACCAAGACAAACCTCTACTCCACACGAACGCCGCAGAATATCTACACGCTTGATCTCTAGTGCCATGCCATGTCATGCCCTCCAGCTTGGGATGTGGGTCACGCAGGGCTCCCACGTTGAGCAGCGTCCTCCAGATCGATTTCTGTTTGGGCATTCCCAAGCCCCTTCGCTTCCACCTCCGTCCCCTCCGCTTCCACCTGCACTTCCATTGTCACCTCCAGATTGTCCACTGCTGGATTTGTTGTGCTTTGCTGCTCGAGCGGCCGACTTTGCTTCGCGAGACTATACGCGAATCAGATATATATGGTTTCCCTAGCCCTACTTTGAAATTGAACTAGCTTACATTTGCACCTCTGCTCCTAGCGATTCGCTCCGCAGACTCGTCGTTATGCTTAGCTTTGGTCATGATGAACTGTATCGTATGATGTGATGATGGGAATCGAAGTCCCTGAACAGTAAATAGGTGGTTGTGGTATGGATAGAGCCGAATTCTTTCAATGGGCGTTTGAAGTTCAAGCGTTGGCTTGTGTTGGAATTGTGATGGTGTTCTTGTCAACCAGGACTGGTGCTCCTCCCGGGAATTTGAATGTCTTTATACTAGATTCCGTGCCTGCTTGAAGATCTCTCTTTGCTTTTTCTGGTCAAAGAGTTCAGCTTGGCACTTGAACTCTCGGAACGCGGAACGCGAATACGACAAACATAAATGCCTCTTCATAGCTTATCTGATCGAGGCAAACAAACAACGTTGCTGCCCACAAGTTGAGAAGTGATCGAGAAGTGATCGAGATAATTTCTTTTGAAACGTCGATACCGATCACAACGGCAATCGCGGGCTGGTTCTAGATACTTTGCTAAGGAGCATACTTTACCATGCGGGCATGTTGATCACATGGATCCTACCCTCAAATACATTGCAGCAGTTCGAGAGAAAATGTGAAAGATCATTGATTGCATAGTGGAAACTGATATTCTAGTACACTGAGCCTCATTTGGTGACTAGGTCCGGGACGATCCAGCTGGTACCAGGGCTGAAAGTAAAAGAAAAAAGCACTTTAGCCATGCAGATGAGTCTAGTAAAGAAACGCTAGACAAAAAGGTTGACGGGAGTCTCGCTCTTTCCCAGGCTATCAGTTAGCGTGGCCCTGGAATGAGTCTTTTTCTAGAGCATAGCCTCACGCCTCGTCGTCAGGAATTAATATTTAGGTAGTGAGTAAGAAAGCTCATCACTTGATGTTCCATCTGAATTTGAGATTGACAGGTAGTTCGAATGCATCATGAACCTATGAGAGTATACTTTGTTTATGTTGATCGACCCGTGTAATGCTTGCTTTTGAAAAGGCGAGGTGCAGTAAGCTCAAGCCGTGGCGTGAAATGGATTGACCAGGACGTGCAAGAGCACGAGGGAGGATTTATGATGAGAAAGAATCCCATCCTTAATCATTCCTGCGCGACCACTTGGAAGTTGCTACAAGACCTGTGGAAATCTTTACGATTAGGAGAAACTGAAGGGTGCTAACATCTGCATCTGCAGACTCTGTCACACCAATGGCCGGGGGTTCTGTAAAAATTTCATGGTCGGCGCCATCAAAAGCAGACCGCTCCTTCATACTGAGCCAGTTCTTGGTACAGAAATCCAAAGGCGGGAATAAATTGATGTATGGGATTCTTGATTACTAATGTTGCGCAGCCGACTGGTGCCGTTGGTAAATGATCTCTTGAGATAGCTCAATGACCATGCAAGATATCTCCTTTCGCAGCAGTAACTCGCTGGCACTTTGCAAGGATTGCTGCTTGCCTTCCCACCTCACCAAGCCTCCCAATAACCTGTTTACTCCCATCCACGAAGCCGTACAGAGCGTAGGGTATTCCAACGTCTATGCAGAACTCCTGCACGAGTTTCTGAGCTCGTCGAAGATTGTGTCTTGGCATTCTAGGAAAGAGATGGTGGACAGCTTGGAATTGAAGACCTCCGTGGAAGAAATCCAACCACTGGGGGCAGTCAACGTCCATGGTCGTACGCAGCATCTTCTGTGGGAACGATTCATGCGGGCCGAGCTCTGCGGTGCTCATAGCAAAGTGAGACAGCGTGATCTGGGCGTGCAAGGGCATGGTGATCATATGGCTGACCAAGAGGAAAGCCAAACGTGCTGAAGCTGTCGGAATAGCCTTGTACATTATGAGGTACCCAAACCAATACCAGAAGAAGACTTGTCCGGTAAGCTCCAGCCATCTGTGCCACCATGCAGGGCCCTTCTTAGGTCCCAGGCCGCGAATAAGGTACTCCCATGAAAGAAAGTACAAGTTGAAGCGTCCAAAAGTGAGAATCGGATAGTACAAATATGCCTGGTATGGAAGTATAAATTTGGCAAAAGCATCATATGCCATGACACGATCATAGAAGGATGACGTGAGTGACTCCAGGAACCGATGTGAGATCGCAAAGAAGGGGAGATGTTCAATATCTGGATCGTGCTCCGGAGAATTTGTAACAATATGATGGACATTGTGATTTCTTTTCCACCACCCCACGGACAGCCCCCCGATGAAATCGGCGATGATTATTCCAATCGTCGTATCGACATGAAAGTTATGTGTGATACCCATGTGTCCTGCATCATGCACAGTGAACACCAGCTGATGCCAGAGACATCCAAGAAACAAGCCGCTCGTAGCATACCACCCCAGGCGAAGAAAAATAAGCATCATGCAGACGAGAAAAGTGTATCGACAGGCTTCAATAGCGTACGCAGTGTAATTGCAGTCGTACAACTTTTCCTCCCTTATTCGCTGGTCTAGAAGACGATACTTCCGAATGACCTCGTCCTGTGTGTGGAGATCCAATGACGGATACTTGGCAATGTCCAAGTCGATTTGCTCTTTCGTTTGGGCATCCAAATATGACATGCCATCCTCAAGTTCAGTGATAGAGGAAACCGATGACGCAGAAGATAGAAGAGGGTCATTCTTAGAATGTATGCGTCGGCGAGTGAACGGCTCTGTTGCATCAAATATGGGCGATGGAGTTCTCGAAATATCGGAGCTTGGTATCTGATGCTCGGGGTAGTCCTCCTCGCTGTCTGCCTCTGCGGCGCCCTCACAATATGGTCGGAATCTGCCACCTTGGATCGGGGGAACGAAGTTGGCCCAGCGGCCCTCAATTCTTCCAATTCGATATCGTTCCATTTGTTTTCTGGCCTCTGGAGAGTGGAGCCTGGTAAAATATCAGCCAAATCGTGGATATGGGTTTGCGAAGGCAAGAGAAGTACATACGCAGTAACTTCGTCTGTTGCATCTCTTCCTATCATATGTCGGATGGCTTTGTCGCCCCCCGGGTGGTATTTGAGCCATGGATCGACCTTGAGAACATTCCCGTTGACTACAATTATAGACTTCCCGTCTGCTATAAGACCCTCGATTTGTCTTCGGGACAACAAAGCCTCTGCCTTACGAGGATGGCTCTCAAAGACCATGATGGTGGGAGGAAGTGATAATTGGGCGGTTCCCGCGAAGCTCGAGGAGTATCCAAGCTTTCGCGATAATCAGGGCGTTCAAGGGCCATGAAACATTGCAAACTGTCGCAGCTTTCTCTCCTTGAAATATCTGAAGGCTCGGTGAGGGTGATAGCGCCACAACTCTCGCCGCCATATGGGATGGTGGATGGTTCCTGGCCCGAGACGGGTCGTCGAAGCGGCAATTTCAAGTGGCTCGCTAAAGGAGCATGCATTTGGTTCCTGAGAGCTTTCTCGAAGCGACCTCCTTTGTTCTCCCCACCGAACTACCTCACTTTCGTGGGCACTTCACGCGTGAGCATGACTTTACCACTAACAATCTCCGTTGAGTTGTTGTGCAATCACGTTTATCTCTATGCATGGTCAGTGCAAAGTTTTCTGGGGGTATCTCTGCTTAACATGCAGCCAAGGCACATAGTGGACAGAGAGGACCAGGGTAGATGTGATATCAGCATTGCTTGGTCGACGTAGTCACAGGCTATCATATTTTGTTGGCCCCCCCTGTCGTTTAGTCTTTTGTTAGGGCGAGATTGTAACGAGGTCCAATGTCTCCCAGCTACCAAGTGGCTAGTTCCAAGTTCTTGTTCACTTCAGCTTTCTCATTTTAAGTATATACAGTTTGCTTGCTTACTTGTATTTTCTCAGCCCGCCCTAAGACTCTTCATGTGGGCTTCAATGATTTACTGAGTCCCGAACGTCTCAAATGGAGTTCTATGGATGGGAAGTCTTGGGATTACCGCGCAGCTGATGTCTGAAGCTCTCCATCACGTGCAGTTTGCTTGGTTCACTCCCTGGATATGCTATGGAGTTACCCCCGAGGTCAACTGTTTACCTTGCTGAATTTTAGAGGTTGTACAGCTGCTCAAATGACCTACAGCAGACACTCAAATACGTGGCCTAGAGAGCCAGAGCTAAGGCAGCCAGGAGCAGGCATTGTCAAGTATGGCCAGCCACCTCTAGGATTTACGGGCTCATCTGTGCGAACAAGTTTGCGTAATATGCTCTCTGTTCGTCATAAGGAGGCGAATGTTGGCCATCAGTTCACTGGCGAAGCCTTGGACTTCCCTTCTTCTCGCCAGACAAAGTGTATCCTATCGAAGCTCCGAAAAACGTTTTCCCAAGTTCAATCTGACTCTTCCTCTGATGGGAGTTGTCTTCATTACAAACTGTCTTCTGATCCATGCCGTCCGTTTTGGGTAGCCTCTGGCCGAACAATATTATCGGGAAGGCCAACTTCTGTTACGGGGTCAGTTTGCCTGTTTAGTCGTCCTGCTGACCTCCCTTGACCACTTATTTCTCTCAGATCGACAGTATCAAAAGCACAGCAGCTACATTTGAAGAATCGGTGCAACAGGCAGACCGCCTTCGCCTCTCGATCCTCGGCCTTGATACTTGTGCTCACTTGGGATATTATGGTGCTGGACTACAGGGCGAATCGGGCTTCCTGCAGGCAAGAGATATACCTGTAGCAACCACAGTGCCACGGAGGCGTTTCTACTAGTTCAAAATGCTTGTTTGGTTTTCCTAGAGTGGAGTGAGTTCCTTCGAAAGCCCCATCACTTTTTTCGATGAGCGAAGCTTGTGTCACTGGCGGAAACGGAACAGTTGCCTCGCCTACATAAGGAGGTTCGACTCCTACCTTTTGTTAGAAGGATCTCTCCTCCTTACACAACAGTCCTTCAAATTCAAACTTCTCAACGTTCTTTACGATTAAAACAACAACAAACCTTTGACGCTCCTTAGCAAAATCTCAACTTTATATCAGAATGGCAGTAGGATTCCCTCTTCAGAATCAAACAACTATCATGAACATGATGCTTGCCGGGCAGGGTAACGGTGCGCTGGCAATGCGAAATGCAGGTCTCCGTCAGACTCAGTGTGATGTCTGCCAGCTCGATCCAAACACTGGGGAACATATCTGCGAGTGTGTGACGTTGGCAGTCTGCATCAGCCAAGGCTATGGAGGGTATGGTGCTTCGATTCAAGATGTGCTGCAGCAGGCTATGTATTGCAATTGCCCACTATGTCCATATGTACCGTTCGTCGGTGGTGGCGGCCTCCAAGTGTGAGTCAATGTATACTACCCAACCCCAAGAGCTACATTGACGGATAGTAGTGGAGTCATGTCTCCATTTGCCGCCAATTTTGGAATGTAAGTTGATCAGAAGTCCAACCAGAGCTCAAAAGGCAATGTTCATTAAACTAACTTTGAACTTCAGGGGTGGTGGTATCCCAATGAATGCTGCTCTCGGAATGTGAGTGCACTAGCGTGATAGTATCTTGTCATTGATCACTAACTCAAAACAGGGCCGGTAGTCTCCAGATGAATGCTCTTGCACTGTAGGTTTCCACGCTCACGCAAGCTCTCCTCTATTTTCCTACCACCACTGATGTCTTGACTAGCCAGGGCGCCTCGCCGCTCGGCGCTGCTGGTCTTGGCGGTCTTGGCGGTCTTGGTGGTCTGGGTGGTCTTGGTGGTCTGGGACGGGGTGGGCTCGGTGGACTGTAAGAGACAAAGGTCCCGAACGTATAGAGGACTTGCTAACATGAACAGCGGCGGCGGAGTCAGTGGACTGTAAGCAGCACACATCTGGAACCCCTTAGACCCTACTTAGAACTTAGAAGGTGCCTACTAACACAAAAACCAGTGGCGGTATGATGATGGCTCCTGGGCTTTCAGCGTAGGCTTCCATTAAACCTCTTCCTCCGGACAGCTGACAGTAACCAGAAACAACAGCCGCATGCTTGGCAACTTCCCTACGGAAGTTGGCATGAACAGACGTGGTTTCGGTCGTGGAAATCAGGGCAGATTTGGTTCCCGTTTTGGACGAGGCTAAGTCTATGAACGAAGGGAGGCATTCTTGTTTTAATGTTTAGTAGCCTCCCTCTTCTTTGCTTTTTAGGAGATGCCTGCTCTTGTTCGTTGAATTACGACAGTTGTAAGTAAAAACATCCCTGCTCAAGGTACGCCCTAACCTTTGCCCGTCACAGCCACTTCATGTTTGCTTTATCATAGTACTTGACTTCCTCGCTACTTTTCAGAGTGCTGCAATTTGTCATCGCTGTGGTGGCTGTTTCATTCTTGCTTTCAGGTGATTTCTAGGGAAGAACAGAATGAGTATACGGCTCGAACATACGGACAGGAGGATCCAAGAGTGTGTCATGATTTAATGAGATCACGGAACAGTTAGTCTGATGATTTGATTTAACGTTTTGCGTAAGCTCTTTGGGTGCGTTCACACATGATGTACATAGGACACGGTGGAATTCGAATGGTCAAAAATGTCTGCGTTTTATCTAACTATCGTACAATTAGGTGTGCTCAGTAATGAATTGCCTTGCCGTATGTCGCCATAGCAGCCTCCTTGAATGCCTCCGCGAGAGTTGGGTGTGCGTGGCTCGTACGTCCAATATCCTCACTAGACGCACCGTACTCGATTGCCAAAGTTCCCTCAGCAATCATCTCTCCAGCGTTAGGTCCAATGATGTGGATGCCGAGGATTCTATCAGTCTCCTCATCGGCGATCATCTTGACGAAACCCTCGGTATCCAGGTTGGTCTTTGCTCTCGAGTTGGCCGAGAATGGGAATGTGCCAACCTTGTACTTGACTCCTGAGGCCTTGACTTCCTGCTCGTTTTGGCCGACCCACGCTACCTCGGGGTGTGTGTACATGACGGATGGGATGGCACCGTAGTTGACATGTCCGTGTCCCTTCTTGATGTACTCAACGACGGCGACAGCCTCTTCCTCGGCCTTGTGGGCGAGCATAGGCCCGAATGTACAGTCACCAACGACGCGGATGTGTGGGATTTTGGTGCGGTATTCCTGATCGATGACCAACCTTCCCTTGTCATCAGTCTCAAGACCAATGTTCTCCAACCCGAGACCAGCAGTGTATGGTCTACGTCCAATGGCAACAAGAACAACATCTGCCTCGAGCTGTGTATTGTCAGTATCCTGCTGCATTGGCTCCACGTTCTCAAAACTCACAGTCTCATTCTTGCCTCCCTTGGCAGCCTCTACCTCAAGCTTGATCTTCTCGCCGCTTGGGTCGCCACCCATGACCTTGGTGTTGAGCTTGAAGTCAATACCCTGCTTCTTCAAGATCTTTTGTGCCGACTTTGCGACCTCGGCGTCCATTCCTGGGCCACCAATCTGTCCCAAGAACTCAACAACAGTGACCTTGGTGCCCAATCTCGACCAGACAGATCCCATCTCAAGACCAATGATACCTCCACCGATGACAATCATGCTCTCTGGGACCTTCTCCAAGGCAATAGCTCCAGTGCTTGTGATGATTCTCTTCTCGTCGATTTCAAGACCCGGGAATGGCGTAGCTTCACTACCAGTGGCAATTAGGATGTTCTTTCCTACGATAGTCTTCTCTCCGCCTTCGGTCAGGTTGACCTTGATTTCATGCTCGCTGGCGAAAGCTGCCGTGCCCTTGATATACTCAACATTGTTCTTCTTGAACAGGAACTCGACACCCTTTGTCAAGCCCGATACAGCGGTGTCTTTCGACTTCATCATTTGTGCTAGGTTGAGTTTTACATCGCCGACCTCGATACCGCGTGCTTTCGTGTCGTGGAGAATTTGGTGGTAGAGATGCGAGTTGTTGAGGAGAGCTTTCGAGGGAATACAGCCGACATTCAGACAGGTTCCGCCCAATGTGCCACGCTTCTCGATGCATGTGACCTATCGCGACTGTTAGATACCTCTTCTAACGCCCTGCTTCCTTGTGTAAAGCCTACCTTCATGCCTTCCTGTCCAGCCTTGATAGCTGCGACATATCCGGCAACACCTCCGCCAATAATGACCAGATCCTTCTCCTCTGCACGCAGTCAGCTCTGTATCCATCGACCCCATACGCAGGAGTATCTCACCAGCCTCTGTGGCATATCCTCGTTTCGACCATCTCGCAATTGATGTAGGGGCGACAACTGTAGGAAGGCTGCAGAAACCAGTATTAGCTTGGCGATCGAGCTTGTAGCGCGCAATTGAAAGGGAGCGTACGATGAAGATTGCTTAAAAGCTGACCTGGCAGCCGCCCGTGGCAATACTAAGCTCCGAAGCATGGTGTGTTGTATTGTGTAAAGGTGTTGATTTAAAATTCTAGAGAACGACACTACAAAGATGTTTTGATGGGACGCCAGAAGCCGGCGAAGATCGAAAGTGCCCGATGGCTCAGTCCGTCACCCGTATTTAGCCGCACTCGCCTGGCCCAGACATCCGCCACTGATGTTTGAAAGCATTGTTTACTTCTGGGACATTTGAATTATAATTGTGTGATTGGATTGCAACATATCAGAGGCAAGCTGTTTCTTGGTTCGCCTTCCACACTCAAGACCCATTTACAAAAGTACCCCCATCTTGCTATACATTTGCTGTAATCGCTTTCTTGGTCAGTTCACTTGCTTTGCGCGGAATAAATATCACTCGACAGGATTATGGTAGAATACTTTGAATAGATTAAAATCTCACATTCAAGAGGTGTCAACAGCCCACTGCTTAAAGGTATCTCCAGCTACTTTACAGGCCCATTTTACTGTCGCCTTCTCCTCCTTCCCACCCGCAATATCCGTCTTACTCACAACCTTCTTCAAGAAGTATTGCAATCCTCTGACCAGTTGCGGCGTTTCCCTCGCCTGGCCAAAAACATGTCGCAAAGCTTGCTTATCCCTCTTATTCTCGGCTTGCCGCTGACACTGAAGTAAAACAGTGATGAAGAACACTTCCATGAAGATCTTCGTCTTCGATTGGAGGTAGCTGAAGTTGAGGTTCTTGAGTGCACTGAGATTCAGACCACCGTCGACTAAGAGGGTCCCGAACATCTTTGCAAGGTTCACAATCTGCCTCGTATCCAAAGCATCCCCTTCATCGTCAGGGCCGATATCGTCTTCTTCAGACTCGCCCATCTGCTTGAAGAGGTCCCAAAGACAATATTGAAATGCAGTCTTGAGTCTTCTATCACTACAGATCTTCTTGGCGATCAAAGTATAATAGGGGTTGTAGGTCTTCTCACCACCCGCACAGTGAATGAGAACCTTCGGTATCTCGAATTCCTGGACCTTCTTCAGCTTCAGTTTCATAAGCCGTAGGTGTGCGTCTTGATAGTCTGTCGCAGACATGATAGTGACGAAGATTGCTCGACGAATATCGGTATTCATACGTTGCTCTCGAGCCAGTTGAACAAGATCCGAAGTTCCTGCATCCTCTGCTGGAACTCTCCTGTTACCGGCCTCAGCCGTCGACGATCCGTTGATATCCTCTTCGGCATTGCCTGACCAACTAGCACCGATGAGCCACCATTTGCCTTTCTTGTCGGATTCTTGGATGTCCTTTAGACCGATCCGTAGGGGCTCGCTGCTTTTGATGGTTCGGGTGTTTAAAGACCCCAGGATTTTCTTCATTCGAATGGTGTGCTCGGATGTGATTGCAGATGCAGCACCGCCAGTCTTCATCTTATTGTTCTTGAGATCGTTGATCGTCTCGATCATGAATTTCGTCCGAACGGAAATATTAGCGACGCCACCAGCACTGTCGATGGCTGGTCGAAGCATGGCAACAATAACCTTGAGTGAAGATGGATCGTCTTGCCGTAATTGAGGACCAGATGCTCGGATCATCTTCAACAATAATTCTGCGTTCAGCTCCGATAACCTCTCCAGAAACATCTTAATATAGTCGAACATAAGATTACTTCCCACTACTTGGAAATTGTACATCTCTGAGAGAAGCATTATCAAATTCGAAGTCTCCTTACTGCTGTCTGTCGTTGCTGCGCCTGGACCTGCATTTCCCAGTGCCGTACCACGAGCATAGTGCTCATCGAACAACTCCACAATTCGCTGGATGACTTGAGCTCCAAAATCAGTTCCAATGATCTTGTAGATGGCCGAAATGAATCCAGCAGGAAGGATGATGAGAGTATCGGGCAAGCTCGTAGGCTCGCAGACAGATGTCAACAAAATATCAACTAGTATCGAGGTGACATGGTGTCTGGGATTCTCTCGGTAGATCTTCTCGACATCCGCTAGGATAGATATCAAATTCGCTTCTGTGAGCCTATTTACCAGCCCCTGCGTCCGTCGGCGTAATCTAACCAACTCCTCTGAGTCAGAAGACACTGCTTTTCGTAAAGATGGTGGGATGTATTTCTCAATAGGTGCATTCGAGCCAGTGGCGGGTGCCACATAAGGGTTTTCGCGTACTCTTTTGGCGGGTTGGACCGATTCTTGCTCCGAGTTGTCACCAGATTCAAATCCATCAAAGTCGTTGTCGACATCCAGTGTATCCTCCCCAGAATCACCCTCATCATCCTCAGAATCATCATCAGCAGGAAATTCAGGTCCGTCTAACGACATATCCGAGGCTCCGTCATTTTCATTGTCGTCGTCTTCGTCTCCTTCTTCCAGACCTTCCTCATCCAGCTCCATACCATCTTCGTCGTCATCATCATCAAGAAGTTCTAGTTTCCCCTTTGCAGCTCTCCGTGCCTCACTTCGTTTGCGCTCTAGCCATTCATCCCCCTCTGCCTTCCTTGTCCTCTTCTGCCGAACACCTTCGTCCTCTTCCTCTTCGCCACCAAGTCCCTCAAGTAATTGATCAAGTCCATCATCCTTGAAAGACTGCGGTAGACCCTTCTTGCCCTTCAAACCCAGCTTCTTCTCTAGAGCAGCGATTTCTTCATCTTCCTCAGCCAACTTATCCTGCATAGCTCTCGATATCTTGGGACGCGGAGACTCGGAACGGCGTTTCTTCGAAGCCTTCGGTTCGGGGTCTGTTTTTTTCGTACGCTTCAGAATTGACTTGGGCGCGGGTTCTTTCGCAGGTACGGGTCTCGCCGGTGGGGGTTTCGAGACTCCTGGTGCTCTGCTATTCGAGCCATGGCTCTCTTCGTGATAAACTTTCGCTCTCTTCGCAGGAGGCGGTCCACTCCTCGAAGCCTTCTTCTCAACTCGTGCAGCTTTTCGAAGTTCTTTCCTCGAACCGGCTCGAGGACGGGATTTACGACCACCAGATAGCGCATCTACAAACACATCAGTCACTCTAGAATACCAAAGCAATTTCCAACATGTAACATACCTTCCCCACCAAGCTGATCAATCAGCGCCTTTGGGAGCTTCAAAGCATTCTGTTTCGGTGCCATTTCATTTCGTGAATATTCCCGTTCAAAATTTCCCCAGATCTCGAGAAATTTATATCGAATAAAATTGATCGGCAGCAAGCAAGCGGACGCCAAGATCGGCTCGACCCCACAAGGCTCACCCCACCAAACCACCTCACCTCTCAAGCATCCCACCATGGAACCCCTCGTCAATCGACCACACGACCACGAGCGACCCGCAAAGATGTCAAAGGGACATCTGAGCAATGATGATGTATTAATCTACCACCTGTCTAAGACTTGGTACCTACAGTCACTGATAGCAAACAGTTCTTCCTACGCCTCTCAGAGCTATTCGACGACCGGCGACAAAAGGATCATGGCAGCATCTACCTGACTCAAAAGCGCAGTACGGGCTCTCCCAACTCAGCACACATATCCCCAGCAAGTCTGACAGCAGCAGTGACATACGGCGAAGATACAGATGTTAACTCAACGGAAACCTCGACCGAGGCGCCATTCCCAGACCAGAACCTCTCCAAACCATTACCGATCATAATCAGGGCATCCAACGGCAAATCGAAGGCGAACAGGGATAAGAAGGTCAAGCTGTCGACGATCGTGGAAGTGGATGATCTAGAGGGATTCTATGCCAAGTATGCAGAGGTGTGCAAATTGGGAATGTCGGGCTTGAAGAAGAGGGATAGGAGTAAGGCGAAAGAGAAGCTTAAGAAAAAGAAGAAGCAAGGCGGTGCTGCTGCAGCCGCAGGTGCAGGTGCGGAAGTCAAAAAGGCATAGATCTTATGAGATCGTTATTTGGGAGATTTTCGTTGCAGAAGAGTGGAGCAACCTCGAGCTTATACCCATGATTTGCAAACGGAGATGGACTTTGTGTACGCCATGAAAACTGGGCACTTTCGCTGAAATTTCCAAGACATTGGCAATGGCAATTGGTGAAAACAATACATATGCAATGCTAATCTGCTACTCCAACGCTATGCAATCATAAACCATAGCTAATAATACACCCACCTAAAGATGGAACATGAAAGTTCTGTCTTGTACAAATACCAATCCTAGCCACCCAGCCATGAATATGGAGACAGTAATCCATACTCTGGCACTCAAACCAACGGAACATATCTGCAAAATAAACCAGTCGTGTAAATATCCACATCTCTCGCTCCCTCATCAGCTCACCAATACTTCTCACAGGTGTTTCTGCTCGCTGACACTTGAGCTACCATGCTCGTTGATAGCTCCCTGATCGGACGTTACATCCACACTGGGATTCTCGCCACCACCATACTTCTTCAACAGCCGTGCCAGTATGTCATCGTCTAACTCGGTAACATTGAACTAGATATCGTTACGCCAGTTGTCAAATATGTCAGCGGTAGTACTCACCTGCAGAGGCAAATCATCCAAGCCAGGCTGGATATTCATGTCAGTGTGAGTGTATTCAACTGAAGCCAGTGACACTTCCTCGGGTTTGAGCCCAAGCTGTGACTCGTTACCGACTACTTGGCTCGTTCGGTATCGATCATCGTTATCGTTAGAATGAGAATAGGCTTGTGCGTATGTGCCCTGGTTGTGGGTCTCTGGATCTTCTGAACTCATGTTTGGATATGTGTACGAAGCACATTCATTTCGGTCGTGCTGCTGATGCTTAAAGTCTTGTTGGTCGCAATCGACAACGTGTGGGCCGCTCTGGTGCTCGTTCGGGTAATTGTTGGAAATCCCTGGGCAAGCAGGTTGTTGAAGGTCTGGGTGTATGTTCGGGTCAAGGTGTGGCAAGTGTTCGTTTGAATGATGCTGAGGCTTGAACTCCGCTTGATCTTTATCCTCCTGATGTACACGATCGAACCACAGCTCCGAAGCGTTGGCACCGGAGTGACCATCATCACGGTAGAGATTTGGATGGCTACTACGATCCGCTTGTGTCAAGTGCTCGTTTGAGAAGTATTGAGTTGCGGAGTTGCCTTGTCCTCCATCATTGACGAAATGGCTCTGCTGACCGACGTATGCGTTGGATGGTTCTGAAGAATCTTGCCGACTTCTGTAAGCGGGCTGCCAGCTTGCTTGAGGGTAATATTGTGTTGGGCCAGCTTTGAAATGATTTGGGATATCTGGCTGTGGCACGCGGCTGTGCGGGAAGTCGTTTGAATCATAGTTCTGGGTATTGGTGTGAGATGTTGAGCCAAAAGCTTGAGGCATGTGACTATGAACTTCTGGATATGGATGCTGTGAGTGTAGAGCAGTGTTCGGAGTTAGATATTCAAAAGCCTTTGCGGGGACTGCTTGATCTTTCTTCTCAGCCTTGACTTTCTTGATCACCTCTTTGCCTTTGATGGTTCCGTGGTCTCGTTTTCTCTTCCCTGTACCTTCAACCCTACCCTCACCATCTTCAGCATTGATATCTTTGGCACCACAAGTATTGCACCCCCCAGTAGCTCCACAGAACCAACAGTTTCCATTATTCTCCTCTCGTCTTCTCCGACCAGTGACTCCAAGCTCATCCAGTCCAAGGACAAGAGTTGCTTTATCGATTCTGGGCCGTAAACTCTCCCGATCAGCTGTAGACGCGCCTGTGGTTCGTGCTTTGCATCTCCAGCATATCCCAGCCTCTCGATCCTCGGCTTCATATCCGCGAACTTGTATGCAGAGTTCCGGTGGGCATTTTCGATTTGGCCAGGAGTTCGGGCAACTAGGGAGCTTTGAGACTTCAACGTACACTTTTCGACAACAGGGAAGGGTAAAGGGGACGACCTGGCACATTGCCTCAGTGTCCGTCAAGTATTTGGATGGCCGGCCGTTGACTCTTTTCTGGTTTGCTTCGGTCAAAGGGTTGCAGTCAAGGAGGACTAAAAATTATTTGTAGGTAGAGACCGTAAAACGAATTTGCAAAGATGTTTGCTCAGTACTTAAATGAGGTGTTTTGTGAGCAAGTTGTAGAAGGAGAGTGAATGAACAGACTGGGAGTAATCATTGGTATACAGGCATGATTCACAGCTTCGACTTTGTTCTGTTTGGGTCATGGTCTGCGACTTCTATCATTGCTTAGCTCAAAAAACCCCAAGACGTAAATCAGGAGTCTGTATGAATTTACCTGCGGAAATGAGTTTGATTTCACTGCGACTTGAAAGGTGTCAAGTATTGTTTGCTAAGATCACAAGGAAAAGGGGAATCTCAATCACATTCTTCACCTCTCAGCTGGACCTAAGAGGCCACGGACGGGTTTCAAATCATTGTGTTGAATGCACTAACTGCAGAGCGCAAGCTCAGCGCATCTGACCTTAGCGAGAAACTTTTGTGAAGAATTAAAAAGCACATGCCTGCCATTATCTGACCTAATGTGCTCCTGAAATTCCGTATAATGAAGAACGCACGCCGCGAAGCAAAAGAAAACAAGCGCCGTCAGTCCAGGGACTGATATGGTTCCATAGCAATTTTGTGTTGAGTTGATTACATGCAAGAAAAAGACGACCGATATTAGGAAGTGATGTCCTGTGTGTCAAGTCGAGACGTGAGCTGGGCATGTGTCGAGTTGACAAGCCCTCTACATTATTTGGTCCTGAGTCAGACTCGTAGCCTCGGTCTCCATTGCGTCGCCGCCACCAGGAGTCTGATATTTGACGAAACTCAATCCGAGAGGTCGGCCACCGTATTGGTAACCAGAGAACTTCTCAATAGCAATGTCTGCACCCTCGGCAGAGTCGAATCGAACAACACCAGTTCCTCGAGATCGGCCGTTTGGTTCGTATTGAATTTCAGCCTGTTCGACCTTTCCGATGGTAGTGAAGAGTTCAACAAGGTCCTCGTTACTGGTAGACCATGGGAGCTAGAAGCATTGTCAGTACGCGCCCACCAATTTATTCCCAAAGAGTTGTCTTACGTTTCGGACGTAGATGATCTCGCTTCGATCAGTGCCAGCAGTGGCGTAGTCGGTGAAGGGGTTTGGAGCCGCTGCAGGAGCACCTGCATCGTAGCCACCACCGGGTGCTCCACCTCCATAACCACCACCAAAACCACCACGGCCCCCAGCAGCAAAGCCCCCTCCAAAACCACCGCGGCCACCAAATCCTGCACCTCCACGACCGGGGAATCCACCTCCAAAGCCACCACGTCCACCTCCAAATCCGCCTCGACCACCAAATCCGGGGCCAGAACCGGCAAAGCGATCTTCACGGACTTCGAGTGGACGGCCCTGCCAATCGTAGCCGTTGAATTGTTGAATGGCATTGCGTGCATCATCGGGGTTCTCGAAAGCGACAATGCCAGAGCCCTTGGGACGACCATCTGGGCCAACATGAACATCGGCACGGATAACAGCACCATTGCGAGCTATTTGATATGTTAATTTCACCCCACTACCTTGATGTTAGCAACAGAAATTGGACTTACCAGCTTGGCGGAACAGATCCTTCAGATCTTGCCATCCTACCGTGTAAGGCAGCTAGAGATAAAGTCAATATAACGCCCGTTGTGAGCTCACAGTAGACGGAGGGATGTAACAAACGTTCGAGACATAGATTTGACGGCCACCACCACCAGCACCACCACCCATGCCGCCGCCAAACCCGCCACCAAATCCGCCACGGCCTGGGCCGCCTTCGTATCCGCCGCGACCTCCTGCAGGTGGGCCGGTAAATCGGGGTTCGGCCTCACGATCCTTGTTGAACAATCAGCACACATACCGAGAAATAGGGCGCTATGGGGGCACACCTCTCGAACATAGACGAGTCTTCCCATGAGGTTTTGGTTGCTGAGAGTGTTGACGGCCTGTTGAGCTTGCTCCCTCGTGGCATATTCTACAATGCTAATTCATGTCAGTAATTGACCTGGAATTCATGACAGAGGCATTGAACTTACCCGCATCCCTACATAACCCGCGGAACATCGTCCCAATCCGTCAATCCAACATTCCTTCAAGAACCAGAAAAGAAAAACTCAAAAAGCCAGCTACGTATAGGCGCCCACCTTCGACATTCCATTCGGAAGCAACAACACATCTGCAAACAGAACCTCCCCAGCTGCGAAAAAGAAACCCTTGTTAGCCCGTGATCTGTGAAGCCCATCTCCAAAGACTAACCAGATCTCATGAAATCTTTGAGGTGATGCCATTTGACGTCATAACTGAGGTTTCCAACGTAGACACTAGATCCAATCGTGAGCGAACGTTCACTCCGTTGTCGATCTCAAAACTGACCGGCGGTCTTGTTGGGAAGATTCTTTGAGGCTGGCCAACATCTGCTCTCTGGCCTGGGCTCTCTCCTCAAAGGTCCGATGTGGAGCTCCTCCGCCGGCTGACATTCCGCCGCTGATAGGGCTGCGAGATCTTCTATCACTTCGATGGCGATCCTCGCGGCTGCGACTGCGCGAACGAGGGCTGTAGGAGCGACGTCTGGAGGACCGTGGTGAGCGGGACCGACGTCTAGGGGATCTTTCGCGCTGCGACACGTAAGTCTCTGTTCCAATCATCAAGCAGGCTTGAGAATGAAGGTGAGTTGAGGAGGGGCAAGAGAAGTGATCGAGGTTGTCGTGGAAGGGTTTGTGTGATGTAGGAGAGTGGAGGTTGCTGTAGCCCACAAGGTGTAGAGGGGGTTGCGGCAACTAGGCCAAGTTTGATTCCATGTACGATCATGGAATAAAGCCACCTGTCGGCGCGGACACCAGCGGGTATGAGGCTCCAGCCTTACGGCCCAAACATGAACTGCTCGACGGAAGGAGGGGTAGGATAGGGTAGGGGGAATGGTCTGTCTGGAGTAACTTACTCCGGGGCGGTACGAGTCGTCTGCTTTTGATTCCAAAAAAGTTAGTATGAAGAAATGAGTTTGGTTGGGTTCAGCTCCTGGAGATGGAGAACGAAGTTGCTGGCGAGGAGAAGAGAGGAAGGGTAGGATAGGATAGGATAGGACAGCGGGTGACTGGTAGCGAAGGAGGGTCTCTCCGAGTGAATGAAACGAGAAGGAGCGAGATGCTGCTGCACTTCCGCTGAGGGAGGGATAAAAGTAAAACTAACCTGCGCCTGACATGGCTAAGATGGATGGATGGAGGACGTCCTTGTGGATAAGGTACGTTAGGTTGCGGTGCGGTAGGTAGCTGGTCGTTCGGTAACGGCGAACAAGCGGACGGTGTATAAGGATTGACTGAGGCTTCTGGATCTACCTACTGACGGCCGGCCTAGAGAATACTGAATAGACGCAAGGATAGATGTCAGTGGCACAAGCGTTGTTGATTTGCGGGCAGTCGCAATGGGATGGGGGGAGGGGGAAGGGGGGGGGGTGGAGGAGACCCAATCGCAGGACGGAGAGGGAGGGAGAGGAGCTCGATGGGACGTACGGTACTGTATTACGGGAGCGTGTAAAAAGTAAAAAAGAGGTTCGGCAGCTTGGGCTTGGGCTTTCACGCGCGTGGAGTAGTTGAGTTTGTGGTAGGTAGGCTTGGGTGGGTTGGATTCCAGGTTGGGTTGTATCTGCAGCCAGAAAAAAGGTATCAGCATAGGTTCGGCTTTAAGAGGCGCAAGGCACGGGCAAGGCAAGGCCAGGCAGGGCAGGGGTGAGGGCAGACCAAGCTCCAAGCTCAACTCGGACAGAGAGTAGTCGACAAGGAGGGCGCGAGCAGCTTCTCGGCCGCAATGCTGCAGAGAACTGTCGTACCAGCTCCGAGACGCAGAGAGCTGGAAGAGGCGTATAGTAGGGAGAGGGGAGGGCACCTGTAGAGCAAGCAATGCAGCCAACCAAGAAGAAGAACCAAGAAGAAGAAGAGGAGGAGGAGGACGAGCAAGAACCCGAAGGAATGGTTCTTACTGGGACAGAGAAGAGTCGCACACGTACACGGAGCGGGTGCGGTTGCGATTGCGGTCCTGCTTGGGGCCGGGTCTCTCGAGGGAGGGAGGGTGGGAGTGGGTGAGTGGGTGAGTGGGTGAGTGGGTGAGTGGGTGAGGGAGTGATAGTGTGGACGAAGGTACAGTAGTAGGATGTATGGGATGGACGAGAATGAGGGGGTGCAACAATGCAAGCTGTGCAGTGCGGTGTTGTGCAGTGTGCTGCAGTTGGGGATGGATGGATGGATGGATGGAGCTGGAGCTGGACGACGTTCGTTCGAAGGTGGAATGAAATGGATCCAGGTCAGGTAAGACGCGCTTTTCGCAGGCGGAGGTGTGGCGGAGGCCTGTGAGTGGACGATGCCAGCCCTAGTGGGGCGAGTGGGGCAAGTGGGTGGTCAAGCGCTGTCCAATTGGGCTTGAGACAAGCGAGTGGGCTTAGTGGAGGGAAGGCCAAGGGGGGAAGGAGGGAGGGAGAGAGGGAGAGGGAGAAGGAGGAGGAGGACTTCAATTCCTTCGATTCGCCTCCCAGCCTCCCAACCTACCTCACCCACACACACTTGCTCTTCGCTTGTCATACATCAATCAATCAATCAATCAATACCGGCTTTTGCTCGAATTTATGTTCGCGGGGGAAGCCGCAACATACATCTTCCTCTGCCCGTCGCTGCTTGCTTGCCTGCCTGCCTGCCTCCCTCTTCGTCCTCGTCTCTCTCGGCGCCCAAGTAAACAAACATACCTCCTCACTTGGGCTGCCTCGAATCTTCACAGCTATACCATGCCATGCCTCTCCTGCAATTGCAATAGCATTCATTGACAAGATACCAAAGAGGTAGTAACTTCTCCACGCTGCGCCTGCAGTAGCATCACATCACATTGCATTGCATGTATGGTGTCTTTTATCCGGCGTGGCTTCGACCTCCACCTGCCTCTTCAGTGTGGCCCGTACAGTAGCTCCCGAATGGCGCGGGACAGCATCGGATTGAGGGGGAGGAGGGGGGGGGGAAGACACATTGTCTAATCCCCATGAAAAAAATTGTGCCTGGCAGTGCTACTTGATTGGACCTCACCCGCCAGCACCCCCTTCAAAACGCTCAATGGGGACCGCTGTCCCATGGATCACCACTACAGGACACCCTCAGGGCTGATCCGCCAAATATCACACCACCCTCTTCGTCGGCAGAAGCCACTCGCCCTGCTGCTCCTCCGGCGGCAGTACATCTACAGGAACAGGCAAGGCAGCCTTGATATCCAGTCTCGAGTGTTGTACTTCATCCGCGTTCATTTGATACTCTTTCATGTCTGAGTCTTACCCTTATATCTATGTCAAGCTCTAGCAGTCTCTTAAATATCCAGAATTTCCATGGTTTCGTCCAGGGGATCTTGTAGGCGGATCTTCAGTCATCTTCACATGGGGCTGTTGCTCCGAGACTGGCCGTTTCGTTGCCGCCATGCATGTTCCTCTTCTGGCACGGCATCACCTCATCAAATATCAAATACATCGGCCCTGGATTGGACCGGGGCGAATCTTCGGCGGTCTGACAGTGGTCTTCACGGTGCATACCTGCCGTATAAAGTACGCTCGCATTCAAGGCAGTCTAGAAAGTCGCCGAGTCCATTGGTAAGCAGTGGAATGGTGCTGGGGAGATCAGCTTGTCAAGGGATACATTCTCGCCAAAGGCTCCCTGAATTATTCTAAATGTGAGCACCACATTTGAGAGTTGAAGGAGACGCCTCCGTCTTTGAGGTCATCGTATGACTTTGAAAATTAGGGACTACGAGATGTTCCTGTGCGGACGTATCTTCTTACCCAAGAGATGTGTTGCGGACTTATAAAACCCACCAATCCTTTTCCGACTTCAGTTGCAGAATATCCCGATCTGTCCTCCTCCCCCGGCTTCATCTGTCACTTCTGAACACTCGGTGCTTTAGGCGCCAATTAGATTATCTACCTGTGGGTTCAAGAACGTCAAGGCACGTGGGGCTCGAAGGCCAATATCTAGCGTCGCACCCATGGCACAGCATGACCCCAACATCCAGAGCAGCCTGACGGGAGATCGATCTCACAGGGAGTGCCGCAGATGCAGCAGATCCCGTTCGCAGGGCTTCAAACCCTAAGTCGGATCTTCCCATAGTCTGAGAGAACCCCAAGCTATCTTCAGCTTTCATTCCCCAATTATCTTTATAATTGCGATTACAGCGAGAAAGTTCGATCTGTTGTCCCCCACACCAGCGAAATGCTATGGCCCGGCCATATGCACCCTCCTTGTTACTGCATGCATACGAGCTCTCCTGTATGCAGGGGACCAGCCGGTGAAGCACAAATATACCACCGAAGCCGACGCTTGATGGAATCAAAGCCGACTAAATCAGAATAATCGGCTGCATATCAGAGTATCGCGCCTTGTCCCTAATGTAGTTGTTATCTTGCAGGGCACCTGCAAGACGCCCCCTTTAGCAGATTGGCGCACACACACCAGCATGATCCCGAACATTGCATGGACCAATGCAGAGCGGGACAACGGCCCGTACCTATGCTTGACACACCGCAAGAGTTCTCCCAAGATGTCTGTCCTTTGACAAGTCTTGGGGATTATTTTTGGGATTTCTCGAGGAGGCTCTGCGGGTCTGCTTGAGTACTTGGGAACGGGCGCCGGCTTGGCGAAAAGAGTGTCCGTGTACATGGTCCGAGCTCCACGAGCTATCATGTCATTGTTTTGTTTCTTGAAAAGGCGGAGGATTAGAATGTCCGATCTGTGGATACTTTGCTAATGCATTCTGCTCAAGCATAACATCTCAGGTAACAAGAAAAACAGCAGCTAGAAATTCTGTCCGGAGCGGCAAGTGCCAGATACCACGCGGTGGAAAAGGCAGACCAGGGTAAGCTCTTTTGAGTTCCTGTACATGAGTAGGTCGCCCAGAGGAGACCTAATAAGCGAAGTAGTTCCACGCGCCCTGTAACTTTTACTTTCACTAACCAAAAGTCGCTCGAAATCCATAATGAGAAACGATCAAGTGTCAAGCGAGTCATTTAATACGAAGAAGGATCATCGGGGGAAAATGATGTTTGCCAGGCGGGATTGAAGCTATCGTACGTCCAATCCAAACAGTTAGGCACCACTCGGTATTATTGGTTATAATACTTCAAATATCGTCCTCAGAAGTGGTGCAAAGCCCCGTGCTAGGGATATAATTATACTGCAATACCGCATCCTGAAAGTGCCTACAGGCTTGAAAACGCCCGTCGAGGCATCCCACATGCAACTTCTCCCCGCCACATCTTGGCTGTTACGATACCAGAGATGAAGACGGGCGTATAGTAGCCTTTTCGGCACTTAACTTGGAGGTTGTCACTGGTGCGGCGTTGGAAAAAGCCTGATCTGCTGAGGATTTTGGGCTCGCGGCTGAGCGGAACAAACTCTCTGTTGCTAGGGAGGGAGATAGGCTCAGGTTTCAACCACGATTCAAGCTTAGCGGCCCATGTGTTGACTAACATCTGATGCTTTGGACTGTCCATAACAAGCTGGAGCTGGAGTTCGTATACAAGAATGCGAGGGCTGCTACCTTGTCCGGATTCGCCGGGTTCGATTTGTACCCCTAATAGATCTGCGGATGCGACCCTAGATGTACAAAGATTGACAGCATCTGGGATCAACACTCCAGCTTGCTTGACTCCTAGCTGCTTCCACCCAGTACATGTTCGAAAGAAAGCACACACCATCGACGACAGGCTTCTAGGCGCCAACGTACATGCTAGATCTACAGCACATGGCTCTAGCTCTTCGCTCAAAAGCCCAATCGCAGTGGTCACACCAAGGATTCACAACATGCAGGTGTCAACCAAGCGCCGAAAGTTACCGCCAGGGTGACACGATACCATTCAACACCCATGCCTCCAGGGGGCGAGCCAGTAGAATATTCCAAATTTTCAACACACGAAAACGCTGCATGTTTATGCCCCCACTCACAGAAACAACGCAGTCGGGCAATGCAAGCATCGTCTGGGAGTTGGGATGCTTCCGATAGGTGTTGCAAGTGAGAATGAGGAGTCATCTGGCAGTGGTGGTTTGCCCAGCTCTGCTAATCCTAGAGACTCCCGGGTGCAAATAAAATACTGGTGATACCGCAGCCTTCCACGTGTCAGAGACTAATCGAGTAATCGAAACTCTGCTAGCACATAGTCTAGAGGCACAACGACTAGTTACAAAGGTAGACGATTCCGCGTAGGCTAAGTAAGTTGTGGTAGTCGCTGTGGGCATAGCAGGTAAGGCACCTAGAACTGCGGTATCGGACCAGGAGTCACAGTTTAAGACGAGATCAACTCCTCAAGCAGAAGCCCCCATTGCGAAACTTCTAAACTGATGCTTCCGGCTTACATGTACTTCGGATTGACTGGACTGTCTCGCAATCTTCGAGCTCAGCGTTGTACATGCTCCATTCAATAAAGGGCCCTTGGACTGAGCGGTATACTTGGCTCCTACGGATCTCCAAGGATCTCGACAATTTATTTTACCAACAACGAAGGCACCAAATCAATCGATTGCAGCACCTAAGAAACGAGGTAGTCACCCTCGCATGTCATCCCTTATGATGATCACTTGCGACCTGCTACCCGTTGTGCCCATGGCAATTGCTCTCCACAATGGAAGAGATATTGTCGTTCAGAGAGCGGTCGGAGCGTTCGTCTTTCAGTGCTCGGTGCTGTTTCCCACTGTGCTGACTTCTCGTTAGGGTATCTGTCCTCGCTTGACTTTCAACTCCACCAATTCTCGTCAAAAATTCCTTTCGGTCATCTCTAAAGGCTTGGGTGTACATTTTTGTAACCCTATCCTAAGTTCATGCTATTGAGATTTCTACTGTGTTAATATTTTCCTTTCGCCCTTTCTATGAAAGTGTCCAACCCTTCCTTTCAACACTCGCTTACTCTAGCTGATAGACGAGACAAATCATCACCAACAACAAGACTAAGAAAACCAAACCCTGCAGAATCTGACTACTGACTACCGAATAACTCTACTTATAACAAGATCAACCCTCCGGCATCAGTTCACCTACCCAAGAAAAGGCTCACCTCTCAAGCACTGAGCAGGCCCGTCCAAAACTTCCAACCAACAAGCACTCCCGGCAAACCTATGATAACACCGTCAAGCATCTCCCTCCAGGGAAATCTGCCATCTATCATAAAGTACATACAAACGTGGAAATGGCTTGCAGCCGGTGAAGCCACTTGGAAATTAGAGACGCAATTCAAACCAACATCTCCAAAACCCAACAGAAGTTCGGATCCTGAGCTAAACGAGCCCCTTGCCTCCTCGCTCGCTTGGCGAGGTGAATTGTGGGTCCGAGTTCCAAAACAAAGATGGAGATTTTGACTTTGAGATTTTTCGCGCGAGATCACCTGAACGTGCCTTACTAGGATAGCGACGATGCAATCGTTTGGACTCGGGAATACTGGCTGGCGATTGGTGCGAAGATTATAGATTTTACAGACCAGAGGATAAAGTATTGCTACAGTCGCAACTCGTTTGCTCAAATTCTAGGAGGGTACTGTAACAACCTGTTATACAGAGGTTTATGAGCATCCTTTAAGACGTCTGCTGAATGCCAGGAACCAACGCTTTGCGGAACGAAGTACTGCAGCGAACGCTGTTATTGCTCCTTTGTTGACAGTCGTTACTGGCTCATGAAATACCGGGCGTTTTGGAACTATTTTCTTTAGTACATTCAGGTGCAAGTTCAAACTCACTCGATCATTAGAAACTGTTCCTAAATCATTACCTTCTGTCTAATGTACAATTTTGACAGTTTCTTGTTCCCTCAACACCAGACAAGCTTACATTGGGTTCGTTAAAGGAAACGCGACAACCGCTAGAGCGCATGAGATCCCCAAGACATACGCCATGAACCATACATTCAAGTTACTCAGCGTTGTTGAGTGTGTTCCAGTTTGGATTGCCACCTCTCATACTAATACTTGCTGTCTCTGGGATTCGATCCTACAGCGCGGCAGGACTTACGGTCGTGATTGATCTTGACGCTTAATCCAGCCCCCACCCTGTAAATCACAAGACTTGCTCCCAATATGGCCAATTCCGAGATCTCTTGTATTGTCAAAGGATCTGGTGACTGCAACTGTCATCCGAGACCGCAAAGTGACTGAATCTCAGACAACGCCTGTTTTTAATCTAACTGTAGCGAGACAATCGACTTGAGCTTAAACGCCGTCATTGACAAATATTAATTCTCACGTTTGTTGACTGTGTATATACGTAAGCCCTCTTTGTTGTTCTGGCAGTCTGGAAGTCTTATTCAGCCAGTCAATATACCCGAACTTTCCCCGGGCCTATGAAACACACCCATGACGCTTTGGTGCGGCTTCGCTAAGGAAAATGGGGGGGTAAGGCGGGCAGAGGCAGGGCAGAGCGAGAGTGGAACTTCGAGGTTGACAGAGTGACTGACTGACCCATCACGAACTGACAAGTTCAGGTCAACCCGCCAGGTCATTCTGCCACAACGTTGCGCAATATCCCTACCATATTGTTCCCGTTATGCTTCTCCGGTAGTAAGCAGAGAGAGGAAGAGAGAACCCACAAGGACGGCCTACGATGGAGGAGTTTGAGTACTCTCTCGAGAACGAGCAGCAGTTCTGGGACGGTATTATGCGCCAACTGGCCCCTCACTCCAGGAAATATACTGACTGTCTTGACGGAGTACAGAACTCGAGGACATTGTATCTGCGACATGCCCTTCCCATCAATTGATCGACAATGCGCTGCGATCTTTCCTCCACTTTACGACGAACTTCAAAGACGAATACTTGAGTTCCGATTATGACTTTGCGCGGTGCCTTCAGAAACTCCTGCAGAGTGAGATCTTTGAAAATAACAAGGAGTATGTGAGAACCCAGATTGTCTACAGTCTTCTGCAGGAGGATGAGCCCGCGACGCTCTTTGTTATTGCGAGCTTCCTGCTCTTCGATGGGAGACAGGATGAGGCTACGTTCGAGATGATGACCACGGAGGGTTGCTTTCCTCGACTGCTGGACTTGATAAAGATGGGTAAGAGGGATGATGCAAGGCTACATCGAATGCTGCTGGAATTGCTATACGAAATGTCTCGCTGCCAGCCCCTCAGCATGTTGGAATTGGCCCAGGTAGACGACGAATTCATCATAATGCTATTCCAGATCATTGAGGAACTATCGGACGATGTAGATGATCCATATCATTATCCAGTCATCCGGGTACTGGTAAGTATATCTCTTTCCCAGCGCAACTTTCCACTAAGCTTTTATCTAGCTGGTCCTGAACGAACAATGGATGGTAGCATCCACCCGATCGCCAAACGAGTCCGACCCCCCATCTGCGACTCCCACAAACAGAGTGATAAAGATCCTCTCCACACATGGATCCTCATACATGACCTTCGGCGAGAACATCATCTTGCTCCTGAACCGCGAGACAGAAACCTCTCTGCAGCTTCTCATCCTCAAGCTCCTCTACCTCCTCTTCACAACGCGGGCAACTCACGAATACTTCTACACCAACGACCTCCGCGTACTTCTGGACGTCATAATCCGCAACCTTCTCGACCTCCCAAACGAGCTAGTATCTCTAAGACACACCTACCTGCGGGTGATGTACCCTCTCTTGGCACACACCCAGCTAAACCAACCCCCACATTACAAGCACGACGAGATCATCAAGGTCCTCAGCATCCTTGGTGGCTCCGCAAACGCACACTGGGAACCCGCCGACGAGACAACAGTCCGCCTCGTAGACAGAGTGGCAAAAGTACCCTGGCTCCGAGACGACGACGTTGTGAGCGAAGGAGAAGTAGCTCGCAAACTTCTCGGAATCTCCCTCTCGCCCACGCAAACAGCGAGCACGGTCAGCGTAGTGGATGTAGCAGGCGTGATGGAAAAGCCGGGCGTGCAGACCCCAAGCAGGAAACTAGAATTCGAAGAAGGTGTCCATGACCATGATGCCGAGAAGGACGGGAATAAGAAAGAGAATGAGAACGAGAATGAGAGCGATAGCAAAGAGAAGACAACACCTACAAAGAGACACCCACCACCTCCCGTAAGAAGGAGGAGACACGCTCCCCCTCCTATACCGCCCCTGCTCCAAGTCAATGGCGGGAAGAAATTGCCTCCAAAAGCGCCGCCCAGGAGGAGAACGAGGCTGAAATCAATGTCTTCATCGGGGAATCTTGAGAACCAGGCTCAGGAGTAACGAAACGATTTGCAATTGGTGTTTCCATTTAGCGCCCTTTTCACGATACTTGTTGGTCTGCTGCATTACGTGGAAGCGAGGGCGTTTTATGGTTCATAGGGAGGTTCAGTCGGTCTGGATTCGAGATTCACAGGAAATTTAGCGAGTGCTTTGGCATTTGGTCGGCGTTGAGACGGAAGTCAAATCCAATCAGATGGGTTACGATCACGTTGACGAATGAATGGTATCGTGAGACATATCCTTGTTTGTGTTTCACTCCTCTATGAATTCAGGTTGAAATGAAAGCCAATGTAATGTACAAACAATGCATAGATAATCTGATTATCTAGACATCTTACTGTACACGGTAAGTAGTTTGTTTTGAGCAGCACGCTGAAATTGGAAATAAGCGAATGGGAAAACAACAGGATGGATTGACCATCAAGGGGACTGAGCGGAAGTACATCAAACGAAGTTTTTTCTCAAAAAGTGGTCTGCGATTTGCAATTAACTATCTCCAACGTTCCAAAAACTCCAACCACTCTGCCCACTGCATGCGATCCCAGCCATCCATCCATCCTAGTCAACCCTAGCCCCCACCCCGACCAGCCAACCCAGCTACCCTTTGATCATACATAGCTATATACAAATACTTCCATATGAATCTTTACTTAAACAATGCTCAAAGTCTCTTGGGTCTTGCTGTCCTTGGGGAACTCTCCGGGAACATGGAGTTGCGAGACACTCTGCACACTCTGGTGATTCTGTCCTGCAGCCAAGGATGGTCTGTTAACTTCTGTCAAAGGGCGGAGGACAGTTTCAATTGGATTGGTGCCAGCGCTGGCCGTTCCATTAGTGGTAATATCGCCCTGACTGCGAGCACCAGACATGAAGTTGGAGTCGGGTACTGCGTTTGCCAAAGCATTGTCTGGAGCAGCATATATAGCAGCTTCTTGCGCAGCTTGCTGCTCAGATTGCTGTTCGTAGGTGTCCGGTGCGGCAATTACAGCAGCCTCGCGAGCAGCCTGTTCTTCTTGCTGTTTACGGTACTCATCAGCCTTTTCAACTTCGTGACGATGATAAGCTTCTGACCCAACAGCCCCGATGGCAGCTCCACCCAATCCAGCAGCAGCAACTCCTACCGCAGAACCCACAGCGAATGGATGCTCGGTTCGAGCTCGTCCAAGGTCCTGGCTCATTCTTTGGTTTGTATATGGATTGACTCCATCTTCCCTAGCTTGCTGGTCGACGTAGGCACCATGTGTCGGGGAGGAAGCAGCATTGCCATATTGGTGCATGCTACTGCCTGGAAGGGTTCCAGCAGCAGCGACTACATCGCGATCTTCGAAACCGGAACTTCCACTAGAGGGGGAGAGAGGAGCCTGTAAGCCTCGAGATAAATTGACATCTGATGGGAATCTCCCACCTGGCTGGGGACGTCTCGGCAATTCGTCTTGCTTCGGTCCTGTGCTAACAATGTCCGCGTTCGAGGCAGAGAAGGGCTCTTCGTCTTCCTCGTCCATGATCCCGTCGCTGCTGATGGAGCCAGCTCTCTGTGAGGTACCGCTGACGCTTCGAGCATGTTGACGGACGAATGCACTACGCTCTTGGGGTGATTTTTCTGTGAGAATTCGAATGTCCTCATACTAGAATGAAGGGTTAACAAACAAAGATCTAAAGGCAAAACTTGATACAAGCATCCAAAGCGGGAATCCCCTGTAGAAAGTGACGAGGAAATTGGAATGGGTGTGACCCAATCCCATCATTTCAGAACACTACTTGGCAGAAATTGACGTACCCATGCATTCATAGTATCGTAACTCTCTGCTCTAAAGACCCATGAGTGGCCGCGGTGCATCGAACCAGTCTGACGGCCCTTGAGCATGAATTTGTTTGATGATGAACCTTCGTTGGAGTGGGAGCCGAGCTTCTGTTCTGGAAGGTAAAGAGACATGATCGGGGCCTGAGCCTTGTCCGCAGACTTGAACTCGTGAAGATGAGTTGGGGAAAGGACGTACCTAAGTATGAGTCAGTCACCATCACTAGTGAGGGAAAGGAGTGGATAGCTTACCAGCCAGCCGTGTAGCTTTTCAAGTACTTAGACTTTCGCTCCAGTAGTCCAGCGCGGACTTCCTGAGCGAGTTCGTTGTCCCGACCAGGGTAATGAATGTTCTGGGCTTGTCGAACAGGTATGCTTGGGTCAACGAAATGGTCATCCTTTTGGATGAAACTGTTCCACTCGTGGTCCTTGGGCATAGCAATGGGACCGGTGCGCAGTTCGTCTGCGGTGCTATACGCAGCGTCTGCCTCGCGCTTCAAGATTCCGGCATAGGCATTGTAGGATTTTTGGATTTCGCCTACAACGATAGCTTCAAGCTCTCTGCCTGATGCTTCGAGATTTAAGTATGCCTGCTCAATAAGTTAGCGATTGTCTCAACATCAAGCATAAATTTATGCTCGTTCCCGCTAGAAAAAAGCCCGACGGAACCATAACTCCCCGTTGTCCTTTTTCTTCCTAAATATTGAATTTCGGCTTACCTGATGCAAATAGTTTTCCTCATCAATTTGTCTCTCGACCTGTCGGTCCGCTGCAAGCTTCAACAAGTAGGGATCCTTCTTGCCCGTCATCTGAGCAGGGTCCATATCAGACTGACCCAAGCCTTCTTGGAGTTCGTTGACAGCGCGGCGGGTGCCTTCCATCTCCTTGTCTACCGAATTCTTGAAGTCACTTGTAAGACCCTTGATCTCCTTGATCTTCTGGTTCAGATCACTACGCAAGCCAGTAAGAGCTTCAATGACATCATTCTCAATCTCTCTTGACTTGTTCGCTTCTGCAATTGCTGATCTGTGATAGCCGCGAAGCACTTGAACAGCATCATCAATGCCACCGGACTCTAGGAACATAGTAGGTGTAGAGGTGTTGTTGATCACATTGGAAATCTTTAGGAGATTCTTTGATCTATGATCGTAGCTTGATTGTATTTCTCGGAAGTAGGTGATCAGATCCTTGAGGACTTTGCGCCAGGCTGTTGGAAGACGTCAGTTTAGTTTTGCTATATAATGAACAAGACTGACCACCACCTACCTTGGAATCTGTTCGCGAGGATCTCTGTGGGGTTGCCGGTGGTGGGAACTGGACAGTAGAAAGCACTGTGTGTTTCGTCTTCATCTCCAGCGGGTTGGAGGGCCAGACTGCGAACACTGCCAGCTCTTGAGCTTCTGCGACTGGAGCTTCTCTTCATGGATCCAGTTCTGCGCAAGGATGCCTTCTTCTTCAAGGTTCCCCCGCGCGATGGGATCAGGGTATCGCCTTGCGACATGACAGAGTTGGATCGCTGCATTGGGCCGTCAATTATAGAGCTTCCTCGTTGGCTTGCGTCCCACTCTTCGTTAAATCTCCCTTGAGTCGCGGATTGTGCCAGCAGGGAAGGGTCGGTAGGATAGGCAGGTGTTGATCCGAAGTCAGTGGCTGCTACTGTGCCTGTGCCTATGTTTGCTCGAGAGCTGCTTGCACCGTAACCTCTGTCGATGTGGGCTTGAGAAGGAGGAGGGACTGCTGAGTTGGGGTTGAGAGTCGTCATATTGAAGAAGAAAGGGAGGGCGAAGGAGTGAGAGGGCGAGAGGGCGGGAGGAGTCAAGGATGGTCGTTGTTGTTCGACGTCTAGTCTCTGACGTAGTTTCGAACTAAACAAGTCGTTTCAATACGTTAGAGGGAAGCCATCTATCTCTGTGCTGTGACTGAATCTGCGACTAGGGGGAGACCAACAGGTTGGAGGGAAAGAAAGCGGTCGAGATGGACTTCACTTACTGCTGAATATGTATGTGTCTGGTATTGTATTTGTGTCAGGGATGTACAGTATGGGAGGGGGAGGGAGGACCCTGATTGTCCTGTTGGCGAATGCTTCTCCTTCTGGCGCTTGATTGGGCGGTGACTGTTTACTTGGTCTCAGTCCCGTCGGTATTTGTTCGGTTGAAGAGAGGAAAGATATAACAGAGGAAGAGGAGAGAGGCTTGACCGGTCCGGGGGGAGTTGGAGGAGAGAGGAGAGGAGCTGGGGTGGGTACGAGGCAGGGTGGAGAATACAATATTATGTTATGTCAGGTAAAGCAGGCGGCAGGAAGGAGAAGGAGAAGGAGGATGAGGATGAGGATGAGGATGAGCAGGAAGTGAGGATCAGCAGATGGCAGTGCCCGCTGGCAAACAGCTACCGACAGTATTGTACTGGACTGGACTTGCTGCTCCCTTGTCGTACTGTACGTACTGTATGATTGCGATGTTCCCTTTCGCGGCTGATGACGTCGCACGCAGCCCAAGCCCGATCCCGACCAAGCCACCGCCATCACCACCACCACCACCACTACCACCACATGTGAGAACGATGGAAAACTAGCTGCCCTACTTACTTGACTTACTTGACTTACTTGACTACGTAGGCACGGAATGCGAGAACGAAAGGGGACTGGGACAAGCTAGGTCGGGCCAGGATATCCAGCCAGCACAACACAGCCAGATAGATAGATAGATAGACATATTGAACCACAAGCGTTTTTCTGGCCTATCGACTTCGGCTCCCAGCTGTTCTACATACATCTCTACATTTCCAAGGTTTCTCACGTAGCAGTGGCTAATAATCATGTTGCAGCATGTCACGACTCTAGACTCTACTATCTTGGGCAGCCCCCTACCTATCCACTCACCGTGCTACTGGTACAGTAATGTGCTTTGCCTTTGCCGTTCATCCCGCGGACGTTGGCATCGACATTATCGCGGACTGAGCTTCACTTCTACTTTAGCAGAGATATGCCGACAACGAGAAGCCAGTCGGCAACTAGGAATATCGTATACTCTTTGCCGCTACCGGTATTGTATCGTGTGGCTATGACTTTGCAGCACATTCGCCAGCCAAGTCCAGACGTCGAGGACCAGTCTTCCTTTGAGTGTACAACTGTACCTCGTCCGCAACTCTCCGTCTTCTACTACTTGTATCACTCCTCCTCCCAACACCCGAGCAACCGTTCCGGTTCTCGTCACCCACCAACCTTAAGCTGCACCTCACTACATCTCACGGCATCTACATGTGCAGCCAGCTAACGAAACCATCCACTCACCCACTCACCGATATCTAGGTACCTGGGTAGGTACTTTCGTACCACAATTTCTCCAACTCTGCCCAAAGCAGCCGAGGAGCCAAGCGAACACGCGAATGCGCTCTAGCAACAAATATTTTACCCCACATCCGAACAGATCAGACGCCAGACTGGCCAGGATTATGCTTTTGCTACGTCAGCCTACACTTGCTGATCTCCCGGATACAATCTCGTTTCACTCCAACTTGCAAGCACTACCTAAACTTTAAAATGATTCAAGAATCATCATATCATGCTGTGCCAGTCACAATTAGCTACACTGGACCGCGGCAGTTACAGTAATGGATTAAAATCAAATCTTTTCGATTCTGCTCACGTTCAACCCTATCATCACATCGTGACCCTTCCACGACGTATGCTCCCAAGCTCCCTCGAACTAGATGAGACATCTGCCTTTTTGGAAAGTAGCCTTCCCCTCCCTTGACGCTAATGCAATCAATACTCAATGTTGGATGGAATCATCTCATACCGTGGCATCCTTCTCGGCAGCCTTGGCATCTCCAGGGAAAGGATTGTCCGATCTTCGCTCATCCCGTAATGCCTTGAGTTTCGAGATAGCCTCTTCCAAGGGAACTGGCTTGCCTCGGTCCTGGCTCGATGTATCATCACGATTCCGAACGTTGACCTCTCGTCCAGTCATCTCCTGATCACCCACAACTATATACATGTTAGCTTGGGTTTCATATCTAATATCAGGGTCCCTTACCGAAAATGAAGTTGTACTGGGCCAATTGTCCTGTACGGATCTTCTTCTGCAATGTGTTCCCACTGAGGTCCACGTCGATGAACATGTTCTGAGCCTTGAAGATACCCTGGACTTCCTTGGCATAGTCGAAATAACCAACACCAACTGGGATAACCAGAATTTGTCGGGGACTCAACCAGAAGGGCCACTTTCCACCAAAATGCTCCGTCAAGATAGCTGTGAATCGCTCGATGCTACCAGCGATAGCTCGATGAATCATGACAGGTCGTGCGCAACCAGGAGTGAGTGGCTTGTAAACTCTCTCCTTCTTTCCATCTGGTCCAACAATAGCAGGCTTCTTTGTCTCCTCCTGTTTTGGCTTCGCGGCTGCATCGCCTTCCTCCTTGGGCTTCGTGACCATCTCGGACGTCATGTACTCTAGACCAAAGTTTTGAGGAAGTTGGAAATCCAGTTGAATTGTAGCACATTGCCAGTCACGCTTCAAGCAATCGGAAATGGTGATATCAATCTTGGGTCCATAGAAGGCACCATCCCCCTCGTTGAGCTCCCAAGCTCCCTTGGTAAACTCATCCAATGCGGAGCGAAGCTTAGCCTCAGCCATATCCCAGACTTCTCGCTTGCCCATAAACTTCTCTGGTCGTGTAGAGAGCTTCATCTTGAACGTGAAACCAAAGAGACCATAAACCGTGTTCAAGAAATCAAACAGCTGCATGATTTCCTCCTCGATTTGGTCCTCGCGGCAGAAAATATGAGCATCGTCTTGCTGGAATCTTCGAACTCTCGTCAATCCTGACAACGCACCAGATGCCTCATTGCGATGAAGTACACCGAAATCAGCCACTCTCCAAGGCAACTCCCGATGACTTCTCTCACGATGATCAAACATCAGGCAGTGTCCAGGGCAGTTCATGGGCTTCAGAGCAAATGTATCCTTCTCCGACATGAACGTGAACATATCGTCCTTGTAGTAGTCCCAGTGACCAGAAGTCTTCCAAAGCTCCGAGTTGTACATGTTAGGGGAAATAACTTCATTGTAGCCACGGGCCCAGTACTCCTCTCTCAGGAACGACTGTAAGGTGTTGTAGATTCTCGTGCCATGTGGTAACCACATTGCCGATCCAGGAGAGAGCTCGTGGAAGAAGAAGAGTTCTTGGTCTTTGCCAATCTTTCGGTGATCACGCTTCGCAGCTTCTTCCAAGAATTTCTTGTGTTCGGCCATCTGCTTCTTATCTGGGAAAGAAACACCATAGATACGCTGAAGAGAGTCATTGTCCTTGTTGCCCAAGAAATATGAAGCCGAGTTCTTCATGATTGCGAACGTCTCGATCCTTCCAGTATTGGGTACGTGGGGGCCTCGGCAGAGATCAATAAGAGGTCCGTTTCGGTACACTGTGGTGAACTCTCCATCCTTGATCTTATCCTTAATGATGTGCTGCTTGTACTTGTTGTACGAGAACATCTCCAGAAGGTCTTCCTTGGATAGAACCAATCGCTCAAAGGGTTGCTTTTCTTTGACGATCTGGCTGACTAAGGTCTCCAGAGGCTTCCAATCCGATTGTTGAACTGGGGCCCCATCTGGCAGGGACATCTCATAGTAAAAACCGCTCTCGATTGGAGGGCCAATGCAAAGACTGCAGCCGAACCGTCTCTCTGAAGCTTCACCAAGAATGTGTGCGCTTGAGTGCCAAAAGACCTTCTTGCCCAGCTCGTCATCAAAAGACAGCAGCTCCAACTTGCAGCTCTCCTCCAAAGGTCTCTCCAGATCCCACAACTGCTCATCGTCTCCATTGAGTTTGGCTACCACAGTCCGCTTGAACAAGCTGTTCGAAATGCCCTTTGCAATATCCGCAGGCGTAGTCTCCCATGATGTTCCTGCCTTCTGGCTTCCGTCTGCGAGGGTAATCGTAATTGGTTCTCGGGGTTTGGCAGCAATTTCGGCGTCAAACTTTGACTTCAATTTGCTATAGAGCTTGAGTCGATCGTCAAGGAATTGAGGTTCTAATCGAATATCGGTATCAGTAATGGGCCAATAGAGACAAAGGTACGTAAATTCCCCACGACAATGGTGTCGAGTTTGCAGACGGCTACGTACGTGGCTTCATTTCAAGTGGTCCTGTAGTCAAAATGTTATTCTTGCTGAAGATATACTGTTTTGGGGGCATCATGTCTTACCAGCATCTGCCCCGCCATCCCCCCCTCCTTTCTCCTTCTTGACTTTCTGTTTCTTCTCACCAATGGCTACTTTCTTGACGCCTTCAGCGACGGCCTCAACGGCTTTTTGTGATTTCTCCATAGTTGTACGCGGAATGTTGTTGTCAATGTCCCAAGTTGACCTTGCGACTTTGTTGAAGAAGTATCGCGGTGAGTCTTGTGTGAGTCGAAGTTGGTCTTCCTATCGGGCCCTTGCTAAGCCTATCTCGACCTTAGCGGCGGCCGCTTGAACTTTTCGGAAGAACTTGAGCTTCACCAGAATTTCCAAAGTTCTGGAAATTTTCTAGACAACCACCACCACAAGCAACAATGTCATTCCGAGGAGCACCACGCGGTCGCGGCACAGGCGCAAATTTTGGAGGTGGATCTGGTAGAGGAGGTGGCGGATTTGGTGGTCGTGGAGGTGCGCAATTCGAGATATTCATTTCGCAAAGCAGGGACTGATATTTCTGCAGGACGAGGTGGATTCGGGCAACGAGACAATGGACCTCCAGACGCTGTACTTGGTAAGGAACGTATCATACGCCGAATGGAGAAATTGCTGACATGAGAACAGAAATTGGAGAATTCCAACATGCGTGTGAAGGGTGAGTACCTTTTCATGTTTGCTCCTTCACAGACAATACTCCGATTATTACGCATTGGCAATACTGATTCGAGATATTTGTACAGTGAGATGGTCTGCGAGTCTACCAATACGAAAATCCCATACTTCAATGCGCCGATCTATCTGCAGAATAAGGTGAGCGCATTACTCGCCTACTGAGATTTTCAACCCCTCCTTTCACTTATTATTCTTTCTGCGCACAGCTAACAGCCCCGTCGACGCAAATTGGTCGAGTCGAAGAAATACTAGGCCCTATCAATCACGTTTACTTCTCTGTGAAAGTGTCCGAAGGGATTCAAGCAGCTTCATTCAAATCCGGAGACAAATTCTACATCGGCGGCGACAAGCTTCTCCCATTAGAGAAATTCCTGCCTAAGCCCAAGCCACCACCAGGAGCAGCCAAGCCTAAGCGAGCAGGAGGAGCGAGAGGAGGCCGAGGTGGACCCATGCGAGGCGGTCGTGGAGGTGCGAGAGGTGCTCCAAGAGGCCGTGGTGGATTCAGCGCTGGTGGACGAGGTGGCCGAGGTGGATTCTCGAGAGGAGGTTCGGGAGGCTTCACACCTAGAGGTCGGGGCGGTGCCAGTCGTGGATTCTCTCGTGGACGCGGTTAAATCGTTGGCTCTCTCTCTCTCTCACACACTATCTTACTTGTGTGGACAACTCGGCGTTACTGGTTCATGAGAGGGTGTACTTGCAAATGCTGCTTTGGGAATAACAAAAATCTATGGATCCAGTCTTCTGGATGTTTCTGTCTTCACTTGAGTCCTCGCTTTAAAGATGTCATGCATCTCTGTCTTCATACATTGCACTAGCAGGTTTGGTGAACTCGGGTCGCTTTACTATGCGTTCATGGAAGCTTGATGTCCAACAATAGGGAATCAAGTGACTAGCTTCGATATCCACTGTCACAAGCCTACTGATAGTTCTCAGGTGGTGAACACTTAAAGCGCATATAGGTCACTAGAAACAAGCTCGTCAGGTAGCTCAATATGTGATGTCCCATAGTGGACCTCATTCTGGACATGGTATTCCTTTGGTACTTGGTCAATTTGCAAAGGCATAGTTCCCTGTTGGACTTACTTATCGTAGATGAGGTAATTTTACTGCCAGAAAGTCCAGGGTGATGGATACAACACTTCAGAGACTTATAACAGAAGAGGTATTAGAGTGAAGGGTCAAGTAAGAGGATGAAGAGAAAATCAGAAAGAAAAATCTTTTTATTCATGCTTCACAAAAGCAGTAACTGAGAGGTATCATAGTAGTACGTAACGTCTCACACCATCCACCCATTCATTCACATTCCACTCTGAAGAGCCCACGCATGCCCGTGTATCCTCAGCAAGCCCTCCAACCCTGCTATCACATTATCCAACTATGGCTTCGGGATGTGAATAGTCTTGCTAGTCATGCAGATACCGCTCAAGACGAACAATCCAACAACCGGGTGAAATTCAAAGATAGTTCCAGTAGCCCAAGTACCAAGAGGAATGTTGTCCAAAATCCAACCCTTGCTAATCCAGTAGGACATCAAGAAGGTAATGGAGAGCGATGTAGGGATCGGTGTTCCTTCGAAGTATTTGCTCTTTCCTGTAGCATCCTTAGGGACATTACCAACGGTAATGTTAAAGCGTGCGAGTCTAGTCAGACCGCAGAGGACGAAGAAAGTGAGGAGGAAGTGATCAGCTGGGGTGCGGAGTCCAACAGCGAATGCCGAGACAGCAGGGGCGATACCAAAAGAGATCTGAGAAATCTGTTAGTAAGAATACTAAGCAGTTAGGTGTTGAGGATGCTTCGTACCAGATCTGCCAGAGAGTCGAGCTCTTGTCCCATCAAGCTACTCTTCTTTCTCCATCTCGCAACCTTTCCATCCATAAAATCGAAGAAAAGACCAAGCGGCATAAGAAACATAGCAGCCCAGAGGTTTCCATGCGCAGAGGGAGAGCCGAGGCAGTATCGTAGAGAGGAGAAGATGGACATGACACCACAGAAGCCTAGTCTTTCGATCAGCACCTCTTTGGCTTTTGCGTGAGGGGAATGTGGAAAGTAAATACCGTTCAACTCAGTGATTAAATCTGCCAAATGCATAGCTTTGACGAGAGAGAAATGTCCCGTATCTTCGGATAGAAGCTTCTTCTGCTTGTCAATAGCTATAAACAGGTCAGCTTCGGGTTATGAGGGGTTTCATTTCGTGGTTGAGGCTCACCAGCGGTTGAATCCTTCGCGACGCCATTCGAGACGCTGCTGCTTGTTCTTTTCGACATTCTAACGGAGTACTAGAAAGGTTTGCGGTAATTATTCTGCAAAACCGGTCTTGCAGGTTGTTGTAGGTATTGAAGAGAGAAAGCTGCTGTTGAGGTTGTCAGTGAAGGCAAAGTAAATAGCCCGCCGCCAACACCTTGATTTTTGCTGCATGTGGTCCTTCCGAACACAGACGTCATGCGCCGCGCCTCAGGCCGAATGTGGGAAACTGATCAAAGTACCGGCAGCATGCACGGTTTCGATAATAGCAACCTATTAATCGCGTGCATATTTTTCTTGATCATGTTCTGAAAGCTGGGTCTCAAGACACAGACCTAGCTAGATATGTCCATATACTAATTACTATTTTGTAGTTCAAAGTGGGCAATTACCCCGTCTCCGCTTTCGTCCGGAATCACAATTATCAAAGGGAAGGTGTCTTTCATAAATCTACATGAGCTTGATTGTTTAGTGCCAACTGCTTTGTAGAAGAAACCGAGCTTAACCAGCTCTATATGTACCTCGCGAGCGTTCCCTCAAAACGCCTATTCACAAGTATTCACAAGTCCCCATGAATGTATTCCTGCTGCACTTCATTACGTCCTGGGGCGAGCAGCATCGCCATCAAGCATGGCTCTAAACCTCAAATTATACAATAAATTATTCATATCTCGTGATCCCCAATCCATCGGCCGTTTCATGCAGTTGCGAGGTATCAAGGTGCCTAAAGTCACTGAATCTGATCCTGAAAGCAAACCCAATCCGGAAAATCGTAATGAGGGGACACTAGAGTCAACAGGGCAGATCAACGGGATATCAGGATTCCAAAGCCGTCAACCCAATCAGCGCAAGATCCGTAAACTCCGACCAAAGTGTAGCCTCTCGGTGGCATCAGAGTATGTCTGTAGCTAGATTTAGCAATGTCCACATACACCAAGGTCACCACTCACCCAGAACCGCCATCTGCGTTTCCATAGACTACTGATTTCCTGCCCAAACTTGTCATGATAGACAGGCCATCAATCCAGAAGCCACTTCTCAAATAGAAGCCAGTGATGTACTCGCCCTTTCGCGTATCTGTAGAAGTCAGTAAAGTTCGAAATGAGAAATGGCGTACATACCCAGGTTAAATTCACTACACGATCCTCCTCGCTTGCCGAATAGCTGGGACGTAGAGTCCTCGTAGCAAAACTCCACTCCATCCAAGGCGAAGCCATGGTAAAATTTGACTTGTGTCAGTAACGTTGACTGGTGTACCGCACTATGCAGGATGACTTGATCCGGTTGCGAGCCATTCATTTGCGACAAGCCCAGTTTGCTGCTTCTGAAAGCCAGCTGCCCGTTCGGTAGCTTCACTCTCGAAGCCTTTGATGCCAACAAGCTGAAGTCCTCGATCTCGTGGCTTCCACCTGCAACAGACTTAATGCTCAATTTCAGCTTGGCTTTTCTCCGGTCCTCAGGTAAACGAGCCCTCAATTCGTGTTCTGTCAGCTCCTTCTGTCTCTGGAGGACAGAATTCGGTCCGTCGATAATTTCTTGCCAGTGGTGGCACAAATCCTCGCCGTCCAAGTACATCTCGATATAAGCAATTCCTGATGGTGCAGTAACTAAGACAATACCGTTATCAACGGGCCAGGCCTGAATGGAATCATCGCTGTGTCGCGGCGGGTCTCCAGGCATCACGAACGCAGGGTGTGCACGGAAGCGTAGTAGATCGAGGCGATGCCAGGTACACTCCTGCTCTGCCAAAACCAAACCACCTTTAGACTTCGTTCGCGTTGAATAACACTCCCGAGTGATAAAGGACCTATTGAATGTAACGTAATCCCGCAGCATAACGCCAGAGGTCTGGTGAGGACAGCCAAACAGGTGCCCAGTTTCATGCAAGTGAGCGCCAATGCCAATATTCGCCGCCTCCCAGCTGCTTCCGGACTTGGCATCAAATTAGGAGAAGAAATATTTGGTACGGAGGACAAGACATACCTCATTGCAATCATTTGCAACAAAATTAGTATCTGTGGGAGTACAGTCCGAGAACGCAGGTACAACTTCCTCGATATGGCTAGGATAACTCTGAAGTGCCTGGGATCCAAACACCGCAAGTTGAATCTCACCAGAGCCACCTCCGAGCGCCGCGTGCCCAGTGATCATATTCTGTGTCTTGTCCCAATGGGCGTCTAAGAGCAGCACAGACACGTACTGTTTCTGGCCTGGCAGTGGGTTAAAGTAGCCCTTCACAGCGTCCAAAGCAATGCTGAACAGGTCTCCGCTGTGTTTGGCGTTCGGGTTTTGTTGAGCAAGATCAAGGTCACGAAGTTCCGCCACTGTTTTCGAACACCTAACGACATGGATTTTGGCTTCGGAGCGCATGACTCCAGCAGCTTCGTCTCTATAACTCGCGGTTCCATTCGCCCACTCCTCCTCAAATCGGAAAACACGTCGCCCCATTTTGTTTCGATGCATCTGCTCAGCCTAAACCAATCGGTAAACGAGTGCGCGTCCCAATTGGAACCTGTATGCTACTTACGGTGAAAGCTTGCCAGAGATATGCTGACATTCGGAACTTCTTGATGGCTGTTTCAAGACTATTGTCCTCCCTTTCAATTCTGGCTGGAACAGCATCGAACTTTCCTGGTGAATCCTTGGCCATGAGTATGACAAGCTGTAGTGGTGGAGACGCAAGTGGAGGGATCATGTGTATAGTGAGGTGCGAGGAGTGGATCGGGTTTCCCAGATTGTTATTTGCAAGCCTGGGTGAGGTGAAGTTGAAGATCAGCTTGTTTGGTCCTGCGCTTTGGAGTTAGCATTGCCTCATGACGTTGCATGCGGGTCGTGGACAGTATCATAATAGTTTCTTTCCTCGGACAACAAGTAGTTTGGACCATTTACTCACCAGGAAGTAAATAAACGAGCGCCTTGAAGTGCGATTCACACACTGGCCAATCTGTAGTAGGGAAACCATCGTCAACTCTTTTGACTGTAATACACCCCTCCCAAGCCTGAAGTGCTGGATCTGCAATGGTTCCGTATACCGAGATAACTTTTTGATGCACCTGTTCATCGTCAGCCACTTTCATGGTTCTCTCAGCAGGATCACGTACCCATGAATTATCCACGACATTGAGGATCTTTGGAGCATATGGCGAGGATGGCAGAGAGGAGTTCTGCGCCGGCGATCCCAAGCCAGACATGCCCGAAACGCTTCCTGCCGTACTGTATCTTTTGGATGAAGAGGTCGATATGGTTGGGCGCGAAGGGAGGGGTGGCGGCATGTTGCCCAAGCCCTGCAGATTTGAAGCAGAGTTCGAATTCGTGAGGGGCGGAGTTGTGCTTATTCCATCATGTCCACCAGCAGAATTCAAAGTTGAAGTAGAGGGAGTCGAGCCATTGGTCTCGTTGCTTGAAGATTCATCCGTCGACTTGTCCGTTCGGAAGCTGGCCTTCGAGCGGCGCCGGAGGTCTCTCAAAAACGAGGGTGCCATGATTGATCTATCTGCATTGGATTGATTGATTAATTAGCTATGCTCCTTGGAAGTCTTTAGACGACAGTTCAATTGGCATCGAAGGGTCAAAGGGGCTCATACCAAACGAGTGTGATTTGCAAAAGCTCTTCGCGGCGAGGGTGGTGGTGGGGTGGGTGTACTACGACTGTATTGTACGGTCCAAAGTACGAAGAAGGTACAATCCAGGTTCCAGGTAGGTTGGTAGGGAGGGAAGCGCAAGCAAGAAGGTCCGAAGGTCAAGCAAGTAGCTTATGACCTGCAAGAATGCAATAAGAAGAAGAAGAAGAAGAATAATAATGATAATAATAATACCTTGCCTTTGCCTTGCCCTCAGTAGCCGGGCCGGGCTGGGCTGGCACGGTACTGTACTGTTCGTACTGTACCAGTCCAGTCTTTTAGGCGATGACGGACTGCGTTCCTTGATTTCGAAGTCGATAAGAAAATAAGATGGGAATTGTGGAGGGGCAAGGGTGCAGGGGAGATTGCGAGGCACAGCAGTGCGTAAGTGTGCCAGTCAGTGCCCGCCCACCTGTGTATGCAGCAAGCAACTTGGCACAGGATGCCAGGAAGAAATGTGGTGCAAGCAATGCAGTGCAGTGCTACTAGGACCTTTACCGTTGCAATATAGTAGAAGCAAACGAGAAAGAGAAGTAAGTGCAGAGATGGTGATGGAGATGGAGGTTGAAGAAAGCGAGGCGAAGAAGCTGCCCTCTAAGCGCAAGAAAGAGGAGCTACCACCACAACCACCACTACTACCACTACTGTATTGTTGGCCAGCAGGATAGCTGCATCACTCGCAGCACGCAAGTACAGTAGGTAGGTACAGTAGGAAGCAAAGCAAGTTGTTGATAGTGCGTGTTGCGTGTACCGTGGTTGAGAGGGAGAGCGAAAGAGCGAGTCGAGACGATGAAAGTCAAAGAAAGTCCAGGCAGGCGTTTGCTTGTTGGTCCGTCTGGCAGTCAGTAGACCAGCTTGGGACAAGTTCCAGGCTTCGTCAGGGTTTGAGACTTGACGAGCATTAATTCAGGCCCTGTGGTGCTTGCTTATCGTAGCCGCTACTGTACTACAGTACTGTACCAGAACATCGACTGTCGAATCAGGACCAACCAAAGCAGGCCGCGTTGTTTAACGTTGAGAGATATCTTACCGGGCGAACTGGCAAGGGTTGACTTGTTAGCCAACCAGAAGTTGCACTGTCCGAGGAAGAGCATGGATGAGGAGGATACATACCTGTCGCCAGACTCGTTGACTTTGAAGGCTTGAATCAACGACCATCTGCAAAGCCAGCTTTCAACTCAGTAGATTCCTTATGTCGTAAGATATGCGAGGAACTATCGGACGTCAAGTGTCATGAAAGTCAGAGGAAGAGGTTGGTAATTGCATATGCATTTGAATTTGGAGCTTCAAACACGTATGGACGCGTCCCAGACTCCCAGATACCTCTCTCGTCCCAGAACATGATGAAATTTTACGCATGAGCTGGGGCTTTTTGTTATACAAGTGGTCTCTCTTTTGTGTCTGTTACTCTAGTGTGCCGAGAAGGGAAAAAGTGCGTTTTATTTTGCAAACACTTGATGCAGACCACCTGAGACTCGGTAACCGTTCTGATAAACTCTGAGAAGAAGTCTTTGTTCTTCGTTCAATCCTCCCGGTGTTTGAAACTGTCGACTTCTCGAGGTGTTTAGAGTCCTTTAATTACTCAATGATGGCGATGGATGACCATTACCCGACGTGTGCGAAATTCGTCTATGGCGAAGCGAACGAAGACTAACATTCGCTCTCTTCCGCCTCCTCCTAGCCTTAGATCAGAGCCTAGTAAAAGTCTCCGAATGCATCTAGGACATTTATTTTGGTGAGAAGTTTAGACAGGGCCAACCCGAGACGATTCCTGGAGTGAATTGTCTTGTATACCAACTCACTTCGCTGGACACGGATCTAAGCCGCCTCGACCGGGTGGAGTTGCGTTGCCCTTATCAAACATTACTTACTCGGAAGCTAGAGTGTTTCTGCAGCGGTTTTATCGCATAAGGCGAACGTCCCTTGACAAGGCAAAAACAAGGTAAGTCAATTCAGAAGGATCAGAAGAAGAGACTGGGAAGGAGCAAGTGCGCTATGCAGCAATTGACGAGCTAACTCAGAGGCACCTTGATCAGTCTGCACCTAATGATACAAACGGTGTCTGTGTGAGTATGCGGGAAATGCTTCTCGAGCAACAGAGGGGCACATTCCAGTTAACGCAGTGCAAACTTCCATTGCCAGCAATTTTAGTCCCCCAGGCCCTCATCATACAAACAGAAGGATACACGAGCTTGACAACAATTGGCGAAATTGTCAGCATCCAACTTTGCTTCCTTTGTGCGGAGAAAGTTGCTATAATCGAAGCTCCCAGTACGCAAAATGAGTGGGTTCTTACCCAATCTGTATATCGAAAGCTAGAATAGTAGGTGCTGGGTGCTGTAAGAATTGGTATCAAATAGCCGAAGCCCTCAAGTTCGGTTGACAGCAGTCAGGCGACATCTAAGCCAAGCACTGAAGGCTTTCCTTTGTGGGAGAGAGAAACACAAGAAATTGTTAGATGTTTCTTAGCAATCACTGAATGAACACATTCTTTGTATTACGGTGGGTGACGGCATCGAAGGTCAGGGTCTAAGTTTACTGCTCCAGAGTGAATAGTGCGTCCCAAAAAGATAGATTGGTCCAACATTTACGCTTCCTCTGTAATTTTTTCCTTCCTAGTACAAAAAAATCCCAATGCAGAGAAACATACCTCTAATATTCCCCGTACTGAAGGTGAATCTTCGTTCTACTTAGGCGTTTCTCGCCTCCTGTTGCTGCACTGCCGCCTCCTGGGAATTTTCACTTCTACTCCCCAAGTTAGCACTCGAGTTCAGCGCCTTACTGCTCAGAATAAGCTCGAATACTCGCGGAACAAGAGCCTCCAACGGTATCTATCAAGACTGGGTACTCGATCGGGAGCTTTAGACAAGGGTAAATAACGAAACTTCTGTTAAGCGAGGACACCTGTCGATATCATTTGGAAAACCTACACATTACTTCAGATATTTAAATCTGAGAATTTGCGGTACCTCTCTGGTTTTATCCTGGTCTCTGCAGTCATTTCGAGCGAAGGCTGGACCGGGGTGTAGAAGTGTCAGTAGATTCCCAAGCTGTTGTCAGACGAGCCAGACCAACTTGGTGCCGTCGGTTCCAATTGAGTTCACGCGACAGGTCCTTTCTACCGTATTTGACTCTCTCCGATTGGGATTAATGAAATTTGATCCTGTAAGCCACACGTACTCGAGCTACTAGCCTACTGAGATGTTTCCGAGGTAACTAGTAGTCGCCTCTCCCTGTAGAGGTCGGTGTCACAACGTTGTTCCGAAAGTGAGGAACCATGCACGTCCTTTGACTTAGATTCGGCGACTGAAGGCATAATTCCCGGAGCACCATCTTACTCTAGATTATATGGATAGGTCGGTTGTTCTTTCGATGTGCTGTGAGCGCCAAAGTCACTTGGGGAAATTCCTCAAAATTATCCTGGAGGCAAAGTGAGTGTCTAGCAAGAAGCACCAAGATCTGTTCTCGTCGATACGACTTATTGACATGATCTTGGCATCTTATATCAGCATCTCGCAATTGGCAAATGATCATAGCTCCCTAGCATGTGTCTATGATGAGAGAAGGCACTAATTTACTAATCGAAATCGTGGTCGTGGCCTAGGGTGTAGTCAGATTAAGACTCGCTATGATATTCTCCAGTAACACGCAATGATAAAAGAAATAGCCCTCGGAGAAGCCGTACAATTGAGGTCGAACAAGTGTCCATCTGACCGGACACTAAATCACTATTTTGGTCGTCTTGTTCGGATTGGTTTGCGCCACTACATGAAGACAGTTGCGCAAGATCTCGACGTCCGAGCGAGCGGAGTGTGGCTTTTTCCCTGCAGGATGAGGGGTTGACGAGTGCGAGCCAAACAACAACAACAGACGCAACCGATGCCTACCATACTGTACCATTTGCCTCGACTGGAATCCTTGGACATTTAGATCTTATCCCCTCAAAATGCTTAGTCTGCTCCGACGTAACCACTCAGCAGCACTGTACAGTATTGACTGTTTTTCGATCACCGACCCCGACGGCTCTCCTGTCAGCCCGCGTTACCGCCTTCGCCGCCATCTGAGAAGTAATTGTAGGCTAAGGCTCTGGAATGCCCGGACAGGACGCAGTAAATGGATCGTTTGTTTCGAAATGAATAAGCAGCAGGTCACAGTCGTTGTCGCGGCTGCCCTGCTCCAGTCCTGCCTGTCCTGTCGTTCTCTTACAGTCGTTCTCCTGATTATTCTCTCGTTTCTGCCTCGTACTAATGACGTCCGACTGTGAAGAGCGGGTCAATTTCGACCCGTTCATACTTGGTAAACGGCCTGTCTGCATAATCTATACCCATAACAGAAGTCTCCGGAGCACCCCAGTGCAACCATTTCCGCCTCCTCGTGCCAGACGGAGATCTTCACCGGCCGGCTTGGCTTGGCCGGTCGAGACGGTCGAAATCCATGCTAAGTACAAAGGCGGGGACGCAGCCACAACTTCTACAAAAGTTACTGTACTTTATTTCGACTTCATTTCGTCTGATATTGGCTTTTTCACTTCAAACATCAAACTCTCTTATATTTCCTCCTTAGTGCCCATTCGGTCTGGCTGTAGACTATCCAAGGCAATGCAGCTTCCACTTGCCACAACTGCCATTCTAGTAGTTGCATCATATGTCATCTATGTCGTCCTCAATGGTTTCCTCACATCACGCCGTAATGCAAGCAAAGCCCGAGAACTTAAGTGTGTAGAGCCCCCGTTTCAGAAGAACAGATATCCTCTAGGCATCGACAATATTATGAGAGCTCTGGCTGCCGACAAGGCGAAACGATTTCCCGTTGACATAATACAACGTACTGTGGACGTCGGAGCCATCACTTACAGGTATTCCGTGTTGGGGAACAACAACATCTTCACTGCAGACGAGAAGAACATCCAAGCTATTCTAGCAACTCAATTCAGCGATTTTGATCTTGGTCCAAACAGAAGAGGGACCTTCTGGCCGTTACTGGGAAATGGAATATTTACACAAGACGGTGCCGGCTGTAAGTCATGACCCGATTCTTCTTCATTGTTGATCCATGCACGAGACTCGTCGCCACTTATTATCTGATAACTTCATTGGAGCATGTCACATTGCTCGCCTAGGACTACTTTGATAGCTGACCGTCACTAGGGGAGCATTCTAGAGCGATGATGCGTCCCCAGTTCGCGCGAGAGCAAATTTCGGATCTGGAAATGACCGAAAGGCATGTGCAAAACATGATGAGAGTCCTTGACCTCGCGTTGCATGCCAATAGATGGACGGACTGTGTTGATCTGCAGGTTCTCTTCTTTCGTCTCACACTGGATTCGGCTACGGAATTCCTCTTTGGTGAATCTGTTGACTCTCAGGTACGACTCCGACCGGGTTACCAAGATGGAAACGAAAAATCATCTGGTGTCTCGTCGGGAGACTTCGCAGCAGCTTTTGACAAAGGCCAGATGGCTTTAGCTACTCGTGGCCGCTTTGGAGACAAGTTCTATCTGTGTAATCCAAAGGGCTTCAAGGAAGATTGTGACGTTTGCCACAAGTTCATCGATCACTTCGTCCGCTTGGCACTCTCAAAAGACCTCCGCGAAAAGGAACTGGAGTCCGGATCGAAGGAGAAGTACGTGTTTCTGGAAGCTCTGGCGACCCAGACTCAGGACCCAGTTGAATTACGCTCTCAACTTTTGAATATCCTCCTCGCAGGCCGAGACACGACAGCATCTCTTCTCGGATGGCTGTTTCTCAGTCTCGCCCGCGACCAAGCACGGTACACAAAACTCAGAAACATAATCATCGAAGAATTCGGAACATACGACAACCCTAAAGACATTACTTTCGCGAGAATGAAGGGATGCCAGTACCTGCAGCATTGCAACAACGAAGCACTTCGTCTCTACCCTGTCGTTCCTATCAACAGCAGATTCGCCAACAAAGATACGACGATTCCGAGAGGAGGTGGCAAGGACGGAACGTCCAGGATCTTTATTCCCAAGGGATCATCGGTCGACTATTCTGTGCACGCGATGCATCATAGGAAAGACTTGTGGGGTGAGGATGTGGAGGAGTTTAAGCCAGAAAGATGGGAAAACAGGAGGCCTGGTTGGGATTTTCTACCAGTAAGTGAATCAATTGGCACCAAAACGCTCCTTGGTATTTGAGACCATGGTGCTCTCGGAATCATGTCAAGATCCATCTTATCAGCTTCCACTTCGCTTTGCCTCAGCTACAGACAACTAACATGTAAACAGTTCAACGGAGGTCCTCGTATCTGCATTGGACAACAGTTTGCCTTGACGGAAAGCTCTTACGTGACGGTGCGCCTTCTACAACGATTTGACAAACTCGAGAACATGGAGAGGGATCCAATTATCAGACACAACCTATCCCTTACAAATTGTAGTGCGAATGGTGTCAAAGTTCGAGTACATGCAGTCTGAGACCCTAACTCCTTAGGGAGCTGCTGCGGTCAGGCGCCACTTTTCAAGGGTGTCTGAGCAGATTGTGCATTCAAATATGTAGCATAGAAAATTAAATTTGACGTGACCAAAAATGCGAACTATTTTTCTGTTTTGATATCTCCCTAGATATTCCGACAGTCGTGAAGCAAGCGGATAGCTGCGACTTTTGGGCCTTTTGCCTTGGTGATTTCTTGGGACACCACTCACGGACTTTATATGACATGCGCTTCGAAGGTCTCCTATGGCCAAGTCATGAAATTCTCGGATTTGGTACCACCACACTCTCCGCAGAGCAATCTTATCTGATGATCAAGCATCTTGCCAAGAGATCCCCGACGGAGAGTTGCCGCACTCCTCACTCCAGCTCGTTCCCAAGCCAGCCAGGGGAAACATTCAACATCCCCGCACTCCGCATGTAAGCCAGGGCGACATTTTACGAGATCCAACCTCTTGCAACACAACGAGACCGATCACTATTTGATACAGCACGTCATCGAGTTTCTTGGCAGAAGCCTGAGCTGTTTTACTTGCCCATGGCTTCCCCAGTTTCAGACAATGGGATGAAAAGACCTCCTCCCTCTCACATGGCCTTGGCCTCTCCCAATAAACGCAGTTGTGCATCCCCAAGAGACAGAGACAACACCATCCCCCGCTCAAAAGAGCCGCCTCTAGACGTCCAGGCCATCCTCAACTTGCCCGAAGATGCAGTCTGGGGACTCCGAAAGCAGGATCTCTGTAGCTGTTTCCTCGTGCTTCAGAAGTACGCCCTGAATCCATATCCAATCAGCAACAATTCGCTAGCCCCTCCAGGTCCAGCTCAAGCTTTACCCTCTGGCAACCCCCCTCCCAATCCCCTTGTTCTGCCCCCTCTCCTCCGACTACCCCTCGAGATCAGGCAATTGATCTACTCCCACCTACTTCCTCCTGCCTGCGATCCTCCAATTCGCGGTCCCCATCCACGACAGCTGCAAACACACATCCTCCTCACCCAACCGATACCCATTGTCCTACTCTCTCTCAACCACCACATCCGTTCCGAGGCCATCCCTCTTCTCTACGGCACTCCTACACAAACCATCTATATAACAGTAGACTACAATCTCTGGGCTCACAAGACCCAGCGAGGGGATATCATCCTCTCGTCCGCAATAACATCTGCTATCAAACATGTCCATCTATCCATCCATCTAGGGTCCGAGAAGCGGAACACCAAGCCTGGAGAGATAGAAGCGGATGCACGTGTATCTGAGGTGAAGAAAGGGATCAAGAAAGCACGGAAGTGGCTGTCTGGGGCCGATCTTCAAACTCTGAGGATTAGCTGGCAAGAACCACCGCAGACGTTCACATGGGAACAGAAGAAAGATATACTGGACGGAGTGAGACCACTACGCCCGCGAGAAGTCGATGCTGGCGAGATCAACTGGGGCCTGAGTTGGAATAAAGGAAGGAAGTATAGATTTGAAGTTGCGTATCTAAAGGAATTAGAGCGGGAACGACAACCCGAAAACGCTTTATAGGAAATAGAGGAGGAAGGCATTTTGATCTGTTTTTGGTATTTTGATAGGATGGTCAAGATCAGAAGGAACGACCTGCCAAGGGAACATTTCCCAACGCCGCGCTATGAGTTTAATACATTAATCCAACAAGAAACCGCCGTGTTAAAATTGCAGAAGCTTCTGCTTGCCTGCTGTATCTGCTCTTTGGGTCGAGAAGGAACAGAACTTGTCCTTGATCGCCACCACCTCATACGTTCCCTCCTGCGAGGCCCTTATCGACATGCTGTGCTCCTCAGAAACCTCGTGTCTAGTCTCCAGAATCTGAGATCGCTGCCCCTTGCGAGCATTGGTGCTTCGAGTATACGTGAACTCGAATGGCGGAGTACCCCAGAATTCAAATAAGATCTCTGCCTCTCCACCCTCGTGAATGTCTACCTCCATTTGTATTCCTTTGCTGATTTTGACGCTCGGCATTGGGTGGATTATCTTCTCGATTTTGGTGCTAGCCTTGCAGTCGCTCGCTCTGTCTTTTACAGCGGTGATGGTGAATTTACCTGGTGCCTCAGCGATACGCCTGAAGGTCGTGCTTTGGGATTTGGCCACTCTCGACTTGCCCTCGAAAGTGTGCCATATCTCGAAAGGTGCAGTTCCAGACAAGGTGTATGATATCCTGTCTCCAACACAGTAGTTTGTTCTTTGATCCAGAGAATGAATAACTGGGACATCGTAGACTTGGACCTGCACATGCGGTGCTCCATATTCAGTCTTCTGCTGGCATCCATGCGCATCACGAACCTTCCGTACACTGACTTGATGAATACCAAGAGACAATACGTTGTGTGGAATCCTGAAATCGTAATGATTCGATTCGACATTTGGTATCTTGACAGTCTCAGGTCGAGAGCTACCCTGATGTTTGACATCGACTTCGAGGCTGAATGGAGGGACACCTTCTAGCTTGATAGGTATCACCTCATTGCCATCCAGTTCCTCTTTGCAGTATTTGTAAGACTGGCCTGGCTTGACGAAGTGAGCCGAGGGTTTCCGATTAACCTTCTGCTCAAGGATCACAGGTGAGTATTCCTTTGCTTTATGATCATACAAAGCATCAGATAGTTCCGAGAACTTGTACTCGTAGTTTCCTGCCTTACTTGTATCCATGGAAATTGTCGCAACTCCAAGGGCAGCTTCGAATTCCTTGTTGATGATAGACCCTGATCCATGGATGGGCTTGTGTCGAACTTGGTACTTGACATTGTATGGAGCCGAACCTGTCTAAGAGTCAGTGCATGAGCGCATATTACGTTAGCAGGAGCACAAACCAATGAGATTGACCTCCACTGCATCAATGTCACCCTCGCAGACCTCGCGCTTCACATACTTGTTGCCATCTGGGATGAGTACAGCAGAATCTGCTATTCTGATCTTAGGCCGAGGGAACCATTCAACCTCAAATTTAGATGACGCAGGATCCACAGTTCCTGGGCACTGGTCATCAGATACCTCCAGAATCTCATACGTGCCCCGCTGATTCACTTTAACCACATCATTGGTAAGTCTTGCGCTCTGTTCCAGTATCTTTCCGGATGGATCGTCAAGGTTCCGGTATTTGATTGACCAAGGGGGTCGTCCAGTAAGCCGAATAGGCAAAGCAATCTGCCTGCCCTCAATTTCGACAGTCTTATGCTTGCCTTCTAGATGTCCGAACGACACCTTTGGTCTCTGGCGCCTCACAGTAAACCTGACCTCACTATTCAAGAAGATCTTGCAACCAGTTCTGTCCTGAACACTTGTCAGTGCCAGTAGGTAATCCCCACCTTTAAGCAGTGGATCAGTCTTGATGTTGAAGATGTCCGTCTCAATATTCGCTTCCTTGATCTTTTTCCTCTTGCCATCGTGGACCAGCTCATATTCCAACGTGAATGGCTTTTCGCCAGAGAGTTCGACGTTCATCTCTACCGGCTCCTCAATGCATGCGTCAATGGGGCCAGATGGACGTCGCAAGTAAGCGGATGCGGGAGGTTTCACATCCTGTTCCAGTGCCATGCCGCTTCCACTCAATTGATGACCCTTATATACCGTATCATCAATGGATGTGAAGAAATACTTGAAATGTCCAGCCTCTCTAGGCTTAAGCTCTAGCTGATGGCGTAGAGCATCGATTCTGATCTTTTCCGATTGCGTGCCACTCTTTGTCACAATGTCATATCGCACAACGAATGGTGGTGAGCCAATGAGATCCAGGTCAACAAGCAAGCCAATCGAGTTGCCAGCGCATTTGTCGTTGATGTTCTCCGCACTGAGAGACAGTCCTGGTTCAGGTGGATTCAGCAGCAGACACGATGCCGGCTCTCTGATTTCTCCATCGCAGAACTTGCTCTTAACGCCAGTCAAAGTGTAAAGACCTGGTTGACGGATGGTTGGTTGATTGTGAGCTGTTTTGGCGAAGAATTCTTCAAAAATAACTTCCTGACCATGATCTCCGCTCTTTGTGAGAGAATCCAAAGGCGAAAACTTCCACGTAAGGGTATGAGAGGTGTCATCGGGTGTCCGTCCGGGGGAGTAGTACTTGACTGGTAGTTGCACCGTCTCTCCCTTGGCCACCTTTATCGGGTTTCGAGAATCGCAATTCTCCAATTTCGAGAGCGGACGCTCGTGAACCGTGAATGACTGCTCAAGATGCGCTCCTTTAGGATATATATGGTCGACATCTTCTGCCTCGGAGGAGAAGTTGGCCACGTTGCCTGTAGCGTCATGAATCTCATCAACCGAGTAGAGCCATTGACCACTAGGCATCATTGACTCATTCAGAGGCACAGTAATACGATGAGAACGAGCCCATGAAACGTCCTGAGACCCAGCCTTAACCAGAGTACCGGCACCTGCATAACCGAGGAGGGGAGAGGCAAAATTCTCTGGTTGTATGCTTTGGAAGTGATGCACGCTCTGGTCACTATTCACAGTACGACTATAAACAATCTTCAGGGGCGGAGTACCTTCAATCTCCATCATCAAGTCGGAGAGATCACCGAGGCATCGATCACCACCTGTCGATTTGACAACTGCTTTAGGGCACGTCACAACAAGCGTATCAGACATTCTGCGTTGTACTTCCAATTTAGTCTTGTCCATGACTTTCTGAAGTCTGTAGAGACCTGGCTTCTTCGCGAGATAGTTGATGGTTAGGAGCGATTCTGTGTCGGTTCTGCGGACATTGTTGACTTCCTTATGTGACAACACGATAGTTTCGTTGAGGTTCGTATCGAAGTCGATTCTCAGCAGCTCAACAGACTTCGGCTTGGTTTGATTGAAGTAGAGCGGAATACTGGCCACGGGACGAGTACTGTCGATGCAAAACGAGAATTGGTCTGGATTCATGGTAACAGATCTGGCCCGGGGTTAGCTCGGTATCCATGCAAGCGTAGATTTTAACGGTACTCACCCTTCTGGCAGAACATTGATGATTTGCTTTCCCATTATCAGAGATGAGTTGTGCAGAATATTGCTTGCCCGGACACTATGCTCAGAAACAGAGATCTCGCTGTCAAAAAATGTTTTAGCCATAGCTATAAGCCATCCTTCAATCGGTAGCTGCTCCAATATTAGCAGAGGCGTTAAAATGAGACCAACCGCAAAACTCACAGGGACTCGGAACATCAGCATGGCATTCATACCCGCATGCAGTATCCATGCCATAGACGATGTTGTCTCCGACCATTCCAGCCATGGTATCCGCATGAGAGGCATGCCATACAAGAAAATTCCATCTAACACAAACCACTTCACAAAATATCCAAGAGAGGCTGTCTCCTCCTGTACAAGTGTCCACCAATCGTACACACGCAAGGCGAAAAGGATCCCATAGATTGCAAAGACGCATATGCGCTGGGTCGGGGCATCAATGAGGTTGACTGGGATCACTGGAGTGCTCGACGTGGGAGCTGAGGCTGTCGCAGTAGCATCTGGGAGATTTGGCAGAGGTGACCGTACCCTCGAGGCATCTTGGAGAGGATCTCTAGAATCTGGGCTTCGCTGGGTAGATTTTGGCGTTGACGGGTACGCCGACCGCATGCGAGGTGTTCCGTTCATGGCATACTCTTCGAGGCCCCTCTGGACACTCGGGGAAGTCGAGGTGTTGGAACGAAGCTGCGCGATTGCCTCGAGTCAGTCCGAGCAGGTAGGTAGCTAGCTTCCCAGTATTTACTTTCGCGGAGTGCAGGAAGATTTCGCTGAAGGTTGTCCTGCGCTAAGTACGGGAGGGAGGGAGAATGCGACGTTGGTGAGAGCTAAGAGGCGCCGCAGTGTTGTTGTGAAGTTCTGGCTGGTGTTTGTTGATATCTCTTTGTTGTCAAGGTTCGAAAATGAAGGAAGCTGGAGGCTCGCGTACATACAAAATCGACGCGCGCGACCCAAAATCCACGGGCCCACCTCCATCAAGCCAAGCCAAGTGCCAGGGGGGTGGCTCGGACCGTATCAACTTTGTTCCTTTCATATCATTTCTCATCTCACCCCGTCGTATCCCACGTCCTCCGAGCAGTAGACTCAAGTTCATCTTTAGTGTTCACTGTTGACCTGATATTCGAGTTCACCTCTGTACGCGAGATGAGGAACTTTTCGAACTCAAAAGAAAGAAAATGTCTCCATCTAAGCAATGACTGACTTTCCCTCTCCTTCTGAGCTTCCTTACAATTTCTCCCGCGCGCGACTTGTGTTGTTCCAGAGCCTGCTCCGGAGCTTTACTTGTTTATTTCTTCCCTTCCTTTCTAGTCCATCGCTCATCTCTGCGGCGTCTTTCAGCAATCGTCATTCTTTGTAGTGACAGTGCAGCATCCGTCGGTCCAGTCTTAGAAATCCTGAGATCGCTCGCCGAACAGCCTTTGTTTCATTCCCATTTCAATTCCACGTTGTTTATCCGGGGTCAGAACCTGTTTAGAAAGTCTCAACGGGGAAGGCAATATGGAAGTCGTTATGGAAGGTTCCACTGACCAGCAGCCCCTTGGCCTTGGTATCTCAGACTACGGAGAACAGAGACAATCTTCTACTGTTCGATCTGATACTCTAGTACCCAACCAGAGTCCAGAAAAGGCTCCGAGCAGCACATCCTCAGTCAAGGCTACTACACCAATTGCTCAAGTCGGGTCAGAGGAGAAGGCCAAGATCAATACATCTTCGGTCGCTGCCGCCATTACCCCTACTCAAGTCGATTCTCAGAGAAAGACCCGCAGCCACACACCTTCTATCAAATCTGCCACTTCTACTTCTCAAGTCGATTCCCTGAAAATTACGGCCAACGAATACCTTAGTTCGATGGATGTTGGTTCTACCATGTCTCCAAGAAACCTACGAAAGAGAAAGGAGCCACCTACCTTAATGTTTGATCCTGTCACTGAAGCCATGAGACCCTTGACCGACGAGGAGCGCCAAAATTGGAAAGGCTGGGTTGAACTTGAATCTGATCCTGTAAGTGTATAATACCTCCGTTGCCCGTCTCAAGTGAACCACTACTACATCTTGAAGCTAACAACATCCCAGGCTCTCTTCAACTTCATATTACGCAAGTGGGGCATCCAAGATGTCAAGGTTCAGGAGGTCTTTGGATTGGACGAAGAGTGCATGTCTTTTGTGCCGTAAGTACTTTGCTCGTCATTCCCTTCCTCCCACTGATTCTCCTTCCAGTAAGCCAATTTATGGAATGATCTTCCTGTTCAGATATCATGATGACGATGCCGAGGCACTCGAAGATGCTGAGAAATGCCCTAAGCATGTTTGGTTTGCAAATCAGGTAAGAACGCATCTCGGCCCTGCAAAACTTCCACGACTGATGAGTATGCAGACTACGAATAACGCATGTGCTACGATTGCTCTCTTCAACATTGTTATGAACATCCCCGGCCTTGATCTTGGCGAGAACTTGCAAAACTTCAAGGAAGCCACTCAAAAATTGAAGCCAGCCTATCGAGGAAAGAGACTTGGAGACAACCAATTCATCCGTGGTATTCACAACTCGTTCGCTCGGTAAGCCCCAGATCTCCAATTCAGATGAAAACAACTACTGAGCGACACTCTTAGGAAGATAGACATTCTCAACGCCGATCTCTGTCTCAAGCACGAGTACGAGAAGTGGGTCAAGACCAACAAGAATCCTCCAAAGAAAGCCCCTGCCAAGAAGAGCAAGGCAGAGAAGAAGCAGGACGACGATGAGCCCGGCTATCATTTCATTGCTTATGTTCCAATCCGAGGTGAAGTCTGGAGACTGGATGGCCTTCAGCGTGAACCCGTTAAGCTTGGTAAGCTCAACGCCCTCTCTACCTACTATATAGAGCTAACCTCAAGAAGGTGATTGCGGAGATGACTGGATTGACGTCGCAAGTGCCAATATCATGCAGCGTGCTCTTCAGTATCAGGATGACGGTGTTGAATACTCTCTCATGTCCCTCTGCAAGAGCCCCACCCGGGCCGGCATGGAGGAGATGGCCGTCAACATGCGTCTAGTCCAGGCACTTGAGAAGACCCTGGATGAGACCATTCCAGACTGGAAGGTGTACATTGAATCACGCACAGCAGCCACTATCGAAGATCTCCTCAAAACCTGCAAGCTCACCCAGGATCTCGTCGACAGGGCCACCCCTTCCGAATTCGACCAAGCCAAGCTGGACACAGCTGGTGGCGATCCCGCCAAAATCATGGACCTGTACACAGATCTGGTCAAGGAGCAGGATCATCTTCGAAGTGCCTACATGCAGGAGGTTGGCATGATTGGTCAGGAGGACGAGCAAGCCTTGAAGAGGAAGGTCGATCATACTCCTATTATCTACAAGGCCATGCAGGCGCTTGCCGGGGCAGGTGTGCTCAGAGATATCGTCAATGATGTCCGAGAGCAGGCGGCCAATGATGAGAATTGAGTGAGCCTCACCGTATCTTCATGAACTATCAAGTGCTGAAACGCAAGGAAGTTCACAGATGGATGAGCAATGGTCAATGTGTTGGAGGAAGAATATTCTCATGCCATTCCGCAAACGGGGAGGCAGTGATATTTGAGGGTGGTTGAACAAAGGTCATGATGTTGGAGTAAAAAGCGTATTTTCATGGATTTCCGAGGTCACGAAAGCAGCAAGAATTAGTGGGATGGACGAAGGTCATCATGTTAGAGGTAGAGAGAGCGCGCGCATTTCCATGCGTTGCAGAGCAGGACAAGCAACAAGGACGGATGGATGTATGAAAGGCGGAATAAGAGCAAACTCAAGGGTTCAAACCTCGACAAGCAATATGAGCAATTCAATTCTCAATAAGAATCATATTCACAAATTTGCATCCAAATTTCGAAGGAGTAGGTAAGACGCTTGCGATCGTTTCATTATTTCATCATTTCCAACATCGAATTTTTGATTCTTGATTAGGTTTTGATATTCAATCATCGGGGTACTCGTCCCTCACATTCGAAACAAAAACGCGCTTTTCCTTATCCCATCGCTTAAAATACCGACCAGCGAGGCTCATCAGGGATGTCGGCACTTCCGGCTCGATAATCTCGATATTCTCCTCCGCCACATAGCGGATGCTGGTGTCCTCTACGCTAAATGTCCTGCTCGTCAGCTGAGACTCTTGGACAGAGGAGGGAGATACTTACAGAGCGTGGTAGAAGCTTTGGTTCCTCCCCCGCGACAGGGAGTCAACATTGTTGTATACTATCCAGTCGGAGCCCATGCCACATTCAATGTCCCAGCCTGTGATGACGGCAGTGTAGGCGTAGCGTCTATGGCGGAAGACCTGCCCAATGTTGTATTTGACGCCATCTCTTGACGCAGGGGTGTTGCGTCGACGAAGCTGTTTGGGAGTCTGATCTGCGGCACGTACAACACGCAGCGCCTCTTGGAGTTCTGAAGGTCCGCGGCCAGATTGGCTGCTGTATAGCGGCACCACGTGCTTTTCTATCAGGATAGCATCCATTGGGTAAAGTCGCTCGAATCTCTCCAGGATCAGAGGTATAAATTGACTTTGAGCTGTCGAACCTACTCGTCGGGAAGGATTTCCAAACATGTAATGTGCCCACAATGCCGAGTAGAAAGCATTCTCCAAATCGGCCGAGGGGTTTGCGTGGAGTCTGATTGTTGGGTGCCCTGTATTCTCTGTACTCGTGTTGTGCGCCCTGAACTCCTGAACGGTTGCCAGGATATTCCTCGATGTACGAAGTACTACATCTGTGGTAGTGGAATCCGACAGCACAGCAGAAAACTGTGATTGTTGGATCCCCCACTCTGCCAGCATCACGCGCAGACTTGGGAGAGAAACCTCTTCATCTGATCGATACGGGTCTAGGTACATGGGGTCGGCAGATGTAGCTTCTGGTGCCAGTTCTCTGCCATCAAGATTCTCTCCTTGAGGAGGCAAGACCATTGCATGGGCGTGACTGGGAACACCACAGCATCGGGCATCGAGACCCAATCTCTGACCCAATCCACAAAAAATTGCAACAGAAATCAGTGGTAACGAAGGATGTTCTCTGTCTTGCAGTGCAATGCCAATATAGTTGTTTTGCAAGTCTCGGTATGCTATGTCTGATGAGATGCCTGTAAGATTGTGATGTCGGAGGAAAGCCACTGCTGCAATGGCTGTCTTTCTCGCGGAATACTGATTGAAGCCAGGATGCTCGGCACGAAACTGGGCTGCAAGCCTATCCAGAATATCCGAGATCTGGTAGGGGAAGCTTAGCAAGATATAGATGATATGTGAAGGTGTAGTCCTACCTCCCGAAGATCTCCATGCTGGTCATGCAACACAAATAGGTCGAATGCTCCCAGTGCTCGTTCTAGTGGGACTGTTTCGCCCCTTACAACCTTCTCCCATTCTGCCAAAGCGTTGGCTCGGTGGACATGGTCAAGAACAGAATTGGCATAGTATCTGCACATAGGTCAGAATATTCCTATACGTGGTGCCATAGCGCATACCGTCTCGCAAGGACATCTTCAGCTGTCTCATTGGTTCGGCAATGTCGTAGTAAAGTGTCTTTTGCATCATAGCCAAATTCAGCTATGGCTTGGTATTTCGATATGCGATTGGATTGCCGTTCTAAAATGCTGTCCAAAAGAGCACTCGTCTCGATATCAACCTTCCTCCGGCGTGTGTATAAAAGCTTCCAGTCCACATCTCCCACACCCTGCAAGAACTTCTGTTGGATCTGATGCTTCGAGTCCCAGTACTTGAACTCGATTCGGCAATGATATCTCCAGAGCAAGGGCTCACTGCATAGCCCGCTCAGGCGTTTCGAGACTCTCTGGATATGCAGGAGCACGTCGAGCGGCGGGCAATAGAATAGGATGTGTTGAAGTACTTCGTCTGGGAGGGCTGTCAGGGCCAGAGGGTTGCTTTCACCGCGACTACGGCTATTGGAGGTTGGATACATTTCCCAAACAAACAGAGGCGTCTACGGACCGTTGACGGGGAGGAGGAGGATTCGAGGTCTGTGAAGGGTTCCGTAGGAGAGAAAGAAAGGCTGAGGTCCGCGGCCGCGGCTTCGAAAGTTAATCGACGTCAATATCCCGGCCTGGACCTGGACGACCCGCCACCTTTGAAAAGTGGGGAACGAAAGAATTGGGCTGGGCCAAGCATACGAAAAGTCTCCGCTTATCAGCTTATCAAACGCGGGGAAGAAAAGACCAAGAAGGGAGAAGGGGAAGAACGAAGAAGCACGTGCAAGCAAGTGCAAGCAAAACAGACTGCAGGGTCAGTGTGGCTGTGGCTGTGGCTGTGGCTGTATCAATACTAGATGGTGGTGCAGTACTGACCGAACTGCAAGTGCAGTTGCAGTTCTCCATACATATGTCCTTCCTTGGCTTGGCTGAAGGAAGCATAAGAATTAAAAATGCTTGCAGCCAGGATGGCTGGCAATGATGGCAGAGATCAGCAGCTGCATTTGATTGGCATAAAGTGGGTGACTCTCCTCTATCTGAAAAGTCTCCCTCCTTCTATTGGTCTTTGTCTGCTTCCCCTTCCCCTTCCCTTCCCCTTCTACTCCACGGTCCATTCAGCTCGGAACGGACGAGCTAAATCCCAAAGGACAGTAGGTACGGTAAAACGAGGGAAATGTTTATGGCTGACGGCCAATCAGCATGCTGGTCATATATTCCCGTGGCCGAAGAGCAGGCCGGGCCGGCTTCTAGACTTTTTCATCCCCTGCCTTACCTTGGATACTATTATCAGCATATTATCAGCAAGTCAGTCCATGACTTTCGCACTACCTCCAGTCTGTCCAGCTCCTTCGATCGTGCCTTTGGGTGATACTGTAGTGATAATAACTCGAGACAAGATTTCATGACAGGGCTTGTCCGGTGAGTGAGTAACGGATTTGCATTCACCTCTCGGCACGACCGTGGTGAGAGAGAGGGTGAGGCTACTAACAAGCCTTGCCACGCCGCCTTCCCTCCGAATTTCTCCTCCCTTCTTCACTTCGCTTCTTCGGCACGTCATTTTTGGGGATTTCCACTCAATGAGTTGAAGTTTTGATCTTCAGGCGGCCTGCTGTTGATCACAGTACTGTAAACGCCCTCAAGCTGCGCTCCTTCCTTCAAGCCACCTGACCTGGCCTGGCTCGGGTCCTCGGGTCCTTGCCACCACCACCTCATCAGTACCAACCACATCAATTTAAGTCTCGGGAACAGCAGATCGTCACGCGCTCGATCTAGAGTAAATCCATTAGAAGTACAATACAGCTAAACAAGAAATAAAACTTTTTTTTTTAAAAAAAAAGGAATACAGAAAAATAAAAATAAACTCCTAAAACTGCGATACATATCACCAACTCCAGCATCGTCAGAATGAAGTTCGGCCACGAGTTCAGAGAGGTCTTGGAGAAGGAGCGCTTCCCTCCCAACTGGGTAGACACCGCCATTCCCTATCGGACACTCAAGAAGCTCCTGAAAAAGGTCGGTCGACCTGTTCTGATTCCCTTCCCTCGCAGAGACCTTGTCTTTGAAACGATGTTCTGACTCATCTAGGTTCAAGGAGAACTCGAAGGTCTGGGTCTTGACCCAGCAACTCTCGCACAACTGCACCAATCCAGCCCAGAGGAAGAAGACGGTAATGGTAATGGCAATAGCAATAGCAATGGCCTTGCTTTTCAGTACGACTTCGAAGGAGACGAAAAATTCGTTCCAAAGTTGAGGTTCTACATCGATGTCGAGAATGGTACTCCGATCAGCGCGGCATTGTCACCAGAGACAAGACGCTATTTTGAAGCACAAGCGTTAAAGCCCAAGGAAAATCCGCCTGCCAGTCCCTTGGACAATGACGGCCAAACAGATAATCCTCCATCAGAAGAGTATGTACCCCTGGTCAGATTCCGGATTGCGAAGCCCCAGAACCTCCTGTCCTCTACCTCCCTTCTGAGACTACACAGGCTACTCATTGGCACTTTCATTGACTTTCGAGTAGGACCACAATCACGGAGGAATCCGACAATCTTCGGCGGATAGATGTCCAACTTCGTTTTGATGCCGAGTTTTTTGGACTGCTCCAAGGAGACGTCACTTCGTTGGACAATCTTCAGGCTCAGGAGCAAAAGAATTTGACAGATGAGATCCAAGCTCTGTCATCTCTTATCACTGAAGTATCCAAGTGAGTACCTTTTAGCCATCCATAGCTTTGAAAGCTGTTGGGACAGTGCTAAATTGCTTAGACCGAGACCCGGAGGATTCCACAAGACCGACCTGAACAGATGGAGGCAACTCTTCGATCTGTACCTCCAAGCAGGCATATTCTTCTCCACCAATGAATTTGATCATGGTAGCCGAACCAGTGCTATGGCCGCTCAGAAGCTGCAATGGTTTCAAGGTGAGGTAGTCAAACAAGACATAATGGGACTCTTCAAATTGAAGGCCAGCCACGAGGCTCTTCAGCAGTTCGTAAAGATCAACATTGGGATTCTACAACATCTGAAGTTCCACGAGATCAACCAGCGTGCCTTCTCCAAGATTTTGAAGAGTACGTTCAATGTTATGTTATAGCAACCTGCAGTACTGACCAGACTCAGAATTCGACAAGAGAACGAACCTTGGTGCCGCGAAAACATTTCCGAAGCTTATAATGTCAGATACGAACATGTCCGATTCAATGTCAAAGGCTGTCTGCGCTCAGGTTTCTCAGCAACTTCTTCAGATCGTGCCTCAGGTCGAGGATTATTCCTGTCCAATTTGTTGTGACATCTGCTGGAGGCCTGTACGATTGAATTGCAAACATCTTATCTGCATTCGCTGCGCAGTCGTCCTGCAAAAACAGATGAAACGGACTTGTCCTATGTGCCGAGAAGATGTCATCATGAAGGCTGATACAGGTAAGCTGTCAGATTGCGTTCTCTCCCTACGCTCATTTATATCTACGATTGATACTTTGGCGCATGACTACTTTGAGAAGAACAGCAGAACATTCTGATAATCGTTGCTAATCATCTATCTACCACAGACAACATCGACAGAGACCTAGAAAAATTCCTTCGGAAATACTTTCCCAAGGAAGTCCTCCAGAAGCAAATCGCAAACGAAACAGCGCACGGCATTGAGCAGTTCGGCCCTTATTACACCCACCCTTCCGAGAGTAACTGCGTCGTCATGTGAGAGACAGGCTGGTTGGTTCCAGGAGAGAAAGGAAGAGATAGCAGGAAATTGCGAATGATACCCCATCCAAAACAAGCCTTTGTATTGTATAATTTTAATGTACATAGCGTAAGCCCGAGCGTTAATGTCTATAGCCCATCTCTGTGTTGTGTGATACGATGACAAGTGAACTCAGAGAAGGGCTTTGCGAAGTTGTGAGATATAAGTTATTGACGAAACCGCTAGAAATCCAGTAGACAACTCTCGAGTAGAACTTTGAGGTCAAGATGATTCACAACAAGCTTTAGTAAAGCGCAGGTGCCTAGTGTAGGTAACGTTGTGTTAAGTAAGAATTTGCCAACGACTTACCCGGATGCATAAGGCTGTTCTAAAATAGCGAGTACATACAATTTAAGTCTTCGGAGACTTTTCTCTCCGACGACGACTGTGTATTTATTATAAGCATTCCCAGTCGAAGTGCACTAGTGTATTCTATCAAGCGATAGTCTCTTTCCCTCTCCCAGTCATGTAAACAAAAGCTTCCTTTCGATCACAATGTACTCATACACATATGCCTTCTGACTGCATACATTAGGATATGCGAGATATCAACTTTTCATATTCGGGACTATCTGCTGCACACAATCGTCTTTCCATTTGAAGCTGAGTGAAATATAAGCCATTTCTCGCCTTGTCAAGACAGAACAATCACCTGCAGATTTCAATGTCTGAACCATCAGCACGAGATAGCACTATTGCAGAGTTCACTCGCACTCCTACTCAAATCAACGAACTCGAGAAGGACAGTGAACTTTTGCGATTAGTAAGGTAGAAAGATCCACCATACACCAGTTTCGTGGGTAGTTTATTTATCTATCTGGATTTAGTTTCGAATAAGGTGTACAAAGTAAAGCGCAATCCGGGCCCATATCCACATTACAAATAGCAGTCTCCAAGGATAGACACCTATTACATCTCGTATCCGCCATGAAAACAGGTACGAAACATGCCCCGGCTTATAATTTCTCAGGTTCGTAGGGCTTTAAACCCCCAAAACGACGATTTCTCGAGAATGGGAAGGAAAGTGTTAGCCCCAGAGTCCAAAACTTGTCCGCATGCTCAGTAAATATGTAGTCCATAGTTAGTTAAGCACAGCTGGTTTATTGGAAGTGGAGGGAGCAATAGAAGAGTGACACGGGCATGGAATGACTTTTCGCCATGACAGGAGAAATGGAGTTCGGAAATTCTAGCTCAATTCCATACGCCGGCTAGCCTGTGCTGACTGTAAACCAAACCTAGCAAGTTCACGGCTTGGTCAAATGCACGCACCCGAATGCCCAACGCCCCTTCCTAATACCAAACCAATCCCAATTCCAGTCGCCTAAGCATTCAATATGGTATCATCGTCATCATCGTCATCAAAGGTTTCTACCTCGTCAATAGCACCCTCACGCTCCGTACTAAGTCCTTGGAGTGGAGGCTCTTTCTCTGCAACGTGGATGACTGCCTTTCCCTGAACTTCTTGGACTGCTCGTCGCCATTCTCTCCAGTCTTTCTCATCTCGGATCAAAAAGGCAATTAGCATGCTTGGATCCATCTCCTTGATGTGGATTCGACGTAATCTCCTTGTGTGACAGGAGTCAATGTCCTCTTGAGAGTAATCCTCGATCTTCTCTGGTAAGGGTAGGGCGGGGCGAGTTTGATGGGGATCCAGGTAGAAGAAATATTGTCCTTGGACACCAATAAAGTAGTGTGAGGAGGATGGTTGTCCACTAAAGATGTATTAGCTTGATTACAATGACCCATGGATTTAAAGGCGGACCCTGCAATTCCAATAGACTGTGGCATCTGTAAAGCAGATTTCAATGCTTCCCAATAAACAGGTGTGATTTTATCGAGGCCCAGTCTCGTGCCAACCAGAATTAATGTCGGTTTGAAAGACTTGCCATCCGGCTTTGCAATCTTCATGAAGGAATCTTCATAGACCTCCAGGCCGTCACCAGTCAAGTAAACTCGTAATTCCGAAGACTCGTGGTCATTTGTTAAGGCTCTAGACTCAGTTAGCGTGAGACATGGTCAAGAGGCCGAGGTAGTCTCACTGAATACAACGTGCTGTTGCTGAAGGTCCAAACCACTCCCCGGGATGCTTCCCACAAGCTGTTGCTCCATGTTCAACGAACTTATGAATAGAGTAGGGTGCTTTTGGGTTGTCTGCAAACAACGATACGATCCCCCGTTCTTCCAAGCTCGCAGATCCCCGGCGCCAATCTATACAGGGCATTAGCTTTGGCAGAAATAACGATTCGAAAGAATGCTTGACCTCTACCCATTCGCAACATAACAAGAGCATTCGCAAGGAGACTCTGCCCAGATCTTATCATGCACCCCCAGCCAGTATCAGATGTAAACCCAGCTTGGTCAACTAGTTGACTTCGCAGACGAACTGATAATGACATCGACGAAGCGGCCTTTGGATCTTGCGATTTGGGGATAGTTGGAAAGTTGGAGCGGTATGTGAGCCATATTCGAGCTTCGAAATCGTCTAGAAAGGGCGAGGGCCACCCTCCGCCTCCATCTTGTTCATCATACGCCCGCCCCGAGTTTATGCTACTAGCTGTACTGTCTGGCGGAGTGACAGGATTTGCTGGGCGGGCAGGCCCCGTAGAAGCCGATTTTATATCAGGAAGAGAGGTGGATGTCGCATCAGGCGGTCGGGGTTTCGTCGAGACCTTATATTCCTTGCCCAGGCACCATATCGGAGACCGCGCTGCAGTATCGTTTGTTGGCTCAGGATCCCAGAAATACTGCACAATCCGCTTGTATTTGCCAAAGTCAACAGTCGTCATGTTCACTGGTTGTAGCTTTTGAGGACCGGCAGCGAAGGCATCGACCAGACGTTGATGGGGGGTTGGATGGGAATGGCGGGGAACGTGGGGCAAGGCCAGGCAGGCAGACGATCTCGAAGTCCAGGACCTAAGTAGGTATACCGTACAAAGAGTGAGTGGCGTTGAAGGCGAGCTGTTTGTTGTGATGATAGGTAAGAGATGTTCTGATGAGGAGACGCGGGATGTGAGACGTACAGTAGCTGTTTGTTGACTCAGAGCTGTGGGGTGGTGATTGAAGCAAAGCGAGGAGGATTGATGAGGGCGGGAGAGGCGCAGGGGGAGAGGGAGAGGGAGCTTGCAGCGTGATGGTCTGCTTCTGACCGACGACCGTGTCACTGGGCTGGGCTGAGTATAGTGTGTGTGTGTGGATTTTACATTCGAAGTATGCATGTGTAGAAAGATATCAATCACATTTGTTCGCAAGTCAATCTTCTCGGACTTCTTTTCGTGTTTCGCCTAGGTACTTACATACTTGTGCCTTGCCTTGGTTGATGTGTTTGTTGATTGTTGAGCTGCCTTACCTTATTGGCGATAAGCTCTCGCCAAGTGTATGAGGTACGTCGTGCAGGAAACTGATGCTCGGTCCCTGAATCATTCTTCACCAAGTGAAGCTGCTCAGACTTCACTGCTCCTTTCTGTTACCACATTTGAGGAGGAAATGTTCTCCATCTCTGGACCACGAAGTCGATAAGAACAACAACCACCACCGTTGCTGCCGCCGCCACTATGCCGCGGCCCAAGAAAGCAGCTTCGAAGAGGGGCAACCTGCAAGCCTCCCGCGGTGCTGATCGAAAACCAGTTGATACTTCGTTTGTACCATTCAGTGGTACTTCCGCTCCCAAAAAAGGCCATGGTGAGAATTGCTTCAGTTGGGAGTCGATCTTGGATTTGTACTGACTATTGGACCAGCCTTCACGCTCCACGAAGAAGCTCGTAATACTGAACGCCACCCGTCATTCTGGAATACCGACCAAAGACTTCGAGATAGTAGGGTCAGTTTCGTGAGCGCTGGTAGAATCGTGCCAATCGAGCCAGAAGATACCGAAGCTGCTCTTGCAGAGATGACTCTGGAGTCCCCGAAGGCAAGTGGCGGAGAAAAGAATGCAGATGAGGACCAAGAGCAGGAACATGAGGAGATAAAAGATGAGGCAGGGGAAGACGAGGTAGAAGAGCAATCTACACCCGAAGAACCTGCCCATTCGCCCATAGAGACCCCAGTTGATGCGGACACCTTCGATTTCGTTGTAGATACTCATGGCAGCGGGCCGATCCAAACTGGCATGCCTCCACCGAAGTTTCGCTCGGCATCACCGACACCTTCCAACTCCAGCGAAGAAGTCATCCTTTTCCGCGGACGTGGTCGGGACCAGCAAGCCAGAAGTGTTTCAAAGCCTTCTCAGCCTTCCAGAAAGATTCCCGAGAACATCGACGCAAAGATTAGAATAGTCGAGGATAAAATCCATGAGCAGACCGAATTACTCCAAGAAGTCATTGCTGAAACTCGCACGTCTGTCCCACAAGCATCGCTAAAGAGAGTCGAGAAAGCCGATTTCGAGCCAATTCTTCCCCAAAGGTCCAATGGTCGTGGTCGCGGTCGCAGAGGAGGTCGCCGCTGTAAAAACAAGACCACCGAAAAGCTGGAAGAAGATGCCATGATTGCGGACTATATAGCCAATATGGATGAGGAGGATCCCACGTTCAGATCATTTAATCAACGTGATCTGGGTGGTATTGAAGAAGAGATCTGGCAAAACACTGAAGCTTCGTCTGGAGAAGCCACGATGGAGCCAACTCGAGCAGATCAAGGCGGATGGAACCGGTCAGACATCGAAGACTTCGATGACTTGGGTACTTCTGATGGGGTCATGGGAGAAGTTCAAGCCATTCTGTCTAAGCGAGAGCGTGCCTCTGGTACCCAGTATCTTGTCGTGTGGGAGGACCAATCCATTGATGAGGCTCGATGGGTACCTGTCACAACGTTGACGAGTGTCGTCGCGCTGACATTCATCGAAACCTTTGAAGCGGAGGAGAAGCTCGTCGCTGAGTTTCAAGATAATGAGGAGGAAGATACCAGCGATTCCGATGATCACCTCGAAATAGACGTTGAGGTAGAGGAGGATGAAGACGAAGAAGATTTGATTCAGAGAAAGATTGATGGTATGACCGACGAAAGAATTGCAAGGCTGCTTTCGAAGCAAGAGGAGCTCGGTATGGGTTCTAATGAGATTCTACTCTTTGATGAGGACGAGGACGATGATGCTGATGCAGGCTTTACGCGATCATCTTTTAGAGCATCTAAGTCAACAAATGCTAAATCTTCACGTGGACTTCAGCGGGCGAAGGGCGACTTCCCATCTGCAACCCTACTAGCTGATGCATATGATGGTTTCGACGTCATGGACTTTGACCGACCAAGTCTGAAGAAGAAGCCCAAGGGTCGCAAAGGCAAGCTTGTGCTGGACATCTCCGACTCTGAGCTTGAGGCATCCATGCAGGCAGCTTGGGATAATGACCGTGAAAAGAAGAAGGAGAGGAAGCAAGAACGCGAAGAGTTACGTGCTCAAGGTCTGCTTGGCAGCAAGAATGGCAAGGTCGATATGAAGCAGAAGTACAAGGAGGGTATGGGTATCTATGCTGTCAAGGAGGAAATCAAGAACTTCCTAATGGGAGGCAATACAACGTGGGCATTCTTTCGCTACATGGTGACACTCAGCTGACCTTCTAGACTTTCCCTGCCTCCCATGGACAAAGCTGACCGCAAAGTCGTTCACGAGCTTGCAAATGCATTCAACCTGAAGTCCAAATCTGCAGGGAATGGTGACAACCGTTTCCCTATCCTGTACAGAACCTCCAGAACTCTGGCCTTCAACGATGGCGCTTTCGCTAAGGTTGATGCACGCATCTCCCGTCGTTTTCTACCCCGCATGGATGTCGGTGGCAAGAGGGCTGGCGGCGGAGCAAAGCGTGCTGCTGGTACAGGTGGATTCAATCGTGCAGCTGTCAGCTACAGAGATGGTGATATCGTTGGTGGTTCTGCTCCTGAGCTTGGGGCTGATAACAGGGGTCGCGCCATGTTGGAGAAGATGGGTTGGAGCTCTGGTACAGCCCTTGGGGCTCTAAACAACAAGGGTATCATGTTGCCAGTTTCTCATGTTGTCAAAACTACCAAAGCAGGATTGGGTTAATACTCGCAACTGAGCAAAATACTGTAATTGTACTTTAGGTTGGCATTAGGTTTGTCTTGCTTTGACATCAAATGACGTTGATGATTGATGCATCCATGGAACACTTGCTTTGCAGCATTCGGCGGACAACGCGTCAACAGAGCGCATTTCCTGTAGGAAACAGCTATAGAACATTAATAAATTAAAACCGAATCACTGCAGAAATCCGATAGTGTTGTGTTTGTTCATGTTTCAATTGTTCGTCTTCTCGATTTCCCTATCCGAAGACTTATTGTACAGCCACGTACCCCGAAAGCAGACCGTTGAAGACATATGCCCCCATAAAAAAGCAGACCATCCATAACGCATTAAAAGAGACCCGAAGATCCCGAAAGAGTTCTGACTTCATCACCAACCCAGATGACCCAAAGCCAAAGCAGATCCGGCACCTTATGAAAACCCAAACTGAAAAGCAACCTATTTTGTCGACGAGGAATACTTGGTGACAGCCTTGGTACCTTCAGAGACGGCGTGCTTGGCAAGTTCACCGGGGAGGATGAGACGGACACTGTAGATATGTCAGTATTGAAAGTGAGACGCGATGTGAGCTGGAACCTACGAGGTTTGGATCTCGCGGGAAGAAATGGTGGACTTCTTGTTGTATGCGGCAAGCTTCGAGGCCTCGGTGGCGACACGCTCAAAGATGTCTGAATATCGCGTTAGAGTTGCGATCTCAATCTGGACCAGGTGAAGCTTACCATTGACGAACGAGTTCAGGATGGACATGGCGCGGTTGGAGATACCAGTGTCTGGGTGGACTTGCTTGAGGACTAAGATACCAATGTTAGTGAACGTTCGCGATGTAAGACGCAACTCGACGTGGTTGGATGAAGGCAAACTCGATTGGAGCGCGACGTTGTGGTGTTGTAAACGCGCCCAATGTTTGAAGTCTGACGCGACTTGAGGATTGAAGACTTGCCTTTGTAGATGTAAGAAGAGTATGTCTCCTTGCGCGTCTTGGTACGCTTCTTCTTCTCTCCAGTCGCGGCGGTCTTCTTGCCAGCTTCCTTCTTCTCGGCTGGAGCCTTTGAGGCAGGTGCCTTGGAGGCGGGCTTCTTCTCTGCTGCGGCCTTTGGTGGCATTTTGGTAGATGTTTGGAGGTTGAAAAAGGGTGATGGGAAGTGATGCAGATGGGAATGAGTTTGTGACTTGGGGGGGGTTGGACTTGGACTTGGGTGCTGAGAATGGATGGCGTTGACTGTGGATGGAGGGGAGGGGGAGAGAATTGGAACGAGAAGGGCAGACCGGCGACTCTTATACTCTGGCAGTTGACCGCGATCAGAGCCGCTAAGCTCGGATCGCTAAGCTCTGATAGGCTGGCTCCGACGCGCATTTTGGAGTGGCAGCTGCAACCAATGAGCATGTCGGGTCGGTGGTCGGTGGTCGGTGGTCGTGCCTGCCTCGCCAAAACAAAAGAGGAGGGAAGGGGAGGGGCGGGCGCGCCCAAACCATTAGCGTGCCTTATCACCCAGCTGCGCTTCCCGACTGTATAAATAAGCCCGCACCCGCCATTTCGTCGTACCTTTCAAATTCTTCTGACCATCCATCATCCAGCAAGCAACATCCACGCACGCCCTCACGCCCATCAATTTCCGTACATCAACAGCTTCATCTTTTCGCACACTTCAACCAAATCCAACAAATCACTCAAAATGACTGGAGGCAAATCCGGAGGAAAGGCCAGCGGCTCCAAGAACGCCCAATCGTAAGTGTGCCTACACTTTCCAGCTTCTTGTTTACCTTTCACACCTTGGGGGTGTTGTGACGCGTCATTCATCTATCCACATGCATCGGATTTTAGGATCGCATTTCACCTGCGACTTTAAACGCGCTTCAGTCTTGCTAACTTGCTCTTCACAGCCGATCATCCAAGGCTGGTCTCGCGTTCCCAGTTGGTCGTGTCCACCGTCTTCTCCGAAAGGGCAACTACGCTCAACGTGTTGGTGCTGGTACGTCTCTTCATTTCTCGACGCGTCGCCATCATTCTAACGCGTCTTTCAGGTGCTCCCGTCTATCTTGCCGCTGTCCTTGAGTACCTAGCGGCCGAAATCCTCGAGTTGGCTGGCAACGCCGCCCGTGATAACAAGAAGACTCGTATCATTCCTCGCCATCTCCAACTCGCCATCCGAAACGATGAGGAATTGAACAAGCTTCTGGGACACGTCACAATCGCACAAGGTGGTGTCTTGCCAAACATTCACCAGAGTACGTCTCCTTACATCTGCGCATTCAATGCATCTACTGACGCATCATCCAGACCTCCTGCCAAAGAAGACTGCCAAGGGTGGAAAGGCCAGCCAAGAGCTATAAGTTTCTGTTTTGGGCTGGTTGGGTTTCTTGAGGGTCTGCTTTTCATGATAATGGGGTGTCGTATGGGTCTGGGTTCATGGCTGCTTTTTCCGCGTTCTGGTTGTACATTAAAATCCATGGCAATGGATGAGGATTGCATTGATCAATCTTATGAGAAACCGATAAACAACTACATCATTTTCCATCCCTGCTTTCTGAAGATTTCAATACGCGCATTAACACATTGCTTGCGACTAGAAACTGTACGATTTCTGGGCTTGGCTTTGGCCGCATTCTGCGAACCGTATCGGCTGGAAAAGCATCGAATCAGATGGTTGCGCTCCCTTCAGCCGTCCTTCGCTCTCACGGCGTTTTCAATACTGCGCGAACGTTCAAAGGGAAGGAATCGGGATCAAACTTCAATTTGAACCATTAACATGCATCTCAAGGATCAAATTTCTTGCTTTTGCCCTCTTCAAGAAAGCAGCTTCCGTAGCCTCGCCTAGAGCAAGGAAATTCCCATAGTCAACATCGTGTACTAGCGCGGGACTGCACTGAGTTCTGTCCTAGAGGGAGCATGGTACAGGACAGGGCATGTCTGATTGTGGTTCTTGCAGTGCTCCTTTTGTGGACTACTAATACTGTGTACAAATTTCCAGTCTCTCCGAATCAACTCTCTTTCCCATAGTCATCATTTCTACTTGGTGATCTCGGTCGGAGCTGCGTAATTTATTAGCCTAGTGCTCAAGCATCGAAGCTTCGCAACTTACGGGTCAAGATTGGAGCTGGCAGGTTCCTTTCGAATTTGGATCCTAGATTATACAGATAAGTTAGCCCATGGTCATCTCCTCTAGCAAAGCTCAGTGCTCTCAAATACAGCACAGGACTAACCTCCGGGTGCTGTTGGCGCATGGTATGGATCTGGGTGCTTCCACTTCTCCAATTCTGCCTCTGCCTCTTGGAACAAAGCCTGTGCATCCTCATTAGCAACATCTCCATTCCTGCAACCTAGATGACTTGCCCGCTGTTGTCTGGGGTCCTTGATATTCTTGTTTGCCTCAAATAACGACCGGATGTACATCGCCTGGCCCCTCCATAAGTATCTGTGAACGGCCCAGTCGAGTGAGAGCTTCAATGAGCGTCGGTAGAGCGACCTGGAGAAGATCAAGGTCAGCATATAAAGCTTCAATGGCATTGGACGTGAGGAACTTACGAGACTACTTGTTTGGTCGACATTTTCCTGGACGTCGCGAGACGTGCTCAACAGCCACTTGCTCAGCTACAGCTCAGAACCAATTCCTTCAATCATAGACCTGCTGCGTATTCCCTGGATAGTCCTCTTCTGGTGCGAGTCGTCGAGTTTGCGTGGTGATGTCTGCTGTAGCTTCACGCCGCTCTGGATCTTTCTGGCTGGGTCGCGAGATGTCGGAGCGTCGGCTAGCGCGATCGCTTGAATGAGGCTACTCGGAAGCATCCTGGCCTGGCCAGAGAGTTCTTGTTGTTTGACAAAGCTCAAGATCTTACCTCCTTTTTTCCTTTCCTTCAATTCCTCAACCTTCCACTCTTTCCACCTCTTATTACATCAAGATGCTGTCAAGGCGAGTCCTGGTAGCTTCGCGCTTTCTGCGTGCCTCCCGTACGCCTCAACTTCGATACCCGTTCCCAGCTGTGGCCCAGCAGTTTCGCTCCTATGCAGACAAAATCGTCAAGGTGCCAGAGATGGCCGAGTCAATTTCCGAGGGTACCCTGAAGCAGTGGTCGAAGCAGATTGGCGACTACGTTGAGCAGGATGAGGAAATTGCTACAATTGAGACTGACAAGGCACGTTTACTTTTCTCCCCGACTGTATTTCCAATCTCTAATCATTATCGTTGCAGATCGATGTCGCAGTCAATGCCCCAGAAGCCGGAACCATCAAGGAATTCCTTGCCAATGAAGAGGATACCGTCACTGTTGGACAGGACTTGGTCCGTATGGAGCTGGGAGGAGCTCCAGACGGCGGAAACAAGGAGAAGGCAAGCTCAGAACCAAAGGATGCTGCGCCCAAAGAGCAGCCAACATCGTCCGACCCAGAACCATCGAAAAAGGAAGAGTCGAAGCCTGCAAGCTCCTCTTCGCCGCATCAAGAGAAGAAGCCAGAGCCAAAGAAGGAGTCTCCTCCTAAACAGACAGAGTCCAAGGACTCGAAGTCAACCTCCGCACCTACGCTTGGCAACCGTGAGGAGAGACGTGTGAGTAGAGACTTTGCGTATCAGACTCCACAGACGCTGACAGGTGCTACAGGTCAAGATGAACCGAATGCGCCTACGCATCGCCGAACGCCTAAAACAATCACAAAACACCGCAGCCTCATTGACAACCTTCAACGAGGTAGACATGTCATCGCTGATGGAATTCCGGAAATTGTACAAGGATGATGTTCTGAAGAAGACTGGAGTGAAGCTTGGATTCATGAGCGCCTTCTCCCGTGCCTCTGTGCTTGCAATGCGAGATATCCCTGCCGTGAACGCTTCCATCGAGGGACCAAATGGCGGGGACACCATTGTTTACCGGGACTACGTCGACATCAGTGTGGCTGTTGCAACTGAGAAGGGATTGGTTACTCCAGTTGTCCGAAACACAGAGACAATGGACCTTGTCGGCATTGAGAAGTCAATTGCAGAGTTAGGCAAGAAGGTAAGGCCTCAGTACATATTTTCTGACATTCGTACTAATCTGGTTATAGGCTCGTGACAGCAAGCTGACGATCGAGGACATGGCTGGTGGTACTTTCACCATCAGCAACGGCGGGGTCTTCGGCTCCCTCATGGGTACCCCAATCATCAACCTTCCCCAGACCGCTGTGCTTGGGTTACATGCTATCAAGGATAAGCCAGTCGTTGTTAACGGCCAGATCGTTATTCGCCCCATGATGTATCTGGCCCTGACATATGACCATCGTCTCTTGGATGGGAGAGAAGCTGTCCAGTTTCTGGTGAAGGTCAAGGAGTACATCGAGGACCCTCGACGCATGCTCTTGTAAGCTGTAGATAACGCATAGGCTTGGACCCTTTTTCCATTTATTGTTGCCTTAGCTCGTATCATGCATTGTATAATAGACTAATGACACGCACGCTGGGCGTTTCTTGACATTCTGGTAGTACCAGCCACAATCAGAATTATGATGGTGTACTCTGCATCTCGTTCAGCTCACCCTGTTTTGTACTCGGTTCGGACGATTAGGACGAGCTAGCAGATAGAGTAGTTCTGCCCGTATATGTAATTCGATAGCATCTACCTTTCCGATATTCTCACTGCTCATGTTATCTCTGCTTTCTGCCGCGTGTAGTAGCATCCTTTCTCCCTACTCGTCTGCAGCGCTCAATCCCAGCCATGATATGCTGCGGCACGTATCTCGCGCGTGCTCTTTGCTGAGCTCCATGCTTATCCTGCGGCCGCTGGGGCGTCCTCATAGCACAAGATTCAGCTGCAGCGTTTGTCAACTTTTCTTTCATTGCCCGGCTCTTCTGGCACTTCCTATGCAACCTTTGTATGATGCGTTGCTGCAGCGTAGTCGTTTAGTTAACAGGACACGCAGCAGGTCTCGACCTAGAATCAGCTACTGGAATCAGCTTTCCCAGTCGGTTCATTCTTGGCAGTTCTTTATCATGTTTTGCTAGTTCAGCGAACATGTGTATCAGGCAGACGTTGCCCTGTTACAGTTGTTTTGTGGTAAGCAGCTTGGTGTAGCTTGTTCGCTGTCAGGCGCGGCTATATATACAGCTACTTCATCTTGAGTTCGCAGTACCTCCACGTCAAGTGCCCGCAGACCATCTCGCCCCGTGCTCTGTGACTGGCACTTCGTCATCACACTTCGTCCAGTGGCCCCCAAGACCCTCTTTCTGCAGGGCTAGTCGCTGCAATTGAAGAGGCGAGGCAAGCAGCCACTGCTCATTCCTAGAGCTACGAGCTCTGAATCGCTTTTGGCTCCAACCAACAACAGGCTCCAGGATCCAACTCAAAACAATGATGAACAAGCCCACTGCAAATGTTACAGCAATTCCAAGAACTGAGAAGGTTTGGTACTGTCCCACATTCTTCAGAATCTGATTCTCGCACATGTTGACTAACTCTGGAAATCCTGTTGGGGGAACAAGTGTAGCGAATCCGTCGTATTCCGATATGTCTTTCGATGCCCATGAGATGATGGTGTCCTGGAGCCTAGCCAGCGAGGTGTTGAACCACCCAGTGACCTCAGTTCGCCACTGGTCATCCGGCAGTCCTGGAGAAAGTGACTGGAAGGCCGTATCTGAGGCATGGAGTGCTGCACTGCTCAAGCCACCAACGCTGCTGAACATCAAGCTGTCATAGCTGGTTAGGTCCAGTCGTGCTATTGCTGCTAGCTGGGCGTTATTGAGTCCAATTTGTAGTGCTTGAAGGTATGCCCTGTAGGTGCTTGTTAGTTCCGTTGCGGTATTAGTGTTTGGGTTCTGAATTTGGTATTGATCAGTGCAAGCAAGCACGCTGGTGAGATTAGTCGAGCTGTAGGCTGTGACGTTCCCACTCCGCAGGGGAATGTTAAATTCGCGGTCTGCGTAGAAGAAAGGATCGAATACTTGTTGAAGATATCTCATGCCATTGCTGTTCAGGAAAAAGATAGACACGTCGGCATCCGTGCGGTTGAGGTCCTCGATGGGCTCCCAACCTCGAGATTTATAAGGGTCATATATCACTGCCTTATCTGCACTATTCGGTTGTCATATCATCAGTATGTACGTTTCACTGCTCCTGAGCCTCGAAACTCCAGCCTGCCACAGGATGTGGATCTAGCAGTCAGACTATGACTAGTTCCTTGCCTGTTGGTCAAAAATTGAGGCCGCTCATACAACCTGTGTGCAGACAACCCCAACACTACCGACGTGCAATAATAATGGAATAGGTATGAAAACAAACTCACGCCATGGTATATCCGATGCTGTCGAATCGGGGACTTTCCCTCCACGTGTATGTGAAATTGGTAGTTCCTATAGAATCTTCTCCCAACCCTCGTGGTCCAAGAAAGTATTCGTACACATCAACCCCACGAACAGGAGACGCTGTTATGAGGTCGTTGATCTTCAGTACGGAGCAGGTGGCAACCTTCCTGAATCGAATCCTATTCTTAGTTTGGGCATTGATTCCCAGATGATCATGTGAGTCTAGCCAATCCGTTGACATCTCCAATGCACCCTGTTGGCCCAAGTAACAGCGATTCCCTTTGAACGGACAGGTTGCAGTACTGTTTGTGCTGTATGGTAATTCTTGGGTAGGAAATACACGACAGCTCGCAGCAGAAGATCTCACTCTTCCATAACAGTTTCTCGCATAGTCAGTCGCCTGTCGACTCTTGGCGGTTGACCATTTGGAGTATAGAGGAGTTCCAAACTGTGCGTTGTACTCTAAGTCGGAAGGTTCATTAAATTTAACGAAGCCGCAGCTCTCTGGGTTGATTCTAACTTCGCTAGTAGCGTATGTTGGCGCTGCGATCCGAGACGAGAAAACGCTGGCTACCGTGAAGGCGGCGAAAGATAGCAGTGGCGGCAGCGAAAACAACAAAAAGCGGAGAGTATTGCGCCGGGAAAGACCTCTCCACGCCCATACAACTCTAGTCAAGAGCCAGAGGGTGCCGAGCTGAGATGAGTTTTTGTAGACCACTTGCTGTTGGTGGTGTATCCCATCACGCTGCAAGTTGGACGCTCGGAGTTGGTGGATACAAAATGAGAGGATTGTCCAGAAGCGGGTTCCGAATATCGTGATGGATGTCGCAGTTGCTGCTATCAAAAGTGCCCCTGTCTGGACGTCTAGGGTAAGTGAGGCCTTGAGCCAGCCTTCGTTGGAATGGTTGTCCCAGCGACCTGTTGCGATATCGTAATTAGAGGCCATTTCCGTACCACTTGTGATTCACCGTCTTCTTGGAGCTGATGATTTTGGCAAGAAACAAGGCATGTTGCTGGGGATGCTCCTGATCGATCCACTATATCACCCCTTCGATGTCCCAAGCAACACAATGTCGACGATAGTGTAGGTGGCATTTGGCATGGGTTGTTATTGCACACTGCTCGGTTGGTCACTCCTCTCTAGATAACCTATCAAAACAAAGGGTGGCGGTTGACTATTGAAACAGGCTGCGGGCCAGCTTCGGATTCCGGAGGCGAGGGCTTTCAGCTGAACTGGTCTTTGATGTTATGGGCCAGAGGAGTGGAAATGTCTCGTGTCGCTAACCATTCTAGGTTTTATGGACGAGGCTAGAGGGAAAGTTCGTCGAAGCTGAATCACGCTCGACTCTCAAAGCAGCACCGGTTTCTCGATGCCTCAGACCATATAAGACGTCGAGAACTTGCGCCAACTTCAGATTCGACGCCGCCTTCATATCCGCTCAGGGTACACTTCCTAGCTAATGCTCGAACAGATATCCTCTACTCCACATGGGTCGAGATGTGACTGTGCTGCATATATCTAGGGTGCAGGAGTACCAGCCCTTGTTCGCCTTGGGCGGCTGTAATGCTTGACATGGCACAGTGCCTATCAAAACAAAACAGTCCGCGCTCTCCGAGATCCTGCAGAGGTCGTTTATCTTTGCATTCCCTGGGGCATGATCCACGCGCAATCCTCGTTTGTCTAGTAAGCTTTCAACATGCGGTCACAGCTCCTGGCTTTCTCCTGTGTTTTGCTGTCAACGTTGGGCGTCTCTGCAGAGGGGCAAGGCGAGCTAGCGTGCTCGTACATTAGGGGGATTGTAAACGCGTGCGCTTCGGGAATTTCAAACTTTGCGCAACTACCCTTCACATCAGCAGCATCCGTATGCATAACTTCCCGCTTTCTTTCCTGTCAAACTTGGGGGGTTGTTGGTTCGGAATATTTGTCTCGGGAATCGAGATCTTACGACATTATTAGCTCCTCCAGACATCACAACGAAGATGTGCTGATTCATTATCAAGTGTCTGTGCTATGAGTCCACAGTTTGGAATCCAGATAACTACGATCAGGCTTTCAGGACCTGTGATTATTACATCGAAACAGAATCTCCAGTTGACTACGCAACTCTGACTGCTGTCGCCGGAGGACCGTTGCCGACTGCACCATGTCGAGATGCTGGAAATGTTCGTAATTATCCCGAGAAGGATCCCAACCTCCTCGCCTGCTCGCAAATCGGGAACGTGGTCGCGGGATGTGCTGCAACATATCCTGGATTTATCGCTACCGCAGCATTTGTGGATCAAGCCCCATGCCTTTGTTATAGAAATGGAGATCCGTCATCTTATATCGGTCCGCAGTACGACACTATTGCTGCCTCTTGCTTGGTTTATTACAGTAAAGCGAGTCCAGTCGCGTATTCTTCCGCTCTTGCGTCAAATGGGGGAAAGGTGCCAGATCCACCATGTCAAGCAGTTAAAGATGCATATACAAGTTCGCCATCTATCAGCCGGACACCAGCAACAACTCCACCGGCTCCAGGTAGCTTCCCCAGTCCCGCAATCGTATCGCCAACTTTCTCCGGCCTTATGACTTCAACTTCTAGCGGTTCATCTAAGCCTTTTTTGAGAAGCTCGACTTCTTCAAGCGAGCGCTCACCGAGTGAATCTATTGAACCCGGTCAGTGATCACCTCCGAAGTTTAGTCCAACACAAAGATATCTTGCTGCCTTCCGAAGAACCCTTTTCTTCGTCTTCATTGGCACACCTCTTTTACTGCCATGCTTATAGTAGAGACGGTCGGGTACTGACGTTCCTACAGACACGAGTAAGTCAATCAGTCAATCTCAAGGTACAGCAGGGAATCCAAGAGCAGGATTTAGTATCACATCTATATTCTCAATTTCGAAATTTCCATTACCCATAAATAGCCAGCGTGAAAACATAATAACCTAGGTCACTATTATAGGAGCTGGTGGCGCGTCAACTTCTGCTCCTGCTGCATTTGTGCCAATTACTACAAGTGTGTCTGGTGCGAGAACAACAATATTCCGAGTACGTATACTACTCGAGTATTCCCAGCAGACTGGTGGTGCTGACTACCTAACTCAGTCACGTTATCTTGGACTGGTGTTTGTTGTAGCTGCTCTATTTGTTTAGCTACGTGCGAGGTGTATTCAGGTCCAAAACTTAAATAATATCCGACTTCGACTACTTTCTTGATAGTATCTAGTTGCAGGTTCAGGCTTGACTAGTTGTCTTGTCTACCAAGTCAAATATTGCATGAGGGGTTTGTCATCATCCCATCTACTTCCAAAGTATGCGAGTCGGACTGCGAGGCAGACAAGCTCTCGATAGTCAAGTAGCAAGGCCTACTACAAGGCGGACTGTGAAGTCTAGCGCAGGCTTTCACACGAGTGAAGTGGCCAAGTCTCTTGCATGCATGTGACATGGCTTTGTCATAACTCTGCATCGAGGTGCAAAATCTTAATAAGGGCTGCACGATAACTCTAGGAGTGATATTTGTCGTACTCATCAATACCTTTCCTCGTAGTCCTGAGCGATGCTGGACGCTCTGAGCACCCTATCCGTGGCAGGCACTATTTTTCGATTTATTGAATGAGGCAGCAAGCTTCTTTCGCAAGGCGGGAGCTCTACAACTTAACAAACAAGGGACAACTGACAGTCGACGTAGAGCTTGGGCTGGTAATTAATGACCTGTGTGCCATCATCAAGAGATTCCGAGGATTGTTGGCATCAGGAACATCGAATGGAAAGGAATCTGGGGATTCTAGAGCTGGGATGGATAAGATCTGCGATACAACAGCTTCGATTGCAGTGGAACTCCTAGGGAAGCTAGAAAAGATGAAGGTCAACAGACCAAAGGATGGCAAATGGAAGACACTTTGTCAAATTGTGAAGATTATGTAGTCTAGGGACGAGATAGATGGTTTATAACACGACTCAACACTCTCAACGAAGCTATCAATACTAAGGTCTTATTTGTCTTTCTGTAAGTTCTGCAATGGAAAGGAGGAAATAATCTTGCGATTGTCTGACAGGCTTCTAGAGAAGTCCTAAAACACTAATTTACCTCGCTACCCGCTACCTTCGATGGTCTTCTTGACCAGCAAAGCAATAGAATTCCGTCATGTGTGGTTAAATACACGCAAGATGCCCCAACAAGAGCTATCTCAGGATGTTGCAAAAGCGATGTCTCGGCTCGTGAGTCGTCTGGAGAATCGCGATTACGACGAGCATCCTCGCAGGCGTAGGGTGATACTGGACGAAATGCAGCACACTTCTGCCAACGGGATAACTTCAGATATAGATACTGGAATCACATTCAAAATAGAGATGCTATCGGTATCACCGACGAGCAAAAGTCCAAAGCTGGGATGCTCCGAGCGATTATATTTTCTGTGCTTCATGAATGACCCGATCTAATCCCCGTTACCTTCCTCGAGCGTTGGGCGCAGTATTACCCGCAGCAGCTCGATCTAACAATTTCTCCTCGGTCCAAGACATGGAGCACTGAGAGATTAGAAGCAGCTTCCAAGTGTCTTCGCAACCAAAAGGAACTCCCTTAAGCTTTCCTGCTCATTGACGGGCTAGACGAATGCGATGATGACCATGAGGACCTTGCTTCTCTCCTAGCAAGTATAGTTGGTCGTGAACCTTCCCAAGTAAAAGCTTGCATTTCGAGACGAAGGTTTCGGTCTTCAACAGCCATTTTGGTGTCTGTCCTCACTTATAGCCTCAATAACTTACATTCGACGATATCCGACAATATTTCCATGACACTTCCCAAAAAATGGAGCGTTTCGGAACCTGTATTAACGGGACTCCGCAGCAGCTTTTGTGCGAATGAACGGTGTCGTGGAAATGGCCGACAGCGTCTTTCTTTGGGTTCGGATTGTCGTCAAGGATCTCTTACAATGTGTCAGGCATCTCGACAAATATTTCCGGGCTTTAGCAAAGGGTATAAGCCCTCCCGAGAGACCTAGAATTGCTATATAACCACCTGGGACGCGGGTTCGGCCCAGTGTACTTTCCCTGGGAGTCTAACCATTTTCAAATAATCCGCAGTTTTCGCGTATTCGCGAAAAGCACTCCTCGAAGTAATTCTTTAAAGTCCTTTTTATTTATAATATAACACTTGCTTCAGAAATACGGTAATCACGTGTAACTAACGTCTTATATATTATATGAAAGTATATAGAAATATTAGGAGTCTTTGTCAGATGGAGTTCACGGTAGGCAAAGCTTCGTAAAGGTTTAAGGTAAATATATTTAAAGAATTAATCTCTGACCTTCGAAGAAGTCCAGAAGAGAAGCGTATATATAAAGAAAGTTACTTATAAGAAAAAGTAAAACGCCGGCGTAATTAAAAATATAAGTAAGACTAATTTTATTAATATTATAAAAGCCTCGGCTCTTTTATATTATAGGCCCGATTTTATATAAAATAAAATAAATAAGTATATATATTATCAGATGGAGTTTACGGTAGGCAAAGCTTCGTAAAGGTTTAAGGTAAATTATATTTAAAGAATTAATCTCTGACTTTTAAAGAAGTCCAGAGGAGAAGCGTATATATAAAAGGGATTATCCGTAAGAGGAAGCAAAACGCCGGCGTGACTAAATATATAAGTAGACATAATTCTATTAATACCGTAAAAGCCTCGGCCTCCTTATATTACAGGCCTGATTCCGTATAAATAAAATAAATAAGTATATATATAATAATTATTCCCTTTCTTAATAATAACGTCCGCAATATTAATGCTTTAATTAATAATATATTAATACGCTTTCGCGTCGCCTAAGGCGAGGACTAAGCCGCGGTAAGTCGGACAGCCGTATTCCGGTTAATAAGTTTAATTAATTAAATTAATACGGTTATTTAAATCACCGCGCTAAGCATATAGTATTATACCGCGATTAATTCGTCGGACGTCGTCCGATTACTTTATAAGCTATTCCGTATAATATATTAATATTATTAGCTTAGTAAATAAAAATAGCTTTATAAAATAATAAAAGATATTTACTTTAATTATAAGACTCTTGCGCGTATATATAAGAGCTCTTATACTTATATTTAAGTGCTGCAATTATTATTATTATTAAAAAGTTGTCTTCGGTTAGCGAAGTAATAAGTAGGTTGCGCGCTAGTAGCGTATTTACGTTTATTTACTAAATAAATAGAATGCAAATAATATAAATATAATAGTATAGTTACGTAATAATTACGATTCTGCTATCCCGTTAAAACGTATATATAAACAGCCTCTTCGTCGCGTTAATAATAACCTTTCCTTTTTAATTTATTTATATATAATACTCGTGCTTATACGTCGCTATTCTCCTGTCTTTCTTCTTTTTCTTTTCTTTAATTAATTATTAATATTATTATTATTATTATATTCTTTATTTAGCGTCTTAAAGCTATTGTATTTAATAATTCTGCGAACTGGCCTCGTAGAGGTTCCTGCGGCTAATACTTTAAAGTTATATTAGTCGATCCCTTCTTTCGTTATATTAATAAAAAAGGTAAGAAAAATTGCGACTGCTGCTCCGAATAAAAGGCCGTTTATATTATTATACGTATAATCGGTTCCCTGTACTGTTCGCTAATTTTTCCTAAATTGGCTTAACTTAAAAAGCCCCGCACTCATATTTCAAACTCCCCGCTTGAATTCAATTTTTATGATATTGAAACACTGCTTTTAATCATGGGCCGGAATCGCAAGACTGATCGCAAGGAGCTGACGCCAGCTCAAAGAGCTCAAATTTAGACTCGTTATCTTAACGGGTATAGATTTATCGTAATATCTAGGCTAGAAAAGACCTACTACTCCACCGTCCGCAATATTATCAAGCGAAGGCTGGAAACTGGCGATTCTAGCTTTGAGAATAAGCTTAGAAGTGGACCTTTTAAGAAGACGAGTGATAGGAACGATCGAGCGCTTATACGTCACGCAAATCAAAATCTAAGAGACACTCTTTACGCCCTTGTAACTCCGTCCAAATCAGGTCATAAGCTTAGCCGCAATATAGTCCGCAAAATCCTCAAAGCTTATAGCAAAGCTAAACGCAAGCCTTATAAGAAGCTATACTTGAAGCCTAAGTATAAAAACAAGCGGCTGATTTAATATAAATAATAAAAAAAGACTAAAAGGAACTACCGAAAGATTTATTAAAGTAATAAAGTTATATTTCACGTCGAAAAGGATAGAAACACTATTTATATTACATGCGGGCTTAAAGAAAAGTACTTAAAGAAGAACTTAAAGCCTAGCTTTAAGAGTAGACGAACGAGTATTAGAGTTTGATCTTGTTTTTGCGGCAATAAGATAAGACTATTAGTTATTATTAAGAGAGAGGGACAGATGAACGCAAAGCGTTATTTAAAGACTCTCAAAGAGTATTTTATCCTTTTTTATAAGAGGATAATTGCAAAATACGGCCCTAAGGTAATTATGCAAGAGGATAATGCTCCTTGGCATACTACTAAAATAATAAGGAAATATATAAAGTAATAAGGCATTTCACAGTTGCAATAGCCTTTATAATCGCTTAATCTTTCATTAATTAAGAATTTATAAAAGCAAATCAAGAATATAATTAGTAAATAAAAGCATAAGATTAAGAATATTAGAATAATAAAGCGAGCTTTAAAAGAAGTTTAGCCTTAAATCAAGCCTGAAACGCTTGAGAAGTTAAATGTAAGTATAAGAGCACGGATTAATACTTGTATTAAAAACAAAAGAAGAGCGACAAAATATTAATATATCTTTAATTTAAACTTGAAATAATATAAATAAGACTGATAATTAAGGAGTTATACGTGTTTAAAGTTATAAAGGCCTCTGTACGTGATTAGCGAACAGTACAAGGAACCGATTGTACTTATATTTATAAAATTTATTAATAATATAATATTAAGCGCGTCAAAAGTAAACCGTATATTAACCGTAAAATAAATAATTTTCTTATACTTTTTATAAGAATATTCGTATTATAAAGAACCTTGCCGTCGATTTCGAGAACTGACTACGTAAGAATGATTAATATAATGCCGGCGTTGCTCTCGAGGACTATAACTTTACGATTCTTACGGGAGCTTAAAGCTTTATTACTTGGCTCGAGAAGTACCGTATAACCGATTTCTTATCGCGTATATCTTTTAAGCTTAATAAGAAAGATATTAATTAAATCTCTTCTTTTATTAATACTCCTTTTATAAATTATATTTTTTTCCTTTAAAATACTATTAATATATTAACGAAATAAAAGAATTTAAAAAGTTTTATAAAAGTATAATACGCTTAATCGGTAATATATTTAAGTTTAAGAACGCTTATATTATTACTTTTGCTTTTAAGGCCGATTAAATTATTTATAATTTAATAAAAGAATTAATAACGAAGATTTAATTATATTATAAAATTATAATAGCTATTATAAGTATTCCGTACTCGCTCCGCTATTAATATATATTAATATTATATTAAGGCGGTATTATATTAAACGAGACTATTAGAGCTATTTTAAGAGATATTTTATAGTTTTTTAGCGCTTAATAAATATTATAATATAAGTTTAAGTTTAACGTTAAAAAGTTTAGGATTTTTAGATAATTTAATTTATAAAATAAATACTTTATGCTTTAAGTACTTATAATAGAATTACGTTATTATTTTATAATTAAAATAGAATCTCGTTACTTTTTAAATTATAATTTAAATATATTTTATAAGCTTATTCTTTTTAAATATAATATTATATATTTTATACTTACGCCGGTATTATTTTTAAAGCTTTAATAAAATTTTTAAAACTTTTATAAGAAAATATAAAAAAAGAATATCTTTATTTATAATCGACAGTGCTTCCTCGGCCTTCCGACCTTTCGTAATCTTCCCGGCCTTCTCGTAAGTTACGCAAAAGTTTTATACTTTTTTATATTCGGTATTTGACTTTTTAATTTATAATTCTTATTATATATATTAAGAGTTTCTTTAATATTCTCGAGATTTAAGTATATTAAAAATTAAATATTATAATCTTCTGGGAAATCTTTTTATTTAATTAAATATTTCTTAATCTTATTTTTTTTATTTTATTTATAATTAAAGATGTTTTTAACTTTTTATTTTTAAAAGTTATTTTCTTTATTTAGCTCCGGAAGCTTATTAAATAAGTAATTATTTAATTATTTATTAGTTTATATTATATATTCTTTTAATAAAAATATATAAAATATTAAATAAAGCTTTTTATATAAGCTTAGCAGTTTTAGAGTATATGCCGTATTACTTACGCACTTAATAATCTAGAATAAGTTAATATATTTTAATAATAGCTTTTTAATCTTTAGTCGAATGTTCTTAATATTAAATATTATTTATTATTTTAACTGGAAATATTTATTTAAATGCCGGGCATTATAATAGCCTTCCCGACTTTATTATATACGATTTTAAACTTTTGTAAGTTTAGCTCGTTTATTATTTAATAACTTAACTTTATCTTAAGCAACTAATACCTCTCCTTTTTAAATATTATTCTTAAGGTTTTATAATATTATCGGCTTATAGTTATAATAAACTTAAAATAAAAATATTTAAAGCGTTTAATAAAAGGAATTATTATAAATAAACTCGGCAAAAGCTAGTTTTCTTATTTAGTTTTTTTATAATATTCTATAAAAAGCGCGAAAGTATATCTTTAGATTTTAGTTTTATTTTTTTATTTATTTATTTATTTAAAAATAATATATAAAGCTTAGTTTTTATTTAATATATATATAAAAGTAAAAAGTAAACTAGAATTTACTAATAAACACCGTACTTTTATTAAATATAATACTTTAAAATACGTTAAAAAAAGAAAATATTCTCTCGAATAGTAATTCCGCAAGTTCGGGAGTATTAATTATTTTATAATATATTAAATACCGGGCTATCTTCGAATACCGGTTAATAACTATTAATATATAATTAAGATTTAAGCTATTAAATAAGTCTTTATAAAGCGGCAATTTTATAATAAAATCTATTAAAATCTTGAATTAAGGCCGCGAAAGCCTTAAAAGACTTACTAAAAGTTTATATAACGTATATTATTTTGATTTAATCTTTTAATAAATATTATATTTTTTAATATATATTTTAATATCGTTTTTTATTTTATTTTAAAAGTAAGTTTTATAAAGGAATTATAAAGTCTTTATAATATCGTAATACCTTATTAATAAGTTATTATAATAAAGTTTTATAATTTCTATTTTTAATATTAGATTATTTAAAATATAAGCTTTAAAATCTTATTAAAGAAGTCTTAATATATTTAAGTTTTACTTTTAATTTAATTAAGATTTAGGTTTATTTATTATATTAATTATATTTTTATAAGTTTTATTATTACGCTAAGTAAGAATAATTAAGTCTTATAACGGCTTTATTAATAAAATTAAAACTATTTAACTTTTAGTTATTACTTTTATTTATAATATTAAAATAAAATATTTGTAATTATTAATTCTTATAATAAGCGGCTAGCTTTTATTCTTTATATATAATAATATATTCACGGATAAAGCTATTATCTTAAGTATAATATTTAAAAGATTAAGTTTTATATATTTAATTTTTAAAATTCTTTTTTAAATAATTCGTTCCGATTTTATTAATATTAAATCCGGCTTTTTATTAATAAGATCTTAAATAATATTAAATAGTTTTCTTAATAATATTTTATAATCTTCGTTTAAAAATACTTTAATATCAGCTCCTCGACTTCGTAAAGCACTTATAAAGGCTTCTTTTAATTTGTTTTAAAATATTAATAATTAAGTAATATTAATAAAGCTTTTAAATTCTCGATAATCTAGCCTTTTATTAAGTCTATTTATTAGGTTTGCGGCATTCTTGCGGTAATAGATTTTAAAATCATAAGTAATAAAATATATTACTTATTATACTTATTGATTCTCGAAATATTTCGCTATTATAAAATACTTAAAGTTATTATAATCCGTAAGTACTTTAATAATATATTAATTACTCTTAAAATAATACTTTTATTTTTTGAAATGCTTAATAATAATTAGAAGTTCCTTATTATAAGTAATATAATTCCGCTTAATATTAGTTATTTTACGAGATTAATACGCAATAGGTTTTTAATATCGCTTAAATCCTTCTTTAGAATTAGTTTATTAAGAAAGAGTATTAGTAATTGCAAATCTAAAAGCATCGGTTTTAATCCGAATGCGTTTTATAAAATCGAAATGCTTTATAATTAATATATTAATAAAAGTTACTTTTAAATCTTTAAAGCTTTTCTTAATTATATTAAAGAATTCAAAGGGTCTTTTTTTAATTTTATTTTTTATACTTTAAAAAGCTTTCGTTAAGCTTACGGTTATTTTAAAGTATTTCAATAAAAATTTATAATAAAAATTTGTAAAGCTTAAAAAAACTTAAATATTTTTATAAGATTCTAGCTTTAATTATTTTTAAATTAAACGGATCTACTTTAAGTCTGCTTAAATATTAATTAATTTAACTTTAAATCTTAAGAACTCGACTTAATTTATTTTAAAATTATATTTATTAAGTTTAACGAAGAGCTTATATTTACGCAATTATTTTATAATAGCTTTAATATATTTATAATACTTTTTTTTATTTTTAAAATAAATTAAAATAAATTAAAATATTATTAAAATATATAATAATAAAATAATTAATTAATCTTATTAACGCTTTATTAATATACGCTTAAAACGTAATTAAAGCGTTAAATAGCTTAAAAGATATTATTAAATATTTAAAATATTTATATTTAATACGGAAAGTTATTTTTTATTTATATTCTTTTTTAATTTTAATATAATAATATATATCTTTTAAATTTAAGGCCGTGAATATTACGGCTCCGTCGAGACGGTTTAGCGTTTTATCGATTAAAAGAAAAAGGTAGCGATTTTTAATTATTATTTTATTTAATTTTTAATAATTTATATATAAACGCAATTCTTTATTTTTCTTTAATATAAATAATATCGGCGTATTTACGGGATTTTTTAATAAACGAATTTTTTTTATAATAAAGTAATAAAATATTCCCGAAGCGCGGCGAGTTATAATTTAAAAAGGTTATAAAAGAGGTTATATAAAAGTAATACGTTAATATCGATAATATACTCGAATTTAATTTATTCTTCAAAAAGAGTAATTAGCGGATTATTATTACATATATTTATTATATTTATAAGTTAATCTAAGAGAAGCGTCGGTTTAGGAGTTTTTAGTTAAATAATTAATATTTGCGATAGTTTTACGACGCTAATATTAAGACGAATATCTTACGATTATCTTAAATACTTATATAATCCTAAATTTTTTAAATAATTATAATCAGATTAAAATATAAATATAATATAAGATATCGTTTTAAAGTTAATATTAAAAGTATTAATAAATTCTTTTATTATTACGATTTAAATCTTATTTTAAATTAAAGCGTAAGTTTATTTCTTGAGTTTTTAATTATAATACCCGGCGCTTTTATATTTAAAAAACTTTATTTCGAGAATTATATTATATTTTAAATCTTTATAATTATAAAATCTTTTTTAAGAAGTTCTTAAGATTTTATAATTATTTTATATAATTATATATAAGTTATAAACGTTAATTACCTAAAACTAATGCTTATTAAAAGTTATAAACTCTTAATTATATTTAAATAAAAAAAGAAATCTTTATAATTTAATTTTATATTTATTAAGGAAATTATAATTTAAGTTATTATTTATTAAATTATTAAGTGACGCATTCGCACTTATCTCGGGTTATTTTAATTTTATAAAAATATATAAGCGTTTAAGAATATCTCTTAAGCCTTTAATATTTAAAATTTAATATTGCCTTTTCTCGTATTCTTTCTGGTGCTAAACGGCTTTTATTCCTTAGCGCGTATAATAATATATATTTTCTTTTTTATTAAAAGAGTTTTCTTTATTATTTTAAAACGTTTTTTTACTTTTAGCTTTTAAGGATTATTTTGCGCTTATTATGCGAACTTAAAATAGCTACGGTCCTTAAACTAATAACTTTCTTACTTATAAAAGCGGCAAGATATAATATTTTTAGTATAGTTTTTTTTTATTATCTTTACTTTTATTAAAGGGTCGGGAACCGGAAGCTAAAGGGGCGCTATTAAATGCGCGCTTTTTATTATTATCTTTAAAATATTCTTCACGGCTTTTCTTACGAGATTCGTTATTTTTAAGATTATTATTACTTTGTCCGCCTCCGTCTCTGTTATGCTTAGCTTTTAATATATTAAAAGATACTCTTTGAGTTCTTTTAATAAAAGACTTAATATTATTAACTAATTTCTTTTATTATTAATAAGTATTAAGAAAGTTTATGAAAGCGTAAGAGTTAATTTATTACGCCGTTAATATATACGTAATTACTTTATAAAAATTAATAATACTATTATTATTAGATATTCGAATATTACGGTCTTTAATAAATATAATAAACCATCGGCATATTGCCTAAATAGACTCGCCTAATTGCTAGCGGAACCGCTTAATATTTTTAATAACCTTAGCACTTCGAGTTTCTTTAAAAGCATAAAGCTCTTTTAAGAAGTTAATAAATAAGTTTTATATTAATAAAATACCCTCGAGTCTAATTATAATTTACTTCGCATTATTTTAATAAGTTAATAAATCGCTTTTCATATTTGTGATTACGACGCGTATTCGATTCGCATACGTATTATAATTATATAAGCGAGCTTTAAAGATCTCTTTTTAAGTATTTTTTTAATTTCATAAGCTCTTAAAACTCTTTCTTTTATATTTTTTAAAAATTATAATCGTAAGGTATTTCTTACAGTCGCGCTTATTTTTCGCTTAAGCCGTAATATATTTTAATAAAATATAAGCGTTTAAATTTAAATATATTAATAATATTATTTTAAATCCATAAGCTACGTAATTTACTATAAGTAATGCGGTTATTTCCCGGAGGTATCTTAAGGCCGGTAAAGTCTTAGGCCTAATAGCATCCTTATTAAGCAGGTATTATAAGTTAAGCAAGTTAGCTTTTAACTTTAAACTAAAATTACGCTTTATTAAAAGTAACTTAAAGTCTTTTATTAAAGTAATAATAATAGAATTTAATATTATATTATAGGTTTATTAAAAGCTTTCTTTAATTATATATTATTTATTTATTACGTCCGTATAAGCGACGGAGATTGCTTAAAAGCGGCGAAGTCTAGCAAAATCATTTTTATAATAAGCGAGCGGCGTTTTCGTATAAATATCTTTAATTTTAAACTTAATTAATAAGCGCATATGCTTTTCGAGCTCGCGCTGCTTTTAAGCGATTTATTCTTTAGTAAATATATTTAAAGCCGTAAGATTAATATTAATATTAAAAATAAAAAAGATTATATTATTCATTATATAATTAAATATATTTAAGTTACTTTTAATTTAAGTTATAGCTTTACCTTTTTTTCACAAGTATAAACGGGCTAGTTATAAGTATAAGAAGATTTCTTATTATTATTATCGCGAGTGCTTTAAAGTAATTCGTTATTAAAAGCACTTTCGCTTTTAATTATATAAAAGAAATTTATAGATTTTATAATTTTATAAAAAATATTATAAGCGGTATTATTAAAGCGAGTATTACCCGTAAGTTTAGCGTTATTAAATATAATTACTTAATAAAAAACCGTTCTTTTACTCTTTATATTACTTCTTTATAAGATAAAGAAATTAATTTATTAAATAAAGTTTATAATAAGTAAAGTTTTATAAAGATTTAAAATAAATTATATTTAAAGAATTAATCTTTAACTTTTAAAAAAGTTTAAAAAAGAAGCGTATATATAAAAAGAATTATCCGTAAAGGGAAGTAAAACGCCGGCGTAATTAAATATATAAGTAAGACTAATTCTATTAATATTATAAAAGCCTCGGCCCCCTTATATTACGGGCCCGATTCCGTATAAATAAAATAAATAAGTATACACATGACATATATAATAATTATTTCTTTTCTTAATAATAGCGTCCGCGATATTAATATTTTAATTAATAATATATCGGTACGCTTTCGCGTTACTTAAAGCGAGGATTAAGTTGTAATAAATCGGATAGCTATTACAGCTGGCCAAAGGTTAATACGGTGTAAGAAATAGCTTTGTATTTGGACTTAAAGCTACGCTTAAAATCAAAAAGAAAAGACAAGGAGAAAAGAAGAGCTCTTTATAAAAGGGAGCTTTAATATAAATATACAAAAGGTCCTCTTAGCCTTTCCCGATTAGGCCTAGCGCTATAATTGCCATGCTAAGGTAATGTTATAAGCGATACCGAGCTCGCTCGGTTAGAATACAAGGCTTAAGGAATCGTAACAATAGCCGTATTTCGATTAACGGGTTTAACTAATTAAATTAATATAATTATTTAAATTATTACGTTAAATATATAATATTATGCCGCGATTAGTCCGTGGGACGTCGTTTAATTATATTATAAGCCGTTCCGTATAATGAATTAATATTTCTGGCTTAATAAATAAGAATAGCTTTATAAAACAATAAAAGATATTTACTTTAATTCTAAAATTCTTACGCATATATATAAGAATTCTTATACTTATATGCGAGTACTATTATTATTATTATTATTATTATTATTAAAGAATTAGGCCACAGCTAAATCGCTATAGTCAAATAACTAAACCGCTATGCGCTAACTAGGCGAGCTGAAAGTGTAATATACATTTATTACTATTAAGATTTATATATATAATTATATATAATACATTACAGGCTCGCCATAATTATACTAATTCATTTAAATATTCTTTAAACTCCGCATCTTAAGTATATACTTCAACTCCCTTTATTATATCTTTTTAAATCACAGCTTCGATCGTAAACAAATAATGCTTATATAAGTTTATATTAAATGGAGTTCACGGTAGGCAAAGCTTCGTAAAGGTTTAGGATAAATTATATTTAAAGAATTAATCTCTGGCTTATAAAAAAGTCTAAAGAAAAAGCGTATATATAAAAGGAGTTATTCGTAAAGAAAAGTAAAACGCCGGCGTAATTAAATATATAAATAAGACTGATTTTATTAATATTATAAAAGCCTCGGCTTTCTTATATTATAAGCTTAATTTTATATAAATAAAATAAATAAATATATATATATAATAACTATTCCTTCTTTTAATAATAACGTTTATAATATTAATACTTTAATTAATAATATATTAATACGCCTTCGCGTCGCCTAAGGCGAGGACTAGGCCGCGGTAAGTCGGATAATTATATTTTAGTTAATAAGTTTAGTTAATTAAATTAATGCGGTCATTTAAATTACCGCGTTAAATATATAATATTATATTATAATTAATTTGTCGAACGTCGTCCGATTACTTTATAAGCCGTTTTATATAATATATTAATATTATTAACTTAATAAATAAAAATAATTTTATAAAATAATAAAAGATATTTATTTTAATTATAAGACTCTTACGCGTATATATAAAAGCCCTTATACTTATATTTAAGTGCTATAACTATTATTATTATTAAAGAGTTATTTTCGGTCGGCAAAGTAATAAGTAAGTTGTGCGCTAGTGGCGTATTTACGTTTATTTATTAAATAAATAAAGTATAAATAATATAAATATAATAATATAATTACGTAATAATTACGACTTCGCTATTTCATTGAGACGTATATATAAATAACTTCTTTATCGCGTTAATAATAACCTTTTCTTTTTAGTTTATTTATATATAATACTTATATTTATATATCGCTATCTTTTTATTTTTATTTTTATTTTTTATTTTAATTAATTATTAATATTATTATTATTATTATATTTTTTATTTAACGTCTTAAAGTTATTATATTTAATGACTTTATGAATTGGCCTTATAGAAGTTTTTGCGGCTAATACTTTAAAGTTATATTAATTAACCCCTTCTTTTATTATATTAATAAAAAAGGTAAAAAAAATTACGACTATTATTTTAAATAAAAGGCCGTTTATATTATTATACGTATTTATATTTATAAAGTTTATTAATAATATAATATTAAGCGCGTTAAAAGTAAATTATATATTAATTATAAAATAAATAATTCCTTTATATTCTTTATAAAAATATTTATATTATAAAGAACTTTATTATTGATTTCGAGAATTAATTATATAAGAATAACTAATATAATATCGACGTCGCTCTTAAAGATTATAATTTTACGATTCCTACGGAAGCTTAAAGCTTCGTTACTTAGCTCGAGAAGCACCGTATAACCGATTCTTTATTGCGTGTATTTTTTAAGCTTAATAAAAAAGATATTAATTAAGTCTTTCTTTTTATTAATACTCTTTTTATAAATTATACTTTTTGCTTTTAAAATATTATTAATATATTAATAAAATAAAAGAGTTCGAAAAGTTTTATAAAAATATAATACGTTTAATTAATAATATATTTAAATTTAAAAACGCTTATATTATTACTTTTACTTTTAAGGCCGATTAAATTACGTATAATTTAATAAAAGAATTAATAATAGAAATTTAATTATACCGCGAAGTTATAATAGTTATTATAAGTATTCCGTATTTATTTCGCTATTAATATATATTAATATTATATTAAGGCGGTATTATATTAAATAAGACTATTAAAGCTATTTTAAGAAATATTTTATAATTTTTTAATACTTAATAAATATTATAGTATAAGTTTAGGTTTAATATTAAAGAGTTTAAGATTTTTAAATAATTTAATTTATAAAGTAAATACTTTATACTTTAAATATTTATAATAAAGTTACGTTATTACTTTATAATTAAAATAAAATCTTATTGCCTTTTAAATTATAATTTAAATATATTTTATAAGCTTATTTTTTTTAATATAATATTATATATTTTATACTTACGTTAATATTATTTTTAAAGCTTTAATATAACCTTTAAAACTTTTATAAGAAAATATAAAAAAAGAATATTTTTATTTATAATCGGCGGTGCTTCCTCGACCTCCCGACCTTTTATAATCTTCTCGGCCTTTTCGTAAATTATATAATAGCCGGTTCACCTCCTATATACTCGGGGACTCGCTTACAGTCGGGGAAAGCGAGTGTCCCGCGAAAGCGAGTATTTCGCGCCACGTCAGAATTTATTAAGGTTATTAAATTTATTAATAGTTATTACTTAAATTAAATAAACTTTATAATTAATTTCGTAAAGAAAACCAAAAGAATACGAAATCGGCTTAATAAGTAATTAAATTAATTAACTTATTATTAAATTTAATATTTAACGACTCTTTAAGAGCACTTTAATCGTCGGGGTCAGGCTCAGAATCGACGTAATCTTTAATTACTTTAAAATAAATATTTTTAAATTTAAACTCTACTTTTTAATTTAGTTTTATTATTTTTGCTTATGCTTTAATTTTGTAAACTTATATTAAAAGCTATGGAAAAGCCTTTTTATTATATAAAGATTATTTAAAGATTATAAGTTGCTTTTCGGGGTCTTTAATTAAAATAAAATCTTTAAGTAGAAGAAGCTCTTTCCGCCGAGTATAAACTTTAAGACGCTCTTGTTGTGACTTCTCGTCTTTATATATTTATATACTTTTTATATAAAGAGTATTCTTTACTTTATTAATCGTTATACTGAGCTTTTTCTTTACTTTTTATAAAGCTTTACTTAATTCTTTTTTATTTCTTATTTTAATCTTCTCCCGAAGATTATTTATTATAAAAACTCCTTCTCTTTTTTATATACTCTTTTGCGAAGTTCTCTTTCGTTTACTATTAGCTTTAATCTTCTTTTATAACGCGAAATATTTTAAAATAATTAAATATATTTTATATAATTATATAATTCCTTTTTTAACGATATCTTTAAATATAATAAAAGTATTATTAAAAAATTAAATAAAATCCTTTTCTTTTAAAATAATAAGCTTTATAATAGGTTTTTATATAATATTTCGTATAAAAAAAAGCAAGAATAATAAATCCTACTTATCTTTACTTTAAGCTTTATTAATTTCGTTTACTTTTCTCTTTTTATAATTTTTTTTATATTTTCTTATTTTAGCGATTCTTACGTTTATAAAAACAAGCCATATTTTAAAAGTTTTAAATACGTTTATAATTATATATTTTTTAAAGGTTTAAGTACGGATTTTAATAAAATCGCGGAAGAAAGAAGTAATAATATATTCAAAATTAAGACTTTATAATACGGCTTAAATTATTAAGTTATAATAGTATTTTTAAAGCCGAAATATACTAACGTCGAGAGGTTATAAAGCGTACGTTAAATGAAAAAGGTAATAAAAAAAGTATATATAATTTTCGGCGTACTTTAATTAAAATAGCTTAAAGTAATGAGATTCGTAGCTATTTAAAAGTAAGATTTTCTAAGGCTTATTTAGCTTAGCTTTAATATATTTAATTAAGTAATTTAAGTATTTTATTATCTTCTTATTATTAATATAACTTATAAGCGTATAAGTAATTATCTCCTTTCTTTTTAACTCTTTTATAATTTAATTCTTTATAATATTAACTTTAAAAATAATAATAAATAAAGGAAGTAGCTCTCGTTTATTTATATATATTATTTTTAAAATCGGGATAGATTTGCGATTCTTAAGAGAAGCTATATATAACTTTTTAACTTATATTAAAACGATAATAAATTTCTTAATAAAATAGTTAACTCGTGCTTTTAATTCGTTTATATTTAAGATATTCTGTGTTTATTTAATCTTATACTTATTTATAGCGAATTTTAGTTTTTTAAACTACTTCCGAACTTTATCTTTTGTATATATATTAAGTCGTGCGTGTGCAATAGGCTTCGTTTTAATTATATAAAGCTTAGCGTAGTTTTTTAATTAATTTTAAAATTATTATTATATAAAAGGCTTTTAATTCGGAAATTAAGTTTATAATTATTAATAAAAATATGTATAAAATATAATAATATATTTACTTTAAGTAATAGATTATAGTATAAATTATATTATGCGTCGCACTTAAGCCGATTTCCTATTGACTTAAGTAATATTATATAACTATTTAATTTTACGTATTATTTAATATTTTATTTATTTTATTATACGTATTAAACGTCTTTTGCGAATTCCGTATTTAATTCTTTAACTTATTAATAGACTTCTTTAGAGAATCTTTCTTAATAGAGTATATTTATGCCGCAGTAATTAATTACTTGGTAAGATAGGCAATTTTCTATTCGCGGGCTTTTATAAAAGCTTTATTATAATTTAATTTAATAATATATTTAAAATAATAATTCGTAATTAATTACTTTTTAATAAGTAAAGGAGAGACGTAATTCCCTTATTAAGGGTTCTTTACTTTAAACTAAGTAAGAGCTATGGTTTCACTAAAGGTAATATTATATAAAAGTCCTAATTAAAAATTTATTTATAAAGAGATATAGTTTACGCGTAAAATCCTTAGTAACGCAATCTAGCGCGGAATACTCGCTTTCGCGGGATATTCGCTTTCCCTAACTGTAAGCGAGTCCCCGAGTATATAGGAGGTGAACCGGTTATTAAAGGTTTTATATCTTTTTATATTTAATATTTGACTTTTTAATTTATAATTCTTATTATATATATTAAGAGTTTCTTTAGTATTCTCGAAATTTAAGTATATTAAAAGCTAAGTATTATAATCTTTTAAAAAATCTTTTTATTTAATTAAATATTTCTTAATTTTACTTCTTTTATTTTATTTATAATTAAAAATGTTTTTAATCTTTTATTTTTAAAGGTTATTTTCTTTATTTAGCTCTAAAAGCTCACCGAGTAAGTAATTATCTAATTACTTATTAGCTTATATTATATATTCTTTTAATAAAAATATATAAAATATTAAGTAAAGCTTTTTATATAAGGTTAATAACTTTAAAGTATATATTACATTACTTACGCACTTAATGATTTAAAATAAGCTAATATATTTTAATAATAGCTTTTTAGTCTTCAATCGAATGTTTTTAATATTAAGTATTATTTATTATTTTAATTAAAAATATTTATTTAAATGCCGGGCATTATAATAGCTTTTTTAACTTTATTATATATAATCTTAAACTTTTATAAATTTAATTCGTTTATTATTTAATAACTTAATTTTATCTTAAGTAATTAATATCTTTCTTTTTTAAATACTATTCTTAGGATTTTATAATATTACCGGCTTATAATCGTAATAAACTTAAAATAAAAATATTTAAAGCGTTTAATAAAAGGAATTATTATAAATAAACTCGGCAAAAGCTAGTTTTCTTATTTAATTTTTTTATAATATTTTATAAAAAGCGTAAAAGTATATTTTTAAATTTTAATTTTGTCTTTTTATTTATTTATTTATTTAAAATAATATATAAAGCTTAGTCTTTATTTAATATATATATAAAAAAGTAAAGAGTAAATTAAAATTTATTAATAAATACTATACTTTTATTAAATATAATACTTTAAAATACGTTAAAAAGAGAAAATACTTTTATTAAATATAATACTTTAAAATACGTTAAAAAGAGAAAATACTTTTTTAAATAATAATTCTATGAATTCGAAAGCATTAATTATTTTATAATATATTAAGTATTAAGCTATTTTTAAATATTAATATATAATTAAAATTTAGACTATTAAATAAGTCTTTATAAGGCGGTAATTTTATAATAAAATCTATTAAAATCTTAAATTAAGGCCGCGAAGGCCTTAAAAGACTTATTAAAAGTTTATATAACGTATGTCGTTTCGATTTAATCTTTTAATAAATATTTTATTTTTTAATATATATTTTAATATCGTTTTTTATTTTATTTTAAAAGTAAGTTTTATAAAAGAATTATAAAGTCTTTATAATATTATAATGCCTTATTAATAAGTTATTATAATAAAGTTTTATAATTTTTATTTTTAATATTAAATTATTTAAGATATAAGTTTTAAAATCTTATTAAAAAAGTCTTAATATATTTAAGTTTTAGTTTTAATTTAATTAAGATTTAAGTTTATTTATTATATTAATTATACTTTTATAATTTTTATTATTACGTTAAATAAAAATAATTAAGTCTTATAATAGCTTCGTTAATAAGGCTAAAGCTATTTAATTTTTAATTATTACTTTTATTTATAATATTAAAATAAAATATTTATAATTATTAATTCTTATAATAAGCGGCTAGCTTTTACTTTTTATATATAATAATATATTTATAAATAAAGCTATTATTTTAAGTATAATATTTAAAAGATTAAGTTTTATATACTTAACTTTTAGAATTCTTTTTTAAATAATTTATTTTAATTTTATTAATATTAAGTTTAACTTTTTATTAATAAGATTTTAAATTATATTAAATAGTTTTCTTAATAATATTTTATAATTTTTATTTAAAAATGCTTTAATATCGGCTCCTCGACTTCGTAAAATATTTATAAAGGCTCCTTTTAATTTATTTTAAAATATTAATAACTAAGTAATATTAATAAGGCCTTTAAATTCTTAATAATTTAGCCTTTTATTAAGTCTATTCGCCGGATTTACGGTATTCTTATAATAATAAATTTTAAAATTATAAGTAATAAAATATATTACCTATCGTACTTATTAATTCTCGAAGTATTTCGCTATTATAAAATACTTAAGGTTATTATAATCTATAAGTACTTTAATAATATATTAATTACCTTTAAAGTAATGCCTTTACTTCTTAAAACATTTAATAATAATTAAAAGCTTTTTATTATAAATAATATAATTCCGTTTAATATTAATTATTTTACGGAATTAATACGTAACGAGTTTTTAATATCGCTTAAATCCTTTTTTAAAATTAATTTATTAAGAAAAAGTATTAATAATTATAAATTTAAAAGTATTAATTTTAATTTAAATGCGTTTTATAAGATTAAAATACTTTATAATTAATATATTAATAAAAGCTATTTTTAAATTTTTAAAGCTTTTTTTAATTATATTAAAGAATTTAAAAGGTCCTTTTTTAACTTTATTTTTTATATTTTAAAGAGCTCTCGTTAAGCTTACGATTATCTTAAAGTATTTTAATATAAATTTATAATAAAAATTCGTAAAGCTTAAAAAAATTTAAATATTTTTATAAAATTCTAGCTTTAATTATTTTTAAATTAAACGAATCCGCTTTAAGTCCGCTTAAATATTAATTAATTCGACTTTAAATCTTAAGAACTCGACTTAATTTTTTAAAACTTATATTTATTAAGTTTAATAAAGAGTTTATATTTATATAATCGTTTTATAATAGCTTTAATATACTTATAATACTTTTTTTATTTTTAAAATAAATTAAAATATTATTAAAATATATAATAACGAAATAGTCGATTAATTTTATTAACGCTTTATTAATATACGCTTAAAACGTAATTAAAGCGTTAAATAGCCCGAAGAATATTATTAAATATTTAAAATATTTATATTTTATATAAAAAGCTGTTTTTTATTTATATTCTTTTTTAATTTTAATATAATAATATATATTTTTTAAATTTAAAGCCGTAAATATTACGGCTCTGTTAAAACGATTTAACGTCTTATCGACTAAAAAGAGGAAGTAGCGATTTTTAATTATTATTTTATTTAACTTTTAATAATTTATATATAAACGTAACTCTTTATTTTTCTTTAATATAAATAATATTAATATATTTATAAGACTTTTTAATAAATAAATTTATTCCTTTTATAATAAAGTAATAAAGTATTCTTAAAGCGTAATAAGTTATAATTTAAAAAAGTTATAAAAGGGGCTATATAAAAGTAATACGTTAATATTAATAATATATTCGAATCTAACTTGTTTTTTAAAAAGAGTAATTGGCGGATTATTATTGCACACATTTATTATATTAACAAGCTAATTTAAGAAAAGTGTCGGCTTAAGAGTCTTTAATTAAATAATTAATACTTACGACGGGTTTACGACGTTAATATTAAAATAAATATCCCACGACTCCCTTAAGTATTTATATAATTTTAAATTTTTTAAATAATTATAGTCGAATTAAAATATAAATATAATATAAAGTACTGTTTTAAAGTCGGTATTAAGGATATTAATAAACTTTTTTATTATTATAATTTAAATCTTGTCTTAAGTTAAAGAGTAAGCTTATTTCTTAAGTTTTTAATTATAATATTTAGCGCTTTTGTATTTAAGGAATTCTATTCCGAGAATTATATTATACTTTAAGTTTTTATAATAATAAAATCTTTCTCGAAAGGTTCTCGAGATTTTACGGTCGTCTTATATAATTATATATAAATTATAAGCGTTAATTATTTAAAACTAATACTTATTAAAAGTCATAAACTCTTAATTATACTTAAATAAAAGGAGAAATCCTTATAACTTAGTTTTATATTTATTAAAGAAAATATAATTTAAGCTATTATTTATTAAATTATTAAATAACGTATTTATACTTATTTCAAGTTATTTTAATTTTATAAAAATATATAAGCGTTTAAGAATATCTCTTAAGCCTTCGACGCTTAAGACTTAGTATTACTTTTTCCCGTATTCTTTTCGATATTAAACGGCTTTTATTTTTTAACGCGTATAATAATATATACTTTTCTTTTTATTAAAAGGGTTTTTTTTATTATTTTAAAACGTTTTTTTACTTTTAACTTTTAAGAATTATTTTATATTTATTATATAAACTTAAGATAGTTATAATCCTTAAATTAATAACCTTCTTGCCTATAAAAACGACAAAATATAATACTATTAACTAGTTTCTTTTATTATTAATAAATATTAAAAAGGTTTATAAAAGCATAAGAATTAATTTATTGCGTCGTTAATATATACGTAATTACTTTATAAAAGTTAATAATAATATTATTATTAAATATTTAAGTATTATAGTCTTTAATAAATATAATAAATTATTAATATATTACTTAAATAGACTCGCTTAATTATTAACGGAACCGCTTAATGTTTTTAATAACCTTAATACTTTGAGTTTTTTTAAAAGTATAAAGCTTTTTTAAGAAGTTAATAAATAAGTTTTATATTAATAAAATATCCTCGAGTTTAATTATAGTTTATTTTATATTATTTTAATAAATTAATAAGTCGCCTTTTATATTTATAATTGCGACGCGTACTTAATTTATATATATATTATAATTATATAAGCGAGCTTTAAAGATTTCTTTTTAAGTATTTTTTTAATTTCATAAGCTCTCGAAACTTATTCTTTTATATTTTTTAAAAATTATAATTATAAAATATTTCTTATAATCGCGCTTATTTTTCGCTTAAGTTATAATATACTTTAATAAAATATAAGCGTTTAAATTTAAATATATTAATAATATTATTTTAAATTTATAAATTACGTAATTTATCGTAAGTAATGCGGTTATTTTTTAAGAGTGTCTCGGGGCCGGTAAAGTCTTAAGCTTAATAATATTCTTATTAAGTAAGTGCTATAAGTTAAATAAGTTAACTTTTAACTTTAAATTAAGATTATGCTTTATTAAAAGTAACTTAAAGTCTTTTATTAAAGTAATAATAATAAAATTTAATATTATATTATAAATTTATTAAAGGCTTTTTTTAATTATATATTATTTATTTATTATGTTTATATAAACGACAGAGATTACTTAAAAGCGACGAAGTCTAATAAAACTATTTTTATAATAAGCGAGCCGCGTTTTTGCACGAGTATTTTTAATTTTAAATTTAATTAATAAGCGTATATATTTTTCGAGCTCGCGTTACTTTTAAGCGATTTATTCTTTAATAAGTATACTTAAAGCCGTAAGATTAATATTAATATTAAAAATAAAAAAGATTATATTATTTATTATATAATTAAATATATTTAAGTTATTTTTAATTTAAATTATAATTTTACTTTTTTTTATAAATATAAACAGGCTAGCTATAAGTATAAAAAGATTCCTTATTATTATTACCGCGAGTACTTTAAGGCAGTTTATTATTAAAAGTACCTTCGCTTTTAATTATATAAAAGGAATTTATAGATTTTATAATTTTATAAAGAATATTATAAGTAGCACCGCTAAAATAAGTATTATTTATAAGTTTAGCGTTATTAAATATAATTATTTAATAAAAAATCGTTTTTTTATTTTTTATATTACTTTTTTATAAAATAAAAAGATTAACTTATTAAATAAAGTTTATAATAAGTAAAGTTTTATAAAAGTTTAAAGTAAATTATATTTAAAAAATTAATCTTTAGCTTTCGAAAAAGTTTAAAAGAAAAGCGTATATATAAAAAGGATTATTTATAAAAAGAAATAAAACGCCGGCGTAATTAAATATATAAGTAGGACTAATTTTATTAATACCGTAAAAGCCTCGGCCCCCTTATATTACGGGCCCGATTTTATATAAATAAAATGGATAGGCATACATATGATAGTTTAGTATTTTATTACTTGAAAGCATACCCGTAAGCTTTAATATGTGCTTAGCAAGTAGCAAATCCAGTAGTCATATCACTGTAAATTACTGTAAGGGGCGCAAAGCCATAAGCTTGAGGATTAGACGTTATAATGAGAAGAAGTAGTAGTAATTCTTTAAAGAGTTTAAATAATGCTGCAGGTTTATGCTGGTTTAAGTCACGGGTTAGTTATGTAGACAGAGTCGGATGTAGACTCTGCCACGCTAGTTAAACCATTAGTTATTAAGAAGCGTATCTATAGATCGCATAACCACTGTAATTAATACTATAAGTCAATTAATAATCTCATATTTTAATGCTTTTTAATCTAGTCGTAATTATCTTAGCAATAAATTATAAGCCTTAATAGCCTAAATTAAGTGTGTTTTTAATTTTACTAAAATTACTCTTATTTTAAAGGAACGAGTTCTTACTTATGAGTTAAGTTGCGTCTCCTATAATAGAGGACTAGTAAAAGAAAAGTAATAACGTCATTTTAGCGCGTCTTTTTAATTAAAATACTTTAAAAGATTCAAGAAAGGTAATATATTATTTTTTACTTATATTTTTATTACCGTAAGTGGCCTTATCAAAAAGCATTCCAACTCCTTTAAGAATCCCGTATCGCTAATGCTTAAGAAGTCCGATTTCGACAATTTCGATAATAATATTAACAACTTTTACGACTTATTTTATATAAGTAATAAAATAAATTTACTTAACGAAGGTAGCGCGCCGTCTATTATACTACTTATTCCCGGCGCCTTTAAGGATTTTAAGAATTAGTTCGGTTTTATAAATACGCTTATAAAGAATTAATATACGCTTAAGGACCTCGAATTAAATCCGAATTTACGTAATATTATATTAGAAATTAAGCCGACGTTTAAGCTTAAAGTTAAGCTTTCGAGACTCAAAATAGCCTTTACTTTATTAAACCTTTTCAACGCTTATAAGTTAAAGGGCATTGAAAATTATCTTAAGTAGCGTAATAAAATCCTTAATATTAAAATATTTAATAATATTTTTAAGTTTATAAATATTAAATTACATTTATATACGCTAAAAGAAGTTAACGAATAAGATAACAATATTAACGAAAATGCCTTAAAGAAATAAATTAATTAATAAGTAAAAGAAGCTTAAATAAGACTTATTATTACCTTAAAGTATAAGCTTAATTTATTAATATATATTACTAAAAAGAAAACTACTTTAAAGATATAAAAAGCTTTATAATATTAATATAAAGACAATAAAAACGTCTTAATATATAATGCTATTTAAGACTATATTAAGTTCTATTATAATAATTTCTTATTTTTAGAGAAGTTTATTATTGCCTTTAAGCTATTAATTATTAAATTAAATACGCTAAAAATAACTCATTTTATAAAATAACATTTAATTATATTTATTATTATAATTTTTAAAAAGTGGCTTATTTAAACTAAACGACAGCGCTTAAATCTATATATAACACCGGACGTTATAATATTTAGCGATTTTATAATAAGCACGAGTATTACAATTATAATTAACTCGAATATTAGTTTAAAGAGTCTTATTAAAAATATTATAAATAAAGTATAAATTAGTAAGTTAAGTAAAATAATTAGATAAGCCTTTTATAAAAATAAAAGTATTTTAAATTTATATAAAAGCTAAAATAAAAGCAACTTTAATATTAAAAATAATAAAGGAAAAAGCAAAAACGGTTTTAAGATTAAGTTAATTTATAAATACTATAATTAATTAAACTCACGTTATATACTTAATAATTATTATATAATAAATAAAGCTAAAAAAGCCAAGTTTAAAAAGATGTATAAAAAGAAGTATATTTTATATAAAGATTATATTAAAAAAAAAAAAAAAAAGAGAATTTTAATAATAATTCTAATAATAATATCTTTAAATTAATATTCCTTTCGTTTATTTTTATTATTTTAGCGCTTAAATTCACTGCTTTCTCTTATAAAAATAAATCCTAATAGCTATTTAATATTAAAGCCACCGAATATATGTTTAACGACTTATTAAAGTTCTCCGAATATACGCTACGCTTTAACTTATTATTTATATCGATAGTTAACGGTTCTTTTAAACTTAATAGCATTAGCATATATATATTTAAAATAATTAAATTAAACGGTTTCGTGTGTATAATTTATTATTATAATATATTATATATACTTTTCTCCTTTATATGCTTATATTCTGGCTATAAATTAACTAAATTAAATAGTTACCTTCGATTAAATAAGCTTTTTATAATATTAAATAAAGAGATTTATTATATTAATTTAGAGTTCTTTTTAATAAAAGAGGAGTAATTTATTAGTTTTAGATATATTAATATGCCGAGACTAACTCTTTTTATTATAATTAAAGTAGCTATAGTCGATATCGAGCTGTGGCACCGCAGAATAAGTTATATTAATTTTAATGTAATTAAATATATTCAAAGTTTCGTTAATAATATGAAATTTAATAAAAATAAAAATAATAAAATTTATTTTTACGTACTTTATAAAAAGAGCAGACTTATTTATAAAGTTAATAAGCGCTTAATACGTATAAAGCTAATACATGCGTTATATAAGATTAACGTTAATATAGTTTACTTTACTTTAATAGGAATTAATGACTATTGTTACGCCTTAATCTTTACTTATATAGTTACTTTTATAAAGTGGGCTTATATATACGCTAAGAAGTCAAATGTATATTTTATAAAGGGGACAGCTAAATCGACACACGGAAATAGCTAAATCGACATCTCTTGGCAAAATAATTATGATAAATTAAGAAAAAGTAATTAATAAAATATTTAAATCTTAGCTTAAAAATGATATTTATTAAGTTATTTTTAAAAACTAACTTATTTTAAAAAAGTTATATAATATTAAAAGTTGAGTTTTTCGATAATATTTTAATATTATATTAAAAAGTACTTTTATAATAAAATTTAATAAACTTTAATAATTTAAATATAAAACTATTATTAAATAATTTAAAATTAAAAAGTTAAGCGAAAATATATTATTTACTATTTATTTTCATAAAATAAATGAAAAATCTTAATTTTTGTTTATTTATTATTAAATAATACTTATAATATTTAAGCGAGATATTTAATAAATCTTATATTAATAAATCTTATATTAATAAATATTTTAAATAAATATTTTAAAATAAAATAAAAAAATAAATAAAAACTATTATTTTATAATTTTCTTAAAATCCGTATGTCGATTTAGCTATTTCCGTATGTCGATTTAGCTGTCCCCTTTATAAATTAAAAAATAATTAAAGTAATTAAGATATTTTGTCTTAATAATAAAAGAGAATATAGCTGTATATAATTAAAAGAGTTAGTAGATTACCTTAATATATTAATTAAAGAATTTACTCCGTATACTTTAAAGTAAGACGGAAAAGTTAAACACTTTATTCGCACTATTATAAAAAAGACTTATACGGCTATAATTAATTAAAACATATTTAAAAACGTATAACTTAAGGTTTTAATAATAATCATTTATATTATTAATTATACTTTTATATTTATAGTTAATGAAAAGACTTCATTTAAAGCTTTTTGAAACAATATTAAGCTTAGTGTTAATTATAAACCTTCGGTTAAATACTTAAGAGTTTTTAAATATTTTATATATATTCTGATCGATAAGGAAAAAAAAGTATAAAACCGTAAGATTATTTTAAAAATAAAGAAAGACATTTTAATTAATTTTAAAAGCTATAATATTTACTATTATTTAATTAATAAAAAGATTATTCGCACTTCTTATATAAGATTTAATAAAGACGGCTTAATTATAAAACCTTATAAAAAAGATATTATATTATTACTTTACGTTAAAAGTAATAATAATAGCGTAAATTAAAATTATAATATTAAAGAGTTATTAAAACGTAAAAATAATTATTAAAATTAGCCGAAAGAATAGTTTTTAAATAATAAAATTAATAATCTTAAATTAATAGCTAATTTTAAGAATAATATTAAATTTAATATTAATATTAATAAGAAAAGCGAAGTTAACGCTTTTAAAATATTAAAAAAGTAAAAATAAATACCTTTTATTAAAAAAAAAGCGTAATAAACTTTTCGATTTTAAAAATAAAATATATAAGTATATTTTACGGGAAATTTATTTTAATAAAATATAAAATCTAATTAATAATAAAATCTTATATTTTATATTTTTAAAAGAAAAAATTAATTATTTTTTAAGTTATTACCGACTTACTTTTAGCGTAATTTAAGAAGAATTATTATATTTTAATAATTTAACCTTAATAAAAGGAATAATATAATGTCTTAATTAATTAAAATAAAAAGAGGCAATTATTAAGGAATATTACTTACTTATTAATAAGGAAACATAGTCTTTCACGAAGCGCTTAGACTTATTATTTAGTAATAAAGTACTTAATTTACGTTTAGTCTTTAAAATTAAAAAAATTAAAAATAATACTATTAAAAAAATATAAAGTCAGACTTATTATATAAGACTATACTTAGCGCTATAAACGAGATTATAATTAGATATACGCTAGCGTTTATAAATCCGTCACTTAAAAGCTTATATTAACTATAATAGCTTTATATAATTTAAAAGTAAAATAATATAACGTCGAGACTGCATTTTTAAATAATAATATTAATTTTAATATTTATATTAAAATCCCTTTAAAATAAAAATAAAATAACCGAATTTTTATAAACGACAAATATATAAAACTTAAGAAAGCCTTATATAATCTTAAGTAATTACTACGTTTATAATAAGAAAAGTTATAAATTAAGTTTATTAAAATTAGTTTCGTTTCCTTAAAAATTAATAATTATATATATATTAATAAAAAAACTAAAATTTTAATTATTACTTATATTAATAATTTCTTAATAATCTTAAAAATAAGACTAATTTTAAAAGCTTTTAAAATATAAATTCTTACTTTATTTAATATTATTCTTATTAGCTTAATATAATACTTCTTAAGAATTCGTATTATTTAAAATAAAAAAAAGAAGATTTTTTTTATTAAAATGCTTATATTAAAAAGATATTAAATCGTTTTAAAATAATTAATTATAAAACTATTATTACGGCGTTTATTTTTAGTTTTAAAGTATATATAATTAAATTTAAATAATAAGCTATTATATAAGAGATTAAGTTATATTAATAAGTTTATAATTCTTTATAATATTTTACTTATATTAAATGAAATATTTAATATTATTCTTTAATATTATCTTAATTTCTTATAAATCCGTCCTTATAATTAATACCTCGCTAATATAAAAAGAATTCTTTAGTACCTTTAAGAAACGAAATATTATATTATAATATATAATGAAGATGTTATAAACGCTAAACTCATAAAGTTATATAGTTTTTACGACTTTAATTAAGTAAATTTACGTAAAAGATAAATCTTATATAATGGTATTGTCTTCTTCTTTATAAAAAGAATATTTAACGCTATTTCTAAATGCAAAACTACGGTAGTTTTAGTTTTTACAAAAGTAAAGTATATTATTATATATATATTTATTAAAAAGACATTATAAATTTATTAAATTTTAATTAAAATAAGCTATAAAAGACTAGATTCTTGCTTTATTAAAATAAACTATAATAATTAAAGTATACTATTATTATTTAAAAACCTTAAGTTTTATTAACGTATAAAGCATATTAATATTAAGTTTTATTACTTACGACAAGAAGTAATTAAAAGCTATTTAGACCTTTAGTATATATTATCGAAAAAAAAAATACTACCGACGGCTTTACGAAACTATTAAGTCTTTAAGATTTTAAGGAATTTATTAAAATATTAAAGTTAACGGTTTTATACTTTAATTAAAAAGTAATAATATTACTTAAAAGACGTTTTTATTTTTATAAATTAAAAGACGCGTAAGAATTTAAAAGGCTATTTTAAAAGCTGCTTTAATTTTGTGTAAGCTATTTTAATAACCTTTTCTTTTATATTAATATAAAATATATTTACTTTTAAAAATATATATTTTAAAAGAATTAAACTTTAAATTAAAAAGCACTTATTAAAAAGTGTTTTTTAAAAAATATATTATAAGTTTATATTAGTTTAAGTCACAAGTTAATTATATAAATAAAGTCGGATATAAACTTTATTTTATTAATTAGACTATTAGTTATTAAGGAGCGTATTTATAAATCGCATAACTATTGTAATTAATATCACAACTCAATTAATAACCCCGCACCTTAATGCTTCCTAGTCTAATCGTGATTATCTTAGCAATAAATAACTTTAATTTTAATTCTCAGCCTTAAAAGTAATTAAGTAATTATGAATATTTATATTATGTATTAATAGCCCTTGCTCTTTAATATAAATTTATATAAAAAGGTAGGTCTTTAAATATACTCGCTAAGTTACTAGAATTTTAGCGCATGGCGGTTTAGCTATTTGATTATAGCGATTTAGCTGTGGCTAAGAATTATCTTCGGTCGGCGAAGTAATAAGTAAGTTACGCGCTAATAGCGTATTTACGTTTATTTATTAACTAAATAAAATATAAATAATATAAATATAATAATAATATAAATATAATAATATAATTACGTAATAATTATAATTTCATTATCTCGCCGAAACGTATATATAAATAGCTTTCTCGTCGCGTTAATAATAACTTTTCCTTTTCAGCTTATTTATATATAATACTTATATTTATATATTATTATTTTCTTGTTTTTTTTTCTTTTTCTCTTTTTTAATTAATTATTATTATTATTATTATTATTATTATTATTATTATTATTATTATTATTATTATTATTATTATTATTATTATTATTATTATTATTATTATTATTATTATTATTATTATTATTATTATTATTATTATTGCTTTCAATATTATTATTAAGTCTTATATTAATTTCTTGACTTATAAGGTCTTATATATTTATTTGATTTTCTTTAAATAAATTTATTTCAGGATTATTTATAATTTTAATATCTCTTATTTAAAGAGCCTTTTTGTTTATAATATCTAATACTTTATATAATAGATAATTAAATCTAATTAATATTGCTTTATTAGCTTTTGGTTCTAGTTTAGTTATATGATTCTTTTTATTTTTATAAAAATATATAAAATCAAAGAGTTTAATATAATTAATATTAGGGATTTTATTATATCTTACTTTATATAGTGTTTTATAGTTTATTGCCGAATAAGAAGTTCTATTATATAAATAAGTAGCTGTAATTACAGCTTCTCCTCACATATAATTAAGCAAATTAGCTGTATTTAATAAGTATTTAACCTTATTTAAAATAGTGCGATTAATACGTTTTATTACTTTATTTGGTTCTTTTGTATAAGCAGGTGCTAATTAATGAGTTATACTATGATTTATTAAATATTCTTTAATTTTATTATTAATATATTCCCTCCTGTTATTAGTTGCAAATACATTTATACGTTTATTATTATTATTATTTTCATTCTTTGATTTATCTTTAATAAAAGCGTTATATACTTCATATTTATTTTTAAGTAGTTTTATTTCTAAATATTTACTATTAAAGTCTAAGAAAGTTATAGTATATTTATATTTATTAAAAGTTATAAGGTTAATAGGACTATAAAGATCACCAGTTATTTTTTCTAATAAAATCTTTGGATTTTATTATTAAATTCTCTATTTATTTTATTTATAAATTTACTTTTAAGGCAACTTTCATAGTTTAGTATTTATATATTAATTATATTATTTAATATTATATTATTATAACCCGTTATATATTTTTATTTATTTAAGTAATTCAAGCTTATATAACTTAATTTAATATATAAGTCTATTTTATTAATACTTTTATTTTCTTTTATATTTTCAGTAGCAGTTAAGACTTGAATATTATTATTTTTTTTATTTTTATAAGGTATAATATTAAGGATATATAATTCTTTTATTTTTGGTCCTTATATTATTACTTATTATTTTTGTTTTTAATATAAGTAAAAGTATTAATAAAAATGTTATAATATTATTTATTTAATTGACTTTGATTTATTAAGTTTATTCTTAATTCTGGTATATAAAGATAATTTTCAATTATATATATTTAATTATTAATATTTGATTTTATAAAGACATTTCCATATCTTTTAATTATTATTTGTTTTGCTTCTCTTTAATTAACTGACTTATTATATGATTTAAAATTATTAAAATATGATAAATTATAATATATATATGTAGTTGCGGCAGTATTAAGTGTAAAGGTTTTTATTTGATTATTTTGATTATTTATATTTGTTTTCTTAATCCTGTGATTTTTTATAGAATTTAAATTAAAGTTTATATTATTAATATTAATTATTTTATTGGTTTTTATAAAAGGTATAATTATTAATACTTATATATCTTTTATAAGATTTAAATTAAAATTAAAATCGCTAAAGTCTTTAATAGCATTTGTAATATTATATAAGACGTTTATATTATCGTCTCGCTTATCTCGAGCCGATTTCTCGGAAATATTAAGTGATTTATTAGTCTTTAGGCGTTTTTAGCTCTTCGGCGCTTTTTCGGGGAATAGAAAAGCGCAGTTAAAAGTCACGTGAGAGTATTGTTTATAATTAGTGTAATACTTCTTGCTTTAAGTGGTATTTTTAGTGATTTTATAAGGTTTTTTGCTTTTATTACTATTAAAAGTTATTAAGGCTTAATTTATATTAGCTTTATTTAATTCTTAACGTTTTAATTCGTTTAATAGATTAAAGAATAAAGACTTAAAGGTATAAGAATTAATATTAATTCTTAAAGATTATATTATATTAAAAACTAATTTATTATAATTATTGATTAAGTTATTAAGAACTTAAGCTATTACTACTTATTTAAGCAACTTAAGGTTTTTAGCTTTTAGCTGATCGCTTAGCTGTTTTACTTTATTAAGGTATTCTTTTATTAAATTATATTTAATTAAATGGGTATTAAAAAATTCTGAGCTAAATCCTTTTAGGGAATAGAGGTTTTTAAGTAATTGCCAAGCTTTAAAAGCACGTATTATATATTATATTTGCAAAAGAGGGCTATTTTTAATAAGTAATTAAATATTAGAAAAAGCTTTGCCGTCTATTTCATTACTTACTTTATTAAATGCTATTATAGCGTTTAACGCTTCTTTTATTAAGAGGGCCGTTATACGAAATGCATAAATTGGGTAATTATCCGAGCCGCTAAGTTTAGCTATAGTGATTTTATCGGAAGTCATTTTATTTATTATATATTAGTTATATTTTAAGAGAGTATTTAAAGGTATTGACTTAATTTTTTGAAAATTCCGAGGGTTTAAGTTATTCGGAATATTTCAAGTTTTCAGGTATTAGTTATTGAGCACGTGACTTATATATATTAAAAGTTATAAGGTAAAATACTTGTTGGTGTATAAGAACTTTTGAAGTGTTCTAAGGTCACGTTTTTATTTTGCTTTTAGTGTACGGATGACTAATCCAAAAATTCCGAAACTTATATAGTAAATTTATCAGTATATAAGTTATATTTATTAAGAGTATGAAGAGTATTTTATTAATAAATATCAAAGATATTTAGTTTTTTATTTTATTTATATTTTGGAAGTTATATAATTAAACTAGCCAATAAAAGAACTACGTATTAAAGGTATGACGTAAGTATAAATGTATAAAGCTGTAAGTATGAAGATATAAGGGTATAAAGCCGTAAGTATGAAGATATAAAGATATAAAGCTATAAGTATAGAGATATAAAAGTATAAAGCCGTAAGTATAGAGATATAGAAATATAAAGCCGTAAGTACAAAAATATGAAGATAAGTGGTTTATTATACGTTAAAAGAATTAAGTATAAAAAGTATAAGAATAGAATTTTAATCGAACCAATCGATAAAAACTAAGTATGAAGAATATCACGTGAAAACGAAGTGTATAAGTGTAATTAAGGTAGTATAAGAGCTTTTAATTAGTTAAATTAAAGTAGAAAAAAAAAGGTGCTATTGGAGTCTTATAACTTAAAACGAAGAGATTTAATATAAATAATGATTTTATTACTTCGGGGGAAACTAGGTTTATATAACTACTTTTAGGCGCTAAGTTATTTAACTCTCGTATCGGCTATTTGCTCTTATATCGGTTATTTATTCTCGCATCGGTTATTAACTTTATATTAAAACTAACTTTATCTTTTAAACGTAATCACGTGATCAAAAACATCGATTACTAATCTTAAACGGCTATGAAAGTTATAAGATTACGGAATTCATATGGAAGTGCTTAGAATATAATATATTTCTATTCTTTTTTATTTATATATACGTCGCATATCTTATAACTTTTAGATTTATTTATTTTATCTTTTTTAAAAGTATTTTATCGAAAATACTTTAATCTTTAATATTAATAACTGATTCTACTTTAATTAATAAGCGTAACTTCTTAATATATTATTATAAAGCACGGAAAGAGAGCTTAACGGGTATAAATATTAAAACCAGGTGGAGAGCTACTAGCTTATAGCTAGTAAATATGACAAAACTATTAATAAGCCGATTATTATTGGAGAATAGTAATTAAGAGCTTGAAAATAGTATTACGGAGAACCCTTAGGTTATTAAGCACGTAAAGGAATCGTTAATTGTATAGTCTATTTCAAAGTCTGAGAAGGAATTACGTTTATAGCGTTGTGGAGTTATTAAGTGTTATTTATAAAGTGGTAAAAAAATGCGGGGTGGTCTAAATGTAGGAGTAGTCCAAATAATAGTAGAAGGACTTTAATATATACTTTTCTTTTTATTTAAAAATTTTTCTTTATTATTTTAAGGGTACAGCTAAATCGCCATACGTGAATAGCTAAACCGCCATACGCTAAAATTTATTAACTTAGCGAGTATCATTTATTAACCTCGCTATATTATATTAATTTATACTACGTGGCAAGGGCCACTTATATATTTCATAAAGTTTATTATTATATAATCAGCTCTTAGAATTGAAAATTAAAGCTATTTAAATTACTTAAATAAACACTTCGCCCTTGCATCACTTAATCAGAGTTTTATAATATAAAAAAGCCTATCTACGATTGCTCTCGCGATGCAAAGACTTAAGCTTAAGCATCGGGATTATATGAGCCTAGTACTCGTCGAGAGAGGGCATATATGTAGGGCATTTTATTAATATACTAGACAAATAGTATTAAAGATGCTACTATAATTGCTACGACTACGATACAGCGGAAGGTAATTAGTAAAGTTAAAGTATATACTTAAGATGCGGACTTTAAAGCTAATGATGATTTTAATAAGCTGGCATAATTTTAATTATATATTATACATAGTTATTCATACAAGTTTTAATAGTAATAAATGTACCCTTCATTTTCGGCTCGCTTCCTTAGCGTATGGCGGTTTAGCTATTCACGTATGGCGATTTAGCTGTATCCTATTTTAAACCGTTTTTTTACTTTTAATTTTTAAAAATTATTTTACGCTTATTATATAAATTTAAAATAATTATAATATTTAAATTAATAACCTTTTTGCTTATGAGAGCGGCAAAATATAATACTCTTAATATAATTCCTTTTCTTACTGTCCTTACTTTCGTTAAAGAGTCAAGAACTAAAGGCTAAAAGAGCGCTATTAAATGCGCGCTTTTTATTATTATTTTTAAAATATTTTTATAACTTTTTTTACGAGATTTATTATTTTTAAAATTATTATTATTTTATTCGCCTTTACTTCCGTTATACTTACTTAACTTTCGGTATATTAAAAGATACTTTTTAAATTCTTTTAATAAAAGATTTAACATTATTAAACTAAATTAAATAAAATAAAATTTAAATAAATACGTACGGGCCGTATATTCGAGCGATTTATATATATTATACGTCTGCGGCGCGCGGATTCGTTTCTTTTTAACCTCACTTATAGACTGACTCGTAGGCTTTATATTTATAATTATAAATCGATTTAAGCCCTCTTATATTATTAAAACACTTTTTATAATAATATATAACCTCTATATAGCTTTCTTTTTCTTTTAGCGTTTATTTACGGCTTATAGCTTTTTATTTTCGTTTATAAAAAGAATTATAAAATACATAATTATTTAATAACCTTTAATTAATTATTAAATCGCACGGTCTATAAGGTTAAAACTAGCCGTACGACGTTATATAAAGTCTTTAATTGCCTTAGCTTATAATTTTAACTCCTGTATATTATATAACGTCTTTAAGACTTAAGTCGTTTATTTAATCGTAAAAAGAGGAGGAGGAGTAGGCGTTCGTAATTAAGTATTAAGCTTCGAGAGGACACGTTTAGGGTCGTACGAGACTAATTTAGTAGTTGCGAATTTATTACGGATCGTATTTAAAATTAAAGTTTTTATACGAGTTATAAAATAAGCTAAAAGAAAATTAAACTTATTAATATAATTAATTTTAACTCGTATTAAATCTTTAATTTAACGTCTGTACGATTACTTTAAACCCGTAAAATAATTAATATTAAGAAGTTAAAGTAAATGCGACAAATATAATAATATATAAAAAGTAATAATATAATAGTCTTTATAAAATAAAATAAATTTAAGTATTACGTAGCTTTTATGTCCGTTAAGAATTAAAAGCTAATATATACCTTTTATATAATCTTTTATATATAAATAAAACACGTTTATAAGTTAAGTTAAGCTTAATTAATTAGTCGTTTAATTATTATTATTAATTATAATTATTTAATTAAACGGTAAAGAATCGAAATATTAAGAAAAGATATAAGTTTTACCTTTAAGTATAATTATTAAAGGAAGTAATTAATTACTCGAATTAATATATTTAATAGCCGTAACTTATTTATAATTCTTAAGTTAAATTGTAACGAGCCGTAAAGCTTATTTAAAAATTATAATAATTTTTATAATTAAAATTACGCTTATTTAAAAGCTTGTTTTATTAAAATTATAAATATCTTTATTTTAAATCTTATATTTTACGATTATATTTTATATTAGTCGGAATTAATTTTAAATAATTATAAGATCTTTATAAAGAGTACGTTTATAATCGTATTTTCGATTATATTAAGTGTATAAAAAGTTATAACGTTAAACGAAGTTATATAATATAGTAGGGTTGACCTTAGAGATCCATTTGTCACGTGATTGAGCTGCATCTTGCTATATTTAAGATAGCCTTTAAGGCAATATCCTTTAAGAATAATAACGATTTTTACTATTATAATTTTTCCTTTTTATTTAAATTATACCTTTTTTTTCCTTTAATAAATTATATTCCTTAAATATATAATATCTTTAATATTCGTTAAATAAGTATTTCTTACGTTTACCTTCCGGCACTTATTTTATTATTTTCTTATTATATACTTAATGTTTTTTTTTTTTACATATTTTAATAACCGACGCAAGGAATAAGTAAAAAAGCTAAAGTGAAATACGTAAAGAAGCTTAAAGGCCCCTTATATTAATTATAAGGATCGAAACCGATAAGTGCTCGAACTGGTATAAACTTATTTACTTAAAGATTTCTTAACCCTTAAAAGTAAAATTAAATACGGCATTTCAATAGTTTTTTATAATATAACGAGAAGCATAGGAAGTTTAAAAGGAAATTACTTACCTTTAATATAAGAGTACTTAAATTATTAAAAATACTAGCTCTAGCACGTAGAACATTAATACTGAAAAAGGTCGGACCGAAAATAGCCGGATTACGCTATTAAAAACGCCTTAATCGATATCGAAGTATATTTAATATTTTAAAAACGAAAAGTAGATTATTTAAAATAAATTCAGTAAATTTTAACGCTAATCGCACTTTTAATAAGCGTATTTATTATTCTTTTTCTTTTCTTTTTCCGTTAAGAGCTTACTTTAAGCTAGCGAGACGGAGCTTAATAAAAAAGTATATAAGGTTTTATTTTATACTTTTTTAATTAATTTTAATCTTAAGTTATTTTACGCCGAGATTAACTTTAATAATAATAAAACTTTTATATTTAACGAGATTTATTTATTTCGCTTAAGCTTATACGTTCGTTTATTATAAGAATAAGAAGCTTAGACTTCGGCGTCTTTCGGGCTTTATTATTCCGGAAGGAGCTTAAAGCTATAAGCTCTTTAATTTAATATTTTACTTATATACTTCCTTTATTTTCTCGAGTTTATATATTCTTTTTTTTTTAATATAATATATTATATCTTTTATTCTTTTACTAATAATATTAAGCGCATTTACTTTTTAATAAATCATTAATTTTATTAAAGAAAATTAATTATATTCGAAAACGATATTAAAAATAACGCCTTTAGCGGCAACTCGAAGGGTAAGGAGCTTAAACGACTTATTAATAACTTTTTTATAACTCGAAGAAGCTCTGCGACCCCGATTATAAATTACTTTATTATTAAAACTAGCTCTATAAGCTCTATAAGCTCTTTTACCTTCGTGCTTGTTAAACCTTTAATAAAGCTTAATATTACTGGAATTACTAACCTTACTTTATTACAATTATTAAGAATACTTATAAACAATATTCTAATTATAAAAAAGAGAAAGAAAAGAAATAAAAGTAGCGGTAATAACTTATAATAAGATATATTTAATTATAATTAAAGCAGTAGCTATTTAAAAAGCTTCGATATAAGAACTTAAGCCGCTTTTTAAGCTTTATCGGCTTATATAACACTTACTTAACTTATACACTCTTAAGCTATACTGTATTCACCTCTAAAGCAAAGAAGACTTAACCCCGCTAATATAAATTATATAGCACCGCTTTAAGCTTAAGCTACTTTTACTCAGGCTTTTTAATTAATACGACTTACGTTAAAATAATATAAACTTATTAAAACTTTTATATTATATAAAGCAGACGAGGCTTTAAATAATTACTATTATGAACTTACTTTTAATAATATAGCGTCTTAATAGCTTATATCTTAAGCCGCACGACTTGCTACGGATTTTATTAAAAGATTTCCTTATTTCGTAATAACTTAAATTATATTAATCTTAAGCACTTTTAATTATTTATATTTTAACGGGAATAATACTATTAAGTTCTTTAAGACTTTAAAGCAGCTCTTTACAGCTCGAGGCATTACGGAGGACGCCGAAAAGAAATAATACGTCGTAGATTATTATATTCTCGAAATAGGCTAAAATATTAAGTAGCTCCTTGATTTCTTTAATAATACTTATTAAAAGTTAATTAAGGAAGTTATAAAAGAATACTAAACGTTCGACCTTAAGTAATATTATTATATTTTTTAAAACTTAAAGAAGATATTTAATAATTTTAAATATATTATAAAAAATACTTTTAAATCTTAATCTCGATAATTTCTCCGAGCTTTTAAAAAAGTTAGTCGAGCTTATATGCGAAAGAAAATTATTATAAAGCAATAAATAATTATAAAGTTTCTAATAGTTTTATTTAAATACTTAAAATAAAAGGCCGGAACTTTTATAAAAGATAATAATATTTTTAATATAAAAAATATATAATCTTTCGATAAAATATATATTAAAATAAAAAGCTTATTCTGAGTCGAGCGGGAAATCGACACGTTAATTAAAAAGAAAGTATTATTTATACGAATTACTCAGGCCGATCGTCTTCGACTCGAGTCGAGTAATAATAAAACTCCCTTTTTAGCGGTATAATTCGGAGGGCTTAACTTTATAACTCGCCTCGAGCTTATAAAGTATAAGAATAATTCTTTAGCTCAGGAGATCGACGACGTCTTTAAGAAGAATTCGGTGCTTCGTTTTAAATTAAATTAAAAAAGGCATATTCGAGAAGAAGTTATTCCTATTATTAAAAAGCTGATTCGCAATATTAATTAAGTTATAAAATAAGATATCGATATAATTACGGAAAAACTAAATAACTTACGTATTTTATATATTATTATAAAGAAAAGAAAGAATTCAGAGTTAATAGCCGAAGTCAAGGCTTTATTTACTTACGAATCGATTATATACTCTGAAAAAGCTAAAGTATTTTATTAAGATTCTAAAGCAAGCTTTAAATATAATCGACGTTTTAATATAAAAGATAATACAAGCATCGGATATCTCTTTTACTTTAATAAGCCGATTCTGGGTATTAAACCTTAAGGATTTTATAAGTATTAAAATTAATATTATAAGTTTAAGAAATAACTTAATTTAGGAATTATTTATAAAAATAAAAATAATTATATTTATATAAGCCTTTAAAAAGAAGGAATAAAAGCTTAAGCAGTTTAATTTCCTCGAGATAAACTAAGGAAAGAAGTTCTTATTTTATAAATAATTAATATAAAAAGAAACTTAAACTCGAGGCGAAAAGAAGAAATAGTTTAAAAGAAGCTTTAAGACGCTTAAAAAGCCCTTTTAGCTTAATAAAATATTATGCCGAAGTCAGCCTTAAAAGAATTAATACTAGAAGTAAGTTAAGAGCTTTAAAATTATTTAAATATCCTTACTATTCGACTCTTCGATATAATAAGATTAATTAACGTTTAAAACGTACTTATTACCTTCGATTCAGAAGGAATAAATAATAGCTTCGAAATAATACTTACGGAAATAAGATAATAAAATGCCGCTATTTTTAAAATAATAATAAAAGCTAAATTATATATAATCGGAATCTTATTTTAAAAACGCTTTAAAGCTTAAGCTAATTACGGAAGACTAAAAGTTCGCGAAGAAATTAAGAATACCGTCAGATTTTAAAAGCTTATAAACGTAAACTTTTTAATTAAAATACTTAAAGCAAAACCTACTCGGATTATCGTAAGAGATAATAATAATAATATTATTTTTAAGAAATTAAAAGAAATTACTTCAGTCGTAAGTCGAAAAAGACCGATTACTATTAAATTACCTTTTATAAGAACTATTCGAGAACGCGTTAAAAGCAACTTACTTATTATTATTAAAGCGACTTCAAGCCGACCTCGCGTATACTAAGCGCTATCGCGGAATAATTATACGTTAAATAATACGTTAGATAAGCTTCTTACTTAGAAAAAGCTTCTTAAAAACTTGACTTTAAAAGAAATCCTTATTTTAATCGACTTATTAAAAATAAGTCGACCGAAGATTATTAATTAAAAGATTTAGGATTAAATTGTTATTATTAATATTAAGATTATAAAATATATAAAAGCTCTTTAAAACTGCGATTAAGAAAGGAATAATATTATATTTTAACGCTTTTTATTACTTTAAGCTAATACTTTAGATTTTATATTAAGAGAACTGCGAGCTTCGCGACAGCCTAAACGTATTTTCCTTAAATGAAAATAACGAATTATTACTTATTTTACCGTGTCTCGAGCTAAACTTACGTATAAGCTTTAAGTTTAATAAAGGAAATAAAAGTATTAAGTCTTTTTAATATAAGAAATATTAATTTAATAATTAATTTTCTAGCTATTATTAAACTTGATTTCTTTTTTTAACTTAATACTTATAATCTTAACCGCTATTTTAATAGCGCTTTAAAGAATAATAGTTTTAAAAAAGGAACTTAAAGTCGACTTACTATTAACCGCTAAAGTTTACTTAATCGATATACCTTAAGGACCGAGTTATAAGTAATACTCTTTAACGCCGAAGTATATGATTATTATACTTAAAAGGACGAGATTTAATAATATCCGAGCTATTTTTAATTCCGGCGCAAAAGTTAATTATATATTTTATAATACTGCCGTTTAATTAGAAGTCTTTATTATAAAAAGCGACTTTATAGCTTTAAAAAGTATTATAAGCGTAAAATCGCGATTTCTGAAATATGTAAATAACGTCCCGGTTATAATAAGAGATTATATTATTTTTATTAAGTTTTATATTATAAATATTTTAAGTATTAGAATTATTTTTAAATTTTTATTTTTTCAGATTACGCGCGTTTTATTTAAATACTTATTTAATACGGAAGGCGGTTTAATTTACGTTAACTTATAAAATAAGACTACGCGACTAATTATTATCATTAAAGTAATTAAACTTATAAAGTATACTAAAAGCATTAAAGCCGTAAAATCTGAGAGTCGAGTTAGTAAAATATTATTAAATCCGGAATTAAATTACTTAAAGTCCGAAACTGACTCGGAAAACGAATAACTGGCTATAACTAGAGCTTTACAGTTAATACCGTCGAATACTCTCTAAAGGATACTTCCTTTAAGCTCGAGGACGAGCTTTTTTATAAGAAGGACGAAAAAACTTTTAATAATAAAAGCAATTCTTCTTTTAAAAACGTTTTATATATTTTCATCGAATATATAAAACAAGAATTTATGATTTTAAAGATAGACTTTTACGATTACCTCCTTTATAAAGACTTTATTAAAATTCTTTTCGATAGAAAACGTATATTTAGCACCGTATTAATTAAGAAAATCGAGCTTATCTTTTAATTTATTATAAATTATAATACTTTATTAATAATATCTTTATTTAAAGAACGTAAATAAGTCTCGCGGGTTTATATTATATATAAGACGAAAGATAAAAAGATTAAGCTTATAAATTAAATAAATAAAATAAGAAATGCGTTTAAAAGCTGTAAAGATTAGTACGAAGTCTTTAAAAAAAAGGACTTTCCTTAAGAGTAAATTAAAAAGTATTAAGATATCTTACTCTTTTGTTTTGCCGGCTTTCCTCGCGGATTTAGGATTACGGAAGAACGACTTGCTATTTTAAATATTAAAGATATATTATAATTAAAAGAAAGAGCCCTCTTCGACGAAATTATATTAAATCGAGAAGGTATTATTATATTTAATTAAATTAAGTATAAGAAATTCCATAAGGATATTTCGCTATTTATTATTATTAAGATAATAAACCACGAAGCCTAGCAAGTATTATACTTTTTATTTCTTAAAGCGTTAGCTCCCGAAGTCAAGAAGATAGTAGAAAATAGACTTAACCGTAAGGTTCTCGAACTCTTTAAGAGGCCGTATCGCAACGCTTAATTCTTAATTAAGAAAAAAGAATTAAGAAAGTATTACTTAATTAATTCGGTAATTATATTTAACGCAATTACTTTAAAAGACGTTAATTTACTTCCTTTTATTAACGAATTTTTAAAAGAATTTATAAGATATTATATTACGAGCTTAATAGACTTATATTTAAGTTATAATTAATAAGTATTATATTAAAATAATCGAGATATAACGGCCTTCTTTATACTTAGTATTAGACTAATCCGAAACACGACGCTACTTTAAGGAATTATAAACTCTATTACTTAGTTCGTAAGAATAATTAATAAAATACTAAAAAATATTATATTTTTTATTATAATACCGTTTTTAAACGACGTTAACGTAAAAAGATTATATATAAACTATAATCGGAAAAAAGCACGGCTTAAAATTCGCTAATTCGTTCTTAAGTACTTTCTTAACTTCGATAAAATATTAAAACGCCTTAAGCGCGCTAAAGCTATTATAAGCTTTAAATCGCAGTTCTGTTGTAATAGTATGAACGTCGTCGGCTATATATATAACTTATAAAAAAGAGAATCTTTAATTATATACTTAATTAAAATATAAAAGTAAAAAGAACTTAAGAACGTTATAAAAGTTAAAGGATTTCTAAGTTTAATTACTTATTTTTGTATTTAAATTAAAGACTTTCGTTTATTAGCCGAGTTATTATACGATTTTATTAAAAAAAGAATCAAATTTATATAAAACCCTGCAATTTATAATTAAATAATAAAAACCTTTTAAAATATCTTATACTTCTTCTTAATACTTTATAGGATTGATTACTTTAAAAGCGCTAGCGAAATCGTCGTTTTTATAAACTTTAATAAAATTAAATAAAATAATTTCTTTAATTAGCGTAACCCGAAAAATAATAAGCTTAAACCGGCGAAATATAAAAGCGGCTTTTAAATAAAAGTAAAATAAGATTATAATATTATAAAAAGAAAATATAAAAGTATATTCTTAATCCTTAAGAAGCTTAAAATCTGGCTTATAAGAATTTATTTTATTATAAAGACTGACGCAAATACTCTTATTACTTAATTTAAAAGAGCTACTTACAACTACTTTAATATAATACTCACTTATTAGCTCGCTTAAATTAGGCTTTTCGACTTCGAAATGCGTTATATTAAAAGTATTACGTATACAATAGCAAATGCTTTCTTAAAGAAACTTAAATACCTTAAGAATATTAAAAAAGATATCGAAAATAATAATAATAAGGATTAAATCTTAACTAAACTTAATGCGATTAGAATTTGCTCGGTAGAAGCGAAGAGCACGGAAGACTTAATAAAAAAGCCAGAGACCTTCGATAACCCTGAATTAACCCGAAGACGCGATATCTTCATCGATATAAAGCGAAAAGACCTTCGATGACCCTGAATTAACCCGAAGACGCGATATCTTTATCGATATAAAGCGAAAAGTCCAAGAATTACGAGATAGATCGAACGATTAAGTAATACCTAATAATAACTCGAGTATAAATTAAGAAAGCGAAGCGGACTTATTAATATTTTTAAAATATTATAAAAAGTATTATTAAAAGATAATTACTTATTTAATTACGTTTAAAACTCTGAAAAATATAAACTTAAAAGCCTTTTATATATTTAAGAAAAAAGTATTATTATATAAAGTTTATAATTAACGTATTTAAAGACTTTTATTAAAAAGCGTATTTATTAAGCTCGTTATCGACATTGATAAAGATAAGGCATATATCTTACGAAGCTATTATAATAGCTCCGGCTATAAAGAAAAAAAAAGTATATATTACCGCATCTCTTAGCGCTATTTTTAAAAAAGTTATTTTAAAGACTTCGCGGAATTTATTAAAATATATAATAAATATATATTACGTAATATTAAGTAATAAGAAAAACTTATAATTTTAATTACTTTAAATAAACTTATAAAAAAATAAGCGCTAAATATTACTTTTATATTAATATAAAACGAGAAGAAATATCTCGTTATCGCTCGAGATAATATAAGTAATTAAGTCGAAGCCAAGGCGCTTGCTTCGAAGGAAGCTAAAAGTATCGCTAATTTTATTTAATAAGATATTATTTGCTAATACGGGCTGTTTTAGAAGCTAGTAGTCGATAAAAGCATAAAGAATATAAATAAAGTCGTTAACTTATTAAATAAAATAGAAATTCGACGAATTTAAATATCGACTTATAACGCGAAAGCTAATAATATAATCGAGCGGAGATATAGCCTTATTAAAAATACTCTTTTTAAAATAAAAAGAAACTGGATAAGCAGCTTATTAGCGGTTCTGTTCGCTAATCGCATTATAATTTATAGATTTATAAATTATACTTTTTTTATATAATTTACAGCAAAAAATTAGTTTTCCCTATCGAAACACGTTACTTTACTTAAAGAAGCCTTTTCTCGGAAGATATTAAGAATATTAACGATTTAATTTATATTCGATCTTTTTAATATTAAATACAAAATAATAATATAAAAAAAGCTAAGCTTTAAAAAACACGCCGTAAATAAAATAAAAAAAGAAGCTTTCGACGTAAAAAAAAACATTCGAAATAAGTTATTATAAGTTAAAGACTTAATTCTTAAGCACGACTTTATTTAAAAAATCGATATATTAAAGAATAAAAAGCTTGACTTTCGGTAGCTAAGACCTTACGAAATTTATAAGGCTTTCCTTAAAAAAAGCTATTATAAGCTAAAAGAATTAAAAATCAACGGTATACTTTTCTACGGTATTTTTGCAATTAATCGCCTTAAGCTATTTTATAAACGAGAGCGCTTTATTTATTATAAAAATAATAAGCTTTTAATAATAACTTAATATAATAATAATAAAAATTAGCTTAAACCTAGTTTCGAAAAGCGAAATTTATAAGGCCTTAAAGACCCTGAAAAGCTTACGAGATAAGTTATACGGAATAATAAAATTATTATCAGAGTATTTAAAAAGCTAACTCACGCGGAACGAAATTAATATCAAGTCGTTATTTACTCTTTTAATAAGTAGCTTAATCGCTACGATTAATACTATTAACTATTTTTTATTATAATTTTCATAACTCGTCGCTTAGCGTTATCGAACGCTAAACTGTAGCGAGGACGTACTTTTTATATCTTACAAAAGGGACGAAAATTAAAGTATAATAATAAAAGCATATACTAAAATACTAAGAGCTCTCCCTTAAACGACGAAAAATCCCTTTAGTACTTCGAATATTACTTACGCTTATAAATACCCTCCGATCGCACTCATAAGTCGTTCCGCAACGACAAACACTAGTATCCCAGTCGAGCTAAATAGTATATTTGCAATAGCTGCCCTTCGAATAATTCAGTATTATTAACTCTAAACATATAAGCTCGAAAGCTTATAAATATAATAATTATTAATACTTTATAAAGCTAAAAAAGCCCTTAAGAAACTCAAAGAGAGTTTTAGCCTCGTAAAGTAATTTAATTAAATTAAATTAATTATAACTTACGTTATAAAAGAATAAAATCCAATCGAGCACTTATTCTTTATTAAATCTTAAAAAGAGTTAAATAATAAATTAAATAAAGTTCCTTCGACGAGCCGTTCCGGAGCGTTAATAATCTTAATATATTAATAAATTAAGCGCTAAAGATAATAACCCCCCGAGATATACTGCCGAAGCAAGCTCGTATAATAAGTCTTTAAAAATAATCGAAGACCAGAAATTCTTTCTTAATATTACTTAAATACCTTATAATAAAAAAGATTTACTTTAATTAAAATAACTCTTAAAGCTATAATAAATAAACTATTAATTTAAAAAGAAGATATATAATAATTAAAAAGTTACGCGTAATTAAACGACTTAAAATTTAAAAAAGCTTATAAAGCTAAATAAATAAAACTAATTTATATACTTAAATAAATAATAAAACGCGCGATAAGCTATAAGTTATTACAAGGGAAATAAGCTATTATAACTGCCTTATACCGGTAATAAAAATCGTTAAATCTATTATTAATAATATAAAAAATTTATTTAGATATTAATAATTTTAATATAACGTGCTTAAAAACAGAGCTTAATACTCTGAAACCGTAACGGTTAAGTTAAAAATAAGCAGAATAAATACGGCTAATAAGTTGCAAATCTCTAGCTTTTTCATATCTTTCTTACGCTTTTAACCTTTTATATTATAAGTACTTTATTCTTAATTAAACTATCGGTCTTCGGAAATCAGCGGTCGAGTTATTATAAACTTAAAGTTTAACGTAAAAGTTATTATTAAACTTTATAAGTTCTCTCGATTGACGGCTGTTAAGTCTAAGCCTTTACGCTGCTTAAGTATTAATAATAATAACTTAATTAAAAGCAAAAGTATAAGATAGCGGATTAAGTATTATAATAAGTTAAGCTTGCCTTAAGCTATTCTAAATAATATATCGAAGTGCTAAAGTAATAACGACTTTATTTCCTCGGAGTTTCGGTTAATTAATTTTAAGACGATAAGATAAGCAAAACTACTTTATATAAAAAGAGATTTTAATTAATTTAAATTATACGCTTTTTCTTTAGCCGTTCCGAAATCTCGCTTATCGGAATTTAAATATTATTATTATAATTCTGTTATAATAATAATTTTATAAAAGACTTAAGCGAGTAAATAATACTTTATTATAAGCACTTAAGCTATCTATAAGTATTCTTCTGACTTTGTCCTTATAGAGCTGTTTCTTATTAAATAAATTAACTAGACTTTAAGTCAAGAGCTTCCCTTAGCTAGATATTAGTCCTTAGACCCTTAAACTAAGAATATTAATCGATTAAGAAAGAGCACTATCACTTCCGCCTTTAAGATATATTTGCTTCTTCTTTAAACTTAAAATCCGGCTTAGTTTGCACCGGCTTATAAAAGTATTCGAGGAATATTTTTATTACTTTTAAAGTTATTATAAAATTATATTAATATAAGGTTTTTTAAAAAAGAACTTTATTTTTAAATAAAAAGGAATTACTTTAATAAGAAAAGACTTTCGGAAAGCTTAATATTATCGGTTCAGAGGTTGCTTATAATATAATTAATAAAGGCTTAAAACAAATAATAAGGTTGGAGATACTTCTTATTTTAATAAAGCAATTAAAGCTGCGCTTTTATTTTAAATCTTTAAATCGTATTAAAGAATTATTAAGATTTAGAAGTTAGCGATATCGAACAAGAAGGAATTTACTTTTAGCCTCTTACTTTTCTCAGTTAACTAATAATAAGAAGTAAGTCGAAGGAAAGCGACGACGAAAGCAGTCCAAGATAACTTATAACTTATTAAAGCTTTAAGGGTTATTCTCGAGAAGCTTTTACCCCGTAACTTGCCGCTAGGAAAAGAGAGAGACCGCGAGGAAGACTAAGCAGCTCGAAGTTAATATATAAAATATAATATCTTTTCTCTTCTTCTTTTAAATATAATAAATCTTAGCCGCTTATAATAATTTACTTATTTATTAAAAAATAATAAGAAAATATAATAAGAAGTTATTAAGGCATTATCGGCGCTTTTATTTAATATAATAATTATTAAAATAAAAAGAAAAGGAATTACTTAAGACCGACTTTGTCGTTATTTAATATCGACTTATTAAAAAAGTAAAAGTAAAGAGAAGAAGATAAAAGTAAAAAAGAGACTTAATTAAATTAATAAAAGAGATACTTTAATTAGCTTCTTTTCATTTCTTTATTATACTTTAAACTTCAAAAGTAAAAAAACCGTCCTCCGATTACTTATTTACTTTTAATCTTATATATTTATATATTTTTACTTTTTTAATATACTTTTAATATATTTCCTTTTATTCTTAATAACGATTAAAAGATTAAAAAAGTTCGTAAAAGATTCGTTAAAATAAGAATATAAAGAAAGAGTAAGATTATTAAAAACACGCTAGCTTAAAATATAAAAGAATATCGACGAATTCGACGCGTTATAAGGATCGATCTCTATTTTATAAGGAAAATTAGTTTCTGCGCCGTAAGAGAAAGAGTCGGGAACTTATTTAAAATACTAATTATACGCCGATTTATTTTAAAAGAATCACTTTAACTTTATTAAAGCTAAAGTTTACTCGGATACGATATTTAAGAAAATAAGTTTAGGCGGCAGAAACGATACAATAAGTGCTAAGAGATATAAAAAGATTAATATAAATATAAAAAGACGCGTAAAGCCTCCTTAAGAATATTATAAAAAAGAATAATAAAATTATTAAAAAGAAAAAGAAAGAAAAGAATAATAAAGTAGAAGATAATATTTAAAAGTATTAAATAAGATAATTATTTACTTTTAAAAGTAAGGTATAAGTCACTTAATATTTATTTATCTTTATTTAAATATATTTTCCTTTTAAGTATTTAAAGCTTTAAAGTTATAATATTAATTCTTACTTCTTTGCTCGAAGTCGAGCATGAGTTTTTTAAGAAGGGGACGCATATAATAAGGTTGACCTTAGAGATTTATTTATTACGTGATTAAGTTATATCTTATTATATTTAAGATAGCTTTTAAGGTAATATCCTTTAAAGATAATAACAATTTTTACTACTATAACTTTTCCTTCTTATTTAAATTATACCTTTTTTCTCCCTTAATAAATTATACTCCTTAGATATATAATATCTTTAGTATTTGTTAAATAAGTATTTTCTACGTTTACTTTCCGGCACTTGCTTTACTACCTTCTTGTTATGTGCTTGGTATTTTCCCTTCTACAATAGTTACCGAACTTTAATTATATACGTAAAAGACTTGTCTATACCGGTCCGTTTTTAAAAAAGTAACGTAATTATATTTTAAATTAAAGTTATATAAACCGATAAACCTTATTCGTTTATAAATAAAATATAATTAATAAGCGTTAATTCTTCCGTAATTATAAGCTTATAATTTACGAATCGAATTTCTTATTATAAAACGCGTCCGTAAAGTCGCGTATATAAAGTTAAATAAGTAACGTCATAAGTGTTTACGGCTTCGCGAATACTTATAAAATAACTAGATTTATACAAATTAATCGCAAGAGTTATTCGGCCTTCTTTAAAAGCCAATTAAGTGTTAATTAATTAAGACATAATTAATTAAATAATATAAAAGTAGCAGTTTTAGTGGGGTATGATTCGTTAATATATATGATTCGCTTACTTATTAAGTACGTTATTATATTAATTTATATTATATAATATTGCAGGTTTATGTTGGTTTAAGTCACGGGTTAATTATATAAATAAAGTCGAATGTAAACTCTGCTACGTTAGTTAGACTATTAATTATTAAGAAGCGTATTTATAAATCGCATAACTATTGTAATTAATATTATAAGTTAATTAATAACCCCGTACCTTAATATTTCCTAGTTTAATTATAATTATCTTAATAATAAGTTATAAGTTTTAATAGCTTAAATTAAATATACTCTTAGTTTTACTGAAATTATTCTTATTTTAAAGGAACGAACTCTTCTTACTCGTAAGTTAAGCTACGTCTCTGATAATAAAAAATTAGTAAAAGAAAGGTAGTAACGCTATCATAACGCGTCTTTTTAATTAAAATACCTCAGAAGATTTAAAAAAAAAGTATTATATCCTTTTTTACTTATATTTCTATTATTATAAATAGCTTTATTAAAGCATTTTAACTCTTTTAAGAATCTTACATTACTAGTGCTTAAGAAGTCCGATTTCGACGATTTTAATAATAATATTAATAACTTTTACGACTTATTTTATATAAGTAATAGAATAAATTTACTTAACGAAGGTGGCGCGTCGTCTATTGTATTATTTATTCTTAAAGCCTTTTAAGATTTTAAAAATTAGTCCGGTTTTATAAATACGCTTATAAAAGACTAATATACGCTTAAGGACTTTAAATCAGATCCGAATCTACGTAATATTATATTAGAAATTAAGCCGACGTTTAAGTTTAAAGTTAAGCTTTTAAGACTTAAAATAGCTTTTATTTTATTAAACTTTTCCGACGCTTATAAGCTAAAGGATATTAAGAATTACTTTAAATAACGTAATAAAATCCTTAATATTGAAATATTTAATCATTTTTTTAAGTTTATAAATATTAAATTACGTTTATATACGTTAAAAGAAGTTAACGAATAAGATAATAATATTAATAAAAATATTTTAAAGAAATAAATCGATTAATAAATAGGAAAAGCTTAAATAAGATTTGTTATTACTTTAAATTATAAGCTTAATTTATTAATATATATTACCAAAAATAAAACTACTTTAAAAATATAAAAAGCCTTATAATATTAATATAAAAGTAATTAAGAAGTCTTAATATATAATATTATTTAAGATTATATTAAGCTTTATTATAATAATTTCTTATTTTTAAAGAAGTTTATTATTACTTTTAAGCTGTCGATTACTAAATTAAACACGTTAAAGATAGCTCCTCTTATAAAATAGCATTTAATTATATTTATTATTATAGTTTTTAAAAGGTAGCTTATTTAAGCTAAATAATAACGCTTCAATTTATATATAACACCGGCTATTATAATATTTAGCGATTTTATAATAAATACGAATATTATAATTATAATTAACTCGAATATTACTTTAAAGAGTCTTATTAAAGATATTATAAATAAGGTACGGGTTAATAAGTTAAGTAAGATAGCCGAATAAGCCTTTTATAAAAATAAAAGTATTTTAAATTTATATAAAAGCTAAAATAAAAGCAACTCTAATATTAAAAATAATAAAGGAAAAAGCAAAAACGGGTTTAAGACTAAATTAATTTATAAATATTATAATTAATTAAACTCACGTTATATACTTAATAATTATTATATAATAAATAAAACTAAGAAAGCTAAGTTTAAAAAGAAATATAAAAAGAAGTATATTTTATATAAAAACTATATTAAGAATTAAAAAAGTAAAAATAATAAGAAAAAAGAGAATTCTGATAATAATTTTAATAATAATCTCTTTAAATTAATACTTTTTCCGTTTATTTTTATTATTTTAACGCTTAGATTCGCTACTTTTTCTTATAAAAATAAGTCTCGATAACTATTTAATATTAACGCTATTAAATATATGTTTAACGACTTATTAAAGTTCTCTAAATACACGCCACGCTTTAACTTATTATTTATATTAATAATTAACGGTCTTTTTAAACTTAATAATATTAATATATATATACTTAAAATAATTAAATTAAACGGTTCCGTGCGTATAATTTATTATTATAATATATTATATATACCTCTCTCTTTTATATATTTATATTTTAATTATAAATTAATTAAATTAAATAAAGAGATTTATTGCGTTAATTTAAAGCTCTTTTTAATAAAAGAAGAGCAATTTATTAATTTTAAATATATTAATATACCGAAATTAACTCTTCTTATTATAATTAAGGTAATTATAATTGATATTAAGCTGTAGCACCGCAAAATAAGTTATATTAACTTTAATATAATTAAAAATACTTAAAGTCTTATTAATAGTATGAAATTTAACGAAACTAAGACTAATAAAACCCGTTTTTACATATTTTATAAAAAGAGCAGACTTATTCGCAAAGTTAATAAACGCTTAATATATATAAAGCTAGTATATACGTTATATAAGATTAACGTCGATATAGTTTACCTTACTTTAATAGGAGTTAATAGTTATTATTACGCCTTAATCTTTACTTATATAATTACTTTTATAAAGTAGGCTTATACATATGTCAAGAAGTTAAATATATATTTTATAAATTAAAAGATAATTAAGGTAATTAAAACATAATATAATAAAGATATTAAAATATTCCGTCTTAATAATAAAAGAGAATATAGTTGTATATAAATAAAAGAGTTAATAAACTACTTTAATATATTAATTAAGGAATTTATTTTATATACTTTAAAATAAAATAAAAAAGCTAAACGCTTTATTTATATTATTATAAAAAAAGATTTATATAATTATAATTAATTAAAATATGCCCGAAAACGTATAGCTTAAGGTTTTAATAATAATTGTTTATATTATTAATTATATTTTTATATTTATAATTAATAAAAAGACTTTATTTAAGGCTTTTTAAGATAATATTAAGCTTAATATTAATTATAAACCTTTGCTTAAATATTTAAAAGTTCTTAAATATCTTATATATATTTTAATTAATAAGGAAAAGAAAATATAAAGCCGTAAGATTATTTTAAGAATAAAGAAAGATATTTTAATTAGTTTTAAAAGCTATAATATTTATTATTATTTAATTAATAAAAAGATTATTTATATTTCTTATATGAGATTCAATGAGGACGGTTTAATTATAAACCTTTATAAAAAAGACGTTATATTATTATTTTACGCTAAAGGTAATAATAGTAGCGTAAATTAAAATTATAATATTAAGAAGTTATTAAAACGTAAAAATAATTATTAAAATTAACCGGAAGAATAATTTTTAAATAATAAGATTTATAATCTTAAATTAATAATTAATTCTAAGAATAACGTTAAATTTAACGCTAATATTAACGAGAAAAGTAAAGTTAACGCTTTTAAAATATTAAAAAAATAAAAATAAATACTTTTTATTAAAAAAAAAGCGTAATAAACTTCTTAATTTTAAAAATAAAATATATAAATACGTTTTATAAGAAACTCGCTTTAATAAAATACAAAATCTAATTAATAATAAAATCTCGTATTTTATATTTCTAAAAGAAAAAGTTAATTACTTTTTAAGTTATTATTAATTTACTCTCGACGTAATTTAAAAAGACTTATTATACTTTAATAATTTAACTTTATTAAAAGAAGTAATATAACGTCTTAATTAATTAAAATAAAAAGAAGTAATTATTAAGGAATATCGCTTACTTATTAATAAGGAAATATAATCTTTTATAAAGCGCTTAGACTTACTATTTAATAGTAAAGTACTTAATTCACGTCTAGTCTTTAAGTAAAATAAAGAGAAATAAAAACAATATTATTAAAAAATATAAAATTAAACTCGTCGTATAAAGTCATATTTAACGCTATAAACGAGATTATAATTAAACATACGCTAGCGTTTATAAATCCGCAATTTAAAAGATTATATTAACTATAATAGCTTTATATAATTTAAAAGTAAAGTAATATAACGTCGAAATTATATTTTTAAATAACAATATTAATTTTAATATTTTTATTAAAATCCTTTTAAAATAAAAAGAAAATAGCCGAATTCTTATAAACGACGAGTATATAAAACTTAAGAAGGCCTTATATAATCTTAATTAATTATTACGTTTATAATAAGAAAAGTTACGTATTAAGTTTATTAAAATTAGTTTTGTTTTCTTAAAAACTAATAATTATATATATATTAATAAAAAAACCAAGATTTTAATTATTACTTACGTTAATAATTTCTTAATAATCTTAAAAGTAAGACTAACTTTAAAAGCTTTTAAAATATAAATTCTTATTTTATTTAATATTATTTTTATTAATTTAATATAATACTTTTTAATAGTTTATATTATTTAAAATAAAAAAGAAGATTTTTTTTTATTAAAATATTTATATTAAGAAGATATTAAACCGTTTTAAAATAACTAATTGTAAGACTATTATTACGTCGTTTGCTTTTAATTCTGAAGTATATATAATTAAATTTAAATAATAAGTTATTATATAAGAAATTAAATTATATTAATAAATTTATAATTCTTTATAATATCTTACTTATATTAAATAAGATATTTAATATTATTTTTTAGTATTGTCTTAATTTCTTATAAATCCGTCCTTATAATACTTCGCTAATATAAAAAGAGTTCTTTAATACTTTTAAAGAATAAAGTATTATATTATAATATGGGTATAGCTAAAGTATTATACGGAAATAACTAAATCACCATACGCCAAGGTTTTTCCAGGCACGCCGGGTGTATTTATTAACCGCGCCCTATTATACTAATTTGTATTAAAAGCTAAGGGCCGTTAATAAAACTCTTAAGCTTTATTAAACTTGACTTTTAAAGCTATTCATACTTTTTTACTTAATACTTTAAAGTAATATATTAACTTTAAAAAATATTATAAAAATAAATTAATATAATTACATAAAATACATATATTATACTTAGCTTTTAATATAAATTAATATAATAAGGCGCAATTAATAAATGTACCCTCCGAATTCTTAAAAATTCCTTAGCGTATAATAATTAGCTATTTCCGTATAATGCTTTAGCTATACCCTTTATTAAACTTAACTTTTAAAGCTAACGTACTTAATAAGTAAGCTGGCCGTGTATATAAAGTGGCCACGCCCTACCAAAACTACCACTTTTACCTTATTTAATTAGTTATGTTTTAACGAACTAAGGCTTAATTTGCTTTTAAGAAAGGGCGAATAGCTTTTGTAATTAATTCGTATAAATCTGGCTATTTTATAAGTCAACGGGGCGCAACTATTTCATACGACGTATTAAAATCGACATTTCAGACGCGTCTTTAAGGACGCTCTTCTCGATAAGAATATCGGTCCGTAAATTATAAACTTATAATTATAAAGGAATTAACGCTTATTAATTAGATTTTATTTATAAATAAACGAGGTTTATCGGTCCGTATAACTTTAATTCGAGTTACGGTTATATTACTTTTTTAAAAACAGACTAATACGGACGCGTCTTTTACGCGTATAATTAAAGTTCGGTGGCTATATAACTTCGTTTAACGCCATGACTCTTTACGGACTTAATATAACTGAAAATATAATTATAAACGTATTCTTTATAAAGATTTTATAATTATTCGAAATTAGTTCCGACTTATATAAAATACGGTCGCAAAATATAAAATTCAAAACGAAGATATTTATAACTTTAATAAAACAGGCTTTTAAATAAGTATAATCTTAATTACAAAAGTTATTACGGCTTTTAAACGAGCTTTACGGCTTATTACGATTTAACTTAAGAACCGCGAATAAGTTACGGCTATTAAGTATATTAATTTAAGCGGTTAATCGCTTCCCTTGATAATTATACTTAAAGGCAAAACTTATATTTCTTTTTAATATTTCGATTTTTTATTATTCGATTAGATAATTATAATTAATAATAATAACTAAACGACTAATTAATTAGGCTTAACTTAACTTACGGACGTGTTTTATTTATATATAAAGGATTATATAAAAGGTATATATCGGCTTTTGATTCTTAACGGACACGGAAGCCACGTAATACTTAAATTCGATTTGTTTTATAAAAACTATTATATTATTACTCTTTATATGCTACCGCATTCCTCGCATTTACTTCAGCTTCTTGACGTTAATTGTTTTACGGTCCTTAAGCGTTCGTATAGATAATAAGTTAAAGACTTAATACGGGCCGGGGTTAGCTATATTAATAAGTCTGACTTCCTTTCGACTTACTTTACGGCTCGTATAGAGTCTATAACTTTAAATACGGTCCGTAGCGGGTTCGCAGCTACTAGATTAGTCCCGTACGACCTTAAACGTGTCCTCTCGAAGCTTAATACTTAATTATAGACGCCTACCCTTCCTCCTCTTCCCGCGACCGAATAAGCGCCTTAAGTCCTAAAGACGCTATATAATATATAGGAGTTAAAATTATAAGCTAAGGTAATCGGAGACTTCGTATAACGTCGTACGGCTGGTTCTTTTAGCCTTACGGATTATATAATTTAATAATTAATTAAAAGTTGCTAAATAGTTATATATTTTACAGTCTTTCTTATAAACGAAAACAAGAAGTTACGGGCCGTAAATAAACGCTAAAAAAAGAAGAAAATTATATAAAGGTCGTATATTATTATAAGAGGTGTTTTAATAGTTTAAGAGGGCTTGAATCGATCTGTAATTGCGAATATAAAGCCTACGGGTCAGTTTACGGGTAAGGTTAAAGAGCGACGAATCCGCGCGCCGCGGACGTATAATATATATAAATCGCTCGAACACACGGCTCGTACGTGTCTATTTAATTTTAATTTAAATTAACTTAATTTAATAATAATAATTTTAATTCGTTATTAAGTTATTAATTCTTAAAGTAATAGTTTTAGTAAGGCGTGGCCACCTTATATGCACGGCCAGCTTACTTATTAAGTACGTTATTCATACTTTCTTACTTAATACTTTAAAGTAATATATCGACTTTAAAGAAGATTATAAAAATAAATTAATATAATTATATAAAATATATATATTATACTTAGCTTTTAATATAAATTAATATAATAAGGCGCGGTTAATAAATACACCCTCCGGATTCTTAAAAATTCCTTAGCGTATAATAATTTAATTATTTCCGTATGGTGCTTTAGCTGTACCTTATAATATATAGTAGAGACGTTATAAACGCCGAACTTATAAAGTTATATAGTTTTTACGACTTTAATTAAGTAAGCTTACGTAAAAGACGAGTCTTATATAATAATATTATCTTCTTCTTTATAAGAGAAGTATTTAGCGCTATTTTTAAGCGCTAAACTACGGTAGCTTTAGCTTTTATAAAAGCAGAATATATTATTATATATACGTTTATTAAAAAGACATCGTGGATTCGCTAAGTTTTAACTGAAATAAGCTATAAGTAACCAGATTCTCGCTTTATTAAGATAAACTATAATAATTAAAGTGCACTATTGTTATTTAAAAACCCTGAGTTTTATTAACGTATAAAGCATATCGATATTAAGTTTTATTACTTACGATAAGAAGTAGTTAAAGGTTATTTAAACTTTTAATACGTATTATTAAAAGAAAATACCGCCGACGGCTTTACGAAATTATTAAATCCTTAAAATCTTAAGGAATTTATTAAAATATTAAAATTAACGGTTTTATTTTTTTATTAAGATATGATAATATTACTTAAAAGACATTTTTATTTTTATAAATTAAAAGACGCGTAAGAATTTAAAAGGCTATTTTAAAAGCTGCTTTAATTACGTGTAAGCTATTTTAATAACTTTTCTTTTTATATTAATATAAAGTATATTTACTTTTAAGAGTATATATTTTAAAAGAATTAAACCTTAAACTAAAAAGCACCTATTAAAGAATATCTTTAAAGAGGTGTATTATAAGTTTATATTAATTTAAGTTACGAGTTAATTATATAAATAAAGTCGAATATAAACTTTATTATATTAATTCGATTACTAGTTATTAGGGAGCGTATCTACAGATCGCACAACTACTGTAATTAATATTATAAGTTAATTAACAACCCCGCACCTTAATACTTCCTGGTTTAGTCGTGATTATCCTAGTAATATATAATAAGGGCTATTAATGTAAATTATAAATATTCATAATTACGTAATTACTCTTAGAAATTAAAAAATAAAGCTATAGCGAAAAATAAGCGCGACCGTAAGAAATGCCTTATAATTATAATCTTTAAAAAAAATATAAAAGAAAGAGTTTTAAGAGCCTGCGAAATTAAAAAAATACTTAAAAAGAAAATTTTAAAACTCGCTTATATAATTATAATACGCATGTAAATCGAATACGTATTGCAGTTATAAATATAAAAGGCGACTTATTAACTTATTAAGATAATGCGAAGCAAATTATAGCCAGACCCGAAGGTATCCCGTTAATATAAAAGGCCACAGCTAAATCGCCATACGTGAATAGCTAAATAGCTATACGCTAATTAAGCGAGCCGAAAATAAAAAGTGCATTTATTACTATTAAAATTAGCATATATAATTATATATAAAGTATATCTAGCTCTCTTATACTAATTCTTATTATTTAAAAGTATAGCTATTGGCTCTCGCATGCGCCTGGCAAGCAGCAAAACTAATAGTAATATCGCTATAACTTGCTATAAGTAGCGCAGAACTATAAAGTCTAAAAATAAAAGCTATAATAGTAGTAGAAGTCGTAGTAATAATAATACGTTAAAGTATAATTCCCTTTAGCTGTCTAGATTAAGTTATAATATATTTTAATAAAATATAAGCGTTTAAAGTTAAATATATTAATAATATTATTTTAAGTTTATAAGCTACGTGATTTGCCGTAAGTAATGCGATTATTTTCCGGAGGTATCTTAAGGCCGGTAAAGTCTTAAGCCTAATAATATCCTCGTTAAGCGAGTATTATAAACTAAATAAGTTAACTTTTAATTTTAAATTAGAATTACGTTTTATTAAAAGTGATTTTAAATCTTTTATTAAAGTAATAATAATAAAATTTAATATTATATTATAAGTTCGTTAAAAGCTTTTTTTTAATCGCGTATTATTTACTTATTATATTTATATATGTAATACAAATTGCCTAAAAGCGGCGAAGTTTAATAAGACTATTCTTATAATAAGCGAGCCGCGTCTTCGCACGAGTATCTTTAACTTTAAATTTAATTAATAAGCGTATATATTCTTCGAGCTCGCGTTACTTTTAAGCGATTTATTCTTTAGTAAGTATACTTAAAGTTATAAAATTAATATTAATATTAAAGACAGAAAATATTATATTATTTATTATATAATTAAATATATTTAAGTTATTTTTAATTTAAGTTATAACTTTTTTTACAAATATAAATAAGCTAATTATAAATATAAAAAGATTTTTTATTATTATTACCATGCGGAGTTTTTAGTAATAATACAATTATTTAATTAAAAATAGCGTTTTTATTAAAGGAAAAAGAAGCCGATTATAAATAAGCGCTTATATAACTTAAAAGTATAATATTTTAATATATAATAAAAGAGCTACTTTTTATTATAATAAATAAAGAGTTAGCTTTCTTTAACCAAGTATTTTAAAGTATTCTTTCTTAATGCTTATTACTTCTTTTGCCGTTAGCACGTGAATATAAATATATTAGCAAAAACTAAGAAGTACTTCCCGAGGCCGATTAAAAAATTAAAAGGATAATAAATACGCTACCCGAGCTTTTAAGCGTTCTTATGCTTTTAAAATAACTTATTAATTAATATAACTGAAGAGAATTATAATATGTTTTTAATAGAGATGCGGCTTCGCTATTTAACTTAAATTATAAGTTATTGCGAGAATACTTAGCTCCTTTAGAAAGAGAAACTAATTGCTTTTTAAATTAATTAATTATATTACTTAAGAGTTATTATAATAAATCTAATTAAAAGTTATTACGCTATTTTAAAGACGTATTTATAGCGTGGGCATAATAATCTTCAGGGAGTATTCCTTAAAATAAAGCTCTTTTAGAAAGCGTAATAAATAACGATCGTAAAGCAGTAATTACGCTCTCGTTATAATACAAATATTCCTCTTTTTATTACTATCTTTTAATTTATTTATAATTACGCTTTATAACGAATTAATCAAGAGTATAGTAAACTCCTTACGATAGGCCCTTCTTTAGATATTTATATATTTAATATTAAAAGCACTTGGCTTTCTTTATTAATATATTATTTTTAAGAGAAAGTAAAAAAATAAAGTAATTTTATTAAGAGATATATATTATTATTATTATTATTTTAAGTTATAAAAATATATCTTTTTATAGTTATTATTCCTTTATCTCTTTCGACTTTAAATTTAATAAAAGTTAAAAGAAAAGGTAAGCCGAAAAGTGCTTTAAGTAATAAAAGTATATTAAGAGTAGCTTCTTTTAATACTCGCAAAAAACTTTTATTCTTTAAGCTCCTTTTAAGCTCCGCCTTTTTAATTCTAAGTATATTAATTCCGCAGACTTTTATAATATAAAATAACCTATCGTCGACTGCACTTATTATATAAAGGCTCCGGCAAAGATATTAAGATTAGTACGAGCTTAAAACGCAAAAAGAAAGAAAGTATATATATAATATATTATTAAAGCTTTTGTAGTTATAATCTAAAAGAATACAATTAAAAGAATTAAAGTATATGCTTAAAATACCGACTATAAAGAAGATTATAAAGATAAATTAATATAATTACGTGAAATGTATATATTATACTTAGCTTTTAATATAAATTAATATAATAAGGCGCGGGTAATAAATATACCCTCCGAATTCTTAAAAATTCCTTAGCGTATAGTAATTTAATTATTTCCGTATAATGCTTTAGCTATACCTTTTTTTTAAAATACTTAATAATAATCAAAAGCTTTTTATTATAAGTAATATAATTCCGCTTAATATTAATTATCTTACGGGATTAATACGTACGTAATAGGTTTTTAATATTACTTAAAATATTTTTTGGGATTTAATTTATTAAGAAAAAGTATTAATAATTATAAATTTAAAAGTATCGGTTTCAACCCGAATACGCTTTGTAAAATTGAAATGCCTTATAATTAATATATTAATAAAAGCTTTTCAATTTAATTTATTTTAAACTCGCATTTATTAAGTTTAACGAAAAGCTTATATTTACGTAATTATTTTATAATAACTTTAATATATTTATAATACTTTTTTTAAAAAATAAATTAAAATATTATGAAAATATATAATAACGAAATAATCAATTAATTCTGCTAACGATTTATTAATATACGCTTAGAATATAATCAAAATATTAAATAGCCGGAAAAGTATTATTAAGTATTTAAAATATTTATATTTTATATAAAAAGTTATTTTTATTTATATTTTTTATTTTTATTTTAATATAATAATATATATTTTTTTAAATTTAAAACCGTAAATATTACGGCTCTGCCGAAACGATTTAACGTCTTATCGACTAAAAAAAAGAAATAGCGATTTTTAATTATTATTTTATTTAATCTTTAATAATTTATATATAAACGTAATTTTTTATCTTTCTTTAATATAAATAATATCGGCATATTTATAAGACTTTTTAACGAACGAATTTTTTTTATAATAAAATAATAAATTATTCCCGAAGCGCAGTGAGTTATAATTCGGAAAAGTTATAAAAGGGTTTATATAAAAGTAATAAGTCGGTACTAATAATATATTTAAATTTAATTTATATTTTAAGAAAGGTAATTACCAGATTATCGTCGTATATATTTATTATATTTATAAGCTAATTTAGAAAAAGTATTGGCTTAATAATTTTTAGAAAGATAGCTAATACTTAAAACGGATTTTCGACGCTAATATTAAGACGAATATCTTACGAATGCCTTAAATACTTATACGATTTTAAATTTTTCGAGTAATTATAATCGAATTAAAATATAAGTTTATTTCTTAAATTTTTAATTATAATATTCGACGCGTTTATATTTAAGGAATTCTATTCCGAGAATTATATTATATTTTAAGTTTTTATAATTATAAAATCTTTTTTTAAAAAGTTCTCGAGATTTTATAAATATCTTATATAATTATATATAAATTATAAGCTCCGGAATTAATACTTATTAAAAATTAAAAATTCTTAATTATATTTAAATAAAAGAAGAAATTTTTATTATTCAGTTTTATATTTATTAATGAAATTATAATTTAAATTATTATTTATTAAATTATTAAATTATTAAATAACGTATTCGCACCTATCTCGGGTCACTTTAATTCTGCAGAAATATATAAGTGTTTAAGAATATCTTTTAAGTCTTTAATACTTAAAACTTAATATTATTTTTTCTTATATTTTTTAACGCGTATAATAATATATACTTTTTTTTATTTAAAATATTTTTATTATTATTTTAAAACTTTTTTTTACTTTTAGCTTTTAAAGATTATTTTACGCTTCTTATACGAATTTAAAATAATTATAGTTTTTAAATTAATAATTATTTTATTTATAAAAGCGATAAAATATAATACTTTTAATATAATTCTTTTTCTTATTATTTTTATTTTTATTAAAAAGTTAGGAATTAAAAACTAAAAAAAGCGTTATTAAATATGCGTTTTTTAATATTATATTTAGAATATTTTTTACGGCTTTTTTTATAAGATTCGTTATTCTTAAGATTATTATTATTTTATTTACTTTCGCTTTTATTATATTTAGCTTTCGGTATATTAAAAGATATTCTTTAAATTCTTTTAATTAAAAATTAATATTATTAATTAATTTTTATTATTATTAATAAATATTAAGAAAATTTATAAAAGCGTAAGAATTAATTTGCTGCGTTATTAGTATATACGTAATTACTTTACGAAAATTATTATTATTATTATTCTTAAATATCCGAGTATTACGATTCTTAATAGATATAATAAACCGTCGGCATATTGCTTAAATAGATTCGCCTAGTTATTAACGGAATCGCTTAATATTTTTAATTTTTTTAACGCTTTAAATTTCTTTAAAAATATAAAGCTTTTTTAAGAAGTTAATAAATAAGTTTTATATTAACGAGATATCTTCGAGTTTAATTATAATTTATTTCGTATTATTTTAATAAATTAATAAATCACTTTTTATATTTATAATTACAATATATACTCGATTCGTATACGTATTATAATTATATAAGCGAGTTTTAAAGAATTTTTTTTAATTTTTTTTTTAATTTTATAAGCTTTTGAAATTCTTTTTTTTTATTTTTTAAAAATTATAATTATAAAATATTTCTTATAATCGCGCTTATCTTTTATTTAAATTATAATATATTTTAATAAAATATAAGCGTTTGAATTTAAATATATTAATAATAATATTCTAAATTTATAAATTACGTAATTTATTATAAGTAATATAATTATTTTTTAAAAGTATTTCGAGGCCGGCAAAATCTTAAGCTTAATAATATTATTATTAAGCGAGTGCTGCAGGCTAAGCAAGTTAACTTTTAAGCTTAAGTTAAGATTACGCTTTATTAAAAGTAATCTAAAGTCTTTAATTAAAATAATAATAATAAAATTTAATATTATATTACAGGATTATTAAAAGCATTTTTTAATTATATATTATTTATTTATTATATCCGTATAAGCGACGGAGATTGCCCGGAAGCGACGAAATTTAATAAGATTATTTTTATAATAAATAAGCCGCATCTTCGTATAAGTATTCTTAATTTTAAACTTAGTTAATAAACGTATATACTTTTCGAGCTCGCGTTACTTTTAAGCGATTGATTTTTTTTAATAAGTATATTTAAAGTTATAAGATTAATATTAATATTAAAAATAAAAAAGATTATATTATTTATTATATAATCGAATATCTTTAAGTCATTTTTAATTTAAATTATAAATTTACTTCTCTTTTTATAAATATAAACGAATTAATTATAAATATAAAAAGATTTCTTATTATTATTATCGCGAGTATTTTAAAATAATTCGTTATCGAAAGCACTTTTACTTTTAATTATATAAAATTGTTTTTTTTACGAAAAATATTATAAGTAATATTATTAAAGTAAGTATTACTTTTAAATTTAATATTATTAAATATAATTACTTAATAAAGAATTATTCTTTTACTCTTTATATTAATTTTTTATAAAATAAAGAAATTAATTTATTAAATAAAGTTTATAATAAATAAAGCTTTATAAAAATTTAAGAAAAAATATATTTAAAAAATTAATTTTTAACTTTTAAAAAAGTTTAAAAGAGAAGCGTATATATATAAAAAAAGTTATTTATAAAAGAAAGCAAACGCCAGCGTAATTAGAAATATAAGTAAGACTAATTCTACTAATACCGTAAAAGCCTCGGCTCTTTTATATTACGGGTCCGATTCCGTATAAATGGAATGAATAAGCATGCATATAATACATATTTTATACCGAGACTTGACGAGCTCCTTTTTTGCGTGTCGAAAACTAAAATATTTATTAAACTTGATATTTGGGCCGTATTTAATCGTATCCGAATAGATTCTGAGTCGGAAGAGTATACGACTTTCCGCACGAGGTATAAAACTTATAAATATAAATTATTATCTTTCGGACTTTATAACGGATTAAATACGTATTAATATTATATAAACGACGTATTATTAAATTATTTAAACGACTTTTATATAATATATTTTAATAATATCCTAATTTACTCGGAATTAATAAAAGAGTATAAAGAATACGTCAGAATAGTTTTAAGACGATTTATAAAAGCTAGCTTATAAGTTAATATTAGGAAATCTGAATTCTATATTACTTATATTAAATATTTAAGTTATATCGTAATTATAAAAGGAATTAAAACAGATTTTAAAAAAAGTAAAACTGCTACGTAATTAAAAATATTTTAAGATTATTATAATAATAAAGTCTTTCTTAAGATTCTGCGGCTTTTATTAATAATTCATTTGTAACTTTAGATTTATCGCAAAGCTTCTCTCGACTTTTACTTAATTTACGATCTCCTGGAATTAAACGAAAGAATGCGAGAAGGCTTTTAAAGAATTACAGAATTAATTATTAATTATATAAAAGATTTATTATTTTAATTTCGATTTGCTAATATAATTAAAAACCGACGCTTTCGATAAAGTAATCGCAGGCGTAATTTCTTAATAATGCGCTAACGGATTATAATATCTTTTAAGATTTTACTTTCACGCTTTAAATAATTATAAGCTTAACTAAGAAATCTATAATAAAGAACTTAATATAATTATAGAATCGTTTTATAAGTAACGTCTTAAACTTATATTTATTTAAATTAAACTCATAATATATTTGGACCACCGATTTTTAAAGTATTTTATAATAATAAAAATCTTTATAAATAAATAAGCTTAATAAATAAAATTCTTATCTAATTTTAATTTTTAAATTATATATACGTTAAGTAAATAAAATCAGAAAGCTAATATTCTTAATTAGAGAAAGTAAGACTTAAAAATCTAAAAGAAAGTGAAATTAAATAGCCGATTTAAAATCTTACTTATAATTAATTGCTTTAACTTTCGAATTAACGCGGAATTAATAAATAAATTTATAACTAATAATATTTTTTTTATTTTTTAAAAAAAGATTAAAGACGTTATTAACGAATAAATTCCGAAGTTATTTAAAAGCTCTTTTAATTTTATTAAAAAGCTTTATTAAAATAACCGGGAATCTTTTATTAAAAAACAAAAGTCTTTACTTAAAGATTATATAATAATAACCGAATTTTTATACTTTAAAAGACGTTTATATATATAAAAGAATACGCTATTATATATTAAATTAAGGCCATAGCTAAATCGATATACGTGAATAGCTAAATCGACATACGCTAATCAAGCGAGCCGAAAATAAAGGGTATATTTATTACTACTAAAATTTATATAAATAATTATATATAATATATAATTAAGACTAATTCTACGTTATTAAAATTATTATTTCTCTTAGCTTTATATTATAAAGGCAGTCGTAGACAGGCTAGTTTATACTATAAATGCCTAACTAAGTAATGCAAGGGCAGAATTAAAAGGGAGGTCAAATAATAAAGGATCTCGACGGGTATTAAAAGGTGTTACGCGTGAAACTCTATAATAGTAAGATACTAGTAGTAGTAATAGTCTTATACTTAAGAAGGTTAAGGAGTTACTTTTTAAATAACTTTAATTTTCGGTCTTAAAGATATTTACGTAATTATGAATATTTATAATATATATAAGTAGCCCTTGCCAAATAATACAAGTTAATATAGCATAGCGAGGTTAATAAATGACACTCGTTAAGTTAATAAAATTTTAGCGTATGTCGATTTAGTTATTCACGTATGTCGATTTAGCTATAGCCTAAATTAATTTAAGAAGTTTACGATTAGTTATTTATAATATATCTTAATAAAAAGAAGACTTATTAGTTTTTTACTCTTAAGTATTATTAATTCGGAATAAATTCAGACTCCTTCCGGTATATAAGAAATTATAAAGCTTATTAATATTCTTATTTTAAATAAACTAAATAATAAGAGTTCTTATATCTTTTATTTATTTTCGTATACTTTATATAATACTTATAAATAAATTATAAGAATTTATTAAAAAATAAATACGGTTTTAATTAAATCTTAATATTTTTTAACCGCTTTAGAAAAGATTCGATTACGATTCCTTATTATTAAAATATCGACGCTCATAGTATTATTTAATTATTTATTTAATAAATTTATTAACTTAAATAAACTTCGGAGACGATTATATCTAATCGCGGCGCTTAAAATTTTTTTTAAAAAATAATTCTATTATATTATTAACGTTAAGATTAAGCTTTTTATAATTTATTATAAAGAAACTATAACGACACTAGCTAAGAGAGCGGTATAAAAAGTATATAATAATACTTTAGCTGAGGCTATCGAGAGCTAATAAGTTTAATATAAAAGAAATAAGAAGATAAAGAAGGAAAAAGGAATAAAAGAAGCGTGAGTTTATATATATAAGCTTTTCCGAAACCCTTTTGGTATTAGTTCGATTTCGTATGACTTAGTTAGTTTTAAACTCTTAAATTCCCCGACTCGTTAAGAAGCTCTTAAGTGTATTTATTATTATATTACTTCTTTCTTAAGAGAGAGATTGTCCTTAAGCTTTAATTAATTATAATTTAGTGTTATTGTAATACTAAGGGCTTTTATTTGAGGTTAAGCGAGGTTACGCGAGCGTAAGCGAGATCTTATATAATAATAAATAATATATTATAAGAAGACGAGCTTTCATTTATTTAATTAATGGAATAAGCGTTTAAATCTAGTTTATTACTTATTATATTATGCTACCTTAGCGCTATTTATTTATTTACTTATATTAGCGTATATATACGTCAAACTTTTTAAGGAATTAATTCTTTTTCTTTTAATAATATATACTTTTTTATAAATTACTTTAAATTATTAATTTACGTTATATAATTATTAATACGTATAGGCAATTAATTAAAATAAATAAATAATAATAAGTAAATAAAATCCCGTGACTTTTATAGTAAAATCTGAAGTCTAATTATAATAATGCTTTTTCTAATTTTATTAAGAGCTTTGGCGGCGGCTTACCGTAATTACTGCGTGCGCTGCGTGCGCCGGATAATAAAGGAGCCGGGCTACTCTTATTACTTCGATAAGAGTGGCTCGAAGAAATATGCTTATTATATAATTTAAAAGAGATCTTACCGCTTTATAAGTTAACATCTGCAAAAAAATCGAAAAGCGGACGTCCGCTAACGGCGCTAAAAGCGCCAAAATGGCGCTTTTAAAGCCAAAGTTATATATCGAAAATTTTAAAGATAGTTTCTTATTATAATAAATTAAAAGCGCGCCGAAAGCGTCGAAAGCGCTAAAATAAACTAGCGTATTATAACCTTACTTTTAAAAGTAAAGCTTTATTATTTTATTTTATTTAATATATTAATAAGGCTTATAAAAGTATTAGTAATATTAATAATAATTATAATATAATAATAATAAATATGCCTCTTATAACGCCCGATTAGGGCTAGGGCTGGCTAGCGTGCGCATATAATTTACTTAAAACGAACGATTTTCTTATTATAATTTTTTTAGCGTAGATATTTATAGCGTAAGAACTTTAGCGAGATTAGTTTTTAAGACGTGCCTAATGAAATATAAGCGAAACTTAAAATTAACGCTAATTTAACCGGATTTAATTAATTAAAAAACGCTAAGATAATTTTTTTTAAATTATAATATTTTAACGTTTAAATTATATTTATAAAAATTATTTAATTAAACTTAGCGTTTATTAAAATAAACTAGCGCTTTTAATATTAGCGACCGATTAAAAATTAAAAAAGCGGCTTTAAGCGTTAAAAGCGGCCTTTTAGCGAAAATAACGAAAATAGCGAAAATAGCGGATTTAATTTCTGGGCGTCCGCGAAATTTTTTACTAATAAAGGTTTAAATAGCGTTAAAAAGTAATTCAATATTAATACTTCTGACTTTTTAGCTTCCGTGGTTTATAAGCCCGGAGTATAACGCGTTATTAGTAACTGTCGATAATGCGGAAGTTTAAGTTGTCGCCTCGTCGATCGACGAGATATTATTTATAGCGACCGCGGAAGCGTTTAAAATTATAAAAGAGTTAAAGTTTACGGTATTAAAAGAGACTCGGGCTCTTTATTATATTATATTTAAGTAATTAAATAACGTTATTATAAGTTACTAAATTTGTTATAAATAATATTATTATTTAATAATTAAAGGCTTTATTAAAAATTTCGCGGGTCCTCGCTACTTCGGTAATTAAAATAACTCGTTATAATAGTAATATTAATAATAGGGAGGGAGGGGAGGATAAGGATAAGGATAAGGATAAGGACGTAGGTGTGACTCGTCGCCGCATACGTCGTAATAATGTTAAACGTAAGGCGGCTATTATTATTAAGAAAAAGAAGAAAAAAAAGAAGTTTGGCCTTTTTTATAAAAGGTTAAATAGCGAGCTAACCGAGCTTTTATTAAAAGAAAAAGAAGACTTTTTTAATAAAAATTAAGAAGCTTTATTTTAAATTAATTTTAATAATCTTTTATAATCGTTATTTTTTTTAAAATTTTTATATAAAAGTAGCCGTTTATAATAAAATTAATAGCTAAGTTCTTATTAAGGTGCGGTCGTAAGGCCTTATTAATGTTTTAAATTAAAAGGTAAATAGCTGTTAATTAACGTCGTCTTATTATCTCGGAGACTAATTATAATTTATTATTTTTTAAGTGATTATAATCGTCTTCTTTTAATTTTTAAGCTTTAAGTTATTCGGATAGGTTTCGAGGTAGTCCCGGTTTCTTATAATATATAATATAAAAATCTCTTAATTTATAAGGCGACTTTATTAAATCGGAGGCATTATATTATTATAAATTAAAGTTATGGCTTAGTTATTTTACTTAATATTTAAGTACGTTACGGTATAATTTAATATTAAGGATTTCCTCGATTTCCTACTCTTCTTAACCCTCGATAACTTCTAGAAAGGTTTCGGCGTCTTTTAATTTAATAAAAGGTTTTTCGAGTCTTTAAAAAGGAGTTCTAATATAAATACGTTATATATTTAAGAGCTTATAAGTAATTCTAGCTTATAAGAATAGTTTACTTTTTTTAAAATCTTAAAAGGGCATTTTTATTAATTTATAAGCTTACGATTAAGACGGTGGTTCTTAAGGTTTTTCGTTAATAAGAAGACCTTTTCTTTAATTTCTTAGTCAATAAACTTTTATTTTTAATTTATTACGCGAGTTATACGGTCTTAAATAGCTTATATATTTCTTTTAATAATTTCCTACGCTTACTTTATACGTTAAGTTAACTTCTTTATATTAATATAATTAAGCTTTTTTAATAAAGTAATAGCTTTAAGCGATTTTTAGTTTTAATTATTGCGCGGTTCCGTGTCGAATTTAAGCTAATATAAAGTTATATTAATAAATTCGTACGGCAGGGTAATTTAAGCTTTATTAATTAAAGGTATTAACTTACTTTAGTTATCTTAATAATAATTAACGAATAGTTTAAGCTTTTAATTAATATAGCGATTTATAATTTCCGTTTATCCGTTTGTCTTCTTATAATAAGTTATAGAAAGCTTAATTTTAACGCTAATAATATAATAAAAAATTTTTTAAAAGAAAGAAATAAACTAAGCGCCGTAGTTTAATATAATTATCTTTAGAATATATCCGAATCGGTAAATTTATTAAATAAATAATTAAATAATACTACGAGCGTCGATATTTTAATAATAAGGAATTATAACTAAATCCTTTTTAAGGCGGTTAATAAATATTAAGATTCGGTTAAAACCGTGCTTATCTTTTAAAAAATCCTTATAATTTATATATAAATACTATATAAAATACGCGGGAATAAGTAAAGGATATAAAAACCTTTATTATTTAATTTATTTAGAATAAGAATATTAATAAACTTTGCAATTTCTTATATATTAAAAGCAGTCCGAACCTATTCCGAAATTAATAATACTTAAGAGTAAAAAGTTAACAAGTCTTCTTTTTATTAAGATATGCTATAAATAATTAGTTGTAGGCTTTTTAGATTAGCTTAATATATAGTAGGGTATTCTTTTATATATATAAACGTCTTTTAAAGTATAAAAGTCCGTTTATTATTATATAATCTTTAAGTAAAGACTTCTGTTTTTTAATAAAGGATTCTTAATTATTTTAATAAAGTTTTTTTTAATAAGGTTAAAAGAGCTTTTAAATAATTTTAAAGTCGAATTATTAACGGCGTCTTTTATTTTTAAAAAGAAAAGATAAAGAAAAATAACGTTAATTATAAACTTATTTATTAATTCTATATTAATTTTAAAGTTAAGGCAATTAAACGTAAGTAAGGTTTTAAATCGGTTATTTAATTTTACTTTTTTTAAATTTTTAAATTTTACTTTTTCCGACTGAAAATATTAGCTTTTTAATTTTATTTACTTAACGTATATATAATTTAAAAATTAAAATTAAATAAGAATTCTATTTATTAAGCTTACTTATTTATAAAGACTTTTATTATTATAAAATACTTTAAAGATTAGTAATTTAAATATATTCCGAGTTTAATCTAAATAAATATAAGTTTAAGACGCTATTTATAAAACGATCTTACGATTATATAAAGTTCTTTATTATAGATTTCTTAATTAAGCTTATAGCTATTTAAGATATAAAAATAAAATCTTAAGGAGTATTATAGTCTATTAACGTGTTATTAAGAAATTACGCTTATAATTACTTTATTAAAAGCGTCGGTTTTTAGTCGTATTAATAGGTCGGGGTTAAAATAATAAATCTTTTATATAATTAATAATTAATTCTGTAATTTTTTAAAGGCTTTTTTATACTTTTCCGTTTAATTTTAAGAAATTATAAGTTAAATAAACGTAAAGAAAAGCTTTGCGATAAGTCTAAAGTTACGAATAAATTATTAATAAAAACCGCAAAAACTTAAAAAAGATTTCGTTATTATAATAGTTTTTAAGTATTTTTAATTCCGTAATAGCTTTATTTTCTTTAAGTCGGTTTTAATTCCTTTTATAATTATAATATAACTTACGTATTTAATATAAATAACGTGGAATTCATACTTCTTAATATCGGCTTATAAACTAGCTTTTATAAGCCGTTTTAGAATTATTTTAACGTATTTTTTATACTCTTCTATCGATTCTAAATAAATTAAAATATTATTAAGGTATATTATATAAAAGTCGTTTAAATAATTTAATAATACGTTATTTATATAGCTTTAATACGTGTTTAGTCCGTTATAAAGTCTAAAAGGTAATATTTTATATTTATAAATCTTATATTTAATACAGAAAGTCGTATACTTTTCTGACTTAAGGTTTATTCGAATGTAATTAAATGCGGCTTAAATATTAAGTTTAATAAATACTTTAGCCTTTAATACGCGGGAGAAGAGTTCATTAATTCTTAATATAAAGTATAAGTCTTTCCGCGTTAGTGTATTTAAACAGTAGTAATTAATATAAAAACGTAATCTTTTATTATTTTTCTTTATAAAAAGGATAAGAAAAGCGAAAGGACTTTAACTTATTTTAATAAACCCTTTATTAAGGTTTTTTAAGAGATATTCTTTTAATACTTTTAATTCTTTTATTAATTAATAATATAAAAAAGAATAAAAATTAAGTAATAAAGCCTTTAATTAAATTTTATAATTATAATATTAATAAAGTAATAAAACGTTTGATTTCGTCTTAGAAAATACTTCTTTAAAAAGTTAATATTACTTTAAAAGCCTTTTAGTTATAATCCGAAGGATATTTAAATCCTCTTCTTTATATTTTTTTTATAAGACTTAATTTACTTTATAAATATTTATTATAAAGAACTTAATATTTTTGCGCTTTATATTAAAATAAAATACGTTTATGTTAATTTTATAAATATAAAAAGGAGTTCTTTATGAAGTTATAATAAGCTTTAGGTAATAGCGTAGTTATAGACGAGGCTTTCTTGCTTTTAATTTTCCGACCGGCTTTAATAATAGAGGTTCTAGAGTTGTTTTTAGCTTTAGTCCCTTAAAGGAATTCTTTAATAACGTCGATACTTATATATAATTAATAGCGAATTAATAGTGTCGTTGTCTTTAATTAATTTAATTTATAATTATGTCACGTCAGTTAGTATTTAATTAATAATAACTAATAGTTCTTACTTTAGTTTTAATAAGAAGCGATATAATTAGCTCTTTCGTTTAGCGAGGAGTTCGTGGGTATATAAAAGGTATATAAGACGGTTATTAACTGAATCGAGTTTAACGCGGAAGCGTTTTATTTATTTAACGTTAATTATTATATTTTAGTTTTTTAAGTTAAATATAATAAAAGGGCAGTTATATACGCGTTTACTATTTATTATTAAGTAAGAACGTATATAATAAGAAGCGTGGCTTTATACGGAATTCTAGAAATTATAAATTAGAATAATATAAGAAAAGAGTAAAATCTTTACTTATAAGGCTTTTAAAAAGGCGTATAAAAAAGGTCTAATTTACGAAAAAGTAACCGTTTACTTTAGTATTTATTAAAGCGGAGAATATAATATTATATTTATTTATATTAATAATATAAAAGATTAAGAATTACTTTTCTTTTATAAAAGAGTTTAAATTAAGCTTTAATAAATTATATTTACGTAAACTTAAGAAGGAGTCTTTTCTTAAGCCTCTTCGTTTTCTTTTATTTATTCTTTTAATAATTTCTTTTACTTCTCTTTTAGTTTTACGCTTTTTTCCTCGATTCCCTCGTTTACGAGTTAAATCTTAAGAGTCTTAAGGCTGTCGCTTTTATAATAACTAAATTTATTGCAATTATAATACTTAATTAAATTATCGCTTATAAAAGTCTAAGGCCTTAAATATATAAAGCTTTAACGCGGTAGAAAAGGAGTAAATTATTATTAAAAAATAGAAGAGCGTTAAAACGAAATAAAAAAAGATTAACGGGCGAAGGTAATTCTTTAAGTAAGCGTTTAAGCGGAAGAAGTAGTCTGACTCGAACCGGACGGCTTTTAAGTTATATTTAAAGTATAAGTTAAAATAAAGTTTAAATTAAATATAAAATTCCGGCGGTTCTTTAAGTTTAATAAAATAAAGTAGGAAATTATTTTATTATAATTATTTTTATAAATTAATTTATTAATAAAAGTCTTGTCTCGTAGCTTAAGAATAAGCTTTTATTATATATAAAAGAATTATTTCGACTTAATAACGTTACTTTAAATAATAACGCTCTGAAATCTTATTTTAAACTTAGTAAAGGTTTCCTTAAAATAAGGGTTTATATATAAATCGTAGAAAGCGAACCGGAACTCGTCCGCTTCGTAATTAATTAAAAAGTAAAAATTTAAAAGTATAATTATCTTTTTAATAGTTTTAAAAGAATAGGTTTTTAAAAAGTATTAAGGTTTTAAGTAAGATTATGCCGTTTTAGTAATTAATCTATAAACGAAAGCACGACGAGCTCTTTCCGTTAAGTAAAGATTAACGTTAACTTTTAAGCGGTTTTAAATTAAAGCGCGCTATTATTTAAACGAGGGGTTCGAGCTATTATTTAATAAAGTAATCTTTTTTATTAATTAAGTCTTAAGAGGCCGAAACGAGCTTAAATGAGCTTTAAAAGTAAGAGAAGTATAATTTTTTAACAAACTTTTATTAAATTCTATTAATTAAAATAAAAGAAAAGTAAGAGTTCGTAAGCGATTTTAAAGTAATTTAAAAGGCTTAAAAAGAATAAAATCTCTTTTAAGATCGTCGTTAACTCGTACGAAATTAGGCCGAGGGGTAGTAAAGGTGTTACGGCTGGCTAAAGGTTAATATAATGCAAGAAATAGCTTTGTATTTAGACTTAAAGCTACGTTTAAAATTAAAAAGAAAAGACAAGGAGAAAAAAAGAGCTTTTTATAAAAGGGAGCTTTAATATAAATACACAAAAGGTCCCCTTAGCCTTTCCCAATTAGGCCTAACGCCATAGTTATTATGCAAAGGCAATGCTACGAGCGATGCCGAATTTGCTCGGTTAAAATATAAGGCTTAAAGAGTCGTAATATTACCCCCCCTCTCGAAAAACTACGTCTTTATAATTACAGTTATAATAGTATCGTCCTTTAAGTCGTTATAATCGTTAATATTAATATTATATGCCTTTAATTATTAAGGTAATATCTTTAAAAGTCTTTTAGTTATTTTATTATTAAAGTAAAAGTTCTTAATTATATAAGGTGCGGTTATAGCATTCGAGTATAAATATTATTATAAGTTCTCGTCGGCGCCTAGCTACTTAATGCGATAGAATAGCTTATTCTTTATGACCTTAAAGCCTAGTATAGCTTTAATTTCTTATTCGTCTTAGTCTAATAAGAATTAAATTAGTATCGGCGTTTATTTTATTTGTCTTAATAAAGGATTATTAACGTACTTTTGTAGCGAATAAATATAAAATATAAAGTATATAATTTAATTTATTAATAGCTTTATTTTTTAATTTTCTTTTTCTTTTAAAAGTATTTTAATTAAGTTATATTATTTATTAAAGAGTTTTTTTAAAAGACAGTCGATATTTTAATTCTAAGTGTCGACTAATATTAAGTTATTAACGTCTTAATCGACAGCGCGTCGATTATAATTAGCTAAACGCTTTATTTTTTCTTATTAAGCTTTTAGCGACGATTATATAACTTTTATAATTTCTTTTATACGTAAGACGACTTATAAAGCCTTTTTACGATTAAGCTTTTTTATTGCCGTAATAAGTAGTTTTAAATTTATTAAGTCTTAAGAGGTCTTTAGCTTTACGCCGTTAAATAGCTAGAAAGGCGTAAGATTATTAAGAGACTCGTAAAATAAGATAAGTTACGTAATATTTATAATAAATAAAAGGTCACTTTAATTATTTTAATAATAATAATAAAAGGGGCGGAGCCGTTACTTAATATATTAATTTATTATTTCGATTTAGCCGTCGATATTAAAGTTATATGCCGTCGTTAACTTTATTTTAGTGCCGAGTATACGACAATACTCTTTTTAAAAGAAGAAAATAAATTATAAACCTCGGTTTAAGATAATAGACTTTAATATGCCGAAATGGCGAGTTTAATAAATAAAGAAGAGAATAATTATGCTTTTGGCGGTAATTGTGTCGTTATAAGGTATTAAGACCGGTTTTTTAAATAAGCGGTTAATAATAATTATAGCGAAGTTATAATTGCTTTTATTTAATAACAACTTCGTAAAATTTATCGTAAGGTATTAATACGGCCGAGTAAGAATAAGTAAGAAGTATAAGAAATTAAGTGTTTTATTTTTTTTTAGCTTTTTACTTAAAGTAATTATAATTTATTATATAGCGGCTTACGTTTATAAAGAGGCTATTTTAATAATATTTACGGCTTAATATAACCTTTATCTTTTTAATTTCGGTATAAGCGATTAAGGATTACGAGTATATATAACGTAATAACGACGTGCGAAGCTCCGGCGGTTTTATAAACACTTTTAAACGGCTTTAAAAAAGAAGTTTACTATTCGATAGCTCGTAGTTTAAGTCGTTTTCGCGGGCTCTTTATTAAAGAGGCTTTAATAAAGGAGACTTTTTATTAATTATAAATATTCAATTTATTACGTTATATTTAATAATATTATATATAATTATAAAGTTAAGGTTTAACTCTTCCGCGGCAGGTGCTTCCGAGTTAATTAATACGTAATCTTATTTTAGAGTTTGCTCTGCCTCTTAATTTAACTCTTAATTTAACTTTTAGTCTAGCTTTTAGTTTACCTCGTAGTCTACCTCTTAGTCTACTTCTACGGGGGTTAAAGAGGCAGCTAAAGTGGCGGCTATACGACTACTTTATATATACCGCCTTATAATTTCTAGTTAGGCATTTTACGCCGTTATTAAATAAAGAGTAGTTTCGTAAGAAAAAGGTATATTTAAATACTTTAATTAAGCGGCCTTAATTAAAAGACGTTTTTTTCTTAAAAGTATTTTATTTATTAATTTAATTACTTATTTAAAAAACCACGCCTAATATGTTTCTCGATTAAGCAGTCGCGACAGCTTAAAAGAATCGACGGCTATTAATTAAAAGTCAGCGGTAATTAAAGGGTCGATTTTGTCGTCCGTAATAAATTATTGACTACGAATAGCTCGCTTACGAGCCTCCGTTACCGTAAGGTTTTAATCTCTTTAAAAGAGTGTATTAATAAGAATATTAATAATCTTAATATAATATATAATCGTAAAATGAAATTCCGCGAAGAACTCGGCCTAACGTGCTTACTTAGCCGTAAAATCCTTAGTAATTATAAAGTACTTTAAGGCTCGATAATCCGTATATACGTATACGTTCTTTTAAGTACTTAATAATTCTAAGCGGTATTACTTAAATAACCGAAAAATCACTAATATTTTTTTATTATAAATTAAGTAATTAAGCTTAGGATTTATTATAATCTTAAAAAAGTAATTTATAAAATAGAAAATGCTATCTTTTTAAAGTTAAAATAATACGCTAGTAACGACTTCGTTAAAAGAGTCGGTCTTTAACCGCGTTTACTTTATTAAATCGTAGTAATAAAGGATTAATATAAATTAAAAAGCTTTTTAAAGAGTTTTTTACGCGTTTTTATAAACGTTATTAAAGTCAAAAGGCATATCCTTCCTAATAAGTATTATAAGAGGTTAAGTAATGCGACTATAATTCTTAATAAACCGGCGGTAGAAATTATAAAACCTAAGGTAGCTTTATATATTACGTACGTTATCGGTGTATTTTTAATCCTTAATTATACTAACCTTTTCTGAGTTTACTTTTATATTATTAACGTTAATAATAAAACTTAAGAATTTCGTTTTTTATACGTTAAACTCGGACTTCTTAATATCGGCTTATAATCCGTGTGCTTATAATATTATTATTACTTTTTTAACTTAAACTTCGTGCTCTTTAAAGGTTATTAAATATATAAAGATATCGTTTATATAAGCCGCGTAAAAGTCGTTTAAGTACTTTATTAAAATGTCGTTAATAAATCGCTAAAAAGTCGCCGGGCTATTTATAAGGCTAAAGAGAAAGACTTTATATTTATACGTGTTATATTAAGTATAAAAAGTTATATAATTTTCGTTTTCGGGGGATATACAAATATAATAGAAGGCTTATTAAATATTAAGCTTTATAAAGACTTTTACTTTATAAATATAAGTTATTATCTTATTAATTAAAAGAATTAAATACGGATCCTTTTTCGACAAGGCATTTAGCTTTCGGTAGTCGACGTAGAGCCGGAGACTGCCGTCGGCCTTTTTAGCGAAGAGAATAAGAGTCGTATATAATGCGTTAAAAGGCTTAATAAAACCTTTATATAAGTTATTAATAATATACCGCTTAGTCTTCGACAGCTATTCTTTAATTATACGTCGAAGAGATTTAAAAAATAAGTCGTTCTCTTTAATAAACTCGATTTAATAGTTTACGCCTTAGCGATACGCTAATAATTCGTTAAAAGCTCGCCGAGAAAAGAGAAGAGTATATTTTTAATACTTTGCCGGGAGCTTTTTATTTATTAATTTATTATTTTACGCGTACTTAGCCTTTAAAGCTTCCTTTAGGGTTAAGTCTTTATTTATTAATATAAGCTCGATACTTAATTAGTCTAAGGCCTTTTATCGGCGGCAAGTCAGCTTTTAATTAATTTTATATATTAATATTATAAAAGTTTTTACTTTATTTTTCTTAGCTTTTTTAAGTCGGAGGTACGTTATAAACATTGCCGCTATTAATATTAAGAAGATCTTTATAATAAGCGCCTTAAGTTAATACTTTGCCGGAGGAGTTTTATAAGTTTTTTTATTTTTAAATAATAATCTTAGATTACGAGATATCGACGGGTTTAATTAATCTTTTATAATACGTAAGCGCTCTTTAACTTCTTTAATAAAGCTCGAGGGTCGAGTCGGCGGAACGTTAATAATAAGTCGTCTAAAGACCTTAGACTTAAGGGAATTATCGAGTGCCGTAATCCTAGCTGCCTTCGGCAATAGTTATTTAAGTTTAAGAAGACGTTCTTTTATTTTATATTAAGTTAATAAAACTTAACGATTAACTTATTAAAACAGTTAATATCGACGAAAACTCGTTAATTAAAGTACAGCTATACGGGCATATCTAACGGCCATTCTAGCCGGTTTCGATTCTTAATATATAATTACTTTAAGTCGTAATACTCAAAGAACTTCCGACCGATTAAGACGTCGGTGTTTCTTAAGTTAATTATTAAGAAAGGGAAGTTAATTTGTCGACGGTTAATAATTAAGGTAAATAAGACAGTCGTATCGATTGGCTTACTTTTCTTATTATTATAATTAATTAAGACGATTAATTAAGAGAGTGTTATAAAAGAAATATTAAATTACTTAACGAGCCGGTATATAAAGGAGGTTTTAATTATACCGAAAATATTTACTTTTTTATTAATATATATAAGTATTTTAATAAAGAATTTATTCTTTTTTAATTTAATATTAATTAAGAATTATCGTTCTTCGATAAGAATATAGAAATTAAATGTTAAGTCCTTTTATAAGTTATAGCTTACGCTAAGGTATGAGTTTTTGCTATAGCTTAAGAGTTTTTTAATAACTTATTAATCTTTAAGTCTTCGCCGACAATTAATTTAAAAATTAACTTATTAAAGGCTTAGTTTCTTCGGCGCTTAAGGCAGTCGCTAACTTAATAGCTAGTCTTATTATAATAAAGGTAAGTATCAAAAGAGACGTCTTTAAAGGTAAGAGGTAATATAAAAGACTTAAGGCGGTAAAGGAACGGAGCTGAGGATAGCGAACGCGAGCGAACTTTTAGCGATAATTTATAAATTAATATTAAAAGTTTTTATATTATTATAGCCGGCGTAAAGGAGGTTATACGTTAGCTTTCTTTTTTAAAAATGCCGCGCGCGTCGTAGCCGTTAAAAGTAACGTTAACTTAAGTTTTATAAGTCGTTATAACTTCTTTTAATATAATATTACGGGATTCCTAGTTTATAATAATTAGGAATTCGTTAAGGGCTATATAATTTCCGTTTATTTTATACTTTTTTATATAAATCATACGCTTAAAGGCCGAAAAGACCTTTTCGTATACGTCCTTAAATTAATAAAAGCGAGTAATTTTATTAATAATAATATAAGAAGTGAATTTAATTTAAAAGTTATTATAAATTATATTATTTATTAATAATTAATTATATATTTTCTTAATAGTTTAAACTCGGTTATAATTAAAGAATCGTTAGTTTAGGGCCGTTAAAACGTCGGCGGCAGTCTCGAAAGTACCGGCAAATTTAAGGTTTATATATTAAAAAATAATAATCTTTACTTTATTAATAATATATTAAAAGTAAGCCTTAACTTATAATATTTTACTTTTAAAATTACTTAAATACTTTTTTATAAATATTTTTATTTTTATTTTTTAAGTATTATATTTAATATCGCTTTTATAATCGTTAAAAAGAATATAAAAGTACTTAACTTTAAAGGGCTTTATAACTTAAACCGAATTATTTAACTTTAATAAGTAATAGTCGGTGGTCGGCTAAAGGTCCGCCGTAAGAATACTTACCGATCAATCGCTTTAAAAGGAGGGAGTACGAGTTTTTTAACAGAGGTTATTAAGAATATATTAGTCGAAGGCTTATTTAATAACGATAATAATAATAAAATTAACGGAGATCTCGATTAGTTAATTTACTTTTACTTATTAAGCGAGGGTAAGGCCTTTTATAATAACGGTAGGCTTTAGCGAAGTATTAAAGTAGTTTTAAGGTTTATCTTCCGAATCGGAATCGGGTTTTTCGAAGTTATTAAGTTCTTTTATAAGAGTCTCGACCGAAGGAATAAGAGTATTAGTAAAGCTTAGCCGTAAGGGGGCGCTTCTTTTTCTAAAGCTTTACCGACGGGAAGAAGAAGTCGGAAGAAGTAATAATATAAAGTAAAAAAGTATTTAAAGTTATTAATCGATTTATTAATTAAATATAAGTCGAAGTCGAAGTTCGAAGTCGAATAGCGTGCGTCAAGTTATATAAAATAAGTTAACGGCAAGAAGTTTTTTAGCTTTTTTTAAAGTAATTTATTATTAATAAAAAGGTACTTATTTATTAAATAAGCTAAAGTATTAAGGTTTATTATTAACTTATTATAAAGGCAAGGAGACGTGACGCGCAAAACTTAATAAGATATAACGCTTTATAATAAAGAGGTTATTAATCTTTTTTTATATTACGGCTGGCTAGAAGTTAATATAATATAAGAAATAGCTTTATATTTAAACTTAAAGCTACGCTTAAAATTAAAAAAAAAAAACAAAAAGAAAAGGAAAGCTCTTTATAAAAGGGAGCTTTAATATAAATATATAAAGGGTCCCCTTAGCCTTTCCCAATTAGGCCTAGCGCCATGATTGCCATGCCAAGGCAATGCTACGAGCGATGCCGAGCTCGCTCGGTTAGAATACGAGGCTCAGGGAGTCGTAACAAAAGGCTGCGAGTATAGTTTTAATTTTAATAAGGCTAAATTAAAGTTCTTTTTACTTATTTACTTAATCTTTAATTCAATTGTTAATAGCTTAAAAGAGTTTTTTTAAAACGTTAAGGTTATTATAATTCGTATTATCTCGAGCTTTGCTTTTATTCTTTTAAGTAGCGACGCTAAGTTTAAGAGGTAAAGTAATAAGTGTTTTTAAATTAAGAGGCGCTTTTAAAGAAGTCGTAATAGTTAAAGGACTTAATTTAATAAGGTTTTAATAATTAATTAAAATATAATAAATCTTAATAAAAATAAGTATTTAACTTAAGGCAGATTCGGGGGGGGGTTCCGTATTTAAATAATAAAGTTTTAAATATAATAAAAACACTTCCTTAGAATTTGTTTATAGCGGCCTTTATATAAAGAAGGTTGTTTAAAGCGTAATTAACGAAAACTACTTTAAGCGTTATTAATTACAAAGTGCTAAATTAAACTTTAGTTCTTAATTATTAAGAGATTTTTAAAATTTTAATTCTTTAAAATATTAATAATTAAATCTTTAGTAAAGTATTATCAAGTTGTTTTCAGTGAAAGTGATTTTCTTATTTAATATAATAATACTAATTAAAAGAGTAATATAAGAGGTATATAATAATACTTTAGTTAAGGCTATTGAGAGTTAATAAGTTTAATATAAAAAAAATAAAAAGATAAAGAAGGAAAGAGGAATAGAAGGGGCGTGAGTTTATATATATAAGCTTTTCCGAAACCCCTCCGGTACTAGTCCGACTCCGTATGACTTAGTTACCCTTAAACCCCTGGATTCCCTGACTCGCTAAGAAGCTCTTAAGTGCACCTATCGTCACAGAAACGGACGAATAAATAGAGATTATAAATCGCTATATCGATTAAAAACTTAAATTATTCGTTATTTATTATTAAAATAATTAAAATAGGTTAATACTTTTAATTAATAAAGCTTAAATAACCTTATCGTACAAATCTATTAATATAGCCTTATATTAATTTAAATTCGGCACGGAATCGCGTAATAATTAAAACTAGAAGTCGCTTAAAGTTATTATTTTATTAGAAAAGCTTAATTACGCTAATATAAAGAAGTTAATTTAACGTATAAAATAAGCGTAAGAAATTATTAAAAGAAATATATAAGTTACTTAAGATTATATAACTCGCGTAACGAATTAAAAATAGAGGCTTATCGACTAAGAAGTCGGAAAAGAAGTCTTTTTATTAATTAAAAACTTTAAGTATTATTATTTTAATCGTAAGCTTGCAAATTAATAAGAAGGCTTTTTTAAGATTCTAAAGAAAGTAAGCTATTTTTATAAGCTAGAATTACTTATAGGCTTTTAAATATACGACGTATTTACGCCGAAATTCATTTTTAAGAACTTAAAAGACTTTTTATTAAGTTAAGAAACGCCGAAACCTTTTCCAGAGGTTATCGAAGGTTAAAAAGAGTAGGAACTCGAGGAAATCCTTAATATTAAATTATATTATAACGTGCTTAAATATTAAGTGAAATAATTAAGTTATAACTTTAATTTATAATAATATAATACTTCCGATTTAATAAGGTCGATTTGTAAATTAAAAGATTTTTATACGGCGTATTCTAATAAATCGGGATTATTCCGAAACTTATCCGAATAACTTAAGGCTTAGGAATCAAGGGAAGATAATTATAATTATTTAAAAGATAATAAATTATAATTTCTTTTTAAGATAATAAAATAATAACGTTAATTAATAATCATTTATTTTTTGATTTAAAGTATTAACGGAGCCTTGCGACCGTATTTTAATAGAACTTATTTACCGACTTTATTATAAACGGCTACTTTTGTATAAAACTTTAAAAAAAAGTAACGGCTACAAAAGACTACCGAAACTAATCTAAAATAAGGTTTCTTAATCTTTATTAAAAATATCTTCTTCTTCTCTTAAAAGAGGCTCGGTTAGCTTACTGTTTGACCTTTTATAAGAGGGGCCAAACTTCTTCTTCTTCTTCCTTTTCTTAATAGCAGCAGCAGCCGCCTTACGCTTAACACTACTACGACATATGCGGCGACGAGCCACACCTTTCTCATTCCGAATTCCGATATCGTGGTTCTGCAAAATCTTCTTGGTCTTAGTAAGTGACCTGGTGGTCGGCATAGAGTGATTAGCGCATTAGCTCAATCGGGCTTGTTTACGCTGGTGGGTGTGGCTGGTGTGTGCCACCGCCTTTTTCTGCTAGAAGGTCGGTGACGAACTTCGGCTCTGTACCGGGATTCAGTAGTGGCGATATGCCCTTCTTATACTTATCCTTCCAGCTCCTCAACTGCTCCAGGCCCAGTGCTACGAACTCGCTCACCAGTCACTATGTCAGTACAGCTTCCTTCGGATGAGATAATCTTGGATTTTTGCAGACCACATTACCGTCGTGGTGCCCGCACTGTAGTGTACCCTTCTCACCATGCTCCGGTTGCTTTCATCAAGATTGCACAGTCTGGTGTTGAGGCAGAAACCTCTAATCAGCAATTCGCCTTCAAAGCTCTCGAAGCACTGCACGAGCAGGAAAGAGCCGGTATCCGCGTCCCTAAAATTTATCGCGTTCTAGAGGAAGCTTCTACTAGATATATTATCATGGAGTACGTTTAGGGCCAAACGCTTAAAGATTTACTCGACCAGGATATTTCACAAGACTTCTACTTCAACTAAATTTCTAAGGCGGTTAAGCTGTTTATTTCTTTTGAAGTCCCTGGTAACGCTGCCCCTGGACCGATAGATGGAGGGATCATTCGGCATGCCCTCTTCAAAGATACTGTCACCAGTGGGTGTCCGAATTCGTCACGCACCCGTAAAAAATAGCCGAACCTCACCAAATAATCCACTGTTTGAAAATTTATAATTAATTAATAAACAGAGGTATATTAGTACTTCATTTTTGCAAATATTTTTTAACCTGTATTTTATTATTTTCCAGAGTTTCGGAGTAGCATATAAGAGTGTTAAATAGTTATTTAAAGATACTTGTTGTTGCGGGGAATATCATAAGGAATTTGTAGGTAAAGTCTAAATCAACCTATTACTATTTAATAAATAGACTTATTTGGAGCTAGTAAATTAGATTTTTATTGCAAACTGCAAAATAACAAGAGGCACAATTTTTATTTTATTTTTATTAGTAGTTGTATCTTTCCAAGGGCCTGAAAAGGACGAGTTTAGGTGTGTTCTCGCCTAATTTTAGGCGGTGCGTGACGAATTCGGACACCCACTGGTGCTGTTGCTTTAATTGAGTATTCCTCAATCGATGTCCTACAAGGTCATGTTCAAGCTGTAAGTTGATCTATCAAAGTATATGAGATCCCAACACTGATACTCGGCGTGCTAGCTTGCAAATATGCCTGAGACGAATGGCTTGAGTGTCAACTTTCGAAATGAAGAATTATGCTTCTGTTATTCAGATCTCTTCGAAGGAAATTTCATCTTCACAGATAATGGCGACCTCTACGTTGTAGACTTTGAACATGCCAGCATTTTACCTGCTGGCTTCATGACTTATGCATTAGACCAACCTCGTCCGGCTTGTATAGCGATCAAGAAGGATTTCGCTCTTCCTTACGAGAATCTGGAGGCTATGAGAGTAGCTGGGCATAATTTCATGATTAGATGGCGTAAAGCAGGTGAGTGGCTCAGCTTATGTGGTCGTATATGCTAACTGCTACTCAGGCTTACCAGTGTCCTGCTAGTATTGCGCATCTGAGCAACACCCCTCAAAGTCTTGCAGCTTAGATCTATACCCTTCCGTTGGCCAAGAGGATATGTCTCGATTATATGCACCTAGATCCATCGCTTGTCATTCTAACCAGGAGGGTATGTTTCTTCGGTACCAAGTCCCAGCAGAAGTGTATTTTCTCTTAAATAACCAGGTCCAAAAAATCTCTGCAAGGTTGAAGGATGTTAAGAGAAAGCCACTTGCGGCAAGGCATGTGGAAGTTGCTAGCATGCACGACTCACCGTGGTCATTATAGCCAAACCTTTGCACGGGATCTGTGTAATTGATGTTTCAAGAGATTGCATTGGGCTACGCGTAATATCAAAATAAAAGATAGCTCTAATGTCTATGGCAGGCGATCGGATTCTATTGTGTAATAAGTAAGTCGACGATAGGCAGCTAAAGAGAGGCAGATGCAATTCACGGAAGAAACGATGTGTAGGTGAGTGAGTAGTGGAGGAGCTTTAATACTCACGAAGTGCCTGTCCTAGCGCTACGTAACGGGCAGGGTGCTAAGAGATGTCGCTTAAGCCTCACCGAAATCCACCCACTCAGCTTAGCCACGTCGAAGGCGGGAGAAGGAAAGCAGAGCGCTTCGATGCGAGCTTTCGACATCAACGCGCGTCAAGTGAGCATGAAGGCAACATTATGTTCTGGTTGATTTACAACGGAGCTATTTCATTATTTATCTTCGTCGTGTATTTCTTCGTTTAATAGAACTGATCTTGAATTAGGTCCCTTTGGCCGTGTTTGTCCACGTCCGGTTGGATTTCAGGGTTCTTGCTTGAAATAGAGCTGCGATGTCATTAATAAATTTGAGTTAGATGTCATGTTTTAACATGTTATGGACCAACGAGAAAAGCAGAAATGGGGTACGTGTACTCGTTGCCCAAGTTAGATATGTTTTGCTACTGGCCGAATAATTCTTTGGTACATTCTCTACCACCATCCCGATCGCCATCATCCGGTGTTATAAGATAAAGTCCTACAATGTCTCGAGGATATTGAATAGCAATCGCGTGGATTTATTCTGATCGCGAGTTACGATATAGTTTCAGTTCTCTTCTGACTGGAAACCTACCTAGTGTAGTGTACTCGGGGGTCAAAAAGAATGTACTTTTGTTTGCTTTATCGCAATCATGTCTATGTTTCTGTGCCTTGTGCATATATTCACTCGTTGACAGAGATTTGTGGTGCCAGAGCGTCTCGAGATGGAGGTATGGCTGCCTGCTTACTCTGTAATGCATGGCAGTATGGGCCGCTGTCTGATTTGCAGGATTCCTCCGAGCTCATTCAATATGTCTACGCCTTCACGAATGTAACACGTAATCAATAGTAGCATGTCAGGTTTCGATTTGCCGTTTCTGCGGATTTTTTCGATTTTTTTGGTTGGCGTATTACTTACTGCAGCGAATTTCCATCTGTCTAATGTTGACATAATGTTTTGGGACGTATGACTTGTGGAGCCAGGGATGATAAATAGTGCTTGAGTGCCGGTCGTGGAAAGCGAGAGCATGAGATCAGAAGCTGTTGGATTACATATACTAGAGTGCCTCTTTTTCAGTGATGTTACGAAAATGGCAGTTGGGGTGTCCATGAAGATGGTGAACATCAGAGTGGGGTTGAAGAAAGGGGAAGCGAATATAGTCGAGCTTCTTCTTTCACCGTTAACAAGCCGAATAGAAAAGATGGGATGCAGAGATGCATTAGCTCTAACGAATACATCACTAGGCGCAACAGTCAAGTTTGAGAAGCACTTCGCATTTGGCATAGTTCTTAGCAAGCCTTGCCAAGATTGTAAGGCGAGGAAAACAGCCTAAGCCAGCTTCTAGTCTATCATCTTCACGCTCCTTCCCCTTTAAATTCCTACTTTTGCATTCGAACTCTCACACGGTCATTCTCTGCCAGCGATATGAAAGATGCAGATCCGATGATGAGCCTAGGTATATAGAAGTTTACGTCTCCTAAGGTTTGTGGAAAAGACCGAGAAGGGTATTTCAGGTCGTAGTCACTTACCTAAACTCCGATCCCATAAGGTCTAAGTTGATGTCCGCGCAAGTCGCTTCAGAATATAGTCTATACGCATGGATTTGTCCGTGACTATCGGTCGAGTAGGTACAATCAGGTGAAATTGAAGAGCGCCACGTGCCGGATTTAAGCGAGAACTTCAAAATAATATAACTTTACAACGAATAATAATTATATGCTAAAGTTTTGTAAAAGTTAACTCTTATAAGTTTATTATAAATTAGATTTTGTATTTGTAATGAGTTATTATAAATTAGGACTTTTTATAATACTTTTATAATTAAGATATTTAATAAAAGAACTTACATCTGCAAAAAAATCGAGAAGCGGACGTCCGCCAACGGCGCCAAAAGCGCCATTTTGGCGCTTTTGGAGCCAAAGTTGCATGTCGAAAATTTTAGGGACAGTTTCTCACTATAATAAATTAAAAGCGCGCCGAAAGCGCCGAAAGCGCCGAAATAGACTAGCGTAATATAGACCCATTTTTAAAAGTAGGGCAATTTTATTTATTTTATTTAATATATTAATAAAATATATAAAAGTATTAGTAATATTAATAATATATTAATAACAGTTATAATAATAATAAATATGCCTCTTATAACGCCCGATTAGGGCTAGGGCCGGCTAGCGTGCGCATATAATTTACCCGAAACGAATGATTTTCTTATTATAATTTTTTTAACGTAAATATTTATAGCGTGAGAGCTTTAACGAGATTAGTTTTTAAGACGTGCCCGACGAAATATAAGCAAAAGTTAAAAATAACGCTAATCTAACCGAATTCGATTAATAAAAAAACGCTAAAATATTTTTCTAAAAAAATTATAATATTTTAACGTTTAAATTATATTTATAAAAAATTACTTAATTAGGCTTAGCGTATATTAAAATAAACTAGCGCTTTTAATACTAGCGACCGATTAAAATTTAAAAAGGCGGCTTTAAGCGTTAAAGGCGGCCTTTTAGCGAAAATAACGAAAATGGCGAAAATGGCGGATTTGATTTCTAGGCGTCCGCGAAATTTTTTGCTGATGTAATATATTAAATAAAGATTATCGTATAATATGTAAATTTATAAACAATCGTAATAATACAAAAGATTAATAAAGTAAAGTTTTATAATTTTATTAAATATTAAATTAAACTAATACAAGCCTAATAAATTATAAATCTTTAAAATATGTCTAAATTTGATATTTCCTTGATTTTTAAGCAATTTTTATTAAAAGTCAATAAATTTAATCTTTTATAACGCATTGATTTATTAATAGATTTTTATAAAATTTAAATATTAACTTGAGAATAACATTTAATAACTTTTACTCGCTTAGGAATTATTATTATAAAGATTACTAAGCTATAAATAATCCTTAAAATAGTAGTGTTTTAAGGGAAATGTTTAGTAACTATAATAAAGCTATTAATAGCCTTTATTAGTAAACGACTTATATGAGGGGTTTGATTTACTAATTCATATTAATATTGTTTAAACAATTAAACTTTAAAACGTGTAGTTATTTTATTATCGTAAATTTAATCAAGGGAGTTGGAGTTTCACGTGACGCTCTTCAATTTCACCTGATTGTACTTTCGTAGCCCAGGCTTTGGAAGCTTGATCCATTATTGCTTTCGATGGCATTAATGTTAGAAATGGAATTGTTGACTTGCAGACGGGCGCCGAGTCGAAGGCTGGCATAGGTGATATCTTGAAATAATAGACGCGAATAAGACTCATAGGACTCAAAGTCGATAAACTGTGCTGATCGGCATGCTTACCAGGATCGTTCTGTCCGAAAATCTTCTCTGTTTCCTTTGTCCTTTTCAACCCCTCCATTGCATATCCATATCCATCGGGCGAGCTTACATGTACCGAACACGATTTTTTGCGAAGAGGTTCGAGATTCATTTGTGATCTTCGCCATTTGACCTCCAGAATACATGCTTTCAATTTCCTGGAATTCATCTGTTCCCGGGTTTAGTGATTGGCTGGCATTGCCAAGAAAGTTCAACAATTGTGTCGAGGGAAGGAGATCTCGGAAGCTCTTGTTTGTTATATGGAATATGGTAACTAAGCTACTGTCTCAAAGATTTCTTCGAGGAACATTCCCATTTAAAGCGATGGCTATCATGTTGAAGACCGAGGACCGCCTCATGTGTTGATGTGCGCAAGCAAGGTACTATTATGTTCGAGAGTGAGGACCACCTCAAGATTTCAGGCTCGGTCCTGTAGAGATCGAAAGGGGGTCTTTGGTCTGTTTAGGGCGTTCGAACGCCATCATTGAAGTTTCGACAAAAGAGGTGGGCGGTCTTAAGGGCGGTTCACACGTGAGGCTGCAGGACGGTGGTGGTTATCCATGTTAGGCCTAGCACTATTACTGGAAGTTGCTCGATTTTCTTATGGCGTCGCTTTTGTCTTTTGAGCGATCTCTTCAACTTTCCCAAGCATGTATTGCCTCCCGCTATTCAAAGAACGTCGGTCCACGATCGGATCTTCGGACTTTGAATGAAGAAGATAGTTGAATGAAAGCATAGAAATCAGTACTCCTCGAGCGCTGTTTGCTCAGCAAGTACAGACTCTCCAGCTTCTCAAGAGCAAGAAGTTATTTCCAGCTATGCCCTCGATGGATTTTCGGCCCGGTGTAGGTAACCCAGCAACTCTTTCTTATACTGGTATTGATCCCGTTCTTGATTTGGCGGATGTGAATAACCCGGAGACTTGAGTCTCTACTCTTACCGCTCTCCTCTGCCACAACTTACCGTAATTCTCCACTGGTGTATTTCTCCCTAACGAAAAGGCCAGTGTGTAGCACAGCAATGTAGAATGATAATGTGGAGACTTTGCTCGAACGTGTATCGTGGTGCCAAGGAATATTGAAAACCTGGCATACCAATGTGTCATTACTTCTAATATTTCCCCTTGCAGAACTTGGTGCATACAAGTGAATGTTACTAAGGGCAAACTTCCTGGTTTTAAGTGCACTTGTTCCAAAAGCATGCCGCAGAAATTTGCACTACTACGGTTAAGATAGCAAAGCTGAAGAGCAATTCTCGAGTGTCTCGTCTTGAAAAAATTTCCGAACGTAGAATGCTTTGTATTGAAGTTCCTTCTGTAAAAGGTTCTACAGAGCTGAAGCGAAGCAAAAATATCTAGTGGACAAGCTTATGTACAGGTGCCAAAAGCTGGCTGGCAAAGGTTTGCCACTGCACAGAAAGCAGCTGTATCTCCGCAATTACCTTTTACAGAATAACATTTGCCAGATGTGCTGCTACTGTAAGACGCGCTAGTTGCTGAAGCTGAGCCACATTTTCCGTTAAGACTCGTCGGATTACACAATCCGAAATTAGCTTGACAGAGGTTACTAGTAGCACAGAAAGCGTCTGGAGAGCCGCAGTTTCCTTTCACGGAGCAGCAATTTCCGAACGTGCTACTACTGCATGATGCATTCGTACTCGAAGCCGCACTACACTTTCCGTCCGTACTAGTGGGACTACAAGTTCCGAACATAGGCTGACAAAGATTCGAAACAGCACAGAAAGCGGCCGAGTCACCGCAGTTTCCTTTCACAGAGTAATATTGACCAAAAGAGCTTCTAATACAGGTCGCTCCAGTCGCAGAGGCAGCCTCATATTTTCCATCGAGACTTATTGGAGTACATGTGCCAAAGCCGAGTTGACACCTAACAGCAGTGCCGCAGTAATCCGGAGTGCTACTACAATTCGATCGTATAGAGCAGCAATTTCTAAAGAGCTGCCCGTATATGTTGTTCTACTAAAGGACGGCCCGCAGCGTCTATCGGGGCTTATAGGCAATACAGTTGATGATGGCGAGGATGTACTTCTTGTAGAACTAGTGGTTGCCGTGGAAGATATTGGTTTGGATGTCGTTATCGAGGAAGTTCTTAACGAAGAGACTGCCGTGCTTGAACGAGAAATCGAACTAGACGTAGTCGATTTTGAGATCACGCTAGATGTCGTCGAGCGAGTAAGAGAGCTAGACGTAGAGGATCTAGTGACGATGCTGGAGGATGTCACTCCCACACTTCGACTTGATTGACCGCTGGATGTAGATGAAGATCCAGTTGTACTATTCACAGTAATTGTCTGGATTAAAGTGGCGTCACAAAGGCCAAAATCTGATTGGCTGTTGATGTGTTAGTAGTGCCTAACTGCCCCTGAGTGACTGAACAAAATCTTACTATCCTTGAAGATTGTCACAGTGGTACGATGACGTGCCGCAGTATCCAGCAGCTGAACAGCAGTTTCCATAGTAGTACTTCGTGCCAGTATATTTGAATTTCTTGAGATAGCCGCACGTACCGTCAAGAGAGGGACTGAGGGGCGACGGCAGTACTGTTGGAGGACTAGAGCTGTCTGTAAGTCACTAAACATAATCCGCTGAAAGCTATGCATGCACCGGGGAACTGTAAGTACTCACGTTGATATTGTAGATGTTGTAGATGAAATGCAGGCGCCGGATTCACAGTTGCCAGATCTACATTCTGCACTGGAGCTTCCGCACCTATACACCAGCCATGCTTAGCATTGATACTCCGACTTGAGGCCCGACATCGGGCATAATATTATTTGAGTAGTAGCAGAGTGAGAACTGGCTTACCTGCCCGACTTGGAGCAACAAGTTCCCTATTTCCCCCCACACACAGTGTCATCATGGCTACTTCCGCAAGATCCATTGATACTGTATCTTAGTCCAGGACAGTCACTCTCCTGGCAGTTCCTAATGTCGCAGAAGTCCTTGTACAATGAAGGTCAGAGCTAGTACTAAAAGAAGACAATGAGTATCTTCTGTGCTGAGTAGGAAGTCACGCTCACCCTGTGGTACCGCATCTGCAGAAAGTTAGTTCTACTCCTGAGAATGTTCTATGTAAAGACTTCAGGGGGACGTGAACGAGATTTATAGATTCGTCTGAGCTATTGTAATGAAAGAAAACGTTGAATTTTGGGCTGCTTACCTGCCCGAAGCTCCACAATAATCGCCAAAACCGGAGCCCACACAGGTGACTCTGGTGGGAGATTGTACGCCACATACGCCATTCTTAGATGTTGGAGCTCTTATAACTGTAGATATTTCATTGTGTTATGTTAGAAAACTAACTCCAAACGCTTGTATAGTGCACACGAACTGAAGGCCGAAGCAGAAATCATGGGTAGACTTACGAGTAACGACGCAATAGTCCGAGCCTGGCTTGAAATTAAAGCAATCCGCCTTAACTAAGGGGTTCATTTTGAATATTTCTGGGAGCGTGATGTTATACATTGTTAGAAATGTCAGGTATGTTGTCCAGATGTTTGTGGAGACTGATAGTCTACACTCTGGCCCAACATCTCTTGAATACATGCTAAGGATACGAGGGTCAAACATGTCGCCTTCGAAAATAAGACGACCACATTGAGATAGTGTAGCAAACAAAGCCAGGATAAAGAAAAATGTATATCCGTGAGCTTGGCCTCTCATGATGCTTATGAAACGAGTGGCAAGGTAGATGTTTATTTAATTGTCAGTATAGATACAAAAAACCAGAATATCGCATAAGAATCAGTAAATAACACGAAACTTGGGGGAGGGTGCGAGGCTAGGAAACTATTGACAAACAAAGGGGCTAATTCACGAATAAAAGTTTCTGCTTATCTTACTCCGTACACATCCGTAAACGGTGCACCTATACCTGCTTCTGATCAACGGCTTGTGCTTGCCCTTGCACAACTCCAGACGGATTGCTAGAACGGGCTTTAATCACCGTTGCTTCCATTAATCTTGAAGTTTGGGATACCGAGAATTCACACCTGCATCTTCACGAGCCTCGTCGCTGTTGATGCAAGGCAGCCTTGGTAGTTCTCCATTAGGCGACCTTACGCGAAGCGTTCTCAAGGGTTACAGTAGGCGCTGGACGCCCGAAGAGGTATCGCTCCGGTGCAGACTGCTTTACTTCGACCACCTATCTTCCTCGTTTCCTCTCCCCCTTTTCTTTTCATGTCGATGCAGCCTAAATTAGCAACCATGTTTCTTTCCAAGTCTGGTCCACCCGAGATTATCGCCCATATTCTCCTGAATTGCGACACCCTCACCGACGTCCTTGCATTGACATCAACTTGCAAGCATGTTCACATGATCTGGATCGAGAACTCATCCACAATTATATATTACATTACCAAGACGACAATCAGGTGCTTTAAAGAGGCCGTAATGGCTGTAAACTCCCCCATACCCTTGATCAGGAAGCAATGTTGACCAAGCATGCAGGTACGAGCTACGGAGATTGTCGTAGCTGCATACCAGCGCGGCGAGCAGCCACCAGACCCATTTCCAATTGTCGAATTGGACACGGAATTCAAGAAGCCAGATCTTCTCGAGTTGAAGGCAGTTCGCAATCTGCAGCACTTGGTACGGTGTCTTGAGTACATGTTCCTGAACCCTGAACAGTCTCTTGGCACTCTCGGGGCATCCATTCCTGAGCGTGACGACGCAGACGGGTGGGAGCGCTGGAAGAATAACTTCTATAGAGCAGCGTATAAATACATGCTTGTAGGAGCTATTCTCTATGAAGCGTACAACGAACCTTTCTATTTGGCAGAGAAAGAAGGGCGTGCCGAGTTTCTGGACCACTGTACTTGCCCCAGCGATAAGAATTGGCTTAGTTCCATCACAGAAAGTGATATCGATTATCTTCGCCGATTCGCCGTCTATAACTTCGGCACCGAGGATGAAAGCGCAACCGGTCAGTGGATCTGGAAAGAGTACGAGAGGGTATTTGGTCCTCTTGCAGACTGGCTTGTCGCAGACGGCAAGACAAAGGGTGTCGAGGATAATTTGGGATACTGGGAACCAGAAGAAGATGATGTGAACCCCGAAACGGATGCGGCGCCTGAATATGACTCGGCCGAATTGGGTGTGCTCCGAGAAATCATGCTGCTCGTCGCAGGGTACGAGCATTTCCTAAATAAGCTAGCCAGCAAGTCCAAGCTAGAGAGACGGGAATCGACTTTGGAAGGGCGGCGCATCGGGAACCTATCCCTGAAAGTTTCTGTGGTTCTCTTTGGGCGCTTCTGCATCGAAGAAATATCGATGCCCAAAGTCGTCGGTGATGGTGGCTCTTACCTACTTACGAAGTCGCTTGCACCGGAGACGGAATCACGTTCAGTGGATATCGCTTCCGTCCTCCACGCGCTTCAGTGGAAGTCAACAAGACCGAACTTGCACGATGGTTATTCAGCAACTTGTTTCCCGAACGCTTTTCAGTTTTTGGTCTATGTCCTGCGGAAACATTTTGATCTGAAATTCAAACCTGGGCTGTTCGAGTTTTGGTCTGATAGCGATTATCAATTTCAAGTGAAGAGTGGCTCCATCTTTGATGAGACGGACTTCACCCCATTTGTACATTACACACCACCGATCTTGAGCTATATGCAGTAAGCACTTGCTCTATTCAATCCTATGGCCAATTAATGTAGGCTACAATTTGATTTGGAACTTGAAAGACTGCATGCAAACGCTGATGCCTGCGGATTTAATGGGTCGAGTTCACTTGGCGAGACTTGTCCCTGATGCCAGCAGTCGCTAGACTTGGGAAAGGGGTTCTACACAATTTGGTGGCTATTCAATTCGGCATCAGAGCAGGGTTCGTCACAGGCCTTCTGCGTGCAGCAGCCAGGGTATGAGCTTAGCTCGCAACTGTTGAGCTAGATCTACTTTAATGACAAAAGATCACTGACTATGCATCCCTCAGTCCCCGTACTTACATGTTCGTCTGCACTAGTGTTTTCAAATCTCTCACGGCGTCTCCTAACTCTTTTTCTGTTATACATTCTTTCCTCTCCGTTGCAGTCGGACATGTTACTTCTGATACATGTGTTACTGTGCTGTTGCATTTGGTCTACAAAAGCCCAGCTATGGCCAGGTCCTCGGACTACATCAATTAACGCTAAGGGCGAAAAAGTATGGATATCTACACAAGGGACCCGAAGCACGGTCGCACTTGAATACTTAGGTACGTCTTAAATGCCTTTCACTATGGCGATCGATGTACTGATAGGAACTTCAGTAAAGGACCTCAATCGCCCAACATTAGTGTATAACTGTTATAATGTCCTTGTATTATGTAAAACAGTCAAAAGGCACCTGGGCGCAGCTACTTCCGCAACCTTTCACTATGACCGATGGGCAGGTAATACTGCTAAAGGCGAACCAAACAGGAAGGACACCCGTCGAAGTGCGAACTGTCCTAGTGTATGGATAAGTACACCAAGAGCGGATGGATCGAATAGATGTCCCGAGCCGGACCAGCCAAGAACGTGGAAATCTAAGAACACAGAGGCTGCCGTGACGCGAGACACGATCATGATGCGAAGAGGCAGTGGAGAGCTTGGAGACCCTGTCGTAATTGATCAGGCACAATTGGCTAAGATAAAGAAAGTTCAGAATGATCAAGGGGCATGGGTGGATAAGTATATAGGTCTGGGGGCAGCCTTTACATGTGATGAATTTCCCGCTGCTAGGTACGTCTTTACGTTGCGTTTCTAGACAAGGTTCTTCTCCCTCTCCATAATGTATCTGCTTAGAGCTGATACGAATTTTCAATTAGTTGGATTGAAGGTGGTGCTGGCGCCAGTATATACTGTAAGAGAACCACAAGTCACATAATCTTCTAAACACGCTAAAGTATATGGTACAGGTGCTCCGGACGGAAGTTTGTGTATGGGACTCGAGAACTACCTCACGAGTGAGCAGGGCTGGCAAAGTGCTGGCCATAGACGAATTCAAGTGAGTCTCCTTTTCCTTCACTCCAGCCCTTGAGAGAACCCTACATGATCTCATTTCTTCCGGATTGTGAACTTATGAACTCGCTGAGAAGGTTTTAAGAACTGCTTACTAATTATGTGAACAGACTTGGTTCAAAAAGGTTGCAGGAACGCCGCTTTCAGGCAAAAATGACCGAAAGCTGACTATTTACAAATTCGATTTCAAGTATGCCGACGAAGAAAACAATGGTAATGTAGTATGGCTTGAGCAAGGTGGTTATAAAAGATATTGCTACGGGCCTTCTCTATCAACAGGGGATGATTGCAAACCAGACTGGTGAAATCAGAGGAAGTGACAGTAAAAAGGCCCTTACATCTTATCGTTCAGATATCTAGGATGTTCTGTTTCATCAGTTCCTTATTGGTTAGACCTTGTTGTACTTGTTGTCTGTGGTGATCCTGTTGTGAATATTATTATCATTCTCTTATTATGTTGTAATATTAAGTCGCTCATTGGCACATCTATTGCTTCTGCGCTATGTGACAACCAGGCAACTCTCTTCATCATCCCTTCGGTACGTAAAGAGATAGATTCCAGTTTATATGAAATTGGTATTCTACAGCAACCAAGGTGGTCAATAAGTAAGCTGAGTTAAACTGGTTAATTAAGCTAAGCCTTATAACGTAAGTTATTAGTTAAGGCTAGGGCTTATAATAAGTCAGTTAATAAAAGCTTAATATATAAGTGGCTTATAAGCTATAAGAATTAAATTTCTTGATTTTAAAGTGAGTTTAAGTAAGTACTAAATATAAACGATAAATAAGAAGAAGCTCGCTTAGTAAATCCTGAGCCTTTAATTAGTCGCAGCTTTTTAAAGAATAGCTTTTAATTAATTGAATATTGCCGAAGGCGGTTAACGTTATTATTTTAATAAATCTTATAATATTAAAATTAAAGTATATTTATTAAATAATTAACGTAATTTTATTAATATAATTTCCCTTTACGCTTTACTTATAATTATTAATAATAAAGAATCTCGTGCGTCTTTTACCGCATTTTTTATATTTTTTATTAACTTATTTACAATAATAATAGTATTATAGTTATTAAAAGAGCTAAAAATACTCCGTAATCGCTGTTTCTGTCTAACTTTAACTTATAACGACAAATACGATTCTATTAAGTCTTCTAATAAACTAATTACGACTAAATACTTTTTATATAACTTTAGAGAGCTTTTTTTTAATAATAAAAAAGCTTGCTTATTAAGATTTCTTATAAGTTATATTCTGGCGCTTATTAATAAGAGGAATCTTACGTCTTAGACTTAAAAAGTAAGCTACGCGTTAATTAATTAAATTAAGGCTTTAAAGCCGAGAATATAATATTATAAACTTTATATAATTCTTTATTAATTTACTAGTTTTATACGCTGACTTTTATAAGCTATTATAATAAGAAATTCAGCAAAAACCGCAATTATTACTTTAATACAAATACCTTTAATAACACTCTTATATACTTATTTAATATATATAATTTAAATAAAAGAAGAAATATATAAAAAATAAAAAATAATAAACTTATAACGTAACTTTTAGGAATTATTAATAGAAATTATAATAAAATCATTCCCTTTCGATAATAAAAGTTTAAAAACGCGTTTTTTAAATAAATTATTTACGAAAACGTTAAATATAAAAAAGCAGCTTCTCGTCGACTCAAAAAGTGCTTTATTTTTATTAATAAAAATATAATTAACGCGTTATTTATCTTATATATTATAATCGAAAGTTAAATTCATAAGCTTTTTGTATACTTCGAGCCACAGGTTATTAAAGAAGTTCGACGCGCTAAATTACGTATAATTATTACTTTTAACGGCTAAGAATTAAAACGTAAGAAGATTAGCGTTTTTAATATTATAATATATTTTATTAATAATAAATATAAAGCCGTGACACGGCTAATTAAGTTATTAATACTTTTAAAATATAAAAAGACTAGTATTAATATATATATTACCTTTTGAATCTCTTACTTTCGACGGCTAATTCTTTATAAATTAATACTTAATTCTCTTTTCTTTTTTATAACGATTCAGTATTACTATTAAGAACCTTAATTACTTCGTTCTTAATAACGCGTTTAATAATAATATTATATTATAAAAATTAATAAAAGTAATAAGATTTAACTTTAAATAAAAAAGATTACGTTATATAAGTTACGTCATTAACTTAATCGCTAATATATATTTATTTAATTAAAATAAAGCCTTATTTAACGATAAATATAAGAGAGCTAGCGCGGCAGACCGACGAAAGCTTTAACGACGATAAAAAGAGATTAATAAGCTTTATAATTTAATTACACACGTTATAACGTTTAATAAAAGATTAGAATTATTCCTTAACTTTTAAAAGATATTAAATATTAATATAATAAAAAGAAAGAAGTAAAAGCTGATTCTCGACGGAGAAATACGTTAAAATATTATATATTAAATAATACGCCGCGGCTTCGAATTACGCGAATCTCTTATTTTATATGCGGCTATATTATACGTTTCGGTAAATCCTTTTAATTAAGAGATATTTAATAACGATTATTTATTAAATAAGGAATAAGAAAGTCTTATAATTATTAAAAATTAGTTTGCGTTATTATTTTATTTTACTAAAAGACTAAAAGGTAATGTGAAGTTAATAGAAGGTATTCTGTAACTTTTATATAAAGCTTTATAAGAGGCTTTAATTATATTAAAGCATATTATAACACACTTCGAGACTCTTAAAGCTAAAGTAAAAGACAGTAAATTTAACGATTATAAAAGTATACACTAATTAATAACTCTTGCGTAAGGAGCTTATTAAAAGTAATATAAAAAGACCGACAATTTTATAACTTAATAAGTTATAATAATGCTTTATTCTCGTTATAAATGGACTTATTTTAAAAAGAATTAAATAAGCAAATTACTATTATATTTAACTACTGGCAAAGCTGCCTTTAAGAAGTTATAAAAAGAGAAGTATAAAGGTTAAGCGCTAGCTATTAATTCTTAATTAATATAATCGCCAGAACTTTCGCCGGCGATATCTTTAATAAAAAAAGACTACTTAAAGTCAATTCTTAACGCCGTAATACTTTAGTTAATTATAAGACGCTTTATAATAATAAGTAAGAGGCGTAATTAATATTACTACTACTTATAAGAGCTTATTATTAATTATTTAAGTTTAATAAAATATTAAAAGCTATATAAGGTCGAGTAGCTTTAATTAACTTAAATAGCTTTTGATTTATTAATAATTCCTGTTATAAGTTCGGAGTGCGAGAAAGTCTTTTTATTTTATATTAAATAAACAATTATAAAAGTTCTAGCTTATCTAATTTAATATTATAATATTAAAAGTGCTTAAAAAATTAATAAAATCGTAATACTATTAAAATTATTAGTGCTTTTAATGTAATATTATTAAATATTTAAATAAAGCCTTAACTTATTAGTCACTTATAAGTAAATCAGTTAAGCTCATTAATTGGTGTTTTAGAAGTAAGTCAGTAAGTTGCTTCTTTAGCCTCAACTGATAACTGACTTACTGACTTATTGACCACCTTGCTTCCACTGTTCTGATCCCGGCTTCTCCAACCGCAAAGCCACCGGTACCTTAACCACCGCTAGAGCCACAACCCCCTGCACCGCTCCCTGATACCGAAGCTCTAAGGTGCTGGCTCACAAGCCCGGCTTCGCATAAAGCCTCGGCTTCCGTGCTTTAAACCTCGGAAGTTTTAAGCTTTTAATAAAGGGTTATTCAGGGCTAAAACAGTGGCTTTATTAAGCCTTAAGCTTCCGTGTTTTAAACCTTAAAAGCTCTGGTAATATAAAGCTAGTCTTAATACAAAGCTAGTTTTAACATAAAGCTAATAACCGATGCGAGAGCAAATAGCCGATGCGAGAGCTAAATAGCTTGGCGCCTAAAAGTAGTTATATAGACCTAGTTTCCCCCGAAGTAATAGAATCATCATTCACACTAAATCTCATCTTTTTATAATTAATTAATAAAATAAAGTAAAGGTAATTATAGTATTCTCTTTGCCGCTGAAGTTGTCTTTTTCTTATTTTTAATTATTATAATTATTTCGTAAAAGCTTCGAATAAATAACGAATTATTTTTATATAAGTAAAGAAATCAGAATATAAGGTTTAAATAATAAGGAATTATTATTCGAAACGTTTAAGGTATATTAATTATAATTTAGACTAATCTCTAGCCTTTTAAACCCTCTTTACTCCCCTTCAAAGTAAATAAATAAAGATATTAATACGTGACCTGTACTAAGCTTGCAAATCTTCCGTAAAACCCCCGACCCTTCTTATACTAGATTCCACTCCTGACAGAACAATTCCGAATTAAATCCGACTTAATATCGCTCTTTATACGACCTTCAAAAAGCCGACAAAATAGACCTTTCCGCTATTAACGCTATTAACGTAACTTCTCGCTCTTCTTCTCCGTTAAGTATTAATCGCTCTCGCTGCTTTTGATACCGATCAATTAATTACTACGTCTCCGTTTGTCCTATACCGCCACGGCCAGATTCTCTAGTTTAAATACATTCAATTCAACTAACTGTGCGATTTCAGCTTACTTAAACTAATCGCATAGTTTCTAATCTTATATTGTTACGCCTACCGGTCCATAAGTAACGTCAGCTTATAATTAACGTAGCTTTATAATTAAAAGAGCTAAAAAGAAAGTTAATATTATAAGAATCGATATTATATTTAATACTTTATTAAAATATAAATATAAAATAAAATTAATTTAAAAAAAGAATAAAAAGAATAAGAAATATAAAAATAAATTTTAATTTTTTAAAAAAGTAATATAATAATAAATATACTTTAATTAAATTAAGATTTTAAGGCAAGTCCGACCTTTTCTAATTCCTTATATATATATCTTCTTCTTATATAATAGTTTTATAGTTTTTGTATTTTAAGTATTAAATTTATTTTTACGTTTAAAGCTCTTGCGTCGTTATAATATTTAAATAAAAGAAGAAATCCTTATAACTTAACTTTATATTTATTAAATAAATTATAATTTAAGTTATTATTTATTAAATTATTAAATAATATATTCTTACTTATCTCGGGTTACTTTAATTTTATAAAAATATATAAGCGTTTAAGAATATCTTTTAAGCTTTCGACGCTTAAGACTTAATATTATTTTTTCTTATATTTTTTTTAATATTAAATAGCTTTTATTTTCTAACGTATATAATAATATATACTTTTCTTTTTATTTAAAAAGTTTTCTTTATTATTTTAAAATATTTTTTTACTTTTAGCTTTTAAAAATTATTTTACGCTTATTATATAAACTTAAAATAATTATAAACTTAAAATAATTATAATCTTTAAATTAATAACTCTTTTACTTATAAAAGCGATAAAATATAATATAATTAATATAATTCTTTTTCTTATCGTTCTTACTTTTATTAAAAAATTAAGAACCGAAAATTAAAAAAGCGCCGTTAAATACGCGCTTTTTATTATTATTCCCAGAATATTCTTTATAGCTTCTCTTACGAAATACGCTATTCTTAAGATTGTTATTATTTTATTATAACGATATAAAAGCTTTAGACGTAAAAATAAACTTAATATATAAAATATTAAAATTATAAAATTATTATATAAAAAGGAATTATATATATAAAGAATCGGAGGAGAGTCGGACTTATTTTAAATCTTTAATTTAGCCGAAGTATATTTATTATTATATTACTTTTTTAAGAAACCGAAGCTTATTCTTATACTTTTTATCTTTTTTTTTTTTAATTTTTTTTTTATTTTTTTATCTTTTTTTTTATTTTTTTTATATTTTTTTATCTTTTTTTTTATTCTTTTTTTAAATTAATTTTATTATTATATTTATATTTTAATAAAATATTAAATATAATATTAATTCTTATAATATTAATTTCTCGTTCTAGTTTTTTTTAATTATAAAGCTACGTTATTTATAAGCTAAGGTTGTTTATAAACTAATAAACGAGAATATATGCCGGAAACTATAATTAATTTAAACTAATTAAAATCGGACCGCAGAAGTTATACGGGGCTGAATTAATTATATACGAACCGGTTCCTAAAGAGATTCGGACCGCGGTAAAAGTATTAGGCAGACAGAGACGTAATAATCGGTCGAGCCGCATCGAAAACAGCGAAAACGATTTATATTAAGAGTAAAAGAGCGAGAGCTTACGTCGATGACGTTAATAACGGAAAGGTCTATTTTATCGGCCTTTTGAAAGTCGTATAAAAAGCGGTGCTAAGTCGGACTTAATCTGGAATAGTTCCTAAAGGTATATATAGCCGTAAATACCGTAAAAGTCGATTAAAAGGTATATCTCTTATAAAAAGAAACGAATTTTAAGTATTTTTTTTAAAAAAAAAGTAATATTTAAAATATCGTATTTTTAAAACTTTTATTTAAAATATTCGGAAAAGTATAGCTGTAACGTGTCGATTTTCTTTTTATTATTTTAATTTTAACTTCCTGCTTCGTTAAGCGTTATTTTAAAAGAAATCAGGAATTTATAAAAGCTACCGGTTTAAGCTAACTTATAAAGCTTTATCTTTGCACGTTATATTTTATTTTCGATTTTATTATACTTATTAAGTTAATTTAAAATCGCATAATAATCGTATATAAAAGTAAAATTCGTGTGTTTTAAGAGCTTTAAGTAAAGGGCAGCCGGTTTAAAATTAAATCGAAAGTAAACATACGCAAATTAAACTTGCGAATCGCTAATTGCTTTACTATTTATATTAAGTACGAGCTGAAATTGCGCTAGCTAAATATCGTAATATAATTATATGTCGTTAAACTTTAAAAGGTCCGGGAGTTAACGTTTCGGCTTCTTCGAAGACGTTTTAAATCGGTTTCGGACTTAATCTTAAATTAAAATTAAAGAGTTTCGTAAAGAAATAATTATTAAAAAAAGAGCATCGATTTAAGAGTCTTTATAAATAAGCTCGTCAATAAATTATTAACGGAAAACTTATAATTATTATTAAAAGTCTATAATAAGAAAAGAAATTAAAGAAGAAGGTTTAATTTTAAAGTATTATATAATATTAAAAATAATAAGCTAAATATAAAAGAATTGTATATAAGTAAAAATACGTATAAAAAATAAAAGTCAGTAAGTGATATTAACGATAAAATCAACGACTTTAATTTAATCGAGCAGTAAAAGAAATAATAGCAGTAGTAGTAAATACTTTAAACGCACGTAAAGGAGTTTTTATATAATATAACGACGCAAAAGCCTTAGACGTAAAGATAAACTTAATACTTAAAATATAAAAACTATAAAGTTATTATATAAGAAGGAGTTATATATATAAGGAGTCGGAGGAGAGTCGGACCTGTTCCGGACCCCTGACTTAGCCGAAGCATACCTGTCGTTATACTTATCGCCTCCGTTATACTTAGCTTTCGATATATTAAAAGATATTCTTTAAGTTTTTTTAATAAAAAAACTTAATATTGTAGAGGGGAAAACACCAAGCACACAACAAGAGGGTAGTAAAGCAAGTGCCGGAGGGTAAACGTAGGAAATACCTATTTAATAAATACTAAAGATATTATATATTTAAGGAGTATAATTTATTAAAGGAGGAGAGAGGTATAGTTTGAATAAGAAGGAAAAGTTATAATAATAAGAATTGTTATTGTCCTTAAAGGATGTTACCTTAGAGGCTATCTTAAATACAGTAAGATGCAGCTCAATCACGTGACAAATGGGCCTCTGAGGTCAACCCCACCACAATATCGTTAGCCAGTTTCTTTTATTATCAATAAATACTAAAAGGGTTTATAAACGCGTAAAAATTAATTTACTACGCCGTTAATATGTACGTAATTATTTTATAAAAATTAATAATAATATTATTATTAAATATCCGAGTATTATAATCCTTAATAAATATAATAAACCGTCGGCATATCGCTTAAACAGACTCGCCTAGTTATTAGCAAAACCGCTTAATATTCTTAATTACTTTAGCGCTTCGAGTTTCTTTAAAAGTATAAAGCTACTTTAAGAAATTAATAAATAAATTTTATATTAATAAAATACCCTCGAGTCTAATTATAATTTACTTTATATTATTTTAATAAATTAATAAATCGCTTTTTATATTTATAATTATAACGCGTACTCAATTCGCATACGTATTATAATTATATAAGCGAGCTTTAAAAATCTTTTCTTAAGTATTTTTTTAATTTTATAAACTTTTAAAATTCTTTTTTTTATATTTTTTAAAGATTATAATTATAAGGCATTTTTTACAATCGCGCTTATTTTTTATTTAAATTATAATATATTTTAATAAAATATAAGCGTTTAAATTTAAATATATTAATAATATTATTTTAAGTTTATAAATTACGTGATTTATCGTAAGTAATACGATTATTTCCCGAGGATATCCCGGGGCCAGTAACGTTTTAAGCTTAATAACATCCTTATTAAGCGAGTATTATAAGCTAAGTAAATTAGCTTTTAACTTCAAATTAAAGTTAGATTCTATTAAAAGTAACTTAAAGTCTTTTATTAAAATAATAATAAAATCTAATATTATATTATAAGTTTATTAAAAGCTTTTTTTAATTATATATTATTTATTTATTATATTTGTATAAACGACGGAGATTGCCCGGAAGCGACGAAATTTAATAAGACTATTTTTATAATAAGTAAGCCGCATCTTCGTATAAGTATCCTTAATTTTAAACTCAGTTAATAAACGCATATACTCTTCGAGTTCGCGCTGCTTTTAAGCGATTTATTCTTTTAATAAATATATTTAAAGCTATAAGATTAATATTAATATTAAAAATGGAAAAGATTATATTATTTATTACGTAATTAAATATATTTAAATCACTTTTAATTTAAGTTATAACTTTACTTTTTTTTTACGAATATAAATAAATTAATTATAAGTATAAGAAGATTCCTTATTATTATTACCGCAAGTATTTTAAAGCAATTTATTATTAAAAGCATTTTTGCTTTTAATTATATAAAAGAGATTTATAGATTTTATAATTTCATAAAGAATATTATAAGTAATACCGTCAAAACGAGTATTACTTATAAGTTTAGCGTTATTAAATATAATTACTTAATAAAGAACTATTCTTTTATTTTTTATATTACTTTTTATAAAATAAAGAGATTAATTTATTAAATAAAGTTTATAATAAGTAAAACTTCGTAAAAGTTTAAAGAAAATATATTTAAAGAATTAATTTTTAGCTTTTAAAGAAGTCTAAAGAAGAAGCGTATATATAGAAAAAGTTACTTATAAAAAGAAGCAAACGCCGGCGTGACTAAAAATATAAGTGTGACTAATTCTACTAATACCGTAGAAGCCTCGGCCCCCTTATGCTACGGGCCCGATTCCGTACAGATAGAATGGATGGGCATACACATGACAACTTCATTTAATAAAGGATTTAAGAGACTAAAGATTAGTTTGAATTACAGCTACTATACCCTAAACGTTTCGAATAGTAATTCCTTATTATTTTGAACCTTACAGAGTAATACAGCAGTTAAGATAATCTGGAACTGGGGCTAAGTATAGAAGCGTATCACTGTTAATAATATAAAGATTAGCTTCCGTCTTTACAACGACGCAGACAGTTCGACTCTAGGATCTATGATTATCATGGATTTTGTCCTTTTAAGTATCGCAAAATCCAAATGTAAAGCGGGCACTTTCCAAGGATCGAGTTAACAGCGGCTTTATAGGCTTGATTTTGGTTAATGTTAGACCCGGAGACAAGATCATAGGCTACTGGAGCTCAGACCAGATTCTCACCGCCAGTCATCACAGAAGCGTAGTGAATCATGCTTGACTCTCTAGTTCCAGAATGAATGAAAAGAAAGCCTACTATGCCTCCGAGAAAATGAGAAGGCATCGGTTTTATCAAACAAGCTCGAACCTTGTATGAATTGTTGTGCATCCAAAACGTCAATAAATATGCAACCGACGACATCTCAGCCCCGAAGCGAGGAAACGCAATCTGTGATAGGTTCAAAGTACGACTAGCAGCTTCAAATCTCACTACATGTTTTCTTACATGGGAATGGAAGCGAGCCGAATAGTATGGGAGACGCCTCCCCTCCCTCTCTTAAAAACGGCATCCATCAGCAACATTGGCTTCCACAAGAACACGTCTGCAGAGTTCACTAGTAAGTCGGCCCGGCTATATATATGACCAGCTTGCCCTTGAATTCTTGACTCTATATCCATTTAATGAAAGTTTCCGGACTCAATCATGTCCTTATCGTCCCTGCCTGTTGCAACGTCTGGGTTTCTTGATATACCTACCAAGTCAGACGCCCCCATCTCGTACACCTTATTCCCTGCCACCCCCTCTCCAAATACAGCGCCCCATAATGGCCTTGTTATATTCGTGAATGGATTGGGACTTCCAGCTGCATCATGGGTACCAGCAATCGCCTCTCTTCGGATGCTGCTCGGGTCCTGTCCAGCAATCTTGACGTATGATCGATTCGGGCAGGGGCTCACAACCTCTCGAGACCCACTGGATGGGCAAACGGGAAAGGAGCTTGGGCACGACCTCCAAGATGTCGCGAATGATCTCCACGAAATCATACTATCCATCGCTACATCGGAGCTTGGCCTTCAGAAAATCGATGCGAAAAGCGGAAAGCTTCCTGTTCTGCTAATTGGCGCTTCAATTGGAGCACCTATTGCTCGGCTCTATGCACAGGGTCATGAGGGCATCGTAGCGGGGATGATCTTATTGGACTCCAATATTGCCAATATCAACTACTCGGATTTCTTGCCTGACCCTGACTCGCCTAATTTCAATGGGGATTTCCTTCTTTCAGATGACTGCACCTTGGAACAGTACAAAGAAGCGAGGCTAGAGGTGACCCGGATGTTCGACTTGAAAGTTAAGAATCCGGAATCTCTAGACCGTACCAACTCTCCAGTCTTATTGCCATACTCCCATCAGCCAAAACTTGTGGGAACAGGCCAGGCTGGTCCGTTGCTGAGTGTTGTTGGGCACGATCCAGCAACCTTCGCAGATCTTAGCTTCGCTATGATGGGAACTCCAAGGAGCCTGAGTAAGATCACAAACGAGTAAGTGCACACTATGACACACGCGAATATGGGATATTCTATATACTGACGGTATCATAGGTTCTGGGCCGAGTACAATGAGGGATTGACCGGGATTACGGACGAAGGGAAGTGCAAGGGTGTTGTGATTGCCAAAGGCTGTGGTCATTTTATCCAAAAGGACAGCCCGGAATTTGTAGCACAGGAGATTTCAGACATGATAAAGGAGCTTGGCTGGTAGTCCGACGAGACGAGTATTGACAGTCTTCCGTTCAAAGTACTCCTCTTATTCCAATTTCCTCGACTGCTTACCCGATGAAGCTTTTCCTTTGTATGGTATGTATTCCCGCGTTTGCTGTCTTCTTGCAGGCACGCTTCTCGAGACCGTCTCAAAAGAACACTACAATCTCCAATCGCGGATACTTCATTCGGCATTGACTGACAGGACCATAGCCTGTTGTGCCTAGTGGACCATTACACTTCCCCCGTACCACTTCAAGCAAACAGGACCTGCTAAGGCTTATTTGGATTGAGAATCAGACTTCATACTTAATGCCTAGGAAGGAGTGGCTGGAGGATCTTGGCATGAACTGTCTATTCTGTGTATATTCATGGATAGGTTGATACCGTCTATTGGCAAGGTGGTCAATAAGTAAGCTGAGTTAAGCTGGTTAATTAAGCTGAGCCTTATAACGTAAGTCATTAGTTAGGGCTAAGGCTTGTAATAAGTTAGTTAATAAAAGCTTAACTTATAAGTGGCTTATAAGCTGTAAGAATTAAATTTCTTAATTTTAGAGTGAGTTTAAGTAAGTGTTAAGTATAAACGATAAATAAGAAGAGGCTCGCTTAGTAAATCCTGAGCCTTTAATTAGTCGTAGCCTTTTAAAGAATAGCTTTTAATTAATTAAATATTATCGAAGGCGGTCAGCGTTATTATTTTAATAAATCTTATAATATTAGAATTAAAGTATATTTATTAAATAATTAACGTAATTCTATTAATATAACTTCTTTTTACGCTTTATTTATAATTATTAATAATAAAAAATCTCGTGCGTCTTTTGCCGCATTTTTTATATTTCTTATTAATTCGTTTATAATAATAATAACGCTATAATCGTTAAAAGAGCTAAAAACACTCCGTGATTACTGTTTTCGTTTAACTTTAACTTATAACGATAAGTACGACCTTATTAAGCTTCTTAATAAGCTAATTATAATTAAATACTTTTTATACGACTTTAGAGAGTTTCTTTTTAATAATAAAAAAGCTTGTTTATTAAGATTTTTTACAAGTCATATTTTAGCGCTTATTAATAAAAGGAATCTTACGTCTTAGATTTAAAAAGTAAGCTACGCGTTAATTAATTAAACTAAAGCTTTAAAGCCGAGAATATAATATTATAAACTTTATATAATTTTCTATTAATTTATTAATTTTATACGTTAACTTTTATAAGTTATTATAATAAAAAATTCAATAAGAACCGCGATTATTATTTTAATATAAATACTTTTAATAACGCTTTTATACACTTACTTAATATATATAATTTAAATAAAAGAAGAGATATATAAAAAATAAAAAACGATAAACTTATAACGTAATCTTTAAGAATTATTAATAAAAATTATAATAAAATTATTCTCTTTCGATAATAAAAGTTTAAGAACGCGTTTCTTAAATAAATTATTTATAAAAACGTTAAATATAAAAAAGTAGCTTCTCGTCGATTCAAAAAGTATTTTATTCTTATTAATAAAAATATAATTAACGCGTTACTTACCTTATATATTACGGTCGAAAGTTAGATTTACGAGCTTTTTATATACTTCGAGCTATAAGTTATTAAAGAGGTTCGACGCGCTAAATCACGTATAACTGTTACCTTTAATAACTAAAGATTAAAACGTAAGAAAATTAGCGTTTTTAATATTATAATACATTTTATTAACGACAAATATAAAGCCGTAACACGGCTAATTAAGCTATTAATACTTTTAAAGTATAAAAAATTTAATATTAATATATATATTATCTTTTAAATCTCTTACTTTCGACGGCTAATTCTTTATAAATTAATATTCGATTCTCTTTCTTCTTTTATAACGATTCGGTATTACTATCGAGAACCTTGATTACTTCGTTTTTAATAACGCGTTTAATAATAATATTATATTATAAGAGTTAATAAAAGTAATAAGATTTAACTTTAAATAAAAGAGACTACGTTATATAAATTACGTTATTAATTTAATTACTAACGTATACTTATTTAATTAAGATAAAGCCTTATTTAATAATAAATATAAAAAAGCTAGCGCGGTAAATCGACAAAAGCTTTAGCGACGACAAAAAGAAGTTAATAAGCTTTATAACTTAATTATATACGTTATAGCGTTTAATAAGAGATCGGAATTATTTTTTAACCTTTAAAAGATATTAAATATTAATATAATAAAAGAAAAAAAATAAAAGCTGATTCTCGACGGAGGAATACGTTAAAATACTACGTATTAAATAATACGCCGCGGCCTCGAATTGCGCGAATCTCTTATTTTATATGCGGCTATATTATACGTTTCAGTAGATCCTCTTAATTAAGAGATATTTAATAATAATTATTTATTAAATAAAAAATAAAAAGGGTTTATAATTATTAAAGATTAGCTCGCGCTATTATTTTATTTTATTAAAGGATTAAAAAATAATATAAAGTTAATAAAAAATACTTTATAACCTTTATACGGAGCTTTATAAAAGGCTTTAATTATACTAGAATATATTATAGTACACTTTAAGACTTTTAAAGCTAAAGTAAAAGACAGTAAATTCAACGATTATAAAGGTATACGCTAATTAATAACTTTTACGTAAGGAGCTTATTAAAAGTAATATAAAAAGACCGACGATTTTATAATTTAATAAGCTATAATAGTGCTTTATTTTTGTTATAAATAGACTTACTTTAAGAAAAATTAAATAAGTAAATTATTATTATATTTAATTACTAGTAAAGCTGCTTTTAAGAAGTTATAAGAAGAGAGGTATAAGGGTCAAGCGCCAGCTGTTAATTCTCGATTAATATAATCGCTAAAACTTTTGCCGGCGATATTTTTAATAAAGAAAGATTATTTAAAGTTAATTCTTAACGCCGTAATATCTTAACTAGTTATAAGACGCTTTATAATAATAAGTAAGAGGCGTAATTAATATTATTATTACTTATAAAAGCTTATTATTAATTATTTAAGTTTAATAAAGTATTAAAAGCTATATAAAGTCAAGTGGCCTTAATTAACTTAAATAGCTTTTAATTTATTAGTAATTCCTATTATGAGTTCGGAGTACGAGAGAGTCTTTTTATTTTATATTAAATAAATAATTATAGAAAGTTTTAACTTATTTAATTTAATACTATAATATTAAAAGTGCTTAAAAAATTGGCAAAATCGTAATACTATTGAAATTACTAATACTTTTAATATAGTATTATTAAATATTTAAATAAAGCCTTAACTTATTAATTACTTATAAGTAAATTAATTAAGCTCATTAATTGGTATTTTAGAGGTAAGTCAGTAAGTTGCTTCTTTAGCCTCAATTAATAACTGACTTACTGACTTATTGACCACCTTGTCTATTGGGGACGGGCTGTCTGTAGGTATTTATATTGCATCTCGGACTGGAGAATATGGTTATAGTAGGTGTGGCTCGGTGATATTGGGATACTATTGATTCTGTTAAAGATGTAATAGTCTGCTCCCTTCCTGTTAGCGCTCTCGCTTACAGTCTACGAAAGCAAATGGCATAGCAAAGCATAGTGTCGTAGCTAATTAGCTAGAGACCATGGCCATATTTTTATATGTAGAAATCCACAAAGCAATACTTACTAAAATAAAATATTTATATTAATATACGCTACCACAGCACATTATCACTTTGAAAAATATAGAATTAAAATGGTTCTTTTAACATACCTAGAAAAGCACCTCGAGGAGTAACCTATGTAAAACGATTAGATATAACCTACCGGTCTAAGTTCGCCGCCGGGTAAGGTGGTACGTGATAAGATTAAGAAGATTATATAAAGAAGCTTTATAAGCTTTTAACTCGTTTTACTTTCGCCTTTTAGAATTCAAATCAATTAATTTTTCACGAAGATATCACGAAAGGAAATTATAAGAAACTATTAAAAGAATATTACAAGAGATTACGAAACGAAGCAGGCTACGAGAGAGACTATGAAAGGGAAAGTACTTAAAAAATAAAAGAAAAAGAAAGAAAGAAGAAAAGAAAGCGAGGGAATCTAAAGGTATATATATTTATTAAGTCTTTACTTTAAAGCTTTATATCTACTTATTGAAAAAGATTAATATTAAAATTTCTTTTACTTTATTTTTATATATACTTCGCTTCACGAAATAAAACTCTTAATAAGAAATTTACTCTTCTTCAGCGTATGAGTCTGTAACGTGGCTGAGAGGAGAGCTCACACCAGTACGCCATCGGAGCCAAAAGACTACAGTATTCGGCCTCAAGGCAGAATACGCTCTACTTGGTACATATACTAATTAAGGAAACAGAATGCCAGCATACACGTGACAGAGTCTCTTTCCTTCAGCGTGTAATACGCTGTGGTTACAGGGGACCTCGAAGAATTACCTCAAGGAGTGCGTTTCTAAGGATATCTAAATTCGATATTTCATTTACTTACGTAGTGAGTTATAAAGGCTTTTATGTTACTATAGTATTCACTTTCCTATGACGCATACGTTCATAGATTATAAGTAAGAGCGCTATGAGGAACCGAATAGATTATTAGATGCGAACTGAATGTACTATATAGGTCGGCACTAAAACAAGCACGGAATGAAGCATGTGTAACACAATTAGGGCCAAACTCCCATAATCTGCAAGAATGCAATTCAACTCCCGAACCCACCTCATTAGGGTCAACATGCGCCAAGAATGAAGAAGTACCTCTCTATGAAGTATGTAATGGCGCTATTTGACCGATGCGTCGAGGAGAGCTTGTTCAGTGTTAGTTAGATGAAGCATAGGGAAATCAAGGAATGAGAACATGAGGAAAGAAATCGCTCACGGCAACACGAGGTAAAAATGCTGCATCGCGATGCGAAACAAAGCGAAGCGGAATTTGATCCGTAGTAGGCCGTAATTTCCAACAGAGGTATAAATCCCCGGTATGGCAAGTAGAATAGAATATCCACAACAGAGAAACGCAACCGGCTTCAGGTGCCAAAGCATATACAGGTCATTCTCCAGTCTCCCACTCGACACTCGCCGGGATCGAAGCTCCTTTAATCACCTGCGGGCCAACTGGTCGCTATTATCAAAAGCCGAGCAGAGGCTCATGCTACCTACCGAGAAAGTGAGTTCGTTTGCATTCTCAATAAAATCGCATGGTACCCGCCGCTAACTTGCTTCCTAGCCTGGAAAATTCCACGAAAGCCATATCTCTACACTAGAAATACAACATGCCAGGCCCCAGATAAACCGCCACCATAGTAAGATCTAGGATGACATCTCAAATCCACTTGAACCCATCAATCTTGATATCTTTTCTTTCCTCACGCTCCTTCTTGACGAGCTGAAGGTCCCTCGAACTGTTGAATGCCTGTTCCTGTTGAGTAGCTAAGTTGGCAAGATCAAGATCGCGAGCTTCCTTCCAGTTGTCGCCGTGCAGCTGCTTGTACATCTCATCAGTTCCGTTCTCCATATCCAAGTTCCACCTGGATAGAGCATCCAGCTTCTGGGCTACAATCCAATTAAACCTCCCCTCAACGCTGGTTTTCATTCGCTTTAGCCTTTCTCCTGCAGCTGTCTCCAGCTCAGCCGTCCTAGCTTTGCGTTTTGTGTCATCCTCTTCCTTGCGCCGTGCTTTGTCAGCAAGGTATTTGAGACTGTGACCTAAGTTCTGCTTGTCTTGGGGAATGGGATTGACATCCAGCGGGGGAGTTGTGTAAAAGATCACTCTGCCATATTCGTCATGGTGAAATTGAGCACGAATATCAGCTGGAATAGCACTGTGTGCCATCTCGGGCAGCGTATAGACTTCGATTGGGCGAGGAGGGTGGTAGACCGCGTGAGGTGTGTGCATATTCGAAACCGGGGCCGCTGGACGTGGTGCAGTACTACTGCCCTGGTAGTTATTGTAATTAGCGAGCGGATTTGGTTGCTGAGTTATCGGCGTGGAGGCGGAGTTGTGTTGATAGGAAATCTGGGATTGATAGTGAGGCGTTTGTTGAACGTTATTATGGGAACCCGAACCGTGAGAGCCGTATGAGTTTTGATGATTCAATGGAGCAGGGGATGCCGAAGGGCGGGCTGGAGCGAATTGTTGGCCATATGGAGTCTGGGGCACACTCGGATTCGCTTGTGGTGAGGGGAGGGGAGCATGCGAAGCAGTTCCAGACATTGCCGAGTCTGCTCTATCATACTGTAGGCGGTCGCTCGTTATTGGGCGGCGTACGGGCTCGGGTGAAGGAGGGGGTGGCGATGGAGTGGGCTCGGGAGGTGGAGATTCCTATAATTCATTAGCTCGACGCTCTGAAGAGGTACAGGTGATGCGGAAGCAGGAACTTACATTTGATTCCCTGGGACGTTTATGCACAGCTCCAACAATCGGGGGTGCGTTAGGTGCTCCCCACGTCGGCTTTGGGAGAGGGTCGTCCTCTTTGGCATCCTCTCGGAGCAGGTGCTTAATAGGACTGGGAACCTTCTTCATCTTCCTCGGAACATCAAACAGATCCATCTCGTAGTCCTTATCCCTGACTTCATCGGGAACACAGCTGGCCCAGGTCTTGATTTTGTTCAGCTTGAACTTTTCCTCATTGTACCGTGCTTCGCAAACGTAAACCTCCTTGTCTTTGGGGAATCCTCGCGGGCGACCTTTGTTGAACCGAGTGAAGAACATCACAAAGCAACGGTCGACAACCTCTTCGATCTTGTGGTCTCGATATTGCCCAGTCTTGACTACTTCATTCTCGAAAAAATGCTTTTCGTAGCGATGTACTGTCTGCTCCGGCCGATAATACCAGCAGGCATTGATCCACTTTTCCCCTTTTGGGTCTTGCCAGGTTCGATAAATTTGCGCAACAATCGGCTTAGTTACGTCGTTGGGGTTGGTCAAGTGAATCCAGTCTCCCACTTTCCATATCTCATTGTTGTGAAGAATTTCTGGTACCGGAAGTCGGCCATCGTCGTCCACGAAATCACTATCTGGCTTCTTCTTCTCCTGTTCTGCCAAAATTCTCGCTTCCTTCTGGAGATCCACGGCATCCTTGTACACCTGACTATCCTCCAGATTGTATAGCTTGGCATTCTCAAACATGAGTTCCAGGTCCTTCAGTGCTTGATCAACGGAATGGTACTTCTTCCTCTTCGCCTTCTTTTTGATCAAATCCATTGCGATGGGGTTCTTGATCTCCTGGTAATATTCTGGCATCTGGGACTTGTCTGGTAGTCTTTCAAAGGCGAGGATCTTGAGGTCACCGCCGCCATCATGTCTAAACTTCCGCAGGCCTTTCAAGACAGAGTTGATTCGAGCTTCCATGGGGGTGTGGACCTTGGGTGGACGGCCACGCTTCTTTTGAGACTCGGGGTCGTCCTTTCCACCATCTTCACCTTTGCCATCACGCTTCACAGTCGCTGATGACCTCCGATTCTTTTTCCGATTCCGACGTGGACGATCATCATCCGAGTCATCATCATCCTCTTCCTCTTCGTCTTCATCGTCGTCCTCGTCAAGTTCCTGTTCCTCGTCTTCAGGGAGGGGTGGTGGGGAGTCTTCAACTTCGGGAATCTCGCCCAGGTCTGGCAATTCGGCATCCTCAGCAGTAATGGTACTGTCGTCCACCAATTTCTGTAGCTCCGCCTTAAACAAGCCTCGAAGCGCGACCGCATCGCTGTAGACAAGAGCGGAGGGGCGGTTATAGACTTGGGCGTTGTGGCAGATTAGAGCGAAGTCTCGGATATAGTCCTTGAAATGGGAGTATTGTTTCTTGGTGATTTTGCCCTGCTTTCATGTAAGTTGTTGTCTATGGACCAGGATCGAAACTGGAATGGCCCACCCTGAGAGTACTGAACGCAATAGGCTCCTTGATGATTTCGTAGTAATCTGGCAGCATTCTCTTACTTACAACACGCTGGAAGCTGCCGGAAATATCACGACCTCTGCGAATTACCAGTCAGTAAGGTCGATGAAGTGAGCTGGGATTTGCAGAACATACTCTTCATCGCGATAATTGGTCAGGCGGTGGAGAATGCTATTCATAATCTCATACTCCTTCTTCGTAAGTCCAACAGCTGTAGTCTCTTTTGTTGGTGTAGGCGGGGGAACAGAGGCCAGGGCAGAAGCAGGAGCAGGAGCTTCGGCATCGGGATTGGGGGTTGGTTCTGTAGGCGTTGCATTGTTTTCGGGGACAGCTGGCTCCTCAGCCTTGGATCCCGTTTCGATTTTGGTCTCTAATGCTGGCGCAGGGTCCTTTGGTGGTAGCGATGACATCTTGAAGGCTGCAAAACAATTGCAGGCCGGTTGTGGTTGGCAATTCAAAGTCAGAGCTGGCGCATTGTCGATGCGAGAGGGTGAACTTCGCGACGGAGACGTGTAGTGGAGCGCGCGGTCTGGTCACATGACAGGATGAAAGCAATCAGCCTTGCCTTCAATCAGCCTTGTTTGCTTCCATGGGTTTATATATATGTGTGGGCGAAGTTCTAACCTCGCTCACTCAGAATCTGTCAAAATTCATTTTGAATGGTCTAGCAGTGAAAATGACTATCACTGATCATTATAGATAAATCTAGTCCAGAAAATACTATCTCCTTTGTGCCCTTCTCCTTCCTCTCCTAGTTTTCCAAGTTGCCCCTCTTGTCTATCGGTCATCGGGGCAAAGCCTTGTCCTGCCACGACTACTAGCTGATGCCGTACATCTCTCACTCCGAGAAGCAATATTCGATTCATTTTGTCGCCAGCTCCTTGTGTGACTCTCTAGCACAAGTCAGAACACCTGAGCCTCGGGAAGACATATAGCATCCCACAACTGAAATTACAAACCCCAAATCTTCCAACCCCCCTACAAAATGCGGACTCGCGTGCGGGCGCCTGCAGGCGCATTTACCATCACTCTCGCAGATGACGCAACAGTCGGCGACCTGATATCTCAGATCGTAGAGAAGACATCCATCACCCATTTCGATACGAAGCATGGCTATCCCCCAAAACCACTCCTCTTGGAGGAAAGCGACAAGTCTCTACCTCTGAGCGAGCTGGGTGTGAAGCTGGATGGGGAGCAGCTCACTATTAGCCAGAAGGATGATAGGCCCGTGGACAAAGGAGACGCAAATGCTGCTGCTGCACAGGGGGCCTCTACAGCACAAAGAACGGCGCAAGGACTAGATGGCGCCGGGTCTACCAAACCCAAGGAGAATAAACATGTCTCTCTACAGAGAAAGGGTATGGAGGGAGAGGTGCCAGAGATACCGCTACCGGGAAGGGGTACCACTGTTGGTAAGTGCAACGAGCTTCTTTATATGTATGTTTCTAAAATGCTTCTTCTCAGTACTTCGAGTGATGCCCGACGACAACTCGTGCCTCTTCAGATCATTTGGCACGGCAGTTCTGCCAGGAGACGACCAGAGCATGACAGAACTCCGATCCATAATCGCCACAGCCATTCAGTCGGAACCGGAAATATATTCCAAAGTGGTCCTCGAACAGGATCCCGATGACTACTGCAGATGGATACAAACGCCAGACGCTTGGGGAGGGGCTATCGAGATGGGCATAATGGCGAAGTACTTCGGGGTGGAGATCTGCAGTATTGATGTCCAGGTATTTGATGTCCTACTGTGCAAATAGAAGACAAGCTGATGAGAAGGTAGTCCCTACGAATAGACAAGTTCAACGAAGAGGCTCTAAGTAGGTGCATCCTCGTATACTCCGGAATCCACTACGACACCATTGCAGAGAGCCCAATGGCCTCGAGTCCAGAATTTGATACCAAGGTTTGGGGTACAGACGATGACGAGATATTGGAAGGTGCGGTAGCGCTGTGTAAGAAGCTTCAAGCCAAACATTACTTCACCGACACAGGCGGGATGGCGATCAAATGCAGTGAATGTGGAGCCATTGTCTATGGTCAGGGCCAGGCAAGTGGGCATGCTCAACAGTTCGGGCATTATGATATGGCCGAGGTAACTACTTGAGGTCTACATCCTACTCAGGCGATGCAATAATGCGTCTGCACGATACACTCAGAATATCTGAGCAGGTTTGAGATACCTGGAAGGTGGAATGGTGCGAGGAAGCAGGCTACCGCAAGAGATCTGAAGGAATCTTGCTGGATCCTAAAGGCTACGAAGCCCCCCCCCCCCCCCTTCTCTGGTTCTCGTACCACAGCAGGATATACGACTGGGTCAGAGGAGATCCGAGGTTCTCTTGCACCGTGGATCTAGCATTAGCCTCAGATGTAGAAATTGTATGGTCTTCCTCAACAATGTCCAGTCTGTTACTCCTGCGGTTCAGTATCCTCTGGGCCATTCACTTACCTACTTGGATAGACTAAGTACTGGCCAGACAGTTGGCAAAGTGCATTTTTAGCTGTGAACCCACGCCGTTCCTGCGCCATTGCTGTCTCATGGTCTGGATGGTATGTAAATTTTGTCAACGCAGGACCTCAAATTTGTAGGGGAATCAGAAGAATGCCACCATAATATTATGTACAAGAATGCGACCAAAATTGATCCGGTGAGAAATGAAAAAGAATCGTTCCCATTTTCCATCCCCCCAGAAAGTAAACATCAAACAATAAAGACATGTCCATAATATGTACCCAATCCACAACCTAACCCCGATTTTGGCCGGCCACCCCAGGTACCAAACGCCAAATGAGACATACTAGAAGGCCAAAGCCGGGATGGGACACGATCGGTGATCTTAAAATGAAAGCGTGTCTTAACAAACTTCATAATAGCCTGTTGGGTCATTAGATCTACCCGGAAGGAGGGTCGATGGCACCCATTCCCCAGTACTGCTCGGCCTCAAATTGCGACGGCGTGTTCTTCTTCCATATGTTGTTGAAAGCAGTGAATAGAATGACCGACTCGGGGTGGGAGGCGAATGACTTCTTGATGGAGCTGATGGCAGCTTCTTGGTTGGGGAGCGATGGAATGGCAGCTCCGTTAGAAAGTCCCTTCCATGGCCAACCAGTCTCGGTCACAACAACCTTCTGGTTCTTGTTCGCCAGCTTTGCCTGGAGAGTTGGGATTTGAGTAGTCAAGAAGTTTCCGGAGTCTGCAGCAGCGACGTTACCATCGAAGAAGGGATGGCAGTTGACGGCGCAGTAATCCGAGGCATCACAAAGAGAAGGGTTGGCACGTGACGCAACCAGGGTGTCAACAGTGACAACGTTGCCAGTGTAACCGGCGGTCTTCAAGAGTCCACGTACAGTCCCAATAGCAGCAACCACCTTAGAGGCTGGAGCAGCTCCGGAGTTGACCAACTCGTTTCCGACAGAGATGGTGTCGAAGCTACTCCAGTCACCGTTGGCAGCCTTGACAATTGTGGCGACTTGAGTGGGCAGATCGCTGATATCGAAGATTCCAGCGAACAACTTATTCTTGCGTGCCTTCACGACTGTAAGGACGTTGGCGATTTGGTCACAGTCAGTGCCGTAGGTTCGGATGAGGGTGTACTCGGTAGAAATGGCCTTGAAATCCTCTTGAACTTGGCTCTGGGTCTTACAGGTGCCATCAGCATTGTATGGCGAGTAGACGAGTCCGAAGCCAGTGCTTTCTCCAGTAGGGTAGGTTGGTGTGGATGCTGGAGCTGAATCTGTCTTGACTGGCTCTGGAGCGGCGGGGTAGGAGACGGTAGGAATTGCTGCGGCAATGCTTTGTACAACTGGGGCAACCTCAACAGGTGCTGGAGCTGGAGTCTGAACGACAACAAGGCTCTCTGTGGTAGTTGAGATTGGCTGGCCATCTTGATCAACATAGACAATAACCTGTGGAGAGTCTGTAGCTTCGGCGTAGACGGTGTTCACAACGGTTATAACTACGTCTCCGTCCTTCTTGGCCAACTCATGCTCGTGAACATGGCGGCGTCCTGAAGTGTGTTAGTCGAGTCCTGGCCAACAAAGGGTGCACATCATACGGTGTGGTTGGGCTACAGCAAGCTGGAGCAGCGGCATGGCTGCGATGAAAGTGGAATACTTCATCTTGTTTGAAGATTGGAAGTTCTAGGAGAGAAATTCTATGTCGTGGACGCGTATCGGGAACTGCAGCCGACCAGCGGTTAGTACCAAGTTTGTTTGAAGAAGTCCAAAAAGAAGGAGTGTGTTGAAGTTGGGTAGTATGGAGAGAGAGCAAAGAAGGGAGGACAGGAGAAGAAGGGGAGAAGGGAAGAAGGGAAGAAATAGAAGAGGAGAGCGGCAGCCAAACTCGCAGTCGCGATGGAGCTGTACTTGACTCCAAAGCAAGAACCTTTCATTCAAAACAAAAACATCGAGGCAAAAGTAGCGAATCACGCGACCCGGACAACCAACACGTACCTAAGGAATGAAAACCAAATTCGGGTAATAGACGACTCGTGATTTGCTTGCTAGTAAGAAATGCGGCAGCGCAGACTTGGTGCAGAATGAAAAAGGAATGCTTCAAACTGTCGAGAGCTGGCGATCAAAGAAGGAGTAAATGAATGAGTTACTGTTGTTGTTGTTGTTGTAGTTGTTCTCAAAGGAAGGAGGGGAGCAAGCAAGGAGTCGTCGATCCACCTGGGAGAGGATAGAAAGATATATATATATATATAAAAGGGTTCGTACGTCGTCAAGACGGTGGGTTGGTTGTTCGGCGTCTAAGGAAGGTAAAGGCAGAGCTGGATGGAGCGTGGAGCGTGGAGCGAGAGCCGGTCTTCTTGTAGCAGAGATTCTGATCCGCACCGGGATCTGGGCAGGCTGGAGGCTGGGCAGGGCATGGCATGGCATGGCCTGGACCTCCGATGTGGTTGGTGGTGGAGGGGTGGAGAACAGAACAGAGTACGGAGAACAGAGAACGCCCGCTGCGGAGCCAGTGGTACCTGCAGGTGAAGGGGTGCGGGATTTACAGAAATCAGGAACTTTCATGATGATCTTTTCTGTTGAGGCAAGGGATACAAGATGACCATGTGTGTGTTGCGAGAAGGAACCAGGAAGAAGGCATGTAAACCTAGAAGCCAAGTAAGTAACTTCGCTCGCTTGACCAAAATAACTCCCAACTCAACAAAGAATGCTATGAGTGATGCCAAGTTGAAATTCGTTCTATTCATATGCTTCCATTGCTGTAGCGTACAGGCGCATTATTGACCACTACGTACAGTACACATAGTCAGTCAGACGAAAGCTGCTCCCACAGACGAAAGCTGCCCCCACAGACTCAACTCACTAGAAAGTAAAGACTAGGAATTTAGCCCGAGATTGTAGACTTCTAGAAGCTATAGATCTCGAACTTGACGCTGTATCCGCTGAAGTCTCGGGTGGCTGCTGAGTTCTCCTCTCTCCCTTTGGGGAGGGACATAATCTTCCAGTGCTTAGGCCCCATCTTCCTGCTCTTTCTGGGCAGAGATCTCATTCGTCCAACAAAGCAAACATGCAGATGCAGATGTGGTGGTGTGTTGTGAAGTGATGATGCCGAGGGGGGGAAGAAGGAGGCTTGCTGTTCGTTATCCGCATCCCTACCCCTCCACCACTCCACCCACTCCACTCACCCGCAGCGATAGGCAAAATCTGGGTTTTCGCGCCGCCCTTGGCTCTGGCTTGGCTCCGCCTGGCTTCGTAGGGCGGGAATATCAAGGATCTGGTAAGGACATGCGTTGTCTGCTTGCAGAAGAAGCAGCTGTGCTTGAGTCGAAATAAGTGACGAACAAGAACAGTATGAATGAATGACCAGACAGACGTCTTATGCATAAATTGATCAAACAACCTTAAACTCTGTGCTCAGACGAAAACAAATCGAAGGGGTTGGTTGAACTCTTGACTTGACAAGCAAGTTGACAGGTCGTTTCGATCACGGTTGAGTCCAGCCAGGGATGGCTCAGGCACCACCACTACCGCCGCCGCCCTGAAAATCCTGATCGATTTCCCCGTTTCCCCTGGTTCCTGAGTTGGGGTGAGATGGTGTGGGTTGGCGTCCCGCCATCACGGACGGCGAAAGACCGGCTTTGTTTTCTTTTGCTTCCGCCGCTCGGCTCGGCTGCATATCCACATTACGGAGTAGACATCCACACCTCCCCCTCGCCTCCCCTCCCCTTCCCTCCTCCATCAATACTGCTGGACGTGTCTCTACCAGCCGAATTGCAGATAGAAACATTTCAGAAGCGCAAGACAAGACAAGACCAGATAAGATCCAAAAGTGCTCGCTAAAGCAAACTCCGATGGCATGGGCGAACCTCGTATTGGGCCAAACCGAAAGCGATGGGACGTCCGGGGAGTTTCACGCTTCTCCATTCTGCGACGCGACACGACGCTGACTGGGCATGAACTCCGGATGAACCGCCATGACATGACACGATCAATTCATTCCAGGGGATTCCGTGCTAGTAAACATAATGCAAAGCTGGGGTGGGCTGGAGACTGCTGGATGAAGCGTACCGCACAGCACAGCACACCTGCGAGGACTCAACAAAACAAATTCTACAATATCAGCTCACCGGCTCAAGCAGCTCTCTCAAAATAACAACAACCGGATAGCAACAGATTACTACCACAGGGATACAGCCGCCCATTCTTCAAATACATCTCACCGTCTCACTGCATAAGAATAATTGAATGCCCCCAGCCTATTCTCCGGTTGAACTCAGAATATCTCAAACTCGACGCAACAAGTCAGCCAACCGAAAATACGCGAGCGTCTATGTTGGCGCTGGCGATAACGTACTTGATAAGTAAGCGGATCATGCATGTTAACGGATCACACCCCACCAAAACTACCACTTTTACACCATTTAACCAGTTATGTCTCAACCAACCAACACTCAATTGGCTTCTAAGGAAGGCCGAATAGCTCTTGCGATTAATTCGTACAAATCTGGCTATTTTACGAGTATTCGCGAAGCCGCAAACACCTACGACGTTGCTTATTCAACTTTACATGCGCGACTCCACGGACGCGTTCCACGACAAGAAATTCGATCCGTAAACCACAAGCTCACAGCTACGGAAGAATTAACGCTCGTTAATTGGATTTTATCTATGGACGAACGAGGTTTACCGGTCCGTACGGCTTTAATTCGAGATATGGCTACGTTACTTCTCCAAAAACGGACCGGTACGGACGCGTCTTCTACGCGTACAATTGGAGTTCGGTGGCCATACAACTTCGTCCAACGTCACGACTCTTTGCGGACCCGATATAACCGAAAATACGACTATAAACGTGCTCTTTGCGAAGATCCTACGGTTATTCGAGATTGGTTCCGACTAATACAAAATACGGTCGCAAAATATGGGATTCAAGACGAAGATATCTACAACTTTGATGAGACGGGCTTTCAAATAGGCGTAATTTCAACTGCAAAGGTTGTTACGGCTTCTGAACGAGCTTTGCGGCCCGTTACGATTCAACCTGGGAACCGCGAATAGGTTACGGCTATTGAGTGTATTAATTCGAGCGGTTGGTCACTTCCCTCGATGATTATACTTAAAGGCAAAACTCATATCTCTTCTTGGTATCTCGACTCTTTACCGTCTAATTGGACAATTGCAGTTAGTGACAATAGCTGGACGACTGATCAATTAGGCCTAACTTGGCTTACGGACGTGTTTCATTCGCATACAAAAGATCGTACGAAGAGTGTATATCGGCTTTTGATTCTTGACGGACACGGAAGCCACGTAACGCCTGAATTCGACTTGTTTTGCAAAGACCACTGTATTATTACTCTTTGTATGCCACCACATTCGTCGCATTTACTTCAACCTCTTGATATCAGTTGTTTTGCGGGTTTAAAGCGGTCGTACGGACGTCAAATTGAAGATTTAATGCGAGTTGAAGTTAGCCATATTGACAAGTCTGATTTTCTTTCAGCTTATCTTACAGCTCGTACAGAAGCTTTAACTTCAAATACGATCCGTAGTGGATTCGCAGCTACTGGATTAGTCCCGTACGACCCTGAACGTGTCCTCTCGAAGCTTAATACTCAATTACGGACGCCTACCCCTCCTCCTCCTCCCGCGACCGAACAAGCGACTTGAGTCCCAGAGACGCCACATAATATACAGGAGTTGGAATTACAAGCTAAGGCAATTGGAGACTTTGTACAACGTCGTACGGCTGGTTCTTCTAGCCCTACAGACCGTGCGATTCAACAATTAGTCAAAGGTTGTCAAATGGCTATGCACTCTGCGGTTCTTCTTGCGGACGAAAACAAAAAGCTACGGGCCGCGAATGAACGCCAAAAGAAGAAGAGAGCTGTACGGAGGTCATATATTGCTACGGGGGGTGTTTTGACAATACAGGAGGGCTTAAATCGATCTGTAATTGCAAATACAGAGCCTACGGGTCAGTCTACGGGTGGGGTTGAAGAGGGACGAATCCGCGCGCCGCGGACGTGTAGTATGTGTAAATCGCTCGAACACACGGCCCGTACGTGTCCGCTTAGATTTAATTCAACTTAATTTAGTTTAATAATAATAATTTTAATTCGTTGTTAAGTTATTAGTTCTTAAAGTGGTAGTTTTGGTGGGGTGTGATCCGTTAACATGCATGATCCGCTTACTTATCAAGTACGTTATCATATCCCTTAGAGTGTGTGTCTCCTCCAAATCAAGAAAAGTCCAAATCCACCCTTTTGGTGGCTTGCTTGGAATTTCAACCACCGACCTTGGCTCTTGCATTCGATGGCCCCGTACTGTACGAAAACGGACGATAATTCCGTGATAATGCAAGCAAGACCAGGTCGCCCGCCCCTTCCTGATCGTGAAAAGTTCGGTACGCTATTCCACGGTCTATCAAATCGTCCAACCCTTTTCGTCGTCGCACCTGCAGATGTTTATGCACGCGGAAAAAAATCCATCGCTCCGCCTAACAAGTTTATGCAGGCACAAGTGCGACCTGCTTGTTCTAGACATTGGACCGTCTGGTTTTATCCCACTGCTAGATAGATACTTGGCATGTGAAGAAGGTTCTCAGCGTTTCCGCATGGCTGAAGACTGTGGAGCCGATGGAACTCTGCTTTGTTTGCCAACAGGTTTTAATTACTTATGGTCTGTTACTTCGTGGTCTTAATCAATAATGTGGTTGGGCATTTTCTTGTGGGGAGGAGAAGACCTCGAAAGTTGGCGAGTCCCTGTCAAGTGACGACATTCTGGACCTCGAGCTTCCGAGACCAGCTTCCATCACAAGAGCTCAAGAAAACTTGTCAAGTCCACTTTTGCGGCTATCGAATGCGATTGTCCTGGACTCCAACGTTGGGCATGCCAAGGATATTCTGCTCGTACTTCCTGTTCTCTTTCTGACCTGCGGTTAAAAAATGATCATGGAGAGCCTGTGGATCCTTGACAATGAATCAGAGCCTCCTGATCTTAGTATTATTTCATCATTTATGCTCACACAAAAGCCACCTACTCAGCATTCAATAGTCTGCCTTCGAATCTTGCAGTGGGGTGAGAGTGGACGAGGGGTAGAAACCACGGCTTTTTGAGGTCGGACAACCTCGCTATTCTGTCTCTGCACGGGTAGCAAACACGCCCTCTTACCTCCAAAACGCCCAAGAGAAGATCCTCTAGGTACGATAGAAGAGCTGAAAATACAGCCGGAAGTAGCTGGAAGTCTTCATCCAGCCTCGGTATATTTCTTTACCCCAACTGTGGGGTGAAGATGCTTTCCAGAGATTGTGCTTTCTTGGGTCCGAATTTAGCGGTATCGTTCTGGACGACAACAGCTAAAACGAGGAAGCTTACACATTACTCCTTGGTCAGGATTCATTTATTGGTTAAGCCAGCAGATGAACGACCATACCATCGTCGTTCCTACACCAAGAGCGTGACATTAAGTCTGTGGTAAGGGCACTATCAAAAGGCGTTTTCCAATGCTCTGCGTGGTGGCCCGTCGACCACCAAGCCAGCCACCCGTTTTTCTCTATCTTCTCACCTGTTTGCGCCGAAGAAGACCCTCCGAATATTGATCACACGTGAGACCGGGGACCAAGTTGTTCTCCTACAGTTTCTACCTTCTACAGAGCAGTTATTTCTTCACTTTCCTCCCAATATGTATGGCATTGTGCCATCTTGTTAGTACTGGACTATATACTGGGCCCTGTTCAATCTCCAGAGATTCATCTACAACAGAGGTAATCGCCGAAGGGCTGATCAGAACCTCAAGCATAGAAGGTGAGCAAGTCCTGAAGGAACAGTAGGCATCATGGACTCACGGGGTTGGTGGTTGATGGTTGGGTAGGGTAGGAGTACTGCCTTGCGTATTTTGACAACACCGCTACCCTGCCCAAACAGACTTACGTGATATACTCTTGTCAATATAGAATTAGCAAGCCTATGTAACTATCTTGCCTCTTCGGCGGAAGCACAAGTCAGCCAACCATCTCTTTGTAACCCGACTGATGGATGAAAACATCACGGCTATCTCGATATAAGGGGCACAGTGCAAAGTCCACAGATGATACAGGAACAGCATACTCATCGTCAACGCCATACTGCATTACACATTATATAAACTCGCTAAGTGCTCATCATTCTAATATTGTACAACATGCTAAAGCAAGAATTCTACTCATGACAACCTACTCACAAAGTAGTAGGAAGGGCCAACTTGCTACTGCTCTTTTTCGTCAAGACCTTGGTAATCGCATGCCTGATCGTGACGCCTGCCTTCTCAATCTCCTTCTTTGTGAGACCGGTGGTGATGCAGACCTTCAGCGCGGGTTGGAGCTTCCAGTCCTCATCTTTACCACTGCTTGGTCCAACTGGCATGCTCTTTAGACGGGTGATCAGAACACCATTGGCGAGAGTCTAATAGATGTTAAATGGGCTCTCGGGGTCGCGGAATCGAGACTTACCTCGTCAACACATTCCTGAAGCACACGCTCTTGCTCATCTATACTTAATCGTCTCGAATTCACAACATCGGCCTTAAGAACAAGTAGCATGACAGGGTTCTCAGGAGCGCTTGTGCAATGCACCCAATCGCTACGAGGATCTAATTGAGCACGCATGGCCTTGATGTTCTCCCGGCACTGAACCAGGATCTCAGGAGTCGTCTGTAGCATGTTGAGAGTTTCGCTGGCGGTAGTAGCAAGCATGGCTGGCAACGCAGCAGAAAATGTGTAGGACGCAGCAGAAATCCGTTGATGCTCTACGACGTCGGTAGACCCAGCGCAGAATCCACCTCCAGCACAGAGGGGTCCAGCGAGCGATCCAACCAGCATATCGACTTGTGAAGCATCCACGTTTTGCGCCTCCGTAAGACCCCGACCAGTTCTGCCGAGGACACCAAAGGACCAGGTTTCGTCGAGCATTAGTCGGAACTTATATCTAAGCTTGAGTTCAATCTGTCAATCGGTCAGCACCACCCCCTGAAACAGAAACCGTACCCGCATACCAATTTTGGTAGATCAACGCAATCCCCCACTGTCTCTGACAAACCCTCTGTAACAATGAATCTCCTGGTCAAGGGCTTCTTTGCTTGGTCCTTGATGACCTTCTGCAACACTCGTTCTAGATCCTCCATATTGTTGTGTTCGTAATATCGGATCGTGCTTCTACAGATCTGTAGACCCTTTCGAATGGCATAGTTGACGGCACGATCTGCGACGATGATATCTCCCCTCTTACAGAAAGCAGGAATCACACTTGAGATCGTAGAAAACGCCTGGGCATAGACAATACACCCTTCAGTTCCCAAGCACGAGGCAATATCGGCCTCTGTCTTCATGTGCACATCCTGGGTTCCGTAGAATTGAGGGGGCCCGCAAGGTCCGACACCGTATGTCCGCAGAGTCTGAATCGCCTTCTCCTTGACCTGCTCATTGCCAACGAAATTGTAGAAGTTGTACGATGCGAGATTTGTTACCGTTCGGCCGCTGGAAAGCTTGACTCGAGGACCCGTGGCACTGTTTCCCATGTTAGAAGAGAGTGGCAGAAGGCAGGTGGTTCTTCATACCCAACAATAATAGGAAGTTTCTCGCTCTCGGCCTCTTCAAATGCAGTCTGTGGAGCAACGAGTGGCTCTGGCGTCCATTCATCAACTAAGTCGTCAATTTCCTTTCGTCAAGTCAGTACTGGTCAACCAGATTTCCGCTCCCGCGCGACTACCTCTTCTGTAAGCTTCACAAAGTTCCCTGTATGTGTTGCATATGACGGCGAAAGCAGATATCGAATGAAGAAGATCACCAAGACCAGTTCAATGGCAGAGCGAACTGGATCATCTTGGTAGCTGGACTGGATGTAGCGGATCAACATGGCCGAGCCAGGGATCTTCTGGAATGTGCTGGTGATCTCATTGACGGAGCGAACCACGAACTTCTGGGCATCTTGGAATTCCATCTTGTCGATAGAGGTGTTGAAGAACGACATGCAGTGTTCAATGATGTTTGAGACCCGACTGGACTCTGCTTGGGCCTCACTTGCTCCTGAACTTCGATATGTCGGTCGGCATTCGCTTAAGTAAATCTCCGATGAGATCATGTGCTGATGAAACAACAGGCTGGGAGGCTTGAAATGAAGGTGACCCGCCTCACACACAAGCTGAGATGGGATGAGATTGAATTGAGTTTACCTGATGGGAATTGTATCACAGATCAGGACATCTTATGAGCCGTACACGGAATGAGGAAACACAAAGCGCATCTGCCTCCTATAGCCAAAATATTTGTGATCTTGTCGTATTATTTGTAAAGAAATGCAGCGTCTGGTGATTCTGTATGGGAGTCGAGCAGGGTCACTTCGCATTTGCAGGGAGGGAGGACGAGATATATCATCAATTTGTGTGAAGAGCCTGTATTATGATCCTGCTGCGTTACACTGCAGCCATGCATCCAGCAGCGACCACCTCATAGCCACCCACACTGGTGCACTTGTGTCATCGTTGCAGAAAAGCGCAGGGAAAAGGAAAGATATGTCTATGCCGTTACCATGCAAACACCAAAAGCAATTACTAAAAACAACACCATGACTACCCATTGCACCCAAAGTCGTTGAAATGTACCCCGTATCGATTTATTGTACAGTCCGGCAGTCCATTTTTACATGGTTCCCCCTTAAAACAGTCTGATTCTTGCGGCACCGGTGCTGCTGCTGCCGGCACTTGTGGTAGCGTCGGGACCATCAGGCTTGCCAGTTCCAGTCTCGGTAGCGTTTCGTGTATCGTTGTTGTTGAGGCCAACCGGTTGTAATAGATACATAGTGTCCGCTGGTTTCTTGAACATGGACGATGTGTTGTCAAGGATCATAGACCCAGCGACAATCGGACCAACCAGTAATGCAAGAGCGACGACAAGCATGACGAAGTACAGAACAGCGTATCTCCAGACACGTCTTTTTCGGAGCTTCGATTGCTTCATCGAATAGATTGGTGGTCGGATTTGACGACTAAGAATTGTTAGAATGTGGTACGTGTAGACAGTAATTGTAGAACATACCTAGGTCGGAGCCAGAAGAGCATGACAGAATGTGCCTTGTCAACATGGGGAATAGCCAGGACAGGCAACATGATGAAGAGAAGGACGTGGCCAAGCACGAAATCACCAGCGAACATTCCGAGCTCGGTGATTTTGCACAGAAATTCTCTGGCTGGTTGAGAGACAGAGTGCCATCCCATGGAATACCATTTGCCGGTCCAGAAAGCGATATTGGATGTGTCGGACTTGAACTCTCGAGTCAAAGCTAGGGAGATGATGAGCTTGTAAATGAAACGTTGAATTGCGGTGGCGGCGATCATTCCAAGCAGAGCCTTGGCAAAGACGAATCCCTCCAAGAAGAACATGACCTCAAAGAAGACCAGAAGCATCACGACTGCAACACCGTGGGCGATAGCGGCAAGAACAGTACCAAACTTCTTGCAGCACATGCTGAGCACTGGACCCATACAACAAGCCATGCTAAACATTACAGCCAAGACACCGGCGTTGATAGCGATGGGTGCGAAAGCGACAATGCCGACACGGATCAGTGAGTTGGTGGCATAGAGAATTTTCCCGTCGTTACGGCCGTCTTGCTGATCGACGCCAATTTGAGAATTGATGAAGATGTATGGGATCAACGTGACTGCGACGATGAGAAGCGGGCCAATGATTTCGCCAAAGAACAAGTTGGTGAATGGCACTCTGGGAACATCGCCAGACATCTTCGAGGACGGATCTCCTAGAGCCTTGCGCTTGTATCCAGTGATTCTGGTACGGGTCAAGCGGCAGTACGCAATCCAGGACGAGGAATGGGAACGCGAGTTTCCTCTGGATAGCCATCTTAAGAAATCGCGGTAATCGATGAAGAAATCGTTCCAGGCAAATTGATGAGGATTGTAAATGAACGGAGAAGCGCACATGGCAAGAAGCGTGACCCAGAAGTAGATCAGAGCTGGCTGCCAAATTGTCAAAGTGGCGAAGAGCAACATCATCAAGGAACGAGCGCCGAGATAGATAGCTGGGCCGGCAAATCGAGAGAATAAGACACCGAATGGGATACGAGCTGTTGCGAAACCACGACCGGTACCGATATATCTAGCGCCCCCAAAAGACAAATCCTGTTGAACTGCATTGGCGTAGATCTGGCAGACAAACACCTCGAAAAAGGGAGACAAGGAGCAGAACTGTTTTCCGAGACGGGTTGCGGCACGCCAGAATCCACGTTCCGTCAGCTCTTGCACCACGAGGGGCACGAAAGAGATGAAGAAGACGATGAAAATGGAGATGATACAACGGTAGACCCAGTCGAGGATGGGAGTGAGGTTGGCGCAACCGGTCGGGAACAGAGGATCAGTGATCGGTACGTTGACGTTGTAGTGGCAGAGAATGGTCTGGTTGCGGAGAGCTCCGAGGTTGATCAATACAATCATGAACATCTGGACAGACAACATGATGAACATGTTGTTTAAATGGAAACCAGGATGGGCGTAGTAAAACGACAAGAATCGATCGAGGGGCAGTTGCGTGCCCAAGTAGTAGTACTCACGCGACAACATCTGCTCACCCATACCAGTTCCAATCTTGGTGGTGAAGTTCAAGATAGATCCGAAACCTAAATCACGACCCTTACCACATTGGTAGTACTCACAATGCTTAATACGACCACCTCGGAGGAGCGCAGTCATACCAGCGTAAATATCCTCGTTCAGATGAAGACCCTTTTGGGCTTTGGAAACACCTCCACGCGTAGTCATGAAGATACCGTTGAGGAAATCAGGATGTCCGTAATGCAATTTTCCACCGATAGTAGCCAGTGTACGGGCGAAGAGTGTACCGAATGTTTGTTCCTTTCCAGCCGCAACGTCTCCAAGAATACCAATGTTCTCCGAGAAAATGTACTCACGCGCTCCGAGAATTGCAACAGGATCAGTCTTGGGGTTCTCGACACCTGGTGTGTATGGCGAAACGTTTTCAGTGGTCATTTCTTCGAATTCGGCCAAAACACTTCTGATCTTGAGACATTCCTCTAGGTAGTTGTCTTGATTGGCATCGATGAGTTGGATGTATTCTCCGCGGTAGAAAATGATGGCGTGGTTCTGGTTATCGGACTTCCCATCGCCAAGTATTGGGTTTCCAGAGAGTTGAACACGGAACTTCGGGCGGCGCATACCGTTCTCCATGATCTCGGAGTGGCCATCAATCAGGGCAGAGTAGAGACGAGGCTCTTCGCCTTCGACCAATGGGGCTTCCTCGTCCAGATAAGCGATCTGGAGATCAGGGTAAGCGCGTAGCAAGAACTCGGTATTCTCCATTTCCTCCTTCTTGAACTTGGCATAACGTTGCATAGAGACGATCAGCTTGAACTTGCGGCGAGCCATGCGTTCCAACTCGCGCTCGAGCTTGTCCGAGTTGCCACCGAACATCTGGACGACCTCGGGGTTCTCCACACGGTAGAGGAGCTTGATGGCACGGCTGTAGTTCATGAATCCAGAGATGGTACGGTAGAGAGTCTGCGAGCGGAGAGATGCCCAAATACGGGTGCGAAGAGTGTACTCGGGGGCAGCGGACTTGAAACCAATGCAGTAGAATGGAAGATCGTCGATCTTGCTCTTCGCAGTGTCTTTCTCGTTCTTCTCGTAGTCTCCATTGAATTGAGAAGTCTCATCGGCGAGAATCTTGGTATCCTTGACGAAGCAGTCCCACTCATGGGGGTGCAGTTGCTTGAGATATTCGAGAAGGGTGACGCGAGAGTATGGCTCATCTTCACGAATAATCTCACGGAGTGAGAGGAGGATCTTCTCGCTGTAGTGAGGAATCAGAACCGTAAAGGTTGGCATGTTATCGACCGGAAGTGGTTCCGGAATAGGGGTCGAAAGCGATTGAGCAAAGAAAGAGATACGACGCTCAGCCTCGCTCTGACTTGGGAAAAACTCGGTCTTGAAAGAGTGATCTTCCTGGGACACGAAGAATGTCGGGGCTCTGAGAGTACGCTTTCCCTCCTGCTCGGACGGAACTTGATGATAAAGCAGCTTCTGAACGTGGTCGATGGCAAGAAGATGCTCACGGTACATGGAGATGACAATGGCATTCCAGATCTGAGAGATTAGAACCTTTGGCTTGTACTTGATCTCCATGTCGGTGGTCGCAAGAACCTTCGAGTAGATACGCTTTGGCAGACGAGAGAAGATGTTTCTCCAAGGTGTCCAGATAGATACACCCAGGTAGAAGGAGCGCGCAACCGAATAGACCGTGTTCAGAATGATGTACCACAAGAACGTGTCGAGGAAGAAGAGACACAGATCGGTGATAAACATCAAGGCCAAGAGAATCTTCGGTTGATAGTCACAGAGGACCTTTCCGATCAATTGGTCTCCTTGACAGCTGCTAATCTTCATGGTCGATAGATACCGGATGGGATCACGGAAGGACAAGGTCAAGAAGAAGTAAGACTCCACAAGCTTAGCGACAAAGACGCAGAGCCAGAGACCGTAAGACATCCACATCTCGTTACCCGCGAGGCGAGGATAGCTGGCCGTGAATGTTTGACTGGCAACGTATTGTCTGGAATTCTTCGTCAAGTAACTTCCAAACAATCCGCCGAGAGGCATGACAGCGAAGAAGAAGAACGAAGCGATGGCAATGAAGAATTGGACAATGCCAATGATCAAGGAGAGCTTGTCCTTTTGCTTATCAGGGAAGGCAAAGATGTAGACACTGGGTCCGGCGTTGAGGGCAAACATGACGATCAGGAACAGGAGTCGCTTGGTGAGATGCTGTGCTCCGGCCCATCTTCGAGGGACATAGGTCCATTCGGCAATAGTGGCAGAAATCATGATCAAGCATGCTACAGCACCACCCAGTGCGGCAGCAGACCATTGTGCGGATCCTGGTGGTTGGTTGTTCCTCTCCTGTTCATAGTCCTTGACGAGAAGAGTTGGCGAGTTCTTGGCAGTGAAAAACCAGAACGAGGAGATGTGAATGACCCAGATACGGTTGAAGTTGACCAACATGTGGAACCACGATCGAGTCTCCTTGTAGGTCTTGAAGAAAACCTTGTTCCAGTTGACCTCCTTCAGCTTCAAGAAGCGCTCCGCAGGAGGAAGATCGACAATTCGAGACTTGTCTTCCATGACGATGAGCTCAATGCCCTCGGGGTACCAGAAAAGCTGGTTGCAGTCATCGTAACCGATAATCTTGTTGTGATCCCTCTCGCGGCGAACGTACTTGCCATCCTGGATCTCATATCCTTGGTCACGGCAGTATTGGTACAGGGGAGTGATGACGTTGTTGAGATACGTGAACTCATCAACTGGCTCTACCAGATTCTGGCAGGCTGGGGAGTTCAAGTAATCATCTGCGCACTTGAAGATAAAGCAGAGACACTCGGGCATAAAACGGACCTGGTTAGCCTCTCCCCAGCAAAGCAGGTAGAGAGCGACTTGTCGAACACGGTCATGCTGAGACATGCGGTTCATACGGGTCTTCCATCTGTATTCCGCAGCTTCAAGACTGTTGTCGCCCTCAAGTTGCTCGAGAGTCTGGGCTTCGTTCTGAGGATCCATTCCTTGCTTCTTCTTCGCAGCCCGTCTGGCCTTGCGGGTTCGGCGGTTGGCTTTACCCAACTTCATGTTGGCAAAGCCAACGGCATCATCGAGATCTAGATGAGCCGCAAAATACCACTTTCGGTAATTGGCATTGTCACCACCAATATAATCGGCATGTAGAGACAGCAAGGCTTGATTCGGGGTCATTCGAGAAGCCCGGGAGTCGAGGAGTGTCATCAAATGATCGTACATGTTCCGCATGCTGTCACGCTGGAAACCGAACTTTGCCGTTAGATCAAGAAAAATGTCCTCAACCTCCTCCTTGGAGAGTGGAATCTGAGCATCGGAAGTCCAGGCTGGGTATGGCTCTCGGGATCTCTGGCCGGCAGGGAGAACATTGTTGTAATCCATGCCATAGTTTGGCGTAGAGGCCCCAGAAGATCGGTTGCCACCGTAGGAGATTTGGGATGAAGGTGGTCGGTAACCGTTACCTCCCATCTGGCTCTCGTTGTAGCTGTTGTATCGCTCATCTCCTCGGCCGTAGTAGTCCATGTCGGCAGCCCGAGCCATGTCCGATCTCATTGTGAAATCGCTGAACGTCTCCGAATCCTCTTCCGAATCTCCTCGACGCCTGGGTTGGCCTTGTCCATGGGGTTGCTGCCCAGCAGCGGGTGCTCCTTGGTCGTAGTACTGATCGTTGTAGTATTCATCTTGGTATTGACCACCACGCTCGTTACCCTCATAATAGCCTCCTTCCTGCTGGTATGGGTTGTTGGCATCGGCATTGTAGTAGCCCCTAGTTATCAAGTCAGTTTCGGCCCCTGAAGCTCGGGGAAAACTCTTTCACACGTACGATTCGTCATAATATCCATCGCCTCCTTGGTGGTGCCCGCCGCCGTGGGCCTGGTCGGCGTACTGACCGCCTCCGTTGTGGTCGTAGTACTGTTGGTCGTCCTGATAGTACGAATCGGTGTTTCCTTGTTGGTGATGGCCGTAGCCGTCGTCGTAATGACCCTGCTGCGCAGCAGGTTGTTGCGGAGGTTGTCCCGACATGATTGCGTTCTCTAAGGATCACCTGGAGAGAAGATTGCGGTCAGCTGCTGGTCATATCGAGGAAAGTAGGTTGTCTAGCAGGTGGAGAGGGAGAAAGCCGTCCCCCTCCCCCAAGCAATTGAAGGACTGCCAATTCAGGGGGTGGCCAAAGCACACGTACAATTAAATGCCCATTGGGAAAATGTTTGATCCCGGTGTGGAGTCCAAGTAGAATGGACGAAGAACAGAGATCAGGTCTCGAACGATTGTGTGGTGTTGGGTTGTGTTATGTTGATGACGGAAGGTCGAAAAAAGAAGGGTGCGACCGACGATGCAGTTGATTAGTTGCAGCTGGTCGAGATTAACGAACTGTGGGGGTTCCCTTCCGCAAGCAGCAAAGGTGAAGGCGTGCAGTGAAGAATCACCGGTGGAAAGAATTGGCTTCGTAGAAGGAAGGAAAGAAGGAAGAATCACGCGGGTGAAGGCGAAGGTGAAGGATGCTGGAGGTGATCCTGTCGTGTTCTGTTTTCGTGTGCCTTGGTTTTGGAGGTTGGGTGGTTTGGTTGGTTGGTTGGGCGATGTGAGGGAGGGGAGTCCGGAGTGGTGGGCGGTGCCTCCTGTCTCTTCCAGTAAGAAATGAGCGAGCGAGCGAGGAGGCTAAAGTGGTCGCTTTCGCGTCACTGAAGTCAAATAACAATGGCAATCTCGCGCACCAGAGAAGGAGAACGAGAACCGGAACGAGTGTGTTGAGAGCGAAGCACAAACGAAACGGCAAAGGCAAAGCAACTCGAGGACCGTCGGTCAGTATCGGTATCGGTATCGGTGTCAGTCTCCTGGATGGCTCCAGAGGTAGTTGGTTTATGGGGGGGAAGAAGGGAAGGAAGGAAGGATGGAGGGATGGAGGGACGAAGAAAGGAAGAAGTGGTTTGAGATCAAGAAGGGGAGGGGAAGGGGAAGAGAAGGGGGCAGGGAAGGGGAGAGAGAGGATGGATGGATGGACAGCCAAGCGAAGGGGGCGACAGACACCTAGGATTCCTAGGATTCCTAGCACTTCCTTCCGACATGCCTGACAGAACAATTTGGTTGATGCACCGCACCGCACTGCACCACTTTAGCTACTTCTTCATACTCCGTACATACCAGTACCAGTACCTGGCTGGCCTGGCGCGCCGCCGCTGGAGAGAAGAAACCCGCACGGCTGATTGGGTGTAGCGAGAGACACTCAGGGGCATGGAACTTGGAACTTGGGACAGGGGCTGGTGGGGGGATGGATGGATGGATGCCTTTCACCACCACCCCTTCAAGTCAGTTGGAGAAAGGCAGATAGGGGCCTCATTGACCCCATTCCTTACTTCCTTATTTACTTGTGCAAAGACAAAATACTTGTGCTTCATCCTGTACTGTACGGAGAGGAAGTAAGTAGAGTGAGAGTGAGTGAGTAAGTTTGATGGTTTCTGCTGGGGGCAGCTGGGACCCACTGCTGCTTGCTAATCCTTCGCTGCTTCGGGTGAAGATATACATCTTGATGCCCCGTTCCATGCACCTTTCGGTCCAAGTTTTGCACAAATAGGGCTGGTTGTTCTACAGTACTGTATCTACAGTACTTGCCACAAATCTTCCCAAATCAACTCCGTGCACCCGCCCGCCGCAACGGCGATTGCGATTGCGTATGACTACTGGGTTATGGGTATGGCATAGCATGGATGGCCAGGGGCATGATGGGGGAGCAATAAGATCCGAAGCTTTGCTGGTTCCATTTCCCTGTATTCACCCCCCAGCAAGAACCTCAAATTTCCGAATCTTCCTGAATCTTGTGGCCAGAGCTTCAGCATTATCAACATCAACTGCTCTCCCCAGGACTTTACCCGTCACTCAAAACCTGACCTCATGCTGTACAACATCGCCTGAAGTTATCCTTATCCCTCTACTGTACCCACCTTAAGTTCGTGGTCTCAGGCTTCTATCCTTCTAGTGCTATAGATGCTGCTAGCTCTATACTATCAAACACCAGTCGCTAGTTTTTCACATCAACACTTCTACCGTTTAAAGGTACCCCTGCAGCCTCTGTACTGTGCTTCCACGGTACCTACATACCTAGACTATTTGGTCGTCGGTAAAAGAAAGGGGCCTGTCAGAAAAGTTGAGATGCAAACCTCCCTCCCTTCCTGGCATCCTGCGGTACTTCACTTCTTCCTTCATCATGGTGGTGGTGGTGGTGGGGGCACTCACTACCTTGCTGCAGTTTGCAGTTGCATGAAAACGGCTGAGGCAGGGGTGGTCCCGGCTCTATTTCGAACGACTACGGTACCAACCAACCAATATCTGTGAATACTCCGTAATACATCTGGCTGTTTGTTTGAGATTCGCGGTTTGCTGATTTGAAAAGTGCCATGCAGAGTGGTGTTCATCGTTCACTTCGGCCCAAAACAGGACACGATCGTGTTGGTCGCGTCTCCCTGTACGAGGTCCTAAGCCTGATGTCCAGTTGACATGTCAGCGTGCATCGTATCCTTGCCCCTCCACAGCCACAATATCTCTGCACCGTCACCAGCTTCAGACGTCTCTTCCCTCTCTCCCTCTCTTCGTCTTGAGTGGCGCGAATCGAACAATAGACGATCGACTTCAGCCTTCCTCTACGAGCTAGAGACCTTCCTCTACTCTGATGAAAGTATAGACCACAAAATCCATGACGTTGTGTTGTTGGATTTATCAGAATGCCATCACCCTCACCCATGGAGGTGCGTTTCTTAGTGCCAATTCCTGCCACCAGCCTCGTAACGGTACCTGTCTAAAAGAGCCCAAAATAGAAGATTCCGCCACCACCCGAAGCCTGGAGATTCGAGATAAGTGGATGAGTGGGTACATACAGTACTGTAAGTGGGTAGGTGGGTATCGTTTATCGAAAATTTCTGGATTGACGCCTATCGCTCGCTCGCTCGCTCGCATGGGTGGGTGTATGGACCGGCCAATCAATTGTTTAGCTCCGGCCTTCCGCGGAAAGAAAGGGGCAAATCGAAGAAGGGTGGCTTTACTACCCCTTTCCAAACTCGGCTGCTGTCCCATGAGAAAAGATACAACTGAAGCCCATGAAGCACTGCTGGGGAGGTATCACAGACAAGAGCATCATGAACTTCGTGAGCATCGAATCCAGACAACTCGGCTCCGGTAGACAACTTCCCTTCCAAACCACAGGCCCACCCGCTTCTACACAAGTAATTCGGAGGTCAGGTTGTTTGATACTGACACTGAAGCAGCTGAGCCGCAATCGCTCCTCATGAGACGCGTCTGATACCGGATGATGGAGAGACGAATCTTCTGATCTCTCTCTCCAGTGGACATTTGATAGCTGGTTCTTCCAGCCTCCAATCCAGCAGTGGGCCCTTTCTATTTCTACACCACCAGATGGGGGGCGATCTGAAGAGTGAAACAGCTCAGCCCTTCCTACTGTACAGTAGTAGGTAGGTAGGTAGGTAGGTATAATACATCGAGCCTTGTTGAAGAGAGAGTTTCGCCTACCTCCAGGTGCACACACACGTTCAGCTGAATGCTGACCACGCTGATGCTCAACAACTGGACGACGAAATAACTGACGGCTCCTCCAGATACCAATCCAATTTCCCCGTTGCTGAATGAATGAATGTCTTTGCTGCGCCTCACTGGGAGCGTGTCGCTTCGGCTTGCTTTCGCGGTCGTCCGTCCATATGCAGATGTGGTTCTCAGAGACATTCCATCTCACTATTTTGATTCCAGGCTCTTGAAGTGTTTGCCCTGGAGACTTGTTGTAGTACCCATCGTCCATAGTATACAGGTGTCGTGGCTCATAGATGGTTGGTTGGTTGGTTGGTGGCGGGCGGGCGGGATCTTGGAAGCTCAACTCATGTCAGGCACGCTGCGGCAAAGTGCATGCTTTCGTCATTCCATTCAGGGGAAGCAGACCACATCTTTCTTGGAGGAATGTAGAATCTCGACTTCTTGATCGGCTCGTTGCAATGTCCTGCAAGGACATTTCACGGAAGAACGATTCGCGATCTGAAACACTTCATTCATAACCAGCGCCGTTCAGGTCCAGAATTAATTGTCAATCCTCATCTCTGGCTTCCTGCGGGTGGATCCAGCCATTGCGTGTCGTGCCAAAACCACTGGCCGCAGTACATTACGGTCCGGTAGAAATGTAAAACCGGCCGGCCACGCTTTCGCCAGGGCTCTTGTCCTTCCCTTGGTCAACTCTTGTTTCTTCCTTGCTCCGCAATCCATCCTTCCATACATCCAGTGCTATTCCAGCTTCCAGCTCTCGTTAATGTTTCTGGGATTGCACTCGTAATAATACATCTTGTTATTCTTTCCTTACCACGCTCGCCGACTGGCGCATTCTCGACGCTCATTGTTGTTCTCCATCTAAAACCTCCCTCGCTCGCCCCTTGTTTGATTTCCAAAACGTTTGGCAGGCACGAACAGCTTTCGAGACAAGCATTGCCGCCCAACTCCAACCTCTTCTCTCGTCCATAACATCGCATCGCACCGTCTTAGATTTTCTCATCCGAATAACAGTCATCATGAAGACCTTTGGCCTTGCTTCCATCGCTGCAGCTGCGCTCAGCGGTGCTGCTTTCCTGGCTTCATCCGTCGCCGCAGCTGATCTCCCACCCATCGTTATCAAGGTAGATAGATCTTCGAACCCAAGCAACTGCGCCAAGTAGGCACTAACAGCAGTCAAGGGATCCCATTTCTTCTACGAAAACGGCACCGAGTTCTTCATTCGCGGTATCGCCTACCAACAGGATGTCTCTTCGAACGGCACAACCTCCGGCTCCTCCACGTTCACTGATCCGTTGGCGGATGAGGCTGGTTGCAGACGTGACATCCCTCTCCTCAAGCAACTAGGCACAAACGTTATTCGCGTGTACGCCATCAATGCTTCCTTGGATCACTCGGTGTGCATGGGCTTGCTACAAGACGCTGGTATCTACCTCATTCAGGATCTCTCCAACCCTTCTTTCTCCATCAACCGAAATGACCCAACTTGGACCACCGAGTTGTTCGCCAGCTATGCCGGTGTCATCGATGCCGTCGCCAATTACACCAATGTCCTGGGATTCTTTGCTGGTAACGAGGTATCAAACGAGGTCAACAACACCAACGCTAGTGCGTTCGTGAAGGCCGCAGTCCGAGATATGAAGGCATACATCAAGACCAAGAACTATCGAAAGATCGGCGTTGGATATGCCACCAATGACGATCCTGCCATCCGTATCGACCTTGCACACTACTTCAACTGCGGTGATGTTGACGAGGCTATTGATTTCTGGGGTTACAACATCTACTCATGGTGTGGCGATTCGTCTTTCACGGAGTCCGGCTATGATCAGAGAACACTCGAATTCAAGAACTACTCTGTTCCCGCCTTTTTCGCTGAGTACGGATGCAACACTGTCCAACCCCGTAAATTCACCGAAGTTGGTGCTATCTATGGCAAGAACATGACCGGTGTCTGGTCTGGTGGTATCATGTACATGTACTTCCAGGAGGCTAACGACTATGGTAAGTAAAGACATCTGACTGCTATTTGAGCTCCCTTTAATCCCGGGGTTGAGCACTGCTAATATTCTCAGGTCTTGTTTCTGTTTCTGGCTCTACTGTCTCAAAGCTGCCAGATTTCACCGCTCTGTCCAGCCAGCTGGCCAAGGTCACGCCCAGCAACACAGCTTCGGCCAACTACGTTGTTACAAACACAGCTGCTCAATCTTGCCCAACTGTTGGCAAAGACTGGGCTGCTTCCGATGCTCTTCCTCCGATTGCCAACGCAGATCTCTGTAGCTGCATGGTTTCCTCGCTATCTTGTGTTGCCAACAAGGGATTATCAGGCAACAAGACCGCCGAGTTGTTCAGCACCGTCTGTGGTTTGGACAACACTTCATGCAATGGAATCGCTGTTAACGCAACCACTGGTAACTACGGTGCATACTCCATGTGCACCAGCTACCAGAAGCTTTCCTTTGCTTTCGACCAGTACTACCAGAGCCAAAAGAAGGCATCAACGGCCTGTGACTTTAATGGAAATGCCAAGACACAAAGTGGTTCTACCAGCACCAACTGCAAGAGTCTCCTCGGCCAGGCCGGCTCTGCCGGTACTGGAACTGTCACCACGGCACCTACTGGAACTGGCTCAACAGGCAGCTCATCTGGATCCGACTCCTCGACCACCACAACCAAGAGTGCCGCTGGTGCAGTCATGATTCCTCGATTCGACGTTGGCTTGTTGCAGATGGGTATCTATGTTTTGGTTGCGGGTATGGCAGGTGCTGGCATGATTATGTTGTAGACATGCTCACATAGATCGGTTCTACTTTGTATTATCTGCATCAGCGCTTTTCATTTGGATATGGGCGCTGCGACGAACTAAACCATCCTGAAATTGACAGCATTGTATTCATTCCTTACTTTTTTTTTCTGACCTCCCAACATCCTCGTTGCAGCGAGAGATGTATCTTGAGGGTGAGGTCATAATTGTACAGCATGGTGGTGGCTTTAGGATTACAGAATATTGACGACAGACAATTCTCAGTTTCCTTATTATTAGATCGACGTGAGACCAATACTTTGCAAGCCCGTCTACTTCTTGCTACGCTAAGTCGACTTTTGTTTTTCGTGAATCGAATTGGTCTGACAGAAACCGAGAATTTTCGGTATAGCTTACTAGCGACAGCACGACCAAGCAGTCTATGGCAGAGGTGATGCTATGTCAATTACTTTAAGGACATCAGGACCTTTTTGGTTGGAACTGTAATTATGAAAGTTGGATAACTGCCATGCCCTTTGAGCCAACCCTGCGCACAGTGCGAAAGAGAGAGAAATCGTATTCTATAAACAAATTCTAAAATCACACAATTATATCTAATACTCACAGTATTCAGGACATCTTCAAGAAACCGTAGCAAGATCATTCAGGCGTGGTTGTGGAGGAACATCGGGGGATCTAAGCGGGAACGGGGCAGGGCTATACATGTAGCCAAATAATCACTTTTATGCCCTGGAGTGGGACAAGCTAGTTCAGAATTCATTTCTTGCCTTTTACCAGAGATGACCGTGGCTCATGCCCAAAATACTCCATTCCATCAATCTTTGAAACCCAACTTCTGGTCCATCCAGATACTCTCTCTTTTGCTTTTGCGTTGAATTCCCTTTGTTTTCATTCTTTTTTTTTTTCTACTTGTCCTCCTTTTTTTCTTTCCAATTTTTTGAAGGGGTCCGAAATTGTGCCAGAACAAGCGAGGATCCGCTCTGAGAAGTCACACCACTTTCCGAATGAACCTTGGAATCTTGTTTGCCAGAAGCTTGAAGGCCACAGCCTTGTTTTTGACCAATTATCAGCCTCCTGCTCAGAGCTACTGATTTCTACAAGGCTGAGTTGGCAGTCAGGCTTGGAGATCATCATTCACGACCAAGCGAGTCCAGGCAACGCCGACAGAATAATCTACCAAGAAAGAGCCTTGCAAACCATCCACTTCAAACAGCTGATAAGTCTGCGTCGATATTTTTGAGAGGAAAACATAAGAGCGAAAATGACTTCCTACACCAGCACACCACTCTTCGGCGGAGCTCTCATCGTCGACCTACCTACTAGCTTCGCCGACGTCAGGTATGCAGAGCCTCATCCTCAGCTCACCCACCTCCTCATTTAGTCAAACACTAACGAAGCCAAAACAGCACCATCCGTCAAGTACCCGACCACCAAGAAGTCTACCTCGACAAAGATGGTTTCACAAGCATCATCTTCGACATCACTGAACGCGTAGGCCTACCCGGTACAGGACCAGCCGTCGACGGCGCAGCCTTGACCACGCATCTGGAAGACATCGTAGATTCCGATGATGATACCGTCAAAGTGTGGAATACGAGTAATACGCAATTCTCGAAACTGCCGTACGTCTTCTTTCCTCTCTCCATTTCTCTTAACCCATCTCCAAGCTCCCATTCCATTTCGGGTCCAATGGTGTCACGTGCATATACTCACCTTCCACAGGGAAGGAACACCAGCCTACACCCTGATCGCGACACAAACGCCCCCTCCCAAGCCCGGGTCCAAGAGTCCCGATTTCACAGCCATCGTCCTCACGCTCATCAGACTCGAGCGCGAATTGACAGATGTGCTCGTCACGATCAATGTCCCGCACATCAAGGGCGAGTACACGGAGGAGGAGATCAACATGCAGATGGGGAAGCAGGGGAAATTGATTGAGAATGCAGTGGAGCATGCGGCGAAGATCTGGGAGACGTTTAAGATTAAGGATTGGGGTCTTTTTAAGGAGGTTTAGAGGGCTGAGGAAGGGTGTTGTGATGCTGCCTTTTTGCGGGTGATGAATTTCCATAGCCAGCCAGTCTTCTTGGGTGGATGTCTTATGATTGCAATGATGGGTACGCAATCTTGGGTAGTTTTCTAGATCAGATGAAATGCCGATGAATTCCTAACGCCAAATGTATGTTATATGCTTTACACGTTCTATTCAAGGACTCGTCAAGTCAAGAAAGTCGAGCTTTCTCGCCACGGCTCCAACATCTTCATCCGGAGTTCCCTCCTTACTATCAACAACCTCATCGATACTAACACTCTCCATCCCTTTCACCCCTCCACCAAGCTTCGACGCTTTATACACCTGGTATTCCTTCCCCACCAAGCCCATAATATCCTTCTGTGGACTCCCCGGATTCTCCTCCCTCAACCTCTTCATATTCTCCTTTACAAACAGCTGGTACTCACTAACCTTCACCGTCCCAGCATTAGCTCTCGGCACCGGTTTCGTCTGCACCAACTTGCTCTTACAACTCCCACACTGATGCCTAGCTGGGTCAATACTCTTACTATGGCGCTTAAACTCGATACCACACTTCGTACACTCCCACACATATTTATAATCAATAGCATAGCTATGCTTCGTCGTAACCTCGATCCCTCTATCCCCGAAATGGCGCGAGCATTTGGCAGCCCAGGCTTTAAACTCCTTGCCGTGCGGGTTCGTCTTGATATTGCTGATCATGAAGTTTGCGAGGTGGCAGAACTCGTGGGCGATGACATTCAGGAGACGTTCTTCGTCGTCGATGACTTTCTCGGCTAGTTCAATGGCCGCGTGGTGTCGGTAGATTGTCTTCCCTTCTGGTGCGCTGGCTGAGGATTTGATGGTTTCTCGCTTCCAGTTTGCGCGACCGGCGGTGGTGTTGAGTTTCTTGCTCCAGATGATCTTCACACCACCAGTCGAGGCTGATAGCCTGGCTATCTCGCCACTGGTGATTTTGCTGTCTAGTTCGGTCAAGAAGCACTCAGCAAGTGCGTGTTTCGATAGTGAAAATGCCCTTTTGGCTTCTTTGGCTACTCGGTCCTGCTTCACGGGGCTTTTCTTGGGTGATCCTTCTGCTGCAGAATTTTCTCTTGGCTTGGGGAAGAGAGTCTTCTGGGGCGAGTACTCATCATTCCAGTCGTTTACTACGTCTTGCTGCCAGAAACCATCCATACTTGGTCGGTGAGGAGTTGACGGGATGCGTGGGAACTGCTTCTTGGGAGATTGTAGTCGTTTGGGTTGGATGATTGGGCTTCCAGGTGGTGTAACAAATCGTGCTTCTTTGGAGACTTTTACTGGTTTGCTTTCCGATGGTGAGCTGAACATGTGTTAGTTACTATAACCGAGATAGGACTCGGTGACTTACTAGCTGAGAGTGAAGGGATCATCAATGTCAGAAGTCAATAAATCGCCGTTGGTAGCTGTCTTTGTTTTTATGGGTGGTTTCGACTGAGCCCCCTCGCTGCTTCTCTTTGCCCTGACTAGAGGTTCCATATCTCCGTAATTTTCAGCAAAATCCTCGAGGTTCCTGAATGTCTTCTGCGGGTCTTGGAAGGCATCGTCCTCGACTTTCAATTTGCCCATCCTACGTCCGAGATCCTCGGAATCTGAATCTTCAAGATCTGCAGGCCTTCTTCTTCCTCGGACAAGTCTCCTGGCAGGCCGTGGAGGTGGTGCTTCAATCATAGATTCCTCGTCTAGAAACGTGCTGTCGTCGACAATGAAGTCGGATAATCCAGATGCTCCTTCATACTCTTCCTCATCTGAATCAAGATCGGAAGAATTCCTCAGAGGTGCCTTCATCTTCTCTTCTCCAGCAGCCACTCTCTTCGAAAGCCCTTCCTGTTTTCCAGACCCTCCGTTCTCCTTCATACTCTCGCCACCGGAGCCCAATTTAGACACATCCTCAGAATCAGCATTCGAAATCGGCTTCCTAACCAGCTTCTGCCTCCGCGCCTCGATTTTCGGCGCCGATTTTCCAAGTCTATCAGACGCATCCTTGGCTAAGGTGGGATTGGAAAGTGGTCGTAATAACGGATTATCAGAAGTTTGATTCAAAACCCGTTTCTTTGGCCTTGGTTTGACGATATCCGAACCCTCTTCTCTGTTCGATTTGCTCCTAGATCTTTCAATCCTGCCCCGGGCAGTCTCATTATCTCTGCTCGATCTGTCCAAAGAACCATCCTCTGTTTCCAATATTTTGCCCTGATGTGACGATCCTGACGATACTGTTCTTTTCGAGATAACTTTTCGACTTACGATTTCCGCAAGATCTGGAAATTCATCGTCGCTATCCTCCACTGGTCTTGCCATCGTCGTATATGTATGTTCTGGTCACGAGGAGACATGGAAAGCTGACGAGTTCTTTGTCGAAACGTCGATTGTGAGATGCGTTGGCTCGGCAACCGCCCAGATGAAGCTAAAATAATTGTCTTTCACCCTGTATAGGAGCCGCATTTGATGAAAACAATTCTAGAAATAACGTAGATGAAGAAAGATAGAAATCATATATTAAATAAACATAAATTCTTTGGCAGACGGAGAGGCGGTATATGTCAAATGGAGATATTATCATCACGTGTATCTTAGCCCAGAATCCCGAGCTCTCGCCGAGTGACCTCACTCAGCAGCTACCCCGCCATGCCTATCCCCATATTTCTATTCACCACCACAAATAAAATCGCAAATTAAATAAACCAAAGCAAAAATGGCAGCCTGTATCTTCTGCAAGATCGTCAAAGGTTCTACCTCCCAGATATCCATCTCCAAAACCCACCAGCTAATTCAATTCAAAACAGGCGAGATCCCTTCCTTCAAGCTCTTCGAATCCGACAAAGTCCTCGCCTTTCTCGATATCAACCCTCTTAGTAGAGGCCATGCCGTACAATTCTCCTCAGTATATCATAGCTGCAGCTAGCTAATACGGGTATAGCTTGTCGTCCCAAAGTTCCACGGGGAGAAGCTGCTCGATATTCCCGATGATCAGTTGTCGGAGATTCTGGTACGAGATCTAATCTGATATAAGCATAATGCTTGGTGAATGGTAGCAGTATTTGCTGATGCTGGTGGTTGTGTAGCCGGTTGTAAAGAAGTTGGTCAAGGCTACGGGAGCGGAGAACTATAATATCCTGCAGAACAATGGACGGATTGCGCACCAGGAGGTTGATCATGTAAGTGGTTCCGTGGGAGGTGGGTGAGTCGGACGGATGGAGGAGTGCTGACGAAGTGTCTTTGTGATAGGTACATTTCCACATGGTAAGTCTAGTTTCTATATACTTGTTATAAGCCAATTGCTAACACTGAAGAATAGATTCCAAAGCCAAATAAAGACGAGGGAATGACGATTGGATGGCCCCAGCAGAAGACCGATATGGATAAACTGAAGGAGCTGTTCGCGGATATCAAGTCGAAGATGTGAATTACGGAGTGGAGTAATGGAGTCTAGGGGAAGCGAACGTATGGCACGGGTGGGTTGCTGGCTTAGAGATGCAATATCAGAAAGGAATACAGGACGTTCAGATGGGCACCGTTGAGAATGAACTGCGTGAGATTAATTGAACTTTGTTCATATGCCCGCGAGTTTCTTTCTTTCTTTTGATCAGTACCGCATCTATCCTAAACGACGCCATCATGACCACATGTACATTTCTATTATACAGGTCTGGATTTCCCGAGCCGGTTCTATATCAAGATCATTGAGTATAGACATGTCTGAACGTTTCCTTCAGTCTATGTCATCCGCAGATGTCTCCACAGGCTTCGTTCCATTGGTGAGAACTGTAGCAGATGTCTCCTTACTGGGATAGAATTGCAACTTGCCGCCCTGTTGAATCAAGCCAACACGGTCGTAGATTGATCTGGCACGAACGTATGGGTCCAAGCGCCAGTAGTCATCCCGCAAACCATTAGCCAGCTCATGTCTTTTCGTCCTGATGGCGGCCGCATCCCCTGTTCCATTGACCCAGTCCAGAGTAGTCTTCTCGTAGTCATGGACTAGAACCTCTCTATCTTGAAGTAGCTTATCCCTGGTAGCAGTATCATTCATCATATCGTTTTCTCCAGGTGTCGGCTCGGGGTAGTGGTATTCCCAATTCTCATCTCCGCCCAACTCCTTGATGATCTGAGATTTTGGGACGTATTGCTCCATCTCGTCGTTGTTGTTCGTAAACTGGACTTTGCTGGCAACAACGGGATCTAGCCATCCTCTAATAATCTTCCAGATTCCTGCCTTAGTCAGTGTGGGAACTTACATGGCAAGGACCTGTCGGAATACATACCTTGGAAAATCCAGGGAGCCTTGTGAACCAAGACAACACCCAGAGACTCGGGATAGTTCGCTTCGAAGCACTTGATCATGAATTTGACTGGAGCATAGTCCTGACTTAACATTAGCTTTGGTCTTGGGTGCAATTAAAGCTTTCCAAAACTAACCATATTTGCCATGGAGAATCCCGTCATGTCAAAAACGACGCACTAGGTCTAGATCAGCCTTTGAAGTAAACCGAGGGAGTGCAAGAGGGACTTACAGCCGTATCGACCGGAGGAGACAAGATCATTCGAGCAGACTCTATCACGAAGACTGTGTATCTCTCAAGACTCTCCTCACTATGTTCACCCTGCTTGTGTAAACGCACTCTTACAAAGCACATTGGTCTTCCCTCCTTATCCAATCCATGCAAGAAGCTCTTCCCTAAGCGCATTTGAGCAAGGAAGTCATATCCTAGCTTCTTCTTTACTGGATCACTGCCATTTGCGTCATTCAAAGAGCCAAGTTCCCCATTCTTCATGATATCGTCGTCCACATGTACTTCTGTCGATCTCCATCTCATGGTCGAAACCATCATCACCAATGCCTTGTCAACGTCCCATTTTCTGGCCCTCAAGAATCTCAACAGAAGGGCGTCTGGGTGATCGTGCTTCACCATGCTCCAGAAAGTCGCCCGAAGTGACTCTGGGGACATGTTTGCCAAAGCATCGTGAAACTCCTTCGTCTGCCCATATTTATCGTCCTCAGCATGTGTGGCGTGTGTCTTCGAAGTTGGCGATTTCACGCCCGCATCGTCATCTTTCTTCCTGAATAGTGACATTCTCTTCTTCTTGGGCTTCGCTGAGTCTGTCGTATCTGACCTGGCTCTCCCATTCTCACTAACTGCGTCGCTCACATCCTTCTCTAGCAGGCCGAATACCTGAAGCACTGCAGCCCAGAATTGCTTTAGTGACTCTTCTTGTTCTGCCGTCAACGTTCCGGGTCGACCTGGAAGTGCTTCTCCAGTCATGATTGCGATTTCGCTTTCTCTATCGTTGTTCTGTCCCGGGACTATATCTACAGGTTGTTCTTGGTTTTTGGACTGTCTGCTGGTGCTGGAAGAGACAGCGAAGAGGACCGCGACGGCGCAAAAGAAAACAACGGCGGCTGAAGAAGCGTAGCTGGACTGAAGAGGTTTTGTGACTGGGTCTGGTTTATAGTGAAATTCTTCAAGAAATTGTCGTAGTGGCTTAGTTTTTTGGTGCTTACTCGGAAGTCGAGTGTTGAGAAAGCCGTTAGAGAATGGTCTTGCACCGCAATGTGATGATGCGTACAACCGCGGTCTGTGAATTTCTGGAGGAACGAGGGTTCGCAACAATCTCGGGTTCGGGTTTTCGTAATACGGAGTCAACACAGAGGATATCCTGGAGTAGTGAATTCGAGTGCGGCGCAACAGGGTTGGTTTAAACAGTTGAACTATTGCTGACTGGGTCATGGACAAAGAGGTCTTGCGACTCTTGCGGTGAAGGTGGGGTGTAGATGCAAGGTGTTGGTAAGCCGACCAGAACCAATCTCAGGATAGAATTCGAAGGAGAGAAGGGGGACAACTAGAACATGGAAGGGAGGATTGACTGGAGGGTGACTGGCTGCTGGGGAAGGATTTGCTTTGGTCCAGTGCACAATGAAGGAATGAATGATCTGTGTTTACTACCCCTCTCATCCGGGCGTGCCGCTACATGTAATTATAAGGCTTGGCATGCCCGGCTGGTTATGAGGGGTCAGAAGAGAAGCCCTGTTGATTGTTCGCAAGAAGTACCGAAAGTGCAAAATATAAAAATATGGAATCGAATTTAAGTTGATACTAACCGTGTATCGAAAATAGTGTAAATGTCATAAGATCCTTCCGTGACATTGTAAACAAACCCTAGTTATAATAAGTGGAGCTGGATCTCTGAGGGGTACTCGTTTACTAGTGGGTTTTGGACGGTCGTCGGCGCGTACTCTCTTCAAAACCAACAGAGCGCGATTGAGAGTTATTCCCCAGACGAGCGCAGACTAAACACGCATTGCATCGAGCACCAAAAAAAATCAACACGGAAGATCGCCGCAGAGACCTCCAGCCGATCATCTATACCTACGAGAAACCCGCGAGGAATCCATAAGCAGTGGTTTGACTAGCCCCGTCAACATGTCTTCAAGGACCCCCCAAACAGAAGCCAAAAGCAGCGCAAACAGGTCCAATTCTGGCACACGTAGACCTATCTCACGTCCTACGACTCCTCTACGACCCTCATCCAGGTCGTCCCTCCGCGAATCTGGCAAAGCCAGCCTGCGAGGCGCATCTGATCTCCCTCTCGAAGCCTTCGAGCCCTCCTTTGCGGAATTGAACGATAGCTTAGCGGATCTGGACGCGAATTTCATGCATTTAGCACTTCTGCAAGAGAGTTTGAGCCGGTTTAATAATAACTTCTCGTCGTTTCTTTACGGGTTAAATATGAATGCTTTCTGTGTGGATTTTCCGGAGGTGGGTAATGAAGAAGTGGGCATTATGAAAGTGTTGTTAATAAGTTTGAAGGCACCAATTCCAGATTCGTTTAGAAGAGCTAGAGATCAGGAAGAGAAACTAGGTAAGTTCATGGAAGCATGATTATTTCTAGTATACGCTGATATCACTAGGACGTTCGACTGGTTCAGATAGATTTCACGGAGAGATTGACGGAGAGACAACTTTCTTGTAAGTCATTCCACATTCCCTGATCTCTATTGCTCTAGCTCATTCATTTCAGGACAACGGATACCTCGTTCGTCGATAACCCTCCTACTTCCTCCAAAGCAACCTCGAAATTCTCCACTCCAGCTCCAGCTTCGAGGATTGGTGGCAGGGGAGGATCAGCACCAGCGGGAAGAGGAGGGGCAGCCCGTGGTGGATTGCGCGGTACGCGGGGTAGTGGTCTTGCAAGAGCTGCGAAAGGTCGGAGCGTGAAGTAGTGAAGATAACCCCCCATATGTAGCAAAGATACCCCAATATGAACCCTGAGCTAAGAATTCTGCGGAAACCATCTGCGTGATGTTCAATATCGGGAGGGATGTTAGAGAAAGGACGAGAGTCTGAATCTTGGAAAAGGACAAGTCTCATGTCGTATCATCCAGGAATCCAGAATTCTCCATCTCTACCTCCATGTCCTTGGTATTCTCTTTAGCTGCCAGTCGAGGTCCATTGTCTGTTCGGAGTCCAATTGCTGCCTCTGCTTCCTTTTGGGTATATGGTTCCGCCTTCAATGCCTTGACCCTATATCAAATCAGCTCAGCATGGGAATTTCTGAGAGAAGGCTTCCCCGAAATACGCACTGTCTCTTGTGGGTGCTGCCTTTGCGATGGGTGACCATGCTGTGCTCACTCTCAAACCATTTTGCGCATTCGACACAGTAGAACTGGCCTAAGCCTGGTAGATCCTCTGGTGCTTTGCTATTCTTGTGTTGCAGCAGGTGCTTTTGATCGGCCAAGTCAAGGTGGATTTGATCCAAGTCTCTATGCAACATGAGCGAAGGCCCTCCCCGGGAACTCCCAGAGACGGGAACAAAAATCGCACATACCTCAAACGTCTCCGGGTTTTCGTCTTGGTTGATTTCTGGGGGATTCCCATATTGCGAATGAATCTTGCCGGACGGCAGTGCTTGCTTGTGCTTGACTTGACCTGGGCTGGTTAAAATTGTGAATTGTGAAAAGGTTCGGAGCTGCCCCTAAGGCTAGTTCGAAAGAAGAAAAGCGCAGTTTCTGAGAAGGTCTGCAGGTCAAGCAAAACTTCCACTGGCCCACTTTGAGACTTTGAGTGAGTGGAGGCGGCCCTCTGGCCGCCGCCTGGGAAAGCAGCAGCGGATGTCGCCGAGTGAAGCGACATTCGGCTTTGGGGTAAATAAAAATTGTGCTCTGAATGTCCTGAGTCTGGGCTGGGACATTTGAATTGAAGAATTCACCGTCGGGATATGGATTGCCTGAAGCTTCAACTATGTGGCTGTAAATTGCATTCATGAGGGTAGCAAAGCACTCACATGCAAGCTGCTTTCCAAACCGTTCCTCCAACTGCGTGCTACTGCGTGCTACTAGTACAGTCCAGTCGAAGTCCGCTACCCCACACATATCTCTCTCCCTCGTCGCTGATTGGTTCTTCAATACCATTACACCATAGGACCAGAGAGCCTCTCCCACCTCAAGTGATCTTCGATGCCACAGCCCAAAGCGAATGAGAGAGCTTCCAAAAAGCGCGCAGGCCCGAAGGGTTGTTTTCACCCCGCTTGTGATTGGCCGATTCGGTTCACTCCTCGGTCCGGGGCTAGGGAGCCCGCCTTGTTATCTTGAGCTTCGTTCGGTTCTGTTTTCAGTCTTCTTCTCTTCCTTTCTCAACAACACACCCACCTCTCCACTCAAGATGCTTTCCACTTCGCGACAGCTCTTCGCTGCCACCCAGCGCAGGGCAATTGCCCATGGCATTCGCCGTATGGCGACTGTCAGCGATTCTCCACTTGATCGCAAGGTTCCTCAGAATATTCACGAATCTCACACAACGATTGATTACAAGAAGATGTCCGAGAACCTCGCCATTGTCCGCTCAAGGTTGAACCGTCCTCTTGCATACGCCGAGAAGATTCTCTATTCCCATCTTGACGACCCTCACGGCCAAGAGATCGAGCGTGGTGTCTCCTACCTGAAGCTCCGACCGGATCGGGTCGCATGTCAGGATGCCACAGCTCAAATGGCCATTCTGCAGTTCATGTCTGCTGGTATGCCATCAGTTGCAAACCCAACAACCGTCCACTGTGATCATTTGATTGAGGCACAAGTTGGTGGCGCAAAGGATCTTGCACGAGCTCAGGACATCAACAAGGAGGTCTACGACTTTCTATCCACGTCCTGCGCAAAGTACAACATTGGTTTCTGGAGACCCGGATCTGGTATCATTCACCAGATCATCCTCGAGAACTATGCTTTCCCTGGTGGTCTCTTGATCGGCACTGATTCGCACACTCCCAATGGTGGTGGTCTGGGCATGTGCGCTATTGGTGTTGGTATGAAGCTCTTTTCCGGATCTACCGACCTAGTACTGACCTTCAAACAGGTGGAGCTGATGCCGTCGATGTTATGGCCAATCTTCCTTGGGAATTGAAGGCACCAAAGGTCATTGGTGTTAAGCTTACTGGACAACTCTCTGGCTGGGCAACACCTAAGGGTACGTGGTATCATCCCGCAGAATCCTTAACTTGCTAACTGGTCTATAGACATTATCCTTAAGGTCGCTGGTATTCTCACTGTCAAGGGAGGAACTGGTGCCATCGTTGAGTATTTGTTAGTCCAGACCAATCTCTCACTTGTCGCATAGTTCTTCTGCGACATGTAAGAGCCCAAAACTGACTTCTCGCAGCGGTCCGGGTACAGAAACTATCAGTGCGACTGGAATGGGAACTATCTGTAAGTATCGCTCCCCAAACGTACTTCTACAGTAAAACTGACTATTCTAGGTAACATGGGAGGTACGCTTATCTACAATCCCCTCGAATGGACCAGAGTTCCTATAGTTGCCAGAAGCTCTGGAAACGTTTAAAAAGCACTTACTAACATTTTGTGCAGCCGAGATTGGTGCAACCACCTCCCTTTTCCCATTCAACGACCGAATGTATGATTACCTCGCGGCTACAAAGAGAAAGAACATTGGTGACTTTGCCCGTGTCTACGCCAAGGAGCTGAGAGAGGACGAGGGTGCAGAATACGATGAGTTGATTGAGATCAACCTTTCCGAGCTCGAGCCACACATCAACGGTCCCTTCACCCCCGATCTTGCCACTCCTATCTCTAAGTTCAGTGCGGCTGTCAAGGCCAACAACTGGCCCGAGGAGTTGAAGGTCGGTTTGATCGGTTCCTGCACAAACTCCTCGTACGAGGATATGTCTCGCGGAGCTTCGATTGCCCGGGATGCTTTGGATCACGGCGTCAAGGCCAAGTCTCTCTTCACCGTTACTCCAGGTTCCGAGCAAATTCGTGCCACAATCGAGCGTGATGGCCAACTCCAAACATTCGAAGAGTTTGGTGGTATGGTGCTTGGTGAGTATTCCGATGTTTCTTGCATGAGATTCTAGAAGAAACAAATTGGCTGACTTTTTGAATGTAGCCAATGCTTGTGGACCTTGTATCGGTAAGCCTATCTATACACTTCACTCTTCTATTCAAAACTAATCATTTTCCAGGTCAATGGGATCGTAAGGATGTCAAGAAGGGTGAAGCCAACTCTATCATCTCTTCCTACAACCGAAATTTCACTGGCCGTAACGATGCCAATCCAGCTACCCATTCCTTCGTTGCCTCTCCAGATCTCGTTGTCGCAATGACTATTGCAGGGTAAGTAAGGATTGGCTCTACGACTTTTCCGCGTACTAATGGTTTTCGAATAGCTCCCTACACTTCAACCCTCTCACCGATAAGTTAAAGGATAAGGATGGAAACGAGTTCCTCCTGTCCCCTCCATCAGGTGCCAGTCTGCCATCGAGAGGATATGACCCAGGACAGGATACCTACCAAGCCCCCCCGGCGACCCGCGACTCTGTTGATGTTGCAGTCTCACCAACCAGTGACAGACTCCAACTTCTTGAGCCTTTCACCGCATGGGACGGAAAGGACTTCACGGATGTGCCCATCCTGATTAAGTGCCAAGGAAAGACCACCACTGATCACATTTCCATGGCCGGCCCGTGGTTGAAGTACCGTGGACATTTGGACAACATCTCCAACAACATGTTGATTGGTGCCACCAACGCTGCCAACGGTGAGGCAAACAAGGTCCAGAACTTCACTACTGGTGAATTTGATGCCGTTCCCGCTACCGCTAGAGACTACAAGAAGAAGGGCATCCCATGGGTTGTCATCGGTGACTGGAATTATGGAGAGGGAAGTTCAAGAGAGCACGCTGCTCTGGAGCCTAGACATTTGGGAGGTATTGCCATTATCGTCCGCTCGTTCGCGCGTATTCACGAGACCAACTTGAAGAAACAAGGTATGCTTCCATTGACCTTCATCGATCCTGCAGATTACGACAAGATCCAGCCATACGACAAGGTTGATTTGCTCGCTACGGAGCTTGAGGTTGGCAAGCCAATGACTCTCAGAGTGCACCCTAAGGATGGAAAGACATTTGATATCAAGTTGGCACACACCTTTAACGCGCCACAAATCGAGTGGTTCAAGAATGGTTCGGCTTTGAACACGATGGCAAAGGCCCATGCGTCGTAAGGGATGGAGAGGCTGGTGTTTGGTTGTTTTTAACGCCCCTGTACTTATTTGCGACTGGTCTGGTGCGCTTCCTTAGGTATCAATGCATTTTTCCTACTTGTAATTAATGAGTCTGGTCACTTTTTGTGCCACGCATTGTGCTAGGCATTGTCTGTCCAATTACAATTAGTGAGTAGGCTGGTGACCTGATGGATATTCTCATGTCGAAGAGAGTCTTAATGCGCTTGAGGAAATCGGCGGATGCTGTCTTTGCAGAAAGAGTAAATCTCCACGGCTGGCAGCTGGCAAAGGAGTTCTGTCTGAGCCGTTCAAGCTATACGTAGATTCGGTTGTTATCAATTTGCGAAAAGACAGTGCTACAGGATATCGCGAGACCTGAATCTATCTTGAAGTCGAACACAACCAACATGTGTGCAGATATTCATGAATAGAGTGCGGCAAGTCGATGTACACAGCACAGCCTTGTCCAAACGGATCAGCCTTGAGCTACAGGGATCCTGGTTGTAAGCGACATTTCACTGCATTTGTCCTCCCCAAGTTCGGTCCCTCCTGCTCGACCCTGTCAAAAGTATCGTGCGACAACGACGACGATGTTGATAACCGTCTCTACAACCGACTGAACTCGAATAGCTTCTCAAATCCTAACCGTCGAGTTTTTCACCAGACATACACAAGAGCTACAAGCTGGACCTGTTGAGGACAATCCTCGCTCTAAACAATGGCTCCCAGTCTTCCGCAGTTCTCTGCGGCACGCATGCGCTCCTACATTTTCCGACTTCCTCTGTTTACTCGGGGCATCATTCTGGTTATCGTCCTTCTCTGGATCGCCAGCATACAGTCTGTCTGGGATGTGCAGAAATGGGGAGCTTTGATACCAGATGAGATTGGATTGAGCAGCAGTTTGTAACCCCTCTCTACGGACGGCCCTCAACAGGCTCATTCTTTCTAGAACTTGGCTAATATGTATTGCTATCCAGTGTACAGAACGAATACCTTCCCTTTGATCCACGCAGGCTTCTTTCACGCTTTCATGAATATACTGGCTTTGACACCCTTGCTTGAACGGTTCGAGGCAGAGCATGGGACTCTGACGACATTGGCACTCTTCATGGGACGTATGTAATTCCCGGGAATTTGAGAATCATTTTCCTTGTGCGGCAGAATGCTGACGAGAATACTAGCTCTTTCCACGATTCCGGCACTTCTCTACACATTCATCGAGAGAGGACTCTTGCACATGAATACCACGATCCTTGGAGCTAGGTAGGGCTTTGGGTTTCGAAGGTTTCGGGAATTTGTATTAACATGAGAATAGCATCTGGGTGTTTACTCTGATTGCAATGGAGGCGGTCAAGACCTACAAATCGAATCCATACTTCATGCTTGGAACAACACAAATACCAACCTGGATTACACCTTTTGTTATGGTATTGTTCGTCTCCGTACTGGTACCAAATACAAGCTTCCTAGGACATATCTGCGGATTAGCGTTTGGCTACGGATGTAAGTATTTGCTCGCCTGTTCCTCAATCTGCAATGCTGACTGTGTCAGGGGGACTTGGATATCTCAAGTTTCTCGCACCGCCGGAATGGGCTTTGCGTTGGATAGAGGGAAAATTGAACTTGCTTGGGAGACTCCCACATTACGTCTCGGTCGACCAGAAGACATATGGACGATACGGAGTCCTTCCAATCACAAACCCAACTATGTCTGGTGGAGGAGATGTTGCTATGGGCTATGTGGCTAGCTCGCAAAGACTAGGGCCTTGAACAGAAGAGGTAGAGGATGAGCCAGAGAGGGGGATCATGTAAACTGTTGTACAAAGACCAGGCATAGTTCGGCGTTGGACGGGGCTATTACTGGATTATTGGGCAACGGCAATTGTCGTCATTGTGAATATAGATATATGTGATTACGAAGTATTAAATAAATAATATGGGGGGTTATCCTCCGCTTTGCTCCTACCTTTACAGTTTGTTCTAAGTTGTGTTTGAGCTGTGTTGTCTTAAGACTTCGTGGGTAGGTAGGATTAATCTGTGGAGTGAGTTGCCAGTCGCGTCTGCTGGAGAGGCGCGACTTCACTTCAATTATAACTATCCTAAAGCAACACCACAAAATGCGCAACCAACCCTCAACTTAATTCGCTCCCTGAACATGGTCTCTCTCTTATGCAAGTGGCCCCTCCACATCTGCCATCAAATACTAATATACCATAGCTTCAGGCGTTTTGCTACGGCATAATCCGCTTTTGCTGAAGTTACCCCCCTACCTGTCCTTTCTCTGCATAGTTGTCGGCGTCGCATGGCTGCTCGTCCTTCCCCTGGACGACTACTCACGAAAAACATACATCTCGGAGAACGCACTGCTACCGGGCCAGGTCCATACCTACTTCGCCGGGAGCGACCAGAATGTGTTTCGAGGATACAAGCATGAAGTTGATGCGCTGGAGGGAAAGAGCAACATTGAGTATGAGATCTAGCTGCGAATGTGGAATGTTAGGCTGATGGGATTATAGAGTTAATGACAAGTTGGAGGAGTTCTTCAAAGCTTCTGGGCTGAAGGTTGCTAGGCAGAAGTACGAGTACAAATCTGCGGGGGAGACATATTCAGGGGAGAACATCTACGCCATTCTCCACGCCCCGAGAGGAGATGCCACGGAGGCCATTGTGCTTGTTGGAGCTTGGAAGAACATTGAAGAGGAGAGTAATCGAAGCGGAGTGGCTCTCGTTCTGACTTTGGCCCGGTATTTCAAGAGGTGGTCTCTTTGGTCCAAGGATATCATTTTCCTGGTTACAGCGGACAGCACGGCTGGACCACAGGCTTGGGTCGACGCCTATCATGATACACACCAGTCTCCAGCTATAGAATCTCTTCCACTAAAGAGTGGAGCTTTGCAAGGAGCTGTGGTTATTGACTACCCATTCGATCACCGATTCGAATCTATCCATGTCGTTTATGATGGAATTAACGGCCAGCTTCCCAACCTGGATCTCTTGAATACCGTGGTATCTATTGCAAGCGGCCAGATGGGTATCGGAGTCTCTATTCAGAAGATGTGGAAGCACTCAGACAAATACCAAGATAGACTCCAGACTATGCTTCGAGGCATGTTGAAGCAAGGCCTTGGCTACGCATCCGGACCTCACAGCAGTTTCATCCCGTACCACGTGGATGCTATTACGTTACAACCATTTGGAGAAGGGTGGCAAGACGAAATGGCTATGGGAAGAGTCATTGAAAGCACATTCCGAAGTTTGAACAACCTACTGGAGCATCTACATCAGAGCTTCTTCTTTTACCTGCTCATGCAATCCAGTCGCTTCGTCAGTATTGGTACTTACCTTCCAAGTGCCATGCTGGTGGCTGTCAACTTTACCATAATGGCTATTTTCCTCTGGATCAAGAGCGGTTCGCCAAAGGGTCTCACGAAAGGATCTTCTGCGAAGGGAGGGAAGAAGCAATTGGCTTCAGTGAAGGAAGTAAATGTTAAAGCACTCGTCCCAGAGGAAATTGTGACAGTTCGAGAAAGAGAGCTGTTCCTACCTCTGGCCGTGGTAGCAGGCCTCCAATTCCTAGGAGTCCTTCCCCTTTTCATCTTCAACCACACACCTCAAAATGTAAGCCTGCCAACTTCTCCCCCAAAAGATAAATCTAACCTTCACTAGATGCTCCAACCCGTGTTCATCTTCACAGTCATCCTGAACTGCATTCTTCCCTTCCTGCTCTCCAACAGCCTGATCCACTACTTCGCCCCAACAGCACAGCAATATACGCTTATAAAGGCTTTCTCCCTCCTCCTACTAGGGATGTTCCTCTCCGCGCTCGCAACCCTCAACTTCTCCCTCGCATTTTTAGTAGGCCTCTTCTCCGCCCCCTTAACCTACATCCAGCCCCTTCCTAAACACCCCATCATCGCCTTTATCCTCGCCATCCTCTTGACGCTCCTAGCTCCCACCACGATCGTGCTGGCTGGATCGTGGCACTGGGGATCGAGTATTGGGCAGGTATTGAAGGAGGCCGCGTTTGGGTGGGATGTCTGGGGTATGAATACGCAGGTTGTGGTTTGGTGTGTTTGGTGGCCGGCTTGGGTTGTGGGTATGATTCTGTTGTTTGGGAAGCCGAGGGTGGAGGGTGTAAAGGGGAATGTGAATGCTGTGGGGGGGTAGGTGGATGTGTATGTATATAGAGAATGGATGTACCGAGATTGTGAGCATGGTTGTCTAGCTTTGAGTAATACTTGTTGAAATCCCAATTTGAAAAGTCGTACATATTTCCTAAAGGGTACTGAGGGCATTTTGGTGTTCTCTGCGCGTCAAAAGTCAACTGAAAGTGCGGTATTTTCCTCGCTACTTTGCGAAGCTGGCTTTGATCCCCTGTTGGAGGCATGTACAACATCCCTCAAGATCTACATCAGCACTGGCCAGTCACAATTCATATTAGAGTGGCCTCCAGAAAGCTGGCTGGGAATCTAACTGTCGTGTTCAGAACTTACTTGTTTATTAACCAGTCATGCATCCAAACCACTGCAAGGTAACATCAACAAGAAGGCTCTCGTAGAATTTGTTTTAATTACAAATGTCAACCCAATGCCGCAATGACAAGGTATCTCATTCGTAACGACAAATGCCTGTTTCATGCTCAGAGATCTATTGTACATCCCAGCCAGTTGTCATCATGCCCAGACGCCATGCCATGCCAAATCAAGCGGCCCAAACATCCTGACCCTTCGACTCGATCCAGTTCCCAAGTTGGTTGACGCTCGAATCCCATTCCTGAAGTCTTAATCGCATATTATCGATTTGCTTCATGTCCAACACCTTAGGCTGAACCCAGTTGATTCGCGCGATCTCATCCACCTGGTCGATGCTTCCTCTCAACAATCCCAAGCTCAATGCCTTCATGATCAAGTGCTCAATCTCATCAGGTCGAACCTTGGTCTCTTCGGCGATGGTGCGGAAAGACATCTCACGGTCGTGAGGAGGTCTGCGGAAAACGGTCTCGGTCAAAGCAGCCAGGTAAATCTTCTGTCTCAATCCATCACGGTGTTCTGCAAGGAGGGTGTTGGAGGAAATGTGGCCAGCAAGAACATCGTACGCAGCAAGATCTCCACGGTTGAATGCGAACAGGAGCTCGTACAACCAAGTATCGTCCTTCTTCAAGTCGTTGAGGATTGGATGTAGCAGCAGTTCACCGAAGTTGTAAATAGTATCTGAGACTAGAGCGGCGATAGCAAGATCGTAAGCCCGGCTTCTACGCTCGGCGGGTGACAAATCAGTGACTTCGATACACGCAAGGTAGAGGAGGGCATTTCGGTAGTATGAGGCAAAGTCGAGTTTAGACTGCGTTTGTTAGCTAGGCATTTATTCCCTGGCGGTGTTGACAAACCTGGTAGTATTCGGCGTTGACACGGTAGAATGCTGCATGCACAATCGTCTCCACAGAGTCGAAATTATCCAATATCTTCTCCGACTTGTCCAAATCCTTTCTTGCACCCTCCAAATCCTTCAATTCAAGCTTCACTGTGGCTACAGCAACGGTGGCATAGACGTAGGCATCCTGAGAGTTGGGGTTGTTGACTTTGTTTGCCGCTGCAGTAAGGAAAGACAGACGCTCTTCACTAGCTGCGAACCCATTTAGCTGAAGTTCAGGGCTTCCAGATATATATTCCTACCTTTGCATTGCGAAGCTGCGCTCAAGGCCAGGGTAACAAGCTTGAGTTGGTTGATCTTGTCGGCGAAAGTGAGGATAAAGGTCTTGTAGAAGGCTAATCGTTGAGGGGCACTCTCTTTGTGGTTGAAGAATTGAATGAGGGTATCGGTCAACTGGTGCCACAGCTTGCGCTCCCAAAGATCTTCGAACTCAAGATACAGATGTTGTAGCTCGGCAGGGGCATTATCCCTCTGTTCCTCCAAGAAGCCGGGGATGTCGACGTTGTTGCTCATAGCTGCGCAGGACAAAGAAGGGTATTTCTGTGTCTGCTTGGAAGATAGCCTCAGCTCGCAGTGCAGGAGACCAAACAGTAAAGTCTGGGTGGGAGGTGAGTTGAGGAAAAGGTGGTAAAGTTGAAAATTGGATGTTGATGTTCGCTCAACCACCACCAGGCTGGGAGTTCGCGCGTGTACCTGGAAGCCTTTTGGCGGAGCTGCTCTGCTTGGCTCCCCGCTAAGCCTTCGCGAGGTTAGCGGTACTATACTTCAGAGCAGCTCCAGTTGACCAGGGTCGACTACAACCTCAATCGCACCTCTCTTCCACCTCGACGACAGTCAATTGATTTCGAGCACAACCGCAACGATGCAGAAGTCCTGCAGTCCGTCGAGTATGAATGGTCTCCGGACTGCCGTGCGGCTGGGGCGAAGCTCTGCCAGCAACACCCCTCTCAGACGGCACATCAGCGATGTTACTATCACGAGAACGGGCAAACCAATCATTCGGACGCAGGGTGGCAGGTCAGTACTTCTCTTGTTGGATCAATTGGGAAGTCTTCTAACTTGTGTTATTATAGGTCGTCTCTTGGAGGTAAATGGAAGGGCATACGACTGCTAGAGCGCTGGGCTGATCATGCTTATTAGGACACACTGTGACGGTCTTCGGTGCAACGGGATTTCTAGGACGATATATTGTCAACAGACTTGGTGCGATACCCACGATACTGTGACTGGAGTGCTTGGGGACTGACACCTGGGAAAATAGCCAGGCAAGGATGTACAGTCATTATTCCTTACCGCGAGGAAATGGCCAAACGCCATTTGAAGGTTGCAGGAGATTTGGGGCGGGTTGTATTCATGGTAGGATTGAGCGGTCTTTGGAGAGGAGATTTTGCTGAGTTGTTATTCAGGAATATGACCTCAGAAACACGGAATCCCTTGAAGAGAGTGTTAGACATTCCGATGTTGTCTACAATCTTGTTGGGCGGACGTACCCTACAAAGTATGTTTGAATATATATATATATATGGGAGGCGGCCTTCTGACAGTTTCAGGAACTTCGACCTCGAGGATGTCCATGTTGAAGGTGCTGAGAGAATCGCGGAAGCCGTTGCCAAATACGATGTTGACCGATTTATTCACGTCTCCTCATACAACGCCAATGTCAACTCTTCTTCGGAATTCTTCGCAACAAAGGTCAGCAGGAATTACAGCAAGAGGTCTATCAGTGCTAACTTCATTTCAGGGGCGTGGCGAGGCTGTAGTGCGTAGCATCTTCCCAGAAACCACTATCGTCCGGCCCGCTCCTCTTTTCGGATTTGAGGATAGATTGCTCCACAAGCTTGCTGGTGTAACAAACGTCCTTACTTCGAATCACATGCAAGAACGGTACTGGCCTGTTCATGTAAGTCTGACACAGTTCAGGATGTCTTCCAAGCTAACACGAGTCATAGGCCATTGATGTTGGTGAAGCGCTCGAGAAGATGCTCCACGATGACAGCACTGCTGAACAGACTTATGAGCTTTACGGCCCAAAGAACTACTCAACAGCGGAGATTGCTGAGTTGGTAGACAAGGAAATCATCAAGCATCGCCGTCACATCAACCTTCCTAAATCCATCCTGAAGCCAGCTGCTGGCCTCTTGAATAAAGCTCTTTGGTGGCCCGTCATCTCTGCCGATGAGGTCGAGAGAGAATTCATCGATCAACACATTGATCCATCCGCGAAGACATTCAAGGACCTCGGAATCGAGCCAGCTGAGCTCAGCAGTCTTACTTTCCATTACCTAGTAAGTAAATACTCTCTTGAAAGCGAACCACTTTCTGACTTTCTTTGTAGCAAGGATATCGAAGTGCTGCTTTCTACGACTTGCCGCCTGCGACAGAACGTGAGAAGAGGGAAGAGAAGAAGTATCTACACGTTCTTGACGACCAATAGAGTAAATGGTCTTTTTTGGCGTAGATGTAAACTGGACTAGCATTTGTACATATCAAAACCTTGAACTTGACAGTGACTTCCTTGGAACAAGAAACACTCAGTGATTAAAATGTCCCATAAAATGCCAAATATAAAGAACATATCTTCTACATCTAATCAATCTGATTTTGTAACCAATGTCTTGAATCATCCTCCTACGTAGCCAAATTTCGCCCCTGAATATCCAGCGGGGGCCAACAGCCAACTCGGCAAATTTTCTCGCCAAAGCTGGCCCCTCAGATCCATGACAGCGCAACTCACAACACCACCAAATACACCAAAAAATGGATGACACAGATGAAGACGAGACCCCGTACCCACCCCTCCTCATATCTCAGAAGACTTCGCTGACCAATCTAGAATGCTCTCGGGTTCCGCACTCTCAGCCCTGAAAGAATTCTACGCCGAGCGCGACGCCCGCGAGAAGCAGTTCGAGGATCTGAAAGCTGAAGCTGAGAAGAATGCTACGTCTTCTGTGCCGCTGAGTATGGATGCGTTTGCGGAGGATTGGAATGAATCTCAGTTCTGGGTGCGTTGCCCCACTCCAGAATCCTGTTCCCCAGCTGCATCTCAAGTGTTCAGAGCGGACATGTCATGCTGAGTGGGTGAGTGCTGTGGCTGATGGTTTTGATTCATGCACAGTATTCCGACGAGACTGCGAAAGCACTTGCTGAGGAGCTACTTGTTGGTGCTGGGTCTGGTACGAGTATTGCCGTTGTATCGACGCCGAGTGTGTTTGTTCAGTTGAAGAACATCTTGGTGTGTACTTCCCTCCTCCATCTTCCTTTCCATCCCAGGTCGAGACTGATAGTACTTAGGCTGCGAGTGGCAAAGAGGAGAACGAGAAACCAAAGCTATGGCTATTAGAGTTCGATAAAAGATTCGAGGTCTTTCCGGAGTTCATATTCTACGATTTCAAGAATCCTTTGAAATTGCCACGTGAGTAACATATATGATGATGGTGCTAGAAGGAGGGAGCGCTAATGGAATACAATGAATTGTAGCGGATATGAAGGCGAGTGTAGATCACATTATCTGCGATCCTCCGTTCTTGAGCGAAGACTGCCAGACCAAAGGTATAAAATTCTACTTGTGACTTTGTTGGGATTGGCTAAGTTCATCTGCAGCTGCTATGACGGTACGATGGCTGTCAAAATCCTGGGGAGCTGCGCCAGAGAAGAGATCTACGGACTCAAGACTCATTCTCTGCACTGGAGAGCGGATGGAAACTCTCATCAACAAGCTTTACCGTCCGCAGGGTATTGCAACTACAACCTTTGAACCTGCTCATTCTAAGGGCTTGAGCAATGAATTCTTCTGCTACGCGAATTTCGAATGCAAGAAGTGGAAGTGGAAAGAGGATCAGGATGGTTCTAAATCTTGATAATGTATGTCATGGTATGGAATTCAAGAAGGCTCTGATAGCCAATCTCTGTAACGTACAAGAGGCAGCCGTGAGGTACGGCAACCGTAAATCATGCTATTGTGACCATGATGCTGGGCTCTCATCGCCTGGGTATTGTTACATCCGACCCAATGTGAATAACGCCTAAAATGCATATCCATCCATTTCTACATTGGAAAATAACGCCGTGCTTCCCTTTCATGCCAATGATTGTATGACGTAGAATAAAATGAACGCCTCAGAATTCAGTACGTCTGACTTTGATGCCAATGTGACATTGTGGTCATTGAACTTGAACCACTGAAGATGTGTCAGCCTGAGATTCTCCGTTTGGACAAAGATGCACCTACCTGGTTGCCAACGCGCGAGTACGAGATGTAGTGACCTATGCAAATTAGTCATATGGTAGTGCCGTTGTTTGACTACAACTTACCTGTTTCCAGGTTGCCAACATGAACAACCACACTTTGAAGTTCATAGGTACAGCCTCTTGCCAGCTCCGGATTCTGCTTGGGATCTTGACCTCGAGCTCGGTTTGTGTAAGGGTACATGTCGAGCTTAAGCGGGAAAGAAACCTTGGTCTCGATCTTCGAAGCAGAACCATTGCTTTGCTTGAAGCGCTGTCAAACATGTCAGTAGGAAGTTGAGAAAAATGCAAGACGCAAAGCTACCTTCAGTTGGAGAGAAAGGACATTAGGTAGACTCTTGATGCTTGATAGCTTCTTGGCTTCCTTTGTTCCACAATTGTGACATGTGTATTCACAACGCTCTGCTTGCTTGTATTCTGCCTCAAGACATCGTTTTACACTTAATCCAGTAGTCTTAATGCTTTTCTTCTTCGATAGAACATCAAGCCCAAGACTGAGATCCATGAATTGTTGCACAGAGGTTCTAACTTCGCCACAACCTTGGCATGTGATAGTACTCTGTGTGCGACCGTAGAATGTCTGGTGAACGATACAATTACAGCTTGAGTCAGGTCTTGCACGCTTGGGTGATGGAGCACCGTCCTCCAATGCCTGTTTGTGGGCGTTGGCATTGATTTCGTGAAGCTCCTCAGTCAAGAATTGAAAGAATTCATGTGCGTCTTGCTCTTTGTTGCTTGCAAGTTCCTCATATGCCTTCCGTTTTGACATCCAGAAGCAGGCAAGCATGTTATGAGCTGAATATCCAACTGTCTCTGGTTGTGCATGGAATGCCTGGAACATCTCATCCATTGCACATGCTACGCAGTTCTTTCGAGTGCATTCGGAACTGCGGTGACCGTCGCCCAGATGGAAGTTTCGGAGTAGGGGATTCTGCATCAAGCTCTGGAGAATGACATTCATGTAGCACGTAGCCCCCATATTATAGATTCCCCGTATACCGCTAGCACGGCAAGGTGTGTTGTTCGTATTTACGGACATGAGCTGCGAGTCTTCTTTTGAAGCATCGGTAAACAGGTCGTCTAATTTTCGCTTCCGTGCTATTCACCGTAGAGTTAGTGTATAGATCTCGTAAATGACACGGCAGTAAGAAGTCAAATCTGCCACTTACAAGAGAAACTTCCTGTGCCGAGCTTACGCAATCTTAGATCCTCAAGAGTTGGGTCAAACACAAAATCGTTGCACATCTGGCAGAAGAGGTAGCCATTTCTGGACTCGACATCTAGGAGAGTTAGTTTCGGCGACTTCCGGATCTGCACTGTAATGGCACATACAGAACCGATGCTTGGTTTCCATTCCATGCTCGATACGACCGGATGCTGTTGTCGTGGCCGAACATTGGAGGCAGAGGTAGTTCGGTGTGAGAGTCGTGAGTGGCTGCCCATTGGAGGCTTTGGATGTTTGGGGTATAATCGGCGTGGTATCAGAGACCACACACATACAAGTCCTGTAATTACGTATAGTGTTCTCTAGAATATCAACGGGTCCTTCCAAGAGGATGCGTACATGTTCTAAGGGGTCGAGTTAGCATGCTAGCATGTAGTGTGAGGCAAGGCTGTGGGACTGGCAGCCCAGCGTTGAAATTGGAGAACCCACCACAGCCAAAGTGAGGCAGGCCTTGCTGAGCAGGTTTGATTTTTGGGACTCTGGGCGACGCCGGCGTCACGGGCCGTGAAGAACCCATGTTGTCAGTGGTTTGACGGACTTCAACTCGTGAGAGTTGGAGTTGGAGTTGGAGATGGATGCTGAAGCCTCGAGGTTTGGCTCATAAATCTAATCTGGCTGTCAGAGGTCCAGCCAATCAGCGGCAGGGTGCTCAGCCGAGGCAGGGGCTAGGGGCTACATCGCATTCACCCGCCAGAGAGCCGAAGGGAACTGTTGACCTTTCGTTAACATCAACACTGTCCAAATACCATGCCAGCAGCACCTCGTGTTGCAACTATCACAAGAATGGCTACGCAGTTGGTACCGTTGCAGGATGTGGAGAGATTAAGCATGTCTGTTATTCGAGTGCTTGGAGGAAACCCGGGGAAGGTAAGCCACTGTTTCGATTTCAAACTTCACGTCATCTGTCAGCTTTTCGCATTCCGCGTCTTCAGCGGGTTGAGAATTCATTCTTGGGTTTGCCCCTGGTCAGGTTTTTCTGCGATTTCTCTTTAGCTTTGGTTAGGGCTCCTGTCTTGTAGGTTAGACCGAGCTCCAGTAATTCTTTTCGACGCAGCTAGTCGACCCAGTTTTGATGTCTCAATACACCAGATAACGTTTTCCCTTTGAGCATCTTTTGTGGCTTTGCAGGCATTTATGTAGTAGTGCTGCAAGAGCCCGCCATTTGAACTTGAAAGGCTGCCCAAGAAGGCTGTCTAGAAAGCTCTTGGCACAACTGCCTAAAGTCATATTCCCAGTCCGGTTCATTTGGTTGTTTATTATTGTGGTTATGTGCCCTACTTCACTCTGTTCATTGCACACTACACACCGTTTCTCCCGGTAGCCATGCTATGATCCTTGAACCTATTCATCATTGAAATCCCGAGACGTCATCACTGACCCAGACCGTAGTTTACATTACAAGGTACCCTGACATCTGACATATATCATCATGAGGCTCTTCTTTCTGACGACCCCAGGTTCGAACACGTACATTGTTGGTACTGGACGGCAGCGGCTTCTCATCGATACCGGAGAAGGCAAACCCGCTTGGATTGCCTCCCTAAAGGACATCCTTCAAAAAGAAAACGCAACAGTCACCAAAGCTATCATCACTCACTGGCATCATGACCACCAAGGCGGAATCAAGCATTTGCTGGAGTACTCGCCATCAACCAGCATTTACAAGAACCAGCCAGACGACGGACAGCTTGATATTCAAGATGGCCAGCTGTTTCAAGTGGAGGGTGCATCGTTAAAGGCGGTCTTCTCGCCTGGCCATACCCAAGATCATATGGCCTTGGTACTCGAGGAGGAGGATGCTATGTTCACTGGCGATAATGTGCTCGGCCATGGAACCGCCGTCTTCGAAGATCTGCGAGTATATCTCAAAAGTCTAGAGTACATGATAGCTAAGTTCCGAGGACGAGCCTATCCCGGGCACGGCGCAGTTCTCGAGGATGGCCCAGGCAAAATCGTGGAGTACGTCAAACATAGACAACTCCGAGAGGACCAAGTGATCCAGGTTCTGAAGTCCTCGAAATCATCACCAGGTGTTGAGGCATCGAGCGATCCTGATGATTGGACCTCGATGGAGATCGTCAAAGTCATCTACAAAGACGTTCCCGAGAATCTTCATCTACCTGCGAATGGCGGTATCTTGCAGATCCTTCGAAAGCTCGAGGAGGAGGGGAAAGTCGGAGAGGATACAAAGTCGGAGAGATGGAGCATCAAGAATCGTGCCGTGTTGTGAATCGGGCTAGTGGTAGTATAATTACATTAGTAGAGGCTAATCAGAGCCAACGATGGGGCGAGCGTCGTGGGCATATTCGCGTTCATTTCAAGAACAGCATGCATTGGTGTTGAGACCGGCGTTGGGGCTCTTTCATTGTCCTTTGGGATAGGCAACAGGCCGCTGGACATTCTCTTCGCCGTAGCTGTGCCTCAAGAATGTGTAATTTAAATGCCACGTCATCCCCAGACTTTGGCTGGCGGATGTCATTGGGTTTCTGAACGAGCGGGTCTGCTGTATTAAGGTGTCAAGGTCAAGCCTCTAGGTGGCAAGTCCAACTAGATAGGAGGCTTCGGCTCGCATTTACCCCACCTAAGGATAAGCAGATCATGGTTCACTCCATTGGTCTTTTGCTGCTTGCGTATGCTTTTGTTCTCGCCGTTCCAATTTCAGGAATTATCGCTGGTTGTTGAACGGATGAGAAGATCTATTTTCAGAATTCATAGTGTAGAGAGGCCCCGTTGAGATACCTCAATGCGTGGTTGCAAGGCCCAAGGTGGCACGATGTAGCGGTTAAGCTCCACTCGAAATTGGAGGGATACCAATGTTATTGGCTGCCGTTTATAAAGCCAATGAAGTTCGACCTCGGAGAGTTACTCCGTCCAAAATCCACCTTAACAGCCCTAGCAGCCGAGAGAACCTACTTATCTACACATGGAATTGATGCTACAGTATGTGCCTCTAGCTCTGCCGTGGCGGTAGGCGTTCTAATCTTTGGATCTACGGCCATTTTTGTAGCTAGTAAGTGGCTATGAGTGCATGTGTGGAGAGGCTCGAGGGATCAGCGTCATAGGGAAGCTTAAACATTGCCAGGCATTCGGAGACGAGGACATCGCCGCTGAAGAGTTTCAACACCATGACACACTGTCCCCACCATCATTTCATTACCGATGCTTTGTAGATTGGCTTTGAAGTGTAGTGTATCTACTGATGCTACTTGATGTCGGGGAAAGGTTGTCGACCAGGTCTCCCACTAATTTGACCGGATGCAGCACGTGTAGGAGCCTAGACTTCACCCGTGCCTTGCTTTACAATATGAACAGCACAGAGGATGGGAATTGTATTCGGCTCGGAACTTCCATCTTATGCCCTCGAGGGAGGTGTCCACACCCATCTTTGTGCAGTCGTGGACTGAGCTGGGCTAGCTTGGGCTGGGCTGGGCTGGGCTGGGCTTTCTAGGTTGTGACCTTGGTCTGTGGGCGTATGACCTGATATCATCTCCCGGCAGCTACAGAACGGGGGAAAGCGCATTCAAAAAATGAGGGCATTCATATATTCTGCAGAGTAAGTCCGCTTTATCCGAACTTGCCGGGCACTCTGTACCCTTCCCAACCACGCCGCCGAACGTTTAATTAGCCACTCAAAAAACGACAGAGCTTACGCCAAGACCATAACCTGGCCATCGGGAGGAGAGGGAATCGCAGATGGCAAAAGTTATCAGCCTCGCGGAGATACAGTTTATCTGTATTACTAATGTGTCAGCGAAAATCTGCACCATCACCACTCTTCTCCGTTTCGCGGACATCTCTCCAGGCCCATTCAGAAACCGACTCTCACATGCTCTTCCGTTCATACAGTGTGCTTACATGATACTTCGATACTGTACATGGAATAGTTAGTTATAATATGTGTGCCACCCAGCGGAAACACGGCCAGCTCACTCACGACCGCCTTTTCTTGACTCACAGGCACCCTAGCTGGCATTGCTCTTTTCCTTTTTTCTACATAGTCTGCTTGATCATGCAGAAGTCTTCCTTGTCCACCCGTAGAGGAGGCACCATATTGCTTGCTCTGATGCGATGTGATGTGATGGATCGAGCTCGGTCGTCGGTCATAAGAACGGATTTCTCGGCGGCCAGTTGAGTTAAATAATCGTCATACCGCTCGCATTCGATTGCTCTTACCTTTCTATCATACATATATATCTATATATTTTCCTTTTTCCCTGCATCTGAAAGTGAAAGTGTGAATCCTCCTCTCACAAGTTCCTGTCATACTCAACATCACTTCACGGGTCCCGTCGTGAACTACCCATGCCTGCAAGCTTCAGTACCGGAGCCACCCCCGCCAGCTCTTGATTCGTCACAGTCCAGCTTCCTTAGCGAAACTTTCACAACAAACACATGCATTTGCCGTCGCAAAGACGTACAGCATTTGCTGGTATTGCACTTCTCAGCTTAACGGGGGTGGTGCTCGCACATAGTCATGATGAGAAAGACATGGTAATGAAAATGGGCCAGCCACCTCCCGCCCTGCCAACAACCATTCCATCGAGTGCTACGAAGCCAGACACCTATTTCCAATATAGGGAGCACTCGGCGCTGATGTTGGCGCACATTGCGCTTATGACAATTGGCTGGCTTTTTGTACTGCCGATCAGTGAGTGACTCTTGGCCACGGAGATGCAACCTTCTAACAGCACACAGGCGTGATGTTCTCAATCTCTCGATCACGGTTCAGTCTTCCGACACAGTTCGTTTTCCTAGCTGTCAACGCGATCGGTATCTCACTGGCCACAATCTATAATACACACACCCCGGATCTGTACCCCAATAACGCTCACCACAAGCTCGGCTGGGTTCTGACATGGGTTTTGGGCGCACAGCTGGTCATGGGAGTAATACATGCATATGCACGGAAAGATCGCTCAGGAAATGCCGAATTTACCCCCATTTCTGCGGAGGCTATTACAGAGCATCAGCGCATACACTCATTCAGACAGGCAGAGATCTACCGATTGTCTAATGACAGCGGGCATGGCACAGAGCCGAATACCGAATCACTTAGAAGCAACTCGCTTACCTCTGCCTCCGCCGACTCAATTGACTACCTCCCGGAGTTAGAGAACGAGGATGAAGAGAACCCGAAAGAAAAGCATGGTCTGATGCATGGCACTGCGGTGGATAAATACTTGGCAAATAAAATCCCAGCCCTTATTTGCTCTCCACTACTCAAGGTTCTTGGGTTTCTCTACAATGCAATCGACCGGGTTGTGTTGATTTTGGGTTTTGTTGCCACCACCAGTGGTATAGTCACCTATGGCGGCTTCTTCGTAAGTCAAGAGAACATATCTGGTGGACTATACTGACCATAGTAGATGGGATCTCGAGTCTTCAGCGGCCTGGCGCACTTCATCAAAGGAGGCGTATTTTTCTGGTACGGCATCCTGACACTTGGACGCTGGGCTGGTTGCTTTGCCGAAATTGGTTGGGCTTGGAATTTCAACCCTTCAAGAAGCAATCTACCATCAGCCGAGTTCGTAGAGAGTTTCCTGATTTTTTTCTACGGCGCTACAAATGTCTTCCTTGAGCATTTAGCGGCGTGGGGTCAAGCATGGACGGCTCAGGATCTCGAGCATCTCTCACTTACGTTGATGTTCTTTGGCGGAGGCCTGGTAAGTTATAAATGTCTAAATGGAAAATTGGGCTAATATTGATTAGTGCGGCATGGTTATTGAGTCCAGGAAAGTCCGAGACCTGCTGAATACGACCAAGCAATCGTCGATGTCACACCTTCCATACCACCCCAGTGAGCGCGAAGCAATCGAAGAACCCAAGAGCTACAGATTCTCTATGAACCCTCTCCCGGCTCTCGTTGTTCTTTTGCTGGGAATGATGATGAGTTCGCATCACCAGGAATCCATGGTTTCCACCATGATTCATGCCCAATGGGGGACTCTGCTAATGGGAGCTGCGTTTGCCCGTGGTGCGACGTACATTCTCTATTATTTGTCACCGCCAACATCAATATTGCCAAGCAGGCCGCCAACAGAATTAATTACTGCATTCTGCTTAATGGCTGGAGGTATGATTTTTATGGCAAGCGTAAGTCTTGTTTGACCCTTTAGTCTAATCTCCATACCCACTAACATTCTGCAGGCTCGAGACACCGTCATGGCAATGGAAAGCAACGGTCTTGATGCGATGTTCATTTTCACTGTCTCCATGGGAGTCATTACATTCCTCATGGCTTGGACCATAATCGTGGTTGCTATCAAAGGCTGGGCTGTGAGGAAGGAGAACAAGACGTTTGCATATCACGGAGTTGCATGAAGATGAATGATTTGACGAACTTTATTTGGCGGCATATGGCATGGCGCATCTGGACGATACCACTTGATTTTTCTCGCGTCTTCTCATATAGAATTTAATGATAATTTTTACTTTTCCAACGTTGGATTAGTGATGTCAGATATAGAACGAGACTGAAGCTTCACTTGTATTTGCCCCTGCGCTGATCAGAGACGGTACTGCAGTTGAATGATCTGGCATCAGAACTCTAATTGTGAAGTATAATCAAATTATTGTTATCGATCAGATAAAGAACAGACTTTACAAAATTCCATCTTGATCACTAGCCTCACGCAGCCTCGTTCATAGTGGCGTCGAGCCTCGTCCACGTGATATCCGAATAAAATAAAAATCTCCCTCGACAACTTAGCTTCTTCCATTCCCAAAACAAACCAATAAATTCAAAAATGGCACCAAAAGCCAGCGCCAAGCCGAGAAGGCATAAGAAGAGAAAGTCGAGAACTGAAGGTTTGTCGCAGTTTCTGGTAAATTGTGAAGCATGGTGCTAACGGAATGCAGTGTCATCAGGTAGCTCCGACAGCGAACCGGAGAGGAAGCAAGTCAAGACCAAGAAGAGCAGAAGCAAAGCGACCGGTGCTCAAGACCAAGGCGAGAGGCAATCGTCGTCATCTGCTGAGGAGACTACAGTCAGCCTCCTCTCTCTCACTCATTTTTATGACCTAACTAAGAAATTCCTCAGGTCATCGCAGCTGCAGCATCATCAAAGGAACCTAAAAATGCAGACATGGAAGCTGCGTTCGCCCAGTTCTACATGCAGCGTGCAACGGCGGAATTCGCGGATGATCTGGAAAGGTTGAGGACAAGTGATGATTTCAAGGATGAGGCTGTTCCGATGCTGATTGCGGCTTTGAAGGGCGGAACGGCCATGTTCTCGATGGAGGAGAAGAAGAGGATTGTGCTCGCTGGGAGGAGAAGGGGGATTGAGATTGGGGATTGAAGTTTGTGTGGGAATTTGCGGTAGAATTAGGGGTTTGGGGAATTGTACTGCTGCTTCTCTCGCTGTCCATATTCGGAAAGAGGTTAACTTAAACTGGATTACAGCGCAGGCGGAATCAGAGGATAGACGCTGACTGCGAGGAGCTACCGACAGATCACCACCACTTTCCATAGAATACTCAAGCCATCCTCTGGAAATGACCTTGCTAACCCTGCTCCGAAGGCATGTCGAGCCTCTTTGTATGTTGTTCAGCTCCAAGGATTTTCATCCGGTAGAAATAGCTTCCATTCAAGCTGTTACAGTACATCGAAGTGCATCCTCAACCTACTGTTTACTTTTCGTTTCTCTGCAGATGGCGGCCGCAGATCTATGCTGCCAAGCAATCCCCATGTGTAGCATGCTAGAGAGCTGAATAGGTAATCAAGCCGGTTTTAGAGATTGGGCAGGTCCGGAAGGGGCAAGCCTCAGGTTGCGCCAGGATTGTATCCAGATTCTTGGCTCCATTTTGCAACACCTAATTTCTTGGTGACTCGGGTTGTCGGATCTAATGTCGATTGTCGACTCCTTTATCAACCAGATCTCCAAGTAGGATGCTCATTTCGGGCAGTGTTTACCTATACACAGCATTTCCCGGACGACCACAGCTGTGATCTGGAACGTCATATACCTCCCGTTTTCTGTTCCTTTCTCTTGCTGTAAGAAGCCCAGACTCTGGAAGATTGGCAATTCTCGACCGCCACTTTTCTGATATGCGGTGTTCTTCCTGTGAAGCGGGTTGCTACACATTCAACCTGAAGGCAACAAATTGTTCACGTAACAGATGTTCTAGATCGCCATTACGAGTAACACGGAAAGGCCCCATATCCGCATTCCATATACATTCTAGGATTGTTGTATCGCGGCACATGGATGATGATCGACTAACAAGTAACATGGAATTCCCACTCTCTTCGCCATCGGGTATCACACACAGTGACTTCTCGGGTAGTGGGGGGTGATGTCGTGTAGCAATAAGAGATTCCGTGTCATTCGGCGGACAAGCTATAAGTATAGTCAGCCCTTACTGCTCAAGGGGTTTGGTACCAACAGTGATATTCTTGAGTCAACTCCAGTACCAACAGTCCACACTAATACATCAACATCACTCTAACTCCGTCAATCCCATCAACCATCACCATCTATCTCTGAATTACAGCTCGCGTCATCGTACTCTCTCACGCAGCCATCCTATCAGCTGCTCTCAACAACCCTCTTACTAAGCAACTATCACTTGCAACCTTCGATATAACAACTACCACGATTGACGACGTGCCCACACGTCTAGACCCTTTGTTTTCAGAATGAGGAATGTCCCTCCCCGAAGTGAAAGACTTGAGGAATGTCCCTCCCCGAAGTGAAAGACTTGGAGTAAAGACATCACCAACCAACGCTTAAGCATCGCACATCTAAATAACTAAACGCTAACATACCTCAAGAGTAAAGCTTTACTCACAAAGCTTCTTGGGCGAGCATTACGAATCGATGGAAGCCATGGCAGGTCAGCGATATACTTGTGCCGTCCTCACTCGGAATTTCACTTGTTCATCCGTTGTTCTCGGGAAGAGCCTTAGTTACTATGTCTTCTTCGAGGAGAAGGATTGCGGGAAGTATATATATGTTCTAGAGAGTCGCGGAAAGCCCGTTGGATTTTGGCAGCCCCAGGGGGTTGAAATTGCCTAGTATTGCGTGTCTACCTCCCTGAGTAGTCATGGAGAGACATTTGGTAGTGATTTAACTTACGGCTTTCGCTTGACTTGGCCTGTTTTTAGTCGTATTTGCGTCCTGATAGCAAGGACTGGGTACCTGGAAGCTGCGCTTCATCTATCGCCTACTTAGCTCTACTCCAGAATTTAATTCAGATTCAGGTCCCAAGATTATCCCTTTAGAGAGCGTAGATCATGGGTACAAGTGACTTGCTAGAGATCAAGAGGTGCATTTATCTATTTGTACGACAAACTTTGGACCCCTAGAATCTCGCATGAAGCAGAAGAGGGGTTTGGAGTAACTCTACAGATGGAGGCGTCTGTTTCTTCATATCATAAGAATAATATGGACTCTATTGCGCTTTCTCAAGGAAAAAGTGTACGGATATATTTACTTTGCTTACCTTTTGCCAACTCCTTGGGCTGTTGTAGAAACCTCCCCTGCGGACTAGAAATGGCTGATTTGACTATATGTTGACAAAAGAATAATGACAGATAAAATACATGTCTATTTCACCGAACAACAACAGCCACTTTGGTCTACATGCAAAATTATACGGAGGACAAGGAAGTGCCTTTGTTACAAGCATGGAGGCTCGTTTCCATATGCCCCAATCTTCCCCACACCTAGCTCATAAAAATAGTATAAAGTAAAAAAGCAACAAGTGTCACACAATTACCCATCAGAACTTACTAGAAATAAATCAACGCGAAAATGCAAAAATCATAAAGCACCTCAACAAAAATAACCAAAACGTCACCAGCAGGATTTGAACCTACGAGGCCGAAACCATAAGATAACTGAACTCAACCCAAGTCTTACCCATTAACCACTCTGGCATAGTGATGGAACTTAATATACTCGAGAGTGTGTCTAGCAACATTATTTATGCTTCTCTTATTTCGGTCTAAGACCACTTTACACAACTGGCAATCCAAGTCAGCCCATTAGAGCCGGAGAATTACCGATTTGCCTTATGTGAGGGAATATATTGGTGAAGTCTTTAATTCCATGCATATCAGAACCTAGACTTGTGCTGATTTAACAAGTATCTGACTTCAATCATTAGCGCGCTAAGAACTTACAATTCAATTATTATATGATTTTCTGATCATGACATTGGAAGTTCGTACGGCTGCTATCGTTCTGTTTCTTTATACTTCCCCTCTTTCGGATCTTACTTTCCTAGTATTCTTTGCTCCTTCATAGTTCTTCCCACGATACGGATCTCTTTGATGAAGCGAGTTCGATTCTGGAATATCAGATATGCCTCTATACCAGCTTGCTGCTAAGGTGAGCTACTCAAAACGCGTAAGTCTGCCCAGGATGTCCATATGGTAAAGGCACCACCAAGCAAATATGAGAGCGAAACTAATATTTGATATGGCGGTACAATTGACAGTCAGGGCCCCAGGGAGTCCCCAGACAGTCACAACAATAGATTAGGATGTAATGAATAAGGCATATTCGCACATGATAAAAATAATCCTGGCCCCTACGTTTGGCCTTGGCTGATGATACTCAATGCAGTGCTTTACTGTAAAGGGCGAGAGAAAGACAAATCTGCAGACGGAGATCATTCAGCATCTCGCAGGGGCAAGCCTGATGATGGAGACCTAGCACCACTGCGATTTCCCGGAGAAATCTATGAGCATCTCGAGCGTGAGCAAGATAAGGCGCCATACACGGATAAGTTGCAGCAGCTCCACTGGAAGCATAGCTTTCATCCTCCTGTAAATGTCTCTCCGAGTCGTCGCTGTGTATTTGACACAATTGCAGAGCACTTTTCCATCACATTCGGGGAGGATTTCATGTTCCTCAAGGTTTGTTGTATTGAGTATCTTCCTGCATAGCGTGGAAGTTGTATGCCACCAATATCATTCCCACCAGCGAGTATCCATGCATGAGCTACACTTAGGCAGCGATCGTGACCTCGACCTCGACACCAGCCTCAATGTTGATGATGATTTGCTTGACAACCTCGGTTGGGGCGTTGAGACTGTGAAATACGTCAGCACTACTGCAACCACACCATGGCATATCGAATCACATACTCAATGAGACGCTTGTGGATTCTCATCTCGAAGGTATCCCAGGTCTTGGAACCCTCACCACAGGGTGTCTTTCGGGTGGTGACCTTGAGGGTCTTGGTTGGCAGACGGACTGGGCCCTTGACGCGGAGGTCCTTTCCCTTGGCACGCTCGATGAGCTCCTGGCAGACCTTCTCGAGGGATTGGACCTTTCGGCTGGTTAAGGTGATTCGGATCTTGTGGGTTTTCTGCGAGCGTGGAATCAGTAGGCGCCGCTCCAAATTACAGCTCCAACTTCAGCTCTAAAACGTACTGGGCCCTCGCCGAATTCCTTCTCTGGCTTTTGGTAAGACATTTTTGTGTATGGTAGTCCTTCACGACTCGATCGTATGATTCGGCAAAGTGATGAAGGTGATCTGGAATTTGCGGTTTGCAGTTGTCGATGACGAGAAAAGATTGCCCTGGATCGCGATTAGAAAAGAGTTGTGGGTGAGAAGTCTTGGCGGTACCGTATTAAGCGAAGCTGGCTCTGATTGGTGGCGCTTTGTTCCTTCTTCAGCCTTGCTGCACGGCATTGTCATCATCGAATTGAACCCGCAGATTTCGAGACGAGACAGGAAATCACTCATTCTGAGTCAAACGGCGTGGGAATTTCCTTTGGCTTGGATCATGAGTGAGTGGAGGTGAATGTAAGTGGTCTTGATACCCTTAAACGGGGTCCATTCTTGAAGAGGGTGTTTATGGCCACGATTCCTCCCATCTTTTCTCTCACAAGATTACAAAATGGCTCTTTCCAGCATCCCGAAATTCGTTCCTTTCCCGGAAGCGGCATGGAGGAATCAGATTGTCCCAGAAGAATGGGAAGCTTGTCTAGATGCATGGATCGCCCTCGCTGGAGCTCACCTCGCCTCACTCGGGTCCGAGTTTGCTCGATCGTCAAAGACTGATGAATCCTTGCCAACTTTCCTCACTTCATATGCTGCAGAAACAGCATTATCGAATGACATTTCATCCTCTCCAAATTTATCCAAGGAGAAACAGCTACGGAAGTTAGCGTACCTGCTGTCAACCCGACTATTGGAATGTGAGCACCCTCCTGGATCGATTCTTTTATGGCAGTTCCTGGCAGATCTCAGCAAGATCTATGGGCAGAGCAATGGCAGCAAACTCGCAACTCTCGCTTGGACCAGACATGCGTCTCACTTGGAAAACTCACTGGCATCACTCAAAACTTCTCTGATAAAGGAGCTGGAAGCTGGGCTGAAGTGTGATCTGAAGAAAGTGGAATCGAAACTCAAACGTCTCGATCACCTTCTCCATGCATCTCCTCAGACGGCCGCTTTCTTCATGGCTGGAAGTGATTTTGTGGATTCTCTCATCAGTTGCTTCAAGATTATGAACCCTCCACTACGGAAAACAATTGTCTCGACCCTGTATCTCTGTCTGATTGGACTTCCGGAAGGAGAGAAGCCGAACTTTTCCTCACTGGTCGACCAGCTTTACTCCTTGAAGGCTGCGGCAGATGCGCACAAGGCAGGGCCGACGAATGTCAACGACTCGCTGGTAGCTGAGCTGGTCACTGACACGCCAGTCCTCAAGCAACTTCAACAGCGGATCGAATCTAGTGGTACCGGGTCAGTCAGAGCGAAGTCCATTCTCAAATCTCTTGCTGAATTCAAGAAACCTGTCACTGGTGGGAGACCAGCAAGAGTGAGCAAGAAGGAAGTCAACAAAGGCAAGGGCGTTGCAATTGGTGATTCGGGATTTGGTCAGATTCATGTACACCGGATGAGCTTGATCTCTCAAGTTCAGGATCTATTCCCAGACCTTGGATCAGGCTTCATTGTAAAACTGCTCGATGAGTATGGCGACAATGTTGAGCAAGTCATCGGTCACCTCCTAGAAGGATCTCTACCACCACATCTAGAAAATGCCGATCGGTCGGAAGAACTGTAAGATTTCCCATCCAACAAGCCCAAAATGAGTCTCCTAACAACTTACAGTGGCCCGAATCATCAGCACATACCTGACATGGCACCAAGCACCACGCCTCCACAACTCCCAATCCGCCGTAATGTTTTCGACGACGACGAATTCGATCAACTAGCTGTCGACACATCAAGACTCCACTTCGGGCGCCGCAACCCCGACAAAACCGCCGACGACATCCTCCGAGACCGATCGAACGCATCTCGTAAAGCTGCGATCTTCTCAGCACTAGCAACATTCGACTCCGACGACGATGAACGAGACGATACCTACGACGTCGAGGACGTAGGTGGCACAGTCGACTCCGCAACACCTGGAAATAACCCCGAGGAAGCGAATTCAGACGTCCGAGATGCTCACGATGAAGCTCTTTTCAGAGCGTACAAGTCAACACCAGATGTATTCGGTCGTGATGCTGCGACTCGCAGAGGAAAGCCAAGACAATCGCTCAAAGACGAGACTGGAATGACAGACGAAGCTATCGAAGGCTGGGGACTCATGCTCTCACGAGATCCCAGACAGATGCGACGTCTCGAAGCGAAATTTACTTCGTTCACTGGGGCGCAGAGAGATCTGGGACCGACGGCTTGGAGAGCCAGTCCTGCTGGTTCTGGCACGGAGGATTCCGATCATGCCAGTGATCGTGGGAGGGGAGGGAGACTGAGAGGGGCGCCGCGTGGTGGGAGGGGGAGGGGACGAGGAAATGTTGCGGGTTCGAATGGGGATAAGGAGACTGAGGCTGCGAGGAATAGGAAGGAGGCTAATAAGGGGTCGAGAGCGAATCATAATAGGAGAGATCAGAGGGCTAAGAAGATGGCTAGGGGTGGATTTCCTGGCTAGATTCGCTTACCCTATTTTATGATATTCATAGAAATGATGAATTGAGAAATGCTTTATGACCCGCACAGATCCGTTGTTAAGGAAGCGTATATTTACTCAAAAGGTGCACAACAAAATAAGCGACTTCCATACATCATCTCCAAAATTCCACCTTCCTAGCCCTCCCATCCCGCCGCGATCCAAAACATATCTAGCAAACCAGCCAGCCAGCCACTCAAGACCCAACAACCTTCTCTTTCAAACTCTCCACAACAGTAGCACTCTTTTCCTTGAAGGTCAACCCGCCACCAAAACTATGCTCACTATTCCCACCACCATTCATAACCACACCCTCCGTGACGCCAGTCTCGAAAGCGCAACTTCCCATATCGAGTTTGGTAGCTGGACCGCTGGGAGAGATGTCGAAGTCGAAGATGTCCATGGGCAGGCCGAGGGTTGTGCATGCGCTGGGGGTGTTAATTTCGGGACTTATCTTTTGTCTTTTGGGAGGGGATGAGGAATAAGAGGGGTGGAGCTAAGCCTGGATAGGGAAATGCTTGATGTGATGAGATAGGATGGGATGAGGAGGACGACTTACTTGGGGATGTCGACGATTCCAGCGACGTGCCCTTGCACTGGGGCGCAGGAGAGGAGGAGGTAGACCTGGTAGTCTGAGTATCCGAAGCGGCGGAGGTATTCGATACATCCTGGAATAGTCAGTCGCTTGCGATACATACATCCTTACTTCTCAACGGGAAACTTTACGGAGGATAGTCTGTCTATAAGCAACCGTAACATCCATATAATGCTATTCAAATATCAGCATTTAATTCTATCCACCCATGAACAAAAAGAAAGAAATAAAAAGGACACAAACCTGCTTCCCATGCTGATCGACCGAGAACCCCTCAAATGTCAAATACCTTCCTGGGCCATAATGCGGCTCCACCGGTCCCGGAAGATAAATCGGAGACTTCATCCCCAAATCCGCCATCCCATTCTTCATGACCTTGAAATTGATAGTGATGACCCCGGACATTTCGATAGCGCCACAGAATGAGATCTCGCCGTCTCCTTGTGAGAAATGGAGGTCACCAACGCTAAATTTGGCGCCGGGGACGTGGATGGGGAGATAGACTTTGCTGCCACGGCTGAGGTTTTTGATGTCGCAGTTTCCGCCGTGTTCAGGGCGGCCTAGGGTGCGTTAGGTTTGGCGTTGGGATGTTTGAGAATGGGCTCGGGGTTTGGGGAAAGGGGATTGACTTGCCTGGGATTGTTCGGGCTCCTTCACGCCCGACTTTCTCCTTGATCTCCTCGCTGGCTGAGCCGGCGTGGACGTTTTGGGCGTTTGGTGGCTGGGCGACGATTCGGTCGAGTTTATTTGCTGCGATGAGCTCGCCCTCCCGCTTGTTCCATGTTGCGAGGACCTGTTGAGCGAGTGAGTAAGATGTATCTTGAATATGTCTGGAGTACTGTACACACCTCTGCTGATGGAGCACAGCCTAGAATGCCCGGGTGGATCAAGCCGGGGAATTTGACGTGTGGGAGATGGCGAGAGGTGCAGTAAATGCCTTCGAAATCCCAGATTGCCTTTGCTCTGCGGGAAGTAAGTAAATGATTAGGAAGTCAAGATCGAAGTAAATAAAAAGGAAGAAACCCTCCAGAGTAAGATACTAGAGTGTACAAATCTCTTGCCTCCAAGACTGGAAGTATGAATGTAAAATGATAACGTTTCGACGCCCACAGAGCTTTCAGTAATTGCGGAATCACAAGTCCAAAAGGTAAGGACTTCAAGGAAAGTGTCACAGAGGGCTTGCTCCACCAAAGACAAAGCTCGAGACACCGACTTACGCAGAAGGATAAAGCTCATCCAAGAACCCGCCACCGTTACTCTTCTCAAACACACCTACCAGGAAATTTAGAACAAAACAACCCATAATAAGATATGCAAGTCTACGAACCAGTCTATTCAAAAGTCAGTAAACACACGCCCAAGTATAAAAGAAGACAGCTCTCAAATGCAAGTACCAAGAACTTACAAAACCCCAAGGATGGTCTTGATGTGGCTGCACATCCATAATCTCCACTAGCAAGACATCGCCCGGCTCCGCGGTCTCGATCTCGAATGGTCCGGAGAGATAATGGATCTTAGTGAGATCAACGTTCTTTACGTCGTCTGCGCTGTCGTTGTTTCCTGCATTTAAATATTAAAGATAAGTACACAGTACCGTTTTCATTGAGTCAATTGCAATTGTGTGAGGTTCATACCGATTTGGCCTCCTGTCCAATCGACCTGTCTTGCTGTTAGTACTTAGCTTTTCGTACAGAGAAGAGGTGAGCTTGAGAACGCACACATTCTATCTTCACGGTTTCCCCGTTCTTAATAGTTCCTGCGAAAGGAATATCCGGATGCCATCGGTTATGAAGTTTTGGTTGGGTCTCTGCTGGGGTGTCCAGAGAGACTGGACAGATGTTACGAATGCCGGTCTTGCCCATGGTGAAGGTTGTGAGTAAGTAAGGAGATATCTGAGGTAAGTGATTAAGGTGGGGTAAGGGCTTGGTGGGGTAATCTTGGCTGTGGAGGATGGCCGAAGGAAGCCTTTCAAAGGAGAGAATAAATAATGAATGAGGAAATCGAGGAGATGGGAGAGGTTCGATTTGGATTTATGAACATACCCCGCAGAGTAATGACATGCCAGTAGTGGGATTGATGCTCGCCATCATCACTGCTTTGTACTGTCACAGGAACGAATAGGAGCTTGCACGTAGTTAGTTGGTGGCCGATAAGAGCTGGCCGACGTTATCGGCAGCTTGCCCCTCTTTTGTACAACGCGGATCCAGACACACCACTAGCTGGACAGAGTATAAGTATCCGGAGGGGAGGTAGCTATTTACTAGATGCGGGGATTTTTATTGAGTAATGGCATAGCTTTTAATTCTTACAACTTGGCGGAATGATCCCGGCCTGTCGCGACAGCCCTCATCCCTCGTCGTGTATAGTATGTACTGTACATGCAATCCTCTTCAGGACATTGTATCTTCGTTTCTCATGGCTGACGTCAAGGATGTTGGCAGTAAAGCTGTGCTGTATTCCTTTCATTTCTTGTTTTTTGCCGACTACCTAGATCTCAACTCGGCGTAGGGTGGTGGTAGTCCTGGAGGAACTGCTGACGAACTGCCGGTTTCCAAGGGATTTTGAGCAGGCCGACTAGTGTTCAAGTTGCTATGCTGTGTGTGGGCATCAAGGTTCGAGAGTTTGAGGTTCAAAAACTCATGCTTGTTCTTCCACTGTTGTTGGCTTGCCGCAAAGCCTTCGCTCTGGGCTGGTGGTGGTGGAGGGTCTGTGACTTTGGTAATAAGGTATGCTGTAGATGCTTCGGCAATGCCGTAGATGAGAACTCCTAGTAGAGGAATTCGAAGGAAGATATAGAATCCAACACCAAATCCAAACAGAAGCCCTTCTCTGTCGTGGAACCAGTGCTTCTTCTGTTCCCTGGTGAATCGAATTCGGGAAAAGTATGGCTCAAGCTGGGAAAACAGTTAGTAAATAGTTAAATTCTTATCTTGAATGTCCAAGTTCCATGGAAATATCCAAGACATTTAAATGTTTGAAGTTGGATATTGAGTCAGACAGGTGTAAAGGGAAAAAGAACTCACCAGCTCTCTCATCAGACTCCTAGAAGAGAAATAGCTCTGCAAGAATATGACAAGGTATCTTTTGGGCAAGAAGATGCCAGTTCCAAACACAATTGCCGCAGGACCGAGGCCAGCTACCGAGTTGAAGGTATAAAAACTGGCAGCTGGAAGAACCAGACGACCAACATACGGAACGTATGAAAGGGCAAAGACAGCAAGTGAAAGTCCTGCCTTCTTTCCAAATCTCATCAAGAACATTGTCACAGCTTCTGCCGTACTTGTAGAATTTGTGCTGCCATCTCTAGTTGAGTATTTTCGTAGGTTCGGGTAATATGTCTCTCGCAAAGTCGAAATGTCTTCTCCCTTGTGCTTCGCATAGTATGTTTGGTCCACCCAGGCAAGTGAGTCCATGAACCTGGCTCCCATTAGTAGGTGATGGTTGTTATAAATGAAGAGACTTACATATTATCAAGTGTTGGCGTAATGTATCTCATCAATGTCATGAGGAAGAAAGGAACTTGCAGGACATAGTTCTGTATAAAGTCAAGCCCGCTGACTACGTCATCGTCCCAAGTCGAATTCGTGAAGTCGAATATAAAACTCAAGAACCACAAGAGAACTTTGATTCCTATGACCTGCGGGATGTTTTAGCAACCTGGAAGTCCAAAGGAGCGGGGTGATTCCGACTGGAATGTAAATGAGCAATCGTATGGCAATGCCTGCGCCAACAGCAATAGCAGCTTGTTTGTAATGTTCGGATGTAAAGAGGGCGGGGTTCTGCAATGCTCGTAAAGCTTTGAGATATCAGCACAGGAACATGAAATCAGAGCTGGACATCGAGGTAGAATGACTGACTGACCTCCCACTACAGTAAGCTGGGCTCCACGAAGAATTGCATTGGGATCGAAATTGGAAACAGCCAGTTTCTTCTTGAGCTCTTCCTGGGTCAGGAGCGGCCTCTGCGTTTTGGATCTGCTCTCCGCCATAGTTGGTGCTTTTACGAACCGTTGCAAGCTCCAGGTTGTTCGAGGTCAACAGTCAACAACGAACAGTCAGTCAATGCTCTCCGGATTCCCAGAATGTGGATGCGCGTCACGTCACGTCACGTCAGCATCATTGCTGCCCTGTCTGGCTGTGCATCCTGGCCTGGTTTCCGGGCGGCGGGGCGGGGCGGGGCGGGGCGGGTCTAACCCACCGGGCTGTCTTAGCGCCTCGCGTGAAGTGGAACAGGAGGAGGCTGGCACTACTCGTACAGTATGGGGACATTGACTTCGCGCCGCCCGCGATCTTGTCTCGTACCTGACACGACCAGGACCAGGAGGACCAGGAGCTTGGATCTTCCTTATGATCCTTCGACATCTCAACACAATCTATACAATTTGCATACAAGCTTCCTCTGGCTTGCATTGCATATCCTCGCCATCAGACGGCCAGTGCGCTTGAGCTTTGTTAACAGCCGGGAAACCTGCCGCCAGCCATACCCCGAGTTTGACTCTTCAATGGAAGCTGGTTGTCGTGATACACTGTATCCAAATCTCAACGTCCTTCGAACGTCTACGCCCCCACCGGTCTTCGTTCTATCATGATCACCAGGCAGTAGAGAGAAGCTTTAATATCGATAACAGCCTGTCATGGCTTCAAATCCAGCCACCCCAGCTCCACGACGCTCGTCCAGTCTTCCAGTCGGACGACTTACCTCCAGCAGTCCAGATCCGCAGATCGAGATTCTGTTTACCCTGCCATCAGTTCGTATCATATCATTCACAACCTCTTCGAGACCTTCGTCTAGACCTGGTTCCAGCAATGGATCGATGCTTGTTGAGGAGGAGCCGGGAACTTTATCATGGGTCTCTCGTTTTGAGAGAACCATCGCTGTTGGTATGGAAGACGCCCATTGCCTATCCGGACTCTCGCCGTCTTGGAATGTCGACTAATTAGAAACTCAGGACCCTTGCGTATTTACAGAGCCCCAGGATCAGTCGCATTTTTGAGCTGCGCCAACGCGTTACGACCAATATTACCCAAGTCTCAGGCATGGTGTGTGGATGGAAACAGCAAATTCGTCCTACAAATCCGACCGCCTCAATACTGGCGAATCGAAGTCCCGAACAAGACATCAGATGAGAATGTAATGGTGGAGGAGCTTAAGAAAGTCTTTGAACAAGTTCTGCGATATGAGAAAACGGCTTGCCCTTTCCAGAGGGACTTTGTGGTAAAATTACCTGAGAAGCCAGCAACTCCTATAAAGAAGAGACCCTGGAGACCAGTTGAGAGGCCACAAGGAGACGAGTCCCCAAAATCATCGCCATTATTGCAGGCTACAACACCAGACGAGAATCAGGTTGTCGTTGCAATGCCCGAGTCGCGGCCTTCCACCCCATGCCCAACTCCAGTAATTTGTGCTCCTGCTGGAAGGCCTACCAGTCCGCCTACACCTCACCGAGATCCCGAGTCACCTGCACCGAAATCTGTCAGTGGAATCCGGCAAGCTATCGAGGCAGTTGAAATTTCGAATCCATCTGGAATCGCCACGCCCGAGCCTCTGGAACATCGAACAGAACTAGAACCGACTTCTCTTCGCGCGTTACAGCCGTCATTACTAGACACTCCGGAATCCGAGTATATTTTTGGCTCCTACGCTGGAACCGACGAAGAAAGCGATAGCTTTAGTGATGCAACAGACGACACGAACTTGACTCCAAGAAGTGGTGTCCAATCGCAAGTTCAACCCCTCGCAAACGAGTCTGACAAGGCTAGCAAGCCTGAGTCAATACAGAACTGCAATCCATCAGTCACCGTACCTCCTCTTCTTTCCCTAGTCGCTAGTTCACCTTCAAAGCAAAGAACAGCCTCTCCGCTCCGGTGCTCGACATCCTTCGAAACCAGCTCAGACTGCTCGTCGAGTGTAGAGTCATTCCACAGTGTACAATCATGGCACTCGCCTCTCGCACCTCCTTCACCTCCTGCTTCCGAGCCATCCTCACCAACATCGACTTATCCTTACCCACACGAGAACATAGTCTTGCCAAAACGTCATCTCCACACTCGAGACATATCCGAGATTACTGTGACTCCCGAGGAACCTAATATTTGGGAGAGAAATTCTGCAACGAGTATACGCTCCACTAACAGCAGTTTATCACCACCCCCGAGAACACCACCAACTCTCGTTCACGATGGAAGTGAAAAGTCTGACGAGGAGCACTCCGAAATTGTAACACCACCAACAGTAAGACCTACTGTCCGACATCGAGCTACCACAAGTAGCAACTCACGGCGACGAGCACTATCACCACTACCCGCCGCTGTCAATTTATTTTCACCACCAAAGCGCGCACAGCGTCGTCTCCGTACCGCCAGACACCTCCCAACCGCGATCATCCAGAAGACGTGTGAGATCCTGCTCAGCCCACCCAGCCACCTTTTCCAGCTGATGCTCAGCATTGCATCCAAAATCGCCGCTGGAGAGTGGAGAGGTATGCTCTCCGGCCACGGAGAAGCAGTACATTGGGACTTTGAGGACGAGTACGGCGCAGACGCCATTTACGAAGATGACTATTGCATGAGTCTCGTCAAAACTAAGAAGCAACCCACAGCAAAGATATCGGGCTCGAGTGTTACCGGTGGCAGCTGGGAGGTTGACTAAGAGAACCATCCTTGTTCTGCTATATTTTTCGATTCAGTTGAGTGTATGTGTATGATATTACTGTGTAACAAGATACCACCGCATCGCATTGGGAATAGCAGGGGCTATCTATCTCACGGAGTTTTTCTTCTTCTTTTTCTGTATTGTATGATTGCATGTTATGTTATGTTATTCATGCCAGGGGCATTTGGGTTTAGGAGAAGGGGCGTATCTATCTTTACGGGACTTGGATTTGGACTCTGGCCGAAGTGGACTTCTGTGTTGAATCGATCGATATCGATATCAATTCGCAGTAATTGGGCTTGTTGACCCGAGTAGTCGCCTTTGGACGGATGGTCTGATAGGATAGCTGGCTGGATATCTCCTGCTATGATAATGAACCTTCTTGACTCCATCTATTGTTCGTCCCGTATAAGCTTATCGGTATAAACTTTCCTTACCTTTCAGAAAGTAAACAAAACCAGAAAGTGAAGCGAGATGACGTGTTAGGAATCAGATCAAATAAGCGCAGGAACGGACTTCAGCCCATAAAATTCAAAATAGAGTCTACCACATACATCCCACAGTAGAGCCAAGCACACACGCCTTTCCACCGGGCTAAAGCCTAACGCCTCGAAATCAAATGCCCGTTCACCATGAATGCAAGTAATTTTCCCTTCCCATCCGTCCGACTCGACATATTCCGTCTATCTAAGCTAGAAGTCCCAGGTGCACCATTCCCTCTTAGGAGGTAACAAAGGCATCATTCCATTCAAAAAGGTCCCTGTTTGCTTCGCATGCAAATACGCAGCTTCCGTTTTGTCATCGTACATCGATTCATCCACCTGAGTGTCCTTGTTGAAGATCGGAGGGCCATCTGGAAACCATATCCGCTCCCAACTTCCATCAGGACCGGTGAAGCCTGGTTCGTTGTCTTTGTACATGACTCGCTTGCCTTTGAACATTGTCAGTCTCCCGCTGGCGTCTTTGGAGCTGTAGGAGGCGATTTCAGGGTGTTGGGCGCCGAGTTGGGCGTTTGGACCGTGTCCGTTTGTGGCTGGTTGGAGCTGAGACTGAGACTGCGAAGCGAAGGGGTTTCCGTTGGATGATGGTCCAGTAGTTGCCGGTGGACCGAAGGGGTTCGCGTTCTGAGTTGGGTTCGAGGGTGCACCGAATGGATTTGGGTTCTGAGTTGGATTTGAAGGTGCTCCGAAAGGATTGGCAGTAGACGGAGCTGGAGCTGCTGCTACGAAAGGATTTGTTTGTGATGCAGTGGGTGCTCCGAAGGGGGTTTGAGACGCTTGTGATGGAGCCCCGAATGGGTTCTTTGCAGGGGAAGGTTCGCCAAATCCTGGCTGTGGACCAGCAAGTGGATTTGCTTGAGTCTTGCTTTGGCCACCAAACGGATTTGATTTTGGATTCGAGTTGGACGACTGCCCAAATGGCTTGGCTTGAGCTGTCTGTGATGGTGCACCAAAACTATTCGACAGCGCTCCAAACGTATTAGATGCGGCAGGCTGGGAAGGCGCTCCAAATGAATTCCGTGCCGCTGGTTGTGTAGGGGCACCAAAAGCTGGCTTCTGACCAAAAGGGGTGGACGTTCCAGCAAATGAAGAAAAAGGAGCTGCTGCAGGAGCTTGAGAGCTTGCTGTTGAAGCTCCATAAGGGTTCGCTTTCTGACCTAGGGCAGAAGGTTGCCCAAAAGCTCCTCCAGAACCAAGTTGTGTAGGTGCCCCGAACGCTGGATTAGCGCCCCCAAAAGCGTTGGTTTTCTGGCCAAGTGCTGAAGGTTGACCAAATGCTCCACCTAGAGCAGTGGGAGCACCGAAAGCTGGCGCGGTCGGTGCCCCAAATGCTGGTGGGGGTTGCGATTGACTGGGTCCCCCAAAAGGATTTGGAGTGGAGGTAGGTGGTTGCTGAAAGGAGGACTGGGTGTTGAATGGGTTCGGCTGTGATCCAGGCCCAGCTTGACCTCCCCTCACAATGTCTATTCGATTCGGATGGTCTTTTTCGGAGTTGACAATGAAGTTTATAGCTCCGTCAACATTGCTGACCGCGGTTTGAATCTGCTGCTCTGAAGCTCGCCATAACTTCTCTGCTTCTTGAATCTGTCATATATCAGCACTCTGCCTCTGCGTTTACACCACACCACACCGACTGGACTCGACCTACAGCTTGTTGAGGATTCCCTGCTGCAACTGCCATGTAATGTAATAGTCGCATTTCCTCAAAACTGTGCTCTCGCATAGGCCCTCCAAATAGTTGTGCAGGAGCATGTCTGCCCGGTCCGTATGCAGACAAGATCCATTGCGGTTTTTCGGATGTCAGATCGAGAAGTATTGCTTTTTTGTCTAGGGAGTAAGGCAAATCGCGGGCTGGCGATGCTATGGGGAGTTTAGCTAAGTCAGAACAGCTTGAAGAGCACTTCTCTGGTACCTGTTCTTGCACCTCCATTTTGGTAGCCATTGTTGCTATTGCGCGAGCTGTAATTGTCTCCTTGAAGGGCAGCATATCGATTGCCGCTCGAAACAGGTTGGTGATTCGGATTGGAGGTATTGGTGTTGGTATGGAGAAACTTGCACCTATCTGCACAGGTTGTCAGTTTCAAATGAATGTCTGGAAATTGGCGGCGTTTTTACCTCCGTTTCGACAAGTCCCTTGTTGCCAGAATTTGCACACAACTGGTGGCATCCTCACTGTCGCAAAAGGGTGTAGTTGTTCCAAAGACGCGCATTGCTGAGCATCATCGCATGTTAATTAGACGTAGTTCGAATTGTGGGATAGGACTTGGTCAGCTGTATCCGGAGTCGAGCTCAAGGTCGAGGTCGAAGTCGAAGTTGGAAGTTGGATTCAAACCGAGGTCTTTACAGTAGATTGGAGGTGGGTTGCTGGGCAAGGCTGGAAATATATTTCGAACCTTCCCAGGATCGCGACGCGCACCCGACGAGCAGCCGGTGGCCCCGTGACAATGAATATCAACAATTCAATTCGCTTTGGAATGTTGGCACCCCAATGGTAGGTAATTTACTTCCGTAATTGCATGTTTCAGTTGAATGGGTTGTTTAAAGGTTTCTTCCTTAACACGACAAAGGAAGTCCTCAGTTTTGCAGGCTAAGTGACCGCTTTGGACAAGTTGGTAATGTGCTACAATCGATTTGAATCATATTAAAAAGGGTTGGATTTACACAATTGATGACCTAAGATGGAGTAAAGTACAGGGCCTAGGAACCATCTCCGTCTTGTACACCGGTATCATACACACGCACAGTCCATCAAATCATCATGTGCCAGAGTACACAGCTGTAACCCCACGTCCGCACTCAATCCTCTGCTCAACACTAACATTCCTTCCGCCAAATCTGATATTCGTTCTTGGAGTGATTTGAAATCTATGCTCCTCCCTCCTCCCCTTCTCCTTATCGGCTTCCACATCAAGAGGAGCGATATATGTCGGATTGTTGACGTTATTCCTCTTTCCAGTTCCGACTTGGTAAAACTCATTCCCTCCCCACCAGAGCACGTCAGCACCCCAGTTGATATCGTTTTCGGAGCTGTGCTTGTTTGCTCTCAAATGTGTGATGTTGTTCATAACTGCGGACATGTGGGTAGCACCCACTGACATGGAAGCCAGCCGTATTGGAACGACTGTGCTGTTGACCTCGTCATATTCATAAAGCCCTGACAAAGCCTTAATCTTTGTAGGGGTTCCCTGGACGTGTGTCCATCTTCCATTTCCTAGTCCTCCAAAGATCCCCTGGCCGCAAGCCCAAGTGTCGGCAGTGACTCTTCCTAGGCCGCGAGGATCTTCTTCTCCCTGGCCAGCAATTCTAGTAGCGTCGATAGTGAAGAAGCTATTTACTCCTCCAGCAGCTATATTCGTCACCCTTGGAACTGAATTTGTGCCTTTGTAGAGCTTGTCGATTGGAAGGAGAGATGGCGCATCGATTGTAGGCGATTCGGCAGATGGATCAAATCCTAGCTGACCAACTGAATTATCGCCAAAGGCAAATACTCGGCCAGCTCTGTCAGCCGCCAGAGAATGGAAACTCCCAGCCGCGATCTTGGCAATTTCGAAACCTTTCAAAGTGCTGATCTCATGTGGTTGGTCAACCGGGCCTTCGGGTCTTGTCGTCCAAGTCAAACCCGGAATTCCAAGCTGTCCTTTGGATGGAAAATCTTCAGTCCCCGTCGCAGCCGAGAACAGTCGACCCTTGGAGGTCAAAATAAGGCTGTGCTCGAGACCAGTACTAATGTCTGATATTCTTTCGCCCCATGACAGGTCCTTTGGCTGAATCATTCGGTAACTAATGTTAGATCTGCTGCTCCAGAAAGGAAACCAGGTACTTTTTAATGGCTTGGGTCCGGTCAATTGGTCTGTCTGGCTGGCTGGAACAGAGTATACATTCCCACTCGAAGAAAGTGCTATGATTCGGTCCCGCGAGATGGTCAACTTGACGAGGTCCTTGCCCGTGAGAGTAGGTGTAGGGTCCGTTGTAATGGTCGAGTATCCCGTGCCCCATTGTAGCAAATCCCCATTTTCAGAAATTGCAGCTCCAAAATCCCGATCCAACTTGATGTCTCTAATGAGTTTCCCGTCAAAATATGGTATTCGTCGAGGTGCCTTGATGCAGATTTCATCCGAATCGGGAGCTACAACCCTGCCACTATTTGAGCCCCAAGCATAGACACCGGGGTTCTCCCAACTCTTCTTGACTTGCAGATGTTGTGAACTGATCAAGTCTCGATTCTCTTCGCGTGAGCTGGCTTTTCTTCGTGGTTGTTCGAACTTGACTTCCGCCGGGGCCGGTACTTCCTCCGCGTGAAGAGTCCTTGGGTAGCCCAGGGAGTAAAGGATGCCACCTCCTACTGCGATTGAGAGAAAGAGTCCTGCTGTCCGAGACCCCGATGGTCTATTCGCAATCGCGACTCTGGGTTGGGGTTGACCTCGAAAACATCTTCGCTGAGCTGCATGTGTTCCTCGAGGTAATTTGCGTGCCCGTTGCGCAATTGAGACGGGCCTTGAAGTGACTCTAGAAGGAATCATGTTGGAAGTCGATATTAATGAAAGAGTGCTGGCTCAATCCATTGAAGATTGCAGATCTCCCAGAAGTATTCCGTTGACGTTCTGTTGTGAAAGTCATGCGAGGATTATTCAATTCGATTGTCAGCCTCGTCTGTCCATGACGCTACGATATGGCCGAGCTGTGGGCGCTCTGTGGTCCGAGCAAAGAACCCTGCACCTCATTCCGAAGCGTGTTCTCATCAGACTCACGTGTACATCGTCAAAATCAATATCAGAAACCATAGGTTAAGATGTACGAGGATTCGTGGTACACTTATGTGCCAGATTCGCAATCAAAAAAGGACGAAGCGGCCCCTCAATCATCGAATCATCGGCGGAGAGAATCATTGTTAAAACAGCCCAATGTCAGCAGACTTCCACACACCCTCAAGATGTCACTAACGAGCAAAAAAGGGTAACAACCAGATCTCCAGTCCGCAAGATCCTATACTGGAACTCTATGAAGAATCTGCAGGCCTGAAAGGGCCCCCTAAGGCAACTCTTGCCAGGAGAGCCAAATCGTACAGTGATTTCTATGATGCCGCAGTGACCTTTCTCAGCAAGGAAACTGTGATAGAGAAGTCAAGGGATGCATTCGAGGTGTTGGATATCTCTCCAAATGTCAAGTCGCTTGAAAGCGGATTCGAAGATTTTGAGAATGAGCTTCTTGATGAGAGCCAGGAACAATATCGGTCGGTTGTCCTCTCTTATCCGATGTTTGTCGCTAACTCTAGAGCAAGACTATATCGAGATCAGCTTGTCTTATCCGAGCGGCATCTTGGCACATTACTCAATGATACATCAGCCGCTTTAGACTTACTTGCCACTCTCTCCGAGTCGTTCAAGTCTGTTGAATCAGAGACGACAACTTTTCAAGCCCAATGTGAAGACTTGCTGGAGGAACAGAAACGCCTTCGTGATCTGGCAGACGAAGTTGGCACAGACCTGCAATACTATGCCTACCTGGAGCCGCTTACTCGGCGTTTGAACGCTCCAGGATCTGGTAGACTTGTGAGAAATGACGATTTCTTGGATATGCTGCTAAATTTAAACACCTGCATCGATTTCATGGATCAGCATGTAAGCTACTTAATATTTCTCGCCTGGCCCTCCAGAACCCTTCTGTGCACGTCTAAGTCAAAATATTTACTAACTGGTACAGCCAAATTACCGCGACTCCACAGTGTACAAAACTCGGTACTCAACACTCCTGGAACGAGCGCTGAACCTTGTACAAAATGCTGTCTCGTCTGCTCTTCGTGATGTCTCTGAGGATGTTGCGAAGGACCTCAAGGCGAAGGAGCACAATGAAACTGCTGAGTACATCCTCCTGTACGGGAAATATGAGACTGTATACGAGAACCTTGGGCACCCCATTCAGAAGCTTTTGAAGAGTGCAGACTTTGCCTTTGGACAGAAAGGTGATGATAAAGCCTCAAGTCCCTATGCAAACCAGTATCATGAGCTATACAACCAGCTCATTGATGCCTTTCTCAAAAGTCGTGAACCCGTTGGGGCTCTGGTGTCGAAGAATCTACGGAAATTCGCGACGAAAGAGAAGGCGGAAACAGATTTCGAAGCATTCGCTCGAGTTTGCATTCAGCATGTTCTGGATATCTGCTACAATGAACAAAAGCTGGTTACACGGTTTTTCCAGGACGGCCCTCTTCTGGCAGATTATCAACCTTTAGAAGCATACACAAAAAACAGCGAGTATGCTGGTCGTCTCGAGAATAACATCCTCTCACACCTCGAGACACTTCACACGTTCCTCTTGCCGTACCTTAGCAACGGAGATCCACAACGAATATGCGGACTGGTTAGCTGGCTCGAGACTATGTACATGGTATCGAACGACGAAGACTTCGACAACGACCAGCCAGCAGACAGCCGGAGGTCCATCGCGCAAGCCTTGCTGAACAAATACCTTTGGAAGTCACTGGATAGTCTGTTTCTCAAAGCAGCGACTGAGATTGAACACTTCAAACCGAGTCAGGAAGATCTCAAGGTCACGGCCAAAGCGAAGATCATTACGAATGAGACAGCAAAGTCAAATGGCCAGGACGGTGACGGAAAAGTTCAGGTCCATGGCAGCCACGCTCCCCTCGTGTCAAACTCGTATCCTACGGTCAAGACTGCTGTTAAGCTGCTGGTCATGTACAATGAGGGTGTCTATGACAGACCAGTAAGTCGCTCCACACCCACTTCAGCAGCCATATGACTAACCTTCCACAGCGCACAAGCGATGTGCTCTACGAGATCGTCCATCAAGTCACCGAATCCCTTCAAAAGGCAGCCACCATCATCAAACGCACCTCTACCATCATGGACGCCCAACTCTTCCTCATCAGGAACCTAATGTTTATCGAAAATCTATTCATGACCCAAGAGATCCCCGACGTTGTTCGACAATCAGCCGAATTTGACTTCTCTCCAATCTGGGACACGATACAGGAGCTTCAAGACCGCAAACAGCTTTTCAATCCACTTGCTTACATCACGCCTCTTGTGAAAGGAAACCTACTTCCCGCAGTCGTCGACCGGGTTCTAGATGCACGGAAGGAATTGGAAAAGGTTCTCGTACAACAGATTACGGCTTTTACGAAGACGTGGCAGGCTCGCTTAGCAGAGAAAGATCCAAAGAAGAGAGACTTGCTTGCTAGGGAGCTTGAAATATTGCTGGATAAGGCTTTCGATGATGATACAACGAGGGCTGCATTGCTGAAGATGATACAAGTAGAGGAGAGTGAGTAGGCTTGTATTCGGATGAACTTTGAAACATGATGATACACTGTATGACCAGAATCTCAGATTCTTCTCAGCGTGATTACATGTGAATGACTAACGGGGATCCCATTTCCATCCCCGAAAAGTGGCACGCTCTCCTAGGAATATAAACAATGTAACTATCATGCTCTTGACGTCCGTATTGGGAAGTTCGAAAACCTTCAATACAATTCAATGAAATGAAAACACCCGCAAGCCACCCCAACCCCCATTTTCTCATATCCAGCTTATCCACAATGATACCTCCACACCACTATCTATTCCTCCTCCTCACCCTCCTAACCCTCAATCAACTCACCCAACCCTCTAACTCACCCATCCCCGCGCCGATATAGAACCCCCCTACATCTGCGAAGCCATCGGCACCTTCTGCGCCTTCCAAAATCCTAAAGGTTCCCTTTACGAATGTATGGCCTTTAGAATAAAAGTCAAAGCTACAGATTACCGCGTGACCAAACAAAATGGTAGGTTCTATGGTCATTGTCAGGGTACGGCGCCGCCTGGGAAGGATTGTTATGCTACGAATTCGTTTGCGTACTTTACGCCTAGAGTGCCTAAGATGAAGGACGGCGTGGGAGTTGGGCATCGTGTTACCTTAGAGAATGTGAGGTGTGTGGTGTGTGGTGTGCTTGAGACTCTGGGGATAGTGTTGTTAGTTATAACGTTGTTTGAGGATAAAGCGGTTTGGTGGATGTATTTTGTTGTTGGTACTGCTGGCTCAGTGCTGTTCCATATTCTGCTATTATAATATCATTGGATTTGATTTAAACGTAACGTAAATTAAGAACACACCCGTAACAGTGTTCATTCCCTGCGAGAACTCATATTCTGGAGATCCATTGTCTTAAGATACAGTCAGTTAGCTTCCAAGTATTATACCAAGGGTCAGCCAGCATTTGGAGGACGGGGCTAGGATAGCATTGTGGTAAATGGTGTTTCCATTTCAGCTGATATTTGAAGCACGTATGACAAATTTGGGTTATGAGAAGACACGAAAAGCACTATTCGAGTGAAAAGTGTAGCCTGCCTAGGAAAACACTGGACCCATTGACAAGTCAATACCTGTACTGTATATGATCCACATCGGGACTGAAAAAAGCCTCTTTGTAAATCCACAGCACCTAAATCCCTCCAAATCACAATTCAAGGTACGTTCTTCCAAAGAATTATAATACAAGAATTCTTCACCAGATCTAGAGCTATTTTTAAACGCCGCCAGCACAACATATTTACCATAATACCTCAAACATAACCCACAACCCAAACCCCGCAAATCACCACAGAACATATATCGCCAACAAACTCCACCAACAGAGGTTATTGATTGTCAGAAGAGCAGTTTCCATGATGGGATGGGGGAAATCTGCTAGATTCATAATAACATGAATAGAGGCGCTTGTGTTGATTATGAGCAGAGTTGGTCCCGGGACTGAAGATGGGGAGGAATGTTGTGGGAGAGTTTGCTGTGAAATAGTCCGCTTGGCTCCAAGCGTAAATTGATGGGTGGCATGAATGTCTGCTTTGTTTCTCATGTATTGCAATCTTGGCAACGCTGGTTCGGTAATCTGCATCTGCGTTGATTGAAATACCGTTGGACTCACCAAAACTAATCGATGTCAACGATGGTTCATGCTACTTACACTGCTGAATGCAGGACAAATGACGAGAAGATAAGGACCGCGAATGGAGTCATCAAATGGGTATTTGGTATTCGTAGAAATATTCATAACCGTTACTGAGACTAGACTTGCTTGCTTGCTTATAAGAATAGGTAGATGCTTTACTTCGCTTCATTGCCATCCCCAAAGAAATCATAAATCACTTCTCCAAGAAGAAACTGACAAACTCATGATCTATTGGAAACATAAGAATTAGCTTTATTAAGAAAGAGGCCCAGATAGCCCCGTTAGAGTCTGTGATAGCGAGACTTACAGTCGATATGCCCATCGCCATTCTTATCAACCTCCTGAATCATAATCTTCAGATCCTCATCCGAGAGATTCTCCCCAAAAGTCTTCATCAGCTGGCCCAGCTCATCAACAGAGATAGTGCCACTACCATCTTTGTCAAAGACGTTAAAGGCACTGCGCATTTCGTCATCGGCGTTCGCGGGCTTGGTCTTGATGCTCATCATCTTGATGAATTCTGCAAGCAAGGGAGATAGATATCAGCTCTAGACTCTAGCCCCAGACTAGATTTGAATGAAAATTTACCTTCCAAATCGACGGTGCCGGTTTGATCGAGATCGACTTCGTTGATCATATCTTCGATCTCTGACATAGTCGGATTGAGTCCGAGAGAGTTCATGACGGCGGACATCTCCTCTTTGGTAATCACGCCTGGTAACATTTAGCAATTCGTACAACTTAAATGAGATGCAGACTAGTGTATACCATCATTGTCACTGTCCTAGTTGATTATTAGTGTCCGAAAATGTGAATATAAAGGGCACCACTTACGAAGAGCTGGAAAGCCTCCTTCAAAGCAGCGACATCCTGTTCCTACATCACCAGGCTGATAAGTACGAGGTCGAGAAGTGGACTGAGAATTTGTCATGAGGATATCTTGCTTACAGCTGAGGCACCTAGTCCTGGCATTTTGGAGATAGAGATTAAGGTGTTAGATGAAGAAGGGGGGGGGGGGGGGGGTTATGCGATTTCTGCTCGAGGCTGCTGGAACGAGTGAGGGGTTGATGGAGCCCGCTGGGAAGGAGGGGCACATTCTTGGCGGGGTTTGTTGCGTTTTCAGCTTCGCGACTTTCATCACATGACTGTTCTTACTGCATGAAAAGCTATCTAGAATTTCAGTTGAGCTTGTTAAGGAGGGTTACGCAGGTTTGAGCTAGTTTTGAAGAGTGTTCATGGGATGGGTGCGTTTGTAAAAGCCCCTAACTAGGTGGGTAGATTCTTGAACATCAATATTATCATTGAACAAGGCGTGAGATGCACCCTCATTTGCTGTCCTGGCCGATAATATTCTCCACTGCTTAAATTCACTACAATTGCTCCTTCAGGTCTCCGAATATACGCACCCTAAGGATGGTTTTCTGTACAATTTACAACTTCCAACTGGAAAAGAGTTGTAGGCTGAGAAAAAGCTGGCTTGCCAGCTACTTCTGCAGCTTCTCGGCAGGATAATACGGTCGGGTCAGCTGCAATCAGTATGTGGCCTTGAATGCGAACATGACTTGGTTGGGGGGGGGGGGGGGGGGGGTTGGCTGGCATGTTTTCCTGGCTCTCGGGATGGTGTTGGTGACTGCTCAATGTCTTGCTGACGACCCGGTGTACGACACAAGCTTCGTCCACGGCATAAAAGCCCTCACAGTTCAAAAAGCCCAGCGAATGTTGGCCTGCCAATGCTCCCAAGGATCTCACCATCATATCACCATATAACAAAGACAGAGCTGTCTAGAAGTCATTCCATAGCAAGTTTTCATTCGCAGCTAGCAATCACGAAGTACATCCCAGTTTCCATGCAAAGTGACTCCAGATTCCCTTGACGAATTCATATCCATTATGCCTGAGTAGTCTTGGCAGCAGCCTGGTTGGGGTTGACCTTCTTTCCATCCTTGTTGTAGCGGACACGAGGAGGCTATCATGATGTTAGGGATGAAGGCGTGAGATTAAACTGCCAACTTACAGGAGCACGGTTGCGGCGACCTTCGCGGGAGCGGACACTGCAAGAGAATTGTAAGCCCTGATGTTTTCTTAAAGAAAGGATGTTCGACCAAGGTTCTTCTCAGTGCGGGACGTACCGGACGATCTTGCCATGGATAGCGCAAGAGACGCAGTATTGCAGCTTGAGGTACATCTTGGGAACGGTGTATTCTGGGAATACGGAAGCGTCCGAGATATCTCCTGTAGGAAGAATGTCTATGTCAGCCAACTCCTCATAAGTTATAATCGCATTCAAGGACACAAACTTATCGCCGCGCTCTCTACCATGTTTCTAATGGTGAATCTCTTTATCGCCTTGTCTAGTACTTGTCAGAATTCTATTTTCATCTCGGGAGAGGTATACTGACCCTTTGGTGTGCAACGGGAGCAGTTGCTGCAGCGGATAGGCTTGACATGGCCGCGGCCATTCTTGTTGCGACCGCTAAACAATTGTTAGCTCTCTGTATGTAGCATTTGATTATTTTAATGTAGGCGTATGAGTTGTATATTAGGTGCGGAGGTCTGCGGATGCTGGGGGAGCTGTCGTGGATGGAATGGAGGGGCTTTGAAGGTGAGGATGTCGGGGGAAAGCGAGGGTTTACTAACTTGCTTGCTCGTTTCTTCACCATAGTTGCTGATTCTGAGAGGGCGTAGGTTAGTCGTATGTCACAGGTTTGTTGTGGGACATCAAAAACTCACTGAATGGGTATGCCGTTCAAAGTTTGAGGTTATAGGAATTTGGCAATTTCGACGGCGACGATATTGGTACAAGCGAGTTCGCGCCTTCCGTGTGCGAAAACCCTAAAATGCTAGTCTCATTATAGCCTAGCGCCAGTCTGTAGCCACACTTTTTCGCGAATATCTTATCTCGCCGCCCACCAAACTTCTTTTCCTGCAGAACATCGACAATTGAGGAGAACAACTCGAATAGAGTTGTTTAGATTGCCGCAATCATGCAGATTTTCGTCAAGACCCGTAAGTTTACCTTATTTGTTGTACTCTCGCAGCTGCGCAACTTCCCACCAGTTCCTCGTCACGGCGACACCCTCTAACATTTATACAGTGACGGGTAAGACGATCACCCTCGAGGTAGAGAGCTCCGATACCATCGACAACGTCAAGTCCAAGATCCAGGACAAGGAGGGCATTCCCCCCGACCAGCAGCGCCTCATCTTCGCCGGCAAGCAACTCGAAGATGGACGTACCCTCTCCGACTACAACATCCAAAAGGAGTCCACCCTTCATCTAGTCCTCCGTCTCCGTGGAGGTGCCAAGAAGCGTAAGAAGAAGGTCTACACCACCCCAAAGAAGATCAAGCACAAGCGCAAGAAGACCAAGTTGGCTGTTCTCAAGTACTACAAGGTCGATGGTGATGGAAAGATCGAGCGTCTTCGCAGAGAGTGCCCAACTCCCGACGTAAGTTCTCACTGTCTAAGATGACATTTGGCATGATCTAACTTTTTTGTAGTGCGGCGCCGGCGTCTTCATGGCTGCTATGCACGACCGACAATACTGTGGACGTTGCCACCTTACCTACATCTTCGATGAGGCTGGAAAGTAAAGCAATGTTGAGCAGGACAAGGATGATTGGCTACTGAGGAGCTTTGAGTGTATCTACGAGACAATTCAATGCTAGGAAGGTGCTGACAATTTGAGGTCCTTGATTATGGTGATGATGTGCTTTGTGTGATTTCCACCTGATTATCCCTTCCACCCTCAAACGGAAGGTTTTGTTGATGCACGCAAAAGTGGAGTACCAAGATAATTAGAGCTATAACTGTAGATAAGATCTACAGAAATAAATAAAGCTCCACCGGCGAAATAACGCAAGATTTACTGCCCAAAGCTTAAGAAAGTGAAGCAACTCGTATCTAATATAAAATTCAAGCCGGAACTACTGAAAATAATGAAAAACACAACAATTACTATGAAAATCAGTGCGAATAATATACTTTAAAGCACCCTTTGCAGAGAAGTAAAGAACACTCGCCACAGCTCTTTTGTGTCTTCCGAATATCTTTCCTCTCTAGGTCGCCTTTAGAGGCCTTGAATCGACAATAATAACACTCCGCTCTCTCATTATAACCTTGAATAACATAATGGCAAGCCGCATATCGCACAGTACGAGGTTTAACTAACTTACTACTTCGATAGACTCGAATAGGGCTATTCCGGCGAGATACTGGTAGTTCTGCGCTAATAAGGTCTTCTACAAGATATTCCCTGAATTGCCGGTGAGAGCGTTGCCCCTCGAATTATCGACTAACTACTCTTGATTCTAGCTCCTATCTCCATAATAAGAAAGCGTTAATTATGGCAGAATCGAGGAGCCAAAAGAAGTAGGGAAGCCAGTTGCGTACTATTACTTGTCTAGTGTTGAACTCAGCTCTCAGCTAGTCTGCGCGATCCACACTATTCATATTATAATTATAATCGTCGATTAGGATAATAACTAGGAGGGCGAGTCTACTAGCAAAGAAGCGCTGAATCTGCTTCTTTATAAGGAATTCGAGCTGGTCCTCAGGCGCAGGTATATAGAAGGCTTCGCGGGTAGTAATTGTCATAATTGCTATCTCCTTAGGTCGGCGTCGATTCCGTAACATATAGCCTAAACCGCTATAAATCGTGCTCATAAGCCGTACGACAGCTTGATCCTGCCAGATGATCAAGAAGACTAGTTCTCTACCCTTATAATATAATATTTATATACGAATTTCCCCCCAATCTATCAATTTGCCGTTGTTTGTCTCCAAAATCTCGTCCTGGAACATACCCATTATATTACTGCGTCGTACGGTCCCAACAGCACCGATTCTATAACTGCGAAGGGTCGAGAATAAGTCGTAGCTCGTAAAAAGGTTATCTATAAAAATAACATACTTATAATCTTTATAAGGGAAGTTAAGAGCGAGAGTCAAGACGCCGCATGCAGTTGAAGAGAGATAAGAGTGAGATTCTTGAATTTCTTGGATTCCTTGTATACCTAAGGGTTACTGAATCAGCATTTTCTGAGCCAATAAGAAAGGCGGAATTTCAACCGAGCCAGTTAGATAAGAAAGATAAAGCGGCAGCTTTACCCCTTTAGGTTTAGCGGTCCTATGACGTAAAAGGGAAGAAATACTAAATTCTCTAACCAAACTTCTCCTTCTCTCTCTCTTAATACTACTAAAATACGGAATATACGACTCACCACACGAACCGGAATAATACAGCCAATCGTATATATATCCTTTACAATAAAGCGCCCAGTTTTTATACCTATTAAGCTCTGGCTTGCCTAGAACCTTAGTAATATACGCACTTCGTCCTCGATACCCAATCATCATCTTATCGTACGAGATATGCGACCCCAGAATAACGACAGCTTGAAATTGAGCTTGCAGATGTGTATCTAAGAGGCTCAACTTGTAGTGCCAATCTGCGGGAATCAAATCACGGTCGTCGTCGATATCTGAGATCTTGAAGAACTTCTTCACGTCCTCATACCTCTTATACTTCATCTGATGAATTAGGGAAATAAGAGTCGGCTTTTCCCAGTAGGATTTCGGTCTGCCATTACCTTAATAACTAATAAAGATCAAAAGAGCTACGTATACCTCCATTTCGTATATGCTGACTAGCTTAAAAATATAACGCTTAGTACTCTTATATTCCGACCTCCAATGAACCGCATACTTATTAGTGCATATTACGAAGCCCTCAAACTATTCTTCACTGAAAAACATACGGAAAAAGCTGGCTGAGTCGTCAATTAATACATCTTCCGGTAAATATGCCTTCAGCGAGCGTTCCGGTATATCGAGAGGGATAAATCCATCCTCAACCTCACACGTTCCCATAATCGATTCATGCGCCTTCCGCAGATGCTTCTTTTGTCGATTAGTCTCTGCACCAAAGGTCGCTATCTCTTCAGTGATATTACTATTAAGAATATCTCGATTTTAATAAAAATCCTCGTCGAATACATATGGAGATAATACTGATAGCGCGGAAGGGCCACGATATAAAAAGGACTGCCTCGGAGGACTAAACGGGGGATTAGAACCTCCACGACGAGTATGCCGGCGCTGAGGTCTCGGAGAAGGTGTTTTCAAAGGTATAATTACACGCCGGCGACGACGAGGTCGAATATATATAATTACAAGAGGTATTAGAGTGGTAAGTAAGCTTAGAGCGTGGCTATTGACAATAGAGGTCGTAAGGGGGCTAGAGAGCGGCGTAGAGGCTCTAGAAGACATGTTTTAGAAAGAGGAATGAAGGTAACAATTCACAATATAAATTAAGGGAAAATCGAGTCTTTTTATACTAATTCTTGCTCTAGATTACAGTTCCTAATCATCAAACCGCGTCGACGCGTTTTCACTATACAAATCGTAAGGTTAGAAGGCTCCATATTATATATTAACCAAGGCTCGCCAGCGATATTGCTCTCCATTACTACTATATTCGACTCCACTTCAGCGAGAGTATCAAAAACCTTCCGTTTGAGGGTGGAAGGGATAAATACCGCTTCTGTTCGCATTCGGTCGAGAATTGTCAGTCAGGTGGAGAATGAATCTGAGTGGGATCTTATGTCGTGAAAGCATCTTGGAGTCTAGAAAATCGTTTCTACGGGATACTGAAGAATACTGATAACTGCCGAGGGTACTCTGATGCTTCAGCCCCGAGACGTTCTTTGTTTCAGCATACTTTGAAACCTTCGATGGACGCACCTGCTCAGCTCATTAGAGAAGTCCGAATTTCGCAACACAGCGGCAGCCTCCAGAGTGGAGAGGCTCTGTTCCATGGTTGAAGCTAAAGACTTCGCTGCTATCAGGAATAACTACGAGGTCTTGTCCGCGACGGCCCTCCGCAAGCTCCGGGGTCACGGGACCTCGCTTCGCCACGGTCTAGAGCACCTCGCTACGGGCCGTAACAATAGCAAATAATGATAATATAATAATATCAGGCAAATAATACCTGTAAAATCAACTTAATATATGAAATATAATACGCTAGAAGTATATAAGTAAGCTTTGATTTCCTTTTGTAAAATTTTATTTCCGTAAGCAATATTAACGTCAAGTAAGTTACGGCCCGTTTCGATCTGTTTTCGATCTGTAAGAGATATTAACGGTCCGTAGGATATCTATTCTAATTGCTCTGGCTTACGCTATCGGTGCCTCTGCTGCTCTGGCAGCCCAGACCTACGCCGTCTCGCTGGCTCTCCTTCCTTCCCTTCCTCAGATATTTCCTTAATAAGTTTTCCCTTCGATCTACGGTCCGTAAAGAAGCTAACTAGTATCCGTAAGCCCCCCCCTCCCCCTTAACCCTACCCGCGCCATCTTCGCCCTCTATAAGCTAGTTGCCGTCCGCGCCGCCGTATTGCGTCCGGGCCGCACCTTTTCTAGTAATCGCTCCTTTAACTTAAAAGCGCAACTTATCCAAATCAGTAAGTTTCCTTTCTTTAGATCGATTACGGACTTCTTTTCGTTTATTACGAATAATTATTAACGTGTAAATATGCTAATTAACCCGTAATTAAGTAAGTTATGCTTTTAAGTTATAAGCACTGCTAGAAAAGTACGGGGCTCTAGACGCTTTGCGTTCAAAATCCTCGTTTTCTGAGGAAGTCGTATAGAAACTGCTATTATAGCAGTGAAAGTGCTCGCTGCTCCTTTCGTAAATTATATGATTTTTTTCTAGCTTTTTTCGGATCGTAATTAATATTTCCGGATCCGTAAGCCGGGTTGCTAGTCCCCCCCCCGCCGCCGCTGGTCCCTCTTCTGCTTCGGCGGGTCGCTTCTGTCGTCGTAACGATTCTGCGGAGGTCGCTCTTCCAGTAAAGCGTCTTCGATCCGGTAAGTAATATATTTTCGGACGTGGATTTGAAGATTTTCGGACCGTAATTAACCGTTTTTTAATCCGCCGGCCCGCCGCCGCTGCTGCTTCTTCCGCCCGTCGCCGCACTCCCTCCTAGAAGGCACGCCGTTTCGCTGAGCTCTATAAAAAGCTAGCGGCTCTTTACGAAGAGGAAGCGGAAGTACTAGAAGATAAAGAGGAAGATATCTAGGCGGTTCCGGAGTCCCTCCGGGCGAGAAGTATTAAGTTATAAATCTTATTAAAAGTCTTTTATAAGAGTATATTTTGATTTTAAATAAAAACCGGTCTGCTTTTATAACTTTCGGACTTATTTTATAATTTACGGATAATATCTAACTCGTAATACGATCGTAAATCGACTGAATTTAACGAATATCTACTAATACTTCCGGAAATATTATATTCGGCGTATAGCTCTTATTCTTAATAAGTATTAATATACTTAGCCCTTCTACGCGAGACGTCCGCGAGAGGCTAATATATAATTAATCGTAAGTAAAAACAAGCGTCCGTAAATTTAACTTAATAATATAAAAGAACTGCTTTTGCGACTTATTAATTATTATTACGAAGCATAAACGGACCGGAAATTGCTTTCGGGATAGCTTAATTCCTAAACTATCGTCCGTTATAATAAATTTAATCCGTAGAAGCACCCGTAATTATCCGTTAAAGTCTCTTTTTAATAATCGCGCTTTAATATAGTGCTTTCGTAAACTTATTATTATTAAACAGGACCCGTTATATAAACCTTTTAGCGGATTAAAGTTCCGTAAAAGTAGAATTAGCGTGCTTATTTTAAAATATAGCTTTAACAGAAGTATTAAAAGTAAATTAATACCTTATAAGACTTTTAGAGAAAAGTTATTAACGTCTTTTATAGCCGTATCGGCGTCCGTAACTTGCGTATTTATTAAATAATATATCCGTATCTCACCCGGAAAGCGACCGAAGATTATTTTATTTAATTCCGTAATAATTATATTAAGCGTAGAAAGCAGATATCGGCCGCTAAAAGTATCTGGATTTCTTACGGCCCGTAATATAAGATCTCGTAAGTAAACGTAATTAATTAAGCCGGAAATATTAACTAATTAATAAATATACTCGGGTATTATAACCGAATACTCTTGAGTAATATTATATAATATATTACTAATCTAATTGATAAATTCCGGATTATAAACCCTTTCGCGAACCCGTATATTAATCCGTAAATAAATACGCTTGAGTCGTGGCCAGATAAACGACTTTTGAAAGCATGCGCTAATAATATCAGCTCGAGTATTATTAATAACAACTAGGAAGATCTATATAAAGTCGCTACTTAAGATTACGAATACCCCGCCGAATAGTATATTATCCGTAAACTTCCGTAAATCGACTAACAAACGGTATATAATTTCAAAGTAATACTTGTATTATATTAGTACCTTATCCTAAATAATTAAATCCGCTTAACGAAGTAATTCGGCTAGTAAGCTCTATTTAATAATATTACTTACGGACTACTCGTATATATTAATCGGAATCTTGAACTGCGAGTGCGACGTACGTCCGTAAAATAATAATAAAGCCGTAATACCTGTAGAAGTAACGTAAAGAACCGTTTTCCCTTAATTACGGTAATAATAATAAAATATCTTATATAAAAACGTTTTTCCGGAGTCTCCTTAGCTTTAAGCGTAGAAATATACCGTTTACGGGTTTATAGCGATCGCAGTAATAATTTCTGTAAAAGCCGCTTACTGATTCGCGTTAAGTTAACGTTGCATTTCTAAAGCTTAAGCGGCCAGATCGTCGTTTTATACTCTTATAATCTATTCCAAGTAGTAACAGGTCTAGTTTTATATATTTTACGGTAAATTATACTCCGTAAGTAATTATTATAAGTCCGTAAGTCCTTTAATAAGTAGAAATAACCCGTAATTATAATAAAGATCGAATAATAGTAATAAAAACCTTTTTTCGCGATTTAAACGATAAGTTAAATCGTCGTAAAAGTATAACTTGTATTTCTCCTAGATAACTCGCGGGTCCGCAATCTCTTGTAAACGAATACTAATTAAGAAAAGCGTCCGTAAATTACTCGCAGAAGTAAAAAAGATCGCTTCGTCGAAGCACTAATATTATTCTCGATCGTTTTCGGCTAATCTACGCGTAATATAAGCAGCTTAGTACGTTTCGTATACTACGCCTTCGACTTGATATAACTGCTCGTACGATTTAGCTTAACGGAAGACCGTAAGTAATAGCCGTAAGTAAAACCTTTCGCCCGAAACAAGTTATAATAATATATACAGCTGATCCGATTCTCCCCTTTCTTGCGCGACGTTTATTCTTTCGTTCCTTGATTTTATACGTAATACGCCGGGAACTCAGAATATAATAATAGCTCGGCTTCTGAATAGTTCGTATTATATTTAAAATAAATTATAAGAATAAAACGGGCCGTATCTCTCTTTTCGGCGATTTCTGCGGCCGTAAGACCGGGGAGGAAATATACCGGTTATTCTCTTTTAAGGTATACCGCAAAGTATTAGACTAATAAGAACTCTTAATATATAAGAAATTCAAATAGCCGTTATATTACTTCCGGAGGACTTACGTACCGCGCTTATACGTAACGGGTAATTTTATCGTCCGTATTCGTGATAGCTAAAGTAGTTCGGTCCGCATTTTTATAAATATACTTGTGAATATATTTTATAGCTTAAATAGACCCGTAAACTTTTATATTAATATGCGATCGATACTTATTAAGGAGATACGGATTATATAGCATTACCTAGCGGTTATTTAACGTGATATTTCGTCCTTTTTTACGGATTATAAACGTTCGCTTTTCATTTCGACGACGATATTCTGAGTAGCTGTTTTCCGTAATTTTTATAATTTCCGAGAACTTCTTTAGAAACCGCTTTTAGTACGACGCTAAGCTACTTAAGTGCTTACGGGCTATATACGGAGCGTTTAAGGAAGCCGAGCTATAAGAACCGTGAAGTATATGCGTCAAAACTAACTCTTATAACTCACTCGTAAGATCCGTAATTTTATCTGGAATTTCTGTAATAACGATTTCATTTACTTTTGCAAGAATTAAATAAGCAGCTGCAGGTTATAAGAATACTAAGAGATATATATATAATAAGTTACGCTTTTGATATTTAATAATATATACGTGAATAACGTATTTATTAAATAACCTTTTTTTAATATTTTTTAAAAGTTCCTTAACTTTCAAGTAAAATACGCGAGTTATTAGATTAGGGCGATCCGTAAGTTGCTGACTTTTCTTCTCGTATTCACGGATGATTTCGAGCTACCGCGGGTTAGCCGTAAACGTAATAAAGAGAGTAAGTCGTCCGAAAAACCGTATAATCGCTATTAAATCTTGAAATAATTATTATATAAAATAATTCTTACTAACGAAAAAAAAAGAAAGAATATAACGGCGACTTAACTCTTCAGAAGAAGTATCTTCACGGATTAAAATATCTGTAAGTCTATTATATACGTCCGCGCGGATATTTGATTAATACGTCCGTAACTAATTAAAACGAGTTATTTCGCAAGTAACGTAAGCGTTAACGATATATTACTGGAATAAACAAGCCGCTTAAAAGAGCGTAATATAATATTCTCGACGCCGCTTATAGAATCGAAACTTATAAAACAATTATTAATTAAGCCGTAATTGCTTCCGGATTTTCTTACGATTTAAAAGCTCTAACGACTAATGCTACTTATACTCGCCGTACGGAAAGAGAAGAACGTAATATAATAGTATATACGCGGCCGAGGTTACGGGTACTCGATGAATCCGCGGACCGGTTTAGCCGGGTTCGCGGATCGCAAGAATTATATCTCGTCGACTGGCTTTATTATATTCGTCCGGAATAATCGCTGCTATTTTATCTGTTATAAGCAGGTTCTCGCGGCGTTTATCTGTACTAGTTTGAATAATTAATCGTATTTGCGGGCTTAAGAATATCTTTAAATCACCGTCTTACGTCCGTAAACGTTCTCTAATTATCTTATAAACCGCTATAAACGGATTTACGTCCGTAATTATCTCGTGTAAGTCGCGGAGAATAATAAGATTAAGTTAAAGGTCTTATTCTTATCGAATATTAATCGCGTAATCAGAGTCGTAAAAGAATAATTAAGCGAAAGCAGGTATTTTTTAAGAGCTAGAAACTAACGGCCCTTGGAAGTAATATAACTCTTTATAAGCCGTAAAAGTATTAACCCCGCGTGTCAAGTCGATCCGATCGTTTTTCTTTATACTTACGAACGTAAACGCTAAAGCTATATTATATCTGCGAATCTTCGTCCGAAAATCAGCACCTCGCGGGTCGCTGCCGTTTAAAAGTCTCCGTAATACGTCCGGAGGATTCCGTAAAAACTCTAATATAATATCGCTTTTCTTATAATAAAGCTCGAATTCCTTATCAGTAATAGCCTCCTCGATCTAATATAAAGCTTCGCAGTATGTGCAGGTATATATTATATGCTTAATATTTAACGGACCGGTAATTATAAATATAAACCGAAAACTAAGCGGAATCGGGCCCGGGAAAGGAATTAGCGAAGCAATTAAAAGTATAAGCGTAAGTAAAGGATTATCTATAACCGGAGAAAGGGGAGGTAGTTGATCTGCGGCCGGTAGAAGTACTAGCGGGTCGTTTGCGGGTAATAATAGTAAAGGAGGAAGAGGAGGGTTATTTGCAGCTGCCTTATCGGCCGCTATTTGAATATACGTCCGCCGGCGACGTTTTATAAATCGAGGATTATGCGTAATAAGCGTAATAGAGCCGCTACGTGTCTGTCGAGGAGCATTAACGTCTAATTCGGCTAAAGGGCGTCGTGAAGCCGTGTTTCCTTATAAAAGCAATCAGTAAGTAACCTGTAAACGCGTATAACAGACGTATAATATACTTATAATACGTCTTATATCGTCCTCTAACGTGATTCGTCCGGAAGTCTTGCGCAAGACGATTTTAGTTACACCGAGAATACTATTATAGCGGAAAAGAGTCTATTTCTTCGAAGTTAACGTGATTAGTATATAACTTAACGCGTTTTTAAGTAAAATCTAAGCGTAAGTAATATTTTGATATTCTTTCCTTCGGTAATAAGTTCTTCCGACCGAGCCTGCGACTAATCAGAAGCCTTCACGTGACTAGTTTTTTAACTGACGGATCCACAAATCGCTCAATGTAAGATAGATAAGCTCATCTTACAACTCTTCATACCTCGAACTTGGCATGTCTCATCAAGCCCTCTTCTCTAACTTCCAAGGTCCCTGTTGCAATCGTTCTCTGCTACTTACATGGAGAAAATCCGATCCATCTTTAATATAATCTGATGGGTAATGCCCATGCCAATCATCAGTCCATGTCATCCCCTGACGCATCCCTGTCGAATTCCATCAACATCACCCCGCGCCGCCAAGGACATAGCCAGTCTACCCCACCTCACAATGCCCGCGACATCATCTCGCAGTCCGAGACTGAGCCAACCCAAACCCACCGATCCAAAGCAAGATTCTCCTCTCTTGGCAGCTAGCTAACTTGGCTGGCCCACAAAGAACGCTTTCAGCTGGACAAGCATGGTTTTTAGTATGGCACGGAGGAGGAGAAGATGCTTTTCATTGCTTAGGTTCGAAGTGACGTAGTCTTGGCTGCATGGCATGCAGAGTTGGATCATGGCCAACCCAGCCCAGCTGTGTTTGAATGAATGATTGATTGAGTGAAGTGAGCCATTTTGAAGATTGCTTGCTTGTGCTTATGCTTGCTTTTTGCTCGTGATACCACCTCCTTCCTTCCTCTCTTGATCAAGCTTCCCCTCCATACAACATCTCTCTTCTCCAACCTTCATATTTCAGCCATCAACCACAACAGAGCAACCACACAACTACATCTCAATCTCATCCCAATCCACTCCATACAACACAACAATAAAAATGGATTTCGTAAACAAGTTCACCGGCGGAGACAAGCAAGGCGAGGGCCAGAACCAACAGCAACAAGGCGGCCAGAACCAAAATGAGCAAAGCTCCAACAGCTCGTCTGGCGGAGGTGGCTTCCTCGGTGGTCTTGGTGATAAGTTGAACTCTGCTGCTGGTGGTGGGAAGGAGAGTGAGAAGAACGAGGATTATCTTGATAAGGGTATGCTTCCCGTCACAGTTCTTTACCACTCGCACATATCACTTCTCTCAATCAATCTATCCCTCTACATCCCTTCTGGTCTACGAGAACCACAACTACCGACTTTTTGGAAGTATAAATGCAATACTAGATTAGAACTAACAACACAAACCAACAGGAATCGACTTTGTACAAGAGAAATTCATGGGCGCTGGCGCTCAAGACAACGAGTCTGCAGTCGAGCAAGCCAAGGACGAGCAGATCTCTGATTTCATCCGTGGTCAATACAAGAGTACGACCGGTAGTGATATGCCAATCAAGGATAAAGAGACACGATTTGGTTAAGCCGGTGTGGGAAGGCATATGGTTTAGGTAGTGTAGGCTGGGATGGTTGATAAATGCATGGATTTGCGGGATGGGAAATGGATGGGAAGGGATGGAAGGGATGTACGATTGTGATGGCTTAGGAAGTTTTTGGGCTTAGGGCTTGATGATCTTTATGAAATGAATTTCATGCCGTGTTTTATATCGGACGTTTATGCTGCTGCAAATGTGCAAAATTTTAGATAAGGTACGCAGTGGCGAGATCATATAATGCATGAGAAGAGCCTCGAGTTGGCTGAGTACTTCCACCATCAATGTCTGGAACGAGAGAATGGACGAGACCGCCACGTCTAGAACCCTGGAGCAGACGCTCGACCTGAAGAGGAGAAGCCGTCATATCATTCAAAGCCAAAGGTCGGGTTTAAAAAACAAATCTCTTTTTGTAATCAGAGCTAGCTAGTCTACTCATTTTAAGAGTATGGAGAGATACCCCATTTTGCCCTTTCGCCCTTTCGCTCGCTTCGAAACCGCAAAACCCGCAGAAAACAAATCCCAAGTCGATATATCCTGACAACATCTAATGTACAATCTTGGGTATCATAAACAACCATGCTTAACGCCTCGAAATTCCCAACCATACCACCATGGATACCACCACCATTTTGTGTTTTGTTTTACATGAACGAGCTCAAAACATCACCAAGTTTCTGCTTCTTATTCTGCATGAACTTTGAGGGACGCTTGCCGAAATCCGCAAAAGAGTTCCTCTTCGACTCCTTGGCATCTCCCTTCTCTGTCTCCGACTCTGCCTTCTTTACCTCCTCTTTGACCGATTCTGGGGAAGTTGTACTAGTGCCTGAATGCGGAACATTGATTCTGTAGAAAGCTATATTCGACGGATTAGGGGCGTTACGAGGCAGGAATGCGGGATAGCAGGACTGCGTCGGCTTGGCGTAGTCTCTTGTGTGTTCGTTGAGATGAGGATTCGAGTCTTCAGTATAAGCGCTTCCATAGAAGGATTTGATTGGGTTACTGTAGATAGATGGACCCATGTCTGGGAGACAGGGACCGAGACGAACACAAGCCAGAGGAACGGAGTTTGTGAGCTCTTCCTTGACGACGACTTGATGGCCGATATCGACCCCTGCTCTCTGTAGATCCCGGTCGCTTCTCAACTCACCGATTCGTGAGAAGATCGTGTAGGTGAGGAATTCCCAGGTCTCGAATGTGTAGGATGTGTTGAAGAGTACTTCGTTGCAGATGCCCCATCGGACTTCCTTGAAACTGGCTGGGATTTCCTTCTTTGCGGCGTGATCACCTAGTTCTTGCCAGAGGGCGTAGTGTTTGATGGCATCAGGACCCTTCTTTGATATCGACTTTTCGGGGTTAGTGAGGAATGCTGTCACCTCTGCACGTGGAATTCGAGATACGATGGTGTGGTTCGATAGGTGGTGAGATGGGGCTCTGCGGATTGGTCTGGGTTCTTCTTCGGTTGAGGCTCGCTTGATGACTGCTCGTTCGACACACATTGCTTCAAAGAAGTTCAGTAGGCCAACATCGAGAGTCGACTTCCATCCCAGAGTACGGCCTAGAGCTCGTGATCCAGTATTGAAGGTACAGCCTCTGACATCAAATAGAGCCAAGGCGGGGAAGCTGTTGAGATAAGGAAGGGATTTCTCCGTCAGCTCCTTATGGTTCCAAAGTTTGAGGATTCTCATCACAGGGAATGCGGCGTGGTCTACCGCAGCTTGATGCCAGGCTCTGACGAGGCGGTCGGTGACTCCGCTTTGAACTGCATTTCCAAAGGTATGAATGACCTCGAGGACGCCTAGATTTTTTACCTTTGATAGCTTGACAAGCTCAGGGACTGGAAATGCTGTGGTGATGCTGAGGTAAGTGAGGAAATCGAAGGTGGGAGAGATTAGTGCGGCTGCGTAGCTCTGAAGCGGCAAACGGGGCGATGAGACTGTGTCACGGAATCTCAGAAGACCGATCGAGATATTGTCCTCTTCCCGGAGTACCTTCGAGAAGATAGCCCAGACACAGAAGGGTATTTCATATCTAGAATACGATATTAGCAAGCTTTGGTGGTTGAATAGGTCCAAGAAAATTGACAACTCACCTTTCGTTGACAAGATCCCAAATTCGAAGGACCAGCTTTCTTGGCAAGCAATCAACACCTTCAGAGGTGAGGTCCATCACATTTTCGATTATGGTCTCGATAGCAGCATTTTGAAGAGAACGAGCACCTTTGACAGGTTGCGTGACTTTTTTACCTGAAGACTTGCGAGACATTCGATGAGGGCGAGTCCAATTCCGCTCTTCGCTGCTCACAGTTGAAATGGTTTTCTCCGTATACATTTGTCCCGAGGACTCATCGACTTTGTAGTGAGCAGCTGGCAAGACCGAGGAAACCTGTTCATGGCCATGGCGAGATCTCAGCAGGAGCTTGTTTTTGGAGAGTGGCCACTTCATTGTGAGTTCAGCGAGTGTTGATGTTGTGGCTGATCATGGTGTGGAAGGAAGGAAAGAAAGAAGAAAAAACTCAATCAAACGCACTCAAACGCACTCATATGCGCGAGGCTCGAACGTAACGAGTGCTTTTGTTCGAGTTCGAGTTTCGATTTCGAAAGTCGCGTACAAATTCGAGAACGTTTGAGAAGCGGACGCGCCGCTTATCGATAAGCGGATCAACAAGAGATGCCGAGCTAGCGAGGGGGAGCTAAATTGAGTCAATTCTCTGCGCATCAGCAACCCTTCAAAGGGTACTTTTATCTCACACGAGCTTTCGCCTCAAATACATCCAAAAATGATCGAGTGGTTCCAGTGAGCGAGCTGGCTCTTCATCAACCATGTTCAAGAAATCTGGCATTCTACTATCATGCAACAACCTGCATTGTCTTCAAGGCTCGCCAGCTTCAAAGACGTCATCACTTCATCCCGCAGCATCCCAGAGCCATCCGCAGAAACAGCAATGTCGCTCATATGCAGTGGTCTCTGATGGCCATAGTCGTCACAGTCATGAAAATCTCCGTTGGCCAGTGATGACATCGGCTAACACTCTTCCAACACCATACCAGATCTTCGATCAAAGGAAAGGCTCGCCGTATTCGAAGCAGAGGTTCTACGAACTTGTCAAATTGTATCACCCTGATCGGCATGACCACGATATAGCAAGCCATGGACTACCCTATGCTACTAAGCTGGAGAGATACAGACTTGTGGTTGCTGCCAACGATATCCTGTCAGATCCAGTGAAACGCAGCGCGTACGATTATTACGGAGCGGGGTGGAATGGTGCACCGGATGTCGTCAAGCCTCGAGATACCTCGGAATCGTCAGCTACATGGGGAAATTCCAGTGGTCGAGGATGGGGCGGCGGTCATGAAGGACCAAGCCAGAATGCGACATGGGAGGACTGGGAACGTTGGTATCAGAAGGATGCGAAGGGACCACAAGAGCTACGATACGTTTCAAACAGTGCCTTTGTAGGTCTAATCGTAGCCTTTGCTCTCCTTGGGGGCATTGGCCAAGTTACGCGAGCTGGCAGCTATGGGACAAGCTTCGTGGAGCAACGAGATGCTCTGCACAACAACATATCTAAGGACCTCATTCGCAGAAGGAAAGAGACCACGACTGCATATGGGAGCAGGGAGGAAAGAATCGACAGCTTTCTGAGGCAGAGGGATCCCATAGGGTATGGGCTTGTCGATCCGAAGGAGGAGAGTTACAGAAAGGTCCTGCCACCGCCCGAGATTTGCTCCAGTGAGGATATCAAACAGCGGCCCATGAATGTCTACCAGCAGCAGGGTGAGCCCAACAGCATAGATGGCTAAGAGGGAGAAAGACTTGACGTGAAAATCTTTGAAGTACACTTGTTAGAGTGACTCCAAGTACCTTTGAGCACTCTCGGCCGAAGGCGTGCGATCAAGCAACCTGAGCAAGAAGAAGCCACATACCGGAAGGATCCGATGGACAGCTTGTCAAGGTTTTAAGACCATAGGCGCCTGAGAGTTAGATATCCAAGTACGGCGGTTGACTTTCTGCCACTAAGTGATGGAAATGTGGCTGTATGTGGATGTCCAATTGCAGCTGTCTTAATTGGTAGCCTAGAGCGAGCCGATGACTTTTGAATGATATGAATGAATGAAACGTTCCACACTACAAGTATAAAGCTCCAAAATAAAACACGTATTGAAAGGCAAATCGTAACATTACATAGACCAGCTATTGCATTGACGCGTCGTCATTCCACTTATTCAATTGCTCAGCCTCGTGATTGGAGCTGAAAGCGATCATCCTAAGCCTCACCATGCCTTGCTTCTGACCTTGCTGTCGTTAGTATTAAAAAGACTGGCATCGCCACGTTGGCAGTCACCACTTCAAAGTACAAAACAAATCCATTCACAATCAAAACACATACATACTCATCAACCACCGTGGCTCCGACCCAAAGACTGATTCTATTCGCCACACCTCTCCTAGTCATCCTCACCGGTTTCCTCGTGGCTCACTTCCAGTTCTGCGCACTGCCACTCTCCACTTCCAAGAACTTCAATTTCGACAAAGTAGAAAGCAAAATGGGTGGGGGCGATGGTTATCGCTCTGTGGCGTACTTTGTGAACTGGGCAATCTACGGAAGGAAACACAAACCGCAGGACCTGCCCGCCGAGAAACTCACTCATGTTCTTTACGCATTTGCCAATGTGAGACCGGATAGTGGGGAAGTGTAAGTCAAACTCAAACGTTTATTTCAGACATGAGACTGTTCTTCGTAAAAAAAAATTGTGCAATTTGACTGATGATTGACAGCTACCTCACTGATCTCTGGGCGGATAAAGACATCCATTTCGACGGAGACAGCTGGAACGATGTAGGAGACAACCTCTACGGCTGTCTCAAGCAGCTCAACCTCCTCAAACATAAGAACCGCGCACTCAAAATTCTTCTGTCCATCGGAGGCTGGACATATTCATCTAACTTCGCAGTTCCAGCATCGACACCCGCGGGCCGTGAGAAATTCGCCTCTTCGGCTGTAGATCTCATCAAAGATTTCGGCTTCGATGGTCTAGATATCGATTGGGAGTATCCCAAATCCCCAGCCGAAGCCGAGCATTTCGTGCTGCTTCTGAAAGCTTGTCGGGATGCTATGGATGCGTACAGCTGTACCTTACCGCACAAGCATCACTTCGAACTCACCGTCGCTTGTCCGGCCGGTCCTCAGAACTACAACATCATGGATATTCGTGGGATGGACAAGTATCTTGATTTCTGGAATCTGATGGCTTATGACTATGCGGGATCGTGGGACTCCTGTGCTGGTCATCAAGCGAATATCAAACCATCCGAGAAGAACGCCGCCGCTACACCGTTTAATACCGATCAAGCTGTTGAGCATTACCAAAAGCAGGGTGTTCACTCCTCAAAAATGGTGCTCGGAATGCCGTTATACGGCCGAGCGTTCGAGAATACAGATGGTATCGGGAAGCCGTACAGTGGTGTGGGCGAAGGCTCATGGGAGAACGGCGTGTTTGACTTCAAGGCTCTTCCTCTCCCTGGTGCGGAGGAGATATACGATAAAGAGGCTAGAGCGACGTATAGTTATGATGCAACGAAGAAACATCTCGTTACGTATGATACGTGCGAAATGGCGAGAGAGAAGGCGCAGTGGATTAAGAAGCACCACCTTGGTGGCGGGATGTGGTGGGAGAGTAGCGCAGATAGGAAGGGTGAGCATAGTTTGATTGGGACGGTGGTGGGGGAGCTGGGTGACATGGAGACGAGAAAGAATTGTATCGAGTATCCTCGTTCGAAGTTTGATAATTTGAAGAAGGGATTTGACGGGTGTTGAGGATGTGTGTGGGCAGTGGTGAATAGCAATTCTAGCAAGCAATTTGATGACCTGATTATGATTTGAGGTGTTCTCGGAGACCCTCTCTTTCTGGTGCAGAATGAACATATTAAATCACTCGAGAAGCATTATTGGGTGCATTGGTGCTAAATAAAGACTGCTGTTGCTCTGACAAGCGCCGAGCCTTGTAAAAAAAATCTGGAGACCATGCTCGAAATAAAATTTGTCATTATATTAGATCCTGATGAAGTGAAGCTCACTATAAGTCAAGGACAACTATAGTACTTTTAGGCCCGAATATTCCACACGCAAATAAGAAAAGTGGCATAGTCAAGTGCAACGAGAATCCTCCAGAAGCGAAAAATAAACACACCCATCACAACTCTTCCACATGCTCGTTCTTTGGCTTCTCTCCAAGGACCGCCTGCATAGGAGTCTCCCCCTGGGCTTGATATTCCAGAACCTGCAAGTAATCATTCACAATGAGTTGTGCCACATTCATTCCCATCAAAGCGCTGGTTTCCATTGTGCTGATGAAACTCTCGATACCGCTAGTGTAGTAGAAACCTCTCGCAAGCTCCGGGTCCTCAAATGTAACACGAGGGAATTCGTAGGGGTATGAGTGCCAGACCTTGGGATAGTACCAGGTAATTGCGTTCCCTGAATCGGCTTTGATCGAGCTGAGATCTTCCGGGACTGGAGTACGTTAGTATCTCGTGCTCTATAGACAGTAGGATGCATACCATCTGTGGCAAACAATTTGGAGAGAAACTCGGAATTTAGTTTCTCTGGAGAGAAGATCTTGTAGAGATACTCCTTCTCCAGGGTCTCAGGATTGATGACTTGACGAAGTGTGCTGATGCTGAAGAAGCCAGGTGAGCCGACTCCTTTCGGAGGTGCTTCTGGTACCTCGTCTGCTGGAAGGGTCGTCAAGATAGTGGTAGGCACTTTGGCGTCTGGGGTCAGGTTGAAGAACGAGGGACTGAACGTCTTATTGGTAGTGAATAGAGTTACGTGCAACGACACGTAAGGGATCTCATCAGGCGTACGCTTCAAGAGTCCCTTTTCGATCTCGATGTCAGAATATTGAAAAGGAGCTGCAAGGATAACAGTGTCGAAGGGCTCTTCGCTTGTCAGGACGTCTTCAGTGATAGAGTGTTTGGAAGTTGTCTTGATGTTGTATTTGCCGTTTGTCTTGGAGATGGAGCTGACGGTGGTGTTAAGCAGAGTCGTGGTGTTCGAAGCCTTCAACATGCCGTCAAATATTTGCCAGTTTCCACCTTGAATTTGCATTGCTCCTTCGATAGACATGCAAACCATGGTCTCTAAGCCATGGATGGAAGCAAGGTTTTGGCCATAGTTGACTCGAGTGCTGGCCTGAACGATATCAGTTGTAAAAGGAGCTCCAATCTGGAGCTTGTCAGCAAGTTATCCATGTCATCCGCCAGCGCACCTACACTGTTGGCTGCAAGAAGTTGCTCTCCGGTTTGAGAGGTAATGGAAATGAGGTCCAAGTCAAGAGCCCTATCAGACAAGGATCTGAACGGGAAGAATGGGAACTCGTAAAGCTTCAAGAACTTGCCAACGATGCTCTTTGCCAGACGCTGTGTTCGGATTGGGGCAAGGCCGTATTTCCAGAGTAGCTTCGCAATGTCCCAGTACTTCCATCCGCTGTCTTTCTGGGTGTAGACAAACGTTTTGCCATTCCAAATCCCGAGGACCTCAGTGTCCATACCAGAACTTTTTGGTTGTAGGCCAAATAGGGTACTGGCGTTCTTGAGAATTGCATTCACTTCCACAAAAATGCTTGCACCGAGCTCTACAGGCTCAAGAGGATTGCCGTATGCATTGACGGTTGTTGAGCGGCCTCCGACGTAGGAACTGCGCTCGAAGACTGTGACGTTTATTGCAACACCTGATTTGTTGGCAAATTGTTCCAAGTAATATGCCGTAGAGCTTCCTGCAGCCCCAGCTCCTGTTTCTATGAGTCAGTACTTTATAAGGATGTCAACTTCGGTATGAGAAGACGAAGAGGATACGATCTGAAGAAGGATTGACCTTGAAATAAAGCATCTGGTCATGGACAATGACACGCTACCTGCAGTGTCGTATTCTTGATCAAAATCGAACCCAAAACAGTTCCTATTCCGAATGAATCTCATTACAACAAGTGCAACATATGAGATATCAAGTCAGAATGGACTTGTGACTACTTATACGCAAGTCGTCAAATCACTGCAAAACCTGGGCTTTACCCCTTTATTGACAATTTTCTCGAACACAGACTGGCAACTGCAAACGATACCTTGAAAGGTACCAAGAACCCGATTTCTAGACTGAAATCGAAAGACAGAACATACCGATGATTGCAATACGTTTAGCACCCGCATCTGCGTAAACGGTGTCTGGAGCATCGGTCGTTGCGGAGACTGTAAATGGCCAGAATCCATGACTTTGACCAACTAGAGAAGTGATAAGGAGCGTCAGAACCAGGTTCCAGCCTGCGAACATTTTGAAGATGTGATATCGAAAGCACCTGCGTGGTTTGATGGATGTTGTTGTGGCGTGGTGGTCGTCAGCCTTCCGGAACTCATAGAAAGTGTCAGCCTCGCCAAGGGATAAATCTCGGCCGCCGTATTCTTAACGAGAATACTTTCAAAGCCGCGTCGAGATTCGCGTCGATCACAGGAAACCTTTGACCAGCATTACTTTGGTGACGATACCCCTCACGACCTCTACTACACGAAGAACCCCGTCTCCAGATCACCAGCTGTCAATATGTCTGCCGCGCAGCTTCTCAACCCTAAGGCAGAGTCAAGGGTCCGTCCGCTCGAATGTTGCCAGCGAAAGAAAATATTTACTGACTCGACCTAGAGAAGAGGAGAAGCTCTTAAAGTCAACATCAGTGCTGGTGAGGGTCTGCAAGATGTTTTGAAATCGAACCTGGGTCCCTTAGGGACGATAAAGATGTTCGTTTCCCCAAATCACCTCGTGTGGCTAGAGCTAACAGCTTCAAGGCTTGTTGATGGTGCTGGTGCGGTACGAAAGAGCTCCAAGAGATCTGCACCTTCATGCCACTAATACCCTGTTTGCAGATAAAACTCACGAAAGATGGAAACGTCCTGTTACGAGAGATGCAGATCCAGAATCCTACGGCAGTCATGATCGCTAGAGCAGCCACGGCCCAAGATGATATCTGTGGTGATGGTACCACCTCCGTGGTTCTGTTGGTTGGTGAGCTTTTGAAGCAGGCAGACAGGTACATCTCAGAAGGTTTACATCCTCGAATTATCACCGATGGTTACGAGATTGCGAAGACCGAATCTTTGAAGGTACGTTCTGGATATGAACATAGCTTTTCTGGCTTCTGCTAACTTCTTACTTTCCCTAGTTCTTGGATACCTTCAAATTAGAGCGAGAAGTTGACCGCGAACTCCTACTATGTGTCGCTCGCACTTCCCTCTCCACCAAGCTCAACCACACACTCGCCGAGAAACTAACACCCGATATTGTTGATGCGGTTCTAGCCATCTATCAAGCTCCAGCAAAGCCCGATTTACACATGATTGAAATCATGAAGATGCAACACAGAACCGCTTCCGAGACCCAACTCATCCGAGGCCTTGCTTTAGATCATGGCGCAAGACATCCTGATATGCCAAAAAGAGTGGAGAACGCCTTCATCCTGAGTCTGAATGTGAGCTTAGAGTACGAGAAGTCTGAAATCAACTCGGGTTTCTACTACTCAAGCGCGGAACAACGGGACAAGCTGGTTGAGAGTGAACGCCGATTTGTGGATGAGAAGCTCCGAAAGATTGTTGAGTTGAAGAAGGAAGTCTGCGGAAACGATCCAAAGAAGGGATTCGTTATCATCAACCAGAAAGGAATCGACCCGCTGTCCCTTGATGTCCTCGTTAAGAACGGCATCTTTGCTCTCCGACGAGCCAAGAGACGTAACATGGAAAGATTACAATTGATCTGTGGAGGTATTGCACAGAACAGCGTAGACGACTTGTCGCCAGAGGTTCTGGGATGGGCAGGAAACGTTTACGAGCACCAACTCGGCGAGGAGAAATACACATTCATTGAGGATGTAAAGGACCCAAAGTCGGTGACAATTCTCATCAAGGGACCAAATCAACATACCATCACTCAAATATCTGACGCCGTTCGAGATGGTCTCCGAAGTGTCTATAACATGATCGTGGACAAGAGTGTGGTTCCAGGAGCTGGAGCTTTCCAAGTAGCATTGGCAGCTCACTTGAACAGTGAGGCCTTCCGCAAGACTGTCAAGGGAAAGGCGAAGTGGGGTGTTCAAGCTTTCGCGGATGCCATGTTGATCATTCCAAAGACACTTGCCGCCAATGCTGGCCACGACATTCAGGATGCACGTGAGTATCCCCGATTCCATGTTCTTCCATAATAGATCCTAACAGGCCAAACAGTTGCTAGCTTACAAGACGAGCAAGCAGAGGGAAACATCGTGGGACTTGATCTTACCTCAGGCGAACCAATGGACCCAGTTCTAGAAGGAGTCTACGACTCTTTCCGCGTTCTCAGAAATGCGATGGCCTCGAGTTCCGGAATTGCATCCAACCTTCTTCTATGCGACGAGATGCTCAAGGCGAGACAGATGGGTAGGCAAGGTGGACCAGGACCTGGAATGGATGACTAGAGCAGAAATCTTTGGCTTCGAGCTCCGGCTTGTTCTTGCACGGGGCGCCTGGCATGAAAAATGTATCTTTCGGCGCTTTTCGATTGAAGATGTAACACTGCAGATGTACAGTACAACACTCATCCATTTGGGAAAAGCATCAGAGGCGCACGCACCGGATGATAGATAGCGTTGGAGGTTCGAGTAAAGAGCGACTGTAAAGCCTACGATACATTGCCAGATAGCAATGCATTTCTAATTGAAGGCCTTTTCTCCCGAGCAAGTTTTTGACGCGCTTGCCTTCTTTGACAACATCAGATATCGCGAAGAGTCAGATGTACTGCGACTTTATCCGCTTGTTCTTGCACAATGTGCCTAAATAGCCTGATGCCGGAGTAAGCTGCCAAGAATCAATAGATGTAGCAATGTGGCAGCTGCAACAGTGTTCTGTGGAGAAGTGGATAAAGATCCAGTGTTCCGGCATTCTTAAACCCGCATCGATACTGTCTGTACCAAGCAGCGCGGGAAGACTGCTGTCAGTTAGGGGACCAAACTCAAAATCACTTACTGATTGATGTGCTTGTCCAACTTCCAAAAAGAGGTGCTTCAACAATCAAAGAAGAGTGTTTCGAACTTCTTCACAATGCAGATAAGCATCACAGAGAACTATTTCCTTACGGGCTCGGAATATTTTGTTCGAGCTACAGCCACCAAAGGCAATATACGGCGTCCAAGACAGTTGGATGGACACAGAGTGGCAGCTCCAGCGAGTGGCCCGGCGCCCCGCGACCGATCGCGACCCCTTGCTTTAAAGCGCATTGGGAAAGCCAAGTCAGAGTAACTTCATGTTGTGGTATCGTCGGAGTCTGCTTCTTCTCCTCTTTTTATCCTCCTGTTCAAATCGGTCCCGACATCTTCGTGAGCTGCCGCGCAGGTCACTTATTTTTGGGCTCTCCAAATGCTCTGTTCGGCTTGCTCACTCTTCGCATACACATGAGTGTCGCCAGCCCGTTATAACCTCCACATTCCCATCCCCCTCGAGGGGCCACGAAGCATCTCGAGATGCTACGACTTCGACGCTACCGCGTGTTTCTCATTTTTGCAGTCCTTTCCGTCTTTCTGATTATCCATTTGAGGAAAACGAGTGATTGGTCGCATCCAGCGCATGTTCAAGACTTTGATTCTCCTCCTCAACACCAGGACCTCGAAAAAGAGCATGTTGGTGCATCACCTGCCAAAACACCTCCGCCAGTAGTGCAGAAAGAAAGCTCAAAGGAGGCTCCTCTCCCTACCTCTTCGCAGATCCAAGCACCAAAGATCGAACCTACTAGCTCGACTGTAGCCCTCCCGAAGTCAACGGTTGGGGTGCCTATTGAACCAGTACCCAAGGTGGTCTTGCCAGATAGACAGCCAGTACCGCCAACAAAGGTCAATGGATTCGAGGCGGAGGATGATATACATGCGATTTCTCCGCCAGGGAGACAAGAATATCCTAATTTCTCTGCAGAAGCTGTTTCAACTATACATTGGGTAAAGCAGAAAGAGCATTTCCCCGTAGCTACGGAGTCCATTATCCAATTGCCAACTGGGGCGCCGGTCAAGATACCTCGAATCCAACACAAGTTCAACGATGAAACTCCAGATGCCAAGATAAACCGGGAGAAGCGACAATTGAAGGTCAAACAGGAATTTAAGAAAGCATGGACAGGTTACAGATCGAAAGCATGGCTTCATGATGAACTATCACCAGTCTCGGGCATGTTCCGTGACCCATTCTGTGGCTGGGCAGCAACTCTAGTGGATACATTGGATACACTATGGATAATGGGATTACACGAGGAGTTTGAAGAGGCTGCGAAAGCGGTTGACTTGATCGACTTTACGACTAGCCCGAGAGGTGACATACCAATGTTTGAGACAACAATCAGATATCTAGGCGGGCTTTTGGCTGCCTATGATGTTAGCGGTGCGAAGTACAAGAATTTGCTGGACAAAGCTGTGGAACTGGCCGAGATTTTGATAGGAGCCTTTGATACACCTAACAGGATGCCAGTGTTGTATTACTACTGGATGCCAACGTTTGCATCACAGCCTCATCGCGCCAGTACTCGGTCGAATCTAGCAGAGCTTGGGTCTTTGTCCATGGAATTCACGAGACTTGCACAACTGACCAAGGAACCAAAATACTACGATGCTGTTGCTCGAGTCACAAATGCCTTGGCTGATTTCCAAAGTCGGGGCACCAAACTTGATGGAGTCTTTCCCGATAATATCGATGCATCTGGGTGTAATAGAACTATCCCATCCTTACCGAAATTGCCTGTAGCCGTCAACACGCAGGAGCCTGCAGTCAATACTGCAATTCCCACAGAAGCTCCAGTAGGATATCAACCGACTAACCCTGAACCAGACACGGTTCAAGAACCTATACCTAAAAAGGCCAGTCCCAAAGACGGACCTTCTGGACCTGGTACTCTTGAGGTACAGGTCTCGCCAGGTGAGGCGAGCAAAGCACGTATTGTTGGCTGGGAAGAAACAAACGAACTTGGGAATTCCAAACGTAAGCGAGAAATCGAGGCAGACGTACCAGCTGTCAATTCAACCACACCTACCCCTACAGTTGATACTGTCACCGGACTGCCTCTCGATATCCCGGCCGCAAAAGCACAGATAGGGGCCGGTGTTGGTGACTGGGATTGCGTAGCACAAGGACTTGATTCATATACGTCACATTTTGGCATCGATAAATTCTCTATGGGTGGTGGACAAGACTCAACCTATGAGTACTTCCCCAAGGTATGTACTCTTTTGAGATTGAATTTACCCGAGCTAACATCCAAAAGCAATACCTACTTCTTGGTGGGCTAGACGATACTTACCGCAAGATGTACATTAAAACTGTCGATGCCATTCGCAAATGGATGCTCTATCGGCCAATGCTTCCAGACAACCGGGACATTCTCTTCTCGGGATCTGTCACGACTTACGGGGACCCTGCCACGGATCTGACGCTGACTGCTGAGGTGGAACATTTGACCTGCTTCATCGGTGGCATGATCGGCATGGGAGCACAAATCTTCGGAATTGATGGCGATCTTGAGCTTGCCAAGAAGCTTGCCGATGGATGTGTGTGGGCTTATAGTGCGACGAAGACTGGGATTATGCCAGAAGGTGCAATTGTTCTACCTTGCAAGAGCGCTGAACACTGCACCTGGAACGAGACACTGTATCGGGAATATCTAGATCCCATGGGTGACCAAAGAGACAAGAATCTTGCCGAGTACGAAGTAAACAAGAAGAACCGAGAGGCAGAACTAGAAGCTGAGAAACAACAATCGGCTGCTACTCAGCAGCCTCTTGATGGAAATCTTCCGGATGAAGCCTCAGGGCGCATCGCAAACTCATCTGATCCAGCCAGAGGGGGCGACCTCGTAGAGAATGACGCCCCCGTTCCATTGCAAAAGCGACAGAGTTCTCCAAAGGATGATATTCCCAAGCCAATCACTCACAACTTTGCGGACGATGTGCCAGTCAAGGCCGATACGCAAAAAGCACAGTCTGTTCCTGCCTCGCCACCCAAGACTCGAACGCCTAACGAGCAGTACTACGATCAGAAGTCCTATTTGGCTGAATCTGAGTTGGAGAATATTGCGACCACTTCGGGGCACCAGGTCGAAAAGCCTCTTACGGATGCGCAAGCTCCTATTGTACAGCCCGAAGTGACCATGATAGATCCTATGAGACCACTCACACACGAAGAATATGTTTCGCAACGAATTATTCAAGAAGGTCTCCCACCTGGATTTGTGTCTTTCAAGTCGAAGAAATACATCTTGAGGTAAGTTACTTTCTCGTTTAGCTTCGACGTACGCTAATCATGAAACTTAGACCCGAAGCTATTGAATCAGTATGGTACATGTACCGCATTACCGGTGACTCAGTCTGGCAAGACAAGGGATGGAGGATGTTTGAGTCCATCATCAACGCTACCTCGACAGAACATGGCCACTCGGCAATCCACGACGTGACCTTGGACGACCCCGTTCAAGTAGACGAGATGGAGAGTTTTTGGCTGGCAGAAACCTTGAAGTACTTCTACCTCCTCTATTCAACACCCGACACGATCAGTTTGGATGATTGGGTTCTGAATACGGAGGCCCATCCGTTCAAAAGACCGATATCAGTCTGAACAAAACGTCGATTGTACGTTAGCGAAAGAATATCATTATTTGGGTTGTCGGAGATTGCATAGGAGTTCTGGTTCAAAGGTTATTTTCTGTATGCCATCGGGTCTTGGTGGCTGTCATGCATTGAAGGGGCGGTCTAAGCATATGCCTGGCGTTTGGGGCATTAAATTGACTTAGAGACAATCTTGACCTCTCGAATGCAAAACTCGGGTTTCTTTTTCATTCTAACATTGAGACCCATTCATTGTCCAACTCGTGTACTGTACAATGGTTCGATGTCCAAGTGGATTCGGGACATTGACTTCTGTAAAAGACTTCCTACAAGTAAAGACCACCTTGAGTCCATTACCCAATACAACCTTTCAGACACCTTATTTTTCCATTGGACGAAAATCCAGGAGTTGACTAAACCGGACAATAAGTATGCCAACAAGCACGGCATCACTTTAGGCCCCTCTGGCCTCAAATACGCGGATTTTGGTAATACTTCTTCCCAAAACTTCCTTCCTCAAGTTCCCTCAAGATCTTCTCATTATGCGCTCCAACTCTGGGCACAGGTCCAATAATCGGCTCAACATTACTCGGTATCGCCGGGGGAATACTAACTCTCAACTTCCCCTTCTCCGTCCTAATCTCCTTCCACCTCTTCCTCTCCTTCAGCTGTGGATGCTCCCAAACAGCTGCCATATCATTAACCTTTGCATTCCCGATCGCTGCCCCGTCGAGTCTCTGTACCACCTCCTCAGCCGTCATGCTCCCGAACACATCTTCAATGATCTGCTTCAGCTCAGTCCTGTTCTCGGATCGGGCGTTGGACCCGACGAATCGGGAGTCGGTGGTTAGTTCGGGCTTCTGGAGGACTTTGGTGCAGAAGCTGGCCCATTCTCGCTCATTTTGGAGACCGAGCATGACAGTTGCGTCTTGGGTTTGAAAGGGCCCATAAGGGTAGATGCTGGCATGGGAGGCGCCTGCTCTTGGTGGTGGGGAGGCGCCGTCGTAGGAGTAGTACAGTGGGAAGCCCATCCACTCGACCATGCACTGCCAAAAGATTTAGCAATTGCGTATTCCGATGATGTTCAGATTTCAGGTGTTCAGGTGGTACTATGTTTTCGTGTTTGTCTTGAGACGAAGAGCATGAAGGGGAAAACAAACTCACCTCTAACATGCTAACATCGATCCTACAACCTTTCCCCGTCTTAGCTCGCACCAGCAATGCAGCCATGATATTGCTATAAGCATACATGCCCGCGGCGATATCCGCAATCGAAGCTCCAACCTTCGACGGCGTCTCCTCCGTCCCAGTAATACTCAACATCCCCGCCTCCGCTTGGATAAGCAAGTCATAAGCCTTCTTATTCCTATACGGACCATCCGCTCCATACCCCGAGATGTCACATACAATCAACCTCTCATTCGTCTCCTTCAACTGCTCATAGCCAAGCCCCAGTCTATCAGCAGCTCCCGGAGCGAGATTCTGCAGAAAGACATCTGCTTTCGTGATCAGTTTCTTGAGAAGAGCTAGGTCCTCTTCTTTCTTGATATCTAGCGCAAGACTCTGTTTGGAGCGATTTGTCCATGCGAAGTGAGAAGAGAGTCCAGCGGCGCGGGTGTCGTAAGATCGTGCGAAATCACCCTGGCCTGGCCGCTCGATCTTCACCACTCGAGCGCCCATCTCGGCTAGTTGTCGAGTACAGTACGGTCCAGCTATCACCTGCTCAAGAGCAATGACTGTGATTCCGTCCAACGGTCTCGGTTGGGGTAAATTGTTAGCCGGAGCTGTCTGTTTCTCTGTTTGTCGAGCATTGGGCTGGGAGCGGTTCTCATAGATGAAATGTTTGTGTCGTTGCTGGTCCTTGTTGCTTTGAAGATCGGATTTCGAAGTGGATGTTGAGTAGGGGCGGAGACATCCTGAGCTCTTTGTTGATACCGCGGCTAGAGAGCCGAGTTTCCAAGTCCCGCGAGATATCCGGTGGAAAGTTAAAATACTCCTGAGATGCATAATGAGAATTTGAAATGCGCTGCTGCTGAATGCTCTGATTACGCTATGATTTCGGAATCCCCAAGTTGAGTTCCAACAGGATGTAGCTATGCTTTAACGTGACCCCTCTTTGCGTGTTTCCGAGGCACTATAGCTACCCCGCGATTGGTGATCTTGAATCACATGTTCGGCGATGAAAACAAGGGACACCCGGGAATGTTTTCTTGTCACTTACTGGTTGGTTCAGATAACTAGGACATGATTTGTTATTGTCTTTGTGTTCTGCTGCTGGGAGGGGTGATTCTCTTTGACTAAATGCTTGACTGCCAAGACTTTGTGATACTTCCTTTGGCCCATCCCTCACTCACATCTCAAAATCACCAGAAGCAATCCATTCCGACTTACCATTTCTTGTACTGGCAACCAATCCAGAACATCGTTTGCAGGCAAAAGGTCGAGATAAAGCAGGGATCAAGAATTGATCAAGAATTGATCGTCATTCACCAGCGTACCCCTGTGTATGGAGTGCTGCGCCCATCTGTCGGACCTCGTACTTGTACATATTCTCTCGAGAACCCGTATCATACATTCCCCGAATCTACCTTGTTTTTGGTGGAACCTCCTGGGCATCCTCGAACTTGACTTTCCCATCACGGCTGACTTCGACGTAGTGGAACCCAGTAGGGACATCCGTAAATTGCTTTGTTGATTCCTTGGCCTCCTGTGGCTTTCTGGCTAGCGTGACAGCCGATTGCACTACTCCTGCTGGAGTATCGGCGATTTCGTTGATATCTTTTGAAGTCAACACATCGCTGATCCTTGATGCTCTTGAAGATAACAGAATCGTTGTTGGGCCGTGGAATTTCAAGAACAACCGATCTCCCCATATCGTCCTCCTTGCCGAAGTCCGTATATTGAAGAGAAGATTTGTCAAGCCCTTCCAGGTGGCAGTCTCCTTCATCACTCGGAAGAACTTGATATCTGGTACTAAGTATCCTAGCCCTAGACTTGGTATTTGAAACCGGAGGCTCGATGACTTTAGTCTGTATGGGAGAGGAGGATGTTGAGTGATGGTGTAAGCAACGACGTTCCCTGGATGAGCGACATATTCTTCCCCTGCCTTCAACGTGATTTGATAGATCTGTCCAGGCCCGGCCAGAGCTACAAGTCCTCTCCCTGTGATCTCTGAATTGCCCCAATGAGCCAGACTCATTCCCCGGTTGACCGTAGGCGATACAGAAAGCGTGTGTCCCGTCCAAGCCAACAATGCCTTCCGTTGTGCCACTATCCAGTCCACGGTCCCATTAAGATGTAATACAGTGAAAGAAGTGAGTGGCGATTTTGTTGAAATTAAGGCCGTGATCGGACTCGTGGAAGATATTCTCTGGTAAAGGAAAGGTATGCCGAGGGCAGCTCGTCGAAAGGGTTCCAGTATGGACAAAGTCGATTGTGCCTAGTCCATATTAGAAACGGCTCTATAGCCCAAGACCAGCTCTCCTCACATTTTCTGCCTTCCCACTGACTCCAACCAAAGTGCCTCTCCTGGTGTAAAGCTTCTGGGAAGCCGATAAAGAAACGGACAAAAGGGAGTATGGCGCTCCTAGAACTTCGAATCGAGCATCTAGATGAGCCATCACATTAGCAAGATTCCTCTGCCTATCATGCCAGCTATCGACGCACCTGCTGAGTCCGCCGAGGCATCAATTGAGTTGCTGAGTACATCTCCAGTGAGAAGAGGCGATTCTGTCGTCGGAGTTGCGCTGATCTGAATCGCTCGTCGGCCGTATCCTCCAGCGCAAGGTCGTTGAAGCCGCCGAAAGCCTCGCACAGCGTTACCCAGCGGTATTCGACCGCGCATAGTTACGTTCGTGTTGCTCGAAGCAATTGTTGATGGATGTAATTGAAGCTTCTCGTCTCGATTTCTTGGTTTGCTGCCTCAGGCGAGGACAAGCTCCCCGTCGCTGCGGACATCCACCGCGTCGTGGCGTAATGGCTCGGAATCTCACAACACGACGAAGAGCTCAGTTTGCTTCTTTAGCCGGCCGAATACTTGCCAGCGTTCGTTTTCTTTGATGCCTCTCTAGTCAACTAGAAGTAGCATTTCTTAGCAATATCAACAACCTCTCCGAACCGAATACAGCTGCTCGCTAGCTACCCCTCCATTGTCTCGCGAATAACCAACAAAACAATGTGGGGAGGAAGTACTTGAGGCAGGGGCGACTGCAGAGCTATTGTTGCAGGGAGTATGATTCTCCGGAATCTTCACAGAGCTTCGTGCTCGAGTGTGCGAGCCTCTCTCCGGCCGCAGCAATGGAATCAACCCAGCATTGGTCTGCGGGTCCTCACCAGCACGAATCGATTCTCCAAGGAGGACAGGAAGACGACAATCATCCAAAGCGAGGCTCTTCGACAACCTCGAGCTGCAGATAACACACCTGGGACGAAGCCAGAGACTGCTCAAAAGCCTGCTCCGGTAGCACCGGGCCGCAAGGATCCTCTTGCCCTCGATGACAAGACGAACAAGGAACAGCGCAAAGCAGATTGGGCTATCATGAAGGAGATGGCCAAATACTTATGGCCAAAGGACAATATCGGGACGAGGTTCCGGGTTGGGTTATCTTTGGTTCTACTCGTTGGAGCCAAGGTGCTGAATGTACAAGTGCCATTCTACTTCAAGAACATTGTTGATTCAATGAACGTAGACTTTGTGGCCGTTGGAGGTACTGCTGCTACAGTAGCTGGGTCTATGATATTCGCATATGGTATGACTCGAATCGGAGCTACGATCTTCCAGGAAGTACGAAATGCGGTGTTTGCCAGTGTTGCCCAGAAAGCTATTCGGAGGGTTGCTTGCAATGTGTTTGATCACTTATTAAGGCTGGATCTGAACTTCCATCTTACGAAACAAACGGGTGGTTTGACGAGAGCTATTGATCGAGGTACCAAGGGTATCAGCTTCCTTCTTACGTCAATGGTCTTTCATATCCTACCTACAGCATTAGAGATCAGTATGGTATGTGGCATTCTCACATATCAGTACGGCGCCAAGTTTGCGGCTATCACAGCTTTGACAATGGTTGGCTATACGGCATTTACGATATGGACAACTGCCTGGCGAACAAAATTCAGAAGAGCCGCGAATGCAGCAGACAACAAGGGCTCTACGGTAGCTGTTGATTCCTTAATCAACTTCGAAGCTGTCAAATACTTCAACAATGAGAAATTTGAGGTTGGGAGGTACGACCAGGCTTTGAAGGAGTATGAGAAATCTTCCATCAAAGTTGCAACATCACTTGCCTTCCTCAACTCTGGACAAAACTTGATATTCTCAAGTGCATTGACAGCAATGATGTACCTAGCTGCAGATGGCGTTGCGACAGGAAACTTGACCGTCGGTGACCTGGTCATGGTCAACCAACTTGTTTTCCAGCTGTCGGTACCCCTGAATTTCCTTGGATCTGTTTACCGAGAGCTTCGGCAATCCCTCTTGGACATGGAGACCCTTTTCAATCTTCAGAAAGTCAATGTTGCTATCAAAGAGCCGCCAAACGCGAGGGCTTTGCAACTTACCAAGGGAGGCGAGATCACTTTTGAGAATGTGACGTTCGGATACCACCCAGATCGTCCTATTCTCAGAAATCTAAGTCTAACCATTCCAGCTGGGAAGAAGATTGCTATTGTCGGACCTAGTGGATGTGGTAAGTCGACCATCTTGCGACTCCTTTTCCGTTTCTATGACCTTCAAGAGGGCAGGATCCTCATTGATGGTCAAGACATCCGGGAAGTCAGCTTGGATTCTTTGAGAAGAGCGATTGGAGTTGTGCCACAAGATACACCTCTATTCAATGATACTATCGAGCACAACATCAGATATGGTGATCTAAGTGCCTCTCCCGAAAAGGTTCTCGCTGCAGCTCAACGAGCAAAGATCCATGACATCATTTCTGCATTTCCAAATGGCTACAAGACTATGGTTGGAGAACGTGGTATGATGATATCTGGAGGAGAGAAGCAGCGTTTGGCGGTCTCGAGACTGATCTTGAAGGATCCGCCATTACTGTTCTTCGACGAGGCTACCTCGGCGTTGGATACGCATACTGAACAGGCTCTGATGCAAAATATCAACAGCATCTTGAAGGATAAGGCAAGGACTAGTGTATTCGTTGCCCATCGTCTGCGGACTATCTACGACAGTGATAAGATCATTGTTCTCAAGGAAGGGCAGGTGGCAGAAAGTGGTACACATCGTGAGCTCATTGACACTGGCGGCGTGTACTCAGAGCTCTGGAGTGGTATGTTACTCCCCCTTCCAATCACCTCCCAAATTCTAATATATCCTACAGCCCAAGAAACCTTGTTTGATGACGAGGGAGAGCAGCGGGACGTCGATTTCAGCGAGGACACAAGTGATCGACCAGTGTCATAAGTGCATACAATTCTTCGGGCCTCTGTCGTTGAGACATGGTTGTTCATAGATAAAGCCAACATTGCTAGCTTCTACGTGGGGAATCCCCCTTCTACCGATACCATGAGTTGTTATTCGGAAAATCTTACAGGACGGATTTGCAGCGATGCGCAGGGATAGAAGACTGTAATTGATAGCCACAGAGATAAAAGCCGCCTCTCGCTCATATGGGTGCAGGAATGATTCTGAAAAATATCACTTGCATATGCATCCTCTGCATTGCATGTCAGCGTAGCTTTGAGAAAAATGCAGAGGTAGAGACACTCGCCCACCTTCCTGAAGGAGTTAGTTGTGTGAGAAACCCGCCGCTGATAAATCTTTGAGGGTCGCAGTGCGACGCGAGCGAGGCGAGGCGAGATGGATCAGCCGTACGACCGCTACATGGATGTATTGCTGCAGTTGCTGATCTCCCCATGGCTGGCGCTCTTCTCAAGATTACTGTACTCGCACACTGTCAAGTTTTAGTCTGCGAAATCCAGTAGTCTTCGCGAGGCGTGACAGAAAAGCAAACCATCAGGATCCAAAAGCATCTTACAGAAAGCAGCCGCGTCACAAAGTCAGAGTCACATTGTTTTCCTGTAACACTTACACGAATGCTTTCTACTGAAATTGAGGATATGGGTACCGATCAATGGCTAGATGATACTCGACATGCGTTCGTCGATATCAGAACTGCTTGGAGAATGTTTACCCTGACCGCGAGCATTGGGGGGTCAGTGTCAATACCTTATTTCTCATTGACATAACTGATTATATTCTTTAGTCTCCAGATAATATGGTCTACAATAACGTCCAATGGGACAGTATGTTTCTCCAATGTTGTGCAATCGAAATCTTGCACATGCTGATGACCTTTCTTCAAGCCTTTTCTCCTGTCACTGGGCTTCTCAAAGTCTGCAACTGCGATAGTATGGAGCATTGCACCAATTTGCGGCACTTTAATCCAGCCGTACTTTGGGATGGTCAGTGATCAATCTAAAAATGTGTTTGGCCGCCGTAAGCCTCTGATGCTTGGAGGGGCCATCGCAATTAGCATGTCCCTGTTGGGCTTTGCGTCTTCTGAGAGTATCAGTAATGCGTGCCTGGGTCTGCTCTCGGTACAATTATCAACTCATACTGCTCAATTTGTAGTGAAGTTCGTCGCGGTTCTGTGGTTTTGCTCGCTGAACATTTCAATCCAGCCACTGCAGGTCGCAAGCCGGGCATTCATCATCGAAAGCTGCTCTCCAGATGAACAGATCCTGGCACATGCTTGGGCAAGTCGCGTTCAAGGGGCAGGAAGCATTTTAGGATATTTGTTGGCATCTGTGTCTTTGCCTCTGACACTACCTCATGGAGGGATGCCCCAGTTCACAACTTTGTGTTTTGTAGCGTCCATTCTGCTGTTAGGCACAGTCCTTCTTAGCTGCATTCTAGTCCCAGGAGAGTCACTTCATAGCCGACCAGCACCAGCGGTTCAGAGATCAACCTTCTCTGCGCATGTAACAATTCTGCTACAGTCCATGAAGCGGATGCCCAAGCCAGTACGGAAGATTTGTCTCATCCAATGTTTCTCATGGATGGGTTGGTTCCCATTCCTTATGTATTACACTACGTAAGGTTTCCATGTAGCAAGCCTTAGAGCGAGATGCTAATCATGGATTCGCAGTTACATTTCTGGAATACGTGAGAAGCGTGGTCAGGCACTCAAATCTTTGTATCACTCGCTAATTTTGCTTAGACCAACGATCCATATCGTCTGCCGGAGTTGATGAACGCACCAAGAATGCCGTCTTGGCTGAAGCGTTGAGAATAGGCTCACTTACAGGCCTTTATCTTGCGTGTCTTGCATGCGCTGCAAACTGTGCACTTCCCCCGATCATCAAACTGTTGGCAATTTCCAGCAAACCGGACAAGGGGCTTCCCGTAACACGATATCACGACTCAACGGAGGTCTCCAACGTCGCCTTGGTGTACGTATGGACGTTTGCACACGCCTACTTCGCCATAGCTATGTTCCTGACATTCCTCGTCACCTCTCAAACTGGCAGCATGATGCTGGTTGCGTCTGTAGGAATCTCTTGGGCAGTTACACTCTGGGTACCTTACAGCTTGATTGGTGTTCTTTTGAGTAAACAACACCAAGGATTTCGGGGTGAGCCCGAGACTGGAGCAGTCATGGGACTGCACAATGCTGCTATATCAGCACCCCAGATTTTGTCGGCCTTGATCAGTAGTATTGTGTTTGCCATTCTCAATGGCGCTGATGTCAGCGTGGTCTGGACTTTACGGATTGGAGGATGTTGGGCTGTGGTGGCGGCGGTGTGTTCATGGAAGTTGATCAATGATTGGGGGCTTCTGCAAGTCTGAATTAGGTACTATATTTGCTCTCATGAGCATGTTCATAGTAACGGAATGATAAAATAGCAGCAAGACAGTTATGATGCCCCCAAGGTTCTATTTCTTAAACTTCATCAAGTCATTATGGACTTAGAACCTAATCCGAATCGGCTGATGACGCATGGAAATAGAACCCCTATGGGATTTTGCGCGTAGTAGTCCTATGGCATGAAATTCTGGCCCACCAGTTGATCTTTTCAATATTCTGCTAACGTCGCTGATCATCAAAGTACTTTACGCTCATAGTCACAACCACTGATTTAGGCTTTTCGGAGCGAGATCACAGGTTTAACATATCATGAATTGGAAATCATTATTCAAGATTCAAAATTTAGTTTGGGGGAAGTGAAGTAGTAACGCAATAACCTGCTCAAAGCCTCTGCATTTGCAAAAGAGCTCTAATCCGTATCAAAGCTCATTTCCTGCTTTCCATGATCAACCGATAGACATTTTTATCATATAGACTCAGGGTAAGACGAGCTACGCCACCTCGAAGCATGGGAGCTTGCACCAGAGGATCCCAGCCGAATACACCTCTAGTCCCCTGCAACATTAAACACGCCCCCCACTTGCAGTTTACAATGTAGATTTTGATGATATGGTAGAGCAGGCGGCCCGATCCTTCGAATTCCTTCTTTCCTTCCTTCCTCTTCTAACTAGACATCGATGCGACGGCACTTTGCCTATCTATTCTCTCGCGGATACAGCACTTTCCTCATTCATCTTCCCCGCTGAAAAGAACTCTCTAGAGACTACAACCTTATTGCAAATTGTTGCTATTGCAGTGCTTACATTATTCCCCATATTAATCTGTACGGTAGACGCTTCGACTGGACGTCTGGCAGATGTCGCTCGAAACCCCACATGCCTCATGGGGAACAAATAGTAGCTTGGCTCTCGCAGCCAAGCCAGTGCATGCCACGCCTTACTGTCCGAAAGCCTAAAGCTTATTCTCACACCCAGGATTCTCCTTCACTTTCTCTTACGCTCCACTTCAGAAAATACACATGAGCAGTTATGAACTGGCCGCAGACTTTGGAAGTGAAATCATAAAAAATAAAGGTAAGAGACTGCTTCTGTGCAACAGCTGGCGAGCGAGGAGTGTTGACTTCACCAAGATTAAGCGAGAAATGTTTTGTAAACATACGCAAGGGACCTACCATGACCTGTGAGGTGAATATCTGCTTGGTGAAACGCCAATTCGCCAATGGCCTTGTAGTAAAATAATGACACGGGTCTCTTGCGGCACAGCTTGAATATTTCGGCCAAGAAGCTTAGCATATGGCACTCTTGGGCTGAGCCATGTCGTAGCTGTTGTATCTCGGTATGGTCTGAAAGCTTTGTTCGGTCTTAGTGATGCATGATTTTTCTCTCGCATTCCTCTGATCCCAAGCTGTGTTGATTCTGCTCTGTTACCATAATTATCCGCAACTACCTTGTGATAGGGCTCAGGGCGGCTCGCAACCCCGACCATGTGGAACAGTCTCAATTAATAAGACCAATCTCAGTAAGTGCGACTCGCTTCCTAGCCTGATTCTTGTAATAATATTTTCTCTCGTTTGAAGATTGTTCACATTTCTTCTACCCTTTTAATATCAGGCTTTGAATCGGGGGTTCCCGTCAATATGATAGCCCTGATCCTTGGAGATCAGTATTTCTCAGTAACATGGAAGAAACCTGAAACATGACCTTACTTTGTGAGGTCCAACTCACACCACCACAGTTCAAGTGTTGGCTTCCTAATCAAGTAGCCTAAATACAACTATAAAACCAACGTCCTTCCCCACTTCCTTTAAGATAATCTCGACATACCTAGACATTGCTTTAAATCTGGATCTCTCCAATAAATTAACGGTCACTTTGTCTTCAGGCTTTTGCATTCCAGTACTTGGCCTCGGCACATCTGTAAATTATCCCTCATAAACAGTAATTCTGTACTGTATGTCCGTTCTGACAAATTTACAGTTTTCCACCACGTCTGACGCACTAGACCCGACCGAAATTGAGAATACAGTGAGAACTGCACTCGAAGTTGGATACCCTCATATCGACTGCGCACCGGTTTACCAGAACGAAGTCGCAGTTGGCCTCGGTATCAAAGCATCTGGTATCCCACGCGAGGACTTATTTGTCAGTAATTTTCTGTAAAAATAAGTTTATCAGAGAAGCTGCGTCTTGAGTGTTGATAATTCTTTGAACAGATCACAAGTAAGCTTTAGAACACTCGGACATCGGACCAGCTCTTGACCAAATATTGCGAGACCTTAGCACGGATTATATGGATTTTTACTTGGTGAGTTTGGCTTTATAACTAAATGTTTGGTGAGTAATTAATGGTAGGCAGATCTATTGGCCGTAGTTATATGTGAAGATGATTTTATATACTCTTTTCTCGGAGGATGAGAATGGAGATCTAATTACGGTAGATATTCTTATCGCATTTATATAGCAGGTAATAGAAGCTCTTTTCGCCGCTGGGAGAGTGAGGTTTATCGGTATTAGTAACTTCTTTTAACCTCAGAACGAGGAGTTGCTTTTGAAGTGAGTCTTTGAAATTTATAACACACTCGGCTTTATTTGCTGGCTAGGACTTGCTAAATGATACTAGGGCTAAAATTTAGCCTGCCGTGAACTTAATACCTGCAACACCTTACCGGCTAAAGACAGATAAAGTAGAATGGTGTCGTTCTAAGGTAGAAACGGGCTCCAACTTCTCTCCCATCAAGAGTTCCCTCCAGTGTCTTGTCTAATATTCTGTAGAATATATATTCACCGTATAAGGACATCTCACAATTGACCGGGCTGCACAATACAATACTACAGCTGATCCTGTCGGTCAGAAAATTGCAGAAAATATCAACATCACTCCCGCCTAGCTCGTTCTGAGTTAGGGTATCTAGAGTGGTATAAGTGGTACTCTTAAGAGCTCACATGAAGAGAGACTTCGCTCTAATCTTGCGGGTAAGCTATAATAATGGTTTTATTACACATTGCGGGACTATCTGCTAACTCTGTATTCGATTGAAGTTGTCGAGCTCTCGCCTGAGATCATGTCTCAGGTCGACCAGCTTGAGATATTGGTTTGATCATACTCAATGAGTTCGAACTTCGGGTCAGAACACATGTAAGGGAAGTATAATCCATTTAAAGTAGCTGTAGTTGGAGTCAATCTCATAATTTTGTTATACACTAGGTCTGCTATCTATTGCCTAATACTCTCGCTGAAAACAGCTACACAGACTTGAAGATGGAAACAAGACTTCGCTGTAGTGAAGACAAGTAGACCGCCCCCAAAGGCTACTTGAATACTTCCAAGCCTCTATGAATATTAAGTTCTGATCACATGAATTTCTTCGCGAGTCCTAGTACGTGTTGTGACTACTACCTAGATACAGCGCTACTCAAGATCTACAAGACTCCAGAGACCTAGTTACTTCCATTCACGCAAGCCAGCCATGTCCAGCATGTGTAATGAGCAGCAGCCAGAATCCCTCACCAGGGTAGCTCTAAGCGAAATGTTTCTGTAAGCGGCAGCGCGAGACGATGTTGAGATTCGCTTCGCTCGCTTCAATTCGGATCCGCAAGTAAAGGCGACGGAGTCTGAAGTCCACCTCCACGAGTCCAGAGGAGCGCCCCGCTGTAAGTATTTCCTCCTGGTGTGAGTGAGCTCAATGTAGCATTTCCCAGTCTTTCCTCGCCTTAGCTAATTTCGTTCTCGTTGTATATCGATCTTACCTATTCGTTGAATTTCACATCCTTTTTCATCCTTCTTCGTTGATACTTCATGAGAATGACTTGTTACGAACAACATGCTAAAGAAAATATTAAGGGGGAAACTGGATGAAATCACCAATGCCGCGTTACAGCAGTACTCTCCCAGACCGGAGAGTCACCGGTCACCGAGATCTTTCTCAATCAACAGCATGCGGACAGTGATGGGTTATCTCCTTGAGAACGGGCCCAGGGATCGAGTCAAAAGAAGTCCCTCGCATTTCATATGATTGTGGATCACAGCACTCGTCCTGGTCTCTGGCTTCGGAACGCTCCTGTTCAGTTCAATTGCCAGCCTTGGACAATACACGAACTCTGCCCCACTCACTTGCAAACACTGTGGCAGCTTAACCCTAGAAGTACTAAAAAACGACTGCGCATACGCCTTCATTGCTAGCGCTTTCATCCCCCGAGCCTGTCTCGACGCCGAGCTCGAAGACGAGTTCCTGAAGTTGAAGGACTGGCGCTTCTACGGCGACCAGAACGGGGAGCAGGGACTGTCCATCTCAACTATCAAGATGGATGGGGGTACAGAGCCTCTGTTCGTGTCGGTTGAGTATCACTGGATATATTGCACGTACACGCGGAGGAAGCTGCATCGCTCGCGGATGCTGGGGACGCCGTTTGATGACCACGGCTTATTGTGCAATGGGACTCGTTTCTCAGTGCAATCTCAATGATACGAGGCCTATCTTTGCGTTTTTGCTTCATTACACTACTTGTGTCGCTTAGCTAGAGATGTCATAACACTCAGGCGAGGTGACTGAGAGAAAGCAAAAGCGGATGAAGACTTTCGAATGTAGACTCTACCAAAGTATCAATCATCGTAATGGCCAAATTCTGCAACGCTCTGTGGTCTACAGCATTGTTTATGGGGACTCGTATCAGCACAATCACTCGTGCCGGAACAGAATGAGGACTTGTACTGTACTTACTCTACTTTGCTTTCCGCGAATGCTCAAATATCTTGGTTGTGCTCAGTCTCAAGTCGGAAAGGTAGTTATCGCGCATGGTGAAATGACTAACACAAGAAATAAACTATTCTGATCCTCTCATGGCGCAGTACTGCTGTTGTACATACCTGATCATGTCACTGCTTTTTCCTGCATCTTGTTCAATATACACGTTGTATCAGGATCCCAGCTGAATCCAGCTAAAGCTGTATGTACTAGTTCAAAGATATAGTTTGCCTGGACTAGCTATCAGATATATATAGTGATCCTTGCTTCATTCGACCTTTCCACTGCAGCATAGCTGTGGACAAGGCGGATGTGAGATTGAGCAGGAGGACATCAAGATTCGGATGTTTTGTAATGGTTCTATGACTCCTTGAGAATCGACGCATTCATGCTCCAGCTTGCCTGTTCGGAATGTAGCCGTGTCTGCTGGTTGATCGAGGCAGACCTCGGTGCTGTGGAATACCCAATAAATTTTGAATTTTACGTTCAATGTATACATCCTCCAAAGGTATATATATCTGTTGTAAATGCGAAGCCCTATGACTTGCACAATCACCTCCCCTTAAACTCAGGCATTCTCTTCTCCCTAAAAGCAACCAATGCCTCATTTCTATCTTCCGTCCCAACAACCCTCTCATACATCTTATTCTCGACCTCCTCCCTCGCATACGTAACAGCCTGCAACGCACTCCTAATCGCAACCGGCCCACCCTGGCAGATCTCCCCCGCGAGCTTCACCGCAGCACTCAACACCTCATCCTTGGACTTCGCCATCAACTCCTTCTTGAACTCCTCCCCCTCCTTCCCCTCCTCAGGCACAACTTCCACCAACCGGTCCGTGATACCGAGGAAGTAGGCTTCGGCAGCGCTGACCCTCCTGCCTGTGAGAATCATGTCCCTTGCGCGGTTGAGCCCGATGATGGCAGGGAGCCGGTAGGTTCCTCCCGCGCCAGGGATTATGCCGAGACGGGTCTCGGGGAGTCCGACTTGGGCGGTGGAGGAGAAGACGCGGAGGGTGGTGCAGAGTGCGAGTTCGAGGCCGCCGCCGAGGGCGAGAGAGCTGACGGCACTGATGGTGGGGATGGGGAGGATGGAGAGGGCTGTGAATGTTGAGCGGAGGTTGGAGAGGAAGGCCGCTGTTCTGTTGACTTGCTTAGCTCTGTTCAGTCCCCAATCGAGTATGCCAATGATTCAATTGCTCTGCTAGCTCTTGCACGACGTATCCAATATGCCATCTCGTCAATGTCTGGGGGTTGTGGACGACCTACTCATCAGCTGTAAACCCCGCCCTCTCCTTCAAGTCCGCGCCAGCACAGAAACAGCTGTCAACCTCACTAGCCAGTACCACAGCTCTCGTAGGCCCCTTATGATCCGTCCCAGCTGCCCCTCCAAAGATCTGCTTCGCGGGCAGTTCATTGCCGTCGGTATCGTACTCGGAAGCTATGAAGTCGATGCTCGTACGGAGTTCTTGGAGGAGCTGGCGCGAGATGGCATTGCGTGCTGCTGGGCGGGCCTGAATACATTGTTAGTAATGTAAAATCTCTACAAGCTTTAAAACTCTAAACAAGAGGCGGCAAATGTTATAGAGATAATGCTGTCGTTGGCAATCATCGGGGGCAGAAAGGAGGGGAGTTGAAGGACTGGAGATTTTAAGCCGAGCTCACTTACCAGAGATAGAATCCTAATCCTCCCACTTCCTGGAGCTGGCACGTCTAGGACCTTGACTAGAGGTGTTGGCTGTGTCGAATAGCATCGTATGAGTCTGCTAGGCAGAGAAGTGGAGGGTCTAAATAGGACACGCATTGTGGATGTGTTGATTGTGTACAAATACAATGGAATTGTTTTATCGAGGGATGGATGCTGAGCCGAAATCTGGGGTTGAGGTGGAGGCCGAGGCTGGCCGAGCTGCGATTTTGGATGTGGACGATGTCATCAAGCAAGCGACTTGCTGAATGGCATCCCTGTACATCAGCTCTGACGACAGATGGGATTATAAATCTTATTCCCTACGAGATTTGCTTCATTCACTGTAAATCCATTTCCAAAGGGCCACATTTCATTTCTGATCATCCAACTGTCATATTCCTCGTCTGATTATTTGGAAAGAATTTGTAGGAAGTGCTCGAGAGTTGTGAGGAGTGAAGATGGAAACCCCGGGAGATCTCCCACCAGAGGCCATTACCTTCGCAACACGCATGTACGACGCTGCTAGAGCAGGGCAGCTGGATGTCTTTCAGCAAGCTTTGCCGGCTGGCTTACCAGCCAATATGATGAATGAGAAGGGTGATAGCCTGGTATGTAATTCCTCATCTTCATACTCATATTTCGCTTCCCCTCTGTAGCTTTTCCTTCATGAGAACCTTTTACCTTCAATCTCCTCGAACTTGAGATCTAATTTTGAGATTTTGGTTCTTTGGAGAAGAAATTTGGAATAATTGGACTGATGAGATGAGATGCAGGTCATGCTAGCAGCCTACCACGGCCATGCTCAACTCGTCAAACTCCTCATCCAGCATGGAGCTGATCCGAACAGAGTCAATGATAGAGGGCAGACGCCTTTGGCCGGTGCGGTATTCAAAGGCGAGGCAGAAGTTATTGAGGTTTGTTCTTGTCCTCATGTCCCATCCTAGCTCCTACATCTCTCATTCCATGAACTAATATTTCTGATCTTTCCAATCTTTTTGGTTCATAATTGTGTTTGAGGATGAAGGGCTGATGCGAGTAGGCGTTGCTGGAAGGAGGTGCAGATCCTGAGTATGGCACGCCAAGTGCTATGGAAGCTGTGACGCTGTTCAAGCAGGAGGAGAAGTGGAAGGGGAAGTTCGAGGAGGCCTCTGGAAGGAGGAAGGCTGTTAATGGGGCTTGATACTTGAGATTGGGAGGGACGAGGGGATGAGGTAATGTGACGTTAATGTAGGATTTTATTTCGATTCTCAAGGGTCTGGAGTTTGGTGCTTTCATTGCTGTAGAAATTGCCTCGGGAAGCTGTCTTGGAACCGTTTGTGTTGCATTTTCAGCTGTGAAATTCTGAGAGAGGGCCGTCTACGTCGACTGTTTCGTGTTCGAGTCGAATGCTCAAATTCTGCTCCAGAACACTCGTTCAATCCCCTCGAGCTCAAATGACTCCATACTGGAGCTGGACAGTTTTCATGTCTAAGTTGGACGTCGAAGCATACTTGTAGAAGCTGATGGGTTTGTCAATCTTCAAGCACCACAGAATATGGTTCTCTTACGCTCGTATGGGAGAGAGCCTTTATTCGCAGTGCTGGAGGAGTGGAGAGATAGAGAGACAAGCGAGAAGGAGGAGGAGGAGGAGGAGTGAACCGGGCTGAATCCTGACTGAAGCTCGGTAGCCCATGCTCACTCCCTTGACCCACTTCACTAAGCCATCCAATAATTTGCTTGAGTCCTCTGGAGGGTTTTGTGCTTCTTTCTTCTGGTCATCGTTTGAGAGCAAGTATCGTATCCTATCAGATGCTAGACCTGTATCAAAGATCAAATCTCCGTATCAATAACTCAGTAATACACGACTCCACAACACACCTCCGACATCTCATATCCGATTCTCAAAGACCAATACAAGCCCGACACATATAGTGCTTTTCATATCACGACTCCACAAGATATTCTCAAGAACGAAAATGAAGTCGGAGTGGGTTCCCAAAAGGAAAAAAATAAAGTAGGAGAAATTGGATACCTTTACACCTTCGTATGATCAATCATCATCGAGGTTTTTTCTTTTTATTCTCCAGTTCGGAAATTGGATTGCAACGTATAGACAAGAGTAGACCCGACGATGTGACAGAGGTACCCTGGTTTCTTTGCTTGGGAGTTCCGGGAATTTGTTCCCGCCAGTGGAGAAGTTTGATCCGGTGGTTTGGCTGCTGGGTTTCCCTGCAGTTCGGGGTGATACTGGATGATGGGATGGGATGGGATTGAAGGTGTTTTTATTGTTTGGGTAATTGGAGGTCCTGGCTTCGTCGCTTGACAATTTGGATTTGGCTGGTTGATGAAAATTTGAAAGCATGAAGAAGTACACAGTCATGTTCTACCGGCAATCCTGGGAAGAGTCACGGAAAGAGAAAGAGCCGCGGCAGAGAATTAAAATAGGCCATAAAATAAAGCCAGAACAAAAGATCACGCAGTCATAGTAGAGAGAGTCAGAAGTACTATAAGTGTAACGAGAGTGGGGCTTTCATACAAGGAACAGCTCTCGAAGAAGGAAACATGGCGAACACGAAGGTTCCTTCCCGATCTGACATCCAAGGATATCCTTGAAATATAGCGTTTGACAACCTCACTTGATGGGTAGTTTCCGCGTGCACTGTGCTGGTATCGAACCCTGCCGGAGCCGGTGGCCTGGATATGGTGATGACTTGGGTTTTTTTTTGCCCTCCGGGTAATTTGAAATAATTATAGTGGAGATGGAATAGACGTCGTGAAACGATTTCCTGACTTGAGTCAAACGGCTGTTAGGAGACATTGTCACGATTTGTTGAATTTGAAGTAGGGTTACCGTACCTGTCAGCCACCGAGCCTTATTAGCCGGGTGAGCTTCTCTCGCGTAAGTGGAGATGTTTACTTTCGTGGAAGGAAGGCCGCTGCTTGAAGGAAGCGAATGCTCTCATAACTTCTCGTAAAGTTGCTTCGGACTTAATTTAAGATTCAAAACTTATAATGTGTTACGAAAGTGTGGGTGGGTATCGGCATATGATTTGGAAGCTCGTATTCTTGCCCAGTGACGCTTAAGATCTCCAGCAACAGCCAGATTCGGGTACTCGAGTACTCATCAGCCACAGCCAAAATGAAGTGAGCACCAAAATGGACTGCTGGCGGGTCGGCCTCCTGATTTGGCAGCCCTCCCTTGCAGTATTCTGCCTTGGTGGTGTGGGTGAGGTGTGGCAATCCAGGGATCTCGATTGGCACCAGGAAAAGCACTGGGGTGATTGATGGCTCGCTTGTTCTCGAAGCGCAGTCGAAGCTGCAGGGGAGAGGCAGATTGGAAGGTGGTTGGTCGATTCTTTCATGCAAGTCACATCCATCCAGCCATGTGTAAGGACAGTATGTGTACCTGGCAGCAGGGCAAGGCAGGGACAGGGCAGAGCAGGGCATGTTTGCTGCAGGGTGAAAGGGGCATGCAGCCATCTTCAAAAATGCAACCAACTCCCGGACCGCCAGTTGCTTCTTTCGCAATCCGCTCGTTGTTTGCTGGCCCCTATCTTTTCTTCTTCTGCATGAAGTGTGATCGAATGTCAAAGGATTGTATTTGATTTGTTTGGAAAAGGAGAAGGAGGAGCAGGAGGACCAGGTGCTCGGACTGTTGGTTATATCACAGCTCGTTCACACCGCTCTTGCAACCTGAACGTGTTGCGGACCGGGAAGACAGGAGAGACATGAGAGACAGGACAGACTCCGTGCGAGGCCGTTTTGGCGGGGAGACGCAAGCTTCCCCTCCTTATGAAACTTGCCGACTTGCAAACGCATGGGATGCTCAAGCCTATCTGATCTTCCCCTCTTCTCTTCTCTTCTCCTCTGTCCTCTCACGGAGGCGACTGACTCGAAAGATTGGTCTGGGACAACAAATCACGGCCCGCGTCAGACGGAAGATGGCTTTCGTGGCAGCAAAGCCCAGGCGGAGTGAGTGGTGCTGGTCAGGGCATAAACTTTGTCCCGGAGAGAAAGGCGATCATAGCTCCATCGTGAACTGCTTATTATTGTATACTTTAGCCAGCGAGATGACAAAAGAGTTCGGAGGCGCTTGTTTGTGCAGGCGTGAAGGCAAATCTACAAGACTCTATCTGTACAGAACAAAACAAAACTCAAACCAAACCAGACAAGGCAATTTATGGTGTCTTCAGTACATATCAGGCTGTTCTGCCCAGTAGTATATTTCTACATTGGCTCATCTGTACCTGCATCTATCTCCTCTACAGTACATATATCTCCGAGCCCAGCGAGATCCGAAGTACCCTGTAGGTGCGAATAATACCAAAACTTAACAATCCATCCATCCGTGCTGCGAGATGATGCTTGGGAAAAGTCCACCCACCCATCCATCCATCCATCCCACTTCAATTATTAGTCTCATCCACTTACTCGCACGACACAGACCTCTTCCTGTGCTCGCTGGGATTAAATCATAACCTTGTTCCTGACCTGTCCTGTCCTGTCCTGTCCTGCTTCCACTCATCGAGATGATTGAAGGGGAATCATGCCAGATTCTTCTCTTTATTTTAATTTAGCCATACGTCCGTCCTTGCTGACACGACTTGATCTCATCTCATTCTCATTCTCCTCTGGCCTCAGTTCTCTTCTACATCCCTCGCGGCCGATGCATTCGTTGTGCTGTGCAGCGCAGAGCATCTGATTGATCGTCTTGCGCTTATTAATTATACAGTACCTGTGTTCAGTTCACGGCCCACAGCGCCCGCCCCCGACTGGACATCTCTCTCCTCTGGCAAGCTTTCAGCTTCAGCTTCAGGTCCAGCTCGAATCTGCTGCTTCAGCTGTCAAAATTCCCGAATCGAACCGGCCACTCCTCTCCCGACAGCATCATCCCCATCATCAATTGTCGCAAGAAACGGATCTCCAAGATCTCCCTCTCTGCCGTCCCTCAATACTTACGTCCACAGTCTCTACCGCGTCCCGTCGACCAGGATCCCCAAAAAATAATATCACCTCGGCCGTTTCAATAATCAAACGCCCTCGGTATCAGATCCAGATCCCAGCCTGGCTACTATTTGCAGACGACCAAGAAACAATTGCGCAAGGCTCAATCGATCCTGTAATTGCTTACTTGCTGCGCTGCTCGAATGCCAACCCGCGACGTCGATACTGAATTGCGTTTGGGTGCATGGGCAGCCAACCACAAATCGAGCTGAGCTGATGCCAGTCTTGGACCAGGTCAGGACAATCAGGACAGGGAACATCTCCAATCGCCCGCCGCCCTCAGCATGCAGTCTTTCGAGAACACGCCCACGTCGCCTGCAAAGCGCCTTGGGATCTCTTTGAATCTCGATACTGGCTACAAAGGGAAGGGGAAGGGCAAAGACCTCTCTCCCCCACAGACTCCCCCTAAGATGGAAAATCATCGTCCTAACAGAGGCAATATTGCTTCTGCGAACCGGGCGCTTAATGTACGAACTGGGCCCAGGGAGACTTTTTTGGACGATATTACACCTATCGACCCTGCAAACAATAAAGCTCTGGACCTAGAAAGGGGTCGGGGTGGAAATCGAGACTCGCACGATCTGTCTTTGTCTCCGCGTCAGGTCACTCGCGACTCGCTGGTCGATAATATGCTACTTTCCCTCGACCAATTCTCCTTTGGACAGGACGGAGACGGCTTTGGCAGACATCCTACGGTGGATGAGGAGCAGCTGTATTCGACCTTCGAAGAAGAGGAACCGTACCAGCCAACACATAATTTCCCCCTGAGGAACGGGCGAGGTGTTGGGCACAATTACTCGTACAGCTCTGACTACGAAGTTGCGGACGACTCGTCTCGATATTCTGGAGGACAATTGTCTCGTGGGAGAAGGAGTAATAGTAGTTCGAACTTTCAGACGAGTTTGGGGAGGATAAATAGCATCCGGAACGACGGTACAGCGACATTTTCAGGGACGAGACCTCCCGGGCCGCAGCAGATACCTCCACGAGGAGGGAAAGGAAGCAAGGGGAGCAGTGTGAATAGCTTCGAGCTGGGACACGCGCAGGTTACAAGTAATCAGCGGTGGGCACATGGTTTGGCTGGACGATCCTCGAGCTTCGACTACGGCAGTGATCGTATTGCGATGAATGCGCCCTCACAATCTATACCTCGACCGATAGAAACGAATATCCCTCCCTTTGATCAATACGATTACGATGCTGCACCAACACCCACAGTGCCAGTTGGGCCACGAAGAGTACGGCCTGCGTCTCCAATAATCATCCCTCAGCCAGAACCAGTACAAGCCAGCCCGCCACAGAAGCTGGAGAGGAAAAGGAGCACACGCTCTTCGAAAAGTGGTTACAAGGGCAAGCTGTCCGCCAACAACACATCTGGGGGCAGATTTGATTACGGTTTGAAAGACCGCAATCGCGAATTGCCCCCGATGCCCGCCTTCATCAAAGAACCACCCTCTGCGCCTGGGCCATTAGTTGGGTATGGAAAAACGAAAGACCAGCAATCCCCTAGCCTCGCCCAACCCAAAGAACGCCCGGGTTTTTTCAGGAGAGTCTTTGGCTCGAGGAACACCCCTGTGCCCGCTTCTGAGCCTCCCCCCTCACACGGTTCCACGACATCTGCTGAAACGATGGACCGACCACAGAGTCGACCTCAGCATATTGGCAACCAAATCAAATCTCAGCTTGCGCATTCACCACGAGAAACCCCTCCTCCCCCAAAGGAATCAGCCCATGTACTTACCAAGAAACCGTCATCGTTCTTTCGGCGGCGGAAGAAGTCTGTTTCTGAGCCAGAACCCGTCGTGCCCATGGTTCCACCGTTGCCGGTACAGACAGATAGAGAGCCTCCTCCTACGAGAGCTCCTCCTAGTCCTGTCAGTAGCCTAAGGAAAGTTATGAATCCATATCTGAGGACCCCTGCCAGGAGTCCGATTGATCTCTTTCCTCCTCCACCTGGGGATCGGCAAATGAACAACAGTCCAGAGCCCAATGACCGGACTGTAAGAGGGTTTTCGCCAGATTATGAACCCGACAAGAGCGCCACCATAAGGACTGTACGACCATACGAGCAGGAACCAGTGGACAGCCTATCATCTTCGCCAGTCCAAAATAATCATGTGCCTAGTTCTGATAATAGGTCATCTAGTCCAGATGACTCAAAAGACCTCCGTGATGGAACCTTCTTACAAGACAACAGTGACAATGATCCAGATGTTCCAGCAACTTCGAATTCTGCCTCGAGTGCGAAGGATGGTTCTGTAACGATAAGGCAGGCCGGCCAACAACCCTTGTCATCTGTTGCGAGAGATATGGCGCTTGTTGCAGAGTATGAAAGAGTTCATTCGAGACGATCGCCAACAACATCGTCAAAGATTGACCAAACCAAACCTGTCTCGACCGTGGAATCCCCCCGAAGCGTCACGGAATCCAAGTCAAGCATACAACAAACCACCTTGACTACGAAACCCAGGACTACGAAAGATGAGGAATGGGTCATGTTAACTCCCACCAAACTGCCTGACCAAACAGATGGCAAAGAAAATCGTGTCTGGCTCGAGGCATCCTCCTCAGAAGAAGATCTTACTGTGTCTGACCTTGCGCTGCCTTTGAAGTCGGTCCAACCATCGAGTAGTATAATGTCTGGCTCTACTGATACTGTATACAAATCCGCCACAAGTTTGCCCATTTTGCAAGTTGAAGGCAAAGGTGAGGCTGACCAGTCTCCACTTCAACAGCGACGTCTCTTGTCCGCTTCAGAAGCAACCAAGTCTCTCGATGACGAATGTCCGGGCGTAGAGGATATTATGCCAAGGGAAGGCGATCACGAAAAGGCCCAAAAGATATACGATGGCAATGAGGATTTCATCCAGAAGGAGAAAGCGGCTGCATGGATGGGAGAAGATAGTCCTGTTCGTTTGAGGACACTAGTGGCTTACATGGAGCTCTACAACTTTTCGAATCTGAATATCCTTGCAGCGCTCCGGCTCATGTGTGGTCGATTGGTATTGAAAGCTGAGAGCCAGCAAGTCGATCGGATATTGGTCAATTTTGCCAAACGCTGGTGTCATTGCAACCCTAATCACGGATTCAAAGGAATTGGTAAGTCTCTCGTGTCCAAATGCCGGGAAATATGCTAACAGTATCTAGATGTGGTTCACACCATCTGTTATTCGATTCTCTTGCTAAATACTGATTTGCATCTTGCGGACATTGAACAGAAAATGACTCGCAGCCAGTTTGTAAAGAACACGATGCCCACGGTCCGTAAAAGTGTGGCCGATCTAGCTCCTGATGCTTTCGAGCCGACGAGACCGACAATATTACCAGGGAAAAGTTCGACCTTCGATTCTGCCAAGCAAAACAGCGATGTTTCCTTGAAGCCCGAAAGATCCTCAATCGAAGTTGAGAGGCCTTCTTGGAGAACGTCCTTCAAACCACCACCACGAGCTGACTCCGATGGAATTTCGCCTACACCGCTGGACTACGATACACCTCTTGACGATTGTGGACCTTTAGTGAAGGCACCATTTCATGGAACTCTACGGACATGGGAAGTGCAAGTTGAGATTGTGCTCAAGGACTTTTACAACTCCATTCGAAGTGAGCGCTTGCCATTGTTCGGCGCACCTCTGGAGAAACCTTCTATTCAAGCAGCTTCATCAAACAGCCTTTCGGTTTTCACAAATGGAATGCTACGTCGGACTCCCAGTGTTTTGAGCAAAGCACCATCAGAGTCTCAAAGCTTTGTCAGAGGAAGAACCGCAGAGACTGTGCGTGTTGGAAATGGGAAATGGGCCAGCAAGAATCGATCACGGCCCCGCCTATATCCAGGCTCGGGTATGGGATCCAGCCGAACAAGCTTAGATGACCAATCTTCAATGTGGAGCCCATCTGTGTCATCCAGTACTTGGAGTAAATACTCGCTCGGGAAGACGCATACCTCGATGTCTGTTGACTCACTTGGCTCAGGATTCCCTCAGGGCGACTATCAGCAGTCCATTGGATTCGCCAATGCGCTCAGTCAGGCTATTATTCGCGAGGAGACCATTGTGAGTGCTGGAAGCAACGGTAGCGAGCGTGATGAAAATGAAGAGCCCCGCGTTGCACCTTTACTTGAAGATGAGTCCCTGGAACTGCACGGAGCACCATGGGCGAAGGAAGGAATTGTCAAGCACAAGCATCATCTGGAGGCTCTGGACAAGAAAGCCAAAGATCGCAATTGGAGCGAGGTTTTTGCTGTCATCGAGAAGGGTTACATGAGCCTCTTTTCGTTCTCGTCGAAAAGCATTCGCAACAAGAACAAAGGCAAAGCCGCTGGGGGTGTTGTGGGTGGTGGCAATTGGCAAGAAAATGCTCAAAGTCTCGGCTCGTTCCTGCTCCGGCAGACAATCGCCAGTGCTCTCCCATCTCCTGGGTACTCGAAGGCTCGTCCCCATGTCTGGGCTCTTTCGTTACCATCCGGGGCTGTTCATCTTTTCCAGGTCGGTACACCAGATATCGTCAAGGAGTTTGTCTCAACCGCCAACTACTGGAGTGCTCGATTGTCGAACCATCCTCTAGTTGGAGGCATCAGCAACATCGAATATGGTTGGTCCGACTCTATCGTCAACAATTCGTTGGTAAATGCCATCAACGAGTCTACCAGGCCATCTACCAGTGGGAATAGACCAAGTCTTCAAAGCTCTCTGCGGTCGAGTCTTGACCAAGGATATAATGGTGGAAGCTTCAGATCGCGATTACCAGGAGACAAAATTTTCATTTCAGATTGGTCACCCCCAACTCAGAGCATGAGAGCTAGCAACCTGATGGAGGCTGATCAATTACGTACTTTGTCGGACTATGTGACCGGGATTGAGGATGAGCTGCAAAAGCACAACCAATTGCGCAGTCCGATGTTGCTTGCCGTAAGTTGTTCAATCCCATCATTTAAGTCCCACTAACAGGAAACAGTTCACTCCGCGTCATCCAAACGCCCAGAAGGCCATGGCGAACTGGGAGAAGAAATCCTCATATCTTCTTCGAGAAATCGTCAAGTTCAGGACCTACATCGACTCCTTGGCAGCTGCGGATATCGGCAAGCAAAAGATCTATGCCGAAAGAGCGGAACGACAAGCACCCGAGGTCGATGATGACGATGATAATGAAGGCGATATCACCCTCAGGCCAGAATAAATAACTGGATGATTTTTTTTTGTTCTGTATTACATTCAAGGAGACGGACGAGTTCATGCCTATATGGTACTCTTCTACACTCCACTTCACCATACTTTCGAACGCAGACCTTCTTCTTCAAAATACAAGGATCTGGATACACCTTGGGTTTGCAGTTGGAGAGGAGCTTGCAGTTTGTACAGACATGACCCTTCTTGGTGGTTTTGTATGTTTCGGGCGGCGGCGGAAGTCTTCGGGGTCTAGACGTGTTAAGAACCCTCATTGGCTAGCTGTATAGTTTTGTTGGAGATAGCACGGCGTTGGTTTTGTGTGCCTGTTTTTTATTTGTTGTCGTAGTGTATACCCCTTTTGGCTTTGATGCTCGTTGTTTTGTGTTGTTTTCCCCGCGTGTTCTTTTGTTCGCTTCTAGAAGGAAACTGGCTTGGATTGGATATTACGTGCATGAATAGCGAGGGGACAGGGTTTGGAGAGGGATAGAAGCAACGGAGATCAGTTTCATGAAAATACGAGATTATGATGCTGGATGAGGTGGGAGGGAGTCTTTTGTTGTAATTATTTTTTCGGTTTAGAGTGGCGGGGTGCATTATGGGGCAAGATTGGTGATGAGGTGTTTCGGGATATAGTGTGGAAAGTACGAGGAGGAGTAGGAGGAGACGAGGAAGGAAATACAAAATTTTAATTCTCTGTTCACTCACTTGTTGAATCTCTCAGCCATCCATCCGAGCCATGATCTTTAGCCCTAGCGTCCATTTTATTTTTTCAACAGTGAACGAAAGATATGGGAGTCTAGCGAGTACTCGACACGTTCACCCATTTCGAAAGAAGTACAGTGCATTGCATTATTTACAGAAGCTCCATCTCTTATTCCTCGAATCCTTCCTTATCATCATCTCCTCAATTCACTTCCCGTAAAAGTACACGGAAGTAAGTACACATCGCCCCCCCTCATCCCTATCCTCCCCAGCTTAGATACGCGCTGGTTAGCTAGTCTATTCCTTGATACGTTAATATTCCCACCGAATCCGGTACGGAGACTGTTGTTGCTCACATATTCGTCTTGTTTTGGGTTCGCGTTGTTGTAGCCCTTGTCTCATTGTATATCCTCGCTTAATACCTCGAAATAAACAAACACTATCGAATATCGAGGCAGGAGGAACGAACGCACATGATGCCTGGTGAGGATCTCGGAACAGATGAAATGATGATAATGATTTCTGTATGGAAATGGGAATCCTAGAGTGATGATCAAGCCTCTATTACTAGGTGATAGTACTAGTATGGAGGCTTTAGATAGGCTCTGATATCTTGCGGAGAGAGGTGCAGCAGATCCGAAGTTCCAAGGTGAAATGCGACAGTTGGAACACATTCAAATATGAAGATAGCTTTACGTTTTTGATGTTTCGACACCATATGATGTCGAGGTAGAAACACAATGTGAACAACCACTCATATCCACGCAGAAGATAAGAGACCCGCTGGCCAAAGCAGCTAGACCGGGACTTGGGAATGTGGATACTAGCTGTATTATGTACTCTGCTTGCTTCCTAAAAAACGACGCTCTCAGATACGCTGATTTCTTAACTCAATCGAAGTGCCAGTGTAAGCAGCAGGTTTAAATATTAAAGCCCTGTGGAGAATGGTGCAAGGCGCTGGAAAAGCCTCAGTACCTCATACCATAATTTCAAGTCAACCTCACGAGAAAAGGCAAAGCTCATCCACGCCGTCCGCGATACCTGAGTGGGTCCTGTACAATCAATTGAGAACATTAGGTACCCCGGTCCAGGGGGGCATGTCACAGTTCTCACTTCCTTCACTTTATAGAGATCAAAGCTCTGGCCTGCACCTGTGTTCAACGGCGAACAGACAAGCAGACTGAAGCGTGACAGGCCCTGATTCGATAGACAGATCGAGACAGGAGTCCTGTATTCTACCACTCGGATTACCGCCATAAAGCTGAACAACCTTGGAGGGAGGAAAGCGTCAAGATTGATAGTGCGCAATGGATCTCCATGCATAGCCGGTCTGAATGAGGAAGGCTCGTCTTTTCGCAAGGTGACACCATCGAAAGGTCCACTAGGCCGAAAAAAGGCAATAATCTTAGAGCTGGAGGAGATCTCGAGAAATTCCGAGCCGTGTAATAGGAGTAAAATCCTAAGAGCAAAAGCCAGAAGCAGTCCCATGACACGACCATTGGGGACAGTATCGTCAGGTGAGTCTCGTATCCAATTGGATTGGATCCCTTTGAACGCTAGCTGCCAAAGTTCACCGCCGGGGATGTAATCGGAAATCTGGACATTCAACTCTCTGAAGTCGTCCCAAGATCTGAAAATAACCCAGTCAAGCCGGTTGGGAAGGCCAGAAACATTGCTGATTGATATTTGGTAAAATTTTGCTGATGTAGTTTCCGATACGTCCAAAGTACATTCCTTGCATGCATTTAAGAATGGACCGGTACACCCCTGAATCATCCTATCAAGATCCGCCGGTGTTGAAACACGAGAGGTTTTTTTAGAGACTGAAGAGGCTAATTCAAAAAGTGAATACCAGATTGAAGTGTCGGACACATTCTCATCTCGCACGCTTTTGGAATTCAGATGTTCCCTTGAAATTCGAATTAATTGGCTCAAGTCAGACCCTGTCGAGTTTGCCGTCGAGTCTTGCGCCTGCTGTTCCAATGGTCCGTCTTTCCTGCTGTCTAAAAATATGTACCACTTTTGTTCTACTTGCTCGAGACTTATGCGAGACGCCAACGGAGACTGTTCTTGTATTCTCGAAGCGTAGCTTTTCCGGCCCGATAACGTAGCTTCGTTCGAAGTCGGGAAGATACTTTCTCCCAGAGCTTTGTCATCGTAAATTTTGCGCAGGGATTCTTGAATACTAGCCACATCGACAGATGACGGCCTTTCTTTGAAGTTCAGGTCAGGCTTCCAGGCATCCAAGTCCTCGGAGTAGTTATCTTCCAGAAACAATAATTTGGTCTCATCAGGTCTCGGCCCAGTTGCCCACTGCTTTGTGAACAGCCTGGCACTGCGGCAGTATTCATCGTAGTCCTCGAGATACTTCATAGCGATTTCTGGTACCAAAGGATCCTCAACATCAGGCGATGCCAGAAGCCCACAAAGCGCAGTCAAGAGCGCTCCCAATGACCATTTGACTTGTTTTGAATTGCCTGAGAACCATGCAGCCGAAGGATCGCTTACAGGAACTGTGCTGAAGCCAGCTGAAAGTACAGCGTTCCATTTGTCTCTATAATCAGCGCATATGTGCCCTTGCGGCGAGATGTTCGGATGGTAGATTTTGGTGTGAAACCTCATCAGGGGCGGTCCATAAGGATCTGTGACTGACAGCTTGATGGTGATCCAGAAGATGCCGCCTTCATAGGGAGTTTCGGGTGGCCCTTCGATACTTGCTAGGACTCTGTCCAGGCTATCGTCGATAGGTATGGCGCTTATGAAAGGAACTTTCCCAGCTCGAATATCCCGAAGCTCCAGAAACATGCGTTTTGCAGCAGCTGAACCGCTGTTGGCATGAGCAATGATCTTTCCCGAGCTGTTGATCCAGCGGGCTGAATCTTCCTCCTTCGTTTTCCGCAACTGCTCCCCGTAATGAACGTCTCCCATTTTGAAGCTCAAAGTTGTCCTCGGCTTGGCTTTGCCGAGTAGGTCACTTAACAAGCGTTGATTTTGAGGCACACCTGTCGAGAAGACCGAATCAGAGGTATATATCCAGGGAATGTTCTCCACATCATGCTTCAAGTTTAGATCCAGGGCATCCAGAGTTGCCTCCATATCTTGCGCCAAATCGTTCGACGTGAAACTGCACATTCTCTCCTTTTGCAGACATCTGGCGCAAGATATGTCGGGGCCATTCGAAACACATTTGTAATGTTCTTCAAGACACTCCTTACATGAGGCTGCCGGCTTGATTCTTTCCTTTTGCCGGCGTAGAGGTGGTACCGGACGGCTTCTCTGAATGTCGACCTCGGCGGCGGAAGCGGAAAGTGTAGATACACTCGCACGCTCCCCGATGGGCTTATTTGCGACTCCTGAAGGCCTTGTATTGGCAGTGACGAAGGAACCTGTAGTGGCTGTCACGGCAGAGCACGTAGAGCTCGTCTCTCCACTTTGTCGTTCGACGTAAGATCCTACAATGTCAAGCAAACGCTGACTGGCAGTATCGGAAACCGAGTGCTGGGATGAGCTGTGTCTCGAAGCAGCGTCACGGAGTAGTCTGAGGCTCCGTGTGTCTGAAATACTTTCGATCTCCTCACAAAGTCTTGCGTGCTGTTGTTCAAGCAACCCTAAAGATATTGTTATGCTCTCAAGACCATCAACTAAATTCTTAAGCCGACTGATCAGATTTTCGAAATTTGGGGCGTTGTGAATAGCCCACCGTGTAGCGGTCCATGTCTTTGCACCTTTCTGGGTTTTTCGGACTCGAGATTTGAATTTCTCGAACGAGCCTTTGAAGATGTCAAGACCTCGAGACGTTGCTAGTTCGGCGCCATGTGGAACCGACTTCAACCCACTTCGTTCGTCCACTCGCCTAGCTTCGTCTAGCAATGACTTGATGAGACCCAAGAACTCTTCTACTCGAGGTTTAATGTCTGCACGATCAAGATTATTATCATATCGAAGACGGCGTCCATCATGAGGACTTGGAATCAGGCCCACTGACTCTCCCCAGAGCCCGAACCGAGCCCGTTGCAAGGAGAACTAGCGAAAGTGAGCAAAGACTCCTCACAAGGACATCTATCTCAAGCCTACCAGTGCACATAGTTGCTCGTAGTCCTCAGTGAAGTGATCACTTGTAACCACGATATCAAACCCTTCAATGCACGCTTTGAACAAGGCTACTGCGCTGACAGCACTAGGCGCTGAGTCTGCATCCTCCGCCATGTCTGCTCTGCTCTGATCTCCTGCAACGTTCGTCTAGCAAGTCGCCTTCGGATCGGTAGACAAAGTAGATCACCAGCAGCGTGATAAGGTCACTTGTAAGATCATCATCATACAAGGAGATTTTATATTTATTGCAGAAAAACGAGGTTATGAGCGCGGGATGGAGGCGATCGAAGTGTCAATGATGGGGGGCTGTGCCTAACCCGCTGCCTCAGCCCCGCGACCTTCCGCCAGCCTCATGCTCCATTGGATAAGAAGTGCCACAGCCGCGCCAAGCATGGCGATATCCCCAGGTTTGTGGTTCGCACGGAGAGATGTATGCAGGAGAGTTGTGTTTCATCTTTCGCGAGCGGCATGTGAAGAAGTGTTGTTTCGATAAACGGGGATGGAGATCACTTTGAGGGTGGAGCTTGTGCAACCTCGCGTGCATACTTAAGTAACATTACCTATGGTTTGGGTTCTGTGGTACTTGCTACGGGAGAATGCAGAGGCAGATCTGACACAAAGAAGGAGAGGGAGAAGGAGCTCCGTGGATGGAAAGAGCATATGTGTGGTGAGATTTGACCGAGATCATGGTAGAATATGTTGGATTAAGACTTCTATTAATAGTTCCCCCTCAATGCTTGTGCATTTTGTGTTTTGTTACCCCCTGTAGGAGATCCCGGTCTGGGCCGCTGTCAATCTCTATGAGTTTGTCTTTTGAAACGGAATTCTGCTTTGGGAATATGGTCCCACCCACCAGCAGCCCAGCCACCCGTTCATCCAAAAAGAATTTGATACAACATCGTGGGTCGTAGATCATCCCACTCCTCGGAGCACGGCTTGACTGAGGTGTTCATCCCAAATCCGGCATTCCTTCAATTCTCATGGAATGAAATTGCTGTGGAAGACACCGGGTCTGCCCATTCTCGTGGAGGAATCATCAGGTAGGAGATTGGCATGTTGACGGCGGATCGTAGATAGGTGGTAAGCCTCCAACGTACTGTGTATCGAGGACATTCCAAGACCGTAATTGCATTATCCTCCATCTCCGGCTTCGATTCGCTCGAGGTTTTCCGGGTCGCGAGTGTTGTGTATTAGTGTAATCGCAGAGCCTGTTTTCATCCCGAACTCCTTGGCCTCATCCCAACACCTCTCGCGAGTGCCTGCTCGAATTGGCTGACAACATATGGAGGTGGCCCTCTTGGAGACATCCCATATCGTGAATCTTCCGACCGTACCGCCCATCCCAAACTCCTGGGGCCTCGAGGCATCTCTCCTACACTGTCCCAAGCCCAAGGCTCCCAAGCATCTTCGTTGGGCAAGCTATCCACCGTCATCATAGCTTGCTGCAGCGCTCCCAAATCCCTCACTCGCTGAGGATCTTCCTGCCTCCTGTTCTCAAGCTCGATCCCAGTCATCATTTGGTTCCTATACTCCGACTCGGGCTCTTGCTCAATGTACCATGGTTCAGTCGTCCAAGGCAATCCGTCTTCCCCAAGGCGGAATTGTGAGGGAAGTGGTGGAAGGGGCCTCTCTAGTCTATCTTGTATCCCACCTATGGGCATACTGGAAGTGTGTTGAAGGGTACCAAATTGATTGAAGGTGCCCATAGAACTGACTGGACTGGTCGGGTTGATCGATTCCGAGTGATCCGATAGAGATGGTGGAGCAGAACTTCCTCTTTCTCGACTGCTGTGTGTTCGGACGGACATTCTTCTCGGGTGGTATTCTTGGTAGTCTTGATATTCTTGATAATCTGGCTGCCAACCATACTGATACTGCTCGTTGTAGTAGCCACCAGCTCCTGGCATCAAGATAGAAGGATGTGGTCCTTCAAAGTCTGTTTCACGGGGCCGTTGGTAGTGATCCCGTTCCTGTAGCAGATGCTCCTCCTGCTGACGACGCTGTTGATGTAACCTTTCTTGCATCCGTCTCGAAGTATAAGCCATCGAAGCCGTATGTGGTTGACCACGATTGGTAAAAGAGACCCCAAACTCGACATTGACAAATATTCCTGGCGCAGGTACCCGATTTCTCCTAGGTCGAGGGCGATTTGGGTCCCAGTTCGCCATCGTGTAGTCTCTAGCACTGGAGTCGCTCGAGTTCAGATGCGGAGAGTTTGTGAGAGAGTTGAGCCGCACTGGCCAGGAGAAGAAAATCGAGGGGATGTAAAGGTTTAAAGACGATCACAAACAACGTCGCATCTAGAACCGAGGCCAGACTAACAATGCCAGCACCCACTGCGGGAAGCCGAGTGATATAATTCGGCCGCACAAAAACAAAATGAAACTGGACACAGATCGCACAGCCCAGGGCTACCTCGCCTGTAACGAAACTTGAGCCTTTGGGGCCGCCCTTTGCAGTCTTAGACCGCACACTTGGGAGTTGGGAAACCAGGCTATGGCTAGATACGGATGCGGTATGGTATGGGGGTGGGAAGAAACAACGAAGGATCAGATGGGGCTGTGCATCCATCCATCCATCCATCCCTCCCTTGACTCCGAACGAACGAGCAAACAAATCACCAAAGCACGCGCGATGCCGATGCATGCATCAGTCAGTGGAAATGAATCTGGAAATTGCTTCTGCTCTTCAAACACGGGCTCGGCGTGGAGTCGGCGAGACTGGAAACTGGTGATGATGTGCTGTACAGTGCTGATGCTGACTGACGATGGTGAGTTGTTGAGGATGTTGTAAGATTTATGAGGAGGATGAGTGAGGATGGAGTGGGATGACTCGATGAGAAAATACCAAGTGCGGGCAGGACTGACAATACTACATACAATAAATGCAGTAGCTCAGCCCCCTGTCGCGTGCCCAGATTGGCGTTTCCAAGCTATTTGTTACCCGAGACTGAGCACCGAGAACGCCACCACCTGTAGATCTGGAAGCTTTGCTCGTTTGTTTGTTTGATTTTGGAGAAAACTTGGCTGTCCCTGTCCCAGTCCCGGTCCCTTACGAACTCCTGATCACCACAGGGAACGGTCAAGTGCGGATTTAGTTTCCGTGCCGCATTGGGTCTGATCAGAACCATCTCATTGGTACCCTCGTAGTGAGCGGTCGCTCTGCCTCTGATAAAAGACAAATACAAAAGAAAGCGCACATAAATAGGCCATTGGCAAAAGGACAAGATGGCTGCGGATGGCATCCAGGGGCTCGGTAAGTAATAGTTGCTTGCCCAGGACATACTTATGGTCAATTAAGACACTAAGCCGTCTTGTACAATGACGATGAGGAGCTGTGTCGCTCGAGGCTTGCTTGCTTATCGTCAAATTAATTGGCAAAGGAGTATCAAAGGATGCGAGGGCGGAGCTTCCTCCCCACTCAACTCGTTCTCCTCATTTGATTCGATTCGGGTTCGCCCTCGCAGCTGGACCCCGAGAATCAAGATGTGGAAAGCGGTGTCAATTTCACGCCCGATGTTCAAAAGGATTGGATTCTGCAAGGCCAACCCCATTTATCGATCCATCATCCTCACGGTCGTAGTCTTCGTTCAAGGTATCGCGCCTCACTTCACGATGAGGCCGGCACCGCCCAAAACTAGGTACGTAAAATCCGGTCAGCGGACCCAAATCCCACCTAGAGGCTCGGATGGTGGGGTTATGCTTACTTCCATAATGACATTATTCTTCTTCATGAAGAACACGAGGATTTTTTGACCTAAGATGGCGACCTGCCAGACAGCATCTGAATCCAGCAACTCGCTTATCACTGCTCCCGTTTGTGCTACGTACTGCGTCAATATTATTCCACCATTTGCGAATGCGGAGTGTAAGAAGGTCTCTAGGATTGTTCCTGGACTAACCGTTCCACACCTTGACCTTCCCGTCAGACCCCCCACTAGCGATCATTTGGCCGTTACTATGAAGCGCCGTCACAGCATTGCCATGTGCATCCACTCTCCATTCCTCAGCATAGTCATCCAGAGACCAAGAAAATATATCACCATCAGCTCCAGCGGTAATCAAACTCGTATTGGTGAGTTCCAAGAGACCAACTAAACTGTTATGTCCACGCAGAACCGCCCGGCAGGTACTTTACAGTGTCAGCACCGCCCAAATGGGCCTAAAGATGGGTAAAGAGTGAGTACGTACCCAGAAACCGGATCCCACACCCTAACAGTCCGATCCATACTCCCCGTCACAATCCTCCTCCCATCAAACTTCACAACATACACCTTCTCATCATGATCCCTCAAAACATGAACGCACTTCCTCGTCCTCAAATCCCAAACCCTAGCATCAGAGTCATAGCTGGCAGACACAGCGATATTGTCTTTGACTGCGAAATGCCGGATGGTCTTGGTGTGGCCATCGAGAATGGCTTCGCAGGTTGAGGTGTTGATGTTCCAGATGCGGAGGGTGGAGTCCCGGGAACCGGAGAGGACTTGAGTTGCTGAGAGGGTGGCGATGCAACGGACCGTGTTTTGGTGGCCAGAGAGGGTTGACATCTTCTCTCTATTTATAAAGCGTTAGCCGCTCTTCTTACGGAAAATTATATCAATATCGATCTCGGAACAAGGATTTTCAGCCGTCACTCGACACCAGTTCTGTGGAACTTAAGGATCTGCTCTTCGACCATAAAAAAAAAGACAACAGTGCACTCCAAACCTGTACTGCATCTACGGGCTAGAATACAAGTCAACATATCGACTGTACAAGAAAGACACTCACAAACGCCTAAGACTCCACACCCCAACCAAGCAATCCGTTCCCCCAACAGCAAGCCATTCCTCCTCTTCCCTCCCCTCCTCAAACCACGTATCCATAGCCCAAACACCACCTCTCTCACTTGCCATCAGAACCCTCTCATTCTTACCTTCTAGATCGAAAATATTCACTATGCCATCATCGAACGCGACCAAGATGTTGCGAGGTGTGGTGTGTAAAGTCGTGACGACCGCATGGGATGACTTGATGGCTTGGGTGGTTAAGGGTGGCATTGTGGTGTTTGAGATCTAGGTTTTGTGGTGTTTGTGGTTTACTCGAGATGTGGGAATAGAGTCAACGTCGATCTTCTTTTGTTTAGAGAAATTTCCGTGGCTTTAGATATGCTTTTGTGGTTGTGCAAGATCCAAGTGTTTAGGCAGCCAGTGGTGAGGATCGGCTATGTGCGGGGATGGGGTACAAGTACTGGACGATGAAAACACAGCCTCGTTTAGTTGCCCCTACCTCATCTTCACTTCCAATGGAATTTGAGACCTACAGACACTTAATTTCAAGGAAAATTCTGGGAACGATCAATTGAATTGGTATCACACTAAAGGTACAGCCGGAAATGTAAGTATTCTACAAACAACACATGAGTTTTTCTTTCCAATCAACCCATCTACCAATACCTCGAGAAGCAAAACCATGCTCAGAAAATACATGAATATGAAAGTGAAAGACTGGGTATCTCTATCTCTACTCCACAGCGAGAAACAGTACTAACTCATCATTTAGCCGTCCCAGCAACCCCCCTCTCCGCCTCACTCGCCGGATTCTTCACTCCATCAATACCGACCCGCCCCTCCCCATGCGTCTCCCAGAACCTCTCCTTCATATTCCTCCCCTTGACCGCACCCGCAATATCAAACGGATCGAAGAACGTTACAAGAAAAGGTCTTTTATCCAAATATCCCGGTCCTTGAATTTCCGTAGCCCCATCTTCAGCAAGATAGATCGTATTATCTCTTGGGATGAAGCGCATCGGATGGCGGCAATTCAGAAGGAAAGTATTGATGACCATGAGAACGCCTTCAAACACCCAGAAGAACCACTCGTAGCGCAGGAGCGGGGAAAGATCGGTGTCGGCGTGGATATTAGCAAAGTTTAGCTCCGAGACGGTGAAGTATTCTACCGTGCGGTAGATGGTGCGGACGCCGATCAAGGCTGAGGAGATGTAAAGCGTGACTAACGCGCCGTGGAGGTTTGGGGGAAGGAGATTTGCTTTCTTGCAGCGGCGGTGGAAGAATGCTGCTAGTGCGACGAAGACGGCGAGGATTCCGAGTTGCAGGACGAGTGCGGCTTTGAGGAGGCTCTTGCCGATGTTTTGTTTTGACTCGGGAAGACTTGTGTTGGCGACGTAGGCTGCGCCGTTTCCGTTCAAGGCTTCTACGACCATGGAGAGGGCACCGAAGGTGGTGAGGACTCGACCGGGGTGGATTGGTGAGTGGTATGGGACGTAGTAGAGAATTCTGGAGAGCATGAAGTAATTTGATAGCTCGTAGATGGGTCTTTGGTCGCTATTCAGTGTTGATCATCCAAGTCAAGCGGATTTAGGGACTTACGGAGCAGCGTAGATAAAAACAAGACTCGCGATGAAGATATTGAGGTTGTCATAGTCAAAGGCTCCGATTTCGCGAAGGATATAGCCAACAACGAAGAGGAGAGCCGACCACGGTAGAATACCAGAGACTTTCCATGATTTGTAGTGTCTGACTGAGCGTCAGTCCTTTTCCCTCCCGGGTGGATTGGTGTAACTTACTTGCATTGCCAGGCATGCCAGAGCCCTGAAACGAAGAATAGAAAAGCGAAGACAACGGGAGCTACTTTGTTCGGGGCATAGTACCACAAGCTGCCGTCGACTTTCTAGCTGTCAGCAAATTCCAAGGCAATGTCTCTATTTTAGACGAACCATATTTGCCATCCTCCATTTGGTACGTGCTTCAATACTTAGATCTCAGTGACGGGTATGAGGATTAAAAGTAAATGACAAACGAATACACTGGTGTAACAGTCGTCGCTGACACGTGAGGGTCGTCTTTGTTGTCCACCAGGCGAAGAAGAAGAGACGAAAACCAGTTGAGTTCGTAGATCTTAAGATGTCCTGTCTGAGTTGATCCATAAACAACGGGAAGGGCGGTAATATATAGGAAGTCTCCAATCCCCATGTCTCAGCAAATTGTGGCAGCCCTTCCCGCACAGCGTTGCCCAGCCGTGTTGAATCCGAAGATGCCTGCACATTCCAAAGCCGCTGATTGGCCGTCCAGCCATCATCCGCTCAGCATGGGCGAAACCTACTCGCATCAACAACAAACCCAGCCTTGAGCTTAAAAGAACCTCAATCATCTGTCTGGTCCCTTTTATTGCTGCCTGGCAGTGCCTTGTCGGAGCTGCCAATCTTTCGAGGTTCGGGATTGGTGGCATATACGTGGGCGCATCTCGAGGTGTTCTCTTGGTGGAGGCGAAGCTGACCTATCTTATGCTCAGAAGGTTTACAGGCGGTATGATCATAGCAGGGCGCAAAAGCTCGTTCTATCAAATGGACAATCTCATGATTGAATAACCCATGCATCATTGGGCTCCTCCGATATTGCCCATGTAGAAGGGTTTTTGGAGCCATTTTGGGATGTCAGACGGGAGAATTCCACAACCGAGATTCTGGGGCTGAGATTTCTCGTCAGAACCGACTTATGATTGGTGGATGGGGAGAAGCCAATACCTGATGAGTTTACGCTTGATTGACAAGCTTCTTACATCTCGATGTCGCAATACCTACGGTTCTTCCGAGAAGCTTACGACTACTTCGTATTTTCGCTACCCCTTTTGTGCGTCGGATTTTGGCACCAAATCAGGGTGGAAGCGAGAATTATCCTGGCTGAAATAAACACCGGAATTTGAAGCCAGGAGTGGGAACGGTGCCTGAGAAGCATCGCATTGTATTAGTTACTTGATAAGAAATCCGAATATCGGTATGCATGAAAATCATCGCCAATCGTTGAATCAAGCGCTCTCTTGATTAGCAGGCAATCAATTATTACTCATTAGTAAAGAGATATAGTTTTAAGCTGAAGCAAGTAGAAAGAATACTTGGAAATGAATGGTACGAAGGACATGGTACCTCTCATTCCCCTGATGCTCGTTCTCGCTTAAATACAGTGTTCTGGCTTAGTAAGCGGGCCAGTCACCGGCATAGTCACATTCTCGAGAGACAACGCAGTCTGGGTTGACCACGACAACCGCACTGTTACGCTGCTCATGGCACTCCCGCCCCCTCCATGCGGCGAAACGTTACACATAAGCTGCCTCTACAATGCTCACTCCACGATGGAACGATAGTCACTCGATGCACAACCATGTTCCCAGCCATGGCCAGCTGCAGCCTCGTCCCCATCCTTCCTCAGCCTTGCGACCGATACAGCCTCCTAGGTATTCTACCACCAGAGGTGCTCAGCTTCTAGTCAATCATACACCACCGGCACTTGCAAACTGGCAGGAATTCCCATCTCTACCAGGAAAATCGAAAGCAGTCCCAATCATTAACCCACAAACCGGCACAGCTCATGCCAGCCTTGTCTCAGCACAAGAGCAGCCGGCATTGTCCAAACAATATTCTGATGGAAGAAGTCGAATTTGCAGCACTGCTGTAGACGGTAAAGCTGGACAAAATTCTGGTGCACAGCGAGATTCTCCTACTGAAAGCAGTAGCCGTGAATTCAACATATATGCACGGCCTTTCGTCCCGGAAGCTTTTTCGATCATAAATGAGCTCATACCGCCCGAAGGACGTGACATCCATACCAAAGGAGCCAAGGAGATTGACTGTGAGGTATACATTGGTCGTTGTATTCCCCGGGATTTCCTTCCAGATATACCTCTGCCCATTGAGTCTCCCATGACCTCGCCTTTCGACCTGGTAGACGGTGTCATGCATACAGACTACGAGACCTATTTCCAATTTCACATCGAGGCGGAGATCAAATCTCAGATGCTCGAAAATGAGACCTACACCCTATTCGGACACGCCATTAAGGATCCAATCCACGAAATTAGGGATCCGATCCAGGATCCGCTGGGCTTCACAACTTGTTCTATCTTGGTCCCTGGCCTACGAGAGAATAGCCCTTATGTTGAAGAAGACGATGTAATCGAACTTCGAGAGCTCATCTATGACCAATCAGGAAGATTGCGTGGAATGGAGCATTGGCTGGCTCAACTGAGTCAATTTTATGGAAACAAACCGTGGTCACCACGATGGAGAAATGAACTATCACCTGGCTGGACAGGCTTTATCTACCACGCTCGAGTTCTAGCGGTTCAGAGGAAAGACAACACCCTGGTGATCAGAATTGACCAAAGTCCTGACGCATGGCGGTGGGCTCTTCCTTTTCGCGAAAGCCCACGGTTCAACATTCAATTTCCGGTCGCAATGGCGCGATACCAGCCAATGAAGCTTGCTTTACCCATCATCCAGAAAGCTCTCAGACATGCCGATAAAACCAGATATCACCTCACGAATAATGTCAGAAGTCCTCCCAACACCCCTTGGCTTCAGTCTATGCTTTTCCCTGTGGAAAAAGACTGCGATAAACAAATATCGTTGAACCCCGGAAACTTCAAGCAGAAATTCTTCGATGACCAGCTCAACTGGGAGCAGAAAAAGGCGATCGGGAGTATTTGCTCGCGTGACTACGGTGTTCTTCCCTTCTTGATCTCAGGGCCTCCTGGCACTGGCAAGACAAAGACATTGGTCGAAGTTGCTCTGCAACTAATCAAATGTTCCGATGGAGTCTCTCATATACTGTTCTGCGCACCGTCAGATCAAGCGGCAGACATGATTGTGCAACGCACCAGCTCACATTTTAGCAAGGGTGAACTACTGAGACTGAATCGGTCATCACGCACATTTGCTGAAGTGCCGGGAGCAGTACTACCATATTGCTGGGTTTTGGAGGATAAATTCGATCTACCAGATTTCCAGCTGCTCATGGCTTGCAAGCTGGTGGTCACCACATGCCGAGATGCCTCGCTACTCCTCTATTCACGAGTGTCCAACACCGACCTTATCGCTGCTGAATCCGGGCTACGTTGCGCCATCAATCCAGACGCCACTCCACCTACCATGTTCCAACTCCACTGGACAGCTCTCATCATTGACGAAGCCGCTCAAGCTATAGAGCCAGAAGCGTTAATACCTCTTTCTGTCGTTGCGCCTCTCGATTCGGTCAAAATCAAATCCCTACCCTTGGTCATCATGGCGGGTGATGAACACCAACTTGGTCCACGTACCTCGCTACCATCATCGCCATTGAAGACCTCACTTTTCGCACGACTCTTCGCCCGACCAGTATACGCTAACCATGTGCTTTCACGGGGACAGGCTGGAGAACGGGAACCAAAGATCCTCAACAGATCTATGCTTCCCATTGCCCGGCCAGCTTTCGCAAACTTGATCCGCAACTACAGGTCACATCCCGCAATCCTTGCCGTCCCGTCATCATTGTTTTACTTTGATACACTAGAACCCGAGGCCGCTGATACGGATTGCCTAGCCTCTTGGTCTGGATGGCGTGGTCGGAAATGGCCGGTGTTGCTTCATAACAACAATTTTGAAGATAGTATGGATCTAGAGAATGGAGGATGGCACAATGCTGGCGAGGCTCAAATCGCATGCAAATATGCCGCTGAACTGGTCCAATCAGGCTTGGTAGCGCAAAAAGACATTTGCATCATGTCTCCTTTCAAAGCTCAAGTCGCATGTCTACGCCGCATAATGCGGCGGCCACGATTTGGCTCATTGTGGGACATTGATATCGGACCCACGGAAGCGTTCCAAGGGCTTGAACGTAGCGTTGTCATCCTCTGCACAACCCGATCCAAGCAGCAATTCGTCGAGAGCGACAAGAAAGCAAATTGGGGTGTCATCGGTATGCCAAATGTGATGAATGTTGCGCTGACGAGAGCAAAGTACGGGTTGATCGTGATTGGGAAGAGAGATACACTATTCTTGGATGCCAATTGGAGAGCATTCTTGGAGTTTTGTGAACGGAATGGCTTGGTGAATGGCGAAGACAGCCGACCTGTGCAGGATAAAAGCAATACCAAGCCGTCGACAAGGCTTGAGAAAGTCCTGTTGGCGCGGGAGGAGGAGCCGAATGAATCGAGAGTTTTGAAGGTGTATAGTCAGGAGGATGAAATGTGGACTTTTGGAATGCAAGCTGCTTTGGATGCAGATAGTTCGGATAGCTATGAATTGAGCGATGATGGCGAAGGAAACGATGAGTACGAGTATGGCGAGAACGAAGAAGTCTGAGGAACCGTACAGCACTTCGGGTGGGGTTAACATTGGTGAACAAGGCCGGCGCTTGGTGACATTCCGAGTCAACTCAGGTGTACAATACCCTGTATGGGTAACTAGCAAGGAGCGCATAAGTACAGATCAAGGAAAGGGTGGAGGGAAGAAACATGTCTCGATTGAAAGCTCGGGAACTCAGATGAATCTGCCGAGGTTCTGGTTGGGATTTCTTGCAAACGAGACATTTGCTGCTGATGAAGTTGGCAATTATAACTCAAAGAAGGACGCCTAGTTTAGATTACCTGTGGATAGAGTCAGAAATTTTCCTGGAAAAAATCAACAGCCAGCAGGTAGACTACACGAATGGACGTTCTGGCCGAAGTCCAACCTACATCTGGTTTTAACAGTCCGATCGAGAGTGAGAATAGAATTCAGAACACGCGAACAAGGGCGTTCCAAAATCGGGTGTAAAACCCACACATGACTCGTTGGCAACCAAGAGTGACATTTATTTCGTACCTAGTCCTTTTAGGACGGTGGCTATAGCCTTTGTTTGCCAATCGGCTCGTTCAAGAATGGATACAAGATGGTCATCGCATTTCTCCTAAAAGTTAGCCACGAATTTAGAAGCAGTAAATCCTCAGTTCGATTTGATTGTGGAATCAAATATGCCAATTGGCGAAGACATCAAGATAATTCTGCCGTTCGAGGGAATCCCTCCCTCTATCCAGTGGACTGAAAATCGGCTTATCCACTACCAGGGATAGTGAGTTTGATAATTCGTCAAGCTACTCTATAAGTGCGAGGACCCTTTTGCAGACAGACCGTTGGATGAAGGAAGTGGTAATAAGCACTTATCTGGTAACGATGCGTTGGTCTCCGTCTCCGTGAAGAATAAAGCGACATGTCCGCAAGTAAGTACTTTCGTACATCCGTTACGGAGTTTACATAATTACCCGAAAACAAGTCTTCGCTTGGTCTCGCCAAACAAAGGGGAAATCATCTCGCATTGTCATCATCATCATGAAATCTGAATCATCTGCGGGGCAGCTGCCATGGCTCTGAGGGATGTTGATTGGCTTGAAATTGGAGAACGGGGCAGATCAAGCAATGATTGACAGAGGCAGAGAGCTAAGACCGCTTGTGCCGCAAGGCTGCATCTCACTGTTGAAGTCTGTTCGCACCTCGGCCTTCGCTCTTGAGATGCGAATCGCGAGCCTCCCAAATCCGCGGTGTTAGTTGAACAACCATCATGTCTCCTCATAAGAAACAACATGGTACTCCGAGTATAGAGGAATATAAAGAAGTATCAGTGCCTACTTGAAAATATCACCTACTGTCTACTGTCGTCTTCGTCCTGTCCTTGACCGCCGCCTTCTCTTGTCTGCAGTACTGCACTCACACCTTGCTTCCTTCAGTCTCTTTGGAATTATTCGTATCGACTTTTATTCCATCGACAAAAGCTAGAAATGGCTGCGAATCTACCAGCTTCCGGCGCATCGACGATCGTGGACGAGAAGATGCCCGACTCTATCGAGAAAACGCCTTACGAGCAAAACGCCAAGGATAACGGACGACATTCCCTTGATCGAGTTGGCAGCCAGAAGGAGACCGAGGCGAACATATTCCCAGAATCAGAAGTCGAGGCAGAGGCAGATCTGGAGAAGGGAGGAGTGATACCAAAGTTGGCACCTACACCTGGTGGAGTGAATCCTGCAGATTTCCCAGATGGAGGCCTCGAAGCATGTCTGGTGGTCCTAGGAGGATGGCTGTGTCTGTTCTGCAGCTTCGGATGGATCAATTGCATAGGTGTCTTCCAGGAATACTATCAGGAGCACCTCCTCTCTGGATACTCGTCAAGTACAGTCTCGTGGATCCCATCTCTGGAGCTCTTCATGATGTTCGTTGGAGGACCTGTTTTTGGCAAGGTCTTCGATAATTATGGACCAAAATGGCTTCTCTTGGCTGGGACTTTCTTCCACATCTTCGGCTTGATGATGACGTCTCTGTCTACCAAATACTATCAGTTCATCCTTGCACAAGGCGTCTGCAGTGCTCTTGGTGCCAGTGCGATTTTCTACGCTGCTATGAGCTCGGTCGGGACATGGTTCTTCAAGAATCGCGCGACAGCTTTTGGCACGATGGCATCTGGGTCGTCGCTAGGAGGAGTCATCCTCCCAATCATGGTGTCGAAACTTATTCCGCAAATCGGGTTTCCGTGGACAATGAGAGCGGTTGCTTTCACCATGTTCGGCATGCTCATCCTTGCAAACTTCACTGTCAAGTCTAGGTTGACTCCACAACCGAAGAAGCTTGATCTCATGACTTTCATCCTTCCACTGAAGGAACCTGCTTTTGCTTTGCTCTGTCTAGCATCATTTCTATTCTTCTTCGGAACGTTTTTACCATTCAACTATATTATTCTGCAGTAAGTTGTATCGAATCCGCCTTGCATATCTGCTGACAAAATTTAGGGCCCAGAGTCATGGAATGTCGGCCAACTTGTCGATATATCTCATTCCTATTCTTAACGCTGCTTCGTAAGACATTCCTGAGCGTTTGGTTAATGATTTCACCGCTGATGAACAATCAGGGTCTTTGGTCGTATCCTTCCAGGGATTGTTGCCGACCGTGTCGGCCGCTTCAATGTTATGATCATCACCACTGGCTTCTCAGCAATAATCGTACTAGCGCTCTGGCTCCCCTCCTCAGGCAATATCCCAATTATCATATTCTGTGTCCTGTACGGTTTCTCATCAGGAGCATTTGTCTCAATGGGACCATCGCTCATGGCTCAAATCTCGCCAATTCGCGAGCTGGGGACGCGGAATGGGACGTTCTTCTTATGCGTAGCCATCGGAGGTTTGACAGGAAATCCCATTGGCGGAGCTTTGATTGGGAGTGACAATGGAGGGTTTCATCACCTGCAGATATTCTGCGGAGTGACGATGGCGGCGGGCTCTTTAGTGTATGTAGCTGATCGTTGGGTGCAGGTTGGCTTCAAGGCAAAAGTGATTTGAAGATGGCCAAAGACATTGGAGATGCTGTTCTGATCAAAACAAAAATGGTAGCATCGCCTCTTGTATCGCTTTTGGACAATAGACTGCACTATAGCATTTTAATGATTATAATATTTTCTCTCGCCTCATTGAGTCTTCCGGGGTACCAAAGTTGTAATTTTCCCCGCATATGTTTTCTTTGCAATTTTGAGATACCGAAGAATAAGTCAAGCATACTTTAGAGAAGCCTCAATGCTGATGAATTGTGGAATACTAAGGGGTCAAGGGAAGAAGACGTTTGACAAATTACTCCCGCTTTGAGAAGTGGAGCCGAGAGGCTCTTGCCTTCTTTGGTGGGGCTCGTTGCTACGGGGCAACAGCCGAAATAACTGCGGACGAGCAAAACATCATCAACTTCAAAATCATCCTCACGAAACGGCCAACGACCAACGACCAAAGATTTTGAACAGGGTTCAAGCGACTGTTAAGTGACAGTCACGCACTGCGCATTCCATTGAGCCTTCCTGTCTTTAATTAATATCTCATTGTCCCATCATGTCTGTCAGAGGTAAATGCATCCGCACTCTCCAACGACTGTATCATTTAGCTAATATACTCCAAGTGGTCGCCCGCATCCGACCTTTGCTTGCAAAGGAACTCGATAAAGACACCATTGTGCGTGCGGAGAGCAGCCAGGAAGGAAAGCCCAACAATGTCGTACGAATACCGAATCCCAAGAACGAGGCCGAGGAATTTAGTTTTACGTTCAATGGTGTTTACGATATGGGCACAACACAAGAGGAGCTGTTTACGAATGAAGGTAAGTCAATTGGCCGTATGCTCTGCAGAGATTCTGACGAGAGACAGTTGCACCGCATCTCAAGTCTCTCTTTCAAGGTCTGGATGTTATGGTTTTTGCATACGGCGTCACTGGAACGGGAAAGACACATACGATGAGAGGCGGCTTGAAGCTGTCGGAGAGGGGAATCATCCCACGACTGCTAAGTGGCATTTATCGAAGGGGTAGGAAGGTCACTAAGGACTCTGGAGACAAAACAACAGTCACAGTCACGCTTTCATATTACGAAATCTATAACGACAAGGTATACGACCTCTTCGAATCGCCCGAGAAGAGATCACTGGCGGGTCTGCCCATCCGGGAGAAGGATGGAAAGACTTTTGTGGTTGGGCTTTCGGAGCATGCTTGCGATGATTTGAAGGATTTCGAAAGACTATATATCGAGGCAAACAATAATCGGAGCACGGCTGGCACGAGTCTCAATGCGCAGAGTAGTCGGAGCCATGCGATTCTTATGGTCAAGGTAACGCAGACGAATGGAGACGAGACGTTGATCAGTACCGCATCTGCCATTGATCTGGCTGGTTCGGAAGATAATCGGCGAACGGATAATAATAAGGAGAGGCTGGTGGAGTCTGCTAGTATAAACAAGAGTTTGTTTGTACTGAGCTCGTGCATCGATGCTATTGGGAGAGGCGACAAGAGAATACCTTTCAGAGAGAGCAAGATGACTCGGATCCTCAGTCTGGGCCAGAACAACGGAATTACGATTATGATCCTTAACCTAGCTCCGCTGAGGTCGTATCATCTGGATACTCTCTCGAGTCTGAATGTCTCGAGCAGAGCGAAGCGTATCGAAGTCCGAGAAATCGAGAACGAGGTCGTTTTCACACAGCCGCCGAGGAAGACCGCACCACTTTCGGGGACATCAATCACACGCCAGCCGTTGCGACCTCTGGCCAATGCTCATAACACACATGCAAACGCAGCAGCTCAGAAGGGAGACAAGCCTGCCAAGGCATTCTCGGTCTACACAGACAAATCCAAGACAACAGGACCACCACGCGCCGCCGCTCCCCGGGCAAATACAACTTCCAAACGTCCCTCTGACTCCTCGATGACTTCTCGACCTACGAAAGTGGCTCGTCCAAATATCATGGGAGTGAGAGCTGTAGCTGAACTCTCCTCGGCGAAGATTGAAGAAATGGTTGAGCGGAAAGTACAGGAAGCATTGGCCGCACGTCAGCCAGCCACTGCCACTACGGAAATCAGTGAGGCGGTCCAGCGAAGACTTGAGGCTCTGGAGAAGAAGATCGAGAGCGGAGAAGCAGAGGACGCTAGAGCAGAGGGATTGCGTTTCTTGTTGATGGCGAAACAACACAAAGAGAGAGGCGAGGATTCGAGTGCTTTGAAGATGTACGAGTTGGCCGTTCCTTTCTTCCCAGGACAAGAGAAACTGCAAAAGAAGATCGAGCATCTCAAGGCGAAGATCCAGGCAAAGAAAGACCATGCAGCTGCGACATCTGTTGGACAACTAGAGACGGAGAAGCGAAGGGCTTTGGCAACTATTCCTATCGGTGCTTTGCCGTTACCTCCCACATCCTTCGAAATCCAATCAGAGGTTCCCGCCAAGCAACGCAAGACAAAGGGCAGCGCAGAATCAGATGATGAATTCAACGGATCGGCAGTATTCCAAGCAGATGACTATGAAGACGACGACAGCTTCTCCTACAGAGCCACCAAGTCAAAAAAGCCAAAAGCCAAACCAGCAACCAAATCAGCGCTCCGCATCTTCTCCGATGAAGTCGACGCCCACGGACTCGAACCTCCAACACCACGCACCCGCCATCTCCTCGACATCGTCAACTCACGAAACGTCGCCATGATCAAAGGGCTCAGCGGAGTTGGAGCCAAGAAAGCACGGGACCTTGTGGAATTCTTGGAGCTACAGAATGACGACGAGGGTGGCAATATCAGGAATCTTCAGCAACTGATTGCAGTCCCTGGATTGGGGAAGCGGAGTGTTGAGAGGGCTTATGAGGGGATTGCGGCTTTACTTGTATGAATATGGGTATTTGGCGTTGCATTATTGGTGTTTGGAGATTACTTGTTGGTTATTGATTGGGTGGGTTGCATATTGATTTTATGGGGGCGATGGGGAGTTTGGTGTAGTGGAGACTTTGAGATGGAGGAGTATATATTCCTGGCGAGTACTGATTCTATACTATACATTAAACCTTTTGTGACCTCTGTCAATCTTCTAGGTCTTTCAACCAAGGCAACTCTACTGATATGTGACAAGCAAAAGCAATGTCTTGTGGTAGTCTTACCTGTCAAGCATGATGAGTACCTGGTAAGCCACGAGCAGGCATAGACAAACACCCTCCTCCCTCAAGGGGATCTGAATATTATTGCAAGCGGACAATACAGCTAGATTGTCTCTTGTAAGTGGAGGGAGTGCTGAGGTAGACTAGCCCTCGACGATTCTATCAATCACTGGTATCGAATTCATGTCTCGACGATCATCAATCAAGTTTGTCTGTCACTTTGGGGGTTTCTCATCAACAGTCAAAAAATTGAAGTAAATAGAGCCTAGTCCTCTGCACACGTTGGAAGTCAAGCATTGCTATCCAGATCTCGCCTATAGGAAACTCTAGCTTGTAAGACCAGAGGATCCGATTTGACAGCCAGCTGAGGCCGGCCTCCAACTTGATTTGCATGAAGTAGAGCTGCTTATATTTCAAATAGCGGCTTGTGAAGTTAAGACATCAATCCCATAAACCAAATCAACAACCTTCTCCCACTCGCTATCCTCCTCTCAGCCTTTCTTTTCATTCTACTGAGCGAAGAGCAGAGCGCCTACACAGTCCTAAGGTCGAAAGAATACTTCTACTCTCCAGCGCGCTGCACGGAATTAAGTTTTTATGTTCGATGGCAAACAAACGACAAGGAATATTTCAAATGCCTGCGCCAGCATGAGGGCGGCTCTGGGTCCAAAAGATGAAGATGGCAGGTGTTGCACCAATGACATCAATCTCAATGCTGAGTCTAGTATGCCACATTCCTACAAGAGCGTGTTCTGGATTCTAGTAGTTAGGCATAAGGAGGGCCGGATAGCTAACTAAACTTGCTGGGAAGCTTCAGAGGGTAGTAGGATAGCCTGGATAGGCAGTTGAGGGTGGAGGCTGCTTCGTTCTACCTTATGCTAGGAGAAAGACATGAATTAACGAACGCAAGAAGTTATTAGGTTGCGGTTGGAAGTCTTGATTCGATGAAGTTCAAGTGATGATTGCCATTCGTAGATATCACTTACGAACAATTTCCTACTTTCGCTCCATGTTTCGGGTTCTTTTTCTCACTTCATCTTATTATTTACTTCCCATGATACTTGGATACTGCCTGTCAAGTACGAAGTCCATTGATCCAATCCCATCCCATCCCCAGATTCTTCATTATTCACACTCATCGTCTTACCATACACACCCAACATCGCCTTAAAGTCGTCTCAAAGCTAAGTCTGTATCTAGATCCAGGTATAGGTCTAGATCTCTACCTAACCCCTCTGTCGTTGAAGCCTAAACATCTAACTACCTACCTGATTGACACTCACCGACTAATCGCTAGCCAACATAAACAACTCACATCCAGTCGCTCGCCGGAACTGGGTATCTCCTTGTTAATGTGTCTCCTTCTTTCCTCCAAAAAGATCCGGACGGCCTACTTACCGTGTTGCATGTGCTGGCACTGCATATCGAGTCAGTCGGTCCATCATGCGGCTAGATTTCTCTCTTCCCCTTTTGCATCTTAGAAGCTTGTTAAGTGTAAGATCTCACGATCCCGGAACAATCACCCCCTCGGAATCAACAAACTTGCGTTTTACGAAGCGAATGCATTGAAGCCCCCTCTCCTGGAATCTAGATCTTGGCTGGGATTACCACTTATCGATTGTAAGCCTGTAGCTACTCAGCCAGCCATCACTAGTGGATCGAGCGTCACCGCTTCACGTCTGCTGTCATCAGGGTTCTCCCGGCTTCGAATCAAATACAAATAATGCATGGCAGAAATTACAATAGACTCCCTCCCGCCTCCCTCTGTAGTCAAACATCCAACTCTCAGATCGTTGTAGCTTTCTCATCCCTTCATAGCCCTTCAATCCTACACAGTTCACGGTTCATACTTTAGCAAGTAACGAGGAGCAAGACAAGAGCAAACGACTATTGAGTCTTAGCTTCAACCCATTCGGCCCGAGACAAATGCTTACTTACTGATCCCATCCATATCCATGCTTTCACAAACTTCTATGCGTTTTTCCCCAGACTCTATCTACCTAGGGAGAACCCAGTAAAGGAAATGACTAGCTCTATCACATGACCAACTTTTATCATTGAAAGATTCAAAACCACACCCCGGTTTCACGAAGCGAAATAAACATACCCTACAGTAAGTACAAACACGAAAATCTTACATCTTTCCTTCCATCTTCTCCAACAACAGGGTAACTCCTAATACCCGTATCGTGTCAACAAAGCCACGTTTTTCTATTCTTGGCTCCCGGCCGCCCTCAAAACCCCTCAAAACCTAAAGCCATAAAGTTAAACTTCCGCATATTCCATATCAAACATACTTTAATGTTTCTCCTGCTTCCCGCGTGGTCAGTCCGCCCCTTGAAAGGGGTATCCTTGGTGTCTAATTAAGCTTCTTACATCACATCACATCACATCACATCACATCACATCACATCAAACCATCTCACCACAGGGCAAGAACAAACATAAAAATAAACATTAAACGTTAAACGTTAAATATAAACGGACCGAGAACTCAAAACAGCGAAGGATCATGGAGCGAGGAGGATCGACGTAGCCGTGTCTGTGGATCGTGGAGAAGAGAGAAACAAATCTGAAATGAAATGGTTCATGCTCATGCTCGTTCATGGGAAGGTAAAGAAAAGTAGGGATGAAGCAAAGTCTAAAAGTCTAAATCGACGGAATGACGAAACGACGCAACGTTGGAGAACGCTACCTGGCTAGGTACTTACTTACTTGGATGAACCATGGCTGACAGTTTTATTGACAAATTGATAATTTCTATGCGGGTGGATAGAGGCGGATGACGGAGACAAGTGCGGACGTTTCGTCCTGTTAGATGGCGCTATTGTGAGCAGACTAAAGCAAGCGCAAGCCATTAAGTTTCGGAGAAGAGAGAGAATGGATGCAGGGAACACCGAGAAAAGAAAGACGGTAAAAGTAAGTAAGCAGTGTAAAACGGCTCGCGGAATTTCCGTGACACTCACTCATATCCAGACTTCCAGAGAGTATTCGTGGACAGAAATAGGATTTGGCATCCACCGACGTATCGCCTCGAAGATCCCGACGATCATATCCATCCACAAGCGAACGACAGGCCTCATCCCTCGCCCGCCTCGCCTCCTCGTCACCTCACCCTCACTTCACCTCACCAGCCGCCTGACGATCCCCAAAGTCCCCTCATTCCACGAGTAATTTTCCATCCATCGAAAGCCACACGACGACCCCTCCAATTTCCCCGCAGGGAGATCATAGCTTCTTGCGGTTAAGTCAGGGAGACGAGTGATTCATAGCTGTGGCTCGACTCCCGCACCACTGTGGCGTAGGGCATGAGCATGAGAGAGAGTCCGCCTGTGAGTGGTAGCGAGACGATCTTGTCTTTATGTTTACTAGTGACTGCTGGTGGTGCGGTACCCAAGACTTCCATGGGATTGGAGGGGATAGGACAGGATGGAGGATGGGATAGGATGAAGTGAGAAGCCAGATCTAGACCGTCCTCGCTTTTGATCGTCACTTCGCACCACCACATCTATCACCGCCACAGATAGCACGTGGAGACGGTAAGGTTGGTGAGGTGCCACGGCGACGGATGGCTGCTTGCTGCTTTTCCGTTTCTCATCTCGGTCCAGTCGAGACGTGGTAGCCATACATACCAAGCTCGAAGCTCCCTAGTCAGTCGAGCCACATCCATTTCATCCCATCCTATCCCCCACACACCGTACTATCAAAGCCTCACGCTAACTCTTCTCTCCAGCATGCATGCTGCACCTCCTCACATGAGAGTCTTTTGGCCTGAGTCCAGACAGGACATGATAGGGAAATGGAAAGGAATGGCATCCTGCACAGCAATGCGCTGGCACATGCCCATCAAACTTTCCCACGTTTCCTCTGAATCAGATGCAGTCTAATCGAGGACCTGGACACTCCCGCCCATACACAGCCAGGGGAGAGCTCAGAGCCACGGGGTGAAGTGTCGAATTGGAGAGGCTTGCTCTGCTGCAATGCAATGTGCTGCACTGCAGTATCCTGGAGCAGCTGGATGAGGTACGCAACGCAACGCAGCGTGCCTTACATAGCTACCTTACCGCCGAGCTGGTCCCGTGGTAATGTGTCACCTTTCCCTGTTGATGGCTTGCGTGCTGCAGACGATCGTGCTGCGAGAATACGGGAGAGCCTCGAGAGGGAAGGGAAAAGCAGCATGCAGGAAAGGAGAAAAAGAGGTACAAGATAGGTACGATATGTACCTACCTGTGACTTACTTACTCACTGATGATTGAGTGGCCGATCAATCCTCGCTTTTTCTACTCTCTCTTTCGAACGTCTTTGAAATGTGTTCCTCGGAGCGTAATCTCTCGAGTAGGTTGGTATGATATGACATGGTACGACGACATACATGATAGGATAAAGACCAAACGACTACAGTAGGAGCTTAGCTAGCTTACCGACGCCCAGCTCGACGGTACAGCACAGTAATTACTGTATGTTCCAATTCTACTACTTGCACCTCCGTGATCTAAAAGTCCCCTGAACATCCCTAAACACACCTTACCCAAACACCAAACACCAAGAAGTAAAAAAAGAAAAGAAAAAAAATGCAACACTTACCGAGCACCTCACTCCCAACGAACAGTACCCTTTCGAACGAACGGATACCGGCTCTCGAGACATTTAAAGTTGTGGCGAAGCCGCGAAGCCGTGACGGCGGGGATCAGTTTTCATCATGACTTGGCCGGGTTCATTGGACGATACGATAGGGCGCCTTGAGACATGCAAGAGCAAGACTGAACAGAACAAACGGACGGGATAAGAGGGGGGAAGAAAAAAAGGGAAACTCAAAAAACGCCAAAACAAAAACACCACATGGCTCGGAGTACCTCACGCAGCACCAGCAAACGAAAAGCCAATGAAAAGCGACAACGACAAGAAAAAGTGGGGATCCACGAACGGTTGTGTCGTGACGACAGCAACTCGCCACCACTTCCCCTCTAAGCGGTATCTCGGTAGATGATCGCCCTGGGTCTTGGGTACTCGTAGCTTGTCTCTTGTCTGTGGCTGACGCGTGGAGCTGTTCGGCTTGGGCTTGGGATTGGGAGTTTGGTGGAAGGCAAGAAAGATGTAGATCTCTGGAGAGAGAGAGAGAGAGAGAGAGAGAGAGAGAGAGAGAGAGAGAGAGAGAGAGTTCACCGTTGCTCGTTCGCTGGATGTGTATGTAATTGATAATGTGGAGGTCAACGGCAACGGCAACGGCAACGTCTTTTTCGGCTCGCTCTCGGGACTGTAAATGAATGACCTGTGGCCAATGAGATAAGGTTTTCTTCTTCCTTTTTTTCGATGTAGATCAGACAATTTAGACAGGATGTTCATTTTCACCATACACATACACATACGCACCTGAATATCAGCTCGGTTCAATTCAGTTCAATTCAATTCATCGTGTCCGCAATCTGCAGTGAGTTAAGGCGAGGCGATATGAGGTGAAGCGAGGTAGAGAAGAAGAAAAAAAAAGGTCTAGAATGTGTGGACCCTTGAAGAGCTGAACCACCCCTACTAATTACTGCACACTGCATACCACACTGCATAATACACTTAACTCCAACCACGTACTTCCATCCCATACCTAGCATCTCCCAAAGTAAAAGTATTGGAAGGGGTCCTTCTGTTCCCTCTTGGCGTGTTTGGAGTCTTAGACTGAGAGAACTTGGGTTGAGACTAGACTAGAGACTTGGGTAGTTAGTGAGAAGAGCTAATCTGGCTTCTGCCCTAGAGATCGGTCAGTCAGTCGGTCAGTCAGTTTGTTGTTCAACGTTAGCTAGCGCTGTGGAGCTCTTCGGTAAACCCGAGTCTGTGGCTTGTACGATCTTCCTCGCTCGTTCGAAATGTCAGAAATGCTTGGCAGTGACATCTGGACGGGAAAGAGAAGTCAAGTCAATGAATGAATGAATGGGGGTGTTGCACTTTCAGTTGAACTGTGAGCTGGACAGGAAAATTGTGATTGCGTGAAGAAGGAAACTTTTGGATGGTGCTCTTTGTGTTTTTGTAGCAAGATAGCATTGTTGTAGCACTGCTGTATATCGCCTGCCTGGTTCTCCTCCCCGATATCGTTCAACTTTGACTTTCACCTCCGTCACTTCTCCAGCCTGAGCTTCATCTTCTGGAGCCAAAATACGCCAGTTTCCCTAGATATGCCTGCCTGCCCTACTTGCCTACCGTCCATGGCCGGCCCAGCTCGAAGGTAAATATTCGTGTGATTCGTAACGCCGTGTAATGTAATGTTCCATCATGATAAGTCTGTGTACGTCGCTCATGTGAGCTTGAAATGAATGTCCGCAAAAATATGTCCGAGAAGACAAAAAAGAGAATACGATGACGGTGTGTAAACCGCACCGACGTCCAAAAGACTAGAAAGCAGCCTCAATCACAATCTGCCATCCCGAAGTTGAGAAGGTGTCATGTCTGTCGCCTTCCCGATGCAAACAAAAGGAAAAAAACCTCTAGATGTGATACTGAAGGACCGAATATCGAGCACAGTGTGTATGTATGTTCCAAGGAGGGAACTGGTATCTTAGAAAGCAACGCGCCGCCGATCGATCAAAGCCGCCCGCCCGCACCGCCCACTCCCAGAGAGCTGATACAATGGTGGTTTATCGAACAATTACATGACCATTCCTCGAGGTCGTTTGGGGTATAAAATTATGTGGCAAAAAGAATTTTCCGAAGTGAAAAAAGAGCAGTATTAAAACATTAGGCGAAGTTCGTATCCGTCGGTGTGGGTGACGTGTTGGGTTCCGCTGGTATGGTCGCCGTCGACGGTGACGTCCAGAGACATCTCCCATTCGCGTTTGGCTTGGGAAGCTGAATTGCGAATCTCCGCTATCTCCATTATGAGGTCCTGCCCCTCTGTGAGTTCGCGGATAACGTCGTCGTCCATCTCGACCTGAAGTCCACGGTCGAGCACACGGAGAGTTCGCAAGATCTTGGTAGGTTCGATGTTCCATTTTGAGGCGATGCCGTTGGTCAAATCCTTCAGTGTCCGTTGCATCAGGTAGATCGCGCGATAGTATTCCGGCTTCTCTGGCTGGTGGGGATCGCGATGGAGAACGTAGAAGCAAGCAATTGGCTTGATGGGCCGTTCAACAGGTGGTTTGTAGCCAGCCTCAACTCCCAATGCCTCGATCCAACCACTGAGATTTCCAGCTTGGTCCGTTTTTGGTATCTTGGTAAGTTGATCCGGGGGACTTGCTAGTTGCTGAGGATTGGATGTTTGCATCTCCGCCGGAGCCATAGAATTGAAGTCACTCCATGGACCAGGAGGACCTGGTACTGAAGTGCCTGCGATACCTTGAGAATGCAAAGAGAGCGAGCTTGGAGAAGGCGAAACCAAGGATGATGTACCAGTCGTCGAGCTTCGGTCACTGGTTCTCTGTTGCCAAACTGCGCTGCCTCTCGAGTCTACCTTGGTGAGATCCAGTGGCTCGCCAACCAGTGCAATTGGGTGAAGATCTGGGTCGTCTTGCTCAGATCCTCGGAGGTAGAGGATGCTTACGGGCCGCGTGCTGGTGAACATATCCTGCATCGTTTGCAATTTGTAATGAAGATCCTCCTCGATTGGAACTCGTCCACCAGCAGATGAGGCTGAAGACATGGACCATGTCCTCTTGTGCTTCTGGACTTTTCCAGGACGCTGACTCGGCTGTGACTTGACAGTGGTCGAAGCAGTTCGTTTCCGCTTGCCGAAGTCTTTCATACCAGTTTCTGCTTGCGCAATTTGTTGCTTGAGCTTGTCGATGGTCTTCTTGACATGTGCAACATCATTTGACAACTTTCGTTCCGCACCGTGATCACGGAATAGCTTGACTTTGCAGAAAGCAACCTCGGAATACTCGGGGCCAGAACGTGGTGATCCAGTCGAGACAGTCTCTGTTTTCGCACAGAGTCGTACGGGAATACCCTTCACTCCTTTTGAGTGGCTGAAATCGGTAGAAAGGAAGTTGAAGCGCACGGCAATGTTGCACTCTGTCGATCCATGGGCACCCGGGGTCCAGATGACCGAGAATCCATCGAAAGAAGCCGTGTCGATATCCACTCGAGTCCGTTTATCGTCATTTTCGGCTGGTTGATTGGCTTCCACATACTCAACAGCCTGGAGCTTGCCTCCGCGTTGATGGGCTTCGTTGGTGCCCCTTCCTTCCTTCCACAACTGCCAGCAGGTTGCAGGTCTTTGCCGCTGCTGCTCATCCTCGAACGAGATGCGGATGAAGGTTCGATACCTAGCTCCGGTGGGAAGTGGAAGGTTCGGAGTCGTATCCACAATCGATATGGAGTAGGCTTGACCCTTGTTCAGATATGTAATTGGGATCTCGTCGGCGCTCTTGATCATTGCCGTTGGTGCGTTCAAGGTCACATGGAACCGGAATTTCTCCGCCGAAGCAGGCATTACCGCAGCCATGTTGTATTGAGCTGGTTGGAAACTCATCATGGGAGAATGATGTTGCAGGCTCGCTTCTAAGGAACCCATGCGGCCATCGTCGTCGCCCAGTGGTGAACCATCATGTTCCATGGTTTCGTAACCAGTGTCCTGGTGAACAAATGACGATGGCGCATATGAGTTTTGCTGATGTTGCTGTTGATGGAGGTGTTGATGCTGCTGATGGTGTTGCTGTTGTGGAGCGCCAAATGGGTTGTAATTGTGGAATTGCGGTGGCATTTGGTGACTGAAGGCGGACATATCCATCATTGTACTGGCATGCATGCCATCAGCCGAAGTAGGCAAAGATAATGGCGTTCCCAAACCCATTCCCATGCCCATTCCTGGAGTGTGGAGGTCGCCTGCCTGGTTGTGATATAAAGTGTTTGTGCCTCCTGGAGTTGGCGTGTAGTAGCCAGGCGGCTGGTTGGCGAAGGCGGAGAAGGCGAAAGAGTTCGGATCGAGGAGAGATGGCGTGAATCGCCATGGTTCATGTTGGCCTCTGGGTGTAGGATCGAGATCCTTGATATCGTCGTGTCCTAGACTGAGGTGTCTATAGTGATCAGCGCAAGTCGGCCAAGTTAGGAAGCAGTACTAGACTACACAACCCCTCCTCTAGGCCATAGATACTCCACATAGGTCGCTAAACCATAGTGCGAGCAAAAAGATGGCTTGAAGAATAGATGATCTTGCTTACCTTGTTTCATTTGGGCCTCCAGCAGTTGCGTGGCCGAGCGAGGTATTTCCTCCCGATCCAGAGCCCGCACTCGAGGTTGCAACTGATACCTCTGGGAAACTCTCTCTGAAATTGGCGATGAAAGCATCACCCGGCTTCTGGGACGAAGTTCTATCAACTGTCAGCTTTCGATTGTCTGGAAAGGAAGAGGGCGCGCTCGAGGGGGAGGAGGGCGGTTGTGTTTGCGCCGACTTCAACAGCTGGGCCGTTCTGGGTACGGTCACTTACCGATTTCGAAACATCTGGAGATGGGGGAAGAGGGCTGATACAGCTCCTCATCTATATTCCAAAATTGGCAATCGATGCGGTTTTTTTTCCTTTTCTCAAAGAACGGTGGAGATGTCAGACGGGAGAGTTGCTGTTTCTGTCTGGTGCATGGAAGCTAGGCGTGGTATGTGTGTAGTAAGTAGGTGTAGGTGATGGTGATTGAAGAGTGCAGTGCCGTGTTGTAGTAGTAGTTTGTTGTAATGGTAGCGAGCGTGAGACGTAGCACTTCTTCTTTGGGGTGGCACGGAAGAAGGGGGGAGTAGTGGAGGAGGAGGATGATGATGTTATATGAGTTTAAGGGTGGATGAGAGTAGGGTGGTGCAGGTGCAGGTGCAGATGCAGATGCAGTAGTGGTGATCGAATGACGGCGATTTCCACTTCGACTTATGGACGTTGGCGGACGAGGACATGGGGGTCCATCACATATAAAATAAAAATGGGGAGGGGAAGGAGGCGACGGATGTGGAACTGCGCAAGTGGTGTGTGGGTGAAGGAAGGGTGAAGGTGTGTAAGTACGTGCGAGTTGAGTGGTGGTGGTCGGTTGGTGAGGAGTGCGTGAGTGAGGATCGAGGTACAGGACAAGGTCAGGACAAGGGACAGTAGAGCAGAGTCAGGACGGTTCGGTAGCCAGGTCTGCTCGGGGCAAAAGACGCTCGGCTGCTGGCAGGGATGGAAGGAAGGAAGGAAGAGTTGCAGGTGGAGTACGGAGTAAGTAAGTAGCAGTAGACTTTACTTTTCACCGGGTCAGAGCCAGTCCAGTTCCAGTCCAGTTCCAGTCCAGTGCACAGCAGTGCGCAGTCTCTGATATTGGCCGGGGGTGCTTGTCGGGGAGATGCAGCGAGGGAAGGAAGGAAAGAATGAAAGAATGAATGGATGGAATGAAGTCAAGTTGGCTCCATAGGGTAGGGTAGGGTAGGGTAGGGAGAGGAATAATAATAATAGTTAGGCTAGACTAGGGTAGGGGTAGGTAGGGGAGGGATTCTGGCGACGAGGGGTGCTGGTGCTGGTGCTGGTGCTGGTGCTGGGACTCTTCTGGGAGTACGGAGTAGTGTAAAGTAGGCCTGCCTGTCGGACTGACTGACTGTCTGTGTAAAGTAGGTAAAGTAGTGCTAGACTGGACTGGAACCCCGGCGACTAATAGCACAGGAGTAGTCGGTCGGTCGGTGGTGTCTGTCGGTACAGGAAAGTAAAGTAAAGTACAGTATAGTACAGGAAGGACTTAGTAGACTCTACACTATCAGTGGAAGTGGAGAAGAGGCCGCCGGGCGGTCGACAGATCGAGCGGCAAAACCCAGGACCAGGGCTGCTTCAGGCTAGGCCAGGGTGTTTGTCGGGGCAGCTACAGTAAGGCTAGGCAGGCTGGCTGGCTGGAGAGAGAGGGAGTGAGGGTGGGCTACAGCTACAGCTACAGCTACAGCTACAGGGAGGGGGGTGTGGGTCTTGTGTGAACAGTGAACAAATAGGCCGACGACTGGCGATGGGATGGGATGGGATGTGATGTGATTTGATGATGGGATGATGGGATGGAGGGAGGGAGAGGAGAGAGAGAGAGAGAGAGAAGCAAGAGGAGCAAGAGGGGAGGAGTAGTGCGTCTTGCTTGCAGGCCAGGTGGTGGGAAATTGAGAGACGGAGAGAGAGAGAGAGAGAGAAGTCAGAGAGGAAGAACGAACGACTCGACGGAAAGAAAGATCGCAAAACTTAAAGCAGCGTCGCCGGCTCGGGGCTTGAGGCTTGCTTGCGTGACGACTGAGCCACAGTGGATGAGGTGGATGAGGTCCATGAGGTCGATGTGGGTGAGTTGGCCTGGGGCGCACTGTCGCTCATGGAGGAAATGATTTTCGATCGCTGTGGCGAAAAGCGATGTCTTTACCATCGGACTGCCAAGGTCGGTGGGTGGGGACGGGGACTGGGTACTGGCTGGCTGGGATTAATGAGGTCGTATCGCTGGGAGTGGGGACGGGGGAAGGGGGTCTGGGAAGACGGAAGCGAGGTGGCTCAGTTGCGGGTTCCCTTGGTGACTCTTGGGGACCGACTGGGACTGGGACGGGCTTGGCGGAGTAGAGTGGAGTGGAGTGGAGTGGAAGTGGGACTGTGGGAGTGGGTGAGGTGGGAGCAGTGATGAGTGAGTGAGGGAGTGAGTGAGGGAGGGGAGGTGGTGTGAGCAGGCAAGCGAGGAGAAGCAGAGATGAGAAGCATGAGAAGCTTGAGGAGCAAAAGAAGAGAAATGTATGCCTGTCACCACCACCAAATAACCACGGCAAGTCCGCAACAGATCCTGCCTGTAATTACTGACAGACACCGTACTGTCCTCGTCCACGCCAACACCGAGACATGCCGTGTTGCCATGGACCTGATCCTCAACCAAGTGACTGGTGACGATGTACCACTCGAGCCACTCTTGTGTGTTGCAGCCGTGTTACGGGATGATAGCATAGACCAGAGGAACATGGTAAACAGGTCAAACACCCGCTCGCTACCTTATCTTTTCTGTAAGGCATCTCCCTTTCTGAACCACCCCTCCTCGGTCCCATTTGTTCTTATATTTTGCACTTGTTGTCTGCATCACCAGGGCTTTATTCTCCTCTCGTGTCCTCTCACCCACTCGTTGCCCTCTTTGCATCTCGGTCTGAGACGGCAATGCGGGGAGAGCTCCCCTCTGCTCCCGATCTCTGCTTCTGAATGGGAACCTCCTCCTGTTTGGTGCTGAAGGGGCCACGATAGTCCGGCCGGATACAAGACCCCAAAACCTAAACCCAGATACCACATGTTCACGTTCGCCGCAATTATTGCCCATTGATCATCCCTGAAGGGGTGTTTTAAACTTTGATAACAATAACAATCCAGTAATGCCGTTCTTTGCAATCATCACTCCCACTCCCATCTCCCTTTCCCTTCGTCCCTCTTCCTTGTCCCCCATCTTTTTACCCAGACCAGACCGGCCGATATACCCACCGTCCCCATCGTCAAACGGCCCTCGTCCCTCGTCCCTGTCATTTCCGTTGTGCGACATTAGAGCCTTATGGGCGGGTGGACTCGAGCTGGTCTGTCCTCAAGCTTTGCTCCTCACTCACTCGCCTAAAGATACATCCCAGATTCCTCATGATGATACCATCCCGTCCGCATTCCAAACGAATCCTCCAAATCATCCTTCTGATCAATGCGTTTCACGAGTTCCTATAGCTGTTTGACGAGAGCACCTGGTCTCAGTGATCTATTTTAGCAACATATGTGTTTTGTTTCCGTTGCGATCTGTTCGTCAACACTGTAAACGGCGGGCACAAATCCAAAAAGCGTAGTGCTGTGGGGGGGTTCCCCTCCCACCTCATCTCATCTCATCGCATCTCATCCAATCTCATCTCATCTCATAATCTGCACTTCGATGCCGTGAATTCGGAGCGAGTGCGGATGGATGGCCACCAGCCGCCGCCAGTCCCAAAGTCCAGAATCCAGAGTCCAGACCTTATGATCTCCAGTGCACAGCCACAGCAAATACGTAGCCACCGCCAAAGTTCGTTCGATTAGCCCCTTCCGTAGGGACTCGTGGCTCAAGCCAACTGTGGCGAAAGCGGCACGAAAACGCTCTGATTCGATCGAAGGGACATTCTCCAGCCACAGCAATCGAGAACGCGAGACACGACCTCGGGTCGGGGAGAAGCAAGAGCGGGATCCATCTTTCAAAGATACAAACTAGCCAACTTACTTAGAAGTACGGTGAAGTAAAACGAAATCGTTTCGTTCCGTTTCAACGGTCTTGTCATGCTAATCTTCGTTTCCTCGCACTACTGTACTACCTAAGTACAGGTACACACACTAAACTCCTACCGTAACCATACCGCGAGCGCGATCAATAGCCAGAAGCATCGGAGATGAGGCGCCAAATATTGACCGAAGCCAGCAAGCCGCCTGGGTACCTGGGACCACCCACCACCCCCCCTCACTAAAGTAGCCCCATTCGCAGGAAACCGTCTTCTCGACATCCAACTTGTCGGCCGTTTCTGCGGGAAAAAAAGAGTTCATATCGGAACCATTCCCTAGCTCAAATCTCCTTGACATACCCAGGATTACCCAGGGCACGCATCATGATAATGATCATGATCGTGCTCGTGAGCGAGACGCGGGATGTCTCTCCTCGTCCCAAACCAAACAAACAAACAAACCATCAGCCCCAACCCACCAAACCGCACAACCGCCAACGGGTGAGCAGGCATATCCATGTACCTGCCATGCCATGCCATGCCCGCCAGGCCAGCCATGTTATGATTTTATTTCCCCGAGCCTCCCCTCCCTGGGAAGGTAGATAAGGAAGCTTTCTCGAAGCCAATATTCCCCGTCATTGCGCTTCCCGATTGGGATGCCACCCTATTGCGCACAGTTCTTACAGGTAGGTGTTCGCGGGAGAAGGAACCCTAAAACTGGACGCATACATGCATGCATGTATGCATGGCCACGTCGATTCAATTCGCATGGCCATGATACTAGATTCTAGGAGATTTGCACGTTTATGCTCACCTACTCCGTCTGCTGATGCTTTTGCTTTCATCAAACCAGCCAGCTGCAACTCAAAGATCGAAATGCCGGCAGTACTAAGTGCCACTACTTAGTGTAAGGGAAAGGAAAAGCAAGCCACTTTCTTCTTCCTTTCTACCGGTGGTTTCGTCTGCTCCGGTAAGGTCAGCCGTCTGTTTGAGCGTTAGGTCAAGTCTTATCCTCTATCAAATTCGGTACAGTACCGGCACATTCTTGACCTAGTAGCTAGCGTACCGCAGTTGAGAAGACGCGCTTGAGAAGAGAAATTCAAATAACAAAAGGAAGAGAAGAAAAGAACGCATCAACTAAACCGCCGAAGCTTAGGCCCTACAGTACTGTACCTAGGTACCTGTCCTGTCATCTGATGCCTTTCTTTGAATGTCATTGGGTGAAGCTTGTCCCTCGACTCCCTCCTATCTGTCTGTCTGTCTTCTGATACCGAGACGGAGACCTAAGAAATGCCGCGTATACTGTAGCTGTAGAGTCTCCATCCGGCTTTACCTTTTTTTTCATTGACGCTTTAAACACTCTATCCCATTCCATTTCATTCATAGGATTCAGGCACCAAGAACTTTCTCTCTCTCTCTTTCTCTCTTTCTCTCATTCGTCGAGAAGCTCTGACGACGAGAGAAGAGAAGATCTTCAATTCGCCACTCTCAGGCACAGACAGGGCTCTACAGTACTGCACTGTACGGAGTAGGAAACTCCACAAGGCGAGACGGGAAGCACAGCCACAGCCACAATTACTGCACATCCACCATCTTTCTTCTGGAATCTACAAGTGGGAAAATCTAGAATTAAACTCTCCCTGGCCCCTGGATGAATGGTACGGTGGGATGATGGGACAAGCAAATGAAACCGACCCGGAATTGAAAATCCGATCTGATCTGATCTCATGAGATAATGGATGGATCAGATCAGCCTTACAGTAAAAAGGCCACGCGGCGGCGACGGGAATTTTTAGACTTTAGACGTGCATGCGTGCAAGCTTGCATGTTCGTATTCCGTTTTGTTTCGTTCTGTTTTGTTCAGTTCAGTTTGGTTTGGTTCAGCTGGTGAGCATACGAAGGGAAGTCTTTCCCGTTGATTATTATTAGGTGTGTTCGTTCTGGAACGATGTACGTGCTCTCTCGGCCCGAGGGCGTTTCAGCCTTTCTTGCAGGGCGTCGTGGGCGTGCTGGAGGTTCTGTACCTAAATAGAGTGAGTACATTTTTACTTTAGCATTTACCACTGCAGTTTGGTAAATTACTGCACTGTACTGTCGGGAAGGTTTAAGGGTGCTGTGACACAACAACAGTCGAGGTTGCATCCCATCTCATCCTCTCATCCTATCCCGTTCGTCGCGTTTCTCTCCTGTGGCGGTGCAAGCTTGCAGCTTTGAAATTAAGCTCCAGTAAGGTAAGACATTTCTTCTCCCTCGCTCGCTTGGGCCTGCCATGGGGATCACGAAAGCCCATTGCGAAAATGCCTCAGCCAGAGATCGCAATTTGATCTTACCTCACCCTCACCCACCCTCACCTCACCTCACTACCTCACCCTGAAACCACGGGAAACGATTGGGATGCGGTTCGTGAGCAGAAGGGAGAGGCCACAAAAAAGTGAAAATCGCATGATCGATTCCATTGGTGAGACGAGACGAGACGGCTCAACGGGTAGAGTCGAGTCGAGTCAAGCCACATATGCCATCATACATACCTAACCCCCATTTTTAAATATTGAGACATGAGGCAAGTTCCCGTTGGTGGATGATGATCTTCTCCCGATGGGGGGCTAGGTGTGGCGTGGGTTACGTGGCTGGTGAGCTGTGGCTGATGATCGGATGGTCTAGGTCACTACGGTAGTCCATACAGGATGGCAGCTGGTGCTTTTCTGCTTCTACTGTTTGATGATAGGCAAATCATTGATCAGAGTCTGTCTACAAGTACGACACGCTCTCCCTTCGAGAAGATGAAGACTTTACAGTATCTTTGCTATACCCCACCAATTTTTTTTCCTTCTGCTAAAGCTGGAGACAGGAGTCCGAGAATTCGGACTGATACCTCAGAATGGGAAGTCTCCCTCCAAAGCCCAACTGTCCCTTCCCCCACATCAGCATGCCAGCGCGGCTCTTCGGAAGCAGCCTGCCCTTTCTGCTACAAAATCAATTCCTTTCCATTCCCTGCCCATGAACTTTTCAAATTCCCATTATCGATATCAATATAGCAATTATACAATTGGGTATATACACCGATTCATCTTGTTTAGCCGACCTCAGTCAGAGCTCTCTCTACGCCAGACCCAGACTTGGTCCGGTGCTACTTGTCGGGGAAGTCTCCTTATGCAAGAGATGTCACCGCTCTTTGTTTTTGCGTCAATTATCTCATCTCGTCATGCTCCTTTTTGCGAATGCGTATGCGTAGCTATTGGGGGTTTGTTGGAGGATGAAGTGCCACGACTCAAGTCTGGCAAGTCGTGTCATGTCATGTCATGGAATAGAGGAAGACCTGCATTAGGTAGGTAGGGAAAGTTGGGGAGGAGGAGAAGAGCAGCTGACCGACTAGACAGCGCATGCACGCGCATGCACGCGTGAGCATGAGCATGAGCGTGAGCGTAGTGCAAGTCAAGAACGGAACCTGTCCGGCCCCCTCTCTCGAAAGTCTCGCGAGAATGGAGATGGGAGATGAAGCACATGTACGGCGTGGCTACCGGATAAAATCTCGGAAAGGGTCTTCTCCATCTCATTCGCATTGATTGCTGTTCCGGCGCGATAGGATTTGCAGGCAGGCAGGCAGGTAGGTTGAAGGAAGGCATCGCATCGCATTGCATCGCGCGCGCGCGTCTCTGAGAGGTCCAGTTTTGATTGTTCGATATGCAAGCCGTGCCTTTTGGGACAGGGGTATTCTGCCGAACGTCGCGAGGAAATAGCCACTGACGTCATTGCCGTGCTGCCTTTCTTTTGTTTCTGTTTATTCGTTTGATTTGATTTGATTATGGGGGGAGCTGTGTGTCATTCGAAAATTTGGTAGAGCTGTACTTTGTAGTGAAGTCAGTCTTGGATGGTTCTTTGACGCGGCATCACAATCTATGCCGTGGTAGTATCGTGCCTTACCTGGTCTCGCTCTGCTGATTTATTGATTGCCTGCAGCCTGCACGAATTCCAGGACCTGCAGTGAAGACCCTGAAAAAGGGGACTCAACATGCCATGCCAGCTCAAGTACCGTGGCTGCTAGTGAATAGCCTGAAACACAAAGAGAAACTATTTCCTGGGCCTGAGATTTACAAGTAGTGGCTATGAACTTTTACAACTTTTACTGTGGTGGCTAGCTGTGCCCTGACGTGATCGATGAAGCTCTAGACCCTCAAAGTATGGGGAAGCTCTGGCCCAACCTCGACCCGACTCAGCTCATCTCATCTTATCTATCGCCTTCATCTCCTCTTTGATATCCACCATAATATCCGCGCATTATCTTCTAATGGCAGTCTTACCAGCAGCTATGATTACGTTTATTACCGTCCTCCTTCCCTACAGTAAACAGCGCAGCACACCGCTCGCCATTGTGGCTTCACCCAACGTGAGTGCATTTTCTCGTTCGGCTCTGGCTGGCCACGCTATTCCCGCTACGTGCAGCCAGATTCCAGCCACAGGCCGCTCTAACAGCACGAGCGAGACGAGGACAGCCGACATGGATTAGTCGCAAACGAGCGAACATCTGAACTGCCGCCGAAGCCTAGCATGGAAAATTCTAGCACACGTCATAGTCATTCCATAGCGGCCCCAGCTTGTCAAGGGGAAGGAGGGGCGGGCGCATTGCTTATAGGCCAGTAAGGAAACATCTCCGGACATCCCTCCTTTCCCCTGATATTAGTCGACGAGGATGATTACTTCGGTAAGGTTGTTCTATATCCTGTGCCTTCTCGGGCGTCATGTACGCCTTCTTCCAAAGCTTCCAAAGATCGCCACACTCACGAGACGGAGGGTGTTCGACGATTAAAGTAAAGATTGTCTATCATTCGTATCTATCTATATCTATCTTCTCCAACAAAACAATTGCTTGGATAGGTAGGTACAGTATGGAGATGAGCCCCGCCCCGATGCGACGTCGATTATTGAACCTTTTTCCCCCTCTCTTCTTTCTTCCGATTGATCATTCATTCCTGAGTGAGGCTCGGACCACCTGTTTCTTTTTATATCTCTCCAGAGGGAAGGAGGACCCCTAGATCTGCAATGCCAAAAAAAACTCAATTGAGTGCTGATCGTCGACATTCGAGCAGACTCGGTAGAAAATGATTAACTCTTTTTTTGTCGGGTCGGGTCAGACGGCTACGTCATTGCAGCGATTTACCAAAAGTCTCACTTACTCCATCTCGCAACGTCGCAATATCCACCTCGACCGATGTCACCTGAAGGGTTCTTTCTCTCCCTATTGCCAAGCAGGCGCTACGCTTCGCCCAACGGCTGCTGACGGCTTTCTCTTCCCATCCCCAAGGCTTCTTGCCTTCCTTCCTATTTGTTCTGCGCTAGCAGTGGAAAGTTCTTCTCTTCTTCTTCGGATGTTCTTCCACTTGATGATCTTGACGATCTTTCTCTAATCCAGTCCACAGTCCAGTCCTTGTCTCCGACTTCTGGAAGACTCCTAAAAATAAATCTAACCCTAGTGTCTATAGGTAGGTGCAATAGGGATTTTCTCATGAACCTTGCTTTGTTCATATTGTCTTGACTAGTATCAACCTCGAGATTCACGGGGATGATGCCATCGGCTCCTCCCCGCCCAGGACTGAACTCACAACTTACCGACTGACGGTCGACGGACAACCTTTCCCCCCAAAGTTACGGTACCGTACTACGCCGACGCCCTTGTACCGTCGGCGTATGCCCAGGCTCCTCTTTGCCTCTTGATTCCCCTCTACCCCCTGTAATCTGTAGAAAACATGCATCATTGCTGTGCTATGCGTTTAAAGCATATCCTCCGCAATGCATGTAACGCTGCAAGGCAAAGCGCATTCCTTTTCCATTAGGTAGGTTGGTATAGGCAATCATCCCATTTGTCGCCGCTGGCATCCCCCACTGCCGAAAGAAGAGGTGATGCCGAGATGGAGGCATGGGGTTACATACCGCTTCGAGCCATGGCTTGGTCGCTTGGAGGGTCATGATGAGGAGCACGATGGGTGCGATGGGGAAAAGCCCCGAAGGTTGGCATGGGCATGGGCATGGTGAAGACCGTGAATGTAGATTCGCACCTATCATCTCAGATACCTATGCCGTAGAATGCTAGACTGGCTGGTATATCAGTGCCAGCGCTTCGGAGAGAACGAACAAACGCAACGGTGAGGGAGCCGCGCGATGGGGGCTACTTCCTCAAGTAGGTATCGCGTGTTCATTCTACTCTGATATAATTTTAAAAGGGGGGCTCCCTGCCTATATGTCGATTATTGATGCTCGGCTTTCCTGCCTACTTTTTTGAATTTTGAATTTTTTGAATTTTTCTTAGTTGGTGGTTTAGTGGTTTTTCTAAAAGTTGTCGTGATGTTTAGTCGCAGTTGGTGAGGTGGGTGACATTGCTCTGGCGTTGGTGAGATGCGATGCGGCGATGCCTTGCTCGAGTCATGAAGAGGGATTGAGGGGCGATGTTATGAGTGGGGTGGTACTTTTGGGGGAGAGTTGATTCCCCTTTGATGTGAAGATTGTTTTGTATAGGCAGTTACCTGCCTTTGGCTGCGCTGCCAGGTAGGAGGAACGTTTGAAGAAATTAATGTACGGGATGAAGAAAGTACACCTGTTGGTAGGTACATCTTGATAAAGCTCATCACCACAACTCACTAGGCTTGGCACAATCCAGCTATTCGGGTACTCGTACCACAGGACTTTCTCAATATCCAAACCCAACCGGAAGACAGACATGGCCTGGCAAGCACGGTAGCAATGCAGTTGAAATCACAAACTTAGCCAAGTGACTGCCTACTTGAATTACCGAGATACCTATCTCCAACTTTGGTCTTCTTGGTGGTAGAGCAGTCCCATCTTCGTCTATCATTTGACAAGCGATTTAAAACAGAGACCTCGGTCCCGTGGTTCATTGATTCGCTAAAAAGGGCTTCCTGATTCAAGTCAAGCAGTCAGTCGGTGGCATCAGCAACGACGAAGAAGTATCTATTTGCAGTGAAGGCTGCAACCATATTGATGAACTTAGTTATACAGAACCACGTATTCTCATTCTTTGGTTTCTGCTCCCTTCATTTCCCTCTTCTTTTATCATTTTCTTCAGATAATTCACGGACATATCATGTCGTCTTCACTGCTCTCCATGTTTTGTTGAGGTCAAGAATCGCTAAACAACTCTAAACGGCCCGCTATCTCCTCCCCTTATCGCAAGCGCCTCCCTCCTAAAACGTCACCAGGCTTGGTTCTCGAAGACTTTACCCGACATTCCTCGTCCAACCACCATTCCCCCACTACAGGACCACATCGCGATATCGACTTTTTGACCGCGGCATAGTACTCATAATACTCCGTCCTCTTTTGTATCAATATGGCTTCAGCATCTTCAGGCGGCTCCGTGGAGCCCTCCCCCGCCTCGACCGCCCCGTCCTCTACATCCGACTCCTCTGCGAATAATGCCTTGGCCACGGCGGAGAAACCTCCAGATGATACCTCGAAGCTGCGGATGTTCATGGGTATCTTGAGAAAGTAAGGCTTCAATCAGGCGGAGATGGGCTTGTTTCTACTTGCTTCCTTCACCGCCATATACTCCGGGCTCTGTCAAATTTACCTCTTAGTGTCTCAGAGATTTTGAGGCTCGAGATAATGGCTCTGTATATTCTGGCAGAACTGTGCTAATACTGTGTTCCAATCGCAGATTCATTGGAGTCGCAGATATTGCTTCAGTGCGCTTCTCATTGCCAGCCCAACTCCTCGAGCCGACGCCCAATTTAGAGTACTGGAACTACCTCGACCAGCCGCATACCTTTATAGCCATTGGCGACTCAGACGATCCATTCGATAGGATGCTGGAGGTACTACGGTTCTGGTTTACTAAAGACTTGAAATATGTAAAGGGGAAACCATGCAAGCCGTACAACTCGACGCTAGGGGAATTCTTCCGGGTAGGTTCTGGACATACTGCTGAATATGGGACTGGATCACTGATCATGGCATAGTGTAATTGGGAAGTCCAGGATACCGCTCCGGCTATCACGGCGAGCAAGATGCAGTCCGCGGCAGGAAGCGCAGCGTCCTCCATCAAATCGAAGAAGACTCCCGCAGCCTCGCGGAACCCCTCGCCACCCGCAGATGCAAAGGTTGTAGAGAAGAACGGGCGCGTGGTAAAGGTCTCGTACCTTACGGAACAGACATCCCACCACCCTCCCGTATCGGCTTTCTTCGTAGACTGTCCCGAGAAAGGCCTCACAGCCCGAGGTTTCGACCAGATCTCCGCCAAGTTCACGGGCACAAGTATAAAAGTCACTCCTGGGGAGCACAACTTGGGGATATTCATCACGCTGTCCAAGCGAGATAACGAGGAATACCAGCTCACCCACCCAGCTGCCCACTTGGGAGGCTTGCTGCGAGGGAGTCTCAGCGTGACTGTAGGCGATTTGTGTTTCATCACTTGCCCACAGACGAAAATGAAGACCATCCTGCACTACATGGAAGAAGGGTGGCTTGGAAAGACGCAGAATAAAGTCGAGGGAGTCATATTCCGCTATGATCCCGAGAACGATAACAAGACGAGAATAAAAGACGTCCCAGACAAAGATATCCTAGCCCGGATAACGGGGAATTGGAAAGAGAAATTGTATTTCTCTGTTGGACCTAAAGGGGTATGTCTTCCTTTAATTTCTATGATTCTATCTGCCCCTCAAGACTAACAAGCAATCAGGATGCACAAAACCTCCTAATAGACCTCGCGCCCCTCTCCGTAGCGCCCAAACTCCTCCCTCCACCCACAGCTCAACTTCCAAATGAATCCCTCCGCTTCTGGTCCTCGGTCACCGAAGCCATTAACTCTCGCCAGTACTCCCGCGCCACAGCACTTAAGCAAGAACTCGAAGAGCGACAGCGCGAGAAAGCCAAGGAGCGCGAAGAATCTGGCATCCAGTGGACACCTAGGTTCTTCGTTGGCGCTACCTCGCCGCTGGGCAAGCCGGAGTTGACGGATGAGGGCAGGGAGGCGCTGAAGGCGTTGCAGGAGGATAGATGGGAGTTGAGTGAGAGTAAGGTTGTGGGTGCGTAGAATTTGTGGTTTGGGCTGGTTGGATTGGTAGATGAGTAGATAGATGGATAGATAACTGGGGACTTGGCGATGGGACAGATCGATATGTAACGTGATGCGATGAACTGGATTGGATGGCCAGGCAGGCAGGCATGTCATGCCATGTCATGTGTGCGCGGGGAGTTGGAGTACATACTTGGATTTCGACATATGGTGAACTTTTGACTTAACTTGACCTTGTCATTTTAGTCTGTGATCGATCGTTGATGGGGGCGTGTTGGTTGAGTGGTTGATTTATTGATGCATTGGATGGTTTTTTGAATAGTACAGTACAGTACAGTACAGTACAGTACTGCTTCGGTGCGAGTTATAGGTATAGAAAGATCCTTGATGAGGCGACAATCAGCTAAGAGGGCGAAATTTGGGAAGGGGGGCATGGGCATAGCATTGCATTCGTTTTGATATTTGTATGTATCTGGGCCCTGGCAGCTTAGTTGATCTACCACTTTTTGCTTCTGAGATTTCTATACCTTGTTTGCATCACTCACTTGGTTGCTTGACTGGTTGGTCATCAATGGTCTTCGATTGATGGCGTTGCAGAGAGCATCTTTTGCAGTCTCTCTTTCATTCTGCAGATGTAGGGTCAGATTAAGGTTTATATCGTACATACAAGCAAACAAGCATACATATATATCCTCCATGAACGCTGATTACGATATCCTTCATGTATGATGCATCTAGTGCCGCAAGATGAGTGACTGCTGACGGCTGTTCGTGGTGTGACTGCGTGGTATTTCGCTCGCCTTGTTTGGTCTGCGAGTCCTTGGGCGCTATGTCGTAGAGTCAAGGGTTAAGTGTATATGTTAATGTTCTAGAGGCTCGATTTAATCGAATGCAAAGTTCCAGCTACCTAGGCAGTAATTCTCGTCCACGGAAAAATGTATTTGTGTAAGTCGGAACTCAGCTACTCACCCACTAAAACTCAGTCAGCGGTAGAAGATGAATGAACGAATTAACAATAGGAGAGTGTTCTATCTTAACCCCTTCACCGCGGAGATGCAAGAGCAACTTAGTCGAGAGTCTCTACCTGCGGGGTAAGATAGCAAGTTGTGCTCACATCGTCGAAATCTACTTACGATGCCCTGCATCCTTCGCTCTCACCTCTCTTCCAATAGAATATGTACTTATGTTAGTCTACTTACCGCTAAGTTTGGTTTTTCGATTGGACAGCCGATAGTCTTCTCACGCTCGCTCGAGTTTTTCTGTCAAGAGTTCCTGTGCAGCTTATGACATCGAGGAGCACCTTAGGCTATCCTCTCACTACATTACACTTTCAGTTGTAGTCTTCGTTCGACTTTGGAGAGCTCTTACTTGTGCTTGTGTGTGAACTGTGGAATGGTCAGGTATTCATTAATTATAACTTTCAACCAATGCCTGTATTTCCCAGATATGCACAATCATCGAAGATTATTTAGCAGGACCTCCATGATCTTGACAAATCGATGGGACATGGAAGTGAAACTCAACATGTACCATGTGCCTCTTTGAATTTGCGCATAACACTCACCTGATTCTCCTCCTGGGGGAGGAACCATGAGGTCTGTTTGAGGCGAAGACTATTTGAGCGACTTGAGCGAACTGATTGACTATGGAAATGGACTTTAACTTACTGATATAAGACCCAGGGATAATTCTGAAACCAGGATGCCCATTTGGATCAAGTTAGAGAAAGATCAGAGTAGAGAGAGAAGTAGAGGATATGTTTGCGAAGTATAGCTCATCGTATTTTGTGGGTTTTGCCAGTCTCTCAGTACCGACTTCAACAAATGACAGCAGCTGTCCTTGCCATTCCCGTGAAGGAAGGGGTCCTCTTGTTTCAACTAGCAATCATATCACAGCTTATTGATCATCTCTTCATCTTCGCCTGCAAGTTCTTACTGAGGACTGCTACGAGAGGCAATTGCGCCGTCTTGTTTGTACTTGTACTCATCTCTGCCGCATCTAGAGCTGATAAGACTGCAAGCTTCTGGATAATTTAGGTAGGCATTTACCAAGTCAAAGGATGCTTAGATTATCATGGTCAAAAGATTGCTCGAGCTCAATCCCTCGGGAGGGCAGGGAATGTAAACATCACGTGATATTATTGTCCCATATCAAGCCAGGATTTGACAAACTTCGGGATAGCTTTGCTCACCGAACCAAAGTTATCATTGGATCCAAATTGCTCCATATGTGAGGTAGTGTACCAGTTCACCATTTTTAGGGCCCTTGTAAAGCACTCAATCATGGGCGAAGAGTTTCACGTTAATAGAGCAGCCGACAATCCTATGAAAGTTTAAGCACTGTATATTCTAGTACCTCGGACTAAGGAATTGAGCAATCGTCGGTTCACACCCTCAGGCGAGCCAATTCAACCAATATCGTCAAATTAATACAACATCCCCGAGAACCAGCTCAGCGCCATCGTACTCTCCACTCCAAAGCTCCCCATCCATGATCCCGTGAACATACGCTTCCCCTACTAATTCGAATTCCTCTCCCACTGGCCGAATTGCGAACGGTACATCGCCTCCAATCAATGTAAAGACACGATCGCCAGGAAGCATACCTGCTGGCCCAAGACCCATGTATCCTTTCTTGGTAAGAAAGAACACCCTGGCCCTAGTCATCCTATGAATCCAGAACAAAATCTCTGTGACGGCCTCGAATATTCCCGGCGTATTGACCGCCAGTGGGATCCATGTTTTGGGCTGGTGGTCGATGAATAAAGCGTGGTAGATCTCATCCGCAGGTCCGTAAGGAAGAAACATATCTGGTGGGAAGTGCAGTGCATCTGCTTCCGCCGGGGACGAAGCGAGGTCTGACCACCTCATTGTCATGATTTCTGCGAGAATTGGATACCACTCCTTCACTTGCTGGTAATCTCTATCAACGAATGGGAGATGATCTGTTGTAATGGTCCGAATGAACGCGGTTGTTCCTAGCTCTGCTGTCAAATCATAAGAGCCAAGAGTCGGAAACTGTGCCAGGAAGAATGTCCGTATTCCTTTGAGGACGCGTCGCCATGTCCCAACTAGATCTCCCGAATGTGCGAAGTCAAGTATGGGTTGCAGAGGAGATAGATCTGTCAATGACTCGACGATGTCAATCTCGGCACCCTGTAGAGAGAGCTTCAGTGGATCAGAGTCTCCTAACACCATCTCTGCGGGGTTGCCCGCATTAACGTTGTACTCCAGAGGGAAATCCCCTCGACGTTCTGATAGTGGGATCGTCTGCCTCCAGTATCTTAAGTCTGGAACCCAAGCAGGTAAAGTTCGATCCTTGGGATAGCATGAATCCGATAACACTTGGAGGTGACCGTCATCCACGATTCTGAGTTTCGCGAATCGAATGTATACTTCTTCCGTTGAGAGGGAGTAATCGGGGCCGTGTCTTGCTGGCCAACCTTCAGCCATTGCTAGGAAAGCAAAGATTTTGTCACGAGGATCGGTGGCATGGTGGTTACTCGACCTCCGGAGTATGTTTGATAAAGTCAACCATCGTTTCCCCCTGCGACCAAAAGAGTTGTGGTGCCAAGACTCAATATTCGACATGAAGTGAAAACTGGCTGCGCCCCCTCTCCTGCGAATAAAACCCCGGTGTCCTATAGCTTGGACGAAACTCATGATTTCGATGAATGGCTTCTATGGGAAAGCATCTGTCGTCGTTAAGATAATTGCTTTCTTGCTCAAGAAGGCTTCCTGAAGGTCCATGAACGTGTAAACCATGGATTCTCCAAAAAATTTAACGTAGCTTTGATCTCGTCTTCAAACTTCCCACTTTCTAAAACATCCCAGGCAGCTTTCCCCGACTGTCTGTGACCTGCCTGAACGGTGGGGTATCTCTCTTGTACAAGAGTTGCGGCTTGAAGAAACTCGTGTACTGCCGGACAATCCACAACTTCTCCCATCCAGATAAAGACCATTGCAGCCTGTGAATAAATTGAGGCCATGAGAGAAACTTGCTGATTTCGCTCCGGGATGTCTGTCTGGTTGATAGATATGGCGTCTATCCATAGAAGGCGAGTTTGGGTTGGGTGACGAAGTGTACCAAGAGCTTTGAACAGATTCTGCGTGACATAGAATTTGACCTTCGCATTTTATAGGCTTCGTATCGGCTGGATTACCCCAGACGTAGGATAATGCCTCATAGTCTTCGTTCCCATCTTGAATGTCGCAGTGGGTAAGAGAGATATCGATCTCTTGGTCGTCCCTCGGGGGAAGATTAACGAGTCGAATTTTTGTATTTGTCTCTAGCTTTCGGTAGAGGATGCCGTTCTTTGCGGCATTGTGTACATCCATAATGATTTGATTTCTGAGACTTCCCTCAGTGTGTCAGCATCGAAAGCCGAATATTTCGATGGCATAGGTGAGGATTATATCCAAAGGAGGCTGGCGCTTAGCGAGTCAAAGTGAACCGCCATGTATCTTCACAGAAGCGCCACAGCACTACAGCTCAATGAGATGTTGGAGAAGTCAGTGCATCTAGATGCGTTCAGCTACCAGCCTGACAACTGAGTTGATTAGCGCTTGAAGTCATTTTTTCAGACCTGGGGCTGAATTGCCCCCTTTTATGCTCTGAGTGCCATTTGACTAATACGCAAGATGGACGTCCGGTTTTACTTCACTAGAAGATAGCCGCGAAAAAATATCTGACTAAAAGATTGAAAGGTTCGCCCTCTGTCATTTTATCGAAGATGTCGACCATTGCCTGGCTGTCAGCCACCAAGGTTCGACTCGTTGCTCGATTCTCTGGGGTTTCCATCAGATAGTGGCACAGCACGTTGATGAGTATCGAGCTATAGGGAAAAGTGTTGAGCGCTGTTCACAAGGAAGGGCGGATCTCCGATGACGGTTCTCATATTGCCGCTTGTATGTTTGTGTTGGAATGTGTAACGGGAGTCGTTCTATTTGTCTGTTATAAGTGTATACTTCACTGCTCATGAAGCCCATACGTCGGCCTGAGTACCAAGTTTTGAGTCGGGTAGAAGTCGTTCATTTCCTCCTGTGATGTTCGTGCATTAGCTTACGATCTCAGGCTAGAAAACCATCATGGGAATGAGTGTACGGACAGGTGATCTAAAGCCGGTTGAAGCACGTCATGAAACATTTCTGACCCAGTCCGGGTTTGAGTCCGGGTTACTGTCAGCCCAGGGCACAAGAGAGGCCGAAATTAACCAGCTTGATGACGGGGAATCTTCGATGTTCGTTTGAGTCCGAATTTTCAATCATCACTATCCTGTTAGCTGTTTGTTATCTCATTGGTACCTGCTCGACACTTACGATTCGGGGTTTTGATATCAAAGTCACAGATAGGATCTGAATGAGTCGTCCAAGTTAGTAAACACCTTTCACATATTTATGAGAAGTCCGGAGTCTACTAATCCCATGCCAGGTCCTCGAGCTCAGGAGTTTCCGTACCCGCCTCTAGCACCAAGAGAGCCTTCGCAAGACACAGCAATATTCTCCACAGATGCTCCCAAGGAACTCTGAATCGCGTACTTTCTCTTAGCTTCTTTTGTGCTTCCGTGCGCTGGCCCAAAACCCGTTTTCACAATACTCCAGGTATATCGAGCTACTTGCCTACTTTTTTGATGGCTTGTTCGCATCGAACGGGATGGGGTCCTTGGATGGATCAATACCAGTACCCCCTGCCCTGTTAAGAAAACGGCCAGCTTTGTTAATTGAGGATATTGAGATGTCACGCGGACATGAACTCTGGCTTCAGAGGATACAGTCACACGCTGGCTCTCTGAGTAAGGCCACTTACTCGTTGTAGCCCTTGTAAATCTTGACAATATGCTCGATGCCAGTCGTGGCGCAAACCCGCAAGAAGTACGCCTCCCGTCGCAGGCCGGTTTTCTGAGCTCTTCCACTTGGAGCAGGTCGCAGTCAGTATATATTCATCCAATATGATCTTCATTTGCAGCCGTTATAGCACAACACAGAAAGGGCAGTGGCTAATGATTTTTCAACACTTACGCACTCTGCTTCACCACAAGGTGCTTTGGCATCTGGGATTACTGTTCCTATATACTCCCAAAGTCCAACAAATCCATCTGTGCGTCATGTTAGCATACTATCCGATTTGGCGGTGCAGCGACTTTTAGCGTCATTTTCAAAAGAGTCCCCTTTTGCGAAGTCACATAACTTGGCCTCACAACGTTCTAAAAGTGAACTTGTTTGATGAAGATATATGATTTGGAAGCAGCTATATCTATTTCTAAACTTTGTTTTCGTATATTCGCACATTTGTTTGCGATGCAACCCCCTCACCTTTTCGCGCTAAAAGTCGCAGGCGAATCACCGCCAAATCGGATACTGCTGCCTCTCAAAAGCATGTAATGAAGACCACTCCGGAAGCACATAGACGGCTAAAGTACCTACAAGCTCCGGCTCCCAAAAGCCGTCGTGGTATCTAGGTGTTTTGAAGTCTTCCCATTGCGATGAGCGTTCCAGCCATGCCTGCTGTCGTCTTTAGTCCATGCAGTAGGCCAACGCTTACCTTGTCTGGATTGGAGTATCGCCGGCCATCTTGATGTGGACTGAATAGCAGAGAGGAAATGATTGACAATAGTAAAACGCGGTAACAGGAGCTTGTAGGATGCTGGATGTTGCGAACTGGCCATAATTGCGCAATGATTCCATGATGATAGTCTTTGTCTGTAGCCTAATTTTCGGGTTCTTTGAACGAGTGATCATCCTTTCTAGCGACGTAAATGAGCTACCAACAAAGCTGGATCGGCAGTGCTATTTTGAAATGGCAAAATAAAGGACCTGGCGGCTTGCCGTAGAATGCTGATGACAATTCTATTGACACTTAAAGTTTGTAACACATTTGCAACACACTTGTGTAGGAGGTCTTAAATATACAACCATCCACAGAATCAACTTTTAGATAAGTAAGTAGCTCACACGCCCCAACCGCTTGGAGAGTTGTGGCTTTAGATGTAATATAAATTGTTATAGACTGTCATCTGAATACAGTCCCAACATGAGTGTTTAGAACAACAAAAGAAAGTCCGCGGCGAGCAGAACGACAGAAAACCATATACACGAAAACCCATCTCATCCTCCCCTAAAATCATAAAGGCATAAATATCGCTCTCAAGCAAGCCATCGCAAGATATATGCATGCAACAGACCCGCACAAACCAGCCCAACCCCACGCCTGACCATGATATATCCAACACTTTCAAGTCCGCGCACCCTCATCCCACTTTACTTCTCGTACACACACACGACTCTGTCTCTTCTCCTCCCTGCCTTTGCGCCAGTCCATCTTGTCAAGTCCCATCTTGCTCAGCCGCCTGCTACCCTTCGCATTTTTTGTGACTACTTCGGTTGTCTCGTCGCTATCGCTGCTGCCCTTTGTCGAATACTGAGACGTGGGAGAGTAGATGTATTCGCCGTCAACATATTGAGCGTCGGATACGAATGTGCTGCGACGATTACGTCTGCGTGTGTACCGTTGCTCGAGGCGGAAAAGCTCCAGTTTGGAGTTGATGAGATCGAAGAGATGCATGATTGTAGGGCAAGGTGGGGGTGATCTTTTTGAAAGAGTTGAAGTGACAGCGGGAGGGGCGATATAAGGTTCGAAGTAGAGAATTGATCGACTTCGTTAAGTCTCGTTGCTGTTTTGGTTTGAATGATTGTCGTAGGCTCGTCCCTGCGTTTGTACCCCTCAAGGACGGCAATGAGCGATTTGTGCTGCTCGCTGGAGACGCTTGCTTATGAGGATTCGAATGAAGGAGTGTCGATGATAGTATAATCAAGTGGTCGGACGAGTGCTCTCTTAATCAATCGTATACTGATTATCTCTCGAGAAGCACAAATTGTATGAGTTCGTCCAGCTGGTAGAGACGGATTGTGAAGCTGAGACGGAGAAGGTTCTCACGATAAGGATGGTCCCAGCCCATATTCCATCCGTTCCTTTTCGCAAGCCCAAAGGAGCCAGACGACCCCAGCCAACCCACCATCCCCTTGGCGATATTGGCAGCTGCTAATAAGCGTCTAGTCCCTGGCCAAGGCCGACTTGTGGGTGAAAAGCTGCAGGCTAAAAGACCACATCCAGGCACTTGCAGGCACTTGCAGCGCCCCAGCTCCCCGTTCCGCCTATCTGGGCCTGTCAAAGTTCGGACTCCTTGCTGAATGTGTCATGGCCTGCCGGTCGACAGGGGCACGATAGGAGACCAGCGGCCATCCGATAGGGGGTTGTCCGTCCCATCCCATTTTTCTTTCCAGGCTAGAAGCAAGCCGAGGAATCCTGGGAAGCCGTGCCTGGACGTGGCGTGGCGTGGCAAGGCATGGTGTGGCGTGGAAATGGCTTCAATAAAAGTGGTCTGTCAAGCCCGCTTGGGAAGGTAGGCGATCGAAGATTCCGCAGTAAAGGAGGATCTCTCGCCTCCTTTAGACCTCATCGCAAAAGCAAGCCTACATTTGCTCGGTGCGGAATGAGGAGAATTGTTTTGATTCCGAGTTTGAAAGAGAAGAAGAAGGAAAGAAGGGGAAAAGCCTGCCGCATGAACTAATGACTTCCTGGTAAGGACTATTCGCAGGGGATGTTGCGAGTTGTTCGAGATTCTCGGAGGGCCGTTGGTTCTTGATCCTTTCTTCTGCCCAGCTGCGAAACGACCAGTAGACGACGGAGGTGATGATACCGAACACAAATAACTGAAAATGCGATCCGGATTGCGAATTTGTCTTCTATGGAACGCCAATGTACGGCACGGAATCTTTGCTTGGTCCGAGAAAAACCACATTCAGCACTGTATATCCAACGGAAATCATCAAGGGAACTAGCAATTCACACTTTCATCCAGTGCTGATTGCCTGTGACATTTATTCCACAACTTAAGACTTACACGATGATAGAAAATCAATCGCATAAGCAGATTAATACCAGCTCCAAATTGACTCCAAGACATCTATCTAAATATCTATCTAAATATCTATCTTACAACCCTACCAAGAACGCCAAGTAGGCTCAAGCGAGATGTAAATACACAAGCAGCAGTCCTCGCTTCTACTCTATTGTATTCCACACTCCCTTCCCGCTTATTTTTGATTCAATTCGCTATTCAGTCTCTCAAAACCCCCAAGAACAATACTCGTATTACCGTCATCGTCCTTCTCTCCCTTATCTTGCATAGCATATCCGCGCTGCCTTTCCATGTACAAGCCATAGACCTGACGCGCGAGCAGGATCTTCCGCTGTGCAGGTGAGAGTGTCGAAGGGATCATTGACTTGTACATTCCCTGGAGCGGGTATGCAAAGAGTCCGAACATGCCTAGATACAATTTTAGTCGTCAGATACCAGAAATCTTAACGTAATGGAGAACATACCTGCGCCTGGACCAGTCACTAATCCCGCACCTCCTTTTCCCAATCCTTTCCCAAATCCTGCCCAGCCGCCTTCCTTCGCCCCCTTGTAAGGCTTAGTGGTAGTACCAGACAGACCATCCATGAATCCATATCCCAATGTCTAATAGTTGAGACCGATCAGTCAAACTGTGCAAATCTAAGAGACTACGACTTCAACAAGAAAGAAGATCCACCAGCACCTACCTTCCCAGCAACAACACCACCAGATTTCCAATCCTTCACCTCTCCATAATTCCTCACCTCCTCCCCATATAGGCGCGGCATATGATGCAATCCTTCCGTCAACGCGAGCGGGAAATCAACAAGCGTAGCCTTCGGAAGACCCCCACCATCTTTCCCATGCCCCTCCCGAAAGTAATCGCTGCTTCCTTGCCACCTCCGCCATTTTCCTTGCTCCGGAAAGCTTTCGCTGGACCGGTGAAGACTTCGCTGAAGCCGACTGTGAAGTTGAACATCGTGCCGAGAAGGACAGATGAGGCGGCTGTCACAGGATCCCAGCGTAGGTTATTTATTGTTATGGGTTTGGGTTTGTACCTGTTATGAGACGCAGTGTGAGAAAGGATGCTGAAAGGGAATCGTACGGAGGCTATCGCGGATATACTTACAGCTTGAGATGCTTCGGATCAATTTTCTTATGCTCAGTCAAGATGAACGCCGCTTTGTCGGACAGTTTGATTGGAATTTTGGACTTCAATTTCGCGTAAGTTCAAACAGCGGGTTCGTCTGGGAGGAGATCACATCGCAAGGCGTCTACTGGCAAGTTCTTGTGGAAAGATTGTACTGCTGTCCGGACCCCGTCTTCGGCCTTCATTTTGTAGGAGATTTTCCTGGGCTGCGCTGACAGCTTCTGGTGTGAGGCAATATTGGATGGCTTGCGTTATGTTGTTTTCGTTTAGCATCTTGTGATGAATAGATTGTGGTCCGACGCGGGCTGCGGCTACCATCTGTCCCCAGAATGCCTGGCTGTGAGTGGCTATGCATTAGCTTAATGTACAAAAGTTTTTGTCCGCTTCAAGAAAAAAGCGATCTTCAAATTCTACATGATCCATGGAGCTGAGGAGCGGGTACTCACTCGCCAAAGAAAGGGACAATTACTGTTGGTCGTCCGTTAAGAAGTCCGCATGCCGTAGTCCCTGCACCGCCGTGATGGACAACACATGATACGTGCTTGAAGAGTCATTCTTTACCAAAGTCAGTTGTTATATGTCGAAGCCACAAAGGGGTCCACCATACCATGTGGGCAGTCCCCTAGGAGTAGGACATTCGGATCGTGTTGGCCTGCTCTAAGCTTGCTCCATCCGCGAGATATGATTGCTCTGACACCACAAGCTCTGACTGCAGCGAGTAGTATGGCAGTCATCTTTTCCGCATCATCCATCACAATACTACCAAAGCCGATGTACACTGGTGGGGGGCCATTGCTCAAGAAGTGATCTAACTCCTCGTCGGGCGTGTATGATGGCTCTTCCCTAAAGAAGAAACCATATACATCTTTTTTGAAGCTAACATATAGGTTGGAAAAGAATTCAGGATCCAAGGTGTCTAACTTACCAATATAATCAGGTCAATCTCGAGGTTTGTTTACAAAGGCCGGAGACCAGCAGTAAGTGAAAGATACTCCCAAAGTTTCCGGAAGTGCAGGTCCCATAGTCATGGGTACTGGATCGAGGCTCAACTGTTTCTAGCGAAAGAGGTTGATAACATCGCAGAGACTATTTACAAGTCAGTACAAGACGAGAAAACATTGCATCAGAGAGCTTACGTACCCCTGCCAAGTCATCAGCTCGACCAGGCCATAGGACAAATAGTTGGTGGTACGTAGATCCGCATCTGACCTTTCAATATTCGCCAAAGGATGAGGGAATGCTTTGGTGGGACTCCAAGGCATAGTGAACATGAGATGCAAAGGCACACCTAGAGCTTGCGCACAGTGAACATGTGCAAAACTAGGCGGATTGGCGATGATGACCTCCGCAACAAAGGGTATATTTGTTTCAGGATCAGGCTCAATGCAAGACTTCTAGCAGCCCTGAAGCATTCTGTAAAATATCTTGCGCTTCTGAGAGATCTCTCCACTCATGATGCTCTCAAATTTCGGGATGATGCCAGGCTTTTTGACCTGTACTATCATGAGTTAGCCAACGAAAAGAAGAGCAGTAAGGATTTACTTGCAACCATCAGGGAGGAGGGGGTCACCACTTATGGGAAAAAACTCCAAGCCAGTGGACATGACAAAATCTCGGAATACATCGTGAGTAGCAATTCTCGCCCGGTGTCCTGCTGCTCTCAGCTGGCTTCCCAGGGCCAAAAATGGTTGCACATCGCCTAGAATACTTCAGCTATGGAATTTGTATATATGGAAAGGGTCTCTACCTCGGCTGCCGACTATTTGAATCACACATTGAGATGCGGACGTTTGGAGAAGCTATCGTTGAGCAGTGTGTAAGGTGTTGGCTGAGATGGAATGGGTAACAAAGTCGACAGCCTGTGGAACTGAGAATATTGATGGAGACTCTTCCGTTATCTAAGAGATGACGTTGAAACAAGCAGCAGTCTTGGACAGCTTCCAGTGTCTTACGACTGGCACGACTGTGTGAACGCGCCTTGAGCAGTAACCCGTGTCGTTACATTTGGAGTAGACCCGACCAATTCGTAGACAGGTGGCTTCTCCCACTCAGTATCTTGCGGAGGCTCCAATTCGTCATCGGCAGTCCACTGGTTGTAAGTATAACTAGGAGCTGGTCCTGCTCTCACATGGTCGTGTTCGTCTTTTTGCTCATTCTTCCCGTCATCCATGGCGGCACAGCTGCAATTCCCAATTGAGATTGGTTATGGAGAGAGAACCTACGACCACTGCTGACGTCAATAAATCCGTTGGGTGACTGGATTATTGGCTTTCCGAATTGAGCCTACGCTGGCAGCACCGAGAAGCAAATGTAGGTGAGATGTTTTCGTATGTGCTATTGAACTGAGTGAATTCATTGTATCACAGAGCCTTTACGACGAATAGATTTCAGATGCAAGTTCAAAAGGTCTAGTCTTCATCATGAGACACACGACTAGTGAAACAGCCATCGAAATAAGGAAATGTTTAGATAGGGATAGCAGGGCTCAGTATATACACTAACTCTAAGCTTTCAGCTTTCGAGTTCAAGCGTGGCCGCATCGTATTTCGTATTACGAGGCGTATTTACTTTCGCATTAGGCTTTGAGTTCACCCAAGGAAAAAGGGGCCGGGGGAAGTGATATGAAAGCCTCCCTGGATTTCGAAACTGCCTCTACATTTATTGAAGTACAGACTTCTAGTAGAGCTAAGCTTCATGCTCCGAAGGGTCGATAAGGGAAAAGCTTGACTACCGGAGCAAGAAAGACTTCTATCACGGAGAGTAGTAGGCTGGGGCTGGCAGTTTTCGTCTTCATATCATTGGCTGAAAACTAGGTAAGTCTGGACTCGGTAGGTGGACGCTCCTGCATTCCTAGTTCCATCACTGGCGAGTAAAAACGCACCACCATGAGCCCGATGTGCCTTAGCGTCGCATCGTTCAACACGCTCCATGTTTCGTAATCCGTCCTCCTTCGTATTTCGTATCTCGTATTTAGTATTTAGTATTCGGTTGTTCTCCAATATACGCAATTCTCTCGCAGCAGTCCAAATCAATCCCGTACAGAGCTTCGCTACACGACTATCTCTTGGGTCGCTCATACAGACTGAAAGTTCGTATTGCTACGTATCTGAGCCTCTGAGTTTGCCGCTTCGATATAGTGTCAGGTAGTGAGTTAGGTTCAGCGTCATGCCGGGAGCCCGAAGACGACATCACCAGAAATCTCGTGGTGGCTGCATGACCTGTAAGCAAAAGAGAATTAAGGTGTGTTGGATTCTGCACTCTTCCTGCACCCCCTTTCTTATGTCTTTTGCTAAATTATTATATCAAGTGCGACGAGATCTTGCCCTCTTGTCATTATTGCGCCAGCCGCTCATTAGATTGCACGTATCCCACACTAAAGCCAAAGTCACCGAGCTCAAATCACGGCACCGCGACAACCAACAGACAACCTCCCAACTCACTTGAACTATTTCCGCCCTCGCTGTCAACTCTATTGGCTTCAAGTCCAGTAGCCTCAACCTCCTTGATATCAACTCCCTTGGCCGCCACAAGCCCACTCGCCTTCTCACCAGATCGCCCAGCTACAGGCGTGAAATGGACTTCAAGCGACCTCGAGCTGTTGCATTTCTACACAACCTCAACCAGTCTCACTTTCAGTAGCTTGTTTGAACGGCGGCACGTATGGCAGCACGTTATTCCTCAAATTGCTTTCTCAAACGATTTCCTTCTTCATGGGATTCTTGCTCTTACCGCCTTACACCTCTCACGCGTATTGCCGGAAAGGAAAAATAGTCTGTTGGCAATTGCATCATCGCATCACGCAATTGCACTGCCGATGTTCAGTTCGGCAATCAACAGTATCAACTCCTTAAATCGTGAAGCTTGCTCCGTTTTCGGAATGATTGTTGCCATCTACGAGTGGGTGTCAGTGGAATACACTAGTAATCTCTTTTTCGCGAACGCGGACAACTCCCCCGAGACCAGCACACTCGAATGGGTCCAAATACTTCGCGGTTCTGCAAATGTCGTTCAATATAATTATGAACAGATGATACTGGGTCCACTGGAACCCATTTTGCGATGGAATAGCGCAGCTGAGCATGAAGCAGACGCAAATCCTGCCGAGTCGACCAGATTCGCTGCTTTGGAGCAGCTTTGGGACCCGTCAAAACATTCAGTCAATGTCGCTGAGGTTGAGTCGTTGAATGAGGCTCTCCGGTGGTTGAAAATCATATACACGGTTGTGACAACACCAAGTAGTGACAATGATCCTCCTTCAGCTGTGCTGTCATGGCCAGTTCGGGTCCCCGAGCATTACCTTGTGATGGTGAATGAGCGACAGCCAGCAGCGCTGATATTGCTTGCACACTTTTGTTTACTCTTGAACAGGGCAGAAGACCTGTGGTGGCTCCGTGGTATCAGCAGGAGCTTGTTGCAGGAAATACATCGAACGATTGATGCGGAGTGGGAGACCTGGATTGCTTGGCCCCTGCAGGACCTTGTTCTTTGTGAATTCAAAAATGAAAGTCAATCCGGAGCTATCCATAGATAAGCATCCATAAATTCAATGAACCGGCTCGGTTCATGCCCCAGTCAGTGTCACGAAACTGTGTAAAGTCTGCAGTGTTACCAACTGGAAAGGCTTAGAAACTCTAGGATTCAGAGACCCATCTCTGTAGGTTTTAATTCAGGTCCTGGGCTTCTACATCAATGAAGCCTTCAAGAGAATAATGCTAGCGAATTTAGTGTCTTATCCTTGCGTAAGTAAGTACCTGAGCTGGTTGTATATCAACTAGCCAGAGTCAAAATGCGAGAATTCGGAGTTGGTTATAATTGACTTGTAAGCGAGCTAGAGTCAAAAGCCAAAAATGACTGGGCGATCGTTTCAAGTGTGTAGGTAGTTTTATCCACGAACAGGGCGAGCGTAACATGCGCTTTAATTTGCAACCCTTTCATTTCCTGCTAAATATACTTTCTAAAGATTCCAAGTAACTCAACAAAGGCCTTCGCTTCGTCTATATGCACGCTAAATCCAAACAACTCCTCTAAACATTCTTCAAAGAATCCGATATTGCAGCAAAGACAAAAAGCCCGTGTTGTGCGTGCAGTCAAAACCTAGCTACTCACTTCACACTATACATCTTCAACCCCTTCGCCATCCTCCCCCCTTTCAGTAGTGCCTTCACCTCACTTGGATGCACAAAATTAAAAACAACCATCACAGCCAACATCAACACCGCATCAAAGATGTACAGGTAGTACTCATACCTGAGAAAGTACCCATCATTCCCCTGAATGTACTCCACAACCCGAAAGATGGACCGTATCATGATCAGCAAGCTGGCGACATAAAGGGTGTACAAGTGCTTGCGCCACACGTTGTGATTCTCGTGGGCTTTCTCGGTTGGTACTTTGTGCATCCGGACATTGAACAAGAGAGCGACGAAGACGAAAAAGCCGAAGAAGACTATCTGGACGAAGAGGCCAACGATGACGATCTTCTCTCCGATTTTTACGGCGCTGAGGGTTCCGGAGGACATGATTCCGCCACCTATGGAAGAGAAAGTGTTAGCTTGGCTTCAAATTCTCGTCTGCCAGACTTTGTCTTGAACTCCATTCGACCTCGCAGAACGAATCCAGCGCCGAACACTACGGACAGGGCATAGTGAGAGAAGAGTGGCGCAAATGCTTACCTGCCATCTGCAAAGTGAAAGAAAGTACATCTCCACAAACAAAAAGCTTCGTAAGCCAGCGCCTCTTAATTACGGCGTGCGACTCGCCATCGACGAGCTCAATCACACGCGCAAGCTCCATGTATATGCTCGCTGCGAAGAGAGCTGGCGCGATAAGTAGCAGTAACGTCTGCATGATATACGGACCCAGCGACCAATTTGGAGACTCCTGGCTAGAGAGTGCACGTCCGATATACCCGATCCATTCGACTATTTGAAAAGAAAATAGACATCAGCAACGATAAACAAGATATGAAGTATGTCAATGAGGAAGGATGAGGCAAGTAACTTACAGAAACCACCAATGCAGAGCGGAATGAAATACCAAGTCCGCGTCCTGACCAACTGGTATGAATGGAAAAACGTCGTCAAGAGGAAGCATACGATAAAGATAATGGCTGCTACCAGCGATGGGTCGTACCGGTATGCCTTCCAGTCGTAACCGCTGCTGGTGCTACTTCCATCGTTGGCCATGGCTCGCTACTGTAGAAGTCGGTAGTCGGTAGGATCTGCGAATTTAAATTCAAGAGTTTTCTGCAATCGTGCGGTGTGATAAGACAGTTGCAAGAAAAAACAGGATCAACGACTATAGCAGAAGTCAGTTTTCAGAGCGACGGGGGATGAACTGCCTTTTGTTGATCATGCCAGCCTCGATGAAGGGCTAGCCCTGCCGAGACTGCGCACTGCGTTACGGGTTCCGTATTTCGTATTTCGTATGGGTTTTGCAGGCGTTCCTCCAGCCAACATTGCCGATGTACCAATTTTTTATCAGTTCTATACAAAATCCCTACTACAGATATTCTGTGTTGAAAACTGGGCCGCTCGCTGGCTTAATTCGTACAATGCTTGCGTCAGTGGCCCTGATGGTCCCAGGCCGAAACGAACAGATCTAACGTCGTATTCAAGTGGACTATCACGTGCATGCGTGTCTTGATGTTTTGGCCGCGTATGACGGGTGGATCATGACTAGTCCTCAATCTGTACATGTATAGGTGTTGTTCCTCACTAGATTTGCATATTTCGAGCGATCTTTGTATCTCCCAAGACATATGCCGACATTTGTCCCAACACTAAAATTCAATGTTATGAGTGCTCAGGGGCTCGCTTATATGATTGCGGCAATAACATCGAAATGACACAACTTTTCTGTCGTACTTCTAAAATATATCTGATTGATTGAAAAGAGATTAAACCATGGCCGTTACCACTGTTAGGCCATGAGCTTGAGATAGACTGTGCTTCTACCTCGTATTCCTACCCTTCCTTGCTCGAAGCTTGATGAAGGGAAATCCGTCAACAATGGTTCCAGGAGCTGTTGCCAGTGAAAATTTTCAATTCTACAGGAAAGCATCTTGAGCGTCGGCACATAAACGCAGCTAAACCTTAATGAATTCGGTAAAGCAGCCTGCTCATAATCAGTTTTAGCGACTCTTCAAGGCCTATCGCTAGAACTACAGAGGTCATACTACTCTCCAGTAGGAATTGTAATTTGCAAATTTGTCATCATAGCTAAGCATCCTCGTCTACAGTATACACTACAGCCTCAGAAATACCGGTGCGAACGGGTATGCATGTCGCAATGGGAACATCCCCGTAATCAGGCTCTTCGTTAGGCATGACCATGAATTCGATCGCTCGTACCAATCTGTCTCTTACCTTCAGTTCCTGAGAACAAGTAAGGGATATGCCTATCGCTTTCCTGCTCGAGGTACTCCCGTATACACTCCGCACACGAGGTCTCACTGTCGTCAATTTGGCTCAGTATTGCAGCGGTATCTTTGATGGGAGGGAGGCGCTTGAGAGGACGTATGATATTAAGGCAGAGGGAATTGCTGCTGAGTATACGGAGAAGGCTCAGAAAAATATTCAGGAGGCTGATCTCGCGAAGGCTTAGTTGTGGTAATGACTGCCGCTTATGTTGTCGTCCTGGTATTCTGTCTGAAGCTACGGGGGTATAGTACAATTAATGATACCATTGGGCGAGACCACTTGGAGAATGAAGCATATTAGGCCAAATCAGCCAATTGTATGTGTCTCACAGATTTACTTCATCCTGCAACTATCTTTTTATGTAACCTACTGGTGATGATACAAAGAACATCTCGAATTATTGCAATATGGTGACGGCTGATGTCCAGCAACTACTTAGTTTTACCAAGAAATCCATCCCCAAAAAAAACCAGAAGAAAAAGAAACCAAGCAGAAGAAGGAAGGGATGTTTTGCATCCGAGAGAATGGAAACTATTTCTCCACAACACGTCCATATCCAATACCCTTCTCAGATGCTCCCCACCGAGTCGTCGGAGAAACTGCTCGGACAATTCAACAAAGCTTAAACTTGTGAGCATGGTCTGGGGGATGCACCCGACATACGGAATGCGAAGTACGAAACAAGAATTGCTCGATGGATAGTTAGTGCCGTTGTCGGTCAAGCCCAGACTAGAACAGACCTTATTTAACTAACCCCCAGGATCAGAGCTTGTCAATGAGAACTACATGAAGTTGCGTATAATTAAAATCAAGTCTGTACGTACGTATTTCGATGTATAGATATTTGCTCTTCCCCTCGCGCTCTCGAGGATGCAGTGCATTCGTTCATCCCTGAAAATAAACACCTACCCCTCAGGTCAAAGTCCAAAGCTGTGCCAATCCCGAATGGACTGATATTTCACGAAAGCGAAAATGTTGGTTAGACTACCCTTCTCGTCTCCTCTCAGACACTGACTGAGACTCGATACGGAAGTGGAGGAAATACATTAACACCTCATTGCAGCTTTTTGAAGAGCCCCAGCGACAGCATATACCAAGCAATGCATGGATTTCTTGCTCGACATCTAAAATGTGAAAATGTGAACGATTTCATTTTCCTTCATCGGCATCGAACGCTTCTGGAGCAGCAAGATAGAGGGGTCTTTCCCAAAATACGCCATCCTCAGATATGCATTCAAATCCAAATGATTAGAGAATCAAACGCCCAGCAAGATTGGAGAATCAACACAAGCCATCATTCTTCGAAAGACTGACTTTTTGCCATGTTACCTCCGCCGGACCCAGCGTTCATTAATTAGATTTTACCACAAACAGGGGCCAGGCTGCCAGGGACAGGCTCTTAGCGAGAATGGCATGGCTCTGACGCCATGGGAATTACAGAATCCGATCCGATCTCTCCAAGAAAGTCAATCTCATCCAACAGATTAACAGACAACAGGAAACCAACACTTCAAATTTTAGGTAGGTAGGCATGAAAGAAGAGGAGGCATATGAAATCACATGCATCCTCACAGCTCCTATTTTCTCTGCATCCAATCGACGATTCACGCTGCAAGTCCGCCGCCGCCCCTTCCCCACACCAGAAAACAAGCGAGGGATCGGGTCATTGCAGCAGTGACGTCAACAGAACTAGAGCTCTAGCTACCTTAGCTTGCCTCACTTCATAAACAAAGCTCTTCCTTTCTCCTCTCTTCCTCCGTCCTCCATATTCAGTTCAGCCTTCAATCCAAATCCAAATCAATCCCATTCCATATTTCCATTCTCAATTCAATCCATCAAACAAACTAAAACAATCACGATGTCTTTTCTCACATCCCGCACTATCCTCCGTGCCACCCGCACCCAAACGCCAATCGCAACCCGGGCCTTCTCAACCACCTTCGTAGCACGCAAGAGTGCGACCGAGACGGTGAAGGATGGTGTCAAGACTGTTGATAGGAAGGTTTCCGATGTTTTAGTTGAGGGGATTGAAGTTGGTCGTAAGTACTCGAATCCATCTTTCGTGATCTGCTCTGCATCGTTCAACCCCATGATGAAATAACGCAGTGGCGTTCATTTGCAGAATGCTGATTGCATCTCCCCATTCTAAAATTGAGGGCATCGAGGCTATTGCCTCTCCCCGATGAACACGAACTCGAGATAAACACTAGAACAGATAGAACGCCAGCTAACCTCTTTTCTTCCATCAAACAGAAACCGCAGCCCAAAAAGCCAAAGAAGTAGCCGGCATGTCCTCCTCCGAAATGAAAGGCAAGGCGAACGAAGTCGCAGGCGAGGCTAAGGGAAAGGCGAACGAGGTTGCGGGTGAGGCAAAGGGAAAGGCAAATGAGCTTGCTGGAGAGGCTAAGGGAAAGAAGGAGGAGATTAAGGGAAAGATGTGAAGTGGAAATATTGATGAGTAGAGGAGTTGATGGGATAGGGGGGTTGTAAGATAGAAGACTTGCGAGTAAGAAGCTTGCGAGCTGAGCCTTTAATGAATACCTCATGAGGTTATGAACTGGATATACATGCATACTGCAGATGATGGACTGAGCAGGGAGTAATAGTTGATAAATGTATTGACCGTCTTCGCTAACAGAATTCCAGACCGAAACTGACTTCCGAAGTTCTGTTTGGTACTTGATGCTACTGACCGACTCTTTCTGACAAGAACTCCGACTACTCCATCCCATATATAGGAAGGGTATCTACCTACAACCCAAACGCCAAATTTCCAATCCCCAAGCAAAACGAAATAAAAATCAACACAAAACTCTAAATTCTGATAGACTCGGCACAATCAACCCACTCCCTCTCCCACTCCACACCCTCCTCCATCGACAGCTTCTCCTTTTCATTCTCTCCCTTCACTGTTTTACGACCAGGATTCTTAGAACCGAGCGCACTAACAGCCTTTCCGATGCACAATCGCCATGGATCTACAGCCATATTCTTCCCTTCTTCCTTCAACCGAGCAGACTCAGTGGACGGGGTTTTCAGGTCATCGCGTTGTTTCGCCCACTTCGGATACGCTTCTTCAAGGGATGGTCTCTTCTTACCAGCATCTTTGATCTTCAAAAATACCCAGCCTGTAACGTCTGCATCTAGTGTACCGACAGCCACTCGCAACGAGTCGTTATCATTTCCGTCCGACTTATCCATGGCATGGTCATGGCTGAACTGCCTTGGTTCTGGCCCAGGAGATATGCGCTCTTCGAGTGATTTGGCGATCATGATGCTATCTCTCCCATTGGCCTTCTCATCTTCCTTCTCAGCTTCCTTCTCAGCTTCCTTCTTAGCTATCGACGACGCCTGTTTCTCCGATCGAATATCCTTCAAAGTAGCAACCAGCAAGCTGAAACCCTGTCGCCGACTAAGCGCAGGCATCTCCATTGACTCAACTCGTTTTTGTCCAGCAGCATTCCCCTCACCATTCGAAGCTTGCTGGTTGATCGAACTCTTTCCGCAGGCCTGACCATTGATAAGTTTCGTCACGAAAGCTGCGGAACGTGCCAGTTTGTTCAGATCAACTCGCTCCTGCTTTTGCTGCCGTTTCAGTCTCATCTCAACTTCCAAAAATTCCTCCTTTATTTCAACTTGCGTCTTCGCTGGCGGCTGCCAGAAGAAACCTTCGTCTTCTCTAGCGACTATTTCGTGCCTCCTTTGCCTGGCAAGCGACATCCACGTGGGTGTCTTTGTCTTGGTCTCGATACCTTTTCTGGATGTAAGATTACGTTGTAGATTCACGGAACGTAATGCCACTGCAGCTTCGATGGAAGACAACTTCTCTGCGGTAGCCTGCTCGTTGGCTGAAGTAGGCGTAGAGCGGGGTTTCGGTGATAGCAAGCTATCGAAGTCTACGATCTGGTCCTTCTTTGTAATGGCGAATTGAGTGGTCCGTAATGCTTTTCTCGTTCTCTCACACGCTTGAATCTTTGCTAATCGCTCATAGACCCTCTCGAATTCAACTTGCATCTGCGATAAAATGATAGGATCTTGCATGGTATCGGCAATGGAAGTAGTAACCGAGTGTGCAGTTTGCGTTGCGTCTCCAGTTTTCTTGCTCGTGTCTCCTCTCGTACATGCCTTATCCAGCTTCTCAAACTCGGCTTGAAGTTCGGCGAATCCGGAATCTTGCATGGCATCGGTAATAGAAGTAACAGCCCATCGGTAAACTCTTTCAACCCCCATCGCAAGTCTCGACTTAGTCACCCTTCGGAAATTCGTAGTGACAACCAGCGCCGTGCCCTCGTACATCTCAAGCGCGGTCAGGACAAAGAAATAATTCCTCGCATGGTCCATCCAAGTCCACTTCTTCTTGGCGTCAATTTCAGCAATAGCTTGAAGGAGCCATTCTTTCTCTGCTTCTTCACTACCCGAAGCTTCTCTGATGGTACGTCTGACGCCGGCGAGCGTTTGTTGTCGGGAGAAGTTATGGGCGATGGCTTTGGCACCGTCTTCTATACCGGAGAATACAGCGCAAGCAACGACTGCTATGACAAATGTCATGGCAAACGTCCATAGAATGGTGATACAGCCTTGTCGCCAGGTGTACTGACTGTGGCTTAGGACATATTCGACATATTGGTTCGTCGCTGAGCGGACCAATATGCCGGCGATGAATGAGGTAAAGTGGGTATACCTTTTTGAAGACATGATTGTCGGGAGTTGAGAGGGTAAAGTATGTGTGGTCATGTATCGGAGATGTCTGCCAACCTTTCTGTGTGAAAGAGTGCGAAGAGTGTGAAGAGTGTTGGAAATTCGATTGTGCGGAAGGAGAAAGAAAGCGGAAACGCTTGTCCTTATAAGTCTGAGACCAAGCTCAGTCACTGTATTATCTCCATTATCGTCATTCCCAAAATCATGTTAGGGGGTTGCCATAAATCGGTCCCAGAGGTAGCTTTGCGCGGGAAGGGCTGACCGAATGTGGCTAGCGTCCAACCTTTTCCTATCCAAAGTCACCACAGCAAGACCAGGAATAGAGAAGTGGGAAACACGATCGAGCGAACGAAAGAAGATCCCGGGGTAGATATGTAAACGTAAATTTAGTAATTAATCCTTGACGAATTGTCATCTGGCCAGGAGAAGTTTTGCATAAGCCCAGCCTTATGAGACTCTTGGATGAAGCTAGAAGTGGAGTATCTCGTAATTGACTGTTGGCTCTCGGTATTAGAAACATACTGTAGATAATCTTACAGGTCTATTGTTCTCCCTTTCTCACGTCTGGCTTCTTCTTTCTAAACAACTTATTGATAAGCTTAAGAATAGCGAATCGAGTGAACATCCTGACGGAATCCTGCGCACAAAAGGCAGACAGTCAGGGAAACAACTTGTCACAGGCACTTGCCTCACATTTCCATTTCGTAGGTACGAAGTATGGAATATGACAATGGCAGTGAAATTATGCTGCAAAGACATGATCGGGGACCGGGCTCTCGGCAAAGGCGAACTAGTATGTAGTTCGAAGATCCCCTCTTTCCTCATTTACTGAGATGGTTGGTCACATGATGTTTTCATTAATTCCAGTTTCGTCCTCATGGTTCTACTCTTTCATCAGCCCGGCATCTACCTGCTCCATAAATGCTTTTCCCATGCTCCCGCTAAAGATACACAGAGTCCCAAGACGTGTAAGAGAAATATGCCACCACCTCTATTCTTCTGTGGCCATCATCCACACCTTCGCCTTCAGCCTATCCACCACTTCCCGACGAATCCATTGCATGTCTTTCCCTTCGCTCGCAGCCTGATCCGCGAACTCGAACAATAATCTCAACCCGAGCAGTCTATCCCTCTTGCCACTGTCCAGAGAGACATTTTCGAGAACTAGCCTGGCATCGACGACAGTCTCATCAGTTCCGGCATGTACATCGCCAGCTCCTCCATGATCTGATGGAAGAACCAAAGCTCTCTCTGCCTTAGTAAGACAAGAGAATGCAGGTAATTCGAATAGCCACTCAAGAGATTGGGAAGGAGCAACGTCGAAATCGTTCAGAGCCTGTAGTGTAGCCTGGAATGGAGAAGTGCCAGCCTCATGTGCTGGGCATCGTCGGACGTATATCGTTTGTGTCGATTTGAATGCTGCGATGTGTTTCTCGTTGCTTTCCAGATCAAGAACAAGATTCCAGTACTCAGGGCTATTCGTGCGAACAGTCTTAATTTGATCTAGCTCTGGCAGGAGACAAGGAGTGTGGCGCTGAGTCTCCTCACCATTTCGAAGCGTTATGAATACTGGCATAGGTACTAACTGGTTCGTGTCGATGTCCCTGGCTACAAGACAACGAGGCTCTGCAGCCATGACCCAGAAGTGTCGGAAGGCCTGTAAGTGAGACTTGTTATCTTGGATCGAAGACGGGAAGATCGGATAGAATGCCACCAGCAGAGCTGCAATGGCCAGATTTGACGTGCCGAATGTGAAAGTACCTCCACCAAGAAATAGGGCTCCAACGGCAAGATGGGCAGCGAGATGACTTCCGTAAGGAGTTTCGTTATCATCACGACCGTGCATCGATCTTAGTCGGCGGAACACAATGAGATCTCCTGTTCCGGCCATGACGGTTGAGACAGCGAGAGCCAGCAGATCTTGACAATTACGGACAGTGTTTCGCGTCAACTTTTTGTCGAAAGTGTTTGCCTCAAGTCTACATATCCGCATGAGTTGGTCCAAATAATGGATCAGCAAGTCACGAACGGTGGTGGAGGCCGAGCCCGCATAACGTAGTGCGATGCTAAAGCAGATTCCAGTGAGAATATCATAGAATGGAAGGTCTTCGCTGGTCAAGTTGGTAACATCTTCGAGCGTGCTTCGTTTCCGGTATGGTTCTGGAAGATTGCTCTGAACCCAGTCGAAAGACGGTTGAATCTTACTCCACATTATTAAGTGCCTTGCAAGTGTTCGGAGTAGGAAAATGTCCGGACGGATGTAGTCGAATTGAAGTAGCGAGTCCGGTACATCAATCTTTCTGGCCAGAACCTGGTTCTCGGATTTCATGAAAATCAAAGCAATCGCAACAACAGCCGCCGCAGTAGCTTTGTCATAGACGTGGACCAGATCCACCTTTTTGCTTCCAGCCGCGAGAGTCAGTAGTCTCTCCGTAAGCCGCATATCATGCAGACCCTTTAAGTCAGAACCCTTGCCCAGATTGATGAAGCCGAGCGCGAATCCAGCAGCCAGTCGATATCCTTCGTTTCTCAGAGGCTCCTCCTCTGTCTCCGAGTCGATATGTTCGATCTCTGATACCATTATCTCGCTCATACGGCGATGCTGTGTATTGCAATACAGAAGCCCGATTCCCATTATTCCTGTTGTCTGGGTCAGAGGGGAGAGATTTAATTCAGCGGCCCCTGGAGGAAGCATCCGGGTTACATGGACTGACAACAATCTTGTCACTAGTGAGTCCATGGTCCCTACATATGATGCTGCTAGACCAAGCAAGAGTCCAATAGAAGTCATGGTATGCTTTGGAGTCAAGTACTTGAAAGCAACCCATTTGGCTACGGACTTCAAGTGCCCATTCAGCCCAAGAGCCAGTAAGAAACCTGCATGTCGATTGCTCAGATCCGGAGTGGGTTTATTGTAGAGAATCCAGGATGTATCTATTCCCTTGGCATCCCGAGATATACTGAGTCCTGAAGCAACGCCTGAATGGAAGAAGGCCCAGCCGATCTTCTCTTCTGAGAATGCTGATTTGTCTGCCGCAACAGTGTTGTTGTCTGGCTTCATGACGAAGTTCAAATTGAATCCTCTGATACTCCATTTTTGGGTGAGAAGTGGAATGCGAGCACTGTAGTACAACAGTCCGCTACCAGATGGAATGGCCAATGTTCGATAGGCCAGCATTTGGGCATGCTCCTTTTGTGCTTCCAGTAGCTCAGATTCCGTCCATTGGGGCTCGGACTTGCAGCGTGCCACGGTAGTCCTTGATGTACTGAGAATAGCAATGGCCTCGTTCATTCTTCTGTCATCTTTGAAGATGGAGCGAGTGATTGTTTGTCGATCTACTTCAACCGAACCGTCAAACGACCCGGTGGTTTCAGGATCAGCTATAGAAACACATACGGCATGAATGTCAAGATTCGCTTCGTGTGTTGGTGCCTATCAATAGTCAGCCATGCTCTCATACCAAATGCAGATCCCAAAGCAGATTTGGTTTCTTACCAGCAGAGTCGACTGCACTTGGCGCGGCCGTTGCCCTGGTGTAAGCAGCATACCAACATCCTCTCGCCCAACCAGAGTGAGCAATTCCTTGCTCCATGTAGCTGGAGGTTCTGCTTGGCTCTTGACAATAGCTTCTTGAAGAGGCGCAAGAACTGCTTCTGGTAGAGTGTCGAGCACAAGTTGATCAGCTCCAGCGGACGAAAGTGCTTCAACAATCTGATGCGACGACCAGTCGCTTTGCATAACAGAGAACAACCTCTCGAAGAGTAACGTTCTTGGTGTCAGCTGTGTCCATTGATCTCCATTGGATGCATTTGTTGCCGATGGCAAGCGAGTTGCAACTAACTCCGGAAGAGTCATGAACGGCTTCAAGGTGCGCCTACGCAAACAGGCTTGAATCCAGTCATAGACTGCGGGGCATTCGAAAGGTTCCGATATGGGCGAATCTATTGGCGTTTCTTTTTCGGAAGTTAGTCAGAGCCCTCTGCGTAGGAAAATAACTCACCAGAATCATAGTCGACGTTGAGCAACGAAGCTTCTTCAACTTCGTAATGCTGCATCCAGCTGTCCCAGCCAAGCCATCTGGCAATTTGAGCAAGAATCGGTGCCAAGCTTGCCTGTCCTGAACTGAACGAGTCCGCCATCATCGTATCCAGCTTTTGCTCTTCGTTCAAGAGATGAAGGGCAATGAAAACATCAGTAAGGGCAGCCTTCCTCAGCTCGAGACTTCTGTTTCCAGACGTTGGCAGGGATCCGAAGATAGAATCGAACCCAAATTTGGTACCTGCAAATTTCCGAGCAAGCTCAGCATGTCTGCGAATAAAAGGTAGTACCTCGTTGGTGGAGGGAGCAAATATCGATGTCAGGGATCCAGAGCTCAGGGATATAATTTCTTCATCCTCTATCAACCATTTCCAGCCTGTGTTGCTAGCCCATGAAGGCGATGGATTTCCATGAGATGCCTCCTCCGCTTGCATCAGATCCCAGCTTTGCAAATCTGGTTGAACTCCACTACTCGAACGAAGATGCCCTTTTCGAGCCTTCTTCTTAGACTGAACTTGTGTCGATTTAGAAGTGCTACTCAAACTCATAACCATAGTAAAGAGTGTTATGACCAAAGCAGTCCATTCTTCGTCCACTGTCTGTATGGCTTCAAGTCTGATCCACTGCATGACATTCCACCAGCAGACGAGGATTCCCTCTCCACTGTTCCCTGCTGGGAGGACAGCCCTACAGACCTCTAGAATCTTACACACATGCGGGTTTCGTGGTTCCAGCAGGAGCTGAAGCTGGTGCATTCTCCCATCGTCATCCACCAAGTCGACGATTCCTCTCGGTTTTGAATTCCGCAGGCCACGAAGGGCACGCGGACCTTTGCTCAAAACACGTTTGAATCCTCCCTCCCGTTTTGCACGTGGATTAGGATCATGGCTCAGATTACGAATATTACTTATCGTAAATTGGGCAGGAAGCGTGACTTTCATCAAGGTACTCCACGGGGCTTGCAGACTGAGCTCCCCATAACCATCAGGCGATTCAGTCAGGGCCAAGATACGAGAGATTTGACCATCATCAACTCTGCAAGCATCTATCACACCTTTAGCCCATGCTGAAGAAGCAAGTGATACAACTGTAACATCTCGCTCCGATTTGACACCTGTGATCCGGTTGTTGATCAAGTCGACATCAGCCTTGTGTGTTTTCGAGTAGAGTGTCATGACGAGAAGTCGTTTTTCGTCAGGATCCAGAACACAGATAACAATTGTCGTGCCGTGTTTCTCGTCTGCTGCTGATGCTGGCGCAGTAAGAGTAAAGATCTTGCATTGTGATGCAGCTGGCATATGTTGACTCGAATAACGAACATTGCTGTGTTCAGCAGGAACGCTGCAAACCTTGGAGAATACAATTTCTTGTCTGAGAGCCTCAAACTCGTCATCATCAAGGCCCATATTGTGAAAGCCTTCAAAGTCGCCTCCCGCTCGCAGCTCATCCAAAAGATCGTCTACCGGAGCTTCAAGGTGTCCATTTAAACTGTGATTAAACTGGGGGCCTTGAGAAAAGCTACCACCAGGTACTCCGGGGTAAGGCCCTATGCTTATCCTTGCGTGTTGACTACCTAGCGAGTCCCCACGGCGGCTGGTTGCATGTGCATGACTGCTAGTGAGATCAGAAAATGCAGAGCGCTCATGAGTAGCAGAAAGGTCAGCTCTGGCAAGCATAGAGCTCACGCGTCGGGACTTCCTTCTCGGTATAGAGGCACTCTCGAAGTCTGGATCAAGCGAAGCTGCAAAATCAACAACTTTATCTCTGGCTTCTTCTTGTATGCTGCTCTTCATGAACGCCAATCCTTGCTGGGCTGCTCCAAGACTCTCCCTGAAAGTATGTTGGCTATTTCCTACTGGAGTGGTAGCCCCAGTTGCAGTCCCCGGCACAAAGGAGCTTCTTCTACGGGACATCGCACCACTAACAACACGGTGCTTTTCTCCAGCAACAGGAGCAGGTTCATCTCCAACATATGTGAACTTCCAGACAGTGTACATGCTCGTTTCCCGGTTCAAAGTCAATGCCAAAACGAGAGGACGTTCACTGTTCTTAGGAGAGAATTCGTCTCTGCGGGACACATGGAGAATTTCTTCCGCGGTATCCAAAGCTGTGATCTTGACTGAACTCCTTCTGCTTGTCTGATAATAGGATTTTGAAGGCTGAGCAACCACAAGACCTATCTCCGCGAGGGGATCCGACAAGGAAAAGAGACGGGGCCAATTCGAGTCATTCCTTACTGCTGGGGGGTCCCACATATCCTTCAAAGTTGAGTGAGGCATGTTCATTTGCTTCGGTCCACCAAGATCCGCAATCGAGAAGGTAGACTGTTGGGAGCTTGCCGCTGACCAAGGCTGAGGCTGTGAAGATACGAAGGAATTGGGAGGGACTCGAGGAAACTTGAGTGATGCCGCAAGTGGAGTTTCTACCCGCAGCTTTCTTTGTATAATGAGGCCATTGGGAGCCGCAGATGCAGTTTCAACCTCGAATGGCAGATGTATAACATGGCTGGTGCCGGATAGAAAGTAGACATGTGCCTGAGTCTTGAGAAAGACAACAATTGCCGTCTCCCTCTTTGCAGCATTCCCTTTCTGCTGCCGTGCCTTGTTCTCCTTCGCAGCAAGTGGTCCAAGACTGGGGAAGGTCGTCAAAAGTGCCCGGGTCACATCTTCCTTCTCCAGGTCAAATTTGAAAGCTTTCCTGAAAACGCCCCCTCTACTCCATATCACACATCGCGGGGTCACTAGAAGTTCGTCGTCTTCGAAGGAGGAGCTCGAATCGCCATCGAAGTGACTGTACCATTCGTAGGACGTGCTGGGTGGGTCTGGAGGCACAAGATGCTCTTGAATCGCATACTGCAGACCGGTGGGCTTGTGCAGGCCTAACGAAGTGACGGAAGCCATTTCCTGGCAAGGAGAGAACAAATCATGAAAGCTTGAAGGATATCATATCGTGGTAGATTCGACAAGGCCGCTTTGTGTTCTCGAAGAGTGTTAACTGGGTTGTCGGGGTGCTTGTTGATTGCAGCTTCCTTTGGGCGCGTCGAAGAATCGAGGACGCGGCGGCGCAAGGCTGAAAAGCTGCCGCGGGCGAGCCACCAAAATCTCTGCCTCGCGCTTGACCACTTCATCCTTCTCAAAACCAACGACACCCCCATCACGACAGTCAAGACTTGCTGCTTTGTAACTTCTATCTCTCCTGCGAACTTCAAAAGGAAAATAACGAGACCTCTAGGACTAGACTTTCGAAGACCTTGTCAGACAGCAACGAAGTACGTCCGCAGATAGCCCCCAAAACCAACGAACACAGGTTACTCCGTCCAGTCGACTTGCCCAGAAAACCGCCTGGGTTGAATATCGGAAGTTTCAGCTTTGAATTCTTAATCTAATTTCTGCTTCTATTCTCCTCTCTTTGCTTCTTTGAAACACATTGTTTTACCTTTCATTGACTTTCAAGCAAGACCTTTTCAGCTGGGCTTGTTTTTGAGCCACAAACCAAGTACAAAGCATCCTTTCGAGTCGTCTATCGATGCGAAGTACTTGTTTTCCGTCCTGCGCGTCTCCCTATTTGAGAGTTCACGGAGAGTGAGGTGCCGAATAAAGTAGACCAACCTTTGATGAATTTCCAGGGCTCTACGATGGGTGGGTGGGTTTGTGAGGCATGTCAATAGATCATTATTCCGACATATTCAGATACTGTGATCAAACAGGTATTTGCCCACATGACGATGCACTGCATTTTTGCTGTCTGCTTCTATCACAGCAAATGCAAATGGATGGAGGCTACATTTCCGTATTGGGATATTGCGTTCGTGATTTGTGATCGTGGATGCGGTGCATGTTTGTCAGCAGCGGCTCGGTATTGTACATGCAGTGCGTGAGGCTTTGGCCTATCCCATCTTGAATGTAGAGTTAGCTTTTAATAATGGTTTGCTGTATCGGGTTAGACAACCTCAAGTGAGCAATGCTATACCCGAGCAGTACGTGGGAGGCTTCGATGATAGATTCGGCTTTCGGAGTAGAAATCCTGCACTACAATGGAATTAATAGATATATCGATATTTCAGAATATATATAAGAGCGTGGAGAGTCACAGGAATTTTCACATTGCACATCCATCCTCGTCCTCATCAAACATTAACCCACTTTCAAGCATTCAGTCTACCACTTCATCCCTACTACCCACCTCCGATCCCAACCACCTCAACAATAACGAGTTCAACAATGACTCAATCATCCTGCCTCTGCGGTTCCAATATCATCACCTACGACGAAAGTCCCATTGTTAAATTTCGCTGTCACTGCACCGACGAACGAAAACTCACGGGAGCTGCCTTCGCACTTAACATCCTCTTCTCTACAGCCAACCTGAAAGTTGTCAAGGGCGAGCTCAAAGTCTGGGGAAAGACCGTTGAGAGCGGAAATACGATTTCCAATCACTGCTGTGGGCAATGCGGTAGTCTTCTCTACAGAACTAGCTCTGGATATCCGGGGATGATGGTGAGTCTCTTCGAATGTTCTCCTCTATGTGAAGGACCCTTAATGACTGCTTTTTGTGACAGGTGATCAAGGCAGGATGTATTGATCTTCCTGACGGAAGGGATCCCGCGAAAGAGTATGTCCCTGAGGTCGAGATCTTCACTGGAAGTCGTGTCCCTTGGATCGAACCTATTGCAACAGCTAGACAGGATTGGGGCGATTTCACTAGCTTGTGATGGTACATAAGACTAGGCGCTTCTTACTTCGCGGCCTCTCGTGGAATTGTCTGAAGTATTTCTAGGGGTGAGTTTTGTCCATTTGGTTGTGAAGGTTTAGCCTCAACATCAGTTCCGCCATAAAAAAATCCCCTTCCTTTGTTTGAAGTCTCGTTGCAGTGTTTTCTATATCACCCATTCATCACTCCAACTCCTTTCGAAACCACAAACTCATCCCACAACTCCCTACAAGCCTTCTCATGAATCCTCTCCACCCACCACAACTCCTCCAGCCGTTCCCTTACCTCCCCCCACCTCTCCAATCCCAATTTCCCTGTTAAGTTTCCAACCTGCACAGCAAACCACATCCTGTCCTCCCCCCTCCTCGCCGCAATCCCCCCAACAAACAACAACCAAAGTACCAACCCCGCCTCCCTCTCATTCCACACCTGCACCTGCATAACCAACTCCCTGAGCCTCCTCACCATCTTCACCGGTCCCACAGCCGCATTAGGAAACTCCTTCGGAGTCTCAGAAACATACAACAACGCACCAACTCTCAACACCTCATCCAGCGTCCTCGCAGCCCCATCCGCAAACTCCTCACCGCTCGAATAATCTGGCAACAAGCTGTATCTCAACGAGTAAATATGCTGCAGAAGCGACACCTGCCGCGATCCACTAAGCACAGTCGGACTCGCCAGTATCCGAGACACAGACTGCGAGAGCCCATGCATGTATATCAGCCTATTACACAGATCACCCGAGATGGGTAACAGATTGAGGAAGCTTAGTATCGAACTATTCCGTGGTCCTGCCTTGCGGAGGTCCTGAGCGGGGAGTTTGGGGAGGGAGTTCCCTTCCGCGAAGTAGGCTGGGACGAGGTATTCCGAGGCGCCCATGAGATCGGCTCTGTTCAGCGTGAGTAAAGAATCCGAGAATTATTTGAGGGGAAAAGTAGGGATATATTACCGATGCAGTTTCAGTTGCAGCGTAGAGCTGAAGCCAGCCACTCCGCCTTTCAGATTAGCCATCTGCTTCAAGCCCTTCATATGGACTTCCCATCCCTCGTAATTTCCTCTCAAGCACTACATTTCCTGGTCAATCTGAAGTCCAATCATCCTCTACCCCAGTTTCCTCAAATCTTCAATTTAAGAAAGTGTAAACTACGCACCTCACTAATAGCCAAACAGCTCACTGCTCTAACAGTGCTCTCCACTACCTCAGTCACCACAACCCCCATCCCACTCATTCCATCCAACCTCTATTAAAAATTCAGTACTGTATTCCTCGAACTCTCATGATCTCAAACCTCAAATCTCAGGTCCCGAAACACTGACCCTTGGGATCCAGATCCCTATCTACTGAGCCAAATGGAAGGCAAAGCGGAGTACTAACCTCCTTCACAATCCCAATACTCCTCCCACCATGCAAAACGGCCTCTTTATTCTCTGTCACGCCCTTCAAAAGCCCGAAATACGTCGAGCTCGTATACAGCAACGCATGCATCAGCGCCTCATCCTTCAAAGCGCAATCGAACCACGCAGCTGGCGAGACGGGATTAAACCGGAAGGAGGACACGAAGGGGTACATGGCGTCGCCCATGGAGATTAGGTGGTGGATTATGGGTGATAGATATGGATGCGGATCCAATCCTTGAGTAGGCACTGCGAAAGGCGATGCGTCTGGATGGAGGTGTTGAGATGAGGAGGAAGATGGGTCGCCTGGTCTTGAATTTGAAGTTGAAGTACTATCCTCTCCCCTTTCGGCATTCAACTGTCTCAGCAACCTCTTCTTCCTCGTAGAATCTTTCACCACATGACCTCGGACTAACTTCCTCATCTCTGGATCTTTAGTTCGTCCTGGTTCTGTGACGTTGACGAATGCGAATTCTTGGATTGCGTTTGGGTTGGCTTTCGAAGTCGTTGCTGGTACTGATACTGGTACTGTACTTTCCGATACAAGTGCAGTGCTTTGGTCTTGTATTTGGAATTTTAGCTTTAGATTTGGCAGACCTGAAGCCTGTTTGGAGACTGAATCGTTTGAGCTACTATTGCTTCTTGAAGAGCGTGATCGTGTGTTGGATAGGTTCCGCCACCCTCGGTGTACCATCACCATCGGTTCCCCTGGTAGAGAGATTTGGAACTGATTCATCTCGTCTTCTTTCTCACTACCCAAGACTCAAGATCCCACGCCTAACAACAATTTCAAAGTTTTCCACTAAGATTGAATCCAACAGCGAGTATCTAAGATGACGAATCCCTTACGAACGAAATTTGGAACGTTGGAATAGAGTATCGAAGAGAGGTTGCTAGTAAACGCAAACATACGTAAAGTTATCGATTGTTAAGCAACAGAATGCGGAGATGGCGCGAATGAGACTTGTTCTTATGGTAGAGCAGTCGCTTCTTTGACTGTGATTACTCACTGCAGTGGTCTGGGTCTAGACAAGTTCGGGATTTGGAAGGGTGCTGGGGGGTGATTACTCAACAAGCCGTAGAATATATTTCAGCTGTCATATGGATGTTGATAGAACCTTATCAAAGATTTAAGTAGAAAAGTTTTCCAAGTGTTGGGGTTTTGTAGAAGATCTGAGAACGATTTATTACTTAAGTGTGTTGGGCGAGAGAGCATAGGCTGTTTGGAAGAGAGTATGCTGATGCGTTACAGCGTGATTTTCATCTGCAAAATATTTAGAGAGCTAATCAACAAACAGAGAACAATAAACATTTAACCACCTCTCGTGTACAGTACAAAGTAACATATCTTCGTAACTTCGCTTTGTTTATACAGACGTAACAAAACAACACGTTCATAACCTTAAACTCGGCTAAGGACTGTGCTTTTCACGTTTAGGGTAAATCGGTCGTCAACAAATAGTCCCACATCCAAACATCCAAACATCCAGTATCATCTTAACATCCAATGTATAAAAAAAGGAACTACCTGGCTGTCTTATAATTTTCATGCACAGTATGAAAGGAATATGGAGGCTGCTAAAAGAAGGCGACCTGTTGAACTTCTGGAGTATGCAAGTGTAATTCAAGACTAAGTACACGTTCCGAATAGAGGCTGGCACTGGTTGACAGTCTTGCAGAACGCATCCGTGTCACCGCAATTTCCCTTCACAGAGCAACATTGTCCAAATGTGCTTCCACTACACATCGCATTGGCGTTAATGGTCGATGCCGAGCCGCATTTTCCATCTGTACTTGTGGGGTAACAACTTCCGAATGCGATCTGGCACTGATTAAAGATCGCACAGAAAGCAGCTGAAGTGCCACAGTTACCTTTCACACTGCAGCACTTTCCAAAAGAGCTACCGGCGCATGATGCCCCGATGGAAGATGCGGAGCCACATTTTCCGTCTGTACTTGTTGGATAACATTTTCCAAATGCAGGCTGACATTGATTGTAGGTCGCACAAAAAGCATCTGTGCTACCGCAATTACCTTTAACACTACAACATTGACCAAAAGAGCTACCAGCGCACGTTGCCCTGACGGAGGACGCAGAACCGCACTTCCCATCGAGACTTATTGGCGACGCCGTTGAGATTGGTGCACTTGGGGTCTTGGAGGTAGTAGTGGATGACGAGGTCTGTTTTGTGGTTGAGCTTGAGGCAGTGGTGGAGGACTGAGGTGGAAAGGAGCCATATGTAAACGTCATCGTCCCAGGTACAGTTGATTTCAGGACCACTGCATAAGGTGCCTTCCAATCTTCGTTGGGCCCCACGCAATAAGCATTTCCCTGGTTTGTCTGTTTACGTAGCACTAGGGGACTGGACATTCAACGACCCCGGTCCAACAGCGACAACATTTGGGGACATCGCCCGCAGCGAGGCAAACACCAAGAAATTCACAGGCTCTCTCATCAGTTTCATGTCAAATTACAATTTCGACGGATTCGATCTGGATGTAAGTTATGTTCTTGTTTTCCACTCTATGTTCTCGATCTCTCTCGAGTCGACAGCGTGTGCATCGGAGAAGACCATACTGACTTCTTTCAGTGGGAGTATCCAGAAGCCGATGATAGGAGCGGCAAGTCGGATGTCTACGCAAACCTCTCAACATTACTGGAAAGAGTGAAGAGCGCCCTCAAGGCAACTGGTGGAAGAGATGGGCTCAGTATTACTCTGCTCGCATCGTACTGTCAGCTCTTTCAGATCGTCACCTAAAATTCTTTGCTTACAACTATCTAGGGTATCTGCAGCATTTCGACCTCCAGAAAATCCAAAACATTGTTGATTTCTTCAATATGTGAGCCTTCATTCAGAAATTCTCTCTTACTTCGGACTAGTCAATGCCGCGTCGTAGTATGACCTGTATGATCCCTTCTCCTCGGCGGGAACATTTCCAATATGCTGAATGCTATCCCACTCGATTCTGCTGTAAGCTGACCAATTAGTTGATTTCCACGGCACGTGGGACATGGGCAACAAATGGGTGGGTCCTTACTTGAATCCTCACACAAATCTCACGGAAATCGAATCCGGGTTGGACTTGCTTTGGCGGAACGGCGTGAAAGAAGACAAAGTTGTACTGGGCGTAGCATTCTACGGACGTTCTTTCACAGTTTCAAATCCAGGCTGCACAGGCCCAGGCTGTGAATACGCCTCTGGAGGCAACAAACAGCCTTGTAGCCACGAGACGAGTGTGGTACTGAACTCTGAGATCATCGACATTCAAAAACGAACAGGAGCCAAGGGAGTACTGTTGAAAGATGCTGTCGTCAAGCAGATGGTGTATGATACCAACCAGTGGGTGACGTATGATGACGAGGACACATTCAAGCTTCGAGCCGATTACGCCAGATCACTTGGCCTGGGAGGTTTGATGGTTTGGGCGGTTTCCCATGATACGAAAGACGCAACCTTCAACATTGCCTTTGCCAAGGCTGCGAACAGGAAGTATCAAGCGATAGCACAAACGGACGATGGTACCGAGGAGATTACTACTCCGAACCCTCAATGTAAATGGACAAATTGCTTGGAAAGTGCGTATTCAATCTAACACCTTTTTCGGGAATTTATCTCGCTGACAATCCAGACTGCCCCAGTGGATGGGTGAGAATGTTGAGGAAAGATGGCAAAGAACACGGAACCGAATAAATGGTCGACCAGCAGGGCTGCATCTCAGGTTACCACCAGTTATGTTGCCCGCCAGACGATGTGCCAACCTGCGGTTGGTACACACACAACAACGGGAATTGCAACTAGAAGTGCGGTGATGGCAGTAAGTTCAAGCCCAGAGGTTTCCTTGTGTTCAGCTCGCAGTGTATCAAAACAAATCGACCTTCGTAGAGCCAAAAATTTGCTATCATTCCCATCTAGTGATCGAAATAGGATCGAACTCGATGTATTGCAAGAAAAACTACCAAGCCGCCTGCTGTACTGTTACCCAGAAATCAATGCACGTGAGTCTCGAACAACTACGTACAACTTCATTATGAAAAGCTAATTGGCTTGCCTAGCTTCATAATACGTGTACTTGGAGCAAGGCATTTCCAAACTGTAACTCAGATAGTTGCAGCACCGTCGGCGCTCCTTACAACCACGAGTATGCCAAATCTGGAACCGGGTCGGGTGGAGCGAAGTGCAAAGAAGTCGGGCAACAGGATCTATGGAGTGAACTTACCTTGAGCCGCGAAAATCGGAAACTTTGTTGTCGTGAGGACGATCCAGCTATGGGTTGGGACGACTGCCAGTGGTATACCCAATATGGACTTTTCGGAAACAAGTGGCCCGAAGACTCCTGCTACGCAGGCTGCCCCGATGGGAAAATTCGTGTTGCGATGGACTCCAGTCTGAAGACTTGCTCTAGTGGCGCCTCCGTAAGATGTTGTACGCCCCGATACTCCACCGTAACCAAGAGGGCCATTGCACCCAATCGGGAATTTGACACTCTTCTTGAGAGCTTCCTCTCTTACCCTCACTGTATCACGGAAGAACCAGATCATACCGCCTGGGGATACCAGAATACACTGATCGAAAATGTCCAGACCATACTTTTCGGCACTCCAGATGCCACCAAAATCAAAATATGGGACCAGCGCATCGGGACAGACTATCCATTCCTCAAATCCGAAAGTCTCAAGAAGTGGTCAAGTTCCGATTCAACTGCATTACTGCTTGGATCCACTGGGCTGCCGAAAGCCGTCTTGTGCGGGTTAGCAATCTACAATTCATTGATCGCGGGTTCTGCTTATAAGTGTACTTGTACTTCGGAATGGTGTGGCACTACAGATGGTGGTACAGTGATTGATCGACGGATGACCTCAGACTGGTCTAACGAGACTCATACTGGCATTCTGCAAGGCAACTTTGTCGAAAGAAGCCTTGTAAAGAGATCCCCAGAAGATTATCGTGAATTGCGTGTTATTTCGGCTCTCACTGGCGCTCGGGTCATCTTTACCGTCGCAATGATGAGTGTAAGTGTTGCGCGTCGCTTTCTTTTGCTATATTTCGCTGATAGATTATAGTATCCATCACGAGGAGAGTGGGAGGATACCAGCCCGGTCTTCCAGAAGGCCATTGACTTCTCGTCGGCGCTCTGCAGCAACGTGCAAATGTCAGCCAGAGCGCTCGGCCCGTTGGCTCGGGTGGGTTGGGATAGTAAGTATCGCTTTTGCACGTAATCCACCCTTTGACCACATACTAATTTCTGCTACCTTAGCTGAACACCCATTCGAAAGACAAGCGTTTATGAACATGGTCGCAAGTACTATTGAAGGGATTCTCCCAAGTCTTAGGGCTCAAGACGGCACCATTGGGCACATCATAGTGTCCGCGTTTCCCGCACTTGATCCGGCTATCTGGCAGCAGACAGCGCTTGCCACTATCCCTCAAAACATTTTACAGCCTTGGCCGTTAGCAGCGCCCAAGTGGGCTATTATTCGCCGCCTAACCAACTGTTTGGGGAGTGTTGGGTTCACTCGTGTCCTGACTCTCGCTCAGGAAGGATTCAACAGAATGAAAGGACAAGTAAGCTGACGTCGTCTCTCAGATGCTCGCTCCTCCCTATCTTGCACATGGACGCTTACAATATCAATAGGTATGGGGGTATAGATACCCTGTTGCTCTCGCCACGATGCAAGGATTGGTGGACGCTGATTACACAGAATTCTTATCCAACATAAAGCTCGTAAGTTTCGGCTCTCTTAAAATCCAGTCAAAGTTTATGTCCTTACCCCTGCGCCCATTCCGACGCTGACATCCTCTTAATGTAGGGACTTGGAATCATCGAGTATTTTACCGTTCCTGTTGTTCATCAGGCTTATGTCACAATCCTAACGGCATTGAGGTGGAACACGGCAATCCTCCAGTTTCTACACTTCCAGTCCCATGGCGCTCAAATCGACCTCGTCGTTCGCGTTGATGAGTGATGGGGAGCCCATCTGGATGCCAATTTATCCGTTGTGCAGTCCTGGGCGACACAATGTCTTGACATGGCCACGGAACGGTGGTTTGCTCGGATTGATATCATGCAATACATAGATGAGCTGAGGCTCGTCGCAGACGCACTTACAATTGCGAGAATTGGGTACCCCACAAACCCGTATCAGATCACTGCAATGCCACCAACTCCGCCATAGGCATGAAATCTTTCGACTCTTGGATTTCTGCTGATTAGTATTTGTGGTCGTGAGCAAGAAGGTCAACACGGTACTGACGAGACGTGTGGCAGACATTGTGCAGGGGAAGTTCGTTACATATTACACAACATCACTCAGAGAAAAACGCTATCATAGAGCGAGATGCCTTTCCAACCTGCAGAGAGACTGTATTCTGGGAGCTACAGTGAGTCAAGCATCCTTAGGACAATGTACTCTTACATAGAATTTCAAGAGCGGTATTAGCTGCCGCTCCCACTTAGCTTTTCGTTGATCAACACAATATCCCGGCTTCTTAAATGCAATGAGGCTTAAAAACCCGCATATCCTTCTGAATTTTACACGTGTATGTACCCGCAGCATCAGCTGCCTATTCGGTCCAGTATACTGCCTCCATAATCGCCCGAAACATAGTAATACACATCCTCCAGCTGATTCTTCACAGGCGAAGCTAATCTACCCGGGTCCAGCCATATCTTAAACCAGAAGTCCGCGAGGTCTCCAAGACGCAAACGATAACAATCAGCTCCTCCCGTGACACCTGGTGGAGGGAAAGCTTCCACAATTTTCACCCAAAAGCGGCCACCGAGCTCAAAGCTCTCAGAAGAAGATGGAGCGTCGGGCATAGATTGTTGGGCGGTCTGGAGTTGGTCCAAGGTCTCAGCATCGAGCAGAATGCAGGACTTCAATCGAGGACTTCCAGCTGAAATGTGTAATGGATCTCCTTGCCAGTGTGCGCAGGCCCATCGCTTGAAGTAATCGCTAACCTACCTCAACTGCATGAGAATTATTCTTCTCAGAAAACTAGCATGGCTAGCTTACCCGAGGCACAGTTGCTTCGTTCAAGCGTCCTTGTCTTCAATGACATCGTTGATAAAGCGCTCCACGAAACAATCATTCGGTGTCGAATTAACCGTCTCTGGCATTCCCTCTGGCCAGTCAAACTTGTACTCATACTTCCCTTTAAGTCTTTGCATCATTCTAGTGGCGAATTGAAGTTCTCTGTCGCTCCAGAGCCGGAGGAAACGATGAATCATCTCGATTCCCTGCTGGAACTTCTCGTTATCCCCATCTCGGTAAGCGGTGCGGATGATGGTGTAGCCCCATGTTCGAGCAAGATGATGCTCGTGCCAAAAGTTCTCCGTGAGAAACTTTAGGTGATCGGTAATCTGGGATCGATCTGGCTCGCACGTTTGAAGCTGAGCTTGTTCCGGGAACGTCCTACAATTGATTATAATTTGCAGTATTGCCTCCCGGTCCGCTGTAGCTGCGATCTCTTCGTTGTCGGCGGCAGTTGCATACGAAGCCATCTTTGAAAGATCACAGACTCTCGAATCGATAATTTGGATTGAATTGACAAGCCTACTGCGTGCTTTTGTGAAATTTGTAAGCGCAAACTTGGCGGATTAATCCTGGCACTTGCGCCTATCGCACGTGACGCACAAGTAAGGCAATCCAAATAATAAATAATAATCTATATAATATTGAGTGATCTTCCGTGAAATCGTTAAAAATATTAGTCGCGTAAATGCAAAGAGGCCTATGCGAGAACGTCAAAATCTCGACTTTTATACGTAAACGTAGGGTTTAATTTATTAAGCAAATATAACTGACGATCGACCCTATGTACGTTACCAACGTATATAACCAGCTCCTAAGCTCAACAGTTAAAATACGTATTTCTCCTGTCTAATTCGATACTCGACTTGCAAGCAGTAGCGGCCTATAAACGGCTTTTCCAGCCGCAAGACTTATACTTCCTGTCGATTTCGCCTTCGCGACGTATATCGAGGGCAAAAGCAAAAGCCGAAATCAAATAATAGCCGCGTATAATAGTTTATACAAGCACAAAAGGTAGTCGAAGAAGCTTTACGGAATCGATTACGGCTTAAGAAATAGAAGACACGTTAGCTTAAGGATCGAAGGCGATAATTACAAAGGAATCGGTAGAGGCATTATAATTGAGAATTAGCCAACTTCGAGAAAGAACCGGTATACCTTAAAGGGCCATATCAGCAGTAAGAAGGGTATACAAAGCTTCGAGAGAGACATGCGAGTACTTACGAACGCTAAGATACACCGGAAAAGGGCTAGGACCGTTAAAACCCTCGATAGCCTCACTCGCATAATATCGAAGAAGATATATAAAAGAAAGAAAAAGAAAAAAAAGAAAAAGAAGAAAAAGAAGTGGAGCGCAAAGAATAACCCCTCCGGAACAGATATTAAAAGATCTAGATAACGAAAGTATACCTGTTTCTCGACTACTGAAGAAGTCTTTTCCAGAACCGGATAAAGAAGAGTTACGAGCGAGTAAAGAAGCTTTTTGGCTTGAGGCGATACGTAAGAGAGCTGCTCGAAAAGCTCAAAAAGGAATTAGTTCGGATAACTTAGATAATTAAGACGAGTATAAAAGAGAGCAAGAACTAGAAGAAGAAGTAAAAAAAGAGGATTAGAGGTCCGGAATCCACCCCGAAGCTTGCGAAGGGCGTAGATTAGCGTAGGGACAGGCCGGAAAGCAAATCGTATAATAAACATAATATAAAAGTGCTTTTCTAACCGTGGCGAAGCGAGGTCCCCTGGCCCCGGAGCTTGCGGAGGGCTGCTGGGGCAAGACCTCGTAAAGTACAGTAACCGAACCAAATCAAAACATCTCCCCTCCCCATCCCCTCCCCTAAAACTCAATATCCTCCTCCCCCTCACCGACCCCCTCCTCCCCCATCCCAGCCTCCCAAACCGGCTCAATCAAAATGCAACACCCCTCAACCCTACCCCTCAATCCCCTCAACCTCTCCCTAAAAGCCTTCATGGCCGCCACCCAGCTCTCTTCCCCTTGCCCCTCTCCCTCAACCACAATATTAATCTTCGTATCGGAAAGCGGCGTCCGCAGCGTGAGTTTGATCTTATCGATAGACTCGGCAGGGCGGGATATTAAGACGGAGAGGCTATCGAGGAAGGAGGAGAGCGTGGTATTGGAGAGGCGGCCGGTATCCCAGAGTTCTTCGGTGTAGCGCGGGGTATAGGTTATTACCCAGAGGGGAATTTGAGGTCTTGGTCTCGGGAGGGGGAGAGAGGGGGGGAGGGGGGAGGGTGTTGGTGACAATATTAGGGCACTGGGTAAGGGGAGATACGTTAGCTCAGGATCTAGAGATCTTTTGGAATGAAGGTCGAAATTGTCTCGGAGGGGGATAATTGGCTTTCTCAATACTCACCTCGTAGCAGTCTCTGGTGACGATGTTTTGGGATGCTGCAGAGGTGGGGGAGGTGGGAGAATTCGCTGGGCATTTGTATTCCGCGACGGCGGCGGCGGCGGCAGTGGTGGTGTTGTTTTGGTAGGCAGAGAAGGCAAGGAACTGTCAATCGAAGCTAGAGAACTCCCCGAAGACATTTCTATGTTTTGATTCGGCGACTCCCTACCGCGCAGTGCTGCAGGAAGTTTCTTTCCTAGAGACTTGGACTGGGCTTTGATAGATGGCACGTTCAATTTCAAGATTTTCTTCCCAGCGATTGATGGTTGCTTCCTCGTAGGAGCATTATTCGACGCAGACGAAGTCTTCCCTGACACTTTCAAACCAGGAGAAGGTGGTTTTGTTACCTTAGGTTTCGATAGTGGTGTCTTGGAGGTTGTGGAAGAGCAGACCATTGGTGCCGCTGGAGCCTTGAAAGAGTCTCTGGTCAATGGCGCAGTATGGGTCTCGATGTTTCCACTCGATGACACCCTATTCTCCTGGGACGTCTCTCGCCCACAATCTTGGTCCCTCTCAATACTTTCCTTGAGAGCTGCACGCTCACTTTCGCTTGTCTCAAGAAGCTCATCGAGCACTTCGTCTGGAACGCAATTCGGATTATTTAGAGGGACGCGCTTCCGGTTGGATCGTCTCTGGTCGACCTGTGCTTTCCTTTTACGCGTGTTTGTTTCGCTCGACGGGGCTTCTGGTTGTGGCGGGGAGGGTAAATCTGCCGTGTCATTCTTTGAAAGAAATTCATAGGCGTTCCTGATGTCGATGTCCTGAATCCATATTAGTCTGATTGGTTTGGGTGTATGTAGTAAGGAGTGTGTTACTTACCACATCGTCTGGACCGTCAAAGACATCTGCAAGGATTGTTGCTCTGCTGCTGCTCGCGGAAGATGGCTTCGGTACTAGTATAGACTTCCTCTTTTGAATGTTCGTCGGTGAATCAGGCGTTTCTGTTCTCATAGTACTCGATCTCGACATCACGCCGTGGCGCTGAGTTTTCTCTCCAAAGTGAGTCGTGCTTTCCGTCGGTTCTGACTCTCTTGTATGCCCGCGCTGTAAATTGTCAAATGCATCCTTGTTCTGCCTCCAGAAGATTTGCATCAGGATCGAGACAATTCTGTTCCATGTTAGTACCTGTCTCAACCCATCGTAGCATCGGCACCGTAAAACAGGGGTTCCTACCTGTCAGATCTCTCCGGGGATCTCACACCATCTTCATACAAAGCCCTTTCAGCACCCCAGAACCGATCGCCATAGTCACCATCCGACAGGAACGACTCCGCCATACTTTCCAGCTCCCACTGAACCGTTACGTCGTTCCATTTCAAGAGATTCTTGAGTTCCATACCGGGCGGCAATTGGTGCGATTGCACGAACTTCAAAGCCGCTTCTTGGAATCGGTCGGCATCCTTGTCAGGGGCGTTCTGGAGCCCGAGAAGTCCGCATAACTCTTTGACAGATGGTATATTGATCATTGCAATATTAGGTCTCCGCGGTTTCGTTTGGTGTTTACTCATGATATCTGTTGAGTTGTACGGCGAGGATTTAGCGAGTTGTAGGGGCTTCTCGCTTGAAGTATTAGTCGTACTGTTGACAATAAAAATCGAAAATGGTCGACGAACAGTTGAAGAGATAAAGTCGCATTGCAAGACTGTATTCCGACATAAAAGGGTCGAGCAAGGAGAGTGATTACAGGGGTTTCGGTGAGCCCGCGTGCTGGTGCGGAATCATAGCCAGGTGTGCATCCCGAAGCGGCAGGTTTTGCTGCGAATAAACCTTGACGTACGGCGCAGCAGTTGGCAACCGATTTATAGACCACACAACGAGAAATAACGCCCCTTGATCGTTAAATAAAGAGCTTCAGAATGATTGGTCAATATGACTTAAATAATACCCTCAAATTTGAACGAGATTTTTACGATACGATTTGAGCAGCGAGCATTCTTCGTGTTGTAACTCGTTAGGCTTTCTTCCTTATTATGATTTCAGCTGGCCTACATGAATCGGGTGCTGCCTGCTTCGACACATAGGAGTCTGCCTTGCCAATTTACTTGAAACATACTAGAGCTCATAGTGCGTTTCTTTTATGGCTCCTTTTTCTTGAGTAGTACTGCCATCAGTTCGCCGGAACAGAGGGCTGGTTCCCCGGTACCACTTGTAGAAGATGACCCCCTTTCCACTCGTGACCCACAGTCCGTTTCTTTCGACTATAAATGCTCAGAAATCTTCGAGTATGAGAAAGAAAAAAGACATTACCCATCGAACATCCATCTGTCAATCAACAGTTCACGAAGAACCAAATGGATGCAAACATGAACGCACCGCAACGACCTGAGAACTTGGTCGAGGAGGCTTCTCGATTTGCCGCCATGCGGGCCCCAGTGCTGTGGACCGCAGGTGCTTTCTTCAATGTTCTAGGTACGTCCTCATAATTGTTCTTCTAGCAAACCCATAAAGAGACCGAATGGAAGATGAAACGACCGTAGCAGAATCTTATCGAACCGCGCGCTTCGCTGCTAATGCAACAGCTTCTCAAGCCTGGGGCAGGATTATATTCCACGAACGTGATGCGCGCCAACGACTCAATGATCTCGAACCGCGAGTCAGCAATGTTGAACAACAACACCTCGCTATCGAGCCGCGAGTCGCCGCTTTGGAAGCTGGGATTCATGACGGAGGTTATGAAGAATATGCCATTGAGATGGACAATACGAGCAGAATCACGCGCGTGAGAAGATACTGCCCGGCCGAGGAAATGCAGAAAGTCGTCAAGTTTACACCGAAGGTGAGGAATCACTTCACTTATTTTCACTCTGCTGTCTTCCAACACATCCTTTTTCTGCTGGTCGGAACTCAAACTAATGAGAGCCTTGTTTTGCAGTCATGTACTTTCATGATCGGATCCAGCAGCAGTGCAGTAGCTCCAAGACGCTCAGGCCGATTGCAGGAAAGAGGGGAGAGAGACGAACTCGAATAAACGAATAAGATCAATCGATGATTAATCAACGAAAAGAATACTTTGGAGGTACTGGATAACAAAACAAAGCTTGCGACGTACGATCTTTTTCATTGGTCTAGGGATATTCAACATTACAAGCTCCGCTAAGAAAATGAAGGACGGAAAATTAAGGAGGGGAAAAAAAAGGAGCGCCTTCTCTTCACTTCTCGCCAAAGGATTTTTTTTTAATAAATGTATAACTAGGAATACGCGAGTGTCATAGACTTTCATTTATTAATAGTAGCTGGAGATAAATGGATATCCCCCCCCTTCTTGTCCGCCTTCATTAAACGAACTAATATAATTGTATAAACAAGAAGAAAAAACTATAAATTTAAAACACATCGGTCATCTTAATAGGGGGGAGAAGGAAGGCATAAACAAAGAGGGGGTATATAATAATACCCCTCCGCGACTTTCACTGGACTTGTCCAGAACAAGCAGGACCGCCTGCGAAGCTCCTTAAGTGGATTAAGGCATAAGAAGATAATATTAATAATTACAATAACCTTAACGGCGATAAGGAAATAGATCAGTGCTTAAGGACGAGCTTTTTCAGAAGGGGAGAAGTAGTATGACGGCTGTATGGGGCGTTATTAAGTGGCCGATTGAGGCACGTGCGGAACCCTACCAAATTTGTTAACACAATACCACAAAGTGCAATTAATATTTTGTTACCTGCCTATTACGCCTTCGACAATCATGAAGACGTTTATAATAATAATTATACATGTATTGAATTATTCCTTGATCAAACTCCTCTTCAAATACTCTTGTAAACTTATTCAAAGCCTCCTTCTCTGTACGACTCCTTCGAGCAAGGAATAACTTCTTTAAAGGATGCGCATACGACTCAAATATCGACAAATCGGGAGAGTTTCCCGGCGAAGTTATATACGGAACGTTATTTTTTGCAAACCAAGCTTTCTTCTTCTTTGAATCATCTGCTGAATCTTTATTTTGCCAAAGCGTAAGGCCTCGAGCAAGGAGGTCGTCCTTAATTAACGGAAGGATTTGCTGTGTATAAACTTCAGTTGTCATCTTGCCGTTCGAGTTGCTCGAGACTTTGTACGGAATCATCTTCTTGTATTCGTACCTAATAACAACGAAAACGTTTAAAAGAGGTAAGTGATCATCTTCTCGAGCTTTCGCTTTTGTGTCTTTTGAAGTAGTCTTTTTCAAGTAAACGTTGCAAGCTTTCTCTCGACTCTCTTTCCCTCTTCGACGTTTGACTCTCCAAGTAACTTGTGGCCTAATCCCGAGGTGAAACTCATCGCAAAAAACAACGTCTTTCCAATTCTCCGAGTGAGGTCAAATCTGTAATTGCTCGGTGCAATGTTCTCATCGAGCTCGAGCTTGAGACTCAAGAAGCTCCTTCTCTTCTTCGCAAACAGCGTTAATGATATTCTCGTCGTCTCCCATAGCGATTTGGATTGCTTTTGGACGAATCGTTCGTTTTCCAGGTATGCTCTTTTTCGTAGCCTTTGGAAGCTCAACTCTAGCGCTTTCGACGATATCTAACTAAGGAGCCCCTCGATCGATCAATAGTACCGAATCGTCATCCAAATAATCTGCGATTGCAGCTGTTTCGTTCCGAGTAAGGCTTCTCTTTCGACCTCGAGGATCAGGCCCTGAATCAGGTAAATTATGACGAGTGCGAACCTCATAAGAGCGTAGTACTCGAGACTGACTTCGTTCAGTAACACTAGAGATTTGTTTGACGATGTCGCATGAGATAGGGTTGCCGGTAAGTTGCTCAGCGAGTTTGAGTGCTATAATAGCCGTTCGAGCTGGTGTTCTAATATGGCCGTCGCCACTAGTATGCTTAAGATCAGGAGGAGGAGTATAAGGTCGCGCGCGCGACTTGCGCTTCTTTGCAGTCCTCGTAGGAGCCATGGAGTATTGTAATTAAGAGGTTTGTTTACATGTAAATAAAGCTATTTGGTGGGGTGCGCACGTGCCTTAATCGGCCACTTAATAACGCCCCGTACAGGACGGTTCGTTCGGTTTGTTCGGTTCGTTCGGTCATTTTGTAGAGCCTAGGTAGATATGAGTTTTACCCGCAATTTCCGAGTAAGCGAGATAACTCTCCAATTCTCCTTCACCTCGCTTAGCTCACTGCTCTTACCTACCTTCACATTTTAAACTCTTATTTCTTAAAAACCTTTTAATGAAATTATTCCAAATTTCGTTTCAGCTTAACACCGATATAAAGCCTCGATATACCGCAGATGACGTTCAAAGAGCGCTAAAAGAAATTGCAAAAAGGAAATCCGTACGCAAATCGAGTCTCGATTAAGCGATCCTTAGGAGCAAACTTCAAGGAAGGATCTATGGCCGCGTTACTATAATAAAAGCTAAAGAACCTTTTCAAAGGCTTTCCCCGGTTCAGGAATAACAACCCTAGGCCAAAACCCTACACATGCACAAAGGCGCATTTTGGCTGCTAGAAAGGACGCTACTCCTCTTGGAAAACGATAAATAGCTGGCTTTATCAGACGGAATTGTTGGAAATAGTGCCTTAGGCTGACAGTGGTAACTGATTAATGGCAAAGGCCGCTGTGGTGGCAAGAGCTTACCGAGCTTTGCTACTGTGAGTCACAGGCTTGATAAGCCTGTAACTTGGGTTTTTAAGCACCGAGGGTGCTTATAAATGGGGGCTGCCTATCACTGTAGAATAGTCAGTCGTGTTAATCAATTCTTGCGATCACCTATAATCCCCAACGGAATCCTATCCTTAAGACCTACGTTAAACCTTTAGCTTTGCCTCAGTTGCCTCGTTGATCTTGTCTTCCCTCGAGGTAACCTCGAGGAGTTACTTATGTAAAACCTATGTAAACAATCGGATAAGACGTGCCGGTCTAAGTTCGCCGCCGGGGTGAGGTGGTACGTAATGGGGCTTAGAGGAAGATTATAAGAGGAAGCTTCGTAAGCTCTTAGCTCGTTTGACTTTCGGCTTTTAGAATTTAAATTAATTAACTTTTCATAGCAAGAAATCACGAAAAGAAACTGCGAGAGAGATCACGAGGAGAGACTACGAGAGACTATAAGGGGATACTACAAGAGGAGATTCTAAAAGGAGATTACGAGGGAAAACTACAAAAGAAGATTGTAAGAGAGACTACGAAAGAGATTACGAAAAAAGTAAGAAAAGTACTTAGAAAAATAAAAAAGGAAGAGAAAACAAAAGACTATTTATAAACTTTCGGACTCGAGAAGCCCGGGAGTTTAAGAAGTCTAAAGGTTCCTCTTTTATTTTTACTTTTATCTTCATATACTCTTCGCTTCACGAAATAAGGCTCTTAGCAAAGAAATCTACTCTTCAGCAGCGTATAAGTCTCTCTCCTTCAGCGTTTAATGCGCTGTAATTACAAGGGACCTCGAGGAATTACCTCGAGGAGTGCTTTTCTAGGCTTTTGGCGAGATTAAGTGATTTGATTGTTTCTTTCCTCCTGGCAGGGTCTTGTAAGGTGAGAGCCGGGGACTTGATCATAAGATATGTCTGAGGACTGAGAGCGTCAGCTGGGATGTACAGCCATTTCTCTGCTAGCTTGTTGGATGGCTGGTCGATTGGTAGGTAGATCATCCATATGCTCCTGCATGAGATATCCTTGTACGTACGGGAATTCCTTACACGTTTGTTTTACTGACGTTGAGTTTCTCACTCCCAAAGACTTCAGCGTATCGTATATTGAGCCCATTCATTGCGTCAGGCACAATTCTTTGGGCCCGGTTTTCAGATAAATAAGCGTCTACCCGCCTCATGGTCTTCTATTCTCATGAACTGTCTACTGTCTCCTCTCACTCAATCACCTGAAAGCAAGACAAAACTCGAAATGTTCTATTTTGGATTCACTAGGAAGTTCTACCCAGCTACTGCTGTGGCCGCTCTTATACTTACAAGTCTCGTCTCGTCGACGCCATTGAAGAATCTTGATCGTCAGGTCGTGGAAGATGAATATGATTTCATCATTTGCGGTGGTACGCCCTTCATTTCTTTCCAAATTTCCATCACACTTCGCTTTCCCGCCACACCCCCCGCTACCCTAACCCCTTTCCCTCTTTCTCATCTTTCCAAGCTTTAAACGCTGGCTGAGATCCAACTGTGTTGTTCAACCTCCACAACTTTGATATATCCTAATTATCTAACTTCTCATTCCATACAGGTGGCACAGCCGGTCTCGTGGTAGCCAATCGACTCAGCGAGATAAGTGGCCAGAGAGTCCTCGTTCTGGAAGCAGGGCCAGATCCGAGTGTCGTCGCTGCATATGAGACACCGGGTGGGAACCAATTTTTGGGCGGTACGTTCCACCCCCATGATCTGAAGTCGAGATTGAGGTCACCCTCATCGTCGTTTCAGTCTGCATTTTGGAGTAACTCGTGTAGGCTGGTGTGCTTCAGTGCTGATTTGTTTTGTTGAGTAGGTACGGCTGTGGATTGGAACTTCTACACCACTGCCCAAGAGACTCTTGGAGGAAGGGTTTTGCCCTACCATCGTGAGCATTTCGTTACACACATTCACCTCTTTGCTTCCATGTCTTTCAAAAAAAAACTCTTCAAAGTCAAGACTGATATTCTGTAGGTGGTCGTGGTCTTGGCGGAAGTAGCGTAACCAATGGTCTTTACTACGGGCGTGGCTCGAAAAGTGTGTACGACCAGTGGGCCTCCCTCGGTAATCCTGGCTGGAGTTGGGATGAGGTATATCCTCATTTCGTGAAGGCAAGTTCCGTTTCCAATTCAAGATAATCATGATCGCTAACCATCATCTCGCAAGTAGCACACACACTTCAATGCCCCCAACCTAGCCAACGATTTCGACCACTCATACCAAACTTGGGACCCCACTGCCTACTCGTCCGGGCCACTCGAAATCGGATTCCAAGGTTACGTTCCCCCGTCAAACGTGGCATTCATTGAGGCTTGCTCCGCGGCCAACATTCCTCTGGTACACGAACTCAACAGTGGGAATAACACCGGGGTGAAACAGGGGACTGGATGTCTGGATGCGAGGTTCAGACGGAGTTCAAGTTGGGACGCTTTTGGGAAGGAGGCGAGGGGAAGAGATAATCTGGATATCTTGCACTGGGCGGTGGTGCAAAGTTTGAGCTTTGAGCACAGTGAACAGGGCAAGAGGGCGAGTGGTGTTGTGTTTGTGGACGAGCCGACTGGGAGGGTACATGTTATCAAGGCGAGGAAGGAGGTTATTGTTTCGATGGGAGCTTTCCATTCACCACAGCTGATGATGGTTTCTGTGAGTTGGTGATCTAATCTTGCCGATGTCTAAAGTTCCTCGGAATCCACGAAACAGTTGCTGATCTCGAGTAGGGTATCGGACCATCAGAGACTTTGGAGAAATTCGGCATCACACCTGTTGTCATCAACGAAAATGTCGGGCAGAAGTAAGATATACACGTACCCTCTTTTCACTCTACTCCTCAACTCGATCAACAGTCAAAGATGTAGAGAGAACCAACCGCTAACCTCTATTCACAGGATGAATGACCACAACGTGTTTAGCATCATGGCACTCTCCACACCTGTCGCCTCGACCAGCCAAGTCAATAACAACATCACGAACCTAATCGCCGCACAAGAAGCCTTCTACGCCAACCTAACAGGACCCTACACTGCGCCCTCAGGAATAACTAACGGCTTCCAACAACTTTCGAACGAAACGTTGATCGCTATCGGGGCACAAGCTGTTCTCGACGCAGGGTTTGTGGATAGAGCACACGTGGAGATTCTGTACGAGAGTATCTTTTACCCTGGTGGGACAGAAATTGAATATGTACCTGAAGGAGCGGCAAGTTACGTGAGTTTGACGGCGAGTAGTCTCGTGGCGTTGAGTAGGGGGAATGTTACGCTGAGGAGTGCGGGGATGGCGGACGCGCCAGTGATAAATCCGAATGTGAGCTTTGTTTACTTTCTGCCCTTCCTCGCTTGTCAGAACACATTTCCTACCGTCTCAGGTTCTATTTCATCTCAGCACTATTCTCAAGGAAGCATATCATAACACGTAAGAAATGACAGAGCTAACTTTCACAAAAGTACTACTCCCACCCAGCCGACCGTCTGATAGCTATAAACGCCTTCCACGACCTCCGCAAGATCCTCGCACATCCCGCACTAGCACCCTTCATCCTAAGCGAAGTGTCCCCCGGACCAAACATAACCACTTCCTCATCAGATGACGAGATATTCTCCTACATCAAAGCGAACACGATACCTAATTGGCACGCCAGTGGGACGAATGTCATGTTACCGGAGGAGGACGGTGGGGTTGTCGATGCGCGATTGAGAGTTTATGGAGTGCATGGACTGAGGATTGTGGATTGTAGTGTTATTCCTGTGCTGCCGGATGTTAATATTCAGGGACCGGTTTTCATGATTGGTGAGAAGGGTGCGGAGATGATCAGAGAAGATTGGGGCCTCTGAGTCGGAGACATTATAGCAGGGCGAGACTCGATTAGGATTGGTTTGTCAAAGGGAACTGGATGGTTTGTCAAAGGGAACTGGATGGTTTGTCAAAGGGAACTGGATGATTTGTGACATATTTGATAAAAAAAAAAGTCCTGCCAGAAAAACGCATTGCACTCAAATCGAAGGATGAGAATACAAAATATTGCCAGGTGTCAGAAAACGTAACTCAATCTCGAATAATCAATCAACAAGAAGGATGCAAGTAACAAGAACTTGGAAATGAAGCATGCGAGCTTATTTAAAATAGCGAATTGGGATGGTAATAATAGATTGTCGTTTACGACATACCGTTCTAAATTTACAGAATCTCTAGTAGGGCAGACAGAAACCATTCAGCCTTTTCAGCGTTGGACGGACGGGTTGCGTCAGTGGAGTCGGAGCACAACCACAGGTGTTGACTTTGGCGCTAACAGGTACATTAGCGCTTCAAGTATAACGAAAGTAACAAACTATTATGCTGTTTCGCGTTAACTTCTTCTTCTGTTCTTATCTGTTTCTTCGAAGATTCCTTATTCTTATATTAATAATCTGAACTTGCTAATGCTTCTCCGGACTCACTAAACGTCGATGCAAAAAGGGCCGTGCGAGTAAGATCTGAAGAATATATATATGCAGCTCTTAGTGCGTTGCCTCATGGCATTGCTATACCCTCTCTCTTTAGTCTTACCTGCTTACTCTCGGCAAAGGGTGACAGAGCACTTCCAGAAGTTCTGAGAGGGGAGGCTGTAATGTGGGCGCTGCTTCAAGCAGTCTAGCCGCTAGTTCTATATTACCATGCGTGGCTGTTAACGGGATCGCGAAGGAAAGAAAGAGGTATTTGAATGTGTAGGCTTTTTGGGATAAATTGCTGCAGTACCTTCTCGTTATGCCATGACTCCCTCCTGACCAGTAACTTGAAGGCTACAGCACCTTGCAAGAACCACCAATGCTGATGCATCTGTCCCCTAGCATTGTTGCAATACCAATCGCTGCTTCATAGGTAGGGACACCAGGTCTGCCTGTTGTGGACAAACGGAACATAAAATAAGGCGAAGTAGATAAAGCCGACCATCTCATTTCATAACTCGGCAAAAGGCTAGAGGACAATGATGCCAATAGTATCCTCTGAAAAGAAGGGAATAAGTGCTTCGGCAATACAATCGAAAGACAAGACTACTATACTGCACTGCCATGTAACAGGAAAGAAGCAGAAATGGGAAATAGAAGCGTGAAGGAAAACAGGAACGTGGTCTATAGAAATGTAATAGACTGCAATGCGATGCGAGGAAAAGGAATTGTCAAATCCTGTAGAAGAATTGGGATCGAATGAATGTAAGGGCCACTCAACTTCCCAGATCAATCAATCAATCAATCAATTAGTCAGCTAGCCCTAGCTCTTGAAAAATACCGCTGGCATGTAGGTAGCTATGAGGAAGGCTAGCGCAAAAGCTTCAGACACCCATCTGCCGTTTGCCAAACTTCAGAAAGAAAGAAAGAAGGGAAGAATGAGATTGCAAAACCAAAGTCTCTCGACTTCCACGTAGAAACATAGATTATTCCTCTCCTCTTTCCTCAGATAATCAGATACAATACGCGGAGACGACATGTAATTACAGTACACCCAGTAACCCAGCTCGGTCCCGAATCTCGACGAAACGCCCCGACCAAGTTCACTCAATCTCAATCCGACTCAACCTCCGCCACCCCAAACAAAACTCGGTGCTCGAAGTTCATGCAAACTTGCCGTGTAAATCTTCCCGGTCGGTCAAACCACAAAAAAATCTGGAGAACGACGCGCGTATATGTATCGATCGGGGATTCGAGGTCCTGGACACTCGACTAGTGGCAGGCTTGGACTTGTATTTTAAACAGATTTGATTTGAGGCGTGCTTGGTCCCGCTGAGGCTGAGGCTGAAAAAATCCCCCTCCCGGACGAGGGCTTGTTTGAATGAAACTTGCGGCTTGAAGAGGGTTTGGGTATATTGGATAGTGGAAACTTGGAATTGAAACTCGGTATTGAAACGGAACGTCGCATCACATCCTCGCATCGTTGTGGTGGGATTTTTTCTCTCTCTCTCCAAGACTCTTGTGGTGCATTTTGGGATCAGATCTATCTCTTGGAGACTTGGATTCTTGGAAGCAATGGAGAGATGCAGCCTTTGCCTGTCTCTGATCGAAAGAGGGAGTCGGGGAGGAAGGGAAGGAAAGGAAAGGATAGATCCCGAGCCGAATCAGAGCGTGGGTGCAACACCATACACCACACCCCCAAGGTTCCAGCATGCTTGTTGTGCTACAGGATGGAGACACCTGCCTGCCAGCCACATGCACATGCACCTGGCTTATGCTTATCAGCCGAGCGCTGGGGATGGGATGGGATGGGTTGGGATGGCATCGCGATTCTCGGACTGGCTCACAGGCACGAGGACGCGTCCTGGGTACAAAGTGCATGCGATGCGGCTTCTTCCGTGGTACGGATACAGGTTCTTCCAGGTTATTCCAGAGTATTACAGAGAAGTGCAGTACAACCGTCTAACTATAACACAGCGATTATGCATGCATGTACTGTACCCCTGACAGACGGGTTGCGACAGGACAGGTGACGACTGGGACAAGTGACAGTGCTGCGTCATCGTGTAATCTGTTGGAGATTTCGATCCCCTGGGCCCCCAGGGCTTGCGTGCACTTCGTGGAGAAGGTTATCAAATGGCAGATTAGCTGGATCAAGGGAGATCCACATGACATGCCTGTCGGTCTATCTTTCTTGGATTCTGAATTCGTCGGCCTACTGATTGGATGCGTGTGTGGGTTGGAGATGTCTTTACAGTACAGCAGCAGAGCAGCAGGTAATTACTTGGTATGCCCCTCGCTTGTTTGATTCAGCGAAGTGGAAGTTCTAGTGGAATTTGAATTTGAAGTTTAAGTTTAAGTTTAAGTTGAAGGCGATTTGGAACACTACAAGCTCCCTCTCTCTATTCACGAGATCGACAAAACATAAACGAGTGAGTGAGGTTTACTAGCTTAAATAGGATGGAGTCAGCCATCCCGTTTCTTGTACCCCTCATCTGAGAACTTTGTCGAGTTCAGGTCCAATTGAGTTGGCTAGATTCAGGTACGCTACCCCTGAATCACGAATCGACGATGCGATAATTGGATGGTGAGGCGGTGCATGCAGGTACGTGCTAAAAAACGAGAAGAGATATCCAGGGGGCGCTCGCTGCCAGCTATGAATGGCTGGAGAGGGGGAGGGGTTAAGCGCAGGGGGACTCGAAGTATCGTAAGCCACATGGCAAGACGGAAGACAGGAAGGACCAGACGGAAGTCGGAAAGTAAGCCAAGGGAAGCTCCAAAGGGTGTGTATTGTACAGTATCGCGGGTGAAGAATTCAAAAATGCCCAAGATGTAACGTACTTGTGTTGTAGGTACGTACGTTCGTACGTACGAGTACACGCTTGCCTCGGGAATATTTCCCAACCTAGAGGAGAAATAATTTGCTTGATCTGCTGGTGTTAGAACCGGTCCTCTCATCGTAGAATTAGGACACCCTGACTACCGCTCTTTCGAGGGATTGACTGCGCACAAGGAAGGTCAGGCAGGTCGTTAGGACTTTCAGAGTAGGTCCAGTACAGTACATGTGGCTTTATTTACGAAGCGGGTGGTGCTCGCCAAAGGTCAAGTTCCACTGCTGCTGTCGCGAGTTTGGTGTTCGGTCGTTCGTATTATGTGTATCATCTACCTATGGAAGCACAGGAATCGTGACCGCATGGCTGAAATTCTCCTTCCGGCGGTACACGACGGGTGTGTGCGACTGATACGTAAACTGATTATTTACTTCGGTGCTGGGACAGTTCTTCATCCCACTCACACTCTCTACTGTACCGAGTACAGCCTTCCATTCCACTCCCGATTCTCAAATAATCCACCAGCCCTGCCGTCACCGAAAACACATCTCATACCAAAACGGTTTTCCTCCTCTGACGAATTTGGAAGGCTTGGCTTCACATCAATTAATTACCCTTTCCCTTCCCCCTGGATCGCCAACGCCACCATTCAGACCCTGACGCAACTCCGCAAGCCGGTGTCTTGGAGGCCTTGGCGTGTAGAAATAGGAGACGTAGGGATGCAAGCTGCACGCACGCAAAAGCAGACACTCACTATGATTTGCTTTGTTTTGCTTTGCTTTGTTTTGCGCTTCTCTTCCTCTCTCTTCCTTTCTGGCCGCGGCCTTTGCTCTCCCATTGCTGGAATTAATCACAGTAGCCCGGGCCTGGATACCAGATACTCGTACGTCCGCGACGCTACCTATACCCAAGTTAGACGGCAGACTTGAGCCGACGGGACGCTTCTACCAATCTAATCTACGCCCTGGCACTGGCACGCGTCTGATCTGATGCGAGCTCGTCTTCAATTGGATGCCTCCCTCCACTTCCACTTCCATGGCTTCAAGCCAAGGGGGCATGGGCAGGGGCAGGGGATCACTCTCTCTCTTCCTCTCTCTCTCCAGATGGATGGGTGGATAGGTTCGGTATGATTAATTATAAGTTCCTTCCAACCTCCGCTCTCACTTACCCACTCCACTTCCTGGCCTCTTTTCCTACCCTCTGGCGCGTCTTCCCCGCCCCCGACCGTCGTTAATACTCTATCTACGTCCGTCATCTTCTGTCTTTCTCCTCTGCGTCTCATCTTTATACCGTCTGAACTCTCTTTCTCAGACGCCGTTAGTCTCTGCTTTTTCATTGCTTCTTTCCCTCATTCTTCTCCTTGTCGCCCATCGTCAACACACGCCTCAATTTGAACGGCACCCTCGATCCCTTCTAGCTAGAGCCCTTCCCACCTTTCTGCGCCGTGGCGTACTCCTATGTTTGCATATCAATAGACCAGAATGACGACAAAGCCCGAGAATGTCAAATGGGTGGATGTACGTTGTCCTGCTGCCATTCCACCCGGATTGGACCCATCCCCCTTGGACACTCAACTAACACGACACAGGGCCTCCGCGGATTTGCTTCCCTTCTAGTCGTTTTCACCCACATCTGCAGAGCATTCGATGAAGACCTCTTCAAACCCACATCCGCCGAAGGGGCACCACCTCGAATCCTTCAATACCCCATAATCCGAATCCTCTTCCAAGGTCGAATTGGCGTAACCATTTTCTCTCTGGTAACAGGATACGTGTGTGCTCTGAAGCCACTACGACAATGTCGGGCAGGACAACAAGATGCCATGTTCGCTGGGGTAGCAAGGAGTGCATTTCGACGAGTTCCCAGACTGATTCTCCCAACAACAATGGCTACTACCATGATCTGGTTCTTCTGCCAATTCGGCGTCTTCGAGGTGGGGAATAGGGTCAACAGCTGGTGGGTGAACTACACTTCGCCGAACATTACGCCGTACATTGGAAACGCGGTCATGGATCTGATACAGCATTTAATAACGACCTGGACGAGATCATGGAATGTTTACGATAATAATCAGTGGACTCTTCTCCCACTTTTGAAGGGCAGCATGCTTGTCTACATGTTTCTCGTGGCAACTGCTTTCTGCAAAGCTAGATACCGGATGATTCTCGAGTTGGCGATGTTTGTTTACTACTACATCAGTAACGATTGTGAGTTCTACAGTCTACGGATGTCAAGGAATTTGCGCTAACAGATGCAGCTGCTTTTGGAATGCAATTCTTCTTCGGGGTCTTCCTTGCAGACCTTTCCCAACATCCCCCTCACCAGGCATGGTGCGCAGCTCGAAAATGGCCAGCGCGATTCCTCTCTCCAGCGCTCATTCTAATCGGCCTCCTCCTGGCCTCCTACCCCGAAGACAAAGCCCAATGGATGCGATGGTCCGAAATCATGGGCCAAACCTCTGTTTACATCTTCCCCAAAGACAACGAGACCCCGCGATTCTACTCAGGCATCGGCCTCGAGTTCATCGCGCTGGGAATCCACTTCTCCTCCCCTGTCAAGAACGTCCTTTCGAACAAATATCTCCTCTGGTTCGGGAAGAACTCCTTTGCTGTCTATCTTCTCCACGGCTCCCTCCTGCGCTCCCTCCTCGTCTGGATGTATTTCGGCTTCCAGGTACCCGCCGACATCAGACACGAGGACGGACACGTTACACCTGGTCCGCCGCTGACGATCTGTGGGCGCGCGAGATGGTATTTCTGGCTGCCGATCTGGTTTGTTATTCTTTACTGGGTGGCTAATCTCTGGACGAAATACGTGGATCCCCTGTGTGCGAGGATTACAGAGAAGTTGGTCAGATATGTTTTCGAGGACCAGCCAGCGCCTAGTACGGAGAAGAGAATCCTGCCGCAGTGAAGCGCTCATAACGGATGGGATTCGAATCACGCCGTACTTAGGACGACGAATGGAATGGGACGAGTGGGCCAAATGGAGTCAAGAGGAGGGGAGATCTACACGATTAGATTTTGATCTAGATCTACGACATTTATTTTCGGGGCTCGATAGATTCGAGGGGCATAGCATCGCTCAGAGGTAGAGCTATCTACCGAGCGGAGGCGCTGGGAGTTATCTTTTCGCCATATATTCCCATTCCGATTTGGATTCGAATATGGGACTTTACTACATTTTTTTGGACAAAGACAAGAGGGGACAGCATTTTGCTGGAGTTTTTGGAGACAAGCATTGGTGGGAGCGAAGTCGAGAAGGATGTGGCTCGCTCGTATCTACCCGGTACAGCTACAGGAGCTGAGAAAAGAGGAGTGGGGAAACCTGTATATTCATCCCGCGCTGTATGTACAGTTGTCGATCAGAGGACCTTTTTTTGTGTGTGTGTCTAGACATATAATACCCAACCAATCAATGATGATTTCGTTTGTTCACGGCTTTGTTTTCATTGAGATGGCTGGCTTTTTGCCTTGGTGCATATCTCGTATTTCTCGTGTTTAGCCACACTAAGTTTGATGGGTTGATGTCAAGTACAAACGAGTACGAGCCCTCGGAGGGTCTTGGTATTTGAGGTGTGGTGTGGTGTGCTCTGTGCACAGTGAGGACGCGGAAGCATGTTTCCTATTCATTCGTCCCTTGAGAGGATCAAGGAATAGACCAAGGGAGATATACTATTCTGAACCCCCCCCCCCCCCCTTTACGGAGTTATATATAAAATAAAATAAATATTAAAAAAGAGAGAGAGAGGGAAATAAAGAGGAATAATATCCGGCTGCTCTTGCCTTACTACTCGTGGGCTGTCGGTGTTGTTGTTGATATGTACTGTACGTGTTCGAGGAGGGGAGTGAGAGGATGGATTGAATAAGGGATGGAGGGCGAGATAGGAAAGATGGAGGGGGAAAGATTAGCTGGAAAGATAGATGCCAAGTCCGCGTCGGAAGCGGGGCACTGCATTTCGGTTCCCTAGGAGACTCAAACGCAATTAATTGGGTGGGCCGATGCTGAACGTCCAAGACTCTCGATTCTTTAAGCTGGTGGTTGGTTTTTATACTGCTTGCTGCTGCTGTTGCGGTATGTCTATGTTTATGTTTATGTTTATGTTTATCTTCATGTTTATGTTTTATTCTTTGCTTTCGTTTACAAGATCTTGGAATGAAATTTTTGGCGTCATGGATACTGTATGATGGATGCTTAGGGTCTTGGGAGGCTTGAGTGGGGGCTTGGGACGTTGGACTTCGTGGGTTGAAGATTTGGGATTTGGAGGGTTGGATTTTGGATCCTTGGGTTTCGATGTCCGGACTGCTTGAATTGGGGGATTTGGAATTGGGATTAGAGAGGAAAGAAAGATGGAGGTCGAGGTTACGATCAAGGGGGTCTTTTAAGACGTGGACGCGGATGTGGACTTTGAGTTTCGGTCTTGAGACATGGGTTTAATGGTCATTTCTAGCTCTAATAATACATTTTAAGCGCTTTTCTTAAGTACTTATCTCTTTATTCATCAAAACGATTTTGATTCCGTTGTGGATATTTCTTAGGTTATTGATGCTGTATTGATATTCTGTTCTTTTAGTATTGTGCTCAGTGATGGGATTTGAATCATATCGAGTCAATTCTTGAGGAAAGCAGAGTCAAGAGTGTAGAGTCTAAAACCAGAGGTTCGCATCAGCTGCATTACTGGATAGAGACGAGTTTGGCTTACTGGCTTTAGCATTTTGCAGGAAATATGCTTCAAATCGTGAGGACGATGAATATGTACTGAAGGAAGGAAGCTGGAGGGGGGAGGGGAGATATGGGGTGTGGATGAGAGATTGAGATGGATGAACACCTTTGTATGGTGCTTCGAGACCTGTGAATGAAAATGGATGGAGTTTGTTTGGTGGGGTGTATGACTTCACTTCAACTCCTTCTCTCCTTCCTTCCGTGCCTCCCCGCTTGTTTCCACAGAGAGCTGGAGTGGCCACGAAAGAATAAACGCGAGAAGTAGTCAGTGCCATGCGAAGGTGAAAATATCTAAATTACACAAGAAACACTGGTTTTGTTCCCACTCTCTCGAGTGGTCGATGGCCAAGAGGATAGATTCGGCATTGATTAGGTTAGAGTTGATATTGTTACGAGTTCCTATCGTTTCTCGTATTTTAGATCGAGTTTCATATGTCTGTCGCTCTTTGAGCCATGGGTAGAAGTCAGCTTATGGAGCAATCACAGAGCTTAGTCACGAAAGCACTTTCGAACAGGCAAGATTACATTGGGACATGCTTCCATAGCTATATCTGCTTTCAACCCTTCCCCCCTTCCTCTTCTTACGTTTACTTCCTCATCAATCCCATCCCATCTTATGCTCGTAATTCGTTTCCTTCTCTTCTCCCTATTCAAACGTTTATGAAGCCGATGAGCCTATCGAAACTGAGATATTCGCCTCACCTAGTAGCAATCTCATTATCAATCTTCACACAGAACACGGAAATTTGGGTACTTTAGATGCTACTCCAGATCAAAAGTGGTTCAGTTCACCTGATAGTAGCTAGATGGATGGAAAGTGGAAAGAATGGGAGGGGACAGAAGGGGAGGGGAGCAATAGCCATCTTTCTTTAGAACGCGAGATTCGGTAGCTACGATTGAACTTCCCCAATTTCAGTAGAAATTAAGTTTGGCTATTGAAGGATATAAGGCAGCATCTTAGATTGCAAGATAAGTTTAATGAGACATGAAGTCGAATACTGGAACCCGATTTTTTACTCTGGGGTCTGGGTGACTGGGTCTGATGGGTTTTGATACCGAGAACAGGAAATGTGGCGATTATATATATGGCATCAATCAATCACTGGGGACACTCGGAATGGGGAATAACTATACCCATCTTTTCTTACTTGCCTAAGGTACTTTTTCTTCGCCCACGGCACACCATTGCGGCCGACCCAGCCATGACATCTTTGCTCGCCAGGTGAATAAAAGCCCTTTGATATCACCCAAGCCCGGCAAATGAGTATAGAAGTTCACTATCATATATCATCGTGTGACTTTGGCTTGGAACAAGACCACTTTACACACAAATACCATAATGTCGAGGTACTCAGGTACTCGACTGTTCAAGACCAATATCTCCGCAGAATCTGTCCGTTTACCAGAGAAAGAATTCAGTATAATAATAATTGATTATTGACCACTAGTTAAGGTCAAATGGTACTCTAGGATATGGGGTGATCTGTTCGAACTCGAATAAAAGTCATGGAGAGGCTGCTCGACGAGACATGAACGCAGTTCGGAGATAATTATTTGTTGGCGAGATCACACCGGTTTTGGGAAGTCTCTGTTTGGCGAGGCGAATAAGAGCTTACTTCTAAACCAACAGCGGAATATGAAAACAATGTTTCTTGTGTGTGTTTCATGGAACGTTGTTCCCCAGCGGTTCGGATGAGTCCGTAGATAGTACAGAACTTGCATTTGGAATTGTGGACGCCAGGTATGAAAAGAATAGCAACTTTCGACATCATCCGATCGAACGATTCCAACGGCGTCTGTAGATTGTGAAAGCACCTTCTATGAGATTGAGGGCGGGGAGCGGGGCGAATTCCATCGTTGACATGACGGATACGAATGTTCATACTCGGCGAGTGTGATACTGTACACCTGGCGGTTCATTCCGCTCTACTACACTGAAAACTAAAAATGATAGTCGCCTCCGAAACCCTTCCGGTACTGGTCCGACTCATAAGTGCGACAAATTCTATGGTAAACAGTTTATAGATACCCCTATGATGCTTGGTAGTGTAAGACAGGCCCCAAGTCTAAGTCCTGTAACGTAATGGAACCTCGCTTGTGCACTACATTGTCCACAACAGTCAGCCTGTTAAGCGAAATACTCCAAGTTGGATAACATACAGTGGCACTCTAAGTGACAGTAAAACATTCCTTGCCTTGATGAAAAAGAAGCAATTATATTCAAGATTATGGACCTCCTCGGCATCCATGTCATCAGTGCTTCATTGGGACAGGTGTGCTTCTGCCCCCTTACAGCGTCGCTTCGCTTCAGCATGATGCGATTTATATTCGCCGTGAGGTTGCGTGAGTGTAATGCTGCCTGCTAAAAAATACCTCTCTGGAATCGGTAATGTGAAATGACGAAGACCTTACTACTTTGGAACGGTGATGAAAATATCTGTCGATCAGAGGCATTCCTCCACTGACAAGTCGTAGGCGAGGACCACAGAGTCCGTAGAATTGTGACTTTCCTCGACGACTGTATCCAGTCCAGTAGACTTTTCGAAACCATTTATCTCTAGATACACGTAAAAGATGATGAACACTGGATGCACCCTCGATTTCTCGTCCAGGAGATAAGACCACAAACCTTGGGAGCTGCCATGAGATCTTCGAAAATGGCCCCTCCATATAATGATTATCACCACTCAACTCAAGACAATGGAAACAAACTTCAAAAGTGCTTGCGTTCAAGCAGTGGAATGAGCGGGTGTTTCAGAATGAAAAGTTGGCTGTGGGAAAAGCTTTCTTATTACCTCGGGAGACAATCTTGGTCAGGAAGCCGAGCTGATCGATAATGTTCAAGGATAAGATATTATTTATTATCTGTATAGTTCCATCCGCTACTCCTCAGAATATGTACAAGAAGGCATACCAGAGAACCATACATTCGTAACCTTTTCAACAATCATTCATAAGTACACTCCATACTCCATTCATCTGTATATACAATCATCCAAACCCACTCTCACTCTAAGCCTTGAAGCAGTACTTGGTAAAGCAAGCAGTGCAAGCAGGAGGTAAGTTCTTGGCGCCGTCCATAATCGCACAGCCCAGGCACTTAGCCCACGCCGAACTGTTATTCTGGCTCATGACCGCCGCACCATTAGCAATAACCTGAGCGCTGGCAGCTGGGGTGAACTGCATTTGACTCGTATCAACATTTCCTCCAGCAGGAGTAGCGCTGAAATTCGGCATCCAAACAATCGTAGCCTTGGAGCTATCTCCACATCCGAAGAAGACGGGACGAGAAGTCAGACCGGCAGCGAGGAGGACAGAGGACTCGGGCACGAAAGGCATTCTGGTCAGACCGGCGGTTTGGGCAGCGAGGTAGGTGGCGTGCATCTCCTTGCCGGATGGGTAGTTCTTGTTGCCGTCTGTGTTGTCGCTTACGATGATCACGCTAATGTTGCGCTGGGGGAGGAGCATGGGGAAGATGGGGTTGATCTGTCCGGACTCGCCGCCATCAACCATGGAAAGCTTCTGTTGAGCCTGGACGAGTGGTGCCGACGCAAGCTTGTAGAATGGGTTGGGCCATGAGGCGAACAGGTCGGAGACTTGGGTGAACTGGATGGCTGGGATTCCAGCTGGGAGGGCACCGACTGCGGCGTTGGTTGCGGCGGCTGTGGCGGATACGTTGACGGTCTCCGTGAGTTGACAGAAGTTTGAGATCAGAGGCTCAGCAACGTCGAAGCCGATTCCTGGGTCTTGGAAGAGTGTCGAGGATGTTCCGGCAATGAAACCGAGGTTCTCGTAGGCTGTGGTGCATTGGCCTGTAGGCGCGCCAGCTGAGAGGGAAGTACCGAGATACTTGGTGGGAGTAAAGGCAGCGATTCTGCTATCCCATGATCCCGTCTCGAAGGGTGTGAACTCCCAGAATGGAGCATCTGCGGGAGGCAAGCATGATGTGCCGCTGAGATCGACGTGCTGAGCGAGGATAATTGGGTATGGCACGGAGAACGACTTGAAGCTCCACTTCGTCGTTACCTGGGAAAGCAGGTTATCGACTCCTCCATTGGCACCGGGGAGGATTGCGTATGAGATAAGGCGAGACCAAGCATCTGCAATGGTGCCCGGGAACCCCTGTGCTTGTTTGAGAAGAAGATCATTGTTGATCGTCTGGTAGACTGCGGCTTGGTTGCCAAGAGGGTTGAAGAGTCCATTGGAAAGGGATGTCTTCCAGATGGAGTTGAAGAGGGTGGATATCGTGGCGTAGTTGTTCGAGATGATTGAAGAGAGCAGCCATGAACCTCCTGACAAGCCAGAGTGATATGAGATTGCTTGGTAGAGGCCACTGGTGCTAACATAAGTATCCCGAATGTCGAGGGCTTGGACAGTACCGGCACCAGAGAGAGTAGCACGGAAGCCACCACCACTGCTCGTCAGGGCAATAGTTGGCATGTCACGGCTGAAGCTAGCTAAGAACAGCGGGTCTGTCTTCATCAACCAGAGTGCCAACGCGATGTCAGCATTGACCTTTCGAGAAACTCGGTAGTTCTCTTCGCTATCTGAAAGCCCACCGGCTGTAGTTCGGACGAGAGGTGTTTGTGGGCATGATGTGGAAATGGGTGCATATGTGGAAACAGTGCTAGCGATGAGTGTGGCAAAAGCCAGGAACGTGGAAGAATGCATGTCGGGCAAGGTCGTAGAATACGGCACGAAAAGAGAGAAAATTCAGCACAAAGCTGTGTAGAGGACCGTTTGAAGAGAGACTGGAATGTTTGAATTCAGGGAAAGCTTGACCTACACTTCGTTACTTGTACTCGATACAATTCCTTCAGATTTGATTAACAACCTCGGTGACGGGGCTTCCAATAATGCATTCTGCGACTTCGCCTTCAGGTCATCCCAATTCGATTTCAGACCTCCCTATAGAAGTGTGATCTCCGTCGCTTATTGACGAAGGCTTCTAGAAGGTGGATCAGTTCAGGGTCAAGATCCGCCTCCTTGCTGTTTCTAGCTTGTTCGCCGCGTAAAGATCCTAGGAAACGGAATTATCGAGTCAAGCATCATGGGGCGGGTTCATCGGATAACGCTAGGTACTGTACTAAATGCCCCGGAAGAGTATGTCGCCGAACTAGTTGTGCCCGTAAAATTGATCGCTTCAAATATTGCAGAGTTCTACGGACATGATACCATGAAGTGGCTGAGGTCTCGCTAGAATGACCCCTTTCATATTCTTACTAAGCCCTCGCAATCATCCATCCAGGGTCCATTCTGCTTTGACTCTTGTTCTGTCACTCATCACTAATCGACCTTCTCAGCTGACAACCTGTCAAGCGAGCCCGACGGCCTGGCCCGCCGCTGTCCAAATAAGCTTTGCACTTGTCAATTTTCCCTCCAAACATCCAAACTCCACACCAATTATTCCGAGACAGTTTGCCCTCGGAGGAGACGCTACACTGACTCGCGTTCTGAGAAGACCCGACAGGTTTCTCCCGACGCGCCCCTGAGTTTCCTTCCCATGCTTGCCACGTTCTGCGGTGAAGCCGCACTTTAGAGTTCGTCGCTATTGTTTTCCGCAATCGATGTCCCCCAAGTTTCTGGCTTAACCGAGGGCCAGTAATGGTCAGACTTTTAGGCTTTTTCTTCAACGGAGGTCTTTTGCTTAAGAACTCGTCCCGTTGAGCATTCCAGAAACGAGGCAGACCCATCACATCCCCCACTTCGCAGGCCCACTTCTCAGCATGAAGCATGGAAAAACGTGTTTGGAACGTGTCATGCCTCCTTCTACTTACGGCTACACTCCCTCTTTACCCCTGATGCTAGATCCTCTATCGAAACTAGCGAAGACATTATGTGCTAGTATTATGTCGCACCTGCCCGATAGAATGCTACCCAGAAGACCCCTCGAAGGAATTTCCAAGATTGGAGCCACCCGTTCCTGTCTTCTATCCTTCTGCGATTATTCGCTGAAACTTACTGCTTCGGTGCTTCGGTTGCGGAGAGGTGGTATCGTACCGGTGTGAGACCCTTTCTTGTCAACTTTGCACACACACACACACACACACACACACACACACACACGCACACAGTGGCGTCGTCATTCCCTATTGCACTAGGAGAATATTTGCGTTTCGGCCAAACTTTACACACTTAGTATGTATCGAGGTGGGTCTGGGCCTATTGAAACCCTCCCTTCGCGGGTTCATGTTTGATGTGCGAGGAGCACTTTTGTATTCTTAAAGTTCCAGCAACCCCATAGTCCGTACTTCTTTGCGGACCCAGTGCAGCGATCACCTAAGTAGACATCTCTCGTGTAACAAAAGAGCTCGTCGGGTATGGGATACACAACTCAGGGCAACGGGCCCGCCCTGTTAACTACTTGCATCGTGTGTATTGTCTTGACTTGGGTTTTCTTCGCTGTGCGGATATACACCCGGGCATTTCTGACGAAGGTATGGAAGGTGGAGGATTGGCTTTTCGTTGGAAGTCAAGTAAGTTGTCCAAGTCCACGATACAGGAGTGGAATACTAACAGAATGTAGGTGTCCTTCACAGTCTATTCCCTTATTTCGCTGCAGTCGACTTTACACGGAAATGGGCAGCTTAATAAAGATATCAATCCAGTGGATATTCCGATTGCGATGCGGGTAAGACGATCAATTTGCCGATCTCTACGCAAATGATTAACATGAATAGTATTTCTACTGGGGGGAGATCCTCTACGTTATCACTGCTCTACTGATGCGATTGTCAATCGGCTTCTTCATTCTGCGGATCATGACTCAGAGGGGCTTCATCTGGACAATTCGAATCACGATGGGCTTGATTACGCTCGCGTCAGTGATGCATCTGTTCTACACGATATTCCAATGCAAGCCGATCAAGTATTTCTGGCTACAGTTTTCCGGATTGCCAGGAAGATGTCTACCTGCTCCACAGGTGCAAGCTATATCGATCGCGTACTCTGCTGCTTCGGCTGTTGCTGATCTTACGTTCGGCATTCTGCCATTGTGCATCTTGTGGAATCTACAGATGAATCGCAGGGCGAAATTCATCGTGGGGGTGCTTCTTTGCGTTGGTATTGTGTAAGTCAACATCCCACTCGAGGTGAATCACCGGCTAATCAACGCAGTGCTGGACTCAGTGTGATTGTTCGCATCAAGTATATTGTTGAGGTCTCTCTTACGGAGGACTTCATGTTCGCTACAGCCGTAAGATACTTCCCTAATACATCTCTCCCATGTAAATTTATGCAGCACTTGGCTACCCAAGACCGCTTATATCTACCCGAAGGCTTGGATTGACTATACCATTCATCACTAGCATCTTTTTATCCTCATGCTGACATTTCAATCTTCCAGAACGTCTCAATCTGGGCACTAATCGAGCCTGCAATTGCGATCTGCTGTATGGCTGCCTCCACTCTACGACCACTATTCAAATCCTTGCGCGAGAAGACCTCCACACCCGGTAGCTACGGCCTTCAGCCCTCCGGACCAGGCAACCGCTACTTCAAGAGCGGATCGCACTCGCAGAGCACCAAGGAGAACAGCTTCGGCCTCAGCAGGAACCACAGCGGATACGTCAAGCGAACCGACAACCAGGAGACGGGCAGTTACGACGATGCCATTGCGCTGCGGACTATGGTTGTAGGTGCTAGTGGGAGGACGAGTGAGGGCGACGACGATACGAAGGGCATACTGGCGAGTACGACGGTGGAGATCACGAGGTATGATAGGAGGGGTGATGATAAGGCTTGAGAGTTTTTTTTGTCTTAGCGATGTTTATGTTAATGATTGTTCATGTTCGGTTTTCTTTCAAGCTGTATTCTGTTAGATGGCTTAAGATGGAACAGGATTCCGATGTGTATATAAGTTGCTGATGTGGAACGGTGTATTATATCCAAACCTAGAGAATTATTCCTTACCTTACCTTTCCTTTCAGGGATCCTTTGATTTCAGAGTCACTTGGTCATTTCTTCCACTGAAATGACATCTCTACCTACAATTTAAGCCGTGCCTAGAGTTGTTAACTGCACGGTCGGCAGAGATCTGATTGGACAAGACATAGTATTCATTGCCCTAGGTTGACCCTTGAACATGTAAACCTCGCCACCGCCATCCCAACCCAACCCAATCTATGAAAATCAACTCTGACCCACCATCCCATCATTCTCCTCTAGGTTGAAACAACGTCTCAACTATCCATAGATCTAGGTCCACCCCACCATCCCCAGGGTCATCCCATATGACCTGAAACCAAACACAGCATTCCATCAATGACCACTTCAAGCACCACGAAACTCACTACGAGATCGAAATCTTACCAACCATCGACTTCGTTTACCTGCTCACAGAAAGTTTCGGCTAATTTGACATCAAACTTGACTTTCTAACACCATAATCACTTCAGACGTGTCAGAGCAGATTTGCAAGAGCACTACAGAGGCCCAGATCCGTGTTGATGGAAGAGCGGGGATTGAGTTTACGATTGGTTTCTGGGCAGGATGGAACTTCATGGAAGGGATGTGTTAATACCCCCCATTAATACACTTTTCTGTCCTTTGCTCTCCTTATCCTCCTAATTTCACTTGTTAGAAATGCGACCTGGGTAGTAAAACCATGAAGCTACTCTCTTTTTAGTTCAATACGAAAGAACTACTTAAATTAAGAAACAACCCCCCTCATCGAAGCACTCCTCGATACCACATCTTACCAAAATGATAACATGAGAAGTTAGTTTATCTGGCTTAACTTCTCCGATTAAATAAATGTGTTTTTTGAGTGGGGAAGAGGGTTGACAACGAGAGTTGGGATACCACCGCCATCTCCAAGATAACAATGTCCCACCATAAGTGTGACAAAATTTAGAAGCCCAACATCTTGCCATTCACAAGTCTAGAGTGTTGCAACAAGACCGCGAAGATGGACGCGGGGAGGTGAGTAAGAGGCCTTGAATCGGTGATAGATGGTAGGATATATTTCCCGTTATTTCCCAACATTAATCATATTTGTGGTTCCTCCAGTCTTATTACGATATTGATTACAAAGACTTAATCCTGCGAGGTTATGCCGCTACACCTGGGAGTTTGAGGGTGCAAGAAGAAGTATTGCTTCCCGCTCGCCTGGCTGTGAGAGAAAACACAAACACATGAGAGAAAGCAGACCGAAAGGCATGCACGCAAGATCTTATACCAAGAGTTATAGATTAAATCTAAGCAAGCGAAAAAAAAAGCACAGCAAAAACGCCGATCATGAGCAGCGTAGTCCTTCCAAAAAAGCAATACTTCATTTGTCATCGCCTCCTAAAATGTCCGTTTCCGCTTCCGCTCGGTTAGCCATGAGTAGCCACTAGCCGCAACCGTCTGGAGCTTGGGTAAGTAAACAAGGCACTGTTGGCTTGGGTTTCTAAGAGCCATGTTCATGACAGAGGTTCCGTTCTACTTTGGAACGGATTCCAACTCCGCTCCTCTTTGCGATCTATCTCGGTTTGCAGAGGAGGTTTCGGCCGTACGACGTGCTCTTGGCTCTACTCAGACTGCTCAAGGATCGTGTTTTAGTGAAGCATATAGAAAGCAAAGATAGCACAGAATCCATACCTCATCTCGACACTCATTCTACTTCACGTACTGATATGCAAACTCCTAAATCTACCAAGCCTGACTCCACCCCCTCGCCCAGTTCCCAATCCAAAATCCATCATGCCATCCCTGCCCTCAGCTTCTTCCTCGGCATGGCAAATATCCCCTGCACCAGCACAATCCTGGCGTTCCCTCAGTGCTCTTGATAATCTGCACCTTAACACATCCGTCCCGATCCCTCCGGCTTCAGATCTAGAGCCTGGGACTGTGTTGGTGAGAATCAGAGCTGCGGCTTTGAATGCTAGGGATGCAATTGTGATTGCTCATGGTATGTTATCCCCACCTCCTGAATTGTGAGCTAAGTACGGAGGAGGTGGGACAGAAACAGGATGGATATGGACAGGAGATGCTAAAAGCTGAGCGATGATGTGATACAGATCCAATCTACCATATTCCCAACCTACCAGACCTCTCGCCATGCCAGTTCGTCTCCCTTCCCCTCCTTCACCGCGAAGAATCACAACCAAATAACTAACCTCCCCCGTCCCCCAGAGATGGCGCCGGCGAAATCGGCGCCACGGGTCCAAACTCCATCTGGAAGAAAGGAGACCGAGTATTCATCTGCCCTCTAAGCTGGGACGACGAAGAGAAGCAAGGCGTGCCTGATCTAGAGCAAGCAAGGCCTAAGGGGGCGGGAAATGTGCAGGGGACGTTGAGGACGTGGGCTATTTTGGTATGTCCTCACTCTCAATACCTGCCACTATTTACACCTTAGATCCTCCTCTCTGGTATGAAGTGAAACTTTACTTTGCCATTGCTTTTTTCGTTTGCTATAATTTTTTTCTTGGCACAATCTCTACCTTCGCTGAAGGACAGGGGTCTTCAATGCTGATGTCTACCCAAAGTCAGACAACGAACTCCTCCCCGCACCACCCCATCTCACATTCGAAGAGATAGCCGCTTTACCATGCGCAGCGGGGACGGCTATGAATGCTCTTTCTTTCGGGCCGTTGAAGATGGAGCGCGGGATGACAGTTTTGACGATGGGGACCGGGGGGGTGAGTTGTTTCGCTATTCAGGTATGATATCGTGGATTCGCTCATCTCATCGCTTACTCTGATATATTCTATCCTTTGGATCCCTGGTAGGGTTTGGATGGCATGGTAGCTTTATGCTATTCTAATCAGTGGATGAGATGCCGATACAAGATTTAGGCAAGAGCTCAACTAAATATTTCCCACCTCTAGCTCGCAGCCTCCATGGGCTGCACCGTCATCTCCACTTCCTCCACCGCAGGCAAACTCACTCAAGCCAAGTCCCTCGGCGCGACACACACGATAAATTACACCATCACGCCTGACTGGGATATTGAAGTGTTGCGCCTGACGGGCGGCAAAGGCGTAGATCACGCCCTGGACGTAGGCGGCAGCGGGACGATAGAGAAGAGCTTGAGAGCAGTGAGGCGAGGGGGTTTGGTGACTTGTATTGGGTTCCTTGGGGGTATGGGGAGTGTGGATGTGGTCATGGGGCTGATTGGGGGGGCGAAGATGCGTAAGTTGGGTTGAGATCTCATTCGGTTTCGTTGTGTTTAGTTGTAGATGAGACTTAGAGTGATATACTGACAGCAACTTGGAGACAGTAAGAGGCGTCTACGGAATCTACAAAACGCACTGCGAAGCCCTTCTCGAACTTGTAAACGAGCATCAGATCCACCCGCTCATCGCGCAGGTCTTCGAGTGGGAAGATGCTAAGATGGCGTTTGATATGATTATGAAGGGGGAGGTGGTTGGGAAGGTTGCTATTAGGGTCTGACAGTTTAGCTCTGATCTGGTTTTTTGAGAGAATTGGAGGGATTATGGATAGATGGTAGCGTTGAATGTCTATGGTGGTGAGAAGGTTGAGGAGATGATGTATGTTGACATTGTGGAGGAGGAGCCACTGACTAATATTTTCTTATCTTAGGAAGAATTTAGAATTTGAAACATTTTGGGAGGGTCAAATGCACTGACATAGAAATTCTGTCATACTTTCAAACAGAACTATGACATTTCGTTTGCGAGCTTACTCCATCTCGCTTACCATGCAAGGAAGCAAAACTTCGAAAGCCGCCAAGGGGAAATGTTGTATCACGTGATACAATTAAAAACCTGGTCAGTCAATCAACTTACCAACCAGGGTCTTGCGAAAGCGAGTGCCAAACTTGGTCCGATGTAAATCATCCAGCAGTAAGCCATCAAAATTAAGGATTGTAACAATAATTATGTACCTCCTCGGTCTCTCGAGATTGAGATTGGTTGGACAAGAGAAAAGCAGGAAATGAACTCGCAGGATTTCATTTGGAGACAGAATGGAAGAAGGGAAGTATATGCCTCTCTGTCACTAGACAGCCCGCAGGGTGTTGACACTAGACCTGTCCACGCACGCCTTAGCTATAATTTTCGGTGCACACAAGAGCAAGATAATGAGAAAAGGGGAATCCTTGTAGAGTCTTTGCACTTTATTCTATGGACCGAGTCTATGCAGCCATTCCCATGGCCAATAACCCGGTATTTCCAGTCTAGAGCCACTAGACGAAGTAAGTCAATCAGCCATTCATTAATCCGTGCAAAAATCTTGCTCTCGCTCTCGCTTGATCCGATCTAATCGATCAGAGGCAAATCTCAATCATGCCCGACGTACGCCACCATGATGCAGACCCCATCCATCCATCCACCATTCATCCAAATGGAATAGAATCCAAATCAAGCCGAACCAAACCGAGTTAAGTAAATTCCGCTGAATGAACCAGCCGAATTCCATTCAAGTAAAGTCCCCGCAGTCATGAAAAAAAAAAGACCAATGCAGCAAATCGATATCCGTGAATCCAAATTGCCTCATCATTGCTAGCAAATCTATCCTTCGGCTTCGATAGAGGATAGCTCGGCTTGGACGGATGACTTGGTGCCGATCTTCTTCATCTGCGTGTCCTCCAACTTCTCTCCTCCAGCGAGACGCATCTCCAGATCCTCGATAGCGCGGATCTTTTTCTGCAGACCTCGCAGCTTCTTGGCGTTGGGACTTCCTCCTCCTGGCGATGTCACGGATAGCTCAGGCGCATCTTGGATACGAGACGCAGCGAGGTTCAGGGACAGGTTGTTGACGTTGGCAACTGGTGGAGCCTGGGCTTGGTGTTGACCATAGCCGTTGTGGTTGCCGTTTCCGTTCTGTCCATAACCATTGCCATTCTGTCTAGCGTCCTGCGAACGACCTTGATTCGATTGGTAGGTGTTGCTACGGTATCGTTGTTGAGATGGGGTTCGGACGTTGTCTTGTTGACCCTTCGAGCGGCTCCGCTGATGCTCACGTCTGTCTCTGCGCTCTGGGCTTCGATTCTCACCAGCTGGTGCTGGACCATTCTCTGGAATAAGACCAGCAGCCTTAGCCTCTGCGTCCTTGGCCTTCTTTGCTTCTCGCTTCTTCTTGTTCTTCAACGCTGCCTTGGACAAATTCTCATCACCCTCCGCAGTTCCTGGGGCAGCTCCGTTGGCGGGAGCGGCTCCTGGTGGTAGACTGGCTTCGACGGTTTCGGCACCCGGTACTTGTCTTCGTTGCTTTCCAAAGCCGTTCGATCCGACCAATTGGGTACCATTACTGACAATGTGAGCAGCTCCTCCTTCATCCTCACGCTTGAAATGCAATGGGGTCGAAGTTCCACGAGCTCCCGGTGGTCGGTAGGCTCCAGCTGGCTTGGAAGGGGTCTTGACGGTACCAAGATAGGCCAGTGCTGATGCATGGGGGGTTGGGATCGGATGAAGCAGATCCCCAGCCGAGAAACTCTCGAACTGCTGAGGTCTCCACGCAACGTTGTAAAGCTCCACCATATCCTGGTTGTACATGATTCCACCTCCAACGTGCCACAAACGAATACCGTTGTCAACACGGAGTCTGGGACTCGTAGTGGCGGTCAAGATGTACTTGCTATCAGGGCTCCATTCGCAAACACTCGGGTTTCCACCTTCGATTGTACAGATCTTCTGATAGTCCTTTTCAAGATCATAAATATCCATCTGACCAGCCAAATTGCCGAAACCAGCCACCAAAACAAAGCGACCAGTTGGTGAGAAGAGGATGGTGTTTCGAGGACCAAGTGGGAATGTGTGGGTAGCAACGGCCCGCTGGTTGAAAATTGTCGTCTTTGCTGGCATGTATCCATAGATAACACCAAATTCTTTCGAGTTTGGTGACCATGATACATCATGAATTGGGCCCTCCTTATCCAGAGTAATTCTTGAATCAAATCCACCATTTGCGCTCAGCACATACAGTGTAGTCTCCCCATAATAACTCTTGCCCGTCTTGTCGACCTCAGTCTGTGCTAGGACAATCAGAGTAGTACCAAGCTGGTTCCACTTCAATTGAACCTTGTCCCCTTTGAAGAAAGTCTTTTGCGAAACAGGCGTGGTGAACTGGGGGACATTGAACACCTTGACGGCCGATGGTTGACCCTGCAAGTACTGTTAGCGAGTCCTTGAATGTCCATATTCTTTGCTTACCTTGCGCTCCGGAATGAAGACAGCCACAGAGTGGTTATTGCCTGGGGAAATGGCAAAGTCGGCAACCCCCTCGGCACGCAGCTTGTTCCAGACGGTACCCAAGTCACCACTTTCGTAGAATTGGACCTCGTTGGTAACAACACGGGCACAATATCTCTCATCGAAAGTGTATTGCAGGTTCCAGCCCGTCTGATTCTTCTGCACAAATCTGCCCACAACCTGTTTCTCGCCGCCTGCAGGAACGTCCTCCACGGTGTGCCAGACCTTCAGGTTCTTGACGGCATCGCCCTTCTCGTCCTTGGAGGGCCGCTCCCAGGTGATGATGTATGATCCTCGAGGAGAGAAGCCTAATTCGTACACGTTGGGAGTGGGGAGGGTTGTGATGACGTGTCCGACGGATGCATCAATAACTGACACGCCGGCGGTGGAGGCCCAGGCAAAATAGCGCCCACATGGCGAATAGACGGAGCAGCGAGAGGAACCTTCCGGCTTCTGGAAACCAGGCAAAGGCTCGTAGACCGGGGCGGCATCGAAAACGCCAATCTCCTTCAGGGTTCGGTAGGCAAACTGTGTAGGAACTGCCATGACTACTGAAAGTCACAGAGAAATCTGGGTGCAGGTTGCGTGGATGTCTTCTTGTCGCGTGCTATGCGGAGGTGTCTTTGCAGAGTTCGAGGTGCCTTGTTATGGGAGTTGGTGGTGAAAGGCTGACGAGTTCGAGATGCTTTGCTTTGTTTGGGCGGTGTCTGGTTTCTGGATGGATAACGGGGAAAAGCCGTTGGTTGTCGTGGTGGCACAGTGGGGGGTATAGACCAGGTAGCAGATCCGCGGATAGGCAGACGATCCTCAGATGGACACGATGAAGAAGAATGAAGGGGTTGGAATTGACTACACCGGTCAGGTAGAACAGATTGACGGGTACCGTGGGGATGGAGGCGCGTGAAGGGGAAAAGAAGAAGAAGCGGGCTGGGCCAGCTATTTTTCACCTTTGTGTTGTTAGCGAGGGCGAGACACTAGCGCCGGGACTTGGGGACAGGGAGAGCCGGCTGAGGAGGGGCGGGAGTAGGAGTGGCTGACGTGAAATCACAACACCAAAAGTTGAGACTCTTCTATATCTGCTCCAGGAATAAGATGAAGACCCAGAATAGATGAAGGAGGCGGTTTCTCATTCATCCAGGCTGAAGAGTTTTTATTCACAAACTCCTTTGTTCAGCTGCAAGACTGCGTTGGATTGGCTGTCATTGGCTGGCTCAGCCTCTCTCGGCAGACAGCCGAAGCCTCAATGACTCGTAAGGCTGAGAGGAGAGCTGAGTAGGCTGACAACCGAAAGACAGCCAAACTGATGAAGTTTGAGATGACATTCAAGCTGGTTCATATCTAGACAAACTCATGAATGGATACTTGGCACGGATATGAGCATGCTGGCAGTGAGTAATGACCTAAGCAAACAATTAACAGCAATGGCCTTGTCACAGGTCTCAGTCCGGACCATTCTGATAGCTTGCGTCCAACGCTGTCGAATGACGAATAATTTACTTCTGATGAGCCCTTCTGTTCCCGAGACACCAGTTCATTTTGATTTCGGACTGTTTCGAATATGGATCCGATTTAGACAAGGCAAGTAGGATTTTTCATGTGATAGCATGTGGCTTGCTAAGCAGTTTACAGCAACCTGCTGAGCTGGTCGGCTTAGTCCATATTGCCAACTTGCTAGCAAATGCTATATCATGGGAGGTTGGCTAATCTTATCGCTCAAAAGCAAGGAAAATAAATGGATAATTATAATTTGAATTGTAGTTTTGTCCATTTCATCCGGGTATCTTTTATATCATGTCAGTCACCTATCAACAATCCCATGTCATACCTTTTCCGTCGCAACAGCAGCAACCTGCTCCTTCGCTCCCACACCACTGCCATTCCTCTCCGCAACTCCCCTCGCACCCGCAATCTCCGCATCCTCTTTCCTCTGCCTCCTCCTGTCCCCCGCCGCCGCTCTCTTCCGAATCCTCTCCGCATCCTCCCTCATCTGTTTAATCAACGGACTCCTCGCCCGAATCCGATCACCATACTTATAAAACACAAACGGGATCGGTATTAAAGCCACCTGTACCAATCCCAGTAGCGTCCCAGCCCATTGTGGCGACATGGCAGAATACATTTTCGGGCCAGCCAAGGGTAACGTCCCTCCAACAAAGGATCGAACCACGCTATTTCCCGCAAGAGCAGATGCGGCGTAGATGCCATACGAACCAGCAATGTAGTTCGAGGCGTAGATAAAGACCAGGCAGTTCCCCGCGCCGAATGGAACGCCAGCTAGGATCGGCCATATCCAGTGGATGGTGATTGGGACTGAGGTCCAGGAGAACCATAATTGGCCGATGGGACAGAGGATGGAGGCGAAACAAACGATACTGATCGATGCTTCGGGGTAGACGCGACCAGTTTCGGGATCTTTCTTATGGGAATTGACGACTCGGCGGGCTAGAGGTTCCGTAACGATCGCGAGCATGGTTCCGACTCCTATTCCGATGAAGGCAAGACCAGTAAAACCAAGAGACCAGCCGCGTAACCCGGTATAGATCAATGGGTAGGCAACGAAGCAGAGATATAGAATTCCATAGATGATCTGTAAGTTTCAATGTCAGTACAGCGCTATCAAGGAAGATCCTTGCCCCATTTGTAAAGCTATGACAACAAAGCCCGCAAGCACCAAAACTGAAGAGTGGGGAAACATACAGCAATGTAAGCATTCCAGAACCATAAGATTGGCTCCGTAAATGACAAAATGAAGGGTCTCGAAAGGTTGACCTTGAGCATTTGAAAGACTGTTGATAATTAGCGTGGAGTTACAATGCATGAGACTCGCCCAACTCACGGCTCGATCTCTGGTCATAACGACACCACCATCGGTCATCCCCTGTTTCTTTTCGCATCTTTGCTGCTTTTCTTTGTAGTATAACAGGCGCATAGGTCTCTTGCATCGACGAGCAGAAGATCCAGCCCGCACCAGACAATATCATTACCAGCCAGTTGGTCCACCGCCATCCGAGATACTCAGCTGCAAAACCGCCAATGAGAGGTCCTGTTACGGGCCCATTCATCGGACCTATACTCCAGATACTGAATGCTAGAGCCCGATAGTTCTCGGTGACGATGTCCGAAACGGATCCAGGAGCGTTGGCAATCAAAGCGGATCCAGCAACTGCCCTATTTGCACACATCAGCACCCCGAAGTAAGCATCTCACACGGACAACTTACCCGAAAAATCTAACAACAAGTACTTCTGATAACGAGGTAGCCAGTGCACATGGCAATACCATCAGACAGAAGACCGCTAGACTTCCGGCATAAACGATCCTTCTTCCATACATCTCACTCAACGGAGCGAGTATCAAACTTCCAACCGCCAATCCGAGGAGGTATGTGGTAACTCCTAAAGTGGCTACTGGCTCACTTGTGACATGGAACTCTTCCATCATTCCTGGCATACTGCTGGTGTAACTCGTGCTGTACAAAACGACGGTCCATGTCGAGTAACTGACAGCGCCAATGACGACACTCCGATACCATAATGGCCAATTGAGGGGATTATCTTTGTCTCCTTCAGCAAAGTCGACTTCGAAAGACGGGAGTCGTGAGCCAGTAGTAGCGAGTGAAGCTCCAGTTCTAGTATATGTCAGCGCCGGACGTGCAGCTCGCTCTGCTTCGGTAGCGAGGTCGGTTGCCGTCAAGGCCCGTTCCAGGGCTGCCAATGGATTCGAGTTGATCGAATCATGAGAGGAATTTGAATGTGCGGTGTGTGTTGGTGATGACGAGGTTGTCTGGTTATCTTTCTCGGGATCTACTATCAGTATCCGTTGAGCTTCGGTAGAGGGTGTTGCTGCAGGTGGCTCTGGGAAATTGTCCTTCTCTGGATCTCTGAACTCCGACATTGTGGCTGTTGGAAAGAAGTCGACTAGACTCCTATTACAGTGGAAATGGCACAAAATGGGGCGATATCAGGTAGGTAGAAAAACGCCGAGGCACTCGGTAACACACCCCACAGTAGGTAAGAATTGGGAATTATAGAATGCTATGCAAGTAATCGGGAGAGGACCGTCAAATCGAAGAAGGAGCCACCATGACTTGGTGGATGGCGTGAACAGAAAGATCCGAACAAGTCAAGAGTGAAAAGCTCTTGAGGTTACAGAAACAAAATATCAAACAGAGTCAGAGAGAAGACGAGGTATGAGCAACAGTGGGGATAGTGGAGATAGAAGGCTCCAAAACAAATGACAAACCCACCTGTTGCCCACCAACCGAGAAAAAGTTCCCTATTTGCGTCTAGGGGCGGGGTCCATTCCGTCCCAAAGTCCCCCCAAAGAGCTGGTGGCTTTACTGCAAAGTAGTCCCCTGTTACTTTTGAGATGGCAGGTTGACGGGGGAAACGTGGTTGTCTCCAGGGTCTTGACAGGCCCCATGCAAGAAGATCTTGGGCCTGGAGATAAGCTTCTGAAGCCCTGTCTCAGTTTCATTCTCCTATCTTTGAAAGATGTTTGAGGCTGCCCACAAGAGTTTGGAAACGGTTCAAATCCTGAAGTGAAGCCGGAAATAAGGCCTTCGTCCGTCCAGTCCTGGCGGTGTGTGGGAGATCTTTGGACAGCATGGGGATTTGAAGATTGCCAGCTGCAGCATGCGACGAAGGCGCAGTCGTTGCCGTCATACCCGTCTTGTCGCCGATACTTATTGCCATCCCCCCTTGGATCTAGACCCTCGACCTCGAATCGCGTGTGTGCTTCCGTATAAAATTTCCGAGGAGCGACATATCATAGGGTGACTTCACTCAATCATCCAATAGCGAATATTCGTTGCATGAGGGGCGTGTTGCAGCTGACTTTGGAGCTGCATGTTTTCTCGTTTGTTTTTGTTGTCGTCCGACTGACAGGTCGTTGGGAAGGTTTATCGTCTCACAGAGTTTTTCGTCTGATGGGTCCTCCGTACTTTAGAGTTTGTATCTCTGTGGCCTCGTCGGCTCATGCTGCCGAGATGGGCTCATGGGGTGGTTACTTTACCCGCAGCCGTTGTTGTTACCCGAGCTAGGACGGCAAAAGTTTTTCCGCTCCGGCTTTGAAGCTCTGCGCGATTCCCCTAGCTATCAAACGCGCTCGACTTTTGACGTGACTCTCCACACATCGAATTGCACCAGCGAATCCGTATCCGAACGGTTGACCCGCCATGATCTTTGCATAAGCTGAGATTGAGTACAAGACTTCTGATCGTTGCAATGGCGGAAATATTCTCCAAACCAAGAGTCTCCAAGAGCTCGCAAAGTATTCAGCTGAGGCATGCTCGTCAAGCTCCGGATATCTCTTTCATTGAAGAGCTGACATCTTCGCAGCTACGAGTTACCACACCGAGTGTACACTGCGAAGGCATATCCCATCCTGTCGCCGAATGGTTCCACGGTCATTCTCTATGGCCATGACAATGGTGTGAAGATAATCTGGAGAGGCGGGAGAAAGTTTAAGCCACAACAACCGGCATCTGCAGGCCACTTGAAGACTAACGGGTCTGGAAACGCTGCTGTAATATCACTCGACTCTGATGATGAGGGGGACTCTGCGAAGCAACCATTCGAGGACAAGCCTGAATTCGAATCCGACGAAGAAGAGCTGAACCCTTCACACCCATATCCTGGTACTCTCCAAGAGCTTGACTTGTGGTTTGGAACTGAAGTCCTGGACCTTGCATTACTACCATCAACTATCTTGAAAGCAGACGGTCCATCATGGCCAGGAGTGAATTCTTTGAAGCAAAAGATCGTCTTTGCTGCATCTTGCGCTGATAACTCTGTTCGACTGGTCACACTACCCCTTACCCCGCCATCACCAGCCAGCAAAACAAGACCCGAACTTCGAAGCGATTTCACACTTGCCAATGCTGGGAAGGGCACTTGGGGCGAGAGAGTTGTGGTCCTGAGTGGACACCATAAACCTTCGGAAGGTGTCTCAGTCACTGTGGACTTTGCGACAGCGAAGGCAGATTCAAAAGCATCCGCGGATACACAGATCATTGTTGCTTCACATTCTAGAGAAGTGACTGGCCGCTTGCTTCTATGGCGAATTCCTGTGAAGTTGCCAAATGCCCAGCTCGAGCCCTTTCAGTCGATCTCTCTTGCCTCTCCCGCCAAATCTATTACGTTCAATCCATCACTCTCGAGGCAATATTCAAGCCATCTCTTGGTTGCAGAATCCTTTGGAGTTTGTCGCATCTATGATTATAAGCTGGTTCATAAGACACAGGAAGAGCCCTCGGAGACAAACGCAGCAGAGCATGGAATCTGGCTTCTTTCCCTTTACGCTGGCTTTCTATCCGTGAAAAACGACCCTCAAGCATCACAGCAGACAGGGACTCATGCAGGATTTGGTCGGAAAACAATCGTCGATGCTCAATGGGTGTCCGGTGGGCGAGCTGTCATTGTATTACTCAATGATGGAGAATGGGCTATTTGGGATATCGAGGGAGTTGGTCCAAACGCGCCACAAGGAATCCTTGGTCGCCAAGGGATCAAGGGAGGATCGATATCAGAATACAGTCTGACTGGGTACATCGATGGTGCTGCTAAAGTCCGAACTTCTGGTCCACCACAGATTACTAGCTCAAGATTCGTACCCATGACCCCAGGAAGTCGGAAAGCTGCGGATCCATTTAGTGGACGAGGATCTGACAATCGTGTTCCTGGACAGATATCGGTCGTAGAAATACGCTCCTCTTCGCCTACAGCGCCATCCGAAGAGTCCATTCTCTTCTGGTTGGGAGACACGTACACAGTCATTCCAAATCTTGCGAAGTACTGGGCAACCAATGCACAGAAGACCGGAGGTTCTGGAAGTCTTTTCAACGGACCATCAGGAGCTCGAATGATTAAACTAGAGAACATTGATCTTCAAGGCGAGCGCTGCTCGGGAATTGAGCAGATCGTGAAGACTACAACAAGCTCAATAGGGCTGTCATCGGAAGTATTGATATTGGGCGAGCACAGATTTACCCTGCTCGCATCCGGGAAGTCTGTTCGTGAACGACCAGCAGAAAAATCTGCCAGCCGTCTTGCATTAGTTGAGAAGAGCATCAATGGAGGGCAGCTAGATGTTTTTAGCATTGACCAGGCGCTGGCGAGAATGGAGAATGCGGGAGCACAAAGGAAAATCTTCTAGTCAGGACACAGGAGAAATGACGAGAGATGTGTTGCTAATGTACAATGATACCCGGAGGAATATTACGCCTCGGTCCTGATTCACAGAATTGTTTCTATCACGGTAGGATGCAAGTTTCCTAGCTTGCACTTCTCATTGAACTCTCTCAAATCCCCTTCTTTCCACAAGCATATCTGCACATTCGCAAGGCCAGGTGGAGTACAAGGCGAGATCATTCCTTGAAACTCTGTATTCCATGCGAGATATTAAACTCCATCTCAGTCTTTCGAGACATCGGGAGTAAAGGAGGCAATAAGCTGTACCTGCGTCAATGCTAAGGCTAGGACGTGTGGAGGCTATTGCAGTAGTTTCTACTCCCCCTTCTCTTGAACCGCAGGCTCCTCAGGGGGTTCTCGTGGTTGTGGCGAGGTGGTTATAAATTCTTCTACATTTCAGTTCGCGCGATTGTCTACATTACTTGGTCTTGTATTGGTTCGTGATCGATTTCCTGGGTTCTTGAGAGCATCCAGGTGGGTGCTTGCGGTTTGTTGAGAGGTCTAAACTTTTATACATATCAATTCGCGCAACCCTACACATCACTCAATCCTGAGTTGTTTCGCAACCGGACTCTATAATTCATAAAAATTGATGTGTGGATCACCTTGACTCAGCAATTCCGTTTCGAGTTCCGTTCTTCAATCAGGCTGAGTCAGGAGCGATGTGCAACAAAATATTTTGTGATGCAGTCTGGATTAGCTCATCGGCAGCAAGGTCCACTTGACCAATTGGAGATGGGTCACGTATTGGTCATGGTGTTGTTGTTTCTGCAACAGAGGATGATCTTTTCGAGCTTACGAGGGTGCGTTAAATGTGTTCTGATAGAACTATGTCGTATGTTATATGTGGGAATTTGCTCTAGTCCCGGAAGTAGGCTCAAGTGTACCAAACTTCAACCTGGTTACTAGCAATGTTCACGTCTAGAGCCTGCTAGGCTGAGAGCTATTACAGCTGGCTACAATTAATCCTAGACCAGTCTCAATCACAACCCACATCAGATTAAATATAGTTTTCCCTCTATAATTGATTTTGTCTTGTCATATCACTTACGCACCGTTTCCAAGCGCGACTCACGACTGTATAAAAACTCAATCCGCTTCCTGAAACCCCAAAATGATCTCCAGGCCAGATATTAGAGCTTCGGCTCCTATCAAGCGCAAGGTGTGTATCAATACGGTCGCCATACCGAATAAAGCTGCCAAAATCATCAGCATACCACCTCCCAAGTCACACACGAAGCGTCCGAATGGTATCCTTCGAGGCTCCAATCAAAATCCAACCATCAAATTTCCCACATTCGGGTATATTGACTGCCGAGTATGGGGGGAGAGCACATGTTTCCATTCCAACATGTTTGCACATTCTCAAACAAGCTTTGAATCCGAGCTACGATCCGGCCTCTCACCTCCAAGCCCTCGACCTTAATATCCATCTCAGCCTCGGCCCCGATCCCGCAAAAGGATCTCCTGGGACCCCAAAATCGTTGCTAAATGGCGCACTCAAAAACAGATAAAAAATTACATCACTACATTCGTCGACATCGAGGAACACTGGTGGGATGATCCCGATCAACTGAAAGCTTGCGAGTCCTTCCTCACGACCTCAGATGGGAGGTTGCTTGATGCATTGATGGGCTTGACTCCGGTGGATGTGCAGAAGATGGTAATGCAGATTCCGGTGAAGGTTAAGGATATGGTTCTATCTATTAGTCGGAAACTTGCCGAGAGTGAGGAGATAGTGGAAGGGGAACTCATGGCGGAGGGTATTGAGGATACAGATATCGAGACCGAAGATGATGAAGAAGATGATACTGTCGAGGAGGAGAAAATGAATCAAAATTTTGCCGATGAGAAGATCGCTCGTCAAAATGTTCTCCTAGAGTATGTCGAGAGCCGATTAGAGGATTTCATATTCTGCCGCTATCAGGGAACCTTACGACAACCGTCCGTCTGTCCCAAAGCCGCTCTTCGAAGTCAGAGCATCACCATCGTCGACCAAGCTACGAAAGACCATGGTCCAACTAGCTACATCGTCAGTTTGGTCCCGTGTCGAAACCGTCCCCTCCTCTCACCCATCCGCTTCTCACAAGTCCAGATGGCCATGAAACTCTACCGCCAAGACAAGCAATACAAGCACTGGATCAAATCCCTCAAAGACATCGCAGGCTACTTTGGAAATCCCGCGAACCATTTCATGAGCTCTGAGTGCTGGATCACAGACGATCGTCTCCTTGTTCGAACCCAATCTTGGGTGTATGCACATAATCTTGAGCCGGAATCTAAGGCATACGTTCAAGCATATCTGAACGGTGATCATCTACTCATTTATGACAGGAGCCCAATGACATCGTGGGCATGTCGCCATCTCAACGCCAGTCCTGATAAACACATGTTTGACTTCGATAACCCCGAAGAGTCAGCTAAAGTCCATCGATGTGACAAATGTGCTATGGAGTATCGCATTGATATCGCCAAAAGTATTCCAGTGAGCTGGACACTTGTCTCGCCTCACTCCATCGTTGGCGACGCATTCTGCGCTGTCGTCACCGTCTATCGGGATTTTGGACGCTGTCTTACACCCTACGATCCGCGATGGATGTCCCACTTCCTCGAGTACGAATACAGCGGGTTCACTGGTGCTTTCCCAGCCGAGAACCAAATGGTCAGAAATCCTGCTGAGGAAGAATGTGCGAATGATTGGGAAGTGGGTGGGATAATGAGGGCGTTTGAGGATGCGGATGAGACTGACCCTATTGAGCTTTCGTTGCATGAGTCTGTTTTGAAGCTTCTTCTGTCGACCGAAGAGGAGAGGTGGGAGGAGGCGGAAGAGGAGAGGATGGTAGAATTGGAGAGGCAGCGGCGGGAACAGGAGGAGTTGGAGAGGAAAGCGAAGGAGGAAGAAGAGAAGGAGAAGTCTTGGGGAAAGAGGCTGAAGGAGAAGTATCAGGCGATAAAGAAGGAGAAAGAGGCGCCTTAGGCCGGGGAGTGAGATTTTGTGCATCAGAAGTCTTATCATCTTATCATCTTATCATCTTGTCTGGTTGCCAAATCTTTTTGATTGTGAGTGAAGTGGTCGTAAGTATCTCGAGAATATGCTACCGTGTTTTGATGACTCTAATGTAAGTCTCAAGCGCTCTCGCACAGAACACATTTTCTTGTTCTTGGTCTATTCAAGGAAAGTATTTGCTAAAAAGACGCGGAGGTTGGCGCTGCGATCCAAGCTTATCTCCGCATCATCGGGGACGTTCCCCCAATGTACAAGCAAGCCCCTCCTCAGCCTCTCTTCCTCCTTATCCTTCTCCTCAAACACCCCACTAACAGAAGAATCCCAAATCAGCTCCCCCTTCATCATCTTCAAAAACCACGAGGGCCTCCTCAAGTCCCCATTCCTCCTCGTCCACATCTTCGGGTCTACTCCTTCGAATCCCACCCCTCCATCACCTCTGTGTTCCCGTCATACTACGTTTGCTACAAGTATCAGGACCTCAATAGAGACTTTGCGTCTTACCCGTACATGAGAAAGTATTAGTTTTTTGTTATTATGCGGAATTTTTTAGGATTGTATTTTAATGTCTGTCCCATGTCAACTCTATCGGATCCTACTTAAATACGTAACTTAGATGGAGGAGTTTTATTGAGAAAAATGCTCGAAGATGCCTTGATTCCATTTTTGGAGGATACGATGATGAATGACACAGTGCTGAAAAGTGGAGAGTTGGACGAAAAGCCTACGGGCAAGGACGTGTAGATGAATAAAAAGACTCAATCGTTGAACGGCTGATCCCTCAAGCTATCACATATGCTCAGTAAATTTCTTGTAGCCACGACAGAAATGACACAGAACCGTAATTTGATTGATTCGTGACAGATTATCTTCAATTGCCTGAAGTACAGGTCAACAGCAGTCGCTTGGGTGTCTAGATCACGCTCAAAGGAGGCAATGGAAGCGGCTTTGGCATCCTCATCTACACAGTGCTAATATGCACCATTTACGGCAGATGGTTGGGCGGTTCAACAAGTGAGAAAATCTTCCGAGGAAGGTAGACGCGTGGTAGTTTAGAAGCTGCTGTTGCGTCTCTCTAAGTTTAAGCGAGTATGTGGGGAAAAGTAAACATTGATTGTCTAACCTCAGCCGATCCCCTCTTGGTGCCACTAAATGCTGATGGCAACCCTAAGATTTAGTATGTGTACATCTCTATTGAAGCACTCACGAGGCATACACAACTGTAATGCATGTACGATGCATTGCGGCAAGTTGGTCAGAAATATATCCATCACCTTTTTATCATCTTTCACAAGCCATCGCGTCCCACCAACGAAAGCCGACTGTTGGCACTGGTATCTTGGTGCATCTCGAGCACAATCTTTGTTTTTGTTCCACATCCGCTATATTTGCTGCGTTTGAAGAATCTAAGCTCCCCGAGATAATCAAGAGTCCTATGGTATAGTACTGCCGTGCCTGAGTCAATCAGAAAAGTATGCACTTCCTGAGACAAGACGTGTCGACACTGCGGTAATGCTGTGTCATAGGATAAACCTCCTAACCCCAAGAAGTAACCCTACGTAGCCGTCACCGAGACCATGAATTAGTCACTACAGGGAAAAAAAGGAATTTAAACCTTCTGCAGGTCATTTGTCAAGCATATATATATATATATACATGGACTTCGTGATTTTGAGAGCTGAAATTACTCACACTCCGACAAAACAAACTTTTTGGTCATCATAGGATCTAGCGATCCTATTGCTGCTGCTGCTGAGGATGCAGTTCAGGCGGCACTGAGAGCTGAATTGGACTAGAGGGTTTTGGACGGCGCGTATCATGGATGCTACTATCAGGAAACCAAACAAGATTGTCGATGCTATCTGTGGCTCGTGGAGAGTACTGTTGGTGATGTTGGGTGTAATTTAAATCTAACAGTTGAGCAGCGCTTACGAGTACTGCTTGTTGAGCAGCGCTGTTGTACCTCGAGCGTTAGAAATTTCCGAACTCAATGGCTCGGGGGAGTTAAATGGAGATGTGCAGTCTCGAGGTGGCGTTGGAAAAGAAAAACACGATTCTTAAATGAATACCCTTGGCTGAAATACTGTCCAAGTGTGCTATGTAATCGAAAACTCACAGCCAAAAATATTGACTGCTGGACTCATAGTTCTTGACATTCTTGGTGTGCTGCCATATTTCCATTGTGAATTATTTGGGTATGAAATTGACATATCAATTCAGCTACTGAGATTTAGATATCTGAGAATCAGAGTTAGATTGATGGATGGAAAATATACAAACCACATTCCAAGAACTTTACCTTGTCTGATGGGAAGAATAGTGTTAGAGGGTACTCTCCAAACAAGGCGGCGGGGTCTTGGTCTCAGTCACAGGCTAGTCCATTGTAGGATGTGAATCTCGCGCCGTGCTGGTTGTACAAGATTGAAACGCATTATATTCTGATGGAAGAGGCCCTTCAACTCTCGCACATCACAGTCAATCCATCAACTACACTCCAGAATCGCCACTCAGCAAGAATACCTACGTCTGCTATATCTGCCTCAAGTAGTAAAACACTCCCCAACCCCGCGCCATTTCTCTTCCTCGCGGCTCGATCCAATTCCTCCGCACTCTGTTCTAATAAAGCTATAATCGATTGCCAGTGCGACGGCGCTAGTGCTCTCGAAGTAGTGTCCAGTGGTGACAACTTCAGTGACAAGCTGAGAACGTATTTCGAGCGGTACAGTTGCTCCGTAATGTTTGCTGCAAGGTAGACTGGTAGAGAGGACGTCTGCGTGTAGGATGGTAACGGAAACTTGATACCATCAAGGTGTTCGGAAAGAAGTTGTTGGGAGAGATCATTAAATATGTATGGGACCCCAGAGATCATGGGGACACAGACCTGCGAGGAGAGGGAGTAGGTAACCGGGATTGTTTGCTTTAGACCGCAGGAGGATATATTGATTGTGCCGCGGAAAGCTGTAATTAGCTCTGATGAGGATGTATGGTCTTCTAGGATGGGGTATTGAGATGGTGACGAAACTGATATGAGGCGTCGGGGTGCCTTCGAATGTGAGGATGGAGGATGTGCTGATTGCCTTGAGATGACTGGGCTAGCAATCGCGGTGCGCAGGGAAAGCAGCAGGTATGCTATTCGGTAGATTGACTGGATCATTTTGAGATTGTGAAAGGTGCTTTTGCCAAAATCTAAGGCAAAGACAAAATTATGAAGACTTAAATTTCCCAAGTCGCAAGATTTAAGGTGCCTTTTATGGAGTGAAAGAAATTGATCGAGGAAGAAGCTCTTCTTTGTAGATGTGGTTTGAAGGCGAAGGGCGCTTCCATCCTAAGTGAGCGCTAAGCAAGATTCACTTACATGTCATTATTTCAGACACCAACATAGATCAGCAGTCAGCAAACTCAAATACCGACATTCTTAGTACAGTGGCCTTGCAGGGAGTACAGAATTGGCTCAGAGGAGGTGTGGTTGCTTCCTGGACTGAATCTTCAGCGGTGCTTGAGCTCAAGGAGCGTCCGATCCCTGTCATGCGCGGGAGCTTCCTGGCGCTTTCCCCTATTCGGTTTGAAGGCCGGGCGCCTCTGACTTAGCCGAAGTTAATCACGCTGGGGGAAACATCGCGCCATTCCTTTGCATCACCGTGCACTGAACAGATCTGCAATGCCCCTCAATGCTCCATTTCCCTAGGGAACAATACGTTCTGCGAAACGGTTAACTTGGACCTCATGAGTGGCAGTTCTGGTAGGCGGAGACGGGAACGAGCCGGACGGCCCCGAAGGCTTTCACACCCTTCACGAACCTGAAGAAATATGCCATGATTCGGGGTTGCATGGCCATGCCCCTGACATGCAGGTTCCTCGCAGCGGCAAGCCAAAGCCGCTGCAGGTAACAACCTGCAATGAAATCCTCCTTTCATCCCTGGCGCCAACTGCATGTCGGCTATTGTGCATTAGATCTACGGTAACACTTTCTGAAACGAGAACAATCGGCGCGTTAGGCTCAGTCGTTGGTTCGCTCAATAATATGCTTCCAGTGCTGATGATTCAGTTTCCCCAGCATTTCCTCAAGCCTGTCTTCTCCTACGCATTGCTTCTCATGCCTTGGAACCCGCGATCAGAGCTTAGCTGGCAATACTGGGGTAGCCACCAATGAAAGTTCAAAAAAATTGCTCTTTCAACTTTGGAAACGACGAACAGGCTTGCTCAACCCGATCTTGAAAAGAGTCTTTTGAGTTTGATTGAAGGCGGGTTCGAATACTGCCCTGCTTAATGTTACTATCAACTTAGGTAATGGATCGATACCCTCCAATGTTATAATTCCAAACAACATCCTCGTTGCTATTATTTCCAGAGGTTTATACTTATATCTATCCCAAGAAAACTCGTACTTGGAGAGAAAAATTTCAAATCCACGTGCCAGCATGCCACTAGGAAGTTGACATGGGGCTCAGGGTGTCGGAAATATGGCTACTGTCAAGTGTCATGGCTCTGGGCGCCACATCGCTGTGCGACGTTTTCAGGAGACTGAATCGAAGCAGGAAAAAGAGGTCACAAGAAGGTATGTTATCATCGAGGGCCTTGAACTTGATTGACTGCGAATGATGAGTCAGGGTTTGGCCTGCCACAGGGTACCTATATTTACAACGTTCTTGTTTTCTCGCAGAAACTGACAAAAAGACCAATGGTATCGTGCTAACCCCGCGTCCATGAACTCTCTCAACTTTGCTCATCTACCGTATCTTTCACTTGACAGCTCCACAGCTTCGGGTACTCGCGGACCCTCTAGTTCTGCCTTGGGCTGGCTGGGCCGACCTGACGATATGTCTCTATTCTGTGGTGGGACGGCTCTACTTGCATCCTTTAATCGGCGATACCTCCGCACACCCCAAATAGCAGTACCAATGCCGATGAGGAAGAACAGTTCTAGACCGATGCTAAGACCAAGAATTATGGGAAGGCTGGTGTTTGAGGTATTCGTTCCCGGTGACGCCGAGCCTGCAGCGGAAGTGGGTGCAGAGGTCGAAGAGAATGAAGGCGAGGACGAGGACGAGCTTGTTATGGACGGTGATGGTAATGATGATGATTGTGACGATCCAGAGCCCAAACGCTCAACAGTGAAGCCTCGCGAAAACCCCTTGAAGTTTGTGGTGAAGGGGCTCAGCTCTGGATTATCGTTGGTTTTCTCCCATGCCAACTGGTCGCTCCCAGCTTGTGGTACGTCGACGTTGACGTCGTCCAGTGTTGGCGTCCACAAAACGAAGTTGGCAAAGACACCTTGGTTATCTGATTGACATTAATGAGATCTCCATGAAGGAGGGAGAAAACTTTCGAGTAAGGAGCTGTGGGAGGTTATTGTTGATTATTGCATTACTTGCAAAGTCCTGCCGCAGAAGCCATAGGTTCAGAGAAAAATTGCCTTGACTTCCCGCGCCGAATGTGCGTGGGTTCCATGTTATGTTGACTGGAATGGCTGCTTTGACGGACTTTGATGGATTTTCAAAAATCAGCGATTGGGACATTCTCACTCCATGGGATGGTTAACTGGTAGGAAATCTCTTCGATGAAAACATTGAAAATGCACCATGTGGATACCAACGGAGGTTCATCGCGAGGATTGCCAGTCGAGCACTAGCTGTTGGCAAAGCTGCCATGGATTTGAAGATCGGTCCAGTCACAATCTGTCTCCAAATTGCGAACCTCTTAGATCATGCGATGTACAGGACTAGGCTTGTTGGTTTTCTCTTCTGGAAAAGCAGTGAAACCTTATCACTGAGAATGGGCTTGGACAGGGGCATGCCTCGCTTAGCAACCAAACAACCACTCCCTCGGGTCCAACAGTAAGCTCTCATTGATCAAAAGGAAGGCTGGCACCCCGGAACTTCTCCCGCTGCACCTTGCGCTCCGAAATAGCACTGAGCTCCGTCAGCCACTCCTTGTTTTAGGCGCTGGCCTTTGGGTTTTTTTGTCTCTCCGTAGCGCCGTAGCACGGCTGCCGTATTTACTCCTCCCATCGCTCTCGTCTTGCGTGATCCCATCTTAACTGAAAAGCATGTGGCATGATATTTTCAACTTTAGACAAATAACACCATGATCGGTCCCAGGACCTCTCCTTATTTATTCATTGCGTGTGCAGTGGCAACGATACTCCTCCTCGTTTCTCTGCGCAGACACGCAACGGCAGCCTCGCCGTCATCAAATTGGGCGCTTTCGAATCAACCAACTCGTACTAAGAACAATTTCAGATCCGCCACCGCAAACAAAAAGATAGACACCACGTCGGAAATTGGTCGTGCCAGCAATAAAACACTCGGGGTATGCGCCTTTCTCCTCTCTTTCCCGGGTATTGTCTAACATCTATCGATCAGTTCCAGAAAATCTTCGTTCTAGGGCTGCCGGAGCGCTCAGATAAGAAGGATGCAATCGTCCTCTCGGCGTCATTGACGGGGTTTGAAGTTGAATTCTTCGATGCCGTGAGAGGCGACCAAGTGCTAGACAAGACTCGCCCACCGGTATGTATAGTATAGAAGACATTGTTGAACTCGTCTAACAATCGTCCACAGGGTCTAAATCTGAAGGATGGCGCACTCGGTACTTGGCGCAGTCATCTGAATGTTATTCGTAGGTTCGTTTGGACCATCCGGGAAGGATTCTTTTGTGAAACATGCTGATATTCTATTCTTTTATTAGCATAATTGAGAACAATCTCGCAAGTGCTTTCATTATGGAGGATGATGCTGATTGGGACATACGCCTCCTATCGCAACTCCCAGACTTCGCCAAAGGTATTCGCTACCTGTCTGGGATTTCTTCTTCTGAGGCTCAGCACTCTCCTTACGGCGACGACTGGGATATTCTCTGGCCTGGCCACTGTGGAGATGTTCCACCCAAAGACGACGATCGTCGATACACGATCGAAAACGACCAGACAGTTGCACCAAAAGCTCACCAACCCTGGCTGAAAGGCTTGAAAGACTTGCCGGAAAGCACTCGTATAGTTCACAAGGCCGGGGCGCCGATGTGTACATTTGGCTACGCGGTGTCTTACCGTGGTGCTCAGAAGATCCTCATGGCATTGGCTATCAAAGCGGGCGAGAACCTCGCGATCGATAATGGCATGGCGTATCTCTGCCGAGATGGCTTTTTGGATATGAAGTGTTATTCGGTCGAGCCTCAGCTCTTTCAACATCATCGCCCTGCTGGTTTGGTCAGCAAGGATAGCGATATTAATATTGGAACTTCTGATGCGGTTCGCCAGAAGGGTGTCACAGATTTCATTGTTCTGAGTGCGAGATTGAACCTTGAGCAGATGATACTGGGATCGGAGAATTATGTCACGCAGTGGTGAGCGAGGCCTGCTGATGGCTGTATTTTTCAAGTCTTGATCTTGAGCATGGCGTTGGTGGGATATGGATTGGATAGAAAGAAGTACTCAAAATGCATGAGCGAATTGCTTAGACAGTGGCTTTGGAACCTATGGAATACTTGAGAGGTAGAAAGGAAGCATTTGTTTGGTCCTGAAAAGTACGTCAGCTTCTTCTGTTTAGAGCCTTGGTACGAGAGTCTGGTTTCCTTGCTTCTATGACATACGGACTTATTCTGACTGCCATGCATATATCCTGAGCTGGAGCTTGAAGTGGAGCACAAGCACATTTTACCACCACCTGCAGCTTTTTCACCAAGCTGGAAGTGCTCTGCATGCAGATTACAAGACATCACCATCCCACCTCAAACCTCCATCATATTCAGAGGGGTAAGCGAATCGGATTTCAAGCACAAAGATAAGGCTGTCATGGACATCTCTCAAAGCTAGTTGAACCACAAAGACGATGGCCGACATTTCTTGGAGTCTTGGCCAGGAAAGGGCCGAATCCAAGGGCTTGGTGTGTTCAACCACCAATACAAAGCCCCCGGATGCTTGCACCCGCTGGACTACGCCAGAACGTGGAGTTAGCGCACCACACCTTCCCCGGACCCCTCACATCTCAAGTCGTCCCTAGAGATTGTCCACGTTAAAAGCATCCTTTCCCACTTCTCCACAAAGCTTGATTGTTGACTTGACTTATTATTCGGTCCTTCATTTCGTAAGCAGTCTCAATATCTTACCGTGCCCCGCACCAAGTCCACCAACCCTCCTTTACTTAAAGGTATATTGTGTAGTTTTGTAGTTGAAACTACAAGCAAAGTACAAAATTTCAGAATTTTCTTTATCATCAATAAAATCCCCATCTAATCACGATGGTGAACAATACGGTACGTGTGTCCACGTCCATTCTGCCCCGTGCTAGTCCTAGAAATCCTTGAGTCTCGCTTTTTATAGCTATCCCTCGACTATTGACTCCAAACATTTACTGATACCACAAAAAGGTCGTCATACCAGTCGCAGTCCTAGCTTCAATATGTGTATGCATGTTCGTATTCATGTGGTGGTGGTTCCCCCGCGCATGGGCAAGAGGGGACGCTTCGGACAGAGCAGAATACGACGAGCGGAAGCGACAACGAGAACTCGCAGAGGAGACAGCAGTTGGGAGTGGCGATGATACGGGCATTGAGCTTGGTGAGAGGACGCCTCGGAATACAGGCGTCCGCGTCGCGCCGGTTGGCTACGTGCCGCCTGTCACGCCGTATTAGATGGACTTGATTGGGGATGTATTTGGTATGTTGAAACTTTCGTGTTTGACTGATCCATGTTAATTATCGTAGCTGGGTTTGATATAATGTTGCGACGAAGAGGATGGATTAGAAGAAACGAATAGCGAACGAATATGTGCTATGCATGAGGAGCAGAGTGTGGGCTTGGTGATGGGAAGTCAAGCAGACTGATGAATGATTCCAAACCCTCGAAAATATACCCGGTCGAGGCTACATGAGATTTATATTAGATCTGAGCTCAGTAGCCCTCCTCTCATTCAATAATCCTTCACCGTGAGTAAGTGAACGTTCGTGGCCACTCCAAATGTAATCTTACTTGCAAAATCCTGGGGAGATTCGTCAAAATGCCGCCTGGCTGCTAGCCCGCGTCCCTACTCAGAGCTCCCTAGTTCTCGATGGTCTGATCGACATACTTTACGGAATATACAAATATCGCGATGACGGCGAAATAGCTGCACAGAGTCTGCATGACTGGGTCGTCGGGTGAAGCGAGAAAGCTGAGATACTGCGTAGGCCACAGAAGACAGCAACGAACATCTGTTTGCGCCATTGGGTTAGCTTGATGTCCTGGTTTCTAAATGTGCGTTGAAGGGTCATATGGAATGGCTGGGTTCGGAAGCCAACCATTTCATGAGGACTGAGCGAGCGAGAATATTATATTCAGAAAATGTTGGAGATATTTCCCCTCAAGTAGCTGTTGCTACCACAACGAGCCTATATTTGAAGTAAATAGCTTCTGATATAGGTCAGCAATTACTCGGCCAATTAAAGACACGACAGAAGTTACAATGTACAGCTACGATACCTAGTCTTAAAGAATTTCCCCAGTTGGCTCCCAACTAATTCTGATAGCCGCGAATCATCGAAAGACATGCTTCAATACTTTCCTAAACGGAATGCTTACATTGCAAAGATATATTGCAATTATAGAACCTGCATCTGTCTTGATTTTAGGACGCAAGGGATAATGCTTCGTTGCACCAAGGAAATCTATTAGTGTTAGCGTCTTGTCCACATGACCCACTTTCAACTACAAAGCATCATCCTAAAGAAGCAGAGTAATATTTCTCCAATCATCATCCGCACTCACTTGAAGCAACACTTCAATTCACGATTCTTGTCAGACCTGGAAATGTTGGAACCGGAATAGTCAAACAATCAGCCAGCAAAAAGAAAGCTAAAACATATAATATTAGGTATTCGCTGGTAATCACCTACCTAACTATTGATCTGCTAATTTGAGGTTTGTCTATGGTAAAGCGGATGGATGCCCAGTTTCCCCCAGTTTATGGTCATGTGTAGCACAACATATTCTGTCTACAAATATACAGCAAATAAAGAAAATTCCTTTTAACCTTTTACCTTGCCGCTAGATATACCTACAGTTGCTACAGTTTTTTGTATGGAATCTGACGCAGGAGGCGAAAGAGAGAAGGCAGAGCACTAACACGATGATGCGGCGGCAAGAATATTTCTACGCCCTATTACCACTCGATTATTTTACTAGCTTCTCCCTCTCAAACATAAGAAAATTTGATATAAGTATTATAGCAAACACTTCCAAGTGGGCATATGGACGCAAGTAACCTTTGTCTACTGGTGCCGATTGTTTCTCATTTGACCTAGGTTCCACCAGCAGCTCATATGCTGAACGATTGAAGATAGGGCATGGCATGCCTATTGTCCCTCCATTTCGCCCTTGTCGACCCCAGCAAGTTCAATCCTCGCCATAACCAATGTTGGATCAATTCATCTCGAGAGAGGGGATGGATCATTATCATACATCTGCTGTATTATTGCTAATGGCTACCTACACTGAAGGATTACCTAGTCTGCTCTTGACCCCGGCATCTTCCCTGACACTCTTGGGGTTGCTCCATGACCTGCCCAGAACCATTAAGCGTTCTCTTTGAGTCCTCTGAGCCCACCTCCAGTTGAGTGCAAATGCAGCACAAAAAATAAATACAATAAGCACCACAGCAATCGCTGGACCCAGGAGAGAGAAGACCGTAAGACCGTATGAAATCTTCTGGAAGGCGACGTTTTCGTATAGGCGCGTCGTCGCTAAACCAACCTGCAAAGCTGACAGCACAACGACTATATATACTGTGGCAGCGACGACTAATTGCATGTTTTCCCTGAAGAAACTAGCATAAGAGTTCCATCGTGGAAGGTAAATTGTCGAGCATGATCCGAGGAAGAAGTAGATAAGATTTAGCCGGTTGAGTCGTAGCTCTCCATAGATGAAGCGGTCTGCTACTTCGCATTGAATGTTCTCCGAGTCTCTCAAGATCTGACGTATGAACAACCTCCAGTTCTGCCAAGTCACTTCCGCCGGTATGAGATGCTTGTCCTGCGCAATGTGGAAGTCGCTCTCGTGAGCAATAAGCGCCGTATACGAAACAAGAAAACCTAGAGCGCATTCTCGAACGCTGCGATGCCTGCCAGAGTTGCGGTCGTCACGATCACCTGCACCGGTGGGATCGCTCAGGACACTCGTTTTCCAGAATTCTGGGATCAGAAGGAACCGAGGGATAGGCTTCAGGAACAAGCAACCTCTACCCCACACAAGGTGCATATCCATACGCTCGCTGATGACTATTTCGCGGCGCAACAGTACCTGGTGGTGGAGCGGACGAGGAGGTACAGGTCTTCCTGCCATCCAGAGATAGTGCATTATGTTGTGAAGTCGACTCAGCTCGAGCTCTTGACGGACGAAGCGGGCTTCTACGCAAGTGGGTGCAACCAAAACATCCTTGAACCGATAGGACGCTGCGAATGCATCTTCGATCCTTTCCTGGACATGTTTAACATCCTTGATCAAGATATTGCACGTGAACGGAGCAGGCTGAAAAACGTCAGCGCGGCTCTTCCGACTACTGTTCAAAGAAATGGGGAATGGGATCGCACCTGAATGCGGATATGGCCTGTCGATTCGTTAGCCATGCTGGTGCACTGTGCAGCAGTACACTAGATTTCATGAAGCGCAATGTATTGGATCTGAAATACTGAAGGAAGAAGAGGCCTGCATCTACAGAATGGAATGTGATGTACTGGAAACGGGCGCTTTGAACGTAAGCAGTAGTTTACGATTCATTTGCTGGCATGAGCTAGAGAACTCTCTTTCACGGGGCAGACGGGGGTCCTGCGGTACAGCGGCTGCCTTCTAGTCCCTGCTTTTCTTGGCACTGTTTTCCCCCTTCGTGAGCATAACCACAACAACTACGAAAATCTCCAAAAGTAGTACTGTTGTATTCCCCTAAGGCAAGAGATTACAGCAGTGGTATTCGTATTCGATTCGACATCTGTTGAAGAAGTTATGTTATTTTGAAGTTCAGGACCCCCTGTCGATGGATAGGGGGTAAAAGATGACCGCTGCTGAGCTCCGTACAGCTCTCTTTCTCCGGCATCTTCTCCAAGCAAACGAGCTTTTCAACACGACACGTTTTTAGGGCAATCCTGTGACACCAATAAATCCGGTTCAAGCAGCCACAATCACACCTCTAATCACGGCTAATTCATTCGTGACAGGCCGGGAGCCATTTCATGCCCTAGTCTTCGGATAACCAACCTCAATCAGGCGTCCAGAAGTAAGCCGCCCCCAAATGTCTCAAACAGGCATTACTGCTCTCCATCCTTACTTCTATATGCTTTTCTCCATATCCTTTCCTCAAATTTTCTTAGAACTAAATATTTTCTTCACTCTACCTGCGTATTCATTCTCAAATGCGCCGGTAGAAACCTACCACATCTCCATCAAAACTACAGGAAATCGGGAAGAATAACCGAATATGTCATCATCAGGGACCTTGGACCGTATTGCTCCCAAGACAGAGCTTAATGATTACTCCGTTGAGTGAGTGCTGACCTTGGGGAGCAACATTTGCGATACTAATTCTCGGTTAGTATTGTTGCCGTTCCAGGCTTGGGGGCCGACCCAACAGGCAGCTTCATATCCGAAGAGGGTAGTAGGTTCGATTGGTTGACAGACGAGAAAGATGGCATACTATCCGAGATCACGACCGCACGGGTGCTGAAGTACGGATATGATTCTCGCTGGCTGGGCGACAATGCTTTGAGGCAGACTCTGGGCAATGTGGCCGAGCAACTCTTGGTAAGCCTGGTGGCTGCGAGAAAGGACCATGAAGACAGGCCCATCATCTTTGTTGCACACAGCCTGGGTGGCTTGGTGGTCGCGAAAGCGCTCATCATAGCTACTTCTCACCCTGAGAAGATAGGCCGAATGCGAATCTACGAATGCTTCGCTGGTGCAATATTCTTTGGCACCCCATTTGGCGGATCGGAGGAGGCGGCTAGGGCCGTCATGCTAGCATCTTTTCTCGAGCCTATGAAGAAAGGAATTCCCAGCCAGATGATACAAATGCTCGACCCGCAACGAGATTCACTTATGGAGCTAAGGAGTGATTTTGCTCAGTTGGTGCAGAAAGAGCCCAAGGCGGGTATAGCATGTATCAGTGAGCAGAAGCCAACGAATTATGCCAAAGCTCTTGGTCACTTTTTGCCTAAATTTATGGTATGTCAACAGAAATAATGGACACCGCGAGGAACTAATAATCTCTTTAGCACCTCACGGGCCTTGTCGTCACGAAGCATTCGGCGACTCTAGACGGTGCCCAATCTGCGGCAATGGCTTGTGATCATCGGCAGCTCAATCGATTCGCCAGTGGGAAGGATCCTCGTTTCAATATCGTCAAGGAATATTTGGTAGAATTTGAGCGCGACGCTCGTCGGATCGTGGTCAAGAGGCTCAATGTCTCAAAGCGATCCCTTGTCAATGATGCAACATTCGCAAGCCTTTCTGATAACCTCAACATCGTCCAATTCCAACAAAAGCGGAGATCCCTTGAGATGGCGAGCGGCAATTCCGAATGGATTCTCAAGGAACCTGCTTTTCTTCAATGGCTACCCTGGAATCTCCAAGAAGACGGAAGCCAATTTCTCTGGATTTCCGGCTCTGAGGGATTAGGCAAGTCGAAAGCTGCTCTGGCAGCAGTTGAGGAGCTCGAAAAAATGGAAACGTTAGAACGGAGGGATGAGAGCCAAGTCATAGTGGCATATTTCTTCTGCGAACCGACCACGGACTCTCAAACCGCCGAGAACTTGCTGAAATCTCTCATCTGGCAAATGATCCTCAAAAGGAGATCTCTCGCTCAATACGTTCGAGGGTTTGCTGCCCCCAAAAGTGCGAAGTCCGCGAGCACGCGAAATTCCATCAGCTTTTCCAAGCTCTGGAGTGGGCTGCAAGATATGCTGAGAGACGATTCTGCGCCAAGGGTGTACTTTGTAGTCAACAACTTGCACTACCTAGCAGACAATGAAAGTACTGCTGAATTCTGGGACAAGATCAGGGATTTGGTGGAAGATTCAAATGGGGCCGAAGAACCTATCAAGAAGAATGTGAAGTGGATGTTCCTCAGTAGATTGAGAGAACAATACCGGAGTGTCTTCCTATCACAGAACGATGGCAAGGTTTTGTGGGTCAATTTGGAAGATGGAACTAAAAATGATGAGCTGCGCCAAATGCTGAAGACATTTACCTATGACAGGGTGAAGACCCTGGCTTGTATTAAGGGATACAGCCTCGCTCTACAATACTTCCTGACTAGTGTCCTGCTGAAGAAAGCCGAAAACAACAAGCTCTGGGTTGAGGTGGTATGTTGCTTATTGGAGGCGCTTCCTTCCAGTTATGTGGAAGTGCGAAAGACTCTAGAATCCCTTCCACAAGATGTTGTAGAGTTGATGAGCAGGGTATGGGAAAATGTAAGTTTCAATCGTCGTCGTTGCATGAGTTGGTTTCCACTAATACTTGGTAGTCCCTCAGCGAAAACGCGGAAGCTATTCATAGGACCAAGGAGATTTTGCGCACGTTGGCAATCGTTTTTGAGCACCCGACACTTGATGAGCTGAAAGTACTAGCCGAGCTGGATGATGCAATTGATGCAACGCAAATCCTAGAGCAAGTTCGAGCTTGCGGCCCCTTGCTACGAGTTTATGATGAAGATTCTACGGGAGGTGATCTCAGCGAGATCACCGGCTCCTTTAGAGTCACCTTCATCCACGATACAGCTAAAGAAGCTTTGCTAGGCAAGGGAACCGCTAGAAAGCTGATTGGATTTTCAGACTTGTCGGATGGTAACGACCACACGGATATCAAATTGCAACACGGTATTTTGGCGTTGAGATGCTTTTCCCATACAAACCATGAGACGGAACGAGATGGTGATTACATCAGCTTCTTTCAATCTCAGGCAAGCAACGACAAGAATGAAGGAAGTGCGCCAGAGTTGCAAGGTCTTTTCCCGGAAGCCAACAACGGCGACGACGGAGAGGATGACAACGACAGTATCTACGAGGAGGCATCTCTAGAATACCCAGTGAAGTATTGGCTTCGACACGGCTACGAAGCCACGCCCGACTTTGTCGACACACTGGACCTCAAAAACTCATTTTGGGCATCGGAGTCATCCGCACGCCAACGATGGTGGAGTTCCTACGCAAGAGGTGACAACGCAGTCACCGGGGACCTCAAAAACTTGACGGCGATGCACGTCGCTGCCTACTTTGGACTTACTCCACTCATTGACTCGCTGATGCGCGAAGGTCACGAGAATGAGATCAGGATTCGGGACTCCTGGGACAACCAACCACTCCATTGGGCTGCCGCGCGAGGCCATGTTGAGGCCATGGAGAAATTGATCCTTCATGGGGCCGATATCAACGACGGGCAACAAGACCAGGTCTGGACACCACTCCACATGGCTGCTTCCGAAGGTAGACTTGAGGCAATGAAACTCCTCATGCGCGGACAAGATGAAAAAGTCAATCTGGACGCCGTCGCGAAGGACATTGGAACAGCACTCACTTTGGCACTCGCTTCCAACCAAGACAAAGCTGTAGAGTTGCTTTTGACATCTGGTGCAAGTCCAACATTGACCGCCGAGAATGGAGAATCACCCATTGCGATGGCTGCCTACATGGATGAGGAAGAGCTTACCCAAATGCTCTTGGAGAAAGGGGGCGCTCACTGCCTTGCCTCGGAGAGATTCGGCAGCGCTATCGCAGCCGCAGCTGCAGCTGGCCGGATCTCCATCGTGAAAATACTGCTACCCTATAGCGATATAACTTCGTATGAAGGAGCTCTGAAAGAGGCAACTCGGAAAGGGTTCCATTTGATTGTCAAGCTATTGCTTCAAAGCTCCCAGCGCCTCAGGTATGGCGATGACTTCCAAATGGCTGCCTCAATGGGCCACGATCTGGTTCTCAAAGAGCTCTGGAACCATAATCGAGCTCAAAATGGGACGGCTCTATCGCAAAATGCTATAAACGACGCGTTATACATGGCAGCAGAGAATGAACAGGAGACAACTTGTACATTTCTTCTTGAAGTCTGCCATGCTGAGCCAAATGCACTTGGTGTCAAGCACGGTAACGCAGTGACTGCAGCTGCTTATGATGGAAACATTGCAATCTTGAGAAAACTCATACAGTTCGGTGCAGACGTGAACGCCTCTTCGGGGTGTCCTCTTCAGGTAGCAGCATCTCAAGGGCATTTGGAAGCTGTAAAGTTGCTACTCGACCATCACGCTTCTATCGATGCCATCAGCCCCTTATTCCCCGATGGAACTGCGTTACAGGCAGCTTGTGTAGCTCGGCAGATCAAAATTGCAAACGAGCTCCTTGAACGTGGAGCAAATCCGAACTTGGGAAGTGGCCCGCTCACAAATCCAATGATAGCGGTAACGACCAATGCTTTAGGAGACCTTGCGTTATCGTTGCTCCAAAAAGGCGCAGATCCCAATGTGTTTGGCGGCGCTGACGGCAGCACGCCTCTAATCAACGCGGCTTGTAGATTGAGCTCGGAATACCTGTCCGGTATGATCAGATACGGCGCATTGGTGGATACTGTAGATCGCGACGGAGACACTGCTCTCATTATGTCAGCCTACTACGGAGATATCGATTGCGTTCGGATTCTCTTGGATCTCGGTGCGAATATGAAAACATGTGGTAAAAACTATGGCACCGCGCTCCATGTTGCTGCGCAGGAGGGCTATCCCGAAATCTGTCAACTACTTCTTGAACGAGGAGCTGATCCATCCATCCGTGGCGGCCCGTACGACACCGTCGTTCAAGCTGCTGCATATTCAGGGGAGCAGGCATGCATGGAAGTTCTTCTCAACAACAAGCCTTGGAGCCACAGGATCAACATTAATCTTCAAGGCGGTAAGTGTTTCACTGCTCTACATGCCGCAGCTGTCAATGCAGGGGACGGCTCTTTACGGCTCCTCCTCAAGTCTGAGCCTAACTTGAACGCTTTACGCAAGGGAGATGCTAGTGCCACAACAGCATTATATGCGGCTGCTTTTGCTGGCTGTAACAGAAACGCACGTCTCCTCCTCGAAGCTGATGCTGATCCGAATATTGGCTGCGGTAAGCATGGGACTATCTTGCAAGTGGCTGCTTTGAAGTGTGGTCCCGATCTTTGCGAGCTCTTGATAGAGCGTGGAGCGAAACTCGACGACTGGTCGGGTAAATATGGGAGTGCTCTAGTAGCTGCTACTGTCAAGGCGTACCACGATGGTAAAACAGATGTTCTCCAGTCGCTTCTCGAGCAGGATTTCCCACCAAGAGCATATCGGGCCGCATTGGACAGGGCTTTCTTACTGCGACGCAAAGACGCCTTCGAAATGATATGGCAGAGCATCAAGTCCAAAGGCCCCAAGAAGCTCCGTCTGAACACAACAGGACTTCTCGCGGGTTACAGGAGGAGCCTTGCGAGAAGAATGGACAACAAAGCGACGGATCACGAGGATGAAAATAGTGATTTCGATAATGACATGGAATTCTACGATCAAGACATTGAGAGTGATGAGGAAGAATCTGTTGATGATGATGATGACGATGATCAGGGCGATAGCAACGGCGACAACAGGAATGCCGATGCAGCGGCCAATGAACGCAGAATCGACCGAGCCGAATACCAACAATCTAACAATGTTGCTACAGGGATGGGCCCAAGGAACACTCCCGATGTATCCCGCGGTATGATTGGAAGAGAAACTTCTGGTACAGCTAGAGCAAATGACAGAGCCGACAGTACTCAAGGTCATAGTCTGAGTGCAAGAGAGAATAGTAAAGACCCTAGATCTGTGGGCTACAACGATTCGAGCGAGGAATACCACGGGGAAGCTGGAACAGGTGGAAATTTTATGGGTAGACAGCGGAAGGAGAAACGGGATGGAGTGGATGCACCTGTAGAGGAACTGGATAGGGAGGAATTCAGTGGTGAAAAACTAGGCCGTGAGAAGCAAAAGAGCAGGGGACTGAACACCCAGGAGCTGGATGACAAGGCACTGGAGAATGAGGAACCACATGATGAGGAATCGCACGAATATGACGGAGAAGAAAGGGAGAATGAGGAAGTAAATGATAAGGAATCGCACGAGCATGGTGGAGAGGAAGGGGAGAATGAGGAAGGGGAGCATGGTGGAGAGGAAGGGGAGAATGAGGAAGGGGAGAATGAGGAAGGGGAGCATGGTGGAGAGGAAGGGGAGAATGAGGAAGGGGAGAATGAGGAAGGGGAGAATGAGGAAGGGGAGAATGAGGAAGGGGAGAATGAGGAAGGGGAGAATGAGGAAGGGAGAATGAGGAAGAGGGGAATGAGGTATCGCACGAGCATGATGGAGAAGAAGATGAGGAATCGCACGGGTATGATGAAGATGAATAAGAGAATGAGAAACAAAATAGGGAGAAACTAGAAGACGAAGAGTATGAAGGGTAGCTATAGTGGCCAGCGCAACAGTGAATGTGTGATGGCTTGGAAAGGGAGCACAGAGTCCAACTAGCGCGGTCTCTTTGCCCTTTATGTAAGTTGAGTAAGGAGAGTTGGGGTATATCAAAAAGAAAGAATATCATCTAGATAATGACGGACGCGACTGGGTGATGTGCGGCATGGGTCCTAATACCCCTTGAAAGCGGTGGTGGCGGAGCGTCTTCGACGATAATCCAAGATGTGGCTGGTGCTGTGTGGTTTTGAGATGGTCGATTTCTCGCACCAAGAGAGAACACTAGTGATATGATATGATATGATATGATGCAATGAGCAGCCGTTCCGGGAACCAAATCACTTCTGAGTGAGTCTTCACATCCCGAAGCTACGGCTTCCACAAACATCCGCCAACCTCGATTTCCCTCAGATAGTTAAGGAGTGGCTTCTCGCGGCATCACCACTCTTCATTTACCAATCACTTGGATCCAAATGATACTATTAGAGTTAGGTGTGTTATTGATGAGTTCACTGGCAAGTACTTAATTTTCTAACTACTTGGGTTGGAATTTGGTACTACTCAACGTAGCGGAGATGCGCAGCGCAGATACTAGATTGGGTTAGAGTAATTAGTGGTTGTTAATTTCAGTAGCATGATGTCAACGCAGGGAAATTCTAAAGTTTGCGCCGGAAGTTGACACTAAATTGGCTAGAAGACGGATACGAAAGCTTGAATACGAGAGCTTAATACGCCTCGGTCGTCCCCTTCCATGTACGTTAATTATATCGCTTCATATAAATAAGAAGATCTGTTTCCTTTCTTTGCATGTTGTGCAATGTCGATATTCTAGTTCGCTTCACACAATTTCTTCCCAACATGCCGACCTTTATCAATATATCATTTCTGTGCCTCCTGGCAGCCCTCGCCCAACCTAATCTCGCCAGTCAAATTCCCTCAGGATACATCGCGGTTCCATTAATACGTAACTCGCAATTTCTTGCATACCTTGCCCAAATTTCCGTCGGCACGCCTCCTCAGAAGGAATATCTCCTGGTCGATACCGGCAGCTCAACAATCTCCTTCTATGAATCTCGGAGTACATTTTGCAACCTTCCGAGAGAACCCTGTGCGGAGTACGGCTCCTATGACAATATTTCGTCTTCGTAAGTCACTGAGATCGGTGTCATCGCGATCAGGCAAAACTAAAGAAAATCGTATCATCCAGAACCTCGACATTCAAGGCACCTTTCTTCAACGACGGCCTCATAGATTACGGATCAGGCGATTACTTGACCGATTCTATTGGTCTCGGGGGTGTTTCGACGCCAAATATTACCTTTGGGTATATCACTAGAGTTTCATATCCTGAACGCATATACGGTTCAGCAGCATCCATTCTTGGTACGTTCCTCCATCGTCAATTAGAGAATTGACGTATTCTAACCTGTGACGTGGGTAGGACTGGGCTTAACTTGCAGTGGAAGCGACGCAGGACCGTCCTGCGGAGGAGAAGGACCGTACTTACTTCCTCAGCTGAAGAATGCATCGACCATTGATCGTATGGCTGTCAACATATATCTTGGACCTGAAAATCCCAATGTCACCAATGCCGAAATGATTCTGGGTGGAGCTTACGACGAAGCCAAGCTTGGTGGGGAACTTTTCACAGTAGACATGATCGATCCGCACAGTTTTTTGTCGAATCGATATACGAACTGGGTCAACGTCACTTCAATTGAAGCCGAAGTTAACGGGGAAACAGCCAAGGTAGCTTTCGGCCCAGGTCCATCGAGCCAAGGCAAACCTCATGTAGTGGACACCGGTAACCCATACTGGGCCCTTCCTACTTCAATTTTCTCTCTTATCTCTTCCAACTTTGGTGGTTTGAGTGCAACGACCTCATCCGGCACTTATGCTGTAGATTGCAAATACCGCGATCAGAAAAACGTCAATGGCAGTATCACCGTCACCTTTGGCTCGGCTGGTAAGATTGATGTTCCTCTCCACACTCTAATTACGGATTTCGGAAATGGAACATGCACTACTGCTGTGGAGAATTATGAAGGTGGGAGCTTGGGTGATCTTTTCTTGCGCAATACCTATTCCATCTTCGACCAGGAAAGTTTCACGTTGTCATTAGCCCAGGTTAAGCACACCACGGAAAGGCATATCGTCTCCTACCCCAAGGGAGGATTCAAAGTTGCGGAGGAAAGGTATTGAAGGGGGCTGTATTCTGCAGCAAGAGGAAACGGGTGAATGTTTATAGTTCTAGGATTAATGAATCTATCGATACCTTTGGTCCTTAATTTTGTTTTCGCCAATATTTACTTTTCAAGAAATCTTTTTTTCCCTGCCTAAGTTACCCGATGTCGATAGATCCTGTAGATAGTTCCTTCTCTCCCCCACATCTCGACCCGCATACCCTCAATATCTTGTATGGTTATGGAAGTGGATGCTAGCATCCGCTTCGAGCAACTACCTAAAGTAGCAGCTTTCATATCCGACGAATACACTAGGCCTAATAGATGAGTTCACCCGCTCTGCTACCAAGTTTTGCACACTCCTTAGGTGTGCCCATCCCGAAATGTTGACACCGCGAAGCTTGTCCGCCAGAGCGTTTCTGTGCGGAATCGTCGCTTCCTTTCTTACCATTAAGCGAATGCCATTGACACCTACCTTCTACTGCCCCTCGTAGTCTTCTTTGCACTTAAATATTTGCAACGTTCACGATCATGATCATGTCGAAATCTGCACATATACATACATATACATACATTGTTGTAGGTGCTGGATCAGCGGGATGTGTCGTCGCTGCACGAATCGCTGAGAATCCTGACTACCGAGTGTTGCTCCTTGAGGTTGGTCCAGACTTCGACGCTCTGGACAACAGCCCCCCCCCGAATTCAAGACTCACGGCGAGTCCCGATGCAAGGTCAATCTGAGTTCTTCGACCCCAAGATTGATTGGGATTTAGAAGTGCACATACACGGATGCGAAGACGGAGCATCTGCATCGACGTCCATCCGTGTGCCACAAGCCAAGCTTGTTGGAGGAGGGAGTAGCACCAATGGCGGAACCGCTCTCAGAAGTACCGAAAATTATTCTAGAGAATGGGTAGAAATGGGGAATGATTTATAGGATTTTGCATCGGCTCACGACGTCTATCAAGCGCTAGAGTCAGACCACATCGAAGGCACAATCGGTCCACAATCGGTCCTCATCCAATCCAACATGCCGTGCCGAACGAACTTGGTAGTATTCAAGCCGCTTTTCTCAAGAGAGCTGGGGAAGTTGGATTCAAGGAAGTCGTTGACTTCAACAAGACAGGTACCGAGGGCGCTGGTCCTTCGCCGTTGTGCAGAGTTGGGGATCAGAGAGTCAGAGCCGCCGACACCTTTATTTATCCTCGACGGCATTGGAAACCCCTGAACATCATGGCTGGCGTCATGGTGGACCGGATCACTTTCTCCAGCAGTAGCAGAGCCACTGGAGTTATCCTTACAGATGGGAGAAGCCTCGAAGCCATGGTCGAAGTAACCATTTCTGCTGGTGCTATCCGCTCAGCTGCAATTCTTCAGCGATCTGGCATCGGACCCGAAAAATCACTTCGTCTGCATGACATCCCCCCTATTGTACATCTTCCTGTTGGGCACAACCTCTCGGACCATCCTTGCATTCCCATTGTTGCAAAACCACGACAAGGATCTTACACTAACACCGACTACTCTCTACAATGCCAAGTCCGCTGGTCTTCGTCGATGCGGCCTGGAACCGTAGATCATCAACTTGTGTGCTTCAGTTATCTGTACGCACACGATAGAGATCCAAATATAACATCACAAAGTACCCTATCAGGAACAGCTTCTGGCCATGTTGCTGGTATCGGCTGCAATCTCAACAAGCCGACTTCATCTGGTACGACTTTCATCGAGTCTCGGAATCCGAACATGCTGCCCAAGGTCACGATGAACTATCTTAGTACTGCGGCAGACCGTGCTTCGCCGCGAGAGCTTGTACGTACCGGCTACGGCCTGATACGTTCCTCGGTGATGCAGGTAGTTCTCGAAGCTCCGCTTAGCATTGAAGATTCCACCATTGCTTCAGATGATGAGTTGGATCAATATTGCCGAGCCAACGTCACGTCGACTTATCACTTTTCCTCGTCATGCCGGATGGCTTCTCGTGATAAGGGGGGGGGTGGTGGACCAGAGTGGACGGTCTATGGTACCGTTGGACTCAGAGTCTGTAACGCAAGTATCATTCCCACTATGCCTGCGAGCAATAATATGTGGACGACTATTATGTTTGCCGAGTGGATTGGGAGGAGTGTGAGAGATGGGCAGGACGTAGGATACTAGCAGGTTACGATATGGTGTAGATGATAGAAGCGAACCGCAAAGTCAAATATCTCCAAGTCGCACAGAGAGAAACATTTGCAAGCAATAGTGCAATATAATAAGGCCTATCACATTTAGACCTTGTGAAATTCGTCCCACCAGCTTGTTTGACTCAAAATTTGAAAAACATTGGTGTCTAGTTCATCTGTGAAGTAGCATGCTTACATTACACTCTCTCGCTGTAAATCCTATATCAATATCCTACTCTCTGAGCTTTTGAAGTTACCTACAACGCGTCAAGCTCAGGAGGATAAACAATGCCTGCCTGTTTCCGCGCCTGATCCATCCAAGCAAGCACTCTGAGACTCTCCTCCGCACCTAAAACTTCACCTCGCCCTTTCTGCGTTGCTTTGCTCTCAAGGACCACCTTCGCAATCGCATCAGCTTGATACCAAATACCCCGGCCTCGCTCGATAGGCTTCTTGATGACTTCATCCATCTCCATCCCGGCTTCATCAAGATGCTCAGCGTCATACCAATGGACGTGAAGCTCCTCAGGTCTAATAGGCGGGAAAGGAATCGATACACAGGCTTTGACTGCCTAGATTCTTACGGCTGGCGCAGCTTTCTTGGCCTGCAGTCGTCGGTAGAACGGAGGTTTTGAAGAACCCGGTAAGGTCATGCTAGTCGTGACGATACCAACGGCGTTCTGCTGATGTGACTTGTTATCCTGTCTTGATAGGATGATCGTATTGATATCGTCCACATCTCCTGACACTCCTGGCACGCTCATGGAGCTTGCGTGGATGACGTTGGTTGAAGAAGCCCCTAGATCGAGTCCGTTTGAGAGCCAAGTCTGCCCATGTCAGAGCATATACACCCTGATCCAGCAAACTTCCCGCTCCTGCTTGCTTGTCCACGAAGCGTGACGGGAGCTCACAATCAGGAAAGAGAAATCAGCATAGACCCGTTTCACAGGCCCGATAATTGGCAGAAGTTCCTCCTTAAAAAAGATGGCAGCTGGGAGGTAGCGAGTCCACATGGCCTCCATTAGGACGACACCATTCTCGTGCTCAAGGTCTATGGGTCTGGAGTACTGTGCTGCGTTCATGGTGGCAGGCTTCTCGACAAGCACATTTCTTTTGCAAGTCAAGGCATTAAGTGCGTGTTCATAATGTAGCGATGCGGGGAGGAGATGTAGACGACATCAAATCGCCTTCCTCGAGCATCTTTCCCCAAGAATTGAAATATTGCACGGGCTCGGGATCTGGGATCTTTTGGTCTCGAAGCCATGACGAGGCTCGGTCCTTGGAGCGTCTTGTGCTGAGAGCCACCAACTTGTGATGAATGGGGTCGTATTCTGCTCGCTCAGCAGTAGATCCAGGAGGAAGGTCTCGGCGATGGTAGACAGTGAGTGACAAAGCTGCCCAACGGCAAGTTGTATCTTGCAAAGTCACGATAGCGATGATCTGGAAATAACGAAAGGGCAGTGTGGTGGGAAGTGCTGGTGAGATTGTTTTAGATACTTTGGTTATCAAAGGGCAAAAATACAGTTTTTAGCTCCGAAATGTAGAAATGATGTGACGTGCCTAGACGACTTTTTAATGACAAAATAATTTCTCGTGATCGGACTAAAATGAGCTATCGAGATGTTAAAGAGTAAAGAGATCGTTCTCGATCAATCACTCGGAAGCTACGTATCGTATTCCTCAAAGTACTAGGTACTATGTTAAGGTAGGCAGGCTGCGCAGGAAGCAGGAAACGAAAGAGTATGGCTAGACTTGATAATCGCTTGAGCGGTAGAATGGGTAAAATGCCAAAAGGGTGATTGGTGGATAGGCGAATCCACAAGCGCGACTTGGTTTGTGATCGTGTGTCAGAGACCTAAAGTCCGCTCGAAAATCTAGACTAAACAAACTCGAAGATATTGTGTTCTAGAGCACGGGAATAGAATACTCACGAAGGTTAAACGGCTTTGCGTGCCTTCCCCCCTCATTTCAGAGCTTGCAAGAGCTTCAAGGAGGCTGTCAAGGCTTTAGCTAGCCCCCTATTTCGTGGGGAGATATCTCGAAAAAACATCAAACACCACTTGGGCCAGTCAGTATAAGAACTGACAAACTATAACAGCACGATATTCTTCTTTACTGAAGTAGACAACCCTATGCTCTATCCGATTACCCATCTCGTCGTCTTGGCTGTCGCAGATAAAGCCTTCGAGGCACCGAGCTTAACTACGGTAGAGCGAGTCTTTGAGCAGAAGGTATCCGGCCCGGTTATATGTACGCCATTAACCTGGAAGCAAGAAATACTGAAGACTCCAATCTTCCGTCAGGATAAAGGGGCAGTTGACGGTGTGCTTCCATTTCCGACGCTCGCTCTCACCTACTCTCAATTCGCGAACCGCCTAAAACTCCTACGACTCTTAATAGGCCTCCTAGCGATCCTGACCTCCCGCTGCTTCCGTCGTAACACGGGCAACGTCGTTGACCGTAAGTATTCTGTAATATCACATGTATAAACTATTATGCTAATAAGCCTTTCTTTTATCTAGATGAAGCCACGAGTGCGGTCCGAGATCAGGTCATGCGACACAACCCGAACTCGGCGGTATATAACGCAGCTTACATCAATGTTCGACGTCTAATCTGCTGTCCTCGAGCGACCCTCTGCAAATGGAATCTTACGTATACTCACTTATATGAGCCTTATACGTGATCCCCGTGCGCTAATCCACGTACCGGACGATGTTTTTGCAGCGTTTCCCCCGGATCTATATATCGTCGATCTCGAGGAGCAGCAGGCTCAGCTGAAAGCTGGAATTTACAGAATATAAAGAACGGAAGTCAAGGCGGAAGTTCGACGTCTTATTTTAGAGATCGGTATCGCCCGAACTCGGCGGCGAAATATTATCTCTCAGGAGTTCCGGGCGGATTACTTCCGACGTCGCCCGATAGAAGATATCGAGAGGCAGAATAATAAAAAGCAAGAAGAGCAGTATACCGAATCGGTCGTTGAATATTAAATCCCCGAACGGGCGCAACTAACCGAATTCATCTGTAATCATATCACTAATATAACCTCGCAGGAAATTATTACGCGCCGGATCTACTTTGCCGGCCTTATGCTCGGCCTCTGCCGCCGCCGGGAAGTACCTCGACGGTACCGACTCCGGGTTGCCCTCCCGCAGCCACCTCTTATCAAGGAGGAATCGCCTCCGCCCGGTCTCGAGCCATTCCCTCTTAAGCTTACTAAGTACTAGTGCCCGATCTGCATTAGCGACGAATCGAAGAACTATAAGGAGCGGATGAGCTCTTTTTGCCGCTCTGCGAAGATAATAGATCACGTTAAAAGGATTCACCTCAGAAGAAGAGATTCATACGCTAAGATAAAGTGCTATCACCCGGTATGCAAGACTCAAGGGCTTGTTCTCAAATATATAAAGCATTTCAAGGGCCACGTAAAGGAAGTGCACGGCGTCAAGCTCCGGGAACCAAGGTTTGTGCGTTCGTTAAAGTAAACTGCGTTCCGTTTTATATATAGATATCTTGTTTGTATTGCTATATCTAGGTCACTCTCGAAGGATAGGTCTACTGTAGTGACTGGAAAGGAATTTAGTTCTCGAAATCAGCTAGCGTCACTGCACACAAAGTAGACCCGACCTTCAAGCGTACCAACCAATCCCAGTGTGGGGCAAGAACGAGAGCTGAATCGTGAGGAACTGTTTTGGTTGCTTTCTTTTCTTGTTTTCATTTCATCGGGCGCAAATGTGATCGCATGGATCCAGGTATTTTTGCTGGAATATTAACAGTCGCCTCACATGGCGGTGGAGAAGGATTGGGTAATTAGAATTAGGGTGGGGAAAAAGTCAATGAAGAGAGCAGATTCCTCGATTTGCATTCCCCCATCTCTTTGTAGCTTATCTATTAGTGATATCATTTCGAGGAAGATGTAAGCACATGATTTGCCAATTTGTGTCTGACTTCTGATGGCCGCTGGATTGTCCGTGAAGATGACCACCGTGCGGATTCGGAGGCAGGAAGCGAATGCTGAGGTTTAGGCTTGAAAACTACACCAGGCACGTGACTCATACTGGATGAGAATCTGCACTAGGCAAAATAGCGTATAGTCTCTAGACAGACAAGGTTAACCAGATAGCGGTTGCAGCCGCCTGTGATTTGCTGGCGATATGACAATTTTAGTGAACTGGGAATCCAACATGTTTCTGACTATGAACAGGCTCTCTATGGAAAGATATCGAAATCGCGTGATTGCAAAAAGCAGGATGCTTTCACTACAATCATCAACAACCATGACTATGCTCAATAAAAGGGACGACCCTGATAAAAGGGACGAAGGCTCGTCATGGGAGATCCAAGCAACTCAAGCCTTTGCGGTAGCTCCGATGGTATTTCCTCAACGAGCTTTCTGCTGGTCGTGAAAGGGTCATATGGACTACCTCCACCACCACCTCCACCAGTTTCCGATTTGCAACCGTAGACATAGTTGACTGTAAACAGACAACCGTTTCCTAGTTTATAAGAACCACACTTCTCGCATCCGCCGAGCTTGCGAAGGTTTTGATAGGTATGCCACATATCGTTACCACTCATAGCGCAACTGTCATTCTGTAGAAACACGCCACAGGATCGGGTTCCATCACCAAAGCAATTTCCATCTGGTCTACTATCGCTGAAAGAGAAGAGTGTCAGCACTCATGTTACGCATACGATAAGGGAATGCTAGGAAAGAAAGGGAAACTGCAAACTTACCCTGTTCCGTAGGTGAGGTCATCTGTCCGAATCAAACTGTTAACAGCAATGTCACACCATTTGAGAAAGTCTGGTGTTGCACACAAGCTCGAGCCTAGACAATCGTAGGCCGGATCATCGTCGCAAGGTGTACCTCCACACTTGTAACTTCGTAAAAAGCCGCCCATAACATTTTGGATCGGGGCATACCCTTGACCCTGAACGACATATTGATCTGGTATCGCATCGGTACCTGCGAGGATCAAGACATTAGCATCTACACATGTTTGCATGCCACGGGAGTGTCTTATGAAGTGAAGGCCTCCTGAGACACTCGACCGGAGGGGCTGATCACTGCTTGGGTAACTTACTACCTAAAGGCACTCTCCAAGTATTCGTGTATCCAGATTGCGTCTGTAACATTTGGCCCTGCGGAGTCCACCCCCAGTCCGCATTGTCTTTGCTGCCCTCGACATAAGCGCCGGTGTACTTGTACAAATCTGAACGGAAGTCATTGCCTTCAACCATATAGTTGACGAGCTTATACTCCGAGTAGGAGCCTGTGCTTTTGCCTGCATCAATGGGCCAGCCATTGGAAGCGCCAGCTGCCTCGTGTGGTCCGCCGATGAATAGGCGCACAAATGCATAGGGCACCTTATCAAGACTTTAACATAGCAGAAACACAGTGTAGTGGGATCCGGATCAGGATCAACAAAGGAAGAAAGATTACTGATCCAAGATCATTAAGAATTCAAGAGCGGAAAGTTACGTACCAGGATGTCGGCGGTATAGATGACTATATCACCGTCCTTCTTGTAATTGACGTTTGTGATTGAGCCTTCGGCTGGCAAGCTATTCGTGCTTGCTTGGAGTGACTTAGATCCTCCTCCGCTGCCTGAAGACATGATAGTTCTGACTTCGAAGGATAAACCAGATGTTCCAGGCTTTAGCATACCGACAACAGCTTTTGTCAACGAAGGTGGCATTTCCAGGACCAAATCACCTTTCAGGTAGACCCCATACCCAAGAGCTCCTGGTACTGCCGACCAACTGATTGTAACAGATGTATAATCTGAAGCGATGACACTAGCATCACTCGGTATGCCAGCGACATATGAGCCACCAAGTGTAGTTGCCGCATCCTTCCGAACAATACCACCAGAAATACTATTCATTGCTCCCTTCATATATGCATCGTTAGGGACGTTGTCGTAAGGGTTTGGATTATCGTCGTCCGTTAAATGCAGATACCCGACATGGCGCTTCGCAGAAACTGCAAGGACCTCAGCGACCTTGTCTTGGGGAACTCTGTAAACGATGTGCCAGATTTTCCTATCGTCTTTTGGTACCCAGTTATTTGGAATATATGATCCATTTGTGTAAAACTCGTAGCTACTCTCAAACGTTAACAATGTGTCCATGGTATCTTCGTAACATTGAGCGATAGTCGAACCAGGATTGAGAACCGTGTAGGCACCGGGATGTTTTCGCTTTGTATAGGCATTGATATGAGCGTAAAGATCGGAGTAAAGATTACCAGGGCCGCATTCAGGCCAGCCTTCGTCAAAGAAAATCCCACCGATATCATCATAAAGTTCGTACCACTTATCAACATCTTGTTCGATTTGTGAAGCCCTGTTCTAAAGATTAGCGCAAGGCTCTTCAAAATTCCACATTCACAATTTAGCAACACAGGGCCAAAAAGCGATGTGATTCAACGAGGGAGACATCTACTTACCAGGCTGCGAGATCACCTGAGCCTAATCTGGTCTTGAAGTCGTGAGCAAGGCCCAAGTACCCAGTCCGCACATACCCAATGACAGTCTTGCCCGACTTAGTTGCCTGCTGGATAACCGAATTCCACGCTTTGTCGATCACATAATCGGGCCCATTCAAAACATTAGCAACCAGTATGCTGAGTTTGTTCGAGTCATACGAGCTCATTCGTTGCCAAGCAGCTGCATCCGCCACCGGATTGGTGTAAGACGCAAGAGCGAGCTGTTGACCCCCATTTGAACCCCCGCTTTGATCGTTGAAGACATCAGACAGCCACTGCTGTTGGAATGATGTCCAGGATGCGTCCCAGGGCTGGCCGCCTTGGCTATTAGGGATGGTCTGTATGCAAGGGCAATTCACGCGTGGTGGCTGAGGAAATAAGCAAATGATATCCGGGGGGCCCAACATGACTTACTATTACGCACACCCCGAGTAACTGACCTAGACAGTTGGTGTTTGTGCAGAGAGGCTGTAAAATAGAAGTCAGCTTGAGGGAAATTGAGGGGAAGTGGTTGGACCAACAGTGTCTTCTGTGAAGAGTTCAGTTCCGTCACACCCTTCTTCATCCGGATCCTCGGGCTTGGGCCCAAATCCAGCAGCAGGTATATTGACCTTTGCAAGAGCTTTGAGAGACTGATCTCCACCATTGACCTTTGCATTCGCTTTGAATACCAACGCAACATCAAAAATAGCCAGCCAGACGATAGTCTTGACCACTTCTTCTTTAGTTGCCAATGATGCGACATACTTGAGCACTACAGGAGCTGCATCTTGAGCAAGGGTAATTCCAGCGTCTAGCCATTTGTTAGCAGTGATGTAGGCGTCAATTATGCCGTCTTCTTGTGCGTCTATCTTTGTGTACCGGAAGACACAGCTCAAAACTAGAGATGATCAGCTAAGCCTCGTAGCATGAGCTCAACAAGATGTATCCTACCATCAGTCGCCTGGCGACGCAGAATCTCTCTACTTTCTAATTTCCGTCGAAGTTTGGTGGCCGCAAGTGCGCCACAGGCTTCGATTGCCGTTTCCATTGATTTCGTCAACGCATTTGAAGACCCTCGGGCAATATTATCGATACATCTCCAATATTGTGACCATTTGCTGCCGCAGTAGCAGTTGCAAACACTACTTGGACTGTGGATGTACCATCCATAGACAAGTATTCGGTATTCACTCCAATCCACTATTTCGATGTCAATGAGTTGGTCTAAGGATATACACGTGAACTCAACAGTACCTTAGTTCTGGTTTTGTCCGTGGTAATGTACCGAGTATCTGTGCTTTCAATTGATCCTGAGTAGGTACTCGCATCTCCCAGATATGTTTCAACCGGATTGATACCAATTTGACCCTTAGTAGTAGGTGTAATAGCTTTGATTTGTTGATCTGCGCGTTCGTTGATTGTCGGGGTGGCACTTGGGCGAGGGCTGAGCATAGCTCCATCTCCTCGGGAAATGAGAGTCAAGAAGCATAGCGATAATGGAAGAGCTTGAATCATGATTGGTTTGATCAAAATTGATAAACCCGTGTAGTTCTTGGACGTCGCTATCGATGTAGGGAGCAAAGGCTACTTATCTTGGATGGTCTTGAAAATCATGATGCTTCTGGCAATCATTCGTCTGCGGCTGTAATTCGGGACACTGCAGGTATAGAACAGAATTCTTCTGAAGAAGAAATTTGATAGAAGCACGACAATAACAGGCCCTCTAACCACGGGTAAAAAATTGAATATCCAGAGGCTAAACAGACTGTCGCTGATGTCCTAGCCGAATGCCAGTACCCACCACAAGGTGGCATGCAATGCAATGACGGGAAGGAATAATGAGCAAACGGCCATGCCAGGGGTTTCCAGCTGTCGAGTGACAAGCTTGTCATTGTCAAATCTGTCAAGGAGATATTCAGAGCTCGATGGAACGGCGAATTCTTCAATTAGGCAGGTGCCTGATCACACCTGCCTACATCGTACTCTGCTTTGGAGGCCAAGCAGAGTGAGGTTGCAATCAACACCACCTGTTTCCGTATCGAGCATTCCATGGTTCGCATCCGGTATACCTTCCCCCTACACGCCCCCCGGAGTTCCGCAATTGAGGCACAGGACAGTATCTAGACCTGTTTTCGGTCCATGGTCGGGTTCAGGTTAGTACCAGCGGCTAGGTAAGTATTGTACTGTACCTTGTCGAAAAGGGGGTCACGATTTGGAGTGCTAGGTAAGGATCATCAAACTGTACGAAAGTATAACAGCACGAATGGAAAGCACGCACCGTTTATTGGCCCAAGCTCTGATGGTAAAAGCTTACTGAAGCTTGCTGCGCCGCCAACACCATTTCAGCACCATCTCACCCACTTGGTCATTCCGTCCTGGAAAATATTTGCCTGACTGATGTTCCGCACATTCATTCTGGGCTGGCTGTCTTCTCTTGTCTTCCATCATTTCTTGTCACGATCCTCGTCCGCTTGAAACCAGTCCAGCTGCAATTGTAAGACAGTCGGCATTGTTGTGCCGAAGTACCTGCCCTGAACATGGTATTATTTGGCCTTCGGAATTTGCTCATATCTCTCATTACGCCAAATCCATGTGGAACCAAACGCCAACCCGACTGCTGCGATTACGACTTGCCACCTTCCCGTCTAATTCATGATCGTCTCCTGATAACACGACCTTCAACTCCGTGTTCAGGTTCAGCTCCAGAGCCACGCAACGCTGTCTCTTCCCTCGACCACCTTTCGGCAGCCACAACCTCTGCCAAGACGCCCCTCCTCGAGCTTCTACCCCTTGAGATCCGCCAAAAGATTTGGACTCTTGTCGTAGGAGGTGAGACGCATCGTCTTGCAGAGCTGTGGGATCTTCGGAATGGCCTTCGCAGTGTTTGTACTGACCGCACGTGCGAGAAAGGATGCGCACGTGAAATGACCGAATGGATACTTGACAACAACAGACCCACTGGGGCTCCATTGTCAAGGCATACGAGAAATCACCTACGTATCTTGACATTATGTAGACAAGTGTAAGTCTCCTTGACCCTCTTGAAGCTCCGATGCCTTTTGCGTTCAGATTACTGACACACTGATTCCACAGCTACACTGAAGCTACCGATATTATCTACTCATCAAACACTTTTGAGATCACTCACGCATCATATATGGAATACCTCCCTCTGTGCATTCTGCCTCAACGTATGAACACCATACGCACTTTACGGCTAACCTGCGACTTCTCCGGCCTTCCTCCTATTAAAGCCAACATTTGGGAGGGCCAGCATTTTGGAATTTTGCATAAACGCTACGAAAAATGGCAGAATATATGGCGCATCCTATCTGAGATGGCTGGCTTGCGTCGACTTCATTTCAACTTGAATGTTAACTATTTGTGGGAGACGTTAGATCGAGAGAGTGCAGCGGAGTTGTTGGGACCGGTCAAACAAGTCACTCGGCCGGATTTGTTTGTGTTGGCCCTGCCTATTCCAGCGATGTACGAGGGAAGATCTTCGGCGGCAAATGATGAATGGGAGGGCTCAGATCCGTGGGATGATTTGCCAAACTGCAAGATTCGAAGAATTACCTCCAACGAGATGTGGGGAGAGAATTTCTTCTAATACATGTCCGCAATAATGCAACTTTACTTCCACGAATGCAAATTGTTCCTCGATGATGACATTCGTTACTACATGCAGTAGCACACACATCATCTTGTCTCTCTGCCTCTTTTTTGCTTTCAAATCGCTGGTATTCTAGTACGATTCATGGAGATGTGGATTTTTAAGCGAACCACTAGTCACGTGCAAAAGGGCAGTTTGCAATGAGCTAGGTTTCCTTCCCGCGATAAACGAAGCAAGTTGGGCGAACAAACTTCACTCGTAATTCCGTGACGTCCGTGACTTCAAAGAGTCCTAAGGGCACAGATTTATCACTTCTACCCCGCAGCAGTTTGATCAGACATCCTTCATGTAGCCCCGCGCATTCGACTTTTTGCATTTATTCGCGCCAGAACCTTTCAAGGATACCAGAACCCTGATCATAACAGGGATCTTTCGAAGATTTCACCATTCGCAGATCCTTGACATGGTAAGTTTACGAGATATAGGCTCGGACATGCCGCCGCCGACTTTGTACCGGTCAATGACAGCAAACACCAAAACTATTTCCAAGCTTTGCCAAGGCTTTGCTCCATCCGTTGACTCATTGAGCATGTAGTATGTAGCCTGCCTCCTGTAGAGAAAATTTGCAAGAAGGATTTATAGCGGATCGAGTTAAAGACCCAGGGTATTTCTATGTCCAGGTCAAGTAGTATTCCCCACTAATAACTAGAAAAGTCGTCTATTAATTGAGTCCAGACGAACAGCAATTGTAATCGTAAGCTATATCATACATTAGAACTTGATTGAAATCAAAGTGATTTACTTTGTAAGCGTTGAAGGTTTAACGTTTGCGATAATACCAGAAATTGAAATTGAAACAAAGTGCAAATTGACGAAGTCCTGCGTGTAATTCGAGTCGTGCAAGGCGTTGAGAAAATATGCGCATTAAGCGCTGTCCGCCTGATCCGGACTATCCGACTGGTTGAAATCCTTGTATAACAACGGGTTTAACCCCTGAATAGCATCCACCCTCGCAATTAAACCGTCAATGGGACAATCCGCGGGACGTTCCGAGGCAGAGGCAAGCTTACTTGGCTGAGGGCAGCCGAAGCTTGACAGCGTGGGCACGTGCTTAATAGTCAATTCCCTTCTGTGAGGCTGCGGGTGCGGGTTCTCGCTTGTACGCGAGGGATCTGGAACGGCACCGTCGCTTCGAGGAGGCGCTAGTGCAATGGCAAGCGTGATCCACCTCAACGTTCAGAGAAAGTATTTTGAGTATCCAAAGAAATATAGAAAGGCACTTGCAAGGGAAGTCATCTCATCCATGGGCCTCCGATGTCTGTCTTACCTAAATTGCAATCCACTTTTGAGTGTCACTGACTCACTGCTCGGTGTTTTGCACCTTCTCTCGGGAAAACATCTACTTCGAGGGCATTACGGATGCAAATTGAAACCGAATCCCTTCAAACCCCACTAGGATTGAAATTAATCTATGGCTCGATCTAGGATTCCACTGCAACGCCAAAACTGGCACATATAGACGCGATAGGGCTGAAGTATTCTTCGCCAGTATCTTCGGCGTCGCCTTGACCCCTCGTGCGAGTCCTATTCGACAGGAAGTCACCTCATGGCTAATGACAAACTACTACGCCGCAATGCGGTCTGGATAGAATCCTTGTGCGAGACTGTTGAGATCGATGACACATGGGTGCAAACAGTTTTGATCACCCTTGCAAAGGAATCGCATCCATATAGGGGTGTTTCTATCATAATCCGCTGTTGAATCACTCGACTTTTATGCGAAGTGGGTAACCCTAGTGTTGCGTCTCACGGCGGCTAGGAAAAAGATCGAGACTTCTGGGAGTGGGCATGCCTCCGATGCAGATTCGACTCTTTTTGGAGTTTCGTAATTGCATGTTCAGCTCTGGATTTTCTGTTCAACAATGGCGACCAAACACTTGTTGACGAATTTGGACCTCGTAAGCAGCTGTTTCGTTGCTTATCAATCTGCAAATGAATTTACAAAGACATGCTGATGCCAGCCGATATACAGAAGTCTTTGGGCCAAGGGATGGTATCACCCGCCTATCGTCACAAGCCACTTCAAGCGAAGCTTTAAATAAAGACGGTGTGGTAAGAGCTTCCGGATAACTTTGTGATTGTAAGACGAGTACTGATCAAGGGCTCTGAATTCAGAAGATCTACTGTGACCAGTCCAGGCTAGTGCGCAGAGTAAGCGATGGTAAAAGTTACTGGTTCGATAAAGGTATGTTCTACCAGTACGATTACACATTCCGCTTGGTCTTGGCTAACTACGGGCCACAGATATACAACAACAGCTTCGAGACGAAGACTACAGCAGGTGCTCCTTTTCGGCTACTTTCATGTTTGTCGTCACGGCAGTTTATCCAAAGAGACCCCTTCTCGAGCAACCATATATGCAGATCCAGATTTGCCCCTTTTTCCTCGCTTACGCTGTAACAACCCCGAACAAATGGACTGTGTTTCTTACCGCAGACTATTGGAAGAAAATAGGCGTGACGCTTGTGGAGAATTTGGCAGTTTTGATAAAGTACACTCCGATTGATGCATACTCACTATTCGACAAAGTGCTGCTCCATGAAGTACGTCTGAAGCTCTATTACAAATCCTCCTTCTTCTACTTCATTTTTACTGACTGTATTAGTTGACGCACGCGAATCGCAAATTTTCAACGTTGGATGTGGCTTATGGTACTACTTCCTGTGCATCAAAAAATCTCGGAGACTGACAAGCTGTAGGATGGAAGAAATGTCGTGATTTATCCACTGTACAAACCATGGCGTATGGCGAACCTAAATCAGGGTTTCTAAGTGGAGATCCCGCTGGACCGGAGCTCAATGCAGGTACGTTGGTGATTTTCCAATGCGGCTCTTGTAAGGCTGCTAACTTCGGACGAATCTCAGATTCCTGGGCACTGTATGGGAGCATCGCTTGGCAGATATCGAGTAATAAGATAACGGGTATAAGGGCTGATGGATCGCTCATCTTGGTGTGAGCCTCTTTCGCATGGAATTTTCAAAAGGCGAGGATAAGGTTGTTGGCATGGATCTTTTTCTGGTAATTTGGTAAAGCCGTGAAGGCCGTTACTATGAATGAAAATAGGGTGAGTGAACGGAACACTCGAGGGCAGCGATTGCAGTTCCATACTGCACCAACGACAGTTTCCACTCATCAGGAAGAGTAGGAAATTTATCATGGGCCAGTTGAGACAGGAGCGAAGTGGTAGATAGACGTGGTAGCATTTGCGTCGTCCGCGTCACACCGAGAAGACCGACTTTGAGGTGGTCACGGATGGATTCGTGTATGTCTTCCATGTGTTTTCTTGCTTCTCTCAAGTGTCTTTCAAGAATAGATTTGAAATCATCTGGACATGCCAGTCTCAGAGTGCTGCCATTGCTCACGCTCAGTGCTTCGGAACTCTGGTGCAGGTCTGTAGCGTATTGTCGCTCATGCAATGTTGTGCACCGGGCCGTAACATAGCGAATGAGGTTCGGCGAGCGGCAGCTGCTTCAACAATTACAGTATGACGATTTCGGTGGCGAATGAAAGTGGTTATTTGTGTGCAGATGTGATGCTTCTTGCCGGTGGGTGTTCTCATATGATCGATGAACAGTGTGCGTCGAGCGAACTTCTTTCCACATCTCTCACAGATATGAGACTTTACACCGGTGTGCGTTACCATATGTTCGTCACAGGTTGTGCGTCGAGCGAACGTCCTTCCACATATCGCACAGATATGAAACTTCTCACCGGTGTGGCTACGTTCTAACGAAAAGTTAATACAAAAATTCCAAATAAATATGCAAGTCCTTACCATGGCTACGCCAATTCCCGTTCTGTTTGAACTTCCTCGGACAGTAACTGCAAGAATATGGTCGATGTGTTGTGACGAGACTTTGAGTATCCATGATATCACTGGGAGTGTGTTGTATAATTGTACGTGGTGTTTCTAGAGTTGGCTGATACAGAATCGCGTGTTGGAGATAAAATGACGATTCCTTACTGCGGATAAAGGATGGGGGAGGGTTATCATATGCATGATGGCAGAGAACCGGGTGCATGCAGGGTGCTGCTTGGGAGGAGGAGGCAAGCAGGGGTCGGTTTTTGGCTCGTTATCCGGTTGGCTCCCGTCCAATGGCTTGGCCGTGCATAACGTCCTGCAGGTAGTGGGGAGGTGCGCCTGGATCGGGTTGCCTTACGCTTCAGAGGGGGTGGTTCGGAACCAGTAACAAGCCTGCTCACATAATCGCCCCCCTTCCAGTCTACATACTTTTCCTCAATTTCTGATAAGCATATCATAAGATTACCATGATTTTTGTTCTGTGTCCATGGGTACATAGTGAATTCTTGTCCTGATCCCCCTTCTCCCTTCTCCCACCTCTCGACTCAGCACCTCGCACGACGACATTCTGCTCTCGGCTCCCCCAACATAGAACTGAACGATCCTCCTCTCTTCACGATGGTCGCTAGGAACTATGCCACGGTCAATCTGCGACTGCCCTTAACGTCGCTGCGGAATCTCGCACACTTTAATGATCGTGTTGAACGTCGTCGTCCTAAACCGAAGGTCTAACTACGCCCTCCCGAATATTACAGAATCTGATCGACTAACATAACGAGACGACCGTCAAGCCTAACTATGCCGATAATACGAAAGATAACCTTTAGGATATTATCGACAAGTTCAGCAGGTAAGAGAGCAAATACCTAATAGACGACTTAAAGTAAGTAGCTGGTCTGACTTTAAAGCTGTAATGGTCTGTACTCTTAGCGCTGATTGCGTAATCACTGCCCTCATAAGGATAGTGAATGTAACGACACTAGCCAAGAGAGCGATGTAAGAGGTATATGGTAGTACTTTAGCTGAGGCTATCGAGAGCTAATAGGTTTAATATAAAGGAAACAAGAAGATGAAGAAGGAAAGAAGGAGTAAAGGGAGTGTGAGTTCATATATATAAGCTCTTCCGAAACCCCTCCGGTACTAGTCCGACTCGGCATGGCTTAATTACCTTTAAACCCCTAGATTCCCTGACTCGCTAAAAAGCTTTTAAGTATACTTATTGTCATATTACCTCCCTTTTAAAAGAGAGATTATTCTCAATCTTTAATTAGTCGTAGTTTAGTGTTATTGCGATGCTAAGGGCTTTTATCCGAGGTTAAGCGAGGTTACGCGAGCGTAAGCGAGATCTTATATAATAGTAAATAATATATTATAAAAAAGCGAGCTTTTATTTATTTAATTAATAAAATAAGCGTCCGAATCTAGTCCGTTACTTATTATATTATACTGCTTTAGCGCTATTAATTTGTTTACTTATATTAGCGTATATATACGTTAAACTTTCTAAGGAGTTAATTCTTCTTCCTTTAATAATATATACTTCTCCGTAAGTTACCTTAAATTGTCGATTTACGCTATATAATTATTAATACGTATAGCTAATTAATTAAAATAAATAAATAATAATAAGTAAGTGAAATCCCGTGACTTTTATAATAAAATCCGAATTTTAATTATAATAGTGCCTTTTTTAACCTTATTAAGAGCCTTGGCGGCGGCCTACCGCAACTATTGCGTGCGCTGCGTGCGCCGGATGGCGAAGGAGCCGGGCTACTCTTATTACTTTAATAAGAGTGGCTCGAAGAAATATGCTTATTATATAGTTTAAAAGGGATTTTGCCGCCCCGTAAGTTAAGGTCTGGACAACCTCTAAAACGAGTCTAATATTAATACTTTTGACTTTTTAGTTTTCGTAATTTATAAGCCTAAAGTACGACGCGTTATTAGTAATTGCCAATGATGCGGAAGTCTAAATTGCCGCCTCGTCGATCGACGAGGTATTACTTATAGCGACCGCGAAAGCGCTTAAGATTATAAAAGAGTTAGGGTTTACGGTATTAAAGAAGACTCGAGCTCTCCGCTATATTATATTTAAGTAATTAAATAACGTTATTATAAGTCGTTAAGTTTATTATAAATAGTATTAGTATTTAATATTTAAAGGCCTTATTAAAGTTCTCGCGGGTCCTCGCTACTTCAGTAGTTAAAATAGCTCGTTATAATAATAGTATTAATAATAAAAAGGGAAAGGAAAATAAAGATAAGAATATAAGTGTGGCTCGTCGCCGTATACGTCGTAATAATATTAAGCGTAAGGCGGCTGCTGTTATTATTAAGAAAAAGAAGAAGAAGAAGAAGTTTAGCCCTTCTTATAAAGGATTAAATAGCGAGTTAACCGAGCTTCTATTAAGAGAGGAGGAGGACCTCTTTAATAAAGATTAAAAAGCTTTATTTTAAATTAGTTTCGGTGGTCCTTTATAACCGTTACTTTTTTTAAACTTTTATATAAAAGTAGTTATTTATAATAAAATTAGTAATTAAGTCTTTATTAAGGTGTAGTCGTAAGGCCTTATTAATGCTTTAAATTAAAGGGTAAATAATTATTAATTAACGTCGTCGTTTTATTATTTTAAAAGGAAGTTATAATTTATTATTTTTTAAGTAATTATAATCGTTTTCTTTTAATTCCTAAGCCTTAAGCTATTTAAACAGGTTTTAAAGTAGTCTTAGTTTATTAAAATACGCCGTATAGAAATCTCTTAATTTATAAGGCGACTTTATTAAATCAAAAGTATTATATTATTATAGATCGAGGTTATGGCCTAGCTATTTTACTTAATATTTAAGTACGTTATAATATAGTCTAATACTAAGGATTTCCTCGATTTCCTATTCTTTTTAACCTTCGATAACTTCTGGAAGAGGTTTTGGCGTCTTTTGACTTAATAAAAGGTTTCTTAAATCCTTAAAAAAGAGTTTTAATATAAATACGTCGTGTATTTAAAAGCTTATAAGTAATTTTAATTTATAAAAGTAGCTTATTTTTTCTAAAATCTTAAAGGGGCTCTCTTATTAATTTATAAGCTTACGATTAAGACGGTGGTTCTTAAGGTTCTTAATTAATAAGAAGACTTCTTCTCCGACTTCTTAGTCGATAGGCCTCTGTTTTTAATTTATTACGCGGGTTATACGGTCTTAAGCGGCTTATATATTTCCTTTAGCAATTTTTCACGCTTATTTTATACGTTAAGTTAGTTTCTTTATATTAGCGTAATTAAGCTTTTTTAGTAAAGTAATAGCCTTAGGCGTCTTTTAGTCCTAGCTATTGCGTGGTTTTATATTAAATTTAAGTTAATACGAAGTTATATTAATAGATTCGTGAGGCAGGGATATTTGAGCTTTATCGATTAAAGGTATTAACTTACTTTAATTATCTTAATAATAAGTAACGAATAATTTAAGCCTTTAATCGATATAGCGATTTATAATCTCTGTTTATTTATCCGTCTTTTTATAATAAGCTATAAAAAGCTTAATTTTAACGCCAATAATACGATAGAATTCTTTTCAAAAAGAGGAAATAAACTAAGCGCTATAATTAAATATAATTGTCTTTAAAGTATGTCTGAATTAATAAATTTATTAAATAAATAATTAAATAGTGCTACAAGCGTTAATATTTTAATAATAAAGAATTATAACGGAATCCTTTTCGAGGCGGTTAATAAATACTAAGATTCGGTTAAAATTATATTTATTCTTTAGAAAATCCTTATAATTTATATATAAGTATTATATAAGATATGCGGGAATAGGTAAAAGGTATAAGAACTTTTATTATTTAATTTATTTAAAGTAAAAGTATTAATAAGCTTTATAATTTCTTATATATTAAATGTAGTCCGAACTTATTCTAAATTAATAATACTTAAGAGTGAGGAGCTAATAAGTCTTCTTTTTATTTAAATGCGCTATAAACGGCTAGATATAGGCCTCTTGGATTAGTTTAGTATATAGCGGGGTATTCTTTTATATATATAAACGGCTTTTAAAGTAACGTACTTGATAAGTAAGCGGATTATGCATATTAACGGATCACACCCCACCAAAACTACCACTTTTATACTATTTAATTAGTTATGTCTCAACTAACTAATACTTAATTAGCTTTTAAGGAAGGCCGAATAGCTCTTGCGATTAATTCGTATAAATCTGGCTATTTTACGAGTATTCGCGAAGCCGTAAATACCTACGACGTTGCTTATTTAACTTTACATGCGCGACTCCACGAACGCGTTCTACGATAAGAAATTCGATCCGTAAACCATAAGCTTACAGCTACGGAAGAATTAACGCTCGTTAATTAGATTTTATCTATAGACGAACGAGGTTTACCGGTCCGTACGGCTTTAATTCGAGATATAGTTATGTTACTTTTCTAAAAACGGACCGATACGGACGCGTCTTTTACGCGTATAATTGGAGTTCGGTAGCCATATAATTTCGTCCAACGTCATGACTCTTTGCGGACCTAATATAACCGAAAATACGACTATAAACGTGCTCTTTGCGAAGATCCTATAGTTATTCGAGATTGGTTTTGACTAATACAAAATACGGTCGTAAAATATAGGATTTAAGACGAAGATATCTATAACTTTAATGAGACGGGCTTTCAAATAGGCGTAATTTCAACTGCAAAGGTTATTACGGCTTCTGAACGAGCTTTGCGGCCCGTTACAATTCAACTTAGGAACCGCGAATGGATTACGGCTATTAAGTATATTAATTCGAGCGGTTGATTACTTCCTTCGATGATTATATTTAAAAGCAAAACTCATATCTCTTCTTGGTATCTCGACTCTTTACCGTCTAACTGGACAATTGCAATTAGTGATAATAGCTGGACGACTGATTAATTAAGCTTAATTTGGCTTACGGACGTGTTTTATTCGCATATAAAAGATCGTACAAAGGGTGTATATCGGCTTTTGATTCTTGACGGACACGGAAGCTACGTAACGCCTGAATTCGACTTATTTTGCAAAGACTATTATATTATTACTCTTTATATGCTATTATATTCGTCGCATTTACTTTAACTTCTTGATGTCAGTTGTTTTGCGGGTTTAAAGCGATTATACGGACGTCAAATTAAAGATTTAATACAAGTTAGAGTTAGTTATATTAATAAGTCTGATTTTCTTTTAGCTTATCTTATAGCTCGTACAGAAGCTTTGACTTTAAATACGATCCGTAGTGGATTCGTAGCTACTGGATTAGTCCCGTACGACCTTGAACGTGTCCTCTCGAAGCTTAATACTTAATTACGGACGCCTACCCCTCCTCCTCCTCTCGCGACCGAACAAGCGACTTAGGTCCCAGAGACGCTACATAATATATAAGAGTTGGAATTATAAGTTAAGGCAATTGGAGACTTTATACAACGTCGTACGGCTGGTTTTTCTAGCCTTACAGACCGTGCGATTTAATAATTAGTTAAAGGTTATCAAATAGCTATGTATTCTGTAATTCTTTTTACGGACGAAAACAAAAAGCTACGGGCCGTGAATAAACGCCAAAAGAAGAAGAGAGCTGTACGGAGGTTATATATTACTACGGGGGGTGTTTTAATAATATAGGAGGGCTTAAATCGATCTGTAATTATAAATACAGAGCTTACGGGTTAGTTTACGGGTGGGGTTGAAGAGGGACGAATCCGCGCGCCGCGGACGTGTAATATGTGTAAATCGCTCGAACACACGGCTCGTACGTGTCTACTTAGATTTAATTCAACTTAATTTAGTTTAATAATAATAATTTTAATTCGTTGTTAAGTTATTAGTTCTTAAAGTAGTAGTTTTGGTGGGGTGTGATCCGTTAACATGCATGATCCGCTTACTTATCAAGTACGTTATAAGAGTCCGTTTATTATTATATAATCCTTAAGTAAGGACTTTTATTCTTTTATAAAGGACTCGCGGTTATTTTAATAAAGCTTTTTAATAAGATTAAATAAGGTTTTAAGTAGCTCTAGAGTCGAATTATTAATAGCGTCTTCCGTTTTTAAAAAGAAAAGATAAAGAAAAATAACGTTAATTATAAACTTATTTATTAACTTTATATTAATTTTAAGGTTAAGGCGACTAAGCGTAAATAAGACTTTAAATCGGTTATTTAATTTTACTTTTTCTTAGACTTTTAAGTCTTATTTTTTCCGGCTAAAAATATTAGCTTTTTAATTTTATTTATTTAGTATATATATAATTTAGAAATTAAAATTAAATAAGAATTCCATCTATTAAGCTTGCTTACTTATAAGGACTTTTGTCGTTATAAAATACTTTAGGGATTAATAGTTTAAATATATTCCGAGTTTAGTCCGAATAGACATAAGTTTAAGACGTTACTTATAAAATAATTTTACGATTATATAAAGTTCTTTATTGTGGATTTCCTAATTAGGCTTATAGTCATTTAAGACGTGAGAATAAAATCTTAAGAGGTATTATAATCCGTTAGCGTATTATTAAGAAATTACGCCTGTAATTACTTTATCGAAAGCGTCGGTTTTTAGTTATATTAATAGGTCGGGGTTGAAATAATAAATCTTTTATATAGTTAATAATTAATTCTATAATTCTTTAAAGGCTTTTTTATATTTTTCCGTTTAATTTTAAGGAATTATAAGTCGGGTAAGTGTGGAGAAAGGCTTTATAATAAGTTTAAAGTTGCGAATAAATTATTAATAAAAACCGTAAAAACTTAAAAAAGACTTTATTATTATAATAGTCTTTAAGTATTTTTAGTTTCGTAACGGCTTTACTTTCTTTAAGTCGGCTTTAATTTCTTTTATAGTTATAATATAACTTAAGTATTTAGTATAAGTAACGTGGAATTTATATTTTTTAATATCAGCTTATAAGCTAGCTTTTATAAGCCGTTTTAAAACTTGTCGTGCGAAATCCAGGGGTGCAGGGGTATAAAGGCCATATATAGTCAAATACGCAGTTTACAGACTGCGGGTCCGCTTTTTGTACGACAAAACTATTTTAACGTATTCTTTATGCTTTTTTATTAATTTTAAATAAATTAAGATATTATTAAGATATATTATATAGAAGTCGTTTAAATAATTTAATAATACGTCGTTTATATAGCGTTAGTACGTGCTTAATTCGTTATAAAGTCTAAAGGGTAATACTTTGCATTTATAAGTCTTATATTTAATATAAAAGGTCGTATACTCTTCCGATTTAGGGTCTATTCGGATATAATTAAATGCGGCCTAAATATTAAGTTTAATAAACACTTTAGCTTTCGACACGCGAGAGAAGAGCTCGTCGATTCTCGGTATAAAATATAAGTCCTTTTATATTAACGCATTTAAACGACGGTAATTAATATAAAAACGCAACCCTTTATTACTCTTCTTTATAAAAAGGATAAGAGAAGCGAAAGGACTTTAATTCGTTTTAATAAACCCTTTATTAAGGTTTTTTAAAAGGTATTCTTTTAATACTTTTAATTTCTTTATTAATTAACGGTATAAAAGAGAATAAGAATTAGGTAATAAAGCCTTTAATTAAATCTTATAATTATAGTATTAATAAGGTAGTAAAACGTTTGACTTCGTCTTAGAAAATGCTTCCTTAAGAAGTTGATATTGCTTTGAAAGCCTTTCGACCATAATTCAGAGGGTATTCGAATCCTCTTTTTTATATCTTTTTTATAAGACTCGGTTTACTTTATAAATGCTAATTATAAAAAACTTAATATTTTTACTTTTTATATTAAAGTAAAATGCGTTTACGTTAATTTTATAAATAAAAAAAAGAGTTCTTTGCGGAGTTATAATAAGTTCCGGGCGATAACGTAATTATAAATGAGGCTTTTTTACTTTTAGTTTTCCGACCGGCTTTAATAATAAGGGTTCCGGAGCTGTTTCTGGCTCTTATTCCTTAAAGGGATTCTCTAGTAACGTCGATACTTATATATAATTAATAATAAATTAATAATATTATCGTTTTTAATTAATTTAATTTATAATTAAGTCACGTCAGTTAGCATTTAATTAATAATAGTTAATAATTCTTGCTTTAGCCTTAGTAAAGAGCGGTATAATTAGCTCTTTCGTTTAGCGAGGAGTTCGTAAGTATGCGAAGGGCTATATAAGACGGTTATTAATCGAATCGAGTTTAACGCGAAAGCGTTTTATTTATTTAACGTTAATTATTATATTTTAATTTCTTAAATTAAATACGACAAAAAGGTAATTATATACGCGTCTGCCGTTTATTATTAAGTAAAAACGTATATAATAAGAGGCGTGGCTTTATACGGAATTTTAAAAACCACGGATTAAGATAATATAAGGGAAGGGTAGAATTTTTACTTTTAAAGCCTTCGAAAGGCGCACGAAAAGAGTCCGATTTACGAAGAAGTAATCGTTTACTTTAGTATTTATTAAAGTAAAGAATGTAACGCTATATTTATTTATATTAATAATATAAGAGATTAAGAATTACTTTTCTTTTATAAAGAAGCTTAAATTAAGCTTTAATAGATTATATTTACGTAGACTTAAAAAGGAGTCTTTCTTTAAGCCTTTTCGTTTTCTTTTATTTATTTTTTTAATAATTCTTTTTATTTTTTTTTTAGTTTTACGCCTTCTTCTTCGATTTCCTTATTTACGAGTTAAACCTTAAGAGTCTTAGGGCAGTCGTTCTTATAATAATTAAATTTACCGTAATTATAATACTTAATTAGATTGTTGCTTATAAAGGTCTAAGGCCTTAAATATATAGAGTTTTAGCGCGGTAAAAAGGGAGTAAATTGTCGTTAAAGAGTAAAAGAGCGTTAAAATAGAGTAAAGAAAGATTAATAGATAAAGGTAATTTTTTAAATAAGCGTTTAAGCGGAAGAAGTAATCTAACTTAAATTAAACGGCTTTTAAGTTATATTTAAGGTATAAATTAAAATGAAATTTAAGTTAAGTATACGATTTCGGCGGTTCTTTAAGTCTAGCGAGATAAAGTAAGAAACTATTTTATTATAATTATTCTCTTAAATTAACTTAATAATAAAAGTCTTATCTTATAACTTAAAAGAAAGCTTTTATTATATATAAAAGAATTATTCCGATTTAGCGACGCTACTTTAAATAATAGCGCTTTAAAATCTTGTTTTAAATTTAATAAAAGTCTCCTTAAAATAGAAGTTTATATATAAATTATAAAAAGTAGACTAGAACTCGTTTGCTTCGTAGCCGGTTAAAAAGTAAGATTTTAAGAATATAATTATTTCTTTAGCGATCTTAAAAGAATAAGTTTTTAAAAGATATTAAGGTTTTAAATAAGATCGTACCGTTTTAATAGTTAATCCTTAAACGAGAGTATAACGAGTTCTTTTCGTTAAGTAGAAATTAACGTTAACTTTTAAGCGGTTTTAAACTAAAGTACGCTATTATTTAAACGAGGGGTTTAAGTTATTATTTAGTAAAGTAATTTTCTCCGTTAATTAAATCTTAAGAAGCCGAAACGAGCTTAAATAAGCTCCGGGAATAAGAGAGGCATAACCCTTTAGCGAACTTTTATTAAATTCCACTAATCGGAGTAAAAGAAGAGTAAGAGTTTATAAGCGATTCTAAAGTAGTTCGAAAGGCTCGGAAGGAGTAGGATCTTCTTTAGGATTATCGTTAAGTCGTATTAAATTAGGCCGAGGAGTAGTAAGGGCTACGAGTATAACTTTAATTTTAATAAAACTAAATTAAAGTTCTCTTTACTTATTTATTTAATTTTTAGTTTAATTATTAACGGCTTAAAAAAGTCCTTTTAAAACGTTAAGGTTATTATAATTTATATCGTCTCGAGCTTTGCCTTTATTTTTTTAAATAATGACGCTAGTTTTAAAGGGCGAGGTAATAGGTGTTTTTGAATTAGAAGGCGCCCTTAAGGAGGTCGTAATAATTAAAGGACTATGGTGTAGAAGTGGATTAAAGCACTGTGAGCAGTTGTAATTAAATTAAAGTGATTCCTTATTTTTCTAAAAGCTTTAAGAATTAGGAGAAAATAATTATTCTCTTAAAAGCGGTTTATAATAGCAGAACTTAATTAAGTCACGTATAATGCCAAGAGAGCAGCTGCCCGTGCTTATACGATATATCTCTTAAGTAATTGATAATAATAAGCTATTATTATTATAATTAATTGTATTAAGCGAGAGCAAATAATAAAAAAGAATTAAGTAAATAACTTAATTATATAAACTAACGATTTTCTTATTAAACCTGAACTTATAAACACTCGACAATACATAAATCGACTGCTCTCGATCTACTACTTAATTAATTTATTAATTAATCAATTAATTAACTGCTCCTTTCGATATTATAAGTATCTTTAAGCGCTTCGCTAGAATCGTTATAATAAAACGACGATCTACTCGCCAAAGCAAAGTAAGTGGCTCGATTTTCGATCTATTAGTTTCGATTTATTAATCAGAGATTAATTAATTAAAAATTAATTAATTAAAGAATAACCGCTAACTTATAATAAGTTAAAGCTATTATTAATAATAAGAAGAAAGTCGTCGCTAAAGCACGACTATCGGCTGCTCCCGTCCCCGCCCCCGCTCCTCGCCGTGCCGCTATTATTCCCCGGGCTTTAAAGCAGCTAATAAATGCTCGTATAATAGTTTGTTTAAGCTGTATTAATAGCGCCTTTTAAATAAAAGATAACAATTAATATTATAATACTATTAAAAAAAGTATTCGTTGCTTTGCTTATTCGTCCGGCTATAAGTGCGTAATTACTCCCGTTACTATTTAAGCTTCTTTCTTCGCATATTATAATACGTTAGAAAATAAAGCTAGTAAGAAAGTAAATTAATTTAATTGCTTTTTTTTTGCTTTTTAATTTATTATTGATTTTTTTAAGAATTAAAGTAATTAAGAATCCCGGTTCGTGCCGCTTTTAAAGGTAGTAATATTAATAGAGCTGCTATTACTGGCGCTATTATTAGTTTTAATAATAGAGTTACTTTAGGAGTTACTAGTAGATTTAGAGGTAATAATAGAAATAATAATAATAAGGAGAACGGTAAGTTATTCGCTTTATTTTTAAAAAATTAAACTAATTTAATTAATTTTTTAAAAGAAAAAGAAGAGCTTTTAATTACTTTTATAGCTTATACTTGTATTACTAAAAAGAAGATTATTATTGCTACGAGTATTTTCTTCGTTAAGAAAAGTAATGAAAAAGCAGCTGATTATCCTACTGCTATTACTACTACTGAAGCTACTTGCGCTGCTGCTGCTAAGGCTGCTACCGGAGCTACTCGCGCTTATAATCCTAATCTTAATATTCTGGCCTTTTAAGTTATATCTGCTCGTAGAGTTATTCTTACTCCTAAGTAAAAGGCTTAAGCTGCTTGCGTTAAAGAATTAATTAATATAATAACTAATGCTTTAAGCGAGCTAATTCGGGAGGTTTTAAGCCTTTTACTTTTTAATAAATAAACTGCTTTCTTATTTTCTAAAGCTTAAGAACTTCTTACTCTTTAAGTATTCTTTTGTATTTTAAAAACTAAAGCTTGCGTTTGCTTTTAAATTAAAGAATCGTTAAGAATAATTAATTCTTTAAAATATAATAATTTATATCTCTAAAGCTTAGTTAATTTTTAATAAGATAAATTTATAAATAAAAACTTATAAAAGAGAATTTTATAAAAGAATATATAATAATATAAATAAAGCTTTTTAATTAAAAAGTAAGTTTATTATATAATTATTTTAAGAATAAATGAAAAATAAAGAATATATATAAAAAACTACTTTAAAACAAGTCTCTTAAAAGAATTGCTCTAATTAAGCACGAATATTTATTAAATTAATAAAAGTAATAAATATTTTAAATTTCTGCCGAAAAAGGTTTTTAATAAGTCCGTTAGCTAGTATATAGCTTGTAAGAAGATATTCTATTATAAAAGTGCTTTTTTAAAACTCTTAACGTAATTACATATTTTAAATATTAACGTAGCGTAACTTAGTAAAAATACGCTAATTTTCCTTAACGATTAATTAAATCGTTTATTAATTATTATAAAAAATTATTTAAGTTATTTTTATATTAAAGTATAATTCTTAAAAGAATCGCTGAAGTATTATAAATTCTTTACTAATACGCTTAACTCTAAGAAGTTTTACTTATATTATAAACGTAGTAATTATATCTTATAAAATTATTTTTTAAATAATTAAATTTTTAAAAAGTATAAAGATATATTTATTAAAAGATTACTTTATCTCGATATCGTTTATAAAAGAAGCATTTAATACTATTATAAAGTAGAAGTCGCGCAGCTTATAGCTATAAGTAATCGCTAAGAAACGAATGCCGAAAAGATAACGAATTATTTAGTTAATTATAACTAAGTATTTTCGAGAAAGATTAATTAAGAAGTAAAAAAGCCTTAAAGTAATAAAGGCGATGTTTGCGCGCAATATAATTATAATATAAAATATTAATTCAACTTTTTCTTAAAACTCTTTAATTTAAGCTAAAATAACTTGTTTTTAATTCTTTAATAGCTCGACTTAAGGTAATAATATACTTAGGCAATTTCTATCTACTAATTTAAATCGAAGAGCAACTTTTTAAATATAAGTATTATATATTAAAGAGATAATCTTCGCTAATTGATCTTTAATAATACGAACGCCTAAGAATTACTCCGTTTGCTCTCTTTTGGTAAGCTTATATATTATATTCAAGCCGTTAATAATTAATTTAACGTCTTTAAAAGCCGAATTATAATAAAGCATTTAAATATCGTCGATATAAAATATTATAAACACCGTATGTTGCTCGTTTATAAATATATAAGGCTCTTCTTTATAAGCGATTAACCTTAAAGTTGTTAAAGTATAAGTAAAATCACCGTATTATAACGCCGGTGAATCCTTGAGTCCGTAAAGTGCGCGATTAACCTCTATTATTATTCTGTCTTATTTAAAACCGTCCGGTAAATAGCAGCGTACGCGAGTACTTATCTTACTTTATTTAGCGTTAATAAAGGCATTTATTATATTAAATTGAATTATTTTTAAATTAAATTAAGCTATAATAGCTATAGCAGTTCTAAAGGAATAAGTAGCTAAAGTAGTTATATATATTAATAAAATTAACGTTTTAAGCTATAAGTCTCCTTTTATAATAATTCGGGAGCGATAGCAAGTTAAATACCCTGACGAATCGACTTTGGCGTGAAATACTTATTTTAAAGGAATTAATTGCTCGGTAGTAAAAGTATATTTAACGACTCTTTAGCAATTACGCGATTTAAAGTTAATAATCTCCTTAATAGCGTCGGCTCGGAAGTGCTCTCTTAATAAATAGTCCTTAAGGTTTTTCCAATTTAATAAATCCTTAAGTATTTATAATTAATAAATCCGTAAGAGCTTAATTAATTGTCGAATTTCGATATTTTTAAATACAGACGCTAATATAATAGCGTAAACTGCGCTTAAGTCTTTTCCGTTTTTTCGCATTAGTTTTTGATTAAGCCAGAAAGTCCTTAGAAAATCCTTTAAGTACTCGCGGTTACTTAACGGTTATAATAATTCCGTAATTAACTCTTTAATAATTACTATATAAACGCTTCGATTCGGTTTCGTTACCTTATTACTGACTCGAGTCTTTCGACTTTTATTAATTATTCGGTTTTTTATTTTTTTCTTTTTAAAAGGTTTAAATAAGCCGGAATTTAATTTAATTAAAGCCAAAAGTAATAAGCGTAAATTTAATTTTTTATCTTCTTTTAATTTTAATAATTACAAATGCTTTTTATATTTAATTACTTAAGGCAGAGCTTTTAATTACTTAAGGCCGATACTTTCTTTAAATGCTCCTTAACGCTTAAAACCGCGCTCTCGATTGTATAGCCTTCTAAAATAAATTATAATTTATAATATTAACTTCCGCTTAAGGCCTATATTACTTTAAAAGTTTAATATATTACGTAAAATACTTTTCTTAATTGCGCTTTTAAACGTTAATTATCTTAAAGTATCGGCTTATTTTAAGACTTAATTAAAGTATTTATAAATAAGAAGTTTAATACTCTTTCTTAATTAAATTACCTCCGAATTCTTATTAACGAGCGGCTAAATAAAGTTAAGAGCTATTAAATTAGCTAAAAGTGGCGTATTTACTTTTATTAGCTTAATTAAAAAAGGAATAAATAGCTCTACTTCCGGGCTTAAAGGCTTAACTAGAGGTTTTAATACCCTCGAGCTTACAGGCTCGTCGACTTTTATAACGCTTATTACTTCGCTTAATTATTTTCCGTTCGGAGTAATAAATAATATTTTTAATTTTAATATATTAAATACGCTTAGTCGGTTAATTATAATAAAACTAACGTCTTGATTTCTCTCTTTTTCTTTTAGTATTTCCGTAAGATTCTTTAATATTAAGCGCGGCTAGCCGACCGCTTTCTTTATATTTAAAAAGCTTAAATAAAAGAGAGTTTCGTTAAAAGTAATATTCCGAATTATTATTATATATTATAATTAAAGCATTTAGATTTTATAAATATTAAATAAGACGTATTTAATTAAGTAATTAAGGTGCGCTCGCGGATTGACTTTAAAAGCTCTTTTTTAATAGAGAGCTTTTCGGTTTTTAATTATAAAATAAGCTCTATAGCCGTACGTATATAAGTTGCTTTAGTCAGGCCGTAAATCGGTTATTAGCTTTAGCGTAAGCTTAAGGTCGTAATACCGAAAATATTACTTAAACTAGACTTAAAATACTTCGTTAGGACTTTTAAAGCCTTTACGAATAGATAAACTTATATTATAGAAAATAATTGCCGCTATTACTAATTTCGTCTAAAGCGCCCGAGGTAAATTAGCGGAAAAGCGTATTTTAATTAATTTATTAATTATTTCTTTACTTACGCGCTTAGCTTTTTCATTAAGTTAATATGTATATAAGGGAGTAAATTCAATATTAATATTACTTTTTTTATATTATTTTTCATATTTAATTAATTTATTAATTCTTATAATTAAAATATTATTATTTTAGCGTATTTTGTAAACCGAGAGCCCGAATTAGCGTCTTGTTTACGCCTTAAATAATTTAAGAGTATTTAAGACGATAATTAACTTTTTAATTTTTAAAAGCTGCTTATAGAATTTCTTATTATATTTGTCTTTAATTAATAAAAGCCAGCTATTCTTATTAAACTTTATTAAAAAGTCGAATAAATCCTAAGAAATACGGTAAAAAGGACGGGTAATTGCTTTTTTTAATTAACGACGACTTATTACTTATTATATAATAACTATTATATAATACTTGTATTTTAACTGAATTAGGCCTTGAATCTCGACGTTACGCGTATTTTTTACTAGGTTTTCTAAGGCTTCCTTTTCTAAGTAACTTACGCGTAAATGCCATAAGTAGGCTTTATCGACTCGTAGCTTTAAATATTGTTTACTCGACTAAAAACCTTAGCGAATACTCTTTTTTAGTATTAGAAATATTAAAAAGCTATGATTTAAGCGAGTTAAAATACGGCGAGTAATTAGAGAAACTAAAGAGTAATTAAAAGGCTTATATTTAAAGAAAGCTAAGTTAAATTATCGTTATAATTACTTTAAAACCAGATTATCTTTAGCTATTCCTGTGCGTAAAATATAATTTAAACTATTATATTAAACTCTTGCTTACAAAAGACGAGCTTTTGAAATAATATTAATATTAAAGCCTTTAATAATAGCGACGTTTAAAAAGATTAAATCGCTTATATTTAATTCGTTAAGGCCGTAAAGAATACTTTTAAAAACTCGAGTACCGCGGCTTTTAATTATTAGGCTTAACGTTCTGGCCTTAACGTTATTATCTGTAATAGATTTAATAAAGCTTCCGGAGACGAGGAAAGCTTTTAAATTTATTAAATAAGTAATAGCTTTATTATCGAGCAAGGTGCTTTCTACGAGCGGATAACGATTTATATTTATAATAGCGTATACCCCCGTAATAGCGAGAGCTTTGTCGAGAAATTCAGGGCTTATAAGGCAAGCTTAAACGTTTTTAAAGTATTTTGCTTTTGTTAAAGTAGTTAGTTTTAAAGTTATAAGAGTTATTAATATCTGAGTAAAAAAGGAATTATCGGAAGGTAATTCGGTAATTAATTACGTTATTAATAATATATTCCCGCTGAGTTTAGCAATTTCTCGGCGAAGGTTAAGGAAATCGCTCTTTAATTGGAGTCGAGTCTCTTTAATTTCCTTTATTAATAATAAGTTCCTGAGATTACTCGCCGTCGAGCCGTTATAGTAATACCGAAGTCTATAATAATTAATAGCTTTATAATAATAAAAGCGATATTTACACGAGCAAGTATTTACTCACGTGTTTAGCGATTAATTTTATTAAATTAATAAGGTTACGGGAGTATTTAATTTTCTTTTAAGAGTAATATATAAGCTTACTGTCTTTTATTATTTAAAGGCTGTAAATAATTCTTTATTAAAAGTAAATAATTAATTAACGTAATTAAGTAAAAAGTACTGATTTATTACTTTAAGAGTATTATCTCTTAATAATTCAGAATACCGTTCGCGCGCTTATTCCGGTGCGAGCTTCTCTTATACCGCTTTAATAAAATTAAGTATTATTAGCGGTCTTTTAATGTTCAGTAAGTCGTATAAGAGAATATCTTAATAAGCCGCTTTTTATTCTTAAAGCTACTTCTTAAGATTAACTCGCCTTGCCTTAATAATAATAAGCTTCTTCTTATAAGTAGATTATATTAACGTGCGAGCACTTATTTCCGAAAAGGCGTAATTTCTCTTAAAAATCCGGAAAAGTAATTAAAAAATCTATAACTTTAATTAAAAGTCTCTGTTTATTATCTCGGTTAATTATTCCTTTTCTATACGAGCTTACTTATTCTCGCATTTCCTAACTGCTCTTTAATAAACAGAAGGATTAACTGTCTCCTAAATCCACTTATAAGCTGCCTTATAAGCTCAAGCCTTTTCCGTTCATTATACGAGCTTCTTTACGTATTCCCTTATAAGAGTAATATATATTAAAGCTATATTCTTAATTATAGCTTTTGCCGGTAATAATATACTCGGCTTAAAGCCTTTCTTTATAAAGTCGCGAGTATCTTTATCTTACTTCGCTTAAGCTTAAAAGTTATATTTAATAGCTTCTTTATTTTATTATATTCTTAAATCGTCTAGCGATAAGGGTTTCGATTCGGTATCGAAAAGGTTAAGAGTAATTAATAACGTAAGATTTATTAAATTTTATATTTTATAAAAGATATAAAAGGATTTAAACGCTTAATATTAAAGAGTTTAAATGCGCTTATCGTAATTAAGAGAAGTTCGATTATTTAAAGAAAAAGCTAAAGTTAAGTCTGTTATAATAAAGGAGTTGCTTTTGTGAGCTCCGAGTATTCGATAGAAGAAAGACTGGAGAATTTAATTACTCGGCTTTTATACTCGTTTAAAATAAAATAAAAGAGTTAATAAAAAACAGCGATATAAATTATACTTTATAATAAGGTAAAAAACTTTATAACGTATAATAAATACTCTTTATTTATAAACTTACTTTATAAGCTTCATTTAAATCAATAGCGCATAAAAAGAAGAATATTAACTTAATAGCTTTATTAATAAGGCTTATAACTGTAATATAAAAGTAAATTAAAGTATTATAAGTAATTATAATTAAATTAAAGTGATTCCTTATTTTTCTAAAAGCTTTAAGAATTAGAAGAAAACAATTATTCTCCTGAAAGCGGTCTATAATAGCAGAACCTAATTAGGTCACGTGCAGTGCCAAGAGAGCAGCTGCCCGTGCCTATACGATAAGGACTTAATTTAATAGGTTTTTTAATAATTAATTAAAATATAATAAGTCTTAATAAAAACAAGTATTTAACTTAGGGCAGATTTAGGGGGGGTTTTATACTTAAATAATAAGGTTCTAAGTGTAATAAAACACTTCCTTAAAATCTGTCTATAGCGGCCTTTATGCGAAGGGGGTTATTTAAAGCGTAATTAGCGAAGACTACTTTAGGCGTTATTAATTGCGAAGTGTTAAATTAAACCTTAGTTTTTAATTATTAAGAGATCTCTAGAATCTTAACTCTTTAAAATATTAATAACTGAATTTTTAATAAGGTATTATAAAGCCGTCTTCGGCGGAAGTGATTTTCTTATTTAATATAACGACATTAATTAAAAAAGCGATATAAGAAGTATATAGTAGTACTTTAGCTAAGGCTATCGAAAGCCAATAGGTTTAATACGAAGGAAATAAGAAGATAAAAAAGGAAAGAGAGAGTAGAGAAAGTATGAGTTTATATATATAAGCTCCTCCGAAACCCCTCTAATACTAGTCCGACTCGGCATGGCTTGGTTACCTCTAAACCCCTGGATTCCCTGACTCGTTAAGAAGCTCCTAAGTGCACTTATCGTCACAGTGAAGGGGAAGAGGTAATCTGCTCTCTTTAGTAATTAGCTTTTGTATAAATTAAGATATTACTAGCAAGTTTATAGCGCTTTTCTAGCTATTCTATTATATTATAATTACTTTAACGTATTAATAATTATTATATTTTAATTGCTCTTTTCTTACCGTTAGCTTAATTATTATATAATAATTTAAATTAAAAGATTATTAATAATAGCCTTAAGCCAATAAAGATAACGATCGGATACCCCGGGACACTAGAGAATCGCTGGAGATACGCTAGTAAATAATATTATTGCGATGTAAGAGCAACTTTAAGCTTTTAAAAAGCGGAATAATATCCTCGATAGCTTTATCGTTAAGCATCGTCGGATATACGGCGACGATTTCACGTAATATTTTTTTTTTAAAATAATAGCGAGAGCTCAGCTCTTTTAACTTATTAAGTTAAAAACTCCAACAATCCTCCTCGACCATAGATCTTGTTTTCACAATGACCAAAATCCAAGTCAGGCACCGATTGCCCGGCACAGCTCTCTTAGTTCTCCTCAATGTCTTTACTGCTGTCGCCCTGTTCTTCGAAGGCTACAACCAAAGTGTCCTCGGAACTGTCTTCGGCACAACTGGGTTCATCGACATGGCCGGCATTGGGAGCAACGGCGTCGTCACCGACACCACAAAGCAAGGAGGTCTTGCCGCAGTGTACTACTTTGGAGCGATGTAAGTGACACATTCTTGGGATTGCCTCCTTACATGGCATCATTTCGGAGTGCCTGTTCTAGAGCACCTACGTCAAAGACATGCATTGTTGCTCCCCAAACGTTTGAGAACAGGAGACTGACTCTGCTCCTTTGATCAATAGGTGGGGATGTTTCCTTGGAGGTATGTGCACTCACTCATTCGAAACTTGGAAGTGATGAAAGGACCTGCTGATCACGAAGGGCATAGGCTAGGTTAGCGATAAATTCGGCAGGAAAAAGGGCGTGTTTGTCGGTGCGGTTCTCTGCATGCTCGGCGGAGCTCTAATGGCAAGTGGCTCACTGGCACTTGATATCAAAGGTTTTGCGCATAGTACTAATGGCAACCAGTGCGGCTCTGTTAACTCCAACGTGTTCATCTGTGCTCGTGTCATAGCTGGTCTGGGAATAGGCTTTATCAACTCGATTATACCATCTTGGGTTTCGGAACTCTCTCAGGCACGCAACTGTGGTTCCTCCTTCTCCTTGATCTTCATTGCTATCTTCTGAGGTATTGTTCTGGCGTACTGGATCAACTATGGCATCAGGGACTCCAACATTGCATTTCGCTGGAGGTTCCCCCTGGGCTTCATGATCGTGCCAATGTTCATTGTTGCGGGAATGGTTCCTACAATTCCAGAGTCTCCGAGGCAAGTCCACCGCTTTTCAAATCAAAATACATTCGCTAAGTCGTTTCCAACAGATGGTTGATTGCCAATGGTAGACGTGAAGAAGCGATTGAAATCTTGAGCAAGATCCGCGGAGATTTGGCTCTCAATGACCCCAAACTCACTGCCGAGATTGAATAACTCGATGCTGTTGTTGAGGCATCATATCACAAGCGCAATAACTAACGTCTAGCCCCACCATTCCGACTACCCCTAGTTTCCGGACACCTCGCTTAATTTTACCACTTTTTATTTAAGGCTTAATAACTCTATATTTCTTTAACTTTTATATAAGAAACTATAGAATTTAAATCTCCTTCAGATTCTAATTCTATAAGTATAATTTGGCGATCTTTAGCTGCAATTTAAGCTTTAAAAATAGCACGTGTCGTCATAAACTTAGAATTTGGACTAGTTTATACTTTCCTCCTTTTCTTTAGCTTTAATTGCTTTAATCTCTCTTTTAACTCTTAAATCTTTATCTTTGCCTTTCCTAATTTATAGTCCTTTTTATTAATTATCTTTACAATTTTTTTAATACGCAAACGCTTCTCTAGAAAGTAATTATATAATCTAGAAGTTAAGTTATAGAGTTGTAAATAGAAATCTTTCTTGGTTTTTAAAGTATAAAGATTAGGTAAGTTATTAAAAACCTCCGGAGGTGGCGTTACTTTTTTCTAAGAGTCTGGAAGAAGTATAGCTGTCGATTTATTATTATTTTCTAATAGTAATTGGCTTATGAGAGGTTTTGCTATAGATACTAGCTATAATTTAGTAGTCTTTTAACCGGCTTTAATATTAAAAGCCGTAAGACTTTTTTAACGTGCTTTTTAATAATAAAAAAGGAAATTGCGTTTATTAATTAAAGTAGAATTAAGTAAAAAACTTAAGTTGTATAACTTTTTTTAATACGTACGTTTAAAGGAAGAGAAAATCGTTAAATCTAAAGGTTATAAGACGTATAACGTGTGTAAAAGTAAAAATAAAACGTAAATATCATGCTTAAGGCACCTTTAAAGGAAATCCGTAGTCTTATAGCTCCCGTGGCCGTTTAAAATAAGGAGTTTTATTAAAGGATTACGTGGTTTTGTTTAAGGAATAAATACTTTCTTTAGCTATTTAAGAGCCGTCTTATTAGTAGTTTACTTATTTTCCGTAGTAGTAAAGTATTAATTACTAAATTTGTTTAATTAAGACGGAAACTACTGTTATTGAACTGTCTTTCTTTTATAAATTATAGCCGGAGTTATAGAAACTCTAAATACATAAATATATTTAATAATTGACGTTTAAACACGTGAACCTAGCTATTTCCCTTAAACCTTACGCTTTTTAGTATGGCCTACGACTAGTTTATTAAAACCGTAACTTTTTATAATACTAGTTTCGTTTATATTCTATCGTTAGCTAGCTGGAATCGCTTTAATAGCCGGGACGTTAAATTTTTAAAATTAAGGCTTAATAACTTTAAAGTAAGTATTATTAACACGTATAAAATTAACGTAGATTTACTTTTTAATTTTAAGAATAAGATTTCGGGCTAAAAATCGCTTTATTTAGTGCTATTTAAGTGGTTTATAATCTCCTTGAAGAGTCAAAAGCCGTTAAGCGAAACTCTTGATTTATGTATACGTAACTCTACGGCTAATAGACTCTTAAGTAAGTACTTAATTAGTCAATTTGTCTTCTAATACCGTAGGTAGCTTTTACAAATAGCTGGCAGCTTTTTAGTGCGATAATGTGGTCGTAGCACAATTATAAAAGGTAGACTTTGGAATCCTCTACTTTAGCGATGCCTTTTGCGTAGACTTATTATTTGCTATCTCCTTAAGGGCGCTCTAAATATTAGCTTCCGTATATTAACGCTTTATAATTAAGATAATTTAAATTCTAAATTTTAAAAGAATTAATTAAGAATTAAAAGAGTTAATAATTATTTAAGTAGGCACGCGGTTCCGTTTAGTCGTGATACACCAAACGCACTCGCTCTACTGAACACTTTATTACAGTACAACCATGAATCCGAAGACTCCGAAACTCAAGATGATAACACTTGAGGTAATTATCTGCTAACGATTTTTTTTTTGTAGAATTCAAATAGCTTTATAAGGTTCTTCAATCCGCGTGAAATAGGTAATGATCTCGAGATTTGGCTGTTATCGCCTATATAGTGTATCATGACTAAACGGAACCGCGTGGTAGGTAGGTACGAGGGGCGGTGAGGTTAAGCGAGGTGTCCGGAAACTAGGGGTGGTCGGAATGGTGGGGCTAGACGTTACATCAATCTCGTCCTCAGTGGTCGCTACTCTAGCAAGCTCCACCTTGGTCGCCGCGTCGTCATGGGTTCGCTCTCCAGCAGATCCAGCAATGGACCGGTATTTTGGCAATTGCAACATGGGCAGGAAAGCTCTTTGATCTCGCAGGCTGTGCACCTGAGAAGTCTGCTTGGCTGGCTGATCTTCTCAACACCTTCGGTATCTTTGGCACCGCCGCCGCTGCTCTTGTCATTGACCGGTACGGCCGAAGAGCCTCATTGCTGATCTCCTTCACCATCCAGGGGATTTCGCTGTTCTTGGTAGCCGCCTTGATCAAAACATCAGAGGATAACCAGACCAGTGACCAAACCAAGGCCTCGGAACTCGGCACTGCTGCCGCATCTTTTCTCTTCGTTTTCCTCTGGTTCTTTACCATCTTCAACATCGTCCCTTGCTTGATTTACGGTACCGAGATCTGGCCCCAGGAGGGTCGCGCAAAAGAATATTCTTTCACGATTCTTGGTTGGGCAATTGGCTGTGGCATGACGACCTTCGTAATCCTGATCTTGCTGCAGCACCTCGGATGGGCAACCTTCGTATTCTTCGGCGCCCTCAACATCATCGCTTCACCAATCGTATATTTCTTCTACCCGGAGACTGCAAATCGGTCACTCGAGGAGATGAACTTGATCTTCACATCTGAGAGCTGGTTGGTCAGCGAAAACATGAAGGAATACCACCGTCGCGTCGAAGCTGCCGGAGGACACATTGCCGTTGCTGCTCGTGCTCTACTTGGCGAGGTTAACGGTGAGACTCACCTTGACCCCCGTCGTATCGTTACTGCGGACGAAACAGGCGAAAAGGGTGATAGATTTATTAGCTCCGTCCATGATGAGATCCACGAAAAGGTGTAATTGGGATATGAACCGAGTGGGGGGCGGTTCAAGAATGTTGTTCTGGTCTCCTCGCTGCAGAAAGCGACGCGTTCAAGTCGGAAGAATTTTGATATTAATAAATTGAATATAGTTCTGCTTTATCTGGCCGTACAACGTAGCCGATACGTAAACCTTGTTAATATGTAACAAAAAAAAACTGCCCTATCACCTTCGGATGATATCTGAAACGTCAATGAGCGTGGGCAAAGTTTACGCTTTTACGAACATTGTGCCAGGACTCTGCGTGCATTGGCCGAGCATCCAATTGCTGGACTGGCAATTCCGATGCCGGAACGGGTGCTTGAGCAGAGAAGGTCACAGCAAGTTAGAGTAGTCCTTGACTACCAACGTCCCATAGCTTGACGAAGCCCTCATGTTAGGTCTAATTCGTATAGTCCTCAGTTCTCAGCGTTCCAACTCTCCCGTCCACTCCACGATTTGGCCTCTGGCATAGAAATTTAGCTTATACTTTGAATGGAACGGAAAGAGGACGATTTATTATTTTAGGATCGAAAACACCACCTTCCGGCGGCAAATCTGCGCGTTGAAATATAGCACACCGAAAAGTAAAACCACTTTAACGAACTATTAGATAAACGCAAACACATTTGTTATATGCTTCTTAATTTACTTTTTAATGTAAAATTTGCTTTTCCATAGGAATCTTTAGTCCTATAATTAAGGAGAGTTGGCTACAAAATTATAACCCAATCTAAATTTAAAGGGCTATTCCGGAGTACGAGTCATGTCTAATATCATACGATGCGCACTTTTTTGTCTATCTTTGGGCAATCTCAGCCGCCCGCCGGACTTCATTCAAGGAGTCCATTTTCATGATCAGTAGGGGTCCCCTATTTAGTACTAAAATTATAGCAGAAATGCTTAAACCTTACCCTTTCACCGCCCCAATTCCACTAGACAAGGGAATGGCGTTGCAATACGAAAACTGAGGTTATCAGCCGACTGGCGGAAAATTTATCCGGGACAAATTAGCCCAGATTGTGATTAAGAGATTGTATGAGCTGGTAGCTAAGTATAGGTGGGTAAAATTTCTGGGAAATGAAGCATATCCACAGGTAAAGAAATGTATGAAGTGTAGGCCTCCCGCTTAAAGCAGCTCTCATTCGACATCTTGAACACAACCACAATTTCTTTGTGTATCACACACTCGCTTTCAAGCACAATACTTCTTCTCATTTAATAAAATCATCCAACTTCATCACAACATTCCTTCAACAGCCATGCGTACTCCATCAGTTCTCCTTGTGTTGGCATTGGCCAATGCTGTCACGGTTCTGGCAAGCAGGGTACCTACTATAGATGGTCTGCAGAGCGAATTGGACAAACGGGAGAATCCTGTTTCAGTACGTTATACTCATACTCGGTCGAGCACCCTTGAGTGGCTGTTGACATAATTATTTAGTGCATGAAAGATAAGGATTGCAAGCGAAATCCAGCTCTAAAAGACTGGACCCAGCCACAATGTAGAGAGAAAATATGCAGAGACAAATGTCAGGAGGACATGCAATGCCAGGCTTGGGCAAAACATTCGGAGCTGAAAATTTGCCCGCCAGACTATCCCCCAACTCCAGAGGAAGCTAAGGCGACAGGAGAACGATGTACATTCTGCAGCCCAGGCCCGGATTTCAAGGGATACTGCGTGTCAGCACTGACCTTGCCTCCACCAAATGAGAATTAGAGATTGCACAATCTCGATAGCGTGGTGGGGTTTTGAGTGGTTCTAGGGATTGCATTAATGGCAAGCAGAGATGGGTAGGAACCCTAATGCGGCCTTTAAGCTGGCGGATTGGAGCTTGGATACTACTCTAGTGGCATGAGATGGGATAGAGACATCTCTCATATTGATCTTTTCTAGTGCTGTGGTTTTAAATTTAAATTTCTACCCCATTCCCGATCACAGAGGTGAGCATCCGTTGTGCTAACTTTGTAGTATAACTCGATCCAGTTGGCCACTAATACGCTGCAATCGCATCTCGAGCTCCTGTTCGTTTCTTGGCTTGTTTACCCATCAAAGAAATGATATACGTCCCATGTCCGCCAGCATCTTGAAGGGCGCGATACTTTCTATCTTGTATTGAGCAAACTTAGTATTCATTTAAATTTTGAAAATCCTAGTGAGACGAACGTCGGGACGTTGTTAAATTCCCGTACATCGCATTCCCATTATAAGAATTAGGGATCTAGTCCCTATTTCACTGATGAAGGCTCAAGTCTCGAGCGAGAGAAGCCTGAACGACATTCAAACCATGTTCAAGGTCGAATTCTAAAGCTGAAGTCAACAGTGTTTCTTCTGAGTGCATTGGTGGACTTGTATAGCTAGAATCGATGGAGAGCACGAAAATGGGGGGTACTGGTTGGCGTGAGTTGTGCGCTTCAGAATATGGTATAGAAGTGCTCGTGTATTGCGGTTATATATCTGAGCCTGATCTTGTTGGAATCTGCTGCGTGAGAGCTGATCCAGAGATACAAGCGGCCAAAACCCCATAGTTCTTTACGTATTCTGGTCCTTTTGATATATGTTATAGACTGGTTTATAGTCGTTTGAAGAATTTAATGCTCTTGGTTGTGTTTTAAAGAATAATTTAGAACTTCTTAAAGAACTTCGACTTAATTTGGTTAAATAGTTACAAATAACTTAGATAACTTGGACAATAATGACCTTGAATGTTGTAAGAGGGCCATCCTGGCCAGCATATGTTGCCTTCGGCAGAGAGGAAGAAACTAGGCATACTACCCTCAAAGGTTACAGATTACTGAATAAAGAATGGAAACAGGACGTGCCTCGCGGGGATTGATACCTGGAGCTTAAGCTTGAAAGGACTGAGGCTGGTAACTAGAGCAAAAGCAGAAGTCGCATGCGAATAGCTTCATTTTTAGCGTTATCTTTGCCACATCCCCGCAGTTGACTGCATTAGCAACATGCAACCATACCCGAGCCGCGATAAAGACGAAGAGTACATGAAAACAGCCCATAGCAGAGTTGTTCAGCCCTGCCTTCCCCATTCTTGGACACGTTTCTTATCAGTTGCTCTTCGGGAGCTACCGATCCAGAGGTCTCGGCATGCACATAAATACCTGGCAGCTCCACTCAGATGGATGCTAACATTCAGAGCCTTTGTTGCATTGTCAGAATTGCTCCTCGATAGGCTTCAAAATACTGGAATAATTCAACATGGCCCCTCCTACACAGTTCGACACGGTGGAAGGTGTCGAGATGGTGCCAGGCACGATTCGGATCATAGACTGTGAGTATTGAACGGGCGCCTTAAGTTACCAGGGCTGACTTAGGCAATAAGTGCTACACACGATGAACGTCCAACATATGGAAGGCAGTAGATCCGACATCGTCCTTGTCCCACAACCAAGTCGTGATCCTAACGACCCTCTCAATTGGAGCCGTTGGCGGAAAGAGTATCACTACTGGCTCCTCTGGTGGTGGGGTTTCATCGCCGCTGTTTCTGTCAATTGGGGTGGTCCCGTATGGACCCAACTCACTATTGATTACAACACAACATACAATCAACTCAATATAGCCTCTGCCTTGTGCTGGCTTTTCCTTGGCCTTGGCTGTATCTTCCTCCAACCCACTGCCATGAAGATTGGACGTCGACCAGTATACTTACTAGCCACGGTATTCAATCTAGTGGGATGTGCAATGGGCGGAGTGTCCCAGACAGTCGGCATGTACTTCGGTGTAAATATTCTGACTGGGATCGGTGCAGCTCCTGTCGATTCTCTTGTTGAGATCTCAACTATGGATATATTCTTTGCTCACGAGAGGGGCACTAGATTGAGTCTGCTCCTCTTCACTATTTATGCTGGATCATACCTCGGACCCGTGGCAGCAGGGTATATCGCAGAATCTCAGACCTGGCGCTGGTGCAACTGGTATCTAGTAATATTCCTGTTTGTTTTATTCGTAATCCGTAAGTAAACTTTCTCTAAGAACTTCTATCGGGACGACAAATGATAGATATGGGTCTAAGGACATCTGATACCGAGACAAGAACTAATTCAAAGAAATTAAAAGAACTTTTCACCATGGAGGAATCTACCTACCGCCGGCCCATCGCATCTGTTGAAGTCGGTGGAGTCCCAGCCTCAGCGTACGCCACCCCTAAAGAACTCGAACTAGGTCACGGCAAGCAGACTATGACTCCCATCGTGGACGGTGAAGAAGATGCCCCCATTCCACCACCAAAGACATACATGCAAAATTTCAGTCTTATCCAAACATCACAAAACGACCCCCGATCGTGGATAGTTATCGCCCTTCGGCCTTTTGCATTGGTTACCTATCCCGCCGTGATGTGGGCTGGTATCGTCTACGGCGTTCAAGTGATGTGGCTTTCCCTCCTCGCAACTACCCAAAGCGAGATTTTCTCTTTAGAGCCATACAACTTCTCCGTCGTGAACGTGGGGAACATCAATTTCGCTGCGTTTATCGGCGGTATACTCGGGATGCTCTGGGGCGGTACCGTTTCTGACAAATGCCTGCTCTACCTCGCTCGTCGAAATGGGGGCATCGCAGAGCCGGAAATGCGTTTGTGGACAATGCTCGTCCCCAGTGTCATCAATTCAGGTGGCCTGCTGATGTATGGTCTGGGGGCCTTTTACGAAATGCCCTGGATCCTGTCTGCTGGTTTTGGGACTGCTTGCATCGCTTTCGGGATTGGTTCGGGTGGAGCCATCGCAATCACTTATGCTGTGGATTGTTACTCTCTGGTAGCGTCCGAGGCTTTGGTGTTGATGCTGTTTGTGAGAAATTTGTTTGGAATGGGGTTCACATTTGCAATTCAACCGTGGTTGGCTGTTGATGGATTGAGAGATACTAGCATCATCATGGCTATCATATGCTTGGTTTCTAATTTGTCTTTTCTGAGTATGGTGTGGTTTGGGAAGGGAATGAGGAAATGGACGGCAAGAAGATATGCTAAAACCGCAGACGGCGCACGAACTTAAGGGATGTAGCTTCCAATGTTAATAGATTGTATTTGCGTGAAACACGCAACAAAGATGAGAATGATATTATCTCCAGCTACTTAGCCTAATTGCGTGATAAATATTTGCATTGTTTGTACAAAAGCGTAATCGTCATGAATCCAGTTTGGGGAATGGGTGCTGAAGATTGCCATCCTAGATATGATGTCTACTTGGACACTCATACTATGTTACCTAATTGCATTCTTGCGGGTATTATAATCTCATGGATATATTGTTTGTACACTGTTCATGCCCAGTCTACGGGACAAAGATGAGATGAATTTGGAAAGGAGTGCATGTTCAATAGTCCATACAGCCGCACCAATTAAATGCTTCCAAGGCTAGACATGCCCCTGCCCCGTGTAATATTCAACACATCTGGACCATCTCTATCGCATCCAGACCATTACTGATGACTGCAATCTCATGCCCCCTGACAAACAGGATTTCTTTCCTACTCGTTACAGCAGAAATGATCTCGGCACTAGTACTTAACCATGCAGAAGGTACAAAGAAATGCCGCTGAAAAGTGGAATGGGGAGAGGGGTGATTCGAATCAATCGAGCAAATCCAGCCGTTATCTGCTATGAAGACGAGGAGCGCACCGCTGAATGGACCTGGCGCAATACCAAGGAGGATGTTGGCGGAAGGGAAATTCTTGACACCCTCAGAGAGGAACAGCGGGAGAGGTTGGGGTGGAGGGAGTGTTTCTGAAAGATCGACGGTGTACAATGATGTCTTTCCGATACCGAACGAGCCATGTGGCTGTCTGATGAGATTATTGAGGCCGAGTTTGACAACAAGCGTATTGTTCTGGGTTAGGAGCACGGAGCGTTTCAGATCGAGGCAACTGTGATCAGCCATCGTAATCGGGGTCTGGAGATCGGGCGACAAAGTTGCAGGCGAATCCCAAGGGAATATCTGCAGCATGGAAGGTTCAAATAATATGATCTTGGTGCTGTCGTGTGGGTGTTGAAACCATCTCCGAGGTGCTTGCGATTCACTTACTCGCGATGCTATGATATTTGCCGTGTCCACGGCCCAAATTACGTCCGCAGTAGACGAAGATATGAGTACTTTCGTCTCATCGGAGCTGATCAGGATCTGATTGATCAGTTGCCCATACGGTAGTTGAGCATTCAAGAGCTCTGTGACGCAGTAATCTTTAGATAGCCTCGTCACCTTGAATCGACTAGAAGCATCTGCGCTAGCGAGAGTCTGACCATTGGTACTCCAATCTAGACATATAATCGATGCACCCTTATGCTTGTATATCTCGCGGAAACTCAGTATACTCGCGTTCAAGTCGTATATTGCAACAGAACCATTAACCCTGCCGGTTAGCACCAGGCTTCCATCTGTGGCAGTCTTGATACAGGTGATATTTTCGCCTTCCTCGTCAGGGTGATTCCTGGTTTCTTGGGTTGTGCTTGCCGATAACTTGCTTGAAAAGTCACTTCTATCTTTGTCGGCATAGTCCCATTTCCTGACTAGCGCAGATGGTTCCCAGACATTCGCTTGAGTTCCACGAAGCTCCAAGAGTCGAAGATTGTCTGCTGTGAAAGCTATCGCCCCTACTCCGTCACTAGATAGCGTGACACGATAGAGTATCTGCAATGTTTCAAAGTCAAACAACTTAATGTTTCCCACCGAGTCACCTCCTGCTAGTGTTCTCCCATCACCAGAGACAGCAAGAATCTGTGTCTGTACTTTGGCATGACACTTCATTGCCCTGGAGATCGTGTCGAAGATGGCAACATCTCCATCCATGTATGCAACAGCAAGAAGATTCAAGGTCTGGACTGGGTTGAAACAGACAGAGGTAATGTTGTTTGAGGTATCGTTTCCATCGTCGAAGGTCTTGATACAGAAACCTAGCTGTCTCTGGCTTTCGAAATCCCAGATGAATAGCGGTAGGCTGCGGTACACTATTGCCATCAGCTTCTGGTTTGAGGAAGTCGCGACAGTAGACGGAGCTCTTGAAATAACATGTCGGTAGTCATGAGGTAAGTTATGCTGCCAGCTTTCTTGTGAGGCAAGAGACCCATTGGCAGCAGACCACGTCAATAATTTCTTGGACCTGGTAGCAACTACGAGTGTCTTATCATCATCACCAAAATCCACAGCAAGAGGATCTGAATCAAGTCGGTGTTCCCACAGCAGGGCCCCAGTAGCCAAATCCCACAGCTTCATCAATCGGATGCCAGTAGTAACCAGAGTCCTCGCTAAATTATCGAATCGGACGATCCTCACCGTCTCCCCGTGGTTGATCCTGATAAACTCTTGACAGGTGGAGGCCCAATAGACATATACCATTCCATCCGCGAGGCCGACAGCAAACCATTTGTCTTGGCATGCAACGCATTTCGCGGTCTTCTCGTAGTACCAGCATGAAACGCGATCGTTCCAATCCGAATTGGAGATCCCTCGAAGGCGTATTCCATTGTCTGAGGCGCCGAATTGGCGATGAATGCCGGAGCTTTGCGGACACAAGGGTGGTACGAACTGATATATAGCTGCAGGGTGGTGCTGCAAATTGGTCCCAAATTCTGTTACAATCCGGGGCAGATCAGTAGCCCAGGCTGAGACAACGTCTTGAAGCTGTGCAACATGTTTTGATATTCTTGCCTGGTATACTTTGAAGTGCATCGCAGCCTTTAGAAGGCAGTTCAAGTCATTCTGCTCTGCCATTTTCTCGATCCAGACCAGGATTTTCGTGTCCAGAAACGTCAAAAGGGCCAAAGATAAATCATCCGAGGAAGACGTGGCCCGGACTAAGTGCTCTGAAAACGATTCGGAGGAATACTCCGCTAGAGAATTAATGGCCGATCCTCTCCGTTTGGCTCGAGATGCCATCTCATCACTCGTCAAATATCTTAAACAAGCAAGACCAAGCTGGACATTTCCGAGGGGCAGCTGTATTTGAAATCCAGAACGCTGATCGAGGGCGAGCAGAAATGTTCGCGCAGTGTCATGGACAATTTGAACCCTATTCTGCCTATCCACAAACACAAACTGCCCGCAAAGTGTTGAGATAGACCTCTCCAGGTCCCGCGTAATAGCAGTACCTATGTCTAGTAAGATCGCTCCCTTCAATTCGTCCACTGTGAGCGACCTCGTAGCACATACTGTCCATGTAAGCACAGTTTTGGCAAGTCTTTTGGTACGTGGTCTGCTAGCCATGATCTCTAAATTGCGGGAATATAGAGCATCCATTTCCTGAGGAACTTCATCGAGAATGTCTTCTATCTCGTCGACGGTGTAAATGTCTTGGAGCTGACGCATGACTAAAACAGTCCACAGAAAGCACCCGGCGGATTTTTCCACCATGGTCTCGATAAGAGCAGCTCTCATTCTCTCGTCATCGACAGGAAGATCATCGGCATGAGCTTCTACAAACATTCGAATATCGTGCTGAGAATCTTCGACAGATACACGAGTCCGGGTATACGGCAATGAGGAAAACAGACGTTCGAGATCCACGGAGGAGCGACTGCTAACAAAGACCTTCAATGGTATGGCCTGGTCGATCTTCGCTAAAATAGAAAAAAAATTGTCGAACGTTCTTTTCTCCGCCGCATCACATTCATCAAATGCATCGAGGACCCAGTAATACCTATGGCCAGTAAGTCGCCATTTCCATGAGGCTGGAATTACAGGCTATGCAACTTACGTAGTGCTGAAGCTGATAAGAAATATGCCGCCCACAAACAATCTGCGCCAAATGCCACGATAATCGTCTGTGTCGAGATATGAATTATCACTCGAAAGCTCCAGTAGAACTTGCCGTATAGCTTGATTATTCTGTGCCATTTGGTAAGCCAGAGATAGTAGTGCCGCACTCAAGCTGGATCTGTGTTGGTCTCCGTGTTTGAAGAAAAAATAACTACAGCAACTGCTGTCGATACATCCAATGGCGTGTGCAGTGATAACGGATTTCCCAACTGCAGGTTGGCCTGTGAGCCAGAAATACCTCGGAGAGTCTTCCCCATACTGCCAGTCGAGAAAGCTCTCACTACTTGTCACCCACTCACAAGATCCAGGAATCCGGGAATCCTCGAGCTCTGTGAGATCATCGATTGGGCCACTGGAGACATTCAAAGATCTCGAAACACTTTGCATTTCTTGACGATATAATTGCTGTCTAGTTCTTGGCACTTGCCAGATGTTAGGATTAATCAACTGTTTGGGTCATTAAAGGGTATGTACCTCTACGTTCAATGTCCTCAACGGTTGCAGCAAGAGCGTTCCTCAATGTGCGAAAGTTACTGTCATTTGGACTTTCGAATTTACATATTCCCCTGTGATCAGCATTTAAAGTTTGAATTCGTTCATCGGGGTAGCCTGTCATCATCAGCACGGATACCAGAATTTGCTTTGGGTGTGGAAATAAAAGTCACTGCTTACCAAGAGAGGCAGAATGCTTGTCCACAATTAGTCCTGAGCCGAAACCCCAGTTAGTCGGAATACTCTCTATGAAAGAGTGGATCGAGATGCCGATAGAAACGTGTCGGAACTGGTCGCTGATCACAGTAATAGCCTCAGATCCTCGTGCTAGACTCCCGACGAATGGTTTGGGCCCAGACGGCATTGCCTTCAATATCTTGTTAAGAGTCTGAGCTAGATCAGATCCTCGATGTGGTGTCGCCAAGAAGTATATAGAATGGATGCGCGCCCCAACATTGTTGTAGACAGGATTCTCGCGTGAGAGGATGCATGCCTTTTTGATCACCAGTCCGCCCATACTGTGACCAATGAAGACGATTGGGGTATTTGTAGCTCCCCGACCGAGCGTATTGTAGATTTCTTCGATCAATGACTGACCGAAGTCGTGGATCGTGAGCAGGTTCTCTCTGGTATCAAGCCAGTCGGAATTGTAGCCAAAGCTGTGTATCCTGACATGTCTGAATTCAGGATCCGCAGGAAGCCATTCTTTTGGCCAGTAATGCGCTGGGCTTGTTGAAGCACTCCATGTCTTTCTTGATCCGCCGCGAAGCCCATGAACAAAGACAAAGTCAACATTGCAGTCGGAGGGTTCGTGGAGGAGATTTAATCCAAGATCTCCTATGCTCTCGACTGCGGTTTCTGAAGCTGTCCGTCGTAGATTGAGGCTTCGGAACTTTCTCTCTAAGAAAGAAAAGTCAGACGGCCTCTTTGCCTGGTTTATTGGTGAGTCCTAACAGTTGCAATACAATGATCAGTCCTTATTCCTAGCAGAGGGGACGAGGAGGCATGGATAAGGTGGCGATAACACTCACAGGATTCATCGGTTCAGAGAGGGCTGCAGCAGACGTGCCTCATTGTTTGGCGCAAGACGAAAGGAGAAAGGTTATTTAAACAATAGAAAAGCGTTTCTTTCCCGCAAGTCCAGAAGGAGGGTGCTAAAGGGAAAGATCGAAGGCATCCTGAGCGAGAGCAGGTTGAGCAGCCGCAGCTGCAGCCCCTAGGCAAATCCGCGAGTGCAGCAGCCGCGAAGCCAGAGAGCCGCTGATGGCGATTGTGCCAGGCCATTAGCCCTGGTTCTGTTACCGCAGATGCTGATGGTGTGCACTAGCCATGCTGGCGGCCACGATACTGTATGAAGTTGATAACCGCTGGGTTCAAGATGTGCAGAATTCAAGGCAGAATTCGAGAAACGTGTGGCTGAGTTTAGGGTTCACCAGGGGGTTTAGGATATCGTGGGATTAAGCGAGAACAGCAAAAATAAGCTCAGATGCGACGATTTCAAGCTTTTATTACCACAACTTGCTCTTAATAGGTCTCCCACCATATTTAACTAGGTCTCTACATCGTTGAGGCATCTCGGCAATACGCGCACGAATCTCATCCATCGTAATCTTATCCCATTCTTCCTGTAAAGCTCGCTTTAACTCATTTAAATCCTTCCACACCTTATGACGTATTCTGATCTTAATGATATTCCAACAAGCCTCGATTAGGTTCAAATCAGGTGATTGTGCAGGATGAACAATACAAGGTATATTGTGGTCCGATTTGTATTGCCTTGTAAGGTTGTTTTTGTCTCCTCGAGTTCCGTGAGAGCCATCGTTGTCTTCTTAAAGAATCCAAGGTGACAAAGGGTCTCGAGCTCTTGCAGAATCAAGGGCTTGCTTATAAACAGGAAGTAAACGATCGACGTAGTATTTCTGGGTCATTGAATTACCTTTGGGTTTGACTTCGACAGGATGAGGTTTCGACGCTTCCCATTCGAGTATACGAGCCTCCCATTGCTCTGGAGATTCGTTCTTTCGGGCTCGAGGCTTTCGAGGGCGTAGAGGCTGAACAACCTTTTCCTCTTCGTCGTAGTAGAACTCGAGCTTCTCGCATTTCGCATGCCAGTTCACCCACCCCGCCATATGCAACTTGTTTCCGATTCGTTTTGGCTTCTCTTGGATATTCTCTAGGTTTTCGCGTGTCCCTTCCTCTCGAAGAACATATCCTGTACCCATCGAAGAAGGGTCGACATGTGCTTCGTCTGTAAAGAAGATATATTACCAATGCGACTCAATAGTCTCGTTTCGGTTCGTTTTACCGTATTCGACGCGTTTGCTCTTGTTTGCCTTGGAAATTTCCTTCTTAACAAACGCTTGTTTATAGCGCCGACCCTTCCTTAATCGTTTCTGAAGTTGTTGGGTAAGAGCTTGCGGTTTAACTGGAATATCGAAGTGTGCGATCTAGACCTCGTATAGCTCATGTCGAACCGGGTTTGAGGGCGAGAGAAGTAGTCGAATATGCTCGTCCGTTACTTGAGACTTTCTCCCAAGCTTGATAGACCTCTTACGCTTCTGCCGAACAGCAGGAGACCCAATTTCTTCGCGTTCTTAGAGCCATCGATACGCTGTGCTTCGAGAGGTCCCAGAATCGACTGCAATGTCCCCCACGTCCTTCACAGCCGAATCTCGGGCGTACGCGTCAAAAAAACGCTGTTTCGCGGGCGTATCATATGGTTTGAGGTCTTTTTTCCAAGCCGGAGGCTTTCTTTTGACACTGCTACGTAGAACTCGACCCATAGTTGAGGTTTGTAAAGGTAGTGGGGGAAGACGCGTTGTTTTGATCGACAGAAATTAGCGTCCCACGAGATCCTAAACCCCCTGGTGGTTCATTCTAAATCCACACCGATGAACGCCAAGCAGCACTAAGTCAAGACTTCCCCAGCTTCTCATGCAGCTTCATCCGATTTCTCCTGCTATACATCTGCTACATATCTTCATATTCTTCCAATGCACCCATGTGTTCTCAGTCTTTTGGAAAACTTGCTCGCATTAGATCCTGTATCGCAAACGAGTAAAAGGATGCCTTATCGGCACGATGTGCTGACGTCGCACTACATACTTGCTGCGCCGTGCAACTCCAGAACTTGAGAGTAACAAATGCATCCATCCGACTACAGAGTTAAAGCAAGAGGGGAAAACCGCCCATCATCCATCTCCATATCGCTGGCGCTAAAAGCTCAAACGGATACTTGCCCCTTCTGCAACCCAAACCAACATCCGCAATGGCCGGGCCCAATGACTCTCTTGACTGCCATGTCTTGCTCTATCGGATATATATTGGATGTTGGCTCAAACAAACCCAAAGACGTAAATAGACTTACAAAGCCGGGTAAGTCCCAATGCCCTTTCGAAGCGCCGTCCCCCCCTTCTCACCCAGCCATAAAGCAATCTCCTGCCCCCCTCATTTTATTCCCAACAAACGCCAAGTCACACCCAAGCATAGTTATGAGCAATCCAAATGACACTGGTGTGTCTGCTCCGCAGATGCAAAACCTGCCCGACAGGGTTGACATCGATGAGAAAGTTGCTGAATGTAACGAACTAGATTTTAGAAGTCCGTGCGCTACAGAATTAAAAGTACGAAAAAGCTTTCTTACAAAAGTGACAAGTTGAAATTTAAAAATTACTAGATAATATATAGTTTTGTGTCTTTATAACTTATACTCTTAAAGCTTAATAAATCAAATCTAACGTTCGTGGAGATATAAGGCTTTTTAAGTCATTGAAAAAGTGCTGTTCCAGCAGCCAGTACTCGTAGCGTAAGGACTTCTGAACCCTACTGCCCCAGTTCGTAAGTTGAATCCACTTGCTATAGCGGAAGCATGCTGATTTTATTGGTGTACAGACTTCCCATCTAGGTCGAAAGTGACTTCGGCACTACCACATAGAGCCAGCTTTTAGACCAGGACAGCGAGAATCAGCCTCACCCTCGAAGATAGCTCCCCTTACAATATCTTCTCAAGGTAGCCGAGGGTTCTGATGGCTTTGGAATTGTCCGCGGTGAATATGAAGCAGTTGCAGCGCTGTACGCTGTTGCTCCGGATTTCTTACCACGGCCGATTGGAGCTGAAACGTATATCTCAGATCCCAACAGACATTTCTGCTTAAGCGAGTATGTTGACATGATCGAAGAAGTTCCCAATATGCAGAAGTTTTGTGCGTCTTTCGCAAAGATGCATCGGGACAGCGTCTCTCGATCACCCAAAGGACAATTTGGGTTCCATTTTGTCACTTACAACGAAAACAAAGCTCGAGACGTCACGTGGTGTGACACCTGGGAGGAAATGTTCTTGAATTCGGTGAGAAGGAGGGTAAGCCAAGAGCGCGACGCTCAAGGGCCAAGTACCAAACTGGATCAACTGCTTCCGGCTTTGTATGGGAAGGTAATTCTGAGGCTCCTTCGAGCCCTGCATACCAGCGACAATAAAATCACGCCAGTGGTTCACGGCGATGTTTGGTATGGAAATCTGGCCAGTAATGCCTTAACCAACGAGCCTATTGCCTTTGATCAAGCTACCAGTTGGGCACACAATGAGCGTGAGTAAGATAATATCCTGCCATGGACTCTTGCCTAAATTTGCATAGTCGACGTCGCGAACATGACTGTCCCTCGGTTCCGACTTAGCCGAGTATGGATGCATGAATATCACAAACACTTTCCTATCTCCTCGCCTGTGGAAGACTATGAAGATCATCTAAAGTTATATACCATGTAAGATACTGAGTGTAAGGAAACGTCAGGGTGAGCCACGTATTGATTATTTTCAGACACGGAGGACTCTGCGCATCGTCCTTGTACGCGAACACAACGAGATATCGGGAGATGTGAGTTCACCAACGCATGCAATTGATCGTGATTGTAGCTAACAGGGTGTCACCACAAAGGCTCATTGAGTGGTTTCAAGAACTCGTCGATAAATATCCCGAGGGATACCAAGGGTCTTGAGCGACAGATACGAGTCCAATAGCCAGCGTCAAGATGCAGGGCCATTATGGAGAACCAAATTTCATACATGCTGAATATAAGCTCTCTACGTTCCATCAATTCAAAGGCGTTCCAGTCTCCATTTCATACCCAGTTCCCTTTCGACCACAAACAGAACCCCAGAGAATGAGCATAAACAACCAAAGAATGTGAAAGTCCACCCCACACCAATCCGCTCAATCATATGTTGAAGGAATGCGACCGAGATTGCCGCCATTGTCCAGCGTATGAGTTTGCTAGATGCTTGTGCTGTTTCCGGGACATCTGGATTAATGTCAACAGGCAAGATGTTGGTTGTCTACTAGGTGATGAGCCTTACTCTTGCCCTGGACAAAAGTTCACTAGAAAGAATGATTCAGGTTCTCCTTACGTTGAAACAAGACTGTAATACGAGGCCTGAAATGAATGGAATAATGAGCGGCACCGCAAGGTGCTTGAAATGATCAGCAAGCATCGCGGGATCGAAGATTGGACTCACCGTCTCCCTATCTACGGCCCATCCGAACGCAATCACTGTCCCCACTGCTATAATGAGAGGAGCAAAAACGCCTCGAAGTCGCGCTTTCTCGATGGGGAATGTTTTCAAATCGTCTCCCCGAACTCTGTCAATAGAAAGGCGATGCAATCCAGCCGTAAGTCGGTAATCACGGTCAATCAGCTTTCCTGAAGCGATTGCTCCAAATGAGCAACCAATTCCGAAAGGTAGGTATATCAATCTGGCCTGCAGTTAATTGAGACGATAGATGTCAACGAACAATGTTCCTAATGACGCAGTGATGCAGCAGAAGGTTGTGTACAAAAATGCTCCAGCAAAGACAACTGTTGCATTATCCTTCGCCGTCAGCTGACTTCAGTGGATTTGGGAACGATCAGGTCCGTTTCAAGGGAGCACTGTCCACAGCTGCGACCAAGAGACCGAAGAACTTGCAGAGAGGAGTGATCAGTCGAGAGTAAGATGGCGAATCATTACTTCCATTTCCAATCACGCCACGAGCTGTTCAGGGAGCATCAAGATCATAGCTGTCAGACAGGCCCCTGATAATATAGAAGAAACCAGAAGATCCAGCGCCAGCCTAGACTGTAAGATAGAGCACCGCCCATTAATGGCCCAAGAGCAGGAGCTGTCGTGATTCTGAATTTGTCAAATTCCATTCGAAAGCACGAAACTTAGGAGGGTAAACACCCAAATGACAGGGCGGCAACATAAGATCCTCTTTCGGAGAGCATCGAAATATCGGCAACGACGCCGTATGCGATCGAGAAAGCTCCTACACAACATCAACTTTTGTCTTCGGAAATTCCGAGGAAGGTAATGCGATCACCAGAAATTCCAGCGCTCTGCAACCCACGAAGCAGGAGCAATTCAGCAAATGATGACTGACAGGCAAGCCCAATATTGGCAAGTAAATAAAGACTCAAGGTAAATAGATATAACGGCCGTCTCCCGTAGATGTCAGATGCATCGCCAGTAATTGAAGGAGCAATTGCAGAGACTGCCATGTATATTGTGATCGAAATATTTATCTGGGCAATGGAGAGTCTCAAATCGCTTACAATAAGTGGGATAGAGGGGTAGTAGATGAAGCTGCTGAGTGTCGAGAACCATGCTGCTAGAGCCACTAACCACACTATGAAACGTTTTTGCCATGTGCCAAATAACGAGTATGCTAATAGTAGTTCGGAAATGACAGGAACATCCGTTCTCGTTTGTTTTTCATTGCTCATGATCGGTGATCGCTGTGAGGCTGTTGAAAAGCCGCAAAAGGTCAATTCCGAGCTGAGTTCCACATAACCTCGTAGATACCTCGCGCAACGGGACGATGATGTGTGACGCTGTGTGTGGTGCTGGATAGGCTTGAGTTCGCTTTAAATCCAATCAGAGGGCGAAAAATCTGTCTCACCGGTCAGCCAAATTTACACGCTGCTTTTATACCATACTCGAAATCCTATCAGGGGGCGGGATTCACACCTGATATGGATGAACACCCTTGTTAGAGCGCTTGCAGAAACAACGCGGGGCGGGCAATCACAAGCTCAAGTACAAGTCCTCGTCAAGATCTCATGCTGTTCTACTCTTAACTTTTTCTTGATCATTATCCGGGCTTTTCAAAGCTGCACCAACCTTCCCACCTTTTGTTTATCACCATGACAAGGTCAAGCAAGCAAGACTCCAACTGGGAAACAATATCCCGACAAAAGATTGCAAAGCGGAACTCGCAGATTCCTACAACATGGCTTATTTCCTCTGAACTGCTACCAAAAGATCCGCCAATCAAGGAGTATGGGACTCAAAATGTCGTGCAGCTCCCTCGAGAGTGTGGAATTCTCACATCTGCCGAAATCGAGATTACAGAGACTACCTCAGTCCAAAGTCTTCTTTCGATGATTGCCTCCCGAAAACTGTCAGCAACAGATGTTACGACAGCCTTCTGCAAACGCACTGCAATCGCTCAGCAACTTACGAATTGCATTACAGAGCCATTGTTCACTGCTGCCCTTGAAAGGGCCAAGGATCTCGATGAGTTCCTTGCCCGAGAAGGCAAAGTAGTTGGTCCTCTTCATGGACTACCAATCAGCATGAAGGACTCATTCGATATCATTGGAATCGATAGTTCAATCGGAATTGCTTCCCTTTGCTTCAAACCAGCAACTTCCAACTCACCCTTAGTTGGTCTCCTCCTCTCGTTGGGTTGCATCATAATTTCCAAGACCAACATACCGCAAACTCTCAACTCCTTGGACAGTGTCAATAATGTCTTTGGTCGAACTATGAACCCAATCAATAGACTCTGTACTGCAGGAGGCAGCTCAGGTGGCGAAGGCGTTCTGGTAGCTATGCGTGGATGTATGGTCGGGTGGGGAGGGGACACAGGAGGAAGCATTCGCGTTCCAGCAATGTGCAATGGGGTATTTGGAATCAAGCAGAGTAATGGCCGGGTACCAGCTGGAGGAGGCCCCTTGATATCACCTGATGGGATCTCCAGATGCACTATTCCTGCTGTGGTTGGCCCACTCGCAAGGTCTGTGGACGATATCGACTATGTGATGAGGGAGGTTGTCCCGAGGGCTTGGAAGTGGGGAGAAGACTGCTTTCCTGGCAGCTGGAGTCTTGATTCAGATTTCAGTGGTAGTGGTCCTCACGGTGAATTCGTCTTTGGGATTTTGAGAGGCGATGGCAATTGTGTGCCTCTCCCTCCAATGGCGAAGCTTCTGGACGAGGTCAAGACGAAGCTTAAACACTTTCCAAACACGACAGCCATCGAGGTTCCTACGCCCCCGGCGTGGACCAAATGCCAAAGTGTGATGGCGAAATTGATGGGCTCTGATGGAGGTGAAGTCATACTTGATCTTTTGGAGGCAACTGGAGAGCCATTGGTGCCGTGGATGGTCGGGAAATTGAAACGCAGCAAACCCAAAACACTTCACGAAGTTGCTGAACTGCAGGCAAGAAGAACCAAATTGGAGCGCGGAATGATGGAATTGTGGGTTGAAGGTGACGGTAAAGGGGGCAAGAGGTGCAGAGTAGATGCCATTGTCTGCTTAATCGCTCCTCACCCCGTGCCAGAGATCGAAAGATATAATGCGGTGGGTTATACCTCGAGCTGGACTTTATTGGATTACCCTGCTGGCACTGTTCCCATTCGGAACTTTTGCGAACAGGACCTTGAGCTCGGTCAATCTCTGACAGGGAATGCGATTTCAAGCTGGGACGAGAGGAATAGGCAGCTGTGGGACGAGAAGACCGTAGATAGGAGGGTTTATCTTGGGACACCTCTCTCTGTCCAGGTGGTTACGCCTCGGCTTCAGGATAAAAGGTTGATTGAAGCCATGAGAATAGTTGACGATGCGTGCATGGAAAGGGGGCCAAGGCTCGTTTGTAAATATTGGATGGTTTCGCTACCTATAGGGCGAGTTTTAACGAGATTCACCAAGAATACCATGTCCCGTCACATATTGTCGGGACAGGGCTTCGGTCAGCTTGTATCAACACTCCTTTGAATACCATTCCCAACTTGCGTAGTCCACGAGTTTGGGGCAACAGGCTTCAGTGGGGTCCAGGCATTGAGAGTCCCGACCTGCATTCGTTAGCAAGGCGGGCCTTGTTGCAGTACAGTATAATGTTCGCTTAATCGATCAAGTATGGGACTGAAGACATTGCAGCATCCTACTCTTTGAAGGAGATCTAGTTGGCGCGATAGTACCTTAATACTTATAAATCCTAGTCATCCATTGCAAAGTCCTCGTACTCATCCTGATGTGAAAACTGTTCCGAGGATCTGAAGTTGGCGGGGGAAAGATGTCGTAATCTGGGACACAATACTGGAAGCTCCTAAGCTCCTTTCGGGGTCGCCTCCTTCGTTTGTCTTCCTGAGTTAGAACGAATGCATTGCATATGACCCTCCAGTCTCCGGATTCGGCTTCTCTCAACACAACGGCCATGTCGTGTTTCGAAAACATACATATTTCATCTCCTTCTTGTGCCACGTCGGGCACTAACACATCCTGACCCCCCGGAAGGACGAAAGTTTTGATAATCGGTACCTCGGAGGCTGGTACGGCGTCTGTCGTTGACTGGACAGCTTCTTGCTGTTCAATGGTCAAAGAAAATTTCTTTGGGGCATCCGGGGGCTCCAGCCAAGTGTATCCGATGGTTGATGTCGTTGGGTCTAAAATGTAACCGAACGCATTGTTTTGTGGTGGGTCAGGACCCTTGTATACAAGCAGCTCACTATCAAGCATCTTGTACATACTTGACCAGATGCCGTAAGTGCTTTCGTGCTTGGCATTGCCTTCACGCAACTTTCCGCATGAGTAGCCTAGGATGCATATTGGATCACGTGCCATGGATACTGGTAGTGATGCTGGGTTCGAAAGCGAAAGTTTGAGGATCTTCTGAAGGAAGTGGCTGTAATGAACCATGTCTGGCGAAGCAGCTTGGCCAGAGAAAAACGTAGTCATCTCGAGCCCTAAAGCATCTCGATAGACCGCGGAAAGATCCTTTTCGTAATCTGGCTCGAATTTTCGTTCCTTGCAATCGCTTGCGAGCGCCAGCATACCATAGATCTTGTCTCTGCTTTCGCGACAGAGCGAGTTCTCGTGGCGATATAATAGTTGCTTCAAGTTCATACCCCGTTTTTGGAAAATGAGTGCAGTCTCTAGAAGCTGAATCGCAGGAGTTTGCATCACTCTTTGCTTGATGGCCACGCTTCCAGGGTCCGTCTCTAGGTGTCGATCACGGTCAACTTGCAAAAAGTCGTAGAATGCACTGCCAGCGGTCCAATCAAAAACTCGTCCACCACAATGAACAAGGACACTCTTTGCAAGCTGAATCTCCTGGATGATCCAAGTTCTCTCCCAATAATCTCGACGGAAGAGGGAGTCGACCGCATGCCATTCCGAGGCTTCGTACCTTTCGTCGCCTTCGTACATGTACGAAGAGAACTTTTTGGATTTATAGGATCGAGACGACTGAAATACTTCAGTGATGAAGTCTATGGCTTTCTCACTGTTGCCGCTGTGCTCTCCAATCCAGACGAGCACCCTTTGAGAATTTTGATATATCTGTCCCATCATGGCAACCTGATGACTTCTCTCTTTTCCATTACTCTGATCAATACACATGCTGTCGATCCATAAGCATCGATATTTTCCGGATCCGCCCTTACGAAGTCGCTGGAGGGCTGAATGAAGATTTTTTGTTACACTGAAACTCTTCCCACTGACTGAGATAGGTCGAGCATCCCCAAGACCTTCTCCCCAGGTATATGATAGGGCCTCATAATTTGTATGGTCCTGAGAAGATGCAGGAATCAAGTGGCATCTTACCTCGGGCGTTTGACTTTCCCGTTCAAGCATCACGAGACGGAAGTCAGCCCACTCCGGGAGCTGGAAATGATTATATCTGTCTAGAGTGGTCGCAAGTTTTGGAGGAGATTTGCAAGATGATGATGAATCAATATCCATTTGCGGAGAAAGCACATTTCGGCTGCTACAGTGTTGGTCTTTCGGAGGGTCGTCCCCACATTGGGCTGCTAACAAGCGAATTAGCCAGGGACTTTGATTGATCTAGAAGCTAGGAAATACCATCCGCAATGTCGAAGTCCGATAGAAACTGAGAAAAGTCTCTTGGGGGTTCTTCTGTAAGCCTCTGGATGAGAAGAATCTGGTCTGGCTTGGAAAGCTGCTCAAGGCGTGCCAACAGGCCTGAGTCTGCAGCTGTTGCCAAAACAAAGACAATCATTCCGTAATTCCTTCCACATTTATAGAATAGAGATCCTAAAGATTCGGAGTCGTCATGCTGGAAAGTTTCCATATTTCTCATCAGTTGCTCGGCGGTCACTGAGCTTGGTTTCTTTAGCGCAGATTTCATGATTGTCTCCAACATCAGCAGATTGATGTCGGATTCATCAAGTTCAACATGACGGATGGCTTCAATAAGCTCCTGACGGACGTGGCTAGGGTGTCTTGCAAATGCGGTGGGGATGTTGATTGCCTCGCTGCCGAATAATGAAATCTTGATATGGGAGCGATCATTTCGGCCATCAAACTCTGAGAGTCGCTTCTCGTGCGACTCAAAAGTCACGGTCCCGTTAACACCAACCCCCATCATTTCGGAGGGCAAGTCGTGGTCATGTAGATCTGCCATCTCTAGCTCTTGATAATTTGTAGCAAGAAGATGTTGAGACAGGAGGTTGACTGCACCGCCGCACTTCCTTTTTCCTCCTGTAAGCCGCAATTTGGAGGTGTGGCTGGGACCTCCAGCACACCTCGCTTACGAGGCTAGTGACAGTAACTTAACGGAGTACTTACGTACCCTGTTATTTCGCTTCGCGACAAAAATATCAACAATAGCCTTGAGAATGTGACTTCCACGGACTGGCTCTTGACTCGACCACAAATTCCGGTCGAGCAGAACACGTTCGACTGGCACGGAGTACAAGACTGGAGCGGTGTCCTTTGTGCTATTATTTTGATGGTTGTCCCCATACCTGTACTTTAGAGTGCCAATTTGCCACTGTGGACATATATGGGAAGTGTTTGAGGGCAAGGATATTTTCGACTCCGAGTCTCTCCTAACTAAAGAGAATAAGAGCATGCTGCTGAAGACACCTTCTGAGGGCGAAGTTGGAAAATAGTGTCCATTTAATTGATCAAGAGATCTCTTCATGCTGAGATGATTTTACTCCAACAGTCTAGTGATCTTTCATTTGCGTCTCAGCAGAAGAGCTCCGTCATCAGGTAGCGTCAACACAGCTTTCTGCAATGTAGGCGCGTGGTGAAACAAAGATGCCCACCCAAGGTCAGGTAGCTAGGCACAATCAATCCCTTGCATCAATTCTTGTTTATCATGGAATATCTGTCTGATGAAAAATCCGAGCAGCAGATTTTTAATTAACTCTTTCTTCCTTAAAGCAACCCCGAATCTACTCCCTAAGTATGCTCCATTCAGTGAAATAGAAGCAGTCTTTTGATCATGGACCGCAACATCGTCAAAGCATCCTTGAGGAATCTAGTATTACCCAGAAGGTACTGTTAAAAGTTACATAATATTTTTCTCCTCTTTCCATTTCTTCAATCCATCACCCAAACTCGCAACAAGATCCTTGCTAAGAGCAAGCTCCTCAAAACTTACTCTATCAGTCCACCAATCAAGCCAACTTTCGACTCGTGCTCCTTGTTCTGGGTCAAGCACACCGACACTTACATCAATGAGCTCCGGTCTTTCTTCGCAATGCCAGAAAATAGTAGCGCCGCAAACACCACAGAATTCTCTCAATACACCCTTCGAGCTCTGGTAGCTTTTCAGCGTACCCATGGCAAAGTCGAGGGGCGTTCCATCTTCTTGGAAGATATTGCATTTGGGGACGAAAGCCCACGGCTGGATTTCACATCCAGTAGCCAAGCGACATGAAGTACATGCGCATGTTCCAGCGAGGTATTTTGAACCGTTTTCTCGTAGCCACCATGTCTCGTTCTTCGGATTCTCAGAAGAGTGGGAGTGATATGGGACCATCAAATCCGGGAAAGGGGAGTGTACTTCCTTGGAAGCTTCATCTGGCCGAGTGATGTAGAACTTCACCGCACCACAATGACATCCTGCTTTCAATTTGTCGTCCTTGGGTGGCATTTCCCCCTTCTTTGGCAAAGTCATGAGTGAGCCTTCAGGCACAAATTCACCATCCTTCAAGTCCCAACAGGCCCAGCGCTTCAACGCCTCTTGTGTACCATCAGCTCGCTTGATGTCCTTAAACCAGACGCTTATCCCACCATCCAGGGTATCATTGACCCATTTACATCCCGTCCACTTGATCAAACCTTCCGTACGATCCCAAAGGCCCGTATTGAAAACGCACACCGTTTGCCCTCTTTCGACCATAGTGAAGGTATGTGCACCACATGTTGAGCAGAAATGCCTCGCTACTCCTTTCGATGTTTCGTAGGCAGTCGTCTTGAACAGAGCAGGGTCGAACATCTGGCCCCGTGGAACGAGGATGCTGGACCAGCCACAGGAGCCCGAGACTCGCCGGCAGTTATTGCAGAGACATAGAGCGCGATTCATGGGAAGCTCTGAATTGGGAAATTCGACTGTGACAGTGAAGCCACTGCATGCGCAGGTCGAGGTGACGGCGGTAGTCATAATTGTATGGATTTTTCGAGTGTTCGAACGAGAATAGAGAACTAGTAGACACTCGATTGCCAGGTGGTCAACGTTGACGAAGAGGATAATCTCCTTCTTAGAATTCAAGACGTTGTCAATGGAAGTTCGACCTACCGTTTTCGAGCCACAGCCAGGAAATAGGCACCAGTGCCAATGCTGACTCAATCCAGGTATGCATGCAGATCACGACAGGCTGATTGCAGAGTTAGAGAAAAACTGCTATAGCACGGATGTGATGCAGATCTGAAGGCATGAGCTTATGCGTGACAACGGGCAAGATAGTGATGCTGAAGCCATACATGACAAGGGTTCAGCAGAGGTGATGCTATTCAGAAATTGATCAAATCCCTCGGGACAGAAATCCAACCCAACTTAGCCGACGTCTCCGACACCGCTGACCAAGAAGAGGGAGCAGCCACTCACTAGCTGCCGCGGTTAAGCTTCTCACAGTGTCGGCTCGGCGTAAGGTTTGGGCGGGTCTCGGTTGACCCAAGCGGCTGTGGATTTTTGATTCTTTCAACAACAAACATCCAGGAACAGCCCCACTGCTGTATAAGTTTCTTCCAATACCACAGCTTATTCGAGTGCAGCGTCACCGACTTTCCTCTCAAGCATGCAATCTTCTTTTCGTTTCGTTTATGTGTTCTCTGCTATAGCAAATATCGTCGGTGACGTAGCTAGTGCTGCCAGACGTCTGATGCTGATTAACTTAACAAGCGAGGGTCTCCTGATATGAGAGCGAAGATCTCATATTCGCAGAACATTTACGAAGTACACAGAACATTTACAACAATAGGGTCTAGATAGTTTATGACGATTTCTCCCATCACTGTGAGACGCACAATTCAGAGCGGTCCAGTGGAGACAAGAAGACCGAGTGTCCCCATTCCCCGTATTGAGAATCGGGCAGCTTGAGAAATAGAGCACTTTCCTCCGTTCCGCCACAAGCAACGATATAGTACTTCTATACAACCAACGAGATCTGTGCATTCCGTCAGATCCCAGTCGGAACTGAGACATGGCTCTACTTTTATCATCAGTTTCTTCTGGTTGGTCGACACATTGGGACTCAGCGAGATATCGCCGCTCGATGCCAAGACATGGCAGCATTTGAGTGGCCGCTCGCCGTAATTCGGTCCGCTTCTGGCACATCTCAAATGCCATCATGATGCTTTTGATATCGTGGATGTTTCGAAGCTTTTCGTGCAGGGGGCGGATCTTGTGCCGGGCTCTCATATATAACCACCCAGTCCCATGCTGCTGGGAGCTTTTGGTGTCACTTCAAAAGTTTTCTCGCTTCTCATCTACAAACTACCACAACGACCACAACCTTTCAAACATTTACTGTCTGATCTAGTATCATATCTGCGGCTGAGAATCGACCGTCATGTCGACTCCTACCGAACCACCTGAACCTGCGAGTCGCTTGTTCCAACCTATAACCCCCAAGCCCGCATCGACAACACTTACTCGAACACATACAAATGGCTCTCGAATGCGTCGCCCAAGTACAGCTGGCGGCTCTGATCTCCATCGAAATGGCTCTCGTAACTCTCACAAGGAGACACGAAGAGATCCTGAGCTCGATATCAACCTGCCATACCGCATCATGACCAATGAGGCCAATTTTGCAGAATACACCACAGAGAATGCTTCAGGAGAGATGAATGCCGGTGTCAGCACCCCAGACGGCAAGGGCGAATACAAGCTCGTCACTTTCCTACCTAATGATCCCGAGAACCCGAAGAATTGGTCAAAGGCATGCAAATGGTACATTACGATGGTTGTTGCCATTACTTGTTTTGTCGTCGCCTTTGCTTCTTCCGTCGTTACGGCAGATATCATCGGGGTAAAGGAGGAGTTCGGCGTCTCTGAGGAGGTTGCTCTACTTTCTATCACTTTGTTTGTTGTTGGGTTTGGAATTGGTATGTAAAAATTTATTTTCATGATTTATGACATCCCAAGACATAAAAACACGAGTGCTAACATATTTAGGTCCCATGGTATTCGCTCCCATGTCAGAAGTGGTTGGTCGACGAATGATCTATGCCACGACCCTCTTCGTAGCAACGATCTTCATTATTCCATGCGCCGTCTCAGACAACATCACCACCCTTCTTGTCTGCCGAGCGATCGACGGCATCGCATTTTCAGCGCCCATCACCATCATCGGCGGCACACTTGCTGATCTCTGGAAGACGGAAGAACGAGGTGTACCAATGGCCGCCTTCTCAGCAGCTCCTTTTATCGGTCCTGCAATCGGACCTCTCGTCGGTGGATTTCTTTCAGATGCTGCTGGATGGAGGTGGCTGTATTGGATCCAGCTCATGATGGCTGGTGTCGTCTGGGCCCTGATTACCTTCACCGTCCCAGAAACATACGCACCAACGATCCTCGCCGCCCGTGCTAAGAAGATGCGAGCAGAGACTGGATCCAACGATCACATCACCGAACAAGACCTGGACCTTCGCCCCTTTAGCGAACGCATGTCCATTTTTCTGATCCGACCTTTCCAACTCCTCTTCCTCGAGCCGATCGTCCTCCTCTTATCCCTCTACATGTCCGTCCTCTATGGCCTCCTGTACATGTTCTTCGTCGCCTTTCCAATTGTCTACCAGGAAGGAAAAGGGTATTCCGCTGGCATCACAGGTCTAATGTTCATCCCCCTGGCCATCGGAGTCGTCGCATCAGCAGGCTGCGCTCCCTTCGTCAACAAACACTACCTCACCCTGTACAACAAACATAACGGTAGCCCACCCGCCGAAGCCCGCCTCATCCCCATGATGATCTCCTGTTGGTGCATCCCCATTGGTCTCTTCATTTTTGCCTGGTCCTCCTACCCGCGTCTCTCCTGGGTCGGTCCCGCACTCGGCGGTTTCCCCGTGGGATTCGGCTTCATCTTCCTATACAATTCTGCCAACAACTACCTCGTCGACTCGTACCAACACCAAGCGGCCTCTGCACTCGCAGCAAAGACACTTATCCGTTCTCTCTGGGGAGCAGCTACCGTCCTCTTCACCAAACAGATGTACGACCGTCTTGGCTACCAATGGGCTAGTTCTCTGCTGGCGTTCATCAGTCTGGCGTGTTGTGCTATCCCGTATGTGTTCTACTTTTATGGCGCGCAGATTCGAAAGAGAAGTCGATTTGCGTATAGTGGTGATGATGAGGAGACGGGCGATTCGAGTGAGGGGGTTGAGGATGATTTAGTGAGGGCTAGGAGCTATGTTAGCATGCCTTAGAGAAGGACTTGGAGATGCAGATTTGATGGGGCAGAGGGAAGGAGATCGGGTGTCCTTGATCTGCTGGGAAGGATGTTGCGATACTTCGTGTGACAAGCTTGCGGAGGTTCACGAGATGAAGAGGAGTAGGCAGACGGTGAGAAGAATCAAGGGGAAGGAAATCCCTCCCTGAGAGAGTGGACGAGGAGGTCAATTATTTAGCTAGGAGACGAGAGCATGTCGACTGGAGGCTGGCAGAAACACCAAACTGAATAGTTTGGGCGACCAGGCAACAAACAGACAGTGGATCGGGCTTTGGGAAAGAAGAAACGGGACGGGCAAGGTAATACCAGTGCCTAGACAAATAGAGCTGCAGCACTCAGCAAATAACTGTAATAACTCAAATACAAAGTGATCAACCAAACAAGCCTTCTCCTCTACTTATAATTGCATCGCCCGATGAATGTGACTGTAATAACTGCTGTCTGCGCTTTCCATCGTTTCGGCATGGTAGCCTAGTTTTCTGCAGTAACAGCCGCTTTCGTCTGCAGACCTCCCCAAAGGCTAATATCCATAGAAAACGTTGCAATTACGATGTGCAACAAAATTCGGCACCTTAATTCTCGAGGACTGTGAGTGGACAGTAGGATGGGCTGTGGGTGTTGCTAGAATAGCAGCCGAAATTCGCTGCAATCCCCAGTTACAGCGACTTTTGCCTGCAACCCCCTCCAAACGAAGCCAAAATGGTGGAATCGATGGGAAGCACTGGAACTGCGATGTGCAGCAAAGTCTCACATTCAGCCTTCCGGATACTGTGATTGGATTATTGGACTGTAGATGATAGGTGTGGGCTGCTAGGGAGCTGAGGTAATTCTGTAGTAACAGCGGCTTTGGTCTGCGAACTAGTCCAAACACTGCAAGGCGCAGTAATCGACGTCAAGGACTGCAAATATGACATGCAACAAACCCCCAAACCCTCCTTTCGAAGTGCTCTGAGTGGTTGCACGTCTCTTACCAGCTGGTGTGGCTGCTGCTGCCTGAATGTCTCGCGTGGGTTCACTCATGTATTGGCTGTAATCGGCTGTAACAGCGGGTTTCGACTCCAAATCCCGTCAAATGATGAAATCGACGGAAAGGCCTCCCAGTGTGATGTGCAACAAAGTTCTTTGGTGCGACTGTGTCCAGGTGCTTTGGTTGGCTGGATGATGTGGGATGGATTGTTTGGATGGAACCTCGCCGAGCCTCGCTTCTGCGCTGTGACTGTGGTTTTCGATGGTAATCGCGGTTGAACGCTGGAATCGGTGGGAAATGCTGATATTGCGACGTGCAACAAATTCAAATATTCGTCTCGGTATCTCGTGATATGGCTTGATTTGATTATCTGGGAACGCCTTTAGGTTGTGCGATGTGTCTGGCTGGAATTTGGAAGTTCGTGTGCTAGTCACGTTACCTCTATTGACATGTATTGAGCTCGTACAGCTACGCCTTGCCTTGGCAGGTTTAACTTTCTTTACTTACGGGCTGTGCAAGGGGTGAAGAAAATACTTGCTGGATTACTCGGTTAACAATACTGTGTCGCTGGCAGTCAAAATATCAATACTTGGTGTACAGACAGGATTGGTTAGAAAGGCATGGGAGGGGGTTGATCAATTTTGAGTTTGAATGAGATCGAACACATGTATCCAGAGGCATGTCTATTCTTATCTTGCTGGAATTTTAGGCAATAATGCTTGGGGAACAAGCTGAGGGTGATATGAGCAATGATCAAAATATCTGAACCTCAAGCAAAAGGGAGAGGCAAATGTAAAGGATGAAATCTCAAACGTGTATGCTATTCACATGTGCATGATTAATGAAGTTGCTAAGTAGTGTATTCATAACTTCCTCAGCTCCTACCTACACCACGACAACGCCATGCCTACAAATAAATCCAGCCAAGAATATCAAACCGTCAGAAATTATTCGCAAACGCAACATCCGGGTCGGGAAGAAACATTAATCATTATACGAGTACACTAAGTAACGTACGCTGAATAAGTCTAAGTACTAAGTAAATTACCCACAGCATCATCTGGCTGATAGATCCTAATCCAAGTCAGCCAGCCACTTCATTTGAAATTGCAAATTGCCTGTGGATCTCAACATCCTTCCGATGAACGTGTAATCATCATCTAATCTGAACTATAAGTAAAAAAGGCTAATCTCTTAACAGCCGATACCTGACTAATAACCGGATAACAACTTAATGTAAGATGAGTTTTAATCTTCGACTTGAGTCGGCATCGACTCACTCTCGACTCGGCTCTGAGTCAGCCACTGCACTTTACTACAAACTACAATGACTGAATAGGTGTTGAATCGGCACCGATTTGAAAGTAAACTGCGACGTGCAACAAAGATCCTGCTCTACATGCACCAGCCTATAAGGGCAAGTACACGTGACAACAAACTCTCCCATCTATTAGTTAAGAGGGATGTTCAGTCTGTGGACGCCAGACACGGAGGTAAGGAAGCGTAAATGAGAAGAAGTTTAGATGGTAAAACGAGATTTCATGTTGGAAAAGACAGGACGTCCTCATAGTTAAAACAAAACAGACTGCATGATATCTAGAGACTAGAGTCTGAGTTCGGCACCCAGTTCCCACCAACTCGCCTCCGAGTCGTCACACGATAAATAGGTGTAGGATTTTCGGAGTAGGGTTTCACTCGGCACCCAATTGTGTTTAATTGTGATCCGCAAAATCCCCTGGGAGTCTCTGTACGTGGCAGATTCGGGTCATATGAAGCTACACGTGATATAACCAACAACTCACACATGATTACACAAGAGTTTATCATATTCGAGACTGGCATAGTTCATTCATATCGGCACAGCAAGTAAGTATCAAGTGCTTTGGAAAAGTCTATTTTCTGTTCATTGGCCTGTAGATAAGCGAGTCTCGAACCCTTGCTTGCATGCTCATGAATATCCATGTCGATTTCTTGCATTTCGCTCCGTATCTCACATCATCCTTCCTTCGTATTCATCGCTGCCATGAGGTGCTTGCTTTGTTGCAAGCCTGGTGGGTTGTCATGACGCGCTTCACGGAAGCACCGGTCATGGCTCGCGACTTTTAAATGTCTTGCCTGCAATTCCTTTCCATAACTCCATTCTGTACTCCAAAAATTAGGTTGACTGGAAAGCCCGGATCACGCGAATGTGCTCCTCATTCTCTCCTATCTCTCCTGTTGACGAACCTCACCTCCGTAGATCAATACTGGAATTGCGTGCTGATTCGATACTAGGCCGGACTGAGCTACTGGAACTGCGTCTTCTGCGTGCTCTCTGATCGTTGGGGCTCAACGGATTGAGACCAGATTGGCGGGCAAAGAGGTTAAGGATGTCAGTCAAGGAGATGACACCTGTGAGACGACCTGAAATTCGAGCACCTGGTAAAGCAGCGGCTGAAACTACAGGGAATGATGTGGTGAGATTTGGGGATGCTGGTGTAGACACGGCGGGAGAAGCTAATATTGCGCTCGACATTGAAGGAGTTGATAAAGAAGGTGTAGCTAGAGGTGTTGCGGACGGAGATGGAGATGCTGCTTCGACGACCCACATTCGATGGGAACGAGTTGCAACGAGCTTGGCCACTGTGTGTGCAAGTGTCGAGAAAGGTGTGACATGAAATACTGTAGTTGATTTAGATGAATACCTTGATCTGAACGGATCTGTGGCTGCTTACCTGGGAAGGAGTCCTTTCCATCCCCAATACCACGTTCGCTAAGGATTACCGAAATGAAGTGGATACAACTCGACTTCAACAATGGCAAACTGCTGCTGTTTGTGAGAAGCTTAACATCCGCCGTAGAAATATTGCCAACCACATTTAACGCGTTGTCAACGACAGCAACGCTTGTGAGGCCTTCGTTACTCATTAACTGCAAAGCATCCGTCAAGCTTCGGTCGCCACTAGAAACAGTCAGCACTATCATGAGTCGCTATTCTAGGCAATCATACTTAATAGAGATGGTTTCCCGAGTTCCTACGCCCAAATCTCTCAAGATCACAGGGTACAAAGCGTCAATAGCAGGAAAACTTGTAGCATTGTCCCATAAGAATCTGACCACTTTCAACTGACTTAGTATGCCAACCACTTCCGTTGTGCCATCTTTGCAGACCAGGATTCGATGAATTCCACTTGCAAAGTGCTCAATTGCCTTGCTCAAATCCTCTGATTCTGATAGAGTTATAAGAGGGCCTTTCTTCGCTAGGGTTTGTATGTCGCGAACTGGAATCAACGCTCCTTCTCGGGCTTTCTTGGCTAGGGCGTCAAATATTTCCAATTGATCGCCTTCTGGGCTTGCTAGACCGACGACAACCAACAGATAGGCATTGAGGTCACTGTAATCAAAGGTGCCGCACGCGCTTGTAGAGTCGGATGTCTCGCGGAGGAGGATAACGTTGGGAGGTCCGAGTTCGATCAGGAGCTGTCAAATTGTTAGACACGATGTTTTGGAGGCACGGGATAGTTCCAAACCTTCGTAGCCTGTTCAACTCCAGTATCTAATTGAACCCATCTAACTTCCTCCTTATTCACAAGCTCGCCAACGCGTATTTGTCTCCAATCTCTACCAGCAAATCTCGGATCCGCGGTGTTCGCAGCTGGCGGATGGTTGAGGAGCTCTTGAACCGCAGATTGAGGAAATGATGGATGGCGTTGAGATCTTGGTGAATGGCGCATATTCTCTGCAAAGCTGGAGCGATGGCTGATGGTTTGACCATTATGCGGGGGGCTGGTTCCCCCTCCACGCTCGGGGATGGGCGATTGTGCGGGGTCTGTCATTGTAGATGTGGTTTGGTTTTCGTATGTAGGTCGACAGAAGGGGGATATTGGATGGGTAGACCCGATTAAGTGGTCTAGCAATCGAAGGTTGTTGTTGTTGTGATGGGCAGGTAAAGAGAGTGACCAGCAGTGGGAGATATTTGGGGAAGGCAGTGAAATCGAAATGTATGGATCGCGGGGCAATGACCGGCGGTGTCGCACGGACCACATGTCACAAACTTCGGTCACTATATTCAGTTGCGAAGTGATCGAGCTTAAAAGCTATTTTCTATTTTATATAGGGTTATATGGTGATTGCTGTAGATCTGTCACTATACTTGCTGAGGGCCGAGGAGTAGTAGCATGCCGTTGAAGGCGTGCCCCCTTGGTTCTACTGCCTAACGCAGCGCTGTGCACTTCCTTGGTGGTTCCTTTGGGTGGGAGGGTTGAAAGAGGAAAAAAAAAGTCAGTTACTGTAAACTGGTGGTTGTGATGTCTAAGGAAAAAAAAGCAGGAAATAGAAGAAAAGCAAGCAAGTAATCGGGATATTATCTAGGTGATCAGAACTATCAGTTTCTTAATATCAATATCAATCTCGGCTAGTCGAACCCGCGCGAACAACCGCTTTGTCTTTTAGCGTGGAAATTGCTTGGCGCTCGAAACATTTGTTGTCTGGCGCGAATAAAAATATCATATCCACCCCTCTATCTGCACCTGGACCCCTCTGTTCTGCTCTGCACACCACGTCAACACCAACCACTGGGACTCCGCTGCGCTCCTACATCCCTATCACAACTGCGCTCTTCTATTCCGCAGAACCGCGGATTGTGAAATGCAAAGACTGTGACCCAACAATACAACACGCTCCTTGTCTCCGTGACACAGCCGCTTCACCGCGACGACTGTGTGCAAAAACAAAGGTACGGCAATAGCAGTCCACCATGCCATTCAAGACTGGCAGCACAATCATCTTGCACAGTAGAGTCACCGTCTTTGTCTCTGACACTGTCTAGTAACCGGCTGCGAAAACAACGTTTCCCAGGTCGCGCTGCAATTTCCATTCCACGCGAGGAACCCTACTTCCAAAATCCCACAACACTCTCATACGCGCCTCACGACCCGAGCTCTTCCTATTAAAGCCTCCTAAAATCCCGATAACATGTCTGTCCTACCAGCCGACGTGCACAATGAGCTTGCACAGCTGCTGGATGCGCTGCAGTCATCTGACAATAGTGTTCGCTCTCAGGCGGAGGAGCACCTGGCCAACAACTGGACTGCTACAAAGCCACAAGTGCTCCTGATGGGCCTTGTTGAACAGATCCAGGGCTCAAATGATCCAACGGTCAGGATTTCCCTCTATTTGTCCTCGAGGGCACGTTACTGACTTTGTGTGCTCACGCAGACTCGTTCTTTTGCCTCAGTTATATTCCGTCGCATATCCTCCAAAGCCCGCAAGCTCCCGAACGACTCGACGGTGGAAACCTTTCTTTCTTTAGATGCAAACGATGGATACGTTATTCGCCAGAAACTCCTTGAAGCCTTGGGCACGGAAACCACAAATAGTGTCCGGAACAAGATTGGAGATGCTGTTGCAGAAATAGCTAGGGAGTATTCTGATAACAGTACGTTCCTGGGAAGCATAAATTTGTAAGGATAAAAAAAGCTGACAGGAGCTAGAGCAACAATGGCCCGAGATCTTGGGCGTTCTGTTTACGCTTAGCATATCAAAGGAGATCGGACAACGTGAGATCGCATTCAGGATATTTTCCACAACCCCTGGCATTATTGAGAAGCAGCATGAAGACACAGTACTCGCAGCCTTTACATCTGGATTTAAGGATAGTGATTCAGGGGTATGTTCCCATTGCCACGCAAGATCAATTCGTTACTGATATTGTATAGGTTTGTCTATCTGCGATGGAAGCTTTTGCTTCATTCTTCAGAAGCATCAACAAGAAGTCACAGCAAAAGTACTATGCTCTCATCCCCGAAGTTCTCAGCATTCTGCCTCCCTTGAAGGAGAAGCAAGAGTCCGAAGATTTGAGTAGAGCAATTGTGTCGCTGATTGATCTCGCCGAGGTTGCGCCAAAGATGTTCCGCCCTCTTTTCCACAATTTGGTTCTTTTCAGCATATCAGTGATCCAAGATAAGGAGCTTACAGACCAAGCACGCCAAAATGCGCTTGAGTTGATGGCTACTTTTGCGGATTACGCCCCGGCAATGGTCAAGAAGGATGAGACTTATACTACCGACATGATCACACAGTGCCTGAGCTTAATGACCGACATTGGCGTGGATGACGACGATGCAGCAGAATGGAATGCTTCTGATGATGTGGGTTTGGACAAGGTTGTCGTAGAGAAGATGTGCTAACCCGACCCAGATGGACCCCGAGGAAAGTGACCTGAACCACGTCGCTGGAGAGCAGTGTATGGATCGACTGGCAAACAAGCTTGGCGGACAAACTATTCTGGCGCCCACCTTCAGCTGGCTTCCAAGAATGATGAACTCTGATGCTTGGAGAGACCGACATGCCGCATTGATGGCCATCTCAGCTATCTCTGAAGGCTGCAGAGACTTGATGATCGGCGAACTCAACCAGGTCTTGGAACTTGTGGTTCCTGCCTTGAGAGACCCGCACTCTCGCGTGCGATGGGCTGGATGTAACGCTCTTGGGCAGATGAGCACCGATTTTGCCGGCACCATGCAAGAAAAGTACCACCAGATCGTCGTTCCAGCCATCGTCCCGGTCCTCGATTCCCCAGAACCTCGCGTTCAAGCACACGCAGCTGCTGCATTAGTCAACTTTTGCGAAGAGGCCGAGAAGAATATCCTGGAGCCATATCTCGACGATCTTCTGACCCACCTCTTCCAATTACTCCAAAGTCCCAAGAGATATGTCCAGGAACAAGCTCTGTCCACCATTGCGACCATTGCTGATTCAGCTGAAGCCGCGTTCTCGAAGTACTATGACACTCTCATGCCATTGCTGTTCAACGTTTTGCAACAAGAAAATACCAAGGAACTTCGTCTACTTAGAGCAAAGGCTATGGAATGTGCCACACTCATTGCTCTCGCTGTCGGTAAGGAAAGACTCGGAAATGATGCGATGAACTTAGTTCAAACCTTAGCCGCCATCCAACAAGGGATCGTAGATGCCGATGATCCTCAAGCACAATATCTTATGCACTGCTGGGGACGTATGTGTAGAGTTCTTGGTGCTGACTTCTTGCCCTTCCTGCCGAGTGTCATGCCACCGCTCATGGAGCTGGCCAGTGCTAAGGCTGATATTCAGCTACTCGATGATGAAGAGCAAGTTGAGCAGGTCCAGCAAGAGGAAGGCTGGGAGCTTGTGCCTCTCAAAGGAAAGGTCATCGGAATCAAGACAAGCACTCTTGATGACAAGCACATGGCCATCGAACTCCTGGTTGTTTACGCCCAAGTTCTCGAGGGCTCATTTTCTCCTTATGTCCCTGAGGTGATGGAAAAGATCGCCTTGCCAGGACTCGCTTTCTTCTTCCACGATCCAGTCCGCGTCGTCTCCGCTAAATGTGTCCCACAACTGTTGAACTCGTACAAGAAGCATTTCGGAAATCCATCCAACCAGCTCAGCGGACTCTGGAATGGCACAATTATTAAACTCCTTGAGGTCCTTAGCGCTGAACCGGCTGTAGACACTCTTGCTGAGATGTATCAATGTTTCTACGAATCCGTTGAAGTGATGGGTAAGGACTGTCTTACTGCACAGCATATGGAGACCTTCATCGATTCGGCATTTTCGGCATTGGAGGACTACAAGGATCGTGTTGCCGCCCGAGCAGAAGAGCGATTGGAAGGTCAGCAAGAGGAAGGCGAGGAGGAGTCCGAGGATATGATGTTCGCCATTGAAGATGATCAGACTCTCTTGTCCGACATGAACAAGGCGTACCACTGCATCTTCAAGAACCACGGTGTTGCGTTCCTCAAGGCATGGGAGCGTCTCCATGCTACATACGAACAGTTTTTGAAGAGCCAAGATCCCACGCAACGACAATGGGGGCTCTGTATTATGGATGATGTTCTTGAGTTCTGTGGCGACCAGAGCTGGAACTACAAGGACTACATCATTGAGCCTTTGGTTTCTGGGTGCAGAGATCCAGCTCCCGCTAACCGCCAAGCCGCTGCATATGGTATTGGTGTCGCTGCCCACAAGGGAGGACCACAATGGTCAGAGTTCTTGGCTCCTGCTGTTGACCTTCTCTTCCAAGTCACACAATTCGCCAACGCTCGAGGAGACGACGACGTCTACGCAACAGAGAATGCTTGTGCAGCTATCGCAAAGGTTCTTCATTTCAACCCTTCCAGTCTCCCCAACCAACAGCAGGTCGTTGTGCAGTGGATCGATACGCTACCCGTTGTCAATGACGAAGAGGCTGCGCCATATGCCTATCTTTACCTTGCCCAGCTCATTGAGCAGTAAGTGTTTGTCCTTCTCTACTTGGTTCTTATTACTAATCGGCGCAGGCAAAATCCCGCCGTCATTACCCAAGCCGGAAAGGTCTTTGGATTTATCGTCCAAGCCTTGGAGGCTGAGACAGTCCAAGGACAGAACGCCACACAAATAGTTGCCGCCGCAAAGATGTTGCTCCAGACAGCTAGTCTAGACCCAGCCCAAGTCCTGCAACAATTCTCGCCCGAGACACAACAAACTGTCCGGGCTTATTTTGGTTGAATGGTTTTTGCCAGATGGCTGGACAAGGCAGAGTTGTTGGAGGCCTAATGGACAAGGGTTGACGGAAAGGGGCAAGACTGATGATAGAACGATTTGATACCACCTTTGCGCAGCTTATCATTCATTCCTTTTTTTTTTTTTTTTTGGAGAGATGCCCGGGGGGTTGGTCATCATTTAGCATAGCGAGAGAGATTCCGAGGCCGTCGTGGGATATGATCTGGGGCATTGAATGGGATGGGATGGGGTTGCTTGTGGGTGGTGACTGTTTTGTAGCCTGATTAGGCCATTCTGAGGAGCGACCTCCTGTCGCGGAAATTCCCAATAAATCACCTAGACCTTGGCGTCTCTCCCGTCTTTCGGTGAACGAAGAGCGTTGACTGGTGGCAGAAAATAAGCGTGCAGAGGCGGGTAGGTAGTATAGCCCGCGGTAGGAAATATACAAGAAGACAGAACATCTATGATCCCATCGTACGATTTCCATAACCTGCCTACCGCGGTTTCCCTGCGGCATGCGGGTCGGGAGCTGGTAATAGACAGCTGATGGCACAGCATGCATGCATGGCATTGTCTGAATTGCGATGTTTCTCGTTGTCTGAGCGCGGAACAGTTCGAGAGGTCGGAAAGTGGGACAGGACAGGACACTTGGGCTCGCAAGACGAACTGTGCGGGACCAGCAAGTGCCAGTCCAGTGCAAGTGCGAATGCAAGTCTGAATGCAAGACTGCAGTGCCACGCCTTGAATGGAATGGAAATGAAATCAATCCAAACGACTCCTCCACCTCTCCTCATCTCACCCACCCCCGTTCTACAGTACTGCCACTTCGCCCACCTTGCTCGACCCGACCCGACTCGACTCGACTATCCTCCCCTCCACTCTCACAACGCTCAATCAATCAATCAATCAATCAATCACGCCTCGAAACCTCGAATAGATAGAGACGCATGCACCGTCCAGCGAAGTTGAAGACGGCACTCTACTCTACTCTACCGCAAGCGTACCCAGAACTCTCAACCCCGACCCAGAAGTTGCGCTGCTGTACCACCATCGGCTGCCAGGGATCCCTAGAATTGCCCTATCATAGACCTCACCGAACAAACCTCTGTCGACACAAGACGACCCCGTCCCTTCCGCTGTCGCACCGTCCTCCCAGCATATAAACCATACTGTCAAGACTTGTCTACTCTGTCGAGCGCATCGTGGGCTTCCTGTAGAGCCCTTCTTACCTGGTTATCGTGGCTTTGCCTCCCGTTCGACATCTTAGAGGCCAATACCTGTTCCCACCAGCCTCCGCCACTGGGACCTCTCTACAGCCTTATTGGGGTTTGGGACGAGGAATCTGACAACATTTGGGCTACTTGCCCCTCAAGCTTGGGGGTCTTGATTGCAGGTTGAATTCCCCTCCCTAGAGGACGAATCGTGGAGTCAAGAAAGAGTTGTCACAATTCAATTCGACGCCACCATTCATGAGACCCGAAACACTCGTGAAGTTGACCCGCAGACACGCTCATGAATTCGCTCTACGGATTCAATATACCAACGGTTGAGGAAGACAGTTCGGACAGATGTTGGGATCATGAACAACTTCTTTGGCACACAGTATTCCCAGGAGGACCTGCAGCAGCGGCTTGCACAGCGGAGACGAAATGGTCCTTCACGAACATCGAGCATGGCAATGGTGCCGTCAGCAGGCTCACCAGTGAACGAAGAGGCGGTCGATATAGCGGGGATGGTGCCCGTTCGAGGAGATACACTGGACGACATCATAATGCAGAACAATAACGAGCTACAACGGCGGCAGAGCATACCGCACGCGTACCAGTCCCAGGATATGGACCGCAGAACTCCCATCATGGAATTCGGGACATCTAATAACTCCTTAAACGGCTATCAGTTTGTGCCTCAGACGACAGGGCCAGCAGACTCGCAAGCCCACCTGCGAAGGCAATCTGTGGACGAAATGGCAATGGGTGGTGGGTTTGTTGACATGTCTTCAATGAACATGTCGGGACCGCAGATGGGTTACTCATCCTCCATGCAGATGCGAGATCCTTTAAGCATCAACACGAATTCCCAATACCCTGGAATGACTACGGATATGATGCAGAATATGATTGGATACTCGCCAATGGGCATTGAAGCACTCTCGGAGGAAGACTCAAATGCCATGAACATGTTTTCCCCGGCAAGCTATCAACAAAATTATGGCAATGGCAACATGGATGGGATGTCAGGCAATTTTATGATGCCTCCAAACATGTCAGATGGACTGCCAGTTCAAACGCCGAGCATGAATAGTGCTGAGGAAACCAACGACCTGGCTACCCCCAGAACTGGTCTTCTGGCTACGGAAAATGCCACGATCAATTCCCCAAGAGGCATCAATATGGGTCAGAATATGGCTTCATATAACTCCCCCGTGTCGAGTATCCCGCCGGATCTCTCCACCCAGAATTCCTCCTACAACCTTCCACAGCCACTAACCCCGGTATTGGGTCAAGATGCAGCACCAGAAATGGAGATCGGTCCAAAACCGGAACCGAAATCATCGGGCTATCACGGAATCTATTCGTCGAGTGGTTTCGACATGCTAGGAGCTTTAATGAAAGTTGCGACGAGGAAAAATCCAGAAATCGACATTGGCAAGGTTGATATGTCGTGTGCTTTCGTCGTGTGCGACATCACTCTTTATGACTGCCCCATAATTTATGTCTCGGACATTTTTGAGCGATTGACTGGATATACAAAGCATGAAGTCAAGGGCCAAAATTGTCGATTCCTCCAATCGCCAGAGGGGAAGGTAGAGGCTGGGGCACGGAGAGAGTTCGTGGACAATGACTCTGTTTACTATTTGAAGAATAGGATAGATGGCAAAAAGGAGGCACAGCGGAGTTTGATCAATTACCGAAAAGGTGGTCAGCCATTCATGAACTTGTTAACGATGATACCCATTACTGGAGAGGATGACAAGGAGATTAGATACTTCGTGGGTTTTCAGGTTGATCTCGTCGAAAAGCCCACCGCAGTGGCGACCAAGAATTCAAGCGGCTTATACACGGTTGACTATTCGCAAGGACAGCTGCCAAGATATGTTTGGAATCCTCCCGAGGCGAGCCGGCCTATGGATGGTGGCCAGACGATCAGTCGGGATGATGTTTCTACGGTGCTGAGCTCTATTAACAGCAGCTCGGAATCGGAGTTGACCAAGCGCATGTGGGACAAGGTTCTGCTAGAGAATACGGATGATGTTGTCCATGTTCTTTCTCTGAAGGGCTTGTTCCTCTACTTGTCGCCGTCGTGTCGCAATGTGCTGGAATACGATGCTTCAGAGCTTGTAGGCACGGCCTTATCTTCCGTCTGCCATCCAAGTGACATTGTACCTGTCACACGAGAATTGAAGGATACATCGACTGGAGCAGCAGTCAACGTTGTTTTCCGAATCCGACGGAAGAAGAGCGGTTACACCTGGTTCGAGAGTCATGGATCTCTATGTGTAGAGCAAGGCAAGGGTCGGAAGTGCATCATTCTGGTCGGCAGAGAACGACCGGTCTATGCTCTCCATCGTCACGATATCGATGCCGCTGGAGGAATTGGGGAGAGCGAGATGTGGACCAAGCTGTCTACTTCGGGAATGTTCTTGTTCGTCTCATCAAACGTGCGCACGCTCTTAGACAGATCATCGGAAGATCTTGTTGGCACTAGCATTCAGGCTCTGATGCGTGCCGAGTCTAGGGTCGAGTTTGGCCGATCTTTAGAGAATGCCAGAACTGGAAAACGTGTGACTCACAAACATGAGATATTGAACAAGAGAGGTTTGGTCCTGCAGGCGCAGACTACATTGTATCCTGGCGATGCTTCAGAAGGCCAAAAGCCAACGTTTCTCGTTGCCCAGACCCGGTTACTGAAGTCATCCACACGTCAGGTTGCCCCTGCTCTTGGCTCCCATGGGTCGAAGTCAGTCAGTCCAATTCAAAGAATGGATAATTCCTCTGATGAACCGACGCCTCATAGCCATCCCTCGGCGGCATTATCATCAAATCTCACCCTAGAGTTGATTCATACCCCCAAGACAGAGGCTTCCCTGTCGACACTGGCCAATACAGGTGTAATCTCACAAGCAGGTGGATCGGGATTACCAATTGGATCTCAAGATCTTGCGTTGGCGTCAGAAGACAACATCTTCGACGAGTTGAAGACGACTCGTTGTACAAGTTGGCAATTTGAGCTGCGACAAATGGAGAAGAGCAACAGGCTACTTGCCGAAGAGTTGGCAGCTCTGCTATCCAGCAAGAAGAAGCGCAAGAGGCGGAAAGGCGCAGGTCACCCTCACCGTGACTGCGCTAACTGTCACACGCGAGTTACACCGGAATGGCGAAGAGGACCAAGCGGACAGAGAGATCTCTGCAACAGTTGTGGGCTGCGATGGGCTAAACAGGTGAGTCGTAGTAATTCTGAGCATAGTGGCACCGTCCGACAAGCCGGACAGGCCTGGTCACCGTCCAACTCCTCCACGGAGCGAAGTTAATGTGCTGAATAACACACACGCACTCCCCGATTATTCTCTGCATTTCTTTCGATATCGAAGACCTTTCGACCCAGTCCAAGCATACAAAGCTCAAGAGGTGACAATACGGTGCAAGATGCCGTATCCCTTCGATTGCAAAATCGCTACCAGAGAAGCATCTCTGTGTCTTACGCCTCATTCTCCTACTGCCCTCCACCAATCACCGCCGTCTATTGTCTTATACTCTGATTTGTTCTGTTCTTGTTTGAAATGTCATCACGCCATAATTTGTATTCCTATCACTTTTATATCACTTTGTCATTTCGCAATCACTCCCATTTTCTCCCGCACCATACTAACACATCACCCCCAACAGACTGGCCGCGTCTCTCCCCGCAACTCTACCCGCGGCGGCGACGCCTCGAAACAATCTCAGAACTCCTCATCACCAGCCCACTCCTCGCCCCTCCAACAAGAAGTCTCGCAGAACAAGCTCGGCAACCCGAATCTCAATTTGGACAAGACGGCCCGCGGCGACATGAAAGGCGACGGGGCTGCTGTTCCCGAGAGTTTGGGTGGTAGGAGTACGTTTGAGAGTATGCCGATTCATCAGCCTAGTCAGGGGTATCGCGAGGGAGGGAAGAGGAAGATTACAAATATTGATGAGACGGATGAGGGGGTTACGTGAGATGGCCGCGGTGTGATGTGATGTCTTGACATGAGGTGTGGCGTCGTAATATGGAGGGGAATAGGGAAATTAAGGAAAGTTTTGAAGCGGGGTGATTGTGTCGTCTCTTACTTTGCTGCTTTCTCAGGCGCTTGGAGGTTGAGGCTGGAAGGGAGTCCATGGCCCATGGGAAATTAGGGATAGAATGGCTGGAATGCATGTGTGGCTGGACATACTATACAGCATATCTGAATGAGTGGATGGCTTGATGGTCCTCATTTCTTTCCCGTTTGCTTTCGCGGACAAGCGGGCGTGGCGCGGTTCGCTTCCGCATTGGCTGCGCCGGCTTAAGTTGAGGGGTTTTACACGGCGAATTCAACTGTCTCACACTTCCACCCGGAAAGGGCATGAGAGTGATTTTATTCTTCTATCACACACATATAAGTTAAACAAAAATGAGACCGAAACCCAGCCAGCCCGCCCAGCCAGTCAACACGGCCTACCTAGTAATTAGAGGCCACTTTCACCAAGGGATCTAGACCTAGATCTAGATTTGAACTCTCCCTCGCCTATCAACCCTGAATCGAGTCGGCTCGTGGTGAATGTCGCTTTTGACCCCTTCATCGTGCTGATTCACAATCGAACCTGAATGTAACTTACCATGTGCCATCGAGCCGTGGCAGTTGGATGCAGATCGTATTACTTACTGTAGTGCCGATAATAGCCATGCCATTCGATCTCCTCAACCCAGGGACTTGGGATAATGATCTGCTCGCGAGGATCGCTAGTGACTGAGCCGGCTCTTCTCATATATAAGAGATCATCACTTAGAAATTCCATAGCAGGAATGGAGGAGACACATATTGTATTTAATACATCTTTCTCCGCACTCCTCTTGTTACCAACTCGTACTCTTCAAGTCTCAGATAAATCCAGAAATGATTAATCTGTTATTTACCGAAGCTAGGAATTTTTCCGTGTGCCTCGCTCCTTACTACCTCTCTTATTGTGTGATACTGAGATTCGTTCCTTCCAAAATATAAGAAGATCAACTACCCCAATCTGGCACTGCTGCTTGAATCAGGTAAGACTGTCGTGATGGAGAACGAGTGGGGTACGGCGGAAGAGGATTCACCCAATAGTTTTGTACATTTTTTTCGGCGAAGAAAGCGTGTGCGAAAAGAAAACGGAAATGGGCGCAAGGGTATTTTGGGAGGTTTTGCTTTGCTGTGTTGCTTTCCTGTGTAGTGGCCTTGGTTGGTAAATTGAGCTAGCTCGCTTATCTTTTGTGTATTGTTGTCTTCTCTCTACCAAGGGCGGGCCACAAACCCGGATTTCATTCGGCTTCAAGATAACGCAAGTCAAAGGTTATCGAATCAATTTTCTTCCTGGGACCCTGAAGTGGCTATAAGTGGGTTGTATGATAAATTTTCGCAGAGGTGTTCTGGGGGATGCGATCCGGCTGGATTTTCGAACAAAGAATCTCCGAAGACATAGGTCGATGATATGACTGGTAAGAGGATTTGGATCTTGTAGTAAGAATTCTGAAGCCCTCAAATAACCAAGGAAGCGAGCAGCTTGAAAGTAAACAAAACAGTCACGTGGCAGACGTGCTAATGAAGGCTTAAAAGCCAAAGGCATTCGGTGTTTGTTTTACTTTTGCCGAATATATCTGCGATGGATGGGGGAAATTGGAACCACAAGATCAGGATAACACACAGAAGCTGATGTCAATCCGCAGCCTCATTCTCCACTCACAACAAATATCTAAACCCCTTCTGCCTCCCGCCAATAACCTCCTCGTCACCAGTACTAACTGCCTCCGCCTTATCCATCCGACGATTTTCCCACCGAAGCCAGAAACGAAGCACCATCGCCGTAGCGGCACAAAGACCACAGAATAGCGACAAGGTGATACCAGCCGTGATGTATCGCGGCTTTGCGGAATTCGGATACAGGTAACTGGTGAAGAGGTGTGTGCAATTGGCCAAAGAGTTCACCATAGCAAGCGCAGCAGCTCGTTTAGACTTTGAACGTTTACGTTAGCTGGAGTTTCTGTGATTGTGCGGGTTGGATAAGAGGGGTGGCTTGGCTTACTTTTGGTCTGGGGATCGTGCTTGAGACCCATGAAAGCGTAACGTTGAACGCGGAATACACACCCATTGTCATTAAGAACATACTCGCATACCGTCCAGCAGTACTCGTCAACGAAATGCAAAGGATATTCCCCAGCATGGAAATTGACAGGGGTAGAGCGATGTGGAAAGCTCGTTCGTTTGTCTTGCCCGAGTGCAGAGAGTTTCCGAGGGACGTGAAGAAGGCCAATGCGTAGGGAGGTGCTGTGAGTAAGAGAGTCGTGATCTTGTTGTAGCCGAGAGTGCTGACGATCGAGGGGAAGAAATATGTCTATCTTTTTGTCAGGGACGGAATCCTGAAAATTTGATTGGGAATCTATGCTGGTGCTGCCGTAGGGTACGGAGACTTACATATGCCATTCCGACCAAAAGAGAGAACTGTAGCAGGATCAACATATACACCTTTGGGTCTTTCAGCGCTTGCACGGCACCAGTCCAGATGGACTCTCCGTCTTCGCCGTCCTCTTGTCCAGCAGCTTCGTCGGCGATTCGCCAAATGGCGTATTCGCGCTCTTCATCTGTGAGCCATTTCGCTTCTGTTTGTAAATACTCATTAGTTGAATTATTCTCTGCTTAGGATTGAGAAAGAAGACGGGAGTTGAAGCACGTACTTTTAGGGTAGTTGGGAAGGATGAGCACAGCAAGGAGAGCAACTGCAATAGTGACGCTCCCTTCTAAGATGAACAGCCATCTCCCTAGAAGATGAACGAGTAAGTATTTTTTCCATCAACTAAACGAATATTTGGGAAAGTGAATTATTGAGCTAGCAAATCCTTACATGCTCGAAGTCCTGCTACACCTTCCATACCCCCCAACACGCCGGCGGCGATGAGGCCCCCAAAGCAGTTCGACAGCGTATTGCCAGCGTACAGAATGGCGATTCTGAAAGGTAGTTCGGACCGGACATACCAAGAAGTAAGCATGAGGAGCGCACCAGGACTAGATCCATTAGCTCTATCCCTTCTCTGCCTCCATTTTCATTTTTAGCTTGATCTGGGGAGGATAAACATACAAGAACGGAGCTTCAGCAAAGCCAAGGAAGAAGCGGACAGCAATTACACCACCATAGGAGTGAACAGACGCCATGCAAGCCGACACACCACCCCATATCACGGCAGCGACACCGAGATATATTCCTGGTCTTGGGAAGCGGGAGAGTATGACGTTGCTCGGGAACTGGAATAGCAGATATCCGACGTACATGATCATGAGCGACGTGTTGTACTGGTGGTCTGTAAGTCCGATGTCGTCTTCCAGCCCTCCGAGGCGGGCGTTGGTGAAGTTGTTGCGGTCGAGGATACTAGATGTGTTTGTCAGCTGGGGAATTGGATTCGGGATAGGATGGGAACTTACTTCAACAGAAACAGAATTATCAACATTGGCATCAACCGGAAATCAATCTTCCTAACCATCGCGTTTTTAAAAGCGACCAGTTCCTCGGGGCTCTTGCTCTGGAGAGAAGGAGGCAGGGTCGATACAATGGGAACTTCCTTACGATCATCGTGATCGTGGATGTTTTCGATTGTCGCCATCTCGGCCTCTTTTCCTGTGTAGGCCATTGGTACGCCTCGGAAGTTTGGTTACTTCGATTTTCAACTTGAAAGCTGAAGCGCAGAGGAATTCGACGTTTGGAATTGAAGGAGCAGTATCCAGCTTTGCTCATGAAGGCTCTGAAGCTGATAGATTGACCTGATGCTCAAAACATGATTTGAATTGCATACACATGGGATATATACCGCTCATCGAGTACGCCTAAATACCCTCGTGTAAGAAACATACAGGAAGCACCGTTTCCGAATAGGCATCCACATTGGGATTAAGACAGCAGCTGCAAGCAAGCCACCCGACAATCGCTTGCGGGGTACTCATCAAGATGCCAATGAATATTGCCCTTTCTGGGGAAATAGAATGGAAGATGTCGGGGACCCCAGACGGCGAGTCGTAGTTACTGCAGTGCGGGGAGATGCCAAGAGTGGTGGGGAAATTGGCACCGGAAATGTGTTCAAGGTGGCTAGGTGTCTCGGAAATGCACAGTCAACTAGCACGGAAACGAGGGGACCAGCAGCGAGGTTGTGCAAATGCAAGCGCGTGGCAAAGATCCGGAAGACTTTTTGCCCGCAAAGGAGTCGTCGAAGTTTGATTGATATGTGAAATCACATGGAGATGTGAGGCTTGGAGTATTTTCCATAGTACTGTTCTGTTTGTACTGACCATTTTCTTCGCTCGCTTACTTCGGAAACACCTCTCTGTTCGTAGGAGAATTAAGTGGCCGAATTTGGCGAGTCGCCGGAGTGCGAAGTTGTCGCGTTTTTACTCACAACCGTCTAATCAATTCTTATAGAAAAAAGGCCAAAAGCTCTAAGACCTATTTTTGGAGTATCGACAAAGATGGATTAGTTTTTGAATCATTTTGTGTTGTGAAAATTCGTGGTTAGTACTTTACTTCTGATGTTCCGCACGTGTCTCAATCGGCCACTTATTTCTCCTACGTACAGCCTCTTTTGACGTTCACACTCAAGAGTTAAGCGAAATATAGCACAAAATAAAGTCTACTCGTACAGTAGGTACGAGCAGAAGTGAAGTTTGAAATTTGCTCCACAAGGTGACATCTGTTCACTTTAAGTGATGAAAAATTCGAAAGTCTTTCACTATTAACCATAATTACTCTTCCTCTTATCTATTGTTAGGCAACATTCATGAGATCAACTTTATTTCTAATGAAGAGAAAATTTTAAGTGAATGAGATTGAGATACACAGAGGATCTGCGCAAGGTAGACAGATAATCAGAAAACAACGCTCTCTAGAATACCCACAACCTCCTCCAAAACCTCCTCCTCACTCCCACTAACATCCACCGGAACTACGTCGGTTTCATCGATTCCAGGGGCTTCCAAAACTTCTAGCTGGCTTTTAACCATGCTATCACCCATGAAATGCCCTTCTCTCCTCTGAATTCTGCTGACCAGCACCTCCTTTTTCGCTTCAAGCATGACAAAAAGAGACTTGTAGACCCGACTGTTCCGCAATTCCGCTCTGTAACTTTGCCTAAGTGCTGAGCAAGTGACGATGATGCATGCCTGATTCTCGGCATGCATTCGAAGAAGAGCGGTAGCTTTCAACATCTCAAGCCATTCCCATCTGTCGTGATCAGAGAGTGGTGTCCCGGAGGCCATTTTCGTGATGGAGTTCGGGGAGTGGACGGAATCACCTTCTATACAAGAAATGTTCAATTGTTGTGAGATAGCCTGGGCTATGGTGGATTTGCCTGCCCCACAAGGACCGGCGATGAATATGACAGTCTTGGTGGGATTTGCAGAAGGCGAGGCGGTCCAAGAGGTGTCTCTGAATCTCTGAACAAATTTATCAACGAGTTGCTGGTCAAGTTTTGAGGCGGCGGCCAACGAGGGTGAAAGGAATCGCGCATATGATGTATCGTACACGAGTCCCTTCTTCGGCTTGCCATTGTCGTACTTGCTAGCAAAGAACTCAAGAAGCTTGATGGGAGGATTGGTAGCAGGATCTGGGTTTGACTTTCGGAGCATCTGAATCCACTCTTGTTGACTTGGTTCTGAGAACTGAAGACCTGCTTTATGGAGAGCAGGGAGGAGATCCTGTGTCCAGTGAAAAGATTGATGATTTACCACATTCATCACACCAGCGCCTGCAGTTGATAACGAGATTTCGGAGACGGTAGAAGCGACTACATCCACAGGAAGCCAGAGTGGTGACTCGTCAAGTCTGGGGATCGCGCCAATGGTTGACCCGGCTTGGATCATCAGCGGGATTGCTTCGGTAGCATTCCAAATTCCATGAACAGTATCGGCGATAACTTGCCCTACTCTGAGGATGCGAGCTTTGATGCCATGAGACTTGGCTGCGTTCATGCAGATGTGTTCAGTGACCAACTTTGATTGAGCGTAGCCCATACTCTGTGCAAAGTCAAATGACTCGGGGAGTGCTTCAGGTACAAAGCCGCCTTTGGTAGCTGCTACCGCACTGACCGACGAGCAGAAGTTGAATGTAGCTGGCTCGAGTTTTCCGGCTTTTAAGCAGAGGGCGAGCAGATTGTGTGCACCAGCAATACAGTCTGCTTCAAAACTGCTCAACGCAAGGTTGAAGTTCACAGACCAGGCACAATGAATGAGTGTTGTAATCTCAGAAGAAATTTTGGTGTAAGTATCCTGTTGAAGACCAAGATATTGTTGACTGAAATTCGCCGGAATAGCTGTCAACTTGAACCGGGCAGCTGAAGAAAGTAGATGATAGAGGCCACGCTCGCGTAACGAGTTGACTACCCGCAGACGGGCTTGGGAGGTGCTTTTGGCCCGAACGAGACAGTAGATCCTTTTCACGTCAGGGTTGAGAGAAAGTTGTGACGCAAGATGAGCACCAAGGGAACCAGTCGCCCCAGTGAGAACCTATCACCTGATTAGGAAAGGCTCTGTTGAAGACTTGCTGTGCTTGACTTACGATAAATTGACCATTCTTCGGAGTGTCAATAGGGATGTGATTCTCAAAAGTTGAGTACTTCTCCACTAGTTCTTGCATCTGAGATGTCGTCGAGCAGATCGTGGAAATACCGCCTGTCCGGAGTCGGTAAAGTTCACCAGCCAAGAGATTGATGGATGGAAAGTCGAAAATGACATTCGACGTCAACTTTTTCCCACCAGTGTCAATGTTCTTGCCAAGTACAGATCGCAGCTGTATCGCTTGCAGAGAATCCACGCCAATCGAGAAGAAGTCGGTTGTGTCGTCGAGAAGATTCATCGTTGACGGAGATAGAAGTTTGCTCATTGCGTTACGCAGATAATATCGCAATTCGGACTGAGACAGGCAGAGCTCTCCAGAACATAATTCGACACTGTCATAAATATCTGCTATCTGTGTATCGAATGCACGATAAAATGCCGGTCGGATTACTGTCCCTTTGTCTGTTCGAGGGTAATCCGTGTCATGAGGAAGAATTCGGACCATATCTGAACTCAATTGAGCGTATGCTGGCATCAACTTGTTCGCTTCCGCAAGGACTGGAATGATCATATTCTCGATCTCACCAATTGACTTTCCAGATGTTATCGGAGCGGGTATGATGATCATTCCAATTCGAGCCTTGCCACTACCGAAAACGACCGCTTCGGAGATGTACTTACTGTCCCTGACTGACTGTTCAAAAGCGATCGGCGTGACCTTTTCGCCGTTCATCAACACAATTGTATCGTCTGATCTTGCAAGATACTTCCACGCATCTGGTATTGACGGGTGTGGAGTGAAGAGGTCTTTGGTGGCATAAGATCCATCTTCTCGGTTGGAAGCCACTTTCGATGGCAAGCCTTCCAGGGCAACAAGTTCATAAACGTCAGCACCCTTCGGCTCGAAACTGACAAATTGCTTGAAAGCTTGCGGCAGTCGGACGTAGTCCCAAGCCTTGTCTCCAGGTTCTCTGGCAGATGTCATGAGCTGTCCAGTCTCGGTACTTGAAGAGCTGTCAGTAAAATACAAAGATACCTAGCCAGGAAAGCACTCACGTTCCATAATGACTGATGAGATTGACGCCATTCTGTACCAGCCTATCACCCAAAGAGTCTGGGCAAGCAGATCCCCCAAACATAACCACCTCCAACTTCGCTAACGCTGCAATCCCCTCCTCACTTTCCCCAAGAAGCTTGAGAGCGTATGGAACGCCGTAGAAAACCTGAAAATCGTATCGATGAAGAGTCCTTAGCAGATGCTGCTGAGTGAGTGGTAGGTCGGCATTGTACATGTAGATGTGCTTTTTAGAGTGGATGGCTCGGAATACGCTGCTGATTCCGTGGGCGTGATAGAGTGGAAGCGTGATGAACCCCTTCAGATTCAAATTTGAAGAATAATTCCTCAAGGCAGCTCGATGAGTTTGGAAAATGGGTTTAGGGAGGCCGGTGGAGCCGCTGGAGTGAATGATCCATGCAATCTTAGTTGATTCGGCTTCGGGGTCCAAGTTCTGATCAAATCGAGTTTTCTCGACGGCATCACCAATCGGATACTCGAAGTTCTTTCGATTTGAAATTTCATGGACCTGAAGTGCTGGCAATTCGTATTGAAGCTGCTCTGCGGTTTCCCGAAAAGAATTATGGACGAGGATGTGCTTCGCTGCAGTGGCTTGAAGGAGCGATGAATATGCCGGAGTTGACAATCTTGTGGACAGAAATAAGACGGAGTGTCCCAACTTTGTTAAAGCCAGGATACTTATGAAGTACTCTAGATTCGAGGGTCCCAGTAGACCCACTACGATCTCTGTATCAGACGAGCAAGTTCTTTGGGGCATCAATGATGCATATATTCTCGCAACGCGTGATGCGAAAACATCCAGTTGGCGAAAAGTGTAGTCAATGTACTCCGTTCCGACAACGGGATACGACAAGATGTGCTCATGTGGCGTATCTTTCGACCGACTGCGTATCAGTTCATCGATGGTGTGCGGGTTACTGTGACAGGAACATAGCTCGTGTGTTGTGACAGTCGCCGTCAGAGAGTTGGTTTGGGTCTTGCTTGACAGCACCGCAAGGGGGCGTAATGGGGACAGTGCTGATGGTGCCATAGTAGATGGTTGTAGTGATCAACTTTGGGACCCAATAATTGGAAATGAGGCTTAAAAAGGCCTGTGATGTGCTCAAGTCTTCCGTAGATATATATCTCGAAGCAAGGTCTCTTGAAGAGCAAGCTGACCGAACGATACGACCTATCCAGTCAACTCAGCGGAAAGTAAACTCTCTGTGGATCGGAACGATTCCCTAGGGGTCCTCCCTAGGAAGTGTGGGGGAATTCGAGAGGGGTAAGCCCCATTTCCGGGGCTTGGTTTGACTCTCGGAAACTTGAACTGTGTCCGGAAATACACTCTCCGAGACTGGTTGGGCTAGTGACAGCGCCCTTGAAAAAGCTACATCGCATACCCTTGATCCAAATCCCCATAAACATCGGGCCATGTAAGTGCCTACGGTCGGGCAATCAGTCAGCACCTTCTATCTTGTCAGGATTCGATGTTGCTTACACAAGAGTCGAATTCAGACCAGCCCATCATACCACCCTGCAATCCAGGAAAATCCACGGCCCCCGAGGAGATGTCATATGCTTGATCTCCCTCCATCGTCAAATGATTGGATGTATAATGTTGAGACTGAAGTGGGTTAAGACTGATATGTTGGGATGTGTCAGTGCCAGGAGCTGCCGCACTTGATGGAAAATTCCCAGGGTTAAATGCCAAATTGTTGCCAGATATTCCATGTGCAGGTGGTATTATAGACATGGAGTGGACCATAGGCTCAGTTGACTCCACATGTGCCGTTTGCTCACTTAGAAAAGGATCAAATGTGTCAGTCTCCAGGTATTGACGTTTAAGATGCCGCAAAACTTCATTCTTGAGCTCGTCAAGAATGATGTTGTATTTTCTGAATGGAGAAGACTTGGTCGTAGTCTCCTCAATTCTTTCCTGAAACCTCTTCGCTGCCTCAAAAACATGTGTCTCTGGACGACTAAGATAAGACGATTCAGAGGTCATTGTATGAGCGGGAAGACACTGTTGGATTGTATACACGTAGAGAGCCGAAATGGCGCAGAAAGAAATGTAGTGAGTGAACCAGAAGGATTGACGCATCTTCTTTTCCTCGATTAAGCCAGTGACAGTATCAACAACTATCATCGCGGCATTAATACACTCGTCGACGCTGCGACTCGGCTTTTCTGTGAGTCGCTCTGTACGTTTTGCTAGGTCCGCAAAATTGCTCAGAAGAGATGGTCGATTGGCGAGAATGAGAGCATGGGCATATGCGAGCCTCAAGACAGTGCTTTGACGTTGGAAAATTGAAATCAACATTGATGGATCCACCTTCGACGGATCAAGAAATGCAGGGAGCGATTCTTTCCATGCTTTGAGCTCGGCGGTCCATCGTTCTGCAGACTGTAACCACCCGCCATCTTCATTACGATGTGTAGGATAAAGGTCATTAGAAATCCCCCCAATGATTTTTGCTAGCCTGGAAAAAATAAGCAGTGGTCCTTTTCCCAGAAATATAGCATGGTACTGTGAAGATCAGGATGAATCTGACCTTGCGTGGAATATTGGGCCATCCTCCACGGACTGCTGGTTTCTAGATCTAGCCCCAATTTTGGAAGTGAAATCAACATCAATGTCGGATTGATTTGGCAACGGTTGATCGATGTCTTCATCTCTAAAGATCCTGGGACGCCCGAGAATCACACTCAGATATCGATCAAGTGTATATGCGCTCCAAAATACCCGTTTCCGGTATTCAAGAGTGTCATTCGAATGTTTGGTGTTTCCTGGCTGATACACCTGGCGTCTGTGAAGTCCGAGGGCTATGATCAATTGAGCTGTAGTTCCGAAAGTATACCAAGCTTGGTTTACTCGAGACGATGCTAAAAGGTATATGCATTGAGTTAATCTTGCTTGCACAGATTTTAAGGTGACTTTTCCGGTCTCCTTTGTCAGCAGTCGCTCAGCAGCTACATAGTATATAGAGCTGCGAGAGAAGATGAGTAACACGAACCACGGTAGCCACTGAGTTGAGCGAAATACCTGAATTCAAAATCTTTCTCAACATCATCATTATACAATTTAGCAGTCGCCAATATCAGGAAAATCGAAGCTTTCTCTGCATCCAGTATGGGAATTTCTCCACTGCTGTCATTCTCAATTTCGGTGTGCATGTTTTCAAGCCATGCCTCGACAGTGTCTCGACGCAGGAATCTATAAGTTGGCATGGCAAAATCAAAGTATTCCTGCAGAAGGTACTTAGTCTCATTTCGATCTGGAAAAGTGAAGTCTGAATCATGGTCCGAAATCCATGCATCTCCATAAGAGAAGATAGACGTCTGGGAAGATTGGCAAACATTGCTGGAGCGGGACTCGATGAAATCTTGTTGAAATCTTCTCTGTGATCGGGATAGAAACGCAAGCCCGGAGGTTGGTCCAATGTAATCGTTATCAAACCGGTTCTGTTCCGGATCTTCTAGTGGTGGGTTTGGTGACTCCTGGGAGGGAAGTGGTGGGACGATTGGATTTCTGATACCGATATTGCTTAGCAGGTGAGCTGGTGAGTGGCTTTCTGAGTTTGGAATAGTAGAAGTTCTGTTCAGCTCTGGGCTGCTGATTCCAGGCCCAGGCTGGGGTGGTGCTGGGTTTCCTCTTCGATGTTCAGCGTTGTAGTGGCATCGAAGGTTGTTGGAAATGCATCGAGGGCAAGGTTGGGTGCCTGCACAACGCACTTTCTTCCTACGAGGATGTTATTTCTTCCGTATCTCATCTAAAACACCCATTTGATAGTGATCCACAGAATAGCTGCACATGGCTCATGTAGACGAAATCGGAAAATGACCATACTCTTTGCAGGCGTCACAAGCTCTGCTGACTTTTTTGCGGTCGGTGGCTCTCGGCCTAGATGGTCGTTTTCTCTTGATGATTCGACAGCCAGATTCGTCTTCTTGACTTTCTGTATGCCCTTGCACATTAACCAAGCGGGGCGAAGAAGATCCGGACATCTTGGTGTGCAGTACTTCGCAGTTCGATCATGTGGTTTCCAGGGCCGGAAACCTTGCAGGAATGCACAACTGCAGCCAAAGCTGTTTGTGAACAGGAATCAGGTGGAGAAAAGGAGGCAGAATGAGATCGGAAACAGGTTGAAAAGTGTATCCTGGTGTTGGGGGCCCTTGAAGAAGTGGGATTTGGAAGTGCGGGGTTGTCGGAAATGAAGATTTGCCTGGAAACCACGCCGGAAACAATCTCGTGCCCAGCCTTCCTCAATGATCCCATCCTTCATCTACAACCTATTAACAAGAGGCAATTGCGGAGCAAGAATGGATACACGTTATACAACAGTAGCTCTCTTCGGCAGAACCACCTACAACAAACACGTCCTGGATTAGCAGGATATATGGAACGCCTGCCTGTACTGAGAACGTGCCTCTCCTCGAAATTTTTGAATCTTAAAGACATTTCCATACCATTGTGATCATGGCCCTCAATCGAAATTTCATACTCAACACATCTGCGAAGATACCAGCAGTCGGCTTTGGAACATGGCAAGCCGCACCGCGAGAAGTTGAACAGGCTGTTGAAGTCGCTCTTCGGACAGGATATCGACACATCGACTGCGCTGCGATTTACCGCAACGAGCAAGAAGTAGGCAGCGGCATCAAGAAGAGTGGTGTTATTAGAGAGGACATCTTCATTACTGGAAAGCTGTGGAATACCAAACATAGACCGGAAGACGTGGAGAGTGCTTTAGATAAGACGCTCGCTGACCTGGGTGTCAATTATGTGGATTTGTTCCTAATGCACTGGCCATGGTAAGACTCAATCTTCGCATTCCTATCCGATTTACTTCCTATGCTCACAGAAATACAGTGCTTTCAAGCCTGGTGATAAGTTTTTCCCATTGGACAAAGATGGCGTCTTCCAACTCGACGATGTCGATCCGTCAGTGACTTGGAAGGCGATGGAAGCCCTCATCAAAACCGGAAAGACGCGTGCCATCGGTGTTTCCAACTTCAACATCCGCCGCCTAGAGTCGCTCCTGGCCACTGCAACTATTATCCCAGCAGTAAATCAGATCGAAATCCACCCTTACTTGCAGCAACCTGCTCTCTTCTCTTTCTGCAAGCAATACGGAATTGTCCTCACGGCCTACTCACCTCTGGGAAACAACCAGACAGGGGAGCCCCGAACGGTAGACGATGCGAAAGTTCACGAGGTAGCGCAGAGGTTGGGAAAAGATCCGGGGCAGTTGCTCGTTAGTTGGGGTGTGCAAAGAGGCCATGTCGTTCTACCGAAGAGTGTCACGCCGTCGAGAATAGCGAGCAACTTTCAAGACTTCGTCGTTCCGGAAGAGGAGATGCAAGAACTTTTTGCGCTAGAAAGGCACAAGCGATTCAACTTCCCAGCAAGGTGGGGATTCGACATCTTTGATGAGGCAGGAGAGGAGTTTGTAAAGAGGGCGGCTCTGGATGCTGCCGAGGAGAACAAAACAAAGTTCACTGTATAGAAAGCCTGACAGCCAAGGCAATGAAATTTGTCTTATCCAAGTCAGGTTGTCAAATTGTGCTTATTAACCTTCTGATTTTGTCGAAAAACACAGCCCTGGATGTCGAATGCTTCAATGGCCAAGGTAAGTAGAGACTTAATTCTTGAGAGACAATCTTATACAGGGTCGGGGACATATTTCAGAGACAAATTCTGTTCCCGCTATCGTTATATTCTAATTTCTCTACCTACCTTTAGTTGCTTTCCCTATTCGTGGTCTTCACATCATCACGCTCTGTTTCAAGTGGTGCGTTCTGAAGTCTGATGCCGATCCTTGCTTTTGCCTTGTCCTGGTCTGCATCTACCAACTAGCAGGTCCAAACGTAGTCCCTTCAGGAACCAGTTTACGCATAGCAGTGTACGTAGCATCCTGTATTTCAACGTCAGTTACATCTCCAATTCTCTCTCACCAACAGAACAAACCACAACTCCTTGCTAAGCTTCTCAGCACCCAAGAAACGACAATAACTCACAGCAGTATTATAAACATCCACATTTCCCCACCACTGCGGAACATCCACTCCCGGCAATGTAATAGCGAAGAAAATAATGATCGTAGCAATCACCAGTCCGGAATCAAGAGCTGCTGCTGTGATGTAGTTGTAGGTGTGCCACCAGCCGGGATACCGCGATCGGATGCCGTAGTTGAAGAGCAGGCCGAAGAAGACCCAGGTTGAGAAGGAGAGGGGCGTTGCTCTATTGTAAGGTGTGAGATTAGTATTCGGTCTGTTCTCGGGAAGGACGAAGGATAAGGAGGGGATGGGAAGAAGAGCCGGGGTGAGCAAGGGTGATGGCGATTTGGGGAGAGATAAACGTACGGAGGAAGCCAAGCCATAGCTCCGAGCATTACAGGTGCATTCAGCATTCGTAGTGGTGTGCGTGGGAAGCACCGCACAATCACATAGAAGAGCACTGGTAGGAGAGCACCGAGGAGCCAATACCACTGGATTGCGTGATAGATACTTCCTGGACCGAACATGCGTTGTGGGCCGATGACACCTGTTCAACAGTCAGTATTTCAGCATTCTACTTTGGCTGTGACTAAAAGAGGAGGGAGGGGAGGAAAGAGCGTACCCCAGACGATACTGGATGAGAAAAATGTCTTTCCGTTGGGACAGGTGAAATGCGCTGCTTGTTTTCTGCGAGGAGTTAGTCATATCATTGCTAGGATTGAAGGGGGAAGCAGGGCGAAAGGGAAGGTAAATTTACGGTGAGCAGACACCATCAATGGCACCAAGTGCCCAATTCATAACTGCGATTTGTACGAAGCACGCCCAGATTGAAGCGACGATTTGGCAGGAAAAGACGGTCTTGGGTGGGATTTTCATGTAGTGTGCAAGCTGATATCGTTAGCTGAACTGAAAGTTCATCTAGGAGAAGAGAACGAACTTTAAGATCGCCGCTGTACGTTTGGCTGTTACATGTGTTAATTGGGTTTGTGGGATGTGGAAGTAGGACGTACGCTTGACCGAGGGTAATGGTGCTGTACACTTTGAAGAGCATGACACCGATCTGATTAAGGTTAGATGTGTTCTTCTCGAGAAGAAGGATGAACGTGCCGGCTTTCCTGGAATCATGAAACCAGCCAGGAACGGAGACAGGACATTGAGTGAAAGCATGATGTTTGTCGTGGCGAGAATCATGCAAGTCGGTATCTTGGAGATCAGCTTAAACGATTTCTCCGAGAGAACCGGATAGAATAACTCACAATAAAAGCCAACGCAACGATGTTCGAGACGAAGAATCCCCACCCTGATAGACCTCATCAGCTCAAGTCTTCTGGAACGCCATATCTAGACCTAGAAACCAACTCACAAGGTAACTGAGAATCGAACCCCAACACAGTCGCCAGTCCCAATCCCATCGCAATGACAAATAACGCACCATACCACCAATCGGGCGCCTCATCATACTTCTTCATAAGTCGCATATGCAAATCCGGCTCCTGATTCCTCGCAGCGCGAAACCGATACCAGATCTCCTTGCCATGAAACATAGCCGTATGCACAATGGCTGCCATCAACGCCGCGAAACTGAGCCCGTAGTTCAGCGCAAATGTCGGCGCGAGAAACATAGGGCTGTATGCTTTATAAGCTGTAAGATTGAATTGGTAGTCATGGGTCAGGATCCGGGAGACATTGTAGGCGGATTGGGTGTTGTCGTAGGTGGAGGATGTGGACATGGGGAGGTAGTCGGAGTAGAAGGCCCCGGTGTAGGATATTCCAATAGCGGAGATTATGACGAAAACTATGAGCCCGATTAATGTGTTGAAGAGAGCGTGGACGGGAGCGAGGAGAGGGTCGAGGAGGTAGGCTGATACGTAGCTATGAGGTTGGGTAGTTAATTATTGGCGTGCTTTGGAGTTGAGAGGGGTACTCACGTCCAGTCGAATGTGATTGGAATTAAAGAAAGTCCAGTGAAGCCGCCAAATAACTGGTTGAGGACCACGTTATTAGGCTTGATCCCTTGTATACTTGTTAATATTCAAGTTTGCACTTCCACCTCCGGTAATGCCAAAACCTACAAGTCACGAATGCAAAAACCGATAGTCCTTGCCAAAGCACTCCAGGTACCCAATACCAAATAAAGGCTCCAATAGTGACATACAAAAAGAATCTATATCTCGAGATTCTCCATCCGTTCGTCTGTGTTGCATCTGGCTTACTCTTGTCGTGAAGAGCGTAGAAGAGAGATGTGTTTGCGAACTGACCTGGCCACATCATTGCCGAGGGCCTGGTAGGAGAAAGGGGGCGTAAGCGAGCTTCACATCTGGGGACGAAGGAAAAATGACCTACCAGATTAGGAAGCGGCGGAAGAGACCGGCCAGTGAGATGCCTATCAGCTGACTACTAAGGGTGAATAGAAGTTGGAATCCCCAGCCCATATCGATGTTGTAGAGTGCTGTGGTAGGTTAGTGGTGGTTTCTTGAAGGGATTGAGTGAGACCTGCGCTTGGCTGCGAGAGCGAGAAGTGCATCTGTTGCGTACGCGTAACTAATAGATACACTAAATTACGGTATGCGGTCAGTCTCCATTCAGTTGATGGACTTGAGGCTCCAGATTAGATTGACATACTTTGACATGAGCTGCAGAGAGTGTCAGTAAACAAAACAAGCGTTGGCGAGGGCTTTCTTACAGTGATGACAACATGTTCCTTGATAGTAAACGGTCCGGTGTTGAAAGTCCACTTCACCCCAAAGGTATGGAAGACCTTCATAGGCACAACACGAGCCCACAGACAGCCAATGGGATATACTAGCCTTCAACCCAATGTCAGTTAACATCCAAGACAGCTTCGTTCCACACTTCAAACTTACAACTGCACCACAATAGACGGGAAATTAATCGCCGGGTTCCTACATTCGTCAGCCCAGACTTATTTTACCCCTACTTTGACCCAGGATACCAACCTCATACTCAGAAACATATTCAACCCACTCCCCAATGTCACAAAAACCATCCCTAGAACCCACGCCCTCACCGTATTCGCCACCTCCCCACCATCCGTCGTCCTCACCGCAGCTCTAACCTCCTCATACGGCGAGTCCTCTGCGAACGTAACTTCTACCTTGTGGATGTTCTCTGCATCGTGGGTTTTAGCCGCTGAGTTCAAAGCGTCGACGGTTGATTGCGGGAGATTAGGATCCCATTGGTGGGATGCTTGGAAGGCGGGTAGGTCATCTGTTATGGTTGTTGAGGGGGTGGGTGTGTGCTTTTCGGTCGGGATTTTCGAGACTTGACAGACGCGTTTTTCGTTACTGTTGTAGTTCTGGGTGGAGGTTTGGGACCTGTTGGAGAGGATCTCGATAGGATCGTTGGCGGTAGCGTTTAGGGAAGCTGTCGACCAGGGTGCTCGGAATCGTCGCATTTTATCTGTGTGTCTCAATTGGAGACAATGAAAGGCGATTGAGCTATCGATGAATTCGTTGGATCAGACAGTTTAGGGGAATTGCACACGATAAACATGTCATGATGAAGAGCATCGATATCCATCTATATCAGTGGCAATCCCGAGGCTCCATTTCTCCCTATCAGCAGAGTGGGATTGCTTTGAACAAAGTAACGTGGTACTGCATACCTGCATGTACCAATGGGATAGAAACTTTACAAGGTATGTAGATATAAATGAACCCCGAGATTCGGATAAATTCCAGGAACCTGGCGAGTGCGCAGGTATTTCTTGATACAGAGTGTACCGAATCAACCAATCGACGGTCTATGTCTCTATTATTCTCCTAGTTGCAATTGCGTCAAACACACTTTCGAGGGAAGCTTGACCTCGATCATGAAAACCGCCATATACGTAGCAGTATCGTATGGTTGAGAATTAGTAGTAGGAGGTGGCACTTCCTGATAAGCATTCGTGGCTTCAAAGCTTGATACCCAACCCCCTCATTCCGAAAAGGGGGGAAACGTAAGTAAGCGAGCGAATCAAGGATGCGCATTGCCCTCTCGCCTTGGACGGCGCACCCCGCATTGCTACGACCTGCCGCAAGAGGCTTCGCTCGGCACATCGTACTGACGACTATCTGGACCCTGGACTTGTGTATCCCACTCTTTGACTTGACATTGATTGGGTGTGTGATTTGTTACTTTCGTGGTGTTGGGGTACAGTTGATGACGCTGTCGGTACTGTGAGCTTTAATAGTACGGAGGGACTTTCATAAATGAGAAGTTAACAGAGACATCTCCTTGCTCAATTGAAGCAACAATGCGAGGTAAAATCGAACGAGTCCGAAAGGATCTCGATGCCATTCAGCTTGAAGATTCAATCACGGGACTACCTCCAGTGCAAAAGAATGTGGAAAGGAAGAAAGAACAAGAGGCAGAAGAAGACATCCGCCAACGCATAACCCGCATCACCTCCGACCTCAAAGACCTTCACAAATATCACACCCTCTCGCTCTCCCCCCTCCGCTTTACCCGTCTCCACGAGTACCACACTACCGAACTCAGTCTCCTCCGCACCACAAACTTTACTGCCTGCAACAAGCAAGAAAAAGTGGATTACTTGCTTTTGAAGAATTATCTGGAAAAGGGATTGAGACAGCTGCTGTTTGAGAGAGCGAAAGATGCTTTGATGGCTCCACTACTGGGGGAATGGGCGGGTGTTTTGGTGGGCCTTTGTGAGGAGAGGATGAATGGGAAAGCTATGGAGGGGGAGAGGGTTGCGAGGGAGGTTTGGATAGTGGGGAAGGAGATCTCCCAGTTACGAACGAAGGTGCTGAGTAGGAGGTTTGGGGGTTTAAGTGAAGGTGTAAGTGCAGAGGGGAGTGGGCAGGGGATTGGAAAATCGACAGCGTATCGTGCTGCGAATACGATTGAGAAATTGAGAGGTCATTTAAAAGAATTGTTTGGCTTCTATAAAGGGTATGATCCGCTCTTTACGTGGTGGGTGAAGGAGCCGTATGAGAAAGTCGATGAGGCTATGGAGTGTTATGTGAGGGTTATTCGAGAGGTGATCGTTGGTATCAAACCTGGTGATGGGGATGCAATTGTTGGGGAGCCTATCGGAAAGGCTGGACTCCTGGCTGATTTGAAGGCTGAGATGATTCCGTATAGTCCTGAAGAGGTGATTGAGATTGGAGAGAAAGAGTATATATGGTGCGAGATGGAAATGAAGAAAGCGGCAAAGGAATTGGGATATGAGGATTGGAAGGATGCACTGGAGTATGTCAAGACCCTATATGTGCCTCCTGGTGAACAGACGCAGCTTGTTCGTTTTCTTGCAGAGGAAGCAATTGAATATGTCAAGAAACATGATCTAGTCACTGTCCCGAGGGTAGCGGAGGAGAGCTGGAGAATGTTCATGATGAGTCCGCAAGACCAGAAAGTCAATCCTTTCTTCCTAGGAGGCGAAGATATCATCGTCTCGTACCCGGACGACTCGATGGGTTACGAAGAAAAGATGATGAGCATGCGTGGGAACAACATCCATTTCTCACGGTCGACCGTCTTCCACGAGATGATTCCCGGTCACCACCTCCAATTCCACATGATCGAACGGTATAAAGCGTACCGCCAGATGTTCGACACGGCGTTTTGGATGGAAGGGTGGGCGTTGTACTGGGAGATGATACTCTGGGATAAGGAGTTCCCGAAGACGGCGGAGAATAGGATCGGTATGTTGTTCTGGCGGATGCATCGCTGTGCAAGGATTATCTTCTCGGTGAAATTCCATTTGGGACTTATGAGCCCGCAGGAGTGTGTTGATATGTTGGTTGACATGGTTGGACATGAGAGGGAGAATGCTGAAGGGGAGGTGCGGAGGAGTTTCAATGGTGATTATACCCCGCTGTATCAGGCGGGGTATATGCTTGGTGCGTTGCAGTTGTATTCGTTGAGGGAGGAGGTCGTTGGTGGGGGTTTCTTGACGGAGAAGGAGTTTCATGATAGGGTGTTGAGGGAGAATGAGATGCCGATTGAGATGTTGAGGGTTTTGATTACGGGGCAGGATGTCGAGGAGGATTTTGAGACGAAGTGGAGGTTTTACGGTGAGCATTAAGGGGATTGGGTGAGAGCAGAATGTGTCCCAGGAATGCAAATTTATCTGCAAACATTTTCTAACCTGGTGTGCTGTGGATCCTCCAAAGAATGCTAGTCTTTTAAATTTGCAAATGCCATCGTCTTCATACCTTGCCAAACAAACAGGAGTTCAAAACAGTCACGAGACCTTGCTTAATGAGGTCGAAAAGGAGTAGAAATATGTTTACTCAAGAATCTACTATCATCACACCCCTTCCCAGAACTTCAAAAAATAACGACAATAAGTATCTTAGATCATCATCGAGTGCAGTTGGTGGACAGCATACTTTAAGATGATGTGAAAAGTTAAAGACGCAGTAATATTTGTAATTCAGAGGACTAAAACCCAAAAGCAAGACTTTCAAGCTCGCATACACGAATCGAATCGGACGAGAGGAAACACCTACTTCAGCTCTGCATGTCTACGATCCGCTTGTCGTAATCGAAGTAGGACGAACTACCCAATGAAAAGCCGACTTGCATGGATGCATATTTGCTTGTTTCTTGGATGCATAGGCACAAATGCCTTGACAGAAAGACAATGGATATCCAATCTAAGAAAGCCATGCCTTGCGTATATCTTACTACACTTAGAGTTACTTTTAGAAGCTTCCTCTAACAATGCATCGACACAGACCTGCGTCTCACATCTTTCAGCCCAATATAGTATGCAGCCAACAGAGTGACAGAGTGACAAAATACATATCAGAAGAACCTACCTATGCAGCCACAGAGACCTTCGCTGCACCCCTCACTGTTGGTGTGAGGGTTCTGTGAATTAAAAGACGGTACGAAAACACTTATGTATAGCTAGCACAAAGAATCAATGAAGTTAGCGAATAATATCTTCATATCAAATCACCTAGCTACTGACAAAAGCTAGGTCCGGCTGGCTCTGCGACATCGCCGTTGAACCATCACTATCACTATCACTAAAGTATCTAGACTTGGGCTTAAGGTAGACTTGCAGTAGACTTAGATTGATGCACTCTAGGACGGGACGAGCTACTACACATCGGGATCGACAATCTTAGGTTCTTAGTTGGCTGTAGGGTAGTAGTAAGTGGGGTAGATTGGGCTACTTTTCTCAATTGCCGAGGCTGATTAGGGTTTGAGCTTCCTGAAGTGAGGCTGGAGAGTGGAGAGAGAGGTCTAAGAGTGGTGGTTGGGTGCTGACCGGCTGGGGTGTCGATAAGGTGAGCTGCTACAGTAGTACATCAAACCCCCAGGATTTGACAACAGGTAATGCATCTGGATTCAAAAACAAAAAAACAGAAGGAAAGGAAAAGGACTCAATCTGAATAATATCAATAATTGATACCAACCCGTGCTCCAGTTATTTTTTGAGACAATTCCCATGCAGCTATGCCCAAAACACCACATCCACTAGAGAATGTGCCGTCCGAAAGGGCTGAAGCTAATGCAGGAGTGCACGCACATCCAGAATTCCCCGTGACGCTGTCGAGCACCGTTTCGTTCCCTTGACGGTGGGTGTCTGGAAGAGGTAGTTGAGAGGTCGCTCACTCACGACGACATGGGATGAGCGATGAGGCGAAACATCGAGTGGGTGTAAGCTGGGCAGCAATCCGCCTGCATCATTTTTGTGTTCGGCGATGTTGAGGAGGGATGATCGAGAAGGAGGAGTAGGAGTGTAGATAGGTTGCCATTGACCAATTATGCCTTGCAGGGACTATGTGCAGTAGCTAGAGTCTGGACTGCTGCTATGGAAAGAAAAAGCAAGGAGAGAGGGGACAGATCGAAGTAGACGTATCGGATTTGAGTATTGCTTGCTTTGCCCTACCTTGTACGAGGGATTAGATGTTGGACTGGGTGGAGGATCGCACAAAAGAAAGACATCCCTTCTGTCCGTCCGTTCTGTCCAGATATCCCTTTTATCCCGCTCTTTTTCTTTTCTTTTCTTTCTTTTCTGTCTTTCTTCCTCTCTCTAGAGTACATTTCTTCCGCTTCCTCGACCTTCTTCTTCTGCTTCCTCTTCTTCCCCTACCTTCCCTGCTTCTCTTGCTATACTTGAATCATACTTCATCCCATCATCAACACTGCTGCATAACATCGTCATCTATCAAAAGTAAAAGACGAGGTTGCACTTCGAAACGGATCCCAGTCCAAAGTCGACCCCCCCACCAAACTCCCCAACCTCCTGGACCATCTCTATCTCCACTTCACTCCATCTTCTTGCCCGTACAAGTACAAAAACACTCACCGATTACCAAGTCGAGTCCAATACGAAGTTCAAGATCTATCAATCAATCCCATCACATCACCCTAAGGAGAGCACTTGCCCCTTCTCGTCCAACTCACCTCGTCAAATCCCAATTCAGGATTCCTTCCGAACCCACGGACCTCGAGCCGTTACTACTAGTTGGACGCATCCAGCCAGCATCCAACCCCAGTCCTGGGCTTTTCTATTCGTCCCGCCCACCAACGGAGGATCATCCCTGGACCTCGAATTGCGAACCGAACCGTATATCAATGCTGTTATCGCAATGAACTTCATTTGAACTTTTCCCCTTCTCCCGGCCGCATAAACACCAGCAAAGGAGACACTCGTTTCGATCGCCGTCACTGCTGTTTTGTAACGGAGGAATTGAAACCGCAGCATCGACACTTGTTGACTGACGGCACGCGACTTCAATTCGACTCGACTGGTACAGGGATTGAAGGAGGACGCAATACACACAGACAATCAAGGAAGCGAGGGCTGTAAGATAGGAGGAGAGGAGGCATTAGAAGGATCTTTGCGATACCATAGTATCAAGCGACGAACGAAGGAACGAACAGCGCAGAAGGCGAAGGAGGCAAATTGCCAGGCAGGCGAGACAACGCAAGACCGAAGGCACAAAGACAGTCACATCTACTATCACATCTCCCGCTGCTCCTTGACGCCTCCAACAAATTCTCCAACATTTTCGATCTAGAATAGGAGTAGACTGCTTCCATCTGCGGCGTTCAATCGACACCCTCTCCAACATCTCCCTCTTTACCCACCAAACTACTTCGAACCCCTCCACAACCACATACCCCACAAAACAACGCAATAACACGACACAACACAACAACACAACACCATGTCAACTTCCTCAGCGGACTACCCGCACCGCATAACAATCACCATCTGCGGCGACGGTGGTTGCGGTAAATCCTCCATCACCCTACGCCTCGTCCGCTCACAATGGACGCATGAATACGACCCCACTATCGAAGACTCCTACACTCTGACCCGCAAGGTCGACGGGCAAACCTACCACCTCTCACTGACCGACACGGCTGGGCAAGAAGAGTATCGCGGGATGTGGGCATCGTCGAACCTCCGCTCCGACGCCTTCCTCCTCGTCTACGACATCACGAACATGAACTCCCTCGGCGTGCTGCAGGAGTTCAACGATCTGATTGATATCGAGGCTGAGACCAGGATGGATGCGTGGGAGAGGGATAGGTACACGTCTTCCTCGAGGAAGAAGAAGGGCGCGCTGGATATGAGTGCTGGGCCGGTAAAACCCATCAAGATCGTCGCGGGCAACAAATGCGATTTGCAGGAGTCCAGACAGGTATCTGCGCAAGTTGGGTTGGAGTGGGCTCGCAAACACGGATGTGGTTTCATGGAGACCAGTGCAAGGAATACAGTTAATATCGAGGAGACTTTCGCGCTCATTATTCGGAGGGTCGTGGAGGCCAGGAGACTGGCGCAGGGCGGTGGTGGTGGTGGGGGGGGCTTGACGGTTGATGTGGGTACGACGAGGAGGGAGGAGAGTTTGGGGAGTAATGCTGCTCTTGGGGGGACGAGGAGGGCTGTCACTGCGCCGCTGAGTCCGCTGCCTGGTGGGCCGGAGAAGGCGTTGAGTCTTGAGGGGCAGGAGAAGAGTGAGGCGCGGTGGAGGGTGTTTTTGCGGAAATTCGCGTGTTGGAAACGATGATACCCTTTACTTCCGAATCGACGAGGAGGACATGAGTCAGCGCGTGTCTGTATGATCTGAGGGATGATGGAGGGACGGATAACTTTTAAAGGGGCATGTATAAATTATGATTAGCACTTTGCTGGTTGGCAGACGGGCCATGTGGGAGTAAGGATTTGGATGAATGACTGGGAAGCATGATACGATACGTTACGATACGATACGATATGATATCCAGGTTACGAAAAGTGTTAAGAAAAGAGGGGTATGCGAGATTTATTGGTGTGTATCGATAATTAACTGAAAGTTGGGAGTTCTAACGGTGTGCTGGTGGTTCCTTGCTGGCCACTCTCGGAATGGGAGGATGTCGAGAGTGAGCAGAAAGAGAAGGGAAGAAATGGCACCATATGTTGCTGCTATAGCTTACTGCTGAAGAGGAATGGGAATGAAATAACGCCTTCTTCTCTACTTCTTCTCTCTCTGACATGACATTGTTTCCCGGGGATTCCTCCTCGCTCATTTTAACCCCCCTCCCTGTCACTCCCACCCTTTACGCTGCCTCATCTTCACCATCCCGCCCCTCTCCACCTCCCTTCTACATCCTGCCTTCAAGAAATTAAGTAGATAAAGTATGTACACAAGCAGCCCAGAGGAAACAACAACCTCCCATTCATCTATCTTGCCGATGCAGCCGTCGTAGCTCTATCGAAGCAGATCAAATCATGACAAGACATGGCATGCCGTGGTATGGTAAGGTAAGGAACAATGAGGAAGCTATAGTGGTGGGGAGCTGGGAAAGTGCGATGCTTGTGTAGATGTGGTTTTGGGGACTAAGTTCTTCTTGGAGGGGGAAAAGGGGGTTTCGAGGGGTGAAGTGCGATCATTTGGGAAGTGAAAGGAGGAGAGTAGGGTTAGGAGAGGTGGGGATGGAGTAGGATGGGATGGGTTCGGCTCGTGTATTCAGAGGTTAGCAAGATTATAAAGTGAAATTAGTATTGGTTTGATTTAGAACGAGGTGAATAACATCCTTGGTTATTGTTGTTGACATTGCTCGAACGAGATTGTAAATGGGGTGAGCAGCCTACCTGAAGTCCTTTCTACAGTTGAATCGATCTTTCCTCGCATACTCAACGGAGTGATTTGTTCTGCTATTATTGCGGATGGGAAAAGGCTTAATCTGAATGCCTCCCGAGGAGCTTCTGCTCTACTCGTGTCATGCGTTCCAAAGTCCGTCAATCTTCAAACTAACCGCCCTCCATCTTTTCCCAGAAGTGGAACGGATCTAAGATATCTGTTTCCGAGGTTCGTAATGACCAATTTCACTTTTTTATGTCCCTTTCGTAGTCTACAGCATGGCATACGGTGTGGTCATGAATTGTATACAGACTGTTCATCTAAGTTAACGTGTGGAATCTGTCGTTCAGAATGAGCGAGCTCCAACTGGCGTATCCGAGAAATTGGTTTATACTATACCTATTTTAGATGATCATTTGTTGTGAATATGATGAATGAAGCAGTGTAGTACGAAAATCAAGACTCGAGAGTTGAGATGGACTGAGCTGGGGTTTGCGGTAGGAATATTTCAAAGATGTCCCGGGCACCGGGCACAATTACTTCCTTCCAACTTTCTCCCCATCCCATAAGAATATGCAAATGGAAAAACTACCTCGCTATCTCATCAATATCAGCCAATTTCTGGTGCTATCAGCTGGGGCACGGGAGACAAGATGCAAAAGGTGTGATGTTCGCAAGAACAGGAGAAATTCGGCCTGGGGCCCGGCAAGAAAAGATTGCAGATACACCACCAGCAAGACGGTAGCTTCAGATATAGATCCAAGAATGAAAGCTATGCAATAGGGTGAGAAATATTTACATCAAGATATTTTGGAGGTAAGGTGTGTCCGTATCCAGGGATCAAAATAGCTCAATCTTCAATTTCAATCCCACCAAGCTGGTTGAACCTCGCCGCACCTAAGCGAAAATCAAACAATCTCTATTCCCCTTATATAACCAAACAAGCAACTCCTCAACATCACCGAGGGCGGCCACGTCGACGTGGTTCAGGTCAAATCGGTTCCGGAAGCCCCGAATCGAATACGTATACGCACACCAACAAATATTAAGGCGGATCGATCGACTTCGAAACGAGACGGTAAAACGTATTAAGTTACGTTTGTAAATCAGAACCTCACACGCATCCAAGTGTGGGCTTCTGATTGAGTTTTGCCATTTCATCTTTCGTTCAAGTTCTTTTTTTTTGGTGCTTGTTTAGTTGTTTGTTTTGGTCGGAAGCGAAGCGAAGTGGGTCCGAAATTCTCGTTGCTTACTCTGCTGCAATTTTCCGCGGCGTGATACTACCACGCATAGTCCGAAACTCGACATTAAACATCTCAGTTGATACATCCACAAGATGTGTAAGTGAGTGCTCTGTCCGCGGTCTTCCCGACCTAGGGTCCCCACTAGGAATCTCTAGCTTAATTCACACTAATAAACACCACTAGCACAGCTGCATACCTTCACCACTAGGATTAGTTGATGTCTTAGGCCTACGGCAATGACGAAGAGTAGACTAGAATCACAACTTACGCAGCCGTCGCACCATAAACCTCTACCCTCCTCGCATGTGTTAAAAGCGCAATGCTCGCTGCGAACAGCAGCGTAAATACCCCCACAATCCCCAAGCGAATACCTATTGGCTTCACAAAATGTAAAGCCAGAATAGCCCCTACAAGGAGTGAAGCGGAGCATAGAACACTAATTATGCCCACGATGAGCGTTACGCGCTCGACGGGATACTGCTCATGATGTTAGCGCTTGTTCCAGATCTCTTAGATCAAGGAGTAGGATCAGAGTTAGGATTGAGATCGAGAACAGGAATGGGATCCCAGATGCCATATTCCCAATGGTAGAGATTCTGAGATGTACCGTAACATACATAGTACATTTTGCCCCATGACTTGGGAGTCTTCCGCTCAACTCGCAACCGGTACCCGAGACAGCGGTGCATGAGTGAGGACATCCTATCGGGCTCGACTTGTATCCCGAGAGAGATCATGTCTTCTTCGTTATGGAGAGTGCGGAATCCGCTTCCCCACAGTGGTCTCCTGGTTCTGAACCAAGATTTGAATGCTTTGAAGGGGGTGTTAGCTGGTGTTTCTAGTTGGAGGACTTGGTTCCTTCGGAGAAGTGCATTTTCTAGCCATGTTAATTGTCTCCCCTTCCGAATGACTGTATTAGATACTCACCATATTCTTTCATCGCATTCCTGATTTTGTAGATCATTTCAAGTCTTCTTATCTGTCTCTCATCACCATCCTCAGCCTGACCGCGCATCACCTCCCATGACCGCGCAGCTGCCTCTGTATCCATTTTCTCGTCATGGTCACTGGACTCGGCAATGTTCAACTTGTCATGCTTGTCTAATTCGTTAAGTTGCAGCTCAAAGAGCTGGAGTTCCGTTTGCAGATACAACAGGTTGCGTGCACCCAGCACGCCAAATTTCCGGTATATAGACAGGCTGAGGTCGCTTGCTAAGTATTGCGAGAAATCTGAGAAGCCTTGCAGATACTCATTCTCATCGCGAGCAGCCTCGATATCAACTTGAAGCTGTGCCATGCTAGCCGTGGGCGTAGAAATTGGGGTCTTTGATGCAAGTCGGTCGTGGTATTCTTTTTAGATTGCATTTCTGTTCGTTGCATTGTCACCTGTCTTCATATCACGATATGTTTTCGCGGCTAATTAGGCGTCAGGTAGCCTGCATAAGCCACATGCGGCTGTGAGGTCGACTTCTGCGTCTTCATTCGTCCAAGTCAAGCTCACATAAGCGGTAGGGTTTGAGCTTTTGAAGTCTGCCTCAGTGATCGACGTGTCACTGCTCTACTTTGTTGGTATTCTTGAACAGTCAGATTATATCCTTTGCTGCTTTCTGAGGCCTCATAAACTGGTGTCGTTGTCCGCAGTACAGGCAACTGGCCAAACACAGCAACACCAACCAGACACCCACCAAATCTTCGAAAGCCCTATCTGAGACAACGAGTCCGTAATAAGTTTTCGTAGCCTAATTTCGACATGGATGCTGCAGCATCATTGCCACAAGCCAGAAGAATCCAACAACTACAAAGCCAGGTATATCATGATCAGACCTTCTTAGCGACGACAGCATATACTGCGCGTTACGCTGGCTCACCAGAAGGGTTTCAACATTCGCATCATTGTAGCAGTCATGATTCCGTTAATCTTGAGCACTACGGATTGTCCACTCTCGGCGACGACACACCATCGTCAGATACCTCTTATGAGATCGATGTCGACGATTGGAACCGACCATTTGAATGCGGTCCCAACGGAGCGGGAAGTAAAGGAAAGGGAAAGAGTCACGGAGAATACATAGGGGATGCAGATATATATGACTTCGGGGGCACATACATGGACCGAGATCGTCGAAAAAAGGGACCCAAAAAAGGCAGTACAGATGGAGCTGGCCACAACGATGCCACAGGAACACCTAGCGATGATTCAGAACCTCCAGCTGAAGATTTGGGCACCGGTACGAAGCAGCACCGGGCTAATTGGGTAATTGATAACCTTCCATCTCACATGTCTTGGCTGACGGCTTCGCAGTGCTCGTGCCAATGTCAGGAAGTGGGTCCTATTCATAGCGCTCGAGGCGTTACTGTAAGGACATATTGCTCTCGATGTTCCCATTGCCAATATAAACACGGTCGACTTGAAGAGTATATGCCGAAGTGGGATGCTCGAGAACTGGAAGGAGCGCTTGGAAGATATTTAACAAAAGATTCAGATCCGTGGTCTGCCATGGCTCCCCTGTGTTTCGATCTCAGTGTGGACTGTTTGTGAAATCGATTTATCAGGGGTGCTCCTTCATCACTCCATTTACTGAACTGTGTTCTTCTCCATTGTTGTATGAATCTATCGCAGCCCGTCGTGGAAATTGCCCTGGTCCCCACTTTTTGGACCTGAATACGAAATGTCTTCCTGCTCATCAGCCAAGAGCCAAGTCCATTTGTTTTTGAAGACTGACGAGTAATTTGACTTATTCTCGTTTATTTTACACGGGAACAAGCTTCGAAATCAATCTCGCACACTATGACTCGGGGATTACATACGACCTTCCCCCTTCCGTACAAATCAAAACAACCACACTTTCCTTGCCTAAACTCAAAGAAGCTCTCGCTACTGGATGCCCAGCCACAAATCTCAACCCCGCCAGAGCAGCAGCACCACATGGTCCAGCCCCAATACCATACCTTTCCAATTCCAAAATCGCGTCATGAACTTCCATATCTCCAAGCGTAACGCTGACATCTACACCTTCCTTCAGGATGGGCCAAGCAGCCGTGGAGATGGTGCCACATTCTAGACCTGTCATGATTGTTGGGCTAGTGGAGATCGTAACGGAGGCACCAGCCTGTAGACTTTGGTGGAGACTTGCTGCCGAATGGGGCTCGACTGCTAGCACTGCTGTCATACATGAAGGTGAGCTATCTTTTGGTGAGGTAGAGTTGGATTCTTTGTAATGTGTAACAATGGCCTGGGCAAGAGATCCTACGCCCACTGGAGCAACGACAACACTTGGGATTTGTCCATCAAGTTGAGAATCGATCTCATACAGCATGCTCCTATAGCCTTGCACTGTCCACTGTTTAGATCAGTAGCTACACCCGCTACATTTGGAATCATCACAAACCTTTGGCACATCCTCATACCCCTCAAAAGCCGTACCCTCAATCAGCATCCCCCCCTCAGTATCCTCTCCCCATCGATGAGCAACCCTCACGCTATCATCATAACACCCCTCCACAACCACAACATCCGCGCTCTCTTCTTTAATGCTACGGATAATGTTCTCATCCAGGCCCTTGGGTACAAAAATCTTAATTTCTTTCACGCCTAACAAATTCCCCATCCTCGCTACAGCCCGCCCATGATTCCCATCTGTCGCGGCACAGAGCTTGATTGCATGATCCCTCACTGCTTTCCTTAGCTCATCGAGGTTAGCTGAGGGTTTGAGACTTGCTCGCTGGATCATAGCTTGACGAATCGCCCAGGAGACACCGAGGAGTTTGAAGGACGGAAGACCTAAACGTGAGGTCTCTTCTTTTACGTAAACACTTTTGAGACCGAGCTCTTGTGCTAGGGTAGGTAGGAGAATGAGTGGTGTTGGTGCGAAGTTTGGGAGGCTGGTGTAGAAGGCTTGGATCTCTGATGCGTTTGATGGAGGAGGGTTGTAACACCAGGTTCGTGCTGAGGGGTTGGTGTAGATTGAGCGAGTCGCTACGGTTGCCATTGTAATGAGAGGGAGGAATACTGTTGAACGAAGTTTGAGCTAGAAGTTGAAAAAGGAAATCCAAAGAAGAGGATGAGTGAGGTTCAAATAGACCTTTCGAGGAAGTGCTTAGATCGTGGAAGTACGGGTGGCCCATTGGTGTGGGATCAGGCCCCATGACTAAATTCGGGTGGGAGGCTCACTGCAAGTCAGATCAGCTGTGTAGGCAAGCGTGGGGGTCGGCCATACCGAGTGTCAAGAAACGTGAAGAAGAGTAAAACTGATGTCACTTAGAGTCTAAGAGCTTTCAAAGAGGTCGCAGGTTGTGTGCTGGGACCGATCTAAATAAAACTTGTGTCACTTGGTGGTTTTGGTTTGATGAAAGAGGGAATTATTCCTGATTGTTCAAGTTGAAGACAAGTACTTTGATCTCCTGCCGTCTTAATTGCTGCTGTGCTGCAAACTTCCAACGTTTGTCAGTTGTCTCTCGGTACAAATTTAGGATAATCGAAGGTACGGGAGGAAGCAAGCGGGAGGATTACCTCTGGACCGCTTCCTTCGCTTGGCTTGTTTACTTGGAACGACTAGAGTGAGCCATAGACTTCTTCATCTTTATTTTAAATGCGGTACTTAAAAATATATGTGTTTCCTCTTTGACGCTGAGATCTATGATGTTTTCTCGACATGCTAGTCTTTGATTTGAAAATGTTCATCTTCGACGACTTGAAGGGCGACTCGACGGTCTTTCGCTCCCCATTTCACGACTGCGACGACCTCCTATGTCACTGCTAACACTCGAAATTCTTCTTGTTCGTCTGCGACTTGTGGTACTGCCGCTTCCGTACGTCAGAACACTCGGAGGTCTCGCCAGCTGTGGCTTGCTCTTGAACAGTCCGAGAAATAGAGTCGCCATTGTCGCAAACCAAAGTGCGATCCTTTTCCAGAATCCTAGTCCTGCAGGTGCCTCCAGGCGTTCATCTCTTGTATCTACGCTCCTCCTACTTCCAGAGTAGTAAGAGAGACTGCTTGTCCGCGATCTGCTTCTTGGCGATTTATTGCGGCATAAGCCAAAGCATGATGCGACCATACCTAGTAGGCCTCCAACACTTTGCCACAGCCCTGGCTGTCGTTCATGGTGACTGACATAGATCTCTCGAGTCCTTCGGCTGACAGGCGCCGGAGGCTTCTTGAACCAAGCCCATGGCGGCCATTTTTTCCGCTTTGGTGGTGGAGGGCGGGATCCAAACCAAGATCTTTCTTCAAACACCCTTCCTTTGGGCGGCCCAAAGACGGCGGCCCACCCTCTGGCGAAAATGTTACTCGGGGGAGTTGGCCGACTGTAAGAAACTCGCCGCGCCCTTCCGCGCCGAGTTGGCGAATGTTCTTCAATGACTACTACCTCGTCGTCGCTGTCTGGCTGCCGGAACCAGGTACGTCGTGGCGGAGAAAGAGGTGCTCCTCCCGCGTGTGGGGTATAACGAGTTTCCTCGACAATGATTCTTTCGGGAATTCGAAGGCGTTGCCTTCTGCCTTCTTCAATGACGACACTCTCGTCTCTTCTTGTCCCGCCCTTTGCTTTCGAACGCATCCCGACCAACGTCATAAGAGTTGTCCATGCCACCATCGCCACTGTTGTGCTCAAAGAAGTGTTACCTCGCGCCGATTGTCTACGACCACCTGTATGGTTTGAATAACGTCTTTCTGTCAGGGGAGGTTGACCGTGACGGCTGTATGTCTCTTCCTCGATAACGAGACGTCTCGGGTGCCGCTTCTTTTTCATGCTACTAGCGATCAAAACAATGATTGCAATAAATGGAAGTGCGGCGATCACTATCAAATATGCTGCGGTAGTTCTAAGATATCCTGCAATCTTCTTCAGAAGCTGCCATGTGGACGTAAGTATTATATTTGCTACTGCGATAGGGTTGAGTCGGAAGGCGAGGAAGAGGGATACTGTAACCACGGCTGCTGTGATGGGAACTGTTCAGAATGTTAGCTAGAGTTTGGGCTGCTGAAGGAACTCTGGCGAGCTTACAAGTAATTTCAGAGACGTAACCTAAGCCTAGTTGGCCTTCGCCATTCCGAACGTAGTCCGAAATGTCTAATTGGAAGAAGGTGGTTAAGAAGCTTAGTGGAAGCTATTTGTATGATAATTACATCAGCGTGCCTTCCTGGGTGTGACAAGAGGGATAGATATGCACATACGAAGAACACCGTAATGACGGTGAAAAGCATCAAAGTTTGACCTTGTCTAGCAGTCTCCTGAGCCTGTTGCCGTTGAGATCGGGCTTCCGAAACATTTGCTGGGGAAAGGAATCTTGTTAAAAAGTTCTCGAGATGCGGGGCGTATCGACTGGTTTACCTTGCTTCTGCTTCAGATCTAGTAGGTCATTCAACTAGCACCATGAGCTAAGTCTTTGTACTAGATCGGTGTCCCACTTACCGAAAGATACGTTTTCTCAGCCTGCTTGTCAAGACCTTTCACGGTTTCAATGTGCCTGCGAACACTTTCAACGAGACTGTGATAACTCCGAGTTGTCTGTCGAAAGTCTGTCGGAACTTCCCCCAACTCTGGCTGCTCCTCCATTTTGCTCGCCTTGATCGCTTGTATGGTGGTATCCATATCTACCAGCACTCTTTCCTGATCGGCAAGGACAGTGGAAATTATGTGCAGCTCATCCCGAATGTCTTTGATCTCTTTGATCAACTTCGTCTCTTTCGAAATATTAAATAGCTCGTCCAAGTCCTCGGGTCTATGATCCCCCGTAGCAAGTCTTTCCGAAAGATCTGTGAACTCGTCGAACATCTTGGACTCCTCGTTAGTCTAGGCGTGTCAGCAAATTCAATATATCAGGCTATATGGTTGACTAACGACGTTTCCGATGGATATCTCAAAGAACTCCGAGAATCGCAGCTTCTCGTTTGCAATGTCTGGATGCTCAAACATTGTTCCAATGCACTTGCTGGCAATCAGTTCAGCCAGATCGAATGCGTTTTCAAGCGGTCTCCTATCAGTTCTTGCCACATGGCGTAGAATGCTCTCGACGACATCGGAAGCATTGCTTGGATCAGGGTCACGGTCTCCTGGTTCTCCGGCCTTATCCCAGCGCTGCGGAAAGCTCGTGACGACTGTGTCTATCCACTTCGTCAGTAATCTAGCATGAAGTGATGCTAGAATACACACCATTATCCAGAATCCAGAGCCAAAGCTGGTCTACCATGAGTACCAGCTTATCATCATCTGGCCAGGTCTTTGCGAAGTACCGCGTTATCACCTGGTCCTTGTCACGAGCCTCAGTAGTTGGAAGCGTGTAGTAATAATACTCTGTATGGCGGAAATAAATTAGCATTAGAGATATTTTGAGAGTGTTATAGAACATGCGGAAGAACGGGAAATTTCCGTGCTTTGACAACTCACGGTCTAGTGTTCTTCTAAAATGCATTGGGGCCGTCTCATGAAACATGTAGCTCAAAATCAGCTTGTCATCTGCGGAGCGGTCTGTCATTGCAATATCGACGATCTTCTCAAACCTCTTTCTCTTTCTCCTTTCGTCTTCCGGCCTTATGACGATTCCTCTCGATCCCCGGATATTGCTAGACTCCTTGAAATTCCTCGGGACTGCCCTTTCAAATATCGGATCCGAACCAGCTTGGACGCCAGATCTGTCAGCTTTGTCTCGGCTCCGCCTGCTACCTCTTGTCCTTCGACTACTGGGTGCCGGGGAAGTGTACGAGTCTGAGTACATGTAGTAGCTCGAGGAGGCATACCCTGTTTCGGAATCTAGGTCCTCCTCGCCATCATAATCTGAGTCTCGTGCCCGTTCTAATTCTTTCAATGCTTGGCCGAGTCCCTTCAGCTTTGCTGTTGCCGATGGAGAGACATCGCCAATGAAACTTTTCATCGCTTCAATAATTACGTCAGTCATCTTCTCTCTTCCTCTAGTAGTTTCCCACTACATGATGCAAAAGTTAGTTAATCAAGTGACGTCTTGGGAGCAAGCGGGAGGGAGCTGTGTTGCGGCCTACATGGAAGTATGGGAGAACCATCATCATATTGTCATTATCTGTCTTGTTTATGGGGATCTGTTGACAGATGGGTCTGATAAATCTTCGATGTGCGACGGAGGTTGGGGACATTTGGTATTGATGCCTTGACCATACTTCTTCGCCAAACAGATGCTTGCACTTTTTCTGGAAGTATGCTGCCTTTTCTGGGGGTTTGCAGTCTTTGTACATCCGAGTGATGAGGTTCTGTGGCACTAAATTAGCTAGCAACATGTGCAAGGTAATCAGATTTGTACTTACATTTACCCAGACAGGGTTATTGCCGGGGATGTGTAGCCATCGGAAACTTTGACTGTTTGAATCTATGCCAGCAGCTGCTTCAATACCAGTCTTGATAGCCTCAGCGCTCTGGTCATAGAGCACACTCTGTACAGGCGGTCGGACCATTGTGGAATTTTCGTGATCATCGAAGGAAAAGGACACGATAGTCGATTTAAAACCAAAGCCCATATCGACATTGCTATCAACGGGCATTAAGGGAGCTGCATCAGTCTCAGATGGAGCTTCTGGCACATGAGCACCCAGTGATGGGCCTTGACTGAAGAGCTGGCCCCCCTTCTCGAGGAGGAGAGCAACGACCTTCGTGCTACCACGTAAGTTAGCAACCTCGACAGGAGTTTTGTTTGATCTGGTTCCCCTTTCACTGATATTGGCTCCCTTCTCGATGAGCAATCGAGCAACTTGCGAGCTGTCGTACAATGCCGCTTCAAAGAGAGCGGCCTGTAATTGGTCTTGAAAATCGGAGCCGCTTCCTACCCAACTGTCTAGAATTAGGAGCGCGACTTTGACTTTGTCGTATTTCGCAGTCTCAAGCAAAGCTGTGCGCCCAGATGGTGGATCATTGTTGATAACACGACTGTCAATACCAGCATCCAACAAAACCTTTGCTGATCCATCATGCCCAAATTTTGCAGGGCCAAACAAAGCAGAATTACCATCGATGTTGAGTGCATTGATATTAACCCCATACTGAATTAACACCTTCACAACTGGGGTGTTTCCTGCCGAAGCGGCAAGTGACAATGGTGTTTCTAAATTGTTATCATGAGCTGTAGGATCTGCGCCATTACTTATGAGAAGCTTGACGATGTCCTCACTCTCGTCAGAAGGGGGTCGATCGCAGGCTTGCATTAATGGTGTCCGCTCACTAGTGGACCTCTCATCCACAGGTGTTTCTTCAATGCGCAAAAGTGTCTCGATAGCTGCAAGTCCTTTTTTGGCGGCCAGATGTAGTGGCGTAACACCTTTCTTGTCTTTCATCTGCACACTTGCACCACAATCCAGAAGATATTGGATTGTCACCTCGTTTCCACTCCTGGCAGCTAGATGTAACGCCGTATTTCCTGCTCTGGGGTATCAGCACAAGCATGTTGACATTGCGTGGGTATAAATATCAACGGTTGGCACAATGTGATGCTCTGGGGTCGAAGATGCTCACCTTGCTCATCTTTCTGATCTACATTAATTTGGCCGTGTTGGAGAAATAGTTGAACGATTTCATCCCGTCCGTTCAAAGATGCAAGATGCAGTGCTGTTCGTCCTGAATTGTCCGTCACCTCCCACTTCGCCCGGTTCTCCAGTAGCATTTGAACGATGATGGTGCTACTGCCTTCCGAAGCACAGAGAATGGGGGTCCTTCCTCGCTCATCTTCTATAAACTCTGTTCCTGTTTTCTGCTCAAGAAGGGTAGCAGCCACAATGTCGTGACCAAATCGTGCAGCTTTGAGGAGGGTTTCTTCATTACTGTCGTTGAACTTGCCGATAGCCTTTTTCTCAACGAATCTTGCACGTGAGCTTCCAGTCTCATATTGCCATGTGCCTACCTTGCCATCGATTGTAAGCCATTTCCTGGGCTGGGTTGCCGAAGGCCCAGTGAGACTTGGATTGACAAGAGAAGCCACTGCTGGGGTAGGTGGTAAAGGATCAGGCACCAGATGATCTTGAGGAGGAACATCCGGTATTGACCGTTCTGGTGCACTATCATCGAAACCTCGCGAAAGGTCCTCCGATGGAGCTATTGCTGGTGGAAGGACTGGAACATCTAGCACCCAGTGATCTTGGACAGCAACATATGGCATAGACAGTTCTGGCGTATGGTCGAAGAATTCTCGCGAAACATTCTCCAGCGCACCCTCGTGATCTTGATCCCCTGACTGAGGCTCTTCGGACTTTGAACGAAAATCTCTGGCTGCAATCTGCTCTCTTGCAGATGCATCCGATGTCGCACCATTTTCTGGCCGGACATTGTCCTCCATCAGTAGCTTGGTAGGCGCTCCGAGACACTATTACAAAAACGAGCAGGCAGAGATTTAGAACAAGGCTGAAGGTGCAAAGTGTGGCAGTCAATAATTTTACTTTGACGATGAATCATGAGATAGATACGTACGTTGGCGGAGACAAATCTTGATCCCTAATTCAATGTCGGTGGCCTGACAAAGTTCACAGATATAGACATATCGTGGTGAGAACCTGCCGCTAACCTCGAGGCTGAGGATGCGGCCTCCATTCGGCTGAAGATGCATGATGCTGCACCATCCGGCTTGAGGAGCTGAAGGTGCAGATCAACCCCCCCCCCCCCCCCCTCTAGACAATCGGTTGGATATTGACAACACCAACAATGGCTTTGTGCTCTGATTGGCAATGCTTCGAGTGCTTGCAATATATTGCTTTTCACAACGCCACGGCGGCCAACCTGTCTCATGATTTCTGCTCCGATTCGTCAAGCGTCGCTGTCAACCTGAATAGTCAGTTGGCACTGTGAGCTAAATGGTGCAGTATTATGTTTATTGCCGTTGAGGATTCGAAACCATATCGAGGGCAAGGTTGATGGAGAATCGTGAGCTTAGGCGGGAGCCTAATCTTGCCAATTCAGATTCGAATTCGAACGAAAGCTGCGACGTGCAACAAAACCGAAACCAAGTCCACGTGATCATCATATGCACGTGATCACCGGGGTTTTCTGACTCTGGTTTGATTTCGTGGGAAACGGTGCTTCGAGGCTATCCACGGCCCTGAAAACGAGAAATTTGTGTGGGTCACTTAATCAATTTGTGAATGATTTACTCCAACAATTACTTGTGGCCCTTGGTTTCACAGTGTCAGATAATCATGTGAGATGGAAGTTGTCTTGGACTACCAGGGTCTGTCCAGAACCGACTACTAGTGGCGTCATATCATGTCTCCAGATGAAAGAGTGACTTGTAATGGAACTTTCAATCATCTCTATCTTCGAAGTATTAACCTGTACAATGATATCTTATGTGGTGATTTGAAGTTGCCAGTAGGAGTGAAACACCCTCAATTAAACAACAGCAGAAACGATACTTCAACGCCACCTTCCAATGTTCCAAGAATTCTCCCAAACCAAAAAATCTCAGAAAGCCATACCCCAGCTAAGAAACCTTCTTCAATCTAACAAAACACTGTTGTGGTGCATGTGTCAATTTATCAACAGACGCATACCCACTCAAGCTCGGCGGACATTTTTCCAACTCAAACGTCCACATAATCAGCGTCAAGAAAATCCTCAGCTCGACATATGCCAGTCGTCGCCCATAGCACCCTCTAGGTCCCATGCCGAAAGTAAGCAACGGCCCCGCAGAAGCGCTAAACTCCTTGCCTCCATTCTCAGAGTTGATGAGCCATCGCTCAGGGTTAAAGTGGGCCATATCGGATGGGTCCCAGCTGCCGATTCGGTCTTTGGCTGTCAAAGCGCTTGGGCTACGGAGAGAGTCTTCGATTTGGAATGCGGGTGAGAAGATACTTGGGCCGTTACCCATAAAGAATACATCTGTTCCCTTGGGGATACGTTTCCCGAGGAGTTCGGTGTCGACGGTGGATGTGCGGATAACAGCTGCTTCAGTGAGGGAACATCGAATGATTTCCTCCTGTGCGGCGTCAAGGTATGGGATGCTTGTCTTGGCGATCTCTGCTGCTGTGGGCTTTCTGTTCTCGGACACGGCAGTCGCATGGCCTGCGAAAATCTCGGCTCGTAGTTTGTCCTGGACGTTTGGGTTATCAGCCAAGAATTTGAGGGCCCAGGTGATCGTCGTTGCAGTTGTATCATGAGCAGCGACGACAAATCCGAAGATCTAGACGTGTTAGTATTTTGTGTAACGTTTAGGATATCTTGTCGTACCTCGTCGTACATGGCTCTCGAGTGAAACAGCGGTGCTCGTCCCTCCTTTTCACATGCGATCAATTCTCTCCTCATAATATCGTCCATTGCACACCTCACATCCAAATCCTTTTCTCTTCGCCCTTCAAATCGAATCCTAGTTTTCTCGACCTCATCTCTGATGAAATTGTCCTTGGCTGTGGTTGCTTTACGGTATGAAGGGAGCTGGCGGATGAGCCAATGTACTAAAACCGGCATAGGTGATTTGATGCTGGTCTCTAGAGTCTCCGTGAGGTAGACAACAGCCGCCATAGACTCAGGCAGTGGTGACTCTGGAATGGTCACCTCGATGTCATTGTTAATTGGCAGCTCAAGATTCTGGATCGATGTTATTTTGCGAAGTGTAGCCTTGGTAGTACTGTTGGATATGTCTGCACCAAAGACCAGAAACCAAACAGCATCGAGCGCAGCGCGGTTCACATCGTTTGGGGCCTCGAATGGGTGACCCTGAGCGATCCTAGATTTCTCTTCCCAGACATCCAACATATCTAAACACGAAGTATATATCTGGGGCGCGGCGATCTTGTGAAGAAATGCTGGAGTCATTCTGTTCATGATATTAACATCAGTCCCAAAGTACGCCAAAATCATAGGAATCTAGAATTGATTCACGGAATATCCGCAGGGACGACGGCATCAGGATGGAGGTAGCTCACAAGTCTTGCAACCAACGTCTATGCTTCTTGAACTGCTCCTCCGGAGTCTTCATTGAAATATGATGCTTGGGAATGAGTCCCATAAAAATATCACCAAAGAAATTCGATCTGTCAAACTCCTTCGTGCGTCTTAGCAACACATCCTGCGCCTCTCTAAAATCTGTGACAACAACCCACGGCCTGGCAAATGGCCTCGTGAATAGCTGTACGATCGGCGAATTGTGCTTGATATTGTGCGATGTCAGCCACACCAGGAGCTCCTTCGTCGCTCCTACGTGCTGGACCATCGACACCATATCGCCGAGGATGGACTCCGTAGCTTCTTTGTTGTAGGGTATTCCTGGGAGGGGAGATGGAAGCGCCTTGCGGTATGCAACGTAGAAGGAGACTGTAAGTCCACCAAATAGCAGGAAGAAGGTGGGCAGGCTGAAGCCGAATATGGTGAAAGGTTCCGCCATATTGAGATCGCTGGTATGTGAAGTCGTAAAACAGTTTCGAGACTGAAGAATCGGGATGCAGCTGGGAAAAGGGAATCAGAAAAGAATTAGGACCGAGAGAAGTAGCGTTGGTTTTGTCTCTCGATTCACCCTGTGTAGCCTTGTACTGCCCAGCCAAGGAACGACCAGATTGCGCTTCGGAGTCGGTGATGACCAGTCAGCTTATCTAGGCAAAAGGGACTCCAACGAATGAAATGCATATTATCGGTTAGAATTCTCGATTTTGGAATAGCATTTTCGTCTAGAGAGGTCACCATCCCGGTCCCGGGTATGGGGTGTTGGACGTGCTACCGCTTTGGCTGGAGAAAGAGGCTAAGCGAGTCTCACTCCTTCTGTGCGCTCGGGTAATAAAATAGAATTATTCTAGATTCCTTTTTCTACTTCTGGAAAATGGTTGAGTAGGTACTTCTTGATGAACAAAATCTATCGAGATAAAAACTAGTCTAAAGCCTTAGTTGACCCTGCTATTTCTTTGAGTCCTTGAAGTATCTGCCAGCTGAGAAATGTTGTTTATCACATTGCATCAATCTTCACTCCAGCTTCCTCGCCGATGTCTTTTAAGCAATAAATCAGACTTGGGCTTTGCTTACATCAGCACGGGCTTTTGATATTTTGAAGTCATCCAAGAGAGTGCCCCTCGCTGTCTATGCCAGATCAACGTTGAAGATATTATTGCCACTCTCCACCATAAATGTAGAACTCGGAAAGTCGACATAGGTAAAGATCAAATTAAGACCAAAATGAAACCGACTTCCGATGTGTTCCTGAAGAATGAGCATTTGAGTCGCAAAGGGGGTCCACCTGTAGCCTGACAGTCCTCGGACTCAGCCACCTATGGAAGCTTTGCTTGGACCATGCAGAGAAGCCTTAGCTGCATCCATCAAGTACATAAGTTTCTGTTATATCTGAGTGATGACTAATTCTATCAAGAATTCCAATAAAATTACCTGGCATCGGCGCCTCTCATCTCACCAAGCGTATCAGATATCGTAAAAATGGTACCCAGCAGTAGCCTCCCCCTACCAATACAGCTTGCCTTTAACTACTCACCCATTATAATTACTTCCTAATTAAGTTACAAGTTAGGGATCTGACTGAAGTTAGAAATGACTGTGTTTCAACCCCTCACCACTCTTCTAACTAATATCCCATTCTAGCCAAGCCATCAACCTTGTACGCGACATCCTCGTAGCTCGTACCCGAACCCGACTAATGAATATCCCAACCTCGCAAAGACGTTCCACAAAAAACGTATCATCTAGAACAATATAGCCTTAAACCCGGAGCAAACGCGTTCGCTATGCTGTTATCTGACTGTGCTTATCAAACTAGCGAGCCTAGCCACTCCGGGCTTGGCTTCATGTCAGACAGTTAGACAGTCAGATAAATAAGCTGCTCGCTTATTGGCTGACCATGACGTCGGCCGCCAAACCATGGAAGCATTGAGGCGAAAGTGATGGGTTGCTTTCCTGTTAGGTGCTGGTACTCCGTACTGTATGCCAAATTTGGTGGTTTGGAGAAGGCTCTTCCTTGTTGACAGGGTAGTGGGTGAGCGGTGAAAGGGGCGGTCACTAGCGAAAGACTCGCTTGGGAAAAGGGGCAAAACAGACTCAAGTTCTACAAGTACACGTCGGGCCGTTTCTAATTGATTGGTGGGGGTACACCAGATCCCGCAGTACTTTTGGAAATGGATCCTCGCCTTTCCAATTTTCGTGGTACGGAACCTCCAATGATCGCCAAGGAATTTCTGGTATGATATTGCCGTGTGGTTCCGGTACCTGGACCAGTCCAGTTTCACTAGGAAACGGGTACGTGAAAGATCCAAATTAGGTGTGTAGGTCAATCCCAGGCCCGGAACTCCGAAGTGCTTGTTCGAACCAAACGATATAGATTATCCAAATCTACTCATCTACCCATCTCTTCATCTACTGATCTACCCATCTACCCATATGCCCGGCCACTCATGTACCAATCCATCTATCCAAACCCCTTCACCCTAACCCCAAGGTCCTTACAAACTCCCCGAAACATCCTCAATAGCAAGCATCAACCCATCAACCGTCCCCCTCCTCGTCTCTCTATTAACCACAACCCTAAAGAAACTGCCACTCTCCCCCGGCGCATAATCAACCATAAAGCCCCTCCTCAAAAGACCCTTCGAAATCCCCCTCGTCACTCTCGTGTTCTCCTCCTTCTTCGCACTCAACCTCCCTACCTTGGCAAAATAAAAACATACCTGCAGACATGGTGGCGGGTTCTCTGACACCAAGATAAAATCCTTATGATCTTGGATCTTCGTTGCGAAATACGAAGCGGTGGAGAAGGCGGCGTCGATTTGGGAGCCGAAACCTGATGTTCCGTAGTATATCCAGCTGAGCGCAAGTTTTAGGCTATCGCCTCGTCGTCCGCATTGGAGTGTCAGATCAGCGAGATCCCATACCTCTCCTCCCGCGCTGTCTGCCTCTTCGTGGAACAGATAACCCGCGGGCAGTGTATTCGCTTTATGGAATGTCGTCAGGTCTGGACAGAGCAGGAATGAGCAAGTCATAGGCACGCCCATCATTTTATGCGGATTAACAGCAAGTGAATCCGCCTGCTCAGCTCCGGCCATCTTGTGTTTCTGCGTAGGAGAGAAAATTACGCATCCGCCCCAGCTGCCGTCGATGTGCAGCCAGAGATTATATTTTTTGCATACGGCTGAGATCTCTTTGAAAGGGTCGTAAGAGCCGAGGACGGTGGTTCCTGCTGTGGCGTTGACGTAGAAAGGCGTGAAATTCTCGTTCTTAGCTTTTTGCACGAGTTTCTCTAGTTCTGACGGGATCATTCGACCTTGCTCGTCGATTGGGACGGACCAGACGTTGTTTGTCCCCAGACCGCACATCTGAGCTGCTTTCTCAAGCGAGTAGTGTCCATGAGCTGATGTGAAGAGAACGAATTTGTGGTTTCCATTCCCGGCTGTCTTACTTTCCGGGTAGAGCGTGTTTCGGGCGATGATAATGGATGTTGTGTTTGAGGCACTGCCTCCTTGGGTACTGATCCCGCCTGCATGAGGGCCGCTGAATCCAAATAAATTTGCGAAGGCTTTTGCTGTTGTCTTCTCGATTACTGTGAGTGCAGGAGAGACTTGGAAGACATGGACCTGGATCATTAGCATTCTCGCTCTAATAGCCGAGCGGTAAAGACTTACATTTGTATTTAGAACCGCGAGCAAGAGCTCGGATATAACTCCAACCTTCTACAAGTTAGAATGGTTGCATATAGTGAAGTTGTCGTTTGGGAGACATACAGCATTTGTACTAGCATACAACTTATCCAAGAAACCTTGATCCCAAGTGTTCACACTGTACTGAAGCACTTGCTCAACAGTGGCCAAAAGTCCCTCTTTTCCTTTCCCATCACCCGAAAGATCAAAATTCATAAGCTGAGCCAACTTCTCTGGTTTGTGATGCTCAATGAGAGCTGTTCGGGGACCACCACCAGGAATAGCTAGTCCATGACCCGTATGCTTTGAAGGTGCATCTTCATCTGCTGATCTGATGAATGGAATTATGAGAGATTGGACAGCATTGAGTAGCTGGGAATTATTAGCCTCTGCATATTGTCCGAAATTCCAGGGTTTGTTTGCTAGAGAATGGGTCAAATATAATATAGGGAAAGACGCTGCTCACATCGTCAACCTCATCAGCTCGATTAAGGAGTGTCTTCGCGTCACCATTCCGGATCGGCAGATATTCTCCATTTGAACCCATTTGGAAAGATGTAAATGTGAGAAACAACAAGAAATGTATTCCAGTGAAGGAATGCGAGTTTCTCAATAGATAAAAGACGATTTCCAATAATTAATGAATGTATCTAGCCAAGAATCCCATCTCCTCCACCTACTGGACAAAGAAAGTTTTTTGTCAGAACGCCTCGGAATGACGACTAGTTTAGTGGGCTTTAGCTAATCGACGTCAAACCGACACGGTAGACCCGTTCAAGCAATTTGAGGGGGCTTTCGCCCCACTCTCAAATTCTTGACGGAATGCTCTCAAAAGCAGAACGTTAAGAGGTTGCCTTGTGGAATACGTTTAAGGTAGCATCAAAATCATCACGCTTGCTCAGCGCAAGGCAAATAGGTTCGTTACCTTTTGTCATCATCTGGTTAGACGTGCAACCTGACTTTCAATTGTTTATCCTCGGCTGAGATGAAATCTTTAAAGTGGGGGTGGGGGGTTTCCATTGATGTGCAGGGGGCAGAATCGCCCAAAGAAGTTCACCGCCCAGACGCGGCCGCTCGAATTATTTCTCTCTCTCATAAAAAAGTTCGAGACTCATGCACGATAGCCAGCACTTCACGATAGGAAGATATTCCAAATAACCACCACAATGCCCAAGGAAAACAAACACAGCAGAGGGCGGAGAGACGAGAAGAAATTGAAGCGCAAGAGAGAAAAGGGCGAAGATGATATCCAGGACCAGAACAAGAGGCAAAAATCGCAAGACCCAGCTGAGGATATAGACGTTCAATTCATCGGCACGGACAATGCTACTCCTACAGTTGGAGATGGCCTCGCAGATGGAGAGGGCCAGGGAGAAGAAGGAGGAGCAACAGAGAGACCTTTCTATGGTATGCTCGAAGACCAAGAGCAGGAATACTTCCGCCGCGCCGACGAGCTCCTCGAACAGAACGACTTCCCCTCCTCTGAAGAGCGCGCCCTCTTCCTAGCGAACGTCTACCGCGAAGCCGAAGGTAAAGAGCTGAAGATCGCATGCAGCCAGTCGTGTTCGCGACTGATGGAGAGGCTGATCCTGCTGAGTACCGTGGAGCAGAAGAAGAAGCTGTTTGGGACGTTTGGTGGGAATTATCCGCATTTAATACAACATCGGTTTGCGAGCCATTGCTGCGAGACACTGTTTATTCAGTCGGCCAATGTGGTTACGGAGGAGCTAACTGCGGACTCGAAGGCCAAGAAGAAGAATGCTGCCGTGGGAGAGGGTGCTGAGATGGATGCGGAGATGAAGGGGGAAGAGGAATTACTTTCTATGGAAGACCTCTTCCTGCAAACTCTGGACGAGTTGGAAGGCCAAATGACATTCCTCCTCACCGACCGCTTCGCATCACATACCCTCCGCGTTCTACTGGTCATTCTCTCCGGCCGAGCTCTGGAAAAAGCATCAACAAGAACTCTCATGCAGAGTAAGAAAAAGGAAAGGATTTCCATTACAGGTCTAGACAACAGCCCGACAGAACTCTCACTCAACAAACGTGCCGTCCCTTCATCCTTTCAATTCGCAATCGACAAGATCATATCCGACACGATCGCCACAATGGACACGACATTCATCCATATCCTAGCGACTCACCCGACCGGGAACCCAACTCTCCAACTCCTCCTCGAGCTCGAACTCACAAACCCCAATTCAAAGAAAGGCGTCAACGCTTCCGAGAAAACCATCATCTCCGCCCTCCTCCCAGACGACATTACAGCCGAGAAGAGCGAATCCCAAACCTTCATCAATGGCATCCTCTACGACGCTATAGGTTCCCGCTTGCTTGAAACAATTGTCACCTTCGCACCCGGCAAGCTCTTCAAGCAAATCTATCGCACCATCTTCAAAGACCGCATAGCTGCCGTAGCCAGGAACGAGATCTCCTCCTACGTAGCCATCAAAGTGCTCAACCGTCTCAGCAAAGAAGATCTCGAAGAGGCAGTCGAAGCTATCGTCCCCCAAATCGAAGGCCTAGTCCAGAGAAACAGGACCGTGATCATCAAAACCCTCCTCGAGAGATGTCACGCCAGAGGTGCAGATACCAAAGGTCTCGTAGACGCAATCGCCGCATCCTACGATCCTAAAACATCAAACGTCCTCCTGAAAATGTCCTGCATAGACGACATCGCTACCCTACTAACCAGCACACAACCAACACCAGAAAGCGAATCCTCACCAGCCCAGCAAGCTAAACCCACAGCCTCCCAACTCCACGGCTCCCTCCTCGCACAATCCATGCTTTCCATCCCCGGCCCACCAGCCCTCCTAATCCAAGACTCCCTCCTCTCGCTCCCACCACAAATCCTCCTCGCCCTCTCAATCTACACGACGACCTCGCATATAATCCAATCCGCCCTCCTCCCTACAATATCAAATACAATACCCTTTCGCCGGAAATTCATCAACGCCCTCCTCTTCCCTCCTTCCTCAGAAAATGAAGACGAAACCACACCACCAACCCTCACCCTAGCCCTCTCCCCCACAGGCTCCCACGTCCTTGACGCTCTGCTGTCAAGCACCGCATCCCCAACATCACTCACATCAAGCACCACCTCGGTGCCCCTCTTCTCCCTCACCGAACGCATCGCCTCCATTCTCCTCTCCCATGAGTCTCAACTCCGCGAGAGCTGGACAGGTCGCATCGTCCTTCGGAATTGGTCACTTGATCTGTTCAAGCGTCGCCGCGGCGACTGGGTCAAGAAAGTTAAAGAAGCTTCTCTTGAGAAGATGCGTGCTCTCCCTTCCATCACTTCCACGTCTACCGAGTCTCAAATCAACCAAGACGAAAACGAAAATGAGAATGGAGATGTTGAAGAGGGTAAGGGCAAAGAACCTAAAGTCTCGGCCCCGGGAATGGGCAAGAAAAACAGGAAGGATAGGAAGATGGCCAAGCACGCTGCGAAGGAAGCAGCTAAGGGACCACAGAAGAGCGCGATCCAGCTTGCGAGGGAGAAGTTTGCGAAGGGGAAGGCTGAGAGGGGTGCTGGAGCTGGGAAAGGCGCTGGGAAGGATTATAGGACGGGTGCAAATGCTAAGCCCGTTAGTGCCTGATTTGTTGATCTCTATGTTGTGTTTGTATGGGTGGAAGTTAAATAGGGAGATGGTTAAAGCTGTCTAATGAACGGATGAACAGATAAAGCCTGAATAGACACTTCTCTCTTTCCTCTCCACTTGGCTTCTCAAACACAAAAGTGGAGTATTTCGTCCCGCCAAGCCGAAAGAAAACATCAATCGTCTTGATTCATGTCAAGATTTTGAGTGGCAGCAGCTGTCTACCTCCAAACCACTTACTCCCACAGCTACAATTCTCATCCAACCTAAGTCACCTTTTCCTTACACTCGCACCCCTTTCTTCCCATCATCAACCGAAACCAGACATATATCAAGATACCCAAGACTTCCATAAGCCGTAATCTCTCAACCCAATATCGACACACTCGGCCAGCACCATTCCTATCCCTTCTCATCCTTCACTCCCCATTTCCTCCCTCTCAAACCTAACCCTCTCCAGCCTTCCACATCTCATATACACTCTCCCACGACCCTCCCCTCTCTTCTCCTCTCCTCTCCAAGTCAATCCCACGACCCTTCCCTCTCTTCTCCTCTCCTCTCCAAGTCAATCCATTCCAATCCTACCCATCTACCACCTTATCCTCAGCCCTACACACCACACGAACACACACACACACACACACACACACACACACACACACACACACACACACACACACACCATCTTCTCTCTCTCTCAAAGAAGAAAACAATCTAAAAAGCACCATTCACGGAGCGATCAGGAAATGAGAAGAAAAGGGCACAGGGCGAAGAAGAAAGAGAGACTTGGTCATAACGTTGACTCTTCGCTCAAAGACTTTCTTTCTCTCCAAGACCCACAGAGGACGGAGATGGATAGATAGACCCCTTCAATTACTTGACTCAACTTACCTTTTCGAGTGAAGATATCTTGAATGTTCTGCTATATGTATCCCAGGCTGGCGGTTCGTAGGCTCGTTTGAGGTGGTACCTGCCGATTTGATGATTCAATGATTCGATGACTTTATTACTCGAAAGGAACGGGACGATTAAGAGTAGTGTGAGAGAGACGGTCCACATGAGTTAAAGTTTGCCACAACTTTCCCAAGACTCAAGAAGTCTAGAAAGACCAAACACAGATCTCAACTCAGACATATGCTCAAAATGAAGATTTCTTAAAGTTAGAAGCTTAAGCTTGATTATTCGTTTCACAACCAAGGTCACACAACCAAAGACAAGATATTTCTGCATGTTCATAGCATTGCTAACTATCCTTTCGCCGTACTGGATCTCCAGTGAAGTATTCATCGTCTTTGCTCATCATCATCAATCATCTCCCATAATGTTCGCACTCAGGCATCCAATTCCATAAGCCTCCCTCAAAGCACTTTTGAAGAAGAGAAATATAATACAAGTCTGCAGCCAAGCAACCATCAATCCGCCATATTCGGCCCCCAGAAGAAGGGGGTGTCGAGATTCGCAGGCAAGGGAAGACGTACTGACAGCCAGGGATCGCAATGATCAAACGGATGTAATAAGAACAGGCAAGAAGTGATATGGTGACGAAGCATTCGCAAGGGCAAACACTCTCAAATGATTGGGAATTTAGATGTACCACATACCACCGCGGATCTTCCACATAACTTCCTGGTTCTCCGGGTTGCCGATGGGCAAAAGGGGAGCAGCCTCGCTAGGCTTGGAAGAACCGGTCTGGGAGGTACCATCATTGGTTGTGCCTTGTCTAGCAGCCTCAGCACGGCGCTCCTCAAACTTCTGACCACCACGAGGACCATCAGAAGCCGGAATAGACTCATGAGCTCGAGCACGGTTCGATGCCAAGTGAGCATAGTAGATGGCGGGGACTATATGATGTTAAAAACTGAAGTTGTGGAGTCGTGAAGTCGTGGAGTCGTGGAGTTGGGGAGTTGGGGAGTTAGGGAGTTAGGGAGAGAGCTTACAGAGGGATACTGGGGTGGTTGAGCGCATGTATTGGTAGGAGAACTGGTAGATCATCTTCTGGAACTCGTTGACCGGAACGTTGGCCTCATCCATAAGAACGTGATAATGAACTGGTCGAGCAGTACCTTGGATGGCGGAGTGAGCGCAGAGGTAGAAATCGTACTCGTATGGGTGAGTGATATCCTTCTCAACCAGAGTACCCGGAAGAGCATTGGAGTTGCGATCACCAGCTTGAGAATCACCTTCCTTGGGGAAGAAGCGGATGTGATGACGCTTGGTGCAAACAGTCACGGTCCATTGGATCTATTTACTGTTAGAGAAGCCTCTTCAATTGATGCTGCAGACCTACCTTTGAGGTCTCAGGGCCATAATGCTTCAACATCAATCTCTTCATATCTGCAACCTCTTGATTGACGACATGAGAGTATTGGCCTTCGGAGACACCATCACGGAAGTAGTAGATGTGGTGAGGTAGATTACCACCACCAACTCTCTCCTTCCACTTCTGGACGTATGGGATGATCAATTGATCAATGTTATCAGGGGTAAGCATCTCAACACGGTAACCGTTGGTCTGAACCGCAGCAGCATAACGGCAACAGTCTCTGTCCATGGACATGGTGACTGCGGCCATAGATGCCTGTGGACTACCAGGAGCTGGATGAGAGACATCGGCACCTGGGACATGTTAGCGGAAGAAGAGAATGTGGGAGTGAGAAAACATACCAATGATCATGGTTGGTCGGGTGAAGAAGCCCTTAGGGGTGACAATCTTTGAAGTTGTACCACCAAGCTTGGCGTTAACTTTCATGCAGACATTGGAGCAGTATTGTGGCTGAGCCTTGTTGACATGAGCGACGTTGAGGCCTGTTCGGGGTTAGGAAATATCCAAAAGTGAGATCTAAGGGAAACTTACATTGAGACATCAGAGCGAATCGGCACTCTGAGTTCTTCTTAAGGCGCTCATACATGAACGAGTCGCGGCCTGGAAGGACATAGAATAAGATCTGAGGCATAGCCTTGACTTGGTCACCAACAGCTCTACGAGCATTGTTGACCAGGGTTGGGAGATCCTCATTCTGAGTTTGCTTGTAGATGAGAGGATTCTTGTTGGCAATCTTGCCTCCATGACCGACATACGTGGAAATGAAGACGTTGATGAAGTTGCGGACGTTTGGCTCGGGAATGCAACCACCAATAATGACGAAACCCCAAGAGTTAAGCGGCTCTGGGTTAGGAAGCAAGAACTTCTTACCGCGGAGGTCCCAACGACCGGCAGTACCAGGGTTGAGCTTGGCCCGATCAAACTGGATCTCAGGGTTTGGAAGGATGCGGGCTTGAGTCTTTTAGGTGTTAGTACGTGCTGCAATCACATTTGGGATATGGCACTTACGACAGTCATGTTAGGGTCAACCTTGATGTCAAAGTGCTTGAGATAGTTATCCTCGTGCCACTTTAACATGTTCACACCATGCTTGATCGAGGCAATGCGCTCCTTTGGTCGGGTAACGGCAAATTTGATCATGTTTGCGGTCTAGGAAAGTTAGTCGCAGCATACCAAGTGTTACGAGAGAGTGCTCACTTGATCAGGAGACAACTTGAAGTTGTATCGCTGATTGGGAGACAGAGTACACAACTCCATGGGGAACATGCCATGGCGCTCAGTGATGATCAAAGGAAGCCACCAGAACTGTAGCTCGATGTTGTAGGTTCGCTTGAAGTACTCAAAGACGGTAACTTCAGTCTCAGCACCAGTGACACGATCTCTGAACTTGAAGTGAGTATTCTTGGCATGAGCACCAGTCCTAGAGAATGCCTCGCCCTTCTCGAAGGTAAACTTCTTGATAGCATACTCTTTCTTGTCTGTTTCGAAATTAGCTGGAAGTCTGTAGCAGAAGGAAAGGAAACTTACCATCACCCTTGCCACGATGCTTGACGATAAACTTAAGCTTAGCTAATCTGGCGAGGTTCTTGAAGTCTTCCGACTTGGTCCAACCACCCTTTCCATCCTTGATAGGAAGGAGGAGATCGCGGAAGACGGTGTAAGACAATTGACGGTTGCGTTGATTGCAATAGTTGCGTGCAGCCTGGTGAACATCCTGGGCAGCCCAGAAAGTACCATTGGCAACATCAACGTTCAAAGCCAAGCCAGTGCCTGCAGCACCAAGGGAAGAAACAGGCTTGACTTTGGTTAGCAATGCAGATAATGAGTTGAAGGGGCAGGCTTACGCTGCAAAGGCGAATGGAAGTGTAAACACCCTTCATCGCAACGACCACATTATCCAACTGGTGGCTGGTAGTACCACGGCTAAAGAAGCTGCGCTTCATCATTGTGTACTGCTCAGATGGACCCTGGCGCATGCAGTGGTCAAGAAATGCTACTGGGGATGAGATGATGCCAATCAGTAAAGATAAGGATGGACTTACTAATGGCCTCCAACACAGACTTGTCGAACTGAATTGACTTGTTGAGGTATGCGCTAATGACAGCCATACGGATCTGGGTGGTTGGACGGATAATGACATAGCATACATCAGCGGGCTTGTCTGGGCGAGGAGCACGACCCTTCTCGACATCAAAGTTGACAGTGATGCGTTGCTCGCCAACTCTATACCTAGACCTAGGAAAGTTAGCACTATGAAACAAAGACGACCGGGGGATAACTCACCAAGCAAGCTTGTTGCCATCCCAAAGCCACTTAGCTCCAGGTGGGAAGACCGAGCGAAGCCGCTCCTGAACAGCCTTCGACTTCCAGACAGCCATGACCTTGCCACGCTTCTCAGCACCATTGCCAATGTTGATCTTGAAATCATGTTAGTACGAAATGTCAAAGTGAGAGTGACCTCGAGACGGCAGATGGATGGATAGCGAGTTGGGAGCGTTGAGGGTGAGCATATGGCAAGCCCAGCTTAAAGTGAGCAAGAGTGAAGTAAGGGCAAAGTGAGGCTGGGAATGGTGTGGGTTAGGATGGGTGAGAACTTACATCATATTGTTGAATATCACCCTTAATCCAATCGATGACCTTGAACTGGTTGACTTGGATGTTCACTGCTCTTCCAGTGGAGTTGTACTTGCCGTTACGAAGAGGCAGTTCGTTGGGAAAGTCGTACTTTAGTTCATCGTTAGCATCCCGACCGATGGCGAAGTTGAAGGGTTCCATGATGGATGATAGATGAAAAGTGAGTGGGAAGTAAAGAGATGATGGGTTCAAGGGGATAGAAATGAAGAGATAGATATGGAAGAGGAAGTGTGTGTGTTTGGTGTTGAGGTCAAACTCAGCAGCTGAAGAATCGACTGGCGAGAGACTTGGTATGGTTGTTGGTTGTTGTATTGATGATTGTGTGAATGTTTGGGGATGATGTCGGAGGAAGAGTTGCTTGTGGAGTAAAAGAAGAAGTGTTGCTTTGTTGTTTGGAAAAGAAGAGTTGTGGAGGAAGAGGAGGGAGTTCTTATAGATGCTGGGAGGAGCGTAGGAAGGCTGATGGACAACCACTCCACTAGCGTGGTGCGGGGTAACGCTCAGTGATGGGAATGGATTGATTGTTGTATAGAATTAGGAAGGAATGAGGGACGGGATGAAGGGTAAGGGTGCGATTGAGGGGTGAATAGAGTCGTAAGTTGGTGTGAAGTTGAGTTGAACAATTTGGAGCTTGAATGGGAGCTACAGTAGCTGAAACCAAACCAACTCGAGTAAACTACTCAATTGCAATACCTATATCAATTTGACAAGACAACTTGGACTCTCTCCAAAGGCTCGACGACAACGATGACTCCGTCCACTGGGACAGTCTCTCGATCACACATTCTAACCAACAACGGAACGATCAAACACAGAACCAAAACAGGGAGAGCTTACTTCAGGGCCTTCCAGCTTGTACGCATCAGGTGGCAATTCAACGCGAGTGTTAGTGATAACCTTCTCCTTGGGAGCAGTAGGACGAGCTGGATCGAATCCCATGCCTTGAGCAAATGGATTCGGGCCACGCTGGACTTGAGGTTGGGAGCCGGCGCCGGATTGCATCATCTGTTGAGGGGTTCCTTGACGTTGATACTGCTGAGGAGCTCCGCCTTGTTGTTGACCTTGCTGAATCATACCTTGAGGAGGGCCTTGTTGCATATACTGTTGAGGAGGACCATTTTGAGGAGTGCCACGGCCTGGAGTATTTGGTTGACTACCCTGGGGAGTGTTGCGACCTGGTGTACCTGGTGGACCTACTTGCATCAGCATCGGGGAGCCTCTAGGAGAACCTGGAGGGAATCCACTCTGCATCTGCAAGTGAGGAACACGGGGTGACAGAAGGGGGGTACCAAGGGGAGTACCTTGATTTGGACCTTGATATCCAGGGGGAGGGCCTTGGAAGCCGCTGGGGTTTCTGCTATGCTCGCCAGGACCATCAAAACCACCGGAACGGGGCTTGGGTGGTGGTGGCATGGTTGAAGCATTGACATGACCTTGGGGCTGGTACTGTTGATACTGTTGGGTTGGACCGCCGTGGTACTGGCCATTGCCGTTACCATGTCCGTTACCATCACCAGCACGCTGGCGACCTGCTCCACCGGCCATGATTGCTGGACGCCTGTCTGGATAGACTTCTGTGAAGGGAAAAGGTCAGCAAGGAGTCAAGCAACGATTAGAGCTAAGGTCAGGGTGTCGAGACAGCTAAGCTACGATGTCAACAACCCCCTTGAGTTCTCCTCTGTGTCACTACGGATTTTCAAGACTGCTAACAACTAGCTCCGCAAAGCGATGATTGCTACAGCAGAACCGAGAAAACAGAGATAGGGATAGGTAGAGAGGTGTGGAATTATAGAAGAAGGGAAACGTACAATAGGTGTTCAGGATTGCTCCGTTGACACGAAGGACAACGCGAATGTTGTGATACAGACCTACGATCAATCAACGGTTAGCAAGCTATTCTTCAACCAGCATGCTTCAGTGCTTTCCCAGCTAAGGTCAAGGAAGACCGAAGCTTGTCGTTTTGAGCAACGAAGGAGGAGATCGAGGTCGTCGTCACCGACCCTGCAGCCCACTACCAAAACAAACAGCCAAATACCTCCCGATTGCACAACGAACAAATAATCAATCAGGGTGCAGGAGATGGGGGAAACTTACTCGAGGACTGTGAGATACTGATCGACGCGAGATAGAAGAGAATGGTACAAGGTGTTTAGGAGAAGGGGGGAGAGGTGTTGTGATGGAGGTTGCAGGTAGGGAAGAGAAGAGGTTGTGGAGGAGAGAAGGGAGATGGGAATTTGTAGCAGGTAGCTGGCCTTAGCCTTGGCGGTGAGGTGAGGAGGGAGGGCAGTACTTTCCGCGATAAAGTTGTTGACGTACTGCCTAATTCGGTTAGGTTGAACGGGGAAGGGCTGGCTGTCGAGGAGGGAAACATAGACGAGACGAGGCGAGGCGAGTCCTGATTGATGGGAGGAACTTCCAGGTTGATGACAGAATGAGATGGTGTTGAGGGACGGGGAAGGGATTGAATACCCCAGTTGATGCACCTAGCATAGCATTGTAGACTTCAATAAGACTCCAATAGATTGCAGAGCTCTCTCAACCGACCAACTCGCACTGTTTGTTTACACCTTTTTATTAACGTCCTATCTGTGGTCCTCCTTGTTGCCCAGCTTGAGCAGCATGTGTACTGCTCTCCTACTGCAGAACTGTCCCACTCAAATCTCGATGTCCGAGACATCCAAAGGGGGGGAGGTGTTCTGCCTAGGTAACTTCTCTAGAGGGGCAGGACCGGCACAGATCCATTGCCATTCCAGCCTCGGTTCGCTCAAGGACAAGCTCGACCAAGCAGCTGTAAAGTAACTCCAGAATTGCACATCACCTCTATCAGGTGGGAAGAAGGAGCGAGAACATAACATCCATACTTGGGGCATGATAGGCTGTGCTGGGCTGGCTTGGGCTGGGAAGAATCGGCTTCAGTACCTGGGGTACTCTGGATAGATTTTTGGATAAAGCAACATCTAGACATTCCATGCTTGGAAGATCCTTCTCTTGTCCTATTGTGCAGAGAGACAAGGTGCAAATCCAACATCAATATTGACTTTGGAAAAAAGTCACACACAATGCACAAATTCCATCTGAGTAGGTAACATTCGATTAGGCAAGAATCGAAAAGAGCAATTCTCGAAGATACATGGAACTTCAACAAGCATCAAGCTCGAAGACAAATATAATAAGCCTGGTAAACAAGATCAAAACAGAACATCGCTCGAAAACAAACACGCAAGCAAAGCAAAGGCAAATGAAGATGATACGTTATTCCTAACCCACAAGCATGCATGCGGATTTCATTCTATTCCTATTTCCATTTCATTGGGTGGTATCGCTTACCCGCCTGGTCTCTATAATACAATTTTTGCAATCCACCAGAAACGCCATGAATCCCAAGGCCCAGACTGTTTTTCTTTTGCTGTGAAGAGGCAACTTAGCCCCCTCTCCTCATTAAAAAAAATGGTTCATGCATGCGAAGACAGATGTAAAGAATTGAAGAACCACCCTTTCCCGTAATAGCCTTCCCCCCAGATTCAAAAAAACCCAAGCGCTCCGATATCGTACAAACAAGCATTAATCTAATAACCTCGCTCTGCCTCGAAACACTCCCGCAATGTTTCCTGTGCGGTCTGGTTGGTATGGTACATCGTGTTCGTCGCCAAAGGAAAGAGGTTCGAAGTAAAGCGGGACTAACTATCCGAAATGAAGCCGCCCAGAGAATGTCAGAATGACAAACTTATCGTCCGTAGTATCCTGATTGCAAACCTCAAGTTAGCAAAGGTGCTTTAATCAACTTCAGTATAAGCTAGCAGCAGGGAACAGGCGAGGAGGGACGGCAGGCTTCCTATTACCAAATCCAGATTCAACCCCGTAATAACTACCACCAGAGCTACTTGGGTCTGATGTTACGTGTGGCGGTTGAATGTAGGGTGGATACGAATATTCAGGAGCCATTCCTGCATACCCATGCCAACCTGGAGGACCAGAGTAGGTAGGAGCAGGAGAACCTTGATATTCCGGGTTGAAGAAGCCGTTACCATTCACTTCCACTGGGATCGGACCTGACTGGAACGGCTTCTCTGGTCTCTGATGTCTCTTGGATTTGAAGGTGGCGGTGGAGGAATTATCATTACCATATCTTTGAGGAGGTGGTGCTTGGGACTCCTCCTTTGCTTGCTTCCATGTGTTGTAGTCCGGGACAATTGCGGTTTGGAGGAGACGAACTAGAGCCTCGGGTTTGAATTTAGTGGCGGAATATAGATCAGCTCTTGGAATGATGCTAAGGAGGAATGTGATATCGCGGGGCACCACAAATGGAGGCGCGTTCCAAGAGGGTGTACCTTGCTGGAGACGTTTCTGTTGATCAAGTCGTCGACCAGCAGCTCCCTTCAGCGGAGATTCGCCACGAGCAAGCTTACGAGGCCGATTGACGTCGTTTTCCATATCCTCGACTGGGAAAGGTCGTTTAGGCGAATTGGTTGTTTGAAGGTACTGGGGCCTGGGGCTTCGACTCGCTTCTTGGACGTACTGAGGGCGTGGGCTGACCTGCATGGGTTGTTCGATAGATTGCATAACTCCCTTTGGCCGGGTCTGGGTGGCGGGTGAGACAATCAAACGGATGCCAGTTGGTTCGAATCCCTCTGCACTATATCGTGCCGCAAATTGTGATAGCTTCGGATCGTCGGGGAAAATCTCTGCCATTCTGTGCTCCAACTTGGCGATTTGAGATAGTTCGCCGTACTGGGATTCGTACTTGTGGAAATATGAATACAGTGGCTTTGCCTTTGATACCATTTCTGGCTTCTGTGTCAAGCGACTGACTACGGTCTGAAATGTTACTCGAGCATCTACTTGATCCTTAGCAAAAATCTGTGACAGAACATGAACACTTACTAGTAGTATCACCGATGGATAGTAGGTGTTTGAGATATTCCAAAGTGAAGCCTGCATCTTCTGGGAACAACTTAGCTCCTCTCTCAAAAATCTTCGTGCCGGCCGGATCCTTGTAAACGTGGTGCTCAATCAAAGCAGCAGCAACGTAAACATCACTGGTAAGCTTTCCACGGCCTCTGGCGTCTGCAAAGACTTTTCTTGATCCACCCACAGCATCCTTTCCAGAATCCTTTGGAGATCCTTTGCCTTGGACTCGACGCATGGATCTCATGAGCGCAATCCACGTGAATGAAATTGTCCGAGAGAGAAGCTCTGTCTGCTGCGCATAGCTCTCTTGAACAACCTTACGTCTTGCAGCTTTGGCGGCTTCTTGATATTGAGTATCTGCATCGTTATCCTCGTCATCATCGGCCCTGGTGATGGCTCTGATGGAAGCATCGATATCGTCAACATATGGAGTGTCCTCAACCTTCTTCAATTCAGCAGCCTCTTGGATCTTCACTTGTTTGGCCATTTCGTACAAGGTATCAAGGAGCGTGTCAAAGGGTGCACGGACAATTGCACCCCGCTCCGCCAAGGTCTTGTCAGATTCGCCTGTTGACAGTGTTGACTCAAGACGATCTGCTTTCTTGAAGGCCATCAAACAGCTTTCTGGATTGGCTAGAAGACCATCGTTGAGGAATGTATCTCCGTCTTTCTCCATGCCGTTGTTGAAGCACCAATCAGCCGCGTCAACCCAGATCTCCGGCCAGAATCTCAATGCCATGACTGCTTGCTTGTAAACGTACAAGACTCGTTGCTTGTAAATCTCGGGTTCCTCTTCCTTTAGCACCAATGGGTCTTCTTGCTCCCAAGAAATCCAACCTTTCCAAAGCTGGACTTGTTGCTGGTATTCTTCGTCGCCCTCAAATCCGGGAGCAGGTGGTAACTTGGGAAGGGTAGTTCTTACTAGTCCTCGAGTAAGGGTCTCCAAAGCTGTATTCGCACTTCTGGCAGACATGTACGAGGGTGACTTTTCTTGCAGAAATTTGCGACCCTATGCAGTGTTAACTAGGAATCTTTGAAAACGAATCCATATACTTACGGTGATCTTGTTCAGGCTCATCTCGAACTGATCATACTCCTTCCATAGACCATTTAGGGATGACATAGGGACATTGACGGCACGCTGGTAGGCCTTTCGAAGTTGGTCCATCTTTTGCTGGTCCTGCCAACTGCTACCGCCAATTTGACCTGGTGCACCTCGAATGAATTGTATATATTCCTGCCACAATCTACCAGAATCTTTATCGATGCCAATATTGGCTAGGACGAAATCATAGGATTGTGAGACAGTGGCTCGTGCGGTTCCAGTGGCATCGTTCGTCAGGTCGTTCCTACGTCGAATGTAATTCAAATAGACCAACCAAAGCTGGACATTGGCGACGGTCAATAGGGATCTACCAAATATGTTCTCGGCGGCACTGAAATTGTCGTTCTCCAACTCCATTTCTGTATATGCAACCCATATTTCGGCCTAATGTACGTCAGCTGGTTGTTTCTCCAGGGGATTTAGGCCACTCACAGCTTGAGGAAATACTTTGAAGAACCGTTCGTATACTACGCGCGCGTCGTCAAGCTTGTTACGCTTGCGATGTTCACTGATCAAGGACATCCAAGCATCTAGATCTCCTCGAGGATCCTCCTTGATTCGATCCTCAAGCATGCCGATTCTGTCATGCGGAAGGCGAGCCTTCGGAAGAGACACATCTTGTGCTGGAGCTGCAGAGGTCAGTACCTGTGCAGCTGGAGCTGGTACAGAGGTAGCTCCAGTAACACTTGTGTTCACAGGGAGATTGTAGGAGGAAGATTGCGCGGCCTTTAGATCACCTTGATCCTCGGGAGTTGTTGGCATATCTTGCGGAGTGACAGAGTTGTGGAGTGGAGAAGGGGAAAGTGCTCGAGTAGAGCTGTTAGCTGCTGTTGGCTGTAGACCTCCCGCAGCCTGCACTGGTGTTGCTGCATCGTACTCTTCATCAGAATCATCGGCAATAAACCCTCCCACAGTCTTCGGTTTCCGAGCTGATCCTCTTGAACTTGATCTTGATTCCACCTGACCTGCAACAGTGATTGCAGGAAGCGTAGAAAGAGAAGCAGGGTCATAGTCGCCGTCATCGGATTCTGCAGCAGATCCTGAAGGAGATAAAGCACGAAGAACTTGGTCATCTGCAACATTTTCTCTTTTGACATCTTGATCGTTTGTATGTTCAGTATTTGAAGGTTGCTCGCCATCTGCGACCCCATTTGCGCCCTCATCTTCCCAAGCCATGCTATCTTGCCCTGCCTGCATTTGATGCAAGAGAGCTATCTCCGCGTCTTCCTCCGCCATTGTAAGTTTGTATGTGAGTTGATCGGAATTTGGAAAGAATGGAACGGTTGAAGGAATCTGAGAATCTGGACGGTCGCGTGTCAGCTTGCTGTCGATGTGGTTGTATGAAGAGAGAGCGGACCTCTTGTAGAAAGCAATTGGCAGATGTGGGCACTCGACAGGTGAGAGACTTCGCTGAAAAACAAACAAAGATTGAGAAGATGTTAGGGTCGAAGGCGTCGTTGTCGCGGTGCGATGCGAGGTTATTCACAGCGGGAGACGAAGCATCAAAGAGAAATTGTAGTCTAGTCTTAAAATGACCTAGCGTCCCACGTGATTTTCTTTATTGAATTCTGGCTGCCAAGGCTGGAAAGCGCGCCTGGCGGTCAGGGACGCGATGTCTGGGCCAGCGACTTCACCTCTCTCGCGTCCTCCTGGAACCCAAAACATCCTCCTTTCACCACTTCTCCCACCATCTTATTTAAGCCTCTTGCACCTCCACAGCTCGAGCGCATTTTAGCTCCCTTTCCAACTACAAACAACAACAACAACAGAAACAAACCTACAACCCCACACGCATTACAAAAAACCCCCGGTCTTCAAGATGTCTGTCGTATCTCTCTTGGGCGTCAACGTCCTCAACAACCCAGCCAAGTTTGGTGACTCTTATGAGTTCGAGATCACCTTTGAATGCTTGGAGCCTCTTCAAAAGGGTATGTGACACCGCATGTGCGGGACGAGATTAAGACGCTAATAGCTCTTCGCAGATCTCGAATGGAAGTTGACCTACGTTGGATCTGCTACTTCGTATGCATCCCACCCCGCCTTTCCAGAACAAGGAAAACCCTAACAGTCCCAGCGATGAGCATGACCAAGAACTGGACTCCCTCCTCGTCGGTCCAATTCCAGTTGGCGTAAACAAGTTCGTCTTCGAGGCCGACCCCCCCAACACCAGTCGTATTCCAGATGCCGAAATCCTCGGTGTCACCGTTATCCTCCTCACCTGTGCATACGATGGCCGTGAGTTCGTCCGTGTCGGATACTATGTCAATAACGAGTACGACTCTGAGGAGCTCAATGCCGATCCACCAGCCAAGCCCATCCTTGAGAAGGTCCGCCGAAATGTTCTCGCAGAGAAGCCAAGAGTTACCCGATTTGCTATCAAGTGGTACGTTAGGCAGCAGCAGTGAACACCTGTCACTATCTAACTGTTTTTACAGGGACTCCGAGGCATCTGCTCCAGCCGAATTTCCACCTGAGCAACCCGAGGCAGACCTAGTCGCTGATGGAGATCAATATGGAGCTGAGGAGGCCGAGGACGAAGAGGAAGAGGCTGTCGAGGGCGGCGAGGTAGCAGCTGCTGATCCGGATGCCATGGAGCAAGATTCCGAGATGGCGGGAGCTGAGGGTGATGCTGCAGCCGAGGAGTCCGATGATGGAAGCGAGGATCTTGAGGCTGAGAGCAGTGGAAGCGAGGACGAGGAGCTCGAGGAGGAGGAAGAGGTTGCTGGCGAGGGCGATGCTGATATGGACATGGATGGTGTTGAGAAGCCTCACGCCAACGGCAGTGTTCCAGTTCAATCTGACGCTGTCATGGCTCACTGATTTCTCGATACCCATGACTTTACAAGCATACTTTGTTTAGATTTCGTTAGAGGGAAGTTTCGACGATGCCTTATGGATGAATGAGCCGCCTCTGCAGATAGCATGGAACGAATAAATGATCATTACAAGTACACAAATTTCCTTGGCGCGTCCTTACATGCGCCTTTGAATGAAAGCCATGTGAACAAAATTCAGAAGCCGATGGGTTTAAGTGTATCTGCACTTCTCAGCAGCGATAGAGCTACTACAGATTCCGTCGTATCCGCTCCGGGTCTGCTAGATTCTTAAGACGGAGGGTGGGAGTTTGGAGATTGATTTAATTTATACACCCGAATAGATCGGGTTGGGAGTCGAGAATGATTTATATTGCCGAGCTTCTGCTTCCAACCACAATCTGTTCATGAGCAGCAAAATTATACACCGGAACTGACGTTTCAATGAGAAGCTGGTTTCGCTGAGGCATCAAAATATTCGTGCTGCCGAAGAGGAGGTGCTGATTTGTGAACATATGGTAATTGGGGGTGTTACGTCCTATTTGTTGCTTCCATCTCCCCCAGTCGTCATTGGTAATTGGCTGAAAATCCGAGCAAAGTCACCCAAGTAATAATCGCAAAACCATCAGATTTCAATATTCTGAAACCTTGCCATAGGAATTCCAGAATTTCGTCGAAGACCAGGAAGACCAGGAAGGAAGTGGTCGTTGAAGTCAATACGCCGCGTTAGCGAGGAAACGATGATACTTCATCGTTTCACTCGCTTGCCCCCTTCAGGTTATCAACAATACTCAAAACCAGTGCAACATCTACATTTCAGCCGGTAGTTACAACAGGTCGAGGACTTCAAGAAAAGTGCAAAAGGAGACGGGATTTCGTCACGTGCCTAGTTTCTTCCCAGAAGTGGAAGCGGATCTGCGGCGCAGAGCTTGGCGCCACACGTTCTCCGCTTCTCACCGGCCAGCATGGAAATTGACAAGCATCATAAATTCACGTTCTCCATGGATTGGTTACCTATGATGAATTCTACAGTCAACAGTCCCTGAAGAGGTCTGGAGACCATTGCCCAAGGCTTGGAGCCCGAGGTAATGCGGCCCGATGTGCAATTCTCTGTCGGCCATGACCTGAACAGGCTCGACAGGCAGCCGCTTGAGGGGGCGGATGAGGCGCAGAGTTGAACCTGGAGATGCATACAACCAGGGTAAGCAGACCAGTAAAAGCAAGTCCAGCACGTAAGGTGATTGATTGATCGTGCATAGGTCACACATCGAAAGGCTGCAGTCTGACGGAGCGAGCCTTGCGGCTCCGCCAAGCTGGAGATATCCTGAGAAACTCCGTTCGCCCACTCTTTGCTTTCCAATCTTCTTCATGGATTCTCTCCGTTGTCACACCAATCTATCTCTTCGTACGCCTTGACACAAATATGACCGGAGTGCTTACCACAGAGGAGCTGCTCAAGAGGCTTGACGAGCAACACCAAGCGTACCTCACCACTTTTCGACTGGTCCACGAGGCTCTAGCCAAGACCGCATCTTCTGGACCACACCAAGTGCTGGATTCTCCAGTTTCCACATCCCTAAAAACGGCGAATTCCCATGCATCACCATCAAATGTGATGCTGAGTCGAGCATCGACTTTCCCCAGACCAGTCTCGCCAATACCCCCGCTATCACCAACTCCCAATTCGCCAGGGCTCTCAGTCGCAGTCCCGAGAAGACATAGACGATCCTTTACAGAACTTGATGGAGAGAGACCTGTGACAGTGCACAGTAGTGTGTTGACGGGGGACAGCGATGACAGCGACAATGACGACGAGCTCTATGTTCAAACCCCACTACCCTCTTACAAGTACGACTACGAAGATCTGCGCAGTCATCTGAAGACATATACTTTCAACGAGTACGGAGAAGTTCTGCTGGATACTGTGGTACATAATAAACGACTTCTGTGTCCGTCTCTCTTCCCAGAATATCCCGAGGACGAGAGATGGCATCTTTCGCACTATTCGGTATTTGATGTCTCGACCGATGGAGCCCCGCTTTCACGAAGAGAGGTTGTGAAGGATGGAACAACTTCAATTGACTCTGCTGTGTGGCAGGCTATCCAGGTAGGACAAGACTTTTCCTGGAAAATATAATTGCGCTGATGAAATGTAGGATTTAAACGCGGATCCGGATTCCCAAAGGCCTGCAGTAGGTCGAATTACCATAGTTCGAGAACCCTCTCCAGTCATGCTCGGCGCTCTGCATTTGGCAAACAACAAAGTCTTTGATATGGATGAGCTCTTCAAGTACTTGGTGGAAGAAGACAAATCCACCGTACGTCCTATTGCCCTTCTACGGCCTTGAACTAACAATCACAGGCGCATATCTCGGGTCGACCGTTTTCTCCCGACCACCGTCAACAAAGGTCCTTCGTATTCGAATTTGACTATTTTACAATCGTCGGGGATGAGGTACAACCAATGCCATGGCAACGATCTGATTCAGCCGAGAAGATACTCAGAAAAGGCGAAGGACATATCCCGATATCTCGGTGCAGTTCTGTCGTCGCATTGTCACTTGGGGGACATCCTATCAGGAAACTAAGAAACCCCGCTCGGAAGGCAAGGACCCAACATGGCTTTGTATATGACCCATGGGCTCCCTGGCAGGTGTTGAATATTCAGTGCTACCCAGATCACAAGCACAGCATGGATAGTCATGATTCTACTAAACACTATGTTAATGGCCCTGAAGCATTTCTACACACCCTGCTTACCGAGTTTCGCGATGCCCAGAAACGTTTTGAGGATATTTACAGAAAGATCAGCAAGCTTGTGATACCACCAGTAAGACCACCTCAGACACGATGTGACGTAGACAACAACTCCACCAGAGCTACTTGTGCGAGACCCCATTGTGACGAAGGCTAACTGGACAGGCCGATTTCATGTTCAACGGAGATATGAGAGACAAATTACTATTTGAAGACGCAGACTTCACATATTCCAGACGATATTTCTGGGCCTATCAAACCCTGGGTTTGATGAACGACAGCATCAAAGCCATCATGGATGCATACGAAGACACGTTTACAGACGACGTCTGGGAAGGAAAGCACAAGAGTCTATGGCCAATGATCGATCAGGATTCCCCTCGAAATTTCTACTGGCGAAAGAGGATGGCAAGTCTAAAGAAAGAATTCGACAGGGAAATGAAGAACATGTTTAAACTATTCGAGGAGAACGACGATCGGAGGAAGGAAATTCGAACTCTGCGCGATCAGCTCTTCTCAGGTACTTCGGTGCTGGAGAGTAGGAAGAGCGTAGAACTTTCTGCTGTCACTATTCTTCAAGGCCACAACATCAAACTTCTAACACTGGTAAGTCCCAAATCTCATATTGGCAGTGAGGTCTCGCTAATAAGACACAGGTCTCAATATTCTTCCTTCCCCTCACATTCGTCACGTCAGTCTTCGGAATGTCAAACATGCCAGATAAGATAGAATTCACGGACTTCGCCATCACTATGGTCGCTGTGTGTGTCCCGTTCTTTCTCCTCATCGGTTCCCTCAACACCACTTCCGGCATGGAATTCTGGCGCACCAAATGGCACGTCTTGCTTGCATGGGTTTTTCGCAACCCAGAACTGCTACTTGAGGGAAACCGAAAACCAGACAACGGAAACAATCCTTGTAAGTTCACTCCCATTAACACACCCCACACAGGAGAAATGCTAAGTCAGTGAATAGCAGTAGACTTCCGCAAAAAGCGCACCTTCTCAGCTACAGAAGCCACTCAAGCAATCAACATCCGCAAAGCGCAAGTCGAACTCCGAAAACGCTCATCCATCTCCCTCAGCAGTATCAGAGACCAAGGTTCCTCATCCAACACACCACCGCAGATCGAGGTCTCCAGGGAAGCAGACAGCAGTGCCCAAACTTCGAACACTCCAACTCCGCCGAAGGTAGTGTCGCATGTCGTATCTCCGATTACGTCGACAGAGAAGAAGGAGAAGCCAGTGCCGAGAGACAAAGGTCTTTCATGGTGGCAGAGATTGAGGATGACGAGGAAACCTAGTCTGGGTCAGGAACTGAATGTATGATATCGCACGATACGAATTGTATTCTCACTCATTCCAAAAAGAAGTGAAATGCCTTCCCACCAGCTCGCAAACGCCGTCTCCACTGCTATCTGGACTTTTGTTCCGTCCCATTCATTCCATCGATTCATCTCAACAATTTTCACGGACATGGGCTTCCTTCTGATATGAGGAGGAACGAAGGATTGAGACCTACACCTCTTTGACATTTATGTAGCTCACGTACAGTAGTATTTTCATCAAAAAAATAAGACAAACCAACAATATCAGTACGTCCAGATTTCCTCACAGTTCTTCCGGATCCATCGATCAGGTATATTTGTTTAGTTATATTTTTATTCGAAACTTAACGTGCTAATGATATGAGATCTCTAGAACTAAATCAATGTATTTTGCTTTGGGACCCATTCAAATCTTTTTCGCCTATTTGGGCAGGTAGGAATCCTACTTCACCTATGATGTACCTGATCTCAACAACACCCTTCTTTATGACGCCAGTCGCTTTTGGTCTCGACCTCATAGGATCTGCTCATTCCCTGACACTACTGGTGCTTGTATAGTAGCGTGCCCAAATGAAGTCTGGGGAGTAACATACATCCAAGATCGACGATCGACGATCTTCATGATTGCTACTGTTAGTCCAACACAAGTAAATTCGTATTTCCCAACAAGGCATGCAGCTTGGAGCTCCCTAACTGCTCAATGACAACAAGGTAGACTGTTAGTTCCTCATGTCTACTGGGCCGCTTAAAACCATTTCCCCAGAATTCTTATGGGTGAATTGCTAATCGTTGGATCGTGGTGAACTGATGATGGCAAGAAGTTGAGACTCTCACAAGCGAGTTTGGGCCACACAACAGTGAAGCTATTCTTGTTGGAGGGTTGTCAATAAGGAGGCTCTGCAGTGACTGTGAGAGGTAAATAGTAAGTTAAGGCTTCTAGTCGAGAGTGCTTCTCTACCTCTATCCTCCTCGAACCCGCATTCAATCTCATAGTACTACTCTCTCAACATTCTTTCAGTCTTCTTCTAATCCGAGTCCAATCTTTCTCAAACCTTGTTTAGATATCAATAAATAATCCACGAAATATGACAGTACCTACCACGCAGCAGTTCAGGCAAAATTATCTACCGAATATACGCACGGAGACGTGCGCCAGAAGTAGAAGTTGCTTAATTAATTTTAACATCAAACTTACTTCTAAGCAGCTCAGAATGAGGCTTGGCTCACCCGAAGGAAGGGAAGCTAGGTACATGGTAAGCTAGGAGCACATCTCTCTCCTCAACATAGGGGTGATTGGATCCCAAAACTGGATTCTGTACGTGAATATTGAATAAGCTTAAACAAACTTAAGTCTAAGTCATCTGGCGTCGCGGCACAGCGGCGCCACCCCGCAATCTGAGAGCTACTAAGACAACACCAGCGTGCGGGGTGATGTGCAGACATTAGTCTCATAGGATGTTATTGTTGATAGCTTTCTTGGCATATTTCTGTCTTTCCAGTCAAAAGGCTTGAAAATCCCACGTGTTGCACGTTCTGGAGATATTTCGGACGTCAAGAACTGGCTTGGGTGATTCCCCTCGATGCTTCGCTCAAATGTATCTCCGCATGATGTGCACGATGGCTTCAACTTCCGTGACAGTTTAGTGGCTAAGTTTGTTAAGCCTAAATCCCTACTCGATGGTTACTGTTCTTTGGTGTGAATCTTGCACATGGCAATGCGGTAATAATGAAAGCATGAGGAATTATGTACGTAGAGATGAGTTATTTCGATTCGAACCATTGGCTTCTACGTTCTCTTGCAATGGATATTGTACGTGAAGGTTGGATACAAAAGAATGCCAGAATCCCAATGGTCAAGAGCATCAATAACAACACATCTTCATTTTACAAATATTCAATCGTTTTCAATACATTCGAACTCTTTCTTCTACACAAATTAACATGCATTCTCTTTCTCTCGCTACGGCTGCCGTTGCCATCCTCTCTTACACTGTGTTGCAGATGACTATAAGGGCGACGGGAATGTTGACTTGTCAATCGGATCCGATGGACCTATCTTCCTTGGTAAGTCACTCTAAGCGTCACTCATATTCCACCCTCTCTGATCAAAAACCAGGTGACCAAACCCCCTGGTCCGTCCTCGACTCCCTCAACCAACATTGCAACGGCTAAACCTGCAACGCATCTCCCTGGACGATCGCCACGCAATGGACCAACAGTGCATCCGGCAGCAACTCCCCAACTAACATTAACGCGGGAACCATCACAATCAGCGTTATCGATGCCACTATTTCTAAGGACAACGATCTCGTATGTATGATCGAGACTCTCAAGAACCTCACTTCGCAACCCCAGATTCACAAAGTAAAGACAGAGCACTGCTGTCCCGGTGATGATGCGTTGTGCAAAAACAGGACCTGCAGATGCGATCTGCAGTATTCGGTATATAACCCTTATTCTGTACGACATGATGGCACCTCCCCTCCATCCAGAATCAGACGGGCCGTAACTTGTAACCGTGATGAGAATCCTGCTATCGACCAGTACAGCACTGCAGTTATGTCCATCAGGAGCTTCATCTTTTTTTTTACGTTAGAGGAACCAAGAAACTTATGATATTACGCAGGAACTTTCTACATCCGAGTGAATGACGATGCTGGCAACCTCCGTAGCGAGATTCGCGTCAAGCTTGAGGCTGGTGTGAATGATGACGAGTTGTCTAAAACACTCTGCTCGGACTTGGCTACTGCTGGATCAGATGTGGCTGGCGCTTGTAGCGGAGGAGCTGGCCTGGCTGCTGGTAGGTCCTTTCTTTCTCAATCTATTCCTTTTGAACCTGGTATACTAAATCTAATAGGTCGATCCAGGCTTCTCTCTCGGTGGACCCGTCTGTGGCGCGCTCTAAGCTGCTTCTACAAAGCCTCTAGGCTCTACAGACGCGTAGAGCTACAAGAGCGCTGCTTGGATATCATGAATATTAACTTTCGCTTGGACTGTTCGAGCTGTTTGTTTCCTTAGTCTTAAGTCGAATTAATCTCTTACAAGATCACCAAAATGATCTACACCAAATTATTTAGTGATGGCTTCTTATACCTGGTAAACTCGTTTTGAAAACCGAGAGGTGCCTCATTCACAATTTCTTTCCCTAAGAGGAACAATTAATCCAAAATATTGTTGGATGGGGAAGGGATTCGCACTCTTCCCATTTCTCTATACTTCGCATGGCTCGTCTGATCAAATAGGAAAGCTCTTCACATGGTCTACCCTCATGAAGTCCCTGTCTCACTAACTTACTTCTTGACTCCATCAGCCTAGACCTTCATATGGGTCTGAAAAGGGTGGCTAGACCTTTGTTTATTTGTGGTTCCTCGGTATTGGACACTTATCAGACAGCGCAGGATCTGAGATCTCGGCGTGAAAGTTCGATGAATGTGTTAAATGGATCAGGGAAACAAGCGGTAACTTACGAGAATCTGGGAAGGTAACGGATCATACAATTTAGAGTGCTTTCACATTTAGGGAATGAAGCCAGAAGATATTTTGCTTCGCTAATATAACTAAACATTCGAAACCTGTAGACCACAAAATCCACAACCTTCGGCGGAGAAATTGCTTCCCGGCATTTCAGGAATATCAATCGTTCGGGGTTTTTTTTTACAATATCCGTGAGTTTTAAGGTTTTTGTAGGAATATTAACGGATATCCATAGAGTAAGATTCCCTGCAAGTATGGCAACATCAAACCAGACTATTCAAAAGACGCATTCGATATCTACCTAAACTCCAGTAAGTTCCACATATCGCTTGACCATAAGGGTCGTATTCGATTCGCTAATGATCCTCATCTACTACGCATCGTTCAGTGGCTTCTACGAGACCCCATGTGGGACCAGGAACACATAGCTTCTACTCAATCCAGACCGTCAGATCGAAAATGAGAGTTCAAAGGGCTTCTGAACCTTTTCTGGAAAGAAATCTCTGCGAATCTGGGATACGGTAAACGAAATTGGTCCTTTGATTCGTAAGCTTCCGGATATCTTCGAGGCTGAGGTATTGAGTGGACAAAGACGGTTGCCTGAGAATAGCAATTGCGTATAAAACACTGTGGGATCATCGCCGTCGTTTGAAGATCTCCACAATGCTCTAGGCTGTGTCACATTAGAGAACTTTCATCGTACAGAGTCAATTGCCCCTGGTTGCATTGGAGATCTTATATATGAATCCCTCTTTATCCTCCGAATTGCTTCGAGATTGGACCTACTATAGCTCGGAAGGTCTGTGTCAAGCTTACACGACATTCGTTATTAGTTCGGGGGTTATATCGATGGTCGTCTAACATGGTGATATGATCTGTTCCGTTGTCAACGTTGACGACTGCATCCCTATTGTTCGTTCAGACATGGGAACTAAAAAGCTCGGTCTTTTTTGGTCAAGCAATAGTTCTTCACGTATCTGATCCCTCTAGCTCACAGATTGCGCTTTCTCAATTTGAAGCCAGTATGTCAACATTTTTACGAAATTGTTTTGTAGGTTTTAACTGATTAAGTCAGACAGATCGAAGAACTCCAGCCTCGGAATGATCGTTGATCTCGAGACCCTGTTACTACTGATGAGGTTATTTCAACCTTTCGAGATTCTCAAGCAGGTATGCTTCCAATTATCCCTATTTGATGCGGGCACTAATGATTCGTAGTTTATGTGTCATTTGTGGTCTTCTTCTATTTTATCTTTGACATTGCTTTGGATAGGAACTTGAGTGCGCTTTGCGCGTGGGTCCCTGTTGTGTACAATTGCTTCTCTTATTCCGATAAAGCACACAGCCTCTCATTAGGACGTATCATGTTTTGTAGAGGAGTGTACCAATAATTCATCTATCTTAGATGGATCTTTCGATCTTCGCTTTGGAAATTCCGTAACTCACCAGCCCATCACTGAGCTATCCCACAAAAGCTCTCGCAGCCTCCAGCAAAAACTCCGTCGTCTCTTCCGGCCTACTCAACATAGGCGCATGTCCACTCTCCACCTCTCTCATTTCCACCTCACCACCCTGCTCCCTCGCCATCCCCACCAGCATCTTCTGCACCTCAAAAGGTAACCCCCTATCCCCTTTCGTAGCCAAAAACCAACACGGCACATCCTTCCACCCGGCATAAACGAGCTCTCCCCCCTCATTTAACGACTTCAACGACTGCTTCGTCACCTCTCCAACCCACATCGCTCCCTCCTCAACTGGTAAATCGTGATAGAACAACTCCCGTATACCGTTAGCATCGATAGTGAATTCCGCAAACCCGGATGAGGAGATTTCCCAGAATGGAGGCGGTTTCCCACCACCGCTAGTGAGGAAATCGAAGCCGGTTGCGCAGAAGCCGGTGGCTATCATAGCGAAGCCGATTACATGACCATTTGCCCCTTCATCCATGTTTTCTCCCTCTTCTCCTGACTTTGGCTTCGTCAAGCCTCTCATGGCGCTTGCGCCGGGGAGACTCCCATATGACCATGTTACGACGATGACATCTCGGCCTTGCGTTGTTTCGGATGTTATCGCTGAGCGGACAGCGTTCAGGTCGTCTGAAAATGTGGCGGAGGAATCGCCGAGTGTGGATGGTAGAGTAGGTGTGAGAGACTTGTAGCCGTGTGTTGAGAGGTTGGAAGTCACTTTTGACCAGCAGCTTGCTTTGTGCCATGCACCAGGGACGAAGATGAACGTTGGTTTTGTGGTGGACATTGCGACTTTTGATGGAGAGGCAGAAATAAGCGTGTTGTTTTGTTGACTTTTTTTTGTGATGTTGACAATTTTTGAGGCCAAAAATAGACGAAGAATCTCGATGAAGTGGATGATTTTCAATTCGCAACCTCAGCAGCAAACAAATAAAGTAAACACAATAAAGGAACACAATAATCTAACTTGTTTCCAAATCCCAAATAAACCGGAGCCCAATCCCTTCATATACCCCTCTCTCCTCCCTTCCTTCCAGTCTCACAAAACCTCTCGCCCGCATTTCAACGGACTTAAACCCCAGCATAAGCCTCCTTTGCCTTTTCTTTTTCTCCTTTCCCCGTCATATCGTCGTCTGACCCTGAATCCTTTTCGCGACTCTCGCCTAATTTCACCAACCCACCCCCGCCCTGAGCAATGTTCCGGGCAGAATCGGGCATCGCAATACAAGGAATGTAGTCAACATTTCTTGCTGGGTAACCAGATTTGGATAAGTGGGTGTTATGGGGATAGTACACTCTGCAGTTTGTTGCTTCAGTGCGGGGTGGTGAATTATTGAAAGGCTGGAACTAAGAGGCGTCATATATGATCACAAAGGCGGTTGCGATGTGGTAAAGTAAGTAGAGGAGCCAGAGATATAACATGGAGAAATTATTAATTAGGGTGGATATTAAGCCGACGCGGATACTGAGATTATACTGCTATATATAGGTGAGCCACCAATGTTAACGGAGAAGAATATCATGTTAACTTGACTTGTCTTGAGCTTTCAATTCTTGTGCACCATGAATACAGTTTCAAGTAAGAGACCCTCAGAGGACGCAGAAAGATCCCATATGCATTCAACGCTAAGGGTTTTGATTTATCTTGAATTGCGATATCAATCCGACGTAAAAGATAATCTCCAGTATCCACACAACCTCAACGCCAAATTCTAGACCGAACGCCCCTCCCTGCCCTAGCCACCAGAAATGAAGAAATGCATCCCTAGAACCACTTCCCAGTAATCCCACCAAGAACCATATTACGCTTCTGCTTCGAAACGTATTTGTTCACATCATCGGCCCAGCCCTGGCTATTATCTAGCATCTTGTCGGTACTATCACCCATGATGTTGAGTTTCTCCGTCCGTTCATTCAGCTGTCTGGTCATGTAATCGCCCCATCCTTCAGACGATACCGTGCCAGGAGCCGCGCGACTTGATCCTTGCCCAGCAGAGCGCGCTCGGTCTTCTGCTGCCGCGGCTGCCATCATGCGTTTACTTGGTGGACGTTCTGGTCCACCGATGAGCAGATCCAGGTCGGTTGGACTGACGTATTGTGTACCTGCGATCCATTGCATGTTGGAGATGGTCGGACGGGAAGGGATCAAAGCCTCAGGGTTGAAAATCTTGTCGTTGGACTTGGGGAGTCCATGACCGGTACCCCAGACGCTGAGCATGGCTATTTCTGAAGGGCCAGTCCAGCCAAAGATGTCACCTGAGCTGGTAACAATTGAGTTAGTGGTTCTTGTTTTGTCGAGCATGGCGATGGGTGCAATGCCGATTTCTTTGAGGGCTGGGAGAGAGAAGGCTCGTGTTGTACCGTCGCCGAAAACGCCAACCAGAGCGTGGCCGCGATCTTCGAAGTCCACTACGTTGGCAGCGTCGCAGAGGAAGTCATCGAAGGTCTTGTGCGCTCCTTTGGCTGTTGCTGGTTTGAAGATGCGGACTTCCGTTTGAGTAACTTGAGAAGTGTTAGCATGGGTTGCGATCTGATTACGGATAGGGCTGGCTAACCAGCTACAAGTGTGCCATGAGTCTGTTGCCCTGTTCGGAGGGCCCCAACAGCGGCTCCAGTTGCCAGTGCAAGTTTTCCGGTATCCGCAACGATCGGGGTTATAGAGATAATCTTGTCCGCTAGAACAGAAACGCCGGCAAATTGGGCAGTATAGCCTCCATTTGGTTGGGGAAGGATTTTGAGGGTGATAACCTTGCCGAGGTTCGTCCCCACGAAGCATGCAATGCTGGAGTAACTATCTCCTTCAAGAGTCATGACTCCGAATTCGATCTTAACAGCCCAGTCTGGTTTACTAGAAGTCTGACTACTCCCTTTCTTCATGAAACTGCTACGCTTGTCAGACTTGACAAAGTCGGACATAGCAGAGCTGAAAATGACAGCTGGGCCACGCAGATCGATGATCGACAAGAAACCCCCTTCGGACCCCATAGTTACAAAGCCAACATCAGACATCTTGACTGCAGTGATAGGCCCTTTTGCCATATCATACAGCACAAAAGGCTGTAGGCCTTCCTTCAGTGACGACTCGGCGCGAGAAGTAATATCTGTGATGCCACCTGGGATAGTCTGCATAGCATTTGGCGCATCCCGTCCGAAAAGCTTGTTAGCTCCCCATCTGTAGATTAATACTTCGCCAGAAGCGATACCAACGGCTAACTCCCCTGTACTGGCACCCATACTCAAGGAGGTAATGTTCACATCGCCGTACCGGTCAAGAGCTCTTGCAATGTCCACTTGCAGCGTAGCATTGTTCTCAATTTCATCGTCATGGCCAGCATCCCAAATCCTGACAGTGCCATCTCCGTGAGCCATCTGGATGATATTGCGCGCCACGTATCTTCTCAGATTTTTGGTTCCTTCTGCACCACCACGAACTAATTGGGGTCCTTGCTGGCGGTTCTCAACCATACCAAGCCATCGTGTTCGATCCACTGGAGTCATTGACATAGAAGTAACGAAAGGATGAACGAATGAAACAGAAGGATGAAGCTGATTGGTAGGCGATATGGGGTATCCGCTTGGGAAAGATAATGTGATGAGCTCTCCTGAGGAAAGGAGCGCAATCACAGCGATCGGATCTTGAGCCCCAGCAAAATGAGGCGAAGTGCGAGGAATAAGACAGAAATCAACGATCTCAGCGCCAGGTGGCGTGGGAAGAAGATGTGTTTTCTTCGCTTCCAAATGTGTGGATAGAATCTGCCATGTAGATGTGGAATAGACTGGAGTAGGGCCTAGCTCTAGGAATGAAAGTCCCTTTTCAGTGACAGTTGTTGGCATGCCTCCTGCGACGAGAATTCCAGTATCATCCGGGTTGGCCTTACAGCACCATGCAATCTTGGAGAACTGCTCTTTTATGGCAAACGTGCCTGGTGTATTCCCAAAACTGTTGGACTGTTGACCAGGCTTGTCAACATGGGAGTCTGAGAGCGTCCTGGCCATCACAATACGGCCATCCTTGGGATCCCAAAATACGAGACTCTCGTCATTGTACGCCGTGCCAACAAATGTGCCAGTAGGATGCCAGAAAACATGTACCAATTGTGGCTTCCGGACGGTATTGTGTGACAAAGGATCAGCATTTCCCCCAGGCGCCCCCACGGGTACTTCGTACTCAAAGTACTTGATGGGTTTGTTCTGCTTAAACGAGTATATTACAGCTCCCTCATTGTATCCGATCAGGAGCTGGCCAATGTCCCGGGGATGTAACTGCATAGAAACAATAGACAGAAGTCTAGATCTTGGACTTCGTTCCCTCCAGAAATTTGGTAATCGTAGAGGGGCTAACTTCTCCCTGTCCAGATCGTATGCGATTATCTCTCCATTCTGCAGTCCAATCAACGCCCAGTCAAGCATGGGATCTGTGACGAGCGTCGTCACAATTCCTGGCGGCGTATATGATGCCAACTTCTTCTGATGTAAGAGGTCCCATATTATGATTTCGTTCTTCGAATCGAGACTTATGAGGCGGTCGGAGCAGAACTGGAGTATCTTGACGGAAGCTCGGCGGGGTAATGTGAAGCTGACTTGCACGCGCCGCTGTCCAAAGATATATATTTGTCCGCTCCCAAAGTTCGACTCGTTCGTGCCTATCGCAAGGAGGGATTGTACGGGATCGTAAGCTAAAGACCTGGGTGGGGAGTGAATTTAGCAGTGAGCTTCCGCGGGGTCCGTTGGGCTTCAAACATACCCAATCTGCGAGTTAATTCCATATCGAGCTTGGTCGTCTGGAGCAAACAGTTCTGGTAGAATACCAGTAGACAAATCTTTCTGTATACCAGCTTGCTTTCCGCGTAGGAAGCCGGCCATTTTGATAAGGTGGGTTGCATGTGCTGGTGGTGTTGTTGACTCGCATGACGTGAAAGGACCCTAGCTCACGGTTCGTCATCCCGCCCTCAGCTCAGCGACGATCATGTGACTGGCAAGACAATTGGAACTTCTGGGCGTTCTGAATGGCTTATTCGTATTCTTTATCTTCAATGTTAGAGTCTTGAATTCATCATTAAATTACAATCTTTCTGGAGCTTCTGTTCAGGTTGCTACACCACCTTGCAGAAGCAACACTAGCTGGCAACAAAGTGGAGCCATTCCATAGGCATACAATTTCAATAGCAAAGTAGATAAGAAGATCAATTTGTGACCAAAGAAGATCATGAAGAAAACGCGTTTCCTTAATATTCATTAACGAAAGTTCCAGCCAAGGTTGTACATGTTCTGTCTATGTTTCCGCCTCCAAACTGTTGACTTCTGAGGACAAATTTATGGCTGCCTGCTTCCGATCTAAACATGCTTGTTAGTACATACCATCACATGTGCTACAGATACTCCATATGGGACTCGAAAGAATTAAAGAATTTTCAAGAGTTTCTCGTCGCCCAGCTTTCTTCTTTTTACCCAGTCAGGAATTAATATCCGATATTGAAGTAGGAGAATGTCTCTCGGCACACTGCGTATGCTGTTCGCCGACTCGAGAATACCACACTTTAGTTCTCAAATCAACAAATATGCAGGTATTTTACTTTGCATACTGTGTCTTAAAGTATCAGGGCTAAGATTCCTCAATATTTTTGGAACTGTCCTCGGTAGCGATTTTTGTATGCAAGTGACCGCCTGGACTCAGTAAGCACTTGAATGAGGAATGATACCACTACACAAACAGTTCATTCTTTGCTTTGCATCATAATAATCTACAGTTGATATGATTACAGCCCTAGTTTCACGTTGGTTGCTGTTGGAATCATCTTACGTTAATAAATCCACGATACAAAATTTTCCGAGAAAAGGTGCTGGAGGTTAGCGATGCACCAAGATACTGTAAACAACAAACGGATCCATGAGGATGTTTTGCTTCAACCCATACCTAGGCAAAAGTATCCAGGATTTATTTAGGCCGGCATCTGCAGATCCTTTGATTTTCATTTGACTTCATTTGTCTTATTTCATCTTCTGATCTTGCAAGAACAAAACTTGCTGCCGGCTATGAAAGCTCGGACAAGCCGATCTCGCAACCGAAGTCCATTTCTTTTATTGAACTTCTTACAAAAATCAACCCTAGAGACGAGAGACACCGAACCGGGACCAGCCAAGGTTACAAGTAGCTTCTGAACTTCTCACAAGTACAATCAATCCCCCAAATATAGCACAAATTAAAAAGTACTGCAACAGTCAAGGCACAGCAAAATCATGATGCTGTTGATCAACTCCGGAGGCCAAGGCTTTCGATGTCTTAAGTTACTACTGATATTAATAGACTAAATAAAGAAAGTTACCGCATCGTTTAAAATCCCTGGAGGCCCAGGAGTTCCCAGAACTTGAAAGAAATGGCGACGGACGACTCTCCAACGCATGTGGTGCATTAGCGGAAGCCCTAGTCTGTCGGCTGCAAAAGTTGCCCAGACTCCAACACCGGTGTGCGTGTTGACTAGGGGTGCTGATGCGGCAGGAGGGATGACCCTCTGCATGATCGGACGAATAAGCCCCGTTAGGATAGACTGGTGGGCAAAATACCGAGTTCCAGGCGTGAGGCCAGCGATATTTGTGCGTGCCAAACTTGATTCGAGCGTCCGTATCGAGTCGAATCCTTGGAGATTGGCCATGAAGGTTGGAACAGGTAAAAGATGATCTGGGGCCGTCGTGTATAAGTGAAGACTAAATAGGGACAAGGCATCCATAAATATAACATCGCGTTCTGCCTTGAAATATATGCGTGGGCCGTTCTCTATGCGCAGAAACTCCGGATTGAGTCTCAAATACTCATGCCGAGCCTCGTGATTTACACCAAGCTGCGCAACTCCACTTACATTGTTAGGGAATACTCGATTGATAAATATCTGAAGAACTTACAGTCCGCCAGCGCCAGGAACACATGTCCAAGTCCAGCGGACATAGGCACGAGTGCCTCCTATCGCACGAACAGCTGCTGAGCCAGGCCAGCGTGACATGGGCGGTACGTATGTTGGGGTTCTACAACGAACAACAACGTCGATTATTCGTGCAGAATCTTTCCCTGCGGCCTCTTTCCAGATAATGATACGTAGCTCGGGTGGTAAAGATCCAAAAAGGCCAAATACCTGGAGTGCCATAATTACGAGGATGAGGGGAGGCGATGTTGTACATAAGAGACATCTGGAAGCAGAGGTTGAGATTTGAGAATTGAATAGAAAAACAAAGCTGAGGTGACAAAGGCCAATGCGAAGCCATTGTACAGCCGGATGCGGCAAAGAACTGGGGTTGGACTCTTTGTTCTTCTGTAGACTTCTGATTTCTTTTAAGGTCTCCTTGTCCTATGTGATACTGTAGCTTGAAAAAGTTAGGACGAGTGGTAATTCAGAGCGAACTGAAAATCGACCAGGCGAAAAATATAGCCACGTAAAATCAAGTAGCATTTTGAGTATATTCGTAGTCAAATAGTTCGAAACTCTCAACTGGAGGGTCATCAAATCTGAAGCGTCAGATAGGGACAATAGATGTTCCAATGCCGATTTGTCTGCCAACACCACAAGACAAAGACCGAATAGATGATCGTACTCCGTATCTAACTTGATACCCTCAAGTTGAATTACCTCCTCTCATCACGACCAGGATGATTCAACTTGAATTGATCTAACAGAATTGCATCCATGCTGCCAGTTGCTCTTTACTATCCTATGCAATGATAGTTTCGCACAGATCGAGCACTTGCAAACCGGCAAAACTCCCTCCTCCCTAGACTGGACTGGTCGCGATCCCTAGAAGACACATAAGAGCCAATGCTCTCCGCAGCTGACTCATCATACCAAATCACCCTGCCATGTTTGTTGAAGGTGTCATTATCGCTGTTGTGAGGGTGTGCTCGTCACAGTACTACCTCCAGCAGCGAGCCCAATATCATCTGTTCCAGTCCCTTGAGCAGTAACCAATCCATCCACATCATCGATACTCCCTATCCTCGTATATGTGAAGGTACTCAAGTAGTCCTCGTGCCGCAGTACAAGGGTATGTGAGCCGTAAAGCATGAAGTCGCCCACTCTGATAGTGCTATAATTGGATGCTAAAGTTGGGAAGTCGACAAGTTATTAATTACGATTGAGGTCGGATATTTGAAGGTTCAAAGGGAGGAGAGCATGGAGCGCTGAGACGGTGGGATTGTCGAGTAGTGAAGCAGTGATGAGCCGATGAGCCGATGGCGACGTGAAGAGACATAGCGTAATTGTTGCTTGTAGACATCTTGGAAGTGAAGATGCGCAAGTACTGGCGGGGAAATTCGAATCAAGATGACCAGAACGATGTTAAATTTGTCGCTTTGAAGGTTGGAGAAGTCGAAGATTGACTTATATGGGACTTCAAGAGATAACCTGTCAGCAAGCTTCAGAGCTCGCAAGACGAGATGACTGGCCGATATCAATTACTTTAACCTTCCATCCCATATTTAGTACCCATATCTCCACCTGTATTTGGTTGGCGATATTTACTTCAAGTATCAGCCTCCATGCTCTTACTAGTAAGCAGTCGTCTGCATTAACACCGATTCTATAGTTTGAATTCAGTCAGAGGAAAGGTCTTTCCCAGAGGTGCTTAGTCAGGGTTTATTTCTAATGACAGGGATAGGATCTAGCCCTTCTCTTATGCTTTATGGACATGTCGATCAAGAATATATTTTTCTTTTGTGACAAAAATGGTTCGGCATCTCTGGAAATGGTAACAAGTCACAGGGCAACTCCTTCATGATCACACTGAAGATTGGCGTATTCTCACGTTGGGACTCATTGGCCCTGAAGCATACCGTAAGCATCAAGACAGGGGTGTTGAGTTTTCCTTTGAGGATCGCTTCTTGAAAATGCAGAAAATGCAATTGGCCGGGTTCAATTATGTTTCCTATTTCTCTGCTTTTTTCTTGGATCTTGGGTTGAGCGACATTCTACGAAACTGTCACATGATGTAACGCGACACTCGTAGGTCGAGTTCATACCGACTATGAAATGTAGTAGGACTCGCATGAAGTCGTAAGGTTCAATATCCAGGGTGATATGGGTAGGAGCTATATTGTGATTGCGAGGCGTCAGATAATAAATTGTTGTATATAATGAAATAACGGTCCTTCTGCCATGTCATTCCAGATATCATGGCACTTTGGCGGAGTGGTTAACGCGATGGCCTGCTATTCGTATGAACAGTAATGATAGCCATTTCCTTCGGGAGCGAGTGTTCGAATCACTCAGGTGTCGGTACTTTTGAGATTTTTTTCATGGTGAGAAGTCAGGAAAATTCCAGTAGCGACTTTTTTCTCCAGTCGTCTTAGCAACAGCTTTCTCTTGCCGATAAGCGAGCGCTATCTCAGCCGTACTAGGAGGGACGGCTAGTAGGTAGCTCCCGGCAGCCGGTCTACGTTATTGTCCGCACACCAAACACGCGAGGCCGTAGAAACTGAACAGACGACCCCTTTTTTAGCGTAAGCCTCCGAGCGTTTTCTGTTAAAAAAAAATTCTTTGAAAAAAGACAGTATTATTTAACGAAAGGTATAGAATAATAGTCCTGTTAATTTTTAAATTAAAAGCATCTTATACTTGCGTTGAAATAAACCTGTGCAAAAGGCGTTTGTTTTGGTGTGCGGATAAAATCGTAGACGGGGAGGGTAGGACGACAGCTGACTTCTTTCTACCTACCTAGACCTTTTGGTCCTGCACCCAAGTTACATCGCACTACTTCTAGCTATCTGCACCAACAGCAACTAGACATATGTAAAGTAAGTAATATACTTCCAAGTTGGTGAGTTTGAAGGTACAAGCTCATGAGGAGATATTAAGCAACGTTGTTGATGCACAAGTCTGATGGGGGCGGTGCAGCCCTGGCCTCTCAGAGGGCTGTCCATAGCACCAACTGCGCAATTTCGTAACCGTAACACCAACTAACTTACTTCCTTGGGAGGGAGTGGATGAAGTCTCCAATCATGCCATACTTTGCGGAGGCTTCCTGCATGCTCATCATGATTTCATCTTGAGAATTGATCAAGCAAACTTCTATGCCGCAATCTTTGTATCAAGTATTCAGTCAGTTGCAGGACATACTTTTCAGAGAGTCAGTCGGGTGACACACTGGTAAGAGTAGCCTCGCCACTTGCTCATTGGAAACTGTAACTTTCCTGATCCTGATCCTAGTACAAACATGATGCTCGCCGTCGTAGCCTGACGTCAGTAAGAAAGTTGTTACCCGAAGAGGAGGCGTCCATCATTTTATAGACTCCCAGTTACCCAGTCCATGTGGATGGAGTCTCTTCGCGAAATCCACTCGCTTATTGCCTGGCCATCAAAACAAAATACCCCTTTCACTCGCGATGCACTTCAATCGGCAGCGAAAGTCACTCACTAAATCTCAAATCTAACTTGCGAGCATTCAGTTTTCAGGAAGGCGATTGCGTAGCAGCATGTGAACAGTAGTCAAGATGTTGACCATCTACGCTGCAAGACCCTCAAAAGTTCCAGTTCCGATCGAATGCCGAATGAGAAATATATACTTTGATTTGCAGCCTCGGCCCCAGCTATAGTGAATGACGATTTGATGGCTCAGAATTCAAGATCCTCGATACCTGGAGCTTTTCAGGAGGCTGCTACCCCACACAGATATCAACATCACAGCCGCATCAACGATTCCATAACACGACCACTGCTTCGGCACCCTCCATGGATTGGCCAACTTCACAACTTTCGTCACAGTCTTAGTTTGTGGATGGCAACGATGAGATACCAGTCCAGGTTTCATCCACAAGCCACTGATTGCATTTCCAGCGCTAAAGTAGCTCGAGAAGAACACACAGCCCTCGAAAGGAATGAAACGTAGAATTCCAAGTACACGTCACACTGCCGAGTACTACAAGCTACATCAAGATCTCCCTGCTGAGGATGTACGGTGAATTACTTGCCAACAAGATAGTCGAAGTATAACTCTACGGCAAAACTAGTAGGGGAGCGATTCCTGAACCGTCTAATTTGCCAACATATTGGCAGAACATATTCATCTATGGTCGGACGACATCCTGCCATCAATGCTAAATGAGTTCGACATCTTGATCAACTATTACATGGACCTAACCAAAGAGTCATGCTTGGTTCTTGGTAAGCCGCCGACTGCCACCAAGAAATTTCAAAAGGCACGAAAACAAGCTGTGGACCAACTGAATTGGCTCACGACGACAGTGAGACTTGATAAGGATGACATACACAAAGTAAATGGTGGATGATGTTAGACTGCCTGATCCGGAGTCGAATGAACCTAGTGAGATGGAGGTCCGGCGGAATTCATGGCTGAATGGCAACCAGCAAAGCGTACAGGATCACATCCAAGGTCGCAGGGGCAATGGAGAGTATCGGAAGAGGAGGAAGTATGATGCTACAACTGATCCCTATAAACAACAAATAAGTTCCCGTAATGTTTTATAGAATTACCCGTGGCTTTTCACGAGCATCGACTTGAGGAGAGGCGTGGAAGACCAAATGAATGGATGTCTGGATATCTAGCGTTCGCGAGGCTCCTGTCAGGAAGGAGATCTATCATGAAGGCTACTGCAAACGTAGCGTGCAGAAGCAGCCAAATTTTTTTTTTTTTGCAAACCTCTCAACTCAGTCCAAAAGATATTTCCCCACTCTCTCCCAATTGGTTGACGCTGAGTGGCCGACTTCAAACATGTGACTTGGGGGCTGAGATGTGGACCTCGCCAGTTTGGTGGTAGGTCCCGTACCCAAAGAAACCAGAGACTGTCACTTGGACATGAGCCCTGGGATGTTAGAGTCGAAAATCTATTGCGATAATGAAAGTATGACGACGCTGGTCTCTTCGCCGGACACATCCATTTCCACATGAAGCTGGTGTAAGTCGCAGAGCCAGAGCCTTGCCACACACAAGCCGACCTTCTGTGACCCAAACAACGCCTCCGAGATCATTTCACGACAAGACACCTTCTCAATCCTATTCTACAGTCTCGAGACTAGGCATGGCCCAGTCGCCAAGTCTATTCAAGTACCAACCCCTTACAGGCTCATCTGCCATCCGCCTCGTCATCCTCGAACCAGGACTAGGCCAGGATCCAGTAAGATGCCGCCTCATCCATGTCTCTCTTGACGACAATCCACAATATGAAGCATTATCATACGCTTGGGGTGATCCATCTGCCACTAAGCCAATATGTCTCGAGGGCAAGACATTGCAGGTCACGGAAAATCTCGAATCGGCTCTCTTGAATCTCCGAGATGAGAGCGTCGACAATCCAAAGGAGAGAGTCCTGTGGATCGATGCTATATGTATTAATCAGTTGCACATTCCGGAGAGGAATGATCAGGTCCAACGAATGAGAGACATCTACGGGAATGCTACGTTGGTTCTCATCTGGATAGGTCGCTATCATGAAGAAGTGGACGCATTGGCTCTGCGCGATGTGGAAACGTGGGGTATCCATGCTTTGGTAGAAGGCTCAAGAGAACAGACCATGAAAATCTTTGAGTTCATGGCAAATGTCTTCAAACTGTCATCCGAAGACGAAAACGAGATGCAAGTACTGATAGCATCTGCAACAAAACAAGACTGGGCGCACCTCGAGCGATTACTCAGAAGACCGTGGTTCGAACGACTATGGGTTGTTCAGGAGGTGTACTTGGCCCGAAAGACCCTGCTCATATGTGGTCGTGTGGAGTGTGAATGGAATGAATTCTCTCACGCATGCCAATTTATCGGTCTATCAAAATTGGCTTCGTTCACAGCTTCATCCTCTGTCGTCAACTCGGTAGTTTTGGCTTTGGTTTCTTTCGATATGCATACATCTATGCTAAGCTTTCTCAAGTGCCGAAACAGGCAATGATTGTATTGCTTCGCAACCTTACGCACTTTGCCTGCACGGATCCGCGTGATCGTCTATACGCCCTACTGGGTATCTGTTGCGATGGAGAGGACCTTAATGTTGACTATAGCAAGTCTGTTCAAGAGGTGTACGCTGATTGGGCATGGTCTCATATCAAAGAAACATCCAGGTTGGAGGTATTCAGCCTCGGAAACATTACTATTTCCTTGGCAGCTGGACTACCCTCCTGGGTGCCAAGCATCCAGCCTGGCAGGGGCGCAGTTTTCGACGTAGATATGCTTTTGTTCTATTCAACATTGGCTATGGAAATCTCAGAGGAGGCTGAAGAACCATACCGTTATTCTGCCTCTAGATTTAGTCTCAGCGATGGGTCAGTGTCTACGGACAGCCTTCGCTTAATACTGTCAGGCACAGCCGTCGGGAGAATAACTGGTATCTTCGATATCCAAGAAGTGGACGAACCAGATACAGAAGACAATATAGTACCCGCATATTCCACACCTTCACTCGAATACCTGGCGGGATTAAGGATCTCCACGATTAGGGACTTAGAGATGAAGGTGGCACAGCACTTTGCACTTTCAGAGCTCATTTATGCTTCTCCACTTTGGTGTGAGTTTACAGAAGCACTTTTTCGAGGACTCGAAAATACTTCATTGCAGATGTTCCACGGCCAGACTGATGATATACCTTGTCGATATGCGGTTCTACGTGGGTATGAACCCATACCATGTCATTTCAAGAAAGGTCTTGACCTAGAAGCGCGAAAAAGTGATTATTTGGTCACCATGAAATTGGTGGTACATATGATCGCACATCGCATACGGATCTTCGTGACAGCTAAAGGCAGACTGGGCTTGGCTACGTTGAGCTCAAATGTACAAGTAGGCGACGAAGTCTATGTTCTTCTTGGGGAAACACGCCGTACGTTCTGAGAAGAGATGAAGAAAGTCATCGCCTGATAACACCGTGTTATCTGTATGGTTTTATGGACGGAGAAGCAATGGATGGGTTAGACGCCGGGAAGTACAAGTTGGAGAAAGTCACTCTTGTGTGAGCTCGGATTGAAGATGTTGCTCCAGACAGGGCTACAGCTCAAAATGAAATATTTACTTTCACGAACAGATCATTCCGCGCTGCTGTGTCACTTGGGAAACTCGAATATTGAAAATTTCAAGTGTCCTATCTGAGATTCAATATTGCAGTCGCTTTCACAAGTTCCAAACACATGTCTAACACGATCTGTATTATGCTCTAGCGTTTATTCACATACAACATTCATCATATCTAGGTCATATTTTCCTTCCTCTTCTCGTTCTAATCCTTGGCTGCAGGCACACTTGTGCTGCACCTGACGAGTGGGCTTGGTGGTGGCTGTGCCATAGAAGCCTATACATTCAACTTCAAAGCTCGAATTTTCAAGACCATTGAAAAAACAAAAGTCAAAATGCCCAGAATCGAGGAGAATCTCGAATGATTTTGTCATTTTTGTAAAGAAAACTGTCGCTTTCTAACATCGAGCCTTCCAGAAACTGTGGATGTACCGCACCACAAAACCTACCAGACCTTTTCGAAGTCAGCAGAAGGCTGTCCGCTGTGCAGCCTGATGGTCAACAGCTTTCGGAAACATCGAGATGGAATTTTTGAGATCAATTGTTACTGTTCCCGAGAACTCAGAATCCAAGTGAACTATGCCCAAGGGTGGCAGAGCCATGCTTTCGCCCCTGTTGAAGATAATTTTCACCTTGAGCTCCTTCGTCATAGAGGTAAGATACCACTCGAAGATACTGAGAATGAGGCAGGCTCAGAGATATAGACCAGGCTATAGATGCAGCTCGTGAAATCTTTGGGAGATCGATCTTGAAAGACCCAGGGGAAGCTGTGACCAATGTCGCCTTGCCATGGATCACTGATTGTCAAACCAACCATGCGAGATGCTGCCAAGTCGATCAAAAATATCTACCAACCCGTGTTCTGGATGTCGGGAAAGATGGCGACGATATCGTGCTGCGAGAATCGAGCCATGTATCTGGAAGCCACACAGTTCTGAGACATTGTTGGGGAGCTGAACGAACTCTTTACCACAACCGTCGCTAGAATTTCACAACACAACAAAATAATACCATCTATCACGCTACCAGCAACTTTCCGAGACGCGGTCGTAATCACCCGGTTGTTAGGCGTCAAATACCTCTGGATCGACTCACTTTGTATCATCCAAGACCAGCTTTCAGACTGGGAGCACGAAAGCGCTAAGATGCATCAATATTGCCTCAAACTCAGAGAATAGCTTCGCGGGCATGTTTCATCAGAGGCAAGTCCCATCTGTCAAGCCTGGGACTGGAAAGCTCTTCTTGCGCTCTAAGCTCTTGATGGCTCGGCAAATCTACGAGTCTTCAATTTTAGAATCTCAAGCTTGCAATTAGTGTCTCCAAGAGCGATTGCTTTCCACCCGCGTTATCCACATTGCGAAATTAGAGATCCTATGGGAGCGCCGCACAAGTCAAGGGCGCGAGAACAGTGTTCAGATTGGAGATAGCGTGGCTACGGAAGGGTTCTATAAATTTGGTCCCGACAGATTGAAGCGAACATTAGACGATCTTGAAAAGGATCCGCCGTGCTCAGACAAAGACTCTCAGTTTTGGTACAATCTCGTTCAGCATTCCTCACGGAGGAACTTGACGAATCCGGGGATATGCTACCCGCAATTCTTGGCGTTGCAGAACAGATTAAGTATGATACGGACTCACCTATATCGTGGGTTGTGGAAGAAGATCTGCTAAGAGGCTTGCTGTGGGCGAATGACTGGAGAAGTTTCCGAGATAAGAAAGGACGGGAAACTGGAGCTCCAAGCTGGTCGTGGGCTTCTACGATAGGCGGAAAGCACTCGCCTGCAGTACGAAGGGCTTCTCGAGAAAGTGTTGAATGGGCTGCGGAAGTAATCAGTGTTTCGGATAGAGAGCTTGTTCTGCACTGTCGATACGTCCAAGTCTCATTGAAACAAGCCCCGCCAAATCAGTTCAGTGCTGATGTCATCCTCGTATGGCACAGTACCAGCCTTAAAATTGGATGAGACTTGAGAAATACGGCAGAAGTCTACCAATGGTCGGCCAATCACAGCTATGGCGACAGAATTGGATGGATAATGGCAAGCGATGGTAATACAAGCCCATTCTCCCACTCAAGCTGCATGGCGCTCGAAATCGTACAGACGCATATAGAAGGCTCCGACAGGATCAAAACCGGACAGGGCAACTCTGTCGAGACATTGCATGCTAAGATTTGGTTCTTGCTTGTTGTTCCCCATCCAGACTGTGAAGGGAGCTGGAAACGGATTGGTGTCAGAGTGTCCGCAATCCAGACAAAGGCTTGAACGCCATTACGGTGCAATCGGTTTGCGAAGGTGCTAGCCATGAGTTGCATATCTTTACTTTAGCTTGGAATCTTCTTGTGAGATATCTCGAATGACAGTAAATTTGATCAGCTGTACCTTGTGTAGTCAAAGACTCTTGTTATGTTTGGCGGGGCATCAACCCACTCATTCCTGATTGCGTAAGTGTCTATGTACCGTCCGTTATTCGTCCCAGCCTTTCGTACATCTGGGCATATGGTTTTGAGCCACTGTAAGTCCTCGAGAACTTAGCTGAGATTTTTTGCTCGCGACTCATTTTCAGGTAAAGTTCTAAGTTACCCACAGCCTTATGATCTGGCTGCCGCGCACCCAGGTCCAGACTACACACAAAACAATCCAGGTTCCAGACGCAATCGAATCATTGGATATTCTTCAACAAGAGTGGCAGAGCCTCTTTTGAGCCTTCCAGCTTTTGTATTGATTTTACCAAAGTTCAATCTCGTTGAGCATCATCCACCGAACCAACCTCAGTTTCTCGCAGGCTGAGAAAACCTCAAGCTTCCAGACAGTCAGCCTCCAGGGCCAAGCCGCATCTATGAACACGCAAATAGATACATGTGGCGAAAAGGCGTTTTTGTGACGCCAAATCGGAATCTTTCAAAGCAGCCGGTGTGACCGCCGACTTTGGACAACATTCAAGGAAATCGATTGCGCCCAGCCAACTCGAGTTGCACATTCTGCGTTCATGTGAGACAGCTTCCCGTGAATGAGGCGTTCCGAGCTGAAGTGCAATCACTCCAGGTCATGAACGCACAGCCTTGCGGGGTTCTGTTTAGATATTTGGTATCAAGTTGCCTGTATATACTTAAAGACTAGGATTCATATAAACGAAAGTCCTAATCGAGGCCAATCTTTCAAGTCGAGCATTGCCCCAATTGAGAGTCGGAAGTCAAAGCAATCCACAGGCTCTGGAAAGAAAATCAAACATGGCATCGGGGAGGTCAGTGGACGGCTTTCTGCATTGGCCGCGGTGAGGCTACCCATCTGCACAACGTCAATATTCACTAACCTGGTGTCACCTCCCTCTGCCAACAAGTAGATCATTCTGTAATGTACCGCTTGGTCTGAGGACTATGGGTACAAGCGATGATGTAACTCTATGTGTGCTTCAAGCCTTCTGAGGTACTTTCAGTGCTGGTAGTACGAAGCTTAGAGCCTCGTCAATGTCCTCTCCAAGTTCCTCTCGTCTCTTTCACCCATCTTTGCAATTATGAATACAGGTAAATCGATGAAATTATCAATCTGCGATCATGACGTGTAGGATTGTACTTTTGTTGTCTTCGATTGCAGTCGTCTCGGGGCTTCGATGGACGGAACCACAGGAAACCATCTCTGCTACCATAACCGCTGACTGGACGCCTGCTCCAACAACAGTCCCGGAGAAATCAGCGCATGAACTCTTTAGGAGATATCAGTATCCAGCAAATCTTTGCGGAGCGCAAGTATTCCGTTTGCCAATTTACTGATGGCGCTGACAGGATAGCAGGCAAGGTCCCAATTACGTGAAAGCATATTGCGGAGACAGTTCCTATTGTGCGTGGTTCACCGATATTAAAGTCGTAGGATGTTGCTCCAAGGGAGGATCTTGTGATGCTGTCTACACAACTTGTATAGACCGAAGGGATGATCTCCCACAAGGCGAATCCGTCCCTGGAGTGTTCACTTGGTTAGTGATGCTTCACTTTGATTTGGTCACTAAGTAACATCCTACTAATTTAACCGTAAAGCTCCAATCTCTGTTACCGCAATACATTCCCGGATGGCTATTATCAGTATGGATGTGCTTCCACATCCATAGGGCAGAGTGTAGTTTATTCTTGGCCGGATGGAAACCCGGACGTCTCGATTGCGATTCTATATACTGGAGACGCATTCAAAGATGCGGCAATTAGTCCTTTGACTGTTTCGGTCGATGCATCAAGCACTGAAGCAGAAGCAACCCCAACAATATCAGTCAAGCCACTTTCAACTTCCAAGGCAGTAGCGACGAGTCTCGTTGTATCAATAAAGTCTCCTGAAAGTCCACCCACTGCGACCAGAATTACACCCTCACTAGAAAATCCTGCTGGGAGTTCGACTATCGTGTCCACCGACGCAACGGCTTCGCCGAAAACCTCCTCGATGGTATCGAGTTCTGCCAGCGGAATTTCTGATGCCAATGGAGTACAATCAAAGGACCAAAGCAAAGGGCTTTCGATGGGAGCTATGATTGCCATCGGAGTCGCAGTAGGTGTTGTTGCAATCGTGGGTATTGCATTACTGGCATTTTGCTGCATTCGACGTCGCAAGCAACGAAAAGACCCGCAGCACTTTCTCAACACTTCTGCAGATACAGACACTTATCAAGTTTCTCAGCATGACCAGCCTGTCATGGGAACCAGAACGAATCCCACGGAATTGTACCAGGGCCTTCCAGTAAAATCGAAGGAGGCACAATACCACCTCGTAACTGCGAGGGAAAGTCCTCAATATACAAGAGAGGGTGGACATAAAAACTCGGTCGCGCCTTCATACGAACTTAATCCTTCATGTCAACCTGTTCGACAAGCATCGCCGCTAAGTACTATCAGTTCAGCGACTTTCCCTTCGGGCTCTCCACGTCCCTCGAGCATGACGCCCACTCCGACTATGTCCCAGCACCCCCACATGTACGAGTTGCCAACGAACAGGAGTGCTACGATACCTTGAATTAGACAGCTCAGAGAGCAGAGGTCCTGGAAAGCATGGATCTTATGATGCAATATGATGTAACCTAGTAAATGGAAAGGAAAGACCTTAAAATGAAGCTGTAAAGAGTAATTCTGACAACATGATCTGGATAGTGGACGGAAGGGCATGCGAAAGGCTTTGACGCAGTGTTTCAAACAACAACTTGTTTTAGTAGTAATCTGAATTTATATCAATGTGGTCATGCCAGTGCAGCGTCTACTCGCACCTATCGTATTCAAAATTTGTACCAAAGACTGTACATGTGTTGATTAGAAGGGTGGTATCTAGCAGAACCTTGGATGCACTGGCGAGAACACTTTGTTGCCAACTCACACCTCTCAAGTAGCATTTCCTAAAATACTCGGAGTGCGGATCTGAGCCAGCAATTTGGTCGTTGGTCTGCAGACCAGCATTAAGATTCGGCTGCCACAACAATGCAATCATTGGCGGATAATACTCGTACCCTCGGCTGCATCCATCCCCAACCCGACTCCCAATGTGCTGAGCTCATAAGCATCTACGAATTGGTCTCCGCGAACAGAACCTTGTCTCTGGCTAATCAATTCGGTGGAGTTTGGAAAGATGGAGGATTAATGCCAGCAAGATAAAGTTTTCACGGCACGGCTTTCCGATCAGACCGCATTTGACAGCTAATTAGCAGAAGTTTGTTATTATACCTAGGCTTAGCTTTTTGAGCAAGACAAAGCTTCGTGAGCTTATCTGCCTTGGGAAGCTTAACTCGTAGCAGGGACGTTTTACTTGAGGGGAATCGTGCAGCGGTTGACGGGCCCGATCGTCTTGACATCGAGAAGCTTAATGTATTAAAAGCCTCTTTATTCGAGGGAAATCAGGGGGCGATCGGCAGGGCGGATCTTGAAATCGCCAAGCTTAATACATTTAAGTCTGTTTTATTCGTGCGCGAAATCATGGTTCGGTTAGCGGGCCGAGCTCAACGACGACGTAGCCTGGTATTTTCTTTCGCTTAAAGAAATTTGTGGGGAGAATTAGAGTGTTCGACATTATTCTACGGTCAATATTACCTTGCACTGACCACGGTGGACGAGACCCACATGCTACCCCCTCCGTACCCCGCAAGCGAATAATTGTTTCCTTTTAATTACTCGTGACATTCGTCTAGGTCTGCAGCTCGATTTGAAATTCGCCTAGTAGACTGTGGCGATTCTTAGAAATCTTTAGACGAGATGAGGGGAAAACACGATGATGCTACCCTAAATGGTAGAAGTAAACCCACCATTGATGTAGCAGCGGGGCAATATTCGCATATACAAAGGCAGTGGCCTTCTCCCAGAATCTTTCAGAGCTACAGCCAAGCTCTCTCTGACACTCCTATCTCCTTCTCTTCTTCCTTCGCACATCATGCTCTGCCACTTTACTCTGCTGGCCTTTGGTGCCCAAGCAGCTCTCGCTGCCATCTCTGTCAATGTCGGCACAACCTACCAAACGATGGATGGGTTCGGTTTTTCTCAAGCTTTTGGCCGAGCAAATGATCTCTTTAACCTTCCCTCGACGCAAAGGACATATGGACTTGATTTGCTCTTCAGTCCTACCAAGGGTGCCGGATTCACCATCCTTCGAAACCGCATTGGATCCGGCGGTTCAGGCGACAGCATCTTGCCCACAAGCCCAGGCTCACCAGGTGGGACTCCCAAATATGTCTGGGACGGGAGTGATGGTCACCAAGTCTGGGTCTCTCAGCAAGCGAAAGCGTACGGGGTCACAAGGTTCTACGCAAATGCTTGGAGTGCGCCGGGATTCATGAAGACCAATGGTAAGGAGACGAATGGAGGCTACCTTTGTGGCGTGAGCGGGCAGTCTTGCTCCTCCGGAAACTGGATGCCAACATATGCAAATTTTTTGATCCAGTACATCAAGTACTACGCTTCTGTCGGTATTACTATCAACTACTTGGGTTTCTTGAACGAGCCCGACTACACGTAAGTCCATCCCGATGAGCATTAGCCAGAGCCATCTAACTCCTTCATAGAACAAGTTACTCCTCTATGCTGTCGTCTGGTACTCAAGCTGCGGACTTCATCAAGGTTCTGCACCCAGCTTTGGCCGCTGCTGGACTCGGCAGTGTCGGGATCAACTGCTGTGATATGGTCGGATGGAATGGTCAAGTCACGGCAACAGCGCAACTGATCTCGGCCGGCGTCGAAGGTTCGATTGCCAGAATCACTTCTCACGGCTATTCTAGCGACCCAACCTCTCCTATCAAAACATCTCGCCCAACTTGGATGACCGAGAAGGAGACAACCGATGCTTGGAACGCCAATTGGTACTCCAGCGGATCCGTCTCTGACGGCTACACATGGGCGAACAATATCTACACCGCCATCGTCAAGGGTGGTGTCAGTGCTTACTTTTACTGGGAAGGGATTGAGGTAACGACCAACAACGCAGGTCTCATCCAGATCTCGGGAACGAACGTCAACCCCTCTGGCCGACTTTGGGCCTATGCGCACTTCAGTCGCTCTGCACGCCCTGGCGCCGTACGCGTCGCTACATCTGGTGCACCGACTGGCGTGAACTCTGTTGCTTTCAAGAACACTGATGGGACCGTCTCGATTGTCATGATCAATACTAACGGCGGTGCTACAGCGGTTCAAGTTGGCACGGCTGGCTTCAATGTGCAGAGCGTGAAGGCATTCGTCACTTCGCAGTCACAAAATTCAATGGCGACTCTCAGTGCTACTGTCAGTGGTGGGAGTGTGAGTGTTACTATTCCAGGGCATGGTATCGTCTCTTTCATTTTGTCCGGAAGCCCAGGGTCAGGAAACTCGATGACTACTACAGATGTAGGCTCGGGTATGACTACCATGACGACGAAAACTGGGACAACTTCAGCTGCTCCTCCTTCAGGTAGCGATGCCGCGCAATATGCCCAATGCGGTGGCAAAGAATGGACCGGTGCGAAGACTTGTGCATCCCCGTTTACTTGCAAGTTCGTCAACGACTTCTACTCGCAATGTGTCTAAGGGGTGGACCAATTTACGAGAGAGAGGCTTTATCTTCACCATGTATATAATTTTCTTTCGGGCCTGAGTATTTGTACGAACCACAGAGTGGCGGATGTACCCTCAGTCTTCGTAAAAAGATGCACATATGTTTTCGAGTTGAATTTGAAATCAAGTATTTGCAAAGTCGTCATACCAGGCTGCATTTCCCGTCTAACTTCACATGTTTGCTCGACTAAACGTGAAAAATGACATCAACAAAACAGAGAGTCATGTATGGCGGCAACCGACTTTTCAAGTCATGGAATATGTCTTGGTCTCAGTTGATATATACAAAATCGAGGTTTGACATAGGTATCCTGCTTTGCAAGTACTGCAGCTCAAGCCTGATCGTACAATTCCGTTTTGCACATCGGGAATTAGGCAAAATAACAAGACTAATCCTGAAGTACAGGGCTCTGGTTAGCTTCCTGGAGTAGTGTACTAAAGTCGGCTCGCGAGCTTTGAAGGCTGATTTCGAAATCGTATATGGGGTCAGTACTTAATCCTGTGTGGCAGCAGGGGTCATCTTCAGCTGGCACATAAGCCTGGTCGACTGACTTGCCTAGGATTACTATCTAATATAGCTGCACTAAGTCAGTAAAACTTTGGACTAAGGGCCCTACAATATAGCATTATAGTACTAACCTATGAGATGCCGTAAGTATTGAGCAACTCTGCCTGGGTCGCAACAGAGTCATTGTCGTGATTCGTGGAGACGCCCCATTCCTCCCACAAACACAGCCTCAGCTGCGTGCTCTACCAGCTCGGGCACGTATGGCTTCCACTGTAGTTGCGTGCTCATGTAGCCGTGTACGGCCATGATTTCGATTTCAGAGAACCTCAGGGCCTTGTCGAGAAGATTACACTCATGTCCGGCGTACTGGCTTCATCCAACTCCACCTGTTGGGATCGCAACACCCGATTCGCCTAGTATTTCGTGCATCATGGTTGCTCGTTTACAAAGCCAATCCGTGGGGCCGTTGCGTTCCAAGAAATCAGGAGATACTATCATTGGCTCATTTTGAAGGTCGAATCCCATGATTACTTCTGAAAGCTGCTAGGTGGGTGTTCAGGAATCATGTATGTAACATTGACCAGCGGTACATAGAACCTACTGCTTACGATTTTTTGAAGTGAGGAGACACATAATTGAGAATGCTAGCAAGCCGGGTGTCGTAGTGGACTTGGGGGCCCGCATCTGTATAGAAGCTGAAAGAAGACCCGTAAGTGCTTGTCCAAGCCCAAAACTCTCCACGCATACCACTGGCACAACGAACAGACCCCTTTCACTCGCCGATCCTCGATTTAGCTTTGATTCTGGCATCGAATTCACCAAACGGGTTGAAAACTTGCAAGTCGCTTGAAGCAATAGATTACTTTAGTCAAAAGTATCTACCATCGTTGTTTCACAGGTAGATACCCGGCCATTTATTGAACTACCGACGAAAGTCAACGCCCCTCAGCTTTCACTTAGCGAATTTACACAAGAATAATACAGAAGAACTGAAGGAAATTAACGCCACCCTGGTTTATTCCATTCTCTGGTACGGAGAAAGGCTGGAGTGCCAGGGTTCGGGGAAGAGGTAGATATTTTAGACTGGTACAAGATTGTTTGGGAGAGGATGCGAGCTGCAAAGTTTTCTCCATTAAATATTTATTTTTGCTTTGTCCGGGACGATGGCCTTTGATGACGACATGTGTTCACCGCTACAAGTAATAGATTAGATCTAGTGTAAGTCTTCTTTGTCAAGTCCGTAATCTCAAAAACTCAAAAAGATTACGATATTTAGCGTAAGCTGAATACGCTTAACACTGTACATATGTGCTACCAGCTATTGTCACATGCCCATTACACAATGCCATTCTTGTGTCTATATGAGCATTACTTGCTCTCCTCAGCCGAGCGGAATCACACTTTTGACCACTCGACAGTCAGTCGGCAATCATAAACATCCTCTGCTCCGAAATCAATTGAAGAAGACTAGAAGTACCAATCTGCCGAAATGACATGCAAGGGGAACTAGTATTTACACAACCAGGGAGCTGGCCCTGAAGACAGCCGGAGTCACAAGGTCCATGTTCACTTCTGCCCCAACAGACCTTCCTGCCCTCATGGAAAAAATTGTTATGAGGGTTGATATCATTGGCGAAGGTAGGGGCGGTATCTACCGGCTGCAAGGCAAGAAGAGAAACAGATGAAGGTCTGAGCTGCGTGCCTTTTGCCTCTTGCCTTTTCCTACCAACCACCTTGGAAAGCAAACGTTAGAACCGAAAAATAGAATATTTGTTATTGTATTGGTTCTACCTCAGTCAGCATATGTAAGCTTGTTGATTTATTATACTATTGTGAATTAAAAATCTAGGATGGAATTGTAGGGGACCATAAAGTTTTTGTTGACCTCGCTTGGGTCACATCTCAGAAGATTTAACTCCATGAAGTGGAGAGTCTTCTGACCAACCATGTGTACCAATAACTTGAATGGAGATATTGAATAAATAAAAGCTCATGTCGTTCTTCTGGGGGGTGGTTGTGGTGAATCAGCTGTGTTTACGCCGGGAAGATAGAGCGCAAAAAAAAATGTTGTTATTCCAACTCTGTCGAGTCAACTTCATGTGAATCAAATTCCGCTCACATATTCTGTATCTTAAATTCTAGAGTCTCTGTACTCTATTAAACCTGCATTTTAACTAAGTTTTAGGCACATATGACGTCGAAGACTAGATTACATCGCTCAACTTCATTCTGATCGACTCACTTAATATCCACAGTAAGGTGAAACGAGCAGTGGGAATAGCAGTGGGAATATCAGCTACACCACAACCAAAGACCTATCTGATCAAACTTTATCTACGGAATCCAAGTAATTCTCGAACACAAGCCACACACTTGCGCACCATAAGCTTCATCCAACGCTGGCAATGAGAAACAAAGGTTCCAAAGCAGCAGCTGAACCGAAAAATCAACAGTGTCCTGGCCATGCCTTCTTCAAGCGTGATTCAACAAATCGAATGTGTGAGGGCCACCTTAAAAAATGCCCAGACTCAAAAAGCTGCTGGGCGAGCTGCCAAAGATGTAAGGCCATTCTTAAGTCTCGAGCTTTAGCTCATCAGAGAATTGAGAAGTCTATGAGTCGGTTGCGGACTGGAAGAACGGTTAAGTGAGGTTTGAGAACAAACTGGAAATGTGTGGACACTGCCTGGTATGGTTTTGGGGGAAGCGTTGCGGCCGGGCATGCTTGTGAGCGAGGTTGAGCTGAGCGGTTGGGTTCAGGGGGCAGGATGTAGAACCGAGGGACAAGTCAAAACGACTACATGGTTCATTGAGAAAGGGAATGAAATGGAGAGCCGCAAAATGTGTACATGTATCCTTGAATGATGTTTTTCGCTCTCTTTTGTTAATCGTGGGAGACCGCCATTATGGTCATAAAATTTTGTAGATCAACAGAACACTCCACTATTTCTGAATCATATTGGTGTTCTAGAATTTAATATCAACGCTTTGAAGCGAATGTACTAAATCCTGCTACAGTCTTCATAGAATGACAAGACGACTCCTCGTCGTAGCAGTCTAATGAAAATAACACCCTCAGAAAAACATCCAATAATGACCCTGCAAGCCACCCGCAAGGTTGTAGACCAGAAAGAGGATAGTGATCCAACGAATTCATGATTCACGACCCCCTGCATATGTATTGGCTACGAGTCGCGGTGTGGTTACATTTGGAAGAATCACAAGCATTTCGGTTCGACGGTGTGTCGCGCAGTGTGTCTCATTCTTGGAATTATGGCTGCATGCATGTTGGTTTCAGCCTATTATAGATATACCCAAATATGCCGGCTTCTCGCATGACCAGCCAACCAGTTTGGGGGCAGCGCACAATTCTCCTTTCAGGGACAGGCTGAGCAGCCTACAGCTAGGCTTCACTTCCAAACTACTTGACACCCGCAGTTGGGCGTCGTAGCTCTGAAAGTGACACGAAATTTTGCTTGGATACTCTATAAGTGGCATCAGCACAGGGCGAGAAAATCAGGCAATGGTTACCTATCGTTGTATCTGGACTTTGCAAACTCACTTCCAAGGAATGGGATTTTTGGTCAAGTCGAATGGACCCTTAGAAATGACTCTTGAGATCAGCATTTACCGTAGAAAAGAAAAAAGCTCTCCACATCCCTACTGGATATTGGATAGGAAGTTGCACAGTAGCGTGGCATGGCTGCTAAGCTGCAGCAACAAACATTTCCCTTGGAAGATCGAAACGCAAGCATTCTATTGTCGCGCAAGTGAAACGATCTAGATATTACGGTCTCCAACAAGCTAATTCGAATCAGGAAACTTTGAAACAGTTATTTTCCGGTAATTCATTTCCCTTGCACACCCCCAAGTATTGCAGCAGTCCTGGGGCGCTCTTCCGGGATTGAAGTTAGGCGAAGACGTGAGGAAATTTGTTGCTGGGCCCACCGATTTTGCATGTGGGCGACCTCGCGGCTGGACTGAAGGGTAACTTTGGACTGCAGAACTATGTGCATAGGCGTCTTGCGGGATGGTAGAGTTATTTGCCCCATCTTTGACCCAGTACTGTAGGACGTCCACTTGCCAACGCTGGACATTGAGATCTAAGTTGCATTGCAAAAATATCTCTTCGGTAATTCGGTAAAGAAGACTCACTTGCAGACGACTGGTGTGAAGTTCGACAAGCAGCCAATCATTGATTTGACCACCTTTATTAGATTTGTCGAACTTTGGGGTCAAACTGTTCAGTTTGGCTTCTTCATCATCTGTCCGTGGGAGGAGAAGAGAAAGCGTACTCTGTCAGATCTGAGTGTTTGTGGAAGAAATTGGGAGAACCCCTTGTAATATATCACAGCCTTCATTCGTGATCTAGGAAGCGCTGTTCAGTTCCCGATGCTCGCCATCTTCGGCAGCAGATAGTGCACGCCCGTCGCCCAGTTTATCAATCACTAACCCAGCGGCCAAACAATCTGAATGAAGCCTCTTGACGTCTTTTTCGATCTCCTCAATCTCGTCTCTTGATGCCGAAATCTGTCCTGGAAGCTCTGCTAGAATATATTGCAGACTTTCGTGAAGATCGAGCCCGACGTTCATCCTAGCTTCCTTATTTGAAAGTAGAGCTTGCATTTCCTGTCTCATTTCTTGTAGTGTTTCTTTAGCAAGATCTAGGTCACCAAGTCTCGACAGATATTGCGCATGCAGTGGATGATAATCTTCTGTAGAGTCGGATCCGAAGTCCACAGACGAGCTTGGAGCCAATGGAGATGCTCGACCCAAGGTGTCTATTTGACCTTCTCGCACCGCAGCTTCAGGACCCTTGATTGTTGTCCCTCTGTGAATGCGCCCTTCTATCATCCCCATCTCGAATTCTGTATCGTCAAGATTTTCCTCAATCTCGTCACACTCATCCTGTAGCGGGCCATATATATCGCGAGTCTCCTGCATAGCATTGTAAAGTGCATCAAGTATGTCTGACTTGGTGACGAAAGTATTGAGCTCCGAAGTAGACACATGCTCTCGTACATATCTCATGAAGGCCTCGTCTGCAGCTATTTTCGCATACTGTTTGTCACGAAGCACCTTACGTTTAGTGCGAAGTAGAGATCTGATTCGCAACGCATTTGCCCGCAACGAACGCAGGCGTAGAAACTCCTCGTTGGTGGTCTGGTCATCATTGTCGTTGGCAACATAGTCATCCTGAGCTAAATACCTCTCCAGCGGACCTTGCGTTTGAGAATAATTGGGGGCTCCTGGAAATATCTCACGTCTCTCGTCTGCACCGTAATGATCTATTTGAAATCCGGAACTTGAAGGTCGCTCCATGGGGACATCAGGATAGGGTAGAACGATGTCATCGATCTGATCAATTCCCGTTGGAGGAGGATCCAACTTAGCGGTAAGCTGCGGTGACTTTTCTGACATTGAAAGGTGCAGGCTCATTGTCTCGATGCTTTCCCTGGGAAACTGTAGATCCGGAAGACTTTGGGCGACTAAAGGACTAGATGATGGAGTTCTCCTAAAACGGCACTTTGCAGATTCAGAGGAAATTCGGGTTTTATGTCGCTTCATATCTTTGACCATGGCATTCCTCCTTGGCCCCGTATCTCCCATCCAACTACGGTTCCAATCTTGCGAGGCATTCTGTTTCTTTTTCTGTCGAAGTGACTGAGATATAGGCTGGCACCTTAAATTATTGTGAGGGTCCATTCTTGTATGACGTGTCGAATCTGTGCATTTGGCGAACAAAAATTACAAGTTGAAAAGTGGCTGACTGGCAGCGGTCTAGGAAGTTATTCGTCGCACAGGCAGACCCAGACTTGACGTGAGCTCCAAACCGAGTGAGACCATCCATCTGGCGGTGGGAAGGGTTATATCCAATTTTGTTGGATTTCAGGCTCTCTCGCTAGTCCGCCTCATTAATTACATCGCGAACAAGGATCTTGCTACAGCCTTCCGAGCAAGCCACCATGTCTGAACAAGGTTACTTGTGCCAGGGCAAGAACCTTTGATTCAATCGTAGTGGTTGCATGGCGATAAGATATCCCTAGGCGATAATAGGCCAGCCGTCACTGCATAAGCCTTCCTGGCCCCATCGACCAGTGAGAGAACACTTGATGAGATGTGAATGGCTGGTACTGTTGGCGTGACATTATGGGCCGCATATGCATCTTCGAAAACCAAAGCGTGATATGCTGCATGCTGCCAAGTTAATGTTGCCAATTTTGAGCCTCAATTACCATTTGTCTATTTGAGATGCTTCCCGGAAGCGGGCCGCACCGTCCCTGAGGGTTGAGTGGTCTCGGTGCTGTTGTCTGACTGAAGCAGGCGGATTTTCTCAGAATGGGGAACGGACGACGTGAACAACAATCGCGCCACGGCAATTCCATTGCTAGCCGTTCAAATTGGTCTCAATGGTACTTTGATGATGCTGGCCAAGGATCACGCTGGCGAATCAACTCTGCAGGTAGCAAATTCGAGTGCAGCTGTGGCGGTCTCCGCCTCTGAGATACAGCCTGCGTCCTAGATTCATGTTTCCGCACTGACCTTTGCAGGAATCCGCGTATACCAGTACAGACAAGATGGCCAGGTATTGAGCGAACCAAGAAGCTTTGGGGAATTCGGTTCCTTGGCGCAAAATATTACACCGTCGGACGACACCCGTCAAGACCCCACGCCAGAGAGCTCAGGGATTGACCATTATGAGCAATTGCAAACATATCGTCCAATCGACAGTTTGTATCAGAACTTTGAAAGTTCTTCTCTGAGTGATAGCTATACTTACTCGCCACCTGATGCTGATGGTGTGACGGATCGTTCCAATGGTATCGTCCCCCTCAACTAAATCATGGTGTTTTAAGCTCATATCAAGCATTCTAGACTCGCAAGGATCACGGCCCATTACAATCTCCCGGAATCCAGTGGCACCCAATCCAAGGGCAACCGAGTTTCAACCGATGGCTCGAGGATCAGGTTATGTGACTTCGCCTGAATCCCGTGTTCGGGAGGGCGTCCCAGGTACATATTAGAATACACCTTTTATATTTACACTCAACTAATCGAATAAGCATACGTTCAAAGCCCACAAGATCAATACCACGAATATTCGCTAGGGGAAAGCAGGGCAGATGCAGATGAGGATCACCTAGTGAGTAGTTCTATGGAGACTGTGGTTCCAACCGACTGGCGACGTATGGGTGGCAGAATTTCAATTGAGAATACCCATGCCTCGATGCTACAGTTTGCGCGGACCAATGCACCCTCTCCCCTTCAGAATGAATCGTACAATATGCCATCGGGATCACAAGGTAGTTCTCAGCAATTTGTACCAGATGTCCAAGGTACGACATTTGAATCTGGCTTATGCAGACGCAATTTGCTAAATTCTGTTCAACGTCACTTTAGAAGGGCCCCAATATGTCTCGCAAGACACCAGTTCAAACAACGGCGGGAGTCGTGACAAAACCCCGCAGCCCGCCAAAGATGTACACAAAAATATTCTGACGCTTGAGCCAGAACAGTCGAAGGAAAGATTAGATCCAGGTAACCAAGGCCCAAAGTTTGATCGTTCATAACTAACCTGACGCAGAGTTCAAGGTCCACCCCTCCAGCTTCTTCAAGCCAGGTCGAGTATGTTGCTATCGCTATCTGGTTTTAATCTCCAAGTCTAAACTAATGTGATGCTCAGGTGTTCAAAGTGCTCTGGGCGGAGCCCGAAGGTAATACAGTAAATTCAAGTGCGACATCGATAACCGACTATACACTACAAACGAGATTCGACGGCGAAAATGTTTATACATCGATTCGAAGGTTTGTCATCGTGGCTGCAGATCAAGGCCACTGCCAGTGCTTGTCAGTGAACCCTTAAGGCCGGCCCTTTCTCGTATTGTATTGTACTAACCATTCCGTTCTAGACCAATTCTCACCTACAAACGCTATGCGACCCTCAAAAATGGCGTGAAGGCCGACCATCATGCCATCGTCCATATGGGTGACCCAGCGCCAAAACCACTTCCAGGAGAGTCACTGTCACTAAAGCCTATAAAGATCAAGGCAAAAACCCCTCGTGACAGGCTGAAACCTCAATCTCGAATCAACTACGCCAAGATATACACCGTAGAGCACAACGTCAAAGTATTATTCATTGGCGAGGTATCAAGATCTTCGAGACGCACGTTTATGACAGATTTTGATCAAGTCTGGGATCAGAAAAGAAAGATGACGTACTAAAGGGAGGAGGTCAGCTGAAGCGAGTTACGTGTTCAAGTGCACATCTCAAACCTCAGAGGGGCTCGGTATGCGACAGGCTCAGCCGTCTCGACTATTGACATACGTTTGGCAATCATTGTCACAAGGACTGGTATACGTTCTGCTATTTTGAAATAGTTTTAGTTTGGGTTTGTTCTTAGGTAGCTTTATGATTGATGTGAATACCTTGGGCAGCAAATTGTAGTCGGACTAGCCCTGGTAGAACTTTGAAATATATGAAATAAACACAGCGGTTTTGATATCACGGAAATTTTGCTGGTGCTGGTCGTGGTGAACTTGCTTCTAACAGCACTAATTAACATAAAACGCCATCAAAAGCTGTATAGTCCAAGAATTCGCGGTAATGCATGCTTCAAAGTCGAACTCTGCAGTTATGGCACGGTAGTGCAAATCCTGTCTGCCTTCATTGGCTTCGATGGAGCTCAAGTAGGCCCCAAGGAGGCTCAAGTGGCTTGGAACCTGCTTTAGAAGACTGAAGAGATTATTTAGTATCCATATGTAATTCGCTAGCAATAGAAACTTCCAACTTGGCCATCAAAGGTCTTATGCCGTACAATCACAGGTCATAAGATCTCACAACATACCCCACCAGACCCACCCTTCTACGGTCCAATCTTACTCTCTGGCATGGAAGGGAATATAATTATTGTTACCCTTCAATGAGAGCCTGACGTCCATAAATCGTGGCTCCAACTGAATTGACCAGTAGTGTATTCACAGTGGCGCAAAGTCCTCCAAATACCGTTTCTTGTTCCCAACAGATGCTCACTGGGGGGCTCGCTTAGTTAAGCGAACAACCAAAACATAGCAACGGGTCTCGGGCGCTGGATGCAGCATGATAATATGGCTCGCCGGACACCATGAACTTGCTAGTTGGAAACCAAGCTACAGAGAATTTCCATGGATCATACCTGCAGATGGGCTCGGATTGCTACCCATCAACAACCTTCACACTCGCAAGAAGTCCGCCACTTGGTCTTTTACGTCGGGTTGTTTTGTTCTTATCATCACAGTCCATGCTACAACCTAATCTGGCGATAGGGAATAAATGTCGCTTCTCTCAAGGTTTGGTCACTTTCTCGCGGGTATAAATTTCGATTTTGAGCAGTTGAAAGATGGTTCTGAGAAACCCCCATCGTTCACGTGACTACATACTGTGACCAAAAATGTGCACAATAATTATCCCAGAGGAAGGCCAAGCGAATTCTACTTTTGCGGTTGCTAGATCCAAACTCCTTCTCGCTCTGCTTAGGATAATAGCACCAGAAGGTACAGCAACGAAGAGGGGATGCTCTGATCGAAAACTCTCATAACTCGCTGCCCCAATGTCGAGGGAAGTGCCACTCGGGCCTGGCCATGCACATTCCAAAAGAAGAAGCTCGTCAATTGCAAAGCTAAGGCAAGTATTTTCCTTTTGATAACTAACCTCAACAATATCTGTTACGAGCTCACAACGTGGGGTGTCTATTGAAGCCTAAGGCATTTGCAGCCCCTCCTTCTCGCAGGCAGACTAGCGTGGCTGGGCAGAGCGAATCCTCAAATACCAATTACAAAGTCGCATCTCCTGACGATCCCCTCCAGAGGCACGCAAACCTAATTTATCGGCGCTGTTGCTGTCACTCTCGCTATGGCGATGATAGACCTAAACTCAGCGACGGACCTCCCGCTGAAGCTGGCTCTGGTTGTGTTGTATGGCTCAATTATTTACATCGCAGCTGTCACCTTTGACAGGCTGGTCCTGAGTCCGCTCGCGGCCTTTCCCGGACCTAAACTTGCTGCCCTCACGAATTGGTACGAATTCTACTACGACGTGATCTTGCAGGGGAAATTCACATCCAAGATCCAGGAGTTACACAAGAGATATGGTATGTACTGGAGAACCCTGACTTCCACGTGCCTTGAGCATAATGTGGTAGGTGGTTGGCTGTCAGATCTGTTGGTAACACGAGATAGGACCAATCATCCGTATCACGCCCACTGAATTGCATATCGATGACCCGGATTATTATGAGCAGCTCTACAATCGCGCTGGGAAGAGAGATAAATATCTCTATTTCTCCGGGCGATTTGGCTATGCCAGTGACAGTTTCTCAACAACGGACCATGAGCGCCATCGGCTGCGACGGAAAGCCATGAGTCCCATGTTCTCGGTGAAGAAGATTGAAGACTTTCAGCCTGTGATACTGGCGAAGGTTGAGAAGTTTTGCCGCAAGGTAGAAAGGTACCAAGATGGGCAGGTGCTGCCTCTCAGTCGAGCGCTGATGGCGCTCACGACCGATATAATTACCCAGTACTCGTTCGCGAGGAGCTATGATCAGTTGGATGTTCCTGGTTTCAAAGATACTTTCCATGAGGCTCTGGTTGCTATTTACACTGTTGGGCATTTTGCTCTTCATTTTTCGTGGGTGTTCCCCGTGCTAGATGTCATGCCGGAATGGATAGTGAAGAAGATGCAGCCCGAGATCCTACCAGTCGTCGGGATGAGAAAGGCAGGTGATTCGAATTTAATTCTTGGATGCAATACTGATGGTGTGATTGCAGGAACTGGCGAAACAAGTCAGAGAAATTCGAGACGGTCTGAACGAAGCTCACAAGCACGTGGACCATCCCACAATTTTCCATGAGCTGCTTTACAGCGACCTGCCTGAAGCAGAAAAATCCGATGCTCGTTTAGGAGATGAAGCACAGCTTATAGTTGCCGCGGGATTGGTCACCACTTCATGGGCTCTCACTGTAGCCAGTTTCCACATCAGCAAAACTCCGGAAATCCTCCAGAATCTGCGGAAAGAATTGTCTGCCGCGGGGTCAACTTCGACAAAACCGCTGGACTGGCGCAAATTGGAGCAGCTGCCATATCTTAGTGGTTGTGTGCATGAGGGTATTCGACTCGCTCATGGTATCACCACTCGCGATCCACGTCTAGCACCGGACACAGTGATTAAGTATGGAGATTGGGTCATCCCTCCAAACACGCCTGTTTCCATGACCAATGTCGACATCCTCATGAACGAATTCGTTTTCCCAAATCCAAAAGAATTTGTTCCCGAAAGATGGATAGATAATCCCGGTCTAGAAAGGTATTTCGTACCATTCGGAAAAGGGTCTAGAGCTTGTGCTGGAATCAGGTCCGTGAAGCCCCGGGTGTCGTTCGTTCTGTTATGGCTGGCTGATGATTTGTAGTCTTGCTCATGCTGAACTGTACATTACTCTCGCCGTCGTATTCAGCCGATTCACCTTCGACCTGTACGAAACAGATCTATCGGATGTCCAAATGGAGCATGCATATCTCGTACCGTATCCGAAGTGGGATACGAAGGGAGTCAGAGTCAAGGTTAAAGTAAATTAGGGGCTTGGAATGAATACAGTTTTTGGAAGAGATATTTGTCCTAAATTCCTAGTATTTATGACCTTACGACTTCCCAATGTTCTTGTTTGAGCAAGTTATGATTACAATACACCCGAATGTCTTACCTAACCGGCACTTTGTTGATCTACTCTACCGGATGTGAGCGTCAACTTCCGCTGCCAAGCTTCCAATACATTTCGAATCAACTAAGTGACGCTATTCAGCCACTTATTTCATCGGTTCTTCGAAAACCTTGGGCCGATCAGATCCTCTTACTCTCAATTCTAATTTCAATTCGAATGGTAACCCGGATGCTCGCCGCAACGACCCTGGATCGTCACCGAGATAAGATCCCAGGTAGCACAGAGATTATGCACAAAGTCCTTCCATGCTTTTTGCGGCAAAAGCGTGGGGAGGACTATCAAACTACCAAACGTGTCTCTAACACTGAAGCTATCTTCGCACCCACTAACAGCCAACTAAATTCCACGCCGGCGCGGGGGAGCGAGCGTTTTTCGTCTTCCGAGTCCAAGCAAGACAACAAGAAGGCTGGCTGCTCTCGCTCGGATCAACGTCCTTGGAATTCTTCTCCTGCTTGTCCATAAACCTGAGATGCCCATCTTAATATTCCTTTCTTTTATGATATAGCATTTCGTACAAGCGTGGCCCTCTTCTCCTGCGGCCACACCACGTACTACCTACCTACAAGGCCAAGGCTATGGCTGAGGCGAGCGAAACTCCCAATCCGACCCCGCAGCCGCAACTGCAAACAAATCCACCTCCACCAGAGGCGCAGCTCCGAGTAGATGAGTTCGACGATAACGACTCGTCGTACGGAGGAGACAGTGATACCGCCTCGGAAACAACTTCATTGTACTCTGCGATAACAAGGCATGTATACGAGAATGGGCGACGGTATCACAGCTACCGGGCGGGCACGTACTGGTAAACAATCTCGATCCCAAAATATTCACAGAAACTTAGTTTATTGACATGGGACGTATGCCAGGGGCCCAAACGACGATACAGCTCAAGAGAACCTCGATCTCTTCCACCACATCTTCAATCTCTCTCTAGATGGAAAGCTCTTCCTCGCGCCCATAGGACCGAACCCTCAACGCATCATCGACATCGGAACTGGCACCGGCATCTGGGCGATCGATGTAGCAGATTTATACCCCTCGGCCTCAGTGGTAGCGACGGACCTCTCGCCAATTCAACCAACCGACGTCCCCCCAAACCTCGAGTTCCAAATAGACGATTTCACACTCCCATGGACGTTCTCGAAAAACACATTCGATTTTGTGCACGCGCGGTGTATATATGGCTCCGTAGCGGACTATCCTGCCCTTTACTCTTCCGTTCTGGAACATTTGAAAGCCGGAGGCTGGTTTGAACAGACGGAGATCTCAGTGATCCCCAAATCAGAAGATGATTCTATTAAAGGGACTTCGTTGGAGAGCTGGGGACCGATAGCTTGGGAGTGCGGAGAGAAGTTTGGAAAGAGTTTTAAGATCGCAGAGGACAGTAGGGATATCATGGAGAATTCGGGATTTGTAAATGTGCAAAGAAAGACGTTCAAGTGGCCTATTGGACCGTGGCCTGCGAATCGCAAGATGAAGGAGATTGGGGCTTATAACCGCTTGGGATGGGATGAGGGGATTAATGGCTGGGCCATGTTTTTGATGACGAAGTATCTGGGGGTGAGTTGCGAACTTCCAATGTGAGTAAGAATATATATTAATGAATGGTTTAGTGGAGAAGCGAGGAGGTTGAGGTTCTGTGCGCGCATATAAGGAGGGATCTGAGGAATAAGAATATCCATGCATACCAAGATGTGTAAGTCAAGCCAATGATCTTAAACAGGCAATTTTCTGACCCTCTGCAGCACTGTTTGTTGGGGTCAGAAACCAGGAGGAAGCTCTACAGTGGTGATTGAATGAGATTCTGTCCATGCGCCGCAAAGAGTAGAGTGCAGCGATTCGATATTTGAACAATCCCCGAGTCTGGAATATGGGTGGTGTCCTCCTGAGGCAGGTTGCCCCTCTGGACCAAGTCCAACAGGCCTCTGTAAAAATTTTCGTTCATTTGGATGAGCATGCTGCACTCATGTTTCCAGCTACTTAGCCAGGAAAATTTGTAGGACTAGAGGTAAAATGGAAGAATCGATGAGAGAGAATGGTAGGGAAAACAGGACTATCTATCCAAAGCTTTTGTCAAGATGCCAGTGGAAATTGAGTCGAATACGAAAGCCACTTAGCTCCCTAGCCATACAACTTCACATTACTTCTTCCATGGGTTCGCGAGACCGAGTAAAGACCAGGCGATATTTGTTCAATTTTACATCTGATCCATCCCGGGCATGCCTTCCATGCCCCCAACCTTGGCCCAGAACTTGTCGAAATCCACGCCTTGAGACTCGAACATATCCTTTGCTTTGGCCATTGTCTCTAGTTGCCTCTCTGGGGAGAACCCTCCGGGCCGCGAGGACTCGTATTGAACTAACTCAATCCACCTGAAGAACAAATTCTCTTTGCCCAGGGCGGTCAACTCGTCCTTGAAAGCCACAATCTTCCTCCGACCTTCCTCTTCAGCAGCACTTCCGCCAGCTGCAGCAGTTTCAATAACCATCCACCCGAAATCCTTATTGTGCAGTAGTATTGTCGTCTTGAAATCCTGTATCGACAAAGTTTTCTGATCCACCAGCTTCGTTGCAATGACTATAGATCTCCAGTCCAAATCCCAGTGTTTGTTGAGCATTAAGTATCCTGTTTTCTCTGCCATCCAAATAGGATCTACGGCCCTCCTCACAATATCAAACAGCTCGTCCTGCCCACTCCCTTGCTCTAGCACATTTTCAATCGCACGATCCCATTTCCTGCTCCTCCGCACAATAATCTCCTGTGGCCGGAATCCAACTGCGAATCTCCATGCAATTGGACTTCCAATTGTCCTTCCAGCAAAGAAGTCTCTGGGCCACGGCCAGATGAATACGTATATCAGTAAATCCCCGACGAATATCAAAGCCCTCTTGAAGATCACCAAAAACGCATTATTGAAAGACATGCTCGTTGTATCCACGGTCGTCTCGTTTGGATTTCCCATTAAAGAGAAACATATCTGCATGTAGAAAGGCGCTATGGTCCTGATTCTCCACAGTATGAAGCCAATTATGACCACATTCATAAGGACTGGGACAAGGAAGATCTTCTGCTTGAAGTCTTTGGGTTTCGTGTCGACATGCGTAATGTAGATGTGCGATGTATTGAGTTTGGAGAGGAAGGGTTCGAGGGTCGGTAGCGCGCGTTTGAAGGGCGTGGGAGGTTCAACGGAGCTTGATGAAGATGATTTCGAAGTCGAAGATGATGTTTTAAAGGCTCGCGCCTTGGATTTTGCTTTTGGAGGCATCTTACGCTCCAGTTGTAGGTTATTAGAATTTTTGAAGCTTGAAATCCGAAAGTCGATGCTATCGGACTGCACATCTGCAAGATCCTGGCTGCCGTAGAGAATTTCAAAAGCCCATACATCGTTCCATGTCGAATACATTTTTTGCTATCTAGGGAACAATGAGGGGCCGCAGTTTAATAAAGGTTTTTATTTCCTCAACTACTGGTGAATTCGATACTGATTGTACGTAGGAGACGGGAAACCCATCTCTTTGTGCCTTTTGCGCTCACAGACTGGGTCAAGCTCGACAACCTTCCCACATCCAACGCCGATTCCTCCAATCCTCTCGACCGGTATCGAAGCCTCCGGCAGAGGCCACTGCTCTGCGAGACGACAATGGAAATCGAGGACATCAGCCATCATGGGGCCGACCTGCGGGGGGTTTAGGACCAACTGCGAGCTGGGGGCGCTCAGGTCTTGGGGGAGGAATACCCTCAGCAGGACCAAGTTGGGGGAGAGGTGGAGGGAATTCAATACCTGGAGTAGGACTAACTTCAACACCGAAACCTGTGCGCGAGAAAGCGATTGAGCCCGGGCTTTCGGGTTCGCAAGTGGCAAGCTATGAAGCTACACCCCAACAGCTGCACCTCCAGAGTTCAACGCCACCTTCAGAGCAGCATGTTGAGAGACCGAACAAAAGTCAGGGGACAGATACCACTTTTCAGCCAGAGCCTCTGAAATCATGCGTCGAACCTCACGACCTCGATCCCCATGAAAAACGAGCGCGAGAGATGATGCTTTCGAGGGAAGCACACGCAGCAGAAAGGCGAGTTACCCAGGGCAGAGGAGCTGGACCAGAAACTTCTCGTGCTGGAAGATTAGTGCCGCGAACAGAGGCAGAGAGAATACAAGCAGCACATAGGGAGATTGCAAGACGAAAAGCGCTGGAGACCCACGAAGCAAACCGAGCGCATCTAGACGGGGTCAGAAATGGGACGGCGAAACCACGGATACGGCACATGCTGGGCGATTCTGACTGGCAGCATTTACCATCAACTGAAGGGGATCGGTCGAACTGGGGTCAATTAAAGTCGCAGAGGGATTCTGCGACAGCACGGGCTGCTGAAGAGCAACGAGAACGGCCTGGGGGAAACAGCTTCGCTGCAGAAAGGTCGGAGAGAGAAGAGCAGGCAAGATATGGAAGATATACCCCAATTTCTTCCGGGCCAGAAGGGCGAGATCCTTCAAGAAGACCTTCGTACAGAATACCTTCGCAGTCAATCGGGGTGCGGCCCACCAGCTTCTCTAGCCCTGTCTCCGAAAAGTCTCCCCTGCTCGAAGCAGTGCAAAAGCAGAGTGGCCTAGGCTCCTCATCACATTCTAGCGCGAGGGTCGCTTTTAAGCCTATGGCTCCAGTTGTGGAGAAAAATACAGGCCCTGGGTTTGAGAGAAACTCCAGACCTGTCGACGAAGCCGTGAAAAAGGCAGAGGATCCCGAAGAAGATGAGGAGAGTAGTTCACGGCCAGCACGGGAACGGAAACGAAAAGGCCGTGGACGACAAGCCGCTGAGCCAAGTTACGAAGACGTGCCAAAAGGTAAAGGCAGAGACAAGGCCAGGAGACGCGAGCAGTTTGTCAATCATGAAGAAGACGAGGCGGATTTGGATGCTGCTATTGCACGGGCTGAAGAAAAAGCGCAGCGAAAACGTGAGAAGGCCGAGAAAAAAGCTGCAAAAGCTGCCGCTCCATCTCCAATCCTTTTACCCGAGTATATCAGTGTATCGAATCTTGCGGTGGCACTAAAAGTCAGGTTTGAGGAGTTTGTCTACAAGATGGGGGAACTTGGGTTTGAGGAAACAGGCCACGATCACATTTTGAATGCCGAAAATGCGGGCCTCATTGCCCAGGAGTATAACTTTGAGCCGATCATCGACCGAGGAGAGTCTGAAGATTTAAGAGCGAGGGAACCAGCTGCTGATCCATCGTCATTACCCCAAAGATCTCCTGTAGTGACGATCATGGGTCACGTTGATCATGGGAAGACAACTCTGCTGGATTACCTTCGGAAGTCCTCTGTTGCTGCTACGGAACACGGCGGAATTACACAGCATATTGGAGCTTTCTCGGTACCTATGCCATCAGGGAAAGTCATCACATTCTTGGATACACCTGGACATGCTGCTTTCCTTAGCATGCGTCAGCGAGGTGCAAATGTTACCGACATCGTTATTTTGGTAGTTGCTGCAGATGATAGTGTCAAGCCGCAGACTATTGAAGCCATCAATCACGCCAAGGCTGCAAAGGTGCCAATGATTGTGGCTATCAACAAAATCGACAAAGAGGATTCAAATATCGATCGTGTCAAGCAGGATCTTGCCCGACATGGCGTTGATGTCGAGGACTTTGGTGGTGACACTCAGGTTGTTTGTGTCAGCGGAAAGACTGGCCAGGGTATGGGGGAGCTGGAAGAAGCAGCTATCACTTTGTCCGAAATCCTCGATATGCGAGCTGAGACGGATGGACAAGCAGAAGGCTGGGTTTTGGAAGCAAGTATCAAGTCAATGGGCAAAGTAGCTACTGTGCTTGTCCGAAGAGGTACAATGCGACCAGGAGATTTCATTGTTGCAGGCAAGACCTGGGCAAGGATTCGCTGTCTTCGCAATGAAGCAGGTGTTGAGATCGATGAAGCCGGTCCAGGAATGCCTGTTGAAATTGATGGCTGGAGAGATCAGCCACTTGCCGGTGACGAAGTTTTGCAAGCTTCTGATGAAAGTAGGGCCAAGAGTGTTGTGGACTACAGACTTGAGAAGGACGAGCGAGACAAAATGGCTGAAGATATGGAAGCCATCAACGAAAACCGCAAAGCTGAGCAGGAGAAGCGTGAGCGCGAGAAGGCAGAAGCGGCCGCTCTTGAAGCTGCAAAAAATACCGACGAAGCACTTCCCGAGACTGGCAAGGACAATAAACCAACTGGACCGAAGGAAATCTACTTTATCATCAAAGGAGATGTCAGTGGGTCTGTTGAGGCTGTTCTTGACAGCATTTCCGCTCTGGGCAATAAGGAGGTACAGCCTCATATCCTTCGGTACGGTGTTGGACAACTTTCCGAATTCGATGTTGAGCATGCCGCTGGAGCTAAGGGATTGCTAATCAATTTCAATACACCGATCGAGCCTAATATTGCGAGATTAGCTGAACAGTCCAAGGTCAGCATCATTAATCACAACATTATCTATCGGTTGGTAGACGACGTGAAGGCGGAACTGAGCAAACATCTTCCACCACTGGTCACTCAACGTGTGTTGGGTGAAGCCGAGGTTGCTCACATATTTGAGATCAATGTTAAGGGACGACAGCACAAGGCAATTGCCGGGTGTAAAGTAAGGAATGGTACTATTTCTAAGACTGGTAAGGTGAGGGTGCTGAGGAAGGGCGAGAAGGTTTTTGATGGTGAGTTACTCTATCCCATGTCTAAATTTTTGCTAACATTCTAGGTACACTGGCCTCATTGAAGAATGTCAAGAAAGATGTTCAAGAGATGAAGAAGGGTAGTGAGTGTGGAATGGGTTTTAGTGAGTGGTTTGATTTCCGTGTCGGAGATCAAGTCCAGTCATATGAGGAGAAGGAAGAGAAAAGATACCTGTAGATTATGTACACGTAGATGGGAATGCATGGTGGGGGCGTTCTTACATGTAATTTCTAGTCTTGTATTGTCTACGATACACCACTCCAATGCACGGAATCCAAACACATCCAAGAGGGACTAGACATCCACGTGACTACGCCTTTGTGAAGACATTTGGATGAGTTCCCTGTCCACCCACTTTCGTAGTACTTCTCTCATTTTTCTCTTCATCAATTAATCTCGTATAGAGTCGGGCCAAATGGATGCATCCAAACCCCTTCACATCGTCCGCCTAGACGGAATTCACACTCCCGATCCAATATTCAGCCCCTCCTTCACACACACCTATGTCAGCTACCCTTCAGTACCATTCGCAACGCCCACAGTAATCCAACATCTCACCTCTCCCAAACCAGCCAACATCGCCGTCACAACCCGAATTCCCATCACAGAAGAAACATTGAAAGCATGTCCGGAGCTCAGACTCATCGCCGTGCTAGCCATCGGCACCGATATGATCGATCTTGCCGCTTGCAAGAAATACGGCGTTACAGTGTGTAATGTGCCTGCTGCGAGTAATGAGAGTGTGGCTGAACATGCTATTGCGCTGTTCTTTGCTGCGAGGAGGAAGGTAGTTAGATTGCATGGGTTGACGGTTGGGGGTGAGGAGTGGGGGAAGACGGGGAGCTTGAAGGCGGAATTTGGGGAGTGTCCTGGGACTTGTAAGGAGGAGGTTGTTGGGATTTTTGGGGGGGGTGAACTTGGTGAGTTGCTTCAAATTGCCTGGTCTCTCTCTCGGAAGCTTTTGTGGGTTCTGGACTGGGAATTGCTTCCTGGTGGTCTTCAAAAAAACTCGGCTGACAAAACGCAGGGAACAGAGTAGCAACCATATGCCGAGCTCTGGGCTCCAAAGTCCAATTTGCAGAACGCAAAAATAGTTCTACAGTCAGAGAGGGTCGCATCTCGTTCACCGAGTGTCTCATGACCAGCACGACTATCTTTCTGACGCTCCCACTCTCGCCAGAATCACTAAACTTGATCTCGACTCCGGAGTTCGCACTCATGCGTGAAGATTCCCTGCTCATCAATGTTGCACGTGGAGGTATTGTCGACGAGACTGCTCTCGTGGAAGCATTAAAGGATAAGAAGATACATGCAGCGGCTACGGACGTCTACATTGAGGAGCCAGCAGGAATGGATAATGTACTCGTTAAAACGGCGAATCAATGGAGAAAAGAGGGGAATGAACTTGATGGGAGGTTGATTTTGAGTCCGCATATTGCGTGGTGGGCGAAGAGCAGTATTGAAAAATTGAGGAGGACGGTGGGGGAGAATATCGAGGAGTGGGCGAGAGGGGAGCCAAAGAACTTGGTATTGTGAAGTGTGATCGGGAAATTATAGAGTGGCGATTCTCTAAAAGTTGAGTAGACCGAAAGAAAGAGACTTGATGGATTTGCAGACTTTTCCTCATGGTTCGAGAAAATGATATGGTCATCACTTGCAGCAATCTCACAATCATTCCAGACATTGCACTAATCTGATGACTAGTGGAGTAAAGTTCCTCATCATATTATGCTTTATTTTATCTACGAAGTAAATCTTGGTCATTCATAGAAGACATAATTTTAATGTTCAAGTGTCATGTTGGACCACCAATCTGGATTTTACGTCGGCACTTGACAATTCAGGAGCCAACGAAGCCATAACATAACGTCTGATTAGCAGAGCACATTATAAGATAATTTATCTACACGGAGCCCATCTAAAGTTCTATGCATTTGTCGAGGAAGGGCTTGAAGTCTTCCAGTGATGAAGTGTTCACATGTACCAGAAAACGTGACCTGTCTCACCCCCACTCTCTAAATCGACCATGCACAACATAGCCCCAGGGTCCGTCGCACGCTTACGCAATAGTCTGCCTCATTCTAGGGCTCGCCAGCCAAAATACGGCTTCAATTGGGTCGCTTAGCAAAGCTAAGAGGGAGCGGGGTGAAAAGATCACGAAAACTTGCCACACAAAGGCCGCATTTTGTTAGTTCTTTCATATAACTAAATAAGCCAAAACGGCCATCGTCAGCAGCTCAAGCAGCTGTTTCACGCCCGGCTGGCACAATTGGTTAGCGCGTGTAAGTATCCCCAGATACTGTTCTCCTTAAATATCATTGACTGACAATTTCAATAGGGGCCTTTTAAGAAGTAATTCTTCAGTAATAAGCCCAAGGTTGAGAGTTCGAGCCTCTCGTCGGGCGCAGACATTGTCTTTTTGCGTAATTACAAGGTCTAGTTATTTTTTTTTCTTTTTTGCAAATGTGGATTTTCGGATTTGAAATAATTATTTTCCCTCTTACATCTCGTGACTATTACCTCCTTATCCCGCCTTTATATTATGTCCTGTATCTAGTGTAAATCCTCGTCTACATTCAATAGATTTGTATTTTAGACCAAGTTTGGAGGTTTCGTGAGACCACAATATGCTTTATAGGTTGATGATATGCATGTAGGAATAAACATGTGATCGATCTTGAATGACAGATCAGACTTAGGACTTGTACATCTACTTTGCTGAACTGATAAGAATATAAGTAAAAAATACTTGATTCACATGTAAGAGGGATATTAGACGTGCAAGAGCAGAACAAGAGGACTGACTGGTCAATCACTTCGCCCTGCCCAGGCCTTAACCTTAGATACAGCTTTCTCTGGCTATTGGCGAGGATAGCACCCTTGAAACTCGTCTATTCAGTCTTATGTAAGTTTTAAGAATTCTTAGCAACATGCCGTTGGAGCAAGGAGGCTTTTCTAAGGTGTATGTTATGAGTCGCGTTTTGACTTGAAAATGGGCAGACTGGGCTTTGCATTCAAATAACGCCGGAATGCTCATAACAAGATCTCTTGAGAAGATCTCAATTTAATAGAGTCCATCCTTAAAGCCCATAGAATAGTCTGCAATGCAATACTTGGTAACTATATTCTATATTTGATAATACCCCTTCCACACGGAAGTCCCTCGTATAACTTCAAAATTGCGAGACAATCAATTATCAGTTAGTTCGTCACTCGTTTTAGTGTTATAGCAGCACCGAATAATAATTATCCTAGAAAGTCGTAGATCTAAAATCGTGAACAAGCCCGTACAGAGTGGCGTAGAGTGAGTTGGATTGTTCGATCACGGGTGCGGTTGCCATTATGGAGTTGCTAAGCGGCGAACGTCGTTTGTTGTGTTTTGATATTGAATTTGTTTCGGGATTTTGGGTGAGAGGCTGAGATGGGATTGGGCTTTGAAGTTTGGAGGTGTGGAGGAATTGATTGGAGATATAAGGGAGGGGGATAATATGAAATAGACGGTGAATGGAACAAGGCAGTTTTTGTTTTTATTTTCGTTTCAATGAATACACGGACGTGTTCTGAGCAATTCTACTTTTTTTTGAGAAGGCCGCAGCGCTGTCACTAAACATTTCAATTTGATGGTGGTACAGCATCAGCTCCTTTGGTATGTTATGGAGAGCAAGGCATGTGCACTTGATCTCGAAGGCATTTACTAATTTAAGAAGATATTATAGAAAGGAAAAGCTCGATCCCTGCATGTAGCGAGAGAATACATTTCATTATTAGATGTGCTCGTTTACAGATGTGATACTGGTTTGAGGTGAAGTAAACAAAACCTAGGCAGCATTCACATCAGCACTTCAGCACCCAAAGCGCCTCGCGCGTGAACGCCGAACGCCTGACCCGTTTCCAACTTGGGTACTCCAAGCCGTTTTATGCATATTTCTTTCACCCCTCCCAACCATGATAAAATTGATCTAACTGCCATACCTTATTTCCAAATCGGACTCTCCTTTGCCTTCTTGAACAAATCACTCAACCCCCTCCTTCGCCTTCCAACACCATCATTCTTAATCTCTCGTCCCCATTCGTCAACGCCATTCGTCGTGCCGATCTCCACTAATCCACTGAGGACACTGGGACTCATGGGCCCCAGGGGTGGGAGAGGTTTATCTTTGGACTTTGTCTCTAGGCTGGGGTTGCGGAGGTGGGGTGTTGATGCCGCTGGTGTTAGGCGGTGGGTGGTGTTGTGGGGCAGTACTTCTCTATGTGTTAAGAGAGGGGGTGGGCGAGCTGGGGCCTGGAAGCCAGGAGAGCGGAAGGGGGAGAGGAGCTGTGATGCTGGTTGTATCTGAGGTTGTTGTTGTACTTGGGGTTGGGTCTGAAACTGAGACGTCCGTGGTGTGGTAGGTGGAGATGGTGGGCGGCGGTAGTAAGTCGGTGGCTGTAGCCCCTGACTCTGGACTGGGAAGCTGCGGTGTGTTGAAGAGTTGTTGAAAGGACTCGGCATCAATTCCGTCTGCGCAGGAGCTGACAGAGGCGTCGGAGGCCACAGCGAAGAGTGCATTTCTGGATACGGAGGAGGTGGTCTTTCCGGTGCACTGTGTGACCTATTCTTGATTGGTCTGGGTGTTACGATCAGCTCGTCGATCGTGGCATTGAAAGCTGAGAGTGGTGTTGCATCATTGGCATCCTGGTTGCGTTTTGGTCGGGTGCGAGAGACGGGCGACGAGGGTGCTGTTCTTGCACGGGATCTTCTTTTGCAATGCTCGATTTTGAGCTGGAGTTGGGAGTTTTGCTCCATTAGTGATCTGGCTGCTTCTTCTGCTGCCACGGCGCGGGAGAGGAGTTTGCGGTTGCTGTCTTCGATTGCGGCGATGGTTTCATCGACCACTTTTATGACGGCTCGTGCCTAGGATATTTGTCAGTGACGGCAGAGGATTGAAGGAAAGGTGACATACGCTCAAATCGGAGGTTTGAAATTCCATACTTGAAGGAGATATGTAGACCATCTTGTTGGAGCAAGGTGGTGCAGATCGTCTAGATTGTCTCGTGACAATTGCTGTATCCTCGAGCTCGGCCATAAATGAGGAATTGGTTGAGGAATTAGGCGAGTCATAGGAGTTAGAAGAGTACATCTCGAAAACAGATTCGACAGAAGACGATGGCGTCCGGCCTCCACCCGATTGTTCCCATGCTGTTTGCTCCCAATCGGTTCGATTCGAGCCATAATCCCAGCGCTCGGTATCACGCGCAGCGAGTAATTTCAAGCTCGGAGTTTGTCTTACTCCTCCTGCTCGCTTAGATCTGCGTATCGATATCTGAACCGGTTTCAAAAACTCCGTTGATGTTGCTTTTCCTAGTTGTGTTGAGCCTCGAATATCCATATTTCTCTGAGGAAAGTGGTCGGATTGCCATTGAGAGACGACATGAGGCATTGCGACTGGGGTTCCGGAGTTTGGCGAATTCATTGGACATGGGTGATTCAAGACGATGGACGTCTTATTCCTCAATTAAATTCCAGAATCATGAAAATCGTCGTTCTAGCAAGCGAGTGTGATGAGATTAACCCTAGCTGAATTATCACATTTGAAGTATCCCTCAAATGGAAATATCCGTCGGATGTCGAAGCTGCAAGGCAAGCTAAAAAACAACAAGGAGAATAGGAAAGAACTAAAAATGGGTGCGGGAGCAGAATATATGAGAAAAGGGAAGAGCAAGTGTAAGCGGAAATCTACTTTCGGTCTCCGCAGTCTCCCTCCCTGCACTGTGACTTGTGCAATGCGGCGCTGGTCCCAACCCAACGGGACGTTTCATTCCAAGCGGTGCCATTCGATCGAGAGATCAGCCGGAGCATACTTTGCAGTGCATTGAGGAGATGCGAGGAAGCGCATTGGATAGGACGGTGGTCGCGTCAATGGGCTTGTCGCGCGTGAGACGCCATAGATTCTCGTCTGGAACCGCCCTGGGTTTCCAACTGGTCCCCTGCATGCGGCCCTGTGGTGTTATCACATCATCTGGAGGTGCGCCACAACGCCGCAGCCGTACTTTGTGCTCGTATTTGTGCTTGATGCGCAGGTGGTGTGGTTGTGGATGTGGAGATTTGCTGACGAGAGGGAGAGACTTGATTGTGGTGGGTGAGAAGAAGCGGTGGGAAGTGCTGGGGCGATCTTCGAAGGTATGAATCCAGGTACACGCGCCTTGGAAGCTAACCGAGGCTGCTTAACAGATACATTGATGGAGATTTCTGGACGGAATACAAAAGAAGTCTAACTGGTAGCAAGTTGCATATGAAACATTCTTAAACGATAGTTCGGTGAAGGATGCCTTGTGTAAGGTGGAATGGTCGTGAGACGGGTTGTGGTTGGGAGGTGGTAGACCTCTACACACCAATCGACTATTCTCGCTTACCCTTCGCGGGATAACAGACCAACCAGCCTTCTTTTGCGGACCGACTATATTCAAAGATGACTGCAAAAGGCTTGGTCTGACTACAAAGTGATGACATGATGCTCGTGAGGTATTGACGGGGTTGTAGCCTCAGAAATCCTGGTGATCAAGTACGGTAGTGGGAACTCCGAGGCTTGAAAGTAAACAGTGTGTCGTCGAATGATGACTTATTAATAGAAAATCTACGACTCAAAAGTCTTTCAGATGCGTCAAAGCTAAGGTATCCTTTCTTTTAGAAATGGAAACGGTAGACCATTTTCTAATTGACACCTGGGACCCACACGATTGGAATTTCCCTACATCATACTTTCTTAAGTCTGGATGTGTATTAAGAGCTTTTATATTTTCTCGTCAACATGTAGATGATAACATTAGGCTGGAAATTGAAAATTGGCCGTCTTGCTACGAGCATGAACAGTTCAACATCCTAATTCACCTCACGCGTCGGGACTACAGGTGTCAACAAAGAGAGATACTTTCACGTGACTCTACACTTTCTAGATTTTTACTCGTACATGACCTTGCACTGACGCGCGCGGCAATCCAGAGCCTGTCGGAAAGTCTTCCCAAAAGCCAACAATGATCGAACCAATCCCGTTTCTCGAAAGCCCAGTGCCGTGTTCTCGGCGTGCACCTTCCCTGTACCTAAGCGCCAAGTCCCAAAATTAAGGTTAAAAATTAGACGCCTGATTCCTGATTGGCGCTCTCGCCTTCCACCAAAACACCAAACATCTCGGGAAATGACAAGGACCATACCACAAGTCAACTACAGCCTCACATACTAGTAGCGACTCTGCCTTGCGTCTTACCTATCTGCACTCACGCTACGCCTCAAGCGCGACCGCAGACGCAAACGTACACGCAAACGCAACCGCTGGCTAAGTCCAGCTCTTACGAGGCGCATAAGCTTAAGCTTACTGGAGACAAGAGGTAGCGAATCGAGACGGACAGGCGGACGGGTCTTGTACAAGGCTACAGGCAGAATGGATAGACCCAGTGGGAGGGATAGAGACAGGGAGAGGGAAAAGGAAAGGGACAGGAGGGAGAAGAGCCGCTCAGTATCCTACGATTCGGAAGAAGAGCGACGTCGCCGAAGACGTAGAGAGAAGAGAGAAAAAGTTGTTGGGGATGCGCGGGGACGGGACGACGGTGGCGAAAGTGGGAGGGATAGGGACAGACATGATGGGGAGAGAGAGAGGGAACGCAAACGACGCCGGACTCGATCGAGATCACGAAGCCCACACGAATCATCGTCTAGAAGAAGTGATCGCGAATCGAAGCACAGAAGCACGAGAGAGAGGTCCCCGTATCGCAGTAGCAGCGGCAGAGATAAAGATAGAGAAGGCTCTGCGACACAAGGACAAGGACAGGTTAGTCGTAAGGCTAAAGGGCCATTGCCGTCACAAGCTTCGTCCTTCCAGGCGAATGGGGGGCCGGAGATTGTAGGTGCAGGTGCGGTGGTGGTCGCAGAGGAGAAGGACAAGCAGAAACCCAATTTCGCAGCTACAGGCTTGTTAGCAGCGGCGTCGAACTCGGTCACACAAGCGGATGGGACGGCCATCGCGCTCAAGTACCACGAGCCAGCCGAAGCACGCAAACCGCCGGCGCGCGACGACTGGAAGCTCTTCGTTTTCAAAGGCTCTGAGATCCTGGAGACCATCGATCTCAGTCTACGGAGTTGCTGGTTGGTGGGGAGAGAGGTCGCAGTGGTTGATTTACCGGCTGAGCATCCGAGTGTGAGTAAACAGCATGCGGTTATTCAGTTTAGGTACATTGAGAAGAAGAATGAGTTTGGGGATAAGATGGGCAGGGTTAGGCCGTATTTGATTGATTTAGATTCGGCGAATGGGACGGTGCTAAATAAAGAGGGGGTGCCATCAAGTAGGTATCTGGAATTGAGGGACAAGGATATGATTCAGTTTGGGCACAGTACGAGGGAGTACGTACTCATGCTGTCGAAGAGTTGAGGGCTCAGTCTCGGGCGAGAAGGTGACGAAGTCGGAAAGGATGGCTGGGGCATACGTCAACCTGTGTGAGGCGCTTCCATTTTGTAGTCATGAATATGCAAGCCTTGTTCAATAAAAGCAGTCTTCACATGCTTTTCCAATGTCCAAATACCAGTGGGAGATGGAGCTGTCGGAAATGTGAGACCTTTCGATCCAATTCCTGCTACTGCTACCTTACCACGAATTAGCCTTGACTTCCAGCGAGAACCAACTTCTCATCCACAGACCGAGCATTGGGCAGCCTCAACAATCAAGGTATTGAACACTGAAAGGCAAACCAACATCTTCTATCGCATGCCTCACCGACGAAACTGCCTAGCAGTGGAAGTGAAGTCAAAGCATGGCTCTCCTAACAATTCACATCTTACCATGTAGAACCAATACGACGAGCTAGCTCTAGATGCAAGAATACAGTATAGGCATCTACGCCAGCATGTGAAACAAAACAAAACAAAAGCCTTTCGAATTCTGCACTTTCAATCTCGCTGGACATGCACGTTGCATTCGCCTTCCACTTTCTTCAAGACCGATGTGCTTGGTTTTCTGTGCTTCTGCTTCTTTACGTATCGTCCTCATTTACGGTTATAAAGTTCCGTACCTAATTATGCTGCAAAAAGATGAAGATGGTTTGAATAATATATTCTAGCTCGAGGCGGGTAAGTAGGTAGGTAAGTAAGTAACATTCCATCTATCTATCTACCCATCTATCCATCCATCCAAGTAAACAAAGGGCCCACTCCAGATGTGTAAAAATTCCGAATCCAACGTTGCCACCTTAACTAAATACCTCCCAAACGTCACCGAATGTTTCATCGAGTAACGCATTTGTGTAAGTACAGTACAGTACAGTACAGTACAGTGCAGTGCAGTACAGTGCATTATAGTCCATTAAATCTAGCTAGCTAAGGCAATGACAAGGAGGAGGTTATATGTCTTGTCTTGTCTTGTACGCACCTGGCCTGGCACCTAAGGTATGTCCTTACTTGAGTCCCGTACGATCAAATTCAGGGATACTCTAGTTCAGCGCTACATTTCGTGACGCCTTGTCAACCTTACCTTAGCTTGGCTTATACTGTACCTTGAATTTTTGTGGTTAGCTGCTTGGGTGGGGAGGCATACCATCTAGTGCCGTTGCCGTAGACGTAGTCGTAGCGCCGGTAGTTATCTAGTTCGGCTCGGTATTGTAAGACCCGAGGATACTTGATGTGTATGTGTGTGTGTAGGTTACGATTGCAGAACCTGGGGAATAGGTTTATGGTACAGTAGGGAGGGAAGACGAGCAGAGGAGGTCACACATGTGATTGAGTCACACCACACACTACACACCAGCTCCATCACTGTTCGGTGATACAGCCTCAACGCCATGGAATCTACCTAGTACCTACGGTAGGTAGGACTAAACTTCCGGTCCGCGGTGTCACTTAGCATCACCCCGGCTCCCAAAAAGCTTCTTTTATTTTAATTTATTTTATTTTATGGTTTGAGTCGGTACGGAAACGTTGCTAGGTTATTAGTTAGCTGGCTGGCTTGTTGCTTAAGGCTCCGCATAACTAGGCAGGTTGGTCGTAGGACTCACTGTGTGACGAGGCGGATGACTCGTCATAGTCCCTTATTTCTTTTTATTTCTTTTCTTTGGTTTTTTCTTAGTGGGCTTGAAGTTGTAGGGTTACTGTATTGTAGTGTACTGTAGTGTACTGTACGACAAGACCATGCAGATGCCATATTCATGCCGGGGGTGGCACTAATAGGGCTGCAGGCATTCTTGTACAAATAGTCACTAACGCAGGTCTCGGTCGGCGATTAAAATGATGATTTTTCTTTTGGACGGAACTGGCCTGGACTGGATATGATTCGTTTAATTCCGGGAAGCTGGGTCAGACCCGATGCATGCATGAGTAGGTGGCCGGATGCGGTAGATGAGGCTCGTCTCGCCCCCAATGAATGAATGTCCGTGAGGCAGGCAGCATGAGATGAGCCTCTAAAGGGCAGCTGAAGGATTGAAGAGAGAGAAGGGCAATGCGAAAGGGAAGCCTAGATAGTCCGTATTCATTTCGAGACAGATTGCAAGAGTGCAAAGAGTGCGAGGAGTTGATATCCAATGGTATCACGTGTGCCTAGATTGCAGAGCCCCATTGGCATCCTTCCTATTGTCATCATCATCCAGTGGTATCCACGAGTTCACGAGTACAGTACCTAGTTGGGGTTGACTGGACTAAGATGTCTTACCCCAGACTCGCTCGGAGTCATGCCCACAAGGCTGCTGCCGGACCCCCCTCTCTCTCATCCGGTCGTACGGTACTGTCAACTAATCCCTGTGGAAACCAGAGGAAATCCCCTTTTAGTACCGAATCCCAAGCCACCCGCTGACCCCCCCTGACCCCCAGCACTGTCTAAGCCCCGATGCCCCCCTTCCCCCCTAACGAAGTCCTGCCGAGTCCTGGTCAAAGCCCCTTGCAGGCTGCAGCAGCAGAGCACGGCACAGCACTCCCGCAGTGAGCGAGCGACATTGCTAATCCTGATCCAACCAACCATCAATCCATCCACTCCAGTACGAGTAACTGAGACACGGTGCGCAGCCCAATAGCAGCTGACTCTTTCTTCATGGGAGAAGTCGAGTTGCCTCTTTCCTTTTCCCTCTCCCTTTGCCTTCCCCATTCCTATCCCCTCGCTCCCTCCCTCCCTCCCTCTACTGTGTTGTAGAGTACAGTACCTACCTCTCCTTTCATGCTGGTATCACACTCTCCGGGCGTACTTCCCTCCCCCGGACGCTCTGCCATGCCATGCTATGCTCTGCCATACCGTGACTCCCTCCCAGTGGCGCACTAAAAGGCGTTCAACGTCCCCGTGTGACTAACTGCTTTGCGCGTGCCACTGACACTGACACTGACACTGCTACACTCTGAACTTCTGTACACCGAGACTCGAGTACGTATGGCACCAAGCTAAGCTACATTTCACCCAATCAGTCAGTCAGTTAGGCAGGCGTCTCTCGCTCTCTGTCTCTGTCTGGCTCTCTGTCTGTCTGTCTTTCCTCGCTCAATCTGCCATCTATCAGTCTGCCCTCTCCAGTCTTCTCTCCTCTCTCCTCTCTACACACGACACTAAGTACACTGCAATACATCCAAGCTCTGCTCTGTGTACCTTGACGACCATGCCCGCTACACCGGGCGGAGGGATCACAGCAGATACATATAAGTAAGCTGCATGCCGACCTGATCTGCACCGAGCGGAGAGGAAGAAAACACACCAGCAAAGCAGAGAAGACAACACACATCAAGTCAAGCCAGGTCAAGCCTGGGAGAATAGGCAAGCAAGCATGGTATGTACAGTTCTGCAAGGTTACTTACTCTCTTATCTTATCTTCTCTTCTCTTCTCTTCTCGTCCTTCCCACATACGTGCATACTTCCCATATATATACTCTCCACAGATGACGAGAGGCTAATGCAGCCCTATGCAGGGTTCCGCTATCAATCTCGACGACATCAAACGCTACGAAGTCACAGAGGTCTACTCCCACCCCGACGCCAAAGTCGACATTGTCCTCGTCCATGGTCTGAATGGCAACCCAAGGAATACATGGACGGCTCCGAATGGCGTCTTCTGGCCGAGTCAGCTACTGCCAGCTTCATTGAAGTCGTTCCAAGCTCGCATATTGGTCTATGGATATAATGCAGATGTCTATACATTTGGTAGCTCGAAGGGCGGTCCTAGGTATGTCTAATCTGGTCCGGGTATGTGTGGTAGAGGGACGTGCTGATGAATATAGTTCGGATATGATCCACCAGCATGCACAAACCCTGCTCGCCAACCTGGCCCTCGAACGGAAGAGTGAAGAAGTTGCAGAACATCCCATCATATGGGTCGCACACAGCCTGGGTGGAATATTAGTCAAGCGCGCGCTGGAACTATCATTCGATCTTCAAGGCAATCATGATGATGATCTACGATCGATATTCGTGTCGACGTTTGGTGTCATCTTTCTAGGAACGCCACATACTGGGGCCGACCCCGCGAAGTGGGGTTTGATACTCCAGGGTATGGTCAACACCATGGTTCCCAAGAAACTCTTCGAAACACACTCACAACTCGTCAAGACTCTCCAGAGCAACAACGAGATCTTACAAAACATCAACCTCCGCTTTCTAGATCTCTATCCAAACAGATTGCGGATATGCATGGTTCACGAAGGTCACCCTACCGATCTCAAAGGCACCAAACATCTCATAGTCGACCAGACAGCCGCCAGTCCCCAATTACCCGACGTTCAATATTTCGGTATTGAGGCTACGCATTCGGGCATGTGTAAATTTGAGAGCAAGAACGCTCCTGGGTTCACGAATGTTTCTGTCACGCTGAGGTCGTGGGTTCAGGAGTGCCCCGAGTTTATTCGGACAAGGTGGGATGTGGAGAGGCTTTTGAGGAAGCAGAAGCGAGAGGATGAGATTGCACAGTTGCAGAGACTTGTGAGTTATGATACAATATTTGACTGAGACTTTTGCTGATGTATGATAGTCGGGACTGTTACCTAGTACTCCGCATATGACGAGTACGCCGAATACACCTGGTAGGTCGAGTCCTTATCCAACGCAGCCACCCAGTATGGTGCAGGGACCGAAGGAGGGTTGATGGAAGTGGCGGGGCGTTCTCTTTTTCATTTCCAATTTGCCAATCTCATTTCATTGTCATTCGCAAGGATTTCTTTCGCTCAAACTTTTGGTGGATCAGGGCTGATTCCTTTCTTGTAGAACCGGGCTCTGTATATAGTTCAATGGTCATTGCGAAATCCACCATCAGCATCGCACCTGAAGACCCCGCACAAGATGCACCATATTTCATCAAGCCATCTGGATTCCGTCCAAACTCCCTCTTCGTCGGTCGGGAAGCTGAATTGGAACTTATGCATAAGATGTTATTCGACAAGAAGAGGAGAGCTGATGGTACATCTGCCGTTCTGCTACAGTCTCTCCCTGGTGGAGGCAAGACTCATCTAGCTCGGCAGTATGTATATAACCACAAAGACGACTTCCCAGGAGGTATATTCTGGCTTCGAGCCAAGAGTGAAACGGAATTAGCAGCTGGATTTTGGGACATCGCTCGAAAAGCAGCTTTGAAACACCTAGTCGGAACCGAAGAAGCAGGCTCCAAAGAAGATCCAGAACAATTCATCAAGATGGTCAGGAAATGGCTGGATAAGCGGCATGACTGGCTGATCGTCCTCGATGGTATACATTTCAGTCATTCAACGCTGAGGAAGTTCATTCCCGATAGCACGAACACTAGTATCATCTATACATCGACTGAGAAATCCGTTATTGGAGATCATCATTTCATGAATCCGCAACTAATTAGGCTTCCGCTTCTTTCGGCGAGAGAGGCACAGAGATTGCTTCTTCTTGAACTTGGGAGGACAGAACCATTTGCGAAAGACGATCTGAGGTATTCGATGGAGTTGGTTCAGTCGATGGGATTCTTGCCTGTTGTCATCCATGCTGTCGCTCAACGACTCAAGACAACCGACGAGCCGCTCTCGAAATTCGCAAGGACATACTCCTCGGAGCCTAGACTTCGCGGTCTAGGAACGTACATCGCAGTGGTCGAACAACTGAAAGGACTAGGCGCTAAAGAAGCACTCAATCTCATCAACATTCTCTGTTTCTTCAGCCAACACATACCCGTAGAAATGATCTCTCTCGGACTCAGGTCCCTCCCCCCAACCATCTCCGTCAAAGCCCACGAACCAGTCTCAGGCAACTCCCTAAACAACACCTTCAAAATCCTCAACCGATTCGCCCTCATCGATCGCAACGACCACGACAATGACACAGATAGAGACAAAGACCCGGCCGCCTCTTCCCACTCCCAAACCTCAAAACGCAGCAGAGACATGCTGGCAGACAACGTAGACGTCATCCGTCTCCACAGCGTCGTGCAAGGTTTCTTCCTCGACACCCTCTCGGCAGACGGCTCGCTCCTTCTCTGGCTCGACCTCGCGACCCGTCTCTTCTGTTGTAGTTACGACATGGCCAACGAGCGTATTTCTCGCAAAACCCACGCCGGTCTCGTGGAAGACTACCGTTTGTACGAAATCCATGGCAACAAACTCTCGGAGCACCTCGCCAAACATCTATCCAAGCGCCTTTCTCCCCGTCAAAAGGAAATCCTCCATGAGGCGGACGATATGCTGGCTCAGAGACTCGTGTCTGTTAAGAACGAGATTGATCGCCGTACGCCTGAGAGCTCGAGCGTTATCGTTGCGGTGGCAGGTGGTGGTAAACAGGAGGTTTTCCAGACAAGTATCTTTGATCGGACAAGTAGCTCCTCAGATACGGGTCCTGAGACGCCGGGGAAGTATGATGGTTTACATAGTGGGATTGGAATTTCGACTTGGGGTATGGAGAGTGAGAAGTCGCAGTTTGAATCGCCTGTTCGGGAGAAAGATTTCGGACGAAGGGTGGAAGGTGATGGAGTTTCGATTTACCAACAGCAGCCACAACAGCCGCAGCAGCCGCATTTCCCATTCCCTCTCGCCATGCCAGAGGATCCGGGATATGAGAGTGACAGAGAGGAAGTGAACGCTTATACCATGTCTTCTCCCCTCCCTCTCCCTATCACGTCCTCATCACCACCTTCCCAGCGACCAATATCTTCCGATACAAACGCTTCACCGAAATGGGAAACCATGCCGCCGCGGAACCAAAGACAACGGCCGCGCCCAAGACCGATTCCAAATCCTCTTTACCGCACCCTACCTTCCGCGTTATCACCGACAAGAAGAAACAAGGATCTCGATTTCCATACTGTGAGCGCTGGTGCTATCGTCCCACACGTCAGTCATGATCACGCAAAGGGTTTCTTACAGAGTGGAAGCGATGGGCTCGGGAATGGGAGTGGGAAAGGGGGGTTGAGAGCGCAGTCCAGAGGAAGGCTGTCAGGACAATCTGGAGCGGAAGTCAGTCTTGCGCATTTGAGAAGGAATAGTCCGCTCTCGCCTAGGGGAGGGGGGACGATTGGTGGCTTGGAGAGAGGGGGAGGGGGGAGTCGGAGGGGAAGTGAGGCTGTGGAGAGGGGTAGGATCATGATGACAGGACTTTCTTCTTATGCTGCTGCTGTTGTTAAGGGATCGACTAGGGATACGGTTGAGGGGTTGAGGGGGCTGGTTGGGCTTGGTGATGGTGAGGCAGATGGGGATGGGGGGAGGGAAGGAGACAGTGCTGTTGTTGATGACGATAATGATGCTGATGCTGAGTCAGGGACGGCAGACGTACATGGAGGCGGGAGTGGACGAGAACAATACCAAGAACGGCCACATATCTCAGCCTTGGAATCTCTCCAGAAGATCCCAATCCGCCACTCGGATAACCCGGTCCTCATGCCTCCTTATCCACCTTCTCCTAGTGGTACGCCTGCTCCTGGTTTTGTTTTGGATGAGGGGAGAGATGGAAACGGGAACGTTTTCGCCGCTCAAGACACAGAAAATATCTACCCTCGCCGCGAAGGATATCCACCTCTCGAACATCTCTCCTCCTCCATCACCAAGTCCAATGAAAACGACTATAGGCGCCTCTCACCAAAACCAATCAACCATCCACAAAAATCCTCCCACAGACAACGGAATACGCAATCCGAATCTCTACCCGCTAGTTTACTCTTCTCACGCTCCAATCTAGAAGACAGCTATGCTGGTGGTCTTGGTGGGAGGATTCATCCTAGCACGAGCGAGACGAATCTGGATCTAATGAGTCTTTCGTATCCTGGCTTGAGGGAGCAGAGAAGGCTTTCGAATTCAGGATCTACTAGCTCGGGAGTAGGGCCGTATTATCCCGGCAGGCCGGAACTTTCAAACTTGGAGCTCGAGAGGGGATATGAGAGTTTGCCAATGAGTCGTGATCCTTCTGGTCTGTCTGGGCTGTCGGGGCAGTCGGCCGATTCTGGGAGGGGAAACGGGGTGGGAAGAAGTGGCAGAGGGAGGGGAAGGAGAGGGAGTGTGGCTGAGACGGAACCTGATCTTGGGTCTCGGTTGAGGGAGCTGGGGTTTGAATCTAGGAGGGAGAGGGCAATTGAGGGGAAAGGAAATGGAAATAGGCTGGAGTTCGCCAGAGCTGCGTTGATTGAGAGTTTAGATGAATGGGGACAGGGTGGGGAGAAGTAAGTTTCGTCTCTCATTTTCAGTAGCTTGGATATGAATGTCCAATGGAACACGGGGAAGGAAGATTTTGAGTGCTAACAACCAACATTAGTTCACCCCCGACACAAAGCCAACGAACTCAATCCACACCACCTCAGCTCAAAGGACAATTGAAACCCTCACCCAACCTAACCGCACCATTCTCGCCCTCCCCTTCTCAAGGATCAGGGATGGTAAACTCATTCGCATCGTACACGTCCCCGTATCCGCCTGACAACACACCAGACCTGGGATGGAATGGAGGAGCTGGGAGTCAAAAGCCTTCACCATCCCAAAGATATTTATCTCCGAACCCGAATTCGCGCTCATCGCCGAGGACATCACCGCATTATAATATCCAGCAAAAGGCCTCGCCGAGGACCTCACCACCTCTTTCGAGTCCAAATCTGGGTGGAGAGAGGATGGACCGCCATAGTTCTGGGTCTGGCTCGGGTAGTGGTGGAGTCAGGATCCGAGGACGGAATGGAAGTGAAGCAGGAGGAAGAGAGACAGGGATGGATAGGATGATTACCTTTGGCGATTACCCTGAGCCTGTTGATGTTGAGTATGTACTTGCTCCGGAGAGGGAGTGGGAGAGGGAACGGCCGGGGGTATTGAGAAGCTGGGGGGAGAGGGAGAGGGTTGAGCGACATAGGCGGGAAGAGACTCGTGGGAAGGGTGTGAGTGAGAGGGAGGAGGTTGGGCTGGGGATTAGTGGGGGGGTTGTAGAGTTGGAGGGGAGGGGCGGGGGCTGATTTCTGATTCTTTGTTTTATTCCTCTCCTTTTCCCTTTCCTTGTCTGCTGAATAAGGGTATTGATTTCTTTGGAGTTTGAAATTTGGAATTTGTTCTTTGGGTTTTGGAAGTGGTGTTTCTTTTAGAATGGGGCTTGTATTGCATTGTATCGCATCGTACGGCTGGCATAGTTTGGGATTTCGGATTTCGGACTTGAGGAGTTGGTTTTGCTGCTTTGTGGAGCGAGCATTGCGCGGTGTATTGAGATAGATGGATCGTCTGGGACTGGAATATGGGTATATAAGCATACGGAATAGGATGGGATGGGATGGGATGAGATGGGATGAGATGGGTATGGATGAATGGAACAGGTACGGCGTAATTACAGGAGAGAATAGCAAGTCGTATTGGCTGGTGTAATCTATTAAGCATAGCATAGCAGAATATAACATAATATAGTATAGTGTAATAACGGATAACACGGAGAGGATGACGGGAAGTAAAGTGTAGAAATCTTCATCTGGGCTGTGATGCTGTGAATGCTGTGATTCCTGCCTTTTCTTTTTTTTTTGTAGAGTAAAAAGCGGTATAACTTATAATTATATACTCAGTCGATCTCTCTTCTTGTTGGGAAGGATAAAGGAGAGAGGTTAGGTGAGGTGAGGTGAGGTGAGGTGGGGTAATTAGAGTGGGGGTATATATATTTACGTACGTATGTAACGGACGGACGTAACGAACTTTCTTGTTCTAGAACTTATCCCTTAATTAAGATCTCCTTTTTTGATGGTAGTTTGGAATTGGAATTGGAATTGGAAAGTAATTTGGAGATGGGAGGTGTGTGGTGTGTGGTGCGGTGATGTTTTTTTTACGAGGTGGATATGAGTTGACTTTTTATTTTATTTTACGGGCGACTCGTTTGTGCTGCTGCTGTTTAAGCTGATTCTCGTCTCGTAGTTAAAGCTGTCTTGAATAATTACTCCATACTCCATACTCCATACTCTATATCAAAAGTAATTACCAAGTTATCAGGCGCGTTAGGATCTGCTTTCATTGCTTGATTGCGTACTGTAATCATGACGTAAGATTACGTGTCGCTGCGTACTTTGTTGAGCTTGGTTATCTTGGATAATTATGCTGGCGTCCTCGACAGACGAATTTTTTTTCCTTGCTACTTCAATGTCGATTTGCGGTTGCATTTTCGACTTAAGGGTGTCCTGCCTCTTGAGAGACGCGGCAGGATCTGAGGAAGGGATAAAGCTGTAAACATTAGCAAATGCCTGGAGAACGAAATATGCTCAGGCAAGGCTTAAGGGCAAGAGAAGTGTATATGTATATAGACTGAATAATATCCTGCTGATGAGAATATAGTAGTTAATCTTACAAGAAGAGGCTGAGAAGAGAGAATAACTCGAACGCGCCAGGCAATTAATTACCTTAATAGACATTTTGAGTACTGCAAATCTAGTGCTCGAGAGGCACAGTTCCTCTAATTACAGCTCGAGGTAAGCTGGCTGCTTCTCTAATTAGGTATTTTTCACCGGTCTTACTCCATTCTTAAAGTTCGGAGGGTGCAAATCTTGCCTCGTACTGCACGCCGACAAAATAATTGCCTGGTTAATTATATCATCACTTCTTGGTATGTCTTTACTTGTACACAGGCTCCTAGCTTATGTGTATGATCTATGGGTCGATGCAGGGTCTTCTCGCCAGGAGCGCTAGGATAATTGGTCAGATGTTGTATGTTAATTAAGGGATGTGTTGAGGGGTATCCTTCTTTTCAAAGAATTGCCAAGCTGGTAATTAAATATCGCTTTCGCACTCAGGGACGCCTTTTATCCAATACAATGTGGAATGAATGCTATTTCACCATAAGCGATGCAGGAACGGCGTGAAAAGCGGTCATTCAGTTCCTCTTCTCCTTGAACAGCTCAAGGGTCAGGGTGCCCGTGAACTAGAGGTGGTGTTGGATTTCGCTGCGAGGACCCTGTCTGCATAACTACAGCTCACTAGCGCTAAAGTTGCATATGGTTTCACTCAAATACTTTCGTGCAGGGGGGAAATGGTGTTGGGTAGGTACGAGTAGTTCTTGGCAAAATGGTAATTATCCGCACGCCGCAGCTATCTTTTCTTCTCCCATCGTCGCTTAGCCTTGCAATGTAAACACCTCTCACGCCCTCATGATCGACCGACTACAGACGCAAACAGAGTCTAAGATCAATTGCTATCTGGAACGGCGTCTGGAACAATGACATCGAGTGCATCAACCTCTTTAAATCTGCCGGCGGGGTCAGCGAATTCCTCAGCGACGTATACATTGACGACCACATCGATATCGTCCACATCATTGCTAGCGCTCACCACCCCATTTGTACTCCCAGCACCGAGCTACGCCAGCATCTTCACGACTACCAGCAAACTTACAAGTTACTTCTGGAACAGCTTCACCACAACCACTCTCAATGTGATCTATTCGGACCCAGGCGATTCCCGTTTCACAGCCTGTCAGCCGAGCGGACGGGATGAAGTTGTCTCCTCGAGTCATTTCCATTTCAGCCCTGCCGTATGTCCAGATAAATGGGCTGCGTACTCTGTCGCGGAGGCTTATGTGGATACAAATACGCTTTCGCCATCTAGGCGAGCCACAACCGCATACTGCTGTGCAAGATGGGCTCTACTATCCATTGCACTTCATGGCTCTGTACTGACGGTAAGATCTAGTGGTCACACTCTTGGCGATGCTGGCTTGGAACTGAAAAGCCTCGATACATTAGCGTGTCATTAGTGTCTCGATATCAACAATAATAACAACCACATCAGTAACAACTACATCCCAAGGACCTCAATTTCCTAGCGGTGTGCAGATTCATAATGCCTACCAAATCTCGTGGGATCAAACTGATAGGGTCACTCTCTCTCCCACGCCGCCAGATGTCGTGAAAGACGGGTGCAGCCACACGTTGAGTGTGTGGGTTCCTGATGAATCGGTGAGCTTGCTGCCGTGTCATATCGAGAATAGGACCAGTGGTGACAATTCACTACTCACTGTTGTATTTTGTGCTATTCTTATACCAATTGTTGTTGTGGCATCGCGCTGTACCTGCATTTGCATCCATTATCGCAACAAGAAAAAAGGTCCATAGAGACCAAAACGACAGACTAGTCCTGCCAACAAATCGACGGCAAATGAGAGGATCTAGCTGGATAATATCAAATCTTGATCGTATGTTCTGGTGTGTTGCTTATGCATGCAAGAGGCCTGAGAATTCTTCGTTGTGTTTGTGTTCTTGATGTGGGCGGCTTAGCGACACGGGGTGGAACCCGGGAGTAGCATTTCTTGTTTTTATTTTTCAGTGCTCTTTGTTTGCTTATCCGCGATTGAGAAATTAATGCGACCAAATTGGAGTAAAGTCAATTTGTTAGTGGCGAGGTCATTTATTAGAATAGTTCCGCTTTAACTGATTTCGGGAAGTCATCTCAGGAGGGGTATCACAACTTTCAGAAGGAGTCACCGGAGTATGACATCGGCAATAATTACAAACAGCTAGTGAAAAAATGGATAGGGACCTTGATAGTCTTTCAATAAGAGAGAAAGTAATGCATTGATAAAGAATCAGAATTCAAATTGCAGACAAGTCAAGTAAGCTTCAAAATATACTTCGCTCGGCCTTGCTCCAAGGAGACAACTAACGACAAATATTCGAACGTCCAAAGTCCCTCGGACACCAGAACATAGTGGATACAGTTGCAGATCCAAGAAGTGACGAAAAACAATGTTATACCATTTGCAAGGAACAAGCAAGGCAAGGAAAGTAGTATATATATGTTCGAATATTATCTCGCTCTCACATGTTCAAATTTACTTTTATCATTTTAATCTTCTTAGGTAATCTGACTTTGTAATTTCCTTACATCTTTTGCTTTTTATCTATTTTTACCGTCGCAAGCTTATTGAACGAATCGCTTGCAGTGGATGCTACTGTATACCCTAGTAAGCACCAAAAGCGCTCACCGGTCTAAGCCTCACTTTTTCACAGCCTCCTCATTGCATCCCACCAAGCGCAAAGCATTCCGACCTTCACATATCCTTTTGTTCTACCATCGTGAACCTAGATCTTTTTGCCATCATGAATAAAACTACCACTGATACAATTCCGGTAGCCCCCCATGGCCGAACAAGAATTGGGAATAAGGTAGAATAGCCTGAAGCATTAGACGTGATTTCATCACAAAGCTTACCATGGCTTAGCATGACATCCCTGGTAATGGGTTCATCCGTCTAGCACCAAGAACCCACGACATTTCTCTAGTTGGGGAACATATCCCCAACATCGCCCACCTGGCAGCAGATCTTCAAGTGGCAGTGAATGCAGGATGGTCGCGACGACATAATATTAGGTACTGCAAAGTACAAGTACTATTGTTGAAATGGCAAGACGACGACCTTGGGGTGGAAACTGAGCTGAAGGATCTTGGGCACGTTTTTGGTACGTTAATCTGCGCTCCCAGCTAAACATTTGCGCCTCCGCAACATCGGGAAACTCGGTCCTTTGGATCGACAATTTGCAATTAACCAATCTACCCGCTAATTCCCTTATCTTGTAGCCGATCTTTTCCATTATGGAGTGGATGTATTTGATATTCCAAGTGAGAAGCCTGACAAGGCTCTCAAACGAAGGGTGTTCGATTTCCTGGAAAACGACGCCGATGAGACACTGCTCATCCTGTATTACGCTGGGCATGCCAGATCAAGCATTCAAGCAAATGAGGCCCCAATCTGGATTGCGTTAGTTGACAATATTACACAATATGTTTTCGTGCTGACTGACCGCGAAGAAATCGCCGGATTGACTCACCCTCATTGCCGTCGGGCGGGATCCAGTCGATGTTCGAGGAAGCTGACGCCGACGTACTTCTTCTCTACGATTGTTGCAATTCTGCCGCGACCGCAGAATCTTCTTCTACTCAACCTCATAAAGGAGTAACGGAGGTCATTGCGGCCTGTGGTTACGAAACAATCGCTCCAGAGGTCGGGGAGCATTCTTTCAGCAATGCTTTGTCGGAAGTTCTTGCTGCATCATCGAAAGGACGACCATTTTCGGTAGCTGAACTACACACGAAAATACTCACGCGATTGAAATGCTGGACTCCTTCGTTCGTTAAGGATGATAAGGGGAAACGAAAGGAAGACCAAGAAGGAAGGTTACTCTTCGAGAGACAACCACGGCGCACACCGATATACAGCATCATTTGCGAGACCGAACCTCGACGAAGTATTATAATGGCCCCCCTCGAGTCATTTGCCTCGAAAACAGATACTTCGAGCAGTCATATAAATAACCTGACAGCAGGACCGTCATCCAGTAGGTCACCATCGGTCCCCAACGACCATGCCAGAAAGCGCAAGAGACCAGTTGACGAATCAATCGAATATCCACAGGTTCTCCTCGCCATTCGCTTGGAAAAGCACGATCTTGACATAGAAGCTTGGAAAGAGTGTCTCCTTCGCCAACTCCCGCCAGAGGCAAAGGAGATCAAAATCGAGGGCATATATGGTAGCTTCTCCACACTCCTTCTACTACGGCTGCCGCTTGAAGTTTGGGATTTGCTCCCGGAAAATCGCGCCTACAGCTTTGTTGGATTTGTTACCACGCCAAACGTGATGTCTGACGAGACGAATACTGTGGAAAGTACTGAGGTTGCCGATTCGAACTTGTTCGACTTCTCTCAAATGTCATCTTCTGGCAAATCATGGAGTAACATGCCATTCAGACCCCAATCACGCGAGGCGACTCCAACTTTTGCTTTCAGATTCAACTCAATGTCCCCACGAGATGTTGTATTATCTCCTCCCTCATCATCACGCTCGTCCTCTCAGTCTTCTACGTCACCACCACGGTCATTATCTCCAGTCATGGAAGATGAGGAATATAGATCGGAAAACTTAGTAATAGAGCTTCTTTCTAGCGGAGCCAACTTCACAATTGAGGAGCTTCGAGAAAGTGATGCCGAGTCCCTTAATGATAAAGAAGTTGTTTGGCCAACCAGTTACAGTGATGCCGAGGAAATCGATCCTGGAATACAGCAAGATCCGGGTCCAACGCATGTCGAAATTGAAAGTGACAGCGATGTCGATGGCGGAGACGAGTACGAAGAGTTTCTTCACAAAAGAATGCTGGGAAAAAGAAGGATGCGACATAGTGGGGGCAGTATAAGCAAGAGAACATTATCTGAGAGCATTGGCAGCGATACCGACGACGAGGATCTCAAACCTGTGACCTTCTTGGATGCTAATAATGCTGGGTCGAGTGCGAGAAGGCTCCGAAGGAGAATGGGCGAGAGGACAAGTTTGATTTTCGATGATCCCCCGCCAAGGATTGACGAGATGGACGAGCCCGAGTCTTGTGACGAGCTCGTAGATGTGGAGAGAGCTCGGATTTTGAGTTCAGAGTTACCATTTCATTTGAGTTCAGAGTTACCACTTGATTTGGAGGAACTATAATACCTTGAAGGCAGCCTCGGACATCAGCTATGATTCGATTGAGCTGCTGCGACTCTCATGACTGAGATCAATACCTGCGTGCTGTAATGCAATTTTTTAAGGCGCCGAATCGTAACTGGAACATTCACTCAGGAGACTTGTATTTATCTTCCAACTAGCGCGCAAGTGTTAACAAAATCCTCACATCTCGCCTCCAGTATTTCCCTTCGATTCCTTTTTCCTCTCTAATCATTTATGTAATCTTACAAGCTCACTTCAATTCAAATTCGATTCACCGTCACCATGGACACTATTGCTCCTCTCAAACTTACATTGAGGTTATGTAACTTCAATAGATTGGTTGGTGACGTGGGTTCTCTTAATTTCTTAGATTCTGGTCTTCAGAGCCTAGCTAAAGGTAACACAGAAAGGCCAAGCGGTATACAGATATGAACAAGCCTGGTGACCCATTCCACATCCGCCCGGCCAATATCTCCAACTACATGGGGCTAGCAAGCAAGGACTTAGCATTCGGTATCGACCCAGTGGCAGGATACGCAAGGAATATCTTATATCCAGAAAGTCCTCTTCAAGTGTTCTGCACGACAAAAAGCACTCTCTGGAGATACGACAATACAGTCGAAAATCCAACAGAGCCTCCACCGTATAATTATGCAGAGCGGGGAACATTCGAAGAGCCTCTCGCTATCCGTGATCATGGATCAAAGCTCATCCATAACTTCTTCAATGCCGCTGTTTCTTTCAACAATGGCACGAGTGGAAAAGGTACTTGTCAGTATGGTGGTGTTCATCAGAATGAATTGGGATTATTGAACGAATGGGGAAGTAGCTATAATGGAACAGGATCTGGGCCGGATGTTGGGCAGGGCACCACGCAGTTTACTGGTGCTGTTGCGCTAACGTGGATTAAGATAGAGAGTGACGAGCAGGTCAGAAACAAAGTTAGCATTACTATATAGGTTTTCGAACTAGTCAAGCTCCTTTGCCCAGTATCAGTGCATACTGGTGCTGAGAATAAAAATTGGTAAGATGTGTCCAAGATTGAGGCTTGATAGGGAAACTTCGTCAAGTAAAACATTTCCTCGATGATATAGACAATTAGAAATCGATCGATAAGCCAGAGGATTCTAGTCGTTTGCGGATCTAAAGCCGGCTCTAAATGTCACATTCAAACGGTAATTTCTAGATGACCGTTCTACACAGGCATCAGCTTATCTATATTAGAAAGATGCTAGTTAACCAACCACCTACTTCCGGTAGTCTCTATCCTTTATATAGCTGTAAACTCCAAGAGATCCAGTGCTGACTTCAGCTCCTCTCTAATTAACCACCCGCGCCTTCAACTCTCAACTCCCTAGACAGCTTGCGATATCCTACCCGTGTGTGGCTGCGCAGTTCATAGCTGTCTCGTAGAAGTGCAAATCGAACTTGCACGAGGCTCTCTTTCGCTGTTTGTCAGGTGGTTGACGGGAGTAGATAAGTTGGCAAGGCGTCAACGATTTTGACGATATCGAGTGGCACCCCGGAGCGTTACTTGGTAGATTTGGTCAGACATGTTGGAGTACCGTGCTCGATGGAGCCCTGCATTGTGAGGCCATGCTTGCGGCGGCCTGGCAAACTGGAGTTTGAGGTGTTTGATAATTTGTTAGTCTTTAGTATTCTGTACCACCAATTGTGCATATCGCTGTCGACGAAGAGCATGGCTACGAGACTTTTCACAACGCTCCCTAGATCTGTAAACGAGCGTGACCTAGATATCACCACCCTACATGCCGCACAGTCCGAAAATCTTATAAAACTGAAGACCTTGATCTCAACAGACCCGTGTGAGCCGTCCTATATGGCCCTTCCTAATTTCCTCTGCGGCCTTGACCTGCCTAATTGCCCTTCACGTTGCCAACGCAGCAATTTCATTTTTTTGGTGTTGCACAAAACCAGCGACTTTTAGGCAACAGTAATCTATTTGTGAACCTGTGATTTGCTACCATTTTCAGCTCAGCCTTTCTTTTTGCCAGCGCCGCGATGCTCCATTCTTTGCCTCTTTTCTATCATATCTGCATTGAGCGTCGGAGATCTCTCTCTCTAAGGTTCGGTGGCAAGGTCGCGATGCAAGACTTCAGTGGAGTCCTTGTGTCTGCCAACACTCGATTTTCCTACTTTGGCGTTTCTAGGTTAGTAATGGGATGCTAGTCTATTATCTTCTTCGAATAGGAGATCGTTGTGCGCGTTTATGACACATCTGTCCTACAACGCAACTACTCTCCCTACTGGCCTCCCAATCATAATGAGTTCTGCTTCCTACCATTGGCGAGGCATGCAAGAGACGCGGAATATCACACATCCTTTCTCAGTCTCCGTGCATTGATGCTCGAACGCTGACTTTTAGCTGAAATATCTCATGTAACGAAATATGCAATGCAAAAAGTGCTCTTTTGGTTGAGTTCTTTATGTCATAGGGGAGATGGCATCATGTCGAACTATTTAATCCGATGAAGTTCCTGCCAAAATTGCCAAATTTTGAGTACGTCATATTCCAAACCTTTTACCAATTTCCATCAAGAAGATCTAAATGTCTTCCCCCACTCCACACTTCGCATTTTCGGACCCAGATCAAGGAGTGGTGATTACTACCACTTCCCGAACCACTTCCGACGAGGGAACAGCCCGTTTTTCTGTTTCACCCTGAACGCAATCACAACGATCCCTTGAAGAAGATATTGTCTCTCCCATCAGTATTGATATGAAGTCAGACAACCATGGTACCGATTCTAACATTATAGGCCCCCAAAAAGCTACCACTCTCAAAACAACGCAGATTCTTGAGACTCATCTACCAGCGACACCCGCAACTTTGCCTTCGGAATCACCATACATCACAAAATCCGAGATATTGTGGCCCAAGTGTCTTACACGCTCATATTCCGAGGAACAACTCAGTATGGCCCCTCAATGGGGAGTTCACTGGTGCTCTCCAACCTGCGTGCTGAGTCTTCTCGTACTTGGATTGTTCACCATATTGGATCAACACGTGTTCAATGATCGACTTCATCGCCGCGAATTTCATGATCTACAATTGCCTCGCCGATGGCATCTCGCGCTGAGCAACTTTGCCAAGGTCTGTTTGCCAGCAGCATTAGAAATCGCCTACAAGCAGCGCCGTGTGTGGATTCAAGATGACGTCGGTCCGGTCATCTTGTTCGCAAGCGTACATGAGCAGAGTTCTAGTGCCGTACGCCTATCTAGATCCTCTAATCCGAGCTTAAGCTAGATCGTTGATTATTCACTATGCATCATTTCGATTATGGCCAACATAGTCACGCATATGCCCCTCTTGATAAAGTAAACAATTACTCCCCTTTCAAAGCAGGACTCGCTTATCAACCTACATACGAGATTAGTCAGCGTGGGGAAAGAGAAACCAGATTTTTGATCACTCACACAGGTTGCCTGGCATGTCATCGTCTGTAATCCCACTTAAGTGTCCGTCAGCAATACAACACTCCAATGGATCCCAAAACGAAAGATCTTTGCGAGCATTGTGTGAAGCTCATACCACCTAAGACAACTTCACCTCACTCCAATCACGACCATCATGCCACTCTGGCCCTGCTCGAGCTATCTAGTACCTCCTGCCCCCTTTGCGCCGCAATCGTGACCCTTTGGTCGCTGGAGAATGTTCAGGGCAGGTATCCGGACGTCAAAAAAGAAACTTATACCGAGATCCTGGTCGAGATCAAAGTACTTGAGGCTCAAAGTTCGGACGATAGCCTAGCGTGGGGATTGATTTCAGTGGAGTTCGAGATTCGACAATATGCCATGATCTATGTCAACAAGATATCAATTACGACTTGTAGATCTAGCAGTAAGTGATGCGAAAGATTTGATTGTACTTGGGCTAATTGCAGAAACAAGCCAAACAAGATTCAAAGTTGGAAGCACTAGCAGCTCCAATTATCCCAGCCACGTTTGTTCACGACAGCTTAGTAACCGTGAGATCTTGGCTCCACGAGTGTAGATCTAGTCATCCTCATTGCATACCGGCAAATGGACAAACGCCAAAACGACTGATCGATGTTGGACTAGCCAGCATCTCACCAAAGCTTGTGGAATGCAGAGCGCTCTCCAACAAGTCGCTGAGATATGCCACTTTGAGCTACTGCTGGGGTCTGACCACATTCAAGACCACCAAAGAAACAGTAGATGCATACAGCCGTATGCTTCCTTACCACGATCTACCTAAGACCTATCAAGATGCTATATTGATAGCGTGGTCGGTAGGCATCAAATACTTATGGATTGATGCGCTATGTATCGTTCAAGATGACAACTCTGAATGGCAACAAGAGGCATCGAGAATGCAAAATATCTACGCAGGTAGCGATCTTACAATTGCAGCTACTGATGCATCTGATGGTTCAGTCGGTTGCTTTCCTCCGCGCCGAGCTGGTTTCCTGTCAAATGGCAGGAGTGACACCGTGATATTTACTACCAAAGACTCAGCCCCGGACCAAGTCTATATCGTGCAAGTTGACGTCGGAGACTCAAGACAAGGCACCAACGACTCGGTTTTAAATACAAGAGGCTGGACCTTGCAAGAGATGGTTCTCTCACATCGCATCCTGCATTGCATGAGCTCGAGTCTTCTCTGGCAATGCAAGACTTACTTCAGGTCCGAGATGGGGCTCACATTCGATTACTCCACGCCCGCAATGCGACACAATCTATTCAGCGCATTGGACTCTAAATCGACGGAAATGAATCGATATTGGTGGACGTGGATGGAAAGCTATTCTCGGCGAGAGTTTACCTTTCCAAGTGATAGACTTCCTGCAATGGCTGGGTTGGTTCGCCATTATCAAGCTACCAGCCAAGATGAACCGATGCTCGGACTTTGGGAACGATCATTCACCCAGGACTTATTATGGATGAGACTAGGGGGTTTGAATAAACAACCTCTTGTCTCCCACTCGACCAAAATTCCGAGTTGGTCCTGGCTTGCGTGTCCTGCGATCATAACCTTTGATAATTGGGGCCCTTCCGCCGATGAAAGCCAGAAGGAAAAGTTTCAGGTCATAACTGATCACTCATCGCTGATTGATTGGAATATTGAATGGTCATCTGAGCCACTTGTGTCAAATGTGAAGTCATGTCGAGTAGTTATTGAAGGCCCGGTACTCGCCTTGACATTCAACAGCTCATCCGAATCTTTAAAATTTACTCCGCCTTACCTGAACATCAATGATGAGACGCTCGATCTTGAAATGACAGGTGTACCATGGAGGTGCTCGGCACAGTTCGATGTGTTTGAGGCGAAGGACAGAGTCTTCCCAGCACGTTATCTATGCCTTCTTCTAAGGTCAAGTGTGAACAAGTCTGGCAATTACACGAAAGAGACATTTTTGATACTGGAGCCTATCGCGGACTTGAACAGCACATATAGAAGAATTGGAATTGGAGGTATCGGAGGGGAGAAAGGAACATTTGCCTTGGAAATGCGACAGAGGTTAGAATTAGTGTGATCTGTTTTTGAAGCGAAGCAGTGAGTATCTGTATTCTGGCACAATCCCTAAAAATCCAAAACAATTAGCGGAATCCCATCCGCTCAATCTTCTTACTTTATGCTGGTTACAAATCCCCATTTCCTCTCATATTTATCGACAAGATTCTGGCAACGCTCAAGGTCTTTTACAGTTATCCATTCATCCCAAGCTGGCGAGTAGTCCCTCTATCTAGTTACGTACTGTATGTCGGTCTTCCGGATCTTGTAGGTCTCTTTCTAAGCTACTCTCAACTTCTCATTTTCCTTGTCATCAACATGGACAGGCTCGGCATACAAGACGAAAATGCCTTTGTCTACTCGCTTAAGTGAATTTAATGGTGGGGTGCTGGGCTATTTTGTTTTGGTTTTGGTTTGGTCTCGGATTCCTCTTTCTCTTATTACTCGAAGCACTAGAGGGTGCTCCTGCAACTGGAGGAGATGCGACTACGATCATAGAATCTGATTTGTCGTTACTTCCGTCGACCGACAGATCTACCATCTCAATCAACATCTGGCTCGATATCGGGCGATCTAGCCACGTCATAAGCAGTTACTGTTGCATCTAACTTGATTGTGGCAATATTGATCAGCTCATCTAGACCTCTCGATAGAACAATTCCAGGACTCGAAATTGAGACTCAATCTGTTGTAAAGCATATTGTAAAGTTTCAAGCCAGCTTCTTTCAGCATACCAATTGCTGCATTGAAGTCATGTAGAGCAGACGCCAAGACTGTGGCCACTTTCCACATTTGCGCACCTAGTGGGAGAACAATAGCAATCTCGTCTTCTGGTTCTTTCTCATACCTTGATTCAATAAGGTCCTCCGCCTCAAACCCACAAATATCTTCATCTTCGTCATCTGACTCTGAGTCTGAAATCTCGTAGATCTCCTGCACGTACTGTCTTTGTGGCTCCATCTCAGCCAAAGTCCTCGGTTCTGGCCTCGATATTTGCTGACAATCGTATGGAGCCAATCGCGCATATCATTCTCCATTTCCTCACAGTGGATACTCGGGGAAGCCAGAGCTTCGAGCGTCTTTTCGCTACTAGTCTATCTAGGAGACACCATGATATGCTTGAAACTATTGATGTCGAAAGCTGAGGTACTGTCTGCTGGATATCTTTGCTGAGTCGGTCGTGCGAATATCGGAGGTCCCTCTGCAAGCATGCGCTTTGCATCCTTGGGTCAAGATCGTTGCAACCCTCTAGACGATTGAGCTTTCCTAAGAGGACAAGGACATTGAAGCAGCGTTCTGCTGCCGTACCCCCAAGAAACCATTTTCCTTGAAGATATGTGCCAGATGCAAATTGTTTGAAGTGGGAGCCATGATTCTTGGATACTACTGTGATGAGTTGCAGCGAAGTGATGGGGGCTTGTGTTGAGTTGGTATTGAGAGAACGGAAAGTGTTTTGTGATGAAGAAGGATGAGAATAAAGAAGAGAGAAGAGGGATACTAATTGTCTACTGTAAGTTGCTATCGGTCTGCCGATTACAATTAAGACAGAATTGGATTTCGGTTGCGTTGGGAGTTGGGGTCTGGACCGCTTGGAATTTCCAGCTTCGTCAGGCGACCAAAACTAGTAGCGAAGCGAAATCAAACATCGCCCAAGACATCACCCGGAATATCAAAAAACTAAAGAAAATAACTTGCATGACTACTCATGATTTCATAAAGGTATCATTGTTCAATTACTAAAAGGGCTTGCTGTCCGCTTCTCCGTCATCTAGTCCACCACTTGCCGCTGGTGATTCCTCATCTCGACTGGTTGATTCCAGACCAATCGCTTCCTGACCATGCCTTTTCCCCTCGTTGTAGAAGCAACTTGGACAATAGGGTATATGCACTGATCCATCGCAAGTGTCGTCACCAGCACATCCACCTAGCCTCAACAAGTGAGCATGCGAACACCAAGGACATGACGTGTCTTCCTCGACGAGGGTTTCGCTGCCATCGTTCTGCATATCCAAATCGTCGTTGTCATCCACAGTCGGAGGTTCTTGTAACTGGCGATTTGAATAAGCTTCATCGACCATGTGATCCTCCGTCGGCATTCCGTTACTTTGCCTCAGAACCTGCTTGACGGTCTCCACCAGGCACAGCTTCTCCTCACGATCGACTTCCCTCACACTTCTCATTTCCTCTCTTAACGTCTCGATGTCCTCCTTCAACTTTTCTTTTGCATCTCCAAAGGCCTGTGCATCTGCCTCCAATATTTGTATCCGCACTCTTAACCTCAGAATAATCTGGAATAAGATTGCGAACGCGATCGCGAGCAGCGTGCACGCGTATACACGCGCTTCCCAATCGGATGCAGTCAACATCTAGAGAATTTTCACCTCGGAGAGAGGTACGTCATTGTTCGAAGCGGATGACTCTGGTTCTTGGCGGCTTTCCGTGGTCATAGGAGGAAAGAGAAGACTTGCTATCCACAATGGTAAGTAATGACTTGTCATGGATGCGCGAATATCATATATTCTTAAGATGATGCTAAAAGAGTGTTTGCGAATGGGTTCGATGAATCCTCATATCGTGGACTGAGAAGAAAACGAAGGGCAGTTGCCATCGATGGAAAGAAGGAAGGAAGGATAGAGGGATAGAAGGAACTGCTAGTCAACTACCACATTGAACTTTCCCAATATAAGAGACAGGAAATCACTAGAGCGCCCATGACAATCCTTTAGGCGGAAAGCACAGGTCAGTTACCGGTCATGGGTCCTAGGTAACACAAGAGTGTTAAGCTAGAGCCTAGCGAAATGAAAGGTGGTTAGCAAGGTCTCTGGTAGGCGCGACCAAGTGCCGAAAAGGCTGGAGTCGGAATGGCGTGGCTTGACAGTCTGACCTAACATAGGTGATAATGCCCAACGATGTCCCTTGTCTTCGACTACTAGCTCTTTCATTCCCTCCATCTAACTCCCTCGCCTTGGTGTTTGGGATCGAATAGAATTGCCAGGTGGCTATGTCTGCACTAGAAAGGCGAGAATGACAGAAATGATTGACTGGAGTAGAACAGCCACAAGGATTTTGATCATCAAAATAGAGTTTCAAAAAAATCAGAGAATAAATGCACGTGAAACATATATTAAGAGGGAAAATACAACAGATTCATCAAGATTCCACGAGTCATTAACATGAGCTATCTTCTGTCTTCTTGAGCAGTTGTGGGAGAAATGATATGCCGCCCCTGCGGAGTACAACCGATTCTGCTAGGATAGACATCCTTAATAGTGCTATTAACCCTGGGGACAGTGGGAGACAGGGAATCAAGGACATTCGTCAAGGAGCGGGGAGCGGGGGTGCAAGGGCCGGAACTCTTGAATACTACCCTAAGCTCAAATCTCGCATCAAACACCGAAAGATGACTAGTAGAAGAACCCAGCAAGATCGGAAGCAAGAGCTTCTTTCGATGTGACAAAGAAGAAACCAAATTCAAGTAATGTGGGTTCAGAAATCCATTATGCACCCTCCCCTTCTCTTATGCTGGCTGCAGTACCGTAACATTGTAGCAAAGTAACTCAAACACTGTCGCCGTTTCGCATTGCCAACTCCCCCCCTCACACCTGACAACACAGGCATTGCGAAGTACCTCGAGCTTATATAAATTATCGCCGCACCTGATGCTGGGGTCTAAGCATGACTTGCAAAGCAATTCCCGCGCTCCGAAAAGCCTTCTCAACATCCAATGGGTACTCCCATTCCACCGCCGCAATACCTGGGGTTTGCGAGTTGGCTCTGTGAGCATTCGAATTGGCAATCTCTACGATATTCAATCTCGTGAGCTTCTCAAATCTCTTTCCTTTGAAGCGTGCTAGCGCTAAAATCCACGAATAGTCTTCTGACTTTTCATGTTTGATAGCCTTTTCCAGAATTTTTGATCCTGTGTGGAAGTTTATCTTCAAGATAATGTCAGTAAGATCGAACTGTGGGGTATTTATAAGGATTCACTCACTGTCAATGTCTCTAGGGACGAGGGTAGCCTTGCGGAGAGATCTTTCCGGTGATATTTTTCAACCCGGCAGTCTCCAGGAGCTGATCCTGGAATGGAAGTGGTGCCGAAGATAAAGTGCTCGTGAACTTCCAAACTCTCCAGCATCACAAATTCAGAGCAATCTAGCTGTATACGGCACTCTAGCCACTGATTGCAATGCGACCCCACAATCGCAAGGCACAAGTTGACAAGATGTGGCTTCAATGGCGACAAAGCTCTATCTACCAAGGCAACGGACCAATTTTTAAATGGCTGCACGTTCATCGCTATTGTCCAAGTAAGGGTTCGAAGCGCCGGTTGGCCAGCGAGGAACCATTCCATCGCACCTCCCACCGGTAACTGAACGGCGTCTAAGAACTCAATCTCCATGAGCTTTGAAGGTGGACCGCAGGAAGATGACGGGCTGTTAAATCCGTCGAACTGTTTGAGGCAAAACGCGTCCAGATTTGGGATTGAACGCAACAATGTTGCAAGATCGTCCATGTCCATAGTTGTATGGTGAGCCGTCAATGTCATTTGGCGGAGATTCGAAAGGCTCTTGAACGCAGCAATATTGCGCACGAGCATACTGGTCGAACACGTGCCATAGGCACAAGCTAGATCTAGGGACTTGATCGAGGTGAATTTCGACAAGAGTGCAAGAAGTTTGTTGGTTCTGCCTGGACAATCGGTCTCCCAGTACAGCTCAGCAGAATGTACAAATGAAGCAAGCGCAGGTTGTTGGTGAACACCCTCGGAGAGAGCCTTTAGGTTTGTCACGATGTATTTTCCTGGTATGAAGTGGTTCGGTCGAGCGCTGATGCATACTTTGCGATACAGAGACACAATTCCGATGTCGTATGTTCGCCGACATGTCTGAATGATGTGGTAAAGATCGCTTGGACTCAGAAAGTCGTGCGAAAATATCAGGAGGAGAATTTCTGTCGATAGAACGAGGAGTGACATGGTCTTTGTCTTGTGCGGTAAAGGTGAGACACAAAACGCTGGTTTGAAGTTCGGAGCCCGACAATACACGATGCTGAGTCAGCACAGGTCGAGAAAGTATTCGAAATTTATTGAAGACTAGGAGCGTAGATCAAAATTGAACAGAAATAGTCTCTGGCTGCCCTAGAGTTGCTTAGCGAGAGACGATGCCTAACTCTACGAGATGAATTCGTGTGTAAACCATTGATCTTAGCGCGAAACTAGCGTTTTTGAGGATATAAATATTATATGCCTGCGAGGCAATATTGAATATGAATAGGCGGTCTCAAAAGCAATACGCCGCTTCTTTGATCAGTTATCTTAAATTTCAGGCAGACTTGGGCGACGAAGCTCCTTCAATCAATTTTTCGTGTATCAGAGTCTTCCTCGACCCATCTCACCTCTATGTGAAATGACGAACCTCGCTAATCTCTCCTCAGTTCGTAAAGGGCAAAGACTGTTACATTGATACTGTACATTTCAATTTAAAGAAATGTCTTCATATGGGTATTTCAATTTGAGTCGACGCTTGAACAGACGAGCAAAACGTCCGCAAATGCAAAACAAATAATCAAGCCCAGCATTTATCCAGCTCCGCCGCAAGAGCCGCCACAAACCTCGACAACTCCTTCCCCTCCTCTTCACTCCTCTCCCGACCAGTACTAACTGCCAAACATCTCCTCACAACGCCCCCAAAAATCGACCCAGCACACCCGTCCAACCTCAGCGTCAAACTCTGAAAACCCCTTTTCACCCTCTCGAAATCCTCGTCCTCCACATCCACAATCTCATGCAGCGGCTCCCAGAGTCCGATCTCCAGCAGCACACACCCGAGACTGTAGATGTCGTGGGCGCGGGAGTAGCGGATGGAAGGGTTCCACCGCTTATCTGGGTGCTGGTAGTAGTCTAGGTTAATATCCTTGGGGCGCGTGGAGAGTTCGTTGCCGTGGGTTATGCGGACGAGGCGTTGGCCGTGGTCGTCGATGTAAATCGGTTCGTGGTCGGTGGGATAGTAGGGATCTGGGTCATTGATTAGGTCGTCGATGCGCGCGTTCCCTAGGCCGACGAAGAGGGGGTTGTTGAAGCCCAAGGGTTGAGGAATGCCGGAGGCTGGGCCGGGGGGACCGCGAGAAGGAATGTTGGCTGCGGGGAAGAAGAGGATGGAGTTCGAGCGGATGTTCCTGAATCGGTACGTCAGATGGGTGGAAGTCATAGGGTGGAGGGAGGTGCATACTTATGAACCCATCCAACGCAGTGCATCATGTTCACAGCCTCCATCAGCTTCTTCGCTAAGCGAAACCGGACCCCAAGGTCCAGGATCTCTGTATGAGCAGGATGTCTCTTCTCAAGCAACTCAGTCAGTGAAACAGGCATTCGCTTCTGCGATATCGCACCCGCAGGCATGATTTGTGGAAGATTCGAGCGAATGTGAGGGGGAGGCGCGAGAACGAGGCCATATCTCCTCGCAATGGGATCTTCTACCATGCCATAGCATTTTGGGAGTAGAAGACGGTCTGGCTTTGGTGTAGCGAGCATGAGAGTCTTTATTCGAGTATCACGCTCCTGGTCACGGTCGAGGTTATCAATCCATTCAATTAATACGACACGGTTCTCTTTCCGGACAGGATAGTCGAAGAGGAGGGCCATAGTTGACGAGCCCGAAGACGAAACGGCATAGGAAGGGTCAAGACGGAAATCCCGCATTGTGAATTTGTACGCAGCGTGTTTTCTTTCATACTTCACCACCGAGCTGAACTGCGCAGCAAGGGACATATCGAGGTAGCGCGCCACATTCTCACCATCAGTCAGGGTATGTCTCGCTTCATAGCTGGCGGCCTCCGCTCTCCGCTTGAGCTCTACCAGTTGCATCTTCCGGAGAATATCGAACTCTCCCTTCAGCATCTTTTCCAAATCAAATTTCGGTCCATAGGTAGCGAGGTTTTCATTGTATTCTTTGATCAGATCAATGAGACTCGTCCAGACAGCGTCCTTCTTCCTGAAAACGAATTTGCAGCGTTTGATGAAGGACATGTTCATCTTGCAGCGCTCGACGAATAGGCCTTGCGTTTCCAGCGTGAGGTTCTCTCCTTCTCGGAGACGGAATCTGGAGAGATCTTTTGACTCCTGAATGAAAGTCAGCACAGGTCACTGAGGATGAGAGAGGGCCCCATACTCGATCGGGCCAGTGGCTTGGCTTGATCCCATACTTATCTTCCAAAGCATGAGCATCGAACAAAGCCTGTGACATCAATGCCAGTTGGCGCAAAACTCTCTTTCCAGCAGCTGGATTAGCTTTCGCATAAGCCTCAAACTTGATATCCAATTCTCCCTCATCGTTCCTCCAGATGTCTCGCCATTCGTCGAATCTCTAGTCACGTGTGTTCAGCTCGTTGGCAAAAGAAAAGTGCTGATCGGCCTTCCTCACATCTTGCTGTAATTCCAACCTCCCTACTGCTAGCTCTAGTGTTCTTGCTGAGTCGAACACGTCTTTGATCATTCCTAGCCCGTCTTTGGGTTGTTAGGTTGGACGGCTTAAGGAGGAAGCGGTGTGTGGTTTGGGGACTTGCCTCGACAGAGAGGGAGGAGTCCTAGAACTGCTGTGACGATCCCGAAGACTTCCGCCATTCTGGTCTCTCTTGACCCAGAATTAATTTGTAGGAGCAGATTTTGGGGCGGAAGAAGAGAGCTTTTCGTGGGAGACGTTCATGCAGGCAACAGGCTCCACTCACGTGAACCAATCACACCACCATAACCTGTAGCACAAGCTGGCCGAGCTGAAGGATCGAGGCTGACAAGAAGAAATCTAAAAGAATGTTCCAATATTTCTTCGGAAGATAATAATCGCTCTCAAAGCGATGATAAGTTACAGTTCAGCTTGAATGTCCGATCTGGACCAGTGAGCATTGGAGTTGCAGATTATTGGTCGTGGAAGATTGATGCTCGAGGTCGTGGTCTCCCAAGATTGGACAACTGTTGATACGGTGTGTATGGTGAATCAAGAACTCTTATAAACCGACGACTCAAGCTGGTAAAGAGATTCTGTTGGCCAGTATCTGGTGGTATGTACCATCAACGTTGTATCTTCTCGATTTTCTTGTCAGTTGTCACCCAGCATGATGACGCTCCCACTTTTCGTAGCCGGATATTAGTACCCTGGGCTGAAGGCACCATGCAATGTCTGTCTCTGCCATGCTCGCCTAGTGAGCAAAGCGTCTTTTCGGCCTTCGACAATCGTCAGCCTTCGGGATGGGTGGCTTGGGGGCCAAAGAATTTGCCTGGTCGCATGACCATCCTGATGTCTTCAAACCCCACAGTTGTAACCTGCCACGTTTTGAGTCGCCAGATTATAAGACAACGGTCTAATCAGGTGTATGAGAAGATTCAATGGGAAACATGGCACCTGCTTCAGAAGGTTCAGGTTCGTTCTTGACCTCCAGAAATCACGTGCTATCGGTTATTCCACGCTAGTCCCCCTTTATAGTCCCGTCTTAGCAATGAACTGTTTACACGAAACCGAGACAACACTTTGAAAGCCTCAGTACCACCCGAACACTCACAGCTGCTACCCTCTTCTCGACCACTTTCCCCAGACTCACAACCCCACACTCCCAGTCGCAATCAAATTTAACCAAGCAGCCAACCTATACCCCGCCTTCGCAACCTGCTCCTCCACAACCCCAACAACGCCATCATAATAATCGCCCGCCAAATCCACCGCCTCGAGCGGACTCACACCTTTTGGCATCACGCTAGTGCATACGAACGCATTACTGTCGCCAGCCCAGATCATACTGCTTGCCACTGGGTCGGAGAGTTTCATGCCCGTGAGCCAGGATGCGGAGGAGGTTTTGTAGGTCCCGGATTTAATGGCGGTTGTGAGGGTGGTGGCCCACGATTTGGCGTCCGAGAGAGTGTAGCCTCCGATGAGCTTTTCCGGGATAGCGGTATCCCACTGTGGATTGTTAATGCGCTGCAGGAAAAGACTTGGTTGGTGGTGGTGGCACTTACAATGGCGTGCAGGTTTGTAGATTTTCCGTCGAAGGTTACGTCAATGTCGTTTCCGCCAACATCGAGATTCTCGTCGTGGAGTGGCTGGTGGATGTCGCCGATGAACTGAGAATGAAATCAGAAACCAAAACTTCAATGCCTAGCTTTTGCTTCCAAGATCACGAAGGGATAACCAATATGTGAAACGCTTCCTCGAGTTTAAGACTCCAGGCACCTAGACAGTGATGACGGATGTGAGGCTTATGGATTTGCAAGAGGCGAAAGGATAAGCTGAGAGAGTGAGTTGATACTCACATGGATAAGCATCTGTTGAACTAATTATCAGTACATCACCCTCTCCCTGTCGGGTTTGCCATGACTAACCTTCGCAGCAATAATTCTCTCAGCCGAACTCAAGCTCGTAGTCTTGACTCTCGTTGTCTATCGTTACAAGAGATCAGTATCCCGTCTCTTCTCGCCTCATCTCACACAGAAAGTCCCTGAATTCGAAACAACAGTGTCGGAGGGAACAGAAAACTTACATAATTGCTAATCGCACTAACAACACATCCTCCCGTCCCACAATCGCGAGTGTAATCGACGCCGCACGTTGATGGCGGATTATCAAGTGTGTCGATGTAGTGGAATGGAGCTGAGAATTTACCGGCTGTTGTGTAACGGTAGGAATCCGCCTGCGGGGGTTTCAGTCCTGGGTGTGGATTTGATTGGGAATGAGAATTACCCAAGTTGCCACGGAGGCCAAGTAGTCAGTACTTGTGTCGCCAAGGATGGTCTGGAAATATGCTGTCGTTGCCGAGGATACTATTGCATATTAGATCGAGCATATAACACCCAGTGCTATAATAGAGCTAGACGGAGTAGGGAAGTGCAGAGATTGGCTCAATGCAGAAGCAATTGGAGAGAGACTGACCGAAGTTCGTCGCCACGTATGCGATGGTATCATGTCCTAGAGTTCCCCAAGCTGAGCAAACAGGCACTCCTGTTGCGAAAAGCAGAGCTGAGGATGAAAATTGGAGCTTCATCTTAAGGAGCCTTTGAAAAGTAGAATTATGGGAAAGCAACTAGCGAACTAATCAAAGTTACCGAACCTTCCTGACAGGAATCCAAGAAATCGTCAGGAGCTTTCTTTATATGTTACCATTCCTCTTACCACCAGTAGTATACACGCGTACAAGACAAATTAAGATCTAAATAAAGGTGTGCCTCAGCTCTCAAACCTGATAGGAGAATAAACTTCGACTAGGAACTACAAACGCGGCTCTCGGCCCAGAAGAAGCAGGAGCTTATTCTCACCACACTCCCCACTTTACAAAACGATCTCCCCATCATCCCAACACCACCAATAGCCGCCCCGAATACCCCCGTTTCTCTAAAAACCCCTACCACCTAGCGTAGGGTGACCCCACAAATCTCAGCGAAAGCTTATCGAAAAGCTTGTCTTCGATTTCCCACCTTCCTGTTCCTGCCACTCCCGCATATCATCACGGCTTGCGTTATTGCAACCAAGTAAGGTTAGAGTGCGAAGAGTTTAAGGTGGTTCAGGATGGGCAAGTAACTGATCGTGGTGGGAAACGGCGGCTCCCGCTGAAATTCTGAATTGATTCGGCGAATGAAGTCTGGGAGGGGAGAGGTTCTTCCTTGAACTATAGTCGAGGGAAAGAGGGTTGGAGGGCCCAGGTAGAATTTAGTCGAGAGGAAAGGGGGGACTTGATGCCGAAGTCTCAAAAGTCTCCTTGTTGTTGGTGATACGAGATTTGAAAGAGTCGTTTCACTTGAACAAACTGGGCATGAGAGGGAATACAGCTTCGTTGATCGCCAATTTTCTGCGACAACCGAATTGAAATAGAGCACACGAGGACGGAGACATACTATTCTGTGGTCCTGTACCGAGGCATGCTTGTTGGTGGGGTTGCGGGCCGGAATTTACCCGATCTGACAATATGTCGATGCAGTGTTCTTTCATTCTCAACACTTCATCATCTTCATCGTCAAATATGACCTTGACCCAAATTCGAAATCAGTCATATTTAAACGAAGATATTGTTCTATGGACGCTGCAATCCTCAAGTATGGACTACAGACACTGTCACTCAGCAAACCCCCCCCCCCCCTTTTCAATCAGACCAACATCGATCAAGGACCACATTCTAAATGGGGTTGCCAAACAATCTGATACAACAGGAACCATCGAGCAGCACTCTCCAATAGATGTCAAGACTTCATGGAGATGGCCTTCCCGCTGTAGCAGCAATACGGACGTGGCTGTTACACTTCCCATCTTCTCGGACCTTCCGAGTCCCGGCCACAAGACCATTTCCAAAGCCGCAACATAGATTTCCCCGCGGTTTAAGTCGCAGGTCGGGTCCCAGTCCTGATCGTACACAAGTTCGATGGCACATGTCAGAACATTCTTTAACGAACATGGTCAGCCAAGGAAGAACAATACTTGCCACCGAGGTCTCTGTTCACTTACTGCCGGCCAGGCAAAAGCACCCGCCCTCTTCACATCCTCGTCCCCTCCAATATTTAGGATGGTTGCGGATGAAATTTTAACCAGAATCTCGAGAGCGTGGTCACAATCCACAATCGTGGCGGCGTCGATTGGAGTTTCACACTTGATGGGCGAAGATATTGACAGAGGGGTGGCTGTTCCTGCTTCAAAGAATTCACGTGAGTATGCTTCGTAGATGGAACGGGGGAGTGCTACTCCGGGATGGTTGTATGCTGGGTTCTGCTGTGCGGGTGGGAAGGGCTGTCTATTTGCGCAGTCAGTCCGCACGAATACCGTATCTCCTTTGCCGAGGCCACCAGGACCTCCTATTTCACCACCCTCGAAGTTGTATTGCGGCATGTTGTAGCAGATATTGCTCTGCGAGACTGGGGCGGAGCAAGTGACCCGAGGGTCCCAGGTTGTATGATGTTTTGTTCCTTTTGTATATGATCCGCTATATTTCCGTTAGCATTTGACGGAAGTGCTCTTTGTTCTCTTCTTTAACTGCGTCTTACCATACGCCTTTCAAGATCGGAAGGAAGGTCCAGTAGCTACATTCGTTCTCGTCTAGTTTGATGGCGTATGATCGAGGGATGGGCTGTAGCTGTAGTAACCTGTATGCCACCTGTTAGTGCCGACCGAGATCACCTCGGCCTTGAGCCCGGGACTGAAGCTCGCCGATAGAGTGTATGTCGTTGTCATAGTTTCGGTGATGCTGCAAGTCATCCCTCCCTTCGTTCCGAAGCAGTATGGGTTCCTCATGAATATCTGTTCTTGGCCATAGAAGTAGGCAGTCCGAACCTGGCAGTAAGTCTCGCAGAGTGGCTTGAAATTCCCATCTGTAATGCCATGAATCTCACAATTTCCTTTGTCGTCTGCGAATTTGTAAGGTGCAGGACAGTCGTTCTCCAGATAGTCGTGGTAGAGGATAGGCTCAACGCCAGTCCAATCACATGCATTCCTCTTGATGAGATGTGTAGTGTCAAGCGGTGAAGCGGAGATTAATGACGACATGAATTCAAACACCAGTGCTTTACTGATGATCTGGATCATGACCATTTTGTCGGGTGATGGATAGAGTATGATGAAGGTACTTCAAGTAAAGAGCACTGACAGGGAAACTGATGAGGCAAGTCTTGTCGTTCCCCGGCATATATTTGTTCTTTTCCATCGAGCAGAATCATGAGCACTGCCTGTTGAGATAGATTGCATTCTATCTATGGGTACACACCTTGCGAAATGTTCCAACAGGAGGACTCAAATGCCTATGTTGGGTGGACGGCTTCAGTTGGCCACGGATGCCAATTCTGTATTCTCTCTGGAAATACAAACCCAACAGGTGGCCTCGCCATACCGCACTACTCTTACTTCCTACGGAAAGAACAAGAACCCCACAAAGTCTTTCTATTTAACCTGTGAAAAGAGACGTAAGAATGACTAGTTGTAGAAGCGATGTCCTTGATTGTTCTGGATTGATGTGATAGGATCGATAGCTGGATAGCTTTCCTGAGAAAGTCCTCTTCTTAAATTGTTGCCACCTTGGACGTAAATGCTCTAAGCACCAAAACTTCATGCCGGAGGCCTCGTTGGTTCTCTGAACCTAAGTAGAGAAATCGATTCCTATTTGAATATCAGGATCATGCGGAAAGTCGTTCCATATGGGTGTGACTTGGCTGAAATGTTGGTTGTTGATGAGGGCAGTAATAAGCCAATTGAATCGCTCGCTACGTTCCATCGCGGTCAAAATAACCTGTTTGAGAACAACTTCAAAGTTAGGTGAAGGTGTCATATTTCTAGATTTCTGTAGCGCTCCCCTCATTGGTCACCTCCCTCACAGTGTAACTCCAGGTGCGGAAGTGGCCCCAAGCCCGGTCTGGGCAGTGGAGGAATGCACAACACCAACACCAACGGCCCAGATGAAACAGGCGCCTAGCCTCAATCACTCTGTTGGTAGTCAAGAGCTCGTATCACAATTAACGTTTGAGACCTCATTTTTCGCTGCTATGTTCCCGGTTTTCCATTACTTACGAGATGTAGCTCGAGATTAATTTCGTAACCACCCAAGGCGTCCACAAACCAATATCTCGCCAGAGCATCCAACATGACGCACACTATGCACAATACAAATAACATTGCGGTGCCTTCATCTGAGTTCGCCCAAGACACTTCAACCGTGAGTGTCGAGTCTTGCCACCAGCAACAGCAGAGTTCCCTTACTGATCTGACTGTGTAGTATGATCGCTCAGGACACCACTGCCATGACCATTACGCCAGAACATCAGATCCAGATCCAGATCTCTCATCTCCCCTCATCTCCCCTCCAAATCTCCCTCCTGCATATGGTATAATACCCAACATCACCGATGCTCGATCACGGCTACTCGTTCAGCAGCAGGTCAACGTGCCCATCTTCGAGTCTGTCGAATGGTGTGTCCTAGTGGGTATCTTCTGTTTTGTGTTCTTCGCTTTCATCACTTGGCTTGCCCTGCAATAGAATACGTCCGTCCTACTTGAAGTTGTTTCTGTTCTACTGGCCTTAGGGATCTAAAAGAATGGGGGGAGGCGCTTATTACGCGGCCCGGGGAGATATGGAGGATGTTTCAGTTGCTGGTCTGGATCACCTCACAAACTTTAGCGAATTGAGAGTTCTTGTGAAACGTTCTCCTGTGTCTTGTCTTTACTTTGCCGTCGAATTCTCGTGGCATTCTAGGAGGACCTCATGAACTAGACTCAGCTCCTCGTAGTCTACAGACGCTCTCCCGATGGCAGTTCACCAGGTACCTAAGGTAGATGTCGACTCACGTGATTAATTCCTGGGTTGATTCTGGCATTTGCCACTGGTATCTTACCTATGTTTCTTCATTTCCATGGTTATAGATCACACATGAGAACTGAGTCCACTGCCATTTCGTAATAACAAAGGATCTTGCAGCTCCCCAAAATACATACAAGTAAGGTACCTACAGTACCTACCAAGGTAACCCGAAATCATATCGTTATCCTCACGTGGTGATAGAGGGGTATTGTATCTTTTGGATCTAACCAAGTATAGACAATGTCCACCCTGATGTCATGTTCCCGAGGGGCCCACAATGCCCCTCCTTAGCCGACCTTGTCTCTCGTCCATCAAACCCGAAGACGACCTCAGCGGCATCAAAAGCACCTTGTTGTCTATCTCCGCAAACAGAAACCAACCATATCCAATAACAAAACTTCAAGTGCGAGGGCCCAAGCGTTCCCAAACCAAAGCGGTATATGATTAAACCCATAAACAACGATGCAAGCCAGCAGCAATACCCTTGGCCCGATCGACTCCGCGTATCAAAAATCTGCACCGCACTTAGTAAGTACAACATTACTTAATCGAATGCCTCCGAACAGCACTGGATCCTACTGAATACCGCACTGCCATTGACCAGTCGGGAGCTTGAACTCGCACTATCCGGCAGCCAGCGGGCACTTAACGTCATGTCACAGGCTCTCACTGGAAAAGGTAGCGAGACATTCGAGGAGATACCCCTCTATACCCCACCATGAGCTCATGCTCTGCTCTCCCACTACTCACTTCCTACATAAGTAGCTACACATATCGTTCCACAAATTTCTCTCTGCTCTTTTCCTCTCCTATATATGCAATTCCTCCCCCTCCTCTTCCGCCCATCTACAACAAAACACTTCACTTCATATTTCATCAAACCATCCTCCTATCGAACCTTCACCAAATCTACATCCTTCAACATGCCTATCAATATCCCCAAGACCGACTCCCTCGCGGAGATGTTCTCTCTCAAGGGAAAGGTCGTCGTCGTTACCGGTGCTTCCGGCCCTAGAGGAATGGGTATTGAAGCTGCTCGTGGTTGTGCTGAGATGGGTGCCGATTTGGCTATCACATAGTAAGTTGTCTCTTACCTCCATGGCAGCATCTTACTTTGCTTCCCCCCCCCCACGAGAACCCCAGTTATCTATATGGGCATCAAAAACATACCACATCATTGCCCACGTGCTATTCTCCAACCATCTCCTCGGCCATCCCAACTCCACTCACCAAGCATATCATCCCCTTCAACCGCCCACTCAACCACACACCCGACTAACACTCCTCTCCTACAGCGCATCCCGTCCCGACGGCGGCAACAAGAACGCCAAAGAGCTCTCCGAGAAATACGGCGTCAAAGTCAAAGCCTACAAATGCGACGTCGGCAACTGGGAGTCCGTCTCGGGCCTCGTCGCCGACGTGATCAAGGAATTCGGAAAAATTGACGCCTTCATCGCCAACGCCGGACGTACCGCCGACTCTGGCATCCTCGACGGCACCGTCGAGGCATGGAACGAAGTCATCCAGACCGATCTGAACGGTACCTTCCACTGCGCTAAAGCCGTCGGCGCCCACTTCAAGGAGCGTGGAACTGGCTCTTTCGTCATTACTGCGAGTATGTCTGGACATATTGCCAACTTCCCGCAGGAGCAAACGAGTTATAATGTTGCGAAGGCCGGATGTATTCATATGGCTAAATCGCTTGCGAACGAGTGGAGGGGCTTTGCGAGGGTGAACTCTATCTCACCGGGTTACATCGATACCGGATTGAGTGATTTCGTGGATAAGAAGGTGCAGGATCTGTGGATGAGTATGATCCCCATGGGACGTAATGGTGATGCGAAGGAGTTGAAGGGTGCTTATGTTTATCTGTGCTCGGATGCTAGCACGTATACTACCGGTGCTGATATCGTGATCGATGGTGGTTACACTGCCAGGTAGATGCTCTACTGCATTGAATCCGCGCATCATGGTGTGTACAGTGTAGCTAGCTAGTCTTGCGAAGAGAAATGCAAATCGTACTTCGCCATGCTACGACAGAAAGTCTCTTCCATACTGCTACTTGATAAGCTTAAAGTTTCTCTGCAATACTGTGGAAAGAGGTTACGTTTTTGTTACTCACAACCAATCAGACCTGTTCGTATAGAAGAAGAAAGGAAACCTACCAAGATGACACTTACAAGCGCTGCCTCAGAAACAATCCAGCATCACGCAATCCACGCAAAATAGCACAAGTGTAATACTGGTAATCAAACACCACAATATTGACTGTCTTCTCACGACTCCCCTGATCCTTCGTCTAATCTACCATGTTGAAAATACGCCTATTGCATGATATGTGTATAAATCACATGATCCCTCACCATTCCCATGCCCCTCCAACCTCGAGCATGGTGTCCAGCTGAAACGCATACCATGTCCGAAGTTAGATAACTACGTCGGGAAATATAGTTTAATGAATCTGCTCTTTCCAGTTGTCCTCGCTCATCTGTCAGTGGTTTCCATATTCCATCACCGAATCCCACAGCTAGCTTTGGGAGAGGCGAGGCAATGAGAAGGTAACCGCTCCATCAGGAAGCAGAGTCAGGCAAGTTTATTTGAAGGATTGTTGCGCTGTGCTGTACTGTTGCGTAGGGATGCAGTAGGATATGAGGGGGGTATATGCGGTTAGCTAGGAGCAGAAAAGGGCAGTGGGATAGAATGTGAAGAACGATAAAATTCTGCGATGGACACAGCCATGAAGGCTTTCAGAGGGGAGAAGCCGGGAAGGGGAAGGGAAAGGTATTCCAAGAAAGGGCTTTTGATTGTTGATTTTATCTGTGAGTTTGTGAGATGGTGAATAGATGGAGAAAGAAATGGGAGGGAAATGTGACAGGAAGATAGTTAACCTCATTCTTATTCACGGTCATTACGATTGAAGTATCAAGGTTCAGCCTCAGCCACGGAACCATCAATTCTCAGCTTTTACTGCTCCGCGCTCTGTAGTCTACTCTATCAAGCAATCCCAAGCGAAGAAATCTCCCCTTGTTCATTCACTGGCTGCGCACCAACCTTATAAGAAGCCTTCCATCTTAACTTCACCGAGTCGCCTTTCCCCTGCTCAACGCCGTTCAGGAAGATAACTTGTTTCACGCCGGCTTGCTCGTGCGGTTGTAGTCTGCGCCCGGTTTGTGGTTGGAGTTTGAGGTTGTAGCCCTGTTGGGGGTTAGTGTTGTGCTGGGCGCTAGATGAGGAGGCAGATGATTAGGTATTAGGGCTTGGGAGTGAAGAAAGTACCTTTGTCACTGCAGCCATAAATGTTAATTCGGATATCGGTTGGTCGGATTTACTTGAGAATGTTATGGACATGGTAATGACTGCGGGTGTTTGCGGTTCTCGAGCCGCGTGTAGCGAGATGCTGAGAGCTGTCTCGCTGACTTGAATCGTATTCGTTCCAGGAAGACCTTCTGGTAATGCCGACGAGAAAGCCCATTCATCATCATCTGTAGCCACTGGTGCTGGAGGTGCGGGTTGGTTGTTGCCAAAGTCAAACATCGAGGTGGTGGCTTGTTGTGGTGTGGCTTGGCGAGGTGATGCAAGTGCTGCGAAAGGATCGGCTGGCGGCTGTGACTTCGAAGCCTGGGCTTGTTGAAATTTCTGTTGCTGTTGTGCTTGTTGCTGTTGGAAGAGTGAGGGCTGTGGAGTGGTTGGTTTTGAATTGGCGCTTGAAGATCCAAATGCAGAAAATGAAGAGTAGTCTGGCTTCACTGGCGGTTGGGGAGGTGCTGGGGACCGGGTTGGGGTTGGTCCTCTTGCTGTACTGTGTTCCACTGTCGAGGAGATTAATGCTGGACCTGGAAGATCTTCAAACGTCAGTAGCTGCTCCAGTCATTCGGTATACAGGACTCACTCGTGTTGTTTCCAAATCCAAGAGAGATTCCACCGCCGTGTCCAAAACTGCTCTCTCCCATAGACAACCCTAATAAATCGTCCTCGAGCCCACCAGGCTGTCCAGCTGGAGCCACAGCATCTGAACTGCTTCCATTGACCTCGACATCTCCACCAAAATCAATCAAAGATAGTTCATTGTCTGCATTCTTGCCAACTCCTGTGCTGGTGCCTAATGTGCCCTTTGCAATCTTCGCTGCTGCGTCCACATCACCCTTCTTCATGAGCTTGTATCTCTCGACTGTTCGGTGTATGCTATCATTGATTTCCAGCAATTTGGCCACCGCTTCGTGATCGTCAGACTCCTCTTCACACATCCGTTGGATCTTAGGGTGGGCACTCTGAAGTGCAGAAGCCAGCTCCTCGTAGACATCACCCTCGGTCATCACATCGCCCGCTTTAAATGACTCGAGTCGTTCCTCCAGCAGTCGAGCTTTCTGTTGGACCTTTCCGACTTCCTCTGCTGCCTTCGCCCGGTAATCGGTCTTCTGTCGAGTATCATACCCTGCCATGATTTTCATTAATCGATTAGCCTCCTGTAAATCCTCTGGCCCACCTCGCCGAATCAATTCTTGTAGCTTGGCTGACTGGGCAGCTTTCTCTTCTTCCTCCATTTCCTCGGCAGATTTGAGGTTCTACAAGAGTTAGTAAATGCTACATTACCATTGCCGGCTCAAGTACACTCACGTCACTGGGATTCAAGACCGCGGCATCCTCTCTTCTGACCTCTGGGAACACATATCCCTTATAGCTTAACAGCCTATGCATATCCCGAATGAAGCCCAAATCTTCCTTATACCGTGAAGTTTGACATATCGTACCCCGCCATTCCTCAATTGCCTCCAAGATCTTCATCTGCACCCTCGTCGCTCTAATCGGCGGTCTCTCGGGGAATCTCCGCACAAGCTCATTCAAGAACTCCTTCGTACTGATCTGAAGGTGAAAGGGGTATCCGCAATTCTTGACGCATATATCCAAGAGGTTGAGAGCTAGAAGGGAAACATTTGGGTTGCGGTGATTTATGTAGTTCACAATGGCCACGGCAGCTTCCCTAGGCGCATTGCCCTTCTTTGAGTTGATCAGATCTGCCACTTCGAGGTTGACAGCGAGGTTCGGTTCGAAGTTCTCGGGACTGCAGGCCTGCTGGATGTATCGTTGGAGGTTCGAGGGGCCCGGATCCCCCATAACGCTGAAGCGGTCTCTGGCCGCCATCCTCGCGGACGCTGCCTCCATCTGGAGGGTTGTAGATAGCTATCACCACCGGAGAGCAATACTAGAGGATAATTGTGGTCGTATTGTGCGCGACGAGCTGTTGGCAGAGTGAGGCGCAGAAGATGGTGGGGGAGCACGAGTGGAGAGGTCGAGGTCTCGTATCAAAAGTGAAGCCTTGGCTGACGGCCGACGTCCAAGCGAGAGGGACCGCTTGCAGGCGCCTCAAATAAACTTCGGAGTATATTTCTACAACAACAGCAGCACTTCTTCTTAATCGGTCAATCACAACACAACCTCATACCTACAAACCACCCACAATGGTACGACACAAGAAAGATGGATTCTCTTCGAAAAACAGCAAGAAATACAGCAATGCGCCGAAGAGACAAGGCCCTCGATACGACGATGAAGACCAAGAACACCCCGCATCCCGCCCCTCCTTCAAAGCAGCATGTTGGGATCTAGGACATTGCGACCCCAAGAGATGTTCTGGGAAGAAGTTGATGAGGCAAGGACTCATGCGCGAGCTTCACGTTGGTCAGAAACACTCAGGGGTCATCATCAGTCCGAATGCGAAACAAACCGTCTCCCCCGCCGATCGAGAGCTCATGGAACAATATGGAGCTGCTGTGGTGGAATGTTCGTGGGCTAGGATCGCTGAGGTGCCATGGCCGAAGATTGGAGGGAAATGCGAGAGGTTATTACCATATCTGGTTGCTGCGAATAGTGTCAACTACGGCAAGCCATGGAGGCTGAATTGCGTGGAGGCGTTGGCGGCGGCATTCTATATCTGCGGGCATCCAGAATGGGCGGAACAGATTCTAGCGCCATTCTCGTATGGAGAGGCTTTCTTGGAGATCAATTCGTCGATTCTGAAGAGATATGCAGTGTGTAAAGATGAGGCGGAGATCAAGAAGGCAGAAGAAGTCTGGATGGCGAGGCTAGAAAAGGAATATGCGGATAGTAGAGGCAATGGAGAGGATGGACCGGAGACTGATATGTGGAAAGGAGGGAACTCGAATCATCGGATGCCCGTCAGCTCAGATGAGGATAATGACGAGGATCAAGACCACGAGGAAAGTGGTGAGGAGATTGATGGAATATTTCTAGGCAAGAAGCCAGAAAAGGTCAACTTGGCAGAACCAGAGGAAGAAAAAGACCCATTCGACATCTCGGACGAGGAGGATGACGAAGAAGAGATGGCCGAGTTGAGAAGAAAAGTCCTAGCTGCGAAGCCATTCTCGAATCCTTCGGACGCTGGCCAGAAGAAACAACCAGAAAAGATAGCTCGTCCTGTTCTACTGAAGGATGATTCGGAGGCTGAGCCAGATTCTGACAATGGAGACGATGATGAGTTTGATAACATCATTGACGCTACGCCAGTCACGGACAGGATTGGTATCAAGGCAAAGCAGAGAAGCAAGGCAGACGAACCGCTTGCTAGTGCAGTCTTCTCAAGGACGGTTGTTGGAGCTCCTAAGAAATGGTAGCACAATGAAATACTTGCGAGCATCATTGCAGAATCCAGTAGAGCCAATGTGGTTTCGAGTTGTATCGAGTCTTGACGCCAGTGCGTCAAACACTTGTTGTGATTGTTCTTGTTACTTCGTCTCGAGCCAGAAAAAGGGTGGCATCTTAAAGTATTAAAGAAGGGCACTACATCACCATCTTCGTCAATTTGGACAGAAACGGAAACAGTAGTAGCTTCCCATCACTATCAGCTGATTCAGCCACGAAATAGTCTTTGCTGATCGTTGCTTTAACTTCATATTCCCCTTCTCCATTTTCTTTTACTGCCACTGCGGTAGCACAATGTCACTTCTCTTCATTCCAATGGAAGTTCTTGTTAAGAAATTATCAAACAGGAAACTTGAGCTTGTCAACCTTGACCACACGGTTCGCACATGCCGCCGCCTTCATGAGATCGGCATTCTACCCAATACACTAAAGAAGCTTTCAAGTATCGCCGTAGTCGACAAATACGAGTGGGGAGACGATGCAGATGAAGTGCCCGAGTGGGACGTCTGTCGAATGACGAGAACTGTTGAAATTTACTGCTCCACTGATGTAATTGAAACAGTCGAGAAGGCTGGGGTCAGTTCGAAACTACTGCTAAACCCGCCAGTCAAGAAAGTGTGGCTACGATCATGTAACGGAGTCCGATGGATATATATTTAGATATTGACGGGAGATAGTAACTACATTGGTCTAATTCTATTGATCATATGAAAAGCGAAAAATACAATCAAGCACAATAAATCTTACTGTCTCATCAAGACCTGTCCACTGAAATCCATATTCAAATCTTACTCATAAAGGTATGACACTGCTGTACCACTAAAGAATGCTGCTCTATAATTCAGACTTACAGTGTTTTTGGAAATAACTAATCTTTATTCTATCGAGGTTTTCCATCATACATGTTTTCTCTATACTCCATTCCGTTGGCCTCCAATTGGCTCTAAATCACTGTCAAAATCGAATCCTTGCCTCATCAGCCTGCAGCCTCCTTTCCATGTTTTTCTATTAAATCATCCTAGATTGCTAGCTAGACTTTTCTAACTTCATTGCCCTTCAAATGATCGCAATATACAAGAGTATTACGTTGTGCAGAACCTACTCGACAATGATACCAGAACGCAGCCGCACGGACTATCCTGTAGACAGCCAGCCTCTTTTGGGACTTTAGTTGCGTGTTCTTCCTCTTCTTGACATGCATATGTCGCACGTGTACAAAGGCTTCTTTCGCTCGCCCCTCTTTCTTAATATTTCATTCCATCTAAACTCACAGGGTTACCTGAGCCATCAGGACTAGAGCATTACTGTAATTAGATCATTAAAGCTAGATCATGGCATTGACATGACACAAAGTTTAGAACGAGGCGAAGCTATCAACAGTGGTGCTCGCTGAAATACTTACTGGATTGTGGAGAAAGCCGTAAAGTTCGAGGAAACCTTTTGAAGATAACCTCGTAATTGGAGCGGGAATATTCCAAAACAGTAAGCGAGGCCATGTTAAGTCAGCTTCATAAGATGACTGCGTGAGGGGCTTTGCAGAAGCCATGCATCAAGTTACGAAACTTAAGGATTCAATCATCCATTTTGAACATACTTTGCTAATACAATCGGTACTTCTAGGTAATGGCAAAGACAAAGGATAACGTGATTCAATTCTCAGATATGATTGCACGGATTTTCTTGGGATTTTCAAGCTGAAGATCCGAATCCCTATTCAAGTGCAACAATCTCCCTTCATAGAGGGCTGTGTGTAGAGACGCTGATTCCAGAGTTGTGCCAATATAACTCAAGGTGACACACTCAGATGGACTCGCTGGAAAGAACCTTGAAGCAAGTCATGAGGAAGATAGCATTTGAAATCACTCTCTATATTCCGCTAGAACAAATTGTCGTCTATTATGCGGCAAGCCGTCAGGAATTCTACGTAACCAATATCATTCAACAACTCGAGCTGACCTTGAGCAACCATTCTTGTAAGAATCATGCTTATATTGTCCTGTTTCCCCCAATCTGGCACGATCTTAGAGTGCTACCTCACAATCTTTATAAAGCTGTTCACACAAAACAAAACATCTCGAATCTTCAAGTTCTGAGTGTTCCTCTGAATTAGGTAGGTACTGTTTACCTTCTGCACGTGGGAAATCAGGTGACTGTCACGAAACCCCAAGTCTGGGATTTGTTGCACGTCGCAAATCCGATGACGGGTTCCAGAAACACGAACATGCTTCTTTACCATGCTTTTAGCCTTCTAGAACCTTGATGTGTCGCTTGTTTGGTCTTCGAGAATTATGAAGTTCTTAAAGCAAGAGCTTCAAAGATCTGGAATTCCAGGATTCTTGAAATTTCAAGATACCCCTTCGCCTCAGCCGGATCCTTGACATGGAACTCGGCGAGGCTTCTCGGCTGCTTCTTTGTTATGTTTTGTTCGTTTGTTTGGTTTCTCTCCTAGTTTTAAGCCTCAGGTCCGATGTGCTCATCTTGTAAGCGAAATTAAGACTCATATGCCCTTTCTCATCTTTATTTCCTCGCTTCTTTTCGATTCCTTCTAATAAATCCACGTTTGAAAGTTCTGTCACAATACTATCCGTTATTCCACCAGATGGACCAGCATGATACGTGTCAGGCCTGAAGTTCTCCTCAAACGCCCAAGAGCAGAAGTTTCGCTCTTTCGCTTGGACCTTTGCCCCCCAATTTATTGAAATTCGCGTCCTTGTTATTCTGTATCCGGATTGCTCTGTTTGGTCGAGGTTGTCCACGGATCGCTCACGATATCATTGCTTTGCATCTAGAGGGCAGTTGGAGAAGCAGCATCATTTTGTGTGGTACTCCTTTCCATTCTTCCATCTTTCTTTTATTCCATCAACAATCAAGCCATCAAGTCGAGGGGAATACCTCAAATATTTCACGTGTCACCTTACTCCATACGGAACCTTTAATTCCATGGATCCCCATTAATTCCGTGTCCGCGCGCAACCCCGCCACTTGGTTGAACCCCACCAAGCCAAAAGCGACGTCTGATTCGTCCATAGCCACAGAATCCCACTCTCCATGGCTTCACATCCAGATCAGACTCCACGATGAGGGTCTGGTCCGTTAATAAATCGCATTTTTGCGAGCCTGTCCGAAGTCGATGAATATCAACAAAGGAAACGGAAACTCAGAGCGCCAATCTGGGCCTTTGTCAACTGGCAGACCTGCAAATAGCGATGGGGACCACCTGGCTGCTCTCGACGAGGACGAGGTGGTGGCAGAAGGTGGAGCTGGGACGGGGACTCCAGACGTAATGCACAATGAGAAGGAAGAGGAAGTCACTTGGAAGTCTTTGCCGCATAGGAAGCAATTGATTATCCTTACGCTGGCACGGCTCTCAGAGCCTCTCGTGCAGACATCGTTGCAAGTCAGTTCAGCCAATCGTTCTACCCTTTCTATCCAATTCAATAGCTAATGATTTGTGTATGTCAGGCATACATGTTCTACCAACTCAAATCCTTCGATGAAACATTGCCGGACTCCACAATTGCTACACAAGCCGGGCTACTTGCGAGTAGTTTCACTGGTGCACAGTTTTTGACTGCTATGATGTGGGGGAGAATATCGGACTCGGATAGAGGGGGGAGGAAGCTAGTACTGTTGATTGGACTCTCTGGAACAGGTGAGTTCTAGATATATGCCGTTACACAATGTCCCGAGTTGACGTGGGGCTTTCAGCTGTTTCGTGTCTAGGGTTTGGGTTCTCGAAAACTTTCTACCAAGCAATATTCTTTCGCACACTTGGTGGACTAAGTAACGGTAACATTGGTGTCATGAGGACCATGGTCTCAGAAATTGTACAGGAGAAGAAGTGAGTCTCCATCTGAGATTTTTGTTGCCTATGATCGACATGACTGACATTGAAAACAGATATCAGTCGAGAGCCTTCTTACTCTTCCCCATGACATTTAACATTGGAGTGATAGTAGGTCCCATTCTCGGTGGATTACTGGCAAACCCAGCTGGAACATATCCAAAGACTTTTGGTCACATGAACTTCTTCATCCACTATCCTTATGCTTTACCAAACATCGTCAGCGCCTTTTTCCTGATCTGCTCAACACTCGGGGTATTCTTCGGGCTTGCTGAGGTATGTAACCACGCTAACCTGATACAATAAGAATCAACTGATCCCCTAGACCCTCGGATCCATACGCCACCACGAAGATCTCGGAATGAAATGTACTCGGAAAATTGGGGAGGTGTTCCGGCGACGCCAATCCCAGGGTTTTTCACACGCTTACACCGCCGTGTCCGGAGTCGAAATTGCAACTGGGACAGACCTGGAAATGGCCCCTTCTACGCCAACCACACCGAACAGACAGAAAGCAATCCCGAGATGGAGACACAAGCTGCCGTTCCGAAGAATCTTCACTTACAACGTCACCTGTACTCTGGTGGCGCACACGCTCATGGCGATTCATATCGGAACGTTCAACTCGCTCTGGTATGTCTTCCTCTCGACTCCTGTCGCCGACCCTGCACGTCCCGACCCACCTGGTTTTCACCGCCGCCTCCCTTTCATCTTTACCGGTGGATTAGGCATGCCTCCTCGAGATGTGGGTTTTGCTATGGCCATACTCGGCATCATTGGGATATCCATGCAACTCTTCATCTACCCAATCATCAACGCGAAACTGGGAACGGTGAAAAGCTGGCGCATATTTCTGTATTGTTTTCCAATCGCCTACGTACTTGTCCCGTATCTGTCAATCGTACCATCAAAGTCAAAGCCGCCGGCTGAAATGGATGGTCCGTTAGTTTGGTTTTGTCTCTGTGCAGTCCTTTTCATTCAAGTGACAGGGCGAACCTTCGCACTCCCTGCAACAACCATATTGGTCAATAATGCATCACCTCATCCCTCTGTCTTAGGGACTATGCATGGGGTTGGTCAAAGTTTGTCCAGTGCTGGGAGAACTTTTGGACCCTCTGTTGCAGGGGCGCTTTACGGAGTTGGACTACGAAAGGGGGTAGTAGGAGCTGTTTTCTGGGGGCTCGGTGCAATCGCAATTCTCAATTGCATTGCTAGCAACTGGGTCCGAGAAGGAGACGGACATGAGATCATTTTGGAGGGTGATGAGGAAGCGGAAGCGGAATTCCAAGCTGCGGCCGCGAGGAGGGGTAGCCTTTCGAGATGATTCGACGGGGATACATGCATGGGCTAATCATGGCTTAGTATCGGATCAGGACATATGGTGAATAATCAGACGATAGATCAGATACGGATATCCAGGGAGATAAAGGGTTAAAGTGGCGAATAGTATCAGGGCATCCCATCGAAGTTTATCAGAAAAATCGGTCAAACAGACCCATGCAATGGATCGAGAAAGATGCTGTAGAAACAAAATATACACTAGATTTGGTCGTTTGTCGAGTCAGAATTTCGAGCGATACGTCCGTAGATTGAATGTTCTTGGCCATGCATTCATACTCCACGCTAGGTAGCATTTGCTCTGATTTGCATATGTTGCAGTGCACCCTCTTACCAAGCTGACGGTAATTGATGAATCATTTCCCTATCGGACCTGATCCAGACAAACTGCGTCCGCATATAGACGGACGGAACGAGTGCATTTTGTTCTTCCCCATTCAGTGACCGGCAGCAAAGCTTCGTCTAAAAGACCCACGTCAGGTTACGCGTCCTGAATTGCATGCAGCACGAACCAGTTCGCCGGTATGATTCTGCACGTTGAGTGTCTAGATTGGAATACCAAGAATCTGTACCCGGTCACCGCATTTGCTGGGAAGATGCTGCACCTCTGTTGTACTTTTGAACTTGCATGGTACCCGCATATCTTAAGTCTGGCCTTCGAAGCTGTTTCCGCTCTTCCTTGACCTCGCTTGCATTGCATTGGTCAATTACGCTGCAGTCACTTAGCCCGCAAAGATCTCCACTGAAACTTCGATATCAGTGAATCAGAACTGATCGTTCCATCTTTGCGTCATTCTCCTCAGCCGGAGAATTCTTGGGAATATGGATGGCTGAACGATTTAAGGGTACGCCCGCCTTGGCGCTGCATCGTGCTCCTATAATTAATTGGACGAAGTGAAAAAGAGGAACGGCTCGAAAAGATTGACACACCGATACGCTTTCAATAGGCCACGTTCCAAAACAGTGACATTTTGTTATCGCACCGTCGGACAGTTCGTTCAAGGAGGGGCAAATCTTTGAAACCCTCCGATGATCCCCCACCCACCTTGAAGTCTCAGCATAGAAGTTGACAGTATTGCAACCAGTCAACAGCCAGGGCTTTGAAATTTGATATTCTCCAGCAAGTGGTTCTTCATTCAGCTATTGGTAGGAAGTATCTCATGGACTGGCATAGACACTTTTTGGCGTCATTTTGAAGACGACCTCCTTTTCGCAATATCATAACTCATTCACCACGACTTCTAAAAGAGTATTTTAAGAAGATACATGTATTATTTTAATTTTTAAGTTTCTTTTCATCTGCTTAAATTTTTCTGAGTAATCGAACTGCGTTCGATAGCCACCTCATATTCCGGCGCTAAAATGTGCAAGCGAATTGCCAGTCCATGGGACACGGCTAAGTCTTAGCCATATTTTTAAAATAAACAAGAATCCAACGGATTTAGAGAGCTATTTTGATTCGCTCTAGTAAGGATCAGATGATGACCCGGCCAAGATTTGGGGCCTAGTGTATAGCATGTGGAGGACAAATAATCCTAAGGTTCTTCTCCGGCCTGCAATCCAAGAAAACGAACTCTAAGTTGCATATGGGCTTGTCCATGGAATGTCCGTGCGAATTGACCGTGCCTTCCCGTCGCGGGCCGCAACGGATCGATGTCTTTCACCATGGATTCATATTAAGTCTTGCACTTAAGCAGTAAGGATAGACACTTGAACGAGTCTGGAACAATTAGGATTGTTCTCGATCATCTGGGGTTGCCAGGGAGGAAGAGGAAAGTAAATACCCGTGATCTAAACGTCACGTGGAAAACTCTATTCTCACCGCTAGTCTGCACCGGATTCTGCATCTATCTTTTCTACAGCCAGACAGCTCCACTTCAAAATCTTACAACCATCAACTAAATACAATTACTTCAATCGACATGTCATTTACATGGTATAGCGGCCTTCCCAATTAGAAATGGGGTACGTCCAACTTAGGATGCACGATTAGCCAGGGATTGTGCCCGCCAATGGCAAAGTGCAGATGCAGTCCGACATCGCGGAGACAACTAGTAACCACGAAAGATGAACCTACCACGGCCAGAGCTACCCCTCCATTACGCCCGCTGTCGCGCCCATGCCGTCGGTGCTCACCGTGGTACTGGAATAGCACGGCGAATTGAGTTGCTCGCAGAAACCCCGCGAGTCGATGTGTCCAACGGCCCAATAGATGGAACCAATGCATCGTCGGGAGCTCCCTACCAGCGTCGTATTGATCTGGTCCCAAACCCGGAAAACCACGGAGGAGTACTGCAAAGTATCTCTATGTTACCTCGGCGTCCCCATAGTCCCGCTAAAGAATGGCTCTATGCATCCAAGTGGGGTTGACTTTTTGCCGGCCAGCGGGCCGTTCCAAGCAAAGGGTTGAGTGACAGATGCAAGAAAGGATTGCCATGGGAATGGCCTTGAAACTGACCTGAGTTGGAAAGGCCGGGCTGCAGACTATTCCATCATCAGCCAGTCTGATGGTGACACGAAATTCCCCCTAAAGTAACCTTTACAGAAGTATTGGTTACGAGACACTTCGACCATTCCAAGCTGGGTAACGGGATTGCCCCTCTCGGTCCTTCAAGATGCCTGGCTGGCCGGATTTGACACTAAAGTTCGAAGGAATTGGAAATCTATTGCGCATCTTCCTCAACTATGCCAGCTCTATTTTCAGTCTGGTACGGAAACAGCGCCCATGCTGTCTACAGCTGTGCTGAATGGTGCGGTCAAAAGCTTTGTCCTGTCTAGTCGACGAGATATGGGAGTGAAAGTGGCCCTATTGTCGAACTCTAAACATGGCCGTGGCACTCATTATGATTTGCTATACTCTTACGCTCGCCCAGAGATCGGACTTCCTGCACTTGATAGCTTTCTTGAGTCAAGATGCCGCTGCCTCATGCACAAAGAAGAGTTTAGTCTTTGGTCTGGCTGGTATCCTGCCTGAAGAGGCTAAACAATTTTCTCCAACTGATTCTGCAGCAGGAAAGAACCTGTAGTAGTCTGTCCTTAGTGCAATCAACTGCTTTGGATCCTTTATCTAGCCGCTGGCAAGTTCTTTGCAAGTGTCTGGATCTCGATGAAGAAAGTCGAGCTGTAGCTTAGAAAACATCCCACTTCTCTCCTCTCTTTAGTGTCACTCTCCCACATTGCTTTACCCTTTGTTCATCACGAGATTCCTTTTGAAGTTTCCCCCCTCATCTCCACAACTTCATATGTGCAATTCTTTGTGTCCCCGCTCGATCCCTCTTTCCCCGCGATCTGGCTTCTTTGTTGGATTCAGTACATCTAGATCTGGAGCACGATCTATTTGCTCTCAACCCCTGGGAAGTCTAGAGTGGCTGCTCACTGCTGAATATGAATCCCCTCAATGAGCCCGTTGCAATTATTGGTACTGGGTGCCGCTTCCCTGGGCAGTCAAACACTTCCGCAAAGTTATGGGAGCTTCTCAGTCAACCTAGGGAGCTCTCAATTCCCATTCCAGCAAGTAGATTCAACTCGAATGGCTTCTATCACCCGGATGGCTTCCATCATGGCACCTCTAACGTTCAAAAGTCATACTTCCTATCTGAAGATATCCGGAGTTTCGACTCTCAGTTCTTCAACATCTCCACTGCTGAAGCAGAATCAATGGACCCTCAACAGCGGCAACTTCTCGAGGTTGTCTTCGAGGCTATGGAATCTGCAAACTTGACTATAGAAGAAATGCGGGGAACAGCAACAGCTGTTTACGTAGGCCTCATGTGCGATGATTATTCTGGTCTAATTTTCGCCGACATGGAAACATTGCCAACCTACGGTGCCACCGGCGCGGCCCGAAGCATTCTATCAAATCGAATATCATACTTCTTTGATTGGACTGGGCCGTCCATGACAATCGATAGTGCTTGTTCTTCAAGTCTGGTTGCGGTACATCAAGCTGTCCAAACACTCAGAAATGGCGAATGTCGGGTTGCTATGGCTGCAGGTGCAAATCTCATTCTCAGTGCACGAATGTTTGTCGCTGAAAGTAAGCTGAAAATGCTATCTCCTAATGGTCGGTCTCGAATGTGGGATTCTGGTGGGGATGGCTACGCGAGAGGAGAGGGCATCGCTGCAGTCATGTTGAAACGACTAAGTGATGCCATTGCCGACGGCGACCACATAGAATGTGTTATCCGTGAAACAAGCGTGAATCAGGGTGGTAGATCCACCGGACTCACAGTGCCCAACCCTATTGCCCAAGTAAATCTGATTCGTCAGACCTATGCTAAAGCTGGCCTTGACCTGAATCGTTCGGAAGATAGGCCACAGTATTTCCAAGCACATGGAACAGGCACCAAGGTTGGCGACTTGAATGAAGCGACTGCGATACACAACACATTCTTTGGCAAACCCGACGACATGGACAAAGAGAAGCTCTTTGTTGGAAGTATAAAGACTATCATTGGTCACTCAGAAGGAGCGGCTGGTATTGCTGGCATGCTGGAAGCGGCTCTTGCTGTAAGTTAACTTGTCTATCTCAACTTCTTGGATGTCTCGATCGAGTCTACGAAATTGCCTTAGGTCTTTTGAGAGTGATGTTTGACTCTTCTATGTATATTTTTTCTCGTGGCCATCGCTAACTCTGCTATTCCTCGTACAAGGTCAAACATGGAGTAATCCCACCCAACCTCCATTTCGAAACACTTAATCCCAAGTTGGAGCCATTCATACACCGCCTCGAGGTCCCTATAGAAGCACAAGGATGGCCAAGCACTTGCGGTGAAGTGCGGAGAGCAAGCGTGAATAGGTATGCTTTACCACGTACTTACTCATTCTTCAACCTCGACTAATATGCTACCAGTTTTGGTTTTGGTGGCACAAACGCACACGTGATCTTGGAAAATGCCCCCGAAATCCCTAGATTAGCTGCGTCTGTAGCATCACCATCCTCAATCGTTGCACTCCCCTTCGCATTTTCCGCAGCCTCGGAACGATCTCTTGGCTCGCTGCTCTTCAATTACTCGCAGTTTCTCAGCAATAACCCAGAAACCGATCTGAACGCTCTGGCCTACACCCTGCTCTCTCGACGATCAGTCTTCACGCATAAAGTATGCTTCACTGCACAAAGCACGTTGGAGCTTCAAGCGAAACTGGACGATGAGCTTGAGCATAGAGCGAACGGAACCTCTAGGGCTATTTCTTCACGTTCTACGAGCAAGCCAAAGCGAATTCTGGGCATCTTTACCGGTCAAGGTGCTCAATGGCCTGGTATGGGTTGGGATTTGATTTCAGCATCGTCCGTAGGAGTTTCAACGCTCCGTAGACTCGAAGAGTCACTAGCTGGTCTTCCTGCAGGCCACAGGCCATCGTGGTCTTTGGAAGCTGAGCTATCTGCCACGGCAGGGACGTCCCGCGTAGCCGAAGCGATTATCTCGCAACCTTTATGCACGGCTGTTCAGATAATCCTAGTCGATCTTTTGCGAGTAGCAGGAGTATGTTTTTCTGGTGTGGTAGGCCACTCGTCTGGAGAAATAGGTGCAGCTTATGCCGCGGGATTTATCTCCGCTGATGCAGCCATCAAGATCGCTTACTACAGAGGATTCTTTGCTAATCTCGCTGGAAACGGAGTGAAAGGCTCCATGATTGCTGTCGGAATATCGAGGGCTGATGGTGTCGAGTTCTGTAAACTTCCGCAGTTCAGTAAGCGGATTGTCGTTGCAGCTAGTAACTCCTCTGGAAGTGTCACGCTCTCCGGAGATACCGATGCTGTCGATGAAGCCAAGGCATACTTCGAGGCGAAGGAAACCTTTGCGAGAATTCTGAAAGTTGACACGGCGTACCACTCGCATCATATGCTTCCTTGCTCTGAACCATACCTTCAGGCACTCAGAGATTGCAACATTGAATTGTTGCCGAGACCCGAAGAAGCCTGCACGTGGTACTCAAGTGTCCATGAGGGAGAGATTATGGATGCTCGAGAGACTTTACTTGGGTCATATTGGATGGAAAACATGCTTAAAACTGTTTTGTTTTCCCAAGCTGTGGAAAGTTCTCTTGTGGACAATTCTTATGATCTCGCGATCGAAGTTGGTCCTCATCCTGCTCTCAAAGGACCAGCTTTGCGAACGATTCAAGAAACCACCAGGTCCAAGAAGCCATTGCCATACATCGGACTATTAGGGCGTGGAAATATCGGCGTCGAAACATTTGCTAATGCCTTAGGCTCCCTTTGGATGAACTTTGGCTCCAAGTCATTCGACGCTGTCTCCTTCAATCAAGAGTTCCACCAAGAAACTCGAGCCTCTGCTCTACAAGGACTGCCAACTTACCCATGGGATCATGAGCGGAGTCTCTGGTATGAGTCTCGTGGATCCAGAGAGACTCGCTCCCGCGCAGATGCGCCTGATGAGCTTCTGGGAATCGTGACAAGTGATCAGGCCGAAGGTGAATACAAATGGCGGAACTACCTAAAGCTGAATGAGATCCCGTGGCTCACTGGTCATCAAATCCAAGGTCAGACCATCTTTCCCGCGACCGGGTATCTCGTCATGGCACTTGAGGCTTCCAAGAAAGTCGCAAATGGGAAGGAAGTCCGATTGATCGAAATCAAGGACTTCAAGATTTTGCAAGCGATCTCAATCAATGAGGATGACTCAGGCGTGGAGACTTTATTCAGCATCATGAACGTTGTTTCGGACACTAAGAGAGAGGTTCTTACCGCCGACTTCATCTGTCATGCTTGCTTGAGCAGAGATACAGGATCACTCGTTCTTGTCAGCCTGGGCAAAATCATCTTGCATTTCGGCTTGCCTTCAGCTACTACCCTTCCAAGTAGAAGCTTAACCGTGATCAACGACCTTCGTGAGGTTAACATTGACACTTTCTACGACTCTCTAGGAGATGTTGGGTATGGCTACACAGGACCTTTTAAAGGAATCTCATTCCTGGAGCAGAAGTTGGATACGTCCACTGGACTTATTGTCGATGCAAACTCTATCGCATCTAATGCATCCATGATGATGCATCCTGGAACTCTGGATTCGGCCATTCAGACACTATTTGCGTGTCTCGGCACGCCAGGTGATGGTAGTCTCTGGACACTACATGTCCCAGTCACGATCAAAAGCATTCGTGTCAACCCCGCAATTTGCTCGACTAATTCCAACAACCAGCAAAAAGAAGTGATCTTCGACGCAGCTCTCGCTGAAAGCAATTCTGACATGCTTTGCGGCGACGTCACTTTGTACGATATCGAAACGCGAAGCGCCATCTGCCAAATCGAAGGCATTGAAGTCAAGCCTCTCATGCCGGCAACACCGACGGATGACCGACTTCTGTTTCACGAACTTGTTTGGGGCACTGCGGAGCCTGATGCCGCCCTTGTGTATCGAAAGACTGGATTCTCTGGTGCAGAAATGCAGAAGGCGGAGACACTGGAGAAGATTTGCTTGTTCTATTTGAAGCAGTTGCTTGATAGCACTTCCGTTGGACAGAAAGAAGAGGCGAGTTGGCATGGGAAGAGAATCCTTGCTTTTGCGGCTCATGTTGTCGATGAAACCCGAGCTGGGAGACACGCTTCTTGTCGACCTGAGTGGCTGGACAACATGTGGGCAGACGTTCAGATTGTTGCTGATCAGTGAGCACCCAAAATCAAACTACCTTCTCAGGACTCTACTAATCGATCTCAGGTATGCAACGGATGTTGACTGTAGACTTCTCCATGTTGTCGGCACGAAGTTGATTCCATTCGTCAGAGGCGAGACCTCAATATTGGAGCATCTGAGGCAAGATAGCCTGTTAGACCTGTACTACCAGAACTCGGAATTGTTGGAGTATAATCGGTGTGCTGGGTTGATTGTGGAACAGATTGCGTTCAGGTACCCTTTAATCAAGATTTTGGAAATCGGTATGCTTGCCCCTCTCCTGACAATTTTGAACGAACACCAACTTTAATAGGCGGCGGTACTGGTGGTATCACGAGATCAATTTTGAAGCACCTCGATAATAAATATTCGTCATACACTTTTACAGACATTTCAGTTGGTTTCTTCGAGGAGGCTCAGGAGACATTCAAGGGTCAGAGCCGAATCATCTATGAAGCTCTCGACATCGAGCGCGACCCCACCACCCAAGGCTTCGTCGAACACTCGTATGATCTTGTAATCGCCTCCAATGTCCTTCACGCGACCAAAACTCTCAACAATACCATGACGAACGTCCGAAAGTTACTGAAGCCGGGAGGCAAGCTTTTGGTTCTCGAAGCTGTGAACAATGGTGCTGCTCGTGTCGGATTCAGCTTTTGCGGTGTGCCTGGCTGGTGGGCAGGAGCTGAAGATGGTCGCGAGCTGACTCCGCTCATAACACCTAGTCAATGGGACTCGCTGCTTCTCGGAAACGGATTTTCTGGACTAGATACTATCACTCCTGGAACAGACTCTGTGTACCAACCAGTCGCAGTGTTCATCTCAACTGCTGTAGATGAGAAAATGGAGCTTTTGCAGAAACCCCTGGCTTTGACTGGACCTAAGCCGCAACTCGATACACTGTTCTTGGTTGGCGGAAAGACGAACAGTACCAAACAATTGATCGAAGACTTGAAAGTGATTCTTCAACCATGGTCAGGTAATATCAAAACCCTGGAGTCACTTGAGGACATCCACAAACTGGATGATTTCTCAATGGTCCACGTCTTGAATCTCACGGAACTTGATGCACCCATCTTCGAAAACTTGACATCTGATCGTCTGGAATCGTTCAAATCCTTGCTGAATATTTCCAAAAGTTTTCTGTGGGTCACTGTAGGAAGCAAATCTGACCGGCCATACTCGAACATGGCACTCGGCATCGGACGAACACTGGTGCACGAGATGCCGCATCTTCGTCTTCAAGTCCTAGATGGTGCTAAGGTTGAAGAATTGAGTGCTGATCTTCTTGCTGAAGCTTTCTTAAGGATTGTTCTTGCGGAGACATGGTCGAATGATATCTATGCTCCTAAGCGAATGTGGTCGAATGAGCCAGAGCTGTGGCTTAAAGATGGCCGGTTCCACATCACGAGGGTGTTGCCAGATAAAGCGGCCAACAATAGGCTCATGTCAGACAGACGCAGAATTGAGGAAGACATTAGTGTCGGTGACAATGTTTTGGAAGTCACCCATACAGGAACCTCGTACGAGCTCCAGCGATCAACATCCGCGGCGCCCACCGGTGGCCTGGGAGATGTCACTACAATCCGAGTCACGCACTCTACCTTGCTGGCAGTGAAGATCGAATCTGCCGGCTTCCTTCATCTCGTTCTGGGCGAGATGGTTGGTGTGGGGATGAAGGTTATCGCTTTGTCAGAAACAATTGGATCAACAATCGTAACCCCACGTAATTGGGTAGTGCCTTGGTATGTGCCGCAAGGAGATGAAACGTTGCTTCTGACTTCAATTGCAACTGATATTCTAGCGCAATATGTCACGGACATGGCGAATAACAACAGGACCAAGGTATTGTTGGTGTTTGAGCCGGAATTGCTGCTCGCAGATACGATTGTGAGAAAGGCTCGTTATACGGGTGTCAAGCCATACTTCATCACGGCCGAGGACTCAACGGAAAAAAGTGACTGGATCAAAATACACACTTTTTCTTCGGATCGTGATATCAGATCCTGTCTGCCCAGGAATGTTTCGGCTTTTGTGGATTTCTCAGGATCGACAGATCTAGCTGAACGAGTTTCTGAGTTACTTCCTTTCCATGCTCGAAAGGCAAATGCGTCAACGTTTTTCAGTCACACCTCCAATTACGCTGCTGCGGCGTCGCGCAACTCTGTTGCTGACACTCTCAGTATTGCTCTGGCAAATTCGATGTCGGTGATCCGTTCCACAAGATCTATCACGCAAACAGTTATCATTAATGCCCAGTCTTTGGCAAACATGACTCCCTTATCTCCTGGTGTGCAAATCGTAGACTGGAGCACTGGAGGCAAACTCCCAGTTAAGATTCAGAGTGCAGAATCAATGATGAGATTCAAGAGCGACAGAACATACCTCTTGATCGGAATGGCAGGTAACTTGGGCCGATCGCTCTGCCGATGGATGATACTTCACGGGGCGAAGCACATCGTGCTAACGAGTCGGAACCCAAACATTCAGCAGAGCTGGCTGGATGAGATGGAAAGCCTAGGTGGTTCCGTTAAGATCATGGCAATGTAAGTTGTGCCATTCCAGACTTAATTCAATTCCATAAAATTGACGATCGTAGGGATGTCTCAAACAAAGATTCGTTGCTCACCACCCACAAGCAAATCACGTCCACTCTCCCACCAATTGCGGGAGTGGCCAATGCAGCCATGGTTCTAAGTGACACTCTCCTATCCAACATGAGTTTCAAGGAAATGCAAACAGTCCTCGAGCCAAAAGTCGACGGCAGTCGTTTCCTAGACGAACTCTTCCCACACAGCGACCTCGACTTCTTCATCCTCTTTGGCTCCTCAGTCGATGTCATGGGCAACTCCGGTCAAGCAGCTTACTGTGCGGCAAATATGTTCATGAATAGTCTCGTATCATCTCGCCAAAAGCGCGGACTTGCTGGTTCGCTTATCGGTCTTGGAGAAGTCAAGGGAGTTGGTTACGCAGCTCGCATGAATCGTGAATTGAATGACATCATTGGAGCTACTCTACCTCTATCCGAGAAAGAGGTCCATCACATGTTTGCGGAAGGTGTTCTTGCAGGCTCTCCAGGGAGTTCCCGGAATCCAATTTTGTACGCTGGTATGGATTCTAAAGACCCACGGAAAGATCCAGATATCCTTTGGTACCCGCATCCGAAGTTTTGGCATTATATCGAGAGTGGGGATGGTGCTGCTGCAACTGAGTCGAAGGGTGCGACTGTGAGCTTAAAGTCACAGCTGGCTGTGGCGTCAACTATGGATGATGTGTTGAACATCGTGACAGGTGGGTCCCCATTCCCCAGGAGATAATCGTGCAGGAAATTAATAATTGAATAGATGCATTCACTCTCAAGCTCCGACACAAGCTTCAAATTTCCTCAGATACAACAGTCCCCTCCGAAGCTGTACTTCTAGAGCTTGGCATAGACTCTCTTGTTGCAGTCGATCTACGAGCTTGGTTTGTGAACGAACTAGGAGTCGACATGCCGATTTTGAAGATTCTCGGTGGAGCAACAGTCATCGATCTCGTCACCGATGCTGTGGCTCGACTTCCGTTGACGATGATGCCAGCTGTTGTTGTGGAAGCTAAAGGAGAGGAAGCGAAGTCTTCCTACGGCGTACTTGTACCAAATGGACTTGGAGGGCACGATCTTGTGCCCACTGTCAGCGATCCTGTTCCTGGATTAGAGGTGAACGGGCCAGTCTCAGAACCAAAGACAGAAACAGAGGTCGTTGTCTCGAAGACTCCACCTCATCGCCAGGGACATTCCAAGAACCTCTCATTCACATCGACCTCTTCCGGCCACTCGTCTTCCGATCAAGATACATTCTCGCACTCTCATTCACCTGCTCTAACAAATATCTCCTCGGTACCTGATCATGAGGTTGTGGTTCAGCTACTCAAGTCCACACTTGACATTGATACACGCGATAATTCAAATAAAACAATTCAAGATGTGAATCCTGAAAGTGGTGAGGAGGTAGTATCGCCATCTTCCTCTGACGAGCAGATCTTCACTCCTGAGTCAGAGAACATGGGTGATAGTGGCATAATATCAGTCAAAGATAGTGACATTCAAGGTAACACCACAGTTGTGGAGGATGTAAAGTCTGGAGCCGAGCTTGATATCGATGAAATACCGGTTGCGCCACCTTCTCCGCGGGAGGTAAGTCCTACGCTGGACATCGCGGTCCATCAGCCTGGAGTCCTCTGGAATGACAGTGAGACTGAACATATCAATACGACCTCATGCGAAAGTCATGACACTGACGCCCCAAATATTGATGATGCCGCCAAAGAATTCCCAGTTGCTCTTGATGAGCATATCATTACACCTCCGAAAAACACTGACACCAATACATCCCCACACGGCGAGACTGAACAAGCAAACGGCAGTACGACAACATGGGTCTCTTTGTTTCAAGCAATATATGCCACAGACTGATCGCGCCTTTTTGAGAATTCACTATATATGAATGGTCTTCAGTTTCATCGACCTCGTGCTTTTCGGGGGGTTTACCTTTACGTCGTACCTTTCACATGAACATTGCAACGCGCGATACACAAGTGACCGATGGAGTTTGATTCTGTACTTTCTTGAGGTCTTTTGTACGGTTTTTTTCTGGATTTGTTGGCATTTAATGATTATTATCCTGGGTGGGAAATGGAATGTGGGTTTGGATTTTCTTCTGGATATATTTTGAACTCTCCCTAGTTCTTCTTGTATGAGGCTTATGAGATATGAAATGCCGAAATAATGACAATAAACACTCGCATAAATGTGAATTGTACACATTGGTTGTGGGTATTTGTTTTTGTGAGGTGGAATAGTGACATTTTTTTTCGATTGCGAAGATTTTGTGGAAGGGCTCACCAGGCTCAAGGATGGACTTTCGGAAATGTACCGATATCTCTCACACTCACGGTTTTGAAAAGAGAATAATCGTATGCGGGCTTATTAAATCGAAGTCTAGGTGTTCTTGAACCTGTCAAATATACTACAATACTTTTCACTGGTCGCAGTTTCACTCCTCTTTATCTACACCTGAGAGCCAGTTTTTCTTGAACAGTCAGATCGGCAACAACAGTGTGCTTAGCGAGACACTTGAGTTCAATGATTAGATATCAGACCGGATGTTAGTGGAGCAGCTGTCTCGCGCTTGCAGTCATTGTAAGACGCTTGCGGTCATGCATATGCAAGCTACCAAAAAAACACCACTCAGATCTCTAGACATAGATGAAAAATCCCCTGCTGCTCGGCATTCTGGTTGATAATTAATCTCGGATCCCACATCTGTATCGTTGGAGCTAAAAATTGCTTTGTAATTGAAGAATGGCTATGTTCCATGATGCAACTTGGTACCCAGTCATTGCTTCTTGTGATTGAGTTGCTCGGTAATAGTCCTCTATGCGTAAAAAGGTCCTTGTGTAAATATATAAAGACCGTAGGTGCCTTCCTCTTCTTTTGTCTTTATGTCAAGTCCCCCCACTTATTCTGCAAGTACTCATTACCTGTCGGCAAACACATCTATACAATGCCTCCAATCTTCACCATCGTCGGAGCAACAGGAGCTCAAGGTGGCTCGGTCCTCGATTCCGCTCTCAAGTCACGTCTCTACAGTATCCGCGCCATCACTCGTGACGTCTCTAGCGCAAATTCTAGAGCCCTCAAATCGCGCGGCGTAGAAGTGGTCGCAGCAGATCTTGATAGTGAAGAGTCCCTCATCAAAGCATTCGAGGTCAGCCCGCCAAATCCTGACTCCCAATCGAAACGACAAAAACAATAACACCACTTTTAGGGCTCAACCGCTATCTTCGGGCTCACCAACTTCTTCGAAGCTTTCGTAAAGTTCGGACCCGTTGCTGCGGTATCTATTGAGGTGAAGCAAGGCAAGAATCTCGCCAGCGCTGCATCCAAAACGCCAACTTTGAAACACTACATCTGGAGCACCCTTCCTGACAGCGAGAGGATATCGGAAGGCAGAATCTCAGTACCCCACTTTCAGGGAAAGGTTCAGATCGACGCTTTCATCAAGGGCTATGAGAAACTGTATGCAAAGACGACTTTTCTTTGGGTCGGGCCGTATGCGCAGAACTTTCAGTATCCGTGGTTTACGCCGAGCTTTCTGGTGAGTATCTATAAATCCTCCGTAAAACAGTGCCAATAGGGCTTGCGATGAGGAAAGACAGTGCTGAAAGATTAAGAAAACATCCGGCAAACACATTCAACTCGGACCAGTCCCGTCTTCAACTCCTATCCAAACTATTGGTGACATCAACACGAACGTTGGTGTGTTCACATCTGCAATCCTAGCACAACCTGGTCTCACGCAAGGCAAATTTGTTCTCGCGAGCGTAGAAAACACGACAATTAGCGGGATGTTGCAAGCATGGGGGGAGGCAACAAGCAAAGATACATTGTATATTGAACTTGCATCAATTGAGGAGTACGATAAGATCTGGCCAGTTTGGGGCAAGGAGATCGGTCTCATGTTGAAGTTCTGGGGGATCGTGGGGAAAGATAGCTGGAGTGGCGAGGAGGTTGTTACGGGAGAAGACTTGGACTTGAAGGATGATCAGTTTATGGGATCCAAGGCTACGTTTGCGAAGATGAATTGGAACTAAATTCGAGTTTGTTTTTGGTTGGAACTCAACGTACATCTACATTCTGATTCTTCAGAGCAAGTCTTCTGAGAATCGTCCTGTTTGAGATTCCAAGACAATATACAGATACCTACTGAAATCATTAGTGCATCTCAAACATCATCCAACAACTCAACCCAGTCCTCAACTTAGGGGATGTGCGGATTAACACAGGACACAGTTTATCATGGTCACGTCCATCATTAGAGTGCTGCACTTTCCAATGAAGTATAATGGAAGAGAAATCTACTGACATTAGAAATACGGAAAACCTAAAGCTCATTTGCCCTCTATTGACATTGTCGAAACAGTCTACGCCTCATCAACTGGATACACGATCGCACCAATGCGGTATCTCTAACTTAAGTCTTGGATCAAAACATGCCTGCCTATGTTCACCGGTGTTGTCACTGACAGGAAAACTTGCGAATCAATTAAATTGGAACTATGCAATTACTTTCATCGGATTTTTCATCAACTTGTAGGCTCTGTGGGTCGTGCCTGCCTTCGTAGCCATTCGGTGAGCTTCGACCGACATCCATCCGAGAGAGTGCCGAATGCGATCGTGAAATTACCTCTATGCATCACTTGATTCCTAAATTATTACTCTTAGACTACAGAATCGTCTCCCTTGGATTCATAACCAGTTATTGTCATTCATAACTTAAAACTCGTCCACCTCTGCGCTAAAAAGGGTGAGATATTGTTGGAGCTTACTCCTGTTGTACAGTACATATTTGCAATCCCCACAAGCACTCCATTATTCCTTTGGATCGGCAAACTCGAGATCGACTTGCTGTGATTCATACAATGAACTTCCTCGCATACCTCCCACATTTCAACGAATACTTCACCGACCTCCCACCAACAGGCTCAACATCCCAAAGGCCCTTTCAATCCAAATCCAACTCCCAAATATCCAGCCTGACATCAACGCTTCTCACACTCCTCACCACGCTCGTCACCATACTCCTCGTGCTCCTCCCAGCAATATTCATAATCATCATCACCTACATGGAGTACCACCGCCTCCCATGCACGATACCCTTGGTTAAAAAGCTACGGACATCGATTGCGCTTGCTGCGGGATGTTGTTGCAGGGCATGTTTGAGGATTGTTGATGTTACGGAGTTGGACAGACGAGAAGAAGGAATTGGAGATGGTAAGGATAGTGGGGTAGATGAGAACGAGGAAGAGTCGCCTGAGGGGAATTGGACGACGGCTCGAAAGGGCTGTTATAGAGATCTCGGACAGAGGGAACGGTATGGGAAGTTGTTTAAGAATTCTTTCGGGGGCTCTGAGAGAGATGCGATGTTGCTGAAGGATATGGAGGGGAGTGAGGATGGGTTTGCCGTTCTGTTGTGAAGTTGGGAATTGCTATAGAAAATGTGGTGGTTGCGTGGAAGATTGAGTCGTGGTTTTTTGTATTAGAGAATTACGATCTTTCTAATGGACTGACGGTCGAACAAGTTTCACCTTGGCCCTTAGATTGTTTGTTGTATATAGTTAGGTGCTGAGGACCTCTCGACGATCCTGCCGAATTTGTCCAGTTGAACCTCGATACCTAATAGCTACGGTGATTGACAGCTTTGGAGAGAGTGACGTATCTGCTTATTTTCAGGCTGATACGACACTGCGAAGACAGTATCCATTATATTCAGGAGTGGAGTCTGTATTTGACAGCCCTGTCACCACCAATGAGGCCCCGTAGACCTCCTCTACTTCAAATTGTAGTACATGCTCTCCCTAGACTGGGTTTCTCAGTCGAAAAATGAAGCGATATCTCACAACTGCTCCATGAGCGTCAGAATCTTCCCCGCGCAGTCCTCCCAATAGAGATCATTTTGCAAATGATGACCTGACCCCATGACAACTTCAAACCCAACTTGCTCCTCACCAGCTAATCCGGCACCATCACCTAGCTCTCCCGGCTGGCTCTCTACAGCGACTCTATACTCCGCTGCCATTTGTCTCATGAGCTCCACATCCATCAACCTATCCTTCTCTCCCGCAATAACCAACAGCCTCATCCCTCCCTTGCCCCACCCTGTGATGCTCCTCACCACCCTCCCAACATCCACAAACCGAAACATCATCGATAGAGGCCAGAGCATAGACTCATATTCCGGCATCAGTGTCGCAAATCTTCTGACTTCAGAAACAGGGTAGGATGGCGAGAAGAATGCTTGGTGCACTAGAGATGTTGAGGAGAGAGGGGAACGGGGGTGCCAGAAGTCTCGCAAGTAGTACCGTGGTACGAACCACGGATCCATTTTGAACCAGTTCCAGTATACACCCCATCTATGACCTTATCAGTATCGAAACCTCAAATTTCGTTATAGACGTATTTCAAAGCGGAAATAAACCAAACTCACCCTCCGAAATTCGGAAACCCAGCCATGATCACACACGCGCCCACCGTCCCCATCCCCTCGCCCAGCAAATACTGGATCAACCCACCACCTGCCGAATGCCCTACAAGCACAATGTCTTCCGCCACTTCACTCACGCTCTTTCCCCTCTTCTCCGCTTCCAATTCCTGCACGAATCGCAAACCAGCTTGAAGGTCACTCGCGAATGCTGATTTAGGATATCCCCAAACCATACGGAGGAATGACGGCGTCCAGCTTGCGCCATGGCCTCTGAGGGAGAGCGCGTAGCATGGATGTTGCCCCTGTGAGAAGTATGTAAGGAAGGGGATGAAGACTGAGGCGGATCCGAAACCGCCATGTTCTGAGAGGATTTAGTTATTGATGAATTCTTTTTTCTTCTTTTTCTTTGCAAATGAGGAATGAGCTTACGGAATAAGATGGATTTCTTTCGTGGTGCATGGTCTGGTGATGTCGCTGGCTCGGCAGCTAGAAGCTCGAGAGTGCCCAGAGGAGTGGGGATGTAAAATCTCGTTATGTGATGTGGGAGATCGACTGGATGAGGAGAAGGAGCAGATTTTCTGAAGAGAAGCTTGTGTCTATCTGTCATGGTGAATACTCTGGACTATGGGCAATTGATCTGATTTGTTATGTTGTGAACTTGTGATGTCTCAATGCACAAGCGAGATACAACTGTAACCCAAACAATGGGAAGGATGTATTGTTATACTCAGGAATACGAGGTGAGATTGTGACGTTGACTCACACCGTGTACTTTTGGATGCTTCGTGGAATCTCGGATCGTGAGATCTCGGGTGCAGAGCTTTTGTGGCTGAAGGCGTTTTTCAGTGCAGGAAGCGAGCCCTGTTTGACTTGGCTTATGTAACCCTTCGTGCATCAATGATTACTTCTCTTGCTGACTTTGAAGATTGTGTTGAACATTCGAAGATTATTGACCTAGTCACTAATCGATATGGTGGATTTAATTAATTTCTTGTTGAGAAGATAACTCCGAAAATTTCAAGTGGAGATAAACCATAGCATCACATGACGCTCACGTGAAAAGCGCAACCAACCCAAAATGGCTTGCAGTTTCTTGTGTCACTTCCCCAAATGGAAATATTGACTTGCCGATTACCCTGAGAAGGATCGCTTCGTGTTCAGATACAGAATTCTTCTTGGCAGAACAGCGATTAAGGATGTTGAGCGGGAGACAATGATGTTGGGACGCTGCCATATCTCGCGTACTACAACTAGTTCTATCAAAAGGTACCCTAAGGAAGAATTGCTAGTCTCTAACTAATATGGTGGTCTGATTCCTTTCAATTCAGTTTTCGTTCTGGGATTCACATTCATTTGAACAATAATGTGGACATCCACCCTTGCAGTCTTCATCCTCCCTATTACCAGCCTGACGAACTTTATCTTCATGCACTAATCGCAATTAAAATCAGACTCAGGCACAATCTCTCAGAATTTCACTTAAGGTTTCAAAAGACCTCTCTTCAGAAACAAGCAAGAACCAATACCCAACTCTTAACAGATTTCGGAATCAAAAAAGCATTGAACGCTACGGAGGAAAACTACTCCTCATTCCGCTCTGAAATTTCATCCAGGCTAGAGGCTTCAAACAGCACTAGTTCCAGGATTGAGATTAGAGATTAGTTGCTAAAGATTATCAAGCTGTTTCTTTCTGAATATCGAGGAACAGAGCAGAATGAAAGTTTTAGACTCTTGGACCTGGTACGCGTCGTTATCCTCAGCTTTGTGCTCAGGATATTTTTCCAAGTGCTGGATTTGGAGAACGCATATATGTTGCGGATGTCTGTTTCATAACACAGTCCATCAAAAATCTTGGGTACATCTCCAAATCAAGGCGACATCTCCTCTCCACTTCCATCCTCGGGAAATTCAGTCCCATCGCTCGCCTGAAAACCACACCATACATCAAACTCCGCCCCATCTTCTCTTCAATCACAACCCGAGGCCCAGGTCAAGTCGAATTTGAAATCGAGTCCAACCCCCTCATCCCCATTCTCCCAGCTTACCTAGTCCTCTGCCGCACCGTCCGTGCTAGCCTCCTCGCCATCTACATATTCACCCCCTCCAACCGAAAAATTCACATCACACTACTGACATAGTTCTTCTCCTCCCCAAATGAGGCTACCTGGTCTTCCTCCATCATGAGAATAACAACTCAGCGTCTCATAGCTAACACCCTGCGTCTGTATCCGCCCACTGCTTGAATTCACTTGCAAGATGACGACGGCATCGTGCATGGTATCGATATCGAGTCCTTACATCGAGATCCTGGGCCTTGGAGCGAGGACGCTGTGGTATTTTAACTACGTAGGTGGGGGGAGGTTGACTTTGATCTTAGGATAATGAAGGCGTTCATGTCGTTTGGGAGGAAGGGAGATGGTAGATTGGGAAGTGGAGAGGGGAGCAGGGGAGCAGGGGAAAGATGGGAAGTGTGTCGAATCATCCTTCCAGGAGCTGAGGTGGACCGAAGTTGATTGCTGTTTTGGTGAGAGTGCTACTTGAGGGGCAGGAATTGGAGGAGTCGGGGGTTGATTTGGGGGATGAGAGGGATGGCGTTATCAGAAATACGTTCTGGTGGTTGTCGAGGAAATGTAAAGGTATTCATGAGGGTTTGATAGTAAGGAGGAAGGATACAGGTGTGGTTTGAGGGGCAGGTGGGGAAGCTAGAAGTAAATATCTCATTCTCCACGCTACATGTACTTCATACGGAAAAGGTGTATGCGACTCTCCAAATTCTGGTACAGAACCATCATCTCTGCTGTTCTTCCGCCCCCCCCCCCCCCCCCCCCCCCCCCCCCCCCGGCTCATCAACTCCGCTCCTCCGTAGAGCGAATCATACTGGAACCACTAGTTGTAAGCCGTAGCATCAAAACCCTGAAACAGCGCCTCGAATTGACTCGCATCTAGGTCGACATCGAAGTTGATGTTGTCGAAGGATAGATAGTCATACTCGGGCCAAGTGTTCTGTAGGCTGGTATTGGGCTGATTGTTGGTATCGAAGCTAAGGCTTCCTAAGAAATGTGTGTTCTGGTAAGATGTGAAGTTTTGATTGATCGCAGAGTATTGGGCTTGTTCTTGTTGTGGTAGCCGAGGCTTAGTGTTAGTGCTAGACGACGAAGTCGGATTGTATGCTTGCTGAAAATTGGAATTGGCAGTTGGCTGGGATAAAGGCCGTCGAGAAGAATCAGCAACAACCTGACCCCGCACTCCCCGCACTCCCCTCCCCGTACCACTCTTCTCCCCCAACATACTCTTCAACTTCGCCAACCCTCTTGACGCAATAGTGCTCTCCTCAGTACTCTCCTCTAGCACTCTGAAGCACTCTAGAATCTCCTCCCTCCTCTCTTTCGCCCTCGGCTCTTCGCGATTAAAGCAGTAATCCATAACCAAGATCACAGTCGACACGAAAACATGGTGGTTCACAAACCAGATCTTGATAGAGGATAGCTCTTTGCTGGATCCTACCATCATCTTCCCGAGCTCGATCACGGTGCGTGCGGAGCGTAAGCATACCATCCTGCTGTAGGAGAATCGAGGATCTTGCGCGCCGCGGACGAGGTACGGACGATGTAGTCGGGCGAAGCGTGTGTGCATCCCGAACTGCGCCATGTTCCTCTGCCTCAAAAGACGCATGCTCTTCGCATCCGATATTTTCCCATCCGCGCGAGGGCTTCCCAGCCTTGAGCAATTCGACACACTCTTAGTGACGGCCGTGTACGAGTTCTCGAAATCAGTCGCTATAGTATTGAGTTTCTTGTCGAATTCTAGGACGAGTTCGTAAGGCAGGTCGTCCATGTCCGATCCGGTCTCCCAGGCTGTGTCGACCATTTCGCGGATCACGGTGGAGAAGCGGAGGCGGAAGTGGAGGTAGGTCATCTCGGTTGGGACTGAGGGTGATTGGGTGTAGGATGTTGGACCAAGGGGGTGATGGCGTCGTCATCCACGTTGCTAGGGTAGTCGACGTTCATTTGCTTGGGGTGAACCATGTACGTTCCGCATTGAGCGCCGCTCATAAATGAGAGGAGCCTGCAGTTTCCAAGTAAGCACTTTTTGTATTAAATAGGAAGCGATGGGTCGGGTTACCAGTCTGTGGAAACTATATGCCACCATATCCTTCTCTTCACTTCCAAATCCACATAGTCAACCACGCTATTCTCCCGTTGTCTCTTATTCCTAGCTGTATCTAGAGTGTGGAGCGACATCGTTCTCGCCGTATGCATGATAGTTGCAGACAATGTCCTGAGTGTGGCGATAGCGCCAATATTTGCCATCATATGTTGCGATATCAGGATGAGGCTTTGAAGGGTCTCAATACTCGGTTCGGCGAGACAGTTTGTCGCAGATAAAGCCTCTTGAGCGAGAATTGTCCATCGTCGGGAGTATATCATTGATTCCGAATGTTTGAAGTAGAGTCCCGAAGCTTCTGTCGAGAAGTAGGCGCTGAGTGCAAAGAGGGTAACTATCAATGCAAGGTGGGCATGATCGGGATTTTGACCTGTTTCGATGCTAGTGTACAAGGAATCAAATCTCTTCCAAACTGTCGGTACATGTATCACATGGTACATCCAGTTGATGTTGTCCAGGTAGTATTCGAACATAATCTCGCCTTGCGCGCGCGTGGGTAGCATAGTTGCTAGATTTTGCTTGAATGCCGGTGCCATCCTTGGTCGAGTTAAGGAGAAAACGAAAGAACCGAAACTTTCGGTCACTTTGGCATCTAGAATAGATATATCCTGATCTGTGAATTCGGCTTCATAATGGTAGGATCGAGATCACTTACGTCCGTAGCTGAAGCCGTGTGCTCGAATGCATCAGTTTCGATCCATGAAACTGCCCTTGTGAGTTCGATGTCATCTGATGGTTGTTCTTTCTCGGCATAAGTTACTGTTTAGAGTCAATACTCCGGTAGAACAAGATATCTCACTATCAAAAATTATAGGACAAGAAAGGGAACTGACAGGCGGGGGGTGGCTGAAACTTAGTTTGAGAAGTCGAAGGATCAAATGAATCTTTCCTTGTCAACAACAACTCCTCAAGTCTTCGCACCCGAGCATTGAGTTCATCAATATTTTGACTACAGTGTCCCAGGTAAGCACGCAGCGTGTAATATTTCCAGAATCAAAATATACCTCTCGACAAGAGGATCAGGATCAGCCGTTGATCGACTCTGGACTGCACTGCCATCTACGACCACCACAATCAGTATCATTCTATTGTCCTTCAAGTTCACAGACCGTACCAATAGCCGACGAACAAGTCAACTTCCTTGCCCTACAATTCGAGCACGGCGCTCCTCTATCACACTTTAACTTCTTCCTTCGGCAAAACAAGCAAGACACAGGATCTTGTCGTCGAAAAGCTTTTTCGCGCCCACTCTCGAGATCTGGGGATGCAGAATGCTTCATGACGGCAGCTGCGTAGACGGCGAAAAAATCGACGCAGAGTTGAGTTGTGGAGTTTAATGACCATGGTCGGGTTTGGATGTCCAGGAGGCGGAGGATTCGGATGGACCACGGAGAATCCGCCCCACTTCTCACATGGCGGGCAGACACCGCTCTGTTCATTGGTCGCTTTGTGTATTCTGATGCACATTTGAGAACAACATCACGTTTACCTGCTCAATATGAGTATCAATCAGGACGGAGGGATGTTAGGTCCGCCTTTGATGAGAGTTTTGTCACAGGTAGGGGTTACGATGAAGACTAACCCTTTCGTCGCTTCTGCGATGAACTGCGAAGCGCGTCCGTGATGGACGAGTATATATGCAAGCTTCCCTCTGGGTAAATCACAATGTTTCTTCTAGAGATATTAACAATTCATTCATTTAGAAAGACTCTAGCTCAATACTTATTTCACCATGTCTCTCAAGGGAAATATCTTGCCAGATCCGGTACTTACAGACTCAGACGTATCTCGAGCTGAAGAAAAGCTACCGTCAGACGAAGGTTCACAGCTCGCAGAATCGGCAACACTTCCCTCAGAATTCAAGTCAGTTTCTCAACAGCCCTCACTACTTGCAAGCTCCAAAATACTCACTTCTCGTCTACCAGTCTCTGCTCAACACTCGTTCTCATCGGCGCTTTTCTCGCCCTCTTCTGCTCCGTAGGCTTCGTCAACGCTTTTGGCATCTTTCAGGAATACTACTCCACCCACCTCCTGTCGAATAAATCTGCATCAGATATCTCCTGGCTTGGCTCATTCAATGTCTTCTGTATGTTTGGCACCACGATCATCGTGGGGTACTTGAACGATAAACACGGACCTCGCGTAAGAACACCAGCAACCTCTTCCAGACAATTATCACATCGACACAATTAACTGTATGAAAACAGATTCTCCTCACAGCCGGTTCCGTCACAATAGTTCTCGCTCTCTTCATGATATCCCTCTGCAAACTCTATTATCAATTCTTCCTCGCGCAAGGCCTGGTCCTCGGTCTCGGACTCGCCTTCGTAGTTCTCCCCTCTATTGCAGTCGTACCACGATACTTCATACGCCACCGCGGTCTCGCCATGGGAATAGTCGTATCTGGCTCCTCTATGGGCGGTGTGATCTGGCCGATTTCACTACAGCATTTCTTCGGCTCAGTTGGTTTCGAATGGGGTGTGAGGATCGCGGCGTTCATGATGATTCCCCTTCTCGCTTTCGCGATCTTGACGATTCGCGTCCCGGTGAAAAGCCAAACACATTCTGCAAATGACCTGATCGCACAACCAAAATCTAATCCCGATATTTACATCATCAAGAACCCAATCCTCATTCTCCTAGCAGCCGGTCTTTTCCTCGTCTACCTTGGCCTCTTCAGTCCCTTCTTCTACATCACATCCTGGACCGTCAGTCTCGGTCTCGATGCTAACATGGGATTTTACATGGTATCGATCATCAACGCTGCGTCACTCTTCGGCAGGATTCTACCTGGTCTGTGGGCGGATCGTATTGGTGCGTATAATATCATGGTTATCAGCGCGGGGGTCTCGGGGGTGGTTTGTATGTGCTGGACGGAGTCGAAGAGTATTGGGGGGATTGTGGTGTTGAGTCTGGCGTATGGGTTTGCATCGGGGGTATGTTTATGATCCCTTTACTTCTCTTGCATCTGCCGTCCTTTCTTCCTTCGTCTGCTCTTATTCTCAGTTATGTTGAGAGGAATGCTGCTGATGACCGAAGGCTGTCATTGGACTTCAAGGTGCATGCGCTTCTCAAATCGCCAAGCCTCATCAATACGGTATCGTGATGGGCTTCACAATGAGTATTTTATCCATTGCGTCAGTGCTCCCTAAACCCCATCCCACCTAATACAGCCAGAAAATCCCACTAACGTCCCCCAAGCGGTCTAATAGGCTCACCAATCAATGGCCAACTCCTGTCTAAATGGCAATACCTCGGTCTCTCGCTCTTCTCAGGCATGGCCATGTTACTCGGGATGTTAGTCCTCATCCTCGCGAAACTAAGAGTCAACCCTGTGTTCTTTGGGAAAGCTTGAGAGCTTATACATGCGAATCGTGAGTGCCACGATGGTTTCGGGTGCTAGGAGAAAGTGATGTGAGATCAGCCAAGCTAAGCCCATCCCAGTCTGTCGGAATGATGTGACAGATGACGCGATGGGCCGTGAAAATAACTGTGCAGGATGACAGTCCGCGGGGACTGTATTGGAAGGTTTTGATGTAGAGTGAAAGAGTATGGGGACATTGTCTACACGGACACTGAGTGGGTAAGCGCTGATAGTGAGGCCTGGGACGTTTTGAGATTCGACCTCAGGCCGGTAATCAAGACACCAACCACACTTACCATTTTTGAGTTTCCCTTGTTAGATGAGTACAAAGCAACATGGAATTCTCACAAATCAGCCTTCATTTCCTTTTTGTGTGTTTTTCTGGTTGAAAAAAGTTCAAATCCCAGTCACATCTGAGGCCACCTCTGAGGTCGGAGAAAGTGGTGGAGATGCAGGATTTAATGGAATGGCATGGCGCAAAGCAGACCCAGTAATATTTCTGAACATCAAAGTTTCAGTCAATATCGTTCCATACTTTTTCCACAGGGCCCTCTGTGTTTCTAAGAAGCTAGGCTAAGAAAATTTCTCAGCTCATGTCATACCATGCACCGCGGTGGATGTATGTGATAGTGAACACTCTGTATCTCTCCGTCCGCGGAGATTTGTATAGCTAGCTGTGCAAGATCACCCCACCTAAAATCCTTTCGTTGAGAGGCGAGACTCTTATGCCTGTCTCATAGCTTCGTTGGGATAAAAATGAGAGCTTGATTCTTGAAGTTCCGAGTTTTAAGAAGCGTGTTGCTATACTTCAAAGTCTTGATATGATGGAAGCAATCATGCGTGATCTCGCTCTTCTGGATTGTTCGTAGAGCTCGATGTTTCAGCTGGGTACATGAGTTGGCAGCATTTCGCTTAATATGTCAACTTTCATTGAAACTTCTAATCAGATTAAGGTCACATTCAGTAGTATCACGTGCTATCATTTGACAATACCCAATTTCAATCTCCTGAAGCAACCCGAATTGCTGGAACAACTTTTCAATAAGTTTTGCATAAAATAATGGTTGATTCGGTGCTTGCTAAAATTCCAAATACTGAAGTCTAGCCTTATCATCACCAACTCCCTCCACTTACTTACTTACCTACCGACTTCTCCTCGGCCCCCTCTCGCGATCTTAAACTCCAACAAAGCATATACCCATATTTCCCAGCTCTTGCAGATTTGTTATCTCTCACTCCAAAAGATCCGCGGGAGTCACTCAATACTTAAGCCCAAGAGTCCACCCCTATCTCTTATCAGCGCACGTGGTCTTGAATCTGGCATCTCCGCCCTTTCTCCGCGCAACGACCACCAAAGCGATATAAACATCGCCAAGCGCCAAGTTATCTCTTTTCTTCTCTTCAACTCCCTTGCCCTGCACGCCTGTCCTGTCCCTGCGCAATAACCAGTCTTCTAGACCCACGCCTAGGCAAGCCTCCCGTTGCTTGGGTCTTGGATTATGTCTACCCGCAGCCAACCTCAGGAACAAGCGTTATCTCTGGGCGTGGGACTGAGACCATGGCGTACTCGCTGGTGAGATGCCTCCCTGAGCTCGATTCTCATAGTCAGGAACAAGGAACTCCTATCTCTACTAAAACATTTCGTCTCAATCCATTTCGTGGCGTTTCTTCTCGTCCAACTAGCCTATCGAGACATCAAAACCTGGTGCGGGTAGTTCCTCTCACAGAAGACACTATTTCATAGTTGAGTACTGAGAAGGGACACGTCGAGCTTTCCCCAGCATCTAGACTCCCAGTCTCAAGATCTCCGTGGAATCGGTTGGGGCTTCGTCTCTTCTTTATACTGGGCATGCTGCGGGTATGTAGATACCATCATGCGTCCCTAGTCAGTACTGAGATACTCAGAGCTGGGACAGCTAGGATAGCTGCGGATCCGGGAATCTGACAGGCATCTCAGCCGACTAGTCTGAGCCCACGGAGAAGGAAACATCATATCGTACCCAAGAAGAACAAGAGATAAGGATTTATTGCTACGCTGGTTGGGCTGGGTGAGATTCATGCGAGGATTCCAAGGAGATCGTCTGCATCCATCATTGATGCATTGCATAGCTCCCCGCACTCAGTTTCAATTGAAGATCTATATATGAGACGGCTATTCTCGTTCTGGTTTTCTCTTTCGCCAACTCAGTTCAATTCAGTCACTGGGATTCTCGGTTCCTGGACCTGCACCACCCAACTCGATTCGCTTCGCTTCTCATCGGCATCTGGGAAATCTCCGACTGGACTTGCTCTAGCTAATTCTTCATCCCATCTTCAGCCTCGCCTCATCTGAGAATTTTACCACCACCTCTTACTCTTATCGCATCAACGACAGCATTCATCCCGATGCCTTTCAAGATCTCTCACCTCTGGGTGGCTCCTGAAGTCAACCCCTTGAACGGAAAGGCGCGATCCATTCCCGTTTTCAACCCCATCAACAAATATGGTCGCACATTCTTCTTCTCCTGGTCTGGATTTCTCGTGGCTTTCCTTTCATGGTATGTCCCCTTGTTTGCAATCAGAACCATGACCTTCAGCAAAATTATCACGATCAAAAGCTAACACTCAGCAGGTATGCTTTCCCACCGCTGCTCACCCTCACAATCCGCAAGGATCTCCACATGAGCCAAAATGAATACGCCAACTCCAACATTATGGGTCTTACCGGTACTCTCGTCATTCGTCTCATCGCCGGTCCTCTCTGCGATCGTTTTGGTCCTCGCTACGTCTTTGTCGGCTGCTTGCTCGCAGGTGCTATTCCAACAGCTATGGCCGGTCTCGTGACATCTCCGACTGGCATTATCGTCCTGCGCTTCTTCATCGGTGTCCTCGGCGCTTCCTTCGTCCCTTGTCAAGTCTGGTCTACTGGATTTTTTGACAAGAACGTCGTTGGAACATCGAACGCTTTGGCTGGTGGTTGGGGTAACTCCGGTGGTGGAATAACCTACTTCGTCATGCCCGCCATCTTCGATTCGCTCGTCAAGAACCAGGGCCTTACTCCCCACGTGGCCTGGAGAGTCGCTTTCATCGTGCCATTCATCATAATCACCGCTATCGCCATGGGTATCCTCTTCACAGGTGAGGATTGCCCGGCTGGAAAATGGGAGAACAGACATCAGATGCTTGACGGGATTGTCGTCGCAACTTCATCTCACAACTCCATCATGGAGAAGTCCGATGATGCTACTACCACTACCAAGACCGATAAGAAGGATCCTGAGGCTGTCAACACACGCACTGCTATCGATCGCGCTGAGGGTGAAGTCATCGTTACCCCTACTCTGAAAGAAGGCCTCTCCGTCCTCTGCTCGCTTCAAACTCTTGCCTTAGCCCTCCCATACGCATGCTCATTCGGTAAGTCACTCAAACCCCCTCTCCCTTCCATTCTACCAAACCTAAACTAATACATTCCAAGGCGGCGAACTCGCAATCAATTCCATCATAGGCTCTTACTACCTCAAGAACTTCCCCCACCTCGGACAAACCGGTTCCGGCCGCTGGGCAGCTATGTTCGGCCTCCTGAACGTCTTCTTCCGCCCCCTCGGAGGTGTCGTCGCAGACATTATCTACAAGTACACAGGCTCAGTCTGGGGTAAGAAGATGTGGATCGTATTCTGCGGCGTAACAATGGGCTGCTTCGAACTCGCCATCGGACTCATCAACCCACACCACGAAGCTACCATGTTCGGACTCATCGCTGGCCTCGCCGTCTTCATGGATGCCGCAAACGGCGCAAACTTCGCTGTCGTGCCGCACGTCCACCCCTTCGCTAACGGTATCCTCAGTGGAATAATCGGCGCTACTGGTAACCTTGGAGGTATCATCTTCGCCATCATCTTCCGCTACAATGGTAAAAATTACAGCAAGGTTATCTGGATCATTGGCGCGATCTCGATCGGTGTCAATGTTGCTGTTTCTTGGATTAGACCCGTTCCTAAGCACCAGATTGGTGGGCAGTAACCTATTACTTGCTTGCTCGATCCGAGTTCTTTACATTGTTTGATGTTGTATGAGCGGGCGCGTTTTGTAGATTGTCTTCTTCATAGGTAGAAAGGGCCTAGAGTTAAATTTACTTGCATTGTTTCGGCGACGGTCGATTATGTCGGGATGTGGAAAGTGATACCAGAGAGATGCATTCAGAGGAATAAATAAATACACTGTTATTACTTGGTAAATTTTCTAGACCGATTCGATCAAATTAAAGGGACAATATTCCAAATTTCGGCTGATATTTTTGAGTGATTACATCTCATCCTTCCTTGCCTCAAGTCGCCTTCTCTTCATCCTGTACCTTATTATCCACATTTCCATAGGCATGAGTCTTCCGTGCCTTGAGATCTAATATTCTCACGTTTAGCTATTGCCAGACACTAGGCACGTGGTCGACCGCTTGACGCTAAACTCAATGAGGTGGGCCGCCTGCAGGCAAACGACCACAGCTGCTTCAGCTCAGCCTTCGTAAAATTTGGTATTTATCCTTCAGTCACCACTCTCTTCCATGAACACCCCTTATAATTTTCTTCCACAGCTTATTGTTAATCGAGAAATACACCATTGAGATCTTCATACGTTTCATTAACATCCCTGTGACCCCGGCTGGTCGGTTTACAATATCAGGTTTAGAATAGTACCCAATGCCAACAAACAACGACGACGGGGTACACGCCCCATTTTCCAGTTCCTTCTCTCTCGATTCCTCACCACTGCTTCCCGCAAATGTCACGGGCGATGAACAGTCCTTTGATTTCAATTCATTCGATCAGGATTTCGGGAACGATTTCAACCTCCTCTTTTCAGAGACACCGACGCCTTTGGAAACACCGACTGTCCAGCAGGTTGCAAATGACCCGCTAGTCATCGCCAGCCAGCAGTGGAATCAGCCAAGCCCCTTTGGTGTCCAGAGTACACCCTGTGCTGTTATCCCGAATGTGAACATGAATACGGCCAAGTTCACGAACCAGCAACTAGGTAGCAGTTCCCCAACCTTGGAGATCACATTGTTTCACAGTGGCTATTTAATACTAGTTAAAGAGCTGTCACAGATATAAATGACCCAACCGTTCTGTCCCTTTATATCCAACTCATCCTATTCCAACAAGACACAACGAAACCGGACTTTGTTTTTCCCCACCCTGACTATTTCATCCAGGATACACTTTTCGCCATCGCCAGAATGCTTAATTTGGAATACGAGTTTTCTGTGCAGCTCTCTCGTGTACGGGTATCTAGACCCGCTCCTCTCCTTCGCGTGGATAATGGCACCGGTCGAATTCGCAATGCCAGACACCACTCACCAAGGGCCTGTCTCTATAGAGTCCGGGGAGCAAATTGCGGCATTTTCGATGCTTGATAAAAGAAATTCGGGACCAATGGAACTTGAGACTGGTCTGGAGCGTCATTGGCCGCGCAAGGAAGATACTCTACAGCCATCACTGATGGATTTTGAGTATGAACTCGGGTTTGCTTTTCGTGGAGATTTTGAATACACGCCCATATCGCGACCAGCAAAGGACACTTCCTGCGAAAAGCTCCCTCTAATGAGCATTGCGCGTCCATTCGACAATACACTTTCCCAATTTGAATTTTCAGGTGGTTTTGTTAGGTCAGGCGCATCTCCCATAAACCACCACCAAAAATACAAGTTGAATGACTGGCGTCCGAGCACTCCAGTTCCAAATTCTTACACATCATTCGAAGTCCCGGCAACTGTATCATCTTCAGCAAACATCAATTTCATCTTTGAGTCAGCACCTTTGCCTAGGTCCACAAACAAACCAGGGAAAACGAAGGCCTGTCGCAAACTTGGCCACTTCGGAGTTCAAAGAAGTAAAAGACCAAGGTGGAGCCTGCTGGAAATGTAGAATCCTCCGGAAAAAGGTAAGTTTACAACTCTCCTCTTCTTCAGCGTTGGTAAGATAGCTGATTTCTTAAGTGCGACCCACATAGTCCTTGTCATGAGTGCCAAAGAGGAGACAGTGGCTCTGTATGGCGAGTGGTGGGATGCAGACGAGGCAACATCGCAAATCAGCGACCTATACAAATTTGCCGCCCAAAGTTCATGAGCGATAATATTGTTGACAAACATGGCGCCGTCATGGAAGCTGTTTCAATCTTAAAAACAATAAAAGCCCCGAGCCTGAAGACTGAAGTTTTCAAATTGATTCAAGACCATAGTCGGAACCAAACTCAACTGCCTTGCATGTTCGATATCGAAACCCTCTCCTTTTCAACTCATAGAGAGACACGGAAGCACCACATATGTACGCTAGATCACAAGACCTGGTTTCGAACAAAGTGCTAATTTTTGTTGCAGGGCAATTTGATCTGTATCACATTCACATGTTTACTAAACTCTCATTCAGCCTTGAAAATCACAGGAGCAACGGACCAACATGCACAACTCCATCGATATTGCGAAGAAACAAGTTGTCATTGCAAGACTTCACACATGCTCGAGGGAAGCTTACGCGAATACCTAATCGAATTATCAACCATCCTAATCAGCAAGAATACTCTGCGTAGCGACAAGTCATGGTGGCTGTCCATCTTCTGTACCCTTTGCATCCAGAGTTACTTTAAGGAAATGGTCATCCGTTCTTTGTTAGAACAAGGTGCCACGCTTTCCCGCATTACGGTCGCAAATCTATATCTTCAAGAAGCGCTTCAGCTCTTTGCTACGTCTCATCGATGTTCGATCCGCTCCATGAATGAAAGCTGCACCGACTCAGATGTTTCCTGACTCAAAGATGCTGTTCATCAACAAAATTGGTTTCTTAAAGGCGTTCGAAGCTCGTCTCAATACCTGGATAATCTACAAATTCTGGGAAGGATCATGATTTCCAAACAGAAGGCCGATATAACAGCTGTCGCTAGAAAAACGACGGCTTTCCCGCAGTGTATTACTTGTCCAGATTTGGCAATAGCGGTTTTTAGTGCCTATTTTATAGCATGTTAGAAGCTAAGTCAATGTGGCTACGAGTGTACTTGTCCTGGTTACCTCCGATGTCAGTCTATTTCCGAATAATGTGCCAATCTAGCTTCCCCTGAATTAACCGAACTCAAGCCTACAACACCAAAACACATACAGTACCTACTCTCCACTATCTCCGTAACAGCAGAATCCAACGGAACTTTACGACGGGAACCAGTGATTGGCGTGTAAATATGAACTGTGTAGTGAAGTAAGTTCTAGACTGAGGTCTCGCATTAACCTCTATAAAAACAATGCTCCTTCCCACCAGGGCAAAAATTTCTCACACACAGCCAATACCGTTTCACTAAACGGCTTCCTCTATCCACATAAAACACACACAGTTATTACTCTGCACTCTCAATTGTACCCTCAGAGTACCTACACACTCTTACAACTTATATCATACATCATGTCGACTTCAAATTATCCATACAACGGCGAATCTTCTAAGGAAAATGCCCGTCTCGGCCTTGCCGCATCTGTCTATCCCCCAGTCACCCTCAACACGGTACCCCAAACCACCAGAGATAAGCCTATTAGCTCAGAGGCTCCTACAAACAATGCCACCTCCCTTGAACGCCAAACAGAGGTGCATGAGTCCACAAGACTACAGCGAGTGGGAAGCACTCTTCAGAACCCTGCACTCCTCGCTCGAGGGTGAAAATCAAGTCCGTCTCTGCCAAGTTATCACCCTTCTGAATAATCTCAGAACTGAGAACGCAGCCTGGGAGCGCAAAGACAAAATTGTAGAAGGCCAGTATAATTAAATGGTCAAGTACAACGAAGTTGCGGAGAAGAGACATACCGAGGATGAGAAAATTCACATGCAAGATAACGCACGTGCCGATATTGTGAATTTAGCTGTATGTGTTTCCCCATCTGTCATTCCTGGTAAATTCAGTGGAGAATTTTGGAAATTTTACTGATGGATTGATTGGTTTTTCTTGTAGGCCTCTCAAGTTTTTGAAGACACTCCAACGATACCGATGCTCAGTATCCAAATCATATCCGAGCGGGACGAGCTCCTTGCTGAGAGGCATGCCCTCAGAGCAGAGATCCAAGGCCTCAGACGAGACAAGCAGCGCCCTGAACGGAATTATGAACACCTCAGACAAGAAAATCAACGTCTAGGACAAGAGATGCGACGCATGCAACTCAGACATGAAGAAGCTCAAGGCGAACTCGGCAGAAAAAATCAGTCCATAATCGCCAAGCAGGAAAATGCACAAAGGGCTTCCAAAGTGGTCTTCGCTTTTCTGAGAGCTCAAAACAGGTCTCTGCGAGCAACAGGAAGATATAAAGATGAAGCTACGATATCATTGAGAGGCCAGGTGGCCGGCTTACGCAATGACAAGAACAGTGCTGCGTTCCGACACATGGAAGAGCTTGCGGCGAAGAATGCTCTGCAAGAGATTTTTGAAAAGACCGTTAAGAAGTATGAGACTGTTCTTCAAGCGAAGAAAAATGAGATCATGGCCCTAAAGGAGCAAAATTCTAACCCCAACGCTCTGCAGAAAAAGCTGGAGACGGCAGATATCATGATCGCTTCTCTCACTGCGAGCAATGCTGAAGCTCTCGCTGCCTCGCAGACGAATTTCAAGAAGTCGAAGGAGCATAAAGAGCTCGAGAAAAAGGCCAAAAATCAAAGGTCTGAGCTCAAGATGCTTAATGACCGAGCTTCCCGTCTCGAAAAGGAAGCCGCTTCCAATGCCAAACAGCGCATCGAGGAAAAGAAATCTTCGGACAAGAAGATTCACGATTTAAAGAATCAAGCCAAGGCTCTAAAAGCAAACAAAGAGTCGAAACTCAGTTCGCAGACTGTTTAAATTGATAGAAGCGTCGATCCGGATGGCGAGTGGGGAGGGGGACTAAACTGTATTCAGCGGATTTTCTTGTCTCTTTTGTGCTTCATTTTCTTTTCGGGGATATACCTAATGTATCTAGAATACTTTCCCAAACCAAAAATTAAAAGGCAATTTTGATGACCCTGCTGTGTGAGTGAAGCTCTTCGGGTACCATACTTCGCTGTGGAGGAGTGAACCCTGGCGCATGGAGGCGAGTCGGCCTGTAACGAGCCTACCAACACAGGTCTGTGCGCTACAGGGCATTTCACAGCCAAATGTAAAGTTGAATTTCTTGAGCAAAGGCTTAATTTATAAAGCTAGGTGAGGGAAAGATAGAAGAACTATTTCTTTACACTACATTCTAGTTTTAAAGCTAATGATTATATCGTTATTCTGTTATTGTCAAGTGAAGTCACTGACTTTGGGTTTGGAAAGCCTGAAAGTGCCTCGCCAAACAGCCTGTAGCGCACAGACTCGTGTTGGTAGGCTCGTAACCTTAAGCTCCTAACGACCCTGGAGCCACTGTAAAATCCTGGCTTGTTTATGGCCTCCTTGCCCTGTCTAGCACCAACTCATGAGCGATTTTCGGCCACGCCCGCCTGCAGCTGTAGGGCAACCAGTGGCCTGGGAATCTCTTCGGAGCTTCCGGTGCACACTTCATTAGGCCGAGGTGGTAATTGATGTACAGCTGAGATGGCATCGTCACCTCTGAGGCTACATGTCACTCGGTCAACCCAGGACTCCTCTCTACTTCTTAATAAAAGCAAAAGCTTCTGCTCGATAACCCGATATTTGATGTGCTGTAACAATTTTGATGGTGCACTAAGCGAGGTCGCTAGTCATTTGACTACACAAAGCATTGCTTTAGCACTTCAAAGGTCCTAAGTATTCATTGGTTAAACAGGACTCAAACCTGGCTCATAGCGTAGTTAATTAGAGTGATAAATATTTGCAGATGTCGGTGTTTAATAATGTTTTAATTCAGAAACCTACGTTGTCCAGTGAGTGCGCACTTTCTGGGATGCTAAAATTGACAGAGAGGTGTCAAGACACATCTGCGATAATGAGATAGCGTAGGTGTGGCCACATTCTGCTGACAGTAGATAGCAAACTCGTTTCTGGTAGAGCCAATTTCCATAATCGTTTTAAATTATTTCTCTGTGTAAAACGTTTCAAACCCACGCCAAGCATCGTCACAATCCCACCAAAAGCCCCAATGCCTAGCTAACTATGCCGTATCCGCTCGCTGGTAGTGTAAATGTCCGTCATTCTTAGCTTCACGCACATCCCAATCAATTTACCTGTTTTACATGTATGGGCAGCGACATCAACAACCAGTGGAAGTCAATACAGCAACAAGGACCAGTTCTCAAAATGCTCTAACGGAGTTTTCACCTTCCGGGCGGCACTCATCTTGAGTGGTGTAGCACTTTCATCTCCTTGGTTTAGATCGATAAAGAGAAATCAGCCATCATGAACTCCAAATTCTTACACAGTCGTACAGTAAGCTATCCATGTTATTTGAAGTGCTCTTGAATCTCTGTTTTGACATTACGCAGACTCTACTGGCCGCTCGTCCAGACACGGCCGGTCATCTCGTTGGTAGAAACCCTTTTTCATATCAATCCAAACCGGTAGATCTCAGAGATATTGCGGATGAAGAGTGCGGCGATCACAGAGTTGTCAGTGACGTCAAGCTCCTAGCCAACATTCAAGATAACCAGGATCCCCAAATATCACCCTCATCACAGCTATCTTGCGTTAGTGAGATCCCAGAGAATGGCCACGGGATATCAATAAGTCCTATGAGTTCTCAGAATGAGGGCCAAGTCATACATTCGAGCGCTGCTGAAGCACGTGGGCCACAACCGTCTGCTCGCCGTTCGGCAATGCGACGAGCATCTGGATCTGATATTTTCAGTTATGGACACCCATACGGTTTCGAAAATGAGAAGCAATCAGAATCCTCTGATCGTTCCGTTCCCGAAGACTTTTTGACACCTGCTGCGCTCAATCTGCGACTACTTCGGGATCTGAACAAGCTTCAGTCACAGCTCTGCCATGTCCAACACGGCAATCATCTTCTCTCCCGCCAAGTGAGAATTTTGAACAACGAACGTACAGTACAGAAAGCCGCCGACCGCCAGTTTGTTGGCATTCTCACCAGGAAAGACGTATATATCAGGAACTTAGCCAATGCCAATCACAAGCTCCAAGGTGAAATCGCTGCTTTGAAGTTAAAAGCCGAAGTAGGCGATGCTCTGGAGTATAGTTTGCGTATAGCATGCGACAAACAAGTACAAATCACTCAAGGCCATATTAAGCAAGGCAGAAAGAAAGACGAAACGCTTTTGCAACGTGATAATGAGATTGAGGGACTCAACAGAAGTAGCGGGGAATGGGAAGGAAAATTAGCCGCAACTGAAGCCTACTGTTCGGAGGAGGGCCATATTCCCCACAGATTGGCGTTGAACAACATCAAATTGAAGGAAGATGTACAGCGCTTGAATGATGAGGCAGATGCTTCCCATGCACAAGGCCTATGGGCAGCGAATGCGAACAGAGTGCACGTCACGAGCCTAGAAACAAAGATCTCTGATCTGAGAGCGAAGGTTTGTCATGCGGAAGCCAAAGCTTCTGACCTGGAAGTTACAATAGGAGTCATGACAGACCAGAATTTGAATCTCAATGAGCATTTCGCGAGCGTGAGATCAGACACGGAGACACTTAAAATGGAGCTGGCAAATTCCAAAACTCAGTTGGCATCGACGAACAGAGAAATACGAGCCACTACCCAGAAATTGAAATCGATCACGAACGATAAAGAGAATCAGACCCTTTCACAGCGAAAGGCGCGTTCAATAGCGAAGGAAGAAAGAATTCGGATGATCGGGGAACTCAAGATCTCCAGACTTAAAACCAAAGCTGCAGAGACCCAAGTCATCGAATTGCAGCAGAACTGGGAAGAGACAATTGCCAGGAAACTTGCCGCCGAGACACAGATTTCGGCTATGCTCACGCTGTCAAGATTCCTCATCGGAGTCATCTTCGCACTTCTATTGTTCATTTTCGGGTGTACTTAAACTGATGATACCAGTATGAACTTAGGAAATTTCCTAAGTGAAGTTCCTAACCATAGCTTAATACGAAATCTAGTCGCTTGTGCTTCTTAAACGTGTTTGCTTTTCTGAACTGTAGCTGAAGGGTCATCCACTTCCCCTCCTAATTCTAAGCACTAACACGCATGATAAATCATGGCAGAAACTAGGAAACTAGAAGCCATCCATGACCCTAAGATATCCTAAACTAATCTAGGCGCCCTGAAGTTTTCTAGCTCCAAGTACATCATCGTCAATGCTAGTTCGTGGCAGCTAACCAAGCCAACAAACACGAGATGTGTCGACGTCCACTTCTCAATAACATCAATCAAGAAACAAATCAATCTCTCTAATTGAGAAAGCAGTATACCATGGATATAGATCACCAATAAACTTCTTTCGCATAGATTATTTCCGGATCACCAAATCTTCTCAAATTATTTCCTGAGCATTCAAGTGCCCATTTCAACAAGATCGCAAGTCCAAAAATGGGCAAGCATCACGTTCTGTCACAGTCATATTAGTCACCTTTCAAATATAACACTCACCTTTGCGAGTCGTGTATTAGATGTAAACATTTGCTTGCCATAAATCGGTATCAGCACGCCTCCTGTAATGATCACTGGCACGCTGAGGTGACTATGGCACAATAGAATAGCTAGAGAAGCGCTGTAGACTCGCTGGTGATATTTCAATTTATACAGAAGCTAATTGCTAAGGAGGGAAGATTACCTCTTCCCCCTCACTGTCCTTATGAGGGCAGTGATTACGCAATCAGCGCTAAGAGCACAGACCATTACACCTCCTTTGCCGGCCATAGTCTTAGGAAGCTTCTCCTTGTATTCATTGACTGAGTAGATTGGGAATGGGCCGCAGTCGGGACGAGGATTGTAAGAAGGTCCATTTTCGGGAACGCGGATAGTTCGCCGAAGAGAGATGTTGAGATGATCACCACCGCCATAGGTCACTCTGATGGTTTTGTGGCCGGAAGACCACATAGGGTTTTGAAGAGAGTCGCTGAGCTCTTGACTGGGGAGAAGCAGAGACATTTCCAGGCCTAGACTGCCATATATTTGACATTAGAAGTAGACTACAAGCGAAGTATGTCAGGAAAGTGATTCTTTCTTACCATCGTAATGTGAAAGTCGGGTTTATGAGTTGCCTACCTCTGGAGGTAATCTCAGAACTGTTGATTGCTGGGAGGTGCTTTCGCAAAAGTTACAGTAGCGCGATAGACAAGAATTGAGATGCGAATTCAAGAGGGCGGAAGATTTAGAAAGAAGAAGAGTAAGTGGGGAGAAAACTAAGTTGTTAAGTGAGCTGATAGTTTGTTTGTTTCGGCAGGTGAACTCAACTTTGATTTTTATTCTGAGCTTGGTAGCATACTCGCCGCTTCTACTTCGGGGCCCGATCACGCTCCCTCACCTTCGTCTTATCTGAACTCATCAAAAATGCCTGGAAATTTGCGCCGTATAAAGAGAATGCAGTAGCACATAGTAGCTTTAAGAGGCGGTGATCAAAATGTTTTGCCAAATTAAGCGAGCAGCTTTTGGCACCAACATCGGCTAAAAGCCAATTCTGCCCTACCTTAGCTGCCCTCGCCACTTTCCCATTATTTCAATCAGCATCTAACAGCATGAAAAACATCCTCCCCTTGCGCAACGCACACCACACCTCACCTAGAGGTCAGCTCTCTCCGAGCGAGGACTTATATTGCAGTACACCAGCAGCCCGCTGGCACCCAGATCGAAGCTGAAGAAGATTCGCGCAGATTGACTAACTCGCGGAGATAAGTCAACCGCTATCACAAAGACGTCGTTTAATCTGCCGAACAATGTGACTTGGGAGAAGCTCCTCAAACAAGCAGCACACTGCTCGTGGGCACTATCAACCGGCCAAAGCACATTCTCTCTGCAGCACCGTTTTTCGAGCACGACGAACACATTCTCAATTTCCCTACTGATAGGAGTGAAGTAGCCAGTCAACGGAAAGGCTGGGCGCCGGAATATTCAGCGAAAAGCGCGAAGTTCTAAATCTTCGTAGATACTACCCAAGCGCTTGCGTACCGCTATTTACACAACAAACATCAAGACAATAACGTCTACGTACAATGGAGACGCGCCATGAGAAGAATGCACAGCGTAAGCTGCGAGTGAAGGAAAGAAAGAATGCCGTAGCCAAAGCTCTGCGTGCAGAACCTCTACGTCCTATCACCACTTGTGGTCTCCATACTCTACAACACGCCCTTGGTCTATCGCTTGACCTTTGCTTGCTCCCTAGTGAAGGAACAAAAGAAGGAAACTTTGAATCTAACAAGATGGATAAGGGAGCTAGCTCCAGAGCGGGGTTGTCGAATATCCCAGACGTTGCAGTCACCAGCAGTGCTACAGAGACTATCTCCGAACCCATTACTCCAACTCATGGGGACTTTAGTAGTCAGCAGGTTGAGATTCGTGATGTTATTTTCATTGCGATCGATTTCGAGTACAGTCATCACTCTCCGAAGACCGGACGTATTCGATTAAGAGAGGTTGGGATATCGATGTTAGACACCAGGGGTTTATGTCACCAAAGCGGTTCTTTGAAGGACGTTATATCCACACAGCATTACCGGACTGTAGCAGATACTAAGAAATTTCTTTTCGGAAAATCTGTTGATATTTCACAAGACGATCTTGTTCTTATTCTGAAGCGCTTACTTTATCTTGATGATGGATCTCCTAAACCAAATCGGGACCTTATTCTTGTTGGTCATGGCTTCGGGTTTGAGATTAAAGTTCTGAGGGGTCTCGGTCTTGACTTAAACTTAGCTTCTTCTGTTGTTGAAATCTTTGATACAGAATTCTTGGGATACGAGGTTTTTGGCAAAAACTTCAACTCGAGCCTTAGTAAGGTCGTTGAAGCAACTGGAATATCAGGCGGTTTCTTTCATAATGCTGGCAATGATGCTAATTTCAGCCTCCGGGCTATGTTGCTGTTGGCGTGTCATGGCTATGATACCTCGAAGGCGGACATAATTCTGAAATCAAGGTTGGAAATGTATAAGAAGATAGCACAATTCTGAGCAATCAAGCCGCTCTACCAATATTTAATCTTCCTTTTGGCTCTGAAATTTGATCCCAGTACATTACATCTGCACGGACAACCTTGTTCGAGATTCTTTTTCTTTCTTGTAGTGTAGCTCCTTCGGTGTTGCCAATTAACCACCGCTTAGACGGAGTATTAAATTGAGCCCAGATGACTTTAATGTGTCCGAGAAGACGCGACATGAGATAAGGAAGTAGTAGGGGCCATCATATATTTTCAATCTTGCAATCGGCAAGATTCTTTTATGGGCTCCAAAGTTAGCAGAGCCTAGAGAACCGTTGGATGTTCGCTCGCCACCTCGAAGCTGTTCTCTAACGAAGGCTAATGCGTCTGGTCTGGAGGTGTACTCTCTTTGTCCTGGATCAACAACTTTACTGCCGCAACATTGTTTGGACAATTTGTCTTTATGATCAGCGATGGAGTAGATGGAGAAGGATTCGTAGTCTCGCGGAAGTTCGTGGAACTGGTTGTTATCAGAAACTCTGATTGTACAACATAGAGTGATCGTCAGACCGCCAATGGAGACAATTTCATTTGCACCCGGGTATATACTGCGATTGGTGAGGCCGACCTCCGCGTTATCGAGAGGTCCTGGTTGTGATGATCCGCTGTTTAGCCGAGGAAGCTCTTGGGAGCGCAAAGTGGGCTGATTTGATTGTGAAGAGCGAAAGCTAACGACGAACGAGAGAATGTTCCCGAGTGGAAGAGGTCGTTGATATGAGTACTTTCAGGGTGGTTCTCACTGCTGCAAATCTATCGGCAGAGAATTCCAACCGCCAAGTCTGTGGGATATCCGAAAGAAAACATTCGTCAAATCTCGCTAAAATTCGTCATCGGCTGATCCCTGAATTCAAGCTGACCAGGCCAGCCAAGCTCCCAACAACCACAAATTTTCGGAGTTCACAGTCCCAAGTTGCCCGTCGAGTCTCACCTTTCTACATCAAGTCTTCTCCGTGTGCCTAACCAATTTTCGAGATTATGCATATTTGTGGGGAATCGATGGTGCAACTCTAGGTTCGAAGCACGATTAGCTCTTGGTGGTCCGCATTTAACGCTACCAGCATCTGTTATGCTGGGTTTGTCCTATTGAATTAATGAAATGTCGGGGCTTTCGTCCGTTTTGTTCTACCAGATTTGTTACCACGCGATAAGAAGCGAAGTTGATTGACCACATCTGCGGGATAGCAGTGGTGCCAAGAGACACAGCTGATGACTATCACTTGCGGATCTATCAATTTCAGTGGCCCTTTACATATCTACTTATAGTCGATGCCAGCCCTCTTTAACTCCCTTATCAACTAACTTGAGTTTCTTCTTGTTGTGCCTCTATCAAGATGCATGCCCAACGTCAAGGCCGTGCTCCATGGCATTGGTACGCGAAAGACGACACCCCAGAAGAGCGGAAACTTATTCAAAAGCTTGATCTTCTGATTGTTCCATACGCTGTTGTGGCATATTGGATCAAATACATAGATCAATCGAATTTGAGTATGAGCAACTTCGATACATACCGGCTTTGTTTTTGAGAGGTGTCTAACAGTGGACAGACAACGCGTACGTGTCCGGCATGCAGGAAGATCTCGGCTTCCAGAAAAACCAACTCGTCAACCTCCAATCCATGTATGTTGCAGGTGCAGTAATCGGTCAACTGCCTTTTACCTTCCTCTTCCCCATGTTTCCTATGAATTGGACGATTCCCGCTCTGGAACTTGGATGGGGAATCTTCACGCTGTTGCAGTATCGTACGCAAGGATTTGGAGAACTAATGGCGTATCGGTTCTTCGTTGGCATTTTTGAAGTGAGTTCATTTTCCAAAGCCACTCTCAATTTAAGAGGCAATATGTGATACTGATCAGTTTCTCTCAAGGCTGCTTTCTTCCCCGGCGTTCATTACGTCCTTGGTGCTTGGTATCGAGGCGATGAGCTTGGAAGGAGAGGCGGTGTCTTTTACGTCGGCCAGATGCTGGGAACACTCACAGCGGGTATGATTCAAAGCGGAGCAACCAAGAATCTCGAAGGCGTCCACGGTCTCGCAGGATGGAGGTATGCCAACCCCCCTTGCATGAACGGCTTTCAACTTTACAACGCAGTAGGTCTAACTCAAATATAGATGGATGTTCATCATCAGCGCTCTTATGACATTCCCCGTCGCTATCGCAGGCATGTTCATATGGCCTGGTACACCCGCCCGACCAAATAAACTCTTCCTCAGCAACACCGAACTCGCCCTTGCCGTGTCTCGCCTTCAGAAGAATACAGCCGATGTCGATGAACGCATCAAGAAAACACGCCTCCAACTCCTCAAGCAGATCTTCACGGACTGGAAAGTCTACGTCTTAACATTCTGGGCTGTGCTTTTCTGGAATGCCGGATCGACTTCGTATGGCGGGTATTTACTATGGCTGAAGTCCCTGCATAGATTCTCAACTCCCAAGGTAACGCAGCTAGGTACCACAGCTCCTGCGCTAGGTATCTTCTATGTGCTGTTTGTCAACTTCTCGTCTGATCTGATTTGGGGACCGAGTGGAGCCATCACATTTGCTCATACATGGCACTTTATCGCAATGGTCATCCTCGCCGTCTGGGATGTCCCGGAAGCAGCGAAATGGTTCGCTTTCAATAGTGCATACACACAAGTCGCCATGTCCTCGGTTCTGTACGGTTGGGCCAACCATATTCTGCGCCACGACAGTACGCAGCGTAGCGTCATCATTGTCTTCATGAACCTCTTTGCTCAAAGTACGACTGCCTGGACTGGGATTTTGGTCTTCCCTACTGTTGAGGCGCCGAGATTCCTGAAGGGCTGGTGCTTCTGTGCGACAAATAGTCTTATATTGATTGCTTTTACCTGGTTGGTTATTCGACCATTGGCGAGGAGGGAAGAGAGGAAGTTTTTAGCTGCTGGGAGTGAGGAGACGATTCAGAGTGAGAGGAGCCTGGATGAGGGCCCGGAAACCATCTCGGTCACTGCCAAGAAAATATGAGAAAGCCCACTTGAAGAAACGGAGGCTAGATGTAGATTGATGGTGGGTGAAAGGTACTGGCTGTAAGAGATAAGCTTTTGAGAATTTATGGAAGTGATTTATCAACGGCCTAGCATTGGCACCCCAAGTTCGGCCTCTAAACCTTTTCAACTTTGCAATTGAGCACATTGTCTTTGATTCCGTCGGTTCAATGGAAGCTAGTCTCCGATATTCCGAACATGCCTCTATTTGAGTGGATAACTTCCTATCCAGACAATGATTAACTTACTTGCCTTACATCCTAAAACCGTTCAACACACCTTCTCAAGCTTCCTCGGCTCCCCCTTCTCGCTTGACAAAACCCCTGCCAAACACCTTCCGCTCTTCAAACACTTTCACATCGTCATCAGCAAAGACCTCGCCTTTTCTCTCGGATCTGATCCTTAATCTTCGAATTCTCCTGACGTCCCATTCAACATTCCTTGTCAACCACCACGTCCACACATTTGCGAGCCAGCCAGCACCGATAGCTGCAGCGCAGATCGCGAATGGGACTTTATACCCATTATGCGCATACCGGGATTGGAACAGTTGAGGACCAATGACACCTCCCACTTGCCCGACACATGACTGGAATGCAAGTGTAAACGCGGTACCGGTTGTGCCAGTAAGTGTGGAAGATCTCCCTACAAAACCATCAGCCCTCACTCACATCAAGGAATCTTTAGAATTTCAAATCAACTTACACGCCCAGAACGGAATGAAGTACACTGAATAGAACATTGTCCCAAAGACACAAGCAATGTACACAGCATACTTATCCCTCGTCGCAGCAAGTGTGATGAAGAACACCAACGCCCCACCACAAATCCACATCACGAACGCCGGCCTCGTAATGAAGGCCCGCTTTAGAAACCAGCCTCCGAAAATAATCGCCAAAACAGAAGCAGCAGCAGGCGGGATATTCAACAACTGGTTCCTGGGCAGTCCTGCAAAACCAAGACTCGTCGTCACGGTCGGCAGTTGCCAACTCAATCCGTACCCGCCGAAATTCAGCAGGATTTGAGAGAGCATGAAGGAATATGTCCGAGGGTTGAGCAGCGAGGCGATTATTTCCTTACGGCTAAATGCGGCGTCTTCAGTCTTGGGTGCGTTTTCCGAGAGGCGTACTTCAAGGTATTCTTGCTCGCGAGGGGTCAACCACTTGTTACTTCGTGGACTCTTGGGGTAGTCAGGCAGTATGGCGAAAACTACGAATGAGAATAATATGGTCATGATGCCTTCGAGAAGATAGATCCATTGCCACGCACTCATGCCACCGAGGCCGTCCATGTACGATATTCCGTAGGCGAGGAGAGAGCCGACCACGCCAGAGCAGTTCTGGAAACCGAACATCCACATTATTGGCTTACCCATTTCGTCAGATCGGTACCATGAACATAGCTGTGCTGCGATTCCGGGAAACATGCCAGCTTCCATCATTCCGAGGAAGAAACGGGCTGTGTAGAGACCATGCTTGTCTTTGGCGGCGGCGTGGCAAGCGAGAACAATTCCCCACGAGAGCATGATGCGAAATTGCCAATTACGAGGTGTCACCTTTTTGAGAAGAAGATTACTGGGAACTTCGAAGATGATGTATGCGATCTGGGGATTGTGAGTCATAAGTCCGAAACACCGTGTTGGGACAGCAATGAAAGGCAACTATCCACAATACTTACAAAATAAATCGATTGAACCCAATTGTACTCATCAGCCGTCATCTTCAGCTGCACCATTATATTTGTCGGCTGTCCAACTTGCAGAACCTTCACGCTGGCAGCATTCGTGTAGTCGATCTGCTCAATAGTAAGCGTGGTCCGACAGATCAGGATTCGTAAGTGCTACAAGGACTTACATTCTTGATGATGTACATCAAGCCGATCAACCAGAGAAACCGAAAATCGACTTTCCTTCGGATAGCTTTATCTTCCTCGGCACTGAAAGTCGACAGAAATGCTCGTCGCTCAGCTTCCAAGTCGCTGGGAATGCTGTTCGAACCTGAGTCCGGAGTGTCAACTTTCGTGGAAATATTCTCGTTCTTGGGATCGTCTTCAGTCATATTGTGAACAATCAGAAAGTTAGATATGTCAAGTGACAAGAGCCAAGAATGATTTTCTTGCCGGTGTAATATAGCAAAACTGTCAAGTGATGCTACCCCTCGAGGTGAGCGGATTGGTGTATTTATATCAAAATTGCAAGCATTTTCTTATTTTCATGACAGCTCTTGGTCAAATCCAAGATCGACATCTGCTACTCTCATCCAGCTTCTGGCATCCCACTTATGCGAGAATTTTGACATTTCGATACGCCCAGACGACATCTCGATGGTGCTCATACCGCGGCACAAGCACGCAATTGTGGGCACTGTAAGCAACATCACGCATAGATCGGCACACTGAAAGTGTACGAGCTTTGAGCGAGTCTATAAAGCAGAGCAAGAATATTTCTTGCGCTTTGGAGAACCAAAAAAGTATGTTACTGCTTTCTCGTGTGGGAAACTTTTATCGTTATGCCGAAACGAACGACTCGCTCATCTGACGCAGCGTCGTCGCCACACCCGAAACGTCACCAGACTTCCGCATCTGCATCAACATCCATCAAGAATGGGGCAACAAAAGGTTCGGAGTCGAGTAAAAGTAGAACAAAATCAGATCCTCTGAAGGGAAACGGAGAGCAGAATGGCGAGTACAAGAAGCAGATTCTGCTCAATGCCTTTGACATGTCGACAGTCGGGCATTTAAGTCCAGGGCAATGGAAGGTGTGTATTTCTCCATTCGTTGTCAATTAAAACCAGAGGAGACTTCTATGAGTCTGTTTCGGGTTAAATTCGTTTTTTCAATCATCTCAATTGACAGTCATGCACAGAATCCAGAAGATCGGTCGTCCACAAAACGCGACCTGAAATACTGGATTGATCTTGCCAAAATCCTTGAGCGTGGGAACATTAACGCTTTGTTTCTTGCTGATACATATGGCGGCTATGATACATACGAAGGATGTCTAGACAACTGCATCAGAAGAGCAGCACAGTGGCCTGTGACTGATCCGACGATCGTAAGTCATCTTGTACGCAAGGTGATTCATGGATACCGAAGCTGATTAATCGATAGCCGATCAGCGCTATGGCTGCTGGTCTGTTGAGACCTGAGTAAACCTTAGTTGCGAGTATCTAGAAACTGATGATATCAACAGTCACGAAAAACCTCGCATTCGGAATCACAGCCAGCACCACTTTCGAGCCCCCTTTCCTCCTCGCTAAGCGTTTCTCCACACTTGATCATCTCACAAATGGACGAATAGGCTGGTATGTTCCCACCAGTCTTTCTCTCCAAAAATCTTAACATAGACTCAGGAATATCGTCACTTCCTGGAAAAAAGCCGCATTCAAAGCTATTGGCATCACGACGCCCATCGAGCACGACGAGCGATACCGTCAAGCAGACGAGTACCTCAGAGTTCTCTACAAACTCTGGGAAGGATCCTGGAGCCGCAAGGCTCTTATCGAGGACAAGGATAATGATGCTTACGTAGATCCGGATCTGGTCAGGACGATCAATCATCATGGGAAGTATTATGATCTCGAGAGTAGACACATTGTGATCCTTCCCCGCAACGAACACCTTTCTTATTCCAAGCTGGAACTTCAGCGTAAGTTTTGCACAACGTTTTCTACATTCCTGCATTCCTTGAAGTTCTCATATTAGCTTTAAGCAGCGTGGTATAATTAGAATCGACTATTTACATGCCCCCCCTACAGAGCAGGATCATCATTCGCTTCCAAACACGCCGAAGCCATCTTCGTCACAGGTCACGCACCTTCCGTCCTTGCCCCTAAAATAGCAAACATCCGCGCCCTCGCAGCAGCAGAAGGCCGCGATCCAAGATCCATCAAGTTCTTCTGCACATTCACGCCCATCCTCGGGCGCACCGACGAAGAAGCTCAAGCCAAGCTAGCCGAGTACAAGAAATACGCTTCCACGATCGGGGGACTCGTGCTGGTGAGCGGATGGACGGGAATCGATTTCTCCAAACTGCCGCTGGGGAAAAGGATCACGGAAGAGGACTCGAAAGAGGCGCATAAGGTTACGAGTGCGTTGAGTGCGTTCACAACGAGCAGTGATAAAGTGCCAGAATGGACTCCGGAGGTGGTGGCGGAGATGGCATCGATTGGTGGCTTGGGACCTGTGGGTGTGGGATCGCCGAGTACGGTTGCGGATGAGCTTGAGAGGTGGATGAGGGAAGCGGATGTTGATGGTTTTAACTTGGGATATGTGACGACTCCGGGGACATTTGAGGATGTCGTTGATTTGTTGGTGCCGGAATTGAGAAGGAGGGGTCTTTATCCTCCGGCTCCTAAAGATGATGCAGAGCCATTGACCGCTAGGGAAAAGGTCTACGGTGCTGGACAGAAAGAGTTGAGGAGCGATCATACTGGAAGCAAGTACAAGTATGATGTTTATGTCGAAGATCCACCGTTCGACAAGGAGAATGAAGCGAGAGCACAGAAAGACCGTCCGGTCCCACTGGGACCCTGAAGCTCGTCTTTCACCTGTGCGTAGCGGCCCTGACAGAAAAAAATACACACATATTGAACATGAAGTCTTAACAATAGTCAGATTAAACGATATCTTTACACAAGTCTATGTAATATTTTACCTTCCTCTTCTTTCAATCATCTTCTCCTACTGAACAGTTAGACCTGCAATCTCTCCTTCCAACTGCTCTATCTGAGATCGCAGCTCTAGGAGCCTCTTCTGCTTATCCCCAAGACAGCCGTAATCCACAACTGTGTTCACTGCTACCACTTCCTGCTTTGGCTTCGCCTTTCCTCCTTCATCCCTCATCATAGGGTAAGCTAGGACCTCCTTGATCGAATAATTATTCGTCAAAAACATAAGAATACGATCTAGGCCAAGTCCACAACCACCAGTGGGCGGTAAACCATACTCCAGAGCACGACAGAAGTCTTCATCGATCAACTGCGCCTCATCATCGCCTTGATCCTTCTGGCTGGCTTGTTCGAGGAAACGCTCACGTTGCTCGTAGGGGTCGTTGAGCTCTGTGAACAGGTTGCATATCTCGCGCTTGCAAACAAAAGCCTCAGCCCGCTCCGTCAGGCCTGGGTACAGAGGATGTGCCTTGGAGAGCGGAGACATCATCTTAGGATGGTGGATAATGAAGGTCGGGTTGATACAGATCGACTCGATAAACTCACCAACCAGCTTGTCGAGCATACGAGCATTAGTCTGCGGCGGCGAGCAAGTGACGTTGTGCTTTTCGAGGAGCTTGACGAGGAATTCCCTGGTTTGCTCGGTGTGAAGCTGATCACTATCCGGAAATCTGGCTCCTGTCGCTTCTTCGAGAGCTGGGATCATTTCAATGCGCCTCCACGGAGTAGCCCAATTGACCTCGTGCATTTCACCAGCTTGCGTAGTGAAATTAGTGACATAAGATCCGGTCGCCTCCTTGACGAGTCCGGAGACCATCTCTTCTGTAAGGGCCATCATATCGTTGTAATTCGCGTCTGCTTGGTAGAATTCACAACTAGAGAATTCGGGGTTGTGCGTCAAGTCAATATCTTCATTCCGGAAGACTCGTCCGATTTCGAACACGCGATCAAGCCCTCCGACTACCAACTGCTTGAGGGGAAGCTCAGTAGCGATTCGAAGGAAGAGGTTTCTCTTCAAATCATTGTGGAATGTCGTGAATGGCTTGGCTGCAGCACCACCGGCTACTTGACCCAGAATTGGGGTCTCGACGCCAATGTACCCTCGTTTGCTGAGGAAATTCGTGATGTAGAGATTCATTTGATGACGTGCGCGGAACATGTCGCGAGTCTTGCGATTGACGATCAGATCCAATGCACGATTGCGGTGTCTCTGCTCAGCATCTGTGAACCCAGTGTCCTTGGGAATCATCCACAAGGATGGGGCGAGGAGAATGATCTGACTTGCGAAGATGGATAGCTCACCGACGGGACGGCCTCGAGGTGCAGTTCGTCCCGGATGTCCAACGACTCCGATGATGTCGCCTCTTCCTAGATGTTCGTGCTGTTGCCTGTACCATTCCATTTCTACCCCTTCCTTAGCTTGATACACAATTTGTATCTGCTCTTCTCCATTCTGTATGACGTAGAATCGTAGGTGCTCGCCAGCTGAACGTATGAAAATTATTCTTCCACGGACGTTGACTCTAATTGAGGCGTTTTCTTCGCCTGTCGCGAGTGACTCCCATTGTGTCTTGAAAGCAGCCAAGTCTGTTATGTTGGCTTCGAAACCTGACGGGTATAGCTTGTGCCCTGGTGATGATCTGATATTTTGGAAAAGCTTCAATCGATTTTCGTGGTACTGGTGTGGAAGAATTTCTAGCTCTCTTGCCGAATCTGGGGTTTGAGCTGCAGGACGAGCAGGTTGCTGGCTCAGCCTCTCTTGCTTTTCCTGCTGCTTGGCTCGTCTCTTCTGCTCATTCTTGCTATAAACAGATCAGTTTGAAATTGTGCAGGTAGCTATAGCAATTTTCAAATAGATTATATATGAGCTTGGGTTCGAAGGAAGTTACCTGATCCTCTGCGGTAGAGACTCCATAATTGTAGATAGAATATCTTAAGGTGATGGATAGAGAGTTGCAATTCGCGCAGGGTTGAGCTGAATTGTGAGAAACGAGAAGAGAATTGAAGTGAGCTTCTGGTGGAGGAATTGGGAATATTCAATGGTGCATTGGAATTCGGACTACACATCTCGGATGAGTCAGTTAGGGTGTCATAATGGTAGCGAGTTGTGGTTCAAATGCTAAGCGAGACGAGCTGATCTTCGGATGGACCAAACAACTTGATGAGGCAGCGCAGTGTCAGTAGCTCAATGACTAAACCTTAATATTGAATTAGATGCCAAGTGTATTGGATTAGTATTAGATTACGAGGTTTATGAAGTACATTGAACCTCTGAAAATCAACACCCCCGGCGTAAGCCACTTCATCCAAGCCTTCACCAAGTGAAGGCACCTGAAAGCGATGAGTGATAGAGTTTGTGTATCTGGTTGGTCCACTTTGACATGATGGAGAATATTGGTCAATCTGTGTTGCTATTAGCGTTCTGTGATAATTAATTGAGGCCCAATCGCGGTACTCTGAACTTTCGAGGAATCCTACCCTCTCCATTGCCTCTCGAACCACAGGAACAACTTAATGAATCAAGCAAAAGCAAGATATTGGGCTTCTGCTCGCTTGTATAAAATCCAAACTTTCCGAGCTCGGATCGCTTCACAAGATCCATATATTGTCGGAAAGAATGACCTTTCTCGAAGACATAGTCCCGGATATTCGTCTCGAGTACAATTCCGGCAGTTAAATGGTGTCTCGACCTCTTCTCATACGCTATATCGCCATCAATATCGGGGTATCCGCTATGCATCCTATTTTATCCCCCTCATGCACTTTATTGGTCATTGCTGATTGAAACCTCGCAGGTGTTCGCAGAGCGGTGAATCGAAAGATAGAATCGGAATTCGAATCTGGCCACGTCCCACCTCTGTACATGTCCAAATTAGCTACACACTAAGACAGGAGATGAAAAGAAGGAGTGATAGATTCTTTGAAGCTCTGGGAGGCTCGTTGCTGGTTGGAAACTTGGTGCTTATCTCCAATTCCCGCACAGAGGCCTCAATATTGATGACTGGGACTGAAACCTTTCCTGCAAACTTTCATTTTCGCATGCTGCTAGACATCTGCGATGATATCCTCGAAGGAGAAGTCCTGTATCAAATTCTGCGTGAAGAAGGCCATCTTGATCGATTTTCTCCGCGCTTGCATGGCTTCTCGACGCGATCCATTGGTCGATTCTATGGTTCCCGTCAAGCACGCCTGTCATCGAAGGGGCCAGACTGACTCTCAATGCCGGAGATTTCATCGCACTTTCTGAACAAAGGTGATGCGTAGCTCCTCAACCTTCCAGGGGATTCCTCAGTCACTCATTCTTTTTCCCCCCCACTCACACCATCAGAAGAAGAGTCGCACAATCGAACAGAGAACGAAAGGCTCGCGACTACAGAAAATCAACAACGACCCGGACCTCGGAAGCATGAACAAGCTCTCCGCGTGGTCAAAAGGAAATGTTTGTAGCAACGGCCGTACCAGGTTCAGCCCAGACGGCTCCTCGGTCGGCTCCATACCGAGAATTGCGAACGTTGTCACACTTGCCCAGTCTTGGCCATATTGGCACAAACTCAACTTTGCATTAGCTTCGAATGATTTCCCAGTGGCTTGGTCGAGATCTTGTTGCATGTAGGCACACCCTTACACTCATCCTTGTCCATTCCGGTACCACTCACTGCTCAATCGGTATCCCAGAAAGACAATCGTGAGAAATAGCAAAGTACCACGCGATTTATCATCTCCTACATATCTTTTAGACCCTGAGTTTCGTTGGTGTTGGATTGAGGTAATAGCCCCTTGTGAAGTAGCTCAAAAACGTAAAAGTGTCTGACTTGGAGTCATGAAAGCTTGGGCAGTGCGGGCCCATGGTAAAGTTTTCACAAGAGATTGCCATGGCACAGGCTTGAATGTTATAGGAAATACCCCGAAGCTGTTGACCTTGTTCACAACGAACCAATCGGACTACCACCACTTCCACATCTGTTGCAAGTCGGGTAATAAAAAGCCCTACTCGGATTTCCGACTCAATCCCGAAGCAATGTTGACTGGTGGTGGAAGTGGCGAGCTCTTGTGACTCGACATATATCGTTTGATAGCGGGGTGAGAATTTGGGGAATGAACAATTGGACATGTGGCTTTCTTCTCTTGCCGCTACTCATACTTTTGTCATGTCTTAACTTTGTTTTCGGAATCAAATCATCTGTACAGCTAATGACCATCAAGATCCTACCTATTATCCTGTGAAAAGAGTGACCCCATGTTCGGTACCGTCCGGCTCGTCCATACTTTATGCTAGTAAGTTCACGACGCAGTGTGAACCACTCCTCTGGAACGTGTTGGGGTTGGCGCCTCTCCTGGCTTACTTCAATATGCGGGGACATCAGGGGAGATAGAGTTTGATCTGAGCCTTGGATAATTTGAGGGGAAGGAGGCCTCATCCGGGGGCAAGAACCGCGCCCCCCCCCTTCTTCAGTGAATTCGGGCTCTGAACTCAACTCCCATCAGCAAAGCTTACGAACAAAAAGGTTTGTTGCATGAGGACTAGGAGATTTTTTATTGAGAAAATATTTGAGGCAGGCAAATTCCACACCAATGATACTCAAATGGGAACAACCAAGCGGACTCAAAGCATACTTGTATGCGCACTTGGGCTGAGGAAACGTTTCTGGGTCACCTCTGACATCGGCTTCGTAAAGTACAGTACGTGTGCGGAGTGAATTACCTAGGCTAGAGTTTGGGAGCCCCAGACCTCCCCATATATGGTGAGCCCAGGCTCTGTAGTCTCCAACATACCTCTCATGTGGCACAAGTCCTTGGTAGGGCGACTATCTCATAATTACTACACAAGAATCCAAGGACCGGATTTCTGACGAAGGTACGCATAGTGAACATGACTTTTGGCCCGCCAGAACCCGAGAAGTCTCTTGGCTCCCCGATTAAGCGAGCCACTTCGGAGCTCCGACGAGACAATGTCGGCAACTTCACTTGACAGTAACTAGCCAACAACACGACTTTTGACATTCAAAGTGAGAGAAACTTGAAGAGAAATAGCATTGTCTTTCTTGTCATATACACCGGTCGCGTTGTTTGATGTATCTTTCGATGCGAAAGGTCCATGTAGCTAGCTCAAGGCATATCCTCGCAACGAGCAAGGACATAACACCCAACACGGACATTATCCGAACCTTCTCTTGGCGCGCATACAACCACTAGCACACTTCTGGTTCTTTAGGTTGCAATGTCCGCTGCCCAAGACTCTAGAAGGGGGGTTCCCCGAAGTTGAAGATATACCATTGGTCAGCGCGGCTGTGCCCCAACCCTTTTCCCTTGGCACAGGGACCCCGCGGGGAAAATGGAGGCGAGATGAGACGGGAGGGGGCTGTGGGGAGGTCGGGGGATGATGACCCATATTGTTGCTTGCTCGGTCAAACATGACTCGACCCGACCGAGATGCCTTGCGTTCGAACGGAATTGTTGGATACGATACACCAATTTGTATGTCCATTGGTGGAAACACCCTCGTTAACCTCCACCCAACCTTCTTGACATATATGATACTAGACAACAACATGGGTTGTGTGAGGATTGTTCGGATCTCACGATGAACTCGAGTGCAGGTGGCTCGACATATTCGTGCTTCCAGCGCTTCGCGGAATATCATCCTCTTTTCCGGGACCATCGCCGACGAACATACCCACTCGAAGAAAGTTTCTATCATGTGAGGAGGCATGGGCAGCACATGGCGGTGATTTTCCATGCATATTCAAAAACCGAACGTTGACTTGGCACTCTTGCATGGGCCCGGGATGACTGCCGCCAATTGTTATATCCTGATCTCTGGGTCTCCCCTCAACCTTGGCATCCTGGGTGGCTGGTAGCCAATGTTTATATAACCCCAGACATTTCCCCCTCTCATAGTTTCCAACCGCTGCATCCTCTCCTCCTCTCCTCTTCTCCTCCACTCTCGGTTTCGCCGACACCACCTCGTCACTCAACTGCCAATCTGAGTTGTCACTCGGAGAGACAGCAACAATGGCCGTCAGAGAGGTTGACCCCTCCAGGGATGAAGCTGACGTGGGGAAGCCCATGCCATCGCATGTTGAAAATGCCGCCTACACACCCAACATGGAGCTCATCGAAGCCGCCGTTGCAACCAACGACGAAGAGGCTAGCCTTCCCAAAAAGGAGCTCTTCAGACGCTACGCGCCTGCCACCGCCTTCAGCATGCTTCTCAGTCTAGCGCTCGTTATGGAGGGTATGGATGTCGGCTTGGTCAACAACTTGTTTGCGCAACCTTCTTATCTTCGCAAATTCGGATGGCCTGATGCGAAGGGGAAAATCCATATTTCGACGGCGTGGCAGGGAGGTATTGGAGCTGCAAACAACTGTGGTTCAATCGTTGGTCTTCTGATCAACGGATACTTACAATCCCGCTTTGGATCTCGGAAGGTATATATGGTAAGTAACAACGGATCTGCTTCAAATCCCGAATCCTGGCTGATATAGCTCTTTCTAGGGTGCAATGGTTGGAATGGCATGCACCATTTTCGTTCTCTTCTTTGCCCAAAACATTGAGATGATTCTGGCTGGCAACGTCCTCTGTGGCATTCCATGGGGTATCTTCCAGACACTGACCACTGCATATGCAGCGGAGATCTGCCCTCCAGCCATGCGTGGATACCTGACTGCTTGGGTGTCTATGTGCTGGGGAGCTGGAAGTTTTCTTGCAACCGGTGTTCTTCGTGGCTCGCTGCAACTTGGTGCCAACAGCGATTCCAGTTGGCGTGTTCCTTACGGCGTGCAATGGGTGTGGATTCCACCTTTGATCGTCGTCGGATTCCTCGCCCCAGAGAGTCCTTGGTACCTCATCCGCAAAGGTCGTCAAGCCGATGCCGAGGATTCTCTGCGCCGTCTGGCACGAAAGGGCCACTACACAGATCGTACTATGGCAGAAACTCTTGCTCTTATGAACCACACAAACGAGATGGAGAAGATCGAGGCCGAGAATGGTAGTTATAAGGAGTGTTTCACCGGAACGAACAGACGTCGAACATTTATCATCTGTATGGCGTGGACTATCCAGATCTTCAACGGCCAGTCCATCACATCCTTCGCCGCTATCATGCTGCGCTCCGTTGGAATGAGCGCCACCAATGCATTCAACTACAACATGGGAATCCAGTCCGTCAACATCTTAGCCACTGGAATTGCTATCGTGCTTATGGGAAGAATCGGACGCCGTACATTCTACCTCTTTGGAACCTCAAGTATCGGCGTCTGCATGCTCGCCATCGGTATCGCCGGTTTCGTTGCCCAGGGCGAGAAAGCAACCGCGTATGTAGTAGCAGTCTTCTTGATTCTTGTCCAGTGCGCTTTCAAGGTTTCACTTGGTCCCACCACATACGTTATCGTGGGCGAGATGTCCTCCAGTCGTGTCCGAGCCCAAACCATCGTCCTCGGTCGTGCTGTCTACGTCTGCTTCCAGATCTTGGTGCAGCAAATTAACCCCCGCATGCTCAACGACAGCGCAGACGCTTGGAACCTGGGTGCTAAGACAGGAATGGTCTACTTCGTACTCTGCTTCGTCTGGGTCATTTGGATCTGGTTCTTCCTTCCCGAGACCAAGAACCGCAGCTTCGCCGATATTGACTACCTCTTCCAAAAGAAGGTCAACGCTCGCAAGTTCACTACAACTCCTGTTGACTGTAAGTTCTCTCCCATAGCCGAGAACTCTTCTATTCAGAGCATTTTCGCTAATTATCTTTCAACACAGTATTCGAGTTTACCAATGCTCCCAGGGAGAAAGTGATTGATGATGACGAGCCTCTTGCGACCACCAACACTACTGACAAGAACGTCTCCGAGATTCAGCACCAACGCTGAATCGAGCGTCTGGGAAACGGGAGTTGAAATGTGGTGTGTGAGGAATAGGAGATTAATCTGTAAATATTAGCGAGCGGCCCAATCTATCAATTACAAATAAATCAAAATTAGCAAACATGTGTGTAGGTCTTTGATGATCTCTGTGTGAAGCACCAATTTAAGCTTATCAACATGCGTTAATACGTGTCTTGGTTTTTTTATTTAACATGGTCAAGCTTCTACGCTACTTGAAGTCTGCTCAACTAATGTATAACCACATCAAGATAAGTCTTACACGATGTGGTCGATAGTTTACAACCTGTATGTTGTCTTTCGTGCTTGGAACTCGACCGATTTGTTCTACCGAAAATGTTGGTAAAGTGCGATTTGCATAGGTGGAAAGGTTGCATTGGTGGCGTGACTGGTCTTAGCGACTACAATCCTACATTACAGAATAGCAGTAGTTTATCATCTACCAGAAGCAAAACTTGGGATATTACTCCAATACCGTTCTTCACGACTTTCTGCTTGAGAGATAGAGTTACTCTACTTCTCCTTCATGCTGTACGCATGTCTGAAGTGTGCATGAACTGCTTCCTAAGATTAAGTCCCAAAACCTGCTGCCTTGCTCAGTTGCTCTTCTGCACCCCTCTACAACCCTCAAGCGTACTTCCGATCTTCTGCCAATCCAGACGAAATGCCTACTCTCCGTGAAAGCGACGAGATACCTCGTACCGCCGATGAAATCTGCAGGAATGGCCTGCGCTGGCGAGCGCGTTGGCTTCTCCGCAAATGGAGACCTGACCCAAATCACAATCATGACAAGACTCCCTTGCGCGAATTACTACTCCTTAGAGTGGTCGAAAAGGGTTACGTCGCACTGATCCAAGACCTCTTACCAAAAAGAAAGTCGATCAAAGAAGATATTGTTCACCATGCGATTCTCGGAGAGGCTCCAATTCCCGTTTTGGGATTGTTTTTGGCTCGTGGGTGGGACATCAATTCAAACTTGGAGTACTCATCAGCCCTTGTGTAGGTAGAAAATAGCGGTACTTAAAAATCGCATGTAATTGCTGACAACAAGTTTCTCTAGGCGAGCTATCAGACAAGGCGACGAGACACTTTTTGACTGGCTGCTTCTCCATGAAGCAGACCCAAACCGCCAAAGGGATTATCTCCACGCTCCCTTGGTACTAGCCGCCTGTTATGGGCATATCCACATGGTGAAGTCTCTCACCAAGCACGGGGCTAATCTCAAGGACACAGAGGCTCTGTGCTGGGTGACATCAAGTGACCATGAGACTGCAAAGCCATTTGATGATGGGGTATCTCCTGGATTTCGGGGTGGACGTCAACCATGTGCAGAAAGCCCTAACCCCTTCGAGTAAATATCTAAACTTTTACCTTGGCACAGCATTGCATCATGCTGTGAAACGCAGAGATGTGAGAATATTAGAGCTATTGCTTGCTCGTGGAGCCAATTGGACGCTCAAAGACGTCAGGCTGCTTACACCGCTTGAGAAGGCTAAAATATTTCGATACGTAGAGTCGATCAGGATACTTGCACCACTTGAAAATCCTATCCTTCTGGACAAGGAGAAGATGGAGGAAGAGTTGAAACGTATCAGGGATGCTTGGATTCGTAGGGACAGTGATTATGAGAACGAAAGGGAGCAACTCTGCAGCCTTCGGGAGGAGAGAAGACGTGTGTCGGCGCTATTGGGGGAACATATTTATTAGTAGGACGAAGCAGTAGGAAAATTGGTGAGCTATAATAAGCCTTACGAGGGCTAGGAATGTTGATTTCACGGATGTAAAGATAAATGGGGGGCTGCGCAGTTGGCATTTTTGCTATCCCAAAATTTGTTGTCAACTCAATTTTTCACAATGCCTACACAAACTTCAAATTTTCTCTTATGAAGGAAACTTCTTCCGATTGGATGGCTCAGCATTGACTCAAAAAGGCCTGACCTGCGGAATGGCAACAAAAAGATTTCCAGCAGTCCAACTTCCGTCAGGCCAGAGTTTCGCGGAGATTATTAGTTGGTAGGAGAAATAGCTGTGAAGCTAGAACGCAAAAGCATACCACCAGGCCAATGAGGCCGGGCTCCAACTCTCTTAATTTGATACATACACATGATAGCTCTTTAGGCATACCCACTCACAGTGGGTTAGAAGATGAAACTCCAACTATCTGATCTATCTAAAAGTAAGAAAAGTTGAATTGGCATGGAGCAACCGGAATCAAGCACAACACAACTTGGAGGGATCTTGCCTTCCTCTATCTTTGAGGCAAAGAAGCACCACTGAGCGGCCACAGTTCATTATATTTAAGTATGTACAATGTGAATTATCTCATTTCAAACCACGCAACACGCGTTCCAAAACCGTATACGATTCATACTAAACTCGTATTTAAGGAATATTGACGAGAGCAATGAGTTGAGGCATCAGCCATGCAACAAAGGGCTACCAACCGGAATAGCGGTAGGGATTATGAGAACTAAGGCCAACCAAGAGAGCCAAAATCAAGGTCAAACAGGAGCTAACAGGTCGAGCGAGCACACAGAGATTTCTAAACTAAGACTTTTAACAAACTAGGGACAAGGACCTGAGACAACGAGAAAAAGGACACCTCATGACTCCAACTAGAATTCAAATCAAGAACAAATGAGCTGAGGACTCATGCCAAGAACACAAGAGTCAAGAAAGATCAACGTGAAAGCAATTCAAACCGAAACTTCCACTGGCGAGTACTATCATTTCTATTTGAGAGTATTGGCTCTAAATCACCAACCGAAAACGTCAATTCCGACTGGGAATTCGTGTGATAACTCTCAACCCAGGCTATGATCAATCCTGATATCTCTATTCACGAAAAGTCTTGGCATCCAAGAAGTTGGGCTACGTGCCATTCCTACTCGGAATAATACATAATAAATCTACTCACCGGGTGTCATAAATCCGTCGAAGAGATCTCATTATCTCGAGTCTTTCCCTTTTCTACCTTATCAAAAGACACCTATCAATCACATCTCACATTCTTGAGAATTCCAGCTGAAGGAGGTCTACCACTTGTAGTTGCAATAATGGCTAAAGGGCTAAAGATGAGGTAAAGACCGTAACGATCATATAACATTGGCATGAGCGAACAGATAAAAACTACCTAAAGTAATTCCCTCATCATCCATGCATCCAATCAATCCTTCTTCACCGATATCCCACCCATGCCATTCCAATCCATGTATTTTTTGTTCCTGCAACCATTACTCAAAAAAGCAAAATCCATCCATTAACACATCATCATAGCATAGCCATACATCTCCAAAGAAAGTCAGAACAAGATAGGAACCTTCATCTTGGCCAAATAGCCGGGATGCAAGAAAGCCAAACACAGAGTGAAATTCAAAGCGAAAAGTGAAAAAAGACCCGAGCACCAATCCCGATTTTCCCGCGAGGCAGTCTAGAAACAGCCACCGTAGGTTATAACATACTGAAAAGCATGTATCCCTTTATCTGTCCAATCTGTTTGTATCGTACACAAAGCAATCTATCCATTCCAAGCTAATGTGATGCAAGCGAAACAAACACGGTCGTCAAGTCATCATCCCTGCCATGTCTAGGTAGCGAAGGGAACAAACCCCCATCAAGGGAGTCTGAAGACACATCTTCGCCACTAGAGACACCAGCTCTCAATCGTACAGCAGCAATCTCGTATCAACTTCATTCCATCAAAGTGAGAGGAACGGGTCATCCTCACGGACTCCCGAAGAACACATCCTCACCATTCCGGAAGAGATCGTCCGCATCGTGGGCAGCGAATGCATCCTCGAATTTCCCCATGAGGAGATCGGGCTCACGCTCCAGCGCCGTCATTTCGCCTGTACTGGCAGCCGCGAACGCCTCGAGGAACATTTCATCGTCGTGTTCCGAGATGTTCGCGAGCCCGTTCAGGGACATGTGCACGCCGTCACCGTGTTGGGAGGCGTTGTCCATGTCGTAGTAGATGCTAGCTGCGGGGCTGGAGGAGGATTCGCAGAGCCCTGGAGGGGAGTGGTAGCTGTGGAAGCTCTTTGCTGGGGAGGCGGGGTGCGATTGATGGTGCACGCTTTCGGAGATGGAACCACGATGGGATTGCTGGGAGTGAGTGCTATAAGCTGAGGGGGAGTGGATGGATTGGATTGCTTGAGGAGAGACGCAGTTGCTGGGTGTTGGAGAACGGGGCTGCGAGTACTCGAAACTGGCGCTGTCCATAACGGCTGCTTGCTGGGCGTATTGGCTTTGCTGCGAATAATCGTAGTCTCCGAATGGCTTGTCGTCGAGGACGTCCAGCTCACTGCGAGGGGACTGATCACCGCGGCTGTCTGATCCTGAGGTCGAGGATGTGGATGACATTGCCTTGTTCTTGCTGCGGGTTCTGGAAGATTTCTTGATGCGTTCCTCAGTATCTGGTCGGTTCTTGCGGGGTCTTCCACGCTTCACGGTCTTCTTTACAACGCCTTCGAATGCACCGATGCACATTCCGCGCTGTCTGTGGCGAGTGAGAGCATCGTGTCTGGCGAAACTGTTTCCACATTGGCATGGGTATGGCTTAACACCGCTGTGGATCTTCGCATGGCGCTTCAGGTCATGTTGTCGGACGAAGCATTTCTGGCAATGAGGACATTGGAATTGTCTGTCTCCGAGATGAGTCTGAACGTGAGATTTGATGTTCTCCTTGCGGCCGAATCGCTTGTTGCATTCTGGGTACAGGCAGATCCACTTTCCGTCGGATGCGTCAGGTCCTGAAATGAATGTTGCAATATCATCGATAGTGATTCCGGTATCCGTAATGGATTCGTCAAGATTGATGCTGCATACAGACTCGGATCGTCTATGAGATGACTGATGAGATTGGTGAGATGGAGAAGCTGACATTGAGAGACCATGAGCTGATGGTTCGGAGTAGGAAACTCCCGGAGTTTCAAGTTCTGGCTTATTGACGAATGGATCGAACATGGCTGTCTGAGATACTTCCGGAGATGAGTTATGAGACGAGTGAAATGACACATCTGGCGAGATGTTGTTGGAAACCGGAGAGTACTGCGGACTGTCGAGAGGCTCATTCTTCATGAATTGCAGGTTCATGTTAGACATGTTTAAGAAGTTCGCGGTTGGCATAGGAGCCGAATCGAAGTTGTTCGTAGTGGCTATTGGTCCAGTCTGAGGAGGGCTGGGAATGTAGCCCATCTCAGCCTCCTTTCTCATGTCGTCAAAAATGCCTCTTGCTCGTTGATTGCTCCTCGGCTTGATCGTCTCTTCCATAGATGTATCGTAAGAATCGAGAAATCTCTGATTCATTTGCTCCTGCTTTATCATACGATCATGTGGAGTATCCACTGGTGTTGGGGGAAAGTAATCTGCTACTGTTAGCAAGTCCTTTGAACGTTGGGATGGATACACATACGCGAAACGTTCTGATTCGGAGGTGTAGTTGGGCGGCATGGTGATTGTAGAGCGAGATGCTCGAACTGCGCAACTCGATCCATTATGCCACCACTGATCCTCCTCCCTGCTGAACTCCTCCTGCTGTGGCTCTGACTATTTGTTCCTTGACTACTGTTCTCGAATCCAGCCGAGAAATCCAGATATGCAGATGGAGTAAGGACAGTGTCCGCCTGGTATAGGTTGTAGTCTTGGTTCCCATTGAAATTGTTGGGATCGACATTTATTATCGTGTTGATGGGTCCGGGAAACTGAAATTGAGACTGGGATGTTCTCTCTTCGTACTGGCTCGTACATCCGGCATCAAAAGATTGTCTCTGAGGGGTGACGGTTGGGGAATTGAGATAATTCTCGTCATTGTCGAATTGCGCAAACTGGTGTTGGCCCGGGCGTGCCAGTCTTTGCTGCTGCGTTTCTCGCAAAATATGCTGTGGTTGTGTCGTTTGATATCCTGGGTTAGTATTACTTACCATGTATTCCTGCGGTGGTGTTTGTCGTCGTCGTCGTTGATCCAAGCTCATCCCCCGGCGATGGGAGTTGTGCCTCTGGATATTGGGCAGGTTTGTGGCCTTCACTGGCTCGAATGCATTTGGTGTCGATTGTTGGCGTCTGTGTTGTCGTTGTCGATTGTGAAGGTTGTTTGTAGGATTGGACAGCATTTTGAATGCTTGAAGAGTCCGGAAAGTTGTCGATTGAAAGTAATGCAATAAAGCACACCTGGGTTCCGAAACTGGGTAGATTTAGCAAAGAACTGTGGAAAATCTGCAGGCCGTTTTGTTTTGGGAATTTCGTGAACTCCGGAGTAGCTGGCAAGGTGGTTCCGGTAAGTCAACAAGAGACTACTTCTTGCAAACAAAACTATCCAATGTCCATTTACTCAAGATCCACCATCGCAATTGACCAAAAAGAATGCGCATCCAGAAATTTCTCACCTCACGCAGCGCAAGCCGTTAGGCCGGGCAAATTGAGATCGTAGGGCTGCTCAGTAGTTGTTGACTCTAAGAGTCTTCTTGGGTGGATTTGTGACCTTCCTCAGGCTCTTGGAGGACGAAAAAGTGGTTGTGGTTTTCGTGTACTCGCGACCAGAGGAAGTTGTAGTTTTGATGTGTGAAGTGTAGACTTGTGGTAGAGTTGTAGGTTGTGGTTTCTTGAAGCTTTGAGATTGGGATGTGTAGATGATGGATGGATCTGGCTTGTGATCCAGATATCAAACTGATGGGGGACGTGAAGTCAACATACGCTTGGACCATGAAGCGGGCCGTGTTGTTGCCCACAGCAACGCAGAAGTCGGCGTCCCCAAGCGCCGATGGGTGCAGCCAATCGGTTGAGGGCACGGAGGAATTGGCGGCTCGGACTGGGATTTCAGTTTTGGGAGGGTTTCCCTATCAACGCGGCCTTCCACCAAAAAACAAGTCCCGGCGGCTGAGGAGGATCAGACCAGTTTGTACAGTACAGTGCCGCCGTAGTCGACTTTTGATTTCAGTTCCCCTGTGGACGAACGGACTACTCTTTGGCTATTATTCGCATCATTAGGGAGGGCATACCACACATCCAGCTCGCATCTTCACGGCAACGCGAGGCATTGGGCAATCAGCAATCAGCGCTTAGCATTCCTGCTCTCACCTCATCTGCATCTGCAGCTTGCTGTAGGTAGTCGGCCTTATTTCAAACAAACCTCGCCATGGCATCGTCCAGCGGAACCATGAGAGGAACCCCCAGTCGAGGGGGGAACCGAGGAACTGTGCCAGCTTTTTCAAACAGCCCGGCCTCTAACATCCCCCGTCCGGCATTGGAGACACACAATACCCAGAGTGAAGCTGGAGGATCAAGCATGAGTGTTAGCAGACAAAAGCAGACGAAGAAAGATGAGGTACGTGGACTGACATAGCCTGGGCAGAGTGATGAGGACGAGGGAAGCTTGAAGATAGTGACTGACACTGCTGTGCAGGCGATTCGAAGAAAAATCGAGACCGATCTCAGCAAGAAGAAGCATACCACTAGTCGAGCAAGACAAACACGAAAAGCTCCTCCAGGAACTGTTCTCGCCCTGCGCCCAAGTCAAGCTCTACAAATCAAGCCGAATACTACAGTGGCAGAGGCTGCACAGTTGATGGCAGCAAAAAGAGAAGACTGCGTACTGGTTACCGATGACGATGATCGAATTGCTGGTATCTTTACAGCAAAGGATCTTGCTTTCCGAGTCGTTGGAGCTGGTGTGAAAGCCAGCAATGTCACAATCGCCGAGATCATGACCAAGAACCCTCTCTGTGCCAGGACGGACACAAGCGCAACTGATGCATTGGATCTTATGGTGCGAAAGGGCTTCCGCCATCTACCTGTTATGGATGAGAACCAAGATATTTCTGGTATTCTCGACATCACCAAATGTTTTTACGATGCCATGGAAAAATTGGAGCGGGCCTACAGTTCGTCAAGGAAACTTTACGATGCATTGGAAGGTGTTCAATCAGAGCTTGGATCGAGTCAACCCCAGCAGATCATTCAATATGTCGAAGCTCTAAGATCCAAGATGTCAGGGCCCACACTGGAGTCTGTTCTCGATGGCAAGCCACCTACTACAGTCTCGGTCAGAACATCGGTGAAGGATGCAGCAGCATTAATGAAGGAGAATCATACAACCGCTGTACTCGTGCAGGACCAAGGCTCTATTACCGGTATCTTTACTAGTAAAGATGTTGTGTTGCGTGTCATTGCACCGGGGTTGGACCCTGCCACATGCAGCGTTGTTCGTGTTATGACCCCACACCCGGATTTTGCTCCTATGGATATGAGCATCCAAGCTGCCCTGAGAAAGATGCACGGTAAGCCAGCTTTGCACAAATTTCTTTTGTCTTTTTGCTAACTTTATCCAAGATGGCCACTACCTGAACCTTCCGGTCATGAACGATGCTGGTGAAATCGTCGGAATGGTGGACGTCCTCAAGTTGACCTATGCCACCCTGGAGCAAATTAACACTATGTCCACTGGAGATAGTGAAGGTCCAGCATGGAACAAGTTCTGGCTCTCACTCGAAAACGAAACAGAATCGATCATGTCTGGAGAGGGAAGCCAGCATCAGAGTCATCAACATACTCATGGAGCGAGATCTTTGATGTCACCGGACATGTCTCGAGGCCATGAACGCATCGTGGACGCCAGCGTCGCTCCTGGAGATTCCGCTTCGCATACTGGAGCCGAGTCGCCTCCTCATTCTGTCGTGACACCAGCCGAGACGAATTATGACGAAATCCCATTCCCATTCAAGTTCAAGGCCCCGTCTGGACGTGTTCACAGACTTCAAGTCATTGCCGCCAATGGACTGGCCGAGCTCATTGAAGCCGTCATTTCAAAGCTAGGTAGCGAGATTGAAGCTGTTGGAGGCGTTGCAACCTTTGAGAATGGCAAGCTTGGTGCTTCTGGATTCGCTCTCAGCTATTTAGATGATGATGGAGATACCGTGTCTATCACCACCGACCACGATCTCTTAGAAGCCATTCTCATCGCCCGCCAAGGACACCGTGACAAAGTTGATTTATTTGTCCACGATCCAGAGAAGGCTCCTATCAGCGCCACCCTTGATCATCATCCTACCATTCCCCATGAGCCAACACCGCCTCAATCAACTATCCGTGAGCGAAGAAAGGTCGTTTCCGACGAAGAAGAAAGCGAAGAGGAGCAGCCAGTCAGACGGAGAAAGAATGCTCCTCAGCCAATGCAAGATCAGGTCATTGCCGGCGTCCCCAATGAGCTGCTATTGCCCGGTGCTATTGTTACTCTTGCGGTTGTGATTGTTGGTGTGTTCACTTTGACTAGGCTGACTAGCCGTTAATATTGGCTTGGTACTTTGGTTGAGGTGGAACGTGGAGATGTGTGAGAGGGGGAATATCATAGATTGCATCAGAGCGTTTGATTGTTTGATTGTATATTTATGTTTATATCTAGGATGCTAGCATCGTGGTGGGTGTTGTAATGAGACTGACTGAGAGGTCTTTCTTCTCTAATTTAGATTCTGGATGTGACAAGATATGTTCGAGACTGTTCGGTGATAGGTACACTCTACTATATTAAAGATGAAGATAATTCGATTCGTAATTACATTGCAAAAGGTGTTAGCACTTGGGACTCATCTGTGTTGCTGAGTTCCTAAGAGCAGGATCAATATCAGCCATTCATTAGGTTCTAGGTAAACACGACCCCGATCAGCAGATAAAAATAAGAGTTTAACGCTTTACCGAATGAATCTCACCGAACCAAATGCCTTTCTCTGTTAGTACATGAAGGTCGTGTTTTGAAGTGTATCCTGAACGTTGTGTCCCAAACAGGCTTAGCTTATTATTGCAGCTAGTGGATTCGGGATATCCTCAACCTCAAAAAAGTTGCCCAGGATATCGAACGACAATGCACTCCCCAACCATGATACCGCGAAACGTAGCCATACGGAACGGTATGCCTCTCCTGCATTTTCCCCATTAACGTCCAGCTAATTGACTATCTTCAGGCCGAAAGGCTCTCGCATCTCCCCTGCGTAAATGCTGTCTACGAAGCCTCACGACTGAAGCCCTCCAACAAGAAACCGCTGCCCTCGACCACAGTATCACGAACCACGCCAAAGAGACGCACTCAATCGAAGCCAATATCAACCAACTTCACCTCACCAAATCCTTCGTCTCCCCTTCTTCTACCTCCCCCGGCGCCAGACGTTCCAACCGTCAGGTAAAGCGCGACCACGCCCTCATACAACACATCAAGAAAACCACCTCCCGCATCGGTGCCCTCGTCGAGCCACACTACGAACCACACGAAGTCATCACGAACCCACCTAGACCTGAAGATGTCACCCTCGAGCTCCTCATGGCCAGTCAATCCCATCTGGGCCATGCTACGAGTTTGTGGAATCCCATGAACCAGAGATATATCTTCGGCGTACGGCAGGGCGTTCATATCATCTCCCTCGAAACCACAGCTGCACATCTTCGTCGCGCTGCGAAAGTCGTGGAGGGCGTTGCGTATCATGGCGGACTCATCCTCTTCGTTGGCACGAGACCTGGACAAGGACCGTCCATTGTAAATGCGGCGAGGATGTCTAAGGGGTGTCATCTATTTGAGAAGTGGATCCCAGGCTCTATTACGAACGGCGATCAGATTCTGGCGAAGTGTGGTATTAGAGCGGTGGATGTCAATGATGATCCGGTGGATGGATTTGATGATAAGATTGCGGAGTGGAAGGCTTTGAAGCCGGACTTGGTCGTCTGCTTGAATCCGCTGGAGAATTATATCCTGTTGCATGAGTGCGGTTTGAATAATATCCCGACCATTGGGGTTATTGATACGGATGCTGATCCGACTTGGGTTACGTATCCTATTCCGGCGAATGATGATAGGTTCGTTACACCATTTCTTCAACATTGAATTGACTGCTTTGCAGTCTTCTTTGCTATGGAAGCATGTTACTAATGGTATCATCTACATAGTCTACGCTGTATGCAAGTCGTCGCCGGAGTCCTCGGTCGAGCAGGTGAAGAAGGACAGAAGAAACGTCTCGAGGCAGCTCGATCGGGGAACATAACATGGGAACCACCGCCTGGACTTGGCAGACCGTTCACAGAGGAGGATGAGCAGAGAAAGCTAGCTAAGATCGAGGAAGCTGAGGCTATGAATCGGGCGGCTGCGGACAGTGTTGATGCGACGAGGCATGAGTTGTAAAATATTGGAGGTGGAGTTTGTATAGATAGGTATGTATATACAATGAATGCATAGCATGGACAGTGTTTTGGTCACCTGTCACATCATCTTACTACATTATCTTCTTAATTCTCACAGTGTTTTTGGTTTTTGATAATGTTTTTAGTATGGCTCTCTCCATCTCATCTTTCCTTCTAGTCCGAAGTTAACCACTACCTGTCACACACCACATCAACATGCCAACAACCGCCTCACATTTGTCACACGAACACCCTCTCCTTCCATAACACCGGTACCAGGTCAGTCATTTCCCATCCTCCCACCTCACCATCAACCAGCAATTTCAACATCCGTCATCACATTGCCATCCTAATACCATCCTGCTCCTTACATGCAAAGGGAACGTGCATAATACAACTCTTAAGCCTGCTCGATTATCTATCTTTGGTGTACATTGAGACCTTATTCTGCGGATTGGTTACATGGTGTTGTACGGAGCGTCGAGTGACCTGCTAGAGGCACTGTCCTTTTGATCATCAGATTTCTTGCTGGTTGAGTTGGTGAGTTGGTGAAAGCGAAGGGGATTGAGATGGGAGGCTTGTTAGTTGGGACGGAGATTTCTATGCATTCTGAATTTGTCGTTTGTTTCACTTGGGTCTCGTCCGCCTCATGTTCTTCTTCTTATAAGCTGTCCTCGCCGCTATCACTCACTATTCGTACTCCATTCTCTCTACTCAAACTTTCACCATCTTCTATCTCCCATCTCAGATCCCCCATCCCCTTCATATATCCTTTTTTATCCACTCCACCCTTGGAATGAAGCTCGAACCGCACCTGCCCCTCCTCCTCCTACCTCTCCTCACCTCTGCCCCATCACCCAGCCGGTGGAGCTCCTTCGCCAACCCCACTACGATCCTCAATGCATCCCGTATGCGCGACCGCGCTCAATCAATCCTTGTCTCCGGCGGCAACGACACACCACACATAGCCGATATCATCGGGACGTGCAAGAATGAGCAGGGCGGGATTGTGCCGAAGTCTGAGTGCCAGTTTTCGGTGCTGGCTACGGGAATGGGCATGGGGTTAGCTGTTGTGGGTTTTGCTCGCTTTGTTTTGTGTGACTTTGAGTTACGTGAAGAGTTTGTGGTTGGGCTCGACCTCAAATTGCAAAATTCCAACAAAAACGTCGGTTCTGTGTTGGGAAGAGCTGATGAAAGAATGTGATACCAGCTAGCCTACCGCTCCCCAACCTACTGGGCCGGCGCATTCGGTCCCAACGGCAACAGCAAACGCTCCCCCCCCCCCCCCTTCGCCCTCTCCTCAGCAGCAGTAGTAGACGAATTCTTCACCCTCTTCCCCTCTCAGCTCCAAATAAGCAACATCAAAATCAACGGCACCCTACTTCCTCCGAACCCCACAAGCCCCTCTCTCCACCGTCGTAAAGCGGGTGCTAAAGAGTATGCCGTTTTTTACAATGGGTCGTTGCCGTTGAGTTTTGTGGTGCATCATCAGCTTGGTGCTTTGGGATTGAGTGGCAGTGAGAATGAAAATAAGAGTACAGTCCCCCTCTTCGCCGCTACGGATGGCGCGAAGATGTGGCTTACACATATCAAACCCATCCCTGGATCTCAGTCGAATACCAATACCAACACAGCAGGAACACTGAAAGCACGTAGCGGCTATAATGGCTACAATCACATCGGGGCCGGCGGAATAAAACTCCTCGGGAACTCAGACCCAGTCGCGACTTGGGGAGAGACTTTTGCATGGCTGAATGGCAACACGGAACCAGGGGGTGCGAGACCATATGATGCATTGTTGAATATGGCGAATTAAGGGAGCTATTTGGGACATAGTTTGAGAAGCGATGTGCATGATTTGGCAGGCAATGGGTGGGGGTATAACGGGCAGTTCGGGATGGTGGGGGAGTGGCATGTGAGTTCTTGTTTCTTCTTTTTGGAGAGAGGAGATATTTGTTCTGTTCTGTGGGCTAAAGGGTCTGCAAGTCAGATGCGGAGTTGGGGAAATGGTAGAGAGTGTTTGCAATGTGCTGACGAGTTTAGGGCTTCTCTCCGGATTGGGATAATGATTTTAATTGGTGCTTTGGAACTTATCCCACGAACTGCTGAGCTGTTGAAACTCCGTTTTCTAGATCGAGATTGGTGCTCCAGAGACTAGTTGACTATCTTGATTTGTGAAAGTCTAGGCTCTAGCTTCTAGCTCGTGTCTTCTAGTCATTATTTGTTTTGCTTATGGCTGCTTGTCAAACACGATGTTAATCTTTATTCCTACGCGTCTTGATCCTACCGTATTACCCTCACACTACACCTTGAATTCAATCAACCAAAGCCCCCACCATTCTTCGTCGGCGTCGTCTAGCCACATCCATGATCCTCTCATGCCAATAAATCTAGTATCTCAAACCTAATCCGGTAATTAATTAGCGCCTCGCTTACCAGTCCTGCCAAGAAAACAGTGACATACATTTCTCACATCTTTCGCATATCTCACATGCATGCATGTCTTTGTCAAAGAACGAGGGGCAAGGGGCATTAGGTGTATGCAGGGCGCTTACAAACGTGACGTGCGCGACAATCGATATAGATTTGAGCTAAAACTTACATATAGTAGTCAAGTTCTGGGGATAAGAAGACGAACAACTTCTCAGCTTCGTAGTTCTTGCTTCTGCTTCACCTCTATCTCTCTACATTGTGCTAAGAAAATTAATCCAAGTCATTTAAACTCAAGGCTCTCGGCTACCTAAAAATAACTGAGGGAAGTCAAGATGGCTACCAAGAGCAACAAAGCAGCTTGGGTATCGTCGAAGGGATCACCTCCTGTCGTTGGCCAGGCCGAGATACCAAGTCCCGGGGCGGGGGAGATTGTTATTGAGGTATTCTCAGTTCTCTCTCGTTTATTGTGAAATGCAATTTTTTGAGCAGCAGCTGATCTGCTGGTATCGGAAATGTAGAACAAAGCAGTCCCTCTCCATCCGGGTGACTGGAAGGTGTTGAAGGGGATTATACCGATAGAACTGAAGTATCCGACTGTTATTGGAAGTGAGTATCCCTTCCAACCTCCTACCTCAGTCTGGGTCTGGTCTCGTAGCCTGCTACTAATAAATATGCCAACAAGCTAGACTACGCAGCAGGAATTATCCACTCAGTCGGCCCAGAGGTGACGCGCTTCAAGCCCGGTGATCGCGTTTTGAGCGTCACTTGCTTTTCTCTCATGAACGATCATCGCTATGGAGCGTACCAGCGTTTCGTGCTGAGTAATGAGGGAATGACTTCTCATGTTCGTGACACCTTCTTCTCTACACACACCCCCGTTCTCTCTCTCTCGGTCTCTTGAACCACCTACCGGCAATTTTGGCATGCATACTCCGTTGTATAAACCAGTATCTGTTGATTCTCTGTACTCACCCTGTTCTAGATACCAGAAACGCTCCCCTTCCCGGGAGCAACAAGCGCTTCGCAGATTTATGCTTCAATGTCAGCTATGGTTCTACATGTTGGACTTGATCGTCCTGCTAAGACGCCGAGTCCAGCGAATAAAAACCAGAAGGTCTTGATCTGGGGTGGAGGGTCGAGTTTCGGATTCTTCGCCGTGCAGATCGCTGTCCAGGTAGGGTGATATCTCCTTATGCTTCACCATAATTATACGGTCATTTTAAGCTACCAGCTTGATTATTCTATGTTATTTTATGAGGCTGTTTAATTTCTCCTTCTGGCACTCGAGTTAAACTATCGATATTCCACGTTCTTCCCACGAAATTCCAAGGAAATCAGGGAGAGTTTTTATGGAGGGTTATCGAGATACAGAACATAAGCAGATTTTGTGAGCAAGAACAAATAAGGCTAAGATGACATGAACAGGCCGGCTATACAGTCCATACAACGGCCTCCGCGACTTCAAAACCAACCCTCCTCTCCCTCGGCGCATCCACCGTACACGCCTACAATTCCCTAACAATCTTCCAAGATCTTCTTGCCCTCGGTCCCTATAAAGCCATCTTCTCCGCTCAAGACACCGCCGCCGACCAAGTCATCATCGCCAAGCTTCTCGCAGCCCAAGGTGGTGGTTCATTCATTTCGACGATGGGACCACGACCGACTTCAATTCCACTACCGGATAATGTAAGAGTGGAGTTTGTGCAGTACATGGATGACTATTTCAAGGAAGAGAACGAGGAGTTCAAGAGGTGGGTGTTTGGAGACTATATTGAGAGGGGCCTTGAGAATCAGACGTTGAAGCTTGGTGAGGTGCAAGATATCGGTGGGCTGGGAAGTGTGGGTGAGGGATTGGATATGTTAGAGAGGGGCGTGGTGAGAGGGAAGAAATTGGTGTTCAGACCGCATCTGGAATGAAGCGTTGATTCACCTGCGGGCTGAACTTGGACTTGAAAGATTACACAGTTTCAGACTGATATTCTTTAGGAGTAAATAGGAACTGGAGCTTGATTTACGTTGTATTGATGTGCTATCTGCATCCTTTGTTTACTTTGACACAAAGTCTCGCTTATTTCGAGGTCACTTAATCACAGCCCGGATAGCAGAAATAACAGCTCTAACACTTCAAAAAACCTGGTACTCGATCCACATGGTTAAAAAGAGCAATTACAAGCTATCAATAACACAGCATTTGTCTGTAGTTGTTAGCAGAGCGTCTCGAGCCACGACAGCAAAGTGAGAAGTATTGCGAAATCTCCACAAAAAGGCGTTGCTTGGGGACATCTCAAGAAATAGCAATTTAATGGACAGCAGATGCAAGAAGTCACTTCACGTCATGTAACGTCATTCATGGGATTTTTTTAATAGCAGACTTGGTCCAGGTCTTATTGGCATGGCCCGGAAAACCTCACTTCAACCATCCATCAATCCTTCCATCCCCTAATCTATACATTCGCCCATCCATCCAAACACCATACCCACTCAAACATCCGGATGGTGAGCAGCATTGTGGTGCGGATCAGGACCTTCTTTGCCTCGACGTAGGCCTTAGTGCAGCCAGGGACAGGTCAGCGCCACTTCTTTCCTCCCCGATGCTTCGTGAACTCGTGGTCGTCCAGATCGATCTTGTGGACGTAGGACTTGCCACAACCAGGCTCGGGGCAGGTGGGGAGGGTAGGGAGGGTGGCAGGGGCCTGTATAATGCTCTGAGTTAGCTATGTGTCCATAGGATAAATTTATACAAGGAGTAACGAAGAGGGACGTACGGTAGCTGGACCGGCTGGTGCCATGTTGGCAGAAACTTGGTTGTTGGTGTTGTTCATCTTGATTTGATTTGGGCAACTTGTTACAGATGATTGTTAGCAAGATGTCTTTGTGCAAGTCTATGCCAGATGGTGTAGTTGACTCACGGCGAAGTTGGTTGTTTGATGAGTTGTGGTGATGTTGAGGATATGAGAAGGAAGAGGTTCGGGTAATGAAATTTTTCTTATGTATCTTTTGTTGATATTCGAGATGTCTAAAGATACACCGGTCTGTCATTCACTTGATTTCACACAAATTATATGTTCCTACTGCTCAAAATGCGAGACAAATTACAGTACCCTCAATGCAGCAATTATTCCATCTCAAAGCTTAACAATGAGCTCCCCATTGAGGTGTTCAGAATCCATGGTACCAGAAAGAATTGTTTGGGGCATTAGACCTTTGGATGCATATTTCAAACATTGAATTTTGTTTGTATACACGTTTGAAAGATTTGATCTATACTTTGAGTCTCGTGGAGCAACATGACCTTTATACCCAAAGCTGCTCCTACCTCGTCTTACATTGCAACACTACCCTTAATTATTAACATACTCCTCAAAGTCAACACCCTCGCGCCGGATGCCATCAACGCCTGTAAATGTGCCGATCTGGTACTTGGACCCCCAACCCCTGACAAGATTGTCCCTAGTCTCTGTGTCCATATCTCCCAATTCACGAAAGCGCTCTATCATGTGGCTTCCGGCCAACAATTTCATTTTACCACCCAACGTGGCAGGAACTTTTACCTCACCTCCAAATCGGCCAATTCTAACCAAGACCACAAGCAGCGTAAGCAACATGAATCCCAGAATGAAAACACATATCCATACACAAATAACAAAAGTTTGGTACGTCATCCCAGAGTTGAATGGAACATTGGCCAGTGAAACTGTCAATGGGTCGCAAAGAACTGTCGATAGGTCAATGACGAACTGAAATATCGCAAGCCGCCGGAGGGCTCGGAACATTCCCGGCAGAGGATTGGGCGATGGTGTCAAGAGGACTGTGGAAGAAGCAGACGCTCCCTTCCTAAGGTTATAGTAAGGCTCGTGTTTATGGATAGCTAAGAATGTCAATTACCGCTCACACATACTGAGGCAAACTTACCTGCACGTGCGTAGTCCCAGAAAAGCCGAATGAGAACACCAAATGTGGTGAAGAGGAAACGAACACCAACGCTTTGGCTTTGCATAAATGTGAAGATGATGTTCTCCGAGGTAGAGAAACGGTACCAAAGAACGATGGCAGTGAGTGCAGCCAGAGCACATGTGAAAAACAACACTTGGGCTGCTCGTTTCATTTTCCGGGCCTGATTTCCTGCGGATGAAGTACTGACTGACAGCCCGCCGTTGAGATTGATGTAAGTATATCCTTCTGGCTCGCCCTGGTCTTTGGGATCAACCAGCATTCCATATGCCGTTCTCTGATTCTGTTCGTAGTGTCCCATCTTGTAACTATGAGCTTGGAGGAAAGTCTCAAGCGCTTTCTCGCGGGTGGCAGGTGGTACGTTTCGGAAAATATCGATGAGTCGAGGATGGTGGAAGAGGGTCGCAACAGCCGCCAAGCTGTGAGGATTTGCGTATACGCCTGTCGATCTTCTGCGCGCAAAGATCGTGACGAAGAGTAGGAATATTGCTAGTAAAGCGAGGACTGCTTGCAGAACCCTAGCGGCAGGAGGGTATACACTTAACGTTGGAACGCAGAACTGGCCATTGGTTTCTGCATTACAAGTACCTTGCAGAGATATGAAGACCGTTTCCGAAGCTAGTGGAGCTAAGAGCAAGGAGGCAAGGTTCATCGTCGAAGTGAGAAGGATGATCCAGTGGCCTCGGAAAAGGGATTTGAATGGGGATGCAAGCAGAAAGTCGCCAGGATAATCCAAACATAGGGAAAAGCGGGCAGAAGCTCCTTCGTCACTAGCTAACCGTACAAATGGTTCCATTTCTTTGGCTGCAGTATCAACGATGCCCCATGGAATGCTGAACAGAACCGCAATTATTGTTGGCAAAAATGCTCCTACAATGTAATCCCGCTTGGAAAAGTAGTAAACGACATCCTCTGTGTTTCCAGAGACAGATGCATCCGTGGGAAGAAGTACAATTGTACTTCCTGAGATAACGACAGTGGTTCCAGCCTTCGCTGGTGTCGAAACCCTTGTAGGATTATTTCCAGAGCTGAAAGATGCGGGTATTGTAGTATGAGGTGGTGAGACCGGAGCCAACGGTGTTACCACGACAGTGATAGGAGGTACGTAATTCCCAATTGAATCCAAAGTAGCGGGGACAATAGAAGTGGTTGGTTCCACGGGAGGTCCTCCAACAGATAAACTTGGCTGTATCCCAGGAACTACTCCCGGAGTTGGCTGCAAAACTGGCGCAGTCTCTGGAGCGTTAGGTGTAGGCACTGCAATCGGGATGGGGGTTGGAGTTGGACTTGATTTTCTCCCAATCGTTCTGGTTCCTATCAGAAGATAGTTCGTCGCAGGTACGGCCGAGGTTGTGAAGGCAGATGTGATGGTCTCGCACGTTGATATCGATTCTGATTCAAAACAAGTCGTTATTACCTCCGGCGGCGGTGGTGCTGGCGGCGTGATAAGAGATGAGATTACAACAATTGTTTCCTCCACTCCAGAAATGCTACATTATTTAGTAAAGAAAAGAATTCTTCGGGCGGACTACTCCTACGTTTGCACTGTAGTTACTTCAACGATCGGGGGTAAAGTGTTTTCGGCACCATCTTGTCTTCCCAGCAGGGGAAAATATCTTCCAACAATTGGGGATGTGTCACTGTTCAATGTTGCAACGACACCTCGGTTCCGAGAACTTGGGAGCCGTCTACAAGCGACCTCGACCAGGGCGATCAAAATGATACTTGCGGCAAGGAGAGCTGATAGTACTGGAGTTCGGAGAGAGAATGGCTTGAAAAATTTCTGGCGGGATCGTAACCTTTGATTGACCTCTACACCGCATTAACGCCCAAAAAACGGCTCCAGTGCGGTAAACACTTACCATCGTATTGGTAAACAGAACCTTGAGGCTGCTTGTTAACGTTTCTGGTCGACATCGTAAATGCGGACGAAGTTTAAAGGATTGAGAAAATGGAAGGGCAAGAGGGAGTTCATATTGTGTGCTATTGCTACACAGACGTCCTTCGCCGTCTCTTAGCGGCCGCAATGTAGACTCTTGGTATTGACAGCTACGAAAGATGAGGGAATCGATTGGGTGTTGTCAGCTCAACCCAGTAGGCTGGTTTTAGTTGGAATGTGGCTGGAGCTGAAAAGTTAAAAACCTCTACCGAGCGACACGACTCAACTGAGACACAAAGATTGTGCATTTGAAGAAATCGTCGGATGGTGTTCCAACAGTTGGAAGATAAGATTTTATGGTTGGTCAGAGATCCTCTTCGAATAGTTTTAAGTGGTGATACTGTAAAGAATCACAAGTTGAAGCTCGTAACTTCGTATGAATGTTTTGGGGCTCATAAGCTCCACCCGTCAGCCAGCCAAGCAATTAAGCTTATTTAAATCCATGCATGATATCGGACGTGCCAAGAATCTTTTCTACTTTCAGTGGAATTGTCTTAGCTCCCTGCCGCCAAGCTGGTCTGGAAATACATAGACTCACAAATCAAGGCTGAGGCTGGATACTAGCAAATCGTCATCCTTGGTGCCGAATTTTGGATCGAAGTAGGGTCATCCTTAAGGTCAGGTGGCCAACCCATGTTGGAATCGCAATAACCAAATGCAGGGTTCTTCGTACTTTTCTGCCCAGTAATTTTTGTTCTCGGAAAAAGATCTCTCTCGTAAGTCATTTCGCTACCACAGTCGTGTCATATGTACTCGTCCACTCTCGCTCGATGCAGCTCAACCATACATTTTACAGATTTCAATTTCCCTAACGATCAAAGAACAGATCAGCAAGTTGCTGAGTTGATAGTATGAATGAAAAAAATTCACGTGTGCTGCTGACTTCAATGCACTGCCCCAATAGATTGGTTAATTTCCATCCGAGTTTTACAGTCCCCCCCTTGCCCCAACTTTATACGGCGGAAACCTTTTTCCTATCACTTAGACGCAAAAGGGGCAGATTTCAAGCAGCCTCATAATCAGGCAAGGAACGTACGGAAATCGATTTAACATGTTGACAGAGCAACCGTGAGGGGAAGTAACTTTGCCACCGTAAAATCAGCTGAGAAAAAAGTCTCCACCATATAACGTTGGATAATACAACTTGGAAAAACGTCAATTTTGACATGATTGGAAGCTTATAAGCCTTCTGGCTACTTCTAGACAGCAATTTCTATGTCAATTTGCAGTGTTAACTGCGTGTAAGCCGAACATCCTTCTGTAACATGATCACGTAGGTAAAGTCGCAATTTGACACGAAGTCTGTATACCTTCACAGCTGTACGAATTAAGATATGAGGAGGGCTGTCTTTCAGGACAGATACAAATATGGCTATGGCGGTGGTTACATGATTTTGAAGGTTGATCTAGGGGCAAATTCTCAAGTGTTCTGACAGATTTGGCTGTGCTGGCAGTGTCCTAAGCGAGAGGATGAATTGCCAGTCAACATTAGGGTTATCTTCAACTCATAGAGGTAATGGCATCAAAACGTGAAACATGAAAACCCGCGACTCTCTAGGAATGTCAAATCTTCACCCCGACTTCCGTACCATATGTACATCCATTGCCTGGAGAGAACGTATATACACCGGTATACATTTCAGCCCCATCAATATCAGACAAATCAAGCCTCGTCATGACGGGAGGATCGATCCCAAACCTTGCTCGGGAACCTCCTGTAGGGGCCTTTCGTTCATCAGCACTAGATTTTCCTATGAGCAGTGATCGGGTCCGGATCATTACGGTTAAGCTCGCCAAGCGAGACTCGGTTCTCATCATCCAGTGGTATGCAGCTGCCGCGATACGATGAAGGATCCAATAAAGCTCTTAAGGGTCGATTATGTGAGGAGTTATCTAGTCACCTGGATTAAATATAGCGGTAGACATCAGAGATAGAATTAATTGTTGCATCACCTCTCTACTTTAGTCACTATTCACCTTCGGGGCGGTTTAGGCTTACAATTTTGTACAAAAAGGAAGAAAGTCATGATCGAAGCTGCTCTCCAAGACATCACCAGTCAAGATTTGACTACGCATAACATAATCTTCCAAATAATCACCACATCCTTTCTTGTCGTGACTGCTCTGCAGGTATTCGGGCTCATTCCCTCCATTACCGCAATCCCCTCCGCCCGTGCAGTAGACTCATACCCATCAGACCTCGGAGATGGTATCCTGGAGGAACACAAGGAAACATCCGACCTCATCAAGGTGGCTTCAATACCGGAATCTGGAAGTTCACCATGTATGGCTACCCCGACAGCTACAGTGCAGACATCAACTGTAAGTCTGCAGCAAGCCACAATCCACCGCAAGGCTCCAACACCATCGCCAACCTGGGGTGTGTACATCTCGGAAAGGCACGGGGTAAATACGCAGGAGGTGATGGCTCGTAAATCAATCCACTCACGGCAGCGGCAAATCCTAGTAGCACGCCAATTCCCAATTCCCAAATGCGGAATCTTCTTTTCTCCGTACCTCAATAAGCTCTTGATCTTCGAGGATTACTGCCCTAGCTGCTCCGGTAGTACCCCTCATTTCGATGTTTGGATTGGTGGGGGTCCGAATACGGGGAAGTTGGGGAGTGTGTGCCAGTGTGAGTTTACTCTGACTCCACCGAGTAGTAAGGCGTAAGTAATCTCCCCTCTTGTTTGGCTGTGCCAATTGCTGATGAAAAAAATACAGATGCGCGTTCTGGCACTTCAGCGGAAATACGATATCCGACCTGGATAGAAACGCGAACAAGGGGAATCTGTGGAGTAACGGGAAGTGTAACTCTGGTATCTTAAATAGATACTGGCAGTACTCGAGCACATTAAGCACACATTGTAGACCATCTTGAGCTTGAGGCTCAAGATACGGTAACGATAACTTCTTCGCTTCCTCCTCATCGAGGATATTTTCGATTTATTTCATGAAGTCGACTACCATGTCCTGCTACTGCCACAAAGTTGAGCAAGAACGTCCGTATTGGAGCCTGTAAATCTCTGAATGCTAAAACGTCATCACCATCGAGTGCCCCGTGTTGTCCTAAATTTCCGATTTTTCTTGTGGGTACTTTCTGTCTCCAGCCACCTTCCACACCCTTGATCGCATCAAAGCAAGTATGTAAGAGGTTGTCGGATGAGATCGACTATCATTGATTTCTTACCAGAAGAGCTCAAGTGTAATATACCAAAATTCAATAAAATGCCCCCCTATGACTCCAGGTAATTTTGATTATCTAGCAGCTATGCCTTTCAGAGTCTCTTATAATGTATGCTGCCGCCTTCATATCTGGCATTCGGAGAATCCAATTTATAGGTATGTGGTCTTGACAGAAATGATGTCTCTGCCTTTGGTTACATAGAAATCACAAGAGCCAGCACTTTGATTGAATGTCTCTTGAAAGTTTCCCATGAATTGACCCAAGTCAATAACAGTCGAACCGGGATCCAGAACTTCGGATTCTTCAAGCCAGGAGAGCTTCAATTGACATCCCATATCAGGATCCGGAGCGGTAGAAGCTAGAAGTGAAGCTATGCTTTCTTGCCAAGCTGAGTAGGAAATGGTGAGGTGAATCCGGGGCGTGCTGACTCTGACGAGGTTTGTGTTGGGGCACAGCTCGAACGACATCGTCTGACCTCTTGTCAACATGAGATATGGCGCCTGAGCTCCAACTAGAGGTTTGATGGTCGCCGTTGATGAGACCACGCTCTCTTTGTCTCCACCCTCGTAGCCAGAATCAATACGTTGAACAGGTTCCAACGACGGCTCTCGTACTTCGGACCAAATCGCGGAAACAAACGCAATGCTCTCGTCCGAGTGCGGATATCGTTGATTCCCAACCAGTATCTCGCGCCTCAGTCTCTCGTCTAGAAGGTCACGAAATTTAAGTAGCACGGAATCCATACTTGTTGCCTGCTCCCCTCCTAGCTTTTTCAAGTCCTCGGGTAAAAACCACTTCTCGTAGAATTTTCCATGGGTGCTGGGAACGATGTATTTCCCATGCAACTCCAGGAACAAATTACAAAGGAAACAGGCTTTCTTGTTGGAGCATATGATTCTTGGTGGGAGTACAAGGCTTTGGAGTTCGTAGTGGACTAGGAGTTGAATTTCTGCGTGGACGACGAATCTGGTTGAGGTGATGGCAGTGCACACTTGAGAATGCTGTACCCGTCTTTTGTTCAGAAGCACCGTCAATTGGGAATTCGCCTTTTCCATCTCGTCAGCCTCGAAGAGTTCTGTCATGATCTTCGCCATCGTAGTCTCGGCATCCTGGGTCCTGGGTACAGTCATTATTGGGAGCTTGATCACTGAGATCTGGATCTGAGAGAAGATGGAGTATCGAGCAGCAGCTTGGAATAGAAATCTCGCTGCCGTGCAATAACGACCAAGTTTGCCGATGGTTTTGCAAATAGACTTTCTAGATGAGGGTTCCATGTTGCTGATGTCGAGTATGCTTGAAAAAAAGCTTGAGGAAGATAGTTCTGATGAAGTTGTAACCAGCTGAGATACAATGTCCTGTCCCTGTTGAGAAATGACTTGACTCTTTGCTAGACCTTCTAGTCGGTTAAACAGCCTGTCCAGCTTTTCAATATGATCGCGAATAGCTTTTGTCGCTGCCGGACCTACTTGGGCTCGTGATTTGGCATGGACATTAGTGAAAGTATTTGCTAGTAGCGGGATAGTCTTCGGTCTTGCCGACTTTTCTTTTTTGAAGTTACACTTCATAACTGCATGCTTCGATCTCAAGCGACACAATATACGATTGTGATTTAGAGCAATGATTTCTTGAAGTAGGTCTGCCTGCGCACTCTGGCTTGCAACTCCTTGAGGCTCGGATCAGTACAAGCATACGAAAGCCAAACAACGTGTTTGCAGTGAGTGATTACCTTCGTCACAGATTTTCTGCAACACCTGTGCGATTTTCTCGAAACCAATTCGCACATACTCCAGTCCTCCATTATTCACAGCAAGAGCGATGGTCATCCCTTGCCCGCTGTTCTCCTCCTCGATAGCCAAAGCTAGAACCTTTCCTGGGTCGTCGGTTGCACTCGCGATAAATGCCAATGTCTCCGTGAGTTCTTTCTCCCGTGACAAGCTCAGGATCCGACTCTTGGTGAAACAGCTGCTTTCTTGACTTCCCTGAAACAACGGCTTCTCAAATGGTTGTGCCGGCGTATCGTTGAGTATTTCGAGCAAGACGATCTTTGCTTGCAACTCCTGCAGTCTATCTTTACCCCAGTCACCGAGACTCATATTGATGCGATGCTTCAAGTATCGTCAACAGGGAGCAGAGTCGTAACTTCAGTCATGATGAGAGGGCGAGCAAAGTATCTCGAGGCTTTTATCAAAGTATTCAAACCTTGGATCCGTTTGTACGGTAAGCTGTATTTTCCCATTTACTTGCAAGGCTCTCGAGGTCGGAACGTCGGGTTTCATATCTGCACGAGGCCAAAAGCAACAAATCAGTATGCACGTTAACGTGGAACAACGAAGGGGCCAATGAATGCCAGCCTTGCATCAGGCTCGTGTAACACGAACCTGCAAACGAATGGACTGAGCTCAGAAAGCACCAATGTAAAGCAAAAAGGTTCACTTGGCGTTTAGATGTATCGTTTTCATTCTCTTTGTCCAGTTTCCCCAAACTCCAGGAAGTGCCCCTCCCACCACCCATCGAAAGATGCATTCCGCAATTTTGATATCCGTGCAACATACATATCGAATCATTCAATCATGCAAGCCATCAAGCCAAAACCAATCAAGGAGGCGTCACCCTAGGCGGAGCAGGCGACAAACCCTTCTGCTGCTCCAAATCAATCCAAGGACTCGTCGGAATAGGACTCATCATATCCGTCCTATCACTCCCAGAGAACCTCCAGTTTGAATTCCTCAACAGCGGTCCCGCTGGAAGTACCGGCGTCAATCTACTCGTCTCGCTCGGGCTTTCAGATACGAAGCTCGAGCGGCGCGTCTCGCGCGGCTCTTCGTGGATGATGTCCATTGCGAAGACTTCGGCGGTGCTTTTGCTGTCCGAGACGTTGAAGTTGTTGTGGTAGCTGGAGTTTTCGAGTTGTTTAGATTCGCTTGTAGTGCTGATTCTGCTTCGCCGTGCTGCGCTGCTGAGTTGACTATGGCTGATTGTACTGTCGCCTATTCGTTTAGAGGACATAGATGTCTTCATGTCGCGGAGGAAGGGTCGGAGAATGGGTATGCACTGGACGATTATCGTGCCGGCTACTTCGGCTGAGTACCATATATTCGACATGCCGTTTCGCCCTGAGGAGAAGTTTTATTAGATACGGTGTTCTGTGTATTGAGAGACATGAAGCGACTTACACATGTAATACTCATCGTGCACATGCATGATTGGGCGGTCCTTCCAACTCGTTCGAATAGCAGACATGACCGCGACCCTGTGACCAGTCAGAAAGCATCCTCTAGTCTTTTATGGTTTCCCAGCACTCACAACATCCCCAAACTCATCGTGCCACACAGTGCGATCTTCTCAACCCTCCTCATCTCAAGCGACCACGTAATCCACCAAGGGAAAGCCGCGAATACAAAGTCCATGATGATGTTATACGTATTGCCGCCGACCTTGAAATCTTGCACGACATCGTAGTTGAGACACGGGCCTTGGATGTTATACCAGTTTTGGTAGTCGCTCTTGCCGCAGTACTTGGCCCACTGGAAGAAGCATTTGATGATCATGTAGATGTTCATCGATGCTATGCAGTACCAGAGGATTGCCGATTGTTTCTTATTTGACATGCGTAGGAGGGTGATGCCGAGTGCTGTTTTGGACCATGCTTGGCCAATGAGGGTACCGCATGATGTGATGTTGATGAGGATGTGCATGCGGTCGTCCCAGTTTCCTTTTACGTATCCGGTCGACCATCTAGAAGAGCGATGATCAGTACTTGCTTCAGTGAGGCTGGCCCTGAATGAATATTGCTGAATCGGCTATTGCGATTGGTCAAGCATCGCTAATGTCTCGAAACGAGCTGGTGTCTGAGATAATCGAAGATTGAAACAAGGAATACCCTGATTTACTTACTCAATATCAATAATTATATCTGTGACCATGAGCACCACCTACTCAGCGTTAGTATATTTGGCTTGACACAAATCTCCCGCGCGTAGAAGGTTAAGAATAACTCACCCACGATAACACGAGAACATAATCATCGTACCAAAGTCCTGTCCTTCTTGAGAGCTTACAGTAAAGTCTCAAACCGAGGAAGACCGTCGCACCAGCAAAAAGCGACCACAGACCGAAATTGACTTCCTTCACAGGAGAAACATAGTCAACGTCTTTGGCTCGAGGAGAGTTCATCCTCACATCGTCGTCGTCCTTCACCCTTGAGAAATGAAAGGATACACCGGCAAAAACCAACTCAATCAACTCGAATCAGAATTTGAAATGAATAACGACACGAAGGGGAGAGGGGAAAAAGAAAACAAAACGAGCAAGAAGTTCTCCAAGGATAACGTGGGCGGGCCCTTGTTACTCTGTCTAGCTTGGAGGAAGGAATGACATCTGATGACCATGCCAAAGTCAATCTCCACTCGTAGATATTCCACCACAGAGGGGCGCAAACTTTCGCAGTCCAGACCTCGCTCTATATCGCCATTTTCATATAGATGTGACCGAACCTCAGGGATGGGTTTCAGGCAATCGGGGCCGAGATTTCCAGCGGTGGAGATTCCCCAGCTGAAAAGCTGGGGGTCATGCCCGCTTCCATCCTTGGAAGCGGGGAGATTGACAGGGATACTGATCGGATGACAGACCGCAATGCAGTGTGCAGGGTACGCAGGGGACGGGAGTGAGGGGATTCAGAGATAGATTTGTACGGCTGGAAAAATGTGTGCCCGCCAGGGTTCTTGCAGCCACAATCTAATTACATTTCGAAGGACTGGTGTGGTAAGCGAGGGAAAAGCAGGGGAAGCGAACGAGAAAGTGGTGCCAAACATGTGATGGATGTGTCGCATAGTTCTTAAAGTGCAAATCACCACATCTGTCTTTTCTCTTAATAGCCACTTCTTAAACAGATTCCTGTGCTCACGAGCTGCTAAAATCGTAGTGAGGTATCAAAAAGGAAATGTTAAATTGAACTTTGGTTGAATTCTTGGCTAAAACTGGACCTCTTGGCGCAAACGTTGTTTGCAAAGTCTAACCGAATATATTCGCTGATTTCCGCACCCAGTCTGTTTCTACAGCGCCTTTCGTACTCAAGTCGACGAAGTTCAACCAATCGAGCTTCTCTAAACCCCTTAAGAGGACATCTCAAGGCTAGATCTAAATCTTTTTTTGTTTGTATCGACCGATCGGCCTCTCTTATCTGCCTGATAGAGCCCTTCTTTGCCTTCATCAAGGCCGGCCTCGCTCTGTTTCACTGGCTCACGGACTTCAATCATGTTCAAAATTCAATAGAAGCCGGTGACTCAGATAAGAAAAAACACGCGTGAGCTGGATCCTCAATTCCTTATATCGCGTCATCGACCAGGAGAGACGTGATGCAGTGTCTAAATCTTATGCATTGTTCATCATGTGTTAGTAGCGCTCGTTTCTAAGCTGCAGGAGTGAACAGTAAAGAAAGCCATTCTCTGCCCATTCCAAGCCTGGACATCTTAAGCTCTGACCTCCGAGCCTTAAATCCCATCACCCAGACACCGGCTGTAGAACTCAAAATGTCCAAAACCCCGAACTCAAATCTAACTCAAATCCCACAACGTCGAGCCTCAATGCTCGATCCTTCGTTGGTTCAGCTTGGGTCGGCTCGACTTGACTTGCAGGACCCGAAATACAAGTCTCCGAACACTCGCCGCTGACCCTAAAATTTAGTATCCATAATGTAGTCACTGGCTTGAGTACCGGCATGTCATCTTGGAAATGTTCTGTGGTACAATACTCGCAGACTGGAGGATTGATTGAAATTCTAAAGTGGGTGAGGGACTGGTATACATGACTACTGGATGTAGACAGATCCATGCTATCACATCGCATCCAGACACAGAACCAACATTGAGAAGCTGCGGGCAGCGATTCATTCTAGTATTCATGTATAATATCATACATCCATAATCAACCTCTCACCTGCCCAGCCCACAAATCTCGCCCATCAAAATGCATCTCCCTTCCACCTCTCTACCGTCTTGGCATTCCTCGTCCTCTACCACGCATAACTCGCTGCGCAGCTCCAGGCGGTAAACCTCTCTGCGGAGCTTGAGGTTGTGCACTCTCCTCATTCTTGATCGTCTCGTCTACACTCAGAATCAAACAACTAGCCTCCGTCGCAGCCTGCATAGCATTGATCTTCACCAGCGCGGGTTCCCAAACGAAAGCCTCGAGGTTGTCTCTCACGCCCTCGTTATCGAAATCGACACCAGCCCATGTGTTACCCTTGCGGTGCTCAACGCGCAGCTTGTTTAGAATGTCTGTGGCGTCGAAACCGGCGTTGTCGCACAATTGGCGCGGGATCACTTCGAGGGCTTTTGCAAACGATTTGATGATGGCTTGTTGTTTGTGTGGGACGTTCTTGTCCGCGTAGCGATGTAGGTAGGCTGAGACTTCCATTTCGCAGGCGCCACCACCAGCCACGATGGTGTTGTTTTTGATGGCACGCTTGACGATCATGATGGCATCGTGGAGGGAGCGCTCGACCTCTGCGATGAACTGCTCGGCGCCTCCACGAAGGACGAGAGTGCAGGTTCTGGCTTCAGGGCAGTCTTCGAAGAAGTTGAAGCGCTCGCCGCCGATTTGGCGCTCGTTGAAAGTGCCGCAGGTTCCGAGGTGCTCGGGGTGGATGTCGGAACAAGTGGACTGGATAGATCCTCCAGTGGCTTGAATGATGCGCTCGAGGTCGTCGGATCCCACTCGGCCTGCGCAGAAGATGTCTCTGTCTGCGAAGTACTGGGTTGCTAGATCACCAATGGGGAGTTTGGACAGAACGACTTTGGCACCAGTCTTGTAGAGAGCTTCCATCTTGTTGTAGATAATCTGCCATTCCGCATCGACGATAGCTTGGTACTCAGAAACTTGCTCGACTCTGACCTCGGCATTATCTTTCTCAGATTTGAGCTCGAGCTCGACGTTTAGGCAGACGATTTTGGGGTTTTTGAAGGTCTTTGGCTGTTGCTCGAAACCGGCGTAGGAAAAGGTCTTCTTGAACGCTACACCGTTGACGAAGAGGGAATCGGTAAGGGAGCCCCCGGGAATTTTCTTGATACCGATGAGCTTCTCGTTGAGATCGTCTTGATCGAGGGAAAGAACTGCGTCAACAACCACTATAATGTGTCAGCAGAATTCCGTGAACATTAAAAAAAAAGAATCCCTACTTTTTGTGAAGAACCCAGTATTTCTCTTGATCAACTTGCTGCTCATAGCGGTTCCAGCCAGCTTCACCAAAGTTTCCCTCTGGTTACCCTCACTGGTATTGACAGCAATCTCCCGCACTTTGTTAACAGCCATATTTGAAGCTCTTCTCAATCCCTTGATGATCGTCTGCGAGCTGACACCCTGCTCAACATGTTCCTTGATCTCCTTCAAGATCTCGCCAGCCAGTACCACGACGGAAGTCGTTCCATCTCCAACCTCCGCATCTTGTGATCTCGCAATGTCGGTCAGAATCCGGGCGGCGGGGTGTACGATCTCGAGTAGCTATTCCCCGTCAGCTCCTTAGCCCCGGTGAGCTGGAAGAAACATGCAAACCTTCATAACAGTTGCGCCATCATTTGTAATCGTCTGTCTTCCATTCCCATCCACAAGTAACAAATCTCCTCCGTAAGGTCCCAGTGTGCTCCGTATCGTAGCTTGGACAGCTAGACACGCATTTATATTCGAGATAATCTGTCCCTTTCCCTGCGAAGAATCCGTTCCTATGTTCCCACTCCATCAGCTTCTTTCCTGCCATACAAAATATCTGCTGTTGACTAACCTTCTTTCAGCACAATAATCGTTGGGGTTTGGCCACCGAACGACATGTTTGCGGATTCGTGGAAGCTATTGTACAGCTGATTTGAGGTCACAAACGTCGAGGCTACTGCAGAGAGTGGTAGGAAATGGGCGTTGAGGTTGTGGTGGGGGAATGGGGAGCTTGGAGCTGCGAGGTCGAGGCCGTTGATAGAGCTTTAAAATTCTCGCGTGGCAGAGACGCGATTCAAATCCGCGCTAAGATAATCATGTGCACGTGACTGCAGCTGCAGAGGACCTGGAGGTTCTGATGCCAGCCTGCCTTGCTTTCAAATTCTTTTTCATATCTGGGACGTCTTGCTTTCTGTTTAGACATGCAAATATCAGCAGGTTCTTCTTGTTCTGATTAAATGTTTTTGTTTCTGTCCATCTGGGTCACCACTGTATTTCATTCTGTGCAAACTTGAGCCCATCCAATGATTTCACTGTAGCACTTAAGAATGCCTTCCTCTTATCCATATCAACATAAGCACTTGTGATGAACCACCGATGTTCTTCTGGTATCTCACCGTTCTCATCCCTGCCCTTTTCATCCATATCCCTCGCCCAGATGATGAACATGGCAGCGGCACCAGAATCCCAAAACCCCTCCCTGATCCTCCGAGCCAGATGAAGCTGGATCACTTTATTCCTTAGACCGAGATCTCGACATCTTACTCCGACTAGAAATAAACCTACTAAGACGCCGAGGTCGAAATGGTAGGTCTGCTTGCCTTCAGAAGAAGCTGTGAGCCTGGGGAGGACCCATTCGGAAAGAGTGACGATTTTCCGGAATTCGGAGAAATATTGATCGAACGCTGTCTGCGTGGTGAAGAATGCACTGGTGAGCATTATTGGGCCCATGATCGAGTGTATCTTGAGAAGAGCTACTAAAACTTGCTCCTCTTCCGTCCCAGTCGATTTCATCGTTTCAAACACTCTTGCCGATGCTTTTGTCCACTTCCTAATATCCTCGCAGTACCTCATACACGTAGGAAACAGCTCAAATGGCGGCTCTTTTGGGGTACTAAAGATATTTCCACCGGGGAAGATATTCACACAATTTTCATACGGGGATTCGCCGTGCATAAGCGGTCCACACATCTCAGCGGCCTTGCCCTGCCCCAAAACCATCACAATAAAGTGATAGTTACGCCTCATGATCAACATCCAGAAATTATACGCCGCCTTCAACGTCTTAAATTCCACCGGAATATGAGAGATCGATGCATCGGCACTCTGTATGACATCTTCATGCATCCGAAGCGGTCTCCCATCCCTAAAAAACAAAAGCTGTAGATCAAGACTAGAGAAAGCAATCATGAGATCCTCTTCAATGCGGTGATCCTGCCATTCTTTACTCGGGTTGCAGCCCGCATGATTGGGCAAGTGCTCTCGCATCCAGGAATGCAGAAGCAGAAGCCCACTCTCGACGTTCACCACCGCGTTGTTCATCTGGTTCGTCAGAGTCTCGAAGCAGAATACGAGGATGCACGCAATCAACGCTTTCTGTATATCTTTTTTCCCATCCGCAATTGTCTTTCTCATCCCCTGTAGAGCCTTTTCGTATTGTCGTAACGCGTAGGAGAAATCGGGCGTGTTTGTAGGCCGTAGCTGAAGATCCTCCGCGAGATTATCTGGACCGTGAGTGATCTTCTTCATGGCTCCAAGAGCTATAATGGCGTGTCGAATGAACGGTTCCGCCTCACCGACTTGGGGAATCAGTTGGTTCCATAGAGAAGTCTTGAACGGTCCTTTGATCTGGTGTGCCATCTCGTCACAATATATTCGGAAACAGCGCCCTTCCTGCTCGTCTTCAAACAGTCGCGCCGGTTGAATCGCGTTGATAGCCGAACGTGTCACTAATGGAAGTATCGATCGCTGGTTTCGAGGTCTCAGATGTTTTGATATTCGAGGTGGCCCTTTGGGCGCGGGGTAGCCATCGCATTCGACCCCGAATTTGACACATCGCTGGCAGTCTGGCTTCGCTTCGTCGCATTTGACTCTTCGATGTCTGTGCTCATACAGGTCAGAGGAGAGGCTTTTTGCGAAAAAGAACTACCTGCTTGCATGTATAACACCCGGTCTTGACCTTCGATCTCCGCCTCGGTGCAACCTCGACTCGTGGTACCTCTAATGATGGGCTGGCTGACCGCAGCTGCAGACCATGCTTATGGAACTGGGCGAGAGGAACTGGTTTGCTATCTGACGATGATGCCATAGTTCACGAGAAGTACGAAAAACAGAAACATAATGAGAGCAGAATAGAATAGGGAGAAGAGGAGTTTGCATTGAATTGGGGGAAGAGTCTCACATGTCGTCCAGCGAATCCCAACAGGGATTTGTGCTCGGCGGCTTACATGCTGACACCAAGAACCAGCCCGGCCCATTACAGGCAGGAAATCGGCAGATGGGCAGGCATGGGTCAACTCTCAAAAATATGTGGTTGTAGCCGCTGCTGTGCCTCAAAGCTGATAGTTTGACGTTGTTCTGTGGTGCAAGATTCGCAGATGCAGCTCTCGGCAGAGGTTGCATTAGGCATGAATGCCGGCCGTTGTTGCGGCGGCAACATCCTGCAGAACTACCTTGATACTATAGCGCGTTTACTTCGCTAGCGACCGCTGTTAATTGTAGAAAGCAGCAGCGACTGTTCGGTCTAGCTCCAAACAAAGGTCTCAATGGCAGACTTGAATTTCTTTTCTAGATTACAAGATCCGCGAGCCGAAGTGCGCTTCCAACATCTGAAGGAAAAGGGAAGACTCCTTTTTATTTCCTTCTGCAGGACAAGTCTGTACTCTTCCTGGTCGCAAATGGCCGGGGCAGGCCGTAACGTAAGCAACTAGTCGAGCCCGTTTTACCTCTCAGTATGTAACCATCCTACTCACCTCCTGCTCTTCATTCCACTAGAACAAAATCATCACTTTCTTAACCCTAACAAGATTCATTCATCTCGAGCCCAGGGCACTAGCGCACCCCGTAGACCTACTCTTCAGCCATCAGCACCCCATTTACGCCTCGAAAGCTCTTCCGGAGAGTTGAAATCGGATAGATTCCGCGTGTTTAGTGAGTTCACAGCTGTTGGACTAGTCAGCATATCGGAAATAAGATTAGATTTCGCACTTCCCCACTTTAGAGTAGGATTGTTGACATCGCGTCAGTGCATCAAACGAAAGGCTTCAAACGAAAGGCTTCAAACTTTACCCCAAGACCACGTGATAGAGCACAGCCATTCGGTTCAGAACCTCCACGATAAGAATCGAAGGCATTTTTTCTTGTTATAACCCCTCAAGGCGTTTATCTGCAACCTCATGACCGAAGTAAAGGGCTGAGCTCAAATGAAAGCTTCTACTTCCCTTGGCATCTCCTCGTACTGTGGTGGCACAACCGATCAGAGAGCCTTGTGAGCTCGCTACTGGGCCAAGCAGTCGTGTTGACAGCCACCACCCAATAAGCCACAACACCAAATCGAACAAAAAGGCTTGATGAGCCCCCAAAAACAACACCCGCAAGGCTGTCACGGCTGGGAGATGATCCTATATGTTTGCCCGGGTGCACCTTAATTGTTATGCGTTCTTGTGTTTCAAAGTATCCGCTTTGTGTTTCGTTTCTATGTGCAACACCCAAGCCTTTTATTACCCCTGTTAAATATGTTGACATTCTCGCTTTCTGTGCTTCGAGTAGTTTTGGTGTTTGGTTTTGGTGTTCAGGCTAGCCCGGCCACGTCGCGACCGACTTCAGCTTCTGATTCTCACATTGCTTCCGCTGCTGGTCCACAGCCAACAACACCTCCTGAAGCAAATCTCATCGACACCCGTCTTTTGGAACTCAAGGAGCGTCAACTCTACGGAGACATCTGCGGATATGCATCTGGAGACATTCGTAAGCAGCCTGCTGATTATCGCCACCCCAGAATCTTTCTGACCCTCTACAGAATTCCCAGTCACTTGCGCGATGGGCATGGAATGTGCTGTAAATTACTATCTCGGAGCCATGGGATGCTGTCCAGCAGGCTATCTACAATTCTGCCAACTCGCAACCGCATGTGTCGACTACGCAAATCTCGGAAATTGTGATTTCGCCTGCGAAGCAAATTACGCTATCGGGAAATGGTATGCAGAACATTTCTCCTCTTGGATCAAAAGCTAACGCGGAACAAGCAACGACTATGCATATCCATACTGCGCTACTTTCCGCTCGATAGAGGGTGCAACGACACTACAGGGATATCAATGTGCTGCAACACCGGGTATTCTCATACCGGTTGAGACGACACTTGCTGCTCAAGAAGGCGAACTTGTTCCACGTCCTACTGATACGCCAATCATCAATACTATTACCGAGACGTATATCCCTCCTGGTAGTGTCACTGCTGCGCCTATTGTCAACAACTTTTTCTATGATAATTCGACGGCGAATAAGACGGAGGTTAGGTCTCCGTTGGAAGAGAAGAAGGGAAGTGGGGGTTTGACGAAGGGAGAACTTGCGGGGATTATCGTTGGATCTGTGGTTGGTACTTTTACGATTATTGGGGTGCTTATACAGTGTTGTTGTAGAGATTGATTAATGCGCGAAGTTTTTTTGTTTTATTTTGGCACGGCGTTACGGTAAAGGGATCTTACTTGGTAGGGGTTGTTTGTTCTGGAGTTGGAGGCAAGGAAGGAGTCCGGAATATTTGCTACAAATAATCGCTACCCTGATTTGACTTTCGAATGCTGTATTTTAGAGAATAAGATTCCTGCGTCTAGAGTCCCAAGTTCAAGACTGCTTCGGTCCAAATGGTAAGTAATTCCTTATGTTGCTGTTCGTACCGAGTTACTGTTCATTGCCTTTACCTTTGGGACTTAGGTATTGTCGTATAAATGATTCGATCATACCTGGAGGCCGGAAGTCGATTACAGTTGCTGCGCAATATTGCTACGTTGTGGAATTCCCGACTCAGTGATGACTGCAACTGAACGAACCGAGAAGTAACCGAATGCGAACGCTTTATATGCGGCCTGAACCATTTTTGTCAGAATTGATAGTAAAAATGCGTCACGAAGAAAAGTATTATGACAGAGTGAGCCGTTGTCGTTCATGTCAGCTGATAGACTATGGGTGGAGGTGAAAGAGGTTTAGAGTGTGAAGTCAGAATCGCTGACGTCGGAATCGAAAGGCAAGTTTGCTTGGTTGTACTTGACTACACGAGGCTAGCTGGCCGAACATAAACAGTCTTTGATTGGCCACCTCTCAATCCTGAAGGTTATAACTTCTCCACTTCGTAAGTTCTGGTACACTTTCCCATAGTCTGTCGATGTACGACATCTGAATGCCTCACATGAGCTTGTGAACCACTTTTTAGCCTTCAACGGGCAGACCTCGACCTTGATCACACCGGGGATTCTTCCGAAATATGGATTAGCACGCATTTATGTTTCCTAATGCATTTCCCGTATGGGGTTCCGTGTTGGGGAGTAGCTGTCATGGGCAATTATATATGAAACATAGATGGCCCCCAAGTAGGGTGTCCAAGTTCAATCTAAAGCCATTCGTCCACCTTCACAAATGTTCACGATAAACTCGGACATCAGATACCACTTCTCTCTCCTTACAAACCTCATCATCGCTCAACATGTCCAAGGCAGAGCGCTCAGTTGCTAGTCAGCAGGGAAGTATTAATTCCTCCAAAGATCTCGCTGACATCGCTACTGAGCCTCAAAACTTTATTGAGCGTATTCTAAAGCCATCTACCTACGTCCCCCGGTACCCAAAATGGATGATAGGCGCGCCACTTCTTTGGTTAACATGCTTCTTCGGATCATTGGGAGATTCTCTCTTTGGATATGACCAAGGTATTATGGCTGGTCTGCTGGTCAATGAAGTTTTTATCAAACGATTCTTTGGTAATCATGGAGGATCTGATGGAACCACTGAGGGAATTAATCCCAATCTTATCGGTGAGTCAATCCTTCACTCCAGGAACTTGAAGGACTTTGTTCATTTTAATTTTCTCAAGGTATCACCGTGGCTTGTCTTCAACTCTCCGCTGCCATTGGATCTCTGACTGCTGGCTACCTCGGAGACATCATGGGAAGGAAGAGATGTGTTAGAGTTGGTGGGTTTATCTATATTGCCATGGCTTTGGTTCAAGGATTCGCTCCAAACTTGGCCTGTTTCATTGCTGGACGAACTATTCAGGGTCTTGGCGTCGGTTTCCTCTCCATGACTGTGCCTGTCATCCAAACCGAAATTGCCGCTCCCCATAGAGTAAGCCATTTCCATTCCACTTCTTTGAATAAATCCAATAATCTTCTGTCTAGCGTGGTCTCATGGTTGGCATCGAATACACTTTCCTGATTGGTGGTTATATGCTTTCCTGCTGGGTTGATTATGGCTTCAACTTTCTCCTTCCAAGGAACACCTCGTGGCAGGGGCCCTTCTTTGTCCAGGTTGGGCTTGCGTTAGTTCTCTTCTCAATGTCCTTCTTCTTGCCAGAGACTCCTAGATGGCTAGCTCGTAATGGATTCGAGCAAGAAGCTCTCCAGACGGTCGCCGATCTTCATTCGGCAGGTGACACCAATGATGACGGTGTGAAAAATGTTTTCATGGAAATTCAACAAGCTGTACAGTACGAGGCGACAATGGGAAAGGCTGGGTATCGGGTCAGTTCAGCGCTCTAGCAATTTATTGGTTTGATGTTAACAATGTCGTAGGAAATGTTCACAAAGTATCGTAAAAGGACTTTGATGGGCATCACAGCCCAGATCTTCGCTCAGTTGAACGGAATCAACGTCATCTCGTTTTATCTGCCTTCCTCGCTAGCTGCTGCTGGATTCGATGAACGAAGGTCACTTTTCTTCACCGCAGGCAATGCAGTCATCTACACTTCTGCCACAATTCCAACTTGGTGGTTGGCCGACCGATGGGGCAGACGACCCCTTCTGATCTGTGGAGGTATCGGAATGGCTATTGCTTTGAGCATCATGTGCGTTTTCAACGAATCAAGTGGACTTAGTGTGACCACTCAAGCCAATGGGATTTTCTCCTTTGTCGTCATCTACAACGCGATCTTTGGTTGTACATGGGGTCCGATCCCATGGCTCTTGCCCGCCGAGATTTTTCCACTTCGTGCGCGAAGCAAAGGAATGGCTCTCGCTACGTGTTCCAACTGGTATGTATCCATCTTCCAGACCTCAGTTATTCCAATCAACGTGACTTCGTTAAAAGTGCTAACACAGTTATAGGATGTTCAACTTCATCATTGCCATGTCGTCACCAGCAGCTTTCAACGGTATTGGCGGCTACTACTACGTCATTATCGCCGGCTTCTGCTTATTCTCATCTGGCTTAGTCAAACTTTTCTATGTGGAGACTGCGAACCATACTTTGGAAGAGATAGCGTTGGCCTTTGGAGACAAGGCTTTCATGGTGGATGATGAGCAGGTCGTAGCTAAAGCTGATTTGCTGAGCCAACCATCTGTAAGGGCTGGTGGTGTTTGAGTGGGAAGTTGCTTGTGTACCTTGGGCATTCCTTGTTGCGGCGGCGTTCTTTGCGATTTATGATCTTAAATGGTTTCTTTTTTTTTCCTTTTTTGGATATTCCATCAATTTCCAGTTGGAAGTGTGAGCAGCCACGCGCCTTCGTCTGTGATTTCAAAATACCAAACATCATGAGCGTATTTTCTCGATGATATAATCTATCAAAAAAATGATTAAACTTTTGGTTCTTAGCTATTACATATTGATATTATCTCATTTTTCAAGGGATCAATTTAATTTGATGATTCATTGCGTTTAAGGAGGCTTCAGCTCACATACACGTCAGTACATTGAAGACCGCTGTTCAGAAAACATTGCAATTTATATCTTACAACTGTACTGATATCAGGATTGGCGACTCAAATTCAACTCAAGAAAATCACGGACTGCACTAGACCTCATCATTATAATCTCCGGGAGACGGCGGTGGTGTAACATCCTCAACCGAAGTAGCTCCTAGAATCGACGGCGGCGTGACTACAACTGATTCTACTGTTTCCACTCTCTGAACTGTAACTCAGCCACCTTCTTCCCCCCCAGCTCCGATCTCATCCTCTCAATATTCTTATACCGCAAATTTCTCGCCTCGCAAACCTCCTCCTCCATCGTCCCCCAGTTAAGTGCCTGATCCAAGAGCTTCCTATGTAATCTCTCCGGTGTCTCCTCATGAAAATCGTCGAATGAGGGCTCGGCGAGGAACAAATATACTCACTTCTCGAGACCGCAGATAGAGTAGAATTGTTCCCCCCCGCTCATCATAGCCGCAATCTTGGTGGAAAGTGTGACCACGCGATAAACTGACAGCTGGTAGGGGTTCATCGTCTCTTGCCAGTTATTTACCAGCGGGACCCAGAGTTCACTCCGTCGCTTGATCTTCTCGGGACCAAGCACACCCACTGGAGGTTCTACAATAGCACGGGGCCAATACAACGCACACGCGGTTTCGTAGTCATAATAATACTGTAACTGTACGTTCCCACGCTCCCAGCATTGGGGAATCGCCACACGAGCAGGTGAACAACAGTCGATAGGCGGAAGGTGGAGGATCATGAAAGTTTCTTCTTTGTGAAGACAGCTGGTTACGCGCTGCATTTTCTCTTGGATGTGCCCGCAGTTAATTAGCGTAGAAAGAGAAGAAGTGCTTCCATTCGTTCCCGCCGTCAGGGTGTTCGATTATGTTGGGGCTTATGGTTGCTGAGTAATTTCTAGGTAGGTTGGAGATTGAGATGGTTGGCGGCTACACAAGATGAGATTGAGTTCTGTAAAACTCGAAGCTCCGAGTTAAGTTCATCTGGTGATTCCGGCTGCAATTTTGATTTCTCTGAACAACGAGGATAGCATTCTGTTGTGTGATGCGTATGGAAAATATGAGTTCCGAAACAAGAATAATAATACCGACAGCGCCGCCTTTCCAGGGTTCTAATGAGAACTTGATTTGCTCACATCTCTTTGTGAGGATTGATTTGGCTCTGGATCTTGAGTATGGGAGGGTCCGAGTGAATGGGGAAATGTAACACGACCCATGCGGCGACCGTCGATGCAAAAGACAGAACTATTTCCTAGCAAATCCAACTGTGGAGAATATTTGATGAGAATTGAAGCAAAAAAAATTAATTAAAAAGCCACAATTGAGTCACGAGGAATAAGTTGACATTTTCTAAGGATTTTCACAAGTGAAGCAATCCAAAACCGTGGGTTTCTTTTATCCAGGCTGCTGACTTTTGATACCTAAATGAGAGACTTCGGTGCGTCTTTTTAATCATCCAATTACAATAGAAAGTTCTCAGTACCTATTTCCATGCATTGTAGACCACTTTCCACTACTCTCTCCTATTCTTCATCCAACTCAGGATAATGGCGATAGATTCCCATGCCATAAGCCTGTCTCCTCTCGCTTTCAAGGTACTTTTTGATGTTAGGGCGCCCCTTGACCCTCTCGTAAAGTACAAAGACTTTCGTGAATTTCCCCTCTTTCTCGATCCGCTTCATGGCGTTTGGAAACGCGTGTTTGACCCCATCAATACATTCTACTCACAGTCAGCAACTCTGTATCACTACAAGCAAGACGGGTACGGGTGCTCATCAAAATGAAAAACAAGTCAAGAACGGGCCAGACTTACGGAATAGAACCAAATCCGCATAAGTTAAGTGTCCACCATAAAGCCATTCGCCTCCCTTACTGGCCTCCCCACCCAGCACTCTCTCAAAATACCCCAAGAACTTCGGCAACCTATTCTCCAAATAATCGCCCGCCTTCCTCTTCGCCTCAACTTTCTGATCCTCGTAATATAGCCCCGAAGCAACGGGATGATGCACATCATGCGGCTCATTGCTCAGCCCATCAAGTGCCGTCAACGCCAGCTGATTCACGTGATATACCCCGCCTTCATCCTCCTCAGCCATAGGAACCAGACCGAGTTTTGGACCGAGATAGAGCAAGATGTTGGGTGTTTGGCAGATGATTACGGAGCCGTGCTTGAGGATTGGAGGGGCGCAGATTGGTGGGTTGAGAGCGTCGCCGTGGTTGGATAGCGAGATCTGGGCGAGGACCGTGTCCATGCCTTTGGGGCATTGGGCGGTGTCTGTGTATGGCGTGTTCGACTCTTCGAAGGCGAGTCGGATGTGCTCACCGCGTCCGGGGAGACCTGGCCAGTAGATCAGCTCGTAAGGAGTGTCGTCTTTGGTGGTCTTTTGACGCTTGGAGGAGGGCTGAGAAGTGGCCATTTTGATGGTGACGGAGGTGGGGGTTGTTCGTTGTTGGAGTAAGAAATGAATTGATTTGCGAGGAGCCTTGATATTATTCAGATGAGTTGAGAGTGACGATCTTTTCAAAACCTTCATAGACTGAGGTTGAGTTAATGTTTTGTAGTTCAGATAAAGCTGAGGCGGGGCAAGACTGCAGTGCTGACGTTCAGCCCCGTACTATACCCCACACGACTTGGCTTCTATATTTACGTTACAATAAAATATCCTAGCTCGTAGTAGATCTCGGTAACTGCTTCTAGTAGGAACATTAGAACTTATTTAGCCTAGAGATTTGTCTCTTCATACTTAGGTAAGCTTTCCTCTCTCATCTAAGGTCTCAGCACGTACGCTAATTATTGTCTATCCCTTCTATCTCTATATTTTTTCACCCGCGACTAGTTCAGTCCTGCCACTGCAGACTATCTGCATCTCGACTTATCTGACGCAGGATTGATGGCATCTGTCAACACTTCCCTCGAAACCAGTAGCAATACCAAGTCTACTGCTGCAGGGTCCTGCTTACTTCTCATGAGTGGAAAGACCGGGCGGCTGCCAGCCGAGATAGCATGTCGGCTCGAAGACACAACAATACAGTCTGATTGCTAAGGTAGTCAAGCAAAGACAAGCCAAAAGATGCCCATATTGACAAAATTTGTCAACTGCAGAATCATGATCGCACCTGTGGCTGGTCCAAGCTAGACTGCCATAGACTTGAACAATCTTGCCTCTCAGCGGAACTGATGTCTTTACGAATATATTCTCGCAATACTCGGGCTCGGGAATTCGTGATGGTTTTGAGGAATGTTGCGAGTGAGGAGAAAGTGTATGCGCGGATAGGGGTTGCAGAGCGTCCTAGTGAAGAGTTCTGGTTACGTCCCGAGTCCTTGAACCAAGGGTTATCAAGATTGTATGATCCTAAAAATCGAACAAGGCCAGGTGATGCTAAACAAAATAATCTCCTACTAGCACTGAGAGCCCCTAGCTAATCACTCAATATAATTGCTTCCAGAGTATGTACGCGAGACAAAACAAGGGGTTAAGCTCCTCAAAAGTACGTGTATAAGCACGAATGGTTCAAAAGACAACCAACCCACTATCCGAAACTTTGACTTCATCGACGAGATATGCTGCGACTAATCAGGTATGATTGCGCCGCCATGGTGGACTGTTACTAACATTATATCCGATAGTCTCAGCCCCGTGGCTTGATCAGAATAGGGTTGAGACTCCACGGACGGTCCCATACTTCTCATCTTGTGTATCACCACTTGACTAGAAATTCTTAAAAACGAGAAGAGTCTATTACTATGTGCTACTAATTAGCATAAAATACCTAACGGAAAAATTCATGTGGGCTCGGATGCACCACGCGATGTTGTCAGCGTCACAGCATCGATCAACGTAACATTCAACCGATGAGAGCTCGACTTACCGAAAAAAAGCAGTGACCCTTCTCCCTGTGGGTACCTGCATCAAAAGCAAATTTGCAAAAGACAACAATACACGGAAAATCCCACAAGCTGAAAAATCGGGACGACGTGTCGATATTGTGGCGTCCAGTAGCCAAGTCTAGGAATGCTTCGCTAGACATAAGCTTCTGGTATCTCCGACGCCGTGCACCAACCTTGCAGCGATATCGTTGCCGCTTCCCTCTTTCGATATATTGACAGTAACTTTTGGGCGTCTGCTTTGTTGTTTCTTTGGATGGTACAAAAGGAGCTGAGAGCTGTGGCTTCCACAATCTTTGACCACGAAGGTGGTGAAAATGCGATTAACTAAGTTAGGATTATGCGCTGTCCCTGGGACTTAGCTATAAATGCGGTTCTCCCTCGATTATTGTTCATTGCATCACATCGAACCCGGGGTCTTAACCGTCTCCTGCTTTGTTCTCGTCTAATTCTCACCCCCGCACAATTGTAACATGAAGATCTCTACAACCACAGCAGTGCTCGGCCTACTGGGCCTTGCATCTGGGAGAACTATCACCGTCACCAAAACAGGCGGCTTAACGATCCAACAAGCCATCGAAAAAGCTCACCCCGGAGACAAGATCGTCGTCGAAAAAGGCGAATACAACGAGCAACTGACCATCTCGAAAGGACTATCACTCGTCGGCCACGAAGCTACACTTTCCCCTCCCAGCACCGCCGTCAACAACACTTGTTCCGGTCTCGCAGGACCAGCACTCAATCTCGACCCAGAACACACCCCCAACATCCCCAGCGAGGCAGGTATCTGTATCACAGGCACCGGGGTTCATCTCGACGACTTTCCCGGCCGCGAGCATCGCAAGTTCCAATCTGTAGACAGCAGCGTGAAAGGTGTGATAGTCACCGGCTTCACCGTCAAAGACTTCTCTGGCATCGGCATCGCTGTCGTCGGCGCACGCGACACTGTCGTCTCTGGAAACACACTCATCAACCATAACTGGTATGGTATGCTGGCAGTTGGATCCGTCAACACCGAGTTCAAGAAAAATGGCGTCGTTTCTACGCCCCTTGAGAACCCCAGCATCCGCCTCATCGGTATCTGCATGGATGATAAGAATCCTGCGAGTGTTCATGATAATGACATCGATGGGTACTGGCTTGGTCTCTGCGTCCAGACGAGCGGGATGAACGTCTACAAGAATAAAGTACACAATACTTGTATTGGCGCTTTTGTCGACCCTGGCGTCGATGGAGCTAAAGTACACGATAATGAAATTTCTCATGTTGGCGCCAACTGCAAGGACAATGGTATTTTCGGTAATGCGCCGGGATACCAGTTCAGCTTTGGCATTGGTATATTCGGAGCGAGGAATACGCAAGTGAAGAATAATGTCATCACAGATATGCATCGGTATGGCGTTTGGATCTTGGATCAGAATGGACTTGCCAGCGGGAATGTGATTGAGAAGAATACTATCAATACGCTGTCTAGTCCGGTGGATCCAGAAGATATTGACATTGAGAATGATTCTGCTGGGAAAGGGAATGTGGTGAAGAAGAATAACGTTTGTGTCACTTCGTTTCCGGCTGGGCTATGCTAGTGAGAGGTTTGAGAGAGATAGCTGTGTGTATTTGAGTGGTCGTAGTATATTTCCTGTCCTAAATTCACGCCATTTGGACCTGAGTGGTCCCCGTTTGATGAATTTGTTATCTGAGTGAGCAGTCATCATGCAAGTGGTCGTTCTCAAAATAAGTCCTATGCAGTGCTTGAATACCACGACTGATCATGGATAAGCCTCCTAATTTCATTATGTACAGCTGTCTGCGAGTCAGCTCGCGTCAATCTTGAGAATTGATTAGATCAACAGATGTAATCAATTGTTGAAATCAAACTCAGTGTCTCAAGCGCGGCAATTGACATTCATTCTTGCGTAGAGAGAGTCGCAAGTCGAACATAAAACATCGGCAAAGTCATGCACATTGATCATAGTTCGTTCTGAATTGAATGAGGTGAAGATAGTAATTGTTGATATCGTCTCGCTAGTTTAAGCAAGCGAGAAAGGATATGGAGCAGGCGAGAACCTACGACTTTCTCGAAACAAGAACATTGGTGTAATCCTGGAGCACGACCTAGCCGAGACCAATTAAGTCACTACCGAAGCTTTCTGTGACAAAACAGAGATAGCTAGCAGACCTTGTTAGAACGTTCGTCGACAACTTCTTGATACCTATCCCTTCTTCACTCACGTGATGAGGAAACCCAAGCGGGCCGAAAAGCGCCGGAAGGCTAAACTGCCCGAAGCTCTGCCTTTAACCCCACCATGATCTCAACTTCACTCTATCAATTCACTATTGCAGCAGCCAGGCGCCCGCTGTTATGAAATTACTTTACCCTCACGACAGTACAAGATCATCTTCTCACCTCAGCTTTTACAAATCGTCAATATCACCAAACATCCATCACTAGTGACGATCAATCGCCTCACCAAGTCTGGACACCAAACAGGACCCTGCTTCTGTCCCGTCCCGCAGCTTGACATCACCGCCGCTGCCAGCTCCCGTCTCTTCGCACGGCAGGGCACATCGTCGCATCATACCTGCCATATTTCATATAATCCTCCGAGCACCCGATGTAAAAACCATACGCCATGTCCTCATTCCCACCCTCCCACTATCTCTCGGCAGCCTCAACCTCCCCTCACCACACTACCAATTCCCCCAAACGCAAACGCGGCCTCCCAGCTATATCTACTATCCCACCAACACCACCGCGCTCCTCGCCCGCACCAGACAACGACGACGATATGCGCCTCAGCACGACCATACCAGGCGTGACAGTCATTAGGCATGAAGAAGAGAGGGAAGCAGGCGCAAGCAGTCCGCGCACGAAAGTAGCGTATAACTTCCAAGGACTACGTTTAGAAGACGCAGGTTCAGTCGCGAAGTTTAATCTTGATGGACCTGCGCCGAATAAGAAATCTGCGGGGGCTTTTGGAGTGGATGCGGCGTTTGATGATGAGGTTCCTGGAGATGTGGATTTGCACATGGATGGGGATGGGAGTGGGGATAGAGAGGAAGACCAGCAAGTCGCGAGGAAGAAGGTTAAGATTGTGAGGCAGAAGAAGAGGGTTGAAGTTCCGGAGACGCCGCAAACCAAGCATGTGGGCGTTGGGAGGAGGAGGGATGAGGAGGGGAAATTTGGAATATTTATTGGGGAGGAGCGGACGGTTGATCCGGCGATTGAGAGGGCGGCAAGGGGAGTGACATTGAGCAATAGTGTGGATGAGATGGTTTTTACGAGTGGGAGTCGAGGGTTAGGGGTTGGGGTTTCAGGTGGGGAGGGGGGATTGGGAAGCTCGTATCCTTCGATTAACAGATTGGCGCAATCGAAATCGAGAAAGAAGAGAGTGGGCACACCACCGCCGAGCGGAAGTTTCGACGAGGCAGAGGTAGAGGGAGAGGCTATGGATGAACAGGGGAATGGAGAACAGTCGTTGACGTGGCATGATGATGAGATCACAGGCCATAATCCAACGGATCCAGACGATGACGGAGAGGGCATCAATGGTATTGGTTTCCGACCTACGCCCGCGGAAGCTTATGCTAGGACGCAGAAGAGGAGACAGCAGATGGCGGAGTATAGGAATAGAGAGGCGAGAGAAGCCAGGAAAATGAGGAGTGAGAGGCGGAGGGGGAGTGAGATGTCAAAAGCGAGTAAAGAGGAGCAGGAGACTGCTAGGAGGGTGAGGTTTATGGAGGCGGAGGCCAAGACTGTTGTCTCGACTTCGTAGTGATGGTTTAAACATGCGAATTGGGAATGGGATCCGCGTAGGACATGTTACAGAGCTCGACTTTTTGCTTTGTTGGAAATTGCAGAGACCAATTTGTTGGTCGAGAAGCGAGGCGTTGTTTTGGTTCAAAGTCTGTATTCAGACGGGATGAATGGGTGCAACGGCGATTGCAAGGTGTATCTTATATACAGCGGATATCTACTACGCGATCGGTTCATATACAAAATCATAATACATAAAGTAGTACATTCCTGCTCTTCTTCTGTCTTCGCATACACTTTTCCGCTTTCCTCCCTTCCCCTAAACCGCCCAAACTACCAAACCTTCCACCAACTCTTCCTCCTCTCCTCCTCGGCCCTTTTATCTGTTTCCTCCTTCGCCCTCCTCCTCTCCTCCCTCTTTATCTTCGCAGCAGCTTCCTTCTCGGCTTTCTTGCGGTCGATGATCTCGACTGCGCGCTTCATGTGTTGGCGCTCTAAGCGGCGTCTGTAGAGGCAGAACTCATAATTGGCGAAAGAGGCAAAGACGAACGTTCCTACTGCCCAGTTGGCTGCTTTGGGTATTGGAGCTATGGGATGTTAGTTGTTGCAAATGGATGGAGATGTTTCTCTAAGTGCAAGCAGTTGCAACATGATTCCAAGACTTCAATACCACTTGATAGAACTCAAGATCCCTCTGGTCAATTGAACCAATGGGAAACAGAACATGCTGGAATACAGACAGAAACAAACGCATGATTCGAGGGATAGGAGAGGGTACACCCACCACCCCAAAGCGCCCTCACACCACCGACCCCAAATGCCCCTCCAATACCCATCAACAGACTCTCCCTCACACACGGATACATATGCACTTGCTTGAAATCCTGCACCCTCACTGTCTTAATCGCGCTCGCCAACGTCGGCGCCTCCTTCTGTCCCCCCGCCGTATTCTGCCCCGAGCCTTCTGGTAATGCATTCGCGGATGCGGGCGGCGCGTTGAAGACTTCGTAGACTTTGGGGGAAGAGGAGGATATGTGCTCTGGGGGTGAGGTGGCGCCTGGTGGTGGACCACGAGGGGGACTCGGGGTAGGGGATGAGGAGTCTCTGGTGTCGCCGGCCATCTTTGTGGAGTGGTGATATAATGTTTGCTTGCAGGGTAAATATAAGGATGGAGGAGCTGTGCTGGGTGAGTGAGTGGTGGAGCGATGTCAATGTGCATCGAGAGACTTCCTGGCTGCCGCTCTTAGTGCGAGGCTGAAAATCTACATGCAAGGCTGAGAGTTCAGGGGGTTCTCGGTTAGATTGTTTAAGTGGTAGAACGCGACTTTGAATCTCACGCGTACCGCGATTTCTCTACGCGCTCGGCCTGGGCTTTGGGAACTCCATCCATATTCAAACTTCATAGCACCACATCCCACCTCAATACTGCCAACTCAAGGCCCGTCCTTTAGATACCGGGAATTGGATTTCCAATTGCAGATTTTAATTGAAGTTGCAAATTACAAAGAATCCATCCCATGCCAATTCTTTAACTAGAATTGCGCCCCTATCCTCCTACAACCTCTCTACCCACGCCTCGCCACCCACGCAGTCCTAAACTGCGAATACCCTCACCATGCCCGGCGGCCCACGAATGCCCAAGAATGGCTACCGCCGCGGCGGAAAGCAAGCCTACCACGGCCCACGAAAAGCAAAGACATTCACAGCATCCAAAGGCAACGAAGCGACCTCGTCGGACGAAAAGCGAGAAGCTACCCGCCTCGCCCACTCCATAGACGAAGCGCAGGGCTTCGCACGCTACGAGTCCGGAAAGAAGAAGACGGGTTGGCTGGTCAATGTCAAAGCTACCTCTGTAGAAGACCCGAAGATCGCGGATGGGCGCGCGGCGCTGGATTGTTACTTCCTGGAGGATGATGGGGGAACGTTCAAGGCAACGCTGGAATATGATCCATATTTCCTGGTGGCTGTTAAGAGGGGTCATGAGGCGGAGGCGGAGGAGTGGTTGAAGAGAGCACCTGGTGGAGGGGTGGTCAAGAGTTTGAAGAAGGTCGAGAAGGAGGATCTGCAGATGCCGAATCATCTTCTGGGCTATAGACGCACGTTCTTTGAGCTGCGCTTTGCGAACGTGAGTGATCTGCTTGCGGCTAGGAGGGATATCATGCCCATTGCGGAGAAGAACAAGAAGAATATGAATGCGATGGATACGTATGCTGAGGTTGCTAGGTATGTTTCCTTCGCTGTGAAACTTTGCTGTGGAGAAGGCTTAGTGAAGGGCTGCTTTGGAGAGTGACTGATGAGAAATAGTGCAAATGCTGGCTTTGACCTCTTTGATGATGACCGAGATGACGAACGACGACTTAATGTTTCTGTGGCCGATGCGAGCGATTTCATTGTGGATATTAGAGAATGGGATGTACCATATCATGTACGGGTAATGATAGATTTGGGTATATTTCCTTCTAAGTTCCACCTCTCGAACCATGGCTAAGTTATGCAGATATACGGACGGGGAAATGGTACTCGGTCGAGGCGAAACACGGCGTTACAACCATGAAATGTTTAGAGGAGCGGCTGGAGCGTGCGGACCCAGTGGTTATGGCATACGACATTGAGACGACGAAATTGCCTCTGAAATTCCCGGACGCAACTATCGATCAGATTATGATGATATCGTACATGATCGACGGCCAGGGTTTTCTCATTACGAATCGAGAGATCGTTTCAGAGGATATCGAAGATTTCGAATATACGCCCAAACCGGAATACGAGGGCCCCTTTATGATTTTCAACGAACCAGATGAGAAGGCTGTTATTGAAAGATTCTTTTTACATATCAAAGAGGCCAGACCGACAGTTATTGCAACTTACAACGGAGACTTTTTCGACTGGCCTTTCGTGGACGCCAGAGCTAGTGTCAATGGCATTGATATGTACCAGGAAATCGGATGGAGGAAAGGACCAGAAGATCAGTACTGCTGCGACTACAGTGCTCATATGGATTGTTTTCATTGGGTCAATCGAGACAGTTATCTACCTCAGGGAAGTCGAGGTCTGAAAGCCGTTACGACAGCCAAACTTGGATACGACCCGGACGAAATCGACCCCGAGTTGATGTTACGGTATGCGAGCGAGAAGCCCCAGGTACTGTCCGAGTACTCGGTATCTGATGCCGTAGCGACGTACTACCTGTACATGAAATACGTACATCCCTTCATTTTCTCGCTGTGTACGATTATTCCTCTTGGGCCGGATGCTGTTCTGAGGAAAGGAACGGGAACTCTTTGCGAAATGCTTCTCATGGTGCAGGCATACCAGAAAGAAATTGTCCTACCGAACAAGCACGTTTCGCCAAAGGAAGCTTTCTGGGATGGCCATTTACTGGAGTCCGAGACTTATGTTGGAGGTCACGTCGAGAGTATTGAAGCGGGAGTTTTTCGTGCCGATATCCCTGTCAATTTCGCTGTTGATACTACGGCCATCGATGAACTCCTCGTGGATCTGGATGCTGCACTTAAATTCAGTATCACGGTCGAAGAGAAGAAGTCGCTTGATGATGTTACGAATTATGACGAGATCAAACAGCAAATTGCTGATCGGCTACATAGTCTGAAGAAAACTGCGAATCGAAGCGAGCGGCCCCTGATTTACCATTTGGATGTTGCATCTATGTATCCCAACATCATGACAACGAATCGACTGCAGCCAGATTCCATGATCGAGGAAGCGGATTGTGCGGCTTGCGATTTCAACAGACCTGGAAAGACCTGCGATCGGCGGATGCCCTGGGCTTGGAGAGGAGAATATCTGCCTGCCAAGCGAGACGAGTACAACATGATTCGGCATTCACTCGAGAACGAAAGGTTTCCCGGCAAGTGGCCGAACAGCCCGACCAGGACGTTCCAGGACCTTTCGCCTGATGAGCAGTCTACCCTGGTACGGAAACGCTTGCAAGTCTACAGTCAGAAGATCTACCACAAGATCCATGAGTCGAAGACGATTGAGCGAGAAGCAATTATCTGCCAGCGAGAGAATCCCTTTTACATCGACACTGTCTCGGAATTCAGAGATCGTCGGTATGATTATAAGGGAAAGCAGAAACTCTGGAAGGGCAAGACGGAAGCCATGAAAGCCGCAGGTGCATCGTCTGCTGAAATTGAAAGTGGTAAGAAGATGATCGTGCTGTTTGACTCGCTGCAACTGGCCCACAAGGTCATTCTGAACTCCTTTTATGGATACGTCATGCGAAAGGGTTCGCGATGGTATTCTATGGAGATGGCTGGTGTCACTTGTCTTACTGGTGCCCACATCATTCAAATGGCCCGTCAGCTTGTAGAGCGGATTGGTCGACCTCTGGAACTCGACACCGATGGTATTTGGTGCATGTTGCCCGCCACTTTCCCCGAAAACTATGGGTTTACTCTCAAAAACGGCAAGAAACTCGCTATCTCATATCCTTGCGTCATGTTAAATCATCTCGTCCATGCCAAGTTCACAAATCATCAATACCAAACTCTCAAAGACCCAAAGACTTTCCGATACGAAACGCACAGCGACAATTCCATTTTCTTCGAAGTCGACGGCCCGTACCGTGCCATGATTCTGCCTACATCCAAGGAAGAGGACAAGAATTTGAAGAAGCGTTATGCGGTTTTCAACGACGATGGCAGTCTAGCAGAACTTAAGGGGTTCGAGGTCAAGCGAAGAGGAGAGCTGAAACTCATCAAAATCTTCCAACAGCAGATCTTCAAGTTTTTCTTGGAAGGCACGACTTTGACGGAGACTTACACTGCTGTGGCGAAAGTTGCGAATCAATGGCTGGATGTGCTGCACTCAAAAGGTGAGACACTAGCTGATGAGGAGCTGATTGATCTCATTTGCGAAAATCGAAGTATGTCCAAGACACTGGAGGAATACGGAACCCAGAAGTCGACCTCGATTACTACAGCGAAACGACTTGCCGACTTTTTGGGCGAGCAGATGGTTAAAGATAAGGGGTTGAACTGCAAATACATTATTTGCTCAAGGCCCAAAAATGCACCTGTCACTGAGCGTGCTATTCCCGTGGCCATTTTCTCCGCGGAAACGACAGTTAAGCGATACTTCCTTCGAAAATGGCTGAAGGAAGATCCAGCGAATATGGATCCTAGAGCACTTCTGGATTGGGATTACTACCTCGAGCGTCTTGGTTCCGTCATTCAGAAACTTATCACGATCCCAGCTGCATTGCAGAAAGTCCGGAACCCCGTCCCCAGAGTCCCCCATCCGGAGTGGTTACAAAGAAGGATCAATGTCAAGGAAGACAAACTGAAGCAGAAGAAGATGACGGATCTCTTCAAGTCCGCTCCCCTGGACGAGATCACCAATTTAATGGATCCCCGAGCCGCAGATATGGAAGATTATGGTGTCAAGCTGTTGAAGCCCAAAGCGCTTGGAACACAACTCTCACAAGCGACACAGAAATCTCAGAAGCGGAAATCGCCAGAACCAGCTGTTGCTGTATCGATCAATCCGTACGCTGCGCTGCCTGAGAAGATGCCTGTCCCGACGGAAGACTATGAGGGTTTCCTCGAGTACCAGAAACAGAAGTGGAAGATTCAAAAACAGGCTCGACTTCGACGGAGACATCTTTTCGGAGAGTCTCGCGTCAGTGCTCAAAACAACATCGGAGCCACGTTCCAGAACCAGGCCGAGATCACATATAAGAGCACTTGGCAAGTTCTTCAGTTGAGAGCAACGACTAGTCCTGGTGTTGTACTGGCATTCGTACTCATTGACTCGAAGATTCATACATTGAAGGTCAATGTTCCTCGACAGGTATTCCTCAACTTGAAGGGTAGAGAACTTCCGGACATCGAGGTCGATGGGTGCGAGGCTCAGAAAGTCACTCACACGCTCCCAAATGGACATCCATCTGTGCATCTTTTCAAGCTTACTATGCCAGAAAGTGTTTACGTGAACGATGCGCAGAAATTATCGCTCTTGTTCAATCATCCCAGTGTCGAAGGTGTCTACGAGAAGCAAGTCCCACTGAGCATTAGAGCTGTGCTTCAGCTTGGCAGCCTCTGCACTTTCGACGAGACTCAGCCAGGTGTTCTTGGAAAGGGTTTGGAATCCGGTTTTGATCTTTCTGGACTCCGACGTGCTGTCTCGAAAAACCCGTACCTCACACAGTCGCCTATGGCCTACCTGTATCTCTACCACGTCGTTGCTGGTGATCGCCAAGTCTTCGCCTTATTCTCGTCGGCCAAAGAACAAGCCCATATTATCATTCTTCAGAAATCGAAGGACTCCGCTCAGGACCTACCTAACATTGGAAAAATTTACGGCGATATGCTGGCGCGGAGAGAACAGGAAGCTGACGGTCAGGAATGGCAGACTTGCTTCGCATATCAAGAGAAGCTACAGTTTAAGACCAGCCAGGTTACCACTCGAAGGAAAGCTCTGCTAGAAGTTGGCGACATTGTCAAGAAGATGCGCAACGATGAGTCGAAACCATTGATGCTCATCGTCCAATCTCCACAACGACGCATGCTTACCCACGATGTTCCTATTCTGGCAGATTTCCCTGTGTTGCCATTGAAATACGACATCGCGGATAGCAATTTGCCTCCGCTGGGGTGGCAGGCTTTCGTTGCAAAACGACTAGTCAACCATTATCTTAGTCTTGGGTCTTGGATCTTGCATCTTACTGAGCTTGCAAGGTATGGTGATATCCCACTTTGCAACCTTGAGAGAGATGATCCTAGATTCCTGATCGATGTCGCATACGCGAGACGTCTGCAGAAGAACAATGTTGTCTTATGGTGGTCTGGAGGTCCGAGACCAGATCATGCCGGGTATGAGCAAGATGATGTTCTTGGGCCTCTGGAGACTGTTCAGATGCCTTCCGTCAATAACCCTGGGACCTACCCCTCCGTCTGCATTGAGATCGATGTACGCAACCTGGCTATCAACACAATTCTCACTTCGTCACTTATCAATGAGCTTGAGGGAAGTGATTCAATTTCATTCAACCCTGCAGCACCACAAGACGACTCGCCTAGCGATGGCACGAACGTACTATACTCAGATAACGCCTTCGCAACAGCAGGTGTCACTGTTCTCCGCGAGATGGTCAAAGCCTGGTGGACTGAAGCATGCAAGGGAAGCAGCATGGCGGACATCATGGTTCAGCACCTCGTTAGATGGGTTGAGAACCCAGACTCTTTTCTCTACGACCGCTCTCTCCACTATTACGTGCAGATGATGTCCCGGAAAGCTTTCCAACAACTTATGACTGACTTCCGACGTGTCGGCTCACATGTTGTCTTCGCCTCTTCCAATCGCCTTCTGCTCCAAACAACCAAATCCGAAGTCGGCAACGCCTACGCCTACAGTCAATACATTCTCAAATCCATCAAAGCCAAGCCACTCTTCCATTTCCTGGACTTGGAAATCAAGGAATACTGGGATTACCTAGTCTGGTACGATGAGTTCAACTACGGCGGTAAAGCAACCACAGAAGTCGTCGAAGCCGAGAACCAGACTTTGGATTGCATTATGCACTGGCAGCTCAGTAAATTCCTGCCCGTGCCCCTCCAGCCAATCTTCAATGATTGGGTCGTCGAATTTGTCGAGAAAATGCACGCTCTCAAACGTCCCTCACTCGGTTTCTCATCCACCCCCCGCGCAACCCAGATCCCCGTCCGTGATCTCGCAGACGAAAAAGAAGACAAGATCATCCTGGGCAAAGAATTCGAAAAGCCCCTCAAGCGCCAAATCGCCGGCCTGATTCGCCGCCAAAAAGACGAAATGCTCCACCCCGAACTAGCATCTGACTACAGCTTCCCCCTCCTGCCAGGCTCCCACCTCACCCTCTCCAACCCCGCGCTCCAACTCGTCAAATCCCTCATGCAAGTCCTCTCCCTCGACCGCAACATCACAATGGAAGCGCGCCTCCTTCGCAAAGACCTGCTTGCGCTCTTCGAGATCCGCGAATTCAGTACCGAAGCACGCTTCGAGAACCCGTCTGAAAGTCTCAAGATCCAGGGTGTCATATGCGAGAACTGCACTATGAGCCGTGATATCGATTTCTGCCGTGATGAGGATCTCATGCCTTCTGACTCCGACCCGTCCGATAGCTCGGCGACGAGACCCTGGACGTGCACGTTCTGCAATGCGGAGTTTAATCGTCTGCAGCTTGAGGAGAGACTCATTGCTAGTGTGCAGGGTATGATTGGGGAGTGGGCGGGCCAGGATCTTAAGTGTGTTAAGTGTAAGAGTGTGAGGGTTAATGATTTCATGGAGCACTGTGCTTGTAGTGGGCATTGGGGGGAGAGCGTAGATAGGGGGGCGGCGGTGAAGAAGTTGGGGGTGTTGGGGAATGTGGCGAGAGTTGCGGGGTTGAGGATGTTGGGTGTTGTTGTGGAAGAGGTTTTGGCGGGTATTTAGGGAGAGAGGGGAGTGAAATGTGTGGAATTTGAAAGTGAAGGGCGTTCTGGACGTGGAATTGGGGTTGGATTGGTTTGGCGTTCGGTTGAATGGGTTGTTTGTTGGTCAGTTTTGTTTACTTGCTCGGTTGGGTTTCGGTTCTGTTTAGCGTAGCATGGCATGTCATTGTTTGCGTGTCTACAATCATTTCCTCGTAAATAAATAGAAATGGGACTCTTCATTACATCATAATTCGCCCTCCATCGTATCCGTGTTTATTTTCAACTTTCACACTCATCAGGTTGACTCCTCATCAGTAATTTCAGCACAACCACGTGATTATAGGGAACTGACTAGGATCGCGGATCGCAGATCGCAGATTGTGGGCTCGAATCAACAATCCACAAAAGAAAGCACAGGTTGATGAACAGAAGCTTCAAACAGGCCTGGAAATTGAACATAAACCCGCTCACGCTCAGGTCTCGCACTTCCTAGCTAGCAACAACAAAAAATTCATTTAGAATTACTGGAGATAGACATCTGGATATTTGTCAAGACAAGCCTGAGATCAATCGTCTCGCAGAAGCGATCTGCTTGCTCGGCAATACCTAGTATGAGAAGAACAGCACAATAGAAGCACGCAAGGCTCCGCGCTTCGATATCAGCGGATGCTACAGCGTGAGAGACACTTGCTTCACTATCGTCTTGCCGAACCGTCGAATGCCGCTCCCACTTCCGCAGAAGTGTTTCCATCACAAACCTGAGGATTTTTGATGAGAATCCTGCTTCGACTGGCGTACCGTGCACGACGAAGAGATATAGCAGTGTTTCGAGCGATGGTGGTGTATCTTTGCTCAGGCACTGAGGCCATGATTCCGGTCGTGCTGTGTCGCGTCCCGCCGCCTCCTTCCACAATCCTCCATAGATTAGAATTGCCATGTCCCTTGAACTCCTAGCATGTCGCGGCATCTTGAGTTTCGATATCCCTGATTTTGAGCGCAGGAAAGTCGCCGAGGAGGCGTTTGATGACGCTAGATCTTTCAAGCTCGCTAACAAGGTGACATTAATCACAGCTTGTTCCTGGCCTAGCTCAGAATTCAATTTGGCAGGAAGTACTATCCCCAGTGATGGGAACTTATGGAAAAGCCAAGAGTAGTGAATAGTCCAGGTGAAGCATGCGAACACAAGTGTGGGGTCCACTCTAAGCTTACTGATCTTGTTCCTGTGCGGCATTTCCAAGATAGCGCTGGCAGCTTGAGAAACAAAAGCGGATTCCCTCGGCCTGTTGATCTCCCACTCATAATCTCGTTGTAAAAAGATCCTGGGGAAATGTGGAGCATCTGCTGTGCTGCCCTCTTCTTCCATGATGCCTATTTCTTGTGAGGTTCGAGGTAGCTCACTACCAGATTCCGCGTCTATGTTGTCTTTGGCAACGAATGGCCCCATGGTTATTCTTTGCGATATCCCATATGCCTTGATCCACATGAAACATCCGTCTGGTAAAGCCGGAAGACCGTTGGCGTCGGTAGTAGAGCTGTTCTCGATTGAGTATGACTCTGTTTTGTCATTTAGTTGTTGACTTGGCAGATTGGGTTCTGCTACATCAACAGAGTTGGGCTCGCCTGGTGGAGTCGGAGAATCTGTCACGGCTGCAGTACGAAACTCGGCGCTTGGGGCGTCAGGAACTAGTGGTGGTTCAATTATAGGTTTTGGAAGTGAAGGGCTAGTAGAAGTAGCTTGGTCTACCCGATCTTGAATACCTTCGCTCTTTTTACCATTCCATTTCAGCCATTTTTTAGGTTTTGTGGTGTCATGTATAGATAAAGTTCTGTCTCTCTTAGTTTGCGGTTGCATTTAGATTTCCAATCCTTTCTGGGGATTGCTGGAGCTATGGTGGATTAGGTTCTGAAACCAGCCAACAGGAACTGTTGAGCCTGTTCCAGCTTCCAAGTCAGCCTCAGAATTATCAGCCACTCTCGGCGTTAGTCTTTCTTGCTTCGTAGACTGTGGGGCCAAAGCTGCGGAAGCTAAAGTTGCGCCAGCAGAGGGTTGAGTGGCATCCCGTGGCTGCGATCCACTGGCGTTATCGCGCTGGTCTGTCGGGTCGGCTGGTGTGGTATTGGTATCCTTGGGAAGCTGAGGCAAGTTTCCTAGCTGTTCAGATAGAATGGAACCTGTTTCTGAAATCTCCACTAATGGCATATCGTTTTGAGGTACGGCAGGACATGGGGTGCCCGCACTAGTAGCAGATGTTGCGTGAAGTTGATTATCTTGAGAGACTGCTTGAGCCTCCCCCTTTACTGCAGACGGGGTTTCTTTCGATGATTCTATATTTAATTATCAGTTATACTGCCCCAATGAATTAATTTCACTCATACCTAGTTGTTCAGGAACCGGATGGTCACCGGGAAGAGGCATGGGCAGAAAATAGCAAAGAGAGTCTTGTGTGTTAGGCTCGGGGAAGTTATACCAATACCAGTCTCTCCACCTCTGAAATCTATCCGTCAAATACCCTGTATGTAGATCATTCCTGGCTAAGCTGCATTTCCTGTTGTCTCGAAAATCGATGTTGCTGTACTGATCGATTCGGAATCTTCTCGGGGGCAAAACCTGCACACGAGGGTCATTTTCAATAGTGGAACTTCCTGGCGAATTGCCAAGTCTCGGACCAGTAACCTTTTCAGGTGAGTACTCTGTATAATACTTGGTCAAGATGAAGGTCCAAATTATCCCGTGAGGTTGCTCAAGACTATTGATGCTCAATACTAATCCCCGGGAATGATTCCTACTGAGCCCCACGACAGACAAATTCTTGAATGTGAAGCATGGACAACTTTTCCAAAGCTGGTCATAAGATGACGTTTCGGGCATACGAAGTGTCCAAGGAGGAGCGAGCGTTCCGATAAAGTGAAATCCTTTAGCGAGCCACTGATCGAACCGGCTCATACATCTCGAGCTAACAATATCTTTTATCAAGATCTAATGGCTCATATCAAGGCTGTACTCGCTTGCATTTTTGAGAGTTCCAAAGCCCTTCCAGTTGATGTTGCCACCGAATAGAAGAAGAAATTCCAGAAGTTCCTCAAACCGTACGCCAGCTTCCGGTAGTGTGACGCTAAAGTTGCGTAGAGTAACGGACTTTTTTTTGAGGCGATGGCCCGCGAAGCAAACGGACTCCAAATTGCTCTTCGGGCTCTCTGGCGATTCGCTTCCTCCAATCATTCGTGAACGGGAACCACGAGGCACCTTGAATGCCGCGAAGCTTCTTCTTCAATTTAACTTCGGAATCGACGTCTTTGAAGTGACCGACGCTTAGCTCCAGCAAGAATTCCGGTAAGTCCGCCTCCACAACTCCATTCAGCCATCGAGTCCGAATAATCGCTTGGGAGTCTTTTTTCTGGGTGATGTATGCATGACGCAAGACGCTGCGAGCGTGGACATAGATCAACCAAGATTTGACAAAATTGAAAAAGAGAGCTAAGACACCTAGAACGGCAAGGGGGATGCCAACCTAGGCAAGAATATCTGCTGCTGATGGCTTCGAACCTTTGCTACTCTGGTCACTCATAGTGACGACGAGTTGACATAGAGCAAACAAATGTGTGTGAGTCCGAGAGAAACTCAAGAGAAGCCTTCCCTTAATATTCCAATTGACCTGCGAAGTATATGTGGAGTAAGTAGCCACACACTTCTCACCAAGGCCGCTCGGCTTCCTGCCAACCACCCTGTACAGCTCCGCCGAATAATTGGAGGCCTCAGCAAAACTTAGATTGGTGACTGGCCATCAACGATAGCATGCGAATGTGGCTTCCGTTTGGGTTAGTCATCTACCTCATTATCCGGGCGTCAAGTCAAGACCTGACAACACCAAGGCAGTCTCAATTAGCTGCCGGGAAAGAACCCCACCACATCGTAGGTGCCACGGCATATATAGCTGAACCTCTCCCGCGGTCTCCGCGGTTGCGCAGCCTTACGACACGACGGGCGTTTTTCTTGGATTTCTTACCTCACACAGAGGATTCCAAGCTTGCGAAGACTTTCGACTGGGTCAACGGTTTCTCCAAAGGATTCTGAGTGGGAGGCAGGAGGTAAGATTCTGATATCGTCACAACAGGGAGTTGGCTCATCACACTGCTTGCCTACTGGCTGGGATGCTGCAAAGCAGGCTGTAGATGCTCTCAAAGCCCGGCATTGTCATCTTGAATAAAAGGTAGGACTGGTCTTGGGGAGTTGTGGTTATGCGAAGTCTCTCTTGGAGGAAGATGACTGCCTGTTGAGATGTTGGAGGACACGCTTTGTCAAGACTCAAGAGTCTTGAAAGTATCCACCTCCTCTTTCCCCCAGAAGAAGAGCGAAACTCTTGGCAAGAAAATGGTAGTCTAATCGGAATGGGGCAGCGTGATAAGGATATGGTTCAGGTCTAAGAACAGAAAAGGGTAATTTCTCTCTTAAGCTTTTTGCTCAGCTAAGCACGTGATGAATTTGGCAGAAACAATCTCACTTCAGATTTCATGTCAACCAACTTCCTTGAACATCAACACCACAACAATCGCAGAGTCCTCCCCTCTCTATTCATAAGAAGGTAATTGCGAGCGCCGTGCTAGTCTTCTCCCTAATAATTCCACCTTACTGACCCGATCCGTTCTAGTTTTTCCTCGAGCCCCTGAGCGAAGGATTGCGACAAGCCGGAAATTGGCTCTACGATACGATGTCGTCTTTCCTCCTCTCGAGCTGGAACGACCTGTCCACATCTTCAATTTTGTGCATTGGGCTTGCAACAGTCTTGATAGCATCAGTATGGCTCATTCCAAGGGAGAAACTTGACCCTAGAGAACCTCCCTTGGCGTACTCGAGAATTCCCTTGGTTGGTCACATGATCAACCTTCTTTGGTATCAAAATACATATTTCAGTATCTTGCAGTACGTTCCTGTCTTCCTCCTACCGTTTTGCTCTTATTTCTCACTATATGATTACTTTTGGATTGCAACCAACTCCTCGCAATTCACTCTCGCGTCCTAATCGTCCCAACCTCACACCCATACTATTTTATACTCACCAACACCCCGCCTAGTAAAACCCAACCTTCTCCCATTAAAACCCTCCTTATCTTCCGTCAAAGAATCTACATAATCTCCTCCCCAACCCTCGCCCAACTCGCCTTCCGCACCTCCAAAACCATAGATTTCGAAACCATAAAACAGCACGCCTCATGCAAAGCCATTGCCTTCGACCAGCATGGCTGGGACATCATAAACTCTCCCCTGATACCCGATCCCGAGAACCCATCCAGAATGGCCAACTATATGATGGATCTCCACACCGAGATGTACGGCGCCTTGGCACAGGGTCCGGCGCTTTTACAGACTAACAAGAGGGTGCTGAATTGTTTGGTGAGGAGTCTCAATGAGATTGGGAGTGAGTGGGAGGGGAAGAAGATGTTTGAGTGGTTGAGGGGGTTTTATACAACGGCTAGTGCGGAGGCTTTGTACGGTGTTGAGAATCCTGTGAAGTGGGATGATAGGTTTACTCAGATGATTTGGTGGGTTCCCTCCATTCCACCTCCTGCACTCCAACCCGTTCTCTTGATTCCTTTTCAGCCGTTTCATCACTCTCAATCCAAAATACACAAGAAAAAAAGAACAGCTTGAGATTAATACCCACCAAGGGATTTCGAAAAAGATCTCGGCCTCCTAGTCCTAGATACCTACCCCTCTCTCACAGCCCGCAAAGGCCATACCGCACGCTCAACCGTGACCCCCGTCTTCGAGGAATACTATGCCCGCGGTCTCCTCAAGAACGCCAGCGCATTGGTACAAGGCCGCGCCCGCTGCGCTCGCAAGTGGGGCCTAACCACAAACGAGATGTCAAAAGCAGAAATCTCGATCCTCTTCGCTGCCGTCACTAACACCGTCCCGAATGTCTTCTACATGTTATGCTGGATCTTCTCGAATCCTTCTCTTGTGCGGGAATTGAGGGAAGAGATTAGGGGTATTGTGATGAGTGGGAAGGGGCAAGGGGAGGCGGATAAGAAGGAGGTAGTTCTCGATATCGAGAACTTACGAGAGAAATGTCCGCTCCTCACAGCTAGTTTCCATGAATCCCTCCGCTTAGTCAAGACCGGCTTCTCGATCCGTACCGTCCTGGAAGATACGCTCCTCGCGGACACCTATCTCCTGAAGAAAGGTGCCATTGTGCAAATCCCCACTGGAGTTCTACAGGCAGATACCGCGACGTGGGGGGCCGATGCCGAGAAATTCAACCCCTATCGCTGGCTACCTGCTCAGTCGCCATCTCAAAGTCAAAATCAAGATTTGGTATCGGACAAGGATGCATTTAAGACGAAAGAATCCCGCAAGTCCCAAAACGCGGCGTTCATCCCCTTCGGCGGCGGCAAGAACCTCTGTCCCGGCCGACATCTCGCATTCAACGAGATAGCGGCGTTTGTTGCTGTTGTCGTTTATGGGTTTGAGATCGAAGGGAGGGATGGCGGGATGGTGAAAGTGCCGCAGATGGCGGTGAATAAGTTGGGGGATGGAAGTACGAGTCCGAAGGGGGATATTGAGGTGAGGGTTAGGAGGAGGGAGGGGCTTGAGGGCGTTATGTGGGGGTTTGTTGTTGGCGATGGTGAGGAGAGGGAGTGAGTGGTGAGAAGTGAGATTATGTGTGGCTTATACTGTACAAATTTAGACTATATACAGTAAAGCTAGATAAATTAATGGTAGACACCTGCTACCATATGAAGTAGACTCTTACTTGCCCAAAATTGATCCTGCTTCGTAGAAGCCCGAGACCCATGCGCCGTCATGTTCTGCAAAACTCTTTGTTTCCATCCTCAATTATTCCGTAATATCTTTCCTTCATCCTCATTCTATATCAAGCGCAAATACTATGAGGACATACATTAGACGACAGTGTGATGATATTAGCTTTGAAGTTGATAGGCAAAATCGTAGTGAAGGTTGAAATTGGAGGTCTGCTACGGGTTTCAGCTAGGGGGAAGGGAACATCGGTAAGGAAATCTACTGTTGATGGACTGTGTGCTAGTGATCATTGGCGAAATCCTCGTCTGGGGTGTGCTGAAATGAATGGGTTGCGATGCAATCTAGATAGTCTCTTATGATGCATTGTTGTCACCTCATTTCAAGTCACTAATAACGACGTAGTGCTGAAGTCAGTTTTTTGTTCATTTGTTCATTTAACTTGTTTATGTGTATCATACACCCCCACCAGTCCAACTTCCCACGTCTCCAACCCAACCCAACCAAGCAAATAATCCAAAGCCAAAATCAACGCGATAGGATACGCAATCTATCATCTATCTGTCTCTCATCTTATGCATTTGTGTCTCAAGTTCAATCCGCTGATGCAATGCAAGGCAACATGTTTCATGTCGCTAGTATGAATGGTATATCCTCCGCCATCATTCGTATGGTTGTGTTCAAATTCGAAGGGCACAGAGCTTATTCCTTCTTTTCGGGAAGGACTTTCTTGATGTTGCGGTCGACAGCACTGTTTGAGAAAGGACGTTAGCTAAGATCTCGTTACTTGCAAGGCGGAGTATTCTCGCGCCATTGATACCCAATCATCCCTTTTTCCACAACCCCCCATCTCCAAACAAACGAGTATGCCAATAGTACAGAACAGAAATAGAGAGCAGAACTTACAAAGCAGCTCTCTTAAGCGGCGGCTCAACCTTCTCTACACCCTTCTTAATACCAGGCTCCACTCTCTCGGCATGTCTGGACACATGTGGTGTCACAGCCGCAAAGCCACGACTCCATCGGGGACCCCAGACTGCGGCTTGTGCTGCTAATCGCTCTTCGACGCCGGGGATGAGGCAGAGGAGGGGAACGCTGCCGACTGCGCAGGATACACCGACTGGTAGAGAGGCGGTCAGCTTAGCCTGAGCGGAGGGAACTCGGGATATCTAGAAGGGGGACGAATGTTGTGTGAAGACAATGGAGGAAGAGGAGATGATGAAAGGGATGGGATAGATGGGATGAACATACTGGCAGCTCCTCCGAGACGACCAGGAGAGAGGGCGAAGCTACGTGCGGCTGGGAGGGCAGGCATCTTGCTGATTGATGTATTGGAAGAGTAGAGCGTATGGGGAGTTATTCTTCGATTTGAATTAAAGCTATTGGCAAGTCTTTGTGTACTCGGTTCAATAAAGAGCAGCTGTTGTTTGGATGAAAGAGAAAGAGAGAGAAGGTCCGTCGTACGAGATCGAGCTCAGCTCCTTCCTTCTTGTAGCAGGTACAAAGCGGGGTAGCGCCTTCATGTGAGACGGGAAATTCGAGTCTAACCGGAACAGGACCGGGTTTCGACTCGAGGGGGGTCTAGCGAATGGGGTCGCGGGGAAGAGGGGCAAAAAGCGGGGCGGCGCGGGGGAGGGGCCCCCACTTCGGGAAGGCAGGAATGTGATGGCGAGCCAATCATGAGGGTGGTGTTTGTGGTGGCAAGGGGGTGGAAGCGAGGTTGCTATTTTGGTCTGGTCTGCACTGGTTTGTTTACGGACGAACTCTCGCTGTGTAAGTCATGTAGCGTGGAACTCTAGGTGTATGTATTTATTTATCCCAAGCCAGAAAAGAGAATCTCTGATCACTAGTGTTGGTGTTGTAATGTAAGGATAACGAATTGACACTCTGGTTTTGGTGTTTCTCACGTGTCAGAGTAAGCCGCTTAATTCTGACAGTGAGAATAACAACCCCGCAAGTAGACTTTCTACCCTCTGAACTCGCATGATATAAAACCTCGCAATGTCGACCCTTTCCCAACTCAGAAGCAGAATCAAATCTTTCCTCAACATGGACAGTTTAGACAAGAAGTCCGCTTTCGTCTTCACCGCTCCCCTCAACGAGAAACAACTCGCAGGCAAGAGAATCCTGATCACAGGCGGTGCATCAGGAATTGGTGCTGGGTGTGCTCGTCTTTTCGCTGCGCATGGAAGTCATGTCATTATTGCCGATTTGAATGAAGAGCTAGGACGTGCTTTGGTTGCTGAATTGGGGGGATCGGGTGGGAGGTAAGTTTACGCATCTCTGTTTCCTATCTTCGTGATAAAGACCAAAAGATATTTTGGTTCACATCGCATGATAACTCTCCAATGCAGTGTCAACTTCATCCGCGTTGACGTCTCGTCCTTCGAGAGCCAAAAGACCATGTTCGCCGCCGCGCTAGATCTCCTCCCAGGTCGAGAAATCGACGTCCTAATCCCCTGCGCGGTAGTCGGGAGCGGCTTCTGGGACTACACGCCCCTCCACCCCGACGCCCTTAGAACCAACTCAGCTCTCGAACCCACCACCAAAACCTTCCAAGTAGGTCTCGTGGGCACATATTACTCCGCTCTCATCTGTGCAAAATACTGCATGGGTCTCCACGTCCCCTCGTCACAAAAGGAGAGCCTTCCATATGACAAATCGATAATCCTCGTCGGCTCGCTAGCTAGTTATGGTCCCCTCCCTGGTAGTCCTGAATACACTTCCGTGAAATGGGGCGTGAGGGGTTTGTTTCGCTCGCTTAGAGTGGAGATGTTGCAGACGGGAGTGAGGGTCAATATGTTGGCGCCGACTTTTATCGAGACGCCTCTTACGGCGGCTCAGTTGCCGATGTTGAAGAAAGCTGGGGTGCCGTTCGCAAAGGTCGAGGATGTTGCGGGGGTGGTGGGCAGGTTGGTGGTTGGGAGGGGTGTGAATGGTGAGTCCTTGGATCTCAACCTTGTACTTTCATCCGGTTCTGCTTGCTATTTGTATCGCTTGGTGAGAAGAGTGATAGATGCTAATGTGTCTTGATGCAGGGAGGGCGTTGGCGATTATGGCTGAGCAGGTGATTGATTTGGGTGATGACCATGAGGGGAAGAATGCAGGCAACATATTGCAAGCAATGATTGAAAGTGGGTTGTTGAAAGCGCCACTCAGTTTCAACATCCCAAAACCACACCTCTGAAAGCTTCCCAGAGCCATGTGTATCGGAACATTAGTTCCTCGTCTGCGCTGAGGATCGATGACATTGACTCGCGGAGGGTACTCGAGGAAGTTGTGGGAAAGGTAGTGCGACTTCGAGGAGAGCATTTTCGACTGCGTAATGCGGAACTTTTATGTGGGCATCTTCCAAGTCCCAGATAATTTATTCAACGGTCCTAAAACAAATTACATCTGCTACGGTGACTGGGAGTTGTAAAGTTGTGAAATAAGTCAAGTAAGTATCCACATAGCAAAATAAGATGAAACGAGATTGCCCGCGAAGAAGCGAGGCTACGAACGAGCGAAAAGAATGACTACCCACAATTGAATGCAGCCTTAGACCCCCCAAAAACGTCCCCATAGACAGAACGAAAACTTCTGAATGCGGCACCACATTCTCGCTTCCATAACAGAGTTTTCATTTTTTACAATTTCCCGTCGCATTTCTAGCTCACTTTAGCTCTTCCTGCTCAACAACGTCGACTTCATTCTCTTCTGGAGCAACCTAGTAAGGCGCCGATTGCCAATAAGCGCACTTGTCCCGATCCATCAAGTCATCACCCGTAGCATACGAGAAGTCCTGCTTCGCCTGTCCAGGCTTGCCCAAATTCATCACCTTTCTGGTCCCCGACTCGTACATATTCCAGACATCTTCTCCCTCTGCATCTATACCAGGATATCTAGCGCGAGCGAAGTCAACAACGGACTTCTAGAAGAACTTGGCCAGTTTCTCGTCAGCTTTACCCATGGGCGAAGGTGATGGGTAGTAGGTGTACCCGGTTTCGTAGCCGTGGATGGCGGGTAGTGTATTAAAGGAGTATCGGAATACAGCGGCTGGGTAGTCGGATTTCAGTGCTGCCTCTGTCAGGTAGTATGAGTTGCATTGTATTGCGATATCCTAGTCGTCAAAGTTTAGGTAAAAGCGTATGAAGAAGGTGTGGAGGAAGGGAAAGAGGTGCCTTACATCTAGAAAGTCCGAGACGACAGTAATCTTCTTTTGCGCGAGCTCGATCCATGGATTGATCGGATACATCTCCGTAATCTTGCTTTTCACCGACTTGGGAATCCCTGGGTACAGTTTCGCACTGTGTTGCTTGAGCTGAGCGTTGGTCCTGATCCATGGAGGAGTGAATAGAAGGCCGTCATAAGCCATTTGTCCAACCATTAGCGAAATGCCCTCATGGTTCTCGCCGCGTCCCAGAATCTTGCCTGGGAGGTCGGGGACGAAGTCTCCGTCTACCGTAGGACCAAAGTTAAAGGTATCGTAAGACGAATCGAACGTCATCTTCGCGTTAGCACTTTGTAGGATGCTGCTGTCCAATGTGACAAGTTCATCGAGATCCTCCGCTCCGGTCAGGTTCAAGTACTGGTAGTAAATTTTGTCGTCGTATGCAGGGTCCGGCTGAGGGAAGAACCTCACGCTTTGAATTATGGCTTTCTGGAAGGTGGGCTCGAGAAAAAATTTATCTCGTCCTCCAGCTGTGACGTGATGTAGGATCGAGGAGGCTCCAGCGCTTTGTTCCATGACGGTGATTCTGTTCGCGAGTCAGTTAACAGGCCCAAGGGAAATACGGAGTACAGCGGTTTATGACCTCTCAGGGGTGCCTCCAAACTCCTCGATATATTCTTGAACCCATTCCATTGCCAGCCTTTGGTCATACAGGCCGAGATTGGGAGTCCCTCCATCGTCCGTAAACTGCTGGCCCCCCAGCCAGCCAAAGGCGCCCAGGCGGTAATTCATGGCCACCTTGAAGAAGTCAGGTACTGTACCAGTATTCAGAACCTGAGAACAAAGAATTACATATATCACGTTACCGTATTCGTCTCCACCAGCAGCATCGAAGAGGCCAGCTGGGCTGCCGTATTGATCTTTCCACCCGTATACGAAGCTACAGATGTGATTAGCGATTCCGGGCATTTATTTCGCGCGTCAAGTTCATCAGCTTACCACCACATTCTCATCATTCGCAAGACTCGATTTTTGTTGAGATCTCAACAGGGGGACTCGTGATAATTGGTATAGTCCCAGCACCAGGTATCGTGCAAGTACAGCATGTTATACGTAGTGTAATCTTCGATTTTAAGATTGGTACGACGGCATGAAACCCCAGGTAGGAACGTTGTTGCTCTCAAGTGAGAGCAATCCTTTCGGGGAGATGAATTGAAGGATACACCACCCTCACTGCCCGCACCTGGTGGTGATCTTCTCGAGTTCGGGTTTCCTGGTGTACAGTGATCGATCACCCGACGTAACACTTGAAAACTGTAGAGCGAACATGTCTAACCCAAATCTTTCATAATTGAGGGGTAAGTACGATTCTTTCACCCAATGGAGCCGATTCTCGGTTCCGTGAGAAGACTTGGAACAATGAGTGGTTGAAGCTTTGGGAACTAGTTTGACACCTCCTAAACAAACATTCCTTCCGATTGTCCACCACTGAGCTAGGAAAACACCAATCCACTTGATACTACATGCATGCTAAGTTACGCTAAGCTATCTTCACAGTTTAATAAGATGGAATGCTATGTGGGCTCATTGCTACACGGGGAAATTTCAACCATAAGCCCACATGGTACCGACTGAGGACATTTCACCTTAACTCAAGGATATGGACAGAAGTATAGGCTCTAATTGACCGAACGTTTCTTATAGCCGCGTAGTGAATACGCGCGAAGATATCAAGACATACCAATTGAGAACTCACACAAGACTCTGCAACACCCTAATAAATATCAAGACTCGAGAAGACTTGATGATTAATTACTTTCTTTCCATGGAAGAGCTCCAGTCAACAATAATTTCTCACCACTCAATATTCTCTTCTATCACTTCAACTGGACCTGGATGCCCACCCAGCAGAGGTTTACGGATATACTGCACCGTTCCTTTCCGTTGAACTTCATCAAACTGCACCTCTACCCCAGCAAGCCTCTTTGAGCTGGGCAAATCACCAGGCAGCACAGGCTGATCCAGTCCCGCTTCCTCGATCTCAATGAATCGTTTCGCGACGCGTGCGGTCAAGATACTGTTAAGCAATCCCTCTTGCCTGTCTGAGCTCATCAGCAACTCATGAGCTCTCCACCTCGTAGCGCCGTCCCGACACTTCGAAGCCACTCCAAACAACGCTATGATCATCCCCGTGTCTAAACAGAATATGGGTCGAGGTCTGTCCAATTGAGACTCAACCGCTATGATCTGAGCTGAGATCTCAACGATCTGCTTCATCTGCGGCACAAAGTCGTCGAAGACACACTCATCCGCTATCATTCCCATCCTGCCAACAGCTGTGTTGACACCCATGAAAACTCGATGCATTTTCAGCATAAGAACTCCTCTATCATTCGCCATATCAGGATTCCTTGTGAGGTAAGCATCAAAAGCTCGACTCCATTGCTTCAGACGAATGGAGGAGAAGCTGTGGATGAGATCGAGCGTGACTCTTAGATCCGCGAAATCAGGTGGACTCTTTTTCCTGAGGGCAGTATCGAGCATTCGTACACCATGCGTTCGGATATGATCGAGGGCCAGACAAGCTTCATCAGAGCTACTGAATATGGTCGGTATATGAGGCCCGTAGCCTGTGTCGGGCATGTCGAATTTGCGGGCGGATAGGACGCGTGTTCGGTTGTTAACTAGCCCTGATGCTTGAACATCGAACTCGATGAACACCAGGCTCAGGGTTGAGAGCGGAACATATGGAATCTGTGATACGGGTAGAGATGATGTGGGTGGCGATGGCGACGGGGAAACCGAAGAGTTTGGTGAGATTGGTGTCGATGAGGTTTCTGCGATTTCCTCAATGATCTTTACCCCACCATTGATATGCGAGAGAGCCATGGAATACTCCCCCCGAAGATTCTGGATTCATGAGCTTTATACGCTGTCAAGTTCATGCAGGCTACTGACCTCAAAGCAGACGAAGAGTATGCAGGTAATCAGTGCCACATCTGCAGCAGGCTTCCCACGCCTTGTGGTAGGGTTCACTAGGTGCCCCAAGGCTTTCACGTACTGCTGCACAGCAAACTCTGTACTCAGAGTGTCCTGTCCTGAACCTAGCAGTGGACGATGGCTCGATTCGAAATGCTCATGCAAAGCACCCAGCGCTACCGCTGCATGCCGGACGGCAGGTTCATGATAAGCTGCTTGGAGGAGCAGCCGATTAAGTTGTTTCCAAGACGGAGATCCAAAGATACTTGAAAGTTGTGGAATGGTATTCTGGTGAAAGAAGCTGAAACTTCGCCGCTCCAGGCATGATTTCAGAACGTTGAGTGAGGGAAAGGCATCTATGTAAGAGTTGCACTTGGCGATATCTTGCGGGGTGGCGAGAGGTGGGAATTTGCAGGTGGTTGTTGATGATGGAGGGGCACCTGCATATAAGAACCCATCGCAGTTACGCCCTGTCGAGAAGCATCTCTTGCAAACTGGCTTAGCTTCGTCACATTTTACTCGTCGTATTCTGTCTACGTCAGGGACTGTGTGGACACGATTCGAGGGGGCCGATTACTTGCAGGTTTTGCAGCCAGTTGAGACTTTTGGCTTGAAAGCTCGAACTCTTCCAGGCCGATGAGGATCAGATTTAGCCATTGTGATTATGGCCGCATGCAAGGCTACTTCTGTGTGATGTCGCTATGAGTCTATCCTGTCCAGTCGTATTGGATGATACGTTGGCTTCAACTTCGTTTGTAACGCTTTGTGATTCGCTTCTAGAGAACTGATTGCAGCTTCCAGGCAATACGACTCCTTGCAGAGTGAACGAGAAGCCAGTTAGAACTGTGCATGTACGAGATCTAGTAAATTGAAAAGTGATCTTTAAGAAGGGACGAGGAAAGATGTTATGTTTGGCGTAGATCGCGTGGCGCCACCCCCTGGAAGGTAGTCTGAATCAGGTGCGTGCAACCTTGAATTCTCCGACTCAACTAACCGGCCAATTGCGTGTAGGAATATACGAGGGCGGGGCATGCTCTTGGCGGCTGGCAGGATCGCAGTCATCGCTGTCCAATCAGGATTGCCTTTCCCCACACTTCCTCTGGGCAATGTTCATGTGGATATGTAGGTCAATTTCAAATTAGCTTTTTAAACATATAATTGGGAATGATGATCCGAAAATGCAAATGGAATTTACCTGGCAAAATTGAGAATCGAATATTCTGTTGCATTGTTCGTCTTGAACGAATCAGCACTTAGGCTGTGCAAAACCCTAAAGAGGAACAAATTATCAAAGACATTGAAATCAAAGTATTCGGAGTCCAAGCGCACTAGTAAGACGCTCTTTAGACATATATAGAAATAAAAAAAGAATTAGGCGAGTACCTAGATCATGGAGAAACGATCTTTCAAAGGCCGCACTCCACCATCGAATATCTTTGGCTGGCCATATCATAGAAAATTTCTTTCGGGGGAGTGGCTAAATCGGTTTGTAGAGATAGGAATAAGAATGAATCGAGTAATTATTGTCGACTTCTTTTGACAGTGAAGGATCTGGGGATTCTACGCTCGAGTACACAATTTACACTTGTGCGTGAAAGAGAAATACGGTACCAAAATGAAAAAAGAAGGCCAAGTGAGGATAGTATAAGCACGATGTGTGACAAGAGTGCTCTGTGCGGAGTAGGATAGTCATGGTCGTCGTACAATGATATATGGAGCTAAATCGGAGTGATCGACTCAGAGATTCCACGGGGATGGGAGAACAGGGATGTAACAGTACAACCTGAAATGCTTACACGTTATTTAACCCTGATGGGCGACTAACTCAAATATCTAGCTTGGCTGGTCAGGAAATGCGAATCTTTGAAGCGATTCAATGTTGAAAGCCGTTGTTGAGTTTAGATTAGGCAAAATTTCATGGTATATATGTACATCTAGGAAGAATGCATTCAGGCCGAAGTACCTGAATCTCCTCTCTTGAACCACGAGCTACTGTGGTTGTCTAGCTTAGTGGTATTCTCGTCCATGACGTTCTGCGCATTCTGCACAGTATCAGTTCGCTGAATCCCATGTGGCTCGGCGGGATCGATCTTCTGCTCTTCTGGATGGGCATCAACAAAGAGATCTTTGATTGTTCCATCGCCAGTCGCTGCTTGGTAGACGGCAAAGCTGGTCGCAAATTGGTGATGAGCGCCGACCTGGATGGCGTCGAGCAGACGGACAGCGAAGTTTTGGCAGTTGTTGCTGATGATGTTGTATGCAGCTCGTTCTTGACGCATCTTGTAGATGGTCATCACAGCTGATATCTAGTCAGAACCAGAACAATATCAGCATCTTTAGATTGAGTACCCACCCGCTTGTCTCAGTGCTTCATCAGTGAACCTTGTCTTTCCAACCTCAAACGTACGCCATTGCTCTCGATCGAGTTTCTCGTTATTATAGATAACATCAAGGTCTTCGTCCATCCACAGCTGATGCACAAAGTCTCCTACAAGAACAGCCCAATGTTGCGTGGGGTCGGGATAGGTGCCGATATTCTTCGTAATCATCTTTCCCAGACCTGATTGCTCAGCTAGCCACTTCCCGCCCATACCAGCAACAGGATGCCAGCCTATCTCAACCAAACGAAGTTCTCCATCTAGGCGGGCTTCACCGGGCGGAATCACGTTCGGAACTGCTCCAAGTCCGAGGGAATGTTGGAGCGCGGTCTTGCCCTTGACCCATTCTAGCTTGCTTTTCTCCTTACCCATCTCCCATCCTTTGAGAAGTCCCTCTCTAGACTTCACCTTTCCCTTCGACCATTCGCCACTTCTATGGACTATCAAACCCAGTCCAGCGACCCCGGAAGTCATGAGTACTCACAGGTACATGCCCAGCCTTGCGCGTTTGCCCTCTTTCTTGGACTCAGACGCGTCGGATGACTCGGAAATCTCGGACATGATATTCGCAGGTCGCTTATCTCGATGTAAACAAGATCTCGGTGCCGACTTCCGGTCAGGGGTAAAGACTGAAAGGAGGATGATGTTGATCTTGGAGAAGTGCGGGGATAAACGTACGAGCCAAGACGTTGGCAGACAAGCTAATCTCGCTAATCTTCAAACTAAAGCGGCACGCGCGCAGCTCAACAAGCTCCCTGAAGGGCCTAGCGAGCCGCGAGGGCATGTTGGCCACGCGCTTAAGGCGTTTGTTTGCGCGATCCTTTAGAAGATGAATAGTATTAGGTTTGCAGCTGTTTATAGACCATATAAAGGAATGATGGATGTGCAAAGATGGTGGCAGACCACCAGTACTCCGTGCACAAAGTACATCATCGGCCTGTGGGAAATGTAAGCGAATGCAAGGTTGCAACACGATTCGCCCTATACCATTTCCTGGTGGAAAATTTTTCCAGATAGGTGCGCTCGTCATGATTCGTATGCTCAGTAGATAATAGAAGTCTTAAGTCGCAGTCACATTCAATTAGCCTCCCTTTAGAACTTAAAATGACCGGGAGCTTCCAATTCAATTGATTGGAAAAGATAAATCCAAAAGGCTAAATTCCACCACCTGACCAGGCAAGTCCAACGGCAGTTGATACAAGAATCTTAGAGACCAGCTGTGACCTCTAGACTTTTCTAGGAAATCACATAAAAATAGTCGCTTAAATATCCACAGGTACGCATATGCCACTGCAACATTCCTAGTTCGGGAGCATGGATCTCCCGAGCTGGAGTTGAGCTTCTAGACAACCTCTGAAGGGTAATAGGGTTTACCCTTGCCTTTCTCATACGTGGAACGAGTACCACCAGGTGGCGAGAAGAAAATATCTGGGGTTTCGAACGGTTTCTATTCGATCTGATAGAAGTGGTCAGTGCCTGCACTATGCGTTACTGGCATATGCATACCATAATATCAATGACGCCTCCAGAGACTGTGTCGGAAACAGCCAAGTCGTCTACTGCAGCGGCAGCACAAAGCAGATTGCTCTTGACCACGTGTCATCAAAGATTTTGCACTCTTGCATTTCGGAGAGCCACGTCACTCACACATCACATACAACAACAGCTTCACTAAAGTGATCAACTAGAGAAAAAGAGCAAAAAATTACATTCTTAAACATCAATTGTTTCATTGCACCATCCCATATCAGCAAGTTATCATTCTGTATTACCCGACTACTCTCATCGGCACATGAGTATCTGGAGGACGCTCTATTGTTCCTCTTCATGAGGTCTGTTAAGCTTATGTTAATGAATCATAAGTCAAGGAATATAGCAGGCGGCCCTTTAAGACAAGAAAAACTTCCCGCTTCAGCATTCAGTAGTGCTGATTGAAGAAACATCATAACCTACAATCGAAAATCTAAATACATCCCTATTACGTTGTAAAGAGAGCCCCTACTCATAGATTTTATTCTTCACTTCCATTGAATATTCAGTAAATAATATTGTAAAATAAAATCAGTAAAATTCGACCAAAAAAATAGGGACTGTACAATGGTTATCACATGACGTAAAGAAACATCAAGGTAATTTGCTAGGTTGAAAGTTTTAGAAGTAAAGTGCTGCTGTTCCGAAAATCAAGAATCTTTAATAATAAAGAAAAACTAAACTTTACAGCTAATAAAATAAAAACTTCGATTTCCATATGGCGCAGATCAAGAAATTCGCCCAGCTTGGTATTAAGTGGGGGTCTTCAACTGCCAATGTTGTATGATAATTAACATGGTATGTGATGATAGTGATCAACTTGTCGGCGACGTGCCCCAGTGCTTTATCTGTTAGGTTTGCTAGTGCTGGTCAGTTTGACCACCGTCAAAAATAGATTCATCGCTTGCAAAGTCGGCGAGTACGATGAGCTTTGAAGTATCTCTATCAAAGTCACTGGAGAGTTTGCAAGTGTCTCAGTGCAATGTTCCACGTTAATCGTGAGCTTGAAATACTCGGCTGATGTAGGGGAAATATATGCTCCTGTCTGGTATTATTCATGCTGAGGTATTGTTGTAGTTCAACAAAGGAGAGTGCCCAAGAAGATGTGACGCGAGAGATGATCAATAGGATCTAAATGGACCTAAATGATCATTGCAGCAATCAATCAACAATATTTAAGCCGTCCACCAAACAATTACTGCTGCAGCCATTCCCTTTATCTGGTATCTTCCTTCAGTGTTTCCCAGACTAATTTACCATGTCATGTTGTATTTGATTCGCCGTACGACGAGCTTGGAATTGGTTTAAATATCCGATGCTCGTAACGAAAGTCGTGATTATTTCACTGACGAAGATCTTCGCAAGACAGATTAGGACACAGATGATACCATATTTAGTTGTTTCTACTAATTTTTATCTGATGAGTGGTACCAGCATCATGATATTTGACTTGTAACTTAAGACTTAGTTTTTGCATTAAGCATCCATGATCTTTCTTTAAATTAACCTTCTACCTAGAAGCGATTGGCGAAAGAAGATGTTAAAATCAAAAAATAAATTTCTATAACCTACTCACTAGTATTGTTACGTCTTTACGAGTTAGCAGCGTTCTAAATCGCCTGGCTTCAGCTTCGCCTCAATTAGCCTACCTCTGCTTGTATCCTCCTAAATCTTAATCAAATCATCTTAGCCTGCCTACTCCTAGCCTAGGGGTATTACTTAGCCTAGCCTCGCCTAAGGGGGTGGCAGGCTGAGGCTGGGATTGGTTTAAAAAGGAGTAGTTTTGAACTTCAGAAATTACCTTAAAATATTTTATAAGATCTACTTTTCCCGTTGTTTTCCTAGCCTGGCTAGCCTTCCTACTCTTATCCTTTTACTATGATCAGCCTGCCTCAGCCTGATTGACTAGTAAATTTAGTTAGCCTGCCTCAGCCTAAACAGACCTCTCAACTGCCTAACCCCCGGGCCCTGGGCAGACTGAGGCTGGGCGATTTATTACGCTGCGAGTCAGAGCAGGCCAAGAACACTCCCTCCCAGGCATCTTGAATCACGTGCTACTATTCTACCCATAGTTCTATATTCCATAGAGTCGCGACACATCACGTCAATGTTCAGATTCCACTGGCTATTCGCGCGACTGGCCAATGAGAAAAGGGAACTGCTGGTTTTTCTATGGTGTTTAGACGTCCAACAATCCCCAATAACAACCCAACAAAACACTGCTGCGTACCGTTTCAATACTACATAACTTACTTAGAACTGCCCCCCTAAATTTTCTACTGCCCCATCTCTAAAGACCTCCAATTATGGTAAGACCTCTTCAAGGGATGCAAAAAACTGCCCCTTGGTAGGAATTAAAACACCAACCACTGCAGCATTTGGCTGTAGTCTTTGACGACCATTCGCATAGTTCTGCGGAACATGTTAATGTCTTGATTCTAAATCCTGTCCGATTAGACTTACGTCCAATTGGAATAGAGTAATGGCCACCAAGGTTTTCAAAAGGCGATCTATAGTTGAAGCTCTCGTCGAGTGTATTGTGACGATTCTTAGTAGAATTCATATAATGATCAGTTTCATACAGGCAGAGTACACAGTCTCGCCTGGATAGTGTCCACGATTATGTCTTCTGCATTCGGGGGAGCAATTGCGGCCGCAGATCCCACAGCGGAGAGTGCAACGATAAAATAGTCAATGAAGTACATGACGAAGTGCAGGAGAAGAATTATTTGTCAGAAGAGAAACTGTAGGAATTAAGATCAATTAGTCCTACCTGAAGATGTTGGACGAGGTGAATCGACCAACATACAGACGAGATATCAGAGTAGAGGCGTCCTCTTGTATTTACTATGATCGATAGCACGAATGCTCGGTTTTACCACATCATCTACAGTGTCCGCATAACAACACTTCTGGTTTTATATCAGAGAAGGAAAAGCTATTAGGTACTATGCTTGAGAGGTCTGAATTTCAATAGAACAGTATCCGTTACTTGGGAGTTTCGCGAAAAGATCATCAAGCGATGCACAGCTTGACTTCTAGTTCCACGACCTGTTTTTTGATTCTTTTTCTTGTAATCGTTGTTTCCCTAGGGCTTGGAACAAGCAAAAAATTGTCGCCAAATTTAGCATCACATAGTTAATACTCTTCAGCGTAGAAGTAAGTTTATATATCTAAAGTTATCAGTACAGATAACTTACCGATCAAGTACTGCAGAAAATGCAAGAAAAAACACCCAGATCCCCCCAAAAAGAAAAAAAAAAGACCATCGAGTTCTCCCGAGGTCGGGTATCATAAGTTCTTGACACAATTCAGAGTACAACCGATCCGAAAAGCAGAAACATGACAACGCAATCCCGAAGAACACCACCACAACAATCTCAGGTTCTCAAACGGAAATAACATCCACAGTCGTCCAGTTCGCCGCAGCAACATCAGTCCCCGACAATTCTAAAATTTTCTGGTTCACAACAAAGTATACCCTGGGTTCTCCAGACGTACCCACGGCTGCAAGCCCAGTTGAGATCTTCCCATCGCCCTCCACGAGCCTCTTCGGTGCCGAGAAGCCGCTGTAGTCGGTGGTGATATTCACCGTCTCTCTGAATTGCGTAGTTAGAAACCCCGAATTTTCGACGTATGCTAGAAGCACGACGCTTCCGTTCTTCTGGTTGACGGTCGTGGCCGTCATTGAAGCACCCTGGGTGATCATTCCGGGTGTGCCTTGAACTGCGTAGAACTCAGACGACCAGACTGAATTTCGGTAAACACGGCCATGAATGGCCCCATTGGTTGCCTATGTGATATTTCAGTACAATACTCTTTACTGTCGCACAGAATCGCATTGCTGGAAGTTGGTCAGCAGAATGTAAGGATACGGACCTGACAGAAGATTTCCATCACCTCGCTCCCATCACTCATCCATCGACTCGCACCGATCCCAGTCCCATCCTGTGCTAAACCCAAAGCTCCGACCGATCCATCTCTCCACAACTCATCGCGGAAATCGTCGATCCCAAATTCCCTCAGCTGTGACGTCGAGTCTTGGTAGTACAACCAAGCACTTGTGCCATTCAGCCACGTGACGCTCGCTAACTGACTTTGTTTATACACCAGCTTCTTCTGGGCAGCCAACGAACTGAGTTTCCATGTCGAATTCTGAGGTACCCAATCGATACCACTTAGCATGTTCTCCTCCGTGATGAAGTAAATTGATGGCCCACCGACCCAGTCCAGGACTGAAACGGGGGAGTCAGGTTTGGGCCCGACGTTCTCGCTTGTGATGCATTGCACATTGCCAAGCCACACCTTATCAGATTTCTTTCTAATACATAAACGAGCAGGGGAGGGTGATGTGTCAATGTAGGCGACAATACTTTCTGACGTTGAAGCATCGGCTGAGGAGAAAATGCTCGCAAGGTCAACAGTAGCAGCTCCAAGACCAGAGTTGGATCTTGGAAGAGCAGCAGCTTGTGGAAGCTTCACCTCAGTCACTGTGGAGAAGGAGATGTTAATATGACCTCCTCCCTTTGAGGTCTGCCATAGAGCCAACACGACTACGACCACTACGAGAAGAACCACCGTAAGAGGCGTGAGGATGAAACACCAGTACCGATGTTTAGGGTCGGCCCAGCGGAGATGCCAGATTTCCCACCACATTTGTCGAACGCGGTACTCAGACTCTGGATCTGGACCAGGTATGGGAACAGGGAGGAGGCTATTGGAACTTTGATTTCGGGGGATCAAGACTTCTGTATCACTGGTGCGATGACCTTGCTGAGGAGGGCTAGCACTGAGATTGTTGATTGGTGAGGAAGTTGCTTGGGTATCCGTGATGATCAATTGACGGGGACTATTGAAATGAGATGGTTCACCCCCGTCATGTGTCTGAATAGTTGTATGAGGACCGCTCATGGAACCTGTCACGACGTCGGGCGAGGATATGCTGCTGTGACGAGGAATGTTCGGATGAAATCCATCAGGAGGTATGTTATTGGTTACGGTGCTGTTTTGCCACGGAGCTACCACCCTTAAGACATTTGAAGTGCCGTCTACTTCGATGGGCGATATCGATTGTTCCCCCGGTAGCTCATGAGCCATGACGGGCTTGAAAAATTCTTTGCTAGATGACTCGATGCTGAGAAATATACTGTGCTGCGTTAAGCAAGCATGTCTATTTGGTCGCAGTCCCAGCAAACAAAATTCGATGGATAATTTCAATCTCAACTCCGGGTAGGAAGACCCACCTTTATGTCATGTCGCAAGGGCGTGAGGATATGCGGCCTTCGGTATGATCCAACGAGGCTTAAGCCTCGTCGGGCACGCCAATCCTTCTGACGGGAAGAAACAGTTCCCTGATTCGACAGCCTTTCAGAAGTCTGCCCTGGCGTACGCAAAGACTCGCCAAGTTCAATAGTTGCCTTTGGCAACCAATTACATAAGGTCGTGCTGTGTTACACTGATGTGCTGGCATGTTTCTCCGGGCGGTAAAGGCCTTTAAGCCAATAAAAGAAACTGATTGTGTTTGAAAACCTGATTTCTGAAAAGGGCATTTGGGAAAATGCATTTCAGCTTCAGCCACTTGGCGATTCGGGTACTTCCAGGCGTGGGGAGAATGGAACGGTTTGAGACTCTGGGCCACCATGTTTGGGAGGGGTTAAAAAAGCCAATGGCTCCAGTACAATTCGGTGAAACATTGAGAATGGCCGACTTCTATGGAATTTGAAACTCCAACTCTCTCGGTGTATGCTTTTGAGTTACTCAACCCTCCCTTTTTGTTCACGTTCGCAATGTTGTAGTCGTAAACAGACTGACAGATAACTGTGATTGGGTTCTCATATCAATCCTGAGTACAAAATTATATGTGCAACCAATTCGACCTTAAGAGCACTTGGGTTGACAAATGGCTCCATCATGAGGAACGAAATCGCATCGGTGTCCAGTTGTGGATGATGAGTCCTCTGTATTTACATTTATTAGATTGGCCTTTAATGAAGGGAAAGGGAACGTAAAACTTACCATAGCAAGCGAGCAGTCGCATGGAACCAGGATCGCATTCGCAGCAATCGGTTTGCAGCACGCACTCTCCTGTTAGAGGTAGGCTTGTTAGCGACTCCTCACCCAAATTGTCTAGGTATACATGGATGGTACCTCTATATCCTCGAGCAGTCATAACGGCAGGAATGATGAGTGCAAAAAGCACGGCAGTGGTTTTAGTGAAGGCGACCATTTTGACAATTAGTCTTGTTTGGATTTCGGAAGAACTTGTGAAGTGATGAGTTGATAAGGATGAATAGTTTCAAGTTTAAAGGAGGATGAAGGTCACTTTATAAGAATCCAACTCTCAGCTCTTCTCATTGGTTAGGTTTCGGGAAGACACGTAAATTATCCATTGGCTAATGTTTCGGTTTACATTTCGTAGCTTTCAATGAAATTTTGGGACTTTTACTTTCTACATGCACGAAAGTTCAAATACTTGGCGAGTGTGCATGGTATTAGAAGATTCCCCTTTGCAAAGAACATAAACCAATAAGCTGATACGCTTTATTGATTTCGTTCTATAGTTAGTAGGAATTGGACTATCTAGCATAGATATGAAAAAAAAAAAGTTTGATCTTTGTCCCTTGTACAGTCTCTTACTGTTTAGTCTCAGAATACTTAGATTCAGTTTGAATAAGTTTGCAACTTATTCTTTTTCTTATGGCCTGTGCTAAATGAACATGAATGTTTAAGGACATCTATGGGAATGCTGTTGACCTTGAGGATTCCGTTCAAAAGGAAGTCGCGCACAGCCTCTAGCGTACCTCCTAATAACATAATTAAATTCTTAGTCTTGGCACAAAGAGACTGAAGTAGGAACAAGAAACCTTAATTAAGGTTTGATCATTGGAATGTGAAGTATACTTTCGGACCTTCACCCCTCACCCGACCTCCTGATGCTTGAATGTTAGATCTTGGAAAAATAAACCTACAGTTACTTGCGAAATCGGTTTCGCCCATTTCGCTCCAAAAAAAATTGCGAGCACAGACCACACGAGCAATTTTTGGCGCTGACACATGGTGGGGTATTAGCTGACCGGGGAAATCCATTTTCGTCTGATGAATGTTACCCACTTTAAAGCTTAAACGCTCGACATATGCAGAATCGCAATCTCTCATCGAATATACTATTGAAGTCGGCGAGTGGGGTTTTAGATGATGGTCTATATTTTAGACCCGAATACCCTAGGGAATTGCTTTCAAACCAAGATCAGCACGATCTTGGATTGAGGAAAAAGTCGTCAATCTGTAAACCAGCACAGCCCCCTCTGTACTCGTTTAGCTCACGTGAATACGTATTGTGGCTTGCCTCTTGCAAATGGTAATCAGGCAACAACGTGTTTCCCTTGAGAAATCATGAGATAGGGCCTATAATTTCAAGTTGGTGACTACTCTAGAAGTATCATCGCCGCATCAACTCCCAGCGATACCACTACCTGTCTTTTTCAAGAATTTGTAGTATTAAACTCTCCTGACCCACCTTCGCAGGAGATGGACAGTCACGAAAGCGCCACTGTCGGAGCTATAAAAGACGTTAATAGCAGTGTCAAGCCACACCAACTATGTTCAGTATGCCAAAACGCACTTTCCTGTTCAAAGACATTGTCGAGCGGTGGAGCTGAAACATTCAAGCACCATAAAAGCTGTGGTGCTCTTGCCGAATCAGCAGACAACGGGTGCCACCTCTGCTCCATCTTACTATCCCGCCTTCAGTCCGAGATGCCTACAGAGATTGATATTCAAGGAATTTCGGCATTAGATCATGGGATCAAGCAGTCGGCCTCATGTCTCCAGATAAGAATCTTGGTCAGATTGCAGTCGAATATCAGAAGAATCGGTCTTCGAAACTTACAAGTAAACGACGTACGTGTTACTCCTTCGTTGCTCCCTCTCGAGGATGCCGAGGATTCGCTTGCTACTGAGGATTGCAGAGAACAAATTTGGCGAACAACACAAGACAATGCTAAATTAAGTGTTTCTACTGCATCCGATGCTACTTTCGAGCTATCCGACACGTGGATTCGACATTGTCTGTCAAACCATCATGCTTGCAAAGAAATTGCGCTGTCAGATTTAACTTCCCCAACTCGACTTTTGGACCTTCAGGGTGACAGTACAGACGACGACGTACAACTTCGTCTCACCAAAGACCTTCCGAGAAATATAAACACAAGAAGGCTTGAATATGTGACATTAAGTCATCGTTGGGGTTTATCACCTACTCTTTGCTTGCTTGAGGGGCCAGACGGAACAGTTGCCCGGTTGACGGCATCGATTCCACTAACTGATCTACCTTTGACATTTCGAAATGCCGCGGTGATCACCAGACGACTAGGGTATCGATATCTCTGGATTGACTCACTTTGCATCATTCAAAATTCTGCATCAGACTGGGCTGCTGAGTCGGCTATCATGGGTGAGATTTATCGTGGGAGTGTGTTCACCATCGCTGCCCTGGGAGCAAAAGATAGCTATGAAGGATGTTTCAAGAGCCGCAATCCACTCAGTTATATCCCATGCCTTATAAATCCTGTAACGCATGTGAAATTGCGAAAGGCTTGGGATCCGGTACGGCTTTCTGGAGAGTTGCTCACCAGAGGATGCGTGATCCAGGAACGCGTACTTTCTCCTCGCACGCTGTTCTATGGGTCTTCTGGGATATACTGGGAGTGTGTTCAAAGCCAGAGGACACAGGACGGTCTGGTTAATTTTGGCGAAACGCCTAAAGCGGATTTCTGCCAACTGCTTGTTCCCTGCGAAAGCAGTCTGGACATTGACATTATCAAAAATCCAAGCGAACCGCTGATCGCTTTTTACAAATCATGGGTGGAATTATTGCAGTCATATAGCTCAACTCGGCTTACAAAGCAAACAGACAAGCTAGTGGCTTTCCAGGGTATTATTCTGAGCATCGCAAGAAATCGGCATTATACCTCAGTGGCAGAGTGGCCAAAAAGTCAGCCGGCTTTTAAGTCAATCAGTTAGTTGAGTAAAAACCATCAGCCAGTCAGCTAGAAGATATTCGTAAGCCAGTCAGCTTGATTATAGTCAGCTTATAAGCTAGCTTATAAGCTGGGCTTATTTTTTTTAACGATTTTGGAGTGAAGTTGCCGATAATAAGTGTGTTATTTTAATGCTTCGCTTATTGTAAATTAATGCCTCGGAGCGGAAAAACTACATCCGATAGGCTAAAATTAGGCGGTCTAGAGCGGCAGGATAATCAAAGCTCGTCTTGAAGGCATTATTAACATATATTAACTCTTTAATTCTATTGAAATCAGTATCGCAAACATGTCTCGCTCAACTTCGCCTCTTGATATCGACGATACAGCCTCATAAGCTTCTGGAGCTCTATCTGCAAGCATTGTAAGTGCTACAATTGACTCTTTTACGCGTATGATGGCTTTAGGCAAAGAGCCGTTAATAGACACGCTTTTGTTACTTTTTATAATTAAGGACCGCTGTCGACGACCTGCGGCAATATATAACGATTATTACGACCCTTTTAAGCCAGTAAGAGATGATCTAAAGGCAGATTATTCTTTATATTCTTTTGGAGAGCTGTTATTTAACGACAGGCCAGCTAAAGCGTCATTTTTGCTTAAAGGCTTCATTCTTTCGCCTTCAACGAGTATGCTGAATCGATCGTGGCTCTGGAAAGTTGGTTACACCTTGGTACAGCTTGCAGGAAACAAAAAATACACTTTCTGGGCGTGTAAACTGTATATGTTATTTCTTTTATTTGCATCCTTAATGCTAATCTATTTAGGTTATCACGATCCTTAATTTGCAAAGGGCAAGACTATAGTCTTTAATAGCAACTCTCTTAAGAACGTAACACGGCATATGGCCTTAGAGTACAAATTGAACTAAGATGGAGATATTAGAAGACTACCTTTAATAGTTACGCCGCCTGCGCAAGCTTCTAGTCCTGTAGGGGAAAGCTACGAGAAAATCATACTTTTTCGACAACTGGAGTTCAGAAACGCCTTTACTAAATGGGTGATATTAGACGACGTCAAATATCGCAAAGCTTCTTCCAAAAACCTTCGTCGACTGTTTAAAATTGCGAATATTTAAGCTGTCAACGTGTTACCTACCTCTCACGTTATTTTAGAGCTATAAGTAGCTCAGATGTTCAAGCATTTTGAGCCGCAGATTATATAAGACGTTGCAGAGGCTCAATCGAAGGTTTTTATATCGTTTGACGGCTGGGGATCACTTAAAGATAAGATCAGCGTGCTTGCAATGGTTCTGCATTATATAAATAAGAGAGGAGAGATAATTATAGTGCTAGCAGGCCTGCCAGAGCTTCCAGGACATAGAAAAACGGGTGTTGGTAAGTTAATCCTTCTCTGCCTTCTCTTTTTTGCTAATAAAGTATAGATCAAGCTTTTGTTATTCTACTTTTCTTGCAATAATTCGGAATTAACGAATATAACCTTAGCTGGTTTGTCCTTAATAACGCGTCTAATAACGATACTACGCTTGTAGAGCTTGCAAAGCCTCTTAATTTCGATCCAAAATAACGTCGCCTTCGCTGTATAGGCTATATTCTTAACTTTATCGTAGAGCAATACTTATTTAGTTAAGATACGTTATCTTTTAAAGCTGATTTCAAGAAAGCCGGTCCAGAGGCAAGACGACAACTGTGGAGGTCTCGCGGAGAGCTTGGAAAGCTACATAACTTAGTAGTACATATTATGGCTTCTGGAAAGCGCGGAGTAGCCTTTAATAGCTTACAAGATGATCTCAATTAAGGTGAGGCTGCTGGTAAGAGATGGAAGGTCGTATTAGACGGTGGCATACGCTGGAATTCCTTATATTCGATGATTATACGTGCTTTAGCTCTCCGCGAAGCTCTCGATACTTACGCCATCAAATTACGCGTTTTTAAGGAGCCTCTTGATCAAGAGGTCTTTCTATAAGACTATATCGACGACAACGAATGGGAGACCTTCAAGCTAATGGCGGAGCACTTGGAACCTCTTTTCCGTCTTACTAAAGACCTCGAAGGCAACTCCGATCGATTCGACCTTACGTCATTATCTCACAGAGCTTTATGGGAGTTGTTACCTCTTTTTGAAGGTCTACTCTCTCACTTTGAGAGTCTCGAGACTCTTGCGAAGGCAGGTCGATTCAACGGCTATAAAGGCATATAAGAGTCGATTATACTTGCTTGGAATAAGACGAAGGAGTTCTACGGCAAGACTGACGTTTCTTTGGCGTAGATGGCAGCTTTAGTTCTTTACCCTCGCTGGAAATGGCAATACTTCGACTTACAATGGACCGGCGATAACGTGTAATATGTGAGGAAAGGCAAGGCTGCTTTACGGAGGCTTTGGGAGAGCGATTATAAAGGAGAAGTTGTTGTGCGAGTGGAGGAAAGAACGCCGGAGCTAGAGCTTTTAAAGCTATATAAAACCAGTTAATTGAAGAGGCTAGCACCTTCTCTTATTGGTACTTCTTCTACGGCAAAAACTCCACGAATATTAAGCCGAAAAGATCAATTAGCTTTGTATCTTGAAGAGCCTCTTACAGACCAGCCTCTCTTGGAGTACTGGCGTTCAAAGCAGGCCTAGTGGCCACAGCTTACAAAGATGGCCTTTGATTTCTTGTGTATACTTGCTATGAGCTCTGAGTGTGAGCGTGTTTTCTCGTCTTGTTCTATGCAAACTACATCATACAGTTCGAGATTGTCAGCTAAGTTATTATCGTTCCAGGAGTATTTAAAGAATTGGCAGAGAAGAGGCTTGATCGAGATTATGGCGGCTTTTAACGCAATTGACCTCGGGAAGGATTTTTAATATACGTTTATTTTTAGAATCAGCTTTTAAGCAGCTTTTAAGCTCTTCAGTTCAAGCTAATCAGCTGTGAGTTTCTATATAAGCCAGTCAGCTCAGAAAGTTGCTCAGCTGATGGCTGACTGATTGGCTTTTTGGCCACTCTGCTCAGTGGCAGGCTTGTGGAAGGAACTTCTCCCAGCGGAGCTACTATGGCGTACCGAACGACCAGTTCTGAAGAAGACAGACATCTATATTGCACCGTCTTGGTCGTGGGCGTCTGTAGAATCCCCGGTGACAAATCGTTGGACGGAACTTGTGACCTCAAAGGAGGCAAAACACTTGGCATATCCGTGCCGCGTTGACTGGAAAGTGGAGATTGAAGATGTTCAGGTAGAAAGTATGCTGAACGGACGGGTCGTAAGTGCCTCTCTTTATATAAGAGGTCCACTACGGAGGCTTCCTGATCCCGAAGAAGAAAGTAGTGGAGGTCTCCTCAATCAAGAAACGGAACGGGGTGCCATTCGAGGAGAATATCCGACAATATTAAGGGGAGAATACGGTTTTCATGACGGGACTATAACAAGAAGCAAAGTTTTTCCGGATAATTGGCAAACCTCTTCACGAACAACTCTATTCGTTCTTTGGCTTTCACGGAGTACTGGGACCGAGACTCGAGTCCGTGACGGTCTCATTGAGCCGCGTTTGCTAGACATCGGACTTGTGTTGGAGGCTGAAGACAACGAGAAAGCATTTCGAAGAAGAGGATATTTTGAGCAGCGATTTTACAGCAACGCGAGGTCCTACCTCTTCGCTGAAGACCAGAAGTTCGAGACGGTGTCTATCTGCATACATTAAGTGGCGCGATGGTAAGGGTCATGTTGTCTGTATTGTGAAGTTTGGAGACGGAAGGGACAACTGAGTTGATATCTGTCTGTTGGCGCGCGATGTAGACTACTCTTGCTCAGACACATGAGAAGAAGATGGTTTCGTGGCCCAGACCTCGACCAGTACAGGTGCTCAGGATGGCCTTGCATGTGAGAGGTTGATGGTGCTGAGAAGATTGCCATATTGGAGGAATGTGGACTCTTTAGTCAACTACAGGAGGGAGGATACCTGTGTTGTAGTCCTCATTATTGAAGGGATGTGGAAGCCTGGAGGCTAAGTGGAATGAGTCATGTGACAATGGGTCATGTGCACTTCACATGACGAGGAATGGACTGTATTTATATGGAGATCTGCCATACGACAAGCAGTAGTCCAGTCAATGCATACGATTCAGAACCTGTCAAAACTCATATCCCGCGACCGCTTACCTACCTGATAGTTGACTCCAAGGTACAGTACTGTAGCTTAATGAAATCCACCGTTCTAACTCCTAATCGCCCTCTCCCTCCCGCTTTATTTAGAGGAATTACTCATGGTGTCAGCGCCCAAGTTGGCATGACTTGGTCCGTGCTCATAATTTTTTTCAAGTGAAATAAAACGAAACCGATTTTGCAAGCGACTATACTGAGCAGGGTTTTTTTAAGGGCTTTATTCAAATATAAAATGGTACGTCACGGTCTAGAACTACGCAAGCCCTTTTTACACGGAACTTGCCTTTTTCTACTAAGCTGCTTCTGGCTTGTGCTTCCTGGCTGATATGGAGAGTAACCCACCCAAAGGAATCGCTTGAAGTCTCGACCTCTAGAACGCTTAGTTCAGCGTTCAACCTAAGGGGCGGGAGCGATGGTAGGACACGGTGCAAAATGTAATTTTCAACAACTGAATACCATCATACTTACTCTTTACACCTCAATCTCTGCTATTTTCTCTGTTTATAATCGAATCGAACCCAACCACTGTCTTTTCCATCTCAAATTACAATGGCAGGTGCCACGGATTTAATCTCTCCAGACCGCTTACTTGAGCTGAGTTGGTACACATGTGACTCGAATTTGAATTCGTTGGTGGAGTTGCCAAGTATTGGACTAACCCAGGAGACCAACTCTGCCCTGTCTCTAGCCCCTAGGAAGCTTATTATGACTGAGTGCTACGTGTTAGAATACGAGAGCGGTGCTACCGATAACTTTGAGAAGTGCATAGTGGTTGAGCGATTAGAGATAAATGTTCTGGGAATAGACATAGCACGGGAATTGGGTCGAGCGAGAACAATGAAATTAGTGAAGTGAAAAGTGCACAAACTGCTCGAGGAGCACATTGCATAAAGGCAATAGCTTGCAAATTCCTTGTTAATGCTTTAATTTTACAGTACGACAATGCCTCATGAGAAGAAAAAGGTCTGCCAGACGGCAACCAGTCCAACTGCAAGTGTTCCACATCTTTCAACTCCAATCCAGTCGAGGCTTAGATCCACTACCTATGAAGGTAGCTAGAGCCTCGCTCTCGCCCATGGCGCACAATCACCCCAACCTCCAAACCCAATGACAACAATACCTAATTCACCGAGGGCTACGGATACCGTGCTTCCTCCGACGAGGATGTTTCCGCCGCTGGTCAAGGGTTGTCCACCAATAATCACCCCTCCACCGCCCGCAGCCAAAAGGGTATGCTAATTAGACCCAATCGTGATAAATGAACTTAGAAGCGCGATGCCCATGATATTTGCGATCACCCCGCCGATGGCATCTGAAATCGTACTCGCCGTAGAAATATATTTCGAGAATTTAGCCGGGCTGATGGGCGAGGTTCCCTTCTTTGGATATGGAAGAATGTGCGCCTTCGGGCTATAGAAACCTGTTCGTACATTTTCCCCCTAGCTCGTTGCGATTGGCTCACCAGGAGATGGTATGCTCTGCTCTGAGGAACCGGGAAGATCTGGAATGGTGATCGTGGATATGGACAGCGGCGAAGGCCCCTGAGAAGGTGTTGGGGGTGAGGGAAGGCTTGTCAGCTGCTGATGGACCGTATCTTGACTATTGGAAGACTGACTGCCTGCAATAGGTAGCGAAATGGAGATTCGGGTATCTGGTAGAGATGTATCACTAGGCCAGTTATCTTGAGCCTCAGAAGACGCTGGCTTGGGCTATCAAAAGGTGCGGCAGCTGCAGTTGCCGCGACACTCGCCGAATATGCAAGCTGGCAAAGATTAGTAGCTTCCGTTGAGTCTAAACTGCTTGACGTGACCTCGAATAGCGATAAGTGCGGATGTAGCGGAGGTATAAAAGTTCCAGTTTGTGTTGGGACATCCAAAAATTTCGAGAAAGTTAAGGTGCTGAGGAAAGAGCTAGCCGGTGCCGCTTCAATGGTAGTAGTAGTTTTGGGGATTTGAGAGTTTGGTGCCTCTACACTCATGATGACAAGACAGAGACATATTTTCGTCCCAGAAAGGGCCGAGTACAGAAGCTAGCACCCGAATTCAATTTGCTATGCATTTACGGAAGCTGGGTAGGTTACGAGAATTACTTGAGCATGAGGGTTATTGGGGTTGCCGTGGTTGTCCAAAGCAAAAGTTACTTTATCACACTTCGAAGACTTCGAACGGTTGGGTGGGCTGAATGTGGTCATGGTAGATACATCTGCCGTGATGGTAATCTAGATGGTACTTGAATTTGTACTCCTTTCATCTTGTTCAGCGTTGAAAGTGTATGTGAGGATGCGATCTCGGAAAACTTACGAGTTATAGGCTGTCGTGAATGTAGTCTCGATCATGTCTTCTTGTGGCGGGTCGCCTCCATTCCTAAAAGGTGGAATGGTCGCCATGTCGCGTCTTCTCAGCGATAATGATGAACCGATCATGAGAAACGTTTCTTCGTCAAGAGTGCAGATCATTATGCCGGGAATAATTAGTGTACAGAACCTTTTCAGACCACCTCGCAGACCCACTACCTACTGTAAAATGTCGCAGCTGCAAATAAAGGTGTCTGTGTAGAAGTTAAGATATTGGTGGAGTTCGAGTAATTGTATGTTACGAGACACTAGCAATATATCTAGTCAGAATCTTGGTAGGAGAGTGTCTCACTTACGCCATGAACTCTAGTCATGATTGATAAAAACACGAGAGCCAAACTGGATTTGGCCATTTGGGTAGTTGTTGAAAACGTCCTAGGAACGCAAGCAAGCAGAAGAAACTGGATTGTGAGCAACGGTGGTCGAGCACGCTTTTAAGAGAGAACACACATCTGAAAGAAGAAGCTCATTGCCCACGGGACTCTAAATCTACTGCTGGTCGAGGGTACGATGGTACTCCGCCCTATGTACCACTTGATTGATGCAAATTCCTTGGTTCCACGTGTGCGTAACTGCTTTCCCATGTTTGCGAACTAGCGACAAATCCACTGATCTAATCATTTTCGGGCAATGAACAACTAGAAGTTTTAGTGGCAATAAGTTTAGAAGAACAAGCGCCTACGAGGTGCCTCGTTCTCATTCGATGACGATGATTCCAGGCCATTGACCGTGAGAATTCAAGCTATTCGGGCAAAAGATACATTCAAGGGAACGATATCGTTGTTACCATCCGGAATTCTGACTCTGATTGACTCGACGGTCCCTGAGATCTGGCTCCCACTATCGTCTTGTTTGGTGTCCTTGACAACATTTGGCCTGCAGTACGATCCGCACACTGATCGGTATCTGGTGAACGGAACGATAAACTCCAAATTATCATTCAAACTAGGAAATCCAGCAGGGGAATCACCAATTTCGTTGCCGTATGGGTGATTTAATGTGAAGGCATCATGGCTCATATACGACAATGCTGCTGACTACTTCCTGCTGAGGAGAGCCGTAAAGGAATCACAAGACGCCCTGGACAGAGATTCTGGCGAGAAGCGTGAGTCGGACGAGATCTAGAGACGAAATGCGGCGAATACTGACAATAGGCAGATATGTGATCGCCGACTACGAACGATCAGATTTCTCTGTGCAGCGAAAGGAACCGCCCAGCCTCAGCCTGCCTGACCCTGTTAATAAGAGAGGCGGAACTCCACTTTGTTTAGGCGAAGGCAGGTTGGTCAAGACTAAAGGCCTGTGAGGCAGGCTACAGGGAAAGGTTATAAGGTAAAGGCAAGCAGGCTAGCGAGGCTAAAGAATAGAAAGAAAATCGCGTAATTTCCGAAGGGTTAGTCAAGGATCTTTGAACCAAAACACCTTTAATCATCCTTTTTGCCTAGCATCGGCCTTCTTGTCCTCTCGGTAAGATAGGCGAATCACGTCAAGTCAATTAGGATAGGCAGGCTAGTCAAAAAATCTTCGAGATTTAGGCGGAGGCGGGCTGATTTCGGGCTGGGCAAAGTCATACGCTGTCTCAGTGTCACAATGTCCCTTCAAAGAAAACAGGCTACAAGACCTCGTCGTGATAGTCCTAACAGTCGCCGAGGTAGCATGAATGATTTTGGATTTAATGTGTAAGGTGAAGAGGTTGTGAGATTGTACGGAGACTGAGACAAGAACCACAGCTCTGCAAGTACTTGCGGCAAAACCCCGGCATCTAGATTCCAGTACCACGCTAGGCTAACCCAGTTACCCCGCCGCATCTAGACCAAGAAATTTGAGGCTACTAAGATCACATGCACGCTATATTACGCACCTTCATACGCTGCATCCCATCACTTGATATTAAGACGGACCGAATTGAATACCGGTAGCCGAAGCAGTATTTACTTACGAAGATCATGGTGGCAAACTAGGCAAGGCACAGTCAACAGCGTGCCTACCAAGAGCTAAAATCTTTATATGCGCATATAAATCCCCGCCAGAAGCCCCTTTAATAAACATTAGGAACTGCACTGCATATCAATATCCATGTTTAACCCCCATTTCAGACCAAAACCATTAAAACAAGCTCACTAGCGCCAAAATGTCAACCCTATCCCCTCCTTCCTCAACCTCCAACGGTACCCTTCCAGACGGCTGGGTCCGGGGCAACACCTCCACAAACCAGCAATTCTGGTTTCACGCCGCCACAAACATTAAGACCTACTACGATCCCCGCCAGCCAAATCCTCATTGTGGTGGTTTCGCACCTATTCCCGTTGAGGGAGCACCGTTGCCTGATGGGTGGGAGGTTGTGGGAAGGGAGGTTGATGGGAGGAAGGATGTTGTGTACTTAGATCATAATACGCATACGAGCTCAAATATTAATCCGAGGAGTGGATAGAGGGAGTTGAATGGAGGAACAAGGGAAAGTAAATTGTGATATGTGATGTGGGGGATAAATTTGTCGAGAGCGTGGAGCACTGAATTTGATACAACCATCCCCGACTCCTCTGCTTGAGAAATAATAAATGGAACAATATGTAGCAATAAGTTTCTTACATCTCAACACCCATCGTCTCATCTTCCTCTCCTTCTTCTAGAAAACCCAAACCGCTATCGTACCGACGCCGCTTCTTCCCACTCTTGCCTGTACTAGATCTTCTAGCTAACGATGCATCAAACATACCGCCCTTCCTCACAAGACCCCCTCCTTCCGTAGCCCGCGGCGTACTTGAACTTACCCCCACAGAACTGGATCTCCTCTGCGCTGAAGCACCAACCACCTCATCACACTCCACAAACCCCTTTCCCATCTCCTCCGCCCGTCCAAGCTGCCTCAACATATCCCTAACCACGAACCGACCCCGTTCGGCCCTCTCCCTAACCTCCTTGTTCTCCTTCCTTAAAGAGAGGATAGTAGCATGCGCACTCTTCAAGGCCTCGTTGACTCTTTCGATCTCACCTCTCAACTCCGAGACCTTCGCATCACGAAGAGCAAGGGCTGATCCATGAGCAAGTTCGCGGTGTTGAACGCTAGCCTTCAAAGCAGCGATGGTAGTATCTCGCTCTTCGACATCAGCTGAAGTCAAAGACGACAGATTGGCGATTTGTGCTACCGCTGCATCACGCTCCGCCGTCATATCGGCATGCATAGTCGTCAGACTAGAGAGTTGAGACTGCATATCCGCGGCAGCTTCGAGAGCAGCACCCAGTCTTCTCTCCAGTTCTGGCAAGAGCATCTCATTTCCCTCGTTCACCGTCTTCGTGACATCATGCTGCGCGACCTCGTTGTTGAGTCTAGCTTGTAGCTCTTCCATCTCGCATCTCAAGCCCTGCTCGCTTGCCCGTGCCTCATTCTCCACTCGGGAGATCAATGTTTCGAGACTGGACACTTCAGTTCTGTATCCTTCCAACGCAGCACGCAATCTCTCGCTGTCAGTTTCCCTCTCCCTGACCTCCTCACGAAGTGAAGTAACCACCGTGGTTGCGTGAGTGAGGTCGTTCTTCATGCTCTCCATGACGCTCACACGATCATTGAGTTGTTGTCTCAGTAAAACTTCTTGCTCATGGTACTGATCGATACTCTCATCCCTATCCTTAACCTTCTCTACCAGCACTCTAACCCGACTGACCAATAAGCCGAGCAGTTTCTCGTTTTCAAATCCCTCGGCTACTTCGCCTGGAGTGAGATACTCGAGATCGAGCCGTGCTTGCCGGAATTGCTTCCCGATATTCTCGAGCGCTTCGTCGGGATTTGTGGCTGCGAAGCCGAGATTTGTGATCTCGTTGGAGAGTGCGGAGAACGCTGTGCTGTGTTCAAGGGCTTGGGATTGCGTGAGTGCGAGCTGGGTGAGCACTGTGTCGAGTGCCGAGTCAAGGGTGCTGTGATCGCGAGATTCGTTCACTGGGATGAACTCAGATAACTTCTCGGCGAGGCGTGTCGCGTTATCTTCATTAAATGCGACGGCGGAAGTGAGTTTTGCGATCTCGGCTTGCAAGGACTGGAGTTGTGACTTCAATTCCACGTTTTCGGGATCCGGGATGGGCAAACTGGCTTGAATGCCTGCGCTCATAGAGCACACGGATTTGCACGGCGTGTTGGGCATAGTTGATGGTGGAGATAGGAAGGAAGTGTTGAGACGCGTTGGTGTGGTCATTAACTCGTCATTCCCTGTCATGTCCTCAAAGTCTTCGTCGTAATTCGTGATCATCATATCATTGTCATCCTCATAATTATATGGATCCCTCGCGGCCAAGGTCCAATTATTGCGGTCATCGATCGTGTCCGAATCCAACTCTCTTCGACTGAGTTCCTCCTTGAGATGTCGGATCTCCTGCTCCAGCTCTTGGACTTTGCTGCTGAGTGTCGTGTTTGTCGTTATCGATCCCCCGGATTCACCCTCGATTTGGCTGGCGATATCTTGTTCGTCTCGCATACTCTGGACTTCCAGATCTTTGAGTGCCAACTCGCTCTTCAACTTCTCAACCTCAGACTTTCTCCCTCTAGCCTCAACCCTCTTATCGAACTCAATGATATTTATCTCCTCGCTCAATCCATTCCGCTTGATCCTTCTCTTGACCCTTCCCTCCAACACCTGCCTCAGCGGCGCAAATTGTAATGTCCCCGACGCAGGCTCGACTTCGTACCCCGCTCTATTCCACAGCTTGGCAGGCGTAGATTGTCGACGTTTGGACTTTGGTGTAGAGAGAGATGTGCGTCGTATAAAAGGTGTAAGGCCTGAAGAGGCATAGTCGGATTCGATGGCTAGCCCTGGGTCTGAGAAGCGGACTTTCTTCTTCGTGCGTTTTGGCGTTTGGGGCGGTGTCGCAATCCCGTGAGGATGAGTTGGTGCAGATTGGGAATTGCTTCGTGAACGTGAGGTTAGTCTTACGCTGCTACGGCGTTTGCGGCGGACGGCAATAGGTCTGTCGTCGTCGACGATGATTGTTGAGTCGTTGTTGAGGTCGGCCATTGTGGAGTGCGGTGCGGCGGGGTAATCTCCGAATTTGTTTTTACAATATTAAAAGTCGTTCTCCCAACACTCGTTGGTAGAAGTACTGAAGGTTGAAAGTCAGAAGAATGAAAAGATGAGAGGAGAAAACAAAGAAGTTAGAGAAGCGCGCCTGAAGGCCACATCGGAGACCAAAGTAAACATGGATCGCACAGTTGTTTTGTTTACTTCCTTTCCTGTTTCGGCCTACGCGACCGCGACGGTGGCCAGGGGTCGCCGCAGAACATGGTTCACGCGAAGAAATGGTTGGCTCGGACACGACGCGAAGAATCGTGTTGACTCATGGTGGAGCGCGACGGCCCTTCGTCTGGTATTATCTTATGGATATCTGTATCAAATACTTCTCTTGGATAATTCTGGATCGTTCTGTAGCCGCCACGCATTGGATATTGAAGCTATTGACGCGTTTACGGATGCCTCGGCATCTGCGGTTCTTTTGATCGGGAGAAGTGAAGTGCCTACTTTACCCCCTAATATTCATTTATAGAGCTTTTGAGAAACTCAGACTTGGGTAGCTCCGATTCTCCAAGATTTAATATCGTCTTTCAGGCCCCTTGACAACAATGTCAGTCTATATCATAAAGATCTGATGCCCGAAGTCAGCATATGCAGGCATCCCAAATCGCTCACCGACTGCCCCGCTGGCCTCAGCCAGAGAATGAAGGACGCGATGGGATGTCCTCAAAAGTAAAAATTTCCTTCAATTCCAGGCTTCTACAATCCGGAATCCACGCGTTTAAAGTATTCAACATTTATTCTTCATTAGTTATTTATTTCTCCAGAATGAACATTTCTTCTCCGTATGATTAGCAGCCATTGTCGGCATTTCAATCAATCAATGAGAATTTCGATCCTCCACCAACCTCAAAGGATCTCGATCATCTACAGTATCACCTTTCTCTCCAAGAACTTGGCAAGCAATTGCAGGATGCTGCCAATGCCGCATATTCGCACGGTTAGAGATCGCGATACTCCAATGTCGATGTCCTGCTCTTGTGTTGGGACGAAGAGGATCCGAAACTCCCTCTCAATTGAAGTGAGCGAGTTACAAAGTCTGTTCGAGAATATGTATGACTTTGACGTCCAGGTGTGGAAGATCCCATCTCAGAATAGCCACAATCAATTGAATCCAAAGATTCTTGATTTCTTTGCATTGGATGGGGACTGCAAAGACCATTTGAAGATTGTCTACTATGGAGGGCACGGGATGTTAGCGCATAACAGGCAGGCTTCCTGGGCAAGGTATTTATGACAGACAACTTTTCTGAAGATATCATTTATTCACTATTTCAGTCGACCTGACCCAAAGATCCACGCTACCGAACGGTGAAGTGGAACGGGATCCAGCATGCGCTTGAGGAAGCAGTATCCGATGTTCTCCTACTTCTCGATTGTTGTGCGTCCGGAACAGCAAATACGCACGAAGGCCACGGCGTAACGGAACTCATCGCAGCTTGCAGCTTTAATACCACTGCCAATCCAGTCGGCCCAGATTCCTTCACCCGAGCTCTCATCACTGAACTTGGTCTGCTGAGCAGAAATTCTTCGTTCGCTGTTGGGACCCTCTACAACAGGATCCTTTGTCGAGCGCAGAACTGGATGCCATCTGGACGAAAAGTCCAAAAACTGCCATTACATGTCGTTCTGACCCAGGATCCGAAGATTCCCAGAGGCATTCAATTATGGCCGAGAAAACAAAGAAAACATTGAAGCAGTCGCCAAGGGAACCTCTAGCTCCTGCACCTCCATCTCCAGCACGGCGGATTCCTCCATCCCAAGTGACTAAACGTCAACAACCAGTCTATAGCAGCCGAGCGCCCATTCGACGGTCTGAACGCTTCAGCACATCTTCTTCGTCGCTTGATTCCTCAGCAAGCGATCCATCGTCCTTACTCTCAGGCGAATCCTCCATGTTGAGCGTAAGCTCGGACGTTGAGTTGTGCCCCAGAATCGCCATTACCATTCGACTTTAGGAGACTCTCTCAGGGTCCGACTTCTCTGTCGACATCATTTCAGAATGGATTCGTATGATGCCAGTGCTAGCTGAGAGTGTCAAGGTAGAAGCTGGCTTTGCGAGCTTCTCCACACTCTTGTTTGTTTCTTTACCCCATTGCTATCTGGTGCTACCTGCCATGTCACCCTGCGGTTTCTGTTGTTGGGATCATCACAACACCTAATCTAGTTCCCGATACCAATCTGTTTCCTGAGTCAGAGTTATCGAGCCCTGTTTTATTGAACTCCAAAAATTCGGTCCCTAAACCGACCCCTTCGAGCCTTGGCTGGGAAAACGACACGAAAGCATTCTTACGTCTGTACAATTTCAACGTTTCGGATTAGGGTGAGCCTTGTTATGAGCTCCTACCCCACGTCGATACATCCACTCGGCTTCCAGCTCTCGTCTACCTAGACAATACACAGTACGTAAACCACTTCTTGCAAAGCCTCCAACTAACCACTTCTTCAAGGAAATCTCCACTAGGAAGTTTCACATGCCAATATCCCGGCTTTTGCTTCTCCAGGGTCTCAGTAGCTTTTAACACACCTTAGGAATTGATACAACATTATCGCCAGAGTCACATGACCGAGAATATTACGCGAGCCAGGTCACCAGTGCATCAAATTCATTCGCAGCGTTCTGTTGGAACTCAAGATTCTGCGGTTGGCATGCATGACTCCAGCACTTCTGAATCGCCAATGTTTTACTCGGTGAGATCTACAATGACGGATGTTGAGTCTGTAGAAGACACCACTTTCGCTTTGTGATGTCAACCTAGCGACCTAGCTATGTACGGTTTGCTTGGAAGTCACACCTCTTCCACCATCAAGGCCAACAAATCATAATATTTGGGCCTCTCTTACTGGCAGTCTACATCATCGACATTCAGTATGAGATTATTACTGTGTGCAATCGACAAGTCTTCGCTGAATAAGTCATTACTAGTCGAAAAGATCTGCTTAAACTTCATCACACCTCCGGATCGCAAAACTTCTTTCTCTCCAAATGCGTCCAACCTCTGAACCCTTATTCGAGTTTCTTTGTATTCATCAAGCAGAGTGTCATGCACCGTATCTGCACATCTACACCATTCCCCACCCACCATCACGTCAATACTGGTGCAAGATGGAAACCAACACATTTGAAGAACTGTAGCGTCTCGAAGAGCTCGTACGCCTAGCTGACAACGCCTCTGCTGCAAAATCCAAGCTGCCCACATCTGATGAGGTTTCTCGCTGGGTACAACTCTTTAAATACTTACCCGACGAAGCCAACGCCCTGCTCATCGGCCACCGGCTCGACATAGACCGCACACCCATCTCAGATAAACATTGGGAGCTTGTACGTGAGGAGCACGAGAAAACTGGCCTTGATCGAGAGGCGTACGAACACTCTCCGCTCTTGAAAGGCGTGTTGAGGAGCCAGAGTACAGTGGTTAATGACAAGGAGGGGAAAAGATGGTCTTTGTATCGATTAAGTGGGGTCTTGGATAACAAGGAAAACTTTAGGAGGACCTGTGAGGTGAAAGAGAAACTGAAGGTTACGAAAGTGGAGGGCGAGGGTGGGTGAGAGGTCTATTTTGTTTGAGTTTGATGCCCAAGGCTCGAGTAAAGCTGACGAGTGAGTTGTAGCGTGAGGTGTTCTGGGAAAGGGGAAGATTGAAGAGTCATGACTTGTCAACACGAGCGGATAGACGATGGAAACTTTGGAACAATTCTTTCTCAAGTCAATGGCATGTTTGCACCCTAGTACTGGCAGTATACACACCTACCGAACTGAGTATCAAGACACCATTCTGACTTGGATCAAAGCCACAAGGCTTGTCCGTCTCGTGGCATCTCTTGACATTGGCTTATAAATCATACAAGCGATATGATTCGTCCCAGCATGTTGCAGCACATCTCAGCGTGTCCAGCTCTTCAGCGCCATCGCAAATCTCATGACAATCCCCTCATGCAGGCAGTTCCTCAAGATGCCAGGATCCCACCACCATCAGCACAAGGCTGTGCGTTCCTGTCCAAGCAATTGTCGGCAATTGAGCTGTCTCCAACAGCCGAGGAAGACTCAAGTATACATTTCTACCGTTAGGCTCTAAAAAATCCCATTCCGGGTTGAGTGGCTGCGGTCCTCGCGGTGGCTTCAGGTCAGGCAGCATCGCAAATCGGTGCCCCAATCACGCATATCATAATCAAAAATTACTTTGAGCCCAACCCGGGAACGGTTAGAAATATCATGTACATCAGCTTGATGAATCGTTTAAAACCTAGTTTCGTTGATCGTCGCAGCCATTGCTCGAGATGACGCGTCCTGCCCTAGGTTCACAACACTTCTACCGCATTCTTCGCTCTCAAAGACGCCGCGAACATCTTTTCTTAGTACTCTCGTTCATTTAGTATCGGTGAGACTGGAGCAGCAACAGATTATCCTCTTCACGTCGAAAGATAAACAAATGGACAAAGGCAAGCAACGGGGGTGTACAGAAGACTGGAACGGCGAGGATGACTTGCCAACTCTATCCACGCTGTCCGTATCCAATTACCCCATGTATCGACAGGCACAGTCGAGCGAGGACATGAAGATCTCCTATTCAACAGGAGATTCCGCGCCTCGCTTTGTAGCAGATGACGAGCAAACTTTTGGCTCCTCTAGACATGACTCTTCACTGGTGGAAGAAGCCGAGTCAAGCTTGTCAACATTCACTTCCTATGCCACCCCAAGTCATCACTCGATCACTAAATTGTAAGTCTATCACACCCTCGGATTTCCTCATATTGATGTTCAAATCGAGGCCACCTATTCAAGAAAATTTCATCTGCCTCGTTCCTCAATGCCCTTCGAAGCCATTTATCAGAAGAGCCGACCTGATGCAACACACGAAACATGTCCATGAACGACCCGTAGATCAACATCTCCGTCAAAATAGATCTTGTTCGAGTGTTAGAGATGGAGTGTGTTTCACTCGCAAAGACCATTTCCGCGACCACCTCCGCGACTACTACCACGAGGACATTGGTGCTTCCGAGGGGGCGAAAAATCCAAAGACGAAGAGCGAGACGAAAAAATGGCAGGCTGAACAGAAGAAGTGGCTGTCGTCGCGGAGAAATAATACCAGGTGGTGAATCTTTGCTAGACGTCTGTTTCATTTCTTCGTTAAGACCCAAGCTACTTTTTTTGCTCTACTTGTTCTTCGATATCTTGGAGGACTTTTCACCTATCATCTTCTTTTCCGACTGTTGATGGGTTGTTTCAATTCTTGGATGACGTCTTGGGATTGGTTTTTGGTGAGGTGGCTGGCATCAGCAGGCTCGAGAATCAGATATCATGGTTGAAATCCCACCACAGCTAGTTTCCTATAACCTGTTTGTCATCTACTTGATCATATATAGATCAATATCCTTATATTTGCCATTGTAGTCTGCCATTATTTTGAGATGAGAGACTGTTGCAAGACTTTTACCTAGCATCTTATCTATATCCTGTCATCAAGTCTCGACGATTTCGAAGCCCGACAATCCATGCAATCACTTTTGGTATTTTGATCAGCTGTCTCTCATCGTGATTCACCAGGTGGTTAACATACTCCGATCGCTTACCAATGAGCAGTCTCCAATGCAAGCCTCAACTTACCGCACGGTATCCAATACACCTCTCAAATTTCACATGCACATAAACACAATATCTTGATCACCCGACCGGCTTTGCTGCACTGTGTGCTGTTCAATCCTCCCTGGGTTTATGATTACCAGACCCCGCACTTCGAAACTCTCACGGGCGAGCTCTCTTTCCTTCACTTTCTATACCACAGAAAAGACCATCTACAATCCGAGAGGTCTGCACACAATTAAAGAATTCGGGGTTTCTTCCCAAATCTCAAGTATGGCTAGTCACGGCGGTCCGCCACCACCACCTCCTCCACCTGACCGAGCTGGATCTCCAATGCAACAAGCCAGCAGTCCCTTCTGCATGCCAGCTGATTGCGAAAATCACGTTCAAACCAACATTGCCCATCACTTTCTAAACGCAACAGCTGATGAAGACGACGACATTCGCGATCGCGAGCCATGGCCGCGCCGCGTCTCTCACAAAGAGGACATTGGGAAAAGGAGCCGCACTTGTAAGGATCGCTATCATAACCACCTTGGTGATTCCGATATTGAAAATCAATTCATCATCTGTCGTGACGAGCGTATGGAGCATGTGAGCTCCAGGGGAAGGTTGGTAGGATACGGCAGTGGGAGGTTGCTGGGTAAGGAGGACGCAATGGTAGAGTGATAGGGCGGAGATGGCGAATCTAGGTCCTAAGTTTGTGCAGAATTCTCCTTTGGTAAACACGGAAAGTGCTCGAGAGGTGGATTAATTGGATGTCATTCGCGGACTCGGGGTTTTCGTGTCGATTCTTTTGCTAAGGATACTGCTACTTAATGGACCAATTTCGAGTTTTATTTAAAATAATTTGTCTTGGACCAAAGAAAATTGTGAGGAATTCAGACTTTTGCTTATTATTATTGAACGTGGGATTGGCTTTGACACCAGGCAATGCATGATTTATGACGCAGATTTGGTCATTCGGTCTTCGAAAGACCATGATGAAGCTACAACGAGTATGAGGCTTAGATTCTCATACTTTTGATAAGTAAGGACGAATTCCTACCTATCTAGTGCTAGGAAATGACCGAATCATAATCTTTGCTACGTTGTCTGTTTATGAAATGGGTGCTTCAAGAGTGTATGATAGGGCATGTGGATTGAGGTTGGGCAGCAGCGCATAATTCTAAGACCAATCAGATCCAACATGCTTCAGTTTGTTCAATCATATTCTTCGACAGTATTCAGTCACCTTAACCACCGCATCAGAGATTCGACTGCTTGGTGGCTCAGGCAAGCGTTCGTCTAGTGTGTGGTTCGTGCGGATTGGCCAAGAACTTAACCATATCTCAACTCTCGCTTCACCCATCATGATTTCTTTGCACTTCACCTAAGTCTTGTCATTGCCGACGCTTCGCATCCTTCCATCTACATCAAAATAAAAATAAACCAACCTCCCTATAATCTTTCAAATGGGCAGCGCAATGCAGCCCTCAACAGCCGAAGGTGGTCTGTCATATGATAGGCGACCATCCTACACCTCAATCATTCTTGACCAGGCGGAGCTTCAGCAACTGCATTTAGTCACGCATCTAGGTTGGAAATCAAAACAGGCAATCAAACCAAATATGTCTTCATCTACATTGCTCGAACATTCAAGAGATATTCTCTGAGCCTGAGTGTAGCGTGGATGGAACGTTTCTGTCTCGAAGACCGATGTACTCAGATAATCAGTAAATTGAGACTAGGAAGACATTGCAGGAAACTAGTGACCAGAAATTTCTGTTATGGGAGATCTCGAACGGATTATCAACCTGATGATGCTATTTTAGCAGGGAACGGCACATTTATACATCACTACCCTTAGGCGGACAGAGGTTGCGAGGGAACGGCATGTATATGACTAGTTATATGAATGTGTAAGACCCCCCATCATTCGAGCAAAAGAGGGCGTATTTGGCTGCACAGGACGAGATCTGCTGCACACAGCACTAGGATTTTGAAGTTTCTCGGGAATAAATACACCGAAGCAGCGTTGCCGCCATACTGCTTTTGATTGATATTAATTGCTTGACCGAACTGTTTCTAGTCATCTGCGATCTTATGATTTTGCTTTCTGTCTCTTTTTTTCTCTTCTCAAGGTGTTCCCTGTTTTTCCCATCTTCAAAATGATTTTCAAGGGGTGATTCCAAAGATTGGACCTTGTGAATGGATAGTCCCCTTCCCTGGGACATCAATCATTCTCTATTAGGTTCCCTATTCTTTTATGCGAGTCCTAATTTAAACTATCTCCTTGGGATATGATTTTATGATCTCATCACAACAAAATGGAATTCCCAGTTGCACTTTGGGGAGATGTCACGTGTATCCATGCCGAACTTGACCTCAGAATCCACCTGAATCTCCGAGAACCAGGAAACCAAGAGATCATACATGATCAGTACCCAGAAATTTGGTCATTTTCCAGATTCCTGTCTTTGCTGCGTGATGCACCATGCATAGGAACCACCATGTTGACGCTCACCGCCAATAAGGGGCTACTCGCTTAAGCTCCTGACCCATAGTTCGTACACGTCAACTCACTTCATCCTGCAGCATGCACTAGCTAACGACGTGTACTCCACTTTCCCCCCGTTTAACATCGGACAGATTCCTACTTTCCCTGCGTCTTCAACTTCATTCTAAATCCCAAACCTTCTTTTCTTTCAATTCCTTGTAGTAATCTTTACATTTGGGTTGCACTTTTGCCAAGATCACTTCGGTGGACATGATGAGGTTAATTAACACTTCTACTTTACTTCTTCACGAATTTTCTGGTCGGAATGTACCTCTGTATGCAATTTTATCTCATCGGTGGGAGAACTCAGAAGTGACTTTTGAGGATTTGAAGGGTGGAAAAGGCCCAGATCGAGCAGGGTGGAGGAAAATCACCGGGTGCTGCTCCCAAGCGGCCCGAGATGGCTGGGAATACGTGGTCAGTGTATAGAACTTGTTCAGAGATCATAAACTTCTTGGATTTGGTGAGATGATTCAAATGGCACATATCCTGACGAAATACAGTGGATCGACAGCTGTTGCATCGACAAAAGCAGCAGCTCCGAGCTCTCTGAGGCCATAAATTCTATGTTTTCCTGGTACCGGTCTGCTCAAATATGCTATGTCTACCTTTCAGACGTCCCATCAGCCGACGACGACCATTTTGCGCCGGACTCTCATTTCAGGAACAGCAAGTGGTTCCAACGAGGATGGACATTGCAAGAACTTGTTGCACCCCGACGGTTGGAATTCTACTCCCAGGACTGGGTGGAATTTGGCACGAAGTCAAGTCTGGGAGAATTAATCAGTGTGATCACGGGAATCACTGACTTATTTCACTACCAAGATGCTTGCATTGCGCAGAAGATGTCATGGGCTGCGCGCCGAGAGACGACGAGGGAAGAAGACCAAGCGTATTGCTTGATGGGATTGTTTGATGTGAATATGGGAATTTTGTATGGTGAAGGGGGAAGAAAGGCTTTTAATCGACTTCAGCAGGAGATCATTAAGAAGACTGATGACGAGTCTTTATTCGCGTGGAACCATCATCATGGATGTGGTGGTGGATTGTTGGCTGATTCGCCAGCTTTTTTCTCCGAATCTGGCGATGTCAGAAGAGCCTCATTCGATGCTACAAGACCGTGTCATTCCATGACCAACAAGGGGCTGAGACTAGAGCTGATACTCTTGCCACAGCAGAATCCTGAAGAAGAGACCCTTTTTCTAGCTCCTTTGAACTGCACACGAGAAGGGAGCAGAAGAAATTTCGTTGCCCTCCAAATCACCAAGTCTACCTCAGGACATTATCGGGAGGGTGTTTTTCAGACAGCAGAATGGGAAGGCAAAAGACTGAACTCAATCACAACCTACCGGGGGAAAAAACCATTGTTTGGACAACGAACAGTCATCTTCGTCAGATCATACCTAGCAGAATCTCTCGAGCTGGTCTTCGTCGAGGATGGACCGACCAAGATTGTTGTTCCAACACTTTCACTACTTGAGTGTGGCTTCTTGCCATCGCAAAGGTCTAATCTAACCGAGGACTGCTGTTGGAAACAAAACGATGCCGATTCACCACTTGTGCGAAAAGTCGTTCAGAGTGGGGAAGTTGCCGAGCTATTTTTCACTAACGAAGACTTCGGGATTTTTGCCCTGGTCTTAGGTATGCATGGAAGTCAAATTTGGCTGGATATTATGAAGCCTATCAATCAGGCTCGGAATTTGGCAATGGCCGAGTTTCCCGAAGTTTGCCATATGATGACTGGATCAAGAGTTGATCGTATCTCAAGATGGTTGTTGAATGGACTATCGGTCTCTGCTGCGGTCAAAATTGCTGTTGAGGGAGGCATGCAAGTCTATAAAGTTGATGTAACGGTTAGTTCTGGGGGTGAGCTGAGGTGGCCAGAGAGGAGAGTTATGGAGAGCGAGTTGAGACCAAGATGGAAGAGAGCAAAAGAAGCCCTTGATCTGACTTCGGATGGGAGAGGGAGGCAAACTCGGCCTAGGCAAATCGGTTGAAGCATATTGATTTGGCGGTCCGTCCCGAGATCAGATTTGAACCCGGGGTCGAGAAGCGTAATATTGACAGTACAAGAGACCACAGCATCATAGAAAATAAATTCTAAACAAGAGTTCTACCCACTGCTGGAAGTTTGTCGAGTGTTAAACCCTGGAGAGTCGGCTTTTGGGGCGAACCTGCGTCCCACAGTGGATGCTGTCCTGTCCCCCGTTCGTCAGCTTGCACGGCTCAAGACGACGTCAGATTGGCGCAACCCGTAGCCAAGATCTCTGGTAAGGCGGAAAACAAGGATTTCCCCCAGCATTACGTTTTCAAGGCAAAGCTGCTGTGACGAGCAAGCCACAAAGGAGTAGTAGTCAGCATTAAAATGAAGCACTTATTTCGAATTTCGTCTTCTGGATAGATCCACCATAATCACATATCTCACCCTAAAAATATTCCAATAAATGCCTTCCAATAGCAGAACTCTGAGCCGAATATCTTTCTCGCCGGCTTCGGAAGTTTCCATGTCATTTTCAAACTGGGAGGTATATGATCAAGGTTCAATCCCTTCTTACACATACCTGAAGCTGACTCTTCCAGGAGAATCCTCTCACAGTCTAGTTTCCCTTGCTTAATTATTTACCTTCACCAACCCGAAGCCGATTTTTCTTGGCCTACCATGACAAATATCTAGTAACTTTGGCCACTATTACAAAACCGATCTTTCCACCACGGTATAGTAATATCCGATCCGTATTACTCCTTTTACAAAGACTTGATTGTTGTCGCCCAGCCCTGTCCGCTTACAGATCCAGAAGTGAGAAACCAATCGACGGAAAGCTGTTGGTCGGAGCGCTTCTGCTTGTGGAAAAGGTTGAAATGTGGCTGCTTAATCACACGTGAGATTTTTGACGTGGAGGGGATCGTGTGGACAGAGATTCCAAGCGAGGATGCCCAGAGACCCTTTGAGGGTGATCGACTTTCGGGGGGGCTCAGCCGCTCGCGGTGATCCTTCACCGAATGTGTCGCTTCGCCTCGCTAGTGCTTTCATCTACCAACAAAATTACATCAGATGGACTGCGAGTGCAAGCCCCAGGTTCCACCATCTGCTGACCGGCCAACTAGCATCCTGAAGTCAAAATAAAATTGGGTTTCCTCTGGACGATTCGGGCTGCAGGGCTGAGGTGAAGACATGCAACTCTTGGCTTCCTCGCGATGCGTCTCTGCTCATTATGCATGGGCAAAGGCGCCAGATTACGCAAAAACATCACAAGCTTAAAATTAGATCAAGGTTCAGACAAATGTCATCCTCTCTATTGGTCTTTTCCTACCAGACCCAGGCTGGTGGGTCGCAGAAGTACTCTTCACAAAAGGACTGGTATTTCCCACTCAATTTTTCTCATTCTCCCTCACCCCTTATCGATTCATGTGCATGTTTTTCTTCGTTTCAACATGAAGCACTCTTTTCTTTCACTTGGCCTATTGGTCACTTGCTTAGCTTCTTCTGTCTTGGCTACCTACAAGAATTCCGAAGGTGTGGATTGCGAAAGAACGGTCGTTTTTCCCATCACCTTGACGTGGGAGAGAGGTTCCCCAGATGGATTCGAGAGAGACATGATCTTCATGAATGGACACTATCCAGGACCAACTTTGGACATCGAGGAAGGAGATAATGTAGAAGTATGTTGCTAAAATAAGTTGTTGAGGACTAGCTGACAAGAGTAGTTTGTCGTGTATAACAAACTCCCCTACAATACCACGATTCATTTCCATGGCATCGAGTACGTACACTGCTTTGGAAATTTTTAGCTTCCGACTAATAGTTTGCAGACAATTGAACACCCCTTGGTCTGGTACGATGATCGTCGCTTCAATCTTCAAGGTGGCCACTGACTTATCGGATAGATGGTGTTCCTGGACTAACCCAAACCGGCATCCCGCCCGGAGAATCTTTTGTGTACAAGTGGACAGCTACACAGTACGGCACATATTGGTACCACGGTCACTACAGAGGACAACTAGAAGATGGGCTGTATGGGCCAATCAATATCAAGTATGTCTGGATTGGTCTCTAGATTCCCGCTTAGGTTTGGACACGAAACTGATCTGCCTAGACCGAAGCAAGGAACACCTCACCCCCTAGGCAAAATATCTAACTCCAGCGAAGCTCTTCACCAGCTCGAGGAAGCATTAGATGAAGCTCAGCCTGTGCTCCTTTCGGATTGGAGCCATTTCACAAGCGAGCGCTTGACACAAGTCGCCGAGGACGCGAACATCGACCAACTGTGAGTACACACAATCTGATCCTCAAAGGTGCGAGGAATAACAGTCCCTCTAAAGATGCGGGGACTCCATCTTAATCAACGGAAAAGGTTCCGTCAATTGTCCTGGCGTTCCTTTCTTGATGTCCCTTGTCCCGCCACCTTTACTTCCCATTCTGGCAGGAGAGAACCTGACCGACAAGGGCTGCCTTGCACTCTCCAATACATTAGCACAGACTACCCAACCCAAGAACCTCGAGTTGGTGCCGCCTGGGATGTATGAAGGATGCAATGCGACCACATCGGAGCTGGCTGTGATTGAAGCCAATCCTCACAAGGGCTGGATCGGCCTGAGTTTCATCAGCACTGCCAGCATTCAAGAACTCGTTGGTATGATTCGCCAGGGAATCCACTGGGACTACTTTGCTCATTGCGCTTCTAGTATCGATCGATGACCATCCAATGTGGCTCTATGGCATTGATGGTCGCTATGTAGAGCCACAACTGGTCGATGTATGTGGAGATTCCTAACACCACAAAAATATACTAACCGCAATGCCAGGCAATGACATTGTCACACGGCAGTCGACATTCAGTAATGGTGCAACTCAACAAGCCAGCTAGAGACTATACAATCCGGCTTGCAGGAGCGGGTTTGAACCAGAAGGTCTTCACATCCGGAACTCTCTCATATAAAGGCGGTGATCATTCGAATAATCCAAATGCATCTATCAACTACGCCGGAGCCAACACCACTGCTGTTGTTAGGTACCTTAATGACCATGCTGTCGTTCCATTCCCGCCCGTTCACCCCGCTCCTACTGTGGATCAAACGATCAAGCTGCTCTTGAACCGTACCGGAGCCGTTTGGCAATGGTCACTGAATGAGAACAACATCTTCAACGTGGCGTATGAGGATATAAATCCATTGCTTTACAATCCCATTGGGCTACAAGACACTGGGTTGACCATCACAACGAAAAACAATACCTGGGTTGACTTGATTTTCGTTGTTACAATCACTGGTGGACTACAACCCCCGCATCCAATCCACAAGCATTCCAACAAGGCACATATCATTGTGAGTATTTCATTCAGTGATTCCGATGTCAAACTTGAGGTCCGGCTCTAACGGCTTGTTTCTATAGGGTCTTGGCACAGGTGAGTTCAACTACACTGATGTAGCTGAAGCGATGCAATACATCCCCGAGAGTTTCAATCTCGACAACCCACCGTACAGAGATGGATTCTATACGCTTCCCCTGCAGACAGCCTCGACTTGGATGGCTGTACGATACAAGGTTGAGAATCCAGGTGTAAGTGATCCTCATCCTGCTCTGCTAGGCGCAAAATCAGAAGCTAACTGTGATTCGCAGCCATTCTTGTTACATTGCCACATCAACCCGCATTTGACCGGTGGAATGAGGTGAATAACTCTCAATAAATACCTACTCTTGAAATAAAGCTGACGTGATATTCTTCAGTGTTGCCATCCTTGACGGCTATGACGCTTGGCCAGTTGTCCCGATGGAGTACCAACCAGGTGAAAATGGTGGAGACATATCACAAAAGCAAGCCCCTTAAGCTTCAGTATGGGGTGCATTCGCACAAGTACATTACTTTAATTCTGTAGTGTTAATGTAATTGATTGACGCAAGGATTGACCTAGTTAGCACCTATGATAATGCTTAGTTATTATGAACTGCCAGATTTTGACCTCAGGAAGAAGGAAGATCTACATTCAAATTATTCCTGGTTACTACATTATCAACTTATATCAAAATATATTCTTTTCGTCCCCAATTACCTGAATTGTAGATGAACGCCAAATTCAGATCTCCCCAAGATAAAATCCAGAACTTACCCAGCCATCCCAACTTTCTGGGAACGGGAAGGAGTTTCGGGAATTTTCTTTTCTACGGTTCAAAAGAAATTTTAGCAGCCATTTACTTCTCCTAATATATTGTCACTCTGAATCCTCCTTGAGACTTTCTGATACAGTTGTTGATTTGCAGCGTCTCAAACAGGCGGCCGCTTCATCACACAGTGTAACGAAACCAGGGAGCGTCATCTGCATAGTCCATTTGCTCAAGCTTCTCAGCATCTGTGTAAATTGATCCAACTTCCCTTTCAAGCTTCTCACGGCGGGAGTTTTCGAAGCGAAGATAGCAAGTCATAAAGAGAGTGAGGAAGAAAGCCATCCCAATGATACCGATCAGAAGTGAGTGGCCCTTGATGAATCTAAATTGAATGTCAAGATGGTACCAAGACAATTTATTGAGAACAGCTTACCTTGGACCATCGCGAGAAATGTAAACGTAGGAGGCAATAATGCCCCCACAATTACCGCCCATCACTTGCATAGCGATGCCGGTACCCCGCTTCATGTTCCCACCAATGTTGTTGCCATTCCATGCAAGACCGAGGGGTATCTGAGGGTAGATGCCTGAAATGGGGGTTAGATAGTCAGCCTGTTCGATTTATGGACTCGACATACCAATCGCAGCAAGTACAGTCCCAGCATATTGAATCCTGGGCCTATCCGTACCGGCCAACATTGCGAATCCAGCAATAGCCACAACTTGGAAGCCCAACATGAACACCCCACGCTGCTTCACACGGTCGGCAAACCAGCTTGCTACAATAGTGAATACGCAAGCGCAAACATACGGAGGTACACTCATAAGCTGAGCCTCGTTCGCAGTGTAACCCATCAGTTTGATGATAGTTGGCAGAAATAAGGAGAACGAGTAGATCGGGCAGAAACCGGCCATGCATATGAGCATGTGGATGTATATCTTCCAGTCTTTGATGGCTTGAAACACGTATTTGTAAGCAAAGTGATTAGCTAGATTGCCGTGGTCAGCTGCAATGCGTCGCTCCACTTCAACTCGCTCGTCGTTGCTGAGGAATTTTGCACTAACGTCGGTTAGCAACCTGTCTAACAGGGGAAGTTGGAGAGACTGACGTGGCGGGGTAGTCGTTGATAACCCAGTATGCTGTGAACGACACCAGGATGCTGAGGAGCCCTTCCAAGATGAAGATCCAAGCCCAAGCGGCGATTCCACCAACTCCGTTCATCTCAGAGATACCACGAGCCAGTATACCTCCAAAAGCTCCAGCGAGGGTAGCTGCAGAAAAGAACAATGCCATGCGAAACCCGCACTCATGTCTAGGGTACCACTGGGTGATGTAGTAGTTAACTCCTGGGAAAAGACCTCCTTCGAAGATGCCAAGGAATACTCTCGTGGCCATAAGGCCAGAGTAATTCTCTACGAACCCTTGGCAGATCATGGCAACAGACCAGAATACCATGATAAATGTGAGCCAGATACTGGGTCGTATTCGTTTCATCATAATATTACTTGGGATTTCGGCTGCGATGTAGAATGGAAAGAGGATGGCGAGGCAGTCATTGTACTGTAGGCCGTGGAGATTAAGGTCTTTCTCCAGATGGTCTAGTCTGGCATTCCCGATGTTGGTACGGTCAAGAAAACAAAGCCTGAAGACAAGTCAGTTGGTCCCAAATGTTGGTCATTCAGTCAGGAGTGACTTACAGGTAAATCAAGGAGAGGAATGGAATTAGGTGCCAGTCGATTTTCCGCACCAACTTCTTGGTAGCCTTTTCGTCAAAACCCTGTGCTTCAACTACATCGATGGAGCTTGAAATTGACTTATCGAAAAATTCAGATGGAGAGTTCTCCTTTGCAGTGGGGGTGATTTCGCTCATGGTAGTAGATCTAACAGAATTAGGAACGGACACGAGACTCTGGGACGCTGATTGAAGAGCAGCAACGAAGTTTCCGAACAGGAGACAAGCATTATATCAGCGCCACTGGCTTTCGCCTTTCCCGTGAAGACCCCAGCTCAGAGAGCTTATCTATGCCAAGGATGACGTGCGTCCCAGGCTTGTATGTCTAGACCTATTGCACCACGTCGGGTAAATACCAGAGTAACCTTCGATGCCCTTGTACATTTGTCATGGATGCTTCAGTGGATCTCACTGTGATTGTAGATGCACCTTTGCTAGAATAGAGTTCAAATTACCGTTATGGAGTCTCTGGATTGGATGATTGTTGCGAAAGAATGCGAGTTGTTTTCGGGCAAGGAGTCAGCCCCGATGCAGCGTTCCGTTTTCGTCCTGGTGTAGATTCATTTCAGAATGGTAGTTCATGATATTGGAGCAGCTGACAAAATCCTTTGAATAGAACTGTGGCAGTATCAGGTCAGCATGCGGCTCGCCTCATCATTGCAGCAGTCTCAAATCCATTCATCCACTTGAAGCTGTGCACTTGTCCACATGTGCTACAGTAAGAGTTTACGATAAGGCTTGGTCCATATATTTTGAACTTTCTCGCACCTTGTGAGTGATCTGTGTCTTCCGAGCCGAGTCTTTGAATTGGTTCTGGTATGCGGACGCTGACCTCTTCACGACTTGGCGAGTAGTCTAAACGTTTCTAGATTTTCACATGACCTTCCTTACAGGCAATTACTCTAACTCAGCTACTGAATCCCTGCATGTCGTTTTATGCAAAGTAGCTTCCATGTATGTTGCTCGCAGGGCCAATCCTATTTAGTTAAAAGAAATGGGTGGATGGCTTTCACACGCAGAGATATGGAGTGATGGCGACAGGTATTCGAAAGATTGACAGCATTCACAAGATGAATGTCGATCACCACTCGTTTGTCATATGATAACGACAGTCTTGACATCCGAAGGAAGAAACCACTCCGGGTTTGACCTCTCCGTACTTCGTAGATGGAAAATACCAATCCTCGAAAATACATGCTTTTGGCCGTCGGTCTCAACCACCATCAAGCCATAGGCATTTGTGATTTGGAGACACAATAGATCGGTACCCTGATCCAGCCAAGTCGTATCAAAAACAGCATGTGTGATGTCTCCCTCCTCCCAACCATCTAACTTCAGTAATGGCTGTTCAGGCCAAGCAGCTGACTTCTCCCCAACAACAGCATGCTTGAGAGGAGCGCGGATCTTCAAATACCCCGAACTCACTTGCCCGTAAATATCAGGTCCCACCAACGTTGTACTGACCTCCAAAATCGTCGCAATGGGAGGATTAGGAAGTCTTTCTCTGCACAAGAAACAAGAGATAGGACTGTCCATCGAAGCCCAAGACCATGAAGGTGCTCGGTAGATAGGAGGTAAGCGAGATTCATGCGGCGCATTAGGAAGGGTCTCTTCCTCGAAAGGAGACCACAACAAAGCTCTTGGCATATCATGCCTCCACAATCCACCGAAATACTCGTCTTGAATACACGTCCCTACTACACTAGCGATACCTGAAATAGCGACAAGTTTGTCGTTTGAGAAAGTAAGATCACGACGTGTGTAGTCGTATAGAATGTCATACCAGGTGATGATCATTCGCCGTAAAGTGGCTCCATCGCCTGGAGTAAGAGCAGCTGCTCCAGCTTGAAATTGCTCTAGAAACGTGTTCCGATCTTCTCGTGCTAGAATGTGAGGCGTATCTCGGCTTTCGACTAAGTCATGTCGAACACAGGTGTACGACATTTGCAGTGTATCGAACGTTAAGAGTCGATGACTGAGAAGTGATTCCTGAATGCACCAAGCTCGAGTCCGAAGACAATTTATCTCTTTACCATCTAAATTTGCGTCGAATGGCACGTCAAAATAAACCATTCCATGACTTTCTGCGGAAGTAATTTGGACAGGTAAGTGGCATGGCCTTGATGTTGGTAACCATGATCGATCCACAAATATTCCTCCGGTGCTGTTCTCTGTTGCGGCCGCCGCAATTGTAATGCATGAATTTCGGTAGATGTTTGGCATACTTGCTGCTTCTTTCAGCCAATCCTCCGGAGAGTCTTGAATAATGCACAGCGAGTCGACCCAGAGATACTGGAGACCGAGATGTCTGGTGAGGAAGATGGCATCACGGAATGTTTGTGGAAGCTTTGAAACGTCCATTCCGGCTTCTAGTTCTTCGACATTGCTCTTGATTGATTTTAAGATATCGGCTTGGCCCCAGCGATGGCTCAAGGTTGCCCATTTTCCTCGTTGGGAGCCAGGTGTCAAGAGTCGGGGCAAAAAGTCGGGCGTACAGCTGTCACCAACATCGATGACCCTCGAAGGTAGTACTGGGTCCATGTCTGAGTTCTCCGGTGACCATGAACATTCTGGATGGTTGTGGACGCAATCTGAGAACCAGGATTTCATCAAATCGATTGTTTCTGAACATTTGGCATTATCAGAGATGGGTCTTCCAAGGGTTTTGTCAGAGGTTGAATCGTCTACAGCTTTGGTTAGCGAAAGTAGAATTGGGTTGTATTGTTGCCGACCTTTGGTAGTAAAAATACGAGCCCGATATGTCTCTTTTCCATAAACAACCTGGAGCTCAACAGGTTGCCCTTTGTACCCGCGAACTTCCTCCAGCTTGTATTCCATCGCATTAAGCCGATATCTTTCTTTCATGCTTCTTGCTGCTACTAGCAGTTCGAGCATATAGTATGAATCTTGGGATTCCGTAATAGCAGCAGCATAGGTAGGCCGTGGTGGATCATCCGTTGCAATTCGTGGCTTGTCACGAGGTTCTTGGCTTGTACTACTTTCAGGGCGTAGCCTTGGGTTTGCCGTTTCGTTTTCTTCGTCTACGTCTGGAATCCATTTACGCTCAGTTCCCGAGGAAGAACTTGATGAAGACATTTTGACACCGTCAGAGCGAGTTCCTAAGTCCATGTTTCTCGCCCATCTCAGCAGCATAGCGGCTCTTTCAATCGATAGCTCGACGCCAGTACGAAACATCACATTTCCAGGTTTGCCATGCTGTTTTTCGTGCCAAGCTCTCGCTGAGTCTAGAATAACAGTCCAAGGCCGCAGCCTCCAATTGTATTTCTCGGGCCGTTTGATCGTCTTTCCGAATTCAACCTGGTCTCTAGCAAGCAGCCGAACAAGTTCCCTCTCGTTGCGCGATAATGCCTGTGCCAGGATCTTGACATCGGAGCCACCAAAATTCAGTAAATGTAGAATCAGAAGACACATCTTGCACGTTGTGCTGCATTCCAATAGTGCTTTCATCAATCGGTGATGTAACAGGAAAGACATCGATGCTTTCCCTGGTGTTCTAACAGGGGTGGAGCCTTCTGAGAATGCGCAGATGATATTGACGCACAGCGGACAAATGGATGAGTCAATCTCATCGACCAATTCAAAGATTTCAGTGCCTGCATTTTCGACCAATTGTTTTATCAAATCTCGAGCGTCAGTATCTGAATCGGCATCCGAGTCTACATCTGCTGTTTCAGCTGGCTTGGATGAAGATTCAGACGTGTACTCGGAGTCTTGTCCGTTACCAGATTGAATGGGATCATCAGGCTGCAGTACCACAGGCACTGTTGGTTCTTTGCCATCGCGACTCGAGTAGAACGAGGGATTCATGTTATCAAAAAAATGTTGCCTTCGGCAACTTGACAGAAAGTCAATAAGAAAGGGAGGGCGATATTAGGTGGTGGGAAGATAGAAGTGGTGAGATTGAGGAAGCAATTCGTGTAGAAATGACTGGGGGACTACAGTAGCTAGCACAGCCACAATCTCCGCATCAGTGATCACCACGCTTTTAATGGCCAGCCGGCATACTAGTCGCTACTCAACACGATTTGTTGAGAGTAAGGGTCAAAGTCTTGCAAATCTCTACTCCTAGGAATGATCTAGAGGATATTCAGGAGAAAGAGAACAAAGTGACCAGAAGCCACCAGCGTGCCATTATCAGTGTGTTGTCTTTGCGGATGATGGAATGCACTATTCATCGATGTTGTATCTATATATTTTTAAAAGAAGAAAAAGTTATCAGAAATAGGTACGGACCACGGAATTACAGCTACAGAGATGCTCTCCTCCGATCTACCTTTGTCGAAGGGTTTTCTAACCCTGTGTAAATTGGCTCTGAGAACGAAGAATCTACCAAAACATCGCTAAATGGCGGGGTAAGTACCCACACTTAACCGAAGCCCCTAAAGGCATCGCTGAAAAAGGTTCTAGAGACCATATCTGCCTCCTTCACGCCCAAATGCCTTATTCCAGACCCGCTGTCCAATCCGAAACAAACTCCGACCTACCTTCTTCTTCTTGAAGTCTACCCGAGTAGACTTGGCAGAATCAGCGGCGAGATCCCAATACGGAGGATCGTTGAGCGACTCGTGGAACTCAATCAACATATGGAACAATGCTAGGAGCGCTTCAATCATGAGACATATATTTTTTTTAAGAAAGAAGATTTGGTAGAACGCATTTTAACTGGGTTCTTAACTAGCCTTCCCAAGAATATTTTCGTGCTCGTAGCCTGGCCGCATGGCTCTACGGTATTGGCCTTTTCGACGCCATTACGAACTAGGGCTGAGAAGTCTGTACGCTACAGGCCGCTTCGCTAGTTCGTTAGTGGAAGATGCCTTACTTTTCAGCTCAAGGCGCCCTGCTCATATGCACATGATAATGCGGGTGTTGCGACATGACTCTTTCGTCATTGGCCAAGATTTGAGATATTCCTTCCAGCTCCCACAGCCTGCATATGGGCTGCATCAAGTGTAACACAGCCGATTCTCTCATTGGATCCTGTCGTGGGGGACTCATCCCCAAGGCAGACTGCGAATACCCTAATTTTTATCGTGCGATGCGCTGGGTATACTGTAAGCACTGTACTTCCACAGCCTGATGTCTTCCCATCTGGAGCCTCAAGATTTTTCACAGGTGTTTAATTCTGGGACTCTCGGACATTACTCGTAGTGAGAGGCACTTGATAAGGAACATGTCAGTATGCCGCCACATCAAGCTGCCAATAACGCTCTTGGCGACTCCACCAGCACTTTACGGAGCCTTGTTGAGACATTGCCGGAAGAATATCAGAGGGAGTTCAGAAAATGTACTACAGGCGAAGAGGTCTTGAACGGCCTCCAAGAGTATGGCGCAAACTGGCGCACAAACTCTCATCGACTCGGTGTGTTCATTCAAGCCATGAAGCCGTTTCTCACGGCCGTTGATGTATTCGTCCAATGTGATCCAATCCATGCGGGAACGCTTTGGGGCGGGCTACGAGTCGTTATCCAGGTCCGTTAAAGCCAGCGGAAGACCACATTAAAGTTCTGGTCACTAACATCCCACAAGCTTGGTCAAAACTTCACTGAATTCCTCGATAAGTTGACATCAAGTCTAGAGAAGATCGCATGGGAAATCAAGTATTTTGTCGGTGTCAACGATGTGATCGAGAAGCTGAACGATAAACATCAAAAGGAAATGGAGGCCAAAGTCAACCTGGAACTGCAAAAGAAGGTTTTGGAAGGAATAGGAACAGTGAAGCTGGAAGAATTGAAGCCAAAATTATTGGAGGAAATGAGAACAGCTATGATGGCGGCGGTGCAAGCTGATTGGCAAAGACTTGTTGAGACATCTCCACGGCTCAAAGCCGTTCTGTATGATGTTTTCCGGGAGCTTGTTCAGTACTTCCTGGGGATTTTCAAAATCTTCTATTACCCAGACGGACGTGAGTTTGCACCTCCTCAGCTGATGGCTCCGGGAACAAGTTTCGAGACTGACGTGGGATAGGATCGAAAAATGGTCTTCGTGTCTTCGCAAAGGCTGTGTGGAAACCGTTTCGATTTGACGATACTCTTGCGCGACTAGCGATGTACCGAGAAAGAGTTCTCCCTGAGATGGCCCTTTTGAACCTCAAAGTATCCAGCAACGTGAAAAGTATGGTCGAAAGCAGCCAAGTAAGGGCCATGGAGGACGCCGCAGAGGCCAACGCAAGAAACGCACGAATTGGAAGCAGTCTTAACAAACTAGACGAGAAAGCTGAGCGAGAGGCGCATTGTAGGTCAAAATTATGGATGAACCAAGACCAGCTCACTATCTGATACTTGCTACAGATAACTTCATACATCGCGTCCGTGAGTGGCTAAGCCCGCCACCGTTCGCTGACAGATACGATGATGCGGCTTCACAGTGCTCCCGAGGGACCAGTGGCTGGTTACTCGAACATCCAAGTTATCTCGCTTGGTTACAAAATGAGGAGAATTCACATGGCCAGGCAAAGAACTTGTGGGTGCGTGGTGAGTCAATATCAGATTCCAAGATTGCCAACATTCCTGAATTCAACAGGCAATCCGGGTTCGGGTAAGACCGTACTAGCAGCGTCCGTGGTCCAGGATCTCAAACAAGACGAAGCAAAAACGCCCATTTGTTACTACTTCTTCAACTCGACCCAGAAAACTGCTGTCAATGATTCCGACACAGCGTATCGAGCTCTGTTGTCCCAGATTTTGGAGTACCATATTCATGATGAACGGCTGAATGAGCTCTTTAGGTTCGCAATGTTTTTTCAAGCAACTGGCCAGTGTATCGCTTCAAAGAAGGAGGTTAGTGAGCTCTTGGAATTTTGTGTGAGCTCAATAGGAAGAACCCGTGTTGTGGTCGATGCTCTTGATGAGTGCGAGGATATCGCAGAGCTCGTTTCGAAGCTCCACCGAATCGGAAGTTTGGTCACAATCCAACTTGCATTGTTCTCGCGACCAACGATGACGCTCCTCGCAAGAGATGTCCCGAGCCTCGAAACCGTAACGATAGGCTGGTTGAACACCGAAGACATCAATCTATACTTATTTCGAGCTCTTGAGGAGATGAAGCTTGAATGTTTGCTCTCCCCCAGTTCGGACTCGATACGGGTGGCAGAAACCTTAACACGCAGAGCTGATGGTATGTTCCTATGGGCAAGACTGATGGTTGTATACCTCAAGTCGCCAGGTCTATACCCTGGTGAGCGCCAACAGGCCATCTCGGAGTTGGACAGCCCGGAGGGTTTGGATGTCATGTACGAGCGAATTCTTCACCTGATTGAAAGAGGCGGAAAATCTTTACGTAGGCTAGCCAGAGGTAGCTTTCTTTGGATTCTGTATGGAAGACGACTAATGATGCCATCCGAGCTAGAGAGTGCACTGGCTCCCTATGATACGGTACTTGACAACAAGGAGTCATGGCAATTACCGGATTTCGAGGATACAGTCATACTTGCCTGTGCAGGCTTTGTAGAACAAAGCCCTCAGGTTGTCGCCTTATCTGGTGGTACATTCCACCCATTTCAATTCATTCACGCTTCAGTAAAGGAATTTATGATCTCACAGGCGATGCAAGGGAGCTCGGCGTCAGTTCTAAAGGACCAAATTCTGCCCCCTCGTATCGAAATTGCAGAAGCATATCTAGCAACAACCTGCTTGAAGTACTTGATGTACAGAGTTCCCGCCCAACCCCTTGGCGGGAACTTGGGGACTTATGCATCCTATGATGACATCTGGGCAGCATTTCCTTTCAGCAACTATGCCATGCTCAACTGGACGTCACACTTGGCCGCTACTGGCCAGAAACACCTAAACAAAGATGGCAGAGCCGATGGAACTGACGCACATGGTGTTCTGCACTCTACGCTGGAGATGTTCTTAAAACAGCCTGAAGTTCTCATGGCCTGGATTGAAGGATGCTATACCTATGGAGAGAGTCCACCAGCCAGTTACCTTCGCGCATGGGGCGCCATGAACAATTCTACTCCTGATCGCGGCGCCGCGTCCACCGATTTGGGTAAAATTCAAGGAACGGCTGCTGCGTTCGGAGATTATCTCGAAACGCTCGAGAATGATTGGGGCCAAAGCTTGCAAAAGAATCCTGCTATCCTCTGGGATGAGGTAGTGGCATTCACGCCGAGCCCACTACTTCTCAAACACACGGGTATCTCTGTCAAGGGTTTGAGACCGAATCCACCTTCGAAAACAGGGTTATGCCAAGATCCTATCAACTTTTTATCACAATTGACGCCCGACGGCACTCATCAAGTGTTCTTGAGTATTTATCCATCTAAGTAAGTAGAGTTTAACGCCATTTCGTTTGGCCGTGACCCGTAATCTAGGAAGTGTAGCTGATGAATCAACAGGAAGTTTGAACAGCACTCTAAGCGAACTGATACCGCTAGACAGGTCTTCGAAGACCGGTCGCTTTCTAGCGGCTGGATGCTTCGTTACGAGATTCTTCAGATCAGCTCCGAGAACGCCGTCGCATCTTTGGAAATTCAGCTTCCCGAGTTCGAGGTGTGGATGAGGCTGTGTGAAACGTTACTTCGGGAATCAGTGCAAATACCGATATGTATAGCGCGGAGTTGTCAAGTGTTCAGTGTAATGAGAACAGTCTATCACATCAGGAACACTAATAACCGGCTGGTGTGCGTTTCACGTCGACTACCTGTTGAGTCTGAGTCTATGCTGGGAGTGTCGCCGAAAGCCAGCGATGGCAAAAATGGGACATCCGACAAGAAACTGTCCGAAATAAACTATAAAGATACTGGCCGGTTCCGCAACAATAGGCGTGCAAACATACGACTGTACTGGATTTACCTGGATGACAGCGGAGAGAATCTCTGCTACGCTACTCAAGAAAGACCGCTTCCAAATTCGTTAAAGGTGTTCCGCATCAGTGTATGTACCGATGAGAACCTGCGACTCGAAATGGAATTGGTCGCAGAGCGCAGCTTTTGGACACACGATATCACCTCTAAAACCGGTGAAGAGGGGAAAGACTTTGAGATGTGCTTTCATCCTTTCTTGCCTGTCGTGGTCTATGCTTGGTCCAAGGGAACCTACGTCTGGAATATCGTCACAAGTGAGTTTCAATTACATTTTCCTCTCTTCTTAAGCTTCTCACTCTCTAACGTAGATATCAGAGAAATGTGTCAAAGCCGGATACGGCTCATTCCAGATTGCATCTTTAACTTGTTCTCAGACGGGCAGCTCCTGCATCCTCAGCCCGAGAGATCACAGGCCAGAAATCATTCCTCTTGTACAAGCCATGAAAGAGACAGGAATCTCTGACATTCCGTCACTTGAAGTTCTCAGTGAATCCGGGGGAACGAGTTCGGCGCCGCAGCAAGAAGTCGCACCTGATATGTTGCAAGCCTCTACGACGCCTTGGACTCTTGCACATGCAATTCTAGGACCAAAAAAGGTCCTAACAAATAGCATCGTGACCCTCACGCCCAATGGCTCTTTCAACCATATCTCGGTCCTGAACGTTGGTCGTTCCGCTGTGCTCAGTCAGTGGCACGACGACGGAGAGGATGATTCTATGACTCTCTCTCGAATCCCAAACTGGAGAGGGGCAGAGTCAGCAATACCAAGCGTGATACTACCCTCTTGCGAGCTGGAGCCGATCAGAGTTGTCTTTGACAAGTCGGCAGATACCTGGAGCAAGGTGTCGGCGAGAGAACCATCCACCTTCCCACTGATGATTGACCGAGACATGAGCTCTTTCCCTGTCAAGCCATCTTCCTTTGTGCAGCTTGCATTTCCAAGAATGACTCATATCAAAGAGTTGTCACAACAGTCAATCGAGTACCATGGCGGAGCTTCAAACGATGAAGACTATCAGGGTGTTGAAGAAGAAACCACAGAATTTCAGCATGGTGAAGCCCCTCTAAAGAGGCCAGGCTTTCGACGTCTGCGAAGCAAATTTTCTGGAGTGAAGGAATATATGACGAAGGGAAGGAAAAGGGGTTCAAGCCAGAACTACATTGACATCCAGGAAATGAGCGTTCGCGAGTACTAACCTCGAGTAGGTCAACAGCAGGGTATCCATACAGCTTTGATGATAATTTTAAGCTTGTGTGAGACAACCTCGGGGAGACATCAAAGATATGGTCCATCATTTTGGGGCGTGAAGAATGAGAAATCATTCATCATCGTGTCCCACATGATGTCGTCAAACCCAGGTCCGGCTATATCAAATTGCAAGTCCAGTTGACTTGCAGAAGAACTGTAGGCGTCGCCAGTTTCTAGCTCCACATGGTTTGTGCTGACTGCTGGCAGCATTGGTTCTTGTGTTTCCGTACTCTTGGCGTCCTGATGCGACAGCTGTGGAAGACATAACTGCTTTTGCTGCGTTTCAAATTGCCTCGGAGCAGGTCTTTTCCTAGCGCCAATTCGGCTTTCATATCCAGATTGTGTGCTTTTGAGCAAAACTCCATAATTGTATACCATGTCCCTATTGCCGTCATCATCAAGAAGCTGCGTGGTCACCGTGGCCAACTTCCCCATGTACATATCCGGCATATGAGGGATCATGACTTCCTTTTCAGCAGCTCTCCTGAAGTCAGCTTCTAATGATTCTGCTTGATCATGTTCCTGTGGATTCATCTGTTCCTTCCCTGTGATACATCCCCACCGTCGAGAAAAACAGTCTTGACTTGAATGATACAGACGTAAGAATTTTCTGACCACCAAGAGAATGGAAACTGAAGCAGCTCGGCATTCTCAACTGATAGAGGCCAATCATGAAATGAGACAGTTGCTGCGACGAGCTGCCACAGCATATTAGTCCGCTGCACTGAGAACCGAAATGAGTGGTTGGTCTCTGGTTGAGTGTGTCGGGTAGGCACGAAAGCGCTATGCCAAAGCTCGCTATAGAGCGCAAATTCATGAATCCAGACTTCTAGGAAGTTAAGGTGTTGAACCAGAATAGCATTTCTGTTTGTCGAGCCAATTCCCTTCTTAAGTCCATCAAAGTCGCGGGAGAACGAATCAACGGTGATCTTGAGTGCGCGCTCCCCTCTTATGTCGCAGGTAGATATATCGTGGTAGCAGAAAGCGTCACTAATCTTCCTCTGGAGGACTTAGATTTCGACAAATGGGGCGATAAATTGATCGCTGGGAACATTCCTCTGCTGTGAGAGAGACGTGCAGCAAGCCTCCATATACGATGTGTAGTGCATCATCGTCCGTTTTCTCAACACCATCGATAACCTTATCAGAGTTGACAGTCAGCTTGGCGCTCAGAACAATTGCTATTGTGGAGGTAGAGCATACATAGATGATAAACAATACGTTCCAAGAAGAGCTCTCATCTCTGCTGGATTTCGCGCTTTCCCCCGAGTTTGGGCCTCCTCCAGACCCCTCTTTCCCTTCTCATTCAAATCCAGTCTCAACTCATGGCACATGGTAACACAGAGCTGTAATATGAGAAAGATTTGATTATTCCCAGGCGGACAGAAGTATTGATACCAAGCTAGGACTACCAAAAGACCCTGTAATAGATTCATACTAACTTCATGACCCATCACCAAGCGATCGCAAATTTGCTTCGTGATCTCCCGCCCTAGTCTGCGCTGTAGTGGGGGATCCTCGAAAGAAGTGACGGCCATGATACATAAGAAAAGGAATGGATGGCCGTATCGAAGAGCTTCCACGCTGACTGTGGGAGGCACAACCACAAATGGGAAGTAGTTGATGAACAGTCGTCGGAAAGTCTCCAGTCGATGATCCGCAGCTGCCAGGTCTCCTAGACCGCGGAGAACAACGTTGGTCATGCTATCATTATGAACCTCTCTGGACCTAGGCAGGGATCCGGAAGACGCAAAGTGACTTCCACTTATTCGGCCGTGTGAGGATGAAACAGGGAATAGAGAATCTCAGTGGTGGGATGATTACTTCGGGGTCCTTGAAGTGAGGTTGAATGGATATGTTGTGTCAAAGTAGCTACTTGCGTGGACAATAGCTCCACTTTCTCCTCAAGCCTCTTGGCAGATCTGAGGACGAATTAGCTTGTTCTATGCCCGATGAAATACCTATTGTAGGTGGGAGGGTGTCATCAATAGCCGCGTTCAGTCCACTTCAATAAGTGACTTCACTTCGTTCATTAGGTCGAGTTCAGAGATTGAATTGAGGCGTGTTAACACACAAGCAAGTGGCTTCCTGTGTGCACGCTATTCCTACAAGACCATACGGACAGCGAATGAATTGGTGACACTTACGAAGTTTCTCTCCGATTTCTTCTTGCCTCGGAAGAAGGCTCTGCATAGCCGCATCCTTTGCCCAGTCGTTCACATCTTGCGCATGATTCTGCACCCATCGAAGCAGAAGTGCACTTGACCTTGGCGCTGGTCCAGTTGAGGCACGCTCGCCTCTTCACCCGCAGATTTGTCATCGATGATGGTTCCGGTATGTCCATCGTGGCGACCTGGGATTTTACAATGATATGGACCAGCTGATGGTTGATGTCCGTTGGAGAACATGGGACGGCAACGGGTATTCCAACCCGAAATGCTGAACTCGCTTGTGTTACTGGATTACAAGGTCTAAACTATTTCGGGCCTAGTGCGAAGACAGCGGGTATGTCGGGTTTTCCGTACCTCTTGTTCGCATCATCCCGACACTCTCCTCAGCAGCACTTCACGACATAGCAAGACACTCTCTTAACGGAACCCTCGGAGAATTCCCATGCTATGCTATCATTTCCGTGTAGTAGTAGGAGTATCCGCTCCCGACCGATCCACCGTAATGGCTATAGGTATAGAAGGACTTCGATCGCTGCCATGGAGAAGCTCAGTCACAAAACCCACCAACCTTGAACAAAGACTTCCATCTTAATCACCATACCATACTCTCATTTATCGGATTGATTAAGAAAGGTTTGTTTCATAATCCTTCCAGAATGCCCGGTCCCGGATTCATTATCAAGGGCAAGTTTTTCCCGCCCAAGCAAATCACAACGACTTTCGAAGGCAAGACCATCATCGTGACGGGGTCGAACAGCGGCGTAGGTCTTGCAACCGCCCTCAAATACGTCCAACTCGCCGCATCAACCGTCATTCTGGGTGTCCGGAGTCTGCAGAAGGGCGAAACAGCAAAAGCGCAAATTGAAGAAGCGACAGGGCGCGCAGGTGTTGTCCAAGTATGGCCATTGGACATGGAGAGCTTCGAAAGCATCGATGCATTCGCCAAACGCGTTGAGAGTCTGAAAAAGGTCGATGCTGTTGTTCTTAACGCTGGTGTCTTTACTCGCAATTTCACGCTGTCGGGGAAGGGATGGGAGAACAATCTTCAGATCAATACTCTTGGGACCGTGCTGTTAGCGATCCTCCTCACTTCAAAGCTGCAAGCGTCTCGAATTGCAGATTCGCCGGCACACCTAGTCGTAGTCACCTCGACTGGATACCAAGAAGTGCAGCTGAAACCGCAACGCAAAGCTCAGCTTCTCCACAAATACAACAGCGACCTTGGCGTGGGACCGTATCGGCAGCATGTGGCCTCCAAATTTTTCATGATGTGGATCACAAGAGAGCTGGCACATCGGTGTCTCGATGCCCATGGCGAACCAACGGTGATCATCAATGATGGGTGTCCCGGTGCATGCCGAAGCGACATTACAAGAGACTTCAACACGCCTCTGCTCACCATTGCCACGAGCATCGCCTCTTTTGGGCCTTCAGCCCTGCGGAAAATGGGGCTCGCGTGCTCGTTGGCGCTTCCACTTTAGGGGCGGATTCACACGGACGATTTTTGTCTGCACATGGAAATTACGGGCAGTGAGTTGGCCTCCAAGAAGAGGGATGGGGTTGCGCTGGCAAATACAATAGATCTGGCGAGTACATTACGAGTGATGAAGGCAAGATCTTGCAAAAAGCAATGTGGACTGAGGTTGTCGATGTTCTTGCAGAGAAGATTCCTCGAGTTAAGGATGTGATTGCGAGTTTATCTGAGAGGAGGGCTTTGGAATAGAAGGAATGTTTTGCGAGGTATACTTTTTGCATTGCTAAGGCGAGTATTATTTTACTTCTATCTAGATTCCAAACGTGCTTTTGTAGAATTTTGTGATCTTTGAACTATTGTTCTGTTTTTTGGCCGGAAAATAATGCTTGTTTGATTCGTAACGAAGTTGAAGTTCGAATTTAAGTTGGGAGGTGAGGTGAAGTAAAGCCATGTTGAGGTTATTTATATTGATTTGACTATGAAACCGCCAAGGACGGAATGTCCCCAAGGCAGTCTTGTAGAAGAAAATCTAACCAATGAGACATAGCCTATTGACACAAGGAAATGGCAGGAAGGAAAAACCCAGGCCTTTTATCATCCTATCGTATCGTATCATAGCATATCAAAATCCTTTTCTGGGTATCCCTGCTCCGTTTGAATACAGCTGAGGCATCTAGCCAGTCCTGTTCAGACCCGAGTCGTGGCAGTTGGCGCTGACATGGCGTCCATCATCGCGGACTTCGACTTCATTTGAGGCGAATGGGAGGGATAGTGCTCCTGAGAGGAGGAGGGTGGCCCTAGAAAAGCACTCCTAGAGGTAAACTTCGAGGAGTGACCCATGTAGAACGATTGGATGAGGGCGGCGGGTCTCGATTTGCCGCAGTGGTAAGGTGGTACGTGGTGAGACTAGGAGGAAGATTATACGCGAGAGAATAGAAGCGGGGCGAAAAGCGTTTAAATTTTTACTTTAATTATAAGAGATAAGAGACGACGACAGATTATAATAGAAGATTATGAGGGAGACTATAGAAGAGACTATAGAAGAGACTATAAGAGAGACTACGAGAGAGGTTACGAGAGAAATTACGAGAGGACTACGAAGGAGATTACGAGGGAGATTACGAGGGGAGATTACGAGGGGAGATTACGAGGGGAGATTACGAGGGGAGATTACGAGGAGATTACGAAGGAGAAAGTACTTAGAAAATTAAAAGAAGAAGAGAAAAGAGAAAGGAAGAAAGAGAATACAAGAGGCTATATATATTCTCTCGGACTTCTCGGGGTTTAATTAAAAAATAGAGTTTAACTTTACTTTTATTTTTACTTTACTTTTATTTTTACTTTACTTTTATTTTTACTTTACTTTTATTTTTACTTTACTTTTATTTTTACTTTACTTTTATTTTTACTTTACTTTTATTTTTACTTTACTTTTATTTTTACTTTTGTCTCTATACACACCTCGCTTCACGAAATGAGGCTCTTGGTAAAGAAATCTACTCTTCTTCAGCGTACAAGTCTTCTTCCATAGCGTCTTATATGCTATAGCTATAGGGAACCTCGAGGAATTACCTCGAGGAGTGCTTTTCTAGGGTGGAGAGAAGGATGAGCTTGGAGAGAGAAGGCATTTCTGTGTTTGTTATTATAAATGTAAGATTCAAGTTTAAAGGATGATTTACTAGCTGTTGCTTTTTGTGAAATGGGATGAGATAAGAAGTGACTCTAGTCTGAATTTAAAGAAACAAGAAAGTGGAGAAGACTCTTGGAGATGATTGATGAAGAGAAGTATTTCAACGAGATATCGTGGTTCTTATATATTCGAATGTGTTATGCTACACTTATTCAAAACCCTAGCCAGATAATCAGCTGCTAAACTGGACATAAAGTTCATATTCTAATCCACCCCCAAATACGGCGTAGACTTAAAACTCAACCTCAAACGGAGTGGTGATACAAAATACGGTGCGTTGCAGGATTCCGCGATCTAACTCGCTGTCTCGAACTACGGGTATTTGCATGTGCATCTGTGGTCTTTCTTACGTAGTGTTGTTGTATATCGTATGTGGTGGTGGTTGGAGATGCAATTTTACGCACTACAGTCAGAGTACAGTTATTTTGGGACGAGAGTCGGAAGCGAGTGGTACAGTCACCGTCAACTGATATTAACCTGACCAAAAACCACCAAAACACACCCTAAATAATCGTTAATTTAACCCACTTAGCGGTATTTAAATTCTAAGTCTTATTTCACAATTCTTAAATAGAGTATGAAGTACACTTTTGCTAATTCAGAATTTATTTTAAGCGTTCTATAATTTTTTTATTATAAGATGAAGATAGTACTAGGTTGAAAACGCTACTTTATCCGCAAAATGTGGCTTAAAAATACTACGTTATACTTAGACTTACTAAAATCTTATATTCTTAATTTTTAAGCAAAAATCGTAATAATACAAAAGCTTAGAATTATTAAAAAGATTATATACTTTAAAGGAATATTAATTTGAAGAAGTGTAGCTTATATTAGAGAGTGTAGAAAAGGTAGCGTTTTGGTGTGATTCGGGTAAAAGGTTAATATCAGTTGCCTAGGTACTGTAGTCATCAGTCGTCTTTTTACGGGCGCTCGCTTAGCACGGGTAAGGGGCGGTAGCGTCTTCTAAGAGTCTTCTAGCGACATGCGGGGGTCTCGCATCGTGGCTGGGGTAAATCTCCGCAGTTTTGTAGCAGCAATGTATTCTCCTTCGTCCCAATGCTACAAATAGCAACCAGCTGCTTCCGATCACTAGGACCTGTGCGTTTTGATATTGTCATAGGATAGTAGGATATGCGTTTCTAGTCGAGTTGAACTCTGCGACCAGTCACATAAATCGTTTATGACTCCTAACAAAGACAAAGATTCTTTCTTTCGAGACAAACCACCACAAAACACTTTCAACACGAGCTAGTTCATCTACATGGAACTGGAAGCGTTCGTGATGGCTTCAATCTCAGCTGAGGCGACTCGAGAGACTCTGCCTTAACTTCATCGGATTTTCGAGTCTCTTGGACAAGACGCGTGCAATCCAGGTCCGCCACCTGTGAGCATCAACTCACGACAAGAGGATAAACTTCATGGCTATCTGAGATCCAGAATAATGTAAGAGTTCAGTCCCGAGTAGTTGCTTGCAGTGATTCTTGGTTTAGGAAGATTGAGCTCACGCAAACACAGTGCCATTGCATCCCGATCTATATGACCAAGGTTGGCGCGGATTCTAGAGCATGGCAACCTCACACATGTGCATCCAACTATCTACAAATATTGCGTCCCTCAATTTCCCGCGCGTGAAGGCCTAGATAATGCTCACCATAGGCATGAGATGGTCTGACAGTGCTTGAGTTGTGGAATTAGTCTCTGCCTGGTGAGTGCGACATATTTTCGTTGTCAAGTACCTTTTGCAGAAGAATTGACAGCAGCGGCTGTATCTCGGTGCTAACAAATTGCATTAGACCTGCTCTTACAACATCGTGGATATTGGCAAGCATACTTCAGAGCTTCAAACCCTTGACGGCCTTCGCCTGAAATACTGCATTGCTGCTCGTCGAGTCCACGCAGTCTGCGTTTCCCCGCCTTAACCTTCCTGCTACGAAAAGCGGGTTCAGCCGACGAATACGGTGTGCCGCTGCATGGATTCTCTTATGATGTTACCAGACGAAGATAATGGTTATCTTTCTCTATAAGTCTGGGGGGTTGCCTGCCAGGCATGGCGGAGAAGCTGAAGAGATCACGTATTCTTCCATTGCTCATTCCCATGGAGGATGGCGATGGAGAGGAAGTTGTTGATGTAAGTTCTTATCGTCCTCATTTCTCAGATCTTATCTTGACATTGTCAGCAATATCTTTGCGCTCATTGCGACGGCCCTGTTGACCATAGTCCCCTGAGACAATGTAAGCTTTGTGGACTCAATTGTACTCCTGCCGTGCTCAACGACTACCCGACTCTTCAGGTCAACGGAGAGTATGAAGAAGGCGAGAATTGGGATTCATGTTTCAGCCCGTATCTTATGGGTGACGATGCCATTGAGATTTTGCATAGAGTGTAGGGTCTAGTTCTCCAAGAGCAATAGGTTCCTGTATGATATGTTTTCAGCGGATTGGATAAGAAATAGCTACATTGGGGGTTCTATAGGGGTTTTGCCAGCACAGAAGGAATGTATCTTGATTCATTCCCTTGGAGTGAATTGTGATAGCCCCGTAACTTGCAATCTAGACCCACCAGTACCTGTCTCTGCATTCTAAACTCCATACTTAGCACGAGTGATGGAGACGTGTATAAATATATGCATAGATAACTCTGCCATGTATTCTGCTAGTTTCATGCAGAATGGACTTGAGACAAGAACTTTCTAACATTTTTCCAACATTCCACATGTTTAGTCCATACCCTTACTAGAATCTCCATCACCCACAGGTACAACGAAGTTTAAGCGCTAAATATTTTGTGTAAAGTCTCTTCTGGGTTCGTCGCTATTGCTCCACTCTCTCCGACCCAAGTGAGCAAGATTATTTCTCCGATATTCGAGCTTTTTGCTGTCGTGACAGCCCATAGGCACCTAAGTTCGAGTCTCGGCTCTTTGATGACAGCTCTTCTCAGTTTAGGACGTGCTCTTCTCAGAGATACCAGTGTTCGAGCCTACAATGGCTCCAGCCTCCTCTGTGTTTACTTCGCTTCCAACGAACCACGCGTCCTCGATTCTCTTTTCGGATCGTAAAAGTTTGTAGGTAAATCATGTCGACTCTTTTGCGTGTCCACGTGTGTTACCATCGGACCAGAAAATCCATTCAGCGTTCAGGGAGCTCGACCATGAATTTATGCTCCAATAAGGGTATTTGAAAGTGAAGGGGCTCGCTTAGCTGCCAGCGAGCTGTACCCGAACTCGAGCATCTCTGACTGCCGGAGGGTCGTTGGAAAATGACCTACCACCGCGGCCTACAACGTGAAACAATGAGAAGCAGAGGTGCCAAATTCTTACGCGCACGAATCGCAAGGGCAAGGCCTGTGGCTAATAGTAAATTTTTAAAGTGATTAATTAACATGGGTCGTTACCCCGCTACTCCAGACTAATCCAATTACCAGCTCATATATCACGACAAATTTAGTTACCATCGAGAGAAGCTCATCTGGTTGGTTAGGCATCCATATGTCGGATACATGAACAACGAAGAACTAAGTGGCGAAGATCCGAGTCGTTTTCCAGCAACAGGCTATTGCCATGACGAACCTCGGAACCACTTTGCAGTGCTGTACTGTACAAAAGCAAGCAAAACCCCGCCTTGAGATGAACCTTCTTGATTGACTAGGTCACCCTTTAGTTCTCTGACTTTACGAATTTACCTCACCATCACATAATGCAGCGCTTCATCCTCTCGCTAATTGGGCTGCTCCCGCTACTCACCAATGCCCTACCCACCGCAACCTGCAACACAGTACAAATATTCATCGCAGTCGGCCACGGCGAGTCATACCCAGGAACACAGAAATCTATCGCGAACCTCATCTGCGCCGGGCGGACCGCTTGCGGCACAGCCAATATTGACTACCCTTCCACTTCCAGTAACAACTACTGCAACGCCGTCGAGACTGGCATCAAGAATGGACTTTCGGTCATAACGGCATATGCAAAGGACTGTCCGCAGGCTAAAATTGTACTCACGGGCTGGAGTCAGGGAGCACAGGTCGTGACAGATATCGTCTCCGGTGGGGGTGGGACTGGAATGGGGAATGTTGCAAAGGGTTGTAAGCAAGCGACTAGTGCGGCTATGGACCCGACGACTGCGCCGGGGTTAAATGGTCTGATCTTTTCATGAAGGGAGGTGCAGTGTTCGTGATGGCTAACAAGCTGTAGTGGTTGCTGTGAGTGTGTATGGTGATCCGCGCCATACGGCTACACAGACATTTAATATCGGCACGGGCTCGAGCAAGAACGGCGTGAGTCAAATTCTTCTTCTTTCTCTGCTTGACCAAAGTAGCCGAACTAACAGACGTGTTATGGGTAGGTCTGGCCACGAACGGGAACACAACTCGAGGCCGAGAATCTCTGGTCCGCGAAGCTGCGAAGCTATTGCGCCGATGGCGATATTGCATGTGCGAATGGCACGAGCACTGCGGCTCATGGGGGATATTTTGGCAATTATGCGAAGACACCGGCAAACTGGATTATTTCAACTCTAAAGTAGGAAGTAGGTGTGGTGCAGGATTTCAGGATAATAAAGGTTGATTTAGGGTTTAAAAAGAGTGCGCAAGAATTTTACGATCTTGTAGAAGCCTAAAATACTTGTAGGGAATTCTTTTTCTGTAGAAGTAAATACCAATTTCGTATTATTGCTCGAGGTGCCAAAATCGGCCACTTTTTTCTCCTGCGAAGAGAGGGGTTGAACTAGGTATATTGGTACCTTGTAACCTTATGCCCAAATTAGTCCTCCTGATCTAATTAGCTGGACGCTGAGACCTCAGAACAGTTCAATTAGCCTCAGTCTATAGCGCGTTACATTACTTTCTTCCGGAACACGAGCTTTAGATTATGCGAATAACCCCATCTAACCTTAGAGGTGGATGTCCTTATTCCGTAATATAGAGGCCCAGATCTACCGTTCTCCGCTTGACGGAGGAACTCTGCGATCGCTTTGCACATGAGATGCTCGCAGACGACTTTTTCCACTAATGGTCGTAGTCCTCCTCTCGCTCATGTCGACCTACCTAGGTATTTGTGGACAGTGTTTGTCCGTCGCAAGACCTCATGGCATATATAAAAGATATGTAAAACCTACTTCATACTAGCCCTAGAATCCTTCCTACATATACGAAATCATTGCTCTCTTGTTCAAGACTCATAAAATGCATCTCATCAGTTCCCTTATCCTAGGTCTTGCGACACTGACCAACATTGCCGCCGGCGCAAACAGCAACAGCTCAGGATGCGGCAAAGCTTCAACTATCACAACTGGAACCAAGACAATCTCAGTCAGCGGCAAGCAGCGTCAATTCAGAATCCGAGTGCCATTGAACTACAACCAAAATAGGCCATACAAGGTCATGTATGGGCTGCACTGGGTTGGTGGCACCATGGACCAAGTTGCCGACGGCGGAACTGATAGCTGGAAATATTTTGGTATGCAAAAGATCGCCAATGAGACCACCATCTTCGTGGCGCCACAGGGTCTCAATGGCGGCTGGGCCAATAGTGGTGGGGAGGATACCAAGTTCATTGACGCTATGAACGACTACATCGACACGGGACTTTGTGTGGATCAGGGTCAACGATTTTCCATCGGCTTCTCCTATGGTGCTGGTATGACCTACTCACTCGCCTGCAACCGTGCGAACAAATTCCGCGCAGTTGCTGTTATTGCCGGTGGCCAGCTGTCTGGCTGCGAGGGCGGAAACGATCCTATTGCGTACTTCGGTATCCACGGTATTAAAGACAATACGCTGAGTATTTCTGGTGGTCGTTCTCTGCGTGACCGTTTCGTCAAGAACAACGGCTGCAATTCAATGGCTGGAGCCAAGGAACCCAAGGTCGGCAGCAGAACGCATATCACGACCGCCGCCACAGGCTGCAGGCAGGGCTACCCGGTCAGATGGGCAGCGCACGATGGTGGCCATATCCAGTCTGCGGCCGACAAACCGGCTCCTAGAGAAGAGGATGGCAAAGCCTCTTGGGTGGAAGGAGAGGTCTGGGCATTCTGGAATCTGCCCGAGCTTCAAACCCCAAAGTAAATGTAGGATAAGACAGAGGATTTCCGCTAAGGGTCTGGCAGTAAGATGATTATATTGGACTAGTATATAACCATTAAAATATGTAACTTTAGACGTCCCTGTACTATATTACAGGAAAACAATAGCAAATATCTCTCCTTTAATAAGACCTTTACGCTCTATTGCTGTCGGCGATTACCTATAACGGAACGTAGATCTATTTTTGTAAGGGTTTAGTTCGGGGCTTATCGCCGAAACTTTGACAATAAAAAAAACAGGCCTTGGTTTATATCTAGCCCAATTAGAGATTAAAGGCGTAAATGCGTAGTGGTTACTGCTTATGGGCTACTCAGGGACTACTCAAAGTTGCTTAGGCTGCTCAGGTGAGCTGAGTGACGAGAGGGTGAGCCAAGGGTTGATAAGCGCCTGAGTAGAAGCGGCGAGCTTACTAGCCTACCACGGGACCAAAGAACAAAAGGTTGTGTCCAACTACCTCAGTAGTCTCCTTCGGCGGCAGTGGAAGCGAAAGTTTCTCAGTGATGGTTGGAGGATCGGCGAGGTAATTATCGAGCATCGGAGAGCCAACCTCTTTTTCGCGGCTTTCTTCATGTCAGCCAAATAATACTTGAATACTGAGAGGCGCAAATTGCTTGCCGGGTGCTTACCTGCCCTCATCGTGGCTGACAGCCATGGACAAATCAGATCCTGCAGACATTCTAGCCCTTTAGATGCTTAATATGATAGTATACCCAGTGCAGTCTATCACTTGTAACTTGGACTGTCACAAATGGAATTGCAGTAGATCTGATGATTTTCGTAGTGGAGAATCGCATGGAGACCGAAGGCAGGTATTATAGCATTGCATCTCTCTCCAGACTTCTGGAGGTGACGATGGTGCTCACTAGCACAGTTACTCACAACTACATGTCTTATTCAATAAGACATCTTCGGTGTTTTGACATTAACGCAAGCGGTTATTACGGATTCTCTGCTGTGCAAATATTCCAGAACACAAAATGCTGAGGATAAAGTATCACCCCTTCTGTGCCTTTTGATCCCATTGGCTGCTTTACGCGAACTCTGGATGCGAAGAATTTGCGCCAATGATGTTGGAAGGCACAGTCGTGCCTTCTGTTGTACCTCGCAGCCAACCATGTCGGTGCCCTCATCCAAACCCTCTTCACTATCACAGACATGAACACAACTTGAATTTTTCTATTCTTATTGACACACAAACACCTCCAAAGCGAGTTCCTCTACCACCAATATGGTAGGGTTGTCTTCGAGCTGGTGCTCTTTGAACATCTAACGACAATTCTGCCCTCAGCCTTGTCATCTACAGTGTGGCCTTTCTCCAAATCGCTTTCTATGTGGATCTTCAACCTTCGAAGACTTAAAACTTGCGTCTCTTCTCCGGGTTTCTCTTCCCAGATTTGGTTTCGCTGCGTCTCCAGGATGTCTTTCAACACGGTAGTCGGAATGCACGCGCTACAGCAAGTGGTGGAAGACCTAGATGCACGGAACCCAGCAGAGTTCCCGCACCAAAACTTTGAGCCGCCGGCCCAACTACAATTTGACGAGTTCTACCATGTAGAAGGCATGGCATCCGAAAGTACTTCCTCGACACAACCAGACGGGACAAAAAATATTCCTCAACGACCTTCTACAGGTAGATCCGCTTCAATGGCTCAAAGCGTGCACAAAACTGCCCGTCCACGCACCCAGCAGGAGTGGGAGTCATATAAGGAACTCATTTGCGACCTCTACATACATCGAAATTTCAACATACAGCAGATAAGAACGATTCTTCAAGAGGAGTGGGCGCTTGATATTAGGTAACGTTACCAACCCATTGCATTGGGTTGAGGCTGAGTTCCGAGAACAGTATGGCGCTACTGAAACATAGAATGGTAAAATGGGGATTTCCCAAGTATATCAAGCCGTCTGAGATGTCTTTCATTGTTGCAAAGGCAAAGCAGCAAGCAGAATTAGGCAAAGAAACCGTCTTTCGTGTCCGAGGATCAAAGGTATCAGACGTGGAGATCAAGAGGTCCATGAGACAGAAGATGCCACAAGAGCTCGAGGTCATTTCACCAATACCAGGTATGTTTAAGGATGTTAGAGAAACGCAGTCTCGATAGCAGCTGACTTCACACCAAGACACGCCTCCTCATATTTGGTTTCGTACGCCTAGTCCTGAGCCATTGCCAGGCCCACAAACATTCGAAGAGCAAAGTACTGCCTATAAAATTGGTTTTTCTCCCTTCGCCCTATTTCCACACCTTCGGGAACTCACGCCTAGATATAATGAGATGGCGCAGGTAGCGACAGTCTCGGCGCAGGATCCTTCTCAACGGGAATTCAATGGCGATGATGATGTCGATCGTGTTTTCAAACCTTTAACTCCAAAAATGTGCCCATCGCCTTCCTCAAGAGTCGAGCCAAACCTCGGCGACGACCTGCAAGAAACAGTTGGAATTCTCATGAAAGATGAGGTGCCTTTCACAGACTCTGCATACAAATCCGCGCCTAATTTCTACCACTCTCCAACTTCCCAGCCTGCCCTAGTGAAATCACCAAGCTCACTTAATACAGACTCTTCCGCTGCAGAAGGATCCCGAGGTGATAGTGATAAGAAAACTATATACTCGATTGGCAGCACAGTCGATCCAGGTTCTGCTCGAAAATACATCATTGAACTATGCAACGATATTTATATCAAGCTACGCCAGTCCGTTGACGCCATGAACTGGAGTGCGCTCACAACGGTTCTTCCAGAACTTATCAAGGCTTTTGCTATCAAGCTTTGTCACGATTGTCCTTCTCAAAATTCTCAAATGAGTCGTGAATAATGCATTTCATTCATAAGCGACACAAGTCTGCGTGTTCACAGAAAATGGAGAACTTTGAGACTTAGTAGCGGTGCTAGGGAACTTGTTACGCAACTTGAAGCGATGTTCAAGCTCGAAGATGAGGACGAGCCAGATCGGGATCGAGGGCATCTGGAAGACATGTCTTTTCTGGACAAGATGGAAATGTGGAGTAGCAAAGCCGAACAAGACCATCCAGGTCTCCCCAACACTGAATTGTTTGAAGGTGTGCAAGACGACGACGACGATCCGATCGACCAGAGCGAATTATCCACGTACCACAAGACCATCCTCGACAGCACGGCCTACGAATGGTTTCTCTGGAACGTTGCATCAGAGGCTATGATAAGATTGGAGACATCTCAACCGCGCATCCGGCAACACATCCTCGATAAGCTTCCAACTGGAACGATCAGCAAACGTCAAACTCCAAAGGTCTATGAAGTTATATTTGACCTTGAATGGCACCATGCCAAGGAAGAAAGACTTCAATATGAGCTCTCGGAAGAGTTTAATCACCCGCTACGACCATCAATTATCATCACAGGATCTCCGCGCCAGGCCCAGGGCCTTAGCATCAAGCAATATCTTGCACAAACATGGCCTATGATTGGGTTACATCTCTTGGAAGCACTTAACAAGGCGACCATGAATACCTCAAAACATTACTATGGTATGTCTAACTCCACGCGATTGGCCATTCTCCATGTCATGCTTATTCGCACACAGTGAGTTTGCCTGAAAGTGCTCAATTAGAGAAAAGGATCCTTCCCTCTCACCTCACCGTCACAGTAGTCGGACCGGCCTACTCTGTCGCGGACTGTGGCGAGCTATTAGCTTGGATAGGATCAGCTCTTCTTAGCGGCGCTCAAACAATCAGCCACTACTGTTTACCCCTGATTACAAGCTTTCGGGTTGACGCTCCATCTTCAAGTTCGGAATTGCTGAAGTACAGAGGCCTTTGCAGCTTCGATTTCGAGCTTACGCAGTTAGGAACTGAGAACGAATCTTTGCCAGGAATACAGAATTTCAGTCGGGATATGCTTGGGGAAAATACTATCATCTTAGGATTTCCAATCCGTCGACGACCAGAGGGCTACGCAGGGCTTGAAGTCTCTTTTCGTACGCTCCTGCTCTATCTACAGGTATCAAAGGCCGAGATTTTCGTCTTGGATGTTTTCATCAAGGGACCAAACAGAGTACTGGAGCTCATCAAACACACTGATGATGTTTTCCTTTGGCGGCTTGACCATTCCTTGGCAGATTACTCCTCGTGCTGCCAGGAGACGCGTAGCAAGGCAATTGCTATCAAAGACTATAGTTCTCTTAGTTATCATACTTTAGAAGCCGGTCGTCATATTCTCAGCAAGTGCGCTGATGATTCCGCTCCCACAGAAGGTGTGTATCATGGAGTCTTGGCTTAAGGATCAAGTTTTTCTAATCATATGCGAACATAGATCCCAACAGACTCTCCAACGAGCCTGCGGATGACACCAAAATTGCGCAAATAGGCTTCTTCGCTGAAAAGAACGCAGCTGACGGCTTGAATTTCTCCTCTCGATTCCGAAGTGTCGCGCAAAGTTGTCCCAAATCTAAGGATGACGGAACGGTTTCAAGTTCGCCCAGCATTGGATCTGTTTATTCTGTCTTAGAGAATCGTCCTTTCAGTCCCCACACTGAAAGCCCGGAATCCTCCATGTTGCTCTCGGATGACCCGAATTTGTTCTCTGCAGGTTCGCAATTTCCTCCATCGGTAGAATCTCAAGAACATTCGTTGGATTCGGATATGTTTTCAATATCTGATTCTTCAGACGAGATTGAGCTCCTGGACTTCGAGAAGAAGGTGTGCCTGATTCTCAACAATATGGGTCACCAGCTTCTTGCTGGCTTTCGAACTGCAACCGAGTGTCACTTGTCTCCCGGTACGGGTGGCGCAACCTCTGGTCCAGTCGCAAGTACAACCGAGTCTGCTTTCACCGGAGCTACTTCAAGGCCTAACCGTAAGAGAAAGTCACAACGTGACGAGGAGGATGACAATGGCGAAGACAAATCCCGTCGGCAGCGTCCAAAAAAAAACGAAATTAGACCAAGATGACGAGACTGACAAACCGTTCGCCTGCCCCTTCTTAAAGTGGAACCCGATAACATACAGCAGATGCTGCGTGAAAAAGCTCACCAGGATTGCGTACGTTAAACAGCATCTCCACAGGGAACACACTCCTAAGCGTTTCTGCCAGACTTGCCACTCAACCGACTTCCCAGATGAAGACAACTTACAAAGTCATGTCAAAAACAGAACATGCACTTACCGAGACCGCACCATGCTAGATGGCATCTCACTTGAACAGCGCTCGAAGCTGTCCGGAAAATCCAAGCCAAACTCCAGCAAAGAGAGCCAATGGTACGCGATCTGGGATATTCTGTTTCCCGGAGACCGACAGCCCAGTTCGATTTACGTCAACACAGATCTAGCCCTAGAGATGTGCCAGTTTCGTGAGTACTGCGAGAGGTACGGGCCAGTCATAATAAGGGAGCAAATGGAGTCTGATCCAGCTTGGCTGAACTCTGGAACTACGACCGAACAGCGTCAAGTGCTTGACAGGCTGATCGCCCATGGTGTAAACACCTTGTTCGACAACTGGACTTTACGGAACGCTTCGGCTTCAACTGGTCTAGAACGTCGAAAAAGTGACAATGCAGAAGAATCACGATATGAGACTCCGACAAACTCGCTCGTGGACAGCGGCGTTGTAATGGGGGGTCGATCTTTTCTTCGCAGAGACCGGGTTCGAAAGTAGTGGACTATTTCCTCCACCATCCATGATGGCCCCAGCAGCTGGCTCTGCTGCTCACCCAGTACCAGCCGAGACTCGAGCACGAGATTATTCGCCAGTGCAACGCGCCCCATCAGCACCAGACCCGACAAATACACAGAGTCTTCCATCTGGATCTCTGGAATTCGCCGCGGGCGGCCAGGATTGGGAGACAGGATATCAGGGCGGTTGGTTTGAGGAGGTGGAACCTCACGCGCCGTTCGGCCTCGACTTTGACTTCGGTGCACTCCAATCGCTTGATGATATGTTAGGTTATGACCCTCGGCTAGATCAACCTTACCGGGATGGGGATGGTAGCCCGTTATAATTAATAAAAGGGTTTGAAGATATCTGTAAGAATTGCATAACTGCTGAAACCTGTTTTGGGTTCCCGATCTGCTTGTCTTGACTACATCTAACTTGTCTTCTTTGCCTTCATTGTGCCCTTGTAATTTATAAATCACTCACTTTGAGAAGAACCATTCATGATCTTCTTGAGAGAAAAGATTCTTTGCTGATTGATCCTTCCAAATTATTCGACAGGCACCCAAACCGTCTAAAATACACTTCCCCTCTCCCTTCTTCCCCCTGCTTCCAAAGCACACACACACACACACACACCCACACCCACGCCCACGCCCGCACCCTTCCCCAACCCTACAACTTCATACCCATAACCTTCCCCACCTTCAGACTCTGCCTAATACTCAAATCCAGCATGATCTCCTCGCTCCCCCCAGGAATAGCATAAGCCCTCACATCCCTATACAGCCTCTCGATCTTCCCTCCCTGTCCCCCGCGGGAATAACTCAGCCCTCCAAAGATCTGACTCGCCTCCCTCGCGCAGAACTCAAACGTCACTGTCGACTGGGCCTTCAGACTCGCGATCGGGCCGCCGAGACGCAGCATAGCGAGGTCTTCGGGCATGTGGGAGATCTGGCCGATGATGGATTCGAGCCAGGAGTAGGAGGCTTCGATTTGGCGGGCCATGTGGGCGAGTTTGAGGCGGATGACGGGGTGCGAGATGAGGGGGACGCCGAAGGTGCGGCGCTTGTGCGCGTATTTTACGGATTCTTCGTAGCAGACGCGGGAGAAGCGGATGCATTGGATTATTATGCCGATGCGTTCGTGGTTGAAGTTGGTCATGATGACTAGGGGGGGGGGTGTTAGTATTTTGGTGGGTGGGGGAGGTAGGAGGTAGGAGGAGGGAAAGTAAACAAACCTTTAAACCCCTTGTTCTCCTTCCCAATCAAATTCTCCACTGGGACCTTGACATCTTCAAATGTGACATACGTCGTCCCGGAACTCCAAACACCCTGACAGTCCATCCTCCTCGTCGAAACACCACCCATATCGCGCTCAATCAACAACACGCTAATGCCATTCATTCCACTTTCCTTCGTGCCTGTCCGGACAGCAGTGGTGAAGTAATCACACCAAATACCGTTCGTGATCCACTTCTTCTCCCCATTAACGATATAGTGCTTCCCATCCTCCGTAAGGACAGCTTCACATCCCAAATTCGCGACATCAGACCCCGCATCCGGCTCTGTGATAGCAAGACAAATCCTCTTATCACCATTCAAAATCCCTGGCAAGATCCGCCTCACCAACTCTTTCTTCCCGAATTTCACCAGCGGCGGACACCCAATGCCAAAGCCTCCAATGACATTCCAGACGAACCCTCCGGATCCAGCGCGCGATAGCTCGTCCGTGAGCAGCAGCTCGTGGAAGAGATCCCACTTCTCGGGCGCGACGCTCTTGATGCGGTTATCGGTGTACTCGACTGGGTAGTGCATGCCCATTAGTCCGGCAAGATATCCGCGCGTGCCCATCGCTTTGTAGATTTCCTCTGGGACTTTCTTGGCCTCGTCCCATTCGCCGACGTTGGGCTCGATTTCGGTGGAAACCCATTCGCGGATCTCGTCGCGGAGGGCGGCGTGCGTCTCGTTGAAGTAGGGAGAGTGGAACTGTAGAATTGCGTGTCAGCCGTGTTCTAGCTTGCAATCTGCGAGATGGTATTTTGAAATGGAGGGGGTTTAGAAATGGAGGGAGACTCACGCCCTGATACCAACTCGGATCCGCAAAAGGAATCAAATCGCCAAACGGCTCTAGAGGCTCGACATCCACCTCCTCACTCGCCGGCACTGGAACCACAGCGCCGCTCTCTGCCTGCGGTTTCGCAATCTCCTTTTTTGCCTCGACCTTCTTCTCCTGTACGGGAGCAGCTTCCGGCGCCTTGGTATTCAACGACCCGACTTGGAGCTTGGCTTTGTATTTCTTGAGGATGCCGTCGTTGTGGTATTTCCAGAATTGCTTGGAGGCGTCTTTGCCGGCGACGCGGGTGAGGATTTTCTTGCCGCCTGGGGAGGGAGTTAGTTGGGTACTCTGGGCATGGTATATGGTCTTAAAGAGGTTTGGTGGTGCTAGGAGGAGTGGCAGGTGGGTAGAGGGCATGAGGGAATGGAGGGGAATGGGGGGGAGACGTACCTGGATGCTCGTCCTGGAATGTAGTCAGATCGTACACATCCTCGTCGACGACGATGTAGAGATCATTTGGCTTGTTATGCGCCGCGACGTCGGCGGTGGTGAAGGTCTTTCCCATCTTGTCGGCAGTGCAGTGTGTAGGGGTATTATACAGTCTATTCTGTTTTGTTCTGCTCTGTTGTATCGGTCTCTGTATAGATCCAGAAGCAGAGACGATATCAATCAATCAATCAATCTAGCAGGCACGAGGAAAGAGCAAGCCCAAGAATCTCAGTGAAAGCAATTCAAAATGTAATAGTAGAAGAGGAAAAGAAAAGAAGAAGAAGAAGGAGAGGAAGATCCGGGGTTCATAGGAGGTAAAATAAAGCAGGAGTCTCGTGTCTGGCCTCGGCAACACTCCATCCACTCCATCCACTCCACTGCACGAGTCTGATCTGACCTGACAGCGACCCAAAACATGCAGCATCCTCCGTCACCTTTCTTTCTTTCACATGTCTCCGGCCGGCCCCTCCATCAAAACCAGACCAAAATCCCAGATCCCGCGCATCAGCTGTCCGCCCGCGTCAGGAACCATCCATACTCCATACAGAGGTACCCCACCGCCGGATCATGTGCATGTGTATTTTACGATTGCAGCGGGTATGATTGGATGGGCTGTCGTCCTCCGTGCATGCGTGCGTGGTGCATGGCAGTTACAGGACGGACAGGACTGTATCGGATCGTTCGCATGTGATAGTGGGCTGAGATACTGCCCTCCTACCCTGGCTGGGTGCGAAATGCCGGGTCTGGGGATGATGCTTGCGGCGTGGGGATGCCGAGGTACATACAGTACGAGTACAAGTAGGATCTTGGGGGGGGTGGGACGGCATCATGTGATTTGCACGATATTTTATTTCTTCGGTTTCCGGGTTGTCACTCGAAGGGGGGGGGGGGAATCAAAGAAATGAATTGCTGGTGGTCCAATCCGGTTCTTCACATGGAAGAGGGAAGGGGGATGGAGGGAGAGATATTTCGGATCAAATTACCGAGTTAGATGTGGTGGTTGGATTACTCGAGTAGAAGCGACTTCGCTAAACAATCTCCTGGTCCCTTCATCCTGCATCCTTCCTCTTTCATCATTGAGCAAGGTCAACATGTAGCAAGATGTCGCAGGAAATGCTCGCAGTTCCAACTGTTATATCGGGAACGTAGCTTCTCTCCTTCCACCTTCGTCCTCAGTCTCTTTCATGTCTTTCATTTTTCATTTACACTTTCGTTTTCCCCTTCTCAATAGTCCCCCCTCTTCCTTTTCTCATCTCCAACATCCTCAACCCATCCCACCTACTCATCACTCCACCCCTTATACACAACCCGACTCCCATATACCTCCCCCTTCTTCAACACTACCTGCCCCCTCCACTCCTCCACATTAACCGCATTAACATACCGACTGGGCTCAACACAGAACCCAGCCCTTGGTCCCCTCTTCTCCACCTTCCCACCCTCCTCGGCAATCTCAGCTACGTCAATATACTTCCCCGTGTAGAACTGGAAGGCTGGCTCCGTACTCAGTACCTCGAGATGGATCTTCGTTTCTGGATGATACGCGGAGACGAGCTTCGTCAAGGGCGAAGAGCGCGTGTCGAGTGGGATGGATGATGCGAGGGATGGGTCTACGACGAAGCAGTCATCGATGTCAGGGTCGGTGAGGCCGAGTGTGAAGGATTTGTTGGCGGTTACGGCGGGGTAGGAGGATGTGCTGCTTGTGGTTGGGATGCCGCCTGCGTCGACGGGGAGGTAGGAGGAGGTGCAGAGGGTGACTTCTGTGCCTTCGATAGTGGAGGCACCGCTGAGGTTGAAGTAGCTGGGACCTGTCAGTATGTGCCCTTTCCACGTCCTGTCTCTCTCTCTCTCTCTCTTTCTTTTTTCTAATCCCCCTTCCCCCTCCCCGCACCCCCAATTCCATCTTCTATCTCAAAACCAGAACGAATAGAGCGATAAAGAAAAGGCAACTCACGAATGATTCGTAACATTCACAACCGTCTCCTCAACCTCCTCCCCCACAAGCTTAACCTCATACTCAATCCCCAACACCCTAACCTCCTTTCCTTCCACCCTCTGCACTCCGGCCGTGTACAAAACACTAACGTCCACCGTCCCCGGATACCCCTCATCCCCATCCTCACTCCTCAACGTAAACTCCACACTCTCCCCTCCCTCCAACTCACCCCCTTCTAATCCCTGAATCTTCCTAACGCCCACCGGCCTCGGTCCCTCCCACACGCGCTTCCCCCACCCAACTTCCCCCCCGTGCAGGGCATTCTCCCCGTTATTCTTGGCGAGCGCGTAGGATTTGTTGTTGAGCGAGTTGATCTTCCCGGCCGCGATGCGGTTCGCGACCCGTCCGATTGTTTCCCCGAAGAAGGGACCGTTGTGCGATACGTAGTGGGATTGTTTGGGGAAGCCTTGCACGATGTTCAGGTTCGATTTGCCGACGAGGAAGGTTTGGATTATGGCGCCCAGGGGGAGGAAGCTGAAGGGTGCGGGGGTTGGGCTGGTCATTGTTGAGGGAGTGATGATGATGGCGGGGTAAGTCTCTTTCCTGGTCTTGAAGTGAGTGATCTTGACAATGGTTGTTTTGGTAGCGGATTGAGTGCTGGATCAGTCTTGAGGTTTGTTGACTGTTATTCTGGAATAGAAGATGTGAATAGTAGGAAAGAAAGAAAGAAGGAGAGCGGACCTGATGAGGAGGAGAGTGATGTATGGTTATCCACCTCGGATTCAGGCTGTTCTCTTTAGTGGGGTGGCCTGGCGGCTGATTCCCGGTTTTTTGGAGTTCGCGCGAGGCTACACGAGGCTGAAGCGAGGGGTACAATCCACATCAACGCTGTTGATTGGTGCGCCTGTATGGAGCCTTTCAGTCCAGCTATGGATACGATTGCAATGACAGAGTAGCTCCAGGTTATTCCGGTGGTTTTTCATCCCTTCTTCCTTTTTTTCGTTGATTGTTCCCGTCTCACCACTGTTTCCGTCCTTTGATTTGATTGGCAGTGAGGGCAACACCTACGCCGCTATTTTCCAGTGTTCTGGCATGTCTTGGGAGGAATTGGCGGGACATGCCTGACAAGGTCTTGTTGTGTTCCGAGAGAAAAGAGACGCGGATCCTTTTGTTGTTCAAAAGAACATCTCTCGTATATCATCGTCTAGCCGCCCCGAGAGCCATACTACAAGCATTCCGCAAACTCGGGAGGTATATGGAAAGTATTGTGCCATTTCGGCAGAACCTCAGTTTGATATAGCAGAGCATCTGTGGTCCTCTTCGAGAAGACAAGATGGGACGGAATGAAGACCTCAATAACTATTCCCACGACGCATCAACGAATGCGCACTTTAGACGTGTCAGTCTTGTCTTCCTCTCCTGTCGTTTCCTATATGCCTCCCAAAAACAAGAAGCAGTGCAGTCTCACAGGATAAAACCGAAGGAAGACTCACAAACTATCCACCGAATCCTCCGTCTTCACCCTCCTAAACTGCCTCCTGGACATGCGCGGTCTCCTCGCTCCCTTCTGCGCTTTCTCCTGATGCGTTCGCTTCATCTTCCCTATCATCCTTTTCGTCCACATCTTCCATGCCAGGATGGCGTTCATCATGCTCGTCTCTCAATAAACGATGACCTGAGCTCAGTATACGTTTGGCTGTTGCAATATCTGGTTCGTAGAGTCGAGGCGAGGTGCTCAGAAATTCCAAACTGTCAGAAGAGTCGAAATGCGATCTCCTAGCAGAAACATTTCCTTCGTATGTATGTATGTGTGGGCTCCGCAGCGATATATGCGGATGTCATCCGGCGAGGACAAGCCTTCCATGCTCACCGCAAAGCATACCAAACACAGCCGAATCTAATCCACACGCCAACGAGATTTGGCGATCTTTTCGGATTTGGATATTCCCCGTTGTAGCAGGATTATGCATGGGTTTTTGGAAGCTTTGTCATGCTGATAGGAAACTTTCACTGAAATAACGTTCCGGAATTGCGCACTGGCTTCCGCCACACTGAAATTTTATGGTCTAGGCTAGAGTGAGTCGTGGATTAGAGACACAGAAGCAACAATTAAGAAAATCAAAGGAATTTGCCAAAACAGAGAGGTGACTAGATATTAATGGTCGAGTCCGAAAAAATGCGGCAACCTACGGAGTGCAAAACAAGTAGAATCTCGTCGAGATGAGACATCTTGGACGATATAAATGGAGTGTACTGTAGTTGTCCAAACCTTGTCTTGAAAAACCCGAAACATGGACTTTCCCAGCAGCAAACTTTCATCCGAAGTCAACTACCCAGCGTCCAGTTTCGGCATATGAAGCTTCATGGAACGGCTTTCAATATCGATAGTTTGATCGGACGAGAAAGTTCCTACGTCGATTGTTGTACTATAACTTCGAGTGGATGATAATATGTTGTTGATAATGAAGAAGGGGAGAAAGGAGAGGAAAGAAGAGACGGCAAACGGGGCAGGGGGTCCAAATTATTCTTAGCAAACGTGCTGTGTAGTCACTCGGGGTTCACAAACCAGCATTCTTGGCATGACGATACAAGAAGAATGCCAGCGAGGGACTCAGACGAGGCCTCTACTCCGTACACTTTTTCGCAGGCATGATGGACGCGACGAAAGTGTAGGTTAATCCATGCGATCTCGGATGTAACCGAAGGCTGTTGCCGGGTCCACGCCATCTATGGACAAACGATTGAAGCGAGCCTCGCTTGATAGCAATTCCAAAAAGAATTGTTGTTGTTGCTTCCCTGCGAATGATAAGATTGGGGCTCTCGGTGGAATGAATCTGCCCGACCCATATCTAACAGCAATGAAAGCTGACATCTGGTAAAGCCACTCGCCTTTGAACATGCACAATAGCGGTCAATCGAAGCAGCCAACTGTGAATTGTCCTCAACACATCCAATCATACAAATCGAGCCATGCCGCGTTGTACTATATTTATCCATCCATCGGTGTCGCATCAGGCAAAGATTGTCAAGGGGACATATCGGCCGGTACCGGCTGTACATCCATGCTATCACGTGAGAAGCTCTGTATTCTCATACAAAACAATTGACTTGCCCAGCCACTCTCTTCTCGACTTTGTTAGTAGAATCGCAAGCCCGATTTTTGAATTTATAAATCAAGCATCCAATTTCTCACTTTCCAACTCACCATGTCCGCTCAGGTTGAACATGAGATTGTCTTGTACGACTTGGCTTCCACCAAGAATGTCTGCTTTTCTCCTGTTGTTTGGCGCATCCGAATGTTGCTCAACTACAAGCAAATCCCATATAAGACACTCTTTCTAGAATTTCAAGACATCGAGCCAACCTTCAAAGAGCTGTGAGTCAATCCCTGTTTTTTCACATTCTCGTTCTCGTTCTCCGCTCCGACCACATCCACCCCCCCGTGTTTCTCGAAGTTATAAAAGCCTTATACTCCCTCATATAATGAGCTACGTTCATAAAAGCACTGTAGAACTAGCTGAAATCCAATCTAGAGGCGTAGCTCCTCCCGAGTCAGCATCAGGGGGTAATATCAAATATACAGTCCCAGTTATCTATCACGTCCCGACCAAAACCTACCTCATGGACTCAATTCCCATCTCGAAATTCCTGGAGAAAATCTACCCAGATCCATCGATCCCATTGACCTCAGAGCTTGGCCGCGAGATTGAATCCAAAGCCCGCTCTGCCGTCGGTATAACATTCAGCGCGTCGCTCATGCCGAGAGAATTGGGCATCCTCTCCCCAGCAGCACAAGAGTACTTCCGACGCACGCGCGAAGCATCGCTTGGATTTCCACTGGAAAACCTTCTTGACGCAGACAGGGAGCAGAAAGCTTGGGATGCGGCGACTGACAGCATTCGGGCTGTCGATGAACTGATAATGACGAATAAGGCGGAGGGCCCGTTTGTTTTGGGTGCGGAACCGAGTTACACTGATTTCTTCATTGCAGGATCACTTCAATGCGCTAGGGTCGTTCATGAGAAGACTTTTGAGAGGCTGGTGATTCATCCTGGGTATAAAAGGGTCTATGAGGCTTGCTTACCGTACATGGAGAAGAAGGACTGAATCTGGTTGGGATGCCATTCTATGTTGCGAAGAGCTAGAATACAGGAATAGACAACAAGATTAGTGGATATTCTTCATTGAAACACCGAGTTTACCAGTGTATGGAAAGGTAGTATAAAAATGTAAACGATAAGTGTGTGCTAAATTTCTAAACGTTGGTTGCGTGAACGATCCAAACATTAACTGATATTCGGCTAAATCGAAAGTAACCAAGCCAGCTGCGTCGAAATCAGCTGAATGGACAAACTTCAAAAGCAAGTCGGTCAGACGGTAGTGCAATACGTGTATGAGTCGGTACTCTAGGTGGCATGCAGAAGCTGCAGACACATAGGACTGACTGGTAGACTTGTAGACTTATGTCTTCGAGACATGTCCTCGGCTAGAGTTTGTATATGAATACAAAGACCTTCCGTTTTGAGATTTTTTTGTTGAAAACTCTGCATTTCGAAAAGATCTGGACGCCTGCTGAGACTCTGAATGTTACTGAAGTAAAATCAGCATCACCACGCTGACTGAGGCGACAAGGACGATTTTCAGGTGCAACTGTACCCCACCCTCGTCTATTTCAGGGGCAGCCCCACAATGGGCAGGTCTCAATAAACAAACAGTTACAAATCTGCTACTCTCTCAGAATGTGTCATGTCCTTGAACGAGTACTTGTTATAATATTCCGAGATACCCGGTGAATAAAGTTCGAACCCGCAGAGTAAGCATAAAACTCGTCTCAAGAGCATATTCTGCAGTAAGCTGACGGCGAATCATTTAGAGGTTAGTCAAGATACCCGGATGTGAGCACGGGGAGGTAAGATTCGAGTCCGATGACACTTATCCTAACCCATGGATCACAAGATTTACACTACCTGAACCTGTATCGTTGAAATTTTCACTTCGTAGGTTTGCCTTGCGTCTTTTGGCGCACTTCGCATTGGAATCCGAGAGTTGATGCACAATGCGCCTTGACGTAATCCGTTCAACTGAGTAGTCACTAGTGAAATCAGTACCAGTATAAAGTATTCCATAAACCCCTTGGTGACTGAACTTCAGTGTCCCCCTAGCCCTGTTGCAACCATGAATATTTCGAGAGCTCTATTGTGCCTTCTATCTGCAATCCCCACAGCATTCACGCTTTCGCAAGCTCCAGCACTCCCAGGGGCCCAGGCTGTCAGTGCAGCAGATAGAATCTACACAGCGGACCAGACCTCGAACACAATCACCGTCATTAAGCCGCTTACAAATGACGTCCTCGGAACGATCGCGCTTGGTCTCCCTCGCATGACGAACATCTTGAATCCGCAATATTTACAAGTCGTAAACAGTCACGGACTGGGGTTCTCACTTGACGGGAAGTTCCTCAGCCACGTCAGCGTCACGACGAACACGCTCACCGTCATTCGCACCAGTAACAACAGCATTGTTTCGCAAACTTCCGTTGATCGAGCTTCTCATGAAGCGTTCTTTGAACATGATGGCCGAACTGTATGGGTTGCTTGTCGTGGGACAAGCTTCGTAGATTTAGTGGATGGGATGAACGGCGGAGTTATTGGTCGGATCGAGACTTTGCCAGGGCCGAGCAAAGTCTTATTTAGTCCCGACGGAACTTTGGCATATGTCAATCATATCAAATCTCCAACACTCAGTATCATCGACGTCATGACGCGAAAAGTAGTCGATACGATCACGGGTCTTGGAGATGTCTTCTCCTCGGACATGATGATTTCGGCAGACGGTTCACGACTCTGGGCAGTTCATAAGATGATCGGAAAGACTAGCATTATCGATTTAGAAACTCGGGCCGTCGTGACTGTCCTCGACACAGGACTCGAGAGCAACCATCCAAACTTCGCCATCATCAACGGAACAACTTTCGGATTCATCACTGTCGCAGCGTCGAATGAGACAAGAGTCTATCAACAAGACACACCTTCATCCAACCCGATTTTCGTCGAGTCAATCCCAGCATCTGGAATAGAGCCACACGGTATATGGGGCAGTCCAGACAACAGATTCATGTATTGGGTCAACGAACACAGTGACACTGTCGATGTTCTCGACTTGAGAACCATGAGTGTCATCTCCACTCTCCCTGTTGGACAAGAGAGTCAAGCGTTAGTCTTTGTCGCTAACGCCGTTCCTATCTCATCAAACACAACCAGCGGAGAGAATCTCGGACGTCAAGGCCTGGACAAGCGGGTCGAGAACCGCTTGATTTCCGTTACTAACTCCACGAAAGCAACTGCCCTCTTCACAATTCGTGAGCTTGACGGACTGGATATGGTACAAATCATTGGTCGCTCGTTGCAGATCAATCAGACTTATGTTGCGACAGCGGCTTGTACTGGCTGTGGTGGGGAGGCCACCAGGTTAAGCATCGTCAAGTTCAAAGCGACTGTGCCAATCCCCGGGGAGCTTGGGTGTGCGGTTGCGCCACAGGTGTTGAGCTTCTTGCCATTCTTTGACAATTATGATATTGATAGTTTAGAGCTGGGGCTCATGTGAGTATTCTTTGCTCGGTCCGAAAGCCATTTTCTTTTTTGGCAGAGGATGTGCTGTCAAACACCTACTTGTAACACTTCAAAAATATTATCATTATATTTATGCTATGTTGACACAATTTTCAAAATTTAATTAACCTCGGTGACGAAGGCAAGGTGCAGTCTTCGTCCAATTAAAAACAAGGCCGATGATAATGGTGGAGGCAGTGGTTTAGCTCTCAGGGATCCCTGCTGCAATCCCCAAACGACACCTCACGCATAAAGACTGAACATCCCAGCACGCATCTAAATCTTTCAAGAGAAATCAATCGAGCAGCAATGGCGTCACAATTTTCCGCCATGTCATACTGCATGAACCTTTCACAATCAAGATCGGGACCTGGTCAGGATTCTTTATCCAAGCCACTGTATTCCCCTCTTCCCAGCGTCACACTACAGCAGAAGCCTTCCGGCATACAGAAGAATACCACGGTGCCTCAAGACCTTATCAGACTCCTCAAAATATTTCCGGGCTCCGCACCGAACATCGTCGAATGTGAGCTGGTCGTGGCCAGGCTGGATACAGCCCCTCCATATGAAGCCTTATCTTATGTTTGGGGAGACCCAGAACCGCTTGACGCGGTTATCTGCAACGGCCAAAGGAAATCCATCACGACCAATCTGGGGATCGCCTTGAAGCATCTCAGGCTTCTGGACAAAGCACGTTTGATTTGGGTCGATGCGCTGTGTATCAATCAGGAGGACGTGGATGAGAGGTCTTCGCAAATCAAATTGATGCGAGACATCTATACTCAAACATGGCGAGTCGTGGTGTGGCTTGGAGAGGACTCTGACAGTAAGGCTCAGGCGGCTATTAGTCTCCTCGAACGGGTAGCCGAAGAATGCTCCCAGCGGTTGCAACTACCAATCGATCAAATAACTTTGACAGACCTCCTAAAACTCCCAATTGCCAGGTCGTCCTTTGGAGAAACGAGTCTGGCCCAGCTAAGTCGTAATTTGCCTGGAGAAATGGAGAAGAATATGGAAGCTGCAGCTTGGTTGTGTTCTCACAGCTGGTTCAGGAGGATATGGGTGATTCAAGAAGTCTCATTTGCTCCTGCCACAGTGCACATCGGTACCCTTCAGATCTCCTGGAAAGCTGTTGCTCTCTCTGCTACTTGGTTCCTGATGAGGATGAAAGTCCAAAATATTGAATATCGACAAGCATTTTCACAAGTGAAGGATATGTTTCTGATACGAGATGCGGTTGGAAGTAACTATATCATCCTGCTCCAACGAGTAACACCGTTCGAAGCAACTGACCCGCGAGACAAACTTTTTGCGACTCTAGGGCTTTATCGGGACGCCGACAGATTTGATCCAGATTTTCAGCCTGATTACTCGAAAGATGTGGTGGAGGTGTACACCAAATTCGCACGAAGCATGGCTGCAAACCGCTTAAGGGAGATCACCAGCGGACTCTCTCTATTGTATCCGTATTACCCAGACCCAAATACTGGCAATGATAAACGTTTCCCATCTTGGGTTCCTCGATGGGATGGTGGTAATCCTATGCCGGGACAAACTATAGGCATGCTTCACTGGAAAGTATCTGGCGACACCTCGGCTGCTATTGACAAGGTCATCGATCCAAAAATACTATCCATAAGAGGGTTTCGGCTCGCTCCCACGAAGCTTGTACACCACGGCCTCCACAACGAACCTCAAAGCTTGTACATCATTCAACGAATGTGGGACAGCATAACTGGTTGTATGAAAGATGGAGACTTGCCAACGCTCGATGCGAAGGATTTCGATGAGCGTTTTACCAAGACCATCACTGCAGGTTCCTTCTTCGACTCAAATGCTGGGTACTCAGAAAAGGATGGGCTCTGGGGTGCCAAAGAACTTCACAACTACTTTGACTGCATGAAGTTAGGAGTCGCCGGCAAACATGAAAGTATTCTCCCTGAGAATAAGCGCCAAGCCGAGCTACTTTGTGCAGTTGCAGTGAAGAAAGCATTCTTCATACTGGAAGATGGTCAAATTGGAATGGGCCCTAATGCTACAGAGCTGAAAGACATGCCATGCGTGTTCTACGGACACAAGATGCCGTATATGCTAAGACCTGTAGAGGATGGAAGGTATTTGTTTCTTGGGCCGTGTTACATCCACGGGATCATGCATGGAGAGGCGATGGAGGGGCTCAAGACGGGGAAATATCGGGAGGAGTGGTTGCAAATCTGCTAGCTGGAAGTCATGCTGGCGAGTTAATGGCGATTAATATTGGAACCGGTTGCTGTTTTCTATCTGAATCCTGGTTCGATACGTTTCGGTCTATTTAAAATTGATTTTAGTGCTATCTAAATTCTATAATCTCGAGTGACGAGTCATTATAAGAGCTACACAGGGGGAGCTTGCCATCCGCCATCCGCCCCTTCCACATCCGTCTAAATCAGTTCGAGCCATTCAAAGCTACTTGGTGCTTGGGGGAAGTAAAACTTTGCACTGTCACTATCAGCAGGAAGCTCAGTAAAAAAAAATAGCTAATCATTTAGTTGGACTTGACCTACTTGTGGGAGAGAATCTACAAGAACCACTCTATAGGAAGCGGTGGATATCCCCCAAATCCAAGTACTACTTGGAATATAAACTACCCATTCCCGAATGAAGGTTTGATTTGTAGAACTCTTCGTTAGAGAGAACTATCCCAACTTCAGAAATACTGTGTGGGCGTGGGGATAGGAAAAGTGAAACCGGGCCGGATTCCCGTTGAGTCTGAAAGACGGAGAAGTTTCACGGATGGCGATGATGCCTTTAACATACTTTACTCGGCCTCAGAAGCATCAGTTCGCACAAGAATCAAAATTCATATATGTTTGAAGCACGGGTTCTCGGCGCGGTCGTCAAACCTGTGCTACTCATCTATCTACACCCCGCGCTACGTTTTGGGCGCGTGCGAGGGGGGAAATCACCTGGTAACAATAGTAGATGCCATATCAAGATGAACTCTCTCGCACGTTTTATCTCAGGATTTCATTAACTGATCTAAGTAATATCAGAAGGATTATTCTAGTAATGCAATATCTCAGCCCCGCTCACTGTTTAAAAACGGGGACTTCGGCTTATGCACCTCCATGCTATGCATGCAATTGTCTTCTAAGAAAATCCCACTTCAAACATAATTTTTCCTCGCCTCAAAAGGGCTAAGATGACAGTAGATCAGAAGTCCCACAGCGTACCAAATGCATGTAATCCAGCTACATGCAAAGGTCAGTGATTAATAGTTCAAAGACCACTTATCACGTCCAAGGTAAGTGGAAGTGAGGTTAAAAACATACCGGCGTGACAGCCCTGCATCATCTCATCATTCCCTTTCATATTTGAGGTGATGAAAATAACTTCCGCTCCAAAACTCCGCCACGTATCCTTCAGCAGCTGCATGGTATCCGGTCGTCCACCTCGCTTCTTCGAGTCCCATAGAATCATGCGTTCTGGCTCGATGTTGTTGTGGATCAGACCCGTTATCGTTGGTCCGAATGTCTTTTCTTGATCGGACCCGATCCAGATTAGGAACCTATAAATATCAGTCAACAGAGGGTGGATGGGATGCTGCGTAAGGAGAGTTGAAATACCAGTTCGGACTTTGGATGCAGGTGGAGAGTGCGGCTCCAATACCTGTCCCTGTACATATTCTGATTCCTCGTTTGAACATTGCAGATGCATGACCAACACCAGCTGCAAGGTCTTAGCACCTGAATCCAATCGAGAGTCGAGTCAGAACATACCAAACTTCAGTTCCCTAGTCCAAACGTGCTTTGGAGGATTCTTAACCAAACTCTCCGTGAAGTCACCCTGTACGCCACAGATCATATAATGATAAGTGGACTTCCTCCCCTCACTTATGATGCCAAATGCATGGTACTCCATGATCGAAGTACGACTGATTCTCCCCAGTAGACCTTGCTGGATGCCACGATCAAAACGGAGTACTGCGACTTTTGGGGATGGCTGGAGTAATTGTTAGCCAATACGTGCAGGAAGCGAGAGAAACATCAAATAGAAGACGCACGATTTCAACCTCGACAGGCACTTTTCGGAGGGTGAGCCACGGGATGAGAACACTTGTGGATGTCAGTTATGTGCTTGAGACATTGGGTATGGGAACGCACAATATTGTCATGAATACAGCGAACCACATCTCTTGGGCACTCAGTAAAGAGTTGGCGTCGTGTCTCCACTGCCCGAGTTTGATATCATAGGTATTTCCAAGAATTACAAAACACCAGGTGGCCTTAGATGTGTTAGTTTCGGGATCGGAAGTGCAGTTGGGGCCACATACCCCAAGTCCCAGCCATCCAATGAAGCGATGATGTCTCTCGAAGACGTTGTGATGGTAGCTGTGCGACTTGTTATTTTCTGTAGTCTCTGGCATTAGAGTGTTGGCTCACTTGCGAATCCATGGGAATGCACTCAAGACAGATATGATGACGAGGACATTGGTAAGTATTCCAGTGGCAAGCACTGTACGGTGCTGTACAGAGCGGTGGCGCACAATGTCGACGACCTTATATACTAACCAACTATTTTCCGTGTTAGTGTCTCCCTCTGGCCTACAAAGAGGTAACTTACGCAGCTCCGGATAATGCACATCCTGAGTGGATCCCTCCAACATGTTGCAAAACAGATGTCACTGACAATTTCAGCCAAATGGGAGCCCACTTAAAAAATCTAGTCAGCATCAATTGCGAGGAAGAATTTGAGGAGAGTAAATACACTTCGGAGGCCATAAATGGAGACAACATAGATTGCTCTCAGGAACAACTCATTTCGCATCAGAACAGCAGTCAGAAGGTTCCCAAGTACAAAAGCGCCAGTATGGTTTTCAGCATAGGGAAAGCGACCAAGTGAGACCATAATGATACCAGCCAAGTTGAGCAGCGTGACAAAGGTGAAGAACTTCCGATACGTGTTGAACCACAGTTGACATCGGATCCACCGACTCTCCTTATTTGGTTTCCTGGGGGTGATGGGCGTGAGCTTTGGCGGCTTCCCATCTCCTGGCCAAGATAAGGAAAGCACAGGTACACTTGAGAAAGGTGTTATGCCTTCATGTATCGGTGATAGTGGCGATAATGTTGTGTCGATGTGGTTGTGTGGTCTCCCATCCAAACGAGCAAGGGGTGGGCGAACAGGTAGGCTGGAAGTATTGTCGTACAGACCTTTCTCCGCGTCATCGAAATCCCGGTTGAGACTGACAGGTTGGGTAACATCGCCGCGATACCAGGTTGGAGACATGTCAAGTCCTGGAAGTCACCCAACAAGGAGAAGAGAGAAGCCCGTTCGTTGTTGTGCGTAAGCGAGCGACCTGTGGACTGCTAGTCCAAGTAGGACTTGGTCATATATAGCGACGGCGGAGGAGAACAGTGGCAAACTACGCTTGGTCTGATGTATACAACAGCTCTAACAAGCGAGAACATAAGAGAGTTTTTTGTGTATAGAGACCCGAGGGAGAGAAAAATTTGGTTGGGTGGGGCCCTCATCGTCGAGACTTGCAGCCAGGACGAGACCTCCGCGATTAAATCTACTGGTGCAAATAGAGAAGGAAGTATAGACAACTTCATGTACCGGTGGGGCCGTCGTGCCTGGGAAGGCATAATTGACATATATCGTTAGAAGCATAGTCGCCGCCGAAATGAACAGTTTTTATGCTGTTGGCCGCAGCCAGCGCTGCCACTATATAAAATATATGTGTGGCTACGTTCAGGTGACTCCCGTCCTGCGGTTTGGGCAAACTTCTAGTAATCCGCCTATTACCCAAATTGACCCCGGATTCAAGTCTGACTCGGCATGCGACATGTGCGGGACGGCAGACCACCTTCTCCTTTAGCCAATCTGCAGAGCCTAAATCATCCATGGATTACCCCGGAGAAGAAAAGCGAGAGAATCGCTCCGAACATACTAGGACAGAAACAGCACGCAAAGTTCTCCACGCTACGAAGCATCAAACGGAAACCAGTGGCCGGGGAGCCGCATATTTACCCGGTTTGGCTTGACATATACATGTTTCGAACGCCAACCGATTATGACTAACGAACATTATCTGATTGACCTTTCGACCGGTGGTGGGTGTGAGACCTTCTCATGCCCCAGAGCTGTAATGTCTTTGGAGTGTGTGAAGCAGATGAAGCGGATGTAGCCGCTGTGAATCTGAATCGAGTCCCTCATCTATTGCCATCTGCCGGTAGCTGGGAATAGAACCGGAATATGTTTGTGGGGAGATCTGTGTCAATATTGAAAGTACTTAAGCCCATACCAGAAGCCACCCTATTTCGAATTCAGACTGGCAATTCTCTGAAGTCGTCTGGATGGGCCAGCGAAGAATTTACCCCCGAAATAAGAGAAGGCGGGAGAGACTATAACTGTGCCTGAGAACGAAACAAAGCCTGGTTTCGACTTTCATTTTATACAAGGCCTCGTGTACGGCTGTTTTTTTAGGACTTAATAGTCGCGAAAACTCGAAAGTTAAAAAGGTAAAATATAAAATGTGAAGTTACTTATAAAGTAGGAGATTAGTTATTAAAGCGGATGTGACGGTTTAGAGCTCAAAGCCTTATTTCTAGTCTCGGCTACTCACTTCGTATTTAAGAAGTAACTGAAATTAAACGAGCCTTTATAAAGTCTTGCTGGATTTTTCTCTCGTCTCACCTTGTTTGCCACGCGGGATTTCAAATTTATCTAGGGCAACTTGTGGTCTGTGGTGATGATTCATGTGAAGTTCCTGATATCAAAAACGATGCGCTAAGAGATCATGCATGTGAAGAAGCCGAGGTCGGCGCTAGAGCTTGGTGGAGATCTGCCCAATACTCTTAGGGATTCATTGGCTGAGTTTATTTGTGTTGAGGGTACCTAGAAACGAGTGATTTCTGACCCTGGATTTGGTTAGTCGACAAACCTTAAACAAATTTTTCGCACTTTTAACTCCGTTGTTCTGTTTCTCTTGGAAGACCTCTGCCTCGGACGCCTAACATGTATATTAAAAAGCCTGTGGCAAAGAATTGCACTCACGTTACGGACGCCCCAGAACGGTGAAAGTTAGGTCTTCCGCGAATGCTATCTGCTAAATTTATGATCCTAGGTAGGAATGCCCTAGGATCCTGTGGTTCTTTGTCAATAGCCGACCCAACCTAAACGTGGTGCCACCTATACATCCCGTATCCTACCACCCAGCCACCTTTATATTGTCGTCCCTTGTAGCCCACGTAAGTGTACAATATCGTACCACCAACTTACAATTATATAATTTTAAACCGGCACCGCCGTGGCTATCTCCTCAGAAAGCCAACGTGACAGCCGACTGTTCGAACCATGCCGTCTGTTTCATCAAAGTTGTACGATTGCATTGTCGTTGGAGGGGGCCCGGCTGGACTTGCCGTGGCCTCGACTCTCGGCCGTCTAAATCTTTCAGCCCTCGTCTTTGACTCTGGCGTCTACCGCAATGCAGCGGCACAGTATCTCCACAACGTCCCAGGGTGGGATCACACACCTGCCGCCAAGCTGCGGGAGAGGGTGAGGGACGACCTGACCTCACGGTATTCCTTGATCGAACTGAGTGACGTGAGCATAACCACCGTGAGCAAGTTGCCTTCGGGCCACTTCGAGGCAGTCGACTCCAAGGAGAACAGCTCCACCGGCCGGACGTTGGTGTTGGCGACCGGTATCCGAGATGTTATGGTAGAAATAGATGGATATGCCGAGTGCTGGGCTCGGGGCATGTAAGTTCTTGTGCTGGGCATCAATTGCATTGGAGGAGCAAAACTGATGCCAGTCCCAAGTTTCCATTGCCTCATATGCCATGGCTTTGAAGAACGCGGTGCTCCGTCAATCGGCGTCCTTGCTGTTGGTACTACAGCCAACCCACGTGTGACAGCACAAACATCACGCTTGGCATCGCAGTTCGGAAGCATCATCACAGTTTATACTCACGGCGACGAGAAGCTTGTCCCTACATTGCAGGAGGCCCTGGGAAACAACACGCAACGAGTCGTTTACGAACACCGAAAGATAATGAGTATCCGGATGGAAGGCCCCAAGTCTAGCGGTGTTATTGTCGTCCTTGAGGACGGGACTGAAAGATCAGAAGGGTTTTTGGCAAGTCTCCATCTTCCAGATCAAGCTTTACTAAGCGTCTAATATAATTCTTAGGCCCACTCGCCGGGTTTTGAAATAAACGGCCCGTTTGTTGCACAACTTGGTTTGGATGTTACTGAAGCTGGGTACATCAAAACAACAGAGCCATTTGGTGAAACCTCTGTGCCGGGTGTTTTCGCTGCTGGGGATACTATGACTTCAGTCCATTTTATTACCAATGCAGCGCTCAATGGCGGAACCACTGGTGCTGGTATTGCTTATATGCTAGCGGGCGCGAGCCTGTAGAAAGTAGTTTCGTTGACTTGTGCCATGTGTATATTACTACTGTCGATTCTACTTCTGTTGTAGTAGAATTCCTCCAGAGGGTTTCTAATTATAATCGAGTCATGCATAGGCGTGGTTACATCTCTGCACGCCTAACGCTTACATATATACCCAGTTCTCTGACCACCTTCAGAGATCAGAGATTAGTTCTAAATCATACCTAAAGGCCCTAAACCTTCTACGAATCTTTGCCTACCATGACGCCCAGCCCTTAAAACTTGGAACACGACCGCCGCTCAAACAGGCTAGTAGCATTAAGCAACTAAGTTTCATGATAATACTCTAGAAACTTTATTCACCAACTACTAGTGTTTTCGCCATAAGTCATCTTCGTTACTCTGTAACCGTCCCCGCAGAACTTCACGGAGAGCCACCCCTCCCCTGACTGGAGCTTCTAAACGGAGTCATCCGTCAGACAAAAAACTGGACTCTATTCCCCGAATCCTATGTTCTGAGGTAGATGACTTGGTGTTTAGATTTGGAAATCATTTTTCGCGTCTTTCGCTCAACTTTAATTCTTCTCGAAACAACAACATTTCCTCAATTTTCAATTCAGTACCAACACAGCACTTCTCCGCGTCCCGACGAACGCCTGGCACATCAAAAACCTTCCCTCTCCTCCTTTACAATGACACTACGACGCGGCAAGAGCTCGAAGTCCAAACCATACACCATCGATCTTGACCCTATGATTCGCCCGACGGACAAGAACGAAGCATTCGCTGGTCTCTTGAAGCCCTTGTTCCTTCACAAGGGTCAATCCGCGTCCATACTTGGAACTCTCTCTCCGTGTGCTGTATTCTCGGAATGCGTTTGCTAAATCCGTCGCTATGAATAGTTCCCTATCCTCGATTATCACAAAATACTTCTCCAGCACATCTGCACATGTCTCAAGCTAGCATGAAATTTACCCTACTACATATCTCAAACTCCGTCTAGTAGGGAAAGGCTGGCTATTGCAAGACCAGCCAAGAATGTGCGGAGAAGTTGTGTTGGTGCTCGGCTTTTTAATCTGGACAAGCAGTAGTCACAGAATTTGAAGCTGCAAAGAGAGAACGAGCTGGTAAAATGAACGCTAAAAAGCAGTAGAAGCACTAGAAATTTTGGAATAAACTTTGGTATGAGAAAGAGAAGGAGTGTCCTGCGTGTTCGTGGCAGGGGATGGAACTAAGCCATCGGCTTGCTTTTGATTGGTGGGGAAGGAGGAGATCAGGACGTTTAAGTTCGCAGAATGAGCTTTCGTGAGAATGAGTATCTATCAATTTGAAGTATGGAGAATGAGATCGTTCTGTTGTGCTTTCCTGGAAAAGCTTTCTCCAGAATGCGTCCTCGTGATCCCTTTGTGTCAAGACATCTGTCATAACTGTATGCAAGAATTGGTCGCTGGGAATCGCATCTACATACGCAAAGAGATTGATAAAGAAGGGGAGGAGAGCGATACTTGAGTAGAGAAAATAGTGCTGTGCTGTTGTGCTGTCCTAATAGAAGTCTTAAAAAGAAACGATGAGGGAAAAAATAGATTTTTTTCTTTAAAACTTATACTCTCGTAAAATAGTGTAGTGTAGACTTACGAGGTTAGAATATTTTTATCCTACTACCTATAACTATCTGATGACTAAAGAGATCCTGAGTGAACAGTTCTACTAGGAGAAATTGTCCCCTAGGAGGTTCCTCCTAGTGACGGTTCCCTCGTAGGAGAGAGCTCCTACGAGCAATAACTCTCGCCTTGAGCCGATGGTCCCCTCACCCCCCTTTCCTATTAACTGAGCTCTGCCGGGAGGGATCTCCCCAGAGGTCCCGCAATGCGTTCGTAACACGTGCACAGTATACGTTCACTAGCACTGTAGCCGAGCATTGACATCGAGGAGAAAAGTCTCTTCTTGCGCATCCTCGTACGGAGCCTTCTCCTTCGCGGAAAATAAGGTGTTAGTTGCGATTCCTTTTTGAAAAAACCTGTTGGCCTTCTTTGCCCTGATGAGTGCTTTCCCTCTATAGCATTCATACTCGTCTTCGGCCAGAGTAGCCAATAAATAGCGTGGGTGAACCAAGATAGCCTGTGCGTTCTTCTGACCGAAGCCAAACGACGTGACGGAGAGAGCGGTGACTCCCGTCGTGTGAATGGCTTGATTTGGAAAGAAAACGAGATGGTTGAATTCTAAATCGCTATCAATATTGTCTGCATTCCGGTTGCCGGGCACGATGCCTGTCTCGAGAATTTGCAATCCGCCATTGACCATCCACGCTCCTGCACCACCTTTCGAATGGCCAGTGAGATATTTCTGGCAGACTGCCATGATTGGATTCCCGGGATGGCGACCCATATGCGAGAGTTGCTGTTGAAGCACCGTCGTCTCATTGATGTCGTTAGCCACAGTGGAGGTTCCGTGGAGACTGGCAACTTCGAGATGGTTTGCATTCAAATGCCAGACTGCCAGCGCGGAGGCCACGCGGTGGGTATTTGCCAACAGCCCTTTTCCTGGAGCTGGCACAGACCGACCAATCTTGTCGCTGGCTGTGGCGACCGTGGCCACGATGGCGCGAATAGGAAGACCCATATCAAGTGCAAGTCGCGCGGTCGTGAGCACCTGAACACCAGCACCCTGCGACTCGACAAACCCAGCCCTCGAGCTTGTCATGGGCCGGGAGCTTTCAGACGAAGGACGACCCCTCCGTGCCTCATCGTCAGTGCTGACAGTCGCCTTCATAGAGGCAAACTCGAATGCCGTCACTTCGCTGATATCGTCGACTCCTCCGACAAGACAGAATTTGGCTTTCCCGCTGACGACAGTCTCGAAGCCTAATTCCAAAGACTCGACACCAGTCGCGCAAGCTCCGACGGGAGTGCGAATGGGCCCAGATGCAGACATCAGGAGCATGTTGATCCAAGCCGGCATCGTGTTTATGAATGTTTCTTGAAGGGTGTCATGTGGAATGTCCCTATCGAGGTGTCGATGCCCATATGCAGACCTCAACGATTGCATGCCCCCCGCCCCCGAGCCAATACAGTTCCCCACCTCGGAGACGTGGATGTATTGATACAGCTCGTATGCATCCACAATACCTGACGATAGAAGTGCCTCAACAGTACTGATAAGTGCGAACAGCGTAATTCGGTCCACTTGTGAAATCAACCACTCGGGGATCCCATACCGGCGGGCATCCCACCCAGAAGGGACCTGACCAGCGATGTCACGGTCAAACCTCAGAGCCTTGGGAACTTTCAATACTGCCCCCTTCAGGAGTGACACATAGCATTCGTTGACATCCTTCTCTATTATATCTGCCTTGTCGCCATGCTCAAGTCGAAACTGTTCCGCAGCATCCTTTGATGCCGCAAAAGCAGGCAAGTCCGCCTCGAGGACGATTTCGTGGAGAAATTGTTTTTTGTTGGGGTCGTACCCATGATCCATATCAGCATTCACCAACCTGATGCCAGTGTGATCAAGGATGTGCTGCTCATACTGCGCCTTTATTTCAGAGTCGTGGACTGGATTGCCTGTCCTCGAGTCAACCCATCCGATGTGGTATCCGCCGTCTGCAAGATTCCCTTCGTGGTACTTGATCAATCCCATTACCCACGCCAACTCCAGACAGCCTTCCAGAGAGAATTCCCCGGTGGCCTCCATCTCCCAGCGAGTACGCGCGCTGCCAAAAGGGCCAACTTCACCCATACCAGTGATAACCACGATTTTCTCGAGATCGACCGCGCCTCGAGGAATCTCCTGGGATCGTCTGGCCCATTTGAACTCAGAGAGTCTTGGGAAGGAGAGACCCATCTTGGCAAGGCGCGGAAGATGCGTCGAGACCTTGGGTACCTGCGAAACATTAATCTCATCGCCGTATTCCCGATTAGCCCGTGCTTTGTCGCTCTCTTTCTTCAAGGCGAGAGCTATGTCGCTTTCTTGCTGGTTCTCGAGGCGAATATCGTTAATCGCCGCCCGAAGATCCGGCAGCGTGGCCAGCCCCCCACACAAGTCTGCGTAAACGGGTTCATTCTCGTTGAGTTGAGCAAAAGGCTCGCTCATGAGAACCAAGAGTTGAGAAGCCATCTCTGCCGTGGTAAAGGTACGAACACCACGCTGCTCCAGACCGTCGGCGAACGCCTCGGAACGAGCCATGAGGCCAGTTCCTCGCACCCAGCCAATGATGGCACCACACACAGAGAGATATGGAGCCCAGCTCTCCGAATACCACTTTGTCATGAACATTTCCAGCCCAATTTTTGATTCGGAATACATGCCATCCTTTCCGAAGGTTCCGTGGTTCGGAGAAAGGGGAAGGATAACTTGTGCCGGGCCAGAGGAAAAGTGTCCAGCGCCAGCCTGCTTCTGTTTCTTGACCGCGCCCAGAAGGCGGATCAAGTTCGTCAGCATCAGCCTGTGGGCCAGTTCGGATTCTGCTCCAAGGCTGTCCATCTCAGCTTCCTCAGCTACCGCAGCAAAGGGAACGAGGTGATCCAACTCCCAGCCAAGGTCGATGCATACATAGTCGACGAGACTCTCAACATCCTGGCGACTTCCCTGGTTAAAAGGCACCACAACCAGCTCCGAATCCCTCGCACCGTATGACATGTACAGCTCCTGGTACTGCCTGTAGACTTCAGTCGACGGACGACTTGTTGTCACAAGCACTTGCGCTCCCCCAGCGAGTAAGCCTCGCACAAGATCAAATGCGATAGATCCACGACTAGCACCCGTCACTAGAACGGTCTTGTTCTTGAAAGATAGGCTGTGTGATCTCTCCTGCGTTCGCAGGCGCTCAAAAGTGGTTGTAAGAGCTTCATTGAGTGACCATTCATTTGCCTTCTTCGTTCGCATCTCCCGTGGATAGTTATATTGGTTCGCGGACCGCTCAACTTCTTCTGTCGTCACGCGGCCACTTTTGTCGATAAACGTGTGAGGTGCCATCATTTCGCTAGCTCGAAATGGTGATGTAAATAAAGAGCTGGATCTGCCTTCGCAATTGTCTAGAAGCTCCTGCAAGAGGTTTGCAAGCCCAATGTGAGCAATCGTCTTGCAGAAGTGCCGTACAGCGTGGATGAAACGGGCTGTCGCACGATTCAGCATCTGTGAGCAACGATGTCTCATCGAGATATCTGTAGTTTGTATCTTTCCAAGCAGAACGTCGTTCACCAGAAGATATAAATCCTGTAGTACCCAATTCCAGGACGAGTTATAAATGCGGGCCTTTCGTTTCGACATGATGGGTCGAACGCCATCAAGGAAACGATGCCCCATCTCCCTAGTCAGGGCATCCAAGTCTTCTTGTAGACTGGCAGTGGCAGCTTGCTTTACTTCGGCGTCATTTTTTAGTTGTCGAATGAGCTTGGAGTCAGCGCCGGGAGCTTGCTGTTCCAATAACTGACCTCTTCCGTGCTCTGAAGGAGTGGAGACTACATGCGGTGTTGAAAGTGCATCTGCTACCATGTTGCTCGTTGGGTAGGCATTTTGAGTCTTGATCTCAATGTCGATGCCAGTTCTCTTAGCATAATCCCCGACAATATCATCTATGAAGCCTTTCGACGCCTCGGGGTTAGTAAATCGGGACTCAAGTTGCATTGTGCTAGCGCAAAGGAGAACGGCATCCTGTCTCCCCGGCCCAAGACCCCATCGATCTTCCATATAGCGCCGAGCACTAGCCATGTTGAAACCAGCGGGCATCTTGGTAGAGAAGAGTCTGGAAGTGAGATTTACACAGCATTTGCTAAGCAGTGCTGGTGAAGGTTTCGCCATGTCGATCTGATGGTGGAGTTCTTCGATTGCCATTTCTTCTGCTCTCTCGGGAAGATTTGGAAACATGCTATGCAAATTACCAACAATTTCATTTTCAGCCGTCGAACGTCCTACTTTTGTCAGCCTTGAAGGAATTTCAGGAGGATGAATCATGACCACCAACCTCCTGCAAGTTGCTTGATTGTCTTGTCTTTGGACACTTCTCCGAACCGCTTACGCAATATATGTGCAATTATGGTGGTTACAATGTCGCCAGAGTTCAGAGGAATATCAGGAATTGCCGCGGTGTTTTGTCTCTGGGTAGAGGTATTCGACATTACCACTGTCGTTGATGTTGATATTGTTGGCGTTGTCGTCACATGTGACTCGTGAGTAGTCGGGCACGGATGCCCGGATTTATGAGGTCTCTCATCCTCCTCCTCTTCTTCCTCCTCGTCTTCAGTGTGATCAAAGTAAATTTGGGCCCTGTCTTTCTCGTATTGGAGTAGTTGTCGTGGTCGCTCACGACGCGCTGCCTCGTTCATTTGATAGATCGAGGCAATCGTCTTTTCAGCCATCGACACTAATGTACCAGAGGGCCCAATCTCAACAAGGCGATCGGCATCTTGCTGTCGTATGAGCAGATCCTGTGTTTCGATCCTGGCAATCCATGCTTGTGAGCTTCTACGTGAGCTCTTTGGGTGCGCACAGGACGACACTCACCATTGCACCGGCTTCGCAATTTGGTAACTTGTTATATGTTAGTCAACATGCAGATAACTGTTCAGAGCACTGGTTTAATTACGCTAGAAGCTCGGTCAAAAGAAGGTGCCCAAGCTGCTGATGAACCTCGGGCAACATTGTCCAAATCGGTGCTCAATCAATTCTGACTACCGAGAAAAATGATATCCTGCAACAAATTTGCAATAGGGCTACCACAACACTATACTAAGCAACAACCTTTTTCATGTCACTAGATACCCCTCTGAACCAGGTCCTTTTTTCACTTTAAAATTTTCACATTTCAATTGTGGTGCGCACCTAAGGGTGTGACACCACTGGTGGCACCACTGGGATCGTGACACCAACAATTCTCGAAAACCCACGTCGTGGGCTCATCACATTTTTATCCGTGAATGGAATTCTGTTTCTCTTATTTTCAATTCCTATGTCATAGTCATTCCTGAATTCTTTAGATTCTCACTATCCTAGATTCCTACGCACTTTTGCTACCGATACATCCCAACACATTATCTTCGTTCAATCAAATAATCTATAGTGGCCTAAATCGCCCAGCAAACGATGTCAAGCTTTCTGGAACAGCTCCCTCTAAGATCGCTCTTGCTATGGCTCACCGTGTTGCTTTTACTAAGCATCTACGTACGTGCCAGTGCATCCAATTGTCATTCGCTATTGAGAACAACTTATCAACTCTTATTTAGGTTTTTGCTATAGGTGCGTACCGCTTATGGTTCCACCCTCTTGCGAAGTATCCCGGGCCATTTCTCGCTAGACTAACAACTCTCTACTCTGGCTACCACGCTTGGAAAGGAGACCTTCACATAGACATGTGGCGATGTTGTGAAAAATACGGTTAGCACAATATCTCTCCAAATTTCGCACAAGAGTTGTCTTCTAAGGATGCCCCGATAGGTCCCTATACTCGATATGCCCCCGACAGACTCCTAGTCAATACAAATACAGGTCTTCGAGGTAAGTCTTCCTCGATTTTACAGGCGACATAACTATAAATTAATATAAAACGGGAAGAAATTTACAGTCACTCTAAGCAGCTGGGAAAGGCACCTTGCTACGGCGCTATGGTGCACCGGGCCCCAAATGTTCTAACGCTCTTAGACAAGACGGCCCATGGTAAAAGAAGACGCATCCTTAGTCAAGGACTCTCAGATTCATCGTTTCGGTCATACGAACCTAATATCCTGAAACACATTGGCCGGCTTTGCAGTCAGTTGGATCCTCTTCCAGGATCGGAGTGGTCTGAGAACAAAGACATGTCCGATTGGAGTAAATTCTTTACCAATGAGACCAGGGTACGCATGACTTCTGACATTGGCAATAGGTGGATATTTCACATTCGACGTCATGTCAGACATTGTGTTTGGGGAGGAGTATGGTCTTCTTGACAAGGAAGACAAAAGGCCGATACTAGCGGCCATCGAAGCCTCCAATGTCCGCATAAGTGTGCTCCTTCAAGCCGCTTCCCTATCATTCTGTCGTATCGACCGCCGACTGTTTCCCGAGGCCATACAAGGCCGCAATATATTCGTCAACTTTGTCAAGGAGTTATTGTCGCGGCGCGTTAAGGCTGACCCTTTAATACGTGGGGATGTCTTCTCATACCTGCTTAAGGCGCGAGACTCGCAGACTAAAGAGGGCCTCGATCAGGATGAGATATGTGCTGAAAGTACAACCATGATTGTAGCCGGTGCGTACTTGTATAATAGTGCCCATCTCTCCGTGCGCTAACTATTTGTTTTCTAAGGCTCTGACACTTCATCGACTGTAATCTGTGCTGTACTCCATTACTTAATGCATAATCCAGAAACGTACGAAAAGGCAGTAAAAGAAGTGCGCGGTGTGTTTGCTGGGCCAGACGACATTCATGTGGGCAAATGCCTCAATTCGTGCACATACCTCCGCGCCTGCCTTGACGAGAGTATGAGGCTCTCGCCGCCAGTTGGTTCGTCCCTATGGCGGCGTATTCTCACCGACGACTTTGTGGTCGACGGCCAGGTTATACCAGCAGGCTACGAGGTGGGCACGTCTATCTATAGCATTCACCACAATCCCGCCTATTACCCTGAACCCTTTGCCTTCCGACCGGACCGCTGGCTAGGAGATAATGAAAAGACCCAACTCGCTGTGAGCGCCTTTAATCCATTCTCCCTCGGTCCGCGGGGCTGTATTGGCAAGGGTCTGGCCTTGATCGAACTCACTCTGGCCATGGCTACTCTTTTGGTCTCCTATGACATCCGCATGGCTGGCTTTGGTGATGAAGAAGGTTTTGTGGAATTTCCAGAGTTCCGATGTTACGATCACGTCACTGCGGCTAAGAAGGGCCCAGTGCTAAACTTCCGAAGACGAGTTGAGTGAGCATTGGTAAATCATGCAAGGGTCCACTCCGTAATAGTGTTGCAATGTAGAATGGGGTACTTGTGACGGACTGGTTTCACTCATCGTCGCACTAAGATGACCTCTCCCTATTAAAGGACGTATTTCCTTTAGAACTAGCAAAATTTTGAAGTCGTCTAATGACATTTTGCTCTCTGAACTCCAAGCCTCGACTTTTGCCTTGAATGTGCCGTCACAGTACTGAACTCTCCTGTGTTACTCCATTGTTCAGCTACCTCTACTCTAAGGTGCTTTCCTTAACTTACTATGCATACTTCACCCAAAACCTATTTTCACTCTTTTTGCGAACCGATAACAAAGCTTCATTAATTAACTCCGGTTACTCCTTAACTTCAATAATTGGGAATGCTAAGAACTTATCATTCTAAGTGCAGAATGTAGATTTTATGGAGTTCGCCCAAGAGCGCTGGAATGCTTTACCATACAGGACGCTCCTCGAGCGTTGACTATCTAGGATCAAGTAGCCGGCAAGCTATGGCCATATATCTATCCAGCGTACTAAGCTAAAATAATTCATGAAGATTAGCTTTAAGTCAAAACGTGAACCCCTTGTGACTTACATTTTGTTCTTCAAATATGGAATAATGATGACCCTTAATATCGAACACAAACTTGATAAAATTCTTCTCATAGTCGGCCCAACCAAGCGTCCGTTGATCTCGATAGTGATCGACGCTGTTCACCCCTTCCTTCTCAGTTTCAGGCGCCGTGCTACGGTCACCAGCACGCAGGAGTATCGTGGGTGGTTGGCGGCAGAGCAAGGACAAGCCTTGGGTCTTCTTCCATGATGGAGGTGTCCATACCTGTAGCATGGCTTGGCTTTGAGCTATGTTGCGCGCAATTAAAAAGCTCTTGTCATTTGTAGGTTTGTCTTCATATTGGATTCGAATATTGTGACCAAACTCCTCTGCCCGTAGGGATGGTGATGGGAAGACGGTATCAATGAAGATAATGCCTTGTACATGAAGGCCAGTGTCGCCACTCTCGTGTATTAGATGGGCAATTTCAAGGGACACAATACCACCCAGAGACCAGCCTGGGTTTCAACCATTTAGCATTTGTAATATAAAACTTGTTTCAGAAAGTTCAAATACACATAGAATTCCATAGCATACCTCCAATTAGAATATTCCCCGAATATTGCAACGAGCGAATTAACCGCAGGTACTCGGAGGCCATCTGGCGGATGCCACCTTCACATACCTCACCGGACTCGAATCGACTATTGTAAATACCCCAAATGGGTCGGCCCAGCGGCTGAAGCAGGAAGTAGTTGAAGATGGTGCCCCCACCGTCATGAATAAGGAACAACGGAGCTTGAGAAGAGCCTGGACTGCCTTTTTGGATCGGAGTGGGGTTGGGTAGATACATGATGATTACCTAGGCACTCACCTTCAGCTGCAGTGATCTCTGATGCATAGTATCCGAAGTTGGGGTGAATGTTTTATATGGCCTGCTATTGGAGCAAGCTTGGCGCCTGGGTGGCACCACCTTTGCAGGTTCCTGACACGTGCGAAGACATCGCTTGTCAATAGTGGGAACATAACACCGGGATTATTTAGGGAACATCAAATTGGGTTCGAAGTGGTACGTTTCTACTAGTCCAATCTAGAGAGGATACTGCTTAACCACAGCTGTGACGAAGCGGGGAAATCAATGCCAGAGGGTACCCAGATTTCCGATCAGCAATATGTGGTTTCTCTTCCACTTTCAGGACTAGTTCAGAAACTCCGTCGATTTGCACAAGCCATCCAAAAGATTTAGCTGCTCTACCGTGCATAGTGCTATCTAGAAGTTGTGACAGAATCTGACAATTCTTGCCCACTCCTTCACTAGGTGCCAGATAGGTAAACACTTGCTCGGTGGACTTGCGGGTAATGGATCGCACGGAGACAAGACTCGCAGCAGTTCCAGCGGCCATAACCTCGGAGAAGTCCGCGAGTTCAGCGTACTTGACCTGGAGCTAATTAGCCACATCCATAAGCAATTTATCAACAATGGAACTCACCGGCCTCTTCTCTACATGCCAACCCAACGATCTAGCCAAGACCATGCATGAGGAACTAGTAACGCTGTCGATAATAGATGGGCTATCAGGAACTACCAGAGTTATGAAGCCACTCTCTCGATCTTCCTTGATGGCCAAGAATGCAGAGGTTGAGAACTCGTCGATTTCGTTGCGGGTTTGGCTGTCAAGATGGAGAGTGAGCCCAAAGCCTTGTGCCTTTGCAGCCTCACTCCAGCGAATAACTGGGGCATAATTGCCACCAACTTTAGTGGCGCCGGTGCCACGAGGCGCTGCACGGTCAAACTCATCGACGACAAGTGCGTCGAGTGGTTGCACCCCATGGTACGCAAAGACTGGCTTCACAAACACGCAAAACACGGCTTCTGGCGGAGCACCGAGTCCAAGACTCTCTCCAGATCCATATGCCATTGGTCGGATATCTGAAAGATAAATAAAAAATGTTAGCTTTCAAAGGACTGGTAACCACTTCATGGCTTGCTCGTCACGTACACAATGCTGCAGACGAGTCATGCGGCGGAACGAAGGCAGCATTTGCACGCACTGCTAACAATACGCAAGTGACAAAATGCTCCTCTGGTACAAGTGGGAGGAATACTGTTTCGCAGGATCGCACAAACCGGGCTGCATGTCTATATGGCCTGAAAACGGCAATCTTGTTCTCTGGTGTACGATGGGCTAAGTGTACTATGTATCAGCGAATCCTCCTAGTCTAATTCATGAATTTACGGCGTGAATAAGTACCTTTTAATCCCTCGTAACACTGTTGTCCTGCGTTTTCAAGTTAGCTTTGATTTGTAAGCGCTCGTCACTCCAAATTACCATAGTGAAGCCCTGATGAGAGTCCATGAATCTTTAGGACCGGATCCGTGACGAATTTCGGAACACTCCATTGCCCAGACACCCTATCGTATCGTGACTCAATATGACCAGCAACTGATCAATTCATGTTAGCCAGGACTATTGTTTGAGAAACTATGACTATGAGCTCACCCCGGGTTAGAATCAGAGCCGGACTACTCCAATCTAATGTAAAGCATCGACTTAGTCAGATAACTTCACACTAGGATAATTGACGACGAGACTCTTACCAAGGGAGCTCAAAGGGGGAGGAATGTCGGACATTTAATTTTCTGTTCGGATTAGGTACTCAAAGCGGTATCAATATTTTCTGTGACTAGGAACACGGTAGAAGAAGCTATAGGGGGACTTTGACTTTAACAAAATTTAAAGTCAGCTATATCGTATTAACCTAATGCGTCATGATGCCACTAATTAGTTGGCCACTACATCTCAGTGTGGCTCACCCAAACTGGTGGTACCACCCGCAACAAACCACGATCCCGGCCCAGTCATCCAGGGAAAATCAACACGCGCTCGGGATTAGCTTTATGTTCACCTACCTACCTTTTACATGCATTTCACACGTCAAATTTCATCGAAGAGTGTGCTACTTATAATGCTTTGACCCAAAACCTATTGCTCATTGTTTGAACTCGGTTTTCAACCAGCCGCTCTCTGCTCGTACTTCTTTCATCTTGTCGAACAATACCAACAACAAGAACACCTCTTGTGACAGAATGGGTTCATACGGAATTGCGTTTCATGAGGACGGTGCAATAGAGGATGCAGTAGGTTCTTTCTGGACCGGGATCGATGGAGCGGAAAGGGGAGTAGTACCAGCACTCGCGAAAATGTCGAGGATCGGCCGACGGGAAGCGGAGGACAAACCCCGAGTTCAAGATGTCCACATCCACAGCATCCATCTCGAGCACGTGATTGCCACTGCCCCCCTCTCGGTTATGATCCAGGCAGCTTGGAGTATCTTGAACAGCAAATGCATGATAACTGACCATGTCGTCAACGGATTGGCCGTTGGGGGCCCAGATGCGTGCCTGGATGAGATGCTCCAGAATGTCCATTCCGTACACGCATCACTTAAACCGTCTACGTGTGTCGCTGGCTTGGTGCGAGATGCTGCCTCACTATGGGACAAGATCACCTCGGGCGAAATGGACTCGACCACGACTACTGCGAAAGCAGTGCGCCATCTTCTTATTATCCGCCATCCACATTCCAAGACGGCCTTGATCAGCGGCGCTGACATTTTGTCGACTTATTCTGGACTTGAGCTGGTGATCGAGTGTATCATACAGGACGACTATCTTCATTTTCACACGGCTTACGATGCTGCTGTGATAAGCGAAAATCAGATGGCTCTGATCACTGTCCAACTTCAGCATCTATTGGAGCAGTTATGGTGCCAAGACAGTAACACTGCTATGGTCGTTGCAGACCTGACCATGAGTGGTTACACGGACAGGTATCCTGCGACAGAGTTCCAAGCCGACGTCATGGCAATTTCGATCAAGCACCCAGGATCATTCACTTCGCAGTACGTTCAGCATCTTGACCGAGGGACTGATGCTCAGCAACTCCGCGCAGCATGGAATCGCGTAGCTCAAAGAAATGCAATCCTCCGTAGCTGCTTGGTTAATGCCGACGAAGCATTGTATCAGGTTGTTGCTCCCGATATCAAGTGGCGAGTACTGAATGATACCGGCCTAGACTTGTTTCTTGATCAGGACAGAGCTATGCCTATCGGCATTGGGGATAGCTTGACAAGATACGCAATTGTTCATGACCCGATTACGAACAAGTCCTCATTTGTGTGGACTGCACACCACGCTGCCTACGATCGCCGGTCCCTTTCCTTGCTAGTCAACGACGTCGAACGGGCCTATTATGCCCAGGCCATGACCGACCTACCGTCACGACCCGACTTCAGCCTCTTCGTTGAGTTGGAAACTAAGCCGTATGGGGAAGATTGGGAGCCATTCTGGCGCAAGGAATTGATCGATGCTCCATCGCCGTCATTTCCGGCAGGACCACTTACAGTGCCAGACAAATTCATTTCCAGACAAATCAGTTACCAACAATTGCCACCAACCGGCATCACCATGGATACGCTCATCAAGGCGACTTGGTCTTTGGTTCTGTCGCAGTATGAAAGCTCCGCTGATATTGTGTTTGGAACAGTTGTCAGTGGACGTGCCGCGCATCTTGCCTGGGACTTGGACGCTGTCATAGGTCCAACCATGTCTACTGTTCCATTGCGAGTCAAACTGAATTCCAACGCAACTGTCGACGTTCTTCTCAGCCAGATCCAGAGTCAGACTCGAGCTATGGCTTCTTTCGAGCAAACGGGCCTTCGTAACATTCGCACAGTTAGCGATGACGCCAAATTCGCTTGCTCATTTCGCAACCTACTTATAGTTCAGGAACAGCCTCACGAGTCGAACCATCGCTTCAACCTCAACACCGTTGGAAATCAATATCACAATCTCATATCACATCCATTGACAATTGAGTTCACCCCGGGAGTCAACCGAACGCTCGATGTTAATGCAGCATATCAATCCTCTTGTATTAGTACAGAGATGATGAATATCCTAATGCAACAATTTGATTATGTTCTTCGACAAATCCTCGAAGCCAATGGAGACACCAATGTGGGGGATATCACTTGTCTCACTCCCGAGCATGAAATTTTGATCCAGACCTGGAACCCACCCTTGGAGCCTGCAGTATCACAATGCCTCCCAGAGCTCTTGAGCCAGAGGTCTATATCTGTACATCCCCAGCGCCCGGCCATTTCATCTTGGGACGGAGATCTCAGCTATGGGGAGCTCGACCAGCTCGCTGGACGACTTGCCGTGGCTCTGGTTTCTCGTGGTATTGGTCCCGAATGCTTCGTACCCATTTGCTTTGAGAAATCTATGTGGGCTGTAGTCGCGATGCTTGGTATATTAAAAGCTGGGGGAGCAGTCGTTGTCATTGACCCTACCTATCCATTAGCTCGCCGGCGGGCTATTCTGAATCAAATCTCGCCCAAGGTGGCTTTGAGCTCGATCCAGAAGGCAGGAGCCTTTCAAGATCTAGTCGAAGAAACCCTGGTCGTATCCGAGCAAGCGATGTACTCTCTGCCGCAGCCCACGGGCTCTGAAAGCCCAACCCAAAAGCTTCTAGCGCAAAACGCCGCCTTTGTCCTATTTACTTCTGGAACAACAGGTCAACCAAAGGGCATTCTATTTGACCACGCGGCTCTTTGTACTAGCCTACTCGCCAATGGCTCATTCATGAAGTTCGGCCCGGAATCGCGGGTGTGCCAATTCGCTGCTTACACATTTGATATCAGCATTAGTGACATCTTCACTACTCTTTTATTTGGAGGTCTAGTGTGCATCATATCTGATAAGGATCGCCATGACAACCTGGCTGGGGCAATGCGGTCTCTTCACGTCAACAAAGCTAATCTCACACCAACGGTGGCCAGCCTGATCGAGCCAGCCGACGTTCCTGAGCTCAAAAGTCTCACTGTTGCCGGCGAAATGGCTACAAGACAGGTCATAGAAACGTGGGCTGACCATGTCGAGCTGATGAATGTCTATGGGCCAGCAGAAGCCTCCATCTGTGCCGGCTTGGCTGGAATGGTGCGAACCAGCGAACCAACTTGCGTCGGTCAAGGCATCGCGTCTTCACTCTGGATTGCCGACATAGAAGATCACCGAAAGCGCGCTCCAATAGGCGTTATAGGAGAATTGCTGATCGAGGGGCCTCTCTTGGCATGTGGGTACTTGAACGACCCAGCTAAAACGGCCAAGTCTTTCATTACGAATTTACCATGGGCGCTGGGCAATAATCGTCGTTTCTACAAGAGCGGCGATCTGGCAAAGTACTCAGCTGATGGCCAAGTCCACATCATGGGACGAATTGACACACAAATCAAAGTCCGTGGGCAGCGCACCGAGATTGGCGAGGTCGAAGAGCTACTGCAACGCTGTCTCCCTCGTGGCAGGCATGCGATCGTGGAGCTGGTTCAGCCAAAGGACGGCTCTAATATGCTCGTAGCATTCATTGCTTACGGCGAAGGCGGGGAGCAGCAAGATAGGATTCCATACGACCTACAATCTGTATTACAGGAGACCTTACCAAGCTACATGGTGCCATCCCATTTCATACCAATACCCACCATTCCGCTCTCTGCATCGGGCAAGATAGACCGGAAAAAGTTGCGAGAAATGGTGTCTCGGCTGTCTTTGGGCGAGCTTTTGTCCGTTTCTGCGACGATCACTGAAGGACGACCTCCAGCGGGTATTCAAGAGCTGCGTATGCAAGATCTGTGGTCCAGTGTCCTCAATGCTTCAGGGCGTCCGATCTCAGCCGAAGACAGCTTTTTTAACCTAGGGGGCGACTCGATAACTGCTATGAGACTTGTCGCAGTCGGACTAAAGGCAGGTCTCAAAATCTCGGTAGCCGAAATATTTACCCATCCGATACTCAGCGACATGGCTCTGGTCGCTGTAGAGGTGTCATCCGAGAATATCTTGCTGGAATCCCCACCACCATTCTCACTTCTTGGCCGTGACATTCATGACGAGAATCTGCTTCACCAGGCTGCCGAGAAATGCGGCGTCGCTGGGAACAAGATAGTCGACATGTACCCTTGCACGCCACTTCAAGAAGGTCTTATGGCCCTATCGGCCACGGATCCGGGTTCGTATCTCGGGCAGTTCGTCTTTTCTTTACCGGATACCTTGCACCCTGATCAATTCGCCCATGCCTGGAATCGACTAATCGATGAAACGCCGATAATGCGGAGTTGTATTATAAGCACCTCGTCCCGCAGATTCTTACAAGTGGTGATGGGAGAAGACGTCGTCCGCTGCCACCGAGTCTCGGCGGCATTTGGCAAGTTTTTTGAGGGCGAGAATCAGGTGTCGATAGGTCTTGGAGATCCTCTGATGAGATATTCCCTTGTTCAAGATCCCGAGACTGGTGGGACCCATTTCTTTTGGACAGCTCATCACTCCTCATATGACGCTCACTCGCTGCGTCAAACGCTCCTGGCGTTTGAAGGCATCTACATGAACCTTCCCCTACCCAAACCAACCCAATACAATACCTTTATCCAGCACATTATACAATCGAGATCCAAGAACATGACGGAGTTCTGGCAAACCCAGCTCGAAAATGCCCCAGTACCGTGGTTTCCTGCACTCCCTGAATCCAGTTATAGAGCGGTTTCGACCGAATCCGTTGGACACCTGATCAAATTTTCAAAGCCCAAGAACTGTCATGTCACTCCGGCTACCCTTTTGCGAGCATCTTGGGCTCTTCTGTTGTCTAGATATGAAAATGCAGAAGACGTCGTTTTTGCCGCCGTCGTCAATGGACGAAATCATCCTGTAGCGGGCATCGAGACGATGATAGCACCAACATTTGCAACACTGCCAGTACGCGTTCGCACACAGAGCAATCAGTCAGTCAAGGCATATCTGGCGCAGGTGCAGCAACAAGCCGTAGACATGATGCTATATGAGCAGACAGGGCTTCAAGCAATCGCAGATATCAGCCCTGAAATTCGGTCAAGCTGCACTCTTAGGACTCTGATGCTTGTCCAGGCAGCTGAGGGACTTGACGAAGCCCTCTCGGATGTCAGTCTCGGTCTAGAAAAGGTGTGGGAACGCCAGAACGATTTTTTAACTTATCCCTTGGGTGTGGAGTGCACACTCGGTCATAACGACACGGTCCACATAAATGTCACATTTGACCCTGTTGTGGTGACCGAGACTGAAGCTTCACGTCTGGCCTCACAGCTAGGGCATATCCTACGACATATTTCTGCTAATAGTAGCTCGGACATCAACCTATCTCAACTCGAAATGATCGGCACTGATGACCTTACCGTGATCCGCGATTGGAACTCACACTTGCCAAATGTAGTGAACGATGTCTTGCACGGCCGTTTCTCTCATAATGCTAAAATTCACCCTAACAAATCAGCAATATGTTCGCCCGAAGGTGAAATGACTTACCACGAGCTCGCTCATCTATCGACACTACTTGGATCCTACCTGCGGGAACGGGGAGTAGGGGCTGGAGTTGGTGTTCCAGTATGCTTTGAGAAGTCGCCCTTTGCAATCATTTCCATGCTAGGCACACTGAAGGCTGGTGGTTACTTTATTCCAATGGATCCTTCACAACCGCAAGCGAGGCTAAGAGATATTTGCACCCTCATCGACCCCTCGATTATTCTCGCATCACCACAGACGGCTGTGATCTTCCAAGCTTCGCCACTATGTACCGTCATCACCATTACAGACTCCTGGCTCAAGTCTCTTTCTCCTACATGCGCTGCAACCACTGATGAACCTGCTCCTAGCAGTCTAGCTTACACAATATTTACCTCTGGAACCCAGGGAATCCCAAAAGGCGTTTCCGTTGAGCATTTAGCGATCTGCTCCAGCATTCGTGCACACGAACAGCCACTTGGATTCTCCGGTACAACGAGAATGTTGCAATTCGCCTCCTTTGCATTTGATGTCGCTATTGCTGAGGTTTTCACAACCTTGTCAGTCGGCGGATGCATCTGCTTGCCATCGGATGCCCAGAGACAGAATGATATCGTAGGGGCGATGCAGGAATTCAAGGTTACCTCTGCGTGCTTCACACCTTCAATGATCCAAGGGCTTCGTCTCGATCAGGTTCCAACGCTGCAAACCTTGATCGCAGGTGGGGAAAAAATTACCAAGAGTATCATTGAAGGCTGGTCTGGGAAGCTGAAATTGATTAATGGTTACGGCCCCACAGAAGCTTCGGTACTGGCTTTGTCACACCATATCGACTCGGCGGATTCCCGTCCAGGGGTAATTGGCAAGACATGCGGGTGTACCTCGTGGATTGTTGAGCCTACTAACGCCTCCCGACTTGTCCCAATCGGTGCGATCGGTGAGCTCTTACTCGAAGGCCCTATTCTCGCTCGCGGATATCTAGACGACTTGGAAAAGACACGCGCTGCCTTTGTGACCCAACCATCCTTCATCGCCGGTCCCGAGCAACTGCAAGAACGATTTTATAAGACAGGCGATCTTGTCCGATACATGCCTGATGGTTCACTTGAGTTTATCGGCCGTAAGGATAGTCAAGTTAAGATCAGGGGTCAAAGAGTCGAAATGGGGGAGATCGAAGCTCGTGTTCGTGCCGCTGCTGATGCTAGAATCAGTAGCATTGCTGTTGAGGTAGTCTCTCACAAAGATCGCGCTGACAGCCAGGCAGTTGCTGTGTACCTATGCTACCCTACTCCTATGTCTGATTCAATCGATTTCCGGCCTTTGACTTTGGACCAGCGCCTTCGCGATGAGCTAGAGACGCTGAAGAGAGATCTTTCCAGAGTTCTGCCATCATACATGGTTCCCTCCATTTTCATCCCCCTTCGCAAATTGCCGTATAGTACCGCCGGCAAGGTGGACTCCAAAGCTCTACATCGCATTCTAAATCGAATGTCCCTTGAGGAATTGACGGTTTATTCGTTGGTGAGCGATACTAAACAGCCTGTCTCAAACGCCATGGAAAGCCATCTCCAAAAGCTTTGGGCGGCTACGCTGAACCTCAAAATCGAGGCGATCGGTGCAAACGACAGCTTCTTTCAGCTCGGCGGAGACAGCATCACGAGCACGCACCTCGCGGCTATGGCCCTCGAAGAAAACATTAATCTGTCTGTCCAGGATATTTTCAAACACCCCACACTTTCTGCCATGTCATCGGTAGCCACGGGTTCAACAGGAATTAGACATCAAGTCATAGAGCCCCTGAGTCTTATTCCACTCAACTTGGATAAAAATCAGCTCGTGAAGGAAGCTGCCGCTCAATGCGCTATCGACGTTGACGATGTGGAGGACATGTTCCCCTGCACGGCTCTCCAAGACGGCTTTATGACCCTTTCCGTCAAAGAAGCGGGATATGGAGCGGCCCAGTTTGTTTGGTTATTACCTGAGTCGCTAGACGTGTCCAGATTTCAATCAGCTTGGGATACCGTCGATACCAATACGCCTATTCTTAGATCGCGCATCACACAGACAACTTCCGCTCCCGCCATGATGCAAGTCGTGGTTAGGTCCTCTTGTAAATCTCTACGGTGGACATCTGAACTCGGACTCAATTCATACCTTGCAAAAGACCAAGCGGACCTTATGGTTATAGGTAGGCGGCTGGTCAGACACGCCCTAGTCCAAGACGAACAGGACGGGGATCGACGCCTTTACTTTGTCTTGACGATTCACCATAGTGTATACGACGGCTGGATGCTAGATTTGGTGATGCGAGATGTTGAAAAGGTCTACAAAGGCGGCCAAATAACACCTGCGCCCGCGCAGTTTAACGCCTTCATCAAGCATTTGGAAAACCTTGACTCCAGCGCATCCAAGGACTATTGGACCAGACAACTTGACGGAGCGCTACCACCAGTTTTCCCTGAGTTACCTCCCATGACATATCGACCCCTGCCAGACCAAAACATGATGCAGACAGTTGCAGCGCCCGCTGGCTCAACTCGTGGATCCGACATCACTATTTCCACCAAAATTCGTGCTGCATGGGCGCTGATCGTCTCAAGGTACTCCGATGAAGACGATGTAGTTTTTGCCAGCACACTCAACGGCCGAACAGCACAAGTTCCTTTCATTGACATGATTGTTGGACCGACTGTCACCACAGTTCCCGTCAGGATTCGCATTGACCCGCAGAAGACAGTCGGAGAGATGTTAAACGCCGTTCAAGAACAAGCCGTTGATATGATGGCTCATGAACAGTTTGGCCATCAGAATATCCGTCGCATCAGCTCCGACTGCAATACAGCATGTCAATTTCGCTCTCTCTTGCTCATCCAAAGCCCGCACGAAGCTGAAGAGACATCTGAAGCTGGTTTGGGTCTCCAAAGCGTGGAGCGTGGCTCTGCAAAGTTTCATACGTACCCTCTGACAATAGAGTGCACAATCAGGAGAGATGAGTTTGATCTCCTGGCACTGTATGATAGCCAGGTTATAGATCCGCGACAAATGAGTCGAATTCTGCATCAGTTCGCCTTTATATTCGGCCAGCTGGACAAGTTCGAGACCACTCTGCGGGATTTAGACTGGATGAGCCTACATGATCTCGAGGAATTGGCCAAATGGAACCCAGATGCACCTAAGCCCACCGAGAGATGTGTGCATGACCTCGTGCAGGAGAGAATCCTCGACCAGCCCGACGAGCCAGCTCTTTGTTCATGGGAAGGCGAGCTCACGTTTAGGCAATTGGATGACTTCTCGGCCCGATTGGCATGCCAACTGAGATTAAGGGGAGTTCGTGCCGGTGTATTGGTGCCGCTTCTATTCGAAAAGTCCATCTGGGGTGCCATTACCATGCTCGCAGTTTTACGAGCAGGTGGTGCCAATGTGGCACTGGATCCTGCGCATCCCGAGGAACGTCTCCGAGGAATTCTCAATGATGTTGAAGGACATATTATCATATCCGATCTGGCTTGCGCTGATAAGGCAAGGAGTCTGCTTGGCAACGTTCTTATAGTCGACAGGCCCATGCTCCAATCACTTGCGTTGCCAACTCCACCTTCCCCCGGGCATCAACAAGCTTCACCGAGTAGTCCGGCTTTCATTCTCTTCACTAGTGGGTCAACCGGGCGACCAAAGGGCATTATCATTACTCACTCAGCTTTCTCCAGTAGTATGCGTGGGCATGCTGAGGCATTACGGTATCGCAAGGGCTCCCGCAATCTGCAGTTTACGGCATACACGTCCGATGTCAGTATTGGTGAGATATTTACGTCTCTGTCTGTGGGCGCTTGTGTATGTGTCCCTTCCGACTATGAACGGATGAATGGTATCGCCGCGGCGATGGAACGAATGCGTGTTGACTGGGCCTTCTTCACGCCCAGCGTGGCGTTGCTCCTCAACCCGGATGATGTCCCGAGCCTAAAGGTTCTTCTGTACGGCGGAGAAACAGCAACACCAGAGAACATTTTCATGTGGGCTGACAGGCTTTATCTGATCAACAGCTTTGGCCCGGCTGAATGCTCCATTTGGACGCACTGCAATCCCGGATGTAGCGTGTCTGATATCGGGTCCAACATTGGCTACGCGATCGGCTGCGTGACATGGATTGTTGATGCCGACGACTTCCACAAGCTCGCGCCCATTGGCACTGTTGGGGAACTGCTGATTGAAGGGCCCAATGTTGCTCAGGGGTATTTGAAGAACGAGACCAAAACTGCGGAATCCTTCATCGAAAATCCAGCTTGGATGCCGAAAGATGGACGTCGAAGACGTCTGTATCGCCTAGGAGATCTTGCTCGTTATCTACCTGACGGAAAAGTTCAGTTCATAGGACGGCGCGATGCTCAAGTCAAGTTACGCGGGCAGCGCATAGAACTTGGCGAGATCGAACATCAACTTCGAGAGTTGATACCCGAGCTGAAGGAGTGCGCCGTCGAAATGGTCAAGCTGGCGGGTCCCCGTTCAACCAACATGCTAGCCGCTTTCATGAGTCTCGATATAGCCGGGGATTCATTGTCTTCATCGACATCACCAGAAACCACCATCGCCGCTTCGCCTGAGCACATCAAGGTATTCCAAGAAATGACGAGAGGGCTGGATGCGGAGCTAGCACTCCGAATCCCAAACCACATGATTCCCACTTTGTACATCCCCTTGCTGCAGATGCCATTAACGGCATCGGCAAAAACAGATCGGAAAAAGCTGAAGCAGGTGGCATCACTCATTTCCGCACAAGAAATGGACCGTTTCACGCTGACTCGGCGTGCCCGGGTGCCTGTGTCGACCGATGTGGAGCGGCAGCTACAACGTCTCTGGGCCGAAACACTGGAAGTTGAGCCTGATTCATTCAGTGCCAGTGACAGCTTCCTTGCTGTGGGTGGTGACTCACTTGGTGCTATGCGCCTGGTGGCACTGGCTGGTGGTGCTGGTTGGAGTCTTTCTGTGCGCACCATATTTCAGCATCCGATTCTGATGGATATGGCCTTGGTGATGCAGCCTCTGGACAATGATTCCTACAGCGTCACCGATCAGCCTCCCTTCTCACTGCTTCCCCAGCCGGCCGTCCCGGAGATTGTGGCCGAGCTTGCAGAACTGTGCGGAATAGAAGACTCTCGCATCCAAGATGCGTATCCATGCACGCCCCTTCAAGACGGGATGATTGCTATATCTACACGAGATCGAAACACATATGTAGGACAGTTTGTTTTCTCCATCCCCCCGTCCACGGACGTGGATCGGTTCAAGCGTGCTTTCAATGCGTTCTACCAGCAGAATCCTATGATGCGAACGCGCATTGCCTGGCCGACTTCAGCAAGTGGCATGGTCCAGGTGGTCGTGGCAGAAGAGCCTCAGTGGCTCACTTCGAATTCGCTGCCGGAATACCTTGAACGGGATATTAAAGACATCATGGCACTGGGTACACCTCTGACACGAGTCGCGCTATTGGATGACCCCGTTGAAGGTCCAATGTTCGTCCTTTCGGCGCACCACGCACTTTTTGATCACTACTCGATGCTCATGTTTTATGACAGCATGCGGTTGAACTATGATGCACTAGGCTCTCCGTCAACACCACCACCTCCTCCGCCTCCTGGATTCAATCGATTCATCAAGCACATCCAAGCGCAGGATCAAGATGCTGCCAGAGAGTTCTGGCTCAAAGAACTCGAGGGAGCGCCTCGGGAAACTTTTCCCACCATACCAAAGAACAGAAACATTGATAGTCGAGCACATTACGCACAGAGGATACAGTTCCCGGTGCCCGGATACGCACCGCCAGGTATCACGATTCCAACAATCATCACGGCGGCGCTATCATTAGCACAGGCATCCTACCTAGATTCTACCGATATTGTCTTTGGTACCACCATCAGCGGGCGTGGAGTGGCGGTCCAGGGGATTGAGTCAATGCCGGGTCCCACCATCACCACCATGCCCGTGCGAATTATGTTCAACAAATCCGACCGCATCATCGATTTCCTCACCAGCATCCAGGCCAAGTATGCACAGATTACCGAGTTTGAGAGCTTCGGCCTGCAGAACATCAGGCGCCTGTCTCCGGACACCAAGGCTGCCTGTGACTTCCAGAACATGCTCTTTAACCAGACTCAAGGCGATCCTCCCCGGGAATCCGAGTTTCTGGGCTTCAGACGTCTTCTCGGCACGCCTATGGCCTTTGGGAGCATTCCGCTAATGATCGAGACCGATCTTTCGAGTGATCATATAGAAATCTACATGGCCGCGCATCCTAATATGTTTTCCGAATTGCAGGCAAACCGACTAATGCATCTGCTAAAGTCTCTCACCATTCAGCTTTTCCAGGCACACCCAGAAATGGATATCCGACAGCTCGAGCTTCTGACGCCACTTGCGCATGACGAGCTCGTTGTCTGGAACGGCCAGTCTGCAACTGAACCACCGACTACGGTTGCTGTGCATCATGCCATTGAATCCCAGATGTCCTCTCGGCCCACCGCACCTGCAATCACCTCTCCAGACACATGCCTCACCTATGCAGAACTTGACAAATTTTCTGGGGCGATTGCGCAACGTCTTCAACAAGAAGGAGTCGATGTTGGTATGACTGTAGCGCTATGCTCCGAGAAGTCGGTCTGTGCCGTGGTGTCTAGGCTGGCCGTTTTAAGGGCCGGAGCCGCCTTGGTGTGCCTAGGTCCAGAACAAACCAAGAGCCAACGCGACGAAATTCTCATGATGTGCTCTCCGAGAATCCTGCTCGTATCACGTCAGACAGAGCACCTGTTTGAGGATCTACAACATACTACCGTTATGGTAGTGATGGACCAATTGCTCCACTATCTAGCAAGCGAGATAAGACCATTCAAGCCAGCTCTCATGGGCGCAGCTGATTTGGCCTGCTTCATGTCCACATCGGCGGATCACGGGGAGGAAGCACAATTGGTCGCCGTGGAGCACGGCCAGCTTTGCACTTCCTTACAGACTAGTGCATCAGTACTGGAGATTAATGGCAAAACAAAGATGTTGCACTTCACCCCGGATACCTTCTATACATCCTGCATAGAAATATTCGCAACTTTGATGCAAGGAGGTTGCGTATGTATCTCATCGCCGAAGGAGACGGATGTGGCAGGCGCCATCTCGCAATGCGGTGCCAACGCCGCCATTCTTGAGGCCTCCACTATCGTCACCTTGCAACCGCAGCAAGTTCTCAGCCTTGAGACGCTAGTTGTCGTGGGTAAAGGCTCTAGGGCTGACATCGTTGACACATGGCGCGGTGGGGTGTGTCTCTTCAGCGCCTATGGATCGCCCGAGACCACGGGATTTTCGCTCATTCATCGTGTCCAAAGCGACGAAGACAGCCATGCTGCCATACTCGGACAGCCACTTGGCTGCTCGGCCTGGGTAGTGGATCCGGATGACCACGAAAAGCTTGTTCCCATTGGGGCTGTCGGGGAACTCTTGATCCAAGGATCGGCTGTGGCAGGTGGGTACTTGAGCGCCGTCGAGGATGACTGCACTGCCTTCATCTCAGATTTAAGGTTCGGCCATAGGAGTGGGTCTCCATCACATGGTTTCAAAACAGGAGATCTGGTTCGTTACAATGTGAATGGAGATTTGGAGTTTATTCGACCAAAGAACGCTCGATCTATCCTCCACGCCAGGACTGCAACGCCCGACGATGTTAAGCGGGAGATCCGATCGTGGCTGCTGGGCATCGCGACCGATTGTGCCGTAGACGAGATTGTCCATGGCGGACAGGCCACCCTCGCTGCATTCATATTGCTCGATAAGCAAAGTTATGTGACGAGTGATGACACAGGACTCTTGGAGATGACAGCCAGCATCCGATCTCAATTCGAGCAGCTTGGGGATCATCTCTTCAGGACACTTCCACCATCTGCTGTTCCTTCGATGTACATTCCCATGAAATTTTTGCCCTGCATTTCGAAGCGCCTCCATTTGGTGCAATCCGTGGCCCTTGAAACGCTACAGAGTTGGCTGTTGGGAAATGGTGACAGGAAGACAATGCCGGTGACAGAAGACGAGGAAAAATTGCAGGATTTGTGGGCAAAAGTCTTCGGGCGGCCGACAGAGGAGATTGGCGCTGAAGACAACTTCTTCCACCTTGGTGGTGATTCAATAGGTAAGAGCGACCCATGCAGTATGATGGGTACCTTTCGTAACTAACCTTGTATATCAGACGCCATGTCACTCGCGGTGCATTCCCAGCGCTCAAAGTTACCGGTGACTGTCCAGATGATCTACCTATATCCAGTTCTACGTGAAATGGCATCCGCCGCAGCCAGGGAAATCACTAGAAATGCCGACCTTGATAGGCAGGTCAAGCCATTCGAGCTCATAACAAGTTTTGGAGATGTTGATGAGCTTTCAAAGGAAGTTGCAGCGAAGTGTGGCATCGATCCTCTTTGCGTTGAGGACATTCTGCCATGCCTACCAAGCCAGGAAACCTACGTCAAGTCGAACGTAACGGTGGCGGGAACAACAACAGTCCAGCAGATCATGGTTATCTCTCCCGAACTAGACCTGGATCGCGTGTGTACGGCATGGGAGGCTACAGTAGCATCCCTTACTATCCTTCGCACTCGTATTGTCCTGCTCGACTCGGGGACACCCGTTCAAGTGGTGTCCACAATGGTTGAGCCAGCACACAGGAGCGATGCGCACCTTGAAGAATACCTCACGAGTGACGCCCAAGATAACATGGTGTACGGCAGTGCTCTAAGTCGAGCAGCCGTTGCCCAGGACAGGGCGGGGCAGTGGTATTTCGTGTGGACTTCCAATCACGCCATCTACGATGGCTGGTCCGCAGGTCTTCTCATGGCTAGGCTCTGGCGGGCATACGAGAAAGAAGAGGATGCTACAAACGCACAAGTTGAAGATGGTAGTTTCAAGAAGTTGATCAGGTACATAGTTGAGCAAGACGCCGAAGAAGCAGCAAGTTACTGGCAGCAGCAGTTCCATGGGATTCAGGACGGGAAACTCTTCGACATATTAAGCCTAGGATCGAGCCAAAAGACCCAGGTAGACACGATGCTGGAATTTACGGCATATGCAGACGGTCTACAATCGCAGCTGATACCTGGCGTCACTGCTGCGACGCTCATTCACGCCGCGTGGGGCGTTGTCTTGGGCCACTGGCAACAGTCTACTGATGTCGTGCTCAATATACCGGTTACCGGCCGCTCCGCTCCGGTGCCGGGTCTCAACAACCTTGCGGCACCTACTATTGCACGAATACCTGTAAGGGTTCATCTGAATCGAGAAGAAAACAGCGGCAGCCTCGAGCAATTCGTTGCTGCACTGCAGGACAAGCTTAACAGCATGATACCATACGAACAGACAGGCATGCGTCTGATCAGCCAATCCAGCCCAGAAGCAAAAGCCGCATGCACAGCTGCTATTCACCTGGCCGTCCATCCAAATCGCACGTCCGTGCAATCCCAGTTCAAGTCGCGTCTTCACCACCACTCCACCACCCAGTTGGCTTTGAGAGCAGCCCCTATTTCTCCTGAGTGCTTTATCTCGAGCGATGACTCTGTTGACGTCATTCTCCATGTTGACAGTCGTTGCGTAAACCTCAAAGATAGCGAAATTCTTGGTCACCGGTTCCAATATGTTCTTGCACAACTCTGTAAGCCAGACCCAGAAAAGCGTCTGCATGATCTATTTAGCGACATGGATTCTACCGCCTCAGCGACAAGCATTATCATCAAGAAGCATCAGTTTGCGAGTGGCAGAGTGACTTTCTTGTTAGATAAAGGAGCTTTGGACACGCAAAATATCCTCAACTCGCAGTCTGTAATCACGTCGCGAGCGCAGTTCATGTAGAGTAAATTGAAAAAGAAAGGTCAAAAGGGTTATTTTTTTTTATCGAAAGCAAGTTAGATAATTAGCTATTAATCTCCAACATTTGTATTTAACATCTGAAACCCATAGCTTTCACGTACGCGAATATTATTTTGAAAACCGCAACAGAAGACGGCTACGTGCCGTCAATCTACTGTTATGGTACTAGAAACTTGGGACATTGTTTACTCGCTGGCTTCACTAAGGGGCTAGCTAGCCGAGAGTTAACTGTACACAGGGGCCTAGTTTTTCAACTATTTCTATCTTCTTCTTCTTCTTCTTCTTCTTCTTCTTCTTCTCTCTCTAGATTTACTGTGGTATTAGAATCAGAATATCAGCAGTAACTAAGGTACAACCTAGATGATCATTTTTCTTGGGTACAAAATATATTAGTAAACATACCCAACAGCCCCCGTGGCCACAGGTGTTCCCGCACTAGCGGTACAGCTAAAATGATGGTACGATAACTTAGCGCGAACGGTTTTTCTCAACGATAAAGCAGCAACACTCATAGAGATATGATGCAATCCGTTTCATTTCATCTTATATCAAGCATACCAGCTCAGCGCTAGTTACACTTTCTTAGAAGACTAAGCAGCACGTGCTATGGTAACTCCAGAATTCCTAGACGATGAGCGGTTCAATCGGGGCTTTATCTTACCTACCGGAGAAAACCAAGAGCAATCGCTGCAAGTCACACATAGTGATTATACGAACCAGGCAACACAATTGCCCGAGGCACCTCCTTAGTCCAACCTTTCCGTCCCTAATGTAAATCCTCCATCCTTCTACATTCGACCTCTTCAAGTCGCTAAAGATGAGCTCACTCGCGCGCATTACTAAAATTGAACGCCTGGGTTTCGGCGGCACTACTGAGATTGAAGCCTCGAATGGATTCCGCGCGTGGCTCGAGATAGTGCCAACATCGTGTGCAACGCTTGCCTCCCCGGATCAGTTATTATTCCCAACGACGAAGACACAACTACGGTCGACCTCAAAGACCAGCTCCGGCCTTACGTGATTAGCCGAGTATTTCATGACAATGTCCAGGGTCTTAATTAGGAAGGTCTGCTGCTACTAAGCCGAACCCCGAGCCCGAATGGGCTGCTGGGGCTTATAGGTAGATGTGGATTACGACGGACCCATCCTGCTTCTCGCTAATGTTGGAAATACCCCACCGGGTCCGTCGTTGAGAGTGAATTTCTTTTATGCGGAATACGACATTATGATTGGCACTGGCACTGGTCCAGAGTGGTTTGACGAATTTTGGGAGCAGCGGGGACACAACGTCCAGTTTAATAGATGAGTCGTTCCTGGAGTAGACCACGATAAAATGTTAGATCTTAAGTGCGGCGTTACTGAACACATCTTGCAACTTGTTGCTGGGTAGAATAATAGGCAAACGTAAGAGAAAATAAATTAAACAGTGATATCCAAATAAATACAATACCGCCGAGCACTTTCCTAGTACCATTCTTCGTGTAGTTCACAAGTACAGTATTTGATATCTGGTGGAGATTCGCTGCTCTTGCTGCTAGGTGACGCGAAGGCCAGAAAGTAATAAGCCGCCTATATATACATTCATATGCGCCCAATCTATGACTCGAAACCATTATCCCTTCGTCCGTTGAGCCGTTACCTGTTGGTATAATGTCACATGACTAGGTCAACACTTGTCCCTTCTAGCTGTTTCATGAACTAAGGGGTAAGAGGTTCCACTATGGTATAGTATCTAGTAGAATAGTTGCTCCCTCCTTAAGGGGGCATGCAATCAATCTTTCATTCTAATTTATCACTTGTTCACCGAAGTCGTGATATCACCCCGACTAGAGAAACCAACTTTACTTAAAGGTAGTAATTCGAGGGTTGAGCGATAGGCTAAGTCGGAAGTAGGTAAATGTCAATTTGGGTGAGCCTCGTCTTCTGGCAAATTAAAGCGTCTTGTTTAGCCCCGCTAGCTTCGGATATTGTCTTAGCAGACGAAAGGATGCTCCAATGACTACCTACCTTACCTACGGCTTTGCTGTTGTCCCGAGCTGTCGCGCCAGCTTTGCCAATGCTAGGCTCCCAGATCGATCATCGGAAAGATCATCCCACTAGCATCCATCGTCAGCCATGGCACGAGTTGGGAATGCATCACGGGCTAACTTACAAGTTCCAGAACTATCCTAGCTACAGTCGACCTCGTCCTTTGGTAGACATCCTCGAAGCAGGCGCGCGTCACGTCAAAGGGCCGTGCCGTAAGATTGGGCACGTATCTGCCCGTCAGTTTTCCGATGTCTAGCGTTACGAGTGGGATGTGCGATCGAAGAAAGGCACGGAATGCTGGGACGGCGGCTGCGAGGTACGATGAATGAAATGGCACGTCTATGCCGTCGAGTGGGATCGTTGCCCTCCCACGCCGGAGCGCAGGTGGACGGCTGAGGCGAGGAATACGTGCGCACTCCATCTGAGTTGTTGCCAACATATTATCCAGCGATGATGCCTCATGAATAGTATCCAGAACATTGGTGAGGCAGCATAGCGCCCGGGTCTGCGTGACATGTGAGTAAGTTTACTTCCAAGGATAAGACAGCGTATTGTTACTAACATCTCCAGCACAGACATACTGCCTTCCCGCCACATTGTAATTGACTATCTCCAGAAGCCATGTGGTCTTGCGCGCTATTTCATCGACGATGCGGCCGAGAGTCTTCACGTCAAAAGCTAAGCATCCGTCAGAAGAGAACATTGCACCATGGGTAGGAACGAACGCACCTTCAGAGACACGACTAGGATCGACAGCACACATGCTGTAATCGGAGTGGTCTGGTGAAACACGATCGACTACGCAGTGCATAACCATGCCGCGGTAGAAGACAGATTCTATAGCGCTCTGCAGCGACATTATGCCACCGATGCTTATCAAAGCACCAAATTCACCCAGCGAGTGACCAGCATACATGCTGCGAGGCGAGACTAAGCCACGGGCTGCTAGATCCGCGAATATGGCTCTTTCCATTAGAATCAGTGCGGGCTGGGTGAATTGCGTCGATGATAAGAGTCCCTTTTCGCATTTGAATGTGTAAAAGGGGGCCTTCTCATCAATCTGGGGCAAGCATGGCCTCTCTATACTAGAACCATCATCTGAAACTGTGCTATACGTCAAAGCCATATAGTTGGAGCGCACGCGCCTACCATGCGAGCCTTGGAAGGATATTTTCATCGATTTAGGATTGTTCCGTATTATGTCTGTGATGTTGAAGCCTTCGCCCATGATTTCGTGTTAGCAAAACAAACTAGCGTGGTGTCTGGTTCAGAGGGAAACACACCGTATTGTTGGAGAAAATAAGCATCAGCTTGATCCCAAACTTCCCGCGCCGCAGCACTGGTAGTGTAAAGCTCCATGCCCATCCCCTTGACCTGGCTTCCCTGACCAGTGAAGACATAGACGGTATGGCCTGGCTCGACATCACACTCCCCCTTCAAGATGGTGTCTTGCGTATCGCGGTCAATTACCTCGACACGGACGATCTTTCTCCCCTCTAACATTCCAACATGATGAAAAGTTACCTCTAAGATGCTGCCTGGAAGAACCATTCCGGTGAAGTTACAGCGGAATCTTCTGAACAGGCCACCATCAGAGCCACATAGTCGTTCTTCGGCCAGTGCCCGAACCCTGGTACTAATGTGCATACCATGAACGATGGGACCCGAATTCCTAGCGAGGTGGGCAAAGAGGCTAGACACATGTATAGGATTGTAATCACCTGACGCGGCGGCATATTGCTCATTGTCTTCTGGTGCTTTGATCGTCATCGTTTCTCTCGAGAATAGCAGAATGGGTTTTTTGAGCAGTTGTGGTGCTTCGAGAATACGTCCGTGGCGACTTAGATAACCCATCACGGGATTGGTAGTACCCTCACTGGCAGACTTCCAACAGCAGGTACCGATATCAACGGCTCCTCTTCCCGGTACCTGGATTGCCACAGATCCAAATGTCTCAGTACGGTGAGTCGTGCCTCCAACCAACCCTGTTGAAAGTGATTCCACGCGGAATATGACCGTCTTCCCAAGCAAATCGCTCTCCGAATCGTCCAGCGATAGCCAGGACTTAGAAATTAGGATCGCTACATCAGCTGTGGTTTTCAGCACCACCTCGGTCGGTGGCTCAACCTTTCGCTCGAAGGTATGTTCAAGGTCACAGTGACCATCACGGAACAGAAACTGACTGGAAATTTTGACAACTGGCTGACCATCCCTCATGATCTCGGCTCTCACGTCCACTAGTATTCCAGATTTGCGATTTATGACAGCCCAAACCTTGGACTCACATGTGAGAATATCCCCCTCCCTAATTGTCTGCACGTTTGTGAACTGGTTTGACAGATGTAAGAGACGTAGGAAGTCCACGTCGATCTCTGCAGCAAACAGTGGTTGGATGAGTGCTTTCCATCCGATAACGATAGCAAAGTCTAGTGGCGCTATCAGCTTGTCGCAAGCAGAGTTGTAGGACGACCGTTTCTTCTCTGTCTCAGTTGATCTCCTCCATGCATCAATGGCATCTCGTGTCACATTGTATGGCTCCGAAATGTATTGTTCATGGATGGACCGGTGGGACTGTGGTGGTTTGCCAAACCAGATTTGGTGAAAGAATTCCCGGATTCTGGCATTTTTCCCGAGATCTAGCTCCTGTATGGGCGCGAAAGCTTTGCAGGCATCGTATGAGAACTCTAACTTTAAGACAACGTCTTGTCCTGTGAAGCTTCGGTTCTCAAATACCTCCAGCAGAATATTTCCACCCTGATGTGAGCAAGGGCTCAACCTCAGCACTCGAACGTCGCCTCGCCTTTTGCGTCGCTCGAAGAGGCACGCAGAAGCATCGTTCTCAATGCTATATGCAACGCTGGGCGATCTTTGGTTCATGTTATTGATCAATTGATGGACAGGATTCGCTATTCCGCTGGTTTTTGTTTCAAGGGACAAACATTCGAATAGAACAGCTACCATTTGGCTGTGCTTGGATGCTGAAAGAGCATCCAGCCACTGGTTCAAGCTGCAAATCTGACTGCTCTGAATATTAAGTCCACCGTTTGACTTGCCAGAACTGTTAGGTTCTGCAACTCGTCGAGGAGTATCGTCGCCAAGGTACCACCAATCCTCGAAGGCTTGGGGTTGAACCTTGTTGGGTTCTCCATACTTTGATTGCAATAAAATTTCAGCATGCCCGTTGTGAATGGAATCGAGAATCTGTTTAATTGGCTCATTGGCCACAGTAGAATGTCGAACAGCAACAGGTCCTTGAAGTATACACACGCGACCTGGGTCTTGACCAAAAACAGCTCCGATATCCTCGGACTGCCACAAAGAGTCCTTCTTGAACCACACCTCAAAGTCCTCGTCGATGATGGGTATGAAAGGCACCGGTTTCTGGCCCTTTCTCCCGCACAACCAAATAAAATAGCGGATGTCTTCAAAGTTCATTAATGTGTCTTGAGCCTCGGGGCATACGGCAAAGAGACTTGATAGAGCGCTCTGGGGACTTTCCAAGCTCTCCAATGCCGGCAATGTTGAAATTGGTTCCGTCGCCAAGCGTGCCATTATTCGAAGACTGAAGTCATGGGCGAGTGTTCTCCAGGAAGGATGGACCCAGCGTCGCTCATCTGAAACATAAGTTAGATCGACCAGTCTCCTCAGTACATCAGCATATGTCATATCTTCTAGGTCAACGGGCTCCCCATTCGATCGGTCTTGTCCAAACCAGACTTTCTGGAAGTCGGCATTCAGTTTTGTGATAATATACTGACGCTTTTGCTGTATTTTCTTTGCCCTCTTTTCCTTTCCAAGGCTGAAAATGTCGCGATCGAACTCGGCCCAAAGTCTAACGCCTCGTGTTGCAATTTTGTGAATAGCCTCTCCCATTTCCGAAGTAACATTGACGATACCACCGGAGGGTCCAGCAAACGTACGCTCCCAGTCGGTGTTGTCTAGACCCAGCGTCTGCACAATAATGTCCTTTACGACTGTACTTGTCTTCGCTTCCTTTGCGACCATGACGCGACTGCCCAAGAGAATGCCGTCAAAGGGCATTGGCGAAATACCACGCTCGAGGGACCAAGTGCCGGTTAAATATGGCAATGTGTCTAGCACACCGCCGAAGCCACTTCCGGCGACCAAAATAATATTTGCATAGCGCCTGATGTCCGCGTAAGTTTGGAGGATGGGCTGGTGAAAATCTTCCCGGGAATGGTGGCCACCGCCGCGCCCGCCAGTCCACTGAAGTATGATGGGGACGTCGGGGAGAGCTTTGGCGATTTGGAGAACGTCATGGATGCCTTGGACAGACCCCGGCTTGAGTGATATGTGCTTGAGCTGGAGGCTGTCTACATAACCCTTGATAATATCCGCTGATGGTATCCCGGCCCCGATAGAAAGCCCCTCTATGGGAAGTTTCTCGACTTGTCGCAAGCGTTGCAAAGTCTGCATGATCCACGCCAACGATCTGGGACTGGCGTAAATAACGTTGCAGGTAATGCCGCGACCCTTTTCAATGTGGTTTGCAATATGGCCGATAGCTTCGGAAAGAGTCTCTGGGTCATAAAAGCCGCCTGTCGCAAGCTCAGCATGGTAACCGGCTTTCATGATGGCAACCACGAATTCCCATGATGATGTTGTGGGCGTCATGCCCGCTACCATCAAATGTGGCAGGCCGAGCAGACGGCTGAGTTTTGTACTCACCACAATCTTCTCTGGCGCCAATCTAACCAGAGCAGGTGCGTATTGCTGTCCCCATGACAGGTGTCGTGACGGGTACTGCGTGAAGAGCTCCGGCTGGTAGCCGATATCTTGACTCGGCCCATCAAGGATGGATGCCATAATAACTCGGACACCGCTACCATCCTTGATATGACTAACCAGCGAACCCACTCCGGACAGGCCCCCGGGCCCAAAGTCGACAACATGCGTGGCTCCCGGAAATCGGATTGCTCTTGGCCAATTCAGCGTTTCATGAGTAATGAGGCGAATCAGATGAGGTACGATATTTGTGATTTGTGGATATTGAGCAAGGTCCGTCCCATCACTAGTCGAATACACAGGTATCAAGAGACTACCAGCCAGTATCTCAATATTGGCACAGTCCTTTTGGATAAGCGTCGACACTTCGGTCAGACATGAATTGTGAAAGGGAACGGAGACGGGAAGGAATCGGTGGGAGATTCCTGGTCGTCGTTTGCCGAATGAAACCCTGACCTGGCTATCCTTAGCCACCAAAGAGTCAAGCACCATGGCGAGACCACTTAAAGAGCACGGAGGCCCGGTTGCAACGACATTTTGCGCATCATTGAAGAGAGAAAGCTCCAGGCGGGCCCTCTTTGGGAGTGCCTTGTTGAACTCAGAAACAACTCGGTCCACTTCCTCTCTCTCACTGGTGCGAATAGAGAGCATTGGCGTTGGTGCCGAATCCTTCTTGCCTTCTTCTGATCTCGATTGATTTCCAAAGATGATACCGGTTGAAGCCTGGCTTCTGACACCTATGTAGAAGAGAATGCTCAAAGCTTTAACTGCCAAAGAATCAAATGTTGACCACGAGGTGGCGGCCGCAGCTACCGCCGCAACAACGAGCCCTTGAGAATGACCCGTCACCCCAGCCAGTAACTCATGCATTTCGCGGGGTCCACAGCCCATGAGAATACTGGTGACCTTATAGTGCATCAACTGAAGGAGGCCAATGAGCGGTAGGCTCAATGGGGCATTGAGTAAGCATGCATCGGAAGGCCGTGAGTCTGGGTTATCAAGCCAGGCCAGGGGGTCAATACCACTTTGAAAGTGAATCGAAAACTCATCGCGGCTAGATAGTTCCCGAAGGGTCAAGGCCAATGTTTCAACAAGGCTGCCAACCATAGGCTGATATGTTTTGAAAGTTTGGGCTAGGTCGTCGAAATAGAATCGGTCGCTTCCCTGGCCTCCGAATACACCATAGACTTTGATATCACTGCTGGCCTTAGCAGCCTGCAAAAACGGCGAAGGTGTAAAAGATGCTTGAGATTCCATATCAAAGCCTACAATGCTACGGGCACTGAGGTATATGCGAATGATTTCAAGCTTGGCTGCATGTGGTATGGCAAGGGAAGTGACGGCCGTGTGTATGGAGCCATTTTCGAGGAAGTCATCCTTCATTTGGTTCAGGACATGGCTAATAACCTCCATAATATCGTCGTCCTTACGCTTACCCTCGCAAACAAAGGCGAGAAACAGAGAGAGCAGGTGGACCGGACGACGACAGTCGACAGAACAGAACCCAGATAAAAACTCGTCCTTGAGGCAGATTGCTGTCGCGTACAAGGAATTCGGCAGCGTAATAGTACATTGCACAGTATTCTTGCCCTCTTCGATGGCAATTTTGAGAGATCTCGAGCGCATCGGCGAGCCCATATCAGAGCAGGTCTTTTTCAGTACGCTGAAGCTCTCGCTCGTCGACGAACTCCCACACTCAAGGGCTGAGACATGACTGTATGGAGTTGATGTCATGGCGTGTAACGTGGGTGTGGTAAGGACGTCTTGGTAAATCAAAAGAATAAAAGCGACGCGAGTACGAGTTGGTCGAGTAGCAGAACTTTCGGGGTCTCAGGATTTCATAATGCCAAGGCCAAATATCAAATGTCTTTGAAGTTGTTGGAGTCGAAAGGCTGCAGCTAGGAAGTTACTAATATAAAACAGATGATTCTCACTCTTAAGGCATACTGAATCGCGATGAAGTCTCGCAAGGGTGGTGGTGCCACCTCGAAGTACCACCAGGAGGTGGGATGCAGCTTGAAGACCCACCCAAGCAACTGGAAAGTCACTTGCAACCATCAAATGCGCCGCGCTATTCGTTTTTTAACAGCGCCAAGTTCGGAGAAGCTATGAAGCTTAGCCAGGTTGATCTCAAGGACCGACAGGTGCATGATAGGACTCTTTCTTTGTTCTTTTCGTCCGGCGTTTCTCCTTCTTTGGTATTAGGGATTTATGGTTTATCACGGTTAAGATTTTATCCTGAAGGATCTATTGCCATTACTTTCTTTCAGAAAGAGAGTTTGGTTACGATTTACTATTCCCCCCCCCCCCGTATAATGTTAAATCTAAAGAATCCTGGGTCGGATCCAGGAAACAGCACCTCTGACTGGCTAGAGAGCCTTGTCAGAGCCTTGCTAGGGGCTTTGCACACGCCAAAATTTGGTCTGTTATCACGTCAAGGGGTGCAAGTAGGATCTTCTAGAGCCGAAAGCAGTTAATTTCACTGGTCAAACACCCTTGCCAGCTACCCACACATCTCCGCCAAATAACATTATACAAGGGGGGGGATAGTATGAAGTAATTCATTTTTGTCAAATAAGGTTTATAGCTTGTATCACGTGGGAAGATTTGTAGAGGAAGATTTAAGCTTAGAAACCTAGATATACTTCGAGGACGTATTGACTCTCCTTCCTTTAGAATACGACATTGACTGTGGTGTGGTTCATTCTTCTGATATATGAGAAAGTCGTGAGTAGTACCTTTAAACCCAAAGGTAAATACATTTAAAGAATAACTTATACTCTTCCGACGTCGATACACCTCAGCCTGCCACCACCATGGCGCAATATCGAGGTCACATTCCGCGTTCCTTAGGCGCTCCTTCTGACGCCGCCGATCATTCCTTAGTGCCATCCTGCTTCAAAGATCTTTATATGTCAATGAAGTCGCCAGGTGCGTTTGTTGATGTCAGCACGGAAAAGTTGCTTGTTGACAGTCGCGAGCAGATTTATCCTATACCACCGAGAATCCATATCCCGATGACCAGCTCATGGTTGACGACGCGCCCGATGAGGATTGGGTCCAAGGGTCTGATGTCCAGTATAACGACAACAATGGAAGAATTCCACGATCTTGCACCACTAGCGAGATTCACGCTAGCACGCATACCAAGGATGATCGCCGCCGCGGCGCACGTCCCCACCAACGCCCACACTACGCCATCGAGAAACGGTACCGCGCCAACATCAATAGCAACTTCGAGGAGCTGCGCCAGTGTCTAGTCGATGCAAGATCATTCTTGGATCTCGAATCTACGTCAGAGAGAGGTAGCGGAAGCAGCAGCAGCGAGTACAGCCGTTCCGATGAGCAGCAGCAGGAGGCAATGAAGATGAGCAAGACCAAAGTGCTGAGCGAGGCCGTTGACTATATTCACTTCTTAGAAGCACTGAACGACCGCGCCACGGAGCATATCCAGCTTCTGGAGAACCAACTTGGCGTTTGTCAAAAAGAGAGCCTTCGCTAGATCTCAGAGTTGGGCGGGCGCAAACGCGTAAGGGACGTAGATTTATGGTGATAGGGTATGCAAGCAGCTACTATCTTAAGAAAGGGGCATTTTAATAGAGCTCCTGATATCTGTTCTCCAATTTCTTTGTCATCGTCTGTATCCTTCCGCTCCTCTTGTGTGTGACGGCGCTAAACCAAGGCGCACGACGAATAGGGAATAGCTTTACTATTCGGCCAGCTAACCCAAAACGGTACTAGAATAGAGTAGCCTCTATTCTGCTAGTCGACTATATACGTATGAGTCACGTGATCTCTAAGTCTAGCTAGGGCGTGACGTCATATTGTGTAGGTTCCTGGGAATAATTACTCCTATGCAATTTTACAGGATAGGTATAACGCTTGCTCTAGAAAAGACGTTAATTACGTGTAGTTAGCGCCTTGCATTTTGCGGAACGATATCTAAAAATAACAAGAATCTTTTAAATTCTATAATTACGTAGGAAAGAAAGTAAAGATAAGGAAGTTATATATAAAAGAGGAATTTTTAAATAAAAAATAAGTAGTCTGACGACAAGCCGTTGCATACATAGTTACACAGAGAGCAAGTGGTGACATACTTAGAATATTAAGGTGTAGAACCTGAATGGTTCTGCGAGAGGCTATATATATACAGGAATAGGGGGTAGCGGCCCGAGGCATACAAGGCAAGAGTGCGAGTCGTCACAAATAGTCGAGATTAAAAATAAAACTTCAAGAGCTTTAAATTATTATATTACTTCTTCTTTTAAAAAGCTCGTTCTTAAGCGGTAGTTTATTTCCTTATTTGGCGGACTCTCTTCCGTCCTGACCATCCTGGCCGTCCTGTGCATCAACTCGGGCACCCTTCGATATTAACAATTGAGCAGCAGCTATGTGACCATGTATCGCAGTAATATGCAGAGGCCTTTCCCCAGCTTTATCCTGCGCCTCTATGTCTGCGCCTGCATCAAGAAGAGCACTCAATATATCAACGCGGCCTCTGCCTGCAGCCAAATGCAGTGGAGTCCTTCCATCATGATTGCGGACCTCCGGATTTGCACCGCTCTCAAGCAGCAGCCGGACCATATTCGCGTGTCCATACATGGCCCCTTTGTGTAGAGCTGTAAAGCCTGATGAGAGGGTTATGGAGTTAAATATCTAATAATAACAGGTTTCAGTTATTCAGAATGTTCAAGTAGCGACGAGGAGGGTTGCCCACGCTTAGTTCCGCCCTTCCCTTACACATATCCAGTTGCATCAGAGAGGACTCAAATGGCGCATATAATTGTTCTTCAAGTTCGGCGCCTTCTCCAACGACATTATGGTTTTCTACTTCGTTGCAGCTGCTATGCGAGGGTTCGTGCTCTCCAGACGCATCTTTGTCAAAAGCAGCCGTATTTTGTTCAAGGTCAAAGAGTGTCATTTCGTCCACAAGTGACGTACTGAACCACTCCGGCATGTCGGGCGAGGATGGTGCCAGAAGGTTGGACGAAGTTGATGTCAACTCGGTCGCCTCTAATGCCTCAAGGGAGGTATTCCTTTCGTGAGACGATGATTTAACATTTATCGAAACGGCCAGGTCAGTCTCAGTGGCCATCGAGACGAATTGACCGGTTTGCTCCCAAGCAGCGGAGTCGACGTAAATATGTGCGACATCTTCACGACCGTGCTTAGTGGCCTCATATTGGCCCTCGTCTGCGGATGATGGTGTGTTAGCGAATGCGATGGCATCATATCTTGTATAAGTGGTGGGTGCCTATACGCTGCTTCCGTCGGGCCATGCGGTTCTGTCGCCAACGTCGCTCTGCAGCCTCTGGAAGGCTGTTCCATCTCGTGTCCCGACCTATCGAAGAAGATGAGCTTGGATTTGACATAGTCGTTGACTTGTTGCCTTAAACTTTTGTCAAATCTGAGCTGGACTAAAAGACTGTAAGGCGCGACAGGAGGTGCAACTTGCTATATGGATGAAACATACGCTCGGTAGTTTTCTTGCCCGCAGAATGCCTCTCTAAACAGAAGAAAGTACAAAACTACACAATCCTGTACTTCGTAGTTTACATTACCGTCGGGAATGGGTCTGGAGACATACGACTGACTCAACTTGCATCTTCGTACATCTTGAAACAATTCATTCAACCTGGAGCGTCTGTGCAGATTACGAGAAGATCGTACTTTGCAAGGGAATTCAACCAGTGAGCCAATTCCCTTCGTTATTTCCTTTCTGGGACCAATAAAATCTAGGTGACTTGACACAGATGGTAAAGGTTGAAATATTGTGGCATGTACGGAGTACAGCTGCAGTGGAAAGACACTTGCTGTAGCGTGGGGGTGAGAAACCCAAACATCGGAAGATGACCGAGTAAACAAACTACATCGGAAAGTTGGCCGAGTCAAGTAACCGAGGTACAACTAGGTCTAGGTAGCTGTGCGTTGTCCGATTAGCCTAACCCCCTTTATTTCCCATTCTAAACTTTATCTGCCATCTCTTCGTTTCGGTGAGACATTACCTACCGCTAGCAAGGGGCATAAATAAGGAGCTGTTATTCGCTAGAGGATAAGGCTTAGTTGGTATCTACTTTTTGGGCCAACCAGAATCCTTACTTTGCTACCTTGCTAGCGGTAGGTAATGTCTGACCGGAGGAAGGGATAACATTTACAGAGGTACAGCAGTGAAGTGTTGTAAGAGGGGCCTCTGCTCCACAAGCACTTGCCTGTAAGGAGTAATAGCTTAAGTTCACAAAGAGAGCCTCTGATAAACGTACTCTCTGTTGAAGGCAAGTGTCGCGACAACAAGGGTAACCCCTTGCCGCCCCTCTTACAACACTTAACCGCTGTACCTCTGTAAAGCTAGTAACATCGACGGGCTTGCTAAAGCTTAACTATTTCTTGGCTTATCTTAGTTCTGTACTAAAGGACCCAAGCTTTGTCACACATCTAATCTTTGACACCTGCCAAGGTAGGTTTCCGTGGCTAATCAAACCTTCATTATACTTTTGATTCGCGAGTCCTACTGAAAGCGGTAGCAATAAAATTAATAAGCTACACCCTTTATTTACTGTACTACTCTAAACTTTATTTATTATAATCTTTATATCTAGTAACATCGACGGGCTCACGGCGCGCCCGCGCTTTACTAAAACCTTAATTATTACCTACTAAAGAACCCAAGCTTTATCATACATCTGATCTTTGCCACTTACTAAAGTAAGTTACCGTGGCTAATCAAACCTTCATTATACTTTTGATTCGCAAGACGTGCTGAAAGCGGCAGCAACGGAAATAATAGGCGGACCAGCGCAACAACGGCCCTAAATTTCGGCCCTTTCACCTGAACGCATCTCACGACGCTGCGTGACTCGAGTACTGCCGACTTTGTTGGCTGGTAAATCACGCGACTTATCGCGAGACTCGGGGGCCTACACTACGATGGATGGTACAGCGGTTAAGTGTGGTAATAGCACTAGCAGGGGTCTTGAACAACCCCCCTGCAACGCAACAACAACGCACAAAAAAAAACATGAAAAGGTAACTACATGTACAGATTCTTTTAAAGACTATTCTATCGTTGGAATGGATTTTTTTGAATACGTGGTTGTAAAGTTACGAAGTGTTGAAATCTGTGGGCAGGGGACCCCCCTGCTAGTGCTATTACCACACTTAACCGTTGTACCTCCGTACAGTAAATCACAAGGCCAAAATTACATAGTAAATGGGAGTACCGCGGTACACTGGGTCCTAGGACCAGTCAGTGCTGCTTCTAGGAGCTACTGGGTTCCCAGGACACTTCCTCCTGGGTCCCGGGAGCGCCCGTCCCCACGTTCGTGATACTAACCTGAACGTCGTGCCACCTATACATCCCATTCCGTACCTTATTATCTTGATATCGTCCTCACTTCGAGCCCACACAAGTATATAGTATCGTACCACCCACTCATGTTGAGCTAGGGACTAGCTAAATTGACATGTCCTGCAAAAAGCATATCTCTAGTGATTAACCGTACTAACTGGTATGGTTCTGTGGCCAACGAACTCCTCACTTTTGGCACGAGGGCTGCGTTTAGTGGGGCATGTTAGCAAAAGTGGCGCGACGACTTAGCTAGCCACATAATCCGTAAGATAGAACGGTGTCCTCTCCGTACTGAATCCCTATCCCCAGAAGGCTCCGTAGTTTAATGTCATTAAGGGGGTTAGTTGCGAGGAAACTCTATAAGCGAGGAAACTCTACAAACGAGGATTTGGGTGTTCATCCAGGTGAGTATGTGGCTGATAGAGTAATGGGATGGCTGTCGGATATGTGTTATCGTACTCGTGGTGGTGCAACTGGTAGGATTTGGTGGTGCGTGCTGACCCTCCAACAGAACCCCCACCCTCAAACTAGGGTCGGACCCCAACCCTAAAACTCCCTGTCGAACCCTTTCTACGGATTCCCACCTTGGAAGCATGTTAGATTAGAGATACTAACTGTATACTGCAGGTAGTGATGGCGGCCGCATTATCTACGCAGCCATAGGATCGTGCCACTCTGATACGGCACAGACGAAACCACTCTTGGCCTCTTTGTGGAGCCCTGGGGCAGATAGGGTGTGGTGCGTCTTGGTTCTATTAAGGCTCCCTCAAAATTTTGGGGACGTTAAATTCTCCTACTCATAATTCTTCATCTCCCCTTCTCTATCGGTTCCGATTAGTTGCCATATACCCATCTCTTCACTCGTTCTCCCCACGTGTGGTCCTCATTCTACTTCATTTACTTGAACGTAGCAACAAGATCACTAAGCATCCGTGTCTAACACGGCCCAATACGGAGACTCAACTAGTGCGGAATATACAGATGTAAGAGGAGGCTTGTGAACGACACAGGAACCACAGTTTGATCACGCATAGGAAAGCCAAATCTCGGATCTCAGCAATGTCATTCTCTACTGGAGAGGGGGGCTTACTTCAACTAAACCAGACCGGCTTTGACTTTAGCCTCCAGTTCGAGCAACTGTTCTTCTCCATCATCCCGTCGGCTTTGTTTATCGTAATATCCATATGGAGAACGATTCCTCAGGCCCGGAAACCCATTGTGGTCCACGCACCCCTTTTGAAGCTTATCAAACTTGTATGCTGCCACATCCTCCGTAATCATCTGCTGATGACTCCGCTTTAGGGTGCTATTGCGACTTATGTTAGCCTGGAACTTGCGCTTCTGATCCTCGTCGCAGTTGGGCCTTTCAATGTGACCAAGGTATTCATAGCTTCATCGGTGCTGAAAATGGCGTCCGCGTTGCTTATGATGATGCTGAGCGTGGTAGACCACAGCAAGAGTCCGAGGCCATCGATTATACTGAGCGTGTATCTGTTTTTCACATTACTTCTTGACTCAGTCCAAGTAAGAACACTCTTTCTATCCTCGACTAAACGGCCGGAGTTCAGTTACAGTAGCGTCTTCAGCGCTACCATCGCTCTCAAGGTCGGAATACTGCTACTCGAAGCCCAGCGGAAAACAAAATGGGTCAGCTGGAACCAGAAGGAGCATAGCCCGGAGGAGACAAGTGGCATTTTCTCCCTCAGCCTTTTCTTCTGGCTGAATAGGGTATTCTGGGACGGATACAAGAAGATTCTGTCTGTCAAGGATCTCTATCCACTGGATAGCTCATTGAGTGCTCAGTTACTCCATGAGAGGTTCGCAAAGAACACGAGTTACACCAGACTCAAGGGCAAAAGACTTGGGAAATTTGGTCTTTTGAAGGTACTCGTCACGACTCTTCGGGTGCCTCTCCTGCTTCCCATTCTACCACGTCTAGCGCTGCTGGGCTTCACTTTCTGCCAGCCATTTTTCATCAACACACTTCTGGAGCATCTGTCCCAGCCGGAGATCGATGCAAACGTGGGTTATGGTTTCATCGGTGCGAGTGTTCTGATATACAGTGGGATCGCTGTATCGACAGCTCTCTACTGGTATGACTTATTCCTCAGCATTGTTCACGTCTTCGTGGCTGATTTAAAACGACAGGTATTTCCACCTGCGAATGCTTACTATGGCACGATCCATTCTCGTCACGGAGATTTTCATCCACGCGACTGAGGCTCGAATCGAAGCACGAGATGACACCGCTACTTTGACTTTGATGAGTACCGACATAGAACGCATCAATTCGGGCTTCAGATCTCTTCACGAGTTTTGGGCAAGTTTCATCCAGGTTGCTATTGCTAGTTGGATGTTGTATAATCAGCTCGGTGTTGTCTTCATTGTCCCAATCGTGGTTGTGACTATCTGTATTGTCGTATTGGCGATCCTTATGAGTTTGACAGGAGACTCCCAAAGGGCCTGGATGGCTGGAGTTCAGAAGCGCGTCGGTCTTACTGCCACAGTCATTACGCGTATGAAAAACCTCAAGGCGTCCGGGCTTTCCACCGTTATTGGTGGCTTTGTGCAACACCTTCGGGTCGAGGAACTCGCAAAGGGAAACCGGTTCCGTAAGATCGAGGTTTGTGCGGCTGTTATGGCTTTTACCCCCTTGATGATCGGCCCGCCATTAACCTTCGCGTTTGCTCAGCGAGCTTTGGATGCCGCTCGAATATTCACCAGTCTTTCGTACCTCATGCTTTTGACGAACCCCCTTTCTCTGATATTCCAAGTGCTCCCCGGATTTATGTCTGGGCTAGCTTGTCTAGGTCGAATCCAGGCATTCTTAGAATGCGAGGCACGCCACGACTTCCGTCTACTCGCTCCGGATACAAGAGATAATTTGTCAGGCTCAGAAGCAGCACCAATGACCCACATCACCATCACTGAAGGAAATTTCGGCTGGGAAGCTAATAAGTTTGTGTTGCACGATATCAATGTTGTGTTTCCAAAGTCATCGCTCACAGTCGTCGTCGGACCAGTCGCGTCTGGAAAGTCAACACTCTGCAAGGCACTGTTGGGAGAGGTACCAGTTAGCAAAGGCAAGTTGGCTTTGGACACGGGATTATCTCGCATAGGATTCTGTGACCAGACACCATTCCTTCTTAACAAGTCGATCCGAGACAACATTGTGGGATTCTCTCCATTCGATGTCGAGAGATACGACGAGGTCATCAAGGCCACCGCTCTAGACTTTGATATAGATACTATGGGATTGGGCGACAACGTCATTGGATCAGCCGGCATCACCTTATCTGGTGGTCAAAAGCAGCGGGTATCTCTCGCAAGAGCTTTATATCTGCAGACAGACTTGCTGATACTGGACGATATCTTCAGTGGGTTGGATGCGGATACCGAAAACCAGATTTTCCGGCAAGTTTTTGGACCAGACGGCCTGCTCAAACGACGCCTGTCAACAGTGGTCCTATGTACGCACAGTATCAGGCATTTACCGTCGGCAGACCACATCGTCGCTCTTGGGGGTGGTTTCATCGTGGAGCAAGGCACATTCGATGAACTAATGACCCACCAAGGATATGTGAAAAGCCTAGCATTTCGGGGTCCTTCAAACAGTGACCTATCGTCTGAGGAAATGGCGGCGAATAACAGTATGCCAAAATCTGAGCCAAAATTACTTCGCGCACTAGCCGCGGTTTCTTCGATTGGTCCAGACTCGAATCCATCGCGACAACTCGGCGACCGAACCGTGTACATGCATTACTTCAAGAGCGCGGGGTTGCTCCTGGCAGTATCTAGCCTCCTCTGTGCTGCTCTCTTCGGCTTCTGCATGAGTTTCCCAACTATCTGTAAGTTGACTTCCGGTTCTTAAGCACGACCCCAACATCGCTTTAAAAGCTGCAGTTCAGTCAGCGTAACTTAATGCTAGCTTCAGACTAATCTTTGGCAACCGTAGGGCTCAAATACTGGTCGGATAACGCGTACTCGAAGCATCCGGCTCACAGTTATGCCTTCTATGCTGGCATCTACAGTTTTCTCCAGGTTGGTGCGATGGTATGGCTTGGACTTCTCGGTGTTTTATTATTCATTATCTCTGTCCCACGAGTTGGTGCCAGTCTTCACCAGGAAGCACTTCAAACTTTACTCCGAGCACCACCACGGTTTTTTACCAAAACAGATACCGGTATCGTTATCAATCTATTTTCTCAAGATCTGAATCTCATCGATACGGAGTTGCCAGAAGCCCTCCTGAACACGCTCTATGCAGTAAGTTGATTGAGATCAACCGACAATTTCTCTCAAAATCTTTCCAAGTTTCCTCGAAGATTAATGCACAGAGGCCAGACTGACACAAATTCCTCCAGGTCTTTACTGCTATTGGCCAAGCAGCAGTAATGCTTTCATCATCTCCGTACATAGCTATAAGCTATCCGTTCCTGCTCGCTTTGATGTGGATTCTGCAAAGATTCTATCTTCGTACTTCCAGGCAGTTGAGATTGCTAGATCTCGAAGCTAAGAGTCCCTTGTAGTAAGCCCCCTTCACAATAATTTCTAGCTTTACAATTCTACCCCCTATTCGAAGTATAAAATGCTAACGAGGGTTCATCTAGCACGCACTTTCTCGACACGGTTAAGGGAATTACGACTCTGCGGGCATTTGGTAAGTATATTCAACTCTTCTAGCTGCACCTGGAGGTCTTGTCATGAAATTCCAAATCACATCTTTCGTCTCCCTTAGGTGCGACGTTAGATTTTGTTATAGAATTTCCATTTCATTGGTACTGGTGGACTTGTTACTGATGACGTCGGTGGGTAGGCTTCGTTCCCAACGACATTAAGAAGAACGCCTCTTTGATAAATTTTAGCCAACGGCCTGCATACCTTCTGTTTATGATTCAACAATGGCTGACGCTCGTCCTTAATATGGTTGTTATGGTGCTGGCTACCGTTCTCACCTCCCTCGCCGTCAAGATCCAAACGAACTCGGGATTCACCGGCGCATCCTTGGTCACGCTCATGGGTTTCGGGAATATCCTGTCCGGCATTGTGATGTTCTACACTACGCTTGAGACTTCTATTGGGGCGATAGCAAGACTTAAGACATTCAACGAGACAGTAAAGCCGGAGGACAAGGACGAGGAGGACAATATCCCCGCCGAGGATTGGCCTCAGAAAGGGGTGATCGAGCTAAAAGATGTATCGGCGAGTTACGAGTGAGAAGCATTTTGAGTTCGGACAATATCCATAATCATACTAACAATTGATTTAGTACCGAGAACCAAGTCGACGGTGCGCCAGATCTAGCTCTTCGAGATATTGATCTAACCATCAATGGGGGCGAGAAGGTCGCTATCTGTGGGCGTACAGGGAGCGGCAAATCAAGCGTGATCGCTCTGCTTCTCAAGCTCTTGGAACCTTTACCGGGCATCGCGGCAACTGCCATGATCGATAACATACCGCTTGACCGAATAGAACGTTCCACACTGCGCGAACGGATAATCGTAGTTCCCCAGGAGGCAGTGTTCCTACCGGAGGGGTCGACTTTCCAAGAGAACCTGGATCCTTTCCATGCTGCTACTGCGGAGGAGTGCAAAAATATTCTCAAAGTTATGGATTCATGGTCGTTTGTCGAGAAGCGAGGCGGCTTGGAGGCCGAGATGGGTGCAGACACGTTGAGCCAAGGCCAACAACAGCTCATATCCCTAGGCCGCGCGCTCCTAAAACGCCGCATCCGTGCACGTATTCCGGGTGCCAACGGTGGTATTCTTCTCCTAGACGAGGTGAGCTCAAGCGTGGATGACAAGACGGAGAGGATAATGCAGGAGATTATAAGGAGTGACTTCAAGGATTACACGGTAGTGGCGATTAGTCACCGCCTAGAGATGATCATGGACTTTGATAGGGTTATAGTTATGGATTCAGGCAAGATTGTCGAAGATGGGAACCCGAAGATCTTGGCTGCTGAAGGGACAGCGACTCGGTTCGGGGAGCTGGTGCGAGCTGGGGCTTTGTAGGTGGATCTGGTGGGCAGTAGACGACAATAGCCACCGATGGTTATTATAGAGGTTGATCAAATCCTATATGCATTCAAACACCCTTGTCCATCCTCCCCTGATCTATTGAACAAGCCACAACTTGCTTTGAAGAATGTTAGGAAACATTGACGAGAGAGAGAACTCGAATACACAGAAGGACCCGTTGAGCAACCCGTACCTGTCAGGTTCAGGCTGGGTTCGGGTTCACAAAATACGTCAGAACCCGGACAGCTCTCTGAGTTAATGAAGCTTATGGAGTTAAGAGCACAACCATTTCGCCACGAGGGCGCATTTATTTAAAAATGAAAAGAGAACTATTAGAAACAAGCTAAAATGTAACGTAAAATAACACTTTGATTGTAACCGCATCTGGTGAAGCCTAATGGAAGCCTCAAAGCGTGACTTCTGTGTTCGCAAAGTGGATGGCAAGATAATTTACTGGCTGCAACGTCGAACAAGAACTTTCCAAAGTTCTCTCTCTGTAGTTCTTACAGTCGCAGTCATTCAATATAACTCAGTACAAGAGATCACTTGATCATGGATGTGGAGCTCGCTTCAGAAATTGGGTCGCTCCAATCTTAGAATTGGAGAAAACCCAGGGGCACAAAACTGGTAACACACGAGCAAACCAAAACAAAGACAAATATTTGAAGCTTGGTGGTATGGCTTCACTCGCCAAAGGGCATGCGGGCTGTCCTTTTGGAAACTGATCTCTTATGTTATGCCTTCCTTGAATCCGCTTTATTACGCGTCATTAAAATACGGGCTACAGATGCCTAAAGCCAGTTACCATGCTAGGAAAGGGATCTTTGACTGGCCGAGATACACTGTCGCGTCGGAGTACTTGGGACTGTTGAATACGCTAGACAGTTACCATCATCTTCTAAAAGCTGACAATTAGTTAATCTCATTTATCAAATTCTCTTCCAGAATCTGATTCAGCTTTCTACGGCGAGGATTGTAAGGCTGGCGGCATTGTCATAGACTTTTAAGGATACAAGCGGATTAGGGATGTGGGCCGCCGAACTAGTGGCTATCGAACTATAGATGTATTATATGACTACTCGCGTTAATCATTCAGTCGTTCGAGCTTATTATAATAATTCTCTTTTATATCTTGCCCAGTCTCGCGCTGATTGCTCACGTCTCCAACGTAATTCACGATCTTTGAGCGACTGTTGCTCTGACGCTGTAATTCCGCTCGGCTGGCCTGTCGAGACGAGGCAGTCTCGCGCTTCGGCCGGCCATACCGTGTACTTCTTCATGATGGTGGAATAGAATGTGGGATGACTGGTGCCTAGTCGGGTAATGTCGAGCGGGTATTTCTTGGTCGCGAGATCAGCTTGCTCAAGCCACTGGCTTAAGAGGGATTTTGAATGTGCGAGGACACAGAAGACAAACGACGAGCACCATACTGGAAACTTCAATTATTGGAAACTGTAGATTTTGTTGTGTACTAAGACAGAATAATTAATTTTGGGGAAAGGGAACTCGCCATCAAACACATTTTCGAACCTTCAGAACATCTTTGAACATGATTTTCCAATAGTGCATCGCCAAAACATTACCTGAGATATCAGCATATCTTGTCATCCCTTCCTCATCAAAGGGCTGGGTTGATTGCCGCACGATGCAAACATCACCCCAAACCCCAGCTTCGAAGTGTTGATTTGGCAATAGGTTGTTCTCAGCCTTGGTTTTGAGAATGTAATAAACGGCATTGATGTCCTGGGTAGCTAGATCGCGGTCGCCGAAGATGGTCTGGATGACTTCACGACCGAACCAACCTTCATTGCCCCATAGAGATCTCATGTCGGGAAGGCGTCCGAGATTTGCGTCTTCCTTTTCCTCAGACTGGACATTGGTCACTGGAAGACTGATAATTTTTGGCGGTGTACCATTGGCAGGAATATGCAGAACTTTGACGTGAGTTGAAATGCTTTTGGCGGCAATGAGAGCTTGGTCGAGAATAAACTGGTGTTCAGGTTGAGAGCCAGCTTCGCCACGCTGGCCCTCAGACGCGAAGTCGGCACTCTCAAGGGTTCCCTGAGCTTGGTGCCGCAGTGTATTGATAGTCTTATGAAGTTTCTCTTGTCCGTTTTTGAGGGTCTCAATTTCTCGCTTCTGAACGTCGTGTTCTTTGGTCTGAGTCTCGACCTGTAGCTGGAGTATTGCAACCCTCTCTCCCAAACGAGCGATAGATTCGACTAATTCCCCATAGCTCATATCTGCAGGTTGCTCGTCATCCGAGAAGCTTAACATCGACAGCGGACGCCTTCGTTTTCTGCGAGAACCCCATCTTCTAGTGGTATATAAGGGACTAGGTAAGCCATCCGCATCATCGTCACGGGTCGGCCGAGTTTGCGAGGACTGAGCCTTTCCTAGGTCACCTGGTTTGTTGCGCGGCTCAGCCATGGGACTGAGACGAGGGCTGGGAACAATTTCGCCATATTCAGCGGGTTGCCCTCCGAGGGAAGCTGGCTGATCAAATACTTTTGTGCTGTTGCTGATAGAGGCACCAGTTCCGACTCTCAAGGCACGACTCTGGGGACTATCATAGGGGACATTGCCATTTCGCAAGTGGTGTGGAGACATTGATGCTTGAACTGCATCAGGGTTTGGATCAAAGGCTTGTTGCTGTGGACCAGCCATTTGATAGCCTGGGTGATTGATAGTGTTCCCGGTCATAGAGGCTCGCAGATCTTGCGTGTTACTGGTTCGGGCTCTGTCGAACCCAGCTATTGCAGCATGTCCTTGAGCGGGCACCGGGTTCGAACTTTCAGATGCAGTGTAGCCGGGAGGAAGAGAGTGTATATATTGATACTGCCGTTGGCCGTAATTCGGTTGTTGAGGATATAACGGCTCTCGTTGATCGATGGGATTAAGTTGCTGGCGAGGATAGATCGCGAATTGTTGCTGGCGATCCATGGAAGCGATATCTGGGAAACCTTAGAGGAGAAAGATGCTGGAGAATTATCAAAGCTCATACGAGCTATTGAGCGTTATATGTACCGTACACTATTTGTTCCTCGGTCAAAAAATAGGCGATGGTCAGTGGTTGCCAGCGCTTCTGACTGACCGGCTCATGCATCGTAAAAATAACGATCCACGGAACTCTATGAAAGAGCGAGCTACAACAATGCCTTTTCATAACGGCGCCTTGAGAAGAGCCATAATTGGCTTCGTGGGTTACCATGTGTGAATGGGGTGCATGTCACATGCCAAGATATGCACCAACAACCTGGTTAACCATCCACAATCGAGACCGTTATCACCGACCCAGACTGTCGGGACGAGGGATTTAGCTCTAATTGGATCAATGAATGAATTTATTCATGTTCGAGAATAGAAACAGAGAACAGCCCTTGAGGAATGGGACGATGCGGAATAATTCCGGACATTGACTATGGCGAGAAAATGTTGGAAGACTCCCTGGATCTTCGCTGGCCATTGCTGATTCTATTACCAATTTTCCTCGGGCTTCAGGTAAAACGAGGTCTCTCCAAGGGATGAGAAACACCTCGCCTAGATCTGAGAGATGGTAGCGGTCGGTGTTGATTCCTCTAGTCGTAAGAATCTGATGGTAAGATCCTCTTTTGCAACGAACCCTCCAAAGTTTCTTGGCGATGTAGCTCTGCAGCTAACCCAAACAAGGTTCCGGTAACCAACAAGTTGGAAGAAATGTGCATGAGCTTCTGTAGAGCATTGAGGGCCTCTCGAGTTCTCGTTGAAGACGTTGATTGAAAGTGCTGCTGTGTGTTTTTGAATACTTTGCCAAGAGGAGACTTGCTGATGCTCTCTTCCAACTCTGTGAAGCTGCGCAGCTCCGGAATCCAAGGATCATGATACAGCCTCCGACATGTTGCCCTTCAGTTATGAAGTCGGGGACATATTTGAGCTGAGTGACGATGGCTCTTGATGGTTGTGGAAGCCATACTTTAAAGCCCAGCGCCGCTTGTCATCATGTGACATAAGGATCACGTGCCAAGAACCTCACTCTCTTCACAGCCAAAGCCAGTTCATCAAAACCAGTGACCAACGGCTCATTCGATATTTCAATATATAGAATACCAGGTGGCACTCTCCACTCACTCAAATAAAGCTTACAAAGTGTATCTAAAGCCCTCCTGTCCCTCAATAGCCTTCCCGCCCCTCTCTACCCGCTTGTTCGCCAGATGGAACTTCAGCGTCATCAGGCACGTAATGACAATAACCAACCCGCTGCTGATCATAGTTGTCATTATGCCTGGGTGGTATCTATAAAGCTGCGAGTCAGTATGCTTCTTCTGGGAGGGGGGAAGTCTCAGAGTGATATCTGCGTTGTAGAGGGAAGTCACTAGGAGCAATGTGTACTTACGACGGTGCATCCTGATCTCGGAACACGGTACTGCCAACAATGCCACCAATTCCACCGAAGCCCACCAGCGTAGCAGAGCACAAGGCACGCTTCCACTGTCCTCGGATGTTATTCGCCTGATACGTTAGCACAGCAGGAATGTTGGCATTGCATGCGATAGTAGCGAGGAAGACTCCGAAATAACGGACTCCATTGTTAGAAGCGTATCCGAGAAGGGGAAGACCAATGAGCCCAAGACATGCGTTGCCGATAATGATAGGTGCGCGGATATGGTATTTATCTCCCAGCGCTGCACAACCAAACATGACAATAGCAGCAGCCACATAAGGAGGAGCAACGAGACACTGAGCCTTAGCGATGGAGAAGCCCATTCCAAGACGAAGAATCACGGGGAGGAAGTAAGCTATGGCGTAAGTGTTGACGGTAGTCAGGCCGAAGAGACAAGCGAATCCCCAGACCTTGGAGTCGAGTGCATTGCTTAGGTAGGACTTTATCGAGAAGGGCTCAAGCACGGCGTCATGGCGGTCGATCTCGATGCGTGCGACGATGAAGTCAGACTCGGCCTTTGTGAGGAATTTCCAGGAAGTAGCAGCGTGTTCCGGGAAATCGACGATAAGGAAGTAGCCGACTATACCGAGGACGCAGGTTAGGAGGCCTTCGATCTGGGGAGCTGTTAGTTAGGACCTTTGAGTGTGGTGGGGAGAGTGCTGGAGGTAAACATACAATGAAGATCCATCTCCAACCAGATAAGTCAGCAAGGCCATTCATTTGCATGATGCCGTAAGCGAGGATACCGGAGCAGGCTGATGCCATGCTGCCAATGAGATAGAAGACGGCATTGCGCTTTTGGAGCTCATAACGTGTGTACCAGGTCGACAGGAGGTAGGCACATCCAGGGAAGAATCCAGCTTCGAGAACACCCAGTATAACACGGAGACCAACCATCTGATCCCATTTTTTGACGAAGCCAAATCCCTGCTCGAGTTAGACGGGTTGCTAGTATGGAGCTTCTGATTACTCACGATCATACAGCCACCCCAAAGAATCACGATAGCCGTGAGAAAGTGGCGAGGTCCCACCTTCCGCAGTATGACAGTGGCGGGGGGTTGGAAGAGTACGTATGGAATGAAGAATATGAGCACAATCAAGCTGTATTGTGTACCGTGTAGTTTGAGGGCTTTTGACATGCTGACAATAACATCAGTAAGATCCTAAAGAGGAAAGTGGCACAAGAAATACCCCGCAATGTTCACTGCTCCGAGATTGGTTCTATCCATAAGACTGCAAGCATAGAGAGCACCAAGTGTGGTCACAAGACGTCGGTCAACTCGATGGATGATTTTTCTTTGCTCCGCTGGACTGAATTGGGCAATTCGAGCATCGTTGGACTCCTGTGAGAGGGATCGCTCGACCTGCTCGAGGGTAACCTTCTCTGGGTCGGAAGTCATGATTGCGGTTTGTGACTTTTAAACTTCTTGCACACAGAAAATAGCACTGATGTGAAAAGAATAGAGAGGTTTGAAGAGATGCAGAATAAGCAAGGGAGGGGGACGATGGTATAAATATATGTAACATCAGATGCGGGGAAGCACAGAAGATAACAGCTGTGGATTCTCCTACCCCAGTTCCCCATGCTGAACAATGCATGCCAAGAATAGCGGATTCCAGGCTTCAGGATATCATGATCACTAGATCCAACACAAAATTACAAAGATTCCAGGGTCGCACGAGGCAGAGACTTGGCAGTCGATTGTAACGAATGAAATTTGTGACATTGTCCACTACTCTGCAACTAGAAAAATGTCCGAGATTCTGGACACGAGTTTTGAGGCCCGCTAATGCTGGAGTTCCCAGGGAGAGAAGGTATAGCTTCGTTATTGCGGGTTCTCCTAAGAATGTGGAGGCGGAAAGAGGGGAAACCCGAAGAAGGTTGAGGGCGTCTCGGACAGATGACCGAGGCGTTGCCGGGCTCGACTTCTGGCGCCGAGGCGCCGTCTCCCACAGGAACTCTATCTCAAGCTCCCGTCCACAAGAGATTGGTGCATATCTTAAACAAGTTAAGAACTGTTCCGAAAGCTTGACATGAAAGAAATGCTTTATCTCAGGTCCTTGGGTCTGGACTTCCAAATCGAATGGCTGGAGTTGAAGGCGATCGATAAGCAAGGTGGAAAACATTGTACTGTAGGGCCAAGTTAGGCGCTTCGCATTACGGATGGAGCTGTCATACCTATCCGATGGCATTAGCATGGTACCGGCAGGGGAGACGCTGATCGCAAGGCATTGAAATTGACTGGTCAGCAAAAGTCTACTATCGCCATCAACCGGTCTCTGACGGCCCAACTTCCTCTTTTAGAAGAGTTTCGAATACCTCTGGAATTGCCGGAATTGCCCCCCCCCCCGGCCCCCCCCCCCCGGCCCCCCAACCAGTTGCGTCCAATTGAAAGTTGGCGGATATCTGGGGAAACACCAGTCAGGCTATGGCGAAGAAGTGTGGAGGTCGAGAAGTTAGTGCTATGCGGGGGCGGGTTTGTGAGTAGGGATATGGGATTTCTCGTTTCAAGTTTCTCATCGGGAGTTGAGATCGGCAAGACTTTTCGACAGCTAATAATGTGTCAAACTTCCTGACAAGTGTCAGGACGGTTTCTAGAAAAATTGAGGGAAGCCTTGAGGTAAAGATTTGCATTAAACCTTTCGATATCACAGAATGGAACAGATCTCGGAGTTACGCGACGAGAAAATGCACTCACGGAGAGTATGTCCTATTTCGTCGACGTCGAGTCAAGATATTGCGAAGGATCATTGACCGAGGCTTCCGCCACGCGATGGCTGAAAAGCCAAATAGACAAAAGACTTTGCCAAGTACAGAGATCTTGAGTCGGCACCCTTGCTGCGTTAAGATGAGCCAATACGATTTTTCAGAATTGCCCGGATCGCCGAGGTAACTTCTTGAAAAGGAGCGGGGTATCGCCAATGTAAACGCCACCAAATATGCCAATAATCCTCTTAACGCCAATTACAATGCTTGTCTTCACATCCTCAGCCATGTCCTGGTAATCGAAAAGTCGCTTCCAAGATGGTCTGATATCATTCGATGCTTTCCTTTTCCAACCTTTCCTTTCTCTCTTTCCATTCGCGACGAAGCTCGAAGCCAACTTCCACTGCGATGAGGATAATGATAATCCACTCGAGGTGGATGCTGTGCTTCTCGCTCATGGTTTGGCGAAGAATAGAAGCGATTTCTTGGGCGTAATCCATCTTCTCGTTCAACGCCTTGATTCGAACCCCAACATCAAGAGCTCTTCCTACTTGGTCATAATATCCTTCCAGTCCCAATTCGTGTTTACTATCCCAAAACAAATCCGGAAGCGAATCAGTAAGTTCAGAATAATGATTCAGCTGAGCCCGCAGTTCCAGCAATTCGCCGGTCTTTTGCATCATGAACCGTCGATTGAAAGGTAGCTTCGAGCCACGAGAGAGTGTGGTTGGTATGGCTCGGGTGGATTCGACATATTTCCCCAACATTGTTTCCAGTACTGCAAGCTTAGTCGATCGAGCAAGACCTGAAGAGAAAGCAATCTTTGCGAGCGTGGTATCGACTCGTGAGCTGGTCCAAGTTAGCCACATTACCGGCGACGAGGAATGGAAGGCCATACCCCGGATTCTCGTCTGGGGAGCTCGCTTTGGTCCCTAAGGTAATTAAGTCTCCCTTCACATGGCTATTCTCTCGTTTGGGATCCTCTGCATATTCTAAATCTTCCATTTCGACTTGTCCAGTATGCGGAGTGACAGCTGCTGGCAGCAGAGTCTTTATTGCCAAATCCGACACGACATCCTCGGGCAGTGACCAGGCCACCACAGTTCCAGAAGGAAAGACAAATAGATCTCCATTATTGACGCCCCTGGTATGTATGACTTGGTCCATCTCAAATCCAGTTGCGTCTGGATCGATGGGAAATCCGTGTGATCGCAGGATGCTGGCAACGGCGTCCATGTCGAATTGATCCGCAACTGATATCGCCGTGACCCTATTGCTTCCCTCTCCATCTGCAGCTATACTTTGCCGTCGAGTGGTGTTCTCTCGAGATCTCTGCGCTTCAACAGCTACTCGCCGTAGGGATGTCTTTCCAGCAGGAGATCGCACGGGCTTTCGCTTCTGTGCGGGTGGCAGATTATCTGATGACCCATTCGAGCTTGCCTCCTGCTGGAGGGTGGCATTGGAGGAGAAAAAGCTTCGTTTTCGAGGAGTTTGTCCTACTGCTGTTATATGTCGACATCTCAAGGGTTGTGGCCGTAGATTGCCATTGTTAAGAAGTTGGCGTACATTGGGAGAACAAAACTGTTTCCCAAAGCTTTGCATATTCCAGGCAGACGATCAAAAGAATCGTAGAGGCGGGGAGGGGAATGTCGTTGAAATATACAATTCCATGGTGTTGTGATTAATAAACTTTCATTCCACATAAAATCGTGGCGGCTTGCCGAGCTTCAAATGTTCGGCTAAGCTCAAGCTCCAGGGCGGGTCCGCCAGGCCAGGTTGACGTCGACGACCCCAAGCCCAGCGCCTTGCTCCCACCACCAGATGTAATCAACACAGTGCGCCGCCATGGCCGACGAGTCTACGGATCAGGGCGACACTGGATCGTCAAAGAGGGAGGAGGAAAATCGCGATGGGGGAGATTCGGGCGAGGGGGAAGATACAGTGCAGGAGAGCGAGGAGGAGACCGATGACGATGATGAGGACGAAGAAGAGGACGAGCCCAAGCTGAAATACGCCCGAATGACCAGCCAGTTGGCGTCGGTATACAGAAATGGAGATGCTACAAGCTCATTCCTGGTGGGAGGGGACAAGATGGTAGGTTCAGCAGAGGACGGTCTTGGAATTATACTGAACGATGAAATGTCTAGATCATTGGAACACATAATGGAAACATTGTAAGTTGACGATCCGTTGACAACATAGGGATTGGAACTTCGTACTAAGTGTTGGCTGCAGCATGTCTTGTCATTGCCATCCTTCCAACCTTTGCGAGTCTACCATGCTCATACAGCATCTACCTCGAGCATATCGATATCCCCGTTTCCTCCACCAATGAGCATTCCTGTCCCAGAAGGAGTCAATAGAGTTGTGTCGCAAGCTCAAACGCCCAGAGGAAGTCCTTCTATAACATCTGAAGCATCAACAGCGTCTCCTCGTACACCTCGAATACATCTAGTCCCTAACAACCCATCGAACGCTATCTATATTGCAACATCGTCGATTGATGGCAACGTATGTGTCCAGTCGTTGATAGATGCAAAGGACGTACAATTACGGAATTTTGGACGACCAGTGCAGGCTGTTGCCCTCTCGCCAGACTACAAGAATGACCGAACATATATATCCGGTGGTCTGGCGGGGAACCTGGTTCTTACGGTTGGTGGTAAAGCTCCTGGCGCCTCTCAATCAACGACTACCGGAACAGCGGCGGCTACGGCATCAGGCTGGCTGGGTGCAATCGGACTAGGGGGCAATGCTGGAAAGGATTCGGTCCTCCATTCGGGAGAGGGCACCATCAGCACCATCAAATGGTCATTGTCAGGCAAATACGTTGTTTGGATCAACGAGCAGGGGGTGAAGATCATGCGGTCCCATTTGCATCTGGATAGTTCCGATCTCGAGTCCGCGTGGAAGCGAATCGGTCATGTCGACCGACCCCAGGACAATGGATGGGAGGAAATGGCTGGTGTTTGGAAGGGCAGAGCAGAATGGATTGATGAGAGGAGTCTCGAGACAGACGAAGACGATAAGGCACGAGAAACATCCGTTGCGTCACCCGCGACCGCAAAATTGAAACAGCAGGCATCGAAAAGTAGCCAAAGAATTGAGAAGCTCGTGGTTGGATGGGGAGGAACTATTTGGATCATTAACGTGCATCCAGGTGGTGTTGGCGTTGGTAAACATGTGGGGGAAAGATCAGTCGGGAAGCCCGAGATCATTAAAATGTGAGTAGTCTTGTCCTTCAACCTTTTGTTACTAACATGTTAGTTTACGCATGGATTGCATTATTTCTGGATTGTCGTTATATACCCCAACTTTGCTTCTCGTACTTGCTTACATTACACCGGATGAACATGATGAAGAGGAACAGCCAAAGGGCCACAAGTCGAAGGCATCGACAGCATCTTCTAGCAGTGAGCCTCGAGGTGGCATACGGCGACGGCTCAATGCTAAGTCACCAGAGCTTCGTCTTATCGATCTAAACTCCTCCCAAGAAGTCGATACCGATACCCTGACTGTCAGCCGGTTTGAACGATTGTCAGCGACTGACTACCATTTAGGAGTCCTGCCAGCGGCACGTACTCCACCTGTTTCCCAATCATCACGTGGCACACTGGAGACATTGGCGGGCATGGGAAGTGGGATGTGGAATGCTACGATCAACGCAACTACTCTCCTCAGCTCCAGTGCTAGCACTCGCAGTAATGGAAGCAAAGGATCCGATGCGAAGCAAAGTGTTGCCAGCAGTGCCCGAACCAAACCTGGTCAACGATCACCTGCTGCCCATCCACACATTGCTGTGCCCGGGATGAAGATCTTCATGCACAGCCCATACGACTGCATTTTGGCGACCAAACGAGATCTTTCGGATCATCTTTCATGGCTTCTGGAGCACGAGAAGAACCAGGAAGCATGGGAACTAATTGATGAGCACCCAGAAGTGATTTCAGCGTCACCAGAGAAGCTTGCTGAGATTGGGCCTGGTACACCGGACCAAGTTCAAGGTAGCAGTGATGATTTCTATGACGATGCTTCCACGGTAAACTCTGCGAGTAAGCTCATCAATTCTGCAGTTGAGAAAGAAAAGCGGCGGGTGGGTGAGCTTTGGATTCAGCAATTGATCAAGGCAGGTGACTGGGCCAGTGCTGGTAAAGTGTGCGGTAAAGTTCTCGGCACCGCACAGCAGTGGGAGGAATATGTCTACACTTTCGTTGGGGCTGGCAAGTTTGATGAGATTGCAAACTACATCCCAACGACACAGTTGCGACCACCGCTCAAATCTGAAATCTACGAAGTCATATTGGGCCATTACGCTGCCCGTAATCGGCCAAGGATAAGGGAGCTCCTCGATCAGTGGCCATCAGACCTCTTTGACATAAAAAGTGTGACGACAGTGTTAGAAAACCAGCTCAAGTACCGCGATGTTCGCGAAGACAGCATTGAGGATGGTGAAGTTGGAAGAGACTGGCGAATAGTCATGGAAAGCTTAGGGAAGCTTCATGTCGCTGCTGGAAGATCTCGAGAAGCGTTGAAGTGCTATATTCAACTCCAAGATGCAGACACTGCTATGGCCTTGATCAAAGAACATCATTTGGTCGATGCTGTTGCAGATGATATTCCTGGGTTAATTATGCTTCGTGTTTCGAAGGAACAAAAGCGAAGCGCCCCAATTGCTGAGCTTCGGGAATTGACTTCCGAAGCTATTTCACTGCTGGTGGACGAAGCTCAGCATGGACTTGTCAGTCCCCAAGTTGTTGTGTCGCAGTTGCAGGAGAAGAACATGACTCTTTATCTATTCTTCTATGTGAGTTCGCTTTGGAAAGGCGACGGCATTGAAGAGCACCAAGGCGAATCCAGAGAAAGGCTTGTCGCAGAAAGCAAATCGCTCGTGGATGATTTGGCCGATCTCGCTGTACATCTTTTTGCTCTGTACGATCGAGAATTATTGATGGACTTCTTGAAGTCCTCAACCTTCTATACTTTCGAAAAGGTAAGTTCTCTGTCTCCGGTTACTTGGCTCCACTGACACAACCAGGCCACGCAAGAATGCGAAGACAGAGATTACATCCCCGAACTAGTCTACCTTTACTCCAAGACCGGACAAACCAAGCGTGCCCTCACTTTAATTATCGACCGACTCCGCGATGTCTCCCAAGCAATCGCCTTCGCCAAATCTCAAGATGACACCGAGCTCTGGAATGATTTGCTTGACTACTCAATGGACAAACCTCGCTTCATCCGCGGCCTTCTAGAAGAAGTAGGGACTGCCATCAATCCCATCACACTGGTACGCCGCATCCCCGAAGGACTCGAGATCGAAGGTCTTCGTGAAGGCCTCTCGCGTATGATCAAAGAATACGAAATTCAGCACAGCATCTCCTCGGGTGTAGCCCGTGTACTGCGAGGCGAAGTGGCTCTCGCCCAAACAACCCTAGGCTCAGGACAGCGTAAAGGTGTCAAATTCGACGTAGTCCGCAAACCGAATCATCACATCGACGTCGAAACATCCGATATACCGACCACCACCGACGGAGCAGCCGCCTCCGAACTCGCGAAGGAATTCACTGAGAACGCTCTCGAGCCCGCGCCTCCAGAGCCTGGTCACTGTGTTGGCTGCCGTCAACCATTCTCCGATCATGAGATGGAGACGCTGGTGGGGTTCGCGTGTGGTCATGTTTTTCATTTAAGTCACTTATTGAATTTTGGTGAGGAGGGTGATGGTACCATCACACCACCGGAGGTGGAATTAGATGAGAACGGGGAGTGGAGTGCTACACATAGTGTTGGTGCGAAGGTTACGCATGCGAGGCTGTTAAGGGATCGGATTAGAGATGGGTGTCCTGTCTGCACTAGGGGAAAAGAGGCATTGTCGTAGGTGCTGGCTAAGGAATAAAGTTTAGGGCCAGGAGATGAGGCCCTGGTGTTGGTCAATGTGATGGGTGAAGACAAGGGGGGATTGTATTTTGGCATAGGTAGCGCACCCCGTATCAGATCACATCACTGCGTTACATTGCATAGGTAGCTCCTGGATATGAAGGAGCTCCGCACTAGAAAATGTAGGTCATACAGGTAGAGTTCAAAGATCTAAATTTCTCACCAACTTTCCACTCCCCTCGTTCTCCTCTGATGCATGCCGCTTCACTCAGTCTTCCTCTGCTCCATCGCCATTCTCCAGCACTCACTAGACGAACTCCAATCTAGATAGTAGCCATCCTCGCAATCCCCACATCTGTCTCGTCCATCTTCGGACTCTTCCCATTAACATACATCCACAACCGACTCAAATCCTTAACCCTAAACCTCATTCTCTCACCCCCGACATCCACCCCCTCACCCCTCTTCTTCTCATCACCATCACCATCACCATTAACCTCCTTCCCACCCAGCCTCTCCAAAGAAGTCATGCCCAAACGTGCCCTCTTCATCGTCCCCGGACTGATGGCTATCGGACTCATATCCCTAACCAACACCTCCCTCTCCCCATCCTCAAGCGGCTCCCCATGCGCGCCTAGATATGACATTGCGAGACCTTCGCGCTCGGATGCCAGTTCCGAGGCATCTTCCTCAGTATTAGTAATAGATGTGGAAATAATATTCGGGGTTGAGATTGAAGTGTTTGGGGTGGGTTTTGAGGTGGAGGAAGAGGAGAGGCCGAGCTCCAGGATACTTTCCATGAATGCGTTTTTACCTTCCCTTTCGTCGACGCCGAGGAATCCAGAATTGCCTATTCCGCCTTTGGTGGGTTGTTGGTCTTGCTCATCGCTCAGATTGGACGACACAGATCCAAGACCCAGCCGTGAACCTAGCCGTGACATAATCGATTTCTTCGCAGGCGCAGCATCAGTAGAAGACGTCGAAGAGGTCGAGTCCTCAACCGTCCTCAAAGGAAACATCCCATCCAAATAATGCATATTCATCTGATGACCCTTCTCGCCCCTCTCGAAAACCCTCCCCATAAATCTTGGCGCCGACGGGCCCAGCGCCACGTTCTTCGTGAAATGCAAGACGCCCCAGCACGCTACGAAATCGGACGTGTGGGCGTAATGCTCGATATACCGGATTGTTTTGCCGGATGTCGATTCTTGACGGGAGATTTGGCGGGTTATTGGTTTGGGAGGTGTTGTGTTTAAGGACGTCCCGTTGCTTATACCATTACTTTTGCTTGCACCGCTACTGACTCCCTGAGCATGTGGTAGAGGAGTAGCATGCGGATCATGTAAAGGCTGGATCGGATCATGATAATGAACCGAAGTCGTCGTTTTCGTCGTCGCCGGCACAGTCGGATGCCTCAGCGCCGCATGCTGGCTCAAGAGATGCAAATGCGGATTATTGAAATGGTTCGCTGCGTTGCCAAACGTATACACCTCCAGCTTCGCCAGCAAATCCTGCGGTACTTCCTGTAGCAGCCAATCGATTATCAAACCGCCTTCGATGCCGCCCTGGGAGTGCAGGATGAAGATCACTTTTGTTAGGTGGGGCTGGTAGAGGGTGGATTTTACGATCGCGTAGCAGTCGCGTACATCTTGCGTTGCGTAGGTGAAGTTGCGTTGGATGAGGCATTGCAAGACATCGAATATTATGCCATTTCTAGAAAGTGTTAGAACTCGTGAATGAGGAGTGATGGAGGAGGGGTGTGGAAATGGATAAATACGTTTTGTTGTGCACTCCGAGAATGGGACGTCCGAAAGTGAGGGCTAGTCTGTCGACGTTGGATTGTAGCCAATTCCTTCTGTTTAAAACGTCAGTGGCATGTTCAAGTCTTTATCTAGTATTTTCGAACATAAGAATTCCAAGTCTCGGTCTTGGTATCAGAGAGTGTAAGAAAGGGGACACAAACCCCACAGCAACACCATTCAGAAAAATCCACTGCTCATGCTCATGTTCCTTCCTCCTTTCCGCAAACTCCTTCTTACTCTCAACCCGCATATCCTTCCCATTCAACAAAAAACAAATACTCTGATTGACCATCACAAACCCCACCACGCACCCCACAACCCACCAGAGCGGAAACATGAGCCAAAACGGCACACTCAGCACAAACGGCAATTGTATGAGTATTAAAATACCATGCAGGAATATGTCGTAGAGATTCCCGCGTGATGGGTACAGTTCGCATAGGGGTCCTGATAGTTGCGGCGTGAGTGGGAAGACGATGTAGGGGAGGTAGAGGTAGAATTGGAGGGCGGAGAGGATGTCGTGTTTTAGTAGGGAGAGGGGGGAGCCGGTGTAGGAGTGCGGGGTGGTGGATTTGCCGCCGACTTGAGAGCCGTAGAATTTGGTGGAAAGGGAAGACATGTTGATGGGTTCAGTTGAGTAGTTGACTTGATTCGGATGCGGTAGAGGTGTGATGAGATCTAGACTTTGAGTTGGGGAATAAACTCTCAAGTCTCGTGGTGTTTATCCCGAGACAAATACAGATACGGGGTTCTGCTTGTAGATCAGCACTGGCTGATCATTTCTTTTACTTTCGTAACAGAACAGATCCACCGCCGCAATTACTGTTTGAAAAATGCAATAATCAAATGTTTGTAAATGAAAGGAAAACTGACGACAGGGGAGAGCCGATCTCATATCCCAAGCGCGAGATCGGGCGTTAATATAAAGAAAGAAACGGGACAGACAGGCCAGGGCACTTGCCGCGACTGCCTACTTGTCAGCCCCCCTACCGGCATCCGCCTGGGCGTCATCCGCAGGGCCACCAGGGGCTTGGGAGGAACGAAATGGGGGTCTGCTGCTCAGCCGCTGAGACATGGGGATGCCCACATTCAGGCTCCTTGACCAATCGCTGGACTTTGGAGCAGAGAGCTGAGTGTGCTGATGTAAGGCCACGGGGAAAAGGCCAGATGATAGTCTGTAGCTGAGGGGCTTGGAGGTATGCCTTTACTTCTTGCGGTGAGCCCGTAGTAGACCTGGAAGCAGCTGTTGACGGAGAGAGAAGTGTGGAATTTTAGTGGATGGGATGCAGAGCTGAGCCACTTGGAGTTGTCTTGGCTGTAGTGTGGCGCATGGGAGCAAAGAGCGAATTGAGCAATCGAGAAGATCGAGAAGAGATGTAGGGGAATCTTTTGTGACCGGAAACTCTCGCTTCTTGAGCTCAGAGAACACACATGTGCTCAAGATATTTTCCAATCTCATGACAATGTGACGGAACTTTGAATGTTTATGTCATTTGGTGTGAGCCTGTATCACGTGACATTTCCTCAACTTCATTGGGCATCTTCTGTGGAAGGTAGGTTTTACGAAGCTAGCCTGGTTACACAGCAGTCAGTAGACTTACGATAAACATAAGCTACTAATGTCTCTAATCATCTTGTTTAAGTTTTGTGCGAATTGCAATTGCGACTGTTTCCAGATTTACAGACCAGAAGCGTCAGAGTTGTCCGAAGAAGCAAAGCTGGGACATTTTAGGGAATTCGAAATCGTAATCCGAAAAGTTTAGATCTCTTTTAGAACGTTGCAGCATATGCCAAGGCAAAAAATTCAGCTCCAATGTCGCGAGGAACGAACGATTGAAAGTGTGGTGAAAGCTGCGACTTTGTTGCGTTCAATCTAGAGCCTACGGTACATGCTCGCTTGTCCCAAACGTAAACAAATCTTTGATCATTGCCGAATTTCCACCACGGTTTTTGTTATACCGAGTATGTCCCACCAGTACCTCCCATATTTTCCTTTCATTTCCACTTCCAGAGCTCCAGTAATGAGAAGAAAGTGAAGATCTCCTAATCGCATGTCACAGCAGGGATTCCATGCTGTCAGATCTTACCAGTGTCATATTTTTCCAATGTATAGTTCGCTTACTCCTCTCAGTACGCCGACGATCATACTTCAGCATCATGCTATTTGAATCAGAATCTGGATTAGTTGAACGTACAATGACTTTGCACTAAAAGCGAATATCAGCATATAAAAATCATCCTCTTTCCATAAGACGGAATAGTACTCACCCCATTATCATCCGCGGTCTTCATCGAGAAATGTCAGTACCATCCAGCTTCTTCTCTACGAGGTAATGCTTGCACAAGAATCATTATAAGGGCATAATGAGGGTACATAGGAGAACGCACTAGCAGTCAATTTCATCCAGAAATTTCCGCAAGGAGAACTGAGATCCACCTTAATTCGTGCTGAGCAAAAGCCTAGTCCCATCGAAGAGGCGAATAAAGCAGTCAAGAAGTTGTTTATTACCACTTACCAAGAGATTATGTATGCGGAGGAGTACGACGTCGTTCTTTTGATTTCTTCGCCTGGGTGTATCCATTGTGTTCGGTATGTTTGTAGGTTTATCACTCTCCATTGAAAATAGTTGATGTCAAGCCAGGTTTGCTCCAATCTACCACTCCGCTGCGTTTTCGCTGGCTGAATACAAGTTAAACGAGGGAATTGGTTTCACAGAGATCAATGCATGTCTAAACGACGTGCCTGATTTCAGTTTTTGGGGGGCGGGGGTTACTTGTGTTTCGATGTATCGGGGAACTGATGCTGGCAATGTGGCAATTTTCATAGGACGAAGAAAGTTTTGTGAATCGAAGGGGTTTGTGGAGCGTCACAGGATATGAAGTGGGGGAAATGCACATAGGCACTGTGGTGACCGTGAAACTTCGTAGACTGGACTATTCGAATCCTCTTTTCGCCCAGAGGTCAACGCCAATCTAGCTAAGCAGTCACTGCCAAGACGCGTTTTGGCAACATTGCGGAGAACTCTTCAAAGGAGACTTCCCCATTCTTGTCGTCGTCACACAACTTCAACATATCCTCAATCTCAGCTACAGTAACCAAGTCATCCATTCCCTGAATACACCTCTTAAGCTCCTCTAATGAGATCTCTCCTGATCCATCCGCGTCGAAATGTCGGAACCTTTGAAGTACACGCGCCTCCAAAGTCAGATTCATATCCGCTCTCAGCAGCGCTGAGAATTGTTCGAACGTGATGCAAGCTGCCTTTTCGACGCCAGCAATCCGATCCATAGCCTTCTGGATTTGCTCCTTGGAATACACACGACCAGTCGATGAAAGCACAGTCGAAAGTTCGTCCAGATCAAAAGATCCGTTCCCATCTTTATCGAAAGCACGGAATGTCTCATGGCACTCCGCGACTTCCTTCTCACTCAGCCAACTCGCCGGTTCAGCGTGCCCTCGCTTTTCGGTCTCCGTAGCAAAAGCTTCAATGCGTTCTAACGCATCGAAAGCCCGTTGAGTTGCGAACCACAGCTTCTTCGGATCATGACCAAACTTCATCGTGCCATTCTCAGCGATGAGTGGAAGGTCGAACCTGACTTTCGGATTCTCCATCAACATGCGACCAACATCCGAAGTCTTCCGTCCATAGTAATGGTCTCTATGGGGGAAAGTCCCGCAGAGCTTGATGATTCGGAGATGCTCCTCGAAAATAGTGCGAAAAACATGCAATTCGGATGGGAGTGATGGTTCCAGCTGTTTGTAGAACCTGACGCCCCATTCCTGATCCTGAATATCTTCTTGGTGTGTCATGATCAGACAAGGTACGAACACACATTCTTCTGGCCGGAGAACCTTGAGCCAATCGTGTGGCGCGTCGACGATGGATCGAGCCATCTTGTCACCGCTGAATGAATTGACTGTATGTCGATATATGTTCCTCGGGAACTGGTCGACAAGGATCATCAGTGCGAGACAACCCCGTGGTGTCGACTTCCAGGCATCGTAGCCTCCAGAAAGAGCAACAGCGACATGGGAACCAAAGCGTGTTTTGATCTCGATGTCTGTGTCGTTGCTCTTCCCGAACCAGAGCCCGAGACATCGCATCACGTCCAGCTTTCCAGTCGTGTCCCGCAAGAACATGAATTCGATTAATTCATTCTGAAGCTTTTGGGCCATAGTGGATTTGGAACTATTTTTCTGATTGAGTGGTGCAGGTAACGCAAAACAAAAGCTTGCAAACCACAGCTTGCACTTCTTGAACAGCTTCATCGCAGGATGAGAAAGTTTTGCATGAGGAGACTCCTTTTCTGCATACTTTCAACACGGGCTCGGTCGAAGTGCTGGAAGCTCCTGATGTCTGGTGGCATGTGAGTGGGGGTGTTTTGAGTATACTTTTGCTGATGCTGCGGGTCTGATAGGTCATTGTTAAATCGTGCCTATCAAACCTGTTGGACTAAAAGCCCCAAAACGGCAAGAATGGGCTGGATCCGTCTGTCACATAAATGTGTAGCGAACATGAGCTGATTTTCAGCCCGCCATGTCTTGCTAGGTGGCTCCAGTAGTACTTGATGAAGAAGCACATGTTTCGTAAATCTGGTTCCTCCAATTAGCCACTCAAATTGGTAAATGCACCCAGAATGCGGAAGCTAGCATATGCATCTGCAGTAGGGCAGGACTTTTTCTCTATTTGTAAGTGCTTGTGGGACGAAGAGGAAGGCCGGCCTTCAAATACACAGAGTCAATCATCTCAGACTGCTTAATTGAGTCCGCGCCATCAATCCAAGCTCCTGTCCCTTTCCTCCCGCGTATCTTACACACAAACTCATCCAACATATACCGATACGTACTCCAATGTAAGTCTCCTTTTCTCTCACCTTCATCCCAAACGTAAGCCGTCGTATTGCTCTTATTCTCCCACTTCTCCGTAACTTTGTTTGTCTTAGTATCAACCAAGGTATGTTCCTCCTTTACCTGTATCCTATGCCAGAAATGAGCGGCAGGAAATCCCCAAAACGTCACAGTTCGCGACATCAAATGTCTGGGGGACCCAGAAGTCCTCGCTTCATCGTCAATCTGAAAATCCTTCTCCTTCACCATAATCTTCGCCATCTTGATGCTCGGCAGACCAAGCCAACCTTTCCTCGCGATACTTGCCTCGATGCTCCCAACTGCACCATCGAGGAATATGAAATCCGCGTCGAGACCTTCATCGATCCTCTGGTCACCGGGCTTGGGTATTATACTTGCTTTGGCACATGTACATTCAACTGGCTCGGCGCGGAAGACATCTCGGAGTGCAGCGACGCTGTAGGTCCCTATGTCCATCAGACTTCCACCAGCAAGATCAAAATTCCACCTGATATCCCCCTTGGGGAAAAACCCAGCTGGAACTGTGAAGTGAGAAATCGCATTATCTATTTTCATTGGGTCGATGAGCGAGATAAACTTATGCCATGCAGGGTGGAAGCGAGGATGGAAGGCTTCCACGAGTACTGGTCTAGATGCTTTAGGAAGAGAATCGTAATAGTTGAAAAGGGAGGCTGCTTCAGTCGCGTTGGAGACAGAGGGTTTTTCTAAAAGAACGTGCTTCCCAGCTTTGAGAGCTCGTAGTGTCCATTCGTAGTGCATGCCATTTGGGAGGGCGAGATAGATTGCATCGATGGTTGGGTCATCCAAGAGGGCTTGCTCTGGTCAGCGTCTTGGATCTTCATAAAATATTGGTCTGCACCCGGATGTGGGTGTGTTCCTTACCTTGATATGATCCATGGACGTTCGGGATATCGAATTTCTTCGCATACGCTTTGGCACGATCGATGTCCCGACTGCCGACTGCGGCGATGATGACATCTGAGTGGGATTTTGCCGGCGTGATGAGCCCCACTGAACTACTACATGTAAGAATTTTGCTCCTAGCACATGTACAGAGGAGCAGCTCACCCAATCCAGGGTGTACCGAGGATACCGAAACGGAGCGCATTTGCTGATTTCGGGGCAACTGGTGGGTAGTTGACTTTCCACACTCGAGTCAGGAGGCTGATGAATCCTCCCATATCTACGCTCTGGATTTCTAGACTGAGGAAATCAGATTGAGAGGGGAGGGGGGTGAAATGGATATGAGTACTTATACACAAGGTTGAAGTTCCGCACCTGACGCGATACATGCTGACAGTTCGCTTGACGAGGTCAATACGTTGATTCGCTAAACTTACGACAGGCAGGAAGCCAAGCGCGAACCCTCGAAAGAGATAAAGCGAGCTTGTTTTCTTGGGGTGGTGCAGTGCCGTTATTGTGAAGAAGATTTGCGAAATATTCCTCCTCTGTGGACCAGCCAGAGACTGTCCGCCTGGTCCACCCTGCTTGCAGTACCAAAAAATCAACTCCGCTTCCACTCTAGCTTGCAAGCGGCGCAGCACCTCGAATTCCTCGATTGAAAGTTGGCTGGTTCAACCAAGCAGGATCAAGATATTCGTATCCCCTCTTGAACTACAAACTACAGACCAAAAGTCTGAGTAGCGTCCGCCGAAGCTCATCTAAGACCAAATATAGAGCGGTTCGACTACCACCCCCCCCTCCCACGATATGCAGCAGTAAACGATAACAACCAATCGAAGGGTACAGTCAGCAATGGATTTAGAGAAGAATGAAGTTCTTTTCCCAAAGCTTTCCCCCGAGCTGTGTTTGATAGAAAGAAATTTTATCATTCTTAACAGGGTAGTTATCACACTTTCCAAGCCGAAGTTGGATACCGATCGGTATCTTCTCCGGCATTGAAAGCAAATACCTGAACATGATGTCAGCACAGTTTATGAATACACTTTTAGAGCAGAAACTCTCACTCTCAGCCCCTTGAGGAATGTCAATCAATACCCCCTTTGTCCCGTCGCCTACTACAAACTCCTTCATCTCCTTCAGTATCGCCAGCTCTTTGCGTTGCACAGCCCAAGAAAATAAGCCACCAAATCAGCAACATCCAGCGTCGTCAAACTAGTGGTCCCTTCTCCCAAGTGCAAAATTCCACGGAGATCCAATACTGGCGCTCCAAACACCAACTTTGACGCTGAGCAGCCTTGCTGCTTTCGCCACTGCATAAAATTCGCCCACAATTGTACCAGCGACATGCGTCCTGTGTCCGACACCCTGTTCGTCACCTTCATTGGATGGGATCGTTGTGCTGCGGAATGACCGTGAGGAGAAATTTCTGTGAGCAGTATAGATACCGGTATAATTACGTAGCCATCGTCACCAAGACCAGGAGGTGGAATTGATACGTAGGTGTAAATGTCAGGTTGGAAGAAGGGAAGCGGCGAGCGATGCAAAATACCGGCGAGGACCCCAGGGCGAGAAGCGTTGGTGTGTTTGGTTATCGGCGAGATATCTTTGGATTTCATATTGAGTTTCAATGCCAGTTGGACGTGGGAGGTCGAACAGTTGGTGTATGAAGTCATGTTCAACGACTTGGATCTAGAAGGTTAGCAGTGGTTTTGATAGACAAGAGACATAACACACCTCCTTACCACCCCTGACCTGCTCAATAGAATTTGCATCGAGGTGAGCCATATACCCAATCATGTTTTCATTAACCACAAATTTGTGGTTTACTTTCTCGAATCTGCCTTGTGTCACCTTTCCAAGCAAAAAGGCCCCTACTCCTTTTCTCTGCTGCTCGGAGTTGATATGCAAGTCCTTGAACCAACTTCAATGCTCCTCCGCCTCAGATAACGATAATTTTCATTGAATAACATAATTTACGTGCCTGGAACTATCGCTTTCTTACTTATCGACGGAAAAGAGAACAGTACGAATTGATATTGCGCGTGGATAGTATGCGACGATTAGGATGAGCTTGAAGAAGGTATTCAACTTCATTGCTCGAGGCCGTGACCTTGTGCTTTCATGAGTAAGGGTTGAGGATGGATATCGGGCGGTAAATCATGAAAAAAAGCTCGCTCGAAGGATAGTAGCGGAGAGGCAGAACTGTGTGGCGAGAGAGGCACAGGGTACGGTGGGCGCTAAAACCCATGAATTGCTGTTGGGGGCAAGTAGTTCAAAGAATGTTTTCTTTCTGATTGGGACGGCTTGCATCCTAAACTATTGCAACAAGACTCTGCTTGTTGCTTGCTCTGTCTACCCGAATTAGTCGAAAATGCAATGTGAAGAAATTCGGGTGCACTCAGAGGATATCGTCCTCGCAGCTTGTCATAGCTTCATTGGAGATCCCTTCTACGCAATTTCTCTCCATCCAGCGAGGCTAGATGATATCTGCTTTATGTAGTTACACATGTTCCTTGTGGTCCGCAGATTTGCTCAACACGGCCTTGTCATCCCGATGCACATCATTACCGCCAACATTCGCATCCTCGCCATCAAACAGCACAGCAATTTCTTCCAAAGTAGGTCCCCTAGTCTCCACATAGTAGAAGTATATGACCAAGCACTGGAACACCAAAATTGCAATATACAAGAAGTAGAACTTCCACTGCAGATTCTCTAATCCGATAGGGTTGACGTACTGGTTAAACACCCCACTGAGAGCCGTGAACGTGAAGCAGAGAGTTAATCCTTTGGCACGGATCTGGTATGGCAAGATCTCAACTGTGTACGAGACGGTAAGTCCTGGCCAGGCGGCTCCAGCAGCTCCGTAAAAGAGGAATATCATGGCGAGAACTGCTGATCCGGCATCCTGAGAACCAGTCTTCGCATAGACTGCACTACAAGCAGTCCAAACAGTGAAGGCGATGAGCATGCCAATACCAGCGAAGAGGAATAGTACTCGTCGCCCAACACGATCGACCAGGAAAGCTGAACCGAGAGATACGAGGAAACACCATATTGTGAGGCCGCCGTTAATCACAGCTTGATCGGTGGACCTGGGACAAAATTGTTAGCGAAATTCAAGGGTAGGGCTTCCTTTAAAAGTGGGAGCTTACTTGGTGATACCAATGGTCTTCAGAATGGACGACAAGTAGTAAGACACTAAGCCATTGCCAGAGCATTGAGAGAAGATAGCAGTGAGAATGATCAGGATGCAACGCTTTCTGTTTCCAGGTGTGCGAACTAAGTCTGCCCATCCGCTCCTCGAAGCAGCCTCTCGCTCCATGCGGAGCGTCTCGCGAATCTCGTTATACTCGAATGTGACAAAGTCGTCTTGGACATTGTTGCCGTGGTACTTGGTGAGGATCTTGAGAGCCTCGTCATCCTTCCCTTTGCTGATCAACCAACGAGGTGATTCTGGAACGGTGTATAGAGCGAGGAGCTGGATGCCCGGCATAAGACATTGCAATCCAGTTGGCAGACGCCACTGCAGATTCCCCGAGAGATTGACCAGAGTGCCGTAGGTGCACCAAGCAGCGATGATAGCTCCCTGTATTCAGTTGTTAGCCTGACCTTTTGTGACTGCCTATGAAAGAATCCCTTACGAGGTACCAGAGAGTATTATAGATAGTTGTAATCTTTCCTCGGTGTCTTGGATGGGCGACTTCAGTGATAAGGAGTGGGCAAGTTGCATTTGCTATATTCGAACCAAAGCCAATGAAGAAACGTCCCGCCAAGTACATTGGTTCCGCATTCGACGCTGGAGGGAAAGATTGTAGCAGTGCACCCAGAAGGATGAATAGGCATCCAATGGCGGTTCCATGCCGTCTTCCAAACCCGTCGGCAATATAGGGTACGAAAGGAAGACATGCAAGTCCTCCAAATCCTGGCATGGCACCAAAGATTCCGAGCCTAGATCCTACGGGATGATTGAAGACTATATGGGTCAGCTTATGCTGAATCCTCAGCGTTATATTGCTTACACTCTTGCCATGTGTTCATGGTTTGCAGGCCGTTCAAAACACTGCCGTCGTATCCAAGTGTGGTCGATCCGAGGAAGAGAAAAGGCATCAAAATGTAGAGTTTTCGAAGTTCGGTCTGTCGATACCAAGGGATATCAGGGGTGTCAACAAGCCGTCTCGCGGAGTCCGAAGACCCATCGTGTGTTGTAGCCATCTCCTTGGAAGACATGATGTAGAAGTTAAATCCTTCTGACAGATCCCGATAGCTGTGTTGTTTTGAAAGGAACCCAGGACTTGTTTGTCGATCTGTGCTGGATTTGTTTCTCAGGATATCCCACGATACTTATACAACTTCATCATCATCATGCATGATATAGAGTAGACATCTCTCCATGATCCCCAGGTTTCCAAGCCACAAAGCCGAGCAATCTCGAAGGACAACTAGTCCATCCGAAGATTTTGCAATTGGAGTGGGGGCAACGCTTGAGCGATTCTCGCTCGTCTATTGAGCATCGATGCCCCTGTTGGTCGATTCCCCCACCCGGACTGTTGGATATACGGGGGTAAAAGCTGCTTCAGGGATATCTGTGGAGGAGGCGGGGAGACAATTGACCTGATGTGCCCCAGTGTGCGCTGGCTCTTCCATATAGAGTGGCGTCAGAGTAGCTCCGAGAATTATGCGCCCCCATCCACTACTAAGTAATGCCCAGACAACACAAATCGCCCCTATCCCTGATCTATTTGCTGGCATCTCAAGCTACAAGTAGTTATCGGGAGCATCAAATTCAGTCTGGGGGTTGTCCGAGGTTAATCTCTTTTCGGAGAAGGACGCATGACTGATGCGGGGTCCCAGGAAATCCCCGCCATATCTTTTCCATCACTTCGCTTATTTCCGAGGAAACTCCTTCTCCTTCGGCACAGGAAATGCAGCTCCTGAGACTAACAAGGGACTGACCTAAGACCTTAGTAAGTTCTGGAGGCTAGCCTCGAGCAATTCCATCCGAGATATATCCTCAGAGTTCAGCCCGCCCTGCCCGTTCTTGCACCTGTTCCGGATGTAAAGATGGATCCTCCAGAACCTCAGCCACCCCGGCAGATACAGCGTCGTTCGCGGAATGCTTGTGATGCTTGCCGTGCGCGGAAAGTAAAGGTGCGTGTTTGCACACAACTATGTGAATTTTCTGAACTTCCTGTTATAATGATAATTACTAAAGTTTCTGACAATTGTGACTTTGGTAGTGTCTGTACGAAGGAGAGCAAACATGCCAAGCATGTATTGAACTGGCAATTCCTTGTACCCGCAACAGACCTAGGAAGAAAAGGGGCCCACCCAATCGGTAAGATCATAGCATCTTCAATCTCATTGCTGCAGGGAGGGAAAAACTGCGAGTAGTATAATTAAAAGCTTGTGCAGATATGTGATAGGGCTCACGGAGACAGAAGTCGACCTTCCTTCTACCTCGCCTGCATCAACTTCTACAACAGCGATCACACCCAACTCAACATCAACATACCTGCCTCCATTGCCGATCTTGGACCAGATCGCTTCACCAGAGATCATAAGATGCATCCTAGATGACTGGTTCAACCTCATCCATTCCGTCTGTCCAATCCATCATCGGGCCAATTTCCTCAAGAGACTTGCAAACGGAGATGTAGAGAGAGATCCTGAATTTCTAGCTCTAGTCATCTCTCTTTGCTGTGCCACGGTCTCGAGTCTGCCTCGAAAAGCAGCAGTTGACTATCCCGATGTCACCGTAAAGCGATGTTTCGATGTCATTCAATATCATCGCCTACTAGATAATTATCGGAGTATTTCTCTTCAATGGTGTCAAGCAAAATACCACCTGAGCACCTCGTTTGTAGGGGAAGAAAGCTTGATATCATTCCGGCTACTTGGAGAAGTCGCGACTGGAATCAAGTACTTGGTCTGCTATGACATGCCTAATATGTCACGTATTGAGGTGGAACTTGCGAAGCGTTTGTACTGCCTCATATTATGTGGACTTTGGTGAGTCTCACCAATGTTGATAGACCCACTGCTGACGTTACAGTACATGGTCCATATATGGTCGACCCTGCATCGGACTGCTCTCTCCTCAAGATAACATTCAAGCGATGAAACCTCTAGACTTGAACGACACCGAACTCGACCCGACCAACATCGACCCTGCAAACCCTTGGCATGGTGATACACTTACATATGTACCCGGCTTAAACTATCTCACTCACTTGTTCTACCTCTGGCATTCAAGCCAGCAGACGTCGCCCCTTTCTATACCTCATATCCAACAGCATATGACATATATCCAGCGGGCCCTCGACACTCTTCCCCCTTCTCTGCGGTGGCGAGGTGGGTTGTCTAGGCCACCAGGTAGCAACTTCGGAACCGATGTACAGACAGCCAATTTGTATATTACTCAGTTGCATATCCGATCGTCTCTGTTGGAACAGATGTATACCTTGTCGAAGTCTCTTCCGACCAGTCCGGCGCTTGATGGTCGACAAATGGGACATAGCCTGAATATACACAAGGATGAGATTCGCAAGCAGAGAGCTGAGATTGTGAAGGACTTGCTTGAAATTCTCTACCATATGAGTGAAGAGACCCTAGAAGCAAATGGGCACAGTAAGTACAAAGTGTTCAACATCCCAAGCTTACTTGCAAATCTCAGTCACTAATCTAGATTCTTACAAAAGGCTTGGTTCCCAAAGTCCGGGACATCGGCAGTGCTCTACTAGACGAAATGAGAATTGGAGACAGCCAGCTGAACAGCAGCGAGAATGATGGAAATGGTGCAATTGGTGGTCAGGAGGCAAGCTTGGATTTGAGAAAGCTATTGGAGAAATTGGAAAGACTTGACTTCCGGCCCTGGGATGATGGATATCAAAGGCGTTCGTTCATAGGCTCTAGCCCATTGGCAATGTAGACCGGGCGTTCCACTTATTAACAATAATCCATAATAATACAATTCTTCCTCCATGACCTATTAAGTAGTTAAGTCGGTAAACTTTTGTGCAGGCGAGAGTTTTTCGCAGTTGCGGAGTAAGTTCATACGGACCCGCAGATCGCCTAGCCAGTTCCATCCGAGTATTATGCGGCAGTCTGCTAGAGGCCTGCCCCCCTCCCCCACCCACCATTTAGTACATGGCTAGTAATGCAGAAGAAGTAAGTGGGGCATACATGGCCCAAAGTTCCCCAGCTTTAGATGTCTTCAGGGAGGTACTTCCGAACAATTTGCGAAACAGAAACAACGCATGGCAACATGCCAATCAACGAGCTCGTCCTCGCTGAGTTTCGACTGCAGATCTTCCATATCCACATCTGACTGTAGCTACCTTATGTAAGACGCTGCCTTCCTTTCCTTTAAAGAGTAGGGGTTTCAATATTTTTCTGCCCTCATACCCATTCGTTTGTTCAGCCATTTGTATCGACATGGTCATCAACTCAGAATCTCGACTTTCCACATCTCAAAACTCATACGATATCCCAATCATGGCTGAGACATCCATTCCCCATCTCCGAAAAACTAAAAACTCAAGCCAGCTCATTGTCAATGGCAAACCATTTCTCATGCTCGCTGGAGAGCTCCACAACTCCTCGTTGAGCTCAGCAAATTACATGTCGACGGTATGGCAGAACATGAAAGATGCCAACATCAACACCCTGCTCGGTTCCGTCACCTGGGAAATGATTGAGCCAGTTGAAGGCCAATTTGATTTTTCCGAGCTAGACAAAGTCATTCTTGGAGCGAGAGAGTACGACATGCATCTCGTGCTCCTCTGGTTCGGCTCTTTCAAGAATGCCCTGAGCACATATGTGCCCCGCTGGGTCAAAAGGGACGTCAAACGTTTCCCAAGAGTACATGTCTCTGAGGCTGGCTCAGTGATGAGAACAGAGGAACTACTTTCTCCCTTTTGTGAAGCTGCCTGGACAGCTGATGCGAAAGCTTTCTCGGCCCTGATGACGCATCTGAAGGAGCTCGATAGCAAACACAGCACGGTCCTGATGGTTCAAGTTGAGAACGAAACAGGTCTATTAGGAGATTCGAGGGATCGCTCAAATATCGCAAACAAGCTATTCAAAGAACCGGTTCCTGCACATCTCATCACTCAACTACAGTCTCTGCACACTGATGACTTGCATCCTTGTTTTTCGAAACGACATCCTCATTTCTCATCTCTAGAAGCTGGGAAAGCAACATGGAAAGAATCATTTCCCGTGGGCCCAGATGCAGACGAAGCGTTCATGGCATACCACATCTCGCGATACGTCAACCATGTAACCACAGCAGGCAAAGCTGCATACTCCATCCCGCATTACACCAACGTCTGGCTCAATTTCGACGACCCCACAGTTCTTGACCTTCAAGGTCTTCCTCCAATCGTTGGCGGGGGCTCATCAGCAGGAGCCTATCCCTCTGGTGGCCCAGTCCCACACACATTTGACATCTGGAAGATTAACACCCCAGCGCTCGACTTCCTCGCTCCAGATCTGTATTTCCACGACTACGAAGAGGTATGCAAACAATACACCCATGCCGGTCAACCACTTTTCATCCCCGAACAACGCCGCGATGAGCGAGGTGCTCGAAGAGTCTGGCTCGCGTATGGGACTTATGCTGCGATTGGAACAAGTCCTTTCGGCATCGATTCTCTCCTAGCCAAAGACTCGCCAATCACAAAACACTACGGACTTCTTAGCTCCATGAGCTCGTTCATTCTCGAGACCCAAGCAACTCGTCCGGAAGACATCATGGGATTTTTCTTCGACGGGAAGGAAGATACCGCTGTGGAGCCGAAATGGGAGCGCACCTTTGGAGAGTTTACAGTCACTATCCAGCGATCCTTCGTATTTGGCAAACCAGGTCCCGGAGCCGGCATGGTGATCCATCAAGGCGATGGCAAATTCCTTCTTATTGGCTGGGGATTCCAAGTCGTGTTCTCGAGTCCGAACCCAAAGGCTACTTTCACAGGCATTTTGTACTCGGAGGAGAAGGAGGTTGTGGATGATGGGAAAGGAGGGAAGATCTTGAAGACGGGGAGAGTACTGAATGGTGATGAGACGAGGAGTGGGGCATTTATGATCATGCCGAATGAGGATCCTGATTATGGAGGGTTTCCTATTGCTGTTACGATTCCGTGTCGGACAATGGTGGCTGAGGTCGAAGCCTATTCGTTGTTTGAGGAAGAAGAAGATTTCTAGACTGGTTTGCTTTCCAATTAATCAATGAAATTATGGCAATTAGCTAAACTATAGAGTCTATCTGGCGTACGTCTATGTTCATTCAACAATTTGACTCGGTACTTGAAGGGAATCCCAAAGTCGAAACGGTTTTCAGCAAAAGAATTTCTACTTCTTTTTACGTGTCGCATCTCAAATTGAAGGCAAGTCTATTTAGTGATCCACTTGTACTTTTTGTGACTACCTAAAGAGACTCTCTCTCATGGCTGCTGTGTTCTTCCAAAGCAAATTGCTTGCTTCTGGAAGAAAATTTTCTTTTAGTGTCATTTCAAGAAAACCTGGACAGATTGGGCATCACATGTTGCTGTTCCACCCAATGCAAATGCCAAGACCGATATGAAAAAAGGAAAGAAATCAAGGTTCACCGAGCACCTTGCTTTGGCGCCTCGCCCTTGGCCTTCGCAATGCGACTTCCAGGCTTTCCTCTCTTTCCGCGACGAAAGGATGACGGAACCTTAACCTGAACAGCAACCAACTCCGCAGCGTCGAAGACAATCTTGGCCTCAGCATGAGCCGCCTTGGTCGGATCACCCTTCTTCTCGGAGCGAACAGCAAGATAGGTGATGCCGGTTCCAGCTTTACTCTCCTTCTTGCTTGCCAACCACTCCTCGGCATTCATTTCATACTTCTCCTTCACCTTCTTATCAGCCTCTGCTTTGGCCTGCTGATCCTTCTGCAGCTTCAACTTCTTGGTGAGCTCCAATTGCTCCTTGGCTTTCGTCAACTTTTCGGCCTCGGCCCATCGAGTAGCGATAAATTCCTCCCATCTCACAGCTGATCCCCAAGGCTGGATGCGGATATCAGCAGGATCAATGTGCTCACCAGCTGCTTGTTGTCTCTTGGTCTTCTTCCTAAGAGTTGGTGCCGATAGTCTCAACTCTTCCAATCCCGGCAGGGCCTTCGTAACATGACCAACAACGAGATCAATTCTCTCCTTGTCTGCCATACCTCTCATTCCGCTGGGAGTGTAGTTCTAAAACTCGGCATTCGGTCCTTGGAAGATAGTGAGATGATGGAGGTTTGGACAGACTTTGTTGAGAATTGTCGTATAGATTGGAAGGAGCTCGCAGAGTCCAATTGGACACAAACGGGGCACCTTTCCTGCTTCTGCAGTCTTCCAGAATCCCTCGACCTTGACAGCATTGATAAGGGAGGCTTTCTCAGGACCGATTTGACGCATGAATTGGACAAGTGGGTCGCGACGGAGGAATGAATTATGTTCGATATCACCACCAAACATCTCCTTGATTGCTAATTGGATCTTGCCATTTGACATAGGGGTTCCATCGGGGTATGGTAGGCCAGGAATCAAGTGGCTGTATCTGCTCAAAGCGTTGTACTCGTGAACACCTCGACCGTTGGTGAACGGCTCCTGGCCACGAGTATCGAAGACGAATGTATTGGAGTAAAGGATGGGTGTTCCAAGTTCATTCAGCTTCTTGCAGGTGCGCAAGAGCGTTAGACCAATTAAGCCTGTTGTCTTTGAGATCGACATGTGCGTGACCTTGGCTGGGTGCTCGCCACGCTCCTGGAGCAGGTGGTGGATGACGGTACCTGTGACTTGATCGACGGTGTCTGGCAAGGCCCAGATGCCCACGTATGCTGTGCTCTTAGCTAGGCCATTCGATAGCTGAGCCAAGTCCTCTGCCGTAGCAAGAGTAGACCAAGTATACTTCAGGACTTCAGGAGATCCATCATATTTTGGAAGGCACCCTTCACTGTATCCAACCTGGCGCCGACCCTCCCATTGGTATCCTCTCAGCGTGATCTTTGTTTGAGGGACGATGTGACTTAGGTTGTACCGAATCGGTCCTGGTACAATACCATCTGGTCTGAGGAGGAAGTACTTAAGGACTTTCTCAATGATATCTAGAAATGAAGATTATCAGCATGGTTCTAATGACAGAATTCTGAAGGCTGGAGCTTACCACTGCCAAGGCTCATGAAGGGAAATACTTTAACAGGGTTTTCAGCGCCTGTGCTGATGGCTGCCTGCTTCTCTTCACCAGCCTCGGAAGTTTTCTTCATATTGACCACGGTTTCAATGATTTTCTCTCCATGATTTGGCTTAGAGGTGGATGTCTCATCAGCTGGAGTGTCCTTGAGCTTCTCTCCCTCACTGGCTTGGGAAGCATTTGTCTTGGACTCCTTGGTTTCCATTTTGACTACGGCCGGAGCGCGAGCCGTCAACTCTGCTCGGAGCAACTTCAGTTTCTCATCTTGGGTCAACTTGGGTTTAACCAAGTTTGATGGGATTGTAGAAGTGGACATCTTGTTTACTTGTCGATTGACGACCAAGAATCGAAGATTGGACACGGCCAAAGATGGTGTCTTGAGAATGAGATTGAAGAGCGGATGTTATCGTGGAAGGGGGGTTGATTCAAAGTATGAAAATAGTCGAAGCCTAAGTGTTGTAATGCTTGAATATTGTCGAGTTGCAATCTAATATTGTGGAATCGAAATCCAGATCTCGAGATGTGGGTGTCGAGGAAGGATGATAGAGGGGGTGGAGGGGAACGAGGTCAAGTTTATATAAAGAATGTATGGCGAAGACTCGAAGCGAAGCCATCCATGAGGAGCTAAAAGACGATCCCGAGTAGGCCAATGAATGGGTTCGTTTCACTCAAATGTCGCAGCAGAAAGTGTGCTCGCGCTGAGTTGGAGCGGCAACGAAGCAGCTCGCTTAATTCACTGCTTCAACTTTATAAGTGGTCTACACCCCCTCGACGGCGTCATGGTGACAGCCATGCGCCGATTAATTCTCCTCAGCTACTACCGGAGGCATGATTGGTTCCTCGGCCGGTTTGGTTCCCATTTATTGCCCCCTAGTACTGTACATGTGAATGCGTCCAGACGGCTCGGTTACTGAAAGCAATTGTAGCAACCTACCCGACCGAGCGTTGTCATCAATCTTGTAGGAGTCAGTGACAACGTGGACTGCGACATAAAGTGAGTTAGCCTGTATTAATGCCGGAAATCTGCATCCCTTCCTGCTCTATACAAGCCAAGCGATTCCATTGAATGGGGAAATTATATATTTCAGCAGAGAACTTGGATGGGCTGCTGTCACGTCAAATCATTCACCCAATAATTTTCGTAGGAAATTCTAGCTCTTATTTCTATGGCTATAGCGCTTGTTGGCTGCTCTTGAGGCCTCGAGGGGTAAGTCTCGACGTGGCTGCTCCGGATTGCCAGCCCCTCCTTTGCTGAATGAATTGGGTGAGACTAGGGAGTTTTCCTCCAGCATCAAGTGAAATCATATTCACAAAGAAACTTTTGTCAATGTATAAATTCAATTTTCCGTTGGCCAGGATTCGCCTGCGTGCCATAGCGGTGAAGTGACTAGGACGCTTGCGAAAAAACAAACGCCCTCTGAGATTAAGCGAGGATCAAAACAAACCAAACAGGTCAAGTGACACGTCATGGGTCAGATTTCTGGAGTGAAGAGGAACAGCAGTCGGGTTTGTCCGACATTCTAGACCATTCACTATATAATGCCAGACCTTTGAAATTTCCGAGTCTTGGAAGTGCCGGGTTTGAGGTAGCTATTCTATCATCTCGATTATTGTAGGATTGCACGATGAATTATGCAGCTCCTCGTGGGTTATTTTAAAGTCGGTGCGTTTTCGTCAAGAGATTGTCGAACTCAATTTGGACATTTTTGTCTTAAGAAGATTGTGACTAGTGAAGGAAAGGGTATTGGTTATCTTACCTTTAGGGCTCGGATTAAAACTAGCAAACGAAGAGATGGAAGATCACGAAGGTCAGTTCCATGCGAGAAAAAAATACATTGCTTGCAGAAAAAACACTTTTAGTTCCCAGGCTACCATGCCAACTGCGCTACCAAAGAAAAAGACACGATGAAAAGTGCAATGCCCCCGCAAATTCGGACTGCCAGATGTCGAAGTCCTTCCTCCAGTTGACTCGAAGACATTCCTAGGATCGTGGAGAGAAAAAAGACTAGCGCCGAACAAACTGAACACCCAGCTAGTCACCAGAGGAAACCTCACCAAGAGAATCTAGGACATCTCTTCACGCTTCTTCCCACTAGCGCCTCTCCACTGCTTGCCAGTACGGAACGAAGCATTAGCAAAGGGTGCTGGCTGGTCACCACCAACCGTCTCCAGTCTCAACACCTTTCCATACTGGTCACCGCGGGCAGCGATAACTCCGTTCCATCTCAGGGCATCTCCTTATGGTCGTGTTTGGTCGGCAACCTTGGGAACTAGGATACCACTAGCCTGTCAGGTCTCCTCAGACTCTTCCTCATACTCGATTCGGTATGTCGGGCCATTCAACTCAACTTCCTGCAGTGTTTCCAGAGCCTTGAACATATCACCGATGACTCCATCTATTCGCTTCTCCTTATTCTTAGCCAGTGCTCCGGACTTATCCACACTCCAAGCCTTATCCTTTGCTGCCTGATAAATGCAGAGATACTCGAGGTTTGGGCAGTACTTTGCGAGAATCATAGCTTGGACAGGTAAGATGTGAATGAGGTCGATGGGTGGTAATTGTGCCGATCCTCCGTTAGATGCAGCATAGTTGATGGAGCCCTCAATTCTCAGCCGAGTAATGAACGCGGTGTTCTTCGGTCCAATGCGACGGAAGAAAGAGGCCAAGGGATCCTCATGGATGAAGCTACAATGGTGTTGATCCATTGCAAACATTAAGTCAACGGCCATCTGGGCCGCAAGGGTGGGAAGTGGTCTGGTGGTTGTGTGTGCGCCACAAGTGTCCACGACAAACATGTTGCCTCCGTAAAGGATCTCGCAACCCAACTCGTGGATACTCCTACAAGCCTGCAGCATTGCAACTCCGATGATGCCAGTAGTCTCTTCAGATGTCTTGTGCACCACCTTCGAAGGATAGACATCACGTTGCTGGAGATATCTCTTGGTGATAGCGCCTGTAGCATTGTCCTTGTTGCTCGGAAGCTCGAACAAGCCGACCAACCCTGTTGACTTCGCGGTACCGTCCTCAAGGCACTTTAGATCACCCTCTGAAGCCCCGGTGGACCATGAATGTTGTAAAATCTCAGGTGAGCCATCGTAGTGGGGGAGATTTTGCTCGTCACAGCCAGATTGTCGACGGCTTTCCCACACATACTGGTCGACAGAGACAACATTGATCGGGCGGAAAGTATACAGCTCATACTTGACCATAGAAGGTACGATGCCATCCAGTCGGATAAAACAGTAGCGTAGGATATTCTTACGAACCTCCAATGCATCTACTCCATAGTTAGTTTGTAGTATCGGTAGCTAATCTCAGAAGAAAGTGGGGGTGGTGGGTGGTTGAAGCTCAAAGTGCTGATGCTGATGAATTTGAATATGACTTACCAACACCATGAGCGATTCTATAAGCTGCGGTCTCCTTGATGTCAATGAGCGAAGGGACTACTTTGGCCGTATCACCAGTAGTTCTCTTTGCTTTATCGCCAACCTTCTGGTCTTTTGCGCTAGGGCGGTTTGTCTTCTTGGCGCTGAGCTCAATTCGACGCTGGAGCTCTGCTCGCACCATTTTCTTTCGCTCATCGTGGGAATGATATGGGCCCATAATGGTGAGCATAGGGCGATGTGGTTAGACTTAGGTAGTTAGGGTATGTCTGAATTCAAAATGTCGAGAGTAGTGTGCTTGAGAATTGAGAGAGAGCTTGATGCGAAGGGAACTTGTTGTGACAAAGTCACTAGGAAGGATGTTGAGTAAAGAGGTATTGAGAAAGGAGGAAGGATGAGTTCGATGATGTCGAGTCGAAGTCGAGATGTGGTGTGTCGAGAAAGGAGGATGGAGGACAATGGAGGGCAAAGTAGGGGGGTATATATATAGATTCTGGACACCAATCTCGAAGCGAGGCGGACGATGAGCCATCTTCCCAGACGACAAAACTATAGCCCGATTAGACTATTCATTTGGCTCCATTCACTCCATTCGCATTCACGCGGTGTGTTGATTGAGCAACAAAGCTATTCGCTTAAATCACCCCGACATATTCTTCACATCTGCGACCTGAATACCGCGTCATTGGCAGCTCAATAGGCTGATCGCTTCAGCAGATTGAATATTGAGAACAGAAACTAGACCTAATAGGGCTTCGCAGCTGCTACCCTTTACTTCATTCACCAACCTACCGCGACTTGGAGAGAAAGCTAGGCAACTCGCTTACAAGACACTCCATCGCCCTGCCAGTCCTATCGTGCGTTGAAGACGGCGCATGATTCAAAAACCTCTTCCCCTTCCTCTCATGTCGCAGCGACCAGAATCGGGAAGCAATTGGAACCCATTCACCGGACAACAACCTCGCCAATGAATTCTGCCATGGCCAAGTTCACAGTTGTTGGAGATAATCTTACTTTATGGACAAGCGGTAGACTTATTGCCAGCAACCGGTCGCATGTAGCAAGGAGATTACCGGACACGAGACTCTGGGCCCTGGCTGCTACCTGCAGCCTCCATAGATGGAAAACACGCAGGGATGTCAGCCCTCTTATATCCCAAGCTGCTCAGGTATGCCATCCTCCCTCCTCACCCTGCCCACCTTGGTTTGCACAAACAGCTATCGGCATCTGACCTCATCACGCACCAATCCGATCACAAAATCATGTCACATCTATCTCTTGCCTTGTGGCATCAAATACCATTACATACCAGCTGACAAGAGGTTCCTGCTGATCTATCTAGGTAGCAGACAAACCAACCGCTTCGAAGGACCGAGCCAGCGCAGTAGCTTACAAGCTTGCTAGAAAGTTCGAAAGTAAGCATCGTAGGTGAAAGAGAATGATGGATTGGGGAGGTGTGCATAGGGCGCAATTGAGATAAACTTAATTTACTGGGAGTCCGGACTGCAAAACAAAGCAACGGTGATTCATGGCTGAGAATAGGATAAAATTGAGTCGGCATCGAGGATGAGTCCGCTTTTTGCGGGAAGAGAAGATCAAGAGAGACAAAGAGCAGTATGCGTTCAAGATATGTGGTGCAGATCAAAATGAGTAAGTAGACACTTCTGAGCCCCGAAGCTTGACCGTTCCCCTACCCAAGTCGAAAACTCTTTTTCCCAGCCCCTTTCATGAACCGCCACCACCCCTCTCCCCAACTGCTCCTCACTAAACTCCCTTTCTCGCCCTCTCCGAATTTTTCCCCATCTCCCTTCTCGGCCTGAATCTCAAATGTCCATCCCTGCTCACCAGCAGTAGGGAAGATCCTCTGTACACGCTCCCACACATTATCCGCGGTCTTTCTCACAAGTAACATGAAGACATCCCCCTTAACTTGCCCCAGTACTAGGACTTCATACTCACTCTCGCGGTCGCAATGGTCCCGACTAGCTCCCTGCTCCATGGTTGAAGGTATAGGCGTCCCGCTCTCAAGCTCCGGCACGAAGACCTCGCGATTCGCGAGCGACCCATCCTCCATCTCAATACTCAGCATGCAATATTGATCCTCGAAGTGCACTTCTCCAGCGGCGGAAGCACGATGCGGTGCAATACTCACACGCGCGCTCCATGCTTTGATATGCATAAACGGACTGAACCACCCATCCACCCACACACCCACACCCACAGCAGCCACATTCAAATTCTCCTGCCCACTGCAGAGCCCCTTCCAATCCACCAAGTGCCCGCTCACCTCTCCATCCGCACATCCACCTCAAAGACCTCCGCACCACCCTCCTGATCACCTCCTCGGTCAATCGACTCCATAAATGTCCCCTCACCCATCCCATAATCCCATTCCACGCCACCCAGCACCCCGCACCAAGACCAACTAGGCAAGCCCTCGATGCGTATATTCCTATCTCGGAATTTATGCGTCCACATCAAGCCTAGGAGGAAATTCCTCTTAGTGTACATGCTCGTTAATTGAGACTTAGATCTCATATACCCCAGAATTGGTACTCCCCAGAGATGCCACATCCCATACTTTCCCATTCCAAATTCGCCCAAGATCCCCAAAAATGCCTTCAGACGGTCCGCATCATGACTCAAATTCCTCAGCGAATACCTTGCAATATGGATATACACATCGTACGCCCTCCCGCTGTACGCAGCAGGCGTAGGGAACATTCCGATCCGCTCACCTACTTTCCCAGGCGGGATGGTGTAATACCTCTCCTCGAACTTCTGGCTAGGGAGGTCATGCATAGCTTTGTAAGGGAGAGAGAGGGCTTCATAGCAGCACATCCCATGGCATTCGAAGTAGGTCTGGCAGGTGTTGAATATGAGGCGTCGCGTGGCGAGGATGCCTTCTTGGTAAGTCCAGCCGCGGGAATTCCAGCGGGAGGAGTTGACAAGTTGGTCAATTCGCTGGATTCCTCGCAAGTAGCTCTGGCCTATCTGAGCTTCTGATTGTTGCTGTCTGCGCTGGTTCCCGACACCCGGAAGACCGTATGATGGATCGTCCCCCGCAGCAGCGATGATCGTGAGCTGAGAGTTCCGGTAGATTGAACCCATTGCTTGCAGCTGTGTGGCTGTCTCGCTTTTGTTCCCCTGGTTGATGCAATAGCGATCGATCCAGAGATATCGAAAGCCGAGCTCCAGTGTCACCACTAGAGCGTCTTCAATCGTACGGGGTAGCTGAAGTGGCAGTTGACCTGTAAATAGTGATTCAGTTTCGTCTGTCCCCCATAAATAGCTCAGGGTGACATATTCCTGGTTCGAAGCTGGGACAATTGTCCTCGTCTCACAGTCGATGAGCCGCAAACTCGAAATAGGCCAAGAGCGGGGGTTGCATCTGTCTGGATGAAGTTCTTGACATATTTGTAGCCACTCCTGGACGACCTCGTAATCTATACGGTCTGATTCAATCCTCCTGGTGGGTGTCTGAGGATGGGACTGCGAGGCGAAATATCGGGCACCACTAAAACTGTTGTGGCACTGGACTTTCAGTACATTAGCATCGGAGATTCGAAGTAACGGAAAGTGATCAAGATCGGCATCGGATATCTGGAGTTGGATATATCCATTGGCAGACGACTCAAATGGCCCCAATGAAGCCAGGAATTTACAGAACACGCAAGAATCGTTGGCAAGGGCATGTGGTTTGAGAGTAATTGTTTCTTCATATTGAGGTCCAGAAGACCAAGGCAGCCTGAACATGGCATCGAAGTCAATCTCTGAGCACTGGCTGCATAACCTGGACAAGGCTGGCCTGCTACTTTTCTGGCGAAGCCTAGAAGGCGGTGCTTGACGTTTTGGAGCCATTAAATTTCATGCATGGTACGAAGTGAGGTCGGAAAAGCACCAAGTAAATGAAGCGAACAAGGCAGGACGCGAAGTGATGGAAATGAAAGAAGCTGTAAACTCATGTTAAGGTAAGACCGAGAGATGTTGTGCGCCTCACGGCTGACTTACCTAATCCATGTCCCATGTCTCCAAACTTATCACAGGATTGGCTAGACCTTTTCTAGTGAAGAAGCACCATGCCCTGATATTGTAGAACAGGGAAACGTGAGGAAACGTATTCACAGATCATAGCATAGCTGTGTTTCTCGAGATAATTTGATATCTCAACCTTTGCTCTGGTCCTCAATCACCTGCCTCAACATGGCTGTAGCCCGCTGCGCATCAACCTTCCCATCCACATCCAGCCTCATCATCTTTCCAAGCAAGAAGTTAATCTTACCCGTTTTGCCAGCGAGAATCTCTCTGACGGTCTTGTCGTCTAAAACGCTCCTAGCCAGAGCCTCCATCTCTTCATTCGACAATGGGCTAAACCAAAGTCCTTCTTGGTCGATGATGGCTTCAACAGTATCCCCCTTTCCATCAAGTCCGTTCTCGAACAAACGGGCTAGGACTTTTTTCGCGGTCTTGCCTGTGATTCTATCCCTATCCAAGTAGCTAAGAAGAGACGCGAGACTAGAGTGTGGGATAACGCAACCCCCCTCGCTCGTCATCTTGAGAGGGTTCTCCTCGTCGGCGTTGGGGCTGGTCAAGCCGCCCATCTCATGCAGTACCCAATTACCACAGAATCTGCCTGCTGTTGCCAGATCCACCTCGGGAGACTTGTATTCGTCCACCACCTTGCGGAAGTATTCTACTCGTCCGCCATCGTTCAACAATACCAACGACATCGCATCCTTGACAGTCAATCCGTATTGCGCAACCAAAATGTTGACCTCTTCATCTGGCAGGACGCCTAGTGTAGCTTCGAGGTGATCGAGTAGGTCTTGTCCGATGACAACTGGGCCAAGATCTGGATCTGGCATGTATCTGTAATCGACCTCTCCTTCTTTTCCTCGTAGTCGTTTCGTTTCTGTGCTTCCAATGGTCCATCCTCTAGTTTCCCCCTCGATAACACCTCCAGACTCAAGTAACTTGATTTGACGATCCCTCTCTGCAATGATCGCATCCTCAACAGCCTTGAAGCTGCTCAGGTTCTTGACCTCAGTTCTCTGCCCAAGCCCCTTGACACCAGCATATTCATGACTCTCCTCGGTATCCCGCCTCCTTACCGAGACATTGACATCAGCTCGCAGACCTCCTGACTGCATTCCCAGGACACAAGCATCTACAGCATTGAGCAAAATCTGTACCTTACGGACTAGTGCAGCCGCTGTACTCGGATGGTGAATCTGCGGCAGGGTGATGATTTCAATTAACGGAAGACCCACACGATTGAAGTCCAATAAATGTATGTCTCCTGGCTGTGCTATTGTCTTGGCTGTGTCCTGTTCCATCTGTATCTGCTTGATGCCAATCCGAACCTGTTCTCCATCCTCCTTAGCAATTCCATCATGAGCGTACAGTGTAATATATCCGTCCTTCGCAAAGGGTTCGTAGTACTGTGTAATTTGGTACCCGGACGGCTGGTCCCAATGGAAGTAGTGCTTTCGGTCAAATCGACTTGTTCGTTGTATGTTGCAGTTCAGTGCTAGAGCAGCTCGCAATGCCGGTATCAGGGTCTCTTTCTGAAAGGTGGGCTGGGAGCCAGGCATAGCCACATCGAAGAGTGCAACGTGGGTATTCGGTACATCATTGATGGTGGAGGCGGCAGAGGAGAATAGTTTTCGGGCAGTATTCAATTGAGCGTGTATTTCGATTCCAACAGTCAATTCCCACTCATCCAGCGTCTGATTATCCTTATTCGACTTCCTCGCAGCCTCTGTCTTCCTGATCTTTGCCTCATCCTTCAACTGCTTTCGAAATGCGATTGGGGAGCCTGCCAAGCTCGAATCTGTACTCGTCTGCGTCGTGTGATGTCTTTGGGAGCACACAGATTTTGCAGTCTGCCGGCCATGTCTCAGTTGTCGCAGACATCCAGTGGAAGGTAGTTGGCCCCCAAGGAGGTATCTTCGAAGGACGATTGGGGCGATTCGTGCCATTGGCTTTGGTTAATTGCCCTCAACGCAATTCGTACACGCTCAATTGGATGCGACGCAAGATGCCGGGCAACGATATATGTCAACTTCAGGATTCGGACGTTGTCGGCCGTGGCGGTGGATGAGGGTTGGGTTGGATTACCCGATTCGAGGAGAGCTGCAGATTGGTGGGAGGTTCGGGCGATGACAAGGAGGTGGTGCGGTACGCAAATCAGTCAATTGGCGGAGCGTTTTTGGATGGTCGAGATACGGCCCAGAGGATTGTAAAGCTGCTAGTGTAGCGGGAACGTTTGGATGAGTTGTGTTGTTTACACTGAAGACGGGGAAGAGAAATATCTCTGGAGGAGACGCGAAGTTCGAGGGAGTGACGGGAATTCCTCGGCTCTTCCACTCGGGCCGGGCCAGGTCTTCCGTCTGCTCACGTGAAACTCCTGCGTCGTGCCTCTCCCTCCTCGCTTTTATATCCTCATCCTCATCCTCATCCTCATCCTCAACATAAACACATATTTACATGCTTCTATATATCTTCAGCCCTGCCATACAAGTCCCCAAGTGTTTGATTTCCCACTCGGCTTGAATCACCGCATGCCATCTATGCCTTACTTCCTCCTATGTCCATTGGCCAGTAGCAAGTACCTCCAGACCCCCCTCAGCAGAGTCAATACTCGGTATTACAACAGTGGGTTGCATCGTCCTCCATCGCATCTCCGCATTGGTAGCCATAAAGCCCGTCACTCCTGATCGACCGGTCACACAGGATTGTACAGTATGTTACGGTACAGTGCAGGGCATCCTGCATGCTCTGGTGAAGATTTTCGCAATGCTGCATCGGTAGTGGTGGCATGTGTTGGGCATACATTGGCTGTGCCCAAGCAGAGCCGGGCCACGCAGCTTGACGTGTCAGTAGAAAAAGGTGTCCATCGCCCCGTTGCAGTCTGGAGTCAGATGCACGTTGGGTCTAGAGTTGTTGAGAGTGAGTCTTAGTCCCACTGTTGCACTGCAAGATTGTGTTTGTACTTATCTTGCATCTGTTTCGTTTCTTTTTGATTTGGTGTTGTCGTCGTCGTCCCTCTTTTGATCGCCTAGGTCCTCCGCTACTCCACAATCACTTGCATCGGTCAAAGGTATCGAGATCAAATCTCCCTCCTCCTCCGGACGAATAGACTCGACACAATCCTCTCTGTTGTTGGGAGGCGATTCCCTGGACCCTGGTCGTGGAAACTGTTTACGCTGGATGAATATCACGACCGCTCAAGCAAGATTGTAGCAAACTTCAAGGTCCTGGCCTGCCATCTACCCCTCAAACCTGGAAACCTTGAACCTGTTCCCATCCTACTCTTCAATCCAACTGGCTCATCTCATAGTTTTGTTAGTTTGCTTTGAACGAGTGCGTCCTTGTTGTCTGACCCTCTCGCTACCCGAATCCTCCCAGGTAGACTCTCGTTTGCTTTCCCTGATCCTTGACATCCTCGGATCTCTACCAAGTCTTCCTTCTTGCACCAAGTATCATAGCCAGCAGCCATCGGCGAGCAGCAACTGGCAACCAACCTTCCCATCCCAACAAGATAACCTCTCGCCCAACAATACCACCACCAACAAACTCAACTCTCACTACAGCTCTAATCTTGTCCATCCATAACCTCGAAATACATTCCTCGTATCTGACCTCCAACACGGTCATCATCTCTGTCGGCATATCTCAAAATGGCCATGTTCCAGGATCTTGCCTAAGCTGCCACCCCCGCAGATCTCGTCGCACCCAGCCCCAGTCTACCCCCCATTCGTCACTTTCCTGGGTTGGCACGGCCTGGTTTGTCACCCCACTGGCTCTGAGCGAATCTCGAAACACGCCTGGAACGGCTGAACCACCAGAAAGGGGCGTCATTCTGATAATAGCACCAGCAGCTATATCGTCCTATATCAGCTCATATACTCCAGACGTTACCCCCCTCGATCATGAACTTCATCCTCCTCAACATCTCCGCTTCATCTGCATCGATCTCTAGTATTCTAGCATGCACAACCCGCATTTCGGGCCTGCATAAACAACGCACCAACACACCGCCAAACACCCGACTCAGTTCAGGTACGACCAACTTTAGCTCGGAGCTGTTTGCTATTATGTTTGCTTTTTCTACTATAGGATTAACAGCTGACGATAACAAGATTACGACGACAATTCGCAATGACAACAAAATATACCACTCCATCGGTTGAATCAATTCTGGAGGACTCCGAAGATGAATCGGGTGAAGAATTGAGAACAGACGGAGGTTCTGCGGACGCTAAACACCGACAATCGCGACAAGCACACGATACAGTCATGAAAGCAAACATGGGAAGGGAGCGGGAGAGGGAGAGGGACAGAGAGAGGCCAAGGAGGCATAGATCAAGCAAGCACACATCGAAAGGGAAATCGAAGAACATTGGGGTGAAGAGGGCTAGCGGTCTATCCAGAGAAGAATATGAGGAGTCAAGGCTGCGGCATAGACATGGACATGGACATCGAAGCTCGAGCTCAACATCTTCATCAGAAGAAGAGGAGCAGGATGATCATAGGGCGGTACTGGCAGCCAGGTCTCGATTGACATCACCATCAATGGTGTCAAACTTCACGACACAAACAACTGCCACAAACAAGTCAAGCAGCTCCAGTGGAAGCAATTCCACTGTCACACAAGCGTCAATCACGAAGCGATCAAGTCTTGGAAAGAAACCTGACGTTGAGGAAGCAGGAGAGCCTCCAATGTCACCAGCCGTACCAGATCCGCCAAATGTCTTCGCATTCTTGGACAAGGAAGGATCACCAGAGGCTGAGGAGGAGGATAGACAAGAGGATACAGTCAACCAAGATGAGGAAAGCTCGGAGAGTGATGAAGATCAAACGCCCCAGTGGTCGCCGAATCGCATGAAGAGCGCATACATCGAAGCTCCGTTGCCATCACATATGAACCAAAGCGCTAGTGCATCTTCATCAGCATCAAGCAGCTTCCATGGAGATGACAACGCCTCTGAGCCGGCAGTGGATGGTGATACCGACCGGAGCAGTAGCCCAGAAAGAAGCGTTGATGGGCACGATGAAGGACCTGAGCCGCCTCCAACAGATCAAGCATCAGAAAAGATCGCATCGCAAATAGCAGCTGCTCAGGAACGTCAAAATGTTCATGGATCCATGCAGCAATTCGGAACTCCGAACATGCCTCGTGGCAATACTCAATTACCTCACATCCCATCGTCGGCATTGAGTTCAAGATATCAATACCACATGCAACAACGTCCACTTCCACGGGCAGAAAAGTTGCCAGTGACGGGATACGAACTACTCGCCTCGCGTTTGTCAGCGTTCTCTGGTAGCGACAGCGAGAATGGAGCACGGATCAAACCAATGTACAGAAAGTTCGAGGCATTGAATCATAGACTACTGCTCCATCTCCAAGATGAATTGAGCGAACTGGAAGAGCAACTGCACCGCCTCGACCATGCAGACACGCAATCAAGAAGGACGGACCGTCAGGGATACATCATCCCAGCCTCACGACGTCTAGCAGCCCAAGCTGGCGGAGAACTGCAGTGGCACAAAACAGATGTTCTAGGCAAGATTGGATATAAACTAAACCAATACAGTACGTCCCCCTGACGCCTCGAACACTTCTTAACTGACGAAACCACAGACCAAGCCCTCTCCTCATTCAACAGCACTCAATCCCTCACCCACCCTGATCTAGAAGACATTGAGCACTACCGCACCTACCTACAAACCGAACAACCCATCGCAGAAGCGGAAACTCATTTCCTAGATCCAACAGACGATCTCGTCTCAATCTACTCGGAAACCCTTGCACCTCCCTCCTATCTACATTCCTCACACGCTCCTTCATCTACGGTCTCATCCTCAGAAGACTCATCACAAGTCTCGTCCTCAGCCGCATGTTCTGCGCCTATGCCCTCTCCCATCTCCACACCACAGCCTGAACACCAACCTATTCTACCAGGTCTTGCTTCTGCTATCGCGATCTCAATTCTCGTCCCTATCCTCACTTTCTCTGTCATTCCTGGTTTCATGGGGAGGTTGACTGTTGCTCTGCTAGTAGCCACTTTCATGGTTGGCGCCTTGATACAAAGTGGCATTGTGCAGAGACATATGTTACTTGGGACGGAGAGTTTGACGTGTGCGAGTATTTATGTTGGCGTTATGGTTGTCATTGCGGGGATTATTGCTTGATGGGGCGATGACTGTACGATTTCCGACCTGACTTTGCTTTTTGGGAATAAGTGGGGGGCATATGAATTGTCACGAGGATATTGGGAAGTTTGGATTTTGTGTCGCTTGGCGTTGGTTGGAATTTGTGATACCCCCTCTTGCAAGAACCTTTATTCGTTCGTTCTGCGCAATTCAATCTGGAAGGAATGACTTTGGATGGGAATGGATAAATTTCTGAAATGTTGTCGTTGTTGGTGCAGGTTTTCCAAGCCTATTCATGTATATCACACGTTTTCATACAATATCTTATTATTAGTAACCAGCTTCATTCGTGACTTCTTGTTCGCTTTGATGGATACTGGATTTCCATCAACACACACCTCGTAGAATTTGTCTCACTGACAAAGGGACACCTGTCTAGCAAACCAACATATTCAGGTTAGATGTTACACATGCGATTGACGTCCCTTGCACCTCGAGTCTCTTTCCCAGCTTGTATCTGAAAGTCGCAAGATTCTCTTGGAAATTTACACTCCTTACTGAGTAACAATTATTCCCGCCAAAGCATTTATTTCATCGTGGTTGTGCTTTGCTTTAGAGGTTGTCTTTAGCTTCCTCCTTGTTCAACCACATGAGCATTTGCCAAAGTGCCTCTCTTTTTCGACTTGAGTTCACGTTTACATTCCCCACCTATTGGCCATTCCTTTTTCCTTAGTCTCTTCATTCACGTGCCTGGTCTATTCCTCCCAAATTGAGCGGTTCGTCCCTAATCTCGCTTGAATATTTACTCCGAAAGCCGGCTCCCTTTCCCTAAAACACCACTCAAATAAGGCAAACACGTCCTAATCGGTCCTTATTTGAACTATCTGCCTAATTACCTGGAGCGTAAACAGCCTCCTCGACGCTAGTCCTAAAGTCGTCTAATTTGAGAACTTAGGCTTCAACAACTCACTTCGAGAAGTATATTATCCTCTATCTTTTCCTCTCGAGACGTTCCCTCTTCTTTCCTTCTACAACAAATAACACAATCTCGTTTGTCCTTCTGTCTTCCACTTCACTCCAACGTCACTTCGACCTTCATCATTCCACGCATCTTCTCTTCAAAGAAAGTACTCAAACACCAACAATCAACAATGAAGGCCACCAACTTCATCTCAAGCGTCGTCGGTGCGATGGTCCTCCTTGCTGGTGCGGCTCAGGCTATCACTGGTGAGGCTACCTACTACACTCAGCAGGGTGTCGCTGGTAGCTGTGGTGTCTATCATTCGGTATGTTTACTTTCCTCGCCCTTCCCTTCCCAATATACCATCCCTCCTCTCGCCCTCTTACAGCCCCATGTCTTCACCTTCACATCCCACCTCCCAACCTTATCGTAATATAAAGCTGAACACCAGCTAATACACCTCTTTTCACAGGACAACGACTACATCGTTGCCCTCGGTCCTGCCTGGGGACATAACACCCACTGCGGCGCTAGAGTCACCATCCGCCAACGAAACAATGGTCGTTCCGTCACAGCTATCGTTGCTGATACCGTAAGTCCCTCCTCGCGTTCCCTCCTCCCTTCTCTCCCCTTCCTACGAGTTCACGTTCGTTATACTGACAACAAACCTAGTGCCCCGGGTGCCCACAGACTAAGCTCGACGTCTCCGTCGGTATCTATGCTGCTCTCCAGGGCTTCGTAGGTCTTGACCCATTCCCTATTGAGTGGTAAGTAGAATGTCATCCTCACCTTTCAAGATATTCAAAACTGACACTTTCGAACACAGGAACTTCATCTAGGTGCACTCCTACCGAATTCGAAATCCTCCATACTCGCTCTCTCCTGCCCGTTTTCGGATGATTGGTCTGCTTAGCTGGGTTTGGTGGTGGATACTGGGTTGTTCTTTCATTTCTTGCTAGCGAGATTGAGAGGTGAAAGGGATGAATTGATTTCTTGCAATATCTTCTGACTTTGATTCGTGATTTTCCTAACTTCTGAGACAATTTTAACTTAAAGTGATTGCGGTTATTCATTTGAATTGTAAGTCCCTTAAAAAACCGAAATCTGAATGTTAGGAACTGAAGTTGAAATATTAACTCGTAAAGAGCGCTTTGAATCACCTTTGGTGAGTTTCTTTTTGACTCTGAAACACGAGGTTTATATGTTCAAGTTAGAGCTGCAACTTTGATTTAACATCCATGTTTGCCAGTCGGTTCATCTTGATCCTCCTTCATGATCCACCTAGATTTCCTTTCCTCTACCCTCAATTATAAAATCGAAAGTTATCACCCCAAATCGAGAACATTGAGCCTAACTGAGACTAGACTTTCCTATCAAAGAAGATATGGATACCTAGAGCAAGCTGACTTCGGCATTATGGGGTTTCCAACATCCCAAGCTGCAGTCAGGACATACATTGAGCCTCTTCAGCTGAGTGTCCCGCATCTACCCCGCCTCTGATGTTGACTCTCGCTTAACATGTCAGATGTCTTCGAGAGGGAACTTCGATGCAGAACCTCATAACCTCAGGCAACGGGTTGCTTAAACCTCTTGCAAAATCACAGATAAGATATCTGATATCTTATTTCGCGGAATGCTACGACATTTTAGTTGGTTCATCATCATTATTATTATCCCCCTATCTTTTTGATACCTAAAAAGCAAAATTTGAATTCCCACAACGCAAAAAGAGAAATCTGACACGGGAGCAAATGCAGAAAGACCCCCCTAACAATCTCCAGAAAAGAAGAATTGCCGTAAAAAGAAAATCCAAATTTTATCGGGTCCAAGACATTGAAATCTAATTTTCCTCCTTGGCCAACGCCTTGGCAGCACGCTTTTGCTTCTGCGACATGCGGAAAGATGGACGAGCAGCGGGCTTACCATCCTCCTCCCTACCAAATCCAGTACCAGCAAGTGCCTTTGTCCACAAGGGAAACGAAGGCACCCGGTCGAGATGAGATTGTTGTCTGGTTCGTCGTATGCCCCCCTTCACCTGATGCGTGGCCACGTTCAATGCCTCCTGTAGTTTTGTGCTTCTCATCACGCAAGATGTACTGCTCAAGTTCCTTCCTAGCAGCAGCATCTCTCTTCTTCTGCTCCTCCACCTCCAACTTGTGAGCGCGCTGCTGATCTCTCGCCTCCACGGCTCCCTCCCATCGAAGCGAACGTCCCCACTATTTCATAATCACCTCGTCAGACGGTACGAAATGGTAGTTACCAAGCTGCAATTCATGCAAGCAAGGCAATATATCAACAACTCCTCCAACGATACAATCAACTCGCTCTTCATCAGTGAGTCCCATCGCACCCTCGAGATCATCGTCCCCGAGCTCGTTGTTGCTGCCTTGATGAATGGTGATCTTACGATGGTGGGGACAAGCATTCCGGAGAATGGTAGCGTAGATGGGGAGTATTCTACTGAAGCCAATCGGGCGCTGGTAATTGTATCTCTCGCTCTCTTCAGCTGTTCGGAAGAAACCCTCGACGATCACGCTAGTTATGGCCGATGCATTCTGACGACCAATCTTGCGGAAGAACTTCGTGGGAGGATCGCGCTCCATGAACGGCTGGTGACGAGCATCTTTCTCGAACATGTGTGTGATAGCTCGGTGAGGGTTACGCTGAGAGACGGTGCCGTCTTCGCGTGGTAGGCCGGGGATCTGGTGAGGGGTTCTGTCGAATGCGTCGTGTGCATGGACGCCTCGGTGGTGGGTGAAGGGTGATTGACCTCGTGTATCGAAGTCGAATGTGTTTTCGCCATATAGAACTGCGCGACATTCTTCGAGGATTTGTTTGCATGTGCTCAGCAGAGCAATGCCTTGAATGCCGGAGACTTTGACTACGGCTCTGTTCATGATTTGGACGGGATAGCTTCCACGGCGGCAGACGTAGTGGGTAACTTGGGCTTCGACATCCTCATTGTAGGTTGTGAATGGAAGCGCCTCCTCGCTATTGAGGATAGACGTCTCGAAGTTACCAGCGGTGATCATCCTACCTTGCGAGAGGGTTGGCTTACTGCGCCAGGCGATCTGCAGACCATCATAAGAGCCATCATATTTTGGAAGGCCGAACTACTTATGTTCTCTTTGGCGTGGATAGTCCCACTGGTACGAGTAGATGGGTACCACGGGCTTGTATCTCCAGCCGATGCTGCCTTTGTATCTGACAGTACCGGGAACAATGGCTGCAGGGCGGCGGAAGAGGATTGGTAGATCATGTTGCGGATTTCTGCTTGAGGTTAGTGGAAAGTCTCTCGGAAGTGTGCTGTCTTGCTTACCAAGGGGAAGCATGTTCAACATGTAGCAAAGCAGCTCTACATCTTCTCTTTTCTCTTCAGCAATGTCTTCGCTTTCGACTTCATCGCTGCCCACACTTTCAGTGACAGTTGAGTCAGTCTCGATGCTTGACTCCTCATCCTCATCTCCGGCGCGACCTGGTCGAGGGAAGTCAGTTGGCTTGCGCCACAACAGTTCTTTCTTGATCATATCCTTGGCCTCAGCCTCGGTGTGCTTGGGTCGAACCATGGTAAATACCTAACTCGAAGTTGGAGTGTGAAATTGTGAGCTTATGTTGAAGTAGTTGCGATCAATCGAAGTCGGAGACCACAGATGGGCCGCTTAGGAAGTGTTAAGGGAATGATGTAAGGGAAGAAAGGAGACTCGACTCGATATTAGGTGTGCCTAAGTAGTTTTCTGAGGACGTGGGCGCGCTCGAATCAATACAGTACACCGACTCGTTTGCGACAGCGAGACGTCAGATTAACTTAGATTCACGTGCCATGCTGTTATTGCCAATCAGCCAGCTAGTTACTGAAGAGGGTCTAGCTTCTGGTAGCTAGTTTTTCATGTGCTCAAAAGTGAATTTGATATATTCATACTCAACTTGCAAATCGTGGAAACAGACCTTTGATATTATTATATAGCATCTTTGATTATTTGACTATCCGGTACTTCGAGCATCTAGCCAGCAAACAGCTTGTGCCATCCTGGATATCTTTCACGCCCAGGTTCACACAACACGTTTCCACTGTGCCTGATATGTTTGCAGTATAGGTATTGAAGGAAGAGGTGCTTTTAGATTCTTTAGTCTAATAATACCTAGCAGAGTGGCCATTAAGCCAATCAGCCAGCCATCAGCTGAGCAACTTTCTCAACTGATTGGCTTACATAAAAACTCGTAGCTAAATGGACTGAACTAAAGAGCTGATCAGCTGCTTATAAGCTGGTTCTAAAAATAGATATATATTCAAAAATCCTTCCCTAGGTCTACAGCGCTAAACGCCGACATCATCTCGATAAAACCTCTCCTCTACCAATTCTTAAGACACTCCTGCTTCCATAATAACTCAGCAATTAATCTCGAACTATATGGTGTAGTTTACATAAAACAAGACGAGAAAACACGCTCACACTCCGAGCTCATAGCAGGAATACTCAAAAAATCCAAGGCCATCTTTGCAAGCTATGGCCACTGGGCCTGCTTATCAAGCCAGTATAACAACAGAAGCTTATCAGTTAAAGGCTCTTCAAAATACAACGCTAATTGATCTTTCCTGCTTGACGCGCGAGGTGCTTTTATTATAGTATTGCCAGAAAGAGGAGGAGCCAACCGCTCTAATACTGTAGCTTTAAAGGCCATAGGCGGTTCTGGCTCCGGTGTTCGATCCTCCACCCGTATAACCACCTCTCCTTTATAATCGTTCTCCCAGAGCTTTCGCAAAGCTGTCTTTCCTACTACTACAAAGCGTTTATCCTCTCCTGTCCATTATTGCTCAAAATACTGCCATTTCCAACGCGGGTAGAGGACCAAGGCGGCCATCCAAGCAATAAAGGCGTCGGTCTTGCTATAGTATTCTTTCGTCTTTCCCCACGCTAGTATAATCGATTCTTGTATGCCTTCGTGGTTATTGAATTGACCAGCCTTTGCTTGTGTTTCCAGCGTCTCAAAGTAAGAGAGTAAGTCTTCAAAGACAGGTAAAAGCTCCCATAACGCGCCATGGAATACTGAAGTCGGGTCGAATCGATCGGGGTTGCCTTTAAGGTCTTTAGTAAGGCGGAAGAGAAGTTCAAGGTGCTCTGAAATCAAGGTAAGAGTCTTCCATTCGTTGTCGCTCAAATAATCGTTTTCAAACATTTCTTGATCGAGAGCTTCAATAGAGAGACGTAATCTGAAGGCGTACGTGTCGAGAGCTTCGCGGAGAGCTAGAGCGCGTATAATCATCTGGTATAAAGAGTTCCATCTTATACCTCCGTCCAAGACCACTTTCCATACCTTTCCAGCTGCTTTTCCTTCGTTAATATCGGCCTATAACGCGTCAAACACTATACCACGCTTCCCTAAGGCCATAATATATGCAACTAAGTTATATAGCTTTCCTAGCTCTTTGCGTTGCCTCCACAATTATCGTCGCACCTCAGGACCAGCCCTCTTAAACTCATCTTCAAATGTCTTTATATCTTGGCCGAATAAGTATTGCTCTACAATCAAGTTAAGTATATGGCCGATACAGCGAAGTCGACGTTGTTTGGGGTCGAAGTTGAGTGCCTTTCCAAGCTTCACGAGAGTTGTATCGTTATTAGGCGCATTGTCAAGGACAAACCAGCCAATATTATGCTCGTTAATTCCGAATCGTCGTAGGAGAGGTAGTATAACAGAGGCTTGGTCTATAAGTTATTAGTAAAGGAAAGCGTATGCAGAGAAAGGTTAGCATACTAATACCAGTTTTACCATGATTTGGAAGCTCTGGCAGCCCAGCAAGCACTGTAACAACTTCTCTTTTCTTATTTATGTAATACAAAACGACTGCAACTACACTGATCTTCTCTCTCTTCGATCCCCAGCCGTCAAAAGATATAAAGATCTTTAATTAAGCCTTTGCGACGTCTTTTATAATAGCCGGTTCAAAATACTCAAACATCTTAGTAATCCACGACTCTGGCGTAGTATGCGAAGTCGGGACTACGTTGGCAGCTTGTATATTAGCGATTTTAAACATTCGTAGAAGGTATGGAGAGGCAGCTTTACGGTATTTAACGTCGTCCATTACTACCCATTTAGTAAAGGCATTCCTGAATTCAAGCTGTCGGAATGGAATAATATTCTCGTACTTTCCATCAACGACTCCAGAGGGTTATGTAAGTACAAGAGCTGTAGAAAGTAGTCTCCCAATATCTCCATCTTTATCTAATTTATAATAGTCCTTCATATATCGTTCCGCGTTCTTTAAAGAATTACTATTAAAAAGAGTCGTCTTATTCTTTGCAAACGCAAGATCGTGATGACCTAAATGTATTAGCATCAAGAATACGTGCCAAGAGAACAACATACAGAGTTTACAGGCCCAAAAAGAGTATTTACTATTCCCCGCGGGCTAAGTTAAAGTATACCCGACTTTCCAGACCCACGAGCGAGTAAGGCTCTTCGTTAGAAGGGCCAAAATATATCCCCGGGGCAAGTTTGCCACTTTTACAGGCCTATCGTCAAACAATAGCTCTCCAAGGAGGTATAGCGAATAGTCAGGCTTTAGGTCGTTTCTCGCAAGTTTAAATAGGTTGTAATTAGTATTATACAAAGGGGTAGGCCGAGTACAGCGGTCTATAATAGCAAAGGCAAGAGCAACTGGTTCTGTCGAAGTCTGTCGACCTAACGCCATCATACGTACAAAGGGGTCGATTGTAGCACCTACAGTACTCGTAAATGGAGCTCTAGAGCCTCTAATAGTATCACTATCGATTTCAAAAGAGGAAGTAGAGCGAGACATGATACTAAAGATGCTTTTAATAGTTCTAGGCAATTAATATATGCTGGCGATAATATTAGAACGATCCTCAGTTATTCTACCCAAACACACCGCCTAATTTTGGCCTATCGGTAGTGGTTTTTCCGCTCCAGGGCTTCGGTTGTTCGTTTATTTAGCATTAAGCTCTCATACTAACTGCCTACCACCTCACTCCAAAATCCAAAAAAAAAATACGGCCAGCTTATAAGCTAGCTTATAAGCTGGCCATATTACAGCTGATTAACTGACTAATATATTCTAGCTAATTGGCTGACGGTTTTTCCTCAACTGACTGATTGACTTAAAAGCCAGCTGACTAAATGGCCACTCTGATACCTAGTCCCAGGATGTCAACCAAGATCTCAACTCCCTTCAAGTATCTGTGCAGAAATGGTAATTCTTCCTGAAACGACGAAAGCAAAGACTAAAATCAATTCATTGCTGCCGAAATCGCACCTTAATACAGAGTAGATTGGTGGTAACCTCAGCCTGGCCGCAATCTTGTGCCGGTCGCCTCGCGTATTGATTTATTGTATACAAGCGGACATTCACTCTGCTGTAGTAGCGGCTGATCTTTTCTTCGGTCACAATTCCAGACTTGCTTCCATCCTTGTCTTGTGTTTATGTATACTGATTTCCCCTCACCTAAGAAGTCGACAACAAAGTCTGGACACCTTGGCTGGGACTTTATTGCAGTATTTTTCTCACATGAACGCCCTAATAAGGCCGAGATGATCGGATTATCGTGAGCTCGTAATCTTCTTATAGCCCTTGCACTATGCAGAGAGACTTGGTAGCAAGGGTGTGCCCCCAGGGTCATCCGACTAAAGCTGCTCGTCTGCTGTCAACCCCGACTATTTATGAAATTACGTCCAGTCCATAAATCATCTCGCGAAACCAGATTAGAGACGGATAAGCAAACGAGTACGGTATACTCTTGGATTGTGGTTGATACAAGAGGAAGAGAGCGGGTCACTTGCAGGCTGACCAGCGGATCACAGCCCATGACTTGATCACTCTCAAGCATCACGTTCCGAGAAGGTTTGACATTAGATTGCTCCTTTCTGTCAATGATCCAATGATGAATAATAAGCAAACAAGTCATCGGTCCTTGTAGAAATGCGTTCAACGCAAAGCGAACACGCAGAGAAACACAGTCGGGTATGATGATCCAAATAAGAATGTGATTCCCTATCAAGGCGTGCTTATCCCATCGATTGGACACAATCGTTTCATAAGCAATTTCACTAGCTTTGGCAAGTACATCAATCACAAGCATGAAGTGCATTTGACATCGAAACCTGATTCCAAAATGCGAAGATGGGACGGAGAGGCATTCACGACATCCGTGATGCACAGTCCTGGAAATTAAGCATTCGGCAAGAGGCTGGAACCCCAAATGAACAGAAGCTCCCTCAAAGCTGCAGTCGAAACCCCCCAAAAAAAAGAAGAAAAAAAAAGTTTCGTAAAAAAAAAAGTGAAGTTCATGGATTGAGATTAATTAATGCCAAAGCATTGAAGCAGACCTGATCACCAGATGCCTACCACTTGCGTCAACAAGAGGAAAAGCTTTGACCGCGAGGATGATATGACTGAGGCTGGAGGTAAGATGATCGGACTTCATCTGGATCCAGGATTATTGGAGAATACGATTGAATCCGATCCGTGTACCCGACTTGTGCCGAGAAACAAGTTAGTACAGGTAGATTTTGTTTAGTTTGATTCTTGGCAGTCCAAGCAACCGGCATGAACCAAAGCATAAGATCGAAGGTGAAACGAAAAAATCACTCTGTCTTACAGCATCGACTTATGGGGGTTTCTCGAGCCGGTGTGGCGCTTCTTGGGTGCGTGATTTGCATGATTGTTTTGTTTCCTGGATCCTGAATCTGGCAAACTGATGTTCTCATTTTCCTTGGTCAATGAGATCAGAATAATTTTTCCCCCGAATTTAACGCTGTTTAGGTACCTCCTAGTATATGACTAGGAGCGAGAAGAAATTCGTCCATTCATAGTAATGCCAAGGCATGTGCGGACACCTACCAGGCTGCGAACACAGTGAGTGCTTTCCTCTACCGTGCTCTTCGGACAAAAAGAAAATTGAGCTGACAGGTGAAGCGAAAGAGTGCCCTGTCAGCCAGACAGGACTTTTCAGCCAAGTGAAAATGAGCTGTTCCTTCCCTCCTTAGGAGGAGAATTAACATCGGAATTAGATCCTATTCCGTGGATCTTCCAGTCAATGATGGAACATAAGCATTGACCAAGCGTTGGCAGGAGTGCTTAGAGAAACTAACACTAAAGTCAGACAAAATGAGACAAGACAGCCCCCATCGGCGCACGAGCCGAGCACTCTAAAAACAGAATAAATCACGAGAATGGTTGTCACGTGGCACGTCGCACCATCTAACCGAGTCTTCTCAGACAACCCTCGTTTCCACCAGGGAAACACGAAACCTCGCGCACGAACAAAAACAAAACAAACTGGGCCATAAACGACACAAATTTGGATCGTGAAGGGGACCCTCTTAGTTGCGATTCGCTATTGAGATCGACGGTGCAGGCGATCCTGTTTCGTGATTTTCTCGATCCTGGTTGGCGATCAAGTTCCTCGCATCGCTAACTTGAATGGAGGCGCCGAACTGGCTGGGGGTAGAAGTTGACAATTGCGACTTCGTGAAATGTGTCTGGGGAAGTAAATCGATTTATCGTTCTTTTGCGATGCGACATGAACTGACGAGCTTCAGATGACAGTGACAGTTGCGACATAAATTGGCAATATCTTCAACTCTCCAAGAAACCACGAACTCGAGCGTTTATAACGCGGCTCTGCACCACAAAACTTTCCCCAGTATGATTCACGCCCTGTACCCTACTCTAGTGGCTGGCTGCCTCTGCCAAGTGATAGCCAAGAGCGCCCCTTGACACGATCAAGAGATTTCCAAGACTTAATGCATGGACATCACCATGCCTTTCCGCGCTGGTCTACCGCTTTGTAGCTTCTCGTACCCGTGGAGGTCAAGACTTTTGATCTCTTTCCAAGAAGGCTTGTGGTTTCTACACCGTCACAGATCATCCTGCTTCGCTGGACATTCTCTTTTCGGCTTGCCAAGTCAAGTGGCGCCGCTGATGGGCTTGGAAGGGTTGTTTGTATAAAGGTTCGTGGGTGGACTGCCAGATGGAAAATATCATCAGCCTTTCAATCATCTGCTTCTCTGTCTTCCAGCTTCAGCTTCTTCGTTCTTACTCCATAGTACCATTCATTAATATTTGGCGCCGGTCGTCCCTCTTCAGCACTCTTTTACTCACTTCAGTTGTCTGATATCCCACACACAGCCGCAAACATGCAATACACATCTGTCATTCTCAGTGCGGCTTTCGCTGTCACCAGTGTTATGTCCCACGCTCTCATTACCGAGGTCAAGGGTGCCAATGGTGGGCTTCATCCTTTCTTCTAAATGTCATTGGGACTCTAGACTAACATCTTCAGGCGTCACTATGCCCGGTCTAACCGTCAACGATGGTGTTCCACGTGATTGCCCTTCAGCGGGGTGTGGTGCTCAATCCGATACCTCAATTATGCGCGCCAACGAGATGGGTACTGCTAAGGCTTCTGCTCTCGGTCGCACCAAGACCGATGGTCCAGTCGATCCCGCCAGAATGATGTCCATTTTCATGGACGGAGCTGGTTAGTAGCGCATTTATCCCATCTAGTTCGAGAGCAGCCAACTAACATTGATTCTTACAGCCAACGTTACTGCCCGCGAGATCCATGAGACCAACAATGTCTACAAGCGTCAACTTAGCGCCCTTTTAGGAGGAGGAAAAGCCGGAGGAGCCACAGACAAGGGTGTCAAGACCCCGGCCGGCACAATGGAGACTGGAGTTGCAGCCGCAGCGGGTCTTGGCGCCTCAGACGGTCTCCCAACTACCTCCGACTCTGGCGAGATCACCATGACCATGCATCAGTGCAACCAGGACGGTGCTGGCCCATTCAATGGACAAATCGACCCCACCTCAGGCGGAACTGATATGGCTGCTTTCAAGGAGGCTCAAGTCACACAGAACGTCCCAGGTATCGCCGCTGGATTCTCGGCTGCTACTACTACCGATTACGCCGTCAAGGTCCAGATGCCTGCTGGCATGACCTGCTCCGGTACCGTTGGCTCGGCACAGAACGTCTGTGTTGTGAGAATGGCCAACAAGACACCTGCTGGTATGCTCACTCTCATCTCTTTCCCATCACAATCACTAACGTCTTGACAGGTCCCTTCGGTGGTGCAGGTGCCTTCACCCAGTCAGCCGCAGCTAAGAAGCGCGCAATTGAGTACAACCTCTCCAAGCGCCGCATGGCACGCAAGCTCCACTCCAAGAAGAACTAGATTCTCTTGCTGAGCTGTCGATAGTCGGAGTACGATAGGTTGTAATTAGACTGCATTGAGCGTTGTTTTTTCCCCCTTTCCTTTGTCTTGGCTGGATTGGTCATTGGGTGATAAAGGTTTCGGTGTATTCTTTGGGAGGGACTATGCGCAATGAATGTGGGATGATGCGGGGCATTAACGGTCAAAAAAGCATAGGGGAACATTCATTTGGCTAGGTCAACTTTTACATATTTAACGGATGGTGGTGGGTACATATATATATATATATAACGATAGAATGATCGATTGGAATTGAAGTCGCTGTTTGATCACTTGTCTGCTTGGAGTTGCTTGATTTTGGCATTGGGATGTGATATCCTTCAGCATTTGAGAGAAGCATGAATTACTTAACGAGGAATGGAATCTGTTCATGAATATTGCCATGCTTCATTCATGAGGTATTTGCAACAATTTTACTACTAAACAAACGTGAAACGGACAATGTGGCTCACACGCCTTCAATGCTTTTGATCTGGTCTGCAATCTATGGTTGTGGAATATGCTAATCTCAATCCGCAAGAAAGTAGCATTTCCTACGGGAAGAACTTAAAGTTGGAACCTTCTCAGCTATATGTATCGTGAGGCGTTCTAATGCTTGTGAGGGAATTTATCACCGGCGCAACCACTCCTTTGACGACGACATCCCAAAGCAGTCCCTTCTCCGTCCGGTTCCATCAACACAACCTGAATTATATATTTGATAGACCTTTGTCTACCCGGAAAATCGCTTTCAGTGTCAGAGGATCCTCAACTAAACTCTAAAACCTGCATCGATCGATCGAAACAGCAAATCTCAGCAGATTTGGATTTCCCTAAGTTATTAACAGCGGTCCCGATGACGAAGGGAATACAATGCTTCAAGCCCGAACCGAGAAACAATCCCAAACACCAAACCCCAAATTCCTCACGGGCGACGGTCTCGTCGCTCAAGACCGTAACCATAGCCTCATTCCCGCCCGTCAACCGCTCCGTAGTTCAAGAAATACACCCCACCATCCAAGACCTCGAGTTTTTTCCCCAGTACGAAGTGATAACCGCCTTGCAATCCGCCGGTAACCGCCATAACACTATGCGTATACTGCAGAAAGATGTCGTTGGCATCAACTGGTTAGATGCAGCGGTTTTGGCTTGCAGTTGGAGAGAACCCGGCGAGAGATGTGCTTGAGATAGCTGAAGTAAAGAGAGAGAGGAAGGTGAAAGAAGATGGGAGATGCATATTTCGTTTAATCGTCCGAGTCTGGTCGGTCAGGATAAAGAGTACTATGGTGCTAGTATTCCACTCGAGACTGCGTCGAGTGAGGAGGCGGAAGTGATACTTACGTTTTACGTTAAGTTAGAGGTAAGATCTCAACCTCATCGACTGACCCCAAACTTCATATCCCACTCCCTCCGACCTCCCTCCTAGAGAAATGGCAAAGTACTCCCACCGAAATTCGGCAGTCCAGTCCGAACGGTCACACTAGGGTATATCTCTTCTCGGCTTTTAAAACCTCCCTCTCTCGATTTAGGATTCAAGAGAAGGTCCGTTTTTCGGCTCCCAAGGCAGCGATAACAGTACATACTAACTCATTAACCAACCGTCCCGGCCCAAGAATCCTCAACCTGCTACCAGCAACGAGACTACAAGATCCTTCCACCTCCCACCTCCCCCCATCTTCTCCCCAACCAAAGCCAACATCCTCCCCAACACCAGCAAAACCTAGGACACCATCCCCTCAATGCAAGAATCCCTCATCAAAACTCCGTGATGGTGCATCCATCCAAAAACAACACCGTGAAGCTAGATGCAGACGGTACTGTTGAGGTGAGAGGATATGCGATGATAGACATGTTGCTGTAGGCGAAGGTGAGGGCGATTTGGGGGGAGTGGTTTGGACTAAGGCGGAGCTTATGGCGAGCCGATGAAGTTCTTGTGGGCGTTTTTGGAAGGCTGCAGTATGGTTAGAGAGGGAGTTGGATAGGACGCTTTTGAATCGTGATACTGATACGGGGGGGGGGGATATACGCAGCCTAGAATGTTAGTTTGGGATGTCAGAGGCATGGGGCACATGTATAATTATATGGAGATGTTAGGAACTTGATGGTTTTATAGGTGGTGGTTTGGGGTGTGGGCGGAGGTGGCGATGGAGATGATTTTGTTTTCTTTTCTTCACCCCTCCTCCCCTCTTAAAGCCAGTCAGAGTAGCGAGCATACATACCACTTCTACCACAACACGATTCATAAAACACTTCCCTTCTCCCCACCAAATATATACAAGCAGTCTGAACAGTCTAGGTGGTCTAGGTAGTCTGAGTAGCTCACATGTAACTGAGCGGCAACCACCGCCTATAAAGTCAGAATCCCAAAACCATACTCGTACCTTTCCCTTCCTCTTTCCCTTTCCATTCCTATCGCGAGCCTCACATATATACATACATCCTCAAGATCCTCACCAGTAAGTCCCTACCTACCTACCTACCAACTTAGAAACTAACACATACACACACGCCAAGCCCCCCCCCCCCCCCCCCCCAACAAAAAAAAACCAGATCTCCACCTTCAAAAGACACGCTCGCAACGCGGTCAGTTAGAGTAGACTGTACTGTACTATACATGAGAGTATCGAATCTCGCATCTCGAAACTCGAATCTTAAATCTCAAATCTTAAATCCCAAATCAGACAAAGACACAAGTCGAGATATTCTCTAGATCGAGATCAAGAGCAGGAACTGGAACTAAGTCCATAAGTCCACGACCGAACGAACGAATGAACGAATAAATAAATAGCACCCTCAACAGAAAGTTTAATTCAACTTTAGCGTTACGACAGGTACAGTACCAGTACCATTCGAGTAAGTGTGCGAGTTAAAGTAAGAGTTAAAGTAAGAGTAAGAGGAAGAGTAAGAATAAGCGTAACCAACACCAAGCACAGTTAGTAAGATTACCTCAAAATAAGACCCTCTCTCCCATTGGAGCGCATGTACCGTACCTTTAATTATTATTAGAAATATAAGTGCGGGAAGGATATGCGGGTAGAGGGGGGTGGAAATTAGGTAATTGGTAGACTGGGAGACGACGTTATTGGTGTTCTTACTCTCTCTGGTCGAGGCGGTATAATTATGTTCTCGTTAGTGTTTTGGTTCCTGTTCTCGATGTTAGCACGTGTTAGTACGTGTTGAGCTTAATGGTTGCGGAACTCATCATCTATGAAATGCACGTTGTCGGTGTACCGTGCTGTGGTGAGTATCAATGTAGATGAGCTAGCCTCGGTATCGCGCTAGGAAAGATCAGTAGTCACGTGGCATCAGCGTCACATCGCAACTCGGTTCATCATGGGAAAATGTATGTGGAGGATGCAATAGGTTCAACATGCTCCTCACTACTCATCACTGAGACAACTACCACCAAAGTATCTACCAACAAACTAATCTCATCCCCGCCGTCAACTCGTACACCAAAGAGTCTTCGCCACCCAAACTCACCCCGACAAATGACAACACAAGTCACCCTCTACTCATCATCACCGATATCCACAACAGTCTGCTTCCACTTCCTGGCCGGCACCTTACGCTTGAACAAGATGTCAATCTCACGGAAAGACCTGTGCTTCATCTCTGGTATCCAGATCCATGCCATGAGCGTACAGACGAACGCAGTTCCGGCCCAGACATACCCGCTCTTGCCTCCAAGATTCCACTTATCGGTATTGAGCATGTAGGAAGCGAGGAAGATACACGGGATGTTAACCAGGTAGTATGCGCCACGTCCGATACCAGTCGTGAGAGGTCTGAGACGAACGGATGAGGTCTCGCCGATAATGACCCAGGATGCTGGGGCGGGGCCGAGACAGAAGAGGACGGAGACAATGAGACCGAGGGAGGCTTGGGCGTTGTTGGCTGCTTTGCTGTTGCCGACCGAGGCGGCGATACCGAGGGCGACGAGGAAGGCGCAACTGATGAATTGGCCGTACACGTAGATGGTGCGGCGACCGAGGTAGGTGGTTAGGACCCAGGAGGCCATGACCATGATCCATTGGAGGGCCGAGGTGATGAGACCAAGGGCGAAAGCGGTGTTGTCTGCCATGCCGGCCTCTGGATTGGTGTTAGTCTGAGTTTAAATCCGAGTCCGCCACGAAGATATGCAGGCAACGGAGAGAATAATAGTTGAGAAGGCAGACTTACGTTTGAAAAAGTAGACGGCCTGGTTAGCGATCAAGTTACCAGTCAGGTTCTGCGACGCGTACACACCGCACACGATCAGCGTGCGGTAACGATCGGTGCCCTTCCAGAGCTCAATCAGACTGGGAGCCTTCTCGCTCTTCTCGAGCTCGATGGTACGTCTCATCATGGAGACTGCGTCGGCCGGGTTTTCGTTTGAGCTGGTGCGGCCGAGACGCTTAACGGCCTTCTCGGCCTCTTCCAAACGGCCCTTGCGGACAAGCCACCAAGGTGATTCGGGGGCGATGTAGAGGAGGATGGCGAGGGGAGTAGGGAACATCCATTGGAGGGCGATGGGGACTCTGCGATGATAGTTAGTAAGTGTGACTTTCTCCTACCCTCTGATTGGATCATCGGAATGGGATGAGACCGGGTAAACGAACCTGTAGGCTGAGGAGTCCTTCTTGGATTGGTAATGGTAAGTGATACCACCAACAATGATAGCGCCAATAGCCCAGAACATCTGCAACATCTGGGTAGCTGGAGCTCTCAATCGCATAGGCACAATCTCGGCACAATACGCAGGGGCATTGGCGATGAAAATTCCCCAGGGGATACCCTCGAGGATCTGAGCGGCGAAGAACATTCCCTGGCTGTTACCAAAGTAGAAGATAAAGATGAAGGCGTTGAGGGCCATAAGACCTCCGATGGTCGCCCATCGGTATCCGATTGCGCTGGTGATGGGACCGGCGACGAAGACACCGATGAATGCTCCCACGGGACCACTGCATTGGAAGGCAGACTGCCATGAGGCTTCGATGATGAATTTCCCGGTCACGGCGCTCCTTACACCGAAGTCGTCGGCGAACTTCTGGGTGGCGATGAATTGTCCCATGAGGAAAACACAGTAGGATTCCATGATCTACAGGAGCGGGGTAGCGTTAGCAACGTGATTTGCAACCGGTATCGATAGGTACGATTATGGCATAGAATGGAAAGGACTAAATTGGCATTTTGGGGATTTGGAAGAGCTGCTGTTTTTCACTTACAATGGTGCACGACATGACGAATGCCCACCAACTGGCCGAGGGATAGGCCTTGACAGCCTGCAGCACCGACATATTAAACTCGACCTTCTCGGCATCCATCGCGCCAGCCCTGTTGTATTCGGTCTTGAGGTCGACATCGTAGACGGGGCCATTGTTGTGGGAGGGGTGAGCCTCGACCTCCTCGGTCGCTGAGATGGGCTTTTCGGACATGTTGTTGTGGTTGTGATTCATGTATTGGCGGTGACAACAACGACGACGGGAGTTCTGAGAGGAACGTGAGAACGTGAGGAAGGGGAGAGGAAAAAAAGTCGAAGGAGGTGGGCACGACTGGGGTTTTAAGTCAATCGTTGGGGTCGGTCCTGGCCCCCCTCCTCCCTCCCCTCCCCTCTGCGGTGTACGTGAAGGGAACCCTGGTGCATGAATTGGAGCAGGAACAGGCTCGTGATGGATGGATGGATGGATGGGATGGGATGGGATGGACGGTTGGTCGCATCCATCTCGCCTCGCCTAGCCTCTTCCACTCGCATCTCGTCTCGTCTCCTCTGCTTTTGCTTTGCTGTCTGTAATCAAGCTTTTCTCATTTGGTACAGCTATAGCTAGTAGCTAGCAGCTAGTAGGTAGCTTGCTACCTACCTTAGCTACCCTCCCCTACCTCCCCCTACTCCAAACTCCAAACTCCACACTACACGAGGGAAGCTCCAGTCAGTCCCAGTATAGCGGAACTGTAGTCAGTCAGTCGGTGCATCTTCCGCCGAGGCCGCCCATGAGGCAGCGCCCGAGCCAGAGCAGCGTGTAACAGCCGTGTCGTCGACCAGTCACCAGCGTGCTACCACGGTCCGTAACCCTCGTATTATTCCTTCCTGGTGCGGTGGCCTTGATTCTATTGATGGATGATTGTCACGATGCTAGCAAAGGGTCCCCGCTCTTTGCGACAAAACAACCGTGCAAGTAATAACCGAGCCTCTTTTCCCAGCCAATCAGCGACGCGACTCGGTGGTAGGTCGGTCCTTTAATGGCGCGGGTGTGGAGAAGCTTTGGCTGGGGCCGGGGGGGGGGCTGGGGACTGGGGTTGGCTGGGGGGAGTGGAAGGGGAAGGGGAAGGGTAAGAGTAAGGAAGGGGAAGGGGGACAAAGTTGAGTTGAGTGGAGTGCAGTGGAGCTGCCATGGCGAATGAATCGCATGCATGGATGCACGGACTGGGATGACCTGCCTTGGACTGGCTTCTTTCCCACCTTCCCTCCTTCCTTCCTCCTTCCATGGGCCCCGCCCCTTCCCCCTTCGAGTGCGGGGTTGGGCTGGTTCGCCTCCACACCCGTTCTTCCTCCTGCCATTGACGCCCTCGACGCCCTCACAGCCCATGATGAGGATCGTGGCTTCGGCGGCTCTCCCTTCTCCACCGGCCATACTTATGCTATGCCTGAATTGGGAGGTGAGCTCGGTACTGTACTGCACATCGTAGACGAGGAGTGACGAGCATGCTGCTATTGGCTCGCTTGAAGAAGGTGTCCAAATTCACCGCAAGGCATCGAGACATCAATCAACCTGTAAGCAATGAGCCATGAGCCATAGCGACAGTACAGTAAGTAGTAAGCCACCTGGGTACGGCACTGTACGGTACTGTACTGTACTGTACATATTAGACCTCCTCATCTGTAGTAGATAGAGTAATAAATAAGCTATCCACCCATGCCCTGTCTGTCTATCTGTCTGTCATCTCCTGTCAATCTACCGCACTCAACTTAACTTCTCGACCTTCCTGACACCGGATATTACTCCCAACTGTCCATACACTGCCATTTCCCCAGTCCGTCCGTTTCATTGCTCGGGTAGCTTACTGCACGATGCTAGGACAGGCTATCAAGCAAGCTGACCGACCACCTCATCCTTGGACGCACCTCGACGCGCTTCGTCTATTCATCCCCTCCATCTCCATCTTCAGGCATGTGTGTCTGCCCTGCCCTTCCGCTCCTCATCTCTACTCTCCTCATCTTGACCCTCTGCTCTCCTCATCATCTCCTCTCCGCTCCTCTCCTCTCCTCTAGCGCTGGCCCTGATGTTCTGTGGAGAAACACCACGGAGCACATGGAAGAATCGGGTAGCGGCGTCCGGGCAGCTCATCCTAGCACCACAGCTAATTGGCCGCCCCAGCCCATCACGCACCTCCAGCCTGACAAGCTTCGACCACGGCGGGCCCACGCATGGGGAACTCTCTCACGCGCTCCAATCGACGACTGTTCGTCTCTGGATGTGGATTCGAGAGGGCTCTATGCGCGCCTATCAGGTGATCGAGAGGCTGTTCCTCTTGGCTGTGACCCGACGCTAGAAACGCCTGCAGTGGAGGAGGAGTCTGGAGAGAAACCTTGCGCGCGCCCGCTCTTAATTTTACCCCAGCCCTACTTGGTAGTCCTGCTAATGACGATTAGTTCTAGTCCTGTGATGAGTGAGTGAGTGAGTGAGTGATGAACGCTGAACTGGCGCCGTGCCACCGACCTGGAAAAGCCAATTTGACATGTGCTTCTGAAAACTGCACTACTGCACTACTGCACACCTGCACTACTGGACTCCGGAATATGGGATTTATTGACATGCGTTCACCTGCTCTGATTCGCCCGTCTACTTTGCGCTTCTAGCGTTCCTTGAACCCGGGATTTTCATATCACCTGGACACATGGATAGTGAGTAGTCGCTGCAACCAGTGTTCCCACTGGGACGGCACCGCTGCCATGGGAAGAATGAAATGAGGAGTAATACCAAAGTTCTTTATGCCAGATGCGATCGGGCTGCGCTACCTTCTCTCATTTCCCCAGTCCCGCCGACGCGGTTGTCCCTTTCTTGGGAACCTTCGCGTAAGTAAGTAATCAATCATCCTTTGCAGCTGCGGCAATGGCATTTCGTTCGCCTAGCTGCTTGAATCCATCCCATAGTAATCAATCGACGAGCAAGTCATCCCAATCAATCATATGACGTTCGCCGAGGTGAAAAGATTACATTCTACCTATAGTAACTACTTCTCGAATACTAGCGGACGGAAGGGATCAATACCATGATAATCAAACTCGCCTTCGAAGCACCTTGGTTGGAGAACCTTCAAAGCCAAAGAGAAATGGGAAGCGAAGGCCAACACGCCATGAACGTGAAGTATCGAAGCAACTAGTAGCAAATTCAATGCCCCTGACACTCATACAATAGAGAAAAGCCCGTGAGGCTTGGAAAGACGTGATAACCGCCGCACGTGCTATACAACACCTGATCAAAAATAGCATGGGAGGATCCAACCTATCGCACAATGCTTAAAATAGACTCTCTACTAACGGAATGACCAGGAAAAGTATAACCTAGTGTAGTGTTAATAGAGTCACTTTCTCTACCGTGTACTCGTGTTTCTCAGGCCTACCCCCTCAGTATCAATACTCATCCTCGGCTCGGGTTCAAGCGACATCTACTCGCATCCAGTCGAGAAAAGAAAAAGAATATGCGAGTGAGAAACGGTCGACTCGGACTCATGTGATGTTCTACTCGACTGCATCCAGTGGTATTTTGCCGAAAGTGGGCTCTGACCTCTCGGGTACTGTACAAAGAAGTGCCCGCCAAGATGCACTGTCAACAAACCCAGATCTTCATCCTTTGGTGCATCACGACAGACAGGGGAAATGATGTCATGTCATACATTGATCCTTGATTTCGAAAGAGACGGAAGTATCAGATTGCTCGCCTTGTTCTTGTTCTAGTAAGCAAGTGTTGTACGTAGACGTGTGAAGAAAGTAATGGGATGAGCAACCTACGTGGACCTTCTGGCGATTCTCCTCCTCTCTCCTCTGCATTCTTATCCTCATCCTCATCCTCACCCTCAACAGAAAGACCAATCGTCGCTCCTTGAAGTATTATAGACCGCCATGATCAACAATAACAACAACAGTAAGAACCTTCTCCCCTTCATCTCAACCCCACCGCCCCCTCAACAAACCCCTCCTACCCCATCCGGCACTCCGCCCAAATCCCCATCCCACAATATCACAACCCCAACCCTAATCCCCTCCCAGCCGAAGACCTCTCCAAAAGAACCTCCACAACACCCACTACCGCACCTAACTCTACGGCTTCACGATCGCCGAGCTCCGCAATAACATAGAATAGGCTTTCATCCATCCCCTCCGCCCTACACAGAACAAGCCTCATCCATCCCACCCGATTATCGCCTACGAGATATGTGAGACGGGCGATACTAGCGAGGATATCCGGGATAGAAACGCAAGAAAGTGAGATGTTCGAGGGAATGAGGCTGTGAGAAGGGGGGCGCTGGATCCAAGTGTGTAAGTAATTATCTGGCGTTGCGGATTTTAGTGCATTCTGCTACTTGGACCTTAGTCAGTCATTCATCTCCAACAAAAAAAAAAAATCGTAATCGTCCTCGTCCTCGTCCTCGTCCTCGTCCTGGCCGCTCCGATTACTAAATCAAGTTTCGCCCGCAGAAACTTGACACTTGACGATAATGGGTGAGACGCCCTCCTCTTCTCCCCCTCATTGTACAGAAGTCACGTCCACTAACCCAACGATACGAAAGATGGCTGTCCTGAATCCCATCCCAAGCACCGCACCTTTTGAATTCTACCCCCGCGACCCCGTAGTCGTGCAACATAGCAAAGAGACATTCGAGACCTACGCTGCTGCCCTTCAATCCAAGATCTCAATCTCTATCCGCTCGGCTGTAGCGAGATCGCAGAGGGCGGGGAATGGTAATCTGGTGTATGTATAGGATGGCATACACCTTCGTACACGGTCGTTGAATCGGGCGCTGTGTATGAGGAGGAGTATACGGGGAGGCCGCACTTGGGTTCTGAGATGGCGCTGCCGCTTCTGGCGGGGGATTTGACGTTTTCGGAACGGTTGGTGCAGCCAGCAGTTATGTGTGGCTAAGATAGTCAGTATGGCCTTGTTTTGGTGATTGATGGGTTATGACACTGATCTCGAGTGACAGTTGGTGCATGAAACTATGGTGAGGAACCTGGGCTTACTGAAGGAATGGGAATCAACTTACTGAGCTTTCCTGTAGCATGCTTTTGGGAATTACATGCAGGCAAAATTGTCGAACGCCGTTCGTTGCCAGAGGATCAGAGCCCGTAAGTTCAAGACAACTAGCCAAACTCCTGTCTAAAAACCAGACCAAACCATCCACTAACTCGACGAAAGTTCTTCCGAGACGAAGCAATATGCGAACTCGCTCGATCATGGGGAAATGCCGTAAGATCCTCTCTACCCTTTACAAGTTCGGCTCGAGCAATCTTTGACATGAAATGAGTTGACATAACCGACTCCTCCTCCCAGTGCTTCGGCAGCCAAATAGACCACCTCTCCATGCGCACAAAATCCAACTTCACCTCCCCCTTCCCTCGGGCAAGTCATCTTCCCCTCGCCAAACGGGCACCACCTTCTCCTCTGGCTAGATCCAAAACCCCTTACGCGGCCTCTTCAGATACCACTCCACCTTCATCACCAGCTCCATCGCCCGCCGCTGGCTCATGCCCCTCTTCTTCATCCAGAACACCCATCCAGCAGCTCTCGTACTGGATAACGCACGTCTCGAGCTGTAGCGCCGATGCCCTGAAGTCGGAACAGATCATCGGGTATACATACGTATACGAAAGAGAATTCTTTCCCGGAGATGACGTGGGGGAGGGATGCGAAGCCTGATCCGGTTGCTGGACGGGGGGTTCCCGAAAAGAAGGGACAGACCGGTGGGGGATCGCATTAGGAAGTTTTTGAAGGCGGCGAGTGCGGTGAGGCAGAGTGCTGTTACGGTTGCGGATATTGTTGTAGAGGCGTTGAGGCAGCAGCTTTTATTTATGGGGATTGTGGCGGCGAGGAGGTAGATGTTGATCAAGAGGAAGTGGACAAGCCGAGGGAGTTACTGGAAGACATCGTGGTTGGTGAGAATCATGGTGTGGAGGTCGATATAAGTGCTTTGTTGGATGTAATCGCGGGCACTAAAGTACCCGGAGGTTAGGATATCGGCTTGCCTGGCTGTGGTGGAGGATGGGAAGGAAAGTGTGGATAGGAGGATGTGGTTGTGTGCGGATGTGCAAAGGGAAGCTGGCGCTTTGGCTGCAAGGGAGGGGGCAGAGGGAAGAAATGGAGTGTTTTTGTCGCGGTTTCGGTGAGGGAGTTGGAGATAATTGGGAGGGAGGAGGGGAAGAGGAGGAGGGAGCGGAAGGATGAGGGGCTGGAGTCGCCGGGGATCAAGAAGCTATATAGGGCGAGTCATTGAGAGAGTTGGGTGGTGACGAGGATTTAGATGGAAGAAAGAAAAATAGTAGTCGCTTGTTATGTTTTGTTTCGTATAGTTTGAGTAGTAAATAAAAATATAGAGTCTTTTCTCGTTTAGCAGAAAGGGGGAAAAAACATAGGGCAGATAAGTCGTTTGGCTGGGAAGCGGGGTTAATAGCGGGGTAATCGTAACTCGCTTGCAGCCCGGCGTCCACACACACTTGAGATTCTGCTGGAAATCGCTCAAAGGAATGGCGAATAAAGAAGGCAAGCAATCAACAAACAGATGCCCTCAATTTTATAAGTATGAGAACATTAATGCTTCATCACCTTAGACAACTAATACACTAATAAAAAAGTTCGAAAGTCGAAACTATCTAAAAGGAAATGATCAGGCTGGGGCTCGATCCCAGGACCTTCTCGGAATATGTCACAGTAAACTGTTAACGAGATGTGATAACCAACTACACCACCCGACCTGTTTCCATGCTGCAGGACGCCTTATTTAAATATAATAAAGTATTAGCAAAGTGGTGTGCGATGGAAAAGCTTTGAGAGTCCTGGTTGGCTCCTGGAAATTCACCCCACTGTTTGATTTTGCCGCTTGAACAGCAAAGGAATTAGTGAGTCTACCTTACTCATACTCATTCATAATGAATAGTCAACAATGAGGTGCCAGCGGAGTATTTAGAACCATGCTTTAAATTACCAAGCCAAAAAAAAACCCTTTCATCGTTCACTAGCATTGCACCAACAGATGCAGATTTACTCCAATTAGCGATGTGAAGGCACTAAAATTACAGATGCCGGCTATCTCCGGCGCTCTAGTTGGGTGTTCCAGGCAATTTTCAGGGGCGCTCATGCCGCATTTCCAGGCTGCTCTGGGCACTTGGCGATAACGCACTCTTTCTTCACTAGCAACTCTCAACCACCACTTCAAAGCTTTACACCCAAAAGACAATTGTTCTGTTTGAAATTAAGGGTATATTACCATTAGACATTGAAAGAATGATAGACGAGCTCATTCGGAGATTTCATATCATTGTATTTTTCTTCTATTCGTCCTGAAGCAAGGAGCAAATTTGGCCTGCTGCAAAATATGATGGCTCAGTCTCAGTAGAAGGCGTATAATTTCCGTTGCTTGCTAGAACAGCTATGTGTGTGATCCTGAATTGTCGTGTTTCCCCAGTCTTGTACTGTACATGCAAAGTTGTTTATCTCAAGGCGACTTCCTTAGTCTTTGCGCGCCGCATTACAGTATCGTCTGCAGCAAAGTCAGGTCTTCGTCCGAGTCCAAAAGACAAGGCCAAGTTCTGTACCAGTAGGTTCCGATCACGGAATCAAAAAAGCGAATTAGGAAAACCACCCAGAAGCCGTTATGATACAGCAGCGGGAACTCCAAGCCATGATTGTTACATACACCCCTAAGATGGACACTGCGAGCTTGAGGTTTGAAAACCTTTGAACCGCAGCGGTTTGGCCAGATAAGAATTTGAGCATGTCAGACGGCCCGACGGACACGGTACTTACCGCCAAACTTGAGAACGATTCGTTGAGGCAATTACCACTGGTTCAGAATCTTCGGACGGAGCTGTCAAACTCAGTCTACCGAACCATCATGCACTCGGAGGCCACAACGGGGCTCCAAACAAGCCAATGCCAACGCACATCTAAGCAAGCCAAGCGCCCAAACAATCAAATCACGTCCAACAATCTTATCAGATCCGCGGTGAGACAACAACCCAACCCATCTCTCCCGTCCCGTCTCATCCCCTCTGAATGCAGATATCCCTGCCCTCGCTTGCGAAACAGATGGATTAAGTGGACGCAACACATCTAATCAGATCATCTTATCAGATGACCCCCCTCCAGCTCCGTCCAGCAGAAAGACAGCGCACATGCAAACCCTGAACCTGCATAAATGTACCGGGGTCACCTCCGTATTTCCTGGTTCGTTCTAGCATCTACATGCTGCTCGATGAGAAAAACTTTTTCCTCGGTCTTGTCTTGCATGGGTTGTCGTGTACTCTTTCTTTTTTCTATGCCCTCACAGTACTCGATTTTGCTGAGAGGATGTCACCAAGAGCCTGTGAATGGATGACCCTCTCCCGTCGTGTCAAAATGGTATCATAATAACATTCAAAGTCCGCTGCTGCCGCGGTCAATTGGAATTCCATGTGAAAGTCTACAGTGTAAACAGACTGCCGAAGTCGGAGGAGTGGTTTGTTAGGTGCATATAAGGCAGTCATAAGCCAAGCATGTTCAAGCCCTGCTGAGACTCTTGAATTCCGCCCTTGGCGATGTATCCTTTTTGACTCGGTAATGTCGATGACGATGACGAGAAAGCTGGAATAAGTTTGAGCGTTCCAACAAGATAGACCTCTCGGTCCCGAGAACAGGATCTGCCAGAAAGGAGATGATTATATTTTGCACAGCAAAGGCGTAACGAATACGGAAGGGTGGATCTTACTGTAGATTTGTCTGACAACTTAACAGTGACAGTTAACAAGGTGCCAGACGTGTAGAAGCTATTCGTGTGCTGGGAGGTGGTGGCGGACTGGTGAATAAGTTCATGCAGCTGAGATAAGAGTCGGCAGGAAACCCCGTGTGATGTTTGCTACTTAGGAAATGTCCACAGAGCAGACGGGAAGCCCAGCAAGTTATTGAATAGCTCCACATTGCTAAGTTCTATACAGCTTCTTGATCTCTCGCGGGATGTTCGATGCCTATTGCCACGCCGGCTCTCGCGATTCTGATCCTATGATACTCAAAGAATGCTTGCTGTACGGATTCGGGTACCTTCCGCTTCTGGGGATTTGTCCGGAGCACAGAATCTCTGCGGTACTGAAGGCGGCATAAGTATAAATCTTCAGGGGGAAAGGGTTAGGATGGATGCAAAGTCAAAGGTCCAAGAACACCAAGCTGAAGATCATATTTTCTAGAGGAAGCTAGGCTCGATGGGAGTATAAAAGGTTTGCCGTATAGCATTTAGAATACCAGTGTTTGCGACCAGTAACAGTATTAAGAATGCCTCGATCAAGTTTTGTATTGTGTCCTGTTGTAACTTTAACAGCTTACATTTTCTGACCATTAATCTACGCTTTGATCCCAAAGGCACACAAGCTCATTGATAGCATTTGAAAGCTTCGGTGAGATAATTCTATAATTCTTCCAGTAGAATGTCTTACAAGGGAACATGCAGACTCTTTTTGCATTTTGATTTTTCAATGAGTGCTTTCTAATGCCCCCTTTACCGATCCCTACCAAGCACCTTTTCACCCATGCCCCCAAACAACGAATCCAAGCCCTCCGGCAACCTCGGCGTCCACTTTTGATGATCTGATAAAATAAGATAACAGAAAAGAAGAAGAAAAATCTTTCCATCCCACTTTCCCACTTCTACTTACCTAGTCAGCTGCAGCCCAAAGTTCGCCCCGCATGAGCATGGTATGCTCATGCCACTATTTCTATCGTACCTAGTAGCACGACATCGGCCGTGTACCGTCGGTAATACAAGCAGCAACAATCAGCCGATGACGAGTCGAGGCCAGCACCTCCCTAAAGAAATCATCCCCCACATCTCAGAGTTCGATCGATGTTTTTCCAGAGGCTTGTCCAGGTGTGTGCCGGATGCGCCATTCATGGTGCCTAGCTGCAAGCATAAAGCAGCGAAGTGCAACCTGAAAAGAAAAGTGGAGATGGAGGGGTAAACGCAGCCACACAGAATCAGAAAAATAATCTAATCTTTCGATGATCTGATCAATATCCTAGCAGTGGCACTAGCCCCCCCTCCAAACGATATGGAAATTCTACTGGACCGGGCTTCTTCACAGTCTGTCTTGAGATCTCCATCGACTGGTCGACTAGGTTGGTCCCCCACTTACTGACAGCTCGGTGTGACGAGCCAGAAAGGTAGCCTGAACCTTGTCGCATGGTACAGATGTAGCAGTGGCGTAATCTCTTGCAAGGACTCGGGAAATCAAGGGAGAACTCTGGAACCCTTGAACAATTTCAAAGTGGACTTCTGGAAGATGGCGATCGAAGAAGGAAGACCAGCGAGACACGGCGTCGGGTGGATGTATCCACGTTCTCGGGCAAGCCCTACATAACCAGGCAGGAACGAACAAGGCCCTCCTTAGGAAGTGTAGCGAGGTTGTAGATTCCGATCCCCTGGTGCTTTCGAGGAATTCGGACTCGTCTGTTTCTCGGATACGCTATTTGTGACTGGGCAGCAGGCTACTTATTCTCTTTCCTAAAATTTCGTTTCCTGATAGCTGCACTTCAACATCAGTGTCCAGCTGTATCAAGTTTGCTCTCCTCAGAACCGACAGCTTTCTTTCCTGTCCCGCCTGGAGAAATTACATACCCGAGATTGCTGCTTCTGCATTTGGAAATAGCCTTTCTTTGGTAGAAATACTGGGTTGACGGTACTTGCTTCTCGTTTTGGGTATGTAACTTCTTTCTTCGCACTGGCTACAGAATATCAGGATGAGACTTCATGCTTGACGCACTCTTCCTTGGTTTTCTATCATTCCGATCCCGGGATTCTGCTCGTCCCAACTCCTTCTGTTCCGGGTGCAATCTTCAGCATCTGTGATGATTCACATGATTCGTTTTTTTGGAGGGGTGCTAATTGGTCATTGGTTCGCTGCAAGAGATGGTTGCTAAGTACTTTATAGGTTACCATTGGATGAATGGCTTTGTAAAACACTCGTTCTGATTTGTTCCATCATCGAACACGAGAAGAGTGCGAGAAGGGCCGAAATCGCTATAAACCGGACTGCTTGAAGGACTTGAAAGTTTGGGGAGTACTCAGATACATTTTACCAAATCATACATCGTACAGCAATGACTTCGAATACACAAGAAATTGTGGGCGAGTTTTCGTGGAATCACAATGATCATGTGTAAGTCAAAGCAGAATTCTTCAGTTGCAGGAAATGATTCCCCAGACAAATGCGGAGTAAATACACAGAATTGAAGAGACCTGAAAGCCCAGAACTTACAAATTGGATAGATCAAAGCCAACGAAGGCATCGCCACAAACCTCAGTCGAGGACCTAATCTGTATCGGCTTCGGACCCGCCTCCCTTGCCATCGCCATCGCCCTCGAAGATGCCGCCACCGCCGCCAAAGTCTCCTTCCTCGAGCGCCAATCCCAATTCGCATGGCACTCGGGCATGCAACTCCCAGGCGCAAAGATGCAAATCTCCTTCCTCAAGGACCTCGCTACGCCACGAAATCCCCGCTCGAAGTTCACCTTCATCAACTACCTCTTCTCCAAGAACCGCCTCAATACCTTCATCAACCTAGACACTTTCCTCCCTAGCAGGCTCGAATACGAAGATTATCTCCGCTGGTGCGCGAGTCATTTCGAGGACCGCGTGAGCTACGGCCAGGAAGTCCTCGAGGTGTCTCCAGATCTCAAGCTCAAGAACGGCAAAGTCGCACAATTCAGAGTTATTGCCAGGGATATCTTGACTGGAGAACTCATCACCAGACTCTCACGCCACGTTGTAATCGCCGTAGGAGGCAAAGGCAGAATCCCAGCTGAGCTCCCACAATTCCACTCTGCCGTCGTCCACTCCTCAAAATACTCCCAGCAAGTTGCCACTGCTCTCCCAGATCAGAACAAAGGCTACAACATTGCTGTGATTGGCAACGGCCAGTCTGCAGCCGAGATCTTCAATGATTTACCTGCTCGATATCCGAATGCGAAGGTCACTTTGATTATCAAAGGAACAGCCTTGAGACCTAGTGACGATTCGCCTTTCGTTAACGAGATCTTCGACCCAGAGCGTGTAGATGGCATTTTCGCCGAAGGCGCAGAATTGAGAGCGCAGCGCATCAAGGCGGACAAAGCAACGAATTACGGGGTCGTGAGATTGGGTCTCCTCGAACATCTGTATGAGCGTTTTTACATGCAAAGAATTAAGAGCGAGGATGAGCGTGATTGGCAGGTGAAGTTGAGGACGAATAGGAAGGTGGTCAGATCGAGAGAGGTCGATGGGAAGCTTCTGTTGAGTTTCGGCAAGGTGGTTGAGGACGCGACACCACAGGGCAATGAGGACTTGCAAGTTGATGCGGTGTTCGTGGCAACAGGATATGAGAGGAGTGCGCATGAGGAGATGCTGGTCAAGACGAGGGGTCTTTTGACCGAGGCGGCGAGGGAATTGAAGAAGTTCCCGGTCAGAAGAGATTACAAGATTGCGTTTGATGAGAACAAAGTTGTTGCGAATGCGGGTGTTTGGTTGCAAGGATGCAATGAGAGTACGCATGGTGTGAGTCCTCCCTCTAATCCCATTCTGACCCGTTGGAAGTATACTGACTTTTAGGGCAGTTGAGTGATACCCTTCTGTCTATCTTGGCCGTCCGTGGAGGCGAGCTTGTTCAGTCCATGTTCGGAAGCGAAACTGTTGAGCAGCGAGTCCGAGCCAAGTTGTGATTTGATTTCTTTCCGATTAAGGCGGGGTTTGATTTGCATTGCGATACATGTGAGTTTGAAGAGGCGTAAAAGTATGATGTTTTGCCCATGAGAAAGCGCCTGGTTTCAATACTTAGAAACGATGGCAGTTTCCTCTCGTAAAAATAAGAAATTCTTCAGTAATAACCACTCCAAGATGCGGTGTTCCGGGGGTACAGAGCTCTTGATGTGAGACGTGATTGTGAATAAGGTTCGCTGGACAAGAAGTTGAGCGTTTCTCATGACAATTCATACGGTACCGTCAGACCAAAGCTTCCCCTCGTAAAAAGCAAACCTATCTTCATGACCTGTTTGACCGGAGAAATGATTCGAGACTTTGAAGAGGGGGCAATTGTAAGATGTTGACATTGAAAGTCGTGATACGAGCAGCAGCAAATATATAAACAAGAAGAAATCGCTCATAATGGCTCGCATCAGAAAGTCCCCTTAACAACCCCCCTGCGAGCTTTTCTACGTTCCACCAAGCGAGCGCAAACATCAATTCCCATCAGTGCCATCATCAGGGCTGGGTATCAATATTTCAACGCAGTTTCCAAGCCGAAAGCGTCCTTCCACGGTACTATTCTCTTAAGCATCGTTCTATGCCCCCAACAGTAAGTGTAGGTTCTTCTGTAGGTAATAGCTGTTCCCAAATATCTCCAATTCCTAGCTCCGGCATCTACGCCAGTCCTTCTCCGTTTCCACAGATACACTCTAGAATAAATAACAGGATAGAAAACCTGGCGAGGCTGAAGAGCGCAATGAAATACGAAACGATGATCAATGTATATCTGACGACGGAGCCAGTCTCCAGCACAGTCTTCTCTCGTGAACATGATAGCAACAACTCTCCCTTCTTAGAGAGTGCACCAAGCTCTACAAATCAAGCTTCGATACCAACGCTCATATGTCGACTCTGAGATCCCGACGACTTGAATGAAGAGTACGATGAAGTCCTCGACAGATCCGGCCTCAACACTTCGACATCTTGCTCGTTCATGCCCAGTATCTCGGCAACGAGTTGATTGGGATCAGAGAACACTGCTCTCAAGATCCCTTTGAATGAAGAGAGAAGTGCATCGGCTAATGGCTTCCCCATAACTCGATGGTCCCATGACGGCTTGAGCCAGAGAGTCTGGTCGCATTCGAGACTCTCACATTCTCGGACCTCGATGCGGTATGTCCACTGTTCAATATCAGCTGGAGTTTATCTGAAAGTGAAGACACAAAAGGAAGACTTACATTAGATCTCCCATTCGAGGTCAAGGACGCATTGTTGAAATAGATATAACTCTCGCTTGTCTCAGTCACATAGTCCACGGAGAACGGGCTCTGGTCCCTCAACAGCCTGATACTCTCCAATACATCAGCCACACGGCAGTCCCTCTGCACACCGATTAGACCAGTGGAGACAGTGCCTGCACCCCCCTCGGTATATCCCCATGAGAAGTGGATTTCATGGTCGCCATTGTACCGGCGCATGAGGAGGACCCATGCCAGCAGCAGCATGTCGCTCATGTCGGCTGGCTCCGTGGACCGGCAGGATTTCTGGATGGGGATCTGGACGGGGTCATAGGCTGGATCATCGCTGGGGTTCTGGTCGGTTTCCATCTCGTCGGTTGGGAGCGTGAGGCGGAATCGGGCTTGGGGATCTGTCATGTGATTTTGTGAGGGGGAGGACCTGCTGCTGTTGTCGCCTGCAAGAGTGGGCTGTTGTTTGTTCCAGTCTCGCTGCTGTGTCTGATGATCTTCGGTCTGCTCTTCCGAGTAGCTGTAGTAGTCGTTGAATCCCTCGTTGGTATCGCTGTCGGTGTAGCTGTAGCTGTAGCCGTATCTATCCTTGCCTGGGTTTCACAGGGTCAGCGAGGGTGGGAGTGAGTGAGTGAGGTGACCGAGGTCTGCCGCTGTCTAAGGTAATTAGACGCTAGGGTACTGACCCTCGACTCTTAGCGCGTTGGCATCCATCGTGAAAATCTCTGCCCGTTCGATTAACCAAAAAAATAGCTAAATAAATAAAATGCTTCCTAGATACAGCGACGTAACAGACCAGGACTTTGATGACGACGTACAATACCCACAGGATATAGACGGATGGGGCGAGTCAGCGGCACGATAATTGTAAGCGCCATGAAGCGTTGGCAGTTTGGTTTGGGGGTCACTCTTGCACGCCGGGACGGGCTAGGTGCAGAAACGTGACCTCGGTATTGGATCACCTGGCACAGAAATTAACTGTCTTTCTTTCTGGCTACGCTGAACGATGTGACTGGATATACGGAGTCTTCTCGGGAAGGGGAGCATCGATCGTTAATCGTTGGTTCGTCTGAGCAGGGTGCCGCTGCATATCTCGGATGTGATTGTTATGGCAGCAATTGTTGCCGCCCTAAGCGTGAACAAATACAGAATCTCCCTCAAGCCACAACGCGGCTGGCGACACATGCCCGTTTCGTTTTCAGGACAGTAAGCCTACCTCGACGCCAAACATGCGCCCGACGAGCTGCATAGCATGCGAAAAAGATGAGGGTGTGTTATTTTGATTCGACAGGATTTGTTCCTTTTTCCACAGGCAGAATTTTCGCCTGCTCACGCTAACTTAGCAACCGCCTAAACAAATCCACTCGCTCGCTTCCCTTTCTTCTCCTCGCTTAGCTCGATCTGATAACTCTAATCCAATCGCCCAACCTCCACACACCCACTCCGTCCACATCTCATATGTTGACTTGACTATATGTGGAAGGTGGGGGTGGAAGTCTATGTATGGTGAGTTGATGGGATGGCTGACTGCGCAGGGCTGGCGGGAACGGTACGAGCCTGTCGTCGTTCCTGCTTTGCTTCATGTTTTTATGTAAAAGTATTGATTAGGAGGAAGTACCTCTACGTTGTGACTTTGCCCGATATCGGAACTCTTTACTTTCTGGTGCTTTTGGATATTGCTGAAGATACTTTCTCAATTCATCTCTGTGCCGACTGTCATTGTGATACTTTGCCAGCTTGTTTCCATGCAAGTTCGCAATGACCCAGTGTTGCATCAACGTACTTAGTAGGCTATATCTCCGGAACCGAAGGTAATACGTTGTCTGCACCTTGGTCAAGATGCAACCCAAGCATTTCATGATTTTCCCTAGACTGTTTCTACGAACTGTCCATCTCGATCTGTGGATGCCACGAGTCAGATTGTCGTCGCTCGGTAAAGCCTAAAACCACTATATTTGGTAGGCTCTTCCATTGCACCGGTTGCAGATGCAGCAGCAGCACTATAGACTCTCGCTTCTGGACAATTTACCCGATCTTGTGTTTTTGGATCTAATTACTCTTGTTGAAGCTGCCTCGATAGGCCCCTCCAGATCGTTCATGACGAATCATTCATCGGTCGATCATTTCCACATGATCATGCCGCCCATACCGAACTGGAAAAACTCGTTCTGATGATAGGGAAGTAGCAATTATCCCTGCTTGAGTGGGAAAAAAATATTTGTCTTCTACTCGGAAATTCTAGGGATACCTCTGGGTTGCTGAATTCGGCCAACTAATCGAACCTTGGATGACCCACCAGTTAGCGCAGAGCCGAACCTTGCATCCGTCAATTCTTTTTACTTGGCCCTCTCTGCACCTCAATCATTGAAGGTACTCTACCCCGCTTCTGTGATGTAACAAAGTCTTGTTTATACCCAGCCTCATGGGGTACGAGCATATACCGGCTGCGTGACAACACAGCATGGTCCCATCTTGGGTGGAACTACTTCGAAACGATGAAATTTCCATTTGAATAACACCCAGTCTGCTCGCAGATACCCTCTACACCGTTCTCACTGTGTTCATTAACTTCTCACACATCCCTGCCGACAGAATACATAACTCCTCGGAATGGAGGTCTTCCCCTACGCCGTCCCAACTGGCAAAATACCAGCTCACAACTCCGACATGCCGTCCCCTCCATTCACCGAATACCGACCCTCTCGTACTTCCATGATCGAGCAACAATTGTCAACACCTCGTCAAATTTCCCACGATCAACCAAGCAAAGCCCTCCGACAACTCGACGAACCACCTCAATCACACACCCAACCCGCTCCTCTCACATTCTCACTCCTTTCAACCAAAACAACACTCTGGATGCGATAGCTTTGGCATAATGCTGAAAATAATCTCTCTCCACCACCAAAGGACAAAGGTTTCGGGAGAAGAGTGAAGAGGGTATCTTGGTATATGCGATAAATAGGATTTCTTCATGGAGTCTGGATAAAAGCCGGCCAACAGCTCCCTTGGCGCCAAACATACTTGCATCGGAGAAGAGAAGGATATCGGAAGAGGCATGAAGCTTGGCCGGTACTCAGATCTCGGCGATGCGGTAGATTGGAGGCGTAGCAAATACCTCGGACAGCAATGTTTACGGATGGTGGATGGGATGGCTGTTCCTTTCATGGGGACTTGGGACAGCGAGCTGGATTTCGGCCGTAGCATTCACTTGACTACTCTTAAACAGTTGAGTATTGTGGAATGAATTAATTGTAGCCTTTGAAAAACGAGAATGTCTTCAACATGCGTAAAGCCTGCGGGATGTTATTCAGCGTTTGGACAGTATTTGTAAGCGGAATGTAAACATTCCCAATGACCTCTATTGTGATTCTGGCTATGAGCAACGACGATATATACGAATATAAGTTCCACCCTTTAATTTCTACCATTTCTCGACAATCCCATTCAAAGCGTCTGTTCCTCTTCTGCAATCTCTCCAAGCACTAGTTTACCTTCCCTCCTCCCCTTAGCCAGCTCAACATTCCTTGCACTCGCACTTGCAACAATCTCCTCCCCTACCCGTCTCAGTACATGTTTCTTCACCTTCCCACTTCCCGTCTGCGGCACCTCATCTATTCCAACCTCCTCATCACCAAACCAGAAAACATGCACAGGCGCCTTATGCCAGCCCAGTGCCTGACGGACCCAGACCCGCAATTCCTCATCTGTCGGACGATCGAGCCAATGTGAGAACGACGAAGGAAGAAGGAATGCAACGACTATCTCGCCGTACTTTGGATGTGGGATGCCGACAACAGCTGAACGGGATATGTGTCCTGAAGGGTGGGAGATGAGTCGAGACTCGATTTCGACGGGGTAAATGTTTTCGCCTCCTATTATCTCGGTTAGCACAACAACATCCTCGTCTCTCTTTCCCGGACTTCGACGGCCTCACCCCTGATGATAATATCCTTAAACCTCCCGGTAATAGTACAATACCCTTCCCCATCAAAAACAGCCTCATCACCCGTATGCAACCAAAGCACACCCCTCTCATCTCTCACCATACATTCCCTCGTCTTCACCTCATTCATCCAGTATCCCTTCTGCAAACTATACCCCGCCATACACAGCTCCCCCTTCTCGCCAACCTTCACGATCTCCCCATTCCTCCCAATGATCTTGGCATGCATATGCGGCATCACTTTCCCGACACTATTCAATCGCCTCTCGATACTTGTCGTGGTTATTGCGTTGAAACATGTCGGACTCGCTTCTGTAAGCCCGTAACTGCTCGTGTATTCCGTCATGTTTAATTCTTTGAAAAGCCGCTCCATGAGTGGTTTTGGTACCGGTGCACCTGCGATTATTCCTGTTCGCAATTTCGGACAAGAGAATGTTGGGGGTCGGGGTAGAGACAGGAGTTCTTCGAACATGGCGGGGACGCCGTGGAGAGCGGTGCAGTTTTCCTTTAAGAGGACTGAGAGCACGGCCGGTGCGGAGAATGTCGGTGAGGGGATTATGATGGTCGCGCCGTGTGTGATGCAGGTTAGGAGGCCGAGGACGAGACCGAAGCAGTGGAATAATGGAGGAGGACAGCAGAGAATGTCACTGGACGTGAAGGACATGCGGTGTCCGATGAAACGGGCGTTGTTGATTAGGTTGCTGGCGAGAATCAGCTTTGCAGCCTATCCAAGTGACATTTTCGAAGATTTTAGCAAACTAATGACTTACTGATGAGTTAACATGGCAGCTTTCGGATGTCCTGTCGAGCCACTAGTGTATTGCAGGTTACATACATCGTAAGTATGCACCAAGTTTATTGCGATGTCGAATTCTTCGTCTGACACGCTTAAGCTAAGGTCATTCTTAACATCAGCATAAGTCTTGAAATCCTCAAAAGTTCCGTGAAGAGTGGCTATAGTTTTCAGCTCTGGTATCTGGGCACGATTCTCGCTAAGCTGGCTCAGAAGTTCCAGATTAGAATGTCGTCCATATTTCTCTTCGATGAACAATAATTTGCATCCTGTATATCTATAAGTCCAATCCAGTATAAAATCATTAAACTAGCTTGCAGAAAATCACTCACCAGAATGCTCCAGCGCGTGCAAAGCCTCTTCAGCCGTATACGTTGCATTCAACACAACCAAAATACACCCCAAATACCCAGCCGCGAAGAAGGTCGCAACATATTCCTCACAATTACTCGCCAAGATCCCAATCCTGTCACCCTTCTTCAAACCCAGAGCTAACATCCCCTTCGCGAGAGATCTGCTCTGCCTTTGGAGTTCTGAGAATGTCCATCTGACTCCTGTGTGTGCTACGATCAAGCATTCCTTGTCTCTTCGAATCGAGCATTGTTCGTCTAGAAGGCTTCCTAATGTGAGATCACGAAGTGGAGGTTCGAGTTCTCCGTGAACGATTGAGAGATTATTGGATTCCTGTGCTGGAGGGCCGGCAAGGTGATGTTTCGTTTGCTGCAGACGCCGCAGAGGAATAGTATGAGAAGCCATCTTTCAATCGAGGCGTGAACAGGACTATGTAGGTGAATACAAACACTCAACCAAAATCCCGGGACTCAGATAGCAAAATGTTGGTACATTGCTGTGGGAAGTCCCTATCTGAAGAAGATAGCGTATAAGGTCGTGACAGGCAGGTTGATTCGGTAGGGCAGGTACTTGGCAGGTAGCATGGCATTCTGGACCACGGCGCTGGTAACCGGCGTTAGGTTTGAATATGATAAGCCTTGTCCCAGAGATCCACCCACACCAGACTTTCTCTCGTCTTGCCGAGGAAGAAAATAAATGTTTCCTTGAAGGTAGCTCTGCGAGTTCGGGATGTCCGATTCTGTCGTGTGTAGATGCAGATGCAAAAGCAAGTTTGGCCGACCTACTTCATTTCCCAACCCTAGTAAGGAGACTTCAGTTCCTGCCTTGAAGCTCGTATCCATATAGCAGCAAGTCTTGACTTTCTCTGCACCATAACTTCAAAGGACGAGTCTCAAGCTCTGCTTCAAGCCTCTACGCTATCAGCGGGGGCAAAAAGAAGCAAGTCATCCTCCGTACCTCCCTCCTCTCCACCTAGAACCACTCCTACAGGGTCCACAACACGGCTGAACATCACAAACACATTCCCGTCCACCGGCTCGCTATTCCCAGAAACAGAGTCACTATTCACAGTCTCCAAGTGATTGGAAGGAATGTCATCCGATCTTCGGAAGATGATCTGATAAGATAATGTCACCCACATGCACCCTGGGCTAGACAAAAGCATATGCATTAGGTTATCAGATCCGCTCGATAGCGCACTACAGCGTCACACTGCTGCACCCTTTCAGTGGCTCGACAGGGATCAACCGCTCTAAGAATCCCTGAAGACACCCTGGACGATAGCTTGCGATGGCGGGGCCGACGCTATCAGATCCTTCAGCTTAGCGTTTGCAGGCATCTTTTATTCTGCTGTATGCACTTCATGTTTTTTTCCCCCTGGGGCGCCGGTCTGGAAGGAAAAGATTATACGGCCGAAAGATCTAATCAGATCGAAAATCGGGGGGAGTTACGTGGCAGGAGAGGATCTTGTCACCTAGACGAGAAGTCCTTTTTTCTCCCCTCGGTCAACTCGGCGTTCACTCCTGTCCTAGCCTTGGCCTCAAGAGCGAGAGACGCTTCTCAAATGAATCGTCCTGGCGATATCGGCTTCAAAATTGTCCTTAACCTACAAGACTCTTGGCTTCAGTCTCTTCAGTCACGACATGCAAAGTCTGGAATGAGTGGGCACAGATGAGGGCATTCTGCCTACCTGTAAGTACCTGCATCTTGGTAGCAACTACGCCCAGGTACCTGCCCAGCACGCGTAGATAGCATGCGATACACCTTCAACACTCTTGGTAAGATCCACGTACGTAAAGCCTGCACTTATGTCCCAACCTTCCAACCTTGCTTTAAATGATTCTCATCTCATAATGGTATTTCATCTTCTCCTTCGTCGTTCCTTATTCTCTTCTCCTTGTGTCTGTTTCATAAGGGCCAAACGGCCTGTCTTCTCGGCTACACAACAAAAGCAGGTATGGGCTCGATCGAAGCGCCGATCAAGATCTTGGTCATTGGGGGTTCGTATGGAGGGCTGTCTGCAGCTTTGAATCTGTATGATTACTGCAATGGCAAAGAAGCCAGAGCGAGACTACACGATCCGGTTGGAGGGACTGGTATTATCATACCAGTGGAGATCAAGATTGTCGATGAGAGGGATGGATACTGTGAGACTTCCAGCCTATTTCCTAAATTGAAGTGGCATACTAACAGGAGTCAACCCGCAGACCACCTCATCGGCTCTCCCCTTGCCCTTGCCTCAGAAGAATACGCAGATAAAAACTGGATTCGCTTCGCAGACTTACCTGCCTTGAGAGCACCTGGTCTAAGTTGGGCACAAGGTAGCGTTGCGAGAGTCGACACGGGCAAGAAAGCAGCGACCATCGCGGATTTAACATCTGGGAAGGAATACGAGGAGACTTACGATTACCTCGTTGTCGCTTCTGGGTTGAGGAGACAATGGCCGGCCGTTCCCCAGTCTTTGACGAGGAAGGCGTATCTGGCTGAGACGGGGAAGCATATTGCGGAGGTCAAGGCTGCGACCCAGGGAGTGGTGGTTATAGGTGGTGGTATTTTATCTTCATTCCGCGGATCTGGTGCGAGATTCTAAATTGGAGCAGGTGCGGTTGGAGTCGAGATGGCTGCTGAGATCAAGATGGTCTCACCAAAGCAGAAAGTCACACTCATCCACTCTCGCGATAAACTTCTCTCCTCAGAACCACTACCCGATGAGTTCAAAGATCGAAGCGCGGAAGTCCTCCGTGAGAGCGGAGTGGAACTCATTGTCAGGGAGCGAGTGACGGAGAATATCGAGGTCGAATCTACAGATGGCAGTCCAAGATACAGAGTCACTCTTTCAAGTGGAAAGCAAATCTTCGCTGGGAAAGTGATCTTTGCTGTTTCAAACAGTGTTCCAACAACAACATTCATGCCGAAATCGACGCTGGATGCAGATAGATTTGTGAAGATCCACAATACGTAAGTCTACCAATCCGCTCTAGAAATTTCATCTCATCTAACATTCCAAGCATGAACCTCCACACCGATTCTCCCACCTCCCGCTCCCACTACGCAGTTGGCGACATCGCTTCCTGGTCAGGCATCAAACGCTGCGGTGCGGCTATGGCAATGGGTCATGTCGCTGCAGCTAACATTCACAAAGGCATCCTACAAACACGCTTTGGTACCGAGCCAGTGTTCGTCGAATTCCCGGAAGTTCCACCCATGATTGCTCTCGCGGTTGGGAAAAAGGCTGTTTGTTATGGGCCAGAAAGTGGGACGACGAGCGGCGAGGAGGATTTCCAGAGGATGTTTAGAGATGATTTAGGGTGGTCTAGTAAGTTCTCCTCTGCGGTTGCTGGGCTGGGATTGGGTAGTTGCTGACACAAGTACAGTCTGCTGGAATTACATGCAGCTTGGTGTTGAGTGGACCAAGACCGTCACTTAAGGAAGTTAGCGGAGATGCCTGACCTATGACTTAGAGTAATGAGAAATCTATTCTTCAGAAATTGGATGACACATAGTCCTTCGCCGGAAAGAAACTTACTTCTATCGCAGAATTAATTTTTTGAATCATCTCACGATGCTCACCCGTACTCGGCGGAGGAGCTGATATATGGCATTGAATGGTTCTTGTGGAGTTTTAAGCTATCTCTGTCATGCCGCATGTATAAATTTCTCAAGTTAAATAATTTCCTCTTCTGCGTTCCAAAAAGACCCCCCTCCCCCCCCCCCCCCCCCAAAAAAAAACAAAGCTTAAATCCCAAAGTAAACAATTTCCTCCCTCCTAAGGATGTCGATGTCCACCACGGAGGGTTTGCCGAGGTCGCTAAAATAGCAGCTACCCCGCCATCGTGATATCACTCTCAAACTTCACATCACAGTTCCCATCAACTGAATCCTCATCAGAAACATTTTGAAAATTGTATCCAACCAGTACACGGCCATATTAATACCTAGAAACATGCTCGATATACTCAATCCCTTCTCGGGCCCGTTGGCGACGAGCGAGATCACCGAATTGCGCATCTATCCTATTAAATCATGCCGCGGAATTTCGATTCAGAAGTCACTCCTGACCAAACAAGGGCTGGATCTGGATAGGAGATGGATGTTTGTAGACGCTGAGGATATGAAGTATATGACATTTCCTCCTTATTATTGATTTGCTAGGGTTATACAAGTTACAGTACCCTAGACTTTGGTAGTTGAAAATGCAAGAAGATATTGCTCCCAAGCTAACATCCCATTCCTAAAGATTCATAACAATCCGCGACATATCCCAAATGACACTAATCGACACCTCTCTCGACACAACCTCCTCAAACCTCACAATCTCCATCCGCTCCACTCCCCACAGCATAACGATCCCCACGCGCCCCTCCCCCTCATGGCTGGATGCCAACACAACCCTCTCCCGCGTTAACATCTGGGACTATGAAACCGACGGCCACATCTACTCCGAAGCCATAAACTCCATCTTCACGAACTTCTTCTCCAAACCCGTCAAGCTCGTCTACAAAGGTCCAACGCCGCGTATCCTCCGGGGAAACGGCGCGCTGGAACATTTGGGAAGGGAGGAGAGCACGAATTTCCCGGACGTTATGCCCCTGCAGATTGCGAATGAGGCAAGTTTGAGGGATTTGAATGAACGATTGAGGGAGAAGGGCCATGCCGAGATCACTTTGGAGAGGTTCAGGCCGAATATTATTGTTAGCGGTGCTGAGTCTGCGGATTCAGTAACTAAAGGTGGCTTGCCAGCTCCTTGGAGCGAGGATAATTGGAAAACCGTACGAATACTACCTTCTGGCGAGCAGAAATTAGGTATTGCGGCTATACTTGGAGGCGGAGGAGAGAAGCCCCTGGAAATTGATGTACAAGCCAGGTGTGCGAGATGTCAAGTCCCGAATGTGGACCCCGATACGGCGGAGAAGGATAAGAATGAGCCGTGGGATACGCTGGTTAGTTATCGGAGGGTCGATGAGGGGATTAAGTGGAAGCCTTGTTTTGGCATGCTGTGCTGTCCGAGGACTGAGGGGGAGATAGAGGTGGGCATGAAATTTGAAGTGATGGAGATGACGGAGGGACATAAGTATGTTAAGGGATTTTGAGGTGGAATTTAGTCTGGGAGATACTGTGATCTGTTGTGACAATGTGTAAATAATTATTTGAATTTGGAGAGATGAAGTGCCACATAGGACGCATTACAGCCGCCTCGTTCACTTCAATTCGCAGTGGCGTTTAATCTTATTCCAATACGTTCCACGTCGTGCTCTTTTTTCATTGTTGCATTAAGATCTTAAGCCAGCAATAAAGTGAATTCACAGCAAGGAACCTCATTGCATCTTACAGCTTCAATGTCAGCACATGAGGTTATCATCCTTCTCGTTCGCCTCCTTCCTCTTGATTTTGTCACTAAGCGAGGAAATCATTACTGCGTAAACAAGCGTAGAATCGGCCATTTTGGGCAATTTCGATAAGGTTTCTTCCTTGTCTGGAGCGACATGAGTAAGAAGAAATGCTAAATCGGCACTATGACCTCAAATCGCAAGCCGTTTTGTGGAGAGCTAGAACAGGCTGGACTGCAGAGCGCACAACCCGATGGCCAAACTACTTACATCATCAGACGATGAACAATTACTCTTCAAAGCATCTCTCTGCAAAGAATTACATCCCTTCTTGTCAGTAATCAAACAACTTATTTTGGCCATGTAACTAACTACCTGTGCCGCATCTCGTTCCCGGAATGGTAAATTCAGCTAGCCACCCCACCCCACCCCCGCAATCCGGCTTGGTTGGCTTGTCAGCTTCGCGGTCTGACCTATCAAGCTCACTAGATTCTGAGACAGACTGCAAAAGTTCACGTTTGCCCCAGACTAAGTATTAAGCATATGCCGTTAACGAGATCCGGGGTCATATCCTATGACCCTTCATCTGAGCTAGAGATATATATGAATCCCTGAGCTTCTTCGTGTGTATGTAATGCTTCCCCAAAGTCAATTTGAATTGTCTCCAACAGATACAAACGGATTAAAACCCTAAATACAGTCAAGATGCTCGTCATTCCCCTACAAATCAACGGCAAGGATGTCACCACATCCAAAATAATCGATGTCACAAACCCCTCAACAAGCACAGTAATCCACCAAGCCTCCTCGGCTGGCTTGCCCGAAGCACTCGCCGCTGTCGAAGCAGCAGAAGCAGCGTTCCCAGCATGGTCCGACCTACCGGCCAACCAGCGCCGCGATATTTTCCTCAAGGCAGCCGACATCCTCGAACGCCGCATGGAAGAGGTCGGTAAGTGGCAGGAAGAAGAATCTGGCGCCACAACCTTCTACTCATCTTGTTTCGATTGCCCAAATGCCGTGAACCAGCTGAGAGATGTTGCGGGCAAGATCTCAGGGATTGAGGGAACGGTCCCGAGTCTGCAGGATCCGAAGAGGGGTGCGCTGGTTATGAAGGAGCCGTATGGTGTTATTCTGGGTATCGCTCCTTGGTAAGTCTCTCATCTATCGTTTTCTCTCCACCAAAGTGAACAACGCAGAAGAGAGACGTGGGCTGCATGCGTAGTAAGTGTCATGACTGACCTCACCAGGAACGCAACGTACACGCTCGGGTTTCGCTCCGTGACCTTCGCCATCGCAGCCGGAAACACAGCCGTCTTTAAAGCCTCTGAAACTACTCCTCGATCTCTGGGTGTCGTCGGTACCGTCTTCCGTGAAGCAGGCCTTCCAGACGGCGTACTCAATGTCATCCAAACAGCACCTGACGATGCCGCTGCCGTAACCAAAGCTCTAATCGAGCATCCAGCAGTCAAGAAAATCAACTTCACAGGCAGCACAGCCGTCGGACGACACATCGCTAAGATCGCCGGCGAGAACCTCAAGCCAGTCCTCATGGAACTTGGAGGGAAGGCGCCCGCTATCGTCCTTGCTGATGCCGATCTTCAACTTGCAGCAAGCATGTGCGCTCTGGGCGCTTTCATGCATAGTGGACAGATCTGTATGTCTACCGAACGAGTCATCGTCGACAAGAATATCAGCAAGGAGTTCGCGGAGCAGATGAAGGGTGCTATTGAAGCTATGTTCCCTTCTTCTGGAGAGGCATTGGTTATGGTCAGCGGAGTCGGCGTCAAGAAGAACAAAGCGCTTCTTAAAGATGCCAAGAGTAAAGGCGCCGAGATCCTTTACGGCGACATCAACGCAGAAGAAGCAGCTCCAGAACGCATGCGTCCCGTCGTTGTCAAAGGCGTCAAGAAAGAAATGGATTTGTACTACACTGAATCTTTCGGTCCCACGGTCTCGCTCATCGAAGTTGAGAATGAGGATGAGGCTATCAAGATCGCGAATGACACTGAGTATGGACTTGCTTCCTCTGTGTTTACGAAGGATCTCGCGAGAGGATTCAGGGTTGCAAAGAAGATCGATAGTGGTGCGGTTCATATCAACTCTATGACTGTGCATGACGAGGCTGCGCTGCCTCATGGGGGTGTAAAGGGAAGTGGATGGGGACGATTTGGCGCTCCTGGCTTGGACGAGTGGGTAAAGACGAAGACGATTACTTTCTTGAAGTGAGCATGGAGGAGCGTACCTTTTTTTGGAGCCAGCATTTCCTTATATTTACTGTGTTTCCTGATACCTAAGCATATACGCATATGATAAGACGATGTCTTCCGAAGAGTATCATGTGCGAAATGAGCTGAACTTAACGAGGAGTAGTGAAGAACCGCTCGTATTCCACAACTTCATCATGCGGAGGCAAATAGTACAAAGTGACGTCCCTCTCGGAATTGATCATTGAACCACAGCTGACCGAGAATAAGACGGATGCCTGAACGATTAGTTGTCGAAAACCTGCACAGCCACGACCACAACCCTGAAGTTGCCAATGCTCATTCATTCGACAGCATAGCCTATGTCACGCAGGATGACATGCTTATGCAGCTCCCATTCGCGGGCTGAAAGCCTTACCAACCATTGGCTGTCAGCACCAGGGTAAATATCCCTGATATCTCACCCATTTCTTACCATACCTCCCAGCTTAGCGAGGTATCAACGCTGGATGTTGACCAAAACAGATATCGCTCAATGAGAGCTGATGGAGGTACGAGAATCGATTACACGATCAACATTGAGTCTCATCTCAGCTTTTGTGGTCTGGTGATGGCTGTATTTGTGTATCGGTTGGATTTTTCAGGTATAAAAGCCGGTTGTTCTCGTCTCTCAGTCACTTCTTTATATCTTGTTTCATCAAGCTCTCCAAGTCTCATCATACGTATCAAACCATTTCACTTGTCTTATTCCGGCACACTCTATCTAGTAGAATGAAGAATTCTCACGCGCACTCCGACCACCATGATCATCATGATCACCACCATCACCATGAGACGATGAAAGCCGTCGCCTTCGAAGGGAAAGCCTTCGATATGAAGGTCAAGAAGCTTCCAATCCCCAAGATTTGCAAGGCGACAGATGCGATCATCCGTGTTACTTCTTCTGGAATCTGCGGTAAGCGTTCACATCTGATTTCCCTTGTTGAATTCTGGCAGTTTGGAGGGAGGTCACCAAGGTTCGACAGATAACGAAAGATCCCCGCCTTTAACACTCTCCACATCCCCCAACCAAAACTAATCAAGTTTGCTCCATCTAGGCACTGATCTTCATGTCTTCCACGGCCGTGTCCCTGTCAACCCACCCATGACCATGGGCCACGAAATCGTCGGCATCGTCCACTCCATCGGCTCCAAAGTTAACGATCTCAAAGTTGGCGACCGAGTCATTGTCTCCGGCATAATCACAGATGACCATCTCGGGGGTGACGATGATGACCAACTGGTCGGTGGTCTTGGGATAGGTGACATCCCAGGCTTCATTCAATTCAACGGAGGTCAAGCTGGCTTTGTCCGCGTCCCGTTCGCGAGTGATAATGTTCTTTTGCTCCCTGAGGGAACGGAGCATGAGTTGGATTATGTGATGCTGGCTGATATCTTCCCAACTGCTAACTGGGCTTTGGATCGTTCTGGGTTCGTGTTTGGGGATGTGGTAGTCATTTTTGGTGCTGGTGAGTTCACTTCCTTCACGAGCCGGATTTCAGTTTTGACCCGTTCCCTTGCATATGAGCACCAACAAGTCACATAAAGCTGAATGCAGATAACAGGTCCCGTGGGACTCCTCGCTGCTTACTCTGCCTTTCTTAGAGGAGCAAGCAAAGTTTACAGTGTCGATCGGGTGCCGGAACGTCTCGCTAAGGCCAAAAGTATTGGGGCCATTCCCATCGACTTCAGCAAAGGAGATCCCGTCGCTCAGATTCTGAAGCGCGAGCCTGAAGGTGTTGATCGCGCATGCGATTGTATCGGCTACGAGTGCGTCGATGCCAAGGGCAAAAACGTTGGTAACCTTGTCCTCACCCAGGCCATCAATGTCGTTCGACCTGGTGGAGGTATCGGTGTCATTGGAGTTTACCTACCTCAGGATCCTCGTAAGTCCTAACTCTAATTCACCTCAGTGTGAATTCTCTATGGAAGATAGGTATGACTGACTTAAATTAGGTGGCGCAACCCCGGCTCTCAAGAAAGGTATCTTCGAGATCCCTTTGGGGGAATCCTGGTTCAAATCTCAGACCATTCGCTCCGGCATCGTGCCTCTTCGCGAATACCAACCGGCTCTCCTGAAACTTATCATTAGTGGTCGCGCAAAGCCTAGCTTTGTTGTTGATCGGGAGTTGCGGATTGATGAAGCCCCGGAAGCGTATCAGGAGTTCTCGGATCATGATTTCATCAAGAGCGTAATCCGTTTTGGAGATCTTGAGGAGAAGGAGGAGAGTAGCTCGATTGAAGAGGAAGAGGAGCGACCTCTCCGCAAGAGAAAGAGAAATGGAGGTAGTGCTTAAGTACTGGGATGAAGATTGAATGGGGTATGAATCGAACTTCCTTCATGGTCTGAAAGCTCCGTAGATAGTTAATTGACTGATATGGAAAACGGACATATGTGCACTCTTTCCATATACTTCTTTCATTGCCAAAACATTTCGCCCAGTCAGAACAAAACCCTAACGCCTTTACTCTCCATTGACGGCTGCGGCAGCAGAAAATCATATTTCGCATCGACATCCAATCGCGAGGTATCATATAATCGCTGTTTATCAAAACGTCGAAATACAGTCGCGAGAGTCATATTGATCTCTGCTCTTGCGAGACTGGTTTTGGAATCATCAGTAACGTCCAACTATAGCCTTGGGAAGGGGCAACAAACTTCATTCCGACGCACTGACGGGACCCCTTACTGAACGCGACCATGTAGCGATCAAGGGCTGGAGCACCCTCAGGTCGAGCCACAAGCCATCGCTCTGGCTTGAAGGCAAAGGAGTCAGGAAATATCTTCTCGTTGTGATGCATCAGATAAGATGTCATGCCGACAGGTGTCTGATGGCGAGTCAGTGATGTGCATCCACGTTCTGTTGAGCACTTACTCCTACAGGAATCTCCCAATCATGGAATTTCATCGTCTCGAATGGGTGAGAACGTTGGATGCGACCGACAGCACCGTACGAAAGTCTTCCAGCTATTAGAATTGAGAGTTACAAGGGGCATAGCACATAATAACAAACCTCAGACCTTCTTGCACCACAGCATTCTATTTCAAGAGTCAGTCGGTGCTTGTGTGTCAGCAAAATCCAACTCACGAAATATGGCAGTCGCTCGATAACAGACAGCTTTGCAGGAAGTAATGGATCAGGCATGGCAGCTATAAGTCTAGATACTAAATTAGCACAATCCCTACAATGTGAACATTCGCCAGAGAAATTTTTCTACGCACTCAAGCCTCAATCTTTTGAGTACAGTTGGATTGTCTAAAATGTGGAAATGGGTAATGGTGATTGTAGCAGCCGTCGTATCAGCTCCAGCTCCAATAACCACTTGCCCCTCCTGCCAGATGCGAGAATGTGCTTTCTCTTCTTTGGGAAGATCAGATTCCAAAAGTGCATGGATGATAGTTTTGTCCATGCCGAGATCGCGTTGCTCTTGAGATGATTTGTATTCTCCGTCAATCACTTTCTGGGTGTCGTCTTGAACTTTCTTCTTTGATGTTAGCCTCACGTACGAAGTGGTGGAATTGGAGACCTACACATTGAAAGTCAAACAACATGGCCATGCCTGGATGCATCGCTTTGATGAAACTCAATGGCAAGGCTTGCGTGAGGGGTAAGATCCACGGAAAATACTTAGCCAAAGAAGCTGTCTGGATGACGCCGTGCATCGTCTCAACCCAGAAGGGAGAGAAGTCAGGATCGTCCAGATAATTCCAACTTCTGTTCATGGCATAAAGGGTAATGATATCTGTCGTGAGGCACATGTACACCGATTTCATTTCCATCGGAACTCCTGCCTTCCGACATTGATCAATGCGTCCACATAATTTCTCGACCATATGGCTTATCATTGGCTCCAATTTGTTCACATTCTGCTTCGAGAAGAAAGGACTGATTGCTGCTCGACGACTGCGATGGAATTTGTAGTCCACGGTAGAGAAAGTGGAACCTGGTAGGCCGAATTGAGCTACGAAGAAGGCGTATCTATTTCTCGGCTTATGGGAAGAATACAATTCTTCGTAGTAGTCGGGATCATCTACATGAAGCTCGTATGGGCTGATTCTAATGATTGGGCCATGACATGTCAGGGTTAGCTGCTTGCCAGTATTGGGAAAGTTACCACAAACCGTAATCCTTGTGAAGGTCCTTGAGCTTGAATGTGTATTGGCCTTTGAGAACTACATCGTAGTAAAACTCGTAACACAGTGTTGCCGCCGCAAGCTTCGGTCCCGGGAACTTTGACAGAGGCCCAAAGTAAACACTGTAGACTGTTCGCGCAATGAACACGCAAACATACAGCAGCCCGAATGCGGCGGCAATATCGTACTGGATGCTGGAAAAGACCGACATTCTTCAGAGTCTTACTTCATGAAGTGAATGAACGATACGGAGTCAAAGTTTCGTGAAAGTTTGTCACAGTCCTGAGCATCTCATGACAAGACATCCATGCCGCCCCAAACATTATTGGCTGCTCTACAGAGCAGCCAAGGTGCTGAGGAATAGATGTATTGGCTGAGGGAACGGAGAGAAGCTAGAAAGGGAAAACTGCAGGAGGCGGGACGGGTGTCTCCATTTATTACAGCATGCAATACTACAGGGGGTACATGCGGCAGATGGGGTGCCCAATCCTAGATGCGATTTTACAAAGATTGCATATAGAGTCATGCACCCCTCTGTGTAGAGAACGATTGGTGCGGAACGATCCGAAGTCTGAATACTACAAAAAAGAATGAAGCTCCCAGCATACCAAGGGACCCGGGAAGAGGGATCCAATTAGTTCAATACCTCAGACAAAGTTCTTGGAGCTTTGTTGTTCTTGTTCTCGCTTCCATCTAGGCTATCTCGTTAGTGTCCCATCCCTGGAATAAGAGCGAGTGTGCCCCATAAAGTCAGCTGCGTACATGATCGAGCGCTGCCAAGCATTGCCGTATTGCTGAACAATGCAAGGTCCCAAGAACTAAGAATCAAAGGCAGCCTAGCAGTTAGCGTACTGGATTCTAAAATCCACCCAAAAACATGTATATATTCAACATTTGTCGCAGGCTGTCGTCTGGGTCCGTTCATCTTGATGAATAAGTAATATTACTTGCTTCGTGCCAATCAAAGCCTGGCACCGAACGAAATGAGGGATCTTACTCAAAGTAGTGAGAGAGTGTAACATTAAGCGATGTTCCACTTCACTGTTGCTGACGCCTTCATACTTTGCCCTTTATCAACGGATCAATATTTATTTACCACTCGAGCCCTCTTCAGGAGTAAGCACTAAGCGAGCTCTTCAGCCGCTGGTCTCACGTACAGTCCTGTCAGAACAACCACCACGTCCTTCAACAGTCATTATACCTCAGTGGCCTGGTGCTATGCTTTTGCGCTTTAGCTTCACAGCTATTCCCCCCCACCTCCCAACTATCCCTCACGCGCACGCCTTCCAATGTTACAAGCAGGATCCCATAGCTCCTACAAACGCATACCGGTGATGGCGGTACATTTCTAGGAGAAGGTGATCAATAAATGCACTCAAATCAACTCTGCAAGAAGGTGTCAACGCAAGAGTCCCTGGCATTGAAGCTGCCATCAGCACCTCTGAAATTCTGCTTTGGTCATCTTCGGGCCGTCAAGCGTGCTTGGAAAAGTCCCAGCCTCTTAACACGACACATCTCTTTGGTCTAGGCAGTATCGGCAAGGTGTTCGTCGCAGTCGTGATCTTTCAGCTCATGGAGGAGAAGGCACTCACTTTGTCAACCAACTTAGCGATGGTGTTGGAGAGGTTGATTAGTCAATAAACAAAGCCTTCTATGTACCTTGTATAATGTACAAAAGATTCCTCAGGGTTCTATCACAGCAACTGAATGGATGAGAAGGAGCTAGATCAAACACTGACAACGGATTTTCAACCTTGGAAGTTTTGTTAGTTGAATCAAAGGTCGGTGAGCAAAGGTTGCAAGTGTTTATTTCTCTTGTCAAACGGTGTCGAAACAAAGTTGAGCACAAAGCTCAAAGAAGCAAAGAGTCTAGGTAATGAGTCCAAGGCCAATTCTGTCTGAATTTTTTTTTGGATAGCGAATGGCTTGAAAACGTATGGAAAGAACCATCCCCTACCACACCGATTGTAGACGCCGCGGAAACCTACACTAGCTGTATCGGAGCAATATTCGCTCTCGCTTCTCTCCTCTGCTTAGTTCGACATGATATCTAAAGTTTTAGCGAGTCGTGCACTATGACGGCGAGATGCTTCACCCATGACTAAAGAACTCATGTTCTCTGGACGGACCATTGGCTGCAATGTCTCTTGACTTACAGTACCATCTTAGATTTCTTTGAGGCGAAGGAGCAGACCATCTTGGAGAAGTATCTGGAAGCAACTCTTGACTTGCAGCAGGTAGACTGTCTCGGCCGAAATGTGGTGAAAGAGAAGCAGGCTGTCCGGCACAAGTACGTAGGTAGAGATACCAGCTGAGAAGTTTGTTCCGCCGATTGGACCGTTGGCTGTAGCGCCGAAGACCACGACGATGCATGTCGTGCCGTGAAGACTAAATCTAGTGGTGTTCTTATTGGAAAGTTCAACTTCGTTTACATGCATCTCTCCGCCGGTGAAGAGGAACTAGGCAGAGCATTCTTTGAGGAACTTGAAGTAAGCATCGTTCAAGTATATGCAATTTGGCGCGGTACCAGCCTCGGAACGAATGTATGTCAGCACTGCTCTTTCAGGGGACGGGGATCGGGTGAGTTCACCATCATTGGAGAGGTTGCCATGTGCCCGATCAAAGGACGAATGGGAGATGGTAGATGAAAGATGAGGGATGGGAAAAGCAATTCCAAACAGCCGGGTTCGGGCTCCTAATATAGCCTCACCCCCTGAACACTTGACAAAGGCCTTTGAACCATGTACTATAAGGAACAGATGAGACGATAGGTAAGATATCTTTTATCGATCGTCTTGATAAGCATACCTTTCTTATAGAAGAAAAGGACATCTGACATCACTTGATACGAGTTTGACGAAGGCAGTCCTTGTTACTTCCTAATGGGCATGTGAAAGAGAAGAGATTTAAAACACAACAGGTGTTTCTCAAAGATGAATATGTTTGGAACTGGCCAGCCACTGCCCGATCACACTGATAAAATTTGACACTTCTCGAAAGCAGTCTGAGGACCGTTTGCAGAAGCATTCCCTTGGTCTCCCGGAACGTTCGAATCTGTTGGCTGAGAATTCTTATCCGGTGGCCTTTGCAAATCGTTCACCGCATCCATCAGATCGGTCTTCAGACTTGTCCAAAGAGGCTTCCAAGGTACTGGTGCAGCAGCCAGGCAGTAATTCATCATAGAGTTCGCCGTGATCAAATCCTGCTTCCTCACATCCCATTCTTCATACACATCTTTATCCAGTGCAAACAAGATAGCCGCAGCTCCACACCGAGCGAATATCGAACACCAATTCGTTGCCAGAATACCGATACATAGATTTCGGCAGTTGATAAAATTGCCGTCAGTAAAATCTAGGCGTGCTAATTGAATGGATTGGATCTCAATGAACTCCTCGCTCGTTTGCAGGGTGAGATCTGTTGGGTCATACAAAATCATGCGAGCAACTTCAAGATCTAGAAGCAATGGCACGATATCGATGTTGTTTCCCTGGTCAGTGGTCTTTAGGACGTTGAGAAACACCCGAGTCCCTCTATTCCAAGCTTTGAGGGCTGCACGGCGATCAGGATATCTGACTTGGTTGACTGCTTCCAGACTTTGTATCGCAGCAATCTGCACTTGATGATTCGAAACTGCCTCAGCCATCGATTGGATTAAGCTTAGCAAAATCGTGCGCTGTTTCTCAAGAGTAAACTCTTCGCCTCGAACTGATGCCATGGTCGCCATGGCTGCTTCAACGTGGGCTTTTTGTTGTGCTGAGTTGTTCCAGAACGATTCCTCCCCCTGAGAGCTAATCAGTAGATCTCGACCGAATTCCATAGCTCGTCGTTCCTCTGATGTCAGATCGAGGGCTATCCGCAAAGTCTGGACAGCAGCCACAAACTGACTGTTAAGAGCAGGATAGGCGTGATTGAGGGCTTGGAAGCACAACGGTTTACCGGGTTTCACTTTTGCAGACTTGGGATTAATGGTAAGTGTATACCTGGACCCTTCCTTCCTAGAGCGATAATGAAGAAGACCGTGTCCGAACCTTCTAACTGCCACGGACCAGAAATTTTCTTGTTGAATATCTTCGTAGAAGGTTATTGGTATAGGAAAGACTTCATCGTATATATCAATACCTGGATTCTTTAGTATAACGCCGTTGGTGTCCATACGATCAACATGGTTGGCGGTTGGATATCGCCTCGAGAGAAAGAATCCCAATGGGGGAATATCTGCTAGTGGTATTTGTAGCCTATCTTTCCCAAGGAACCTCTCTGTGCTTCCAAGATTGATCTACCAGATGTCAGATGTGATCGTACTCCGTGTGTGAGTGACTCACAGCTTGTTCATAGCTGTAACCAATTTCTGGCAAAGCTTCCGTGTCAAAGTAATGCTCCGGCATTCCATATTTTCCTTGAAAGTCTGTGTGGAAAAATTGAACAGCATGCATGACTTCGTGCGCAATCTACTAATCTATCAGCAAGGCCGTGTAAGTGGTGAAGCTATCTACCGTATTAGCAATTGACCATTCGATGCACATCTTCTCAGCCGAGTTCAGATCGCTCCTTAGTAAATGCTCAAAATCCGAGTAGTCAAGCCATGTAAAGACTCTAGGTAATTTTCCTGGCGTCGGGTCATATCGTATATAGTCATCATTCGTAATTGTGATCGCAACAGCTCCAGTTGCATCTTCGGACTCCGTCGGGTTTTCACCCGGTTTCATGAATCCAAAAGTATACTTAAATCGATTCTGTAGCAGGGCAAAGACTTTGTCTCTGTCAATTGGCGTTACCGTTGGTTTCGAGAATTGAACAGCAGGACGAGGGCGAAAAGAATACAGATCGTCACGTCCATGATCCACTAGTTCAATTCGAGACAGAGGAATCGGCTCCCTTGGAGCGTTCAAAAGTGCATCAAACTGAGTTTCCCTTAGCACATATTTGCAGGATTAAAATGAAGACCTACCCATGGAAGTACATAAATAGAAGTAAGCATTTTGGTTGCGAGAATGAGTACAGGTTCCAAGATAGGCCAGATCAAAGGGTTACTAGCAACCCACATCCCCTGTCCATTGGCCATGGGATACAAAGCATCACGAGGGAAATCGGGCTGGACGGGTACAGTCTCCCAGTTCTCGATTCGCAGCATCGGTAAGATGAACTTCGGTAAAGTCGAGGGAAGCAGCTCTCTTGTGGGCAAGCAATCGAGTTGACCCAATTCCCGTGATGAGAAACCCATCAACTTCCGCTTTTGATGCTTCTCGTATATATTCCCGTCTGGCGTTCATTGGTCCCCCAGACGTGCAAATTCATACTCGGTCGGTGTTAGCCCGCTTTTATAATCAGTGATTGAGAATCGGCCATATTTTCGAGCCCATGCAGTCAATGGTATTGAGGAGCCTGGAGGTGCTCCTCGCACCGCTGGATCTGTTGCCATGGTTTTGTCATGAATTACACGCTTCCAATGACATGAGTGAAACCAAAGACTTAAATGATAGGATGACGGAGCAAACAGTTCTTTGTTCTATACTTCGATAGGTACTGTATTCGGAACACGATAGAAACAATCAGTTCTCACTATATACTAAATCCTTTGTTTAGGATCCTCTTCGGGAATCTTGGTTCCGCATTTGGGCATAAAGAAAAAGAGGAACCTAGCCTGTATCTTGCTGAAGTGGAAGCTCAACACAAATGAACCAACAACAATCCAATTGTACAGCGGTGCAAAGACATCGATAGCTAAAACTTAAGCTAATGTGCTTTGAATCAAGGCAATTGTCTTCTCGGCAAGTAGTTGAGCATCGGGAGGAAACCTTGCGCTGAGGTAATTATACTTTTCGTCCTCGACCACGAATCTGTCGTAAATCAGCATTCGGTCCAGAAAAAGCAAAAAAGAGACTTACGGGTTCATCCCCAAGCTATTTTTATATTGCTTGTCCGGATCATCCAAGCATTTCCGAACCTTAACCCCAACTTCTAAGCTCAAGTCTGTCTGAAGGAAACCTTTCCACTCACTGATGTTTCAACATTGTCACTCCCAGCTCCATATGTCTTGTAATAGTCCCCCAAAAATAGCCTCGTTCCCCAAAAAGCACTCTGCTCAAATCGCGCTGGCAAAGCCGTCGTATTACATTCGTGTATAACGCTCTTGTCTCCCTTCTTCGTCTCCGATAAAACCATCACGCCATGGCACACGGCAGCAACTGTCTTTGTACTCGGCTTCACCGTAGCAGGAAAGTACGAGGCAAGGAGTCTATGTATAGTATGGGAGTCGATGAGCTGTCGCACGCTCTTCTCATGCCCGCCAGGTAGGAATATGAGGTTATATGGTTCGAATGTGAAGTCTGGGGAAGACCAGGAGAGGGGCTGTTGGAACTCGGGGGTTTCAGCCATTTTATAATATGCATCCACTGCAGATTGAGTGGCGCCCTGTATTGCATGGATGAGCATGAGGATTCCTTCTATAGATGGAGTGTTGTTCTTACAAGAAGCTTCTGCGTAATACCCTTTAGCATCTTCGCGTCGCATTCTGGTGTCTTCCCATGTTCTGTCGCGAAGGACACCTCAAATCCCGCCTTCTTGAACGCGGTATATGGCACCGCAGTCTCTATATATCAAGTGTTAGAATCTTCCAGCTCGTTCGGAGAGAGGTTTGAAGCTCCGTACCTGTTGGGTCATGGCCATAGTCTGACATGGGGATGAGTACTTTGGGAGTGACCATGTTGAAAAAGATTGCGTTGGGCTGGGAATTAGGATCTGCGAAGTTCAGTAAATATATGTTAGTACGCAAGAGATTGTAGCAAAGAGTGAATAGCACACAGCAACATGATATCATTGATGCTCATGATTTGGATGTCTGCCTCGGCAAGCATCTCTCGCTTTGATCTGCATATCCGGTCTATATGACTACCGTACTGACCACCCCCCAGTCTCACGACGGTCCCGTTCCCCTTCTCCACCCTAGACAATACTCGATAGTGCATTTTGGATCAACTACAACATTTTCATTCTCAGAATTGTAGCTCTACGGAGCTTCGCTTTGAAAGTTTATATGCTCCTAGTTCTAGGCTGTTTTCGGCTCGTTGTAAGCAATGTCATCCCCTGTTTCCAGACCATGGGTGTTTTCTTCTGTATTGCTTCTTCTAGAGATTAGAGACTGAATTCAATCATCCGTGGAATATTTCAAGTGATTATCACTACTCCTTGTCTTCCGATCTTTGCAACTCCCACCAACGACAGGACGTCAAGAACACCCCCGATCCCCACTTTCGTTTCTTATGCCATCTCCAACTTCGGACCCTTGGTCTCCATCTTCAACTTTACGAACAGATCATGTCTCGCCCACCAGCTTCTCATTCGCTTTCCATAGATGTAGACGGGAATTGCCAACAACGAGAGAAAGATCGAGGTGCCACCAAAGACAAACATGATCTCTTCTGGACCTTTGTCTGCGACCCAATCATTGGCAAACGATGAAAGGCCGTAGAACATGAAGTTCTAGTCTAGTCAGCACAACAACTTTTGAGGATAAGCCGTGTTGAGTGTGTACCTTGAAGAGCATGTTCATAATGAAGATCTCATTGCTCTGGTTTCGGAACGCGTCCAGACCATATGCCAGTGTTGCAAAGATGCCAATCAACACACCAACCATCATCACTCCCTGAAGAAAGGCACATAGGATGGCATTCGCTCCAACTGACATGGCGTAGCCGAATAAAAACATTCCAAGTCCCTGTGATCACGTCAGTAAGACCTTCAATCTAAGGTGGGAGAAGAACCTACACAAAACACACATGCCAGGCCCATAAATACCAATCGGAATTCCGGCTCGCTAGGAGATTCTGTCAGCTGAGGCGACAATCTAGTAATCACGGTACTTACTACATCCCCTTATTTCTCTTCCCCATATACTTGATGATAGGGTCGCTTGCCCAGCCCACAAAGATTGATCCAATCATCCCACCCACAAACGGTCCCGCTCCAAGATATCCAATCTCTGCAGGACCGAAATTCCATGGGGGTCCTGAGAAGACACCTGCTAGAATGATAGCAGAGCCAACATACCAGCTGTTTAAAAGTCCAGAAGTGATGATAGCATAGCAGGCCGCTGGATTCAGCAACGTAATGAATGGTCCAACCAAGTACTTGAACATGTTATCTTCAGAATACTTGCCTGTATAGATTGCTAATTCTTGTACGAAAGTTTTCTTCTTGGGCGCATTTGCCGACTCGACACCCACTACCACCCCCTGATGCTCTTTCTCATACTCTGCAAGGTCGCCAAGGTTGTCGTCCAGGGCGGTGTCTGTTTCGTACCGGTGGTCGCGAATGTACGCAGTCTCGGGGCAGAACAGAAACATCAAGACGAATTGAATGACGAGGAATATCTGGAACATATGGAAAAGCCAGAGCCATCCTAGATCAGCAAACACGACTCCGCATATGATAGACGCGAGCGAGGAGGCAGCATTCAGAATAAAGTTGATAAAGCCGATCCGGAGACCGCGTTGGTGTACGAAATACATGTCGCCGACGGACGCAACAATCAGGGACTCAAATGCAGAGGTGGAGAAACCTTGGATCTGAATAGTCATATCTTAGCATGGTTCATGGATGAGGGTGAGAAACTCACGATTCGTGCAGCTAGGAGATAATTATAGCTGATCTTTGCTTGACCGATAGCCGTCCCGACGATGCAAAACAGTGTTGAAGCTAGGTAAGCAGGTCGTTTGCCGTATTTTCTACTCACAGCACAGACGATGGGTCCCGATGCACCAGCAGCGAGAAGGTTGTATCCAGACACAAGAACGACTGTTGTCAGGGGCTTGTTGATTTGTTGGGCAATCACAAAATATGAGGCGTTAAGAAACGGTCCCTAAGATCGTGAGATTCTGAACGTGCAATCCAGTCATGGCTCATACATTTGTGCCAGCATTGAGCATAGCTCCAAGACAGAGAATAGCAACGATGAGCTCTTTCTTCCACATAGGCCAGTTTAAGGGATCATTTGGATCTTCACTAGGTTGTGGGGAAAGCACGATGTGCGAGTTTTTGCCAGTTCCATGCTTCAGAGTTGAGGTGATGTTCTCAACATCAGCAGCTTGATCGTTCAGCAGCACCGTCCCTGGGACATGCGCGAGTTTATGATCTGCCCTTGAATTAGTGGAGGATATTCGGCGAGGCAAACAAACAGCTACCTTCTAGAACTCCCAAACCCATGTTGGCAAGGATTGAGACGATGGAGTCTCGGCTGTGCTACAAGGAGATGGTGAACGACAGTGATGTAAAGGAGCAGTTGCTCGAAAATTGTAAAGCTAACGAGATGTAACACCCGAGAGAGATCTGCAGGTGAACGAAGGGCAGGAAGAGGAGAAGTTATGGAATACAAATACCAACTGACAGCTCACTCCCCAAAACTCCTCCCCCGCACCCTGCATTGCTCCCCAGCCAATACTTTTGCAACCTGCACCACGCTTTATCCCCAAGGGTGCACTGCAGCGTCGCAACAAAACTTTAAGACAGGGGACAGCGGTTACCTTTTGCCTCTTTTCTTGGCACCTTTTTTATCTCTTGTAACGATAATAATAATAATGCGGGGAAAAGAATACAAAAGTTAACCCTTTGTATTTCCCCTTACTTGGGGAGTATAAACGTGTTTTTTTATTTATTCAATTTGGTCTTGTGTCCATAGAAGTTGTATTCTGTTGAAGGTGGGCATTCCGGGGGGCCCTTGTCGACAAGGGGAAGAAGATTACCACTGCTGCTGTACCACCGTAAGAGAGGGGCAGCTGAAATGCTCGCCAGTCCCCCATGTTGTTGTTGTTGCCTTTCACTCTGGGGTCCTCCGACTTCCCCGTATCTACAGAGACGGGAATGGGGATGGGGTCAGGGTCTCGAGACCTTTCGGCAGTCGTTCGCGATTTTATTACCTATCACCATTTATCGAGATCATGCAGACCACGGATTGGAATCTTTGGCTTTTGAGATATATGACTGTTATCGTCCTATCTTTTTCCTGCGTCCCAAAGACTAAACACGAATCTCATCAGGAATATGCTCAGTGTTGCACCCAAGGACGTACTCGTACCGAGTACAGTATCTGTGCCGCTGCCGATGCCCATAAGATCAGTCAACTCCTCGAGATATGATCTCTCGTCTTGAAACCTTCAAGACCCCAAGATTTATTCATCCAGCTTGGGGAGGAAGTATATCTCATGGAACCAGCGTTAGAGGCTGGGGGTTTTTCCTGTGCAGATGGACCCTGAGAACCAAATTCTGCTCAAGGAGGGGGTGAGGGGAGTTGAGGGACATGGCACAACACGCGACAAGCACGTTGAATATCGAACTTGACTCTGCCAGGAAGTCACCGAACCATACAAAACCCAGGTTCGTAGGGATTCAAGTATTGACAACTGCTCGGAAAGTTGGATTTGTGTTTGCGGAGAATGGAAACTGACACAACAGCATATCGACTTGGCAGTTGGTTCAGATAGAAATTGCTCATGGGCCGGCGTTACTCTAACGATATCAACGATTTCAAGACCATAACTCCATTTTCTCACTATTTTCAAATCAGAAAAACGAATCGTCGGCAGCTCTTCCCCGTTGCACAGTTCTACCTGGACTCCGTGGCGGAATCTCTGGTCCACCTCCATGACTGGACACTCGATCGCTGCCAGCTACCTTGTATTCCGTCGCAAATCCATCATCTTTCTTATGAATGGTCCCTCCTTGTACATAGAAGCTTCCCATCGGACTTGGTGCGCTATCCCGATGAGGCGTGAGAACTGACTCTCTGGCTTTCTGCTTCCGTCTACGCAGAAAACACCCGACAAAAACAGCCAGCACAGTGAAGCCACCTGCACCAGCACCAACTCCGACTGCAATCTTGGTATTGGATGAGAGACCTTGTGAAGAAGAATCTTGCCCCTGTCTTGACAATGGAATGTCCGCAGAAGTAGAACTCGAAGATGATTCGGAGTTCGTGCTCGAACCTGTTGCTGAACTCAAGCTGGAGCTCGAAGTTGAGGTCGGGCTGACTTTGCGTGGTGGAGAATTGTTGAAGCGATCGAGGAGACTGTTTCGGTCAGCATTTAATTGAGATGCTCATAAGCAAGAAACGTACTCATCTATCACATGGATGACACCGTTCGCCACAATGTAGTCTGAAGCAATGACCTTGGCCGAGTTGACATAAATATCTCCATCTTGAATGGTGATTGTCAGGCTGGAGCCCTCCTGTGTCTTCAATCTCATACCATCCTTGAGCGTGGAGCTATAGCCGATGACGCCGGGGACGACATGGTATTGGAATACTGCTTTCATCTCCGCGGCTGTTGAGTTTGCAGCCTGTAAGGTCGCATTCCCTAGAGCGGCTGCGGAGTTTGGTATGAAGTAAGTCACATCTGGAACTCTCATTATTCCATCCACGTATTCTGCATTTTGGACGTTCAGGTACCCCGCTGTGTTGAGGATCGAAACAAAGTATTGCATCCGCGCGGCTGATATTTGCAGAACAGCTCTGCAGGTAACGGGGAGGTCAGCAATTGCCACATCAAGGATGTCTTGACAAGAGGATAAGAAAGGTCTCAAGAATCTTGAAACACACCAGAAGGGAAGTTCTGGGCTCCCCCAATACCTACTGGATAGGGATGGAGAGGAATTTGTCAATTATATGAACGATTCCACCCGTACAAATGAGTTCCTATTTAGCGTAAGCTCTGGAAGTGCAGTGGCAGAGCTCATACTCACATCCCCGACAGCTGCAGCGGCCTTGTTTCCTGACACCACACGAGGATTCCCTTCACCATCTACTGTCAACTCAACAGCCTGTCCGCCGGTGACGTTGGCGAAGCTGGGATTCGCTAGGTTCGTCGAGACAAATTGGGACTCATTTGAGAAAGAAAGTGTAGGGAAACCACCCTTGAGCATGCCATACTGGATACTTGCCAGGATCAAATCCCCAGTCAAGGTAGCGTTTCCCTGACTCTTTACCAATGCCGAAATTGCTTCATTGTTCGGGGCAAGGAAAGTGAAGTTATTGCTATTGGCAAGAAAGCTTGTTGCATTTGCAGATCCGTTGACGTAGCTGTACAGCGTGCTGAGTTCTGGGTTGGTTTGAAGCACCTGGAGCAAAGTTATAGCAAAGCTGCTGGGAACCAGCGTTGCAACCCATGGAATCTTCATTTTTATTTTCCAAGATCAATGAAGTGAAAGCGCGTTTTCACTTGCATGTGGCTTTTGAGAAGTTCATATATCGTAGGAGGGGTAATAATTGCCACCTAAACATGGGTTTGCGGTCCGTACAAAGACGTGCATTGCAGCAACGACTTGGATGGGGGTTAAAGACAACTATTGGTGCGATAAAAGTCACAGGTTCGAATGCAGACAAGATAAACATATAGACAGGGTCAGGTATCTGGAGTATTATCTTCAACTAATCCAGATGGGGGAGGTCGACCGGAAGAACTTTATTTACGAGTACAGCGGGAAGAAGCGTGCGGACCGCTGTCCCTCGGCTGAACACTTGAAACATCCTTCGGAACTTCCTCTTCCTCACTACTTTATATTGAGCTGCATTGCATAAGTATCAACCCCGCATGACAACTTCCTTCTTTTGAACGCTAAAAATTAAAGAGCCTGCGATTAAAGATGGTAAGCCATCCAGTGATCAGAGGATGCTTATCATTCTCGGCGCTCCGTGGCTGTAGCGCAGATTCGGCTCTGTTCCGGTAGTTTCTTTGTGGTTAGGTATGTACTCGATACACTGTTTTATAGGCTGACATGCTGTTGACTGCGAGGCTCGTGATAGACATCACATTAATCTAAAAGCGTTCTATCAAAGAAGTCCGCACCCGTTACATGTCAAAGATCTTCAGCCATGGCAGCCCAAACAGCAATTGTGGAAACCTTAATTGGATCTCCTTTCATCCCCACCATACAGACGGTTGACAAACCCGCTCACTCCGATAGTTGAGAATGCTCGCCTTTCAGGCGCATGACGAGGGAACATTTCTTGGGAGTGAATCATTATAGTAAAGTCGCAGTGGAAAACTTTGGCGTAGCACACGGCTGGGGAAAGCTAGTTTTGGAGTAAATAGCTAGAGCAGATGACTTTAAAACACCCGTCAGTTCTCATTATCAACTATCTGCCTAAGCTGATATCTCAGAAGGAAGAAACAATAGAATAGCCATTCTCACCCTGGCGAAATACCAGCATACACGTTGCGAACCCGCGAAAGGAACATATTCCAACATTTGGCAAGTCCGGACAATAATAAAGAGCCTCCTCAAAGAACATCTGAACCTCAACCCAAGCAATGCGATGAGCAGAAAGAACCCCGTACGATGAGGCAACCTTGGCAGAAGCAGGCAGAAATGCAGCAATGCATCTCAACCACAGCATTCACCTAGAGACGAATGATATGATGCGATATTCTAAGGCTTTAAGGCTGCTGATCCAGAAACGTCTCTTGGAGCCCCCAATGCTTTGTCCTACGTCCCTTCATTTAGTCTATGAGTGTATCTAAGGTTGAGCTAACACAATGAGAAGAAGGCAACAGTTAAGTGAGGAGACTGGGATATCCCAGAAGGGCTTGAGTAACTGCCTTACTAATTGTTCATGTAGAGCTAAAGGGTTTTCGATGTTTACCAAATTGCAAACAAATGATCCTGCTTACGTAGCAATTAAACACCTAAGATGAGCCTGCAGTACGAACCATGGCCTTGGTTCTAGACTTTCCTATTGTTGCATCCAGTGCCTAACACAGAAAGTCCCAGATATACTTACTTACATATCTTTTGTACAGTGCCTGACCTTTATATCAATACCTAGTCTTTGTTTATCAGATGGGTTGGAAGTTGTATTACGAATACCCAAAGACTCAGCATTAATTTTCCCTTTCGCTGGTTCCGTTTTAGTCTGCGGACGTGAGCAACTGCTGCTTTAACCTGAGCCGAGGGTGAGTATACCTGAGCCGAGGGTGAGCATGCCGGAGCAGAGCCTGAGCAGAGCCTGAGTATCCTGAGCACCATAATGTGGGACCCATTTTGGCCTCCTGCGTGCCCGGCTATAGTTTCCTGACTGAATTTTGCCCTGGGAATCGGTTTCTGCTCCCTTTCTGGTGTTCCGCCGGAGCAGTTTTTGGATCCCTCTTGTCAAAGAGCTTATATAGTAGTAATTCAGCCTTACAAGTCAGAATACGGTGGGCTGTTTCGACCTCTGTGGCATGACTTAGTGCGAGTCACGGGACTTTATCACATAATAATTGACACATCCGTCTTTTACTGTCGGTTCACCAGGTCTTCGTAGAACTGCATGCTTTACCATAGGGCACGGGGAACAGTACTGTGACTTTGCCTTATGCTTATTATGGTGTTGATATGCTTGATTTCGTAAGTGAACTCTAGGTTCGTAGCTAATATCTATAAACGGGTGGTCATGTGATCGCTTAAACTCCATTGCCCCAATCTGCTATTACTTCCAATAATTACTTCCAACATTTACCTCAGGCACTCAGGCCATAATCTGAAAGTAGTCAGGCTTATTGGTCACGTAATGTCTGTTCCTCTCGTATATAGCCTGAGATCCTGTCAATCGCGCACACTTGTTCTGCGGTTAAATTTTGTTTGTGTTTTTCGTGATATTGAAAATCTGGCATATTTGAAATTTATCTTAAATATAATTGATATTAATATAATCATTTGCAAATTTAATCATTTATATATTAGAGTATTATCTGGAGAAACAATTGGGGTTGGCTTTGGAAGAGGAGCAAATAAAGTCACTATTCGCCGGCGCACCAACCCCCCAAGTCCTCACTCGGTCGAGGCACCACAGAACGAGATCCAGAATCGAGAACACAGCGAAACCACCGGTGGCAGACCAGAAGAGCTGCAAGGTGTTTATCGACGTGGCGCCCTAGCTCAGGGCCTTGAGGAGTGGGAGCAGCGGGAGAGTGAGGTGGTGGTAGTGGTGGAAGGAGGAAGCGTAGCGACAGAAGGAAGGGCTCGGGCAGCCAGCTGTGTGTGAGGGTCATCAGCAGGACTTGGCCGAGGTCGTCGACGTGGACGACCCGAGGAAGCCACCGAGGGAAGGCTCTGCCAACTACGCAACCCGAGATCCCCTACGAGCACCGTTTTCGACTGCGTAGGATACCGCACCTGGCCGCTTATTGGACGCCAACCCAATACCGAATCGTATAGGGGGAACATCCAAACAGGTCGGATTTTTGGGTCAACGAAGACGACATGCGATTGTCAATTCTATGGTCGCCTTGCGAACAATCCTCTCAAGACTTGGTCCAACCAGTAAAAGGGATATTATGCGAGTTTACCGCATACGCTATAACAGATATAACAAAGGCAAGAAAATTTTCGTATCTGGTCAATAAATCCCTCTAGTTCACTGAAAATCATTTGAGAATCTCACTCAGCCCTATATTGGTCGCTGAGCTTAAAGGTAACTAGTGGCGTCAGAAGTGCCCTGTTTTGGAAATCTTGAGGAACAGTTTGCTAACGGAATATATCTTGAACAGGGTCTTCTCCCCATCCCTTGAGCCAAACACTTGAGCCAAGCACAGTCTGAGGTCCATCTCAGATATTCAGCAACTCCGATCAGTGAGGAGCATCGCCATGCGTCACGAGCCTCGAGGCTCCTCCGCCCCAGCCGACTCAACTAGGGGGCGAGCGTGCGACGGGGAAGCGAAGGCACCAAGACATATATACAGAGATCAACAGCGACACGCACCATTCCGTGAACACCGATGACAACCATACACATGCGATACAAGCGCGAAGACCCACGACCTGCAAAGCGACGAAAGCCACGCTCAGCGCGTGCCGTGACTCCGTCTCCACCTCCGAATCGACGAGTAGCACTGTGCTTCACGGGACCTCTCGGAGTCCGTCTACGGCATCAGAAGCGGTATTAGTTGCTATATCAGGAATAGCCTTTCCAAGGTTTCTTCAAACGCGCCAATAATCTTGAGTTTAAACTGCTGTCGATTTCGGAACATTCCCGATTAATCCCGCAGCATTGGACATTAAATCATGACGCTGCCGCAGATTCCAAGATACATCAACCACCGTTGAAGCCAAAGAAGAGCAAGATTCCACGGACAGAAGAAGAAGATATAAAGCTGCTCCAGATATGGAACGACGACCGTTCGCGGGAATACATATTTTGCTACCCTCCCTAGCCGGAGTGAAGGGACCATCCGGGTGCGCTGTTCGACAAAATTCAAAAAGCGATCCCGCTAATGAGCGTGCCGTTTATACTCGTGTTCCCGGTTAAAATTCCACCCCACCAAAAATTCCACATTTCACCCCGCAACCCTGAACACTAAAATTCGAATAAAATGCGCAGCATTTATCGTATTCCTGAGGCGATTGCAGATTTGGAAAGCCAAGAAGTGCCTAATGTCAAAGCCATGGCCGAAAAGTACGAAGTTGAGCGCAAAACACTCGAAAACCGATGGAAGGGCAAATCGACGTCTATGGAGGAGTGTATCTCTACGCACCGGCAGTGTCTTACCAACTCTCAAGAGAAGGCTTTGGTAGGGCTTATAAACGACTTAACGAGCCGTAGAATGCCTCCGACTACAGCGATTGTTAAGAACTTAGCTGAGGAGATCAGAGGTTATGCTGTAGGGAAGAACTGGACGGCCTCGTTTATGGAGCGGCATAAACACGAGTTGAAAAGTCTATACTTAAAAAGTATAGATAATAAGCGTATCAAAGGCGAATACTCTCCTACTTATGAACATTTTTACCAATTGGTTAAGTTAAATTCTATGTTACTTTTGTTGTTATATAATCATGAACCTCGCTGACCGCTCTTTTGTAACAGCTCGAAGAAGCCATCGACGAACACGGAATTCTCCCAGAGCATATATAGAACGTTGATGAGAAAGGATTCTTGATTGGAATAGGAAGCAAAATGCGTAGGATTTTATCCCGGGAAGCATATGAGTCAGGTAGATACCGGCAGTCAACACAAGATGGAAACCGGGAGTTTATTACACTTATCGCACACGTCTCTGCCTTAGGAAATCGAATCCCAGCGACTCTATTATACAAAGGGCAGTCTAGAGACCTTCAAGATAGTTGGGTAGAGGAGTTAGAAGAGCAAGACGACCTATTCTTTGGACCTACACCAAATGGCTAGACAAATGATACCTACGGGTTAAAGTGGCTACAAGAAGTCTTCGAACCAAGAACTCGTCCACAAAGACCTACAACTAAGCGTCTTTTGATTGTAGATGGCCACTCAAGTCATGTCAATTTACGGTTTATTCAATGGGCAGAAGAACATGGGATTTTTATTCTTATTTTACCGCCACATTCAACACACAGACTTCAACCTCTCGACCTTAACTGCTTCCAACCCTTGGCTACCAAATACCAGGTAAGGCTTGATCAGTGGCTTCATAAATCACTTGGCTAAACGAGTATATCTAAACGCAACTTCTATGGTATTTTCCGTCCAGCTTGGCTTGAATCGTTCACTGCAGAGAATATCCAAGGTGGTTTTGCCAAAGCAGGAATCGAGCCATTCAAACCACCAGTTGTACTTGATACAATTAAGCGCCGGCCTGAAACTCCCCTTGAGCTAGAAGACCAACTCAACAAAGCTATCTCTACTCCATTGACCTCGAAATCGATTCGTCGAGCTCAAAAACGCTACAAAGAGAATCCTACTAAGGAAAACCTTGATATTATCTTCCGCTCTCAAGAACGACTTGCTGCACAACATGAGATCGATAAGCACTTGACATCAGGTTTACTAGAGACTCTCAAGAATGAGAAGAAACGAAGACAGCGTGGAAAGAAGCTCAATTTGGTTGGTGAGGAGGATACTAGTGCTCAGCTTTTTCACTCTTCTAGGGTTCGTGCTGCGAGTGCTTTTGAGGCAGAGATTCAGGCAAAGACTGCTGCAGAGAAGGCTGAAAAGGAGGCAAAGAAGATACAAGGAGCAGAAAATAAGCGTAGAAAGGAACAGGAGGCTCAAGAGAAGGCATTACAGCGTCAAGTAGTAAGGGATACTAAGGCTGCAGAGGCAGCTGAGAAACGGGCTATTAAGGAGGCCAAAAAAAAAGCAACTAGAGCTGGTAAAGAAGGACAGAGAGAAGTCGTCAGTTATTATATCGCAGTCAAAGAAGCCTCTCAAGCTTTCTACGAAGGCGGTAAGATTTGTACAAGAAGTTGATGAGATTGAGAAGGAGAAGGTGCCTATTTCGGTAAAAAGCAAAACCCGTGAGATTAGACTACCTGAGCGATATAAAAAGTAGTAATCTTAGCATTGAATATTATACATTGACTATTAGTCTAACCGTATTTCAATTAGTAGATTAAAATAATTTGTAGTTATTTAAATATTATCAATTTTATTACCTTGTCGTTGCTTACGGATGTGGAATTTTTGGTGGGGTGGAATTTTAACCGGGAACACGAGTACTGTAAGGCGGTCAACGGAAAAGAATAATTCCGATGTGGCTTACCGTCAGTCGCCGCTTCCCTGAGGAGTCAATGACCCCGAGCATTTACCCCGCGATGAGTTTCCAATTCGAAGTGATTGTATTCAAAAGGAGCTGGAAACCAACCTCACAGCGAAATTATAGCGAGATTGTGGACAGCTGCCTTATTATCTTATTGTATAGCTCTCTTGAGCCTTCCTTAAACACTCTTTTTATTTAACACAAGTACTAGTTCTAATTTTCTATTATACTTAATCGTTCTTTATGTTAGAAGGTTACTATACTGAGGGAGTGGAAGCCGGGTGAACGTATAGGGTTGATGTGCATATATTAACTGGAATTATCATTGTATAAAAGTCCTTAGGATACAGAGGACTTTTATCCCCATAGTCGGACAGAGAGAGAACTCCCAAACTCCAAGGACTTCGCGAGGAGCTAAGTTACATTTTGACTCAATGTCACGTCACTCACGTCGAATATGGTCGTGGTACCACTGCGCAGTAGAAACTAACATCAAGATAACAATACAGGACCGGTAAGCAATATGCCAATTCGAGATGATAGACAAAAGCGAAAACAAGGAAAGAAACAAAAGGAACACAGGAGCAACTACACAAATGCCAGCCGCCAACTTGGAATCCATACTCCACCCCACAATCTGAATCTTCAAGGCTTCAACGAGTACCTCACCACAATCCACATCTCCTTGGCGCCCATAACCGAGTCTCCAGCAGCGACGACCCAGTCCTTGAGCGCAATCGGACCATCCGTTGAATGGAGTGCGTTCAAACCATTGCCAACCTTTCCGTCCGCCCTGGAGAAACCTATTACAGTTGCGCCCTGGCGAACGCTCACATCCCCGGAAGCCAACGCTTTGTCCGTAATGACCCACACGTCACGAGTCTGGATGCGATCTGCGGCGTGGCCTTTGGTATACGCAGGTAGTCGGGTATTAAGGGCATTGAGGGCGAGCTTATGTGTAGCGGCATCGCCGGTTGCTGCAGCCCATTCGACTGGGAAATCGTGAGGGACGTCGAAGACGGCGTAAAGACCTTCTGAATCACTAAGATCAGCTATAGACTTGATGTAATCCGTCACCGCGCCATTAGCAGCATCTCGGAGCTTGCGGCCGCCATCCAAAGAGGTGTACTTGAGGCTCAATACGACATCGGCGATGCTATCGTAGTCAAAGCCTCTGAAAGTGTCATTGAACTCGAGTCGCCATGACGAGATCGCGCCAGCACCTTCGAAAGGAAGAAATCTCTCTGTGGCATCTGAGAAGCTAAGCTCGAAGACGCCGGAATCTTGAAGTGGTGAGCTTGTCGCGATGGCTTCAATGGGCACGTGGCTCACGCTGCTGAATCGGAGATCGTCCGCGTCAGTCTTCTCCAGATAGTCTGTCTTTCCTTTGACGATGCCGGTGTTGCGGAATTTGTGGGCAGTCAATCGCAGCATGCAGTTGAAGTTGTCAAACGGCGATGGCTCCGATCCTGCTCTTGGAAGTATGCTCACCGAAACACTCTTCAATCGACGACCGTAGTGTCCTGGGAAATCCATATCAAACAATATCTCCGGCACGGCAAACTCGGCGACAGCATCCCCACGGAGGCGAAGTAATTGCAATGGGTTAATCGCTCGGAGGGATACGTGCTTGGTGATCTCAAAGTCATGGCCCCTTGATTCTTGGTGCGCGCTTTCAAGCTCTTTTAAACTCAGCAGCAAACGCTCGCCACAAAGGAAACCGGAGTTCTGAGGCTCCCAATACCCGAATTTGATGAAAGGCGGCGGGTTTGAAGTCGCAGGCAGCCCACGTTCATACCGGAATGCGGCTTCGGCTTTGCGAGCAATGTCGTACGTTGTGGTGTATGCTTGATAGTAGAGAGCCGAAACCTCCTGGTCGACCCAAGTGTATAACTCGGTAGAGGTATATTTAGACGTGAGGAAGTCCTGAACATCCTTGGAATTGGAAATAACTTTCTCGTGGGCAGTGATGTCGGCCTCGTGAACGGCTACGCGGACTTGATGGGTAACAATCTGTTTGTCGATAGTCTTGAGCTCGTGACCCGTGCTATTGACTTCCTTCACTCGAGCAGTATTGGTGTGCTTAAAGCCTTGCACCTTGGAAATCTTTTCTGATTGCGCCGCCATAAAGTCGGAGACGGCTTTGTACGCTTTGGAAGCCCCTTGGATGCCTTTGGCGATATTTGGCGGACCGAAACATGCCGCGATTCCGACGCCAAATGGGGATGCGTGGTTGTTCAAGACCGGGAGGGCGTGTAATTCACTCGCGATTGTCTCGATAGAATTGATCAATGGTTGCAAATCTAGGGATTGGCCCAATTTCTGCAGCATTTCCTTCTCAGCTGCAATGAGTTTGATGCCGCTTTCAACCACGGGTGCTTCGATTTGAGTAACAAGTTCCTTGAATTCTGATTCAGCGTCTCCCATGGATGGAATGGTGCCTAGATCTTCTCCTAGCTGTTGCAAATTTTGCTTCATTCGATATTCGGGGGCTTTGCGACTCTGTTGTAGCCCTTCGACAGCCTTCTTTGTTTCCTCGAGGTTCAGTTTCTTTTGATCCATTACGAGCCCGTGGATCACAGATTCGTGACCCTGTTTGAGGGATAGCAAAGATTCGCAGTCTTTTCTCTCCTTTGCCACGAGGAGCGCAGTGCCGAACTCTTTTAACTGCTCACACATCTTGATGGCCTGTTTGAGGAGTGGCCGGAAGCGGAAGTTAGGGAGCGGGGAATTGAGGTCGTTCAAAACACTGGAAAGACTGAGGCCCGCTGCTTGTGCTGCGACCAAGAGACCTGGGTCGATAGGAGGTTCATACAGCGGGAGTTTTCGCTCTACTCCGCTGATGTCCTGGCAATGCCTGATCTTGAAGAGTCGATCGTCAATCAAATCTCTGAGAGCTCGCAGATCTGGATTGTCAGGAATACAGAAATATTGAGCGGTAGCAAGTCCAAAGATATTGGCAAGCTTGACTTCACCGTTGACAACACCCACTGCCCCAGCTGATTGATTCACGCTAAACGGGAAGAGGACCTCCATCTGGACCAAGGCGTTACTGAAGGCATCCCATGTGTTGAGCAAGGACTTGTAGGTTTGAACTTGTTTCGTGCCGCGGAAAGGAATCTTCTGTGGCGGCTTCCCAAACAAATGAGAGGACATGACATAACATTGTATAGCCATGGGAATCATCTCGAGTGTGTTTTGTCGAAAGTAGTAGTCTCCATACGCGATCAGGATGTTAATGTACTTGACGACAACGAACTTCATGTATGATACTGGTCGGAGTCGAGCGAGAAGATGCGGATTGAAAGGATTTTCGCGCCACTGGGTAATCTGACCATTGGGCGGAGCGGCGGCATTCGGTACCAAGGAAATAAGGAGCTTCTGGACGCCCTCTGTTACACCATTGATATTCTGGAACGGCGGCCATTTCCAGCAGCGCGATGAATCAGTGTTGGATGGCGCAGTTTGACTCACACCCTTCGTAAGGGGATCGAATATGTAGTGCATCATGTCGAGTGCCAGATCGAACTGTTGGTTCTGCAGGAGTCGATCGACAATGGTCAGTGGTGCATGAAAACCGAGTTCCCAGTTGTATAGAGAGTATGGACGATTGAGCTCGTTGAGCTCTGCGCCGGAAGTTGTCGGAGTTTGTCCAATCCCGAAGGCGTCAGAGGTCATCGTCGAGTCTATAGACCCTTTCCTTTTTGAGTCAAAATACCCAAAGAGATCGTCCATATTGTCTGTTCTCCAAGCAGTGTCTAGCAAGTCGTGGACGAATGGATGATTGAAGGACTCTTCCTCTGGTTTGCCACCGTATCTCACTCTGCTCTCCCCTAAACTATCATCGAAAGGGTATTTCACATAAGCGTCTTGCTCGTACAAGAACTCGCCAGCGTCGTTGCGCTGCAGTGGGTACATGATGCGAATACTGGTATCTGGGGCTGAGTTTTTTGGAGGAATGGTCGGCTTTTCCCCTTGGAAATGGAAATCTGACCATGGCATTTTTTCTCCGGCGATGTCTTGAGCGCCATTCATATCGACTCCGAAATGATTTCCAGTGAAAGTAAATCGGCCAACTGCAGAAGGATTCGCCTCAATGAGAGGGTCGGTCTTTGTTGCGTCGAAGCTCAGGCGATAGACATCGATGTATACCACCTTATCGTGTTGATGCGAAACAAACTTGTAGGCGCCGATTGGGGGTAGGGGGTTTGGATGCGAGATTTCGGTGATAGACTCGCTTGTGATTTGTTTCGGAGTCCATCTCCCGTTCCTCAGCTCAGAGATACCCATTTTGATCTCCCATATCTCATCAGGATTTGACTCATCCGCATCCATATTGGTTGCCATGTCGGAAATTTTGCTGTGCGGTACCGCTGCTGGCAATGTGACCTTTCGAAGATGAGGAATAGCTACCATAAGTCGACTGTTGTACTTGAAAGGCGCGAGGTAAAAGCCACCTGACTTGATTATGGAAGGTCCGCTTGCAGCTGGGCCACCGCCGGGTGCCTCTCCCTTCTGCGGCTTTTCCACTTCATAGCGCGGGATATCGACGGCCATATCCTGCCATGCTTGCCATACCTGTGAACTCAAGTCGTAAGTTCTGTAGTAGAACTTGTATGGAGTGCCTCGAGTTCGTGCAAAGAAGTGTACCTTGCCTGGGCGAGTGACATCGGTGGGTGTTTTTGTAGCCTCATCAACAAACACGGCATCCGCTTCAAGGTTGCCAATCTCATCCAGATTGAATAGAAAGGTCTTCAATATGTCCATGACTGATGATTTATCCAGGTCTTTTTGGTGAAGTTCTGATTCTAGTTGGAGGTATATGGGGCTCTTGTCGTCTCTCAGAGAAGGCTCGATCCAGTTCTCCGGCCACAAGAAGACTTTTCGATTGGCTTCCCAGACGCGATACCGCTGCATCCAGTTCCACCGTTCACGATCAAGCTTTTGGGTTATGACTTCGGGCTCGAGACCCAGCATGCAACGTTGAACGAACAACTGCACCGAAGAGGTAGCTTGTTTGAGTCGAGCGGTTTCCATGCAGGGACACATCTGATTATCGATGAGAAGAAATTCGAAGAGGCTGTCGGCATCAACGATTGCTACAGCCCCGTTGTTTTTCAATGTTGGATGGTTGATTAAATAAGCAGTCAGAGCATCGCTTTGCAATTGCCTCAACTTGTCAAAAGTTGGCTTGATGGCTGCTTCCCAGTCGGAAAGTTTCATCTGAGCACGGATAGCAACTCGAATGCTGTCTCGAATATCACGCATCTTCCAGAAATCAATCCTCGGCTGTGCCCAATTGAAAAGCAAGTCGATATCAACCCCGACCTTGTTGTGAACGCCGAGGGCCACCTGCAGCTTGAGCAGCCACCTCTCATTCGTAAAGTTGGCTGCTTTTGCTACATTGAAATGTGTATCGTCGGTCAGCTGGACCAAATCATCCTCATCCCATAGAGTGTATGTGGAGATGATCTTAGCAAGGCTTTTCCCATCTTGCTTTGCGGCGTCTGGTCCATTCATCTTCTTGAAAAGATCAACGAGGGGCAGGCCCAGCTTCGGCAGGCTGCTCTTCAGTTTTGAGTAGTCCGCAAGACGTTTCCAAAGAGGCAAAGACAAGTGATTCCAATCGAAGTTCTCTTGTGAAGTCGCAGGGGCAACAGTTGGGTTGCCAAAGTCGGGGCCATGAGCCCGTAGGTACATCACTTCATCGCTAGTGAGTGAGAAGCCGTTGATTACGATCGCGCACTTGAAGATGAGGGTTAGTGTCTTCGCGGTCGCATCTTGCACATGGTTGCCGATGAGGGAAGATGAGGGAATCGTGGCGAAAGCAGTCCTGTCTGTTTTCCACATAAAATTCTTCGGCTCCAGACCTTCTTTGAGATCGATGGAATATAGCTTGCCGCCTTCCAGTGCCATTGGCTCGCTGGACCATACGTCAGACGGTTCGTCGTCATCTGAATGCACAGAAAAGGCGACTCGGAATGAATCGAGGCTCATGTCCGGAGGTTGGGCATCACTTCGTGCTGCGAAGGTATATACGTCGGAAGTGTCTGCGACGAGATATCCGGTGAACCCAGTCGCGGATTTGGGATCATTGCGGATGCTCTGCAAGGCTTCCATAGCACTGACAGGTGGCTGCCCAGATGGGATGGTAGGGGCAACCGTTATCACGCTGGTAAGCAGGTTCGATGCTATGACTGGATCAAGCGAGGTCGCCGACGCAACGGTATCGATGGTCAACTTGTCGGCAAGTTTTCTTCGAAGGAATGGGATAAAGTAAGAAAGGAAGAACAAGCGCTTTTTCGGAGCTGTAGCAAGAGTATCAACATTCGGATCCGAAGGAGCAGGGATAACGTCTCCGACGAGAAGAACGTCTTTGGCGGTCGACTCAGTCTCAGGAGGGAATACGCCAGCGAGTGTCTTTCTCAAGAAAGTGGCGGCAAATTTGGCCAGGCGATCTACTGCTGCACTCCACTGCGGATTTGTCGACAATCGTTTCACTTTCGCGGTTTCGTCGGGGGTGAGGAGTCCAGTTGATTGGAGCGTTGGATTTTCACCATCGGCGTACTTGAGCTTTGCTGCCAGCACTGTCTCTTCTTTCGGGACTGCGATTATGAGACCTGTAGGTGCTCTGGTAGAAATGGACCAAGTCCCTTCCAGGAATCCGGCGATCTGAGCTGCAACGTCTGGACTGTACAAAAGAGAGAGATTCGCCAAAAGAGCAGACGAAGTTGCAGCATCTTGAGTTGTGATGTCTTGATGTTGGGTATCGATGTCGATAAGCCCAGTGTATAGTGTCATAGCGATTTGAAGGATGGTTCGTTTTGATAGACCAATTGGCTGGAGATCGTCGTCGATTCCCGTGAACACGTATTGCAGCTGCTGGAAAGTGAATCCTGCATCCGACATGGTGCTCCATAATTCAATAAGGTCGACAGCTGCAGCGGCGGAATCGAAAGGAGTGATTGAGAGAGTCTGAAACGCGCCCTTCAGGTTCTCGGGCTTTGTACCGAGAACTCTCGACAACAGAACGTATCGATACATCAGCGACACGCTCTCAAGGGTCAGGTCAGGAGAGTCTCCAAAGAGGGACTTCAATAAAGCTGTAAGCCCAGCTCTTGTCAAACCGAGCGCGGCCATCAGGATCAAGTTGTGGTTTGCAATCTTTTCCGCTGGAGACTTCATAAGATATTGACCGTTGGCATCAGCGACGAAGACTTGATCAACCCCAAGTAGATTGTGGGTTAGAAACAGCTGGCTATACAGGCTCGGTACGCCGGAGGTCGAAATTGGTCCCCAAAATGAGAGTAGATTCAGCCAAGGAAGTCCGGTGAGCTCAGCAAGCTTCTTGACTGCGACGAGTTGGTGCAGAAAGTCTGCAGTGATGTCAGGGGTCTTTTTCCCAGCCTTGTTCTTGACCTTGCATCGTGATTTCGACTTGGTACACGCCTTGTCACAATTGGAGCAGTTGGTTGTGGCTTCGGTACAGTCCTGTTTCTCGCATGAATAGTGATGGTCGTGGTGATGGCAGCCACAGCGCTGATGGACTTTACCGCTCGGGGGTTTCTTTGATCTGCATCGCGAGCATTCCTGCTTCCCGCATTGCCCGTCTCTGCAGCTGTCAACAAAATCTGCCCAGTCCACATCTTCACTATCTTGGACTGTGGCTGGGGTTGGCGGAGTGTCAGGGCAAGGCGTTGATCCGGGAGTAGTCGGCTGACCAACAGATTTCGGTGTACCCAGGACCTTCAAGGCAACGTCCAGCTCAATGATAGAGCATCCCAGTTTCCTCCAAAGGCGAATGAAGCGATGGATTTGATCGTATTCTTCTGGGCATAGACAGGTCCCGTCGAGATGGCGAAGGCGATCTTTGCTAATATTGCAGTCATCTACTAGATTGACATGATTGCCGGGACCCACGTCAGGTGAGGATAAGACCGAATTATCTCCAATCTGACCCATCTTAGCACCGCCAACAACGACATCAGTCTGACCATGCTTTTGGTGCCATTCGACCTCCGAGTCTGGAGTGTCGCCAAATGCGACGACGGCTCCATTGATTCGCACCGTCCCGATCTGATGAGCCGAATCAGTGTTATCAACGACACTCCCATCGCTCATGACATGACCCAAAATGCTCGAGCTTTTATTTTCCACAAGCTCTGCCTCTCGAGACGGCTTGACCAGATTGGACTCCAGAATAACAAGCTTCCCAATTTTCTGGAAGTTTTTCGCAAACCAGATCAACATTTTGTATCTGCGGTGGCAATGGCATGTGCATGGATGACGTTCCTTCCCATAATCTGCAGTCTTCGACTGGTTCGCGGATTGCTGGCTGTCACAGCAGTTGCAATTTCCACTATATCGCGCGCACTCAACGTGATCAGCAACAGCTTCTTGGTCAAACAGATATGTGATGTCAGTTGCCTTTAGTCGGCGAAGCAGGAGCTGCCAGTTTGGCCCCAACAGAAAATCAACCAGTGGCTCGTACTGGTCAAGTTTGTGATGATGATGACAGCCGCTGACTGTTGGCTTGACTAGTTGCAGGAGATATTTGTAAGTTAGGCGAATGGATTTCAATATGACATTGTCCCGGCCCTTTGGCATATTGGGGTTGATAAAATCCGTTCGGAGGAGGTCAACAAGATCCGAGTAAGCGATTCCAGTACGTGGAAGGAATTGTGCTTTGACAAATGTCAATCCTGTCTTCGTGGTCTCACTGATATCCAACATATCTGCGGTTGAGGCGTAATCAATCCCCCAATACTCATAATCTGGCTTCACTCCAATGCGCTCTTTGTAGATCTCGGGATCCGTGACTGATCCGTACCTGATATCGAAGTATTCTTTGGTCCAAAAAGCTTCCTTGGTCAGAATAATATACTCTTCTTCGGTGAGGAGCAGGCGCTCCGCATCATCGGCTCGCGAAAGCGCAAGTTCATGCAAGACTGTAAGTCGAGCTTGATTTTCTGCGGTGATCGGTTTCGCCAAAATTGTGCTCTGCTTTTTGCGAGTCCAGTTGCTCTCGCCAATCCGGCGATCTGACTTCAAGTCGCCAGTATCGTCTTCACTTGACGAGGATGAGGATTCTCCAGAAGAACCAGATGAGCTCGAAGAATCAACCTTGGTGGAACTTGTGGAGTCAGGAATAGTTGACGTCTGTGGCTGGTAAGGGCGACGGAATACGAGACCCAATTCGGCTCTACTTGTGTGCAAAAAATCGAGGAACAGACGAATAGCCTCAACAGGCTGATGGAAAGGCAGTTTTGTTGACGGGTAGGCTGCGTTCTTCAGGATGCAGTAGGCTGTATCATTGGTATGCTGAGGCTGCGCCAGAAGCTCCTGTTGACTGCCACCAAGCCCCTCCTGATTCGTTTCGGCGTTGAAAACGTTCAACGTCACCTGACCATCTCCTGAAGCAGCAAGTTTGGCCATATTGACTATCAAAGACTCCATGACTTCGTTTGCAAGATCGATATAAGGCATGACGGTCTTGGTGTTGGCACATGTGAGCTCCAAGTCGGCAAGATCTGGTCGGCGGCGGAGAAGCACTGCCAGGGGAGTGTTTGCGTATCCTAATGTTCCGTCGGTTTCAAGGTTATTGTTCCGCAAGTACTGAAGCAACTCGACAAAATAGGCCGCTGGGCTTGTTACAGAGTTGCAGTCATCACAGGCACAAGTATCTAGCGGACCAAACAATTGCTCGAGATCTATCGGTTCTGGCAATACTTTCGCAGCGTTTTTGGCTTTCTCGACTCGCTGGACGCGAGAATCTGTCCCATCAATGGCTGCCACGCCCGACCCGCGGACTGTCTGAAGCAAAGTTGTGAGAGCAAGATCATTTCTAATAACGATGTTGGTGGCATGGGCATGGACGTCCTTTGCGATATCTTCTCCGCCAAGTTTGTCAGCGAAGTTGGCGACAAAATTTGCTGCCGGAATTTGTGATACCGCGTGCGCCGAGGTCAACCCCGAGTTGACCAGTCCCGGTATGGCTTCAGGTGTGTGAGAAAGTGCCTGCGTCCGCTGCAGCATCTTCAAAGATGAGACCACACCAGGTCGAACGTGATCCGGGATGCTAGCCATGGCACTCGGGTCTTTCGTCGCAGTAACAACACTCGTATCACGGATATTGAAATCCGGATTCTCTTCAAAAAACTGCACCACCCCATCGTGTATTGGGTTTTTGGGTGGCTCCTGGCTGGTGCTATTGGTAGCGGCTGGCGGTGAATCTGAACCAATTTTGATCTCCTTGTCCTTCAGCATCCGAGCTACTGCAGCTGATGGCTCGCGGTGGAACAATTTCCTCTGGAAGGCTATCACCTCTCTTGGCGGGTTTGGTGGGGTTGTAGGGGCTCCGACGGTCCTGGTTCCATGAAGGCTTGCGTTTCCTGAAGCAGAGCCTGTGGTTTTGCCCCTTTCTGACATCTCCACAAGCCTTTGAGTGCTGTAGGTATTGGCAATATCTCTCAGTGACATGACTCCTGGGTCCGCGATAAGACCACGGCTGAGTCCCTCATCATGGTCCGAAAGGTCGGCAATCAAATTTGCAACGTGGACTTTTCTCAACTGCTCGGGGGTCCATTTGGTTGAAGAAGAAGGTGCCGTAACGTATTTGGGAGCCGAACCATTGATATGGTCCAGAATAGGAGTAAGATCTGGCGCGACAGACTTCAGGAAGTCCACACGATGTGGTTCAAGTCTGGGTATGCTATCTCCGTTTGAAGCCATGTTGGGAAAGAGTCTGACTCAGTCTCAAAGTCTTGTGCGTATTTTGTAAAATGGAAAGCTGGCAAGTTGAACTGTTAGGAAGGTCTTTTAACCGTCGTCTCGAGGGCATTCCGTCAGTCATACCAGTCGTCGTCGTCTTGGGGGCCATGCCGAGTAGTCCACAATGAGGGGCTGCGTTGCCTTTTCCGAAGCAGTGCATCTAGAGGCGTTGAAGCTGAACCCATTGTATAACATGATTAATTCTTTTTGGGTGGTGTGATGATCAGGTCCAAAAGCCTCGTTTGCGGAGAGTTGTGTTGGAATTGGTTGACGATGGACAGCGGGAAATTCCCTCGAGTCAACCTTCTGAGCAACGGGCGCTTGGACCACCCCTCCTGAGCCCTGAACCGATCCAACTCGTCGCCTACTCGTCGCCCTGGTCACACCACCACCTTACTCAAACCATCATGAACTGTGTGTGGTATGGTCCCAAGCCAACGTACTGCCAGTCATAGATGAGGGTGCGAGAATAATCCTGGTCTTGTGTTTGAAACTCGGAAAAATGGCGTTCAGCTGGAGACGCACGCCCATCCGTCGGGCTGACAAACTTCTCCAGCTGTCCCAATCCCGAACACTGGCAGCAAAGGCCAAGGCAACCTGGAGACATATCTCAAAGACTCAGCAACCCTATATTTGATGCTCCCAAGACAAGAGGACAATTCATACAATGGCGGGCAATCAGGATGAGCAGAGTAGTTTGACACTCGTCAGTGTCAAAGAAAACGAGAACGAAGTACCGGGACTCCAAGGGAAAGAAACAAGCTCTGCCATATTTCCGCAAGCCAAACTTCCAAATGAAGCGTTTATCGGTGGGGACGGGGTCTCCAGTAAAGACCTGAGAAGCTTTACAGATGCAGCCTCCGATTCGGCTCAGGGAAACAAAGAGTGGTGGTGGACGGCGGGGGTGTTCGGACGAGAGACGAACTATGGCTGCTCTTGCTCGATGTCAACCTTCAGACCAAAGGTCAGACCCGGTGATTATTCGAGACTAACGACTTTCGTTGCCAACGATGATAACTCCCATCCGGAGCAGTCAATCCAAGCCGGTTGGATTCGAGGAGTATCTGGGGAAGATTCGGATCTCTGCCAGGTCTTTGTCTATTTCAGCACAGCTGGGTCAACAGGTGCCTCGGCCAACAATGTCCAAGGATGGAATGATGAAGTGACGGGTTGGGTTCAAGCTACTGGAGCATTTCGTCCTGGGCACGATGTCATTCTAGCTTCACGTATCGACGGCCTACAAGGCTCACTCGATCTCAAAATTCAGCTTACAGGCGATCGATGGAATTTGCGAATGAATGGCAATGTCATCGGCTATTATCCAACGTCTCTCTTCGCAGTGAATGCCCCAGATCAGAAGGAGACTCTCGCCGACCATGCAACTCGCGTTGGTTTCTTTGGTCAGGTTTACGATGCTAGCTCTGATGGAATGACTCCAACACGGATGGGCAGCGGCAAATACCCAGACGAGGGCTTCGGAAAGAGTGCGTACATTTCCAAGGTGCAGTACCAACCTTCACCGTCAAACAAAAACGCTACAATGTCGGATGCTGATGCCTCTTGGCTTCAAATCAATGACGATCCAATGCGCTATGAGTGCCGTGTTTCTTGGAAATCTACTTCATGGTGGCGCAGCTACATGTATCTTGGCGGCCCGGGCTGCGACGACATAGGATGGTCGTCTTGGGAGAGTGCGGGAGGGATATTCGGCCCAGGAACGCCGGTCACATCCATTTCTGACCCAGGCACGCCTGTCACGTCGATTTCAAGGAACTCCGCTGTGATAGACCTATTTGTTGTTGGCAAAGATGGCAAAGTCTACAATTCTTTTTGGTGGAATGAGAATTGGAGTGCGTTCAACGACAATTGGAGGAAACTCGATTGGGGCGGCAACGAGAAATTTCTCGTCGGCAGCAGAATTGCAGCGGTGGCACGAAGTCCCGGGAATCTCGATATATTCGTCATTGGTGAAGATTTCAAAATATACACTGCGTGGTGGTCCGAAGGCCACGACTGGAGTGGGTACCGGAACATTAGCGGCGACAATGTATTTCCAAATCCTCAGGTTGCGGCCATCTCGAGAAAACTAGGGCAGCTTGACGTTTTCGTCCTGAGTGGAGGGGTTGTCTCTTACTCTCACTGGAGTCAACTCGGGCCCAATTCTGTCATTGACTGGACAGGCATCCATCAGGCTTGGGATTCTTTGGGTGCTGTTCCTTCTACCCTCGGTTCTTTCCTGGGTACAGGTGTGGTCAATATGCAGGTGGTGTCTCGATCTCCAGAAACCATGCAATTCTTCATATCAGGAGCGGACACGGATGGGAGTGCAGCTGTCCTCTGGAACACCTGGAGCGTAGGGCCTAGCACTACATATGGGACATGGAGTAGCTTCGGATCTATTGGTCAGCCTTCAAGCCTCTTTGCGGGCTCTCGTGTTGCCGCAGTAGCACGAGGCCCCGATCGAATTGATGTTTTCGTCATAAACATTGACTTTTTCGTGTATACATCCCACTGGGATAAATCAAGTGATACTTGGTCAGGCACTGAAGACAAGTGGAAAAAGATCGGCCCAAAACACCTCTTGGTTAATCCTATTCAATACTTCAACGTCATTTCCGTGTCTCGGAAGCCTTCATGTATGGACTTATTCGCAACGACCCTTGATGGGGAGGTTTACACAGCATCAATCGACGAGTCCTTGCGGGACGCGAAATGGTCTAAATGGCAGGCTTTGGGCGGAAAGGGATTCATCAACCTTCCATCGACACTCGATTTGGGTTTCTGTGCGGTCTCGCGCAACCATCAGACCTTGGCAGTCATAGGCTGTGGTCTGAACAGCAAGCTCTGGGTTACCGAGTGGCTCGACCCCGCCTGTGGACCTCGTCCCTTTTACTGCATGGCACACAACCCAGATACCATGAACACGGATCCAGCTAAAGACGACGCCACATTGTGTCTCCAGAAAGGCGCAAACTGTCTGGGGCCAGATGTGAATCGTAGCGAGGAGAGCGGGAAACTGGTTATCTCCCATGGCGGGAAGGCTGGCAATAATCTAGGACATGATACGGATCCGGACTTGGTGTCGTATCTACAGCATCTACGAACATTGGCAGAAACTAACCCTCAGTTTTCACTTATTGCGTTCGACTGCAAGGAGCAGGCTTACCTACCGAAAAATGGCCCTGACGGAGGCGGAGACTTTGGCAATGACGTACTCACGGCCATCCGAAACAATTTGACCAAATTCGTCCCCATAACCATTGTCATCAGCGTAGCTCAGCTCACAGGAGTAAGTGCCTTCGACAAGATCCAATACAAACTCGGGCCTAACGAATACATTGCCATTGATCAAGTCGGAGACACAGATGGCATAGCCCAAGTCATCAAGAACCTTGCCGTTCCAGCGCGGTATCAAGGACTTTACGGATACGGAAATACGTTGCAGTTGCCAATACCGATCCCAGAATTGGACCCTCGCATTCGGTACTCCATCGAATACGCCGTAGGCTTACGGACCGCGTATGGCAACTTTTGCGGTGTGTACGAGTGGACGACCGATAATGTTGATTATCTGCGCGAGTACATCCGCATAGGCGCGGACGGGGTGATGTCGAACTTTGAAAGTCATTTCCCGGAGAATTTTCCTCCGTCCAAGCCGCCTGCGCTGAGGGAGCTTGTTCAGATAGTCAACACAGACCGTGTGATGAGGAGGATGGTTCGAATGGCGAGTCGAGGAGATCGGATTACCCCAGCCCCGGGATATCTGCTTATCGTCACCACTGGAGCAGTGGGAGCAGAGGGTACTGATGCATTCCTTACCTTTGTGCTACGCGGCGAGCTGGGCATGGCTAAGAAGACTGTTGATTCGTCTTATCAAGGCAGAATGGAGAGTGGAGCTACCGACTATGTCGTTATCCAGAGCCGGGATCTTGGCAAGTTGATTGACATCACGGTTTACAATGACATGAGCAGAAGTGTATTGGGCAATAGCGCTTGGAATTGTGGCACTATATGGGTCGTGAGTAGGAGGTACGGCTCTGATGCTCAAGCGACGTTTGGGCTTGACATCAAGTACGTCCCGATCACGAGGCCGTTGTTTTATATTTGAAAGCCTGGGACCGGGTATTGGTGTGGCTGCAGAATGAATTGGGCAAGCTGCCATTTTCGGACATTGGCGACAAGCTAACGATGAGCGTTGTTACATAGCGCGGCTAGAATGACCCAATTCAAATTTCTACTTCTAGCCTCGTCTATTTCGCGCCTACTATGCCCTCTGGATGTACGACTGCGATACGAAGAGGTTGGTCATACGGAGATCCAAGGCCTCGACGTCTGCATTTCGTGCCACCAAACCCCTTGAAATAGCCTTAACTGCCAGAAACACAGATACTTGTATACTAAGAGACCACGGAACGGCAGCTGCTGGCGATTTTTACACGTCCAGACTAGTCAGAGACATCAGCTTGGCTTAAGGACCTCTTATCTGAGTCAAAAACCGTCCTTAGAGCTAAAATTGGCATCCTCTGGTTCTTAGCTGGACATATTGTCTTCAGAAAGGGAACTTGAATGGGGTATATAAAAGACTTCATCCTAGTCTAATTTCGAAAGTTCTTAAACGTCTCACCCACTTCTGCTCTATTCTAGATTTGAATTCTCATCTAATTCCTAATCACTACCTGTGGCTGTACTAAGCCTCACGGCCCATTGAACCACTTGCAGGTCACCTCGACCCCATCCAAATCCAAATTCGCATCTTGAACCAATTCAGCCAGGAGCATGAACGAAAACATCTGGACTAGTGGATCGCCCGGGAGCATGAGCTCAACTACGGACGAGGAGGATCCGGCAAGATCCAACTTGTCATCTCAAACCTGTACGAAAGATCATACTCCACGTCAGAAAACGTCCAATCGCAGACCACACATTCGATCATTTTCAAAGGACAAAGGAGATGCTTCCAATCCGCGGAATGCCAGAGCGTCGATCATCGAATGGCCTTGGCAAAACTCTCAAACCGGAAATCCCTGTAATTGTGGCATCCTCGGAGGAGGAGAGTGATGTAGTGCCTTTCAAGAATTGTCCAGGCCTATCACGCCAGCAACAGTATCAAAGTCGGACGATAAATCCGACATGAATGAACAGACCTAACTCGAGTACTCCAGTCCTGAAGCTCCCAGTGGTTGTTTCTTTTCCTCCCCTCAGGCCGATCAAAGAGACCAGTGATTGTTATTCATCTTTGCTGCCCATGGACATATCACCTCCTCTCACGTATTCTCGGTGCCTCTACGGTCTCGGCTTAGATGTGAATTATGGTCCGCCGGGTTCTAATTCGAAAAGCCTGACACCGAATCCATCTCCACCTTTAAAGTTATGGTGCCACCCTGTAGAGAACTCGGCTCAAGCCTCACGACAGCCGAGTATACATTTCGACGTCGCAAATCAACAGCATCGGACTGCTTCATGCCGAGTGGGGGAATCGTTTGCGGTGTGGCCTTCAATCGGTACCAGCTCCGGAGGGAGGAGAAAGAGTGCAGAGAAGGAGATGAAACGGGTGAAGACTATTGACAATATTCCTAAGGGCGAGCATGCTAGGACTTGGGCGCAGCCGAGACCACTTTCTGTTTGTCCGTCACTGAACCCACTCCAACCGCCGACGCCGAGCGAGCGGGGATCACCACCCAAAACACCGAATGAGTCTGGATTGGAGCAAGAGGTTGAGGATCTCGTTATGGGTGCTAGAAAGGACTAGAAAAAGACGAGGAATAGTCTTATCGACCACATCTTGGCAGGTCATGCTGGTATTTTCAGGCAGACTAGGTGCATTTGGGATGAAGGCAGTGTTGGCGAGGATCCTTGTGTGAGTGATGAGTGTATGCCGCACGTTTGTGATGGTTGTGAGAGTGATCCAAGGATTCCGAGTGCAGATTGGATTGGTTGAGGGCGATTGGTGGATGGATGGATCAAGATGGGAATGAAGGACTTCTAATGTGAGGAGTAGAGACTGCTGACTTGAATAGATTGTGATGTCCCCTTCCGTTTCGTGATAGTGGAATGAGTTTGTCCTTCCACATTGTCAGCATTCGGAGTGCAGCCAAATTTATCCATGATTCACAAATGAAATTTTTTTGCTCTGGTTCTTATTTGTTCGCTGCGTTTTCGAATGTTGAGAGTCTCTAGGAGTACGCGACATCCACCATACCAAGGCTGGGGTGTTGATATAAGGTGGGGACATTTGCTGTTGCATTTATTTGTTTCTTTTGTGTTTTATGATGGAGGTTGAATAACTGGCGATAGCTGGCAAAATTTCACTGCTTCCTTTTCTCGGATCAACTTTCAACCACTAAGATTATCCATGTGAGGATGACGAACCAGCTTTCGCTGGCTCGTTCGGCTCTACTACCGTGGCAGGGACGACTTAAGGCACATAATCCCAGTCCAAATAAATTACCCTGGTGAGGAAGCAATTACAGCAAAATCTACACTGTTAAAGCCCAGTAGATAGCCGGTAAATAGGAGTCCACGAGGGGAGTCTTGAGAAGCATGTCACGTGAACATAACCAGAAAGGGTACCTTCTAACAAGTTGAAAAAAACTAAAGATGTCGATCCATATCATACTATATATGCAGTCATAAATTCATCCCAGACAGATCCAATGAATCGGGCTCGTTGGTCTTTCGTCATCCAGAACTGAAACGTAGCCACCCTTCCATCTTATCCACACACACAAAATTCCATGGCTCCTTTACGGGAAGCTTTACACTCTCTTGCTTGGTTGCATTCCATTCCATTCCCTTCTCTTACGAAGAACTCCTATTCTTTATTGACACCGTTCCTGACCTGCATTGCCCCGTTCGCCGCGCTTTGGACTTCTCTAGTCGGAGCTTTCCATCCAATAAGGTCCTCGGAGTCGTTCATCTAACGCACCTCCCTCCTTGTTGTATGCGAGATATCCAACTTCTCCTCGTAGTTGTGTATGACCTCGCTGTCAACCTGTTCGGCAAAGACATCGACGTGGGTGCTCGCAAACTTGCGAGCTGACACCCCGCGCTCAAACAACAAATTGAGTTCAGCGAATGAACGACCGGCGGGCTCGGGGAGGCGGAAATAGGTGTAGACGATACAGCAGAAGCAGATTCCAGCCCAGAAGAACCCGGCGTAGTTGCCCCAGTTACAGGCGCCAGGGTTGAGCATGTATGGAGTGAGGACTGAGCAGATTATTCCGACGACATTGTAGAGATTGCGTCCGAGGACGATAGTCTTGATCTGCAGGCGGCGAGTTGAGAGTTCGGCGACGAGGGAGTAGCAGACTGTGCCGACTGTGAGTTGGTAGAATAACGCCCAGACTAACATGATGCTTCCCGTAGCGAGCGATCCGCTTTTTCGTCCTGACTCTGGGACGAGACCGAGGAAACCGAGGATCAAAAGCATAGAGAAGAGACCGCAAAGGCCGTATAGATAGAGCGATCGACGACCAAGTCCAACGCTCATGAGGAACCAGGCGCCAAAGACGCCGACCATGTTGATGCCGTATTGGCCGAGGGCGAAACTGTAAGCGTTGGAGGAATTGAGACCAGCCTGTTTTAGGAAGTTGGTTGAGTAGCCGGAGAAGGAGTTCCCGGACAGGTTTTGGATGGCCCAGACCATGCAGACGATTTCGGTGCGGCGTCTATCTGTACCTTTGAAACAATCAAGGTAGCTGGCTCTGGCCTTTTATAAACAATACTCTATTAGCGATTGCGTATAATAACTCAAAAATGTGGAAATACCACCTCCAGGACTTATGTTTGAGATGGTAATAACTACTTCAGGGTCTATCTTTGGCTTCCGTTCAGCCCACTGCTATCCTGCTGTAAGATCCTTCCACGAGCGGACAACAGAGCCTGGCCCAGCAATATCGTCGCCATAAGCACCTACGATACCATATACAATACATCTGGCCCAATCTTTCGACGTCTCTATATTATCTGGAGTAGCTCTAGGGTGTTCGAGTTCAAACCTATTTGGCAAAGAGATAAACGTTAAAAGAAATATTTATTGGAGATCAGGAAATAGCCCTTACTGGTCTCATCGCGCTAGGGTACGAGTATAGTTTTTCTTTGTTCCTGGCTAGAGATCTTTTTCACCTTTTTTCCGTTGATAATTTCTGACTTGATACCAGAGCCTTTGCTACGGGATTATGCAAAGAACTCTTCCGTTGACTCTTTTTTGGGCATTAAGGATACTGAAACAGTAACTTGTATAGGGTAGTAGATAGAAGGCAATTGATAAAACGAATTTTACAAAGAGATTTAGGAAGTCGACTAAACAATGAGATTAAAGAAGAGAGGTATTCAGATCAAGATAAGTACAGAGCAGGAAGGAATTTATAGAGGGAAAAGAAGTACTCCCCTTAGGGTTATCTATATTGATCCAACTTATACCGTAGGCAAAGCACTGAGTATATTTTTGGAAAGTATCTACTTTAGGTTCCTTGGGTTCCTTGGGAACTAGTTTAGGCTCCTTGAGCATCGTCGTCAAAACTTGACAAAAGTAATGTGAGAGAACAGAGGTCGGATTGAGTATAATTAGTTAAAAAGCGAGAAGTCAAAACACATGACGATATAGTAAATCTTGCTCAGGATACTCAGGCCTGCTTAGGTGAGCTGCTCAGGGTGCTCAGGTGAGTTGCTCAGGGTGCTCAGGTGAGTTGCTCAGGGTGCTCAGGTGAGTTGCTCAGGGCTCAGGGTGCTCAGGTTGCTCGGGTGAGTTGCTCAGGTTGCTCAGGCGAGTTGACTGAGCCGAGGGTGATTAGCGCCTGAGCAAGAGCGGCAAGCTCACTAACCGAAAGCGAAGTCAAAGAAAGAGAAAATTAATCGACAATACCTAGATATTATCAACCTTACAATATTGCGGCGCTTCTTTCTAGGAATTAATGCTTCAATTGCAAGCAGCCTAAGCATAGGGATTGTTAACAAGTAGGTCATCAGATGATGTTCCTTTTCACCAGCTAATCATGGCAAGCGGAAAGCACCGGTTGAAAAGTTCCAGTGTGCCACTGGCCAGACGTTCTCCCTCCCATTTCAGTGTTTTTAGGACTTGATTAGATCTTTGTCAAAATCCTTCATGCGAGCTATGACATCCACCCATTTGATTATTGCACCGCGACGTTAGAACACATGTAGAAGAATCGAGGAGCTCTCGCCGAACCCAACGAGCAGTCTACAAAGCCGCTCCTTGCCGCAGCACTTTTGAAAATGACCCCATGCACAGCTGAAGCTTATCTCCCTAGGCATCAGAATTCCAAGCAGGTATGGAAATGGCAATGCTCAATATATTCTGAAGTCTCCGAGTGGGTTTTCGCAGCGACGGTTGCATAAAAACATGGTTTCCAACTTCCTCAAGCCCTCGGACCAAAATTCAGCTCCCCGGCATCAAGTTCAAAAGTACCCCTCCATGTCATGACATTCTAAGCCGCGGTCTTACCCGTTGCGTGCGTGGTTCACAGCTCTTTGAAGAAGCTTCAGCCTCGGCCGCTCAGCTTGAACCGTTCCTGCATGGTTGCACCTGCATAAGCTGTTGTGCCAGAATTTCGGTAAGCGATGGGTGAGATTCTTGGGATGACAGCTTACACGAGCGTAAAAAAGAGTCACCTGTACTGATGCGAAATACGAAACTGATCCGACTGTGCCTTTGGTCTAAATTTCAAAGACAATAGAAAGGTGAAGCTTGAAGCCATGGTGTTGGTACATTCGCCGAGACTAGTTATTTCATAAAGTCAACCTATCTTTCATCTGTATTTCCCCCGCCCCCCGCTCCCCGCCCCAAAAATATTCCCCAACAGCGCCTACATTTGAATATTCCTTAAACACATCAACATGTTCAAGCAAACTATGATCAATTTTGCCCTTGTCTTCTTGATTGTTTTGACTTCATCATATGGATTCGTCATTGCCAAACCCGAAGCAAACTACATCATCTTAGAAAGACAGGACGACGAGGCTGCTGCTGCGAGTTTGATAACACTTCAACAGTACGCCTCAGAGTCTTTCAACATCGCTCTCATCTAGCCAGATGATGATCTTGCTGCTACATATTACATGCGCAACTGGTCGCCGGATGTGAAAGAATAGTAAATCGCCCAGTTGTTTCTTCTATAAATCACTTTTCCGGAACTCGCTGACCTCACTACAACTTCAACGGCAACCCCCTGACTTTCCACACATTCTACGACTTCCTTGTCCAGATTCGCAACATAACATCCAATCGTTCGGTAGTCCCCGGGTCCGAGTACATAATTGCTGCTCCAGCAGACGCTGCTGGTCTGACTGGCACTGTCGGTCACTTGCTCAGTTCTCTGGAGTCTCGAACGGGGTTACTAGTGTGGGTAGTGTGGTGACAGTCGTTAATGTTGGGAGAAATGCATCAACTGGAGCTAGAAATCTGCCGATGGGAAGCTTTTGTTTGACCTTTCGGTAGGGGCGTTGTGGATAGTGTCGAGAAGGGTATATAGTGGTGTATGTCTGGTACAATTGTTCTGCAACACAAGAATCAAGATCCATTCCTTGCTTTTCCGTGCCCTCTTGGTTGTACCAACAAACGATCTTTGCTACGCCAGTAATATTCATAACTTTTCACTTGAAGAAAAATGCGGGCTCCACAACTTTACTTAGTTATATCTGAAAATACTATAGTTTAGCTCCTGATTGCAAGGGATACGCAGAACTTCTCATATGATATCACAATGCGAGTAATGAATTAGAGAGATCATTTGCTGCTATGTTTCTCATGCAAGACTCTTCCTTGTACTACGCTGCGGCACATCGCCGCCGAATTTACCCTTCGGCTGAATCTGATCTCAAACCCCGCACTCTTGAACTACTTCCCCTACTGACCCTCCCTGCTTATTTTCAAAGCATTAACTCGAACTCTCGAAGTTATGGGGAAGCTGGGGTCAGTCTTGTGATTTGACCAATTGTTGCCTCCAGGATCTACAAGAAAGTGGCACTTCGAGACCCAAATTTGAAAGACTTCACCACGACCCTTCCGACCTCCCCATTCCCACAAAATGCACTCATCGGCGTTTATTATCTCTCTCATTCTTGCCTTAGCTAAGGCAGAGAGACTTAGTACTGATTGTCCAAGTATTACCAGCGATCCGGCTGCAACACCTACTGATACCCAGCAGCTTCCAGCAGGTCACTGTAAGTTCCCCATTACTTGTCTCCCATCAGTTTCTTGACCTCGAATTCCACCGCTAGCTTTGAGCTTTAAGTTGAAACTATCTGCTCCAATTCAGCATATCTATCCGGCTACCCTATCTGCAATATCACAGGCATCCACTGGGAGCCTGGACCATGTCGCTCAACCACCCACGCGGTTAGCGGTACTACTCTTCTCAGCTGTATGACCGACTGCCGCAAGACTTGTGCCTGCGAGAGTATTGCGTGGAATTCAGTAAGAGGAGACTGCAATTTCTTGACGATGAAAGTCGAAGAGTGTCAAGTTGATCCAAAGCATCCAAGCCAGTTTGCGTTTTTTGATCGGGTGTGTGTTGTGACTTGATGACGGAAGGTTTCTGGCTATGGCTGTCTGAAAATGACACAAAATGGAATGTTGAGCATCCTTTATAGCAGCGTGTTGAAGATGTAGCCTATATCTGTCTTATAAATGTAAATACAAGACACCAAGTTGATGACTAAAAATGTTCATTCCACAAGACCTCAAATCAAAAGCCGTAGCACTATCCCTTATCACTCGCAAAGGTCTGAGGTGAGTGAAGCGATCAAGCAAAGTATGTCTTGGCCCAGGCTGCGTGGCGCTTTTTTCTTGTCCCTGAACTCTGGGCCAGAATGGCAATTGTGGCTTGCTGCGTGCGTTGCACAGAACCTCTACCAACCACAAAGAAAAAACCCGCAGGAATCGGTTTGAGAGCGAGGGTGTAATGGTCAGCGTGGTTCTAATTTTCAAAGCTTTTGAACGAGTCTTGTAAAGCTGCATCCCCATGCAATGCGTGTGGAGGCGTTGGTCACTAGCTGACAGGACAGCTTGCGCCGTCGTGATGTTCTTTGTTTGGATTCGCTAATTATAGGACTGACGTACTGATGAGAGACAGTGTTCGTTGATTTTCAGACTAGGCCCCATATAGGCATTGGGCGGTGGAGGTAAAGACTACTCAGCAAAAACACCTACGGAAACAGAATGATGGTCATCCAAGCGGAATCGAACAACAGCATTGCCTATAAGACCGCGATGACTCGATCCGTACATATAGCAGACTACCGCCCCTAAGGGATTGGAGTTTCTTGATGCCCTAAATTATCTCCACGGCATGCTACAGAATTCCCAGCTCTACTCTCACGCCCTCTCCCTTTCTGCATCACGTGCCAAGCTCAGCCGAGTGAAGCATTTCAAGTCTCAACATCTTGTTCTCCAAACATATTCTTCCTCTTCATTGAGTTCTCTCTCTTCAAGCAAGGTACTACCGAGAGCTTGGGCCGCAGTCACTCGACGCAGCACTCCTGAGTCCATTCACTATCACCCTCAACTCCAATCAAGCACCATGCCTCTAAGCAACACTTACTCAACGACAGCCATCCATGGCTCCGCAGACGAGTTAGCATCTTCCTCCTCATCTTTTTCTACCTTCCCTTTACATCATATCATCCACCCAATCCAACCCAATTAAGCTCACTCCCTAACCCCAATCCCCTCCTCGTCGCAGAAGCCAAGCACTTGCTTCCCAACGCATCACCACCTTCATGGTAGACACCAGTCTCGCATCTCCTGTCGCCTCCTCATACTTAGGGTACTACGAACACCACAAAACAATAGCGTTTCGCTACCGAGCTGCTGCTATGAACATCAAAAACGTTCGAGGAGGCATTCAACAAGATTCTCCAGGTAACGAGCACAGTTGCTAAACAGGAACATATGTGAAATAAAATCGCTAAAGAAGGTAATCAAATATCAAAGAGAGCACTGTTCAAGCAGTTGAAGATAGAGGTATATCATGCCTAGCGATGCGATGTTTGCTTACCCTCCTGACGGAGCATATGAACGCGAAGCTAGCGGCTGACAAGCCCAATAGTGTCCATTTGTGAAGCAAATGCTAGTGTCCCAAGTCACGAGGACTTTTCTTGAGCTCGGACCAGTCTTCCCGGCCGTATTTTATCCCGGTTTAACTCCATGCCAACGCCAACGCTGTGCTAAATTTCGATCATCTTGTTGGAAACTCGAATTCTTGCGGATTTAGCGAAATTACTACTTTCAGATCCTCGAACTCAAGGCCGTAAATCCACAATCGAAAACTCCAAACCCTCCGCCTCAAAGACATGACCAGGACGCAGCGCATCCGTGTAGATGTTGGACTCGGCGTGTGGGTGGAAGAGGGAAGACTGTCTGCATTGCGCGATTGCTTGCTTTCCAGGCGGGTCTGTCAGTCGGAAAACGCCCCATCTGTCAAAAGTTAGGCTGGTTCTGAGGAGACTGGGGATCTATACTCACGATGGATTCTTGGTTGGCGCACAAACGATCGCAATGCTTTCTTTCATCATGGTTTGGTATCCGAAGTGGGTGTGAAGATCGACGCTGCTCATGAAGCATGACTGCGTGGGATGTGTGTGGATCCAACCGAGTAGTAGCAAATCCTCTTTGGTGCAGTACTCGAATAGGGAATTCTCATTCACCGTCTCGCACGTGTCGCTTGTGCTTTTTTGTTCTGGAATCACAACACGCTGTATGAAAAGGGCGTTTGAGATCAGCGTTCCGCAGAGCATGCCACAAGTCTCCAGGTTGTTTCGCGTGTTGGGTTCTGCATGTTTGAGGAACTCAGTACGAAGTGTAGGCGGAAGGAAAACCGTGCGCAGCGGTTCGCCACTCTCTAGATATGCAGATGGACGAAAAGTGAAGTTCGATTGCGAAGGAGCCTTCGCCGTTTCGAGACTTGGAGGACCTGGAGTGGCCTTTTCGGGTCGTGGTGGAGGTTGCAATTCGTACAAAGCGGCGGATGCACTTTCTTTGGGTGGTTTTGGGGGAAGATTCGGGATTGTTGGAGAAGAGGACCTCGAGTCAAAGCTCTCCTCGTAGCTGAGAGGCTGTGATCTTGTGATAGATGGGTATCGATATTCACTGCTACCGTTCTTTAGTGGCATGATGGGTACTGGTCTTGGCCTCGATGATTTTCTGACTCCATCCTGCACTATGTCATGAGAACCATCCATCCTCCGTCTTGTAGCCTCCATATTCCTGCGCATTTCATCTTCATCTTTGGAGCGGTCCTTGGAAAGAGCAGACTCCCAATCATCCCATAGCCCAGCAGTTCGCCTTTCTTGTTCTTCCTGCTCAGAAACCCCGGCCTGTCTAGTAGCCTTTCGCGCAGCGTCTCGTCTTCTGATCTCTTTATGTGCCAATTTCACAGCCAGTTGACTGTTGTCTGCCGCCGCAAGGGTTGTGGTGTTTCCTGCCACAGCTGGATCTGAGGCTGCAGCCAGATCCGACCGGGATCTCTCGTGGCCTTGAAGTATGCTTGCCTCCCTCCCCCGCTCCATGTTCTTTTCCCACGCTGCATATCGAGCATTGATCCGAGGCTTTAGCGCCTCCAAAGTGTCTAAAACATCTGGAAGCCGCTTTGTCGTCGATTTGATTGCCTGACGATTCTCTGGATCCTTCGCGGAGGGGTGGAGTGGAAGCTTTTCAGTGACAAGAGTAGCATATCGTATGAAGAGAAGGTAGGCTTGTTGATCATTTTCTTCTTGTTCGTAAATTTGGGCCTGTCATAAATCAGCAGCTGTCCTTCCTGTCCATACTTCACTCATGGGTTCGAATGGAAGGTGCCTACTTCTCGCAGCAAAGTCTCTGCAGTACGAAACCAGTATTTCATAGGGATAAAAGGATCGAAATGGAAGTCTTGGGCCTTTGCCGAGATCTCCTTGACGGTCATGGGCTTGGAGACCTGGAAAGATGACCCCGCCATGATTGCTGCCCCTCCCTCGTCGCGCCGTGGAAGTCCGCGATGACCGGACCTTTGTGTAGATGTGGATTTCTGGAGGCAATGGCTTCACTTCGTCATAGTCGTACTCTACCTATGTGCTAGGCAGGCTTTGTGGCTGGCGACTGAGACAAGAAATAAGGACAGGAGTTTGTTGCCTGTGCCATGACTTCGTCACCTCTTGAAACCCAGATGGACTGGGCTGCACTGACTGCATTGGAGGGCGGCGAATGGCGGCAGAATAGAAGTAGTCGTGTTAGCGCCGTCGCGGCGAAATGATTTTACGATTCCGCATTCACGACTTCACGCGCGCGTCTCCCCCTTGGCAGTTGCGGCTGCAGCGTCTCTCAGCCTCGAGAAATTTGCTGTGGATGGTTGTGTTCTTGATTCTTCAGCCTCATCATTCTTCCATTTTCGCTCTTTACCAGATAATTGCCCCCCCTTTCGATTTCTGTCCTTCCTTTTCGTGCCACACCTGTGTTCATCACTGGGCATCGTTCTCTCACTGTGGCATCATATCATTACCTCTATGGTCCCATCGTCGTTGATGTTTCGAGTATTTACGGCAAGTAGACGAGCTCATGCGCGACCTGGCAAAACCTTGCTACGATCCTTCCACCTTACACCACTTCTCCGCTCTGCTGCCAGCTCTGCGAAGGAGGGCATTACAGTCAACCTTGCCCCCACCGAACCACACGAAGTATCGCACTCGACTGCTAGTGAGCCGCCGTCCATAGTCGAAGCGGTTGAAGAGGCTGTGAATGACATTCTGAAAGCCGCGAAGACTCGGGCGACCAAAACGAAGAAGAAGATTCTGCGGATAGCAGCAGAAGATGATGTGCCTCTCAAGAAACCTGGTGGAGCGAAGAAGAAAGCGGCACAAGTCTCGGTAAAACATGCTGACTTCTTGTCTACACAAATACCAGCATCTCCACCCATTCCACGAAAGCAGGGAGGAAGGGGGCCTGGGAAACCAAAGAAAGACACAAACCTTCCTGCGGAACCTAGAAAACGTTCGAAATCTGCGTCCGCAGACCGGAAGAAATTTCCAGGACTCCCAAGACCAGACGAGCCTCGAACAGACGTGCGGGAGTATCTCCGATGGGCACATGGAGGCAATTGGCAAGGAGCAAGCTCAATAGGAGACCGAAGGAGAATGAACATTGTTAGTGAGGATGCTTGTGGTATGAATATCATTACCTCTCATCGGTTCCATTAACTCACAGATTATTGCAGACGCTGTGTTGACTCGCTTAAAACCATCTCTGGAAAGGCACAGGGGCTGCGATATATTGGACATCAACCCTGGCGCTGGCGTCTGGTCAGCGAAATTGCATGACTTCCTCGAACCTCGTACACATATTCTTTTGGAGCCAGATATTAATACGTATGGGCCTCTGCTCGAACCTTTGGTGACGGCTCCGGACTCCACATACAAATTGGTCCCAAAGTCTGGGCTCGTTTGGGGCTATCTGGAAGGAGTACTTTCAGAAGAATATCTCCCATTTCAAACAGCCTGGAAAAAAGACGATCCCCGTGTCGAGGAGCGTAATGACACTTTGCTTGTCATAGCAAATCTTGGATATAATCCGAAGAAAGCTTACAAGGGATTCACATCACTCGCCCAGATGGTCATCTATCAATTTCTAGGTGCGGTCAAAGCTCACTCGCTCTTTCAACAGTATGGTCTTGTTCGAATGCTGATATGGCTCAACGACGAGGAGAAACATAACATCCTTCCCAGGACAATTGGTCTCCGGAGGAAGGCGAGTATAGAAGCAGGGTTTGCTTGTGAAAAAGTCGAGGAAGTTGCTTCTAGCACCGTATACACGGGACACGGGTCAAGAGAGCATGTACTCGACCTTGAGTCTGGGCGGAAAGTGTTGCGGGCAATGGCAACCAACGGCATTCAGATACCGCAAGGACGGGAAAGTCTCCTGGTGCAGCAAATGAATGACGGTGCTGCTGTTCCTAGAACCCGTAAATTGCGTCGTCTTGCCATATCGCCAGAAGCGGATCCTACGGCTATGGGAAAGACCAAAACTATCGCAAGGGAGAAGCTGGAGCAATTTCGCCTAAAGTCTACGCAGGCAGGCGAGGCACGTGCATATGCTTTGTGCGATTTGTACGAAGAGATAATGGAGGATGCGAAAGTGATTCACGACTTGCCCGACTCCGAAGAGAAAGACGCAAGGAACGCGGACTACCAAGAGCGTCTCAAACACTGGGACGAGGATTTTTCAAAGCTAAGCAGAACAAATCAACACTTTGTTTCTTCTGGCCGCGATAATCGTTTGGCTATCAGAAGAGAACAGCCTCTACTCCTCTGGGATCGCCGAGAAGTCGAACCAATCAAACTTCACCCAAATGAGTTTTTCCCCCAAAACACTATGTGCCTCTTCGACTTCCAGCCCAAATCACTCATCCCTGTCCTACGAGAAAACTACCCAAGCAATTACGACATCCTCGAGTACTTACTTGGGTCACTCTTTACCCTGCCCAACCAGAGTGTAAAGAATGGCCTTGTTGGCCTGTTGCCTGGTGCATATGAATGGATCGATGCGGAATGTCCCTCCTTGAAGGACCCCACGAAAGGAGGACATCCGGACTTGGATCGCGTGACTGTGCGGATGTTGTCTGATGAGATGATGGTAGAGATGGTGGAGGCATGGTTACGATGGCCTTTCAGGCCCACCAAGTTCGAGATGTTGAGCAGGATGGGTTCCACAACCCATGATGCTGCCGCTGCTTTGGAAGTAGATGATTAAGGAGGGCACCTCAATTTCAAGCAAGTACAGCCTGTCTTCCTCCGTCGTAGACAATTTTTAAAGCTTTTACCAAGCTTACAGAGCATTAGAAGATTGCACAATGCTTGGAACGTCAACACAAATAGCTGGCTGTCAAACGCATTGCTGCTCCGTTTTTGTTCTATATGAGCATCCTGCAAAGGCCTGCTATTGTGACCGTGTCCTGACTTTCATAGCGTCATTACTTGTTGCTGTCCTTTTCAGCTTGACGTACCTTTGCTTAAATGAAGATGACTGAATTCACTGTCATTATTGCTTTGCCTGCCTTTCCTGCGTTCTACTTTCTCTCGTACCTTGATAATTGCACATGACTGAATGTCCTCGAAGTCTGACTTGCCCAACCCCGAATGAATTTGGTTGTACGTGACGAGACTAGTAAGTTTGTCATAAGAGGGGGCCTGGAGCTGCAGGGCTCCCTCCATCCGTCCTAAATCGTTTCTTGACGATTCATCTACGGCTTTCCGTATGTCTTCACTGCCTGGCAATCCTATTCGCGTTGAGTACTGATCGCCTGCTAATGGATTACAAACCCGCAAGTATGGTGTTTCAAGCTGAGATATTCACTGGAAAGTTGAGGGGAGGGGGGATCCAATGAATCGAAATCCAGATGTATTCGCGACCTTAGCAGCACCGTCGCGAGGCTCTAGATTTTGAATTTCTATTTGTACCCCCCTTTTTGCTGCTGGTCTGGCTAAACCTTTGAAGGACGGGACCACGCCCACCAGACAGTGGACCTTTTACCTGGCCTCTCTCCTCCAGGCCACCCTCCTCACTTAGCCTCAGGCCACACCCCAAACCAAAACAACCTGTCCTCCCATCCCCCCTGCCTCCTCTCCCCAACTCCAATCGAGAACACCCTCTGCTGCTAAGCTGCACATTATTGCGAGGTTGGAGGCAAACGATATCCATTACCTGACATATCTTGACACAAAGGTCTGCGGAGTGGTAATAACCACCATCCTCTTCGTTTCTGCTGAGGAAGGCTGAACTCGAACTACAAGAAACGTGTTACTCCTTCAATCTCAAAAGCAATAGGTAAGACGAATTCTTCGCCCGTCTAGCAGCCACCATCTTCTTCTGCCACACACTGGTTGTCCTCTTCCGTTCTCAGCTAATTTCTTCCAGTTGGTCAAGCGACTCCTCTCCATGGTCTCCTTTGTTGTTACCTACCGCAAACCTTGGAATTCTATCCCTTCAACTACAATGGAACGCCTAAAACCTCCTTTCATCTCTCCCACGGTGACACAGAGACTGAATAGCAGGGCGCCAGCGTTTGTTCCCGCCAACACTCTCAGGGCCACTGCGGTGGATTTTTCACCTCCCTTTAGAAAAGAGTTCTACGGTGGTATTGTGGAGTTTGGTCCCGGCGCTGCTGTGATCTCAATCAAATTGGCTACGGACTGCTCTATCATTCAGGTCAGATTGCACATCCCATGGTTCTATACCCTTTTTCTTCTTTTTTTTATGGATACCTAAAGCTGACCATTTGAAGATCAAAGGCCTCCGCGAGACAACTCCTGGAGCCATCCCGACCGTGCTCGACATGCTTGGCTTCAAAACTTCCACTTCATCTATCCAGATCAATGAGAGCTCCACAGGAGCAATTGCAACGGTGAAGTAAGTTCCAGGCCACCGCCCCCTTGAACACTGAGAACATTGCTGACTCCTCTAGATTTGATGATCCAAATACGGCAAGACTAGTAGTGGAGAAATCTGCAACCACTCTCCGTGATAGCAAGGTGTACGTAGCAGAATATTCCTTCTCGGGGCAAATGAGAGCTGACCTTGACTTAGAACCATCTGTCAAATCGTCGCACTAGCGAACCCCTCCGAATGGGTCCAACTTGGTGGCGTGAAGTGTAGCTGGGAAAAGCCTAGCCGTATGGCCTTCGTCGAGTACCGCATCAATAGTCCTCGCGTCGACGAGCTCCCCGCAACTCTCTCCCAGACCCTTACGCCTTCTGGTCGCCGTCTCAGGTGTGTTGCATTGCCAAAAAGCGATTACGAGACTAGTCGTGCACTGCAGAGCTTCTGCTTGAACAACTTAGACACCGATGCGGATATTAAATGGGTTAAGGACGCCCTTGTTCACGCAGGCTTCGAGTATCCAAAAAAGGTGAAGGTCAGACAGGTCGGAGAAGATGGAGCTGCAGATGACGATGGGTGTCTCAACATCATTCGCTCTCTTCTAGAAAATATCGGCCTTGTTGAGTCTTTCTCCTCGGGTGACAGTCCCGATGGGGCTAAAAAGCTGCTAACTGCCAACTTCCACATCCCGGCCGACGCACAGAAAGTAAGCAGTCCTGTCTGTTGTTTCAATCCCTGCTCGTCGACTCGAATCTTGCTAACATCCAAAGGCTGTTGCGGGGATCAAATACAACCATCCAGATGTATTCCCTGCCTCGAAGAAGCTCACTGTCGAGCGTTTAGTCTCCATGAAAGTCAACATCCCCAATAAGATTGCTTCTGCTCTTGATGGCCATCTCCAGACTCTCCGCGTCGAGGTGCAAAAGAATGGTAGGGACACAATGAAGATCATGAAGGATGACGAGAAGCCGCACACGGTCATTCGTTTTTCTAATGTTGGTGATGATGCTCTTGCGGCTGTTGCAAAGACTAAGGCTCGGGTCGAGAAACTGTTGGCTGGAACTGTCGTTACGGACAGTGGTGTTCCTATTTGGCACTCTTGGTTTACTTCTGCAAAGGATGCTGGGTAAGTATTTTCTCCTTCAAAAATTTCCAATCCCACAACCTCGCCGGTTGTTAATCGCTGTTCTGCATCTGCTGACTTCTTCTGTCCTGCAATCAGTGGCTATCTCCACTGGGTATCTTCTACCTGCAACGTCTACGTCCGTCGATCGATCAGCAAAGGCCATCTTATACTCTATGGAGGTGCTTACGGTGACCGTCATCGTGCTTGCATGATTCTGAAGGCCAAGGTACAAGAATTGAAGGATGAGACAGCTTATACCATCGTGAGTAAATGCACACCCCAAGCTCCTCAAAAGTTGTTGAACCTAATATCTAGCAGCGTCCGGTCGGTGGTATGAGTATTGCCGAAATCCTGGATTTCTTAGAGCCGGTCTTCGGTGAGAAAGTCCGCTTGATCCCGTCAGATGGATCTGCAAAGATAAAGCTCCGTGGCTCTATTGTAGATGTTCGGAAGGTGATTGAACTCCGACTTGATCTGTGGGGCTTGAATGATTGACTGTATTATAGGCTCGGCGCATGGTGATGCCTGCTACCCAGTCCAAGGTTGGAGACTGCATCATCTGCTACGATACACCTGAAGACGGCAATACCATCCACGTTGGTTGTGGCCACATCTACTGCAGAGAGTGTTTCATCTACCTGTTTAAGGATCCAAACGAGTACTTCCTTCCCCTCACATGCTCGGGCATCACCAAGGATGAACAGGAATGCACTCGCTTAATCGACCTCGAAATTCTCCGCGAGCACTTCTCTTTCGCCGAATTCGAGTCTATCATCAAGCTTTCCATCGACGTCCACCTACGTACCCACCCAAACGACTTCGGCTTCTGCCCAACTCCAGACTGCGAAGTCATCTTCCGCCGAACAGCAGTCGAGAACCGCAACCCCCCTCTCACAACCTGCACTGGCTGCCTTAAAACTTACGACACCTCCTGTGGCAGATACCATCCCGGACAGACCTGCAAGGAGCACATCGATGAAGTGGACGGTACCGATGCCTTCGCTCAATACTGTGCTGATGTCGGTATGAAGAATTGCCCTGGCTGCCGTGTCCCCGCTATTAAGACTGATGGCTGCAACCATATTCTATGCACTCGATGCCATATCCACTACTGCTGGGTTTGTTTGATGGCCTTACCATCTCAGGGACAGACCTACGACCACTTGACGGTTGTCCATGGCGGTATTGGTATTCCTGATATCATCCCGCATGAGTTCCTTCCTCCAAACCAAGGAGGAGATGCTGATGGTTGGGCCAATGTTCGTGCAGCCGCTGATGCTCTGGAGAACGACCAAGTTTTTGGACCATTACGCCAGGTTGTCCGGGATTTTCGACTTGAGCATCTGGTCCAGCGAAATCAGGCTCCGGTCGCCAACATGGGTCAACCACAAGAAAATTTCGCACGCGGAGATCTTATCGCAGATCGAATCCGCGAGTTGGAGGGTCCATGGGATGAGGTTTGATGAATCTTCAACACCCTCATCATGACTGACATCGCCTGTCCAACGATGTCTTCAAGGTTGTTCCTCAATGTGTTCAGGAGGCTATGGGACATCGACTTGCGTGCATCTGGTGGTCTGTATCCTAGATCCGTAGTATTTGTCCTGCATTGCGCAGAACGGCTCCTGTAGGGCTTGATTCTTATTTCTCCTCGAGGAGATCAGATGTATATTAGAGAAAAGTGAAAAGATACTTGTTTCTACGACTTCCACAGATGAAATTATTGTGGTATTGCATGTGAGGCCATTGCCCAAAGCCTCCGTCAAATCAAATTATGAGTTTCGCCTCAAGACTTTGCTCTGCCTCTCCCGCTTTCATTTATTTCCCCGGATTAGATACCCCGGCGATCTTCCCTCCCCATCTGCGCACCGATCCACATCCTCTGTCAGTTCGCGGCTGAGGCGCATGTGTGATTGCTTGTTCTTTCTCTTGGCACTGGCCAAACGATTCGGTAGACGGAGTGTGAGAAAATGACCTAGTAGCTGCGGCTAGCAAAGCCTATTTCTTACGTATCCCCGAGTCAAGGGGGGCTGTTCGTGGTGGATACGAGCTGCCAGATTGTTGAGGGGGCGAAGGTGTGGGTGAGGCTGGGGCGGTGGGCCGAATACGATACGAACAAATATTACTTACTTTCAAATTAAATACAAAGAAAAAGGCAAGTTGCTTCGTAAATGGGAGTTACTTCAGGACAGTCCTACCTCCAGTAGCTTATGTAGTGATCCATATCGTGCTGTACTGTATGTAGTGTTTGCAGCTCCAGATTCGAAATGTCCACCAGCGCAGTTTTTCCTTCGGCACTACCGCCACCTTTAGCAGATTCTCCGAAACGTCAGCGAAACGGGACCTTGACCTGGCCAGCGATCGCTGAGTCCGGGAAGTTGTTCCGTGGGACCCCTTTTTTGCTATTTATGTATACTGCAGCTTAGTCCTAGAGAAACCCCTTTCTCTCCTGGAGCTCAATCTCTTTTATCATCTGCCATGTTTTCCTTGATAGTCATGGTCCCCTCACTGCCTGCAGCCGTCCTTGCGCTCCTGTTAGCTGTCGCACGTCCGGTGCAAGCTATTGATGCTTGTTCAAATACCTGCGACGATGTGCACCTCTTCCTTGCCCGGGGTAACAACGAGCCCTATCCAGGGCGCCAGCAAGCAATTGTGGCAGCGACTTGTGACGGCCTGAGTAGTTGTGGCTATGAGGATCTCATATACTCGGCCCTCTACACGGACTTGTCTTGTCAAACAACATACGATGGAACAATTGCTGGCCATACGCAAATGGCCGCTTACGCAGCGAAATGTCCCAATTCCAAGTTGATATTGGCTGGCTATTCTCAGGGAGCCCAGATCGTGACAGACATTCTCGGAGGCGGCGGAGGTCTCTCCTTCAATGGCTGTAACCAACCGAGTACCCCGGCCCTGGACCGCGCAACGAGCCCCGGCAACAAACGTGAGTATCCTGAACCTGTCTGATCCTTATATATCCCTCTTTGTTTTGATATTTCGTTTTCTCGTCGTACTAGTCGCCCCTCCCATCAGATGCAAAAACTAAGAACTCACAGTCGTCGCCGCCCTCGTCTTCGGCAACACTCGACACTCTGGTGGCCTACCATACAACTTCGGTAATGGTTCGGCTAACAATGGTCTCTTTCCTCGCCCCGACTCCCAACTCTCTGCCTTGGAATCGTACACAAACATCCTTCGCGACTGGTGCGTATCAACGGATCCTATCTGTTCCCCCAAGCAGCCAAACGCTCAGGTGGCCGCCCACCTGGGCTATTACAACACTTACGCCTCCTCCGCTGCCTCGTGGATCAAATCTGTTGCATCCCTGACCGATGACTCCACCTTTGTCACTGCAATTCCCACCAGAGTTTCCGGCACTGTTCAAGATTATTCTACGGTTGGGACTGCGACTCCATCGGGTACCGTGACGCTCGATACGACATGGACGCTTTCCACTTCAGTCACCCCTTGCACCGATACTGCCAATGGCCTCTCAAGTACCACCTCGTCTTCGGGCACTTCTCAAGCTCAGAGTTCACCTACACCAACTACATCGCCAAGCTCAGCTCCTCAGAGTCCACCTGCAACAACTCCACCACCAGGTCCAAATTCTCAAAGCCCTGCAGCAGCTACATCAACAACCAAATCCGCTTCTGATGCTACAAGCTTCACCTTGGACCGGAATTTGTCAATGTTTCTATTGTTCAGTGTATTTATAACGTTCACGGTTAATTTGCTGTAACCTATGTATAGACATGTATATAGAGTACAGTTAGGGTGGTTAGATATATCTTCGTTTCAGGCTGTATTTTAATTCTGAATTTGCAAGATCGACAGAATTAATGTTAATGCAAAGGAAATCTCTATGATTGATCTTGTTTTCAAGTTTTGTCGTGATTGAATTACCCCCCTTTCCCCGCTTTCGAGTGGGGAATATACTTGATAACTTCATCTGAACGTCAACGACTTTTTTCCAATATTAGATTATGAAATCATTTATCGATGTATCGTAATCGATGATGATAATATCCTTTTCAGAACTTGCACTAACTAAGAAAAAACATATGATACTTTTCATAATATATATTACCCCAAGCTTCGCTCAGAAGCTCTTTGTAGATTTGCACCCTGATTATGCTTAACCAGCGTTCACTTCCCCAGATTATAAATTTTCGCGACTCTCCCCATCTGCCCACCCATCCACATTTTCTACCCTTCTCTCAAAACCCATCCCCCGTCCAGCCGCAGCTCCAACAGCTCCTTCAGCGGTCCCAGTACCAGAACCTACCAAGTGAAGTGCGCCGCCATCCTGTAGAGCGCAGCATGTACTTCTCGACCTGGCAAATCTGTTCTCTGAGGTGTCGAGGAAGAGATGTACCTTGATGCGCCGTTTTTTGCAGACTGCGCATCCCCTGCTTGGTTTACCTGTATGTATCTAGCGATGAAAGCGAGCAGGTCAAGTTCTTAGTCCAATCCCCAAAGTTCAGAAAAGTGCCACTACGCTGAGTCTGAGGCTGGCGATACGTTCAAGGAGTGTTTAAGGTGGCACCAAGTCGCCAAAAGCTAGCTCGGCCACTTTGATGAACCTGAAGTTAGACAGTATGAAGGTAGCTGTTGTGGATACAGAACTCCGGCGGATTTGGTCTTCAATCCTCGGCAAAAATGGCGTGCGACTGGATTACCTCGCATGAAAATGTAGCTGAACTAAGAGGCGTCGTGAATCGAAATCCTTCCCCCAACCGTGTTCAGACCGATGATTTCATGATGTTTGGGTAAGAGCATGAAAACACTTGGCGGCTCTGACACCCAGCCCTCACCCATATCATAGCTCACCGTTCACATTAGCATCTGACATCGGAGATCCTCCGTGCAGATTAGCGCAATATTCAATATGGTTGGTTCTCAAGAGCCAAGAGAGCTTGCCATGCAGCATCTTGGCTGCATCGCACTCGCTTATGCCCCTATCACAACAAGCGAGAGCAAGCAAAGTCTACCCGAACGGCTTAGATATTACTGAAGCAACGGGAACAATGACGCGGAGCCTTGTGGCTGGGGTTTAAACTCAAAATAAATGCCCTCCTTGGGACTGAAGCAGTGCATCTGTCCAACTGTCCAACTATTCTGCTCAGGGTCACACGACAGCGACTCCACCCATGAGATTACCACGCCCCCTGCCGCAAGAATCATCAAGTCTGTAATACCAATGAAATGCAAAAGCAATTCCTTGGTACTCATTCTGGACCCCTCCATGCGCCTGTTCTACCGCTCTAGGGATTAATGCTCGTGGAGGAAAGATACACCGTATTGTCTGTACTAGGCCTACTTGGTAGCACTCCCACCCAGGGTGCGATTGCGAATTCTTACCACCAACATGATCGTCATGATTTTGGCGTGCGGTTCTTCTCTCCTTCGTCCGTAAGATCATCAATTGTTATCCCGACGTCGTACGGAATCTGTATCTCGTATTGCAGGTTGATTGCGCGTTTGCGTGTAACACCAACAGGCAAGTATTCCTGCCGTAATTATATTTACTTTCGACTCGCCTCCCTCAAGCGACTTGAATTTCGAAGTTCCAAATTCCCAAGAATGGCTACAAACACGGAAACTCCCCAGCGGTTGTCTGCAGATGCTACGATGGCTCCAGAGTCTAGAAACCAAGTTCCTTCGAAGTCTTCAGACACTCCTCCTCGCGAGTCTGGTAAGTTCGTGAGAGCAATGAGAAATGTGTATAGATCGCTTGGTTTCCAGAAAGGATACAATTTCCCTCTCTGTCAGTATTTACCCGCTCCTAGATGCTCAGCAGCTAACGAGCCCAGTCATCATCTTCGGCAGTGCCATGCTCGGCTTCACAGTCGCACGCCTCTCTTACCTCAACATCGGCGGCTCCGCATCTAGCAGTTTTAAAAACGGTTCTGCTCCAGGAGAATGGTACAACTATCGTTCGGGACACTACAGAATCGGTATAACTCTTCATCTCGTCACAATCATCCCGGCCGGTTTCCTAGCCGTCTTCCAATTCATCCCCGTCATCCGCCATAAATTCCTACTCCTCCACCGTCTCAACGGGTACACGATACTTCTACTCTCATTACTCGGTAATGTGGGCGCGCTGATGATCGCACGTCGTGCATTCGGCGGCGGCCTGGACATCCAAGGCGCTGTCGGCCTCCTCGCTATCATGACCACCCTCTCCTTAGGTATGGCATACTACAACATCAAGCGTCTACAAATCGATCAGCACCGCGCCTGGATGCTGAGAGCATGGTTCTATTTTGGCGCCATCATCACCACGCGCATCATAATGATCATTACCGCTCTGATCATCTCCACCCAGAAGAACTATTACGCTACTCGTCCTTGTGGCGAACTCGCGTATATCCGATCTGGCAGCTCAGATCTCGATAACCAACCTGCCTCGTTTACCCAGCGGTACCCGCAGTGTGTGAACGGTTCTGAGATGACCCCGGTACCCATTATTGCGAGTATGACTGATGGCGATTCTGAGAATGTGGGTGTTGCGCTCGGTATGAGCTTTGGGATGGCGATTTGGCTGGCGACTTTCTTGCATGCGTTTGGTGTGGAGCTATATCTGACTCTTACTCCTAGAGAAGGTGAAAGGTTAAGAATGGTCAGCTATGAGAGGCAGCTTGAGAGGGGGTTTGCAAATCCCGGGAGTGCTGGGTTGGTAGTTGAGAGATGGGGGGATGCGAGGGAGTGGGTGCCTATTGATCGGATGGATGGGGCTATGAAGTGAAGCTAGGCTTGAGCGGTCGGTATGTCCCTGTGCTAAGATTGTCAGATACTGTGTGCACCGAGAGTCAGGGTGTAGAAAAATATAAATGGTTTAGGTGTAAATTTGGTGGGCTGGGGTTGGCGTTGACAGTGTTGGACTTCTTCCGAGGGACTACGAATCGATGCCTTAGTCTTCAATTCCAAAGCCGTTTTATGAACAAGACCACACCGTTCCGTTATAGTTTTCAGTCGTTGTTATCTGTTAGGTAATGCTGTTATCTGGATGAAGTGAAAGTAGAGATCTGCTTTTAGGTGGTTAGCAAGATGCGGATAACGTCAACACCGGAGCCGATGAGATGCTACAGTAGTAATATGTAACTATCATACACATATATGTTGTTTATTTACATAACTTATATCGGGGCAAGTGAAGTTGTAACTCTATGTATCCGAAGTTCTGTACATCATACAGGCACAGATCGGCCTGCCCTTCTATCGAACGCTGTTTAATCGGCCATCACAATCTACCAGAATGCAAATCAACACTGCCGATGTCTAAACCAAAAGAGCATCAAGAGAAGCCGTGATATCAATCAAAGGGAACTCAGTCCTATTCCCAGCATTATTCGGCGGCGCAACAGCCGCATCACCGAAAAACTCAACATTTGCATAAATAGATTCTCCAATCTGCACACTTGCAGTCACGACGCCGTCTCCTGCCGATGCAGGTACAGGGATGACACCGAGGAATTCAGCCGTCTGCCATGTATCATTTGACCGAAGAACCGCAAAGCCGAGGGTGCTCTGTGTGATCAACAGGACGGTGCCGTCGTACTTTGCTGGCAATGTGATGCCGTCTCCTTGGTCACTGATAACTCCAGCTGGTGAGTGAGGCACGACGGTCGCTGTTCCAGTGGAGGCACTCAAGTCGAAACGAAGCAGATTTCCACTGACGTTGTCGTTGGCAAGCAAAGTATTCCCGACGACGGCCAATCCACTGAGACCTTTCACGGTATGATTGATAGGTTCTGGAAGGTACCACTCCTCGACGTTTGAACCACTCGGATCTACCTTGAGGATACTGCTCGGATACGTGCCCACTACGTAGATGTTCCCAGCAGAATCGAATTCCAAGTCCTGAAATCCCCCATAAATACCCTGTGTCGTCTCTGTGAGATTGGTGCGTGACACCTCGGTCTTGGTGTCGAGATCGTATTGGATCATGAAATTATCACCGGCAATATTGGCGCCTGATGTGTCGAATGCTGCCCCTGCGTCGATGATGACTGAAAGGAGGTCTGAAACAGGGTTCGTTCGTACGCCGGAGATGTGAAGTAAGGGATTCAGAGTGATGTTTTCGAATGTGACAGACTCGGCTGTGGCAGTCGTGATGTCATAGATGTAGACAGAAGAGTTGAAGAGTGCCCTTGAGAAGGATTAGAGTTAGCGTTTGAATTTGAGTTTGAGTTTGTGAGGACACAAAAATGGTGGCTGAGAAAGTAAGTAGACGTACCCGAGGAGTAATTTGCAGCTTGAGTCGTCGTAGGATAGGTTTTCGGGGTACAATTGGTATTGTTTGATGAGGATGTCTCCACTAACTTTAGGACATTCTGGTGTATCATCACAAGAATCGTCTCCTGTGTAGGATGTTGGTAGTGCCCAGACCGAAGTGAGAGCACCTAAACTGAGAATCCGGGATGAGAGCTTCATTTTGATTTGCCTGAGAGTGATTCGCAAAGTTGAGATGGAGATTGATAGATTATGGGAAGCCAGAAGAAAGAGTGAGTACGGATGAAGAGAGGAATTATTTGAAGGGCATGGCGACGATATTATATACAACCGTCAAAGTCAAAATTTGGTATCCTTAGGTTCTTATGCAGGTACTGACATCCCACTACTACAAGGATACCCTGATCCTCCCACTCGGATAGGTCTTTCTTGATCGTTCAATTGACGTAAGCTTCTCAGCCCTGGTGGCAGCATTTAATGTTTTGGGTTTTCTTACCCCTGGCATATTTCGGCAGCCCGCTCTGGAAGTTGGTAAGCGAGATGGGGGAGGCAACATTTACCCGCCACGGACCGTCGCTGGCGTGCTTGATTTGAAATTATTGGGAGTTATATCATTGTTAAAGTTATTATTGAGTTGAGGATTATCTCCCAGGGTCTTTGTCAACTCGTTAAACGGATTCGATCGGTCATGATGAGTTCATTGACTCCGAAGCTTTCAGGAGGACCTGTATTTATTTCCAAATACAACTCCTTGAACCAACAAACTCATCTGTATATGCATCAAACGCGAGTATCTTGACACTGAAATCTAAGGATGACTTCTTCTGGGGACAAAAAAAGCTACTCCATTTGTTCGAGAGGGTAGGTCTGCCAGAGTAGAGATACACTGCGGTGCAGCTAAAGGTCTATTGAAAATTCACTGTAGTTCCGTTCGGGTCACCGAACAAAGAAGATAGGGAGCAGTAACAGGAAACACAGGAACTGAACCATGCAGTGTCTTTTTTCGGTAGCCTGCCATGGAATAGTCTTGTATGTTGGACCTCATTCGCAGATCCCGAGGTGTAATTGGTACAGTGCAAGGAGTTAGCCATCGGTGAGCCACGGAACGTAGCGAAAGTCAATATTCACCTTGTTCTTTAACTGAAGGTAGAGTGTTGCTAGAGTTGGTGTGACAACACCGCGTGCATGGTTAAGAACAATCTGTCGGTTAGAGCACCATTCATCTTATGGTAGCAACGCGGAATTGTTATGCCGATCATTGGTTTGGAATGGGTAGCGAAAGGGCCAAACAGGCCCAACCTCGACTTACCATCCTCAAGAATAGATTCAAAAGCTTAAACATCTTCGCTCAGTCTTTTCTGGGCCTCGGATCTCTCGATAATCGAAAAGGAGAATTACCCTCCCCTTTTTCAATCGTCCAAGTCATGTGATCATGACCCAGGGACTGCTCACCGGCTAGGGCTGGATACTCGCGAGGAACAAAACAGAGCGCGACAGCGATAGGAATGACCCTGCAAAGCCAGCCAATACAATCAATAACCTCCATCAAACCCTCGCAAATGTTTCCATCACCACTGGGACCCCTCCACCAGGTCTGCGCAAACAATTCGCGCAGTTGAGGCCATCCTTACCGCCTAAACATCGCTCGTCCCTTCCGGGCTGCCAGCATCATCATCCCTGACCTGACTCGACGACCGAGCGCGTCTGATCTAAAAGCATCTTTCTCGCACGACCAGCGAGCAAAGATCCCAAATCCTCGAATCTGCAGCGGACGAATGCGACGCGTCGAATACACAATATGGCGGAGGAAGACGAGCATCTAGAAGGCGCAGCAGCTACAGCCTCCCTATCGACAGATACAGAGGAACGCCCGCAGACGGCGCGGAAAGATTCGCGCAAGGTACCTGGTGGCTTTGGGATAGACGACATGGATGATTTGTCGCCCGACAAGAGAGACTTCGACGATTCTATATTCGAGAATGACAATGCGACCGTGAACGTAGAGGCTCACAAGCAGAACAATCGAGTACCCTCTCTCGACCCAGCGACCCTTCCCTCATTACCTCCTCCAGGAGACAGCAGCCTCTTGTACGCCCACAGCGAGAATGGAGGTGGAAGTGATGCGCTGGGGGATACGGTGGATGAAAGAGCTATGCAGAGACATCTCAATGACGTGGAGTCCAGCTTCATGCCAATGCCATCACCCATCAGTATGAACGGGAAGAAGGGTGCGGACGATACATATCTATTTGATGGTGCGCAACCACCCCCTCGAGACCAGCAGAGACCAGCTGAGAGGTCTGTTACACCGAGAAAACTTCAGGCAGAGGACCAGGTACCAGACACCCCTCTGTCTCCTCCTACACCAGCGAACGCATACCAAACACCAGGAGTACTCCGGGAGGATGCTGCAAGTATAGACGATTCTATGGATACAGGGGATACGACATCGGCTTTGGAAACCATGTCTTCCTCCCCAACAGCAGCTGCGGCAGCACGAACAGTTTCGAGAGCGATATCTATGGCGAGTGCTGGAGGATACGATGCAGCAGATGACGGAGAGGTTCATTCACAGGAGCAGACGGACAACGAGAATGATGTTCAAGCTACACCTAGGAAAAAGAAGGGGAATGCATTCGCCGAATCCTCAGACGATCGATCAACCCTCAAAGACGATGGCTCGAATCGAAGTCTCAATACTTCCTTTGGAGATGCGGGTAGCACACCTGGATTTGCCCTGCTACGTCGCAAATCTTCTGACAAGCGGCCTAAATTTCTCCGGAGTCGTCACGCCAGCCAACACTCCTCGGTCTCTTCTTTCATTACAAGTACAGAGTCTCATGATGGAAGTGATATTACACTTGGTGCAGATTATGCTCTACAATCTGGAGGTGCAGTTCCAGCAGATGGATTTTCTCGCAGTAGCATGGGTCTTTCTCGATCGATCAGTCTGGGAAGCATGGCGTCAGGGATAGAAGACTATTCTGGAAGTGGTCCAGATGGCAGTCTTGCGACTTTGACGGAGGAAGAACAAAATCGGGAGCTCAAGCCAGGCGATGCATCGCCCCCAGAAACACCCCGTGCTCCTACAGCCAGATCATCTCTTGCTGCTCCTACGGATACAGTGATTGCTCGGCATGTGAGGAATGTTCAGGTTCCTGCTTCCCTTGCCCAGGAATATCGAAACAAGAATGGAGTTTCGCCCAAAAGATCTGGATTCGCAGTTTCGACTCTTGGAAGAAATGGGAAGAACATGACTTTGAAGGAACAGAGCAGCACCATTGAGAGACTTTCCAAAGAAAATTTCGATTTGAAATTGAAGGTCATGTTCCTGAGTGATAGACTTGACAAGCTTTCAGAAGAGGGTGTCAAGGAGATGATCTCTGAGAATGTGGAGCTCAAGACTGGCTTAGCAGTGATGCAGCGAGATAACAAGGCATTGAAACGCAAAGTTAAGGATCTGGAGAAGCAGCTCAAGGACGACGAAGAACGTCCATCTACTGCTGGAACTTCAGGAGGTGACCCAAGTCCAAAATGGTTCGATCAAGAAGGTGCACAAGAACGCGAGGAGGAGCTTATGTACTTGCGCGAACGAACCGAGGAGTACATCACCGAGATTGAGAAGATGCGAAACGATGCTATCATCCGGGAAAATGAAAAGCGAAATCTGGCGGAGGTTGTTCGTCAAATGGGCGAGCGTCGTGGTCAAAATGTCGAAGCAAGAGAGGAAATGGATGTCTGGAAAGATCTCCTAGAGCAAGAGACCTCTCGTCGAGAGCAGGCTGATGAAGAAAACAAGAAGCTCCGCGAGGACATATTCCGCTTGAAGACCGAGACCACCTCGACCACTGGCATGCCGGGACTCAATCACACGACAAACATCTACAACATCACGAAGAAGCGCCAGGTCTCACCTTCGAGACCTAGGTCTGGCATGTCATTCCGCGACGATGATCGAACAGGTGCTATGAGTTCCGCTACTACCCTGGCCGAGGATCTTAGGAGAGAAGCTGAGCAACTGAGGCATGAGAATGCCGAGCTTCGACGAGAAGTAGGCGCTCAGACTTCCATGCTGACATCACGGAACCGAGAAAAAGAGCGACTGTATCAAGAGATTGAAGACCTCAAACTTGGTCAACGAAGAAATGGTGGATCGGTTGCTGGAGACAGTATCTTGGAACGGTCAGCGTCGCGAGCTCATGAGCGCTCGCTATCAAGAAACAGTGTTGGCACGAGAATCACGAATATGGACGACGCTGAGCGAGAGGATTTTGAAAACAAGCATGCCGAGTTACGCGATCGCATCAACAGCTTGAAGATCCACAATCAGGATCTACAACGCGAATTGGAGTCATGCATGGAAGATTTCGAAACAGCCGTGCAACAGAAGAAAGATGCCGAGTCACTTGCAAGCGAGTTGCAAGAAGCATTGGAACTTGCCGAGTCTGATTTGGTCACTATGCAGACTGACAGAGATGAGGCACTTCAAGGACAAGAAGAAGCCGAGATCATGTTCGAATCTCTCCGGAAAGAAGCTCAGGAAGAACTCGACGGGTTTGCAGAAGAGGCCGATGAAGCCAACGCCGAGATTGAGCGACTTCGGACCGAGTTGGCTGATACAACAGAGAACTTCAATGCGCTTCAGAATGAGATGCGTGAGATGAGTGAGGGACTGGTAAGGTTGGAAGATGACCATGAGGGCAAGGCAAGGAGGATAGAGGAGCTTGAGCGAGAACTTGACGAAGCCAACCGTGAAATGGAGCAGATGGAAAATAATTTGGTCGAAGCCAATGGTAAGATCAACCGTCTGACAGTCCAGCAAGAGTCTAGTCAAGGCGAAATTGCATTCCTTCGCGAGGAGCAGGATGGCGACAAGATCAAGATTGGTGATCTTGAGGCAGCATTCAAGAATGCCGAAGACTCTCTACATGAAGAACGAGAACGAATCAAGGAACTCGAGGAACGCCTGAATAATGAGAGATATCAACGCGAAGTTGTCGCCGGCAGGGAAAAGCAAGAAGTCCAACAGGTCATCAATGATCTCAATCGTGAGGCATCGGGTGCCAAGGATGAAGCGAGGCGACTTCGCAAGAGTCTCACCTCTCGTGAAGTTGAGGCTGCTGAATGGAAACAGAGACTTATGGAACTTGAAAGTAACCTGAGAGAAGCATTGGGCGATCTCAATGGTACACGATCAAGTCTTCTTAACGTAAGTCACGTAGTTCTATCTTTTGATGTGGCTAATCTCTGTAGTCTATTGCCAAGCTTCAGCGAGAGCTGGAGAACACTATTCGGGATCTCGATGCCACCAAAGCTTCTCTTGGTGAAAAGGAGCGTCTCATCAAACATCGCGACTCTCTCCTTGAATCGCATGCATTGGAGTCTAGGAAATTGGCAGACATGCTCGACAAAGAAAGACAATCACATCGCAACACAAAGCACCAATTCGAGACATTTCAAAAGACTCAGCAGCATACCACACGCACCCTTACTCAACAAGAATCTCGAGTCTTGGAGCTCGAAACTTCCAGACAACAAGATCGTAGGAAGATTGCTACATTAGAGAATAGCTTCAAGGACCAGATGAATGAGCGAAACCAGCTCCTCCTGGCGTTGTGGAATCGTCTCTCGGCTCTTTGTGGAACTGACTGGGCTCACAACAATAGTCTCATCAATGGTCGGGCGCTTCCTTCTCTCGAGGCCGTCTCTACTATGCTTCCAGGCTTTTCAAAGAACTTGCTTGCAGCAGTCAAGACCATCGAAACCCTCGTTGGAGATTTCAGATCTCGCATCCGCTCCGTGGAGAAAGATTTGTGGAAGGAATACCAGACCCTGGAATCAAATCTAGAGCTGCGCACGAAACGTCTCGATCGCCTGGAAACAGTTGCACGAAGCGGAATCTCTGGCGGTGGCGGTGATGGCAAAGCAGAGATCCAGAGACTGAGTGAAAAGAACAAGACTTTGAAGAAGGAAGTCTCTGCCTTGAGAGCCGCTGTCGAGGTCCGATCCAACACATTCGAGAACCCAAGCCCGAGCCCCTCCATACCGACCGGTCCACGAAACAAATTTGTAGACAAGAGCCGCACGTCAACACTCACCCGTCACCAATCTACATCGGCAGTCGAAACTATTGACCGGCGCACAGTCTCTAGGGCTGGAAGTTCGTCTACGGGTGACAAGAGTGCCGCTAACAGTGTCAAGGACGATTATATGCCTGACATGAGATGGCAGCTCCGACTTCAGGAGTTGGAGTACAAGCTCAAGGCAGAGCGGGAAGCAAGACTCGTCGACCGCAGTAGCGCAAGACAACGCCTCGAGGAGAAGAATCGCGAGAACGCGGAGTTAATGGCACAGGTTGAGAGAAGCAAGGTTAGGGAAGGGATGGGAAGGTAACATCGCACTGATGTTGTTACGATTTTATCATCGAACGGGATGGGATGCATTGGGTGTACATGTACAAAATTGGGTTCTCGTGCTTACTCAATGGTAGCGTGGAGTTTTGAGTTTGAGTTTGCGAGTTTGCTTGGCACATGCGAAAATGCGAGGAGCAGGCAGGCGTTCTTGGTTGCGAGTAGGGAAGATTATACAGAGTAGTCAATGAGCTTTGGATGGATTCACGCGGGGGGGGAAGGAGTTCGAGCTGTGAGCATCTGCCCAGACGGATCGATGGATGATTGGAGAAGAAATGAAATGAGATGGAGATGCTGTTTGTGTACAATAGATGATGCTGTTTATGTTCGATGAATGCATGACTTTCTCTACGGTCCTCTGACATTTGGAGCTAATGATCAGTAGTTGTGGAGTTCATCGTCTTCATTGCGGCCGTATGGCTCTACTTTGCTTTAGTTGACAGCTCAGTAAATACCGGTCCTGTCTAGCTTCCTAAAGCTCTGATGTTAGTCAATGTATGTTTTGCTTCCTCCGTGCGATATCTTGTTTTAATCATCTACTTATTGCTCTGCTTTCGCTGCTGCACATTCGCCATATTTCTCGGTTCTATGAAGTTCTATAAGCATTCAAATGCCCGCGATCAATACGAGGCTACCTACAAGCTGTCCATCTTCTAAGCTAGAGAAACGTACCGTACCGTCCCGTTCTCGCAAGGCACATGCACATCAAAGCCACGTTTTCCTATTCTGGTACATTCGACTTCGGTGATCGGATGTAGATGAGGCTGTGCTGGAATGGGATCTTCAGGAATCAGAGGCGGGCCTGTACAATTCAACTTCTTGCTTTTTCCCTACAGTTGTATCTCGAAGCTGTTCTACATTGTCATCTGCTAATTCTCTCAGCACTCGAAAATACCAATAGTCATTTTGTACTTCGCTTTTTATCTTCAGTCTTCGGACCAAGTAAACATTTCTCATCGTCCATGTGGCCATCGAAGTACTTTAGCGAGGGCCCCCACGCTGTATTGGCGGGGTTGTGGCTTTGGGGCTGAGCCCAGCTGAACCAAGACCCAATCAACTCTAATGCTCCTCATATACAAAAGGACCTCCTTCGACAAGAACATCATCGGACCATCATTCTCTGCTCAAGTGAACTTTTGAATATGGTTGACATTGACCTTGTCATGCTCGATGGGCCGGACCCGACAACTCAATCGTCTCTCACGGCATACTTCCCAGCGGACCCTGTCTCAGCGACGCTCAATCAGAGATCATACACAGAAGAAGATATCGCACGCATAGCTCTCCTTCTCGCCGCTACAGATGATGGAATATGGAGTCGAACACCCCGCCTGTACACCGTTCTTCGACGAGCCGGCCTCCTTTCACTGCACAACGACTTTGCAGCCCTCCAAATAACTGACTCCAGTTTCCCTTTCTCAGCCACAAATCTCCCACGAACCATAAGCCCCTCTCAGAAAAGTCTCTTCCTCCAACACCAAGCATGTATCATGACAAAAACCTCCTCCCTCGGCGACTGCGAGCAAGGCAAACACTGCACCTACCAGCGACCCGACCAAGTCCCCTTCCAAAACAAAGGCGTCCTCGGCAGTGGCGGATTTGCAGAAGTGCAGCGCGTAGTGAGCACTATCACGTGGAAGACCTACGCGCGCAAGCTCTTCCACCGTAAGAAATTCGGACGCTTCAAGGAGAATCTGCTTGATTTCGAGAACGAACTTGATATCTTGAAACAGATACGCCACGAGCACATCGTGGAGATCGTAGGAAGTTATACAGATCCTAGATATATGGCCTTGATCATGTCGCCGGTTGCGGACTGTGATCTGGCGAGGTATCTGAAACTGGCTCCGAGCAGTCGAGATGGCACGGCTGGTCTGAAGACGTTCTTTGGGTGCCTTGCGACTGCCGTGGCCTATCTGCATAAGAACCGCATCCGGCACAAGGATATCAAGCCTTCCAATGTTTTGGTGAAAGATGGTAATGTCCTCTTGACAGATTTCGGTCTCTCGAGAGACTGTAACCACACGAGGAGTACGACGGAAGGGCCGACTGCGAGAACTGCGAAGTACTGCGCGCCGGAGGTGGCGGATTATATGGCTCGTAGCTATTCGTCCGATATGTGGTCACTGGGCTGTGTGTTCTTGGAGATGATGACGGTGTTGAAGGAGTGTTCTTTAGAAGACATTTCGGCTTTCTTCTCTGAGCACGGAACTCACTCTGGCTCATATTCGAATAATCCGGAGGCTTTAAAGGCTTGGATGGAGAAACTGGAACATTCGCAGGACCAGGAGAGGGAAAATGGCCCCTTGGCTTGGATCGAGCAATTGCTGAGCGAAGACAGGGTCTTGAGACCTACCGCGTACGATCTGGTTTCTGAGATTGTAAATTATAGATCTATAACCGATCGCATTGGAGAATTCTGCGGTATTTGTTGCCGGATTGAAGATGAGGCCGGCTCCGAGATATCTGAAGGGTTGTTTGTGGGAAAGCGAGAAGATGATGTGGTTGTGAAGACTTCAGTGGAGGATGAGATGGGTCTTTGGATTGATGATGCGATGAGTCTAGCGACGACTTCTGTGCCAGGTAAGTTTCTCTTGTATTGAAAATATATCATATTAACGAATTCCAGAATCGAGGGGAGAGACAATTGTGCAAGCATATGAGAGTTCTCAAACCAGTGTGCACGTTATAGAACCAAGCACAGTATAGCACAATGAATAACAACTTTCGGTTTTAAAGCTAATCGTGTTTCAACAGAACTCAACGACAAGGTATTTCATCATGAGATCAAACTCTCAGCTTGATATCGAGACGAGTTCTGCACACAACACCTGGATCTCGAGCCCGAAGGTCAACACTAGCCTGGACAATGCTTTCAAGACCGGCAAGCGAATCATGCTTTTCTTCTCAGTAGTGAAAAGGTACGACATAGCTGTTGTCTTTGAACGCTGTCACTGAAGCTGACTTGTGATGAAATTCTAGTCGCAAATTCTGCGGCGCAGCTCATATGACCAGTGCTGTTGATCGTGAGAATACGGATCCACATTGGGAGACAGATAGGTGGCAGGGGTGCGTTCCCTAGCTTATATTGAATAGAAGGAGAAATTAGCGAAGAAAATGCTGACAATCCGTGTTCACTGATAGACGCTTCGATCTGGAATGGCTGTCATGGAACGAGGTTTTCTATGATGATATTCGACACCTCACGCATCGAGAAGATGGCGGGCCACCAATTGCGCAGACATATGACGGGGTGGAGATTTGTAGGTCGTCGGGAGAGGAGATGATGAGGCGATTTAGGATTTAAAAGTTAGCGATGGGCTAAGAGTTCGGTATTCTTTCACTTTCTGTGTACTGAGAATTATATCTTCTTGAGCTGCTAATCTGGCTGAGTTTGAAGCACTCATCACGAAAAGGGGTTGGGCGAGAAAGATTTTGGCTGTTAATGAGCTGATGGAATAATTCGATATAACCAACATTCATTGCAGCTACCTCATAGCGCTAACGGAGTCCCTCGTTCCATCCCTTTCTCCAGATCACTCATCATCAGTCTCTAAATCTGCCTTCGCAAATTTCCTCGCAGGAACCCCCCTCAAGAATAAAACATCCAACTCTTCAAACGTCCGATCCTTCGTCTCCGGCAAACGGAACCACGCCCAAACCGTCGTAATCGTCGCCAGACTCGCCCAGAAGAATGCCGTCTTTCCCTTGAAATTCCACTTCGTCGGGTTCATCATATACGGCTGCAATACACCACCGATGATGTTACCGACGTAGTAGGTGGAACGTCCGAGGACGACTGTCTTGGTTCGTAGACGGGTGGCTCCAATCTCGGCGACGATGGTGTATACGATGGGTCCGACTGTCATGCTGTATGAGCCGAGCCAGACTAGACACAGGGAGGCTTGTACGTATTTAATCGCCGTGGAAGTATCAACGCCAGGGACGCAGGCAAGGATACCAATCAGGAAGAGGCAGAAAACCATACAGCAGAATCCAGCCAAAAAGATAGGACGACGTCCAACGCGGTTCATGATGAACCACGAGATCACAGTCCCACAGAACGCGATCCCTGTTCCTCCAAGACCAATACTATAGGAAACATCCGCATCAATACCGGCCTGCTCGAAGAAGTATGTCGGGCTGTAAGCGAACGCGCCACCATTCGTGATTTGTGACAAGAACGCGAAACAGGCGATCTCGGTACGGCGTAAGTTGGTACCTTTGAAGCAGTCGAAGTACGATGTTCCGAGCTCTTCTTGTTCCTCGAGACGGGTTGTGTGAAGCATGAGTGCGATTGTCGCTTTGTGGTCGACGTTGTCTGATTCCTGAGATAGGCGCTTGAGGGAGTGTTCTGCTTCGTCGAGCCGGTTGGCGCGCACGAGATGCCACGGTGATTCGGGGCAAAACCAGGCTGCTGTGAAGAGGGGGATGACCTGGTTGTATTAGTGATCTGCGCGAGGAAGTGTCAGTATTGACTTACCCAGATCCATTGCAGAGCAAATGGAATTCGATAACTCCATTGTGTTGTGTTGTTGACTAGTGCCTTGAGAATAGCAGCTGACAGCAGTTGGCCAATAGCCCAACAGAGATTGACAAATGCGGCGAGATATCCTCTGAGCACCAAGGGGCACACTTCCATGGCGTATGCGGGACCCATAGTAGCGAATGTTCCCCAGGGAATCGAGCAGAGAAAAGCACCGACGAGCAGAGTCTCCACGTTAGGAGCGAAGAAAGTGATGAAGATGAAGGCGGTCATCAAGACAAGACTGACGAGCATAACGATCCGATGTCCATACTTGTGTGTAAAGTATCCGTTAGCCAAAGCGCCGATAATATTTCCCACAGCCTGAATATCCTGAAGTCCAGTCTGCCAAGGAGCGGAAAGCTGATAACCATATTTCTCCCCAGAATAAGTGCCGTACTTCTTCTTGAAGGCAGGATAAGCGAAGAAGGATCCGATGAGAGTAGTATCGTATCCTTCCATGATGATAGACGCTGACACAATGACGGACCAGAATACGGCTTTTCTGTAGGTTTTGATACCTTGCCAGAGCTTCATGCTGTGCTCGGTTGCGGTGGCTTGTTTAGCTTCGTCGTCGATCATTTTGCCTGGCATGTTGAGAGTGTGTTCGGTGTGTTGCACCTGAGGTGCTTTTTCGATCGTGGTGTTAGCCATGGCTGCTACTGGCTGGAGAGAGTCGCCTGTCATGTTGGAGAAGGCTGGGGATAGACTCCTTCGTTTGCTGTGAGCTGGGTCGAGAGTCGAAGGATCTTGACTTTCAGATTCGAAGAAATGGTGGAGCAACTGTGTTTATATCTACCACTTCTCGTGCTACACGACTCAACTAGACAGACCTTCCATGGGTATTCATGTCTAAGAATCCTAGCAAGTTTGGAGAATGCCACTGATCTCCCAATTATCACCTCAAGATAGCATCGAGCTGCAGCTCCAAACCTAGGTAAACAAACCCACTTCCCGAAACCTAACCACGGATCAAACCACCATTGGTCAATTCAACCTCCGATCTCAAACCTCGAGCAAGTATCGACGTTACTCGCGCGCCTTGACCCACAAGCAGAAACGACGATCTGTGACTCCATGCATAGAGCTGCATTCCAACGCGGGGGATACGCGGGGTAGTTTAAGACAAAGCGAGATCCTCGCTTCTCACTCGTGGAGAAAATAAGGGGTTTCCGAAGGGAAGGGTGAGCAGGCTAAAATGGCGGGTAAACCGACTTGTAAGCTTTCTGGTTCTGGGGTTCGAGATACGGGCCGTGAACCGGGCACACGCGAGCCAATCAAAAAGCTGGGCTAAGGTATTGCTGATGCTTGAGCGGATTGGGATGGCGGAGGCTGTGGTTCCGGTTGGCCTGGAATGGATACTGCTCGACGACATTCTGATATCAGGTATCTTGGATACGACTGAGTTGCTGCTATGAGTCTTGGAACACTAGATTTTCTAGTTGGATTGCCTTGCGTGGCGTTTGATGGATGGAGATGGGCCGATTGAGAATAAGGAACTTCTGCGTGATTCGTTTGAGACAACACACCACCATGCATTGGACCGAATCTGTCCAGTACGAACAATCACAGCTATCGTCGTTATGCTGTTAGTCTGGACTTCGGGGTAGATTGTCGACCATGTGAACTGTATATTCAGTGTTTTGATAGCAAGAATTTCCGATGGAAAGGGATATCCTTGCAAGTACAGAAGAGAGACTAGCTGAATGCAGAAATTGAACCAGTAAACCGCTGCTGTCGAAACAAGATACAATCCAAAACTTCACATTTGAGGAAAATTTTTGCATTAGTGATGCATGACTTCAAAGGAAGAAGAGCAATTTCGCGGGTCCATGATGAACGAGATGCGAATTCTGATCAGAACCACACTTCGGAACCAAAGATGAGTTAAAGCACATTCTTCAGTCCTACTAGTCTGCTCTAGTATTGAGCCCAGAGATAGACTAAATTGATGCTTACCTAAAATACAGGATCCATTCAACAGAGCAATGCTGGATCCGAATGTCGATACCATTTGCTCAAGCCTTTTCGCCTCAATTGCCTTGGCACTCATCCTCAACTCTCAGAATGGCTCGAAGGCAGTTCAGTTTGTTCAACATGGAACCCGCCTTGCCATTCATCAACCCCTACACATAACTCTCCCACAAACGTATATCCCCGCTCAATTGACTTCCCCATATACGCTAAGGTCTAACAAATAAAACAACAATAAAAAACTATATCACTCAGATATCGTGGCGGGTACGAAGTGATTTGTAGTATTTGAGAATGCTTAAGGTCAAGACTAAGCTAAGCCTCTCTTCTCTCTAATACAAATTCATAAGTGCTTCGTTACCGGCTTCTTGACCGATCTAGACTCTTTCGGGCTGAATATGTAGGTGAATGTTTAGCATCAAGCGTGCTTGAAGGAGGTGACTTGCCTACTTACGAAGATAAAAGCCTCTCATGAAGTGTCCAACCAAGGACTATCCTTAGTTTGGTCAAAGGTATCTAGATATTGTCTCTGCCTTTCAGTGCACAATTTCAACATCCCGCCGCCTCTGAAATGTTTCCCGAGCTTCACAATCATGTCAGAATCTGGCTTGGCCTTATTCTAGGTAATCATCTCCTCCTAACTACACTAAAATATCTGTCGTGTTCCTGTATATCAGCCCATCAGTTTGACCTGATTTCCTCTCTGGACCAACCCCTCTAGATTTGATCGGCCTATAATCTCCTTCGCATTTTATGACGCATCTTTTGGAGAGCATCAAACATGCTTTTGGTGAGTGGGAGTGGAGTGGCGGCCCTTCGATGGGGATCTCTTTATTGCGTGTTGGAAGGTCCCATACGTATGAAATTGCTTCGTAATGGGGGGCTGTCGTCCAGTCTGGCAAATTCCGGATTTCCTTCCAGTCTGGTGTCAGGTTTCCCTGGGTAAAGGGTGAGGATTCGGATTGTGTTTTCACAGGGGATTTCCTGATACTTGTAGATTTCTCGATCTTGCTGAGATGGACTGGGTATAATATTTTCCATTCTGTGAAAGAGCCGCGGGCTCATAGATGTGATGGCCTCGGGTGAGAGCAATTTTTTGCGCTGAACATGAAAGTTCGCGGTTCACGCAGTGCAAGAGGTCCAGACTTCTCAGATATGATCCTATGAGAACGTTCCAACAAAAATTTGATGGAATACTCAACCAACGGTCCGGGGACACAATATGGAGACTGTAGGCATTGAAGATAAAAGAAAGGTAAAGACAAATGTGTGGTAAGAATCAACTCTTGCATAAGGCCTAAGATGGAGAAGTTCACTGGGTGTTGATTGGGTAGACGGATCACAATCACGTGATCGGATACTTGTCACAACACAGGCAGAAAACAACCACTCCAAAAGCCACAAGGTGATTCAGAAACATTTAAATAATAACTTTGCGAACATGCCAGGAAATGTACTCGGCTCCATCCGATGGACATCCTGCTTGCTTTTATAGTCATCATGCCATGACATGTCGTGTTGTTGTTCCTCGGTTCCTCTCTTCCCTGCTGCTGCTGCTGCCCCCCCAGCCCAACCCCCTCGATTCTCGTCTCCCAACCTCGCCCAAAAAAAACAAGCTGGCTTTGCGTCACTGTGCCTTACTGCCCACCATCAGCAATCAATCAATCATTCATTCCTTGGTTGCTTGATTTCTGGTCAACCCAGATTATTGTGTATTGAAGGTCCTCATTTTATGGTCTGTACAGTATAATACAATACACTCGTTATCTCCTCCACATTCTTCGAGTCGCCTGTCAAGATCTACGTACCCCTCCAACCAAGACTGACTCTCGGTCCAGCCCGCGACCCGCTTCAACTCTCTATCCAGTCGCGACAAGACAACACCACCACCAGCACCAATACGTGGAGCTGCCCACTTCCACCCAACGAACAGGCGAACGGTGAACGCAGCACACCAGAGCAGATCGGCCCAACGAACCAACGTGTACAAGCAGGATTGAGTGCCTGTGCGTGCGCATACGGAGGATCCATAAAGACGTGCGAGTTGGCAGTGGCAGTGGAAGCTTGTCGATCGCGACCGAAGTTAAGAGCGGAGGATATAAAACAGAGGGAGGGTAGTATTACAAGAGGGAGGAAACACCATTCAGATCAGTGTAGTGAACTTGTACTTGGTCTCGAGCGGACAATACCTTGAATTGAAGGAGACGCAACAACTTCCGCCACGGCAACGGGAAGCTGTAGATTGGTGTGACGTCGACGCACTCGAGCCCATCCACCATCCATCCATTCTCACGACGATACGATTCAACACAACCCAGGCCGACGCCATACAAGAGACGAAGATCCAGCTTCGCATTGGCATCTTTGCGACAAAGTGCGAACTATTCTCATCCCCATCTCGAAACTAAACCAAACGAAACTGTAAGCCCGGAGTCCCCTCCTCGCATCCGCCAACATGGCATCAACAAGCACCACCATGTCCGAGGTCATTGTACATCGCGTGCGGACGAAATACAGATGGCCGCCTCTGCAGCTGAATTTCTGGCTGTTCATCATGTTGGTTGGCAGTTCGACGATATTGGGGATTAATTCGTATTTCGTTTCGGTACAGAATCAATTGAGGGTCGGGATTCCTTGGTAGGTTCTTCTTTCTTCTGCGTTAGGTGCGATGAGGGTTGAAGAAAGGCATAAAGAGAGGCAGAGCTATTTGCAGGATGGGGGGAACGGGAAGATGCGAAGATCCGAATTGTTCACAGCTAACGCATCAATAGGTACTTCCCATACTGGATCGCATCCTCTGCCCTCGCAATCGTCTTCATCCTCGTCATGCTCTGGTTAATATCCCAGCGGCAACTCCTCCCCGGCATAGTGATCATGGGATCCTTCATACTCTTCATACTGTGGATGGTCGGTCTGATAGTCATATCCATACAACTCTGGGGTCCGAGTGGTGTGAATGGGAATTGTAATATTTATGTCAATGGGAGGTCTTTTACGGGTCCGAATGTCAACACCCTGGCCTATTTGGAGCAGCATAGTATTTGTGAGTCTTCCTTAAACCTATGATTGAGTCAGGGATGGGAGACGGGGCTAATTATGAAATAGGTCAAAGTTGGCAGGCTCAATGGGCCTTTGAATTGGTGGGGTGCGTGTTTCTATTGTGGATGATGATCATGGCATACCAGGTGTACCAAGATGATGCGTAAATGGATGGGATAGGACGGAATCAGGGATGGATACGAGACGAGTAGATGACAACACACAATACGGAATAAAAGACGACAAACAAGGGTTAGGAGATGAGGGATGAATATACGAGGATACCAAAGGAGGATCGGACTGTTGATACGGATCAGGGCTGCTCTTGCATGCATAATTGGTGTTTTGGGGCATAGGTCTGGTTTGGCGTTATTTGATGTGGAATAGCTGTGGAAGTATTGTATTTTGGAGAGCAGGTTCTTTGACTGCTACTGCATATTGCTCAGTTGAATGCATAATACATCTTGTATCTGCCGGAGTCGTAGTTATGATAACCCTCTTTCTCGGTCATTTGCCTCCCCCAAATCCAACGCTCTTAAGGAGAACGCATGCAAGCGAGCACAGCAGGCTTTCTCTGATACTCTTTCTTCTTTGGGGGTAGTAAATTTGTGGTTCATGTTCTGACCTTCGTCTGAATATTCAAGACAGTCTAAACCCCATGCACCCCTCAGCTACCCAGGGAACTTCTCTATACAGCATCAGGTCTACTGGCTATTCCTCGAGTCTAGCCCCCAGCCACATCTCGTCCTTTCCTCGGCACTTCAACACACCTCAACTCCCGACCCGTACTCGTCCTGATATACACGACCTCTGCTGTCAAAGGTGTCAAGAGTGACAAAAGGAAGTTTCCACCCGAAGCCTCCAGAGTCTCGGCCACACTGCCGCTATCCAGACCTCTCCAAACCTTGTTTGCTTCTTCCTTTACACCTTGGGAACAGCTTCAGGAGAAGTGCGTACAGTAAGGAAATGTAACCTCACATCAAGATATTTACCCTCTAAACAGTAGAAATCCTGTTCTAACCCATCGACATATCAAAGTCAATATACGTTCACATGCCATAAATCCACCCAAGTGGTGTCATACAGCCTGCATCTCACTTCGATGCACAGCCAACATCTGAGCTTCGAAAAAGCAAGCACCCCACTACTCCCACCTCGCCAATCGAAGCAATGACATCACATTCCACCCCGCCACCAGGAATGACCTGCATCAACCACGCAAACTAAACCTCATCCAGCAGCATCCTGTCCATCTCAGCTGAAGGAGGTATGGGTTTGATGTCTCGGGAGAAGGGGTGCACCAATCAGGAGAGCTAGGCTGTGCCTTGAGTGGATAATGTAGCTGAGGTGGGGTGTGTGAGCTTGACTTTGAGTTCGGTACTACTTAGAGTACTCGAGCTAGATGCATGCAGCCTTTGAGGATGTGTTTGGCCAGTTCTATTTGGAGAGGACAAGATGGGAATAGCGGAGTTGTCAAAAGCCTTGGTATTTAAACCCCTCAAGACCCTGACTATCCCCTCCTTTATCCCCTCCTTATCTTTCCATCAAGAACGTCCTTTTACTTGTCCATATTCCAAGTTCAAATTATACGCACTCTAATATCTACCGATCTTCTCTTCACCTCCTCACCACCAACCTCAATAATGGATTTCCTCAAGAAAGGTGCTGATATGCTCAACAAGAACAAGGCTGGCGGAAGCTCAAGCACCGAGCAAACTGCAGGAGGTGCTGCTCCTCCTGCTCAGGGACAGACCGGTGGACAGGCTGCTGGAGGTCAGGATTATGGTGATAAGGGTATGTCAACCTCTATATCCCTCCGTCTCCTACATCTCTTAGCTCGAGGACATTGGTCAAAGACGTTGGTGATGGGTTCCAAGAGCAGCGGAGTGGAAGAGTGCGGGTTCAAATGAGTGCATGCTGATGTATGATGATACAGCATTCGATTTCATCTCCAAGAAGACCGGCCACCAAATGGACCCCAACACCAGCGAGAAGATCACAGACGGTGCTCGTGGCTTGTACGAGAAGCAGACCGGGTACGTCCTTCCCCCTCCCCACTCCAGCTCATACCCGATTCCTCCCAGTGTGCCATACCACTCTCTATCTATCACCCTACATATAGTTACAGCAGTGGAGAGTGTATCATATAACCACATAACCTAATACTGTGTTACATTTAGAAACAAGGTTGATTCCAAGTACTCCAACTAATATTAGTGGTCTGCAGGAAGAAGGTTGATCCTAAGTGGTCGAACTAGATGCCGGTCTTGAGGTTTGGAGGATATCTGGAAGGAGTTTGGGACAAGGACGGAGGGATTGATGGGTGGATTGTTTTCTCATGGTATGCTGGGGGGATGGACAAATCAATGAATATCCTTACAAGTACTTTGGTCTTGTCCTGTTGCTTGGCTGTGCGATCCCATTTCTTTGTCTTTTTCTCGCCGGAGGATGAAGTCAACTCTGCACACTTGTCACTCCACCTTGTCCGTATTGGGGTTAGGTATCAATGATTAATTACAAGAAAGTATATCAACCTGTGTCGTGTATCACACAAGCAAGTCCAGAAGTGGTGATGGCCACCTTGTCATTGAAGCTTCCCATCCATCATGATCCATGCGTTCCGTTCATCATATATCATTATCATAAGTCAATCATCATATCCCGACAACCAAGGAAACTACCTCTCCCGAATCCTTTTTTGACTTCTGTTGTATCCATCTGATGATGTGACGTTACATTTTAGCTGCATTTTTGATTTTTAGACGAGGATCATGGCCAGGGGTGACGGGAAGTGAGAAGTAAACAGTCGTACAAGCGAAGAGGGGAAATATCCAACAAACATAGGAGGCCTACGCTTTCCGTTCCCCTTTGAGATTACATATATCCTTCCCTCTCCTTCTCAGTTGTTTCCGTCATTGTGTGTCTTACAGTTAGTGTTATTTTTATTTTCATTGCCGTTGCTGAAGCTGTTGAAAACCTATTCAAGAGCATCGATCTCGGTAACTGCCTCATTGCTTGGAGATATAATGCTGTTTGAATGATTGTTATTGAATGGAGCAGCGAAGAGCGGGGGCGATGTAAAGTATCCACTTAATAAACAGAAAGGCGTATATGGATTTTATATCTCACCAATATCTGCACTCAAAGTGACAATACGATTATTCTGAAGCGCCATAAGAGCATCCTTCATCCAGATGCGGCGAGTGAAAGTTTCCCCAGTACGTAGAGAAGCTGAGCCGTTTGCTGGTACAGCTCGTAACACTTGGTCCAGTGTTATTTGGGTGGACGTACGGCCGATTTCGTAGAAGAGGACGAGACGCGGATAGAGCATTGGAAGATGGCTTGGCTTCTAGTTGCCAGCCACCGAATTTGTTGGTCGCATGTTAATGCCGACTTTCTGGAGTAATGATGTGACGGAGATTTCCCAGTGCTACAGCTTTTTAATGCTATTTTGGCAAAAGGTTCTAGATGCCAGGCCTTACGAAGGTTCCACGGATGCCTCGGGAGTTGAGTGACATGTAAACGGTGGAGTGGTGTCATTTTAATTATAAATGTTGTATATATGATGACAAAGCTAAAATATTGAGAACAGATAGTGTAAATGATATAGATTGAGTTGCGATGGGTGGTTGAAATGGAAGTCTATTGAAGTGTTGAAGAATAAACATTCTATTAGGACAGAGTATGATTTATATACACGAGACAACTTTTTCTAGGAGTAACTGCGGGCCACATCGATGCTCAAGACCAGCTTCGAAACATGAACAACATGCGTGCTGGAAGTAAACCTAGCAATAAAACATAGCTTTGAGAGCTTAACACAAGGAAGTAATTGGTCAATTCTACTCGTTGAAGTGGAGATAGTTAATGGATTCTTTTATTTTCGCCTTAATATACTATAGGATATGCCGGGCACGGAATTTCTAATAGTTCTGGGTGTCATATGTTGGTTCTGCTGCATCTTCAAACGGAAGTCGCAGCATTTGTTTTTTGGGGGGGGGGGGGGGGGGGGCAGCTGCACGCGAGACGCAGATCGCCTATGTTGTCTCGATTTCAAACTCTAAGAACTAAATAGATTCTTAAGATGGGTGCACACAGCTATGCCTAGACTAGAGTCGTAGAGTCGTGTAATACGCAAATAGATACCGTTACTGCATAATCAGCTCTTCTGTACATGACTATACTTTGGTAGTTGCCCGATATAATGTATATTCGCTATCCGTGCACGATTCTAGAGGTTTCTACTCGACAAGGTTACGTACGGGGGTACCACCCAATGATAAATTAATGCTAATCCGCCGCTTTTTGCACCAGAAATCAAGACTTTCAGCATAGATTCTACACTGAGTGTACCTACGCCAAAAACCCCTACAAAGTAGACTTCTCGCGACGAAAGACTACGTTATCAAACTCTTTACTTTAAAGCCGGCTAGACTTAAGATTAAATCGCTCTTCAATCTATATAATATTACGCGATTTGTGGATCCCCTTTTTAAAAATCCTAGTCACGTGAATGCCTCTCATTAGTCGCAGCTTCGACCGGAAGAACCTATAGCCGAGAAAGAGGAATACCAAAATCTCTCGACCGCGACGAGGCTTCTATAACTTCTTTGACTCTCTATTACCTTAATAACGTATAATTCGACTTCATAGACTCTTCTCCGCTTTAATAGTATACTTCTTACAACCAGAATCGACCCACGAACGATTTTCAGACGAATCATATTAAGTTACAGTATAAGTCGTATTATAAATATACGATACGTTTAGTAATACTTTTACGGGCCTTTTACTAACTGTTTTTATAAAGGAACGAAGCTCGACGACGTCCTTTAGCCAAATTAAATATTACTACTCCTCGATAGACCTATAGCGGCTCCGTTACGGCTCTTACGGACAATCCACGGCTTACAAAACGCCGCCGACAGACGCATACTAAAATAAAGGCAGCTAAAGCAGCTATAAATAATAACCTCCTTTAACTGAAAATACCTCTTACGGCTCCTCTTGCGACTTCTCTTACGGCTACCCCTCCTCCTGCGGCTCCTCTTACGGCTCTTCTTGCGACTTCTTTTGTAACTCTTCTTCTTACGGCCTCTCTTACGGCTGCTTTACGAGTAATTCCGTTCGGTTTCCAGTCCGTTTTTACTAATACGAGCCCGTAAGATATCGGTTATATAAACGACAAGTATATAAAATATAACGCACTTTATTAAATTAACAAATAAAAAGCCAATAAATAATATAAGCTTTATTATAAGAAAGGAGACGTTAGCTTAAAGCCGTTATAAGAACCTCCGGCTGTATTACAAAAGCTATTAAATAATACAAATCCACGAAGTACTTCTTTTCGCCAGAAGATACGCTAGTATAACTCGGCTCTTTCTTTTACGTCCGTAAACACGGGAAAAGAAGACCGTATCAATTTAACCTATAAATTAATTACTTTTACGGCTTATAAAAAGCTTTATTACTTATAAAGGCTTTTAATTCCTAGCTTATAATAAACGCCTGCTTTTACTTAGCTATTCTTTTACGACCTTAATTACGCGACTAATATACGGCTCGAGCGGCACTCTTAACTTAATTCTACGGTCCTTCGCGATTTATATCAAATAATTATAAAGCAAAACCCGTTTATAGCTATATATCAGACTACTCGAGAGCGATTACGAACAAAAAACGGCGACTTTCGGATTATTATTAATTCGCAAATACAGTTAGTCTTTCAAATAAATATAAATCGGAAGCAAAAGAATCTTCCGGTCGTAAATAAGCTTACGGGGATTATTCGGATGAATATAATTAAGCTAGCCGGCGGGATATAATACTTACGATCCGCGAATTAAGCCGTAACAGACCGCTTTTATATCGCGTCCTTATTATAAATACGACTTATTTTCCGTTAAATTATCTTTTATTCTTTTCTTTTAACAAACCAAAATAGCGGTGGTTTTTACAACTTTTAGACCGGAATTATAATCGACAGAGATTACGGCTTAATTAATAATTATTTTATAAATTTCAACTCTTCTAACAGGCCCGTAAATCGTTTACTTTTTTTCGCGCGGATCGTTTATTTTAATAATATATTATTAATATTTATATTACTTATCAGATTATATAACTCGATTAATTACGAATATATTAAGAGAATATCCGTACGGATCTGTATAATAAGCTTACGAATACGTTAATTCGTGCAAACGTTAATTCCGGGGAATATAGCCATTATTTTATCCTTTTTTCTTCTTTTATCGATAGCGATCGTTTTATATAATAATTATTTTAAGATTTTATAATAATAATTCGTTTTTACAGCCGTCTAATTCTTTTTATAACATTTACAGCTAATCCGCAATAACCGAAAATCGTCTGTAAGCTTAAAAAGACATAATCTCAGCTAATTAACCGCTTTAATATTATCGCTCGCGTATTTCGACTAAAAGTTAAAAAGTTATTAAATAATATTAAGAAAAGCGCTTTCGAGAAGCACCGAGCTCACGTATATATAATTAAATATTAAAAGCGCGGCTTATCGCATTTATATCTTCTTCTTTAACTTAAAAGTCTTAATAATTATTTACGGCTCGAAAAGGTTAATAAGATAATATTTATAAAAATACCGAACGAGGTTACGAATCTTATAAGTGAATTACAGGACTTAATTTTGAATAATATAACTCACGGGCCTTACAGTCTTAACTTTCTTAACGCTCCGTATATAGCTCGTAAGCACGTAAACGAGCTGTTAATCTATTAAAAGCGGTTTCTAAAGGAATTCTAAGCTATTATTATTATTATTAAAAACGAATATCTAAAATATAACTATAAATAAGATAAACGGACTTTTACGGTCCGTAAAAGCGACCGCGAAGTTACTCTTAATAACCGCTGAATAGTTTTATATAACCCGTATCTCCTTAATCGCTACCGGTCTTATATTAACGTCGAGGTTTACGAGTTAATATAAGCCGTAAAATATATTTATAAATACGTTTATAAAAGTGCAGACCGAATAACGCTTACGGTCTTCCGTACGAACGACAAAATCATTAGTTACGTATAAGCGCGGTACGTAAGTCTTCCGGAAGCGATATAGCGACTTCTCGAGTACCCGACTTATTAAGAGTTTCTACTTATATAATATCTTACGATTTATTTAAAAAAGAAGTAAATTATTTATTTTCCGGCCGAAATCTTTACAAAAGAGTTAATTATAAAACGAGATACAGCTTGCTTTATACTTATAAGCTTTTTTACGTTTAATACAAAGAACTTTATCATAGAACTATAGCTTTATTCCGAAATACTCGCTTATTATATTTAAAATAAGCAGGCCCGTAAATGGACGTTCCGGAAGAAAAGGATGAGCTTTATTAGCTGTATATATTATTATAATCTTATTTCCGGCGAGCGTTTTTATTTATAATTGCTTCTTATAGTTATTTGCGGACCGAAATCGTTTAAAGAGTTATACGATTTTAAAAATATTACTTATAGGACTTATTAAGCCGCTTATATCGCGCGCGGCTTAGCAGAAAACGATTAAAAATAATATTAATACTTTAACGAAGCGGTTTTTTTTATTTTTATAAGTAATTTACGAACGCTTTTTTTAATTAGCTTCCGTTAATAAGAAATTACAAACCCAGAAGTTATTTAAGAAAAGTATAAAGATTACTTTTATAACGATTTAACGTATAAGCTACGTAATATACCGGGATTTCTTCTTTTGCTTCTATACCTTTCTTACGATTACGGTTTATTTCTTCTCGCGAGCGGACTTACGGATTAATAACGGATTCTTACGAACTTAAGTTTTCTTCCGTATACGTAAAACTAGATCTGTTATTACGCCGCGAGAACGTAAAAAAACTTAATTAAGGATTTAATTACGTTAATAAAGATTATACAAAGGCAGTTAAATACAGATCAGCTTTCGGCTTTTACAGAGATTATTATTATTATTATTACAAACTCGTAAATTGCGCATTTTTACGTTTAAGATTAAAGAAGCTCCGGAAAGACTTTTTTATATAAAACGATTTATTATTATTATTATAATTAAGGAAAAACGATTTTTTGCGTTACTTCTACGAGTATTACGGCTTTATTACTACTTAACGGACGTACGTTATACTTATAATTCAAAATTCCGATTAATCTTACGGAATAATCCGTAAGTAGTATTTTAAAGCAAAATGCTTTAGACGTATTATTTAATTAAATCGACTTAATTATTTAAAACGAAGTGCTTATATAATATAAATACTGCTTTAAGGTTGTTCACCGTCTATTAATTGATTTACGAGGCGTTATAGATAAGGTTTTATTCAGAAGCGTACTCGTAATTCTCGGAGGCGATTTTATATAAATTCTTCCTATTATTCCTTATGATTCGCGAGCCGATATTATTAACATTTGCCTTCAGAAGTCGTTTATTTAACTACAATTACGTCAGATTGCTTTACGAATAAATATACGAGTTCGCAAAAGAGTTTACAGTCCGTAATTTATTAACTAAATCAGTAACTTTTCTTACGACTTTCAACAAGAATATACAGTTACGATTCCAGAATATATATATTAACCCGTAAGGGTTTCGAGTTTAATTAATTTTATATACTCGCGAGATTTCTTACGACAAGCCGTAATAAATTCTACAGCTTTTGCCGGTCGATATTTATTATTAATCTTAAATACGATTATTATAGAACTTAACGGAATAATCCTCGACTAATTTCCCGGTTAAAATCGATCGTATTTAACTATAAATACGCACGTTATGGACGTAAATATATTGGAAGAAGATATTTATTAGTTTTCGGCCAAAATTCTTTAAAAAATCGACTTTTCGTCTTTTCTTCTTTCGTGCTTATATTTTAAGATTAACTTTCTTATTTTACTTTTACAGAATCTTACGCTTTCGGAAGACTTATATAATGGAATCCGTATAATAATAACGTGTTTACAGAAGTATTATATCGAGGCACAGGTGCTCGGAGAAGACTTTAACGAACAATTATAAGTGTTATTATAAGTAAAATTATTTACTACAGACGAAGAGCTAAGGATTACGATTTAGTGAAAGCAGTTTCTGGTCCGTTTATATTTTACGATAATAATTAATAAGTCTTAAAAGTAATCGTTTCATATAATTAAATTAAATTTACAGACGCCTGTTTTTATTTATAAGTAATTATATATAAGTCTTTCGCGAACGTTAAATATTATAAGGTTAAATATATTATTACTTATAGAAAATAAAAAAAAGACGCCGAACGTTATATTTCCAGAAATATTAATAAATATTCGTTAATTATTTTATATTTTAAAGTATATTATATAATTTATTATATATTTTATAAGTTTATAAGTATATTTTATAAGTTAATAAATTATTAAAAATTATATATTAAATTAGAAAGTTATTTAAGTAGATCGCAAACTTATTTCTATTTTAAATAATACTTTTGTAAAAGACCTTATAAGATTTTTAAAAATAATAATATTCCCGTAAAAGACTCGTAATAAGATTTTCGGACTCGTAAACTTAACTTATATCTTCGAAAAGGACTCGTAATAAGATTTATAACTTAATACTTCCCGCTTAAGAAGACTCCAGAACCGCCCAAATATCCTCCTTCTTTTCTTTATCTTCTAATACTTCCACTTCTTTTTCATAAAAAGCTGCTAGTTCTTTATAAAGCTTAGCGAAACGGCGTGCTTTCTAAAAGAAAATGCGACGGCGGGCGACGAGAGCAACAGCGACAGCAGGCCGGCGAATTAAAAAATAATTAATTATAATCCAAAAATCTCCAAATCCACGTCTGAAAATATATTACTTACTGGATCGAAGACGCTTTATTAAAAGAGCGACTTCTGCAGAATCGTTACGATAACAAGAGCGACCCACCGAAGCAGAAAAAGGACCAGCAGCAGCAGTAGCAGTAATAGCGGCGGCGGCGGCGGCGGCGAGAGAAGGACTAGCAATCCGGCTTATAGATCCGGAAATATTAATTACAGTCCGAAAAAAGCTAAGAAAAAGTCATATAACTTACGAAAAGAGCAGCGAGTACTTTTATTATTATAATAGCAGTTATTATACGACTTTCTTAAGAAATAAAGATTTTGAACGTAAAGCGTCCAGAGCCTCATACTTTTCTAATAATACTTATAACTTAAAAGCACAACTTGCCTAATTACGGATTAATTAATATATTTATACGTTAATAATTATCCGTAATAAACGAAAAGAAGTCCGTAATCGATTTAAAAAAAGAAAACTTATTAATTTAAATAAGTTACACTTTTAAATTAAAAGAGCGACTACTAGAAAAGATGCGGCCCGGACGTAATACGGCGACGCGAACGGCAATTAACTTATAAAAGGCGAGGATAGCGCGGGTAAAGTTAAGAAGGAAAGGGGGGCTTACGAATACCAGTTAACTTCTTTACGGACCGTAAATCGAAGGGAAAACTTATTAAAAAAATATTTAAAAAGAAAAAAGAAAGAGAGCTAGCGAGGCGGCGTAAGTCTGGGCTATTAGAGCAGCGGAGGCACCGGTAGCGTAAGCCAGAGTAATTGAAATAAATATCTTACGGATCGTTAATATCTCTTACAGATCGAAAACAGTTCGAAATCAAATCGAAACGGGCTATAACTTACTTAACGTTAATATTACTTACGGAAACAAAATTTTACAAAAGGAAATCAAAGCTTACTTATATACTTTTAGCGTGTTATATTTCATATATTAAATTGACTTTATAAGTGTTATTTGCTTAATATTATTATATTATTATTATTTGCTATTATTACGGCCCGTAGCGAGGTGCTCTAGACCGTGGCGAAGCGAGGTCCCGTGACCCCGGAGCTTGCGGAGGGCCGTCGCGGACAAGACCTTGTTAAATCTCACTTTACGTTAAGTGCAATACGCACTTTCAACTCGATTGACTCCTTAATACTATCGACGAGGCTGTAAAGCCTACTTAAATACTCTACAACGCAAACGACTAATTCAATGGGTTACTGCTTCGAGAAGGAATCGACGTACTGTTTAGGCCGATATTCCTTTAATCCTTTAGTGGAACGTTGGTCTTCACGCTATTCGTACGGCATTCAAAAAAGAAGGCTATGTTCGACGAGTCGCACGTCGTAAACCGGTCCTTTCGTACGCAAATAGAATCTTACGACTTTAATGGGCTATCGAGCACGAAGATTGGACCGAAAATCAATGGTTTTTAGTCGTATAGAGTGACGAGACTTGAGTTTAACCGGGAAAGCATATAAAAGATTGGATTACTCGAAAGATAGGGGAAGACGAGTTATATTATAATAATTGTGTTGTAAAACGATATCAAAGGAAAATCGAATGGATGTTTGGGGGGACGATCTTAGGGAAATACGGTCGATATAAAGGTTTATTTTAGGAAAAGGATTGGGAAATAATTAATGAAGGTTCATACTCGGGGATTATTATTCCATAGGTTTAAGAGATCTTATAATAGTATCCCGAGCTTTAATTTTAGTAAGATAATGCTAAAGGGCATGCCTCGAAGTTTATAGAATCGGTTTTTAAAGCAATTGGGATTACTTTTATCTTTTGGCTTGCGAATTCCTCTGATTTAAACTCGATTGAGACTATATGGGATAATATAAAGGATTATATTAAGGCGAAATATCCAGAGGTTTATAACTCGTATAAAAGGCTACGAGAAGCTATATAAGAAGCTTAGGAATTAATTATAATTAAGAGAATTCGGGAGTTAATTAAGGAAATGCCTAAAAGATGCTAGGTAGTAATTGTAGCAAATGGTAAATATACAAAATACTAAGGAAATTATGTAAAGTAGTACTGCCAAGTATTTAGCTTTTATGAGTCTGCGCACGGACTAGAATTATACATTATATACCCATGATACGAAGTACGATGTATGAATTAAAAGCATGAAACTTCACGTGGTAAGAAATCAATATGATTGGTTCGCTTGTGCTACGGGCGGACTAAAATTTAGCCGTGCCGAAACTAGGCGAATTAAGCAAGGTGTATTTATGGTTGGCTCGCAGTGGACAAAAAAAGCGGGAGTAATTAGGCGACCTTATTAAAATCTCACTCAAACACTAATAATTATAACTCTTATAAAACAATAATAAATATATATTATTAATAACCTATTATTTTACCGTTTAAATTAATATAATCTTATAATCTTTATGGCATTTTATTAACCCACTTATTAATCGTTTCCTACGTTAATCTAGCCTATCCCTTAAGCGCGAGCTCCCTTAATATCAGGAAATTAAAGTAAGGGTATTTTCAGATATATTACTTCGGAACCTATTAACAGTTCTTAATAGGAGTAAAATCAAGAGCTCTAGCACAGTTCTTATAAGTCTTATACTTATTTTTTATCTTCCACGTTATAACAAGGTTACGTAAGCTATACTTATAACCTGAGTCCCCGTCCTCCTTTAAGACAAAATCATCACTAGCGCGAATCCATAAGCTTACGTGCGGCTCTAGGATTTAGTCTCAATATGTCTTGTGATTCATCTTTCCGTTAGAATTGCCGGCGTTATAAAAAATAATATCGCTCTTAAAGTTGTAACTAATAGCTACCCAAGCGTAGAGTTTATAATTTAAGTCTAACTCTTCCCCTTTATTAAGATTGTCTTTACTCTTCTTGACTTTCTTAGTCTTTTTTTTACTTCTTAAATACAATTAAAATAGTCTCGTTTTTCTAGCTTCCTTAGAACACAAAGTCTACCTTATAGACCGAAAGAGAAGTATACCTTATTAAAAAATCGGACCTTATACTAGTCTTCGGCCTTTAAGTATTTCTTTAATATGTCCTCAGCCTACTTCTTCCTCCTCTTACGAACGTTCTTATTAAGGTACGACTTCCGGCAAGTTACGCAATGACGCCATCCATACTGCCCAAGAGCTTGTTAAATAGTCTTCCCCGAGATAAGGTCTCCGTTCTTTTGTTTTATTTTAGACTCCTTCGCTAATATATCCTAAGTTATCGTCCGTCCTTTAAAGCCACCGTCTTAAATTAACTTCTTTAACTTATATATATTACTCTCAGTAAGAAAGGCTTTAGTACCGCGGGTTTCGTTATGCGTAAGATTATTATGCCAACGTCGAGCAGGAGTGTTAAGGATATTAAGGGAATTAGGGTTGCTAGGCTCTTCGTATAGCCCTTTAATCATATTATATCCACGTGTCTCTAAGACCTCGTTTTCGTCGAATATCTCCTTCCTCGTTGCACGTGTCTCTTAAGGTTTTTTATCTTCCCAAATAATAAGGCGCTAAACGCCAGCCTTTATCGGAGTATCGTAGTGTTTATATAAGTAAATGCCATCCTCCTTGAGTTTGCGACGCTTCGCAGGCTAAATCGTAGGTTCTAAGGGGTCGATTTAAGTAAGAGGAGTTGCAAGACGAACAGGGCCTGTCTATTAATTACGACGAAGACCAGTCTTTATTATTGTGATAATGTTAAGTTCATCAGAAAGAGCGTGTTTCACTTAGTATTTTGATAGTCTAGTCATTATTTTAATGCGGGCGTCGCTACGGGGATCGGCTAATTACTCCCGCTTTTTTTGTCCACTACGAGGTTGGTTCACTTGTTGGAGGATTTAATCTTGTAGACTCTTTGTCCTTCTTACGAAATAGATCTAGCCTCTAATAGTGCTTTCATGTATTCTTTGTTCTATCTTCAGCAACAAACCGCCTTACCTTGTTCTTGAATTGTGGGGGATGGAAAGTGACAGAGACCGTGCCTTAAGAATCCTTCAAGATGCGGATTTGGCACACCCTAGCATTCCCTTACTCGAAACATTCCTGAACGACGCCGTTGATGGTGACCAGGCTGCAAGATACTTACTGGAAACGTACGCCGATGGAAAAGGTGACACAGATTTCACCAATTATTTAGGGACTGGAAAGATCTTGTGACACTCTGTGAGTTCCGGCCTTCAAATGAATTGAGCACGACGCTGAATGGCACCAAGTCAATGTGGGAGATCCTTACTCCAGAAATCTGGGACCGATTCTGAAGAAGAAAGTTGCGCAACGAGATGACTACCGATGCTGCCTAACAGGAGAGCAAGGCAGGTTCTGGAAACCTTGCAATGTCTTCCCCATTATTCCTCTGACTGCATTTTGTATACGAGAAGTAGGCCCATCCTGACAAAATGTTTTCGGCAATTTTTTTTGACTTAATCGTAGCCAAGGCTATATGATCTGCTTGGTGCATTTACTACACCTATCCACCAAGATCTACTCCAAGATCAAACTCTAGAGAACCAGACCCGCAATCTGTGGACTTTGAGCAAGGACGCGGCAATAGCCTTTTCCAGAGGGGCAATTAGACTCGAAAAACTAGAAGACACTAAGGTTCGGACTGGTTCACTCCCCGGTCTCATATCCACTAACTATGCCCAGTACGAGATACTCAGCAACAACATTGGTAGCAAAACTCCGGCAATCTGTACGCTGGCCCGACTTTTTGATTGGAAATGTGATCTAGTTGATCACTCAGACTCTGGAATCGAGAGCCCCGCCCCGGAACTTCTCGACATACACTCTCGATTTTCTAGCGCTCTAATGTGGACTCACATCGCTACCAAGATAAATGATCGAGCAAGCTTACGCCGAGCTCAAAAAATAGACACCAGCTACTTCATACAGACGATCTTCAATATTTCCCTCGCCATTTGGTCCAAGTTCCCCGACTTTATCCGATTTCAAACATACAGATTTTTGAGAACCACTGGGGCATATCTCTACGGGTCTACTAAGACGGGAGTTCAGAGATTGCCATTCGGAATGTACCTCAAACACGGACCACAATATCACGTAAAACGACATGCCGGAGAATTTAACGCTCTTAAACTTGTTCGAAGTCAAAAGTCACATCCCCGTCCCTCGTCCCATTGATCTTCTGCTCTCACGAACCGAGTATTTACTAGTCATATCCCGCCTCGAAGGCGAGCCAGCTGGTCTTGCTTTGGACAAATGTAGTGACGAGGAAATGTATCAGATCGGTCAGGATTTGCGTTCTTGGATCGCAGAGTTACATGCTATAACGATTGACAGAGACCCGAAATACGCTATCACCAACGCATCCGGGGGTCCTTGTCTTGATTACCGCATCGGTGGCGATCCAGTAGGCCCATTTCCCAGCGAGAACGAATTCAGCGAATCACTACGGCTGGGTATACTTCCAGATCTAGTACATCGTACAGATCATCAGATTGTTTTTACACACGCGGACTTGAATTTGAGGAATATTTTGGTCAAGGATGGGAAGCTTTCCGGGATTGTGGACTGGGAGAATGCGGGCTTTTTCTCTGAGTACTGGGAATATACTAAGTGCTATTTCGGGACCTCGCTAGCGAAGAGATGGTTAAAGGTGGTAGACACTGTGTTCGAGAATAGATATAAAGCAGAGCTAGAGATCGAGAGGCAGTACTGGGCATATCATAGCTTATAGGTGGTTTCGAGCTCGAGATCCTGAGCGGGACCCTAATCTTGCGATTCATCAAAATTCCCTCTTTTCTCCCATCTCCTACGCCTCCCTGCAGAAATTCAGGGCCCCAATATTGCAAGTCCGTACTCACTCGTAGCTCACCAAGACGTATGCGAGTGATTGGGCACAAGTAAAATATTACGAGCGCTAGTAGAATGGACAACATCTTCACAACTTATCCTACAGACAAGACAATAAGAATGATGATTACAGTAACATTCTGCCAGTCTGGTAGAGGAGTACGGCAGACCCAAGCATTAGGTTACCCACACAACTCACAGCTTAAGGACGAGAAGAACATGTAAAACTTGCTCTAGAGGTCATCCATTTTCTCGCTACCAATGCCCGATTTCCTAACACAATCAAAAGAAAACCTAACCTAAGCAAACGAATCAATTGACCTGAGAAATGTTCGATTGTCTCTACTTCCCACACTGTTACTCCTCGTCCACCACTCATTCTGGCTATTGGGTAAGTGGAAGATGCCCATTTGCATTTATAACCACTGATGTCAGTATATTCATATCAAACAGAAGTGCTCAAGATTCCCGGTCTTTCCAAGCTCGCCCCTACTCATTGCACCTCCGAATATACATGCATACACTGGCAATACGAGCATACTGTATATGCAACCGACGGACCAAGACAGTCAGCTTTCCACAAGTATACGATCCAGTAAGCCCGAAAACACTATTCCAAACACGTAAATAGTGAGCGGGCCGTGTCGTATTTGTCAGAAGACGACTTCTTTTGTTGAGTTATTTTTTCAGCCTCGAAAATCACAAACTATTCACATATTAGTAGCCTGATACTGTGGAAGTTGATCTCGTTCCGGACCACATCCAAGCACTTTCTCGCTCCGCTAATAGGCGAATAAACACAACGCTAAATTCAAGGAGCGAAACATTTCCCAGGGACACAAAAGTACTCGAAAACACTACACACCTTGGACTTCTTCCGATACACAAAACGCACACTCTTCATAGTCTTCTAACGCTCACTTGGACACTGCTGGCCCATCCTTACTGCTCGAGAATGCCGCATCGAATGCAGCAATGACAGCCTGTGCAGCATGATGCCGAGATGCAATCGTGCTGCTATTATCCAAAGGGACAGGCACAAAGCCGATAGAAGTATGTGATATGAAGGAGCTGAGGCGCTGCAAGGCAAGTGCCTTCTCGGCTGCAAGTTGTGCTGGAGTCTTCGGAGCCTGGACGGATGAAGAGGGTGCGAATCTGGACGAAGAAGAGTGTCAGTCTATGTACTATGGAGCAGAACTTGTGTAGAAAGAGACAAAGGTGAATAATAGTAACTTCAAGCAGGTAGGGGAGACTTACTCGTCTGCCGAGCCATCAACGGCCGTGGAAGAGTAAGTGTTGGTAGGAGCCATGATATTTGGCCAGAATTTGGCGAGAACTTGACGAGCAAGGGTAACGAGAACGTGTGTGTTAAAAGGTAGTCTAGGAGGAGTACTGAGATGTGCTATGTGTACTAATTGACGTTGGAGGAAAGCGCTCGGGGCTTGATAGCGAAGGCGATTGAATTGAGGAGAAGTTGACTGCGTGATGCAAAAGGGGGCTGAAAAGAGTAGTGTGAAAACGGATGTCAATCGAGCAGTTACTCTGGGGGGTTTTGAAAACGGAATCTTTGCCCTGGGGGTTGCCATAATTTATGCATACAAGAGCTTTCTCTCTTAAGTCGTTTCCCACGTTGGCATCTTACGGGCAAGCATCTTCATCGGTTCGGAGACATCTGGGCTAGTTTTCAACACAAGTCGACTCTCCGAGCCTCTACGATGCCATATTTCGGGTTCGGGGATTGCGATTGGTTCTGATAGATGATGATGGCTTTCTAGCGTGTTCGCCTGAATATGCAATCCGCCCAAGGCTTCGCAGGGATTATACAATCCCATCCCAGCGGATGCGCAACAGCAATCTTGCAACATAAGGATGGGGGAGAAATGAAACTCGACATCTTATAGTGCCGAGCTTATTTTGGACGCAATTGACTGACACCAGATCTAACATCTGCTGGCGGGACCTGCTGGATGCAATTCCTGAGACGCATAGGACAAGTGAGGCTCTCTCCATGTGAGTTTAAACCTGCCGATTTGAGGGCACGCCCCCTACCACCAAGCAACCTCAGTATCTCTCTCCAAGCACCCATAACTTGCTTAAAAAGCGAAAAGTTTTCTTTGATAGTATTAAGTGTATCAGATTCTCAATTTACAACGTCGTCTTCGACAACTTACTTTTGTTTTGTAATTTAAAATCGTGTTATGATGCAGTTTTGGTGTTCCTGACCAGTGGCACAATTCAGCAGCTTTAAACGCCCACGGAGAGCGTGGCCAATCGTTTCACAGACCGCACGACAAACATCCACAGCTTCTCGACTTATAGTCTTGGCTAGACATAAGACAATAACTCGGAAGGATGGTGGGCACAGGACAGGGACTAGCTGTTACGTACGTGACGGTCCCTCTTTTTGCTTCTGGTTGTTTTGCGGACCAATGCTCTTCCAGAAACAAGTGACCGATCCAAATAACTGCTTCCGTGAAAGGGGGCATTTGGATACGTCGTTCAGCTTCCCAGGGATGACCGCGAGGCTACCGTGCGACGTGAGACAAGAGGTAGGACAATACTTTTCTGTACATCTCTTCCCTCCCTCACCGCATCATCCATTTAATACTCAATACAAAATTCTGGAACAAAGGAACAAAGCATGTAAAGAAATTTTGTAAGGAATTGAGTATCTTAGTATCTGATAAGATGCACCTAGTAAAGACTATGATGCCGGAAGAATAGGAAATCGCCGGCTCCAGCTTCAATTGTTCAACAACTCAACGTTCAAACAAACTTAAATTCAACAAGATGACTACTAACTACTAACAAGAGGTCATCTTTCTCACAGCACTGGGAAAGCAACTGATGCAATGCACGGCATATCCCTAGACCACGAGCCTAGTTTGGCATCGCGATACAGACGGGGCCAGATCCAGACGTGATCTCAAATGAGCGTACTGGCTTGGAAACATTGTTCTGTCCAATCACGAGCCGTTGAGTGAGCCGTGACAGACAGCTTGCTGACTTTCAAGGAGTTGCGAGTCAAGAGTCGAGGCTGTGGCTTCCTCATTGGAGGCTTACAGAGAAGGCGACGAAAGATCGGAACGTCTTCCATGTTACTTCAGCCACAAGGTGGAGTAGTGGTAGTCTCCGGTCCAATCCTGTCTGAGGCCATCAAGCTGGATAGACTTGCTGGATTGGCCTGGGGAGTGAAGCCATATAAGCCCGCTTGGAATATTATGCACTTTTCGCCGTGAAGTGCCTCCTGGACTTGGTTTCATTGCGGAAAAAGCCGAGTTTTGAAGGAGCAAATCGAACGTAAACGAAATGGAAACACAGATATGTACTAGGAAGGAACACCTGCACTTGCAAGTTCCTCGCTGATTAGAACATCACTCGTCCGATCCCCACTGAATCCCCAACTAATCCCTTTGAAACAACTCAAGGAAATAGAGAGATTTTAAAACATAAATGAAGATTAAAGAGTATATTTCCATTTCCGAGTCCCAGCCATTTAGCTAGCATCTAGGTAGCGACGGAAATACCTCAAGTCCCAGAGAAAATTAACAAATGAACTGATAAACATGCTTTCTAGACCGGTCGATTCCCGCCCCGAGTCCCAAGGATAAACGCCAGGCCACTGTTGTCTCTCCCTGGTATATACATAATAAAGCAGAGAAAAGCAAAGCCAGAGCCCATAGTACGCCGTACTCCATCCCACTCCACCTCGCGCCAGCATGCTCTTTCAGCAAGCGAAGCAATGACAGACAGACAGACAAAATTTCTACAACCTCCTAGTCCTAGTCCAGTCCAAACCCTACCCGGGTCCCTGTTTCTGTTCTTGTTCCCTGTACTGTATTTTTTCAAGCCAGCCAGCCGTATCGTATCATATCGTAGCATCCCCTCGCGACAAAAGAAAAAGGGTCTTCAAGCTGTTCTGGCTCCTCCGGTTGGGCGAAAGCGTCCCCGCTACAACACCTATAACAGATCACCTACCCACCCCATCTTATCCCTATGGTCGTCGCTGATGCGAGCGTACTCAAGAAGTAACCGCAGAACATAAATCTGCATGTCTTCTCTCCTGAGCACTTTATTCGCCCATTCCTGGCCTGCCATGGCAATATTCTCTGCCTCCTTATCATGCCCCTCGATCTTGACGTTCTCCCCCTCGTAACCGAGGAAATATTCCATGATGCCCCAGAAATCCATGAATCGGTTGTCCATAGGAACGAAATGCTTCCAGGCTACAAGACGGGAGTCGTGCCATTCGCGGAAGATGGTAGCTTTGATAGGCAGAGAAGTGGACATGAGGAATCCACGGTAACGGCCAGAGAAGGAGTTACCGTCAATGTCGGGAAGGAATTTGCGGTCGAATTGGTCAGCCATCTTCATCCCTGGTCGGAGAGAGAAGCTGGGGGATGTGTAGTTGCAGGATCCGTTTGCTTGGGGAACCACACACATCAGGTCCACGAATCCGGTATCCGCCCACTCTCCAGTCCATTCTCCCAGCCTGTTTTCCTGCTGTGCTGCGAGGTTGTAGCTTGATGTTGGCATGGCCCAGTTCTTGGGTACTTGTTTCCAGTTCTCTGCTGCTGTTACTTGGGTTGCGTTTGTCATTGCTACGAATCTGTGGCGTTGGAATCCTTTCCAGTTCGAAGGTTTGTTTCGTCCTCCTGTGGCGACTCCTCTCCAAATCACCTTGTCCATCTTTTCCAGCCAGGGCTTCCCATGGTCATCTCCTCCCGAGAACCGCTCTTCGTTGTTCCAGTACATAGGCGCAGGAAGGAGGATTTCGTTGTTTGTAGGGAGTTTAGATCCCCCGAACAATGGGAAGAGGGTCTGCGTCGAGGACACGGAAAGGGGTTCAATCATCATTCCGTGGAGACCTTGTAAATCTGGCTGATGGCAGAAATCGGTGGACAAAGTGTAATTCGAAACATAGCCTCTGAATGTATGGGGGATCGTATGCGCGAGGGAGATTTGAGGAGTGATCGAGAAATCGGTCTGTTCGTCTGATGTGCGCGCAAGACTGTCAGGATGGCAACCCGCTGCGGCAACTTTCCAGAACGGCCCTTCAAGATGTCAGCAAGTAATTGAGACCTCCATAAGGAGACTTACGGGTATCAATCCAATTCTTGTCCCGCACTTCCACCTCTGGATCGGGGTTGTCTCCAAGGGATCCAAAATCCGAGATGACCTCACTTGGAGGCGGCATGGTTTTGGTGGTGCGTTCAATTTCCATAAATTTGTCAATCTCCTCCCAGGGAACCACAATTCTAGGCTCGTCCATTGCATTCAACGCAATATCCATATCTGGCAGCAGATGCTCGATTGTCTGCGTCATGTTCTGCCAGATTCGAGTCCAGAACCATCCGCTGGTTGTAGAAGCATTGTGATTCCGCACATTGATGGTCATCTCGTAGGCGTTTGCCTCCTTTCGCATCGTCGAAGCTGGCAGACCCCAGAAAGGTGCAAGATCATGGTAAATCTGGTCGAAGAAATCCTCCACCATCACAGCTCCATTCTCCTCGGCGAACTTGTACCACAAGTCGAATCCTGGGGGTGGATGACGCCCTCTCCTTTTCCTGTACTCTGCAGCCGCGCCCTTGATGTCCTTGCTCTCCTTTTTCAACAGCTCCTCAAACACATTGTTGGCATCTTTGATCAACGTGTCAATGGGGTGCGCAGGTTTGGGGGGTTTCGATACAGGCTCGGTGGGCTTGACTGGCTCTACTTGTGTCAGGGGCTTCTCGGGTTGTGGTACCACATTCTCGGGTCCTGTAGGTTGTACATCCGGTCTGACTGGGTTTTGAGAACCCGGGATACTTGGCAGATGTTCTGGAGTGACGGTGACGGGTTGATGAACGGAGCTGAAGGTTGGCGACGTTCGTCGCAGGTAGAAGAGGAAACCGACTATGGCCACGGACAGTAGCAGATATCGGACGATGCCTCCGGCGCGTCTTGGGGGACCAGAGAAGGTCATTGCGATGGGCGAAGATATCTTCATGGGAAGATTGTGGAAGGGAAGAAGAGGAGGACAGGAGGGAGGGAGAGACGAAAGGGCAAGAGAGCGTGCGAGCGATGATGTGAGGTGATGACAGCGAGCTTGGATGTAGGGCAGGGTCTGGTGGCGCGGCGTGGGCGTGGCTGGCCAAAAAGAGTGTAATGATGGAGACGGGCCCCAGAAAAAGTTGCTGAAGGTCGAGAGTCTAATCAAATCGCAAAATTAAGAGTCGGACCTGCACATATCGGCGTGTTGGCAACGACACAAATGTTCGTAAAGTCGTGATAATGGGGAGAGGAGGAAGAGGTGGGGGAGGTTCGTATGGAAAGAAAGGGTGGAGGAGGGAAGAGAAGAGGAGAGTAGAGGAGAGGAAGAGGTGTGCAGGTGTGAAGGTGTAAAGAAGTGAAAATAGATCCGATACGATGCCAACAGTTAGTTGGGTCAGCATCAGCCACCGGCACACGCGCTGATTAGGTACACGACCACCACCACCAACCCTAGCTCATCTTGGATTGGTGTGTTCTATATCTCGATACCCCCAGGCCAATGATAATCTCAGCCCCTGACCATGCATTTTTGAACTTGGGTTTGCAGTACAATTTCAGCGAATAGGAAGAAAAAGGGGTTGCGGCAAGCCTTTGGCGAGGAACTCGACCACTCTGACGGAGGCTGAGTCGAGGGCACGAGCAGGGAGGATGGATATTTGGAAGGATGGGACGAGGAGGACATCAGGATGCAAAAGGAGGGGAAACATGCTATTGTTGCTTCTCTTTTATCCGAGTCCCATAGCAGCCCTACCAATATTATATTGGAACTCAGAGCGACCAGATCCAGATATCTGGCTCAGTTGAAGTAGCCTGTTGGGATCTCGCCGTCTTCGAATCTCTCCTGGCGGGCTCCTGTCAGATCACACTTCCTTGCTTGCTTTATCTCATCTCATAATTTCATCCCTTCTCCGACCCCTATTTCTCTCCAACCCACAAAACACGCCTATCAATCCTCACATCTTATCTTCCAAGCTCGCTTACCCCCTATTCTCCAACGGCCGGCCTCAGCCACAAGTGGCCAGCCAAACGCTGTTACCCGCCCTCAAGTTTCATGGAAGGAAATCAAACCGGGACGCAGCAGAGGCGAGTGATTTTTTAAATTAAATAGTCAAGAGATCTGCGGGACAGAATCTTGGTAATTTGATTGGACTCCGCTACATTTTCTTACCATATCCTGCGATATCTTGGCGAGGGATTCTTCTTCAGCGGCACCGAGTTGTCGGTCCTGGCGGGGTCAAACGGTGTGTTGGAACTTGGAAACCCATCCAACACCAAACGAACATGTAAACGAACGAACGGTTCTCCAATAATACACCGATGCAAAATAGTGAACCAACTTCTAGAGGATCGGTCTGGCCAGACCACATCGTCTCCACATGTGACGTCTATTCATCTATCTAGGCACTCCTCGGCATTCTCCTGCCATCAAGAGCTTGACAAATGTCAAGTTGATTATTTGATGAAGCCATTCCGAGATTCTGAGGCATTCGAAAGAAAAAAGAAAAGCTTGTTTGTTTCGTGCAGGGAGGATAGACACGGCAGAGATAATTCCGCCTGGTGGGCGTTCGTTTCAGTCCAGTTGGGACAAGATGATGTGAGGCGAGGGGGATGAAAGCTGCGGCCGGTTGGGCTTTTCTTCCTTATATCGCCCAGAAGTTATTTATTACACATCATTTGCAATTATCCCCACAGAGCCAAACGATTTTCCTCGAAGGGGATTAAGAGGATTGGTCGAGGTCACGTGTGTACATATTTATCCCAGCCGGCTTCCACCCTTCAGTGCTTCCATATTCTCCGGGACAGCGCAGTTCAATCTCGATAACTTAATTAAGTAATTCCATTCTTCATACATTTGATCTTTCCCGCCCATCTCCAATCGCCTCACTCCATACCCCCGCCACGGAAACCCAATCAAATCAAATCAAATCAACTCAAAATTCGAACCACTCAACCCAGATATCATAAAACACAAGTTCAACCCTTCCCAAGCGACTTACTGGTGCTCTGGAACGAAGACAACCTTCTGAACTTGCATCTTGTTGAAGATATCGTAGCCCTCAACAGCCTGACTCATCGGCATGAACTTATCCGTCATGAAGCTATTTCTCGTCAACAATCTCTCCACCCAAATCTTCTTCTTAATCCCAACACAGGAAAAGAAACTTACTCAAGCTTATCCTGATGCTTCTTCAACATCTCAAGAGCCTGTGGGAAAATACCTGCAAACGATCCATTAGTCTCCTTTCCTCTCACTCTCGAATCTAATTAGAAAACTCACTTCGAACAGGGCATCTTCCCATCTGTATCCTCAAATTCTTGCCATAAGCTTGATTTCCAGTCCATGGGATCTCCTCATTGTGAACGCCGAAACTAGAGATGTTACCCCATGGACGGAGGAGATCGAACCCAGTCTTCAGAGCATCCGCGTGTCCGACCCCTTCGATGACTGTATCTGCTCCACGACCATTGGTCAACTCCTTCACTCTTGCTTCGAGGCCTAGATCCTGTCAGTGAGGGATGTCAAATCATGCCAAATTCCTAGTCTCGCTTTGTGACAAGGAGACATACCAGCACGATCCTTCTGATCATTCCACGGCTCGGCACCCAACTTCTTCGCAAGCGCCAACCGACTCTCCACCCGATCAACAGCAATAACAACCCTCGGTTTATACTCCAACGCATTGATCAACGCACACAATCCCACAGGTCCACATCCAATCAACACAACAACACTCTGCTTAATCGTATCATCGTCAAATCCCCTAAACGCATTCGCAGCAGCGAAATACCCGGTGGGGAAGATATCAGCCATGAGTACCAATTTCTTCTCGTCAAGTCCCTCAGGTGCCTTGACAGCCGTGGCGTCCGCGAGGGGAACACGCATGTACTCTGCCTGACCACCATCAAGCATCGGACATCCGAACAAGAGACATTTCTCACAGCGGGATGAGAAGCCGCGCTCGCAGTAGAAACACTCTCCGCATGAGACGGTAAAGGGCATTACGACTGTGTCACCTTTCTTGTGGTTCTTGACCGAAGAGCCAATTTCTACGACTTCACCGGTTGTTTCGTGGCCCTGTATTCCATCAGTTTCGAAATATTTTGAATTGTGAGATGAGATGAGAACGCGAGTTGCTAAGATTTACCATGATGAAATCCGTCTTGCTGGGTTGATGGCCTCGGAATACATGGAGTTCACTGCAAGCACATGTCAGCCTCCACGCTTCAATCAAGCATGATATCGAAACTCACCTGCCGCACAAAGCAGAATACTTGACCTTGATCAAGATGTCGGTAGGGTCTACAATCTTTGGGATCGGGCGATCTTCAATTACTACTTTCAAAGCCCCCTTGAAGACGACGGCTTTCATGGTGTTCTTCGACATGATGACGATTAGGTGGGTCGCGCAAGCTTGTTGATCTTCGATTTCAGAATTGCAATCAGATTCAGAATTGCAACAGGGAATTAAATGATCTGAGATGATTCTCGGAAGGCAATGAATATCTCGGAAGGTAGAAGAAAAGGAGAAGTTGAAAGGTCAATTTGCAAGTATGAAGTCTGCCAGCAAGCTTACAACGAAGCCGAGTAAAATGCGGGGTAGTTGTTCCACTCCCGTTCAACACCGACGGCGATCATCACCCCTCCAACCCCTCCTAAACCTCAAAAAGTACAAATAGCTCGGCTCGGTCGCTTCTATGCAAGCGCGAGGTAGAGCAGCAAGACAAGAAATCATGGCTGATTTTGGGACCATTCCGTCTATTGACTAGGGAAATGCGAGCTTAGGTTCGACAGGTTGGTATACTTTTCATCTCCATCGATTCCCAGCAGGTCCTAGTCCTGTCGAACTCTCCTTCACCACATGTCCGGTTAGTGATCCTGTCATGTCTGTCAATAGCAGCTACCAAGCCAAGAGAGGGGTTGAAGATATGTACAAAAAAGGGTAAAGTAGGTACGTACATAGACGGAAAGTATAACCCGTTTGCCATAACTGTGAGTTACGAATGTCAGGAGCTGTGTCGAGCGGGGAAACGGAACGGCAAAACGTTCTATTTAGGACGGAACGAGTTCCGATACTACACAACAACATGGAGAAGTGGCAAGGCTTGTTAGGCTCAAACTCAACGTCACTAAACAGTACCTAAAGCAATGGTTCAATGCACGGGGAGGCTGACGGAGTTGGAGCAGGAGATTGTGGGGGAGGACAAAGTGCGGGGTTGTTGAAATGCTTTCATTCCCCATCCTTCAATCCGATTACTCAAACTCCTCTTTTCCTGCTCTGAATTTTCACTGTTTCTAAAGTCGTTCCAAATTAAAACTCGGAGGTACTTTTTCATATTACAATCCTTACAAAAGAAAACCAAAATCACAATGTCAGCAATCCAACGCGCCCTCGACGCAGGTGCTGTCCCCTCACACGTCTCCAACGTCTGTCCCCCGGGACCAAAGCCTACCTCCTCGAAGTCGGCTGGCTAGAATGCGACGAAGGTTTCGTCGTCCGGGGTGGTAACACCTCACTCAAATCCACCCAGGGTGAAACATTCGTCAACAAGCGCAGAGAACTCCCCATGTACTGCGTCCTGATCGATCATCCCCACGAAGGTGTCATTCTCTGGGAAACCGGCTCTGGGAAGGATTACCCCGAGGTTTGGGGCCCACAGCTCATTGACGTCTTTACGAGGATTAAGTATGAGCCGAAACATGAGTTGAAGGCTGCTATTGAAGCGACGGGTCATAAGTTGGAGGATGTCAAGAAGATGTAAGTTTGGCATGGAGAACTGAGATTCGGAGCTGATGGGTATAGTATTCTGGGCCACATGCATCTTGATCATGCAGGAGGTTTGGACATGTTCATGGATAGAAAGGATGTTGAGATTTGGGTTCATGATAAGGAATTGAGATCTGCGCTTTGGTCTGTTGCTACAGGAGCGGACGTGGGTGTATATATGCCGCATTACATGCAGGTGAGTTACTGGCCATGGGATTTGAGCAGGACTGACGACTGGGAAGTTGGGATTAAACTGGAAGACTTTTGACGAACGAGCTATAGATTTTTGTCAGGGAATTACACTTCATCACCTCCCTGGACACACTGATGGTACGTTGTTCAAGTTGAAATGGGAGACAAAGTGCTGACAAGCTTTAGGTCTCATCGGCATGCAACTCAACCTTCCAAACAGCGGTACTTTCTTCTTCATCAGTGATCACTGTCACGTAATCGAGAACGTGAGTACTTCTAGAAGTTCTGAAGCAACTCACTAACAGAAAAACAGTGGCGAGATGGCATTCCCCAAGGATGGTTGGCACGGTACGTCCTCTCCTGCACTCCATTGAATGCAACTGACAATCAAAGTGACCACCCCGCTTGGTTCCAAAGTACCCAACGATTGAAGCGCTTGGAATCTACAACCAAAGGAAGAGTCATTCCGGGTCACGACAAGGAGACCTTCTTGCAGCTTCAGAGTGAAATCAAGGATTATCTGAGCTAGGTGGAGGGCAATTGATATATTTCGTGTGGGTTACGTCTCTTGAGGAATGTGGGTGGGTTTGAGGATATGAGTGTATCAGTACAGCTTGTCATGTATGTAATTGGGGACTTTGGTTTAAGAGGAGCTTCAATGGAGAGTTTTTGGACACTTCTCTGGAATTTCTAGACTCTGCACTTGCTTGGTGACATCTTTCCGTGAGTCTTCCCCCCGCCTACACTCAAGAGTAAGGTATCAGCGGCGGAAATGATTCTCATGGCTGCGGAAATAACTTCTGAGATCTTCGACCTACCCCACACTGGCTTGGTCTATCAACCCCGCACCCTGAACCCCGCACCCAAGACATCTCCAAATCTGACGAACTGAAATCGGCTTCTTTCCTGATGCCGAGTAGTTTCAAATGCGGGATGAGCGAACGTGTTGATGTTCTTTCTCTTTTGAGAATGCCTGCTTTGAGAAATTAATCTCGTGAAATGCTTTCAAACGAAGGCGAGTGGTTCACTTGAATACCACACCACATTTGTCTCTCACTTTACAAAAGACTCCTAACAGAACCCAAAATGGCACCAACATCCCTCTCAGATCTCAAACGGAAGGACCTCCTCCAAGCAAAGGCTACATCAATGCAGAATGGGTCTCCGCGAAATCCAACAAAACATTCGACGTCCTCGACCCGGCAACCCTCGACAAAATTGCCACGATCCCGAAATGGGAGCCGTAGATGCTGCACTCGCAGTCGACGCAGCACATGAAGCATTCCAGACATTCAAAAAGACTACCGGACGCGAGAGAGCCCGTATGCTGAGGAAGTGGAATGATCTCAACCTCAAACATATCGATGACTTGGCTCTCATCTTGACGCTGGAGAATGGAAAGACGTTGACGGAGGCGAAGGGGGAGGTCATGTATGCGACGAGTTTCTTGGAGTGGTTCGCTGGCGAGGCGGAGAGAACGTATGGCGAAGTCATCCCTTCTTCGAACATCAACCAGCGCATCTTGACTTTCAAGCAGCCGTTGGGTGTTGCTGCTTGTTTAGCGCCGTGGAATTTCCCCATTGCGATGATTACGGGGAAGGTTGGAGCCGCTCTTGCAGCTGGGTGTACAACTGTGGGTTTGCTAGACCCCTTCTCTTGTCTGAACTGTGACTTACTTCGATTCTGTATAGGTTTGGAAACCCGCAGGCGAAACCCCACTTAGCTGTCTTGCCCAAGCAGTCCTCGCTGAAGAAGCTGGGTTCCCTAGAGGAGCAATCAACGTGGTTACGACTCTTGACTTGGTTGCAGGGTAGGGAAAGAACTCTGCACGAACAAAAAAGTAAAGAAGGTAAGCTTTACTGGCAGCACACGAGTTGGCAAAATCCTAGCCGAACATTGCGCAGGCAGCGTGAAGAAAATGAGTTTGGAGCTTGGTGGGAACAGTCCATTTATCGTCTTTGAAGATGCGAAGATCGATACCGCTGTTGAGGCATGTATTGTTGCGAAGTTGAGGAATTCTGGCCAGACCTGTGTGACTGCAAATAGGATCATGGTCCAGAAAGGGATTTATGATCAATTTGCAGATGCGTTGGCCAAGAGAATCAGGGAGTTGAAAGTGGGCAAGGGAGTTGACGAGGGTGTTGTAATTGGCCCCCTAACTCACGAGAGAGCTGTAGAGAAGGCAATGAACCATATCAACGGTACTTTCCCTTGACCGATTGCGAGCCCAGCACTGACTTCTAAAGATGCGAAGAAATACGGCGGTCAGGTCATCCTCGGTGGAGCTCCAATGGAAGGCACGAAAGGATATTTCATCCAGCCCACCATTATCAAAAACATGAGTAAAGAGATGTTGACAACCCGGGAAGAGACATTCGCCCCAGTCGTAGGATTGTACAAGTTCGAGACGGAGGAGGAAGCCATCGACCTCGCCAATGATTGTGATGTCGGTCTTGGAGGCTTTATTATCACAGAGAATATTGCCAGATCCTGGCGTGTTGCTGAGGCTCTTGAAGTCGGTATGGTTGGTGTCAATCAGGGCATGTTGAGTGCAGCAGAGAATCCGTTCGGTGGTGTCAAGGAGAGTGGGTATGGACGAGAGGGAGGGGCGCAGGGCATTCAAGAATACCTGGCTGTGAAGTCAATGTTGATTAATGTTTCTGTTTAACGGTATTTTAATGGCAGGTGGTGTTCTGGGAAGTCCGACGCAGCATGTTGGGAAATCTAGAAAATCTCCGCTGAGGACAGGCATTACTGCTTGTTGGAGTTGTAGAAGATCCCAATTGAAGCCACACTGCCTCGTCCAACACCAGCTGATCACCTGTCTCCTTTCAACTTGTGAACCTCCATCCATGTATTTGAAGTACGTGCTGGAGTTGTTCGTCCGCGTCAGGCTGGGGTTGGCAGCAGTCTCTCTGTTTCTGGCAAAGTATGACTCTTGACACCATGTCCCATGGGCGGTAGGTGTAATTGCAGTTCGGATCGCTCCGCAGACCTGATACAGCTGGAGAACCGAATGCTCGGATTGAAGAGAGTATATGCGGCACTGTGGAGATAGCCTCCCGTGGTCAGATCTTTGAGTCGTGGGTCGTGGCGTGTTTGATCTGAAGATAGGATGAAGCTGCACCTCACTCGAAGATCTTGAGTTCACATACTTCAAAGATGCCCGAAGCCTACGAGTCCACTCATTCATTATTCAGTGGCGAAGCTCAGATTTGGAGGATCTTCTTGAGTGACTGGGGCACACCAGACCAGCCCAGCCCAGCCCAGCCGTCCTCTCTCCCAGCATTCTTTCTCTGCCTCTTCATCTCCAGGAAGTTGTCAAGTTGGAATCCATCCAACAAGACATCTCAACATCTGACAGTCAACATTTCAACATTACCAGATGCACGTGGGGTTAACGATCATTCAATCCTTCGGACTCCCCCGCTCAGGACGTTAGTGACGCCACGCCAGCACCACCACCACCAGCCATGCATGCCATCATCCATGCTTGATTCCAGCCACCATCTTGGCAGTCAGTTGCACAGCGAATCACTCCCGAGCAGAATAGCACGGTCTCAACCACCGCCGTCACATCCCCCATCCCAAGACTTCGTCCTCGATGTTTCCAGAGCTGCTTCTAGAGAAAAAGTTCCTCATCGGGTCCTTGGCGGTCAGGATGAAAGGAGCTACAGCAGAACTACAGCAGAACTACAGCAAGCAAGGCTGCCCCATCCCCATGATGCCTGTAACGGGCAGGTACATTGTACAAAGTTCACGATGGCTGCAGTGGCCAAGAGACTGCCAAGGGCGCTGCGAGATACACGTGTGGTGATGCTCAGCGTTGATTCACTCCCCGGACTATCTTCGTCCTGAGTTCATCCTGTCTTCACGCTGTCACCAAGCAGATGTGCATCCCCGCTGCATCATGTACAGGGAACGTCGAGTAAGTAACTATCATCACCGAAGGCTGGTTGGATCCGAAGCTGTCTGCAGTACGGGCCAGGAGATAGACATCCTGGATATGGCGTACCTGACGATCGGGACCGATGCCCTCTCTGCCTTGCCTGCTTCCATGACGGATTCATTCATATAAAAGCCAGGGACCTTGATGTCCGCAGCAAGCTACAGCTCCAGCTCCAGCTCCAGCTCCCAATTGACTTCAATTCTGGTCACTCTACGCCCGCCCGCAACCATGGTTTCGGTATCCAGAATCGCTTTGGCGGTGTCGTCGATCGTTACATTGACAGCTGCACAAACCTTCCAGCGTTTGGGAGCATGTCCCAGTTAGTTCCTCATGAGGCTGTAGCCTTCCCAAACTCTCCCCGCAAAGCTAACCACGGCATGAAGCTCTGGGTTGTGTCCTTCCTCCTGATCAAACTGATTTCCTCGCTGGACAATACTTTGACATCCGTTTGGAGGTTTGTAGTCAATTGGTCCTTGTAGAAGCTCCTTTCTCACTCTACAATAGGTGCACGCTCCAGTCAATGGTTCCGAGGCAAATGGTGGTATCCCAGACCCAAACTTCAGCTTCACAATTGCCAAAGCTGGCGGAGCACCGCAACCAGCAACAAGCTTCTTCAAGATTGCCGAGCCGACTCTTGAACGTTGGAACTTTACCTGGTTCGAGGATCTCTTCGCTCAAGATGCCAAAACCCCGTCAGTTGTCCGTGTCACCTCCAAGGCCTACAGACGAGTCGCTTTGTACGAGCCAGGAGAGTATGTTGCTACCCTCAGCTACTATAATGGTACAAAGACAGTTGCCAATTGGCTCGTGCGCCCACTTCAAGAGCAGAAGCGTGCGAAGAACGTCATTCTCTTCATTGGTGCGTCCCGGAGATTGGCTTCCATTCAAATTCTATTCTAACTTCCTCAGGTGACGGTATGACCACCAACATGATCACTGCTGCACGCTTGATCGGACACAAGAGCATCAATGGAAAGTACCAGACTACCATGCAGATGGACAAATTCCCAGTCCTTGGGCATCAGATGGTACGCAGAGCAAGTCACTTTCGAGATCTAGCTAACCGAAGAAGACGCACTCCCTCGACAGCTACATTACCGATTCTGCCAACTCCGCTTCAGCACTTTACTCTGGACACAAATCAAGCGTTAATGCTATGGGAGTTTACGCCGATTCAAGTGCTGATCCTTTTGATGACCCCAAGGTTGAGACCATTGTCGAATTGCTCACTCGTATCTGGGGAAGTGCCATTGGTGTTGTCAGCACAGCTTTCATCGCAGATGCCACTCCAATTGCATTGACTGGACACACCCGAGCTCGTTCCCAATACGGTGCCTTGATTGAACAATCTCTTCGTGGAGTCAAGAACTACACATGGACTCCTTACTCTGGAGCCGATGTCTTCTTTGGTGCCGGTGCTGAGCAATTCATTGCTGGATCTGGATCATACCAACGCAAGGATTACTACCAAGAGTTTGCCAATGCTGGATACGCCGTGTCAATGAACAAGACATCCCTTTCAGCAATGACCAGCGCCAAGAAGGCCCTCGGAATCTTCTGCACATCCAATCTTCCAGTCTGGTTGGACCGAAATGTCTACAAGGCCAACTTGAACAAGACCACAAATGATCCGTCTGGAAACAAGCAACCTGCTCTGGACCTTCCAGGCCTTAAGGAGATGACTCTCAAGGCTATCGACATCCTTCACGCCCGTGGTGGAGACAAGGGTTTCTTCATGATGTCTGAGGCTGCCTCCATTGACAAGCAGATGCATTCTTTGGACTACGATCGTGCCTTGGGTGATCTTTTGGAGTTGGATGATACTGTCAAGGCTACCATTGAGAAGTTGACTGCCCTTGGCGAGCTCAACAACACCTTGATTATTGTTACAGCTGATCACGGTCATGGATTCGATGTCTTTGGATCTGCTGATACCACTTACCTCAGCTCCCAGACCAACGATCGTGAGAAGCGCAACGCCATTGGCGTATACCAGAACTCTGGACAGAGTCAATACACAGTCTCCAACGCAAGTATCTCGTACAACACCGGTGTCAACTTCCCTGTCAACTGGGATCCCAGATACACTCTTGCCCAAGGTGTCGGAGCTCACCCTGATGTGCGCGAAAACTTCAAAGTCCACAAGTCTGGACCTCGTCTTCCTGCGACCAACATTACTGGTTTCCCATCAAACGACTACTATGTCAACCCTACCGACAACACTGATGGATACATCGTGAACGGAACAATCCAAACGTTTGGCTTCCTTCCCATACCTCCCGAATGAATACTAACAACCTGATGCGCAGCTACGAGAATCAAGGTGTTCACTCCCTCACAGATGTTCCCGTCTTTGCTATGGGACCCTGCTCTGAGAAGTTCGGGGGTGTGTACGGAAACATTGACATCTTCTTCAACATGGCAGAATGCCTGGGTCTTGCCCGTGGTAGTGCTGCATCCCCAAGCAACACCACAGTCACTAGCCCTTCTGCGTCTTCCAGCCCAATATTCAGCGGTGCTACTCCAGTCAACACCGTTCAGCGAGGACTCTGGATAGGGATGGTTGTCTTCCAGATGGCCATCGGTTGGTTTGTGTTGGGATTGTAATTAAATGGGGGTGGTGGCAATGGCTACTAGACCTACCACAAAATAATGGATAATGTAAATGAACACAAGTCATATACCATATTCCTCTCTATTTTCTGCAAAGGGCAGTTTGCTTCGTATATCATGATCATCACAACTGGGAAATCTCCACGCCTTCTTCAATTCTAGTACCTACACTCACCTCATTACATTTCTCCAAATAATACTGGCAGATCTCCACAAGGTGTCCTTCGGTTGAAAGTCATCGTATCTCTTGGGCGAAACCGGATAAATGTCGGGGCCCCATGTTCTTTCTGAACGCATTCACGAGTCTCACGCAGGACCCGTCTCATCGATGACGTGCGTACAGTCCTGAAAATTTATGCATCAATGTTTCCTGCAACTACAATCTACGATTGGCTGATAAAGTCGTTTCGTTTATTGAATTTTGTCATCCCAAGTTGCCATACAAGGCTTGATTTAACCACGCCCTGATCTGAAGAGACCATTTCATTTCTTCCAACCCGAAGCAAGCATTGTCACACATGGAGTGTCTTGAGAAGATGAGATTGTCAATCCTCCCTTGACGAAGTATTGACGTACTTCTCAGCGGACATGCTGTCGAGGAATATATGATCCCACGTTCAACAACCCATCCTTGGCAAGTCACTTTCCATCTCACTCATTAATCATGTTGCTTTATTCCATTCTCTATCTTGCTGCATTGGCTTCCGCTGCATCTCCTCTGGCAGTAAGTGATTCTTACCGCCTCCTTTAGCTTACTGACATTACTTGAAGGGAGTCAACATTGCAGGCTTCGATTTCGGGGTGGATATAATGGTACAGTACTTTGGTCGTCTGCACTCACCCTTCTCTCATCATACATCTAGGGCAAAGCCATCTTGGCCAATGCGAATCCTCCTCTCGCACAACTTGGGTTTAGTGATGGTGCAGCTCAGATGCAACACTTTGTGAAAGACGACAGTCTCAATCTCTTTCGACTACGTCTGTTACTCCATTGCATTTCGCCAGCAAAGTCTAACTATGATCCGTAGCTGTCAGCTGGCAATTCTTGATCAATAGTAACACTCTCACATCTGGAACGGGAAGCAACACCCAGGCCAGAAGTGCCAGTGGCGCTCTGGACGTCGCTAATGCCAACAAATACGATCTACTCGTCAAAGCTTGTCTTGCGACTGGAGCCTCTTGTGTCATTGACATTCACAACTACGCCCGTTTTGAGGGCGAAATCATTGGTCAAGGTGGGCCTTCGAATGCAGATTTCGCTAATCTCTGGGCCCAGATTGCAACGAAGGTCCGTTACCAAGCTAACTACAGCTACACTGCTGACATCTGTAGTATGCAAACGAGACAAAAGTCGTCTTTGGCCTAATGAACGAACCACACCACATCCCAGATATGAAACTCTGGGCCGCAAGTGTTCAAGCCGCGGTGACAGCGATCAGAGCAGCAGGAGCAACCACACAGATGATTCTTTTGCCAGGCAATGACTTCACTGGAGCACAAACTTTCGTCAGCAACGGATCAGCGGGCAATTTGAGCACAGTACACAATCCAGATGGGTCAAATACGAGCTTGATATTCGACGTACACAAATACCTTGATGTGGATGGAAGTGGGCAACATCTGGAATGTGTTTCCAATCATATTGAAGATACTTTCATGCCACTTGCAACTTTCCTGACTGCGAACAAAAGGACTGCTATTCTAAGTGAGACTGGTGGTGGGAACTCTCCATCAGTAAGTTTGATCTTGCAGCTTCTCCTGTATTGGTTTGACTGACAACTTAGTGTTTGACGAATGTCTGCAATATGTTGAGATTCATCAATGCAAACAGCGACGCATACTTAGGATATGCTGGCTGGTCTGCAGGAGGGTTTGATACAAAGTACAACTTGACCGAAACTCCATTCGGAAGTGCAGGGAACTTCACGGATCAGTCAATTGTGAAGCAGTGTATTGTTGGCATGCGAACAGGCGATGGCATTGCGAGTAAGAGAAGAAATACGCGCAGACGAAGAGTTCATAGTGTATGAGGAGGGTACAATTGACTGTTCTGTACAGTACAAAGGGGCTTGGTTTGGTAGGATGGTTTTCATCCTCGGCGGGAAAATGGACTTTGATCTTTCGCATGTTTAACTTCGTGTTCACAGTAGGCCTCAGAATTTCCCAGACATGGATTGCTCGGGCCAGCTCGATCGAGGTTGGATTGAGAAGTCCAAAGGGCCTTTTTTGAGTGCAACATTCTCTTTCGCATGCTTCGGCTGTTCCCACTTGGTCTGTGCCGGTCACACCCAGTTTTCGGTTTCAATGGTTCCTTTCGACTTGCATCCACTTTCTAACCGTCCCTTGCAAGGAGTTAACCTGGATTGCGAATGATCCTGACCCGCCGCTTCATAACATCCAGCCCCAACACGCCATTCTCAAACCCCACAATATCCAGGTCGTACCTGTACATCTTATTAGCAGCGACAACCTTCCCTTTTGAGCAGCCAAAAATGCCTACGCTTGGACCGTAACTACCGCCGGAATTTAACCTACCCCAGATTTCAGGGTTTCGCTTCTAGTGGACCAGGACATATCGGGAAACTCATCTCCGCCTAAGCATTTACAACTCCACAAAGTGGAAGGGTATTGACTAAAAACCTTGTTGAATGCACCGGAAACCATCTGGGCATGAATGTATTAATCTTATAATGGGGATCCTGTTTCTTGCCAGAACAGCTTAGTGGCAGCCTTCAAGCAAGTAATGTTTCCCTGTTGGAAGTATTAAGTTCGTCTTTTCCCCAGACAGAGTTATCTGTCACTCCTGTCACTACCGTGTCATAAGATCACCATGTTCTCCCTCCTCCTCCTGGCATCAACGCTGTTCAGCGCTGCGGTCGCAACATCAAAGTACGCTCCTACCCCTGCAAAATGCCCGAGTTCCCTGGTACGAATCGCAGATGGTCTCTCTAGCGAAGAAAGTGCTTGGAGAACTTCACGGAAGTACTTGGCGGACGACTCCCTTCGCGCATGGCTCAAGGCGACGAGTCCTGAATTCAACACTTCGGGAGAACTGCCTACCTTAGGTCTGTCCATCAGCGGTGGAGCTTACCGTGCTCTTCTCACCGGAGCTGGTGTTATTCAGGCTCTCGACTCTCGAGACAGTTCCGTCAGCACCAGTGGCCTCTATCAAGCACTTACCTATACGTCCGCCCTCTCAGGTGGTGCATGGCTTCTTTCTTCGTTAGCCGATCATGATTTCCCAACTGTCAGCTCACTTCTCACAAGTCAATGGAGTACGGCCTTCAACGATGGACTCATTGCCCCCAACGGAGTCCTCTCTGTTCTCGCGTATGGCCAGATTATTTCCGACATCAAAGCAAAAGAGTCAGCTGGATTTACTTCTACCTTGACAGATCTCTGGGCTCGTCTCTTGAGCTATCAACTCCTGTCTGGTTCGAAAGGCGGAGTCGAAAGCACTCTTTCAGGAATTCAAAGCAAGTCGAACTTCATGTCTCACAAGGCGCCGTATCCTATCATTACTTCGCTCAACGCGGACCTCAGTACCGACGCATGCGTACCGGACACCAATGCCTCCATTTGGGAGATGACACCGTTTGAGACTGGATCCTGGGGTGCCGATGTCAACGCTTTTACTCCAAGCAAGTACCTAGGCTCGTCGGCGAATGGAAGTTGCTTCACCGGGTTCGACAATCTCGGGTTCGTTCTTGGGACTTCTTCACACCTATTCAACGACTTGGCTGCAGTAGTATCTCCTCTCGCTTCAACCTTGGATACGTTCTGTAAAGCTACCTTGGGTACCGCAGATACCAGCGACCTGGGCAAAGCAATCACCGCCCTGCAAGCCATCTTCCCCAGTCTGACAGAGAATCTCGCCAAGGCTGTTGATGCGTTCTATGCCCTGTATCCCAATCCCTTCCGCGGTCTCTCATCTGCACCGGCAGTCTCGTCCCAGGAGACTTTGCACATGGTGGATGGTGGTGAGACTGGTCAAACAAGTCCAATTTTCCCTCACCTCATCCCGGCTCGGAATATCAGCCTTGTCATCGTCAATGATAACAGTGGAGACGATACTGCTAAGATTACATACCCTAGCGGAGCCGCAATCTACAACTCTTACCTAGCGGCTGCTTCCGCCGGATTGCGACGTATGCCAGTAGTCCCGTCTCCTGCAACGTACAAATACACGGGTGAACCAATTTTCTTTGGATGCAAGGATCCATCAGTGACGACTTTGGTTTGGTTACCAAATAGGGCAGATACTTTCGAGAGCGGCATTGCCACATTCACTTCGCGGACTTCGAAGGCGGATTCCGCGGCTATCATTGGGAATGGCAAGGCAATCATGAGTAAAGACAACAGCAGTGCATGGGCCAAGTGTCTTGGGTGTGCTATCTTGGATGCTGGAAGGTTGAACGTGCCAAGCAGCTGCAATGCGTGCTTTGATCAGTATTGCTTTAGATGATGAAGCGATACTTGATTTGATACCCGTTGATTTTCACATCCACATCCCCAGGTTAGCACCTCTTCACCAGACCTTATGAGTTTCTTCTGCGATGTTTCTACTCTGGAATTATGAAGCAACATGAGGAATCTTAAATGATGGTTTTGATAATTTGAAACAGCTCTGAGAGATATAATCAGAGACGATCTAATCTGTCATATTTCAAGATCACATTCCAATGATTACGCCGAGGCTTAAGTACATAGCTCGAGAAGGCTAGCCCAATTTGAAATACTGATCTTCACTTCGATCATGTAGCACCGTGCTTAAGCAATAGCAGAACATGATGAATCTAATATTTGCGGCTATTGGCTCCCACTCTCTCCAGACTGCTGGGTCTTTATTACAATGTGATGGTGTAGCTCGCTCCAGCTGTAGTGGGTAGCAACCCACTGTAGTTGACACCGTTAACTTTGAAGCTTACACCATTACCAACGCGGAGAGACAGCGAATTCCCAAGCCTTGATTTGATCTGAGCAGTCTGCAGCTTGCCGCTAGACCAAGAAATGTCTACAATAAACCCTCCACGGGCTACGAGACCGGAAACAGAGCCTGTCGGTACCGCAGTTGGTAGGGCAGGGAGCAGATGGACGACGTCGTGACTCTGCAAAAGTAGTTCCGTGATGCCAGAGGTGAAGCCAAAATTGCCATCGATCTGGAACGGTGGCCCGCTGTTGCTGTTCCATAGATTTGCGAGGGGGTACACCTGGAGGAATTTCACGACCGAGGTCCACGCGGTGTTGCCTTCGAACAGACGAGCGTAACAGTTGATGATCCAGGTGCGCGACCATCCCGTACTCCCACTACCCCCGGAAAGACGCTGATCAAGGAGGACTTTGGATGCGTTCGCCAGAGTCTGATTCTTCAACGGACCCATTTGACTTCCTGGGAAGAGGCCCCAGAGCGGCGAGAGGTGACGGTGGCCACGCTCAATCTCCGCGTACTCTCCCCGCCACTCTAGGATCTGCCCTCGAGAGCCGATCTGGGGAGTTCTTATCTTCGCGAGGTACGACTTTGCCTGGGCGACATCTGATCCAGTTGAGACCTTTAGAACACTTCCTGCCTCGATGATGCTGGAGAACAGCTCGTACAGTAGCGAATTATCCATCGTTGGGCCAATGTCGATTCCTTCCGTCGCACCTGCAGTCTTGTAGTTGTTCGGAACCTTGAAAGGATTCTCTGGTGAGATTGAAGGCCCGGTGACATAGTAACCATTATACATGAATAGGTAGCAATAGTAGAACTTGGCGGCATCGAGTAATACTGGCCAAGCCGTGTTCTGAAGGAAGGTAACGTCACCAGTGAAGCGATAGTGTTCCATGAGGTGGAATGCGAGCCAGACACCACCCATGGGCCACATTGTATATGGAGTTCCGTAGTCGACTGGGGCTGCATCGCCCCATACGTCTGTGTTGTGGTGCAACACAAAGCCACCACATCCATACATGGTCTGCGCCATTACCTGCCCTCGCTTTTGTGCGACAGCGATAAGATCAAATAGAGGCTTGGTTGTCTCTGCAAGATTAGTCGTCTCCGAGTGCCAGTAGTTCATCTCAGTGTTGATGTTTATGGTATATTTGCTACCCCAGGATGGAGAGTAGTCTTGGTTCCATAGCCCCTGAAGATTTGCTGGTAGAGAAAGGTCACCAGTATCTCTTGACGAAGCTACGAGTAGGTGACGACCGTAGTTAAACATCAAGGTAGCGAATTGGACGTCGTTGTTCGGAGAATTCTTGTAGTTGGCTATTCTGGCGTTGGTGGGCTGGCTGCCGCTATTTCCTGAAGATTTCCCCAGATCGAGAGAGACTCGGCCTATGAGCTTTGTGTTGTCTGTAATCGCAGCAGCTCTTATGGTATCAAAACCAGCACTAGTGGCACTCGCAACCTTTCTATCAACCTCAGCCGTGTAAGCACTAACACCAGAGTATCTGTAAGAAGTCTCGGCGTCAAATACTATGTCAACCATGGTAGCTCCAGTTACAGAAATACTGCTTCCTGATGCAACGACCGAACCTTTAAATTTTGGTTAGCGTCCGTTGATGTCTGCCAGCGACAACTTACCTCCGGTTGTGACAACTCTGACCTTTGCCACAAAAGGAACTCCTGAATTCACAATCAACGTGATAGCGTTTAAGCCGCCATTCGATGAGGCTGTGTTCGAAACCACGCCGTTTGTCCGACTAAGAGAGATTTTGGCATTCAATGAACCGGCAACACTTGACTTGTACCGCATTGCTAGAATACCGGACGGGTAACTCGCGATATATTCTCGGCTAAAGAACTATTAGTAGGGGTATTTTGGAAATGCTTGGGTGCTTCACGTGTAGTTGGCGTTGTTATAGAGATAGCTGACGCCGGTATTCCCCTGGTAAGTATCTAACCATCGCTCATAGGATTTGATACTCCCACTAGCATGGCCGAAGTCCACATTCAAATCTGCGAGAGGATTGTACGAACGGGGAGAGGTAGGGTTTCCGGCCATGTTAGAGAGTGTGCTTTGGCCGGCTTGTGTAATCTCTCCATTCTGAAGCAAGTTGCGAATTCCGGCCAAGGCCGCTTTGGATTTGCTGTTGGCGCGGTTCTGAAAACCTCCACTCCAAATCGAATTTTCGTTCAGAGTGACCTTCTCCGTGGCAGATCCGTAAACGAGAGCCCCTAGTCTCCCATTGCCAATGGGAAGCGCAGAGTTGAAATCTGTACCAGCAGCTTGGTACCATAGAAATCTGGAGGCGTCATACTGTGCTTCCACTGCTGCCAGTAGTAGAAATGTGAGTAGCACTCTCATAGTCTCGATTGAACCTTTGTTGGAAAGCCTGGGGAGAATGAAATTGCCCATTCATGATCCGTCGATTTACAGTAGACAGCAGCCAGTACTTGTAGAATTTCGGGATCGAGCAAGGATTAATTCATGGTTTAAGCTAAATTCGAATTATCCCTAAGGATAATGTTATAGAGTGAACTAACATGCTACTTCGGAAAGAATCCTTGCTGTGCACATGTTCGGAAGAACAGCATCATACCGAATGGTTTGAAAACTCTTCCGTATTTGCGGAACCAATATTGCGTAATCTCCAGTCTTGCTAGACCTCGTTGGAAAGTGTAGAACGCGGAGAAATACATTTGCATATATCAGATTTATCCAAATATGGAGCAAATACGGAGTACCCCGCCCCCGCCTTTTGGCATGTCGATCTAGCATCACTATACCCGCGGGATGTTGTGGCCTCCGTGATGATCGGCCGCCTATGACTCGAGCGCTTAGCTAGTCGCTTATCATTGGTGTATAAATAAAAGCTTATACAGTATCCATTCAAGCAAGAGCGGGTAATTTTAAAGTGCCTGGAGAAAATTGAAAGAATCTAATTGCTCTAAGTAACTTTGTAGCGGAGGCATACTCGAATGCTCCTCTAACAGACTCTCTTGTAATCAGAATGTCGGGTTAGAATACCCGGGCTAGTACACTTTATTATGCGGACTGCGTCACTCTGCGATTTCGGTAGTAAGTAAGATTTCGGAGTCAACCCATCCATTTCCCGCAAGCTAACTTTACGCTTCGTACCCAAGTGCACAACCTAAAGTGGAAAACCTAATCAAGTTCCTCGGCGCCCCCAAAAAATATTTCATAAGAGGCTAAACTGAAAAAGATATTCGCACGAGAGCCTACGCGCGGGGTTATACGAGGATCTGCAAAACCCATTCAGGAGCCCGGTCGAGAGAAGGAAGGCTTTTCAGGTGCAACGGCAGGCGGGTTGTTCTGTAATTAGCCCTGGAAATGATTGTGGGAACGGAACACCCAATTTCCAATCGAGTTAGTGACCTAGCCCGCGTAGTAAAGTGTACGATGTACTGTACTACCCCGCATATCAACACCCAGAATTTAGCTCCTCAAGGCTATCCCTGTTTAGGTTCGGAGGGCACCGAAGCAAAATAAAGATTTGCATAGACTACCACACTTGTGATAAGTACAGAATTTAAAGTTTTCGAGGATCGTGATATGAGACGAGACAATACCTTCCCACTGTGCCTATCAGCTAACATCTCTTGGTTGGCTCATATACTTGGAAAGTTTCTCCGCAGTATTAATTAATTAATTATCTTTCTTTCGGGTGTGTGTTAATATAAACGGCATTCCGATTGATTCTCCACGTTTCGCAGACTTATTACAAAAATCTACATTCCCCGTAACCTTTAGGTAGAGGTGCATAGGTTGGGATAAGTGGAACAATTAGTTGGCTCCAGGATGTATTGTGTTTGAAAGGAATTGGTGTGGATACACTCTGTCGACCTTAAGTTAAGTCGAGTGAGAAGATGAGAGAGAATAATTTCACCCGTCGTATATAATAGATGGGTTAAAGACTGCCCACATCTAGAGAACCACTTCGTTGAGATTTTCTGGCATGACACTAGCTTTTGATGACAGAATTTATTTAGAAAGATGAAGTTTTTCATTCTGACTATTGTCTCCCTTGCTAGCATAGTCTATGGGCAGCAAAAGCTTGGGAACAAGTGTGGCGGGCAAAGTTGGACTGGTACGACAAAATGTGTCTCTGGAGCCGCCTGCATCTATCAAAATGCATACGATTCACGATGCTTGCCAGGTAAGTAATCAGCTCACCTAATGCAGTATCACGCAGTGTGATTAAGCCTTGATAGCAGATACCGATGATATTCTCAAGTATCAATCACCTGAGACCACTATTGATACGCCTCAACATCTCGAGATCCGTGCCACAGGAAACTTCACTTGGGATAGGAAGACCTTTTATGTCAATGGCAACGCCTTCCAGATCATCGGTGGCCAGATCGATCCTCAGCGGGTACCTCGGGACTACTGGGCTCAGCGGATTCAGATGGCCAAAACAATGGGGCTCAACACCATCTTCTCGTACGTGTATTGGCAACACATCGAGCCGCACCAAGGCCAATTTAACTTCACGGGCAACAACGATATCGCCGCATGGTATCAGGAGATCCAAAAGGCAGGCATGAAGGCTGTACTTCGTCCTGGCCCCTATATTTGCGGCGAGCGGGACTATGGTGGACTTCCGGGCTGGCTCACTCAAGTATCGGGCTTGAGGATTCGCTCCAACAACGCCCCCTTTCTCGCTGCCACTGGTAACTACTTCGCAAAGCTCGGTTCTCAGGTACAAAGCGCTCTGATCAGCGCTGGGGGGCCCATCCTCATGGTACAGATCGAGAACGAATACGGATACGCCGGGGGAGATCACTCCTACACGAGTGCCCTATCGAACCTGCTCAAAACCAGTTTTCCAAACATGAAGCAGTACACCAATGATGGTAGTCAATCTGGAGCTATCAAAAATGGACAAGTCCCTGGGGCTTTGTCTGTCATTGACGGCACAGACACAAAGAAAGGGTTCGCTCTACGTGACCAAGTAATTACGGACCAGAGCAGCCTGGGCCCTCTCATGAATGGCGAGTATTGGATCCGTTGGTTTGACTCGTGGGGTTCTCACAACGGTCACTCGAGCTATGACGGTGACACTGGAGGGAGAGCAGGACGAGCCAGCGAGTTGGACTGGATCTTGTCCAATGGCCACCACTTTAGCATATACATGTTCCATGGCGGGACAAGCTTTGCTTTTGGCAGTGGAAGTGCGGATGCGAAACCTGTGTCGGCATTCACCACGAGCTACGACTACGGTGCTCCTCTCGGCGAGACAGGCCGCCCTGCAAACATATATACTGATTTCCGTAATACAATCATCAAGCACGTGTCAAACACACCTGCAGTACCTTCGACTCCGCCTCTCACAACCGTAGCCGACTTCGCGCTTACGCCGATGCAGGGACTCTTCGATAATCTACCGACACCACGAACATCCTCTTCAGCATTATCTATGGAAGCCACTGGCCAAGTTTTTGGTTACATTCTTTACGAGTCCATTGCAACCACCGCTGCCTCGGGTAAAGTGCAACCTGGTCCTGGTGCCCCTCGCGACCGAGTCATTGTCTACGTCAACGGTCTGAAGAAAGGCGTTATCGATGGCATCTACAAGACGCCTGCTACGGTGAACATCAACTTGGCCAAGGGTGACAAACTCTGGCTTCTAGTAGAGAACCTGGGACGGGCCGATAATGGCTTCAGCGATCAGACCAAGGGCATTGTGGGCGCTGTGACTGTCGGTGGAACTACAATTAGCGGTTGGAACCACTACAACTTTCCACTTGAAATTGCGCCGTCACTCACTGGTAGCAAGACAGTTGTGGCTGGTGGCCCTCCAGTCTGGTATCGGGGTACCTTTACGACAAACCAATCGGGCATGGCGGCCGATACATTCCTGTCCCTACCAGGAGGCGTGAAAGGAGTTGTTTTTGTGAATGGTTATAACCTGGGTAGGTATTGGACTATCGGGCCACAACAAGAGCTGTTTGTTCCAGGCTGTTACTTGCGCCAGGGTGCTGCAAACGAAGTTCTTGTCCTTGAACTTGAGCCAGGAACTACAAGTCGTGTAGCCCGAGGCGTGGCAACGCGAACTTGGAGGAACAATCCAGATCCGGATTGTACTGGCTGTTCTTGATGTTGGGCGTGTCGGCAACCTTGCGCCCTAGAAGTTGGAATGTGGATGATTTTGTAGCTTTGTGTACTCCTCAAGGTCTATTTGACCGCAAGAACCGAAAGATCTGCTTGGAAATTTATCATTCTTCGTACTATTTCACAACCACAACTGTCGTTCGATTTAGGATATCTTTCAAACCCCTTTAGATTAGAAATATAGTATAACGGTATTTATTAGCTACTAGAGAATGTTCCCAAGTAAAACGGGGGTTTTAAAATCATGTTCCAGTCACAGGTCCAGTTCAGACAGTCTAGGTCTTCTTCCCTCCTAATTCACAGATTCAAGAGTCATTTTACATTAATTAGACAAGCCACGGGATTTTCCGATCCACTTATGTCCTACTTTATCTGGCACGCTGCTAGTTTTGTTTTCATTTGTCTTTAACGAAACACTGGCGTCACTGGCCCCACAGGGCTCCCTGCAGGTTCCCCTCACGAGCGAGTCAGCTCTGCATTAATTACACTGACACTTGACCCGAAATTTTATCATTAGACATGAAAATAGTATAGTCCTCATTTGCTCCAGAATGCGTTCAGAAACAGTGCTAAAAATTACCACTGTCTTCTCTCATACCCGTCAGAATAGCTTGACTTGTTCAAGCTTCACGGAATATCTAAACCCTGATCCGGGTAAATCAGAAGTGTAGGCCAGGCTAAATTAAAAGAGAACCTATGAACGCAAATAGAGCGACCAAGTAGGCTCTTGAGCCAGACGATTGATCGGTGGACAATTTAAACCCCGTAGATATTGGAGCACGGAGGATATTTATTATTATTAAAGGACCTGGACGATCCGTAAGGCGACCCACTTTGCGGGGGAGGGAGGGGGAAGGGGACCCCGACGTTCCTTCATGAACTAAGATGGTATACTATATAAAGTTGAGGTTTTTGACAGTTTGTCTGTTGGACTTGCTTTCTTTACAGTGCTTTCACATTTTAGACGATTCTTTGGAATGTTCAGCATGTTTTTTACAACACTTCTTTTGGTTGCTGCCGCTGGCAGTCTGGTCGATGCCCTCTCTTCCTCTCTCCAGCAGGTGACTGCGTTCAATTCGTCCCCCACTAAAGCAAAGATGTATGTGTATGTTCCGACAAGCAAGCTGGCCAAGCCACCCATCATCGTCGCGATACATCACTGCGCGGGCACGGGACCAAGTTATTTTGGCGAAACCCAAGGCTATGCTCAAGCTGCTGACAAGAGTGGCTTCATGATCATCTACCCAAGCTCTCCATCTAGGTTCGTGACTTCCTGTACCGAGAGACTCTGGGATCACATCGTTTTGTTCCCAATCCTGGAATCCCAAGACTTTAACAAGAACTACATACTAAAGTTTTGAATAGTGGGGGCTGCTGGGACGTGTCCTCGAAAGCATCACTTACTCACGACGGCGGTGGAGACAGTCAGACCATCGTCAACATGGTGAGCTATGCCGTCACAAAATATGGTGGCGACTCGAGCAGGGTGTACATGACTGGAAGTAGCTCTGGCGCTATGATGACAAACGTCTTGGCTGGTGCTTATCCCAATGTCTTCAAAGCTGCAACTTTGTACGGCGGTGTCCCCGATGGATGCTTCTATGTTGCAAGCGCCACAGCAGGAATGGCAACACCTGCGTGGAACGGTCAATGCTCTGGAGGTACCTTGATCAAGACGGCTCAGCAGTGGGGTGATCAAGCCCGTAGTTACTACCCTGGATATACTGGTGCCCGACCCAAGATGATGATGTATGTATCTTGACAAGCGACCATCCAATTTTGAGTCATTACTAACGTCAATGAATAGATATCATGGGACGATCGATACTACGCTGCGGTACGCCAATTATAATGAAGAGCTAAAGCAGTGGTCGAACGTACTTGGTGTATCCTTTAGCAGCAATAAGACCAACACACCAATTTCGGGCTATACGAAGATGTTGTATGGCGATGGCACAAAACTTGTAGGAATTTCGGCTGCTAATGTCGGACATACCCCGCCAATTCGTCCAGCTGATGATCTCGCCTGGTTTGGTCTTTAAAGTTCATGCTGCATTCTACGGGACGGTCGGATTCTCAAGTAGCAAGCAGCACCAAGTTCAGAGAAAGATGCTGGTGGAGGAGAACGCAATGGCTAGTAGGCTTCTCAATAGCCATTCAAAGTTCCATGTACATATTTCTAGCTTTACATATTCTTTTGACACTGTCCGCATGTCCCACTACCCTCTCATTTCCCTTTCCCTCCGCTTGTTCGCCTTGCGGTTGTTCAGCCCTAGAAGGATGGGCTCCTAGGCCACTAACAGTAGGTTCTTCCCTCTCGTATGAACTGTGAAGGTCATTCAACGGATCCTTCTTCATGAGTCTTGGGACACCTTGAAAACGCACTAGTTGCCTCTCGGCCTCTCGAATTGATGAATTAAAGCGAAGTCAGGCAGCTCTCTGTGGGGCAGCGAGATGTTCGGTAGTTGAATCGATTTGATGTAATTCCACTTCCCATTGTGGCCTCTGAGGAAGCGTTTTCAGTATTCGAAGAATGCAGACTTTCATTTGACGTGAGTGATATATTTCTGGACTGACCGAAGCATGGGCTGTTTCCCTTTTTCGCAAAGTCTTCGGGTGTGAAGGCTGGTAGTTCTCGGAAAGACTTGGCATCGGGGGCTATACGACGACTTCCAATTGATCAAAGCTGCTCAGAATTTCTCCTCCATTTCCCAATCTGCTTCAAATATCCCAGCAAGAGCAAGCTGGCTACGCTGCTACACTGCTACATCCTTACATCATGTTGCGGTCAATTGACTATGGGCTTCCTCCCGATGAACTTCTCTCCAATGAACGTCCTACATCGAACTTCCTGCCAAATACGCCATTGAACTCCCTGCCAAGAAACGACCGCATTCCTCTCAGAAATCCCAGTTCTCTCCTTCGGAGATAGCCCACGCGAATGTGATCCTCGGCTTCTTTGTCGCAGCTGCGTACAATCCCTCGATCTCCGTCTTCTTCTTCCATAACTTTATCTAATAGTGTGTTGAGATAGCACTCTTTCGACCAGGCTCGCCCTCTCCAAACAATCGACGACCCTTGGCTTCAAGATTTACCAGAGATTTAATATTGAGCGCAGACTCTCTGTTAGGACGAACGTAGAGAACAAATTCGTCAAACTGAAGGAACTTATTCGGTTCATGGCGTAAGATTTGAGTCGACCGTGACATTGGGAGGGCGAATCTTTTACCCGGACTCGCAATGCCTAGAAAGAACTGGCAGTCATCATGTTCCCAAAGCTGTTTGGGTCGTAGGCCCCAATAGTATAGCTCACAGTATCCTTGTCCCAGTTGATGTAGGTCTGTGGTGAGCTTGCTGGAGCATCAAAAGCTGGCCAATAGAGTCTATTCGAGACCATCACCTCGCCTCTAGTACCCCCCTTATTGGTGTTAACGAAATCGATCTTTTTCGTAGCCTTGACTGCCTCAGCAGGAGCGCCGAAGGCAAGAACGTAGCTCTTGAGTCCAACGAAGCGTGCTAACTGACAGATTTGGAGGATGACTGGCATGTTCCAAGTGGTTTTCGGGACAATGTACCCCTCGAGTTCGTACACTTGCTGTTCATCGCCAAACTTGATCTCTTCCTTCCATACCTTTCGAATCTCTCCCATATCATCCTTTGAATCCCCAGAGGGAGCCGTGGGAAGCAGGTGAACTTGACGGTGTCCGAGACGGCATCGATCGAAGTCCATACGACTTTCATGCAACGAGGAGTTGGGGTTGAAAGTGCCGACCTAGAGGTTGGTTAGCAAGCTATTAATTTGAGGTGGGCTTGAAGACTTACGGATTGTAGCTAGGGGCAGGAGACCTAGCCGTTGACTTTGACTTTGAGTTCATGATTGCTCAGTCGATATCGGTGACTTGACTTGATTCACGGAGCATCAAGATCAGTCGTATTGGGTTGGGAGAGCACAACGATATTGTTCGGAGGTTTCTGAAGGTCGAAAAGTGTTGCTGTAGAGGTCGAGGTTCAGGGGAACTAAAGAAGTGGTGGTTGAAAAGAGAGGGGCTAAATCAAGCGGTTAACACTAGAACGAATTTGAAGGTACGTTTACTTTATCCAGGACTAAATCTACTAGAAATGCATCTTTCGATTTCGAGTCTATTTAGTATTGAGCCACCACTGTTCACAATTTTATCAAAGCTGTTTTAGTTAAGAAGCCACGCTTCGTTATTCTGTCCAGCTCCACTAGTGCAGGTGAGATGTTAAAGGCTGTCGAACTTGAGCATTCTGACAGAAAGTAAAAAGATAAACAAATCTCTTAGAGAGTTGCCTACAATGACGTCTTCTCGGTAATACCGATTAGAATAATCAACTGCGTCGAAAGGCATTTCTAAGTGGCTTGGCCTTGTATACAGACATTATCTTACTGCAAATGAAAGCTTCAGCAGCCTCGTCCAGAACTTCCACGTCACTAGCATCAGACGAATCATGTTAAACAAAACATTCAGAATACCGGAGATCATGATACGCGCAATACGGACAGCAAAAGCATATGTGAAGTGAAAAGAATTCATTCATAGATTCACATCCTAATTCTCATTACAAAACCATAGACAGCTACCAACCAAGAAGACCAATCCAAAAGCGATATCTACACTGTCAATATCCGATCAGAGGCCAATATCTTCCAAGATCCAAGGAAATTCATAACAAGGAGTCACTCCGTGGCACAGGACGTTCCCAGTATCCAGATTGAGCAGCAGATGTTACTCTCGCTGCCAACTCCAGAGCGGTCATCGGGTGCTCATCTTCCTTGTCCATGTCTTCCTGAGCAGAGGTAGGTGCTGCAGTTCGTGCTGGTGCCCGGCCAACATTGTTGAGAGCGTGAATAAAGAGCGAAGGACCTGATATCTCCTGAGAGGCTTCCGACCGCTGTTCGAGCTCTGGGCCATGGGTAGATGTCGGACCTTTTCTCCGAGCGTTAATGAAGGTATGCTCTGAAATGAGGTCTTGGCCAATATTTGTCCCATGAACTCTCTTATCGACTACCCATCCGTCAATAGATTTTCGATATTGGATTCTGACAATATCGGCTAGATCGTCGCCGTCGGTTGATCGTGTTAGAGGGAGTGGGTAGTGATAAATCACACCCTTGACCTTTATGCCGTGGAAGAGGTCAATTGCTGCCTTCTCCTCTTCAGTCCAAGTGATCTTCTGGTCTTCTAGGACTGGTTTGCTCTTGCGTCAAGGACTGCGATGAGTATACTAGAACACCCCGAGATCTCCCGAAAAGCGACTGTACAGTGTATCCAAGTCCCTATGAACATGTCCTTTGCTCCAAGCGCATCTGCCATCAATTTCTCTCCTGTAGGTAGTTTGGAAAGCCGTTGGTCCTCGTTGAGCACCTAGAATAATTCACCATTTCGTCAGACGGGTAGGCCATCTGTTTTTGCAATGCGGAGATCTACATGGCGATTCCGATTCGTCATTTGTATACGCGATGAGAGGAAATAGAGCCTCAAAGCCGGTGTATAGGGTTTGAAAGTCACTTAATTGGGACTCCATATTTGATGGAGTGTTCGGTATGGGTGGACATGCTACAAGAGAATGTATGTATGTAGCTAGTGGCTCTTGGTCGCTTATGTTAGTCTCCTGTGTGAGTATCAGCGAGTCTTCACTAGAGTGACGAACTTCTCGTAGATTGAGTTCACGAGAACCCACTGAGAGTCAAGGATGTGTTCTTCCGCTCTTGCTTAGAACGTGAGATGCGAAACGACCTAAACTTACTGGGTCACTATCCTCTAATGTTCTGAAACAGCTGCTTGTTGAGTCATCGTTGTTTAGAGAACGGACATGGGTTCTAAGGTAGCCAGATCTGTTTTCTGTTGTAGCCGTTTCTCCTAGCCTTTGGTGGGTGATTTTGGAGGATTTGAGAACTTGGAGGATGCTGTCGAGGTGGCTACTTGGTAATAAGTTGCAATGAGGTTAGTGATGGGCTTTATGATAGATTTCAGGCGGCCTCTTAAGAGGTGGAAAATGTTTTGAACTTCTCGAGTATATGAAATTATTATTTTGTGTAGAGATAGCTTTTCTTAGGGCTGGGAGGAATTGTTAGTCTTGTATCTTTCGCAAGATTTTAGTACTTGGTTGTAATCATTGAAAGCCTTGTTTTCATAATTTTTGCGCTGGTCAAGAATTAAACACCGAGGAAAGCAAATGGGCCGGAACCTTCCAATCAGGTTTGCGAACGGGTTTACTTGAGAAATACAAGACTCTTCCTGCTTCTTCTAACGTCTCATTCACCTTGAGACGATCACTGCTTGCTACTTTTTGGTCCTTAATGCTATATCCTATACATGGCGAGTGTAGTATTGCTGGTCTAAACAGGGTAATGTATGTTTGGAAAAGAAAAGTTAGAAATAATTAAGAATATGAGAAGTGTTTATATACCCTGGCGAAGACGCAATTGATATGGAGCAATCACGCAAAGGTGAGCCGTGAGAACAATTTGGCCATGGGTGCGAGGCTTCAGTAACCCTTAATTGATCTTCCTTCCTCCTGATTGCCATCCAAGCTGCCCTAGATCTGTTCTTTGCCTCCACATTCAAACAACGAAACATTCAAACACCCGTGCAAGGTGGCACGAGGTAGCAACTGATTTGTTTTCATCACCCTGCGAGTTTCCAGTGATGATGTAGTAGCATACCACCGGTGTGGTATATCCTCCACTATGCACTCATTGCCACCATTTTTCGGTTGAGAAAGGGGGTTGAGGTCGTTTAAAATCAATGATTGTAAACAAAGGCTCCTGTGGAGGCTTGGCACCCGCCCCCGGTCGCGCTTTCCTCCCCAGGCTCAACGCCAAATCCCTCCGGGCATCCCACCCGACCACTTCCTTCATTTCTTCCCTTCTACTTCCTACTCATTCATGCAGCAACGGGAGTTCTCTTTCCCATTCTACCTGTAAGAACAACTGTATCAAAGCCACCAAACAACATGGGAGACATCGGGTGGGAAGTCGGTCACTGTCCCACCAATGGACAAGGGTGTTAGCACGGAAGGATATTGGCGACAAGGGTTGAGGGATCTTGGGGCAAGAGTTCTAGCGACCAAGGATTTTGGGGGCAAGGGATTTTGAGCACAAGGGATTTTGAAGCCTCGATCCTGGACTTCTCTGTTCCAGGCTTCTCCCGAATTTCTACCGCCCTCCAATGGTATCTCAGGATCGACTTGAGAGTCTATGCCCCTCTGCTCCTTGCGCCCCTCTTAAGTCCTTGCTCTTCTATGTCCCTGGTTCTACCACCGCAACCTCGACACTTCTCAGTACTCTGGCTCACGTGACCTGCGCCGTCTTTACTAACGCCGGCTCGGGCACGGCTTCGCTTCAGCTTGGCTCATCCCCTTGAGGCATCATGGCGCAGTTAAGACACCCACCAGAAATCGTCAATTTTAAACGAGGAGCCCAGACAATGAGCCGCCTGCATGCATGTGGCTTCTGCTATTGGGTGGTGAGGATAAATAAACACACCCCTTGCAATCGCTTCTCAAAACTTCGACCCCACAAATACAGCAGATCTAGGTTTCCTGTTGGCCTAATTTCTGGTTGAGGCTGACTCCACGAAGTCAGGGGGTGCGTTTATTTATCCTCACCACCCAGTATTAAAGCTATATTTATCCCATCAAGCCAACAACGTCCTAACAAAGATATCCTCGATCGTTGCCCTCTCTCTCGCCAGTATTTACGATGGTATGTATCAGAATCCGAATTGCATATACTTCTCGCTAAAGCCCCTTTAGTTCCTGAATAACTGGCCTCCGTTACTTCTCCTGCTCAGCCTCGCCCCTCCAGCAACAGCAGCACTTTCTGCAACAATCGTACTCAAGCCCTCATACCAATCCAAAGATATCTCATTCTCTGACTGGGTTTCCCTCTTCACTCTTTGCCTTACGCCCCTTATCGTGCACATCATCGTAGGCACTCCCGAAGTTGTCTGCCTCTCCTCCACACGAAAGTACCTCAACTGGCACCGACGATTCTGCCACTACAACCCGACAACCATACTATGGCGATACTTCGCTATTGTCGACCGGCGAGTCCGCGAAAAAGAATGGAGCACAGCTGATTTGGCAGCCTCGAACGCGCTATTTTGGACGACTCGAGGCTGGGATGGCTCTGAAGAATTGATTCAAAGCAGTCGAATATACTGTCTCAAATTCCCCGATAAACCTCGAGCTACGATCTTCTCAAAGAATTTCGTGAAAACGGTTGTGGTCACTACACAAGGTGTACAGCCCATCATGGACTTGCTACAGGGAATTAACGGCAACACTGTCTTTATGTCGAATGTTGCTCTTGACAAGATATTTTTCCCACTAGCTGTTATAGGACTGGTTCGTCTGTTTGCAGCACCTTGGTTAACGGAAGACTATTTCTACGCTGAGCACGAAGACCGCAGCACAACGCCGGCTTTGAAACAGAGAACTGCAAGGTCGCAAACGATTCCTAATATTCTTGAGGCACGGACTACTTCCTCCATGGGACTCGTTGACCCTGCCGACTACGCCCCAGAGGCACGATTCCATCCCGTAAATAGTTGGCGTGGCAGGTTCTTCAGAGTCATTTTCCTAATCCCTATTTCCATCCTCTGGGCAATATGCATCATGTATACGATCCCTGGCAGAAAAGGTGGTATGCATCTGGCCACTACATACCTGCTATTCAGAATCTTCTACATGTCCTTATTAAGCGGTACCCTCTTCATCCACGTATATTATTTCATCCGGGACGCTCAGCGACAACCATTATTCCCTGCATTGTTTCTACCTGTTACCAGGTCTATACTTGCATCCTTATCCTTATGGTACTTGTTCTGGTTGTGATTACTGCGCTCGAAACGCGGAAGACGATGTGTGGGATATACACGGTCCTCCCTGCTGAATTGACGAGAAATGATGCGTGGACGTGCGGAGGAGTATATGTCAACTCAAACTCGACGAGTAACCCTTTTGGCATTGCTATGCGCTATTTATCTCCTTCTATTAAAACCTTACTAAGGCAGGGTGAATACAGTATTGTGGAGTGGGATGGGTTGTGTATAGGGACTAAGGGAGCTAATCAATATATTTTAGCTATAAATAGTTCGCCGTATACTAGTTAAATTGCTTCTTGATAGTTAGTTAGAGAAAGAGATAGCTAAGCTAAAGAGTTACCTCTAAGACGATAGCTGTTAGTTTTCTTAATTCTAAAGTCTATTAAAGTATCTATTATTATACTTATAAAAACTATTCTTAAGAACTACTAGAGGTTATAAATTATTCTTATATTATTAATAATGTACAAATACTAGTATTCTCGAGAGTATTCTAGATATTAATCTAGATAATTTTAGAGCTATATTTAAAGACTATCTTCTTTTAGATAAAGTCCTTTTACCTCTCTTAGAAATAATTAATTTCTATCTCTAGGACCTAAATAGTAAGTTAGTACACCTCTCTTTAGAACACCTATACCTTTAGAATACTTAACTCTACTAAAAGTCGCGATTTTTACTATTTTTTAACTTTATAAATATTTAATATTAATCTCTAAAATTAAAAATATAGACTCTTTTAATATAAATAAGCTACATAAAAATTAGTAAAAATTTTAGTATAAATAGATCTCTAAGAAATTAAGCTTAAAATCTAAGTTTCTAATTTACTAATAATTTATATATAAAACTTAAAATCTTAACAACTTTTTTTATAAAATAGTTAAAAATAAACTAAGTAATTTTATAGAATCCTAGAGATATTTACTTTCTAGTTGTTAGTTGTATTTAGTTAAACTTTTTAAGATTCTAATTATTTTATAAGTAATAAATTAGCTATTTATTATATAGTAAAGGCTTTAGGTACTAAGCCTTAATTGTTTATTAATAAAATCTATTAAATAAGTACTAATTTCTCTATAGTTATAAGCTTAGTAGTTATAGCTTATAAATTAACGCGTATAGAGCGCCTATTTATCTAATTACGCGTTATTAAATATACTATATTATATAATGCCGCCGTAGCTAAAAGGCTCTTGAATTAACGGGATTTAAAGGCCTAAATAGCTAGCTAAATTTAACCTTTATTTTAGACTAATTAATTACTATATTATAGAGGTATTTTATATAGAATAGCCTAAAATCGCGTTCGCGGTAAGAAAATTCACGGTTCGCTAATCTTAACGGCTTACTGATTCAGCACGTTATGACAGCTTATATATTGCTTAGTAATACTGTCGAATCGCTAAGGTAACTAACTACTACCTGTTAAAAGTTCGGCGCCTTTGCGCTAAAAATCCGCTCCGTCCCTTCTACTTTGCTAGGACAGCACATAGCTTAGCTTAGCTAAGTTTTATACACACGAAACTCATAGATATTACTCTTAGTAATCCGTATAGGATCGATATCTACGGCCGTACGTATGAGAACCTCAATACGCGCCACATTATCACGGGGCGTACACTATTGGGAACACGGACCCATTGTTGTGGAATATTGTTTGCAAGTGCATATCGTTTTGGAAGCCCCTGTTGACCTTTCTTCCATTGCCAGCGCAATGCAGTGTCACCTTGATTCCGCCGTCGGCAACCTTGTCCCTCTCCCCTCTCACCCCCGATTCGAATCAGTCTCTGCTCAGAATTCTCGAACTTTTCTGTATATGTTGGAATCAATGTTCACGCGACTCTTGGAGCAATTTCTGTGTCTCAGAAGCTTCATTTCCAAAAGATTTCATTTGCTTAAAGAAGCGAGTGGCTTCGTCAGCCATGAACGGGGCTGAAGAAGGCGCAACGCCAAATGCCATTCCTGTCTCTGGACCATAGCCCATGCGTAACCTTTTAATCGATTTCTGAGACAAGCATGAGGCTAAATAGTGGTCTTATCTTCTGCTCTCAAGACCCCGTTGGTGCCTTTATTCAACCTAGATTTTCACCCCCTGTCTCGAAGGTCAGCAACTCTTCTATATTTTGAAAATCCTCTCCCACTATGTCCATCAAGCATACATATCAGACAAACAGCTATCCTGCGTACCCTCAGAACGTGAATGGGACTGTAGGTGCTACCAACACCACTGCCGGAAACACCAATTCAAAAAAAGTGCCGTGGGAAGTGCCGCTGCTGCTCCTATTGTTTTTCTTCGTGGCTGTCTGCATCGGTTTTGCGCATCACTTCTTTTACTCGTTTTTAGACGGACGGGTTGCAGAAAACCAAGCGGTGAGTAGCTTGTTTTACAGACATCAATGTCCATTTGATCGTAGACTTGGCTAAATGGTCTTGGTAGTGGATGCTCCGAGCTGGGACTGCTCTTGCCTACTTGGGAAAGCTTTTATTTGGCCTCTCGATTGGATCTGCTTTTACACAGCGACTCTGGAAATCTTTGAGGTCCAAAGTCTTCTCTCTTGGTGCTATTGACAGTCTGTTTGATTTGAAGAACAATCCCATACAACTTTTCAAATTTGAACTTCTAGCGAGCGCCAAATTTGCTGTTCTTTTGGCACTCTCGATATGGTAAGACTATAATATTCTCTCTCTACTTCATTAGCATGCATTCTGATGTGAATCACAGGGCTTTACCTCTTCTTCCAATTATTGCCCCGGGCAGTATTTCAATCAATGCCGCTGCCAATATTTTGCTTACCAGTAACGTTTCAACTCAGACGCTGAACTTTACTCGATCCCACGACACCCCGCTAGTCAGGCCATCGAGCTACACTGTCAATTTCGCCGACATCCAGGGCAACGGCGCCGCCTTCAATGCGTATACTGGGCCATCTTCCCGAGCGAAGGGCTTGATATACAGCACTGTATATGGAGGGCAAATTGTTCCCGCCGCCTCTCCTTGTGGAGCCAATTGCACTTTTAATCAAACTTTCAATGGACCCGCATACCAGTGCCGAGATGTAGATTACACACAGTCAAATCCAGGAAACCCCTTCTGTCATGACGGGCCGTGCAGCGCCTCGCATTTCGCTTCTGCCACGAATAGTGCTTTTGATATCGAATGGTACATGGCTCAAAATTCTTCGGGGAATACTTGTACGGGTTGCCTAGGAGAAGCGTGGATGGACGGGAAGTTATGGGTCGAGTACCGGTACTTATTACCAGAGTATCGTTTACAAACTGGAGATCCACCAAGGAATGCTACTCCGATTCCAGATTCCGCATTTGAAAAACACCAGTTCATGTGTCAATCTTACAACGCCAGCTACGCAATCCGAAGAACCTACGTTGATTTTAAGCAGAAAATCGAGGGCCATCTAACGTATAATATTCATTCATGGCCAGCTTCAAACAGACATTGCTGATAAATCTTTCTAGCTTTCTTAACCCGGTCAATTACAATTTTGATGCGTTTGAAGGCGCACTCGGAATTAACCCATATGCAAGCTATGCCATTCACCAACTTCTTTACTCGATCCTGTCCGGGCAGATTGGTCTCGACGGTCGAATGCGTTCCATCGACAACACTGGGCTCGGCGGCACACAACTAGTCGAACAACAACCATTCCCACAGCCAAACACGACCAGTACTATTGTAGACAATAGCCCGGGCCACATTGGCATCCAAAAGCCCATTCGGGATCTCCGTGCCGCCATTGAGCAACTCCACTTCAACATCACCGTCGGCATGCTCAGCATTCCAAACCTAATTTACCTGCAAAACGATACAGCTTCTGTTCAAGCGACCACTTTCGAGAATCGCTGGAAGTATAACTGGATTCCCCTCGCAGCGGCTTACTGCGGCTGCGCCTTGGTGAATTTGTTGGCCATTGTGGTGGGTTTTGCTGCCATCATCAATAATGACGGATTAGGCATTGGGAAAACTGGTTTCTTGAGGCTGTTGATGAATACTCGTAATCCAACGCTTGATGCAATCGTTGGTCTGAGAGGAAGAGGCAATGATGCCATGCAGAAAGAGGTGGAGGGGATGCGAGTCCAATTTGGGGAATTGAGAGATCTGGGGACTGGGATGGGGACTGGTTATGTCGCTTTTGGGGTAGAGGGTGAAGTGCTTGAACTAAGGCGACGGTAATCTGTATTTGCCGCTGTTTAGTGGTTGCATGCCGCCTACGAAAGGAAGTCATTCCAACCATAATATCCGTGTCTGATAGTATTTTGGATGCGGTAGAAGAAGGAGAAAATTACATTTATGAGCGGATCGGGAAGTTCGAGGCTCCCTTTGCTTGGTTCGAGGGGGCGGAGACAGAGACTTTCATAATCGTTTTAGCGCTTTTTTTCTTGTGAAATTCTTGCAAGAGTCTCTCTGCGACCTTTGTAGCCAATCGTATCCTAGACCTAGATTCAAATTTGTTTGGCCTTTGCTACGTTCTTGAGTCCAAAGCTTCCCCACGCCCCTTTCTATTAAAACTATCAAAATATATATAATACGAACTACTCTGCCAAGAACAGCTGTTGAAACCCATAAAAGTCTTCCGGCTCAGGTGACCCATGCATCACCAAGAGCTGTTCTACCCCTTTATGGCTATTGAGTGCAGCTCGTTGTAAGGCAGTCCATCCACCTATATTCTCCAACCCTACTTCTACACCCTTCTCGAGCAGCAGCTTAACGACCGCTTCGTGGCCGCTATCAGCAGCCCACAACAGCGGCGTCCAACCGTCTTCGTCCTTCGAGTCGGCATCGACCTTGTCATCTTCGGTTACCTTTCTTCTTGGCTTCCTCGTTTTGACATATTACATAGCCTCTCAATCTCGTGATTTTGCTCTAGCCAAAGGCTCTGGTTCTGCTCTATTCTCTCAGCTATCAAATCTGTCATACTCCCAAAATCGTAGTTTCGGAAACCCATAATATTTTCCTGAAGCACCGAAAGTAATATCAGCATGACTGCTTGGTTCATACCATTTACACAACTTATTTAAATACCTTTTTTTTCTTAATTATCTATTATTATAAAGTAATTAATCCTCTTATATTTTATAAAATATATTTGAAGCTTAACTTTTTTCTATAATATAGTTTTTTTTAAAAATTATAGTTTTAATTTAATAAATTAAAAGCATATATTTCTTTATCTTACGGAAATAACAAATATTATATTAGCACTTTGATTATAAGTAATAAAAGCTATTATAATAAGCCAAGTGCTTAATAGCTTAATAATAGTCCTCGATTCGAGGCTTATATTCTTTTAGCTCTTTAATTATTCTTAGATTATAGCTGCTTAAAAGTTAGGTTATAATATTTAGCTCTTTATTAAAGAATCGGTATAATGCTACTCGTAAGTAACGCTTTTAGCTTAAGCGCTGAAGAATAATATAAGACTTGCAGATATAGTATATAATTACTTAATGTATTAAATTATATGAAAATATTATGCTCGTACGCAAAGAAAGTCGAATTTAAGACGTAAATAATAGTATAAGCAAACTGGTATCTTACCGAATAGTGTCTTACCAAAAACCGCCTTAGTCAGCAGCACTCGGGCCAATCACAGCACCCGAATTTTGGTATTTTACCGAAATACCACCGTCATATAGGAAGTAGTCCGAGTCTTTACTGCAGCCTATGGCAAGTCTGTAACGTCCTTAAGTTCTTCGTAATAACGCCGGAGGTTCTCCCAGAGCATGCGGAAAAGTGATTTTGGCCGCGCAGGGAAATCTGAGCCCTGAAAACAAGGGGTTGAACGAATCACCTTCGACCTCTTACAAAGCATGGTCAAATATGAAATGCCCTAGCAGTCAAGTGTTACCCTAAGGCCAGGTATACGTATTACTTTACGCCACAGTACGTGTGACCGAAAGTAAATAAACTTGAAAAACACAGTGAGAAAACATGCATTCCTTCAACAATGCACTGGCGCTGTGGAGAGAGAAGACTAGTCACTGATATTCCGCAGAGCCACACAAATACTCCCATGTTAATTCTTCATCCCTCTTATACAGCCTCTTCCATCACCCAGTCTATTCCTACTTAATTCATTACATTCATATAGAAGCTTTGCAATTCTTGCTATTAGTTTTACTCTATTTTATCAGCGCCAGTACCCACTATGAGGGCTGGGTTGGCGATCAGGTGGTAGGCTCTGGTTGTGTCTGATTACTCAATCCTGCACATCCTGCGTGCTATGTACTCGCAAAGATCACGTATTTGGTGACTTACATTGCCTAGCACCCTACCTAGGTAGATTCCGACGCTGCCTTCGTTTCTTCGCTCTGGGACCAGCCTCAAATTAGAGTGGTGGATTGTTTGATCAGCATCAAGAGTCCGAAAACATGAAGTCTTGACCAGTCTGGGATTGTTGGTACAAGTAGTCATGTCATGTGAAATACTGTCGATGTCTGCAATATCAACACCTCCAGTATGAGATCTCCAGTTTGAGATTTTTTCAGGAAGTATAATAACTGGGTACATGCTTGACATTCAGTCTCGTCTAAGTACCTAACCCTTCAATAATTACTCAGCAGCTACATCTCTAGATAGAATAAACATTGGACCAAGCGATCGCGCTTACATTTATTCTTCAATTAGATCACTCTCCAACAAATACACACTGCATCGAAGCATTGACCTCGGTGAATTATTTGAAGACTGTGGGACAACTGTGATCGTTGGATTTGGTAGACACAATCATATTTATCAGACGATATTTAGCCGAAGTAAACAAATTGGCGAGCTTTAGGTACATCATGAATTATCAACACCCGTAGAACGGGGCCGAGAACATTGTTACAGGATCAGCGTCTCAAAATATATAGATGCGCACCTACAGTGAAAGACAGTTACAAAGCATGGGCTGAAGATGCCATTTTAATTTGAGCATAAAGCCCCTTCCTAAGGGCAGATGTGCCAGTTTTTGGACTTTCGTCCTCCTAGATCATCAAACCAATCCAAACGATCCCATGCCACACATTTGTCCAACTCGCTTACTAACCCCCTAAAATACCAAAATAGAGGAAATTCTCCTGGGGGTTCTCCTAGAACAAGTTCCTGAGCCTATGGTCCCCCAGTCACGCGATACCACCCGGAACGCTCACTCATTGACAAATGTTTGTTCCTGTCAAGCACTTTCCTACAATTTCATGGCTAGCACTGTCATCCCACCCAAACCTTTTCCAAAATCTCGGAGTCAGCATACTTCTTCTTTAAAGTCTGAGAGAGTTCTAGTAGTAACGGGAAATCGCGTTGAGCAATATAGAAGTATAGAGAGGACGCAAAAAATGTAGTATTGATCGAAGAGCGTAAAACTTACCAACTGGCTTCATAAGCACGACACTTGCGATCCATTTGACCCATTGCATATCTGACATCCTTACTGTCTAGATTTCCACATCCGCTCCTAGTGTCGATGCAGTAATACATCAGAACGCCATAGTATACGTATCCAGTCCAAGTGTTTTGGCCAGTGGAACAGAGGTCGTGTCCATTACCAGCCCAGGCGGCCAGTGCATCGCCGGCTTTATCAACACCAGCGTGGTCAAGGTTGGTACCCCAGCAGTCGACACGGCGTTTGGCGAATTTGGCGGATCGTGCGAGACCCTGGGAAGGGGAGGGGGTTGTCTCGGTGTTGGAGGTAATGATAGGAGCAAGGGTTAGGTCAGAGAGAGAGGTTGTGATTACTGTCCCGTCTTCTTGAAGGCTCGAGGTCCATAGGCCGTCGGGGAGGATGGAGGGGACCAGGATTGCTGAGGAGAGAGATGCGAAGGTGAGGATAGTCGGAGTGAGGAGATAGAGATACATAGCTGCAAGTACTTATGGTATATCTGTAAAATCGAGGGTGTATAGCAGAAAGAAAATAAAAGTTGTCGGTTTGCTCTTGGTGGTCTTGCGAGAGTGTGCTAGGCGGGAAGAGGGTCGTTTATATAGAGGATTTCGAACCATCAGCGGACCAAAACCGCAACGAACGGACGACATATTCTATTGGTGCAGGTACATTTTCGAATCAAACCTGCCCAGTCTCAATCATTCTATCTCCACTGCAATTAAATCATCAATTGCCGCTTCTGGTTTTTACCACGACATGGATAGCTGTGGGGCGTCGGCGAGCTCATACCTCGTTTAAAGCTGAATCCAGTAGGACTGTCCGTCCTTGCATTGCATACGATGGACATGTATTTTTTCAATTGTCAGACGAGTCCGACTTCTGATGATATTCTGAAGTTGGACCATGAAATTGTGGGCTACAGTACTAGTCAACTGATATCCGTCTATTAGCCGAATACCACCCAAATAATACTTCTCCTATTACATATTATAACAGCCACGGAGCTTTAATCGTTTATTCCTTTCGATCTTAAAGTATTTAGAGCAATTATAAACCTTTGTATGATTTTATTTTAGTTTAAAAAGCGAGGAATGTTAATAATTAATTCGTCAAAGTGTAACGTGTTATTTTAGTGTCGTATTTTGCGGGTAATGTCGCGTTTTACACGTACCCCTACCTTTGCCTTACTACTACTTACCTATGTAATACTTAGAACACGTCTTAACTCTATCCAATTATCCTTATGATCTAATTAGTAAGTTTGCAGTAAGATTTTATTATAGATTATTTATAATAAGGTTAAACTAGCAAGTGTTCGAGGTTAGTTTTGGTGTAAAACCTCGCTTGGACGGATATCAGTTGACGGTGACTGCAGTCATCGTGGGAGCGAGACTGCAGCCGACACAAGGATCATTTAATGGGTTATTCTCCATGGTAACAAATATGCATTGTGTTTAACCCAAGCCCGTTTACTCGTATATGTCCAAGTCTGTCTCGGTGTCTAAGGCAGGAGCATAAGAGCCTGTAGCCTAGGGCGTGGTAAGCCTTGTATATGCAGATAAGCTTGCTCGGTTATCATGGTAAGAGCGTAAGCACTGAAATTTAAGCAAATGTGACCTTGCAAGATAGACTGAATACGACCCCTTGAGCATTTATTTCCCGAGGGCTAAATTTTCATTCGCCAAAACGCAAGTTCCCGAGGGCTGTATCTTCATTCGTCAAAACGTGACCATGCAGAGGACCGGGGCCTACAAACAATAACATTATACCACCTTGCCGAAGGCTCTCAAGGGACCCGGCGGATTCGTGTGGTGGATCTGGGCGATGGCCGGCAATAACGACTTCAGCAATGCAAGAATAACACAAGCAATTTCAACTATTTTAAAGTCTTCCAGGCCTAAGGCTCGAATATTCAAATATGACTTGAAAGAGACTTGTGAGTTTGCAACCCCCCTAAGATTAATACTTATTTTGTAACTATTACTTGACGCATTTCGTCGTCATAACCATGAAACAAGAGAGTAAGACTGGAGCACCTCTAGCTTTGAATCGAGTTCTATAAGCTGTTGTGCTTACAACCGTGAATAGTGCATGCGAAAAGCAGAATTGTCATACCTACCAACCCAGCGGGTAATGTCATCCATGCCTAGTTTATGTGATATTTGAACAGTTCCCAAAACACTCCCAGATCCACGTTGACGAATATAATAGCAGACCACTCTAATCCCCTACCCACTAAATCAACCACCTTACACTCTTAGTTACAACCAGTCTGACAGATTTCTACCCTTATAATTATTCTTTGGGGAACCAATGGTTTTCTCCTCATCACGCACTTTGTCTTGGTCGCCATTCACTTCTTCGTAGTTGATGTATTTGATGAGAGCGTAGAACCTTGATGCTAGAAGTGAGCCAAGTATAGGTCCGAGCCTGCAGAACAATGTTAGATCTGATGAAATTCCATCCGATGGTGCTCTTACCAATAGATCCAGTGGTAATCGGGGAAGTTCCCCATCACTACGTTGGGTGCGAAGGCTCTGGCAGGATTGAGCGCTCCTTCAGTTCAGTAGACACCGAACAGTTCTGCAACAAACAGGGCCAAGCCAATGCTGACAGGAGCAACGAACGTCGCTTTGGTTTTCTGGCTTCGTCAGTATTCGCTAGACAGATTTAATCCGCCAAAGTACCTCAGCTGCAAGCATAAGAATAGTGAAAACAAGCTCTGTGGTAAGGAACATCTCCAGGAAAAGCCCTTGCGCCACCGTCATGCCTTTCGCTGACTGTGCATTGAACATCACCTTTGGGGCTGGTATAATATATCTTACTACCGCAGCGGCAGCAATAGCCCCAACAATTCGAGATACGAGAAGGAAAGCGGATCGCAGCGGCGGTACGATCCCTGTTATACATAGTGATAGAGTGACCTGCTCTTGGTCAGTAGTTCTCAATAATGCGTCTTGCGGCAAATGTTCCACTTACAGCAGGATTAAACAATCCACCACTCACCCGGAAGAAGATTCAAACAGTGATATCAAGACTGAACCCAAACACTAACGAGACATACATGGGAATTAGACATATTCGCTGTTTGAGTTCCTCCGAATGCTAAGAAAAGGAAAAGGAACGTTCCGCAGAACTCGCCAAGCGAGGCCACGAAATGTTTTTGGATAGAAAGTAATCGAGGCATCTTATTGCTTTGGCAGCAGAATTGACGAATACAGCACTTGCAGGCAGGAAAAGAAGACATGTCCAGATATGCTCCGAGCGTCGAATATTGTTCCGTGTCGGACTCCACTAATCTTGAGCAGGTTATCCTGGCAAAATCTCTAATACCAAAAAGACAAAACTCACGTTAGTGCTAGGATACAGTTAGTACAAATATAGTCCTGGTTTAACGCAACGAACCTTACACGCGCAGCCGGTATCTCACGTACAATGCTAGTGGAAGTGTATGATGCAGGTGTTTGCCTGTCCCTAATTTCCAGCTTTTCCCTTGGAAAATCATAATAAAAATACGCGAAAGCTTTGATTAATAGTCCTTATATAATAAAGGAAAAATATATATAATAAATAATTCTTATTAATTTTATTAATAAATAATTCTTATTAATTTTATTAATAAATAAATTTTAGCGTAAAAACTTTTATTTTTTTATTAAAAATCGTTCGTGATTTTAAAACCGCTTATTATCTCACTTTTTTTATATATTACTTCTAATTATTATATATTACTTTAAGAATTAATTTTAATATAATCTCCGATTAAATTTTACTTTATACCCTTATTTTATTTTAAATAATTACGTTATTTTGATATTATGGTGGGGTTGACCTCAGAGGTCCATTTGTCACGTGATTGAGCTGCTTCTTGCTATATTTAAGATAGCCTTTAAGGTAATATCCTTTAACGAAAATAACGATTTTTATTATTATAACTTTTCTTTCTTATTTAAATTATACCTCTCTTCTCTTTTAATAAATTATATTCCTTAAATATATAATATCTTTAGTATTTATTAAATAAGTATTTCTTACGTTTTTCCGGTACTTACTTTATTATCTTTTTATTATATACTTAATATTTTCCTTTTTATATATTTTAATAACCGATGTAAGAAGTAAATAAAAAAGCTAAAGTAAAATACTTAAGAAGCTTAAAGTCCCTTTATATTAATTATAAGAACCGAAATCGATAAGTGCTCGAACTAATATAAACTTATTTATTTAAAAATCTCTTAGCTTTTAAAATAGAACTAAATACGGCACTTCGACAGCTTTTTATAATATTGTGGTGGGGTTGACCTCAGAGATCCATTTGTCACGTGATTGGGCTGCTATTTGCTATATTTAAGGTAGCCTTTAAGGTAATATCCTTTAAAAAATAATAACGATTTTTATTATTATAACTTTTCCTTTTTATTTAAATTATACTTCTTCTCTCTCTTAATAAATTTTATTCCTTAAATATATAATATTTTTAATATTCGTTAAATAAGTATTTCTTACGTTTATCTTTTAATACTTGCTTTATTATTTTCTTATTATATACTTAATGTTTTCTCCTTTATATATTTTAATAATTGACGCAAAGAGTAAGTAAAAAAGCTAAAATAAAGTACGTAAAAAAGCTTAAAGGCCTCTTATATTAATTATAAAGACCGAAATTAATAAATGCTCTAACTAATATAGACTTATTTATTTAAAGATTTTCTAGCTCTTAAAACAAAATTAAATACGGCACTTTAATAATTTCTTACGGCATAACAAGAAGCATAAGAAGTCTAAAAGGAAATTACCTACTTTTAATATAAGAGTATTTAGACTACTAGAAATGCCAGCTTTAACACGTAAAGTATTAATATTAAAAAAAGTCGGACTAAAAATAACTAAATTACGCTATTAAAAACGCCTTAATCGATATTAAAGTATATTTAATACTTTAAAAACGAGAAATAAATTATTTAAAATAAATTCGGCGAATTTTAACGCTAACCGTATTTTTAATAGGCGTATTTATTACTTTTTTCCTTTTCTTTTTTTTTATTAAAAGCTTATTTTAAGCTAGCGAGACGGAGCTTAATAAAAAGGTATACGGGGTTTTATTTTATGCTTTTTTAATTAGTTTCGGTCTTAAGTTATTTTACGTTAAGATTAATTTTAATAATAATAAAGCTTTTATATTTAACGAAATTTATTTACTTTACTTAAGCTTATACGTTTATTTATTATAAAAATAAGAAGCTTAGACTTCGGCGTCTTTCGGGCTTTATTACTTCGGGAAGGCTTAAAGCTATAAGCTCTTTAACTTAATATTTTATTTATATATTTCCTTTATTTTCTCGAGCTTATATATTCTTCTTTTTTTAATATAATATATTATATCTTTTGCTTTTTTATTAATAATATTAAGCGTATTTACTTCTTAATAAATTACTAATTTCATAAAAACAAATTAATTATATTCGAAAACAATATTAAAAATAACGCTTTTAATAGCAACTTAAAGGGCAAAGAGCTTAAACGACTTATTAATAACTTCTTTATAACTCGAGGAAGCTTTACGACTCTAATTATAAATTACTTTATTATTAAGACTGGCTTTACAGGCTTTATAAGCTTTTTTATTTTCGTATTTATTAGACTTTTAATAAAGCCTAATATTGCTAGAATTACTAATCTTACTTTATTATAACTATTAAGAATACTTGTGGACGATATTTTAATTATAAAAGGAAAAAAGAAAAGAAATAAAAATAATAATAATAACTTATAATAAAATATATTTAATTATAATTAAAGTAGTAATCATTTAAAAAGCTTCTGTGTAAGAGTTCAAGCCGCCTCTTAAGCTTTACCGACTTATATAATACTAATTTAACTTATATACCCTTAAGTTACGTTATATTCGCCTCTGAAGCAGGGGGGACTTAACCCCGTTAATATAAGTTATATAGTATTGCTTTAGGCTTAAGTCGCTTCTACTTAGGCTTTTTAATTAATACGACTTACGCTAAGATAATATAGACTTATTAAAACTTCTGCATTATATAAAGTAAACGAGGCTTTAAATAATTATTATTATAAATTTATTTTTAATAATATAGCGTCTTAATAACTTATATCTTAAGCCGCACGACTTATTACGGACTTTACTAAAGGACCACCTTATTTCGTAATAACTTAAGTTATATTAATTTTAAGCACTTTTAATTATTTATATTTTAATAGGAATAATATTATTAAGTTCTTTAAGATTTTAAAGTAACTCTTTATAGCTCGAGGCATTATAAATAACGCCGAAAAGAAATAATACGTTATAAATTATTATACTTTTAAAGTAAGTTAAAATATTAAGTAGCTCCCCGACTTCCTTAATAATATTTATTAAAAGTTAATTAAGAAAGTTATAAAAGAATATTAAACGTTCGACTTTAAGTAATATTATTATACTTTTTAAAACCTAAAAAAAATATTTAATAATTTTAAATATATTGCAGAAAATGCTTTTAAATCTTAATTTTAATAATTCCTTCGAGCTTTTAAAAAGGTTAATCGAGCTTATATATAAAAGAAAATTATTATAAAGTAATAAATAATTATAAAGTTTTTAGCGGCTTTATTTAAACACTTAAAGCGAAAGGCCAGAGCCTTTATAAAAAATAATAATACTTTTAATACGGAAAATATACGATTTTTTAATAAAATATACGTTAAAATAAAAGGCTTATTTTAAGTCGAGCGAGAAATTAATATTTTAATTAAAGAAAAAGTATTATTTATATAAATTATTTAAGCCGACCGTCTTCGACTCGAGTCAAGTAATAATAAAACTCTTTTTTTAATAATATAATTCGAGAGGCTTAATCTTATAGCTCGCCTTAAGCTTATAAAGTATAAAGATAATTCTTTAATTCGAGAAATTAACGACGTCTTTAAAAAGAATTTAATATTTTATTTTAAATTAAATTAAAAAAGACATATTTAAAAAGAAGTTATTTTTATTATTAAAAGGCTGACTTATAATATTAATTAAGTTATAAAACGAGATATTAATAAAATTATAAAAGAATTAAATAACTTACGTATTTTATACGTTATTATAAAAAAAAGAAAGAATTTAAAGTTAATAGCCGAAGTTAAAGCTTTATTTACTTATAAGTCGATTGTATATTTTAAAAAAGTTAAAGTATTTTATTAAGATTTTAAAGTAAGTTTTAAATATAATCGACGTTTTAATATAAAAGACAATATAAATACTAAATGCTTTTTTTACTTTAATAAGCCGATTCCGAGTATTAGACTTTAAGGATTTTATAAGTATTAAAATTAATATTATAAATTTAAAAAATAGCTTAGTTTAGGAATTATTTATAAAAATATTTATATTTATATTTATATAAGCTTTTAAAAAAAAGGAATAAAAGCTTAAATAATTTAATTTCTTTAAAAAAAAAAAGTCTTTATTTTATAAATAATTAATATAAAAAGAGACTTAAACCTAAGACGAAAAGAAAAAGTAATTTAAAAGAAGCTTTAAGACGCTTAAAAAGCCTTTTTAACTTAATAAAATATTATGCTAAAGTTAACTTTAAAAGGACTAATATTAAAAGTAAATTAAGAGCTTTAAGATTATTTAGACATTTTCGTTATTTAATTTTTAATATAATAAAATTAACTAACGTTTAAAACGTACTTATTATTTTTAATTTAAAAGGAATAAATAATAACTTTAAAATAATACTTATAAAAATAAGATAATAAAATACCGCTGCTTTTAAAGCAGTAATAAGAGCCGAATTATATATAACCGGAATTTTATTTTAAAAACGCCTTAAAGCTTAAGTTAATTATAAAAGATTAAAAGTTCGCGAAGAAGTTAAGAATACCGTTAGATTTTAAGAGCTTATAAACGAGGACTTTTTAATTAAAGCACTTAAAGTAAAACTTACTTAAATTATTATAAGAAATAATAATAATATTATTATTTTTAAGAAATTAAAAGAAGTTACTTTAACCGTAAATTAAAAAGGATTAATTATTATTAAATTATCTTTTACGAAGATTATTTAGAAACGCGTTAAAAGCAATTTACTTATTATTATTAAGGCGACTTTAGGCCGATTTCGCGTATATTAAGCGTTATCGCGGAATAATTATACGTTAAATAATACGCTAAATAAGCTTCTTATTTAAAAAGAGTTTCTTAAAAACTTAATTTTAAAAGAAATCCTTATTTTAATCGACTTATTAAAAATAAGTCGACCGAAGAGTATTAATTAAAAAATTTAAGACTAAATTGCTACTATTAATATTAAGATTATAAAGTATATAAAAGCTTTTAAGACTATAATTAAAAAAGGAATAATATTATATTTTAACGTCTTTTATTATTTTAGACTAATACTTTAGATTTTATATTAAGAAGATTACGAGCCTTATAATAGCTTAAACGCATTTTCTTTAAATAAGAATAACGAGTTATTACTTATTTTATTATATCTCGAGCTAGACTTACGTATAAGCTCTAAGTTTAATAAAAGAAATGAAAGTATTAAGTCTTTTTAATATAAAAAATATTAATTTTTTAGTTATTATTAAGTTTAATTCTTTTTTTTAACTTAATGCTTATAATTTTAATCGTTATCTTAATAGCGCTTTAAAGAGTAATAGTTTTAAAAGGGGAATTTAAAGTCGACTTATTATTAATCGCTGAAGTTTATTTAATTAATATACTTTAAGGACTAAGTTATAAGTAATACTTTTTAACGCCGAAATATATAATTATTATGCCTAAAAGGACGAGACTTAATAATGTCCGAGCTACTCTTAATTCCGGCGCAAAAGTTAATTATATATTTTATAATATTATTATTTAATTAAAAGTCTTTATTATAAAAAGCGAGTTTATAATTTTAAAAAGTATTATAAGTATAAAATCGCGATTTCTAAAATATACGGATAATATTCCGGTTATAGTAAGAGATTATACTATTTTTATTAAGTTTTATATTATAAATATTTTAAATATTATAAATATTTTTAAATTTTTATTCTTTTAAATTACGTGCGTTTTATTTAAATACTTATTTAATGTAGAAGGCAGTCTAGTTTACGCTAATTTATAAAATAAGATTACGTAATTAATTATTATTATTAAAATAATTAAACTTATAAAGTACGCTAAAAGTATTAAAGCTGCGAAGTCTAAGAGCCGAGTTAATAAAATATTATTAAATTTAGAATTAAATTATTTAAAGTCCGAAACTGACTCGGGAAACGAGTAATTAATTATAATTAAAGCTTTATAATTAATATTATTAAATGCTTTTTAAAAAATACTTCTTTTAAGTTTAAGGACGAGCTTTTTTACGAAGGGGACGAAGAAACCTTTAATAATAAAAGTAATTCCTCTTTTAAAGACGTCTTATATATTTTCATCGAATATATAAAGCGAGAATTTATGATTTTAAAAACGGACTTTTATAATTATTTCTTTTATAAAGACTTTATTAAAGCTCTTTTCGGTAAAGAAGTATATTTAATATTATATTAATTAAGAAAATCGAGCTTACTTTTTAATTTATTATAGATTATAATATTTTATTAATAACGTCTTTATTTTAAAAACGTAAATAAGTTTTATAAGTTTATATTATATATAAAATAAAAGATAAAAAATTAAGCTTATAAATTAAATAAATAAAATAAGAAATACGCCTAAAGGCCGTAAAAACTAATATAAAGCTTTTAAAAAAAGGGACTTTTTTTTAAGAATAAACTAAAAAAATATTAAAATATCTTACTCTTTTATTTTACCGGCTTTTCTCGCGGATTTAAGATTATAAAAGAGCGACTTATTGCTTTAAATATTAAAAATATATTATAATTAAAAGAAAAAGCCCTTTTCGACGAAATTATATTAAATTAAAAAGGTATTATTATATTTAATTAAATTAAGTATAAGAAATTCCATAAAGATATTTCGTTACTTATAATTATTAAAATAGTAAATTATAAAGCTTAATAAGTATTATATTTTTTATTTCTTAAAGCGTTAACTCTTAAAGTTAAAAAGATAATAAAAAATAAATTTAAACGTAAGGTTTTCGAATTCTTTAAAAGGCTATATTATAACGCTTAATTCTTAATTAAAAAAAAGAACTAAAAAAGTATCGCTTAATTAACTCAGTAATTATACTTAACGTAATTACTTTAAAAGACGTTAATTTATTTCTTTTTATTAACGAATTTTTAAAGGAATTTATAAAGTATTATATTATAAGTTTAATAGACTTATATTTAAGTTATAATTAATAAATATTATATTAAAGCAGCTAAGATATAACGGCTTTTTTATGCTTAATATTAAATTAATCCGAAATATAACGCTATTTTAAAGAGTTATAAATTTTATTATTTAATTTATAAGAATAATTAATAAAATATTAAAAGATATTATACTTTTTATTATAATGCCGTTCTTAAACGACGTTAGCGTAAAAAGATTATATATAAATTATAATCGGAAGGAAATATAACTTAAAATTCGCCAGTTTGTTCTTAAATACCTTTTTAACCTTAATAAGATATTAAAACGCTTTAAGCGTGCTAAAGCTATTATAAGCCTTAAATTGCAGTTTTATTATAATAATATAAACGTTATTAATTACGTATATAATTTATAAGGAAAAGAACTTTTAATTATATACTTAATTAAAGGATAAAAATAAAAAGAACTTAAAAATGTTATAAAAGTTAAAGGATTTCTGGGTTTAATTACTTATTTTTGTATTTAAATTAAAGATTTTCGTTTATTAGCCGAGTTATTATACGATTTTATTAAAAAAGGAGTTAAATTTATATAAAATCCCGTAATTTATAATTAAGTAATAAAAACCTTTTAAAATATTTTATATTCTTTTTTAATACTTTATAAGATTAATTACTTTAAAGGCGCTGGCGAAATCGTCGTTTTTATAAATTTTAATAGAGTCAAATGAAGTAGTTTTCTTAATTAACGTAACCCGAAAAATAATAAGCTTAAACCGGTAAAGTATAAGAGCGGCTTTTAAATAAAAGTAAAACGAGATTATAATATTATAAAAAGAAAATGCAAAGGTATACTTTTAATCCTTAAGAAGCTTAAAATCTGACTTATAAGAGTCTACTTTATTATAAAAACTAACGTAAATACTTTTATTATTTAACTTAAAGGAGTTGTTTACGATTACTTTAATGTAATGCTTATTTATTAGCTCGCTTAGATTAGGCTTTTCGACTTCTGTGGTGTAAAAGTGGATTAAAGCACTGAAGCAGTTGTTATTAAATTAAAGTAATTAATTATTATTCTAAAAGCTCCAAGAATTAAAAGAAGACAGTTATTCTCTTAAAAGCAGTCTATAATAACAGAACCTAATTAGGTCACGTAAAGTATTAAGAGAGTAACTACCCGTGCCTATACGACACACCCCTTAGGCAATTAATAATAATAAGCCACTACTATTATAATTAGCTATATTAAGCGAGAGTAAATAATAAAAAAGAATTAGGCAAATAAATTCACTTATATATAATAATTAAGTAAATAACCTGACTACATAAACTAACGATTTTCAATTTATTAGTTTCGATTTACTAATCGGAGATTAACTAATTAAAAATTAATTAATTAAAAAACAATCGCTGACTTATAATAAGTTAAGGCTATTATTAATAGTAAAAAAAAAGTCGTCGCTAAGGCACGACTGTCGACTACTCCCGTCCCCGCCCCCGCTCCTTGCCGTGCCGCTGCTATTCCTCGGGCTTTAAAGTAATTAATAAGTACTTATATAATAATCTGTTTAAGCTATATTAATAGCGCCTTTTAAATAAAAGGTAACGGTTAATATTATAATACCGTTAAAAAGGGTACTCGCTGCTTCGCTTACTCGTCCGGCTATAAGTGCGTAATTACTTTCGCTACTGCTTAAGCTCCTTTCCTTATATATTATAATATATTAAAAAATAAAATTGGCAAAAAAATAAGTCGATTCAGTTGCTCCTTTTTCGCTTTTAATTTATTATTGATTTTTTTAAGAGTTAAAGCAATTAAGAATCCCGGTCCGTGCCGCTCTTAAGGGTAATAATATTAATAGAGCTGCTGCTACTGGCGCTACTATTGATTTTAATAGTAGAATTATTCTAAGAGCTGTTAATAGATTTAAAAGTAATAATAAAGATGACGATAATAAAAAGAACGATAAGTTACTTGCTTTATTTTTAGAAAATTAAACTAATTTAATTAATTTCTTAAAAAAAAAAGAAGAGCTTTTAATTACTTTTATAGCTTATATTTATATTATTAGAGAAAAGATTACTGCTATTATAAGTGCTCTCTTTATTAAGAAAGGTAATGAGGGAGTAATTAATTATTTTATTACTATTGCTACTATTAAAGCTGCTCGCGTTGCTGCCGTTATTAAGGCTATTACCGGAGCTACTCGCGCCTATAGTCCGAGCCTTAGTATTCTAGCCTTTTAAGTTATATTTACTCGTAGAATTATTCTTACTTTTAAGTAAGAGGCTTAAGCTACTCGCGTTAAAGAATTAGTTAATATAATAACTAATACTTTAAGCAAGCTAGTTCGGGAGGTTTTAAGCTTTTTACCTTTTAATAAATAAGTTATTCTTTTATTTTTTAAGGCTTAAGAACCTTTTATTCTTTAAGTGTCCTTTTATATTTTTAAAAACTAAAGCTTACGTTTGCTTTTAAATTAAAGAATTATTAAAAGTAATTAATTTTTCAAGATATAATGATTTATACCCCCGAGCTTAATTAATTTTTAATAAAATAAAATTATAAATAGAAATTTATAAAAGAATACATAATAATATAAATAAAGCTCTTTAATTAAAAAGTAAGCTTATTATATAATTATTTTAAAAACAAATAAAAAGTAAAGAATATATATAAAAAACTACTTTAAAATAAGTCTTTTAAAGGAGTTACTCTAATTAAACATAAATATTTACTAAGTTAATAAGAGTAATAAATGCTTTAAATTTCTGTCGAGAAAGGTTTTTAATAAGTCCGTTAGTTAATATATAACTTATAAGAAGATATTTTATTATAAAAGTATTCTTTTAAAACTCTTAGTGTAATTATATATTCTGAATATTAACGTAACGCAACTTAATAGAAATACGCTAATTTTCCTTAACGATTAACCGAATCGTTTATTAATTATTATAAAAAATTATTTAAGTTACTCTTATATTAAGACGTAATTCTTAAAAGAATCGCTAAAGTGCTATAAGTTCCTTGTCGATGCGCTTAATTTTAAAAAGTTTTATTTATATTATAAATATAATAATTATATTTTATAAAACTATTTTTTAAAAGATTAAATCTTTAAAAAGTATGAAAATATATTTATTAAAAAATCGCTTTATCTCGATATCGTCCGCAAAAGAAGCATTTAATATTATTATAAAGTAAGAGTCGCACAGCTTATAGCTATAAATAATCGTTAAGAAATAAGTACCGAAAAAGTAACGAATTATTTAATTAATTATAACTAAGTACTCTTAAAAAAGATTAATTAAGAAATAAAAAAGCCTTAAAGTAATAAAAGTAACGTTTGCGCGTAATATAATTATAATATAAAGCACTGATTTAATCTTTTTTTAAAATTCTTTAATTTAAGTTAAAATAGCTTATTTTAATTCTTTAATAGCTTAACTTAAGGTAATAATATATTTAAGCAATTTCTATTTATTAATTTAAATCGAAGAGTAACCTTTTAAATATAAGTATTATATATTAAAGAAATAGTCTTCGTTAATCGATTTCTAATAATATAAACGCTTAAAAACCACTTCGTTTACTTTCCTTTAATAAACTTATATATTATATTTAAGCTATCAGTAATTAGTTTGGCGTCTTTAAAAGCCGAAGTATAGTAAAGTACTTAAATATCGTCGATATAAAATATTATAAATACCGTACGTTACTCGTTTATAAATATATAAAGCTCTTTTTTATAAGCGATTAATCTTAAAGTTATTAAAGTATAAGTGAAGTCACCGTATTATAGCGCCGGTAAGTCCTTAAGTCCGTAAAATACGCGATTAACTTCTATTATTATTCCGTTTTATTTAAAACCGTTCGGTAAATAATAACGTACGCAAGCACTTATCTTACTTTATTTGGCGTTAATAAAGACATTTATTATATTAAATTAAATCATTTTTAAATTAAATTAAGCTATAATAGCCATAGCGGTTTTAAAGGAGTAAGTAATTAAAATAATTATATATATTAACAAAATTAACATTTCAGATTATAAGTCTCCTTTTATAACGATTCGGGAGCGACAGCGGGTTAAATACCTTAACGAATCGACTTTAGCGTAAAATACTTATTTTAAGGGAATTAATTACTTAATAATAAAAGTATATTTAATGACTCTTTAATAATTACGCGACTTAAGGTTAGTAATCTCTTTAATAACGTCGGCTTAAAAGTGCTCGCTTAATAAATAGTCCTTAAAGTCTTTCTAATTTAATAAGTCCTTAAATATTTATAATTAATAAATCCGTAAGAGTTTAATTAATTATCGAATTTCGATATTTTTAAGTATAAACGTTAATATAATAGCGTGAATTACGTTTAAGTCTTTTTCGTCTTTTTATATTAGTTTTTAATTAAGCTAGAAAGTCTTTAAAAAATCCTTTAAATACTCGCGGTTACTTGACAGTTATAATAATTTCGTAATTAGCTCTTTAATAATTATTATATAAATGCTTCGATTTAGTTTTATTACTTTATTATTAACTTAAGTCTTTCGGCTTTTATTAATTACTTAGTCTTTTACTCTTTTCCTTTTAAAAGGTTTAAATAAGCCGAAATTTAATTTAATTAAAGCCGGGAGTAATAAGCGTAAACTTAACTCTTTGTCTTCTTTTAATTTTAATAATTATAAATGCTCCTCGTACTCAATTGCTTAAAGCAAAGCTTTTAATTACTTAAAGCCGATATTTTCTTTAAGTACTCTCTGACGCTTAAAACCGCGCTTTTAGTCGTATAGCCTTTTAAAGTAAATTATAATTTATAATATTAACTTCCGCTTAAAGCCTATATTATTTTAAAAGTTTAATATATTATATAAAATACCTCTCTTAATTACGCTTTTAAACGCTAATTATCTTAAAATATCGACTTGTTTTAAAACTTAATTAAGGTATTCGTAAATAAAAAGTCTAGTACTCTTTTTTAATTAAATTACCCCCGAGTTCTTATTAATAAGCGGCTAAATAAAGTTAAGAGTTATTAAATTAGCTAAAAGTGGCGTATTTATTTATTTTTATTAATTTAATTAAAGGGGGAGCAAATAGCTCCACCCTTAAGCTTAAAAGCTTAATTAAAGGTTTTAATACCCCCGAGCTTATAAGTTTGTCGACTTTTATAGCGCTTATTATTTCGCTTAGTTATTCTCTGTTTAAAGTAATAGATAGTGTTTTTGATTTTAATATATTAAGTGCACTTAGTCGGTTAATTATAATAAAACTAACGTTTTAATTTTCTTTTTTTTCTTTTAATATTTTTATAAAATCTTTTAATATTAAGCGCGGCTAGCCGACTGCTTTCTTTATATTTAAAGAGCTTAAATAAAAAAGAGTTTTATTAAAAGTAATATTTTGAGTTATTATTATATATTATAATTAAAGCACTTAAATCTTATAAATATTAAATAAGACGTATTTAATTAAGTAATTAAAGTGCGCTCGTGAGTTGACTTTAAAAGCTTTCTTTTAGCGGAGAGCTTCTCGGTCTTTAACTATAAGGTAGGCTTTATAGCCGTATATATATAAATTACTTTAATCAAGCCGTAAATTAATTATTAGCTTTAGCGTAAGCTTGAAGTCGTAATATCGAAAATACTATTTAAACCAGGCTTAAAATACTTCGTTAGGACTCTTAAAGCCTTTACGAGTAAATGAACTTATATTATAAAAAATAATTGCCGCTATTATTAATTTCATTTAAAGCGCTTAAGGTAAATTAATAGAAAAGCGCATCTTAATTAATTTATTAATTATTTCTTTACTTACGCGCTCAGCTCCTTTATTAAGTTAGTATATATATAAGGGGATAGATTTAATATTAATACTACTCTTCTTATATTACTTTTTATATTTAGTTAATTTATTAATCTTTATAATTAAAGTGTCGTTATCTTAGCGTATTTTGTAAACCGAGAGCCTGAATTAGCGTCTCGTTTACGCTTTAAACGGTTTAAAAACATTTAAGACGGCGATTAACCTTTTAGTTTTCAAAAGCCGCCCGTAGAATTTCTTATTATATTTATTTTTAATTAATAAAAACTAGTTATTTTTATTAAACCTTATTAAAAAATCGAATAAATCCTAAGAAATGCGGTAAAAAGGACAGGTAATTGCTCTCTTTAATTAACGACGACTTATTATTTATTATATTATAGCTACTATATAATGCTCGTATTTTAATCGAATTAAACCTTAAATCTCGACGTTACGCGTATTTTTTATTAGGTTTTTTAAGGCTTTCTTTTTTAAGTAACTTGCGCGTAAATGCCATAAGTAAGCTTCGTCGACTCGTGGCTTTAAATATTATTTACTCGACTAAAAGCCTTAGTGAATATTCTTCTTTAGCGTTAAAAATATTAAAAAGCTATGATTTAAGTAAGTTAAAATGCGGCGAGTAGTTAAAGAAATTAAAGAGTAATTAAAAGGCTTATATTTAAAAAAAGCTAAGTTAAATTATCGCTATAATTATTTTAAAACTAAATTATCTTTAGCTATTTTTATACGTAAAATATAATCTAAATTATTATATTAAACTCTTATTTATAAAAGGTAAGCTTTTAAAATAATATTAATATTAAAGCCTTTAACAATAGCGACGTTTAAGAAAGTTAAATCGCTTATATTCAGTCCGTTAAAGCCGTAAAAAGCACCTTTAAAAACTCGAGTACCGCGGCCCTTAATTATTAAGCTTAACGTTCCGGCCTTAACGTTATTATTTACAGTAAATTTAATAAAGCTTTTAAAAACGAAGAGAGCTTCTAAATTTATTAAATAAGTAATAGCTTTATTATCGAGTAAAGTGCTCTTTACGAGCGGATAGCGATTTATATTTATAATAACGTATACTCCCGTAATAACGAAAGCTTTATCAAGAAATTCAAGGCTTATAAGGCAAGCTTAAACGTTTTTAAGGTATTTTACTTTTATTAAAATAATTAACTTTAAAGCTATAAGAGTTATTAATACTTAAATAAAAAAAGAATTACCGAAAGGCGGTCCGGAAGCTAATTGCGCTATTAATAATATATTCTCACTAAATTTAATAATTTCTCGGCGGAGGTTAAGGAAGTCGCTCTTTAATCGGAGTCGAGTTTCTTTAATTTCCTTTATTAATAATAAGTTCTTAAGATTGCTCGCCGTCGAGCTGTCGTAGTAATACCGAAGTTTATAATAATTAATAGCTTTATAATAATAAAAGTAATATTTATATAAGCAGGTATTTGCTCGCGTGTTTAGCGACTGATTTCGTTAAACTAATGAAGTTGCGGGAGCATTTAATTTTCTTTTAAAAGTAGTATATAAGCTTATTATCTTTTATTATTTAAAAGCTATAAGTAATTCCTTATTAAAAGCAAATAATTAATTAACGTAATTAAGTAAAAAATACTAATTTACTATCCCGAGAGTATTATCTCTTAATAATTTAGAGTGCCGTTTACGCGCTTATTCCGGTGCGAGCTTCTCTTATACCGCTTTAATAAAGTCAAGTACTACTAGCGGTCCTTTAACGTCCGGTAAGTCGTATAAAAGGACATTTTAATAAGCTGCTTTTTATTTTTAAAATTACTCCTTAAGATTAACTTATTCTGTCTTAATAATAACGAGCTTCTTCTTATAAGTAAATTATATTAGCGTGCGAGCACTTATTTTTAAAAGAACGTAATCTCTCTTAAGGATTTAAAAAAGTAATTAAAAAGTCCATAACTTTAATTAAAGGTTTCCGTTTATTATCTCGGTTAACTACTCCTTTTCTATATAAGCTTACTCGTTCTCGCATTTCTTAATTACTCCTTAATAAATAAAGGGATTAATTGTCTTTTAAATTTATTTATAAGCTGCCTTATAAGCTCGAGCCTTTTCCGTTTATTATACGAGCTTTTTTATATATTCTTTTATAAAAATAATATATATTAAAGTCATATTCTTAATTATAGCCTTTATCGATAGTAATACGCTCGGCTTAAGGCCTTTCTTTATAAGGTCGCAAGTATTTTCGTCTTACTTCGCTTAAGCCTAAAAGTTATACTTAATAACTTCTTTATCTTATTATATTTTTAAATCGTTTAATAATAAAGGTTTCGGTTTAGCGTCAAAAAGGTTAAAAGTAATTAATAACGTAAAGTTTATTAAATTTTATATTTTATAAAAGACATAAAAAGATTTAAACGCCTAATACTAAAGAGTTTAAGTGCGCTTATTATAATTAAGAGGAGTTCGATTATTTAAAGAGAAAGCTAAAGTTAAGTCTGTTATAATAAAAGAGTTACTTTCGTGAGCTCCGAATATTTAATAGAGAAAAGACTAAAGAGTTCAGTTGCTCGGCTTTTATACTTGTTTAAAATAGAATAAAAGGATTAATAGAAAACAGCGATATAAATTATACTTTATAATAAAGTAAAAAATTCTATAACGTATAATAAATGCTTTTTACTTATAAACTTACCTTATAGGCTTTATTTAAATTAATAGCGCATAAAAAGAAGAATACTAACTTAATAGCTTTATTAACAGGGCTTATAATTATAATATAAAAGTAAATTAAAGCATTATACGTAATTATTATTAAATTAAAGTAATTAATTATTATTCTAAAAGCTTTAAGAATTAAGAGAAGACAGTTATTCTCCTGAAGGCGGTCTACAGTAGCAGAACCTAATTAAGTCACGTGAAGTGCCAAGAGAGCAGCTTCCCGTGCCTATACGACAACTTCGAAATGCATTATATTAAAAGTATTACGTATAAAGTAATAAATATTCTCTTAAGAAGACTTAAATATCTTAAGAATATTAAGGAGAATATCAAAAATAATAACAATAAAAATTAGATTTTAATTAAACTTAATGTAATTAGAATTTATTTAATAAAAACGAAAAGCACGAAAGATTTAATAAAAGAGCTAAAGACTTTCGATAACTTTAAGTTAACTTAAAGACGCGATATTCTTATTAATATAAAGCGAAAAGTCTAAGAATTATAAGATAAGTCGAATAATTAAGTAATACTTAATAGCGACTCGAGTATAAATTAAGAGAATAAAGCGAATTTATTAATATTTTTAAAATATTATAAAGAATATTATTAAAAGATAATTATTTATTTAATTACGTTTAAGATTCCGAAAAGTATAAACTTAAAAGCTTTTTATATATTTAAAAAAGAAGTATTATTATATAAAGTTTATAATTAATATATTTAAAGACTTTTATTAAAAGGCGTATTTATTTTAAAAGGCGTATTTATTAAACTCGTTATTAATATTAATAAAGATAAAGTATATATTTTACGAAATTATTATAATAACTTCGGTTATAAAGAAAGGGAAAGTATATATTACCGTATTTTTTAGCGCTATTTTTAAAAAGGCTATTTTAAGGATTTTGCGGAATTCGTTAAAATATATAATAAATATATATTATATAATATTAAGTAATAAAAAAAACTTATAGTTTTAATTATTTTAAATAAATTTATAAAAAAATAAGCGCTAAATATTACTTTTATATTAATACGAAACGAGAAGAAGTATTTTATTATCGCCCGAGATAATATAAGCGATTAAGTCGAAGCTAAGGCGCTTACTTTAAAGGAGGCTAAAAGTATTACTAATTTTATTTAATAAGATATTATTTGCTGATATAAGCTATTTTAAAAGCTAATAGTTAATAAAAGCATAAAAATTATAAATAAAGTCGTTAATTTATTAAATAAAATAGAAATTCGTTGAATTTAAATATCGACTTATAACGCGAAAGCTAATAATATAATTAAGTGAGGATATAGCCTTATTAAAAGTATTCTTTTTAAAATAAGAGAAGATTAAATAAGTAATTTATTAGCGGTTTTATTTACTGACCGTATTATAGTCTATAAATTTATAAGTTATATCTTTTTTTATATAGTTTACGGCAGAGAATTAATTTTCTTTATTAAAATACGTTATTTTATTTAAAAAAAGCTTCTTTTTAAAAGATATTAAGAGTATTAACGATTTAATTTATATTTAAACTTTTTAATATTAAATATAAAATAATAATATAAAAGAAGTTAAGCTTTAAAAGACATATTATAAAAAAAAGAAAAAGAAGCCTTTAATATAAAAAGGAATATTTAAAATAAGCTATTATAAGTTAAAGACTTAATTCTTAAGTACGATTTTATTTAAGAAATTAATATATTAAGAAGTAAAAAGCTTAACTTTTAATAATTAAGACTTTACGAAATTTATAAAGCTTTTTTTAAAAAGAGTTATTATAAGCTAAAAGAGTTAAAAAATAATAATATATTCTTTCGCGGTACTTTTATAATTAATCGCTTTAAGTTATTTTATAAACGAAAGCGCTTTATTTATTATAAAGATAACGAGCTTTTAATAATAATTTAATATAATAATAATAAAAATTAATTTAAACCTAGTCTTAAAGAGCGAAATTTATAAGGCTTTAAAGACTTTAAAGAGCTTACGAAATAAGTTATATAAAACAATAGAATTATTATTAAAATACTTAAAAAGCTAACTTGTATAAAACGAAATTAATATTAAGTCGTTATTTACTTTTTTAACGAATAGCTTAATCGCTACGATTAATATTATTAATTACTTTTTATTATAATTTTTATAGCTCGTCGCTTAGCGTTATCGAACGCTAAACAATAGCGAAGACGTATCTTTTATATTTTACGGAAAAGATAAAGATTAAAGCACAATAATAAAAGTATATATTAAAATATTAAGGGCTTTTCCTTAAACGACGAAAAATCCCTTTAACACTTCGAATATTATTTACGCTTATAAATACCCTTTAATTATATTTATAAGTCGTTTTATAATAATAATATTAATATTTTTAGTCAAATTAAATACTATATTTATAATAGCTGCCTTTTAAATAATTTAATATTATTAACGCTGGACGTATAAGCTCGAAAGCCTATAAATATAATAATTATTAATACTTTATAAGATTAAAGAAGCCCTTAAGAAACTCAAAGAGAGTTTTAGCTTTATAAAGTAATTTAATTAAATTAAGTCGATTATAGCTTACGTTCTAAAAAAGTAAAATCTAATCGAGTACTTATTTTTTATTAAATTTTATAAAAAGTTAAATAATAAGTTAAACGAGGTTCTTTTGACGAGTTATTCCAGAACGTTAATAATCTTAATATATTAATAAGTTAAACGCTAAAGATAATAACCCTCCGAAATATATTATCGAAGTAAGCTTATATAATAAGTTCTTAAAAATAATCGAAAACTAGAAATTCTTTTTTAATATTACTTAAATATTTTATAATAAGAAAGATTTACTTTAATTAAAATAACTCTTAAAGCTATAATAAATAAATTATTAATTTAAAAAGAAAATATATAATAATTAAAAGATTACGCGTAATTAAACGATTTAAAATTTAAAAGAATTTATAAAGTTAAATAAATAAAACTAATTTATATATTCAAATAAATAATAAAGCGCGCAATAAGCCACAGATTATTACGAAGGAAATAAATTATTATAATTACTTTATATTAATAATAAAAATCGTTAGATTTATTATTAATAATATAAAAGGTTTATTTAAATATTAATAACTTTAATATAATATACTTAAAAACGGAGTTTAATACTCTGAGATTATAACGGTTAAGCTAAAGATAAGTAGAATAAGTATAATTAATAACTTATAAATCTTTAGCTTTTTTATATTTCTTTTACGCTTTTAACTTTTTATATTATAAGTATTTTATTTTTAATTAAATTATCGGTTTTTAGAAATCAGCGGTCGAGTTGTCGTGAGCTTAAAGTTTAACGTAAAAGTCATTATTAAATTTTATAAGTTCTCTCGATCGACGGCTATTAAATTTAGGCTTTTATATTACTTAAATACTAATAATAATACTTTAATTAAAAATAAAAGTATAAAATAACGGATTAAGTACTGTATTAAGCCGAGCCTGCTTTAAGTTATTTTAAGTAACGTATTAAAGTGCTAAAATAATAACAATTTCATTTCCTCGGAGTTTCGGTTAATTAATTCGAAGATAATAAAATAAATAGAATTATTTTATATAAAAAGAGATTCTAATTAATCTGAACTACACGATTCTTTTTTAGTCGTTTTAAAATCTCGCTTATTAAAATTTAAATATTATTATTATAATTCCGTCATAGTAATAATTTTATAAAAGACTTAAGTAAGTAAATAATGCTTTATTATAAGCACTTAAGTTATTTATAAATATTCCTCTAACTTTATCCTTATAAAGCTATTTCTTATTAAGTAAATTAATTAGACTTTAAGTTAAGAGCTTTTTTTAATTAAATATTAATTTTCGGACCCTTAAATTAAAAATATTAATCGATTAAAAAAGAGTATTATTATTTCTGTTTTTAAAATATATTTACTTTTTCTTTAAACTTAAAATCCGGCTTAGCTTATACCGGCTTATAAAGGTATTCGAGATATTTTTTTATTATTTTTAGATTTATTATAGAATTATATTAATATAAGGTTTTTTAAAAAGGAATTTTATTTTTAAATAAAAAGGATTACTTTAATAAGAAAAGACTTCTAAAAAGCTTAATATTATTAATTTAGAGGTTACTTATAATATAATTTATAAAAGCTTAAAATAAGTAATAAGATTGGAAATATTCTTATTTTAATAAGGCAATTAAAGCTACGCTTTTACTTTAAGTCTTTAAATTATATTAAAGAATTATTAAGATTTAAAAATTAATAATATTAAACGAGAAAGAACTTATTTTTAGCTTTTTATCTTTTTTAATTAATTAATAATAAGAAGTAAATTAAAGGAAAGCGACGACGAAAGCGGTTTAACATAATTTATAATTTATTAAAGCTTTAAGGGTTATTCTCGAGAAGCTTTTATTTTATAATTTGCCGTTAAAAAAAAAAGATTACGAGGAAAACTAAATAGCTCGAAATTAATATATAAAATATAATATCTTTTTTTTTTTTTAAATATAATAAATTTTAATTACTTATAATAATTTATTTATTTATTAAAAAATAATAAAAAGATATAATAAGAAATTATTAAAATATTATTAGCGCTTTTATTTAATATAATAATTATTAAAATAAAAAGAAAAGAAATTACTTAAGATTAATTTCGTCGTTATTTAATATCGACTTATTAAAGAAGTAAAAGTAAAGAAAAGAAAATAAAAATAAAGAAAAAATTTAATTAAATTAATAAAAGAAATATTTTAATTAGCTTCTTTTTACTTTTTTATTATATTTTAAACCTTAAAAGTAAAAAGACCGTCTTTTAATTACTTATTTACTTTTAATTTTATATATTTATATATATTTACTTTTTTAATATATCTTTAATATATTTAATTTTATTTTTAATAATAATTAAGAAATTAAAAAGTTTATAAAAGATTTATTAAAATAAAAATATAAAAAAGAATAAATCGTTAAAAATACGTTAACTTAAAATATAAGAGAATATTAACGAATTCGACGTATTATAAAATTAATTTTTATTTTATAAAAAAAGTTAATTTTTACGTTATAAAAAAAGAGTCGAGAACTTATTTAAAATATTAATTATACGCCGATTTATTTTAAAAGAATTACTTTAATTTTATTAAAATTAAAGTTTATTTAAATATAATATTTAAAAAAGTAAGTTTAAGTAATAAAAATAAAGTAATAAGTATTAAAAAATATAAAAAAATTAATATAAATATAAAAAGACGCGTAAAGCTTTTTTAAAAATATTATAAAAAAGAATAATAAAATTATTAAAAAGGAAAAGAAAGAAAAAGAATAATAAAGTAAAAAATAATAAATAAAATATTAAGTAAAATAATTATTTACTTTTAAAAGTAAAATATAAATTACTTAATATTTACTTATTTTTATTTAAATATATTTTCTTTAAATATTTAAAGCTTTAAAATTATAATATTAATTTTTACTTTTTTATTTAAGGTCGAGCATAAGTTTTTTAAGAAAAAACGTATATAATAAGGTTAACTTTAGAAATCTATTTATTATATAATTAAGTTATTATTTACTATATTTAAGGTAGCTTTTAAGGTAATATCTTTTAAAAATAATAACGATTTTTATTATTATAACTTTCCTTTTTATTTAAATTATATTTTTTTTCTTTTTAATAAATTTATTCCTTAAATATATAATATCTTTAGTATTTATTAAATAAGTATTTCTTATATTTACCCTCCGGTATTTGCTTTATTACCCTCTTATTGTATGCTTAGTGTTTTCCCTTCTACAGTATTCGATAATTAATTAATAAAGTGAGGTAAGGATAATTATAATATCCCTTTTGCCGCTAAAGTTATTTTATTTTTATTTTTAGCTATTATAATTATTTCGTGAAAGCTTTAAATAAGTAATAAATTATTTTTATATAAGTAAAGAAATTAAATATAAGGTTTAAATAATAAGGAATTATTATTCGAAACGTTTAAGGCATATTAACTATAATTTAAATTAATCTCTAGCTTTTTAAATCCTTTTTACTCTCTTTTAAAATAAATAAATAAAGATATTAATACGTGATCTATGCTAAGCCTGCAAACCTTCCGTAAAACCCTCGACCCTCTTTATATTAGATTCTACTCCCGACAATCGACGGCTTAAATATAATATATAAGCTTACTAAAGAAAAACAAACGGAGTAGTTTTTAAGCGTTTATATTATTAAAAATCGATTAGCGAAGATTATTTCTTAATATATAATACTTATATTTAAAAAGTTGCTCTTCGATTTGAATTAATAAATAAAAATTACTTAAATATATTATTATTTTAAGTCGAGCTGTTCAAGAATTAAAAATAAGCTACTTTAGCTTAAATTAAGGAGTTTTAAAAGAAAGTTAGATTAATGCTTTATATTATAATTATATTACGCGTAAATATTACTTTTATTATTTTAAAGCTTTTTTATTTTTTAATTAATTCTTCTAGAGAGCACTTAACTGCAGTTAATTAAATAATTCGTTACTTTTTCGGTACTTATTTCTTAGTAATTATTTGTAATTATAAGCTACGCGATTCTTATTTTATAATAATATTAAATGCTTCTTTTATAAACGATATCAAAATAAAACAATCTTTTAATAAATATATTTTTATACTTTTTAAAAATTTAATCTTTTAAAAGGCAGCTTTATAAGATATAATTATTATATTTATAATATAAGTAAAGCTTCTTAATATTAAGCGCACCGATAAAGAACTTATAGTATTTTAACGATTCTTTTAAGAATTAAGCCTTAATATAAAAGCAGCTTAAATAATTTTTTATAATATTCTGCGTGTCGGTGATTCTGCATTAGGAAACCGGGATTTCCTAAACAGGGAATCTCTCGCCTAAGGGCCTGGCTGCTCTAGCGCTCGTGCTGCTCTGGGACGGCGGAACGAGTGGTCGCGACCCCTACTAGCTCCCCTTGAGACCCCACCTCGTGTATAAATCCAGTGCTGTTTCCAACTTCACCTTCTCTCGTCCTTACCTTCGCGATCATCCCATGGCTCACAAGCCGGCCCTATTACCTGCACCACGCCTCAAATTTCCCCCACCAGGCTCGGCCTGCGCTCTGATTAGCTGGTGCCCTTTGTAAGTGCCCCTTAATGTTCTCTCGCTGGCGTCACCGTCAAGAATCTGCCTTATACTGACTCTGCTCTAACCCAGATCGTTTCGGAGCTGCCGACGCTCTGCGACGCGTATACCACTGCGGCAGTGCTTCTCGTTCACCTAGAATAGATCCACGGTCGATGATGGCAAGCCACTCTTCGTGAGCACAGCATTCTTCTTTGCCGCCGCCTCCTCCCCTTAAGGAATCACCTGCGTGTCTAGTGTCTACCAGGTTTTTACAAAGGTTTCTACGAAGGTCTCGCTCTTTGTCAGGATTCAGGAGTGCCTTAAAAAGGAAGAGGAGGGCTTAAGGCAGGCGACACTTTTCCGTACAACAACGCTTTGGGAACGGAAAACCTAAGCTTAAGTAGATAACGTGGTAACACCAGGAGAGGGAAGCAATTAGAGCGAGGCCAGCCAAGTCAACTACGTATATGAACACTCAATAGGTTTTAGGAGGGTCTGGAACACCTCTTAATATCCGTATTTAGCAAACACTTTCAGCCTTAGAGACTCGAAGGATCTCAGGATACCGAGCTTACGTATTAACGTCTGGGCATAGCGTGGGTGATATAGCAGACTATTCCAGGGGAAGGCTGGCTGAGCCAGCACAGAGGGGGTCGTCCCGGAGTAACACGCCTTTTTACTAGCTAAGATGCTTTAGAGAGGTTTTACGGCGACCAGAGGTTATTGATTCAGGCAAGTCATTTCGGATCTGCGGAAGAGCTTTCACAGTATAGTAACGTACGACCCGGTTCGGTGACCCTAAGACGCCTTATAGGAGAGCCCCTGACACGAAGGCCTCCAAATACAAAGCAGATTCTCGAAATAGACTTCCTATTGGCCATCGGTGTTTCTATCTCTCCTAGCAATTGGAGACAAGGATTTGCGGCACAAAAGTGCAAATGTAGTATCTCATAGAAAGGATGGCAGTGAAGTACTGGATCAGCAGAGAAAGACCACAGATGCAGCCTATAGAGCAGGTCTTAGGAGTGTACAGGTTTACAGGTCTATAAAAGCCTCCGATCCCCCCTTTATAGTCTATTCAGTTTGCATTCTTCATCTACTGATCCGATTCCGAAGGCGCTCTATTGCGTTTACTCTATTCTCAGCATGACGGCCTTTGCTTTTGTTCACTACGATTCGAAACTACTATTAAAAACGAGCATTCGGAAATCCTCGTCTAAACTTAATAAGAATTTGGCGACTGAATTAAGCAGCGTACCAGTTGAAGCGCTGCCAGCGTTAGGAAGAGCGCCAGACGACAATGACTGGTGTCAGTAGGCTGTTGGAGATAACGTGGCCACCGTCCAAGGCGCACAGGTTTCTAAAGATAATCTAGTAGAAACTTAAGGCATGTGTTCAGAAGAAAGTCCTAAAACAACTACTTTACTCATCTGACCATACAGCAGCCTCGATAACAGAGAAGGATAGGTTTAATAATGATATCAATACTGAATTTTCATTTTTAACACGATTACTGTCATCAAACGACAAGCTCGAATCGGCGGAAGAGCGACCAGCTGTGGAGAACACTGTAGGACAGGGTAATAATTAAGGTCTAAATGACATTCTTTTTGGATCTCGTGTATCTCGAGCTGGTAGTGCCCACGGTAAGCGAGCTGAGTTCCTTAGGTAAATACACAGAATATTTACTCACGAGATTACAGATGACCTAATAATATTATATTACGATGACGAGTCGGAAGAGGATAACAATCTCGGTCCCAGACATACTCGTTACATTAGGAAAGGTGGACAACCAGGCTGTAATACCTTTAATATAGAGCACCTACCTATACATTCCACTTGTACGATCTACGAGCATAGTAATAGTAGTAATAGCATTAATAAAGCCATGCCTCATTAAACTATTAAACGATAGAGGTCCAACTCTCCTCCCTCCACCTCTACCTCACTTAATTTTATTACGTCGCTGCTTCTTCGTAATGAAGATAAGGAAGGCAATAAGGAACTTGTTAGCAATTCCGGTAAGTCAAAAGCCGACGACATTTGCTCTAAACGGCGGAAGGTTTCTACTCCACAAGGCCGTTAGAAAGTCTCTTGTAACAACCTATCGCAGTCATCTCCGCCGGTATTAGACGATAACGAAAATAGTAAAGGGGGTGATAGGACGTTTAACATTTCTCTTGACGCCAGACTTACCAGCTCTTCTAAGAGTAACACCGCTTCTGGCGTCACTTCTCCAGCCGAACTTCAAGTCTGCCCAGTGGTTGCTGATGTCGACCCGGACTGGGACGTCCGTGAGATTATTGATAAAGAGGACCTTAATGGCGTTTCGTATTACTTGGTGGATTGGCACCCCACACTACTACCTTCGCACTCACTGGGACATATAAAGGAGTTAGTAGATAAATTCGAGGCCCGTATTCGAGCACAACGCAGGGTCAGCAACAAGCGAGGCCGACTAGGATAAAAGATTAAGCAGAAAGTGAGTGTGGAAGCCAAAGAATCGAGTGGCCAGCAAGGGAAGAAACCTCGAGGGCGGCCGCGGAAGCAAACGTAGAGGAGAAGCGTTGTTTAGCACATCTTTAGCAACCAATTGTCTCAGTTCATGCAGTTTATTCAGTTACAGCCTTTAACCCCTTATCAATTTTCCTTTCTCTTTGCTCCGGTTTCGTGCGCACTCGCGGTCAGCCGAATTAACGGGCACCGCTCTACCCTTCCATATCTACCATCAGACCAAAACAAGCATTAGCTTAGTGAGTTCGCGGTGGATCTAGCGGAAGGTGATCGAAAGCAATTGTATTTTGGGGGGTACAGGGCGGTGCACAGGAAACCAGCGAAGGAAACCAGACCGCCTAACCGTGACTGAACTGGCAGAGGCAGAGTAAACTACAGCACGCCAATGCAAGCTTGGAAAACAAAAGAAGGGCAGCACCTATACACTCAGTCCAAGACAAATTGCTCTTAGAAGCGTTGACAGACACTACAGACAGGAACCATCTGTGGTGTGAATGAATTGCCTTTCATTGGTGGTAGACGATAGTAGCTCGGCTGGTTTCGTCACAGCACTGACCAGAGGATATGATCAGCTGTTGGAAGCGCTGAACGGACTTGGAAATTCGGTTGTCCCGCTGCTGACAACACAGTCCTTAGTGGATTGAACATGGACTGGGATACATAGAGCATGTCTTGGTAGTTGAATCTTGCTAGGCAATATCCGCACCTCATCCACCTTACCCACTTAACGGTGGAACTATATGTCCTCTACGGGCATCCGAGGAACTTGCCTCCCGTACTGAGTCCTGACCACCCTGAATCAGACCACGAGATGGATCTCCGGAACATCCTCCCGCCGTCCATGAAATGCCTTGATATAGATGCGCAGTGGGATTCAAGTGCTCTGGTAGATTACTCGAACGCAGAGACGAGAACAACATATGCACACCGTCAAACAGACATGCTGGTACGACTTGTCGAGGACAGCCGGCCTAAACTGCCTCATCTTTCCTACGTTAGATTCCAAAACAGCGACATATTCAGGTTTCAGGCTGATTGCCATGCAGCCAACGATACTTTGTTGAAGCGCCTTACTCATCATACTCGAGACGACGGGACTCTGGTACTATCGCCTTCGAAGAGTATCGTTCGCCCTGGAGTCCAGCCTGTGGTTCTTGAACTTACCAACTGGGGGAAGAGTGATGATTGAATCTGCTTGTGTTACGGTTGTCAATTGAGATACCCGTATGCAAGGATGAATAACCATTGATATTTGTCGATAGTTAGTCATTCATCCTAATGTAAAAAGTATAACCCTTTGCGCCCCAGAGTGCCATGGGAAGTAATACACCCACAGCGTCCTTATTCAGTCGTTGCTTCTGGAGGCTGCCTAGAGGTTTGAGTGGCGAGATTACGAAACTTGTGAATCCAAGCCGTTAAGCCTGTCCGTCAGACACTGCCAGTTTGTACTGGAACTTGAAGTTTATAAGTAGTCCGTACGATTAATGATCGCAAACTAGGTGGTACAGATTTTATAAAACCCTTAAACGGACTAGTTCCCTTGAAAATATCCAGTTTACGGACTGTCGAAATTACTGGCCCCACTGCGCCCAGTCAGCAAAGGTAATTCCTTGGCTCCTGTTTGAACTCGCCTGCCGACTCACAAGTAGCGGCTTGCTCAGCGCAAAACTTGATCTTATCGTAACCACTCTTACCTTTCCCGGCACCAGTAATGAGATCTTGATAGGTGACTTCTTGTTCCTCTGTCCAGGTATGCGAAAGTATGACATAGGGCAAGGTGTTGTGGGTTGGAGCTTAGACCAGGCTGTACTCGTCCGGCCCGACAAGCTTCAACAAACGCATGATGGGCTTAGCAGGTTGTAGGTTGAAAGCAAAGGGCTAGCCGCCACCTGAAAGGACGAGGCTGAGCAGGGCTCACGTGCAGCGCGGCATGCATAAGAGAGGTTGGGCAGAGAGAATATATCGGTGTTCAGCACTTCGCCCTCTGCCTTAGGTAACAAGCTTCTTCGTATCTGTTGAAAAGGACGTTGACCAACCAAGCGATGAGCGGATGTAACAACCCCCTCCCATGTCAACTCCACCAAGAGATTTTCCTTCTTCCCCCCAAGATACGGCCAGCGCTAAAGGCCCACGTAACCAAGTATTAGGAATCCTCATCTTCGACATTCGGCTTGAGGGCAAATGCTTCTTGGAGACTACTTATTTTAGTCTGCCGCACATCCAGAAGAGTCACAGCACTAGACCAGTGCTAGTGGCCGTCGCGGCTTATTACTGGGCATCTGCACCGCCGACTGCAAAAATGAAGGTTATTCTCAGCTGTAGGAGGAGCATACTTCCCATGTAACGAAATGTCGTTGGCTAAGCTCGACAGTCAATCAGCGATGCCCACGCTCCAGTCCTTTTAATGGAGTGGAGAACATCCAGTCGCCGTGAATTCTATCCCCCCACTATTCATGCTATTAGAGTTGCGCTCAGACATGAAATAGCTGATATTTCGGCCATGTACGAAGTAGATGGTAAAGTGTAACGGTCGTGTATTTACTCGGTGTAAATACAAGAGGCTATTAGTTGATCTCAATGATCGAGAAGTAAGTGTACCACGCACGGGGTCTAACAGTTATTAAGTATAGGTAAAGATATTATTTGAAGTTAAGCACGAAGCTCTTATCTAATGGCAGACGTGCCAGTCTTATATAGGACCTTCGTAACATAAAGTTGTCGGAGGAGCTCTTAAACGTCCCTCCCGTACCCGGACTAAGCTTAAATACTGAGATTCAGCCCACAGATTGATCGAGCGAAAATAATTGGACTCTATTATAGACTCGTCGGAAGGCCGCGGTCCTCCTCACTATAGAGTGTATTTCTTCCCCCTATAAAATCCACCATCTTTCGAAGAACTGCAAGTTCTAGCTTGATTTTGATATTGTATACTAACGTTTTGACTATTACCTAGGCTACCCGTTTGTGCTTATATTAAAGGGCGATGAGACAGCAGTCCATTAGGACAAAGACCAAGTTAATAAAAAGCAATTGTAATAATATAATCCGGCTTTAACAGTGGATAATGATCTTTGCTAGCCGAGCTATCTCCCTAATGTAGATTATAGAGATGATGAACTCTTGGATGTCGAATCCTGTTACTTGTATGGATTCTATGATATTAATGCTATTTGTGAATGCTTTAAGTGTAGTAGCGCTAGATGAACCGTAGGCGAGCACTAACGTAGGGATGAGGAAGATAATAGCAGTAGTTATAATTATTTATAAAACACTACGTATGACTTTCTCGTTCGTAAGAACTAGGTGTAACCGAGACTAGAGGACAAGGCTCTGATAAACTATAAAGAGCTACTACCCGATAATAGCTAGGCTAAGATATACTCAATTGAATAGGGGAGTTTTAAAGAATAGCAATAATTGGCCAATAGTAGAAATAATAATGCCGATTGCAGCGATAAGGAGAGACTAAAAATAGGCTCCACGATATCTCTTGAAGGTAAAAAATATGATAAAAATAACTTCTAGTGAGTTCCATAAAGAAATGGTCACTAAAGCATTAAAGGCTAGAATGGTAGTATTGGTGGCGTTCTTGAAAAACTGATCAGATTCGGACCATATGATAGCTAAAAGGTTGCTTAAGACTAATATAAGATCAGATGATAGTTTGGGAAAAAGCAAGTAATCCTTCGTGCTCACCGAGGAAACAGAGACTGGAGATGGCCGCAGAGGAAAGTAAATATAAAAAGTTAGTTATCGTGGTCCCTTAGTTAAAATAAGGGGCCAAGTTTTAAAGGGCGATACTTAAACAAGCGAGCTCTTCTAAAAATGCAATTAGCTAAAGGCAACTACTAATTCAAAATTGTTATATTATTCTATCTTAAGATACGGGGGTTTAGTACTAATCTTATTAGTTGATTATATTATACACGGAATTATATCGTCCGATGAAATGCTTGTGGCTTGACCCCAGCCGCCCTCGCAAACTATATAACAAGGAACCTTGTCCCTTCGGAGTAAACCTAGCTGCATATTAGTCACTAGCTCTTGAGCTTGAAGCTCTTCTCCGACTTAATCAGCTAGACGCTAATGAGTGAGATTGAACTTTATGAACGTTATAAGGCAGGACAAGTGTCTTGCATATGCTTTTGCGGAATTCCACTAGAGGTGTAATGCCAGGAAAGAGCGCCACAACTTTTGATATTAAATCCTAAGACCTGAATAGAAGTTATTTATAATAAGATTAAGATCCTTTTCCTCTCCCCCCTCTCCTTAATTAAATCAGATTCTTTGACAGCGGGATTACCTTATTTTATTAGTAAAGATATAATTTCAGATATTAAGTCACACAAAAAACAACTATATTGATGTTAGCCTTTGTTCAAGATGATAGGGGCAGGCGGAAGCTATAAAAAAAACAATTATGCTAATGTTAGCCTTTGTTTAAGATGATAAGGGCAGGCGGAAGCCATACTAAGAACAACTTTCGGCTCCCCGGATATCCTGGAGGTCTGGTTCTGCTGGTGTCGGGAAGAAGGTTGCCTGAGAAGTCGTGCCTTGTCTTGTGGCTCCACGTACTCGGTGTTTGTTGCAGCGTCTTTCAATATCGGGGTCGTTGTCAGTGCCACTTCCCCTCGGTTTTTTGCCCACATTGCCAGCTTCCACATACTCTCTGGGCTCTTCATAGCGCTTTCGATCTGGTTTCGGTGACCTTGAAGCTTTGCGGATCACTCTTCCTTTCTGGTTTCGAGCTACACGCATAGATACAATGAAACTGATACAAAAGAGATTTATTAAAATAAAAGTGATCTGTAGAGCTACGCCTGCTCGGCTCCATGGCCCGAAGAATCGATGTCGGCGAAGGAGGTATAGATACGTGAAATGCTTTGAGACGAGGACCGACAAGTACCCCACGAATCGAACAACGTACGAGTGAAGTCGACTGAGAAGCAAGAGAGAGACGATGCCGCCTCAGTGGTTGCGCATGCTGGAATGATATCCATGATAGGGGCAGAAGACGGCAAGATATGAATCAATTTGCTGATTAGGAGTAGAGGTGGAGATGTAGGGAGAGAGGGAGAGGAAGGAGAGGAAGTGAGAGGGGAGAGGAGGAAGAGGGAAGAGAGAGAGGGAAGAGGGAGGAGGGCAAAACAATAGCAGAATCATGACTTACAATCGTGCCCTTAAATACGACTAAAGATTATGTTGGAGATTGTGATTTTCAGTGGGTATGCCTGAGACCCTGTAAAGTGGCCATGAATGTAGCATATGTCAAAATAAGCATAAATGAAGCGACAAACTAGGGGTAGATTTTGAGTTTTCCGAATGGCTTGCTAAAGTGGAGTAATACACTGTAAACAAAGTCGGACAAAAAAAATTCGACTGAAGCTCAGATAAGATCTTTCAAGGGGTGTAAGGGATAATAAGAGATCGCCAATATAGCTGTGGCAGAGGACTCGTACAAAAGCCTAAATAGAGGCTTCTCATAAACCAGGCGAAAGGGCGACGATGCGAATACAAAATTTTCTTCGGAAGTGGTTAAATTACTAATAAATAGGTGTATAATGCTACTGATCTTTTATTTTTATAGACTCATAAGCTGGTGTGGAGTTTGGGATGCTTAAAGTTAAAGTACCTGTGGCTTTTCTCGGCACGCAGGGTTTCTCGGCACGCAGGGACGGACGTTAGCTTATTGGCATACTTGGACGATATGATCGATCTGATCTTCGGATGGTCGGGAGATATTTCAAGAGCAGACGTGTCGTCCAATGAGACTACACACAGTCAGTCTTGGTCACCAGTGACATTTAGCAACCCGAGAAAAATTACTTATTGCCTGTCATCCCAAAGCACTGCGAGCGCCTTGGGTGGAACTCATGGGTTGTGGTTTGAGACGATGGGAGCCGATTTAGATTTTCCAAACACTCTTTGGGAGATGCTGAGTCAGCGGAAGCAGTTCCGAAACACCCTCTGACCTCTCCACACCTAGCGCTCCGGTCACGCTAACGCCAGTGGCCACAGCTGTCGCTGACGTATTTCATGCTCTGTCTGAACCTCGAGTGATAGCACAGTACGAACCAGAATCGGAGATGGGTCAGAACACCCTCTGAACACCCCCTTGTGAAGACTCGGATTTCTGCCACGAGCGAGCAGCTGTGCAAACATCTACGTGACCAGCATTGGCACAATCTCGCTTCTTGCGATTCCAGGTGGTGGTACATAGGAGACACATCATGCCTTCGAATACTGAAGGGGTTAGACGGCTCGAAGCTGAGTTCGCAGAAGAGTCGTATCTGAACGATATCCTCGTACTATGCTTAGACTCTGCGACCACAAAGCTCACCCACGAGCGCATACTGCGAGCTGTGCGAATGAAAACAGCCTGGGGGCTTGTTTTCCGTATCCCGCCACAAGACCAAGAGCTACTCGACTTCAAGCTTCGCATGGACGTGCTGAAGGCTAAGAACAAGCGCTTAGCAGACATAACCACTCGACTTGTTGAGTTGATACTCAGCAGTCTCGAGCCTAAGCTTGAAGAAATGATGTCTTCTCTCAACATAACCTCTCTCGATACAATCAGTACCGAGGTCGCCTATCGGTGGAACAATCCCAGTGGAGGTACAGGGTACCACCCTTCTATTGGATTCTGGTGCGGCGAATGGAATTCCGAGCATGGTTTCGAACCAGAACCTCGCAGTTTTGATGATGTTGAATCATTGAAGACACATTTGCGAGGTACAAAAACAGCTTCCCCATGGGTATCCATGACCCACATTCCGGGACAGATGCTCGAAATTCTGAAACAAACTTGGGGCGATGACGCCTTGGATCAAAAACGCCAGGTCTATATAGTTGACTTCCGGAAGCTTAAGTTGTTTAATCCACCTGCTACAACCCGAGAACTTGCTACCGGAATTCCGGGCACAGAATATTACAACTACCGAAACAATCGAGAAGGCCTCAAAGGGATTTCGAACCATCACTGGCTTGTCCAACAATGGATTCCAGCGTGTTGCATATTAGGCTCAGTGACTGTTGAAGTTTTTCGGGGGGTTCTTTCCGATCATGGTATCAAATACAGTGAGTCTAGCAACCTTGACGAGGTATTCAAGTGCTGATGTGTTTATAGTACCTTCGCATGACCGTAAACTCGGGCAGGACTGGGTGAACACTAAAACGCTTACCGTGAACATATGGGAGATACATTTTGCAAAATTTCAGGCAACAAGATCTGGCACGCAATCTTTGACAGCATAGTACTAGTTCATGATTCTGAAAGCGTTCATTCTCCTGTCAGTGTGAGGAGAAATGCTGGCGCAGCATTCTTGACTTAGGACACAGGTAGATAGATAAATGGAAAATTGTCCAAAGGGGGAATCTAGCAGTTGCTCTTGCTCCCTTCATCTGTGACATTCAATCTGATTATGGCGACACCATAGTCGACCAATGTCAGTAGGAGCTTCTAGACACGTACCATTACCAGAAGCAAGTTTTTAGAAGTATATCATGTCTGGAAGGAGAAGGCTTCTAGAAGCGAAATTCAAAAAGGTGATCGGCATAGACATCTCCCCCACTCAGCCCACTTTCGTCCCTCCGAATCTCAAGTTTGAGCTCGACGATGCTCAGCTCGAGTGGACTTACTAACTAAACAGTTTCGAGTACATCTATGTGCGCTGCCTACTTGGCGCAATCCAAGACTGGGCACACCTCTACCGTGAGATTTACAAGTAAGTTTGCCCTTATAAGACTTAAACACGCCTATGCTCAAAGAAAGTGTTTAGATGCACTAAGCCCGAGGGATATATTGAATATCTCGAAATTTCAATTATATTTAAATCCGAAGACGGCTCTGTGACAGAAGACTACTTTATGGCGCAATGGTCTAAGACGCTCCTTGACGCTGCCGAGCGGCTCGGCAAAACCTTCGCTATCTACGACTTCAATCGCGAGATGATTACTAATATAGGCTTCGTTGATGTTGTGGAGAAGAAGTTTAAGGTTTTGGTTGGCAGATGGCCGAGTGATCCGAAGATAAAAGAGTTGGGACAGTGGAATATGTTGTTTTGCCTTAAGGGGTTGGAGAGCTGGAGTTTGTATTTGCTGAGTATAGTTTTGAAGGTATATGGTGTTCGAAATTCGGAGGGAAGATGTTATAACGGGACGGTGTATTAACGCGAAGCAGTGGTTGTACGAGGAAATCTAGGCGTATATTATAACGATGCGTAAGTAGATTTTAAACCGGAAGAATTACGCTTATTATGATATGTACGTCCTGCCCTTTTAGCTTCTTCTTTACGTTGAGGACTTATTGACGCGGAGTAGTAATGTTGTCTATGGACGGAAACTAGGGGAACTTTTAATATAATTGCTTGACGACTGAAGACGAGTTGTTACTTTATGATATTTGTTATTTGGAGAATTATAAGTAAGGACTGTTGTGTTAGAGCCTTGGCGTGTAGAGCGCGTTATTAGACATTCGATATCACTTGTTTATTTGTGTTTACTTTCCCTTTTTGTAGGTTTTAGGGCACTAGCGTGCGTAATGCGCGTTATTAGTGTTTATTTATTTATTTATTTATTTATTTATACTCGGTTTTAGCTGTCTACCGTAGGACTGCTATGCCGGCATGGTCTAGCTTCGGCGTTAGTTGCCGAAGTGCGCGTTACCGCATTCGGTAATTCGCACTTTACTTTATTACTTTGTAGTGACTAGCAACCTCTTTTACTGGACGGTCTGGCTCTTATTTACGACTATTTATATAGGCGTTAAGTAGGAGTGCTTTGCTTTATTTTTTAATAGTGTATTAGGCTCTTTGGCTGCCGCTTCTGCTAGCTATTTTGTGTCCTTATACTTTTAGTCTCTTCCTAGCGCTTTACTTTGTCTTTTTGCTTTATAGCGCAACTCCGAAACTGCTTAAGGAGGTACGTTTGTTTTATAAATTTGATTGCCTTTGTGACTAGTTTTGGCTCGTTTAAGATTGCTTTTAGGTTTATTCGTCCTCCCCTCTTAAATACCTTTCGCCGTACGTCGTTATATATCCGATACCTTAGTAAGATGTAGTCCATAGTTTGCCGTCTTTCGCCGCAATAGCATTTGGAGCCGTTGACTTCCGGTACTTTTCTCTTTTATAAGAAGTCTTTTAGCTTAATTTTCTTTATACGTATTTAGATGAGTAAAACACTTTGCTACTTCTTTAGTCTATAGTGTAGTCGTAGGATCTTATGTAATGGCTATAAGGTATGTTTAAATGTGGTTCTTCTTTTCGTTTTCACTTTTTAACCGTTTGTTTATTCGGCTTTTGTCTACTTCTTGGCCTAGGTCTTTAAGGTTGCTTGTAAATGATATGTCTTTGTTTATATGGCGTTCTCGTTTCCTTGGCTAGCTCTTGCATTTTGTTTGGCTGCTCTCTTGGCCGCTCTGTCTACGGCTTCGTTTCCTAAGATGCCCGTGTGGGCTGGCACTTATTTTAACTCGACTCGCGGCCTACGATTTCCTTGGAGTTTGTTTATGAGTTGTATTGCGTTAGCTGTGATGTACGCACCTAATTTGCCTATAAGGTTTTGAAATATCTGGATAGCTGCCTGGTTGTCTATGAAGATAATTAGTCTGTCTCTTTTGTTTCTTCTTTATGCGTCTTCGTCTGCAATCTGAAGGCTAACCTGATGCCTTGTAGTTCTGCGGCATATACTATTGAGCTTCCACTATCTCCCATATGTGCTAGCTTTATGCATCTGGTTATAGGTGACACTGCTGCGGCTCCCACGCGATTATTAATTCCGCTATCGTTAGTATAGACGAAGAGGCTATTCGAGGGGTGTTTAAGGAACTCCTCGTGTTGAGTTCTGGCCATTTCCGAGCATGATGCAATCCTTATATGCGGCCCTTGCCACCATGGTAGTATAAGGTAGGGTGGGATAACTTTTTGCTCCTTGATCGTCGCTCCTCGACGCTGAGGAAGTCGCTTATATATGCGTTTAAGAGGACTTAGGTAGGGATTTTGTCTCCTTTACTTCTAGCCGCCCTACTATTTTGTTCTATGCCTTTGCTCTTAAAAAAAGAAAAGGTGGGGAAGAGGTTGAGTAAAAAGATGGTTATAAGAGAGTGCTATAGATAATGCTCTAACAGTTTTACTACCGCCTCGTGCCCGTACTCCGCGGCCCATGACAGCGGCGTTCGTTTATTATCGTCATCCAGGTCCACGTCGGCGCCCTTCTCTAGCAGCTGCTTTACTACGGTCTCATGCCCCATCCTTGCGGCCTATAACAGCGGCGTTCGAGCATGGATGTTCTTTGGGTTAGCGTCGGCCTTTTTCTCATATAGCAGCCATATCACATCCTTATGCCCACGAGATGCCGATTTAAGAAGGATTTCGTTCAGGTTTAAGCACTAAGCGTTTAGTTTCTTCAGCTGGCGAAGTAAAACTATTTATGTATTACGTCGCGCCAAGATAGGCAGTATATTAATATTTACAGCTACTTCTGTAAGGAATATATTCTAACGTTTTATAAAAAAGGTAAATTAGCTGCGAATAAACCAGGCATCATCGTGCTATCAACGATATAAGAGATTTACTCACTACAGACAAGTAGCCAGCTATTTAGGTCCTTGCGTAGGATATCCTTAACTGGCCAGGACGAGAGCAACTTAAGGCTTAGGATATGTAATATATATTATTAGGGAGGCTTGCTAGCGCCATGATAGTATTATCCTAGTGAGTCGAATCTGCGCTGTTCTTGGGTGATAGGTCCTTTATATCTTAGAGATTGGACTTTGCGAAAAGGAAATGAGGTGTTAATTACCTCTTGCTGTTATTTATAATGCCGTCTAATTTAATCATGATAGGTGTTGAATAAAATAAAAAGGGGAACGCGTGTTAAAGGGGGATTTGTTGAAATACGGCGTACTGTTTTGACCTCCTTGGCACTCCCTTAGTGTGAGCACGAGACTGTGTCATATGATGATTGATATATTTGTCTCCTTTGTTGTCTATGGCTGCTTACTGCTGTTTATTGCTGCTTATTACTTATAGATATATATAAGCGTCTAGAACTACAGTCTAAGAACAGTAACTCTTCTGCTATTAATTTATTAAAATGATTAGTGATTTGACCCGTGACCTACTCTACTAACAGGATTAGAGGCCTGAAGGCTAGTACGAATGTATAAAATAAGTCATATAAGTTATGAGTTTATGCGCAACTTGCACTTGACTTAAAAGAATAGATATTATCGTAGTATTAATATAGATCTGTCTATAGTCACAGCTTCATTAAGCACGCTGACCTAGATGCTAATAATAAAGGCGCGCAACGTCGCGAACGTTGTTGACGTCCCTACTTCCCTATTAACCTAAACACTGTCGTCGACTAAGTTACCTTACGAGCAGCGATATCGACACGCATTTCGTAGATCTATACAGCGCCTATCGGCGGGCATGGTTTTGAGACTGCCCAAATGTCAGAAGCAATTAGCTTTACGAGTCTAATTCCTGCCTGCATCTCCTCGAGACGGCGGTGCATACATATATAAACAGAACGTCACGATTTGGCGTGAGTAGAGAACGGAACAAGTAGGAAGATAAAGAATCGAACCTGTAGAGTCTAAGTCCAGAACAGAATAGTATTACGAACCTGAAATTAGTAGTCTGTGCGCTATAGGGCATTATTAGCGCCTTACTAAACGGTGTAAGAAGCGAAACCGACGAGTATTATTTCTAAAGTTTAAAGCAATTAAAACACCTATTCTTACTATAACTTTATATAACGCGATAAGTTAATCGTAGATGAGCTTCGGTCAAATAAAATTATTACTTTTATAATAATAATAATTTTGGTCGACGAAGTAAGTGCAAATGCCTTGTAGCGTATAGATTACTGATTTCAGGTTCGTTACGGTAGGAACAAGGAAGCTTTGGGGGCGTGAATTATCTAGACGAGATATGTTATTTGAGTTCCTCGTTCGCAATATTATTATATTAGGTGATACGGTAATGTCGGGGTATGGTGGTTTATTTGGGCATATGTTCAGTTTTACGCAGGTGCAGGCCCAAAGTTTTGTCTCACCGCTTTCATTCTGCCCAGTTATTTTAGAATGGCAGAACCAGGCGGTGAGACAAAACTTTGGGCCTGCACCTGCGTAAGTGATTGCTTGTCCTCTGAATTGATTTCGTAGGCCAGTAGTCCCAGAGATGTATATAAGGCGTCTGTTTATTTTAAGTATATCTTAAAGCGGTGTTCATTGGCCATTAGGACTCGCCAGGATGCGGACCCGCGATCCGCTTCTACTAGACCCTAACAGCCAGTGAGGCGCTGCGCGTCTTCTCCGCGGGGTGCTTTCCGTATAAAAGGGGCAGTCTGTGGGTGTTATTCTTTTGGAGGCGGTCTCCATAGAGTATTAAATCATCTCTGTTTTGATCGAGATTATACTAAACGTATTTCTTTTCTGACCGACCAAGTCATTCTCGGAGCTCTCTTCCCCTTCTATTGCAGTTCTCTTCGCACGGGGGAACACCATCGTTTTCGAATCTCAAAAACCGATCTAAACAAGAGTAAGTACGATCACTGGATTGTCCTGTTTTAATATAACCCTTCCGCATATGCCTTAAGACTTATATATTCTAACGAGTGTATTAATATTAGCGATTAGCTTGCTACTATAATTTATATGTCCTTAGATAGCACTTTGCCTCCTGAAACGCGGGACTCACTACTACAACTGTCAAGTCCCTCACCTCCTTGCTACCCAGTACTTACTGATTATTTATGAAAAGGCATTTAACCCCGATAGCCTTCGACGCCTAAATCTTATACTTCTATCCAACCGAAAGACCTTTCAGGCCTCCCAAAAATTACAGCTAGACCTTAAGAAACCATGCAGTTGCTACAGATTAACTGCACGGCTTACCCTTAAAATGCCCCCCGCCTTAGAAACCACTTAAGACATAGGATTATATTAGCATTACGGATATTACGAAGATTATGCTAGAGTATCTAAAGGAAGAGCAGGTGGATATTACGGATATAGAATTAAGTGCGTGTGAAAGGGTTGAGATAAAGAAGCAGTTCTAGGCATTGACTGCTTTAAGGGGCTTAATAGGAAGGTAGCGACGTCGCCTTGTTTAAGGGATGAGCAAAAGAGTCTATTATACGAGTAAATTTCGTAATTTAAAGAGTAAGCTTTAAAGAGGAAACTTACTTATTGTCAAATAGAGCTATCTCATTTTATTATTAGCTGGCGTAAATGAGAAAGGTATTTGTAGATCTTCAACGCCTTGTCTACCGGCGAAAGAGTCTGGGAAATTCTATAACTCAAGAATGATGTTGATTTTACCTGACATTAGAGACATTCGGCCACGGGAAGTGCCCAAAACTTTATCTTAGTCGTGATCTTAATCCGACGGCTAAAGACCGATTCCATAGATGTTCATCCCTTGCGATTCGTTATATCCCTATATATTAAGTATAAGCTTGTACTTGACTGGGGGCTTCGTAAACTCTAAAAACTAGGTGAACTTTAATTTTGGGTCGCACGACAGATAACGGCATGTTATTGTGGGTTTTAAAAACAGCTATTTAATAAGCTGACTGTTTACTCCTCCAGAACTGCGAGTTAAGATCTCGAGTCATGAAAATGGCATCTGATCACTTTAATATTTAAGGATAAACGGCTGGGGTTAAACCAAAACTGTTTATTACGCCGCATTTCCTTTTTGTGTTATTCTCTAGTCTATATTGCGTTACGGATATTGCCTCGGGCATTATTGGTCGGCCCTGCCAGAAACCTATATTAATTTCTCAGTCCGATTTACTACGGAATAACTTAAATCCTATAAGCCTGGCTTAGGTTATACTAATACTATGACTATCGATTTTAAGAGTAATAACAGCGAGGTGAGATACGGCAATATTAGCAACTGGAACTGGTGGCCGAGAATCGTAGCAATTGGTGAGATATGGCTGATTGCGCCGCGGAGATGCACTAAACTCCTTTAGCCTTGCTTGATTATACAAGAGGAGCAGTCTGTGAGCCTTGGTCTTTTTGGAGGCTATCTGCATACCGCTTCCGTGTCCACTTTAATATTCCATTGGTTCGAGACGGACTTGGCTGCATTATCCTTGTTATCTTTTAGTCACTATTACCAGTGGTTTTGCTGTCGCCTTTTCTGTTCCTAAATTAAAGGTGAGGTTAGTCTTCCACGGCATTAAAGTCATAACGGCGGCCAGGGTCAATTTCGACCCTAGTATAGTACAGTAAGTACTAGTTTTCGCGAATCCCAGTTCTCGTGACCATCGAAGACTCCCCAGGCGAAGAACTCCTGTCTTGAGCTTATAATAAGCAGTTCCGTTACGTCTTGCTTCGCCTAATTAGCTAAATATGCCAAATATATCAAGAAAATTTTAGGGGCTAAGCAGACTTAATCGCGTATAGGATTTAAGGTCAATCTTTAGAGGAGAATTTTAATATTGCAATCGCTTATATAACGCTATAAAAGGATCCCCTTTACGTGCATATACATGTGATGGACCTCGGATTCGGACAGTGAATACTCATGTAAAGCCATGAGATATTAGGGTGTTATCAAGGCAAAATACTTGGGGTGGGCGAGACCCACTTATAACCCCCTTCCGTACAACGCTTCCCCGATGGCTTTCCCCGCGAATTGCTTTTGAGTCGAACCACTTGAACTACTTGGTAGTATGGGTAAATAATGTATATTCGATATCTGTGCACTTTGCCACGGCCTTACTTATTTAGGAAGCAAAATACCTCTTGAGCTTCAGGATATGGTCTTCAAGCTGGTAAATACCGTTAGATTATTCTCTTTCACTTCTCGGTTAGCATAACACAGAGCAGAAGGCCAGATTCGGAACGTGAGTACAAATCAGATGCTGTCGACGAAGAGGTGGACCGATGTGGGTAAGGAAGTCGATAGAGCTGAGAATAGTGATTTGTTTGGACTAGTGAGTTGAGGCAGCTGCGGAGTGGATCGACATGGAGAGGAGGTTGATGCAGCTAAAGAGGTTGTATTTCTTTCCCTCGGTGAGCTAATGTTCCTTGAGTAGCTGCTTCTGTAGGATTTCCACTTCTTCCTTATCGATTAAAGCATGCCGGAAAAGCTATTTGCTCAAGATGAAAGGGTTCCATGACCCAGTCTGAAGTATCTTGCCACCATCTCACATTTGCGACGAGCCATGAAATTTGGGTCACCACGGAGGCCGTCGAAGAAAGCCTTTTGGGTCGATAGTAGTCCAGAATCCAGCCGGGCGTACTCGAAAACAAGCCTCATGGGAAGGTCGGGGAGCAGTGTGGCTCACTTGATTGGCCTAGGAATTGGTGCAGGTAGCGCCACAACTTCTTCCTCTGGGCAGAAAAGAAAAAGAGATGAAAGACTTGATGGTGGTAGCAGACTGAAGAGGTCCAAATCCGACGGTAGTCATGCCAGCGCGTCAAATGTGCGCAAAGAAGACCAGCTAGACGCAATCGGCGCTCCAAGTATTCAAGAAACAGTGGCAAAGGAGCTGGACGGCATGCCGAGTGGGGCTCGTCACCGGACTGGCACTATGCAATTCATGGCGATCGAGGTTCTTGAAGGCAAAGGTCACACATATCGGCACGACCTCGAGTCATTTTTTTACGTCTTCGTATGGATGTGCATTCGATATGGCTACGAAGGTACGGGCGGGCAAAAACCCAACAAGGTGATGAGACCGAAGACAAATATACTGCGAGGTTGGTATACTGGGGTATATACAGAAATTGCGAATACAAAGCATGGCCACATGGACAAAAATAGATTTGAGAACGTCATCGTGGAGTTTGCGCCGAAATTCGAGAACCTCAAACCGTTGGCTCGCGAGCTCCGACATGTTCTTTTTCCAATCAGGGACGGAGCGATCTTTACAGGCACATTCCACGACCATGATATAATGTACGATGAGATGATCAATGCATTCAACGGGGCGATCAGCCACTTGGGACGGGTGTAACAGGCAAATTCATATGCACGGCAACGAGGACTGACCTTCAGCATCGTGTGGCGTTTGGTACTTTTTGTTTTTTGAAATGTTTATTTTAGGGGTCTGGGGAAACTGTACAATACAATGATACCAGGGATGTCAACGAACGCGCGACTTATTGTATAATACATCAATTGTTTCCCAAAAATACGATGCGCCTCATGTCTGCCTCCGATGACAACCTCTCCATTTTCTTCTGATATTCCACCATGCATCTGACCCCCCTGATTTCGCCTCGCTTTGAACGCCGCTTCCCCTCGACCGTACCTGCTCCCGCGAAGCGACTGACCGGCAGAGGGATAAGGTCCCTTTGATATTCGTCCCGGCAGATACCAAGGGGCAAGTAGGCACATAGAGCTTGAGCTACCGCCTCTCCACCTGCGCGAGGAAGCCTATTCGTCTCTGGGCCGAATCATATTCCAGCGCGTGCGTATTGCAGCATGAGTTCTGCCTGGGAACTTGGGGAAGATCCACTTCCAAGGCTTCTCCTCCTTCATGTATGCCAGCAAGCGCTGCTCGTCTAGGTCTTCCCATGCAACATTCTTCCTCGTGCTTGAACATCCCTGCTCGCCCGCGCTTGAGCATCCGTCATCGTCGCTGCTAGACTCGGAATCGCTGTCGCTCAAACCACCATCGTCGTCGCCGAGTGACGGCTTGCTCCTTCGCGATGCAAGAGCCGCGGCATCAACAGCTCTGCCCTCCTGAGGTAGGGTACGCGTAGAATCGACGTGGTCACGGCTTGACCCCGGGGTAGTCGACAAAGTCGTGCCACCGAAAGTGGGGCCTGACGGTGCATGCCGACTGAAGCCACTCAAGAGATACGAATATTGCTCAATCGGCTTGATAGTGAAGTCGTCAATCTTCCCCACGTGGCCGGGGCTCGCGATGAGTCGGATAGCCTGGCCGAGAGAGATTCCTCGCCCGTCATAACTGTCCCAGATCGTCGCCGTGAAGCAGCAGCAGTGTGGAGTACGGACGGAACGTGATCTCGGTCAGCGTGGGTGGGGTAGGTCTGGATGATGGGCCAAGGTTAGAGTCCCAAGGGACACCGTTGTATCTATGTTTTGGGGCAAAGGCGCTGGTGAGGGCAATCGGCCCTTGGCACTCGAGCTCGTAGCGACTCTTGAACACTGGTCACGAGGAGAGTGCGACTTGGCACGTTGGCGATGAGACTTGGAGAGAGGTCTACGCTGGCGGGATGCGCTCTGCTGAAGGCGGCGCTGGCGCTTCTTGCGTGTTGGGCCATCCTGAGACGAGGGCGGCTGCTTCCGCTTGGCAGGACGCGGTTCCTCATCATCTCGGCCGAGTCGGAGCTGTCGAGCTTGTCGTCGCTGTCACGATGGCTTGGCTTCCCGCCTCGTCCTGATCGGATCTGGAGAAGGGTTGATGCTGTGAAGCGATTGCCGTCGGTGTGCCGGTCTTGGACTTCCACCAGCCCTCTCGGCCGTTACCACTGGTACCACAACATTCATCTGGTTATGCGTTGCGAAGATTGTCTGGATTTGGTCCAGGTTCGCGGCCAAGGTGTCGTATGGGGTATACGTTGTGTGGTGCAGGTTGCCCGAAAACCAAAGGATTACCCCAGCCTAGAATCGCAGTGGGCGTATATAATGAATACGAAGCCTCATGGTGATCGTAGCCGATAGGTGCCGAAGTTGTTGGATAGACCTGTCCATTGTATAAGGCGGTCGCAGGAGGTATGGGACTTGAAACTGGGATTTCTGCGTTGGAATTCAGAGCTAAAATATGCGATGGAATCGCGCCAGGCCATGTAGAATCTGGTATCCAGTCCAACTCAGACTTTGGCGTAAACGGCTTGTCTTCCAATTCCGAATATACTTGTTGCGGAGTAGAGGAATGTGAAGCTATTTGTGTTCTCAGCCTTTCGATATCGGATTCCAGTTCCTGGTTCCTCTTCAGCACCGTCTCTATACTGCTTGATCGACCGCCGGCTTCCAATTCCTTTACCTTCTTCTCCAGGGTCTCAATATGCTCCTTGGTTCGTTGCCTAATATTCCGTTGCGCTTCTCTATCATTCGCCCGCTTTCGCGCCAATTGGGCTTTGCTCAAATATTTGACAGATCTTTTCCCGCCACGGGAACCTATGAGACCCTCTAAGCGGAGGTTCTGTTCATAAAGTGGTCTCATCACTCACCTTTCTTCCTAGGCTCTTCCATCTCCACTGCCGGGCTGCATGAACTTCGTGAACCCATTGCCCCTGGGGTTGATGTGCCGGTCATTATATAGTTATGAACTTTACAATAGTCATGTAAAGGGGGGCTGTTATGAGTGAGGTCTATCGATGTGGATCTGCGGATCGCAGGGACAGGCAGGCAAAGAGGAGTAGGATCCGTGTTTATATTGGGAAAGAGTTCCAAGCTGATGCTTTTGAAACGGATCGCGGGGTGGATTAACTGTATCTTCGTCGTGGTGGATATTTCCCGTCGAATGTCGGGGTTTCCGGACCTAGTAGGGATGATGGAATGCCAGGGACTGATTTAGGACAAGATATCACGATGGTCTAGGGCAAGGATGTGATTTCGGTGATGCGTGCGAGGCGTGCCGCTTTCTTCGGGATCGACCCGCAGCGAATCAGCCTGTGCGCCTTCCACGAAGGGTCACCTCCAATGCCGTATCCACTTTTTCCTTCTCGAACAAATGGAAGTATTTAGTGCCTCTAGCGTCTTGAGGCGCATGATGCCAAACAAATTCAAGTACTACTACTTTCGTACAAGCCCAAACAATCTGACCTTTTGTGTCTAAGCTTCGCAGATCTATTAAACCTAATATAGTAAAGAAGGAAAACTTCGAGGTTCTATTGGATATTCCACCCTCTTTTAGTAAAACATTCGAGAGTGCACAGACACAAAAGGTTAGATTATTTGGACCCGTACGAAAGTATGCAGCCAAGATCGTGGGCCTATCTGAACACTTTCGTTAATACGCGATTATCCTAGCGCTCATCTGAACCCGCCCTCTGGCCCACTTCTTGGCTTTCCTTCCCCAGATCGACAATATTCTTGAATTCTCATCCGAATCCCGTACTGTAAATAGCTTCTCATGTTTCTAATTACTATGCAACGTGCTGAGACAAAAGCACCGTAAGCACCGTCTAATGACGCTATTTGAATCCTTACATGGCAGATGAGCGGGGTGGTGTGGCATGAGAGTGAGGAAGGGGAAGCCACAACCTGGCAAATGCCTGGTAGCTGTGGATGATGCAGATGAGAGATCTTCCCTGTCTCGATATTTCCCATCTTGGCACTAGTGGTCACGTGTTGTCATCCAACAAGCATTACTGTAGTGGCACAACGGCTTTTAGGTAGCGAGAACAGCGCGGGCTGCGGCGAGTGTCGGACAATTTGAGAGAGCCGAGGGAGAAGGGCATTTCCAAACCCGTGGCCATTAAAAGTGGCGTTTGGACGTTAGCTGAAGTCAAGAGTCAAACAAGGTCCAATCAGGCCATATAATGGATGGGATTAAAATCAAGTAACCCCCGTAGTGGACTGACCTAGGTGGTGCAACAAGGCCCATAAATCTCACATACTTCACTAATACAAAATCTGGATGTTGTGGTTCTCAGTTTTCGACATTGGGGTTGATTTGAATGCTTGGCAGCGGGGATTCCTACGAAGGGACCATTACTGACTCTCAATCCGAAGTTTGATTGCCCGAGATGGTCCGGCACTCGCCGCAGCCCTTGGGGTTCCCTCCACCTAAAAGCCACGTTGTGCCACTAAGTAATATTTTTGCGGGATTTGCCAGAGGGATAGAATGACAGCAATCGCGCACTTCTTTCCCCTGGGTGCTGCCCACGAAGAAATACCTCAAGCCAAATCTGCTCGAGCATGCGCCTCTTTACCATCCTTGTGGCAAGATTGCCAACCCGCGATACAGGAGATCGGCGATCGTACCGATGATGCTAGGAGTTTGGGCAAGTGATTGGTCGGACCACCTAAGCACGACCACTCTATCACGCTGTTACGAAAGGGGTGGACTGTGGGTTTCGTACACCCCCAAGTATTCTGTCTTACTTCGTAACATTCAAGGGAATTTATGGAGAAAATTCTAGAATTTCACACTGTTGATTGGAAGAATAACCTTACAGCCCTACAAGGGTGTACGAGACCCACTTGAAACCCCCTTTCGTACATAAGAGATTTAAACGCAACAGGAGGATTCAAAAAAAGCGAGAAAACCAGACTATAGAGAAGAAAGGAAACATTGATAAAGAAAGCCTTCGAAATTGGAGAGTTTGATGGTATCGACGTAGCTGTGATCATTTGCAAGCATGGCCGATATACTACATTCAAATCTACAGATCGGACAACATGGCCACCATCCATGGAAGAGATTGTAAGTGGTTACTTGTCTTCTAAAGCCAAGATGAGTTCTGATCTGATTCAGCAAGCTGCCTATCCTCTCCCGAAGAATTTGCTAGCAGAAGATGTGAAGAAGCGCATCTCTAGGCGTGGTAAATTATCTCCGGAAAATGATGGGCTGATTAATGATATGCCGGGCTGCCAACGAAGCTGCTGAACTTGGCTTTCAAAAACGTCCACAGCGACTCTTCCTGCGTCACTAGGCTTATCATATCACCATACCTCGAGTTTTATCCTAATATGCATGTAACTGGAATGTCGATGTTTGTCCTGCCGTGCACATCGCTGAAGCACATATGTTATGCTCGATTGGCGTGGTCTTCTAGGTTCACTCGAAGCCGTGGAATTCGTGAGGACAAGCATCGACCCGTTCGCAGCGTGGGGGGAGCAAGATGAGGTGGAAGAGGAGGAGCACTATGGCGAATGGGATGACGACGAGCTCGATTGGTTGGACACTGATACTGATAAGGATGACGAGGATGAAAGTGGACCGGAACAGAGGAAGCGGAAGGAGTTGCCAGACACCTGTTCAACTATTGCTAAGCGCCGAAAAGCGAGCCTTGAGATAATTTGATTTTTTCTTTCGCTGAGTCGTTCCTAGATTTGGCATATGCAATTTATTCTAGAGCATTTCAATCTTTTTATCTAAATAGACTCCAATTGAAGAACATGGAATTGTGAATGCCTTTAGTCGGCGGCCTGCAGGCGGGGAAGCTAAGGCCCGAAAGCTACCGGATCAGCGCTTTACTCTTTGTATTTCGAGCTACTACATCGTACTTTGGCGCCATACACACTGGAAGTGAATGTGCATGTCAAAGTTAAGCGAATACAGCGATTGAAGTTGAAGATACATCAAAAGCTTGTGGACTGAACACACCCCCCACTTCTCAAAACAATGGACGCTACCGCTGGGTAGACTCACATGCCACTGTGGGCGGGCCAACTCGGTTGGAATCGGCCATGGGTTGGGCTGTAAAGGATTCGAGAGTACCTTTGATTACCTACCTAGGTAGGTGGTTCCAGGGATTCCCCAGGCCCCGCTTAATGTACCTGCAGAACGGTACCTGAATCTTAGATCTCAGATCTCAGATCTCAGATCCCAGATTCCGATTTGAGTAGCTGCGCCAATTGTCATTAGCAGAATAAGCGCCCTATCTTGTATCCTGCATTGCTGGTGGGCTATATAACAGATTCGGAGGCTATCATATTCAGCACATCAACACATTCTTATATCAAAAATCCAAGAGTCCTTACCAAAATCCATCATTCAATATGTCATTTCCAAATATTTCTTGTTCAGTGGTGGACCGTCGCAACGGCCGACCAGTCGCTAGACTTTCAGCCATTCTTCGTTGCCTCCAGCCCCAGTTAGAACCTGCTCTGCCTAATGATTACACGAAACGCGTCCTTCAAAACAACGAGTTCAGAGCACAAACCGACTCCGACGGCTGGATACTTCAGCAATGGCGAGCGCGGGATGCTCCAGATTTGAGTCTTCTTCAACTCCTGTGGATTGGCAACCAGATCCGCGAAACAACTGTTTGGCAGATGGGATTCCTTACCACTGAGTACTTTGCACCTGCCCAGCCTCGCTACATATTCGTCGACGTCAATTTTGTTCTCCATCGAGACCGAGATTCACCACACATGTCATTGTGTCTTGACTTCGATGGCTACGGAGCTTGCCTTGAGCCTTTCGAGGAAGTTCAGCGACGCACTCAGCAAGCCAAATTCTCACAAAAGCAACAGAAAGCTCTGATGGAACCCTCTCCGAACGAATCGTATCCAGACCAGTCAGCATACAAACGTCCCCGGGCAGAACATTCAAAGCAGAAGATCCTCCAGGCCCGTCGCCGCAGGTCGCAGTACACTGGAGACTCTCGTGGGCAGCAGTCGATGCTCAGATGTCAAACCGCTGATATAAGCAAGCCAAATGATACGACTTCTGGCCCCTTTGACAACATCAGCCCAATTACATGCAGTGCTCGAGTACTTTTCTTCTTTAGCACACGTATATATGTCTAGTATGAGCTTTGAACCAGGTTCGAGGCGCTACGAATTGTTGCTGAATTCTTGATCTGATCGCTGTTCTAGATCGACTATGTCATACAACACCCCCCCCCCCCCCCCGCAACATCTGGAAAGAAAAGAAACCCAATAATCTCGATACCATTGACTTGGATGCTTCATCTGAAATTCTCGACAATGAGAGAATGTGCCAGTACTTCAACATCTACCATCTTCGTCTCTCGACGGTTGAATTGGAAGAAGACGGGAGGCCAACACTTTCCGGCGTGTACCGTAGCACAAACGGCTCGCTGTTCGTAGAGAGCCAGTCCGTATCCTTCGTCTCATTCCCATAAATCTTCAACGCCCTGAGACGGAACTTATACTCGCCAGCCGGTATGAAAGTGTTATTTTGTACAATTCCATCCAGAGGCAAGAAAAACCCCGGGAAGTCGGCATTCGAAAACGAATCTATCTTGGTGAACAGATCACCATCCGCCTTCAAGATATCAATCTTGAAAGTGTGGACCGGAACTGCGGAATCAATCTCGACGATCAAAGCTGGCCATGCACCATCTGCATAGCTACTGTTAGAGCCGCGGTAAGTAATGTTGAAGACATGGGATCCTGGTTCCGAGATAGCGGTTATTTCGCCATCGGTGCTGTTGTATGTGCCCAGTACCGATCCGGTAATGTTGATAGGAGTATCGTACAATGAGGTCGCGATGCCGCTGTAGGGTACCGTGACGGTCTGCGTGCCATCCGTAGAGTTCAAAGCGATGTACCCTCCATAGAACGGGAGTCGCTTGCTGTCCAGATTGGGGAGCTTGGTGACCGTAACTGTAATGGTGGATTCCTGACCAGGGGAAATGGTCACCTTGGATGGAGTTATCTTGAGTGTGGCGTAAGCCGCTTGAAGACTGTTCGATACCTCGCGACTTTCGTCATCAGAGGCTGTGTATACATCGTTGGATGAAATCCCAAGACCAGATGCTGCGCCTATGTGAGAAAGCCTAGGGTGCGTTCGTGTCAGAATCCAACATGTATAGTTCCAAATTCGGAAGGAAGGGTTAACATACTTGTAAGTTTGAGCGGTAAGTCCAATGTTCTTGACTTTAAACGAAAGAGATTTTGGCTGATTAGCCGTGTCATTGAAGGAAAGATTTGGCACATCAACAATGGTCGTTGTGTGCAAAGCTCGGTACGCATCCATAAGCCCACCTCCCTGCTGGAAAACTGGTGCGAGGAAATCATACACTTTTGTCGAGTTATCGTTGTACGGCATTGGGTTTCCAGTGGTGGCTAGAACATTCCGAATCGTTGCCGAGTCCCAGTCAGGATGTTTTTGCATCAACAGTGCAGCCACTCCAGCTGCAAACGGCGCACTCATGGACGTCCCGGAAATCTGACCAAACCCTCCGAGCCTTCTGGGATATGTTGAGAGGATTTGTCCACCTGGAGCAGAAATTGTAGGGAACGATCTGCCATCCAATGTCGGGCCCCAGCTGCTGAAGCCGGCCATTCGACCACCAGAAATATCATTCTTCATCACGGTAACAGAGTCGCTGAAGGCGGAGGAACTCGACAAGGAGACCGTGAGGGACTTGTCTTTCTGATAAGCTGCGAAGAGATCCTTTCCTACACTTCCTGGCAAATTTCCGATACCAACAATGTTCTTTGCGGCTGAACGGAATAATGGCCCAGTGACAGGGTCGTCGGGCTGCGTAAGGTCTGGGTAGCAGTGAATATGTTAGCAAACTGGTGAACAATCTGCGGTCATGAAATGGAGCTAAAAATTTGAAACTCTAGACTGTCCTGGTGACTTACAGAAGAGAGCATATTTGGCACCAATAGAGGCAAGGTACTTTTGTGCTGCTGTACTTGAACAAGGCGATATATATGACCGACTGAGCAAGACAACGGTGGTGTTGAAATCGGGGAGCTCAAGATCGGACGGATAAGGACCGCAGCCTTTATTCAAGATATCTGACTCATCAGATGAGGCAGTCCAAAGGTTGAAGACTGGTGGGAAATCGACTTGATCTCCGAGAACCCAAGTGAGATCTGTGGTGGTATTTTTGGACGTGTAATTTCCACTCCATTCGTAGAACGGTGTTTCGGTATTGTAAACGGCACCAATTGCTGGGACGTCAATCCCTGCAGCTGGACTACCGCCAGTATAGTAACCTGCTCCGGAATTGCCTGCTGAGAATTGAAAATATGTTCCGTTTTGATTGATGCGTTGTATGACCGTGGACCATGCATCTGAACAGTCGGTCAGAATAGGTAACCAGGGTTTTCATCAAGAGTTCTCGGAGTATAAAACTTACCATCTGGATATGCTGGACCTGCACCTATTGAAGCTGTTATGACATCAACACCCCGCTCCTTTGTATATCCATTAGCTACAGAATTTGACAATGTTTTGTGCAGTAACCATCACCAGACATTACTCTAAACCTGACCAGGAAAATGAGACGAGAGTTCTTTAGAGCAACTTACATAGATTCCAATGGAAGCTTTGATTGCGACGTCGATTCTGACACCACCCTTGCATCCAAAGACCCTGTGCAGTTCAAAGGTGGCCTCGGGAGCGACTCCTAATACCCCAAATTTCGTAGGATTGGCTCCAACAATACCAAAAACATGAGTGCCATGAAAGCTGCAATCGGCATATGGGTCTCCATCTTCGACAGCTATCGCATCCGGACTATCGCCATTATAGACATCGCCGACCCAATCATAGCCGTAAGTGACCTTCTCTCCTGGCCCGATTGAATTACCGAGAGCTTCTTGCTTGTAGTCGAATCCGGTATCCATGATTGCGATTTTCATACCTTTACCCTTGAATCCTGCGGAGTGGAGCTTATCGACGCCGGTCCTGTCAGTCAGAAGTTTCGAATCAACTTTCTATTATTCTGCATGAACCATCTCCGTTGAACATGCGAGGTGCATGTCCCGGAACTAACAGTCGACACTTGATCTTGGATAGTATAAACTTACATTACGTGAGTAGATGATTCAGTTTTGTCTTGCGTGCCGACGAGTTGAGTACCCGAGTTGGAGTAGGCGTCATCGCGTCGAGATTTTGGAACGGAGTAAGAGGAAGAGCCGATTGGCGAATCCATGTGCAGAACAGTTATGGGTGACACCTTCTTCACAACCTTGAGGTTTTGGATCTTGCTCTGAATCAAATTTGCTGAGACTTCATTGCCCACACCGGAAATGCTGGCAGAAACTCCTCGGAAAATCGAAGAGGATAACTCTATGCGTGGTTTGACATCCACTTGGTCGACTTGGTCGGAACTCCCGACGGTAGCCTTGACATTGTTGAGGAGAGCAGTGGTGTCCTTCATGAAAGTGTTAGTGCTGTCTCTCCGGGATGACGTTCGTTTGAACCATAAACAAACCTGTGTCGCCCAGTCTTCCAACTCAATTAAGAAACCGTGCTTAAACTTGGACTTGTAGGCAAGCACATCGGTAGAAAGGCAAGAAGCCAATAGTAGCGAAAGAAACAGCTTCATCCTTAAAGAGAGTGGTGGATAAAAAGCTTGTAGAGTGAAAAGAGACTTGGTAGGTACATCATCCGTATATAAGTAGGACTCCAGAATTTAGCTTCCAATCATTCAAGTGACCTCAGCATTGTACCACTTTCTTTTGAGTTGGGCAAGTGTCAAGGAGAGTTTCTCGTAAATTTGGGGTCAAGAAACGTCGTTCTAAAGTTTCACAGCAATTTAAGTTTGAACAGCTCCTTGAGTAATTACAATTGCATGGCGACATACACCTCGAGACAGTTTTCCAAACTTCAACAACGGAGCTTCTGTCATGATGCCACAACATATCTTCCACAGCTTGCTGAGTCTAGTTTTACGACCACCTCCAGGGCTGCTGAAAAATTTGTACTCTTCCACACTTCAAAAGCCCGGGGAATAAGCTGGAGATTCGGACGAACCGGATCTTAGGTTAATATTTGGATCGTTTATTCATAGGCGAGACAGGAAGTTAGTTTGATTGCATAAAACCTTAACCTTAAACACGGGTTTTGCTTACCCACAATCAACGCATCTCCCCCTTCCGATGCAGGCTCGGTACTCAAAGTTAATCAAGTGAGCTTGTCTTTCACATCTGAGCGAAGCCTGAAACTTTTGGAACGATGATCTCAATCTTTCAAGGCCTTACTTCTGACTTTATCTTTCTCACCCATCCCTGCTATGACTTGTCGTGACCGTCCGAATCAGGTCCGAATTTTGATTTAAACACCGACAAAACCAACTAGAAAGCTCCCTTTCACGGACTTGCACTTTCCTCCATTGTTCAAGGGATATAAAAATACAGCGCGATTCGAAACTTCTTTTTAACTTCGTGAGCAATTTGATTCGCCTAAATTGCTGTCTTCGCTAGGACGGCGTTTGGGGCTTCGGTTATTTATACGTAAGCACTGTCATATGTGATAACCAGAATCGTGGGTAACAATCAAGGACTGGCCAGGGCTAGAGCGTCGCACAAGTTACTGGTTGTTCGGATAGTGTAGACTGCAACCAAGATAGTGAAAAAGGCATTTTACAGAAAATGACAAACGTGCTACCAGTATCTTGCTCCAACAGTACGGCAGACATAATCGGCTCCCAAGGTATAACCCTCAAAGCTGTCCATTTCAAAGGAAACACTATTTCCGAACCACACCAGAGGATGATGATGTATTTCCGCGCCAATCAAAAGCAGGAAGCTCGTTGTGGGGAGATCAAGTCCCAACCTAAAAATGCCATGCTTGTTGCACATTCCAGGGACAGGTCTGGCTACATGCTATATGTGAAACCTTTGCCAAGGTCACTCACGCCATCTGCCACTCCTGGTTTTGAGCCATCGAGCACATTTTACTGCCCCATTATCGAATGCCCGCCAATACTAGCCGGTTCACCTCCTGTTTCGCTTGGGACTCGCTTACAGTCGGGGAAAGCGAATGTCACCGGAAAGCGAACGTATCACTCCTCGCATTAACTTTAGGCATTTAATTTTAGTGTATTCCCTACCAAAACTAGTGACTTTGGATAATAAACTTAATATAAAGTAATTACTTAAACTCCTAAAGATATATAATCATTTCTTGTAATAATATTATTCTTATTTGAGTTAATAACCTATCTTAAGAGAGGTAGTTTGCCTTCGCCTAACCTTCTTATATTAAAGAGAGAACCAAATAAGTATCCTAACGTAGTTCAAGCTATATTTCTTACTAAAAATGAGTATCCAAATCTTCTACAAGCTATACGAGAATGTAAGGCACGTAATCAAGAGGTTATTACTAGCCAAGAAAGCGACGATATACAAATATATCTTTAGCCTACAAAGCCTAAAGTAACCGTGTAACGACACTAGCCAAGAGAGCGGTGTAAGAGGTATATGGTAGTACTTTAGCTGAGGCTATCGAGAGCTAATAGGTCTAATACGAAAGAAACAAGAAGATATGAAGTAGTACGTTCATATGCTGAAGAGAGTAACGTGAGAGAATGAACGGGCGAGTATACTTGTAACTATATCGGTGCTAGTGTAATCAGTTTCTCCTGTGATCGGAATATCATACACTAGAGGTAATATCCCGATCCAAGTACCCCCATGCGTCAAACTTGATTTGATAACACTTGAAGTCTTCAAACTTCGGCTGTGATGCTAATTAACATGGTCCCTTGAAAACAATGTACCTTAAGAAGGCAGTTCTACCAGCTTTGAGAGCAATATTCACCTGCTTCCTTTATCCTTCGAAAGAGCAGTAGTAGCGGCCGCCCTGCAATACAAAATGTCTACTACCCTTCCCACCACCACAGCGACACTGTCTTCCAAGCTTCCCAATCCAAAAATCCACATCACAACCCACTCGCCAACAACCCGCAAATCACAACTCCAGTCCTCGACACAGAACGCCTAGTCCTTCTTCAGCGGGGAAACCGTCGGCTTCAACGTCGTCTACACCACCTCGAAATTCCCAGTCTGCTTGAACGCCGACGAGGACATGCTTGCGCACCAGCGGGTGATGCAAGCCGGCACCCTCGGCCTCGTGCAGCCCCGGGGGACGGTCTGCCGGATTGTCGATTTCGGGCCGCAGCACACGCCGCTAATGCACCGGACTCAGTCGTTGGTGGCGAGAGGCTGAGGGAGGATCTCGGTCACGCTGGCGAGGATGAGCGGTTGCTAAAGAGTGAGAATGACAGTTCGGCTGATGGCGGTCTGGGGACGAGATAATGAAGTCTAAAGCGAGGTGCGAGAAGCAGTGTTGGTTGCTAGATTACAACTATTTTGATTCCCTTAGGACGAGTACACATTCCTCATAATCCCCTTTCCCTGCTTAATATGGTGCCAGTAAGCCGTATGATTTCAGATGTCGCAATAAGCGTAAAACAATACTCGCGCTCCTCGATATTACCCTCCTACTTATTCTTTTCTGTTCGGGTTTGTCATCCTATCTGGTTCCTTATGGAGTCTGTAATCTCCTCAGGACTAAGAAGCCACCCGTCGAGAAAGTCTAGGCTCACTTGGCTCGTCCCTAGTTGCGAGAAGTCCGGGACCTCGCCTTCGGGGAAGAGGTATGGAGCTTCGGGGTCAAGGAATGGATTGAAGAGATCGAGATTTTGAGATTGTTGTAGTAGAACATAGGGATCAATCGTATCAATGGCAGTCGAGTTGGGAATGGTAGCTACGGATGGTTGATGACCTCCGACCAAGAGCGCTCGTTGGGGTGGGCTCTGTCTCAGCGGAGTGCTAGATCTAGGAACTAGACAAGCGAAGATATATTGTCAGCATTGGGAGTGGTCAAGCTTCTTCAAAGGAATACTAGACACCACTCACAATTTTGTTCCGCCAAGTCCGAAGATTGCATACCATTTCCATCATCTATCGCAAGATCATTGGCTTCTTCTCCTGGTTCTGCGACGCCATCACTCTTGCGCAACAAAATGCTATTGTGCCTTAATATTGAGTCACGTACATGAGACCCGTTGGTTTTGAATCCTTTGAGTTCTCCCACGGCGAAGTGCTTGGGTTCATTCTCCAGAGGAGTTGGATTATTCGCATGCATTTTATAGAGGTACTGGAAATGTACTTCCTACTCCGGTGTTATTTTGTTGCCCGAGTGACGGAACTACGAGTTAAAAATGAATATCAAATACATAACTTACCAGTAATGCGCTAAACTTCCAGTACTTCGCTAGAGTACGTATCATCCTGACGTTCGTTCTAACGTTGGCATGAGCTTTCGCCCTGACATTCGCCTCAGAGCACCACATAAAAGGTATTTGAATTGCGCATCCACAGTAGGCCGCATATGCCACAAAACTGGGAATAGCGCTAGACTCGTCTGAGTTCGTGAAGAAGGCCTCGAAAAGGGCGGAGGCCTCGCAAGCATGATCGTAAGAAATCTGTGCTGAGAGATTTCGTGCCGACAACCAGGTGTCATCACTCGCGCTCCACGAAAAGAGGGGGACAATGGAAGAGTGAAGAGCACAGAGACACTGGTGATAAACCGTGTGAAGGAGTAGGAGTTTGGGAAGAATACTATGAGGCGTTTCTGAGATGTTGGCAGGCGTTAGAGTGAGACAATCGGGGACCTTAGACCACCATTCCGAAATTTGGGCATCAAGTGAATGTAGTTCGGTGACTCTGGCGCTGATGCTAGACTCAGGAGATTTTATCAAGTTGACGACCGCACGCCTATATCTTCTCAGCAGTATAGCCAGGTATCGGGAGGAATATGATCGTACCAATATGTCATAACTCTAATCAATTCCGAGAAGAGGCCATAGTTGCTCTGCCCTGAATCCAAGGAAGCCATGGCACCTGCATAGAAGCCGGCTTCAAAGTCATTCTCTCCCCAAGGAAGGGTAAGCTTGAGGGTCGTCTCTGATGTGTCCTGCACTGACATGGATTGCGGGGCATGGCAATTCATGAGATAACATGCCCAGAAACGTCGGCGTCGAATTTCTGATTCTAGGAAATTCTCCTTGCCCACTCTTTCCACCCCAAGACCCAGCACCAAAGCCAATTGTATGGCATTGCCTAAAACAGATGAAAGCTTCAGTATGGTGTCCGCATCGAGAAGTAAGGATGTGCGGCTTCAGTACCATAATGTATATTAGACCTCCGCCAAGACCCTTGGCTATACCAAAAAAGGCCCAGGTTCATGAATGCTGCAATGTTGTCTTCAGTCGGGTGTTCGACTTCCTGGAAAGCAAGCTTTCCAGCCTGCTCGGCCCATTGCGTGCCGAATCCATGTTCTTTGAGGTAGTCCTGGTTCTTCACGTCGAGATGGAAACTGAAAAAGAAGAGAGGTCAATGTATTTCCATAAAAGGCGGAGCTCGAGATCACCATACATTGATGCTATTGCGCAGACACTGAGGATGACTTGGGGGCGCGCTGTACCTGCAGCAACGGCTTCCAGGAATATGCGCTTATGTAACAGCAAAGAGCCATTGTACACATCAGAATAGTACACTTCGATCAGTCTAGATACCAAGGATGCTGGTATTCCAAGATAGTAATCCTGTGATGGAGACGCCAACGACAATGAGGGGGCTGTTGGGTACCACCTGCCTCTGGCTGCTTCGTGACCAGAAGCTGAGGACGATTGTCCCTTATCCCGACCAGCGTTAGAGGTCGCCGCGGTCGATACTGATGTCGGCGGAGTTTGTATCTCGCCACGCGTGCTCTGCAATGATGAGCTCGATGTTCTCAGCACTTCAGATACGTTGGCATTATTGCCAGTATAGATGCAAATATGTCTCAAGCGCAGGCATCGTCTGCACACCGGCTTCTCACCTGAGCAGCGGACCTGTATCAATTGTGTCAATTCGCTTACTAGTGTGTCAATTCTGATGCAGATGATTCTTTCCATACCTTGTGCCCCTTGCATTGGCCACAGGCTTTCCGTGGCCTTCCCGCGGCCGATGAGGCCAGCATGAGGATGGCTTTTGTTTTCCGGTCATGGATGAGCTGGATCTGAGGGTGAAGAGGATGTGAGCAACAATAGACGATGTCGAGGAAGGGTGGTACCTATTTTCCGAGTCATCCGCGTGGGGCACGGGGCCCCGGATCGGGAAATGGAGGAGTCAAGTTCGGTAAATACCAAATAACGGGTCGGAAAATTACACGGTACTTGGGTAACCCAGACAGGTCTAATTACCAGCGCTACCAACGAGAATTTCTCCATTTTCGTGTGTCAACCACTGTAACTCACTACCTGGATCTCCCATTAATTGCAATCACGCATCATTGTTAGTTATTCCTGTTCCTTCTAAGAGGTTCGGCGTTGTTAGCTCAGCCCCTATTGCTAGCGAGGCTGAATCTGCGAATTAATATCATCTCGTTTCGATTTATCAACCTATCGCTCTTCCTATTTCTCCTTCGATATTAATGATTGCCAAGGTGACAGGAGAGGTTATCACTCACATTTCTGACAGCTTGCATCTGTTCTTTACTTCTAGACAGACCTGCAAGGCCTGCCTACCGATAACATGGTTGGAAGATATCTGATCCAAAACGCCACAGTGGTCTCCCTTGACCCTGCCATCGGCATCGTTTCTCACTGTGACGTGCTTATTGAACATGCTACCATAACTGCAGTCGCTCCAAACCTTCGCCACAGCTTGACCGCCACCGACGACCTTACGATCATCGATGCCACTGATGCCATCGTGTCTCCAGGATTCGTGGATACACACAGGCACACCTGGCAACAGCAGCTGCGGACCGTGACTTCGGATTACGTCCTGCTAGACTACATCGCCAACATCCGCAACATCTATGGCTCCTGCTACTCGCCCCGGGACGCATACCTGGGAAACTACTGCGGCGCCCTGGAGTCGATCGACAACGGCATCACGTACTTGGTTGATCACTCTCACATCATGAATTCCCCCGATCACGCGGATGCGGCCGTCAAGGGGCTACGAGACTCGAGGATCAGGGCGGTCTTCTGCTACGGGCTGTATGAGAATCCGGCCTGGGAAGGCTCGAGCTTGGAGAAAGAGCAGGAGGGCACAAGAGATCCGAGATGGAGGTGGGATGACGCTCGTCGCATCAAAGAGACGTATTTCGAGTCTAACCGACCGACCGACCTCACGCGGTTCGGGTTCGCCCCGGCAGAGCTGGAGCAAGGAACTCTGGCTGAAGCCGTCGAGCAGGTGGAGTTTGGGAGGTCGCTGGGCGCCGCGGTCATCACGGGTCATGTAGGCATGGGACGGTACGATCGCGGCGCGCAGATCGTTCGCAACTTCGAGCAGCGGCAGCTTCTCGGTCCCGATCTCCTCTTCAGCCACGGCGCGACGTTGCACGACGACGAGCTGGACGCCGTCAGGCGAGCCGGGGCCTCGTTGTCGAGCACGCCTGATACAGAGCTCCAGATGGGTATGGGCCACCCGGTAGCCTTCAAGGCGTGCCAGCGCGGCTGTGTGGCGAGCATCGGCATCGATATCGTCTCGAATAACCCGGCGGACATGTTCCAGCAGATGCGCTTGCTCCTCCAGTCTCAGCGACATCAGGACAACGAGGACAGCGCTGCGATTCTCCCGAGGGTCTCGCAGCGGTGCGAGCAGGTCCTCGAGATGGCGACCATGGGCGGCGCGAAGGCCGTGGGACTGCAGCATGTCATCGGGAGCGTCAGTACTGGCAAGAGAGCCGATCTTATCATCACCCGCTGCGATTCGACCAGGATGACGCCGGTGCATGATCCCGTGGCGGCGTTGGTTCTTTATGCAAATGCCTCTGATATCGACACGGTCTTTATCAACGGAGAGTTGGTTAAGCATAAAGGGCGTCTGATGGGAGTAGACTGGCCCGCGGTCCGTCAAGAACTTCGTGCTTCGGCTGCGGGTATCATGGAACGATCGAAGCGTGCTCCAAATAAGGAGATTAAAGCTGCTGTAGCTACTGCCTTTAGAGCGTAGGCCGGTGTCCTATTATTAGAGTTTAAGTTATCCAGGATTTTGAACTCAAGGCGGTTGTAGTATCTATTTTCTATCTTTACGTATAATCCGATAGTTAATAAATCACGAAATTGCCTTAGAGCATCACCTTTTCTGTAACTCAAAGAAGTGAACTCAGTTGGTGTGAGCTTTACCTTATCTCCCTTACATTTATTCATAAGAGACTCCTTTGGCTGCTTATGATCATGTCGTCATTACGGTTTGTGGGATGAGGAGGGTAGAAGGTTGAGAGGGGGTAGCCCACAGTAGTAGGGGAGTAGAGGTATTTTTGTGGTACACGACGTAGGGGTTGGGCATATGGTATTTCTGTCATATTTTGATGAACATGTCTAATGAAGTGTAAGACAGGCAGATAGGGCGTGAAGAGGAGCAGGATTTAGCATAGGCCATATGGCACATCTATGATGTTTGAAAGGTTCACTTCTATATTCATTTTTTCTCTCCCCAAATCATCCGATCGTTTATTCATCCCTCCAACAACCACTCTTGACATCCTCCAACATCCCCTCAATCCACCCTGGGCCATCCCCAAAACACACAACAAGACCCCCGGCCCCATTCTCTTTTATGATGTCTCACTTGCACAGAGATGTCACCATGCATGTGGTGTCTGATTCCATTTCGAATGGTTTCGGTCCTTTGATATAGGGATAATGAACCAGGCGCCGTGTGTAAGTAAAATTTGATGGATGAGTAGTTCTCGCTACAGCTTGCTATGGAAACCTGAGTTGAGATCCTCCCCTAACCTTTCGTACTTCACATGCCGAATTTCGCATCAAATGCCCCTTAAGCCATACCCTTTGAGCCATACCCGACCTAACCCCAGCCATCAGCCCAGTCCTATCAATCCTTTCCCTCCTCCTCAGACACCAACTACCCCTTCAGCCCCTCCACCCCCCCCAAAAATCCTCTGCAAACACCCCGCTGACATCCTCAATGATCGGCCCCAGCCCCCACCTCCAGCTCTTCGGAGCCATCAAAACTTCTCCTGGGAACTCGGCGATCGCGAGGGGGACGTCGATGTATTTCTGGATGGCGATGAAGTTGAATTTGGCGTCATGGGTTGCTTCATAGTAGGTGTAAATTGAGGCGCCGGGACCGAGATTGGAGTGGTAGTAGATTGAGATCCACTGTGGAGGTTGAAGATTAGCTTTTGGGTTTGGAGGGGTGCTTTTCCGGGCGATTCGGGTGAGATTTTTCGGGGAAGAGGGAGAGTTTCGGGCGCTGGGTTGGGAGAGGGGAACAGAACTTACGGTTAAGACCTCATCAGGCGTCCATGGGTAATCATTACTCCAGGTTATGAGTTTCTCATATATCCAAGCCAGAAGACCAGCTTCGGCGGTCTCTGCTCGAGACTCGCATCGTACAAACTCCGGTTTAGGCTTAGGCTAATCTGAGATATCTGCCGATAGTGGAGGTGCCGCGTTGGATGGAGCTGGTTCTTCTAAGTCATCTTCTTGATAACGTTCGAGCATGAAAAGCATGTCGCCTTCTGGGTCAAAAACGTGTAGCTCCGCCATCTCTGGCCACGTTCGATGCCAAAGTGCATCCATCTCCTCGTAATACTGTAGAATCCTGGCGTATATTTAAGACATGCTTCCACAAACTGCCGGGAGTTTGAAGGCAGCGGTCGTGTGTTAGTGAAGAAATCAGAAAGAGGATTACACATTTAAGGCGCCGTTAAGTCAGCAGCTGCGGAAGTCGGCTAAACCTCAGGCAGTTGCCAACGTGATATCGGTTCGGGAGTGCCGCTAGGAGGCACAGGAACCGAAAGGGGGAGAAAGTGCGAATCGCTTACATCCGTTCGCACTCTTTCGCACTTCCAACTCTTCACATCTATGGCATTGACTGCCCGTCATCTGCAGCACCCCGACGACCCCAAAAACCAGCTGAGAGACGCCGCATGTTACTTCAGAGCTCGAATTAGACTTGAACTCAGACGTGGACCAGGTTAAGAATCGTTCACTTCGTTGATCTACCCTCCTTGATGGTATCTTCTAATGTCTCATAGTGCAATATCTTGTCCGCTATATTGAAAGCCACCCTGCTACTTATCATGAAGTCGTGGCAGCCGTTCGAAACTGACGACTCCCACGATCAAAGCCCGCCAGTCGTGACACAAGAGACCAGCTACGGAGGTCGTCCTTTATTCCAAGCTTATGTCGAGGCAGCAGACGACTCTGGAGACGAGCAGGTCCGTGATGATTCTCAGCATCCAGCGAACCACGACGGGCAGCGTCCCCTTCATCACAACGATATAGCCAGTCAGGATGATGCCCAAGAGAAGCATTCCTCCGGAAAGACTGTCGCCTCGCCGATCCAACATCAGCTAGACCCACAGAAATACTAATCTCTAGCTCAGCAATTTCAGCTCGCCAAACCCCATCCCCTTCATCTCCTCCTGCACATACTCTACCACCCGCCTAAAAGTTACCCTCCCTCCATCACAAGCACCACTCTCAAGATGCTGAGCCAGCCCACTCACAGTCGAGAATTGCCGAACGGCCATCTTCCCTTCGCCTCTCAAGGCACGCGGGCAATGGAACCCTATCTCATCGGGTACTGATAAGGGCAAGGATGTTGATACGTGAGCATGGACGCTTGATGACAGATGTTGCTGAAGTGCGTTGGGCTTGAATGTGCGAGTACACGACAACGGGCAGAGGGTGCATTTTTGACAGCTACTCCCAGTGCGAGGCTGGAGGGTAAGCATGGAGTGGAAGTTCGTGCTATTGAGAGAGTGGATGTTGGTGTGAGGATCCCGGAGGTTGGATAGGAGTCGAGAATTCGGTCGAGGTTGGGGTGAGTATTGGACTCCGAAATTGTGATGTCGAAGTCACAGACGTATTGTCCTCCAGCAGCCACTCTGCCGTGACTCCTGAGATTATAATCCGTCCTGTATCATTCGCCGCAATAGCTGCATTCAGCCTCGTCTTCGTCATCCCTGACATACATTTCCCAGCCTCCAAATGGTGCAACTGCGCCGAGGGGCAATTGAACTGCTTTTTGCACTTCGTATCGGCTATACACTTGATATTGCTCAATGGATTATGTCGCATCGACGTCAGATGCTGTTCCAGCGCACCCCGATTCTTGAAAGTCGTTTTGCATTTCTTACACTTCGTTCCATGATTGCCTTCTTGTTGTTTTTGTTTTTTCTTCTAGGGAACAGTTGGTACAAATGCGTAATTGGTGCCAAGAAGCTAATGGTGCCATTAAACTACTGGTACAAGCCACTTGCTAGTACTACAGAACCATTTGTACTCCGGAATGGTTGGTACAAATGCGTAACTGGTACAAAGAAACAATTGGTGCTAAGAGACTATTGGTACCCTAAAATTACGGGTACAAATAAGATGTTGGTACCATAGAACTAACAATAGGAAAAAGTAGTTGGTGCAAACAAATAGTTGGCATAAAGGAACCGTGGCGGGAATCTGCCTACACGATAATAGAATAAATCCTCCACACAAATCAAGAGCATAAAGTAACAACGTCGAAGCCCGGCAGGCACTGGCATACGACGTCCTTCATAGCCTTGAATTAATCTGGGTACGCCTTAAGCTCACTACTAGCAAAAGAAAGTCTACGAGGCTATATCAGTAGCCTGCAAAACTGGCTCCGCCTTGGAACAGCCTTCCATTCTCACGCATTTGCTAGGGCCCCGCCTAATTTGGTCTCGCCCTAAAGAAAGTTGCTCGGAACAAGCAAGCAACCCCGCAATCGCATAACTGGCTATGAGTTTACTTAGGAAGCACGCTGTGAGAGTGTCATGTTAACCTACAAAGGGCAGAGAAGGAGAGAAAAGACGGGGCAAATGCAAGCTCTGTGATCATGCGCTCTTGGGTGTATCATTCAAGTACTAGGAAACGGTTCCGTGGATGCTCTCTGCGTGATTCTGGAGATGCTGCTTGTGCTGCAGCCCCATTCGACAGACCTTGCACTGGAGCCGATCCCCTTCTTTGATGTGGGCCAGATGCTTCCGCTTGAAGTGCTTTGTCAAGTCTCCCGGACTGGCAAATTTGTAAGTACGCTTTTCGAACGCCAAGCTCTGCTCCCCTAAGCAGAGGAAGCAGGTGGTGGTCCTCTTCTCGGTAAACACTAACAACATAGCGTCACTTAACGCTTGCTTCTCGGCCTGGGCGGCTGCCAGCTGGGGGCTGATCTCCTTCGACGGCATCGGACTCGTCCGTCGCGTTGACGACCTTTTACGTGGTACGGCAGCAGCTCCCCCCTCTTGGAAGTGGCAGTAGGCAGCGACTGCATCGATAGCCGCATTGCGGCGGCGGAACTCTTCTTCGATAGTTGTGCCCGGGAGCGTCATCACCGTCTCGGCCAAGCGCTTCTGGAGCGGGGGCATCTCATCGTTCTGGGTCTAAGGTGGTCTTCATGTCCTGGCTGAGCTTGAGCCCAGAAAGCTGCCGCTCGATCTCGTCGACCGGGTGTTCCAGATCCCAGCGCTCTTGAACGTGCTTGAGGAGCGCAGCTCTCAGCCGCTGCCTGGTGTTGAAGATCGCCTGGCCGATGATCCGGTACCCTGGCTGCTGTGTCGCCGTGCCCTGGAAGCGGCGCTTCCACTTCTCCCGCTCCGTAACAAGGCGGCAGACGACGGGATCCTGATTGACGGACAGGGATTCCTCGGGCGTGAGTTCTTGCGGCCGGTCAGGATCGATCCAGCGAGTCATCCGACAAGCCGCCCGCATCAGGTCGCGCTGAGGTTCGTAGCTGGAGACGATAGCTCGCGTGTCAGCGGTAACTGTCCGCCGGAGGTAGTGCTTGATAAAGGTGTCGATCTTGGCGTGTTGCATCATCATGTTCTGGAGCGCGTCGCTCACGTCACCTGTCAGTCTACGGTTAGCATATCGCACAGCGGGGTTGCGAGAAGGGGGCCACATGATACGCACCGCTCTGGTTGAAGGCGTTGCCTGCACCGTATCGGAGGCAGTACGGACGCGTGATCTGCGGGAACCCAGTGAGTACGTTGAGCCGCTTCATCCACTTTAAGAGAGTCGTATATGGCAGTGGCTGGTCGGGCGAGATCTCCCAGCCATACGGCGTCCTGATAGATTTGCGGAAGACGGGATGTCAGCCATCTCCGGCTTTAGATGCAAGGGCAGCTGCTCATAGCCAGGCGGGATATCCAGCTCACTGATCCTCTCAGCCGATGTGAGACTCGGGGCCAAGAACGCATTGTCGGCAAAGATGAGACCCAGGAGGGCGACGTGCGGACTGAGGATCAGGGACGGATCAAAGATAACCTCAGGGAGTACAAACGTATTCCTAGCTTCTATGTAAGTCGCATGTCTCGGCTAGAATGGGCGGATGGCGGGGGACGAGATAAGGCCCAAGGTCAAACTTACGCATCTTTTGTACCGAGATACTTCTTCGTAAACTCGCACGTAAACTCGATCAGGATCCGATGGGGCCCGCCACTGGGGTCCCGGAGCAGGTTCACCGCGATGTCACCATAGCGGAGCTTTAAGAGCGCTGAAGGTCGGTTTGCGGAGAATATAGCTAGCTGGCAAAAGAGGCTAGTTTGGATCCGCTGCCAGCCATGTGTATATCTCTGCTTCGTCGTAGTCAAGTTGGTCTATAGGACGCCTGCGAGATCCTCGATATACATCGCGACATTATCGCGCTTCTTCGTTGACAGGCGGTACTTCTTCGCCAGCTTCTTGAGGACCTGCGACAAATATTTCATTAGCTCTCATCTATAATGATTCGGTCTAGATTGAGCGGGCAGACAGGAAATGCTACTTACCGGATGCATGTGACGGTTCATCTTCCCTCTAATCCGAGCGCAGATGTCGACATGAGGTTGCCTTCCACCAGCTGATACAGAGACACACGCGACAGGGAAAGGGAAGGGGAGATGGGAGACAGAGAGGGTGATAGACCAACTCAAAGGAGGCCTGAAAGGAGCTACATCCAAAGGCCTACGAGACCACCAGCCTACGAGCCTGATGATGTAATGGAGAGAGTGCGACAAGCCAGACGAGAAACAGGCCAACCTTCACGTGAATCGACATTATAATGGAATTGAAATTGTATCTCTCTGGGTTTTAGATAAATAGATTAGCAAATAGACTAACGTCCATCCCTGCGTAGCGGAAAACAGTTGGATATCAAGAAGAAAACCCTACGTGGCGGAAAATTTAACAGGTACATTGACTTCAAGCATCTTAAAATCTATAAGTTACACAACGTAATATCTCTTATTTTTTTTTGGTAAGTTATATTCCGTGGCCACTCCCAGACACCCTAGATGCTTCCGACTGAGAAATTTATGTTCCCGTCGTCGCCCTCACGCCTGATTTGTAGAGAGCCTCGCTTTATAGCGTAACAGACGTCTTCTATTATAGCTACACCACCGAGCTTACACTATCTCTAATACTTATGAAGGGTCTAACGTAGAATACTGACTTACCCTTCAAAGGTTTGTCGATTGCCTTCCGGAGCCGCTGAAACGCCTTGACTTCTCCTTCGCCAATAAGGAGTGGCATCTGAACATCGAAAATCCCAAAGAGCGAATATGCCTTGTCTTCTCCACGTGTGGTCTGTCGACTTTTTGCCCACGAGAATCGTTCATCGACGTCGAATTGAGGGAGGGTATATTCTCGAAGTGCCGTGGTGGGGATCCCCGTAATTTCGTGGATTTGTTGCTCGAGAGTTCTTTTATCACCTAGGCTCTTGCCTTCCCGAGAATAGAATTCGACCGATCTTGGAGCAAGCAGTTCTTGTAAGGTCCAGCCTCGTGTAAACCATTTGCTTACTCGAAAAGCAGATTCCCAAGTACACTCAACAGATCCGTCGCTTGCTTTCCGCTTCCGTATCGAAACATCGGATAGATAGACGTAACATCTGGTCGCCTCCTGATACCAGCGAAACATCGAGTTGATAGCTTCTGAGAGCTCGGCGCTGCTCGATTTGTCGATGCAGCAAGTGTCAACCCAAAAGTTTTCCAATTTATTACGCCTGGCTTGTTCTCCGCAGAACTGTATCTTGCCGTAGCCAGGCTTGCCTTTACTCGTGCCGTCTGTCAGATCTTTAAAACTGACCTCTCCCGCTTCCCATCTGTGTGACAGTATAGCATACTTAGGGATACCGTCTCCAAAGAACTCTGTCAGGCTGACATCGCCATCATTATTGAACTGTAGCAGGCGCATTATTCGACTAGATTCGAGGATCACAGAAGGAAAGGTTCTCTGTAGCTGATGAGCCGTCGAATTAGTATCGATATGAAAGTGAGGAGAAGGTTGGAGAAGATGTCGCGTTGACGCTAGCGCACTTAGCTTAGCGGCAGCCTCACGGCAACAGTATCGTCGTACATGACTGGAAGCGCGCAAGACCGGCCAGTGGCGCAACCTCGAATTCTGGAATGCATAGGAATAGGATAATCGAAACCGCTTTCGATTGATTTGATCTTATCGATCAAAAGAAAGCTGAAGTAATTGGAGAGTGGATGATAGACACAGAAACCTGGGATTCAGTATTTACCTTCAAGCTTTGGAGTTCGAATCTCTGGCCTCGAATTTAGGCGAATCTTAGGCAGCAATTTAATCAGGCGACAACTTTCTTTGCTTTCGGTCCAGTGATTACATAAGTGAGTGACACCCTCGCACGTGCGTGCTGTTCCCCACAAAGATCGTCACTCGCTTCGATCCGAGGTACCGACCCGTGTGGCGATCTTGCAAAACTTTGCACGCCACAGCCGCCACAATGTGTTCGCGAGCTCTTTGCGCCTTTCAAACTCATAGAACAGTTTGATTTGGGTTTTCCGGGCCTCGCCACGATGCTAAAAAATCATTGTTAGCCTTGTGGTGACCAGGGAGTGCTGTGTTATGCGACGTCGCCATACGGTTTGATACCTCTAATCAAGCGATCAACGGTCCCTAGTCATGGTTACGGTAACTAATTACAGCGTATTTATCTCATATAATAAAAGCTGTGGCTGCTGAGCGTGTGGCCGAGTGTGGCGGACAAGCTACCGAAAAATTGCGTTTTCCCGATATAACGTCTCACCCCCGCCTTTGGCCCACCCGCCTTTGGCCCACCTCGCTTAATTCCAACACTCCCTATTCAAGACTTAATAACTCTATTCTGCTTCAACTTCTATACAAGATATTGTAGAGTCTGATTCTCCTCCTGATTCTGATTCTTCAGGTTCAATCTGGCGCTCCCCAGCTGCAATTTGAGCCTCTTTAATAGCACGGATTGTCGCAAACTTGGAATTTGGACTAGTCTGAACCTTCCTCTTTTTCTTCGGCCTCAAGTGCTCTAATCTCTTCCAGCTCTTTGATCTTCATATTTGCCTTCCCTAATTCGTACTCCTTCTCGTCAATCCCTTTTATAACCTTCCTAAAAAGCAAACGTTGCGTCGGAAGTTGGTCATGTGACCCGCTTGCCAGAGTGCGAATCTGTAAGTACAGATCTTTCCGCGCCTTTGGAGTCTGTAACTCAATTGAAGTATCAGAAACCTTTGAAGGTAGTATCGGCGTATCTTGAGGCTTTGGGAGCATTGGATCTGTCGATTTATTACTGTTTTCTAACAGCAAAGGGCTCATCAGTGGCTTGGCAACAGATACCGGCCATAAACCTGTAGTTCTCCACCCCGATTTGATATTAGAAGGTGTAACACTTTCTTGACGTGCCTTTCGATAGCAAATAAGAAAGTTGCGCTTGCCAATTAGTGTAGAATCGATTAGAGAACTCAACCTTTGCAGCTCTTTCCGATAAGCACGCTTGAGTGAGGAGAAAATCGTCAAATCGAGAGGTTGTAAGACGTGTGACGTATGTGCAGGTAAGAATAAGAGGTAGATATTATGCTCGAGGCACTTCAAAGGAATTATGTAGTCTCGTGGCTCCCATGGCCGTCTAGAATGAGGAGTCTTGCTGAATGATCACGTGGTTACGTCTAAGGGATAAACACCTTTTCCAGCCCCTCTAAAGCCGTAGCATCGGTAGTCCACCCATTTTCAGTGGCTGTGAAGTGCCAATTGTCGAATATCTCTAATTGAGATGGAAACCATTGTTGTTGTACCGACTTTCCCTTATAAATTACCAGTGGTTGTATCGAAACTCCAGTTGCAGAGATACACTCAATGATTGTCGTCCAAGCACGTGAACCTGGCTGTTTTGCTTGAACCTTGCGTATTTCGACACTCCCTACGACATATCCATTAAGACCATAACCTTCCATAATACCAGCTTCGTCCATAATACCTGCTTCGTCCATATTTCATCGTTGATTAGCTGGAATAGCTCTAATTGCCGGAATATCCAGTTTTTGGAACCAAGGCCGTATAACTTCAGACCGAGCGCAATTGACACGTACGGAATCGACATATATCTGCCTCTTGGTCTTAAGAACAGGATTACGAGATAAAAATCGAGTCATCCAGTGTTTTCCGAGTGGTTTATGGTCCCCTTGAAGAGCTAGAAGCCTCTCTCCAAAAACCCGAATCTATACGTGTGTAACTCCATAGCCAAGAGCCTCTTGATTCAAAATCCAATTGGTCAATCGTTCCTCTACAACTGTAGGTAGTCTTTGCAAGTGACTAGCAGCCTCTTGACGTGGTTGAGTCGTGGTGTTGCGGTGACGGAGTGTAGACCTCGGAATACCCCACTCAAGGGATGCCCTTCGTACTGACTTGCCATTTGCGATCTCCTCAAGCGCACATATGACATCATACTCAATATATTGAGGCTTCATGATCGAAACAATTCACATTCCAAATTTCAGACAAATCGATTGAAGAATGAGGATATAATTAATTATTGAAGTTGAGAGGTATAAGTAGCGGTGAGTTAAGCGAGGTGGGCCAAAGGCGGGGGTGGGCCAAAGGGGTGACATGTTACTCCGAGATGCACCGTAGCCTCTCAAGCGGAACGCGACGAACTTTAACAGAACGATCAACCTCTACGGTTGTCAGCCCTGGTATCCATAGGGAATCTGCTCCTTTATCGCAGCCGCCGCCGCCACCATGAATTCCTGCCATGGACTCCTGCAATAACTGCCTAGCGGTTGGCTGGCTTTACGCGCGCGCTTGCAGCTATGCACAACGATGCCACCATTCCCGTGAGGCTGCGTTCAGCTGAGTCCATTTGACCATCAGTTTCAATTCAACGTCTACTCTCAACTCGACAATAACTACGCATACTATCGATTCGACGACGCAAAATTTACTGAGACTTCCTCTCCTCTTACCGAGCCTCGAATCCATGCCGAATGATGCGTCTCCTAGAATTCAACACAGATGGCGAGCTCAGCCTGACGATGTTCTTTGCCGATAAGATTCCTCAGAACTATGCTATACTTTCGCACACATGGGAAGCAGAGGAGGTCACCCTTGAAGATCTGCAGAATGGAACCGGCATGAAGAAGGCTGGCTACCAGAAGATCAGGTTCTGCGGAGAACAGGCAAGGCGTGATGGGTTGCAATACTTTTGGGTGGACACCTGCTGCATCGACAAATCAAGCAGCGCTGAGCTTACAGAGGCGATCAACTCCATGTTCCGCTGGTATTTCTAGTCGACTAAATGTTACGTCTATTTGTCAGATGTGCTGAGAAATGCTGTCAATACTGACGACCTGGCTTGGGAATCGGCATTTCGGGATAGCAGATGGTTCACTCGAGGCTGGACACTTCAAGAGTTCCTTGCACCAAAATCGATAGAATTCATTTCAAAAGAGGGCAAGTGGCTTGGCAATAAAGAGTCACTGAAAGGACTACTCTGTGACATTACTGGTGTCGCAATCGAAGCACTTGAAGACAAAAAAAAGTATTGGGACCAGTTCGGCCTTTTTGAACGACTGCAATGGACGGCAAATCGACAAACAACAATCCCAGAGGATCAAGCGTACTGTCTGCTGGGCCTTTTTGGCGTACACATACCGCTCATCTATGGTGAAGGAGTAGTAAATGCATCGGTCCGTCTTGGAGAGGAGATCAATAGGCGTTGCTATATTGAAGATACAGAACCACTATTGGAAATTGCTGGTGTGCATTATCCGTTATCAGTGTCCCATTGCTTAACATACTACAGACTTTGGTGCTCCAAAGCGTGCTCTTTCTGCTCGAGGTGACCAGGTAACAGGATGAAGGAACGAATGAGAAGGGAAAAAACAAGGAAATGGAAGAGGACCCCCCTAGCTGACTCAACTCACTGGTCCAAAACAAAACCACCCTCTCAGCTTCATCGACCTCCCTACTACCCAAATCGATCTGCAGGAGGAAGTTGGGAGAGATTGGAGGGGGATTCAGAACTATCGTCTTGGCAGCAGTTTCAAATAGCCTTGAATATAATGAATTAGAGGCCAGGGAGTTTGAATTTGTCTGCCGAATATTTGCTTTAAATTCATTATTCATTCCAATTCCTTCCAATTCATTCCAATTCATAGCCAACTGCCAAGCATCAAATCATATTCATTCTGCACCTCTTGTCCCGTGTACTTTATCCCTTCAAACCCTGCTCAATAACATGAAACTTGACAGCATCCATCGGCCGATGACTAGCAAAGAAATCATCATATAACAAATCGTATTCACTTAGTTCATTCCCTTTCAAGTGCTCGAATCTTCGGAAGATCAACCCTAGAGTCACGTACATCTCACAAAAGGCAAGCCTATGCAGTTAGCCTCACTCCCAAACCATCCTGAATAAGTCCCAAGGGATTAATGCAGTGAACTTACGGCATTCCAACACACATCCTGCTCCCTTTCCCAAACGGCACAAACGCCTTCCACATCTTCTGCTTGTCGCCAGTCAGCGCCCATCGTTCAGGAATGAACTCCTGAGCATGAGGAAAGTAGTCTTCGTTCTGATGCAGGACCCAGGAGGACATTGAGACGGTGAAGCCGGCGGGGATAGTGTAGCCCTCAAACTTGGCGCCGCCTGCGGGGACTATGCGCGGGAGGCGGGAGATGACGCCGAAGGAGAGGCGGAGGGATTCGTTTACGACGCCAGTCAGATATGGAAGGCGTTCCAAAACAATCAGTTCCATCTTGGCGTTTGGATCCGGAAATGCAGCCTTCAATTCTGCCGTGAGCTTTGCGTAGATCTTGGGGTTCTTGATCACCTCGTATACTCCTGTCGTCAACCCATTGCCCGTTGTATCAGCTGCTGCTGCCAAGATGCCATAGGCTTCGTATTTGATCTGATCTGGAGTTGGGGGGACCCAGCCTTCTTCGGGATTTGGCGTCAGCAGTTCGTGGAAGATTGTTATGCGCGTTTTATTGTTGACCCGGCCGGCCTCGAGATTGGCTTTGGTGACAAGGATTTGTTGTTTGGCGTGCTATGATTCTCATCAGCAAATGGAACCATAGGGAGGTTTAGGGGAAGACATACTTCTTGCAGGTTCAAGATCTGCGCAAGAGGTGGACTCATTTTTTTCAACATCCATGGGGGAAGACCGTTCATGATTCTCAGCTCCGGCCACTGCTGGAAAACCCACAGCGCAGGGCCAATGCCTCTAACCAGCTCGAAGAAATTGGTGCCCAGATCCGGGGCATCAAGAAGATTATAGCACTTGCTGAACATATATTCCGTGATAACATCAATCGACACAGCACGGCATCCGTGGTGAATATCCAGCATTTCTCCCGCCTTTGAATTCTTCGTGATTAATGCACATAGCTTGTCGGCCTTCTCCTGCACAATGCTTTGCAATTCCAACACCATGGCCCGCGAAAAAAACTTGTTTAATGGCCCGCGACGGACACGGTGCAGCTCGTTGGGACAGGAGACGAAGGAGGCATATTCCATGCCAAAGGCATCGTAGTATCTGGGATCCTTTTCGTACTTCGACCTGGCATAGTATATCGTCTCGTAGTTCTCGGGATTGCTCAAGGAGACTTCGTTGGGGGTAATGCGCACGATAGGGCCGTATTTCTCGTGCAGGAGTCCGACCCGCTTGTAGAAGCGACTGCCATCTTTAAAGCTGTGGTAGGTCTGGTAGAGGAAGGTGAGGGCTGCAAGCCTGGGGCCTGGGATTTGAGCGAGCGGGTGCAAGAAGAGACGGTGGACGACGATGTAGGAGATGTAGGACGTGATGAGCACTGTAAGGTAGATCACTGCCTTGGAGATGCTAAGGTAGTAGCTCTCGAGTCCGAGCCCCAACCCCAACATAATGAAATCGATATTTGGGGCCAGAAGCGTAATTTCCAACATACGCGAGGATGCTCTAAAGCGCTGGGCCAGCAAAGGCGTCGCCTGTCTTGGTTGGTGGGTGTATGTATGTATGCTACGGGTTTGGAGGGGAGGCTACGTACGAAGAGAGGTTCTGTTCTGCAGTTATCCCCACGCCCCGTAATTGACGAGGTTGACAAGTCAATGGGGTAGGACTCATGTACGGCACGTCCAAGACCCCTTTGAGCGAAACTTGCATACGGCCCTATCGTGTGCCTTTAAAGCTGACACTAACTCTGGCTGCGGGATTCCCGCGAACGCACCGCCCGGACATTTGATGGTGGGTGCAAGATGCAACAAGCTGACTGGATAGCCGAGCCTGTCGATTGTCCATCCCAGGCTTGCAGGAACCGAAGACCAATGGCATCCTTCCGCGTAACAATCCGCACTTGGCAATCCGAACTTAAACTAACAACTAATGCAATGTGTACGGAATTCCCACAGTCTCTAGCATTAACATACGCACCAGTGACCGAAGGACACCAGAGATCACAATACAGTACACTGGGTTACACCGTCTCCGAAACTGTTACCCTTCTGGTTTTGAAATATGAGTGCCGAAATCAAAGAAGGGGCGACTACGCCAGTGGGGAGTCCCCCAAAGTCGACCGCAAATCCACTTACCCCGCCAACTGCTGTGGAGGCCGATACTGCCGCGACGATCGCAGCGGGAGGAACCATCTCTATCGTGAGTATTCATTGCCAGAAGTTGGTCAAGCTTACCAGGGATCAAGGACCCATTGGATGAGGATGCTGAGACAGACTCTGCGTATGGAGGTGATGAGTAAAGGCTGCATCCGTTGTGGAACGGACAAGAGGTTGATGATTGCAGGTCGAGCTCTACGGTCTCGATCGCGAGTAATATCCAGCAGTATCGTGAGTACCATGGACGGACGTTTCACAACTTCAATACGGAAACCACTTCAGAGTACTGGTAAGTCAAGTCTGCAATGAAGAAAAGCCAGCGGCTGCCTTTGCCAGGGGACCAAATGATGACAAGATGAATGAGCAGTTGGATATTGGGCATGCACCGTACATCCCCCAGGTTGAAACTGGCTAATGAACCCGTAGCCATCATATGTTGACGCTCATGCTGGATGGAAAGCTCTTCCTCGCACCAATTGGTCCAAATCCACAGGTAAATTTGTGTCACGAGACAATAGAGACGCGAAGCTAATAAAGTACTCAGAAGGTATTGGATGTTGGAACAGGAACTGGAATATGGGCTATGTACCTAGTCCGTCCTCTGGATCCCATCAAACATCTACTGACAGAAGCCAGTGACTTCGCAGACCAATTTCCATCAGTAGAGGTGATCGGCACAGACATCTCCCCACTCAGCCCACTTTCGTCCCTCCGAATCTCAAGTTTGAGCTCGACGATGCTTAGCTTGAGTGGACTTACTAACCAAATAGTTTCGAGTACATCTATGTGCGCTGCCTGCTTGGCGCAATCTAAGACTGGGCACACTTCTACCGTGAGATCCACAAATAAGTTTGCCCTTATAAGACTTAAACACGCCTGTGCTTAAAGAAAGTGTCTAGATGTACTAAGCCCGGGGAATATATTGAGTATCTCGAAATTTTAATTATATTTAAATCCGAAGACGGCTCTGTGACAGAAGACCACTTTATGGCGTAATGGTTTAAGACGCTCTTTGACGCTGTTGAGCGGCTCGGCAAAACCTTTGCTATTTACGACTTTAATTACGAGATAATTACTAATGTAGGCTTTGTTGATATTATAAAGAAGAAGTTTAAGATTTTGGTTAATAGATGGCCGAGTGATTTAAAAATAAAAGAGTTAAGACAGTGGAACATGTTATTTTGCCTTAAGGGGTTAAAGAGCTGGAGTTTATATTTGCTAAGTATAGTTTTAAAGGTATATAGTGTTCGAAATTCGGAGGGAAAATGTTATAACGGGACAGTGTATTGACGTGAAGTAGTGGTCGTACGAGGAAATTTAGGCGTATATTATGACGATGCGTAAGTAGATTTTAAACCAGAAGAATTACGCTTATTATAATATGTACGTCTTGTCCTTATAGCTTTTTCTTTACGTTAAGGACTTATTGACGCGGAGCAGTAATGTTGTTTATAGACGGAAACTAGAGGAACTTTTAATATAATTGCCTGACGACTGAAGACGAGCTATTACTTTATGACATTTACTATTTAGAGAATTATAAGTAAGGACTATTGTGTTAGAGCCTTGGCGTATAAAGCGCGCTATTAGACATCTGATATTATTTGTTTATTTGTGTTTACTTTCCCTTTTTATAGGTTTTAGGGCACTAGCGTGTGTAGCGCGCGTTACTAGTGTTTATTCATTTATTTATTTATTTATTTATTTATTTATACTTAGTTCTAGCTGTCCACCGTAGGACTGTTATGCCGGCATAGTCTAGCTTCGGCGCTAGTTGCCGAAGTGCGCGTTACCGCATTTAGTAATTTGTACTTCACTTTATTACTTTATAGTGACTAATAACTTCTTCTACTGGACGGTCTGGCTCTTATTTACAACTATTTATATAGGCGTTAAGTAGGAGTGCTTTGCTTTATTCTTTAATAATACATTAGGCTCTTTAGCTGCCGCTTTTGTTAGTCATTTTATGTCTTCGTACCTTTAGTCTTCTCTTAGCGCTTTACTTTGTCTCTTTACTTTGTAACGCAACTCCGAAACTGCCTAAGGAGGCACGTTTATTTTATAAATTTAATTGCCTTTATAACTAATTTTAGCTCGTTTAAGATTGCCCTTAAGTTTATTTGTCTTCTTCTTTTAAATACCCTTCGCCGCACGTCGTTGTATGTTCGATACCTCAGTAAGATGTAGTTTATAGTTTGCCGTTTTTCGCCGCAGTGACATCCGGAGTCGTCGACTTCTGGCACTCTTCTCTTTTATAAGAAGTCTTTTAGTTTAATTTTCTTTATGCGTATTTAAATAAGTAAAGCACTTTACTACTTCTTTAGTTTACGGTGTAGTCGTAAAATCTTATGTAATAGTTACGAGGTATACTTAAATATAGTTTTTTTTTTTGTTTTTACTTTTTAATTATTTATTTATTTAGCTTTTGTTTACCTCTTAACTTAGGTCTTTAAGGTTACTTATAAATAATATATTTTTATTTATATAGTATTCTCGTTTCCTTAGTTAACTCTTACATTTTATTTAACTGTTTTCTTAGCCGCTTTATTTACGGCTTTATTTCTTAAGATGCCCGTGTGAGCTAGCACTTATCTTAACTCGACTCGCGGCCTACGATCTCCTTAGAGTTTGTCTATAAGTTATATTGCGTTAACTATAATATACGTATTTAATTTATTAGTTAGTTTTTAAAATGTCTGGATAGCTATTTGATTATTTATAAAAGTAATTAGCCTGTCTTTTTTGTTTTTTTTTTTTACGTCTTTATTTACAATTTAAAGGGCTAACCTAATGCCTTATAATTTTGCGGCATATATAGTTAAGGTTTTACTGTCCTCTATGTACGCCAGTTTTATACATTTAGTTAATAGTAATACTGCTGTAGCTCCTACGTAGTTATTAATTTCGCTGCCGTTAGTATAGATAAAGAGGCTATTCGAGGGGTGCTTAAGGAACTCCTTGTGTTAGGTTCTGGCCGTTTCGGCGCATGAAGCAATTCTTACGCTTAGTCCCTGCTACTATGGCGGTATAAGGAATAATAGAATAACCTCTTGATCTTTAATTGACGCTTTACGGCGTTAACAAAGACGTCTATATGTGTATTTTAAAGGGCTTAGGTATAGTTCCTGTCTCTATTGGCTTCTCGCAGACCTAAGGAGTCGGAAGCCTGTTAAGGCTGGCATTCTGTCCGAGGAGAGGATTTTGTTGACCGTCTTAACGCTTGTCTTTCAGATTTGCTGTTTTACGGGAAATAGGTAGAGCTTTATATCTAGGGCCGGTCCTGACGTTGCCTTATATGTGTTATTAATGATTTTGGCTGCCTTTACTTAAAGTGTTTTAAGCGTGTTAATAGTTTATTTGTGTAGCCTTCTTCGCGCTTATAGGCGACAGACTATATAGAGCAGCCGTATATTATTTAGGGAATGAAAACTGCTTGATAGATTTTCTTGAGTTTAATAACTCTTACTCTTTAAATAAAACCGGCTAGACTTATTAGTATATTAATAGACTTCGAGATCTTTATCTTTAGGCTTTAAATGTATTGTTTCTAGTTTAGCGCCGTGTCGAGCGTGACCCTAAGGTATTTGTTGCTTTCGGATGAGGGTATGATTATTTGTTTTATTTGTATGTGGCGGTCGACATCTGCTACTTGACGCCTCCTTGTGTAGTTCATCGCTCTTGCATGGCCTTTTCTAATTTATTATTGGTTTCTTTGATTGAGCTTCCCTACCGTAGAATTATAATATTATTGATATAGCCTGTAGTAAGGGTATTGGGCTTTTAATTATAGGTCTTTATTAAGTCGGCGTGGTAGTATAAGTATAAAATGGGCGATAGCGGTGATTCTTGAGGAATGCCGGTGGTCGTCTAATATACCTTTAACTTAAACGTATCGAAGCTAATAATTATGCTTTTGTTTATAAAGAAATTAGCAATTTATTTGATTGTTCTTTTGTTTATCTTGCGTTTGCATAAATTGTGGAGTAGTCTGGCATGTAAGACGTTATTGAAAGCCCTCGAGACGTTTAATAGAAAGAGGTTTGCCACTTGTAGCTCGGGCGAATTCTAAGCCTCGTATATCTTCTCGATAATAGTGTGTAGCGCATGGTTTATCGATCTTCTTTTACGTCCTCTAATGTGTGTGCTTGGTAATAGTTGATGCGCCTTGGTTACGTAGTTGATTTTTCTCGTAATGATTAAGTTTATAAGTTTACTAATTATGTTTAGTAGGGCTATTGGACAATACGCCTTAGGCATAGTGTAGTTATTCTTACTTGGCTTCCTGAGGACGATAGTAGTAAATTATTGAAAGTGTGCTGGGCAGTACTTTAATCGTAGACTTTAATTATATATTTTTATAAGATATAGGGCTAGTTGAGCGGCGATAATATGGAGGACTTTATTTATAATATTATTTGGTTTAGGGGCTTTCTTTGGGGGCGTAGAGGTAATAGCTTGGAGTACTTCCTTTTTTGTAATATTTAAAAATAAGATCTAATTTCGGTATTTAGCTTTTTAAATATCTTGGAGGTCGGGTTCTGGGGGTATCGGGAAGAAGGTTGTCTTTAAAAGTCGTGTTTTGTTTTACGCTTTTACGTGCTTAATATTTATTGTTGAGTCTTTTAATATTAGGGTCGTTGTCGGTATTACTTTCCCTTTGTTTTTGGCTTACTTTGCTAGCTTTTATATACTTTCCGGGCTCTTTATAGTATTCTCGACTTAGTGTCGGTGACCTTAAAGTAAGGCCTTGTGGATTACTTTTCCTTTTTAGTTTTGAGTTACGCGGTAAGCCTCTTAACTTTCGTCTGTGTGGAGTCGGGCGTTGCGGCGCTTAAGTCTTTACGCCTCGGCTTGTGTTTTTTTACATTTAAAAGTCTACTTAGCTCTCGCTTTTAAGGACTATCTTTTTAGGGGCGTGGCGTGTTTTATAGCTGACTGTATCGCTTTTGTTACCTTTATAATATATTTATTTAAGGCGTGCCTTAACTTGGGATAACGGGTTGTAGGTAACTCTCGCGTAAGGCTTGTTCGAAGCTCCTTCTTATCGATACTAGACTAGTCACGTGTTTTTGTCTATTGTCTTTGTATTATTCGGAGGTCTAGAATCGTTGTAATTGGAAAGTGGTCTGAATTGTGGTCTATTTCGTGGTTTACTTCGCATTTGATAACCTTACTCACTAGATCTTGTGTACCGTAGTAGAGGTCGATGTAGCTTTGTGTATTTTTGTTATTATACGTAATTGTGTCGGCGGGTAGAAGACTGCCTAACTGGTATTCCTTTATGATATTAATTAAATTATTTGATTTTAGATCTCTTTTTTATATCGTTAGGCCGCCCTAGAGTTTGTGGTATAGGTTGAAATCCCTTAGGATGATTTGTTCTTTTTGGTGGGCGGAAAGTGTCGTTTTGAGGTCTGGTAGGTAATTCGTCTTATAGTTTGACGATTTCGGGGGGTTATATACGTTGTGTATATAAATCTTTGTTGTTGTTTCTGTGGTTGGGCTTATTGTCGTGATTTTAAGTGTACTTAAGTCTTATGTGTGTTATGTAAATCTCTACCTATTTAAGTCTATTTTTTTATTAATAAAGAAGTAGACTTTCGCCGGTGCTTTTTTATTGTCGTTGGGGAAATAGAGATGAAAATATTATGCGATTGGGTTGTGAGTCGTCGAGATGAAGGGGTTCCTCTATGGTTCCTAGAGCGCTAGAATATTGTACTCCTGGATCCTTAGGTCGCGTAGTAATGTTGCTATAATTACGTCCCTCGACTTTATAACGTTATATTATAAGATTTTTATGCCTTTTTCATTATAGTTCATTATTTATTTATATTTTATTAGGAACTGAGTAGTGAGTTCGTTGTGATTAACTCTAATGCTCGTCTTAAAAGCACGTATAGCCTCCGCGGTCTTTGGCTGTTTTTAACTATAATTGTGTTTTTATTCTTATCTTATATGCTGTCGAGCCCGTTTCTTAAGTAGACCTTCTTTAAGGCTCTTCTTTTCATTAAGGACTTGCTCCTGGAGTTCTGTCTGCCTAATGGTAATGTTGGCGTCAGTGATAATGGCCTTATTATAGTAGCACTTGGCCTGCCTCTCTGGGTTTTATTTATTATTGCTGCTTCCGCTGGCGTAGCGTTAATAATTGTGCGTTTTATTAGTAGCCTCTCTTTTGTTGGTGGGACAAAATGGTATGGTTGTCGGGCATTGTATGCGGCTTTTACTTTGCTTAACTCGACTTTTCAGATGGGACATCGATTATTCCACGCCTCGTGTGCTCCTTTGCACATAGCATATTTCCTTACGGCGGACTTGTCGACCTTGGTGGGGCAATCTTTCGAGCTGTGCGGTTCTGTATAGTAGCCATATGTTGTGCTCGCTTTGCATTAGGTTCTTATATGGCCGTATTTTTAATACTTATAGTATTACTTTAGTCGGCACTATTTATTATATTTCTTATATTGAAAAGCCTCGCCTTATCATATAAGACCTTCGTCGATGATCTTATTTGCGTCTTTTGGGTTAGTAAACTCGACGATAATAGTCGAAGCTGACTTTATACTCGCTGCTCTTGATAGCTATTTAATGTATTTAATGTCTACATTAAGTATAAACGGTCTGTTGTCGTGTAGGAGCTCGGCCTTAATCTCGTCGAACTTCTTTATGTTTATTAAGTTAGTCTTAATGCCGTGCGCAAGAATTCTATAAGTCGACAGTCGTATATTTGTGCCTCTTTTAATTCGATTTATCTAGTTGTTTACGAATTGTTTTAAGGCTTTTGTATTGTTTCGGTTTGACGTCTTAATGTTAAGGTCTTTGCTTTTTAGTTAGTTAGCTGATGTTACGCGGATCCGTTTAATGTATTTGTTTTTGCTTTGTTTAATCGCTCGGTTAACGTGGTTTTATAAGTTTCTTAAGTTCTTGGCTCGGAGGCTCTCGATAGTGGATGTATTTGTAATCTTTATAATGATCTTACGTTGCGCTTGAATGAATAATGATGTCTTGGTAGATATTGTGATTGGCTTGCTAAGAGGCGCGGCATTGCTACTTAATACCGACGTATATGAAGCCTTGGGAGACGGCGTGGACTGAATCGCCTTTACAATGTCGTTCGTCGCTTTTGCTATGTCATTTGTTTCCTGCAGGAGTTCGGTTGTCGTCCTTCTGGTCTCGGCGGCTTCCTTCACTGCCTGATTGGTTTCCTGGCTTAGTATGGCAATCTATTGGTGCGTGATAGTATTCTGCTGGATTTTTATTGCCGTGGATTGTATTGTTTTTGTCGTTGTTTTGAGGTCGCTTTAGATGGTTGTGATGAATTATATGACGGCGCTAACGTCCGAGGTATTCTGGAACTTGGCAATGAAAACGCTTATGGCCGCGATTATGGTCTTGATTAGCGGCTTCGGCACCGGCTGATCTTTTGCGGAGTCGATATAGATAAGTGTTTCCTTGAGGTAATCGCTGAGATATATAGCGTGCTCGCGGATGTCGTTTGGCTATGCTGTTACTTGAGGCCACGGTGTCGCCATGGTGTTTATGTTACACTGGGCAATGCGCGCAAGCTCAGGCTTCTTAACTGGCCAAAAGGAGGACTACTAGATGTGGTTTCGCTGTTTAATTTCAAAAATTTCGTTCTCGCTGTTTGTGATGTTTTTTTAATTAACTTTTAACCCCCCAATGTTACAGCCACGGCTGGAACAGGTGACATAGCCCTGAGGCTCGGCAGGCTGGGCCCGCTTGGGGATTGGCTAATGCACAGAGAAGCTATGGGTCACGTAACAAGTCACGTGACGAATCATCTAGGCTCCTTGAGTCTGGATGATGATTCAGATGATTCAGCTGATTCAACCCAACGGGGTTTCTATATAACGGATGGATGTTCCTCACTCAGATAGAAGCCCCGTGCTTAACTCAAATACAGTACCTTCATACTTAATAACTTGCAACGGTTACCAGTCTTGATCTAGTGACAGTGTCCCTGCCTACCAACCCACCTACCTTCGTACTCCCGAGCAACACCGGCTTGACCGTACGTTACACCCAATTCCGCCCACCCTCGCTTAACTCACCGCTACTTGTACTTACCAACTTTAATAACTTTTAATTTTTTGATTTTAATCGATTTCTTTTAAATTTAAAATACGAATTGTTTTTATTATAAAGCCTAAATATATTAAGTACGATGTTATATGTGCTTTTGAAAGGTTGCAAATGGCAAGTCCTTGCGAAAAGCATGCTTGAAGTGAGGTATTTTAAAGTATATACTTTATGACTGTAATACAACGACTCAACCAGTTGATTTTGGTCAGTCGATCTCCGATTAGTAGATCGAAACTAATAGATCGAAATCGAGCCACTCACCTTGCTCTGGCGAGCAGATCGTCGCTCTTCCATGACGATTCTGGCGGAGCGCTTGGAAACACCCATAATGTCGAAGGGAGCAGTTGATTGGTTGATTGATTGATGGATTGATTGAGTGGTAGATCGAGAGCAGTCGATCTGTGTGTTGTCGATCTGTGTGTTGTCGAGTGTTTACAGGTTCAGGTTTAGTGGGAAAATCGTTGGTTCATGTAGTCAGGTTGTTTGCCTGATTACCGCATACAGGTGAATTTGTTTGCCTGATTCCTTCCTATTGTTTGCTCTCGCTTAATACAGCTAATCACAATAGCAGTGGCTTACTACTGTCAATTGCCTGGGGGGTGTGTCGTATAGGCACGGACAGCTGCTCTCTTGGCACTGCACGTGACCTAATTAGGTTCTGCTGCTGTAGACCGCCTTCAGGAGAACAACTGTTTCTCCTGATTCCTTTTAGCTTTTAGAAGAACAATTAATCACTTCAATTCAACTACAACTGCTCGCAGTGCTTTGATCCACTTCTACACCACAATAATTATATACAAAAGAAAGTGAAGAAAGAAATAAGTAATATATAAAAAAGAAGTTTTAAAAACTCGTTTAATCTCGGCTATTTCTTAATTAAAAAATTAGGCTAGCCGAGCTTAGAAATAAGGCTCTGAAGAATTTAAACCGCCATATTATACCTTAGATTTTATTAAAGGACGAATTAAAAGAAGATCGGTTAATTAAGGAATAATATTAAACAAATACGGTCGATATAAAAAGTTATTTTAAGAGAAAGATTAAAAACTGTAAATAAAGACTTATACTTAAAGGTTATTATATTAAAGGTTTAAGTGATCTTGTAATAATATCGTAAGCTTTGATCTTAATGAAATAACGCAATAGGTTATACTTTTGCGTTTACTTATTCGGCATCTAAGGCTATTAAAATTACTCTTGTCTTTTAGCTAACAAATTCTCTTAATTTATATATAATTAAAACGATTTAAGATAATATAAAAGATTATATTTAGAGGGAATGCTTAAAGGTTTAGAAGTCATATAAAAGGCTACGAGAAGCTATAATAAAAGCTTAAAGAATTTGTTATGATTAAAAAGATAAATGAGTTATTATAAGGAATATAAAGCAATAATTAAAGTGAAAAGGAGGCATATGAAATACTAAGGAAATCATATAAAGCAATATTGCCAAATGTTTAGTATATATAGTTCGCACTTAAATAGAAAAGGTGAGGTTATTACCCTTGATACGAAGTAATAATAAATGTTGAAAATTATAAAAAGTAGAAATTATCGCCTCGCAGCGATACTAGTTATTTGAAATGACTCGTGCAACGAGCCCATGGTTACGGTTCAGCCTACAGTACCCCCTTATATTACCCCCTCCCCCCCGGCTTAAATGTTAAATGTGAACTTTTGCGGGCCACAGACTTAGTTCTCAAGTCTTAAATGGTTAAACGGCCCTAGATAGAGCTTAAAGCACGAGCCAGAAATAAGTATATTATAAACGCAAGGTGGCTTTAAAAGGTTCGAGAGACACTTGAGCCCTGCTCGAGGCTAAAAATCCGCTGAATGATTAGATAGACACCCCTAACAGCTACACACACGAGGTCCAGTTTCTTTCACATTCAATATTCAACCGGGGGGGAGGGGGATAGTACTGTGGATCTCGCCGCTTGGAACTGTGTGAGAATACGACAACTTAATTCTGCAGGTTTTTCCAGCGTCTGATAATTTAACCGACGATCTTCGAAAAATTCCTCCCAGCAGGATTTCTTATATCTTATTTTACTTTCCCGCAAATTACTACCACCAGAATTCAAAAAAGATGCCAAATTTAAAGTCATATTTTGTCGCAACTAACTTGGGTCACATCGTAGGATTCAAGCATGACAAACGAAGGTTATGAGTGCTCTTAAAGTGGGTGGGCTGCACGCTGCTCACCCTGAATCAACCTGTGTCTCTTAGGTATTATCGATCGCTAATTCACTCACTCACTCATTCGTTCATTTGATGTTAATTCAACCATCTAAGATGGCTCCACTCGCTTTGTTGTCTTGGTCCCTTTTTACTCTAGCTCTCAGCACTCCGGCATTGGCAACCCCTATTGAGAAACGCGACTCTAACCTGGCGAGAGACCTCGCTACTGCCGAAGCGTTGAAGCAACGTGTCACCGTGGATCCCCAGGGAATTACAGAATCATGGACTGGAAATGAAGTCTGCAATTTCACGGGATTTTATTGCGCCGCCAAGCCTGACAACAACGAACTCGCCGTTGCCAGCATCGATTTTAACGGCTACAACTTCGGCGGCGATCAACTCGTCCTCAATGGATTCTTGGACAAACTGACGGATTTGGCTCTCTTCCATATCAACTCCAACCGCTTCGTTGGCTAAGTTCCCGATCTTTCAGCTCTCCCATACTTGTATGAGATCGACTTAAGCAACAATCAGTTTTCTGGCCCATTCCCAGAGAGTGTGTTAGGATTGGACTTAACCTTCCTGGATCTGCGTTTCAACCAGTTTAGCGGTCCCATTCCGAAAGCAGTCTTCAGCTACACGGAACTCGAAGCTCTGTTCCTCAACAACAACCAGTTCTCGGGCAAAATCCCCCACCAAATTGGATTCTCCTCTGCGACTTACATTGCCCTCACTGGTAACCAACTCACCGGTTCCATTCCTAAAACCCTCGCGAGCGCCCCAAATCTACAAGAGATCTTGCTCTCGTACAATCAGCTATCGGGCACTATCCCCAGGGAGATTGGATCAGCAAACAACTTCACGATCTTCGACGCAGGCTTCAACCAGCTGACTGGCGGAGTGCCAGAGGTCGTATGCAAGTTGGCGACGCTCCAAGTCTTGAATGTCACTGGCAACTACCTCTCTAAGCCACTTGGTCCTAGCTGCCAGGCTCTACAGGCGCGGGGAATCCTTGATGTGTCCGGCAACTGCATTCCAGGTGCTGATAACCAGAGATCGGGTGATGAATGCAATGGGCAATGAGAGGAGGCTATTAGTTGTTGGAGATTGGCTCCGAATCTTGGGAAGTAGTTTATGGATACGGGAGTCGGACGATAGATCTGAAGGAGCATATCATGCTGCAGGGGAATTCTGTTCCTGGAATTAGTAAATTCTTTTCTGGCCGTTGGGGCCCTTGTGCTCGATTGAATATAATGATTTGGTGTTTAACCACGCTTTGCTCTATGCCAGTCTCTTCACACCAATCCCAAGGTCTAGATGCATTGACCACAGATCTAAACGAGAGCATCGACTTAACACTCCCTCGAACGCTATCAAAAGACCAGCAACGAGCAGGATAGAATGTATCTGCCAGTTCCGTGCTCTGCCAATTTTTAGCGAACTTGCTCGTTCCCATGGGGTATTTCTACTTGGCAGTCTATGCAAGCATTTCTCGCCGTCAGCTTCATTCAATGGATTTAGGGAAAGACTGGGTTCTCAGCTCTCCAGGGAGCGTGCTCCATGTACTTACCCTCAGGTATTCGAAATCCTATGCTAAGTCCCCACAACTCTCATTTGGACCACCGCGCCTTTTTCTACCACTTTATAAACAACACTTATTAACTTTACAACGTCTTACCTTTTATCAATCTTCTGTAAAATCAGAATCTTTTACTAAAACTTAAATTAATAAGTCTACCGGAGTGTACCCCCCGGGTCAACCCTTAGGGGGTTGCGCTCCCATGGCTTTACATTCAGACCGGAAGACAGCGACTTCTGTTTGCTCGAATTAAGTTCGCTTTCTCTCTCCGATATACTGGGCATCCTGGGTCCGTAACTGCGTGAGCCTCTCCACAGGCCGGGCGCTTCTTTTCCCCAGACGTGCACGAGTCGGTGCGATGGTCACGCGAGCATTTGCCACAGGTAGTGTTACGCACGCATCTTGATTGATAGTGGCCGTATTGGTTACAATTGTAGCATCTTGTAGGCCTAGCCACCCGCCGAAATTCACCAGCAAATGCGATCTGGCCTCTAATCTTGACTAGTCGGTTGCCAATCATCCGATGTGCCTCTTCCGCGCTTGCTAGAAACACCGCCATTGAACCTGTACGTTTATTGCCTTTAGAAAGCCAAAACGCCTTCATAACCGCAGTCACTCCATTCACCGCGCGGAATCTCTCGGCGAAACTTTCTTTGATCGAGTAGCCATCATCGTTGGCCACTGCCGCTTTGACTACATCATCTAATTTGACCGGATGCCAATCCTCACCTCTTGTTCTCGCCCCTTCGAATACCTGATTGACCTACTTGTCATTGGCTCGTAGGACTGCGGCCTCTTTCTCGGTGGAGGTGAGCACCCTTACATTCTGTCCTCGCACCTGGATTCCCATGACTTGGACATCCTTGAGGGGATTGGTTGCGTCAATCAATGCCTTGATCCGTTCCTCTATCTCGGGTATATTGTCAAGGCAATGACCGTCTTATCCTTCATCCTTCGTGTATCGATTGTCATATCGGGGAGAACACTGCTTCTCGATCGGATGTGAGAAGGCGTTGCCCCGGGCGCGTGCTGGCTGATTGAGGACGATGCGTTGGTTGACTTCGTAAGGACAGACGCGGTCCGCCATTCGACCTTTCCGATCCTGCAATGACTGAAGTGCACGATTGCGTTGGGGATTCACCTGTTGATCCAGTTCTCGTAAAGCTGTCTGAGACAGACATCGTATCTGCTAGCTGTGACCTGGTTTCTGCGAGTTGGGTTTTGACTTCCGCTAGTTCCTTGATCAACGTCTTTGTGTGTGCCCTCAGCTCTTCGTTGCCCGTCTTGAGTTCGTGGTTTACTGCTTGTAGTTCTATGCTGTGCCATTAGTGTTCGCTGTTCAACCTTGAGTTCCTCTTGACCTGTTTTCAGTTCTGCAATCAGCCAGGCCACTTCCTCTAGCCATGTCCCTCTACCTCCGTTGCGGCCGGTAAACTCGAAAGCGCCGTCCCGATTGACGCCTCCGGTAGCTTCTGTGTCCTTCCTGGCTCGCTTTCGTGCCGGTAGGGTCTTGTGTGTCTTATTCATTGACGTTCCTGGAGAGTCGGAGAACTCTCTCGTGATGGCTTCATTTGTTGTTCTTGTTGACGTGTCCGGATCGCGGGTCGGCCCGCTTTGCGCTACTCTTCCCACACCAGCTGGCCATAGGACCTCTATGGTATCGCTCTCTTGCGGAGCTATCTGATTCTCTGCTGTTGTCTCGGAAGATCCCTCCATCTCATTTAAGAATCTCTCATTCGTATCGATCGAGTTCTTTTGATGATGATGATGGGTAAGCGTGACGGGTTGTAATACTTTTTGGTAGACGCTTGTTGTATCAACTAATTAAATAGCAGCGAGCTCACAGAGGCTATTCACTTTATGCTTCGCTGGTTCCGGGATGCGACTAGGAACTATGTCTATTTATTAGATGTCTTAAGACCTGTCTTTTAAATGGACGGCAAGTCCCACGAGTCGTCCTGGGAATTGACGTTTTAGACGAGTAAATGGTTTACTTAAGGCTAGACCCCCAGAGCCAGCCCAGCAACTGAACGAGTTATATTTTCAAGGAATATCGAGATCTTAAAGATAATTCATTGAATGCTGATGGCGGAGGGGGCCTTAGTAAAACCTACCTAGCCTTATTTTATTTAGTTACTTTCTTGTAAAACTGCTAAAGTTTATGAATAAAGCCACGGATGTGAGATAGAGTTTTAGCCCTCGCTTAGATTATTATTTTATTATTACTGTTTCCTTTACTTAGTTCTCTCTCTTTACTTTTATAAATATAGCGTTAGGAGGCACCCGCAAATTGCGCGGCTTCTTACCTTAGACTAAGCCGCTTAAGAATTGAACTTTCCATCTTCTTTATTTTAGTAATAAGCTTAGGCGATGCGTAACATAAAGGATTAATATATCGGAGCTTGAGTATCCTAGCTTAACGATATACATTAATGCCATTTAGACTATTACCTGTAGCTTTTAACACAAAGAGATACAGTAAACCTATACCTCTAAGTATTTGCAGAACACTAAAATGACCTCCGGGTAAAGAAGAGTATTTTTGAGCAACACTTCCTTAGGTCTCCTTGTCGATAATTTCAGAAATATAACGCTTAAGTTTCGACATCGATGCTTTTTCTAATGTCCATTCCTTATTGTAAAGCCTTAGTAGTCTTCTCATAGGGCCAGTTATAGTGACACTACTACTCCCTACAGCACTAAATAGATCTCGTGGGTTAATAAGAATAATGTGTGTGTCGTCGACATTTGACAAAGCATAGAGATTATTATTAGTCTTCAAGTCATTTTTAACAACCTTATATTTAACACCGGCCCAGCTCTAGGATGGAGGAAGTTTTTGAGAAGTTGGGATATTGTTTGCAGAGCCTTTAGGAATAAGCGTTATACTTTTAACATGCCATAAAAGCCCCCGAATGAGGTCCTCTTTCCACAGCCCAGCCACGTATGTGGGGTTTCGAATCATTGCGCCATACATTCTAGCCAGGCTCGAGATGGCCACGAAATGATTACTAATATTTGTAAACTTTCTCGGAGTATACTCCTCGACTAGGTCGTACTACAAGCGAAATGTCTCTGAGTCTGACAGCAATAGATAATCCAAGCTAATAGGTAAATAGGCTTTAAATCTTTTGAATTTCAGGAATGCCAGTAATTGCCAAAGAAATCCAGATTTAAATACAATGTCGCCGTAATCTGAGTAGGTTAAGGTTTTAGCTATTCTATCTTCGATACGTTTTATTACACTCCTTTCGAATCTCTGCTCCTTACAATATTTCCAAATAATTTGTAAGGATGTATAGTGAAGTAAGCGATTAGGAAATAGCCCTTTCTGCATTGTCTATCCCCGATTACTTTAGGGCTCGTTATATTCGCGTTCACTATCGTCCTATTCTGGTAATACGAATAATTTAGCTCTATAATCTTCCGCTAGGTCGGTAGAATATATAACAGGAATGTAGTTAAGATGGCGTTCCTTTAAAAATCTATTTTTTATAAAATCTGAGCTAATAACAATAAGAGTCACTATTAATCCTCCATAGATTTCATTTATCTTAGAAACCTCTTCGTTCCATTTGTTATAATCTTGGAGGATACAAAGTGCATCGATCCAGATGTACGAGATTCCTAGAGCTCTAGTGACTACCACGGCGTCTCGAATTGTAGCATTAAAATCACCTAAAGGTATTCCATTCTTTAGCGCATTTATGGTGTCATTGGTAAGTTTTATCGAAGGCTTTTCTCCCTAGCGGTAGCTTAGAGAAACCCATTCCGTGTGTTAGGGATCGGGGAAGGTTTCTACCAGTAAGGGATTCGGAGTTTTGTTGTCGACGTAAATTAGCCGTTTAGGCGGTTTCTGGAACTTAACAGGACGCCTGCAAAAAGAATAGCTCTCTACGCAGTTCTTTAACTAGCGGGAAGCAATCTCAAATGATCTTTCGGAGGCAGGGTCCTGCTCTATTATCTTAAAATAGGCGGCGAATTGTCCTCTCTTATTTGAGCATCTCGGAACAGCGTGACCAATGATTTGATTTGATTTGATTTGAGGCTATTAATTAAATCAAATCATCAAATTTTAATTATTAATCAAATCAAATCAAATCAAATCATGATTAATTGATTATTAATTGATTAATACGTCACCTGATATAAACGTGACTTTCTATAAATAGATTATTTATTTAACTAATATATTAAGAAATTTCTAAATATAAGTTATAAGTTTTATTAATAATAATATAATTTATAATCAAAATAGAGAAATCTATAAGCTTTTAATAAAAATTCTAAGTACTTTTAAATGGTTTTAAGTATATTATTTTGCTTATAAATCCAATTTTAATAAGAAATATAATATTATATAATATATTACGTATTTTAATAACTTATATATATTAGTAATCATATAATTTATAATCAAAACTAAAAGATTCTATAAGTTTCTAAAATATTCTAGGTAGTTCTACTTAATTCTAAACACTTCTTTAGACTTATAAATCATATTTTATTATATAATCTATTTATTTTTTAATATTTGTAAGATTTATAAGTATTAGTAATTGTATGATTATAATTTAGAGTAGAATATTCTAGAAATATTAATCGTTTATATAAACAGTTATTAATTCCTTAAGAATAACTTTTTCTTTTTATTAGAAATCCTTTCAATAACTATTACTACTATTACTATTACCACTACTATTATTATATATATTATATATACGACTGTTATAAGCTTTTATACTTATTAAAATGTCTACCTCGCAACAAGCCGCTATTAAGTTAAATATAACTCAAAACGATCCGAATTTCGCTTTAGACGCAATAGAAACTCAAGCTCTTATATTCAAAAAGAAGCTATTTTCGAAGGTTTTAGACCCTATTAAAGAAAATCCGCAAAATATCGATAATTATCGTACGGTTACTGTTAAGTGCCTTTATCCGAGTTGCCGGTAAGTAACTTCTTTAATATAGTATTAATATAAATACTAACTTACTTTAGTAAAACTTGGCTTAATCAAAGAGTATATCATTCTACATCGAATTATATAACTCATTATAAGACTTCGCATAAGGCCTTTAATATAGGCCGTATATTAAATCAACTAGACGATGGTAAGTCTTCTTTATATTATAAATATTATATATAATATTAAATACTAACTTTTAAAAGACGATTCTTCCGATTTTACCGAATCCTCTCAAGCTAGTAATAACACAACTATTACCGACGTATTTGCTCGACAAAGAGCCTCTAAGAGACCTATATCACCTGATAACGAAAAGTTTAATTTAATAAAGTTTAAGAAGTTACTTCTAAACTTTATTATATTGAATAATATATCGTTCCGAGCAGTTTCTTCTAAGTCATTTAAAGAATTGTTATTATATCTCTCTAAGTAAGTTTTCTTTTTTAATATTCTATTATTAAAAATACTAATAACTAATACTTTATAGTCAAATTCCACTGCTTTATTATCAAACTTTAAAAAACGATTTGAATTCTATTTATTTAGAAAAGAAGTCTTTAATAAAAGAAGAGTTACAAGACAATATAAAGTCTAATAGTAGCTTTTCTTTAACTTTAGACGCTTGGACTGCTATTAATCAAGACGCTTACCTCGGAATTACTATGTAAGTAGTAATATAATACCTTAAAAACTTAAGATTAATTACTAATTCAATTATAGTCACTTTATAAATAAGAACTTTGAATTGAAGTCTTATTTATTAGCTATGAAAGACTTAAAAGAACGACACTCAGGTCTTTATCTAAATAAGGTCTTATTAGAGACCTTAAGAGACTATAATATCGAATATAATATTACAAGGTATTTACTTCTAACTTTATTAAAAAAAAACTATTTTATTAATCTTTTAATAGTATTACTCGAGATAACGCTAGCTCGAACGATACTTTGATTAATGACTTTAAAAAGCATTATTTAATTCAAACAATTCAATTTACCGGAGATATACCTTGTGTAGCTCACGTATTAAATCTTGTCGTTCAAGATATATTAAAGACTATTATTAAAGACGTTTATAACGATCTTGACGATCAAAATATCTTTAATATAGAAAACGAAGATAACGAAGAAGAAGAAGATAATTTATCTAGTAAGTCTTTAAATTAATATTCTTTAAATTATACTAATTTTAATAGCTAGTTCTATATGGCAAAAAGTCCGAAAAATAATAATCGGAATTAAATACTCTCAAGAAAATAGTCAATTATTAAAACGACAAATCGATGCTTTAGAAATTAAAAACGCTAAAATACCTCAATTAGGTAAGTGTTTAATTTAAGTTACTATTATTATTAAACTAATATTAATATTAGATCAAAAGACTCGGTGGTCTTCGACTTATAATATGCTTAAAGAGTTTATTAACCTTTGGCCGGCGATTAAATCAGTAATTATATCGTCGAATTCGAAATTCTTTCAAAAAAACAAACAAGCTTTATTATTAAGAGATATCGATATAAGCAATTTAAAACAATGCTTACGAGTATTCGCTATATTCGTTAAAGTAACTACAAAATTACAAGCTGAGAAATACCCAACTATATATTATATAATTCCGGAGATTTATAATATATATTTAAGATTAGAGAATATTCGGGATGAGTTTAATGTAAGTAATTTCTTTTAATTATATTATTTGTTATAATTTATACTAATATTATTAGGATATACTTTTCACCGACGCTATTAATAAAGGAATAGCTAAACTCCGGAAATACTTTCCTAAACAAGGAATATCACAGAATAATAAAGCTTTATATTTAGCTTTAATTCTTGATCCAAGAATAAAAAGAGACGGATTAGAGCTTATAGGATTATCACGTGGGCAAAGTACTGATATATATAATCGCTTATATTCAGAATTTCAAGTGTAAGTTATTATTTTACCTTTTTATACTTAATAAAATTAACTTAATTTATTAGTTACAAAGCCGATTATATTGCTACTCAATTACCTATCAACGAAGCTCAAGGTTTAGCTTTAAATAATAATATTATCGACGACGATTTAGATATATATCTTGAAGAAGAAGAAGATTTAGACGAATTAAGTCGATATTTAGAAGAGAAAAGAGCCTCTCGACAAGTAAGTTCTCTTATTCTCTTATTTTTTAAAGAATATTTACTAATATTATTTATTTAGACAAAACCTTTATCTTATTGGTTTATTAATAAAGATAAATACCCCGTATTATCTTTGTTAGCGAGATCCTATTTACAAATTCCGGCAACCTCGGCTTCTTCGGAACGATTTTTTAGTCAAGGAGCTAGAATTATAAATAAGGATCGAAATAGACTTAATAAAGATACTTTTGAGTATATAATTAGTCTTAAAAGTTGGGGGTTATTTAAAGAAAATTCGGATATTCAAGTTAATAATAATGAGGCAGTGGAGGATTATTTTGAAATTAATTAAGTAATATAATTAGTTTTATTAGTTTTAAGTTATTATATAAATATATACATCGTTTCTTTATATAAGTTTATTAAATAATAATTTTACAGTTATTAAAAGTAAGGTAATTTACTTCCGCTTTAAAATACTAACTTAGGGTTATATATAATCAATGATTAATCATGATTAATCATAATTATTAATCAAATCAAATCATAATCAAGGTAAAAATCTATTAATCAAATCAAATCAAATTAAATCATGATTAATTGATTATTAATTGATTAATATGATTTTTTTTGGTTACGCTGTCTCGGAAAAGCTCTTCCACTGCAGAGAAAAAATAAGCTCCATTACACAGTTATTAGGGGTAATACTCGCCATCAGCCTCATCTATGTACACATCTAGGCCGCATAGTTTAATCAATCCTTCTTTGGCACCTGTATTATAACATGCTTGAATCTTGCTGCCGGATGTACGAAACATAATCTGCAACCCTCTTGTAACTTCTTCATCTTGAACATTAGTTCTCTTAAAGGCTTGATATATAATGTCGCAAAGACCGCAGTCTTTGCTTAAGTTTTTAATCTTGAAAATATCACCGTGGTGCTTGGCTTCGGATACTTTATAGTTGTTAAATCTGTTATCATAGGTCTCGCCGTCGGATAGAACTTATTGTTTGTCTCGACATTGCGAAAGGCAGATGTTAAGCAGGTTAAGAAAGTCCACACTGTCACATGTCGCGCAGAAGGGCATTTTCGGATTCTATGAACAGCGATTAATATTGAAGGGGTCATTAAATAAATATGTTTATTTTCTTAAAGCAATAAAATTTTAAGATTAAGGCTACTGCTGCCTAATTTAATACAAGTTCGATACAAAGGCAGGCTCGTAGCAAGCTTACCCTGCGCCCCCCCGCCGATCGGATTGTTAGAATACGGAGAGCTGTTTTGACCTCTTTGGTACTCTGCAATGAGTCACGGGACTCTATCACATGATGATTGACTCATCTGTTTCCTTTGTTGCCTACTTCTGCCTATTGCATGTGGATGCATATAAGCATCTGTAGTTACAGTCTTAGAACAGTAACTCTTCCGCTACCAATTTACCAGAATGATTGGTGATCTGACCCGTGACCTGCTCTGTTAACAATCTCCCACTCTTCCGGGACCACCTTCTTGAATTCAAGATCGAACAGAGAGACGTCTAGATGCTCACCTACAATGCACAGCTTGCCGTCGTGGAAATACACATCAAGAATATCGGCGATATTGGGATGCTGAACCTGGGCCAGCACTCGAGCATCAGCAATGGTGTTGGTGAGAACGACTCACGGATGACAGCAAGGTGGAGGCGATTCTTCCGATGGCATACAAGCGTGCCCAGTACCGATTCCGATCCCGATAGTATCGATACCGGAATCGATGCCTCAGGAATCATGGACCAGCCTGTTAGCCGAGATAATCGGTTGCCCACAGAAACGCCCTAACATGTTTGCGTGAACAGATTCGTGGTATTCGAATTTCAATCTCTAGACTTACAGCTTAAGACATTACTACTGAAGGTACAAAGTACATTAATATCGAGTCAAATTCAAGCAATCGATATTAAGAAGATACTGAACCAGGCTACCCGCTCCTGTCCGATACATAAACACAATACAATCACAAGTAAGCCTTCACTTGTTCCTCACTCCACCCCCAGAACGCAGCGGCTATGCCCGTCCCACCTTCAGCTGCAGTCTTACTCCCTTCTGCAATGTCCTTCCGGAGATTGCCGATTCGACCCCATGGAATAACTGTTCTCGTCAGTTCTGTCCTCATAACGATAAACGATATAAGAAAACTCACTCCATGCACCATTCTTCTCCGGCGTGACGTCTGGGGAAAGGCCGGCAAACAACTCCGTATAAGCACCATGAATGGGGGTATAGAGCAGCCAACCAAGGAGTAACAACTGCCACCTAGGGGTATTTCTCTGCAAATCCGTCCTCAGATTTCCTGGGTTGAGAGCCTGCCACCAAAGTCAGCTTGGGATCTCCTATACAGGTCTGTAATTCTTGTTCAACATACCACGCTGATGACCCCTTGATTACCATACCGTTTGGCAAATTCCGTCGAATGGAATATATTGCCTGCTTTACTGATTCCATATTTATTCCACGTCGATTTATCGACGTTGTAATCTAGATTCCCCATATCTATCCCTCCCTCAGGAGAAAGGGTCTCAGCACCACTGGAACTCACCCATACAACCCTCACCGCGCCAGGAGCTGATTCTTTGGCGGACTTGAGCAGGACCGGAGTCAAAAGCTTCGTGAACAGGAACGGCGCAACGTTATTCGTCCCGAGTTGCAACTCGTATCCTTGTTTCGTCTTGCTGCCATGCGGAGGTACCATCACGCCCGCATTATTCCACAGGACATCCAACCTCTGTTCCTTGCTCAGAAACTCCTCCGCTGATTTCTTGATTGTAGAGAGATCATCGAGGTCAAGATGGAGGTGGACCAATTCCCCTTTCGAGTTCGGGAAGGCTTCCTTGTGGATTCGATACTTGCAGCAGCCTTTTCAGACGATCGAGTTGCGACATAGACTTTGGCATTATGCGAGTAGAGGATTTGCGCAAGCTCTTTTCCAACCCCTGAGGAGGAGCCCGTCACAATAAAGACCTAGATATCCTGGTGAATTAGTATTCGTGGGACGGGTGTTTGCGCTGGTACACCATGGAAGAAGTAGAGTACCACAAACCTTTCCGGCCTGATCCAGGAGATTCTTCTCCGTGAACCGAGCTGTGGGAGGGAAGGTTTGACTGTATGTATTGCCCATTGCGTGCTATGTTTGATAGATGGATTGTAGATGCAAATCATGATCACAGAGGGCAGAATCAATAATCTAATATAGATCGAGCTGCCCCATAAAAATGACACCCATCTCATATTACATTCCGCGGGTTTGTCCCTGCCGTTGCCACGACCGAGGCGCCATCGTTATGAATTGTGCTAGAGGACGACAGCTGGCCTTGGCCTATGTACTGTACGATGGCCGGCGATAAGATTACTTTATCAGCATGTCCGTTCGGAGAGTCGGACTAGTGACGTCCAGAGGTGAATGTGCGTCAATTAGATTTTGAAGCCGAACTTTATAAATGTCCGGCTTAAAAGACGACGTATCATTCGTTGTCGTTAGTTCCATGCGTCAGAATAGTTGTGCAAATTTTCATAGCCTTCCCCTCAGGTCATGGGTTCTATTGCACTTGGACTAATTTATGCATAGTAGTTTTAAGCTTTTTGGGTGTTGGCCCTTGCCACCCAGTTTTGGATTTCAAGGTGCCGACAGTGGACAATCCCCTTTCAATTGTATCCGCAGCAGCGCGTACTTTGAGGACCAAGCAGCCTCTCTAAAAGGTGTGCTAGGAAAGCAGAACAGGGTGGATGTTAGGGGAATCGCCGAAGAGTTGTCGTTGCTCGCTTCCTCAGTGTCCACTATAGAGCAGAGCGGAATCTGGATCCGCTACAACAAAATCTGAGCGAAGGCCTGAATCGTTTACGGAGGTAGGAACGAAAGAAGGTGGGGACCATCCAGCGATGAAGTGAGGCGTGGCTTACTGAATGCGGTAACGCGCACTTCGACTACCGCCGCTGTGGAGGATGAATTTGGGCGTCTGCATAAGATACCTTGGCACCATGGGCAATTTTATGCACCATTCGGTTGGACATCGTGCCGAGCCGAAGAAACTTGAACGAGAATATGAAGTCTTTATCTGCGGAAAAATGCATAAAGCATTTCGGCGCCGGGGCATGCCGCTCGTATCCTGTAAGTATATCGTTTTGCGGGTAAATCAGAAACACGACTCGGTTATAAACACGACTGGCATATGGAGTACGTTATAACGTAGGTGGTAAGCCAGCGGTTCTGGTAAACGAGCGGTTCCGTGCCCCAATTACCCAATCAGAACGCTCAACTTGCGAAAATACTCCACGAAAACATTAATAACTCAACGAATTTTTCTTATAGAACTCTAAGAACAAAACAAAAGTTGCTGTTATTTCTTATATCTATCATTAAAGCTAGGTCACCTGCCTTAAATCGCAAACGGAACCGCTCGTTTACGGGAACCGCTGGCTTACCACCTACGTTAGCTTCTGTATGAATTGAAGTATCACCAGCGACTTTACAGCGTCTCTCCAGCTATTCTATTATGCTATAGTCACCTCAGCGTGCCAGTTGATCATTACAAGGAGTCTTATTATGCACATACAGTGCCAGTAATCCATACATTTAATTCTCAAGCAAGCCGGGGGGTCCTGGCCACGCCACAGGAGAGACAAAGCAGGATTTACAAGAGCGTGGAATTATTGTTATTTTTTGGCCTCCCTTCTCTCCTGATTTGAACCCAATTTAGAGGGTATAGCATATCCGTGCGCGTTTAGAAACTCTACGCTCCTCGGAGCTTCGCGTCCGTTTGGGGCCATGTTGTACAATGTCTAGCTGATGTTGGTTGGATCGGAGAAGCGACAGTCTTTCCGGAGGAATACTTCTCTTGAGCATCATCCTGACTTGCTATATCGTTATGATGAAGGGGAGGCTGACCGTTGAGGTTCGCCGGATGCTGAGAATCACCACGGGCCCGCCCGTCTCCAGAGTCGTCTGCTGCGTCGACATAAGCTTGGAATAAAGGACGACCTCCATAGCTGGTCTCTTGTGTCACGACTGGCGGGCTTTGATCGTGGGTGCCGTCGGGGCCGTCAGGGTCCTCTTGTATGACATGCTAAGGGATTAAGGTTACCAGGCTCTTCGCCAGGTGTGGAGGTAGGAGCTCGGTCGTGGGATGTTCCGAACGGCTGCCGCGACTTCACGATAAGTAGCGGGGTGGCTTTCAATATAGCTGACCAGATATTGCACTACCCATGAGACATTAGAAGATACCATCAAGTAAGATAGATCAGCGAAGTGAACGATTCTTAACCTGATCCACGTCTGAGTTCAAGTCTAATCGAGCTCCGAAGTAACATGCGGCATCTCTCAACCTGGTTTTTGGGGTCGTCGGGGTGCTGCGGATAACGGGCAGTCAATGCCATAGATGTGAAGAGTTGGAGGTGTGTAAGCGATTCGCACTTTCTCCCCACCCCCCTTCCGTTCCTGCGCCTCTAGCGGCACTCCCGAACCGATATCACGTTGGCACCTGCCTGAGGTTTAGCCGACTTCCCCAGCTGCTGACTTAACGGCGCCTTAAATGTCTAATCCTCTTTGTGATTTCTTCACTAATACACGACCGCTGCCTTCAAACTCCTGGCAATTTGTGGAAGCATGTCATAAATATACGCCAGGATTCTACAGTATTACGAGGAGATGGATGCACTTTGGCATCGAACGTGGCCAGAGATGGCGGAGCTACACGTTTTTGACCCAGAAGGCGACATGCTTTTGATACTCGAACGTTATCAGGAGGATGACTTGGCTCCATCCGACGCGGCACCTCCACTATCGGCAGATGTCTCAGATTGGCCTGAGCCTGAACCGGAGTCTGTACGATGCGAGTCTCGAGCAGAGACCGCCAAAGCTGAAGTGGATGGCCTGAGGAAGCCAGAAACTTCCTTGTCTACTTGCTTACCCAGGCGGAGTCGAAACCAAGGGTTGAAAAGGTTCAAATGCGAGTCTCATCAAAGCATCTTATCTTCGCATCGCCGACTTTTCGAACTAGTCTAGGCTCTGATACATACTCCGAAGGTCGAACTCTTCAAAATGAAGGTAACCTTGTTATCCCTCTGCCTGATGAGGACCCAGATGCAATGATCATTCTCTTGAATATTTTCCATGGACTGTCAAGTAAAGTCCCTCGTCGGGTCGACTTGAATATGTTGTGCAAAATCTCTATTGCTGTCAACCACCGGCAGATGCACGAGGCTGTTGGAATTTGGTCGGACACATGGATAGAAAACTTGAAGAGAGACAAGGGGTTGCCAAGCAGCTATACGCCTGATGCACTTCTCTCATGTAAGTACTTCGTTGTTGGGCTATCAAGAGGCAAGTTTTGAAAACACGACAAAATGCTGGGCTTTCTCGTTCCACTCCCTGTCGTCGACCACCCAACTCCATCACTCCTTCTGCATAGTCTCAATGACAGCCTCACTCCCACCCCGCTCATTCCTCCAAATCTTTATAATTTCGAGACCTATCCTCCCCAATAAGGTCCTCCACTGCATCTCCGTTCTTTCCATCGCATTGAAAAACGTCATCATCATTATATCTAGCGACGCAGGTTGGAGGTCCACTCCCACATTAGGCAGGACCTGGTCGTTAATCAACAGACGCGAATAGCCTGGCTTCATCGCCTTCACGGTATTGCTGAGGAATTTCACACACTCCTCGTCAGGCCAGTCGTGACAGATAGCGCGGAATATGTAGAATTTCGCACCTGGAGGAAGTCAGAAGGGGAGAAGAGGAAGGGGACAGGAGGGAAAGGGAAATTTCTCACCGACAATGGGCTGCGGAGTGAAGAAATCATACTCCACCTTCTCTATCCCAACTAACGGACCCTTGATCTGCCTCAACACCACCGGCAAATCCATCAACACCACTTTCCCAGGAATTTCAGGACATCTCTCCCGAAACAACTGAAGATCATGCCCGAGATTCCCTCCGACGTCCACGAGTGTCACGGCATCTTCAGCGATACTGAGATCGCTTACTTGCGTTGAGATGGGGAAGTAGTCGAGCCAGCGAGGACTTCCGTCTTTACGGCCACGCATGTAGACCGAGAAGTCTTGATGGAGAGATGGGCGCTCTTTTAGGAATGTCCAGAAATCGACGCCGGTGGCGTATTCTATTGCTGTTATTCCCGAGGGGAGGAAACCGTTTTCGCGGTAGTATTCTGGGAGTTTGGCGTAAGTGGGGATGAGCGTGTCGTGTCTGGATGGGTGTTAGTATACCAGCATCATGACGTTGAGGATAGTGTGTGAAGGATGATTATCTGAGAGGGTTCAGACGGACGAACTTACTGGAATCGAACAGTGCCTGTCCATGCTACTGATGCGAGTGCTTCTGTTGTTGGGCTGGCGCGGTATTGCTCTTCGCCTGTTTCGTCGACGATATCCATTGCTGCGAGAACTCGCATTACTCGGACTGTAAGGGCTATCAGCTAGATCTCCTCTCTCAAACTTCCATGCTAAATTCAGACAGCATCGACGAAAACATGACACGGGAAACCTTACCAACCAACAGCTTATCAGCACCACATTTCATCGCAAGCTCGTCGGCGCGCATCTGCTTCGCCTCGACGAGAGTAGGCGGTAGACCCATCTCAACTGCTAGTCTGACGATTGCATATTGTACTGGCTATTTTCTGTCAGAAATTCAGATCCGTAGCTGTCCATGGTTTTGCTTGACAGACCTGAAAATGGATTCTCTTCAACTGTTCAGCAGGAGATTCAGCGACACGGTTCAACTTTTGTATCGCTCGCATCAGCTGCAAATCATCGCCTCCTCCATTTCCAGATGCCACGGCTTCAGCAGCGATCTGCACTTGCCGGACTAGTTCGAGAAGACTCGCCATATCTCCAGATTCTCGAATTGCGAGCTTTTTTCTTGGTTGTGAGACGTGAGACACCTCAGGTGAAGTGACGTTGGATCAAATCTCAGGCTATATACTGACCAGTACATGCATTAACGCTACAGTCAAGCACTAGCTACAATCCCGCGTTGTCTTTGCTATGAGAGTATTTATGGCGGATAGGCCTGGTGCGAGTTTCGGGGTGTGTGGTTGGAGATGCATCATGCATCCGCACTTCCGGGTTACTTTCTCACTTTCCTGCTAGCTGCATTAGCAGAAGTTTCGAAACGTGGAAGGAGTCCGGTACTTTCCAGGCTTTTCGAGCTAATGAGCTGCTGAGGGGCTAGGGGAGTGTTTAATACTTCGAAGTATATTATGTGCACTTGAGTAACACACAGCACTGTTTTACTCCTTGACGAATTCGTTCCTGTTACCATTCGTGCTCTTATTCTCGTCTACGACCTTTGCTCTTCATACCAGCCACTAAAATGAGATATGGCAACTGCTCTGCTACTGCATGTATTGTAGATTCTCACCCAAAATTACCCGATTTGCCAGCACGCCGAACCTTATTACGACACCAAAACTCTGTTGTATGCCAACCAACCCCACTAAACATTCTTCGTCAACATCTGACTGCGCTTCCAAGCTTCGACTTCCTGACCGCCTCTCAAAACACTTATCCTCATCGTTGAGAGCAGATTATGCGCTGCATTCAGATGGTTATAAACACCACCATTGAACATGGCCGTAGCATCCTTGCCAATAGCCGAAGTAATCAAAGCCTTCCCACCAGGATGACCCTTCACAAACCCCCCGACATCGTGAATGGCCCCTCCAATTGCCACCAATGTCTCTCCCTCCCTCTCGTCACAAAGCCCTCCCAGTCAATCAGCGGCAGCTTCTCCAACGGCACGCCCCAATTCAATTCAGCACGGTTCCGGTCAATCTTCTTCTGCACGCGACCCTTCTCGATTCCATTTCCGGGGAAGGTCTTCAGGTTGCTGGCTAGACCGAGCTGTTTCCAGAGGTAGATGCACCACTTCGTTGGGCCGTATTGGTGCCATTGGATGGCGTTGCGGTAATCGGAGGGGAATTCGTGGTGGAAGTTGTGGTACCCTTCGCCGAGGGTGACAAGGGCTGTGATAACGTGGTCACGGGGTGAGTTGCGGTCGTCGAAGGGCTGATCTCCTATCCCTATGGACCAATTCCATGTCAATACTTGCATTGCTTGGGTTGCAGAGGCAAGAGGAGTTTAAACTTACAATGAGCGAGCGAGTTCACGCAGAATGTAGCTTGCTGAACGACCAAAAGTCTCAGTATACCAGCATATATTAGACCTCCTTTCAATCGCCCCAACCTAGCCCTGCGACGACACATGGGAACAGGGACGACATTGACAGCGCGATGGTGACAAAATTCCGGTGCTGCCACATGACTACGGTATCATTGTTCAGGTCCGTTATATCTACACGTCTGATCCTCTGCGGGTCTTGCTTCAAAACCAATCCATCCCATGTGGGAATACAAAAGGCCTTTCTGGACTGAATATGGATCTTTGAGGGTATCAGTGTATCGGTGGTGGGCGCGGTGATTTCAAGTCCACCATCGTATTGAGCTTGAATGGCACCTCCTCCAAGAAGGGTGAGGATTATTTGGACGGGGAGTGTGGCGGTATGTGAGGTATGAGACCAGAGTCTATGATAGCCTATTCGTTTTGTCAGTACTCAACCTCCGATAAACAACAGCCAGAAATTGCCATCAGATCTGTGAGGCTTACCAACAGTAATCCCCAACCCAGTCACGAAATAATACGCAAACGCCCAAATGGCAGTCTTCGTTAGCAGCGGGGTAGAAAAAGCTGGGTAGATCCCGAACAGCGGGATTCCTACCACGAAGACGGCATTGATCCATGCGATATGCTCGTACCAATTTGCCCATGTGAAAGGCTGGTTTCCGATGTGTGTCTTCTTGAGAGTGGAACTTGGTCTGAAGCGTGACGTTGAGGCTGTTGATGGAGCCATAATCAAATCGTTGTGATCAAAACAAAAGGATCCACGTTATGCCAGCGAGAGAGAAAATCAAAATGACTGCGATTGCAAATGGAAGTAGATGTAAAGAAATGAAATGGAGACAGCCGAATCACTTACACTTCTGGGAGACGAAGTTCTGTCTCATATACTCACCCGAAAACCCATCACGACTCCTTTGTCCGAAATGACGTTGAATTTTGTTGGGAGTTCAAACGCGACGCTTCTTCCAGGTTGCTTCTGTAGGGATGGGGATATATGGGGTCATTCGTCACGCTTTGAGACGTGGGTCGATTACGCCGCCTCGGCTGATGTCCTTCGTGGGAAAACAGTTCACAAATCGACCCATGAATGAGGTTACCATGTGACGCCTCGGTTCATCTTATTTCAGGATGGTGATTTTTTAGGGTATTACGGAAAATAGAACTGGGAAGTGTCTCTCTTGAGAAATTTGCCAATGTTGAGTTGGGATGTCGGAAACGTGGAAATGTGGATGGATGTTCAGCTGAACGAGAACATGTGACAGGGTAAATTACAAAAGTAGATAGCCCAACAAGTTGCTAAGGGGGATATGTAAAAGAACTCAGTATGCTAGTCGCCCGATTGAGGTTGAAACGGATGACCTAGTTTAGTAAAAGTTAGGCATGGAGGGAGTGCAGTTTCCTCAAAACAAAAGATCATGTGATGCGAAATATGGCCTGCAAAATACCTACACTCTGACGGTCAAGTAAGAATGAATTGAATGTCCTTAGTAGGCTCAAGGAATAAGCGTTTAAGTTCTTAATTATTATTATTATTATTATTCCTTTTAACGTCCTGTGTAAGTCGAAGACTATAGTAGGACGGCTGGGGCTGTGAGCCCCAGCATTTCTATATAAGATACCAGAAAGGTAGCCAATTTGTTCCAGGGGATATTGAGGGCATAGCCCTAATTATAACAAAGGAAAATTGTAAAGGAAAGTATACAAGGTATTATGCTTCTTCCTCCTCTTGCTCCTCCTGCTCTTCTTCCTGCCGTCTCTCTAAGAACCATTTCCTGGTGCAAAGCCTAGTCTTTTTGAGAAAATCTAGCGTCTTCTCGATCCCAATTTTTGTATGCATTAGGAGAGGTAGACTCAGTCTTGCTCCCTTCATTTCGTCTCGTAGCTTGGCCCTCGCCTTGGCTATTTCTGTCTCTTTGCAGCTCAAAAGTAAATGGGCGGTTGTCTCTCTCCTACCACACCTACACAAGTCGCTATCCGTACGGCCTAATCTATATAGGTATGACCTTATAAACCCATGGCCTAGCTTCAATTGGAAGAAGGAGCTAGCTAGCTCTCTTCTAGTTCCAGGCGGTAGGTGGATCTTCGACCGTAGCTGCCAAGGGAATTGCTTCCTATAGGTAGTTGTATTTTGGCAAGGCGTCTTTTCGTACTGGTCTAACGCCGACTCCCACTCTCTAGTACTAACTTGCTTCGCTTTACGGCCGAGGACTGCAAAGCTGGTTTCATTTGTATTTGGGGCTAGTGTCGTTGCTTGCTTTGCTAACGAGTCAGCTAGCTCGTTTCCGTATACTTCCGTATGGCCGGGGACCCAGTTGATTGATATCGAGGCTCCTCTGCTCTTGGCTAGCTCCGCTGCTTGAATGGCCCGGATTTGGCAAGCTTGACCTGGGTTATCCGATGGTGTTTTGAGACGGTGGAGTCCCGCCTGGTTATCCGAGTAGATGTAGTATGACTGGCCTGAGTTAGCTACCTTGCTAGCGTACTCGACTGCTTGGGTAGTCCCTTCTAGCTACCCGTTGTAGACTAATTGGGAGTCCCCCAAGTTAGTCATGCCCTTGTAGACTACTTTAGGAGTGCCCCTATTATAGTTCAGTACTACGAGGCCTACGCCTACTCCAGTTGACTCCTCCCCTTGCATAGACGAGGCATCTGTATAGATCGTTAATTCGTCTGCGCCTGTGTGCAGGTTCGAGTTGTGTATTTGAGCAGTTGCTTCCTTTGGCAGCGGGCTAATATCGACCGTATACGGCGTTACTCTGTTCCACGGTGGGTATTTAAAGTGCTGGAGGGGCTCAAGGTCCTCTAGGTCGACTAGATCTTGAATTGAGGCCCGAATCCGTTCAAGTTGCACTGTTGGCTTGAGACCGGGTCTTGTTGGGAGGTTTGAGAGTTCCTGGTTAATCGGGTGCTTAGGGGCTAGTTTCAGTGCACGAATGGCGTATTTTCGAGTACTGGCGTTTAGTCGGACACAAGGAGGCTGTAGCGCTGCCTCGACTTCCATCGGCACTATCGGAGCTGTCTTGAACACCCCTAGGATTTTTCGTAGAGCTAGGTTTTGCAAGGCCTGGAGGGGTTTCTTAAACTGTGTTTGTCCCCTCCACCAAATCGGGGACCCGTAGTCGGCTACACTAACCACACAGGCTAGGTATAGCTGTCGTACCGCAAAAGGGGAGAGCCCTTTTGCCGTGTTGGCTAGTCGTGTCATCCTCTGGAATGCCGATCGGGCCTGGCTCGTACGTATTGCCACATGCTGCTTAAAAGTAAGGCCTGGGTCGAACCAGATACCTAGCCACCTGACTACTTCTTTTGGTTCTACGATGACCCCACTAGGTAGTCTGAGGCTAGCTGTCTTGGCTTCTTTTCCTCTGGTAAAGTGCATAATCTTGTAATGTTTCTAATAAAACCTCTTTCATATAAACACCAGAGTGCTTTTTATTTAGAGGTTTCATATCTAGTAAATGAGTTTTTAACTCAAAATTCCTATGAATATAATGGCTAATAAAGTTTAATTAGTATAATCTTTAATAATAAAATAATAAAATAATAAGATAAAACTTACATAGTAATTCTTAAATAAGCGTCTTGATTTATAGCCGTCCAAGCGTCTAAAGTAAGAGAAAAAGAGCCGTTCGATAATATATTCTCTTGTAATTCGGATTTAATAAGAGCTTTTTTCTCTGAATAAATAGAGATAATATTGTTTTTAATAATATTATAGTAAATTGGAGGTGTTTCTCTAACTTAATATTAGTAAATAAACTTAATTATAATAAAGATAAGTATGACTTACTTATTTAAATATAATAATAACTCTTTAAAAGATATAGAGCTAATAGAACGAAACGAAATATTATTAGAGATAATAAAATTCAATAATAACTTATTAAACTTTTCTTTATTAAATACTTCTTCGGGGGTTTTAGGTCGTTTAGTTGCTCTTTGTTTGGCGAATATATCTCTATTAGTACTAGTACTAGCTTGAGTAACATCGACTAAAGAAGAGTCGTCTCCGTTATTATCGTCTATTATTATTAGTATATTATTATAAAAGAGGTTTATAAGAGTATTTACTATTTAAGTTATATAATAAACGATTTATATTAAAGGCTTTATGTGCGTTCCGATAATGTATAATATAATTACTTGTAGACTGATTAACTCTTTGATTAAGCCATCGTTTTCTATTATTTTATTAGTATATTTTATAATATAAAAGGTAAATATAACTTACGAGCATCCTTTATATAAGCACTTAATAGTAACCGATCGGAAGTTTTCAAGCTTTTCGGGGTTTTCTTTAGGAGGATTTAATTCTTTAGAAAATAGCTTTTCTTTAAATATAAGCGGAGCGTCTTCGATATTTTCTAATTCGAAATCAGGGTGATTTTGTCGTATATTAAGAGTAATAGAGGTCTTAATAGAGCCGGCCATTATCACTTAATAATAAGTTAAAGTATAAGTTGTTATAATAAAGTAAAATCGTAAGATAATTGTAATTCTAATTGATATATAAGAGTAACTGTTTGATTTTGATAAAAAATAAAAACAAAACTCAAAGAGAGGTTACCTGTTTATATACTAATAGCTTTATTCTAATCGGTTCGATCGATTTGTATTATTAAGCTTGATTTATAATACGTAGAATATAAGAGATTTCTTTGGAATTCTTTAGAAATCTTTGCTTACAAATCATATTTCTCGACGTTTCTACGTTGATTATAAATCAAATTCTTATCAAGTATACTTAGTATTTATTATTACTAATTCTATTAGATAGTTTATTAATATAATTATAAACGTTTAGGGAATATTTATATTATTATCGTTTCGTTTAGAACGGGTAGATCCGTAGCTTACTTAAAGTAGTAAGGCTTAATCGGGAATACCCGTAGCTATACTTAATATGGAATCGTTAATCACGTGGTATACGATATTCAAGTATTCAAATATTATTGAATAGAATAGAATAGAATAGAATAGAATAGAATAGTAACTCGTATTCTATTCTATTCTATTCAATTATTACACTGGTGACAGCGTCCCTACCTACCAACCCAACCACCTTCGCACTCTCGAGCAACACCAGCTCCACCGTACGTTACACTTGGGTTGCGACTATATTCTCCTCATTGCGCGACATTGTCTTCTTTGCGGCCTTATCTCATCTTCCAAAGTTTCTATTTTAACTCCATAGCGACTTTGATCAGATATTACATGCTAGAGGATTTGGAAAAAGAAAGAAAATTCTAGCTGACAGGGTGCATCAGCGACTGCAACAAGGAACCCAGCGGAATGACTTTATGTCTCCAATTCTAAGAGCAAACGACGAGACTGAGATGATTACTTCTGAAATCGAGGCTTCGTTCAATATTCTTGTAGTGGCAGGTATGAAATCTTCTCAGAATCTTGTATAGCAAAGTCAATTTCTAACTAAAGGCAGCTCAGAGACAAATGCGACACTTCTGACGGGTGCACTCTATTGCTTGGCTATCCATTCCCACATTCAAGGGAAACTTATTGGCGAGTAGGGACATCAATATGGCGACTTTGTCCAAGCACCCTTATCTCATTGCGGTGCCAGAAGAATGCCTCCGCATTTTCCCTCCTTCGGCATTCAATCAAGCCAGGATAGTCCCTGCAGGAGGAGCAAACAAATGTGGGAGATTTGTACCTGCAGGCGTTGCAGTCGGCGTAGCAACATGGGCTGCATCGCGCTCAAAGAGGAACTGGTCCCGGCCAGATATGTTCAAGCGAGAAAGGTGGCTTGGCGAGCCCCTTCCTGGGAATGATCGCACATCAATGTAGCTTTTATTTTTGGGTCTAAGGAATTGCCTTGGTAAAAAGTAAGTCCTCTTGTCTGCGCCGGTAGAGAAAGATCAAAAAATAATAACGAAAGACAGCCTGGCATATGCAGAGATGCGACTTATTCTGTCCCAGCTTCTGCTTGGATCTGAATATGACTTGGGTAAGCAAAGCAAGGATTGGATAACAGGCCAAAGGTTTTACTTGCTGTCGGAACGACCCCCTTTTGATGATTAAGCTTCGACGAAGGATGAAGTAATGCCGTTTCTGACTGACCGATGCAACAAAATTCAATTATTAAGTTCTTTATCTGGCAATCAGGTCTTGATCTGTCTGAGACTATGTGACTCCTCTATATTCCTTATCGTTTGTAAGTATGTCTCCTGAAACTGGGAATCAAGTATGTATATGCCCAGTATGGAGTACTCTAAACGTAGTACTCAGCAACCCAAGTCTTGATTTGGGCAATCTCATTATCGATTACGGTCTTAACCCCCGCATTAACAACGCCATTATACAAGATCAAATCAGAACAATGAAACCCCCCAGGAATGATCTGAAGAGGATGTTGTGCAGTGGAGTCGAGTGGACCACCTGGTCTGAACTCAGACGACATGCTGGCCGTTCTCCAAGGGTCAAATTCGCTACACCAGCAAGTTAGTTCCAAATGATTTGATGGGGGGCAAGAGGCTTACCCATTGGTCCAGATTAATCTAGTGGTGTCATCCAATCGCCAGCCTTTGGTGTACTTATTCACAGAGTGCACGTTGATATTTGGGTTAGTGCTGCCATAGGTGTAGCCATTGACTTCCGGGAACAGGAGACCACACTGTCTTTGCCAGTATTCAGCAGTAACAAGACGCGAGACGATTGTTGGTGTCCCTCTGGGAGCGCCGCTGATTTATCATTAATTTTGGTGGCCTTTCAAGTATGGGGAAGATATCAAACGTACTCTTGCCAGAAGTCAAGTGGCTGGTTGCACAGAATCCAGTTCCACTGCTTGTTCCAAACATTATCAACAGTATAAGAATTGTAATAACGCATGGAGGTGTTATATGTGTCCATGCAAGAAAGGTCATATTCGCCAGTATAACCATAACCTTGGCAGTCTGGAGGAACAATGTGTTAGATGTGTTAAATCAAGAAAAAAAGTAGCTCAGACTTACACCCAGGAACAAGACTATTTTTGACCCAGCTCGCATAACCGGCCAATGCCTTCTGGAGACCGACGCCAGATGCTGGTGTGGAGACATTAGATCCTGGTACGGCGTTTTCGACAGCGTCGCACCATTGGTAGAAAGTACTATATCCCGAGTAGAAATCATTTCCTTGCCATGCCCAAGGGCCATTTTGAAGCATTGAAGCGAAGTCGTCGTTGTGTTCCAACGCTCCCAACCCAAATGAGTCTTTCAGGGCATAGATCTGATCAGCGGTCCCGGTAGTTAAGACGTTGTCAATGTACTCAATGACAAGAGATACGTCGGTACTGCAATTCTTGGGCATGCCTTGTTGGACTGGATAAAAGTATTGCCACTGTATATATTAGTAGGCACTCAATTGTCCGTCAATTCAAAACTCACGTAATCATCAACGGCCTCGACGGGTGCACTGGAGGCGTGATAGGCCCAGAAAGTGCCAGGTTGGACGGATTCGGTGTACGCTGCAAGTGCACCTGAGTACGATCCTCCACTCAAGACCCATGGCTGCTGAAGTATTAGAAAATGACTAGTTTCTCGGGAGTCTACATTGCTCACAGCGTGCTGTGCATTGCTACTATGGTTGGTGTCGAAAGGCAAATCAACCGTTTTTGCAAAATATACCAAATCAGAAATCGCTTGATCTAAGTTCAACAGCTGCAGAGTCTCGGTATCAAGGTAAGAATATGGGCTCGAATAACCGTAGTAGCGGTCTGTATTTACATCAGAAAGCTGTCGTCTATCATAGGATAGTGTACTCACGCTCGAGTAAGATGACTGCTCCACCAATAGCTTGTCCATAAGCACCAGTGATCGTATCATTAAACAAATAGCCAGTATAATCAATTGCAGCAGTTTCACCAGGCGCGACCAAGACAACCTCGTAAATGCGTTAGTGAATTCCTAGTTAGTGTCTGGTATAAACTCACCGGAGATCCGGGCCCCTTCCAGAATTCAAAGTTATACCAGTATGTTTGAGAAAATGTCCCTAATGAAGGATCACTATGATTAAGAAGCTGCTGGAAAGTGGTATTGCCATTTGTTACAGCTGAGGCAAACGATGCTGGCATTTGCAATCGCGGTGGGAGTGGTGTTGCCTGCATAGCGGAAGCACTTGCTGCCAGAAGGGCTACGACGGGGCTGTATGAAACCCTCATGATGGCGTTTTGGGATCGCAAAAAGACGAAAAGAACGGTCCTCAGAAGGAGAGCTGGGGAAACAAGTGTAACGGAAGGAAAGGAAGGAAGGAAGGAAGGTACTTATCGTATTCACGATATCTTAAGAAATAAACTTTATGCTAACGTGAAATGTACGCGGCTATCACTAAATCTACAAAGTTCGGATGGCAGTTGCCTCATTCAGAGATGTGATTGGCAACCTTCCCATTACGGGTTCGCGTCGATAAGGTTGGTAGGGTCTATACCCAAGTCATTCAGGTCCGAACCCCGGAATCCATATAGGTTTCCGTCCTCAAGCATTTTGAGTGTTCGTGTTTGCTTGTTTGGTACTATGTGACACAGCGGAAGAAGCCGTTAGACGAAAGAGAAAGTGAAGGGAACAGAGACATGAAGTAAATCGAATCAATTTTTAGATGCCACGACGACGCAAGAAAAGTGAGTAAAGTTCCCTTGAATAGCGAGTATTGACATTCAGGCTAAATCAAATTGAGCAGCTTCATGTCTGGAGTGGGGTTAGAGTCACGTGGGTCTTGCCCGTTGTCTATCTACTTAGGTGTTCGTTGTTGTTTAGTACCATACTGTCTCTCCTGGATTCGCAGAGATCTAAGGGACGATCTCAATTTGATATTGAATAGGTGCAATTGAGTTCAAGGACGCAATCCCATCATACTCGTATATGTGCTGTCAATATCGTCAGAGAGTGGGACATCATCTCAGCGGTCCAAGACATTTTAACTTTCAGAGGCAGCGACAAAGAGCTTAGAAAAGGAGTTGCAAATGATGGCTAGACAACAAAGTACAAGGCTAAGAAGAGCAGGCTTGTGTGTTGAACTTAAACCTCGGGTGTGCTCAATGCTAATTGGTTTAAACCAATAAGTGCTCGAAGTAAAAGAACGGAACAACCGGAAATTGAAGGCACAAACAATACTGCTTTCAGTACAGAGGATTTACCTTCATAAACCACTACCATGCAACACATCGCAAGGCAAGGACGAGACCATGTCAATCGGGGTTGCAAAGTTTGTACTGTAAAGCTCTGCAAACTTGCCGCGCTGAGTTCCGCACGCGATCATGCCTCACTTGGACCTGGTGAATAATCCTAATTTAGATGAAACATATATTTTAAAAAAAAACAAGAAAGGACAAAAAAAAAAGAAGGGGGGGGACAGCTTCATGTGTCCTTGTCACTTGCCTCCTCCCTAGCTTACCCTGTCATGTTTCGAACTAGAAAAGGAGTAAAGTATTTGTAGCTTTGAGTTTGCGGGGGTCACGAACGAGTCGTCGTGTACTTCGCACGAAACAAAGGGCAGAATGCTGAATCGACTTTCGATTCTGGATTCCGTATTGATTTTCATGGCTCAGTGTATGAGCAGGGAAGTAACTGCCTTTCTCCGCGCAGGCTGTTTTCAATCAAGCGCCCAATTACGAACGTGCAATCCAGGCAGGGAAAGATGCACGCCACCTTTGGTTTGCTTTGGGAGAGTGGCGAGGAGACGATCCGGAGAGGATATTTCGGTGACCATGGTGGTTGCAAGGTAGGGTGGGATGACTTCTTGTTCTTCGACCACCTCGGCTCGGTAATTATGGAGATGTCTGTAGCTAGAGGTTCGGGTATGGGTGTTTGTCGTCTGTGTTTTTCTCCCTCCCATTCTTTGCGTGAGCAGATAGTAGTCACGTGGTCACAGCCCTGGGAACTCAGCTGTAGTGCTGCCCAAAGAAAAACTTCACAAATAGCGAGAACGTAATTTTTGGAATTGAATAACGAAAACCGCATTTAGCAGCCCTCCTTTTGACCGGTTGAGACGCCTAAGCCTTTGCGCATTACCTAGTGTGACATAGGCAGTATGGCGACAACGTGGCCTTAAGTGGCAGCATGGCCCAACGACCCCCGAGAGCATGTTGTATACCTTAGCGATTACCTCAGGAAAGCACTCGTCTATATTGACTCCGCCGGAGACTAGCCGGTGCCGAAGCCTTTTGTCAAGACTATGATTGCAGCTATAAGCGTCCTGATTTCTAAGTTTTAGAATACCCTTGACTTCACCGCCGTCGTCTAAGTTATTATAACTCTTTAGAACGACCTCAAAATAATAATAGAAACGATATAATTTACGGCGATTAAAGTCTAGTAGAATATAATAACGTAGTAGCACATGGCTACACTGAGCCAGGAGACTAATCAAGCCGTGAAGGAAGCTGCTGAGATATAATAAACAATTACCGGACTTCTGCAAGAGACGAACGACATAGCCAAAGCGATAAATGATACAACTAAGACGACGAATGACATAGTTAAAGTTGTATAGTGCGCTCCGCCTTTTAAGGCTTTATACGCGTCGGTATTGAGTAGCAATGCGGCTCCTCTTAGTAGACTAATTATAATATCTACTTAAACATTATTGTTTATTTAAGTATAACGTGAGATTATTGTGAAGATTATAAACACATCTATTATCGAGAGCATCTAAGCTAAAAACCTTAGAAACTTATAGAACCACGTTAACTAAGCAATTAAATAGAGTAAGAATAAACACATTAAACGGATTTACGTTATATTAGCTAACGAATTAAAGAACGGAGATTTTAATATTAAAACGTTAAATAGAAACGATATAAAGGCCTTAAAACAATTCGTAAACGACTAAATAAACCGGATTGAAAGAGGCACAAGTATATGGCTGCCGACATATAGAATTCTGGCGCACGATATAAGGACTAGCTTAATGAACATGGAGAAGTTCGATGAGATTAAGGCTGAGCTCCTGCATAATAACAGACCATTTATATTTAATACGGATATTAAATACATTGGATAGCTATTAAGAGCAGCGAGTATAAAGTTAGCTTTAATTATTATCGTCAAGTTCATTAATTCGGAAGATGTAAACAAGATTATCGACGAAGGTCTCATTTAGTAAGGCGAGGCTTTTTAATGTGAGAGATACGACAGATAGTGCCGACTGAAGCAATGTTATAAGTGTTAAAAATACGGCTATATAAGAACCTAGTGTAAAGCGAGCACAGCATGTGGCTATTGTGTAATACCGCACGGCTCGAAAGATTGCCTTATTAAGGTCGACAAGTCTGCTATAAGGAAATATGCGGTGTATAAGGGAGTATACGAGGCGTGGAATAATTAATGTCCCGTCCGGAAGGTCGAGTTAAGTAAGGTGAAAGCCGTATATAATGCCTGATAATTATATCATTTTGTCTTATTAATGAAGGAGAGGCCTTTAATAGACTACACGATTATTGACGTTACGTTAGCGGAAGCGGCAGCAATAATAAATAGAATCTAGAGAGGCAGGCTAAGTGTTATTATAATAAGGCTATTATTACTGACGCTAACTATACTACTAAGTAGACAGAACTCTAGGAGTAAGTCCTTAACGAAAGGAAGAGCCTTAAAGAGGGTCTACTTAAGAAACGGGCTCGATAGCATATAAGATGAGAATGAGGATATAATTATAGTTAAGGATAGTTAGAGACCGCGGAGGCTATACGTGCTTTTAAGACGAGCACTAGAGTTAATTATAACGAACTTATTACTTAGTTTTTAATGGAGTATAAATGAACTATGAACTACGGCGAAGAAGGCATAAAGATTTTATAGTATAACGTTATGAAATCGAGGGACGTAGTTATGGTAACATTGCACGCGACCCAAGGATTTAGGAGTATAATATTCTAGTGCTTCAGGAATTATGGAGGAACCCCTTTATTTCGACGACTCACAACCTAATTATATATTCTTTTTATTTTTGCTTTCTTAACGATAGTAGAGAAGTACTTACGAGAGTCTATTTCTTTATTAACAAGAGAATAGACTTAAATAGGTGGAGATTTATAAACTATACACGAGACTTAAGTACACTTGAAATCACGACAATAAGCCTAATTATAAAGGCAGTACTAAAGATTTATATATATAACGTATATAACTCCTTAAAATCGTTAGACTATAGGACGAGTTGCTTACTACACCTTAGAACGGCACTTTCTGCCTATTAGGAAGAAGAATAAATCATTTTGGGTGACTTTAACTTATACTATGAACTCTGGGGCGGCCTAACGGTACGAGAAAGAGATTTAGAATCAGACGACTTAATTAATATTATAGAGGAATACTAGTTAGACAGCTTTCTATTTATTAATATAGTTACGTATAATGACAAAAATACATAGAGCTGCATCGACCTTTACTACGGTATATAAGATCTGGTGGGTAGGGTTGTTAAATGCGGAGTAGACCACGAGATGGACTATAATTTAGACTAGCTTTTAATCACAACGATTCTAGACCTCTAAACAATATAAAGACAATAAGTAGAAACACGTGACTGGTTTAGTATCGATGAGAAGGAGATTCGAACAAGCCTTACGCGAGAGTTACTTATAACCCGTTGCCCTAAGTTAAGGCACGCCTTAAATAGATATGTTATAGAGGTGATAAAAGCGATATAATTAGCTATAAAACACGCTACGCCTTTAAAAAGATGGTCCTTAAGGGCGAGAGCCGGGTGGACTTCTGAATATAAAGAAATATAAGCTGAGGCGCGAAGATTTAAGCGCCGTAACGCCCGACTCTATATAGACGAGAGCTAAGAGGCTTATTGCGTCGCTTAAAACTAGAAAGGAAGAGTAATTCATAAGGCCTTACTTTAAGGTCACTAATACTAAGTCGAGAGTGCTATAAAGAGCCCGGAAAGTATGTAAAAGCTAGTAAGGTGGGCAAAAAATAAGGGGGAAGTGGTACCGACGACGACCTTAATATTGAAAGACTTATTAATAAACATTAAGCACGTGGAGGCGCAAGATAAGGCACGACTTTTAAAGACAATTTTCTTCTTGACACCCCCAGAACCCGACCTCTAGGATATTTAGGGAGTCGAATACCGAGATTAGATTTCATTTTTAAATATTATAAAGAGGGAGGTACTTTAAGTTATTGTCTCTACGCCCTTAAAGAAAGCCCTTGGACTAAATAGTATTATAAATAGAGTCCTTTATATTATCGCCGCCTAACTAGCCTTATATTTTATAAGGATATATAACTGAAGTCTACGATTAAGGTATTGCCTAATATACTTTCGACAATCTACTATTACCGTTTTTAGGAAGCTAGGCAAGGATAATTACACTATGCCTAAGGCGTATCGTTCGATAGCCCTACTAAATACAATTGGCAAACTTATGGACTCGATCATTACGAGAAGAATTAACTACGTAACCGAGGCGCATTAACTGTTGCTAAGCACACACATTAGAGGACGTAAGGGAAGATTGGTAGACTATGCGCTACACATTATTATCGAGAAGATATACGAGGCTTGGAATTCGCCTGAGCCACAAGTGGTAAGCCTCCTTTTACTAGACGTCTCGGGGGCTTTCGACAACGTCTTACATGCCAGACTACTTCACAATTTGCGTAAACGTAGGATAAACGAAAGAATAGTTAAATGGATTATTAGTTTTTTAATAGATAGGAGCATAGTTATTAGCTTCGATACGTTTAAGTTAGAGGTGTACTAGACGACTACTGGCATTCCTTAAGGATTACCGCTGTCGCCCATTTTGTATTTATACTATAACGCCGACTTGATAAAGACTTGCAACCGAGAGCCTAATACCCTTGCCACAGGCTATATTGATAATATTACAATTCTGCGGTGGGGAAGCTCAATTAAAGAAACCTGTAATGGACTAGAGAAGGCTATGCAACGAGCGATGATCTGGGCAAGAAAGTATGCATCCGTGTTCACCCTAAGCAAGTTCCAGCTCACCCACCACACAAGGAGACGTTAAGTAGCAGATGTCGACCGCCACATACAAATAAAATAGACAATTATACCCCTATTCGAAAGCAGCAAATACCTTGGGGTCACGCTTGACACGGCGCTGAACTAGAAATAGCACATCTAAAACCTGAAGATAAAGATCTCGAAGTCTATTAGTGTACTAATAAGTCTAGCCGGTTCTACTTGGGGAGCAGGAGTTGTTAAACTTAGGAAGATTTATTAAGTAGTTGTCATCCCTTAAATGATGTACGGCTACTCCATATGGTCTGTCGCCTAGGAGCGCAGAAAAGGCTATATAAAATAAACTATTGACTCACTCAAAACACTTTAAGCGAAGGCTAGTAAAATCATTGGAGGTGTATATAAAGCAACGTTAGACCTATTCTTAAATGTAAAGCTCCACCTCCTTCCCATCGAACAATAGATCTGGAAGACAAGCGCCGAGACTGTTAGTAGGATTCTCTCTTTGGACAGAATGCCGACCTTGGCAGGCTTTTAACTCCTTAGGACCACGAGGAGCCGATGGAGAAAGGAACTATACCTGAGCCCTCTAGAACACACGTATAGGCGTCTTCGCTAGCGCCGCGGAGCGTCGATTGAGGACTAAGAGGTTATTCCACCGTTCTTAGTATTACTATAGTGGCAAGGGCCAATCGTAAGGATAGTATTATACGCCGAAACGGCCAGAACCTAACATAAGGAGTTCTTTAAGCACCCCTCGAATAGCCTCTTCGTCTATATTAACGGTAGCGGAATTAATAATTACGTAGGAACTGCAGTAGTATTACCTTTAGTTAAATGCATAAAACTGATATATATGGGGGATAATAAAACCTCGACCGTATATGCCGTAGAATTATAAGGCATTAGGTTAGCCCTTGAAATTGTAGACGAAGACGTAAAGAGAGAAAACAAGAGAGATAGGCTGATTATCTTTATAGACAACTAAATAACTATTTGGACATTCTAGAACTCTATGAGTAAATTAGGTGCGTATATTGTAGCTAACGTAATACAATTTATAGATAAGCTCTAAGGAGAGCAGGGGATGCGGGTCGAGATAAGATAGGTGCCAGCTTATACCGGCATTTAGGGGAATAAAGCCGTAGACAGAGCGGCTAAGAGAGTAGTTAAATAAAATGTAAGAGCTAGCCAGGGAAACGAGAACGTTATATAAATAAAGATATACCACTTATAAGCAACCTTGAAGACCTAGGTTAAGAGGTAAATAAAAGCCGAATGGATAAACAATTAGAAAGTGGAAACGAGAGGAAAAACTATATTTAAGTATACTCTATAGTTATTATATAAAATCTTATGACTATACTATGAACTAAAGAAGTGGCAGAGTGCACTGCTCATCCAAATGCGCACGGAAAAAATCAGGCTAAGAGACTTTTTGTGGAAGAAAAGAGTGCCGGAAGTTGACGACCTAGGATGCGATTGCGGCGAAGGACGGCAAATCGTAGATTACATTTTATTAAGGTGTCGGAAACACAACGACGTTTAGAGAAGGGTATTTAGGAGGGGAGGGCGAATAGACCTGAGGGTAATTTTAAACGAGTCAAAATTAGTTATAAAGGCGATTAGATTTATGGAATAGACGCGTCTCCTTGGGCAGTTTCGGAGTTGCGATATAGTGTAAAGAGACGAAGTGGAGCGCTGGGGGGAGACTGAAGGTACGGAGATACGAGATGGCTAGCAGAAGCGGCAGCTAAAGAGCTTAACACACTGTCAAAGAATTAAGTAAAGCACTCCTTGAGGCGTTTATGTAAATAGTTGTAGATAGGAGCCAGACCGTCCAGTGGAGGAGGTTGTTAGTCACTGTAAAGTGATGAAGTGAAGTGCGAATTACCGAATGCGGTAGCGCGCACTTCGGCAACTGGCGCCGAAGCTGGACCATGCCGGCATAGCAGTCCTACGGTGGTGGACAGCTGGAACCGAGTATGAATAAATGAATGAATGAATTAGAAGTTAATTGGGAAAAGCTAGCCCTTACATTTAAGAAAGAATTATTTAGTAATAATCCGCGTGGTAGCAACTATACGTATATATGGTAAAACGGTAAAAGTAGTCTAGAACAATATTAAAGAGGGATTATGTGTATACAAATAAAAGCATTGGCATTGGTTGTAGGGAAGCGGATTGAATAATGGCAAGTTACCTTGATATGGGCTGGTGGCAGCTGGAATTCCGACATAATGCATGCATGGGTAGCTGAGCGAGGGCGTCTATTTTTATTTTCTGGCATTCTCAGAAGAAAGATGCAGTGTCGGTGGTGTTATGGATCGATTGGTTTGGCTGGTTTGGCTGGTTTAGGTCAAGCTAGTGTCAAGCCTGATTGGATCGGGTATTCTGGTATCAGTGGTATGGTCGACGGATTGCTAATAGGAATTGTATAATAATGCATTACCGTATTAATTGGAATACAGCGCCATGGCGCGATATCTTTTTGGTAGTAAATCGATAGGTTTGGACCTGGCGCTATGGTCAAGGATGGCGTTGTAGATCATAATTTCCCCTTAAATCTCTACCAAAACACCACCTTTTATAATGACTTCTTTGCCAACTCTAACCACACTTTTGATCCCTCTTTTTATATGGTATCGTGAATATGCCTCCAATTCCGCGTATTCCTGCAGGTCCTTTGCCAGTCGGTCAAGCTACCTTAAATCTATAAGGCTTATTACAACCTCCGAAGCCTCGCTCTCGACCTGGAGCTGTTGCGAAGGCAACAACGACTCGCTCTCAGCGTGTTCTAGGACGCAAGTATATTAAGGGAATCGGCGAACAAGAGACGATTAAACAATTGGCTCAATAGCGGATTCAGAACGATGCTCAAGGTGTCGGGGAGCCTAGGGATCAAGAGCGTGCCTCTCGACTTCTAATTAAGGAAGGAATCGACGACGACGATATCGACGATCTCGACGATCTCGCAGATTCGGAATTCGACGACTACGTTACTCGGAAACGATACTCCTATTCTCGAGAATACAAATTAGCAGCGATCACGTATTAGGAGTCTACTTATCGTCAACTTAAGGACGGCACCGACGAGCGTATTACTATTCGATACGCAGCACGCAAACTTTATATCCCGAGGTCAACATTCCGAGGTTAGATTAAGAAAAAGAAAGATATTTTGCAGCAAAAGAAGGGCATATACCGTATCCGAAAGCCGTAGGGTAAAGTCAAGGAGCTAGAGATGGAAACAAGGCTGAAAGTGAGGTTCGACGAGGCTAGGCTTAAGGGACGTGCTATTTCTGCCAAATAGTTGATTCGGAATGCTAGGCAAATATATAATAAGCTTCATCCTAAGCGTGTTATTCGAAGGGAAGGAGGTTTGAACCTATACCTTGGCTTTCGATAGTCCCCTGGCTAGCTAAACGGCTTTAAACACCGCCATGGAATCTCCTTTAGAGCAAGCACTAAACGAGCTCAAAAGGCACCTGAAGAGCTTCGGAATATGATCGTCAACTGGCTCTAATTCAACCGTCGAAACACTATCGTCACCTCCGGATCTGACTGTGGGAAGCCTCGCCCTGTATCTATACCTGTTATGAGAAGATATAAGCTCTCAGAAATCGCGAATATAGACCAAACACCTCTCGCTTTTGAGTTTCAGAAAAGCAGGACTTACGCTGACAAAGGCTCTCGTACTGTCACCTTAAGGACAGCAAGAAGTGGATGAGACAAACGGCAAGCTACTCTCCAAGTTATCGTCTTCGCAGATAATATTAATCGTTATAAGCCTCTCCTTATATTCAAAGGTAAACCAGGCAAAGAGAACAAGAATCGACGCCTTAAGATAGCCAAATATCATCCTACTGTGAAGGTAATCTAAAACAATAAAGCATACGCCAACTCCGAGAGCTTCATTAATTAAATCAAACACGACTACTCATATGCTTCAGAATACTCTCTCGCAGATCAAGAGCCTCGTCTTCTCGTCCTCGATGCTTTTGCCCCTCATAAACACACCGGAAAAAAGGTCCCTGCGAACGAATCTGCGAAGGCGAAGGCAAGAAGGTTAGAAGCAGAGAATCTAAATCAGCAGATTCGAGCTGAGTTTAAGAAGCTCAACGTCACCTTATCTCTTATCCCCGGAGGTTGTACAGGCTACGTCCAAGTGCTCGATATTGCAATTAACTCACTTTTGAAGGCGATAATTAAAGAGCTAGAGGAGATTTATATCGATCAGAACCTGGAGAAATAGAATAACAATGAGTATTCTATTGAAGATCGCAGAATCTTACTCACACAATAAGTAAAAGAAGCCTGGTTACGTATTCACGCTAAGCACAAGCAAACCATTATCAAAACCTTTAAAAACCTTAGTTTATCGTTAAACCCTGACGGCTCTAAAGACAGCGAGCTAAAGATTAAAGACCTCCCAAATATCGCTATCGGCGACTATACTTCTTCTCTTACAAACCTCATACTTATTCTTAACGACGACGACGAGCTTAAAAGAGATACAATTGTAGTTAAAAGGACGTATATATCGGTAGAAGAGAAAGAGGCTCTGTAGTAAGAAAGAGAGGACGATATTATAATAAATACAAGCAACGATATAAAGGACGCTTTTGACTCCGATTCAGAGCTTGATTCGTCAGAAGAGGAGTCGGGAGACGAAAACCAAGATATAGTAGATATTATAAAGAAATAATAAATGATTAGTTACACAAATAGTACCTTTGTTTACACTTAAATTACGCGAGATCTCATATACCGGACCTAGGATTTTTAATCCGCCATAGCGATATAACATAACCCGTATCAAGGTGATAGTTTTGGACCTGGCGCTGTATCAAGGGTGGCGAGTTCAGCGAGAGTGGCGCTATATGCCAATTAATACGGTACTCTTCACACCTTTCACTTATCTTCTACTGTCCCTTCGTCCCCGGTGAGACATCACCCACGCTAAGTATGGGCGTCAACGAAAAAATTTATTCGCCGGAGGATAAGGCTTGGTTGACATCCACTTTGCAAACCAATAAAAGCCCTTACTTCTACCTCCCTGCTAGCGTAGGCAATGTCTCACCGGATGAAGAGATCTGTCTAATGTCTAACCTCCCACCGACTACCACATTTAAACTTCTCACGTGTACACCTTGATGAAAATAGTTATCACATGACACATGTGATCTCATTGGCTCGTACCCCCCCTGTCACCTATCCTCGGTAAATGGCTTTTTAAGTTGTATGTCGCATGTTCCCCCATGGACTGGCATAGACACATTTTAGCTTTAATCAAAATACGACTTCCTTTCGGAACAATACAACTTAGCCACCACGACTTCAAAAAAGTGTTTGAAAAAGCTGGGAGTATTATTTTAAACTCTTAATTTATTTTAATCTCATTTGATTTCTTTTAATAATTAAATTACGTTCAATGTAGCCACGTCACATTCTGGCACTGAAAGTGCAAGCGAGTTGCCAGTCTATGGGATAACTAGTTATGAGATCGTTCAGGAATCAATTGAATTGGGAAACAGACAAATACCACCTACAACAATCAGACCCAACCAGCCATTCGTGAGAAAGGTTAAAGGGGGTGTCCGAAACATCCATTTCTTTAAGTTCTCGTATTTAAACCTCTTAATTTAATGAAAGGATGAAACAGCCAGCGACCAATGAACAACCGTTTGCTTTAAAGCTTATTAAAATAATAGTTGTGGCAGGTGCTACTGAACATTAAATCTAATTGTACTCTTCAAATTATTCCCCTATGGACGACCGCGCGAAGCAAGGTAGGTGTGAGTTTGATAAGAGTTAATCATACCATCCGCTCCAGTCTCTCCTCGTCCGCTCATTCCTGTCTCCATTCATTCGATTAGGAGGTGATTAAAGGTAGCTGGTGTCTGTTTGCAATTAACATCTTTCATCATGAAGACATCTCATCTGATTTCGGCTCTGGTTCCTTTGACTAGCCTCGTTTCGGGCAGTGGCATTAACTTCAGGAAGATGGGTCGGTTAGTTCTGCCGCTTGAGGAGGGCGATATGCATGCCGACTTGGTCGCTGCTGCTCCTGTGAACACTACCGGTTCAGCGTTCTTCACACAACTGCTTGATCACAACGATCCTAGCAAGGGGACGTTCCAGCAGAAGTACTGGTGGAATTCGGAGTGGTGGGCGGGACCAGGTTCACCTGTAAGTGTGCAATGCTACTGGACATGGCAATGGGAATTAACAGAATTCACAGGTCATCATCTTCACACCTGGAGAGGATGCTGCTGGCAGTTATGGCGCCTTCATAACCAATGACACCCTCCCTGGCCTTTTAGCTCAGGAAATCAAGGGTGCCGCTATATTAATAGAGCGTAAGAGAAGATCCTTCCATTAATAACGCTTTAATTACTGACCCAGAAATAGACAGATACTGGGGTGAATCATCTCCCTATCCGAATCTTGATGCCGAAACTCTTTAATTCTTGACCTTAAAGCAAGCCATTGGGGACTTCACTCACTTTGCAAAGACGGTTGCTCTTCCATTTGACACTGCCCACAGCTCCAACTCTGATAAAGCTCCTTGGGTATGGTCGGGCGGCAGTTACTCTGGATCACTTGGAGCATGGATCGAAAGTACAGCACTAGGTACATTTTGGGCGTACCACGCCACAAGTGCTCCAGTCCAGACTGTCTACGACTATGTAAGCTTCATGACTGTGGTATGCTTACCATCGCTGACATTTAGAGTGGCAATGGTTTACTCCAATCATGGAGGGAATGCCTAAGAATTGTAGTTCAGATGTTAGAAAAGTAATCGAATACATGGATGGGGTCTTCCAGAAGGGAACGGCAGCAGAGCAACTCGCTCTGAAAACCATGTTCGGGCTGGAATCTGTGGAACACAACGCAGACTTTATGAAGCAAGTTCGACGGTTTACATTCACCATCACTGTAAGCTGACACGCCATTTAGCGTTATCGGGTTAGCAGTATACTCGTGGCAAGGCAATTCCTTCACCACCGGCTATTCTTTCTTCTACCAATTTTGTGATGCTGTCGAGGTCAGTGATGTATAGTGTCCTGGCTTCGGTTGTACTAAGTTATCCTAGAACGTTGAAGCCGGAGCTGCTATCATACCCGACGCAAACGGTGTTGGCCTCACCAAGGCCCTTGCCGGTTATGCCAAATTTGTCAACGAAATGGTTATCCCAGGCTGTGAGTGTTAAAAATTGTTCCCTCGATCCTGAAGAAAAAGCTAAAATGCCCTCCTAGACTGCTCAGGCTATGGCTTCACCGACGAGCGCGAGACAAAATGTATGAATAGCTACAACCCAACAGATCCGGTGTACAGCGACCATACCGTCGACAACTATGCGGGTCTGCAGTGGCTTTGGATGCTGTGCAACGAGCCGCTCGCCGGCTGGCAATCAGGCGCCCCCCTCCATAAATCTACTATTGTATCTCGATTGGTCACTGCTGATTATCGACAACAACAATGCCCCCTCGCCTTCCCTACAGTAAATGGCTTCACTTATAGACCCAACATATCTCCCAAAAACAATGTTCACCAAGTCAACAAGTATACGAAGGGATGGAGACTAGAGAACGCTACTCGTCTCATCTGGACGGATGGGCAATTTGACGCGTGGAAAACTACAAGCATGAGTAGCGAATATAGAGAAGGGGGTCCATTTCCTGGAAGCGCCACCGCGCCACTACAGATCATCCCTGGAGGCTTCCATGGCTCCGACATGAGACTCAAAAACGCAAAAGCTAATGCCGGTGTACAAAAAGTCGTCGATAACGAGGTCGCCCAAATTGTGAAATGGGTTGCCGAGTATTACGAGAAATAGTGCATTATTGGGGAGGTCTAGTAACATGATAACAGTAAAGTTCAATATTAATGACAATTTTATGGAGCTACGGAAGCTTTTCCCCCGGTTTTTTCATTCACTCAATTTAGTAGTAACAGCAAGTACTCAGCTCTCATTGCCTTCAGAGTCACAGTCCGAAAATCACACGATCTTAACCCTCCACCTCCAGCTGTCGCTTGCTCAGCATGCCTTTTGCTTGGTCTGCCGTTTAAGCAGGAAACGCAGCCGCAGCCGCAACATCCAAGATGAAGTTCCCCTTCCTCTCGATGAACAAACTCATCATTGAGAAACATAATCATTCGAATCATAGCTTTTATCATGGAGTGCAGACGTGAAGAGAAATTGAGGAACGGACCTCATTCCTTCTGTAGCAGGGACGATGTCCAACTATGAGCTAGGATTAAGCATAATTATATCGGCTTTTGATGCTTTTGGAGCTTCAGAGACGCATCAAATGGAAGGAAACATCTCAAGGCTGTCAACATTCGACTCTGAGGAGTTGCCTGCTGTATCTGGAACGGCTGGCGCAAGAAACCGCGTGCGTCTGATGAAGCGAAACACTAAGCTTCAAATGGAAGTATGTTGTCATTTCCAATGGACTGTCGATTGACCCCGCGGGTGACCGGGGATGAGTAATGAAAAATATGAGAGAATCACCTTTACAGGCAAATGCGTCACTTCCAAGAGTTGGAAAAATCTCAGACTTGGAAGCAAGTGGTCAGAGCTAATACCCTTCGAAGTCCTAGTACTAAGAGTTATTACTAATCGCAGCTCTCATTCAATTCACCCACCCACGAAAGACATTCCTTTCAATACAGGTTATCTTTTGTACTATTACCCACAATTTCTTAATTCAATCTGCCCGACCTCCTTTCTCGTAAGCTGCTCGTGTTGCACTTTAGAAATAAATCGGACAAGCAGCCAATAAACGGCTCATATACCCATCAGAGCAAAGATGAATTCTAGGCGATGCGTTCACCGACAGCAAGGAAGGCTACCGCTTTTTGGTTCACCCGGAGTCTACGATCAATACACGCCTTCCTCACGCTGCCCGAGATCACGGCAGCTGAGATCCTTCTCCAGCTTTAAGGCTGTAGAGAAGATTTTCAAGGAAAAGGGCCGGATTGAGAGATGTTCAGATAGGCCCGAGACAGACAAAACCAAGACAACATACATCGAAAGCTTCCGGGAGCAGAGGCACACACCAAGGAGAGTTGTGTGAAGGATGTAGAGCTGGACATTGCAGCGAGGATAGCCAGATCGATGGGCACCTCAATCAACTCTCGAACCTCTCGCTTGGAGAGGTATGAGGGATTGAGATGAAATCATTGAGGACTTGGAAATTGGATCTCGCATGGTACCAACAAATAGTACTACTGTTCACAGAACAAGCTTTAGGCTTTGATGACAACGATCTATCCTAGTCATCGTATGTTCCTTTTGGTGGTCATTGTGTGCAACATGAACCTATGATTTTGGTAAGGCGACGGCAACAACCTGTCCACTCGAACAGGATGAGCGATGCGAAAGCCACTTCATGATGGCCGCAGAGAGTCTACATGAGACTGGCATCTGAGCCCAACGATTACCATTGTGGCTAGAATTTAAGACCTAATTCGGATTCCGATCAGATCTTTTTCACAGCGTGTGCAGAATCCTTCCTCGTGCTCCCATGTCTTAGGCGGAAATCACCCAATTTACTACATATGGCTACACGGATATAACCACTTTAGCGAGGTCTCCAGTGCCCTCACAACCCACTGATGATTACTGAATACGAGAGCATGTTTAGATGAGAAGAGAAAGCCATGGAGATCCAAGGCCGGACATCTGGGCTGCGTCGATAGCCAAGAAAGCGAACAGGTAATTGATACGCACCAAAAGTTACACGGTAGCGCCGCCAATTTAAACCTAAACACCTAACAACAGAAGGGAAAATAGGCAAGGAGAGAAGGGTGTCAAGCCGGACAGCTATGCGCTGTTGGCACTATCATCAAAGTGTTAGGAGACAGTTCCGTGGATGCTCTCTGCGTGATTCTGGAGATGCTGCTTGTGCTGTAACCCCATTCGACAGACCTTACACTGGAGCCGATCCCCTTCTTTAATGTGGGCCAGATGCTTCCGCTTAAAATGCTTCGTCAAGTCTCCTGGACTGGCAAACTTATAGGTGCGCTTTTCGAATGGCAAACTCTGCTCCCCTAAGCAGAGGAAGCAGGTGGTGGTTCGCTTCTCCGTAAACACGAGCAGCATAGCGTCCCTCAACGCTTTCTTTTCGGCCTCGGCGGCTGCCAGCTGCGGGTTGGTCTCCTTCGCCGGGGTGGGCTCACCTTTTGCGTAGACGGCCTCCCATGTGGCATCGCAACAGCTCCGCCTTCTTGGAAGTGGCAGAAGGCCGCGACGGCGTCGATCGCGGCGTTGCGCCGGCGGAACTCCTCCACCACCGTCGTCCCCGGTAAGGTTATTACCGTCTCGGCCAAGCGCTTCTGTATTGGAGGCATCTCGTCGACAATGTGCACGCTGGTACTAGGGTCATCGCAGAACTTCAGCCCCGCGAGCTGCAGCTCGACATCGTTCACAGGGTGCTCTGTATCCCACTTGTCTCGGAGCTGCTTGAGTAGCGCAGCTCGGACTGGGACTGCTCAACCGTAAGGGCGTGCGGGCGACCGGGATCGATCCATCGCGTAATCCGAGAGGCGGCCCGCATGAGGTCCTTCTGAGGCTCGTAGCCAGACACGATGGCCCGGATGTCGCCGGACCGCCGCGGGAGGTAGTGCTTGATAAAAGTGTCGACACTCGCATGTTGCAACATCATATTCTGGAGGGCGTCGGTCACGTCACCTATGTGGGGGTGGTCAGCTCTCGACTATGGACGTAGGTGTGGGAACACAGAACACTCACCGCTCTGGTTAAATTCATTCGCAGCGTTGTAACGGAGACAGTACAGGCGTGTGGGCTGTAGGAGCCCAAGGATGAGGCCGATAACCTTCATCAGCGACAAGAGGGTTGGGTATATTAGAGGCTCGTGGGGCGAGATCTCGTAACCGTACCCTGTCCTGACCGACTTCCTAAAGATAGGAACATCGAGCATGCTCGGTTTGAAGAGCAATTCTAGTTGTTGATAGCCAGGTCGGATATCTAGTCCGCTCAATTGTGAGGCACACCTGAGATTTGGAGCGGCAAATGCGGTGTCAGCAAAGATGAGGCCCAAGAGAAAGACACGTGGGCTGAGGATAAGGGAAGGGTCGAAGATAATCTCAGGAGAACGAATTTGACACTTGAGTACATGTGAGCAAGGTTTGAGCAAGAGACGATCGAGAGGGAGACGCGGGAAGAGCACGGGCCAGTGAACTTACGCATCCTTTGCGCCGAGAAAGTGCTTCGTAAACTCGCATGTGAATTCAATCAGGATCCGATGGGACCGCCATTCGGGTCCCGAAGGAGGGTCACGATGATGTCTCGGTAGCGGAGCTTGAGGAGCGCTGAAGGGCGGTTTCCAGAAAACCCAGCGAGCTGACAGAACAGAGCAAGCTGGATGCGTTGCCGGCCGTGCGTGAACCGCTTCTTCGTCGTAGTCAAGTTGGTCTGGAGGTATTCTGCGAGATCCTCGACGTACATTGCCGTCTTCTTGCGCTTCTTCGTCGATAGGCGGTACTTCTTCGCTAGCTTCTTGAGGGCCTCCAACGGAGGACGTTCGTCAGCCTCTCAACTGCGATCCTTCGGGCCGGATTGAGGGGGCAGGCAAAGGAGCGGTACTCACCCGGTGCATGTGACGGTTCATCTTCCCCCCAATCTTCTCCCCAGTTTCTCGTTCGTGCACGAGCCGGAAGACCTTCCAGTATGTCCCGAGGGTGCTGGCAGACTTGATGCCGGCAAGCCTCCTCCCACCCTTCCCCTGACGTTGATTCAGTATCCATTCGAAGAAGGCTTTGAGGGTGCGGCGAGAGATGGCCTGCATCATCCGGGCAGGATCCTTTCGTACATATTCGCAGCATCAACCGTCCAAACGCAGATCGGAACTTGACTGTCAATGGTTCCGACTGGTTATGGCAGTAACAGCTGTGTTCGGTGTGGCTTCTCTGTCATGGCTCGGGTGGACATCATGAAATACAAATCTCGAAGAACTACTTCTCACCCAGCCAAGCATAGCAACAATCTTGAGTCAAATCATGGCGCCCAAGCAACTGCCGTTGGAGCCACCCTTCCGTATGGCGAGCGTATCTTTCACTACCTCTGGACTCTTGCTGCAATCATCGGCCTGATCAGCTACTTCACAATGGCATCAGACTTAGGCAATACACCAGTTCGGCAGTACATGCACAACAGGGGAAATCCTGGACAGACTCGACAAATCTTCTACGTCCGTTACATCTATTGGTTCCTTGCATGGCCACAGGTGATCACTGCAAATTTGTTGTTGAGTGGTGTTAGCTGGGCGACGATTTACTTTGCGGTTGCTCTGCAAGAAATTTGGGTCGTGTCATGGCTCTCTGGTGCACTCGTTTCCACAAGCTATAAATGGGGATATTTTACCTTCGGCCTGTTTGCATACCTCGCCGTTGCATACATTCTACTAAGCTGGGGAGTTGACCATGCGAAACATATTCTGACCGGGAAGGGATACGGTCTCCTCGCTGGCGCCCTTGTGGTAGTATGGCTCATTTACCCTATCGCGTGGGGTTTGAGTGAAGGTTCGAACAGATTGTCTATTACCGGAGAGATGATCTTCTACGGAATACTTGATCTCATCGCCATTCCCATTTATGGCACGCTGTTCCTGATCTACAGCACACGCCTCAACCCAGATCTGTTCTATTTCACACAGGTGGGACGTGTCTCGGGTGGTCACACCAACGGAGCGGTCAACCCCAATGTCTAGCTTGAACCAGACATTGCAGTGAACAGTGGAGGTATCGACGTGATTGCGACTACAAGTAGCGTTAGCCGTTGAAAGATGTACACGAAAACCCACTTTGGTGACGGAGTCCTGCATTGCTACTTCCTCTTTGAAAACCACAGTGACCGAGAATTCTAGGATAGTCAATAACGAAGTTCTCTCCAACCGATCGAAATTACGACTAAGCCACGCGAAACGTGTTTCGACCCGGACTTTGAACTCTACCTACCCTCTGAAGCGCACGAATGCAGACCAGGAGCAGTGCAAGCTCTTCCTGCGCGAGGTGCTTGACATATACAGGCCACGGCACGGCGATGACGGAGAACATGATGATGGCGGCAGCGTTGTGCGTGTGAACACCGATTCGGATAAATCCTGTATCGACTTCGAGGTTCGAGAATATCCACCCTTACCACGCCGTTGTGATCAATTCCTTTTGTCCAACTTCAAGGTCAACGGCAGTTTACTCGCTCAGCCGTCCATCCATGGAGCGAAGCAGATACATGATGTGTCCAGGACATCAGTTTGCGAGAATGCAGACCTTGAAGATGGCAGCCACCACAGGATGAGGAGCTGATGTTTTCTGAAGGGGGTGTTTGATGTCGTGGGGAGGTTGGCTTTTGTTTGTCGCGGAGTAGATATAGTGCAGAAGCTCGGTGCTTCTGCTACAGCTGAGAAACATAATCTCGATCAACGCCTTTGGCTGCGACGGAATTTGAGGTTGGTTGTGAAGGAGAGTTGTGGAGGAGAAGTTGTAGAGATGTCGGAGGAAGTGAACTGGACTTGGCGCCAAACGCGTCAGAGGCGTAGAATCAACTCCGCAGATCTCCAAACTCCAGAAATGTGGTATTTGGGCCTTTTTGAATCGATACAAAATCTGCGACACGAATCTGGCGTGGTGGTGGAGGTAGACTATTGTTTGTTGGTGTTGTTGAGGAAGAAAGAGACGAGGCTCCGCGATAGCTCAGAATGGTTGGGCGCATGCACATAAACCGTCCTGCATCGTTTCTGCTGGTCGGTAAACTCGGTCTCTACATATCAATCTTATCAGGACCTCTCGGAAATGGATACCGTTCAGTGGTCTGCCGTAGTGCTTGCAGCCATTGCAGCCTTTTCTATTGTTTTTTACACGACGAGAATTTTAATTAGGTTTCTGGGTACTTGCACGACGTACACTCTCTCGTCTCATCTCTTATGGCAGACCCATCAGCATTTGCCCTGTCACCAAGCTCGTCCTCCTCAGGAATGCTCCAGACACTCGTCACTCCACATTACAAGGCCCCATTCCTCGTGGCTCATATTTCTATGGCGTATACACCAAGCAAGCCGCGCAGCTCGATGTTCTTCCGTGAGCTCAGGTCTCTTCGCAGCCCTCCAATTGCGTATATTGTGTTTCAAAAGCTCTCGCTTAATCGTAGAGTCCGAATATTTCTTCCCTTGGGCGTCACGCACTTGCTGATAAGTATCGCCGGGGAAATTCTTAATATAGCGAACGAGGGATCGTAGATCTCGTACGGTATAAGTTTTCGTAGTACCAGGTCTAGGTTGAGAAACGCCTTCAACGCGTAGATGTGCGAGGGCGAGGGTAGACCTAACGGCTGAGCGGGAGACTTTGAGGAGGGTCTGAATACCTTTGGTTTTTATACCATCAGCATGAGCCTGTTCGATTCGACCTCTCTTGTATGGAGTAATATCCTTCCCACGAGCAATATTTGGTGATATAACACCGAGGGGTCTACGTTGTGGTGGCATTTTGTTGTCGAATAAATAAGGAAGAGAAATAAGTAACGCGAAAAGTCGCGCTTTTACGCGTTCTCGTCTAATTAATCTTCTGACTAAGTATAGTCCCTGTATCGAGAATCGAGTAACGTGTATTGCACCTGCCATGTCCTTTGACCACTCCACTTTCTTCCGCCAACATTTTCCAGGCCTAGTGGGTGCCACGGGAACAGCTTCTTTGTATGAGTGCGGGCCTGGAGATGTTTGCGGACTTCAGGTGTGATACAACAGTAGTATTGGGTATCGCAACAATACAAACATGTAGCTGGTGCAGAGCTGAGCAAACAGCTGCAACTTGAGGGGTATTTCGCCCGTACAAAAGAAAGTCCCTTTTGCTAGCGAAATCAACCGTACTCCTACTCCTCCGTAGAGCGATTCAAACCGATGTGAAAAACAAAATATGTAATATCCGCCATGTGAAATCCAGCTTCCTTTCCGCTTTCAGACCACAAGGATCATCTTTAAGAGCTGAGCTGCTCAAGCATCTTCATCTTCAGTCATCGTGTTATCTGGCTCCAGCTCATCTTTCATCGACATGATGTAATTCCTGGCGGCGATGATCACGAAGGCGATGGCAAATTCGTTCCAAACATCCATGTCTTTGTTCGTTAAGTCGAGAGTTGAGAGGACTTTAGCTTCGGTGTCGGGTTGAGAAGAGTCGTGAGTAGCAAGAATGACCTTGGTTTGAGCGACGACCAATCCGTAAAGGAGCGGCAAAGGTCTGGAGAATTTCTCTGTCTCGCCGGACTCATAACCTGAGATTCGCAAGCTGGCCATGTGTTGCTCGCCGAGGAACTTCACCTGACTTGCAAGAGCTGCGCCAATTGAACCTGCGGTTTGGGAGGATCGAGCCGCAACAACGGTGTGGACTGGAATGAAGCGCTTTTTGTGGTAACCACCATCTCTCTCGGCCCATTTGATGTAATTCTGGATCTCTTTCGCAACCATCTTCTCTGGGGACCCACCAACGCTGAGCTTGTCGCGGACACGGATACCAAGAGTGATGAGAGATTGCAGAGCTTTGATTCCTGTTCTCTTTGTTAGTATTAGAAGTAGACTGGAAACTCGACGGGGCTTACCCCGATAGCTACTGAGACAATTCGAATTAACAAAGGTATCTTCATCACTCTCGGTGAAGAGAACCGCAGGGAGCGTTGGAAAGTCGGTCTGCCAATCAATGGGTACGAGGGGTTCGAAACTGCGAAGGGCCAATCTCTCATAGAGAAAGAAGGCGTCTGGATGCCAACTAACATCGGCTCTGGCCGTTTGGATGTTCTCCTGGATCGTTTCGAACTCCTTCTGCCTTGCCAGATATTCCTGGACCTTGGCCTCGGACGCTGCAGCTTCTTGGGCCTCCAAATCAACTTCGTCTTCCTCTTCAGAATAGTACTCTTCATCTTCTAGCATCGCCTCATCGCTGTCCTCGTCCTCCTCCGCGTCACCTTCTGCACCCTCATCTTCGGCATCAAACTCGAGATCATTGTCACGCTCCTTTTCGATCTCCTTTTCCGTATATTCCTCGACGTCCACCTCAATCTCCTCTTCCGCCTCCTCGCTATCGACTGCCGACACGAGAGAACTCTCCTCAGAACAATAGTCGATGTTTGCGAAACTGAGTCGCCTGGCGAAATGACAATCTCGTCGTCCTCCTCCTCACGAGCTCGCTTTCGGGGATTCTTTGGTTGGGGTGTAGTCGGGTACTTCCAGGTAAGGTGATCGAAATTAATAGCTTGCGTCTTTTTGCCTCGAGGCTCGGAACTTGGAGCAAGGTACTCGTGGTCTTTCGAAGTGAAGGGAGTGCCAGGGCTGACAGTGCGACGGCGCTTCGCAGTCTTTGAGTCTGAATAGGGTATCCATTGTGAAGGTCTCAACTTTGAGTCGCGATCTCGATCCCTCGAGCGAGGTAATGATTGACTGAGGTTGTGGAAGAAGAGAAGGAAGTTGTTTTTCTGTTGTGCAGCCAACAATCGGTATTGGTATCAGCTTCACAGATCCTGGAAGTTGGGGAAAGTTGCAGAAGGGAAATCCATTGAAGTGGGAAGATTTAGCAGAAAAGATTTCGATAGATATTGTCAAGTGTAACTATTGTCCGCGGGCAACAGCTGCCTACCCTCCCCTCCTATTGTGGTTGAGATACAGAGCAGGGAGCTCCTCCAGTTACCACAGCCTTGCCTACAGCCAGATTGTTCTGAAACGACGCTAAGGAGCACCCCTGCTCGAGTGACTTCGCAAATTCAGGAGCCTTTAAAAACAAGACTTCACTTTCCAAAAATATGGTTTTAAATTGTTCGATCGAACTGTTTATCAAGAGACAGCATTTCTTCTGATGTTAAGATGCTCGTCGAGGTTGGGTGCTAATTAATACAAGATCCGGACTAGGTCTGATTATATTCCGAACCCGTCCTGACTTCATTCATCCCAGCTGGGAAATACAAGAATTCGGCTTACATATAAGATAATACAGGAATTCAAATCGGATTCCATAATATAAGATATCTGCACCAATCAATAAATCCAAAACTTTGTGTCCAGACTTTCATATATCCACCGAACTATAACCAAATGCACTTCTTCTACTGGAATAGACATGTTCGCATCTGGCTGTGTTATGCATCGCTGTGCTTATTGATTATGTTCGCATGTCAGCAGAAATGCCAAGGTCTTCAGAATGTTGTTGTTGCTTGGCTTATATTCCGGAGGTACGTGAGGTCAAATCGCCATCCTTCCTGTTTCATAAACTCTCGAAGTCTAGTATGGCTTGTAGTGAGGATGCATCTTAAAGCAATTACACAACTATGAGAACACATCTAATGGCTCGTGTGAGATAAGTTAACTTCACTTGCTAAGGCCAATCTCTGGTTTCATTAAGCTTCTTCGCTTACTGTTAGTAATTAAGGGGAAGCGAGGTGTTGTCAGAATGTCAAAATTTTCCCTTCACAGTGCGAAACCAAGTGTTCAGGACCAAATCTCATACAATTAATGATCAAGTCAAATTTTCGATTTGCGTATCCTGCATATTTTTCAGCCTTTTCTCGATCCAGATCTTTACTCCTTCTTAGCTGGGCCGATGGGCTGTGATCGTTAGCAAAATATCTGATTGGCTTGGAACAAGAAACTTACCTTCGAGGGCTCAACATGTTGTTGTTGGCCAGCCATTCCCATCAGCCAAACATCGTTGGGGCTTTGGACTCCATTTGGTCCTCCCAAGAAGTTTTGTGGGAACCCAATATCAAAGGCATTAGCCTCCTCGATAGCCTTCACATCCTCCGCGGTCAATTTCAAGCTCAATCCCTCAATATTGCCCTTCAGATGATCGATCTTACGTCCTCCGACGATAGGAAAGACGTAAGGAGTCTTCTGCATTACATATGCCAAAGCAACGCTGGTGATTTGCGCCTTGTTGGCAGTGGCGATCTTCTCAAGAACCTTGCTGACCTTGATAGCTGCCTCGCTCGCCTCTCCCGTCTTGCGACCTTCTTGGTTCTTGCGCTGCTCATCGGATTTAAAGTTGCCACCTCCGAGAGCTCCCCACGGAGACAATCCCATGCCCTCATCACGGCACATGGGAATGATATCGCGCTCGAAGTCGCGATGCTCAGCCGACCACCGCCCCTGGTAAACAGAGAATTGTCTGAGATGGTTCTGGCGAGCATATTCGTTGGCCTTGGACACGATCCAGGCCGGTGTATCTGAGATACCGAGATACAGGACCTTTCCTGAAGCTACGAGATGGTTCAACGATTGCATCAGTTCAGGGATTGAGCATGTGAAGTCCCACCAGTGGACATAAAGGAGATCGATGTACGATGTCTGGAGCTTTCTCAAACTGGCCTCAACAGATAGGTGCAGCGACTTGGATCCGTTGCCAGCAGTGTTGACAAGGATTTCTTTCTCGCCGTGGCCGGCACGGAAGCAAGTCGTGAACTTGGTAGCTACGACCATTTGGTCTCTGATTCCTCGCTTCTTCATCCATTCTCCGAGCCACTTCTCTGATTCTTCGCTCTGCTACATCGTCAGAATTATTAATGGTCAAGTGATTGTACTGTTACGAACCTGGTAGTTGTTGGCAGTGTCGATGAAGTTTCCTCCTGATGCGTAAAAGAAATCGAGAATCTCCTCGGTGCTCTTCTGGTCACATTCGCCCATGAAGTCCTTCCTACAAGAAAATCTCAGTGTTTTATCATCAGTGGGGCTGCAAGATGCTTACCAGGAATTACCAAAATTCATCGTTCCGAGACACAGAGGGCTTACCCGTACCGAAGCTGTTGGCGAGAGCATGCGGTAATAACCGAGAGCAGTCTTAGGGGTTGGGGGTGATGGGAGTGCCATGGTGACGGTAGAAAGAGTCAGAAAAGGATATGTTTTGATTGGAGAGTCTGGATATGTGTCCTGGGATCAATGCAGTTGATGTTGTACAGATGATGTCTACTACGATACTGGTGGGTGTTGAAAGGTACTTATAACATTTCATGATCTCATAAGTGAAGGCAGCCCACGACGGATCTAAACTCCGTCTAGCTCCCGGGTCTTGCATTTACGTGCGGGCAGTGGAAGTTCGGTCTCAATTGTCTCCGGAAGTTTAAACTACCGGTGTTCTGATTCGATAATAGTAAATATTTTGAGTTTTCCCGATACGATTTCGGCCGGCTGTCGGTGGAGTTAAGTCATTCCGTGGATGCTGCAGCGCCAGATGCAGCGTCCTCCACTCAACCTTAAATCCGACAGGTTCTCCACCTCCCAGTCTACATTCTTAACCGCGCCCCACGATAGAGACCCCTTTGCACTGACTTCTTTCAACGCGAGTATAATATTTCAATCCAAACTTTTTCAAACTGGTCCACGAATGGACGCTTCTACTAGATGATTTGGTCTTTTTCTAAGGGTTTACATAACAGGAAAGACTCGGAGGCTTTCGTCGAAAAGAAGTGTACAGCTGAGTTTCTAATCGTTCTAGCTCACCCGTTTCACACATATCCCACAGACTCAGCCAAAGCCCTCAGCTAAGCATAACCATTCATAGCTTCCGTCGATCCCACGCCCTTGAAATCGCATTCGAAATCCTCAGATGCGCCAATAGCCACATCGAGATGGGACATAGTCACCTGGCATCCGTCTTGGATCGCCAGAGCCTGAGCCGTTGACACTAAGTTTTTGATCTAAAAAAAATACCGTTAATTGATTTGCTCCTCGAAGTCGTGAAGGAGGTACCTACCTCGCGACCATTGCGCCCCTTTCGTGCCCAGTCATTGAAGTTGTCCGGGCTGTAAATTGCTGCTCCCTGAGGTGTGGTTGCCATGCCTAGAAAATACCGCCAGACACTGGTCCGCTGCTTAAGGTTTAACTTGTCGTATTTGAGTTTGAAGTGGATCCGACTGGCGATTACATTATCAATTTGTTCTACCCGGTTAGTGGTGAGAAACATCATTCCTTGATAGTATTCCAGGGGTCCGCAGGAACACGCAGACGAGAGCATTTCGATGGATATCGTGAGATGAGTGCTGTTCGAGAAGTACATCCGCCTCATCCAAGAGGAGGACCGCCTTTTATCGAGAAGCGCGTTTGAAGATACGAGGCAGCCGAATTTCGACGGTCTCTGCCGTTGTACCGAGCTCACTAGCAGAGACCGGCATAAGTGGCCTTTGAAGATGTTCGGCAATCAGCTCAGCCGTCAAGGTCTTCCCCACACCTGGTGGTCCACTTTTATACCATGTTACAGTAAGGTGCCATAGGTATTTGCACCCCCCCTTGCAAATCCCACTTTTCTCAACCAGTGACAGTCCTCGTTTGGCAGTCTAATAGACTTGATTGGCTACTTATAGCAAGGGGGGGGTGCAAATTACCTATGGCACCTTACTGTAGCATCATGCCATCAACAGGGACTAGATACTAACTGTAAAAGAACACTAAATCCTTGACCCTTTCCTGTTACGACATCGTCAAAGGAATGCGTCATGGCCCGCTTGACGTGGGCTTCGGAAAGATCTTGCACGGCCTTCTTCTTCTTCGGAGGAATGTGAAGGTCATTTAGCGCCGCCTGTTTCTAGTTAATCTCTTTGATATTAGCGACAGCCACCTCCGCTACATTTAATATATTAGTCGTAAGGCGATACTTATAGCAGAAAAGAGATGCTCACCCCATCTTCGGTCGCCTAAGCTGAACGCAGGAACGGTTGGACTGCAGATGAGCAGGTCGTCTCCCCTCACGTCGGATCGTCAAAATCGATCACATGCCAGCCAGCTGGTGAGCTCTTATTCGAATTCTTGATGCTCGGTCTGGCGTAATTCGGGTACTCCTCTCGAAAATAACCTGCATCGACTATAACTCGGCTTTCGATAGAAATTTTAACGACCCGATCTTTCTTAATGTAGAATCCCTTGCCTTTGTACTCGTAGAGGTGGACTTCCATTATGGACAGAAGTTTCTGTCCGCATTCGGTGAGCTGGGCTCTGACTTGCCTTTCATTCGGGTGATATTTGAGAGGGAATATCTCCAGAGCAGTGATCTGTTTCGCCCCACGGAATATCTCGATAACATGCTCACTTGTGATTTCCCTAAACACCTTCCCGTCGAAATCCAAAAGCGAGCCTTGACGTGGAAGTATTTTCTTCCCTCATTTGCTGTTTTCTCTTCCTCAAATTCGTACTTCACATATCTTGGCTAGCCAGTGCCGAAGCATTTTGTGTGTGCCAGAGTGTTCGGCTTGAAGAGTGTCCACAGGAGGTCGTACGTGATCTGACGCTCCTCGAGAAGCGGGCCAAGGCGCTCAGTTGTCAGGGCGTAGGTTGTCTATCCGTAGAACGATCGAGGGCCGCGCTGGGGTTTTGGCGGCACTCTTCCAGATCGAGGAGGTAATGGTAGAGGATGTTCTGCTCTACCTGTGCTCTGATATGCCTGAGTGTCCAAGAAATGGATTTCAACCCTGCTACTATTGTCCCAATCGAACGAGGGTAAACACATGCAGCTCAGCTCTCCTATCCCACATTGGTCAAGAGGATTTGCCCTCGAGTATATCTCTCCTTCCTCTGATCGAAATCAGCAACGAACCTCTAAGTGAGGGGTGAGCGTACCTTTGTGATACATGCACATCTTCAAGTGATTCATCATCATGTCACGTCTCTGAACATATCCACATTCCTATCTCTTTCTCCAGAGAGTTCCAGGCCGGACCTTGGACGCTGCCTGGCCAACTCTGAATGAATTCTAACATGCACTTAGGATTCCTCTGAACGATGACGCGCAAGAGAAGGCAAAGCGACTGCAATCACGGCATGCTCTCTATGACATACACATGAATCAAATCAAGGCTGCGGCGTCTCCCATGCGAAAACTCACCAATTTCGAGCCAGCGAGTAGTTCGCCATCCTCCAATCCCAAAACACCGCGACGAACACTAGGGAAGGAAAATGATCTGGACGGAGGAGCCATAGTGATTGGTGGAACGGCTGTTACTCCCCTGGGGCGTGTGCCAATACTAGCCAATTTCGAGGAATGGATGAAGATGGCTACAGATAACAAGATCAATGCAGCCAATTCTTGGACTTTCGCCCTCATTGATTATTTCTACGACATGTCCCTGCTGAAGGAAGGCGACGGCGTCAATTTTGAAAAAGCCAGTTGTACCTTGGATGGATAGCTGCGTCAAGATTTATACCAGCAGAGTCGACAGTGTAGCCGCCGAGACCGGTAAACTTCTGAGCGGCCTAGCAGGCAGTGGCAATAGCAAGAAGAATGGCGAGAGCGAAGAAGGGGAAGAAAATGAAGAGGCGGAGGTGCTGTCAGGAGGAAGCCAAAGGAGCGGGTAAGTCAATATGTCATCCCCACGTTTGTTTCGAATTTCCGGCTGCTCTTTTTGATATTATTATTGTCTGATGTTGTTTTTAAGAAAGAAACAAAACGAGGGCTGCAGCGACAGCCCAGAATGATGGGGTACATACACATGCGCGCTAGTGCAGCTAGCTCCCGCTTCTGGCTCAAGGCTCACTCGGCGTCTTGGTAGGGCTTGCACCATTGAGCGCCCACGCTCAGAACCATCACCGGCAACAGCAGTCAGCTCGAGACCGGGAATGCCACTAGAGGCATCAAGCTCGAATCATTACCAATCACTTACACGACCCGACCAGATCCTTACCAAACACAAAACCCAGATATCATCTGCGACGGTAATTATCAGCCTGTGTCTTTTATCGCCTTCACGTTCTGACTCTTTGAGTCCGTAGCGAAGAAGAGCTTAGCTGACGTAGCTATCGACGAGGATTATATTATCGCGGATCGTACGGGTTAAGATATAAGAGATTAGGCAAAGGATAAAGAGCGGATTCTCCTTAAAGAAAAAGATCGTATTATAAGAGTTAAGTTAGTTAGATTTCTAATTATCTCGGAAGCGTAATATATAACTTAAGCTTATTATTTACTTTTTTGTGATTCCGTAAGTATGCTTTTATCGCTAATTGCTTCGGGTTTTATACGATCCAGAAACAGATATCTTTATAATAAAGCGCCTTATATTGCCGCTTAACCTCTTCGAACTCGCTAAGCTTAGCGGCGTCTAAGTTCTAGCGTAAAGGTTCTTTACACTTGTTAATCTCGGCCGTGTAATATTCGTCCGAATCCTTTATTATAATGATATCTGTCCTGTCGTTAAAATAACCGGAGTTCTTATTTATATCTTCGTCGGCGGTACTGTTATTGCTTTTATTATTTTTCAAGTCGAATATCATATTATTATCGGATCTAAAGCTATTATTATTATTGCTATTATTACTATTAATACCGGTATCACTGTCCTCGTCGTGATCATAATACGTCGGCTTACGGGGGTAAGCGTTCTTATTAGCCTTTTCCCTCTCGCTGAGAAGGTTTTTATTAGCTTTGCCTTCGATGCGTAAACGAATTCCGCTAGTCGACCGCTTGTATAAGCTTGAAATAATGTTATAATAGCAATATCATAACAGTCGTCCTCGGTAAAGAAGACGGATTTAATACTAAAAGAGTAAGAGAAGTAAGTCGTCCGGTCCGGCTATAAGCTTAGATTTAAACGTAATACGTAGCTTAAACTCGACCTTAAGTATGCCGTCGATATACTTGAATTATAGATTAGTATTTAATATAAGTACGGCGTGCGAGGTAAATTGCTTTACTTTAACGACCTCGTATTTATTATTCGCGTTCACGTATTTATTATTCACTCGGCGGTAAAATATCTTAAATCTCGTTAGTATATATAAAAAGATCTTTTACTCCCCGGCTTCCGCCAGCGTTTCCAAGACGAATATTTCGATTCCGCCAATAAACTGTCGAAGAACGGTATATGGATACGGAAACGGAATGAGTCCTGGGAGGCCAAACATCGCCAGGGCGGAGACTACCTCCGATCCTCCTTTCACGAGACCGATAACGTTGACGAGATCAAGAGACTCGTTGCTGCATATGCGCCTGCAGGGCAGGGTCTCAGACCAGAAGCCAACTTCGGTTTGAACAGCATCTGTCGCTACCTTACAACGAGAGAGACATTTCTCGCAGACCATCAATTCTCAATCATGTTAGACTCAACAGATTTTGGTCATTCTGTTAGTGAAGTCGAACTGTAAACGTGTGAGCCTACAACAGCGCTCGCCGACATCGACAAGTTTATGTAGAAGTACTCGTGGTTTTTTGCAAACAAAACCCCTCCAAAGGGGAAGATGACCGCCTACTTTGAATTATACGGATTTCCTTCTGAGGTATACACTTTGTTTCTCAGATCAGAGTTCGCGCTAACTGTTAAAGGTGTCATCGTCCCTGTCTTACACCTCTGCGAACATTTCAATTCGTCTTGCTGACGTCGATGTCGCAAGTACACTTGAAATCCTGATACGCAAAGCTGGTAATACACAATTAGCTCGGAGAGGGTCCCTGATGTATGGCGACCCAGGCAGGAAGTATAAAGAGTTAGACAGCTGAGGCGAAATGGTGGGAACAAGAACTCGAGAGCTACGAGCATGAGCGAGGGGAATAGGGGCAGAGTGAAACGATTGGAACATGGGAGGTTTGTAGAAGAGAGATTGAAGCTGCGGAGCATCAAGTATACATCGCCGCAAATGGAGAGCGCTGCTCTGGAGGCTGGCTCCTCTTGAGATCTAGATTTGGCCTTGCGATAGCAAGTAGCGTTTGACAGAATGGAAAACAAGCCACCTCGAATATGCCACAAAATAAGGCACCGTAAAGAAGTCCCTCCCAGGACCTGAGAGTGAAGCTGTGAATCTCTTTGTTCGTTGGCTTCCATTGCTATTCACATACTGTCGACCGGCGCGACCTCAGAAGCCAACACAAAATTTCGAAATCATTCCACAGTATCGATCTTGCTGACTACCAACTGAGTCACCCACAACAAAACTCTGTCGTTAGTCGTCCAACGGCAGGCGAAAGTGTTACCGGCAAGCTGGCCATCGACAGCAACCATGACATAAAAGCAATCATGGCGTCCAATCTCCAGTATAACTATGATTCTCTCCCTGGTCGGGCAGTCCGCTTTCTCCGATTATGGCCAGGGCAACCAGGCTCTCCTCTCATTTGTTCCCTGAACAATGTGTTCTGGACGACCCAAACCTGGACTACAAAGCCATGCCCTACGTCTGGGGCGATGAATTCCCCCAGTATACACTCTGGATTGATAGGATAGATCACAAGCAGCTTTTGATCCGCCCCAATCTAGCTGCGGCACTTAGACAGCTTCGGGAAAACCATCCGTCATGCTGCGATCTTAGCTGCGCCTATCGAGGAAGTTCCACCAGTGTCTGCCAGACACTTCATGAGCAGTTTACCTTTCCGACATATCTTTGGATAGATGCTGTCTGTATTGATCAGAACAATATTGAGGAACGTGGCCAGCAAGTTTCGCTGATGTTTGAAATCTACACGAAGGCTTCAGTCGTTATTGCCTGGCTCGGGGAAGAAGACGAGTACACCGTTCCAGCCCTTCGATTGCTCTATGGGCTTTCTGGCCTCTGGGACTGGTGGTCGGATGATGCAAAGGCTGCAATCCGCCACTTGGCTCACAACGAGGAATTCAAAAAGCTTGCGGATGACAACAAACTGCAACGGGGTTGTCCATCATTTCGAGGGTCCGGATAATGGCCTGTAGGGCTTCGAGAGGGGATGCGGAAAGGTAGAAGTCATGGCCACGTTTGCTGAAGACATTTCTGCGATACTCAAATATCAAACAAGACAACCACTGCCTCGTCCTCTCCCTCCATTGCCGGCGAGACGTAATACTTGGTGTTGCATTCAAACATAGCATAGAGTCACTAGCAAGGCTGAAAAGAATGACAACAGAAGTGGATGGAAATGGTAATTTGACGAACTATGTATGAAACGGAACGCAGTCTATTTTGTCGAACGCACAAACCTTGGTTCCCGGAGCTTGACGCCGTGCACTTCCTCTACGTGGCCCTTGAAATGCTCTATGTGCTCGAGAACAAGCCCCTGAGACTTGCAAGCTGGGTGATAACACTCTATCTTGGCGTGCGGATCTCTTCCTTCGAGGTGAATCCGTTCGACGTGATCCATCATCTTTGCAGGGAGGCAAAAAGAGCCCATCCGCTCCTCATAGCTCTTCGATTCGTCGCCAATGCAGATCGGGCACTGGTCCTTGGCAAGCTTAATAGGGAATGGCTCGAGATCGGGCGATTACTCCTTGATAAGAGGTGGCTAGGGGAGGGCAACCCGGAGTCGGTACCGTCGAGGCACTTCGCGGCGGCGGCAGAGGATGACCATGAGACCGGCAGAGTGGATTCGGCGTGCGACAATCTCCTGCGGGGTAGTACCTACAACATGAGTGCAGATAAGTTCGGCCAACTTCGCCCGTTCAGGGATCTAATGTTCAACCACCGGCTCGATATACTCCTCTTCTTGCTGTCCACTGTTCTGCCTCTCAATATCCTCTAGCGGGCGGCGGCGGAAGTAGTCGGTTCGGTACTCCTCAGAGATGATATTTCGCCGCCGAGTTCGGGCAGTACCGATCTCCGCGGTAAGACGCCGAACTTCCGCCTCGAACTCCGTGCCCTGGATCCTGTAAGCTCCAGCTTTTAGCTGAGCCCGCTGCTTCTCGAGGTCGACGATACTTGGGTCTGGGGGAAGCGCTGTAAGAACGTCGTCCAGCACATGAACTAGAGCACGAGGATCACGCATAAGGCTCATGTGAGTAAGCATACGTAGGATGCCATCTGCAGATGGTCGCTCAAGGACAGCAGACAGGACGTCAAACGGCACCCTTTCATTAATGTAGGCTCCGTTATACACTGCCGAGTTCGGGTTGTGTCACATAACCTAATCTCGAACCGCATTCGTGGCAGTACCTAGACAAAGAAGAAAGACCCTATTAGTAGAATGGTCTATGATTATGATGTCACAGGACACTTACGGTCAACGACGTTGGCCGTCCCACGACGGAAGCAATAGCTGGTCAGCTTCTCTAAGAAGCCCGTCGCAAGCCCAAGGCGGTTTAAGCAGTCTCTATATTGAGAGTAAGTAAGAGCGAGTGTCAGAGAGGTAATCACCCCGGTAGCTGGCCTCTCGTCCTGACGGAAGATAGGAGTCTTGATCATTCCTTGCTTCCAGGACAGTGGTGTAGACACAACCGGGCCCCATACCTTGTGCTCAAAAACCCGCTCGACCGTAGTTAGGCTCGGTGCCTCGAAGGCCTCATCTGCAATAGCTAAGGAGACGAGGTGGGTAATCGGACAGAAGATAAGGTCGTCTACTTCAGTGAAGAAGAATATAGTGCTACCGTAGTTTGTCAATACGCTTCCGGAGCACATAGGGTAGAGAATGGGTTCGTTGACTCACGGCTTTGGGCGTCTCTTAGCTCCCTTGTGGTGCGCCAGCTTGACCTCCATCGCAAGCATATCCCGCTCTCCTACTACAGGGTTCCGCACGACTAGGAGGCGGACGTCTTCGTAGTAGAGCGAGTCGAATTGTCTGAGTTCCGTTCCAACATCGCTCATAACAACATGGTCGTCTGAGCCATTACCATTGTTCTCGGAGCCCAAGTCGGCAATCGCGCTATCGTGATCATCGAAGCCAAAGTCGGCATCAGCGCCAACTTCAGCATCTTCATCTTCAAAGCTATTATCGTCCACATCTCCATCGTCGGATTCCTCGTCCTTAAGGCCAGGCCACCGCCGCCTCTTCTTCTTTGCATCAACCAGCTCTGCGGGCCGGCACCCTGTGGCGAAGAGGAGAAGCAAGATCAGTGCGAACTGCACGCGATGTCGCTCCGTAGGGAAGGTAGAAGTGTCGCGTGCCTAGTGGTAGTTAAGCAGGAGTAAGAGGTCGTCGACACCAAGGACAGGCTTCTCCTTGACCGTGATATCGAGATCGTAGTCCCTTGTTAGGGACCGTAGATGTACTGAATAGATATTAACATCCATGGGCCAGATTTGAGGATCAAAGATAGGTGCCTTATCGCGAGAGCTTCTTTAGCATTATTGGTGTCCATGTGGCGGCCGTTCTCTCGATTGAAGAGCATCTTGAACCGTAGATAATATTGGTGCATCGTACTCCTCTTCTTCACTCGATTAACCTTGCAGATATGGATGAGGAACGCTATTGTGGTCCCTTTAGAACAGTTCCGGGCTATCGTGCGCCAGGAGGGGCGCTTGGGTAGATGTGCACAGAACCTGGCTTCAAAGTCAGACTAGCTACGTACTCCACGTTGTGGATCAAGTGTTGGCTCTCTTACCTGCTGAACTTGTCGATGATGTCCTGAAGGTTGTCTTTCGTAGTATCGGTATAGTTGGGCTTTACGGTCGCCTCGTTGTGTTGGTCGATCAGGTTCTGGTAAAACTCGGGAGGGCGTGGTTGGATCTTCGGTTTAGGACGACGACGTTTAACACAATCATTAAGGCGTGCGAGATTCGGCCTGGAGGTTGGGGGCAGCCGCGGTTTGACTGTGGCATAGTGCCTGCCGACCATCGCGAAGGGAGGAGGATTATTCGGTTTGTGGTGGGGGGGAAGCCGAGAGCAGGATCTCGTCGTGTGAGGTGCTGAGTCGAGAGGGAGAAGGGGGATGGTAATGCAATAGGAATGGGGATGAGGATGAGGATGGGGAGGGTATGTATGTGAGCAGGAACGATGGGCAGTGCCATGATGACCGACCTAAAGGCCCCCCAAAACGGGGGATTGAGGGTGGATGGAGTCAGAGAATCGAGAACTGGGATCAGAGAAACAGAAGAAGAGGGTCGATCGATACCTGGACGTTGCGGGGATGAGCCGCCGCCAGGCGCCGTGGGACGCCGCACGTGAGGCGTTGTTGGAGGGGTTCGAACCCGCGTAAAACAGCGACCAAAACCGCCGAAAACAGCAGCGCCAACACCACAACCCCGCTAAATATTATAATAATACTATACTGTATATTCAAACGGAACAAACATTGTTTGAATCCCTTGAAATGAATATTGAAATGGGTATTGAAATGCTGTGTATCATTTTCATAGCTACTGTAGGCATAAGTCTCTTAGATCAGGATTTCGTCCATTTGCAACTCGACGGATTGTCTTCTTAGTCCAGTTCCTACTATTCAATGCCTTCCCTATACTGTAACCCGATACATTTCTGAGTAGTACGAACCAGGCTTCTCTAGCAAGTGTTCACAAATGGCGTGTGGCTAGCATTAATTATCGGTATGACGCTTATTCTACGTCCGCCACCATTCCGAGGGGCTTTCAAACTGCCGAAATACTAGAACTTCGAGTAGATTGCTTGGATGCAAGGGAGATAGCGAAGGAGGCTAGCAGCATGAAAATAGTCTATGTAATCAAATAACAGTGATGGAACCTACAGAGGAGGTCATGCTTGAGTTTACTTTACGATAGTCTAGAGTAACGCGGCCTAGCCAATGATATAACCGTATTTTACGGAGCTTTTTATCCAACTGTCAAATAGTCAACGTCCTGCCCCACCAGCCTCACCTCCACGAGCGTCCTCAAAAGCCTCTTCCAAACTACCGTACTCTCCTCATTTGTCGCCCCCGTCGTTAACGTCGCTCTATGTCCCACAACAATAACCGCACACCTCGCCCTTGTCAATGCAACGTTCATCCTCCTCAGATCCTTTAAGAACCCGATTTCGTAATGCGCATTGCAACGCACTGTGACGAAGACAATAATGTCTGCTTCGCGGCCTTGGAATCCGTCGACGCTTGAGACTTCGACATCGGAGAAGGGAGAGAGCTTAGATTTGAGGAGCTCGACTTGGCGGCTGTAAGGTGTGAGGACTGCTATGGATTGCTGTCTTGGTGCTGTCGCATTGGGTGAGTTTGTATCCGTAGCTAGTGATGCGGTTGTACAGAGCAGCTTGCAGATTTCGAGGGTCAGTTGCGCTTGGCCAGTGTTGCTTTTCGACTTTTGTCCTAGGTCTTCTGGTGTCGAGCACTCTACGAACATCATTCTCTCCTCGTTATCTAGAGGTAGCCGCTTAGTTGCTTTGTCTGCGATTGGTGGCCATGGAAAATTACATTCAAGTAGAGGTCTATCACTGCTCGAAACCCCGGTTTGCAGTTTGCTTTCGTAGAACTCGTTAGAGCTAAATCTGCAAATAGACCCGTGCATGCGGTACTGAGTATCTAGCATGAGTTTTGCCATTGCACTAGAGGTTCGCCCGCTACCGCGCCCGGTCGGGGAAAGCTGCTTGTACAGCCTTTCGAATAAAGAAATATCGAACTGTTGCAACACGGCATGTTGCTGAACTGTCGGTCCCAGCTGGACATGGTCGCCAACTAAAATAGCTTTCTGGCAACCTTTGACTAGAGGAACAAGAGAAGCCGCTTCTGTTTGCTGAGACGCTTCATTAATGATCACGGTGTCGAAAATTTCTGTTCGGAGGAGTCCTAGGCCTGCCCTAATGCAAGTTGTGAATATGAGACGGCAGTTCCTGATTTGGTCTCTTGCTTTCTTCATAGCGACGTGGCTGGTGTAAATTTCCTTTCCGGCCATTGCATCACAGGTGTATTTTTTTAAGCCATCAGCTACCTTTCTGACCTTGAACAAGGTTAGAAATGTAGTATGGAGTGTAGTGGTTAAATAAACTTACATCTGTTGAGACCCGAATGGCAGCCGTACAAACTTTGCCGGCCGTCAGGTTCGCCATATATTTCCTCATGACGTTGTCGACGGCATTATGAGTGGGCGCAGTCACGAGGATCCTTCTACTTCCATCAGTTAATTGAAGCTGTTTGATGATTTCCACAATGGTGTGGGTCTTGCCTGACCCGGGCGGGCCCTGGAGACACATTAAAGGATATCCGAGCGCTGCTTTAACGGCGGCATTTTGGCTTGCATTCAAATTGTCTTTCCAAATATACTCCGTTGCCACAATTTCCAAGTCCTTAGGAATTTTGTAATTTCCTAGGATGTCATCCGAAATCGCACAACACTCCTGCGGGTATGTAGCCAGTGCATGAACCGCATCAAACATGGCCTTTGACGTCACAAATGAACCGCAATTCCGAAGCTCCCAGGAGCACTCCTTAAGGAATGGTGGGAGTGGATGGAAGCATCGAAATCTTGCGAAACCCGCTTCTGATGACTCGATGAAGGCATCCATAGAGTATACCTGCGTCGTGGTAGTGTTGCTTGGAGAACTCGCTGACGTTAAGCGCACATGATCTGAAGATGCGAGCGAGTTCATTGGCATATCAATCCGGAGTAGGCTTTCAATTACTGGGTAGCCTTCTGAGCTACCAGAGTGTTTCAAATCTAGGAATCCTTTTCTGGGCTTCTGTGGGTGAGCTGCCTCGTCAATATGATCCAAAGCTATCCCCAGAAAATTTCTGACAAAGTGTTCAATCGACGCTGGGTCTCCGGAAAGAATTTTTGGTGCCACGGGTTGTAGACATTCTAGGAGTAGGTCAAGAGCTATTTCTGGAGACCTAACTGTCAAAGATATGAGTTCTATCAAAGTGGCGAAGTCGGTAAGCGACATGGATTGGATCTGAGATAGTACTGCCTTGAAGGGTTCAACGATGAACTCTTGCATGTCGTTGGTAGAGAGAATGTGAGCTTGAAGGATTTGCTGGCTAGATCTTTGAAGGATTTCGTAGAATTCTGCGCGTAGAGAATCCCAGGGGCGTATCCGAGCGAATGTGACTGATAAAAATGGAGCCTCTGAAAGGAAGGCCAACATTAGTTATAACTTAATAGACGTCCGGCTGAAGTCTGATGGGCATTCTTTAACTTCGGCTAGGAGATACTTGAAGCATTGGAATAGCATTCCATTTTTAGCCTTCTCTAGTAGCTAGGAGAATAATTCCGTGTACTGTGTCTCCAATTTAAGAGATTTGAAAGCGGCAAACTTCTTCTTTTTAATAATCTCAACGAAATATTCTGACTCCTCAGACTAGTTGACATTGTGGAGCTTCGGAATGCTATATTGCTTTGGCTCCCGTTTAAAAAGAGGCATTATCTCGTTTGTGTCAACATCATGTAACCAAAGATCGAGGTTTTGCATTGACCTCACATCTCTGTTACTTATCACGTAGAGTTCCTACTGCTCTGTCAGTGGAGTCGATATAGCTCGACTAGTATTAACTACTCACGGCACCGAGAACGCCATTTCTGTTGACTCTTCCAATGTGTTGCTGTAGACCTCGGCTGAATTTATCAAGAGCAATGCTTGCTCTACAGTCATAGTCCAGCCCATTATCAACGGTGGCTTGGCGACCTTTCCTCCATCCACTTTTCGTCCCTTGGCTACGGTAGGAACTGTCGTCAGATTGACCCTTAACGACGTAAACCTAAGAATTCCTTCGTTCACGTTCGAATAGCTGGAAAACATTGGAATCGCAGTATAGGCGGTAATTCATCTTGGTTGGTACCGCTAACCGATGCGATGTCTGACCGTCTCGAGAACGCGGGAAGGCAAAAAGACGGACGCGATTATTTACCTGGGATTCTTGGCGTCGCTCAATCTTTTGTGGTACATATATTGCTAATGTGAGCCGCTTATCTACTTGAATTACGATGAGTTTGCGTTGGAATAGCTCGAGCATTCTCGTAGTCGTGTCCAGGAATGTAGCTAGTCGATCCTGAGAAGAGTTAAAGATTCGTTTCCATCGCAGCCCAGGATAGTCAAGTTTAAAGGGGCGTAATTCCGAGGTCTGTATGAGATTAGATTGCGAAAGAGCGTTCATCGCCTATGTCGGAGCTTCTGTAGATGGTGGAAGTTGGCTTAAAGTCCAGGCTTTCTCTTTAGAAGTCAAGAGGTTGACATCGAAAAGGTGCAGAAAATCGAGAAGCGTAACATTGTTCTTTTTACACCATCGATATGTCAACTTTATTAGCTCGAACTCCGACATAGCCACGTCTCTACGACTCAGAAGAAGTTCCAGCGCATCAAAACTATAACCATCGATGTTGTGAACTGTTTCTTGCCCTACTTGAATTGCTTTCGTTGCTGCTTCATGCAGTATGTCAAGCACAAATGGGGGAGTGTTTTGGTGAGGCTGAGGTGGACTTTCGAGAATCGGTGGAATCTTGATACGATTACCGTCAATACACATGGAGAACAATCGATTGAGCTGCTGGCACTCCGCACTCATCGGCCCATTTAACCTTGCCCAATCGAGGTAGAGGTTCTTAACTCGACCTAAGGATGCATTGTTATACCTCGCAAAGAATTCGAGACGATCATTATCGCTTATTCCTCTGAATGAAACTGGTTCTTTTGCTCCAGGATATAGTGCAGGCTGGGATATTTTATTTGGCACTAAGTCGCTGTCCTAACACACGAAGACTTTAAGGTGTCAATAATCTCATGCCTAGACAAGAGAAACAGGGAGGAACTGATAAGTATTGCCATTCAAATCTCTACTAGACATTAAATCCGCAGCTAGTCGTCGTCCCCACGTGGAAAACACAATGTAATTAACAAGGTGTGCGAGCTTATCTCTCTTTACAACCTTAAACTTCTGCAAATCTCCTGGATGTAAGCACGGATTCCTGGTAACTAGTATTTCCATTCCTTTCAGGGTTCGAGGTTGCCCATCACTATCCATTGTGATTTTTACCGCGCACTCTCCCTCCTTTAATACGTCCCACGCATCGCAAACCCCAAACAATAATCTCGATTTTGAGATTAAGATCCGACATTTTTGCTCATCTCTCTTAGTCAGCATTCTATTGTATTCTGCATTGACGAGTTTAGTAATCCTAGGCTGGACAAACTGTAGCGATTCCATCAAAACCTTCTCTACAAGCTCGGAGTTGTTGATGTATGTCAAGAAACGGAATGCTGCCCGAGGATCATGTATAGCGCTGGCAAGAAACTGAAAGTGCTCGGCTTGCTTCCGAAGGAGGACATGTGCTTAAATTCCTAGAGCATGGAGCAAAATGACAACCTCGTCATTAAGATATCCAAACCCGTAAGGCTACGTTCAGTTACATAATGTTAACATAAAGAGCTATAAGAAACACATTAACAAAAAGAGGGCTAAAATACCTTCGAGTACTCAACCACAGAAAAAGAGTAGTCACTCCCACTGCTGAACTTCTTCATCGACTTTCTGAACTTCACCAAGATCTTGCCTTTTATACTTGGATCCACCATCAAAACACCTTTATACCCCCGGTATCTGATCTGGAACACCGAAGGCGTATATCTGACGTTTTTGAATGTAATTTTTGTTTTCCGGGATAGTTCGTGAGCCAAATGAGGAGATATTAATCCACAGCCATCCGTAAAAACATAGTCTAGGATTTCTATGTCTGGAATATCCTTACAGCGATCTGGATTAACAGTTGTAGCCATCTAAGCAATAGAAAATAGGAGTCCGATCCGTTTTGCTTTCTTTGTTATGGTCTTTATCTTGGTGAAATCGCCTAGACTTTCAATCATATTCGAGATTTCCAATTTTGGTGCCGCGAACAAAATGCATGTTCGTGACTTTAATTGGCTGCTGCTGTGTCCGTAAAAGTTGTATTGGACATTATTGAGTGCGATGCCAGATCGAAGGAGTTTGGTAACATAGTCTGCTGATTCTCTTGCAGTTGCGGGCTTGGTACCGGCGCTCTCTCCAGCGGAGCCCGTAGCTGGAGCAGCGACTCGCAGACGGAAATCAGCGAAAGAAATGCTAATGAAACGATTAAAGGGGTGCCCAGAGACTGCCCGATTTGGAGGGCTGGCTTTCAATCTCAGAACGATATGTTGCTTTATGCTGTTTGATACCACGGCGATAGATTTCACCAGCTGTTGGGCATTGAGTGTTGATGCTCGAGGCAGATTTGGTACCTGGTAAGACTATAGTTCGTCTTCCATTTTGATTGAATCTTGTAATATATGTTGCTATGCTCCGATGTTAGTTTTCGACATTTTGAGCTTGTTTGGGTGATAGTGTGAAATAAAGGCGGGGTAGGTGCATTTTAAAGTAAACAGGATTGCGTTAGTGTCTCAATCGTTAACCGAATTCATCATGTAGGTAATTGTAAATAAGGCTAGCCGCTAAAGAGCCTTGTGGCGAGAGTTCACTTTAAGTGACTTCGTCCGATCTCATGGAAAGTAAGGCGTCGTTAGCGTCGTGGCTTAACCAACTCCTCTCCGCCGAAGCCTACATACACACCAACACTACAAACGGACTTGATGTAAGCCGGTCCCAGAAGACATTGAAGAAGGGTTCCGTGATTGGTATTCAATTTAATCTGGGGACATTCAGATGGTCGTTGATACTACATCTTCCTCCTTGGATTTCCTCTTCGACGACGATCAATCTAAACTCGATTTATTATGGCACCCCTAATTAGACCTCAAGATATCTATATCGTTGGGGCTCAAAATACTGGCAAGACAACACTCGTCAAGGCTCTTAAGAGTCATTTCGAAACCATTAGCGACTTTCTGGTCAATCGTCCCCGCATCATTACGGAAGTTGCAAGGACTGTTCTGTAGCAACACAAATTCACCGCCAGCGACATCACATCCTCTGCATCTCGAGCTCTGAACTTGCAGCGACTCATCCTACAAGCTCAGTTGACAGCTGAACGTGAGGCTTCTGCGGAGGGTAATTGGTTCATATCTGATCGATCTGGAGTTGATCCTATTGTCTACACTCAAAAATATGTCGGTGAAAAAGCAAAATCGGACTTGCTTAAGTCGCCAGAATGGCTCGAGTTGAAAAAGAGAATGCTGGACGCCGTGGTTATTGTGTGTGAAGCTGGAGCGGATTGGCTGACGAATGATGGGGTGAGATTGATGCCAGAGAGTAGAGAGGAGTGGATCGAATTTCACAAACTCTTTTGCCGTTGTCTTGATGAGCTGGGGTTGAAATTTAAGACATTACCTTTTGCCATGACGAGTCTTGATGAGAGGGTCAAGTTCGTGCTAGAAACGTAGCACTAAGTCCACGCAAATAACATTGGCGCATGGAGCATTTAAAGAGATCGAAGGAATGTTACTATGAGCTAGTCCATCTAACAGTTCGTAATCAACCAGTATATTGGAGGCATTGTGCCTGCAGAATGCGGTGATGTAAACACAACAACGCCATATAGTCCGATGAACCAAGGCGTACAGATGAATCTGCCGACCGGCGAGCATTCGCGGAGTGACTTGGAGGATGCCCTACCAGAGGAGCTGCTGTTCATTTTGTTCGTTATCCGCATTGATTCGCTATTCATACCGTGTCATACTGAAGAGTGGACAGCTTAGAAGGGTTGCCAACAAACGACAAATTTCTAAAACATTTCATTCCAAACCCAACCGGCTTTAGTGAGAACGGGAGCCCGGGAAATGTTTATCGTAGACTATTACACGACTTTTTGCTGCCTCTACAAATGACTCCGGCATCCATGCCTCCGCACTTAACTTCATGCCCCGAGCCACGGCCAAGGTCAGAAGCTGGTTGATATCCTGCGCATCGACAAACTGCTTCTCGCGCAGGTGTTGCTTGGTAGCACTACCATGATCTAACCACGCCTGCAACTTCAGCAGTAAGAGCGGGATTATAGGCATTAGTAGGAAGTCGCGAATACGTACGACGAGGTTCTGCGGGACTGGGGGTATATTCATGGTTCTAGGAAGCAGTATATTAACTTTGCACGCATGATAGCAGCCGAGGAGATAAGAAGAGCTTGACGTGGTTAAAAGATTGAACTATAAAATACGGTACTTGGCGAACGGATCTTTGGACCGTACGAGGTAAAAGCGCGAATCGGTGCGGACGAGTAGATCCTTGAGTTCCTCGGCCGTTTTCTCAGACGTCAACACGACGATATCGATATCCTGCTAGGGTATGAGCTTATATTATTTCGCGCTTTTGCGTTTATTTTAGTTAAAAACAACTGTTCATACGTTTGGGACTCGTCCTAATCCGTATTGTGAGCAAGCCATGCTGCCCACAAAGCAGCCCTGTAACCCAGCCGCCGCTAGTACGTTTACTGTGACGCGCGCCACAGTCTCGACTTCGACCTGAGTCGGCTTGTAATAGACTATCGTGAAATTGTGCTTTCGTACGTTCGTACGTACAAGGCTCTGCCGGCAAACGGCTCTGCAAAGGCTCCACAGGCGCGGTCGCTATATAACTTACTGCGATGGTGGAGATGGGGATAAGAGCGATCACGCGGCACCACAGCGCAGAGCAAAGGGACACGTGGCTACTGATGGAAATTTCTAGAAGAACGCCACCTTTATCTGAATCGGGAAAACATGGGTGCCAGCCTGTGGCTCACACGAAGCCTTCGAAATGGGTAAAATATTAGTCCTATAATAATGTTGAAATGCGTTAGAATGACGGTTGCCAGGTGCTGTATCGACAAAGTTCAAGGCGTGGCACACAAACAGCCGGAGAGTGCCAAGCAAACACGTGACATGGCGTCAAAAACAACAAGATTTGGCGGACAGGAGAAGAAACAAATTGCATATCAATGCATGTTAGGAGAAAGCGCGCGTTTCTATAGTATACGTCTCCGTTTGGTAATCGGGCTGTTATTCAGGCACGAAGAACCGGAGACACCAGCTTATAACCTTCCACAACTTTAACAAGCGAAACACAGGTCCGGACACAGTATTCTCAGACTTGTTTGTGAAGACGTAAGTGCTAAACCAAGCTTGAACGGCGACCTTAGTACCCGCGGTAAAACGGGAGGCATTTAAGTCATCGCCGTCTAGTCGTCGTCCATAGTTGTCCCGTCGAAGGCAGCGGGAAAGGGGTCTTTAGGGGTGAAAGAAGGTGAGGTAATGTCTGCCTCGGTCACCTTAACAAGTAAGGGATTAGTATTATGATGTTTTTATCCGACGAACTAAGCCCTTTAAGATCTTTAGCGGTCTCTCTTTCACTTGTAATTGTAAGGAAACTCAGGTTTGTCTTTACTGAAATTGTTTAGGCACTCTTGAGCGTCGTGAACTGCCCGAGCTGCCTAACGAGGGTAATACCTAGGGGTTCAGGTTCCTTTTGCTAGTATAAGTGGTCTGGGTCATTATAAGCGAGCCAGTTTTTTCCAGTCCTATTGAAGGCAAACCACGAAAGCTTCGGATCGAGACGCTAACATTAACCCCGTTCGGGAGATTGGTTTTGTTTTTGTTGCGGAATTGAGACAGTGCAGAAGCTCGGTGCTTCTGCTCCTGTCGAGGTTTATAATATCGGAGGAGAAGTTGACAGAGAATGTCGAAGAAAGTGAACACGACTTGGCATCGATAAAACCATGCCTCATTAGACTATCAAACGACGGAGGTCTAACTCTCTTTTCTTCACCTCTACTTCACGCTATTCTAGCACGTCGCTGCTTCATCGTAACGAAGATGAGGAAGGCAGCAGGGAACTTGTTAGTGACAGCGATCCCGAAGACCTAAGAGCTGACGACACCTGCTCCAAACGGCGGAAGGTTTCCACTCCACAAGGCCGCAGGATAGTCTCCCGTAACACCTTATCGCCGGCATCTCCGCTTGTGTTAGATAACGACGAGGATAGTGAAGAGGATGATGGGGCGCTTAGCATTTCTCTCGACGCCAGACTTATTCGCTTTTCCAGAAGTACCCCTACCGCTAAAATCACTTCTCCAACAGAACTTGAAGTCCGCCCAGTGGTTACCGATGTCGACCAAGACTGGGACGTCCGTGAGATTACTGGTAAAGAGGACCTTGATGGTGTTTCGTACTACTTGGTGGATTGGCACCCCACACTGCTACCTAAGCACTCACTAGGACATGCAAAGGAGTTAGTAGATAAGTTCGAGGTCCGTATTTGAGCACAATGTGGGGTTGAGCGAGGCGGATTAGGATTGAATACTAGATAGAAAGCTAGTGTGAAAGCTAAAGGGAAGAAAGCTTGAGGTCGGCCGCGGAAGCAAACGTAGCGAGAAGCGTTATTTATTTAGCACATCTTTGGCAACTAAGTGTCTTAGTAAATGTAATTTATTTAATTAGAGCCCTTTAATCATTTAATAAATTTTATTTTTATTTGCTTTGTTTCCTATATCCTCGCGTTTAATCGAGTTGACGGACAGGCTCCTAACTTATTATGCAAATCTTATTAAAAGGCAAGCATATGTATAATATTATAAAATGTCGTGTAAGCTGGTCATTTACTTCTACTAGCATTGTGCGTGAGATGCCGGCTGCGTATGTAAGGTTCGTTGCGTTGAACCAGGAGTATATTTATTTACATTAACTGTATTTAAGTACTAACGTGAGTTTTGTGCTAGTTTTTTTTGGGTACGGAAGGGGGTGGAAGGTGGGTCTCGTCCGGGCCTGGCATTTTCTTTTGCTACTTGTAAAATTTGTGGGGCGAATCAGAGTATTCGACGTTTTTCTATGGTCAATAGCACCTTGGTACTGACAACGGTGGGCGAGACCCACCTTCCACCCCCTTCCGTACTAGAGATTTAGCGAGGATGACCTACATAAGATTAATAGAGTCTGGCACGGAATGAACCGCCACTCAGAGGGTACGAGTAGCACAGCCCCCTTGATTCAACAGTTATATCGACTATAAACACAACGTCTTCAGACCTTCGAGATCGACTCTCATTTCTATTTTTGCTTATCATTTGTTTCGACGGTTGCCACACATTAAATATTATCTAGATTAATGAAAAGACACGATGTCAAGTCCCCGACCATACCTGGACATTTCTAGCGCACCTAATACTTAACAGCTTACGTCCTCTTAAAGCGATCTCCTGGTTTTCCACCCCTTCGAAAGACTTGCCACGGAAATCAGGCTGCAAATTTGGTCTGGAGCACTGCCATCACCTAGAATTCTTGAATTCGAATACTGCGTTGGGGTTTTGGAGAGCTCACATCAACCCTTTGCTCTCCTTAGTGTTAATAGAGAGTCGCGAGCCCTTTTCCTTCAATTATACCGGAAGATCGACCTATTCATTTTAGCCGCAAACGACGAATTATAAAAGATAACGGCCTAAGGGGTTTGGTACTTTAACTCGAAGATCGACACGATATATATTACTAGCATTCCGACAGACCTAATGGCAGCAAACTTTTGCCTTGATCAAATGGCTACCGAAGTTTCTTTTAGGGAACTATAATTCCTCGCAGTCAATCATTTTTACTTTGACGAGATCTTGACATTGCGCAATCTTGCGAGGTTTTCAGCAATAAAAGAGGTGTGCGTAATAACTGTCGATTCCTTATGGGATAAGAGGGAGGATTGGAACTGGATTAAAGTTGAAGGCAAGATTGAAATAATTAAGAAAATGTTTCGATGGAATGAAGACGGAGAGTCACAGATTAAATATCGAGAATCGTCGATAATTGATGGGATTAAAAGGCATAAAGACCGCTTTTTGCGTGAAGTTGATACCTAAGGATTATCGACAATATCGATTCCAGTAATCCAAGAGATGAATATTTTGCGTGGAGGAATAGGAATGCTAGGTATTGGAGATTGGTAGGAGTTTACAGGGATAATTATTTTGCAAATTACGTGAGTAGGGTTGCTCGATGGAAGATTTGAAACAACCACAATAGCTGTGTTTTCTTTTGGGGTGCTTGGTGGAAACGTTCTTATTTAAGAAATTCAAGCTATATATTTAATGACTAACCTAAGTCTGACGTCTTTAAGTTTAAACTTTCGATAGTATCCTAACCTGCATAGTGAATGAATGGTATTATGACAATTGGCGATACATACGTTAGAAAGCGATGCTAAAACAATATTGATAAGTGGTGGACTTTAGACGGCAAGAGACTTCGTACCTTTTGAATTTCATTTAATGTGTCCTAGGAGGTGACCTCCAGAAAGTTCGATGCTTTTGGTGATTATCGGTCAGGGCGCTTTAAGGTAAACTTCCCGTCCTCCTTAGGGGGAATGCTATTCTGTATCATTTCGATAGCGATAATCCCTAGAGAACGTGCGGCAACAGATTTTGTGGTTCTACATTTATTAAAGTAAGCTCGAGCATTTGTGATTAAATTGGTGAAAATATTATGGTCTCGGACAACGCACCTATCTTTACACATCCATTTGATAAGAATAATACCCTGAAGCTATCGAGTTCATTATGAAACATACTAAACCTAAATAAATGCTGCATTCCTTCGAAGGCCTAGGCGTGCCTCCTGGGAATCGGGTACGTCGATTGAGATTGGCATTCTTCTTGCTAACATCGGATACCGCCAACAGACCCAGATCATCGCTTGGAAACCGCGTTTTCCGATTGAATTTCAAATCCACGGTTAATGGGATTAGTAAAGTATACTATAAGTAGCTGCGGTATGTATTCAAATGGTGAGCACCTCGCCTGATTCCGACACTCGAGTAAAGTAGGGCCCTTTAACTTATAATACCTCCACGAGCTCGTTGCCCCTTCAAACCGCACCGTGGCTATAGTAAATCTTCGTAAAGTTTGCGTGTCTTGTCCGAAGATCCCTTTCCAGACATCCTCCGATCTTCCTACTCTGAGCACACGGAATCACCTCCACCGGAAGGGTGCGATTAGGTCGAGAGATGGAGTTGCTCGATAGAGGGAAGGTCGTAAACGTCGTGATTCAGCTAGGAGGGGAAGAGGGAAAAGGGTGGACGATGACACTACTCTCCCTTCAGAGAGGATAGAAGCTGGTGCTAGACAAGCTGAAGGACAAGTCATAACTTCTGGGGATGTGGCGAGGGAATCACGTAAGAAAAAGAAGAATTGATGAGAGGAGGGAGGCTGAGAGATCACAAGCTTGGCGGAGGCTCAAGTAACATCCAGAGAAATATTAACCACTCATGAATCCCGCACCTAAATCGCTTATATTAAAATGACTTATACATTTAACACCTAATTCTCTTTACCTCAAAGTCGTTGGCTGACTAGGCAACCAACGGAAATAAACCACGTCCCTTCGGCGATTTCCATCCGCAAGCCTTTTTGCTTCCGTTAACTACATATAGGAACATGGATTTATTATGATTTGATCTAATTCTCTAGATGCCCTTTGTATTTCTGGCACGGTGACTATATTTGTGAGACTCGGAAATGATATCTCGCTCGGAGAACCGCCAAACATCATAAATAGATGGTGCAAACAACGTAACTTTCTAATGCGGTTCATTGAGTCACAGAGATGACTTTGTGATTAAACCACCCTCTTGTCAGTTTAAAAATGCCTAGGAGCAGTTTCATACGAGCTACAGACAACCCCCAGCAAGATAAAGTGGGCCGCTAGTCATAATTTGAACTTACACAACAATTTGCCTATGAACACGTCTACATGCATTGAGCAGACCTGGTTAAGATATTCTTGTGCGAGCAGGAATGGACGATGAAGAAGAGCCTTGCTGGCTAATGGGAGTGTCGCTTTACCAGGTTAAGCCTCGACTTTATGTTGTGAAAAAGTGTGGTCCTAGGGCCCTGTAGTGTAAGGGGAAGCCGATTTTGTCAGGGACTGTAATGTGAGGTTGATGACGGTGGTTTGCTATTTGAAAGTAGCTAATAAGATTAAGAATAAGCAAGAAATCGAAGATACGCGGATACATCTCCAGTTTTATTCTTCTCTCCTCCGTTTTCTACTCCGGCCTTCCCCTTCCTCCTCCGTTGTCTCTGTCTTGCGTTCAGTATATATCTCAATCGTGACTTCTCCTTGCGCCGTATATCCACGCTCCACAGCATCCAACTGTTCCCGCAGATTGCTATTGCTTTTATTTAGGCATGTAATTGTACGTTCCCATTCGAGTTCCTTCTTTTCTAAGGCACTGTGTTTGACTGCTAGAATTAGTATTATAAGAGTCTTTTATGAATGGTGAAACCGACCTTTCAATTGATTATACTCAGATTCTAGAAACGCTGTACGGGCTGTAATGCAAGTTAGTTAAGTATATAGTCGGTTGAGATTATCGGAGAAGAAGTTACTCGCCTTTCATTTCGTGCCACTCTGCTTGTAGTTGCCAGTTGTGTTGTTGCAGATGCTGGTTTTCACTTTGCAATTTCCAACTGTCGCATTCCAACTGTCCCTTTTCTAATTGCAGTTTTTCTAAAACCTCTGAAAAAGACGAAAGAAGGTTAGGAATAGCTATTAGCAAACGATAAGTATACTCACGAATAGAACCTCGAGTTATAAGTTGGTAAAAGCGAGCCATCTCGATAGAAATGGTGATGAGGTTATCAGGTTGTTCTTCCTGTTCCACGGACTTCCCCGCAAAAAACGGTGCTACCCATTCCTAGAGCTTATCATCGAAATCTGAAGATGTTGGTGGGTATATAGATGGGGGCAATTAGTGTAAGCTTACTTCGCAGTAGGGTGACTCGACTGTCCTCACCCTGGTAAGGGGCTCGTATTGACGCCTGATGTTATGGTCAGTCTGAAATCTCAAGCCCAAAGTGAAATCTGTATCATACTGGCTTAGGGGCAAGACTGGTGGCTAGATTTGATGGGGTTGACTCTCTGGAACGACCATGCAGTCTATAAGAAGAAAGATTAGCCCTTATTGCAGAGGGGGACACTATACATGATAATAACTTACACTTGGGTACCTTGAATATCGTCTCCCCCTTCCATCGTATTTTGGCATTGTGGACTCATACCGTGAATCAAAGTTGTCAGATGGTAGTGAATGAGAATGGAGGATAGTTGGCTGCTCATCATCCTTTTATGCTTGAAGCCCCCTGGGCGATACGGGTCTAGCCTGCCTCGCTATTGTAAACAACCATTCTGCCGAGAGTCTTGACCACAATTCCAAGCTGAAAACCCCTGCCTAGATACGTAAAAAACGTCAGCGCTGAAGGAGTAAATAATATCCAACTCAGATATTACAGGCTGCATCCAAGCCTTAGATTCCCGATGGCCTTAATTCTCAGAGAAGTTCTCCACACCTGGTGTCTGAGAACAACCACCGGTCCAATAAATTTTGCGCTCTGCCACTATCTGGAGAGGCTCTAATCTGTTAGGCAGGCGAATATTGATGTTGGTTGGATAGAAGACAGCTTGGGTGGTCACAGGGGCTTATCCTCCAAATCCCTGGCAAGTTCGGGAACTCCGTAGCAAACGCACCACAGTGGACTACTGTACGCGCATGCAAGCCCTTGAACCAGTGGATTACGACTTCTTAAGCCCTTAGCAGGTGTGACTGTAGGCTGCAGAAAAAGAACCCGTCTCCACTATCATGCCAAATCGAACAGAGCACGGCGGTCTGCGTGGATTAGACCTAAGCCAGGGACAGGCTGAGACGCCGAGAAAACACTCTCCTAAGACCGTATATTGACTACTATTGCTCACTATTGGAAGCTCACTCTGTCAGGAGGTTCCTACATCCCTAACAGGGATTTATTTCCTAGCCCGACAAAAAGGGATCTCTAGCTACAATCTGTAAAGCGAAGGGCTCGAGCTCACCCCGATAAAGGCGCAGCAGCAAGCCTGGGAATGTTATTACCAAGCTTCTCATACCGTTAGAGCCGTACACTTACCGCCGGTTGCAGATGATCATTAGTGTGGTTCTTAACTGACTGAAACGGAATCGTAGCATGGCAAGATTGCACCAGCTACCCTCGAGTAGAGTTTGAATTTAGCATAACATCGTACCGAAATAGAATGTTGAGTCTGGACGGGGGAATTTCCAGGACTAACTACCCACCATTTCCATAATACAGCTAGGATTTGAATGAGAGCTAGCGCTTGACATGTACAACCGGGTTGCCGGTTGGCGTTAGTACGCGCCACTTTGCCTTTGCTGGCGCCACAGTGCTTCTGCAGTTCAATGGATTACAGTTCTATTAAAGGCACTGAGGACTTCTCCGAAGCTATAAAGCTGTTTGTCTTAATACGAGTTTATAACAGATACGTCCTCTCACCGAAGGTATCGCTTAAATATACGGTCACGTGACATGCCCCTTTTTAAGCTCGCTTATCCCTTTTCTAATGCCTCCTAAACTAGCTATGCCCGTACTTATGACTTTCTAAGTTAATATTACGTTGTAGTGTGGGGTACCAATGATAAATTCAGTAATATATAGATTAGATGCTAAGGAAGGACGGTTAGCCTTGTATCCAAGGAGGAGAAGAGCTGTCGAGTAGTGATGAACCTCATCAGCGATGGTGAAAATGATCGAAATCTTTGTTGTTTATAAGTAATTTTAGAAGTCAGTCTGGAATTCCGTCACTTCAGTGAGCCGGCCGACATTTATCGATGCTTCTCATAGCTATTCCGGCAAAGTGGGTTGACGTGTCCTGCGAGCTCGAGTAGCAGTCGGGAGGTAAGCGGGATCCTCCAGGCCATAACAATTGGCGCACCTAAGTAAACTAACACAGCCTACCTATAAGTCCCCCCTTGTTAAAGCATGAGGATTTCACACAAAAATCTATACTTTTGTCTTTATATAAGTCAAGTATACCCCTCTCCTCCGCCCAAATCACTTAGTTACCTTTTATTACACTTTTACTATTATTATATATATACTACGCACTATCTCTATTATAGCATTATCATTCACTCTGGCTGTAGTCATTATTGCCATTACATTTTTCTCTCATTTCGAATGGCACCAATACAAGCAAACACGCTAACGTCGCCCTCTATTTTGGGAATATATCTTAAGCATCTTTATTACTACTATCATATCCACTGCTATCTTGGGATTTAACATTTCTTTATTGGTCTTTTTAATTTCTTATAACGAAAAATGGATTAAAGTGTTACTCTTTCTATTTGGGAGAGCTGTGCTTATATAATAAGTAAGAATCCATTTTCAGTCACAGACTATATATTGACGAGACCTAGGCGGTATTTCTTTGGAGATTCCTTCGGGGAGTGCGCATTCAATCTATATCTCAGCCCGAATTATGGGCCAAAAAAGTTAACGCAATTCTCGGCCATCTTCACTAGATCGTCTTTTGTGTATCGGCTTGCTTCTTTGGATTTACTATCTTTATTATCGAAGGATTATTTCGGCACCAAAACCGCAGTCGTGTACTCAAAGTTAGCTCGATATTATTGGCCCTTAAATTTCTTGGTCTCTCGAGTTTTTATGCGTGGTTGATCTGCAATGCTCGGCGTTGGAGCACGAGTTTATTGAGTTATTATTAGTTGGTTTTGGCACTTGTACCAAGCCTGTTGGGATGTCTTAGTGCCACCATTCTTTCCTTCCTCAGGCCGCATTAAATCAATTGGGTTTTGGCTCTATGGGTGAGTGTTTCCTGGGCGAATGTTGTTTAATGTATACTAATAGAGGTAGATACATTTTGGGACAGCTGCGCTCTGGCTCATTCGGTCTATTATTATTGGGGTAAACAATTTTCTGATTTATAGGCGAACTCAGAGGGCACGGACTCTAAGTGTTGACAGAGAATTAGGAGTGCTTCGTCGGCCCTATAGTTAGGGATTTAATGAACTAGTAGATACTACGTAGGAGAACTTATATATATTATATTATACCTTACCCGCATATTTTCACGGATGTGACGTAGGCAGGATTAAATAGCTAATAGCCCCTTTGTTTTTTGGTTTTCCTAGAGCTGTTGAAGATGATTTTGTTAAGCATTCTTTATAGTCCTCAGGTGCTTGCTTCGATAACCTGAAGACTAGCTGATCGTTTTAACAGAGATCATCTATTCTATATCTCTCCTGCATGGATTCATAGTGGCCTTAACCTTACTTTTATATATTATAACGAGACAAATGCATACTCTCACTTCTTAGCTCCTTATAGAAGCGCCGGCGCTAACTATAGCTAGGCCCGGGTATGTCTTTGTTAACGTGGTCACAGTGAGTGGAAAGGAATTTAATTAAGTCTTCTTAATGGAAGCAGTAGATTTGAGATTGTGGCCTTAGAAGCGCTACATGCCCTAAGGAAGAAAGTCCCTAGTGTTATAATGGTACATTATATGCTTTATTATCCTTAAGTAGACCTCTATGTTAAAGCCGTTAATTATTGTGAACCAACGAGGAACTGCCGTTGTTAAGGGGCATAATTGCCGGAAAAGTTTAGTAATCTGTGGATAGGTAGAGATCGCTAGGAGAATTAAGATTAGGTGGATATTAGTCCTGTCACTCTTTCATAGCGAGTAACAGAGAGTTTAGTGTTATTTCATTACTAGATTACCACTCCTCCTCCTCGTCCTCATCCTCGTTCATCTCAAAGTCGAAAGCCTCCTTTGTTGCAGGCTGGAACCGTTCAGGCAAGTCTTCACCCCGGCGTCTCTTCCCCGCTAGCGACTCAATAACCGTAGTTACAATGACAGCCGATTTTTTTGTCCTTGTGAGTATATCAAAACAATCCTGCCAGGTGAAGTATGGGCCTTATTCCAAGAACAATTTCCTGCCTTGATCGGCATATTCCTTAGCCTGGCGATTAACATCTTCCTTTCTGAATAGAACTTCTCGAAGAATAACACCCTTCTCCATAAATCTAACCGCCGGTCCCTGGAATAATACAACTTAGTTGCTCTCAATCCCTTCATCTGGGTTACGAGCTTAACGACTTGTAGAAGGAATAGAACTAGTCATTTCGACGGCAGGTCGAGATGCGTCTGGTTGTCGGCAATCTAAAGATGAAGGAGTAGACACTAGATGCGTTAACGGACCTTCCCGATTTTCTGTGAGGTCTATTGCACCAAAGAACGTAATATGTCGTGAACGCTTAACATAAAATGAATTAATTTCATCTCCGTGCCTTTAATATTTAGATAGGGAAGCGTGTATCTTGTCCAGAAAAAGGTGTGCGAAATCCCGAGTATCCAATTTGCTTTAACCACATCTGCAAGACAGCGGAGCGCCTTTTCCGGTGACGGTAATTAGGGGGAGTACCGACTTCGCGTTTATTAACTCTTGGCTATTAATATATTTCTTAAATGAGGCCACGACAGGGTTTGCTTTGTTAGCATCGAAGTTGAACTTTTCGTTCGGCCGCAGGGTGTGGAAGACGTCCCGAAGTGCGTTCTTAATCACAGCTTGCGCAGGGTCCTAAGTCAATTCGAACTCGATCTTTGGAGTCGAAAATCCTAATCGGCGAGCAAGCTCCGCTAACTACAGCCGGCTATACGCATTTGGGTATTTGCATACCCTATAGGAGCAAAGCCACAGCTGCTGATAACGGACATCAAATGAATCCGGACCTCTAGTTGTGTACGGACCTAGCACCCGCTGTTGCATTGCGATCCTACTACCACTCGACCTAATGCCACTGAAAAGATGAAACTACCGCTGGCGAAGACTTTTCTTACGGGACGCAGGTAGGAGCCCGGACAAGTGTTTGGCTGGCTGCTTCAAGTACTTGATGTCTTTGACTAACGTATAGAGACTTGGTATTAGCTCCTCATTAGTGAGTAAATTCCGAGTAATATCAGCCTTCTTTACGGGATCGATGAGCTCTGGAAAAAGTTCGCCAGACCCTATGTTCTCTTCAATAAAGTCATAGTCTGACTTCGAAAGTGTAGGGCACCTCGACTGTATGGATTCTATTGTCATGGGATCGGTACGCATCATTATTGTCATATCGCCGTTGAAAATACGGGCTAGGATAGCTTTGATGGAGTTGATGTAATGAGTAATTTCCTAAACCAAGTTAGACCAGACATTATAGAGATTGACGAAACTGACTTCGTCACACTTCGGGAATAAGATGACATTAAGAGATTCGATATAAAAATCTCTCTAAACACCTTGGATATGAAGAATAGAATCTAAAGCCTTAACTAGTATAGGCCGCTTGAAAAGCTGCTTTAAAAACGTGTCTTGAGAAAAGCTAAACCTTCCCCGCCAACGTTGTACTCCTAAAAGATTATTATCGTAATAGCAAAGGCGCATGTGGCGAAACATCTCGCCGGATGTGTATTTTGCTAAGTAGAAATAACCCTCGCGAAGCGCTTGCTTAGTATTTTTATTAAGATTTAGGCACTAGTCAGCTTAGTTACTTATTAAAATAGGTACAGCTACCGGTCCTATAGATATCAACTACCTACTACAATTACGATGCGGCAAGATACTCCTTTGCTGCCAGAACTCGGTGTTGCCCATAAAGACACTCTAGTTTCACCCCGCTTCTTAGTTCTAGAAAAGGTAGGTAGTCCGCTTTCGATCTGAAGGTTTCAGCTGTTAGAGAAAGCCTCTCAAGTGCAGCCTGCAGAATCGAGTTATCGATAACGACAGGAATACGATGACTCGCTTCCTCTCGAATGCATCCTTCGCCATCAAATTCTCTTATCAACTGCCGAATGGCCTTCCTATCGATCGGACGAGTTGGGTGTGGAAATTCCAGATGCTGAATCGATACTCGAGCTGCGCCCTTGAACTTGGCAAGCTTATCACTTGTAATTCTCTGCTTTATGGCGGCGAGACTTTTCGCACTTGAGGTTTCTATGTCGGGTTGGCGGTGGATTTAGATATTGCGAGGCAGGTATAAATTCAGTGCTGCAGCTGCAAACTTTATAATGGCGATAACCAAGGCGTTTATGGTAGCATTCCCCTTTTATATCATTTGTAATAAATGCATATTACTTCTTAAGTAATACTAGTCCTTCGCATTTGACGAGCATAAGATAGTCAAAATTACGCGAAGTAGTGCAATAATTAACTACTCGTATGTGGAGGGGTGGTGGTTAAGGGCGGTTAAGTGAGGTGATATGATGGTCACAGGGCGTGAGAGTTAGGCGAAAGTGCTCACCACTTAAATACATACCGCAAAGTGCCTGTAGTGCACTTCACTAACGCCATCAACTATGGATTTGAAGTTCAATCGAAAAACACGGTTTCTAGGTAATGACTAAAGTCTGTTGGCGGAAACTAATGTTAGTAAGAGATCCAACCCTAACCGACGTACCCGATTCCCAGGAGGTAGAGATATCAAAAGAATCCGTCTATTAGAGAAAGAAGAGCAGCAAATTAAATCTTTTCTAGAGAAAGAATAATCCACTGAACTCCTATTTCGACTGCCGATAAGGGTTAATCCTCCCGATGTGGTTTTAAAGAAACCTACGCCGAAAACGAACATTAAGACCTCCGAAGTAGTTTAGCTTCCTCCCGTTCGAGTAGAGAGTCCGTGAAACCTATACATATCTCTTCGTCATCTTGAACGCGGCGGCCAAGTCACAGTAGCATATACTCAAAAGGTTTTAGTGCGTGTGGTCGTCATTAAAGAGCTTCTGTCCGATAGCTTTATAGAACTGAGAAAATGCCAGCATGAGAATCTATTCGCAATCTTAGGGGTTTATCGCTTTTAGGGCGTTTTTTTCGTTATTACAGACTATACGGCTGCTACTCTTAAGTAAGTGATCGCCATCTCACTACCTCTCGAGGAGTTGCACGTGTCTGCGACTTGCCGTCAGGTACGTCGTCGTATGTTTCCAGAAACTCACCCACTAAAGCACTTAGGTCTTTGAAGGCATACAGTACTTATCTAGATTTAATATGTCTTATAACAAACTCAATAGCTCCAGGGTATTATTCTCACTAGATGGGTGTGTAAAAATAGGTGCGTTTCCCGAGATCACAGTATCTACACCGGGTCTAATAAATGATGCTCAAGCCCACTTTAATGAATGTAAGACCACAGAATCTGCTGCGGCACGTTCTCTTGGGGTCATCGCCATCGAAATGATGTAGAATGGCATTCCTCCTGAGGAGAATGGGAAGTTTGTTTTGAAGCACCCTGACCAATGGTCACCAGAGGCATCGAACTTTCTGGAGGTCACCTCTTGGGGAACATTAAAGGAAGTTCAGAAAGTAAGAGGTCCCCTTACTGCCTTAACTTCACTTATTAATTTTGTTTTAGCATTGCTTTCTAACGCACGTATCGCCAACTGTTATGATTCCATTTATTTACTATGTAGGTTGGGATACTATTGAAAGTCTAAGTTTAAAGACTTTCGATTTAGATATAGTTTCTCTATTAGTTGCTAGCGGTTAAACATATAGCTTAGATTTCTTGAATAAGAAGATTTCCACTAAATAACTAAAGAGAACCTATAGCTGTTATGATTGCTTAAACCTTAAATTAACCCACCTCTTTACGTAATTTGTAAACTAATCATTTACGTTGCCTAAGTTAGGTGTGGTAGAGTGCGTATATCGTGTCGATCGTGGTATTAAAGTCCCAAACTTTTTTGACCGTTATATTCTGACATTTGAGGTTAAAACGAGTAGGTTAACCTTCCGGGAGGAAGAGGGTTCGCGACTCTCTATTAATATTAAGGAGCAGATGGCTAGTGTGAGCTCTTTAGTGCCTTAACTCAATTGTTTTAAAATTCAAAGTCAAGAATCCTGGGTAGTGGTAGCTTTAGACCAGATATATAGCCTTATTTTTAGTGTATGCCTTTTAAAAGGGTGGAAAGACAGGGGGTTGCTTTGGGAGGACTTAGCCGGGGACTTAACATTTTGTCTTTTTATTAATCTGGATGATAAATGTGGAAAACGTTGAAATAAACAAGGAGCAGAAATGTAAAGAGTTTTTCGTGGGAGCGGGGGTCGGTGACTAGGAGGAGGAGGTTGGACTGGGTTAGGTTGGTGGTGCTGGCAGCTGGCTGCTGGCTGACGATGACGATATCACCGTACGAGAGAGGAGGTAAGTAAGTGACGATGGGTAAACTCTATGTCGACGGGAAAGGAAAGAGGAGTAAAGGATGAGTAAAGTAAGGACGGAATTAAGCGGTAAAGACGCTCTAGTTATAGTTGATACGCCAAAGGTAGTTTCACGTCATTTACTCTCCTTAATCTATAGTATTAACAGATTATTAGTACTAATGACTTGCTGGTACTATTTAATTTATGGCACTAACAGATTATTAGTACCAACGACTTACTGGTACTATTTAATCTATGGCACCAACAGATTATTAGTACCAACAGATTATTGGTACCAAGGACTTGCTGGTACTATTTAATTTATGGTATCAACAGATTATTGGTACCAAGGACTTATTGGTACCAAGGACTTATTGGTACTATTTAATTTATGGTACCATTTAATTCTTGGTACTAACGATTTGTTGGTACTAGTATGTGATTAGTGCAAACAAGTTATTAGTACAAGTGGTCAGACCCTCAGAATCTAGATGGTCTTATACTACTTAAGCATTAGTGCATCTTGTGACTAGCCTACGTATTAAAGGGCTGCTTCGGCTTAGACACGTAGCTTATAGAGAGCTTGCCTTACTTTAAAACATTAATAAGTAAAGGTAGCACAAGGAAAATAACAGAAACTTTATATTATTAAAAATTAAGAGAGCTCTAAGCTAGGATAAATATGCCTAAGAGCTCGAATTTTAAGAAGACAAAACCCTCTTAGCTTACTCGGGTCTTCTTCTATAGTAGTAAAGAGCCAAATATGACGTACGCTCGTAAATGCCGGAATTCTTAACATCTCACGGGATCGGTTTCAGAAGGGGTTGCCTCACCCTATTCCCCTTCTCTTAGAGCTGCCATGAAATGCAGCTTCCTACTTCCATTCCAAGCGCAGAAGTCGGCGAGAGGAGGCTGTATACTATTAGCCGGAGTTGGAGGTCGAATGTATTTTAAATTTCCCATTAGGAACACGAAAGCGTCGATTAAAATCTCATATCGCACGCAATTTCTGGCTTAAGTATATAAGAAATGCCATTATTGCAGTCCTTAAGACTTCTACAATCGATGCCTCACAATAGTGATGGATCTGGTGCTTTGATATTAGATTAGTAAACTATTAGTTGTACGTTGTATAATGTAGGAATTGAGTAGAATTTCAAAGGCCACTCTTAAGAAACTAACGCAGCAGTCGAATCGATGAAAAGTAAATAACAATCGGTACAAGTTAAGCGCCTCGTGAAAAATGCCGTGATAATTATAACGTCCTCCCTGTGCTAATATGCAATCCGTTGGGCCTTTGAGTTCCTGGTCATCTCCCTTATGTTTCCGACCGTTACGGGTGATTATCACCATTCAATAGCATTCTCCATCCTTCTTTCCGAAAGGGAAGGCAGCCACAATCAGCTGCTCGACACGACGAGGACTGTGAAACTTTCATTATTTTGCAGAGTATATCCGAGGACAGCTTGGAACGGCTCCCTAGCCGGCTCGATTCGGTGATCGTGACATCATAAAAGCCAATAGAATAAAGGGATCTCTTATTTGCTTCCAAGAAGTCCTGCAAAGCATTATGTTTCACCACCATATAGCACATATTAAGCTGATAAATATTCAGTGCGTAACGGGACAGTAGTTCTAGGGGAGAACTCGAATAACTCAAGCGTAGGACCCGAACAGACTGCAGTAGCTTTCTGAGAGACTCTGACAAGGTGCTCAGGTCGAGAACCTCCTATACATGGTAATACGGAAGGTCGAACCCCGATAAGCTGATGGTATTGATTGTAGCGCCTCTATTTCTGGAACTCTGGATAACATTAGATACGACTCACAAATGGTATTTATAGGAGTCTTTTGTTGTAGTCATGCCTGCGGTGAAGGGTGACGGCGACAAGTCGTCTTTTATTGCCTCGTAGAAGGACAAGCCCACCTCCGTTAGTCGAGGAAGTGCTCTAAAGGTTAAGCATAGAATCGAGAGGTCAACGCCTTTATCGATGATATTGCGCTGCTCCTTATATATATTGTGTAAGGCTTTGTAAATAACTATGTATGAAGGATATTCATCCGCCTTACTACTCGCGTCATACATCTCTTTTGTTATTTCCACATAATTGTCGGGAGTCAAAAGTTGGGACTGGAAGCAGCTGAAATCTAGTATTTTTGCGCGAGATAGGAGCTGTGTCAGCGAAATTCAGCAGACTATCTAGAAGGGAGGCGACAATATTACTAGGCTTTAATAGTTTTGGGACTACATATGTAAAAGAGACAATGTGATAACGAGCATCTGACTCTATGAGGCTTTTGAGTCCGTTGAACCCGTCGGTCGAGAACAGAATCTCGACAGAGTGGAAGAGGCATGGTAAGCATGCTTCCCTCACACTTTTGCTAGTACGAGATAGATCTTTGACATCTCAGAGTGGGAGAAGGTCAATAATAATGCGAGAAATCTCTGATGGCAGAGTTTCGAAGCGACTGCTTTTCGAAGGGTTGATGGTCATTTTGATTTTAGGGTCTGAATTAGTGTATCTAGATCAGGATGAGGGGTAATGGACGAGGTTGTATTGATTAGAAAACGAAGTTGTAGGGAGGTTTATATCAGGACAGTCTCTCCCCACTCTTAGCTCTCTTACAGTAAGACGGTCTACTTCAACCGAAGGGAGCCCACTGCATCGTTAACCCGACTGTGGCGCCTTACTTAATGTGTCGTTTTTCCACAGTCTGGGGAACGTAATGCTTGTCACCTTGATATCCAGAAAAGGTTGGTGGTATTCTAAGGTCTCTGGCTCTGTGACCATCGCTCAAAATAAACCTAAGCGAGGTGGTCGAAGCCAAGCGAGGTGGTCAAAGCTAAGCGAGGTGGTAAGGTGATGACGTAGTGTGGGGATTAAAATTCAAGCGAGGTAGTGTTGATAAACCCCTAAAAATCCTTACTGTCTAGACTTTGCTTCTATAGCTAGTCACAGTAACAGAATAGGTTCAGGTTTTTCTATTGCTAGTAATTATATTCGTAGCCTCTGATTAATATAGAATTTAAAATGCGCAAATAATATAAATTTATAATATATTTGTTATAGGAGAATATAGTATCTGAAACAAAAGTACTAAGGCCAAAGGGAAGTGAAATTAAAGTAAAAGCATAATAAAACCAAAGTATAATAGAACTAGAAGTACGATTACATTAAAAGCACAATTAAATTAGAAGTATAACTAGATTAGTAGCATAATTAAAATAGAAGTACAACTAAATTAGAAGTACAACTAAATTAGTAGTATAATTAAAATAAAAGCACAATTAAATTAGAAGTACGGTTAAAAAAGAAGTACAATTAAATTAAAAGTATATGAGTTGAGCGAGGGGGGTTATGTGACGGATTGAAGTATTGTTTATTTACTTTTTAGGTGTGGGGTCACCTGACCTCGGAAGATCGGCACGCCACGCGACGCGACCTTCTTTATATATAATCACCTTTTATACCTTTTTACTTCCGTAGCTTTAGATTCTAAGTGAATACCCTTCGTTTTTACGTGTAGCCTTTTGGTGATGTGAGGTAGGCGTTTATCCGTAAGCCCCTATCTTTATAGAGTTGGGCGTCACAGGTCACTTTGAAGTGAGGTGGTCACTGTGGGGCGAGGTAGTTTATTAAGCGATATAATTAATTGCCCTTTCTTAATTAAATACATAATTCACAGTACTGTGGCGTCCTGCATCAAGTCTATTAACTATGAAGTCTTATTAATAAACTCGTTTTCTAGGCCTAGAGAAGGACTAAACTAAAGGCATTACGCTTCGGGGTGTGAATTCCGACACCAATCGACAGACTCGATTTCCTAGAGGTACAGAAATACAAAAGATGTATATTATAGAAACAGATGGACAAGATATCAAGATACCAATGGAAATAAAAGAGGCCGCTCGAGTCCCGTTTTTAATTCCTTTAAGAATTAATCCGCCCGACGGGCCATCGGTTAGAGCCCAACCGACAAAGTCAGTCACACAACGAGAACAACCTCCGCTTGTAAAAATAGAGAGTCCTTGGAATAGATACACATCCCTCCGGTCCCTTAAGCGTGGTGGTTTGATCATAGCAGCCTACATGATCCGAGCTCCGGTTCAAATGGTTGCAGTAAAGCAACTCGCAGCCTACAACTTCGAGAAACTTAGCATATCCCGGCATAAAAACCTACTTGTTGTTATAGAGGTATACAGATTTTAAAACTCCTTCTTCATCATTACGGACTACACCGCTACTACTCTCAGACAAGTTATAGCTATTCCCCTTCAAATCGAGGAGAACCACGTCAGTGCAACATGTCGTCAGGGAAGTCTTTTGTTAAACCTGACTAGGTTTCTTACTAATTTGTCTTAGGTCTTGGAAGGCATGCAATATTTGTCTAAATTTGATCTTGCACACAAACATCTCGACAGTTCCCGGATACTCTTCTCATCAGACGGGTGTGCAAAAATTGGTATGCTCAGTAAATATTCTATTAAGACATCAGTTGACTTAAAGGATACTCAGCCCACTTCGACGAATGTCAGTCCACCGAATCGGCCTCTGCCCGTTCACTCGGAGTTATTGCGATTGAGATGATACAAAATGGAATTGCCTCCGAGACAGACGGCAAGCTAGTCTTGATGCACCCTGAGCGGTGGTCACCAAAAGCGTCCAATTTTCTGGAAGTTACTTCTTGGGGCACTTTAATAGACATTAATAAGGTAGGAGAATCGCTAGGTTGTTACAGTAGGAAACATTTAATACCCTTATAGAACAAGTTCTTGAAGTATGTGTCGCCAACGGTTATGATTCCATTTATAGAGTATGCTCGCTAGGACACTATTGAAAGTCTTAGTATGTACAGGTCGAGTTCAGTGGAGTGAAGTACGACCATATTATTTTTGATATTAGTCTAATAGAAAGAGACCTGAGATTCTTTTGTGGAATGTATAACTTTGGCTTCATTTGAATAGAGCTTTTTCCACGATGTGGCTTTGTGGAAAGCAAGTTCACCTGCGTGATCTGCGATATGAGGCTGAGATGATCAGAAAGATAAATTTAATGCTCAACACTCAATTAGGGGTTTTCAAAGTGCTGTTACATCGTACATCTTTAGCTGTGGGTTTATCTGTTTTAATCATTCGATAGATTTATTGAGATCTCCTATCAACTCTAAAAGTAGCATATGAGCTTTAGAATGACTGGTCAGAAGTGAGGGAAACTTAGATATAGAAGCTCCAGCTGTTAATGGGAGACCTCTGTCAGCTTAGAAGGTGCAAGCTAAGTTGAATAGCTCACTGGCTGAGGAGTTTTCTCAGTGCTGGTTGGTCCGTTGCTTTGGTTCTGCATGCAATCAGTTCTACTAGGTCTACGCACATTAACATGGACATCTGATGATGACTAACGCTTCTACCACTTTAGGACGTTCTCTAGCGGCCCTCATAATTTGAGCGATAGTCTTTCGACAGTCACTGCATGCCGGATTTTAGGTACTGAACTCACAAAGGGGGGTTCATTTATCGTAGGCGTTGTTTGAGTCCGAATTTTGGAGGCCAAATTGCAGGCTGATGCGAAAGAGAGTAAGTGAAGGATGGGAGCCAAATATCCACCACCCCTTCATGCATATCCAGATCCCTCATGGTCCCCGCTGGCAAGTCTGCCTTGCTATTTTCGGCGAGTGTTTATTTTCTAGGCCCTTTCCATTCGCAGCTATGTGGTCGAGACGATCTTATACCGAAGGAGATACCATATTCTCTTAGGCTGATATGTATCGCCGAGATCGATCAGCACCCACTTGCTATTTACATCTTAGGAAATCCTAAGGTGACTTTCGCTTTTCGTATTTGCAAAGGAAGCTCCTCGATTTTCAGCTATTCTCCACAATAGAGAATGGCTGGCATATCCAAAACGGTAAACCGGTCGGAAGTAAGGAGGTTCCTGAAGATACCAGCTCTACTTCAAAGCATTTTACTGAAGGCGCAGCATTAAACCCCCGAGGACCTGGTCGAGACGCCTACTATGCCGCCTTGAATATGATTTGAATGGTGGGCTAGATTAATAATTTCGGACACGTAGACAGTCTAAATCCGTGGCTCCTATGAGCTCCAAAAATATAAAGGGACGAGCTTCTCTCCTTCTGTTAACAATCCCCCTTTATCACTTTATATTTCTTCTTTATACTGTACTCTTCTATCCTCTATCATGAATTAGACTTCACCTACAGAGTGCTGTGAGTAAGACTACGAATTCTTTCCTGTGAATGGATTTCCTCCGGCATATGACTCTTCGCTTGAGTACATTAACCCCCCCGCATATTGCTACGGATCTTTGTTTGGAATTTCAGATGAGATAGACGCATGGATTGCTGGCAGAACTCCTTATTGCTACCTTAACTCCTGCGAGTAGGTCTATCTTTTCACGAACACGGCAAGGCGACATCGAAGAAAGCTCACGCAAGTACTATCGGTAATAGAGGCAGTTAAGAATACATCTAGCTCCCATTAACGACTACGGACGGTATGGCTTATGTCACTGCCTGCTGCCATCGTCCATGATGTTGTAGCGCCACCGTACTATCTCACTTAAATGGCAATAGCTCTGTCCCGGAGCAAGTTTGAACGAATCAAGTCGGACGCCGGAATTTTGAATAAGGTTCTAGATAGTTTTCGGCTGAGTCTAGCAGCAGCTTTAAGAATGGTTACGAGGCTCGGTCTTGAAACGCATAAAGCTGTGGAGCGACAGGTCCTAAATGGGGAAGGCCATATATTTTTGGCGATAGCAAGGCTTCTGGAAGCTTACGGGTCACGCTTTGCGCCTTCTAGTACGGTTTTCCTCGCTTCGCACAAAAGGTTGCCAAGAGAGCATTGTTTCGGTACTGTACGCCTTCATTTTGAACAAATTTATGACTTGAAGGAAGTTCTAATGTTTGTCGGTTTGTTTCCGGCACAAGACCTGGATGCTTTCGCAGTGCTCGAACGTTGCTTGCGCAGAGTCTTCCCAGCCCTTAAAGAACTATTTGCGGATTCGGATGAGGAACCTGGCTTTTCCTACATCGTACAGAGATTACGCCATGTTCAGGATGAGATGCCAGGGTTGATATCTTTCAACACCAGAAAATAAAGAAGTTGTGCCGTACAAGGTTAGAGAATCTGGTGGCTAGACAAGCTTGGTATCTGTGTTTGTTGTCATTTTGTGTGGCGGGTTCTAGGGCTTTCAGGGGCAGCAGGGCAGATGGAGACCAAGTTTGCGGATGCCTCACGAGATGGGATAGAGCGAAAACTTCATCATGTAACAGAGTTAAGTAATAAACAACAGATTGATTTGGGTCCAGCTTTTAAAGTTGAGACTTGTTACATTTATTTCCCTTCATCTTAAGCGCCGCCTCTTATTCTGTGGTCTCGTTTGGACGCCGAAGGCCCGTTTATTTTCAGAGAGCTTGACAGATCTATCAAGATAACGCATGAGCTCACAGTTGCAGGCCGAATTTTGAGCTCGCTCGTTTCTGCTCTTATGGTCAGGCTGTCCAAACTTCGCATTCAGTTTCAGCCGTTTGACGAACCATTCCATTGGCTGCGGAAACCCACTGATGCTCCGACGGAACAATCTGCTAAATGAAAACTGGATATTGACTCGGTCCGAGGGATGGCGTATGTAGAACCTAATCAACTTCTGGAATCGTCCACATAACTCGCAGAGATCGTTCGCGGCTAGGAACTCAAGCGAAGATTCCTGATGTAGGAACTGTGCAAAGGGGTAGCTCGATCTGAGACTCTGCACAAGGGCACGACTGTCCGGACTCCGGGACAAAATCGAACCGTGGCATGTGTATTGCCCACCCTCGAACACCAGAGGCGCGTCGAGCTCAAAGAAGAAGGACGCTGCTTTGAAGGCCCTAGCAATACCCTCCATATCGCCTAAGTGATGGTAGATCTGATCACGGAGATATTGCATCTTGTCGACATCATCGATCCGAGGTTCCTGACCTACAAGGGGCAAATTGAGCCGGAAGTGCCGTTTCTTTTCTTCCTCGTCAAGGCCATGCCAGTGATCTTCCCAGCTAAGTTGGCCGTTAAGTGATAATGACTGCATAGAAGCTCGATAGACGCGAGCCAGGGCGCTATCCTGTAGCAGGTTCCGAACGTTGGAAGCCACTGGCGATAAGAGCTTCTGCTGAAAACCCGTCCCAATTGAAAGCACTAAGTCGCAACCTACATCACCCCAAATCCGGCAAACTTCACGCAAGCCAGGCCGGACAGGGTTATTGTATTTGAGCCCGCCGTCTTGTAACGTATTAAATGGCTCGAGATACATTGGCGTAAAGTAACTAGCCCAGTCAGCTTCAGTCTCAAATTGCTAAATATAACTCTTACGTTAGAGCAGCTGTTGTACACCTCGCGCTGTCCACCGTTAGCGAGCACGAAACAAACAACCAAGGAGGCTTACGCTTCCCAGAGTAACATCTCATCTGTCGTCTTCTTGGCACGAAGATGTTTATATCCTGGGGTGTGTTAGTCTTAGTAGAACGTGAGAGGTGTCAACTTACTTGAATCTCTGCCAGGAGGGCCGTTACCATTATAATTTGAGATCAGGCATAATGTGGCATCCGATATTGTCGTCGCCGTAACTGCAAATTTCATTCCGGATGGCCTTGATTTTGCTGAATTAAACACCCGGCCCAATCCAAATGCTTCCTTTAGAGCCTTTTCTAAAACGACTGCGTCGTACCCGCCATTTGCGAGATAGGAGGTAAAGATGCGTCTAAGTATAGCATAGATGGAATACCTGCAACCGCGCTTTGGTGGGAAGATGATTTTCGCAAACTTAAGAAAGAAAGCGAGGCATTTTTTGGGAGTCCAGTACTTCGCAAAGAACCCAATGGTTGCAACACCACCTATTGGTTGTTAGCCTAGAGCTTGGTTACGAAGCCAACCTTACTTGAACTCGTCTCGATGCCATAATTAAAGTGCTCCTGCAGAGGATATGGCAGGTCTAGTGTCTTTTTCAGCTCTTCTATGAATGCCAAGGAGATAATACCTCTGGAACCGCCACCATTTATGCCAAGGAATCTTACTCGACAGGTGGGCGGCAAAAGTCTGGCCTGAAAAAGAATCCCCCTTTGACAGAAAGGATAGGTGGTGAGGTCGTACCGGTACTCCGCCCCTTTCGTCGGCTCACCAAAGGCGACAAGACAATCGTCGCAAATAGCATGTTTACACTCCAGATGGTGTTCCAAATTCCTCTGCAGACAGGTGAGGCAGATCGAGGTATGCGATAATAATGACTAATGTTGGAGGTTTCGCTTCAAGCTACTCTGGCGGAGTGCAGCTGCTGACTGCCCACCATACTTCATATGTGAAAACATAGAGATTATATGGGCCTCGACGTCCGTGATGACCAAGTTGACATCTAACTGCTGAGAAGTTGCGTAGTCATGTATACCCAGGATACAGAATTGACGGTATAAATTACGGAAGACGTCTGAAGGGTTAAACACTTTTCCCAGTTAGCTGGATTCCTCAGGTGGACTACCAGTGCTTGTAATATCCACACTTACTGTGCATGTCAGGAGGGAAGCTGTCAAAAATAACGCTTGAGGCAATAAAGTCCCATATTATACTTGCGGGAATATTGTGCTCGGAACATAAGCCCATGAAGGTGCTTAGGTGATGCTGGAAGCTGTGGGAAACGGGGTATGCTTCTCTCGAGCATTGAATAAAATCAAAGGTCTGCGGTGATGTCGCGAACTGGCGCAGTGCTGCATCAAAGAACTTGGTAATATGGATTATGGAGAAGAGCGCGTGGCAGTTGACTTTCTCGGCACGAATCAAATGTGTTTCGTGCTGTAGAGCCTCTGCTAACCCACTTAAATGATTGTGAGAGGTAGCTCGGCCAATGCCTAACACGTTGACTACATTTAACGAAGAGAATGACTCTGAGAACTTTGGATCGGAAAGAACCCTTAGACGAAACTGAAGGGCTTCGGATGCGAAAATATCGTCAGGTATTTTCGTGACGACGACCAATCGAGGACGGACAGCCTCCGGGAGGCTCGACGCCGAGCCGATTGCTGTCCACCCTGCTAGCATATCTACTACCTCAGCGAGGCCACCACAGTCCTAGGCAAAGATGCACAACACATCGACGAACAATGACAACAGTCGGGCCAGGGCATTATCGGCCAAGTGCTACTGGTTTTGTTGGTCACTTTCGTTTATTTAGCCCACGAGGTGATTGATCGTCTTATGGCAAGTGTCCTTGCCTCTCAAATTGACTTGTGTTTTATTAGGACAGCTGTCCGCGATCAGAATTGAATGTTTATCGTTTTGTGTGGCTGGATGGAGACAGATGTTTGCGATACCGTACTTTCGACAGTTTGATATGGTGTTGCCGGGATATAGAGCTCTTAGTGCTTGTGTTTTGAATTGCTTTTTAATAAAGAAAAGGAGAGACGGGTGTTGATTAATAGGGTCTGGAAGCGAGGTCGAAATATGGTGAAGTCGGTTCGTATATTGCATTCCGACACCGTTTTCATCCTTATGCACGCGGAGCCAATATTAGTGAGCACAAAACGCCATGTTAGCGGTGCTGGATTGGAGAGGGACCGGGTCGATTGGAGTGACAGTCTGTATGCACACCCGATTTTTATTAGCTAAGCTCAACCGTTTTGGAATATTATCAAGATGTATACCTGCTGGACGTTGGGCAGTGCGTGGGGTGGAACGAGATAGCCAAATGATGAGGGTCATAGGTGGTCGATTGTGGTAGTGATCCATCCAGCAGTTAAGTGAGGTGTATTAGTAGGTTAGGTGGGGCAAGGGGTGGTCACATCAGGCGAGGTGGTGCGTTACAGACGTTCAAATTAAGCGAGGTGGTGTTGTCACAATTAAGCGAGGTGATAAAGGGGCCGTCCACACTAGCACGAGAACTTGGTGCGAATACGTCCATCACGTGTTCTCGGTCAAAGCACACAATAGTCTTATTGCACAATAGAGTGGTTCAAGTGATTGTTATTGTAAAGTTCATTTAACTAAAGAATTTTATATATATCCTCTTAATTAGAGCGTAACCCAATATCGTGTACCCTAGTAATCCATTCGCAACAGATCATTTGAATTCCCCTATTAAAAACCTGCCCCGTACGTTTCTTCTGGACCAACTGCCCCCTCCACGACTTGAGTGCCGACATGCTTGCGGTAGCTTGCGTACTTAGGAAGCGTGAGAGAATCGGGTCTCTTGAAGGTTAATTTTCGAGGAGCCTGTTGGACAGAGGTTGCTTCTGTATACGGAGGAGGAGTTGTTCCTCGGGTCGGGGAAAACTTCGAAACTAGTCGGCGACATGCAAGTCGAAATCTCGACCCGTTAAGCCTCTCTTGTACCGCCTGAAATTGGTCCTCGTTGAGAAATACGACGATACACATTGCTTTATTTGTCAGATTCAATTGCTGTAAAAGTCGTTGGTTCTCACCTCTCGTTGCGTCTTTCTCGCCAGGTGAACTATAGATTTTTGGGTTTGTAGATGTGAGATTTCGACTCGACTGGGTTTGCAGCCTTTAAGTACTCTCGGGCTGAATTGCAGCCTGCTAACCTACCCTTAATACTTAGATAGTAGTTCATACCTCCTAATTTGGACGCTTTATCCCTGGGGGTGGTCTCAACTGATGATGTAGTATGTTGATGGGCACGACTCATGATCTACTGCCTAACTGCTTTAGGAGGCCCGAAACTTTACTTCAACCGCTTGATCGATGCTGCAAAATAAACTGTTTACTTTTTATACTGTCTATGATATCTCAGTCTAGGACGTAGGGAGATATAATGTCGCAAAGTGTTCAAGTGACATCGGTAAGGCACCTAACCCGCAAACGCAATCTTTAACAAGTAGCAGGAAGAGTCTGTGTCCATCGACAACCTTGAACAATTGCCTCTTACGCCTGCAACGCAAAATGTGAATGTTGCCGACGCGTACGACGTGCGAAGTCGTGCCCACAACGCAGAGCGAGAACTGTCGATTACACGTACCAAGCTCACACGAGAGATTCGCAAGAACCGGAGGCTTCAGCAACAAAATTATGAGTATATGGAAGGGTTGGGGCGAGCAGTGCAGGACTGTAGTGTGATGAGGCACCACTTTAATCTTGTGTCGAGTTCGCATCTTGCCCTCTCGCAGGAACTCCAGAAGGCAAAAGTGAGGGTGGAGACTTTAGAAGCTGTCATTCGGATGCTTTCTACATCTTCCTGTGACAGGTCAGGCAGCTCGGATGCAATGGCCAACGGAGAACAACCGGCAGTGGACAAGGGGGATTGATAGCAATGTTAATATGTAAATCCAGCTATTCTGTGGCCTCTCTATTTATTCCACCTTCTGCTCTTATATCGTCTTTCGCACTATCCAAAATTTCCCGTGAACTTTTGAGAAGACCATCGAGATTATTAATTATAACATTATTTAGATCATTTGACCCGTATGCCAACTTCATAACTAGACCTATCGCAGCATCGATTCGATGAAGAGCTTCATTCATGTCGCCAATCTTGACAGTCATCCACCATGAATGATCATCCTCACAGTCGCAGTCCACTTTAGATCTCTTTGAACCCCGGGTACCGTCATCAGAGCCTTAAAAATGTAAGCATAAACTAATACAGTGGAGAGTGAGGCTTACTTTCATTGGTGTCTACAGCTGAGAGATTCGAAGTCTGTTCCCGTCGACGCTTGTTAAGACTGACACTGCCGAGTTTCCCGAGGGCATTTCCGGTTCCGACTTGAGGCGCTTCGGCGCCACGGGTTGCCACGGCCTCTAGCTGGGCTCCTGATGGGAGTAATAGGGGCGTCCCGGGTGACATTTTCGCATCTCTAACCAGCATCTCGACACTGGTCTTACTCTGAGCAGAGTTTTGTGTCTCTTCGAAGCTTTTAGAAAGTTTGGTGATACTATGCGAGCCAGCCTGCTGACAGGTTCCGGCCTCACTATTGGTAGACTTGTAATCTGCTTCTGAAATTTCATCATCTAGGGAGCAATTCCCTATTGCATTCTCTTGAAAGGTCGCTCTTATATTGCGATTAGCATATTGTATATGGGCACGGAACGAACGTAACTACCGTTAAACCCATAGCCCACATTCTGCATATAGCGAAGCCCTGCTGCTGCGTGACAGAGGGCGTTGAATGGAGCATCTTTATGGCCTTCTTGGACCTCACTAGCTGTATCGCGGCCGGCTGAGTGTCCACTATTAGATAGTTGAGAAGTTGGTGAGTCAGGATTGATGTTGGGAGATGTAAGGTGCTGAGCATCACATACACCGGATGAGGCTGCGTATTGTCGACTGGCTGACATTTCTTATGCAGGTTCTTGACGACGTGAAAAGAGGTGATGAAAGTATGAGAGAATGCTATAGACTGCAGTTGAGACGTAGGAGGAGATGAAGGTTAGAGGAGGACGAAGTGCTCTTTTTTATTTTAAGCAGTCCCTGAGCCCGGAGAGAACTCTCCGTGGTCGGTTTACTTGGAGGAGGTGGACCGACTCCTCCATTGGCATGTTTGTAAAATGTGTGCTAGAAATAGACGAGGCAGAGACGGTCGTCATCGCTCGTTAGATTTTGGGGCGGATTATGAATATGTCAGCTGTAGATGGGCGCTGGTCTTCATTGCGTAGTCGAGCCTATGCCTCTCTTGAATAGTATCTACCAATTATGAAGTTAGAAGGCATTCCACATCGCAGTTTTAGGCGTTATCCAAAAATATCTCTCGTACTCAAGGCACTTGGGGGTGACGAAAAGACGCTTAAGGGATTATTGGTGGAGCATTTGTCGGTGAAAAGGGATATCTTCGTCAATGGCAGTTCAAGGAGTGTAGAAGGGGACCCGCTGAACCTTTCCATATCTGTGTAAGAATAGCTATTGGCTCCAATTAAGCTGCTTCCAAAGCTGCCATGACGACGCCATATGCCGATGGCACTCAGCCGGTCCCACACGAGAGGAGACTTGTCTTGATTTGTGCGTGGAATCTGGTGATCCGGAGCTATTTTCGACAAGTCTGCCTTGCCATTGACAAATATTTGCTCCCGGGATGTATCACAACCGTTACTGACTCAGTAAAGCACCGAGCATGATGTCAAAGTGGGATCCAATAGTGGGTCGATCTCTTGAAGGGAGAAGTATAAGAAGTCGTCTCCTTCCCAGCTCTGAGGACAGACATTTGTCCTACAGTTTTCATCTCTTTGAACCCTCGGCCCTCTCCTTGATTTAGCATCTTTGATCAACATGAATCCAGAACCACAGACCCAAGACAACTAGCCAAGCATAGAGATTGACTGGCCATCAGACACGGACTCATTAATCCTTTTTGATCTCCAGACGTACGATTTGGATTACCACTAAGAAGCCGTACCACAGAATAATGATGACCTGCTAGCTCTTCTTGGTCTCGATACCTGCGACTCGGATTCGACTGCGAAGACTCTGCAACAGAGCATTGAGAACCCGTGTTCCGAAACCTAGGTCACCGCAGAGGAACCGCAGGCACCTCTCATTGGAGCCACCTAGTCGACAACAGGCATTCTACCTCCTATCGCTGATGCCGATGATTCCACCCCTTATCTCATCTACTCTACTCCAGAATTAGCAGTCTAGAAAGCATTAGAAGCCGATGACAAAGAAGGCCAGGGTTAACTAATACCGGAGGTTGGATTAATAAAAGAGATAGAGGTATGTTTGGGCAGGAAACTCACACTTAGCATAAAAATACTAATAATAAATAAGACTCGTTTTCGATTTTTGCGGCACAAGCTATAGAAAGGGTTTCTGCTAGAGGTGGGACGGCCAGAGGCGGACGACATGAAAGACATGTTTGCTTACCTGAGGAAATTGGAGCGCATGGGTGACCCACCGGGAAGTGTCCTGCGCACTACTAGGATTGCCAAACTTCTTAAAAGGATCAAAAATCTGGATGAAATCCTAAGGGACGACTAATATTCTTTCAAGAAGCGAGCGGCCAGGTTACTTGAAAAGTGGGCAACGAGCTTAGAGAAAGAAGGGCAAACCACATCCTCAACTGGGCAGCCAATCAAACATGGTGGCGTCGGACTCAACCCAGTTGCAGAAGAACATAAGCATTCCAATACGGCGGACTCACAGAAGCCACTCGACAATGGAACACAAACTCCAGCGACTGGTTTGGTGGAGGAGTGTGTACTGGACATGGTCATTGATTTAGGGCAGTCAACCAGCGATCGTAGCGATGAGTCCACGGCAGTTCCGGCCAACGAGCAAACCCAGCATACCCCGGCCCCTTCTCTATCCCTTCAGGATTTATCCAAATCCAAACCGGAGAGAGTGGTGATTGATTTGACGGACGACGATGAGGTAGATATGGCCACCGGATTGGGGCTACCCGGACAACCTACGGATGATCAAAATCTTCGGCACAGCGTGGCCAAGAGCACCCAGGTACCCAGGTCACCATCACCCTCAAGTACAAGTGAGTGCCCCTTAGCACTACTCATGAATGGCCTAACATATAGTTGCAGATTCTGAACCGATTTCCACCACAGCCCGGAAAATCCCGGCTGGCCCGAAGTCTGATTCGGCCAAGTTAGACACAAAGAAACGAAAGCGCTCCGATGCTACTAACAGGGAGAGAGCTCTGGTGTCAGCCTCAAAGTTCTGTAAGCTGCTGCCCAACTTAATGAGATCCTCAAACTCACAATCATAGCAGCAGGAAACCAAAATAACGACAACACACCACGCCGCCAACGACCACAACGGAAGACTTCACCGGGGCAACACCTTATCAACGAAATCCAATGGATGAGCGAATCGGTTTCAAAGATTGAGAAGATAATTGAAGAGACAGAGGAAGAAATTGACACGATAAAGGAAAAGAGAGTCCGGTTGCTCAAAGAAAATGAAGCGGAAATGCAGGCGGCCCGGAGGAGAATGAATGAGTCGATTAACTTGAAGGAGTATCTGCTTGCTTGGGGAGCCCAAGATAAGAAGGTCACAGAAGAATAGTCATCCTAGAGTAAGGTTGATGAGCCTTATTCGGATCATAGGTAGTAGCTAAGATGTTCTGGTCTCAGCTATACAGATTACTGTACATTTAGAATTCTATCTATTTGCAAAAGCAACGCTAACATATGCATGTGAAGATATATGTAATGACAGACTGTGAGTAAGGAAATCTAAGGTAGAAGAGAGGGAATGCGACTATATTTCGGTAAGGACTAACAAAATGAAATCAACTGGTCGGTATAAAGAGCGTTAGACAAAAGAAAACGAACAAGGGGCCAAAAGAAAGTCTATCCATCCGAGACCAAGAGTGAGCAGAGGGTACTAGTCTTGCAGTGCCTATTCAGATACCGAACTCCGCCTCCTTAATTCCAAAGCTTTCACAATGAACCTTTGATTTCATTCCAGGCCTTCAGGAACATCCCCTCCGCAGCCGGCTCTATACTATCTGAGTCTATGCCCTTGAGGTCGTACCATTGTTCTCGATACTGCAGCATTACTGCTCGGTTGGATGCTTTTAATGATGCTGTGCTACTAGTAAGAAGACTGCCGCTGTCCTCGCCCTCAGTCTTGATCTTTGACTGACTTGGCTCGGGCGTTGGTGAGAGTCGGCTGTTCGGGACAAGGGTTGGAGATCTATCCTTTGCCTCACGCTAGCCGTTCTGCCATTCCTCGTGACGAGCAGCGTGCCACTTTACAGCCTCATAGATATAGACATCGCACTTCTTGGCGTTGCTAAAAAGGTGTCAAATCGAGGACCGAATCTCCTACGTCTTTTAGATGACACCACTAATCTCCCATTTGACCCAGATTTCAAGAGGAGCAACTCTTCTACTTTCGCCCTTCTCCCTCGGTTCCAGGTCTTTCAAATCGCAGTTATAGGCCAAGCCCGCGATTCCTAACAGCTCACGTCTTCTGCGCACGAATTTCTTTGCGACTTTCTGGTCTCCAAGTCTGTGGTCTGGACCGAATTCCTCAGTCTCCTCTTCGTCAAAGTCGTTGTCCTCTTTGGCAGCCGTGGAACGTTCGTATTTCGCGGCGTTTTGGGGACCATATCTCACAATAACTGACTTTGACCGATTTTGCTGCCTCCATGCAACAATCTTTCCACCATGGCTCTGTCCTGTCGCCTCCCTTGCTTGAGCCGGCGTGAACACAGCCTCCTCATCATCGGAGGGCTCGCCATTGATCAGTGGTTTGGATGTGCCGTTGGGCTCAGTTAGGTCGACTAGGGGTGTCCTATTGGGTTTGTTGGACGAAGCACTTGGTTCCCTAGGCGGAACGAAGAGGCCTTCGTCATCTCCATTCGCTTGAGGTTCTATATCGGTATCCTTATCTTCTTTATTTAGATTCTCTAGTTCTCCTTCCCATTCCATAACTTCTCCGTCAAGCTTGGCAATCTGCTCTTTCAGATTGTTGTACTCTGCCTTTTCGTCCGGATCCGCACCATTGCGGTTATACTCAGAGAGCTGTGCTAGCTTAAGCTTCTTTGCTGCGAGGGTCTTTCGACTTCCTTCGATATTGGTGGTAGCTTTTTGAATCTTCCCTTTGACTTCGCGTTTGCGTAGATCTTTAGAAGCTGACTTGGCGTCTGCCTGCTGATTTTTTGGTTTGTTTTCGGTCGCCATCTTGATTTTCTGTGGGCTGGACTCTATAGGAATGCAGAGGAAAATCTATGATTATATACCACTTAGCTTGGTACTATAAGGTTGGATTGATACCCTTCGAGGTTATACCACCCGAAGCAGCAATAAATGGAGGTACCTTACCACCATTTGTAACTTAGCCATAAAACAGGCAAATAACAGATGGCTCCACCGACAGTCGCTAGTTAATGGTCTGAATGCGCACCTACAGCCGATTTGGTCTCAAATTGAACAAGATAGCTTGGGAATACTTCACAAGATAGCTTGGGAATACTTCACAAGATTATATCGCCTTTGATCCTGCGTAACATAAAAGCGATCTTTCGCCAACGACTACAGACCAGAGCTACCTAGGAAACGATATGCGAATTGCCTGGAACGCAACAGTACTCCAGCAAGATGAAGAGCCTACTCACGATGGCACTTGCATTGATCTTCATTTTATGTTCGCTAAAATTTGCGGAGACAGACCGGAATCATTGTGAGCATATCAGATCGTCAAATTTTCATTTGCTAACATAGTAGTCTCCCGTCGCAGAAGATCGCGAGCACCGTCGCCAAGAGGCAGGTCGAGAACCCGGGCTACACGCTAACCATCGAATACACATCTGCACTGCCCTCGAGCCTCCTCATCGATACAAGATTGCCGCCGTCCAGTTTTGCCCTCAGTAATATTCCAACTAGCACGAGCTCCAGCTTCGCGCTACTAACCAGCCTGCCCATCATTGCGGCCATCGTCCCACCAGCCGCGATGGTATTGCCGCAGCTGAATCGATGAGAAGGATGCTGGGGATGGAGATTTGCTAGAATGACGGAATATGTAGACAAGAAATGAAATCATCAAACAACCATACTTAGATCAATTGAATGTGATAAAATGAGCCATTATATAACATACCTAAAACAATCGAGTGAGTTCTAGACTTCCGACGAGTTATCTTCATATTGTCCTGCTGAAACAGCTAAGACAGGACTACTCACGCATCAGATGTCGAATACGATTCATTAAATTCAAAAAGCGACTTGTTAAATCTCACACGAATGTCGATGTGATGTGAATGTGAGCGAAGTTTTTCATTCTCCTAAAACTCTTTGATTTGTTTATTGAAACCCAAAATGGCAAAGGTCGAGCCACTTTTACCCGAACCTCACTCAGCGAGTTAGAGATGCTACAAAGTCCTTCCAACCTCCCACCCTGTGCTGGGATGGTAAATCTAGTCGTGGTGATTCTGGGGCTTTAATCCCGAGTAAGGGCAAGGTAGACATATCCTCAGAAACCTTTGATGGACATGAGGTGGTTGCGTGTGCTTTAGAAGCTTTCTTCTTCGCCCGAGACGTAGTTTCGTAATCCGCAGCTGTTTTGGAAAGTACTAGATTGCGTTGCTTCGGAGGCTTAGGGTTAGAGCAGTTCCTCTTGGGGCATATTTGACTCACGATATCTTCCTTGGTTGGCCATACTAGTTCCTCCGTATTTGCGAAAGTGTAGAATTTGCCGTTCCTCTTGAAGAGGATGAAAACCTCCGTGTCGCAGGCCACTCCAATGTCGTAACCCCGACGAAAGAAGTTGTTCTTTCTCTTGCGAAATTGCTCTGATTCAGCCCGCTTGTCCATGATTAGAATTGATGCCGATGAAGATTGGTGAGAGGTGGACTAACCCGTCATTATATTGGTGGGCATCTGTACGAAGCTGCAACATCACCGCACCATGTTGAATGCTCCCTCGCATCTCCAGCGACCACCTTTTGGACGACCACTTGAATGATTACTTGTATAATCACTTGAGTTATCACTTGCGTGGCCACTCGGTTCATAACCTCCTAGCCGATCACCCCTGCGGTTGTGCAGGTTAATTACTGTGGGCCTCACAGTGCTGATGGTTGTGATTTTTGGCAAGCGGCATATCGCCATCTCTAGGACCAAGTCTAAATTCTCATTTTCCAACATTGGAAGTTTGGATCTTCACAGCACTGTCAATCATGTCGTTCTCGTCATTTGTACGTTCAGGGATTTCCAAACTCAGTGACATGGACATACCGTCGCGGTACTGCTTCATTTTTGGCTGTATCTTTGCCCTATGGCTTTTGCTTCGTGCCATCTATCGCACCTTCACCTCTGAGTGGCTGTCGACTTCCTCCTTCTTCTTGAAACATGCTGCATATCCACATGTCTTTCCAAGGATACCCTTCGTAGGGACGGCAACACGTCTCGAGGTTCTGCTCGCATCTGCGTACGTTATTACGAATATCGTCCTTGTCACAGTCGTTGGGGTGGATTCAAGGTCAGATATAGGCGCTCGTGCTGTTATAATGTCGATTATCAACCTTATTCCGCTCCTCTGCGGTCCTCGTTTGAGCCTCATGACAGAGATGCTCGGAATCACGCTGCGGACCAGCATTGGAAGCCACTAATGGTTGGGCCGAACGGCGGTCGCGGAGGTCTTGTTGCACACGATCATATCATTAACTGGTAGTCAGTCATTCATGTGGACGGGCATTAATGCCTCCGGAGTTGTGGTGCGTCTGCGTTGGCTCCCCCCTCCTCCCCTAGCGGGATCCTCGGCTAACTTCGAGTTATAGGCGAGCTCTGCTGTTGGATTAATCCTCATTTTCTCGTTTCGGGTCGGGCGGAGGCATTTCTACGAATGGTTTCTCAACCTGCACCTTCTTCTCTTAGTCACAGCGTTGATCGCTATCGGACGTCACGTATTCTCAAAAAAGCCGGCGGAGATATTTTTATAGATCGGCATATGTTTTTGGGTTAGGATGACGACAATCTACTGGGTTATGTTTGTATTCAGAAACTTTGCCATTGGCAGGCCGTTTGCAAAAGCGGTAGCAACTCGCCTCTCAATTCCCTACCCCTCGGATATGTCACTTACAGGGCCGTCGAACGTGTTGCAGATCGATATCACCGTGCCTAGAAAGTGGAAGGTTAGGGCTGGCCAGTATGTCTTTCTTTTAATACCTAAACTTGGCGTCTTGGTCGGACTGCGAGGACACCCTTTCATGATTTTATGGTGGGATTGGAGCCAGAAAGGGTTGACAATCTCCCTCTTGGTTAAGTCAAGGACGGGGTTTACCGGCCAGTTGGATAGATATACTAACACAGAGCTCTTTGCATTTATCGATGGACTATACGGGATATAGCATAAGTTTGGAGAATATGGAACAGTGATCATGTTTGCTACTGGGATCGGCATAGCTGGCCATATTCCATATATTAAGGACCTTATAAGCGGATATAACAATTGCTAAGTACGGACCCGTCGGATTCTCCTCGTCTGGCAGATAAATAAAGAGAGTGAGTCAAGGAGAAGAAAACTCATCCTATCGCTTCTAATTTCCTCGTAGGCCAAGAGCAGTGGGTCAAGAGTTGGATGGATGATCTCCTCGATAGTGATACCGGATATGTGCGTATGCGTCATCCAACATTGTCAGCTTGCTAACGCTAGCCAGATCCTCGAGGTCCGCCTCCATGTCCTGGATTACGGAAAGAAAGATTTGGAATACGGGAATCACTCTAAGATCAAGAAAATATTCACCCCGCCGAATGTTGTCAAAGTGCTCGAGGATGAGTTCGAATCCCACCGAGGCAAGGTGATGGTCTCCCGTATGCGTCGGTTCATCCCATCCTTAGGTCACCAGCTAACATCATAACAGAATGTGCTGATCGAGTCATGGCGGACAAAGTCCGTAGGGAGGTCCAGCGGAGAATGAATAAGAGGGTTCGCCTGGTCGAGCTAGACTTCCAGCCATCCTTACGAGAGACGCGGTGGCCATTAAGTAATGACATGGAATTCAAGTGCAAGGGATGAGAAGCCAAGTACTAATGCTCCTGGATTAGGCAGGGAGCATTTGAACGGGGGGTTTGGTAGAGTAGATTATTAGACTAGGCCCGAAAATGATTCAATTCACCTGCCGTGCTGCGAGTCCGGGTTGAAAAATGCGAATTCAAAGTTTTTCGAGGCCGTGATTGACGGAGTCTCCTCGGCTTCCTGTCCTTTTGTAAGATCTAATCTCGGCCGTCGCAGTTGGTTGTTGGAACCAATACGACCCCCGCAGCTGTTGGAACTAATATGATCCGTCAAACTTGACGCTGTGCCGCCGACAAAATATTGGCCGACCCACACCACTAACATTTCTAACACGGGCTTATACGATGAAAGTTTTTTGCCGTACCATCCGATGAAGTGGTAATTAAGGTAATGGTCACTTCTTCAAGAAAGCGATGACTACCTTTAGATTTTCTCTTGCGAGTTTCTAGTATTCTGGCACCTTTATATCTCACCCGATGCTCTGCGCCACCAACATCTTGGCCGACCCGCGCCACTAACATTTCCAACACGGCCCTATATAATGGAAGTTTTCGCCGTACTATTCGGTGAGGAGGTAACCAAGGTGATGGTCACTTCTCTGAGAAATTGATGGTCACCTGTAAATTTTCTGCGAGTCCTTAGTATGCTGGAACCTCATATCTCAATTAAAGTAGGTCGCCTTAATGTGTTGTATGATTCAGAAAGTAGCTCTCTTACATTTATGAAACCATTCTCACGATATTTAAATCCACCATTAAGTCATAGACAACCATGCCGTGGCGTTGGCGGTGCTGCCGCTGTGACAATTCTCAAACTGTTAGCTTCGACGTTGGCACCTGTAAGCTTCCCGAATGTCTTTACTTTCGATGCCTGGGTTGCGAAACTCGATTCGTCGATTTCTAATTAACGACCACTCCTCCGAACGAGGTCGATTTTGGTTGCACGCAGAATATTGGATGGTATGGAGCAAGCAGGGGGATTGAAAGAAAGTTTGCTAATGTTCTTTAGGCCAGGCGGATCGCTCTCGGCTCGTTAAAGTTGGGTCTGTCATCATGTTGGTTAGCGAGGGTTATGTTTTGGAGTAAGGGGTAGCCGAGTAAGCGATTGAATAGGGAATGAAAAAGTAGCACTCTACTTTTTAACCTTTCCTAAAGTGTGAGGTCATTATGTCCCGCGGTCAGACTACATTCCCTTTAAGTTCTTGCGCAATGTGATCTATGCCCCAGAATTCCATCTAATCCCTCTTTGCCTTGAACTCGCGTCGCTTAGAGTCCTCCAACGCATTCCGAAGCTAGGCTATCACGTCATCTAAACGTCCCACATCATGATCGAGGTAGTGGGCGAGAAAGAGCTGCTGAGAGAGGTCATACACGGTTTCGCGGAACCGTTGCAGGTTCTCGAATGCTTGCCGGTAAAATTGAATCTCTTGGCGTTGGTGGCCCAACTCCCTCGTGAGCTCTTCGATGCGGGCCGACAAGTTCAAGGGGGGATTTTGTTTTGCAAGTTGGAGCCTTTGCCGAGAGAGTTCGAGTATTGAAGTTGACCCATTCTGGAGGCCAATCTGATGGTCTAGACTGTTGATGCTTGGGGTCTCAGAGTAGGTCGGGATGGAGGGAGGGGGTGCTCTCAACCCGGAGTCGCCGCGCAGACTTGACGACTGGAACATCCCTGATCAACCTGACCGAAGTCAATTTGTAGAATAGTAGGAGTGGTAAATTAATCTTAATTGGGGTTGTTATACTTTTACCTGGACCGGTGGTTGCTCCGACCATCACATAATGGACGCCAGTCGAAGGCTGCTGTGGGCGACTCACGCTCGAAGCGAGGCGATCAAGAGGTAGAGTTAACAGTAGACTAGAACTGCTCGATGACGCGCTTAGGAGAAATTCTGCTATGTGTTGATGCTAACCCGGTTCTGGAGCTCTTGGTATGCCGGCATCAATGAGAACAAGGGGATGATGGTGGCGGTTGGGTCTAGGAGGAGGATTTACCGAGGGATTTCGGCGCAGAGATTAAAAGCTGCCTCGTTAGGGTAAGTCCGAACATGAGAATACCAGCAATCGCACATGAATCATCGCACCCGTCAATCTCAAATCGAAACTATATTTCAAGCTACTAGCGTTCCAAGACACATCTAGGTAATATCGAAACCGGACCATTCCTTCTAACGAAGAACGCCCGCTCAGATCTGGCGATTCGTTGAGTATTCACCGGGGAATTGTGTTCGTCTCAAAGGTGACCCCCGCGCGCTGTCTTGCGCGACCTTCCTGCTTTCGGTGATCTGTTCAGATTCCGTACAATCGTAGACATTCGCGGCCCTACTTGTAGCATATGAGCCGCTACGAGTGGATCCCGAACTGTTTTGCTGGTTTTGGTTCGATATTTCAGTGCTGCAGACGCGAGTGGCAATCTGGCTCTCGTGCTCACCCGGTTGATGCGATCCGGGGACTAGGGAGGGCATGAGGCGCTGGGCTGACTCGCTCTGTCGTTCCACAGAAGTTGACGTGCCGGTCTCTGTCAAGGTCTTTCCGATTGGGGTAGCCGCTGTCAGGAAATTTCCAAACGTCGGTGTCGTTTGATAGACTGTAGCTTTGGCTGTGGTATGCCGGCTACCGAGAATCTCCGTAGCCTCGCTGCTCAATATGGCCTCCTTGAGTATCCGTTCGAGCAACGCAATCGTCTCTTTTTGTCTCTCACTTTCAAACACGAGGGCGTCTTGGTATGCTTGGTGATTTCGATGCTCCTCATTGAGAACCTCCCAGCTAGAGTATAGAGATGCTTCGCACTGAACGAGAGTATTTTGGCAATGTTGCATAGTTGTTTGAGCTTCGCAGAAATCCTGCTCTAACCTTCGTGCGTGATTCTCTGCTGCTTCCACCCTCAGGTAGAAGTCTTGTAAGAAATCCCATGTTGACCTTCCTAAGCATATTTTACACTAAGAAGTAAACACCTAACGGCTGTTAATGGCCACCTTCCCACGTTCTGGAAGAGCTTACCGAGGGTGCCTGTTGAGACATTGAGAAGTGTCTGCGTTTAAAGTATGGAACTGGACGATATACTTAGAAACTGATCAACTTGGTGGTGCTAGGTATGCTCGACGGAGTTTCGATCATCTTATACCCAGAATGCCCTAGTGGTATCATCGCTTGGTTTGGCCCGGGTTTGGTTGTTCTTGATCATCCATTGTTCTACCATGTGGGGCATGGTTGACCCACTTACAACCTTCGGGCATGGTCACAACGTCCATGATCATATGAGATGATGTGCTACCACTTATTGAGGGGCAGTGTGCACCATCTGTTGCAAATTCATGGATTCAAAGATATATCTACAGGCAAGTTCACATTCTCAGTTCATGTACCGGATCTTGTACGCCATAGCTTCTCTATCCTGCATCGGGTGAAAACCTGAGCGCTGTCGATTTTGCTTTCGAACTTCCAAGGTACTCCATGTACTGCTGCAATGCCAATTTGTCCTTCTCTCCACACTTCAACTTCGATATGGGATCCTTCCCAAGTGTTGGTAGCCATGGAAGCGCTACATACAAGTCTTTGGGATACCTGGGCGTCTGTGGTCTGGCTGCGTACTGTCGAGCCTCTGCAAGGAGGGGATGAAGTGGAAGGAAGATACCCAATTCAAGAACACCCCATTCATACCGTATCTAACGAAGAATTAGCTTCTGGAGACATTTTGAGAAAAGGATCTCCTACGAGCGGGCGGTCGCATTGAAGTGGTTTAGCTGGCTTCATCGAAACCTTGAAAGTGGCTGTTCTGATGGTTAGCTTAAAATTGAGGGGATAGAGCATTGCACGAGCCTTTAGATCTTTTTGGCAAGGCTAGATCTCTCAACGTCTCCGGCATCGTCGGAAATGTAACACTGGCTTTTCATCATTAGCCTTAATAGATATAAACCAAGATTCTGCACAAACATTGCGGCCTACGTGACATGCCCAGCATCCGTAACTTTGTTCTGACTGTAATGCTGCTTCTCTCTCGGTGGTTGCTCATGTTGAAAACTTGCGTGAGATCCTTAACCGTGGCCGTTGGCAGGCCATGCCGAAGGCGGACTAGTAAGGTTTTCTCTGAATCGGACCAGGCAAGTCGTTGATCAGACATAGCTTTGGTAATAGATGATCAACACCACCTCAATCCGGGCAGTCTCGTGGACTTGATATAGTAGCGCGGCAAGCGCTTCCGACCAGACGGGGATGAAGATCCTTGGAGAGAAGAAAAAAAACTTACATCGGGTGGGGCTTGCTTAGCGGCTAGACCATCACTCATCGGAGGGTATAACCTTCAGCGGAGTAGTGGAGTGGCGTTGGCGAGAGTTCGTCCCTGTCTTGACCACATTACCTGCCAACAGTCGCGGGAAGACTAGTGTCGTTCATCTTCAATGGGTTTAAAAATACGGACTACCTTAAATGCGACGAGGTATATTTAAGGTCCATAGCGAACTCAATACAGTGCATATCCTCACGACGCCATGGAGAACTCCACAGATGACGGTAGTTGGTGCGATAGTTCTAACGCTACACCGTCAATTGATGTTCAAGCAGTCCCTTTGAATCTTAATTTCTGGAGCCAAATTCTTTTTTCGGACCTAGAAACGCTGGCTTAAGACTCACAGGTCTTTGCGAACTCCAGCATCGACAGCATAATTATGGCACCTCAGGACATCCAGAACAACGCCTCCAGTAACTACGATTTGCCGTATTATATGGACACCGAGACGCTCTCGCCAAATCAGCTCGCCCCCTAAAGTTACAATGTGCCAACCGAAGATTCGAATGAAGCTATTAAGAAAGAGGTAAAAGAACTCCGGGACGCGTAAGTCACTGCATCGTTTTGTTGATAATTACTTATACGTTGTAGGCTCCAGGAAGTAAAAAGGTAGTATAACCTTTCCTAAGCTAGCGTACCGACTGACAATACCTAGGGAGTTAGTAACGGTGAAAGGCCAGTTTTAGACGGCAAATTCGGAGCTGTACACAATTAAATCCAACCATACGCAGCTCCTGCGCTGGACGCTGGATATGGGCGAGACTGTGAAAGCACTTCTGAAATGGCTTGCGGAGAATATGGGAGCGTATATCGTGGGCCAGGAAGGACATCGGGTAGAGGACTTAGGCTCGTGGCTAGATCCTGGTTCTGAGAGCTGAAAAGGGGACATGCAACACGGGTGGAGGAAGTGGAGGAAGTGGAGGAAGTGGAGGAGAGAATCCTAGGCAGGCGAGGTTGAAGTTGTGTGGCTCACATACAGTAGCTCGCAACCAACACTTCGCTCAGCTTCTTTCTTTGTCGCTGAAACCTATTGTAATCAAAACTCGTTCCAGAAGAGGAGGGTGACACGGGTGGCCAGCAGGAAGTTGAGGTGATAACTTCGGTGTCTACCTCGCTTAGTCCACATCATCAATGCATTTATACTACGATTTACCCCGAACAAAGTCGATTGCACCCCACTCGTCTTGCTCACCATGTTTTGGACAAACTTTATTATCTTATTCTCCCTTTGTTGCAAGCTGGCCACCTGCGGCAGTACATCGGCTGCTGGCAACAATATAACCTTCCGCTCGGTAGCATATTATGCTAATTGGTACATTCCATCGTCGGTTGTTAGTGTTCTTGCTAAAGTCTACGACAGGGCGATCTATGACAGAAAGTTCAACCCACAAGACCTCCCAGTAAACAATTTGACGCACATCCTCTATGCCTTTGCCAACATAAAACCCGACACTGGGGAGGTGTAAGTCTGGCTAATGGGCTTTTTTGACAGTTCCTTTAGTTATCAGAGATCCCGTTAATACTGTAAGCTAGGTACTTGTCCGATGCTTGGGCCGATACGGATATCCCCTTCCCCGAGGATTCTCCAAGTGAGGCAGGAACCAATCTCTATGGCTGTGTCAAGCAGTTATATCTTATGAAGAAGAAGAACCGCCATCTTAAAATACTCCTCTCCGTTGGTGGCTCGAGCTACTCAGCAAACTTTGCCGCGCCAGCATCAACTGTGTCAGGTCGCACAGCGTTTGCATCAACTGCTGTCACACTGGTTAGAAATCTCGGACTCGACGGCCTCGACATCGATTGGGAATTCCCAGCAGATCATGCTGAGGCTGGAAATATGGTTCTCCTCCTTCAAAACGTCAGGGAGGCACTGGACGCTTATGGGCGCTCGCTCAGCCCACCATACCACTTCCAGCTGACAGTTGCATGCCCAGCCGGGCCTACCAACTACCAGACAATGCATATTGCCGACATGGATAAGTTCGTTGATTTCTGGAATCTCATGGCCTGGGACTATGCCGGTCCTTGGAGCACTCTAGCTTCCCATCAAGCCAACCTCTTCAGATCCACAAGCGAGCCGGCTGCAACACCCTTCGACACCCAGACAGCCATCAAATACTACCTGTCCCAAAACGTCAGCTCAGATAAACTTGTCCTTGGCGTTCCCATCTATGGTCGATCTTTCGGTGCAACTGATGGTCTCGGAAGCCCATTCAATGGTGTTGGTAAGGGTACCTGGGAGGCTGGTGTCTACGATTATAAAGACCTTCCATTAACAGGAGCGGTTGAGAATTACGATAACGTGTCCGGTGCGAGCTATAGTTATGATGCTACGACAAGGGAGTTGATTAGTTACGACACCATTATGGCGGGGAAGCGAAAGGCCACCTGGATTCAGCAGATGAAACTTGGTGGTATTATGTGGTGGGAGGGCAGCGCAGATGGGCTGGGGGATAAGAGCTTAATCAGGAACACAGTTCGGGTTCTCGGTGACTTGCGGGCCGTCTCGAACCAATTGGTCTATCTTGATTCGGTCTACGACAATCTTCGGGCAGGTATGCCAGGAGAGGGTTGTATCCCAGTTTCCTCAACAAAGCCAGCAGCCGATGTCACAGCATCACCAGCCAATTCGGCTGGCACACTTTCGTCTTCGACTTCAAAAAATGACCCGGCATTAGCTACGGCGGGTGAAAACCTCGGCGATTCTGTTCCCATATCATACACAACAATCACTCTGCCAGCAACAACGCATTACATAACGTCAGTGGTCATCGTGACCGGCTAGTTAGCCAACAACTTCGAGTGGTTGTGTTCTCGACTATCTCAACCAACAATTTCAGTACACGAATTTCTGTTTTCGGGAGTGAGGAGGTCGAAACAGACATCAGGAGTCGTCCGTGAAGTATAGAATAGATTGCAGAGGTTTCAATATAGAAGATTAAGAAGACCTTTCATCGGCTGAACAATCTTCCAGTACCATTGACATAAACTATCACATGTGCATGTCCTCTGAAACCTTATAGAATATACTTCAACATCTGTAACCCGAGCTCTAGAAAACACTAGTCTTGGCCGATTTTCGCAAGAGAACATGAATTGACTTTTAAAAGACCGCCTCACAATGATATTGCGCTAAAGTTGTGACTTGCTGGCGTCGTCAATCTGATTAAACGGTCGTACCGAGACTGGCAAGGTGGTTGTTCGATGACCCGCCTTGAGTTGAGGGCCGTGACGACTCACCTAGTGGTAATCTTAAACGAGTCTTGCCCCACTCGAAAATTCAGGCCCTTGACGACTCGCTTGCAACACTTGAAGTTGAGCGCTAAGTTGACCGACTAGAGTATTAGATATCCGATATAAAAATGCAAGACATCCCGAGATTCTCTTTGCCTTCACTTAAAGCTGGTTGAGATTCGAATCCGAATGGAAACTGCCCAACCACTCGACAACATGGTACACGATAACGATACCCTCCACGATCTCGAAAGGTGGGCGGAGCGACAAGTTCTCTGGGTAGAGAATCTATTAAAGCAATAAGTGCTTCTTGAGCTACACGGTATCATGGAGGGACATAGCTACTCGTGGCATTGCATTAATGAGTTTCTTTAAGCTCGATTCGACGAGGGTAGCCTTGAATGCTCACCCGTCAATGGAGATGTTTTGTTTGAATGGAACAATCTCTGTGATGAGAAGCGAACGTAGGAGAGAAAGGGGCGTCTATCAGTCAACAATTCGGGGTTTAATATGGATTGCTTGATCAATCTCATAATACTACCAGTTCAAGCAGGACTTGGTAACGAAGGTAAGCAGGCCCTTTGGCCCTTTTGGAGCATGCTAACAGAATAGTATTACGTCTTGTCACTAGTAATACAGACAAACCCAATGTTTCGACAGTAGACCTATGGGTAGGTCCTAAGGATTCGGAGAGTCTCAAGTGTCGTGCAGCTTCATGGTTTATGACCGATGGCGACACTTCGTCATTAGAGTCTGAAGATAGCGAATATGTGGATGACGAAGTGGAAACAGATGACGAAGGACTTAAGCACATAGACGTGGGTGTTGGGGATATCAATAGAGGCGAGTCTAATGAAGCGCAGAACGAAGACGAGGCCATGGGCATTGGCTATCAAAATTTAAGTAAGAATGGATTTAACGAAGAGGAGAGTGAAGATTCTAGTGACAGCTCCCTTAAGTCGGAGGTGGACATCAACGACGAGGATATTGGAAGTCTTGACGTGAAGATTGTGGACATTGATAATGATAATATCTCTGACTTCCTACTCTAAATGCCGATTCAAGATCCTCGTTCGTTTAAATAGCACTCATATCTAAAGCCTACAATTTCACCAGCTTTCTTACCAATACTAAAGTTATTTTTTTTGGCGACTCAAAATTCATCCGTCTTAAAGCAAAGTAAAAATGCAACCAAGAACAAGAGCCTGTCCACAAAATATAGTATCGAGAGGTTAGCGGTCACGCCGAATCTGTTATCGCTTGAAATTTCTCAAATTGCAATAATCATATAAGGTCATCAAGGAGCAACATATGTATGGTCTATAATCATTAGGGGCAGTAACATAATGGCCTAATGACCGCTGCGTTTCAGCGTTAGCAATTATGTAATACATCCTCTGGGTGGAGTCGGAAGGTTAGCTTTATGAGAACCACATCCGTGGTCTCTCTTACAGTCGACTCACAGGTTTCCTTCGTCCCACCTACACTCCTATTCACTTCTAACTATGAGTAGCAGGATTAATGATGTTTTTGATCAAGCTGCGGGAAAAGCGCAGAGTTCCCAGGGCGAGTCATTGGCCACCTTCCTCGCATCTCTTACAACATCCGGAGCAATCCTTGCATTGGGCTCATGGCGTACATACTTCTCAAATGGAAATGTCCCGAGTACTAGTAGGTTTTTCAGTAAATCTTCAAGATCACCATGCTAATGTACAGTCATCAACGAGCACATCAGATTCTGGGTACGAAATGGAAGCCAGTTCCGCTACATGTGCGGATGCTCCTCTCGCCAATTCCGGACCCCGAGTTGAAACATGCGTCTGGGTTCGAAAACTACCTCTTCGACCGATATTTACAGACTGTATTGAAGATTTTTATCGTTCTTGGACTGGTAATACTGCCAGTACTTCTTCCATTGAATATGGTTGATGGCAGGAATGAACTTGGAGGTGTTCGAGGGTTGGATCGCTTAAGCTATTCCAATATTGGACTTTCCCACACAGGGAGGTACTGGGCTCACCTGGTACTTGCCACGTTTGTCATCATTTCAATCTGTTACACCATTCAGAGTGAACTCTTGGATTATGCTAGACTCCAGAGTAGCTTTGGGTGGGACGGCTGCAAAGGATCATGTCTCCTCCTTACCTCCACTTCAGCAAAGCAACTCTCCGCCAACACAATTAAGCGACGTTTTCGTAACATCTGTGGGGGTGTACGTGGAGTAACGATAAATCGGGATTTTTCTAGTTTACGCACGAAACTATGCCGTCGAGACGTGTTAATAAGGAAATTGGAGGCTGCAGAGACCACACTCATAATAACAGCAAATCATCAAAGGAAGTTTCTTCAGCGAGTGGAGGGTAACAACCCTGACGACGATAACACGTCTTTGCCTCCTTGGATGAAGTACCTGCATCACAATGATCGCCCGTCCATGCGACTCCCACTCTCCCCATGGCTGCCGGCCATACCTTTTCTGGGGCCTCGCGTGGATGCTATCCATCATCTGCGTGCAGAAGTTGCGCGACACAATCTCGAGATCGATTGGTATCAACTCCACCCGAATGAGTTTCCTCCGATAAACTCAGTTTTGTTGTATTTTAACAAAGCCCTCTCGATACCGCTTGCGGCTCTGGCACTCAAGGCTCGAGTTCCTCCCACATGGACGCTTAAGCAGGGAGCTGTGGCAACCGATACAATTTGGCGCAACGTGTCGATCAGCTGGTGGCAGCATTACATCCGAACCTCCGTTGTCTATTTCCTCGTCGCCTTGCTTACCCTTGGGTTCGCATTCCCTGTTACAATCATTGGGTCGATTTCTCAGATCGAATACCTGGTTAAGGTAGTGCCATGGCTGCGATGGATCGGTTCAATCCCAAGTTGGTTAGTAGCGGTCATTCAAGGAGTCTTGCCTCCCGCAATGCTAGCCCTGATCACAGCCGCGGTCCCAGTCGTAATACGCTTGCTTGCGAATATACAAGGACATCATTCGCGTCAAGTTGTCGAAAACCACGTTCAGATCTACTACTATACGTTCTTGTTTGTGCAGGTATTCCTCACCGTTTCCCTTTCAGCAGGCATTACAACTCTTGTTGGAGACTTAAAAGACAACATCACGTCGACGCCGGTAGTCCTTGCTCAGAATCTACCAAAGGCATGCAACTACTTCTTCTCTTACATCTTGATACATACATTCACGACCGTTGTCTCGACTCTCGTAGAAGTCAACAGGCTTCTGTCCGTATTCGTTCTCTCCCCTCTATTCGACAAGACGGTCAGAGAAAAATGGGCAAGAGGCCAAAATGTAGGCCTACAGAACTGGGGAACGTTCATACCGGTACTCACGAATGTTGCATGCATAGGTTCGTTCCTCAGTTTGTAGTTCAGAGTTCGACTGACATTCCTCCAGGCATTATCTATTCAGTGATTGCCCCTCTTATTCTGGTTTTTAGCATTATCTACTTTGGGGTTCTTTGGTTGCTCTATCGATCCTATCCACCGATGCTCACGGAACCGGGTCTCACTCCTAGTGGTCTGTTTTACCCTACTGCAATACGCCAGCTGTTCACAGGCGTCTATTTTATGGAACTGTGCTTGACCGGATTGTTCTTTCTTGTGCGCGACACGGACGGCAAAGCTGCATGCACTGCGCAAGCAATAATTATGATATTCGCCACATTGTTGACGGGGTTATTTCATTGCACCTTGAACCATGGACATAAGCTACACTGGCTGCCGTTTGCGAAGGTTATCAAGCAGCCAGCGGATCAAGTTGGCATTGAAGGTAAGGCACAGTGGAGCCAAAGGTATCGAGGAATGCTGAAAAGATTAGCAGTTTTGCCCGACATATCTCAATCGGAGCCCAAAGATGAAGCTCTGACTTCGGCTCGTCCTGTCATTTGGATCCCAAAGGACGAGTTAGGCGTTGCTGATGATGAGATTAGCCATATAAGGAAAACCTACGATAGCATCTGGATAAGCAATGAAGGCGCGTCTCTTGACGCGCAAGGCAGGCTGAGGGTGTGGGGGGATCTTCCAGCTCTGTCGGAGGAAGACGATCGATTCCGGTATTGATTGGACGCAGCTCACGGTGGGATGTGCACGGGCCACCGTAGGAAATTTTCCTATCATGGCTCGTGCACACAGCGAGTCTGGGTCTAGTCGAATTTCTCTCTTATCCAACGTCTATCTACTACATACACTGCAAGCACAGCTCTTTCCTTGCCCTCGTAGAAAATTCGTTCCACAGAAAGCAGTTACTTCCTCGTCGTGTGATATGTCCCTGGCTGCAACAATCATCTGTCTCCACATCTCAGATATCTTCATTACCTTGAACTCTGCTGAAGGATCACACGAGTGATTAACTTTCCGAACCCAATTTCCCATCTTTTTCGAATAAATCTGCGCGACAGGCTCGTCGCCAAGATCAGGCCTTCTGAATTCTATAGACCAGCCATCATTAAAAGTGTCAAGAGGCACAAACTCTCCAAGAAGCTCCCCCAAGATTTGGCCTTTTTTGTATATACCGACCGCCCGAACACCTTGGCCTTTTCCCGGCTCGTTACTGATTCGGGGCTGGGTCAGAGGCAAGCACGAAACGATGCAACTACAATGTTCTTCGTCGCACAGATTACATCGAGTATCGGAAGGGGGAACCCAGCTAGGGGATCTGGGCCATTCCCAGTGCCAACAATCGGGTTTCGGCCATTCATGTTTCGCGACCTCGTTCTCCTCTATCAAATGGAACTCCTTCATGAAGGGAGCTAGCTCCTTGGCGGATAACCGATCGAGTTCCAGGGGATCCTCGCTCTCCCATTCGAATTCTGGAACCTCTGTATTTTGCCAGATCGACATTTGGAGGGTGTTTCCAATTTGAGATAGAGGCATAGACTGGTTGGAGCTTAATAGCGAGTGGAACTGCTGTATTTCGTGCTGGCTTAGTTCGTAATACATACGGCCGGATATCCTTTGAGCAGCTTCCCTATCTTCTCGATTCGGTGGAATGAGACACAAGAGGCCCTCGAAATTGCCACACAGCCTTCTCCATCGCCGACCTTCTTTAAGGTAATCATGTAGACGCGTGCGGTTCCGTTTCGTTCTCGCCCACTTCAGCTCATCCATGAGCTCGTTAAGACTCTCTGGATCTGCAGAACTACGGCCTGCCTTTCCGCTGTCTATCACATCGGCCAGCTTAACTTTCGCGAAGCGGTTCAAGAATTCAACAAGCAGTGATCTTTCCTCACCGAAGCTAATCACTCGCACAAGTTGCACGGCAAGTTTGTTGTCCTTGTTGACTTCAAATAGCGGCGTCGACCGATCTCTCCAGCTGCGAACTAAAGTACGCAAGCGATAAAATGAATCCTTCCCGCGTACTGCCTCCGAGAGGGTACTGATTTGGGGTGCGACTTTGGGCTTCCTTAGCTGAATCTCGGTCTGTGTTGCCTTCCTCTTTCTCTCAGTAACGGCTGAAGGCTCGTTCAGCGCTGCTGAGGCAGCCTTTGTGTTTGTTCGGGAGAGCCGATTGTGAGTAGCTGTAGGCTTCCGTAGCGGACGCACTGCTTCACTGGATTGTGTTTCTGCTGGTGGCACTTGATCCTGGACCTCTAAGTGAGTTGTCGTTCTCGCATGCGGATGGCGACCTTCCAGACAGAGCGGGCGTGCCTTCCCTCGGCTCTCCGTGACAGCGGGGGGCGTTGGTTCACGCAGGATTTGTGTGGGAGCAACATGTTGTGTCTCGATTTCGATCATAGCATTCGCCATGGTATCAGCCTGCGAAAGGCCGTTGCCGCTCGGTGTACGTGTGCTGAGCGTCGCCTTGACAATTCGCAAGTCTGCAGAAATATCATCCAGGGACTTGCAGAGTTGCGCCATCCAACTCGGCTGCGTGTTCGTATGCTTTGAGCGGTGGTCTCCATTCTTGCTGCTGAATAATGTCTTGAAATTTTCGACCAGTCCGTTGAGTCGTTTCTCAATACTTTCAACTTTCTCCGCCACGTCTTCCATCACCACGTATCGATAAATATAAGCTGCGGTTGAAGTAGTTGCTGATCGAAGCAAGAATAGTGCAGTTATCTCGTTCGTAAACCGAGGTGGATTGCTTTGTGAGGAATCTGGTGTATGGGAAGCCTTGTGCAAGAAAACGGAACACAAGAACTTGCGAACTTGGGGTCAGTAGCGCTTATATAAGCAGCAAATTTCACGTCGCTCTTCGCTTAGGCACGACTCCACAGTTAGGTCCCCACCTACATCTCGGGAACCACATCGAGTACTTTATTGTGAATTCTAACGCAACAAGCCCAATAGTTGGATACTGAAAGATTTATTTCAATAATCACACATTGAACTTGATGCGAGGAGATACTTCCGCGGACGAGTACTACCACACGCTTGCCAGAGGACGTGTTAAGACAGGAACGGGCGACCCCTCCAAACAGTCCCATAATCTAGTGAACAAATAAGCTCGATTATCCTTTTCGCCCCTTGGTATTTGAGAGTTCCTTCGTGGGGTAAGCATGTCGCATCAGTGGGATTCTTCTCTGTCAGCAGATGTGTTTCCAGCTTGGCTTCTGACTTACGTAGAAAGAGGCGCCCGCTGAAGTAGGTCCTGCCTCTCTGAGGGGTGGTGCGCTTATATAATTCATGTAGATGAGTGGTGGTGAGCGTGGAGCTATAGTAATTGTAACGGAGGTAAACGCCTGGGTGAAGCATGGTGAGGCGAAGTCTTGATCGTGCTGGCAGCACTCTTTATAATCATCAAGAGCTTGCATCGCCGGTGCGAAGGCTGCCTTGTCGTTCTAGGAATGGCTGTCTGTTCCGTACCTCCCTACAGTACCCCTTACGGATTCCTAGTCGCCTCAGCCTTGATTGTTACGGATAGTGGCCAGTAAGTTGTCGAATTTGCTCTCCCCACCACCGAATCTGCCTCGCTCACGCCGCTTGATTAGACCAAGGGAGGAGGAGTGGCTGCATGTATCCATTCTCCGGCCATCGTACTCCCTGTTCCATAGCATCACCTGCCACAGGAGGGAGACTAGCGCACGTCTCTGCACCTCAGCTTATCCTCATGGAAGCGCCGATGACTTCTGTAGCGACGCCCGGGCATCTCATTGGTGACGTGGAATGCAAGTCTAGAAATACTTCTTGTTGTTGACAGGATATTCCGGTCATCACGTGATGTAGGGCTTAGTTATGACTGGTTAATATAGGCAACTCTTGCTGGAGCCTATTGGTCTGTAGCACATTAGGGCCTATAAGTAAAGCTGCATGTTACCCTAGATTAGAGAATTAACAGTTCAAGTCAACACTTGTAGATGATGGGTTGTTGAAGCAACCGCTCGCGTCGTGTGATTCAAAGGTTTTGAGATCAACTCATTAAAAGTATTTAAGAAAGCGTCGTAGATCCCCTTGAGTTCAATTAAAATGCCTTAGAATGACATTTGGTAGGTGCTAAGTAGAATTCAGTGGACATTGAATCGTAGACTATAGGAAAAAATGTTTGCATACAAATGCATATTTGAATAAAACGTAAGGCTGTAAAAGTATACGTCTCCGTTTAGTAACTGGGCTGTTATTCAGGCTCGAAGAGCCAGAGACACCAGCTTGTAACCTCCACAACTTCAACAGGCGAAACATGGGTCCGGATACAGTCTTCCCAGACTTAATTGTGAATACGTAGGTGCCAAACCAAGCTTGAACCGGGATCGTCGCGGACGCGCGACCGCTTGGCGGCAGTGTCAGGACCCATGCCACACACCACCCAGTGGCATCAGTATCGAAGACACTACGCCAGTCAAAGTCCGTCTAGGCGAAGTCGAGTTCAGCGACTTGCGCACCCAAGCACCCTTCTTCGAACACGGTCCGGGTTGAGATGCTACAACTCTGTACAACGTTCGGTTCCTCAGTGTAATGCCGCAGGTTGGGGCCAGCAGACTACCGATTATGCTTACGAGACTTTTGAGCACCTTCATAAACACTAGGGTTCCATCGAATATCTTGGCTTCGACTCTGCCTCCCTTCCTCACCAGCGATAACTTCCGTCGACGACCCGGAGTTATAGAGCCTATTGAAGATTCGTAATCTTCGTCATATGACCATGCTTAGTCCACACGGCTGCATCGCATCTGGTGTCCGCAGATGTCTGAAGGCACGAACACGTAAGAAGAAACTGTTCTTATGGCGCCCATTTGGCCTAGAGAATGTTGGATGAGAATGGAGAGACTGTCAAGGTCAAGGGAAATGGCAGGAGCAATACGAGTTGCCCGATTCTCGATACAAGTACTTGCACGACCGACAAACCGTCACCGAAAGTCGTAAAAGGCAACGGGATGCCTACCGTAAGCGACGAAGACGGTGGCCTACGCTATCGGAACGAAGGGTCGCGCCTGACTATCAAATCATGGGAAAACGATAACCGTCAAACTCTTCTCACTCAACCCGTGGTCACTCAACCTTGATTGGAAAACATGACTGACTAAACGGTATAGTTGCATTCGAAGCTTCTGTTCTGAGCTCGCTGACGCTGAATCCCTGCCCTCATTGCGCACTCAAAGCCTAACAGCAACACCTCCAACAGCACTTTCCTTCAACGTCACGCCCATATTCGGGATGGGGGATATTTAAGGATGCCTGCGCTTCTTGGACTGTCCTCTCCAACTGGTCCAAAGGAACTTTCCTGCTTCCCTGCGACATAGTGATGCTGTAGTTTTTATCCTCAGCATACCACGTTAGGTGATCCGAAAAACTTCTCCCCAACCAAACGCGGTATAAGTTATTGAATGATTGGCTGTTAATTTTAAGAAGAAAAGAAGAAAATCTTTCATCCGGTAAAGCCAACAGCTGATCCATGACTTGCGCTGCAACAGACCGGACCTCCTTCTCTGGATCATTAAGCAAGGCCACCACGGCTTGAAGGATCTCTTCGGGTAGAGTTGACTGCCTCTCTAAAGCTCCCACTGCAGCAGATCGGACCGTCCACACTGGATCTTTAAGCAAGGCCGCCACGGCTTGAAGGATTTCTTCGGGTAGAGTTGACTGCCTCTCTAAAGCCCGTATTGCAGCAGACCAGACCCCCTTCTCTGGATCTTTAAGCAAGGCCACCACGGCTTGAAGGATCTCTTCGGGTAGAGTTGACTGCCTCTCTAAAGCTCTCACTGCAGTAAACCGGACCGTCCACACTGGATCTTTAAGCGAGGCTACCACGGCTTGAAGGATTTCTTCGGGTAGAGTTGACTGCCTCTCTAAAGCTCTCACTGCAGTATATCGGATATCTATCTCTGGATCTTTAAGCAAGACTACTACGGCTTGAAGGATCTCTTCGGGTAGAGTTGACTGCTCCTCTAAGGCCCGTATTGCATCAGACCGGACGCTCCACTTTGGATCTTTAAGTAAGGCTACTACGGCTTGAAAGATCTCTTCGGGTAAAGCTGACTGCTTCTTTAAGGCCCGCATTGCAGCAGACTGGACGCTTTGCTCTGAATCTTTGAACAAGGTCATTACAGCTTGAAGAATCTCTTTAGGTAAGGCTAACTGCCCCTCCAAGGCCCATGCTGCAGCTGACCGGACGTCCTCCTTTGGATCTTTGAACAAGACCATCACAGTTTGAAGGATCTCTTTTGGTAGGGCTGACTGCCCCTCTAAGGCCCCCGCTGCAGCACACCGGACCGTCCACTCTGGATCTTTAAGCAAGGCCACCACGGCTTGAAGGATCTCTTTAGGTAAGGCTGATTTCCCTTTCAAGGCCCACGCTGCAGCAGACCGGACGTCCTCCTTTGGATCTTTGAACAAGACCATCACAGTTTGAAGGATCTCTTTAGGTAAGGCTGACTGCCCCCCTAAGGCCCCCGCTGCAGAACACCAGACCGTCCACACTGGATCTTTAAGTAAGGCTACTATAGCTTGAAGGATCTCATCAGGTAAAGTTGACTGCTTATTTAAGGCCCGCATTGCAGCAGTTTGGACGTCCATCTCTGGATCTTTGAATAAGGTCACTATAGCTTGAAGAATCTCTTTAGGCAAGGCTGATTCCTTCTCAAAAGCCCACACTACAACAGACCGGACGTCCTTCTCTGGATCTTTGAATAAGGCCACCATAGCTTGAAGGATCTCTTTTGGTAAATCTGACTGCCCCTTCAAGGCCCCCGCTGCAGCATATCGGACGTCCATCTCTGGATCTTTGAATAAGGTTACTATGGCTTGAAGAATCTCTTTAGGTAGGGCTGACTCCCTCTCAAAAGCCCACGCTGCAGCAGACCGGACGTCCTTCTCTGGATCTTCGAACAAGGCCACCACGGCTTGAAGTATCTCCTTAGGCAAAGCTTCACGAAGACGCTGGAGCATAGCAAGGGCGGCTCTTTTCAAGCCTATTGAGTCATCATCTCCCAGGCATGAAGCTGTCAATTTCATGATGGTTGGTGATACTCTTGGTCTTGCCATCAGCGAGACTAGAATCTGCATTTTTAAGCCGTCCTTGGATTCTTTCTTTAAGACATCCTCTAGGATTTGTTCTGGGAATTCCATCTCGGCGACTAACCGTGAGCGCCTATTCATTTTAAATGCAAAATTGCATTCAAACAACAGCCACTGTTTCAATTGACCTTCTAGATCCTCTCGAAGTTGGCTAAACTTCGGGGTCTCTTGCGACGGAGCCACTTCGCTCAGGCAATGCATGACCAGCCGTTGATGCACAGGGCCCAATAGGTCACGCGGATTTTCTTCGATCGTGTGGAAGAAGAGCCAGAGCTGATCATCGCTGCCCTTGGCTTGAAGCAAGCCAGCGACGAAACGCCAAAAAATGTCGTAGCGTGCGTTGTATTTGTGCTTCCGAAGATAATTGACTGGGTCGCTTTGCCGAAACTTTCGAGTTTTGAACTCTAGCCACTCGAGAATATGGCCGTCCTCCCACCGTCGTACAAAATACCGTGCCGCAAAATACTCTTGGAAGGTCAAGTGTAAGAAGTGAAAATTTCGGTTGCTGTGTTTAGCAGCCAATGGATCGGAGGTTCGGAGGAAAGAGAGACGTGGGAGCGCCTTGTCCAGCAAGAAAGTCGCCGGCAGTTTGAAATACTTAGTTATGAGCCTTGCTTCAAAGTCTATTACATCGCCATGCAGTCCGGTAAAGGAAAGGGCCTCAAGAAAATCGATCTCAGTCTTCACGAGGCCATCGATCTGTGACGGACCAGAATTCTCGATATGACAACGGGTCACTAGCTCCCCATTACTTTTCTTCTCTAATCGCCTGACATCTTTCTTCCATAATTGATGTTCGATAGCTTGGTAAACGGCGGTCATGGTCTCCGGAATGGGCTCAGAGTCAGAGGCTTCGTCCCACGTGTAACAGAGAGCATCCAGCTGAACCGGGATCCGCACAAGATTCTGCATAACCAAACGATCTTGAAGAAACGACTGAATCTTGCCGACCATTCGTGAATCACGTATTTTCGTGTCTGGATCAGCGAAAGCTTTTTCGATGTACTCCTTCACTTGACTAGGATAGAATCCGATCGTTTCCAGTTCCAGGTCGAGAGGCTTAAGGTTACGTGGAATGGTTCCGGATGGGCGAGACGTGATGATGACATTGGGCTGGTTCAAAAGTTCCCCGAGCAGTCGGCGCAAGTTGTCGCCGGAGTGTAGCTCTCCAGTTACTTCATCCAGACCATCGAGGATAAATAAGGTTTTGGCGCCTGTTGTACAGTCGATCGTATGCCGCAGTTCTGAAGCGAGAATCTCGCCCTTGCCGGATTCGGTGAAATACTCGTGGTGAAAGAGACCTGTAAGGGTGTATTCACGAGTGTTCCAGCTCTTCAGCCGCCGCAACGGTACCCAGAGTACGCGGTCGAACAAGTCTTTCCACGTGCCGCGGATAAAGTCATAGACCATCTTTTTGCACAAGGTGGTCTTCCCAACTCCAGCTCGTCCTCGGACCAGGATTCTTCTTGGCGTTATCGTGCGGTCGTCAGATGTCTTACGTTCGTTGAAGATTGCTGACAGTGCGACTTGAATGTCCTTGCTAGGTGTCTCGATCTTCAGCCGAGCGTGGAGTGAGAACGGAGAGGACTGTGGTGTATCTCCTGTTTTCGGGGGCCTCCCGGAGGGGGCTACGGCTACATAGCGGCCCGGCTGTTCCACAATGGCGAGATTGATATAGCAGTGTTCCATCGATAACAGGTCGCCCGAGAGTCTTTTAATCTCGAGCTTGTCTGGAGTGTAGTGTTTGTTGCGAATCCAGGCGTCCGGGTCTAGAGAAATTGTTAGCAAGCTACAGGTCTACATCCACGCAATCCAAGGGTATACGTCTGGCAGCACCCAATCACAGAAGCACGTATCAACAATTTAGAGGGACTTTAATGAAAGTACATTTGCTAACTCATTTGCAGTGCCTTTTCCTTTTCGGCCAACTCTTTCAGTGCCTTTTCGGCAAACTCTTTCAAGTAATAAGATACAGACTCGAATGCTGGATCCTCCGGCCCCACAAACTTATTTAGCATGCTGTGTCTAACTTGCAAAGGGGATCGCGGTAGGCCTTGAAGGCAAGCCGAATGTTCTGCAACAAGCTACTGGAGGTTAGTGATTGCAACACGATGATCAAATGCCGGTATATCTTACAATACCAGTATCATTCTTGCCAAGCTCTGTGCGATGTTCAGAAGATAGGTTTTTGAGGACATTCTTGAAGTCGGTTTTGTGTGTTTCATAAAAGCATCTGATAGGAAAGCTAAACGACTTGTTGCTGACCATTTCGCAAAACAGCTGCACAACGTCATCAAGCTGTCTGCGTTCGCCCTCGTTGTTGCTTAGATATTTGACCAGCTCGTCGGCTGTTTCGCCCCCCATTGATATCGCAATATCGAGACGCAGCTGCGTAGCAGTCAAAAAGCCACAGTGGCTACCTTGAAAAGGCGTTCCTAAAAATGCTACACCGACAGTAGAATCGAGAATATTTTGGTATCTGCTTTGGCGTTCGAATGACCGGTGGAGCGCCTTTAAGGAGTTACTACCAGTTCATCAGATGCCAGAGAGTTATAGACTTACCTTACAGAGTAATAGGCCACCAAAGCAAGACGCAACGAAAATGATCGGTCGATTGCAACTATCCTGTTTACCGTTAAATTTATTGGCAAGGGCGGGAACAGAGAGTTTACCGATCTTCGTATGTGCAACTTCTCCAACAATTCATCGGCATGGCCAAGTAAGCCTTGAGCCGCCGCATATTTGTCGAAATTCGCGTTCCAGTCGTACGTGAAGATGCGAGCATTCGAAATTACAGAAGGCAGCATGTTGCGATCCTGCAGCCAGTGGACTTCTCCAGAATTTCGGTCGCCGTCCTTCTTCCATGCCACCCACGTTCTTGGTGATTGAGTATCCAAGCCATGGATGGCAACAATGCTGCAACTTGTTAGCTGGGTTAGGTAAAGCTGGTATGTGAATAGACCGACTCTATGTCCGTTTTGGTGGAATCATTAGTTCGATCGGGGTATACTTGGTTTAGTCCAAGTTTTCGTGGCTCAGCAATTTCGAGCTGTTCGGGAATGCTTGTGCTATTTGCCGACAGCCTCGCCCCCATGTTTGCCCACATGTTCATTGGTGTTCCCGTGCTGCTGGGTAGGAGGGTCTCTCACAATCTCAAAGTGTGAAGACCGGAGACCGGCGACTAAGACTTGACAACCAATCCTGTTTGGTGGCAGAATGATGGAAAATGTTTGGCTGAGGATGATAATATGCATACGAGAACGATAGGAGTAATGATCCCTATAACACGAACGCAAGAGCAAGCGCCAGCGGGCTTGTTCTGCGCAGCTGTGACTCAGAACGATGTGCCAGAAAACAAGGCAGGCCACCAAGTCCTATTGACCAAAGCCTCGAGCCACGTCAGCGAAAACAAAATTTCCAGAGCCTCGTTGACCAGTGCGAGGCTTAAACATTTTATCCGGCACATTGTCGACCAGTGAATCCTCTCATGAGGCGTTGAATATGCATCTGATCATGTGCATGCTATGCAACCAGGTATTAGTGTCCAATAAAATAAGCCCAATAGCCCGCTATATTTGCTTGGCAGACGCCCCGTTGCGCTGTCTCGTAATTAGTGGACAGAAAAAGCGGCAGCTATTCAATCATGAAAACACCCCACTATCCACTGTCATTTTGAAGCTTTTCAAAATTCCTGAAAATTCGAAAACAATATGTAAAGATACAGAATGGGCATTTGTATAAGTTCTGCAAGTTCTATTCAATTGCGTTGTGGTAGCTTGCTTGCAGTGCAGAAGTTGCCATTTGGTGAGGCTCGCCAAAAACAAAATGTGCCGCTTTTTTTGTCCACCGCGAGGCTGTGCCACTCAAAATGGGGCGGCATAATAAATATCACTTGCAGGGAATGCATCGATTGGTGGCCTGCTGGATCCGTTCACAGATTTAGTATTTTATAAGGCGATGAAATAAACATTGAGACAGCAGAATTCTTAATAGTAGTAAGGTTAGTACAACAACAGAGAACCTTTCTTCATCTTCTTGTAGCCTTAGCTTGAGCGTGAATGGATCAGAATGAAGGATCCTCGACCTTACGCGTACAGCCCTTTGGTTGTAGACTCAATTCGACTCCTCGGCCTCGGTGCCACGGACTGCTCTGCAGGCACGCTCAAGACAGTCCATCTCAGCAAGGCGCCGCCATACTTTGCTCTCAGTTATACCTGGGATGCGCAGACAAGGGATGTACCCATACAAGTAGACGACCAAACGCTCTCTGTGGGCCCAAGCCTGGCGGAGGCCATTCGGCGATTGCAGGAGTTGATAGTGGATGATTCTGCGTCAGACCCCCAAGTCAAATGGGTGTGGATTGACCAAATATGCATCAATCAAGACGACGTCTCGGAGCGGTCTAAACAGGTTCAGCTCATGAATTCAATCTACTCTCAAGCAATCAGGACGCTAATCTGGCTCGGACCTCACTGCGATTCATGCCCTGCGGTGTGGCAACTCATTGATCAGATATACGATGTCTTCCAGAGAGAAAACCCGTACGCCGAGTCCGTGGCCGATATCCCGTTCCGGTTCTATTCGGATCGATATCACGCTGCTTCGGGCCTCCCAGATTGGGACCACGAACTCTGGCAGCACCTGAGGAGATTGTTAGAGCTGCCATGGTTCACGAGGACATGGATCGTCCAAGAAGTGGCTCTATCGCGAAGAGACCCTATCCTTCTCCTCGGGCAGCACAGATATCCATGGCATCATCTTGGATGGGCGTCCTCCTGGCTGCGACGTAACGGATATCTGCGGGTCGCCCAGGTTCCCAACAGAATACAAAATATTGACACAATATCGAATATTCGCCGATATCGCACTCGTTGGCGTCTGGACGCGTTACTAGTCATAACGTCCATAAAGTGTCACGCCACAGACCAGAGGGACAAGGTTTACGGCCTGCTTGGCTTAGCTGCTGAGAACCAAGATCTCTCTCATATGTTGTGTCCAAATTACGAGCTAGATGTCGTCGAGGTATACACGAAAATCACGCTCTTCTTCCTCCGGGAATACCAATCACTTTCCATTCTAACTCGCGCAAACGGAGTGTCCAGCGATGTGTCTTGGACTCAACGCAAGCACCAGTCAGATCTATTGCCTACATGGGTTCCGAACTGGTGCGATTATTCGGTCGTGGAAAGGGAAGTTGCTAAAAGCCTTTCTTGGCTTTCCCATCCAACCACGGTAGACGCGGCGATATTGGGGTTTCCAGAGCACTATAACGCTTCCACCAGGCTCCCCGTCAAGCTCTTTGAATCCTCGAGTCTGTCCGTACTCAGATTGAGCGGCCTCAATGCCGACGCTGTCGTCAGCGCTACTAAATTCGACGACAAACTGCAATCTCCACTCTTACAGCTTTGGATGGCCGCGCTTCCATTGTTGCCAGTAGGGGGGGCCCTCGCGGACTGGATAGCATCCTGGATCAAGGCCACAACTGCAGAACAACACATCCTGAGCGGGAGCACAGCGGAGCAAAGTGTAAAGGACGGTTCAGCGTACTTGCATAATATCTTGTCCAGTAATGAGTATCAACAGATATACCGTGCCGGCGACCAAGAAATTATACGTCATTTGAGCAAGATGTCAATTGGTGGCGATCCTGAGACTTACGCCGTGTTGGCTACTAATTTTTGCTTTAACCGGAGGTTCATCGTGACTCTTAAGGGGCGTATGGGTATTGGTCCAAATGGGACGCAGCCGGGAGACTTGATCTTCGTGATTTTTGGGGGAGGAGTGCCATACATTCTCCGAATGCAGGAGAGCGGCTATCTTTTCGTTGGGGAGTCATATATCCACGGGCTCATGGATGGCGAGGCAGTTCAAGCATGGCAACGAGGTGAGCAGGCGGAGGAGATACTTGAGTTACGATAAGCTCATGATATGGACATAATGCATATTTGGTTGGTGGATGGGTGGCCAGAATTCGTGGCGCTTTGCCTTCGGTCAGTAAAACCTCACTAGGGGAATGCAAAAGTCAACGAATTGAAATGAAGTAGCGCAACAACCAATTAAAAACACTTATTTCGAGTAGTAGAGAACACTTTGACCGATTATTAGTTTTTATTCTGGATGTTTAGTAGTGTCGCATGTTGATCTAGTCGAACAGATGGCACTCCTACGAGATGCCTGATATTTCGTTCTCAACTTCTATCAAACTTATTAGTTTGCGCCAGTTTGCTTTTTCCAATAAGATTTATTTGCATGTGGGCCTAGCAAATACGCTCGCCCGGCCACAGGCAGTGTCCTCTCTGGTTCAGGCTCTTTGGCTTTGAGGACCAGAGGTCTGTCATCAATCGCCAGGGGTTTCTGGCACGGTAGAATCCAAGCATTACCCATACTCAAGCAAAATATCACGATATTACTCGCGCAGCCGAGTTAAAGAAAGGGTTCATTCGTCGTTAAGGTTTTATCATCTACTTGAAACTTTGAGAGATTTGATCTTGATCGACGCCTTTGTGCTCATCTATGGTTACCAGCCTCAGAAGTGGGAGGACATCCGAATGACTATTCTTTGGCTTGTGAGAAACCGGATCTGGCGGTAGAGCCAGATCATCCTGTCTAGTAGCTGGTGCTTTTCTCCTAAAGAGAGAAGGTAGAGTTGGTAAGCATGCGCAGATAACACTGACATGAACCTCGATGGAGCTCCAATATCCCACAGGAACATAATCCCCTACCTCCATGGTCAATCCCCGTATATCGACGTTTCAAAAGAAACTTACAAGTTATGTTATGAGTGTTTGCAAACTTGACCAGCGATGTCAGTCGCAATATGCTGACGATAGTGACTCTAGTTGTTCCTGTATTAGAGGCAAGTCTTGGAACTTTGATCCTTGAGTACTTACAGAAATCCGAGGCTAAACATAACCAATACGTGAATCTTTTGTTCCCATGACATTACGAGTCTCGTTAACTCTGGTAATGGGAGGATAACAGTAACGGCATCAAGAATAATGTTGATTGCGGCGCTTGTCCATCCGACTGCATTTGCATTGATGCATTTAGCCGGAACCGTGCCATCCCATCTCGTCCAAGCGGCGTGGACTGGAATGCATTGGAATATTGAAGCAGTAATAAAAGCCGTGCCGTAGAGAAGGTTTACTACCGTAGCGACATGTGTTATTCTTCTCGACAGTCCCTGGGAGAAGATTCGAAGGTAAAGACATAGTATCGACACCCGTATCATCGTCGAACTCCCAAGATACAGCACCTCGCTGATGTAAAATATCTAAACAAGTTTAGAATAATCACGAAGTTGATCTAGACTTACATATAGAATATGAGTTATATTCTCAAACGGCACAGACCAGATGTCCTTTCCAAGTCCATGATTGGCAACTACCATAATACATCAGCATTTGGTTAATTCGGGAACGTGTAATTTCCTTATTGACATACGTATGATAGCCATTGCTGAGAGCGGAATCACAAATCCCTACCAGGAAAAAGTCACTACCAGCATATATTTCGAACCCAGGCATTCATACCATTGCAATAATCATAGTCCAGTCGTCCATTCCGGGCTTTCGACTTTTCATCCTCGACAAGAAGCGTAGCATTACAGCCAGCAAAGCAAAGGACACTCCAACGATTGCGGTGATGGATACAATATTGGTTCTGTTTCGTAGTGGCCGGTTACAGATGCTTTCCGTAATGTATTTAGTCGCTAATGGTATCAGTTATCCTCCCAAGCTTCATGAAAACAAACTTACAAAGAGCCTCTTTGATTGTGCAGGTCCCACTCACGCAAAGTTCAAGACTATCACCCATCTGTTGATCCGTACACATGTACGGTTCAGTTGCCAGCATCCTGGGCAATTTGGTGGTCAACTCGGTTATACATTGGACCTATTCTCTTAGTATATAGAAATAGGATCAAGAAGCCTAACTCACGGCACATGTTGGTAGGACTCTGTTGGCAATGCTCACTTTTGCGACAGGGGGCGCGATTGCCATAGTACAATTGTTGAAGACCTGGAACTGCTAGTGTTCTTTGAATATGTTTGTAAATATCTAAAAACGAAAGCCAGGTTTAGATGCGCCTCAAAAATGGGCAGATTTGATGAATTGTATAGAATTACTTAACATTGGAATGTTTACAAATTTGTTTTGCCACCTAGTGTGAAGCGAGGTGGTCACTGAAGCCGGGTGGTCACTAAAGCAGGGTGGTCACTAAAGCGGGGTGGTCGCCGAGGCGGGGTTTTGAGGCGTGGCACTAAAAGCGGGGTGGTGAGCTCAGCCTGAAAGTACGGGTTGACGACCATTCATCAAAGTATCAACCAGCTGACAACATCTCTGAAATGGCAATGAAAGTTTAATAGAAACACGAGAACTTGAGTCCAAAATTGAGTGCGTACGACTGTCCTTAGATTATTATACATGTTCAATACTAATATTTGTTCATCTTTATTCTTTCTGTAGCGGTTGAATATCTAAAATTCTGCCGTCCCTCAAATCATCAACCATGATAACCTTTTCCAACACAATCGAAGAGGTGGAAAAGCGATTGACACGACTTGTCAATGAAGCTATTAAATACAAGTTCGGCATCAATGGCGGACATCGCCGTATCCACCCTGCCGACATTGTTGCAGATCCTTCCGCTGGCACCCAAACATACTTCTTCCGGGACGAGGCGGCATACAATGAAGGTCCTTGGAAGGATTTCGTTGACTATAAGGTCAAAGGAAGGCTCCAGAAGAATAAAACACCGCAGAAGCTCTTCCAGGATGTCGACAAGGCGATTCTTGATGGAGATATCATTGTGATGCTTGTAGACATCCCGGGTCAATTGATTGATTGGGATGATCTGAGAGGTTGGCACTATCACCCACCTGGAGATAAATTCGATGATGGCTTTGATCAACCTCTTCCTCCTGCAAGGGGTGATACGGATCCTAGTGCAAGGTTTTGTGTTTGTATCTATAGTAGTGGATGAATTTTTGAAGGCAGGCGATGACGGAAGTGGCTCTCAAAGATGTCCGGGGAAACAATACCAACAACTCAGAACAAAGGGATTTTGGGCAACTTCTTAGCAATAGAAATGATAAACGATTCCTATGATCCTCAGCAGACTCTCGTGACCGTCGCCTTCATCTCTCTGCAATCACCAACACCTCGGCTCCTCGCCTCCTTTCGACACGTTGAACTATCTAACCAAGAACATTCCATATACGTCTTTCTATAACAAGACCGTGATGGAAAAGGCAAATTATAAGGCGAGCGATGTGACCTAATCTGTTTTCTCATAGCTGACACGTGAATGTAGTGGAGCTGGTTGTCGCCGACACCAAAGAGATTGATTGGAATCATGCGGCCCTAGATGATCTGTACATAGGAGTGCAAAATTAGAATTTGAGATTCGCGCAGATGGAAGCTAGAAAAAGCACGGCGTAAGAGCGGGAGCGAGATTAGGTGCGGTAGATGCCAATGGTAGACAGTTAAGTATGATGTAAATGATGCAATTGAAGATGAGATGATTGCTAGAGAGCTCCATATCGCACATAACAGTTGTTTAGGAATAATGCTACTGTAAACAGCTGCGATAGATCCCTTATCTTAACCTTGACGATAGCGTTTCTTGCTCGAGCCCTCTGTGCTAAGGTCCAAAATAGCTCCAAACCCAAGCTGTTCGAGTTCTGCCTTCAGACTGTCCCTTTGCGCCTTGATGCTCTTGTATGATTGCTCCACCTCGCGCATCTCCCGCCTTAGCTCATCAATTTTGACTAAATCATATGAATATAACTAGCAGACCGAAGAAGCACGCAAGACTCACATTCCAGCTGCATTTTCGCGCCTTTATTATATCAGTTAGCCTTATCGGACTCGCGGGCTTGTTGTTCATACCTTTGATCAATTCAATTTCTCCCTGAAGAACACCTATATGAGCTTTGGATTTTGTTAGTCCGGGGACTAAAGGGCGATAAATAGTCACCTTGCCTTCCATTTGCTGCTCTCTAGCTTGACGGTTTTCCTGACTCGCCTGGAACCGTGCATTGCTCATATGGAGTTGGCTATTGTCAGCTTGGAGCTCGCTAATAAATTCTAATGTGAGAGGTAAGCAGAGAAATAGCTATTGCAAGGACAATACTGACGGATCAGAGTTCGTAATATGCTAGGTAGAAGCCTGAGTGTTTCTTGCGGAATAGAAGCACTGGAGCCAAAAGACCTGGCTGCTATATCTCGAAAGAGAGTTTCGATTACTCTTAGGTTAGCTGGATGTAATATAGCAGATCCACAGGGACTTACCACGAAGGAGACTAAACCGACTATCTTCACCAATGTACGAGGGCTCTGGGGTGTCCTTAGGTGATTGTTAGGTATGGAAGTAAAAGTAGAGAGTCGAATGGATCACTCACCACGTCTACACCCATTTCGAAATGGATATCTAGTAGACCCGGTGTAGTGTCACTAGGCATGGTTATTACCCTCTCAACGTCTTTGGTACCATGAACTCACCTGTTCAAAGGCGGCGCCATATCTTCCGCTGTTTCGGGCGTAGTTTCATTCGGAAAGCATGTCGCATCAGTGGGATTCTTCCCCGTCAGCACTTATTTGTTTTCGCTTAGTTTTTGACTTACGTAGAAAGAGGCACCCACTGAATTTGGGCTTGCTTCGCCGAAGGGTGATACGCTCATATTATTCGTGTAGGTGAGTAGCGTTAAGCGTAGGGGCTATCGTAATTGTATCGGAGGTGAACGTCTGGGTGAAGGGCGGGGAGGAAAGTGTAGACCGAGCTGGCAGGTACTATTTGTAATATTTAAGTCCTTGCATCGCCCTTGCGAAGGCTGCCGTGTCGTTCTAGGTATGGCCATCTGTTTCGTACCTACTTCTAATACCCCTCACGGGATCCCTGTTGCCTCAGCCTTGATTGTTGTAGATAGTGGCTAGTATGGTGTCGAATTTGGCTCCCTCTAGCACCGAATATGCCTCGCTCATGCCACTTGATTAGATATCTTTCTTTTTTAGGTGGTCTCTTTCGCGGGGTGGTCTCTTTGGCGAGGTAGTCTCTTTAGCGAGGTGGTCACTTTGGCGAGGTGGTCTCTTTGGCGAGGTGGTCTCTTTCAACCAACACAAGTTATCTGCTCCTGCAAACGCATCTCATTCTCAGCCTCGTATTCTTTCAATGTTTGCTTCTTCACAGGCCTGTCATTCTTGGCCTCCCACCGTCTCAATATCTGTCCCTGCAAATGCCTCTCGTCGGGATGACTTCGTCTATTCTCAGCATAGTATTCACAAGGGCATGGTTCATAGCTAGCTACAAGTATAAAAGCGTCGCCTGGAATCCGTTCCCTTCGTTTCTCAGATACTTTCTTTATCCTAATATCGCTACTTTCACTTTTCTGCTTAATGTCTTCGAATGCGGTCAAAAGGCTATCTCTTCCCAGCGACGAATGGCTGGACACTTTCGATTTCTCTGCTTACCTTAACGATAATCCTACCTGATGATCAATACTCAATTGTTAACGCACTCTTCTCCATCGACAGTATGCCGCTTATACCTGGCGACACATGGCCATGGCAATGTCGTGTCTGCTGTCTATCTCAACCATAGCTTACTACCGGCACAGACTATCAACTCGAAGACTGATGGCATCTCGATGATGAACCACTTCACCAACCCTGCATATCTGGAAGAAAATCAGTCGGACTTACCCCATCGTGCTAAAAAATGCTTGTAATCAGTGCCGCACGAAGAAAACCCGATGCAATCGAAAAGGTGAAGAGGAATGTGTTCCGTCGAGTAAAGCCAGGAAATCGGTATATCGCCGAAGTGCACTGCGGAAGATTCAAGACCCTACGGTAATACCTCCATCACCCGCGTCTAAAGCAATTCAGTTGGAACTGCCGGATGTAAGACCCACGTAGCATTCTAGGCTATGCTACGTCAGTTACTAATGACTTGTTAGATAACTCTTGAACGTCCACCAAAGCCTAAAACGTGTATGTAGAGAGGCTTCCCTTCGTAGCGACAATCGACCAACTCGAGAATCCCTTCTGATCACGTCGTACAACTTAATCCATCTGTACCTTCTCTGGTTCTACTGGATGGCGATAAGAGAACGCCATTTCAGACACCAATCATTGTCCTACTGCGTTTGGAGTATCCCAAGGGTCTTGGGTCTGGTCGCTACTCTTCTTGTCGGTCAGTTGATGCGAATTGTCTGGAATGTTCATTTTAGGATAATAAAGGACATGTAATTAGAGTTTGCATGGACAGCACTAAATTTCTCCAAATTCTAACTTGGTCTTGAATGGTGGTACAATTCGTGAACTCCGTCTCAAGTGCATTATAGGGCATTAAAAATGAAGCCAGCAATATCCCTGAGTCCATCATGGCGTTTCCTGCTAATTCACTGTCGCTGGCTGTCAGCCCATGTCGAACACACTCTCCTCATGCATTTGGAACCTAATACGAATACCCAAATGGGCTTTACAGCTCGTACCCTGAAGAAGTAGTTTAGGATGCAGTAATATCTTACGGTTTAGTTCACATTGAGACTTGCGCTTGAAAGAATTGAATTAGAGGCGCTTTGCCAATGAAACTGCCTCTATTCAACGCCTGACCACGTCGAGCTATTTTTAGATGCAGGATAAGTCATTCTGCTTCCGGGGATGTGGACAGGCGTTCTGAGAGTTTTACAAGCAATTACAAGCTGAAGCAAGTCATACGCATAGGCCTGGTACCATTATGGTCAATCTGTGATGTGGAATAAACCAGAGTTTCATATGTTCATGTCTTAAAGCTGATTCACTGCCTCCGAATATCCTGATGGACTCGACGTCGTCAAGAAGGCAAAGAAGCCTTCGATCTTATATACAGAAGAGACTATTTAAAAAGAAAGATTTGGTCCTTCGTTAGGACTCAGTACGGGAGAATAATATATCCTCAAACCGAGCACTCGACTTTAGGTGGCGAAAACCTACACCAACAAAAGCTATGACAGGCCCAAAGAACTCGGTGATAATGGCCCTTGGCTTAGACGAACTTTTGCCAACAACTAGCTTAAGCTCTTCTATAAGAGAAACAACTTCATTTATGACAATAGTAATAAAGTAAAAGGAAATCACAGCAATAACAACGATACCACATCATTAAACCTCGAGCCAAACATCAACATACAGCAACTTAGCGACCCTAAATTCTTACAGAACCCTAAAACCAAAAGAGACAGTCTAACTGTGAACTGAATGTCCAAGAGCTGAAATCAATCTTCGTCTGCCCCCAAATTTGAACGGCTAATTAGCCTCTTTCTCGGTCTTTCCCGAAACCTGATTACTGAGGTACCGCCCTCATAAGCCGTATATAATGAGCCGTTGCCCGCTCCGTTCCATCTCATCTACCCAATCTACTGAATTCGCATTTCCCGTCTGTGCGACGGCAACACTTTGCTTCTTGTAGATAGTCTGCAAGAACCTCTGCACATTATTTGTAACCCCTCCATACTCATTTTTCTCGACTTCGGTCATAAAACTCAGAGCCGTATCTTTCTTTGTTAAATTCCGTGTACAGAAGCCGGCTAGAAATAGCGGGAACACGATGTACCGCGGGTCAAATCGTTCTTTGGACAGTATTATGCTGACAGCGTGGAGGATTTCAGTGCAGCATGCCTCGATCTGGGCTTTGGTGTCGGGCTCTAGGTCGTGTAAGTGCCCTGAATACATGCTAGTATGTGTGTAGAGTATACAGACGCGGAATAGCAGGTATGACTGTACTTGTCAACAATTGTTCAACCTTGAGAAGATCACAACGTACATGTTCCACCCACTCAAAGACTCTGGGTGGAAGGTTCTCCGGGGTCCGCCATGTCCAATAATCTGGAAATTGAGATGTCCATTTCATTCTCGAATCGTGCAAAACTCGGTGGAGGCTCTGAATCCGGTGGTACCTTTCGATGTTGTAGGTCTCATCGTGGATGTGGGCAGAACCCCCGAAACGTCTTTGATTGGCCTCCGCTCTCAGGCTTCTGCCTAAACGTCCAACTTGAAGTGCAATTAAGACAGTCTCTTGGTTAATGCTGATGACTCCCGGGAAGTACGTCTGCTCTTCAGAGTATATCATGTGAGGCTCACCGGCTCTCTCTGGTGGCAAGCATCGCTCTGGTAATGGCAGCATGTTCTGTTCGAGAATGACCTCGACAAACATCCCCGTTCCACTCGCACTCAAAAGCGCGTAGACGTCGATACAGCAAATTATCCAGATAATGAAGTCGAAGCGATCGACGCACTGTAGTTGTCGTCGCATGGAAATTATCCTTAAAAGCTGATCGCAGTGGTGCTGCCACATATTTGACTCCCGCGCAGCGATCTCGTAGATGAGCAAGACTAGATGTGTTAATAAGGCGCCATCGGACTAGATCAGAATCAGCATTGGCCTCGTCAAGCTGCGCAAATCCAGAGAAACTTCTGAAAAATTTACATCTTAGAAAATTCGGTCTGAATCTAAAAATCAAAGTTACAAGACGTCGCAAAGGCATGTGCACTTACGTAGGAATCCTGGGAGCTTTGTACTATGGTCTGTAGAGCTGGGATGACTTGCTGATAATACTCTAAAGCATTGGTATCATGGGAACCTTTTTTGTGCGCGATACTCAGAGCAGAGAGTGCTATCATTGCATGGAAAAGCTGCCTGACATCAGTAAAATATCCGCGAATATTTAAATTGTGACTGACTGGTGGGTAGTCGCGAGCCTGTACTTCGAACATGTCTTCATCTCCTAGAGACTTCCTCGTCCCAATGATCTGTTGTGAAATTGCCGCTCGGTAATGATGTAGCAGCTCAGCGTCTTTTCCTCCCTGGCGAGCAGCGTCTAGAAGAGACACTGTACCGGAATCAAGATATGAGCTGTCTCGTCGTGATAGTGTCTTTCTGTAGTCAGATGAAATTGAAGCCACAGGCGATATAAGCCTTGCACTCGGGCGATGCGGCAAAGTAGTGGAAGCTCTTCGAGATGGGTCTTCAAAGGTCTTGAGAATTACCACCTATCACTCGCAATAGTAGGTCAGTCGTTTATTCGAGTTATCCAAGGGAGACAGCCAAGTATCCGGGAAGGACCAAATTTTCGTGTACCGAGAATGCATCCTATAAACTTTCAGTTGAATAGACTTGACTCACGTTAGGATCATCCCCTTCTGCTGCTACGCTGCCTGATACTAAAGTATGACCATTATTATCACCTTCAGATTCCGAGAAGGTAGATTCTTGTCGTATATTTCCAAGGCTTTTGTCCCGATACTCAGGTAAGTCCGCGAAGCTCGTCAAGTTTGCAACAACTACGAAGGTCCCAGGATCTTGCGACTCTGCTTTCTGCTCCCGCTCATCATCGGTTGTCAGTGTTGAGAAAGGAGGCAATATATCTTCTGATGCTCGGACTCTTGGCTCCTGGTCTTGTGCACTTGCTGCGTCCTATCAGCTTAGTAACATAAAGATTCAACCTTATTTACGTACGATCCCAAACATGGCTACCTATCGTAGTAATTTGCTGTGTCCGTTCTAAAATCCTCGGGGTGTCGTCCTTGAAAGAAACTCTTAGGTTATAGTCACTAGAGCATCCTGGTTAGAGTGTGAAGATGCAAAAACGAGAATAAGAGACTTACCAGGCGTGACCAAGACGCTGACAATGCTATGGCCCAGTTAGCAAAGGAATCAAACTACCTTGACTCTGCCACCGTACTCCACATGTTGGCCTTCCTTCGTCACATTTTACCTCTACCGGTGGTGTTAGTCATATTAGGAGGTTCTAAGATGGGGAACGAAAAGCATACTGCGAGTTCGACAAGCCGAGCAACCGTTCTTTGATCTTGGAGGAATCCTGCTTCTCCGACCCTCAGGAGGAGGATTACTAGATAATACCAGTCCGAGCTGGGGAGACAGTGGCGGAACTTGCTGACTCGGTGCTATGAGTGGCAAACGAGGCTCGGCGAGATGACCTTCTTGCATTGCATCAGTAGAATAGTTGAAATGCATCGACATCAAGGAGGCTGAGGGGGAGTAGCAGTAGATTGGTGATTTTGGTGATTTAACGTAAGAAAGATAAAAGAGCCGAAGGTTATATAGAAGGTGGGCAGCGCAAACACTGGCGCGGGCTCCAGTCGCTCAGATGCACGTTGAAAAAGCTAGATGGACGCCAATGTGAGCGAGTGGCGGTTCTTGGTGAGATTCATGTGCAGATTCCCGCGCCCGTCTCTATAGGCGTCATGGGGATAGTTGTAAAGGAGGATTCGCTTCTAGAAGGAAAAAATTCAAGAGCTATGTTTTTCTGGTGAGACACGGGTTTGACAGAAGCTTAAAGGACACGAGCAAAAATCCTCAATTATTATCTCGAATGCGATTAAGGGGCGAGGAAAGGTGTTCAATTGCATCAACGTATGGGAGATTTTGGTAATCCCCGAAGCTCCACATGTAACTCCATGCGGCTTCTGGTTTCCATGACCCTCCTGGATGACATGATATCGTCGCTCGACTATCACCATCACGAAGCAGCAAGGTCGCAGAAGACTGTATTAGCTACATCAGATGGTACCGTATACGTAGATGCTATGTACAACTCAGAGATCGGTTACCCATCTTCTACCCTCTCAAATACTACTTGACGGTAATTCGAGACCCTTCTTTTCTCCATCTCCTCTTCAGCGCAACTGGAGGGGAGAATTATGTAAATGGAAACCAGCCCATGACTGGTTCCCCCCTCGCAAAATTCTTCCCACATTCGGTATTGTAAGTCAAGCATTCTTGGCCTGGTTCTGGATCTGGCCGTGCATCCACGTCGGTTCTACTGCTGGGACCCGACAGTCCCCTATGGTAGAAAGAATTAGCAAGCGATAAAAACAGGTTTGCCAAAAGTGAACCCACCACATCTTTCATCGAGTCTAGGAAGATTGTTAGTATATATGTCACTACCGTTCTTGAACAACCTACCTGAATTCGACGGCTACTACGGCTGGTGGACACCGCCGATGTGTGGTCTCGTAATTAGTGCACCATGCTCTGACTGTATAACGACGATGGCCGCACCTAAACTCGACTTGTGTGTAGTCGCACATTCTGCTTGTGAATGAAAGACGAAAGTTGGACCTTGGGGAGACGGTGAGGTTCTTTAAGTACGTTGCAGGAGGGGTATGTGATCTCCCATTAATACCGGTGTGAAAAGAGATCTGAATGTGGGAGGACCTTGGCAAGGGGAATTGATCGAGCCTCGAATCACGGAAACGATCAAATTGCGCCACGCTAGGGTACATTGATATGGAGCATTGATTGCGTTTGGACCTGGATATAATTGAAGCAAGGCTCATGTGTTATAGCATTCTCTCGATTATCCATCCAATATCACACCGTTCGATCGACCCGCCTCAAACCCCGTCAAGATCGACATCCCCTCTTTGTGATGGATCCCAAATCATAGTACTTTGAACATATGTTCCTTCCTTCCCAAATTCCTTCAGATCAACACTTGCTTCTGCTTTTAACCCAAATCCAAGCTTCAAGTATAGAGGTCTACCCTCAGGAGTAGCCTGTAAAAACACTCTCTTCTGTCTTTGCTCTGCTTGGTTCAATACATATTTCCCTATCATCCAGCCGAGCCCCTCTCTCCGATGCTCCTGTAATACACACGTAAGGTGTAACACTTTACGAATCTATTAGCTGCAATTCTAGATGTGGGTCACAAAACTAACCAATATCCTCATTTTTACGATAAAACTTTTCCGTGTGTAGCTTTGTCTGCTCTTGGAGCTTATTCAGGAACCTGAAATCCGCATCGACGGGAAGCCTCAGCTCTTTCTTTGGCGGTTTTGGCCCATAAACAACGATTGCAAAAGCTACAGTTGGCTTGCCAGGTAAGTGGTTTGCTACAACTTTGATTAATTCCACCTCCTCTTCTTTAGTGAACTGAATATGGCTTTTGTGATGGAAGTTTACCACTTCTCTGGAAACGCCTTTAGGATATGTAAGGTAAACAAGAGGATTGTTTTCGAAAGATTGGAGAGAGATTTCAGCAAGCTTAACATCATCGAAGTTGGTAGAAGTGGACAACAGATACGTAGACTCCATTGTGAGACTTGGGGAGATATTGAGCGACACTTCGTCTCTTGATGAGGGGACTCTTGATGAGGGGAGACATGCCGACTTATCAAACACATAAGACTCCACCGAGCCTTTCGCGAGAGAATGGGACAAGAGGCGCTAAGCTAGAGGGGATTGACCTACTATGCACACCCTTCATCATCCAACGAGAGCATGGCCCAGAGCTGCAGTGTTCAGGAGCCACAACTCGATTCATGCTATTGACCACAAAGAATGGGCACTCATCTTGTGGGTGGATTCCTTTTCGAACTTCAGATCCTTGAAATCCTCAATCCCTCAAATTTAATGACGATATTTTCCAAAGGTGACTAGCTCATTGAGTCGACCTATTGCAAAAGCCCCCTACTCCACTCCCCCGAGTAAAGTCGAGCTACTTTCCACTTCATATTATTTTTAGGATACAGAGACCGTGCAAACTTGAACCGGGGGGCATTCGCATAAATTTATTCCCAGCACACGTCGTTTAAGTTTCTTGAACTCGGCATCTTCAAATCCTAAGGAATTCGAATGCAGGTGGCGGTAAATACGGTTCAACGCGCGCTCTTCTCGGGAACAAACACAGACACTTGCAGTGAGCAGATATGCACAGCTACTCTCTTCGGGCTTTTTGATGCCTTCCTTGAGAATTGGAGACACCCAGGGCTGTCGGAGTGCGTGGTCCGAGTAGTAGTCAATATATCGAACGCCTGTCGTAAATGAAATATCCATGAGATAATTGTCAGACGCTTGGTACCCCGGTTGGATGAAGGACGCTGCAAATTTTTTGGTTTCCATTGTGACGTCAGGAAATGCATAGCAGACTATACGGAGTGCATGTGCTGGGCGGCACCCTTCGTCCCGTATCAGGTACCAAAGCATACCATGATCTGTAGCTGGTAGTGTCAGGTCCCAAGGCATACCATGATCTGTAGCTGGTCGTGTCAGGTGTGTGTCGGTCCTTACAACTGGTCTTGTTGCATGTTCTCTCATCATAATTTGTAGGCATCAACTGGAATGTATGTGGCAAGGACAGCAATAGGACAAGCCTCCAGCCCCAGACCCCCTCCTTCTTCCATACATCTCTGGTCATGCTGGCCGTCGCTTGCTAGACTGGAGGCCTCGTCAGAGCATGCTAAAAAGAAATATTGCTTGGAAACTTACCGCTCATGTGCCACAGATTTCCTATCCCTTGTTTCTTTAACCAAAAGCGATAGCTGTGAACTGAATCTCTTGCGGTATATTTTAAGTCTGTCATGATATTCCTATCCTGTTTGAGCTTGATGTCTCGACGACGACGATTTAGATGTATTGGTACCTGGTTCTCTTGCGATATGCCATAACCGGACGATTCTTCTCTTGAAGAGCTGGCTGAATTCGGGGGTTGTGCCTGATATCTCACAGTCTTGCCCTTGAACGGGAGTTCGAAAGGATGGATTAGCGGTTGATTTGACGCTGAAGCCATGCTAGAGGTGGTAAATAATATAATCGCAGGCCGGCGGAAATATCTGGGAAGGAGAAGAGAGAAAGATGGATGAATCAAGCTGACTTTTCGACGCAGGGAGAGTAAAGGCTTTATATAAGCCTTCGGATAAGGCAAGCGGCCAGTAAGGCAAGGCTGACGATACTTATACGACCATGCAAAGCACACTGGAAATCACAATCACAGCCCCACAGCTCCAAATGGCCTGATCAGCATGACTTCTATTCCCCTTTCGGCAGCAGAACTCCCAATGAAGGCCCGACGCCTGGTCCTCTCCCTTCCTTCCTCCCTCAGATCGCACGAACAAGGAGGGCAGTAAATATCAGTCTCATATGAAAGGTATATTTTACATTATTGTACAGGATATTGCGGTGCTGTTTGCACTCGATCATCTGTCATATCTCAACCCCTAACCCTCCAATGCAAGAAACATATCCGGTTTTGGCTTTCGGCCATGGACAACAACACTGCAGTTTTGTGTTAGCCGGAATCCACAATCCACACATGGTAAACGTACGTACATTTGGAGGTAAGCATGGATTTCTGGATTATGGAGGTCCTCCCGTACCGTACTAAGAGCAACTTGACCGCTTCCTCAGACATACTGTAATATTCGGTTAACGGGACGATCGAGATTGCAAAGAGCATGTCCAAGATGTTCCTCTGACACAACCAACCCAAATACTTGGATTTTTGATCAGTTGGCCATGTGCCTACTGGCCAAATGAATTCCTGTTGTTGAATGTCCTCAAATCCCACAGTTTCGAGGTAGTTCCTATACCTTGATGCAGAAGTCAAGTCGATTCCTTTGGATGCAAATGCCTCCTTAATTTCTTCGCCCAAAGGTCCAACGCACTTCCTTCCAATGAGTCATCAGGACTTAGAAATTCAAAGACGAGGTCCTGCATTTCCATGACTCCTCTAGCTGTCAGTGCTTTGAAGGCTTCCTTGAAAACGTGAAGTGGGTTAGAAAAAGAGCAGAATAACATCCGACCGTGAATAAAGTCAAATGGAAACTCAAAAGTCCACGGAAGTGAGAGATCATCGATCTGGAATGTGCAATTCGGCGGTGCCCTGAGGTTTATTAGCTCATTCGAAAACAGTAATAAAGAGCAAGCGCACCATTTTAGCAGCATTGGGCTTAAATCCAACCCGTAAACCTCGACATCAGGATGTTCGTATGCTGGCCAAGGTTAAGCATAAAGCTGTCGAGGACGACTATTTACTTACCGAAATCCCTTGACCAAATTCCAGTCCCGGTGCCTATGTCGAGGGCTCGATGTGTCATCGGAAGTTGGACCAAGTGTAAACGTGCATCTAAAGTGAGGCTAAAAAGACAATGTTGAAGATCTGAAGCACTAATAAGTAACATGAGTAGCGGGATGGGGTGAGTGCTCACCAAGTCTTTCCTGCTCCTCCTTATCACTAGGTAATAGGTATTCTAAATGTATGGTTAATAGCGTTTTCAGATACAGTCAAAAACAATTACACTCACTCCCTTCATGACAGCGACTATAGCCGCGGCCATACCTTTGGATAAGTTGGAAGTCTTCAGATGACAAAGTCGTCGTTGAATCCCTGGATCTAGGACCGAGCCCTACAGCAGAATCCAAGTCGGAATGCTAAACAAGTCAACTTCAAACACTTGAGTGAAAAAAAGGGTAACGCCTTACGTCATGAGCATCTGCGCCTATGGAATTTCTGTATGGTCGTGGTCGTCTGCATGGCTCGAGTTGTTGACTTGTTGAACCGGACTTCCTAACTCGGACAACACAAGGTTTGAAGTCACAACACCCACATTCTCAACCCCGCTTCGACCGTGTTCCCTTTTCGATCCTACTTCACTGCTTGCTATTGTTGGCCACCACTCCATGATCTTTCCGCACTTAAGTCGACTTCCTTTCTGCCAAGCAGAGTCGCGCATAGTGTGAATGTGATTTCCAGGAAGTCTCCCGTACAAGATCGCCCACTTTTGTTCTTAGATCCGGTTGGCTTGCTACCAGCGCCCACTTCAATGCGTTGAGGTAATCCGAGTAGCGAACCTCTTGCCTGGTAAGCCATACAAACGCGTCGAACGGTCAATACATCCCACCACCATTCTACAGGTGGATGCTTTGCTTCGCAAAGGCCGTAGACCAGAGCATCCCGGAAAAGAAGTTTCTGTGACGAGTAGAATCTATTCGAGGCCAATTTAGCGAAGAACGATCACGAGAAAGATTGAACCTACCTTTGCAGCTTCATCGATACGCCAAACCAAGTCAGGATGAGCCTTTGCGCACACCCTTACAGTATGAACCAGGCTTGACCATTGTGGGATCTGCTCCGTAGCTCTACGGGGTGGAGAAAATCCTCGGGGTAGAACTTCTGCGAGCAAGAAAGGTCTTTGTCAATCAATAGGCCCGCCAGTTCCCGGGGTGTGGTTTGTTAACGTCTTCGAGGAAGCAGAAATCTTCTTCGCTGAGGCCATCCCATCTTGGGTCAAGTCCGTCCAGAATATCTTATATAGAACGCCCAAAATCTTTAGGCGCTGAAGCACTGACATGAGCGGTAGCTCTCGATTCTCAAACAGTTCTTTATTGGGTGTAGAATGGATGCGAAGGCATCGGAAGCACAAGGTGAGTCGCCGATGCTCCGTAAGCTGGTTGAGAAGATCCAGCGAGCCAAGGGGTTCTTCAACTCTAGTAAACAATTAGCAAATTGTGCCTTTCATGTTCTTGATAGCTCATACTTTCTCGACTTTTCATACTCCTCCTTTGATGCACCTAGCTCACTTAACCGGATTCGAGTAGACGCCGTGAATGAGCGAGACCAGCAAGGATATCGTCGACCGCCTTTGATGAGAGAGCGCAAGCTTCTCTTTCCAGCGCCATGAAAGTTACCTTAGAGGCGAATGTAGACAAAGCCTCGTCCGTGTCGTTGGCGACTCTGGTAGGTCCCATTGCCGAAGACGCGAAAGGGGGACTCCATTGCCAATTCCAGCTGCAGGAATTGTATTCTGTTGCTATTCTTCTGAGAGTCTCCTCCGCTTTGCACAATCCAAGTACATCGACGTCCGTCAAGGAGTTCTCTGTCCTTCGGCTGGATAATATGTCCAAGGGAATGCCGGAATGTGGGAATGGGAAATAGGAACAGACAAGCAGGATGTCTTTGGCTGTCGTGGAGTCTTGAAGGATTTGGCAAGCCTCGTGCAAGCGGAGAGCGCTGCCGTGGGTCGACGACTCGGAGGTAGAGCAACCCATTGGAGGGTGATGACCACAAGGCCGGAGATGCACGGTCAAGGGTAAGGATGTAGGATACGGTAAGGCGAAGTGCTGAGATGAGGGCAACTTGCAGGTGAGGAGGGCGGGATTCAGATGCCTCGTCTTGTGGAGGCCCAAATGCTGAGGATGAAGTGAGGCAAATACAAGGACGCAAGTACCACCGGAAAACCTTGATTGATCAATAAGGAAGTGAGGAGGGCACCTGCAGGAGGTTCTCCAGCTTCTTATACATTTTTCGCATTCGCTCGTTGCTGATTGAGATATAGGATTGAAATCCAGTAGTACGAGCAGTCTCCACAACGTATTAATCATCTAAGAAACAAAGCACATTCTTCCACAGCACTGATGGCAGTTCCGAGGGTTAATCGCCCCCTGTCTTTGTGGCGTTGTCATCGAGTTAACCTCACATGGCTCAATACGGGTTGAAAAGAAATGGTCTGGGCCCAACGAGGCAAGACCTTTTGCAATCTCAGAAACTCGAGCAACCGGTGGAATATGGGACGAGGATCTTCGTCTCTCCCGCCATGGGACAACGCACTGGCGTGGCGTTGGAACAGTAGCGCGCTTTACTAAGCGAACGACGAGGGTCTCGTGTGCACCAATGCACATGAGATCCCCTGGCATGCTTCAGTTCGCCTTCCCTCACCAACTTCCAGGTGACAGAAAGCAGCTTCGCATGGGATTGCATACGATTCGAGCGATCTCGCTCGTAATGAAGTTCTTATAGGCGTCTTGAGCAAGTTCTCGCCTACAGATATCATCAAGTCCACAGTAATTGGTTACTTCCCTAGGACATTGTCATCAGCTAACTCGGGCGTAGGAACTGAAGACTTCTTTTAGAGATTTTTTTGGACGAGGCACTGTAGAAGACTGCGTGCAACTCGTCCAATGGGTCTCCAAGGCTGTTCTTTCTGACACCCATCGCCACAATACTATCTCATCAAAGTCATCGTTGACCCTTTTGGACGGCGTCCCTTCTTCAAACGATACTTCATCATGCAATGCCTTGGAGATACTTTGACCTCGACAGCTGTATTAAGTGCTGTCTCGGCCAACACTATCATATCAAAACCGATCACTTCCTTGCCTACTGCAGATCCACAAGCTTGCATCCGCCAACCTTCACCCACTGCCGACGCGCCTTTATCGATCCGCAAGAATTTTGAAGCGAAAGGGTTCCTTCTGATCGAGTAAACCGTTTGACTCGATACGTTCTATCCTTCGTCAATGCCAAAGTTCTTCCACCGGAGGCTTATGACAACTTGTGGTCTGACAAAGGCAAGATATTTACCGGCTCTGAGAAGGGAATAAGACGCATATGTCGACTACAAAGAGGCCGCCTGCAGATTGAGGAGCGCATGAGTCAATATGGAACTGCCGCCCGTCTTTGCCTTATGTTTGCTGTTGCTGATGTTGATCATTACGCACTCACGGCTACGTCAACTGAGCTAGAGCTTCGCGCTCATCGCAAACGAAAGACAGCTGCCTTGGAGAAAATTTCTGAAGTCAACAACATCTCGATAGATGATTTACATCAAGACAAAAGAAAGAGTAGGAACTACTTTGAACTGCTCTTTGGACTAGGTCCCGGTTCTCTTCTCTTGATAGGACCCTTAACAGGGCCTGACGCAGCCTCGTAAGTCACTATTCACTCTACTCTGCACCAGATTACTGACGTCAGGATTTCAATGCAGCTGGGAGGTGAACACGAACAAGGAAGACGTAGGTCTTGTGCTTGAATACATCCGGATACATCTTCCCCGACTTTATGACACCCTCATAGAGTTGAATGGAGTTGGTGCACGTACCATGGTCAAAGGCCTTCTAGCATATGGGTGGACGGTGGAGGAAGTCAAATCGAGCCCCGTTCCATTCATGAAAGCAGTTAGGAAACATCTTGATGAAAACCTCATGATTCCTATGACTGAGGGAGTGGTACCTGCAACCCAGCACCCTTACACTACAAATCTGTCGTCGAAGAGGAAGGCCGATAAAGATCACGCCCACAAATTCTATACGTCAAACCAAAGTTCCTCCGCCTTCGACGACCACACCGCCGAGACTTCTCCGCCGGATGAAGATTCAATTGAGTCGTGGCTACTTGCCAACAGTCTCCAGAAGTCCAACTCGTCTGGTTCCAGCCAGCGACAACTAGTCTCCATGGATCCGCATATGACGAGCAGTCTGTATGCGGTAGACTGTCTGCCGAGCTCTTTGGAGCAAGACCCAAGTAGGGAGAGGGTACTAACAATAGATCCGAACATGATGAGTACTCTGGGCGCTGTGGGGGGCCTGCCGAGCTCCCTGGAACCGAGTTCAAGTCGGGAGAGGGTACTCACGATCAATCCAAATTTGCTCACTATTGATCCAAGTATGACGAGCAGCTTGGGCGCAGTAGACTGCCTGCATCTGTGGAGCGAGATTCAAGTCGGGAGAGGGTGTTCACAGTGTACCCAAACATAACAAGAAACTTTAGTGCGGCCAGAATACAACCACACTTTCCAACGCAGGGGCTCTGGCCGTGATGGAGAAGGATAGTCCGGACATTGAGAGCACATTTGGCCAGTGGCACAAGATTTCTGCAAATGGTCATGGTCCATTGGTGTGTATGCCAATGGGTAACTTCTCTGTCAGATGCTAATATAAAACAAGATACCTCGCGAACCTCCACATGAACGATACACAACAGAATCAGACTCGAGGAAGAATGCAGCTGAGCCACTTTCGATCTCTGTCCACCGCTATCACCATATTCTGGCAGCTGAACTGTGCCCAGTGCAAGTATTCCAATAATACCCTTTCCCATACTCGATTTGTCATACTTCAAGGGATCAGACAAACATCCGAGTATACTATAGGAATTCTCCACTGAATATCGTCCTGCTTTGCGGTGGCCCCGAGGATCTTGAGAGGCTTAAGGTCAACGGTCTGTGTTGGTCGGTCAGCGTTGTGCCATGCGATGAGAGCATTGTGCAGGGCTACCGTCTCGAACGCCTGAGCAGCCGCGATTGTCTCGGGTGTCCATTTTAATTTCTCATGGCTTGACTTTCCGGGTTCCAACATCCCATCAGCTCGTAGCTGAGCGACCTGGGCATCGAGACTTGCTCGAGCTTTCTCTGCAACACTCCCACTTATCCCTGAACTGGTCACTATCATCTCCGTCGCTGTTTCCTGCTCGAGTCGCGTACTATTTCCGAGGTTTGTCTGCGGGATATTATTGTCTTGCTGGTCGGAGTTGGAATCGCGCAATCTTTTGGTGCCACCCCGCTCCTTTGTTCAGAGGGCAGGTCCTTGATGTGCTGGCAGCGGACAAGGGTTATATATGATAGGGCGGGGGTGTAAATGGTATCAACTGCTTGCCCTACGAGCGTTGGTGATTCTGATACGTAGAAAGTTACTCTGCTTCTTTGACGTTTGGTAGAAGGGCAGCTTGCATGTACCCTGTGGATTTTTGTTAGGTTTTTTTTCAGCCTCGTCACATGACTTACCTTGGAATTGTACGGGTGGCGTACCACACCATGTCCGTCGATCCAGCTCGTGCAAAAAGACCAAGATCTTCAATATATCCATTCTGACCCCAAATTTTTCAAATTTCTGACGCCCCAAAGATGCACCCAAGAGTCTCTCCCAATGATACTGGTCCAAGTCTCATGCAGGCAGAGAAAATGGCGTTTGGGACACCATAGTTGACGGTTCGAGATGTATCGGCAAGGGAGGTGTACTGCTTTATCGGTGTTCATGGTTTCCCAAGGGCAGACGCCCTCCACAGAGCAGTAGCCAACGCAGCGTCCATCCTTCCCCCCCATGTGCCAGCGGTAACGGGCTCGTAAGACCAAATCTCAATGTCGAGCCCTCTGCCGTGATAAGATTAGGCTTGATTTGTATCCAGCTGCTTAAAGTGCAACTCGACTGAACCATAAGTTATGTCTCTTGCTACTCCGGGCCGTCTGTAATAATACTGTACATACGCGACATGGTCAAAAACAAAGGCCGTCAACTGGGGGTCTGCAGATTCGCCGCGTTTTAGCGCGACAAGAGGCAGTGGTGTGCTAGAGCCAGTCAGCACATCACACCTTCAGCTCGGACACAGTGGTATCGTCAAAGCATGCAAATAACTCCAGCCTGTACTAGTGACAGGACCAGGAAACGGCCATGCACCAGTTCTAGGCCCGGGCAGAATTCCAATATTCATAGAAGACGTGCAGATCTACTGTCTCAGTTGCGGGCCAATGAACCTGCCACGATCTCCAGGCGATACGTTTGAATAAGAGATACAAATATTACTTTTCCAGGACGGTCTCAATAGCCTTAGGCCTTGTTGCTTCCTTCTGCCTCTCCCGGTCAATCTCACGAAAGACAATACTCATGCGCCATATCCAGATATCAAGCGTCCACTGTTGGCCCATCAAACTTGTGATCTGCTCGCAGTAGTGTGGATCGTCGTTCTGTCTCCCGTGTGCCCGATTTGGCAGCCAACTGTGGTTGTTGAATCTTTCCCCCTGCATCCCTGCCCTCCTGAATACCTATGGGTGTCCAAGGTTTCGGTGTTTTAGGAGAAAACTTGCGGGACTCGACGGTGGTGTGAGGTGCTTGACTAACTGGCTGCATGGCTATGATTTTGACAGGTAGCTTCTGTTCACATCAGATGACTGTGTGAGAGATCATGGGATTGCTTGATTTTCTAACCTCTTTATGGAACTCCGTCTTCAATGGCGCCAACGCCTTTCTTAGCTTTTGCTGCTTGTTTGGCGCTAGTTGGTTACTTGCTACTCCACTCACTGGATATGAACTGGCCATCTCGGTTGCGGATCTGGAACCAAAGACTCTAGAGAGCAAATGGAAACCAGAACTGTGTAGATGGCATGCATTTCTTTAAATATGTGTTACTTTCTGTTTACATAACTCAAGTTTTTTCAAGAGCCTCGTAAGAATTAATACCGTAACGTGGTACAAAAATTCAAATGTACATGACAGCGGGCGGCTTCAAGGGGTTCGAGAGAACCGGTCAGTACATCACCTTCAGCTAGAGCAAGGATACAGTCCCAAGTGCCTCACACAAGAACTCCATTTTGTACTAAGTTACAACGGCAAGAACAGCCATGAGCATCCTGTGGCTTCCCAAGTGCGGCTTACCTATCCTTAATTCAATATACATTCACAACTTGATCTACATATATTCCGTGCTCCCCGGACTGCCTAGGGTTTCCTACATGCATAGGAACTATATAGGGTATAGAACAAGGTTCATGGTTTTGATTCGTATTCGAATCAGGGTCAGATTAATACAAGGCGTGGGTAAGATAGCAGCCCCTCGGATAACAGCCGTTCATGTAGCAGCCCTACTAGTTGTCCACATAAACGACTAGGCTCTTCTAAGAACGAGTGTTTGCCTCGTTTTTGTTCAAAAGGCTCGCCCCTACCCACGTTATTTGCCTGACTATCTATGGCGTGTAACGAGGCATTCGAGATGCCAGCATTTAATTCCACCCAATCCACTGACATCTCCGGAGTCATCACCTCGATTGATGGGCAAATATTAGTCACAACCGTCGAGAAGAAGGTAAGGCTCCATAAACATTCTCAAGGACCTATGTTTACTAATTCTAGGACTTTCAGCGAATTCTATCCGATGCAGACGAGCTTTACAATATGCCTCTAGGTGACAAACCATGGAGGTTTTACGACGTGCCAATGAATCAGATCGAGCCAATCCTGTCTAGCCGGGATCAAATACTCTCGGCACCGGGAATATACGTCCTTACCCGCAGTGGTAAGATGTACCAAGTTGCCGTCAATTTGGCATATTTCCAGTGGCTCACCTCCACTGGGTTCATGTCTCCATACATGAACACTGCAGTGAATAGTGAAGAGTCGGTACAAGGCAAATTTGCGGCAGCATGGAATGCTGATGCTCTTTCTGTCGAAAACGCTGTCAGTGCAATCTCTTTTGGATGTCCCCAAGGGCTTGTGTTCCTTGTTCTGGGCTGCTGCGATAACTACAACACGCCAGCTGTTCTTGCTCTCCTCAGCAAGAATAGAACAAGTCTCTTCCAAGATTGTGAAGAACTCTACCGAGAGCTATCTGCCTACCCTAGAAAAACAATTGCCAATCACGAGCTTACGGGGCCTGATCAACTTGCTGCAGAGTTTCACAGATTGTCAATTTTCCGACACTGGTTCGAGTTCCTTGGCGTGAACGAAATAGTAACGCCAGCCAGACGTGGTAGAGAGGAGGAGATAGCTACTCTTGACAATGAAAATGAACAGGAGTCAGGAGTAATAACCACGGATGAGGGTTGGGTGTGAGTAGAGGCACAACAGAAAGAGTCTATTGCTTTCCATCCCGGTGTACTTCGCTTGGGATCATACAAGCTGGTCCGTGTGTATCTACCTGAAGTTCCTCCAAATGACGAAATCCTCACCATGATCAGACTGTCAAATGATTCCTTAGTGTTAATTGTGCTTCGGTCACATGTTTCCATATTAGAGTCGAATCTAGGTGCTTGTTGCCTTCCGTACAATTTTGAACCCAGCAAAGAAGATGTAGGTTTACTGGGGTTCGTGGAGGCACAAAATCAGCAGATCGATTCACTTGCGAGGATAGTACTTGATGCTATGTCAAGAGACACTACGGTTAAAAAGCGACTTTAGATCTACGCTAATCCTCCCGTTATCTTCAATCTTTTGACAACATGGTTAAGAAAAGTGGTTGTACAATCGGAGGGGGATTCTCCTGCTTATCCTGAGGTAACTGAAATCAAGAATGACCCGGCATCAGGACGGATTCAACTGGATGGATACAACTTCTATTCATACACTCTCGTGAGAGTGTCTAATCTTGGACAATACGCACGAAATCCCGACAAGCTTGGGAACTTCGACGAAGTTCTCAGCATCGAGAAACTCGAAGATGAAACCTGGGAGGTGCTTATATACAAGTCACAAATGCCAGCGTTGACGGACAAGCTTCGCAAGGAGGTTCCTGATTGCGTCATCAACCCGGACTATAATCCCTTTGAGCCTGACGCAAGAGAAGTGAAAGAATTCGGTTACGAGGGGGCAAAACTTCTGAGGACTCGGAGGTTTCGCGAAAGGGCAGAGCGCATGATACACTGGCCCAAGGCAGCAGCTTTCTACGGTGACTTAATAAGAGGTTGTGAAAAGCAGGTAGCTGCACCGGACGACGACGAGAAAGAGATGGACATGCACAGGAACGAGGAGTAGGGAGGAGACAAAGGTAGAAGAATGCATGACTGAGTGTTAGGAGATAGTATAGATACTCCGCTTCCCGTCTGAAACCGTTATAAATACGTTCCTAGTTGCGAGCACAGAGTATTCTTCCTTTGCTACTAGTTCTCTTTGGTATTTCTCTATCAGAAAATGTATTCTATCTTGAAACGAATGACCACCTAAAGAGTTTTGGCCTGGTACAGCGCACTGAAAAGGAGATCTTCGTTAGGAGATATCAAACATCAACAGACGACTGTCGCAAATCACCAACTCAATCCTCCCCTTCCGACTTCAGAATATCCCGGTCCCGACCAGAAACATGCCTTCGTAAATTCCCTGTGACTTGACACGCCGACAAAATCGAATCAATAGCCACCTCCAGAACAATATGTCATATCTACTTGTACCACCACGACAGCAAAAATCTCCTGCTTACAACCCAGTATGATGAAATAGTGTTGTCGGCAAGGTTAGGCCTAGGGTATTCATAGCCATCGAGGACGAGGAGGCCAGTGTCAATATATTGTTCGTTTGCCTCGCTGGAGTTCCCATCAGAGGACGTTTTGCTGGAAGCGTCATCAGTGGACATATCACTAAAGCCCCCATCGAATAAAGCTTCGCAAGACAAGTTAGGATCAGAGTCTCGGAAAATCCCAATGGGCTTTCATCTATCCTCATCAAACAATGGCGGGACGGTTACGGGCATCTCGTCTCCAGAGGAATAAATATCCCTGTCTACACTGCGAGTGTTGATTAGTAGATGACAGGAAGTTACATATGTCTAAAGACTTACAGCTGAGATGCTACCGATTCTCCAGTCATGACAGGCAGATGTGCTTCAACAAGCTTCAAGCCAATGTACTCGAGATCCTCGATTGTGAGGGCTTGGGCAAACCGTAAGAGACGCAAAATCTTAGTGTGCAAGCTCAACCTGGTACGCTCGGGTGTTGACGGACACGGGCTACACGGTGGTGTGGCTGGAAAATGATGGGGTAGAGGCTTGCCGTGCGGAATCATCTCTATTGGAGCCATGTTCAAGGAGTCAAGTGGGTTCTAATGCTCGAGAGTAAACATCAAAGCCACTCAGCAGGCGCTGTCCAGAGGCTAGAGGGTGATAAAGGGTAGCAACGTACTCTTCTCACGCTAAATCTTGTTCGTACAGGGCCGACAGGTTTTCAACTTGCAATACTTGCACTCATAGATATACCAATGTGGCCCGCTATAGCATAGGCTGCAAATCCACTGCATGAGCGTCGACTCGGACTTCAAGGGATTAAAAGAGTGGTGGCAGTAACTCGGAATTGCCATTAGCAGTTGGCCTAAGCTCTTAGGATGACTTAATATTAAAGTACAGAAGTTGCTCAAAGAAGAGTGGTCAATATCGAGCGGAGATCCGCACTTTTATATCTATCGATTCTGTCCATACTTCACGGTAAGATAAAGTCTAGTCTATCTTGGGAAACGAACGCCGGAGGACGATTCAAGTAGTTGATTCCTTTATCCTTGTGTCAACCGGTAGCTTACAATTCGGAGGTCCATTCTCGCGCGGCCAACGCGGGATAGTCGACCAAGAAAATTCAGTGGTGTTGCCCTAGATGAACCCACGGTCCATAGTTGCCGCATGATGTATTAATTTTGCTTAAAGGGCAAAGCTGGCTTCGCCGATTCACCCCTGTGAAGTCACTTGCAGATTAATTGATGATGCATACAGTACTAATAAATAGTAGATTGGAAAAGTAGTCTTTCGCATAAGCGTTCGCTGGGGCACGCCGTTATTTTGATTCTCTCGAAGGTTACATTACGCCATGGATTTCTGTGCTCGAACTTTACTATACACGGACGATTTGACACATTCGAAGCAAGCCTAGAAAGACCCAAAAAGTAAGATCCTAAATTCAACAACTCAGCCCCAGCCATCCGATGCTACTTCTTACTCCTTTCGTCATAATCACTTCCGCTCTTCATCAATCGGCGTTAACTTAACGAGCTTCTCAAGGATTTCGCTGAGGAATTCGTTAGCAATGTCTTATTAAGGCTCCGTTAGACACGCACTCCAAACTCGATGGGGGTTCTCGAAGAGTCTTCTCCATAGCAGGGTCTGTGAGATTACTTGAGGACGGATTCTGGGGAGTCTCAGGTTCGTTGTTGACTTTAGACGGCTCTAGCTGCTTCGGCTTTGCTATTGTCTCAGTAGGAGCCATTATTTATGTGGAGAGTTAGTAAATGGCTCTATAGTATATATGTAAAAGTGTGATATTTGATAAGATGCTTGGAGAATTAAGAGAGATGAAAAAGATAGCGGTCAAACTTGTGAGGAATTCGCCTCCTTATATACAGTTTTACACCAAAAGTTCGCATATATCTTTCTGCAACAAACTACACATTAGTTTCTCATTTATTCGTCTTATCGATTCGAAAATATTCACTTAGGACCTATCAATCAGGTGGCCAAGACTGGGCCCCTACGTACAGCTTCATCCACTTTAATACAAACCTTGACCTGCATTCCCAATGAAGATGTAGTCCATCTTGCTGCAGCTAGGAAGAAGAAACCGGCGTTATGTCAACGGTGTTGGTCTAACAAAATCGATTAGGCTTAAGTCACCATGCATTAGTGAGGGAATTCGACCGATCGCTCGCGGGATGTAAGCTGTAACTGTAGTAATTGATGGTCTGGCGTTGTGTTTTGTTGTTATGGAGCGTCAAAAGGACAAGGATGATTGGAGCACCCAGCTGCACGTGCTCCCCAGGTTGCATAACATTCCGAAAATCTCCCATCTTTTCTCCATCAATCTACCATCACTCTCGCAAACTTTTCACGGCCCTTTCATCGATTTCCCATCCATCTACCATCAAACTCCCATCAACCTCCCATCAACTTCCCATAATCATTATCTCAGCATTCCTTAACGTCTCATAGCAAACTTTATTAATCCTCCATCGATCTACCATCAACCTTCCATCAGCTACTCGGACGTCTCGTGAAAATATTCGCTGCGATGGAGATGAAAAAGCCCTCTCGTCATAAACCACTCAAAACCGACGAGGCTTAGGACAGGCTTGTTAAAGCTAGCGAGAACATCAAATTGCTTAGAAGGCTGACCGATGCTGGGGCTCGAAGCAGCTTAGGGGCTGTCAATACGTTGAAGATAGTACAAGCTTCTGGGAAACCCAAACGTTACAAAGAGTTTTTACATAATGTCCTCCGCCACTCCGGTCCCTAAGTCGTCCTACTGTGTGCCGTCGCACTTGGCCAAGCTAAAGTGGTCGATATGAAAGATGGTGATCGAGTTGATCTAGTTAGCAAAATTAAAGCTAACAAGGACAACGCTAATATCAACGATCCTACGGTTCGATCGCTTGCAATCAGGCACCAAATACCTAACTCCGTGACTGGTGTGTTTGTCCTTTCTTTTCAGGAGACAGGCGTGGCTAATTGGAGGCAGATCTGCCACCGCTACTATATACTGTGGTTGAACGATCTCAAAAACGAAAACGCATCTCAATTGATTCTCAAGATCCAGAACAGGCATTAGGTGCGAGCAGATTAACCATCCATAATGAACTCTTTATTGATTTCGGCTGCTATTAGAATCTGCTGCCCGGCCCCCTGGCGACGTCCATAGACTCACACCTGTCAATGCTCCACCCGTCCTACCAGAATCTGCTCCAGGGCTTACCGGCGACGTCTACGGACTTACACCAACTGATGCTCCAGCCGTCGTCGCTGAGGTCCATGGACAGATGTGGTTAACCGACCCATATGATGATAACACTCAACCATTTGTTACTATGCAGATCTCATGGAAATTGCGGGACCAAATTATCTCACAACGCCCAAAGATGATGTGAAGAACCTTCTAACATAAGCTATCAAACCGCGCTCCTGGTGACATACCCGACTGGAAGAGATCCGGCAGCAGAAATGTACCAGTCACTATTCCAGGGAACAATCACCAGGTTGCCGGCCTGTTGCGTCCCTATGCCATCGACATATCCGCTGTCAGACTTTCGGAAGATGCGGATTGCCCCTCTGCTGCTCCGAACATCGACGATAATGACGACAGTATTTTCGGGTGGTGTCGTTATTTTCCCTTTTGCCGGGGTTGTCCAAGTTATTGTAGGATCGCAGTCGCCGCAGTTTGTCTAAAGGAGCAATTTAGTACGTAGGAAGAATATATACTGAGCCATGGAAATATCTTACCTTTTCCTTGCATTCATCCACAAGTTGTTCATCCGTAAGGCTTGTGGCTTGAATCTTTGTGGCCATGATGAAAGCGATTCGTATGACTCGTAAGCAGAAACCAGCGATATATGATGTTTGGCCAAGTCCTTCTCGATCTTGGATGTGAGGATTGCAGAAACGTCGCCTGCTGCAACGTTGGAGAGTAGATGAATGGGAAACCGTAAGTCCACGTATCTGCTTCACAACTACCTCACCCGACTTCTTGTGGATGTCGACCCTTCCTTCTACCTTCTGCTCGTGCGGTTGCCTCAAAGGCTTGGATGTGTGGTGTGAGCAAGGTATTGGTAGAGGCGGATGGCAGCTGCCACGATCTTGAAGGGGTAGGTCGCCTGATGGATTTCGAGCTTTTGGGTGGGCCACCCTCGAAGGAATCGTGTCTCCACAAGAGCGAGTCCTATTGCAAAGTAAGTCCTTGACACCAGCGCGACTGTGGGAGGGTGTGAAAGGATCAGGAAACATTACCTAGACCTGAGTGAAGCCGTAATCGGACCTAAAATCAGTGGAAGAGTAGGCTCGTCAGGCTAGACGACTAGGTCATTACCGCCCCTGGAGAAAGATGCTATTCTGTGCGATCTTGGAAATTTTCTGGCCTCTCGGTTACGGCTTGAAATTTCGAAGGACATGAGATGGTGATAAAGCTATCCATTTGCGTCAACATGAAAGAAAGTTTGGTTTGCAACTTTGACCGGCGGGGCTCGAAATTCTGCATGATTTGCTAGACTAGCAGCCTAACGGGCGCCCGAAATGTCCTGACGCATTTCAGGCTCCAATGCCGCCTGGCGGCGTCACATGTGGTGCATGGGAATGCCAAGCCTAATCATGTCACTGACTAACACGTGGTTTCCAGGCTTCAGTGGGGGGTGGGGAGGGTCATAATGTGAATAGTTTCCAAAATAGGGAAGTGGAATTGTAGCCGCCGTGTTTCAAGACCTGGATTTTGGTTCTTCGAAGAACAGCTACTGATTAGAAGACAATACAGACGAAATCACGAATAGACCCACTTCTCAACATTGATGTCACGTGAGATTTTCTTTGTATCATCGTACTTTTATAACGGTGTACTTCGAACCCTCCTGAAAGAAGGAAATGCAAAGGGGAATCCGAGAAGACCCAGTGAGCACGAAAGCGTCCATTCCCACCATACTCCTCCAAATTTACTCATTAAATCGCATATCACTATGCTTCTCTGCCAAATACGCCTTAAACTAAACCTCCTTTCGCTCCAGGAATTCCTCCTTCCCAGCAAGTGTGGCTGTGTCTAACATCGCCTCGCCTAGCCCTTATTATATAAAATCTGCCAGTAAATCTGGTCGACGTCGACGCTATTCCGCGACGCAAGGTTGAACCAGAACCGACCACTGTCCCACGAGTCCCTCATTCGAGCCGAGAGGAGCGGCTCCCCAGCTGGTCGGGCTAGTCTGGCCTCAACGCGTTCCATTGCGTGGATAAACTGCTCCTTTCGCGGCTCGAAGAGATCAAGAAATTTCTGCTTTCCAGCCTCCCCTTCGCTCACCTCAATGCCCGGATCCCGAAGGATAAGCCACCAAGGCAGGTCGTAGGCGAATTGTGCCGGCATGACGTTCGTAAACTCAAAGTCGAGTAAGGCGGTGATTTCCATTGTCTCCGGGTTAATAAGCATATTCAAAGGCCGCATATCGTCGCAGAAGAGCCGATGCGGTCCGGCGTCGTCAATCATACCGTATGTCGGGATCAGCTTGGCGAAGCAGTGTCGCGCGACGTACCGACCCCAGGTAATGTCTTTGCATCGTAAGCTACGGTGTGCTACGTCTCCAGATGTATTTACAGGCACTGGGCGCGCGCTGCGAAGTAATTACTCGAACGGTCGAACACCGGCATGGTCTTGAAGTGTTCCGCGGGGAAGCCAGCGAAGCTGACGACCTCGTTCATGTCGTACGTCAATAGCGGCTCAGTAACAGTCCACTCCCCAGATACGGCGTCCTTAAAATAGCCCCAATGCGCGGGAATTCCAGGCGTGAAAGCTCCAGCATAAAGCTAGCGAGCTGTTCGAAGATGCCGTTGAGCTTGGCCTCGTCAATATCTGGATCCAGAATCGCAAGATCCGCCTCGTTAGGAGTGGGTTTTTTCAGGATATCGCCAAGGTTCTCCCCTTCCATAAACTCCATGATTATGAACGGTCCCAGCTGCTGTGACTCTCTTTGGTGAGACCCCAGTGGTACACACGTGGAACGGGGATACTCGTATGTTCGCGGAGATAAGTCATAACCATAACCTCGTGCTTAACCTTTTTCGCTCGCCATAAATCGTATACCTTTCCCGGAATCGGGAAGCGAATAATAACACGCTCGTTGGTCACACTATTTCGAACGGCGATACTAAGGTTAAACGAACCCTTAAAGAATCGAAGGAACTCTCCAGCCTTATTCCACCCAAGGCAATTGTCAACAAAGAACACAATGTCGGGTGTTACTTCAACGAGCTTGCGGATAAATTCCTGTTGCGCGTCCTTAGCATTTCTCTCAGCAATATAGTTGGCGGGCATCATCTTGCGGGAAGGTCAGAACACAAAGCTGGGTGGTAGTAGTAATTAATGGCGGAAGATGTTAAAAAGAAGGAGAACGAAAGAGTCGGTGGTGGGGGAGGAGCGACAATTTAAGCTATTATCTTAGCGCTCGGTAAAGACCACCACCACGCCTTGCACAACATTTCCGTCAAGCCACCACCAGTATCACCAAGTCCGCTGGTGCTTTGCAGTAATGCCTCCCAAATTGCTTCGGGATGCTTCAAGGATTCATGCACGCGTGGCAGCCAATGAGGCGTTTGAAAATGAAAAGGCGGTTCCTTTAACTTATCCAATCTTAAACAGCAATACAGGGGATTCATGGGTGTCAGTTAAAGTCTACAAAATTTACTAGAGCTGGAGAAATGAGGTTTAGTAAACGAGAGATTATGTATATTTGTGTTCTGAAGCTAAACGAGTCTAGGTGTGCAAACCCAGTACGGAATCTATATGAGTGTACATATTCGCGAAGTCACAACCACCCTCATTGCTTCCGATAGACTTCAGTTTAACAGCCGAACCAAGGAATCCATGTCAGACACCCTATCTTCTTCGTGCGGCCACCATAAGCATGAGGATCCAGTTGGCTCCTTATTCACGACTAGTGAAGCCGGTAAATTAGAGCCGTTATTGCAATATACCTCAGTCAGTTCAGGAACATCTTAGATACCCTTGCCACGTTCAGAGCGGGAGGTGGTCCCGGCATCTTCGGACAGCATCTTCATATCTTCCTCCTTCTTCCTCTCTTCCTCCTCCTTGCGACGTCTCTCAATGGCTGCCTCGCGGGCCTTTCGACTGGCTTCGCCCTGCGCGTTTATGACATCAATGGTGGCCTGATCGAGGATCTTGCCGCCTGCCCTGTCAGCCATGGTGATTGATTTAGTTTTGAGGCTTGAAATGGGAAAGTTTTTGTGGGTTTGCAGAAATGGCGGCGAGATTTAATAATAGGTGAGTTGAGATGGAAAGAAGTAGGACTCAAAGCCCGAATTTATATCCACAAGTGACCATGTTTTCTCCATCCTTAGTCCAGTCTCTTCCTTTCTCCTCTCCTCGTGATGCACTATGCATCTCTGCATTCAACTTGATCAATATGGGCGAACGTCCCGGGCGTTTACCATACATAGCAATGTATCCCTGCTCACCCAATCAACCAGGTTTATTTGGTGGGACTTTGATGGGACTTTGATGGGAACTTAATGGGGCTTAGTGGGAGCTTGGTGGGGGTTTGATACCATATCAACCTTCAACCCAGCTCTTGCCCCAAACTTGTAGTGATTGTGACCAATCGAATCAGCCCACGCTTGAATCATGCGCGGATGAGACTTATCACCTCGACTTTCATTGCAACCTTCTCGTCGGCATATTCACCGCAGACGTTCCCGATACGAGGGAAGCGGACAACCCAGGCTGTACCGTCGCTGAAGGCCACCTTCTGACCAATATTATATGCGGCATGGAAAAAGCCGCCCTCGATTCGATAGCGGAGTCGGTCGGGGTCGATATCCCCGCGTCCGGTTTACCTTTCCACCCAAAGTGTCGACTTCACCCCACGGATGAGTTCGATGCGCCGGTTAACGTCCATATAGTCGGAGGAGGCTTTAGTTGTCGAGCGTTTATACCCAGAGAAGACCAGCTAGACGCAACCGGCGTTCCTAGTATTCAAGAAACAGTTGTCGGCAGTCAGGCAAACTGCCGGATTGAGTGGCAGCGAGATACTGTCAACAGTATTCAAGAAGCCGGAGTCAACATTCTGACAGACTGCGAAAGTGAAGCGTACGGCAACTAAGTGCACTACAACTTGGTAACTTCACCAGCTAGACAACCTCTCTACGGATATCAATCGGTCAGAGAGCTTTTAAAAGCGCTGCATAATACTATCTAAGGCCATAAGTCGCTACTCGAGGATAGAAAGATTCTTTAAGCTAGGAGCTTTGTTTACTTATAGTATATGCCATACTCTTACTTAAAGAAAGTAGTTCTAGATTCGACGGAGAGGTTTTATTTATTCATAAGGTCTTAAAACTATACAGACGGCTTTAATCCATTAATGCTCATAATTCTCGCAATCTAAATATGTGAGGGTGCAAGCTATTGTGAAAGAGCTCGATTTAGGATCACTTAGGGCCTTCCCGGACCTTAGGCAAACTTACATTAATACAAGACTATAACTAGAGTATCGAGAAGAATTTAGGAATATTTCATGCCCTTCGGATAAGGTCACAATTGCTACCCCCAGTCCCCGGCAATAGAGCTGCAACTGCTTCATTCGAGAGCGTGTTGGTTCGAGACTTAACTCGAAAATAAATGGGAGGAAAAGATAAGTCTGGTTCCTTCGTTACTCCAGATAGAGCAAGCCTATGCAGGTGTTTACAAGGCAATTGTTCATACTATAGTAATACACATAAAATCAGATTTTCGCTCACGAAAGTTAGTGATATTATGCAATAAGTGAAGCTTAACATTTCAGTATCTATCCACGTTCTCTTTTACACTCGGACCTGGTCGGGATCCTCGAAAGATGAATGAAAGCTCGTATGCCGTCCTGCCCTTGATTCTGGCAATTGACTTCATATTATGTGTGGGTGAGAGCACAGGACTGTAGCGCTCCTAAAATATTCACACGTCTGGCTTAGGGGTAGAGGGTGTCCTAAAGCTGCTTTTTGTTTCCTGTCCCTAGCTCGTGGTTGATTGCGTTTCTCGTCTCTTCTATGTGAAGGCCTTCTCGAGCGATGTCCCTTCTAGCCCTGAAAGTTCGCGGTAGACATATGTAAATCTGTCTGCTACTGGTGTACGGCCTCGATGCTTCGTCGAACTCTGTAAAGCCTTGCATGCGACACAAATCTGCCTAGTAGCTCGCAGACTTAAAGACTAGTCCGGGGGTCTGGTTCTGCGTGATCGATGTCTTTAGGTCCAACCGCTGCTGGGGCGGGTGGTGGCGATTCGAGAAACGGCGGGACCGCTTCCTCCCTGCCTCTTCTTCGAATACATCGTGCGTAGTAGTTGGAAGATCCATCGGGACCCTGGCTGACTATAAGTAGGCAAAGTCTCTACTATAGTTTCGCAGACACAACTCCACCGCCGATACACTTGGACTGAGGAGGTAGAACATATCGACGTGCTTACGAGGACAGCAGACGAGCTTGGAGCTGGAACTGTCTGAAATGATGCTATCGTTGAAAGATATGGAGAGTAAGGCAAACATGCGAAGTAGTATTATACGAGTAGCATGTAAGCGTTCGCAGGTGGTCTTGTTTAAGGAATGTCCCCGTCTGCCTACGATATCTTAAGCCTATAGTAAAGAGCAGGACTTAATATGGATCCTGATGTCATACCCAAGGAATAAGTCTTGCTTTGGAAAGTTCGGGTTGTAGCAAAACTAAAGTTATAGACGAGAGATTGGCGGTGCATCCTTACTATCCGGTCATAATGGGTTTCATTGTTCCAACTTTGGGAGGAAGCAGCTTATCGGCATCAACTCAAACCTGAAAGTGTGGTTGGAAGCGACTTTTGATCCGGATCCAATAATGGTGTGAAAAAGAATTGTACTGGGGGATAAAGCACGTGGAATAAAGTATTGATGTTTTTCATCTATATAACGTAAACAAAAAGGCTGTAATCTACTTTCAAAATGAGGCATAAGAGGAACCTCTTTTATGCTGCTGTTCAAACTTAAGTCTCTTAATAAAGCCTTTGGGAGGATGTCTCTGTATGTTTTCGTCTTATCTCCAGCGTACGGAGCCCGACCAGATCTTATTCCATTCCCTTCTTTCGGATCCAAATTAACGAATCCGACAGTGAGATGTTAACCTACCATTGCTAGGAAGTTCACATGGACAGGCAAATGTTTATATTGGCCTTGTTCCACCGTTCACATACCAATCAAAACTGAGTTTCATCGCCAGCCCCAAGAAGAATCGAGGCGGTAAGCCAATTCGTGGTGTTTTGTAGATTTGACCCGGCGGTACAATATTTGACAAAGCACAGAGCGCTGATCAAAATTAGAGAGAGGAAAACAAGTTCTATCTAGGATTTGACTTACTGTAATTATATGAAGTTGTAATTGCAAATAAATGATGCACAAAAGGACGAAATAAGTGTGCAACAAAGAGCACCAAAACTCAGTCCTACGACATGCCCATGCGAAACTTTAATACTAATAACATCGCGCAAGTCCCATGATGACTGTCGTGTGAATATTATAGGGATCATAAGGAAAGTGCAAGTAGCAATGCTCCAGAAAACAACAAAACCCTTCAGTAGTATGTCATAAGGGCGGAGGCGCTGCATAAAGGTAGAGTGGTGAGTAGAGAATATAGCTGCTACAGTGACAACAAGCATCACTGTAGATACAATTGCCCAGGTCAGCGATGTATGAGTTATTCCCGACGCAATGCCCTTGAGAGCATATACATCCTTGATTTTCATCGCAGACCCCAGAGGCACATTTAGCGCCGCAAGGTATACTGGCAATTGCTGGCAGTCCGTGTGCGTAGCAAATCCGAGGCAACATTGAGATGTGCCAAAAGTGATGTTTTGGAGCTGGTCATCCAAAAGATTATTGGAGATTGGTTTTAGTAGACCGTCTCGCAGAAGTCTTTGGGCCTAATACTCTGAACTGTCGAGGTTAGTCTACGAAGCAGAACAGCATATGTAAAAACGTACAAGTATCACCATCACACCTGCAAGCTTCAATCTCTCTGCTCGTAAAGAGAACACGCAAAGAGTAAATTGTGTGACAGCTGCCAATATGAAAATAACGACCGGCAAGGCGGTGAAGACTCCCATGTTGACGGTGAAAGAGGAACGCATATAAAACCACGACATCTATTGCTAGCTTTCGACGGAAGTGTTGCTCTTATAGGTCCCTCTGTGTTTCGGATTCCGATCGCTTGCCTGTAAATATAGTCAATTTGAAGGTTGTAACCCAGAAGGCTTGCGAGAGATGAGGTGGTATCAAACCCATTCGAATGTTGATGGGTCAAGATGACCACCTCGCTTAAAATGTCCACATGAACCACCACCAAACCGGTTGGTAACAACTTTAATCTCGTTCTTCTTGCATTCTCCATTATAACATTTCCAGAGAAGATTAGGATGTCTTCCAAAAGACAGAAAAGCAAATTTTCCCGTTATTGAGATAATGAGTCAACCAGTACTCCGTCATTTGCGAAGGGTTCAGGCCTTGTTGGGCCACCCATCCGATGATACTAATGAGACTCCTCCAAGTCCAACAGATACAGCAACGCCTGAGAAGGTCCGAAGGGTGCTTAAGATATTACTCAAGGACCCGTGGGATGACTACAGCTATGTTCGACATATTGGTCAAACCATATTAACCTTGCGCAAAGCATCGTCCTTCCAGCTTGCCAATATTCGAGAGGTTTCTCCCTTTGAAATTTTAGGGGACCCGCCAATTCTTCCCCATATCAAACATCCAAACATCGCAGCTATCGAAGAGATCTATTGCTATGATGATAGGATTTTCCTTGTCACAGAACATCTGGATGTTTCTTTCGCTCAGTTGCAATTCCAGAAATATGATCTTAAAGAGCGAGAGATAGCGACCATACTTACCGAAGTACCATACACCCCCACTCAAAAACAAGACAATGGCTCATGATAGCAGGTTCTCAAAGGCCTTGCTTATATCTCTTCGCTAAGGCTTTCTTGCAAAAACCTCTCGCAAGATAATATCTGGTTATCTCTAGCTAGAGACATCAAACTTGGTTGGTTTTTCCCACATGTAAAACACAACATTTACTCATCCACTCGCTCAAGTCCTAGATCCTCGAGATCTTAAGTATGATAGCCTACACGAGAGCCCTAAAGTCTCACAGGTTCTATTAGATTTTCCAATATTAGCCGAAATCATAGAAAAAATAATGCTTTCCCGCTACCACCTCACCCTAGATGATGAGAAATGGTCTTAGGACACCGTTGATTTCCTCTCATGTACTCTAGAAGGATCCTTTAAGAGTTTGATGAATGTAAGGAGCAATCAGATGGTGCATTATTACGAATATTGACTGATCAGACTAGCATGGCTTCCTCAAGCAAGCTGTGTGCCCAAAAAGGCTGATTCCACGCATCCGTTTCGCATATGAAGCCGGGCGTGGGTCTTGGGATTCCAATAGCGAGAAAGAGCAAGCCTTCGACTTCAATTTTGGTACAACGGCTTGAGGATGGGATATTTCCAAATATTGTACTTGAAATCACGATAATGAACAATCATTATGGCATACTAAATGGCTAGTTCCTCGACTTTCATGACCTTCGGTACTCTCAGGCGTGATGTCGTCCCCGCCACCTTGGGCAAGGTGTACCCAATTCTAGAACCCCCTCTCAAACTACTCTAGAAGGAGCTCTTTGAACGTAAAGGTTAAAGAGGGAAGCATCAAAAGCGATGCTATTTCGGATCAGAGATGCTATCTATTATGACCGTCGCTACTGTATGATTTGCTTTATATTCTCTCCAACTTAATACCTGGCATGCTCACAACTCGACTTCACCGCATAGAACAAAGAGAGCGGTATTAATTCCTCATTAAATATCTACCAAATTGTATTTTCTTCACTCGGGACGAGGTACCCAAACCGTCTTATTAGACCGGCACATGTTGCTCCACCTCGAAGTGATACGGGAGAAGATTCGTTGGCAAAGGGTACGCGAAATCCTGAAAGATACGGATTAGTTACATGCGGGTTCGATGCCAGTTCAACTTACAATTTCTGCCTTCACTGGCCACCAAGTTTCGTCATCGATTGAACGGTATGAGGTGACTCGGCCCCGCCGACGAATGAACAGAGCTACCTCAAACCCAGGAAGTTGGCCTAATTCGTAGGCTTTCTTAACCAATGTATCCTTCCTCCCCAATGCCCCTTTATACGGATTCCTTCTCTTCGCCATCGTGATGCAACCCAGGATACACTCTGTAAGGAAATGGGATGCCTCACAACGTTTTATACATGGACCAAGTTAAAAAGATCGTCTCCCAGCCCTCTAATACGTAATGGTATCATTGCTTCATTATTAAATTCCAAAGACGTCACCTTCTCGTTACTTGATTGTTGTCAGCTAGTGGTGGTGATACCATCGGAAAATTGACCCCCTACAGAAACAAGGGTAATTTACCAATAGGCCGAAGATACTGATCCTTTTCAAAATCCACAAGACTCTCAACCTATTCAGTCTCGATGCATTGAGACTCAAAGCCGTTGTAGACTTTGTGCGATACGTATACTCGGATGAGAGAACTCCCGATTTGGAGAGTACGGTCGACGAGCTCAGGGAATTAGTCCGTCTATACATAGTTTGCTAATGCGGAGTACAGTCGAGAAATGCTACATTCTTTGGCAGCACGACATGAGGTTCTGCTCTGCGGCCAGGATCTGACCAATGTCGATCCTGATATCCTCGTCACCTTCAGAGACCTGACGGATGGCATGGGCACTGACAAGACAGGCAATAGCAAGATCCGATAGCCATGATGGCTTGCGATACTTTTGGGTGGATACATGCTGTATCGACAAGTCAAATAACACCGAGCTTGCAGAGACTATCAATTCCAAGTTCCGCTGTTATCAGCATGCGGCTAAATGCTATGTCAATCTCAAATGTTCCAAGGGATGCACTGAACCCTGACGATCCCTTCTGCTAGCTGCTCTGGGAATTGGCATTTCGTGAAAGTAGATGGTCCACTCAGGGCTGGACACTTCAAGATCTCATTGCTCCGAAATCAGTTGCGGGGGAAGTGCAAATAGAGATTCGGTACCAGGCATCATTATATCCAGTGAAGGAAGATGTTTCTCTTTGGATATAGCCGCCATGCGACTTTTGCATGATAAGTCCTGGCGAGATCTCGGTCCGCCTTTGATTGCAAGTGTCAACTTGGTCCTGTAACTTGGCAGCTGTCTTTATGATTGAATCCAAGCTGATCTTGGCGACCGCCTTGTAATCACTAGACTGGCAGTGACTCTCTATGTCGAGGGTAAGATTCCGGAGAGACTCCAATTCATCTTGTACAGCGGCGACTTGATTCCAAACGATGTGGTTGTCATACCGTTCCTTGACCAATTGTTCTTTCTTCTCAGCCTCTGTGAGCTGCTTCTTCTGTCGGCATTTCTGTGCAGCGTCTCTGTTTCGCTGCAAATGATTCGATCGCTATTTCTTCCTCTGGTCGGATCTTTTTTCTAGCACCTCGCCGTCTCTTTGGCTTAGCTAATGGATTCGATACGAAGAAATCCCTTTAGAAACGATGGATGAAGCGGACCATGCTCAGTGGCTGCGAGTCTGGGAAACCATCCGGTTCTGAGTCTGTAATTGCTTCCATATGCAATAACTATGAGGGTTCGCTGACTGAGATGAACAGTGGGTTTCTTCGACTTTAAGCTTCTGCCAGACTGCTATCAGATTCTGGGTACTTCTTGGATACAGAGGTGTGTGACAACCACGTCAGCTAAGAACCCTGTCTTTCTGAGATGTCTTGTCTAAGGGAAAACAGCAACCTCCGTTAGTCTCCGAAGAATGCAACAACGGCCGTATGGTTCAGATGAAAATGAGTGCTATCAGCGGTCTTCTCAGACAAGTAGTTAAAGATCGGCGCGACCCCTCTAATGGCGCCTCCACTAATAGCTCCCTTGGAGTCGTCGCCGTTATCATCTGAAAACAACGAGTTAATAATCTATGCCCGTCGCTGGTAGATGCCCGCACCGTCGTTCAAACTTCGGTCCTGTGATTGACAGCTAACCATTTATTAGTGTTCAGTCGGCCACCATCCTAATCCACCTCTGCGATGAAATTGTAGCTTCGAACTACCCTCTCTCAGCATCCTGGGTTGCCCAGTATTTTCCCATCCCCAGACATACTTTCAACCCGGATACTAATCCCTGATTTAGACACTTCCTATCCACGGCAACACTCATCGTCATACTCGATATGAAGAGAGCTAGCACGTCCCTGGAAGAGTTCATATCCGTTCAAGAGAGCGTGACCTGCATCAAAGTTGCCGAAAGGCTGCTCTGGCAAAGCTCAAACGGAGCACATGCTGTTACTGTACGCCTTCTTTGAGGAGATGCTGGAATCTCAGATGATTGGGTGTTACTTGACTGCCGATTACGACCATGCGTACCTCAAGTCACTCCTCAAGCACATTCACGAAACGCGTCCGAACATTGTGGGCATGTGCCGGATATTGGAACCAGTTGCTACGAGCCTGGTCAGAAACCATCAACTCAGCAGTCATGATGATTGGGATACCATCTCGAAAGAACTCAGAGAGCATCTCTACCCACCTGCTCGACACATTATATGGGGTCTTTTCTCTTTTGGGAATAATGTTTAATAAATCCTTACCTTGAACGCAAAACGTTTGCATATAGTAATGGAATTCGACCAATTGTTATCTTTCCCAACAGAATCAATCCGCAGAGTCCTAGAGCTGCTGACGGTCCAAGAGTGGACAGAATACTTATCATGATCGAGGAGTAGAAAGATAGTAGCTCCCAAGGATATCACTTTCACTTGACCCGCGCTCCAGCACTTAAGAGTCTGTTACCCATAACTTCGACCCCAACTGTACAGTATCCACCTGATGTTGGTATAATCCCAGTTGTCTAGCTGATCACCCTCCCCCACCATCCTGTCATACCTCCGCTCGCTTCTCCCGGCTACCTGGTCGAGTATAAGGGGCAGTTTTCGGGCTGCGAGTTCCGTGGTATTCGTGAGGCATTTCCTATAAGAAGTCTGACGGAGATAGTTGAGAGTATAGAGGCTTCGCATTGTTTGATTGCAGGCGCAGAAGTAGGCGAAGGGGAAGGCATATCGGACTGGCATCCCTTAGGTTATTGACGTAGCTCAGAGGGCAAAGACCTGCCGAATACCCAGACCTCTGCGGTCCCGCGGCAAGTCAAAAATCTCGCAAGAATTCAAGCATGATCCAGCTCTTTATGAAGCACGAGCACGAAGCAGCTGTGAGAGGGTCTTGAGCAGTTCAGACATTATCAAGCCTGTCGCGGGCTGGGGCATGTTGGACCATGTGGCAGCATACGGCGCCGATCACACTAGCGAGGATGATGGATCGTTGACCGAGATGATGACCGAGCATAACCCAACACAACCATCTCATCCCGCTGAAGCTGCATACCAGAGAAATGTAAGCTTAATCTCGTGAAGTTTCAAAGAAAGAACTAACTAGTTCAAGCAATTTTGGAACTTGAGATTTGAGGTGCAGAAGATCCAGCCTCCCTTTTACGAGCAAGCAAAAAAGGACATATCCTCTCAACTTACAGCTCTATATCAACTCGCCAAGTTCAACACCAATGCCAGCTGCAAAACCAAAATCCGCCAAGTACTTAAAGGGCTGTTGAAGAGGAGCTGTGCACTAAGGCACGACAAGCGCCGGCTTCTTCGAAGCCACTTTCTTCGCTGCTGCTGCTGCTTGCTTCTCCTTGGTATTCTGTCTGATCAGCTTCTTGGGATTCCGCAATGACTCCTCATAATCTTCGACCTTCAAGGGGACCCCAGCTTTGACTATGGTCTGTGCTATCCAGACCTTTTCTGGCTGGATAGGATCATATGCTAGCCTTACCCGCTTGCTTGGACTTGCTGAGCCTGCTGTGGTATTATTGGCAACATATGCCTCAACCTCATCGTCTTCAAGTAGAGGAGCGAGACTATCTCGCCTATAGTCACGAGTGATATCTTCTTCGGCTTCTATATCCAGACCCACGATGTCATTTGGATGGAAGATAACTCTTATTTCTGGCAGAGCATCGGTAGCGAAGTGTGCTCGTTTGCCGCAAATCGAACTCACTAGCTCCATCTCGTTCATAGCGGTGAGAATGGGATCATTATAGCCGGATGCCCGTCTGTCTCCTCGCAAACGTAGCTTATGAGCCAGTAGCACAGGCGCAAGTCCACGGATCAACTTCATTGCTCCTGCTTTGTACTTCCACCCGAATGCTTCCGCAACGAATTGTCGAAGGCCCACAATGTCAATTTCTCCTTCCCATGTGAGCTCGTCCCTAAGCTTGGCTACCCCGCGGGCATCAGAAACCACAGGATTTGTATAATATCCCAGTATATCCAGCTTGGGAAAGATTTCGGGTAGCTTCAGGCTCTTATGCTTAGACTTGAAATGCTTACTTTCATTCGTCTGAACCTCACAATTGAACCTTTCCCTCCACTTCGCATATCCTGCAGCATCTGTCCTTGATATACGACAAAGAGACTTTCCAAACCCAGCTCTTGCAGCTTCGCACGCTATTTTTGCTCCAAACCCCGTAACTCCGTTGGTGTCGTAATCTCCTCCGCTCAGCAAAGCAACCAAGATCATACCCTCAGGATCGAGCCCAGATTTACCTTGTTTGGTGGCTTGAGCATCGTATACGTTGACGTGTGTTGGAACCTTGCCCTTGGAACTCTCTGAGGACCAGTTTCGCAATGTTAGACCACATCCGAATACCAGAGTATCTACATCCTCGCTGAGGACTGCATCTGCAATGCCTTCACGCTGAAGTAGAGCGCACTCGGCCTCTGCTTCTCCGGGCGCAGTGTGGTAAGGGAAGCCAAAGTGATTAAGCAGCTGTTTGAACTTTATATCTAAGATAGACATTCCTCCAGGAGCTGTGTGTTTGTTCCGCTTCATAAGCGGCTTGTTGGCTCCATCGAAGATGAATAGGGGCTGAACAGAAACAGAGAGCAGTCGGAGAAGCCGGTAATATAATGTCTGTAATGCTGGACCTAAGGGCTCATTAGTATCTAATTCGATATCTATGTCCGTTTTCTACCTTGGGCTGCTCGAACTTGAAACAGCCATATTGAGGTATCAATAGCGATCCGCAGAGGCCTGCCAGTCTCTTCATATTTCTCGATGGCAAGTTTCACTAGAGCTACTCTTTTGCCAGGGCCAATTTCTTGGTACAGGCTTTCACTTGTCAGTCATGGGCTGGAACAAGAGGTGGGTTGATAGAATTACCCTGGTATTCCCATTTTTAGACGTATTTCAAAAAATATGATTGTTATAAGCAACTTAATGTACAGTAGAAGGCGAATGGTGTGTCTCGAACTTTTTAGTTAACTTTTTTAGTGGACTGCGGGGTAGGCAATGTGGCTTGTGTGGCTTGTAACATAGAGGCAGAATTTGGCTCTGACCTGCCATTCTTCCCTTCTCTCCCCCACCCTACCATTGTCAGCACGTTTGTGTCAGCCATGAGGATGGCGCCGCAACTAGATGCTTCACAGAATATTTTGATCGAAACTTTGCTAAAGGAAGGGTTTGAAAATAAGCTAATATCCTCAGAAGCTTTGTGCAACGTGCGCGTCGTCCAGAGAAATCCGCCGAAGGAGACAGGAGTTCGAAATGCCCACCTCCAGAACAAACCGTGTCGGCCGTCGTAGCTATATTATATGACCCGTGGAAAATTCCTCTGTGACGAGTTATATTAATCGAATAGCCTGATCTTTATCGATGCGAGATAGCAGATCTCTTCTATCGAAGGTTTCGTAAAAGGCCATCAGACGTATCGATCGGCCGGACTCTGCGATCAATAGGCTGGACGAGATAACGATCCATCGCATCGCAGTACAACGGGATGCTGACCTTCGAGATCACTATCTATATGGCATCAACAGCCCCTCCAAGACATGACAAGGCATAACGAGAGGATCCACAATGACGGCAGACATATGATAGCGAGCACACCGGCTGGTACAACAGTGCGGCAACAGTCATCTCAAGGCATGATGGGCGGGCACAATGGCGAGACCAGCCATCGCAAGCAAGCTTTCGCGAGCTCAGCGCCAATATCCATGAAGTTTGCACCAATCCGATCTGTGAGGGGCGCAGGGTAAGCTGGCTACGCGCCTGCCTTTGTATCGTACTTGAATTAAATTAGGCAGCAGTAGCCTTAATATTAAAATTTTAAGAATTCATGAAAATGAATATACATTTATTTAACTGCCTTTAATATTAATGGCTGTTTATCGAATCCGAAAATGCCCCTCTGCGCGACATGTCACAATGTAGACATTCTTAACCTCCTTAACATCTGCCTTTCGCAATATCGAGACAAACAACAAGCTTTATCTGACGGCGAGACCTATGATAACAGTCTCAACAACTATGAGGGATCCGAAATCAAACACCATAGTGACATTTTCGAGATTAAGAAATCAAGCAAAGACTGCAATCTTTGCGATATTATATATTAAGCCTTTAAGAGAACCAATGTTCAAGATAAAGTTGCAAGAGGGTTGCAGATTATGTTTCGTGCATTTGCAGCAAGATTGAAGCATGTTATAATATAGTGCCAAGGAAGGATTGATTAAATTATGCGGCCTAGACGTGTATATGGATGAGGCTGATGGTGAGTATTACCCTAATAGCAGTAATGGAACTAATTTTTCTCTGCAGTCGAAGAGCTTTTCCGAGTTGCTCAAATAAAAGAGGACAATTCGCCGCCTATTTTAAAGATAATAGAAGGACCCTGCTTCCCAAAGATCGTTTGAAATTGCCTCCCGCTAGTTAAAGAACTGTGTAGAGAGCCATACCTTTGCAGGCCTACTGTTTAGTTCTAGAAACCGCCAGACGGCTGATTCACGTCGGCAATAAATCTCAGGATCCTTTTCTGTTGAAACCTTCCCCGATCTCCAACACGTAGAATGGCTTACGCTAAGCTACTGCTGGGGAGGAGAGCCTTCGATGAAACTTACCAATGACACTATAAATGCGTTAAAGAATGGAATCCCTTTGGACGATTTCGATGCTACAATTCATGACGCCGTACTGGTCACTAGAGCTTTAGAATATCGTACATTTAATTAATGCACTTTACATCCTCTAAGATCACAACGAATAGAGCGAAGAGGCTTCTAAATGAATGAAATCTATGGAGATTAAAAGTAACTCTTATTATTACTAGCTCAGATTCTATAAAGAATAGATTTCTAAAGGAACGCGATCTTAACTACATTCTGTTATATATTCCATCGACCCAGCGGAAGATCATAGAGTAAAATTATTCGTATCACCAGAATGGACGATAGTAACGCAATATAATAAGCCCTGGAGTAACCGAGGATAGACAATGTAAGAAGGACTACTTCCTAATCGCTTACTACACTACACAGCTTCACAAATTATTTGAAATGCTGTGAGGAGCAGATATTCGAAAGGGGTGTAGTAGAGCGTGTCGAAGATAGAATATCTGAAACCTTAAACTACTCAATTATGGCGACATTATATTTAGATCTGGATTTCTTTGGCAATTACTTACATTCCTAAAATTTAAAGGATTTAAAGCCTATTTACTTATTAGCTTAGATTATCTATTAATGTCACACTCAGACACATTTCGTTTATAGTACGACGTAATAAAGGAATATACTCAGAGAAAGTTTACGAAGATCAGCGATCGTCTCGTGGCAATCTCGAGCCTGGCTAGAATATATGGCGACATGATTCGAAACCCTACATACGTGGCTAGGCTGTGGAAAGAGGACCTCATTCGGGGGCTTTTATGGCATATTAAAGGTGTAACACTTATTCCTAGAGGTTCTGTAGACGATGTCTTAAATTCCTATAAGGCTTTTCCATCCTGGAGCTGGGCCAGCGTTAGATATGAGGCTGTTAAAAATGACTTAAAGACTAATAATAGTCTCTGTACTTTGTTAGAAATCGAGGATACACAGATCGATTTTATTAATCCATAAGATTCGTTTAGTGCTGTGAAGAGTGGCAGTGTCACTATAGCTAGTCCTTTAAGGAGACTACTAAGGCTTTACAATAAGGAATGGAGATCGCAAAAAGCATCGATGTTAAAACTTAAGCGCTATATTTCCAGAATCATTAACGAGGAGAACTAAGGAAGTGTTGCTCACAAATACTCTTCTCTACTCGGTGGTTATTTTAATATTCTATAAATGCTTAGAGGTACAGGTTTACTGCATCTACTTGTGCTAGAAGCTATAAGTAATATTTTAAATAGCATCAATGTATATCGTCGAGCTGGGATACTCAAGCTCCGGTATATTGATCGTTTATGTTACGCATTGCCTAAGCTTATTGCTATAATAAAAAAGATGGAAACTTTAATTACTACGCGGCTCGGTCTACGCAAAGAGCTACGCACGGTGCTAATGCCTCTTAATGCTGTATTTATGGAGGTAGAGAGGGAGGACTGGGTGAAGGAAACAGTGATGATAATCTAAGCGAGGGCTGAAACTCTCTTAAATCCGTGGCTTTGTTTATGAACTTTGGCAGTTCCGCAGGAATGCAACTGAATGGAATAAGGCTAGTTAGATGCTACTAAAGCCCCCCTCTATTACCACCATTAAATTAGTTATCTTTAAGATCTTAATATTCTTTGAAAATACGACTCATTCGGCTGCTGGACAGGCTCTGGGGGTCCAGCCTCGAGTGAACCATTTGCTCTTCTGAAATGTCGATTCCCAGGACGACTCGTGAGACTTTCCGTCTATGTGAAAGGTAGGTCTGGAAAAATCTAATAGATAGACGTAGCATCTAGTCGCTTTCTAGTACCAGCGAAGAATAAAGGTAATAGCCTCTGCGAACTCGCTGCTATTTAATTAAGTTAAATATCGATTAAGAGCTAGCAGGGCTTTATGATTCCAGGAATCATAAAACCCCTGTCTACTCTTGTGAAAAGAACAGGAACTAAGCAGAACCGCACATCGTGAGGACAAGTGGCGCTATAAAAGGGCTTATAGATCTCAGACTACCTTTGGATCCAAGGGTCCAAATCTGGCTCCCACCACTGGGTATTTGAGAAAGGATGGGTCAGGGTAAATGATACTACACCACCACACCTCCACTTGAATTCAAGTGGGGTGATTCAGGCCTTCCATTGCCCAATTAAGCGTTTCCTTTGGCTAAGATTTTAAGAGGTTTGAGGGTTCAAATGCGCCCCCCCACCACTTTGCCTTGGAGGGGATCATTTAGGCCCCTCATTGTGCAATCAAACCATGAGCTCAAAATCGGCTCCTACTCCCCTGCGGGCCACTAATACGAGAGTCCTCATAAACAATCATCAGAACAGATAAAACACGATTCTTCAATGCCTCAAGCTTAATGCTCGAAGTGCATCAAGACTAACCTGAACAGATCACTTTTTGGCATCAATGGATAGTGTAAACGTTAAGCGAAATGACGAGAGGAAAAGAAGAAAGAGAAAGAACGAGGGGATAAACAGGAGGAAGGAAACCTTGATTAAGAAAGCCTATGAATTAGGGGAATGCGATGGTATCGATATAGCTCTGATTATTTGCAAGCATAGCCGATACACTACATATAGCTCCCAGGGTTACGCATCACGGCCACCGTCTATGGCAGAGATAGTAAGTAAAGCGATTGCTTGCTTGAAATACACGCCAGTGCTGATAGTCATGTAGCAAACTGCCTATCCTCTCCCAAAAAATTTGCTGCCGGAAGACGTCGAGAAGCGCCTTTCTAAACAAACAAGAGAAAATAGATTGTCGAGAAAGAATAACGTGGAAGATGACTGCCCTATTTTCAAATGCATAGACAATCAGAAATAGTCCGAAAAGGAAACTAAAACTATAGATGTGGACGAAGCTCGGCGTCCTCTTCTCGGATTTGATACTACCTGCTGCAGCAAAGGTAATCCGCTGTCGACGTATAGACAGCAGCACCTGTAGATCATGCATAATATAGAACCCATACTTCTTCGTCCATATGCACTTCCCGCTGTTGTATTCGTCAATGTCGGCGAGGATTGATCGTAGATATATTCGCTTTGAGAACCAAGTCAGGTCGTTCTTGGCTTTTCACCCTATAGGCATTTGGTCTAGTATTCTGCTATTAGCTGGGTCTGTCGTACGCAAAGTGATAATTATCGACACCAGGATAAAACTCACAAATATCGTCGCTTTCGCTGGTCTTGGTTGTGGAGTCGCTGTTCTGCTTCTCGAAGTCTTCAATTGCTTGAGCGGCTTTGACGAATCTCTTTACGAGCTGCCCCTCCTTTCTTCATTGTCCTCCTAGGGAATCGCTTTAGCTCTTATCTTCCCGGTAGCCAGTCTCTCTTTTAGGCGGAGAGAAAGATATAGAGCGCAAAGATTGAGAGGAGAGACGTCGTCTATAGCAACTTCGTCGAGAGGCACCAATGTCGTAGCTCCGGGCGAAGAGCTGAGTATGCCAAATCTGGCAAGATCTTACTTAGGTCACACACTACTTGCTCTGTATTAGCATAGCGTTCCGACCAGCAGCGTCTAATAACCTCGCCTAACCTCGGTGGTGAAAGCTGTTGTAGATTTGGGTATGTGTGGCTGCGAAACAACGCAGCGATTTCTTTGTCTGATTTCCCTTTGTAAAGCGTTTTCCCGGTGCTGATTTCGTACAAAGCCGTACTTAACGCGAATATATTATTCTTAACATCAGGTTTCTCGCCAGCCTTGGTCGTGGTCTGGCATATCGCGGCTTAGGAAACTCGAGAATCTCGCTGCCATTGATGCTGGATCCGCCAAAGTCGCACAGCGCAAGAGTGCTATTGTCTTGGACGAGAAAATTATGGCAGCCCACATCGCCGTGAATAACGGTTTTCGAATGAATGTATGCTACTGCTTCTGCTGCTTGTAAGAGCCATCTCAATAATTAGGTCAGCATATAATATTGTATATAAATATAAAAGTTACTGACTTAAGTCTCCTTTGTATCCAACAAGGGGTATTGAGGCTCTTCTCAATGTTCCTGCCTCTAGGAACTGCAGCAGCAGCACAGGCGTGGTTTGTCCTCCGGAGAGAAAGACTGCTTGCCGGTGGTGTTTAGAATAAGATGATGCTCGCCGAGTCGTTCGTATATCCTTAGTTCGATGCGTATATGGTGTGATGCCTCGTCGAACGGAACCTTGACAGTAAGGCTGGTTCTAGCAATTCTGCTGACGCATGCGAAGGTCCCATACCCGATAGCAGGGTCAATTTGATTAGGCCTGATTTGATTAAGGTCGACTGCAACGCAATTCATGATTACACGGAGTAATGGAATTGTTAGGAATGAGTAAAGACGGTAGAAGTTTGTGGCTGAAGCATAAGCAACACTAGAATGTTTAATTCGGCTGACTAAGACTCGTACATTGACCCCGCAGAGCCTCAACAGCCTCGGCTGTCAGATGGACAAGCTCCACATTAGCGTTCACCTTTGTCGAGCCTTTCCCTACAAGTCGGACACATTTCATCTTGAACGGATTTCGAACTCGACCCATACCATATGGTGGGTTCCATTGAACCGCTTCGTCGCAAAATCCTTCCTCGTCCTTTGCTCGATTGCAGCTAACCTTAGTTCTTGTAGCTTATCTATCTCAGCGATTATTATTGGCCATCTCTTCTTCTTTTCCGTGATATGCGGACCGTCGCTGAAATAATAGTCTCTATAGAGGACTGGGCTCATCGAATAAACGCATATTGCGAGGTCTGGAAGCTTTAACATTAACATGTTACGTGAAGAAGGAAAATAAGAGCTTACTTTGTAATTGAGTGAATTTTCAGTGACCTCCCTCCCTATAAATATTTCCTTTTAGAATAGGAAAAAAAGTCGCAGAATTCTTGGATTATATAGAGTTTTAATTAATAGACTATTCCCTCCTTTCGTGAAGAGATACATTACATATATTAGCTGCTATATATCTTGCGCGTGAGCCCGATGCCTGCTATGAAACCGGGCGAGTAGGGCGTGTCAATATATGCCTGACTGGGGCGGTGGTAGGTCGTCCAACTAATGATGCCTCGGGCCGTTCCCCGCTTTTAATTACAAGGCAGTGAGGGGATTCGGTGACGAGAACCGTGACAGGATACGCTGGCAAAGCACCAACAGTGGAAGCTCAGAACAGCAGACACCGCGGAGGATTAATTCACATATGATTTCCATTGGTGGAATTTCAGTGATGGCTCGAGGCTTGTACATGATGCACGGTTAAGAGCAAATGGGCAAAGTTCCTTGCCCTGCTTGCGAGAAGTGACAAACCATTAACATTCTCTGGGGCATTACGTCTTGATGGTTACCATCTAGAGCCAAGGACTAGAGTAAGCTAAACTTGTTGTTTACATCTGCTGGCTGACTTGCTTCTGGGTGCGGTTTTTGGGGAATTGAGGCGGTATCCTGTTTATTCAGTAGGTATTACTATTTTACTTACTCAACCTGAGACACCAACCTTAAGTCAGTCAATTCGCTTCATCGACATCTGAACAAGATGTTGGGCAAGTTGGCCACCCTCCCCAACCAGCGATAGGAAATCGGGACAGTGGATGAGATTTTCGGCCTCGGATACCGCATAAAGCATTACTAAGGATCTCAAATCGTCCACGCCATCGACAAAATCTGGTGTGTGATTATTGGAGAAGGTGTATCGCAGGAGCGCTACAATGTCTGGTCGCCGGACTGCATATTCCTGTCTGGCGATATCAGCGTAGTGGAGCTAGTTAGGGCGCGAATGCCGATGCCGCGGGAGGGACCGATCCAGCCCAGCTGAAGCCCCTTCAAGAGCACCTGCTGCCATCTTGGCCCTAGCCACTGAACCACTCGCAATGGCCACTGTCTGTCTTGTACTCCCACATCCTTTCCCGGTGGCTTGACAACGAGACCCTTCAAAGACATTGAATTCTCAGGCGATCATGACTTGCACTCTTACTCTGTTTCATCATCAGTCGAACCTGAACTGATGTATAAGTTTATCCCGTGACTTCCTCCCCTTGAAATGCTGGCCCTTGTAAGACAGGGCATTCTAAGACTCTGTTTCTGCTTGAGCTGTTTTAGGGCTTCGAGGGTGGATGTGGAAAGGTAGAAGTCATGGCCGCGTTCGCAGCGTGCGATCTGACCGTGGTTCAGTGGTGTGGAATAGTAGAGCCAATGCTTAAACCCCTCCTAGTTTTTGCCTAGTGCTACGTCGCGGTGCTTGATCATGGACTCCAACTAGAATACAACACTGAAATCGTCATCCGCTGCGTCAATCCTCTCCTCGGCCTTCGCCTCCTGATTCTGGCGCTCTTCCTCATCCGCAGACCCAAGCTGGTCGAGCGGACTTGAAGTGCGTTTCCGCTTCCTTGTTTTCCGCTTCGACTTCGCACTGTGGCCTCTGCTCCCTTGCGATGGTTCCCGCGACTCTTGCATCTCCTCAGCCGTGTTGAGAAGTTGCGCAAGTTTTCGTATGATATAGTAACGTCTGTCGAGTCTCCAAATTGCCTGTTTGACGATAATTCATCGGTAGCGAAGTCATCGAGGCTGAGACGAAGGACGTTGGTTGAATTATCGAAAGACCCGTCACCGGCCCGAAATGCCTTTCCAAGGTTAGCTTCAACTCCTATCCATACAGAAGATGACATACCTGGGATGTAACTCTTGCTTCTGCCTCGAGGATTTCCAGTTCCTCTCCATCTTCACGGATGTACCGAGGTCGCCAAACGGACAACGTTGCCTCCTTGGTGTTGCTGTACTTGATGTCGATACCAATGACCACTTTGATATCCCCATTTGAGTACTGAATATAATCCCACGCAAGCTTTTTCAGATCTTTCCCATCTTGTGAATAGGACACTTCTAGAACAACGCCCGGATACTCCGCATCTCGATGCTGGAACTGTGCATCGGGTTCGCGCCGGTGAACAACTCTTGTGCCTCCATCTGGGTTATCCTCCTTCAGGAATATTCGAGCGCACCCTCCATTGGCTATCCGAGCAGCATACTCCGCAGATGAGTCTCCGCGGTGGCTGATACCCTCGAGTTGTTTGCTGATCTCATCTGCGACAGAGGCGGTAAAGAAATCGTGGACCGGTGTCGGCATGCGAACCGAGAAAAGCATGGATATGGGATGTAGTCAAATCTTGGCTGTTAGTGACAATTATGATGGCCTTCTGGAAGAAGCAGCGTACCTGAGCTTGTTCTCAACGTGACTGAGGAGCACTGGATATTGCTTCAATTGCTCAAGAAAACGCTCGTAGTGTGTTGGCTTCAGTGGAATTGGTGTCCAGGGGTCTATCGAGCAATGGTTTTGGTGCTGTCTGAGTATCTGGAAGGCAGAAGCCACAGCAGACCTCTCGCTCCCATGGGAGAGCCGCTCTTCGGTGGTTGGAGGAGTCAATGGAAGCTGGATCTGCTTGTCCGGTGGTGTTGCTCTGTTCGACGTAAAGCTGGCAGGCTCGGTTCTTCCGTGAATCTGTAATGGAGCGGCCATTTCCACAAGTGATGTACGACGATAAACAGTGGATGTGATACAATATGCAGGTTGCCGGACTCAAATGGTTGCCTAATCAACCAAACTCGCCACTCCTGAAGCGGAATTTTTATCTTCCAGCGCTCATGACACGTGATTGCAGCCTTGCGTCAGCCACAGCAACATTTTGGACGCCAGAAATCGTAATCTAAGGGAGTTGAACTCAGTCTAGACGGAGAAAAACGGAGAAATTGAAGTTGTTGGAAGCAGCTCATCAGCCAACTGTACGTATCTTGTAGGCTCCCTCTCTTGTTGTTTGGTGTTGGGTTCTGCCCCTCCAAGATACGCGAAAAATTAAGTTCGCATGATAGCTACGCCAGCCATGCTTGTGCACACCGTATACGGTGCCGTTAATCTGGTTGGGACGGTACCGTGGGCGTTACTATGAAGAGCACGATACTGTAAGTTGAACGGTACCGTACATGGCTGTGAGAAGTGCCTCGGGGAGATGAAAACCATCAATATCCTGCAGGGCATTGCTTCATTTCCCAAACAAAGAAATTACAGGCGACCAGAGAGGTAGCTGGCACTTCCACTCTGCTCAATATCTACCTACTGATTCCCCACAAGGATAATCACGAGTGGGAAAGTAGATCATCCCCTTCTTGTTTTTGATGGTTGCGATCTCGGTAATCCTACCCAACACCCTCCACTTAAAAGGTGAGTGCAACTCAGATGACGCATAGCCATCTAGACAATGAGGGTAACCCTCCGCTTGAAGTCACTTAGACGATGCATAACCGTCTAGACATTGAGGGCCTTGACCCAGATGATGAGGGTCGTCTGGAGGATAGTAGGTTCACATGTGGCTCTAGTCGCCTTGGCGTTGAAAGGACCAATTCAGGCTCCTCCATGTCGGACTATAAGTTCACAGTCGTAGCCACCAGTGCAGCACCCGTCACAGCTGACAGCGTTAAACATTAAGCGTGAAGACTCTTATGGATACTACAAAGGGTAAACTTGACGGCGAGCGGCGGAGAAGAAAGAGAGAGAATGAGGGAATAAATGGGAGGAAGGACACATTGGTTAAGAAAGCCTTTAAATTGGGGGAATTCGATGGTGTCGACGTAGCCTAGATCATCTGTAAGTGTGGCCGATATACTACGTACAGATCCAAGAATTATATATCATGGCAGCCGTCGTTCGCAGAGATAGTAAGTGGAGTGGTTGCTTGTCTGAGATACACGGCAATGTTGATACGTTTTAGCAAAATACCTATCCACTTCCTAAAAACATACTACCCGAAGACATGGAGAATCGCCGTTCCAGACAAGCGGGAGAGTGCCCGCAGAAGATCAACTAAGAATTAGCTAGACTCTCTCTAGAGGATCGGTTCGAGACATGATAGTGGAGGTGCCGGTGGTGGATGTGGACGAGAATTTTCTGAATGGCGTTTGCCAGTGGCTATTGACGCTAAACCAGCTGACTCATTTTCATGGGCTGAAAGCACGTGATTTGACAAACTCGCGCCCAAGTGGGGCTCGGATCGAAGGTTATGAACCGCCAGCCCGCTCGATGTCGCCGATTCTCGTAATTACCATCACTATCCGCATCGAAACGATTGACGTGATGGCAGAACCGATAAGCCTGGCTTCTGGACTACTGGCATTAGCTGGCTTCGCCTTCCAAGCTAGCATCACACTCTACCAAACGGTCCAGAGTTTCAAATTCCATCCCAAACAGTTACGCGATCTCAAAGAAGAGCTGGAGGCCTTGAGCGGGGTTCTGGGCTCGCTCACCGAGACAGTCAGTGCTACTACCGACGTGGACCTTTCTGCTCTCGATCTTCCCTTGCTACGATGCGGCAATGCGTGCAAAGAGTTCGGGCAAGAAATCATGAGTTGTTCGTCCCGGTCCGGGACGAACAGGACGAGCTTTCGAGACTGGGCGAAGTTAAGGTACATGTGAGACAACATCGATGGTTTCAGGCAACTACTGGCTGGATACAAGTCTACTATTATCATCGCGCTCACAGACGCAAATCTGTAAGCCTATGTGTATCCTGCTCAATGGAGTAGTTCTAAATTTCTCTAGTCGCAAATCCTCCACTTCCGCCGAAAGTCTCGGAATCTATCAAGACTTGTTGAAGTCCGCCACTGATGACCTCGAGGCTCACCTGCAAAACATCGACGAGAAACTCGAGACTAAATTCTCCCGCACCGTGGCAGAGGACCCCGCTGATTTGGCGGAATTACGACTCATAAGAGAGGAACGGATGAGCGCTCAGAAGTGTCTTCAAATTTGTGCCCAGCTGTCCGACCACATTGATCAGATCCAGCTCGGACACGAGGAGCCTCCTACCTTACCCGAGAGATTTACTATCGTGGGCCTGCAGGAATGCAAGAATAGTCTTAGTATTATGACTGCGACGTTGGAGGGTTATATGAAATCTCGAATCCATCAATTGGTCACAAAGTCGAAGACAGCACTAATATCTGAGGAAGATCTTGCAGATCTGTTAAGACTGCAAGAGGAGTGGGAGACCACTTGCCAAAGCAGAGAAATCTACTCCAAACAGAAATACACCTGAAGGAAAATATCAGCGTTATTGATAACTATGCTACAGGCGACGCCGTATAATTCATGGTATCAACTGACGGCAATATCCTCCGCGGGACAAACCGAGGGCTTGGGTGGAGAACAAGGCAGGTCGGAGGCTACCTCAGTGATCTCTCGGTTCAGCAGTTATCACGGGATATGTCAAGTATCCGTTTGGAGCATGGTGGAAACGAGGGCAGTCCGTCAGGCAATACCATGCCTGTTCCTAACGACGGCGTAGAAGGCACGAAAAATTCAGAATTCAAGAAGCGGTGGGGACCTGGATTGAGGCTTACACCCAAGAGCACGGCGGACATAAGCATACCTTCTGAGCTGTCAGCAGCGGGCAAGCTCAGCGGTACACCGAAATGACAACGGGGCAGGGTGGCGGTCGATTGATTTCTCCCACTTTGGGGTTCTCTTACTAGTAGTACATGTATTTCTTGATGTGGTTCCCAGGACCGAGTCTTCTGCTAACAAGAATCCGACCTCGAGACCAAACCTACGTGTCCTAGCTTAACGAAGCCACAATAGCTAGAAAGGAGGTTCTAGAGTGACATGTTTTAAAATGAATTGCCTAGTTGAGTATACAGGAACGGGAGTTAGAGTAGTAGGGAATAAAGCTTGACATTTGGAGACTCGCTTTTAATATTTCCCCGCCTATAACCTCTGTGAAGTAGATGGCGACCTATGGATGGCGGAGGCGGCTCTATGGTCCATGACTGGCGGTTGTAGGTAGTGACTCCTCAGATCTGCAGAATTGATTGGTCTGCTTGTTTGGCCGCGAATTACCGGGCGCTTAAGAGCTGACTCGCCGGAACGGTGAGCGCATGCTGTACCTTTCAACATCCGTCAGCCATCTCAACGTCGTTGTGCCTTGAATGTAAGCTTGATTTAAGAATGGCAGATCCACTGAGCGCTGCTTCGGGAATCTTGACTTTAACGATTTTTGCCTTTAAGCTAGTTAAGTGCTGTATAAGACTGTCGCAAGCTTTAACACAACAAAGGACGATACGAGAGCTCAAAGAAGAGTTGGAAGCCCTGGCCGGAGCATTAGAGGCGCTGTAGGAGACGGTTACTAACGCGAATGTTGACCTGACGATACTACGACTCCCCCTCCAACGATGTGGCAAGGCTTGTGAGGACTTTGAAGCGCTGATTGTTAAATGCACAGCGCATTCCGGTGGATTTAAGACAAGTTTTCGTGACTGGGCAAAGCTGAAGTATATCGGGGATGACATCGTTGGATTTAAGAACATAATAGCGGGTTATAAATCCACGATTATGATTGCGCTCGGCGATGCGAACATGTAAGTTTAGTACCATTTACTAGGGGATTTCTTAGGTCAACTAACGCATCCCACAGGCGCACGTCTGCTGTGACCATAAGCGTCCTCAAAGAATACAAGGACTTGATTACGAATACGACTATTGACTTGGAAGAGCACCTCCAGGAAATTAACGACAGACTACGGACCTTTGTTCCATAGGGTTCGACACTCTCTGTTGAGAGTGCGGTAGAGAAGTGGCAAATACAAGAGGAGAGAGACAGCACTTAAGAATGCCTGAAGATCTGCGCCCAGGTCTCTTCACACATAGATCAACTTCAGCCAACCGTCTTCGAAAACATCTCAACATTGCCAGGTGCTTATCAGATGCCTACTGCGAAGCTTGACGGCCATACTTGGCGAGACTCTTCACCGCTGACACGTTCAAGACCTGTAGAGCAAAACTTTCTGACACAACTACTAAACTCGAAGATCATCTCCAGGACATTGATAGGCGATTACGAAACCTCGCTATGCCGGGAGCTCGAGGCTCTGACGTGTAGGAGTCTGAGCAGGAAAAGATAAAAGAAGAACTCGACAGTATTAAGTAGTGCCTAGCCATCTGCGCCTAAGTATTTACGCAAGCGGACAAAGAGCGCGTGAATGTCTTCGAGGATATTTTCACGGCTGATGATGGTCATTAGGTGTTAGTCTCAACGATTGGGGACTTGATTTCCGCCAGGCGTGTCACTGCTGGAGTTAGATCCCGGCAGTGGCTAGGTCAGATGTCCGATGAAACTCTACAGCAGCTCTCGCACAGTCACGGTAGTGTGGCTGCGACGAGGCCGGAAGAGTCGCAGGCCGAACCAAGTGATTAGTTTGAGGGGCGGTATGGAGCGGGACTTGTACTTAATTTAGCTGTCGCGAAAGAGTAGTAGAGATGGATTGACTAAGGAGGGAATTATTCCCGGACGGTCCTTACCATAAAGCGCTTTTAAGAAGTAGAGAATGTAGGCCCTCCATACCCCGGAAGTCAAAGTGGCGATCAACTTCTTCCTTCGCCTATCTACCCCCTTTCTTCTTTCTCTCGTCCTCAGATAAGAGGGAAGCTTGTAGTGTCGCCAGTTAGATTTATTACATGTGATGTTGCGTTCAATCCTTGCCCTAGCTGCAATCACACCTCTCGTCGTTGTGCCCTCGTCTAATCAATTAATCACATGCAATCGCTCCTCTTTGGGAGCCAATTCGAGCTTTGGTATTGCTAGCTAGAAATTTGGCCTTAGCTCCTCTTCAGCACTGCAAGCCCTGCCAACAATTCGTGTGTCAGGGTCACTTGCACATCTTTCGGCTACGTTAGTGGCTTGCGTCTTCAGGGGGAGAAGTGCAACGAGTTGCCGGCCAATATCTTCGACAACGTATCAGCTGGGGAAGCATCCCGTCAAGTAATCGTATCAACAACTGGGGTTCGCATATCAGCTACGACGGTCACAACTAGAGCTGGAGCAATGCAATGTCTCGGGCGGCTTTCCGATGTCAGTATATCCCAGATCTCACGAGACCATACGGCTGCAAGCATATCTCAGCAGGAGGCTGAAGGAGGTCGGGGTCAGGCGGTAGTCAAGCTCGAAGGCACTTTTGGTGCAGGAAAGACGCTCTAGCGGTTGCGGAGGAACGAGTTCTGCGTAAATTCAAGGCATTTTAAATCGTAGAACTTGCTGGAGGCAAGGGTAGCATTGTTGGTCGGTCATTATAGCTGTGGTCAAGGCACTCGTACTTGTTATTGCTGGAGGAAGGAATCTGGTTGTTCATTCGTAACTATGTCCTAGGCCGCTTGCCACCACTCCACTCGCCTTCTGACCTTTCAGTCCCATAACTTTCCCAACCCCTTGTTGAGCTGCGTACACTCTCTCTCGATCCTGTAACAGCCTCTTTAAGGTACTATTACCTATACGGCCAATCCATTGCATCGCTCCAGCTTCAACTGTGACTCTTCCTGCCGAAAGAACGTGGTCTTCCTGTACTTAGCTTCCTGAGCTCTCCTTTTTTCCTTGTGATTAATCAAATTTATGAGTCTTAGACCTTGTTCGAGCTCTTCCCTTAATAGTTTCGGCTGTGTTCAGCTGTTGAAGGTAATGACGTGGAGCCAGTATAGCAATCCCGGTGCAAGCCATTAAAGCTTTTGCTCCTCTCCTAGCCGTACGTATGGCACCTTCCGGCGCCTAAGCTCCTTGGGTTGAGTTACCCTACAGAGCTAGCAAGCTGCCTCCGTCTTGTGCACACGAATCGGATTTCTGCCATGCTTCCACATCATGAACGAACGTTGTGCACGATGCTGTACATATAGTAGGACTCACGCCACTCTCTCGGCTCTATGACTACTGCTGCTGTGCTAGATCGAACAAAGATGGGACGATCGACTCATGTTTTGACAAAGTGGGAAAGCGGATAGGTTGCGGCCGGGCAAACCAGCGGGGTCTTAAAGGAGTGTATCTGTCTGCAATGCTCGATCAATAGGGCCTTCTCTGATCAGGCGATTCGGCATCGTGAGATCACTTATATACCCTTACTCAAGAGCTTTGCCTTTCAGAATAACTATGTCACCGGAATTCTCCGTCGTCTTCGTCCTCGGTAAGTTCCTTTTATGGTCCCTTGCTGGGTATATTAGGTCTCAAGATTCCAACTCTCACGGGTCCCCTTAGAGCGGGCAAAAGTATTCGGAGCGCTTTTCTCACAAGGAATTTTCCCGTGTAACACATCTCGGTCGGCAATCTCCTACGGCGCATCAAGAAAGAGTCTAAAACCTGAAAACAGAATGCTACGCAACGTCACTATGACGACTAATTTTATTTTGAATTATGTCGTTAACCTTTTGAATAACGTCGGGAGTAAAGAGGAGCTTCCAGAACGAGGTTCAGAGCTACAAGAGGAGCTAATGGGCTTCTATCAAGTCCTCGAAAGCTTCGATGCTATGCTTGATGGAATCCCTGACGTTCAGGCGTATTTTGTCAATTGCTGCGACTTCTGTATACAGCTACACACAGAGGATGACTGGAAATCAGACGAGGTCAAGGCGAGAATCCCTACCGCCATCCATATCCTCAGAATATGTAGAATGGCTCTATTCATTGAATTCTTCTGGAGGATGTTGTAAGCATACTTTGCCCTAATTTTATAACCAAACTGACTCCGCGATTAAGGCATAACACTGTTGCTACCCCCAAGATTTCACTTGGTTTCACGCAAGCAATCCAAAGCATACTGGCAGCCTTGATAACATCAACAAATTCGAGAAAGCGGATATTCCTATCCAATAACCTACCCGCTCACTCATTTCTTATTATAAAGAAATGACGAGTTATAATTTTAGCCTCAAAACTATGGACGAAATCACTGCGAGCGAAGAGTCCCAGATGATTATTTGTTCACCCGAAGAAGTCTTTTCAGCGACGGATCTTCACATATTTGAACAACACATCAAGGAAATCGTAATTCGTCGCAAGTCTGCGATAACCTCCGGGGCTCAGCCCATTGAGTTTACACTCAGACTTACGGTATTTCTTAAAGAACTTTCGGCTCAAGAGAATTCCGTTATACAGCTAGAACGCTTATTCATTTTTACGGATATGGAGCTTCTAAAACCTGATTCGGTATTCTCTCTTTTCGGGGTTTATCTCACCAATGGTACGAGTACCTCCTCGCACCTGACATCGCTATCGGGATTACTAATTAAAGCAGATCCCACCGTAAAGGACTTGGCAGGCTCATTGTCTTTGCCTATCACGGTAGTGGACGGAAGCGAAATCATCGAACGGATAGAGAATAATGATATATCAGAATGTGCGATATGTTTACGGGAGCCGGCTGCAGGGGAAAAGATTTCGGTGCTTTTCTGCAAACACTGGTTCCACCAGGAGTGCATTTCTTCGTGGTTTCAGATTCAGATGAATAAACATTGTCCGCTGTGTAGGAGGAATAGTTAAATGTCCGTCGAAAGAAGGCTTTTCTGAGCTTCGAACCTTCAGTATTAAGATGACGTCCTTTATTTTGGGTATGATTGAAAGGGCAACCACTAGCGCCACGCTAAACATTTAAGCTTTCTGCTAGCCTATGTAAAACAAAATCACGTGCTTGTCTCTAAGCATCCATTCGTCTAATAAATTCCAAGTACGATGAGATCGAGTGCTGTACAGTCTTTATTCTCAAAAAGCCAGGATCTTTAGCCTCCGTACAGGGATTCAACGTCCCTCCGTGCGTGCCGAGAAACAGTTGCACATTGGAAGAAGAAGTGATAGTAGCATGCTTGAGCTAGGCTACCTCCACAGGTATATGTTACGTGTGGGCACGTGACTATAACTCAGGGACCCGGATTGCCCGAACAACAAAAACCAGAGATACGGAAGGGGGTTGACAGTGGGTCTCGTCCACGGGTGTAGGGCGGTAAGGCAATGTGCTCCATAGAATAGTATTGATTATTCCCTAGAAATTTCCTGGATTGGTGAGGCCAGGGCTGGATGAGACCTATTGTCAACCCCTTTCCGGACTTCAAGCATCCCAATTTTTAAACTAATTAATAAGTCTATGAAAATAAAAGTTCCGAATCAACCAGGGGTTCTTCCTCACCACCTTATTCCCCCGACCCTTCTAGAACCCCTTTCCAAACTCATTCCTTCACAGGCGGTGGAGGGGAACTGAAGAAAACGCGAAAAAACTAAAAAGGAACTCTTTGAACGTAAACTTTAGAGAGGGGAGAAGAGTATAACGAGCATTCGCAGCGAAGCATCAAGTGCGATGCTATTTCGGATCAGGATCAACGCCGAGCAAGAAATATAAATCAATTACATTAAATGCAGAGGAACTCTTTCCATTAAGTCTTATAGAGAGATGTTATTTATTATAACCGTCGCTACTGTATGATTATACGGATTCCTTCTCTTCGCCATCGTGATATAACACAGGATACACTCTGTAAGGAAATGGGATGCCTCACAACGTTTTATACATAGACCAAGTTGAAAAGATCATCTCCTAGCCCTCTAATACGTGATGGTATCATTGCTTCATTATTAAATCCCAAAGACGTTACATTCTCGTTACTCGATTGTTGTCAGTTAGTGGTGGTGATACCATCAGAAAATTGACCCCCTACAGAAACAGGGGTAATTAACCACCTACAACCCACAAATTCTACGAATCAGTAGCGAACAACTATTGGCTTTCTCAACTCCCAAAAAAGAAGACTAAACTTATCAGAAAAAGTATTCCATCATGCCTCCCCAGCTGATACATTTCCGAAGACATTGACCGGCACCCTGTCTGCCATTCTGCCCCCCTCCTGGCCCTGCTCCTCAATCGCTTCATCCGTGCCGGGCATTCCGACGGTGGCTGCAGGTAGGCTTCGCTCAGGATGCTCTAAAAGGTAAGTCGGGAAGGAACCTTCCACAGGCAATAGAGCTGTTGATGAGCTTTTTCCATGACAAACTATCCATGGAACTGAAGCAAGCTGCACATAGCAAGACCGCTTGCTTATGCTTACCTAATTGTAAACAAGATGGATAGCTGCATGTGTTTCGTAGAACATGAGTAACTCCATCTCCGCATAGACTACGTATTGACTTCATCGCCTCATTATCTTCTCCTACTCTGAGAAACCCATTCTGGATCGGTGACTAAAATAGTAAAGTCTTTCAATCCTGGCATGAACAATTCCGCCCTGTCACGCTGTGTTATAACATGCTTTCTCATCCAGCGGAAATCGTCCTCGTTAAGTATTGTAATGTCGCGAGACTCTCGGTCTGGCATCGTATCTTTGAGTGTAAAAGTTAGGCACGGGGGACCTCTTACACCACCACGACCCGTTTGACTTCCGAACCAGGCAAAAAACTCCGTGGTCTTGATCTTATGTCTCCAGACGGAGAATTCGTAGGGCGCGCTGAACTTTCCTAGCTCGTCCATTTGAAGTCTGACGACGATCTCGGGAGGCGACGAAGCGAACTTTACTAGTTCACGAATGCTCCGTTGTCTAGGCTGAGTAGCCGCTCTTGCTTGGGATGGTTGAGCATGATCTGAAGCGGGGACCTTTCGGGGCTTGTAGTATAGTACCGTAGAGCTTCCATGAATTACGCATGTTTGCCCAACCCCGATGGTCAGTTCCGCGTAGAGGTCGCCTATTAGTCCTTGCCCTGTATCAACTTGCTGAACAGAAAAGCCATGAACAGTAATGGCCACTAGTCCCTTTGCACTAGATTTGTCGACCACAGCCCCGCATACATCTGGGTATACCCGTTTTCGTCCTCCCGTGGTTTCGTCTTCTTCTAGTTCTACATCCTCTCGTCCAGCTATCTATACATATGTTATATTGACATCAATTAGACCTTGGTTTATTATCTTACAAATTCTGCAGCCTTATTCCTGAGCCTTTTCTTGTCATTTGCCGTTCTCGATGTCTCAAAAACGCCTGTCATGACGTTCATCCACATGCTGTTGTGGTGAGACCGGGATGGATCTTTGGTCGGTTTCAGAGGTTGGTGACCAACATGATTCACTTGGGCTGGTATTGAGCGCACCTGTGGTGTGTGACCCTAGTACCTGCGAAGTTGGAGGGGGTGGGTGAAAGAGATATGGCTGGCCCAGGGCAATTCGATACTGGGAGGGACGTAAATGGATTCTGCTCGAGTAGGGGCTGACGCACCAGCCGAGGTGCTTGACAGATAGAGTTATTGGTAGTTGTCATACCAGTCGATGATTGTTGTAGTTTGTTAGGGTCGAAAGGGGGAATGCCTTGGCTTTGGGAAGCTTTGCCACACCATCCGGTCTCAACTTGCGTAACTGCTGAGTAGGTGGTCATGGTGGCTAGTGAGCGAACTATCCATGGCTCTCCAACACCCCTATTCTGTCTCGAGGCTTGGCCGGGTAAGTGAAGGAATGCTTGGGGATCGTCGGGCAGATCAGAATTTTGAGTATGGGATCGAGTTCTCACTTCATCGTTCCTGACAGTTCCAAGACAATGTTGTTGGTATGATGTGGTGGAGGACGTTTATAGAGGCGGGTTGGCGAGTCTGGTGGCCTATAGAAACTCCTGAGATGCCAAACTTTAGTGAGCAGTGATCTCCTTCAGCCATAAGTTTGCTCTGTGGAGGCTTATCAATTCTCCTCAGAGTTGATGGCTCTCTCGCACTTTGTTCCGTCTCTCGCCCTGGCAACGTATTCGGATTCGGTCGGCACTGTTTCAAGGCTGGAATAGCTGGGGGTGACAGCTCCTGAGAACTAGATGATAACTTAGCCGATCTAGGAGGACGTTGACAATCATCTGGGGCGTCTGTTGGTGGAGGAGACCATTCTCCATTGTGTAGATGTGCGAGGCCGGAAGAACTTTCAGTGGCAGAAGCGGAGTGGTACGTGTTAATTGAAGGCCGTATGAATCCCGATTGCTGACTTTCTCCGTCCGGTGAGGGAATGTATAAAGAAATGTGTAGCCGGTTTCGTGCCTTTTCAACAAAGTCCGGTGCAGAATCAAGTACAAACAAAGCATCCCTGGCCTTCTGGGTAGCGTCGGAATTTGTGTCTGATTTTTGATGCTTGGATTGAACTGCTGTTCTGTCGCCTTGCAACGTAGCCCCAGTTGCATCGGGACCGCCGGACGCAGATGTTGTTTTTGGATTTTCGCCCTCTACTGTCGCTGTGTCCTTGATTGTCCCGTTGTCCTCCACTATCCCTGTATCGCCGGCTGTCCCTGCCTCCCCGATTGTCTCTGTGTTCCCGCTTGTCCCCGTGTCCTCGATTATCCCTGTGTCTACGACTATAAAGTCTCCAACCTCTTCGTCGTCAAGAGACTTGTTTCTTCTAGGTCGTTTAGTGCGTCTTGCCCTGACATGGGAGGATGGCTCTCGATCGGTACTCCTCTTGAGGTAACGTCAGCAAACATTCCTTATATGCTGTAGAGGTAAAAGCTGATACTTACCATTTTCACTAAATGCTGAGGCATTCTTCCACCACTATCTCGGTCACCTTCTGGTAAGAGATTGTTTCGATTAACAAGCTGGTAGCTGCGAGTTCGACGACGGAGTAGAGCTACCACTCGCTCCCCTCCCAACGTCTAGAACTAGCAATTCTCCCCTCAGACATGTGCTGATGTATTGGAAGAAGCCATTGAAGAGTCGTTGCTTTCGGAGAATGCGCGGTTAACGACGGGCGGGGCGCATGCAGCTTGCGCATACTCTACTAGGGTGTGATAAGCGCATTAAAAACCACTGTTTTGTCCAGGCTTCCAACAAGTCTAAATTCTCCTGAACCACTTCCCATGGTTTGACGTCCTGTTTGGTGACCTGTCGAAACGGCTAACTTCGATGGTATTCGCGCGTCCCGTGATCTGCTTCAAGTCTCGAGACTGGCACTGCAGGATGTTTGGCTGGCGATCTCGATAAGAGAAATCACCATAGGCTAGAGTCGGCACTAGTTGCAGAGTACCAGGAATGGCCAAACGCACTGGAAAGTATTGATTTCTAAATGACATGGGCCGTTGGGCAACTGGCCATGCATTCACGGTGGTGTCAGAAAGATGGCCTACGGCATTCAGTCGATCTTCACCCCACCTTTTCTCGTCTCCTCCCCATTCCCAGTTAGCAACCTCACGTTTTCTCTCGGATGGCCCTCTCCTATTATGGACGAGGACATTTTCAAGCCTAGTCCTTCTCCTACGTTTCCTCGTTTCGCCGGAAATTCTACCCTGCGAGGAGTGATTTCTTGGTAAGGCTCTTTGGACTTGCTAGTCTGTGGTCGAGCTCACATTCGTCAGGCACAGCTGCCATCTCTACGCTTTCGTCCTCAACCATTCTTCGGATTGATCCAACGTGCCTCGAACGATGAAGAAACTCAAAGCGGGTTTCAAGCCTGGGCAGAACCAGCCAAAGACTGCCTACAACCCGAGGGCCGATCGGCCAGAAAGAACGAGCAGCGACCCCACTCTGCCCAATCCGCGACCGTACTCTGGGTCATCTTCTGAGGGTTTTCTGCTCGACTCTTTCCCTGATGGAGTTGAAGTGTTGCATGACCGTCCCGACGCTACGGTTGACATCTGCTTTGTCCACGGTTTGACCGGCAATCGGGACAGCACTTGGACCGCCCACGGGCAATCCACACCCTGGCCAAAGACGCTCCTCCCACCCAAGCTCACCAGAGCTCGTATCCTCACTTACGGCTACGACGCATACATAGTGCGAAAATCGGCTGCATCCTTAAATCGCCTGATCGATCATGCCACGAACCTTCTGAACGACTTGACGACGGACAGAGCTTCCCGTGATGCTTCATCTCGTCCCCTCATTTTCGTCACTCACAGCCTCGGCGGCCTTGTCTGCAAGGAGGCCATTCTCCTCTCGCGAAATAACCCCGAATCTCATCTTCGGGGCATATTCGATTGCACCAATGGCATCGTATTCATGGGCACTCCTCACAAGGGGTCCTGGATGGCCGACTGGGCCAAGATACCGGCTTCGGCTCTCGGTCTCGTCAAGTCCACCAACAAGTTGCTGTTAGAGATCTTGGAGACGGATAACCAGTTCCTAGAGTCCATTCAGGTCAGGTTCTGGTCGATGATACGGGAACTGCGAGAAGCCGGCAGGCGTCTTGAGGTCACATGCTTCTTTGAAGAACTGCCTCTGCCTGTGGTCGGGAAAGTTGTGTCCAAGGAATCAGCCACCCTTGAAGGTTACAGTTCTTTCAGCATTCACGCCAACCATAGAGACATGGTCAGGTTTGGCTCCGCGGAAGACAATGGATTCGAAAGGTTGCTTGGCGAGCTGATCAGATGGGAATCACAAATCAGGGATTCAGTCGCTAGTCAACCAACACGATTGATGGAAGGAAAGGTCGAGGGGCCGGGCCACACGTTTTCCAATTTCAGTGGCGAGCAATTCAACGCTCCTGGTGGAACTCAGAACATCGCCAAGGGCGAGGGCAACCAGTTCCCTGGGTCAACTTTTAGCGGGTCTGTTCAATTTTGATCCGACTCTGCTCTGGGAACAGAAGATACCAAGGGTCGAAAGTCGGGTTCTCGATGATATGTTAGTCGTTATTGGTTGGTCTTGAAAATGCCTAGGTAGAGATGGATAAACTTGCAAGTCAAAGCTGTTATATATAGTATGTGACATTGACTTGCGCTTTATCTTACTGATTCATTTGTTCAGAGTTCAGACGCGGCGTGAGTGCTCTCGAACAACGCTACTAACTAAACGCGCCATAAGTCGAGTTTGCAGTCTCTTGGATGTCAAACTGGTGGGCGAATAGTGGTAACCAATTCCCCAGGGCCAGCTTCAGTGGACCCTGTGCATTTTAGCTAGGAGGGTCTTCGACTGCATGTGTGAAGATGTCTATGCAGAGATCAATAATTTGTTACATTGGCTTGCGTTTCATCTTGCTGTGAATCATTTCTTTAAAACTAACGATGTTGAGGAAGTGACAGTTCTCAAACTACAATACTAAACGCACAATACCGTTCCGCACTACCTAGACATCAAGGCCGGCCTTCGCTCCTTACTATCTTAACCTAAAATCAAGCAAAGGACACAGTCGAATAGAAGTTAGCCCCAGGAAGTTGGGGGCCCTTGCCCTCGCCCTTGGTGATGTTCTGAGTTCCACCAGGAGCGTTGAATTGCTCGCCACCGAAATTGGAAAACGAATTGCCCGACCCCTCGTTTGGCACAGACGGCTCCATCTTGGACAACTTGTCTATTGCTTCGCGCAATCCCTTGACGTGATCTTCCATTGCAGCCTTAATCGCATCGTTCTCGGCCAGGTCGCATACATCCTTCATCATCCCAGTCGTCAAGACCTCCACTGTCCTTCCCTGGCCATGTCGTTGCACGGCCGCTTTGTAACGCTGGAACCTCGAAGTCTCCGGTGCTTGAGCGACGTCCTTGAATATGCTCTCAGACAGCTTTGCTTTTGTATTGCAGGCCTGCAGTGAGCGTATGGCGCTTTGGGGATCTCCGGCTAGGTTGCGTCCGTCTAGTTGAGTGTTGGCTCCCTGGAGAGCCTCCCGGACAAGGAGTAGCCCTCGACCTGCTTCATGGAAGGCCTCTCGGAGACCCTTATCATCCTTGACAGTATTGTAGTGTTTCGTGGTGGCCTCGAGAGCGGCGATCGTGCTGGAGATCAAGCTAGTGACGTTGGTGCCTGCCATCTTTGTACGCAGGATGAGATTAAGGATAATAGTATGGTTCGGTGCGGCCAACTTCTAATATTTTTCCTCAATTCGGACAAGTTACTTAGCGAGAAGTTCGCGAGAGAATGCGTGTATAGAACAGAACAGATCTGCTGATGGGACTCGAGAAGGAACAAATATATTGCCGCTTACAGTGCCTAGAATATGTTTTCCTTCTCTTTTGTGGGACAACCTTCTTTCTTGCAGAGGGCTCGATCAGACAAGACCACTTGCGCATACTCCGTAGCCTCCTTATCGCACCCTCGTTGCGAGCCAATGAGATGTTATCAGTCTAATATGAGGCTGGCTGAGTGCTCTGTCCGTGGTCACACGTCACTCCCCACTACTTTAAGCCCCGATGTGGGGTGCCCCCGGGCGGACAGATTCGGTACTGGCCATTAGTTGAGCCAAGTTGAGCCAACACCTGCGGCCGACATCACATCCTGCTTACAGTAGTAATTTCAAACCCCCAATCGGTCCTGTTAAGCACGGAATTTGCAGGGCGCTAAAGAAAAAGAAATCGTAGTCCAGAAAATATCCCTCATAGAGTGTGGCTGTGTGGGTAACAGGTGAGAATGCAAAGGTGGTGCAAGGGTTGCATATCTGATAAAAGCGGACGCTAAACCACGGCTAAGGCTTCAAACTATTGGTTTTGACCAAGTTGCCGACCAACCACATTTTAGTTATTACGAAGTTCCCAGCGCCACAACCCCATTTGTTCTCCAACAGAATGCATCACCACCTGCATTGAAGAAACCAATCCCCACTCCAGAGATGGGCAACTGTGCCAAGCTAATCCATTCTGGACATCTTGTGCCAGCCTGAGCAAACACATCCATCCGCTGGATCAGCAGGTTCGTCCACCGAGGGTCCAGAGAACATACCAAGTCGCTCCAACAGTCGACATACAACACATCAGCCAGTTAGTGCATCGGTTAGTGCATCGCTGAATAGTTGCCTGTCCTCTACGACCTGTTCCTGCCGAGCGCGCTACGCTCAAACGTCTCGTCTTAGCTTGCAAGGGCAGAATGTGAAGAGTCATTATAATCTAATGATTAGGCTGCTTTTGCACTTCGCAGGCGTTAAGCTGCCGCTGGGCTCGCGAACGAACCTCTACGTGCTGTACAGTACTTGTTTTGTTCTTCTCATTATGGCTGGAGTCTCGTTTGTACCCCTCTATGTCCCGTCTGATAGCGCTATCACAGTTTCGCGAAGCTCCATTGACGACGCCCAGCTGGCCACCTCCAGCCTCTTCAGCTCCGCGATAAGCGCCTAAGAATATCCCACAGGTTCACTTCGCATCTTCTCGCACATTTATTTGCCCTTCTCCCGACGAAGAGGTTTTCATAGTCATCTTCTTTTCCCCGCTTTTGTCATTTCGCCGGAAATACCAGCCCTGTGAGGAGTGTTTGCTTAGTAAAGCCCTCGGATCTACCCGCTGTATTCAAGCTCACTTTCGTCAGGCGCAACTCCAATTATCTTAGCTTCGTCCTCGGCACTTCTTCAATTAATCTAACGTGGCAATGGAGAAATACACGGACGCAACATCTCAGTCGCCTGCCAGCTATCCGTCGGGAAGCGAGCAACCGCAAGCAAGCGGCGACCTTACCCTATCCAATCCACGATCACGCCCCGAGACAGAATACTCTGAGCCGTCTTCCGGGAGCTCATCCTTTAACAACCGCGGCCCTGGGGCTCAATTCAACAATCTTGGGGTACTCAGAACATCAGCAATGGCCTTGGCCCTCAACTCCCTGGGGCTAGTTTCAGTGGGACTGTGTATTTTGGCAACATATATCGTGAGTTGGTGTTAATGTTATCGTAAATCATCTACATGGCTAAGTCTAGCTATGATTTCACACGCAGGAATTAAAGTGAGTTAAAAGTACATACTAATTCTCGGCAGAGACACCGAAAGAGCCGGCCCGGAGTAAGAAGGAAAACGACTTTCTGAAGTGTCTCTATGCATCACCATACCGAGATCGAAAAGACCGAAACCCAGATCGGGTCCCAGGGACATGTGACTGGTTCGTGTCTCATGAGCTCTTTCGTGGCTGGCAAGAGAGCAAGTCATCAAGAATACTTTGGGTGTCTGCAGATCCCGGATGCGGAAAATCGGTTTTAGCAAAGTACCTGGTTAATTCTGTTCTTCCGACCACAGAATCCAGAACAGTGTGTTACTTCTTCTTCAAGGACGACTTTGAGGACCAGAGAAATGTGGTTAGCGGTCTTTGCTGTATCCTACGCCAGCTTTTCAAGCAGAAACGCATCCTGCTCTCTGATGCAATTCTCGATCAGTTCGACACCGACGGAGAAAAGTTCACCAGCTCATTCCATGAACTTTGGCAAACCCTTATTAACGCCGCAAAAGATAAGAATGCCGGCGAAATCATCTGTCTTCTCGATGCGATCGACGAATGCGAAGATCAAGGAAGGTCTCAGCTCATCAAGGCATTACGCCTATACAGCACAGAGAGCAACTTTAATTTGAAGTTTCTCTTGACATCTCGGCCCTATCATAAAATTTGGCTAGGATTCCAGCCGCTAGAAGAAGCTCCAGGGTTACCAGTAATTCATTTGAGTGGGGAAGATGAGGTTGAGATGGGAAAGATTTCCCGAGAGATCGATATTTTCCTCAAAGCCAGAGTCCAGGAGATCAAAAAACCACAGAAGCTTACAGATGACCAGCAAGACCTTCTATTGCGAGGGCTCATGCGTGTTCCTAATAGGACATACTTATGGGTACACCTTACCTTGAACTTGATAGAGCAAGACATCAACATCGACATCGACAAAACTGGAATAGCCAAGGCCACTTCTTGCCTTCCCAAAACAGTTGACGAGGCATACGAGAGGATCCTCTCTAAGAGTCCCAATTCCGAAGTGGCAGAGAAGATACTGCATATCGTTGTGGCAGCAGCACGGCCCTTGACCTTGAGAGAGATGGACTTGGCGTTAGATCTTCGAGAAGATCATCAGTCCTATAGTGACCTCCATCTCACACCCGAAGACCATTTCCGTGGGAAGGTACGAGAAAACTGCGGGCTCCTCGTGACGATCATCAACTCGAAAATCTACCTGCTTCACCAAACCGTGAAGGAATTCTTAGTTCAAAACGATACAGTGAATTCTCCTAAAGGCGTTCATGGAGATCTCAAATGGAAACACTCACTACGACCGCAAGAATCTCATCGTATTCTTACCGAGATCTGCATCTGGTACCTACTTCTCGCAGAATTTGAGACCCATCCTCTTGACGAGAACGGACCACTGTCCCAATACGTTGAGCGTTATACCTTCCTCGACTACTCTGCCAAACATTGGACCGACCACCTCCGAGAGTCGCAAGTCGAGATACAAGACGCATTAACAGAATCAACACTGAGAATCTGTGATATAAGTTCAAGGCGTTACCTGACTTGGTTCAGAATCTATTGGACAAGCACAAAAACAGATTTTCCCTTGGGGTTCACCACCCTTATGATTGCGTCCTATTTCGGACTGAGGGCAGCGATGGGGCGTTTGCTTAGGATTGGTGACATCGACCCGAATACTCAGGATAAAACATACCAGCGGTCGGCGCTATCTTGGGCAGCAGGAAGGGGCTTTGACGCCGTTATCAACCTGTTGATCAAAGGCGCTACCAGAAATATGTTCAATGTAAAGCTGGGGAGGAAGAAAGCCAAAGTTAACTCGGTAGATAAATATGGTCGGACGCCATTAACGTATGCTGTTTGGGATGGGAACGTGGCCGTCGTCGAGCTGCTCATTAAGGCGGGGGCCAGAGTGAACTCGGAAGATAAGATTGGAGGGACGCCATTATCTTATGCCGCTTGTAATGAAGATAAGAAGGTGTTCGAGCTACTGCTCAAGAAAGGAACCCAAGTTGATTCAGTGGACGACATTAGTAAGAAGCTACTGTTCTCCGCTGCGGAGAAGGGCGATGAGGCAGTTGCTAAGCTACTGCTCGAGGCGGGCAGAGTCGACGTCGAGGCGCAGGATGATTTCGGTCGGACGCCACTGTTGTACGCCGCGGAGAGAGGTCATGCGGCGGTAGTGGAAGTGCTGCTCAAGAAGGCCAAGATCAATGCCCAGGACAAGATGGGAGCGACGGCGTTGCACTGGGTGGCGCGGAATGGACATGGGGCAGTAATGTCACTTCTGTTGAAGAACGGAGTTGACATTAAAGCGAGAGACAAATGTCGTGGCACACCATTAGCCTGGGCAATTGAAGGCGACTTCGAAACGGGCATTAGGATATTGCTCGGAGAAACCTCAGAAGTGGAGTACTGGTATAACCCTGTGAGTGTACCGAAGCCTGAGATAAGCAAATCTCTCCGTCGACTCAATAGCTGACATTACCTTCTTTGGCTGTTATAGGTTGTAAGTGAACTCGACCCGCCTTGCGTTGCGCTGAATCGGTTATTAATGTTGGCGTCTTTGGCTGTTATAGGTTGTAAGTGAACTCGACCCGCCTTGCGTTGCGCTGAATCGGTTATTAATGTTGGCGTCTTTGGCTGTTATAGGTTGTAAGTGAACTCGACCCGCCTTGCGTTGCGTTGAATCGGTTACTAATGTTGTTATTTTTGGCTGTTATAGGAAGTAAGCAAACTCGACCCGCCTTGCGTTGCGCTGAATCGGTTATTAATGCCGCTTTCTTTGGTTATTATAGATTGTAAGTGAACTCGACCTGCCTTACGTTGCGTTGAATTGGTTACTAATGTTGTTATTTTTGGCTGTTATAGGATGTAAGTAAACTCGACCCGCCTTGCGTTGCGCTGAATCGGTTACTAATGCCGTTTTCTTTGGTTGTTATAGGATGTAAGTGAACTCGACGCGCCTTGTATTTCGCTGAATCAGTTACTAATGCCGCTATCTTTGGCTGTTATAGTATGTAAGTGAACTCGACCCGTCTTGCGTTGCGCTGAATCGGTTACTAATGCCGCCTTCTTTGGTTGTTATAGGTTGTAAGTGAACTCGACTCGCTTTGCGTTGCGCTGAATCGGTTATTAATGTTGGCGTCTTTGGCTGTTATAGGTTGTAAGTAAACTCGACCCGCCTTGCGTTGCGCTGAATCGGTTACTAATATTGTTATTTTTGGCTGTTATAGGATGTAAGTAAACTCGACCCGCCTTGCGTTGCGCTGAATCGGTTACTAATGTTGTTATTTTTGGCTGTTATAGTATGTACGTGAACTCGACTCGCCTTGCGTTGCGCTGAATCGGTTACTAATGTTATTATTTTTGGCTGTTATAGGTTGTAAGTGAACTCGACCCGCCTTGCGTTGCGTTGAATCGGTTACTAATGTTGTTATTTTTGGCTGTTATAGGAAGTAAGCAAACTCGACCCGCCTTGCGTTGCGCTGAATCGGTTATTAATGCCGCTTTCTTTGGTTATTATAGATTGTAAGTGAACTCGACCTGCCTTACGTTACGTTGAATTGGTTACTAATGTTGTTATTTTTGGCTGTTATAGTATGTAAGTGAACTCGACCCGCCTTGCGTTGCGCTGAATCGGTTACTAATGCCGCCCTCTTTGGCTGTTATAGGGTGTAAGTGAACTCGACTCGCCTTGCGTTACGCTGAATCGGTTACTAATGTTATTATTTTTGGCTATTATAGCTTGTAAGTAAACTCGACCTGCCTTGCGTTGCGTTGAATCGGTTATTAATGCCGCCCTCTTTGGCTGTTATAGGATGTAAGTGAACTCGACGCGCCTTGCGTTGCGCTGAATAGGTTACTAATGCTATTATCTTTGGCTATTATAGGGTGTAAGTAAACTCGACCCGCCTTGCGTTGCGTTGAATCGGTTACTAATGCCGCCTTCTTTGGTTGTTATAGGTTGTAAGTGAACTCGACCTGCTTTGCGTTGCGTTGAATTAGTTATTAATGTTGCCGTCTTTGGCTGTTATAGGAAGTAAGTGAACTCGACCTGCCTTGCGTTGCGCTGAATTAATTATTAATGTTGTTATTTTTGGCTGTTATAGGTTGTAAGTGAACTCGACCCGCCTTGCGTTGCGCTGAATTGGTTATTAATGCCGCCCTTTTTTGTTGTTATAGGGTGTAAGTGAACTCGACCCGCCTTGCGTTACGCTGAATCGGTTATTAATGTTATTATTTTTGGCTGTTATAGGAAGTAAGTAAACTCAACCCGCCTTGCGTTGCGCTGAATCGGTTATTAATGTTATTATTTTTGGCTGTTATAGCGTGTAAGTAAACTCGACCTGCCTTGCGTTGCGTTGAATCGGTTACTAATGCCGCCCTCTTTGGCTGTTATAGGATGTAAGTGAACTCGACGCGCCTTGTATTTCGCTGAATCGGTTACTAATGTTATTATTTTTGGCTGTTATAGGAAGTAAGTAAACTCAACCCGCCTTGCGTTGCGCTGAATCGGTTATTAATGTTATTATTTTTGGCTGTTATAGCGTGTAAGTAAACTCGACCTGCCTTGCGTTGCGTTGAATCGGTTACTAATGCCGCCCTCTTTGGCTGTTATAGGATGTAAGTGAACTCGACCCGCCTTGTATTTCGCTGAATCGGTTACTAATGTTGTTATTTTTGGCTGTTATAGTATGTAAGTGAACTCGACCCGCCTTGCGTTGCGCTGAATCGGTTACTAATGCCGCCCTCTTTGGCTGTTATAGGGTGTAAGTGAACTCGACCCGCCTTGCGTTGCGCTAAATCGGTTATTAATGTTGTTATTTTTGGCTGTTATAGTATGTAAGTGAACTCGACCCGCCTTGCGTTGCGTTGAATCGGTCACTAATGCCGCTATCTTTGGCTGTTATAGTTTGTAAGTGAACTCGACCCGCCTTGCGTTGCGTTGAATCGGTTACTAATGCTATTATCTTTGGCTGTTATAGTTTGTAAGTGAACTCGACCCGCCTTGCGTTGCGTTGAATCGGTCACTAATGTTGTTATTTTTGGCTGTTATAGGGTGTAAGTAAACTCGACCCGCTTTGCGTTGCGCTAAATCGGTTACTAATGCCATTATCTTTGGCTTTTATAGGGTGTAAGTAAACTCGACCCGCCTTGCGTTGCGCTGAATCGGTTACTAATGTTGTTATTTTTGGCTGTTATAGCTTGTAAGTAAACTCGACCCGCCTTGCGTTGCGTTGAATCGGTCACTAATGTTGTTATTTTTGGCTGTTATAGGGTGTAAGTAAACTCGACCCGCCTTGCGTTGCGCTGAATCGGTTACTAATGTTGCTATTTTTGGCTGTTATAGGATGTAAGTAAACTCGACCCGTCTTGCGTTACGCTGAATCGGTTATTAATGCCATTATCTTTGGCTGTTATAGTATGTAAGTGAACTCGACCCGTCTTGCGTTGCGTTGAATCGGTTATTAATGTTGTTATTTTTGGCTGTTATAGGGTGTAAGTGAACTCGACCCGCCTTGCGTTGCGTTGAATCGGTTACTAATGCCGCCTTCTTTGGTTATTATAGGTTGTAAGTGAAATCGACCCGCCTTGCGTTGCGTTGAATTAATTACTAATGTTGCCGTCTTTGGCTGTTATAGGAAGTAAGTGAACTCGACCCGCCTTGCGTTGCGTTGAATCGGTCACTAATGTTGTTATTTTTGGCTGTTATAGGGTGTAAGTAAACTCGACCCGCTTTGCGTTGCGCTAAATCGGTTACTAATGCTATTATCTTTGGCTGTTATAGGGTGTAAGTAAACTCGACCCGCCTTGCGTTGCGCTGAATCGGTTACTAATGTTGTTATTTTTGGCTGTTATAGCTTGTAAGTAAACTCGACCCGCCTTGCGTTGCGCTGAATCGATTACTAATGCCGCATTCTTTGGCTGTTATAGCGTGTAAGTAAACCTGGTTAGTTCTCAGTAGGAATATTCATTTAACGACGCTAGACGCCGCTCATGCGGGCTGTGGAGAGAGGAAATCAAACTGCCATCAGCCTGCTACTTGAGAAGGGTGCTACTCCAAACTCCGTAGGCGCGTATGGTCAGTCGCCTCTGTCGTTGGCTGAGGGAAACGAGACTGTTATCAAGTTGCTGGAATCGTATAGAAAGTCTTGATAGTATCATCTTCCCAAACGTCGTCGACAAACACTGAAGTACGACCGCGAACTCTCTGAATCCGTCACGGTGGGCTGATATGATTGAGGAAAGGGGGATTGTCCGCAATCAGTAGATTATCGCCAAGCGAGTGTGTGGGATAGCTTGGGAACTAACTGGAAGAAACGATGCTATGGCTGATTTGCCTTACTGATACTTTCAGATCTAATCTCAACCTCCCTCTCCTTCGACTTCGTCCAGTATCAACACTTGCAGACTCCCTATAGCCGGCTTTTATTGTGGAAAGGCTTTCGTAAACAGTATGTGGACTCTTTCCATGCCAGCTCCTGATTCTTCAGCTTGATGAGAAAGTCGTCTTGCTCAAGGCTATCCCGGCGGTCAGGAGACTGTCAGAAGCGAAAAGGTATGCTCATCTCCTCGCAAAAAAAAATAGTTTAGGGGTCTAATCACTGAACTTAGACAAGACCACTTCATTGTAACATCGGATGCGCTTCAGAATGCCCTGAAATATGCTGCCCTAAAGTATCATGCACACAGATATTATTCCTCAATGCCTCAAGTGACTAAGTCCTCATCTCCGCGACTTAGATTCCGCCATCTATTGATTCAAACTCTCCTACAGAGGCGGAAATCGAAGAGCTAGAAGGCAAGATCAAGAAATTCGATGACAAAGTTTCTGGATGGCCAATAATGCGCGCTGAAGTTGGCATTTCCAGACAGAGCGCAATCCCAGCCGTCGTGATTGTTCATCCGTCAGCATCAAAACTCTGGGAGTCTTTGACCGGTGCGCTCGACAAGCTGCAACATGTCGTTGAGAGTGGCTCGGTGGAAAGGTCGACTTTGAGAAGATACGACTCGACACAGTATCACAAAGTCCCTCCAAATGGTGCGTCAATTGGGAACGAGACATTGTCTGAACTGTCCTGGATCACTGGGTGGTTACCTGAAACCTGGAACAGAGCAAACTCTGCTAGGTATGACATGCGCTCACGTTTTGGCTGAAGGGATGGCGCATTTAGAGCAAATTCGCTGCGTACAACCGTCCAACCGCCACCACTCTCAGAATTTGAGGAATTTGGAGGATAAATTACGTGAACTTGAAAGGGGGAATGATAGCGTGTGCAAATCCAGAATCGGTAAGGAGTATATGCGGCTACGGTCCTTCACAGTACCTTCCAGGATTAGGCACTTCGGGAAGCTAGACACTGTTAACAACCGGAAGATGATTGATATGCGAACAAAATCGAGAGCCCTTCCTGATGGAAATGAATATTTTCGGAGCGTAGATTGGGCGCTGGTGGAAATATGTGAGGAGCGGAGTCAATCTCTCGTCTCCAATATGGTATATGATCGCCAGATCGTTGGCTAGAAGCGCATAAATATCACAATCAGCGGAGGCAAGCCACAAATTGGGAGCCGTCAAAAGCTGTATATGCAGGGATCTACGACAGGCTTGAGTGAAGGCATTCTAAATCCCGATTTCGTACGCCTTGCAGGTCCTGGAAACCAAGGTATGACGAAGGAGTTGGCAGTCTTCTTAGACGACGACGACGACGACCAAGGTGGACAATTTTCGGCTGCCGGAGACTCAGGTTCTTGGGTGATTGAAGGAGATTGTAGAGTCGTTGGAATGGTTTTGCTGGGACTAAAGGAACTGTGGTGTCATCATTTTCACTAATGATGAGTTTTGAAAACATCATTGACGACATACGCGAAAGCACTGGGCTATCAATTGAGCCATGTACTGATTCTACATAAGTCTAAATTCAAGAATATCTTCAGCTGGGTCGGGAGCTTCTGCTTGTTTGATTGTGTAAACTACCACGAGTTTGTTGTCGTGCTCAATCTGCTTCATGCCGCTCATTTCCTCCTGAGACTTTTTTATCACTATATCATATTCATCCCCCCTTTCCACCAAGGACATGCCCTCCAAGCATGATGAACATATGATGCAAAGTGACATCTGCTCCTCCCCCGACCCGCAAAAACTGCCAAACGCCTGTGACATGAACACATATCATATCGGACAGCCATGGTTTGACCAATTGTAATCAGTAGCTGCCTCCGTGCGGGAAGACGTTTGTTCGAGCAGAGCTTGCGAGACGGGAGCCGATCCCATAGCAGCACCGCTCCCTCCAAGATCTGGTCCCAAGTCATCGCCATTCAAATCCGCTTCTGATGGGGCTTCCGGCTCCCGTGCATCTTCTATCTTCCTGGGCCGTGCCGGCTTCGGTTTCGGCCTGGCAGATGAGGTTGGTGGAGGGGTGCTCAGAGCCCAATGTACTTGTCTGCGATAGCGCGGCACGATCCGCATCTGGAAACACAGTCCTTCCCCGAATGTAAGGATCCAGCTTCCGACTTCAAGAATTGACGATTGACCGGGCGGGATTTCCATACCATTGTGTAACGTGGCGAGTGAATCATAGTCGGGGTCGGGATACAATTGAGGTGAGACGCAGAAGCTCGCAAAATTCTGATGACCGCCATGATCGGCAAAGTTAAAGTGCTCTGCTCACTACTTCCTAGGGAGGATGAAAAGACTGCAATCAAATATTTGAAGGAACTTCCAGATCTCGACATGCTCTTCGCGCTGCGTTACAGAGACCAAGACTTCTCCAGGGAGCAACATGCAGCGCCGCCTGCATTCCGGATTGGAGTGTTTGCCGATGAGGGGTAGGCAGGCTTCGAGGAGCGTTTCGTGGTGGTCAGAGATCGCAGCAGGCCAGGGGCAGTACTTGGTGGATTTTTGGTCTTTTTCAGAGAGGCATGGTACGCAAACCTTTGGATGAATGAGTTACTAAAGAGGAATTCTTTTCATTTGCATTCTAATACCTTAATCTAGAAATAGTGTAATTCAACCATCTATCTTCCCTCTATGTTGCGTACAAAAATCCTGCTTGCGAGACAATGCGAATGATGCACAATCAGAGCAATATCTCATGCTTACGTGCTGTATGGCTTAGAAAGTGTACAGAATTGCCATGACATCCGAGCATCCTTTATAAGGACACAAGAAGCCATCATTGGCCAACCGTCTCTGAAGATGCTGAACTCGAACGTGCCTCCCCAGACCATCTTTGCGTGAAAATGGACCCCGCTCGCAAAATGGGCAATACAGTGTGGAGTCTGTATGTAGCCTGTTGTTCACCGTCTGCGTCCCCTGAACTCCTGCTAGTGTGTCACCTCCTTCCTCCTGGGAAATCTCGTCGTCATTGTCGGTACCTGTACTAGCATACGAATGGCTTTTCTTAGAATGCCGTTTTGACTGTACTGCTTTGAACTGGCGAGGCGTTTCTTGGCGGTGGCAGAGCTGTGCCAGAGCATGAACGAGTTGGACTCGTATATCGAAAACCTGATCCTCATGAAGCTCATCAAGCGGTTGAAAGAGTAGCTTGGCCACCGTAGCCCGCTCCTCGAGCTCATACTCGATAGTCGACGGCGTGAGCACTTTCTGTATCGGAAGAATGCCCCGCATCTGGCGATCTACTTCATCGACGTGAACGGTTTCGTGGAAGTTGTTGATTGCATTGTCGAGTAGCTCATTTCTTAATTTGTTTTTCTTGCAGTTGATCTTGCGTTGAGCTTCGTGGTGTTTCTTATACCAGAACGTACCCTTGGCTGCCTTGATTGTAGAGTAGCCGTCTTCCTTTATCTTAAGCGCGTAGCTCTTCCGGGCTTTCACCTTTTTCAGGATATATGGATGGTTCGAAATCTCCTTTTTTTGTGTGTCATTCAGCTTATCCGGGGCATCATCATGACGTTCAAGGCGGCCGACAGCTCGAATAAGATCCTCGCGGCGAGTGGTTCCAAGGTAAATGGCTTGACAGTCGGCGTCAATAAACGAGGGCATGTAATGTCGTTCATATACGTCCCCACTGTTTCCCATGGCGTGTCTTCTCTCCTCGGGGGTCAGTGCCTCTATATCGTTCGCCTTTAGTAAATCTGTATCGGTAAGGGTCACACAGAAGATCGTTCTCACCATTCAACCGTTTCCCGGATCCTCTTCGCAAGTCATACCATTGGAGCGTTTCCTGAAACGACAGGTGCGGCCAAAACGAATGAAGTAGTACCGGTGCTTTTCGTATGTAAATGATTTCGTCTTCGATATCTGGACTTTGGTTGGCGTATGCTCGACGTCACGGAAAATAGGTCGTTTTGCCAGTCGTCATCCATTTCAAACGAATACGATTTTTCCTTTTGGAACAACAAGATCGTAGATCTTCGTAGTGATGTGAATTTATTCTTAAATGCGTTTCTGCAATAGCAAAGCCATGATGAATATAACTGGGCAGCAAATTATGCTTTCATCGTCGCGAAACGTAAACTTTTTCCTATATAAGATCAGACAATTCAAACAAGCATTAGAGGAAAATAAATATGCACTTACGGCTTCTTCTTTCACCTGACCGCTTGATGTGTTGAAGGTTAAGGATGAGCGTACAGCAGGCCGCCGTCCTTTTATCAGGGGAGGGAAGACTTGAAACTCAATATCTTTACAAGAGGGGTATCTTCCAACCAAAGCCGCAGGCCTTGTAGACGTACAGCAGCGAAAATGTTAATCGGGGACTCTGCACTCGAGTCGTTCATGAGGAAATTTCTCTTGATTACGAACCAGAGACCGTTTTGAAGAACACACAGGTCCTCTACGTACAAGGCAGACTTCTCGACTTCTGAATCATCGAGACCGAGTGTAGGAATCCATTATAAATTTATAGCATTATTAATTTTCTAAAAAAGACGAGCAACAAACATTGCGGAGGTCTGCCAGAATCCCCTATCTATGTAGCCTTTGCTGTGCGTTGGTAGTTCATGCTGAGTACGTGCAGTATGTGACATGGTTGCCTGCCTCTTAATACGCGAATTCTTCTTTTCTTCCGCAGACAAGGAACGTCTTGAAGTCTTCCGCGGTTGCACCTTTGAGAGCAGCCACCGGATCTCCCTTCCTTATTTTCTTGCAATGCCTAAAGTGCCGCCATTAGCAAGTATATAATGTTAAACGACAATAGCGACCTACAGTTTTACATCTGTTCTTCTCTTTTCATATCGCCTTTGTCTCGTCACAGGGTTTGCTAGATTTGGGCCGGCGACTACGAACTCGGCCCTGATCTTCCGATAATTCTCGGCTTCTGAATCGAGGTACGGTTGGAGCTAACCAGAGTCAGACTCAGAGTCGGAATCGGAGTCAAAATCAGAGGCGGCGCTGGAGTCGTTGCATCAGAAATGGGCACCTTCTGCATTTTCTTGGCCTGCGGTTTGATTGCTTGAGGATTCTCAGCACTAAATAAATCCAACGGAGGGGTTTTATGACGGCATGGAAAGAGTCCTACGCTGGCGTGACGTCGAGGCAGCTTTTTGTGGAAGAGACATGCTGTCACTTATAGTAATACCAAGGATACAATGAGAATTGTTATTATTGCAACGTCAGACTTCTCAGACGGTCAAGGACGATATCGTCCTGGAAGAGGTTGTTCACGACGTCGTAAGGAGTTGATCTAAGTTGTGTTACTATATACTGCCTATACCACTTCGTCTCCTTGGCAGCTTTAAGTGTAGGGTAATAGTGTTTGAGGAATTAAGGCACTATTACGCTGTGCAACCAGTCTGGCGATACGTCGATTGTGCGAGTTATAAATCCTCGATTGGTAGTTTAGGAATGTAAAAAGGTACGGGAACTGGAATAGAGGAAGAAGAATTCGATGGTAAGGAGGCAATGAGTAAGGAGGGTAATAGGAGAAAAACGACGGCGAGACCGACATTTAAATACGTCCTTAATAGGGTGTTAGGGCCTTTTGTGAATAACCTTTCGTCGTGGTCAACCCTCACTGTTTTGATGGTCATAGTTATTGACTTAAAATAGGCGAGGGAGAATTTGTCGGTTGGAAGGTGCTTAAGGCGGCGTGTGGGCTAATGCGCTAGAGCTCGTAGCTCAATGTTCGAGCGCCTAAGCGAGGTGGAAAGGGTTGGTAAAACAGCGACCACACTACCCCAGAAACGGGGATGAAATCACCAACATCTCAATACTAATAATTAAGTAAAATACGTCGAAAGCATGTCAAAAGCACGTGGCGGCTACCCTCGGATACCCCGGCCAGTAAACCGAGGATTTTGGTGTTCCTGCGGGTGGCTCGTGCGGGCGGGTGCGGCCAATCAGCGCACTTCACGTGACCCGTTTTTTTTAAAAAGTGATCCACAAATCGCTCAATATCATATAGATATGGCGCATTCAAGCTCCCTGAATAGGGGAGCTTACTGGCGCCATGGTTTTGGTAGTCTTGATTGGGCTCGCTTAGCCAACCAACCATAACCTGCACGACACCATGGCTATCCTTGGACGGGGTTCTAGCTCCCCACAGGCGCTGCAGCGCATAGCAGACGTTGTCTCGCTCATCTGACAAAACCAGCATACGGGGGTTGGTGGAGGTATCGATGCACTATCGGCGGTAGAGGACATTGTTGCTACACGCGGGCGAAGCTCTGGATTGTTTGAATGGCTGTGAAATGGGTGTATTCTTGATTCTGAATCCTTGGGCTGACTTTGCTGGAGATAAATAGGTACTCCCAACTCATTGAGTGTTTGGGAAATAGCTAACCTTTCTAAGTTGTTCCAATGGGCTCTTTTTGTTTCATGTCCAAAGGAAGACTTTCAGCCCCTGACCTAGATAATATTATTGACTTGGACGACAAAGAATGCTTCCACTCCGCGTCACAAGGCATGAGACCTTGCCTACGATTTGAAAGGAGCGAAATGAGACTTTTCTGCCTCATGAATCGTCTTAGACACGCCAAAATAGAAGTCATTATCTCAGATCATGTTGTCTGAACTTTAGTTGCTAACTTGTCACCATCACACCATGTCTCTTTTGTTATGGATGATTACAAGGCACAGAGTGCAGTGGACTTCAAAACTTGCTTCCTCAATGCTATCTCCTTATTTGTATTTGGACCACAATGCTAAGATATTGATGTCTGAAGGAAGTACGGAGTAGAATCATTTTGATTGGTAAGTTAACTTCTTTGCCATCATAGCGTTCTTGTCTGCCCTGATTTTTGACTCGTGTCAAAGTGCGCCACCACCCCCACATATCTCAATATCACCCGCGTGACCCCGCTTCAAGTCGTACACCATTCATTCCACAATACATAAATGAGCTGGTAACCTCCTTTCTTCTTCGGAGTTTCTCAAGTTATCTCACACTGTAACGCTTTTGCTAGAAGGACATACTTCTTGCCTGATTATCACATTTCCAAGAACCATCAAGCATGTCATCCACTTCGGCGCTTGCAGCCAACGAACAAGAAACCGCTCCAACAAAAGCTGTCCAACAGAGGCAGCCGGACCAAAATTGCGACAAATCCTCCGACGTGACGACAGGGGTTGATGAGAAACCTACCAAGAAGGCTGGAAGTAAGACTGATAAAGTCAAAGGTTGGATGAAATCAGCACAACAATGGACGATGTTTGGAAACAGCACAAAGCCTGAACAAGAGCGCGGTGCGTTCTACAGATGGTCAGTTGCATCCCGCTGTATAGTATAATTAGCAGGGGTCAAATTAGGAGTCTATGCTGATACAAATTCTGTATAGAAAATGTGTTCTTGTTGAAGTCACATCATGTCCAATTTGTTAAGTTCGTGGTCAATGGCTAGTTGGCAAGTGGGGAGAGGATAAGCCAATATCTAGAAGCTGGTGATGTGATATCTTGTAGCATGAACAACGTAAACAACTACTCTCTGGCTGTCTGCTGAGTCCAGAACGTTCTGTTGTGTACTGACCGCGTTTCTTGCATCGGCGGAGAGTCAACTTGTTTACTAGGTGCTGCGTTTTTCATTGTGGCTCAACTGAAAGAAAAAGATACCGAGGAAGCTAATTTTGAAGATGATTGCAGCGACCGTACAAACAATGTAAGAGTCGTACCAAGAGATGGGGTGGGATCATTAAATTGTTGATCGTGCATCGACTCTAAATGGCTACGTTTTTCTGCACTCAATAGGGCCCCTAGCAACAGACCGTGTTCAAATATGTTGGGTATTTAGGTCTACTAAAAACTCATATCTCCACAGCTTCACAGTCAAGTCAATGGTGGCATGACTTCCCCCCTACATCAAGGCAGCTACAAAAGCAACAGCCAACACCAGACCGAGAGCATTCCCACCAACCGTGAACCTCCCCGCAGAACCCTCCTCCCCAGAAACCTGATTCGCAAACGGATCTCTATAATTCCCAACATCCGCCTCAGAGATGTTGACCACGATAACGTCACCATCCATAATAGCTCTGAAGTTTGCGCCTACGCTGTGATAAACAGGCGCACAAGCCTCAAGAACAGTACCATCCGTCACATTCCCCTTACAGTTCGACATCGTGCCAACGAAACATCTCTTGAGCGTCGTGAAATTTAGGTAAGCCGATATCCCAGGCTCGATGGTGGCTGTATTATCGATGGCACCGACAACACTGTTGTCCCAGAATTCGCCGTTTAGAGAAGCATTAATCGCTGGCTTGATGATGGACTCGAGGAAACATGTTATTCCTTCCGGGGATCTCCAGCAGCTGTCGTCGATTTCGGTGACGTTGTTGCTGTAGCGGACTTGGATGTCGCCGTCGGCTTTGAGGGCGCAGTAGTGGGATTCGTTTTTCTTAGGTGCGCATGTTGAGGCGCCGGATATGCGTTCGGGGGGTCCATAGGTGTAGTAAGCTGGTTGTTGGTCCCAGGTGAATATTGTGCAGTTATTTTCTGACTGGAATTGAGCACCGACGGTTGTGATGGCGAGGAAGGTATAGAGCGTGGATAGGCTGGTGAGCTTCATAATAATGTTCTAGAGGTGTAATTGGAGTCTAAAATTGCGGAGGGGGAGGAAGATTTGGACACAAGAGTTGCTCTTGAGAAACAGTGATGTGGTCAGTTAAGTACTCGGCTCTCAATTGAGGCACAACAACAACGTTGGTTGGTCCCACTGGGCAGAGGGTGCGCTGTCAAATACCTAAATATGTGTACCAACCAACAAAGTTATTGACATGATGCAACAGGATGCAGCGAAACATCGTGACTGTTGAATAGCGCCGCATGCGCCTCTGCCAAGCTGACACAACACCATATCGCGGAAGATCAACTTCGCCAAGCGAGCGAGTTAGTTATCTAATCTCCGTTCAACTCGACATTCAGCTTCTGGGAGTGGATAAACACATCAAGGCACAACAAACTCCACTACTTCGTATAATTTGTTTACCAATCTAGTGTTGCTAAGAAGCTGTCCCGAGATGGTGGAAATGACGGGGGCCAAGATCTTAGGTCGGGGTATTCGGAAGTGGTCTCGCTTAAAGTCAGGGGGTTGGTTCGGTAGAAGAAATCACGAGAACAGTATTTACGTGAGTTCGGCTCCGCCGTGATGGATTTGATGTAGGGGAGGGATTCTGGCACGAATGACGTTCCTGTACGACTCAAAAATGTCCTGAGAGAAGGTGCCGTGTTACCCTGATCCCATTTCGTGGCTCATATTCAGGTTTGTTGTTGATAGGCTCAAGCTTCAAATAAGTTACAACATTATTCCTTCCTGCAGAATCACGTTCAAGTCTTGAGAAAGATAGAAAGTAAGCCCTCAAACCGCTGGCTTAGACTAGGTGTAAGTCCGTGCATCAGTCCGAGGGATTAGAAAATTAGATACAGATCTTCCACCCTCTCTACGCACCAAATCTGCATCAACGAGCGAAAATCTGACCCCTTGTCAGTACACAAATCTATCTTAAGAGGCACCAACGACTTACACGCGAAAGAAACAACCATTAAAGACCAATCCATGGATTCTCCACCAAAAGTTCTTAAGTAGGATCGCAAGTCCCAAAAGCAAGCTGGCAGCCAAGAAGTCGGCGACAGTACAGATAATCACCACCACTATCCATTCTCAACGTCAGTACATATTCGACAACGTAGTATTACTTAAGGTAGAGGGAAGTGGTTCCACAAGAGAGTAAGATATCATAATGCGGGAAAGGTATCGAGACATAAACGTGAAGCGCCTACCAGTACCCAAACCGAGAACAGCATGGTCCATCAGCCCATCCATTGCACGAGAAGCCATTACCACATGTCCCGTCTTTCGTTGTGGGGAGACCTCCTGGAGTTGGTGTGGGGGTGGGAGTTGTTATTGGGCGAGTCGAGGAGGTAGAGTTGGATGTGCGTGTGGAGGTTGTGAGTACGATTGGCGGGGTTGAAGAACTTGAGGTAGTCGATGCGGTTGAGGTGGTTGAGGTGGTTGAGGTGGTTGAGATGGTAGGCGGCACAACAATCGTCGATGAACTACTCGAAGGAACCACGACAGTAGACAACGAGAACCAGGATGACGATGACAGAGACCCAATTCCACCGCATGAGCCATACAGGGGATTACATCCCACGCCGCAGTACTCAGCTGAGTTCCCACAATACCAGTAAGGAGAGCAGCATTGGCCGAAGGTAGAGCCAGTGCAGACTGTACTGTTACCACACATCCCATCTCTCGAGACGAGAGTTCCAGTCGGTAAGGGTGGGAAGTTTGAAGTGCTGGATATGGTGGGTGTTGCTATCACTATGGGTGTCGTACTCGTTGAAGAGGTGGTAGGTGGTAGTGTGGCTATAGTATCAGTCGTACTGCTCGTCAAGGAAGTCGTAGAAGGCAATGGAATCGAGGTGCCATTTGTCGTCCTACTCGTACTCGTAGTCGAAAGTGTCAGAGTCGCAGTAGTCAGTAAAGAAGTCGTCGACGGTGTCGGCAGCTGCTCACCCTCACAATACCCATATGCGGGTTGACAGCTGGCGATCTGCGAGCAATGATCCTGGCCGAGGCCACAGTACCCGAAGAACGAGCAACATTGATCGTTCGAACATATATGGCCGCCAAAATCGGGTCCGCAGCGGCCGGCTTGTTGGCGGCGGACTAGAGAAGGGCCTGTGTCATTGATCTTGATGGGAGGGTGGTATGGGACTGTTAGGTCCTGGAGGATGAGCGCGCCATCGCTGGGGATTAGGTTGGTGTCTATTGAGTAGGAAATACTGCCAGGGATCTTGAGAGATGCTGCTAAACAAAGAAACGCCCAACGCATTGTGGGATGTTCAGATCGAGAAAAGGCACAGCACATCAAACAACGAACGAAAACGTGAATAAACAGGCGAGAAGAACGACGCGATAGGCAAGAGCTGACTGGCAATATTGTAGAATCACAGGGCGACTAGAAAACGGTGAGGGGAAACTGAGCTTTAATGTATCTTAACTTAATGGAGCTGAAAGTCGAATCCAAGCCGGGAATATGGGTTGTTTTTTATTCCTGAAAGCCCCACAGAGTAAACGAGACCGTTAAGGCAAATCCCGGTGTATATTTCCATCCGGGGGCAGTTTAGGAGATATGCAGATAAGAGGCTAAACGATATCTTGGGGGTGCTGTAGTGCCGGTATTGGTACTGGGAGAACGGAGTGACCCAATTGATTTGGAAGAACTAGCGCCGCGTAAGTCAAATTACATTCCCAGAAAGTGGTATCGCGATGCAAATGTCGATCTTGGAAGACCTTGGTGCTGTGGCGCCCATGCTGTTATGGCTAATAAGTCGCACATTAAAGCAAAAGCGATACTTCAAGCATTCACTCCCCGAGCAGAACAACCTTGTCTCTAAACAATTTTCCTCGGTGAAGTCTAGCAAGTCGGATCAATAATGAGCAAAATGCAATATGATGGTATCTTTGAAGATAGAGTTGCGCCCAAAAACACCCAGCCGACCGCTTGCAAACATTGTTGCTGTCATTTTGACCAGCGCAGTCGCCTCTTCGTACAAGCATCCCCGGAAAGTATGAGAGAAGAGTACAAATACCAGAACAATATCAGAATCCCGACGCTAGTTTGTAGCAACCATCGTATCATCCGCAGCTGCGCGTAGTCTCTTAGTGCTGCCTCTGCCTCTTCTTCACGGCTTTCTTCGTATAGCTGCTGGCACTCGCACTATCCTCCTACGACAAGTTAATATCGTATTCAATTCAGAGTACTGACTCGATCAAGGTTTTTCAACTTACCTTTGTCTCTTTTGGTTGTGTCAGCTCCCGGTTCACGAAAACCTCAAACGCCCGGATTTCGGCATCGCTAGCAGCTGAGGGTTTTATCTTGCAACTGTCGCTAGCTGAATTAGTGACGGTGACCCGCTCCAGACCTCTCATGCCTATCAGAAGGTCAAATCCACTTGTCTTATTGAATTTGGCAATTGAAGGCTCCTGTTGATGCAGAAACTGGCGAGATGAATTTGGTCGGACAGGCGAATCTACACAGTACTCTGTCAACTCGATGTTCAAGATTCTCAGCTTCTTGAATTCCTGTATGGCGCGGAGGGTGTTTGCATCTTTGATTTTAAAATTCCACCAGGCCCATGATAGTTCTTGGACATTGTCGATTAGCTTTGGAAGGAGAGGCTTCATTCTTCTGCAAATGTCGCTGATTCGGAATCGATTTCGCCAGAATATGGTCGAAGTCTCTTCGTAAATCTGCTTGCATGTGCCCCTCAATTGGATGCCGGGAAGTATGCTGTCTGGAGAGTATTGCCAGCTTCCAAGGCGGAGTCGCGCGTTGCCACCAATAGTCAGGTCATATATCATATATCGAAGCTCTAGTGGGAGCTTGAGGAACCGGAATATTCTTAAATCTGATAACCCGTCAGTAAAAGGTTTGGCAAAGAGCCATTCGGATCCAGTGCCAAAGCATGTTCTGGTTCAACGACTTTGACAATGGACCATACTGTGGGGACTGGGGGTGAGGTCACCACTTACTGGCACTGCCCAGAACCTGACCAAGCTTCAATTCCGAATCCTTCCAGGATTTCTCAACATCCTCCAGGGCCCTCATCCTACCGCCAGTCTCGTCTTCAAGAATGAGGCGACCGACTTCCTGGCTACCAAACATGGCAGGAGTAGCTGAAGTGAGGTTGATGATCTCGTAACTCCCATCTTCGAGCTTGCGAATGATGCAATGGCCCTCCGGCAGTGCAGTAGCAGTCTCAAAGGATTGAATGATTGCTGGAGCGGCCTTCTCCACAATCCTACTCTCTGAAGGCTCGTCGACGCCATCGAGTTGAGGTGTCGTCTGCTTGACCTTCGCCTTCGCCTTCGTCTTCGCCTTGCCCTTGGGCTTCGGCTTGGTCTTTGCTGGTTGGCGCTTTGCAGCCGGCATGATTGAGGAGGATTCACGTGAGGCTCACGGGTCGCCCAGCTGCAACGACGAGTGCGGATCTCGAGGTATACGATGGGATCAATGCACGGTGGTGTTGGGATGCGATGAAGAAGATAGAGCTTCGATCAAACCAGAATTTCGATGCGTTCCTATTTTATGGTTCTACCTAGGTAAGAACTCCTTGAGTATACGGTGTGGACGTTTTGGAAGGAACGAGGTGGAGGAGCTCGAGATAGAACTAGTGGCTCGTGAAACTAGCGCGCTTCCCGCACCCTCTGACGATCCTCCATGCCACGTTCAGTCACTTGCCCCAGATTGCGGGGGTAGATTGTCTCGCTTATGAATAGGGGGGAGGGAGGTTTGCGAAATCGATAATGTTGATGAACTTGACCTCTATTTGCTGCCGATCGATTCAATCCACTCTAGAAGGGCAACAATCTTTTCCACATTTTCCATTGAATCATTCCACGTCTCTTCTGTTCTCGCACCCTTTGCAGCCCAATCTTCAAAACAGTAGGTGGTTTTTGTCGCGGTGAGTTTCTGGAGCACTGTTAGAACAGTCTTTGAAGTAGATCTTTCACCAGCGACCATGTGGACTTATCTTGCCACTATCATAAAGATACCATAATTCTCCTGCCATATTCGTCTCAGATCTTATTTCATTACCTTTCCAGTATTCGAAGTCCCCTTCGCTTACGCATTCTTATAGAGCCATCCCGGACACACTTCGCTCCCCCACCTTATCAGTAACACTTGGAACAAGGTTCATCCATACACTGAATTATCCCTATTCAAACGAGTGATGATCAAGGTTGAGACTCTTGTTCGTTCTCACAGCCTATGGAATGGAATGTCGATCTTCGAAGCTATCGAGTAAGCAGGCAAGCGAATTCACGCAAATTCGAATACTGTGGAGTAAGCTGACCAATATCACTTCAGAGGCACAGCAGACAACAATAAAGAAGACCAAAAACCCGAAACCAAGGATGATAGCCCCTCAATTCAGTTCTTCATTACACATTTCAGATATCAAAGTAAAGAATTACAAAAAATGTCAGCTCAAGCCCCCACCATCGCCGAAGACACAACTCATTCAACCGATGGGCGACCCCTAGCAAGAGTTCAATACATCGAGCCCGAAACGAGTCTCGATCCGTGGAAATGCAACTATTTCGGCATCCCCGTAGCAAAAGAGGTAATCCACGCCATCCAACCCCTCACCGATCTCCGCCCCGAGATCTTCTCCCCCTCGAGCCCCTACAATCTATCCACCCACGCTTTCACAGCCATCAAGCATGAATCCGCACTCGACATCGCAGCAGGAGAAGCTTACGACCGCGTAAAAGCATATGATGTGCTCATCCCCGAGATCAAAGATCTTCTCAAGTCCGTCACTGGCGCGGAGACAGTCCATGTCCTCGGTCTCGGCATGCGTCTGAAAGAAGCAGATCCAGACACGAAACCTCTGCGGGAACGGGACCCCAATGCCGAACCCGAGAGATGCGGTATTGATCTCCCAGTCAAGTCGATGGATATGACTGTGCCGTATATGGGTGGCTACGGAGGAGCTAACAAAACCGGTCCTGCACGCTCAATACACATCGACTACTCGCCTGACGGAGCTCGACAGATCATACGTCACGTCCGCAGCGATGTGATTGAAAGTACAAAAGATATCATAGAGGCTGAAGACGCTGCCGTAGCAGCTGGTAAGGACGTTGCTTTCTACGACGGGAGACGATACGCTATGTTTTCCGTGTGGCGGGCACTGAAGAAAGTCGAGCGAGACCCGCTGGCAATCTGTGATCCGAGAAGCATTGATTTCAAGAGGGATCTGGTCGAGCATGTTAATAAACAGCCGAGTGATTCGAATGAGGATTTTTTGGCTGGGTTGTCAATGTTGAAGGGTGATCGAGCGGGGGAGCAGAAGTGGTTTTGGATTAGTGAGCAGGATGTTGATGAGGTTTTTGTGTTGCAGTTCTATGATAGTTATGCGGTTAGGGAGGGTAGACCTTGGGGTGCTCCGCATGGTGGAGTTACACTTGTTGGGAAGGAGGAGGGGGAGCCGAGACATAGTGTTGAGGCTCGGTGTATTGCTGTCTGGTAGAGGGGATAGGAAACAGATTGGAACTAGTACGATCTTTGCCTATCCATAATTGATCGACAGTTCCATTTCATGCTGAGACTTCGTGTTCACAGACCGCGATTTTTGATACATGGTTCAAGCTCCGCAAATCAGTAGAAAGTAACAAATGACAGTTCGTAACTTCAGCACTATAAACGAGATAAATTCTGGTCAACACACACTCTGGCGAACAAGTTTCTAGAATCCAAATTTCCGTTCAATTGCAAACAGTCTAAGCCATACCCCCGAGTCCACACCAAGCACTTCCAAGAACCCTGGGGTCACAAAAAAGTAACAAGAGTTCTCTCCACCGCATCAGCTATTGTTAAATTGCCTCATCCTTTACAACATTAAACTGCTCCAAGCTCGGATCTGTCCAGCTACCCCGAGACATTCACGGGTAAGAGTAAAACAGTCTCTAGATTTCGAATTTCATGTTCCACATCAAGCCATTTCCAATGTCTCCAACATTATTTCAACCTCGTTCAAAGATAAAGCACGTCTCAAGCCTCTAGCTCTCTCAGCTTTATGTGAACGTCTTCAGTCTGCAACTCCGGTCTCGGTGATATTGAACGGGAATCTTCTTTTTTCTTAGACCCTTCGTAAGTTTCGAGGTTTCTAGATTGTGCACTCGAAGTCTTTTCCGGTATGTGGCAGCGATGCGCAATTCTGACCTACACAAACACTTTGGTGTTCGTTGTTTAGTTTGCCGCAATCTCGCTAAAATCTCACCGTCGTTCCTTCCACGATCCTAACCTGCTCCCTCAACCACCATCGCAACTTCTAAACACTTCGTCGAGAATTTTCTACCGCAACACCACGCCCGAATCATCTGAATCTCATGAACGGAAGCTTTAGCTAATTTCTTTGAATCACAACACCGGCGCATCGTACAACGACATCAATTCACTCCTCAGCCATGTCTCAAAAACGTCGCGCCCTCTCCGAGGACGGCGAACTTATCACTTTCTCTCCCGAAAGGTCGCGCAAACACATCAAAGTCGAAACTCATGAGCAAACCCCAAGACGCCACATTACCTCCTTCGCTACAGTCATCCTGTCAGGATTCACATGGAATATGAATGTTGATGCGCGGGTTTGTCTTCCTCCCACTCTCCTTTGCAGATTTCTTCTAGATAGAGACTAATGTTCAGTCTATTAGATTTCAAGAGCACTAGATCCATACAACCCAGTATTCATGGAAGTATCTCTAGAACTCCCATCTGCTGAGAAGCTTGGTATCATGTACAAATACGGTATCCAGACAGATTTCGTAACGGTTGCTTGTGAGAGTTTCGAAAGCAGAGACAGAATTGTGCTGGATCTTGATCATGCTAGGTTCTCGTGGACGGAGCCCTTCCTTAAGGCTCGGGTAATTGGGGTGGAGGTGGAGGATGAAGGCAGTGGTAACAAAAGTAAGCTTTCCTTGTGTGACGTGGATTACAAGTATCTGTGTTCTGTTTACATTTGTCGTTATAACATATTGCATAGCCAATACACAAAAGTGCGTTCATCCTCACCGTCCAGATAGTGCAACGACAATCCATCCCGAGCAGAACAGGAGAGCAGCTCAAGCTAAAGTCTGGATCAAGCTCTCCGAATCTATCACGAACGCGCGAGCCCACCTGTTCGGAGACGATCTCGATACTTTTGAAGCACTGATCGCCAAACCCATGCCTGGAGTGGATCCGATGGAGCGGATCAATCGTTGGATTCGGCGTGGTTTGCCTGAAGTGCAGCCGCAAAGAATGAACATTGCTCCGAGAGTCAAGATTGAGCGTGTACTGGATGCGAGTGCGAACAGGGAGAATGTCAGTATGGATATCCCGAGGGTCAAGGTTGAGAAAGTGTTGGATGGTGGTGCGGATAAGGAGGATATCAGTATGGATGACGAGATGGCAAATATGGGTATCACTTTTGGTCTGACCAACTTAACACCTTGGTGGTAGATACGAGACGTGCGGGGTTTGATTCTAGAGTAAGGCGCTGGACTTTAAAGGGTAATATCTGATGAGATTTTGGTAACGGAGGTATTAAGTCAAGTTATTAACAGGAAGTGTAACGTATCTGGTGATTGATGGATACAAAGTACCTTCGTGCTTGAGACGAAACATTCAAGAAGGAACAGAAAATTCAAATAGCCTACTTCTCACCCACATGAATCACAATTTGCCGAACTTACACCCCGCACTCAGAAGCTCAAGTTCCCTGGGAACATCTTCGAAAGCAAAAGTCACACCAATCACAATCTTGACTTTGCCATCCCTCATCAATTTCCTAATCCGTTCGAAATCCTCCCTCCTGCGCTTTACGCACACCACATGGAATTTCCTTCCACTCCTCCAAGCATCCGAGGCTGAATCAGTTCCGTACCATGCCACCAATTCTAGCGACGGTGAATTGCTTAGTACCTTGTACGAAGATACCGTCTGGCTTGAGGAACGCTTCGCATAGGTTGAATAAGGTCGGAGAATTTCCTACATTGTCGTGAATGCGTCGTAGATTTGGCCTTTACTATTAAGTGTCGCTATCGTATCGGCGGCCCTATAGTCGATGACTTTGTCTGCACCAAGGTTCTTACACAGTCAGTTGTACGTTTGCCGTCAAGCAGGTCGTTGCAATTGTGGCACCGATGGCGTCGGCGAACTGGGTACCAAACGTTCCAACCCCCTCGCTGCCACTGTTGATAAACACATGCGATCCAGCTTTCACATGTTAGGGCAATAGAGATTGGTACGCTGTCATGCCAGCAGTTCCGAAAGCAACAGTTTGATCAACGTCCATTCCGTCAGGAAGTACAGCGCATTCCGAGCGTTCAGCTATCAGGAACTGACCACAAGATCCGTGCTTGTTCAGTACTTCGACACATCCAAATACCAATTGTCCCTCCTCGATGGAGTCATCAGATATATGTTTTACCTTGACACGACCGCAAAAGACAAGGCCACGAGTTGCTAGCTTGCTGATCATGAAGGCACCCATGCCAGTTTCTGGGAGCTTGTAGTCAACGGGATTGATGGCTGCGGAGCTGACTTCGACGAGTAAGTCCTTTCTTTTTAGGGAGGATGCGAGTGGCATTGGTACTGAAGTGTTGAGCATTAGTGATTTCTCGAGGATGTTGTTGTAGATCTTGTTGTACTGCTAGGCTTTCATTGTTGAAGCCATTGTGGATATTTTGGAGAGCTTTGAGTATATTATTATGGATTCTTGATACAATCACAAGGTAATCACCTGGCAGTGGGAATGTTGGGTGATATGAAGATGATTCCACGTCCACGGTACTAAGGACGCGTCGGGGAATGCCCGAAGCCGTATTCGTATTTTGCTCAATGCTTGAAATTGAGAATGTACTTTCTAGGGTTTACTTATCAACTTACTCTTAAACAAAGATGAAAGCTTTTACCGTGCAGCTCAATACTGGTACTGCTAGATTCTTCAGGCTTCTGGGAAGCAAATGAGACTTGATGAGTGACAATTAGATGGCAGAACTGAATAATGGATAAGCAAGGTTCCTTTAGGGAAAAGGCTAATCCAAACTAACAAATATGTACTGGGATAATTCAAAATTTAGTGGCTAGAAGAAGGGTAGTTCTTCATGGCGAAAATGTAAACAAAGAGACTGTCAATGGATGAGAATCCAGCCACGAGGAAGGATAGGTATCTCGATATTTACCTAGCTGTTGGATCACTCGACAGGCAGATAAATCGATGAAATCAAAAGTAGTAAGTCTTGCGCGTCTGAAAATCAAGTGGAAATGAGGAACATTTGTGACATTGAAAGAAGTTCCGCAGAGACGGAGATTCCGAAGGAATAGCTAAGGAGGGTTCTGATCACGTGTCTGTTTGCTAATCCCTGCTAGTACCATATTGACCGAGTAAATTTCCCAGCAACACCATGAAGCTCCAGGTCAACAGCTTTCAATCATCCGACGACCCACCTAGGAAACATCTCGAAAAGTGGCAGACTGGGATTGAGTCTGGATAGACTGCTCAGCGTAAAAGGTGAGGTGTGCAGAAGGCAAATCCGCCAGTGATCTGCGCAGCAGAACTCGAAAATCTCGACTATCTACACACGATGTCATCTCGAGGCGTCTCACCTGGTGGTGCTCTCCTCCGAGCATCAAGAGTGTTCTCAATCCCTCCTCCCTTGCCTCGGCCGATGGGAAATTTGTCTTCACAAGCAATCTTCAACTCCGACACCGCGACTCTCCCCCATCCAATCCATCAGTCAATCACAACACCACAATCATCACTCGCAAGAGGTGATTGGGGTTTCAAAAGACCACTGCCCCTTCGATCCACGACGAAAACATCTACCCCGCTCATACGAGTCGAGGCGATCGATACCTTCGAGCACATTACCGAATTCAATTCGTCGGCAGATCATTCGATAACTTTACAGAAATGGCAGGAAATGGGAGTGCCGTTATCAACGGCCATGCCGGACGTAAATCGTGGGGGGTTCCAGGCTGGCGAGTTTAGGAGTGTCTTTGAAGCCGACCTGGATTCCATATCAGGGTCAGAGGAAAATACTCCCGGGCGAGAAGATAAAAGATGGAAGTTCAAAGGACCATGGTTGGCAGGACAAACAGAAGGGGATTTCAATGCCTTTCTCACATCTGAGATTCGGAAACGAAAGCCAGAGTTCCAGAAGTACCTGAAAACGGCATGCGCAAAGAGTCTGACGGCAGAGGCACGACGGGCCGCAGAAGGGGTCGAAGAAGCCGAGAATGCTCCAATGGTCGAGGAGAGTGCAATCACAGAGGCTCAGTTCACCGAGTTCGTCAAGGAGCTCCGAAACACTCGCGCGGAGCTATACAGGCTCATTAGGGACTTCTTAGACCTTCCACCTGCTCCGGGAAAATCCGGGAATTTTATAGAAACTGCCCTTCAGAGTGGAGACATCAACAAAGTTGATGACATTCATCTTCCTATCTCGGCCTCTCCATATGCTGCAACCGGCCCTCCAAAGACGCATCCATCAGCAGGTCTAGCTTACAGTATTACGAATGCCCACACCTATAACCATCCTGTTTGGGGGCCCCAGAAGAATCCACCACCAGTTTCGGCTCGTGTTGTGATGCCGAAGGGTGCAGCAACAGGTCAATTCGGCGCCGCCTTGGGCGTTGGAGGTTTTGTGACCGACCTGCCAGCTGGCCAGAATTCATTCAACCTTGGCTCAAGCAGACTCAACAGGACAAAGACTAGAGACTTGCCCGGGACTCTGCACGTAGACCCAACTAAGGTTGGCGGCAGCAAGATGTGGGTACACCCCAGGAATGCTCGGGTTGATCCCAAGGGACGGATCATCTTGACGGTCGAGGCTGGAGATCCGGAATCTGTTGCTGTACATGAGGGAACGACGGACAAGATACCTATGGTAGCGACGCCCAAACTTCGCTCGAGGACCTTCAGTACTGGTGTTTCTCCAACTTTCGACGGTCTAGGATCGAGGAAGAATGGTGGGAGAGGATATGGGCTCAATGTTGGCGGGAGAGCATCGAGGCAGGACCCACCTAAAAGAGAGACGCCTGGTCAACAAGATGACCCATTGAGCCAATTGACGGGGTTGGTGTAAAGATAGAAAAGCGATTGTAACAATACACATCACAGCATGGCGTGGTTGGTTTAGATGTAGCATAGGAACAGTTGTATATCACCAGACTTCACCAAACTCCATTTGCATTACAGTACTCGTCGTTATAACTACTGTATATAAGATCCACCATAATAGCCACGCCATTTCTTTTCGGCGTTTGGAATGGTGCAACTCAATTTAACCAACAAGCAGTCAAGTTGTCAATTTGTCAAATCATTATCACCACATGACTTAGTGGATGCTCCCTTTGAAGTCAGATCACCGAACGTAAGCCAGCATATTGAGCAAGCAACTTTCAACTTCCATCTCCTCCTTGGCGAATATTTCACTGGTGGGCTGAATGGTGCAGAGAGCCACCAAATAATTTCTCAATCTCTTCACTTTATACTTCAAGAACACGAGTACGTCCATTTTCAAATAAGCTACTTTGGTATCAATAAGCGAAGTGGCCTCAGAGGATGGTCTGTTTACAAGTCTAAAGGAACCATGAGGTCACACAAGCCAAGGATGACATTAGTTACTTGCACAATATCGCTGTTAGAGGTGGACTCAAAACAAGTGCAGGGCAATTGAGCATCTCGAGCTCGGTGTTGTTCTTGCTCATACAAGTTTTCATGTTACTGCTTTGAGAAATACGAGCTTACCCCTAATACGCTCTGTTTTGTTTTTCCTGAGCTTAATTTCTGTCCTGATCCTAGACTACGAACATTAATGGCTACCTCGCACAAGTCTGTTTCTTGCATTCGACAGAATGTATGGATTGGTAAAATGGTCTACTAAACGAACAGGCTTCGACGAATGACTACGTGAGAATGGGATAGAGAGAGAGAAAATAGTTGATAGGGCGTGCTTAGGTAACAGTCCAGTACGTCCGAATTCGTGCCGTTGAGTTGGATGGGAGAGCCTTTTCTAGAATTAGAAATTGGACAGTAAAACGGCGATTCTTCACCACCGATAACAGAAACGGAAAGTGGACTATTTTTCTTCAGACACCTCAAGAAAACCAGCCAACTCAGCAACCTTTTTATACTCAAGAGAAAACGCACGATCGGTGCATTTGATCAAACCGGAACAGATCGCCTTCACGTAGAAAATGGCTTACCTATAAAACCAACTGCTTCACGCTTTCTCTCATACTATCACATACCTCTGTTCCACATCCAAAACTAGTATGGAAAAACGCCTGGGTACCCCCAAAAGGAGCTTCTCACACAAAGGTTCCAGCATTTCAATGACGGCAAATAGATGGGATTCTTTCTGCAAACGCAGTTCCCTTTGATGTCGGCTCGACAAGTGCCCCTCCGTTCGACACCTGGGGCCCTAGACTCTCAAGTTGCATCGTTCAGCCCTCGATCCAACCCTAGTAGTAATCTAGAAGCAGGTTTCTTTGCTATCTACGAAATAAAGAATTGTTGCCAGAATTTGACCTACCCTTCTCCCTTATCGACGTGTCGTAGTTAATAACAATTGGATAGGGGTCAGGGTGAGACTGGAGTTTCAACGGCAGAGTCCTTGTGGTCGGACTGAAAGAGTAATGCTTCAGGCAATGTCGTGTGACGTAACTGTATTGCGCGAGTATAGCGCTCTGGGGTGTGCCTTCATATATTCCATATTGGTTTGGTAAATCAGGGGAAACAACAGAAGCCGTGGGTTGAATGGCTCACCGGCAATGAGCTTTGTTCGAAGCCGCTGAGGGACGCGAAGGAAGTTATTATTAAGATTTTTTTTGGTCTGGGTTCATTGGGTTTCCCCGAAAAATATCAAGAATCCCGTAGATCATGTCTCCGGAGGATGACGTATCAGCTGCGAATCTGGCATGTATGAATCCTCCCAGTCAACAGCTAAATACCCTATCTCTCCAGGAACGTTTTTTGCCGGTAATTTGAATAAGTTCTTTGACTTTCTTCTTCGACTCGGAGTGAAACTTTTTGATCTCTTCCTTAGCTTCTCCTTCGTTATCTGTCTTAAATGCTCTCATTTCCCAAAGACATATCGCTCCCCGTAACATAAGGATGGTTTCTAGCTCGGAATTAGGAAGCAGACCTGCGGAAGAAAAGAGATGTAGTGGAGTGAAGGCAAAGATCTTGTATCTGCGAAGTCTGCCTTCAACCTTCGTATAATGACCGCGATACAAACAGACAACATTTGGATCGGCGCCATATCGAGGAGGAGTTTGAGCGTAGAGAGCCATGGCTCGTAGACAGTACATTTGGAGGATCTGGCACAGAAACGACGGGGGCCACCAGTTAAGCGAATGACACCGGCTCTGCCTCTTCTTCGTCCATGAACTCAAATAGACTCTGCTAGAAGGTGTGGTCACGGAACCGCTGGTTTGGGTTGGCACCACCCTTCAACAGAACAGATATCATGTCCAGTTGACCAGGAATGCCATGTTTGTAGTGAAAAACGTAGTCTAGATACGGGTGTCCTCTTTTCCTTTCGACCTGTTTGTCGTCTTCCTCTATCTTGGCTGCAACAAGCTCATGTAATCCATGAGAAATTGCCAGACCCACGAAATCTACATGGTCTTTCTCCGTCTTCTTGTATCCTTCTTTGTCAACCCAATCTGCCCAATGCTGTCCCTTGGAGCGACCAACTTCGTTGTTCGTGACTGGGATTTGGAGCCAGTGATCGGTAACAATCTCGTCTAGGTCACTGAGTAGCTGATTATCTAAACCAAACGAAGTCTTCCTTGCGCGATGAGCAATGACAAGTGCATCTTTCGCTCGTCGAGAAATTAATCCAAAATCATAGTCGTCATCGAGGGTAGCCATTTTCAAGCTAAGAATGTAGGCTCTAAGCAAACAATCAGTTGCGTTGAATTCTTCAACTTGCCAAGATTTCAAGAAAGTCTGAATGTCCGGTCGATTGAGGAAATCCTGGACTGTGCGGTGCAGAAAGGTGACATTTGGCCCAGCGTCACCCAGAGAGGCCAGTTCGAGTTCCTGATTTCCGTAATTCGCAACGTTGGACAAGGGATCGCTTTCAAGGTTTTCGCTAATTTCCGATACTTCAAGCAGCCCGGCACATTTGCTTTTCAACAGAGCAGACATGTCGTCTATTTTGTACAAAAGTTCTCTTTCGGTCAATGATAGAAGACTTTGAATATTTCTCGCTTTTGACAAGTTCTCTCTCTTCTGACAACAAAAGTAGCAACACGGGTAGTTCCAAGGATCGAAACCCGTCTCCATCGACTTTGCAGGTGCACACCATCTGGAATATTTGCGATGCTTGGTTCCTATAGAGAGGCTGGATGTGACACAGGAGCATATGGTTATAAAACCCTTCCAGATCCGTCGGAAATGCCCTTACCCGTCTCAATAAATCCCGTGTCCGATCCCGCTTTGTAAAGCCATTTAGTAAAGACTTTACGACAAGTGTTACCTAGAGGAAGACGCCCGACACTTTGGCCACGATTTCGACCACAAGTAACTCAGAATCGCCCGTGTCAAAAGTTCGCAATTCTTTTATCCTCTTATGATTGCCAATTTTATCGTGTACATACTGAGATATATCATTTGAGGTGAGATCCTGTAGGCGCAGGCTGGGATAAGACCGAAATGTACTCTCAAAGACTAGCCATGGCCGACTCGATAAGCACATCTTGATCCCAGGGGCTTTAGCTAAGCTAATAAAGAAAGAAGTAATGTCGGCATGGCTTTCGTCAGGACATTTGTATTCATTGAGGCCATCAACGAAAAGACATATTTTCAGGCCGGTGAGCAAACGGAAATGGCGAAAGGCCGTCGTAAGTTTCTCCAGAGTCTAGTGGTGATCCTAAGTTCCATCTAAGGAACCGGCGTACTCATCCATTCATTGTTCAGGCAAGATAGTCGAGATGAGATCTTTATGCTTTGAGAGAAGCTTGTACAATAATGCCCTTAGTAGACTAACCAGAGATTTCTGTTCCGTGGTGCCACTGCTCCAGAAAAAGAACGCTGCTACATGGAGAGCCAGGGGGTCGGACCACGGTTGCAACAGCTCTCGGGTACGAGAATGGCCAGAGAGGTACTTCATGAGAGTCGACTTTCCAGACCCTGCTTTTCCACTGATCTAGTATATGCCATCCCCAGATTGAAGCCAGTCGTTGAACTTACTCCAAGGCCTATCCCCAGCATTATGATCCTCAAAAATCCACTCGAACGTCGAAGAATTTGCTTTTGGGACTTGCTCCTAGCGTTCTGTAATTGATGGAAATCGAAGACTCCTTAAGATACGGTCTTGTGCCTGTTGCACCAGCTCAGGGCTTTGGTACTTTACTCTCTGTTGGGGCAATGGCGTTGAATTCTGTGCCCTTAACCTTTCCACCGCGGTCAAGAGAACTCCTTGGGTTTTCTTATGCTCATCCACAATAATACTGTGTGTATGAGTATGGAGAGTTGTAATTTCCATGGTCTGCGCATTATCGCCGAGTCAAACACGCTTTGATTTTCTTGTAAACCGGCTATAAACTTCTGGGACACATGATCTGAGCAATTTGGGTGTTATATTAGAAGCATAAGATCGAATTTCTCCCTAGGCTGCATTAGCAGATGGTGTTCCCATACCAGATTACTATCAAAGTAAAAGAGGCATAGTTGATTTCATTACTATCGATAACTGCTGAATTCGTATAATTTTTGAAGAAAAAAAAGCTTACCTCAATGCCACGAAAACATGTATCTCCATTTGTTGTTGGTAGCCAGCTAACCGAGCCGCGATCTCTAAGATTTCCTTCTGTGACGAGAGTGTCCTAATGGCTTGCTTGAAGGATTTCCGTTTGCCAGCGCCATTTTGAGCCTTTAATTTATCTAACCGACTCAGCATCGTCTTCGACAAGGAGCCACAACCCTTGGATAGGCCCTTTGATACTTCGTCACTGCTGCTGTACGGGACACCACCTACAAAGCATTCTTCAACACTCGCTTCGAGCTTCTCGCTCATGCCTAACAAGTCCCTGGTGACGATTTCATGGTTATTGAATTCTTCGGATGCGCCATTCATAGAGTGACTCAACTCCCGAGTCGTTGAGATGATCTTGCAGCTGAAATCAATAAACTGTACCACGGTTCCAGCCAGGGAGAAGGCTGTGAGGGGGTCGAGCATCTTGGAAACTGTATTCAACCCCAACTAGTGTTTGACCGAACTTGTGAAAGATGGGATGCGAACTTCGGTATCACTTCATCAGAATTGCGCAAATAAATGGAAGTCGATGATAAAGGCAGAAATGAAGGATCTTGCCACAGCCTGGTCACTGGACGCAGCTGGCAAGCCATTGCCAATAACACGGGTTGTAGGCTCCCAGCAAGGCTCTCAGTTCAGAATTATCTGCATACATCATTGAAAATACCTCGGCTCTACAGAGCGGTACAGACACCCAACGAGACCCAAAGGAGGACTTTATGAATACACTATACATTGCGAACAAAAGGCATCTAATTTCGATTCTCTGGATATAGTCACGTGATGATACCTTCAACGCTACCCAAACTAGTTCGGTTCACAAGCGAGCCCATCCCACAAGCCAACCCGAAATTCCCAAAAGTGTGTATCGCAACGACAACTCCAACTTTCGAACTCCACGACAACCACCACAAACCGCAAACATGGGTCGCGTTCGTACCAAGACCGTTAAGAAGTCCGCCAAGGTCATCATTGAGCGATATTACCCCAAGTTGACCCTCGACTTCGAGACCAACAAGAGAATCTGCGATGAAATTGCCATCATTGCATCCAAGCGTCTCCGCAACAAGGTACGAACCTCTAAACCCCGCGCACGACTTCAGCTTTGGAGTTGGGAAGGGCCTTGAATTGGAATTGCAAGTTGGGATAACGTGCTGATTGTTGGTTGAACAGATTGCCGGCTACACCACCCATTTGATGAAGCGCATTCAACGTGGTCCTGTCCGTGGTATCTCCTTCAAGCTCCAAGAAGAGGAGCGTGAGAGAAAGGATCAATACGTCCCCGAGATTTCCGCTCTCGACTTCTCCCAGAACGAGAACGGTGGACAACTCGAGGTCGACTCCGAGACCAAAGATTTGCTCAAGAGCCTTGGTGTAGGTCTACACATTCCCTGGCAAAATTCCCCTCTCAAGTATCGTCAAAATCTAACATTGTGTCCTTCAGTTCGACTCCATCCCAGTCAGCGTCGTCGCCGTCTCCCAACAACAAGCCATCGAGCCCCGCCGCCGCTTCGGCAACGACCGTCCTCCACGCGCATAGATTCGACGTCCGGGTACAGGTCAGGAAGCAAAAAGATTCACGAAATGAAGGATGGGATACTTTTGAGGGTCTGGGTTGCTTTCTCCGGCGTCTTGGCTGGATGTTGTTCCGGCTGGATGGTTGCACATACTAGATCAATGTGAGATCTTTCCCACCTAGGTGTCGCTGATTCTCCGCGAGGAGATGACGCTTGATTGCCATTTTCCTATTCTTGATTTGTGACTGTGCTGGTGAACCTCTGACTCGAGATGCTATGTGCTATTTGGTGAGAAGCCCATTTGCGCCTGCTTGTTGGACCAATCCAACATTTGCGAATCTTTTGCAGAATTCTCAAAAAGACTGGCAACCTCAAAGTGGAAGCATCCATAACCGAATGTGCTTGGCCAGGGTCGATATTGGGGCTACGGTGGTCAATATACCCTACCTGAACAGAATTCGTAACATGCTGACTAGTTAATACTGACTGGTCGCCATGGCACGCACCTGCAGAGGACAATTGGTGACCATAGAGGACTATTATTGAGAAGTTGTCATATTTGGGTATCGTAGTAATCATCAAATGAAAAGAACATCTTGCCAACCCATCAGCTTTTCGTTTGTGCAAGATCAATTATGACCTACATACCCATTCCCCTAAGCCCATGATTAGGCAAAAAACCAACGCCATGCCCCATAACCAGTAAAATCATACCTTCATGACATTCGTAAAGCTATAACTTCCAATCCGTATCCGCTTCGTCATCATCCTCATCCATTGCGTCCCCATCCCTCTCCACCTGCAACATCTTCTGTCTCTGGTCCCCAAACTTCGATGTATACCCCTCAAGCGCCAAATGTTCCAACTTCCCACTCAGCTCCTCCTCCCCCAAACTAGGTGGTTCAACCTTCCTCTTGACATCCCTCTCCAGCACCCTAACATCGACTAATCCCCCTTTAGCACCCATTCCCCTATCTCCTCTCTCCAAAGCCAGATCCCTCTCATCCCTTCCCCTCCTCTCCCGCCCCCCTCCATCCGCATCTAAATCCAACCTCTCAATCCCTTCCATAACCGTATCCTCGACCGCCTTCGGCTCATCCAGCAAATCAATCCTACTTCCCAACATGCCCGCCCCTCTCTCCCACGCCGGGCTTTCACTCAACTGCACCTTAACGTACAGCGCCCGCCTCGCACAAGCCTCCGAGCACCACTTCTCCAACTCCTCCTTCTTCACGACCCTAAAATCCTTTGCCTTGCCATTCATACCCAGCAACCTATACGCGCCTCCCCCCCTCTCTTTAAGTCTCGCTTCAGGACATAGTGTGTACCCGCAATGCTCGTTAATATTCCGCTCCTCGATCAGAGCGTCGTAGTCACTTGTTGTGAAGGGCGCGAGGAGGGTTTTGAAGGTCGAGGCGTCGCTGGGAGAGGGGGATGAGGCGTTGTGGAGGGGGTGGCGAGAGAGCGGGTAGTCAATTAGTGTTTCGGTGGAGAGGAGGATCTCGAGCTCGATGTCTTTGCGTTGTTGGAGGAGGTGGGCGTGGTAGAGTGCTATTTCTCGAGTGCGATCTTCGAAGGTTTTGGATGGTTGTGTGGTTGAGGGTGAGGGTGAGGGTGTGGATGTGGATGAGGTGGGTTGGGAGGGGTATTTTTTGAGGATGGACTTTATTTGTTTGGGCGTTGCCATTGTGGTTTGTTGTCGAGGCTGTCGTGGGGATGTGGAGCTTTGCTGCATCTTTGGTGCAAAATGGCTTGCGCTTTCGAGGCGATCCTGGTGAAGTAGTTGTGGCGATTCTCGAAGGAGGCTATTGGTGATGTTTTGTGGTGGTGTAAAGAGGCGAAGGAAGAGGCTGGCCCTTGAGGTGTTTTCTTGGTGAGTCCCACGAAGAGGCTCTTTTATTCAATCGTTCATTCAGTCCATCTGAATGATTGCAAGGATGTGCACTTTGGAAGCTCCTACCTGGCCCAGAATTCTGTTTGCTAGCTTGATATCAGTCGTTGCCTTTTTTGCAATGCTGTCCTATCCCGAGGCTTGGTAGCCTTGCATCGCATTCCTCAGCTCTCTCGCCACCAGGACCCCTCACTGGTCACTTGATCCTGAGGTTTGCTGACAAGTTATGATCTCATTGAAAGAAACGCGTGATGCTTGATGCAGTCAGCCTGTCGAAGTCATCCCGGGATGTGCAATGACTGGAGGTAGAAATGGCATTTGGCTTTGTTTCGTTGTTTGTCGCCTCTCCACCCCTCTCCCCTCCCCTCCCTCGGCTTGCAAACAAATGGATGTTGTCAGTTGCGGCAGCTTCGGAAGCGACCAACATCCCTGCTCGAATCGAACTTCAGGACTTCCTGCCTGCCTCTGCCTTGTCCCTTGTCCCACTATTCAACCGGACGGAACCAGGCCAACATCAAATCATCCATCCACCTGCCACCGCTCCCTGGTACTGTCCAGTCCACTTACGATACCACACTGTTGACTATTGTACAATCTGTGCTCTCCTCAATGGCAGATGCCGCCTAGTGACTACCTGGCCACCTACCTCACTTCTGTTCTCTGCGAATTGATGCTCGCTGTCGCCTGAATGCTTTCGTCTGGTATGTTGTTCCAGCTTCACATTGGAAGGGCTTCTGCGATTTATCCATCCTGACAGCAGCTGTTTCACACAACCACTTTCATGCGCTGACGTACTTCAGACTAGCACGTACACATTCATCCCTCAGCAGCCACCCCCCCACCTCACACACGTCGAACCCTCCGAACTCTCCTCTCCTCTGTTCGCCCCTGGCCTATACTACTCCAAATACTCTGGCACTTGATACTGCATCCTCGTACAGATCTCAATCTGCGAACACTCTAGCCCCCCAGCTTCATTCTGGGCAGCCTCAGGGCTCTTTCAGTCAAGAATCCCGTGTAGGCACCAGGCCGAGCAATTTTGCAGTATAGCATTTGCTGTTACATGCCTCCAAGATGGCCAGTCTACCTTTCAAAGTCAAGGCAGTATATGAATACACGTCTCCCCACGAGGATGATCTGCACTTTCCCAATGGACAGATAATTACGGTCACGGGCGTGGAAGACGATGATTGGTATGCTGGAGAATACAAGGACGCCTCGGGCACAACGCAGGAAGGCATCTTCCCCAAGAACTTCGTGGAGAAGTATGAGCCAACAGCTCCTCCGAGACCAACTCGTGCCCCTCGTCCAAAGAAAGAGCCAGAACACGTACCAGAACCGGAACCAGAACCAGAAGTACCTCGTGAACCATCCCCGCCTCCACAGCCAGTACACGAACCTGAACCGGAGCCGGAGCCAGAACATGAGGAAGTCCACGAAAGCCCAGTTGCTCGAGAGCCACCTCCGTCGATTCCTAAACCCCAGGCCGTGAGCTCTCCTGCGCCAAAGCAAACGGAATTTTCACCCTCACCTACTGCTACCAAGCCAATTCCAGCTTCGAAGCCCTCTGCGCCTCCGCCAGTGTCCGACAAGCCAAGTGGTGGTTCATTTAGAGATCGCATTGCTGCCTTTAACAAGGCCGCCCCGCCACCTGCACCGTTCAAGCCCGGTGGCTTGGGTTCTGGAGGATCGAATAACTTCATCAGGAAGCCTTTTGTGGCACCCCCACCGAGCAAGAATGCATACGTACCCGTTGTCCGGGACCCTCCGCCGCAGAAGATATACAGACGGGAAGAAGATCCGGAAGTTGCAGCAGGTCAGGCAGAGGCTCAGGAACAAGCGGAGAGAGCGGGGTTGGCCCCCACGTCAAATGAGGGTGATGGGGAAGAGCAACCAAAGCCTACGAGCTTGAAGGAACGTATCGCACTTCTGCAAAAGCAACAAATGGAACAAGCGTCTCGCCATGCAGACGCAGCACAGAAGAAGGAAAAACCTAAGCGACCGGCTAAGAAACGCATGGAATCGCATGAACCAGCTGAGGGTGAAGAGGGAGCTGCATTGGAACGTCAAGATACCGAGGAGACGGTTGGAAAACCATCGATGGATTCTGTAAGGGAGGAACCAAAGAAGCGCAAATCTTCGATTCAACCTCGCCAATCTTTTGGCGATGGCAACGAGGCAGACATGTCAGGAGCTGGTGAAACGACTGAAGAGCCGGAGGAGACGTCTACTGGAAAGGATGATAGTGACGAGCGGCCAAGGCAAAAAGCGCCACAACCACTTGCTCGAGCACCAACTGCGCCAATTCGAGAGCCTGATGTCGGAGAAGAGGAGGGTGCTTCGGAAGAAGGCGAGGCTGAGGAAGAAGAAGAGGAAGAAGAGGATGATGTTGACCCCGAGGTGAGACGAAAGGAGGAATTGAGAGCTCGTATGGCAAAGATGAGTGGTGGAATGGGTATGCATGGCATGTTTGGTGGCGGCATGCCCATGCCTGCTCCCATGCCACCAAAAAAGAAGAAGTCAACAGGGACTAGTGAGAAGCGTTCAGGGGAATACGGTGTTGATGATACAACGTCACCTACTTCTCGTGCTGCTCCTCCAGTTCCTCTGCCTGGCTTATCACGGGTTCGAAGTCCCGAGGAAGTCAATAGGCAGCTTGGTCATGATGAAGAAATGACACCTATTTCTGCCTCTCGCCCAGCCGACGAGGTACCAGATGTTGAGGATGTTGTCCCTTCGCATGGTAGGTCTGCTCCTCCTCCAGGTAAGATTCACATAAAATGCGTTGTCTACCAAAGCTAATTGTAACAGTCCCTCAACACGACGGAGGTGCTCCACCCATTCCAGGCGGAAGACCAGCTCCCCCGCCTGTTCCAAAAGATTGTGAGTCTTCCTAGAGATATCAAATACCCACTCACTAACCCACGACAGCTCGCCCTATCACTGCTCCGATGTCTCCAAGTGCTGGATCCGAATCGGACGATGAAATGTCCTCTAGAGAACAGCCGGCGTCCATGCCTCAACCTATTGAGACTCCAAGAGCACCGCCGAGACCATTGGAGGGGCCAGGGTCTCCACAATCACCCAATGCCCGGCGAGCATCTTACTTTGGCTCAGAAGCTTCGCCGTCATCACCCACAACACCTGGATTAAACAAGCGTAATAGTCGACTTCCTCCGCCAATTCCAGGTGCGGTACCTGCAATTCAGACACAAAATAGAGCCCCTCCACCACCTCCTCCTGGAATTACCCGAGCACCTACTGGTGAGCAACAAACTCTGTCTCCGAGGGGCGTTCCCAAAGAGGAGAGTGAGGAAGAGGTCACGGAATACGAAGGTGATTATGATACTGATATTGCCTCGACTGTACCGCACAAGGATGCCTTGAAAGCTGCTGAGCCGGATGAGAGCCTCCCCATTCGATCGCCACCTGTCACTTCACCCATTTCTGCACCACCTCCGCTCCCACCCACCGCAGCTCCCCGTGCGGTTCCTCCTCCTTTGCCGTCACAGCCACCCCCACCGCCTCGACAGTCCGCAGACATGCCTAGAGCTGCCCCTCCACCACCTCCACCAGTTAAAGTGCCAGCACCATGGGAACAAGACGATGATGAGTATGATCCGTACAAGTATACTGCACCAAAGTCTGCAGCTCCAGCTGGTCCACCTCCTCCTGGGCCACCTCCTCCCGGTCCTCCACAAAGGGCTGATACTGAGGAAGATCTCTATTCTGCATCGCCTCCTAGGTCATACCCTTCCAAAGATAGAGCCGTTCCTCCTCCCCCATCAGGAAGCCGGCCCCCTCCTCGTCAGTCTTTAGATGTCTCACGCTCACAAACCACAACCAGAAGATCTGTGGAGCTTGGACGAATGTCTATGGACTCAGGTTTCGTTGCAAATGACGTAGACCTTGCACCCAATTCTTTCTGGTGGACGCAACCCAGAGGTATTCCTCCAGTCTTCCAAGGTAGACGGGACATTCTCTTAGACTTTGAAGAGGCAGCTTCTGGTGGACGAGGTGGAAAGACGATTGTCACCAAGCATCTTTCCGTCTTATTCCAAGATTATTCTCAGACAATTATCACAGCCGAATTCGATGCACAGGATCCCAAGGATATCAGACTTGAGCAAAGACACGACCAGCCTCCATCTCGTCAGCGCCAAGACCAGCTCGAGCAAGCCCACGAGCAATATGGGCGTCGCATCTTTGAAGCTGTCCACTCGAAAAAGGAAACCGTAGTTGGAGATGGGACACCCCAAGGTCTCATCCAAGAACTTCTCAAGCCTTTCTCGCACGCCCTCCTGCCGATCGGAAGCCGTGCCTACGGTGCCATCGTCTACAGCAACCTCGCCAATGCCTCCACACAGCAAAACGACGAGATCCGTCCCGGCGACATTATCACCCTTCGCAACACCAAATTCCAAGGCAAGCACGGCCCCATGCACGCCAAATACAGCATGGAAGTCGGCAAGCCGGACCATGTAGGTGTCGTTGCTGAGTGGGACGGTACGAAGAAGAAGGTCCGGGCTTGGGAGCAGGGTCGCGAGAGTAAGAAGGTTAAACTTGAGAGCTTCAAGTTAGATGACTTGAGGAGTGGGGAGGTCAAGATCTGGAGAGTCATGCCGAGGAGTTGGGTTGGTTGGCATGGGTCGAATTGAACCATCTCGTTTCTGTGATTAGTATACGGGGGATCAGGGAGGGGAAGAGGGTTTGTGTAGATTTGGTGGGAATGGAGGACCTTACAGTCGTTCATAAATCTGGCGAGTTGAAGTGGAGTGGGATGGGAAGAGACGGTGCCTGTAGAGGTACAGCTAGTTCAGTTACGCATAGCATTGTCCTGCCTGCATTGCCATTGAATTCTTTACTCTGCTCTCTCGAACTTCAGGATTTGTCTGGCTTTCGCTTGTCTGATGTTGCCTTTTGATAACAGACATGTGTGAGATTGATTGGTATCGAGTTTTGCGATCCAACTCAGGGCGTCGCATTTAAGCGAGGAATCATCAAAACAGAGGGGAGTGAAATCGGGTATATTTTAACGTACGTTAAGGAGCAGTAAGACAGACGAGTTGCCTGAGGAGAATTTCATACTACATTATTTGATGCTATTCTGCTCTCGGTTGGAGATAATATTGACTGAATCCAGGAAAGAATGAGGGTTTTGTGACTCGGGCTTCGAGCGAATGGTTTCAGCTGCGAGTCTTTGATTCCTATTTACTTCCGTCTGACCTGAATACTGTAGTCACTTGTAAAAAAAAAAGTATAAAAAAAAGAAAATTACATGGAAGCCCATCTGTTGAAAGTTTTAGATAATCGACGAGTGGGTTAAAGCTTACTACGTAGCAACAGTACGAGTCTCATAGCTGACATGGTATTGTTATTTATATCGCTTAAGATTTCCTCAGCATCAACATCCGATTTCTCCAAATTATAGGAGCTTGCTGGGCAGGGGAAGGTTCGGTGCCATTGTTTACTTGGGTGTTTTACAAGGCTGTACATGCAACTACCTCTCCACGATAACTCAGGTCTCATACCTTCCTTACCTTCCACACTCATTCACTATCCAGAGACTAGCCCCCAACCCATCACCCTCAATGCCCCAGTTACTCTACCTCCAGTATTCCACAACATCTATCTATTCGGATCATAAAGAAACCTAGCAGTCAGCCTAGCTCTCAGTATTCAGTTCTCAGGACTTGACATTCTCTTAGCAACTTGAGCTTGCGCAGCAGCCGTAGGTACGAAAGCAGCAGCTTGCGGATTAAGATTCGTCGGATAGAACGGTGACGCCATGGGGTTTAATCTTTGGGCGGGTGGGTTTATAAATGCTGGTCTCTGAAGCTGGAAGGGGAAGGCCCCTGTGATTTAATTGCCCGTATTGCCTGTGAGCATGAAGTCGTTCCATTGTGTGGCGAAGGCTGGATCGCGCGGCGCAGTCAAGGGTCTGTATTGGAAGTTGTTTGGGAACATAGTTTGTCTTGATTATGATATGCGTTTACTGTTGGTACTTGATAGGTGTTTCTGTTTCTTTCTACGTTACTTGGACGCTGTTAGTTGAAGTGAAGCTTTGGGTGTTGAAGAAAGAAGAGTTTTACGATGAAAAAAAGTTCTCTTCGGTTTTATACTTTTGGTGAAGATTTGCTATTCACGATGAATTTCAAGGTTGGCAGAGCTACGAGGCTAGATTACAGTCATGGTATCTTGAGTCTAGCATTTTGCACCACTGAAGATATCTTCTTAATCACTGTGCGTTCTGGCTTGATATTTTTACCAGAAACGAGGGGAGTCAACTCTCATTAAGAAAAGCACCAGTTATGATTCGCGACAAAATTGAGAGACTACAAGATTCAGATTACTACATTGTTCATTCTAGGACTAGCAGTCAAACTCCTCTCTCGCCTATATACAGCACCCGATGCCCCCTTGAAGTCATCAAGCAAAATAAAAAAATCAAAGAACGCCTACTCCGCACCCAGGATTTATTTCCTGTGTCTCTAGCTGGCCTTTCACAACAGTCGACTCCACCAAGGTCATACATTATCAACTATCTCCCACACGCCTTCGCTGACAGCCTGCTCCTGCCTCCCACTGTTCCATCCGCAAATCTGATCTCTCTCAGCTTGACATTATGCTTCGCTGGGGTACTGAAATATGTCATGGCAGCTGCTGTTATAGCCTCTTTTGAGGGTATGGATGCCTGGGTTGGGATGAGATAGGTGAGTTTTGCGAACAGCTGGGGTATTATTTGGTTTTGGAGAGGAGGCGCGGGAGAAGAGGCGTTGACAAGATATGCAAGTTGCGCTAGCAATCTGTCAGGTTTTAGAGAACAAGATGAAAGCTGTGAATTTGAATGTACACGTTTTCAAGTGGAGCTTCATTGCTTTGCAAGAACGCTGAACAGAATTGTACGTTTCTAGTGTGACTTTGGATCGCCGGATTTGGGTTACGCAGTCTTGTGCAGATGATTTGGCCCTTGGTCAAGAATGGTCCTTTGATACAGGATTCTTGTGAATATATTGTATGGTGCTGAGGGGTACTGGAATGTTAGGGACGGTCAGGAATCGTGGCCCAACCTGAATATGTAAGCTCCTGTTGACCGTTTCTCAAACTTGGGCCCAATAACGGAAACGCAGTCTGCCTCACATCAAGACTCCGCCTCTGGAGGTTACATTTTGTGGACAAGGCGAGGGATGGAATGGTTGTGGATTAAGTCCATTATCAATGGGGCTTCTAGACATACATGTTGGTGGCTTAAAGCCACGCTGGGCTGAACAGTGGCTTGAATGATTTATGGGAGCCATAATATTAAAATAACGAATGATGTTTCAAACTTCTAAAATCAAAGGTTGAAATTACTACTCTCAAAAGTAGAGTCCAATTTAGCTCCTATATGGATTGAAAAGAGATGCTTAAGAAAGACTCGGACAGCGAGGGGAGGTTATTCATCAACATTAATAGTTGAAAGTGGTCGAATTGCCTCTTTGTTTTATCCTCCGGGACTACCAGAGATGCTCAGATACGTAGCGTCTCGGGTGCAATATAGCTGGACGAAATGATTCCAGGAAATCTTTTGAAGCATGAGAATGGTGGAGGGTGGAGCTGATGGAAGATGTTTAGTTTTGTCCCGGATCACGTGCTACATCGCGTCTCCCAAGAATTGACGCGACCGACAACCCAAGTCCTGTATCTCTTTGCGAAACCATGAAAACGACGATATCTGCAATCAGCTCAAGAAGTTGTCAGCTGCCAAAGACATAGGAAATCTGCCATGCTGTAAATCAATGTGCCGCTTCGAACTTCTCGGTACCTTCATTTTGCTCAAGCAGGACCTTGTTGAGAGATTCCAAGGCCGTCGAAGAGACCAAGTTCCGTATGGGATCCCAGCTTCATGTCTGATAGCAATTTCTAATTTATGCCAGATATAGCTCTCCGCAATGCTCCACGAAATACTCCTCTCCCTGTCCGGTCACCCCTCCCCTCTCCTCACCGCCGACCACTCATCCTCCTCCTCGGTACTCTCCCCTCCAGAGAAAGCCCTCCTCTCCTCTATCGCCCACTTGAGTAATCTCCACAGCAAGCTTCTTGCTCATACTGCTACCATAGCCACGTCGCACCCATCCAGTATCTGCCAGGCCGTGGCAACGGCTATCAAATCTACACACTTGGCGAAATTCCAGCGCAAAGTGCTAGAGGTTGAAGATGGCATATTAAGGAAAGATGCGGGAACCGTGGGGGCGTACAACATTGTGCCTCTGACAGCCATTGTGGGCGAGTTCTCGGGTTGGACGAGGAGAATGGAGTGGTTTCTGGAGGTGGTGGAATTTATGATGCGGGGTAGTGGAGGGGATGGGAAGAGCTGTAGCGGGGCTATGGTTATTGATCGACTGTGTGCTGCTATGCAAACTGGATATGTGGATATTGAAGAGGTAGCTTTGAGCTTGGTGAGAGTCTCGGAGACAGCTTGGTTAAAGCAAGTATCTGCCTGGGTATTGTATGGAAGGCTGCCCAGCTTTGGAAGGGAGGACTTTTTCGTCCAAGTGGTTCATGGAGACGTACAGGTATGTTCTTGCCCATGACACAGCAAGCAGTTATTAACGGGTCATAGGAATATCAGAGTAAGCCAGATTTGTTACCTGGATTCGTCTCAGCGTCCACAGCAAGCTCTTTACTCTTCATTGGCCGATCCCTCAATCATATTCGAGTCAAAGGAGTATCCAGTGCAAGGTCCCCAGAGTTGGACTTACTGTCATCTCATCTTCAGCAACTTTCAACATTAAAATTCCCAATCAACAGCGCGAATTTGTCCAGGGTTATTACTTCGATCAGAGTTTCGTTGTCACAAACAACACTGCAAAAGCTCTTGCCTCTGAGCAAAGTAGTTGAGATATTGTCACTACTGCGGGAGTTCTTCCTGCTGGGACGTGGCGAATTCGCAATTGCCCTAATCACTGAAGCAGACGATAAGATCAGGTCACGATGGAGACGTTCTGACAATATCGGGTATGATAAACGAGATGGCTTGGGTAACATTGTGGTAAAGGATGGCGAGGTTTCGGCGGTTCTAGCACGTACATGGGCAGCAATGGGAGCTCTGCAAGGCCAGTATGAGGAAGATCAAGACGAAGACGAAGTTCTCGAACTCGCCAGAGACCTTGTTCAGTTGTCCATTACGAAATCAAACTCTACGACTCCATCCAAAAATCCACAAGGAACTTCAACGATTGCTTCAACACCCTTCAAGAACTTACTACTTTCAGTACCAGTATCACTGTCGCTCCATATTCCCTCGCCATTGGATCTCTTCCTTACACCCGCGGATGTCCAAACATACTCCAGTGTCAATGCATATCTCTTATCCATCCACAGAGCACATCTGCGCTTGACAGATCTTTGGAAAATTACATCCCTACGCCGGGACCATCCTGCTCCACCAGGTCCTCCTTATGGCAGTTCAACTGCCGGTCGCAACAAGGTTCGAACGATGCGAACTCGTGGTAAAGAGCGGTCTCAAGCTATGCGTAGTGTATGGGCGACCAGTAGTGCTGCAGTATTCTTCCTCGGAGAGACGGAGGCATATCTCCAAGGCGAGGTCGTCCAAGGCACATGGGCTGGATTCAAGAAGTGGCTGGTAGGCGAGCCATCGCGGCCCTCCACTGCAAAGAGCACGACAGATGACGACAACGATGATGACATTTGGCTGCAAGCAGCGCGACAACCAGCACCGCAGACAACAAGCACATATACACATGATCCACAAACACTTGCAGATTCTCATAGGAGATACCTGGCTGCATTGGCTACGAGTCTTCTCTTGACGAACTCTTCATTTACAGATCCACTCTATCACTTGCTTCAACAAATCGACCACCTGGTAGCACTCGTCTACCGCGTCCACTCTATCTGGCAATCACTGGACTTAGAAGCCGATGAGGGTGTTGTTGACGCCTTCTCAGATTTCCACAAGGAGGAGCGGGACATCAAAGCGCAACTAGTCACCGTTGCCGATCGTGTGAAAGGTGGGATCGAAGAAATCGTCAAGAACCTACGAGATATCGACCAAGAGAAGGAAGGTTGGGATAGTGGCTTTGCGGAGCTAGTTCTTGGTGAAGAGGGCGCTTATATTCCAGCCAAGGTTGGCAGAGTGGATAGACTACTCATGAAGTTGGATTTTGGAGGATGGTTCGATGCCGGGAAGAAAGATGCTGGGGATCTCCGCTTGGGAGATGACAGCGATTATGAGATATGAGATATGTTGCATGTGGTGATACCCTGGCGTTTGGAACTTAAATGGCATTATGATGATCGTCGTTGATATCCATTGTGGGTCGCGTGGTGTGTAACATCATACAGTTGGCCAAGGATATCTTGGAATTGATAATATTATGGAAGCGATCTCAGCATGTAAACAAGCACCACTGTCCAAAGCCTAAAGCCGGCCAATATAAGAACCCCCTCACACCCAATGCCCCAACGGCAACAATCAGAATCATCTTCTCACCCAACCATTCTGGTACATCATTAAGTCGTAGTAGAAGTTCTGGGATAGATGTCCCAAAGCTATGTGGATCACATCATGGGGTGCGAGGTTGTTCCAGAGGTTACTACAGGCGTGTTGATTTGCCCGGCACTGGCCACATTAAGAAGAGACGAAATCCGGATCAAAGCTGACATAGGGGTATCTCGCACATACCTTTCTGCAGTTTTGTGAGTAACACATAGAGCAATGTTCCTGAGAAAGTGCTTTGGGGGAGGAGGGCCTGAACTTACCGAGGAAGGGCGGCAGGGGCTGTGACGAAACGTTGCTGATCGGACATTTCTGTTCTCTATGTGCTGACGAAGGTGGGTTGAGGTATGTTATCGAAGTTTGGGATATCAATAAATAAGGGTTGTGTTTGGCGTTTGTCTGGTTCTGGGTAGACAAGGAACTTAGCAAAATGTTTGAGAGGATTGTGTTGATGAAGACGGTAGCGCTGAGGTACGAGCTGCCTCATCTTTATAAGAAAGCAACACAAACATAATATTACCAAGCAAACTTACCGCCATTATGATTCTAGACGAAACTCGCAATCGTGTCTCACTGTCTCTTAATGGTCATATTAATTGCATAGGATAGTCAAGCTGGCATCATAACAAACATATCCAGGAGAACCTCGTTCGGATGCTTTTTGTCAACGTATCACAGAGAAATAAATGGGACCAAGTTGACTGTCCATGTTTGCTCAATTCATTTCTTCGCCCACCTGACTATTCTAGACTACAACGTGTCGCATCTCCCAGAATTTTCATCATACCTCGATTTGCAAGTGACAACCGATGACCGCGTCAGCTGCACAACCTTTTCCCCATAGCCTCATGTTGGGCGATACTCTTCCCTTAGCACAAATCCATTCGAGAGCTTGACTTGGCGCACTAGGACCTTGCTCCCCCTCGGCGCGTTGAAGAAATGTAAGGCAGCCGCCGTTTCCATACGGAGCTTAGCACATGATGCGGTGTTTGCTTTCAGTTCTGCTTTCGTCTCTTCTCGGCAAGGAGGACAGAATGATGTGCCTTTGGCAGTGGTGCCGGAGCAGGTGTGACAACTGGTGGACCTGAGATGATGTTAACTGGGAAGAGAAGAATGAATATCTGCTCATACATGTTGCAAGTTGCTTTCTGCTGTGTATTTTGACTCTTGGATGGGAGATTGATGGACAGCGGAGTTGCTCTGGATGTTGGTGTTGACTTGAGAACACAGGTGCCACAAGGCTCTTTTATCTCCCACCTCGCGATTCCACCCCGTTGATGAAGCCAGAACTTTCCAAAAAGCTCGTCAGGTCAAGATCGTTCGTCCAGCAGTATTTTGATTCACAACTCGATTCCGGAGCAGAAAACTTCCTTCGTGTTCTAGCAAACAAGGATTCCGCAAAATTTAGAAGCTCCTGAAACAGGTCTTGAGCATTATGCAAATACAAACAGGTACAAAATCCATTGTAAGACCGTGTTTGTTGGCCGCAGAATATGTGCGCAAGGATGCAATTCTCATTCTTATCTGAAGCATAAACAACCATCATCCAAATCAGTCTTTGTGACCCCAAAACCCACTTTCCCAGCCCTCGGTTGTTCCATATGAGACTGAATACAGCTCCAATTTATTCAGCCTATTTACCAAATCATCAAGTGAATACTGAGCTGCTTTAGTAGTTTTCATCTCAGTCTCCATTTTCAACAGAATCGACTTTCGAGTTTCTCTTGCATCGGCGTCGTTTCTCCCACATTCGTAGCACCGGAGCGATAGGAAGTGTTTCTTGTCTCGAAACTTATGGCAGGCTTGGCAGTCATGTATTCAGTTTACCAACATTTGTGAACATTGAAGACGATGCTAGCTTTTTGGTAGAATCAACCTCCTGAAGGAGAGTACAAGGCGTCAAGTTTTGCTGCTTTTTTTGTCGAACTTGGATTTATAGTGCGTTTGTGAAGGGTTCAGAGCGAGTGGAGATGAGAATGCGTTGCGTTCAAGGCAGGAAAGGTTGTTGAAAGGTAGTTAGGAAGGGTTTTGGCGGTAGACAAAGAGATAAAAAGATGAGGATCTGCTTCATGAGAGGTTACGAGAATAATGCGCGCGATAAATCCTAACTGCTAAAGAGGTTGGCAAATGGTTGGAAGAAACTTAATAAGACTATTTGATCTTGAAACGAGCTATTTGTAAGGTTTCGAGAGAAAAAAAGTAGTATTGATCTCAGACTGATAAGGAAGTTTGTAACAGCCCTATAGACTAGTATGAAACAATAAAGTCACCTCACCCTTCCCAAGTTCCCCGACTTCGCTCCATAGCCCTGCCCCGCCTAGAACTCGAGTCCACCTAAGATGGCCGTTGCGATTCGTTCGGTCCATCTATATTACCTGCAACCACAGCTACCAAAGGATCCCAGGGTACCCTGCGAATCATCCGATTCCAAGTTTAGGAGGAAGCAGCTTGAAAGTTTATGTGCCCTTGATATCAATATAGTGAGAATCTCTTGAACGCCAGATCCCAACACGTTTGGTAGCAACAGCATTATTAGCAAGACAAGCAAAGCAACAGCCTGATGTCTGTAGAATGCATTGCCCACCAGTAAATCCAATTGCGACGTGGTAATTGAGCGTCGAGTTCGAAATTGTTGCAACATGAGCGATTTGTCCATGTGGTAGAGCGGTTTTGCTCCAACTTTGGATGACTTCATCCAAGTTCCAAGGTGAGTGAAGCTTTGCTACTGGTCCACGGTGATCGCAATGAGGCCCGGTTGCCATAATAAGGCCCTCGTAGATGTCAAAGGGATCCAAAATCCTCAAGGATTTCGAGGTACGAACGAGGCTCATGTATCGGTAAAGTGAGTCTGAGACTTCAAAGACGATGCCTTCTAGAACAGCATCTCCCTGCGCTGGTTCTTCAGGAACCTCCGTAGGTTCGCGAGGAGCCCCAAAACTCGCTTCAGTAGATGACTGAGTGCCGATAATTGCACGCTCTCCAATAACACCCTGCACACTGCCATGCAAAGTCTTTACCCCCCAGGAATGTTGCAAAAGTATTTCTTGGTCCATTTCAAACCAGCGAGGAACCACAACCATTGAACCCGCGATCCAACAAAGCATATTACCATGATCGTTCAGAACCTTGAGCCCCTTCTCTATCAACGTCTGTGGGAGACCAGTAATGGCTGTACACGCCAAACGGAACCAAGTATGCCAGAAAATAGCATGCATGTACGATATTTCCCCCAACATTTGCTTTGTAACAGCTATGAGCTCGTATGAGGAGTCCTCGTTATCAAAGTTAGATATATCGACAGCACCTGCAGCTTCTGCCAAAGCATGTGCAATCAAGAGCATCGTCTGCCCGTATATGGCGTATTGCACGCACCCTTCAAAAAGTGAATCGTCATCCTTGAGCGTGAGATCTGCTCGAGTGTTACAGCCACATTCGCAACGGTCACGACCTATGAGCGAGGCATCATAGATTTCCGCATACCACTCACATAACTGTGATATCGAGTAATTACGATCGACTCCAGCATAGGGGGGGCCCTCTAGGTCTTGGTGCAAGGGCCTTGGCGGGACCTTCGCGCCGAGGTTAAGTTGAAGGATCGATGGAACTCGGACTATCCACCATTTGAATTTGATATCGCCCGAGTCTCGCATGCTAAGCTTGAGTGCATCGAAGTCTGATTTTCCAGATGGTTGTACAGGGGCCTCGACAATGCATCGTACTATTTGTTGTGCGGCTCGTCTCGCAGCCAAGTCTTCTGTCGTATTCAGCTGCAAGAATCCTCGCGTGAACGGATTCAAAAATTTGTATAAAGGAGTGCGATACGCTGAACATCCAGCGCGACCTTCTGTAGGTTCGGTTTTCCCGAGGCACTCCTGAAAATCCGGCTTCAATGGTGACTTGCTGTAAGATCCGACCCAGACTTCTGCACTGTGTTTATCATCGCCAGCACATGACAAAATATTGCAGTTGTTTGTCACTAGAAATGATATTGTGGCAGCCGTATCTCCCAAGCTCTGCTCAAATATAATGCGGCCTTGGAAACTGACGCAGAGGATTCCAGTCCAGTGGTGATAGATCCAACTCAAGAGATCTTTTTGGCAGTGGTCTGAGCGTACTAGGACCCCAGCCTCCGGAGTGCTTCGTATCTTTACTACCATCCTTGCCATTGTTTCTGGATCGAGAAAATGTTCGGGTAAGTTCTCAAGCTCCTTCGGAAGCGGCTCAATACCTATGCCAATGTTTACGGTATGGAGTGCTATGCTCTCAACTAATTTGCTAATAACCGGATAGATTCGAGCTTGGAAGGCTGGGCGTTTCGTATCCGTTTCTGTCAGTTTTGAAGACAGCAGAAGGTTGGTGAGCATGATCCCAACGTATTCCATGTCATTGAACTTCAAAAGAACAGCTTCAGTAGTAGCCATCCAGCGCAGTTCTTTGTCGTCTATAATTCTTCTTCCAAGTGCGCCAGGAATGACAAGCTGCAACCCGCAGAGTCGACTTGCAGCATTTTCTAACTTCGCAAGGACAGTCGTTCCATGACGATTAGGCTCTGCAATAAGGCGTGCCATCTCCATTGTAAAGACAAAGGAGTCGTTGTCGATACGCTCGCGGGCTAGCCATTGCAGAACATCTATTGCTGCCTGGCTTAACGGACCCGATGATTTGGCTACTGTTGCAATCAAATCGAATGATCTTGTGGTAAGATCCATTGCCTTGGGTGCAGTCTGCGCCGACATCATTCTTCGCTGGAGTTGTTCTTGTTCAATTTTGCGCGACAGAGAAGAAACGAGACAAACTTTGAGTTGCAGGAAGCCTGATGCCTGATTTACTCAGCCACGCCCCGAACCGTTGGCACAGCGCCGTTACGGGAATCAAAATCTTGGAGAAAGGATAAACACGCAACTAAAGTGTGGAATCAAGAGATCTGAAGCAAATAGAAGTGCAACTGAAACTCATACCATATATCACATCAAATCACCTTGTGGACAATAAAGAGTCGTTATGGAGCGATGAGGCTGCCGGCAAAGGAAGTGAACTAACTCCAAAAGACCCAGAGTCGGGCGTGGCCAAACCTCGTTAACCTCCGATAAAGGAAGCTGACCAGTAGAATCAATAGGATCATATATTTGGGTCGGAATACGCTCGCATCCCCCTTCCAAAACAAAAAATTAAAAAAGGAGCTATTTCCCCTCAAAGTATTGAATGAGAGCTCTTCTTGCCTCTTCTTATCTTTCTCGGATATCTTACCGATTCTGAAGGTGACTGTTATTGAGCAAGGCACCGCAGTAGATGACTCTTGGCGCCAGTCAGCTGGAGGGTTGATTCCTGGCTCTGGATGATGCTTGAGGAAGCCGAGTGAGATAGGTTTGGATGGTAGATCTAGCTCGGGGCCGGATGGCTGCGCGATGTTGATGACCTGGGGGGCATGACTGGGGACTAGGGTGGGAGAGAAGCGGACGGGATTTAGATAGGACGAGGTGGAGGAGAGAGGTTCGTCGGCCAATTCTAGGACGGCAGAGGATGCTGACCGTCCAACTTTTTCTTCGTCCTGAGCTGGTACGGAGCTCAGATGGGCTTAAGAGCTGGTGCTAGTGCTGTATCTAAAGCTCGTCTAGTTGCAATTACTCTTGCTCGTCGCTTTCTGGTAGGTGGTGGACGAACATTGGTGAAGGGACGAGGTTGGGAGGACTTGGTGCTAACACGGCCTTTTTCATGAACCGAGTCTGTCGCTGCTTGGCTTTCTCCATGAGTCTCGTAAGAACTATCTTGAGTGTTATCTAATTGGTATCTGAGAGGTTGAGAGGAGGTGTTGTAGAAGTGAAACGTCTGAAGAAATGATGTTGGCTTGGAAAGTGAGGAAGAAAGGAGTTCAGAAGCGCGAGACTAATAGAATAAGCAGTCGCCCGTTACCACTATCATATCGTACGGTATATCAATTGGAATAATTGCCATTGTACTTGGTTTTGGAGGAGCATCTCGCTTCTATAGTAATCTTGTTATTGTTGAGCTGACAATAGGAATAGGGGTCTCGCTTGATCTGCTAACATAAGACTTGGAAGGGTTTGAAACTTGAACGGTCATACGACCCCTAATATCCCAATGTCGTCACATGAACAACTCTTCTAAATCTCAAGTTGGGAAATAGTCTTGTGGGCTATCTGCCATATGCAGGAGTTTTCAGAGGAGTTGGGACATAGTTTGGTCTTTCATACGAAAGTGGACTGGACATTCGCCAAGGAATCAACCAAATTCCACTTTCAAAACTTCTCCTCGATTTTCCGCTAGAGTAGCATAGAGGTGCGCGAGTGTGAGCCTGAGAACCGATGCAGAAGAATGTCAATTAAGGCAAGCAATTGCATAGTTTCCGACATGATAATGGAGTCCCACCTATCACCTCCTAATGTTCACCTGCTTACACCAACTGACTCAAACCAACCAAAGTCGGGATACCCCATAACGGGACAACAGGCTCCTTGATGCCCGCCTTCAAATAGCACCATCCAAAATAAAACTGAGCAACACAGTAGAACCCAGCAAAAGCCTTATCATAAACATCCGTAATGCCGAATTGTGCCCATTTGATGCAGAAAATTGCTGACCGTGAAATCAGCACTTGGTCACGTGCCACTCCAACAAATCACCATCTTGAGAGGGACTTTTAATGAGAGGAAAGGGATAAGAAAGACAAGTGAAGCAAAGATATACATACACAGAATCACAAATCCCTGGTTAACTTCCATCCATCCGATTCTCGCTGAGATAGCCCCATGATCTTTCACACCGAGCTTCTTCAGCGCCGGGAACACGACATCATAGCCCATCTTCGTATGGCCGAGGGCAGTGGTAGAGCTCGCGGCTGCTGCGAGATAGAGCAGTGCTTTGGCAAGTGTTGAAACCATGTTGCTTGTTGGTAGATGCTGAAGGGAAAGATGTTTTCGACGGCCGAGGTTGATATACGGAGTACCGAGAAGAGGGGGTGAGTAAATCGATCAAATGATATCTGGACGTCAATACCTGTCGGCGAATGGAAAGATACGATTGAGCTAAGTTGCTTCGGATATAGAACTCGTAGATGCGAAGAGGATGATGTAGTAAGCAAGTTGTTTCTTAGTGCAGGTGGTTACGATTGAGACGCTCATGATGGTGGTCCTCGTTCGGCTGTGAAAGCTTGGCGCGTTGGTTTCCCCTTTTGGGACGAGCGCCAATGAAGCGAGCTGGGATCTCGCCGATCATTCAACGTCTTTCAACACTTAGCACCATCAGCACCGCTTTTCAACATGCTTGCCACAAGCTTAGCATCGCACTGCAGCGCCTAGATAGAGTTCTTGAATGGACGTACCTACTTCCCTATTTCGGATCAGATTATGAATTTGAAGTCGTGAACGAATCAGCTCCCAGATGAATCAACGAACGAAGGTAAAGCGGTGCAGCACCTGTGCTGCACGAAAAATCGCAGTTAGTTTCTCGACAGGATTTCACTTGAACATTTACTAACTAATGGGATGTTAGTGCGATCTGAAATCCCCAGCATGTTCTCAATGTCTCCTCACAGGGAGAGAATGTCCAGGATACCACCGAGACTACATCTTTCTCCAACAGACTGTTGCAACTTCTCGGTCCAATGACGGGAGACGGAAGTCCACTGCATTAAGAACATTTCGTAAGAATTTTGAGAAGGCCAGACCGCATAAAGCATCGTCCGGCTTATCCAGGCAAAGAACGAGCCAGCACTCTGCCGTAAAGTACACCATCTCAAATATTGCAACAGGAACCAAATCGTCAGATGATGTGCTTATACAAGTCATTATCGAGAACTTCGCACCTTCTCACGAGATTAGTCTTGTACATGTTGGTGATCACTCCCCTGTCTCCCTCAACTCAAGGATGTGTGGAGCTTGGGTGACGCTCCTCCCGGAATTGTTCGCAAAATCCGCAACTGGAGCTGGAGTCCTGTGCATTGGGGCTCGTGCTTTAGGTACTGCTATTTCTGGTAGATTGAGAGAGGACGAGAGCTTGATATCGGAGTCTTTGGAGTTGGTGTGTCGAGGATTAAAGGCCTTGCGTGAGGTTCTCAATTCACACGAAGAGGTGCCTGACGTTGAAGTGCTGTCGGCGAGTATGTGTCTGAAAATCACCGAAGTAAGCATCGTTTGCACCTGTTGAGCTTTGAGAACGATACTTAACAAGTCTTCAAGGTTCTACTTGGCACATCTCACAATGGCTGGTCAGTTCACATTCAGGGCATCGCTGAGCTAGTCAAAGATCGTGGCCCATCCTGCTTCGCAACAGGGACTGCTCATCAGCTTTTTACGAGCTTCAGGATATTCATGGTGCGTCCTTATCTAAGTTCAATTTTAGAAATCAGAAATCTAATATCGGCATTAGCTGCTGGAATTTATACAGAAGCGCAAATCAATATTCCTCGCGAATCACAAATGGCTGAACATTCCATTCTCCGTCAAACCAAAATCATCGATGCAGACCTTACTTGACGCTGCGAGTGCTCTTCCTGGTATTCTAGAAAAGCTTGATGAGTTGCACGCGAACCAATGTGTCATGGAAGGCTCCACTGTGCCTGAATTGCTTGCGGCGTTGGACTTTATTTTGCAGGATCTCCGGAAATGGGAAGCCGAAATCATGTCTGATCATAAAGGACCGTTGTGGTGGCCTGTATCTTCATCCTCACCAACGATGAATGTTGCGGACGAAGAAACCGTCTTCCCAATATCTTACCAGTTCGCCAACATCCTGACCGCGAACACCATGTGCCATTATTGGGCGTTCCTCGCCATTACACTGTCGTCAACTACCCTTCTAAAACCACCCATCCCATCTCCTCTTTCAACTTCCCAATCAAATAATTTCCCGGCCAGCAATCCTGTTCGACACTCCTTTTGCCCAGAAATCCACGAAGAGCTCTTAGCTCTCTCATCCAATATCTGCGCCAGCATGCCATACCACATGCACCCCTCCCAGAAATTCTATGGGCCCGCCTCCACCTTCTTCCCTCTCTGGATCGCTCTTCAGATCTTTGAGAGAGATGTTTCGCCTCAATCGAAAATGAAAGAGATGTGGTGTCGTAATCTTCTAAGGGAGCTTGAAGAGCGAGGTTTGCCTCTTGCTAAGCATCTGCCTGGATGCCGTCCTGGGATCTGGAACGGCATAAATTGACGAGAGGTTAGCAACGTTCAGATGGATGAGATAAAGCCGCAGACAGTTCAAATCCGATGTTGTGCCCCATGCTAAATTACCGCACCAAGAGACAGCGAGGCTGTCTTGCTCCAGGTGCTTCGTCCGAAACAGGTAATCTTTCGCGCCAAGACTCGGATATTCGCCACCCAAGCTGACTTCTCCTCGGATATCTGTCTGGTCATTATAATCGTCCCGGTAAATTATGACACGGAACTCTCCTTCTACTGTGTTGCTTGCTCATCCTCGGTCCTTACGAGAAAGGTATAAAACCCCTCAACGCCCTCTCTCAGTCTCAAGATTTGCACGCCAGCATCAGCATCCTCCTTCAGAAGTCTACTTGATCCCTTAGTATTAACACATTACATCTTCCAAGCTTCACCTTCCAAGATGTCCTACCCACCAGCCGAGACCAAAACAATCATGCAAAAGCTCATCGAGCGCTCGCAGTACTTCCACCTCTCCCTCCACCCACCTTGAAGAAAAACTGACACTTGACCTCGAGTATCTATGCCCAAAACCATGCACCAACAATGACCTTTTCAGAAGGAAAAGCATTACCAGAAGGCTCTATGCCGAAAGTGAATGTCATCAGTAAGACGCCCTATTCTCTCCACCAATTTCTCGATATATTCTACGCTTTGATTTCGAGATAGAAAGCTGCATAATGCTAACCACTCCAGTATCCTGCTGTGACCCACGCTGCTTGCCCGAGGAATTCTTCATGCTCGAAAAAGGATTCGGTACCGTCCACCGCGTTTCCTTGCCCCTTCCCTCACGACGTTCAATACTGTAGACCCGACGAAATACTCGACTAACAGATGATTCAACATAAAGAGTACAGTATAGTCCGCAACGCAGGCGGACGCGCCAACGAAGCCTTGCGTAGCATCATCTGCATGGACACGCTCCTCGGTGTGCAATCCGTGATTGTGGTGCATCATACTGGTTCGTTATTCCTCATTCATGCTCCTCTTACCCCTCTCTTTTTAATCGGATCGGTACCGCGAACGGAAGTAAAAGAAGAAGACCTGGCTAATAGAAGATGTAAATCAGATTGCGGACTCACTCATCTGACAGACACCTCGATTCGTGCCTCTCTGCTAGCCAAGGATCCTTCTCTTGAGTCCTCGATCTCCAACATGGAGTTTGGTGAGATTACAGAGTACGTCCATCACTCGGAAATAATCTCAATATCTAATCTGACCTACCTGCAGCATCCCCGCTGCGGTTCTCGAAGACGTCGCTTTCCTCCGCGACAGCCCATTGATCGATGACTCGATCCCGATTTACGGGTGCGTGTATGACATCGGCAGTGGTCTTGTGTCGGAAGTGGTATAGACTCATTGGACTGAGAATGTAGACAAATCTCTTCTCTCTGAAATCTTAAAGTAGCCAAATCAAGAATTCATTTGATATGGGAATGGTCGGTCTTTCCTGTCTCTCTTTCCTTCCTTCCTTCCTTCCTTCCTTCCTTCCTTCCGTCGTGCCTTTAATCATAATGTTTTGGAGAATGCGGTGGGTCTCGTGAAGGAATTTCGTGAGTCAGGAAAGTAGCAGCCGTTGAGTTTGCTGTTGTCGAGATATGCGGGAGTGGATGTTGTTAATCCGTATGTTGTGGATATTTTTCCGGCTTATGTGCTTGCGGATGAGAATCCTGAGCCGGGGCCGGAGGATGTCAGTGGACAGAGTGTGGTGGGGTTGACTGAGAAGGAGATTGGGAGAGAGGTTGAGGAGGTGGTTTATAGGTATATGAGATGGCTTGAACGGACTGAGGAGAGTCCGCTGGAGGTTCTGCGTAAGATATGCGGTTGAGACGGCTGGGGAGGGGAAGTGCGGGGTTGATACGAGAAAGGAGATATTTGGGATTTGAGCGTCGAAGACGATGTTGGTTGGAGCTGTTAGAGAGGCGCTGAAGGAGTAGATACGTGTGGGAGGAGAAGTTCCAATGGGTTGCATAGTTTCCAACTTCTCTGAGAATTCTAGCAAAGCAAAGTTTGAATGTAGTATATATCAAAATCTTATTTACCCTTTTGAAAACTTTACCCCAAACAACAGACTCTTTCAGTCAAACAAAACATGACAAATTCGGTCATACGACAAAACTTGACAAGGCTCTTCAGCATGCAAGAAGGTGATATCAAGCCAATCATCTCCCAGTGGTACACGAAGCAGCCTCACCATAAGCGAGACGGCCACGACTGGTCCACCTTATATTGACCTAACCTTGACCTTATTCTCGACCTCCAACATCACAACCTCAAAAATAGAGCACAAAAGCAACTTGAATCAGCCCTGAAGCCTTGTTATCATCTCAGACTTTCTCACAACAACATTACCCCAGCAGGAGACGACTTCCACCCTCTCCACCTCGAATACACTTCCCTATATAACTCCCTACTTCAGATCTCTAGATCACAAACCCAAACGCAAACAACTAAACCAAACAAACTCGCCAAAATGACCACTCTCCTCAACAACCTCACCACCTCCCTATCCACGACAGGAAACACCACCCTCCTCCCCCTCCTCAGCAGCTTCAGCAAAGCCCTACCCTCCTTCAACACGTCCCATCTCTTTCCATTCCTCGCAGGCGCAGTGATCAGCCTCGATAACCTCAGAAAAGATTCATTAATCCCCGCCGCTGTAGAGGTTGGGAGATTCAGCAAGGAGAAACTTGGTCCTCAAATAGTAGAAGGAGGTGGTTATATGATCGAGAATATTAGGGAGAAGACAGGACCAATGGTGAAGAGGACGGGTGGGTTCATCAAGGAGAAGCCGTGGACGACGGTCGTGTTTGCGATTAGTGGCGTGGTGATCGCTGTGCCGGGGTTGGTGAGTGGAAGTATGTTGTGGGTTTGCGGGTGGGGGAGTTTGGGGGTTAGGGGTGGTGAGTTGCTCGTTTTGTCTCTTTTGTGTTCTGGTTTCGCTCTCTTTATTACTGGATGGAGATCCTTGTTTGCATGTATGGGTACTGTGTTTTCTAACGAGAGTATCTGTCTATGATGTGAGATGCTGATGGTAGTTGTGTGTCTAGGTTCAGCTGCTGCTGCCATCCAAGCTTCAGGAGGTCCTGTCATCGCTGGGTCTGGCTTTGCGACGCTGCAGAGTGCGGGTATGGGAGGATATGGTGCCCCGACTGTTAATAGTATTGTGCAAGGCTGCTCGGCTGCTGTGGGAGGCATTGTTGGGATACTTGAATTGGGGAATCGAACTACCACATAGGGAGAAGGTTGGCAAGCGCACGGGAGATAGTGGGCGACTTTTTCTGGCGTTTGGGAAGTTACGTGGGATTCCGGATGATGGGCATGTTATGGGTTTCTGAAGGGAGTACGGTGATAGCGATGAATCTTGTAGGGAAGGGAGGGTTGATGAAATAAACAGAGACGCTGAAAATCCCTAGAGAAAAGGGTTTTTTCCCTCTTTTTTTCTTTTTTTGCAGAATCCTCGATGTCCGAAAGTACCCTTTCAATACATTTGATACCTTTCTACACGATACGCAACTGCAATGCATCAGATGAAAAGAAGACACCGACGCAAAAGTAAAGAGTCAACAAGAGCGAGGAAATCCCCCTTTCCGCTCGCTTATGATCCTCATCCCAGAACAGAAATGCCCAGAAGCGACACCCTTATCTTCAAGCAAAGTAAGTCTATCAATACTTATGCACGCAAGGAATTTAGCCTCGGCTGAATGAGTCAATTCATGATACTTGCTCTCGAGATTCGAATACATCATACCGGGAGAAAAAAAAAAGGAAAGATGAAAGAAAGAAAGAAACGAGACCAGCCAGCAGTGCTCAGCCAGCTGTAGAGCAGAGAGACATGGATTCGAATATCAAGCCCTTCCAAAACCAGACAAACGACAAGGGAACAGACAATTACTCTCACCCGACGATTACCCCTAAATACCGAACAAAGCTCTTTGCTAGTCACTAGATCAAGCCACGCTTCAACACAATGCCATGCGCGGCGGCGGTGAGAAAGTGACAAAGTGACCTACGGAGCAAGTGTCCTCCACACTACAGTAATTACAGTACGGACGGGTGATTTGCACGAGCGTCGCGCGGTCTGGGCCGGTCGACGCCACGGCGGAGATGTGGCTGGTGCGGAGCAAGCCATGCCGGAGGGGTGGACGGGAAGGGAGGGGGCTAGAACTTTACGAGTTTAAAATAGTGGGATCTGATGTATTGTTGCTGCTGTAATGGGAGAGGAATGGAAGATGAGAGAGGGGGAGGGAGGGAGAGAGAAAGTCGGATATAGCCGTACTACTGCGATGTGATTGGGAATCTACCTGTATCGATATCGCGATAGAAAACACCGACCCCATCCATCTATCCATCAGTCTGTCAGTCAGTCACGCACCAAATAGAACTCTCCGGGACTGAGAGAAACACAGTCCGGGGATCCCGGGGAGGAGGAGTCCAAGGTACCTCTACCCATCCCTCCCGCCCTTCCTTCATGCCTCCCCACGATCCTCCCCACGACCTTACAAATTTTCGTGTCATTCGTTAATTCAGTCAGTCAGTCAGTCTTACAAGAAGTCTTACAAGATGATACGGTGCTTGCATGTCGTGTGTCCATTCCTCTCGGCCGCAATCTGCACGTCACCTAGTGTAGCCGTCCGGGGGTAAGCAAACATCATTAATCAATCAGTCAATCAGTCGATCAGTCAGTCGATCAGTCAGTCGGCGAGTTTCTTGTGATACCTGCTTGTTCCGGGACGAGGGAGGAGGGAGGAGGGATGAGGTAGTTGTCGGGATCACAGGGGCTTCGCCGCGTTGGATTTGAATCCTTGGGTAGGAGGTATGTTGTGGTTGTGGTTGTGGTGCGTGGGTGGTGCTGCATGTCATGGCCGTACAGATGCAGAATATGATATGCAGTCAGATAACCTGGGTGGTGGGAAGGTAGGGTAGGTATGGTAGGTAGGGTAGGGGAGGGGAGATAGAGTAGGTAGGCGGTTACGAATTTCCTTGCTGGTTTTGAAGGAGTTGGAAAGAGGAAGAGGGAGGGAGGGATAGTTTGGGATTTGGGGTCCGGTGAGAAAGTATTTGTTAATTCGTACCACCACTCACCCGACTTGGCATTGACGACTTGAACTCGGTAGAGGAACATGAGAAGTGCGTGTTATTGCTTGGCTAGTTGTGGAAGACATTGCGAAGAACAATAATTGACGTATTGTCCTACTTGAGTGGGATGTCTTTGAACGAAGGACTTCCTTTTCCTCGATTCTTCCATTAGTGCAAGATGGGGGCCGAGGATGGTATCCAATACTACTGCACTTTGCAGCCCCTCCTTCTCCCCTCTCCCCTTTCCCCCTGCCTCCCTCCCCACCTCCGTCTCTCCCGCATTATTAGCCACACCAGCCGGGTAAAATGCCACCATGGTCGGACTGGACTGGACTGGACTGGACTGGACAGTCTGGATTGGAAATGGGTTCGAGGTAGCCGAGGCCGAGATACTTTCCTTAGTCGAGGGAGGTCCATGTACTTTTCCGTACTACTGCCTTGCATAGCACGAGCAAGTGTTGGAGAAGTCCTGAACCTCGATCGGTAGGTACAGTACTGTACTGTACATGTCTATCCTTGGAAGTAGAAACATGTCCGGAACGTGGACCTGATTAGACTTCGGACGGTACGAGTCATGAGATAATTAAATCTTGGTACAGTAGAGATGTTTCGTTTTGTTGACCACCTCGTAGAGTTGAACGAGTTGCCGAGACAAGAGGGGGGAAGGAAGCACCGTGTCCTGCGGCCGTCCCGTTACGGCGGGTACGTACGGAGTACTACATACTGCGTTCCTTTTCCCTTTCCCTCCCGACTCAAGCGTAACCCTTGCGGAGGAAAGTCAACTCGCACGATTCAAGAGCCTCGGGGTGGGTTCGCTAGAGTCACTACTACTACACTCCTGGGCTGGAAGGGAAGGTCGGGTAGCCGGAAGTAGCTTGTGGTGAGGGCGAGAGGGAGAGATACTCCGAGATACCTTTGTTCCCACCTATCAAGATGGCGGTGGGCATAGGAGGATAATGGAGGGAGAATGGGCTTTTTCGGGAATTCGAAGCCGAGTACCGTCAGTGAGTAGCGGGTTGGTAGGGATAGCGGGAGAGCCGTAGCTATACTTTTGAATCGAGGACTGAGATTGTCGGTGTGTTGTCGATGTAATGTAATGTACTGTAACTACTCCATTACTGTTTTGATGAGAGGAAGGCAGAGGGAGGATGATGCATGCATGCTCTGCTGAAGTGGGCAGATGTGATACTGATGTGATACTGAGGGAGAGAACGAGGACCGGACAACCATTATTACAGTACGATTGATGTGTCAGCTCAGTCCTTACCGATCATTTGTCGGCACGAGTCTGGTGGTATCTTATATCTATCTGTACTGTGCAGTAAGAAGGGAATGAGATGGGGTGGGATGGGCATGGGGATGGCATGGGGATGGGGGTTCTCAGATTTTAGTCCCATACTTGTCTGTCCTCGTCGTACTCCGGAAAGAGGATAAGGGTTCCTCCCTGTCGAGCCGGGGGCATGATATTATTATTAACCAATCCAATCCAATCGCACACCCTGGTCGAGCCCTTCGGTCCCTCGCTCGCTCGGGGAGGGAGAAAGACCGTGCGGGCCACCTGGAAGTCCATTGAAGTCCAGCATCCATCCAGCATCCATCCAGCATCCAGTATCCAGATCCAGATCCAGCCCCCCCCCCAGCCAGAGCAAGCCAGCCAGTCAGCCAGCCAGCCTTGGGGCTTGACTTTTGACTTTAACTTTTGGCTTTACCGTACCGTGCCCGCTCCGCTGATGCTGCGGCTGCGGCTGCGCTCACTGACTGACTGACTGACTGACTTCCTTCCTTCCCTTACTTCCATGCGACTCGCTGCCTTCCTCCCTGCCTCGACCTACCTCGACCTTCTTTCTATCCACCTCGTCCCATCCTCATCCACTCAACTCCACTCAACTCACCACTCGAAGCAGAAGCAGCAGCAGCAGCAGCGGCAGCAGCTCCCTCCCTCTTTCTCTACTGTTCGTTCCCCGGCATCCTCGATCGTCTCACCTCACTGCCGCTCTCTACTCGCATCCAAGCTTTCTCTGCGACCATATCTTCTCCTCACCTACAGTTACAGTACAGTACGACCGACCGAGTGCGCAGACCAAGCCCGGCTTTTGCGCATCCCGCCCGCATCCTACATACGCCTTCCTTCGCCTTTATTCCCACCACTCACCTGCACCCTCCATCCAATACCGCTTGCTTACCTCCCGGACCTCGACACAAACAACTACTACCCTCCTCGTCCTCTAAACTTTCGCAAGCCTCTCCAAACTATAAGTCGTTTTGTGCCTCCGAGCAATCAATCGCCTGTCCAATTGCTTCCCGCATTCCCGTTGAAGATCCAACAGACGCGCTATCATTGGACGAGATCCTGTCTTCGGCGAAGCACCTTGCGATCCCGGGGTAGCACAAGCAACCCTCACCTCGCCATCCTCACCCTCAGTCTCACCGCGCTGTGGATGACGAGCTAGCAAGAGACCTACCACTATTATCACAAAGCTGCAGCGACCCAGAGCGACTCCCGTTCTTTGATGCGCAAGATTCCCTCCGCGCGCGCCCAAGAAGCAGCAAAGAGCAAGCAAGCAAACAAGCAAGCAAGCAGCGAGCAAGCAATCCGTTAGAAAACCACCTGCCTTCAGTCCCCCGGGTCTCAAAAGACCCCAAACCGCCACGATTCCCTCCCCGCACCTCTCCCTCGCCGCGATCCTGTCGCCCAGCTCTGCACCACCTGAAGAGCCCATCGCAGGTGCCTCGCGCTCTTCCACTCCGAAGCGCTCGCACGCAGAAGCATTCTCAAACTCGGATCAGCAGCCGTACCTACACCTTGCTTCTCCGACCCAACATCGTGCCAGTATTGCTTCAACGGGGGAGCCGAGCCCAGGCACGCAGGGGGCGGATGACGGGAGTGGTGTAGTCATGAGAGGTGGGCAGGAGGATAAGAAGCCTCAGAAGATGGTGCGAAGTTCAATTGCTTGCGCGAGGTGTAGGAGGAGTAAGGTCAAGTGTAAGTTGGGCGCATTCTACATAATCGAGGGGCTGTTCAATGAGAAGTGCATATGGACCACTGGTGATACTGGGGGTTTCATCCAACTATTTGTGGGCTGGGAATCAAAAGAGCAGAGGATACAACCGTCTTCTTATTGGGCAAATGCTGATTACCTTTCTAGGTGTGAACAATGGTGTTCACTCAACTTGCAAAGCCTGTGCTTCGGCCAATCGAGACTGTACATACCCTATAGCAGGGTCCACACCAGCTCCCAAACGAACCGAGCCATCCATGGGAATAAAACAAGAGGGGGATGCGGGGGAGAGCAAGAAGCGAGTCAGGAAAGCAGAGGATACTGGACGAAGGAACAGCACAAAGCCAGGGGAAGATGTCCTAGAATCGCCAATTCTCACGAGAAAAGTCTGGGATGAACTCTACGAGATATTCAAACTGCACTTTTCTACGGAAATGCCGTTTCTCCATCCTCCTACTTTCCGGAACCGAATGCGTCAAGCTGCTTATCCAAGGGATCCATCAACCTCGGCAGCAGATCTGGAGGATGGGAGAGTTTTGCTACTTGGTGTTTTGACACTCACTGCTCGATTCCATCCTGGATTGGTAGCTCATCATTCACCAAACCAAGATGATCCACTTGTCGCGAGTGAATATTACGCTGGGCCTCTGGCTGCAGCATTTGGACCAACTATCCGAAATCTCACAGTCCCCTCGCTCGAAAACATTCAAGCATTGCTCATGCTTGGCCTCTACGAGTGGGGCCAAACACGAGGTCTTAGTGCTTGGCTGTATGTTGGATTAGCAATTAGGCTTGCATTCCCCATGGGTTTGGCATATGAGGATGACCCCGACCAACAATCCAATACCCTCGTCGCAACAAACACCCGGAGATCTTCCAAGCAACCGCCATCGCCACGAGAAGATGCCATTGAGAAGGAAGTCCGTAGGCGAACCGTCTGGAGTTGCTTCATTATGGATCGTATGTTGGCAGCTGGAAAGTATCGGCCAACAATGATGAGCGTTGACAAGCTCCGAGTCCAGCTCCCTTGCTCAGATGATCAATTCCTCTTTGTCCGAAACGTCAAAACTGGATTCTTGAATTCGGATTGGCTGGAGGACAGCTCCTCTGAATATGAATCTACCGTCAACGATGATGGAGTTTTGAGTCGATACATCCGCTTGGTCGACATCTTTGGACGGCTATCTGAGTACAGCTACGCCGGAGGGAGGAGAGCCGAAAAACGACCTCCATGGGACGAAACGACCCAATTCTTCCAGTTACGCCAGCAGCTGAAAGACTTCCATGATGCTTTACCTTCGAATCTCGCATACACAGAAGCAAATCTATCAGCTCACATCGAGAAACGTAACGCCACAACTTACGCATCTCTTCACACCCTGTATTCCCTCTGTCTGATCATGCTGCACCGGGAATACATTCCATTTATTCCAATCCGCTGCGAGAAGCCAATCGGACCTCTGGATGAGCCAACTTTCCCAGAAGACAAGTACAAAACCCCTCCCGGATTTTGGGAAGAGAGTGCCGAGGGAATCATGAAAGCGTCCCGAGACATTGTTGATATTGTCAAGACCTGCCAGGAAGACAATGCATTACCAGAATCGCCTCTGATTGGCTTTGCTATTTACCAGGCAGCTTTCGTTTGTCTGTATGCTGCGAACTTCCCAAAGATGGACATGGCTTGCCATTTAGTACCAGAAGGGGGAATGAATGTAGACAGCGAAACAGGTCTCCCCGGTTTGACCAAGAAAATGCTCAGTGAGATGGTCCCCAGATTGAAGATGGTGAGAGGTTACCTCAAGACACTTCCGAGGATGCGGAACTACTTCCAGCGAGTCTTGGTTGAGTATTATTGCCGGTACAAGAGGAAAATTCAGTTCGAAGGGGGAGGATTGGAGGAATACAAAAAGTACGAAAGCATCTTGAAGGAGTTTGGCGAGCTGAAGGATTCGGATCTAGCCATGGGATCAGATGGATCTGACACCGTTGACCAAACCCGTTCTCGAGCGAGTACCAACGATATTTCGGGACCTGGTGTCAATGGAGACGCAATGCAGGGTGTTGAAGCCGTTCCTCCTCAACGAGCAAACGGAGCTACATCCTGGGCGCCCATCAACGCAACCAGCCCTCCAGTCGAAGTAGAAGACCGACCAAAATACACCTACGGTCCCTCTCCATACGGCATGCCCCCATATCAACACTCCCCCAACCAATCCTCCACCGCCCCCAGCCTCATCAGTGCCAGCAACGGTGACTCCACCCCCAGCATCAATTCCCCCTACGCAAACGTCCCGCAATATCAACACCCCGCCCAACCCCCACACGTCGCCGCCTACCCCTCCGTAGCGCAACATACCATGGCTCCACCCAACGTCCAACAACCGTACCCTTCAGAAGAGCAGTGGGAAAAATGGATCGGCGGCCAGGAATCCATCCGTATGAATACCGGCTTTGACAATTTCGCGCAGGAGAACTCGGGCGATACGTGGGTCCTGCAGGATTCGAGAGCGAATCCGAATTATATGCAGGCGGCGTGGAGTATTCCTCTTGCGGACGCTACATGGTCGTAGGCAGTCAGGGACTTGAACTTGGGCTATTGGGATAGCACTGGTGGAGGTGAATCGGGATCGGAATTGTGGAATTTGACGTGACGTGTTTTCCTTAGATTTTGTTTGTTCGATCTTCGTTAATGGATTGATGGATGTATGGATGAGCATGAGCGGGCAAGTAAGCAGGAAAGCGACTGGAGTTACTGTTTTCTTTGATCAATTTACTTGGTTGGCTGTTGGTACATATCAGATGACTTGTAATTAGCGATGGGCCGGGCTGGATTGGGAACTGGGTATGGGCAGGGCTGGGCTGGGTTGGGCGTGTTTGGATGAATGGATGAAATGAGTGGAATGGTTCACTTGGATGAAATGAATTGTAGTGCTACGAAAATTCTCTTGTTCTACTCGATGGGATGGTAGTATTTTCGAAGTGTATCTGTTGTGTTTGTGTGTGTCTGAGATTGTATGTGTTGGGGGGGGGGGGAGGCGAGGAGGGAATGGGAGATTGTATGCAGGATGACATAGCATGTGCGTTGCAATTCACCTGGTGGAAAGTGGAAAGCGAAAAAGGGGAAAGGGAGAAGTTGAAAATCGGCCGTAGCTAGATCATCATAGCTAGATAGTTAAGGCGAAAAAAGAAAGAAAGAAGAAAACAACAATAGCAGATATGATAGATACAACCAAGCACCCGAACCCCGTGCTTGCTCAATGCCTTTCTCCTAATTACTACTATGGCTAGGCGACTCGACTCGACTTGACTTGACTTGAGATGAGGTTGGGGGATGTTAAGCGAGGGGGGGGAGGGGGGAAGGGGGAGGAGTGATGAGTTTGTTTTCTTTTTTTTTTCTTTCTGTTTACTCGCTCGCTCGCCTCAGACGCCGGGGTACTGAAGCTGGATCAGTATGCATGCATGCATGCACAGGAGGTACGAAAGGAGGGTACAGTATGGGTATGCGTATGCGTATGGCATGGGTATGGTTAGGAAACCTAGCAGGGACGGCAGAGCTTGATTGATCATTCGGAGGGAGAGGTAGACGGGTCAAGAGCTCTGTGCTGTGACGGCGGAGGAATCCATTGGAGGGGGCGAGGGATGGGTGGTAGGGGATTTTTCGGGATACTAGGTACTAGATACTAGATACTAGGAGTAGTGGAGGGGTTTGTGTATACTTACTGCATACTGTACTTATGAAATTGGGTTTAGGAGGAGTGGGACGAGGGAGTGTTTTCAGTGGGTAGTATTCCCGGAGGGGTTTGGGTTCTTGAGAGGGGTGTGGATTGTTCGAGGGGTGCTGTTGAGGGTTAGGGGTTGGCGGTTTTCGTGATTGCGAGGAGGGTAGGAGGATGAGGAAGTGGTTCGGCAGGTACACAGGCGGGGGATGTGAGGAAATTAGAGGGTGGGTGAAAGATGGAAGGTAGAAAGAAAAACAATTGGAGAAGCATACGATACAGATTTGTATAATATTGTGAGGAGGTGTGTCGAGGTACGCATCTAATTTGCCTGTGCTGATATAAGTGCTCAACAAAAACGAATCAATTTACTTTTGTTGGCAATAAGGAAATAGGCGATGGGTTGATATATTTTCACGAGTGTTTGCGTCTCTTCAATAGCTCATGATTGAAGAGAAGATGGGGAGTGAGACAATACAGAAAGAAGTGAAGGAAAGAGGAAAGAAAGAAGCTAGGGAAGGGAAGAGAAGGGGGGAAGGAGGAGAAGGAGGAAAACACGAAGAGTCCCCGTTTATTTCTCGGCACCTCCTCGCCTCGTTCCCCCATCGCTACAAAAAGCCACAAAAGGAACACTTACTCTTTCTTTCTCCATCTAATCCACATCGCACAAGATAAAATTTTCAAAAAGTATATAGTTTTGTCAAGACCATCGAAAAAACAAAAATTAAACCCCCAAAAAGGAAATGATCAGGCTGGGGCTCGATCCCAGGACCTTCTCGGAATATGTCACAGTTGTAAAGCTGTTAACGAGATGTGCTATTTTTCATATTAGTCCTTGTCCTCACTTATACACAAGGAAGGGATTATACTTACATAACCAACTACACCACCCGACCATTGTGATTTTGTATCCATGATTGGATGAGAAGCGTTTGCTTATTTGGGTTTATGGAGGGGGTAGTGGTCTTTTCTTTTCGCTTTTTGAGACCTGAGGGCTTTTGTGGGGTGGGGCGGGAGGGGTTTTCTTCTTCTTTGGGAATGGAGGGGCAGGAGGAAGAGAGGCAGGGGTGTAGGTGGTGAGGTACTTGGGCAAGGTGGGGTACTCTGTTGTGTTTGTTCCTGTGCTGTAGCTTATGACATTTGGGTCTATAAATGTGTTGAGGAGTAAATTGCTGTATACCTACCAAGGTACTTATCAGAGTAAGTCCAGAGTATTACTCTGTCAAAATTGGAGGAAGAAGGAATGTAGCACTGTAGCACCCCCACGTACAAGACAAGAGCAAAAGAGGGCCGTCTTGCTGTCTTCCTGTCTCCTGTTAGAGCAAGAAATGCGCACCAGGGCAGGTCGGCTATCTATCTATTTATCACCGGAAAAGAGCTCCATAACAATGGAACGTCCTGGCAAAGTCATCTACGTTGTACTACTCAAGGCATTTATAACAAGAGAACCCTTGTCGTGGATTTAGTTCACAGCTTTACATCAGTCCCAAGATGCCAGATAATCACAGTTCTCAACCAAAGCATACTTGACGAGAAAGAACACTTCTGAAATCAGAGGAAGCAGTATCGTGTTGTAAAGAAAGCATGCATTTATTCTTTCATTTATCCATCACCCAAAGCACGGGTATGAATCTCTATCAATCGACGCATTCATCCCTGCATAGCATTTGGACGCAAGCAAACTACCACCAAGAGGGCCGTTTGTCCATCCCATTCCATCCATTCTCGCATATCAAAACATCCCTCCAAACCCGCAAACCCATATATTCATCCTTCCATCCAATCCCGCCATCAAACCAAGCCCAACCGAACCAATTGTATTGTGTGTCGTTTCGCATTGTCGAGGTAGGCAAAGACAGAAAAGCAGCATGTATGTATGTGTAGGAAAGCGATTTAGACGACCGAAGCCTCAATGGCCAACTTCAAGGCATTGGGGTTCGCACCAACGACCTCCTTGACCTTCTCGCCGTCCTTGAAGATAAGGAATGTGGGCATGGCGCGGATACCGAGTTCTTGGGCTACATCTGGGACCTCGTCGACATCGAGCTTGACAAAGTGGGCGTTGGGAAACTCGTCGGAGAACCTGCAGGAGGGAGTGTTAGTATTTGAATATCGAATTTGGATCTGCAGATTGATAGGGAGGGGGATGACATACTTGACGACTTGAGGAGCAATAACCTTGCAGGGACCGCACCAGGTTGCGAAACAATCGAGGATGACGACCTTGTTGTCGTTGAGGGCGGCGGTGAAATCAGCCTTGCTAAATGGCGAAGTTCTGTTAGCATGTGTGCTTGAAAGATTCTACCAAATAAGCAATGGACTAGGTTGATAAGGAAACAATTCCAAAGGAAGTCAGTTCAAGGATAGAGATGGAAATGAAGAGGGGGGATAGGAGGAAGGGAGGTTGACGGAATGCCGTCTCTTCCCATCCCATCCCATCAACCCCTCGATCTACTCCCATCTTGAGAGCTCTCTTCAACTCGAATCCATCAGAACTCGAATTATAATCCCTTAATCTGGCAGTTTCTTCATCCGCAGACACCTCTTGTATCCGCATATCCATCGATGGATCCATCCACGCTACCATCCAACCAAGAATGCAATCAAGTAGGGAAAAGCTCTCCAACGCACCTAGCGAGATTATGAACACCCATTCTTGCGGTAGTACTCTTAAAGCCTCTTGTCTGTGCGGCGTGTGTATAAAACTTTGCGTCGACCTTCGTCTGAATCGTGCGTGCGGATGTTCTCGTAGCTGCTGCTGCTGCTGCTGTTGTTGTTCGGAATAGAGAAGAGGTGGAGCGGGCGAAGAGTGACATCAAAGGAGGATTAAGTAGTGTTGCAGATGGTGGTGGTGGTGGTGGGGGAGGGGTAGAGGGAGCAGGTTTGATACAGGCGTGCAGGAGGAGGCTGTGAAGAAAGGTAAATCCGACGATGCGAGCGAATCAATTGGGTTGCTTGGTAAGGGGAGGGAGAGGAGAGGAGGAAGGCTGGACTGGATGACAGTTCTAGCCGCGGAAGGCGGCCTCTTTGATTTCTAAGAGCCCGATGACGCCTTCGCTTCGCTTGCGCTTCTCCTTTTCCTTTGCTTGAAGAGAAGTAATTAGTAAGCGGGATTTGCTTGGTCTTTCTTTGTATTGTTTGGATTTAATTTGTGTGGAATCATAGAGATAGGTATGGTATTGAAAGAATCCAAATAATAAAAGGTAATGCCTTATGCGGTCATGGATTGTCTTCATTTGCTGGCTGGCTGCATTTGATTTCCATCCAGGGATTTGATTCCAAACCCTCCCTCCTCCCCCAGCCTCACTCACTCACCTCACTCACTCACTCACTCACTCACCTCACTCACTCACTCACTCACTCACTCATCAACATAGATACCGAGGAGATAGATAGACTGACACACGCATACACGAAAGAATGACAATTGCTGACTTGCACCTCACAAGACGTCATATCGCCAAATCTTCTATGTCCTGGTTTATCTACAGACCAAAAAAAAAGAAACATCCGGATCTTACCTTCTTCTGCTCTTCAATTCTATTCACATCTTGTCATTTACCGAGTAGGAACTTCTTCCTGACCTGACCCGAATCCCGAGAATCCCCCAATCCTCCAATTGCCTCGTTCTCGTTGGAGAAACCCTCCCCCCCCCCCATAAGATTCCCTCAACAGCTGAGTGAAAATGTGCCTCTTCGTATCATACAAGCGTAAAATAATCAGATCCAAAGACATTCCTCACACCCATCCAATCCAATCCAATCCACTCCACTCCCTACTCTCTCCTCCCCCACCTTCATATCTGCCTTCTCCCCGAGTGAGACATCTCGCTCCTCCCCTCCCGTCCATTCTCCAGCTTCCAAGGGCGGCCCCGGCCAGCGAGCTGAGACATGCATACCATCCCTCGGCTCGCATCACCTGCATTACATGTATGTCTCATCTGAACCTGCTTTTCCCTTCTACGGAGGTACTTATCGCCTTACCTTATCGATAGGAGAATTGATACAGTACAGTACAGTATGCAGGGTAGATCCCGCGAATGATAAGATGCAAGTGACGGAATGCGAATTGAGGGGTTGGAACAGGCACGCACGGCGGTACGAAGGGACGAGAACACTGGGCGGATATTGTAAGAAGAAGAAGCACAAGTGCAGTGGGGGGGGGGGACTCTTGATGGTGTATTCATCTTTCTTTCCAGATAAACTACAGTATTCATCTCGTCTTTTCATCTCTGCTGACTCCTTTTTCTGTCCCATCTCTCCATGCATGCATAGCAATAAATACTTCATACACATCGACAGCCATCCGGCCCGCCCGCTCGCGTCGGCGGAAGTAAGTAGGTACTTGTAATACAAACAAAAACATGCTCGCTCATCATTACAACCCAGGTCCATCCTTCGGTACATAGTCTGCTATCTACTATCCACCAACCTGTCTCCTGATCCGCCCATCCATCTAAACCCATTCCCATCCCCATACCTTCATCCAGAGGGAAGCAGACAGAACACCAGACAAAGGATCGTGTGAGAGAGACTTTTTATTACCCCCTCAAACCCCATTCCGTACCACCTGAGACCCCCAAAAAGCAAGCCATTCACCCCGTCAGTCCAGCCGTACTTCCAATACAATCAAAAAGTGAGGTAAAACGCAGAAAAACGAAAAGTCTATGTGCGGGTGGGGAATCATAATTAAGAAAGGAAATCGTTCTTTTATTGCTCCGTATTGTATGCGACATCTTGCGATCTTGTGGAAACGAGAAGAGGTCCAGTGGCGAGTAGGTGATGGTGTGTTGACGTTTGATTCTTGAGATACTTTCCAGGGACATGATTTGACAAAGACGAAGAGGAGCGAGGTTGCTTATTGTAAGGAAAAGTGTCGGAATGAGAGACTTGAGTTTTGTATCTCGGTCGAAGAAAATGTTCGAAGCGAATGTTCGTTGAAGTTGTATCTCGGTCCAAGGAAAGGTTCAAAGGAGTGTGGTGTCGAAATGTCGACGATTGTTGTGCATTGAGTAAGGAAATCATTAAGTGAGTGTCGTGCTTGTCTTGTCGATGTCATGTCATGCCTCTGGTAAGTCTAATCTGAAAATTCAACGTCGTGTCAGCCATCATACCTCCTCTGCTAAACTGTCTCTCTTGTGGTCTCCTGATGGGCGAGGCTTAAGATCCAGTAATCGTGCACTCCCAGCGCTCATATGCCGTGCGTGCTTCTTGCCCAAATCAATGCTGGTTGCTCTTTGCATTCCGTTGTTGGGATTGGGAGAATCAGGAGAGTCCGGAGTTTCGCTTGCGGAGTCCTGGTCAAAATCGTTCAGAAGACCTTCCCTCGATTTGGCTCTTGGCTCGCGGTGGACGACGGTAGGATGTCTTCCAACAGCACCCCACTTGGATTGTACCGAAGTGGGACTGGCAAGACTACCACCCTCCTCGTCATCACTAGAAGGCATTGGGTTGTCGGTGGAATGCCCTTGGATCTTGTGTTGATCCTCAGGACCTGGGGTCAAGCGACTGAAATATTCATCTTCGGCAATACCAAGCTCCTCGGCCGACTCGGAGAATTGCTTCTTGCTCATTGGACTTGAGCCGTCCGGGATAGGTTGTGGTGTTTGAGCTGATCCTCGTTTCGATCCTGCTTTTCTACCTGAAAGCCATGAGCCCTCGGAATCTATCGAAGCTAGTGATTGTGACAGAATGTTGGCTGGCTCTGGGGAGGGGTCTTCGATGGTTCGGTGCCCGCTCGTAGGGGTTTCGTCCCGTAGGCGCATAGCATCTATGGATCTGTAGCCACTTGTAGGTGTATCATATCTTGTTCGAGGATCTTCCAATTTCCTATCTGGTATGGGGGGTACCATATCAGCTTCCGGAGACTGTACTCTCGAATCTGGTGGTGATATTGGTAATTCTGGAAGGTCTTCCCGGAATTTCGACATGGTTCGTTTGGGTACATTAGATGTTGATCGCATTGGTGTGTATCCGATTTGTGGTCCTTGTCCTCCGCTGTGCATCGAATCCCGCGACGTATTGGAGAATGATGAAGGGGCAGAATCCTGTTGCTGCTTCTTTACACCACGAATCTTGAAGAATGATGTCCAGGATTGAGGTGCTTTTGGTGGGGGTGTTGGAGTTCGCCGTGGATCTCGTCTTGCCGCTGTCGGTGTTGGGATTGGTATTGGTTGTGATGCAGCTGGCTCTGGTCTGGTGAGATCCATCATTTGGGAAATACTGGATGCACCTCGTGCATGACCATGCTCTCGTGGTGAGGAAGTTGGTGATATATTCGCCCGTCCGACAGTTCCTACAATGGCCGTCTCGATGACGGGGTCCTGGAATTCGGAAGTCGGCGTTAAGTTCTCTGTGAGAAGACTTGCACTGCGGTGGAAAGTAGGTGGTTGTATGCTGGTACCAGAATCTTGTCTGAACGCATCTGCGGGTCTTTTCCCTCTTCCATTATCCGACCCTACAGATCCTTTCCTCTTGCTCGAGGTGACCACTGCTGCAGTACCAATTCCTAGGCCAACTATCTCTCTCCCAAGGACTCCTCGTTCCATGTTTGGTGGTGGCGGGGTTCCTTCTCGAGCAGCCGTAGCTTCATCTGCTATTTGCTTCTCTTGTCGCCTTGCTAACCTCCTCTCCATCTTGATTCTTTCAGCAATCTGCTTCTTTTCTCTCCTTTTCTGATCCCTCTCCATGAGTTCGCGCAACTCTCCTGCACTTAAATCATCTGCAAGATCATCTACCCTCTTATTGACCTTCAATGCCTCCTTTGGTATCGACACCCGGTCTGATACTTTTCTCTTCCTTGTAACTGAACCATCTGAGCCAAATCCACTTGCACCAGGTACATAGCGAGGGTTTTCGGCATATCTAATCGTCGGTCGAGGGGCAAGCATATCAAATGCATTCAAGATGTAAGAAGGTTGGTGATCGGAGTTGGCGGAAACCGAGGACCGTAGCGACTCGGCCAGAGGAAGGGATATGTCGGAGGATGGGTTGTCCATATGTCGATTGAGCCCGCCTCGCATCTTCTTACTCTCACGCTTCATTGGTCTCCCAGACGTAGTCGAGTCCGTTGCAGGTCTGCTAGGCATGAACGCAACCATAGCCTTGATCTCAGCCTCTCTCTGATGTTCCTCCTTCCGTTTCTTGCTCGACTTTCTATGAGCTAGCTCTTGAGCACTCCTCTTGTGTAGTGTCGGCATCCTTTGCCAGTTCTGGGTGTCCTCGGGAGGTTGTGTGCTGGCTCTGAGAGGTCTCTTACCAGCAGCTGTAACTTGCTCTGGTTTGTCCGTGTTTGATCGTGCATTCCCTATGATATTCGCAGGCAGTGGTGGGACAGGAGGACGATCCAAAGTTCGAGGCACTCGGATGCTGTCTTTTCGACCTGGTGAGAAGCTGTACGTGCGGCGTCTGTCTGGGTCTCGTTGTAACTTCTTCGATTCTCTTGAGGATTTTCGTTTTGTGTCCCTCCGACTTCTTCTCCTTTCTGGGCCCGCAGTAATTATTTCGGAAGCATTATGCCTCGCAGGGTCTCCGAGTGCCCCAGCGTCATGCATTTCGGACTGAGGAATTGCTGCCCCACCCGTGGCCGCAGACGCAGACTTCCTGCGATTGCTTCTCCTCCGGAACGGCCACATGCCCATATTTCCATTCGGGTCGCTGACCGTGGCACGACGCTACCGCGCTGCGGCTTGGTCTTTCGTGTTCTTGTTCCTCTTGTTCCTGTCCTGCTCCTCTGTCGTGGACGCGACTGCCGGAGCACCAAATCCCAATGACCCAGTCGTCTTCCTAGCTAGCCGTCGTATGCGGGTCGAAGAAAGCCATGAACGAGTGTAGAGAAGGGCGCAGGGATGGTTTCGAAGTATATTCGCACGCTGGCGAGGCCTTCCTTGCGGAAAGATGTTTAGCAGACGGGAGTATGGGGATAAGTTTCTAAAGAAGGGCGTGCGGTTTGCGCTTGCATGGTCAGTGCGGTGGCAAGTCGAGGGAGGAAGAGGCGGGATACCGTATCGTCGTCGTCGTCAGATCGAAGCTGCGTTGGGCACGAAAGAGGGTAGGAATTGGGAAGAATTGGTTCGTCGGTTTGGGTTGAAGTGGTTGCAGTGATGGTGCAAGCGCAGGTAGTGGTGTAGCAGTCAAGACTGTAGTGCCAGCGCAAGTCCCGAGACGAAGCTCTTAATGCAAGGGGGAGTGCTGTAGATTGCTGCGTCGCAGTGGGGAGGGAGGAGGAGGACGGTGACTGTCTGTCTGGTGAGGCAGGATGATGGATGTGTGAGGGCTCAAGTATTGTTGTGCAGGTGGTAGGTATGGCAAGGCAGAGCAAAGCAAAGCAAAGCAAATCAAATCAATGCAGAGTAGGGTAGGAAGGCGAGTTAAGAAGAAGTAGTGCAGCTTGGATGCAGAGGGAGGGAGGGATGGATGGAGGGATAGGATGGGATGGGGTTGGTAGTTGATAGACGAGCCATCCATCCATCCATCCATCTATTACTCGTACCGTACTGTACTGTAGGAGCCATCCATAAGCCAGGCCCGTTTCCTGGTCCAACTCCAACTCCAGCTCCAGCTCCTGCTCCCACCCCCTCGCTACAGGATCTTGGCTCTCCCGTCCTCCCCTTCCGACGCCCAACGTCCAGGACCCAGGACCCAGGCCCCCTCGGCCAGACGCCCCTTCAGCCATTGCGATCACCCCTCTCTTCTCCCATCTCAGCTTAACTCGACGGACTGCCGATTTAAACAGAAGACTACCTGCCCAGTTTGATATGATAGAGTTGATCACAGGAATCTTAGTCTTCGAGTAGTGGTATTCCATTTAATGAAAGAAAGAAAAAACATCCTTCTGTTCTCTTTTGTCAACCGTCTCAAGGTTTCCTAGGTGTTGTTTCACACTCTTGTACAGCACGGCTTATTGTTAGTTGCCCATGGGATTTTGCGCATGGTAGCTAACTTCGTAAGCCTTCTTGGAAACATTTACAGTACAGTACAATAGTGCAGTAGAGTTAGACTTTCTCTAGGGGGCGCCAATTATTGGGACAACGAACGCAGCACCAGCACTGTTAGTTAGTAGTTGGTTACGGAGAATTGACCCGCCCGCCTACCTGCATCATTCTCCCCGTAGTTGCTTTCTGCTATCTTCACCAGCTACCATACGGTACAGTACAGTACGACGAGTCTTGCATACTTGCATACGAACCTACTCTTTTGTCATCTCCTATCCCATCCTATCCTCCCTTCCGAACTTACTATTGGCGCCGTTATCTTCTCCTCACCCATGCCGTCCATGCCATGCCATGCCATGCCATGCAGAGCCTCGACGCTGCAGGTCCTCCCACATCCGGAACGAAACGTGCCCTCCGCACAGCAAGTCAGCAAAGCTGCAAGAAAGAGGGCCGTGGTACCTCCAGACTTTCCGAATTGACAACTGACACGTATGGAGAGGGAGGGGCATGGTACCGTATGGTACTGTAAGGTAAGGTATGAATTGGCATTGAAGGGATGGGATGATTATTGGAACCTCGAAGGCGGTCCCTGAATACACCTGGCGGGCATGAAGCAGAACCACAACAACTTACGAACTGACTGTTAACGCCACGCCCGCTTTGCTTTCGTCCGTTGTGCAGCGAAATCAATTAATTTCTGCCGGCAACCCGCATGAGAAAGGCGACTACTGGGAGACACCAGACGAACATTTCTCCCAAGTAAGATGGATACTTTTACTGATCCACAAGCGAACGGCATTGATTTGATGCCAGGCTATGCTGGTCACCAAACTACTCTCCCCCCTCCCCCTTCACAATCATTGCGATGCGCTCATCACCTACTAAGAGGACGTCGCCATGATCATGTCCCTTCGACGACCAGTTGACCGACGGTTCAGCCACAAGTGCCGTTTTCCCAAGCACTTGTGGCTTACAAGCAAGGTTCTAATGGCCCCAGGTGACCCTTCGAGACTTCTGACAGCTTGTAAAAGAAGAGCCAGAAGAACACCCCCCAAGGAGATGTATGATGTCGGCAGCCTGTTGATCAAGACAGCACCACCCTATCACGCTCGATTGTGGCTGCTTGATGCGCCAATCGGTGGAGAGACGCTGCCAATAGTACGAACAGGCATTACTCGTATCTTTGCGGACTTGCAGAGGGTGAAGGAAAACTTGACGATGCACTGTGATGATACACCCAAGCGTACCATCCTCGAAAGAGCAAGTAGGTTTTCTCGAAGTCGACCTCAAGCTTGAACTTGATTGATCTCGACTTCCACTTCGGAGTCTGAGCGTCTGGCGGCGATTGTACAGTAGCGACGTCGATCGATCTAAATTTGGGGGGCCAGGGCAGCCAAGACCTTCGCGAAGAATTATTTCGTCATATAATTACCGAAGGAGATGACGACCAAAGCGGATCGGTCCAGTTGATCTGTCTCTCAACTGAGTCCTTCGACTCCAAAAATACGGAGTACACTACGCAGAGGCTCGTTCGCATCAACTAACCCTTTCCCGCGATAAGAGGCTGAGATATGTTTCAAGACTTGCCTCCGCACATCTGCTCACTGGCCCCGACTCCGTTTCGAAAGCAAAGAATATCCCGAGTGTGATAGCCTGCTCATATCACCACCCTTCTCCCACACCTCAGCTCCGTCGAATCACCTCGCGATAGAAGCTGAGAAGCTGTGGCAAGGGAAGAAAGGGGAGAAACACAGAAAACAGGGACGTGGGTGCGAAACCCACAGGTACAATCGCTGATAGGCTTGTCGATCAATGAGCCTGGCCTGGATGCCAGGGGGGCTGCCACAGGAATGTTTCTTTGCCCTGCGCTCGTTTGCCCTGTTCCGCTGCAGCATCAAAGTGCGTACATACATTACCGAGCTCTTTGGACCGACGAATAGGACCCACCACATCCGAATCTCCAAAGCACTCGCATCAACACTTATGCTCTTAGATCGATCCCAGTGTAATCTGGGGCTGGCAGGCTGCTGCTGCTGCTGCTGTGTTGAAGAAAACATTTAAGATGAGCATGATATCAGCTGCCGCTCCCTGAGTACAGATGATGCAGCCCTACCATCAGCATCTCGGAATCTCAAGTCTTCAGTGGAAAGTCCCCGCAAATTACTCGTTGCACGAACCTGTCGAACGAGATCACGACAACCTGCACGACAATCCCATTGGAAAGTATTCCAAATGCCCAATTTCGCGGAAGCGACGTCTGACTTATTTTATCTTATTTCCTTTTCGTTCTTGTGACACGGATCGATGTATGCGATGCAAGATTGCCTTTTTTTCGTTCCTGGCCGTTCCTTGTCTCTTATTCGTTGGGTGCGTAAAATGTCTGTTTGCCGTTTACTTTTTAGTCGAGAGTTTCGCTCTGGGAGCTGAACCTTGTTTCCTACAAGTACATCGGGGCTTGAAGCCCGGAACTCTGCCTCGCGTACCTTGTTGATGCCTGAGAGATCGTTCTTCTCCAGCCTCCTCATTTTCCTTACTAAACACCGGATCGGTTGGTTTTTACGGCGCTCCAACTCACGAAGTGCTTCTGAACACACAGCTACGCAACTGCCACGGAACGTGAAGTAGACTCCTCCATTCTAAGCTCCATACTTTGAGCTATAATCCTATTATTTCATATCCATACTCCCATGCGAGGTTTGGATTTATAATCACGACTGAAATCCAGGCCATTCACAGACGCACGGATTTCTCGAACCCAGTCACTCCCACAACACAAGCAATTCGCTCCTCGCCTAAGCAATATTGGCGTTTCACAAAAACGACCCGATCCAGCCTACCGTTCTCTTCTTCCATTTCTTAGTCAGCGTTAATATCATCATTTCGATCATGTATCAACGCAGCAGCAGCAGTAGCAGCAGTGGAGAAGTAAGTAGCTGTCAAGCTGGCAGCCAGAAGAAAGAGACGCGCGGGTCGCCAAAACCAGGCAGTTCCCAGCCACAACTGCATCCTGCTAGACAGAGTATGCAGAGCAGGCAGGGTGAGTATCGAAAAAGAAAGTGTATAATAATTGGAGAAACAAAACAATGCTGTTTTTCTCTAGACTACTGAACGAATTACAATCAACCAGTTTGATCTCATTCATATCTAGTTTTACAGTCAACATCCCACCCCTCTCCTCTGCAGTTTGAGATAGAAATCTATCCATCTATCAACCCGTTATACCCAAATTTCACCTCCTCATCTCCACCCACCCACCTCTTCTCATTCAGTTCCGTTCTTTTCTCTTGCAAGTTAATATCAAAATACAATGCCAACCAACTCTCACCCCTCTCCTACCCCACCAACCACATCATAATCCACAAACTACTCACCTGCTAATTACACGACATCTAAAGCTGCAATCAAACACGCAAAATCCGAAATCGAGAAGCTACCTTCTATCAGCAAATATGCTGTGAGCGAAACACTAAGTCAAAATGTGCCTGAAATGTGCACGGCGAGGCGCCTGGGGAATACTTCCGCGAAAACGTGGAGGGTTGTGTTGAGTGTGCTGAAGATGGAGGTACTCTATTCCAAGGGGCTGGAGATTCGGATTGAAGCTGAGGTTGAGGTTGGGGTTGAGGTTGAGATGGATGTGGATGGGCATACAACACCCGATCCGTACGTTCTTCGCAGTTACTTCGTACAATATCGCAATAGAAGGGAGAGAGAAATGAGTGACTGGTGGTGAAAAATGGGAAAAGATGTTAATCGGATTTGGAAGCAGAATTGGAAGGGTACTCGGATTCGGGGACGCATTTCCGCGATTCCTATACCATGGTTGAGAATTTGCATCGTAATCTCGATTCCAAGGTAGAGCTCGGGTCCAAGTCCAGGATTCTGAGGAGCGAAACAAGATATTAAATCCTGATATCAGGTCGACGAAGCCACAGAGGAAAAAAAGAGGATTTCGGGATCTGGGGATCTGGGGATCAGGTGGGAGTGACAAGGGATGTAACGAGTAGGGTTGTTGGTACGCCTGCTTTTTGATTCGAAGTTGAGGAAGATGATTTGTGGTCTGGCGATGGTCGGTCATGAACATAGAGAGGAGCGAGATGTTAAGAAGGTGAGTGGGAGCCTTTGAAGTACGGACGGGGGGGGGGGGGGGGGGGGGGTGTTATCATATGTACGTTTTTTATATTTCCTTATTTTTCTTTGGGATGTCAATTGCGTAGTAGGCAGTGTGCTGTAGAATTTGGCTTACATTGAGAATGACTCCTTCAGTAATTCATTGGCTCTCTCTTATAGTAGGTAGATATGACCTATCTCACACTCACGGAGTACCATGGTTACCAGGAGCCTTACTTTGAATGACATTTCCCCCTCACTCTCGGCGTCTTTGCGGTCTTAGCTAGTGTCTAATCAGGACCTAACATATACCACGACAATGTTGTTTTCTGGTCTTAGTTGAATGCTTCTAGAGATCAGATCCTTTGAAGTGTTTGATGTGTTATGATATGAAATGTCCTAACCTTTAGGATGTGAGTCCTGGCTAGAATGGGCCGGCCAAGTTGCAGGCCAGGGGATCATATAGTACATCGAGTGACAGCACGCATAGAGCATACTTGTACTTCACCTCTTGCCGTTTGTGTTTTCTAATCGCAAAATGTCGCGGGTGTTGAAGGTTATATTCATATCGATGGTAAATGTGGAATCAAAGGAAGGGGTTGTGGGATGAATGTGGTTCTGCGCTGTGAATACCAGAGATCCGGATTAGATGCTGTTTTATGAGATATTGTGAGGTTAACCATGTTCTTATACAGAAATCTGACTCAACAACAGTTCGTCAGTGTAGGGGATTCAGAAATGGGTTATTTTATTTCACGAAGAGTGCTTTGTTTATCTATTTACCCAAGGCTGTGTTGGGACATGTGACATCGTGAGCAGGCATAAAATCTGGTATCAACTTTGAGATTAGTTTAACGCAAATGATACAGGTATGGAGACCAAGAAGAGGTACTTTCTGTCGAACTTGGGGGGTTCTGTTTTAAAAATAACAACGTTATGCTAGACATAAGATACGAAAAGGGAAGCATGGTCTCAAGTTTGGATAACTAGTTGCCCTGACTCATTGGTCTATAGTTATATTGGATGTACCTGAATGTCCTCCTCAACCAATTTTATTGTTATTCGGGATTTATTGATGGTTCGTTCGTTTTGGGAAATATCTCCCAAGACGGAGGGCAGACTCAAGCATGCATGGAAATTCTCAAGGTAGCTACAGCATGTGAAGGAAGGTTTGTGATATTTCGTGCTTGAGTAGTCGTTGGCTCTTAAATTTATTCATTCTAATAAAACCTCAAACCTTCTTGCTGTATCTCTTTTCCAGAGAGTAAAAGACACCTTGGGAGAAGTGGGGTCGACCTCCACTTTATAATTCAAGACGCGAGTGATCCGCAGAACGAAGAGTCACTTCGCTATCAACCATGTGAAGTTGACATGCTTTTGGATCAGTCAAACGGTGATATGACCAGACTCAATTCGACAATCACTGTGACTCAAGCTAAGCCCTCAGAAGCAACTCTTGCTTGAAATTGCTTGGCAACATGCCATTGTAACATGCATTGACGAAAATGCGAGAAAGGGACACTTTCGAGACCCAGAATATTTATCCTATCATCCCCGGAGACCACAGCCACAAATTCAGCCTTTCTAATGCAGAAGACTTTGGCTTTATATGGACGGCTGAGTAATCAACACACCGCTACCTTGGCAGCCCAAGCAAAAACTCCCTGTCCAATCACACGCAATCGCTGAGGTTACACAAACGTGAAAGCACCGGAATTACTTCACGGCCGTATGTTCACCGGCCGTACGATCTAAGCTCGCAGCGCAACAACATCACCACACTATGCAGTCCTAAATCCAAATATGGAAACCAGAACGGTATGATAAATATTCAGCTGAATCCCCTGACAAAGCAAGGTCTCACGAAAAACGTATCAGTCGCCACTCGCTAGGAATGTCAATAGATCTGCAACAATGTCAAGCCCCTCAAATCCCTTCCTATTCGTGAACGAGACCAGCAATGCACCGACATACAAAGTTGGATATCGCCCTGACGTACGCTCACATATCCGTAAACACGTCGCAAGAGGTCTGAATAAAAGAAAACGCAGCCATGGTGACCAGCAAGTCGAGTTAGCTTCAGGGGAATCGGGCATGCAGCTTGCAAGTAGTTCGACAGGGGTGTATGATCCGCAATCGAGCCCAAGTTTATATTGTCAGGCTTGTGGGAGCTACTTCAACTCTTCATTCGCTCGGAGTCCTTCGGCGAATGAGAATCATATTCATACGCCGAACCAGATGTGGAGAGCAGTGTTGGGGCTCAGTCCTCGTGAAGTACTCGGGTCTGGGAGGAATGATCCATTTCTAACTTCCGCTGAGATACCAGATCCTGGGTCACATGAGTTGATGGATCTCGGTGAGTGATTTGCTCTATTAAGGATCCTCAACTTTTTTACGGGACTTGAGAACTTTAAAGCTTATGGACTTACGCTCGACAGCCGTGACGTATCTGATACCGGGCCTTATGCCCGACGACCACCCAAATCGCAGTTTAAGTCTTACCAGCACCTCATCCCGCACCTGGGTCTCCGCCGCCCTCGAACTCCCCTGCCTCTTTAACGCTATGCTAGTCGCATGTTCTCTTGAGCGGGACTTCTTGCGACATTCCACAGTCGAAGTAGAATCACCATATATCCTCTCTAAGAAACTTATCGTGATCCAAAAACTGAACGAGTTCATCTCGGATCCGAAGAATGCTTCTCGCGATGAGGTCCTCCTTACGATCCTCATCCTCGCATCGCATGAGAGGGTCGATGCTAAGGAAGAGCCGAATAAACCGTTCAATTCACCGCTGAAGACTATGCAGTGGTTGAATATGTATGGGAATTGCACTTATGCTCCAACCCATATGAAGGCGCTGTGTGATCTGGTGAATTTGAGGGGTGGACTGGAAGTTATAAAATTGCCATCTATGGCAGAGATGATCGTGCTGTGAGTGAACCCACCCCAATGCTTCTCAGTGGGCAACTTTTGACGTAGAAAATGTGCAGAGGTGACACTATTTCCTCCTTGAATACATTCTCAAAACCCACTTTCGCTCCAATTCGTGTACATGAGGCATACATCGCTCTAGCTATGGAATGGGCGAAGACCTCACCACATCTACCTTCTCGAGTCTTGGCGACATCTTTTGGTCGGTATGCTGAGTTTGGGATATCAGAACCGTTACTTGAAATTCTAGAGCCGTTGGGAATCACAGCTTGGGCTATTAGCTACCATCTTGAAGGAAAGCCAGCCGGACTAACGATCGGGGAGATGGGGAGAACGCGGACTGCCGTCATGAAACGACTGTTATTACTGCCTTCTGCTGAAGAAATGAGCATGACATCCGCAGAATCAGAACGTCCCAATTTATACGAATGTTGCAGACTCACGGCGTTCATATTCAGCGTCGCAGTGACCTTCCCTATCCCAAACACATTCGACGTGCTGCAACATTATGTGCGACTCCTCAAAGCGGCGATCGAAGACTCATGCGTCATGAGCTACGATGACGTTGGGGTCTCGGAGATTGTGCTTTGGATATTGACACTTGGAGGTATTGCGGCTTTGGATAAGCCTGAGAGAGCATGGTTTGCGGAGCAATTGTCTATAGTGAGAGAAAAGCTGAGGATCAATTGGCATGATGCGACAAAAGACTTCGAGACGTTTCTCTGGCTTGAAAGCGCATGTGGTGCTGGTGGACTATTGCTATGGGAGGAGTCGAGTGCTCTTGTTTCGCCGGAATATATAGATACCCCTTGTCCTAGTTCAGTGCTGATAATTTAATGTTTAGAGACCTATTTCATTGGTTTCTACTATATCGCTAGTGCCTCTTCTCTAAATCTACAGTTTCGACTTACTCGACAGAACCTCCTCAACTAACTCTACTACCCCCTCAGAACACCCATACGAACCCTGATACCCCCATCCACCATGCCCATAATTATGCACAACCCACTGCCCACCCTCAATCCTCTCTTTCTCAAGTCTCACGCCACCCGTTCTCAGAGGTCTCAACCCCACACCATGCCTCACCACACTCAAAGCCTCAATGCCCTTCCCACCCGTCAACTCAGGGCACATCTCAACCGCTCTCTTCATAATCCGTAGCGCTTGATTAGGATCAGGCTGTGATTCCCAGTTCCCCTTCTGGTACGTACCACCCAGAATCGTACCACCGCCAGCCGCTCGCTGCATGATATACGAAACCTCATCGTCGCCATCGTCGGTCCCAGAGACGGTGAACATAGCCCCAGGAGTATTTCTTACAACGACGATTTGACCACGGCATGCAATGACGTTTTCATCCATGACACCGCCGAGTTTGGAGGCAAGCAAACCGGTGCAGTTGATGACGACGTCGGCTTTGCCCGAGGAATGTAGTGAGGCTGCTTCGTTGATGTGAGAGATTATGCCACGGTTGATGACCACGCCGTTCTTAAGACATTGAGATGCCAGGTACGGGAGGTAGATTGCCGTATTGATGCAGACAGATGTGAAGATTGTGCCGGAGTTTACCGAAGTAGGGAGTTCGGATGGAGAGAGGACGCGGAATTTGGGAAGTAGAGATGCGAACCAGGGTTTGGTGGATAGGAGTTCGTTGAACCATTGACCGGTTGTTGCTTGAGCGTCTTTGTTGCGGTTGTAGATTACTGCATCTATAGCTTTTACTTAGTGATAGTTGATTGGTATATGGAGAATGGCAAGGGTGAACCTTGGAAATGAATTCCGGCTTCTGGTACGTCTTGGGCTAGACGAGCTAATTCAGGCCATGTATTCTTCTCCCAGCGATTATCTGATGCAGGAGAAACACTGTAAGTATTTGTTAGGAGACGATACACGTGATGGGTAGTGGCATGACTCACGGAAGATAATTTGCTCCAGCCCATGGTGAGGTATATTCGATATCATAATCACCTGGCATATGTTTCGCTACTATCGTGACTTTGTATTCTGGGTTCTTCGAAAGCAGTAGAGCAGTGGTGAGGCCCGACACGCCAGCACTGTGTGACATGTCAGTAAATCTCAGAAGAGGAAGCTAATGAAGAGTGGCGAGAGTGTCACAAACCCGATAACGACAATGTTCGGCATTATTGCTGTGATAAAAATGAAAGTTGTACAAGTGAAAGGAAGGGCATGGAAGTTCTAAAGGAAAATGAGGAACCTGAGGACTTCATATACGAGACCGAGTCAAACTCAGACAGCCACATCGTGCAAATATTGGCACGATCCCCACTTTTGGTGCGGAAAACCCGAAAAGCCCTTCATCCTTGGGCCGCTTGCCTCCCATTGGCAGAAAGAAAATCTGGCTGTCAACGACACACTATGAAGTAAGCTTGTTGAATATCGGAAATTATTCGCGGTTCTGGTCCGTTGGTACCCGTCGGTTGTTTGTTGTGCTGAGCCGAGAGTTAGGCTAGGGAAATAAATGACAGGTAACATCTGACGAGCTGGTCTAAGACTGTGGTCGATAAGGAATTCCTTTTCACCAAAGATTTTACAGATTTAAGATTCACATATTGTATACAGATAGATAAATGTTCGGGAAAAGAGCGAAGTGAAAATAAATTCTCAAAAGACATAATAACATAATGCACAAGACTGTACAATTAGTACTTCGCTAATATTGCCTCTTTTTTCCATAAAGCTGGCCCAACGACTGTGCGAGTTGGCATGTATCTGGACCGTCTCTAAGTCATCCTGCTTTATTACACCTCCCTCATTGGGTTTGTCATGGGCACCAAGATCAGGCTATCGTCATCATGTATGAAAGAGCAGACGAGCAGTAAAGATTATGTATCTGCCAATCTATCCTTTCTCAATGCTACAAGTATCACTTGGAGATCAATGCGAATTCCCTCTTCCCACATCGACACTCATCGAAAACAAGGAGACTTCGAACCCAGCGCCATCCGCCCAGATCTCGCCATCGGGAACTTCACAGTCGGACAAGCTCCCTCATCATGTTCAAATTCGAAACTCGTAGCAGTTCTGTCTCTCCCCTTATAATCATACGTCGAGATAGTGCGATGGTGCTCATAATTCTGGCCGCGTTGCGAGATGCTATCAAAGTCCTCATTCTCAGAGCCAGCTTCTTGCCATTCTTCAGGTGTGACGACCTCTCCAACTTGCTCGTCATCCATGGTATCGCCATCTGAGACTTCGTTCATCATCTCATACTCCGCATTCTGGCTCTCCATCCAGCTGAAAACCCACGTGTTATCTCTCCAGCACATTCGACAGGTCTTGGTTTCGTCGAGTTGTCCTCTGCACTGATAGCACACGAAACTTTTGTGGGTGCTGATACCTTCACGGTTGTAATCGTCCCAGGCCCAGAATTTTTTGCAGGGATTGTTGCTGCTGAGTCTGAGACGCGTTATGACACTTATCGGGAAACCCTTTCCTGCCTTTCTCAATATCTGGGAGTGCTTAGGAGCGCAGTGGTCAAAGCTTCGTGATGGAGTAAAAGTGTAGCTTGGTCTGTGTTCTGGTGATCTTCCTCGCCAATCTTGGCGAGCGCGGTACGGATCCATGCTTGTCTGGAATGGCTTGGAGTTCAAGTGAAGGAATGTGTAATGAGAAGTCTGTGACATTGAGATCGAGAATATGCGCATCTAGATTTTTAATTTTGGACTAGCAAGGCTACCGACGGCGAGCTAATTTGGAGAGTACCACAGTGCAGAAAAGCTTGCTTTGGAGTGAATATTAATGAATCACAGGAGGCGAGTAGAGTGAGCAGAAGAACCCATGCCATTACATTCATTGTAAGTTTTAAATCAATTATGAAGGGGGTGGATACAGAATGTATCGATTCCCTCAGGTTTTGGCGCTGGTGATGACGAAATTATCGCCAGCTTCACTTGACAAGATGGTAGGACTTGTGCATCGGTCGGAATATTTAAGATTCTGAATTCATACGTAGATAGGCCCAACTTAAGCCTGAGATCATTGAATAGGGCAAATTAGCCTCCAATTGTATTGTTTCGTTGAAATGAAGTTGGCAAAATTTACTCGTTTAAAATGTGGTCATGTGATATATACGCCTTGTCAATCGTCAGCATATTCTGATCCCTAGCGAATGGAGATACTAGTGTTGTAGAACTAAGTTCAAATATATCTCAAGGTCTTCTGCGCGAAACCCTCCTCCTTCTTGGCAGAGATACCTCATCGGTTTTGAGATCATTGATGTGATGTCTTTGTCTCATTTATAGGGCGATAATGCAGAGTGACAACGATTATTTCACCGATTCAAATACGACTGGGTACAAATCACTAGGTTCCACAACTGGGCATCTTGAAAAACGCCCTGTGATCAGTTGTGACTCTGTATGATAGTATGAATCTATGATTTGTGTGACTGATCTAATTAACAGTAATATTATTTCTCATTCTAATATCTGGTCCAATTTCCCGGAGCCCAAAATGTAGGTGCGACGATCTTCATCGAAAAAATTCTATTTCCATGTGACATACATCACAGTCCAATCTCAAGTTCCGTCATCCTGTTCTCGCTTTCCCTGAAGCCGAGCAAATTATGGCAATCGTCATGTTCATTCCTTCCCACCCTTTCTTCAGAGCTGGAAAAGTACGAGATCTAGTTGCGCGTTGATGCTCTCAAATTATTGTGCTAAATAGTCTCTGTCTCTGTAGGTCTCGAGGTGAATGGTCTAAGCCATGCTACTACAAGAGTCCCAGAATTCCGGTAAGCTAATTCAGATTGTGTGGATCTTGTTGTGGGTATGGTGATCGTAAATATTTGGTTCGACGCTAACCCTCGCTTATTTGCAATGTACTTAATTATTCATTCACACACGTCTTCCCCATCGAGGTGGCTTTAGTACCGATGCAACGGCTGAGGTAATTAAATACTGAGATATTTCTAAGTAATTCGTTCAGTATACAGAGCACGCCGATTGCCTGTTCCATAATTCACTATTTTCAAAATGTAGTCCCACCCCCACATGTTCCTGTGTGCCTGCCCCTCCGATTCTAATCCCATAGATTCACCGCACAAATTCTACGGTAGAAAAATTATGGACTCGGGTCGTTTCGAGCCTCTACCTAGTCTGCAGGGACATAGTGCTGAAATGCCTGGAAGCTGCGCCGCATCCGACGTAGAGGTCATGGAGTCTAGGTAGCCCATCTAACTAATCCACTTTGAGATGTCAACCAGTGTTACAAAAATGTGGAAAAAGGGATGAGTCAGGGCAAGGACGTTCTAGAAACAGGAGCAGGTTGCATCATAGCTTAGTACCAGATCTAAAGACAGAAAAAAGACAGACGGTTGATGGAGCTAGACGTTGTTTCCGCACGGGGATGGATATTCAGTTCAGCCTTATGTTGATACAGAGTGAAATGCTAATATATGGATGGAGGTGAATATAGGAAATATTTAATTCCAAGTGAAGATAAAATAGCCGCCTTGAGATGAATATCTGTTAAGATACTGTCTCGGCTTTCTCTGCTGCGACAAGGTCATATTTGGTGTGTCTGCCTGCACTGTGTGGTTTTCGGCTACAGATTAACGTTGTATGATGTCTCGCGAGCTTCTTTTTCAGCGTCAACACTGCAGCGCTCTGATCTCATACACTTCTCGCACTTTCTGGCTTCAACATAGCTCAACTCAAATTTTAACTACACCGGAATTTTAGGGTGAATGAAAATGCATAAATTCAGGAGTTCCCTCCTTGGAGCGCCATCGTCCTTTCCCATTACTATCACATACACATTCACAAAACCCTCAATTTTTCCAGCTTAATAGCCTCATAATTCACTTCCAGACATCTCAGATCCCTTCGCATACCTCAGATTCCTCACACACATCCTCAATCGAACCTCGAAAGCATCTCAAGATGTCTCGAGTCGATCAAGCTGCCTTCCCAGCCCTGGCTGGCCAAGGTCTCAAGATCGTCAACGTCAAAGGAGACGGTACGTAATCCCACTGCCCTGTAGAACTTCAATCTTGTATTCTTTTGCGCGTCGAAATCACGCTTCTTGCTTTTTTTTGCTTTGTTGTCATGCTTTTTGCAGTCGTCGTTGCCGTTGTCGGCGTCGCCGTTGGGATTCGCACAGATTTCCACTAGCACCAGTGTGCGGACTGCGGACTGCATAATTCATTTTTTGAAATTATTTGTGGGAGATTTATTGTTTTATTAGTCTATGATGTATTTCGCCGAGTTACGAGCATGTGATGAGGGGCGTGACTATACTATCGTCACTTCCTTACCTCATCTCCGGCATTGTTGTGTTTCCGCTTCCGTTATGTCGTCAGCCACATGCGCATTTTCTTGACCTCATCCTCCTTGATCTCGCTGCTGTTATCCTTCCTGTTGTTGACCTTATCATCGTCTCAACATGATATGGCAAACAGCATTCAGTCAAAGCTTCCATCTCTAGACATCGTCTTCAGTCAGGACTGGTGTCATCGTTCCTTCCTTGACAGATTTTTCACTCTACTTCAACGTCATTCAACTTCAAGCTACTCAAGCATTCAACTTCACCTTACCCATACATGTCATCTCATTACATTCCTACTCCATAATCTAGAGGGCTGAGTCATTGTGTCTTCCCATTACATCACTTCAACACTACATTTATTATGTCAGTATTTCTTCAATCATACATTTCATTATCAGATTGTTCACAGCTTTGTGTCTCTTGCCAGGGCGGACGTTCTTTAATTTGCGCAATTACATCATATCCATAAATATTTGCGAGGACAAAATCTGATGCTTTTCTAGGCAACTGTCTCTTCCGCGCCCTTTCCGACCAGCTGTACGGACATCAAGAAAGGCACGAGAACATCCGTGCAAAAGTCGTCAACTACATGCGAGAAAATCCAAACGACTTCAAGCCATTCGTCGAGGTCGGTGGTAGTCTTCGACACGCGCCAAAGCGCAGATGCACATCAAAAGGTTCTACCAAGGGACCTACCCAGGATGAGATCGACACCACCTGGGAACAATACCTTAAGGACATGGCCAAGTCAAGAACTTACGCAGATCAGCTTGAGGTCAGGGCTTTTGCAAAGGCCTACAACATTGACGTCCTGGTCCATGGGTCGGAGACAATCTACAATGTCCACATTACCGCCATGGACACACCCAACGCCGCTCCTCGCCGAATTATTCACATCGCAATCGTACGTTTCCCCTTGCATAATTTCCAAATTGATACTTTGTGCGAACTGCCTAAGTGGGCAGCTCGTCATCGTAGATGGTTCTGGGTGAGGGTTGAGCGCTTGGTATTTTACCTAAGCCAGCCCCTTTTCCCACAACCGAGAATCTCGCTTAATTGATTATTTTGCCTACGAATTGCAACTAACGTTCCACAGGCAGCCGAGCATTATCGATCGGTCCGGAACATCAACGATCCAGACAAGGGTCCAGTTATGACCCGAGTAAAGGGCATGGACCCCTTCAAGGTCCGTACGGCCAAGCACCTGGCCGGATGCGGATCGTCCTCGGTATCCGAGAAATTTGTTGGAGCATCTAGCGGAACTGTCTCGTCCACAAGCTTGGTGACTCCACCACCGGCAACAAGACCTCCCCGGGACCCAGGGCTCGCATTCTTGTCAGAGGAGTCAGATTCCGAGGAAGAGAAGAAGCCGGTCAACAAGCCGGTCGACAAGCCAGCCAAGAAGCTGACCCCAAAATCTAAGCCAATCGTCAACAGACCGACCCTTGGATCCATCACCTCCTCCTCCGCCCTAGCCAGCAACTGTGACAGTCGACGTGCGCTAAAAATCGCCCCGGCTCTATCGTCAAGACTAACTCCCCTCAAGGATGAGGGACTTGGATTCTTGGACGCTTTCAGGGATGACTCCGAGGACGAGGACGAAAGCTGGAGTCCTGGCCTCCCAACAAAGAAGGCTCTAGCATCAACACCGGCAACACCTTCGTCGCCAACCAAGAAACGAAGGCCTATTGTTGGTCCAGCGGCGGGAGGACCAGCACCAGCACCAACCTCGTTGCCAGCAAAGAAACAAAAGTTCGTCGACGGGCTAACTCGGGCTCCAAGGTCAATAACAACTTCGGCAACCACTAAGAGACGAATGCGTGCCGACCCTCCAAAGGCCACTCCACGTCCAACACCAATGCCGGAGCCGGACCCGGCACTTGCGTTCTTGGACGCCTTCGCTGACGACCCCGACGACAAGGACGAAGACTGGCAACCTAGTTTTCGCTGAACGTCGCGCTTCGCAGCCGACTTCACCGGAGTCGAGTTCACTAACCTCTGAAGGACAAGCGTTGGATCTAGAACAATAGCAACCGCAACTGGAGACGGTGAACTTTGAAGTTATCGTAGTCTTTATGATTAGATGAGTAGGATGTCAAATGTTTTAGCGGGTCATTAGATTGAAATTAGCGACGGCCCTTCATGGTATAGGATGGAGCGGACAATCTGTATATTTCCTTTATTGGCGACGTTGGATTTGTTTGCTTTGATTGGAAACTTTGGTTGCGATACATCATGGCGATGGATTGTTCGATAACTGGGACGCAGAGACTCGCAGAGACAATTTTGTATTAGAATACCTAGCCATGGGACACTGGTGCTTCATTCCATCTGTTTTTGGGTGGAGTGAGGTTGCTCATAGGTGCCCTAGATGTGTCGTTCATTCTTACGAACTATTTTATGCACTATGATACTTTGCAAATTGAAAAATTGTATCGTATGAATACTTCAAATCGATGCTTTCCCGCCTCTTGAGGCCTAGACACCTTGCCACATATTCTTGTCGCTGATGAGACATGAACCTATTCCCACGTCTCACACACTCAAGTTTTCCCCACGTTCGACTGCATCCTCTTACATCCTTTCCCTCCGCGATATCCATCTGATAGAGGGCTGAATCTGAGGGGTTCATCCCTGCCCTCGCCACCGGGTTCCCGAGGTGTAAGCTCATCTCAAGTCCACCGTCCGCGCCTGCCTTCCCAAGACTCTCCATTTCTAAACAAGATTTACTAATGCATCACAACTACCTGTCTTGATACCTCGCGGTTCCCGCACAAAGTTTCCAGGCTGCCTCCATTTTCCTTATTTCCTTCCTTCCTTTTTTTCACGATACATGCGCACACTATTCTGCGACGGCTCAAACTTACCTTTCTTCTATCTCTCTTCATCATGCTTATTAGGGAGGCTAAGAATTATGATTTGCGAGCTTCACGAGATATTACTTCCACGTCTGTGTTTGTCTTCCTCGATATTACTGCTATCTTGGGCTAGTATTCTATTACTAAGACAGGCCCATCATGCCGGCGGTACTTTTGAAAATCAAGATCCGCACACCCATAATCACCATCAGCACTTCTCATATCATGACTCTCCATATACCGACGTCCCCAAATACAGGAAGGAGTTTGATCACTCCAGTCTTAAACACCAAATATTTAAATTCCCATAATCCAAGGCGGAACTTTTCTCATTTCCTCAGTTCACCTTGTGGCCCGCTTTCTCAGCACTATGCCCACCCCTCTCTGGATGAGGGTGAGGATGACCATGAAACTTTTTTTCTTTTCTCTTTTTCTTTTTCCTTTTTGAGACTCACTCAAGCTCCCAGTAAATGATTCACTCGTGGTGGCTCTAGGTGATGATTTCCGAGGCTAGTTTCTGGCGGTTGATGATGTGAGAAGGAAAGATGATTGAAAGAAGTGTGATCATGTGGGGCAGAGGCTCCAATGCAATTTATGTCACTTGAAAGACTTACATTGGAGGCGAGCGTAGATTAATTTAGACAAGGCTTTTTAAGTGAGTCAGTGAGGCCAAAATATTTTGCAGTGAGTTTAGATGTGGATTTTATGGATCAGCAACGGGAAAAATAAAAAAGTGGGAGGATGATTAAAGGGAAGATAATAACATTAAGTTGAACCATGAACAACAGCCAGATCAATATTGGAATCTCGACATGACCATTTCCACTTCGTCTTTGGACCTGAGTAGTGCTGTTATAGCCCGAGCTGTGGGCGAGTTAAACCTGAGCTAGGCTGAGCAAGTGAGCCAAGGAGGTGAGCCCACGGTGGGTAGGGGTGACCGGCTTGGGTTCCTCGGCTACGACGGCTGCCGTGCTGGCTAAAATTGGCAAGAGTAAGGGAGATTCTTTCGGGGTCGATTTTGGATCCCTGTTCGCAAGAGCCGCACTGAACAAATTACCGAATATAGTTGGGCTGATGACTAGAAGGTTGTTAAGATCGGAGTTTGGAATCTTTAGGCATGAAAAGTAGAAGGTATATACCTGGTTACAGAGGTAGGCAATATGGTCCGCATTAGACTTTAATGTAGCCGTCCCGAGCTGGGGGAGCGTTCGAGCAATACCCATAGCGTAACGGTACTTCCCACGCAACTAGTCTTCACATGTTGCCTATCTAGAATCAGTATGCCTCACAAACAAACACTTTGTATATACCTTTATCCGTTCAAAATGTGACGATGCGTCCTCAATTGTATCTAGCTCTCCTATTTGTTTATTGTACCGTGCTACTACACTCGAGAGGTCTTGATCTCCTTGTCCAAGATAGAACGCCCATGACCGATCGACATTACAATTCACATTAAATTCCCACTTGATACAACAGAGGAGAAGGCAATCATGGACATTGAGTTGGGCAGCAATAACACGAAGGAGCTTTAGAGCAGGGTGAGAAAGTGTGATTGATGAACCGACGAGGATATCTGGCTGGACTTTCACCATCCAAAGTTCTTCCAGTGCAATACAGGCAACTTCAAGGATATCATGCTCTGGCAGTGGTGTCAATATTAGTTTGATTTCCTAAATGCGTCAGCATGTTGCCACGCGTATAGTGAGTCAGAGATGCCCACCAACATCTCTTAAACCTGTATGGTGGCTCCGAAAACAGGATGTAGAATGAGGTCAGCGCGCCCTTTCGAAGCAAACACTGGTTGTCTTGAATACGAAGGAGAAAGGGATAACAAAGATGCTGTAAAAGAAGAGGAGGAAGATATTGTAGATGTGGGAGATTGGTGATGTCTGAGGTGTAGGCTCGATCGATTGCGGGAAAGATCACAAGATACACTAAAGTACGGATCTTCGTGGATACCAGGGCTCATATCTCGGAGCTGTTCTGGATCGAAAATTGCAGGTGCGCCTGCTGCCTACCTCCTCGCCGTGCCGTGCCCTTTATAGAACGAACGGCACGCAATTGTTGAAAGGATGGAAAGTGGGAAGTGTCCTGACTCTGTGTTAGTGTGCCGTCTTCTTGCTGTTGATCAAATGTTGAGAGGAACAGATTCTGGAGGGTGCTCCTGTTCGTGCCTATCAAAGTAAGTAACTTACCTACTTATAACGTCAGCGCTGGTGATTCGCTTCTCAACCTTGACCACGCTCCTTACTTCTCTTCGAGGCAGTAGAAGCTAGAAACTTTAGTGAATCTTCTGGCTTTAAATTTCCCTTCTCCCTTCGAGTTTCTCCTTCTTTCTTTTCTTTCTTTTCCATACACTCTCGCGAGTGAAAACTTCGAATGTGGTGTTTGTGCGCCTGCATGTCGTAAATTCTTTGGAATCCAAAGGATGTCTCTGTTATTACACTGCCTCTAGTCGACGGCCGACACCCTTTTTTCATTGGGATATCAGCTTCGTGCTGGATGTGAAGAAGGTTGGTCTCTTGGGTTGTTGCCGTCATGATGTTTCTGCAGCGTGGTCGCGGGCGCTGTGTCTGTATCTGCACGCGAGCAAAGGCTGCACCTTGTATCTAGAATGGGATGGAGATGTGGCATAGTTTAGAATGCATACAAATAGCACATCTTTGCTCACATGTCGTGTTGTGTTGTGATGTGTTGTCGTGATAGTTCCTGATGTGGGTGTCGCATGCTAGTGTCGTTGCGTTGAGGATGAGCTGTAGAAAGTGCTTGCCAATGAGGACTAGCACAGCGGTAAGAGACAGTGCTCCTCTCGATTCCTGGTACGAAAATTGCTACATACCTATCCGTAGACTCCTTTAGTAGGTATTGTTACAACTTTGCGTGGATGTTACCGTCGCGTCAAGTTGTGGGTGAGCATATCGATCGCGATCGCAGGTCGTATGTAGCTATGGATAGAAGCTCAGCAGATTGATGTGATTTGCCACAACGTCTAGCAATGGACGCCACACGACAAAGAACCTAGTCTAGATTGACCAATGAATATATTGAGCAGGGTTCTGTTGCAGTATTTATCAACCCCCACCATCACGTCACGTCGAGAATGTGAATGTGTTCTCAGGATGCATATGACCTTAAACTCCTAAATTCTCGTTGCATCCTGCCATGACTACCGGTGGTACAGAGCATCCAGCGTATTATCTAGCTTTAATCGCGCGAAGAACAAAACTGAAAATGAAACGAAGCTTTCGAGGCGAGATATTATAAGAAGAGACGACGACAGACTACGATAGAAGACTACGAGGAAGAGATTATAAGGGAGACTACGAGAGAGACTACGAGAGAGACTACGAGAGAGACTACGAGAGAGACTACGAGAGAGACTACGAGAGAGACTGCGAGGGAGAATATCAAGACGACGAAGAGAGAAAAGTCTTTAGAAAAATAAAAGAAGTAAAGAAAGAAAACACAAGAACAAGAGAATATAAAAAGTATATATATCTAATAAATCCTCACTTTAAATCTCTATATTTACTTCTTTAAAGAGATTAATATTGAAAGTAAATTTTACTTTATTTTTACATACACCTCGCTTCACGAAATGAGACTCTTAGTAAAGAAATCTACTCTTCTTTAGCGTATAAGTCTTTCTCCTTAGCATATAATACATTGTAATTACAAGTCACCTCGAGGAATTACCTCGAGAAGTCCTTTTCTAAGGATAATAACAACAAAGACCGGATTGACAGTAAAATATTAATAGGCCAGTGGAGAATTCTGGCACGCGTTTTATGGATAATAACTCGCAAGTAAGAAAGTACATTTAAGAAATGCAAAACATCATACAACTGTTATTTTATTAAATTCGAAGAGGGCGAGATCTAGCTCATGGATGATTGTGCTCTAGGCATGCATTTGAACATCCATCGTTGATCTCACGTAAAGATTGCCATCCATGAGAGAGGAATGGTGTTTTTATAGTTCGGTATGCCATGAACTGGAAAGATGGATAGAAATCTCCTTGTTTGCAGGAAATAAGCTTAGCTGCTCAAAGAAATTAGAGACCCTTCGATCATCTTTCAAAGTTCCAGAGGGGTTTGTGAGCGACGATCACGTGAATGTGTGAAGCCAACTCTCATCGGGCTTGGGAGGATCTAGAGCCCAAGTGACGACGGCAAATAAGACGAGGCAAATTCGTTTACCTAATCAGGTGCTCAAAGCCATTGACTGCTGCCTATTGCCCATTATGTTGCCTTGAAGATGTAAGACGACGTAATCTTATGTAAACTCTCGCCGTTTAGTTCGACCCAAAAGCAAGCAAGTACTCGCAAATGCAGAGGCTGCCAAGACGAAGAAGAAAGTTATAAAGAACGGCAGTTGGTTTTACTTGGTGGCAGAAGACAAGCGAGACTGTCGGAGTGGACTTGAAAAGGCTCTAAACATGTCCTGCACAAACACGGAGTAAACAATCCAGCTATCGAGGATAATAAACGCAGGGACAACCACGGAGTCTTTTCTCCTTCATGATGATCACGATTTGGAATCCGTCATAAGTTTGTGAGCTGCTAATACTTACTGATAGTTCTGATAGCAACTGTCAGCGAGCACAGGGACAGTCTAGTTCTGATCTCGTAATCTAGTGCTCGCTAACTGGCCAGACCTTGCTAACCGAGAAAAATTATCATGCAGTGCCGAGCTTCGGGCCAAGAGGTTTCATAATCTAATCAGTTTCGGGAGAAGTCTGCATGGATTTCTCGGGCGGGGTGCAGGACATTCACCGACAAGAAGAATATCTTGGCAGGTCTAGATTGTGGGGATGGTGATAACAGTCTCGACAGTCTTTAGATCACCAGTCTCATACACTGTGACGCTCGGGAAGGTATGTCGAGCAGGGTCCGAAGAATCAACAGAACTATAATCTGATGCCAAGCTGAATGCATCTCGAGAGATCGGGTTACTAAGGACCAGAAAGAAGAGCCCAGTGACATCCAAAGTCCGGATTCGGAGTAGAGCCAACAGCGTGTGCAGCTTGTTCCGGGAATCTGTTTGGCTGGATAAATCTGACGGGTTGAATTCCGGCAAGGCCGTTCGAATATGTCAATCTCCCGGTTATCAGATGCTTTAATGATGATGGACTTTCTGCTTGACGGAATTGACCGGAGGACATCTCGATCGTTATTCTGGTTATGTCAAAAATGACTGACGACGACAACGACGATGTCACCATGGAGTGCAGATTGGACTGATGTTGACCCCCTGGCCATGACCAGTTGATACTAGACCGCGATGGGATTTTTATATCTTGGCTGACCCACCCAAGAAAGGACTAGCCGTGTATAGCCAGCCAATCAGACAGACGGTATTTTCAATCCGAAGGGCTGGAAGCGAGCTGGCTCCACTCAAATGGCATGAAAGATTAGATTCGCCGAGACGGTTAGGGCCCTGGACACCAAACATAACGTGATCTGGTTCTGCCTGACTTCAACCACCTGTACACCTACACCCACACCACCGACCACCACAGTCGCCAAACCCTCCACACCCAACCTTGATGAACGATACGACTCTGCTTCACATCCCACGGCCTTTCTCCCTGCCGCCGACCCCCCACGGATTGACTTATGGAAGCATCTCCTCTCACGACAGTATTCTAATTAAGCCTCACCTTCACCATCTGGAAACGGGCACTGGCCGAAGCCGGACTGAAGTTGTTCAACCGGTGAAAGAGAGGAGAATCAATACCCCAAAATCACCAATTTCAAGGCCTGAGCCGACAACCTTTCCCCCCGAATCTGTCACTGGATGGCCCAGATTGGATTCAAGCAGAGTCCACAAAACCGCACAAGAAAGCCAAGAGGGGACGAGGAGGAGGTGCGAATCAGAGTGCAATAGCCCGAGTCAGCACAAACTTCAAGGCCCATCCCGCAGTCTCTCCATATCAAGCCTTCTTACTGGCAAGATAAACTACGACTCGCATGAAACAAAGAGTTTGAGTACACGCCACATCGTTTAACGGCCTATCCCCAGACTAAGGAGTGGCAGTGGATTATTACGCCGTTGGACTATCTGAATCATCGCGTTTCCATTATACGTCCCGGTTCCGTGCTTGGAATTCTCAACTTCACACCTTCATCCCGAGATATCGAGACAACCTCATTTTGGATAATCCGCTGATCAGGTGAAAGCTGGAAGTCTTAGCATTATCCAACCTTCTATTTGGTATCAGCCAGCACTATCGACGTCTCGAGAAAACACTGGCATTGGCATCTCCCTTATATCAAATTCAACTGATTGAGTGACAATCACAATCGTTGGACACTAATCCTTGACCAATCAGCCCATTTGGAGACATTCAGTCAACCCCTGGTCATCTCATCCCTCGACTCGAGCATCTTCCATCAGTATTCAAGCCAGCGATCCACGGGTGTTAATTTTGTGCGTCGTCGCTCTTGAATTCGACGCTGCCTATTCTCATCACTATCGTCCCTGCTTCTGCATACATGTCTGCATTGTGCTAGTCACAAGCCACCTAGGAGTAAACATAAAGCAAAAAGCTTATCTCGGTCGAACCCCGCATTCAGGTCCCGTTGCATTTTGCAGTCTGTCACTACCTTGGCATCGCATTATCGCTCAGCTTGTTTGCAACTTTTATCAACCCCATATCGTCTGGTTTGATTGACTCCACGCGCCTAATCCTCACCAGCGCCAGCTTGAGGGCACAGTAGCTCGATCTTGATCATCTACCACATCACGCACTCATCGTCTATCTATGTGCTGTATCGTTCGACAAATACCAGGGACTGGCTTCATGTCGGATCACCCCATCTCAAACCACCCATTTGCCGAGATGAGCAACAGAGATGCATTGTCGTCGCAGCAGCGTAGAGAAGACACATTTCCACTCCGGACAGCACTTCCAGCCAGGGAGCGATCAAGAGAGGAGATCGAACTCGCCCAACAATTACTAGGACACTCGCAAGGTCACCGCGATGTTTCTGGCGATAGTCCCTCACCAAGATATGACTCCCAGCAGCCTGCTTCCACAAGTCCATCCACAGACCGCTTGCGTCCAGCAACACCAGGCTCATTTTCGGAAGAAAATAGTCAAAGAGAACAGTCTTTTGCACCGTTATCCTCATCACAGCCTGATGTAGCCCCAAGTGGTCAAGTATGCAGGTAAGTGATATCAATTCAAGTGCATAGCCAGTAGCTGATTGTCACAGTAACTGCGGAACAAGTAGAACACCGCTCTGGAGACGATCTCCACAAGGCGCTACGATTTGCAATGCATGTGGTCTTTACTTGAAGGCACGAAATGCGTCGAGGCCAACAAACCTTAAGCGTCCGCCCTCAATCGTTGCATCAGGTCAAGGTACCCCAGAGCAACGAAGGTTATCGCCCTCAAGAGCTGGACCCAGTGGACATGTTGCGACTGGCGCTACCTATGTAACAACGGACAACAACACTGCAGGATCATGTCCTGGTGGTGGTAGGTGTAATGGAACCGGTGGGGCTGAAGGATGCAGTGGATGTCCGGCCTTCAATAACAGAGTTTCGAAGAGTGCTCACGTTTCGGCTCCTCAGGGGTCGCCAGCACCGTCACAACCGCAGAATGACCAACCTACTGACGCTCCTTCACCAATTGATGTTACCACGTTCAATATTCAGAGTCAAAACACAACTGTTGTTGTGGCTTGTCAAAATTGCGGGACGACTATCACTCCATTATGGCGTAGAGATGAGAGTGGTCATACCATATGCAATGCCTGTGGTATGCATTTCCTTGCTGGGTTTGAATGCTTTCTAACATGTACAGGTCTCTACTACAAACTTCATGGCGTCCATCGTCCCGTAACCATGAAGAAATCAGTCATCAAACGTCGAAAGCGCGTAGTTCCCGCATCCCAAGGAACGCAGGCCTCCGAAGTAGCAAGCACAACCATGGGTGGCTCACCTGAACCCGAACACGGATTATCATCCGAAGAAGCAGCCCGCGGTACCATCAATCCCGACGGCTCTGTAAATCTCGGACTCCGTCTTCGTGATGATCAGGGCCGCTCTCTGCTTCCCGACCCAGTACAATCAAGTCGCGGCCATAATGGGCTCAGTTCCGACCTAACAGCCTATTCATCAGCATCTCTTTCCCACACACACGACCATTCCGACTCTCTCAATAACGAGAATCGCTTACCGCCCATGACATCGTACCCACCCGCTCATCAACGACCATCCGTTTCACCCCATTCCTTCCTCTCCCCCTCACGGAAACGATCATTCTCGACCACAGAAATGGAACAACTGCCACCAATATCAGATAACGTCAACGCGAATTCCACGCAGCCCAAACGTCTCAGCTCAATAAAATCCATCCTGAACCCAGGATATGCGGATCCAGCGGAATTGGATATGAGAGGAGAGAGAAGAAGTTCCTCGGGACACTATAGAGGGAGCCAGAGTCCGAATATGGGGTATGCGAGTAGTTCTGGGACTGCCGGGGGTAGAGAAAGGGAGCTGGAGAGGGAAAGGGAAACGCAGAGTGAAGGTGAGAGGAGTAAGATGGAGAGGAGGGAGATGTTAAAGTTAGAGGCAGAAAGGATGAGAGAGGCGCTCAGGGCGAAAGAGAGGGAGTTGGAGGAGTTGGGTATGGGGGAGTGATATTTGGAGTGGTGAGGAAGAGAAAGTTGTGCAAAAACACTACACACAGTTCGGTACCTCACCCGAGCGACAGCGAAACCCATCAAATTGCGAAAGTTGCGTATTAGCGCGCGTGTTCTCTTCTATTCTGCATGGTCGCAAAAGGAGGCCTACGTATCCGCCGGAACTACGAAACAGATCAAACCCGCAACAGAGCGAATCGATGTGGAACGCATGGCGATTCGGATTGCTCCGGAAAAGTGTTATCTCATCGCAAGGGCGGGGGTAATTTGTCAGGTTCGGTGTTCAGGTATGGGATTATAGGAGATGGGATGACATGGGATGTGTAGAGAAAAGATTATCAATAAGGGGTGAGGCTGTCTAGGTACTGTTGTAAATTACATCAGGATTCAGATGCAAAATATTAACGAGAACACTGAAACGGAGCCAGTAGATTGATAGATGAGTGTGTACTCCGTTCGTGCTCGGTGATTTGTGTCTAGAGTAAAGGGAAGGAAGAATGAAAAGACGGGGCCACAGGGTCTTTTGATCACAAGTGCTTCAATACGGTGCTCGGTCAGACAAGTGAAGTATTGAGAGGGAGAGACTAGAGGAGAGTTCGCTTAATGTAAGCTTGGGTAGGAGAAAGGTGGAGGCTCAAAAGGAAATATGGTATTTGTGGCCTCTGCTTCAATACATGCGCACATTAGGAAATCCCCTAACAATGAATTACTCGAGACTCGTAACGTGGATATAAATCAACCAAAACAAGTAAAAATAAGCTGGAAAAGAAAAACGAAAAGTACTTTTGACGACTACTCTTTTTAAGCTCTAAGCTTATTGTTTGCTACTGGCAAACAATGAAGCCCTGTTCCTCGATATATCACGCTCATGCTGACGCTCATTGAGCAAATAGACCTTGGAAATCGAATTATCGTTCCTCCACCGGATTGGACCACCCGTTCTTGTTAATTCTATCACGTGCGTCAACATTGACACTGGCGAAGGTTTGAAATATGAGAGGTTTGTTTTAGGCTATCACGTGAAATATCTCGTTGTATTCTCTGAGATCTCCTGAGCCAAAGGCAGCCTAGGAGGTTCAGGTGTGGAGCTTCACTTACATAATCCTCCAAATTTTTGCACCATTACGTAGAAGCAGGATGTTCTGGCTGATCAGGGCATTCTGAACTCTTTCAAAGATGCATATGGTAATTCAGTCTTCCGCCGTGAAGCAAAGTGAGAAGATTCGAGATGTCACGTTCAAAGATCTGTTCAAAAATGGGAATTCTGAGCTGGACAAATCTCATACTCTACATTACAACATACATAGAATACAACTACCTATTATGGAAACAGCTTGATAGACGTACGTAACACCTTCGCATCTACAAACAGGGACAATCATTAGGAATTACAACGTGGGACTGTTTTACCTCATCAAATCATATCCCCATCGCTGCGCTGGAACAAAAGTAATCATAACGCCATGCTATCAAAGGCAGGAACTCTTCCAATGAGGATCAGCTTCGCCAAAAGGCTAAAGCACCAACCAAGTATCCAAGGTTCAATCATCGCGGAGTGTCTAATATCCACTCATCTTCTCCAATCAGCACTGCGGTGCTCACGCGGCAACCCAGCGTGCGTGTTCTGCACGCTCCCCAAGCCTGGACCTTGGACACCTTGCACAGCACCTGCACGGGATGAGCCGTTATACCCTGCTCCATTCACGTTCTGACGCTCCGAATCGCGCGGTAGCGCAGCGTGACTGCTCTGAACACTTCCCAAACCAGCGCCGTTGATACCAGCTGCGTTGGAATGGTCATGAGGATGAAGTGTCGTTGCCTGGCTGTGTGGGCTGCCAACTGCAGGTTCATGATGGTCGATACGCTGGATTTCGAGATCCTTGTCAGGTCGCTTGGTCTCGGTTGATTCCTCGCCGTTGACGGTGGTGTATTCGAGGGCTTTGATGAGCTTGAACTCGATGACTGCTAGGATGGAGCCTGCGAATGGGCCGACCCAGTAGATCCATTGGGTTGAGGCGAAAGACTTGGTTACGACAGCGGGTGCGAAAGAGCGGGCTGGGTTTAAAGAACCCCCTGTCCAGAATACACCTTTTCAGAGTCAGTATAATAGCTTGCAAGTATGAATATAAATAGGAGTGCCCACCAGTCAACTCGGCAATGAAGAGAGAGAGCCCAATGCCGACTGGTGCGATGAAGTTGCCAGTATGCTTCTCAGCAGCCAGCATGAAAATCGTAAAGACGAGTGACATGGTGAGGAGCATCTCGATTATGACACCTTGTGCTACAGTAGTCGTTGCGCTTAGCTCTGTGCTGACGTTCAGACCACCTGTGAAGAGCGCGCTGACAATTGCCGCAGCGGCAATAGCAGCTACGATTTGTGTTACGAACAGGAGGACTGCCCGGACGAAAGTGATGGCGCCGATGAGGTACATTCCAACAGTCACCGCGGGATCTATTCAACCGGCATCAGCCATCAATCATGAAAACATTGAAACGGCTCAAAGCAAAATGGACATACTCACTGAACAAACCACCCGAGATTCTGAAGAAAGTCCACGCATTAACAGCAAGCGAGAATCCAAACGCAAGACTGATGTACAGTAACTGCTGGGGTGTTTTCTGAACAGTCTCCGTGATGACCGTCGTGCCCGTGTTGGGATTCGACGAGACATTGGCGACTTGCGTCCCTGCGAAAGCGAAGAAAAGGAAGAGCAGCGTTCCAACGAATTCTCCAATTACGGCTACGAGGTGGCCGCGGATTGGTTTGGGGAGCGCCTGGAGGGTATTCTTGATGATTCGCGCTGTGGCATGTGCTAGTTTGCTGTCGTTGTGATGGCCAACGGCTTTGCTGAGCATTGTGGCTGATTTGTATGGAGAATGGACCTTGAATGTCAAGATATAGATGTTTTGCAGGGGAGTGAGCAGACAATGAGCAAGGAGCAAGGTAAGTAGTAAGACAGGGTGAGACAACAATACCATATCCAGGAAAACAAATCTCCTTATACCCCTTGTGTCTCCTCACCCATCCCCCCGGATTCCCAGCCACAGATCACCACCAGGATGATGACGATCCCCCACAGCCCATCAAAGAAGCACTCGGAGCCAGTCACAGCTAACAAGTTCAAAAAAACAGGTATTTTAAAGGACCCGTCCTTGGTCTAGCTACCACTCTTCCGTCTTCAAGCGCTGGGAATATGAATTGGCTTGACGACTAATGCGAAATTTCCCTCATTGTTTGACTTCAGTTGAGCCTAGCCACAGTTCAGCCACACACGTTGAGAGCTGCTGGTTGAGGAGAAACTTTCGTTGTTACGCGCTAAGTTGAAAAGCACCGCATTGGCTTGCCTACTCTCGTATCAGATCGCTAGATTGAATGAAATGATCTAATAAGGAGCGAGAGGATGTTCGTCATCGATCGACAAGTTTGTGGTTGCTGGTGCCGAACGCCACAGTTGGCGTTGTTTTAGTCTGGCGTTAGATGCGCGGCTCGGGTATGTTCTAGATCTAGGTCTCAATGTGTAGCGAGATCGTGATTGACCCCCTTTTGACGTTAGCCGATCTTCAAGGCATGGAAATCGGGAAGTGTCGCAACGCGTGCTTTCCATATACTCGATGAGATGCTCGTCGTCACCGGCTAGTAAACACATCTCCAATTCGTGTTTCTGGAAAATGTGCTCGGAATAGTGAAGTGAAGATGGGAGTTGAGCTCTTCTCAATCTGCAATTCGAGATGTCGACTGTCAGCTCAAAGGGAGTGTCTCGAGATAGCTACTGGGCTCCGCTCCAGATTCTGCTAGCACTGATTAGGGGGATTTACTGTTGCGGTTACAAAGTTATGCAACATCACAGCAGGTTTCGGCTCCGGCATCAACGGATCGTAGTTCTGGTTACTCGTGATCACTGAGTGCAGTCGCTGGTGACCATCTTCAAAAGGCAGGTATTGGAATCTCGAGGTAGGTCTAAATTAGGCTGAACTTCTGAAGGGTGAAAATTCAGAAACCAGGAAGGCAGGCTGGTAGTACCCGCAAATGACAAAAAAGGAGGTTGCCTTTGACAGACGGCAAGACACTAACATTGCTCTCAGGATCTTCTGTACAACTTTGATCAAGGAAAGAATATAGGGTTCGCTCTCTTGCAGTCTCTCGAAACATTTTTGTGAGTTTGAAGGGGAAATGAGGTCGCTCTGCATGACTCGGGAGCCGAAGCTGTCGAAATTATGCACTCATCACGACTGCCTAAGCAGCCCGACCCAGAGCGATTTTCATCTCTCGCTCGTCACCATTCACTCATCGACTTAACTTTTATCTACCAGGTCTATATCTTATGAGCATCCAAATCTTTGTTTCCTTTCTTGAAGCATAATGCAAACAGTTCGAACTTCGAACTTTCACATGCTCACCGTACCACCTCCTGGGGAAATTTGACTTGCCTAACTGTCATACCGTAACAGCACTAAAGGCCAATGACGCAGGATCCTTTCAGGATCTTTACACACAGATTCATAATGGCTTCGTGGCTGTGACCAGGTAGGTCGCTCTGGGCAAGATTGCCTTGTTTTCCCTGTCGGCAAGAGCACCTTCTTCTGCATGCTGCCAGGCTAGGGCAACCGGGTAGAGATGTGGGGCGGCCATCTCTATGTACGTATAGAATAATGTGCTTCGGATCTTGTACGAAATTAACCACCGAGGAAGAACCAGAGCAGTGCAAGGCTGAGCCGGTTTCGAGTTCTTACTGCACTCGGACCTAATGAAACTTGTGCGGAGTTCAACAACAGTTGGCTTTGAAATTGAGAGTTTGAACTTACCTCACTTGACTCGGTCATGGATATCTTCCTCATTCAAAGCTGATTCGTTCAAGTTACATGAGAGGAAGCATAATTGAAAACTCGGCTAATCGGGAGAAGTCGAGTCCGGCTTGATGAGAAAGACATTAAACTCGAGTCAGAATGGAGAATTGGCATTCCTCATCACATTGTCAAGACTGAGAGCTCAAATAATTGCGATATCATCGCAAATACATCATTCATATCAGTTTGGGGTTATACGATCACTTATCGCAGTAAATTAGTTTCTTGAGCTTATTCGAGGATCGGAAGCGGGACATGTTCCAGAGTGACATTTAAGCCTTTTTCCCTATGTGGAAAGCTGGAAGCTATATATTTCGAGAGCCGAGAGACTGTCTCAGATGTATATTTTTCAATGGACCGAGGAACAATTCCGGAAATTATCGTCCCAGCGTTACCTGCTCAGGCGTAATAGTAGCTCGCTAAAGTTCGGTTGATGCCCAGACTCGTCAACAGAAAAAACAAAGTATACCAGCTTCCCAGATTAAGTCGGCAAGACTTTTAGGACTCACAAGCACGCCAGTTCAGACATTTGTTTTAGCTTGGCAGTTTTAGGATAGACTTCGGGAAATAACTCTATACGAGTTCAGCTGTCAAACTCAAAGTACACTGGTAATTGTTGTTTACAACTTGACTTGCTGCAGGCCACCTGATCTCGCATATTTATTTTATGCCCGCCTGACTTTGTCTTTTACAAGTATTCCAGTTATGCAAATATACAAGGACATAATTATTTAATAATTGCCGTAAACTTGCAGATCTATAGCTCCAGTCTTTGCAGCTCAGATCGCGAGGATGAATTTGCTACAGACCTCATTCGAGACCAGCATTTTATCACCCGATGTCGTTTCTCTGATACACAAGCTAATTCTTTTCCCAAACCTTATCAGACTCTACGATCGCCAGTGGAGCAGCAATAGGCGACAAAAATGCAGCTCTCGTGCACGAACAACATTCCGACTACTAGCCTAAAACCTCTGATTAGAATCAAACGTTACATTATCTATATTGGTGGTTTACATTTTGACGATTTGTATTACATAAGCACACAGTGACGGATAACTTGGCTCCGAGCTTCAAATAATACATAAGATACTCGATCCTTCTTGCCCTTACGAGTACCTGACCACATGATCAAAAGTAGCAAGCACAAGAGCAACTCAGACTTGAGACTAGAATCATTCAAACAACAAGCGATAAACTCAGCTGGTTATTGCCTATGTGAAGCGCAATACTCTATAGCATCCAAAGATCACTCGCGCCCTCGCAAATCTTATCCCACGAAGCCAGTATTTTGAGATACCAACCTGAATATGAGAACGAAGTATGAGAAGAAATTTCTGCGACGTGCAGCAAAAGAAGCCAAGAGATTCAAATGATGATGGATTGTGATTTTACCGCGTTTTGGTAGGCGTGATACCGGTTAAATTCACGCAGATATCAGGCTGAGGTGGAGTAGAGTTCAACTTCAACTCCCACCTGCTTTAAGCTCAAGCAAGAAGACCCGGCAGCGAAAAGGTTCATTAACCTTCAAGTAGTATAAAAGAGCATAATCACAGCTCTGAAGCTCTCACATATGATCATCTGGGAACAGAATCCAGAAGCGAAGTAACCTCGCGGGCAGGGAGAAGCTGGGAATCGCAGACTTCGCTTCCAGATCTGGCAGCATTCTGGTATAGCTATAGATAAACCCCTTGAACCATTGAATAGTAACACTTCCCTTGATATTCGAGGAAGGATAATTTGTGTGGAGGGCAAAAGGTCGTCTGCCCGAACGGTTGTCCACAAGCCTTTTTCTGGCATCTTTACTATGCAGGCAAATAGCTGACAAGCGGCTTCTATCAATACACTGTTATGGCTTGTATGTGGAGTCTGATACATAAGCTACCTGCGGTGTCTCAAAATTGATTATCTCGAGAATCCGACGCCACAATTCGTGCCTGTCTTTTTTTTGTGGCCTCTCAATGACAACACAGAGAAGAACTCCCTAATCACGGCATGCTTTACATTACGTCCACGTAGACAATGAACAATATAATTCATTTTGATCCATGCTCAATGTAAGTTAACCAAAATCAGAGGCATGAACAAGACTAGGCCAGTGCCTCGTTCCAGCCTGGGCCGCTCAATGAATAAAGACAAGACATGCATATATCACCAGGCGACACTTTGTGCTGAAGGACAACCTGGAAAGTAGATCATGAATGATAAGCAATCTGAGAGCTTCTCTGAGTGGTTTCTCTATACTATCGTCGCCTCGCCTTTTTCGGGAAGAGAAATGGAGTTGTCAGATGCTTTCAAAGCTTAGGCTGGTCCGAGCTAATTATGGCACTTGTCTATAGTATTTATTGCTAGCGTCTACATCAACTCATCGAGATCATATTGTTGTTATCGTTGTTAACGGAACTACATGTCATTGTTGTCAAGAAGATTGTTACTGTCGGCTTCTGTTCTCTCTTTTCATAGGTTCTCCTGCCAAACCCAGACCTTTTGGAGCAAATCCCTATGGATAAAAACCCCAAAGTCTCCCTGCAGGCCGCTTGAGGAGCTGTTTAACTCCAATAATCGAATGAACGAAGCGCTACCATCTCCGCCGGGTTGCTTCGCACATTTCCACCATGAAGTCTCTGGTCGCCCCTCATAAGTTATAAGTAGTGCTTTGAACCGCCCAGAGACCATTTCTTAAGGCAATAAGCGACCAACTCGGAAATGTGGTAGGGGATTCATGGCCTCTTAAGCAGCACCAAACAATGGCTTGACTATGAAATTTCTCCTTTCTTCTCCGAGCTCTTGGCACATGTAGAAGCAATTTTAGCGCGCTCTGCGCAACTGGCGCTACTAGTGACGACGTTTGCAATTCGCATCATTTCTGAACATGCTAGAGCCGAGAGCCTATTCTACCAGATCCGACAGGAGACTGTTGGAACTTCTGGCACGCTTGTGGTCCTTTGAATGAACCGTGCTACTCGACAAGAGTAATGTTTGAACTTTCGACGCAAAATGTTGCAAATTTTGAGAAATCGGACGAAAGCTACCATACATTGTAGTGGGCATATCATCCTTTCTCATTTCAAGAACGTTCAAATGATTTCATTCCGAATTATGAGACCACAGCGCTGATGTACACGCAAAAAGAAAAACCCAACCCTCTATCGTATCATAACCGCTGCATCTCATCCACCCATCCATCCATTCTCAATCATCTCATTCCGTCCATTTTATCTTATCCATACACAGAGCAATGCATCCTTATCATCCAAAGATAGTCGATGAAAAGCGATTCTTTACAACCAAGTTGTAGAAGATATCCCTAATTGCAAGACCAATCCAGGCATCATCCTCGAGAGCGACAAAATATCATAGGCGAGAATCGAGACCATTTCCATTTCCATTTCCGCGCCACTTTACCAATGTACACACATCTATAGCAGCGAGACCACTATTCCGTAAACAGTCGATTGTGTATTTATAAAGTCCGCTTCTTAAACCTGCTCGGCTCCCCATCCTCCGTCCGCTTCGCGCATATTTTGGGGTGGTTCGATGGAAGGAGCGAATTCGAGGGCTACATATGCGATACCAATTGCGCCAACAACAGCTCCGATGATCTTGTCCATGATTCCGTCTGCGAGGAGAAGTGACCCGACGAAAATGTAGACTGCATACTATTAGTTGGCAAGCACGCGAAACGGGGCGTTGTAAGGGATTGTTCAACATACAGACTCCGCGACCGATGAATGAGAACAAGAAAGAAGCGTATCGAGCAACTTGAGGAGGAATTTGGAATTCTGCGCTCTGAATTAGTACGCAGCTTCGCAAGGTTGGGGATAGTGTGGACAAACCAAGAAGCACAGTAGCTAATTAAAATATTAGCATTCATATCTTACTCCAACACAGGAAGCACTTACCAAGACCAAAGATGATGATGTAGACAGATGTGACAATGGCCGAACTAAAGCCAGCTATTAGTATCTCTCCAATAAGGCTAGAGTTCCGCATATCAGGGGAACACTTACATTGTCCAGCTCAGATGAAAAGCAGCTCCAACGATCATAAGAGCACCCACTGCCAAGTTGACAATCCGGCTACAGGAAATGACATCAATCAGCTATTATACAACAGAACTGGTGCATGCTCAATTGTTTGCAGCAATCTGCACTTTGAATGGACTCGAGGAGACTCACAAGGCATCAGAGAAATCCATGGTGGAAGTGTTCTTTTAAGTGATGAAAGAGCGAGGGGCGGTAACGGGGAACTGCGGTTGAAAGAGGGTATCAGCGTTGTACTGGTCGAGGTGAGGCTATTGCAAGCTGAAGTGGTGATGTTTCTGGAAGAAGTTGGCCTGCTGTTGGGAGAAAGCAAGACGTAGCTGCGCAAGGGCCAGCCTTGGCAAGGTGGGCAGGGTTCAAATGCCGCTTAACTGCTTTGGGGAAAAGGAGACGACGACTGGACTAAGAACTTCCCTGCTGCCTTCGATGCGACATTCCTCATCCTCAACCACGATTCTTAAGAGCCTATTAAAATGTTAAGAATGGAGTTGCCTAAAGGGAAGAAAGAAAAGTTTACGGGTGTGTAGTCCACATGCCTCGAAGAAGACTAATGCCATAAGTCGTGCCAGCTCATTGAGGTCAATGAGGCGAGAGGCAGCGGTAGGGAACATTCCCAGCCACCCAGAATATGCAACATCATGTTGACCAAGAGAATAGTAATGAGGAAGAAGGCCAGTCTGGACGGAAAGAAATATGGTGATACCTGTCGTCACACGATACTATAGCATTCCATCACTCAGGTAAAAGTAGATGTAATATACAATGCCCGGAATACGATATAACAGATATTGAATGTTCTCAGCACTACTCAAGACATCCAAACAATAGTTCCCGGCCACCCAGTACGACATAAAGTGCTCTCAACGTCCTGTAGTCCATTTATACTTTGCATGTCAGGTGTTGAGACAAGTAAACACAGAAGCGACAGATCAAAATGCGACTGACTGAGCCAACGGCAGCCGACCTGGGAGGGTGTGACGGCGAGCCACGGGTACTTAGGCTCCATTGGAGTTGAGGGACAACAGTAGGAGTAAGAGGAGCACCGGCACGGTAGACACGCACAAACCTAACCCGAAGGGCGATCTTCCTCACCTATACGATGCCTAGGAAGGGGGGAAATAGGAGGACCATGCCCAAGACGAGGCCTATGCTAGCAACTTTAATTTCTAGAATTCCTGGAATAGCTTGGGACATTAGATTGAGGTATTGTACGAACTGGAGAGAGGCATTGTGGTGGTGGGTTGGGAGATTTGGTGTGTTACTCTTCTAAGAGTCGATCTGAACTTAGACATTCGAGTAGAGTAGTTAGCTTCCCCCAGTGGGTGCTTTACTGTTTTTAAGTGAACTTGAATCACTCGCTGAGGAACGAAAGTTTATCTTCAAGTTAAGGTTTATGTTTTGGTTTTAATGTCCCCGGCTGCTTCTAGACATTCGATCACGTTGAACAATCGATACGCCTGGGATCTAAACAGCATTAGACAACCGAGTTTCTCTTGACATTCGAGTCTTTTGAGAGTCTGATGTTTCTCAATATTATGATATCTACTGATCTTGTCACATATATACGTCTCCAAGTACCTGAGATGGCCTAGACAATTAGACATATTTGAAGCATTTTAACTGTTCTCGGACTTTTCAATACAACCCAATGCGGCCTCTCTCTCTCGATAGAGTTCTAGTATGCTGTATTGCGGCTCTTCCCACCGAATGCTTAGACATCCCTCGTTTGCCCAGAGGTATTCAAGGACATCGTATCTCACAACTGTACTATTTCTCGCTTAGAAGTTTTTGCTTCTGTTACTGAGCAACCCATGTCAAAGTAATAAGAATATCTTACAACTTATTAAGCCGTAAACGAAAAAGAATAATCACTTCTATTTAAAAGTCAAAGACTTTCCCGTTCGAAATAAGATACTCCTTTCAATTAGCAAAGTCATATAATATCGCTTTATATAAAAAAAAACCCTTATTATATCAAGTTCGGCTTCTGCGGCTTTAACCTCTATCTACCTTTATAATAGCAACTATTAAAATAGCTATCTTTATAACCTTAACTACCGTATCTCAGAATCTTTTAGCCGACTCTTCCAATAAGATTTTAAAAGATGTTTTCGAGCAAGAAAGTAAAAGCAAATAGATAGTCATCGAGACAAAAATTGTCGGCGACGAGGTTCTAAACATCTAACGAGCGATCATTAGGTAAGCGGATCGTAAAGATCCATTCAATTTGATCGTCACGACGGGCGATACAGGTTTTGCAGTACTTAATAGTACGCCTAAAGTTAATATAATCTCTAAAATATAGAAATGACTTCAATGTATACGAGTAATACTAGTAGCCAACGAAGCTCGAGGGTTAAAAGCTTGAAGTACGCAAACGCATTACTTTACTTGACAGCTAAAAAGGAGACTTTAAGTAAAGGGTCGAAGAGCGAGGCTCTATTAATAGGTAAACTAAATAGTGAGTTTAATATGTGATAAAATGTAATATTATCCTCGAGGTACTTCACTGTTTAAGTCTGTATTTAGTAGTCCACACGCCCGCCCTGATTTTCTAGTGCCTCAGACAAGTAATGCTTTAGGATTTGAATAGTATTATAATTTAATCCTAGTAACAAGAGGTGTTCAAAGATTCTCGGGCCTCTAGGGCAAGAACATGGGTGACCTACTGGTGGAAGTTTTCCGACAAGCAGAAAAAGGAACTGATCAGAAGCAAAAACATTGAGCACGTTCGTCCGCAGTTCTCGATGTCCTGACATCTCCTTTCATTCATACAATAACCATCCACATCAATTATGTGTCGATTCGAATATTGGTATTTCGAGTCTTGCTCCCATCAAGTCATCGACATTTCTAGGTACTGCCGTGATAGACTGTGGGAAGCCAGCAAGACTCGAATCCTTCGGCCATGTATGAAAAGAAAATACATGGTGGCCCAACTCTACTACAGTATCGAAGTCTGGCATGAAATATCTGGGAGCTGTCCACATTGTATTGAGCTGAATGGAGGAAATGTAAGTGGGCGAGCCTCTACTCAATCACCATGAACATTACATTGACTGTCAATACTAACTCTACAGGTCTTTACGAGGTTGTTAGCACGACAGCGACGATACCCACGGACACAGGTGCTGCGAGCAGCCAGAAGCCATCAGGCGCACGAATGAAAGACTCTATGTCACCCACGCCAACTATAATGGCTTCTATATTAAGGCGCCGTTTCGAGGCTACCCTACCCGAGCTTCTTGGCCCACAAACGAAGACATCATAGGGTGGTAGGGCGACTAGAACTCATCCAGCAGGATAATGGTATTTCGCTCTGAATGGAGGACTCCTCTCGGAGCATAGGAAGCTCGTTGAGATGCGGAGGAGATGAAAAGATGACATAGCGATTTGGAGGTGAATTAGTTGACACTTCTGTCTGTTTGAATATTATTAACGCTTGCAACAGCTAGCATTTTAGGCCAAGAGGGATGATGTTAGAAGACTTCAATACTCATGCCGACAGAATAGAGGCAACCTTCCCCAAGGGCACTGAAGTAGGAGATTTCACTGGCAAGTTTCTCCACCTCCATGCGAAATACGTTCAAAGATTGAGAAATGAAACGATCGCGGCCTTGGCCAACGTGGGTGAAGTGGGTGGCGTGTACGAAATTGCTGAAATTTTGGACCTGTCATCTAGTTGGAATTCAAATCCAAGCTTAGACAACCATGAAAGTCCACGAGGCACTTCGGGGCCACAAGAGGAGAAACCATTCGGCTCTCCAAGCGGGAATCTTGATAACTTAACTCGGGAAGTATTACCGCCGGTACCGACTTTCTTATCCCAGGGGCCGACTGTTTTGACAAATCCATTTTCAACAGCTTTGAAATTGACAACAGTGCATCTAGACAGACCATGAGTGGGGGACAGCCTCTTGCTTTGAATGCTACAAATGTGGCCGGACAACCTATGGGTTTGGGACAGCTGTTTGAATGCATGGTATTTTGGCTCGAGCTAAATAGGTACACATTAAGATGTCTAAGGCCCTTCTGCATCAGGCGTATTCAACAGGTTGGGTCTGCGCGGGTTTGAATCTAGAGACCATCGATTGGAGGAGCTTTTGAGACCAATAAAAATTTCCCAAATTGAAGAGAAACTTATAGATCAACACGTATTCTCTAACAAAGTTAGAGGAGGTGTCTCTGACCAATTTCCCTCATCAACGCCAAAGGCTGGGTGGTTAGACAATACTCAGGGAACGGAATTCAATGGCTCCAGTCATGACTTACCGCTTTCAAACAGCGGCAATCAACAAATATCCAACAACTTATATGAACATCCCTTTGGCTCTGAATAGGAAATGGATTTTCCTGCAGGCTTTGGCGACCAGCAAAACTCCGCTGTGAAGCAGGTAGGCGGAAATCCTCAAGCTAGTTCCGCATTCGTACAGGATAATGAGATCCAACAGCCACTTGCTGGAGACGTCGTAACCTGTGATGAACTAAATGATCAGCTCTTGCAGGGAGCCAGGAGACTTCTACGCAAAACCACTGACCCAAGGTTACGGATGAAGAAAGACTTCGCAGGATGAATGGGACCGCTGTCACGCGAAATGAAGTGGTCATAGCGAGAAATATGATACATACAGTCTAGTAGCCCTAGACAATAAGAATGCAGCCTTCCAGAATCCATGGTTTCTACCTGAACGCCCTTCATCCTGTGCTGCTAGCTCCATATACACATACACTTCACTTTCCCCTGCTTCTGCTTACTTCTCTTGTTCATGATGCCCTTCGTAATTATCTCGCCATGCCTTACTCTCCCAATTCTGCTGCTTTTGAAGCAACCAATAACCCAATGATCAAGCCGAACAGGCCTAAGACTGAGCTGAAAATCTCGACGACGAGAATTTTTACGAACCTGTCAAGTGGTTAGTAACAAGGACAGCCGTGGAGTCGACTACACTCACAAGCTTGGATCCGCAGCATCAGCCAACGCGGCACCACTTCCGTTGATACCAACTGATACACCACAGATCAAGTTGCACATTCCCACTGTCAAACCAGCCCAGAAAACGGCATATCCAGTATAGTAGTTGCTTCCCGAGTAGATCGCGTCTTGGTCCATACTCTTGATCTTTGAGGAGAAGATGATCGCCATGATGACGCCGTAGATAGCCACGACTTCGCAGAAGATGATAGAGATCAAGTTCTTCGTTCTGATGCGGGGAGCCTTTACCCCCCTCCGAGAATCGAGGAACCTGTTATCATGATGCCCCTTTTCTTCCTGTCAGTCGTGCTCCTCTGTTTCCTGGACTGAGGGGTTTTTACCATGCTGCTCCAACAACTGATAATCCAATACACAATCCGATGCCGGAATCTGCCCACGCATACGGCGATACATCTTCCAAGAACTGCCCGAACTGTGCCAAATGTCAATATTCGATCCCCCGTCATCTGCCAGTCTCGAACGTACGTTGAAAGCTTCTCCGTCGCCAGTGAAGAGCATATCTCGTCGATGTCAGTCTCAACCCCCAAATCCAGCTTCGATACACTCACAAGCTCCCACTACTGCCAATGCAGTTGTAGCACCGCCAACTCCATATTTGAGGCTCATCTTGACGGCACAATCGAATGTTGGTTGGAGTCCTCGGGGTGAATCGTTGAAGCTATTCGTTGACTTGCTTCCGTCTCGGCCTCATCAACCATTCACACCACCAAGCTCTGAAGCGAGATCCAGGCTGCCGTACAAAACCACGCTAGCGACTCCTGCGCTGGCTTATGTCATCGCTTGGACATATCACGGCTGCCTCTTGACCAAAGGCAACCAGCGCTCTACAACGTCGCTCCGTACAAGAAACAGCAATCATGGCGACGACGGGACAGTCCTTTTACGAGCTCTACCGCCGTAGCAGGTACTGTGCCTTTGCTCCACCAGCAGTCTTGCTACTCATACTGACCTGATACCGTTTCTAGCATCGGCATGGCGCTCACGGATACCCTCGACGACCTGATCAGCGAGCGCCGCATCGAGCCCCAGCTCGCGATGAAGATCCTGGCGAACTTCGATAGGAGTATCACGGAGGTGCTCGCCGATAAGGTGAAGGCGCGCTTGACGTTCAAGGTATGCCTTGCTTTTGGGTTGAGTTGAGTGGGGGAGGGGTTCGTGAGCTAATGATGGAATCAAGGGTCATCTCGATACGTACCGCTTCTGTGATGAGGTCTGGACTTTCCTTATTAAGGACGTTACCTTTAAGATGGAGAACTCGAGCCAGACGGTTCAGGCGGACAAGGTCAAGATCGTGAGCTGCAACAGCAAGAGGCCTGGTGATCCACAGTAGTGGGCATGGGCTGAAGTCGACGGAGGCAACGGACTGTTCAGGTTGGGCACTTGAGAAGGCTCTACCTCCCCATGGAACCTCGAATTTCGGCGATATTCTTTGCCATCCGCTTGCACGGTGCGATTGCGAACTTCCATACTTTTCTTTCATCGTGGCGGCCGTCACAGAATGATACCACTTCCAGCAGGCAGGATAGACACAAGGCTAGGGACGGTGTTCATGGATTTGGGGCGTTATTATGGCGTGGAATGGATGCATCCTAGGCAAAACTATACACTTGAGAGGGCTTTGACCACATATTAGCAATGAAGCAATGGTTTTCTACACATTGTCATTACAAGGAGCAGGTTTCGTTCCTTGTGAACGTGGTAAGTCTGATGTAGAAGATGTCAGATTTCGTACTTAAGAAGCCCCTTCACAAAATTCATGAGGGTGGGACATGATTATTTCGATCACCCTGGCTATTACTTATCACAGAATCCACTAGCAATCGCTGTTTCTGGAGGCCAGTCTGGCAACCTTGTCCTTGTACATTAGACCGTCCAATTCGCGACAGCTTCAGAGGAGCTCCCTCTTGCCAGATATTCCATCTCAACGAGTGTTCCTAGCGAGGGCTTTTCATGCCTTAACTCATTGTAGAGAGTAAATAGCAAACAATCTCGTCTGGCATTGAACGAACGAATGAGTGGTTTGACGAGAGCAATCTTCGCTGGCCATGAGTAAAGACTTATGCCTACTTAATTGGGCTGTTACTTCATCATTCTTCAAGTGCCATATTTCTTAATACAGAGGTATAACACCAGATTCAACCAACTCGGTAAGCAGATCTTGTTCTAACCATAAGTCTTTGACGTTTTTGCCCGCTGAGCAAGGGTCGAGCGAATAACTCAATTATACCACACCAGAAGCCACTGCAGAACTAAGTAACAAGAACGTACTAGAAGCTTTAATTAAGCTAACAATATAATAGCGTAGCGGTCAAAGTGCTGGATGATAGACAAGCAAGCCAAGCGAGCTCGTTATCCGTTTCAACTTTCCCCTTTCCCCAACTCAGTCTCAAACACTAACACCAAAGTTCACCTCACCACAACTATGCCCACCCTACGTCAGCGACCACCCAAAACGGGAACTCCCAGTAGTCCTCCAACCAGGAAAATCTCTTCCAAACCCCCCTCAACCGCCAAAATGTCGCCGTCCTCCGTGTCCAGCAGCTCCGAAGCCAACACGCTTACCCCCCTACTGCACGCCAAGACCGACCCAGAAGCTTTATCTAGACGACGTTTGAACCCCTCCATACCTCCGGAAGTGGTACGACAGGATTTAGGACAGGAAACGGCTCTTGGAATGGAGAACTTGAGTCGGAAATCGCAGTGGATTGTCCTAGCGCTTGCGAGTGGGGGCTGTGCAGCTTTTAATGGGGTGTTTGCGAAATTGTAGGTTTCTACTTTCTTTACTGCTTTGAGATCTAGGGTTTAGAAGCAGAGAATGGAAGATAAGGGAGTTGCTTTGGGGTAGAGAGATGGGGGGAACCAGGGAAGACCGTAGGACTGTAAGACAGGCTTGGAGTGGAAGTACTGGTGTCTCTTGTCATTATCAAATGGGATTGGGGATATTCTTGCTATACTTGCTTCCAGAACTGTAGGGCTGACACATCGCAGAACAACCACGGAATTAACAACGAGTTTCGCAACATGGGTAGCCAATACAATAGGCCTTGGCAGTGTAGAAGGAGGCGTAGAAGTCGTCGTTAGAGCAGTAAGTCTCCCTCTTTCATCCACCAAGCCCGCCCTCCCCCTCTCTTCCACACCACACAAACAAAGGAACTAACAGCAACGACCCCTCATAGATATTCTTTGGCCTCAACCTAATCTTCAACGGCATAATGTGGACATTATTCACAAAAGCCCTCGCACGCGGTACATCCACAACACAAGTCAGCATCCTGAACACATCCGCGAATTTCATGATCACAGCCGTGATGGGCTGGCTTATCTTCTCAGAATCGCTGCCGCCGCTTTGGTTCCTGGGTGCGGCGTTGCTGGTTGCGGGGAATGTAATTATTGGACGGAGGGAGGAGGGGGAGGATAAGGAGGGGGAGAGGGTGGTGGGTGGAGAGAGGAGGGAGGGGGGTGAAGGTGTGGATGGAGAGGGAGAGGGGTTATTAAGTGAGGAGGTTGAGCTTGATGCGGATCTTGATCCTTTGGAGGAGGAGAGGAAAAGGAAGAGGGATGGGGATGATGTTTTACATTTGGATATGGATAATGCTCATGGGAGCGAGGGAAGGTTGATTTAAGCTTTGTATAATTTGTTGGTTGAAGTACTGTATATGGACTTCTGTACCTTATTCTGTATAGATATGTAGTATAGAAGAAATACGGCATGCAGTTTTGACAGGCCAGGATCTTCCCTAGGAGAGACGATCTTCGGACTTAACATTTTCCCGTCAAATTTCATGTCACGAACATTGCGGCAGCATTTCAAGTCGATGCCATTCCAATACCCTTTTGATCAAAATGGTTTTCAAGCACAATAACTCCTATAGTTTGAGAGAGACCAGATCCACTTTGTGTGGCAATCGCAAGTACCGATTTCTTCCCTCCACTGCCTTCCTTTCGCAGATACTCTGGTTGGTTGTTATGTCGATCTTGCTGTCTTCTTCAGGATCATCTCCGCAGTTTTAACTTGCACATATAATCTTCTCATATCTAGAAATATGGATTCTGGGTCTTCGCTATTCATCTGATCAATGGTAGTTTATGCTTTACTATCCTTGATCTGGGGGCATTGTCTAAACATGAGAAGATTTAAAATGCGAAAGGAAATTGGCATGAGCTTACTGATATCTCCGTGTTAAGAAAGAGCTATCGAGCCAGGTACTGCTCTTCGACTTCTCAATATTTCCCTTCCTTCGTCCAACGATGGCAGTTCTTGGAAGATCGTTCTAAGTCTTGCAAACCTAGTTTCTTGAATTCCTTCATGATTTTCCCGAAGACATTGAAATATGGAATATGTTAACATCATTCTGCACTTCTGACGGTGAGAGCAAACCATGGGTGACTCAATAACCACAATATACTGCATTGCTACATGCTTCGCTGATAAAATCAACATCGAGATCATGGGGCTGGAACATCGTTACCTGGATTGGTAAAAAAAAATATTGGTGTGGGCGTTTTCTATCGGTTGAGAATTCAAGAAAACTTGTGTTATTTATTCCATACTTCATCTACACTTGCCTATGGTTTTGTTTGCTTGAGATCACTCGCCCCTTCCCTCGCTGGCATTGTATTAGAAGCTTTCTGAAAGCCACATCTTTCATACCCAGCATCCTCATGACCTACCCAACTCCTCGAGTCCGTTCCTAAGATACAACATTCCTAGTATTTCTCACTCCACAACTATTCAACCACTGAGATGACATCTGGTTGTGCCTGCAACCCTGCTTGCAATCAAGTAGAAGAATCCCAAAGACTACAGCCCAACACCACTCGGCCTTCACCATGCCGTCTGGCTACCTCTCCAGCTTTCCATACTACCTCTGAACGCCCTCAACCACCTCGTCGATCTCGCTCGATATCCAACGGCACTTCACTCCCATGCCTGACACCAAATGAAGCCTCAACACGAGCATGCACACCCACACCTCTCCGACCTTCAACTGCACCACCAGAAACTTACCCCAATATCCCAGAAAGCTACCTCCCTCATCTGTTCCTGATAGGGACTGGACAATCCGGCAAAATCCACCTCCTGACACCCACCACCGTCCTCAAACTACCCATGGAAGACCACCTCATCGACCTGGAAAACGAACGAAACATTTACAATCGCATCTCGGTGTTCGAACACCCCAGCATACTGCAATTCTTCGGAACGCTACATACGGGCATCGTGCTATCCTACCATCCCATCGGCTCCCTACGCATATTCATCCATGGAGCAGCTGATACCGGCCTCGGCGTCACAGACGAACATATCGAGCAGCTCGCGCAGAATCGAATGAAGTGGGCGCAGCAGGTAGCCGAAGGCGTGCAATTCCTCCATCAAAATGGTATCGTGCACTGCGATACCTCATCAGCAAACACACTCATCACATCAACCTATGATGTCGTGCTCTGTGATTTTAGCAGCTCGATGATAGACGGCGTCGCGAGAGGCGGCAAGACTAGATGTTCGCGCTGGTATAAGTTCGTCGAAGAAGCAGGCGGTGATAGTTTTGGCGAAGGAAGACAGTATACTGTTCAAGATGACCTGTGGGCTGTTGGGACTGTGTGCTATGAGATGTGGGCACGAAAGAGGTTGTGGGGTAGTTTTCCTGAGAGTGAGAGAGTCATATTGTATAAGCAGGACAAGTGGCCTTGTCTTGAGGGGGTCGGACATATGGGGAACGTTATTGCGAAGTGTTGGGCTGATATGTATGGTTGTGCTGGGGAACTGTTGACGGATATTAGCGAGGTTGCCGAGTGGGAGAACAGTCAGGAGAAGGGAGAAGGGGCTTGTGATGGCGCGGAAGACGGTGTTGCTTGGAATGAGGTAGATTGATTGTGTTAGATACTTGATCGTATTGATAGTCCTACAAAGGAAGCATCCATTTGGACTTTGGTGTACAAGGTCTTTCTAGAATGTTGTCTACAGTGGTAGGAAAATTGGATAATTCTGATACAGATAATTCTCGCTTCCCGCCAAAAGAAAAACAAACCAAGCAACAGACTCCACACCTCAGCAAGACCTTGAAGTTAGAAATACAAAAATACCAGAATCGGACAACATGCTTTTATGGAGCGCCCACAGAGCCTTCATCTGAGAGAGGGCAACCTACCCAAGCAACTTCATAATATCCCCCATCCTAGTAGTCTTCCCCTTCCCACCCTTCGCCTTCTCCTGAAACGCCTTCCCAACCAACAGCCTCTTCTCAGCCTGAATATCCAAGACCCTCTCCTCAATGCTATCCTCCATAACCAGTCTCCACACCGTACATGGCCTCGTCTGACCCAGCCTATGCACCCGATCAACAGCCTGGTCTTCAATAGCAGGCGCCCACCAACTATCAGCTAATATCACAGTATCCGCAGCCACGAGATTCAAGCCCACGCTGCACACCGCTAGACTAGCTAGTAAGATCCGACAGTCCGGATCGCTTTCTAAGGATGCCATACCTTTGTCTCGGATAGGGGCCGACATACTACCGTCGATGCGGGCGAATTTCATACCGGCCTCAAGAAGTTGCGTCTGGATGATATCGAGGAAAGATGTCCATTGCGAGAAGATGACGACTTTTGATTTCGGGTCTCGTCGTGAAGCGGTGAGGATACTCATCAGTGCTTCAGTCTTGCTGCTTTTAGTATCGATATCAATGTTTGCGTCTGGGATCGCGGGCTCCTCGACAGCGGGGTGCACGAGACTTTCTTTGTCTTTGAGCTCGGCGCGGCACAGGGGGCATTTATGCTGGATTTCGATGGTGCGCTCGATGCATTCGCTACCGAAGACGTGTTTGCATGCTGTGATTACGGGATTGTGCAGGTCGTCGAGACAGATAGGACATTCTTCGTGTGAGTCGATCGTTAGTTGCAGGAGAGCTTGTAGGGCGGCGCAGTTCTCTTTTGTTAGCGCGACGACCTCGTCGTTTTCGAGGAGCGCGAGGAGGTCCGTTACGCGAGTGCCGCAGAGTTTCCAGTGGCAGCATACTTGGCGCATGCGTAGCAAAACTTCTAGGACGTGGCGGTAGACGTTCTGGCCTGGCTTTCCGGCTTGCAGTTTCTGCGCCATGCCTTTAGCTTCGGCTTGGAGGGCGTCATATTTCTCGCGCTCATCTTTGCGGAAGGCGATGCGGTGCACGTATTCGGAGAGTTCGGGGAGCTTGAGATCGACAAAATTCATGTCTTTCTTGCGCCGGAGGCACATCGTTCGCATGATGCTGTGGAGAATTAGGTCGGCGTTACGGTCGCCTAGACCCAGTGGGCGGGTGAGGATTGCGTTGAAGAGCTCGAGGCGCTCGAGGCCGCCGGTTATGCCCAGGAATTTGAGCATGGAGTAGAGATCTTTGATTGTGTTGACGATGGGTGTACCGGTTAGTACCCAACGGCATTTTGCCAGGCAGGCTGTTGCTGCGATGGCAGATTTGGTGCCAGGATTTCGGATGGTATGGCCCTCGTCTAAAACGATGCGTGTCCAGTTCATGGAGAAGATGCCTTCCTTGCGAGGAAGCTTCTCGGGGGTCTTGGTACTTCGGGGGAGGTACTCGGTGCTCAGCGTGCCATAGGTAGTGATAACGACGTCGTATTCGGAGAAATCTTTGAAGTTCATGCGTTTGCGGCCACTGCCGTGATATGTGAGGACCTTCATGTTGCGCTCTTTCTTGACGTGTCTTTCGATCTGCTGAGCCCAGTTGGACATTACACTGACAGGTGCAATGATCAAGGTAGAGCCAGGACCACCTTCAAGAATCGTGCTAATGACTTGGAGAGTCTTTCCCAGACCCATATCATCGGCAAGAATACCCCCTCTGGCTAGAGCTGGCGCTTGAGATGTAACGTACTGAGTAGCAATATTTTGGAATGCGTTTGGACGAGTGCCATGTCTCTTCCATAGTTGCACAATATCAGTCGATCCGGCAGCAGGTAGAGTTGGATTCTCCTTCTCCAACATCCAAGCTAGGCCTTGACGCTGATATGGAAGAAGAGTCGAGATGAGATCTTCAGGCTGTTCAGCCATTGGCATCTTGGACAAAGCATCTTCGCCCTGTCCCCAAGCCTCAACCAACTTCTCAACATCACGAGGCTTGAATCGCTCACTATGTGCCATGAAATGCTGGATGTCGATTTCTGGCTCAGCTTCAGGTTGGCTGCTTGACGATTGTGAGCTCTGGAAACCCATTTGCTGTCTCTTTGGGGGTGCCACAGGCGCAGTTGGCTTCTTCGGTGCGGCGATGCCTTGTTTCTTAATGGGCACTCGCTTGGCTTTCATGTTGTCTTCAAGGAGCTTACGAGCGACTGGATCGCCAGGACCGAAGACTCTAAGACGAATGGGACAGTCCCACTGGCCTTTCTCTCCAGCGAGAATGCCCTCTAGTACAATAGCTCTTGAGTCCTATCATGCTCCTGTCAGCAAACTCTTCCATCAAGTACCATAGCCAGAAAACTGACCATAAAACCTGCGAGCTTCGAAGCCAAATCCCTGGGAAGATGACCAATTTGCGTTCCCTGCACATTATTGATACGAATAGCATTCGAATCGTAGGGGTTCCCCGGCTCTCTTTGAATCATAACCTGCTCTCCAGGCGTAGCATAACCGTTGTAATATCTCACACCCACGATCTTGCCATCGATAGCACCGACACATACCCAGCCAAAACCATCATCAGGATCCTGACTCAAATCAATAATCTCCTCTTCTTCATCGACTTCAGTTCCCCAGGCATCGCGCGATAAGGACTGACTTGCTCGCGGTTGCGATCCTGGTGTGGAGTTTGTGGATGTACGCGCCTGTTTGCGCTGTGGGGCTAGGTTCTCATCTTCTGATGCGGAGCCCGTGAGGTCAACCCACGATGAGACGCGCTTCCTCGACATCTTGGAGGATGCTTTAGAGAGTCGTTAAGGGATTTATTTGTTCGGAAGAAAGGGACTGGTGGACGCGTCGCAATGTTTTGATGATCTGTAACACACCGCGTGGGGGAGCTGGATCCGGGAGCTCGGGTCGCTTCCGCCAGGTGGGTTGGCGGAACGTTGGTCTGATTTTATCTCCGATGCAAGGGCCTTACTCCTTCAATTCAATCATTATGGTTGATTGTACAAATTCAGTAAAATGGAGTTATTGGGTTTTGAACTTCAGCTTGAATACTACAGTCTCAGCAAATTCGTAAATTAGATATTTCTTTCCTTTGTCTATCAACTCCCGATTCCTTTGAGTTCAACTTCATTTCAATTCCCCAACCGAATGATCCAATTGCTGCTATTTTCTGCTTGCATCTGTTGTTTCCATGACCTTTATATTTCCCAGCTTGCAACAAAGAACATTCACTGCTACTTAAGAGACGGTTCGTCTTCTGATTCTGCTCAAATATTCTCGCCGAAATATAATTGCAGATTAGAGAAAGCAAAGGCATATCACTCATTCTGACAAAGCCTCGCAAATGCATTGCTTTGAGTCGTGATTTCCTCCGGCAGGTAATGTGCAACTAGGATCAGGCCATGAAGTCGTCAAGTCATTCAATGCCGCCCTGGATCACCACACCAGAGTGATACACCTCTCTCTGGTCTCCAAGTTATCTGGCGAGATCCTCTGATGACAGACAAGTTCCGCCCCTCTCCCAAACTCATTCTCCGTCGCTTTCTCTCCATCGTTGTTCTTCATATTGAACCCTACCTCCGAGGGTCGTATTCTACACCACTCCGGGATGACATCTCCACCAGCGTATTCTTCTTCCAGCTCCTGGATCCACCTCACGACCTTCCCCGCCAACTGACTATCCCAGAACCCCTCCCGTCGAGGCTGACCGAGCAACAAATTAACGATTTCAGTCCTCACGGAAGTGACACGGCACTTGAAACCCGCGATATACAAAGGGATGTTTAAGCCGAAATCGAGAGTGAAATTGGTGGATTCTCCATGTCGAAACGCTGCGAGTAGTTTCGTGGATAAGGCGACGATTTCCTTGAGTTCGGCTGTGTAGAGATCCGGCAACATCACATCGTCAAGATATGTCTTGATACAGACGTAGCAGATCTTGAAATGCATCCGTAGCATCATCGAACCCACAGTCTCTGCCATGTTATGCCGGCTCATCGTGTTCTCGAATGAATAGTGCCATTGCAAGAGCTCGGCCATATGAGTCTCCCTGGATTCAGCTGCCTCGCCTGATTCAGCGATGAGATCTCGAACAAAGCCGAACTCTGCACCAAATTCTGCTGTATTAGACGATGTTGGCTCGTCCCCGGGTTTTGGAGGGCCTGTTTCCCAGCCTCTAGCCTTTGCGTGGTGGTTCCAACTCAGAATCTCGGGCGGATAGGCTCCGATCCGTTCTATTGCTTCGCTCTGTGGCTCTTCCACTGTTGGTCTAGTGCTCTGGTAAGCATTCTGTGGTGTCGTGTTTTTCTCCTTAGCCAGACGAGTTGCGATTCTATGTTCTATTTCGGTGTGTTTGTGGTACGTATCTGGCCAGGTTGCTGCTACATACAGATAATGTTCCATTTGTCTGAAGATGAGCTCGAGGTACACTCTCGCGTGTGTCAGACTATCGAAGACGGAAGGCATTCCTCGCAAGACCATCGACAGCTGTTTCCTCCGGATCTGGTGTGCATCGTCCTCGTCGGTGTACGCATATCCTGTGGATATCTCGAGGCGACCAAATGTGGTCACCAAGTCATCTTCAACAACGTGCTTATTTGGCGACGCATAAGAGAGGATGTAGTCGTCTCCGTAGGCCTTCTTCCATTCATGGAGCATCTCGATGCCGGTACGGATCTGGCCATGGGCAAGTGGGATATTGCCATGAAAAGCTTCAAAGCAACCGATCACAAGACAGGTTATGAGGGTCGTTCTCAAGTCTTGCCTACCACTAGACAGTGCCTGTCTCATGCCCCGAATGGCTTTAGTGTATTGTTCTATGGCAACTTGATGGTGAACGCCAAGATTTGTAACGCTGTCACCCAGATCAAGTGACATCTTCCTGAAATTGTCAAGTGTCATCGATGTTTGGTGTAAAGCAGCAATGGCAATGACTGTATGACGAATCGACGGTACATGGCATGCTTGCAGTACTAATCTGCGCCTAAAGTTGAGGTCAGCTATTGATTTTCGCATAACTTGTACACAGCTCCGACAGAATGCACTTACCAAGTATCCGAATCAAAATACGGCGCGATTTGCATAGCAGTCTTTTCCTGAAACAAGTTGAAATACCGCGACTCAGTCTCATCATCGAACTGCAGTGTCACAAGCTCCATTGGAATTGATGGATTTCGCGTCGCGGCAGCTATATGCCGCCATCTCGACTGAGCAGCTGGAACAGGATCATAAGAAGTGACCACGGCACCCGAGACGGATTTTGGAGCAAGAGGTTTAGCAACCACTGCCCTTCTGTCTTCACCACATTTTTGCCTCGGGGGTTTTGTTGCGGCATAACCATCACATTTGACTCCGAAGCCCTCACAGCGGGCACAAAAAGGTTTTCTTTCATCGCATTTGACTTTGCGGAATCTAAAAAACACACGGTCAGATCAGATGTCGTCTCCTAGTTCAAAAATTGACCAAACATCTCCACTTACTTGCAAGTCACACAACCAGTCTTCGCACGAGGAGCCGACCGCCTGGTCCGCTTGACCCTGACCTTCTCCTTCTCGGGTTCCTTCTCCATGATTCACACACGCAATTGTACAGCTAGACACTACGAAAAGGGTTCCTTTCCCAGACTCGAAAGGAGAAGGTCTGTCGGCAGTCGTATACTTGTACCATTCGGCACGCCGCATTTTATGGTCCTTGCTTAAAATCCCTGTCCGGCTTACGAATTTCGTCTCCTGATTTGCCGGCAGGATCCTACAGGAAGCCAAGACCCTGCGCAGATGAACCCAATCTTCCGGTTTTTGTGTGCATTGGAAAGATGGGGTAAGAAACAATTGAGTAAACTGTATGGGGTGCCTCTGTTTGAATTGCGAGGTTTTTTACCTCAAAAAGTAGATTTTCCCAGTATTAGAGATAATGGATTTTAAGGACATCTACAGACGGTAATGGAGGATTTCGTGCATGAACGGCTGCTTTTCTATTTTGGAGGAGACTGTGCCGCAAAGGAACAGCACGCTTTTCTATCAAGCCTTCGAATCTCGTTCTTTTCGATCCAATCAGACCCTGCGTCTCAACCACAGTACCTCCTTCGATGGAATAACGGCCGCAATTCCCACCCGAAAAATGGGCGTCCTCAGGAAACTCTGCGGAGGATCCCCAAGCTGTGAATGATGCATCTTCAAGGGCTAGTTAACATCAAACGAAATGCACAGCCACAAATTTTTATTGTTCCACAACATGCCAAGCGAGCAAGCCACTCCACTCCACTTCACACCACTATCCCACTTACACCCCCTGTCTTGTCGCAGCAAGCCACAATATAAATTCCTGTTTCTGGCGCATCACTTTCGTCATCGGTTGGAGATCTTGCTTGATATTGCTTGTCCCAACGCCGAAATTCAAAAACGGAACCAAGACCAAGAACAAGACCCTGTATTGGAGATCTGTGAATGAATGGCCTGATGATAAGATAAGTTTGTATATGTGGCTGCGTCTGTTCAATCTTTTTATATTTCTGGATTCTACATTGCCTCACTTTACTTTGCGCGTCATTTTCATTTAGCGCTATTATTATACACTGTTCAGTTGTTCGCGATATACCCATTTGAAGCTTTATTCCACAGCTTTATTCCACACATCATCATACTTTCTGCTCTTTGAACTTGCGACTTTCAAGTTCAGATTTGTCATTCAGCAAGGGCTACTCTGAAGCAAAGACAGACAGCAGACGTTATCGTCTGGAGAATATCTGCCCAAAATGGCTATAATGGAACGTCTTCTAATCTTCACAATCAACATCTTCTGTTTGTCATCCTCCCCTCTACACCTCTTCCATTCCCTCGCCACAAATCCTAAACCCCCTCCCCTAATTCCGTCTCTAACTACTAACACCCTACCCCCAAAGTCCCGCCCCTCTCCGTCCTCCTCGTCGCCGGTCCCGGAACCGACTGTCTCATCAACACACTGCTCTTCATAGCAGGCGTCATCCCAGGCCACATCCACGGCTTCTACATAACATGCACGTATTTCCATCGGAAGCATAAGGTGAAGAGGGGTCGGTACCCGGGGGGAAGGAGGGCGGGGATATATAGCGAGAGGGTGCTGAATGGGGGCGCTAGTGCGGGGAGGGTTGGGGATTTGTGGAGGGGGGAGAGAGTGAAGGAGGAGGAGAGGGAGATGGAGAGAGCGAGGAGGAGGGAGGGGAAGAGGGGGAGTGGTTTTGGGAGTTCGAGGGGACCACAGATGCGGGGGCAGGAGAGTGTGGATGGAAGTGCTAGTGGAAGTGTAGAGAAGACGTGGTGGAGGCACTAGGCTATAAACAACTTACTGGGTATTCCTCCTTGATGTCAAGATTAACAACTCGAAATTCACAAACCACCATCATGCAATCCCGGGACCAAAAATCATTTGTTGCAGAAGTCCGTTTCGTTCATTTCCTCATTCGTCTCCCCATCCCTCATGAAGACGATAAACTCCAGCGAAGCAGTATCTATCCCACTCAGCCCTATAGTGTCATGCGCATGCATCAATCATTTATCCACGCTGTTGTACAGAGCAAGCAAGCAACCCACTCCTCGCTCAAAAAACTAGCAAACCATTTCCTATGCCTCGCAAAACAGATCCGGACCTAAACTCCGTGCGCAATAATATCTACACGCACCTTTGTGCGAAAAGCAAAACGAAGAAATTTTCCGAAAACTCCATCGCATATCCAGTCCCTCCATATCGCATTAGAAAGAGATCTATTGAAAAGCATCTCGTGGGAGACATGTAGGCTTTTCTGCAGAAAGTGAAAGGAGAATCGTGCTGTCGTATCCGATTTCGAGCGCAAGACTTGTGTCATTCGCGAATTTCGAGTTCAAGACAGCTCCAAGTTCGGACTTTAAGTCGTTCCTTTCTTCTTTCTTGCAGTGGAGTCGTAAGTGTCGGTGTCGAAGCCATAGATGGGACGGCCGAGGCGCTTCAAAGCAAAGACGACCTAGAAATCCATCGTCAGCCCATATCCCCAATACTTCCTCAAGAATAGACTCGTTCTGAGAGACTTACATCCATAACGGTAACAGTCTTGCGATTCTGGTATTCGACGATCGTAACGGTCACCCGCAAAATCTAGTACCGCATATCTATCAGTTGAGTCACATGTTAATGGAGGTGAGAGTGTGCTTGCCTCTTCCAAACGCTTCTTGATTTGTGCTCTAGTCTCCTCATAGATACCGGCGGAGATACGCTTCACACCACCTCGGCGAGCAAGACGTCTGTGAGTACTTTTAGTTTGTATTTCTTCACCTTAGATCATCATGCTTTCAAGGGGAAGAAGCCATGGGCTGAATGTGGAAGGATGGTTTGAAGTACATACCGAATATCACCCTTCGCTATAACAGTCAACGATTAGCACACTGACACCCTGTACGTTGTAAAGTGAGGTATACGTACTAACTCCCTGAATGGTGTCCTTGACATGCTTTCTATACAGAAAAGTCCAGTCAGTACTGTAAGATATCTCGCGACGCAATGCGACGCGGCATGCAAGAATGAGTTGTGTCGCAATACTGTACATACCGGTATCTCTTCGCGCCTTTGCCAGTACCCAGGCCCTTACCCCCCTTTCCCCTACCAGCAGCGAACTTTGCACCTCCTCCCATGATTCCCTTTCCGGCAACAGTAGGCCGTGGGTGTGTTATTGGTCGTGCTGTACCTCTTGAACCCGAGGGACCAGCTTGGGATCTGATGGCGGGAGACTGGTGAGGCGCCATATCGAGTGGCTGATGATGATGGACTGTTGTACAAAATAGAAATGGTGGAAGAAGTGGAGAAAGAAGTGGTTGTTGTACAACGCGAAAAGTTCTGCGTTTGTTGTGAGAACGTGGTTGGTGATTGTCAATATTGACTTGAAGTGAGGCTTGAGGGGATGTGATGTTGTGGTTGAATGGGAAGCGCGACGGCTACTCCCGAGCGAGGAGCGGCGTGGTGGGGTAAAAGGGAAACGCTGGGGGTTGGTGAGGTATTTGTCTCAGCTGGTGCCTGAATAATGGAAAGCTGAACTCCCCACTACAATATCTCGAGAAATGAGTAACGAACGACAGATGAGATCAGACTTCTACGACAAAGATGGTTGAGGCGAGTCACTTTATCATTAAGAGGAGGAAGAGAAGTTATTCTGGAGGTCTATTTATGTGATTCAAGTTACAAGTCCCGGCTAGGAGACTCTATTATGCCCTACTACTGCGCGCTCTGCCGTCAATCAGTCATAAAACAAACAATGCCTTGTACAGTACATATGCATATGCGAGTACCCAACGAATGTGGTGGTGTTTGCCTCTCTATCGAACGCCGAAGGAATAGTCATGAAGAAAGAAAACCATGCGTTACGTGAAACTAGCTCAAAGCTAGTATTTGACCTATCATTCGGATATGAATGTTGCCTCTGCGTAGAGAATTCCTTCCTCGACAACCTCCTCCTCGCCAATTTTGACCTTCAATGAGATGGAGGTCTTAGGGTACTGTTCTGTGTTAGCATAATTCATGGTCCAAAGGAGGACAAAATACTCACCTGGTATATGTATGGCCTGGTGCCAACAGTTCCACCAATAATTTGCTTGACGAATCCAGGAACTTCGGCTAAGATGTCGACTCTGTCATAATGCTCATCAATAGGACCCTCGATCAAACCCGTCACATTCTTTCCATCCTTAGTCTTTCCGTTCCACTCAAACTTGACAGCCTCAGGTGGTTGCCACCCAACCTCGGTGTCATCCTTGACCTTGCTCCAAGCCGCTGAGCATGTCGTTCCAGCCCAAACAATCTCATTCTCCTTGGCAATTCCACCAACTGTAACAACTGTAGATCCGTATGATGGAGGGGTGGTAAACTCCATCGCGATGGCAGAGTAATTCTCGCTCTGGAAATTGCAGAACTTCCACTTTGCAGCAGCGTGATGTGGTTTCATGCCTTGCAAACAGTGGATGAAGGCCGCTTTCCCCTTAAAGTCGATTGCTCCGTCTTCAGTCGTGATTGTTCCCGAGCTAGTAGCGCGTGGCCAGAAAGCGTGTCTCATTGTGCCCCATGGTGCGTTTGGATCCGTACCGAAAGTTGAGTTGCCATCCTTTCCAACATGGAAAGCTGGAGCGGTTCTAGTAACTGAGATGTTGACAACCGAAGCCTGGTTAGTCAGGGATTTGATTGTGTATGTGTTGCCATCCTCCGAAAGTTCAACAGCGAGGTTGTCAGCGTAGAAGCTGTTTTCGTCATCGCTGAAATCGATATTCGATAGTTGATCCGAGGACCAGAGATTGGGCTTGTTGGCGCTCTTTGGGTAGTAGATCTTGCAGTTAAATTGGGATGTTGTTCGCAGACCGCTTCCATGGATATTAGTACACGAATTTACATGGGGAGAGTCGGGTGATGCATACGCAACATTGCTGTAGATGACCTGCACAAATGCAACTTGCCCGCCATCTGACATTAGGTAGAAAACCTCGGTCTCCACACATGTTGTATTCAAGTGGGACCATGTGAAGTCCTTTCTCGTAAGTTCGGTATATGGGGTAGTCTCAGTCTGCTTTGCCACCGACTGAATGGCTTCGGGACCGTATATTGGCTCGCGGGTGCCAGCGACATCAGCCAGCCTTATCACGCAGAGAAGTGGTTAGACAGCATCGGACCCGGCGGACAAGTAGAGCTTACTTTTGTTTCGCCCAGCTCATCATCTTGAAGGATTGTGCGGGGTGTGATTTGGTGTTGTGGTTGAAGAGGATTGCGTGGTTGTAGAAATAGCAGGAGAAGGAGGGGATGGCTTTCCTCTTGAAGTTTTTGGTTGAAGCGCAACTGCAGGTCCAGTCCAGTCCAGTGAGCCTCGCCTCGCAGGGAGGCTACGTCAGCAAACCATGGGGTGTGGGCGTAGCAAGGTTGTTCCCAGCAACAAATTCATGTGCAAATAAATACCTGGACATGCTATTCTAAAAGGCTGTATCAGACAAACCGCTCCCGGGTTATCGAGTCGTGTTTTTCATTTCAAGTTCGGACCATGACTGCAAGTTGGGTTGAATTCATGCAGCCATCCGATGAGACACCACTGCAGCGATGATGCATCTTCAACAGTCTCTACCTGACTCTACAACTCTGGGTAAACATCTGTCCTCCTGCGTAGTGGCACCTCCTTTCTTAGTCTATTTACTTCCGACAGATCTATGGTGACCGCTGCTATCTCTGGCCCTGCGAAATCCCCTCCAAGCTCCGCCATGATTTCTCCCCAAGGACTCACAACCATCGAATGACCATACGATACTCGGACGTCGTTGTGATATCCAGCTTGAGCTGCTGCAATCACATATGATTGAGTCTCAATGGCTCTGGCACGGAGCAGTATCTCCCAATGAGCTTTGCCTGTTGGGACAGTGAAAGCAGAGGGATAAGTAATGATTTGAGCACCTTGTCTCTTCAACGACAGCGGTACTTCAGGAAATCGAAGCTATCACCATCAGCAAATTCCTCTCTCTGAAATACAAGACTCACATCAAAGCAAATCAACAATCCAACAAGTCCAACTGGTGTCTCGAACGGAGGATGTATTTCCATCCCCTCTTCAATAATACTTATCATCGTCAGTTGGAACCCTTCAACCAGATCACAGGATTCCGCCAATACTTACTCTCCTTCATGAGCATGCGGCCCATTCGTAAGCTCCATATCAAATAAATGCAACTTCTGATACCTCTGCACAATCTCCCCTTCCTCCGATATCCAAATCGCCGTGTTTTTTACCTTTCCCGACCCCTTCTCACCCGGCTCATGGATACCGGCTGTGATGGCGAGTTTGTTCTCTTTGGCTTCCTTTTGTAAACCGCGGACGTATAGACTGTCTTCTACTGAGCGAACGAGACTTAATGTCTCTTCTCCCGAGTGACTAATCCAGTCGGATGCTTCAGGTAGGAAGAGAGCCTGTGTTTGTATCTGGATGAGCAAGTCTGCGATGGTGTCGAGAGTATGAGTTCAGACCTTTGCTCCTGCTGCTACTGCTTTGGCAACTAAAACTTGGACTTGGGATAGGTTGTGCTTCATGCTTGATGTTGAACACACTTGACCCACTGCCTATAGATGAAATCAAAAACTAATCCATCTCACTGTTCGATATTGTGTGCCTTACAATTATCGTTTCCCCTCCCATCTTGGCTTCCTGTCCCCAGAAACGGCTTTGAGTATCGAATCAATAGATCACTTTATTGTAAATTGTGTCCGAAAATTTCCACAAATGAGGTAGTTATATCCGTCTTTCTTCTCAAAATTCCAGAATCTCATGAGCTGTTGTGGGTAGTTACACACAAAAAACGTGGGGTAAAGATACCACCACGACTCGTAATCGGCTTTGCAATCAATACGCTTGACTCGTGCTCCTCTTGGTCTTCCACTTCACTTCTCGTACTACTTCTAATCGACAATAACTTCACCGGCCGAGTCTCAAACCGAAGCCACACCCTCTAAAAGTCTAATCTGAGGAGTCACGCGAAAGTCTACGCAGTACACAAGCCGCAATTTCAGACTCCCTGATGGATCAACTTTTGTTTCGTTGACGGCAGAGTTTGACCTTTCCTTGAACCGTAGAACTGCGGGAATACTTGAAACAGCTAAGATATAGTAGGGGAACAGGGAAGGCTTAAAGAGCAATTTTGAGGAGGAGATTCGAATTCCGAATCATCTTCGAGTTCTGTGGATGCTTGCAGATGTTGGGCTGGAATGTTACTCGGAAGCTTTGAAAGCTTTTTGGGATGGGAAGTTAGGCAAGTTGTTGCACAAGTACTTTGCCATATCTGGGATTAAATTGAGACGCAATGGAGTGCCGGTGACGATATCAGCGATTTAGATATAATATTAACTATTGGCAGTATGTGATGGATGTCTTTAGGGACATGATGCCCTCGTCTATAGGATTTTGGATATTGCTTTGAAGGCAATTTGGAACGCGCAGCTGGAGTGGATTGACGGGAGAGAACCTGGAAAGAACGAGTCCTTGACCCAACACAATTAACACACTCCCGTATCTTGAATTACATCCAAGATAGAAAAAAGTTAGACAACCCTTTCTAGAAAACAACACGCACCCTTCCTCTCCTTCCCGTCACGACCCCCACGCCAAAGCACGTGACGTAACATCACCTCCCAGCCTCAAATTCAAGGCCCAACAAATTTCCATACCAAACTGGAGCTCGAACATCAAAGTTCAAGCTCTCAATTGCAATCCCCAAGCAATCAACCACCCACAGCAATGTCGCGCGCCAAACAAGCAACAGATCAGATCGTCAAGCTGATAGTCGGCGCCGGGCAGGCAACGCCCAGTCCCCCCGTCGGTCCAGCCCTTGGAAGTAAGGGTGTAAAATCGATTGATTTCTGTAAAGTATATCCTCCCTCCCCTTCCCTTTGTCTGCCTCCACCCAACCCTAACCGTATCAAATTTAACTTGAAAAAATATGCTAATCCAAACACGCAGGAATTCAATGCCCGCACCGCGCATATGACACCTGGGATTCCCATCCCCGCCCGCGTAACCGTCCGACCAGACCGATCCTTCCACTTCGAGATCCGGACCCCGACGACGAGCTATCTATTACTGAAGGCGGGTAATGTGGAGTTGAAGAAGGGGAAGTTGAAGGGGAAGAGTGGGAATGAGATCGTGGGCTCGATTAGTCTGAAGCATGTGTATGAGATTGCGAAGATTAAGCAGAGTGAACTTAGGTTGAGCGGGTTGAGTCTGGAGGGGCTGTGTAAGAGTGTTATTAGTAGTGCAAAGAGTGTGGGGGTTGAGGTGAAGCCTTAGGAGGGGAGAGAGGAAGCAGATGCTGGGGGGGAAGCACGAAAGATGGATATAAAGGGGATTTTGGGCTGTGGATGGGTCTACATGAGGCTCTGGTGGGATGAATGTCTTTGACACAAGTATAGGAGCTTGGAGGTGTATGTCAGGCCTGGTGGTGGACACGGGAGCTCTGTGAGGAAGAAGTACTTCAGGGGCCAAGAGAGGGAGATGTGGCATGGCATCGACTCGAACTGTACATCAACGTCATTGCGGCGGCGTTCCAGGAATGTATATCAATTGACGGGGCGGCGTATTAGAAGCCAGATAGATACATTGTACAACATGGAGTTGAAAAATTGTATGAATTATGGTTCTCGTCTCTCAATTGAGCTTGTTTCGCTTCCTACCTTAAGAGTCGAGAGACTTGAGGGAAAAGGGCAAACATTAACCGAGTCACTGTGATGACTACTATTTCTTCTCCTTCTCCTTCTTCTTCTTCTTAGCGAGAACAAATAATTAGGAAATGATATTCGGCAGAGGCTCGTCTTGGACTTGGGCACGAGAGAAAATATCTTGGTTTTCCCGAATGAGACCTTGCAGTGTTTGTTTACTTTGCAGAATGCTGAACAGGTCTGAGCAGCTTCGAAGGGTTGAGCGAGTAGATCACTCCACCCCTTTGGCCTTCTCTTTATGAATCTGCTAGAGAATGGATTGGAATCTCTCGTGAATATGAAAATCTACATTAGCAATAGTACATCGAGAAGTAATCCTTCCAAGCTTCAATTCTGTAATGATAGTGTGTCATGGACCAAATGCAAACCTTCCAAAATAATAGAGCACAACCTTAACATATTATGACCCTTAGAAGAAACCTTGTATCTCAGACAAACTCTACAGCAGATAAACTTTCAACTTTCCAGAAAAGCATCAGACGCATTCGCACAGGGTCCTCGGCATCTCGTGTCTTCCCCATCCGAACACACCAGACACCCTTGAGCTTGCGGCCGGAGATCGGACTCGGGTTACCCTTTCCAGCTTTGGCAAGGGCATAGTTCGAAAAGCGGCGATGCAGCCGAGACTATCAAATTCAAGCTTCTTCTAGAAAAGGGTTGAGCTTCTACGAGATAAGATCAGGCTGAATAAAGTTGCATCAGGTGGACTGTGTTTCCGGTCTCCGGCGGAGGAAATGCACTTCTGTCGTCCCGTTAAGACCAGAGAGAGAAGCAACAACGTCAAAGTAAACATTAGATCTCAAACCATTTTTTCTTAGTAAGAAAGAAAAAGAAGCGGTCTGCTCGGTGAGTCGGAGGTAATAAAACCGGAAGAAAAGTGACGGCCTACAGTAATATGAAAAGCAGAAAAAGCTGAGTGTCTCCCGCTCGATCTAACTATTGCCGCGGAAGACAGTAGTAAGACAGCAACTCAAATCATGCCGAGTCGTCCGAAAGTTCTCGTAAGCCAGCCAGCCAGCCGCGAAGCCGCTATTGAACATGAATGAGTGTGACTGTGGGTGAGTGAGTGAGTTTTGAGTCTTACAAGGGGGCAGCCCACTTTGATATTCAGCGGGCTTGCATTTGTTGCTCGCGCGGCTTGGGGGAAAGGGTGGTGATCATGACGGCTAGCTTACACATGGGAACTCTCTGTAAAGACTCCCCTTTTTTCCCACTTGGCTCTTGGCCAATGAAATTGCAAGTATGCTGCTACCTTACCGCGGTCTTTGTTAATCATCATCTTGTTGTCCTCGTCCCGTTGGCTCTTTTCGTAGGAGAAGAAGCAGAAGCATTATATCCGTTTCCGCTGTTCGCTCGCTTGGATCGCCGGCACTCGACGACTCCGTCGTCACGATCAGCCCTCTTCGCCCCTTCGACTGCTTCAACACTACGTTGTTCATTACAGGATTGATAGGGAGACCTCTCTTTCTCTTCAAGAGCTTCATCATTGGAAGCTACCGTACGAACGAATTGCGGTGCGGTTCGCCAGTCTTCCATACCTACCTCCTCTTACGCCAACCTACCTCATCACCTGCGCACGACTCGTGCAGGTTCTCTATTTGTTCTCATCCTCGCAGTCCTACCCATCCCACCTAGAGATCATATCCTCGTTGCATTGCACTGCATTGCATCGGACTTGACAGTTCGCAGTCGGTTTGCTGTGTTGTTGCTGTGTTGTTGCCGTTGCTGTCGCTGTCGCCTCGGGCCCGCGTGTACAGTATCGTATCGAATCGTATCAATCGCATCGACGATTGGCGCACCTTTATCGCACCCGCCTCGCTCGCCTCGCCCCTCCTTCCTCATCCATCAGTACTTCCACCCGAACTCTCTGTAGCACATCTCCCGCCGCCCTCGCGCTCAAGGTTTGGTTTGGTTTGGCTTTACCTTCTGCCCCACCACTCCCACCACCCACTCACTCACTCACTCACTCTTACTCACTCGACAAACCGCCGACCCGACTGCTACTCCACTCCCAATCCACTACACTACTAGTAGCATTTGTTTTGCAAAGTTTCCGTCTCTTACTGCTCCACGATCTTTCTCCCATTGTCAACCCACTACCCATCCAGCCAGTAAGGGGAATTGCTCCTGCTGCTGCTGCTACTGCTTTATCCTCTTCCACATCGTCCAAGCCTTCGTTACCGTCTAAGACATCCTCCGTCTCGAATCATGGCAGGACAAGATCCTGTTCCCCAGAAGGGCCCGATTGGTACGTCAGTGCTTACCATTCTATGTTTCAATTACACCATGACCAGCCTCTGGATAGGTTCATAAGCACTTCTTCTGACAAACACCCCCGGGGATCACAGGCTCTGACCATATTACCGGCTCGTCCTTCAATCCCAACAAGCCCGTCGAGGGCTCTCCAACAGTTCGCTTTGCATCTGCCAACGAGGAGATCGAGCCCGTACCCCTCGACACCGACAAAGATAGACCACAACCTCGATCAACAGAGGAGGAGCTAACCATCAAGGAACTGTCACAGTCGTTGCAGAGCACGCAGCTCCAGGGACGTCGAATGAGCCATTTTGCATTCGAACCGGTCTCTCTCCCAGCATCGCGGGTACGTTTGGCCTTTTTTATACACATATGTCATTGCCCGAGCATCCGAAGGGGTGATGAGCAAGTCATCCATAACTCTATACTCCATACGTGTCTGCGGGCGAAATACGGAGGCTCCGGGTGTTTCCCTGCGCTCCCGGCATCGTATCTCTATCTTTATATGCGTTGGAAAGAGACGAGATCCCAGATCCACCCCCACGCAACTAGAGGCTATACTGCCCGGGATACCCCACCACACTGCATTACCCTATATAGTTCTTTTCCTGCCTTGTTTCTCTTCCTTCATCTTCATGTCTCGAACTGCCAGCTCACCAAACATACATAGGTCCCCTCACAAGACGAGAGTTCGCGAGAACCAAGTCGACATAACACTCATACATCCTCGAGCCGGGCTTCGCCCCATCACAGTCCTCGACCATCTTCTATGCACTCACCCCCTATAACACCTGCGGCGACGCGGTCAAGAGATGCAATAGACTCTACAACGAAAGGAGCAAACTTACAAAAGGTGGAAGCAGTCGATGATCAGGAAGCCGTTACTCCACAGATATCTCCTCCGGGCACCTCTCCATCGACTACCAACATTGATGATTCCAGACCTACCTCTTCTGGACAAGTGACTGGTCCTACCAGCCACGGCTCGGATTCTACGGCGCCCTCCAAGCATCATGGTCATTTCTCCATTGGCCCAACTACACACGATTCAGTTCCGGTTTCCCGAGAGCAGAGCCCGTCCCGAGCTATTGGACCCGGAGCAACATATAGTCGACCTTTCACTCCTGCAGGCGACGCAAATGACCCATACGCTGCACATAAACGGGTCCCTCAACCCAAGGGACCCGAAAACATCGACTCGAGATTCAAGTTCCAAAGCCTCACCTCGAAGAATCGAGTAAATTCCGGCTCATCAATGAATCTACCACGATCATCACGAAGTGCTGTTGATGTCAATCCCTCCGAAAAACGACATTCTCATATTTTCGGCGGGCATAACAACCATGACGAGAGCTCCTCGACTCTCAACGGCAGTAAGCATGGCTCTATGTCTGAACTGAAGAGATTCTTGAAACTGGGAGGGCATCACAAGTCGAAACGAGCAGCATCCCCAACACCATCCTCGAAATCCGGCACCAAGACTCCACCACATCACAGAACTCCACAGCAACTGCCATTTGGTGAAGACCATGGACTACAATCCAAGTACGGCAAGTTCGGCAAGGTCCTTGGTGCTGGTGCTGGAGGGTCGGTACGTCTGATGAAGAGAAGTAGCGATAATACAACTTTTGCTGTGAAGGAGTTCCGTGCCAGGCATTCATACGAGACGGAGAAGGAGTATGCGAAGAAAGTCACGGCAGAGTTCTGTGTTGGTTCGACCCTACATCACGGTAATATCATCGAAACTCTGGATATCGTCCACGAGAAGGGGAGATGGTACGAGGTTATGGAATATGCTCCTTACGACCTGTTCGCCATCGTCATGACCGGAAAAATGTCGAGAGAGGAGATTACTTGCTCTTTCTTGCAGATTCTCAGTGGTGTTACCTATCTTCACAGCATGGGTTTGGCTCATCGCGATCTGAAATTGGACAATGTAGTTGTGAATGAGCATGGTATTATGAAGATTATCGATTTCGGTAGTGCGAGCGTCTTCAAATATCCATTTGAGGGCGGGATCACTCTTGCAAGTGGTAAGGATTGGGTTTGACTTCAAGTATGGAAATTGGCTAACAACTCTCAGGCATTGTTGGATCAGATCCTTACCTTGCACCGGAAGTGTACGACGAGCGAAAATACGACCCTCAACCTGCGGATATCTGGTCACTTGCAATCATTTTCTGCTGCATGTCTCTTCGTCGTTTCCCATGGAAGATGCCCCGAATGACGGATAATTCATACAAGCTCTTCGCGTCCCCTCCATCCCCTGGTACCGATATGAGAAGGTTGTCCGATACCCCGGTACCATCCAAATCGACCAACGATCTCGATAATCCAGCTAGAGATATTGAACCAGCACCAGTTCCAGTAGTGAAAGTCAAGTCTAATTTGAAAGTTGCACCTGGTTCTGAAGATAAGAAGCCCGAGGTGATTAAGGGACCGTGGCGTCTACTTCGCCTACTTCCTAGAGAGAGTAGACATATCATGGCTCGGATGTTAGAGATTGACCCGAAGAAGCGAGCAACTCTGGAAGAAATTCTGGCTGATCCATGGGTTGCCGATACCGTCATCTGCCGACAAGAGGAAGGAGGGGAAGTCTTCCACGCCCCAGGACACACACATACCCTAGAGCCTCCAGCCGCTCAACAACCAGCTGGAAAATGAGTAATTAATTTGAATTGATTTAGATATGGGCTAGGTGGTGCATGGAATTGGGTTGGTGTTTTGGACTTCGGGACTTCGGGACTCAGGACTCGGGACTCAGGAGGTAGTTGGTTGTTACAGGCTCACTTTTCGAGTTGAGTTTGGTTATTACTTGTTTTTCTCTCCTTGTTGTTATTTTGGGCACTCTGCTTTCTGACAGCAGTAAGAAAGTGCGGTTCATAGAAACTCCCTGCAAAATGCGTAACAGAAAAGCTGTTATTTGTAGATTGTATATCCGGCGAGGCACTTGTGCCAGGCAATTGAGAGTTTCGAGGACTCTATTCAGTGGTGGACCTGGGAGAACAGCGAGCCATGAATGCAATGGAGGATATGGAGGGTGGTGTAGCTCAAGGTTGCGGCTCCATGGCTTCACGAATGACGGGAATCATGCCTCGATTTAATGCATTACACATTTCCGCTTCTCACTTAACGCTCTAGACCATTGACAAAGTGACATCGTCGTAGACAAATCTGCTCAATCCATCTTACCCAAGGATTAATCTCGCCTTTTACCGGGTGCCCGAAAGTCAACATGTGGCGCACCCCGAACCAAGCCACGCATTCACCATCACCTGACAAATGTGGCTTGACCGGAGCCCGAGCTCGGCAAAAAAAAAGTCCCTGGACTGGAACCTTCTTCCCCTACGCAGCTTAGAAGACAACAACCAAACAACAGCAGACCAACACTCTTCACTTCACGAATCCTTCTATCTTCAACGCAAACGAATCCAACTACGTCTTTGTAATCTATCTATCCATCAATTGATCGATCAATCAATCCGCAAATATGGTACGTTTCACTTCTCATTCTCAGAGAGCATAGAGAGGAGCTCTAGGAGCTCTCTTCCCCTAACCACAACTTCTCTCCTCCCTCCCAATCCCTCTCCCCATCCTCTCTCACAAACACACAAACTAACCTCCCACCCTCCTGTAGTCCACCTCCCTGAAATCCATCCGCTCCCTCGCCCCTCTCCTTGACCGCGTGCTCGTGCAACGCATCAAGGCCGAGACCAAGACCGCGTCCGGCATCTTCCTGCCCGAGTCGGCCGTCAAGGAACTCAACGAGGCGAAGGTCCTCGCTGTTGGACCCGGTGGACTGGATAAGGATGGCAAGAGGGTTGCTTGTGGTGTTAAGGCTGGGGATAGAGTTTTGATCCCGCAGGTATGTGTTTTTTAATTTTTGTGTAACTGGGGGTGCAGGGAGAAGGAGGAGAGGATTGTTTAGGATGACGGAGGGCTTTTGGGCTGTGGAGACAAACATGTGCATCTAGGGTAGAGAGCAGGAAGGGAGCGTTGGGATACGTGGAGGTGGGAAGGGGAGGAGAGCAGGAGATGGAGCTTTTTGTGCAGAGAATGTTTTGGAGCTTTACTAACGTATTGCAGTACGGTGGATCCCCAGTTAAGGTCGGAGATGAGGAATACTCTCTCTTCAGAGATCACGAGTAAGCTATTTCCCTTTCCTTTCTCTTACCACACGTATTCCGTTCTTCCAACCCCATATCACCAGCAGCACAACAAGCTAACCATTCTTCTCTCTAGTATCCTCGCCAAGATCAACGAATAAACCTCTCAATACGAGTCGATTCAGGTGCGCAGAGAGAAAGGAAAAGGCGGGGATGTATTATACGTGTATAAAAGCATAGCGAATTTGGTGATGGAACGATCAACTCGGGTGTGTGAGGAAAGAGGTATTTACACAATGAGTGTCTGATATAAATGTTTGGTGGAATGGCAAGGGGAGGAGGGAATGTGTAGGCTATTTGTTTAGATGGAGCGAGAAGCGGGAACTGATGTGATGTGAAATGATATCTCCTCTCTTGTGCTGCTTTATCTTTCTTCTTATTTTTGATCTTCTTCCTTGAGCATGATTCGGTGATGCGAGAAAGAGGCAGTTTTTGAGGTAAAGTCCTGATAAACTGTTCTATCTTTAGGTTTGGCCCATGCAAAGACCTTGCGCTTACCCTGTTCAGAGCCACAAATTTCAATACAGCGTCGAGTTTACCTATCACGTCCTGTGCGTTTCTTTTGGGTCAACGTGTCACGTCCAAGTGGGCGGTGTTAAGACTCCAGACTTTTCCAATGACGGGGCTCTTGACTCGAGGGGTTCCTCCAGCTAAGTTAGCTTCCAGAAAGACTAATGGAACAAGTTGGTTACGACTAACAACACGGTCTTCAAGCTGAAGCCCTCCTTTGTTTTCTTCTTGCTTCCCATTTTGCTTCCTCTTTGCTCTGTCGCAGGTTTGCTGCCACTTTCTTCACAATACAGAAGGAAAGCGGGTACGTTCGCTTAAGCCTCTCTTGGATTCAAGGTCTGTTTACACTTGCTCTCAGCAATGTCTTGTAACAGTTACTGTGTGATTGCGCACAATAGCAAGACATTCCTCGCTCATGACGGTACAATATGGCTCGTTTACTAAGAGATTGGATTGATAAAAATTCTTACTATTGTTGACTCAAATCTTTGCCTCGCCATTGCCCAATCACCACAATAGCAAGTATTCGCCCGTCTATCTCTCTCTACAGTATCTTCATACCCTCCCCCTTGCGTTCCATAACCTCGCACTCTCTTCCAACACACCCCTCCTACAAGATATCACCATACCAACCAAGAACTTGCGCATCAAAGATGCACATGTCAAGACTTGTAATCGCCCTCGCTAGGCACTCTTCAACCCGTAACATGCCACACCCTCTTCACGAACCTCTTCATCAACGACATCGACCAAGGCGACGGTACATGCGTACGCATGCCTATGGACGCACATAACGCAACGGATCCCGTCAACGACTTGGACAGTCGCGACATGGCGTGCGGTACGTCTGCTCTCCCCTCTCCCCTCTCCCCTCTCCCCTCTGCCCTCCTCTTCTCCCTCACCAAAGTCCTCAACTAACTTCCACCTTTCCACTAGGCCACAACGGCGCCCAAGGCGTCCCACTGATCTGTCCCGTCCCCGCTAACTCAAAACTATCTTTCCAATTCCGCTCCACGCCCGACGCCTCCCTCCCCGGCGTAATCGACACCTCACATCTCGGTCCCTGCGCAGTATACATGAAGAACGTCGGATCAGCAATCAAAGAATCGGGCGTAGGGGATGGGTGGTTCAAGACAGGTTATTGGGGGTATAATTCCACGACAAAGAAATGGTGCACGGAGACTCTCATTGAGGAGAAGGGGAAGTTATCGGTTGATATCCCGGCGAATCTAGCAGGTGGATACTACCTCGTCAGACCTGAAATACTCGCGCTGCAAGATCCGGATAAGGAGCCACCGAACCCGCAGTTCTACGTGGGATGCGCGCAGATCTTTTTAAATTCCAACGGGACTACTCTGCCGAAGTATACGGTGAAGATACCTGGGTGTGTAGGCGTTGGGGATCCGGGTGTGAGATTCGATGTGTATAAGCCTGTTGGCCCTATGTTGAGGCTGGGCCGGAGGTTTATAGAGTGGGAGTTAGTGAGGGGAGGGCGGTAGAGGGTGTGAGGATGTAGGTGGAGGGCGTGTTGCCAGCGAGTGTGGTGGTGGTGAATGCGAATTGGTGGGGGGTAGAGGTTGGGGGTTATCTGGATGAGGGGGGGTGTTGGAATGTGAGTTTTCTCCCCTTGTACCTTTCCTCTTTCTTTTTGGATCTGGCCTTGACTTCTTCTTGTTCATGTTTGTCTGAGAAGCCCCGTATGCTGATACGAGTGCTTTGAGTGATAGGCTAGTAGATCATGCTATTCTCAAGCTGATGCTTGTTATAAGAGGGCTCCTCCGACAGGCTCAAAGAACTGCCAGGTTTGGGAGGGAAGATGTAGTGAGATTCAGACGGCATGCAAGAATGAAATCTTCACAGGTCCGCCGGCATTTTCTCTTCCTGTGAGGATGATGCCTTCTCCTTACGATTCTAGGAGAACTGGAATCAAAGAAGACGAAGGTGGCTTCGCGTACAGCAATTCTTATCGTTGATTCTACTTCCGCGAGTCTCACGACGTCGATTATGGAGACGAATTCTCGGACAATTGATATTCAGACTGTCACTGACAGTAAGGGTGTGGGCGGAACAGAGTTACTCTCTGTAAGTTCTGCTGCGGCTACTGCAACTGCAATTCCAAAGACAATCTTTATCGCTGATGCTGGATATCAGAGCTTGCATCAGCAATCGCAAACTTCAAGTTTAGGGAGTACGAAAGCACTAGAACAGAGTTCTGCTGCTGCTCTTCCTATGACTTCAGCTCCTACGATCGCTGCTCCTGCTACACCCTCATCTGGTGGCTTCACGTCCACAGACGCAATACACAGACGCCCCGTTGAAATTGTCCCAGCAATCTCTTTGCCTCCACTCACGACTTCAGCTCCTACCAAAACTTCTCAGCTCCAGTCTACGCCAGTATTTCCCGCTTCAAGTATTTCAGATTCCAGTCCTACGAGTTCTTCGGGTGGTAGTCCTTTCGATACGCCGTCCATTACAATTATCCCTGAAGCAATGAACCCTAGCACCCCATCATCCAAATCCTCTATTACTTCCACGAGCACCGTCATCATCATATCAAACATCATGGAAACTATCACTCTGGTCGTAAGTTTGTCCGCATCTAGGTCTACTTCAACAAAGCAAAGTACGACATCATTCACAGCTACCACCGTAATCGAGACCGGGACGGGCATCATGACTAGAACTCCCAAATCCGGCTGCAGGCCAAACCAGCGCTGTTTAAAAATCGTTCCAGAACTGGCACCGACAAACTCTCTGGCACAAACCCAGCTATCACAGCCAAAGAGCCCAAATCCAGAGTCATTAGGTTCGGTGTATTGGATAGGTTTCTCAGGTACTTCTACAGAGGAGACATCACTCACATCTGGGACACCATCTCCCTCGTCGAGCCCAGTGAACACGACACCGTTGACGATAACTTCTACATCAGCACTTTCTACAACGAGGACGGAGATAATTTTTTCTACTCCTTCTTCGACGGATAGTGTTGTGTCTATTGAGATTATTCCTTCTCGGCATCGCACGTCCGATGCTTCACCTACATCTCTAGACATCATTCCGATCGCTGGTGTTACTACTATCTCTAATGCAAAGGCCGAGGAGTCGATGATAGGGTTTCATGAGATGAGAAGATTAGGGATGACATGGAGAGCGTAGTGTTTACCGCTTCGGCGTGGGAAGAAATGGGGAATGGTTTTTGTGGATTGAGGATCTTGAAACTTGGGACTTGGACAGGAGTTTATGAGTTGGCTGCGGAGATTTTCTTCGCAGATAGGGAAGTGAATGGGAAGAAGAAGAACAGAGTCAAATGGTCGGGATTGTGAGTCGAAATGAGTTCTTCAAAAAAATAAAAAAAGGTCACAAACAGGAAAGCGTTGCATCGAGTTGTTGTCATGATAGCTTCTTTCAAATACCTCATTTGTGTCTCCGATGTTCTTTGCTGGAATTCCTGTGAATGAAGAATTTCTAGTAGCTCGAGAATGGTCATGATTTCCTCTGATGCCTGATCTTTACAGACTTTCTACTTATTATGGTGGTTTCCAAGAGGTGTTATGCTACAGCACTTTATCTCCTCTCCTCTAGCGCAAGAGTACGAAGGCGCAAGCGAGAATCTCTATTTATTAATGTCTCTTTAGCCCTAAATCTCGAGTACAGCATTCTGTTCCCAAGAGTATGAGCTGCAGCGCCAAGAACTCGTACATATGTACCAACCCAGTCACCCAGTGACATAGGCGTGTGGCCGGGGAAACTACGCCATACCCCTCATCCATTAATTTTATCCATCTACAATATATCTATGTCCCATCTGAAGATAAATACCATGACCTCTCAATTTATGTGCTCAAACCTCCTCAACTCCCCCAAGTGGCGCAAGTGTTTACTTTGTGTAGACAACTTCGAGCTCAAGCGAGCCAATGAAAACGGGAAAGTCGTCTGCGGTTGGAGTTTATCCAAATTGCAGCCATGAGGGAATCGAGTTTGCGGTTTTCTATATCCTGCGTACATCCGAGCGGACGTTCATTTTTGTAAGAGGTGAGGGCAATTTTGCTGGTATAAAAGGATGGTGCAAGTAGTTCTCGAGGACGGAGATTGTTCATCAGTTTGATCTAAGAATCCACTTAGAACACACATCCAAACAACACCCACTATGAAGAAAATCATTCTTCTACTCTTGGCTACAGCAGCTACATGTCATGATCGTAAGTCCGAACGCATACCTCAGCTTCAGATTCCACTTGGTCTCAATTAACGAACTTCCACAGCCTCACCACCCATCAACATCGGCATCCTTCTCTTCCCCGGCTTCCAACCACTCGACGTAATTGGCCCGCTCGACGTATTCAACTCCCTCGGCATCCAACGCCAGATCCGCACCTCCTTCATCACCTCCAACTCCACCCTCACACCTATCACCTTCGGCCCCTCCTCTCTCCCCTGGTTCACGCTCGCCAATCCCGTCGGCTCCGACACCCACGGCGGATTTGTACCGACCTACACTTTCGCCACAGCACCTCCCCTCGATGTCTTGCTCGTCCCAGGAGGTATTGGCACGCGTGCTCCGGCCCCACTGTTGGATGAGACGATTCGGTATGTTAGGGATGTGTATCCGAGTCTGGGGTATTTGATTACGGTCTGTACGGGCTCAGGAATTGCTGCTAGGGCGGGGGTGTTGGATGGGAAGAGGGCGACGACGAATAAATTGGCCTGGGCGCAGACTATTGCGCTAGGGCCGAAGGTTAGGTGGGTTGCTGGGGCGAGGTGGGTTAAAGATGGGAATATCTGTTAGTACTCTCATTCCCCTTTTCTCCATATTTGATGACGAGTTCCCCTCTTTTTACTTATTTTGGAGAGGTTGGGAGGGTAGGAAAGAAACTGATAGATGATAGGGAGCTCCTCGGGTGTCTCGGCAGGTATCGATGTCGCGGTTGCTTTTGTGGCGGAGGTTTACTCCGAGGCTGCGGCTGTGAAAGTCACGAATATGTTGGAGTATGAACGGCATACGAATTCGACAGATGATCCTTTCGCGGGGCTGTATGGGTTGACGAATGAGAAAAACTCTACGAATCTAGTTGTTTAAGTTGAAAGTGCTAGAAGATTATGCTGTATGTAGTAGACTCTGTATCATCGTCTTTTGTGTGGACGCTCGGTTCGAAGCATGGTTGACGTTGACAGAAAAGAGATAAATTCACCCCCTTTCCAAGTCGCCCGTTGCTCAATTTACGCTGTGATTATTCATCTGCCAAGAATTTCCATTTCCAATTTTGAATTCCTAATTTCTTTCAGCCAAGCCCAGATCGAGGTGACTTGCGTTGTAATGTACATCATGTGACCAGCCTTGTTTTGATTCTGCCTGTCTGGGAAGCGAGATGGCTGATCGTTCCATTCCACCTCTTTTCATGGTGTTGCGGTGGATGACATTCTAACTAATTTGTCTTTTCAAGATAATCAAGTAATATCGGAAACGTCTCTACACTGCTACATCTGTCAAGATTCGTGGATTAATTTTCTTTGACATCTCTCTGTCTTTGTCCGTTGACTAGACGACTTGCGAAACGGCATTACTGAGCTACCACGGACGGAGTTTGTTGCTGAATTCGCATGGGCCTTTGATCTACACTGAATATATCATACCTCGGTGAGCTATTTCCGTACTACTTAACCTTTCAATTTGAAGTAATACAATTGGTTTTTCTGACTGTTCGCACCATAATAGCAAGCCCCGCAAGGCGATCTGTTTAAACTTAATCGGGAAGTCTATCATGAGTTCTTACTTGATGTCCTGCGCCTTCGCAATTCTGCTAGGACACAAAAAGGCACTACCGTTCAGTTCAATGCCAGGTTCGATACCATTTACATTAACTTAGGATCTCTCCGAGCCTTATATGACCACATCAGGCCCGCCAGACCTATACCTAGACGAGCTACCAAGGGCGGATACGGTCCCACAGTAGTCGAACGAAAACGGAATCTAACTAGATTTGATCAGGTACAGAGAATAATGACACCTCTACCAGCATCACCAACCGTCGACGGAATAGAGTATCTTCGTATCCGATTGTTCACCGGTCTCACCGACCCTGTCCAATTTGATGCTACTCCCGAAACAGCAGCGTATATGGGAAAGGCTTATGCGTCTGCAGCGAATGAATTCCCGAATGATAATCCTGCTGAAGTGAGGCGCATGGCTCACTGTCAAGTGTCGCATGAGAGGATACGTCAAGCAGCAAGGGCGTTCTTGAAGGACCAAAGAGCCCTGAACTTAGTTCCGCACTGGGTTTCTCCTGGGACTGGGATATATAGTAGAATGGTTCTCGTCTGCACGCCCGCGCGATGAACGATAGCAGAAAGTTCTTTGACATTACGCTGCCACGTCGAAATCCATAGACGATGTTTCAATTCCTAGTATTCTTCTCTCAGCTCCAAACACAATCATGAGTCTATAAACTGGCAATGCTTTTGTTTCATGGGACATGGAAGGTATGGTGCACATTTAAAGTGACGAGGTAAACATATCGCTTTCAATCGAATTCATGCGCCTAGAAGATGTCGAGATGGGATTTGGACATGTCCTGTTGTACAGCATCGGCTAGGCGATACAAGTGCTTGTGCACAGCGGTCTCGACTTCAAAGTCTTTGAGGAGTTTCTCAGCTGCGCTAGATGCATCCCTAATCTCTTTATCCGGAGACACATGTTGTTAAAAATGAAGAATGTGAGATTCGACTTTGAAAGCATTTTCGGACTGCACGAGGGGCAATAGAACATTGGCAAAAGTCGCTTCTTCAATGCACACACTAGCCGCGAATTCATGTTCAGCTTCGCGAAATTTTGCGATCACATGTTTGGTATCATTAGTTATCGATGTTGGAGTTCCCCTGAACTGATATGGGCCTTGTAGAGTGATTCAACTCTGGTAATTTACCATGTTTGTAGAGTTGGAACAGCTTCGGAATGCCATGAATATGGAGTGTTAGAGTAGCTGTTCGAGGGAGGAAAGAAAAAGATCGCTGCATACGACTCGACTAACGACTATCATGCGTCGACTGTCGAAGGATATCCGAAGACTTGACCCACTCTGAGATCATAGTATGATCACGAATCGTCATAGTAGACTTTGGTATGTTTTTCCAGACCGTAGGAGAAATAATTTTGAGGAGGCCTTTGACACGAAACTAGCCGAGAGACGAATTCCAAAACAAAATAATGAAGCAAATCATTTCCCGGGTTCGAAAGGCTTTCCAGCTTCTAGACACTCTCAAGAGAAAGGGAAGCTTCTGTTGCTGCTCAGGAACAGGAAAAGGCACCAAGAAGTATCTCGCTTGGCGGGCCTACATCATTAAAATACGGATGTCATACAATTGCGAAGCAGCACTTGAAGAAAGAAATCGAAACATTGAAAATTGGAAGGGAATATGCAACCATAGAGAGTATGCGAAAAGTCTGAGGGGAGTTATGTACGTACTTGACTTGCTTCTGTGGTTGTTACTCCGACTTCGTCTCTCCCGCAACACTGAACAAGACTGTCGAATTGAGAAGAGAGCGGAGAAGGCCGAATTAAATTTACTACCGGAGGAAAGTTAGAGAGAAGCTAAGATGGATGCGAAAGTTTTGCCTGGGGTGAAAACGATTGTTCACGTGATGCCAATCATTTCGCGTCCCCAGATTTTCTCAAATCGCGTCGTCCGCAAGCAACCCCACGTCTGCAGAGAAGCAAGTCAATAACCATGGTCCGCCTCAAGCACCGGTACCTACTCGTGAATATCCTCTATCCAGAACTAGAAAAGAGTCAATCAAAGTCCAAAGTTCCAGATGTTGTGGTTTTCAATCAGCCTACGTCGGCAAGCCTTACGAACCAAGCGCTGCTGAGGGGTCTGCGAGCAGAGATATCCAGTTTATTTGGGGATTATGGATCAGGTGCTGTGTCTGAATCTCTTACCGGTATGTCTTCCATATTCTATGTTGAATGAGAGTCGTTGATTCTAATTATCCTCCAGTCAAATATCTCTCCCCTGCGACTTCGACATTCATCCTCCGAGTTGCGCGCGCTCATTATAGAATTGTCTGGGCTGCGTTGTCACTCATGAGCTCTGTTCCAATTCAAGATGGGAAGAAATGTGTATTTAGGGTTGTGAGGGTTAGTGGGACGATTAGGAAGGCTGAGGAAGAGGCTATTCGCAGGGCGAGAGAGTTGATATTGAAAGCGCAACGAGAAGCTGAGGACAAGGGCGAATCGACGTTGCAAGGGATATTTGTGAGGCAAATTGAGGAAGACTCATCAAAGGATATCCTGATGGTGGACAGATCTGACAGCGAGGGCGACAATGACACGAACGAAGGTTGAAATGGGGTATCATTGGTTTTTGCGAACTACTTTTACACTGCTCCCACCTGCCGGCAAGGACATACCTTCCATATCATCATCCTCATCCTCACGATCCCGAGCAAGCTCAGCTTGCTTTGCCGCCTCGGTCTCTGCTTCCTTCTGCCACTGTTTCCGCTCTGCCTCATCATACTCGTCTTTTGCATCAATCCACCGCTCCTGGACATCCTTCACATCCATTGTGGTAACGCCTTCTCGCATAGCGACTTGCCAGATGGTGTCGTTTGCGCCTTCAGCTCCACCGAACGCATACCCACCTGCTCTGTCTATGACTTGCAGAAGGTGCATCATGCTCTTCTTGTCCTCCACTGCCAGCGTCTCGAAGCCCACCAAACCGAAACTCTCGACCAGTTCTACGATTGCTGTGTTCAGTCCTTCGAATTTGGAACCGGCCATAACAGATGATTCTTCTTGCAGATGTGGGAGGAGATAGGAGAGGTCTTGTACTTCTGTGTAGAAATCGAGGTTGAATGGGAGAGGGCCGTAACTAGAGATCTTGTCGATTTTCGTGAGGACGTTCAGGTGTGGGAGATCCATCTGCAGCATAGCTCGTAAAGAGAGGATGAGATTCGAAATGTAGAGTGAGGGCATGGTCAGGCAGTACGAGTCCGACAAATGTAGGACTACAAGCTGCATAGCAATCAGCATGTAACCAAGCAAAGAGTTCAGAGGAGACCAACTCTGTATCCCAACTTCTGCAGCCGAAAGAAGATATTTCGTAACGATGAGTGATGTGTGTAAAGCTCCACCTGTCCCGGGCAATCGAATAGCACATAGTCCTCTCCCAGCTCACTTAATCCCTTCTCCAACCAGTCCATGTTGTGTTCCAGCTCTTCAAGAGCATACAGCACGCCGCCATTCGGTCCCAACTCGTCATCCTCCATAACATCTTCTAGCTTGACCAGGTCGCGGACGTCTATTGCGCATGGGTAATTCGTTTGGTCGTTTGCTGGGTCGAGGTTTACTACAGAGCACTTGCGGCCTATGGCGGACATGAATTGGTGCACTGAAAGCTGGTCAGAAGTTTACGCTGAAGCCCGAACAGCATATACTAACTTCCATTGCAATATGTACTCTTCCCCGACCCAGGGCTACCAACCACAAGCTGTGCGAACGGCATTTTAACAGAGTAAAGCTCCAGATGCGCGGGGCCAAAATCCAGATGAGGGGCAAGTGGGGTAACAGTATTACGTGTATCCTGTTTATGCTAGGACTTCGGTAGTTTATTGCAGTGGATTCGTTTGTAGATGATCTAGATCGCTTCAAAGGGAATAAAAGAAAGGATTTCCAAAACGTATTTGAGGGAAAGGCGTTGTTTGTTTTCTGGTCATCAAATGTCTGGGAGCTTCAGAAAGCTTCGAGCTACTTTTGAACCTTTCTTCTTTTGGCGAGCCGAAGGCGGTCTGTCGCGGATCAAATTTTGGGCGCCTGGCATCAACTCTCACAACACCAAAACCAAAACAACTTTGTAATCTCTTTATAAAATCCATCTGACATTATGGCACCTCGTAGGCCTCATCCCATGGCTCCTCCGCCAAGTTCTTTAGACAAATCATAGCTAACAAGGTGTAGAAGTACAATTCAAGCTTTCGCAACCCCCCTCGGACGCGGTATCCTCCCTCAAATTTGCGCCCAATTCTCCGACACGGCTACTGGTCTCTTCTTGGGATAAGAACGTTTACTTGTATGATACACAAGATCAAGATGCAGGCGGAAAGCTGATCGAGAAGTTCGAGCACCGAGCTCCTGTGCTCGATGTGTGTTTCGGTGCCGACGATAATGAAGCCTTCAGCGCGGGGATGGATTGGCAAGTGAAGAGGTATGGAATCTGGTACTGAATAATGGGTCTTGCTGACTGTCTCTTTGAAGAATCAATCTCGAGACAGGAGAGCAGACTGTATTAAGCGCACATGGTGCACCCGTCAGATCCGTGGTCTACAGTAAAGAGCACTGTAAGTCTCCCGGCACTATTCGAAGAAGTATATGCTAATTGTATGCAGCGCTCCTCATCTCAGCTTCCTGGGACTCGACTCTACATTTCCATGATCTCAAGAACCCCGAAAGAGAACCTACCACCATCACACTCCCCGCCAAACCCCATTCCCTCTCGATAACAGCCTCGAAGCTCGTTGTAGCTATGGCTGCTCGTCTTGTCTATATCTACCAGCTCCAAAGCACGGCTATGCTCGCGTCGCAAGCAAATGGTTCAACTGCGGATCTGCAACCCTGGCAACAACGAGAGTCGTCGCTAAAGTTCATGACCAGAGCAGTAGCATGTATGCCGAACGATGATGGGTATGCTACAAGCAGTATCGAGGGCAGAGTTGCAGTCGAGTGGTTCGATCCTTCTACAGAGTCTCAAGCCAGGAAATATGCCTTTAAGTGCCATCGTCAGCCAGATCCAGAGGGAGATGGAACGGATATCGTCTATCCAGTCAATGCACTGGCTTTTCATCCCGTTCACGGAACCTTTGCATCGGGAGGTGGAGATGGTGTAGTCGCTTTGTGGGATGCCGTGGCCAAACGGAGAATCAGGCAATATCAGAAATACCAAGCTAGTGTTGCAGCAGTCGCATTCTCTAGTGATGGGAAATACCTGGCTGTCGGTGTCTGTCCTGGATTCGAGAATGGCCAGGAAGATTATACGGGAGAGGGAGAGACACATGTATTCATCAGAGAGCTGAGCGAAACCGAAGCGAAGGGCAAGGGAGCGAAGTGACGAGCTTCCTCGGTCCAATTTTGTGAGTCTGGTCTATTTAGCAAGGCGTTTTGGTGGACCAAAAATGGAATTGATATTAAACATGCACACTTGTTGCCATAGTTTTAACGACGTGACACCCTCTGCTTTTTCTTTGGTCTAAAGTTTTATTGATACAGCATTAGGCCCTGTCTGGCCCCCTGTCCACATTAGATACAAGTGAATTTACAGTGAGATACTTTCTACATGATCAATGAATTCCAAACTCCTTCTCCCTCGCTTTCCCAATCGCGAGCAGGTCCAAGGCTTCCCCATCCATAAGTCCATGGACATAACACTCTCCAACAAGTATATAATGCTCATCCACCTTCCGGAGTAGTACTGGAACTGAGCATCCATAAAGTACACATATCAAATCACCCTTCTTAGCAGGTACCGGCCCAAGACCAATATATCCTTTCTTCGAAATCATTAATTGTCGATGTAAAACATTAGCCCGAAGCACGTTCAAACCTCCAGCCAACTTCCTCGACAGACCAAGCTTAACAGCAGATTTCCAAGTTTGGTTCGCCAGATACCGAACCCCTTCATTGGACTTCCTAGGATAGCCCAACACACGATCTAGGAACAATGTCCTAGTATAAGCCTGCGCGATCGTATATCCTCTCGCGATATACTTCCCATGTCTCCACCGTCCATTAGACAGCCTACGAGCATACACCCTTCCACGTATACGTTCCATAGGCAGTCTTAGAACCAGAAGTTTGTACATGCTCTTTATCATTTTGTTCCTTGTTTCTTGGAGGATGAAAGCTTTCGAAAGGCAGATTTTGTGGCATTGGTCCAAGATATGAAACATATGTTGTTCAGGCCCCTCGCCAAAATGCCGCATCATGAGTCTTTCCCATGGCGAAAAGTCGCAGACGAGAAGTCTTCGATCGCGGAACGTAGGCGCTTCTCCGAGATCTTGGATTCGATCAATGTAGATACCTTTCGCTGTCAGAGTAGCAGGTGATTTGGCGATCTGAGTCACTGGCAATGTGTTCCTTGATGCTTGCCAGGGTGTTACTTTCGGATCTTGCTTTGCTTTGCTAAGGCCTCTGTATTTCATCTGTAGAGGCTTGTTGATCAAACTCCCGCCTTCGATCATGTCGAAACCATGGTACGTACTACTAGAGCCTTGCGCAGTAGAGCTGGAAATTCCGCTTAATGACCAATCTGGTACCCAGGAGGGCCATGTTCCGTCCAAACGATCGTAGTTGCGTCGCATACAGATGATATCTAAGCTACCTTGTGATATGCAGTGCGCAACGAAGTCTCTGTACACATCCAGCACAGAGGTGGCGGCTGAGTAGTCTGGCAAACATACAGGATGGCTACTCGGATCCCCAACATTCCCAGCAAGTCCTAGGAGTGCATATACCATGTCCTTCGGATCAGTAGCGACCATGATGCGAGTATTGGCGACTAAATCCTCGAGACTCCGTAAGGACCGGCTGGACATATGCATGTGGATGCTCAAGCGTTTCCTGAACAAGATCAAGCTCTCTGTCAAAGGACCAGATAGATCAGGTGCTAGCCTCGCTATCGCGGACAAGACATTTGAGAACAGCCACCACGACATCTCATCATCCCCGCACCTCACAACGATCGATCGAGCCACGGCCGCTTCTTGAATAACCCATACCCGCGTCCACCAAGGTCTGGAGGCAATATCGGAGATGATTCCTTGCAGCCCAACAAGAGACGATCGTCTGTTCAGAAGTATTTGTAGCTCATCAAGAGCATTTTGTGAAAATGACACAGGCCCTTGATTCTCTTTCTTGTTCCAAAACGTGCCATCCCCGAAGTCAACAGCACGAACGAGAGAAAACGCTGCTCTACTAGCCAAAGTACTGTCACCGAGCCAGACGACAACTTTCGAGGCTCTCTGAAAGATATCGCGCATCAGTAATATCTGAGATGATCTCTCCTCCGCGTTCCGTTGATCTATACATATTGCATCTATCCACAGCTTTCGCGGTTTCTTGTTGTCCCGAAAATGGCGAAGCGCTCGCGCAAGATTCGTCGTGACGTGGAATGATTTCCCATCGAGTATGATCTCCTGAGTTATCTTCGGATCGCCCCACACGTAAGAGAGCGCTTCATACGAGGGTGCTTCATCCAGAGGCACAGAGGCAAGAGAACAACGGAGCTCGGGTCCGTCTCCCTCATGAATCGTGATCAAGCGAATCTCTCTTCGACTGCCATCCTGCTTCGGTAAGGGTTTGTAAGTAAATACAGGAGCCTTAAGCCGTAGCTGGCGATACTGGCATGAGTCTGGAACCTTGCGAGTTTTCTTCTTCGACCGCCAAAGAAATCGATACAACTGATCCCAGGCTTGGCGTAGGGGGCTTAAGGTTGAGCTGAGCCGATGTGCAGGCCACCTCCTTAAAATTTGGAGAGAAATTCTTCGCGTTTCAACGTGACATTCCCAAGGGTGATGCGAGATGTTCTTCCATACAGACTTCGGCACCTGCATGCTGCGAATTGAAGAGATTGACAGACTCACGGCAGGTCGATGTATAATGTCCACAGGGGGGGTGCGATGAAGTTGCGCACAGGCTATCCGAATGCGGCTGGGATGTCCGATAGGTTGAATTGACATAAGCTTTCAGGTTTGTCCATAACTTAGGCGCGATTTCATTTGGCTCCTACAAGGTATTGTGAATCTCTTGGTATCCTTCAGATTGAGAGGTTCATGAAAAGTATTGTGTAACTCTCATGATTTTGACAAAGAATCCTTACTACATCGAAAAAATTCGGAAATAATGTGCTGAAAGAGACCGTTTGCGAAAGATGGATTTGTAAGTGCGGGCGTTACAAAATTTATTCTCTGTGGCAATCTCTGTCATATCCCATGAAGCTTGGTAATCTGTATAATCCCACCCTTTGGTACCTGCAAAGCTGTCATAACTTAATTTGAGGGAATCTTCAACTGCGTACTTCTGCATTTTTTTCAACAGGTTAATCAACGCTTCACCTGTAAGTGTATTTGATGATGTGTTGAGCTGGTGATTATTTGCTTCGTTGTAGCTGCTTCGCTTCATACACACAAAAAAACGTTGGAGGAGCATCGGAGCATTTGTCCCAAATATCAAAAGATACTCTTTTACTGGTACCAGGACCATCAGAATATGTTGAGAAGTAAGAACTCTTCCTCAATCAAAACCAAATGTTCGTTACTCGCCGAATTTGTATAAATAGCTATTGTACAGCACATCATCCAGGACTGGCCTATTGTTCAGCTTCCTTCCCCGCTTGCTTAATTACCACGTGAAGGTTTTATATCTGTTGGTGAAATAAGATACTTTTTAATTCAACTGTAAATTACAGTCCGACTAGGGACATTTGCAGGGTAACGGAAAGATGTTTTTCGGATAAACAGATAGGCGTGATTCAAAAATTACAGCACCAAGAAAGATACATTATCGTGAACCTGAATCTGTGGTCTTCTCAAACCATGCCCTCACAGGGCGAAGTGCAGAGCCCAGCATAGCGATCCAAAATCTACCGAGACATTCGCTACGAAGATTTTACAATCCAAGGTCTCTCTTCAAGCCAGGTACGACGGTACCGACATTGAAATTCCAGACAAGTGCACTGTTATGCCCAGCGAAAGCCGCACCAGCCCAGTAAGTGTTTCTCTTGCCCTGGAGCCCCAGAAACTTCTTATAGAAGCCTGTCTTGATATCGTCTGCCGAGACACGCAAGTTGTAAGGTCCGTTATCCGAAGAGAAAGGGAAGGTTGCTGCCTCCGCTGATCCCGCAGGAACCCCCCTACAGCTGCAAGTGTGGTCAAGCTCTTACGGATGACCGCTTTGCCAGATTCCTCAGTGTAGTTCATGTCGCTAAAACCGACGGAAGTGATGAAGTAGCCCGGTGCGGAGGTCAATTGGATGTTCAATGGACCTGGAATTACGGGCTGGTTGTAAGGGGTGTGGATACCGATGTTGGTGAGGCCGTTGCTCAAGCCTGGGATAGTCACGATGCCTCCCCAGTATCCGAGAGTAGTGAATTTGGAGAAGATATCCCTCTCGTCGCCTGAGACGTCAAAAGTACCAATGTTCTTCAGAGTCTGAGGGATGGCGACAAGGAGCTTCTTAGCTCGTATGAGCTTTGGGGCTTGACCAGGCTGGGAGACAAGGACTTTTACACCAGTAGGTATCTTGCCAGTCTTGGCTGTTCGCCGGACTGATACGATGGTCGACTCAAGCAGTACGCTGTCCCCAAGTTCCTTTGCGGCAGCATCGTAAAGTGTTCGAGTGTTGCCTGAGGACGGGACGATAAATTTCCCAAAGGTGCTTCGGAGAAGACCAGGTCCAAGATTCTTGATGCCGTACAGTGCTGGGATAGTTGAGATGTCGCCAGTGTAGAAGTTCAATTGTGCAATGATAGAAAGAAGAGGCTCGAAGTTATACTTCTTAGCAAGCTCTCCGAATGGCAATGATAGCTCAGCAGGTACTGGATCAGGAACCAGGAAGCCGGCGTCAATCCATGGATACTTCATCAACACGTTGACAGTGTAGCTCTCGGCCGCTGCAGCGATGGCCAGGCTTCGTGCTTGGCTAGCAGATTCATTTTGAGCGGGAATAGGGAATCCCAACGAGAAGTCGTATAATGTGTTTGCAGGTGCTCCTGGCGCGAAGTCTTTGGCGGGGTCGAAGAGGATGCTCTTGACTTTGAGTCGGGAGAAGTAGTCGCTGACCACAGTGGAGTTCTCGAAGATGACAACTCCGGCATTGAGGGGAGCACCGTTTGGTGCGAAGTATGTCTGAGCATCTATGTACATCATTAGCATCGGCTTAGAAGCAGCTTTGAAAACAAAATCTTAAAAGGGATGTGTAGATTATACTTACGACCACCAATTTGCTTCTTCTTCTCAATCACAATGACCTTGGCGCCGGCATCTTTCATTTGAATCGCAGCATGTATTCCAGCACTGCCTCCACCTATCACAACAAGATCGACATCCAATATGGTAGGAGTTGATTTGTTTGTTGACGATGGTTTCGAGGGACGGGTAGTTGACTGTTGAGATGACTGAGCAGCTGAGGAAGTAGACGATACAACTGGCAGTGCTGAGCACTAGGGAAGTTAGCAACTCCACATCAAATAGGTCGTGGCAGTCTTGATATGTACACTTACAGCACCACCAGTCTCATAAGTGGCCACCGCCGTACCGATCAAAAGTGCCACAACTGGCGAGGTGAGCTGGCTGAACCTCATGTTGTAAATTGCGAAAGAATGGGGGACCCTAGGAACGAACGAATTAAAGAATGACTGTTCCTAGGAAATAGTTGTTCAGGAGGAAGAGGGATGGTAAATTAAGCATGCCATATCTTGATAAAAATCGGAATAACGCTTGTGGGAACTGGCGGCATACGAAATGATAAATGAAGCACCTCATTTCTTTCGTGAAGTCAAAATTCGAAATCAACAATTCGGATGGGTAGTTTCTGAAATTAGCTTCTGTCACGAAACCTTGAGTCTAATTCGATGCCATGGCTCGGAAGGACCGGGATACCATCACTTTTGCATTTGTGTGACGCTTGCTCTAGAAAGACAGCTTTCACGTGTAACAGTGGCGTCACATACTAAGTAGTAGTATATGAAGATACCAAGATTCTCTTAGAATCTGCAATTACGCAGGAAAGAAGTCATGGAGAGAGAGCAACGAAATACAAAGGGGAGCTCCACAGGTGCTCGTCTAATCTCGGTTAATCTCGGTAGCGGGGCGGATACACCGGAAATGAGGCTGTGGTGGCTCTCCAGTCATCACATCTTGAATGAACTCAACCTCAATTTTTGCTAAACAAAGTTGGTTAGGTGCGGAATATAATTGCTCTCATAATACGAATGATGTATGGCTAATAACCTTTTGTTCACGCATCTTAAGGTGTGACTTTCTATAAAGTATCAATAAAACTTCTCTGGTTATTCGCTCAAACATTTGCTAACGCTAATAAAGGTTGAGCAAAAAACAAAACAAAAGCTAATTAACAAACATTGCACTAAGTATACATCAGTCAACATTTAATATTTAAGTTTGGAAAGAGGACAAGGCGCTCGTTAATTCTGCAGCATTAATTCCATAGAGGTTGAAGAATGCTTCAAGAAATCAGGTAAGTACTCTGAGTCAATTTGCTTATTAGTTTTTACCCAGAAAACTATATTAACCGTTATCAAAATCTATCGTTTTTAGTGACAGTAGTCTCACATTAATCTCTTGCTCCCTATTTCCCTCCACGCAAAGAAAACATCTCACAAATCAGATCACTCAAAAGTACTTCCCTCCTCTGCTTAACATGATAGTCAACAAACAGACTAAGCATACCCCCTCATACTTTCCAGCTTTCTTTCAATTCGGTTGTTAGTTTCCTGTCTATAAACTGCCCTTTGTGCTTTCATATCTTATTCACAAACTCAAGGACTCCCGAATTCCTTCAAACAAAACACCACGAATTCAATTTGCACGAAATCCTTGCCAATCCAACTTCATCAACAGACATATGATACCCTTCTCCCATCACAGTATATGCAATCTAGGGGAGTATATAACCCCCTAGTATCCAAGAGCACAACTCAACAACTACAACAACTCGGCAGGAATTATTTCACGGCACCTCCACATAACAAGTCCAAGATACAACGTTATCACTCCCAGACCTTTTCTATTCACGGTGACTATTCCCTCCCACGAAACACTCATAAATTATATACAATCCTTCCTAAATCCTTCCCGCTCCAGTATTTTTACGATCTACCACGCCAGGACCCAGAAATAACAGCATTGAAGCCACTTTTCTGCCTATTCCTCGTTTAATACAAACCAACAACCCCATCTCTATCTCAAATTTCCCGTCCTCGATACCAACCTCTCACTCTCCAGAACTCCAGCCATTCGGAGACCCATAGACGAAAAAATAAGAAGACAACACAGACAAGGACATAGTTCTTCGTTGTGGCGAACGAGGAGAGACACCGTGTGGCTATCGGAAATTCATCGCTTAAAGCATTGGTATGCTTCCACCCGACAACCTCCTTCACTGGCTCAGTACCTCCTCAAAAGACTAAAAAGATTCACCCCGTCAACCACTCATGTACCAAAAACTCCACAGCAACTCCCTGCTCTCTCCCTACCTTCACTCTCACCCCCACCTCAACCAATATCTCCACCTCTAGCCGACCCTAGCTCTCCGTTTCAACACCACAACCAACGCAAACATCCCCTGCATATCCTTCCCGCCCCTCAAGAAACAAACCTATTAACTGCCCTCCTCAGTCGCCTAAACAACAATAACTACGCACAATAGAAACAAACCTGGGTACTTCTGCCAGAAGCATGACTCCTGGCACGACATCCATTTTCATATGCGGACGCGATTCCGCATATTTTATCTATATATGGGCACGCCGTCAACCATCCACTTAGCAAATTAATACCCTCTAAGCCCCTAAATCCATTAATAATATTCAATTCTCGTTCACTCCCGAATGGAAGCTCACCGTCAAATCACTTTACCACCATCAATCACCACAAATCTCCGACGACCTCTTACCCCCATCACAACTCGTTGCCCCTCCCTCCTTCCTTCCTTGATTCCTTACTCCACACCATAATTCTCGTCACTGCAAGTCGACTCCAGCCATCTCACACCAAACCAACAAAGCTTCCACAACAAAAGACGAAGAGACCTAGTTGTACAATCAACATTTGGGAGGTTGTGCTCTGCTTTTGCTTCGTGATGAGTTCAATCCTGAGTGTTGCTTCGGTATTTGTACCCACTACGTATCACGCCACCAGCCGGGCAATGAGTGGAATTCCCCCGTCTGGCTGATGTGAAGCGGCTGTTCACTACATGACAAACTATACTCACTTTCGACCTTCAACTGGTTTCTGGGAATGTTGCTCTGCGTATTTCTAGAGTCTCGATCGAATCAGGTGTTATTTATCTGTCTCTCTGTAGGAAAACCTTCATTCTACCAGACCACAAGTCCCACAGAGCCAATTTGAAGCACATCAGCATAGAAAATATTCCTCCATATATCACATAAAAAACACCTCCATCAAAGCACATATATGGTGGCATACACCCTTCTAACATACATAGCAACTACTGAGCACAAATAATACCTCCAAAATCCTTCAAAATCCTACCCATACCCTTCCCTATGCCGTGGGAGGTTTTATGAAAGGTGGGTTGAATAACAGAGAAACCGTCCTCCTGCCCGCACCCCCATGCAATATTCCCAACACCACGCTAGTTTTTTTGGTCATCTCTCTCAGACTTTTGTTTTGACTTGGTATCCGAGCTTGACTCGCTGTCTGCCTTAGACTCGGTTGTCCATTTGATGAGCTTGAGGCTGGGGAAACCGTGTGTTGAAAAGCTGCTGACAGACTGATACCACCCGCCATGAAGCCATAACTATCCTCCTGGTGGTCAAGTTCGAATTGTAATCGAGCGCGAGCTGGAGTGGACATCGCGCGGCTAACGCTGGACGCGTGGAGAGGCTGGCTCAGGTCCTGGGATGCCTGGGAGAAATAACTTGTGTTTGAGACCATGATGACATGAGTTTGCTCTTCAATATCCTCAACTTGTGTCTCTGGAATATCGGCTGGGAAGGAGCGATGAAAGTTCTGTGTGTTCCCGAGAATAATGGAGCCTACTTGGCTGTCCTCCATGATGGCGGGTGACGCCTCGAAAGATGCAGTTTCTGATAATTCCTCGACAACGTATAAGGATTGACTTCTGCTACTCGAACTTCTTCTCAGAGATTCAATGCGAGAGCGAGAAGCTCTTTCACGTTCTTGTAGCGGCGTCGGGCTATCGTCGATTTCTTCATCCACCTGCATATCAGCTCCTCTTGTATCAGGAACACGGGGTCGCCAAGAACTGTCCAGATCACAAGTATTGTGTGATAATCGTTGACTCGAGCGTGTTTCTGCTTTCGCAGCATCTCGGGTAGGTTTTATGGCAACCATTTTCGCTAGTGTCTGGCTTGAGTGAGATCGCTGACTCCGCACCAAGGAAGAGAATCCAGTTTTCGCAACCTGCCTGGATAGAGGCGTCTGACTTTTCACTTTGAGCCTTGCCTTTTCCAGCTCCGTTTGATGTTCTATCTCTAACACCAAGTTGGCAAGCTCTTGCAGATTTGGTCGAGAGATAGCGTTGCCGCCTCCTGGGGTTCGCACCGTAGAGGGCATTTGTGAGGAGTTTTCCTCATCAAGGTCGCCTGCTGATACCATGCCAGAATCGCCCACCGGATTGAGGTTCTGTTCGGCGTTTTCACTGCCATTCTCATCAAAGATAGTTTCAAAGTCTTCCTCCAGCTCAAGCTCTTTAGAAATGATGTCATCCTGGGAATCTTCACCTTCAATCTCCAAAGGTGTGGGGAAATGACCATCATCTTCAAATTCACCATCACTGATCTCTTCCACCTCTTCATCATCTGCCGGCTCTTGGTCATTGTCGCATTCCTCATTCTCTTCGGTGTTATGGTGGCTGGGCCGCTTCATTACAACCAGACTGATTTCTTGCGCGGCAATCTGGTCTTTGTGTCTCTGTGTTTCGGTCTTAACTAGAATTGGGATGGTGCTGGGTTGTTGTGCTCCGGTCTCTTTCTGATCGTATCCAGCAGGTGGAATTTGGAAAGTGGCTTTCGTTTGTACTCGCTGGATATCTCCCCGACCATGACGGATGCTTTGCGACTTACGGTCTAATGGCGACGTGTTGTCAGGAGGAGTCGAAGGCAGCAAGCTTTGATCTGCAATAACCGGAGTCTGTGCTTTTTTTGCTCCATATGTCGCAGCCAGGCTCTGAATATTGGAATTGAGGTGCTGAGGATCCTCTTCTTCGTCCAAGAGCATAGGTTCAACTTCGTGTTCTGAAACGGGGCTTCTGGAGACTGATTTCTTCGACTTCTGGCCCTTCTTATGACGAAGGCGAGGCCCCTTATTTATCTCCTCTGGCTTCTCACTAACAAGAGAAAGCTCTCCATACCTGATAGCCATATGTTGACAGCTTTGCTTTCGTCTGTTGGGCTGTTTGACAGGCATCGACCTTCCAGTGGGCTCTCTTTCTTTTCCGCTAAAGCCGTCTGAGTAAGTAATCATCCGCTCAAGTCGAATCTGAGGGCGTGGACGCTCTGGCATACGAAAAAGTGAGATATCCACTTTGCCAAAATCCTTGGGCTTTTTGACGTTCTTGGTCATGGGGCGGTCGGGTCTTCTATCCTCCCTTTCCTCATTGTTTGAGTTTTGGGAGATGGGATCTTGTGACAGCTCCAGTGACGGAGCTTGATTGAAAATACCGTCAGCATTTGCTTTGTGCTAATGAATTTATGACCTACTATTTGCAGCTTCGATATCCGAGTTATCCAACCTTTCTGGGCCTGTAACCAGCTCACCGTGGTCAGGGAGTTGACGAGGCTGCTTCGCTCGTTTTTCCTTGGGCTTTTTGGGCTTCTTAGCTTTCTTCATAACCGCTGCACGAGTATCAGTGGTCTGATGTTTAGCTTTTGATGTCCTTTTGTCATTCAACTTCTTTAGAGCGACTTTCCGAATTTCTGCACTGTGTACTCGACGTTCCGTCCTCCTCTTTTTGACAGGCAGATGTTGGTCGGCGTCTTCCAAAGAAGTTTCTCCTCCATCGCCCAGATTTTGGTCATTGCTTGATCCGTAGATGTCCCCGGATCGAGGTCTTTTAGGACTTGAGGAGTTAGAGCGAGGGTGACTCTTATCGTGGCTGCCGCCCATGTCTAGAAGTTGGATTTCCATCTCACTCAGCGGCTCACTACGCAAAATTATACATTAGCGAGGACATCTTGCGGCAGATCCAAGAGAGAACATTCGAAATCGAAAAGCACTTGCTATTACATCAGGGCCGCAGAAAGAACGATGGAAAGTGGAGAAGATGGAACTTACTCGTCAGGGATGTGATTTCCCCCCTCGTCTTGCTGCTCGCCCTCTTCCTCCTCCAAAGGGTTCTCGTCAAGCTCCTCCTCAAGCTCTTCTTCAACCTCCTCTTCAACCTCCTCTTCAACCTCCTCTTCAACCTCCGCAACGTGCAAAACTCTAGACGGAAATAAATTCCGATCATCGCCTCTCACATGAGATGCCCATAGTCCACGCCGCAGGCAATCCTCCAAAGTCCTGCTCTCCTGAGATATGACAAGCGGCAGTCCATCTTCAGGATACTTGAAGCTACTCGTGCTAGGCTCAAGATCATACTCATTCTTCGATTTCTCTCTTTCTGTTTTGGAGTCAACATTGACGTCAAAGCCATCGCCCTCGCCAGCGAATACTGAATCTTGATGACTAGTACCACTACGCTGAGATGGCTCCGGGAGCGTAGACCTCGTCTGCGTCTTGTACGTTCTCACAGGCAAAGTCTTCTTCGGCATTGGAAAAATCGGATTTGGAAGCTGTGGCACAACAGTTGTTTCATGAGGAGGTTCTCGCCATCTGATAGCACTCGCGGCAACATTGCGAACGCGAGGAGCTGTACGTGCTTTTCGAAGCACAGTGCTTCCATCTTGTCTTGAGTAACTCCTGAGAAGAACTGTACGTGGTGTATTCCTAGCAGGCTTCAGTGTAGAAGGGGCTGGCGTGGTGGTGCTAGTTCCGACTGCGGCATTGCGAACTGGGAGTACGATTCGAGACTCGCTACATTCACCGTACTGCAAGACCTCAACTCCTGGTTGAGAATAGGGTAAAGATGCCCGTGTCTCCCCTGCAGCATTGATCTCCTCCACAGCAGGACGAGCTGGTGTATTAGTAGTATTGGTTTGTGTCGCGACTTGGTCTCGCCACGATTCCACTCGCTTGGACTTGTTTATGCTTTGCGTCTTTGCTCGCCAGAAATGGCGTTGCGGAGTATATCTGGACAAGTCTTGCATCATAGCCAGTGGTATGTGTTTCTTGAGGTCAGGTTTGCGCTCTGTACAGTGCTGAGGACTTGTAGCCTCGGAAGCCATGGTGGCTTGAGGTGCTTGTGGGGGAGATGGTGATCATCTGAGATTATATTGAAGGAGAGAGGTGTTGTATTCTTTCCTGTGGGTGAGACGATGAAATGGGATGATGGTATAAGAAGAAAGGAATCATGCATCCGCTTCAGAGAAGTGTACCAGGCTGCCTTCACATTCCACAGTCAAGAGAGGAAGGAACGAAGGGAAAAGAACCCCGGCACGTGACATCCACTCCACTCCAAATCAAGAACGACCACCTTTATCCATGCTCACCCAAACAGCAGGCGGGCAACTCATCAGACCCACAGGATTTTTGAGTCTGGACATTGAAATTAAAAGGCTGACTATCAAACATGAACCAAACTAGAGGGATTTACTACCAAACAATGGGCAAATTTTTGTTTTGGGGGGATGATAGGGGGAAGCTGCATGTAACCGAACACAACACAGCGTCGGGGTATCCAGCAAAAGACTCGAACACAGAGCCAAAGCACACTGTATATGCATATAGCCCCCAGCCTTACGCACTCATGAACAAACGCCAGAAACCGCAGTCAAAGAGAAGAAATGGAATTTCCCGGTCTAGTTTACTATACCATGACCCCTCAGAATGCATTAAAAGCATATTGCACAGCAGCGCTAGAACACAGATTAGCGGAGTTCTCCATCGTATCGATAAATATAGGAAACATACCCGAGAACCAACGTAGCACTAATACCAAGCAATGCCCGAGTCTTGATGCGCTCCTTCTTGAGTTCTGCAACCTCCGTCTTGGCCTTCTTTGCAGGGGCTTGAGCAACGACTTCGCTTCCCTCTTCATTTTCTTCATCGTCTGCCTCCTCAACCTTACGCTTGCTTCTTCGCGGTAGAGCCGCCGCTTCTTCCTTTTGGCCCTGTACGGCTGCCTCAACCATTTCCTTTGCCTTGGCGATCATCGCCTCCGTGTCTTCTGGCAGGGGTAGCTCAGCGTAACCAATTGGCATTTCGACCTCGACATGGGTGTGCGTGATCTCCGAGTCGCCTTTGACCTCGACATCAGTGTCCACATGAACGCGAACCTTAGGCTCCTCTTCTATTGTCTCCTCCTTTGCCTTGACAGACTTAATCTCGGCCTCCGCTTCAGCGTCATCCTCAGCCTCGCCATTGATCTCAGCAGCTGCTGCCTTTAGTGACTTATTGAGATTCTCGCTAGCAGTCTGCACAGAAGGCTCAACAGATTCTGACTTGACAGACTCCGACGTAGCCCGGGTCTTTCTTATCCTCGTCGAACCAGCTGTCTTCTTTGGTGATGCGATCTTGCTTGGCGAAGCTGCTCTGCGAGGACGACCACGGCTTGGAGTTGGCGCAGTCAGAGTATCTTGTGGCATCAAGAAGCTGGGAGGTGGGGAGATTGTCTTGGGGGTGGCATCCTTGGTTGGATTGGTCTCAATGGGGGTATTGTCCAAAAGCGCCTTGATCCAAGGAGTGATCTGGTATTCTTCGGCGAGTTCGAGAGCGTGGTGAGGTGGGATCCAAACGTTGCCAGCTGTCTCGTCCGTGCTCGTACTCTCCAAACTCTTAATGTATTTTCTCTCCTGTTCCTCCTCTGCAACCTCGGCGTATGGGAAAGTCGCTTTGAACATGCCTGTGGCGCTGATATAACCATCGTGGCTTCGTCGCATCAGGAAGTATGAAGCTGGAGAAGGCTTGAAGATGCCCGATACAATGCCCTTGGGGAGAGGTGCTCGTAGATGCGCATAATCGAAAGTCCCCAAGTTCTTTGGCTTCGTCGAATTAGAAGTCCCAACCTGACCAGCCTTCACAGTAAGATCAGTCTGACCAAGCCGGCGGCGCGAAACGAGGACTGAATCTGTGTCGTGTCAATTTCTGAAGCCATTGTCGCAAACGTCGCGTCTTACATTCAGGGACAGCATCAGTCATAAGGGGATTAACCCGGTCTGGAAGTTGACGAGAAGGCGCCATTGAGCCTGTGTATTACAAGTATGTAGGGAGAATATGCTGAAGTCGATGATATTGTGGAGTCCCGACGACGCCGCGGAAGATCTCGAGAAGGAATACGTGGAGCGCGCTTTTTCGCAACACGAAGTCAGCAATGAGATCTCAAACGCGCGACTGGCGCTTTCACCACTCTGGCAGGAATGGCTTTGCGACTTACCTGATAAAGCTCGCGGGCCTCGCGATGTAGAGTTGCAACTGCTGTAGGGCTCGAAGCCGGTGTCGTCCGTCCAGCGACCTCGCGCAAAGTGGTATCAAAGGCCCGTTGATGATTGGAGGAGCGGAAAGCTTGTGGCGCCAATCGCGGAGGATCAAAGGAGTGGAAGGGCCAAATGGACGCGGCGATAAGAGTTGCAACCCGCAATCGCGCAGGATTAATGCGATGCGATAATGAAAATCAGGGAAGGACGGGGAGGAGGGGATGATGGGCGAAGTATATCCCTGAAGAAGATATCAGAGAGGAGGAGGAGCAGCGGAGTTCGTCCTGTTCGAACCACGAGGCTGGCTGGGCTGCTGGCTGCTGGCTACTGGCTACTGGGTGGCTGGGGTAATTAATTAGAGCGGGAGACGACGAGCCTTTCCGAATTGGGAGGGAGCCAGTACTGTATGTAGAGTACGGAGAGGGAAGGAAGGCCAAGCTAAAGGGGAAGGGGAAGGAAGGAAGGAAGGACCTCTGCGTTGGCTTCGCTCGCTCGTAAAGCCCGAAAAGCTCTCAAGCAGCAGAGGAACGAACTTGGAGAAAGGGACCAACTGAAGGGGAATAATACCGGTAGAAATGCCTCTGATATTTGCGATTTCGAGTTTCTGTCCAACGCTCTTCTTCTTTTTCATCTTGTGTCCTGCTCCTCCGCTCCTCCGCTCCTGGTTGCAATAGAAACAGCAACCCGTGTTGATCACGTGACTCGATGTCTCCCGTACCGTTCGATATTGACCTCGCCGCCAGACCCCTTTTGGCCTCTTCTGGCTTGAATTCCTTGAATGATACACATTCTGCCCATGCCATAACAATAGAGGAAGTGTTCCTGAAATTTCCCGGCTTCATCCCACCAAGTCGCTCCTACAATGCAAATGTCTGACCCTTTCCCCTTGCCATCGCTCGAAAAGGCGGTGGAGCTGCTGCCGTGCATGACAGGGAAGTCGCCTCTGAGGCAAAACACCCCACTACAAAGATCCAACATATGAGGTCCAGCCCACCACCAGCCCAAGCCCAGTCTTGATTCACCATTTCCACGTCACAACATCAGAATCCCGAAGAGGAGACGGAAGGCTTCATTTTAACTAAAGAACACATCATCTACCTACAACACTATCACCAGCACACCAACCAACTCCGCAATCATGGCATCTGCGAGTCATGACCAAGATCTCCTCCCAGACCAGACTGAGGGGTTCAAGGTGGGAGAGAAGAAGACTATGGATGAATATAGCAAGCTTGGTACGTGTGCAGCTTTTTTACATTTGCAGCTTGGTATTCTGTCTTGAAATGACTTCACCTTTATCTCGAACATCTTCTTTCGTTTTGTACTTGTCATTTGCTTCTATGGTCTACTCGAACTATCCCGTTGCTGCCGCTTCGAGGCCTGGAGCGTTCATCACCATCACGTGGAATGGCTCCACTTCCATTTCAGAGGTGCCACTGTTTATTGGATTTAAAAGTCACGTCATGATGCTAGAAGAATTCCCTAGACATTGATCAGAAGTCTGGTTCTGGGGTTCTGTCCTGCAAGCATGATTTTGGCCAACAGACTTTTGTCGCCTGAAACACGCACATGTAGCTTCAAAAGTCAAAGGCATCATGTTTTTTCCATGTCATACATTTTGATAAGCGTTTGAGTATGGATGCTTCCTAGGAGATTCTGTTCTAGAGCCTCAATCTTTCTTTGGGCTGCGTACATTCGTACTTGAAGTTGTGTCGGGCAGTTTCGTATGTCGCTTGAAACCAGGTTTCTATTTTGCCTCTGGCTCTCACACTCAAGAGAATCCCTCCTCTTCATATTAACCCCCAACTAACCCCTCCCAGACGCCGACGATGAAGCCATGCAACGCTACAAGCAATCCCTCGGCCTCGGCGGCGGCGGTAAAGACCTTTCCGATCCCAATGATCCCCGCCACTGCATCATCCTCTCCCTCTCCATGGAGTCCCAAGGCCAAGCCCCTGTCACCATCGACCTGTCCACCAAAGACGCAGAGAAGACCCTCAAGGAGATGCCCTTCAAGATCAAGGAGGGCGCCAAGTTCCACATGACTGCGAAGTTCAAAGTGCAACATGAGATTCTTTCGGGTCTGCATTATGTGCAGATTGTCAAGCGGAAGGGTATCAGGGTTAGCAAGGACCAGGAGATGATTGTGAGTGTCCATCCTTTCCTTTCCTCCCCCTCTTCCTATTTCTCTTAGCCTGTCACTTCCTACGAGGGATTTATTACTAATACAAAAACAGGGTTCCTACGCTCCCAACACAGACAAGGTCCCAGTCCACTCCAAAACCTGTAGGTCACATCCCACCCCTCTGCAACTCCAGATATCACATCCCTAACAAAATCTCCCACAGTCGCCGAAGAAGAAGCCCCCTCCGGCATGCTCGCCCGTGGTCATTACACGGCAATCAGCACATTCGTAGACGACGACAAGAAGAAGCATCTGGAGTTCGAGTGGGCATTCGACATTGCCAAGGACTGGTAGACACTCACTCGCTACTGGACTCAAAAGTTGGTGCGGCATTTCCCCATTTTGCTTAGGAAGTAGATAGATAGAATCTTTCTTTCGTTTGGAGTGGTTGGATGGAGGGGGGAGGTGTATGTAGCAGGAGAGAAAAAAATTGCAGGGTTTTGCGGACGTATGGAGGATGCATGGAAACGTACATGGGGAAAATGAATATATGACATCACGGAGCCCTTTTGCTTCCACAACAACTGCAATTCCTCTACCCTACCCTCTCTCTCTCAATCTATCCATCTCCACTCCCATACATTCGCCGAAAAGAACATACCTACAGCAATGCTTCAATTTCCCAGAAGCTCAGTGTTTACGGGGTCACGAAAGATTTTATGTGAAGCTCGAGGGCTCATGCAAACCCACGTATTACTCCACGCACTTCAGAGATCTCTCTCGTGTGATGTGATGGTCATTCTGCAGTGACATGGCTGGCAGAGACATACATATTACATTTCTATCTATTTCTTTTATATCCAGTATCTAATAACAATCACCATACAAAAACCTCACACCACATTAATAACTTGCAAACACGAGTCCATCAATTCCACCCCATTCCATACAGTACCACCGAAGACAATTCCCAGTTGTCGAGAAAGATACAGCCATGCATAAGTACGAGAATCTTCGTCCCCGCAGGAAACCAAGATCTAAGAATTGGAACGGATTATCTTCCTAACGGTGGAGATCATAAGGAATCTTTTTGTCCGGAGATATAATAATATTTATCACTGTATTTGTTCAGAATTCTAGACTGCTGATCTACAAATTTCCAGAACTGCCTCACGAGAATGGAGAATTGCGCTCTAAGCCTTGCTGCTGAGGAGGAGAGATATAAGGAAAGTCATGACAACAACACGCTACTTGAAAATGGTGAGCTCGGGATGATGGGCCGTCAACCACCACTTGAGATATGCTTTATGACGACCATAGGCTATTAAATGTAATTTACAAGTAGAGATGGTTGACAGACCATTCTCACGCCAATATGGGGGCATTCGAAGACTCATTGTCGTAGACCCAGTATCTCTTCTGATGGAAATAGTATTCCTTGGCAATTGTTTAACTTGAATACTACAGTTTCGAGGGAGGAGATGTTTTTATAGATCAGTGGATATGCGTAATCCGCTTGGACTCAACCCGACGATGCAATTTTACTCGTCTCCCCGTGTGTCATAGTAAATCGTCATATATTTATCCTTCTGTCTAAAAGGTCTACCTACAGTCCTATTCACCTTACCAAGTCACAGGAGGTAATCATCACTCAGCTTATCCAACATCTCCCCATTTCACGTTTTGGAGCAAAGATATATAAACCTCCTCCATGTCAGCATTCAGAGGAGAGTACTCCACCTTCAACGAAGATAAAATGGCACCAGAGGGAAAGGGAAGATCGTCTATTCTCTTCTAGCGGCTACACAATACGAGTTATTTTCCTGTTACTGTTCTGATGTGGTGTGCGAGATTCTCAAGCGCTAGTGTTGAGATAAAAAAGTGAAGAGTTCAAACGTTGCGAGGAGATACGAGGAGATTCATGACAGCGAATGTTTCCTTGACAATGAGCTACCTTAGTCTGAAAATCCTATAAATTTTATTGAGAATCTACATCATCAACGTCATAGTTAAATCTTGTAACATGATAAACGATTTTCTATGCCCCTAGCCCAGAATGAAAAGTTTGTCTACAAGCTTTGTTAATAAAGATCCCCTCCATCTCTATCACCCCTCGTGTGCTGTACTACGGTGTCAATCTAATGGCCTTGCTCTTTCTTACTACAGATGCTGGGATTATTCATGCTCAGCAGATTAGGTGTACTTATGTGAGGTTGAGGCATGTGATGTGTTTGAAGAATGAACGTGCATGGTTTACTCAACTCACTACCCTCATATGAGCACTACGCAGTTAGCGCTAAGATGACGAACCATTACACCTATGTAGCCAGAGTGAGGGGGTAGTGAGGCGAACTGGTCTTCCCTCCTAACAATCAGCTTCTGTATCAATTCAAGTATCACCAGTGATCCTTCATTACCTCTCCAGTATTCTATCGTGCTATAGTCACCTCAGCATGCTAGTGATCATTACAATAGGACGCAGTTTGAACCCGGTAATAGCATCAATACATATCAATTGTCCTCTAGAACGGCATTAGCGACGTAGCGTCCATGAACTTAACCATTCACCCTGGCTAGGCCAGATTGAATTGATGAACCATTAAGTGATTTTGCGTAAGGTTATATAGAAATGAAGGTGAAAATAGCTACTTGAAGACTTAAACCTGAATTGTTTTCCCCCCGTGCGCAATTGGGGAGCTGGAGTAATTGGATAAAACTATACTAAGGGGCCCCGTCAGAGCTGTGCAGCAGTCAATCTTGCGACTACTTGGGTGATTTACCTCTTTCTTTTGAAGAACTCCTATGTCCCAATATTTACTCGCGACAGGATAAATATGAATCCAAGAAAGAGGAGGATAAGTTATATGTACCATTTTTCGGCCACGTCGGGAGAATTCAGCACTTAACACCATAGCTGCAGAGCAATGGGACACTAGGCTGAAAATTTTGTTATCATATTGTTGCTTTCTAGATAGGATGTGATGCTATTAATGTACATCTGAGTATTGGAGTAAGACTCCCACGCTCTATCAATCACTACTGGAACTGTCCACAGCCAGCTTCAAACCTTGCTCGCTCTCTAAAATGTAAACAAATAATAGACGTCAATGACAACAATCCACCATTCGACAGCATTACAGCAGCGAAAGTTTTCGGAAAATCACAGAAAATAACAACAAGTACCTCGATATGGTGAGTTCGAAGTCACAAGCAACCATCTAAGTGATTAATTTCGATTTCTCTACAAGTGAGGAGGACAGGCTGGGCACAACCTCCCAAGCGTATTGCAGATCTGGAATGGTACGCGCAAATAAGCATACTCCACTGCAATCCCGTAAAAATTTATAGATAAGCTTCTGGGACATAAATAATCGGCAAATTGCTAGAACGTAGTGTAGAATACCTTTACTCGACAATTTCAAACGTTTCAAGAAATCGATTCCTACTGAGGTGAAAAACAAGAACAACGAGCAGCAAATCAAATCTCTGCTGCAAGACAGCACAAGAGAGCTCTATTATTGCTGAGAAAAAGCAGAAACATGGCGGTTGTCGAACCCAATGATTTTACCTGAGTTCAGCCTCGTGGCGCTGTTGCCTAACAGCTGATCCAGCATATAAAAAGGAATACATAAGCTACAGGATAAGTCACTGGCCCCTCATGAACAACAAGATCCAAAGACTGATCTCGAGAAATGTCGTCCAACCCAGTAGTTCCCAGAGCTAATGCTACCAGTTACTCTTATGATCAACTACCGAATACCAACTTTATCCGACTTCTGACATTTGAGCCATCTTCCGGACAAAGTATCTCTCTCAGCCTGACCACGCACGTTCTCGAACTAGCACCTGAATTCGACTGTTTGTCTTATACATGGGGAAATCCAACATCGGCCTACTCGGAAGCGGCTGCCATTTCTAACATCTTGTATCAGAGTACTGGAGAGATTCGCCTTGACGGATGCGAGTTCTCAGTGCAGTACAATCTCTACGACGCGCTAGAGATGTTGTCGAACCTATCTTCTAGTGAGCGATCCCGATATGTTTGGATTGATGCCATATGTATAAACCAGCAATCTCTCGAAGAACGAGCTGCTCAGGTCGCGATCATGGATAAGATTTACAGCAAAGCGAGAAGAGTCATTGCCTGGTTGGGACAAGAGAATGAGTTCACCGAAGATGCGATTTCGTTGCTCAGGATCGTAGGTGGAATACCGGAAGAACAATATATGCATGTACGGGTTCAGCATTGGCAAAACCATGATCTGGAATTCCTTCAGATGGGAGTGTCCCCGCCACCAACATTCAACCAATGGCTTGGACTTATCGCGCTCTTTAACTTACCTTACATGAGGCGAGTTTGGATCGTCCAAGAGGTTCTTGTCGCCCGCGATGTCATGGTCGTATGGGGTAGCGAAAAATTTCCATGGACACTGATTGCCAAAGTCATGTCATTCTTCGTGAGAACTGGATGGCATTTCTACATTACCACCCTCCATTTCAAGTCGCTGCCAGTAGTCGTGGAGAGCGCTGGCGTTTACACTCAAATGCTTCGAGAGAAATCGCTTGATATCAATCTTGTTCTGGAACAAATCCGCCGAGAAGTTGTCAGAGATGGAGCACCATCAGCTCTACCAAAGCTTGTATCCATGTTCCGTGACTCAAAGGCTTCGGACCCCAGAGATAAGATATATGCACTACTGAACCTTGCAAACAAAGAGAGTCCACCGTTTCGGAAGTATCCTGAAGCTCTTGTTGCCGACTACACAATATCGACAAAAGAACTGTTTATCAAGGTCACTCGAATATTCCTGAAAGCGTACCCCAACCTGCGACATCTCTTTTTGGTAGAAGATGCAGCCCTTCGACAGATACATGACCTTCCATCGTGGGTGCCAGATTACACTGTGCCACTGCGACCAATTTCGCTATCTCATCGGGGCTATTTCAAATACAACGCTAGCAAAGGAATAGAAAAGTTGGACGAGCAGGGGGGTCTGATGTCAGATAGTTTTGCCGTTGCCGGGTTTTGCTTTTCAGAGATCACGACACTAGTTGGCCGCTTCCGTGATGACGATCCTTGGACGAACTCACCAGAGTCTAACCAACATTGGGTCAAGATCTTTCAGTTGGCGATAGCTATCACTGATAAGCAACTGAAAACATCAGATCCGTACGCTAAAAACGCATTTTTCTGTCTTAGGTACTTTCTAACGATCGCAGGTCCGTTGGCCGGGCCGAAGTGTTGTGGAGGACCCTTTGTGGGAACAACATCAACGCGCAGTATCCGGCCCCGAAGTCGACAAATTCAATATTCTTCAAGTGGTAGTGTATCTGCGTTGTAGCAAAACAATTTGTTTGGGAAGAGAATCTCGATCCTATGAACACGGTTACGAGCATCAGAGGAAAGAAGGAGTGGGAAGAACTCCTTGAACTAATCCAACGTTTGCTTAAACTGGAGCCCGCCGGCTCGGAGTTCCAGCTACCAGCATTTGAGACGCTGTTGGGGGATATGATATTGAGTACCAATTATTGGAGAGATCTTGACCGGTTCAAACCCGTATACATGGACTGGTGGTCATCTGTCATGGCTCATCATAATGGCACGAGGCGTCACTTCCAAGATAGCACTCATCGATTCGGGATGGGACCGGGTTCGATGGAGATTGGGGATGAAATATGGATTATAGGCGGATGCCCAACTCCTTGCTTCTTGCGTCCTGCCACCAAAGGAAAGTATCGATTGATTGGAGAGGCTTATATTTATGGCATAATGGATGGTGAGCTTGCGGATCATGGCGATCTTGGGAAAATTAAGCAGATCTTGCTCATATGATGCGAAAGTCGTCGCTCTGTCAGCACTCCCTAGGTAAGTTCTATTTCAATTTCATTGCTCCAAGCCCAGATCACAATTATTTCGATTTCATGATATTAAGTTCTGTGGCTGAACAAAATGAAAGTGAAAGACTGAAAATTTTATGTCGAAATCGCCTCACCTTTCAGACACAGTGACGTGTTTGATAATCACCTCCTTGAAATCGAATAATGAGAGATCCGAACTTCTATAATTAATAGAACTCGATCTACTGTGCGGATTTAAGCACTGTTTCTGTTATTGTGTCGGCTACTTCTACCAATATTCCATCGCAGGATCTAGAATATTAGGTTCTCTTGAATCAATCTTTGCAGTGGCTTTCGAAGTGTCGCCAAGTTGATTTGTCTTATTGATGACGAGTGGTGGTGAGGTTTTGTCCTTCCTAGGAGGGATCGAGGCTTGCCACCAAATAAAACGCTAGTGTCGAGGAGGGATGTTGCTCCTTGAGGGAAAAGGAAGTGTGTGTTTTTAAAATTTGTCTTCTTTTAGTAGTTATCGACGAGATTGCACATCTAGGTGTGATATGAATTAATTGGAGACCGTGCTTCGTTGATGCATAATTATAAGACGATTAATATAGAGAGGCATATGTTATACTGTCTGACTCTAGCTGCCTAGCTATCATGGGCTTGCGATCTCCAAAGCTGCCAACGGTGCTCTGTTTGCTTGACAACTTGCGGAGGTCACTCAGTGACTCAGGCGAGGCATGATACGAGGAGAACACCACTCAAAAATGCGAGAACTCTCTCACTTCTTCGCACCACTGAATCCAAAACAGAACAACTCGAGAGAAGCATACTCGATTGGTTTTCTCTCTGCTTCTAGATATCGTATCCTCCACCACCAATACCCATGTTAATACAATGATATTAATAATGAGTGAACGAAACCACTGCACTGTTGAAATTAAGGAGAAACGCAAAGATGATATTAAATAAATCCTCAAAAGGTCGCTATGCTGAACTCTACGTTAAATGCAATCTGTAATAATGCTCTAGCATCGCTGCCTTGTCCGTTTTTTGCCTATTCACCTTGCTTCCGTGCTCTTGTGCTATTAATATAGTCGTTAGATAAAGGTAGAAGCTTAACGCTTCTTAATGCCGCACTTTGCAAGGCACTCTTCGACACCTTTTGCGATGCTAGATGGGATAGTAACCTTGAACTTATTAATATTAGCGCTATTGTAACAGCCTCTGACGAAGGGACACGCGTAGGCGTGTTCGTACAAAAATGTCTATATTACGAGAATCTAAAAACTAAAGAAGATAGCAGAGCTCGAGAGAGCCGGATACTAAATACAGGAATGAATAAAAACTTAGTCCCATTGCTTAAGTCAGATAACGCGGCCGCATCGGGGATGATCCTCGCACGTGATCGCTGCAGTGACTGAGAACTGTCACAATTAGTAAGTTAAAGGAAGAGTGACCCGCGGCCTTCCTAGAGGCTAAGGGAATATAGAATTTGCATTGATGCAAAGGCGGGAAGATATAATAGTAGGAGATATGCCTCTCGGTTATATAAAGCTAAGTATAGTGAGAAGCTTAGAGAGAAAAGAAACAAAAGCTAGTTTTAGATTAGGCAAGGTAAATATTTGGGATCGCTAGCTAGCGAACGAGGGGCCTTTTCGGGCCCCTCGTTAAAAGTTAATAGTTTCTAGTAAGCGTGTGAATGGGGGGGTGAGCACGCCTGAGCACACCTGAGCCGAGCCTGAGCAAAGGCGGCGCTGCTCACATGAGACATACGGTTAGAAAGAACAAACATTCCCGTGGTATAACAGCAAATATCTTATCAACAACTTCCCCAGAAGAAAAAATCAGCATTCTATAGCTTCACAAACCATCCTCGAGATCTCTGGAAAATTGCCATGCTAGAACCCGAAGTTTTGTCAGCTCTTTCAAGCAGAGACGGGATATGACTCCAATTTGTTGAGAAGCGAAATTTTTGTTGAGTTTTACTGAGAGTTTCAGTAAACACATGTGTGTTTATATCCTATCGTCTGATAGAATTCACTTGGGCAGCGAACCAACTGTCCGAGACTCATTGGTAAGTGCGTGAGTCCTTAGAGCGTGTTCACTGCGTCCAATTTCGGCATTAAGATTATGTTCTAAACAAGAGGGAAAGCGATACTCCAGCATCGAACACTTCGACAATTTCATTTCCACCCAAAGACTTTTTCAGTCTGTTCGGACTTAAGAACAACTCGAGGCCAGGGGACTAGACAACGATCAGACAAGAAGCAGGCAACGATCTGACGAGGAGCAAGCCAAGTTGACATAGGGAGATGGAGAATCCCTCATATCTGACATGCGTAAGAAGACTCTACTCTACTCTACTGGAAAGATTGATGACAATCCCATTCCACGCAAGGAGGCTAATCTCTCGTTCTTCCTAGAAAGAGAAATAAGGCAGTGAAGGTAGAGGGAATGACAGCAAGCCTATTGCTGACGACATCAAAAAACTTGAATAATATATAGGGAAAACAAGGAATACAAGGAAAACACATTGAATTCAAGGGGATCTACTACCTCCATATGCCTAGCCTACTACTAGGGATCGAGTCTCGTAAACCTCGCTGAATGCTTTGACTGTCTCGGAACTCGCTCAATGCTCAAGATTAACCTCAGCTGTGGAATTGCTGGCTTGGTATTGGAACCCACCTGATGCCTTTTGTACAGTACCTGGGTGGAACTCACATAATGGGGCCATTGGTTATGGAAGCTGCAGAAGAGGGACAAGATGCGCTCACGTTTGATACTTCGACTGATTGCAAATCATCCATCTTGTGGGTATTCTTTCGTTCTATCCGTTGTCTCATGCCCATGACAGAGTCTTCCTTGTAATACAAATCCTCTGGTCCGGCTCGAAGCTGTCAGTGTGCAAGCCTCCGTTCATCCCGTAAGACTCGTTCTCGTGTTTCTCATAACATAACATACATCATGCTCGTCGGCCCGGCCGGTACCATCACAAGAAGTAATCTGGCAATTGGCTCCCATCAGCGATCTTATCCTGATTCAGCTGATCTTTATGCAAATCATTCTCCGGAGCCGCAGCAAAAACATTGAAGAATCTCTCTCCTGTATCGCTGACTTCCAATACACTCGCCATATTACCACACCTGTAGCAGTAATTCGGCGCGCTCCAGACGGTACTCAGACGATCATCGTATAGGACTTGGTAGCCTTCTTGGCAGAGCTGATGCGCGCGGAGGATATGCGACATGTTGTTTACTTCGAGAAACTTCTTGACGACTTGTGCGCCGAAGGTATAACCTGCTCCACGGGGAGAGAGGGAGAATTCGTCGCGCTCGGGATCGGGATCTGACCAAACAAGGTCGGCCATGGGTCCTTCGTGGGGGATTTCACGGAAGCGGTCGATGATTTTGATTTGGTCTATTGAGTGGATTGAGGGGGAGAGGCCTAGCAGATGTCAATTAGCACCAAGTCCAACATCTGGAGGCGCAAGAAAAACATACCTCCATGTACGCAGAATATCTGGTCGTTGATGACAACACTGAGGGTAAGGAAATCAAACATGTCTGTAAAGTAGTGCCAAACATTGGCGTTTCCGTATTTCCTCGAGCACTCGGTGTAGAACCCATATGACTGTGTAACTCCTCTCGATTCATGGTTGCCCCGAATCAAATGCACGCGGTGTGGGTATCGTAGCTTCAGACAAACAAGAAGGGAAATCGTCTCTACGCTGAACATGCCTCTATCAACATAGTCGCCTGGAAGAGTCAGCTTGCTTCAGCAGACCTAGACATATTATACATACCAAGAAATAAGTAATTCGTATCTGGGCACCATCCTCCGATCTTGAAGATCTCTATCAAGTCGTAGAATTGACCGTGGATATCCCCCACCACCGTAACAGGAGCTTGAACGTGCACCACATTACTCTCCTGCATCAACAGTTCCTTGGTCTTCGCACATATTGCCTCGATGACGGATTCGGCTAGGAGGTTCTTTTTATAGAGGCTCTCTATACATTGATCAAGATCGACCGAAGCTGGGGAAGGTCAGTTTCGAGCGTTCCAAAGACACGAGACATTCCTAACTCACAAGGCAGGCCAGGCATATTGCAAGCTCCGAGATGGATGGTTTCAAGGGATATTCGCAAATGTTATGACAACAAATGGCCAGGGATTATGGAGGGTGATAGCCGCCACGAAGCTCTCGTGTTGACTGGGGTGGGAGCTTGAACTTGAGCTGGAGGGGGCAGATTCTGGCTGTAAAGAGTGCTGGCGCAACAACATGGTCGCTTCAACAACAGGCCTCAGGTCATGCTACAAGTGACAGAGTTTGGGGATTATGTTCTGGGTCAGCGGCAGCCTCTGACGCGCATTGTAAAGAAAGGTCGAGGGTCGATTATTCAGAATTCATAGAGGCGTTGGATTTGAATTGATGGCTGTAGGTGCCGGGTGCAATTTCCTCCAAGCTGCCGTAGCTAGCACGCCTCGCTTCCCGGAGCGTATCAACCTTTTTTCCGAGCCGTTAATGAATGAGTTTGCTCTCACGTTATCTGAACTCACCCTCACACTCACTCACCTTCAAAATCCTGGACGACGCTTTTCCATTCCATCCTCTCCTTCATCTGTACTTCTACTATTGTTGCATCGTCTGCATTTTAAAGCTCTTCTCCTACACTGTGTCTGTTGTTTGATCGCTATGCTTGTTTTGTCTTTCTGCTGAGTTTGGGGCCCATACGTCGTCATACTGGACTAGAGGCGCTGGTGAACGAACGGGATGATACATGCCAATTCTGTCGCACAGCCGCTTCATCCCCTTTCAGTGTTTCTCAAATTTCGCTTTGACGACATTTGAAAGCCATTCTTCGATTTTCACATTCTGTTGGCGCTACCTCTAATCCAGGTCGTCTACCATAGGCTTTGGCAACACGTCCTTTCTATGACTTCCTGATACGTCGGCCGATCACGACTGACTATGGCGACAACTCCATGGCATCAAGGTGGCCAGCCTTTACATCAAAGCAATGGTTACTACCAGCAGCCTACCCAGCAACCAGTTCACCCGCCAATACAACAGCCTGTCCAGCGGAGGAAAACAAATCCCCCTCCAGTCTGCTTCAACTGTGGTGTCGAGGGCCACTTTCTCGTCGCTTGCCCTGAGGCTACCCGGAATACTCCTGGGTAAGTCGTTCTGTCCAAGATGCTCGATTGACTTTCACTTTCACTTTCACTTTCACTTCCATAATGCATTTGGTGGGATGGGACGAACCGCATCTGGCCTTAGCCTGTCGGCTACAGTCCACTCCACGTGCTTTGAAGCGACAGTTCAGGTTGCCTTTCATCTTCGAAGTCTCATTCTCATTCTCATGTTCGAACCAACGTCGATCTTGACGCAAGTCCTCGTAACACCTACATCACTTGCACAAATCATATTCGCCATGGTACTGTTTAGGGGACGCTTCGCTAATAATCGTAGGGGTTTTAATCCAACACCAAGACCACATCAGCAGGTCCCTGGTCCCAATTACCCTCCGCAAGCTCCACCAATTCAGCATCCTCCGTACCAACCTACTCCTCAGTATGGTAATGCAGGGCAGCAATACCCGTACAATCAGGTGCAGCCGCAACAACCATCTCAACCGCTGCAGCCCTATGGTCAACCTCAGCAGTTTGGTCAACCTCAGCAATATGGCCAGCCTGGATATCAACCTAGTTTCCAACCACCCACGTACAGTCAATATCCTCCCAATGGTCCACCTCAATTTAGCACGCCGGTCTACCAAGGGCCCCCTCAACAATTCGCCCCTCCAGCTCCCGTGCCTTACCAGCAACCATCAAACCCCTACCCGCCGCAAAACTCTAGCTATGGAGGAGCTTATCAGGTAACGCCCGTACCATATCAAACGCCGCAGCAGCATCACAATCAATGGAACAACACGCCACCTGCAACAAGGCCTCAGTACCCACAGCAGCAGCGCCGCAGTTCTAGTCAGCGAGGCCACTCTGGAACCCCTTGCAATCAGATGCAGAGACAACGCTCACGGTCTCAGCAGGTACATCACAGCTCCGAGTCCGTTCATCCTACACCACAGACCCCTGCTTCAATTCATGGCAGTGCCAACCAATCCTCCCGTCGAGGCTCGCTCATCCCCCCAAATGCCAAGCCTGAGAATGAATCAGAAGTCTCGAGCCGAGCTAGCACACCCTACGGCCGCTATGGGTCTGGCGATGACAGGCCACTGGATAACTTCAATCCCAATCCAGCTTCTTCAGCGAGCCATAATTACGACATGGATAAAGCTGAAGATGGCGAAGTAGGAGAGGCTGATGAAGAGGCGCTGTTTAACTGGGAATTCAAGCAAATTTTCAAGGAACCTGCTAGAGATGAGACAGTTGCACTTGCACAACCATTGTCTGCCAACTTCAAATCCACCCCAGTGCCCCTTGTCCAAGCATGGAGTATGGACGTGCCATCAATCTCAAGATATGCCAGAAAGGAAAATCTGAAAGAGTTTGTCCGTCCTATCCGAGAATTGCCACAGTGGTCCTATCTGCAAGAAGATCCGGCTTTCTCGAGTACAAATCTAGACGGGCCCTCTATCTCTTTTGAAGACCTTCCATTCTGGATTACTGTCCACCACCAAGAGATGGATATGCAAGTAAACGAAGAGCAAGTGGACGGATCGCTAGAGGACACACTTGATGAGCCGACGGAACTCTCCCGAAAACGCGGACGCCCAGACGAAGCTGAATCCAGTGGGACGTATCAAGGCCAAGGCAATGGCGAAGTCGTCATCGAGGGTTCTAATGATCACGACGATGGAAGCCCGCACGCCAAACGCTTCAAGACGGTGGCTGAAAAATATGAGGATGAGACGATGCAGACCCCATCTGCGCGGACACCAGTCATTGGTTATAGATCTGGGACACCATGTGTCGAGACGCAAGGCGATGCTTGGGCTCCGGAACCGGGTGAAACTGCTAGTACGCCTCAAGACCCGACAGAAGCACTGTTGGCTTCGCTGGGAGTGACTGGCTCGCCCAAACCGGTCAAGAAAGAGCCAATTCCAGCTTATATGAACAATTTGGAAGAGCAACCACGTCGTCCATCTTCTCAACCACTTATTGATGCCCAACAGACTCCTCGCCCATCTCCATCGTCTCAGCCTGTCGGCGGGCCTCCGATCAACAACCATCTCCCGCCTGATGTTCAGCATGGCCGTCCAACGAGCGGCGACAGTGGTCCGCCTGTGAACACTCAAAATGGTCCTCCCATGCATCCTCAGAATGGGTCTGATATCAACATGAGCAACCAACAAGGCCCACTAGTGAATCATCAGAATGGTCCTCAGATGGACATAAACAATCAGCAAGGACCGCCGATGGATAACCACGCTCCACAATACGGTCCCCCTACCAACGCTCCATACGTTCATGGACAGCCCACAGCTCCGGCATACGGCCATGCGCCAGCAGGAAACTTCCCACAAGGCCATCAACCGTACGGTCCACCGGCAAATGTCTCTTACCAAAATGGCCCGCCACAAAGTTATGGACCACCAGCAAATGCACCCTATGTCAATGGACCGCCTGTACAAAATAACTATGGTCCACCCCAGCAAAGTCAGCCTCATTGGGCACCACCCCAGCACCAGCCCTTCTACCATGGCCAGCCCAATGCTCCACAAGGTTATGCTTCATATCCCCAACAACATAATGCCCAGTACGGAAACCCGCAATACGCTCCCGTTACAAACGCACCTTATCAAAACCCAACCGGTCCACAGTATGGCCCTCAAAGAAATCCTTCTTTTAGTAACGTTCAACCTGTTCACGGAACTTATGGTCCACAAACACAAAGCAGCCCAACTCAATATATTCCACCTCAGGACGGGAACTATGGCCCCAATGCGTATTCTAATGGCGCTCTGCAACCCCAATACAACCAAAATCCAGCAGGTAACTATCCTAATGCCAGCGGGCCACCAAATCACAATCATTTTCCAAATGTACAACCTCAACAATCATTCCGGGGACCTAACGGAAGTGTCCCTCCACGGCAGGATTCTGGCTATATGAGTGCGCGAGGATCCTACAGCAATGACACCGGTCCACAAGGATCCAACGTTAATCATGGTCACCCCGCCCCGCCCATACAAACAACTATGGATGGTACTTCAAGTCCCAAGCCTGAGCAGTCGTCGAATGAAGCAGACAACATATCAAGCCAGCAGATGACTCGCCAAGATAGTGACACTGGATCGCGAGCTACAGATTCTACAGGAACGCCATTGAGTCCCACTTCGATGGAAATTCTGGGCAAATTGGAGCGCAGATCTAGTAGTACAAAGTCTGGAGATAAGAAGAAGGCAAAGGAGGCGGCTCGCAAGTTGAAAAGGCCACAGCCAGTCGTAGCTGAGGCATACAGGTTTGTAGACACATCTCACCGTACTTACAGTAGCTGACTGTCTATAGCCGTCGTTGGTAAAGGAAGTCGTGTCAATCGACGCATTCGACACATTGCAATCGATCTTGGACATCCTGAGCTTTACAGCATATAGTGTTGCGATGAGCTCTTTGGGGCTCGGCAAGCCTTCAAGTTTGATGGTTCGTTCCTGAGCACGAGTTTTGTCTTTTCTCGTAAATTATGTATGCATTTCGGCGATTGAGCACCCTCCGAAGGGACTCCCGGCTCGCTAGTCTTCTTTCTGCTATTTCTCGTTAGGCGTACTTATTGGTTGCTTTATTGTACAATGATTTTTATTCTGCATTTACTGCATTGCGAATTGGCTATGCCTTACTTCATTTCGCTAGGGAAGATAGTCTTGCTCGTCTATCTTTTTACTTCCCGTTATCGTTTCTATTGGGACAGATTCAAACTCTTGCTGATTGACTGCACGATTGGCTTCTGTTGTTGTAGAGAGATAATGCAGCAAGCCCATGGCTCCTAGGTCCGTGCCAGAAGCCTCTTTATGTGGTGTTATTGAAAGTCAAATGTCAAAATGTATTTGTGTATTTGTGACCTGAAATTGGAAATATGCATTTCGCTTCTTCCCAAGAACAAGCCTCATAGTTCGTGGCTTCAACTGTTTGTATGATGTATTTTCTGGAATTCCGATGCTCACATACTATCTATGATTCGAATTAGCTCACTTCACAAGTCTATCATGCTCGTTTTCATCGCTGCTTTCCTCGGCTTCTGAAGCCTCCTCGCTGGATTCCTCTTCACTTTCATCCTCGACCTCTTCGTCCTCTTCGTCACTTTCTTCCTCTTCGGTCTCCTCTTCCTCATTCTCGCCTTCTGCCAACCAATCGTCAAGAGTCTTCTCTTTGCCTCCGCCCGGAGTAGCGCCAATTCCATTTGTAGCTGACGGTGATGTCCCTATCCTCGAATCTTTGATAGCTGAATCTAGCCGCTCACCAGCAGGTATCACTCTATTTGATTCATACTCGACCTTTGTCAAGTCGCCGTCTCGTAATGATGGATCGGGCTCTTCGCCTGCCTTCACCCAGTCTGGCAAAGCTTCGTAGCCTCGCAAACCGTGTAAGCCGCCTTCGTCGCCTATGACGAGACTGGCCGAGCCAAGCGTAAATCCTGTCCGACTTTCCGAAGGACTGGGTGTGTGTGGTACAGGTTTGGGAGCTAGTAGCATAAGGCTTGCTAGCTGGGTAGAAGACGGTACACCCAAGAGAGACTTATAAAGCCGCGTGCGGTCTCGAAGATCATAAGAGGTATCGTAGCGGGCAAGCAAGAGGATGTAATTCCACAATAAAACAATCGGGTGTTCTGGTTCAGGAGGGGGTGGTGAAAATGAGGTCTGAGCTGGTCCATCGAGCTCTGCAAAACCCTCGTTGCCTCCACTAGAGTATTCAGGCGAGGCTATCGGTGTCGCGACAGTAGGTTGTTGAGGTTCCGGTTCCGAGCGATTTAAATGATGAAGGTATACCTTAGCAGCCAGCAGAACGATCTGTAGCTTTGCTGGTTCTGCCTCATCTGCAAACCCCTTGGCCAAAATACGCAGAACGTCTGCTGCGATATTATCCTCGCCATCATTTCCAGCAAACTCTCCGACCAGCCAGATGATCGAAGCTCGCGCTCGAGGATTCGTCGCTGTGTCAAGATTCTTCGCCAAGCGAACAACAGTGTTGGTATGTGAAGCAGGGTCTTGCTGTATCAGATGCCTGATGACTGTCAAAGACTCCGCCACAAGATTCCCATCCAGGCTCGTAATCTGCTTGAGAAGAAGACGTAGACATCGTGCCGATGTCCTGACATCACTTTGTGCACAACGTCCAATAGCCCTTACAGCTTCCCGGACTATCTCCTTATCCGAGCCCTGAGAGAAATGCTCCAGCTCATTCAGAATGAGACCCTTCAGGTAAGCGTCGCAGTGCGGGAATATCAGAGTGAGCAGCTCAAGCTTCAGCTCCCAAACTTGTGGTGGATCCGTAGAGTGGACTAGGAAATGAGATGCGTATTTGACGAATGCTTCTGGCCGCGTGAGACAAACCGAGACGATGTTGAAGAGTGCCATGTGCTGGATATCCTGTGGGCCGCGCAGCAATGCAACTAGAGGCCCGATCGAGAGACTGATGAACTCCTGCGTGCCGAGATTGACATAGCATCTTGTAACTGCTACCACCACTGCTGAATTTCGACTTTGCAGAAGAGGCTTAATGTTCTTGAGCAACATTTCGAGATCCGGATCTAGAACCTGTTCCACCTCCCCAGTTTCCTCCTCCTTCTCCTCCTCAACCCCATCCTCATCATCATAGAAGCCCTTCGTACCTCCACTCCCGTTACTCTTCTTCACCACCCTCCTCGTCCTCCTGGGGAAACACTTCCTCGCATAAACCGTCATCAGCCTCAACGTAGCCAACTGACTCCATTCATCCATATCCACCACCTTCCTCACCAATCCTCTATAATGCGGATGCACCAAATCCATTCTCTCAGGACAAACCTCCAAGAACGCACTCACCGCTGCCCCCGCCACAAAATACTGCTTGTCACCCAACAACACTCCCAAATACTCGATCAACTGATTCCTCGTCCCTGGATCCAATCTATAGCACTTCGGCACCGCGAGCGCAGCCGCCTTGCGCACGTGCGGACTCATGTCTCCGAGACCTTTTTTGATGGCTAGAGAGACTATCTGCGAGATGACTGGGACGCGGATGCCCGACATTGTTTTGAGGGCGAGGGCGCGGATGGCGGGCGATTGGTCAGAGAGGGATTTCTGGATCGTGTTTATGGAGAGAAGGGCGAGGTCGGGTTCGGATTCGGCATGTGCGAGGAGGTAGATGTAGACGAGCTTTTTGATCTCGATGTTGGGTGAGGCGACGTTCTTGACTACGGAGGAGAAGAAGGGGAGGGTTGGGAGGGAGCGATACATCATCTATCCATTCCAAATTGTCAGTATAATATCCAATATAGCGCTGGCAAGGCGACTAGAGATTCTTGACATTGTAGACATGGGCATGGCTTGAGTATCACGCAGGCATGTATACGTACGGAGATGACCTTCCTCAGCCCATCCAGCACTTCTCTCTCATTCCTGCTATCCAGCAACCTCTTAATCTGCGCCGCTGGCAGCGTCTTGACGTTGGAGCGCGAGCTCCTTGCTGATTGAGCGGCATCGAGAGTGAGTTCTCTGGCTACACAAGAAAAATATCAGCGCGCATCCTTCTGATATGTAATCAGCAGATAATGGAGATAGAGGGGAGACGGACCGCTTTCCAGCAAGCTGGATATTCGAGATATTGACTCCATGGAGGAGTGCAGTTGGTGAAAGAGAGTCAGTCGCGTGGAGGGGAAACATGAACCTGGAGCTTGGTCTTCCTTGGTGGGGCTGCTGCTGCGTTGCCGATGATGGAATGGGTTTCCTCTCTCTCCCTCCCAAAAACACGACAAGCAAAGTCTCAATTCACAATGCGGTATTGACTATCCCTAGACGTGGATCTATACTCCTAACATTGATATACCATAATCTCAACTTGATATCCATTAACAGCCAGCACTAATCTCAACTAATTCCTCCCCAAGGACATTTACCCCTCCACGCAACATCAATAACCTCCTCCCTCCCTCAAAACAACAAAACACAATGCCACAGCGATCACAGAAACCACAACCACTGGCCCTAACACCTGCCCTGCCCTCCGAACTTCTCACCTACATTCTAACGCACCAGACCTACCCAACAACCCTCATAGTCTGCCAATCGCGCGCATCTTTCCTCCCCTCGCTACAACGATGCATGACGAACTCTGTACAGCCAGGACCGCCTCTTCCCATGGCTGATCAAGAAGAAGATGCGGAAGTCGGGACCGGGAATGACGTCCAAGCCGAACGACAACCAGAAATAGAGGTGGAAGAAGAAAGACAGCAATCTCAGCGACGTCCCCTACTTATACCAACACTCCACCAAATCGTCAGCTCCCGATCCATAAACCTAGTCTTCGTGCCCACTCTCTCGCATTTACGTGCTTACCTTACCATATGTCCTGGTCAGGAAGGAAAAGAGGGAATGGAAAACAGACCGCCGAAGCAGAAACAGCAACGACAATTCGACAACATGGGAAACAAGACCCCGTTACTAGTTGTGTATGGACTAGTAGCGATGCATAGGGATACGAGTGAGTGGAGTGCGCAGGGTCTGGGATGTAGCGTTGCTGCTCTGGTGGAGGCTGGGGGGAGGGGTGAGAGGATGGTTGTTGTTTTGGAGGAGCGGGAGGGGAGTGCCGTTACTGCCGGGGATGACGACGAGGAGGGAAGGGAGAGGGAGGGGAGAAGGGAAGGGAGGAAGACGGGATGGGAGGAGAGATTGCCGATGTTGAATGGGAGTGTGAAGCGCGTTGGGCTGGAGAGCGAGGATGGTGGGTGGAGTGGGCGGACGGTGGAGGTTGGGAGGGTGTTGGGGAGGTGGTTCAGGTTTGAGAAGGGGGAATGGGACCACCAGAATTGAGTGTTGCATTGTCCTCTCTGTTCCTCCTACAGAATAAACCGCGCCGCATTGTGTTGTATTGTGGTCATTATCATGCTATCAACAGGTATACCCAACGCCTTTGCTATCCTCAGCCCAGTATCCGTCGTTCCCGTTCCCGATCAGCCAGATGAACAAGAATATAAGAAAAGAAGCACGCTCAGATGGATTGCTCCATCTCTTTGATGTACAGTTTGATGTGCGAGTCCATCTTCAAGAATTCATCATGTGAGCTGTGAATCTCATTCTCGATATTCTCTTTCAAATCCGCCATCTAAGAGTGTTAGTGAGGATTTTTAGATACCGCACGAAGCAGAAAACATACCTTCTTCTCCGTCTGCTCGATGCGTACTCTCCTCCTCTCCATCTCACGGCCCTTCTCAGCGCGCTCCTCAGTCAACTTCCTGTGAACTGCCCGAAGCTCCTCCATTCTCTCCTTAGCACTCATGGCTTTCTCCTTGCTACCCTCTCGAAGCTTGTCTGTCCGCTCCATCCACTTCGATAGTTGGCGTTGCAACAGACCTTCCGTTCTCTCCACTTCTCGAACGTTATTGCCTCGTTCTCCCAGAGCATCTCTCTGTCTGGCGATTCGGACGTTCTCTTCCTCTTCCTTTGAAAGCTCGGCAGAAATCTCGTCCAAGAGCTTGATGCATGATGCTACATCAGAAGAGACGACAGTGAAAGTATCCGTCGACGTCTGCAGTGCTCTTGCTCTTCGATCCATAGCATCTATCTGACTCTTCTCCGCATTCAGAGCATTGCTCAACTCCGTAAGAGAAGCTTGGAGAGCAGCTGGCGATTGGAGGACATATGGTCGTAATTTGGCGCTTTCTTGTCTCATTACAAGAGTTGTTGCAGTCTTGTCCTCTAGGATAGCCGTCATCTCGCTCTTCTTAGCCTTGACATTCTCAAATCGACGAGTGACCTTCTCTTGGCTTTGTCGCAAGTCCAAAAGACGTCTCTTCAGCTCCTCATTCCGCTTCACTTTTTCAGCAACATGCGCCTCCATTGCCTTCTTGTTTCTTTTCATTTCGTCCAATCGTGCCTCCATGTCCTGGTTCTCCATATACAAGGTCTCGATCCTGACCTTGGTCGTCTCAGCCTTGTTGAAATGCTCATCGATAACCACAGTCTGACTCTCTCTGAACCGAACGAAATTGATAATGTACGAGAATATCTTAACCAAGCGATCATGCGTCGGCTTGTAGAGGTCTTGGAAAGAGAAATCCGTAACGCCGCACTCAATCAACAGTTTGCGCAAACTGATGTAGAACCCCATAAGATTACGTGTCTCTCCAGGGATCATATCCATGTATTCGCCGCACACATCTTCCGCAGCAGCGCGCATCGCAGGATCAACCGTTTCTCGAGTCGCGTTCATGAGTAGTTCCGCGAACCATTCGAAGATCATTTGTATCTGCTGAGGATTCGGCTTCTGGAGATCTGAAACTGTGAACGGGACACCAATATCGCTAATACATCCCACGATTTCCTTGTCGGGCTGTTCTAGCTGTCAGATGGCACTTCAGGTGCAGTAGAGGGGAAGCGCATACCAACTTCATGAATGCATCGCTGTCATCTTCCTTTTTTTTGCTGCGGTTTTGTTGCTGCATGTTGGGCACTATGCTCATTCGCGGATTGTACGACATGGTGTGTAGTGTGGGTTGGGTAGAAAATGTGGTGAGGACGTTGCGGTGTTTGTCGCAAATAGAAGGCGGGATTGTTTACAAACTCGTTGTAATGTCAACAGATGAACGCGCTCGGTAGAACCCCGGTAAGTCACCGGATCACGTGTCGTATTTTCAACATCACATCCCTTCGAAACATATATTAATAGAACCCATTCAGCTTCATGACAATTTAATTTTACAATTTATAGTTTATACTACTGGCAGCTCTGCCAGGTTCTTAATGAGATTGTTCTTTGATTGAGTAAGTGTACACGTGATCCTAACATACGTATTCAACGGTCGATGCTTGAGAAGGCAATCGTACAACTCACTTCACACAAGGCTCAACGGAAAGTGTAAATGGCTAAGCACGTTTGCATTGAGTATCGTAGGCAATGGGCATCAGCTTTGGCGAGGCTTCTTCACTCCAATAGCAAGTCTATTTCCCGGAACCTCTTCTCTCTCCTTCTCAACAAGCTTCCAGGAACAGTCCAGTTAGAACTCGGCAAAGTCTGGCATCATCTCACACGACATCTCGGACTTTAGCTGAGGGTGCACAAGATATATTGAATTCAACAAAAGCAAGTGCTCAGGTTGATCAACATGACCAAGTCAAATACTTTAATTAATTCAAGGAATCTGTGACTATTTGTGAACAATCTTCCACGTGCCGATAAAGTTCCCCTCAATACCAGGTCGTGTCACTTATGTATGTATCTACAAAAAGGTTTCTCTTCCCCGGAATGACCTTGATCCCGGGACGATTATAAGTGCGCGAGTTTCCTTATGCCTCTCCCTATTTTCTCCCCTTCATTCTTAGGTAAGTATCCCATGGTCCAAGGTCTTGCAATGTCCAGATACAGCAATTCGTATTACAAAGAATGTCTCTACGAACTATAGTGCGAATTACTCTTTTGAAACAATGACAATATCCACATCTCCACTAGACGTTCTGTTTGCTTTCTCAGCCAAGCACATCCACTGGTGACCTTTCGATATTTGTCACCGTGAGGAGGTTTCAATAAGATCAGACCAGCGCCACCAACCTTTTCCCCCGCAGGCGACCCGCTAGAGACAAGGGTTCGGAGCCATGAGTGGCACTACATGTGTAGTCCATAACCGCGTCATCCTCCAACAAACGCCCTTCCTGCCCATCCTGGATGACTCGTTCACATCCTTACAGCCACAGGAAATGCAGTGAGCTTCATCGGGCCATTTACCCCCAGTTTTCAATCGGAGGTGTGCTGCACCTCAAAGTCGGTAACAGCTCACAGCACTGCCCGCCGGTGCCAGACTGGAATTCCTTGTACCTTACAGGGCTGCTTTTGGCTGCAGACCAGCTGTCGTTTGTCTTGTGATAGACCTGGCTCCTGCTCCTTTCTCTGCACGGGCCAAGAGATACAGTACCATGATTCCATATCAGATCTCTAAATCTGGCTGATCGATCGAAATGTCCTGACGCCGGCAAACTCAATTTCGACAACATCACTACCTCCTCCAACAAGTCAGAAGCCGTCTGTATCACCCGGTGTTCCGACGGACGTCATGAATAATCGTCCGCTGCTTAAACTGACTCCTATTCGGCGGGGCACCGAGGGGTTGAGCTGTGAGTTATTAATGATGAGGTCACGCTCGACGCTGTTGAGCGTGGGGGGCTCTTATTATGCTGGTTTCCGGGTTCCCTTTGCTGACTGCGGGGCGAGGTTTCTGCATTCCATTGTCTCATTTCAGGTACGTCGGGCCCAGAATCGATGATATGGTGCAAGGCGCCGTTCCTGTCGAGTGGCAGCTAGTGTCTCGACGATTCCAGGGCCAACAATGGGGCGTTCTTGATCTGACTATTTCCATTCGGCATTCGCCCTTTGGTCCAAACCGCAAAATGGCTTGACTTCCACTATATACCTAACCCTCCTTGTTTCTTCTTTATCATTTGCTCACCCCAACGTACATGTCCTACCGTATATACATACCCCACCTCTAGCTTCGTTCTACCTTTCGAACCCGTTCCACTACATTTAGGACTTCCCGTCATGGCACCCGCGAGCACAACATACAGCGGTGCTGAGTATAACAAGGACAAAGCAAATCACAGAAACAAAGTTTTCGAAAAGATTGGCGCTCCAGAAGTTCCACAACCACTGATGGCTCAGATGGCGCCAAAGGTAGATATCATTGATATCCGCCACGATGCGGTCGAATTGAGTCTCAAGGATGAAATCTTGGATTCTTTAAAGCCAAAGGAGGGTCCAAAACGACTTCCAACCCTACTTCTATACGATGAGCGAGGCTTGCAGTTATTTGAGGAGGTAAGTCCACTCCGCTGGAGGAGGACAATGCCAGCTAGAAATCCACTAATAAGGACGCCCAGATTACATACTTGGAAGAGTACTATCTTACCAACGCAGAAATTGATGTCTTGAAAAGCTCTGCTCGTAAAATTTCAGAGGCCATTCCATCTGGCTCCATGGTAGTCGAGCTGGGCAGTGGGTTGGTCGAATGAACAATGGAATTCTCAATGTCCCGGAACTAACACGTGACAGTAACCTTCGCAAGGTAAGTATTTTGCTTGAGGCATTAGATTCTGCTGGCAAAAATGTCGACTACTACGCCTTGGATCTGTCTTTGAAAGAGCTTTATCGGACTCTCGAGCAAGTTCCTCAGTTCAAGCATGTCAAATGCCATGGGTTGCATGGCACGTATGATGACGGGCTTGACTGGCTGAAAACGCCAGAGAATAGATCTCGTCCAAAATGCGTCATGTCACTTGGTTCGAGTATCGGTCGGTAGTCGTCTCGTTCATTCCAAGGCACTTGCCAGACTAACAAAATGCAGGCAATTTTTCCCGCGAGGGTGGTGCCCAGTTCTTGAAAGGATTCTCAGATATGCTACAGTCAGAAGACTGTATGCTTGTAGGACTCGATGCAACAAGTGACCCGTCAAAAGTTTAGTAAGTTATATATCCAAGAATCGAAAGTGCTGTGCTGACCAAATAATCAGCCATGCGTATAATGGTAAGAATTCATACCTGAAATCTTCACTAGAAGTAAGCTAACCAGAGCTCTTGACAGACCGCGAGGGAATAACTCATAAGTACGATATTCACAAAGCTTCTCCTCGCCCCTGTGTATCTTGCTGACAGTTACAACAGATTCATCATGAACGGACTTGTCAACGCAAATGGCATCCTCAAAGAACAAGTCTTCGACCCAGAGGATTGGAAAGTGATTGGTGAATATGTGTTTGATGCTGAAGGCGGAAGGCACCAAGCCTTCTGCTCACCCCTCCGCGATGTGTCCATCAAGGGAGTTGAGATCAAAGCCGGAGAGAGGATCCAAATCGAGGAAAGCTTGAAATATTCACCAGAAGGGGCAGCTCAGCTTTGGAAGGCGTCGAACCTGGTTGAAGTTGTCCGCATGTCAGCCTCTTCGGATACATACAGTAAGTCCTCTCGTTTTCTCTAGTTGCCTTTTCACTTTTCCCAGCTGGCCCGTTGGGGTGAAGCGGATACTCGGCCTGAAAGTGAGAGATTGCAGTGCCCGGTGAGGCTCCGTTGACTTGACAACGCACCCTCTTCCGCGGAGCCAGAGGGCTGGAATGCTAATCGCATGACCATTCCGCCACACTAGACAATGTGGGGGTCAAATCTGGGTTGTCAATATGCTTGGCCCAGCATGCACGGGCCACTTACGTTGTGGATTTTGTCTCTTTGCACTAAATTAGTTGGTGGTTCATGGTGTTCCTCGATATCCCGCGGTGTTACCTTGTGTACCGTATCATCAAACTATTGACGTATCAGTTTAGAATATCTGCTGATATACATTTTCACCTCGCTAGGTCTTCATTTACTCAAGCGGAATATGGCCTTCAAAACGGACCCCTTGTTGTATGCTGCTTCCACAGTTCCCACCATGGAAGACTGGAAGGGACTGTGGAGTGTCTGGGACTTAGTGACACGAGGCATGATTCCCGAGGCTGAATTGAATGAGAAGCCTATCAAGCTTCGAAATGCTTGCATCTTCTACTTGGGGCACATTCCAACATTCATGGACATCCAGCTGACGAAGGCTACCAAGCAACCTATGTGTGAGCCGTCATACTATCCGAAGATTTTCGAGAGAGGCATTGATCCAGATGTTGATAACCCTGAGCGTTGCCACGACCACTCAGAAGTCCCCGAGGAGTGGCCACCAGTCGAAGAAATTCTCGTATACCAGAAGCAAGTCCGGGCCAAAATTGAGAAACTCACTACTGCCAAGAATGTTCCCCGTGATGTTGGCAGGTCCTTGTGGATTGGGTTCGAGCATGAGATCATGCATTTGGAGACTCTACTCTATATGCTCCTTCAAAGTGACAAGACTTTGCCACCATCCAAGTTCAAACCCGACTTCGAGGGTATGGCATCTTTGGCTGCGGCTGCCAAGGTGGACAATGAGTGGTTCGAGATCCCCGAGCAGAGGATTACAATTGGACTTGATGATCCAGAAGATAACTCTGGTGGAGACAAACATTTTGGATGGTAAGAAGCCGCACATTGACCTCTGATCGTTGCTTACATGCCATCAGGGACAATGAGAAGCCTCCTCGAAGTGTCGTAGTACCAGCTTTTAAAGCTCAAGCAAGGGCGATCACAAATGAGGATGTAAGATCTCTCCGGAATTCCCCTGCTACCCTGTGCTGATCGTAGAATAGTACGCTTGGTACCTAGAACAGACCCACAACCCCCATATCCCGGCTTCTTGGGCTGAGACGACCAGTCCGGGCCATGTCAATGGATATTCCAATGGTATCTCGAATGGGTACTCGAATGGCCAAAAAACCAACAAGTCATTGCCACTGACGAAAGCGTACCTCGAAGGTAAATCCGTCCGTACAGTGTACGGTCTCGTTCCCCTGAACCTCGCCCTGGACTGGCCAGTTTTCGCTTCTTTTGATGAACTGGCTGGTTGTGCCGAGTGGATGGATGGGAGAATTCCGACTTTCGAGGAGGCTCGAAGCATCTACAGCCACGTAGATGGTTTGAGATTGAAAGAAGCTGAGCAGCATCTGGGAAAGACTGTCCCTGCTGTCAATGGGTATGTGAATCAACGCCAAGTGAAATCCTAGGCTAATATGCTCAAGTCACCTCGTCAATGATGGCGTCGAGGAGAGCCCTCCATCACCGTCTTCTCAAGTGGGTGAGAGCTCTTGCGAGCTCTTCACTAATCTTGAGAGTGCCAATGTTGGTTTCAAGCATTGGCACCCTGTTGCCATTACTGCAAATGGTAACAAGCTGGCTGGCCAAGCCGATATGGGCGGTGTCTGGGAATGGACAAGCTCACCACTTGAGAAGCACAAAGGCTTCGAGCCAATGAAGCTGTATCCGGCATATACAGGTATGATAATGATAATGCGTAAATTTGGTAAATTTTTCCTCGCTGATACATTGTAGCCGATTTTTTCGATGGGAAGCATAACATTGTGCTCGGCGGCTCTTGGGCAACCCACCCACGCATTGCAGGACGCAAGACCTTGTAAGTTGATTCCCCGGCGCCATATCTGTAGTCCTCGTCACGTACCTTAAGCCATTACTCACTGCACCAGCGTCAACTGGTACCAACGCAACTATCCATATGCTTGGGCCGGAGCTCGACTTGTCCGCGACTTGTAGACTGGTCTCGGGAGACTTTACTAGTTCAACACTAGATCTCCAAGCTTAAATGTTCCGATGGGAATTCAACATTGCTAGGGCTAGGAAAAGCGCTAAAAGTACCTGGGTGGCTGGTCTGAATCGGATTTGGTTTATTGGGTGGTCTTCTGAGCGTTGTTAGTGTCGTTACAACCACAACCCACTTTGCTTGAGTGCCGCTTACCCATTCCACTGATCTCCATGGTGTGATGGGTTTCCTTTGGAAAGGAACCTCGGTCGAGTGGCTGGTGACAGGCTGCTGTTTGGGAAGCTGTATGTTGCCGCCTCAACGACCGTCATGGTGCTGAGGCGGTGAGTGCAGAGCTTGCTGCAAACGAAGCTGTCCACAATATCTCTTTATTCATTCTCGAAGTTTTGTTTGTGCTGGAGATTGAATCCATTCGAATGAAATCAAGTGATGAATGAAGTAACTCGAGAGGTGACAGTATTCTCGCGTTTATTAGCCGACGTCTGGCCTTCCTTCTACTCCGGTTGATAAGGAGGACCCCGCCAGATTCCCTAGATAGGCAGAACAAAAACAGTCGCCGCGTCAACTTCGTCCCACCACACCACGTTCTCTTCGAACATCACCACAAACAGACACCTTCTTTTTCACAACACAACACGACGGCAGATCCTAGTCTACCTTGCTCGGGGCTCTCGATTGGCTTTTAGGCATAGTATTTGACGATTTGTAAGTCCCCTCTCCCCCTTGTCCAAGCTTCCCTTGATACTCCTTGACAACCACGGCATTGGGCGCAATTGAAGAAGCTCTCTGAGCCACCGCGTCATCAAGACTCTCCCTCTCCTTCTGATGTCGAGGCAGGAGGCAAAGCTTTACCTTCGAATCCCTTTCCTTCATCTGGTATTCTATCTAATCTAGTTCGACTAAACCAACTCCAATAGATCCAACTGGTCTTCACCTCCCCATCACTACGAAACCCCCCATTACTACCAACCGCCGCAATGAATTGGGCAACAATTGCTCCCGAAACCCGTCTATACAAGGGCACTTCTCTGTATAGATGGGAAGTCTCTCCAGGTCTTGGTATGTCTACACATTTTGGATTGGTACGCTCTAGAATCCTTGCTGATTGGCTCTAGAACATCACTGTGGCGTGTGTTCTGTACCTTTGCACAATGGGCGTGCTAAATCGAGTTGCATCGGAAAGCATGTCGAGCCTTGCTATAGGTTCCATCAGCAGTTGCATTTCGTCGGTGAGTTTACTCCTTACCTACAGCACTTTCTCCTAAAGCTTGTAAAGCTAACCCGGCTCTTTTTGCAGGCAAATCACATGAGTGCTTTGGGTATGAGCAAGTCAATCCTTTCAGAGCGCTCTCTAACTAACATGGCACTAGTTGCAACGCCTCCGATGAAATGCACCACAACCGGCACAAGGAAATCCTCAAGATTGTACGACAAATCGTTGCACTAGATGGACCCAATACTGTCTTCCCGCCTGCCAGATCTTCTAACTCAAGAGGAAGACGAGGATCTTCGACAACAAACTCCAACTCCAATGCCTTCACAGATACTGGCTCAGAGTGCATCAGCGTAGATGAATCTAAGGTCACTCGACGGGAACGGAAGAAAGCAAAGAAGTCTGGCAATGGCACGAGAGACAGAAAGTCTATCGAAGCGTTCCCCTTGGACGAGACCGATTTCATTAGCGAGGCGATACATCTGAGCGTTCATGAGAGTAAAGGAGCTTGGGAGGGTACTTACGTCTACGACCACAAGAAAGCTACTGTTGAGGAAACTGCTGTGATTGACGAGGATGATGAGAAGTATGATGAGGCGAGCTTGGCTGCCCGTTTCGGATCGTTCGCCGTTAAATCCCCTTTTACACCTTTGAAGGACTTGACGCCCCGGCAAAGAAAGAATCTCAAGAAGACAAGCGCTCCTGTGAAGCATGCAAACCGTGGTTCAGGATCACGAAAGTTCGTTACCCAGCTCACCGCCACACAGGCGGATCTCTACGATGGTGTTGAGCCTGATATATTCTTTCGCCTCGGCATCGAAATCGTCAATCCTCTCAAGAACTCTAGAGCACGGAAGGACCTAGTCACCAAACTCGTTGCTGCAGTCAAGGAAGACATCAACATCATCACCCGAGAAGATAAGGAGACCGAGATGAGAGCTGCAGGATTCTGGAGGTGGGCAGGTAGAGCGGCGTACAATACCATTCTACAAACAAGAGAAAGTCTTGACTGGGCAACGGGCCAGAAGATAGGAGTTCCTAGATTCGATGACTTCGATGACGAGATGGATCTTGAAGATACCCAGGAACCTGGTGGAGAAGTCAAGGAGGCGGCGCCCAAGACCAGAATCGAAAGGACGACACCAAAGTCGGTAGCCAAGATGGTTGATAAGGATGGTTTCACAGTTGCTTCTGGCAAAAAGTCGTCTGCCAAGAATGCCCCGGTTAATCCAAAGAAGCTCACCAAGCTACCCATCAACTTCAAGTCTACCAACCCCGCTCTAGTTGTTGACGAGGATGAAAATGGAGGAGACGTCGTGGAGATGCTGAGACGCTACGAGCAACGCAAGGCCGGTGACCGCAATCTTGGAGGAGCTTACGATGGATCTACACCTGATCGACGTGACGGACGAGGCAAGGCGCGAACTCTTATCGTCAAATAAGGTTCCATATGGGGGATGCCTGAACTACATGTTGTACTTTGTTTTTTATTTCATTCAATCGCCGCACTTTTTTTTCACACTATGCGATACGATGCGATACCCTGAAATGCCGAGGATGGCTTGCACACTTTATGAATTTCCTCATCTCTTTTCCAGTCATTTTTTGCAAGCATTCAATAGTTTTACTCTGCAAGCAATGATGGCATATGAATTCACATCATGAGAGATGTATCACTTCTTGGAGGTTGACGATGGGATGAGCTTTTCCCAAGAGAACGTTTCTTCTACTTCTCGATTTAGAGACTAGTCTTTTCCGAAATGGAGGAATCTTCTCTTTGAGCTTTGCTATGCATAGATGCATGAGATGCGTCACAGGAGATCAAGACTACTTACAAAGTCATAGTATGTAATGAGTACTTAATAGAAATGTCGTTATAGAATTTCTTGGATGCCTGCCTGCATGTGTGCTTTTCCTATAATAGAGAGGTAAGTATGTAGGACAGTGAACTTTCGCAGGCACACTTCGTAAGCCTTCAAATGTCTCCATACTCTTCTATTTGAGACATAACAGCTCAAATATGTCACTCTAAAGCCCCACCACCCACGTTCTCCTAGGGGTCTCCTCTTCTCCTCTCTTGCTCGTCCTCCCGCCTACCCCTCAATAAATTGATCTGCCATATTTACAGACTCACAAACCACGACCAGACCAGACCTGAAGCCCTAACACTAAACCATCACAATCTCTCTCTTTGGAGACACGTCCACTTCTCCTTCAAGAGCTTCAACACTACGCTCATTACATTCTTTGACTCAAATGAACAGCTCTATGTTTCAATGCAGGAGCGAAATTGAGCGAGCCAGTTTCGCATCTAACTTCGTACTCGTACGTATGAGGTAGGATTATCAAGATCCTGGGGTTTGGCGATGGAAGGCAGTGTGTACTTAAGATGTTTTCCTAAAAGGAACTGATGGGGAGTGGTTGACTTAGATGAAGGTTGGTGGGGAAAGCTCAAGGCGCAAATGGAACATTAGAAGGGGAACAATCTCGTAAAAACCAGAATATTTGTGCTTCATAGGAGAGAAAGAAGGTCTTTGTGGGTGGTTGTAGGGAAGTGTGAGTGGGTATGCCTAAAGAGCTATTGTGTGTATGTATCAAATTAAGAGAGTTGGAACCCGGCTTTAGTAGCTTGGTGGTGTGCTTTTGTCTTCTAGCTGCACAGCTATTTCTGGAGGGTCGTTTATTTTTGAGATCAGACGTGAGTTCTGGAAATCAAACATGTATATTCAGACACTGCGTAAAACTCATTAAATCCAGCAGTAGGGATGCTTGAACTTGCTGTGAATGGCACATGAGGGCATTTGTTCGCAGTCAACGGACAGGACCGGCGCTGGAAAGACGAAGCTTCATTGAACGAGTTATTTATATCTAAGTAGTATGCTTGGAGAAATTGACGTAATTCTAAATAACCTCTCGACTGTTTATTTTGACCGTTTGGTTCCTAGTTGTTCGCTTATTAAGGGAGGGGGGTGGGGGGGTAGATATAACGTCATGTGCTGGGATGGCCATGTTTCAAACGCGTATTTACCTACTTCGATCCTGATGTCTAATTGTTTTGATGTCGTCTCATTCTTTTGAGGACTTATTGTGGATTGTGTTAGAAAGATTCATGGATCAGGAACAAGCTGGTGCTGTTTGCTGTCTGAGAATTGATGGTTGGAAGAGGGCTTTTTCTGCTGCTTCCTAGACCTTCTCACCACGCTTCACTTGTAATTTCACTAAAACGTATTCCGTATCACTATCAAATACATGGAAGGCTTATTAATCTTGTTAACTCGAACAAGCAAATACTCAGCATCTTTTTGTCTTGGTTGAAAGCTTTTTGGAAAGATTATAGGTCGTCCTGCTGTCACACTCGTTACACATCAGACACGAGACTATGATGAGAGAGTTCTGTCTCTCTAGCGCAGGCTCACAACTACAAAGAAGCATATCACTGAAAAGTTTGATGGCCACGCTATGAAATTTTCTGAGCTTTGGGAAGCATAAAATTCCAGATGGACTCTAAAAAAGATGCGGTACGAGGAGGAAACATGCCCATATTTGGGGAAAATGTCGTCACATCAAGGGGACTTGAGAAATATCTCAAAAATGAGGGTACATGGCTGCAGGCTGTGGACTCGACATTCTTGAGCGAGCACTTTGCGATGTTGGCTTGGTAGGCTCGAGGCTCACTTCCAGGTGCTTAATCTATAGAGACTACACTTCCACTTAAGTTACTACACGTCAAAATCCAAGCATCTTCTAGAACCTCATACACCACTGCCACACGATCAGAAAGCTCCAGTTCGATAGAGATATTTTCAGGGCGGCCCGGAGTGCATGCCGCAGTCTTTTAAGGTTCCAACTCGGGGAAGATCGACACGCGTTTGCCCAAAATTGTGTGTGACATGCGCAAATTGTGCGAAGTCAATATGTAGCGCCGTATAGTGGCGTTTTTGTTGGTTTGTTTAAGTGCCTCTGATTTGTTGACATCTCAGCCGCAGCCTCGCCAACACTCCATTCGGACACCCAAGCCATGCACCTCCACATTGAGCGATCCTTCAGAGGAAACAATTGGTTATCAGAAGGACCAGAGATGGGACAGAGCCTTACCAACGCGAAGGATTCCCGTGGCTTTTTTTCCCGCCCGTCACGATCATGCTTAATACCGCACGACCCCCGTTCCGAAGGACTTCCTTCCTCAGACGAGCGTGTTTGTGAAACTTCAATCTTATGCGCAGCGACTGAATTGTTTCAAGATGGCTAAATTATCAAGTGCTGTGTTTCTATCTTGCAGCCTTGTTTACTTCATCGGCTACGCTTCAGCCGCGAGGGTCATATCATACCCTGTCTCCAGAGCCTCGCATGAGAATGGGCAACCACTACCCCGAGGCATCTCTCAGCGTGCTAATACGGTAGAGGTGCTCTCAAACAACAAGTCTCGAAGCGCATACTTCGCCTCTGTTGAAGTTGGCACGCCAGCTCAGAAGTTATCACTGATGCTAGGCACGGGGAGCAGCGATATCTGGATGATCTCAAAATCGGCACCTGCATGTACAGTTGAAAATTGCCTCACCCCTTGTAAGCACTCTTCAGTTCTTGAACTACTTATGCGACATTGCCAAGCTGATTGAGTATCTTTCAATAGTCAATCCAAATACATCTCAAACCATATCCACCGTCACAGCTGGAGGATTCGACATAAACTATATCGACGGCTCCTTTGCTAGGGGTGACTACATCAAAGATCTCTTTGCCGTTGGAGAAAATGGCGAAGCACGAATGATCCTGCAAATGGGTCTCGCCACAAATATTAGTGACGCCACAGGAAGTTATGGGGGTATCATGGGGATTGGTTATCCGGGCCAAGTTGCGACAACTGAGCTCTATCCTAACTTCATGGACCAGATGGTCAGCAATCGACTGACCAACACCATGCTCTACAGTCTCTGGCTGAACTCCATCGATAGCAGTACCGGTAGCATTCTTTTCGGGGGAATTGACACCGAGAAATATTATGGAACCTTGTATTCGATGCCCATCCACAAGAACCGTGAAGGGAACTACACTGCATTCACGGTAGGGCTCACATCACTGTCCATCACCCCGGAAAAGAGCTTGACTATCCCCATCACGAACTCCAGCTTCTCAACAGACGTTATCCTGGAGTCATCTACGACACTCATATATCTCCCGCGCGATGTCATTAATATCATCTACGACGAGTTCGAGGTCACTGTCATCAATGGTACTAGCTATATTGACTGCAAATACAGCAACTCTTCATATATGACTTTTACGTTTGAGAGTGGTTCTGTCGTCAATGTGGCGTACTCGGAACTGGTCACAAAGTTGTTTATTCCATCACGCACGCCGGCTAGCTTGCCATTCTCGGATGTATGCTCATTGGGAATCTTGGAAGGGGACGGCCCGTGAGTTTCCCAAATCGTAAAAAATAAACAGCCATTACTATTTCAGGTTCTGCCTATCTAGAGGGCTGTTATTGGAATTCCCGGAATAAATATGCTGACCACAATACAGAGGCGGATACCTGCTGGGAGATTTCTTTCTACGATCAGCATATGTTGTTTTTGACCTGACAAACAATCGAATCGGAATTGCTCAGTCAAATCAAAACTCCACTAAAAGTAATATAGTCGAGGTACCTTCCGGTGCAGCGAGTATCCCGCAATCTACAGGTGTACCATTCCCAAGTGAGACGTCACCTTCAACTACATCCCGACCGACGACACCTACTGGCTCAAAGACTCCACCGGGTAGCTCCACAGACGAGCCAAAAAAAGACAACCATGCTCTGGCTATCGGTGTCGGCGTCGCAGTCCCAGTCGTCGTACTCCTAGCCGCCCTCTTCGGATTCTGTATCTGGTGGCGCCGCCGTCGTCAATCTCCCCAGCCAGCACCCGCTCCAGTCGTCATCTCCGAGCTAATTGACTCATCCAATAAGCACAACCAGATGAGTCAGAACTACTACGGAGGAGTAGGAGGAGGCGGTGGACAGTTGTCTCCAACAAGCAACGCGTCCGAGCTACATTCTACATCCAATGTCGCGGGCTCACCCCAGGACACGAGAGCGAGCTTCACGCCGACGATGGTTAACACGAATGAGTTGCCGGTTTATAGGGATGATAGACTTGATAGACCGATGTCGCCGAATCTTAATGATTATTATGGGGGACAGAGACCGGTGTCGAATTTGGCGACTGGGCCGGATTATCATGATGTGCCTATTCGGCAGTGACGCGGTGGGCTGGCGTTTGAGGGGAGGATAGCCTTTGGTAATGATTGATTACAGGTTGGGCCCATTTGTATTCTCAATTCTGGATACCTCGAATAGCATTCGGTGCTTTTGATGTTCTCTAGTGTTTTCGCGACATTTCGGACAGTATTATTGAAGTCTTGGCAATCATCTGATGAATATGATGAATAGGGGCTTCCTCGCTTATCTTGACCTGATCACTTACATCGTACAGGTCCATGTGATAGCTCAAGGTGACAAAGTTGGATAGTCTGAATGCATAGTGTTGGTAGTATCAAAGCTTGCTATTTGCACATGTAGACTCAGATCTCGTAGCTAATCGATAAACAATCTTTCTATCTCCCAGACATTGGATAGATATTTCGTCGTTTTCTGTGGTATCACTTTGTAACTGCTAGTGAATGCTGCGAGCAGTATATGAGGTGTACTTATACCAAAAATATAATCTCAACAAGTATGCTGGGACTTTCATGCTCAGGTTGGATTGGATTGGTGGGAATGCTAGAGACTAATCTACGCTTCATCAAGTACATTGACACGCACTCATTCCTCTGAAGCCAAAGAGCACCCCTCACAACGGCAGAATTAACATGGACTCCTCGCTCCGCTACTATCCATTTGGTCCGCCACCATGGAGCCTCATGGTATAGAGATTTTCGGATTGTGAAATATGACATCGATCAATGCTTTCAGCCCACACCGGACGGCTTTCAGAGGTTCTTCCGTAGCTCCCGACTTCCAGACCGGAGTGAGCTGCACCGGGTTCAATTCCTTCCAAAGCGACTCCCTTACACAAATGTACTTCAGCTTCAACTTCAACTGCTCATTCTTCTCCAGCAGATCTCGTGCCCAAGCTACATGCAAGTCTCCGCAGAGGTGAAGCGATTCAGAAGCGAAGTTAATGTAAAGGTTGATACTGGGCGGGATCCCGATTTGGTCAGGATGGAATTTGAGGACTTCGAACTTCTGGAGAGCTATATGGCGGGACTCAGCGCAGATGCGGAAGATGACTGGGGCTTTGCTGTGGGAAAACCATCGTCCTTCTGGAATGTGGGAGGCCCTTGGGGTGCAGGTGAGTTCTACTGTCCGGAGCTCGTCGGCGAATGCTTCCCAGATCTTGAGTCGGACTTCTGTGGGTAGGCGAGGGAAAAGGGTGAAAGTATCGGGCGAGGCAGAGGTGCGGGTTTCTCCGGGAATGACACAGAGATGGCTGTGATGGTACATGAAATAAATTATTCTAGTAGACATGCTGAGATGAGATGCATCAAAAGCCATGAACATTCACGAGAAAGATGAAGATGAAGAGTCAAAGAGGAACGGAGAAATGAGAAGTATTCTGTTGACATAAAGCGGATATTTCTGATATATGCCCTCACGTAAGCTTTCAGCCAAGAGCCAACACGAACTCGTCGGGTGCTTGCTCTTCAGCTCTCAAGCAGACGCACTGTAATTTGCTCGGACAAAAAACAGGGTCCTTAGAGCCTCTCATCTAGGAGTTAGGTAGCGAGTGAGCGTGCGAATTTCCTCCAAGTAGTTTAGAGATAGACCGAGTCGGAGAGAGACTTGCCAACATCCACATATCGGAGAGGATAATGGCCCCCCCGCGTGTTCAAGAAGATTAAAGTTATGGTACTCAGGAATATATGTAAGATAATGCTGAGTATTTGGAATGCTCACGTTCATCCATTGACCACCAGTGAAGTTGAGCTTATTCGGGATTACTCAATCATTCCATACCCAATACCCAATACCCGTGCCCAAGTACGAACCTCGGAGTTCCGAGGAAGTCATGTCACTTTCTTGTTACCAAATGACACGTGAGAGCAAGATTTTTGTGATTTGTACTGAGTGTCGTTCCATGAAAAAAACCCTTTCGAGTCCTTGGGAAGGTGTAATAAAATGATGAAATGAAGAGCAGAAAAAAACAAACAGGACGGGAGAAGAAGCGAGGCGAGGCGACGAGCCCCTGAGATGGGACGTGTCCGCTAGCGTCCTAGTCTAGATTACAATTTGCAGGGATGCTGCCCCACGAAGTTTCCCCTCCAAACTCCCCTCGAATCCAAGCCTTGCAGCGACGACACAGAATAACAACAGCAATATGGCTCACGAAACTTGGACTCTGCGGCCTCTGCTGCCTTTTGAAATCGCTGGTATATTTTCATCAATCTTCCTTTTATTCACAAACGTCGAGCTAACCAGATCCTCGATAGACATTGTAGCTGTTTGGCACATTTATCGAATCCCGATTATTCTCACGTCGGTGATAGCTCTTATACTTGTTCGAACATATTTGCATCTGCGGTTCCCTCGACACAAGATTACAGATACGCCGCCGATTTCTCCAGCACTGCCAGCCTTGAAAGAGAAACCGGCTCCGATCGAGAAGAAATTACTTGCAGAGAAGGTTCCCAGAAGAATTGTGGGCGGGCTCAAGAAGAGAAAATCTTCCCAGGAGGATATAAAACCGGTAGAACAAAAGATTAAAGTTCTGGTGTTCTTTTCCTCTTTGACTGGCACGACCGAGAAGACCGCCAAAGTCTTCACCGAGAGTCTTGCGCAGAATACGAAGAAGCTTGGGAAGACCACTTCTGCCACTTTTTTGGAGCCAGAAATACTCGACCTGTCGTATATAGATTACGACGAGTATTTCATCAATCCGCCCAAGTCGGACTCCGGGGCACAGTACTTTTATTTGCTTCTCCTACCTACCTATAATATCGATACGGTGCTCGACAATTTCCTCGAGCATTTACAAGAAACACACAATGATTTCAGGATAGATACCGCGCCTCTTTCACCACTCTTGGGATATTCAGTTTTTGGATTTGGAGATAGAGAAGGATGGCCGACTGAGGAAGAGGGGTTTTGTTCGCAGGCTAGGGATGTGGATAAGTGGATGGCGAAGTTAACAGGGAGGAAACGAGCATTCCCATTGGGCATGGGTGATGCCAAAAAGGACGCTGCAGACCGACTTTCAGAATGGAAAGAGGGTGTAGAAGATGTGTTGAGTCATATCGGAACAACAGGGTCTCTGGGAGAGGGCGTTGTTGGCAGTGGAGATGCTGTAGAGAGTGATGTGGAAGATGTGGACGAAGAAGAGGATGTGCTTTTCGACGAGCAAAATGTTGCCACAAGGAAGACTAAAGTTCAGAAGAAAGAGGCTTTGAATGATCTTGAAGACATTGGAAGCACTTTGAACAAAACAGAGACTTCAGAAGCCGATTTGGAAGAGCTGGAGTTGGATTTCACAACATACAGCAAGATGCCTGTATCAAAAGCAGCTCCGGTCATTAAAGAAATGGTGCCAAAGAACTCGCCAACTTATACAGCACTGACCAAACAAGGCTATTCAATAGTCGGTTCCCATTCCGGTGTCAAGATCTGCCGGTGGACCAAATCCGCCCTTCGAGGCAGAGGATCATGTTACAAATACTCCTTCTATGGCATTGCCTCACATCAATGCATGGAGACAACGCCCTCACTGTCTTGTTCCAACAAATGCGTCTTCTGCTGGCGTCATGGGACAAATCCTGTCGGCACAACCTGGCGCTGGAAAGTAGATCCTCCAGAAATGATCTTCGACGGCGTCAAGGCAGGTCACTACCAAAAGATCAAGATGATGCGCGGAGTACCCGGTGTACGAGCTGAGCGCTTTGCAGAAGCAATGCGCATCAGACACTGTGCTCTCTCTCTAGTTGGCGAGCCCATCTTCTACCCACACATCAACGAGTTCACAGCCATGCTCCATAAAGAGCACATCTCCTCCTTCCTAGTCTGTAACGCGCAACACCCCGACCAACTTGCGACCCTCAAGCCCGTCACTCAACTCTACGTCTCGATCGACGCCTCAAACCGCGAATCCCTCCGCAAGATCGACCGACCTCTCCACCGCGACTTCTGGGAGCGCTTCAATCGCTGCCTCGACATCCTGCGCGAGCGCCGCTTCGAGCAACGCACCGTCTTTCGCCTCACACTTGTGAAAGGCTTCAACATCGAAGACGAAGCAGAAGGCTACGCAGCCCTCGTCGAAAAAGGCCTCCCCTGCTTCGTCGAAATAAAAGGCGTAACCTACTGCGGCACATCCTCATCCGCTGGCGCAGGCCTCACAATGCAAAACGTGCCTTTCTACGAAGAAGTATGCGCCTTCGTTGAAGCCCTCAACGCAGCCCTCGCCCGCCGCGGTCTTGGTTATGGGATAGCTGCCGAGCACGCGCATAGCTGCTGTATCTTGCTCGCGAGTGAGCGGTTCAGAGTCGAAGGGAAGTGGCATACGCGGATCGATTATCAAAAGTTCTTTGAGTGTTTGGAGGGTAGTGAGACGTTTACGCCAGAGGATTACATGGGTCCCGAGACGCCGGAATGGGCTACTTGGGGGAACGGGGGTTTTGATCCGAGGGATGAGAGGGTGTTTAGGAAGGGGAAGAATAAGGTTGCTTTGACAGAGAAGCAGGGCGAGGTTATGGAGATCTAAAATCTAGAATTAACTGGGTTGTATCTACTTTCTCGACCCTTCTATTCAAGCTCTTTCCTTGTGAAATAGCAACTCTCAAAACCACCTACTTAACTAGGTTGAATGCAAATTGGAAACATACCTACCCATCTCATCAAACATCAGCTACCTATGCTATACATCTACGTGATCCCGATTAACGAATGCGTAAATAGCATCGTTGTCGGTTTTCATGTCGTGAATGCGATCAACGCTTTACCATTTTGGGACTTGAATACTGTCTGAAAATTTGCGACAAACCCTTTTCAAAATATTTTAAGCTAGATGCTAAGCCCTTTTTTGGAATTTTTGTATTTTGAACAGGACAGGACCAGGGACAAGATAGACTGAAAATCCACCATCACTGCCTCTGGAGTTCGGCCTCTCAGTCCTGGGGGTCTAGCTACCATGGAAAGGAGAGACAGTATGGTTCGTAGTATTAGTAGGTAGTAGACGGTGCTTACTGTGTGTTCATTGATTTATCGTTGATTTATCGATTCTTTGTTTGTTGTTCCTTGTTCTTTTTTATATAGATATATTTATCTCCCCTCCCTCCCTCCCATTCTCCACTACTTACGCTTCTAGCGCAGCTAGGTATCAACCAGCAAGCGAACAAGCAAGCAAGCCTCTGCCACTCTCCTTTGTTGCCTGATATCCATACGTGCCAGCCAAGCATCACATCCATTCCAGTTTACACATTGCATGCTTTTCAAATGCTTCTCATGCTGCCGGCCACCCACGAAGGATGGACGCGGCATCCTTAACTCCACATAAATTTCGGTTCTCATCCCACGCCCCTCAGAGAAACTCCAAGACCATAACAGATAGATATGTCCAAACGCCCCTTGAAAGCAGACCTTAGCAATGCTATGCAGGCTCATCTCATCATCAACCAAACATTCCTCTCCTCATGGGAGCAAGATGAGCCAATAAGACACCCCATGAAACTCCAAGCAAGAAACGTTCAGAAACGTGTTCTCGCTAATAGAAAGTCGTTCAACCAGTCCCACTACCCTCCGCACCTTCAGCAGTCAATCGCTCGCGTTGCACCATAACCCGCTCGTTACAGATATCAATGAACATCTCGAACTTCTGGATCTGCTTGTCCTTCTGCCGGATTTGCTCTTTCAGCTCCTCGACCTCTTTGCGCCATGCTTCCTTGGCCTTTTCAGTCTCGGCTTGGGCGTTGGCGACTTCGGTGCGCAGCTCGGCACGAAGCTTCTCCTCGAAGGTCATAGGTGGTTTCTTGTAGAAGGTAGGAAGTTGCTCCATGGCTGTGGCTTCCACACGTGAGGGATCTCGTTTGATGGCGGCGCGGGCGTTGTAGATATCTCGGGGGAGGTAGCGGACTGATGGATTCTCACGGTGAAGAATCTCGAGAGTTTCTTTGACGGAAACGCCTGTACTTGTTAGTGATTATGTTCTTTGACCGCAAAGAAAGTCTTACCATTTTCCTCAAGGGCCTTCACAGCTGCAATAGCCTTCGGGTCTAGCTTCCGTGCACCTGGATGCTCGGTCCGACTCTCACTAGGTGGATGGTTGTGTGCCAGATGTTCGCCATCAATACGAGCTCTCAAAATCCAAGTAGTCTTGTTCTCCAGTCCGTAGACACCAAAATCACAACCACATTTACGAGACTTGGTTTTGCGTTGACGCTGCTCACCAGGGACTTTTTCCTTATTGGTTCCACCACGATCGCAGATGAGAAAGACTTTCTTCAATCCTCTATTGTCACGCTTTGATCGACCAATGACAAATGCATAACCATGGGCGAGAGCGTGAGCCTGTGCATACGCGAAGAGGGCTTCAAAGGTTGGGAAACTTCCACCTGGAGGGGCAGAGAGCATATCTCCTTGAACGACTTGAGGGCTGGTAGGACTCGCTGCCATCATAGCATTATTGGCGTGTTCTGTAAGCTGCTGGTCAATAGCAAGTTGAGGGTCAATCATTGACATGTCCTGCGAGTTGCTGTCTGGAGAGCCATCCTGAGGTCTATTCCCAAGGTTCGAGTTGGCGGGGGACGCAGTCAAGGTAGGCCGCTGAGCACTGATGTTTTGCAAAGCGGGGGAGGCATTCTGGGATTGCCGTTGTATTTGCTGGATGGCGGACGGGTTCATCGGGTTCATAGCATGATTGACGCTCATGGGTTGATTTGTAGGTGTGCCATGGGGAGGCATATGAATTGTAGTTCCCAGAGGAGGAGGTCGACGTTGTGGGGTATTGGTGCCAGAACCAGTAGATGCATTACTCAAGACACCTTGGGCAATCTGCTGCTCCGCAGAGACTCCATTCCCAACACTACCATTCTGACGCGGAGCTCCAACTTGCGTATTATTCTGAGCGTAGGGGTTGTGTAGGGAGACTTGTGCTGGAGGATCTGTTGACCTTGCTGCTGGCCGGGTGGACGAATACCGCCATGAGTCGGTCTGTTAAAAGCACGCTGCTGTTGTTGCTGCTGCTGTTGAACCTGCTGTTGCGCCGGCGATGGAGCCGGAAGGTTTGGCTGGACTTGAAAGACGTGTTGACGGCCAGCACCCGCGTTTGCGCTCGAGAATTGGGCCCTCGTGTTGTCCTGTGGCGTCAACGACATCTTGGACTCGATTCTCGCAATGGGATTGCTAGGTGGTGCGTCGGTATCAATATTTGTCTGCTCAAGGGCAAAGGCTCTTGATGGGCACGGCCAAATGAGGGTTGCGTGCAGGATTTGGCGTGTGGTTATGAAATCACCTGCGTTTGGGAAGATTAGCTACATCGGTGAGCCTTCTATCAATTCGAGCAGCGCTCTAGCTGGCTAGTGTGAGATAGCCGCGAAAATAGTGCCTATCCATTGCTTAGCTCCTGCGGCAATGATAAAGGCACCCCTCCATGAAGCTAAACAACAGCCCCTCGTAAGCAGGGAATGGCTGGACGCAGAGCGTGATTGGCTGTATGTCCCGCGAAAGTCTGGGCACGGCAAAGCGCAACCAGGATACTCTAAACGAAGGTGGAGCTGGCGACGTCAATATTGACAATTCATAAAGGTCTGAGTAAAATTTAAATTATAAGATGGCTATTTGGATACATGAAAACCAGATCAAAAAATGGGATAGCACTGGTCACTAGGTATATATTCACTAAAGTCTCGAGTTGTAAAAGAATACTGAAGAAGAAGAAGAAGAAGAAGAAGAAGAAGAAGAAGAAGAAGAAGAAGGATAGTTTCGATCAGATTATATCGAGAATTAGTGTCCAGAAATTTTGAATGTTTATTAAATTGCATCAGAGGATAAACCACTTATAGCTTTTCATTATATACCAAGCCGTTGAGGTAGGTAAAGTTATAAAGTCAATCACCACATACAGACCGACCTACTGGAAAATCAAGACTTTTCGATCCACCCACAGAATGCAGTAAAGATAAAAAAAAATACACTTCAAACTTCACATATTTCTCTTGATTTCTTTAAACTTATTGCGTCTGCACTACTTTCTTAGGAATGAATCTCTTCGGGTTCCTGGCACTAAATGAAACAAAAATTCGGATCGGTTGTCAGTCTCCTTCAAGTTGAAACCTTGACGAACACGATTCAACCACAATGCCAGTTGTGTACTTGTGACTTTTTACTTTGTTTACTTTCTAGATTCCTTCACGATCCGTCTCTGAAGTATGGGTGTGAGGATGAGAACACAGCATGTAGGGATCAAAATCATCAGACACAAGTGTTTGAGAAACATCGAAGTGACTGAGAGTACAGAGACCTAACTAATTTCCCACATTTATTTTTCTGTTTATTTGGGGGTTCAAATTAAGTCTAACAACCAGTCGTCAAAGATGCGAATTCATCTTCTTAGGACGTATCCTCCCAATCAACGCCGAACGCAATGCTAATCCATACACAATTGAGAAAGCGACCCCCAAAGCTTTCTTGCGAATCCGTCACTTCCCAATTCTGTTCTGTCCTGTGACACCATATTTGTACTTCATAAATAAAATCCTTCAAGCTTTTGGCTCTTAAACGTGCTCAGGTTTCTCAACCGGCGTTTCACTCGAGATCTTCCTCTCCTCTTCGCTACTCGTCTTCAAAGTCGGCACCCGGCTCAACCTCATATCCTCGCCAGCAGCCAGAAGATCAACCGGCTTCTCCCCACCCGCTGTACTCGGCCTCCCATCCATGCCCCCACCCTCTTCCATTTTCCCTATCTCCACATCCACCCTCTTCTCCTCTTCCTCACCCTCCCCGAAAGCTTCCTCCTCAATGTTAATCCTACCTAAGAACCCCCTCCCCTGCTCTCCACTATCCTCACCCCCTTCCATCTTCCCACGATAGGATCTAGGACCTCTACTCCCATCCGGAACATGAAACCTCTTATCGACTCTCACCGCAGCAAAAAGCGCCACGACCACGATCTCCACCGCAAAATTCACAATGTAGAAACAAGCTTTGGAGTGGTACCACGCTGGATCGTTGCGTGGGCGTGGGAGATATGCTATGCCGGCCCGGAAAGCAGCCCCGAAAGTCAGCATGGCGGATGAGAAGAGGATGATGTAGATCTTTGTTCTGTAGCTGCCGGAGCCGAACTTATCGACACGATGAGTTGAAGAAGGAGAGCTGGATTTGGGTCTTGGGATGAGGAAGTTTAGCGCTAGGAGAGGGATGGGTAGGAAAGCTGCGACGGCGAAGTAAGTCGCTCCTAGGAGTTGGATGTCCCTATCGATTCGTCGGATATTGGTATCAAGGGTGTAAAAAGCTTGGACGGTGCAGAAGATGAGCGCTATGAGTAAGAGCCCGATGGAGACGTAATAGATCTTGAAAGCTACAGAGAGAGCTTTGCTCCATGCCCATTTCGGATGTGTAGCTCTCATCACCCGTTGCGTGAAAATGAGGTTGATAATGAAGAGGAGGAGGACGCCGGCGGCGACGAAGATCTGGGCTGCGATGGCGATGGAAACGTTGCGTGGGTAGCTGGTGAAGACGAGCCGCATGGTGCAGGTTGTTATTCTGGCCATGCAGAAGCCAAAGAGGAGGCCGGACATGATGAATTTGTGGCCGCGCCGCATGTTAACTTGCAGTATTATCATGTGTGCTGCGGCGCCGAGCACGAAGAGGAAGAGGAACACGGCCGTGATGGGGTCGTCTAGGCTTTTGGTGGGTACACCTCCTAGCCCTGCCATGGGCGGTGGGTAGGGAGGATGTTGGGGTTGTGGTCGGTGTGACATTGTCTGGGGCTGTGTGAGTATACCTCAATCAAAGTTGGAAAGGGAGAAGGTTTACTGCTCTGGACGAAGACGACATCGTGAGGTATCAAGTCTCGGATCCCTGGTGGTGAGACGTCAAAACGTTCTTGTGTGTCGAATCCGATTCAAGCCCCGTTGTTCTCTGATGTCTTCTTTATAGCCTAGCCAATATCCTCTGCGTGTCAAATAGGTACCCGGTCGGGGATATCCGCTCGATCGCAGCTTCCGCGAAAAATCAAATTAGCTCAAGTCGTGATGGCGAAGTTTGCATGTAGGTACGGAAGTAAACAAAGCCCCATTAAAACAGCGGACGACCATCTCTTTATCCTCCAGCCCACCACCTACCTGCACGCCATGATCAACCCGACCCAACATGACCTCGCACATCGCTCCTTCGATGCAAGAACAAGCTCCGAGGATCTCATGCACCTCGAGATTGTGGTGAACCAACAGAACACCCTTTCCTTGGATAAAAGATCGCAGAAATCGGCTTTTTGAACACGCGAGACCGATGTGGCTGCATTCTCGTTGAACTAGCCAATTAGAGGATGGGATAATGCCAAGGATCGGGGGCTTGAGGTTGACTCGCCGATCTTGGTTGAAGCGGCACCGAGAGGGAATCTGTGAAGTGACATCTAGATTTCGCTATCATTTTGGAAAACAAATAGATATAGGAACTTGATGAAATTAAGATAGATCGACAGCTGTTAAAAATAATCTACCATACTCCCAGATCACAATATCATGCGAGAATTCTAATATTTTCTGCAAAGCTCACAATAAGACCACAACACAACACAGAAATCCTACAACGCCGCTTTTCGCTTCCACCGGACATCCCATACAGACTCCGGTCTCAAGGCTTTTGGACAGAACTCGTGCAACTAATGATAGAAAAGTACTGACGTACATGAAGGCTGCAGGGTGTTCCTTCAAGGCTCGTGCGTGAATCTCGGGCTCGCTGTTTGAGTCTGAAGCCTAGAGGCTGCAACGGGTAATGACTATGCGGTGACTTTTTGGAGAAACGAAATGTGAAATGGTGTGAATCTGATATCCGAAGTACGAGAGCGAGAGCGACATCTACCTAGGTAGGTCAGGTTTTAAGAATTTGAAAACCTTATCATGCATTTCGCCTTTTGGGAAGTAAAAGGTGTTGATAGTTAGGAATCTTCCGTCCGAAATACGAGTGCGACAGAGAGAAGGAACAACAGGACGAGAAGCCTTGGCTAATCTTATATCAGCATCATCAGATCATCAGCACTCAAACCCAGGTATAGTATAGTATAGGGGCGTCGTTTGGGTTCCCGTCTCGTTTCAACCCGCGGACGGCAACGGAGAGAAAACGGGCCAAGACTTTGAAGTGAAAATAAGCACCTGGCATGGGAAAGCCTTGTGCCCATGATATCACACCACATCTGTATGATGAGCTAACACGACCCCTTTCAATAGCCTTCCTTGTCATATCAATCGTTTTTGCATTCATATCAGAGTCTAATGCAAGTCTACGGTACAAATGTGTCGCGCTTAGCACCTGGATTCGCATCCCCTTACCGATTCTCCAAACTACCCCGCCATCTCGAACCCTAGAAGAGTTCTTATGATGATCTGTACGTACACAAACTGAACACTGCTTGCTTTGTAGCATGTTCGTAAATACGAAGTGGGGGCCAGTCGATCGTGACTTAGAGGAAGTAATCAGGAGTTCCTGTTGATAATTAAGAAGGGTTCTTAAGCATAAAAGAGGCAAACTTACGTCGTGAAACCATGGGTTCGCCTGCTCTTGGGCAAGGGTCGAATTGCAAGCTATGTAGAGTCAGCAATATACCAGTAGAAAATCTTGAAGTGCTACTTACAAGGTATACTTCAGGTGCTCATCGATCTCCATGATTGCAGCTTGGTTACCACATCTGTAGCAGTAATTTGGAGCTACAAAAGTTAGCATTGTCTACACCCCGAACCCATACATCCTACCTGAGAATATGGTGACCACATTTCTGTCCTGGGACCAGTTGTAACCCTCCATAACCAATTGATGTGCTCTTGCAACCAACGTCAAGCCATTGTTGTGGTTGAACGCCTCCGAGATATCCTGTCCGAAGGTATACCCCGCTCCTCTGGGAGATATTCCCCATCCGCATCTATCATCTGGATCTGACCATAGCAAATCACACATAGGACCCTCATGTGGAACCTCTTGTATACGGTCAAGGGCTCGGATGTTGTCGAGAGTATCGATACTTGGAGAGAGACCACCGTGAAGACAGAAGATTTGTTGGTCGATGAGGGCTGTGAGGGGGAGGTAATCGAACAGATCTGTGAAGTACTTCCATACGTTGGCGTTGCCATACTTTCGGAGACACTCGTCGTAGAAGCCGTAGACTTGGGTGATCTGGCGGGATTCGTGGTTTCCACGTAGGATTGTGATTCTTTGGGGGTATCGGATTTTGAGAGCAACGAGCAAGGTAACAGTCTCGACGGAGTAGTATCCTCGATCAACATAGTCGCCTTTGGAACATCAGTAGTGTCACAGCAGTTTGAGGTCTAGGGGTGCTATACCCATGAAAAGATAGTTGGTATCTGGGTTGGGACCACCAATTCTGAACAACTCCATCAAATCGTGAAATTGACCATGAATATCACCGCAGACTGTGACAGGGCATTTCTGCATTGTGTGAGCGCACGGCAGACAGGATCCGAATCATAAATCTTACCACTGGCTGAACGTTGGACTCGTCCTGTAAAACCTCTCGGGCCTGTAGATCGCGACATTAGACATGAGCTGCAGCTATGGTATGCCCTCCACCCTCTACCAACACCATTGAGATCTGCGAAGACCACATACCTTGTTGCAGAGCCTCTGCACGTCGACCTCGGCCAATTGCTTGCACTTCATCAAGCTCTCGATCCACCCATCGAGGGTAGGTATAGTCGTGGGCTCTTCGACTGGAGACAGTTGGGACGGCTCTGGCGCTCTGCCAACATCCTCCATATTGGTATCCATGATGGATCGTGGTTGTTGTCGTGGTGGGGAGTTGCGTTGAGGGCGGGGAGCTTAAGCTCAAATGACAGTGGAACGCGGTGAGGTTCCCAGACGAGGCTGGACGGTCGTGTGCAACGAAAATATCGGGTAGCCGGGGAGAGGGTACGTGGGGTGAGGTAGCAAGGTTGCGACTGAGTATTGCTTCGCGGCGTGGCGGGGTATCACAGATGTGTTGTTGTGAGGAAGAGCCTTGGTCGCCGCGCTGCTGAAATGGAGATGTCGAGCTGGCTCGCTTATTTACGTTGATGCGAATCCGGCAAGAGCGTGCAAGACCGAATTCCAGTCATCGGAGGCAAATCATTCACAGAAGAGCAGCTCAACCACCCAAATTTGTCATGATGACCTTGATTTATTTTATACAGTTCTCTACTATGCCAAACCCAAGCCCACAGGTCCAGTCTGGCTCGCATCAGAGACATCGCGACCTATCAGACTTTTGAAGTCCAGTCCAACCTCCGATAACATCTTGGCATGCTCTTTTGCCTGGTTCATACACTCCATCCAAAGTTGTCCTCCGCGCTCAGTACTACTCAGCTGTCTGGCGAGAATGATATTGAACGCATCAACTTGTTCCTTTGCCCATTTGACACACGCACTCATTACGGAGGCTTGGAAACAAGCCTGGAATGTAGAAACCGTGTTGCGAATGATGGTAAAGTATACAAAGGACACCTCCCATATGTATTGATGGAGGTTCCCCTCAAATATGCACTGTCTATTCATGGTCAGCGGTAAGAATCGTGGCAAAGACATCCGAATTACCTAGATCGTTTCTGGATGATATTGCTTCTTGCTTCCAGATATGCCTCTCTCGCACGATCCTCAAAACCGAGGCGAGCAAGCCAAAGGACGTTGCGCCTCGTTTTTTTGGGCTCATTGTGGGTGTCGACAAGCTCACGGGTAATGAGTCCTGCCAACTTCGTTGCTCTCTCATCTGCCTTAAAACTGATGAAATCCTGTGCGACGACATTACTCTTGAGGCTTTTGGCTAGGGAATTCAGCTTTTCAACGCGCTGCACAGCTGTATCGAACCGTTGCAGGGCAATATCAATGTCAAGTTCATCTACTTGGCTTTCGACCCAGCGCAAATTTTGCTGCTTTCCTTCGACCTCGATGAGCATGTCCTTGATATCAGACAAGGTTTCAAGCAGCTCCGTCTTGTTGAGCAACCCTGGGTCGCGTGATGCAAAGTAATTGATGGTCTCTTTGGCCTTGTTGCTTGATTCCATTTCAGTCCGAAGGCCCTTTCGAAGCTCTTCCACAGCCTTTCTGAAATTCATCATCAGGGATTGCTTCTCATTGTCATCGGGCTTCTCCGTGCGGTACGTAAATGATTCCTGTCCGACACCTCTGATCATAATTGCGTCGGCGACCTTGTTCCGCCCACTTGTCGACTCACTGGTTCCGGCCAGATCAACCATCTCAATGTCAAGCAGTGGCCAGCAACGATCTGCAACAAGCTTGGAAGGTGCCTGTCTTTGATCGGCACCGCTTCCCTCAACCTTGCGCTTCTTTCTAGATGCAATGAGAAGATGGTCATTCAAAAGAATGATTTGCATAGCTCTTCGGGACTTCCAGGTAGCATTGTCTAACTCAATCCAAAGACCAGCATTCTGAACAACATGACGTCCAGGAACTGCAGGAAGAAACTTTTGTGATCCCTCAACTGTTTTCCACAGCGCCTGAAATTATTAGCATGGTCTCAAGATACATTTTCTCATTGCTGCCCACCTGAAGTTGAGAATTCCACATTGCGGTTCGGTCTGCGACAGAACTTCGCTTGTCCCTTTTGCTCAGGGTAGATGGGAAACCAGAGTCGAAATCATTTGAGGAAGCAGGTCCCTGAGACGAAGCTGCCCTGAGAGCCGTTGTATTGGTCTTCAAGTCTGACATCAGGTTCTTGAGTGCCCTCATTTCTCCTTTGAGTTTCTCTGCCTCCTTGCTAATCTTAATGAACTGTGATCGATTCTGATAGACATTTTGCTGCAAGTCGGTTGAAGCACGGTTCCGTAGCTTTTGTAGGGCCTGCTGATATTCATCGATATCTTGTTCCGAAGCATCACTCAACAGACCGGCAATGTATTGTTCTGGTCGAAGATTTGGATCACGTAAAGCTTTCACATCAACAGTCAACCCGGGTCCTCTGGCAGGAGATGGACCCCGCCCTCGATCGTTTGGCGGAGCGAATTGGTTTGGAACCGATGGTAGTGAAGGTACTGGAGGAGCCGCTGCATTGTAATCCGTAGGGAGGTTGTTGAACCTGGTCGAATATCTGCGCTTGACTAAGTCGGAAGTCTACATTGCTTGTTAGATGGAGAACCAATATGGAAAAGATTAGATAGAAATTTCAATTACCTTTCCTCCAATCTGCGGACGTTGAGGCGGGGGATCGAATACTGCCTGTCCAGCATTGCTCCTTGGAACAGCTCCTGACTGCTGTATTGGCCCTGAGATCTGTTTGGGAGCACTTATGGCTGGACGCTTGCTTCGCTTTGTTCGGAGAGAAATCCCCTTGCTCTTCTCTTCAGACATGGCGTAGATGTAAACAAGCGCTAGATTCTGGATTTTCTAGTTCCTGTGTTGAAAGAGGGCTTTGTCGTCAAGCTGTGAAGTTGCGAACGACGTTGAGGTCTCGAAAGGTGAAGCTTACAACTTGTGCAGCACGTGCTGCCTCAGGATACAGTACTGTAGTGCAGCCACACCTCACCAAGCAGGGGCCTTCGCAGCCGCAACTCAAAAAAAGTTCCCAAGGCCGAGCTCCCATCAAAACATACTCGCCCAAGCTTCCCTTCAGCATTTCCACTCCCATCCTCATCACCTCATTGCATCAACAGCTTCCGGAACACCCAGAACCAATTGAACTATGGTGCAGACATCTACAATCGTTGCCGCTACAGTTGGCACATTTGCAACTGGCTTTGTTGGTATGTAACGCAGCTTTGTTAATCTGTAGACTTGTGGCTAACATTGATGATAGCATATGCCGTCTACTTCGATTACAAGCGCCGCAATGATCCTCAGTTCAGGAAGCAGTTGAAAAAGGAGTCAAAGAGACAGGCAAAGGCCGCGAAGGAGGAAGCAGAGGCTCACACGGTCCGCCAGAGGCAAGCTATCAGAGCGGCTGTCGAGGAGGCCAAGGAGGAAGGATTTCCATCAGATGTTGAGGAGAGAGAGGCATACTTCATGCAGGAAGTTGCTCGGGGAGAGGGATTGGCAGGAGAGGGTATGTGGAATCTTCTCCCATAACTGAAGTGCGAGTCTAATTACTTCCAGGAACCGATAACGTCGAGGCTGCGTTGTGCTTCTACAAGGCATTGAAGGTCTACCCAACACCATCGGATTTGATCACGATTTATGACAAGACAGGTAGGTCTCACCCGCCAGGTCAAGGTCCAGCTGAGCTTGGATGTTAGCGCGGCCTGCTATTCAGAGAGCCTTTCGTTTTTTGCAGAGGCTGGACTTTCAAGCGATATCCGCTAACTATGATTACAGTACCCAAAGCCGTGCTGGATATACTGGCAGAGATGATTGCAGCAGACTCGGAACTCAATGTTGGACCGTTTGGAGGCGGGCCTGGATCCGACATGGACTAAACGCGGCCTTTTGCATCAAACAACAATGACTGCATTTCTCCCCTCTCCCCTCTCCCCTCTCCAAACCCTCGATCCGCCGAACCATCCGCCCTCCAAACCTCCTCTTTCAGAAGCGACCTGGATACCTACATTCTTAAGGCGTTCCGCTCTGTGTACTGTACATCATCTGGCGCACTTCGATTCTCTGTCACTTGTACATTGCACACCATTATGAGGGTAGAATATACCATACGACTGTATTGATGAAAAGTGATCGTAATACCAATAAAATCTGGTGGAAATGACGATTGTCTGTCTATTATTTTTCGGCCCCTGAACCCCTGACATGATATGTGATGCGGCGTGATGGCAATTTTCGATTGGAAGTGCTGCAGCATTCGCTCCCCAGCACCGCCATGAACGTGCACCGAACGTGCGCTCCAGAGTCTGCCATTAAAAATAAAAAAACCGACGCGCATGCTGTCATCGTTGGGATTTTGCATAGCTCTGTTACCAGCGATCATCTATATCTTTGCGCTCTATGTGGAGGATACAGCTCGGTCGTGACCTGCTTCGCTGTCCATCCTGCGCTGCCCTGGCTCATCCCAAATGGACCACGGCATGACGCTAGCAGGCTGGCTCCAGGGGCAATCTGCTATCGCGTAAACTTGTAACCTCCATACGCGACACCTGCACCTGCATCGTGATAATAAAAGTCAACACTCCCTATCCGCCAACACACACCAGATTTTATCAACGCAGTCCAACTGATTCCACTTCCTCACCAGTGGCCGTCAGAAATACGATTATGGACATTCTCCGCGAACTTTGAACCGCCCCTCCTTTCGATACAATATGATGGAGAGCTTGGTAGCTTCTCCTGGCCCAGCCAGTCCCAAACCTAACGGGACCGACGCCTTTGCGATAGACCCTTCGATAATCGTCGACTACCTTGCCAGTGTTCTTGAGATCACCCTGGGAGCTACGAGGAAAGAGTTGGAGAATACTGGGAGTCTGCTGTCGCCAGAATCTAGGACACACACCCTCCAGAGATGTTCAAGGTTTGCTTCGGAGAACCAAATGGCACTTTATGTGACCAAGGACATCGCCGCGGCCGGTGGAATAGACGGCATAATAGATGAGTCCAGTACGTTTATGCATGTTCGGATACCTGGCTATATGCGCTGATATAACCCTAGACAAGGTCACTTACAACTACACTGTTACGACGGACATTTCCTTCTCCCCTACAACGACTGCTTCGATCGCGCTTTTGAAACGGCCGTATCCCATAGATCCGACGATACACATTACTTCACAAGTACAAATTATTAATTTACCAGGGGCCGCATCGCTGAGCAGTACCACAAATGGACAGGCTGGTGCGACTGTCAGTCCTTATGAAATTCTACACTCGGTCGTGCATCTTGCGCTGGCGCCATACTTCGATGCATATACCAAGAACCAACACAGTGCGAATGGTGTTCGAGGCAGATCAGATGTGGAGGCAAAGACTGGAATTCCGGTTACGAAGAAGAGGATGGCAGAGTTGGAGTTGAGCTTGTTACACCTTCAGCAGAATATCGAGATTCCCGAGTTGATCCTACCACTCCATCCTATGGTCCAAAATGCCGTCGAGGAGGCTGCCGCCAGAAATATGAAGCCTACGCCTGAACTGGTTCCTGCAAACCTTCTCCAGGACAGTACTTTCCTCAACAGTTTACAAAGCAATGTGAATGGGTGGATCAAGTCTATACAGGCAGTTACGAAGATGTCTAGGGAAGCCTCAAGTGGTACTGCTACACAGGAAATCAACTTCTGGCTTTCCATGGAGTCCGCGTTGGAGGGAATCGAGCAACAACTCCGAAGCAGTGGTGTCGCTCTCACGATAGAGATCCTCCGGACCGCCAAACGTTTCCAAGCAACTGTCAGTTTCAGTGCGGATACTGGATTGAAGGAAGCTGTGGAGAAGGTCCAAAAATACAATCAGTTGATGAGAGATTTCCCTTTGGACGAGTTACTTTCCGCGACCTCCCTGCTGAAGGTTGAAGATGCTATCAGCTTAATCTTCGCCCATCTCAACAAGAAATTAAGAATCTGCCCATATCCCATTCGAAGAGCCTTGCCTTTGGTCGAATTGATATCTGCGGATTTGGATACACAATTACATTCGCTGCTGCATGGTCGAAGGTTGATGCACTTGGATTACAGAGAATTCAAGATTCTCATGGGTACTGCTGAGTCAATCTGGAAAAGCTGGGATGAGAATGTAAAGGAGTTTACCAATGTTGCTCGAGAAGTTACTCGCCGGAGGAACGAGAAGTTCATCCCAATCAAAATCGTGCCCAAGCACGCAGACCTTCAAGCCCGGTTGAAGTATGTTAGTACTTTCCGCGACAATCACGAACAGCTTCAGAGAACCATCGTCAACGTACTAGGACCAAAGCTCGGAGAAGGCGAAGGTACTACGAATGGAGTTGTTCTTGTAGAGGAAATGGGCGATGTCGATGCTGTTGAGGAGGTCCAGCAAGCTTATGCAGCATTAAACAACGTGGATTTGCTCGACGTCACGCCCGAGGGCACTCGAAGATGGGTGGAGGCAGAGATCACCTACAATGAGCGTACCTCTCGCGTCGAGAATTCTATTATCGCGAGGCTGCGAGACCGACTGGCGACTGCGAAGACTGCGAATGAGATGTTCCGGGTCTTCTCAAAGTTCAACGCCCTCTTTGTCAGACCAAAAATTCGTGGTGCTATCACTGAGTACCAGACGCAGCTCATTGACAATGTGAAGCACGATATTTCGTCTCTCCACGAGCGCTTCAAACAGCAGTACGGTCATTCGGAAGCACACGCAATGGCACAGCTTCGAGATCTACCTCCTGTCTCTGGGGCAATCATATGGGCTCGTCAGATTGAGAGGCAGCTTGACGGCTACATGAAGAGAGTTGAGGATGTTCTTGGAAACGATTGGAGTCTTCACTCGGAGGGACAAAAGTTACAGAGCGAGAGCAACCTCTTCCGGAAGAAACTGGACACCCGTCCCATTTTCGAGGCCTGGCTGCACGATGTTCAGAGAAAGCAGATCTCGATTGCAGGCCGTCTGTTCAACATTAATAAGATTCGTGCCTCCAACAACGCGCTTGAGTTGGCAGTAAACTTTGATCCTCAAGTTATTGCTCTCTTCAAGGAGACTCGGAACTTGCTTTGGCTGAATTACGCTGTTCCCCACCAAATCAACAACATCTCGAAAGAGGCCAAGCGAGTTTATCCGTATGCTGTTAGTCTGATGGAAAGCACGCGAACATTTGCCCAGACAAGTCGACAAATCTCCCAGATGTCAGATGTGGCCATACTTCTCAGCGGGTACCAGAACGATGTTCAAGCTTTGATCATAAAGGGTGTTCCCTTGAAATGGGAGTCATTTGTCCATTCATTTGATCTCCACGTCAAGCAAACTTCTTCTTACCACCTCCCGAACGGAAATCTTGACCACGCTATTGGTGGCCGCAATGAGAGTAAACACGTCCAATTCGTCAGAGAATTTGCAGCTTCGGTCTCGTTGCTACAGCTCAAGACAGCGTCTCTAGCCGTCTCAAACGTTGATATTCAGAAAGCACTTGCGGAGCTGGAAACTTGCCCATACGATGCAACCCAATTTCAAAAACGACTTGAGGCTGTTCAAATGGCTGTCGATAAATTGAACCTCGAGAATTATGTGAATCTGTCTTATTGGGTCAGGGAGATGAATGCGAGAATCAAAGCCACTCTTCTAGTGCGTTTGCGGAAAGCCATATCATCTTGGATTGAAGCATTTGAGAGTGAGCGCGCTGAAGGTGTCAATGATGACAGTAGACGAAAGCATCTCAGCATGACGACAACTTCAGGGGAAGATCAAGGTCCTGCTCTTAAGCGCCTTGTTCATGAAGTCTCTATGCGAAACCAAGTCATCTATCTTGATCCACCTCTTGAGTTCGCCCGAGCAAGCTGGTTCTTGCAATTGCATGAGTGGCTTGGTATTGTATGCAACCTTCGCAAAGTCAAGGCTTCGAGATACGAGATGAGTCTATCCAACGGAAATGACACCGAAGCTCGTTTCACCGATCTTCCTGGATCATGTACTGACAGCCTGTCTCTGGTCTACACAAGCATTGAGACAAAGCTTAGTGAGATCAGTCTTTATGTCGACAAATGGCTTCAATTTCAGTCGCTTTGGGATCTTCAAGCTGAGCAAGTGTACGAGGCGCTTGGCGAGCAGTTATCCAAGTGGCTTCAGATGCTTCAAGATATCCGCAAGGTACGGTCCACTTTCGACACAACCGAAGTCAGCCGCTCTTTTGGCCATCTATCCATCGATTATGACCAGGTCCAGACGAAGGTCAATGCCAAGTACGATCAGTGGCAACACGAAATTTTGACCAAGTTCGCCGTTCGTCTCGGCAATCGTGTTCGCGAAGTGTACTCCGAGATTGAAAGAGCACGAAAGGATCTCGAGGTCCAGTCTCTGGAAGCTACATCCACAGCCCAAGCTGTACAATTCATCACCATTGTACAGACCTGTAAGCGCAAAGTCAAGGCTTGGGGTCCAGAGGTGGACATTTTCAGACAGGGTCAGACCACTTTAGTTCGGCAACGATATCAATTCCCTGCAGATTGGCTACAGGTCGAGCAGGTAGACTCGGAATGGACTGCTCTCAACGAGATCCTTTCACGAAAGGCCAAGATTGTACAGGACCAGACAGATGCTCTTCGTGCCAAGATCACAGCCGAGGACAAGGTTGTTGGAGACAAGATCTTGGAAATTACAGGCCAGTGGAACGAAGAGAAGCCAGTGTCCGGGACAATCGCTCCAGAGGTTGCATCGGCAACTCTCATGTCCTTTGAATCTCGCATCACCAAACTTCACGAGGAGTCAGAGATGGTTTCCCGCGCCAAAGAGGCACTGGATCTTCCTTCCAGTCCCGCCACAGCACTTGCCGCTATCCTGGAAGAAGTCCAAGATTTCAAGTCTGTCTGGGCTGCTTTGTCAACGATCTGGAAGAGTCTCAATGAACTTCGAGAGAGCCTCTGGACTACTGTCCAGCCTCGCAAACTTAGATCTGCCATCGATGGTCTCATCAAGATGACGAAAGAGATGCCCAGTCGCATGCGCCAATACGCCGCCTTCGAGCACATCCAAAACATCCTCCGACAATTCCTCAAAATTAACCCCATCATCGCAGACTTGAAGTCGGAAGCGGTACGTGAGCGTCATTGGAACAAGATATTCAAGGCCCTCAAGCCTGGAAAGCGCTACTCTCCAATTTCCATGACCCTTGGTGATGTTTGGGACCTCCAACTCGCGGCCAGTGAAGTTGTCATTCGGGACATCATCGCTCAGGCCCAGGGTGAGATGGCCCTCGAAGAATTCTTGAAGCAAGTACGGGAAATCTGGTCAAACTACTCGCTCGATCTTGTCAACTATCAAAACAAGTGCCGACTTATTCGTGGTTGGGATGACCTCTTCGCGAAATGCAGTGAGAATCTTAATTCTTTGCAAGCCATGAGGCACTCTCCGTACTACAAGGAATTCGAAGAGGAAGCCTCGTCTTGGGAAGATAAGCTCAATCGTGTCCATGTGTTGTTCGATGTGTGGATCGATGTTCAACGCCAGTGGGTGTATCTGGAGGGTGTTTTCACTGGAAACGCCGATATCAAGCATTTGCTTCCTATCGAGTCCTCTCGGTTCCAGAACATCAACTCAGAGTTCTTTGCAGTCATGAAGAAGGTCTACAAACAACCTTTTGTCCTCGACGTGCTGAACATCTCCGGAGTTCAAAAGTCTTTGGAGCGTCTCGCTGAGCTGCTCAACAAGATCCAGAAAGCTTTGGGAGAGTACCTCGAGAGGGAACGTGTGTCATTCCCCAGATTTTACTTCGTGGGTGACGAGGATCTGCTAGAAATCATCGGCAATAGTAACGATACTCTGCGCATCGCAAAACACTTCAAGAAGATGTTTGCGGGCCTGTCTGGGCTCATCATGGACGAGGATCATCTCATCTCTGGTTTCACCTCTAAGGAGGGCGAAGAAGTGAGACTGAAGAAGGAGATCTCGTTGATCAAGACACCAAAAATTAATGACTGGCTAGCATTGCTTGAAAGCAGCATGAAGTCTACACTCGCCGAACTTCTTGCCGAGGCTGTTGAGCAGTACGAGCCCATTTTCAATTCCGATGAGATCGACCAGGCGTCCTTGAATGCGTACATCTCTGCATTCCCCAGTCAAATTGTTGTTCTCGCCACCCAAGCTGTTTGGACTTCTACCGTCGAGCAGTCGTTGGAAGCCGGTGGATCCACCCTTCAACATCTCTTCGATCAAGAAGTCAAGGTGCTACGACTTCTTGCATCGACAGTTCTGGGCGACCTTGATCCAATTCTGCGCAAGAGATGCGAACACCTCATCACGGAATGTGTCCACCAGCGCGATGTCATTGAGAAGCTTAAGAACTTGAATGCCTCATCTCCAAACCACTACCTGTGGCTTCTACAGATGCGCTACGTCTACAAAGCCGAAGGCGACTGGCTCCAGCGCCTACATATCAAGATGGCGAATGCTAAGCTCAACTACGGTTTCGAGTATCTTGGAGTTGCAGAGCGTCTTGTTCGAACTCCGCTGACCGATCGCTGTTTCTTGACCCTCACACAAGCACTTTGTCAACGATTGGGCGGCTCTCCGTACGGTCCTGCCGGTACTGGTAAGACCGAGTCGGTCAAGGCTCTGGGTGTACAATTGGGACGCTTCACACTTGTTTTTTGTTGTGACGACACTTTCGATTTTCAGGCTATGGGTCGCATTTTCCTGGGTATTTGTCAGGTCGGAGCTTGGGGTTGTTTCGATGAGTTTAATCGGCTCGAGGAACGTATCCTATCTGCCGTATCTCAACAGGTACAAAACATCCAACTTGGTTTGAAGCAAGGTATGGAGGACGAAAAGTCACAAATTGAACTTGTGGGTCGCCAATTGCGAGTAAACGCAAACACCGGAATTTTCATCACTATGAATCCTGGATACGCTGGTCGCTCCAACCTGCCCGACAATCTGAAGAAGCTGTTTAGAAGTGTTGCAATGTCGAAACCCGACAAGGAGCTCATTGCAGAAGTCATGCTCTACTCCCAGGGTTTCAATCAAGCCAAACAACTTTCAAAACAGACTGTCCCATTCTTTGACAGCTGTGCTGCTAAGCTTTCAAAGCAAGCACATTACGATTTCGGACTTCGTGCTCTAAAGAGTGTACTTGTCAGCTCTGGAGGACTCAAGCGTGCTCGTCTGACAGATACTGGCGGCAACCTGGGTCCAGAGGAAGAAGTGGAACCTCAAATTATTGTCCAGAGTATCCGAGAAACCATCGCGCCGAAGTTGATCAAGAGCGATGTGGAAATCATGAGATCTATCGAAGCAGATTCGTTCCCTGGCGTTGATTATGTCCCAGCCACCCTCAAGGAACTAAAGGCAGCCATCCACACCATTGCGAATGAGAGACATCTTGTTATCAACGAAACTTGGATGACAAAGATCCTTCAACTCTACCAGATCCAGACTATTCATCATGGTGTCATGATGGTTGGAAACTCTGGTTCCGGGAAATCGGTGGCATGGAAGCTTCTACTTCAAGCTATGCAGCAAGTAGAGGGTGTAGAGGGTGTTTGTCACATTATCGACTCCAAGGTCATGTCAAAAGAGGCCTTGTACGGTAACCTAGATTCGACTACTCGAGAGTGGACCGATGGTCTTTTCACAAGCATTCTGCGCAAGATTGTGGACAACTTGCGTGGCGAGGAGGCCAAGAGACACTGGATTGTATTTGATGGCGACGTCGATCCTGAATGGGTTGAGAACTTGAACAGTGTACTCGACGACAACAAATTGCTCACTCTTCCGAACGGAGAGCGTCTCAATCTACCTTCCAATGTGCGCATCATGTTTGAAGTCGAGACTCTCAAATATGCCACTCTTGCAACTGTTAGTCGTTGTGGAATGGTATGGTTCAGCGAGGATACTGTGACATCCGCTATGATGGTGTCCAACTATCTCGATACACTGCGAACTGTGGCTTTTGAAGACCTCGACGAGGACTCCGTTGCAACAGGACAGACAGCTGCGAAAGCTCTAGCCATACAAGCACAAGTCGCAGACCTCCTTGATGCCTTCCTGACCACGGATGACTTCATCTCCAATGCCTTAGAACGTGCTCAAGGCTTCAATCACATCATGGAGTTTACGGTGGCCCGTGTTCTCAATACACTGTTCTCGCTGTTGAACAAAGCAGTCCGCGATGTCATTGAGTACAACAACCAGCACGTCGACTTCCCTCTTGACCCAGAACAAGTCGAATCATTCATTGCGAAGAAGCTTCTCCTAGCCCTGGTCTGGTCATTGACTGGAGATTGCCCTCTAGGAGACCGCAAGAGCTTTGGAGACTGTCTTGCAGGACTTGCCACCTTCGGGTCGCCTATCATGGGAGACAATTCCTCTCTCATCGACTACGACGTGACACTTCCCAAGGCCGAATGGACCTCGTGGCAGAACTCCGTCCCAACCATTGAAGTCAATACCCACTCGATTACCCAAACAGACGTTGTTATCCCTACACTTGATACTGTTCGACACGAGGATGTTCTTTATTCATGGCTTGCTGAGCACAAGCCTCTACTTTTGTGTGGTCCACCCGGCTCCGGAAAGACAATGACATTGTTCAGTGCTCTTCGTAAGCTTCCGAACATGGAAGTCGTTGGACTCAATTTCTCCAGTGCCACCACGCCTGATCTTCTCATCAAGACCTTTGAGCAGTACTGCGAGTACAAGAAGACAGTCAGTGGAGTGATCCTATCACCAACACAAATTGGACGATGGCTGGTACTCTTCTGTGATGAAATCAACTTGCCAGCTCCCGATAAGTATGGCACACAGAGAGCGATATCCTTCCTTCGACAACTTGTTGAGCAGAATGGATTCTGGAGAACTTCTGACAAGACATGGGTTACACTCGACCGCATCCAATTCGTTGGTGCATGCAATCCTCCCACTGATGCTGGCCGAACCCCCATGGGCGCTCGTTTCCTCCGACACGCACCTCTTGTCATGGTCGATTACCCTGGTGAGCTTTCGTTGCAGCAAATCTACGGCACGTTCAATAGTGCCGTCCTTAAGATCATCCCATCGCTCAGAGGCTACTCTGAATCGCTTACCAAAGCTATGGTTCAATTCTACCTGGAATCCCAACAACGTTTCACTCCAAAGATCCAGCCACACTACGTCTACAGTCCTCGTGAATTGACGAGATGGGTGCGAGGTATCTATGAGGCAATTCGACCGCTCGAAACGCTGTCAGTGGAGGGACTGGTCCGCATCTGGGCGCACGAAGCACTTCGTTTGTTCCAGGATCGTCTTGTTGCAGAGGATGAGCGCAACTGGACCAACGATGCTGTGAATCGTATCGCGCTTGACTTCTTCCCAACAATCGAGCAAGATAAGGCTCTTGGTGGACCAATTTTGTTCTCCAATTGGCTTTCTAAGAATTACGTTCCAGTTGACCGAGAGCAGCTACGTGAGTTCGTCAAGGCCCGACTGAAGACTTTCTGCGAGGAAGAGGTCGATGTTCCATTGATCTTGTTCAACGATGTCCTCGAACATGTGCTTCGCATCGATCGTGTTTTCAGACAGCCTCAAGGACATTTGATCCTGATTGGTGTCAGTGGCAGTGGAAAGACAACCTTATCTCGATTCGTCGCTTGGATGAACGGTCTTAAAGTGTTCCAAATCAAGGTTCATGGCAAATACTCTGCAGAAGACTTCGACGATGATCTTCGAGATGTACTTCGCCGCTCCGGTTGTAAGGGCGAGAAGATCTGTTTCATTATGGATGAGTCTAATGTACTTGACTCTGGTTTCTTGGAGAGAATGAACACACTTTTAGCAAATGCCGAAGTGCCAGGTTTGTTTGAAGGTGATGAGCTCGCGTCATTAATGACTGCTTGCAAGGAAGGTGCTCAACGCCAAGGTCTGCTCTTGGACTCGCAAGAGGAGCTATACAAGTGGTTCACTGGACAAATTGTCAAGAATCTCCACGTTGTCTTCACGATGAACCCGCCCGAAGATGGTCTGTCTTCTAAGGCCGCCACTAGTCCTGCTCTTTTCAATCGTTGCGTCTTGAACTGGTTCGGAGACTGGTCAGATCAAGCTCTATTTCAAGTCGGCACTGAGTTAACGCAATCTGTCGACCTCGATAGGCCCAACTTCACCGCTCCCGACAGCATTCCTGTCGCATACCGCGATCTCAACCTTCCAGCTTCCCACCGTGCGGCGGTTGTCAACTCTATGGTGTACATCCATTACTCACTTCACCGCTTCAACATCAAGCTTCTGAAGCAGCAGAACAGAGTCACTTTCCTTACACCTCGCCATTTTTTGGATTTTGTCGCTCAATACGTCAAGCTATACAATGAGAAGCGCGAAGATCTGGAAGAGCAACAACGCCATCTCAATGTTGGTCTCGAGAAGCTGAGAGATACAGTCGACAAGGTTCGAGATCTGCGTGTCAGCCTTGCAGAGAAGAAAGGTCAACTGGAGCGCAAGGATGCGGAAGCCAACGAGAAGCTGCAACGAATGGTAGCAGATCAACGAGAGGCTGAACAGCGGAAGACGACATCCCTAGAAATCCAAGCAGCATTGGAGAAGCAGGAGGCAGAGGTTGCTGAGAGACGAGAATTGGTCCTGAGCGACTTGGCAAATGCGGAGCCGGCGGTCATTGAGGCACAAAAGAGTGTCAGCAACATCAAGCGACAACATCTCACCGAAGTACGTTCTATGGGTAACCCGCCAGCAGGTGTCAAACTCGCCCTTGACTCCGTCTGTACTCTGCTCGGTCACAAGGTAGACAGCTGGAAGACTATCCAGGGTATTGTGCGAAAGGACGACTTCATCGCCAGCATTGTCAATTACGATAATGAAAGGCAGATGACAAAGAACCTCCGTGTCAAGATGCGCAACGAGTACCTTTCTAACGAAGACTTCACATACGAAAAGGTCAACCGTGCCAGTAAAGCTTGTGGCCCTCTTGTCCAATGGGTACAGGCTCAGGTCAACTACTCCGAGATTCTTGATCGTGTTGGTCCACTTAGAGAAGAGGTCGGCATGTTGGAGGAGCAAGCACTCCAGACAAAGGCCGAAGCACAAGCTGTCGAAAACACCATCAACACCCTTGAACAGAGCATAGCAACATACAAGACAGAGTACGCCGCCTTGATTAGCGAGACGCAGGCCATCAAGACCGAGATGTCTCGTGTCCAATTCAAGGTTGATCGTAGTGTTCGACTGCTTGACAGTCTCTCCTCCGAGAGAGTCCGTTGGGAGGAAGGCAGCAAGTCTTTCGAAACTCAGATCGGCACTCTGGTTGGTGATGTTCTTGTGGCAGCTGCCTTCCTTGCATACAGTGGTCTTTACGATCAACAGTTCCGTAAGAACATGATGGAAGACTGGTTGCATCAACTCCAACTGTCGGGAATCAACTACAAACAACACAATCCGATCACTGAGTACCTCTCGACTGCTGATGAGCGACTTGGATGGCAAGAGAACTCTTTGCCCGTCGATGACCTATGCACGGAGAACGCAATCATCTTGAAGCGATTCAACCGATACCCACTGATCATCGATCCTTCTGGCCGAGTCACAGAGTTCTTACAGAAGGAAAGCAAAGATAGGCGGCTTACAGTCACTAGTTTCCTGGATGATTCGTTCACCAAGCAATTAGAGAGCTCTCTTCGTTTCGGAAACCCTATTCTAATTCAAGATGCAGAGTATTTGGATCCAGTGCTCAATCACGTTCTCAACAAAGAGTATCAAAAGACTGGTGGCCGTGTTCTCATCCAGCTCGGGAAGCAAGAGATCGATTTCTCCCCAGCTTTCAAGATCTACTTGTCCACCAGAGATCCATCGGCAACATTCGCACCAGATATTTGCAGTCGTACCACATTCGTCAATTTCACGGTCACGCAAAGTAGTCTTCAAACCCAATCCTTGAACGAAGTCCTCAAGTCCGAGCGGCCCGATGTTGATGAGCGTAGATCCAACCTCATCAAGTTACAGGGTGAATTCAAAGTACATCTCCGACAACTCGAGAAGCGCCTGTTGCAAGCTCTCAATGAATCTCGTGGTAACATTCTTGATGATGACAACGTCATTGAGACTCTCGAGACGCTCAAGAAAGAAGCTGCAGAGATTTCGATCAAGATGAGCAACACTGAAGGAGTTATGGCTGAAGTTGACGAGATCACCCTTCAATACAACATCATCGCGCGATCTTGCAGTGCAGTCTTTGCCGTCCTTGAGCAACTGCATTACCTCAACCATTTCTACCAGTTCTCACTGCAGTACTTCCTGGACATCTTCCATTCAGTATTGCACGGTAACAAGCGATTAGCCACCGAGACAAATCACAATGTGCGCCGTGATATCATCATTGAAGACCTCTTCATTACTACCTATCAGCGCACCTCATTGGGTCTCCTTCAGAAGGATAGAATCACGTTGGCAATGCTTTTAGCACAAGCCGCACCTTACAAGATGGACAAGACACTCATTGATGTGATCCTCGACGAGAGCATTGAAGGCACCGACGTCTCAACCGAGTCGCACAAGAAAGATGAAATCTTCGACAAAGCATCGAAGCTTCCCGTCCTTAGAGGCAAGCTCGAAGCTGTATCGTCTGATGCTTGGGACCGATTCTTGTTTGAAGAGATAGGCGAAAACTATGTTCCACAGATATGGGATGCAGACGCTGAGAAGCGAGACCAGGAACTCCAGTCTCTGCTCCTCGTCAAGCTGTTCCGCCTTGATCGATTCGTTCCAGCTGCTGAACGTTTTGTTACTGCCGTATTTGGCCCTGGTCTCTTCGATACAACTGAGGACCTCAAGGAAATTGTCGAGCAGGTATCTGCCAGTCGTCCCATCGCACTGTGCTCGAGCCCCGGTTTCGATGCCAGTTACAAAGTCGATAATCTCGTCGAACGTTCCCGTGCAGCTTGTACGAACATAGCCATGGGTTCCAATGAAGGTTTAGCAACTGCCGACAAAGCTATCGCCAACGCCGCTGCCAATGGCTCCTGGGTTCTCATCAAGAACGTTCATCTTGCCCCAACATGGTTACAGAGTCTCGAAAAGCGGATGGATTCTTTAAAGCCGCATGCCAATTTTAGACTCTTCTTATCCATGGAATCCAGTCCTAAGATCCCAGTCAACCTCCTCAGAGCATCTCGGGTCTTGATGTACGAGCAACCGGCTGGAGTAAGAGCAAACATGAAGGACTCAATGGCTTCACTGTCTACCAGGGCTACGAAGAACCCAGTCGAAAGAACTAGGCTTTACCTACTTCTGTCGTTCCTGCACGCTGTGGTCCAGGAGAGATTGAGATATGCTCCTAATCTGGGATGGAAGGGTTTCTGGGAATTTAATGATAGCGATGTAAGTGCCACTCTTGCTTGCTGCATATGAGATGTCAGCTGCTAATAATTACTAGTATGAATGTTCAGCATTCATCATCGACACATGGGTGGAGACTGTTGCATTGGGCCGTACAAATGTCGCTCCCCAGAATCTACCTTGGGAGATGATTCGCACCTTAGTCACCGAAACCTACGGTGGCAAGATTGACGATGAAGGCGATTTCGCTCGACTCACTCAACTCGTCAACACATTCCTGACTCCCGCCGCCTACGATATCGGTCACAAGCTCGTAGAAGGCGTCGCGGGCAGTGGTGTAAACGGCCTCGACGGCAGCTTAGTCGTGCCCAGCGGAACCTCTCTCAAAGACTTCACCGAATGGATCAAGAAGCTACCAGAACGAGAGCCTCCTACTTACCTCGGCTTGCCAGCCAACGCCGAAAAGTTATTGCTGGTTGGACAAGGTCTGAGCATGATTCAGAACTTGGGGAAGATTACGGAGTTGTTGGATGAGGGGGAGCAGCTTATGGCTGAGGCTTCATAATTGAAGTGAAGAAGGGGATGGGGAAGGGGAAGGGGAAGGGAGGATTTGTTTTGTATTAGAAGGAAATTTCGTTTCGTGTGCTTTAGGACTTAGGGAGGGAGCATGATCATCCAGGGGATCAGTCGTGGACTGGTCACTTTCCTATTGCGAGTATTCATTGCTTGCGAGAGAGAGATTGTATTAAACCGTGTACGAAATGGGATAGAGGCAGGAAAGCAAATTTGGCGATCGTTCGTTGCTGTTGTTGTTATTATACCCACAGTCTTGCTTTGCTTTGCTTTGCGTAGACCTTCAGATTGTTGACCTTTCTCCTTTGTTGTGTGGAAATAGCTGTAGCATAGCTTGCATCTTGGGCCTTGATGCTGAATATATCTGTTCTATTGTATTCTCATGTTCAGTCCAGCCCAGTTATTCTAAGAATCCCTGAGGAGATCGGCCCAACTCTTTAACTCCGGGATGTCGAGTCTGGAAGTGGCGAAGGTCAATAGCTGTCTGCTTTCGCGGTCGGTCATTGCAGAGGTAAGGTTGAATATGGCGGTCACGATCAACCAAAATAAGTTCCGCAAATACAACCTGATGATACCAGGCCAAGCTAACAATACCTTCTAGCTAGACTTCCATGATACTGGGTACTACGTTTATGGAATCAAACCCTTTTTGCGTCCCGCTTAATTGAGTCGCTAGTGTTAACAGTGTGCTGGGAAATTTGCTTTCTTGCCTCAGAGATATGGGGATATGAGTTTGACAGTATGACCCTGGCAAAATGAACCAAGAGGTATGGATGAAAATATGTCTCAAGTATCATAGCTGCTTTGTTTGGCCTGGTACTCTTGTGGTCCCAGGTGGACGCTCCTCCACGGCAACTTCAAGAGAGTATATTGGCCCGTCGAATATACTTTGAACGACACCAGTTGTGAGCGAAGCCTGTATAGAGTAGCTCAGTCCGCCCACTTGAAGCTGGACGCTCTCGGAAAACCCAAGTATCACCTCCATATCTTCACGAACATCGCTCCATGTGGCATCGTGACCAATGTATCCAAGTCTCTTGTGACGGAATAGCCAATGTGAGACCGTGCTGTGAGCTTTTTCGTCAAAGATCAAGCATAGCGGCTCACCAGGCTTCATGAATTCGCCCTTGGATTGTCTGAAATCAAGGCAAATAACCACGTGTGCCTCGAAATTATCTTTTAAGCAAATTTTAACCGATGCTGCAAGGACCAAATCTGTACTCTCGGAAGGAGCGAACAACAGTTGTTTCGAATGATCCCAGTGGCTGTGAGGAATTGCATTCTGAACCAGGGTGGTCTCTTTGTAGGGAAAGTGCACCGCATATTTCATCTTCGTATGCTTGATATTATGGAGGTCGTAGGCATCTGCGGTGATGTAGAAGCTGAGTATTGGTGCGGGGACGAAATCACAGTCGTCTGGCCTTGGGGAAACGGATTCCCGAAGGAAAGTATTTGGCCCGACTTTCCATAAGTTCAGGAAAACAAGATCATGATCTTCGGATGATGTGCCGGGAGTCTTGCTATATCCTATAGGCATGACAAAGCCAGTGACCCGCGACCCGTTTTCGTTCCTATCGCAAGGAATTTCGTAGAAGTGTACGCATCTGTCAACCCGCAATCCTTTGTTGGTCAACACAAATTCAAGGTCCATATACCGTCGAGCAATGACGTTGATGTTGCCACTATGAGCGAAGAAGGCTGGTGATGGTGCAAACAATGCCCCTAATTCACTCTGCGGCTGATTTTTAGGTTGGGTCCAGGCAAAGATCGTCAAGTCGTTGCTACGCTTTATGATTTCTTCCTGCAATCGACCGAATGCTCGCAGCCCTTCACCGTAAAGCATGGGCATATTTACACCGAATATCCCGAGTAGACAGTAGGCTTTATCCTCAACACGTGTAACTTGTCGATGCGCAGCCCACGACATTCGCGTCGCTAGAGAATAGTCTTTCAATTTTGTTTTACCCACTAACAAATCTCTGGCGATGTTGGTTATTACTGATATCTCCGTAGCATATTGATCTTTGTTACCGATGTAGTTCCAATTGCTGTCGAAGAACAGGACGTATTTTGGGGCCGTCAATTCTTGAAGCGTCCAGCCTCTCGAGAACCATCGACAAGTCTTCAGTCTCTCTGCAACATTCCAACCCCAGCTCAGATCAGACAAAAAGACGAAGCATTCCCTAGCGTTTTCGTACCATTGAAACATGGAGTTGATACTCTCGGTCAGCTCCGCGCTGCTCTGCTTGTCGATACAGCACGTGTCAACCCATGCATATTTGTAGCCCTGCTCCCAGGCGACTTTGCACATTCGTGTGATCTTCAGGTACCCCTTCTTTGTAATCGCTGATGGCAACTCGATCTCCTGGAAGGGTACCTCTTCTTCTTCCCAAGTGTGAGAGAGGATGGCATACTCTGGGATGTTCGAGCCGAAGAACTCTTCTAGCTTAAGCGTGGTTGTGTTGATAAGCCTCATTACGTCCTAGAGGCTTCGGGGAGTTGGAGATCGTTTGCTGAAACGATGGTATTCTAATGGCCTCAAACGGAGAGAGATGGAATAGAGGGCCGCGTTTGTGACTTTCTAGAATCTTGAAGCACAAGGCTCTAGGTGGACGGCTGTCATTACTTATGAAGCTGCAAAGCTAGCAGTTGTGGCTGGCCAATTGAACTATAGCCAAGCCTCAGCTGAAATGCGAGGCTGCACAGCAGGCAGGCCTTTCTTAACTGATTGAACCACGGTGCTTTGGGAGAGGGGCTATCGGCGCAAAAACTGTGAGACACATATGAAGAGTAATGTTGAATTCCTGTCTACTGCGAATGTGACCCAATCGACGATGACATTTGAAGCTATCATATTCTCTCCATCAGAACATCACGTGCGAAAACCGACCCCCGGAGTATTCGGAGTAAGTAGCCCAAACCTCTCATTTCGTCAACGGAAACGGACATCCCAAGTTCGTAAATGACGCGCCTCCAATCGCCGTAAGCACAAACTGCAACGCCGTAACCGTCGGCGTAACGAGCCCATTCAAGCTCGAAGGTAGCGGACCAGCGACAAGTTGATACAACAGACAAGCATAATCCGAGGATTTCGCGGCAGTGAGATTACCGCCTTTGATATATGGCGGGAAATCCAAGCCGATGAACTTGCCGTTGACGTTACCGCCAAAACCGACTGGATACTTATTGTACATGGAGGATATCTGCCCGCCTACGTCGAAGAGACTGTAAGGCTTTTGCCGGGTGGTCCAATTGTCGGGGATGCGTTCAGGGATGTGAGACCAGGTGCCGTCAGATTCTTGCTGAGCTCCGAAGCTGGATGTGTTGTTAGTTAGAGTTATGACATTCAGTTTTAGACTTTTGGCTTTGGGACTTACAATGCAGCTGTGTTCTTTAGATTTGGTACATAGCCTTCTGTGCCTGAGGGAAAGAGTTCGTAGACGAAAGAAGCAGCGCCGTGAGTGAACACTCCAAGGGGGCCGAAGAAGCTTTCGAAATTAGTCTCAGATGTTTCCCTTGGCTTGGATGAAAGACATACAAGTTTGGATTGTCCCTTCTGCTTTGAGTGTACCTCTCATATCTAAACTTCGCCAGTCCTTCCAAGTCAAAGGTTCCTCCGGTCGTCTCAGTCATCATGCCAAACAGAGTACCGTTGAACCTAAAGTTGTCACCTTTGCCAAGGAAGAAATCATTGCGAGTAAGGGACGAGTCTGCCTCGAATTTATTGTGGCCTACAAGACCGGGTTGGCTGCCGGTGAGGAATGGGTTAAAGGAAGTTCGAGTCGTTGCGTCACAGCCGATGGACAGCTTTTTGGTAACCAAGTCTCCGTCAGCGATGAAGATCGAGAAAACGGCCAGGAAATTGGCCAGGTCATAGCCCATGTTATAGACATTCTGTACGGCGTCTACGAGCTCGGTGTAGTTTGTAATTCCGTCACGAGCAATGAATCCATCTAAATCGAAGTCAGCTGGGTGTCAAAATGTTTCTGAAGGGGAAACATGCGATTTGCAGCTGCATTCAACCCAGGACAAGGCCCGCGGATGTCTTTGTCAGTGGGAGCAATGAACTTATGGGCTTCGTCTCCAATTGCAGGGACAAGGTAACCACCAATCCCCTTGCCTGGCTTTCCGCCCTTTGCATGGTTGTAAGGACTGTTCAATGGCTGGGTAAGCAAAAGAGTTTGGATATCGGAACTTTTTTATACTCACAATTGATCATTGACGGGCGCTGGAAAAACATGGTTGGGGTTGAATGGACAGTTCAGTGGGCCTCCTGGGTTTCCACCTCCACTCTTTGTTACATTGTCAGCTCAGATTATTCAAGAGAAATGAGCATAGCAACTTACTTGTTGGCGCCTTTCGAGAAAGTGGGTATTCTTGACGCCAGGCTGAGTGGCAACAAACGAGTAGGATAGAGCAAGCTCAGCAAAGATAGAGAAGACTGCGAGGGTCTTCATGTTGTAGGGGCGATTACGTGAACGTCTAGAAGAGACCACAGTAACAGACTTCTTCGCTTGTTGAGGTTTCCAGAGAATTAAAGTTTGTATTTTAACCAGCGGCGAAGCTTCTCTCTAAGTAACAACGCAATGCCATCACATGAAGCCTCGCTCTTCGACCACTGGCGAAAGAGGCAATAGTAATAACGCCCAGAATTTTGTTTTTCCATGTTCAGCCCATTTTCAGCCCATCTTCTAAGACAAGTTCGGATCTTTGGAGATCTTTGGCGAGTGCCGGCCTGTCAAGTCCCCCAGAAGAGATGGAAGGACTTGCCGAAGCTAATCAGCACTAGAAACAATAGAGCAGCAGAAGTCAGTTAAGCGTAAGCCAAAAGCTCTGGAATAAGGACAAGGGCCGACCAAGAATTTCCACACATCAACACTGATCAACAAGACAGAGTCTCGCTGAGCTTCGATACACACTCCTCAAGCTCGAAGAGCAGGTCGAAAACGTGCGGTAGCGCTGGAATGTCCCGAAATTTTCCACGCCAAGCCACTGCGCAGTAGAGAAAGGGGGGCGGAAAATTAGCAATACTCCGTACGAGTGCAAGAGAGTAAGTTCAAGCTTATTTGGATGCGCGTGGCAAGAGTGATGATCTTCCCCTCAACGGCACCCAAATGAAGCTATTCCCAAATTAAAAACGGGTTCCCCGCCTTTTTACTGAGTGAGGGATCAACAAGCTTGAGATTAAAGTGGGGATTGGTCTAGTTTAATGTCAGTACCGAGGGATGGCAGAACGGTTTTGATGCTTGTACATGTGAAAGATCTAGAGATATCTTGGTATCTTGTTCTAATGGCTTCGAGATTGCTCATCGCAATTCCCGCGAAAAAGAAAGGGCCCAGAATCTAACTACGTAAGATATCTGGGAAGGCGGGGTGATAGAATACCCCGCTCACATTCAAAAAGGATAATGCACGACATAGACTGGGAACTTGGAGCTGGAATTTTGAAAGCTGGCTAGTAGATTGAAAATGACTCGTTTGGGTTGAGAAGGGTCAAGGATTCGATTTCCGTCCGAAGTTTGACAAACAATTCGGAAGTTCCTTCACATTTAACTCCTACTAGATGCGTGTCCTAAAATCAAGAGATAAACAATGCCAAGGCAAGCAGAGAGCTTCTTGTAGGTGAAGCAAATCGTCCGTACCTCCCTAGATCTGAGGCCTGTCTTGAAAGTGACTGCTGGAATTGTGTCCGGAATATACCACCTCCACAATTCAGCACAGACTGAAGGACACTAGAAAGATGGTCTCCCGCTGTTATTGCCACTTCGTATCCAGGGCAATAATCTAACATTTTCTGTCTGTGCTGAATGACCCATATTTTACTCATCGTAGGAGAAAAAGAGTAAACCGGATTAGTGCATTGGTTAACATTCCTTGTAAAGTGGGATTTTCTAGTATTACGCGCAGATGCCAAGTGTTGGAATATTTGGGCACGTACGTAGTATGAGCATGCAATATGCTATCTCTCACGAAAGGAACCAACTGAGAGTCACAAACTACGTAGTTGGTGAGGAGTTGAGTTGCATGACCGAGGAGTGGGTGTCTGGTGGATATGTGCATGGGCGTGTGCATGTGCCTGCATATCGTAAGGAACAAGCATGTGAGGACATGGGGGATGCATCCGAGCCGGGCAAAGTCTCAGAAAGACAGGAGGGGAAGCAAAACTACTGTTTATGCCGAGGTGGGGGCAGCTAAGTAATGGATATCTCTTGGTGTACCACACCTCAATTTACTCTAGTTCAAAAGTATATTCGAACCGACACGAGACGAGCGGCACATCCCATGTCATCATACAAGGGTATCTTAATATTAGTCGATAAAGAATTTCGCACCCAAGGTTCCGCGGAACGTTGCGTTGTGAATAATCGCCGCCCCTCCCACCGTACCAGATTCGAGTTTCGAAAAGTCTGCAGTTACTACTACACCCTAAAGAAATTGAGCTTCTTTTAGCTGGAAAACGATAAATGGTCTGCGAGGGCCGGAAAATTCGAGTCAGGCGGTCTCAGCCCACGAGGTCCCGGTTCTCGTCATGGGTAAGACATCGAGGGATCAACACCTACCTAGTTCGTACATGGGCGTACCGAAAAGTAAGTTCTACCGAATTTCGCGTGCACTCAGTTCCTTGTTGCATTACTTTAAAGATGCAGTTGATCCGCAAGTAAGTAAACTTTATTCTTCTCAAGGACCTCTCGCGGGGTCTCTCGTTCACTTCAATTCTAATTCTTGGAATATTCTTCATCATGAAGTCGTGGAGTGTTGTGTCGGCGCTGCTGGCGGCTGTTATTCCTTTCACGGTGGCAGCACCAACAGCTGCTGTTGAGCTTGAGTATGAATATGTCGTTGTTGGATCTGGAGCTGGTGGTGGACCTCTGGCGTGTCGTCTTGCAATGGCAGGACATAAGACGCTTTTGATTGAGGCGGGAGATGATCAGGTATGTAGTTACACGATATCTTCGATTCGTCTTTTTACTAAACCAGATATTAGAACGGCAATGTGAACATCACAGTCCCTGGATACCAAGCTATTGTGACGCAAGATCCCAAACTGCGATGTAAGTGCTAAGCGAAGCCATAATCAACCTCCTCAAATGTACCAATATATTTTCGGTGATATGTCTCATGCACTATCTGGAGCATCTTCGGTGGTAATTACTAACTCTACTTGGTAGGGGACTTCTTCGTGAACCATTACCAAGACCAGCAAAGAGCTCAGCGGGACCCAAAGTACTCATACGAGGTCGCTCCGAACACCTACCACGTCGGACCAAATCCACCCTCGGGAGCAAAGCCACTTGGAATCTTGTATCCTCGAGCCGGTACACTCGGAGGATGCGTTAGTCACAACGCCTTGATATGGATCACCCCTCACGCCAGTGATTGGGATAACATTGCCTCGCTCACAGGCGACAATTCATGGGCAGCGACAAACATGAACAAGTATCTCGACAAAGTCTACGAATGGCAACCACGCCAACCCACCGACCCAACAATCCTACTCAGCGATCTCAAACTCACGCAACATCTAGTCGGAGGCGCTGCAGTCATGGGCCTCGGACCTGACCCTTTGAATGCCGTCACTGGATTAGCAGGAACCCTCCTTGTTGACCCAAACAATCGACTCAATCCAGCTCGCGACTCAACCGAAGGTTTCTTCCAAATCCCGCTCATCATGAAAAATGGCAAGAGGACCTCAGTCCGGGACTTCATCGCCAGCACGGTACAGAAAGGGTATCCCCTGACAGTTCGCCAGAACTGCTTCGTCACCAAGATCAACTTCAACACCACAGGCAGCACCCCCGTCGCAACCGGCGTGGAATTCCTTGACGGCAAACAACTCTACCGAGCCAGTCCCTTGAGCGGTTCCTCCGGGACACCAGGAACGGTCAAAGCAACGAAAGAAGTGATTCTCTCAGGCGGAGCATTCAACACCCCTCAACTCCTCAAACTAAGCGGCATCGGTCCCAAGTCGGAACTCCAGAAATTCAACATCGCCGTGATCAAGGACCTCCCCGGGGTAGGCACCAACATGCAAGACCGCTACGAAATTGGGGTCAACGTCAAGCATCCCAAGGACTTCTCCGTCCTGAACGGCTGCACATTCGACTCCAAGCCCGCGGACCAATGCCTCACGAAATGGCAGAACAACCCCTCGGTCCTCGCCCAAAAGGGAGCATACGCCACCAACGGTCTCGCAGCCACGATGTCCGTCCGATCAGACGTCGCGTCCACGACGGACATCGACCTGTACATCTTCGGCGGGCCCGTGAACTTCGTCGGCTACTTCCCCGGCTGGGGCGACAATGCCGTCAAAGACCACAAGCATTTCTCCTGGTACACGCTCAAGGCGCACACGCGCAACCGCGCCGGCACAGTAGAATTACGCTCCTCAGACCCCCTCGACACCCCCCTCATCAACTTCAACTACTTCGACACGGGCACCACCGCCGGCGGCGCAGACGACCTAGACCTCCGCGCCATGATCCAAGCGATCAAGATGTCGCGCCAAGCACTGAAAGAATACAAGAAGTACTTCATCCTCGGTGGTGATTCTTTCGTCGAGGAAGAGCCAGGCCCAGACGTCACGTCCGATGAGGCGATCGGGCAGTATATCAAAGACCGCGCGTGGGGACATCACGCGTCGTGCACGAATCCCATTGGGGCTGACGGGGATGCGATGGCGGTCCTGGACTCGAAGTTTAGGGTTCGCGGGGTGAGTGGGTTGAGGGTTGTCGATGCGAGTGTTTTCCCGAGGATTCCGGGGATTTTCATACAGGCGCCTGTCATGATGATTAGTGAGAAGGCGGCGGATGTTATTTTGAATGGGTAGGTTGGTGGATGGTGAGAGGTGGGGGAGAGGAGATGAAGGAGGGGATTCTTGCTTTGCGTGATGTGCTATTACGAGCTGTGGATTGAGCATAATAAGTACTAATAGTAATGAGAGGTGAGATAAGATGAGACCCACAATCTCATCTGATCTTTCATCCCCGAGGATCATGAACATATAAAACATGTAAGGAGCAATAGAAGCGCACATACCAGCATTTGCACACCATCGTAGAAACACACACAGACACACACAAAATGTCCGAGAAGCGAACTAAGTCATGTGAGGGCAAAACAGCTCTATTCGTAACGAGGAAAGAGTTGAGATGGGAGGAAGCGCACAAGGCTCAACATCCATCTACAGTAAGCGAGAGTGTTGAAAGTAAACAGAGTAAATAAACATCAGCATTTGCGTGAGGGAAAATTCATTATCATGATAAATGATCACGAGAAAATTCAAATTACACCTATCCTATCCCAAACAACAAATATCAAGATCAGAAACAAAAACTCCCAGCAAAGGTCTCCATGTCTACTATACAACGAACCATAGGACAAGTGATGGACTCCAACATTCATTTTCCTAGTTCCCAGTTCTCTTCAATCAGATAGATGGATAGATGCAACGTAGGTGGAGCTGGAACGCCGACCACCTCGTTGGCCTCTTGTCTCATCGCTTTTGTCTCATTCCCTTCATCACCATCGCCAGATTCTTCACCCGGGTATCTCATTCCATTCCATTCCGTCCATCCATCCCGTTCCTCATCCATTACCAACCCAGAACCAATCCCAACCAGAACACCCCCAAAAAAATCAAATCTCTAATCTCTCTCCCTTATCTCTCCACTCACCCCTTCCTACTCCCCCCAAATCTACTACTCCCACCAACACTACTCATCCCATCCTTCCACTTCTCACCTATCTTCTCCCCAAAACCCCCCATCCACTTCGGCGCCTTCATACTAAACTTGACCCTCCCCTCCACAACCGCCTCGATGGCATTCAAGATCCCAAAAGTCCCACTGCCCAGCGCTCTAAACAGTGCCAAACTAGCAACCGCCCACAGGATAATAGTCAAGTACGTATTATCACCAACCGCCTTCGGACCATACGTCTCACTGACCGCCATGGCGAGGATCGCGTTCGCGACAAGCCAGCACACAACCATGTACGTGCGCACGGATTTGTAGTAATCTTCCTGCTGCTGAGCTTCAGATGTGACGGGCTGAGGGACCTCGAGACGGTCGCGGAGATTGCGGAGAGCTTCGTCATAGCCGCTGTCGATGTCGAGTTGTTCGCTCGGCATCTCGAGTTCGACGGTTGAGGACTTGCCGGTGCCGCCGTGCCCTGTTGCCGCGCCGAGGTCGGTGTGGATTACGTTGTCGCCTTTGGTTCCCCAGGAGATGTCGTGGGTGTTGCAGAAGGCGTAGACTTGGAGCGTGCAGATGTAGGAAGGTAGCAGGATGAAGTACTGCGCCGAGGAGGTGAACATGTGCCAGGGGTCGAGGTAGAGGAAGGACATCACGAAGTATAAACCGATGGTCGAAACGGTGGACACGAACAAGTTCGTGAAAGCGTTGTTGCCGATCTTGAGTTGTGAGTCTTTAGCTGTGAGCTGCTTGATGATGATCCAGAAGCAGGCGAAGACCGTGTAGATCATGATTATGCCGTAGATTATCATGGAGATGAGGTAGAGTCTTTTGGCGCCCTGTGGACGGTTGCCCATCGAGAGGATGAATTGCGTGCAGATTAGCAGGATGCAGGTGTATCTGAATATCACGAAAATTACTTTTCCGATGCCGTGCCCGAAGGGGTCAATGGTTGGGTCGGAGAGGGATCCGGCCACGAAGTAGAATGTTAGGTAGAAGTTGGCGAGTGAGAAGTAGGTGAAGAGGAGTTGGATGAATTGGTAGATGAATTCGATGTGGAGGAGGATTTTACGTCCGATTGTGTGGTCGGTGTTCCAGATTTGTCGGAAATGAACAAGGGAGTAGACAGCAGCGAAGAAAGCTCCATTGAGCCAGCGACGACGTTGGGATATAAATTCGGGGACGGTGTCTAGAGGTTGTTAGTTTATGCTCTCTTCAGCTCATACTCGAACCCCCCACCATTTTCGAAAAGACCCAGACAGGATAAAAAGAAAAGTAAACTCACCAGGAACATCCGTCTCTCCCGTACAACTCTTAACATACTTCAACACCCACTTCTCATCCCTCTTAGCAACCAACTCCCAACAAAGAATTCGATCCTCAGCCAAATACATATTGGCAGTAAAGACATCCGCATTCTGACCATGCAGCGTCTCGCCCTTGAAGTATTGACTCAGCGGTCCATGGCCCGTATGATCATTCTGTAACGCATGGTAACGATACGCACTCAGCGCTCCAGGAAGCACAGTGATATAGCCAAACACCGACTCCAGCGGCTTATCCAAGATATTAGAGAGCTTGTACTCGAAGTTCTGGGACGCTACGAGAGGGTTCAGGAGACCGAGACCGTATTTGCCTTTCATGGCTTTGATTTCTCCGCAAGCGCCTGCAACGTTCGAGTCGGTGTCGAAGGCTTTCCAGAGATGATAGAGAGAGTTCCCACCGGGTTTCGTGCCGACGTCAAGTAAGATACAGATGTTCGGTGTCAGGGCTCTGCCGAAAGCGTTGAAGAACCAGCGATGTGAATTCAGTTTCTTAGCGTTCTTCTCCTTCATACAGAAGATCATCTGGCAGGGCACGATACCCTTCTCTGCGCCCTTGAACTTGAGGTCCGAGTCGAGAGAGACCTGGGTCGTGTACTCGTAGACGTGAGCTTGCACTTCCTTCTGATTGACGAGGTTCTTGGCTATGCCGTCCTGGTAGACTCCCATGGCGGCGAGAGCATCGAGGGTTCGAGGATTGACCTTCTGACGACCATCCGCAATGACACAGACAACGATTTTCTGCCATCCGTGCTCGCCCCAAGTGCGGGATTTCGAACGCCCGCAGAAATGCGACACGTTCTTCATGACTGCGTGCATAGTTCTAGTAAAATCGATCTCGTTCTCATTGTACATAGTGATACAGATGAACAGCTCCGTCTCTCTAGCCGTGCTCCCGATGTTCTGACGGAGTTTGTAGCCCTTTGATACGAAATCATCAGGGTCGCATGTCACGGCCGTGTACCGCATGTGCGTGAACTCGATCTCATCTCTCCTGGGTAGGAAACTGTACAGGATGGTTGGGATCTTGCACTCGAGAATCAGCTCGCCGTTGATGAGCTTAACTTCCTTCTTTGCCATCTGTGCCTGTCGAGCTCCGCGTCGTTCTTGCTTGCCGTCTGGCGCTGGGCCGTAATGCTCATAGTCCTCTTCATCTTGCTCATCTTGCTCATATTGCTCATCTTCCTCCTCGTTCTGCAGAGTCTCGCTCGTCATATACGAATCGCGGCTTTTAAGGCCATGTCTGAACCCGGATTTAGTCGTGCTAGGTGGCCCGAAGACGTCGTCGCCATCACCAATGTCATTTTCCAAGGGGATCGAGATCGTGGCATCGTCTGCGAATGTTGAGTTCCTAGCTGAAGCGCCCGGTCCAGAGAACAGTGGCGCAGGAGGTAATGGTCGTCTAGGACTCCCACCATATCTCGAAGACGGTGTACCAGGTCTCGAAGTACCATTGAGTTCCGACGGCTCGTAGTTGATAGTCGAAGGAGGAGGCCTGATATAATCCGCCGACCCTCTCGACGGACTCCACGACCTCGTCGGTGAAGTTCGTCCCGTAGGCGAGTAAGGTATGTATGTTGAATCTGGAGGAGGCATGACAGGTGCAGTGTCTATGATGGAGGGTGCTGGTTCAGAGTTCACAGACGGCTGGTAGGATCTGCGCGGTGTGTATTGACTAATTGGGGAGCTATTGTGTAAGCTTGACTGATTCTTTAATGAGGTCTCTAGTTTAGATAGAGGGGATTTGACGGGGTGTCTGAGACTGCGTCTGCGCGAGGGGCCATCTGGGATGGAAGGCAAGACTTGCGCGAGAGCCATGTCTGTGCCTGTTGACGCCGCTGTTTCTGTCTCTGTCCTTATTCTCGGAGAAGATCTCTTCTGCAGCTTGCAGGTCTTCGAGGAGATAGCCTCTTCTTCTTCCTTGAGAGATGCGAGGTGATCAGGAGTAGAGAGTGGGACAGGTCTCTGCTGCAGTTTCTTTCTTTGAAGCTTGACTGCCAGAGGTCGGGATACGAGATTTTTGGATTGTTCAGACTCAGACCGAGACTGTATCTGGGACTGAGAGTGGAACTCAAATTGAGATTGGAATTGATATTGAGGTGGTAGTACATACGGACGAATCTCTGGCTCGTCGACGGATGTCAACAATCGGATGTGTGACGAGTTGCTAGGTTGACCTGTGGGCGTGGAACCGTTCTCCTCACCGTACGAAGGAGGTTCCGAGTACATGGGGGGACGTCCTCCTCCTGGAGTATTTGGTCCGTCCATTGTGGTTGTGGTTGTGAAGGTTGGAGGGTTGCGCTGGGGAATGGAATGCGCCAATTCGCGGCTCGCAGAGAAGGTATGTTTACTTTCCGCTCATCCGGATTCTCGGACTATCGTAAATCTCAGTAAGAGAATCTGTCAGTCGAAGTGCGGTTCGAGAGCAATTGACTGAAAGTAGGCTGTCTGAGTAAAATATGTCCTTGCATGAGACGGATCGATGTAGAGAAACAATATGGGAGAGTAGTGTGTTGGGCGTCAGAGCTCCCCGATATGATGCTCGTCCAGTGTTTTTCCCGCCGTCGCAACGTTGCTATAGCAACATAAGGCTGTGCGCGGGAATCACATGGCGATTGCTACCCGATCAGGATAGGGGCACCCCAGTCAGAAAAAGGAAATTTGTGATGATTTGATATGTCAACCGCTAGCATATTGGAATGAGTTTTAAAAATCTGTTTGGGATGAGTTCGCCCACATAGCAACACATTGTATTTGAAATCACTAAATGCTGTCAATTCGCATCAAGCGTCTAGTATTATGCTACACAATCTACAGTCACTTAACAAACTTCGAACTAGTCCAATACAAATTGCTTTTTATTGGAATCCATATTCATCGGATCATAAATATACAAAGCCTCTTGACCCCTCAATTCTGTCCACCGCATGCCCCAAGCCTTTCCTCCTCCGCGCTACTCCTACTAAAATAAACCCCTGATCAGATCAATGTCGAAAATAGTGACAAGAGATCCCATTCGATACAGGGGGTATGGGGTGACGTCTTCCAACGCCGAGATGAAGATTTGATGACAAGAAAATGTGGAGCGCCATGCTCATGATCAAACACAGAAGAGTGTTGATATGGTTGTTTGTATTGTACAGCGGAAGTTGAGGTAGATTGTGGGGAGGGTGGGTGACGGGTATCAAAAACAGAGCAGGAAAATATTGACTGGTAGATTATGATTGCTCAGTTCCAGCCGAGAGAATTCTCAGCCATCATAGGTGCCGAAATTTGCTGAGTGCGTGCAGAGTTCCCGGTTCTTCCGCTTCCCCTGCTGTTTCTATCGTATCCAGGAGTAGTTCGTCCACCAGACATAAAAGCACCACCTCCCATCAATGCCGGGCTACCGGATTGTCTCATCTCACCACCATGAAGAACGGAGCTTGATCGGCGATGGCTTTGCTTACGCTTCTTGTATCTTCGTGCAATCAAGAACATAGCGGCACCATATGCTGCTGCACCTCCAATAGCGACCATGGCAATACCAGCAGTTGCTCCAGTCTTACCAGGAGATTGGTTTTGCTCATTGGTATCACCGAAGACCGAGTTTCCGTTCCCTGAAGGAGAGCTCGACGAAGGCTCGTTGCCACCGGCAGTACCTGTAGTTCCACCGGTTTCCATATTGGACCCAGGAGTCAAGGGAATGGCAGGGTTGATGTAATTCATGAGCGTATTGACACTAGGATCGTCGTTGTTGTAGATGGCCGTTGTTGGAATGTGAAGATCCAATGACAAAGTGCTGACCATGTTGCTCGGGATATATACCAACGCCAGGGTCGTGATGTAGTTTAACATCTGCGTGGTGTCTAGCGGAACAAGACTGTGCATGGTAACCTGGTCCTTCTTCAATCCCAATCCATCGGAAATGCCCAGCGGTAGATACTCGAAAATTTGAGCAGATGACATCGGGTTGTCCACGATGAACTTGTAGTTTAAAGCGAACAGAAATCCAAGTTGAATCTGAGTAGTATCTTCAGGTTGAGCGGTCACATTTGGATTGCTGATAACTCTGGGCAATGTCGAGGCGATTCCGGTTGGTTGAGCTGTCTGAGACTGGCCGCTTGGCAAAGTTGGGGAAGATGCCGTAATGATCGTGGCTGGAAGCCACATGGATGTTTCGGTGTTCGTTGAGGTTGGGACGATTGTCTGAGGAATGAGCGATGTCGTGGATGGAGCGAGAGTGGTAGTAGGCAGAGACGTCTCGACGGGACCAGAGCTGGTCGAAGGAGACGAGGTCTGTGGGATAGTAGGCTCAGTGGCGTTGGTAGTAGATGCCGTTGCGGTTGGTGTTGAGTCTGACAGCGAGGAGGTGATAGTTCCAGTTCCAGTGGGAATATCAGTCGTGGTTATATTCAACGAGCTTGAAGTCGTCGTTGGCGGTTGATCAGTGACGGGAATTGACGTGGAATTGGTGGTAGTAATGGGAATGTCAGTTGGTGTAGTAATCGGTGGGATGGTGGTGATGGGCCCTGTGGTAGTATCGGTTGGAGTTGGATCAGCCGTGGTGATTGGTCCCGAGGTGGTAGTATCAGTTGGCGTGGGAGGGATCGTTGTCAAATCTGTTGGAGTAGAGGTGACATCGCTAACGGTAGGCGTGGCATCTGGAATCGTTGTGTTGACGGTGGGTTCGGGAACCGTCGTTGGCTGAGGAGTAGTGGTCACAGGCTCGATGGTGCTCGTTGCAGATCCCAATCCAGTACTAGCAGTATCAAGAATACTGGAAAGAATTCCTCCAAGATCGGTTGTTGGGGCCGATGTCACAGTTGGCTCAACAGAAGACGTGATAACAGATCCGGTCCCATCAGCGGTAGTGGTTGGGGGGCTGCCAGTACCAACAAGTGAAGAAAGATCGATCAGCGGGGTAGTAGTTGGCGCTACCTGAGATGTTGTCGTTGGGTCTGCAGTGGTGGTTGGAGCAGATGATTCTGGTGCACTTGTGGGACCCGTCGTTGGTTCACTAGTCGGCTCTGTAGATGCAGATGTTGACGAAGGGATCAAGACAGAGCTGAGAACCTCGCCGAGAGAAGGCAGAATTCCATCAGCAGTAGTCGTAGGAGCAGAGCTCTCAGTTGTCGTGGTTGGAGCCGAGCTTTCAACACCGGTTGATCCAGCTGATCCACTGAACGAAACCCCACTTCTAGAATCACTCTCGGGAGTTGGCGTTGCACTTGGAGATGAACTCGAGTCAGTTAAAATTCCACCAGGGCCAAACGTAATTCCTTTAGCAGCAGTTGTCGTGGTTGAATCGGTCGACTCTGACTCTGACGAATCGGTTGATGTACTTGGAGTAGGTTGAACGACAACACCAGGGGTGGATCCAGTTGGCGCCGGATCTGAAGCGGTCGTGAGAAACCCCAAGAATCCTTGGCTGGTGGTTGGCTCTGATGTCGAGGTCTCAGTGGGAGTATTGGAGTCATCAGAGCTGGAGCTAGACTTTGACGGCGTTGGTTGAATTGGGTTGAAAATGCTGTCGAGGAAACCGCCTGTTCCTGCTGCTGAGCTAGAGCTAGACCCAGCTGGATCCGAGGTCGAATCCTGCTGTCCGGTAATCGAGTCCAAGAAATCCGACAGGCCTCTCTTCGTCGACGAAGACGAACTCGAAGGTGAGGATGACGACGTGAGTCTCTCTTGGCTAGTCTGCTGGGGCGCAGCCGTGATGGTAGAGTTGAAAAAGACTTGTCGCTTGATCTGCCTGGGGAAATAGAATTTAGGTCTCTGAGGCTCAGCGATGGCGAAGGTAGAAAGGACCGCCACCGAGGCCACAAATAGCGTGGGTGTATGCATCCTGGCAATTGATATACAGGATACGCGTTGGTATTGTTGGGAACACGAAGTTGGTGAGGAAGGTAAGCTTTAGGATCTGGACCTAGAGTCAGCGACCGAGCGACGAGGTGGTGGATTGCCTCCAACGCAGACTGACTGTCAGGGCAAATTGTGTTGTAACGAGTGTACTTGACAAAAATGTCAAAGAGTGTCTGGACAAAATCAAGTCAGCAATCGTCATTCCCTGGTTGTAGTGAGGTGAATTGGATGGAGGCTTGAAGATGTTCGCATGAATGATCAACGCATCCCCAGCCTCAAAAGAAGCCGCGAGGAACGGAAGCATCACCCAAACAATTCAAATTCATCCTCGATCCACCCACCGCCTTCGCAGAACCTCGAGGGAATACTCACAGAGTGAGATTATTGTATCAGTCGCAAAACTTGGAATCGCAATCTTAAATGAGCGTCGTGACGAGAAATCGTCGAGAGGGTTGGTTGGTCGTATTCAGCTTCAATTCGTTCGCGATCATCTATCAGCGAGCCACGACCATTATCCGTGTGCCTCCCGAGGCTCCTTTGTTGATTTGTCTTCTTCTTCTTCTGTCGGTTTCCGATGATCTCGTAGAAGGCGCGCACACGGGGGGTTGCACGTCTTGTTGGAGATGAAGGTCCACGAGGAGAGGAGTGGTAGAGGAGGAGGAGGGTGAGGTGAGGGTGGAGAGGCGAGAAGGAGGGTGGGTGGGTGAGAGGTGAAGAGGCAGAAGGGAAGGGTGAGATGAGTCGGGGCGGTAGCGCGAGTATTAGGCGTGAGATCCGTGGCCGTGGGTGGTCGGTCAGGAAGCGGAAGGGGAAGGAAGGGAAGGGGAAGTTCAAAGTTCAAGAAGGGGAAGGCACGTTGGGGGGGGGTGGGGCATGGGCATGGATGGGCATGGGCACGGGCACGGGCAGCACCAGCACCAGCACCAGACCAGCGCCAGCGCCAGCGAGATTTGACTGCAGGTGCTCGAGAGGTGGTGCGGTGTGGTGTACGGAGTAGTGTGGTGTGGTGTGGTGTGTTGGCCCCTGGCCCTGACTGTGAATTGAATTGAATTGAATTGGCCCAGGCTTGGCCTGGCGCTGGCGTTGGCGCTGGGCACTGTCTGTCTATCTGCAGCAACGGAGTCTGTTTCTCTCGCTGACTGTGGGTCTTGACCAAGATTGATAGTATTATTGGGAGGGCAAGGCGAGCGATGGGACGGACTGACTCCAGGGAGGGAGGATACGCAAAAGAGGCCCAGGAGCCGAAAACAATTTGAGCAAACCCAAGTCAAGTCAAGTCAAGTCCAAGTTCAAAGAACTATCGCTGGGGGAGAAAAAAATACGGGCCAGTGCAGCAGCAAAAGTTCTGGAAACCTCGGACGGTTCTACGAATACGAGATGGGTGACCGATGAGGCGTCTGCGGGAGGGACGGAGGGAGGACAAAGCAGATACAAGTAGATAGCTAGGGCAGATGAGACTCAAGTCACTTTCGCGAGGCGTAGCAACAGAGAAGTCTCGTAGGAGACAAGACGAAGACGAAAAGAAAGGAAACATAGAGCATAGAGAGTATCATGTTCTGGCTCGCTGATTGATTAGAAGACAAGGCGAGAAACATCACGACCTCCACTATATTTGAGATCTGACAGGCCAGGCGGGAAGGGGTGTGTCCCTGTCCCACGACGATATTCCTCGAGTGCGACGCTGCAACGCTGCAATAAGGACATCGTGTACTGACTGTAAGGAGGACATACCGTGTGCAGCCAAGCCAAGGACGGGCAGTAGATAGATCTGCCAGATAAGACCGGAAACAGAACATCACAGTTGTATTCGGCAGAGTTGCATGCTTTCATCGGCTTCATCCTCTCTTCGCCCTTGTTTGTTCAAGTCCTGTCAAGTCTGATCGGTCCTGTCGGTCAAGGGTTGGGGATATCCGTATCGAAAACAGGAGGACATCAACATCATCCACAGTCCACCACTCGAGGATCGGAGAGTTAGCCATCCCACCTGCCTTTCTCATCCCTCTTCGCCATGGAACTTGCATAAGACGGATCGTCGTCTATTCTCTCTCCCCACTCAAACGTTTACAGATTTACAAAGTACCCATAACATCCACACATGAAGATCCACTTCATCCACCAGACCCCCGCCCCACTTTCCACCTCAAACCCACCACTCACAATCTATTCATCCGCCCTCTCACCTCCCCTCCTACCCACGTCCCCAACGTCCCCTGGCCTGGGCCTGACTTGACCTGACTTAACCTGGCTCAAGTACACCCGCGCGGGACGGCATGAACAAAGAAAATCTCCACTCTCCCCTTGCCCTAACTCCACCCTAACCCACCCGCTAAATAACCGGACCACTCACCACCCTTCGACCCTCTCAATAGCGCGTTTGACCAAAGACGAAGTGGATACCTTTAATTTCCGGTTGTTGTTCTTGGACGGGGTGGGCCCCTGGTCAAGGAAGGAGCTTTCTCGGCAGCGCATCGCTATCTTTTCCACGAGGGTCGAGGTCACGGTCGAGGTCTGGTTCTCGTTCTCCGGATCATCATTATGTTTGGTGTTTGGAGACTTTCGAGATGGAGAGAGACTGATGATGATTTCTAGCCGTGGGCATATTTCCTTCTTTTCGATCTTTCCATTCCTACCTGTCATGTCCCCACGAGGCAAGGCAGCATGAGGCTTAGCATACATGCACAAAGGAAGCAGGGAAAAAAGACCAAAAGACGCGCACTCCTGCCCCTCCCCGCCTATCAATCTGGATAAGTACAAAATATTGTTTATGCACGTATTTATGCCGCAGCCCTGCCTGAATGAAGGACTCGAGCGGATTGGAGGACTGCTGATCTCAAGCTATCCAATCGAAAGACTGGCAACGGATCATTTATTTTACTTCCTTTCTCACTTTTATGTCTTCCTCCCTACCTGATGCCTGCATGCAATAATATCAATCCGAAATCTCACAAGTCAAAGAAAAGCGAACATCTCAAAACGTTACGGTACGCAAACTTCAATTCTCATGCAATGAGCTGCGCAGAAACGAGAAACCGGTCCGACACCGTCTGTCTCCCTGCATCAGGAAAAATTCGAGGTTCGAGGCTCGACTTTCCTTTGTCGCAAGAACTCGCAACCCTTCCCGACTCCCGAGCCGCCTGCCTGCCTCGCTTCACTATTTGCGAGCTAAGACAGACCCATCCAAGAAAGCGAAAAGGCGCCTCTTTCCGCCTTTACTTTCCAAAAATATCCGCACTCAAACTTGTCAAGTCTCCTCACTCACCAAGTCCGCGAATAAACAAAGACAGCGCAACGCCGAGTTCATCAACGCGAGCGAGAATGATGATCGAGATAAAGCACCATCAAAGCACAGAAACAGTTTCTATACCTACTTCAGCTTAGACTCCACTTACTTGGCTTTGCTCTCTCGCGCGCTTTAAGTGTGGGAGCTGACAAAGAAAGCCCCAAGCTCCGGACCTCCGACCTAGTTATCCAATCCCATCTGATCACTGCTCCCTGCGCAACGACTGTGGTCAGATCCGCATCTTGTTCCTGGATGGATCTGAGGTTGTGTATGACTGTTTCCAGGTTGAGTAGGTTGACCGAGCGAGCCAGCGCTTCGAGCTTCATTCTGATGCTTCGATTTACAGTACAGACGGGGCCTCATGATCACCCAAACAAAATCTCAAAGATGTTGAAAGAACAGATTAAACTTCGAACCAAAAACCAAGATTAAAATTTAGACCAGACCTAATGTAAAATGACGCCCTCCCAGAACAGTAACTCATCGACGATAACCTAACGAAATAGGATGTTCTCGACGATCCTCCCTTCTAGATGCGTCTCTGTAATTCCGGCACTTCACTTTCCCTATCCTGTCATCCTCACTGCAAGTCTGCAAATCTGTAACCTTGGAGAATTGGAAATCTACGGTACATCTCCGGCTTTCCATCCTCCTACTCTCACACATGAAAATACATGGCACTCATCAAATACAAATCGTAAAACCATCCCATCGCATCCCATCTCCCATCTCCCTTTCCTCTCTTCCCAAGATATAAAGCGGAGCAGCGCAGCGCAGACACGTTTCACGCTCGCAGAAGCATGCAAAACAACGGATGAAAAGGCACAAACCCAAGACCCGACAAGGACATGGCATACTGTATCCAGGTACGGAACGGAAGTCGTGTTTCAAGAGTCGACTCGGTCGAACTGCGCATCTGTATCCACGGTCCGCGCATCGCGTCGCATCAAACATCATGAACACATCGTTCTTCTCCACTTTGACGATGTGTGGAAAAGCTTGACTTACGAGGACGTTCGTTTACTGCGACAGCTCAATCCCGTCTCCTTGGTTTTTGTTTGAAGATATTTAATTGTTCATATCTCGGCCACCACATCCGAAGTCTCGCAACGGTAAGAGAAAGCTCAGCTCGTTTTGAACGTCAACGACGTTTCACCGTCCCTTATCCCCCTTCCCCTTCATTCTTCGGACAAATCTAGTGTTCAAGACGGCCAGCCACAGCATCCTCCCGCACTCGTAGAATCTTCTCTCCTTCTCCCGCAACAAGAACTCTCGATATACACAAGATCCGATGTCTGTTTATTGTCGTACCGAGTACAGTACAACCCCTCATTAAGGTATCACCATCAAACCCGGTGCAGCAGCCTACCGAGTCCCGATCCCGTTCAACTCAAGTCGAGTCGAGTCTCGCTTTGCAGCCCCTTTGAATTTCGAATTTCGTACCTTCTTCCAAATCTTCCTCGTACTCAACATATCGCTACGCCAACACAACCCGACACCAAGGACCGCGCGCAAGACGACAAATATGCCTTCCCACTCTCCTTCTAATCCTTCAAACCTACCTACCTATTAATTCCCTAATTCCAAATCTACCGTACACGTTGCACAAATCACAAATCACAAATCCCCACCTCCACTAAGAAAACCAAGCCTTCCAGCCTCGTTTCATCCCCATCCCATCCTCATCCCATCATACTCCTACTCCTTGAATGCATATCCACCAAATCACGTTAAATTGCAACTGTAATTCCAAAACCTTCAAACCTTCCATCTCCATAACATCTCGGAAAAACAAACGCCCCAATCAGCTTCCGATCCGAAATCCTTCCTCTTAATTTTTTTTCTCCCTCCCCTCCTCAAAAAGCTAAATCATCCTTCTGGCGCCGGCACGGCGGCGGGCTGAAAAAGCCACGATGGTGCATCTCCAAATCAATTGAGATGAAGGGAACCCGTATCTAATGATCTATCATGCATGCAAGACCCCCAATGGATTATTTGATAGCGGGCCAGGGAAACGCAACGCAATAGGGTAATTTAGGTAGTTCTAAGTTCAGACGACGCGGCGGGGTGCGTTGGTGGCATGAAATGGTATTGATTGATTGACCCCTCGCTTTATCACCGGCTTCATTTTTTTTTCTTCTTCTAAGATTGGCAATGGGATGTGAGAGATCGAGGAGCGAAGGTAACACATGACCTCCTCATCTCGCATCCTTATCCTCTTTTTCAGCTTCGAACAAGTGTGTTGACTCCAGGTCCTAGTCTGAACATCAAAAAGAGGAAAATATACTTCACGTGATATCACACTTCCAGCTCGGAACGCCTCCCTTTCAGCCACTTCAGAGCATAGCGGCAGAAGAAAGGAGCCAATGACAAGCTCAACACGCTGCTGGGAACTGGGTTTGTTGCACGTCGCATTTCGAATTATGTCCACGTCACCCCCCACCAGCTCTTGTGTCTCTCTCTCGCTTCCTTTACTGGAACTTATTTCCGTTCACTCTTTATAACATTCGCCCATTTCCTCTTCTTTCCCTCCTTGTTGGAAGTCAATTCATTTCACATCCGTTCTTTAATCTTCTTGTTTTCATGTTTTGGTAGGGAGGACGTGTGTTTGTGCCAGGGATGGACGATACGAGAATACGAGACAGGGCATCTGATTGCACGGCGCTTCGAGCACTCGAGATGACGAGCAAAGCGAAACGCTCACTTTCGCCTCGTATCGTATCATAGGATTGAGAAATTATCTTACCTTGCTTAGATGTACATCATAAGACTTTACAAACCTTGGATATTTCTTGGAGGCGTGAGAAGGTTCCGGGATCATCGCGTTCTTCCGAGAGGACCCCGCCGGCGGATTGTTTTGATTCAAGGCTCAGACGTTGACGCAGTTGTTAGAAAAATCGGGAGAGAAGAGCTGTGAATGCACGGTTTTGTTTCCCGGCTTCGAAGTTGATCAGCTCGTAGGGACTCTCATTCAACATCACCAATATATACCTAGATTTCTGCGAGCCGTCTAGTCATACCTGTACTTGAGTGGTTGGAATCGAAAGCAGTCTCTATACGCGAAATCAATGAAAAGCTCTAAGGCATAGTATGGCCTGGCTACGGATCTCCTCAATATGAGATATAGATAGACACCGAGCTTCTACTCTACTAAACTTAAGCAATTTGCGTCCAAATCAATCATAACCTCCTCTACTAAAATTTGCTCGCTCCTAATTTCAAGCGGACTTGTCGTCAACGTGAATTTTCATCTCAAATTCCCGAAACATCCATACCCGATGCTCTCTATCCCATGTCATTTGCCTCGCTCAAGCAAAGCAAATCACACAATTCCCGCACTCGATCCACTACCTTTCCTTTCTTTTCTCTTCGTTCTAATAATTCAGCTCTATTCTATAGTTCTGTAGCAGCGAGTAAACCGGAGGTATGGGTCAGGCTGAATTCTTCGCCGTCCAGAAACAGGAAACCATTGACTTAGATACCTCAATATACAGCATCCATACTGGAACGTTCATACTACACGCCTGTACCTGCTCATGAGCTGCAGAATTGACTGGCATATGAGTCCACGGAGTAATCGTGTTGATCGTTTATGAGTTTCTGGGGTTTCCAGTTACTCATCCCATCTCTAGAAAAATCAGAGATGGGACAGTCATAGGAAGATTCCAAACACAAGGAACATCACGAGTTGATGAGAACGGCGGTGTATATCTCGATGATTCTTCCTACACACACATCCTGCTCCTGTCTTCTCAACGCGGCCTCTCTCCTCCTCGCATTCCTCCAAAACAGGACTTATATCCCGATGCATCATGACGACTCAATAATCTCAGCCGATAAACGGTTGTGATTTACGATTTCATTGTCAAAAATCCACGTCGTAACATCACTCCTAGCACAAGAGTAAGGATCATCATTCCGAACATCAAGGAATGATTTGGACTAACTTCCACTACACCAGACCTTACTTTAATATTTTTCGCGGTTTTTAATGGAGTTCTTCGGAACCATTAAGCTGCGTTTTCTGATATTGTGCATTTTGACGGAGCGGATGTGCTATGATTGTTAAATATTTATGGCACCTTTCCAAATTACTATGGATTAATGAGACTCACACATTCACAAATTCACCTCTCCACATTCGAGATTGTTTTCCACTTATACTGGCGTGTGTCGTGTTTCAATTTCAAACTTTGCAGTGAACACAGTTGCCATGTTCCGGGGAAGATATGTATACGGGAAAAAAAAAAGTAGATCTATTAAACAGCAAGTCTAAGTTGCCGAGACCCTTATCAACTTCGGCCACTGGAAGGATCTACTCAGACTTATGGACGGTACCTTGGGTCGTTAGATTGCGATGGGACTGACAGGTGAAACCATTTGCACAGCGATCTCGCTAATACGAGTAAATGATTGATACTCACTTGCTGCAAGATACACTAAAATTAACCTCAACCTCCCCGATCGTGGTATTGTTCCTGTCAAACGTAGCTCTCATCGTCAATTTTAAGCATTTCTGTCACCGAGATTCAAGTCTGTCTACCCATCTCTGGTCAACGATACCTACTCGCAGCTTCAAGGTCGAAAAGCAATGTGACGAGGCGGGGAAACATAGGAAATGGGAAACTGCGATCGCGCTCCAGAGCAATGCATTTTCCAGGTTGGTCTCGGAGAGAACTTTGGATGCCTCAGACACACTTGTGGCTGTCTATTACGAGGGTTGATGCTCCTTGATGTTTCTTGTGGCCATTCTTATTCATAGATACATAAAGATATAGAGGTAATTCGTTGCATTCACTTCAATTGCCTTGAGATTGGGTCGTGGCCCAAGCTATTGTTCACTAAAGGAAGCTCTGGTGTCCTATAATCCTCATTAACTAAATTTGACACAGAGCTGTTCTGTCCATGGGGGTGAGCTATAAATACCTAGAGTTAGATGAGACGATGAAAAGACAAGTCTACCTTGCACCATTGAAGACCTATTACATGGAAGCAGCCATTATCGTAAGATTTGCTAACTGAGATCAGATTTCAATGCATGTTAAAGGCATGCAAGCTGCGCAGACTTTTGAACATAGTTGCTCTCGGCCCCTGGGATGAAGGATATTGTTGATGATGTATCGTTAGATGAGGTCAGCACTGGATGAGGTGATTGCTGTCGATTACGAGTGGATTGTCGTCTGCTTCGGGACTGCCACAGTCTCCCACCTTACTCCTCCAATTGAACTTGGGGTGTAAACCTTTAAAAATTTACGCATGATGCATTAGCTCGCCCCATTTTTCTAATCTTCATAGGAAAACAATACTTTCCCCTGCTTCATCAATCTCTTTTCCCCTGTCCAAATCGTGATCTGGGCGCAGCATCATGTGCGCATCCCAATCTTTCTTAAACCTGGATACCCAGAATACTCATGATCCAGCTTAATATACACACCTGCCTTAACGGTCAGGTGTTCTCGTCACATCATCACCCCAGGTCGAGTTCTGCTCGTACTCGTGACTAGGTTAGTCCGCGAGCAAAAGTACACAAGCAAATCCGTAGCCGCCGAATGTTACCTTTAGAACGGGGGCATGAAGAGTGTGGAAAACATGATTGGAACGAGCGTAATCTTGTAGAGCTTTATTGTTAGGTGCTACAATACCTTGGATGATGATGTTCAAGATGAGGTATCCAATGACACGAGAGTATTCTCGCTTAACACAGACAAACCATTTGTTTACCTTCGTAGTTCTGGAAATCGCCTAAGCTGCCACCAAATCATTTATTGCTGTCATTCATTGACGCTTCTTAGGATTTGTAAATTCCGAAAGACTGGAAGTAAAAGGCTGATGAGCCCCATGGTGTCAGCATCCATCCGGCATGTCCATACCCCAGCGGTTCCTAGCTCTCGCCCCACACCAGCCCACCAACCTACCTTCCTGGAAATTTTCTAACAGGGACACGTACCCAGATAGCGAATTCCGATGTCACATTACCTCATTCAAATTGAATGAACGGGCGAATGGTTTAGTGGTATAATACTTCTTTAGCATAGAAGTGGTCCAGGGTTCGAGTAAGTAATTCCGAATTGCATCTGTTACAAACTCTTCAAGTTCTGACTTTCAAAAGTTCCCTGTTCGTCCAATTCGAAAGCATCTCTTTTTTGCTTCTTGTTTCATTTTTTCTGCATGGTCTTTGCGTCGGAATTTCTTTGAAATATCTGTTGTTTAGAATGGAGTGTTTCGTTGCTCTTGAATTTCAATCCAATTTTTACTACGGTGGTTTGTGGAAAGTGGATGTGAAGGTGCTCGCTTAGCTTGAAGGTGTGGGGAGGGAACCCTAGACCCGCTTCTTGGTGTCAGTGAATATCTATTCATATGTGCATTAGCAAACTACGAAAACAATTTAGTCTTCTTGCGTATCTAACAATGAATATTAGACTCATGTCTCATCTGTTAGATGGCAAGGATCAGTTCCTAAACAAATAGAAAGTGAAGTGGTAATGTGAATGTTGGCTCTTGCCCCAGAGCCAAGATTTTAACTTCACTACTTCGACAATTTCTCAAGCTGAGAAAGTTAGAACATATCTATGCGCCAATACATTGAATTGTGTGAAATTTGAACTTTGTTTTGGTTTATATAAGCTAGGATTTACCGTGGAGGTTTTGGGCGTGAACATTTTCGACACACAATCTCCACACATTCTGGTTGGGGCGGGAATTCCTGGTCTCGCTGAGAAGTGTTTACTACTTGTAGCTCTTCTATGCCTTTTTTTTTGAGGGGGGGGGGGGGGGGGGGGGGGCATTCCAACATCTTGTAGGTCTTACCTTGTGTCTAGATTTAGCTATTAATTAAATAAACGAACGAATTTTTTTGGTCATGTGTGACATCCGCTGCAAGACGACTGGGACCATGAAGTCTTGGAGCATAGGAGAGTTGATGACGGGTTTGGTGTATTTTGTACTATTGGGAATGATCCACTCGCCAGTTGCAGCTGCCCAGGAATACGAGTAAACCAGAGCTCCGTACTCATCATAATTTGGCTGCCCGGTGAACTTGATGAATGCAGCTAAGCTCTCGGTCTTTGCTGAGATGGGGGAGACTACAGCCCTTGCCCAGAAACTACCTGAGCTAAAGGTTGCAAGGTCGAATGGATTACGATAGCGAAGTTGTTGGAAAATCCTTTCAGTGCGTGGAAGAGTTCTTGCTGAGAGGTTGCGTCTACTATTAATCCGTTATAGAGAACTACCTAGAAGTTGACGACGTTATCTATTGTGAAGCCATATCTAACGGAGAAAAAGGACATGCCGCCTAGACGAAATAAAAATGAGCACCAAATTCAACAAGTAGAGGAAGTTTATCGACAAAACCTCCAGTGATGAGTCCTCCGACCCCAACAGTAGCAACAAGACCTCCAGCCACAGCACAAGATACTTAAATTCAAATTTTGGGTTTCGGCATACTAATCTCTTTTCCGACTGCAGTGCACTTTTCTGATAACTATTTATCGGACGGTAAGAACTATTCCTTATCCTCTCAGAAAGGGAAAGTCTTTCCTCAACCGTCGTCTCCACCAGTTGGTGTCGGTGTTGTCGTGAAGTTATTGATTCGTTACAACCCCAGAAGATCTCCGCTACTCATGAGTCATGCTAACTTCCTGTCAATAAACAAGAAGCGGGCTGCTAACGGTCGATATCACTCACCCCACTTACAATCCCTTACAAATTCCAGCTGAATCGGTCAATGGCACAGCCGAAAACAAGGATCTCGCATACAGCTTTACGGAGACGAACTCACAGTCCAATACTCTGTTTTGACTAGTTGGCTTCCAGCCAGACGTATTGTGTAAATTGTCCAACCACCTATCAGTAAATCTAAATGTTTGCAGATTTTTGTCAGATGCTCAAAAGTGTCAATCATTTCACCTTACTTCCATACCTCACCAACACAAGTGACCTCAGTCAACGCTACATGCATGCCTGCCATGTTGGTTCAAATATTTGGTTGGCTTTTCACTTGAAAAAGGAAACAAGACGATAAGTATTTAAAGCGGAGATCATTTCTCTTACCCAGATTTATACTGCGCAATCCATATTTTTTGACATCAGCTTCTTGGGAACCCAGGCTGCTTGATGTCGCATGGAAATCATGAGTTTCAGGAAAGCATTAATAGATCCTCAAGTTTCGAGAGATTCTCTCTCTGCAAACCACTTTCAAAGTATCTTAAATTCGGACACAATGGTATCTCTCCTAACCTAAGTAGGCGAAGACCTCTTTCTCTTTTTTTTTTTACCAATGAACTCAACTGTCAACAAAGTCTCGCTTATCAATCTCCTCTTACCGTTGTAAAACTCCACCCCTCTTTACAAGAACACCGTTCTTTCCAGGCGAAAACACATTCGCAATTCCATACAAATCTGAACAGGGTACAAAACCAGGTACAGTACTTAGTTCCCACTTCTCAGCACACGGTGAACCTACCAATGATCGCCCACCCGCTCATGGGGCATATTCCTCTCTACAGGAAGATTTGAAACCCATGAAAAAGAATGAGTCGACTGGAGCAAGACTGAATTTATACGCAAATCCTTCCACATTTCCCAAAGACACCTCGTTAGTCTGCTGATTTCCACCATAGCGGGATTTCAATCTCTAACTTATGAATTATATAGCTCCAGTATAGCACCGGTATGCACCTAGAATCCTCACTCATTGACGAGTGAAAACCTCCTGTTTCCAGACTCTCATACTTGCCATACCCTCTCTAATACCGTATCCATGACAGCGTAAGGGATAAGAACCACCCTGCAGGTCTCTACTTCAATCTGCATGTGGAGTACTGTGGATAATTCTGACATAAAGCACGGTGTCAATGGGACATTGATGCACCATGCTTCGGTACACTAACCGCCTCGAGTTTTCTGTGTACAAGAACTTCAGGGAGGTAACGGGTTATCGAGATAAGTAGAAGAGAAATACAAGAACAGACTATCGTATTGGTCGTCTCACAGTTAATTCCGCGAGACGGAGGCTTCTGTCATTAGAGCATTTTGCACTGTCGCTCAAGTTGCTACCATCACTTCTAGAGCTACAAACCTTTTCTGACACTTGGACATCCCCATCTGTTAAGAAATAGCAGCACTGGAGTCCTTAGAGCCCTAATGAATCTGAAAACTAAGCAGTGCTTACTTCCTTGTTATTTATTAACACGTTGGAAACTTCTGTCGGTTAAGTGAATGAATATACTGTCATCACGTACCTCACAGCGCAGCTTTCACGTCGATGTATGCGATGCTGCCGATACGTAAAATCTCATCTACTAGACTGCAAGTCCTCTTTGAAAATATGAACTTTTATATAAATACACAGACTCTCACTTTCATTTATTTGCATCGCGCATTAAAGAAATGTGAAAATATTTGCTACCTCTTACGACTCACCATACGACGTGAGAGTTACGTTACAGGTGTATCTCATGGCTAGTTCTTAACTTGGAGGACCCATGAATTGCCGAGACATGGAGGTTAGGCTCCTTGAGTGCTGGTAATGCTGCTGCATTATTGTGATTGTTAAGGGGGTTTGACTGTCAAGTGTCTAGCTTCTCATCGATGGGTTTCTCACTTCGCGGACCGAAATTCACCTTTAAACGTACCTTCTTCTCTCCATTGCATCTTTCAAGAACTTGGAGAATACATGCTGGCGTACGGGAGAAACGAGGAAGCTGCTGAAGGTAGTAGTTTCTCAAGGTATTGGCAAGGATTGTTGCTCTCCATGAACGAGATGAGTAGGGAGATTATCTGTGCTTGTATACCCCATTTTGTTTGAGGCAGCAATCTCTGCCACAGCGGAAAATAGTAGTCGCTGCGGTCACGGCGGCCACTGGGAGGGAAGTCGGGTTGGGTAAAGGACTTCCATTCTTCTAGGGAGCTCTCCTTGAGCTTAGGTAGGGTTGTAAAGTCAATAGAAATACACCGAGACGCCTGCCCTATTCTCAATCTATACATCCACTCAAAAGGCTGGAATCGCAGTCTCCATTGGTACCCTCCTTGTCTCCCAAGCCAACCAATCTGATCTCGTCGTCCTATACACTATTAGCACAATCTCCAGTCTATCTACAGTGTAAACAAAACTCACGGTAAAAGCCCCATCCCATTAACCTTCCAAACACCCAAAGCCAGCGCCAGAATCTGCATCGCCACATAAACCGCCTTCACCATAAACAGCTGTCCTTTAGTTCCCGGACTCTCGAACTTCTCAAAAGCCTGATTCGTAGCCATCAAGCCCATGAACGGGTTCTTGAACGCCATCACCACCATCATGATACTGAATATCTGCAGCGAATTGCCGGACATGTACATCATGATTGCCGTCATGGGCAGCTGCTTGACGGGTGCTAGAGCTACTTCCCATGCCTTCTTGAGCTTCAGGGTGTCCATCTCTTCGGTGGTGGGAGGGGCGCGGACGGTGGTGGTTTTAGAGGAGGATTGCTGCTTCTGTTGGGGTTCTTGTTAGCTTGACAGATCCTGAGAGAATTGCAATCCATGCTTACCTTGTTTCCTGATGCTGCTGCTGTAAATCCTGGAGGGTCTGGAATGCTGGCGGATTTTGACTTTGCGGTTGGGGGAGAGGTGAGGTCAAGGACCCATTGTGGTGGGGGAGGGGCAGCCATCTCTATTGAGTGTCTGCGCAGTATCCAGGATCCTGTGCGATGGGTATAGTGGAAGTTCTCGTTGGCGTGACGTGGTGTTGTTGAAGGTGGAAGAATGGTTTGGTTCGCACTGCGGGCGCGCTTGCTTCGCGGGTGTTCGTTTCGTCAGCAGCGAGATCCCAGCAAGCCAGCCAGACCTTCGACCAACCGACCGACCGATCGACCGTACCTCTCCTATTGGGCCTCCACAGCTTCAACCACGTCTCGAAAAACAGCTGGTGGGCACTTTCGAACTGCAAAATATATTCCTGGACCTCCGGATTCATGGATACCATCTCCCTCTCCAACGCCGTCGAATCCCCTGCTCGAGGTGAACGTACAACCGACCTGGCGCATCGCATGTGACGGTTTCTGCGTCTTGTCTCGTCCCAGCCCAGAACAACAATCGATTCTCGTTGGTTGACGGTGGAGGGGTAATAGCAGCAGCAGGCATACCGACCCCGACAGTACCAATATTGACGTTCTCCATCTGCCACACCTTCGACGGCTACTGTGAGGAGGTGTTCTCCTCTTCCTAATCATGAGTTCAAGCGGCGGAGATGCGAAGCTCTTTGCTCGAGTACGTACCTTCTCATGATATCCGTCTCTTGCGCTGCCATTGTCTTGTCTATACCTCTTTGTATTGTCCTGCAGTACTCCATTCACAGTATGGGATATTGTTGTGCCACCGCATTCTAGTCTATCTATCCACAGCATCATGCTTTGACTGCGACAATACCAAAACCCCCCACCAGTAGTCGATCTACCCCATCTCAGCTCACACGACGGTCCCCGTCCCCTCCCCTTCCTTCATGGCCATGTTCCTCCCTCACTACATCCCTCCTACTGGCTATGGAATCGGTGGCTCACCATACTTGCGTTCTCCACAGGGCAAAGTCGCTGAACTACGACTCGAATTGAATAGCGGGGGAAAGAAGGACAAGAATCATGCAGCCAAGAAGATTGCCCTCAAGAAGATCGTGGCTAACATGACCATGAGCAATAACGATATGGTGGCCCTGTTTCCAGATATTGTGGGCTGCATGCAGATACCAAGTTTGGAGATCAAGAAGATGTGCGTTGCGGATGCTAAGGTCGTTGTGCAGTTGTGCAGTTGCGCTGATGTATGACATAGGTGCTTCCTCTTTCTTGTGAACTATGCTCGGATGAAGCCAGAAGTTGCTCTGAAGGCTCTACCTACATTACAAGAGGTATGGGTTCCATGGACAACGCACATTCCAGCAACTAACAGTGTTTAGGACATGACGGATTCGAATCCTCTAGTCAGAGCCCTGGCCCTACGGACAATGTCATATATCCACGTCCGCGAATTTGTTGAAGCCACCGTTCCTCCCACAAAGCTCCTTCTGCGAGATGCAGATCCATACGTGCGGAAAACTGCAGCGTTTTGTGTTGCGAAATTATATGACCATGACCGACATTTGGTGGAAGCGTCAGATCTCATCGATCGACTAAACTCGATGTTGAGAGACGATAACCCAACGGTCGTGGCGAGTGCCCTTGCGAGTTTGATGGATATCTGGGAAAGAAGCGATGCGATCAAACTTACAATCGACTACGGAAATGCTTCGAAAATGGTTCAGATCTTACCGGATTGTTCAGAGTAAGTGTTCTGGATCGTGGTCAGTATCACCAGCTAATCGTTGTGAAAGGTGGGGTCAGACGTATATTCTAGAAGCTCTGATGTCCTATGTCCCTCAGGAGTGCTCTGAGGCCTTGTTACTGGCGGAGCGCATCTCCCCTCGCTTGTCACATTCAAACTCGGCAGTCGTGCTCACCTGCATACGAGTAATTCTCTACCTGATGAATTATATTGCGGACCAGAAGCAAATTTCGATTTTGTGCCGCAAACTCTCGCCTCCTCTTGTGACCTTACTCGCAAAGGGGCCAGAAGTGCAGTACCTAGCACTACGAAACGCGCTCTTGATTTTGCAGCGACGGCCAGAAGTGTTGAGGAATGACATCCGTGTCTTTTTCTGCAAATACAACGATCCCATCTATGTCAAGGTCACCAAGCTCGAGCTGATCTTCATGTTAGCTACCGAGAAGAACATTGAGGAAGTTCTCACGGAGTTGAGAGAATATTCAACAGAGATCGACGTCCATTTTGTCCGGAAATCTGTACGGGCTATTGGAAAGTTGGCCATCAAAATTGAGCCTGCGGCGAGGAGGTGCATCAACACGCTACTAGAGCTTGTGGCCACCAAAGTCACGTATATTGTCCAAGAAGCCACAGTTGTGATCAGAAATATCTTCCGGAAATACCCCAACCAGTACGAATCAATCATTTCAACGCTCTGCGAGAACCTTGATTCTCTGGACGAGCCAGAAGCAAAAGCTGCTATGATTTGGGTCATCGGACAGTACGCATCCCGGATTGAAAACTCAGATGTACTTCTCGAGGATTTCTTGTACTCTTTCGCGGATGAGCCGGTTGAGGTTCAACTTGCTCTTCTCACAGCCACTGTCAAGCTGTTCATCCAACGACCGACCAAGGGCCAAGAGCTTGTTCCCAAGGTTCTGAAGTGGGCTACTGAAGACACCGACAATCCAGATCTGCGAGATAGAGGTTACATGTACTGGCGACTCCTCTCCTCAGACATGGCAACCGCGAAGGCTATAGTGATGGGTGAGAAGCCACCGATCACAGCCGAATCTGAGAAATTAGACCCTGTTACACTGGAAGAGATGTGTCTGAACGTTGGCACTCTTGCCACAGTATACCTCAAACCCGTACAGCAAGTCTTCCGCTCAGCTCGACCTCGCAGACTGCAAGACAGCCCAGCCCTCCAGAAACATATGCTACCCACAGCCAACCGTCTCGACGGTCAAAAGTCTCTCTCCACATTCGGCATGGGCGGACAACCAACTGTTCGACCACCTCAAAACGGTGACCTAGCAGCTGCCGTTGACGCCGCAGACGAGTTCTTTGCTGGGGTAGGTAGTCACCAGATGGCGGCCATGAACATCAATGGTGGTAATGAAGATGGATTTGGAGGCAGTCCCGTCGTTGGGAGAGGTGAGATGCAGTATGTGGTTAATCAGAGCGCTCCAGAACAGGTCTACCAACCGGCGATGGGACGCGGCTCTAATGGGGATCTTCTTATGCTATAAGGCATGCTTGACTGTCCGGTCACGGCCAAGATAGGGCAATCAAGGGAATCCACCTATCGGATGAGGGTGTTTGAATATGGAGCGGAAATGAAAATTAATCTTTGTCTTGATGCGAGTGTGATTGGTGCTGGGTAGTGTATTGAAGGGTTTCGAATGCATACTTGATTTGCACAGATCAGATAGGATGAGTTGAGACGAGTAGTACGTCGATAGTGATCTACCGAGATCGAAATGTACAGATCTGTAATGATGGAACATTGTCTTAGGTTGAACTGGATACTTCTCAAATCCCTTCGTTCTCTTTCGATGGCTATTATGATATCGATAATTAGGACGTCATTTTTACATACGAGGCTGTTCAAATTCGTCTCTGGTGAAGCGAACGCTTTGGCCACCCAAAAAATGTCGCTTTCACCGGTCACGAAATCGGCCCGCCTCGATACACAGATATAATGTTGCTGTTGCTGTTAACATTCTGTCGACTGTCACAAGTTCAAAATCAGATCAAATTCCCTTACGTAGAGTCTCAACTCCCCAGAAGCCTAGATTGTGCCAGGCTCACTTCTTTTATTCTACTCCCGAAACATGTTGTTACGAGGTTGTGATGGTATGATCACAGCTCTCACTCTCCCCAAGGAAGCCATTGCGAGTTTTCGTCGACCATTCCACGATGCGTGTTGTCTGTCATATTTTTGCAAAGTAGGAGCGTGTATATATATAGACAGCCATTCTTGCGGTTTTTGTGGTTTAGCCAAATTCACCAGTTCCGCTAGAAGCCGAATAGATTGCTTGAGCGATGAGGCATTCACAGGCAAAGCTCAACCTTTCATTGAACAGAGCACTTACGAGTTCGAGTAGATGGAGATTCATTCTGGACCAATTCGTCTTTCCGCTATTCATCTACTTCTCCTTGACATGAATGTGTCGTGAGCTAGAGTTGGAGCTAGGGAAAATGAGAGACACATGAGAAGGACAGATGTGAGGAAGCTTCTGGAGGGCTAAGAATTACGACACAGGTGACGCGACCTGAAAAGTAAAGATTTCAATACCTGAACGAGTATTTATTCAGTATCAATGATTGACTTTTCTTTGTGTTTGAAGAACCCTCCGTTGGCCTATTGGGAGTGGCAGATAGGTCAATCAACAGAGCAGGGTCTGGGGCGATGTGCTTTCTTTATTATAATATCCCCCAATCTCACCCGAATAAAGTTCACTGAGCACATGATCCTTCGTAAGATGTCGAAACCTCATCTAACTACCACCAACTCAGCAATCCCCCAAACTATCAGCCACTTAAAGCTTCCACCAGTCTTTGTTCCTACATCCTCACTCTCACTTCGCATCTCCTAGGTCACACTTCTCGCTTACCTCCTATTATCCACCAAGCTAACCCTCTCCGCCCCACAACATCCGCACAAAAGCCGAAATATTTTGGCAGGTAACATATAACGAAATAAGAAGTATTGAGACATCCAATCAGCATTTCCTCATTGAGTGAGATTGTTCCTATAAATGGCGTTTGTGGTTTAGTGGTAAAATCCATCGTTGCCATACATTCGAGTGAAGACCGAATGCAGTAATCGATGGGCCCCGGGTTCGATTCCCGGCGAACGCAGTTTTTTTTTTTAGACGTTTTTCGAGGCCGCTTTTTGGCTTCTTCGTTTCTCGATCCCCGATCTTAGTCCGCGCAACCAAGCCCTCCCCCCCACCGAAATCTATGTGTCCTGTAGCAGAAACATTCCCCCTCTAATAGAGAACGACATAACTAAAACTATACTCCATCGAATCTCGAATCAGGAACTCAAAGAGCTAAATCCTGACTTAGAGGAGGCCAGCGGCCCTTAGGACACCCACGCCCTAGCAATGCTAGGTACACCGTGACCTCTAATGAAATAGGTAATAGAATAAGTATAAATTAATACCCCTAGCTATTAACGGCTTCCTTCTTTTTATAATTTCTACGCTATCATTTTTTAAACTATTACAGTATACTACTTCCCTAAAAAGAAATCGGTCATGCTTAGAGCTCGTACGGCCTAGGCACTACTCTCGACGGATGATTTGCTAGTAAATCTCCAAGAAATCAGTGCCGCCCTAAAAGCAGCTCCACTAATTGCGTTTTTAACACGACATAATTACATATTAATCTTAAAAAGGTTTAAGACGTAAGTTTTCGAACCGTTTAATAATCGACCTTCCGCTAATAATAATAAGTATATGTCCCGCATAAGATAAGCACTAGATTAGGCCCCGAATACAATATAAATAAAAGGGTTTATTAAAATAATAGCGTAAAAGTCTTATAGTATTATTAACGAACGGCCGACAGTCTATACCTTATATTAAACCGTTAATTATCTAGCCACGTCTTATAAATAGCATATAAAAGTTAAAATCTTAAAGAATATATAAAAAAAAGTTAAAGATATACGGTTTAACGCTATCTTTAACTTATATATAATTAAAAGACTAATAATATAATAGATATGGACCGAACTAAAGCTTAAGCTTAGTTTAAGCACCGAAAAAAAGCTTAAAAGCACTGCCTCGGCTTTTAACTTAAACGAGATCCTCCGCTTTTTATAATTAAAAGACCGGCATAAGTATAAATAAGAATAAACTCAATTAAATATCGCCTTTTATCTTTTTATACTTATATACACTATTACACGGCCAAGGGCTGTGGTTATTTTGTCCGCATATTTAATTAATAGTAAATGCCTTAAATATAAGATTAATTAATATATAAGTTTAAAAGACTTAACAGCTAATTTATAATAATACTTAGTCTTTCGTCTTTATAAAAATAAAGAAGACTAGCCATCTTAAATAAGTCTTATAATAACCTTCTAATATATAAAAGATAACCGACCAGACCTAAGTAAATTATAAGCATGCCCTAACTATCTTACGGTACCCGTTAAGCTAACTTATAATTAACGTAATATTAACTCTATAAGAGAACCAGGAACTCCCTTACCTATGCCTTATTATTTACTTCCTTACTTTAGTATTTGAATATAATGCGTTTAAGTTCATATTAAAGCAAATATTCAGGCCCTAGATAGACCTTAAGGTAATCGAAGTGCCTTTTTATGCCGAAGTCCTAGAGACGCCTCTTTTCCGCGGCCTTAAGGGAAAGCCTTAGTCTTATAATACTTATAATATAATATTTAAGGCGGTCGTTTATCGAGTTAAATATAAAGCTCTTGCCTCGGCCTATAGCATTAGACAATAGGCCGTAAATGCGTTAAATAATAAGTTGACCACTATCGCGCAAGCACCTAAGCATAGAACTAACCTATATAAAGAAACTATTTCTCTAGGAGTAATAAGTCTTATTCTTAAGTATAAACGCCTAAAGGTTACGTAATAGTTTTACCTTAATAAATATTTAAATGTCGACCTTTAAAGTTTATTATTTAAAAGGACTATGCTAAACACAACGACCCATACGGAAACCCTACAGGGCATGGAAGCCTAACGCTTTACTAAGGCTTTAATAAATTTACGCGGCACGGAATTATATTAATAATTAAAAGAAAGCCCTATATATTTTGCCTTTCGACAAGAATAAGAGTAATTAAAAGTCATAAACGCAAGCAAGAAAGATATTAAAGTAGCGAAGAATCGAATGGATGTCGAGTTAACTCGGCTCCGTAAGAATAAAACGGACAAGGCCCGAGCTAAATATATAAAAACGAAACGAAGAGTAGCTATTATAGGCATCGAGGATTAACCGTGTGAGCTAACTGGAGACTAATTCGTTCTTCTTATATAACGCGCTAAATTAAGAGATTTACTCTATTAGTCGAGCTAGGAATAAGAACAGAGGCTCTCACTCCTTACTATATTACGCGAGATGTTCAAAGTCCGTATCCGCTTTCAGTGTCTACATACCGACTGTCCACACCTCCGATACCCTTTCATAAGTAAAGTAACACTTAAATCGCATATTCTAAAGTATACTTTATTTTACTTATTCCCTGACTATAAGCGCAAAAAAGCTTTCCCGAACCAAGAAGCCCTCAATTAACATTTACTCCATCATTAATAGTATTGTCCCGAACTTTTTTATAGGCGTGAAAAAGTCATCTTCGGCACCGAGAAAGAGCTTTAGGACCATATGCGAGATCACAGACGCCGACGCGCAATTTGGGGTTTAAAGGCGCTAAAAGAAAGCTCTGGCTCTGGCTCTCAATTACAGTCACAATGCCGGTAAGACAATGTTTATTTTCCGCCACGCCCTAAAAATAATGGCCCACAAACGCAATAACTTTGTCCGATAAGTAGCTGTCCACTCCGAAAACACCTATTTACTCGAAAAAGGAACCGTGATCGGCATTATGCCCGACATCACAAGCCGTGAACACTTCCTTATCCATTTCTAAGTTATTCGCGTGCTAAAAAGCCATTCCTTAATAGTGCTTCCCGCATTAAGCACTTAAAGAGCGTCCATTTAAAAGGGATTAATGTGACTACTAATCAAAATCGAGACGACATTATGGAAGTTAATCACGGGGAGATCGAGAGTGATGGTAATAAGGACCCGGGTTAAGTGGAATTAGCTCTTCCCAATAGCGATGCCGAGCAGGGGGTTTCACCCCCTTCGAACTCAGCCCAAATACAGTCACACTTCCCGAGGAATAATACCCAACTTGCTCAAGATCCGGTATAGTAGGGTTGGGTTCATATAAAGCTTTGAAGGGATATTAGAACGCTAGGCAAGAGAAATGATACAGAAATAAAAGTTACGCCGTAATAGGTCAAGATGGGCTCGTCCGGCTAATTAATTGAAAACATCAGCCAAGCAATCAAAGCAGTACTGTATTTTTATAACTTATCTAGAATGTTTTAAAGCATGAATTTGATATTGTTTAGGTTAATGAAGGTCTAGAGAGTTCCAATGCTGCTTGCACATTCTGCTCCACTTGCCACCCCAGTGCACCCAGGTAGTCAGTGGTTAGGACTTTTAGTAGTGTATCTGGTGCTCGTAACGGACCTGAGAAATGTCATCCGCGAATGGATGGAGTTATTAGCGCCGTATGTCTAATCAAAAGCTCTACAATGCAATCCCCAGACTTGCAACCCAAAGCAGGACGCTCGCTCTAGTACCTACAGGTAAGGACTCCACACTTCCGTATATTCCCTCTTTTGCTTTGCTTCCGTCCCCAACATAGGATCTCGCATCCAGCATGGGAAAATAAGCTATGCCCACAGCTTTGGCGAACATGTACCTAACTCGGTGGCAAAGTGATTAAAATGAAGGATACGTGGAATTAATTAGCTCCTGTACCTAGCACCTTGCTTCGGTATCCCCACTTCCAGATCGCGGGGTCACCAAGGGGAGCAGCTCGCGAGGTTCTCAAAATCAAGGTCCTTGCTTCTGCGTACAATGTATATCCAAGGGAAAAGGCTAACTCATTTGCCGCTTTATCAGAAGAGGAGGTAGGCATTGCCATCCATTAGGACGAACTCTCGGATCCAGGTTCAGGTTACGAGAAAGGCGCGCTAAGCTGAGTCCAGCTTAACTCCTTCTCCTGCCAAGATCTCTTGCCAAGCAGCACGTGCATTCGGGTTCTCGCTTATTACATATCACGATCTCGTTTCCTGGTTTCGTGGTTTCAAGATCTTCCTTCCTTAAGGTACCTTTCCAATGAATCTTAAAGCAGCATGGGGCGCTACGCAAGAAGATGCAGGAGACTCCTGCTTGTCCAAGGATCTGGCAATTAGAGACCTTCCGCATCGATTATGCTTACCCCACGAGATTACGACCGAAACAAAGAAACACTCAGACTTCTGCCCATCATGTCACGAGCTGTGATTCGTCAGTACGGTCCTTGCAATGGCTATTCCTCTGCTCATCCCCTATGTTAAATATGTTAGTGAGCTCCAAGCTAATAATAGCCAACTCCATATGAGCAACGCACGGCTACAAGCTACTCAGGGAAGCGGGCAAGCCAAAGAACGGCAAACGAAAGGCGAGATGACTATTCACTGCCCTTGCTTCCCTAGACTAACAAGATCCGAAGCTCATATAGTCGTTCTCCAGGGAGAGATTGAATCAGTCAAAGGTATTAACAACAGGCAGATTCGATAAAGCTAACTAACATATGATTTAGACAAAATCGATGAGCTGAGACGGGATATGCGCGAAGTGGAGGCGCAAAAGGACAGTCTAAAAGCAGACCTCGAGCGGCTAGGAGTTGGAGTTGTTTTGGACTCTGGTATAGAGAGCTCAAGCAAGAAGCGACGTCGTCAAGGGTGAGATAGGGGATCTATCGCAGACGCTTTCAGAGGCATTGTCCCTAAACAACCTATGTGGGAAGGAGCATTCAGCAAGCCTGCCATCTTTAATGGCATTCATTTACATTATACTTCAACCATCTACCTACCATTCACATCCACCTCAAACTCCAATGCCGTTCAACCTCAATTCTCCAGGAGAACCTCCGCAACTAATCTACCACGTCCTAAAGAGGTTAATTAGTCAGACCCTAGAGCTTGGATTTTTCTATTGTCCGAGAGGCAAGGAGCTTCATTAAGTGATTGGTTTGAACCCAGGGTAGGTTGAAGCCAAACTACACCTTTCTCGCTTAGCGATTAGGGGCTTCGCTTAAACAGCCAAACGACAACATACAAAAGTCCACCTTTTTACCCCTTTCCGTTTATACGAATCCATTTATCATACATATACAGGAATGATAATGGCCGGCATAGCTTATCTTCGTAGGACCCACCTGTAATGCGAGGACACGTAAAGGCTGCTCGGCTGCACCAGGACACCATACAAGTTCCCAGAGAGACCGAAATCGAGCCGGAACAGGAATGAGTATAAGAATGCTCAATCTTCGCCAAGGCGGCTGCGACGCGAGAGCATTGCCATAACGTGCTCCAAATCCCCCGATGTTGGCGTTAATAATATTGTCGATATTCAGGTCCCCGTTAACAACGGGCTCCTATTGTGACCGACTACCATGAGCACGCATCTCACACGCAGGAGAGAACGTGTAAGGTACTGGGACATTCGAATATGTCGGAGACCTTCAAGATAAGTGTATGTTCTTTCTCCTTCTCGCGTGCAGACATAGCCAGTCAGTTTCAAGTCGAAACCACCAAAGGAGCCGTAGCGTGGCGCCACTCCACCGTCATTATAACTAGATTGGCCTTTCGTATATGTGGTAGGCAGGAGGCGGAGGGGCGATGCACCCAATAGATTTCCCCTATCAATATCTTTTTCAATGAAATAGGCACATAGGATGGCAAGATGCCATTAGCGTGACCCTTGAAATCGGCGCTAAAGCCAGGCACATGTATATAAGCCTTCGTCCTCCCCATAAATCTTTAATTCTTCATCTTCCTTCTTTCCTCTTCTTCCCCTTCCCCCAACTCAACCATCATCACTATCAAGCCCAGTCAATCCATTCGTCATGCCTGCCTATAATTCCGGTTCCACTCGTCAACTCAAATCACGAAAGGGCCAGCTTACTAGTGATGCGCCCTATCACCTCCCCACCGTATCCATTAGTATGGCTTCCCAGACTCGAGATATCATCATAAGCGAGGGCATCATCACGGACGGACCGTCACCTACGACTGACGTCGATGCAGCTATGATGAATAAAATGGCGGCCGGCTCCAGGCGCGAGGACACAGCCCCAGCCCCAGCCAGCATCATGGACAATACCGCGCCCACGGGCGATGTCGCACCATCAAGAGAGGATGCAGCTCCAGCCAGTATCATTAAAAAGACCCTCCCCGGTAGCATCCGATCCTCCACTCCCATTAACGGCCCAACAGGCCAACTGAGCGAGGATGCAGCTGAGGCTGCAGCTCCAGTCAGTATCATCGAAGGGACCCTCCTCGGTGGCATCCGACCCTCTACTCCCATTGACGACCCAGTCCAACCGAGCGAGGATGCAGCCGAGGATGCAGCTCCAGCCAGTATCATCGAAGAGACCATCCCCGGTGACATAGAGACGTCGATTCGCGATGAGGCCTCGACTCACGTCAATATCCTAGACCCCGCGTCCGGCAAGGCCACAGTTGACGAGGACAGTGCGATGGTGGCCATGGATGAAGGTACACTAATACCTATGGAGAAGACAGGCGGCGAGGAACTCAGCGCGGTAGGTGTTTCGACTGGGAATCTCGACCATGACACAATCATTGTAGAAGAGGGGGAAGATGCACGCTTCGAGCTTGATGAGGAAGGACCCCAGGTAGAGATGCCCCAAAGCCCTACTGTTAGTAGACTAATGCAGACTATCATAATCGAGGACTTTGATGATGAGCAAATCGCCGATGTTAGCGGCTCAACGTAGCCGATCGTGGTCGATGAATCTAATGATGAGCAGATCGATGAGGTGCTAGATTACATTCGTGGGATTGTGGAAAGAGACGTCTTAGATAAAGACATAAAGTCTAAATATAGCGACGACAACAGCAATTCCGGTTCTCCCCAATAATTTTCTCGCTCATCTCGACTTCAGGGGCGATTAAATTAACTTTAAGATACTTATGTGAGACACACAATTAAAGTACTTAAGCGTTTAATTGAGTAGATTAAAAGTCGCGATAATAGGGAGCCTAAGAACACTAATCACTAAGGCGGTTCTATAGATGAATACCTTCTGTTTAAGATAAATGCGACGAGTAAGACGATTAGTAGTCTCGATTAAATCATTAAGGATATCCAAAAGTATCGTACGAAATTGTCTCGGGCTCGCCGTTATTAAAAGGAACAGAGAGCAACGAGGCGCGTCTAACTTGCAATACTCGTTTAAGGGAGGTTTGAGCTTTTATCTATGTCATACTATTTCTTTCTCTTTTACATATCTTTTATTTTATGATGTAGTCCGCGAAAGCTTCGTCAAATGAAAACTATGCTTACAATAGCAATTAACCACATGTCTCCTCGTGAAGGCGGCTTCTTAAAGTCTCGACAGCACATTAATGAGCAAGTGAGGCTGTTGGTCGAGGAAGGGAAACCGGATCTTTCCCACCTCCTGGACTCGCTTGATTCGCGGTCTATGCACCATCAAGGGAGGTCCTGTTATTGTGAATGGTGCAGTTGAACTCTCAGGTGGCGTGTTTGACGGGTTACGCTCTACGGAATGGCTCAATTGTTAGGACATTGCGGCCGCTCTTGAGATGACTGATTGGCCTGTCCTTGTGCATCATGGGCACATATTAAGAGTGTATCTGGGTATTGCGAAGGTGCTGACTAGATCGGGTTTCAAGCGCGAGGACTTCTCAGTCACCTTCTGTCTCTATGATGTTTCCGAAATCGATCATTTCATGTCCCGGGAGGCCTGTTTTCCATGATAGCGTGCACGCAATAAGGACTTGGCAATTTTGGTGCGGGTTTGGGGAGGGGCATATATTGTCTCAAGGTCTCGAGTTAGATGGGATTTTTACAGAAGAAGGAGGAGTGGGCGAGAGGATGGAGGGTGTGTCATTCTTGCGGGTCCATGGAAGCAGCCAAAATGTGCTGCTTCTTGATTTTAGGGGGTGGGGAGGGAGGGGAGGGAGGCGAGATAATTTGAAGAGCCCTGGCTTCATATGACCGTCGACGGATATGCACGTCAAGCTACTTAGCCGAAGACAATACGCTAGACCCTAGCAAGCAAACTACCAGTAAGTTAATAGAGAAATCGTTAAAGAACAATAACGAACAGATCGTAGCTTTATTTATGGATGTGATAGAGATTTAAGACCCCTAAACTATAAAGTATTTTCGGCATACCGGGTTTTTCAGTACGCATGGATAAACGTTACTTAAGACAATCAATACAGCATGGCTTGATGTCTACAATTTCGACATATTCATGTTATCAACACCTATTTTCCATTTTATGTACATATTCAAATGCACTCAATAGGCCAAACATATGGGCAAGCCCTGCAAATATAACCATAAAGTGGAACAGTTGGTGGCTGTTCCCGAATATGTCGAACTTTACAGGAAACCATCGTTCCGGTATTTGTAAGACATATAAGAAACGGGGACAGCATATCGATGGGGGTAAATAACTTACTCTATATACATAAATCGCTACGCCAATCAAATTGAGTGCCGTCATAAATAAAATCCAAAGCAACCCCATCCTACTTTTCTATACCGTCCATCCATAAAGAAAGAGTCCATAAATAATAGGCGAGATTAATAAGAACCCTAAACAGCCATATATTGCGGCTCTCCACGGTCTTAGACGAGGATGGTCAAAGTGCGGGGTAAGTGTCGCGGCAATACAAAAGACCGCTAACATCGAGACCTAATAGATACATTAACGAAAGTAAGAAGAATACATTAACGCTGTTCGAACTTATTATACTTTAATACAAAATTTGTAGCTTTCGGTCGCAATAAAAGCCATAGAAGATGAAAGGGATAGTAGACCCCCACATTAAAATCACAATACCTAAATAGTCAAGCTGATTTCCTTGTTTGTGTACCTGCTTGTCATAGCTACTAAAAGTATAGAAACTACTAGACTCATAAGAATCGGGTGCATCGAAAGAGAAGAATAGCTTATTTAGCGGAGCAAAAAAAGCAGATAGTTACGCCGAAAAAGAAAAACGAAAAGACGATGAAGTCATTAAAATAATTAGTTAAGGGGTAAGTAAAGAGCTTAGTGCAAACAATAAACGGGAGAGTTGTAAAAAGAAAGGCCCCAAAAAGGTGCGAGTAGATATTAACTATACCTGTAAGTTCACCAAGTCAAATGTCTTTAGAGAATGGCATACCCGTCTCGTTATGTAAAGAGAACATACTCTTAAGCGACACCGAAGCTGATCATAGTGCCGGCCTAGTCATATTCAAAGTTTGTTCTCACTTTAAAGGGGTAAAATTCTTACCGATAACCCGAGATAATGAACTCATTGTCTCTAAATAACATTAGAATTATACTAACATATTTAATTGAAAAGACACTAACTATTGTCATGCGGCTTAATCCTATGATTAGTAGGACTCCTCAATCGGTTTATTAAAGTACTCCATACTTAATTAGTCCTATACTAGAAGAGTAGGCGGTCCCTCTGCGGCTTCCGGGGGCTGGCTAAAGAATAAGCGAGGCATTTCAAAAGTAAACGGTGGTTTAGTCAGACAAAATAAGATATATCCGGACTTTAGGAATATATGTAGTCTATTTTAATATATGAAGTAGACATTGAGCGGGTATTGCCCCGGCAGATGCTTTGATCTGATACAAAGTGCGGAAACCAGGATCTCGAAACCGAGATGCTGGAACTCGGAGTTACGAAACAGGATTTAACTCACAGTCTCTCTACCCTCGCTAGGAAACGCAAAGGTAGAGACCTAGTGACTATCTTCGACTCCGAGCTAGAGAGCGATTATGTGCTTAAGTAACTGCAGAAGTTTCGCTTATAATTTAATAGTTGCGCCCCTAAAGAAAAATAATAACGACGACTACGAAAAACCCAATTAGTAGCACTATTAATAGCACTAGCACATCGATAATAATATCGCCTTCTTTTAGTTCTTAATTTTGTCTTAAGATTTACACTACGCGAAGGTCTTTACCCTTTTTCTTCTTTTAAACTATTACTTTTAAAGTTAATATGAAAATCTATAACTCTTATTTTTACCTTTTTAATATAATCGCTCTGGTTACTGCGAAATCCTACGAGGTATCCTACGTCGTTATAACAGTTTAATTTGCCGGAAAAACTTCTTTTAAAACTTAATAAGCTTTAGAATTTATATTACCACTCTTTTTTAATTATATATATTAATTCCCGGGCGATGTAGTGCTCGCTAGCGATAAGTAGATTTTACGTCTTATTATATTAAATCTGTTTAACATAATCGATAATCACAGGGCCAGTACCGGCGACAATAGTTATTATGAGCTTTATAGATAATGGATTTTTTATAAATAGAGAGGGTTAGCTGCTTAACTTAGAAAACCTTAATCGTTTCTTAAGTTACTTTAGCGAAAGTGTCGACGCGAATACTTTTCTTAATCTTATAATATGTAATGTCTTCACCGATACTAATAAGGAAATCACAATTAGGCTAAGATCGCGATTTGTTTTTAATAGTAAGGCTTCGCAAAGTATTAGTCATTATTAGTGTATTCTTAGTTTTGTTTTTAAATAATACGCTTTTATTAGGGATTTTCCGATATGAAAAAGGGTAGTAGGACCTCGTAAGACTGGATAGATCTGGATTTAATATATAATAAATAAAGTATTAATATTTAAATTAAACAATTTAAATATCTTATTTAAAAGGCTAAGTCTTTATATATTATATATATACTTAAATGAAAAAGAACTACTTCCTTTAAGAGCGTTTAGTTTTACCTTTTAAAAGAGGAGCATGCTTATCGTCTTTCGTCTTAACTACTTAAGACTTATTTTTTATTTAAAGATTAAGAGCTTTAAATTATATTGCGTTAAGATTCTGACTAACGAGTTGAATGGCTATACTCTTAGTCGAGGCTTCGAAAACGTAACGTAACGCATACCTTGTTCTTTTTTAAACTCAGCTCGAATGAGAATTAATTTTAAATTTAAAAATAATATTCTAAATAGCTTTAGATTCTAGACTAAGTTCTTAAGAGCGAGTGAAAGACTTTATATAATGTCCTGGTAATGCTTCTCTTGAGTAAGAGAAAGGAAGCTGTTTTATATCTCTTTTAAAGTATATAAATCTTATTAGTTAAGATAAAGGATATCGTTCACATCGAGACGGCGTAAGCAATCGTCGATACGTTTCTATAAATATATGTGTTTATTTATTAGTCGATATAGTTTGTGAATAAGCTCAGCGTCTTAAAGTGCATCGATCCGCAATAGTTCACGGTATGCCCAGGTACTCTTAATAAGTTGCGACATTTTTCCTTTTAGCGAAATTAACTATTAGATATTCTAAGGTGAACGGATTCCTAGCTTAATAAACCTCGAGAAGAGCCTTCCGAGCATTAAACTTAAGAACTAAAGATATTGAACTTTTGTACGTGACGCCCCTTTTTAGTAAGCGAAGATATAAGGCTTAGGAACCGAGCACCGAGAGTCGCGATCTTAATCCACGCCAACTTCCCTAGGGTTTAAAACCCCTTATAAAGCGCCTTTTCGATTGTTCCTATTAATATTAGTAGTAAAGATTTACTTATTAATTTATCTTAATATTAAATTTCAAAACTATAATATTATCTTAATCTTAATTGTATTATTATTATAAGTTTTATTCGTATATCGGTTATTATTATTAAAGCTTTTCTTATTATAAAATTTATATAAGTAATATATAGAATTTATTAATTCGTTATTAAGTATTTTTAATCTTTATAAAAAAGATGTCGTTTAAGACAGCTATTTATACAAGTCTCGGTATAAGCGTCGGGAGGTCCGCAGATCTCGGAGGGCTTTAAGAAACTATAGATCACGAGGTAGTCGTTTTATATATTTTAGCCGGGACTAGTGTATTTAAAGATATATAACTAGAGAAATCTTAGGTTTTGAGCTTTATATTATTATTTATGAAATAATATAAAAGGCATTCCGCGCACTTTTTAAATATAATATAATATAATCTCGATATGATTATTAAAACTAACGTTTATTCCTGCGTGCCGGAAAACTATTAGATCCCAGACCATATGTAGCTACTTACTAGGCAGCTACGATCTCTTGTTTATATAAGAATAGCTAGATAGCCAGCTTTTATAATTAAGTATGCTGCTATCACTTCTTCTTTTGATCTCTAATTACAGTCTATTATTTATATAAGAATACCAGACAGCCAGCCTCTACAATTAAGCATATTATTATCACTTCTTCTTCCGATCTCCAACTAAAACCTTACGTGCCGGAAAAAAATGAGAAGTACTTTGACTTTAAATATCTCAAACTCCACATTAACTTGAAATTCCTCTAAACTACTATAATATTTGTATTTTATAGCTATTTATTGATAAGACGATTAATTATAATACCAAGATAGCAGTTATTTTTTGACTTATTTTAGAAGATTCTTGAAGCTAAGTGGCAATTATTGACTATTATATAATGACTTACTCCCCTCGGACCCTTTATAAAATAAAAATAAAAAGAAAAAGAGATATAATATAAAGATTAATATAAAGTTAATAAATATAAACTAATTCATTATTATAAGCTTCGGCTTTTACTTAAGCTAGAGAAATAAAATATTCCTTAATAAATGTCTTAAAACGAGAGTTTTGTCTTAAGTAGCTTTATATATAAGTCGGTATTTAAAAGGTAGCTAGAAAAGGTTTGCAGTGCTATTAGCTATTCACTGACTTAACACGCGTAAAGTTAGAAGTAGCTTGCCGTTAAGTGAGAAGGCGACCGAACTGACCGAGCTCGAGTGGCCCTTGAGCGTCTGCAGCGGCGCGCCTGTCGCGGCGTCCCAGAGCCGCACCGTCTCGTCGTGAGACCCAGATACGACCTGCTTGCCGTCAGGTGAGAAGGCGACCGACATGACGGAGCCCGAGTGGCCCTCGAGCGTCTACAGCAGCGTGCTTGTCGCAGCGTCCCAGAGCCGCACCGTCTTGTCGAGAGACCTAGACACGACCTGCTTGCCGTTAGGTGAGAAGGCGACCGAATTGACCTAGCTCGAGTGGCCTTTGAGCGTCTGCAGCGGCGCGCCTGTCGTAGCGTCTTAGAGCCGCACCGTCTTGTCGTAAGACCTAGACACGACCTACTTGCCGTCAGGTGAGAAGGCGACCGAATTGACGTAGCTCGAGTGGCCCTCGAGCGTTTATAGCAGCGCATTCCAGTATGCTGGCACTTTTGGTTTCTATAGAATCTAATATGAGATATACTTTTTAAATACTACTTAAACAAGACTCTTCTTTAAGCTAAAGACTAGTATTAAATAATACGATTAAAGAGGCGCTTATTTAATAACTAATCGATTGTATACAATAAACCGTCTCGCATTATATATAAACGCGTATAAAGCATGATATTCGTCAGCTTATTATATTAAGGCATTTATTAATAATATTCTAGAAGTCGTATTATAACTTACTTTAAGCTAATTCTCGAGCTTTATAATTATTTCGATATTATTTAATAGGCTTCTTAATAAGCTGAGCGCTTCTAGTTAGTGAATATAATTTACTCTTAAAAACTAATGAATTAAGCCATTATCTTTAAGCTTATTAATAATATATCTTTTGTCGTAGTTAAATAAATAATTAATTTAATAAAGACAAGAGTATTATATTGCGGCGAGTGGATCTGGGACAGGCGGCTCGACCTCCTTAATTAGGAATCTAAGGGCGAATAATCCGTATATATCGCATTGAAGCGTTTTAGACATAACCTCGCGTAATCTTAAGAATATTATATAATTTACCTTAGCCTTACTAAAAGGAAACACTTTATTTAATGCCTTTTCGAGTAAAAAGTCCTTTGCCGATTAATAAATGACGTAAGCGCGGTTCGCTCGTATAATAAGGAAAGAGTTACATTTATTAATAACCTTTATAATACTATCGAAATTAATAGAGATTTTCTTAAGCAAATTAAAGAGGGCCCCTACCTCGAGCAGATAGAGTAGGCGGTACGCAAGAATTATAATAGAAAAGATAAGACGGCAGAACTTAAGATTTTTACGTTATAATTATTTAACTTTACGTAATATTTAATTATAAAGCGGTTTTAAATCTAGCGGTATATCTTAAAGTACATCGAGCACGTCCTAGCTCTCTATAGACTTAAGCTCCTTTAGCACAAGAGTTGCTTAAAGAAATGTCCTACTAGCCTTAGCGTATATTTGACCTCGAACTGTCTCTTGTAGCGCGCTATCGTCCGTAATAAGTAAAAGCTAAGAAACTTTTAAATTAATAAACAGCTCGACGGCACGAGAAACACGCTCTTCGTTAAGCTTAAGGCTGAGCTTTATTTATATATTCAGCCGCGACTCAATATTAGGTTAATTGCGGCTCGATATAATCTATTTCACGCGAAGAGAGATTAAGGCAATTCGATTAATGAAATCTAAAAGCTGGTAAAGGTTTATTTCGTATTCGTCGAGCGCATCGATGATTAAGTAAATGCTCTTTAAGCTTAAGTCTTATAAAATACTTATAAAAATTTCAGATAATATAACTTATACGTTTATATTTTTAAAGAGGACCTTGCTAGCGTTATTATACTTTTCTTGCACGTGCGAAACAAGTAATAATTATTAATTAATAAGTAAGTAAATTAAGCCGCGAAGCACGGCTATCGCATTATTAATACGCGAATTAATAGCCTAGCAGAAAAAGTACGATAATAACGTAGTTGCCTTCTCGTTTCTTAGCTTCGTTAAAAGACTTAATTTATTAATAATGCCGTAAATAAGTATAGTCTTGCCTTTACCGAGGTTACCTTTAATTTAAAATAGCCGGCTCCGTTTGTCGTCGTACTATTATTGAAAATCGGGATATTCGAGGATCTATTAATAAGAGTCTCGCAATAGCCCGCCTTTTGTGTCCTCGATCCGCTTTTTGTCCTCGCGGGGATTTATTATCCGTAAGTCTTATATATAGCTTCGACTTTGAGGGTCGAGTAGGTTCTATTTGGTTTTTTATAAAGAATTATTAATAGATAGCTAAAGATAAAGTAGTTTATTATATATTTACTTATTAATAAGTTCTAAATCTCCTTTTTAAATCGTTTAAACGCGTACTCTTTTTCTTTGCCGTAAATAAGTAATAAATAAATATTAAATATGCTTAATAATAAGTACGCCTTGTCTTCGGGGCGTGTTATTTGGCGATTTTCTGCTTACGACAATCGTTCCTCAATACTGAACTGTAATAAAAGGGCTCCCTCGAGTGCTAAGATTAGAATTCTTATTACTTTTTGAATTTGACGCCTTAGTATTTCCTTATCTTTTAGTCGCTTGCCTTATTAAGAGAAGAATTTAATTACGCGTAGTATAAGGAGCTCTTAAAGTATTTAGCCTTATGTAAACTATTCGTTATTTCGGAAAATAAATTCCTAAGTATATTTAATAAATATATTATTTACTTATTACTTTAGTATCGAAACATTTAATAAATAAACGTAATATCTGGCCGCATCTCGGTACCAGCGAAACATCGAATTAAGGGCCTCTACGAGCTCGGTGCTACTCGATTTGTCGATATAACATATGTTTATCTAAAAGTATTTTAAGCTATCACCCTTAGCTTATTCTCCGCAAAATCGAATCTTCTCGTAGCCAGCTTTCTTTATGCCGATTCCCTTTTGTAAATCTTTAAACGTCGCCTCTTCTGTTCCTTACTTATGTAAGAGGATTGCGTACTCGGGTATAGCGTTGTCGAAGAACTCGGTCAGGCTGAAATTGCTATCGCTGTTGTACTATAGCAGACGCATTCTTCGGCTAGGTTCGATCGCACGAGGGAGGGTTCTTGATAGCTGTTAAGCCGTTGAAACAGCATCGATTTGAGTGAGGTGAAGCTTGGAGAAGACGTCGTGTTGAGCCTGGCGCACTTAGCTGGGCGGCAGCCTCGCGGCAATAGCATCTTCGTACATCACTAGAAGCGCGCAAGACCTGCCAGTCGCGCAACCTCGAATTCTGGAAGCTATAGGGATAAGATATTCGAAACCGCTTTCGATTGATTTTAATCTTATCGCTGAAAGGGAGCCGAAGTAATTGGAGAGTGGATGATAGAAACAAAAACCTAAGATTCTGTACTTATCTTTAATCTTTGTAATTTAAGCCTCTGGCCTTGAATCTTAGGCAGTAACCTCTTTAGGCAACAGCTCTCCATTGCTTCGGACCAGTGATTACATAAGTGAGCCTTGGCGTGGATGTAGCACGTGCGGTATTATGCCCCAGATCTCCACTCGCTTTAATCCGAGGTACGGAAGTACGAAAGGTACCGACTTGAGTGGCGATCTTGTACGGAAGGGGGTTTCCAGTGGGTCTCGTCACCCCCCAGTTTCTGCCTTAACATATAAGGAAACTTGTGGAGAAAATTCTAGAATTTCAGATTATTGATTGGAAGAATTACCTTACTGCCGTACAAGGGGTGACGAGACCCACTGGAAACCCCCTTCCGTACTGTATAAGTCCTCACCCCACCATTCGGGCCACCCCCCATTTCGGGCCACCCATTTACCGCAAAAACGGCGATTTTGAGCTATTAATATCTCCACGAAATATTAATAAAAATTGATGAAATTAATAATATGCAATATTTATATATATGTTACTTCAAATATAATATATAAGCTAGTTCCAATTAGGTAATTCTCCTAGATTTAGAATTTAAAAAACACCGTACAAAAGTGACTAAAATTAATTTATAATTAAACGAATATAAATACTTTAAAAAAGGACGATAATAATCGATAAGACTACTGATTTAAGATTTTCAGTTATTAAATAATTCTATTAGTAGTTGTTAATATACATTAGAATAACCCTTTTTAGACCCTTGTAAAACAGTTATTTTAAAATTATAATACAACTACTAATAGAATCGCTTAATAATAAAAAATCTGTTATAAGGACTTCATTTATTATTATATATATTAATTTCAAAGACTTATAACTATAGAATTAAAAGTTATTTTTAGTTACTTTTATATGGTGTTTTTTAAATTTTAAATTAACCAAAACTACCCGATTGAAACTAGCTTAAAATAAATAAGCGAGGTCGTATATATACTATTAGCTTACATTTTTAATTTGGTGTATTTTATTAATGTTTTATAAAAATATTATTAAGTGAAAATCGTTGATTTTGGTGTAAAGGGTGGCCCGAATGGTGGGGTGGGGACTTACTCAGTAAATCTGCACGCCACAGCCGCCACAAGAATGTTGACGATCTGCCGTATAGAAGAAAGGCTAAAAAGCTCGGCCAAGACCCTTCTATGAGTTTAAGAGACGATATAAGCTCGTTGGTGCAGCTGTAGTAAAGAAAGTCTGGAACTCTATAAAAGGAGACTATTTGCAAATCAGTCATAGGGCGATGACGCAAACGGAATTTTTCTAGGTAGAGGCATTTAGGATGTTCGGGAGTGACCACGGAATATAACTTATAAAAAATAATAAAACATATTGCGTTGTGCACCAATTTTACAATGCTTGAATTCAAAGTATCTATCATTTTTTTCCGGCACATAGGGTTTTAGTTAAGGATTGGAAGAAGAAGTGATAGCAGCATGCTTGATTGTAGAAGCTGGCTGCTTAGGTGTTCTTATATAGACAAGAGACTGTAGCTGCCTGGCTAGGCAGCCACACGTGATCAGGGATCCAACAGTTTTCCGGCACGCAGGGATGGACGTTAAGATCAATCACAACGCGATCGGTACTCCAAACACACTCCAGCACCAACAATTTTCACCGCAGCACGACCTCCGAAATGGGTGAGACCATTGAGAATCGCACATCGTCCTAGCGTGTATAACCTGCGAAAAAGTCATTCTGCTCTCAAGGACCGACGAAGGTCAAAAGACGGCTCGAACAACTTTACAGAACGTCATCGATCTTCTGCCACTCGAAAATATCGATTCCGATCATTGGAAAAATCGCGACATGATGAACAGTCTGTTCTTGCTCACAGTCTGCTCTTCGTGCAGCAAGTCGTCGTCGTGGAAGACTCTATCGATAAACAGGAGATATATCGAAACATGGCAGCCTTATCTGGCTATGCGGGCATTTCTAGAAGGGGATCTTACACTGCTGGGGTCGTCGATAAGCATGGTGCATTACGAAGACGTTAGAGATGTTATGGGTACCGCCTGTGTGGTTCGGAGCGTCGAAGTGAATCCTACACCAGAAGCTGCAGCACAAGTCCAGCCCTATCTTCGGGGTGGATTTCTCTAGTCCTAGCTCTGATATTTTCACACTGGGAGATCTGCCACCGTCATAGTGGATACATACAGGGTTATTCTTGTCATATTGCTTGTCTACTTCCCAACCACTTAGTCGGAGAAGTGGTAATGCACGTTCGGCGGCCTGGCTGGCTGGTTCAGCAGCTGTGCCGGCCCTGGGGCTTTCCAAAGTCGAAAACTCGAGGTTTGAGGCCCAATTGCCGTTCAGTCAGTCAAAGTCGGTACTTTCCATGTTGGCATGCCTTCCGAGTTGATAAAGGCAGAGGCAAAGAGGAAAGATCGTTGCCACTGTTCATGAAAAAAGGACAAGTGGCCAGTTCCTCAGAGTTTCTACGGGCTTCTACGGGCTTCCATGAGAGGCCCCTCGTTCAGAGGTACCAAGCGAAGCTCCGCCATGCACTGCAGCAGCGGAAGGATCTGAAGAGAGCTTGAGGAGGAGTATGTAAGGAGTCAATCACAATCAATATCCCAGTTCCAATCATGCTTTGAAGTTATCAAACTGCTTAAGCGAGTGACCATGAGAATCGACATGTCACGCGTTGACTTCGCTTAATTGTTTACTTTGCGTTTCGCATCTGAAACAGTAATGTATATCTGGTGCTATGTGAGTGGTGTACGTAACTCAGGTCTATTTAAGTATTAACTTCTTTTCTCTCATTCTGCTTTAATTCTATTAAATAACGCAATTTATAATAACACATATAAGTAGTACCGTTCTATATTTCTTTCCTAGTCTATATTTATATAATTTAAATTAAACCACTCCTTGTAAATCCTGTAGCGGCGCTACCGCCAGCCCTTGGCTAATACGGCTCCATAAGTTGTGGATTTTTTAGACGAAGAAATAGCCGAGGAAGCACTTAAGCTATTTACCCTCTTTCATCCCGCCACGCTTTTATTACTTACGTTATAAATAGTTTACTAAACCTTATTTTTATTACGTCTGCAAAGAACCACTTAGGCTCTATATCACCTGATTTCCTTATTACTAGTATTGTTATTAAATGTTTCTATATAGTCTTCCTTATCATTTCCCCCGTTTAAATATTCTTCTGGATTAAAAGGATCTGTCTCACACTTGCAATTGCCACCAGCTTTAGTTCTTTTTAATTATAACCTTTAAATTCACTAATTTCTAATAATATAAGCATATTTAAACAATTAATATCTACTTCCTTATAATTTAATAAGGCCTTTAATTCATATATAAATAATTATAAGTTCTTAGGACTTAGACACGCCAGAAGAATTCGGCGACTATTCTTAGCCCAGAATATTATTATTATATACTTATAAATAAATTTACTAGGATTTTCGCGATCTTTTGAAATAACAAAACCCGGAGGCGGTAGGTCTATTACCAATCTTCTTATTACAAATGTAGTAGGGGCACCGGGAAGTCCGGTGTCGGTTTGATTTTAGGTGGTTTGATTCTGGGTGGTTTAATTTTATATTATTTGATTTTAGGTTGTTTAATTTTAGAATAATTAATTCGGGGTTGTTTAACTTTAGATTGTTTGATTTTAGGATGTTTAATTTTGAGTTATTTAATTTTAAGATAGTTAATTCAGGGTTGTTTAACTTTGGGTTATTTAATTTTGGGATGTTTAATTCGGGGTTATTTAACTTTAAGTTATTTAATTTTAGAATGTTTAATTCGGGGTTATTTAATTTTGGGATATTTAATTCGGGGTTATTTAATTTTAGGTTATTTAATTCAGGGTTTGAGTTCCGTTATTAAATAAACTCTAACTCATTCTATCTTCGCTTTTCATTCCCAAACCTAATTCATTTAATAATAGGTCGTTCTTCTCTAAGTATATGGCCATTAGTAATGTACTATAGTTATAATATAGGCATTTAGTTACAACTCTATTACTTTCTATTTATGTCTTAAGATATCGCCTTCTCACTATATGACTATAAGTAATCATAACCGGGTATTCAAGTCCTTTCACGGGATTATCGACAGCTAATGGCTTTTCATATCCCGTACAAATAGCTTTATTAAAAGTCAATTCCTCGCGCAGTATAAGTCTAAAAACATATGAGTTTCGAAATAACGTAACGAATGCATTTGTGGACTCGGGCGGTACCTCGGGAAAAAAGTAATTCGCAGTAGTATTTTTTCTATAGCCTGCTAAGGCTATAATAAACGCTATAAGCTATCCTAAGGGAATTAGAAAGTCGGTTAGTAAGAATGGGTTCGGCGGAGGAGGGTTCCCTTGAGGGGGAGAGTGAGCGGGTTAAGCGGGTTTATTAGGGGGAGGAGGGTTTCCTTGGGGAGGGTTTCCTTGAGGAGGGCTTCCTTGAGGAGGAGGGCCCCCTTGAGATGGTTGTTTAGCGGTGTGAGCGGGTTCATTAAGGGGGGGAGGGTTCCCTTAAGATGGTTATTGAGTGGTATGAGCGGGTTAATTGAGGGGAGGAGGGTTCCCTTGAGATGGTTGTTGAGCGGTGTGAGAGGGTTTATTAAGGGGAGGAGGGTTCCCTTAAGGGGGAGCGTTCCCTTGAGATGGTTATTAAGTAGTATAAGCGGGTTCATTAAGGGGAAGAGGGTTCCCTTGAGGGTGCTGCTGAGGAGATTAAGCGGCCCGAGCTAGTTAGTTATCTTTAGTTCTTTAGTCATCAAGTCCTGTTTCTCTTACTTTCTGAGCTTTTACATCCGCTATCTCTTTAGCTCTGACTTCGGTGCCAACCTTATTAATGCATTAACTTGGAATATTACCTTCTTGGTTTTTACTATTAATAACCCAAGAGTACTCTATATTAATCCTATCGACAGTCTTAGACTTAAAAAGTACGACATTAACCTACTCCCTTTTAAACATACTGAGATTATCGGAGCCTCTTCTTAAATAGTTTCTTCGAATTAATACGCGGTGCTTGTTAAAGAGACGTAGGTTTGGATGCTATAGAAGGGTTTGAGAGGGTTGTACTGGAGGCTGCAGAGTGCGATTGTCTTAAGAAGGTTGTGGTAGAAGAGAACTTCCTTAAGGTTATTACTCCTTAGCACTTCCTTCAGGAGGTGGTACGGGAGAACCTCTAAAGAACCCCAAGCCCCATTGATTTTTTATAGCAGTTAATAAAACAGCTTATTTATTGACTTAAGGTCTTTGCTTCGGTACATTCTCTTAAGGAGTCGAAGAATCTCTGCGATTACCCTTAAGGAATTTGCTTATTAAGCTTAAGAGGCCAGCTTAAGAGCTTAATAGCGAGCCTTGCCGTAAGCCTTAGGGCCCTTACTGCGAGCTCTAGCGCCCTTAGAATAGTCCGAACGCGGTAGACCTTTTTTAAGAGCTTTATTAAAAGCTTTATTAAAAGCTAAAGCTTTATTACGAGTTTTATACAGAAAAACCTTCGAAGACTTACTGTCCTTTAGCTTATTAAACCTTTTAACTTATACCTTAAAATAGGCCTAATTAAGATATTAATAAATTACTCTCGCTTAATTAACTAAGAGAATTTTTTACTTTATCGCGCCTTTTATACCGGGCGGCTCGTAGTAAATCTAGCATATTAGCTTTTAAATCTTTAATCCCTTATCCTATTAACTTTTTTACATTATTTTTTAACATATTATAAATACGAATTCCCGTAATACATTTTTGTAAAACGGCATAAAAAGGTATAAGAAGGGTTTAAGTATTTATATATTAATATTAAATTAAAAAAATAAGTTTATTTACAAAAACGGCAATTTATAATTCTAGATTTAGGCTAGCGTAGCTAATAGTTTCAAAATCTAAATATAAGATCCGAAAAAAGAAAAAGCTTTTTAACGAAATATACTTAATAATTATAATTTAATAATTAAAACAAAATATATAGCTCAGCAATTAAGTCACAGCCTTAAGTCGATGGTCGAGTCTGCATTTCGCGTCGCTACTTAATATAAACGTTCCACTTAAAATCCTCATAATAATTACTGCTAAGCTCTTTATTTAAGATTTATTAAACTTTAGACTTACTTTATAATAATTCGCACGAGCGAAATTACTACTTATTTTATGCTATAGACTTTCTATTTTAAACACTAAATACGATATTAAAAAGATCTTATAACTATTATAAAGCTTAAGCATTTAGTATAATTTAAAATCGCTACCAATTTATTACGCAGAAGAGTCATCATTTAAAACCCATAATATTATTAATATACGCTTTAATAATTACTTAAAATCTAATATTATAAAAATTAATAATCTTTATGAAATATCTTAAAAACTTAATTACTTATTTTAAAGTCTTTAAATCTATAAAAAATTTACATTTTAAGTACGTATAATCTCGTCTAAAACCAGCTTAAGAAATTAAAAAGATTATATAATATTATTAAGTTCTGTTTATATTCCTTAAACAAAATATCGCACACTTTCAAATTAATAATAAAAGCTTTAAGCCTTAGTCTACTTAAGCTTAAAAGTCTTAATATTTATAATTACTTTAGTCCTAATTCAATTAACATCAGAAACCCGCTATTACTTATATACGTACAAGCCTTAAAGATTAAGGACTTCAAACTTAATAAAAACGAATTATAAATTAATCAGTTTTTAAGCTATTTCCCGTATATTCAGAGTTTATTTATTTTTTATAAAACTTAAGGTCTATATATAAATACTTTAGAATCGATTTACTGGCTATTATTAAATGTTTTAAAAATATATAAATTATAGACTATTAAGTAAGAGTTTTTTATTATATATAAAACGCATTACGCTAACTTGTCCGAAATCGGTTTTCATAACTACGCATTAACGGATGGCTTTTGACGCAATCTTTTCACTAAGCTCAGGAGCTTAGGAAAAGCTGTGTAAATAACAATAAGTAGGGAATTATATAAAAGAATAAGCGAGGCAACAATTAAAATAAATTTTATTACATTAAAAAGTCTTAAGAATTTCATAAAAAACCCCAGATTAAGATAGCTATTTAATTAGACCTATACTATTTGTCGAGTCTTTAAATAGAATAATTAAATTTTATACTTAAAAACTAAAATCCAGAATCGGGTTTCGGTTACCGGGACGCTCGAACTCGATAGAACCTAAGCTCAAATTCCCGAATTAAACAGAAAAGTATTTATAAATTTAAGTCATTTTCTTATTATATTATCTTAAGTATACTCTTTAAACAGTCTTTAATAATATATTTAATTTAAAATACTTAGTATTTTACCCGTTATCGTAATAATAAACAAAGCAATGTCTTTTATTTAAGCTAGCAGCTTTTAAGACATCGGGATGTTTTAAAGAAACTCTATACTTTAGTAAATACTAATTATTGAATATTTATAAAGAGCTAGGTGTTATTATACCCGTTCTCCGCGAGGACTTTATAGCTAAGGCCGCGCACGACTATATATATAATATATATAAACAACCTTTAGTTAAAAATTTATATAATAAAGAATTTAATTACTTAGTTATACTTTTTTATAGTTATATATTTAAACGTCATTATATCGAGCTAAATATTAAAGCTGCAACTTTATTACGTTATTTAATATATAAAAATCCTTTAAAAAGAATGTCTTAAAGAATTTACTATCTATTTAATGTAAAAGCTATTCTACACGGCAGATTTCACGAAGTTATAAAAAAACCACCTCGACAAGAAGTATCCTTAAATAAATTAAGAATTTAAAAACCCCTTCCTTAAGCATATATAAATACTTAAGTCTAAAGGTATAAAAATCTCGACATTATAAAGCCAGTACTAGTATTTTAATATTATAATATTATCTACGCTTTTTATATTAATAAATACGAAATCCTAAACAAAGACGGCTTAATCGAATATCCGGTTATTCTTTCGTATAAAAATACATTCGGTCGTCGGTGTTTTAAAGAAGTAATAAGAACTCGTCTAGGATTTTAATACTTAATATATTAAAATGCTATCTCATAAATATTCTTAAAAACCTACGAGTTAAACAAATACTAATAACGGAAAACATTAACTTTAATTAGCGCTAATTACTCACATACTTAATGTGGCCTTTTATTTAGTATTTCCTCAGAAATTATTACTGAGGCCTATATTATGGTTTTCGTCTTACCTATTAAGGTTAAAGAAATTATCTTAAATAACGCCCTTATCCTTAAAACAAATTTCAAATTTAATGATTTTATATTAAGGTCGGCGGGATCGCAAGGACCTTTTGTTAATAGCTTAGTAAGTCTTACTAAAGTCAAGAAGAGGCGATTTATTACTAAGTCTAGAAATAGCTATTTTACTTATAAATAAGTTAATATGACTACGAACCGAAATAGTTTGCTTATTCAATAACAGAAGTCGTAAAGTAAAGTGTAATAAAGGGCACCCGGTATGCTACCATTGCCTAAGACTCGGCTTTACATACATATATCCCGTTTAAGCTTAACTTTTTAATTTTAATAATAAAATTGAATTTTTACCGATCCTCGCCGCCGCCTTTACTATAGCCTAAATTTTAATTTAAATTAAAATAATAAACAAGTAATAAAGGCAACTGTTTAAATCTATATTAAGACTTAAGAATATATTATATAAAAAATAATTATATAAATATTTACTTAAATAATTTCCCTTTACTTATCTCTTTGCCTTATTAACTTATAATTAATGTAAATAATTCATAAGCAAGGCGACCCCTTTTTAAATCACGTATTACTTATTTTAAATATTTAAATACGTTCGTTATACCTATATTTAAAGACAAAAGTCACGACGTACATGTAAATAACCTCTTTATTTATATATATTTAATTAAGCACTAGTGAGCGGGAAGTAGTATTCCAAGAGTAATATCAACTCGAGCAGCCTAAAACAGACATATAAAGGAAGTAGAAATTAGTAATCAAAATATAAAAAAAAAGACACTAAAGTTTAGAATATAATACCAGGATTGCCCACATTAATATAAAGTAATAATAATACTTAGTTACTTTAGATATAAATTAAGGGCGCGTAATTAGTGGTTTATGAACTGTGGTGCTAGCTTTAAGATTTAAAAATTGAAATCCTGAATTTAAATTATATTAATAAGGGATTAAAGTCGCGTATACGTTCTGAAGATCGACAAAGTATAAATAAGGTATCGACGCCTTACAAAGACCTCAGTCTTCTTTTAATTAGTAGTCTAATGGGCTTACTATTACTTATTTAATCGAGTAGCATATAAGATTAAAGGTTGACAAAGTATAAATAAGGTATTAACGCCTTATAAAACTACTTAATAAGTTATAAGGACTTTGAAATTACTCCGTCTAACCGAGGTACACCACAAATTTCATAGTCTGACAGGGTATAGACTAGGTATTAACGCCTTATATAAACTCCTATTAATTACTTTTAAGGGCTTACTAATATTCCCTTTCAAAGATATATAGCTATTAAGAAGATTTTTCTATATTGAAGAGCCGAGAAAGAGGAAACAAAAGCTTTTAGGCCACTCTAGAATGGAGTATTTTAACCTTTGCTTTGCGGCACATAAGACACTAAAAACACTACTATATTCAGATTTACATTTTATTACGTAAAGCTATAGCTTTTATAAATAATTAATTAAATTTCGATTTAAGAAATACACATTTCTTTAACTTCTTACTTATATCCTAAAAAAAAGTTATTATTAAAAAGACTTAAAAGCTGTCGGGGTTATTAGACTAAATATAATCTTTAGACTTAGCGGGCGGGTTAAGACATTCGTCGCCAAAGTGTAAAGCACGGCTCGCTTCGTTATAAATGATTCCAGAGGCAAGTCGGCTTTTCGTTTTAATAATAGAGGCATAGAAGTCTACTTAATAGCCAAGACTTTAATAGGGAATGCTAAGGCGTATAGAGGCGGAGTAAATACCGATGGATCAATCGTCGTAAAATAACCGCAGTTATACTTAACTTTTAATAAAAAAGTGTTTTTATTTAAAAACCATCGAAAAATATAGAGATTTTCTTTATAGGAATATTAACTTGTAATTCCTTATTTAAGGAACGAGAAACTTACGCTAGATAATAATAACTAATAACTTAAGACGGCTTTACTATTTACTACTTAACATAGCTTTTTATAATCCTTTTTAATATATTAAAATCGTGCCTTAGCTAGTTAAAGCTATATTTAAAGAGTAATTATATAATAGAGAAGATCTTTATTACTTTTCTTCTCTTTCTTTAATACCCTTATAACGTTAAGTATAATTTGGACGCTTAAGGTTAAATACGGTGATTAATTAGCAAAATAATCTAAATAAATTTACGAGTTGCCTTGCGGTAAATACTTGAGCTACTATGCCTAAAAATTTTCGGTATTAAACGTTTCTATAGAAAGAGATATTATATTTAATATAAGCGAAGACGTTAATAAAAAAAACTAAAATTATTTTACTTAAATGTCTTTTAAAAAGTTATTAAGGTAAATATAAGAGCAAGACAATAGCTTTATTTTATATTCCTTTTATAATAACTAGTCTTATAATCTATAAAATGATTCTATTAAGTAATTAAAAGCAATAAAGCTTACTTAAATATATATTCTTAAATTTAGGTTTTTATAATCTATTTCCTAATTTTAAAGGATAGCCCCTAACGCTATTAATAAACGCTACTAATAAACGTCGCAACTAGTAGCACTAAGGATTAATTAAAGGTGCCCAGATCTTTACGCCACCACGAACTTAGTTATAACTAAGAAAGTCTCCCTTATTTAAACTTTATATTTAATACGCTACTTACGCCTTTCTTATATAAATGAAAATATTTTAAAGAGATTGCCCCCCCCCCCCCCCCCCCCCTTAAGAAATGGCAGCGTTAGCATATTAGCCGAAATAATATGGCAGGTGTCTTAAAAAGGCTAATATTGTGAAGGCTATAATAAACAAAGAAGGAAGCACGGCGCAAGGCATTAGGCAAGGAGCCTAATAACTTTAAGAGGTTAAGATTTAAGGTGGAAAAGTATTTAATTCTTTTAATTTTATATAAGGGAAAAGCCTTTTATATAAACCTTTAAAGATTATATATTTAATTCTTTAAATAACGCCTTAAGTATTATTTCCTAGCTAAAATCGCCACTTTATATTCGTTCTTAATTATAATAAGTAGTCGCCCTCGACTACTTCCGCTTGCTTATAACTCGGCTTATTAAAAGAAAAAAAAAAAGAAAAAAGAAAAGAATATTTTTTTAAAATAAAAAAGATAACGTTAGACTTTTTTATTTTAATATCCTTTTTAGTTTATATCGAAATAAATAAAAGAAAGAGGTTTAATTAATTAATAATATATACCGACTTATAATTTAAGCTTAAGGGTGCTTTTTGCCTTTCTTTATAATTCAGGCTAAAATTGCTTTAATATTACGCTTATTTTTCGCCTTAAGAGTAAGGGATTTATCTTTGTTTAAGTCTTCTTTTAGAATAAGTAAAACGTAATTAACTTTTTTTAATTTACTTTTTTATAATTTACCGTTATTGTCGTAAAAGACATCTTTCGGTAGCTAAGGCTTAATAATAAGAATAAGTAATCTTTAAGGGGGTATCGTTAGTCTTTTAAGTCCTAGATTACTAACCTTAAGATTAAGTTTAATTTTTAGTTTATTAAGGAAGCTTAAAGATCCACCGGTTAATGCTTTATAAGTCGCGGCAGCATCTTCTGTCATCAGTCGATTTATAAGCTTATCGTTCTTTATTCTTCAAGCCTTTCTTCGAGCTTCATCTTTTAGGTCGATTTTGCTAAAGCTTATAACCCTTAAACTTGATTTTATAACTTCTTTTATTATAATTAGTTTTTTAAGAATAGCGTATTAAATTTTAAAAGCCGTAATTCCTAAGCCGGGATTAAGAGTTATAATTACGGTTTCTTGCTTATTTTTATTTACAAGACTAAAGGTTCGCTTTAAATCTGCCTAAAGACTTGCGTTAAGCGTTAATATAAATACTCTTTCGCTTATAACGACTTATAGTCCGGGATTAAGAGTTAAATTAGTTATAATTTTACCCTTTAAGTCTTAATTTAAAATATCTTCCGACTTTAATTATCTTAAGAGTTCCTTTATTTTAACGTTATAACTTGTTTTACTTAGCTTTTTTAAGACTATGAGATTAATAATATTATTAGCCTTAATAAGTTTAATCTCTTTAGTTTAAAGTGTTTAAGACTTTTTTTTATATAGTTACTCTTTTCGCTCTCGAACCTGAATTTAAGCTTTATATATAATAATATATTAAAAGGACTTATACTTTTAAAGATATGCGAATAATTCCTTTTCTTTAAAATTAAAGAAGTGGCGGGCTTTTTTAATAATAAAGGGATTAGTTTAAAGTAGTTGTTTTATAAAGGCATTAAATAACGGGCCTAGCCTTATTATAAAAACTATTGTGGTGGGATTGACCTCAGAAGCCCATTTGTCACGTGATTGAGCTGCATCTTGCTGTATTTAAGATAGCCTCTAGGGCAACATCCTTCAAGGACAACAACGATTTTTACTACTAAAACTTTTCCTTTATATTCAAACTATACCTCTCCCCTTCCTTAATAAATTGTATACTTTAGATATGTGATATCTCTAGTACTCGTCAAATGGGTATTTCCTACGTTTACCCTCCGGCACTTGCTTTGCTACCCTCTTGTTGTGTGTTTGGTGTTTTCCCCTCCACACTATAATCGAGAATAGTACGTAAGTCTTTAATTTTATTTTTTATTAAGGGACTAGGGGATATTATAATTAAAGGACAGACAATATAAGCTTATTTATTAAGACCTCATTCTTTAGACTGTATTCGTCTATAATTACAATATAATTATTAAAAAATATAATAAAGCTTATAACGTCCTTTTATTCCGTTTTAATAATTAGGCGTAAAATAAACCCTTGTCTCGTTAAAAGCGAAAATAAAAGTATATTATTTTCAAGTAATTTAAATAAAGAGTTCTTAGTTTAAGCGTATTAAGCGTATTTCGAAATCGCGCCTTTTTTTCTTAAGTTAATAATATAAAAACGCTTATTCGACTTTTTATTAATGACGATATCGATGTATAAATAAAAAGTAAAGTAATTGAAAACATATTTAATAAGTGCTTAGCTAACCGGAATAAAATAGTAATTAAGAATTCGTAAAGCTATTAGCGTAACTCTTAATCCGGAATTACGAGTAGATTTAGTTTTTTAATTGTTTTTAATATTAGCTTTTATAAAGTTAATTACGTTATAGGCTTCGATTCCGGGATAAATTAAAACTTTAAAATAAGTAATAAATCTAAGATTATTATCTTTTCGATTTATTAAAATAATAAAATACAGTCCGTAGTCCTAGCGAAGACATTATTAAGAAACACTATAAATTATATTATATATAAAGGCAGTTAGCGGATTAGTCTTACTTGTGTCCCGGTAGTGAAATTAATATATTTCGAACTCCGATTTAAAAAGGCTAATAAACTTAGCCTTTTTAAAACCGGAAAAAAAAATATACTTAATATTAAGCGAGAAATTTAAGACGGAGTAATTAGACTTCTCGAGTATATTAAGAGCCTTTAGTATTAAGTATCGCACTCGAAGGTCTTTAGTTTATCTTAAATTTAAAGCTTATATTAAGGCTTTTGCGATTAATTTAAAGTTCGAATGACTTAATTATATTTTATGTTTTATATTTTCCGCGTTTTTAGACTTTTTAAATATTTTAATAAAGTTAAGATTAAAATAAAAAGTTTTTAAATCTTTTTTATAGTTTTTAAATTATTAAATGTTTTTTTAGACTTTTATAACCTTTAATTCCTTTTATAATATATTATAATAATTTACGAAATATTAAATGTAAAACGCGTATATTATCATTCCTTCTTCTCTTTTTTATACGTCGATTCGTTCTGTAATAAGATACTTTGCGAATCGTAAGCGGACCGCTAATAATAAATTTATTTCGAACGGGTCTCCGAATTTTAAGATAACCTTAATTAGTTCTGGGATCTTATAATAATAGCTTTTAATATTTAGCTTAATATTAAATATATTATATTTTTCTTTTAAGAAAACCTTAACGGTAACCCTTAATCCGAAATCATAAGTTCCTTTAATAATGCCTTTAGCTAGCTTTACGACACTTATAATATAAATAGGGTTAAATTCGGCTTTAAGAAGCGTATAAAGTTTTAAGGTATAACGTTAAATACGGTTTATTACCGCAATTAGTAAATCCTCCTTTATTAGCTTAACTCCTGCCTTAAAGGTATCCTTTTAAAGTCGACCTCGCTCGGCGTTTATATATTCGATAATGAAGTCTTATAGTTTCTTAAGAAAATTAAGGATTATATAAATAAGTTAGTTGCTTAATTATTTCGAAGGGGGTTTAGTTAGCGAATTATGGTTAATAATATTAAGCGGGGCTAGGTCGGGGAATTAGTTTATAAAGAGAACCGGAGTTAGCTTTTTTATAACTTCTTTTAGGTATTTAATTAGTGCGAAGACCTGAGTTTCTTTTTATCGATTAGACTTTAGTATAAGATTTAGCACGAGATTTTATAAAGGATCTCGAATCACGGGCTCTTCGACTTCTAGGCTAAGATTATTAATTAAAAGGACTTCGATCGGCTTATAAGGCTCGGAAAGATTAATTAAGGGTTTAAAGAAAGGGGTTATAAAAATTATAAAAGGCGGGGCTAAGTTTATGATTTTATTGACTTTTAATCTAAGATTAAGAGTCGTAATTAATCGTTTGACTACTTTAAGAGTTTTAGTTTTTAATTTAAGATCCGGGGTCGGAGACGTTAAATTAATTACTTAAGAGGCGGCGACTTTTAATCCAGGATTAAGAGTTACGGTTAATTACTTTACTTCTTTAAGAATAACTTCTTACTTAGTAATTATAAAGATATGCGTTTCGCTTTTATTTAAAAAGTCTTTTAATAATACGGTTTTATTTTTGTTCGTAAAAATAAAGAGCTTATAATAAAAAACTTTAAATTTAATTTTAATAAGGGCTTTATTTAACGGAAGAGTCTGGATTTTCTTAAGAAAGTCTACGTTATTCTTTTACGCTGTTTAATATTAATTAATAATATTAGGTAAAAGCCTAGTATTCTTCCGACTTTTTAACGCGCCTCCTCCTTTAATTCGCTTTAGTTAAGCTTTATTGAAAATAAACTTATTTAAGGCTTTAATTATTAAGGGAAACGGCTTGACTTTTTCTATTAGCGTGGCAAGCTGCTCTTAGGCTTTATTTCTACTTATTACTTTTATATAGTGTTTTTAAAATATTTTTACTTAATTGAAAATAAGTAAATGATTAAGCCTTTTTTTATTTTTAAACCGCTTGTCTCTTTTATTTATTATATTTTAAACTCGGTCGTAAAAGTTTTTATTACTTTAATTATATTCCTTTTTATTAAACCCTTTTTTTTTTATTAAGTGTTTAATAATTATATTATATTAATTAACGAAATTGTTATCTTTTACTTTTAAGGCCTACTTAATACTTTTGTTTTTTATATTTATTAAAAGTCGTTTCTCGTCTAGCTTAAGGGTGTTAAAGACCTTTTTAATTTTAGTAGTCGAGGTTAACGTTTTTCTTTTAAAAAGAATAAAAAGTATAAGTCTTAATCCGGGATTACGAGTTCGCAATAGCTTTAAATTTAGACTTTATTAACGTAGCTAGTTTCTTAAAGCTTTTAACGCTTAAACCTCTAATTAAATTAAACCTAAATAAAGGTCCGGCAACTTTTTAGACTTTATTATTTAATATATTTTTTATTATAGCCGTTGAATTAATAGCGACACGCTTTATAACTAATGAGCCGAGATTATGAGTTGCTTTTAGCCGGCTTCTTACTCGGTTTAGTTTAAGTAATATTTTTATAAATAAATTTAACTTTTAATCCGGGATTACAAGTTAAATTCGACTAAATTTCCCGACTTAAGGTGGTTTTCGAGGTTTTTTACGGGGACGTGGCCTAAATTAAGGATTTTTAAAATTTAATATAATTAATATAAGGGATTAAAAGTAAGATATAAAGAGGGCTAGTTTAAGTACTTCTTAAGCGAGCTTATTAATCCTTTTATTTTAAAGAATTACTTTTCTTTTTGCGATATATAATAAAGTTATTAACTTATTTTTAATTAAAAAACTAGTGCTTTTTATAATATTTGCTTTTTAAATAAATATATATAACTTTAAATTAAATAAAGTAAATAAATAATTTTAAGCGAGAGGCATTTTAACCCCGCTTAAAAAGTAATAATTATTAATAAAAGAAAGTAATTAACGACTAAAGAAAAAGAGGAAATATATAAGATTAAGCTTTTTATATTAAGGTTTAAAAGAAAAAGCTTTTAAAATAAAAAAATAAAAAATAAAATAAAAAATAAAACGTAATAAGGCGTTTAAAATGCTTAGAAATACGCGTAATATAATTAAAAGAGAATAAATAAAAAAAAGTAAATAAAATTATAAACTATAAAAACTATTAAAATATTTATTTTTAATTATAATCGGAGGTAACTTTACCTCCAAAAAAATAAAAATACATAAGGAATTAAAAGGAAATAGTTTTATAAGCGGCTTTTTAAGCCTGCGTTAATAAAGGAGGGATAATTTAAATACGAAATAGAATTTAGCGCTCTTTAGTCGTTAATAATGTGATTTTAGTCTTAAAATCTTTGAATTCGTTACTATTTGACTTTTTATTTAAGTCTTTAGAACTAGTTTAAGGGTCTAAATTTAATAAAAATAAGGTTTAATTTTATTAATAAAATCGTTTTAATCGATTTATTAAAAAGGTATTTTATAAAGGAACTTTATTAAGTTCGCGAAAAGAGTAATAACCTTTCTTATTATTTACTTTTGACACTCGAAATAGTCTTAGCTACCGATAATTAAGCTTATTATTTACTAAGAGATCGATTATACGCTTTATATTATACGTTAAAATTAAATCTCTTTCTCGAATCGGTGTGTTTTTTATATTTTTTGTTTTATTTTAAAATACTTTGCTTACTTTTTTATATTGTTTTTTTCGTAAAATAATTTCCTAAATATCTTTATTACGTAATTTTAGTTGTCGGCACCTTATTATTAAGAAATTTTCTTTTATCTTAATTTATCCGTAATTAAACATTTTCTAGACCGAGAATTTATTTTTAAGAAATAATATAAGCTCTTGTCTATATAATAAAAAGAATAATATTACTCCTATTAGCTAGTAAATAAACGTCTATAAAGCGAATAAAATATACGAAAATTTTCGTGTTTAATAATAAAAGCCCCCTTTTATTACTTTAAAAAGGCTATTTAAAATGTCTCGATAAGCTCTTTTCGCTATTCTGTTACTTTTAAAATTATACGCTAAGATTTAAATCCTTTTAATATTATATTTAATTATAAAGGCATAAGTAATTCCTTTATTTTTTAGTCTTTTATTAATGATTAATCTTTTAAATAATTTATAATAGTAAATAAAGTCTTTTTAAAGGAACTTTATTATTTCTTTTATTATAATTAAGCTTAAGGCTTTTCCTTCGATTCATTTTAATAAATCCTTTTTTATAAGGACAAAGCATTTCTTTTTATTATTTATAATTAAAACTCGTGTGACATTTAGGCTTATTTTTTTAAACATTTTTATAAGTTACGTAAAATATAAAGGATTTTCTTTTCTTTTTGCCTTTTGTTTTTAATAGCTTACGTAGCTTTTATAAAAAGCCTTATAATCTTTAAATAAACTTTATTAAAAAAAACACTTAATAATACAATAATATATTGTTTTTCCCCTTTAATATCCGCCTTTTTTATAATACTTAAAGATAACTTAATACCGCTTAGCCTTATTATTTATTATAAGTCTTATTAAGTATATATTATTAATTCTTTTATATAAATTGCGGTTGCGAATAAAATATTAAAGAGCTTTATTTTTAAAGCGTTTAAAATTATTTAATTTAATTATAGCTAGGCGTTTAAGGTTTATTAAGAAGCGGGCGATCTCTTTCGAGTCGTTAAAGTAAGTGTCGTCAAGAATTCGCTTTTGGGAGTTATAGTCCGGGCTTATTAGCCGCTTTGTTATTGTTTTAAATATTATAATTGCTTTTAATTTAATTATAATTCATTTATTAATGTTTTGTTTGTATTATTTGTCGTACAGAATAAGGATTATATACTGAATACTGCAGATCGCATCTGCAGGTCCTGTTTTTGCACAACATTATTTTATAATATTCGAAGGATATTCTCTTCCCCGTTTAAACAGTTTATTCGCCGCCGTATTTCTGTCCTTAAGGATATATTTAACCTTAAAGTCTATTAGTCGTATTTAAGTAATCTAATTTATTAATAGCGCCCTAAGTAAATCGCTTATTATATTATTAAATTATTTTATAAAAACTTTAGTATTAGTTTTAAAGATGAAATGTACCTTATAAAGCTTACTTTATATTTTCTTTATTACTTTAAGAGCTCTTTGGCACTTCTTTTTTGTAGCATTATATTAGCTCTCGGCTTTTGTTTATAATTTACTTTCGAATTGCGTAAGATGCCTCTTTTTATTTTTATTTAATTATTAAAAGATTATTTTTTAGTTTATTTTATTAATATCTATTATTAAGATAATCTTGCCTCTTTTAGGCCCGTAATTAATTTTAATTAAGGCAAGTATATTAAGAAGCGCATTTTTTAAGAGTTATATAGCTTTTTTTTAAGGTTTTAATTAAATAAATTTAATTTCTTTTTTTATTATAATATAAATTAGTGCCGCGATAATAAAGAAGTTTTTAATTTAAAGGCGATAATATATTATAACTTTAATAAACGCCCTTACTTTAGTTACGTTTTTACATTGTTTTTATTTATAAATTTTCGAAATTTTTAATGTTTTTAAGTGCCGCCTTTTATTATTTATAACATATTTTATAATTTTTAATTTAAGTAAGTAGTATTAGGACTTCGGTCCGACAGTCGCCTTTATTCTCTCGAAGCGTATTAATACCTTATTTAAGTTTTAAATGTATTTTATAATAAATCTCTGGATTCTTAATAATACTTCTTTATTATTATAAAACGATATAAAACCTTTAATTTTTATATTATTTATATAAAGTAAAGTTATATAAAGAATATAATTTAAAAGAATTTTATAAATTACTTATATAAACTAAGTAATCGAATTAACTACTTCTTAAGGAAGTCTCGTCATTCGGAGTAGGCCAATTAGGGTATAGATCGCCGTTATGTCCCTTAATCGAGCGTGTAATAAGAACTAGTTATACCTTAAGAAGAGGTCTACTAGTAATATTATAATTAATTTAATAAATTTAATTAAGAATTAATTAATATTTAATAAAATATTTATATCTTATACCGTAATTTTATTTATTTTTATTACGGCCGTAATAAGTCGATATAATCCTTTTTCTTTTTTAATTATAAAAAATTATTTATTTTTATATAATTTATAATATTATTTTAAAATTCCTTTAGCCTCTCTTTTAATATCGAGATAACCTTATTTTATAAAGCTTTTAATATAAGAAAATTTTTTTTTATTACGTTTTATATAATATTATTTTAATTTTTAAAGGCGGTAAAACTTCCTTTTTAATTTTCCTTAAGTAAGTCTAGTCGAAAGCTAATGCCGCTTCTTAATTTAAAAGCGTTTTATAAAAGAGTTTTTATTTTTATTTTAAGATTTGTCTTTTAATAATTAATTATTTAAATCGTTTTTTCGTTAACTTATTTTTTATTATTAATTCAAAGAACCTTTTAGTAATAAAGTTATTAAATTTGCCTCCCGAGCGGGGTAGCCTTACTTTTTCGTCTTCCTCGAACTAATTATTAATTCCTTTAAGTATATTTTTATTTGTCTTCTTTAAATTAATTAGTTTTATTTTATCGGCTTTTCTTTTATATAATATATTAATTTCTACCGACTTTAATAGTAAGGCTTTAAGTAAGTAACTGTCGAATATAAAAAAGACGTTTTCTTTATTTTTATTTAATTAAAATATGAAAATCTCTAGTTTTAATTAATATTTAACTTTTAATCCGGGATTAAGAGTCTTATGTTCTTTTTCTTTTGTTCTTACTTCTTTTAATAATAATTAAAAATTTAAAACGCTTATAAAATCTCTTAAAATCCTACCTTTAATTAATAATCCCGGATTATTAATGAAATCTTTTAAATTCAAACTATTTAGGCTCTTTTAAAAATTAATATTTTCTTTAATATATATATTAATTAGACGTTTTCCGTTTTGTTTTTATATTTTGCTTTGTCTTTAATAATTATAACTTTTTTAGTCGCTATTTTCTTTACATTTAAAAAAGTTACTTATATAATATTATTCTTAAGGTAATCGAAACTTATACGACTTTTTAAAATAAATAATATATTTAATAAAATGTCGTAGCTTACGTTATTAATAATTATAAAATCGGTATAATTTTTAATTCTTTTAATATTTATTATTATATTTTAAATATAATTTATAAATGTAAATTTGTCTTTAATAATAATAATAAATATTAAAGTTTTATAATTTAAGATTAAAAGTCTTACTTTTTTTATTATAGCTCGATTTATTACATTAACTTTCGCTTTATAGTCGATCGTAGCTTTGTTTTTAATTTATTTTATTATTATAACTTATAATTTCGGTGTTTATATAGCCATTTTTAAGTAATTATAAATAATTTTAATTCATTTAGTAATTACGTTAATTAAAACCTTTCCTTTTTTAAAGGACTTTTTAAGTAATTCCGCGAAATTAATTATTTTAATAAAAAGCTTATTTAATCTTAAGTTTAATTAAAACGCCTCTTTATTATTTATAAATATAATCTCGACTTCGTATCCTCCTTCGGTAAGGACGATTGGGATTTGGCGGTTTATTATCCGATTCCAGCGCGATTATAGTTTATATAAGTCTTTTAATTTAAGGTTTAAGTTTTAGTTTATAATATATTTTATTATTTATTTTTAAGCTACAACCGAAATATATTAATTTATTTATTTTTCTTTTTTTAAAACTCTGGCTGACTTCTTTCTTTTAATTAAGCGTTTAATTATGATTTTAACTTTAAAATTAATAAAATCGTCTTTTATTTTATTATTTTATTAATTTTATTAATTCTTTTTAATTTTTTATTTACTTTATTTAAAAGTACTTTATAATTTCGTCCTTTTACTAAAAGTGTAAAGCGTGGTTTTCTTATACTCGTTAGTTTCTTTTTAACTTTAATTATATTAATTAATATTAAAAGGCCTTCGAGACTAACTTACTTTCCCTTTTATATAATATTTACGTTAAGAGAATTACTTAATCGATTCTCTAAGGCCGAATTCACCCCTTCCGGTCGTTTTTTAATAATATAAAGTAAGCGATTAAATTTACGTGTCTTTAAGTTTTTATTATATTTTATATTATTAGTTTTTTATCGAATTGCTACGACCTAAGATTATCCCGACTTTTTCTAAGCTAGTTAAGTATCTTTTCGGTGCGGTTTAATATAAATTTTCTTATATTTATTAATATAATAAACGTTATTATTAATAAAGTAATAAAAGAAAAGATATTAATTTTTAAATTTATATAATAGGCTTTTGAATTAATTATTATAAAAGTTGTATATTTTATTCCCGTACCTTATTATATTAATATTAACGCTTCCGCCTAAATCTATTGTTTTGCTTTTGTTATCTTACTAAGAGTACCCGGGACTAGTAAACTTATATTAAGTGTATTAAGATAAGATTCGACTCTTAAGATTAAACTTTAAAACGTAAGGCTTTATATTTAAAAGTTAATTTAATTTAAAATAAATAAAGTTTATTTTTAAATTAATTATTTTTATAATTAAGGCTTTTATTTTATTAATATTTACCTTAGCTTTTTCCGAGAAAGGCAGCGTAACGGGTGCCTTTTTTATTATTTTAGTAATTATTAAAAGTTAAATATATTCTTTTATTAAGTCTTAAATTTCTTTTATATACGACGTTATTAATTATTTCTCTTATTAAAGAGCTTTTATTATTTACTTACTTTTAACTGTCTTAAAAATATATTTTATAAATTTAAAATACTTTTTTTTATAAAATTTCGATTTAAAGTCATTAATTTTGAGTTATTTAATAATTTTATTTCGAGAGGAAGCCGGTAATCTTAAGAAAAAGAGTTTACTTTAGTCGACTTGATTAAGGATTTTCCGGTATATAAAAGCCTTTAAGACTTAAGAATAAAGTCGGTAATAGCCCTTAAGATTTATAATAATATATTAAATTATAATGAATTCTCGGAGAAAGTTCATAAACTCTCGGATTTATTGTCGATTATATTCTTTAAATTCCGACTTTAATATTTTTATTAATATTTCTTATTTTTTTTTATTTTTTTATTTTAAGAAAGTCTTAATAATTTCTTATCGGAGGTTGTCGTAATATCGAGGTAAATAAATAACTTAATTACTTTTTAATACTCTGTAATTTATATTAATTTTTACGTATTACTTTAGAAAATCCGAGATGTTTATTCCCGAAAAAAGAGGCATACTTATTGACTCGGGGAGGGGCATAATCCCTCGAAGGAAGTAGTTAATATCGCTAGCAGTCATATTTCGTAAGTTCCTTTTAATTCCCGATATAATTTCCGAGTTTTCGAGACTTAGGTTTAAGGGTTTTATAAAACTATTAATTAAGGTATTTAATAAGTCTAAAGAGGATAAGGGTAATCGAGTTTAAAAGGTTTCCGGCTTTGCTTTAATATTTAATTTAATTTAATCGGAGTTCAAGAACTCAAGAAATTCCGTAAATAATAAAAACATATATTAATTATTTTTATTATTAAATATTAATAATATTCGTGGGTTTTTATTCTTTATTGACTTTTAATCTCGGCTTATTAGTCCCGGTTTAATAGATTTACTAATCCCTCGGTTAATTTTAATTAACGTATGTCTAATTCATTTTAATAAGGTATTATAAATTAAAATTAATATTAATAAAAACCTTAAAACCAGGAGTTCGGATTACTTAGCGATTTTAATTTAAGTTAAGGTCTACTTTTTATATTCCGAACTATTAAAAGACGCCTTAATTTAAAATATAAAGCTAATAATATTTTTTTTAATTCCTTTATTTATAGTTTATAATTTCCGGCGTCTTTTTAAGGAATTAAGTTCGGCCGTTTAAGCTCTATTAACGGGTTGCCGAGATAAGCTGTTTTAATTTAAGTTTAATTCTTGTATTATTATTAATTATCGGGTCTTTTTAAAGGAAAAAGGGAATGTTTAATTTAAAGAGCGGAAAATTATAAATTTCTGGTTTTAATAAATAGTCTTAATTACGAATCGAGATGCTTTTGTATAAGTTATATAAAGACGAATTTATACGATTTTCTTCTTACGTAAATCATTAATATGAAAGCTATAATAAATAAAGAAGGAAGCACGGCGCAAGGTATTAGGTAAAGAGCCTAGTAATTCTAAGAAGTTAAGATTTAAAATAGAAAAGTGTTTAATTCTTTTAATTTTATATAAGGGAAAGGCCTTTTATACGAACCTTTAAAGGTTGTATGCCTAGTTCCTTAAATAACGCCTTAGGCATCATTTCCTGGCTAGAATCGCCACTTTATAATATAACATAAAAATAACGTTAACACGTTAACCGGACTAATATAACAGGTATTTTAAATATATAAATAAGGAAAATGTTAAATTCGCTAATTACTTAATTTAATACTACCAAACTAAAACAAAAACAGAGATCACAACTTATATTTAATAAAAGCAAAAGTATATATAAATAATTTTTTTCAAAAAAGACGATCCCTTAATTACATGGACATAATAATATAAGAAGCAGAAGGTTCGGAAGTATGGGGAAGACCCGACAAAATAATTAAAAGTAAAATACTCGTTGCAATAGTAAAAGACTTCGTAAATATAATAATTATGCTTTATATTAATATTAGGAATAGCGTGCTAACTAAAATATTAATCACGGTCATTGAAACTCCCGTGGAGATAGTATTGAATGTTTGAGTGGAAACTGGGGATACCGTTGTAGTAGGCTGTGATAGAGCCGAAAATAATACGTTCGTTTGGGCTTGGGCTGAGAATATTATAGAAGTCTTTACATCTGTCATAGTCATAAAGGAACCGGTGGAAATACTATTAATAGTTTAAGTAAAAATTATAAAGTCTATTGCTGTAGGCTCGGACTGGGCCGAAGACAATATATTAGTTTTAATATTAGTCATAATTACTAATAGTCCTGTGAAGATACTACTCGAAGTTAGGGTAGAAAACGTAAAACTTAGCTACGTCTAAAAAGCTTCTGTAAATTTATTAAAAACAGTGCTATTAAAGGTGTTAATTAGAGTTATCGAAGTGCCTGTTAATATAGTTACGATTTATTAAGTTAAGATAAGAATAGACGTAAGTATTTCAGAAAATAAATAAGGAAATAGTGTGTTTTATAATGATATTAAAACTAAACAGTTAATTTGCTTAGATTAACTTAGATTAATTATGTCCGCGTTCTTAAGTCCGTTCGAAATAAAAGCCTATATACATAATAGTATAAATTAATTAATATATTGCCTAGTTCTTATTAATTGAAAATAAAATAGACCTTAAACAAAAGAATCTTAATTATTATAATATATATATTATTCCGTTTAAAACGTCGGGAGGAACTGTGAATTCAGCCGATTGCGTGCTTATATAAGACAGCCTATTAAGGCTAAAGCGGACTAGTAAAAAGTCAGGGTTAGTAAACGTTAAAGTCCTTATACATCTTTTCCCTCGAGGTAATAAAATACTAACCGCCCACTAATAAAAATGTTATTTAATTAATATGACTCGGGCTACTTACTCTGTAGATACCACATCCCCCGGTCGCAGAAATAGCTTAAGATTTATTAAGTAAACGAATAAAAAATAGCCAAAAGTAAAAGTAATCTTAATAACTAGCACCAAGCTAAGCGAGGAGATTATAAGCTATATAATGTCGTTTAAGACGGATAATATATATAACTAAAAAAAAGTAAAGCTTTCTGGGGTATAAAGGCGCTTATTTATAAAAGCAAGCGCTATTAAGCGCATAATAATACACTATTAAAGATATAGTTCGAGGAGCAACGAGCACACCTACATAAACCTAGTTCCTGTTTCCCGAATCGAGTATTCTAAATCCAAGGAAGTATAATAAAGAAGCTCTTTATTCGGATTATTAAAAAGCGAATATATCCTCTTTTTCCTTTTATCTTAAACTTAATTCATATAAAAACCTAACCTTAAAAAGCCGCTTACATTATATTACTTATTATCGCTATAAATCACAGTCAATCGAGACGATATTAGCTTATAATGAACTAAGGCCAGCCAATTATTATAGGCTATGGAGCTCACGTAGCACCACGACTTATTACATTATTATACTTACTTCATTATTATCCCGTGTCGGAAGACAAAACGTCGAAGATAGCACGTTATAACTAACTTATTAATTAAACTAATCAACTTAATATAAAACTAAAATCGTAAGACTTAGTGGCTGGACGGACTACTACTTCTTATAATAGCAGACCTTTTGAGTATTATATTACTTTATATTAGTCATACGACGCAAGTCCGTGTATAAGGAATCCGATGAACTCTATGAACTCGAACCAAGTCGTTGATCCGTTTTACTAATGCCTCGAGTCGCCGAGTACACAAGTCTTAAGGAAAGCAATTATAAAAGGAAACATCCTACTCGAGCCGAAGCACATAAGACCTTAAACTATAGCAGCCCGCTTATCAAAAGAGAGAAACTTCAGCTCTATAACGCTGATATCTAAATTTAAAAACTATAGCTTTTCGCAATATCTTTTAAAGTGCAAGGTAAGCTAATAATTACTAGCTCTAGCCGTAATCGCAATAACAAAAACCATTGCCGGCTTTTTAAAGCATATAAAGAACTTTTAAGAATTATAAAAAAAACGAAAGAGCTTCGCAAAATCGAACTACTAAAGCTAAATACAAAGATTAAAGGGCTATAGACAAGTCTAATATCAGCCTTACACTCAGGTTTAATAATATTCGCACAATTACAGCTCGGAGAATTTAATATAATAAGAGAGGAAATATATAATCTTCTTAATAAAATAGCAAGGAATAACAGTAACAAAAAGACAAGACTTATTAAGTAAGAGTTATTTAAGCATAGCGTTCTTAGGAGTAGGCAAGACTATTGTTTTACTTAAGATAATATAATAAAGTATAAATAAAATAATTTTATATATATAAGCTAATAAATTAACGCAATATAATACACGCAGCTTTTTAATATCATATAATGGCCATCAGGGAATATACGCGCTAGTATTTACATACGGGTGAGATAGAGGTTGCGAAGTAGGCATACTTCGTACTAAGGGTAATAATAGCGGAATTCTAGGCGTGCGTACTCCGTACACCCATGTAGTTAAGATACTTGGCAATGTTGCTTTACATGATTTCTTAGTACTTCGGATATCATTGGATATACCCCTAGTTTAGTACCCCTGTACTTCGTAGTAGGGATAATAGTTGTCACTGCAGGGGGTGCTGCTCTAACTTAAGTAGGGAATAATGCTCGGAATTTGGAAACCTTATTGGACAATTTGCCCTGTTATCGAAGAACTCTCTAGAAGTCTTGGCTACAACTATTCCCCCGACTACCAAAGTAAAATAGAACCTTCTACTACGTACTCGAATCGTGCACAGACGTAGAATCCGTTATCATTTCACCTTGTACGAAGTACATACAAAGATAGGGTGGGGTAGGCAGGCCGTAAGATAGGGTACTTCGCGGATTACCCCGCTTCCTGATAAGAGGCGTACACGGAATAGCGTAGCCTTGGAGATAAGACAACTTGAGAAGTACTCTTGGAATGTCAGACGCGGCCTGCGTACCTGAAAAACACTAATATGGCTCGCTACCAGCAGTCTAGTTTACCCCGCCACATTACGCTTATTGCGGATAAAGCGCCGTGCCGAGTAATATAATCAGCAGATTTTTCAGCTAATAATCAAGCCACAAAACTACATTCCAATATTAACCTCCCTCCCTTCTCTTTCCCTTTCTCTTTCCCGCTCCTCGGCCGCCTCCTCCGGTTGCCAGTCCATCTCCCCTTCCTCCTCATCTAGCTTATTTAAATTAAACTTTATTACGTGCTTTATTACGTAAATCACTTAATTTTACCTCGCCTTAAACTTATTAAAAGTCCTCAGACGATGCCCAGTCAGAGACGTATTCATTATATAGCGAATAAGTAAGAAAAGCAACTTTGTACCGCTGATTCCCGTGTAAAGAAATCTGTGCTATAATTGGTTAAGATCTTCCTAATCGTCTATATAAGCAAAGAAGAACTCACATTAAGTAATACGTCGAGATCATCCCCGCCTCCTATATATACTTTAATGAAGTCAAAAAATCCAGCGCTTAGCTAATATTTTATACTAACCGGAATATCAACCAACTTAATTCGGACAGTCATCATCTACTCTTACGGCTCGAAGTCGGCCTAGTCGATTTTAGGAAGTCTTATAAGCATATAATAAATAAAATATCCGACAGATTAATAATTAAACAGTCGGTGATGCTATTCTTACTTCTTTAGCTTAATTCGTCGTCCGAAGCTTACTAGCCGAACATAACCATTCGCTGTTAAGATAAAAATATTCAATGCCTTAACGTCGTACCAAATGCCAGCATTCGCAAGCGCTTATAAGATCTTAATTACTTAGTGGAGACTGATGCATTAGATTAGTCCTCGGGGTCAATCTCTGTGGCGTCTGATACCAAGTCAGCGTCTGGGTTCATCCGAGCCTCGCTGTCTTACCTTCACGCTTCGGCTAGGACGGAAAGAAGGCGTATCTAGTAATTATTAAGAGCTTTAACTTCTTATTAATCGGAGGACAGGAAGGTATATTGTAAATGTCCACGGGAATTTCTTGCTTGATCGGTGGACTGGCAGTTAAACGTGTTTACTGAGAGTCGTAAATGCAATAGTCATTCCGATCGAAAATTCTCGTATAAGCTATAATAATAGGACGAGCGAGTTTGTGGGAAGTGAGTGAGTAATTAAATAGAGTAGTGTGTTGTGTGAGAGAAGTTTATCTTAGGGAGGACGTCCTTATTTATATTAATTACTAGTTATAAGATCGCCGATGAAAATGGAAATCGAAATATAAATATTATCTCTATAAGTTAGAAATACGAGATATAGGCAGTAAATAAGACGGCTACTGCGTTGTAGTACGGCGCTGGCTGCACACTATAGCAGTTATCTGCATAGTAGGTAGTCTCGATTCGGGTGTCATAAAGGAAGGAGGTCGCCAAAAAGCGCCCTGTTAGTCCACGGCCTCTTCCGAGGATATTATATTGTTCCTTTTACTTTTTATTTTATTCCCGCCCGTAAAAGGGACATTTTTGCTTTACACTAATCTTAAGTAAATTAGTTCCGGCTAAAAACCTCTTAGCTTATTTTCCGGACTCTTTATAGACTGCGCTTACGTTATTATGTCAATAGGGGACCGACTAATGGCCTTGCCTAAGAGTGAGTAGGCGCCTAGTCCCTCGGCTCCGCATTAGGGCGGCATTTAAGAGCCTGACAATGGTGAAAGGCCCAGTGTTCCTAGTACTTTCGAATATATGTCTCTTTTTTTAGTTAAGGCGGGGAACGTACCTCAACATCCGGAGACGTTAGTAGGATTAGTTAATTAGACTTAAAACTCTGGCTCGGTAGCCGGGGGGAGTGAGTGAATAGCTAATAAACGTTTTAATTACTACTTAAATAAAAGGAAGTTAATAAAAGATATTACGAAGATATTATAAAGAATTTTAAGTAAAATAAAATATATTAAAGAGTATTTAACCCTTAAATTTATATATTAATTTCCCTTAGCTTTAGTACTTCTGCGAATAAACCGATTGTTTTCCTTAACTAAGGTTATAACCGTTGATGCTAAGTAATTAATAAATATGGTATCTTCGCCGTCCACGGATTTCTCGCTTACGGAGGAGCTAATCCTCTTAAATCCCACTTTAGGGGGTGACTGCCCCAATATAACCCGTGGGTGCCTAACTCGCAGTATATACGGAGACCGTAACTCTGCACTTCTAAACTGCTTTTGCTTAAGCTGCTTTATTAGGTTGATTTCCTTGATTATCGGTTTAAAAGGGGGTATTTATAGTAATTAGTAGTTCCGGGCTCTTACTCACTAAAACCACTTTACAGTTTACTTCCGGGATATATTTAGGCGTTAAGACAGTTTAAGGTATAAAGAATGACTTAGGTAGGGCTCGTTATTATAATAATCTATTAATGCTTTGTTTTAAGAATTAAAAAGTCCGGTATAAGGGCGAAGCTTTAATTATTATCTGCCGAGTTTAATGACTTAAATATAGGTACTGAACCTATAAATATTAATAAATAGAACGATGTGGATTTACTCTTTAAGTTAGAAAAAGAAATTGAAATATACTCGGCCTATAGCTAAGTAATACGCCGACTATATAAGTTTAAAAAAAATAATAATTATAAATTTAATTATTTACTTTTTTAACTTAAAAGTATCAATGGCAAGAAAACTAGTAAAAGACAATACTATAGTCGGCTTCCCTAATTTAATTCAGTCCAAAACACCGCCACTCGAGTTAATTCTTCTAAAAAAGGTATTCGTAACTGGAGATAAACATTTAAGTACAGCACCTATTTTAATTACGGAGTTATTAATGCGTCGGTCGACGACGTTAAAGGAAATCGTAGAAGTAGATTACATATTAAATGTTAAATGTTAAAGATATAAATTTAAGTAATATAAAAATAAAATTTAAAATGTTATATATTTAATAAAGTGTTTTATACTTACTCCTTATATATAAGCCAGCCTCGCAAAGTATCGTGAAGTCGATTGACATGTAGTCTGAGGATGGTGGTTATAACTGCGTGCCCCTGTCGTACCCTAGTAAGTTTTTGTGTAGCCAAGTTTATTGGCTAAGCATTTCTGGCTTTTTGCTGCACACCTCCGTGACTATAACATTGCTGGATCTCACCACTAGATGTTGGTTTACTGAGAACGGAATCCTGTATCCTATATCTTATATCCTGTTTCCTATTAGCCCGTAGCCATCGCCCACAATCCTTGTCTCAGCCCTGACCTAACACCCTGGCCCCTTATGCTCACAACCCTTATCTAACCTTAAAATGCTGTGGGACGAACTGACAGTGGTATCGCATCTAACCCCGCGTCCACCTCCTCATAACCATGTGTCTTTGGCGCTTAGACACAGGACTTGATGGGACTTCGATAAGTCGTCAGCCAGGTCATCATGGCTGTACCAACGGATAGACTACCTCTAAATTAAGCTCTGGTAATGGTCCAATCACAGACATTACAGTCGTTTGCAGCTGTTCTTTCAGGAATTCCGGTATAAAATTCAATAGACTTATGTATTAAAGGAAAGACGACAATAGTTGAGCGCATTAACTGCCATGACTTCTACTATCTTATTAGTAGCTTATCCTAGATTTTCCGATTACCTCGCCGAGATTTAAAAGGCAATCTGGCGGTTCTCGTTGCCTCTTTCTCGAGTTATTTAACTTTAAATTTATATTAATAATATACTCTTCATTAATAATGCCACTCCGCCAGCGGCCCTTTACGCTTTTTCGACTTACGCAAAGAAGTACTAAAAAGATATTCTTTAATATTTAAGTCCACGCTATTATTATACTTATTACGAAAGTCAAAGCGACTAATATATATTAATTTTACTCTCGACATTATCTACGTCGTCAAAAACTTCCCCGAAACTCCGCTCGACAGACTCAGCACTTCGCTGTTTATATATTGAAATATAAAAATAATTATATCGATAACATTTAATCTTTTTAATAATAATATTTAAAGTCTTTTAAATAAAAATATACTTAAACTCAAGGGATTTAAAAACCTTAAGAACATTTAAGTAATAGTCGGCCGAAATAAGTATAAAAACGCCTTAGACTTTTATATTAAAGCCTATTTTGAGCTTAAAAAGTTATATAATACTACTGTAAACCACGCTATAAATTCGCAAGGCGTGTTTTTAAAAAAATAGATTACGTTTAAAAATAAACTACGTAATACTAATTTGGAGGAAGATAATACGATTAGGAATGATTAGGGAAAGCTGGCACAATCGGATAGTCAGCAGCAGCTTATTTAAGTTAAATTCGCAGAAGTAACTTTGGTAATACACATATTTATATATAGCTTCTAAGGCTATTAGTGGAGTGGCCAACAGGAGACGGGGGCTGGTTATCGACCGTGAAGGCAGCACCATCGGTGTAATAACGCTAGTCACCAATTAATCCATTGACGGGCGGGAGGAGTATTAGTCGGTAGTGTTCGTCGTGGGGTTCGCATGGGATAGCGTAATAGTTTAAACTGAGTAATGAAAATGGATTTAGAGAGGCTTTAGTAATGCCTCCAATATATACACCACATATTTGTTTTGCTTATGTCAGCAAGGGGTCGCTTATTCGCCTGCCCGCCAAACGCCATAAGTAAGGCCGGCCTCCTCAGAGCCACTCTGGAAGACTTGGCGATTACTACCACACCATTAAATCTAAAGGCATGGCGAGTAAATCTGGTCAATAAGTGGTTCGTTCAAAAAAGTCACGCCTTACCTACACCTAATGAAGTTGACATCAATACTCGATGGTCGCAGCCCAGCACCTTGCGAGATGCATAAATACTTTATGCCCTCCCCCCATTCCTCTCCTCTTTCCTCTCCTCTTTCCTCTCCTCTTCCTTCCTTTCTTCCACAACTTCTCTGACTACTCGTTACTCTTGAGTCGCCGCCTTATTACTTTATATATATTTACTTCTGCTTACGTACGTAGACTCTCGCATAACGCTCTCCTCTTTACTACTATATACATATTAATATAATAAGAACACGACAAATACTTCGGACAGGAAGAGTGTGGCGAGGTAGTTTACGTTAAGTCTCGTAGACTTCTCGGACCTTTTTAGCTTCTCGGAATTCTACGGCTTTTCCCCTACCTTTTTCGTCTTCCGCTTCTTTATTACCTTTTCTTCCTCAGCCGTCTCCCGCTTTTTTACCTTCTTTTATTTTCAACGATTTTGTAATGCCTTACTTTTGGGAGGCCTTAGTCATTCCGATTAAAAAAGGTGACTATATTAGTATTATTTTATTTTAAGGCATTGTTTTATTTTAAGAGGAGGCGGACGACGTAGTCTACCTCGACCTTTTTAATTAGCTTCTCGACGATAACGATAACGTTAATAAGCGATCCGCAATAGATACCCTTTTGGCGGCAGTAAAAGTCTCAGAATATGCCAAGGCTACTTAGCTTTTTTATTAAAAGGACTTATCTGACGTAACTCTATTAACATTTAAGTAAAAAACTCAATAAATGCTGACTCTTAAGGCGGCCACGATCTCTATCGCTATCAATAAAAGCTCTAAAGCCGAATCTAGCAATTTACTAATCGTAATTAATAATATTAGACTAATAATCGTCCTTAATGACAGCGATGACGATAAGGGTGGTGATGATGATAGTCATAATGATGGTCATGGTGGTGGGATTAGTGGTGGGGTTGGTAATGGAATTAGTGATGGAATTAGTGGGATTAGTAGTGGCATTAGTAATAGTGATGAACTTCCTATTATTATGGGTCCCATTCGGGCTTCCTTTATTCTCGTGGCTCGCGGCAAGATAGTAGCCGTTCTTAAAGTTCTTGCCGTTAAGCTAAAGGAAAAGGAGGAGCTTAAGTCAGGCGTGAAGCGATTATTTATAGAGTTCTATTACGACTTAATTAATAGTATTAGTAATCTTATTGATGTAGTTCGTTATAAGTGTTAGATGTATAAGGGACTAGTATATGGTTTTAAATTAAAGTAGGGGATTAGGCGGACGATGGCTTATATAAGATTGTGTAATTTAACTTAGCTAAGTCCCTTAATGTGCTATTAGTGTTTAGGATACGTTTAAGCATCCCTAGAGCTCGTTAGTTAACTGCGAAGTTTCGGGTTTGTTTTGTTTTTATATGCTTAGTAATTTAATATATTAGTTATTTTTTAAGTAATTTTGAGTTCTACGGAAAGATCTCGTATAGCTATTTAAGACCTTTAATTTATCCGGCGACCATTTCTTCGTGTTACGCGAGCGAATTTGTCGGGTTTTACTACGTCTACTTTCCCTCCGCTTATACGCGCGATTTACACTGTTTTTACTGTGTTCGGTGAGTCTCGCCACTGCCTTAATAACTTAGTCCTTAGGTCTACTATACTTATGTACTTATCTAAAATTCGCAGGTTGCTTGCGGACTAAGTACTCCGTCTACTTAGGGGGTGGTGACATCTCGGCGTTAGAAGAGACATGTCGGGTTCATTATTTAAAGTGTTTAGTTAGAGTTCTTAAGATCGCAAGAATTATAACTTATATGTTAAAGTATTACTTTCCATCGAGTCGTAATCTGGACGGGGGCATCAGTTCCAGTGAGGCCAGGGATATTAATGCGTTATTGCAATTTTAAATATATTCACCCCACGAGCCTTTTAGGCGCCTCTTTTAGCCACGGCCGAAACGAGACTGGAGGCAGCTAGATGCCACCCTGAAAGTGCGAATTAATTAATGAGTATAATTTTAGAGGCTAAGTAAGTTAATGGGTTATATAACTGACGGAGATTTTATAATACTCTTAAGGCGTATTCGGTTACTTAGTGCCTTTCTAATTTCTTCCTGTGCTCTAATTCCATATCCCGTCGGTAAACTCTAGCCTGAAGACTATACCTCGTAAGCTACTCTAGTGGCAGCTCTCCAGAATAAGTAGAAAACCTACTTTTAAGCATATAGTTACCCGGATGATTTAATCTTTGCCCTTTGGTGTTGCACGCTAAGTCGATAGTTAAAAGTAAAGGGATCCGGGTCTTCTTATAGACTACAGTGAGGCGCCTAGGCCAGCCGAGGGTTTTGGTTTAGCTTGGTTTGTTGTTAGGCTTCCCGGATTCAGGGACTTGTCGAATGGGCCCCGACTGTCAGGAAAAGGTATTTAGCTGTGGAGACTGCGAATCGAGAGATAGGAAACGGGAATTCAAACCTAGTTATATGTTACTTATCGACGTGACTGCCTATTGAATTATTGACGCCAAGCGGTATGGGAGTAAAATTGTGCTTCTGGGAATTGCGGTCTTGTTGAAAACAAGATCCAGATTTCAGGATCCAGGATTGGGACTCTCAGATCGAGAGAGCAGCTTCTCAATCGGCGATCTCGATAGTCCGGATATTATGAGGACGAAGGGCATCAAATCTCGCATCGTCCAAGTGCCACCCCTTTGGCGTGACTAACCTCCCGTCTGTGTCAACTGTGCATCTCATGACCAGCATATCCGCCGTCACGACGAATATAGTCGCATCGCCCAACCCCCATGCAATCCACATCAGCAATGGGCTCTTTGTGTTTTGGACGTAGTTCATCCATTGACGGGCCCACGGACGAGTAGCACGTGATTGGTGGGCGGGTGAGCGAGGCTTCTCGGCGACTTCTAATGGGAAAAGAATTAGTTTAGCGAATAACGCCAGAAGGAAGAAGGAAGGGAGTACGAGTCGTCAGACTTACAACCAAGGGATTATGCTTACGCAGCAAAAGCATGACTAAAATATCCTTGACTTTTCCTCAGCATGTTTAAAAGCCTTTCACCTCAGTCCTCAGTTTTTGATAATTTCATCCTAGCTCAAGTTGTTGCATCGGCAACTTGAGGCCGCTGTTGAAAAGTGATCCATCAGACACGCCATGAATATAACAACTGCCTACAATAGTTTTGTGTGAATGTGCTTGCAAAGGAACGTTGTGGTGTCCAAAATCGAGGATTGTCATCGGCGTTCCATACAACTCCAAGTGCCTTTTTGCCTTGTCCCGTTCTTTTTCCCTCATTGTTAAGATCCTGTTTTCTTGCTGTTGCTTTCTGATCTCGATGGGAGGATATTCCCGCAAAATGAACGGTGTGGACGCAGTTGCTAGGACGGCAACATCGTCTCCGATGGTGGGGGATGCTCCTGCAGGGCCTATTCCAATGTGGCCTCTTGAAGTGACAAAGAAGCTGCGACCAGTTTCGCCGTTTGGAGTGCAAAGATGAGATCTGCAGCGAGTTTGAAACACTTCAGCTGTACTGCGCAGCTCCTCTACTGACCGTGTGAATTTTGCAACTGTATTCGTGAGGTATTGAAGGAGACCAGTGTCGTTTGTCGCATTGCTAGAAGACATTACTGTCCTTCCTGATTCAAACCCCGTTCCATCGCTTGAGCTAGGGCCAAGGCTCAACGTTAGATCCCCTTTATCAAGACTTAGGTTTTGCTCGGCGAGCGTTAAAAACAACATCCAACTCAAAAATCCGTGTTCAAGGTCGCTATTGGCCTCCTTGTGCAGCAGAGTAGTTTCACCGATAAGCGTCTGCCAAAATGGCTGAATATCTGGCAGGGCGCAATTATCAATCTTTGTCCTTGTTGCAAAATATTCTTTGAACAAAGATGAGACGGAAGATTCCAACTTGGTCGTTACAAAGTTCTCGTAGACCGTGGTGATCTGGTCAAAGAGAAAGCCGGAGACAAGAAGTAGTTGCGTCTCACGTGTAAACTTGAAGTCCGCCCGTTTGGTCTTTGTGGGTAGCATATGGTTTTCAAAGAGCTTGCGCAGCCTCCGATCGTTAAAATGAAGCTTGCAACCCAATGGTTTCATAGAGAAATCCGGAACCCAAGATGGCATCCCTTTGATCGATCGCATCTGTTGGCAACCTTCCAGTAGATCCAGAAGCTCTAGCGAGTCTTGGTCTTGAATCATCCACTTAGCAGCGTCTTGATAAACATGTGCGACAGATCGTGTATAGTCGGCGTAAAATGGTGTAGGCTGCTCGCGCCCGTATGCAGAAATCAAACCCAAAATTCCATAAATTTTGTCGCGAGGATCTGTAAATTTAGAATAGTTGAGAAGACCAAGGAGCTGAAGCATACTGCAACCCTCATTCCGAACTCGATCCTCAACGCAACAAATTCCGAGGAGCGCAGCAGATGGCTGCCTCTTGATGAAGCTGCACCGCTGTATGAGCGCAAGGCCTTGATGGAATTGCTCCCACTTCATGGTGTAGTCCCCACAATATAACAGAGCTCTTCTTGCAGAGACAAGCTCTTGCACAATCCAGATCCGTTCGAAATATGACCTCGAGAAGAGTTCTTCAATCTCGTTCCATAAGACCCTATTGTCCAAATCCAACAGAGACTGGTCGAATGGCAGGTCCGAGGGATGATGTATGTATCTTGGTTCTCGGACAGTTTTGTAAGAGCACCAAGCATCAGACATTTTCTTGAGCAAGGCGAATGCCTCCACTGTCAAAAACCCCTCTTTCCCTATCCAAATAGTAACTTCAGTAGCCGTAGAATAAATTTGTTGCATCAAGGCTACTTGCTCTGAGCGCTCGGCCAGATTATCTTGATTGATGCAGATGGCGTCAATCCAAATATACCTCGGCTGATCCGACAATCGCAATCTTTTCAATGCTGCGAGTAAATTCGCTGTGATCATCACCTTCGCACCCTCGCAAATCACAAAATGATCCCGAGTCGTCGCTCCCCACTCGTAAGAGAGAGCTTCATATTGTGGAACCTTCAAGAGTTCCACACGATGTAAAGACGTGACTAGCTCATCAGTTGGCCGGCCGGGGAATATCTTCAAGAGCCTGATGAAGTATCGTGGCAGTGCAGTATAGCGATAGTAGGGACCAAATTCCCTTCGCAGTGTCGACCCTGGGGAGGAATATGAGATCGTGCTAAAATATTCGAACTCGGACATCGTCTACTCAATTCATGGAATGCTTAGTACCGGTAACAAAACTTTCCAATAAGGGCAATACGGTCGCAGGGGTGTGTATATAAATATTATGCCAAGCGAAAGATATCTTGCGTGCAGAGAATATCTATTGGAGGGACATTCTGTTCATTGAAAACTCGTGAGTTGATGGGGAAAATCAGTCTATTTATGAGGTACCATGGGCAGAAGAGGGTGGGTAGCCAATTCGAGAGCGCCACGTGGGCGGCGCCTGCCTAATTCAGCCACCTCAACGCCCATTAGAAGCGAGACTTTCAGAGCGATGATGTCTCGGAAGATACCATTTCCCCTGTTTTACAATTTACCTTCAATAGATATACTTTTGAAGATTAAATATATTCAAAGTAGTTATTGTTGGAATACAAGTCACGTGTGAGTCAAGTGCTCGCGTAGCTAGCATATAACCAGGAGCTCCCTCGAGCTCCTCTTGCTTCGGCGCACAGAATTACATATATTTATAGAGGATCAAGAGGAGCTCGAGGGAGCTCCTGGTTATCCCTTAATGTGGCGATTCGGTTGCATCTTTTAGCGCCTTGGCAGGCAAATCCCCCACTAAAATTTGAGGAGCCAAGTATTCTCATAGTAGCTTACAGCTTCTGCTGGAAACTCAGTACGTATATTCTGAAGAGTATTATTAAAAGCCTCCTTAGTTGTACTAGAAAGTAGTATATTCCAGGAGCTCAGGAATACTTGAAAGCGTGGGTGGCGTGTCTAGATTCCGTCGGGACCTTTGATAGGGCTAGGGAAGTACTTCTTGGTTTTTGCTAGTACGTTTATATTGACGTGCTATTGACAAGGAGGTGCCGGGCCTGGGGGAAGAATGCTTTAAGACACTTAATAAGAGCTAACTCCCTATCTGTTACAATAGAAATTGGCTCTTGAATCATGTGTTGAGACATAATACCCTTGAGTTGTATGAGAGCCTATTTGTAGTCGGATTCCGTCTCCCCTGATAAAAAAGCCATTCTAAGTTGAATCACTATATTATTCCCTGATACTCCATAGATATTCAGCAAAGGCATGTTGAATCGGTTGGTTTTGTATGTACAATCGAGTAGTAAAACATCGGAATACTGCTTCCACAGTTGGAGAGAGGATGGATCGATGAAAAAGAGGTGTGGTAAAGGACCGGCCTTCGGTTCGTACTGAGGGGAGTAATTATTATCTTGTAGTTCCTATACAAATTATTAGTACTTAGCAGCCTTTTATTTAGAGAGACCGTACCTGCAAAAGCCATTAGATAAGTGTTTTGCCTCTTAACTGCTCGATTCTTGATTTTTGAACGAGGTTAGAGATATCTTTTGAAGTCAACGTAATACTTAAGTCTTGCTCTCGTAACGTTGATAGAATCTGAGCATTTGAGAGACTAGCCTTTGCAAAGGTATCAACTGAGGCACGAGTCTCTGCGGAAATAGCAGCGATTCTGTGTGCTAGATAGGCGGAAAAGTCTGTTGAGCGTGCATGGTTGTGTGTAGCCTCCAAAATAGTCAACTCCCAACTTCCTGAGCTTTTATCTTGAGTAAGAACTACTCTCATACGACAACCGCATTTCTTTGAGCTAGTATTCAATCGTTTCCGTGTAGAATGTGCATCGGTTTGCTTCCCCTTTGGCCTGTATTTACCCTCACGATCGCAGACGAATAATACACGGTAAGGTCGTGTATCTCGTTACATAAAAGCATAGCCATTAGCTCTTGTATGCGCTTGAATAGCAGAAAAACCAGTAGAAATATCACTGTAAACTGCTACAGGTAGTGCAGGACCGCAAGGTTCGCCGGTAAAGGTTGACATGCTGTTGTACGATTGAAAAATGTAAATAGCTTTAAAAGTTGATTTAGGGGTAACTTAGGACACTTCAAATGCACAAGTGGCCCTTGCCCTGCAGTACAAATTAGTATGGTGGGGCAAGGGTGATAGATGCGCCCGGTGTGTCTTCAAAATCCTTGGCATATGTTGATTTAGCTATTTCCGTGTGTGGATTTAGCTGTGGCCATGTTATTCCTATAGCTAAAACTCTCGTCGTCATTTGCTCTAAGGAACTATTCAGAGTACCTACATATACCACTACCCCAGCTCAGAGCCGGCCCTCCTATATATCCAAGTCATCTGAACAGGTGGAAGTTCGACGTGCCCCAATGGCACTATTTGCCGGGGATTCATCATTTGGCATGGGACTCAGTCCTTTGGTCTCCAGACTTTTTGTCAACTGGAGATAAGCCTTCTAAGTCCAAGTAATCATGTGCGGGATCCTGGTTGCCGTCTTGCGATCTTCTTCAAGGAGACGAGGGGGACTGTTCTCCTCAGTCAGAGGCTGGACCTCTTTCACCAGAAAATTATGTGTGCGCCTACCCAACCGCGAGGAGGTCAGAGGACCCTAGTTTAGGCAAAGGGAGGGCTGATTGGAGGGCCGATTGGAGGGCCGGAATTGCTGCCGAGAGATAAGAGTTCCCCTCTAAGAGACCTATGACCGTCGCAGGGGATCTGCTCGCTTCACGAGGAAGTAAGACAGAGGTCTTTGTGTACTCAAGTATATGCGGGCGTTGGCTATAACTCAAATTTATTCTCAGCTGCTTCATCTTCCCACAGAGAAGTGTCTTTGATGCATAAGATTTTTAGTAATTTTCAGAAAGAAATATCTTTCGGGGGTGCTTCTCCTTCTCGCTAGTCACACAGACCCAGTTGTCGCATAAACCGAGGTCGGATCTACTTAATGCACTGCTTTAAGATTTAGAGTTTTAGAGAAATGTCTCACGCTGATACTCTAGCCTCTTGCATTGCGAGACTTTCATATGTGATTAGTAAAATAGAGGTAGCCGATCTGTTGGTCGACGTATTTGGCCAATTTATATGAGGAGAGGATCTTCCCCGAAATCCGCTAGATGGAAGCACCTTCCAGTGCCACCAACTGTAAACACACAGCATAGTGACTAACGGGCTAGATTCCAGGAAGATGAAGGCTCTGTTCACCTTACTTGCCGGACTCGTGTGTTTTGTGTCGCTGATACAAGCCGAGGACTCGACCGCTCTCAGTTTACCTAATTGTGCTGTAAGTGAGCTTGTGTGAGCGTGTCTCATAGAGCTTTGGAGAACCTTGTTTCTAAATGCTGATGAAACTAGGTTCTCTGCTTCTCATCTACCATTCAAAATTCAACCTGCACAGCAACGATGAATATATCAGCGACGGTATGCGGGGCTCCTGTCCGGGACAGAAGCAAGTCGTTCGATGCCATCACCATCATTTTTGGATCTTTATCTCTCGTTGCCGTCATTCTGAGGGTGATTTCAAGACACTGGTTTAACTTTAGTCTTGGGTTGGATGATGTATTCATCGTTGGAATCGTGGTAGGTTTATTTCCAAACGAATGTTCTCGCATAATGAAGCCAACCATCTTCCAGCTGTTGAATTTCTCAATATGTGCTATAAATATTTACGGATGTAAGTGCTCTATATATAAGAAGTTTTATCCTTGCTAATACCTCGCAGTGTCGGCAAACGGATTTGGTCGAGACGTTTGGACAGTCCCTTTCCAACAAATAACCAACGTGATCCGAGTCAGTTTTCCCTTCCCACTTACTGTGCGATTCTGACAAGAAGTAGTACTCGTATGTCGTACAAGTCATGTACTTCGCCCTCATCCCGCTTATTAAAATTTCGATACTTCTTTTCTATCTGCGACTTTTCGTGGAGCCCACCATTCGAAAACTCGTATACATGACAATCATAGCTAACGTGGTGGTTGGCGTGATCTATGTCATTCTAAATGTATTCCAGTGCTGGCCAATTAGTTATTACTGGACTGAGTGGGATGGCGAGCATGTCGGTCGCTGTATCAACGTTGTAGCAATTGTGAATTCGTACTCGGGCATAAGTATCGGAGTTGATATCTGGATGCTTATTTTGCCGGCAACTCGGGTTGCACGACTAAATATGCAGTGGAAGAAGAAGATTGCAGTGGCAATAATGTTTAGTGTGGGCATTCTGTAAGACATTTCTTGTCCAGTCCTCCTTAAGGTACATCTTAATGTCTCAATGGAGCTATGCCCTGACATAATTCTACCAGCTTCACAGCAGTCAGCGCCATCCAACTGGCCGTTATATTGCCTATCCCATACGCAGTAACTCAAAATCCTACCTGTAAGCCATTTTAACGAATCCGATATTCTCGTCCCTATGTGCATCTGCAAAGCGGGCTGACATACTTCAGGGGATTATTACAATTCAGGCGTCTGGTCGCAAGTCGAACTGAGTGTCGGCATCATATGTGCTTGCATGCCAAGCATGCGAGCATTGCTCGAGAGTTGCTTCAGTCGCTTGAGCAGCTCAAAACTTGAGACCAAAAATCGATCTTTGCTGAAAGCTAGAGACTCGGAGGTCCCGGAACTAAAGAGTGGCTCGCCGGATCGAGTCGGGAATTCGTGGGATTCATTCGACTTTGATTTTGCTATCACGCAGAGCGTGGGGCACCAAATCTCTTGATTCCTCCTTGGTTTCATTCCATTGAGACCAGATGTGGAAGATAGGGAGCTTCATGAGTTCCGGGTCAATGGCGAGATAGTCCAGTATCTGTTTGAGCGTACTAATCAGCTGCTCCCCAGTATTGCTAGTAGCAATAAATCCTGGCAAACCACACTTTATGCTGTGCTCCGTGAAATACTTACCCATGTACCTCTGGGGAAATCCGTGGTGTCACAGTAGAGGCACCTTTCTTTAACAACCAATATAGGTATCATGGCAAAAGAGCTTCGTGTAAGAGTTGGCCTTGTCCTGCTATACCTAACGCATGCGTAAGCAGGATGGCAGATTTCCAGGCGACTAATTATGATGACGATGGCACATGCGATGACATCAAGAGCCATGGAGATTATAGACCGGAAAGTAAGAAGCGTCGAGAGGTAGGTCCGAACCATTTCCTCATCCAAAGAAATAATGAGGATAAAGATAAATACTAACACCATATTGCTAGCTGCACCACCAGGCCGCTGTCACAGTTCTAACCGAGCTGAAACCCCGGAATAGAGACAAGCTAGGACGTTGTGCAATGCCTGTGGACTGCATTATGCGAAATTGACGAGGGAAAACACGATGAAGAATTCGCAGGGCTCGAATAGGAGTCAGTTCAGGCCTTTGAGCAAGGATGGACTTTCACCAAGGCCGATATGAAAGTCAGTCGAAGGACAAGTAAGGCAGAATTTTGTATTAATATACCCAGCAGCCGCCAAGCCGGCTACGATACAATCTCCGACCCGGCTATCCAAATGTAAACACGCCCGCGACTTTCGGAACGAGAAAATTACTCTGTGCCGCCATGGTATTGGCATGCATGAGGCTCGTCTTTGAAAACTACACTGACCAAGCATTCTACGATAGTCAATAAGGAAATGACTCTCCAACCGCTCGGAATTACGACTAAGCTACGCGATATGGGTTTTGACTCAGAGATAAGTATCGATGCTTCCTAAACCTAAAGATCATAAATGCGGACATTGTAAAAGCCCGGTTGTCGCTCGGAACAGTGACGAGGTACCGATTTCAGCCTTACGAGATGCTTCGTTCTGAATACATTTTCGAGCCAAACCCTACTAATGACGCCTAAAGGAAAAATATCCTATATCGAAGTCTCTTCTAATTCCAGTCTCTTTGCCTGCCATTTGCTCTTGGCCCCATCTCTTTCCTCAAATGACCAAATCAAATCAACGATTCAAGTGATCCTCCTTCACTCCCCCCAAAACCTACCCCTTCAGACCTGGCCTAGCCAATACATCCTCTCTCCACCACCACATACACACCAAGCCCGTACCAGGGCCAAGACTCAACGTCACAGCAGCATAGAAAGCTAAAATCTTCGCCCAGCCCGCACTAACTCTCCCCTCCCTCTTTAAATCCCAAAAACACAATAAAACCCAAATCGCCGCGCTACTGAAAGCGAACACCTCATAATACTTCAGAAACATCCTCATAGCTTCTTCTAGCGTCTGGAACTGTATATCCCGATTCGTGATCCCGCTTAAGAAGACCTGGAATAGAGGGGTGGGCGAGGTGAAGAGCGTGTAGATCCACGCCGTAGATGAGAAGATTGCGATTATAAAGTAGGTGAGGCGGAGGTAGATAAGGTCGCTCTTGAATGTGTTGACGCGGTCTTCACACTCGGTGTTAAGGAAGAATCTGCTGGATATACCGTGTAAGATAGAGAGGAGCGCCTTTGGATGTCCACGGCCAGCTGTCTCCTGCGGAGGAACCTTCGTCGCAGCTCTGAGAGCTGCCCCAATGCCGGTCCTGACAGTATCAAGAAGACTTCCGATACGTTTCCAGCAGATTGGTAATGATTGCGTTTCCTTTCTCTTTAGCCAACGACAGAGGTGACCAACCAGGATTGTCCTCAGGGTCTGGTATAGCACCCTTCTGGAGTAGCAGCCTGATGACGGTTTCGTCTCCCCTCTCTACAGCCCGCAAAAGCGGCGTCTAGAGTCATTAAACGGAAAGGTCTACTTGAAACAGATTAGGTTCACTTACCCGCTATACCAGCCAAAACAGAGCACCGTCAGCCATCGATTCAGCTCTACTTAACACAACTCAGGTTCACTTACATCCTATACCAGCCAAAACAAAATAGCGTCAGCAATCGATTAAACCTGAATATCTGCCCATCTCGGACTTTGATTGACTCACGAGTTTATACCAGTAGTTTACATTCGAGTCTTTCTGTAGTAGTATCGCGACACTCGTTTCGAACCCACTTTCAATTGCCCAGGCCAACGGTGTACCACCGCATTCTTCTTTCGCTTCAGTGTCAGCTGCGTTGTTCAACAGGAGTGATATTACCGCCTCGTGTCCTCTCCAGGCCACCCAGTGCAACGCCGTTGCTCCATATCTGTCTCGGGCATTGATGTTGGCCTTCTTCACGAGCAACTCTTTCACTGCGGCCTCGTGACCTCCCTCCGCAGCGTACCAGAGTGGCGTCCGGCTCGTGTAGTCTTCCGAATCTGGATCTACCCCCTTCTCGAGCAGCTCTTTCACTACGGACTCGTAGCCTCTCTCCGCGGCGTACAACAACGGAGTCCGCCCGTATTCATCCTTCGTATTAATATCAGTGCCAAGTTGGCGTGCCTTTTGCAGAATCGCCCGTAACGGTCCTATTAACTGATATCGTGACACTATGTGTGCCATGTTGATCCTTTCTGGTGGGCGGTCGTTTGCGTATCGCTTTATTATACCGTAAATCCGCGCCCACCGTTGCACAAGATGCTCTGACGGCCAGGCGAAATAGTCTAGAAGATCGTCTTGGAGGTCATCCCTCGTCTCGCTTTGTTTTACGTGCGCTATCCACGACGTTGTTGCATAGTGTAATAGAGGAAACGCTGACGTCAGGCCATCACAATCGCTGGCCGTTGACTGAGCGATCTCCTTCATTGCCAAGTAACGTATGCAAGTCCTGGACAGCCGATAGTGTGCGATGCCGACTACCGAATCAGCCTCGGTCCTCTTTAGGCTGGCATGCAGAGCCGAGAGGCACTTCTCGACGAAAAAGTCCTTGACTGACTGGTGGATGAACTGCACAAACCGTGCGTTGGATGACGGCACGACTTCGGCAAGACCGCTACTGAACGCTATGACTCTCCTCTCCATCATGTCGTTATCATCTGCGTAACCTTCGGCCCTCTGGCATTGTTGCAATGACTCGTAATCAGCATCAACGACCCATGGCCCACCGCAATTCGTCTAGCGATAAGGGTCGCGTGGCAAAGCAGATCCATTGGATCAATTTCAGGGAATTTGATCTCTTTTGCATGCTTCGTTGTTGTTGCATACTCTGGATGAGTTCGAGGTATAGATCATCCAACTCTAGAGGGAGAGTATAGATTTCTTTTTGGATCTCATTTAAGGTGGATCCATCACGCTTAAGCTTCAGAACTTCGGCTACCACGAGGCGCGCCCACAGGAAAACACCCTGGGCGTGTCCTATGATTAGATCCGGAATCGTGGATCCCATTCGAACACGAAACCCAGAGAGCTTGGCTTTTACGTAAGTCGAAATGTCCTGTTTATTTCCTTCCTTAACATATATTACGGCCCCGCCGGGATTTAGGTCCAGATTCAGGTATGGACGACAGCTGAAGCAGATGTGAATCTGTTCGATAGCAGTGGATGGGAGACTTTGGAGCAAAGAGTTGAAGTTATCGGCTAGGTCAACTGCGTTCTCTTTGCCACATTCGTCCAGCGCGTCGATAAATAACCAGATTGGGCGGCTCTCTAAGACCTTTACAAGCGACGACTTGAAGAAGCGTCTTAGCTCGTCCAGATGCCACTGCCACTTTATGTCCGGCTTGCCATCATTTTCGCACCGCTGTTCAAAGGTGGCCACGAGGTCCGGGACGACGTCGGGGACCTGGCTGAGGATCTGATGAAGGAGAGGCCGGAAGAGGCCGAGTGGCGTTCTTTGGAGTTCAGCACCACGACCATGGAAGAAGAAGGAGAGAACCAGGGGCCTCTCTCCGATTTTGGATACTTCCATAACATTGTCAAGAGCGTATCGTAGTAATGTTGACTTCCTAGAGCCGGGCTTTCCCTTGATCCAGAGCACGTCTCGATCGCAAGCGGCCCAGCGCCTATACGTCTCGTGCTGAAGTAGCCACTCGCATGTCCCTTCAAAGGCGACGATGCTGTTATCTTTGAATCGATCGTCCTTTTCCCGAAAGGCCAGCGATTGTAAGCAACTAGATAGGGGTGAGTGTTCGGGTAGGCTTCGGTCTTTTTAGGTCAGGTGAGCGAGCATATCCGCTAAGCGTCTAAATTTCAAAATATAACTTACGAATATTCACTATTCTGTGTCGATATTGAAAAGCATCGTTAGTAAACAACTTTCGTAGAGCCTTCCCTGTTCAGAAGCGTACTCAGGTGCAAAAATGCCCTGCTGCTCAATGTGAGACCCATGGTTGTTGCTGATGTCCAAAGTTGCCATGTCGGCTGTCGGTGCTGTAGCGTATGATGTGGCAGAGTAGCGGTCCCTAGAACAGTGGAGAAGAGAGCAACAATCCAGGATCCAAGAGTTTTGTTCGTGATTATGCTGCGAATGCCAGTGGGCGAGGAAGGCACAGGATTCGGCTGCGGTTATATGCGCAATTAAGACGGGGGCAAACACCCTGATCCAATATCAGACCGTTTCTGCATTTCTTCGGAACTAGAGGGCGCTAGCGAAGAGCTCATCTTACAGATGGCTGTCAAGGCTGTCAACGATTCGGCTGGCCCAGATGGGCTCGTACCTACGTTGCTAGACTTTGGCGCCTACCCTCGAATGACTGACGATTCTCCACCATCTCCCTCCGTTGTGCAACGAGCTGAGGCTATTCGCAAGGCAACGAAGGAGGTGCGACGTCTCTACGCCACGCGCCAGGTCAACGATGCACTAGGAATGAGAAATGGCCCAAACACCACGACTACGCTCAATCTGCCACTCCAATCTGAGGTACGCGTATGGCGTGAAAAGGGAGGATGGTCAGGCCCACATAAACTCATTGCAATTGATAATCAAACTTGCACTGTTCAGATGCCTCACGGACCCACTCAATTCCGTTCAACTGTTATCAAGCCCTACTACAAAGATGACAGTTCCGAGCCTTTGCAGGATGCCCCAGAAGATGCCCCAGAGGAGAACCACGATCAACGTGCCCCAGAAGGCGACTACGATCCTGATACAATTGTAGTAGATGTGCCGCACCCTCGACGCGGTAGAAGTCGCCCGAACGGATCACGAATTCGCCGACATCTTGTTGATTTCGAAGAGCAATTCGTTGCCGCCATCGAGAGTAGATTAAGGGCAAAGCTACTGACGCCCCATTCGAGAAATCAAGGCTTGTCATCCAGGGTTACAACGATGATGGCAAGGAGGTGATTCTTACGCAATCTCCCACGATTCAACGAGCTAGTCAGCGAGTTATTGTTGCGCTAGCTCCCTCCTTGATAAAGAATGGAATGGCGGTTTATTTGCGAGATATCACTCAGGCCTACACCCAATCAGAGACGCGCCTTCAGCGCTTGATATTGGCATATCTTCCAGAGCAAATTCGCCACCAATATCCCGAAGATACGATCATGGTTGTGCTCAAGCCATTATATGGAATCGCAGAAGCAGGAACGCATTGGTGGGCTACCTACAGTAAGCACCACAAAGAGAAGCTTTTGATGACTACTTCTACATTCGATCCCTGCTTCCTCATCACAACTACGGGAACACCATTTGGAATCGTCGGCATGCAAACTGATGATACAGTTATCTTGGGAGACAACCAATTTTCAGCTCTTGAAGAAGATGAGCTAGTGAAGGCAAATCTTATGGCAAAGCCGAAGGTAAAGCTTGATTCGACAGCACAATTGCTCTTCAATGGGTGCATTCTCTCCCTGAACGAGGACTCCATTGCTTTGCGCCTGTTGGTTTCACAGGTTCTGGTGAGACACTGAATAAAGGTGGTATTCCTGTATTCGTATTGTTGTGTCTTAACTATGGAAGAAGCGAGTAGAAAGGAGGAACTTATTGCCCCTCCACCACGCTAGTGCCACCGCGCTAGTGCCGCGGTATCATGTGATATATATTTCCCAACAGCGCCAGAAGGGTCAAGGTAAGAAGATCGACGTCGTTAACGTTAATTCTCCGAAGCAAGGATACGTGGAGCAACGCGCTCGCGGAGCTTATGTTGCTTCTATCTGTCAACCCGAGGCTTCCTTTGATCTCTCTGTTGCCGCTCAACACCAGGAACCAACCAAAGATGACGTTCTGGTCGCATGCCGTATGCGACATTCACCTGTCCCCTTAACCCGTGACTTCCATACCGTAACACTACCCCCCCCCTCCGAAAAACTGCGTCCTCGCAGTTGCAGTCATAACTCGGTCGTCTTCTAAGTCGCCGTAGTCGTCGATTCCGGCGTTGTAAGCCTCTAGCCACTTAGGTAGAGCTCTTGGTGGTCATAGCATCAGAGCATGGGTACCACTCCAGATCTTCATCGGCGCCAAGCCACTTAATACGATACTTGAGAGTTGAGTTTACCAGCTTTGAGCCAAGTATTGCTTCAATCTCCCATTCGTCTTGCTCGGGTAAGAGCTGAATTGGGGCAAGTGCTTGGCGGACTTGGCCCGGCAAAGGGTTGTCGATGTGCTTGCGGAGGGAGTGTGAGTGGAAAACCGGGTAAATCTGCCAGTCGTTTGGAAGTTCCACTTTCCAACTCTCTCCAATCTTCTCTAGCACCTTAACTGGTCCGTACCACTTGTCAGATAGCTTCCGTGACGGCCTATCCATTTTCCAGTTCCGTGTATCAATCAGGACCATGTCACCCACCTCCCAGTCAACCTCTCGGCGGTTTCGGTCGGCTAGTCGTTTCATCTTGTCCTGCTGCGACTGAAGAGATGATTTCGCAAAGGTCACTACGTCTTGCATCCTAGTTGCGACTTTGACAGCATCGTCCCTATTTAGTCGCTCCGTAGCCGACTGTGGGGGATCGGGGTTTTGCATATCAAAGGAGGTGCGTGGCTCATACCCATTGAGTACTTGAAAGGGCGAGACGTTACCGAGCGATTCGTGAGGCAAGGTTAGCTGAGCTATATCCATAATTGGCAAAAGAAAGCTCCAGTTGTCTTGGTAATACGTGCAGAACGGACGTAATCGCTGCTTAACGTACTGGTTCATGACTTCCGTTTGGTCATCCACGTTTGGGTTGTACGCCGTAGTAAGTTTGACCTTAGTACCAAGGATTCGGCAGTATTTTGGGATTCAGCTGCATTGTTTGGCTTGCTTTTCAACCCGCCACAGCCATGAAGCAAGCGACACTGGCAACACCCCTTCCTCGCTTCTCCCGAATTCGAGTGAGGAATTCATAAGACGTACTTCGGAAGAGAGTGGCACGTCCGTCCCTGAGTGGCGGAAAACTGTTGGTTGGGCAATTTCATTCATTCATTTATTCATACTCGGTTCTAGCTGTCCACCGTAGGACTGCTATGCCGGCATAGTCCAGCTTCGGCGCCAGTTGCCGAAGTGCGCGCTACCGCATTCGGTAATTTGCACTTCACTTTATCACTTTATAGTAACCAGTAACCTCCTCCACTAGACGGTCTGGCTCCTATCTACGACTATTTACATAAACGCCTTAAAGAGTGCTTTACTTAATTCTTTAATAATATATTAGGCTCTTTAGTTGCCGCTTTTACTAGCCATCTCGTATCTCCGTACTTTTAGTCTCCCCCTAGCGCTTTACTTCATCTCTTTACACTATATCGTAACTCCGAAACTGCCTAAAGAGACGCGTCTATTTTATAAATTTAATTACTTTTATAATTAATTTTGGCTCGTTTAAGATTGCCTTTAAGTCTATTCGTCCTCTCTTCCCAAATACCTTTTTCCGAACGTCGTTATATTTCCGATACCTTAGTAGGATATAATCTACGGTTTGCCGTCCTTCGCCGCAGTCGCATCCTAAGTCGTCGACTTCCGGCACTCTTCTCTTCTATAAGAAGTCTTTTAACTTAATTTTTTCCGTGCGCATCTGGATAAGTAATGTACTCTGCCACTTCTTTAGTCCATAATATAGTCGCAGGATCTTATATAATAATTACGAGGTATACTTAAATATGGTTCTTCCTTTTGTTTTTACTTTTTAATTATTTATTTATTCGGCTCTTATCTACCTCTTAACTTAAGATTTTAAGGTTGCTTGTAAGTAGTATGTCCTTGTTTATATAGCGTTCTCGTTTCCTTGGCTAACTCTTACATTTTATTTAATTACTCTCTTGGCCGCTTTGTCTACGGCTTCGTTCCCCCAAATGCCGGTATGGGCTGGCATTTATTTTATCTCGACCCGCATCCCTCGCTCTCTTTAGAGCTTGTTTATGAGTTGTATTACGTTAGCTACGATGTACGCACTTGATTTGCTCGTAAGGTTTTGAAATATTCGAATAATTACTTAATTGTTTATAAAGATAATTAGCTTGTCTCTTTTGTTTTCTCTTTTTACGTTTTTGTTTATAATTTCAAAGGCTAACTTAATGCCTTATAATTCTGCGGTATATACGGTCGAGGTTTTACTATCCCCTATATATGTTAGTTTTATACATTTAGTTAAGGGTGATACTATTATAGTTCTTACGTAATTATTAATTCCGCTGCCGTCAGTATAGACGAAAAGGCTATTCGAGGGGTTCTTAAGGAATTCTTTATATTAAGTTCTGGCTGTTTCGGCGTATGATACTATTCTTACGATCGGCTTTTGCTACTATAATAATATTAAGAATAGTAGAATAACCTTTTGGTCCTTAATCGACGCTTCGCGGCGCTAACGAAGACGTTTATACGTGTGTTTCAGAAGGTTTAAGTATAATTTCTTTTTCTATCGGCTCCTCGTAGTCCTGAGGAGTTGGAAGCTTACTAGGGTCGGTATTTTGTTTAAGGAGAGAATCCTGCTAATAGTCTCGGCGCTTATCTTTTAGATTTATTATTTAATAAGAAGGAAGTAGAGCTTTATATTTAAGAATAAGCCTGATGTTATTTTATATACACCTTTAATAATTCTATTAGCTTTTGCTTAAAGTATTTTAAGTGAGTTAATAGTTTGTTTTATATAGCCTTTTCCGCGCTTTTAAGCGACAAATTATACGGAGTAGCCGTATATTATTTAGGGGATAATAACTGTTTAATAAATCTTCTTAAGTTTAATAACTCCTGCTTTTTAAATAAAACCGGCTAGACTTATTAGTGCATTAATAAACTTCGAGATCTTTATTTTTAGGTTCTGGATGTGCTATTTCCAGTTTAGCGCCGTATTAAGCGTGACTTTAAGGTATTTGCTGCTTTCGGATTGTTATGTATATGCCTATCCATTCTATCTGTACGGAATCGGGCCCGTAGTATAAGGGGGCCGAGGCTTCTACGGTATTAATAGAATCAGTCTTACTTATATATTTAATCACGTCGGCGTTTTGCTTCCTTTTACGGGTAATCCCTTTTATATATACGCTTCTCTTTTGGACTTCTTCGAAGGCTAGAGATTAGTTCTTTAAATATAATTTATTTTAAACTTCTACGAAGCTTTACTTATTGTGAATTCTATTTAATAAGCTAATCTCTTTATCTTATAAGGAGGTAATATAAAAGATAGAAGAACGGTTCTTTATTAAGTAATTATATTTAATAACGCTAGACCTACGGGCAATACTCGCTTTAGTAATGCCGCTCGTAATATTCTTTATAAGATTATAGAATTTATAAATCCCTTTTATATAATTGAAAGCGAAGGTACTTCTGATAACGAACTGCCTTAAAGCACTCGCGATAATAATAATAAGGAATCTTCTTATACTTATAGCTAGTCCGTTTATATTCGTAAAGAGAAAGGCAAGGCTATAGCTTAAATTAAAAGTAACTTAAATATATCCGATTATATAACAAATAATATAATCTTTTTTATCCTTAATACTAATATTAATCTTGCGGCTTTAAGTATACTTACTGAAAAACAAATCGCTTAAAAGCAGCGCGAGCTCGAAGAATATATGCGCTTGTTAATTAAGTTTAAGGTTAAGGATACTCGTGCGAAGACGCGGCTCGCCTATTATAAAAATAGTCTTACCAGACTTCGCCGCCTCCGGGTAATCTTTATTGCTTATACGGACGTAATAAGTGAATAATATACGGTTAAAGAAAGCTTTCAACGAACTCGCAATATAATATTAGATTTTATTGCTGCTACTCTAGTAAGGGACTTTAAGTTACTTTTAATAAAGCGTAACCCTAATTTAGGGTTAAAAGCTAACTTGCTTAGCCTATAGCACTCGCTTAATAGGGATGCTGTTAAGCCTAGGACTTTGCCGGCCTTAAGATACTCTCGGGAAATAACCGCATTACTTACGGTAAATCACGTAGCTTATAAACTTAAAATAATATTATTAACGTATTTAAATCTAGACGCTTATATTTTACTAAAGCATATTACGGCCTAGGCGAAAGATAAGCGCGATCGTAAGAAATGCCTTATAATTATAATTCTTAAAAAATATAAAAGAAAAAGTTTTAAAAGCCTACGAAATTAGAAAAATACTTAAGAAGAGATCTTTAAAGCTCGCTTATATAGCTATAATACGCATGCAAATCGAGTACGCGTCGCAGCCGCAAATATGGAAGGCGATCTATTAACTTATTAAGGTAATGCGAAGCAAATTATAATTAGATCCGAGGGTATCCCGCTAATATAAAACTTATTCATCGATTTCTTAAAAAGGCTTCATGCCTCTAAAGAAACTCAAAGTATTAAAGTTATTAAAAATATTAAGCGATTCCGCTAGTAATTAGGCGAGTTTATTTAAGCGATATATCGACGGTTTATTATACTTATTAAGGACCGCAACACTCGGATATCTAATAATAATATTATTATTAACTTTTGTGAAGTAATTACGTATATACTAATAGCGTAGCAAATTAATTCTTACGCTTTTATAAACTCTCTTAATATTTATTAATAATAGAAAAAACTGGCTAATAATATTGAGTTTTTTATTAAAAGAATTTAAAGAGTATTTTTTAATATATTAAAGGCTAAGTATAACGGAGGCGGAGGCGGATAAAGTAGTAATAATCCTGGGAATAGCAGATCTCGTAAAAGAAGCCGTGAAAAATATTCTAGGGATAGTAATAAGAAGCGCGCACCTAACGGCGCTTTTTTAGCTTTCGGTTCCCGACTTTTTAATAGAAGTAAAAATAATAAGAAGAAGAATTATATTAAGAGTATTATATCTTGCCGCTTTTATAAGTAAAAAGGTTATTAGTCTGGAGACCGTAATTATCTTAAGTTCGCATAATAAGCGTAAAATAATCTTCAAAAGCTAAAAATAAAGGAACGTTTTAAAGCAATAAAGAAAACCCTTTTAATAGAAAGGAAGGTATATATTGCTATACGCGTTAAAGAATAAAAGCCGTTTAGCACCGGAAAAGATATAAGAAAAGGCAATATTAAGTCTTAAGCGTCGAAGGCTTAAGGGATATTCCTAGACGCTTATATATTTCTGCAGGACTAAAGCAACCCGAGATAAGTGCGAATGCGTTACTTAATAATTTAATAAATAATAGCTCAGATTATAATTTCTTTAATAAATATAAAGCTAAGTTATAAGGATTTCTCTTTTTATTTAAGTATAATTAAGAGTTTATAATATTTAATAAGTATTAGTTTCGAGTAATTAACGCTTATAACTTATATATAATAATATAAAACAACCGTAAAATCTCAAGAACTTTTTAAGAAAGATTTTATAGTTATAAAGACTTAAGATATAATATAGTTCTCGGAATAGAATTCTTTAAATATAAGAGCGCCGGGTATTACGACTAAAAACTCAAAAAATAGGCTTACGCCTTAATTTAAGACGAGATCTAAATTATAATAATAAAGAAGTTTACTAATATCCTTAATACCGACTTTAAAACGGTATTTTATATTATATTTATATTTTAATCTGATTATAACTATTCAAAGAATTTGGAATTATATAAGTATTTAAGGCAATCGTGGGATATTTATCTTAATACCGGCGTCGTAAACCCGTCGCAAGTATTAGTTATTTAGCTAAAAACTCCTAAACTAATATTTTTTTTAGATTAGCTTATAGATATAATAAATGTATGCGATGATAATCCGCTAACTGCTTTCTTTAAAGAATAAGTTAGATTTAAGTATATTATCGATATTAACGTATTATTTCTATATAGCTCTTTTTATAACTTTTCCGAATTATAACTCGCCGCGCTTCGGGAATATTTTACTGCCTTATTATAAAAGAGATAGATTTATCCGTTAAAAAGTCCCGTAAATACGCCGATACTGTTTATATTAAAAAAAGATAGAAGGTTGCGTTTATATATAGATTATCGAAGATTAAATAAGGTAACGATTAAAAATCGCTACTCTTTTCCTCTAATCGATAAGACGCTAGACCGTCTCGGCGGAGCCGTAATATTCACGGCTTTAGATTTGAAGGATATATATTATTATATCAGAATTAAGGAAGGACACGAATAGAAAATAGCTTTCCGTATTAAATATAAATATTTTAAATATTTAATAATACCCTTCGGGCTATTTAACGCTCTAATTACGTTTTAAGCGTATATTAACGAAGCGTTGGCGGGACTGATTAATTATTTTATTATTATATATCTCGATAATATCTTAATTTATTTTAAAAATAAAGAAGAGTACCGTAAATATATTAAAGCCGTTATGAAACAATTACGTAAATATAAGCTCTTCGTTAAACTTAATAAGTATAAATTTAAAATAAATTAAGTCGAGTTCTTGGGATTCGAAGTCGAATTAACCGGCATTTAAGCGGACTTAAAGCGGATTCGTTTAATTTAAGAATAACTAAAGCCGGAATCTTATAAAGATATCCAGGTTTTTCTAGGCTTTGCGAATTTTTATTATAGATTTATATTAAGATACTTTAAGATAGCTGTAAGCTTAATAAGGGCTCTTTAAAGTATAAAGAATAAAGTTAAGAAAGAACCCTTTAAATTCTCTGATATAATTAAGAAAAGTTTTAAAGATTTAAAAGCAGCTTTTATTAATATACTAATTATAAGGTATTTCGATTTTACGAAGCGTATTTAAGTTGAAACTAATGCTTCTAGATTTGCAATTACTAGTACTCTCTTTTAATAAGCTGATTCTGAAAAAGGATTTAAGCGATACTAGAAACCCGTTGCGTATTAGTCCCGTAAGATAATTAATATTAAGCGGAATTATATTATTTACGATAGAGAGCTTTTAGCTATCGTTAAGTGTTTTAAGGAGTAAAGGCATTACCTTAAGGGCAGTTAATATATTATTAAAGTACTTACAGATTATAATAACCTTAAGTATTTTATAATAGCGAAATATTTCGAGAGTCGATAAGCACGGTAAGTAATGTATTTTATTACTTATAATTTTAAAATCTATTATTATAAAAGTGTCGTAAACCCGGCAGATAGACTTAATAAGAGGCTAGATTATCGGGAATCTGAAGGTTTTATTAATATTACTTAGCTATTAATATTTTAAAATAAATTAAAAAGAGCTTTTATAAATGCTTTATAAAGTCGAAGAGCTAATATTAAAGCATTTCCAGACGAGGATTATAAAATATTATTAAGAAAACTATCTAATATTATTTAAGATCTTACCGATGAAAGGCCGGACCCGGTGCTAATAGAATCGGGACGAGTTACTTAAAAGAGAATTCTGGAAGCTAGGTATATAAAACTTAGTCCTCTAGATATTACACTTAAGATAATAGCTTTATCTATGAATATATTATTATATATAAGGAGCGAAGGCTGACCGCTTATTGCAGGAATTAATAGTTATAAATATCTTATTCTAATATTATGGATAAGAGCAGTAATTAAAAGTTAAATAACTCTGGCTTTATTAATAAAGCTGTTACGGGACTTGATTATCTTTACTTAGCGTAATAATAAAAACTGTAAAAATATAATTAATGCAGCGAGTAAACCTAGATTTTAGTTAAATTAAAAGTAGAACTTGGATATATCGGGACTTCTTCGATAGGATTTTAGGGCTTATATCTCAAATAATTTAATATTAAGAATAAAAATTATAAAACTTTATTATAATGACTTATTAATAAGGTATTACGGTATTATAAAAACTTCGCAATTCCTCCGTAAAACCTACTTCTGGGATAAAATGGAAGATAATATTAGAATATATATTAGAAAATATAATATTTATTAAAGAATTAAATCGAAATAATATACGTTATATAGACTTTTAATAAGTTTCCTAAGGCCTTCGCGGCCTTAATCTGAGATTTTAATAGATTTTATTATAAGGTTACTGCCTTATAAAGACTTATTTAGTGGCCTAGATCTTAATTATATATTAATAGTTATTGACCGGTATTCGAAGATGGCCTAGTACTTAGTATATCGTAAAACGATTAATGCTTTCGAACTTGCGAAATTGCTATTCGAGAGAGTGTTTTCTTTTTTTAGCGTACTTTAGGGCATTATATCTAATAGAAGTACGGTATTTATTAGTAAATTCTGGTTTATTTTTTGCTTTTATATATATATTAAATAAAAACTAAGCTTTATATATTATTTTTAAACAGATAAATAAATAAAGAGATAAAATTAAAATCTAAAGATATATTTCCGCGTTTTTTACGGAATATTATAAAAAAACTAAGTAAGGAAATTAGCTTTTGCCGAGTTTATTTATAATAATTCCTTTTATTAAACGCTTTAAATATTTCTATTTTAAGTTTATTACGGCTATAAGCCGGTAATACTATAAAATCCTGAGGATAGTATTCAAGAAGGAGAGGTATTAGTTGCCCGAGATAAAGTTAAGTTATTAAATAATAAACGAGCTAAACTTGCGAAAGTTTAGGATTATATATAATAGAATCAAGAAGATTATTATAATGCCCGGTATTTAAATAAATATTTTCAATTGAAATAATAAGTAATACTTAATATTAAGAATATTCGACTAAAGACTGGAAAGCTGTCGCTAAAATATATTAGCTTATTTTAGATTATTAAGTACGTAAGTAATGCGGCATATATTCTAAAGCTGCTAAGCTTATATAAAAAGCTTTACTTAATATTCTATATATCTTTACTAGAAGAATATATAATATAAGCTAGCAAGTAATTAAATAATTACTTATTCGGTGAACTTCTGGAATTAAATAAAAAAGATGACTTCTAAGAATAGGAAATTAAAAGTATTTTTAATTATAAATAAGATAGAAGAAGTAAGACTAAGAAATATTTAATTAAATAGAAAGATTTCCCGGAAGATCATAATACTTAGCTCTTAGTATACTTAAACCTCGAGAATATTAGGGAAACTCTTAATATATATAATAAAAACTATAAATTAGAAAGTCAAATACCGGAAGTAAAGAAGTATAAAACTTCCGCGCAACTTACGAAAAGGCCGGGAAGATTATAAAAGGTCGGGAGGCCGAGAAAGCACCGCCGACTGTGAATAAAGATATTCTTTTTTTATATTTTCTTATAAAGATTTTAAAGGTTTTATTAAGGCTTTAAAAGTAATACCGGCGCAAGCATGAAATATATAATATTATATTAAAAAAGAATAAGCTTATAAAATATATTTAAATTATAGTTTAAAAGGCAACGAGATTCTATTTTAGCTGTAGAGCAGTAGCGCAACTCTATCGTAAGTGCTTGAAGCATAAGGTATTTACTTTATAAATTAAATTATCCGAAAAACCTAAACTTCTTAACGCTAAACCTAGACTTGTACCGTAATATTTATTAGGCGTTAAAGAACTATAAGATATCTCTTGGAATAGCTTTAATAGTCTCGTTCAATGCAATACCGCCCTAATATAATATTAGTATGTATTAGTAGCGGAGCGGGCACGGAATACTTATAATAGCTATTATAATTTCGCGGCACAACCGAATCTCTGTTATTAATTCTTTTATTAAATTATAAGTAATTTAATTAACTTTAGAGGCGGAAGTAGTAATATAAGCGTTTTTAAACTTAAATATATTGCCGATTAAGCGTATTATGCTCTTATAAAACTTCTTGAACTCTTTTATTTCGTTAATATATTAATAGTGTTCTGGAGGAGAAAGATATAACTTACGGGAGGAGTATTAATAAGAAGAGAGACCTAATTAGTATTTTTCTTGTCGGGCTTGAAGGATATACGCGACGAGGAATCGGTTATGCGGTGCTTCTCGAGCCAAGCAGCGAAGCTTTAAGCTCCCGTGGGAATCGTGAAGTTATAGTCCTCGGGGGCGACGCTAGTATTATACTAGCTATTCTTACGCAGCCAGTTCTTGAAATCGACGGTAAGGTTTTCTATAATGCGGATATTTTTATAAAGGATACAAGAGAATTATTTATTTTATAGTTAATATACGGTTCACTTTTAACGCGTTTAGTATTGTATTATTAATAAACTCTATAAATATAAATACGTACGACGATGTAGACGGCCTTTTACTTGGAGTAGCGGTCGTAATTCTTCTTGCCCTTTTTATTAATATAATAGAAGAAGGAATCGACTAATATAGCTTTAAAGTATTAGCCGCAGGAACTTTTGCGAGGCTAGTTCGTAGGGTTATTAAATGCGATAGCTTTAGGACGTTAAACGAAGGATATAATAATAATAATAATATTAATAATTAATTAAAGAAGAGAAAAAGAAAAGAGACAGAGGGATAGCGACGTATAAGCACGGGTATTATATGTAGATAAGCTGAAAAGGAAAGGTTATTATTAACGTAATAAGGAAGCTGTTTATATATACGTCTTAGCGGGGTAGTAAGATTGTAATTATTACGTAACTATATTATTATATTTGCATTATTTGTATTCTATTCATTTAATAAATAAACGTAAATACGCCACTAGCGCGCAACCTGCCTATTACTTCGCCGACCGAAGATAACTCTCTAATAATAATAATAGTTGCAGTACTCGAATATGAGTATGGAGCTCTTGTGTATACGCGTAAAGGTCTTACAACTAAAGTAAATATTTTCTGTTATTTTATAAAACTATTCTTATTTACTAAGCTAATAATACTGATATATTATACGAAACGGCTTATAAAGTAATCGGACGACGTCCGACGAACTAATCGCAATATAATATTATATATTTAGCGCAGTAATCTAAATGACCGTATTAATTTAATTAATTAAACCTATCGACCGGAATGCGGCTGTCCGACCTACCGCGGCCTAGTCCTTGCCTTAAGCGACGCGAAGGCGTATTAATATATTATTAGTTAAAGCATTGGTATCGCGGACGCTATTATTAAGAGAGGGAATAATTATTATATGTATGCTTATTTATTTTATTTATACGGAATCGGGCCCGTAATATAAGGGAGCCGAGGCTTTTACGGTATTAATAGAATCAGTCTTACTTATATATCTAGTCACGCCGGCGTTTTGCTTCCCCTTACGGGTAACCTCTTTTATATATACGCTTCTCCTCTGGACTTCTTTGAAAGCTAGAGATTAGTTCTTTAAATATAATTTACCTTGAACCTCTACGAAGCTTTGCCTACCGTGAATTCCATCTGACACGAATAAAAGTATAATTATTTATTTTATTTATATGTGGCGGTCGATATTTACTACTTGACGTCTTTTTATATAGTAAGTAAGCTAAAACTTACTTAAGGCGAACACGGATATATGCTTTTTTACTTAAATTATTACTCGTTATATGGCCTTTTTTAGTCCTTTATAGGTTTCTTTAATTGAGCTTTTTTACCGTAAAATTGTAATATTATTAATATAGCCTGTAATAAGGGTATTAGGCTCTTAGTTATAGTTTTTTATTAAGTCGGCGTTATAATATAAGTATAAAATAAGCAATAGCGGTAATCTTTAAGGAATGTCGGTGGTCGTCTAATATACCTCTGACTTAAACGTATTAAAGCTGATAATTGTGCCCTTGTCTATTAAGAAACTAATAATTTATTTAATTATTTTTTTGTTTATTTTGCGTTTGCGCAGATTGTGGAGTAGTTTATTATATAAGACGTTGTCGAAAGCCCCCGAGACGTCTAATAAAAAGAGGCTTATTACTTATGGCTCGGGCGAATTCTAAGCCTTGTATATCTTCTCGATAATAGTATATAATATATGGTTTACCGATCTTTTTTTACGTCCTTTAATATATGTGCTTAATAACAGTTAATGCGCTTTAATTACGTAATTAATTCTTCTCGTAATAATCGAGTCTATAAATTTGTTAATTATATTTAATAAGGCTATCGGACGATACGCTTTAGGTATAGTATAATTATCCTTACCTAGCTTCTTAAGGATAATAGTAATAGATTATCGAAAGTATATTGGATAATACTTTAATCGTAAATTCCAATTATATATTCTTATAAAATACGAGGCTAATTAGGCGATAATAATATAAAAGATTTTGTTTATAATATTATTTAGTCTAGGGGCTTTCTTTAGAAGCGTGGAGGCAATAGCTTAAAGTATTTCCTTTTTTATAATATTCGGAAATAAAATTTAATCTCGGTATTTAGCTTTTTAAATATTTTAGAAGTCGGGTTTTAGGGGTGTCGAGAAGAAGGTTGTCTTTAGAAGTCGTGCCTTATTTTACGCCTTCACGTGCTTAATATTTATTATTAAGTTTTTTAATATTAGGGTCGTTGTCGGTGCTACTTCTCTCTTGTTTTTGACTTACTTTGCTAGCTTCTACATACTTTCCGGGCTCTTTATAGCACTTTCGACTTAGTGTCGGTGACTTTAAAGTAAGGCCTTGCGGATTACTTTTCTTTTTTAGTTCTGAGTTACGCGGTAAGTCTCCCAGTTCTTATCTGTATAAAGTCGGGCGTTACGGCGCTTAAGTCTTCGCGCCTTGGCTTATGTTTTTTTACATTCAGAAGTTCATCTGACTTTCGCTTTTAAGGACTATCTTTTTAAGAGCGTAGCGTGTTTTATAATTAATTATATTGCTTTTATTACTTTTATAATATATTTATTTAAGGCGTGCTTTAACTTAAGACAACGAGTTATAAATAACTCTTGCGCAAGGCTTATTCAAAGCTCCTTTTCATTAATACTAGACTAGTTACGTGTTTCTGCATATTATTTTTGTATTATTCGGAGGTCTAGAATCGTTGTGATTAGAAAGTGGTTTAAATTATAGTTTATCTCGTGGTTTACTCCGCATTTAATAACTCTACCCATTAGATTTTGTGTACCGTAATAGAGGTCGATGTAGCTTTATATATTTTTGTTATTATACATAATTGTATTAGCAGGTAAAAGATTACCTAATTGATATTCTTTTATAATATTAATTAAATTATTTAATTTTAAATTTCTTTCTTATATTATTAAGCCGCCTTAAAGTTCGTAATATAAATTGAAATCCCTTAAGATAATTTGTTCTTCTTAATAGGCGGAAAGTGCCGTTTTAAGATCTGATAAGTAACTCGTCTTATAATCTGACGATCTCGGGAGGTTATATACGTTATATATATAAATTTTTATTATTACCTTTATAATTAAGCTTATTATTATAATTTCAAGTATACTCAAGTCTCGTATATATTATGTAAATCTCTACTTATTTAAGTCTATTCTTTTATTAATAAAGAAGCAGACTCTTGTCGGTGCTTTTTTATTATTATTAAGAAAACAAAAATGAAAATATTATACGGTTGGGTTATAAGTCGTCGAAATAAAAGGGTTTTTTTATAGTTTTTAAAACGCTAGAATATTATACTCCTAAATCTTTAGGTCGCGTAATAATATTACTATAACTACGTCCCTCGACTTTATAACGTTATATTATAAAATCTTTATACTTTTTTTTTTATAATTTATTATTCATTTATATTCTATTAAGAACTAAGTAATAAGTTCGTTGTAATTAATTCTAATGCTTGTCTTAAAAGCACGTGCAGCCTCCGCGGTTTCTAGCTATCTTTAATCATAATTATATCCTTATTCTCATTTTATATACTATCGAGCCCGTTTCTTAAATAAACTCTTTTTAAGACTTTTCCTTTCGTTAAGGACTTGCTCTTAGAGTTTTGTTTGCCTGGTGGTAGTATTAGCGTTAGCGATGATAGCCTTATTATAATAGCACTTAGCCTGCTTTTCTAAGTTTTATTTATTATTACTGCTTCTGCTAGCGTAGCGTTAATAATTGTGCGTTTTATTAATAGCCTCTCCTTTGTTAATAAAATAAAATAATATAATTATCGGGCATTATATGCGGCTTTTACCTTACTTAACTCGATTTTCTGGATAGGACATCGATTATTTCACGCTTTGTATGCTCCCTTACATATAGTATATTTCCTTACGGCGGACTTGTCGACCTTAGTAAGGCAATCTTTCGAGTTATGCGGTTCTGTATAATAGTCACATATTATATTCGCTTTGTATTAGGTTTTTATATGGCCGTATTTTTGATATTTATAGCATTACTTTAATCGATATTATTTATTATATTTCTTATATTAAAAAGCCTCGCCTTACTATATAAGACCTTCGTCGATGATCTTGTTTACGTCTTCCGGGTTAGTGAACTCGACGATAATAGTCGAAGCTGACTTTATATTTGTTGCTCTTAATAATTATTTAATATATTTAATATTTATATTAAGTATAAACGGTTTATTATTATGCAGGAGCTCGGCCTTGATCTCGTCGAACTTCTCTATGTTTATTAAGCTAGTCCTAATGCCGTGCGCAAGAATTCCATAAGTCGGCAGCCGTATACTTATGCCTTTTTTAATCCGATTTATTCAGTCGTTTGCGAATTGTTTTAAGGCCTTTGTATTGTTTCGGTTTGACGTCTTAATGCTAAAGTCTCCGCTTTTTAATTAATTAGTTAATGTTACGCGGATCCGTTTAATATATTTATTCTTGTTTTATTTAATCGCTCGGTTAACGTAGTTTTGTAAGTTTTTTAAGTTTTTAACTCGGAGGCTCTCGATAGTGGATATATTTATAATTTTTACGATAATCTCACGTTACGCTTAAATAAATAATAATATTTTAATAAATATTATAATTAGCTTATTAAGAAGCGCGGTATTGCTACTTAATACCGACGTATATAAAACTTTAAGAGACGGCGTAGACTAAATCGCCTTTATAATATCGTTCGTCGCTTTTATTATATTATTTATTTCTTATAAGAGTTCGGTTATCGTTCTTTTAGTCTCGGCGGCTTTCTTTATTACTTAATTAGTCTTCTGGCTTAGTATAGTAATTTATTAGTGCGTAATAATATTTTATTAAATTCTTATTGCCGTAGATTATACTGTTTCTGTTATTATTTTAAGGTCGCTTTAGATAGTTATAATAAATTATATAACGGCGCTGACGTCTAGGGTATTCTAGAACTTGGTAATAAGAACGCTTATAGCCGCGATTATAGTCTTAATTAGCGGCTTTAGCACCGGCTGATCTTCTACGGAGTCGATATAAATAAGTGCTTTCTTAAGGTAATCGCTGAGATATATAACGTGTTTGCGGATATCGTTTAGCCATATTATTACTTGAGGCCACGGTATCGCTATAGTGCTTATATTATACTAAGTAATGCGCATAAGCTCAGGCTTCTCAACTAATTAAAAGGAGAACTGCTAGATATGGTTTCGCTATTCAATTTTAAAAATTTCGTTCTTACTATTTGTAATGTTTTTATTGGTTGGGCAATCCTGGTCTCTGAGTAAAGTGTATTGTAGTCACGTGCCCACGGGTATACGAAGGCGGGCGGCATCATCATCCAGCCATTTGAAAGCTTGGCGAGGAACACCAAAACTCCTTTGTTTTTAAAGCGTGCATCCGAGGAATGCTAGAATTAAATTAAATTCTCTCTTATAGAAGTTAAACTTTAACATCTGAATATCAAAGATATAAAATAAGCGAACTTGAGGTTGTACAGTCATTTCTAAATAGTTTCACGTTTCCTTAATTGGGAAGTTGGATTTTTGACGCCATATTATTATATCTGCCTTGCCTTGCCTAAACCAAGATTTTGCAGCATTGCCTTGCTTATGCCCATACCAAAGTGCTGCTCTGCCTTGGCTAAATCAGCGTGAGCAAAAATAATCAGGTTAATCGATTAATAATCAGATTAATTGATTAGATTAGATTAGAATTAGATTAATAGAATATTAGCTTGATTAGATTAGAATTAGATTAATTAATTTAAATTAATCTAGATTAATCTTATTAATATATAACTGATAAAAATATTAATTTAATTAATAAAATCCAGTCTATTTACTTAAAATAGATATTGCTATTACTAATCGCTTTATAAATATTATTAATGCATTATATTAATAAATTATTAATCATGTATTATATAAAGAATAAATAACTTAAAGATCGATTTTACTTCGCTTAAATTAGCCGAGTCTTTAAAGCTTTAATTGACTTTATTTTGAGTATATACTAAGCCTTATTCGGACTAGCCATAAGAGTTTAAGCCTAATTAGGATGCGGCTCTTATATTAATCATATTAATCGATTAACGCTTGATTAATTTGATTAGATTAAATTAGAATTAGATTAATCTAAATTTTTCTTGATTAGATTTAGATTAATAGCCATTAATCTAATCTTGTGACAATAGGTGCACTTAAGAGCTTCTCAGCGAGTCAGGGAATCCAGGGGTTCAGAGGTAACCAAGTCATGACGAGTCGGACTAGTACCAGAGGGGTTTCGGAGGAGCTTATATATATGAACTCACACTCCTTCTACTCCCTCTTTTCTTTTTCATTTTTTTATTTCCTTTATATTAGACTTATTAGCTCTCGATAGCCTTAATTAAAGTATTATTATATACTTTTTATATTACTCTTTTAGCTAATATTGTTACATTAAATAAGAAGATTACTTCCGCCGGAGACGGCTTTATAATACCTTATTAAAGATTCAGTTATTAATACTTTAAAGAGTTAAGATTTTAAAGATTTTGTTATACAGAAGTGGAGCAGGCTTTTAGTGGTTCAAGAGCTTTATAATTAACGTAGAGAGCAAGGGTTCAAAAAGATATATTGAAGTAAGCGTTACCTTTTATAAAAGAGGACTGTGACCCAAGTATATATATACGTAAATACTTACGAGAGCATACATATAACTAGTAGACTGCGCTAGGGCGCGACACACCCCTATAGTAAGGCTCTATTATATAAACAAGCCTTACTATTTAAAGGCGCACAAATAATTAAAAGATACAATACAAACTCCTTAAATATATATATTAGTTCTTAATAAAAGCATAGCGCTAAGTAGCAAATTAATGCTCTTAGGATACTATAATAAATGAAAATATTAATACGCGCTTTAAAGATATAATATACAAGGACTTTATATATTAATATGAGTAGTTTACTAAGTAATTAATATTAATAATAAATAAAAATATAAACACGTATTCAAACTATATATAATTAAATAAATAAGATTTAAAGATATAACTAAGCTATAGTAATTAAATAAATAAAATCTTAATCATTATGTTTAACGTATGCAAATCGTAGGTTTTAAAAGTAAAGCTAAAATAAGGTTTAGTTTACAATTAAAATCTTATGCCGTCCTATTTAATTATTGAGTTGTTAAGCTATAATTAGTGAATTTAATCCTTTCAGAGTAATTACTATGTATAACAAAAAGCCGCAATAATATGTGCCAGCCTCTTATTAGCTCATATAATGCGCCGCCTCCCGGGTTAATAGGTTTATTATTAGTCTAAGCGTCCCGTTCCGCAGTAACGCGATTACGATTACCCCTAAGGATATATATATATATTAACCTTTATATTACCATAATTAACCTTTACTTAATATTAACGTATTCTATACTCGCGTACCTGCCTACTTATCTATTTCTTTCTTTTATTTTTTAATTTTTTACCTCTTTTAGTAAATTCTCTTTAATTACTAGCCATGCCTTCTAAAGCTTTTAGAGTAGCGACTGCGCGCATTAACAATCAAATCGCAGTTCGTTAAGTAAGTTTTTTAATTCAATTTCTTGATTTTATTTTTAAATAATCTTAACACTGTTGAACTAATCGCTAATAATTATATTATAAGATTTTAAAAATGAGTTTAATGACTAAGAAGTGTCTAGTAATAAGCTGGCTAATGATTTTATTAATAATCTTCTTCTTACTCGTTTAGTCGTTAAAATAAATCCTAAAAATAATTTATAATATTTTTTTTTACGTAAAGATAAGAATGCGCTTATTAATAACTTTAATAATAAGCTAATTCTCCCTCGATCTTCTCGTGTTAAGCCAAGCTCGCTATTTAAGAAGACTCCCACGCATTCTTTTAATACTTTACTACTACTAGTTATATTAAGCAAAAGCGTTATTATATTAAATAAAAATGGCTTTTAGTACACCCCTTTTACTTCGCGCGTTTCGCGTCTTAATTCGACTCCTTTTCTTGTCCCTTCTCCTACTTTTAAGACTTGCACTCGTTCTTTATTAACTTTAAAGAAGCGTAAATCGTCTTATACTCTATCTAAGCCTCGTTCTCTTATTAAGCGCGCTCGAGGTATATATATATTATTTTAAAGCTTGCTTCTTATTAATAACTTATTTTATTTATACTAATTAAAATCTAAGAAAGGAGTTTATGGATCCTTATCTACTATATATTCACGCTACTATTTATAGCCGTGGTAATTGTAAATATTACTTTACTAATACTTTCGCTGCTAAAAGTTAATATTATAATTATACCTCCGGTTATAAGTGCGATTCTGTTACAGGAAATATACTCAAGTATAGCAAAAGATTAATTGCAACTATGGACTTTAATAATAAAAAGGTATAATAATCATATTATAATTAATTAAATATTTCATTAATTAATTTATAAAACATTAAAAAATATAAAACTACTTTAAAAGCCTTAATAAAAAACTTAACAAGTAATAAAGAGTCTAATAAAAACATAGAGTTAAATCTTTTAATACACTCCTAAAAGCTAAGTCTAAAGCGTAATAAAAAAGATAACTTTAATAATAATACTAATACTAATACGAGATTTTTAATAGAATTTAATAATTTTATATAAGATTTAAAGAAGTTCGCGAAGGTCTTAAAGATAATAGCTACTTATTAATTTAGGCTTAAGTGAATTCTTTTTACGCTTTTAGTGGATTATTTATAAGCTTAGACTGAATTTATACGGACTTTGTCTGGGCTCAGGCCGGATTTAAATAGTCTCTACTTAAGCTTAAGTTAAATTTAAGTAGATTTTGCTTAAGCTTAGGCTAGATTTCGCGTTTACGTTCGGCGTTTTTAAAGCGTAAATACCTAAAATATTAAATTAAAAAAGTTTTATAAATAAAAGATTATATAAAGATATTCTTAATATACTTTTAATAAATATATTTAAAGCTCCTTAACTTAAGATTAATAATTATTAAAGTTTAAAAGTGCTTTAAAAAGCTTGAATTTCTAGTAAAACAAATTCTTTATGAGCTTATTAATAGGCATATTAGCAGTTAAAAAATATATTACTTTAAATAATTTATAAGTATACTCTTACTTAAGTTATATGTTTTAAATATTCATATAGCAAAGCTTAATAGTAATCCTCTTAATGTTATTTATAACTAATTTAATTGTTTATTAATTATTATAAAAAATCTCCTAAGTCTTATCGATATTAAAAGCTAAGTTTTAAAAGAATCGTTAAAAAGCTATAACTTCTTTTTTAATATGCTTTAACGCTAGCAGTTTCGCTTTAATAGTCGACGTAGTGATTGTGGATTGCTTTAATGCTTTTTAAATTATTAGCCCGCCAAATAATAAAATTATATAACTTTAAAATAACTTTTAAGTGTCGATATTATCTACGAAAGATGTATTTAAAATAATATAAAGCGCTTTCTTTTAATTACTTTTATATATAATGCCTAAAAAACACGTATTAAATAAATAATAAATAAGTTAATATATAATTATAAAATGCTCTAGACTAGGATTTATCGCAAACTATAAGAGCTAAGCGATTATAAAGGTTACGTCTAGTTTTATAACGATCGCTATATATAATACCGACCTAATTCTCTTTTAATAAGCTTTAATATATTTCTTTAAAGCTTATCCTTTATACTTAATAAGATCGATTTAAGAGAGTAGTATCGTAAGACACCTCTCATTAACTTACTTAAACTTTTAAGTAATCTTCTTAACGTACTAGCTATAAATTAAAGAGATAGTCTTATACTTTTTATTACGCACTATCTTAATCCCTAGGAATTATTTAATATTTTTAAGATTATACATATTATACGCTTAATTTAGTCGCTTAATAAAATCCTGTCCAAGCTTTAAGTCGTCTTAATAGTAGAGCACTTAAATGTTATTTATATAAAAGAAAATAAAGATTTTATAAATAAGGTCTGTGAATATATATAATTCCTTTAAGTATAAAATCAGCCTTAAATTTATTAACGTTTTATTAATATATTTATATTATAAGTATAAAGAGTTACGTATTCCGTAAAAAGCGCGATCAACTTATAGTATATATTTAGGCTTATTAAAACCTAAAGGGAATCTATAGTATACGGTTTTATTATCTATATTTCAAAGAGCGTTAATAAACACGTTAATTACGTCGAAGCACTTAATTTCTAAGTTAAAATAAGCTGCGAGCGCTATAGCGATTCGGAAGGATTTAATTAAGAGCGTATTAACGTATGTAAAGACAATCGTTAATTTACTTTAAAGATCGCCTTATATAATAATTCGGGATTTATAATTTTAAAATATATTCTTTTAAATTAAGCTTATACTTAAAAACTTATATAAGTAGGACAAGTGTTAATATAATGCTTAAATTAAACAATTCTAAGGTTTAATAACTTTATTTATTTATTATCCTCATCTTTAGGCTCGTATCTTTTTTAAACTACTCTTTTATTAAGTAATTCTTAAAATCACTTTATCGTTTTAGTTTAAGTAAAAAATCTTAAACTTTAATTTTTAAAAGTGAAATCTTTTCTTTTAGTAATTAGCGGCTCGATTACATTACTACTATAATTATATAATATATAATCTTCGTTAAATCTTAAAGATTATTTTGTTTTTTTAATAATATATACTAATTAAGCACAAGCCCTTAAAGCATTTAATTGACTTCGGACCGAAGATTACTATATTAGTCGAGGATTTAATTACTTCTAAGATTAGGCTTACTCCTAAGCTTAAGGTTGCCTTTATCGAGGCGTATTTATTTAAGAATAATTATAAGTATTATAAATATTTTATTATCTTAATTCTTTTATAATCTTTTTCTTTTCCTTTTACTTTTAGCTAGCTTTTTTACTTTTATTAAGCTTTTAATAAGTATACTTAATTCTAATTAAGCTTCTTCTGCTATAATTTAAGAATATATCACTCTCGCCTGTCCTACTTCCGTCGTCCGAACACTTTATATTTTAGTTTAAGGATGCGGTATTAAAATCATTACTAGAGACTCCTCTTATAATTAAGGTCTTAACGGTATTTAAATCTCGATGCGTAATAATTAAGACGGATCCCGCGCTTAATCTTGTAATACATTTGAATCTCGATTAATAAGTTATATACTCTTACGCGAGTCGAATGCCTTTAAATTATATTTTATGCTTAAAGTAGACTCTCGGTCTAACGCATTCTCTTTTAATTCCTTACTTTATTTAAGAGGGCTTTTTAAAGCAAGAATATGTTTTAAAATTAAAAGTCTATTTATTATACTTAAGCTATTAATATATTCTTTTACCCCCGAGTTCTAACTCTTAAAGCTTTTAATTAATCTTTGAATTCGTTTAATATATAATTAAAGTAAGTCTTTACTTAAGAGATTCACATTATTTTCCTCGACAGTTATATTTTTAATAATATTTTTAATAATTTCAGCTTAGTTTACGATAGACTCATCTTCCTCGATGAGATCGCAAATAGATTAGGCTTCTTAAATCGTAATCTTTGCTTTTTCACTTAAGGTAATATAAAAGCTATCTTTATTAAAGCGCATATTACGCGTAATAATTATTCTGTCGAGACGTAGCACTTAAATTTTATAAATATTAAAAGCGTAAAAACCTATAAAAAATCTAATATATATACGCGCAGTTATTTTAAACGCTCTTTTGTTTTATCCTTTAGCTCTCTTTATTATTAATAAATACGCTTTATAACTATATACATAAATCTTATTCTAGTTTAATTTAAAATCTATAATAAGTCTTATAATAAGCGTTAAATTATACTATTAAAAATAGTTCCGAAACCACTTATTATTAACTTTAATAAATAATAGCCAGTCATTTACTCGCCTTAGGCTTCTATTATATAAATAAATCCTTACAAATGCATATTTAATACTTAAATCCACGGAAAGATTAGCTAATAGTCTTATCTTAATGCCTTTATTAATTACTTCTTAACTAACTTGTTCGGCTCCGCCATTTAGCTTATAAATTGCCGTTAGTAAGAGCTCGAGGTCAATTCCGAGCTTATCAGCCTATCTCTTATATTTTATAAATCCTTAAATTATAATAACTGCTTTCTTTTAATTATGCTTAAATTTATATATTAAGAGTTTAAACTACTTTTAAACCTAAGCTTTAAAGCTCTTAATATATTAAAACACTTTATTATACTCCTTTATTTATAATATATAATTAACGAGTAAGCCGCTATACTTATATTTAAGTATAAAAAGCTAAGAATAATTACTCTAGCATTTCAAATAATTAAATAAATCCTAAGTGACTCTTTAAAATAGTCTAAGGGATTTCCTTTTTAATAAACGTTTAAAAATCACTTAAATAATATAAGTTAAAGCATATTACTTATACTTAATCTTCCTTATTACTTTAATAATTTTAATATTTCTCGCCGTATTTATTAATTTCCTTAAAGTATCTAGGCCTAAATAGCTTACTCGTAAATACTAAATACGCTCCGAGTTTATTTTAAAGTACTTATAGTCTTTAAATAATTTATATGACTTATTTACTCTTTTAAAGAGCGTTAAAAATATTACAATTCTTATAGCGTTTAAGAATATATCATAAGTATTTAAAGAGTAGATTAAACGTAGCTTATATTTAAAGAAAACGAGGTTTTATTTACGCTTTAGCTATTATATTATATAGTATTTACTAATTAATAAGCCTTTTTTGTTTTATTTTAAAGTATAGTTTATATTATAAAACCAAAGACTAGTCTTATAAAGACAAGCTTTAAAAATAATATTAATATAAAAGTTTTCTATAACTACGACGTTATAAAGCATAAGATTAAATAATTCTCTATTCGGACCCTTAAGCATTCCTTTCATGACTCGAGTTCCGCGCCTAATAATAAGCAATTAAAAGCTCCTACATTTAATTAAATCCTCAGGAGTAGATTTTATAAAAAATCCTTTTAATAATATTAAACGATTATTAACTAAATTAATCGCTTTATAATTGTTTAATAAAATAGAATCTAATAAAAGATAAGGTAAATTCCAAAGGGAATATATACTCGCAACTAAATACTCGGCTAAATTAAGCAAAAGCATTAGGTACGCGTAAGTCCCGCTTATTCCTCCTTTATCTAATAAGTTTCCGGAAAAAGTAAACTTTCCTTTATTTAATTTATTAAATCCTTACTTATTTAATTTCGCTAAGAAATCTTTTATTAATTAAAGGAAAGGCTTGTTTAAGCTTATTTACTTATAGAGAGCTTTTTATTATAATATAATAAACCGTTGCCGGATTTTATTATAATATTAATTATTTATTTTTAGGTTTAAATAAGCTATTTTATTTTAATATTTAATAAACACTTTTTCATAAACTATTATTTAAAGACAAGTATAGTTTAAGGGAGACTAATAGTGAGTTTTATCCTTTAAGTATAAACATGCCTTCTTTATAGGTTTTCCTTTTATCTTAAATTAGTTTAATCTTTAGCCATGTGAATCAAAAGCTTCTGAGTCGGGTGTCTTATTATTATTAAAGCGTAAACCAAAAGTAAAAAAATAACTATGCCCTAATTTTCTACCGACAAGCTATTAATACTGGCGATTAACTTAATTAAAATAAAACAGCCGTACGAGCTATTTTAAGAAGTATTTAAGAGGTATCCTAAGCTCGTTAACTTCCTTAATCTCAAAAAAGTATTTTTAAGCTTATAAGCTATTAAAGTTACTAATTGTGATTAAGAAAAAGTTAATGCTAAGGGTGCCGAGCACTTCCGGCATATAATATAAGTTCCCTTTACGAATTAACTCTTAATATTATATAATCTAAACCTTCGGGTTTTAGACGTTCTTTATATTTAGAAATTATAAGTAATCTTAGCAGGTTATTATTTAAATTATTATATTCGTTTAGTATAAAACTATTTTAAGCGTGCGAACTAGTGCTTAAATATTGATTCTTTTCTTAACGATAAGCTATATAGCCGCTATACTAAAGAATTAGCGGCCTATAATTTTCTTAATCTATTCGTAAAGCTTAAGATATACCGTAGTTTATAGTTGCTATATTACGCACTTTATAATATACGCTTTAGCTTTAGCCTCGGCTTCTTTTTGACAAGATTTTATAATTATTTTAATAAGCTCGTGCGGTCGAGTGGGAAAAGAGGCAATAAAAGCGTTAAAGTTTATAATTATTTAGTCCGAGGAAGACGTAGCTACTGCGTGACGATCGAGCGCCTATTTCTAGAGTTGTTCGTTATACTCGTTCGTCTTTATTATATAATTTAATTTAGCGAAATTATTCTTTTATTAAGCGATTTACTCGGCGGTCCGTGGATTTTTATTAATAATTTTAATTAATATTTTTATATTAAGAGCATTTAAGTTAACGAAAGGCTAGAGTCTAAGTATTTAAGCGCTAAAAATTAAATAATTTATTTATAACGAGAAGTCTTTAGGCTTTAAGTATATAATGTTTACGTTAAGACCGCTAAGACTGTCGTATAATAACATCTCAATAATTATATTAAGAAGTATATTAAAGTTTAAGCGTAAGAAAAGGAAACGAAGATCGTAGAATTAGAGTTAAATAAGCTTAACTAAAGCTCGAAATTTATATATACTAAAGGTAGCTTATAAAAACAGATATAACTCTTAATTATTATATAAAAGTGGAGTAAGCTTTTAGTAGTTTAAGAGCTCTACGATCAACGTAAAGAGTAAGGGTTTAAAAAGATATATTAAAGTAAGCGTTACCCTTTATAAGAGAGGACTGTGACCCGAGTATATATACACGTAAGTGCTTACGAAAGCATACACATGACCAGTAGACTGCGCTAGGGCGCGACAGATTTCTTAATAATTAAAAACTAAGATTTGATTTAGTACTTCGTAATTAATAACGCTTAAAGTAGTCTTCGCTGACTACGCTTTAAATAACCCCCTTTATATAGAGGCCGCTATAGATAGATTTTAAGAAAGTGTTTTTATTATATTTAAAACTTTATTATTTAAGTACGAAACCCCCCCGAATCTGCCTTAAGTTAAATACTTATTTTTATTAAGACTTATTATATCTTAACTAATTATTAGAGAACTTATTAAATTAAGTCCTTTAGCTATTACGACCTCCTTAAGAGCGACTCTTAATTCAGAAACACTTATTACTTTGCCCCTTAAAACTAGCGTCGTTATTCGAAAGAATAAAAGCAAAGCTCGGGACGACACGAATTATAATAACTTTAACGTTTTAAAAAGACTTTTTCAAGCTGTTAATAATTAAATTAAAGACTAAATAAATAAATAAAAAGAACTCCAATCTAGCCTTATTAAAATTAAAGCTATACTCGTAGCCCTTACTACCCCTCGGCCTAATTTAATATAATCTAACGACAATCTTAAAAAAGACCTTACTCTTTCTAAGCCTTCCGAACCACCTTAGAGTCGCTTATAAACCCCTATTCCTCTACTCCGATTAGTGGAATTCAATAGAGGTTCGCCAGGAGGTTATGCCTCTCCTACTCCCGGAGCTCATTCAGGCTCGTTTTGGCCTCCTAAGATTCAATTAACGAAAAAGATTATCTTATTAAATAATAGCTTAAACCCCTCGTTTAAACAATAGCGTGCTTTAGTTTAAGACCGCTTAAAAGTTAACGCTAATCTTTACTTAACGGAAAGAGCTCGTCGTGCTCTCGTTTAAAAATTAATTACCGGAACGACACAATCTTACTTAAAACCTTAATACCTTTTAAAAACTTATTCCTTTAAGACCGTTAAGAAAATGATTACACTCTTAAAATCTTACTTCTTAACCGGCCATAAAGCGGACGAGTTCCGGTCTACTTTCCACGATTTACATATAAACCCTTATTTTAAGAAGACTTTTACTGAGTTTAAAGTAAGATTTTAAAGCGCTATTATTTAAAGTAGCGTCGTTAAGTCGGAATAGTTTTTTTATATATAGCAAAAGCTCTTTCTTAAGTTATAAGACAAGACTTTTATTATTAAGTTAACTTAAGAGAATAATTATAATAAAATGATTTCTTATTTTGTTTCGCTAAACTTAAAGAACCGCCGGAATCGTATGCTTAATTTAAATTTCATTTTAACTCGTACCCCGAATATGACTCGAAAGCCGTCCGGTTTAGGTTAGATTACCTCTTCCGCTTAAACGCTTATTTAAAGAATTACTTTTGCCTATTAATCTTCTTTTATTTTATTCTAACGCTTTTTTACTTTTTAATAATAGTTTACTCCCTTTTTACTGCGTTAAAGCTTTATATATTTAAAGCCTTAGACTTTTATAAGCGATAATTTAATTAAGTATTATAATTATAATAAATTTAATTATTATAAAAGCGACTGCCCCGAGACTCTTAAGGTTTAGCTTATAAATAAGGGAATTAAAGAAGAAGGCGTAAAATTAAGAAAAGAATAAGAAGAATTATTAAAAGAATAAATAAAAGAAAACGAAAAGGCTTAAGAAAAGACTCCTTTTTAAGTTTATATAAATATAATTTATTAAAGCTTAATTTAAACTCTTTTATAAAAAGAAAGCAATTCTTAGTTTTTTATATTATTAATATAAATAAATATAACGTTACACTTTCCGTTTTAGTAAATATTAAAGCAAACGATTACCTCTTTATAAATCGGACCCTTTCCGTGCGCTTTTCGGAGGCCTTAAGAATAAAGATTTTACTCTTTCCTTATACTGTTTTAATTTATAATTTCCAGAATTCCGTATAAAGCTACGCCTCTTATTATATACGTTTTTACTTAATAATAGACGGCAGACGCGTATATAATTACTCTTTTATTATACTTAACTTAAGAAACTAAGATATAATAATTAACGTTAAATAAATAAAACGCTTTCGCGTCAAACTCGATTTAGTTAATAACCGTTTTATATAACCTTTTGCATACCCACGAACTCCTCGCTAAACGAAAGAGCTAGTTATATTATTCTTTATTAAAGTTAAAATAAAAACTATTAATTATTACTAATTAAATGCTAATCGACGTGACTTAATTATAGACTAAATTAATTAGAGATAATAATATTATTAATTCGTTATTAATTATATATAAGTATTGACGTTATTAAAAAATCTCTTTAAAGAATAAAAGCCAGAAACAGCTCCGAAACCCTTATTATTAAAGCCGGTCGGAAAACTAAAGGCAAGAAAGCCTTGTCTACGATTACGCCGTCGCCCGAAACTTATTACAACTTTATAAAAAACTCCCTTTTTTATTTATAAGATTAACGTAAACGTATTTTATTTTAATATAAAAAGTAAGAATATTAAATTCTTTATAATTAATATTTATAAAATAGACCGAGTCTTATAAGAAAGATATAAAAAAGAGAATCCGAATACCTTTTAAATCGTAGTTAAAAAGCTTCTAAAGTAATATTAATTTCTTAAGAAAGCATTTTTTAAGATAAAGTTAAACGTTTTATTATCTTATTAATATTACGATTATAAAATTTAATTAAAGGCTTTATTACTTAATTCTTATTCTCTTTTATATTATTAATTAATAAAGGAATTAAAAGTATTAAAAGAATACTTTTTAAAGAACTTTAATAAAGGATTTATTAAAACAAGTCAAAGTCCCTTCGCTTTTTTTATCTTTTTTATAAAAAAGAATAATAAAAAGTTGCGTTTTTATATTAATTATTATTATTTAAATACGCTAACGCGGAAGGACTTATACTTTATATCGAGAATCGACGAGCTCCTCTCCCGCGTATTAAAAGCTAAAGTGTTTATTAAACTCGATATTCGGGCCGTATTTAATCGCATTTAAATAGACCTTAAGTCGGAAGAGTATACGACCTTTCGCACTAAGTATGAGATTTATAAATGCAAAGTATTACTCTTTAGACTTTATAACAAACTAAATACGTACTAACGTTATATAAATAACGTATTATTAAATTATTTAAACAACTTTTATATAGCATACCTTAATGATATCCTAATCTATTCGGAATCGATAGAAAAGTATGAAAAACACGTTAAAATAGTTCTAAAACGACTCATAAAAGCTGGCTTATAAGCCGATATTAAGAAGTATGAATTCCACGTTATTTACATTAAATACTTAAGTTATATTATAATTATAAAAGGAATTAAAGCCGACTTAAAGAAGGTAAAGCCGTTACGGAATTAAAAATACCTAAAGACTATTATAATAATAAAGTCTTTTTTAGGCTTTTACAGTTTTTATTAATAATTTATTTATAACTTTAAACTTATTATAAAGCCTCTCTTCACGCTTACCCGACTTACGGTTCCCTAAAATTAAACGGAAAAATATAAAAAGGCCTTTAAAAAGTTACGGAATTAATTATTAATTATATAAAAGATTTACTATTTTAACCCCGACTTATTAACGCGACTAAAAACCGACGCTTTTAATAAAGTAATTATAGGCGTAGTTTCTTAATAATATATTAACGGACTATAATACCCCTTAGGATTCTATTCCTACGTCTTAAATAACTATAAGCTTAATTAAGAAATTCACGACAAAGAACTTTATATAATTATAAGATTATTTTATAAATAGCGTCTTAAACTCATATTCATTTAGACTAGACTCAGAGTATATTTAAACCATCGATTCCTAAAGTATTTTATAATAATAAAAGTCCTTATAAATAAGTAGGCTTAATAAATAGAATTCTTATTTAATTTTAATTTTTAAATTATATATATATTAAATAAATAAAATTAAAAGACTAATATTCTTAGCTAAAAAGAATAAGACTTAAAAGTCTAAGAAAAAGTGAAATTAAACAGCCGATCTAGAGTTTTATTTGCGCTTAGTCGCCTTAATCTTAGAATTAATACGGAGTTAGCGGATGAGTTTATAATTAATATTATTTTTCTTTACTTTTTCTTTTTAAAAACAGAAGACGCTGTTAACGATTTAATTCTAAAGCTATTTAAAACTTCATTTAATTTTATTAAAAAGCTTTATTAAAATAACCGCGAGTCTTTTACAAAAGAACGGAAGTCCTTATTTAAGGATTATATAATAACGGACGGACTCTTATACTTTAAAGGCCGTTTATATATATAAAGGAATACCCTATTATATATTAAACTAATCTAAAAGGCTTATAACTAGCCGTTTACAGCGCATTTAAATAAAAAGAAGACTTACTAACTCCTTACTCTTAAGTATTACTAATTCAAAATGAATTCAGACTATATTTAGTATATAAGAAATTACAGAGCTTATTAATACTTTCACTTTAAATAAACTAAATAATAAAGGTTCCTACACCCTTTACTTATTCCCGCATACCTTATATAATACCTATATATAAATTATAAAGATTTTCTAAAAAATTAATATAGTTTTAACTGAATCTTAATGTTTATTAACCGCCTTAAAAAGGATTCCGTTATAATTCCTTATTACTAAGATATCGACGCTCGTAGTATTACTCAACTATTTATTTAATAAATTTACCGATTTAAATATACTCTGAAGATAATTATATCTAACCGCGGCGCTTAATTTATCTCTTTCTTTTAAAAAGAATTCTATCGTATTATCGGCGTTAAAATTAAGCTTTTTATAACTTATTATAAAAAGACGAATAAACAAACGGAGATTATAAATTATTATATTAATTAAAAGCTCAAATCATTCGTTACTTATTATTAAAATAACTAAAGTGAGTTAATACCTTTAATCGATAAAGCTCAAATATCCCTGCCTCACGAATCCATTAATATAGCTCCGTATTAGCTTAAATTCGACATAAAATCACGTAATAGCTAGGACTAAAAGACGCCTAAAGCTATTACTCTATTAAAAAAGCTTAATTATGTCAACGTAAAAAAGTTAACTTAACGCATAAAATAAGCGTAGAAAATTATTAAAGAAAATATATAAGCCGCTTAAAACCGTATAGCCCGCGCAACGGATTAAAAACGAAGGCCTATTAACTAAAAAGTCGGAAAAGAGGTCTTTTTATTAATTAAAAACCTTAAGAGCTACCGTCCTAATTATAAGCTTATAAATTAATAAAAGGGCCTTTTTAAAATTTTAAAGAAAATAAGCTATTTTTATAAGCTAGAATTACTTATAAGCTCTTATATATATAACGTATTTATATTAAAACTCTTTTTTAAAGACTCGAAAGACCTTTTGCCAAGTCAAGAGACGCTAAAACCTCTTTTAAAGGTTATCGAGGGTTAAGAAGAATAAGAAATCGAGAAAATCTTTAGTATTAGACTATATTATAACGTACTTAAATATTAAGTAAAATAGTTAAGCCATAACCCTAATCCATAATAATATAATGCTTCCGATTTAATAGAATCGCCTTATAAATTAAGAGATTTTTATACGGCGTATTTTAATAAACCGGGAACACCCCGAAACTTATTTAAATAACTTAAGGCTTAGGAATTAGGAAAAGATAATTATAATTACTTAAAAAACAACAAACTATAACTTCCTTTCGAAATAATAAAACGACGACTTTAATTAATAACTATCTACCTTTTAATTTAAAACACTAACAAGGCCTTACGACCGCACCTTAACAAAGACTTAGCCACCGATTTCACTACAGACGGCTACTTTTATATAAAAGTTTAAAGAAAATAATAGCTACAAAAAACCACCGAAACCAATCCGAAACAAGGCCTTTTAATCCTTATTAAAGGAGTCCTCCTCCTCTCCTAATAAAAGCTCGGTTAACTCGCTATCTAACCCTTTATAAAAGAAGCCAAAATTTTTTTTCTTCTTCCTTTTCTTAATAATAATAACAGCCGCCTTACGCTTAACACTACTACGACGTGTGCGGCAACGAGTCACACTTACATTTTCATCCTCATCTTTCTTTCCCTCTTTACTACTAATACTACTATTACGGCGAGCCATTCCAACCACTGAAGTAGCGAAGACCCGCGAGAACTCCAGTAAGGCCTTTAAGTATTAAATACTAATACTATTTATAATAAACTCAACGACTTATAATAACGTTATTTAATTACTTAAATATAATATAACGAAGAGCCCGAGTCTCCTTTAACACCGCAAACCCTAGCTCTTTTATAATCTTAAGCGCCTCCGCGGTCGCTATAAGTAATACCTCGTCAATTAATAAGGCGGCAACTTAAACTTCCGCATTATTAACAATTACTAATAACGCGTCGTACTCCGGGCTTATAAACTACAGAAGCTAAAAAGTCAAAAGTATTAATATTAGACTCGTTTTAAAGGTTTTCCGGACCTTAACTTATAAGGCGGCAAGATCTCTTTTAAGCTATATAATAAGCACATTTCTTCGAGCCACTTTTGTCGAAGTAATAAGAGTAGCCCGACTCCTTCGCCATTCGGCGCACGTAGCGCACGTAATAATTGCGATAGGCCGCCGCTAAAGCTCTTAATAAGGTTAAAAGAGGCACTATTACAATTAAAATTCGGATTTTACTATAAAAGTCACGGGATTTCACTTATTTATTATTATTTATTTATTTTAATTAATTAACTATATGTATTAATAATTACATAACGTAAATCGATAATTTAAGATAACTTACGGAAAAGTATATATTATTAAAAGAAAAAGAATTAACTCCTTAAAAAGTTTAACGTATATATACGTTAATACAAGCAAACAAATCGATAGCGCTAAAGCAATATAATATAATAGGTAATAAACCAAATTCGAACGCCTATTTTATTAATTAAATAAATAAAAGCTCGCCCTCTTATAATATATTATTTACTATTATATAAGACCTCGCTTACGCTCGCGTAACCTCGCTTAACCTCAGATAAGAGCTCTTAACACCGCAATAATACCAAACTACAACTAATTAAAAATTAAAGATAATTTCTCTTTTAAAAAGGGAGTAATATAATAATAAGTGCACTTAAGAGCTTCTCAACGAGTCAAGGAATCCAAGAGTTTAAAGGTAATTAAGTCATAACGAGTCGGACTAATACCGGAGGGGTTTCGAAAGAGCTTATATATATAAACTCACACTCCCTCCACTCCCTCTTTCTTTCTTCATCTTCTTATTTCCTTCGTATTAGACCTATTAACTCTTAATAGCCTCAGCTAAAGTACTACTATATACCTCTTACACCGCTCTCTTGGCTAGTGTCGTTACAAATCTAATCTAATCATTTTTTACACTGGGCTAAATGAAGGGGAGGCAGAGGAAAGGTTGGGCAATTGAATACACTGGAAATAAGTAGTTAATTATATAAACAGCTCGTAACGTCAATTACTTCCTAATCAATGCATGGGATTCATCTAGACAACGGGCCTTTATCGCAAAACACTCCTTACAAATATCAAAATCTCCACTATTACAAACCTCGCAATGGTAATAAGTGTCTTGGTTAAATATACCTAAAACACAGACGTCACACCATCTCGAGGAATTATCGCTTGGCACTGAAATCGTGGCCGTAAACAAGTCGTCTTCTTGAACAATTATGCCTTCTTTTGTATACTTTTAAAGGAGGAGATCGGCGATTTCGGGATACCCGGTCCTTCTTGCCCACCATAAAGGTGTTCGACCGAAATTGTCCTTGGAATTCAAGGCAGGATTTTCGGTTAAGAGAATTACAACTATGTCTTTCTGTCTCATCCTTACTGTAATTAATAATGGTGTCGAGTCGTAGTAGTCCCTGGAATCAACGTCAACTCGGTTTGCGGCGATTAAGAGCTCAACGATGGCTTTATTTCCATTTTTAGCTGCGTATAACAACGCCGGCCGACCACTGTTATCTTTTAAGTCGACGTCGACCTTTTCTATCGCGAGCAATAGCTGGACGACACCCTCATGCCCCTTATCAGCAGCCTACGACAGCGGCGTCTGTCCGTACTTATTGTCCTTTAAGTCGACATCGACCTTCTCTGTCGCGAGTAGCAGTTAAACGACACCCTCGTGCCCGTTCTTAGCAGCCTATAATAGCGGCGTCTGTCCGTACTTATTGTCCTTTAAGTTGACGTCGACTTTCTCTGTCACAAATAACAACTGGACGACAGCCTCGTGCCTCTTATTAACAGTTTACGATAGCGACGTTTAGCCGTAGTTATTTTTCAAGTCGATATTAACCTTTTTTATTGCGAATAATAGCTGGACAATACCTTTATACCCGTTATTAATAGCCTACGACAGCGGCGTCTAGCTATAGCTATCCTTTAAGTCGACATTAACCTTTTCTATTATAAGTAATAGCCGGATAATACCCTCGTGCCCCTTCTTAATAGCTTACGACAGCGGCGTCCGGCCGTATTTACTCTGCGAATCGATATCGACTTTCTCTGTCACGAGCAGCAACTGGACGACAGCCTTATGCCCCTTATTAGCAGCCTACGACAGCGGCGTATAGCCGTACTTATTGTCCTTCGAGTCGACATCGACCTTCTCTGTCGCCAGTAACAGCTGGACAACACCCTCGTGCCCGTTCTCAGCAGCTAACCACAGCGGCGTCTGGCCGTATATGTCGTTCGAGTCGATATTAACCTTCTCTATCGCGAGCAGCAGTTAGACAATGCCCTCGTGCCCCTTCTTAGCAGCCCGCGATAGCGGCGTCTGCCGGTAGCTCTAGTCCTTTGAGTCGACATCGACCTTCTCGGTCGCGAGCAGCAGCTTGACGATACCGTCGTAGCCGTTCCGAGTAGCCAACTACAGCGGCGTATAGCCGTATATGTCGTTCGAGTCGACATCGACCTTCTCTATCGCGAATAGCAGCCGGATAATACCCTCGTGCCCGTTATTAATAGCTTACGACAGCGGCGTCTAGCCGTAATTATCCTTCGAGTCGACATCAACCTTCTCTATCGCGAGTAATAGCTAGACAATACTTTCGTACCCCTTCTTAATAGCCCACGACAGCGGCGTCCGGCCGTATTTATTCTACGAGTTAACGTCGACCTTTTTTATCGCAAACAGTAGCTGGACGACAGCCTCGTGCCCTTTCTCAATAACCTACGACAGCGGCGTCTGGCCGTATTCGTCCTTCGAGTCGACATCGACCTTCTTTATCGCGAGCAGCAGCTGGACGATAGCCTTGAACCCAAAGTACGCTATTAAATGTAGTCCTGTCATATCCCTCGGGAATCTTTGGCTATATCTCGTGTCGGATTTCTTAGCTAGTAGTGCTTGGCTCGATGCCTCGACTTAGGCTTGTTTCTGGAGAAATTCTATAAAACCTCAACAGGAAGTCGAAGACTCCCGAGCATAATAACCTTAATTATGTGTTACGTAGTCGTATAACTTATTTAATTAAAGCCGTTGTTCAAATTCCTTGTCACTCTGACAAAAGCCGCTCTTAAAGGTGTCAAAAGAGAGATATATAACGCATGCTATCGTAATCTCACTCTCCGCTTTTGGAAACCATCGCCTTTGCGTTCGCTCGAAGTACTCCTGCGTTGTATAATAAACTAACCGGATAATCCCGCTTTCTACATCGACTGTAATTAAGCCAGCACATATAAAGACTATGTCTTCGACCTCTGGAAGGTTTTCTTTGTCTAGTTGAGACTCACCGATCTCTATAGCAAGCGCATACTGAAGTTCTGAAGTGGCCAGCGGTCTCTTTGCGCAGGTGATCCATGAGAGGGCCTGCTGGGCAAGCTCTTCCTGGTCTTTGATCTGGCCATTGATCCGTTCCATGGCATCCTCATATGCGTGGTCATATGCTTCAGATCCTCTGACCAAATTCTTTAAAGCTATTTGGACTGCTTTTGGCGATCTCTTCCCAATTAGGGATTCAAGATAGAGCTGTGCAAGTAGAAACCTAGTAGAGTTAGTTTGGTTCAATTAGTACTTGAAATAAATCACATACATCCCATCTACAGCCTTGATAATGCCCACCTTGATTTCCTCTTGCAATTCAGGACTCCGAGCCACAAATCCTAGAAGCCGGAATATATGACCACTCAGGTATTTTTGCACATCTTCTTCGCTAGCACGGATCTCTAGCATTTGACTCCCTTTAAACTCCTCTTCGATGCTTGATATCGGCCGTAAAGTGGCAAAGATGTTGGCCCCGCACTTTGCTTGAAGGTTAAAGAGGCCTGCTAGAAATCTTTTTCGACAGCCTTCGGAAAGTTGACATTCATCTAGCGCATCGACGACAATAAAGATTCGAGAATATAGTGCAGTAACGACCTGAAAAGATGTAGAAATATCATTAAGGGATGGCCGTGTCTGTTTCGTCTTGTGTCGATCATAAAGCTCTTTCACAGTAAATGGCAGAGACGGCTGGCTCTCAGCTAGCTGTTTAAGCAAGCTCGTGAGCAAGTCGTCAATCTTCTGCTCGTCTTAATGCCGGAAATTACAGTAAATATAGGCAATGCCAACACCCGGTCCCGTGGAAAATCGCGAGCTAAGCTCTTCTACTACAATCGATGTGAGAATTGTCTTCCCTACCCCGGGAATTCCTAAACAGAATAACGTCTGTTAGTCGGAGTTTAGCCACCTCTGGAACTCTTTCGATTCTAGGAGCCATTAGCCAGTCCCTAGCTGTCGGCGATTAATGAAATCGCTCTACTAAAGACCGTAGCTAACTAATGTGAGCTAATCAAGGACTTTCATATCTTTATTATTATTTAACTTATATCTCATCGTTTTAACATATGCTTTAGTTTTAGATATAGTGCGAAGAACTAATATAATATTAGTAGTTATAAGACTTGCAGACGCTATAAAAGAACTAACTATACGAAAGAGTCTCTTTAATCTTCTTCTCAGCTTCGATTTTATTAAGAGGAATCCGACAGAAAAGATCCTTCGCATATGCTGCCGCCACTATTATTGCATACCCTTGCCACTCCTTGTTCTTGTGTGAGTCTAAGTAATCGTATATGCCACGAATCACTAGACACGGGAAGTAGTTTATTAACCCGACTGCTTTTATCTTAAAACACAAAACGTCCTTCTCCGCCGTAAGTTTGTCCCGAACCGTAGCGTCCTTCATTAACTGGTTTACAGACGCAATTAAGCCGTAATAAACTTCTGAGTTATCCTTATCTTCGCTCCGTTTAAGTTGTAGAACTAACTTTAATAGATTATTACTATAAACTATCTTATAGCTTGTTGCGTCGTTCGCCGGGTGAGTGATTTCTGATCGATATAGCCTTTCGTTGCTCGGGGCTGGCCGCTTATACTTCTTACGTAGCTTTGGGTTCTCTTAAATAGCATGGCTAATAGCCGTTTCGAGCTGATGCCCTTTTAACTCGTACTGTGCCTTGAGTCCGTTCATTGCAGTTCGCAAGATCGCTGGTAGCTAATTCAAGAACCCCGTGGTTTAAAATCTCTGACCTTATATCGTCTTGCCGAAGTCATATTAAAATACGCCACCCTTCCTATCGCGCGGGGCGCTCACCATAATATTATTAAAATAAATGTCGTGCGTTAGGCTTAACGTACCGCCGCTAATACCAACTATTAGACTAATCTTAATATTCGGGAAGCTATGTAGTATGTCTCTTGCCACTATCGCCGCAGAAGTTGTGCCGTACTCCCCGTCAAGTAAGACGGCAATAACGACGTTGTGTCTCCCAACTTTGCTAAGTATATAATCGTTATTGTCATTCGGGGACACATATTCGGGTCCATCGTGGTTTTCGTTGAGGAAAGCTTACGCAGCAATATACTCCGTGCTTATGGCATATATCCAGCCGACGGTGTAGTCTTTAGGGTTCGACATGCTCGCTCGCGGGAGGATATGATAAAAGGTTGGTCGGACGTGAGGGCTATTCAGCTTAGAGCAAGTGGGTATTAGTTAGGTTCGTTTGATCGAAGGAGGGGCTTCCGCTATAGATTCGATTGGCAGAGCTTCCTAGAAATAAAAGCAACTGCCTAATGTCACTAATCCTCGCAAAGGAAAAGTAAAGGATTGCGAAAATGTAAGAAAAAGAAGGGAGAATAGACTGAGATAGATAGTAAATGTCGCGGAATCAGCCTCACGGGGCTGAATCTTGCGGGGTTGGTATGCACAGCTGCGGCTGCGCCAGCAATGGCCACGTCGCCTCCCATGAATGGCTTGCGGCCACATACAATAGAAAGATATCGGATCTTCACCTTGAAGATTTTTCAAGAAGAGCATTAATAAAAGCCATATTAGATCAGGGTTTCGGTGCAAGAGTGTCAGATAGCCTTCAATATAGGAATACGGCGATCTTCTAGTGGGACGAAGATGATCGGCGCAAGGGTATTTCCGCGCGTCCGATTGAGTTGCAGCGATGACGCTAGCGGCAAGGCCGAATCCGTCCATGTTTCGTCCACGCTAGCCAGCTATAGTCGTGATGTCAAAGGACGTTAAAAGGAATAATAATAATAATAATAATAATAATAATAATAATAATAATAATAATAATAATAATAATAATAATAATAATAATAATAATAATAATAATAATAATTTATAGCAGCTTATACTGTCATATGATCTCAAGGCAAAAGACAGGGTCTAGTACTTAAGGGCATTGTTGACAGATAGAATCTGCTCTTGTTACTATCTCTAGCATTTATAGTTTATGTCAAGAAAACAATAGCGTCTTTCGGCTTGCAGCCCTCCAGGCTGACTCAGGAATGTGTGCAATGCCCCTTCTTCTCGCGACGAACACTGCCTTCTCGTCATAAACTACTCTGCTGTCAACATCTATCAATAAATCCTTATGGCCATGAGTTCTGCCTTTGGGCAAGTTGATCCTCTCCCGTAACGGATCCACATAACTGGTTTCCTCGCTACGAAACGCACGCCGCGCTCCCGGGGTTTTCATGACCGTCCGTAACACATCCTCAGTGTAAGGATTCTCTGCAACTTTATGGAACAACAGGGGCTCTATATCAACCAGAAGGATATGGCACTCGTCCTCGTAGCTATGCCGATCACGCCACTCATCTCTCCAGGAAGAGCTTGTTTGTTGAAGAGCGCCGAGCTGGATGAAGGCAGCCGAAAAGGTTGTTCTTGGCTCGAAATCCCCTCCCTCATAGCCGCCTGTTGCGAAACACTCCATTTACGTGTCGAGATTGGCTCTGATACTTCCTCGTCTTGGGCATTTAGCTGGCTTATGACCAAGTCTCCTAGTCTGATGTCTTGACTCATGAAGCCAGTAGCAAAAGTAGTTACCAGGAGGGATTTTACTGCCATTGGACTTGTGACTATGTGTCACGGAACAAGTGCGAGTACGTGGACAATTGCGACTTGGTTGAATTGATTGATTACAAAGACAGAAGAGATTCTTAAGGAAATCTGTCTTTTATGTTCGTTTACGAGTTAGCTCGTGTGGCTGATACAAAGTTGTGAATAGCTTCATAAAAGTATGAAAGTCACCTGATTCGAGCCCTTGACACTATGCTTTGAACCGCGTTGGCGTAGCCGGAATTTAGCGAATGTTGAAGAAAGCTGATGGCTACATTGACAGTTCCTATGCGCCCCGAGCACACCAGATTATTGGCTACCTTTGCTAATGTTTCTGTGTACTCTTCGTCCAAGGTGGCCTTGGCAATGGCGAACATTAAAGGGGTTGTGCATATCCAACCCACTGAGGATTGGCTATCGGCGGTGATATATACATTTTGCATCATGGGCTGTCGAGTTTGGTTGTATTTGGATGGTTTAAAGGCCCAGCGAGATGTGTCAAGTGGGGATTTGGAACAGGAAGATCGAGTAACGGAGTGAACTTAAAATATTACCTCACGTGCGACTTTTCGGGTGTTCACACTATTGCAACTTCAGGCCTGGAATCTAAGGCTCAAACTGTACCAGCCCACTTTTCTTGTAATAGGCAGCCTGAATTGCCCGTTGATTTACTCTTACATAGCAAACAGTACGATATGATTTCCTCTTATATTGTACCGTGGTGTGATCCCACCCTACCGTTGATTTGATTTGATTTATTCACCATCACCAGCACCACTCGTACTCGTAGATTTTAAGCGAAGCAAGATTGCAAAAGTCAGTTGCATACACTAGCACCATTCTGGCTAGCTGCTTTTATCCCTGCGTTGATCGTGCACGGTCCATGAGCGATGCCCTGACCTCACCCAACGACAATAAATTACCATCAATAACTCTACGACATTGAGAACGAAAGCACGTCAGTAAGAGCGATAACATGGCCGCTGCGAGGATTTTCTCGCATGATGACTACACAGTCGGGTGGATCTGCGCCCTCCCTCTCGAGCTGGCTGCAGCCATGGCTATGTTAGACGATATTCACCCCGACTTACCAGTCCGTCCGAACGATCGTAACATTTATACACTGGGGAGGATCGGTGCCCACAATGTTGTTGTTACCTGTTGCCCAGGAGTTTACGGTACGATTTCTGCAGCAACTGCAGCAACTCAGATGTATTGTAGCTTCAAATCAATACGGTACGGCTTGATGGTGGGCATCGGAGCGGGGGTGCCGAGCATGGAAGCTGATATTCGGCTGGGCGATATCGTGGTCAGTAAACCAACAAAAAACTCTGGGGGGGTGGTACAGTATGATTTTGGTAAAATAATTACAGCGGGTCATTTCGAACGTACCGGTATGTTAAATAGGCCGCCTCAAATGCTCTTGAGAGCAATTGAGAAACTGCAGACGGCGCATTTGCGAAATGGTACCCGCATGCCAACCTACCTCTCAGAGATGGTGGCCAAATATCCCCGAATGTCCAACTTTATATATCCTAGTCAACAGCAAGATCGGCTCTTCCAAGCAGCGTATGATCACGTAGGATCGAATGTTACATGCGACGATTGCGATGACAGTAGGCTAGTGGACCGACCTACCCGAGATACAAACGACCCAACAATCCACTATGGTCTAATCGGATCTGGTAACCGGGTGATAAAGAACAGTAGCAGTAGAGACCAATTGGCTAGGGAGCTTGGTGTTCTGTGTTTGGAGATGGAGGTGGCCGGTTTAATGGACTTCTTTCCATGTCTAGTGATTCGAGGCATTGGCGACTATGCAGATTCGCATAAGAACAAGACGTGGCAGCGGTACGCAGCAGCAACAGCAGCGGCGTACGCTAAAGAAATCATTTCTGTGATTCCTACAAACCAGGTCGCCAAAGTGCCAACAATCGCTACATGGTAACTGGCAGTATTCGAATTCTGGGCGACATATCACTGCAACACCAGGCTCAACAAGCCACAACGCCTCCCCTTTGCTCATAGCATCCAGCTAAGCCGAATTCAGGAGAATCCCACAGATGCGCCAGTCAGAAAAAAATTCTCCACGGCATTTTCCACTGCGGAAGGAATTTCTCTACCGCAGCATCCTTTGAGCGGGCTGCAAACACCAGCTTTCCTCTCCAAGATTCCTCATAAACGGATTTCATTTCAATCGCTCCACCAGCCTCAGAAAACCCATACAATAGCCATCCAACCGAGAAAAGCCCCTCTGAATACTGCTAGAGGAGGTGGAAGCAGAGGGGCTTGCAGAGGTGATTCAGGTTCTCAGCCCCTTGTTGGTCGCTGAGCCTAAAGGTAACTGGTTGCCTCATGAATGCCCGTTTTGGAAACCTTGAGGAACAGGTTGCTAACGGAACACATCTCCAACAGCGTCTTCTCCCTATCCCTTGAGCGAAGCACAGTCTGAGGGCCATCTCAGGCATTCAGCAACTCCGATTAGTGCTCCATTACTTCCGTCCCAGCATCTGCACCATTCTCGCCTTAAAGGTAGCCTCAGCAAACTACGCCTGGGAATCGCTTGAACCCACGCTTGTTACCATTTCGAAATTTGGGTATTGAAAAGGGCACAGCTCAAGTCACCAAGATGGAGGTTCCCGTTGATTCTGGCGTGAGCAGCCCAACTGTGACGCTGTCAGCCATCACAGTGTTCCACAAGCGCCTTCGCCAGACAGAACCAGTATACTTCAAGCTTATGGAATTGAAGGAAAAGGTGTGTTATGTCCAGGAGAGTCGATACTAGTATAGGATGCTGATAAGTTAAGAAGGGGTGGAAAAACACCAAGGGAGACGAACATTTTAAGCACCAGAGACAGAGAGCCGACAGTGCCACGGGAAAAGCTGTGGTCAGATTCTACCAAATGATGCAAGAGATTGGGGATGAGATGCAAACAAAAACTGGCGCTTTCTCCCAAGTCAATCGGCCCGAAGATGGTTTTAGAATCCTCGACCTTTGCATGGCTCCTGGTGGCTATACATCCAGTGCCAGGCCATCCAATAAGTCAGTAAGTCAGTCATCAGTTGACGGCCAATTCGCAACTGATTGACTTACTAGATTTGCCAAACTAACTGACTTTAACTAATCAACTTATCAATTAACTAGTAAGTCAAGCTAAAAATAGAAAGCCAAACTATGTGTAATTCTAAAGCCTTAAATATCCAAAAGTACAGCATTTTTCCACCACATGATTTCAATAACTCCTCTTCTTTGCCAATTAAAAAGACAGCACTAGTGCCACAGTATCTCTCCACTTAATTTAGAGCTCTCCGGAGTAGTTAACTTCGCACAGGAGGAAAACACTCGTTCGCATTCTGAGCTTATAGTAGGAATAGCTAGAAAGTCAAACGCCATAGCAATAAGCTATGGCCATTCCTCCTCTTTATCTCTTTAATACGCTAATAAAGCTTTTATAGTAACTGACTCGTCGAGATATTACTGGAGGTAGTCTCTCCGACTTGAACGTTGCTAAGCTCTAGTCAAAGTTAGCGCTATTTCGTCGAGTATATTAGCTATCCAATCTCTCTCTTTAAACGAAGGCTCCGGAGTATGCTCCTCCACTCGTATAACCATTTATTTCTTGTATTAGTCCTCCCAAAGCTTCTTCAACTTCGTACGGCCAGCGGTCACAAATCGAGCTTCGCTACCCGTCTAATGCTCTTCAAAAAACGACTATTTCCAGCGCGGATGGAGCACCAAAGCGGCCATCCAGGTAATAAAGGCGTCGGTCTTTTTATAGTATTCTTAGGTCTTATTCCAGGCCAAAGTAATTAATTGTTATATACTTAGATGGTCGTTAAATTGGCCCTCTTTGGCTTGCTTTTCTAGCTTCTCAAAGTGAGCGAATAAATACTCAAACACTAGTAAAAGCTCTTATAGCGCGCCATACGATGGCTTCCCGGCACCTTCGTTCAGCTTTATATTTCCCTCGAGAGACTTCGTAGCTCTAAAAAGAGGCTTTAGTTGGTTTGCAATGAGCTCCAAGGCTTTTTATTCCGTGTCGCTGAGGTAGTCTTCGTCGTAGGTCTTCACATCAATAATATGCTCCGACAACCTCAACTTTACCGCATATACGTCGAGTGACTCTCTCAAAAGCAAGGCGCGCGTAATCATTATATATAAGGCGTTCTAACGTATTCCTCCGTCTAAAATCAGCTTTAAACTACGACTAGCAGCCTTGCCTTTGTTATAATTAGTTTGGAGGTCGAGAAAGAGTTTGTCGCGTTTCTTAAAGGCTATAACATACGCTACTAAGTTGTGTAACTTTTTAAGCTCTCTACGTTGCCTTTAAAGCTAACGACGTATTAAAGCACCTGCTTTTTTATAGTCCTCCTTAAAGCTCGTCGCATCTTGCCCAAAAAAGTATGATTCCGCTACTAAGTTAAGGATATATCTTATATAACGTAATCTTTTGTGTTTCGGGTCGAATTTAAGTGTTTTAGCAAGCTCTACAAGTATAGTATTATTATTAAAAGCATTGTCAAGAATAAAGTAGCTTAGGTTGTCAGAAGTAATACTAAAGCGCGTAAGAAGAGGGAGTAAAACCGCAGTTTAGTCTTTTAAAGGTCAGTTAAAAAGTAAGGAAAGCAAAAGTAAAGAGTATATATACTAACACCGGATTTCCTATGGTTTAAAAGAGATAGCAAGCCAATTAAGCGCGTAACGTTCTTATAATTAGTATTAATAAAATATACAATAATACTAAGAATACTAATCTTTTCCCGCTTTGAACTTCAGCCGTCAAACGATACTATAATACGTGATCTAGCACAGCGAATCTCTTTAATTATCTCCGGTTCAAAGTATGTAAATATATCGTAGATCTACGTTGCTATTATAAAAGGAGAATCTAGAAATGCTTTTTGAGCGTCTGCATTCGCAATCTTAAAGCAACGCTTTAAATAAATAGAATAAGCTTTGCGGTGTTTAACGTCCTTTAACACAATTCATTTAAGAAAGGCGTTCTTAAACTCTTGTTGACAAAAAGGTATTATGTATTCGTAGCTCTCATCGACGACTCCAGACGGCTGTGCTTTAGTTTCTCCTATTAAGGCTTTTTTCCACCGATTACCTCCTTCATTAAGTAAGTGTATATCCCGTAAGTGCTTCCTTGCGTTCTCGAGAGTATTCGCGTTAAATATATGCTTTGCACCCTTAGTAAACTTCTGATTATAATGACTTATTCAAAAGAAGTCAGTTGAGAGCTAGAAATTAAAGGATATAATATATAAAGCTTACATGCCTATATCGTAAGCTTGCTTTGCTTAAAGTTGTCAATTAACGTATATCCTAATAACTAGAGCTAACTCGTCTTTGCCTTCTTGCCTACAGGAGCTACTATATAGTGTTTAGGTAAACTCGGCGTGTGGACACTTCTATCGTCAAACAACGGCTGTCCATTTGCGTATAGGAAGTAACTTAGAAGTTTATTTAAAGGCTCAGGCTCGTGAGGGTTATAGAAATCGTTGTATTTAGGTATAAGTCGAGAGCAGCGATCGTGAGGGACAAAAAACCGTAGAGCTGGACGAATTCTGCATTAATAACCCGAAAGCATCACTCACACCACTTATAGATGCTTTAGTATTCGTCGAATGAGCGATAGACAAGTTGCTATTAATAGAATTAGGGGTAGTGGCGCGCGACATAATGATTTTGATGATTATTTTGACTTTCGATGACTTCAGGATGTAGACTAAAGAAATTTCCTGGATCCGATAATGGCTTGGCGTTAATTCTAACCAATCACAGGCCTTAGAGTAGTGTTTTTTCGCTCCAAGGCATTAGCGAAACGTCAAAAGTTCACTATTTTAGTATATTAACTCACCCTATTATCGTCAAATATTAATGACTTAACTGATTAGTTAACTAATAAGTTAACAGGTCACTGACTGACTTAAATTATATACGATTTCAACTGACTGACTTACAAAAATACTGCAACTGACTTATTAGCTTATATTTCAACTGACTTATTGGATGGCCTGGGATAGAGCATGTTGCATTGGTTACTGTCCTATGGGGGCAGAGCCCTGACTATATACTGCCTGGGAGAGTGCACGGTTGATATTTCAACAGAGATTCCATCATGACGATTGTCATGTACAATACTGTCAATACCCTCCTAAATCATAAGCCCGTGGGTAACGGAGCGAGCGAGTTGAACGCCCTATACTGCTCCAAACATATATCCAACTGATTCACCACCTGAACCACAACTGCACTTTGCAACTCGGTATTATCCAACTTGGTAGCAACCCCAAAATTACAAATCAAACATTTCTCCACGAGCCTCCCATATGTTGGGTTCATCTCCTCATGTACCGATTCACCTAATCGTCTTGCGGTAAGAAATTCTGCCACTGGGCCATTTGTCCCGACCTGAAGACCGCTGCTCTGTCTCAGTTTTTCGAACGGTGCGTTATAACCTAGCTCTATGAGAACGACCCCAAGATTGAACAGTGTCTCGTTCGCAGCCAAACTTGAAGCACTGATATATGGGTGTTCGATTTGTCGGGGCGTCGTTGAAGGATTAGAGAGCTTAGCGTTAAAGCAAGGTGAATCAGGTAATTTTTCAGGATCAGTTAACGCCTCGTGACCAATAAATCGTACGTCATTGCTTCCCCAAGATTCAGGTAGCCATTTCGTGCCATGGAATCGAAGTACTGCTAGGGCGAGGAGTCTTGCTAGACGTAGTTTCCCAACCCAATCTCCTTTCTTATCTGCGGCGCCTAAATGGAGTATTTGTTTCAATGACACCGACTTAGAGTCATCCGCTAGCGGTTGAGGTGGCGAGTTCCGGTACACGAAATGTTTGAACGTTTTTGTCTTCTCCAAGAAGCCCATACACGGTTCTAGAGCAGCTTGATTTTGCGCTTGTCGGAAGTATCGACAAAGTCTTCCCATTGCGCAAAGATCTATTTGTGCGCCCACTGGCAATTGAGATATGCTCGACGAACTCATCTTTGTCGATGCAGTCATCACCGAAGAGAGAGCAAATCGCACTCTGCCAAGGGAACCTATCTTCTGAAGAGTGGATTTTAGTGCCGCGGCCTGTTTTTCCGGAGGCGGCTCTCGAGATCCATCACTTGGAGCTGATTCAATTGCGAGCCAGAGAGGTGTACACCGTAGAGACGGTTGAATACAAGTAACTGCCAGATTAAATCTCACTTTCGACGCAGAATGTTGACAATTCTCTTCGACTTTTAGAGACATGCTAGCTACATGCTCTACTCCGTCCTCGCATGCCCATCCACTGGCCAAAATCTCATATAGCCGACTCGACGCTTGTTGGGTGATTTGAAGATGTGATATGGCCGTAGTCGTCACTGGCTGTGGCGGCTGAATAGAATTGGAGTTTAACTTTCGTATTTGATTGGAAAGCCTTCGAAGATCTTTGTTATAGTCTCTCAATTCGTTGACGATATCTGTTAATCGATTCTTGGAGAAGCTGATCTTGACCTTCTGTCTGAAGAGGGAGAAGGTACTTTTGCCTTTGGATTTCTGCAGCTTAGTTAGTAGATAGGCTCAACACGCACGTTTACTTCGAGGGTTTAAGAAAGTGCATAAAATAGACGCATTCGGAGCGTTCTTCCTGGTATACCAATTTGGCAGAGCATGTGGAACATGACTCAATGGATCGACTGCAGAAGATGTCTTTGCTAACCTTCTTTTCGATGAGGCCCCCAAAGCCCTTCGTCTCTTCCGTAACTTCATCCAGTGTGTCCTTAATCAGCTTCAATGTCAAGACGCAAGTGCCATATGAGGATCCCAGGAGCTCTTGCAGACGTTTTGACAATTGCTCATCGTTCCTCGCGGGATGGTCGGGATCTCGAAGTATATCCGGCAAGTTCTGCCCAACAGCCTGCAGAAGGAGCTGGCACTCGTTATGGAAGATCGCACGCTGTGTCTCGAGCTTGGCTGTGAATCGCAGGACCTCCTTGGCATGTCGTCGGTAAGTGACAAAAGGTTGGAAGGTAACTTCATAGTTCTCGACGGCAGAAATGAGGAGAGGAATGACCCCTAGAACGAGGCCTACGATTGTGGCAGGGTCCATTGATATACAGTAGCCGCTACATCATATGTTAGAGTCGCAGGCTCGTGCCTAGGGGGAATGGAGAGCGTACCGTCGTCGAGGCCAGCGCTTGTGAGAGCACGCAGCCTTGTCCCACTGCTTACGTATAAAACGGGGCTAACGAGCCAGCAACATGCCATCAATGGCTGCATGGCATTGCACATGAATATAATGTGCTGGAGGAGTACGAGACATCGGTTGCAATTCTCGAGAAAGAGGTTCTCTTGGAGAGCATGAGGATTGAAGTGAGGCTGAAGGCCCGCTTTTTCAGTGGTTCGCCATGTCCTTAGTCAGCAGAACGACAATCTCAGCTTCACTCCCATCTTTACACCTGGAACATGCTCAAAAGCCTCGAGACCTCGACATCCTCAGCATGAACCGTGCCCCAGACGAACTAGCCCTTGAGGAGGTGCCACACACGTTACTCACAGACGCTCTCTGCTAGCTTTCTACGAAAGTCTTGCCACTGCCTTCTCTAGCCTGGGAGACCCTCGACAAATGTCTACGTCGATCTGAAAGCCATGTCTACTCAACGCCTTAGTGGAAGAAAGCACGCGCTCTACTAATCTGCCCCCAGTCTTTGAAACCCCCCCCCCCCCCCCCACCTGATAGGATGATGGACCACGACGTGGACGTCGCTCTTTGGCGGCGAGGAATCTTGCTTGAAGAAGGACACCAGGAGGCTGGACCTGCCTGCTACCTCTTTGAAGCTTCCATCTTAACTTTCTCCGCACTTTTGCAAGTTCTTGCTGCTGATTCAGTTCATTATGATTCAGAATCATACGGACGGCTCAGAGAGGAGTTCCGGAAGTTCTACATGTGGAACGAAGGCTTTTCGACGCGCACAGGTGACCTAGATCACGTTTTAGCCTGCTCTAAAAATCTTAAGGGAACAGTATTAGGCCTGATGGTTCAATGGGTTAGAACTGTCTCCCAAGGTATGTCAATATTTCGTTGATGGCTAAGTCATCAACGGACACAGGTCTCGGTGATGTAGGGTTATGACTGACCTCTATGCCTTGCCTTAGTACCGGAAATCATGTCCGAATTTGACTGGTCTTCTGTCTTCACCAAATTTACCGAGCTCCAAATGATCACCAGCAAGGTAGAGCAGGTCGCGAAAGCTTCGATCTCAGATATGAAATCACAATATTCTGTTTTTGATAACCTCAACCTTGAAGACGGCTCGGAATCGGAATCGGATTCAGACCTTGAATCATCTATGAGCGAATACGTCTTTGAAGACATCATTGAGGATTTGAGTACGTATATGGAAAGTCTAGCCGATCTATCGCCTTCTCTCGATCACCCCGCCACAGACCATGCATTCATCGAGGACGTTAACACATCACTCATCGATGAATTCTCAACTGTCTCCGAACCCGCTAAGCCTTTTGTCTTGATAATTAGGGATCGCTTCCCATCTTTGGACGTTGGTATCGTCAAAAGACTAGGAGAAGCTAATTGGCAACGACGGGAGCGACTGCGGATGAAGCTTGCCTCTGCTCCCGAAATGGGAGAGTCCTACGCGGAGGACGATGATAATTCAAGCACTGGAGACACGATCGTCGATCCACGCCGGCAAGTGGTCGAGGATCAGCAAACGAGAGTGGGCACTGCCCGTTCGAGTATCAGCGTTACAAGGACCTTTCAGTCGACTACGATAGAATCTCGATTCTCAGATCCGTCTATATTTGACAATGCGTCAATTCCTGTCCCTACTCCTGGCCGAGTTCGCCGTGCTGAATCAGTAACATCATTTGCTACTTCAGTAGCCGGGGGGGTGGACTATGGGCAACGAAGAATTCCCAATTTGCCAATAGACTATGTTTATGGATCGACGTTTCAATGCAAGATATGTGGTGATACTTTGACAACGATCCGGCACCGCGCAGATTGGAAGTATGTATGATATCTCTTACAAGTTGTAGTAGCTAACCATCTTGAAGGAAACATGTTTTCAACGACCTGGAGCCCTACATCTGCCTTTTCAGTAACTGCGATCTCGGGCTGCGCACTTTTCAATCACGACGAGAATGGAGTGACCATGAGTTCCAGGCCCACCGTATAAATACAGAATGGCACTGCAATCTTTGCAAAGACATATTTGAAACACAGGAGCTCTTTCGGCGACACATCAATAAGTCACACGGTAATGACATTGCCATGTCTCAGGTGGAAGAGTTCATGTCTGTTTCAAAGCGCCTACTTCCCTGCAAGATCGAAGATGAAATTTGTCCATTCTGCCTGACAAAACCTTCTCAATCCCAAGGAGGGTTTGCTAGTCATGTGGGGAAGCATCAACAAGAGATATCTCTGGCAGTACTACCAAGGCTGGAAGATTTTTCAGATGATGAAAGTATCAACGATGGCAAAACCTCCGATGATGACGATGACGACAGTGATGATAACGACAACAGCGGAGAAGATTTCAGGAAGAAAAAGGGCACGGACGATGCCCAAACAGAAAAAGGAGAAAACTCTGCTCCTGGTAACACGAATCTCACTGGTAGCTCTAATCCAAAATCGATGACTTCTCAGACTGCTGCACTTGGGCCTGCTGTACAAGCCCCTATTTATTTGCCTTTCAAAGTCAAGGCCGTTTGCAAATATATATCTCCTTTCAAGGACACCCTCCAGTTTCCCAGCGAGCAGATAATCACAGTCACCCAGGAGGACGAAGGTGATTGGTATATGGGGGAATACGTGGATGCTTCAGGTGTGAAGCAGAAAGGCTTCTTTCCTAAGAAGTTTGTGGAGAAATACGAATCTGCCGATGCCTTACTATCGATGAACAGCGGTTTAGTCGTATCCTCGCAAGCCGAAACGATAAGATCGGGCATTATCCCCTCCCCAACAGGAGACGATCCGAACAAAATGAACGAAAAGGGACAACCAGATGCGAAAATCACTACCAACGAGGGACGAGAAATTGACCCGTATCATTTCATTGCTGAATCGATCGATGCCCCGTCCTTGCCCTTCTCGGAGAAAAAGAAACTCAAGTACCCTTTGCAACCTTCAGAGCCTGAAAATCGCCTCGATATCCCCTTTGAATCACAGGCTGTCCCTCAACATTCACACAGTCTATCGCAAGGTAGCCAGCAGCCCATCAATACCACAAAGGGCCCTCAGAGTCGCCTCATGTTTTCGATTCAAAACTTTGAAAAGGCCTTGGAGAATTGCGAGGAACTTTGGCAGTATCTTCCGTCTGACTCCAGCGAAAGACTCACTGTCTTGGCATCCCTTGAAGGCCAATTGCTTTTCCTGCGAAAACCTAGTGGGTACATCGCTTCTCGCTCTTCCAACCTGAGTTCCTCAGGTATTGAAACATCAATCGAGAATCTGGCTATTTGTCGGACGCAACTGTTACGCCTGCAGAAGGTTCTCGAGTCTGTAGATAGACGTGCGGATGAAGCAGAGAACCCTCCAAGATTTACCCGCCGATGGACGTTATCGAAGTCTGAACTAAGCGAAGCCCAGGATATACTCACTGAACTTCGAGTACGGACGGAAATGCTGGAAAGGATCTATACGCCACGTTCTCTCCGGAGAACCAAAGTGCGTCTCGAGGAAGCTGGACCTAGCTTCAAAGATGACTACGAGAAATACCAGCCACTTTTGAGAGAGCAAATAGGATCGACATCGCCGGCGACCTCGGCCGTGGGGAGCCCAACCCTTAATGCTCATCCCATAGACGATTCCAGTGACGACCGTGCCTCTGAAACCGCGGTATTTCCGGCGAAACTTCCATTCGATAACAATATTGAAGAGCAGGATGATGATGTAGCATATCCATGCAAAGGTTGTGGCGAAATTGTGAGTCAACTTGACGTATTTTATTTTCCATACTGTTCGCTTATCTAACATTTTCTAGTTGGAGGAAGGAAAAGCGTTTGAACTTGGTAAGTCTAGCCACATCTCACTGTTTTGAGTGTTTATTTACCGATTATAGCTGGGAATCGATGGCATATCGACTGCTTCCGGTGCAATACCTGTGGGACTTTGCTTGATTCGGACGCAAACCTTCTTCTCCTCGGCGACGGATCGCTCATATGCAACAACTGCACATACTCATGCAGCGCATGTGGCAATAAGATCGAAGACCTAGCTATCCTTACCGGAGACCAGGCATTTTGCGGAGCCTGTTTTCGTTGCAGGAATTGCAAGCGTAAGATAGAGAATCTCCGATATGCTCGGACCTCACAAGGCATATTTTGCATGAGTTGTCACGAATTGTTAATGGCAAGAAAGAGGAAGAAATCTAGAGCTGCGGCGAAGTTGAAAGAGGGTCAAAGCCCTTTCCTTGTCATCGACAAGTCCCTTCCACGGCTACCACCAAACCCAATTCTGCAAAGCGCTTTTTCGACTTCCCCAGATCTAGAAACGCCTGGCTTAGACTCCAATTTATTAGAAGCTGATGCTCCAACTGAGGTTTCCCCTAGGCCTAGGTAAGGCGACACATAGAATCATTCATCGTCACGAAGCATCTGATAAACGCTGCGTGCAGCTGCTATCTAAAGCTCGATGGAGGGGTTATCTAGAGTAGGATAAATTAATGAACAGCTTTATGAACATCATTAGCCCATGATTGAGTTCAGCCACTTGGTGGTAACAGCGCGAGGTTGGCGTTTATGATGCTTGCTGGGCATGGATGCTGCTAAGGAGTATCAGGTGCCCAAGCGTTGTTTGCTATAACATTTATTCGGTTTTAAGTTACCTGTCTTTTCTTTACAGGGTCAAAGAAGGATAGGTCAATGCAGGCTTCTTACTCCTGTCATTCGAGCCCTACTATCCCCCCCCCTAAATAAAGGTAAATTCCCTGTAAACACAAGGGGGTAGTGGGTAGCTGTCTAGGGTGTCTATCCAACGAAACCAGCTGTTCTCAAGCTTTGACAGGTCTCTGGAACCTTCTACAGCCACCCTGGCCTTTACAACAGACCAAAGTTTGGCCTGTGCTCTGAAGCTCACAAGGGCCACTTCGCCACCTAACAAGGAATTTCTACACTCAAAGCAAGCTGTGCTTTACTCCGACCCACAGACAGGGAATTTACCTTTATTTAGGGGGCGGGATAGTATTTACCCCACATTACATCGCACCCACGCTAAAAGTCACGATTTATCCGTTACGCTGCGGCCAGAGTTGCGTTCTACCAAATAAGCGAGAACACCGAAAGTCGCAACCTTTCTCATTCTATTCCTACACTAACACCTTATGAAAATTGATGAATTTTGGATCCATGTGTTTTCCAATAGCCTATTCGTGAATACCAAAGAGGATTTTCTTTTCATAAAATTATATCACATTTGCTATGTGATCAAAAATAAGGGACAACGCCAAGACAAAACGCAACTCTGGCCGTAGCGCAACGGATAGGGTCCCATTCGCTGAACTGTAGCGGATATCCCCAAACCAAATTTGGTAATGCTAAGCGACGATCGGACGATATTCGTTGCCAATGCAGATGGGGTACTGGGCTTTTGCACAGACGAGAGCGCTATTCGCGGCGTCGCGCTTAAGAGCTTTAAAATAAGCGAGTAAACCTTCAAAGACTAGTAAAACCTCCTATAACGCGCTATAGAATAGCTTGCCTGCTCTCTTATTTAGCTTTATATTACCTTCCAGCGCTTTAGTAATGCGAAACAGAAGCTTTAATTCCTTAAAGATTAGCTTTAGAGTCGTTTATTTGTCATTTAATAAGTAGTCTTAATTATAAACCTTTAGATCTTTAGTATCTTTCGAGACTCGCAGTTTGTAGGCATATCGATCGAGAGATTCGCGGAGGAGGAGTGCTCGAGTTATTATAGCGTATAACGTGTTCCAGCGAATACCTCTGTTTAAAACAAGCTTTAAGCTTCGATTAACAGTTTTACTTTTATTTTATTCTTTTTGCAACTTAATAAAAAACTTAAATCTCTTTTTAAAAGCTATAACGTATGCGACTAAGTTATATAGTTTTCCAAGCTCTTCGCGTTGCCTCTACAGCTATCGACGCGCCGGCGCACTTACGGCCTTATAATCTCTTTTAAAGTTAATTAAATCTTATTTAAATAAGTATTCCTCTGCGATGAGATTGAGAATATGGCCGACGTAGCGTAACCTTTTCTGCTTTAAATCGAATTTATATGTTTTTGAAAGCTCGACGAGTATTATATTATTATTTATTACGTTGTTAAAGATAAACCAGTCGATATTCTGCGCGGTAATGCCGAATCGACGAAGAAGAGAAAGAATTACAAAATATTACTTTATTAAAAGTCAATATAAATACACGGGATTTAAATAATATATACTAATGCCTGTTTTGCTATGTCCTAATAGCTTTAAGAGTCCTGCAAGACGCGTAATAAGATTTCCTTTGCCGTTAATAAAGTAAAGAATTATAATTATAACACTAAGCTTTTCCCTTTTTAATCCTTATCTATTAAAAGTAATTAATATTCTTAATTATACGCTTAAAACCTTTATAATTAGCTCTAGTTTAAAGTACTTAAACATTTAATTAATTTAAGTAGCGATAGTTACGTATAACGTAAGTAATGCGTTTACTACGTTTTAGTTAGTAATCCGGAATATTCTTTTAAAGTGTTTTAACGCGGCTTTTTATATTTTAATATTATTTAAGATAATATGGTGGGGTTGACTTCAGAGGTCCATTTGTCACGTGATTGAGCTGCCTCTTGCTGTATTTAAGATAGCTTTTAAGGCAATATCCTTTAAGGATAATAACGATTTTTACTACTATAACTTTTCCTTTTTATTTAAATTATACTTTTTCCTTCTTTTAATAAATTATATTCTTTAAATATATAATATCTTTAATATTTATTAAATAAGTATTTCCTACGTTTATCTTTTAGCATTTACTTTATTATTTTCTTATTATATTATAAGGTTTAAATAATAGAGAATTACTATTCGAAACGTTTAAAGTATATTAATTATAATTCAGACTGATCTTTAGCCTTTTAAATCCTTTTTACTCCCTTTTAAAGTAAATAAATAAAGATATTAACACGTGATTTATACTAAGCCTATAAACCTTTCGTAAAACCCCCGACCTTCTTTATATTAAATTCCACTTTTAATATTACCCCTTCTTTTAAAATCTTATTTATAAGATACGAAGTAATATAATAATAATATAATATAATAAACGTAAATCGAAATATATACGGACTTAAATCGGACTCGACTCCTTAAAATAAAAGTAATTTATTAATAAAATAAATAATAATATTATAAACTTAAATCGAAATGTAGACGGGTTTAAATTAATAATAGTTCGCGTAATTAGGCGGTATAACGAATTCTGCCGTAAATTATTTATATTTTAGCCTTTAAATAAATCTAACCTTTAATTAATATTATTATCCTCTCCTCCAATTTAGCTTCGCTGTCCCTCCGTCTCTCCCCCGTTATATTATATTATATTATATTATATTAAACCATATATCCGACTTGCCTTCGATATAGCTTCGATTTACTACCGCTGCGCCCGCCACTTTGCTAATAGCGTAATAAACTACGTTTATACCTTTTCGAAGGCTAATAACACTAAGTATAATTGCTGCCGCGATTAAAAGTCCCGGTATATTGCTATAAATACTTTAATATCCCTTTATTATTAATAAATATTAAAGCATTCGTATTAACTTTAATAGCTCTTCGAGGAGGCATACGACCTTATCTTAAAGTTACTTATAACTTAAAATGACTTCGCCGCCGGTATTGCCTCGGCCGACAAAGTTCGGGACTTAGCTATTGCCGTAATAGCCGCGGTAGACCGATTTGCTCGGCCGCCCGGTCTACCGACGGTAACGCCTCGTTTTTCCTTTGTCCCGCCCCCGCTACCCCCCGTCTTACCGCCGCTATTACTGCTACTCCTGCCGCTATTATTATTATTAATACTCCTTTTCGCTAACTTCTTGCTACGTAAAACAAGACTAACGCTTTCTTTTAAGAGTTATTACGTCGTATCTTTATAAGTATTAATATACTTTTGTATTTCTTTTGTATTTTATATTAACTTCGATAAGCCCCTAAGGATAAAGTTAAAAAAAAAAAAATAAAAAAAAAAAAAAACTTTTACTTTTAATTTTTTTATTTTTATAACTTTTATTATAATTTCGATTTCTTTTTTTTTTAATATATTTCTTAAGTATTCTTATAATATATTTTTAACGTATATAATATAATTTATAAGCTCTTAAGTATTATTTATAATAAAGTAATTCTTTAAACGGATTAAATATAAGCGGCCTTGTTTTATATTTTTATAAGCTTAAATAGACTTAACTTCGAATTTTTTATATTTTTATATTTGTAACGACACTAGCCAAGAGAGCGGTGTAAGAGGTATATAATAGTACTTTAGCTAAGGCTATCGAGAGCTAATAAGTCTAATATAAAAGAAATAAAAAGATAAAGAAGGAAAGAAAAAGTAAAAGAAATATAAGTTCATATATATAAGCTCCTCCGAAACTCCTTCGGTATTAATCCGACTCGGCATGACTTAATTACTTTTAAACCCTTAAATTCCTTAACTCGCTGAGAAGCTCTTAAGTGTACTTATTATTATATTACCCCCTTTTTTAAAAAGAGATTATTTTTAATCTTTAATTAGTCGTAATTTAATATTATTACGGTATTAAGGGCTTTTATCTAAGGTTAAGCGAGGTTACGCGAGCGTAAGCGAGGTCTTATATAATACTAAATAATATATTATAAGAAGGCGAGCTTTTATTTATTTAATTAGTAAAATAAGCGTCTAAATCTGGTCCGTTATTTATTATATTATATTGCCTTAGCGCTATTGATTTATTTGCTTATATTAGCGTATATATACGTCAAACTTTTTAAGAAATTAATTTTTCTTTTTTTAATAATATATACTTTTCCGTAAGTTACTTTAAATTATTAATTTACGTTATATAATTATTAATACGTATAATTAATTAATTAAAATAAATAAATAATAATAAGTAAGTAAAATCCCGTGACTTTTATAATAAAGTCCGAATTCTAATTATAATAATGCCCTTTTTAACCCTATTAAAAGCCTTAGCGGCGGCCTATCGCAATTATTATATGCGCTACGTGCGCCGGATGGCGAAGGAGCCGGGCTACTCTTATTACTTCGACAAGAGTAGCTTAAAGAAATATATTTATTATATAACTTAAAAGAGATTTTGCCGCTTTATAAATTAAAGTCCGGAAAACTTCCGAAACGAGTCTAATACTAATACCTTTAACTTTTTAGCTTCCGTGGTTTATAAGCCCGGAGTACGACGCGTTATTAATAGTTGCCGATAATATAAAAGTTTAAGTTGCCGCTTCGTCGATCGACGAAGTATTACTTATAACGACCGCGGAAGCGCTTAAAACTATAAAAGAGCTAAGGTTTACGGTATTAAAAGAGACTTAAGCTCTTCGTTATATTATATTTAAGTAATTAAATAACGTTATTATAAGTCGTTAAGTTTATTATAAGTAATATTAATATTTAATACTTAAAAGCTTTATTAAAATTCTCGCGGGTCCTTATTATTTCGGTAATTAAAATAGCTCGCCGTAATAATAATATTAATAATAAAAAAGGAGAAGAGAATAAGAATAAAAATATAAGTATAGCTCGTCGCCGTATACGTTGTAATAATATTAAGCGTAAGACGGCTGCTATTATTATTAAGAAAAAGAAAAAGAAAAAAAAGTTTGGCCTTTTTTATAAAAGGTTAAACAGCGAGCTAACCGAGCCTCTATTAAAAGAGGAGGAGGACCCTTTTAATAAAGATTAAAAAGTCTTATTTTAAATTAGTTTCGGTAATCTTTTATAGCCGTTATTTTCTTTAAATTTTTATATAAAAGTAGCCGTTTATAATAAAATTAATAACTAAGTCTTTATTAAAGTGCGGTTATAAGGCCTCGTTAATACTTTAAATTAAGAGTAAATAGCTATTAATTAACGTCGTCGTTTTACTGTCTCGGAAGGAAGTTATAATTTATTATTTTTTAAGTAATTATAATTGTCTTCCTTTAATTCCTAAGCCTTAAGCTATTCGAACAAGTTTTAGGGTAGTCCCGGTTTATTAAAATACGCCGTATAAAAATCTCTTAATTTATAAGGCGACCTTATTAAATCGGAGGCATTATACTATTATAAATCGGGGTTATAACTTAATTATTTCACTTAATATTTAAATACGTTATAATATAATTTAATATTAAGGATTTCTTCGATTTCCTATTCTTCCTGACCTTCGATAACCTTTAGAAGAGGTTTTAGCGTTTCTTGACTTAGTAAAAGGTCTTTCGAGTCTTTAAAAAGGAGTTTTAATATAAATACGTTATATATTTAAAAGTTTATAAATAATTCTAGCTTATAAGAGTAGCTTACTTTTTCTAAAATCTTAAAAAGGCTTTTTTATTAATTTATAAGCTTATAATTAAGATAGTAGCTCTTAAGGTTCTTAATTAATAAAAAGACCTTTTCTCTGACTTCTTAGTTAATAAGCCTCCGTTTTTAGTTTATTACGCGGGCTATATAATCTTAAGCGGCTTATATTTTTTCTTTAGTAATTTTCCACGCTTATTTTATGCGTTAAGTTAGCTTTTTTATATTAGCGTAATTAAGCTTTTCTAAAAAAAATAGCCTTAAGCGTCTTCTAGTCCCAGCTATTACGTAGTTTTATGCCGAATTTAAGTTAATATAAAATTATATTAATAGATTCGTAAGACAGGGATATTTGAGCTTTATTAATTAAAAGTATTAATTTACTTTAATTATCTTAATAATAAGTAACGAATAATTTAAGCCTTTAATTGATATAGCGATTTATAATTTCTATTTATTCGTCCGTCTCCTTATAATAAGCTATAAAAAGCTTAATTTTAACGCCAATAATATAATAAAATTCTTTTTAAAAAGAAGAGATAAACTGTGGTATAGAAGTGGATTAAAGCACTGTAAGCAGTTATAATTGAATTAAAGTAATTAATTATTATTCTAAAAGCTTTAAGTATTAGAAGAAAACAGTTGTTTTCTTAAAGGCGGTCTATAGTAGTAAAACTTAATTAAGTCACGTGTAATGCCAAGAAAGCAGCTGCCCGTGCTTATACGACACACCTTTTAAGTAATTAACAATAGTAAGCCACTACTATTGTAATTAATTATATTAAGCGAGAGCAAATAATAAAAAAGAATTAAATAAATAAGTTCACTTATATATAATAATTAAGTAAATAACCTAATTATATAAACTAATGATTTTCTTATTAAACCTAAACTTATAAATACTCGACAACTCACAGATCGACTGCTCTCGATCTACTACTTAATTAATTTATTAATTAATTAACTAACGTCTAACCCCCCCCTTCCGGCCACCCCCGCCTTCCGGCCACTCGCTTAACCTCACCGCTTTTTGTACCACTTAACTTTAATAATAATTAATTATTTCATTCCCTAATCGATTTTCTTGAAATTTAGAATGCAAATTATTTTCATTATAAAGCCTGAATATATTAAATATGACGTTGTGTGCGCTTTAGATAAAGTGGCAAATAGTAAGTCCTTACGGAAAGCATCGCTAGAGTAGGGTGTTCTAAGGTCTACCCTTTAAGACCGCAATACAACAACCCAATTACGTTAAGACGGTATTAGCCACTTACAAAGGCTACCTATAGTTGTAGAGAATCGATTGACTAATTGGATTTTGAATTAAGAGGCTCTTAGTTATAGAGTGACGCATGCGCAGATTAGGACTTTTGGAGAGAGGCTCTTAGCTCTTCAAGGGGACCACAAACCACTTGGAAAACACTAAATAGCACGATTTTTGGCTCAGAATCCTATTCTTAAGACTAAGAGGCAAATATACGTTAATTCTGTACGTGTTAATTACGCTCGATTCGAAGTTATTAAGCTTTAGTTCCAAAAACTCGACATTCCGGCAATTAGAGCTATTTTAGCCAATTAACGATGGAATATGGACGAGACAAGTGTTATGAAAGGTTATGGTCTTAATGGATATGTTGTAGGGAGTATCGAAACACGTAAGGTTTAAGGAAAACAGCTAGGTTTACGTGTTTGGACGACAATTATTGAGTGTATTTCTGTAACTAGAGCTTTTATACTATCACTTGTAATATATAAGGGAAAATCAGTATAGCAATAGTGGTTTTCATCTCAATTAAAGATATTCGATAATTGGCACTTCACTGCCACTGAAAATGAGTGGACTATTGATGTTACGGCTCTGGAGTGGCTGGAAAAGGTGTTTATCTCTTAGACGGAACCACGTGACTATTTAATAAGACTCCTTATTTTAGACGGCTATAGGAGCTATAAAACTACGGAATTCCTTTAGAGGTGCCTTAAGTATAATATATACCTCTTATTCTTACTTATACATACGTCGCACGTCTTGTAACCTCTCGATCTGACGGTTTTCTTTATACTTAAGCGTGCCTATCGGAAAGAGCTGTAAAAGTTGAGTTCTCTAATCGATTCTATACTAATTAGCAAGCGTAATTTCCTTATATACTATTATAAGGCACGCTAAGAGAGTATTACGCCTTTAAATATTAAGTTAAGGTAGAGGATTATAAGTCTTTAGCCGGTATTTATAGCCAAGCCGTTAATAAGCCTTTTACTATTAGAAAACAATAATAAATCGACAGATCTAACTTTATTAAAGCCTTAAAAGACGCTAATACAACCTTTAAAGGTTTTTAATACTTTAATTAAGTTATAGACTTTAAAAAGACAGAAAGATTTATACGTATAAATTTATACTTTAATAAGCGAGTCACATGACTAACTTCTAACGTAACGTTTGCTTTTTAAAAAGGTAATAAAAGGAATTGACGAAAAGGAATACGAGTTAGAAAAGACAAATATAAAAATTAAAGAGCTAAAGGAGAGATTAGAGCACTTGAGGCCAAAGAAAAAGAAGAAGGTCTAGACTAGTTTAAATTCTAAGTTTGCGATAACACGTGCTATTAAGGAGGCTTAAATTATAGCTAGAAAACGTTAAATTAAAGCTGTCGAATTAGAATTAGGAGGAGATTTAGACTTTATAATATCTTATATAGAAGTTGACGTAGAATAGAGTTATTAAGTCTTAAATAGGAAGTGTTGAAATTAAGCGAGTGGCCGGAAGGCGGGGGTGGCCGGAAGGGGGGGTTAGACGTTAATTAATTGCTCCCTTCGACACTATGGGTGTCTTTAAGCGCTCCGCCAAAATCGTTATAATAAAACGATAATTTACTCGCTAAAGCAAAGTAAATAGCTCGATTTTCGATCTATTAGTTTTAATCTATTAATCGAAGATCGACTTAATTAAGAATTAATTAATTAAAAAATAACCGCTAACTTATAATAAGTTAAGGCTATTATTAATAATAAAAAGAAAGTCGTCGCTAAGGCATGACTGTCGACTACTCCCGTCCCCGCCCCCGCTTCTCGCCGTGCCGCTGCTGCTTCTTAAGCTCTAAAGCAGCCAGTAAGTGCTCATATAATAGTCTATTTAAGCTATATTAATAGCGCCCTTTAAATAAAAGGTAACGATTAATATTATAATACCGTTAAAAAGGGTATTCGCTACTTCGCTTACTTATTTAATTATAAATACGTAATTACTCCCGCTATTACTTAAGCTCCTTTTCTCGTATATTATAATACGTTAAAAAATAAAACTAGTAAAAAGGTAAGTCAATTTAGCTATTTTTTTCTCGCTTTTTTAATTTATTATTAATTTTTTTAAGAACTAAAACAATTAAGAATCCCGGTCCGTGCCGCCCTTAAGGGTAGTAATATTAATAGAACTATTATTAGTTTTAGTAATAGAGTTACTCTAAGAGCTATTAATAGATTCAGAGGTAATAATGAAGATAACGATAATAAAGAAAACGGTGAATTACTTACTTTATTTCTAAAAAATTAAATTAATTTAATTAATTTTTTTAAAAAAGAAGAAAAGCCTTTAATTACTTTTATAACTTATACTTATATTATTAAAGAGAAGATTACTGCCGCTATAAGTGCTCTCTTTATTAAGAAAAGTAGTGAGGGAGCAACTGATTATCCTACTACTATTGCTATTACTAAAGCTACTACTGCCGAGACTATTGCCGGAGCTACTCGCGCCTATGGCCCGAGTCCTAGCGTTCTAGCCTTTCAGGTTATATTTACTCGTGAAATTATTCTTACCCTTAAACAAAAGGCTTAAGTTACTCGCGTTAAAGAGCTAGTTAATATAATAACTAGTGCTTTAAGCAAGCTAATTCGGGAGGTTTTAGGCCTTTCTCCTTTTAATAAATAAATTACTCTTTTATATTTTAAAGCTTAAGAACTTTTTATTTTTTAAGTGTCCCTTTATATTTTAAAAACTAAAGCTTACGTTTACCTTTAAATTAAAGAATTGTTAAAAGTAATTAACTCTTTAAAATGCAGTAATTTACACCTCCAAACTTAATTAATTTTCAATAAAATAAAATTATAAATAAAAATTTACAAAAGAGAATTTTATAAAGGAATATATAATAATATAAATAAAGCTCTTTAATTAAAAGGTAAACTTATTATATAATCACTTTAAAAATAAATAAAAAGTAAAAAATATATATAAAAAACTGCTTTAAAGCGAGTCTCTTAAAGGAGTTACTCTAATTGAGTACAAATATCTACTAAGTTAATAAGAGTAATAAATACTTTAAATTTCTGCCGAAAAAGGTTTTTAATAAGTCCGTTAATCAGTATATAACTTATAAAAAGATATTTCATTATAAAAGTGCCCTTCTAAAACTCTTAACGTAATCACATATTTTAAATATTAACGTGGCGCAACTTAATAAAAATACGTTAATTTTATTTAACGATTAATTAAATTATTTATTAATTATTATAGAAAATTGTTTAAACTACTCTTATATTAAGGCGTAATTCTTAAAAGAATTGCTGAAGTATTATAAGTTCGTTGCCGGTGCGCTTAACTTTAAGAAGCTTTGCTTATATTATAAACGTAGTAATTATATTTTATAAAGCTATTTTTTAAAGAATTAAACTTTTAAAAAGTATAAAAATATATTTATTAAAAGATTGCCTTGTCTTAATATTATCCGTAAAAGAAGCATTTAATATTATTATAAGGTGGGAGTCGCGTAATTTATAATTATAAGTGATCGCTAAGAAACGAGTGCCGAAAAGGTAACGAATTATTTAATTAATTATAATTAAGTGCTTTTGGGAAGAATTAATTAAAAAATAAAAAAGCCTTAAAGTAGTAAAAGCGACGTTTACACGTAATATAATTATAATATAAAGTATTAATTTAACTTTCTCTTAAAATTCTTTAATTTAAGCTAAAGTGGCCTATTCTTAATTCTTTAATAGCTCGACTTAAAGTAATAGTATACTTAAGCAATTTTTATTTATTAATTTAAATCGAAGAGCAACCTTTTAAATATAAGTGTTATATATTAAAGAAATAGTCTTTACTAATCGATTTTTAATAATATAAACGCCTAAGAACTACTCCGTTTATTTTCCTTTAATAAGCTTATATATTATATTTAAGCCGTTAATAATTAATTTAGCGTCTTTAAAAGCCGAAATATAATAAAACACTTAAATATTATCGACATAAAATATCACAAATACCGTACGTTACTCGTTTATAAATATACAAGGCTTTTCTTTATAAGCGATTAACCTTAAAGTTATTAAAATATGAGTAAAGTCACCGTATTATAACGCCGGTAAGTCCCTAAGTCCGTAAAGTGTGTAATTAATCTTTATTATTATTCCGTCTTATTTAAAACCGTTTAATAAATAGCAGCGTACGCGAGCACTTGTCTTACTTCGTTTAGCGTTAATAAAGGCATTTATTATATTAAATTGAATCATTTTTAAATTAAATTGAGTTATAATAGCTATAGCAGTTCTAAAGGAACAAATAGTTAAAGTAATTATATAAATTAATAAAATTAACGTTTTAAGCTATAAGTCTCCTTTTACAACGACTTAAGAGCGATAGCGGGTTAAATACCTTAACGAATCGACTTTAGCGTGAAATACTTATTTTAAGGAAATTAATTACTTAATAATAAAGGTATATTTAACGACTCTTTAGTAATTGCGCAACTTAAAGTTAATAATCTTTTTAATAGCGTTAGCTCGAAAGTACTCTTTTAATAAGTAGTCCTTAAAGTCTTTTTAATTTAATAAGTCCTTAAGCATTTATAATTAATAAATCCGTAAGAGCTTAATTAATTGTCGAATTTCGATATTTTTAAATATAAACGCTAATATAATAACGTGAATTACGTTTAAGTCTTTTCCGTTTTTTTACATTAGTTTTTAATTAAATCAGAAAGTCCTTAAAAAATCCTTTAAGTGCTCGCGGTTGTTTAACGGTTATAATAATTTCGTAATTAACTCTTTAATAGTTATTATATAGACGCTTCGATTCGGTTTCGTTATTTTATTATTAACTCGAGTCTTTCGACTTTTATTAATTACTTAGTCTTTTACTTTTTTCTTTTTAAAAAGTTTAAATAAGCCGGAATTTAATTTAATTAAAGTCAAAAGTAATAAGCGTAAACTTAACTCTCCGTCTTCTTTTAATTCCAATAATTACAGATATTCCTTATACTTAATTACTTAAGGTAAAGCTTTTAATTACTTAAGGCCGATACTTTCTTTAAGTACTCCTCGACGCTTAAGACCGCGCTTTTAATTATATGGCCCTTTAAAGTAAATTATAATTTATAATATCGACTTCTACTTAAGGCCTATATTACTTTAAAAGTTTAATATATTATATAAAACACCTCTTTTAATTACGCTTTTAAACGCTAACTATTTTAAAGTGTCGGCTCGTTTTAAGACTTAATTAAAATGCTTATAAGTAAGAAGTTATCGTGCAACATACCTTGAGGCTCCACAGAGGCGAATATCAGTTCAATTGAAGGCTGCGCAGTTGCGTATATGACTGTTATTATATTATTACATATGGCGCATTCAAGCTCCCTGAATAAGGGAGCTTACTAGCGCCATGGTTTTGGTAGTTTTGATTAGGCTCGCTTAGCCAACTAACTATAACTTACACGATACACCCCCTCGCTAAAGATAATACGTAGCTTTAGCGAAGCAAACAAATGTATAATAAATATAATAAATAATAATAAAATAATAAATAGTAAGGAAAAGTAATAACTAGAAGTTAAAGCAAACATGCTTAACGTATAAGCGAGAGTATATAAATAGCTCCCCCCCTCGTAACTTCCTTCTATAAGTATACTAAATTCAAAAATAGGTCGTGTTTCCGCCGCTAAGTTAGCCGCTCGTGCCTCCCGCCTCTCTAACTTCGCCGCTGCTCGCGTAATTAAAAAGGTATATTTCCTTTTGTCTTTTATATTTTTAAGTTTAGTTTCCGACGTTATTTAAGTCAAAAGATCGAGAGATTGAGTGAATTGAAGTATACTGACTAGTTGTAATAGCCTGCCGCCGCCCCTCGCCTTCCCTTTCGCCGTCGCCCTCGCACTTCCTCTCCTGCGCCCCTTCCTGCCGCTCCTGCCGCCCTTGCCGCCCTTGCTACTCCCGCCCGCCGGCGTGCTAAGGCAGGTGCTGATAAAGAGGTCCCTTGCTCGGCATGCGTTAAAGCTGCCTTAAAGGGTGACTTTCTTATTAGCATTTGTTAAAATACTACTAGTTCGGCTCGGTGCCTTCGGTGCTACAGCCAGAATTATAGTTATATTGGTCCTGTTAGGCCTGCTGTCGCGGTGGCTTTTGCCGCCTTTGTAGAAGAGAAGCGTGGTGCCTCTCGCACTCGCGTAAGTTTGGCTTTAGTTTTTGTATTTTAAAGTTAGCTAACTCTGAGTAGCAGTTAAAAAACCTCCGGGCTTCGGTCCGTAATACTTTTGCTGCGCCTAATATATTCATCTTGTCTTTATAAATAGCTTTAAAAAATCTGACTTTAGTTATTTAGCTGCTATTGCCGCCCTTACCCCCGCCCCCGTCGTCCCTGCCTCTGCCCCCCGCCTAATCCTCCTACCTGTTTGGGTTAGTGCTGGTGCTAGTGTTAGTACTATTAGTGCTAGTATTGTTACTAGTGATATAGCCGCCCGCCGCCGCCGTATTAAGGAGTTGCTGGTGGAACTAGTGGATTTGTTAATAGTTTAGTTCGCGACTTGATAGCGGCTTAGGAACGTGCCTCTTTAGAGTTATGGTTTGCTACCTTATAAATAGCTTAAGAACGGGCCCTTTTATACTTACTTGCGTTGGTTTAGTTGTAGCTTCGGCCGGAATAGAATTCTTGCTTTTTAATAACTTGAAAAGGAATATATTTTACGTAATTATACTAACTTAGAAAGTACTTTAAAATATAAAGGAAAATAAAAGAATGTGTTTATAGTAAGGTATAAGCTTTAATTAAGCTTCTTTACCGACGCTCTAGCGTCTTACAGATTAAGTAATATAATAAAAGTCTTAAACTTCTGTCGTAGAAGGTTTTTAATAAGGCTATTAGCGTATATTTCGCTTATAAGCAAGTATATAATTTTAAAACTTCCTTTTTAGTGCTCTTGGCGTAGTTATATATTTTGAATATTAACGTACTTAAGCTTGGTTGATATACGCTGATTCTCTTTAATTATAAGCTTAATCGTTTATTAATTGTTATAAAAAATATTCTAGGGGCACCTTATATTAAGGTGCATCTTCGCAAAGAGCTTTTGCAATGCTATAATTATTTTTACAGTTCGCTCCACCCTTAAGAGCTCAGCTTTAATTGTCGAGGTAGTAATTGTGTCTTGTTTAGTTGCTATCTATAATATAGTACCCCCGAACAAAATAATAATAAGCCCTTGTGAAAAACGCTTAGTTTTTAAATTATCTACGAAAGAAGTATTAAAGGCTATTATAAGCTGCGTCTCGCTCTCTTGACGACTGTAAATAATACCTAAGAAGCGTGTTTTAAAGAGGTAGCGTATAATTTAATCTATAGCTTGTAAATGCTTTTGACTCGGGTTCGTTAAGAAATGCGATAATTATGAAACTATAAAAGCTATATCTGGTTTAAGTATAACAGCTGAGTATAATACGGAACCGACCTTCTTTTAGTATTCTTTGACTTAGTTTATAGTTGCTTTAGCGGTGTTTTTAGCTAAGTCGTAATATAATAAAGGAGTACTCGGGCAATTGCTATTTACTAAGTTGAATTTTTAAACTACTTTCTTTATATACGTGTTATAGACAAGCGTAATTGTCTTCGTATATTTATCACGTATAATTCGCACTTTTAAAAACTATTTTATATTTCTTATTATAGTAAGTTCGTAGGCGTTATTTAAGCTATCGATGATTTTAGTTATTATAAAGAAGTTTAAGTTATAATATAGCACTTATATATTGTCTACGTAAAAGGCCACAAACATTATTCGCTTATCGTTCGTAAAGATGTAAGGCTCTTCTGCAAGTAGTACGAGACTAAGGCTTTTGAATATAATTAAGAAGTCGTTATATTATAAAGCTAGAGAGTCGCGGAGGCTATATAAGGCTTTATCGATTTCCACAATTATGCCGGGCTGTTTAAAACCGTCGGGGAGATAATAGTAAACAGATGTACTTCGTTTGTCTCGTTTTACATTAATAAACGTATTTACGACGTCGTATTATTTAACCTTTAAATTAAACTGTATTGCTATAGCTATTATAACGCGGAAAGACTTTGCTATTAACGTAGAAGCGTATATAAAGAATATTATAATATTTTCCTGTAAATTACCCCTAGTAACGACTCGCGATTTAGTACGTATAAGCTGTCTCGTTAAGTTAACTTTATAAGTAAATACTTATTTCAAAGGTATAAGCGTTATCTTTATATCTGCCCTTAGCACGATATACTAGCACTTTTTAGCCTGGAGATTCTCTATTTCTTTATGCGCGTCTTTCTTAAAGTATTCTCCCTACGGGTGCTGTTCCAAATTCTTTTAGTACTTTAGTGCTCGTAAGAGCTTTACTTAATATAATTATGTTAATTTAGAGCTTATAATTACTTGTACTCTAATCGATTCGCCACTAACTATAGCTACAAATACAGCATATACAGTTTCGTAGTCTTTTCTATCTTTACGCGTTATCTTATTATTCCAGAATATCGTAATAAAAGATGTAATATACGTATAGTTCTTGTTTATTTAATTTATAGATTCGGCGTTCAGGAGCTCCTTTATCGTAAAGGAGTATATTCTCAGCCTTCTCTTAGATTATTTATTTAATTATATTGCCTTTCTTACTTAACGTTTCCGTTAAGCTCGAGTGACAAGGCGCAGTTAACTTTAGTTTGATACTTAAAGCACTTCGTCGAGGGTCTCTTAAGTCATATTATCCTTTAAAAGATATTATAATAATATATCCGACGGTATATTTTTTAAGAAGAGTTATTAATCTCTTTTAAGCTCGCTGTAATCCTCTTTTAACGAGGTGTTTTCGTGCTTTAAAGTATTTCTTAAGCTTGTATTAATTACTTTAGTTTAGCGCAATAATTGACTTTGGCTATCTTGTAGTCTATTTTAAATTATAACTTAAGGTATTGAGTTATGCGCACTTTTAATCTGGAGTAGTTATTTCCTACTTATAATACTCCTTTTAAGCTCGAAATATTTATTTCGTCGTATCTGACTTTAAGTCTGTCTTAATATGCTTAGGCTTTTTAATATTATTAAAATATTTATATTGTTATTATTAAGCTTTATATTGTTTTTTAACGTATTAACTCGTGAATTTAAAAGGATTAGCTTATTTTAATGCTTTTATGGAATAGGCAGTCCCGCTTCTTCCAGAGTTATGAGCTCTGCAGTTGCGTATGGAACTACTTCCTTAAAAACTTTATCGACTTTTATTAGGTTAAATAAGAGCTTGTTTAATTTAATATTGTTTTTAGCCTGTATATGTTCGTCTTTTATATGTTTAATGGCTAACTCGGCGTCTTAAGCGGCTTTAGGCTCTATAAGTATATTAACGACTTATTTGAGTATTAGTAGTAGTTAGCCGATTACCGCTTATTTGCTATAGAATTATGCCTTATTAAAAATAACGTTTCGGGTACGTATTATAAGCTTCAGTTAGGGTATCTAGATCTTATATATATTAGTTGCGTAATAGTCAACTAAGTATTTAATATACTTTCTAAGGTTGACTTTAAAGCTTCTCTTATTACAGAAAGCTTATCGGTCTTTAATTATTACGTAAGCTTTAGCGTTATACGTAAAGATATTATTTTAGTCAGGCCTTAAATCGACTAGCAGTTTCTTTATTACTTTTAGGTCGTATTATCGAAAATATTATTTAAATTATATCTTTAGTATTTCGTTTAGCGATTATATAGCTCTTCTAATAAGTAGCGATATATTATAAAGATACGCAGCTATTAGAATAGCTTCCGGTTATAACTTAAATAGCAAGTTAGCACTTATTATTATTTTTAAGGCTTTAGTAATAAGCTCTCCGCTAGCTCTTTCTACACCTCTATTCGGCTTATATATATAAACCGGAGTAAGCTCCAGCTCTATATTACTATTTAATGCTTATTAATCGTACTTTGTCTAGTATTTTATGCTAATTACCGACGTATTATTATTAGACCTGATTTTACATATAATAAAGCCGTATTAGCGTCTAGTCCATATCTTAAACGTCTTAAGCACGCCTATAATAAAGTCTTAAGATTTGCTAGTAAGCGTGAATACGAAGAGCTTTCTATTATATTCGTCTTTAATTAATAATAATTAACATATCTTATTATAACTTATAAGGTAATTAAATAAGTCCCATGCGATTTTAAAGAAAGATCTCGGGGACTTATTATTTAACTCTTTGCGCGATAGTTATTAACTTAAATATATTATAATATAACTTTCGCATTTTATACGCGTGATTCCATCGATTTAAATATTACGTATATGCTTTACTAGAGCTTCTAGAGCTATTTTACCGAAGTAACCGGCGCGTAAGTGTTATATCTGTATTATGTCGCTCCGGGGTCGTAGGAAACTATGTATTAATTGAAAAGTATGCTTTTTAAGAGGGTGTAATCGTTTACTAATTATTAGGTATATTATTATAATAAGAGATTTACGAGCTTTCATAAAGGCATATAATTATAGAGAACGCGAGCAGTTGTTAATAGGCTTGTATTTAAATATTATAAAGTTCTATTTGCGCTATAAGTTTTTTATTATATAGTTATCTTTAGTACTGCTTACTCGTAAAGTCGTATTAATATTATTATATTATACCCCCGACTGTACGAAGAGGCTCTTAGAAATAATATTAACGTTAAACCTTTTTATAATAGCCACGTTACTTAGTGTTAGATTCCGAGTATATAATCCTTTAGGATTATATAAAGCGTTTTCGAAGATACGTATACCTTTACCAGTAATTAATAAACTTAAAGTACTAGTATTAACTATATCTTCCGTAATACGTTTAAAACTGCTAAAGACGAGTTTATTAATACTATTAATTAAGTGAATAGCATTATAATTATTAATAAGCGTGCTATCTAACAGAAGATGGCGTTAGAACTTTATAATAATATAAATATTAGAACCTAAAGCATTATCGCAGAGTATATCGTCGAGGAGCTTTAGGTTAATTATAATTGCATTAATATTTAGATTATCTTATGAAGCTTTGCTTTTGCCTTTATTACTTATAAGTGCAGCGGCATCAGGTGATTTGGCATTTGTAATAGGTTTAGAGTTATTATTATAATTAGCTCCGGTGATTTTAGCGACTGCGATATACTTCCATCTTTCTTTAATTATGGCTGTCTTAAGCTCTTTAAAGTCTGTAGTTTTTAACTTTTTACGAGTTACTAATACTTTATTAGCATTTGGCATATGCTTTATACTTTTAAAGGTCGTTCCGTTAATTGCATAACGTAATCTCTAACACTTAAGCGGCTTAAAGAAATGCTTATTATTTATGCCGCATAAGTATAAACTACCTTGGCCTCGAGAGCGAGATCTGTTAGAGCTTATATCTGACGCACTAGTATTAATTCCTTTAAAAATTGAATATTAACCGCTTCTTCCTTCTTAACGCTTAAGCTTCCTAAATATAATATACTTTTAGTTTATACTAGAGAGTACTTATATATAATTATTAAGAGTAAACTTATATTCTTTTTTAAGTTAGTCGTCGCGTATAACCGTACTAAGGATAGGATTTGCTTAATTTAAGTATATATAAGCTCTTACCGCACGTAATTACTTCTTTAGAGCCACAGTGCCTTTGACATCAGGTATATCGTACGCTTTAGTATTTTTATAAGCTTTTAAGAAGTCTTTTATTTATTAGTTAATGTTGACTTTTCCTTTATATACTTCTTTTAAAACCTTTTTGTATTCCGTGATTATAATAATAAGAACCGACGATTCTGACGGTATTATATCGCGCTGAAATGTATTAACTAACGATTATATATTTAGTTCGCTTTTGCCGGCTAGTTCCTTAATCGCAGAGTCTAAGAGTAAATCGTCTACCGTTTTAAAGAGCTAGTTATATAAAGCCATATACTTATTATTTTAGCTCGTCCATTTAGCCAGCGTGTACTGATATTCCTTAGCTTATATTATATAAATTTATTATATTTTTGTAATTATTAAGTAAAGAAGTAGACTAGCTTTTTCTAGACTTGTTTCTTTTATTAAGGCATCTTTATCGGACGACTTAAGCGTTAAAGACGACTATAAGTTTACTGCTTTTTAAGCTATAATATTAGCGTAATATTAGTTTAATTATATCTTTGCCACTTATTAAGCGATGCTCTCAAGCGTTGGAGCCTTTAGTCGGAGTTCTGGAATATAGCTTATTATAGAAGCTATAAGGTTTATTATATCTAGTGCATTTATAAACGTAGTATAAAAATTCAATCGCAGGTACTATATCGCCTAATCCTTTCGTGCCTTTAAGGTATAATCCGTAAGTAGTTTTAGGAGTAATATTATTTATTTAAGATATATTAATAATATAGCGTCGAGAATATTTAGTGGTTTAAGAGTTGTCGACGAGTTTAAAGAGTTACGACAGCTTCTAAATAGCGGTGTAAAATGCCTCTATGGAGCTACGTCGGCGTGTATATGCGACTAGGAAGCTTTTTACAGCTTACGGGGCTTATAATTATCGTGTAACATACCTTGAAGCTCTATAGAGGCGAATATCAGTTTAATTAAAAGCTGCGCAGTTACGTATATAACTATTATTATATTATTACATATGGCGCATTCAAGCTCCCTGAATAAGGGAGCTTATTAGCGCCATGGTTTTGGTAGTCTTGATTGGGCTCGCTTAGCCAACCAACCATAACCTGCACGACAGAAGTTTAATACTTTTTTTTTAATTAAATCACCCCCGAGTTTTTATTAATAAGCGGCTAAATAAAATTAAGAGTTATTAAATTAATTAAAAGTGGCGTATTTAATTTTATTAACTTAGTTAAAGGGGGAGCAAATGGCTCCACTTTTAAGCTTAAAAGCTTAATTAAAGGTTTTAATACCCCTAAGCTCATAAGCTCGTCGACTTTTATAGCGCTTATTGCTTCGCTTAGTTATTCTCCGTTCGGAGTAATAAACGGTGTTTTTAATTCTAATATATTAAGTGCGCTTAATTAATTAATTATAATAAAATTAACGTTTTAATCTCCCTTTTTTTTTTTAATATTTCTATAAGATTTTTTAATATTAAGCGCGGCTAGTCGACCGCTCTTTTTATATTTAAAGAGCCTAAATAAAAAAAGGTTTCGTTAAAAGTAATATTTTAAGTTATTATTATATATTATAATTAAGGCACTTAAATCTTATAAATATTAAATAAGACGTATTTAATTAAATAATTAAAGTGTGCTCGTAAATTGACTTTAAAAGCTCTCTTTTAATAGAGAGCTTCTCGGTCTTTAATTATAAGGTAGGCTTTATAGCCGTACGCATATAAGTTATTCTAATTAGGCCGTAAATCGGTTATTAGCTTTAGTATGAGCTTAAGGTCGTAATATTAAAATATTACTTAAATTAGGCTTAGAATACTTCGTTCAGACTCTTAAAGCCTTTACAAGTAAATAAACTTATATTATAAAGAATAATTGCCGCTATTATTAATTCCGTTTAAAGCGCCCGGAGTAAATTAACGGAGAGGCGCATTTTAATTAATTTATTAATTATTTCTTTACTTACGCGGTTAACTCTTTTATTAAATTAGTATATATATAAAGGAGTAAATTTAATATTAATACTACTTTCCTTATATTACTTTTTATATTTAATTAATTTATTAATTCTTATAATTAAGGTGTCGTTATTTTGACGTATTTTGTAAACTAAGAGCCCGAATTAGCGTCTTATTCACACTTTAAATAGTTTAAAAGTATTTAAGACGGCGATTAACTTTTTAATTTTTAAAAGCTACTCGTAAAATTTCCTATTATATTTGTCTTTAATTAATAAAAGCCAGCTATTCCCGTTAAACTTTATTAAAAAGTCGAATAAATCTTAAGAAATATAATAAAAAGGACGAGTAATTACTCTTTTTAATTAACGACGACTTATTACTTATTATATAATAGTCACTGTATAATACTCATATTTTAATTAAGTTAAGCCTTAAATCTCGACGTTACGCGTATTTTTTATTAGGTTTTTTAAGGCTTCTTTTCTTAAGTAACTTATGCGTAAATGCTATAAGTAGGCTTTGTCGACTCGTGGCTTTAAATATTGTTTATTTAATTAAAAACCTTAGCGAATACTCTTCTTTAGCGTTAAAAACATTAAAAAACTATAATTTAGGCGAGTTAAAATGCGGCAAATAATTAAAAAAACCGAAGAGTAATTAAAAGGCTTATATTTAAAAAAAGTTAAATTAAATTATCGCTATAATTACTTTAAAACCAGACTGTCTTCAGCTATTCTCGTGCGCAAAGTGCAATTTAAACTATTATATTAAACTCTTATTTATAAAAGGCGAGCTTTTAAAATAATATTAATATTAAAGCCTTTAATAACTACGACGTTCGAGAGGGTTAAATCGCTTATATTTAGTTCGTTAGGGCCGTGGAGAGTACCTTTAAAGACTCGAGTACCGCGGCCCTTAATTATTAGGCTTGACGTTCCGGCCTTAACGTTGTCGTTTATAGTGGATTTAATAAAGCTTTTGAGGATAAAAAAAGCTTTTAAATTTATTAAATAAGTAGTAATTCCGTTATTAAGTAAGGTATTCTTTACGAGCGAATGGCGATTTATATTTATAGTAGCGTATACCCCCGCAATAGCGAGAGCTTCGTTAAGAAATTCAGGGCTTATAAGGTAAGCTTAAACGTTTTTAAGATATCTTACTTTTATTAAAGTAATTAGCTTTAAAGCTATAGAAGCTGCTAATGCCTAAGTAAAAAAGGAATTACCGGAAGGCGGTCCGGAAGTTAATTGCGCTATTAATAATATATTCTCACTAAGTTTGGCAATTTCTTAGCGGAAGTTAAAGAAGTCGTTCTTTAATTAAAGTCGAGTCTCTTTAATTTCCTTTATTAATAATAAGTTTTTAAGGTTACTTACCGTCGAGCCGTCGTAATAATACTGAAGTCTATAATAATTAATAGCCTTATAATAGTAAAAGTAATACTTACATAGGCAGGTATTTATTCGCGTGTTTGGCGACTAGTTTCGTTAAACCGATAAGGTTACGGGAGCATTTAATTTTCCTTTAAAAGTAATATATAGGCTTATTGTCTTTTATTATTTAAAGGCTATAAGTAATTCCTTATTAAAAGTAAATAATTAATTAACGTAATTAAGTAAAGAGTATTAATTTACTACTTTAAGAATATTATCTCTTAATAATTCAGAGTGTCGTTCGCGCGCCTATTCCGATACAAGCTTCTCTTACACCGCCTTAATAAAGTCAAGTACTATTAGCGGTCTTTTAACGTCTAGTAAGTCGTATAAAAGAGCATTTTAATAAGCCGCTCTTTATTTTTAAAGCTATTCTTTAAGATTAACTCGCCTTACCCTAATAATAGCGAGCTTCTTTTTATAAATAAACTATATTAACGTGTGAATACTTATTTTTAAAGGGGCGTAATCTCTCTTAAGGATCCGGAGGAATAATTAAAGAGTTTATGAATTTAATTAAAGGTCTTTATTTATTATTTCGGTTAACTACTCCTTTTCTATATAAGCTTGCTCGTTCTTGCATTCCTTAATTACTCCTTAATAAATAAAGGAATTAATTGTTTCCTAAATTTACTTATAAGCTGCCTTATAAGCTCGAGCCTTTTCCGTCTATTGTACGAGCTTCTTTATATATTCCCTTATAAGAATAATATATATTAAAGCCACATTTTTAATTATAGCTTTTATCGGTGATAATGCGCTTGGCTTAAGGCCTTTTTCTATAAGGTCGCAAGCATTTTCGTCTCACTTCGCTTAAGCCTAGAAGTTGTGCTTAATAGTTTTTTTATTTTATTACACTCTTAAATCGTCTAATAATAAGGGTTTCGGTTCGGCGTCGAAAAGGTTAAGAGTAATTAATAATATAAGGTCTATTAAATTTTATATCTTATAAAAAACACAAAAGAATTTAAACGCCTAATATTAAGGAGTCTAAGTACGCTTATCGTAATTAAGAGGAGTTCAATTATTTAAAGAAAAAGCTAAAGTTAAGTCTGTTATAGTAAAGGAGTTACTTTTATAAACTCCGAGTATTTAATAAAAGAAGGATTAAAGAGTCCAGTTACTCGGCTTTTATACTTGTCTAGAGTGAAATAAAAAGGTTAATAGAAAACAATAATATAAATTTTATTTTATAATAAAATAGAAAATTCTATAATGTATAATAAATGCTTTCTACTTATAAACTTACCTTATAGGCTTTATTTAAATTAATAACGTATAAAGAGAAGAATATTAACTTAATAACTTCGTTAACGGGGCTTATAACTATAATATAAAAGTGAATTAAAGCACTATAAGTAGTTGTAATTAAATTAAAGTAATTAATTATTATTTTAAAAGCTTTAAGTATTAGGAAAAAACAATTGTTCTTCTGAAGGCGGTCTACAGTAGCAGAACCTAATTAGGTCACGTGCAGTGCCAAGAGAGCAGCTGCCCGTGCCTATACGACATAAACTAAGCGCCGCGGTTAAATATAATCGTTTTTAAAATGTGTCTAAATTAGTAAATTTATTAAATAAACAATTAAGTAGTGCTACGAGCGTCGATATCTTAATAATAAGGAATTATAACGGAATCCTTTCCGAGATAATTAATAAATATTAAGATTCGATTAAAACCGTGTTTATCTTTTAAAAAATCTTTATAATTTATATATAAGTGTTATATAAGGTATACGAAAATAAATAAAAGGTATAAGAACTTTTACTATTTAGTTTATTTAAAATAAGAGTATTAATAAGTTTTATAATTTCTTATATATTAAAAGTAGTCCGAACTTATTCCGAATTAATAATACTTAAAAGTAAGGAGCTAGTAAGTCTTTTTTTTACTTAAATATATTATAAACGGCTGATTATAGGCCTTTTGAATTAGTTTAATATATAACGGGGTATTCCTTTATATATATAAACGGCCTTTAAAGTATAAGAGTCCGTTTATTATTATATAATCTTTAAATAAGGACTTCCGTTCTTTTATAAAGGACTTATAGTTATCTTAATAAAGCTTTTTAATAAAGTTAAATAAAGTTTTAAATAGCTTTAAAGTCGAATTGTTAACGACGTCTTTCGTTTTTAAAGAAAGAAAATAAAGAGAAATAACGTTAATTATAAACTTATTTATTAATTTTATATTAATTTTAAGATTAAGGCGATTAAGCACAAGTAAGACTTTAAATTAGCTATTTAATTTCACTTTTTCTTAGACTTTTAAGTTTTATTTTCTTTAATTAAGAATATTAGCCTTTTGATTTTATTTATTTAACGTATATATAATTTAAAAATTAAAATTAAATAAAAATTCTATTTATTAAGCCTACTTATTTATAAAGACTTTTATTATTATAAAATATTTTAGGGATCGGTAGTCCGAATGTATTTTAAGTTTAGTCCGAATAAATATGAGTTTAAGACGCTATTTATAAAACGATCTTATGATTATATAAAGTTCTTTATTATGGATTTCTTAATTAAGCTTATAATTATTTAAGACGTAAAAGTAAAATCCTAAGAGGTATTATTAAAAAACTACGCTTATAATTACTTTATTAAAAGCGTCGGTTTTTAATTACGTTAGTAAGTCGGAGTTAAAATAATAAATCTTTTATATAATTAATAATTAATTCCGTAACTTTTTAAAAGCCTTTTTATACTTTTTCGTTTAATTTTAAAGAATTATAAGTCGAGTAAGCGTAAAAAAAAGCTTCGCGATAAGTTTAAAGTTGTAAATAAATTATCGATAGAAACCGTAAAAACCTAAGAAAGACTTTATTATTATAATAATCTTTAAGTATTTTTAGTTCCGTAACGGCTTTACTTTTTTTAAGTCGACTTTAATTCCTTTTATAATTATATTATAACTTAAGTATTTAATGCGAGTAACGTGGAATTTATACTTCTTAATATCGACTTATAAGCCAGCTTTTATAAGCTGTTTTAGAATTATTTTAACGTATTCTTTATATTCTTTTATTAATTTTAAATAAATTAAGATATTATTAAGGTATGCTATACAGAAGTCGTCTAAATAATCTAATAATACGTCGTTTATATAACGTTAATACGTGCTTAATCCGTTATAAAGTTTAAAAGATAATATTTTATATTTATAAGTCTTATATTTAATGCGGAAATTCGTATACTTTTCCGACTCGGGGTCTATTCGAATGCGATTAAATGCGGCCTGAATATCGAGTTTAATAAATACTTTAGCTTTTAATACGCGAGAGAGGAGCTCGTCGATTCTTAATATAAGGTATAAATCTTTTTATATTAGCGTATTTAAATAATAATAATTAATATAAAAACGTAATCTTTTATTACTTTTTTTTATAAAAAGAATAAAAAAGGCAAAAGGACTTTAATTTATTTTAATAAACCTTTTATTAAGGTTTTTTAAAAAGTATTCTTTTAATACTTTAAACTTTTTTATTAATTAATAGTATAAGGAAGAATAAGAATTAAATAATAAAGCTGTTAATTAAATCTTATAATTATAATATCGATAAGGTAGTAAAACGTTTAATTCCGTCTTAGAAAATACTTCTTTAAGAAGTTAATATTGCTTCAGAAGCCTTTCGGCCACGATTCGAAAGGTATTTAAATCCTTTTCTTTATATTTTTTTTATAAGATTTAATTTATTTTATAAATATTAATTATAAAAAACTCAGTATTCTTGCTCTTTATATTAAAATAAAATGTATTTACGTTAATTTTATAAATAAAGAAAGGAGTTTTTTGCGGAGTTATAATAAGTTCCGGGCGACGGCGTAATTATAAATAAAGCTTTCTTACTTTTAATTTTCCGACCGACTTTAATAATAAAAGTTCCGGAGCTATTTCTAACTCTTATTCCTTAAAAGGATTCTCTAATAACGTCGATACTTATATATAATTAATAGCGAATTAATAGTATTATCGTCTTTAATTAATTTAATTTATAATTAAGGCACGTCAGTTAGTATTTAGTTAATAATAATTAATAGTTCTTGCTTTAGCTTTAGTAAAGAGTAATATAACTAACTCTTTCGTTTAGTAAAGAGTTCGTGAGTATGCGGAGGGTTATATAAAACGGTTATTAACTAAATCGAATTTAACGCGAAAGCGTTTTATTTATTTAACGTTAATTATTATATTTTAGTTTTTTAAGTTAAGTATAATAAAAAGGTAATTATATACGCGTCTGCCGTTTATTATTAAGTAAAGACGTATATAATAAGAGGCGTGGCTTTATACGGAATTCTGGAAACTATAAATTAAAATAATATAAGGAAGAAGTAAAATCTTTACTTTTAAGGCCTCCGAAAAGCGTACGAAAAAGGTCCGATTTATGAAGAAGTAACTGTTTACTTTAATATTTACTAAAGCGGAAAGTATAACGTTATATTTATTTATATTAATAATATAAGAAATTAAGAATTGCTTTCTTTTTATAAAGGAGTTTAAATTAAACTTTAATAAATTATATTTACGTAAACTTAAGAAAGAGTCTTTCTTTAAGCCTTTTTGTTTTCTTTTATTTATTTTTTTTAATAACTCTTCTTACTTTTCTCTTATTTTTACGCCTTCTTCCTCGATTACCTTATTTACGAGTTAAACTTTAAGAGTCTCGAGGTTGTCGCTCTTATAATAATTAAATTTACCGCAATTATAATACTTAATTAAATTATTACTTATAAAAGTTTAAGGCCTTAAATATATAAAGTTCTAGCGCGGTAAAAAGAAAGTAAATTATTATTAAAGAGTAAAAGAGCGTTAAAACGGAATAAAGGAAGATTAACAGGCGAAAGTAATTCTTTAAATAAGCGTCTAAGCGGAAGAAGTAATTTAACTTAAATTAGACGGCTTTTAAGTTATATTTAAGATGCGAATTAAAATAAAGTTTAAATTAAATATATAATTCCGGCGGTTCTTTAAGTTTAACGAGATAAAGTAAGAAATTATTTTATTATAATTATTTTTTTAAGTTAACCTAATAATAAAAGTCTCGTTTTATAGCTTAAAAGAAAGCTTTTATTATATATAAAAAAATTATTCCGACTTAACGACGTTACCTTAAATAGTAGCGCTTTAAAATCTTACTTTAAACTTAATAAAGGTTTTTTTAAAATAAGAGTTTATATATAAATTATAGAAAGTGGACCGGAACTCGTTCGCTTTGTGGCCGATTAAAAAGTAAAATTTTAAAAATATAATTATTTCTTTAGTAGTCTTAAAGGAATAAGTTTCCGAAAAATATTAAAGTTTTAAATAAAATTATGTCGTTTTAATAATTAATTTTTAAATAAGAATATAATAAGCTCTTTTCGTTAAATAAAGATTAGCGTTAATTTTTAAGCGGTCTTAAACTAAAGCGCGTTATTATTTAAACGAGGGGTTTAAGCTATTATTTAATAAAGTAATTTTCTCCGTTAGTTAAGTCTTAAGCGGCCGAAACGAGCTTAAATAAACTCCGGAAGTAAAAGAAGTATAACCTCTTAGCGGATTTTTATTAAATTCTATTAATTAAAGTAAAAAAAGAATAAAAGTTCGTAAGCGACTTTAAAGTGGTTCGGAAGGCTCGGAAGGAGTAGGGTCTTCTTCGAGATTATCGTTAGCTTATACGGAATTAGGCCGAGGGGTAGCAAGGGCTGCGAGCATAGCTTTAATTTTAGTAAGGCTGGATTAGAGTTTTCTTTATTTATTTATTTAATCTTTAGTTTAATTATTAACGGCTTAAAAAAGTCTTTTTAAAACGTCAGAGTTATTATAATTCGTATTATCTCGAGATTTACCTTTATTCTTTTAAGTAGTGACATTAAGTTTAAAGGGCGAAGCAGTAAGTGTTTCTGAATTAAAAAGCGCTCTTAAGGAAGTCGTAATAATTAAAAGACTTAATTTAATAAAGTCTTTAGTAATTAATTAAAATATAATAAATCTTAATAGAAATAAGTATTTAACTCGGGGTAGATTCGGGAGGGATTCCGTACTTAAATAATAAAATTCCGGGTATAATAAAAACACTTCTTTAAAATCTATTTATAACGGCCTTTATATAAAGGGAGTTATTTAAAGCGTAATTAACGAAAACTGCTTTAAGTATTATTAGTTGCGAAGTATTAAACTAAACCCTAGTTCTTAATTATTAAGAAATCTTTAAAATCTTAACTTTTTAAAATATTAATAATTAAATCTTTAATAAGATATTATAAAGCCGTCTTTAGCGGAAATAATCTTCTTATTTAATATAACGATATTAATTAAAAGAGCGATATAAAAGGTATATAATAATACTTTAGCTAAAGTTATTAAGAGCTAATAAGTTTAATATAAAGGAAACAAAAAGATAAAAAAGGAAAGAAGAAGTAAAAGAAGTATAAGTTTATATATATAAGCTCTTTTAAAACCCCTCCGGTACTAGTTTGACTCGGTATGACTTAGTTACCTCTGAACCCCTGGATTCCCTGACTCGCTGAGAAGCTCCTAAGTGCACCTATCGTCACAATATTTAAATTACTTTTAATTTAGCTTCGACTCCCTTTTATCTTTACTACGGTTTTAAAAGTAATATATAAAAAGTATTATAAATATAATAAGTCGGGGGCAGTTCGAGCTAATATACTTAACCGTAATTATAAACAATTCTTTTAATTTTAAAAAGCCTTAAAATTTTATTAATAAACTTTTAAAAAAGCCTTAATTATTAAAAGTATTTTATAATTAATAAAATCATATTTTTAACTTAAAACTTAATCTTTTTATATTTAATATTATAAAACTTCTTATAAGATTCGAAAGCAATTCAAAGCTTTTAATAATAAAAGCAATTCTTCTTTTAAAGACGTCTTATATGTTTTTATTAAATATATAAAGCGAGAATTTATGATTTTAAAGACGGACTTTTATAATTATCCTTTTTATAAAGACTTTATTAAATCTTCTTTTAATAAAAAACGTATATTTAATATTGTATTAACTGAGAAAATCGAGCTTACTTTTTAATTTATTATAAATTATAATATTTTATTAATAACGTTTTTATTTAAAAAACGTAAATAAGTTTCGCGGGTTTATATTATATATAAAACAAAAGATAAAAAGATTAAGCTTATAAATTAAATAAATAAAATAAGAGATACTCTTAAAGGCTATAAAGATTAATACGAAGTTTTTAAAGAAAAGGACTTTTTTTAAGAATAAGTTAAGAAGTATTAAGATATTTTACTCTTTTATTTTACCGGCTTTTTTTATAAATTTAAAATTATAAAAGAATAACTTATTATCTTAAATATTAAAAATATATTATAATTAAAAGAAAGAGCCTTTTTCGACGAAATTATATTAAATCGAGAAGGCGCTATTATATTTAATTAAATTAAATATAAGAAATTTTATAAGAATGTTTTATTATTTATAATTATTAAGACGGTAGATTATAAAGCCTAATAAGTATTATACTTTTTACTTCTTAAAGCGTTAGCTCCCGAAGTCAGGAAAATAATAAAAGATAAACTTAATCGTAGGGTTCTCGAACTCTTTAAAGGGTTATATTATAACGCTTAGTTCTTAATTAAAAAGAAAGAATTAGAAAAGTACCGCTTAATTAACTCGGTAATTATACTTAACGCAGTTACTTTAAGAGACGCTAACTTACTTTTTTTTATTAACGAATTTTTAGAGGAATTTATAAGATATTACGTCGTAAGCTTAATAAATTTATATTTAAGTTATAATTAATAAGTATTATATTAAAGTAGCCGAAATATAACGGCTTTTTTCGTGCTTAATATTAAATTAGTCTAAAACACGACGCTATTTTAAGGAGTTATAAACTTTATTATTTAGTTTATAAAAACGATTAATAAAATATTAAAAAATATTATGCTTTTTATTATAATATTGTTTTTAGACGACGTTAGCGTAAAAAGATTATATATAAATTATAATCGGAAAAAAGTATAACCTGGAATTCACTAGTTTGTTTTTAAGTATTTTCTTTATTTTAATAAAATATTAAAACGCTTTAAGCGTATTAAAGCTATTATAAGTCTTAAATCTTAGTTTTGTCGTAATAATATAAACGTCGTCGATTACGTATATAACTCGTAAAAAAGAGAACTTTTAATTATATACTTAATTAAAATATAGAAATAAAAAGAATTAAAAAACGTTATAAAAATTAAACGATTTTTAAGTTTAATTACTTACTTTTATATTTAAATTAAAGACTTTCGTTTATTAGTCAAGCTATTATATGATTTTATTAAAAAAGGAATTAAATTTATATAAAATTCCGCAACTTATAACTAAATAATAAGAACTCTTTAAAATATTTTGTATTCTTTTTTAATATTTTATAAGATCGATTATTTTAAGGACGCTGGCAAAATCGTCGTTTCTATAGACTTTAACGGAGTCGAATAAGGTGATTTCTTTAATTAGCGTAACTCGAAAAATAATAAGCTTAAACCGGCGAGGTATAAGAACGGCTTTTAAACGAAAGTAAAACGAGATTACGACGTTATAAAGAGAAAATATAAAAGCATATTCTTAATCCTTAAGAAACTTAAAATTTAGCTTATAAGAGTCCACTTTATTATAAAGACTAACGTAAATACCCTTATTACTTAACTTAAAGGAGCTACTTACGACTACTTTAGTGCGATGCTTACTCGCTGGCTCGCTTAAATTAAACTTTTCGACTTTAAAATACGTTATATTAAAAGTATTATATATATAATAATAAATGTTCTTTCGAAGAGACTTAAATACCTTAAAGATATTAAAGAAGATACTGAAAATAATAATAATAAAAATTAAATTTTAATTAAGCTTAATATAATTGGAATTTACCTCGTAAAAGCGGAAAGCACGGAAGACTTAATAGAAAAGCTAAAGACCTTCGATAACCTTAAGCTAACTCGACGACGCGATATTTTTATTAATATAAAGCGAAAAGTCTAAGAATTACGAAATAAGTCGAACGATTAAGTAATAATTAATAATGACTTAAGTATAAATTAAAAAAGCAAAGCGGCCTTATTAATATTTTTAAAATATTATAAGGAATATTATTAAAAAATAATTACTTACTTAATTACGCTTAAGATTTCGAAAGGTATAAACTTAAAAGCCTTCCGTGTATTTAAGAAAGAAGCGTTATTATATAAGGTTTATAACTAGCGTGTTTAAAGACTTTTATTAAAAGGCGTACTTATTAAACTCGTTATTAATATTAATAAAAATAAGGTATATATTTTACGAAGCTATTATAATAACTCCGGTTATAAAAGAAGGAAAAGTATATATTACCGCATTTCTTAGCGTTATTTTTAAAAGAGTTATTTTAAGGACTTTACGGAATTCGTTAAAATATATAATAAGTATATATTACGTAATATTAAGTAATAAAAAGAATTTATAATTTCAATTATTTTAAACGGACTTATAAAAAAATAAGCGCTAAATATTATTTTTATATTAATACGGAATAGGAAAAAGTATTTTATTATTGCCCGAGACAATATAAGCAATTAAGTTAAAGTTAAGGCGTTTGCTTTAAAAGAGGCTAAAGGTATTATTAATTTTATTTAGTAAGATATTATTTATCGATACGAGCTGTTTTAAAAGCTAATAGTCGATAAAAGCATAAAGAATATAAGCGAAGTCGTTAATTTATTAAATAAAGTGGAAATTCGACGAATTTAAATATCGGCTTATAACGCGAAAGCTAATAATATAAGTAAGTAGGGATATAATCTTATTAAGAATACTCTTTTTAAAATAAAAAGAAATTAAATAAGTAATTTACTAATAGTTTTATTCGCTAATTATATTATAGTTTATAAACTTATAAATTATATTCTTTTTTATATAATTTATAATAAAGAACTAATTCTTTTTATTAAAATACGTTACTTTATTTAAAGAAGCTTCTTTTTAAAAGATATTAAGAATATTAACGATTTAATTTATATTTAAACTCTTTAATATTAAATACAAAATAATAATATAAAAGAAATTAAGCTTTAAAAAACACGCCGTAAATAAGAACAAAAAGAAGCTTTGGATATAAAAAAAGATATTCAAAATAAACTATTATAAGTTAAAGATTTAGTTTTTAAATACAATTTTATTTAAGAAATCAATATATTAAAGAATAAAAAGCTTAACTTTTAATAACTAAGACTTTACGAAATTTATAAAGCCTTTCTTAAAAAGAGCTATTATAAGTTAAAAGAGCTAAAAGATAATAATATATTCTTTTATAATACTTTTATAATTAATTACCTTAAGTTATTTTATAAATAAAAGCGTTTTATTTATTATAAAAACGACTAGCTTTTAGTAATAATTTAATATAATAATAGTCAAGACTAGCCTAAACTTAATCTCGAGGAGCGAAATTTATAAGGCTTTAAAGACCTTAAAAAGCTTACGAGATAAGTTATATAAAATAATAAAATTATTATTAAAATACTTAAAAGACTAACTCACGCGGAACGAAGTTAATATTAAGTCGTTATTTACTCTTTTAACGAGTAACTTAATTGCTACGATTAATATTATTAATTACTTCTTATTATAATTTTTATAACTTGTCGCTTAGCGTTATCGAACGTTAAATTATGGCGAAGACGTACTTTTATATTTTACGAGAGGAATAAAAATTAAGGCATAATAATAAAAGTATATATTGAAATATTAAGGGCTTTCTCTTAAACGACGAAAAATCCCTTTAGTATTTCGAATATTATTTACGTTTATAAATACTCTCCGATTACATTTATAAGTCTTTCCGTAACGATAATATTAATATCCTAGTCGAGTTAAATAATATATTTATAATAGCTATTTTTTAAATAATTCAGTATTATTAACGCTAGACGTATAAGCTTAAAACTTATAAATATAATAATTATTAATACTTTATAAAGCTAAAGAAGCCCCTGCAAAACTCAGAAAGAGTTTTAGCTTCGTAAAATAATTTAATTAAATTAAGTCGATTATAGCTTATATTATAAAAAAATAAAATCTAATCGAGCACTTATTTTTTATTAAATCTTACGAAGAGTTAAATAATAAGTTAAATAAGGTTCTTTTAACGAGTCGTTCTGGAGCGTTAATAGTCTTAATGTATTAATAAGCCAGGCACTAAAAACGATAATTCTCCGAAATATATTACCGAAGTAAGCTTATATAATAAGTTCTTAAAGGTAGTCGAAGATTAAAAATTCTTCTTTAATATTATTTAAATATTTTATAATAAGAAAGATTTACTTTAATTAAAATAGCTCTTAAAGCTATAATAAATAAGCTATTAATTTAAAAAAGAAAATATATAATAATTAAAAGGTTACGCGTAATTAAACGACTTAAGATTTAAAGAAATTTATAAAATTAAATAAATAAAATTAATTTATATATTTAAATAAATAATAAAGCGCGCGATAAGTTATAAGTTATTATAAGGGAAATAAGCTATTATAACTGCTTTATACCGATAATAAAAATCGTTAAATTTATTATTAATAATATAAAAGGTTTATTTAAATATTAATAACTTTAATATAACGTACTTAAAAACAAAGCCTAATACTTCGAAACCGTAACGATTGAGCTAAAGACAAGTAGAGTAAGTACGGCTAATAAGTTATAAATTTTTAGCTTTTTTATATTTTTTTTACGCTTTTAATTTTTATATTATAAGTGCTTTATTCTTAATTAAATTATTAGTCCTCGGAAATTAGCAGTTAAATTATCGTAAGCTTAAAGTTTAATATAAGGATTATTATTAAATTTTATAAGTTCTCTCGATCGACGGCTGTTAAGTCTGGGCTCTTACGCTACTTAAGTGTTAATAATAATAACTTAATTAAGAGTAAAAGTATAAAATAGCGAATTAAATACCGTAATAAGCCGAGCCTATCTTAAGCTATTTTAAATAACGTATTAAAGTATTAAAGTATTCAAGTAATAACGACTTTATTTTCTTAGAGTTTCAGTTAATTAATTTTAAGATAATAAAATAAGCAAAACTACTTTGTGCGAAAGGAGATTTTAATTAATTTAAATTATACGTTTCTTTTTTAATCGTTTTAAAATCTCGTTTATTAAAATTTAAATATTATTATTATAATTCCGTCGCGGTAATAATTTTATAAAAGACTTAAGTAAGTAAATAGTATTTTATTATAAGCACTTAAGTTATTTATAAGTATTCTTTTAACTTTGTCTTTATAAAGTTGTTTTTTATTAAGTAAATTAATTAAACTTTAAGTTAAGAGCTTTTTTTAGCCAGATATTAATTCTTAAACCCTTAAATCAAGAATATTAATCGACTAAAAAAGAGTATTATTACTTTTACTCTTAAGATATATTTGCTTTTTCCTTAAACTTAAAATCCGGCTTAGTTTATATCGGCTTATAAAAGTGTTCGAGGTATATTTTCATTATTCTTCGAGTTATTATAAAATTATATTAATATAAGGTTTTTTAAAAAGGAATTTTACTTTTAAATAAAAGGGGTTGCCTTAATAAGAAAGGACTTTTAAAAAGCTTAATATTATTAGTTAAAGGTTACTTATAATATAATTAATAAAAGCTTAAAATAAATAAAGAGATTAAAGACACTTCTTATTTTAATAAGGCAATTAAAGCTACGCTTTTACTTTAAGTCTTTAAATTATATTAAAAAATTATTAAGATTTAAATATTAGCGATATCGAACGAGAAGGAATTTATTTTTAGGTTTTTACTTTTTTTAATTAATTAATAATAAGAAGTAAATCGAAGGAAAGCGACGACGAAGGCGGTTTAAGATAGCTTATAGTTTATTAAAGCTTTAAGAGTTATTCTCGAGAAGCTTTTACTTTATAACTTATCGTTAAGAAAAGAAAAAGACCGCGAGGAAGATTAAATAATTAATATATAAAGTATAGTATTTTTTCTCTTTTCTTTTTAAATATAATAAATCTTAGCCGCTTATAATAATTTATTTATTTATTAAAGAATAATAAGAAAATATAATAAGAAATTATTAAGGTATTATTAGCGCTTATATTTAATATAATAACCGTTAAAATAAAAGGAGGAAGAATTACTTAAGACCGACTTTATTATTATTTAATATTAAGTTATTAAAGAAATAAAAGTAAAGAAAAAAGATAAAAGTAAAAAAGAGATTTAATTAAATTAATAAAAGAGATGCTTTAATTAGCTTCTTTTTACTTTTTTATTATATTTTAAACCTCGAAGATAAGAAAACCGTCTTTTAATTATTTATTTACTTTTAATTTTATATATTTATATATTTTTATTTCTTTAATATATTTTTAATATATTTCCTTTTATTTTTAATAACAATTAAAAAGTTAAAAAGGTTTATAAAAGATTCGTTAAAGTAAAAATATAAAATAAAAGCGGAGTCGTTAAAGATACGCTAGCTTAAGATATAAAGGAATATCGACGAATTCGACGCGTTATAAAAATTAATCTTTATTTTATAAAGAAAATTAGTCTTTACGCCGTAAAGAAAGGAGGCGGGAACTCATTTAAAATATTAATTATATATTAATTTGTTTTAAAAAAATTACTTTAATTTTATTAAAATTAAAGTTTACTCGAATATAATATTTAAAAAAGTAAGTTTAAGCGGCAGAAACGATATAATAAGTATTAAAAAGTATAAAAAGACTAATATAAGTGCAAAGAGACGCGTAAAGCCTTTTTAAAAGTATTATAAAAAAGAATAATAAAGTTATTAAAAAAGAAAGGAAGGAAAAAAAGTAATAAAATAAAAGACGATATTTAAGGGTGCTAAGCGAGACGATTATTTGCTTTTAAAAGTAAGATATAAGTTATTTAATACTTATTTGTCCTTATTTAAATATATTTTCTTTTAAGTATTTAAAGCTTTAAAACTATAATACTAATTCTTACTTCTTTATTCGAGGTCGAGCATGAGTTTTTTTTAGAAAAAGAACACATATAATGGGGTTAACTTTAAAGGTTTATTTATTACGTAATTAAACTGTTATTTACTATATTTAAAGTAGTTTTTAAAATAATATCTTTTAAGAATAATAACGATTTTTATTATTATAACTTTTTTTTTATTTAAATTATATTTTTCTCTTCTCTTAATAAATTATACTCCTTAAATATATAATATCTTTAGTATTCGTTAAATAAGTATTTCTTACGTTTACTTTCCGGCACTTGCTTTGCTACCTTCTTGTTATGTGCTTAGTGTTTTCCCCTTTATAATATATTAAACTTCTTCAGTTTTCGAACTTAAATTAATTTTTAATTAATTTTATTTTAAGATATTCTCAAAAGCTTTTAATTAAAATCAATAGCTTATCTAAGATATTAAAAAGAATTTCTATTCGAATACAGAACTTTATAATACTGCTGCTATTTATAAGAAATTAATACATTTATATGCTTATATATAACAAAATATTTCTTTAAATATAATCTGCTTCTTTTACTTCGCTAAAAAGCCGGACTCAATATTATATTATCGGCACTCGTTTTACGAGACTTATATTATAATTCACTGGAGGATTAATATCGAAGAGCGCTAAGTAATCGACGTCGATAATTACTTAATTTATAATAACTTATATCGAGCTTCGATTAAGCTAAAGCCTTTTACTGCGGAGATCCGGGCACTTATCCTTAACTCTAATAAATATAAAGATTTTAATATCTTAAGTATTTTATTAAATGAAACTTGTAACTCCGAGAATACTTTAATATTATTAATAAAAATAATTTAAGTAATAACTTCGTTTTAAATTTTATATTATTCACTTGCTATTTTTTTCCTTTTAAGTACATAAATTACAATCGAAAGAATTTGCAAATATAATTAATTTATTAAGGATATACTGAAGTCCTAAGTATTTCAGCGTACTATTCGCGGAATTAATTTACTTTTAATATTTTCAAAGTTCTTTTAATTCTCTTAAGACTTTAAAGAAGAATTTAGAAAAAGTCTAAAACGTTTTAATATTACTTTTTGATCTTTATTATAATAAAATAAAATATCCCAACCTAAAGCCGCGTTAGCAGTAAGCTTTATATCGATATTCAAGAAGACTATTTTATCCGAAAGTCAAATTAATAATTATAAGCTTTATATTATTATATATTCAAAATATTTTAAAATATATATTTTAGTTAATTATAACTTAAATATTTAATTAATAAATTATAAACGTATCCGAGAAAACAAAACCGTAAATAAACTCCGCCTTTCTTAATAATAAATTAAAAAATTTACGTTTCATTTCTTATTCTAATTAACGCCAAGTAATAGCGCCCGAATAGCAGTTTCTTAAAGAACCTTTCGTAGTTACTCCTTCCGCCGAGATATAACTGACGAAATAATATAAATTATTATAACTAAATAAGATTTAATCTAGAATCGGAAAGGCAAATACTTAAATTTCCTTGTTGCAACAGGGGCAAGACTTCCTGCTTATAAAAGGTATAATATCCGAATATCTCGAATATTCGACTTTCGGCTGCTATACAATAAGATAAGATTATTAAGCTCGGTTAATATATTAATAGCATTTTTATTCTACGTGAAATTAGTAATATTATCTTAAACCGATAAATTTAGGGCTTTATTTTATTCCGTACAAATTCGATGTAGAATTTTGCTTTTATCTAAAGTATATTATAAGCTTATTGCGAAACTAAAAGTCCGGCGAGCTCGGTTTTATTTCGATTTTCAAAATATTTTATACGTTAATAAAGAGATCTTTAATAAATCGGAAAGGAATATACTATTTATAAAGTATATGAATCTTTCGATTTAAAGCTACCCGCCTATTCTTAATATATAAATATACGGCATTACTAAGGCTCGCACGAGTATAAGTAATTGCCCTTATAATATCCAGCAGCTCGTAGAAGACCAGGGCTTGAATTGTGTTTTTAATCATTAAGACTACAAGAAAAGATATTTCGGTTAAGAGGCATGATATTAGAAGTCAAATCGAAGTTCTCCTCCCGTCAGCAACACCCTAGGGTTCAAGACTCTCCTAGTTGTGCACTTGGACTTCCCATAGCCTAGGACTGTAGTCTTTGCCATCTATGAGTTTCTCTTGAAGATTAGGGATCTTCTCGATGCGAGTGGCAATAGATATAGTGGAGAGACGGGAGAAGGAGGGGGAACGAGAACGCTGGGGGATCTGATGGCGGGGAATACGAGAGGGGCGATCATCACCTCCGCTATCGTCATCATCGTCTGGAGGTCCGCCAGGAGGGGGTTGAGGAGCTCTCTTTACTTTTCCCTTGTCACGGGACTTAGGTATGGGAGTTTCCTCAATAGAGGGATGGAGAGAAGACTCTCTAGAAGAGAAGGACACAGTCTTGCTAACAGATCTATGTACCAGTGTTTCACCGGAGGGTGGCTGGGATCGTTGAGCTGCCTTAGTTTCTCTGATTCAGCGTATAAAGCTGCCTGGAATCGGTCTGCATCGGCGCGAGCCTCAGCTAACTTTTCTTCCAAGATGCGGAATCGCCTTTCCATATCTGTCTCCCTCGTGTATATCACTGCGGGTTCCGAACTACTTGCAGGTGTATCCCGAGGGGTTGCGGTGCTGGGATTAATACCAAGTGCATTGGCAGGAGTGTTGACTTCGGGGGATAGCGAATTGGCATCGGAGTCGCCGATGGGAGGTACGGAAGAGGAGGCACTCGACATATCGGCGTCTTCAGCAGGAGATTGACCCACTGGAGGAGGGACAACTTTCGGCTTGACTCGACGATCAGGGGGGAGAGGTCCGGTAAAGAGAGGTTGGTTGGTTGTTCGGATTGGCGCCGAAGAGGATAAGGAGGAGGGCGAAGGTTTTGTTGACTTCGGTGCCATTCGTTGAGACTTATGCTCAGTATAGGCCTTCTCTGTAACGAGACAGTTCCGTAGCAACTACTCACAGAGGAATTATGGACGGGGGATGTTTACTGTCTTCCCAGACGAGTTGAAAAGAGTTGTAGATAATGTGACGCTTGCTCTGGAAAGACAGCAATCACGTGCGACAGCGGCCTCACATATCAATACACAATACATGAAGATAACAAGAGTCTCTTAGAATCTACAACTAGGTAGGAAAGAAGGTAAGGAGAGGAGAGCTCTATATACAAAGGGGGAGCGCCATGCGGCCAATTAATCTCGGTAAAGCTCGGTTAGCTGGCATACCGGAAATGAGGCTCTGGGCGCTCCCAATCGTCACAAGCAGTATCAAACAAGCAGTTTCCCCTTCCACTTCTGCATAGTGTTAGGCGGATTGCTCACGCCTATCGAAATACCATTGCAAAGGAATGGTTTCATGCTCCCCGCCGACGCTGTGTTGTGATGCGTCTCGACGTGTCGTCGTAAACCAAGAGAATGACGAAGCCTATGAGATACACGAGATATACAGGTCATCGATCTGGATTCGATCTCAATCGCTGTCTTGTCTCCGCTTCGAGAAGAGCTTATCGTAGGGACAACCTCCAAATCCATACTGCTCCATTCAAAGCTGCCTTCCCGGTGCCACTGGTGAGGTGCATCGAGCAGAATATCTTTATCTAGGCCTTCAACACGCCCAGGACCGAGATTGAAGGGAAGGTTAAGTCTCCACGCCACACAGACCATGTAGTGGGCTAAAATCCAACTCAAAAATCGCCTCTGGCCTTCAATATTGCTTTGCTCAGGACAATAGTTGATAGCAAGGATGGTGCCGGTCAGCAACAAGAACAAAGCTTGAAGCTCGTTGCGAGAGTAGCGTTGCAAGGCCGAGACTTCCAGCTTCTCGCCAAGAGCTTCCAACAGATTGTACCCAGCAAAAGAGCCAACGTGGTGTACGTCTGAGATTTGGGCGCAACGGAAGACACACATTGCGTGTACGCAAGAGAGATAGCATACATCATTAACTGGAAGTTGGTGCATATACGCCTGTCCAGAGCCGTTGTCACACAACTCAGGAATTCGTTTGAGGACAGGTATCCGGCCTTGCTTGTCACAAACGAGTCCAAGCCCTTGATCCAACCGACGAGATCATTGACATAGTTGTCCAAGTGCCAATCGCTGATCTGTGATGCGAAGTCGAGGGTGATCCTGGATAGATCCAATCGATTTGCTGCCTCTTGAATACGAGCAGGTTGTACATCTGCTGGAAGATCTCCGTATTGTATTAGTTGCGACTCCACCCGAATGAGGCTTAGTAAATAGCTTACAGTCCCTGATAATGTTGCAATCACGAATGTCAGTCTTGATACATCCAAAGAACAATAATGTCTCCTTGGGCCGGGTTCGAACAAGCTTCTTGCAAGCATCGTAGATCCCAAAATCTTCGCCGGAAAACTTGGTCTAGCAAAATCAGCATTCGTCTAAATGCATCATTGCGGCAACAAACCTCCAGACCCAACATCAAGCACCTAAGACATTATGTAACTTCCCATCGTTATGGTTGTCGCCGTGGTTTTGTAACAAGGTCCATATTGTCATCGTCAGGATTCGATGTTATTGCTTCTGGTGCGAGAGGGGCTGGTGGCTCGGACGTGGGTGGAGATGAGACATCGTTGTTTAATTCGACTTCCAATGATTTCGAAACTGGCGGGAGCGCAGTCAGCAGAGTCCAAGAGCTCATACATATAAAATTTCTGTCTCGCACCTCTGTTCTTCCGAATCCCCCGACGATGATGCAGAGAAAAGGAACAAGAGAGACAGGGTGGTCATTTTTACGGACAATCAAGCGGCCATCAGGACATTTCAAACTCCAACCGGCAAATCAGGGCGCGTACATTGTTGCGGAGGCGATACCGCTGATAAATAAGCTATAAAGAGTCCGAAGAACGCTAATCGAGATAAGATGGGTCCCAGCCCACACAAGCATCTGGGGAAATGAAGCAGCAGACAGGGCAGCTAAGACAACAGCCAGATAACACCTAGGAGCTAGTCCAGGAACCCCGAACGTCACGCAGCCAAAGACATACTATTCACAAACAACCCTGAAGACCTAGATCATAAGGTAGACAAAATCTAGATAGAAAAACAAATGGGAAATGAAGACGCAGGGGCGAACCACATTCAAACTTACTCTATGTCTAATATATAAAGTCCTGCGAATACACCACGGCCTAAAGAAGTAGTAAAGCGCTATCCTTATTCAGATGCGCATAGAGAAAATTAAGATAAGGGACTTCTTGTAGAAAAGGAAAGTACTAAGGTTTGATGACCCGAGATGTAACTGCGGCGAAAAACGACAAAACTATGGGCTATATCCTGATGAGGTGCCGGAAATATCGTAACTTACGACGGAGGGAATTTAGTAGGAGAGGACGAATAAACCTAAGGGTAATCTTGAACGAGTTAAATTTAATTATAAAAGTAATACGATTTATAGAACAGACGCACCTCTTTAGGCAATTTCGGAGTTGCTGTACAGCGCGCAGAGACGAAGTAGAACACTGGAGGGAGACTGAAGGTACAAGGACACAGGGTGGCTATTAGGAGCGGTAGCCGGGGAGCCTGATATACCCTTAAAGAACAAGCAAAGCACTCCTTTGACGCTTATATAAATAATCGCAAATAGGAGCCAGACCGTCTAGTGGAGGAGGTTGCTGGTCATGTTATCGTGATGAAGTGAAGTTGCGACTACCGAATATGGTAAGGCGCACTTCGGCAACTGCGCCGAAGCTGGACTATTCCGGCATAGCAGTCCTGCGGACTGCTGGATCCGTGTATAACATAATCAATCAATCCCTCTCCCTCTCCCTCTCCTTCCCTCCTTAGCTTTAGATCCTCGTAAATAGGCATTCTATTTCTTTCAGGGCTTCGACCTATTTGCTTAGTGTCTCCCCTGAATCATAAGTAACCGGGCCGTCACAGTCACTCTCGGACACCCTGAACCCCTCCTACTACCAAATCACTTCGCATCGTCGCCCTCACGCCTGACTTGCAAAGGGTCTTCTTTTATAGCGTAATCAAGTTCCTTCACCGCAGCTCCACCATGATCAAGGCAAAGAGCAATTTTTCAAAGAGACTGAATGGTGCTAGGAAGTGATTGGTATAAATAAATTGTTATATAAGTAGTTGTGACCCAGCTATTGCTCCCTCAAGTCCACCTAGTAGCTCTTCATAGCACTCTGGGTTTTACCCGTACGATGGAAACCCGAGAACTTCTTCCTGAATCCAACGTGATTAATGGGTTCTAATTCTGAATAACCAAGCCAGCCACAAGCCACCAAGACAAATAAATTTCCCTGTTCTGGGTAGGGCTGAGCCAGCGGTCCCGTCCCCGCGATTGACGGGACGTTCTGTAAATTAGGCGCGAGGGCGACGACGATAACGTAGCTTTCTTCTGGGCGGGGTTCAGACTGTTTAAGGGTGTCTAGGTAACACGACTTATATAGAAATATGGGATGTATTAATGTGTGCGCAGGGTGAGAGATGCTTGAAGTCAAAGGGCCCATCATTTTTCTCGGCACGGTGGGTTTTTCACCACGCAGGGATGGACGTTAACGATGTCGTGATCAAAATGGGTTAAAATTCTGGAGAACCAGATTTGGATGGCTAGTAGTGGCGGGTATTTAGGTGGTCATGTACTACCTAAATAATCTCTCTTTGGTTCTGGTTCCAGTCGAGAGAGGAAATTGCTTGCTTTGTTATAATTTCTGGGCGTGCAGGTTGCTGATGAGGCTGAGGTTTAAAGGGGGAAGGTGGTTTTCTGGGAGGGAGTCTAAAGGAGGAGGGTGGGTTAGGTTCAAAAGGGGAAGGTGGATCAAGAGGGGAAGGGGGAGGGTTGGGTTTGAGAGGTGAATGAGGGGGGGTTGAGAAATCGAATTGGAGAGAGGAGCTTGAGCAACGAGAGTTCGGGCAGTGCTAGTGGTGGTGGTGGTGCGTCTGGACTTGATGGGATGGCTTGTTCGAGGGGGTTGGGGTATTTGAGAAATTGATAGTTTCGTCTATCTTTAGCTAACCTACTTATAGAAGAAGTAAACACTCATAGCCCAGTCGTGAACAGCTGCAGAAATCTTCGTCATACCAACTTGGCATGGAAAGGATCACTGGATATGAAGTACGGCCGAGAAGCCTTCAACTTACTAAATTTCTAGCATACCAGTGGGTGTCAGAATTGAGGGAACAGCCGCTGAAATCAAAACGATTTAACTTAAAGTACTTATGTAAGATTTCGACAATTCTTTCGGTAGCCTTTTGTTTAAGTATTAATTGGCAATATCGAGTGAAGGGGGCTTAGTTTTGAGCAAAAAGATCGGACTTGAGGGCTGCTGCAATTGTTACGTCCCGTCAGTTCTGACAATCACTCGTGGTACTCTACTTTCATAGAACCTTGCTCTATACCCGCTGAGCGATAAAACTAACATACCTAACATGCTCAAAATAGCCCTTTCACTTCTAGAGTGCAAAAAGCTGGCCATGCTTTGATCATACAATAATCTCATTCAAGCGAAGCAAAGTCGACTCAATAAATCGAACGCCAACTAAAATACCATCCTCATCCGCCATCTCTAATTCATCTCCGAAGTCTTCGTTTCCCTCATCTAGGCACTTTAGACACGTCACTACCGTGTTTGTATACTTGTCACCCATGAGTTTGGGCAGTTTCATGATCGCCAGGTCGACTAGGTAATCCTTCAAACGGAAAGCAAGCGAGTCATTCCATTCACCGCTGCCTTCCCGAGGCTGGGGGTGGAGGAGATTCATCTCTCGGTATTCGTGTAGACTGCGACCTGGCTGGGGCTGCTGCGACGGCTCTGTCGAGTAGTTTACCAAGGACTCCCAGAGGCCGACTTCTAACAAGCATAAGCCCAGGCTGTAGATATCGTGCTGCATCTTGTACGACTCGACGAGTTTCTCGCCTTGCCGCGATGGGTGTCGGTAGAGATTTCTGGCCCAGTCTGTGTCTCCTTGAAGCTGGGTGCCCCCATCTGCGGATCGGAACTGGTCAAAGCCCACGAGGAATGTGAAGGATTTGGCAGCTTCGGCCTGGGTACACACGAGGATTGACTCCGGCCGGATATTTTTGTGGACAAAGTTGAAGGCGTGCACATAGCTGACCGACGTGGCGAGCTGTTGTGCAATCCGGACGCGTGCGCTCAGCGAGATATTCGCTTTCTCGCTTTCCAGCAGGATTTCTCGCAGGCAGTGGAAGGGTTCCATGCCCTCGGGCGCGCGAAAGATCATGTCAAAGGAGCGGATTTGTTGACTCGATGGCTCCAAGATCCTCATGACTCCTTTGCAGCTCAGCAGCCCGAATTTCTTGGGATCCGCTTGGGTTAGTTTGCGGGCGAGGTTTCGCACGTCTTTGGTGAGCGTCAGCACATCGCTAGAGGGTATACAGCGGATGGAGTCGACAATCAACCATTTCGCATTACCGCCTTTCCGTCGAGCCGCTCTCGCCCTGCAGTACGGGATCTCGACGACATCGAAGGCTTGCTCGGGCAGGAAGACGGAGATGGGTCGTTGGGGTTGAGTTCTGAGCGCATCCCGCATTTCAGCAGCGGTACTCAATGGCATTGTCATTGTCGTTGCAGTCACATTTGAGCGGGAGTTCCTTGCCGACGACGTTGACCGCACGACCACCGTCTGTTCTTGGAGTCCTCGGTCAAGCGCTTGATCAACGATGGGATTGTGAATACGCATGGTGAGATACCACGAAGGATCGAATCGCCTCTGCCAATCCTCCATCTCCTTGATTACCTCGTCGAGTGTCGACTTGATTACGACGTATTTCGACCGCCGGGCCTTGGATGCAAATTCGAGGAATCCCGTCTTCGTGTCTCCTGCCAACACGCCTTGACATTTGTTTATAGCGAGTGAGAGCTTCGTCGCTAGCACCGCAAGCGTGTTGTCCAGTACACGACGGTGCTCATCATCGAGCGAAGGGGCGATGCGTTGGACAAAGATGATTTGGTCTTGTGTTTTCATCCAGGCATTCTCAACGATGGTCAATCGCTCTGCAACCTCGACTCCTGCATTCTTCCAACTTGAGCACAAGTTCACCAATAAGGGTCCGTACCTATAAATGGAATGTTAGAGTGTCTACCTCTGTACGAAGTAGACGCTGCTGACGTACTTGAGGCATAGGTCCAAGGCCGTGAGAGTCAGACCTGCGATTTCCATGGTCCTCTCTGTTCCACGCCGGCATCAAGATGTCGTTGGAATGTATCGAACCTTGGAATGTGTTACCCAAGCTGCGAAGGCTTGACATATATACAGAGTGTGTTGGCAGCAACTACATGTTGCCTGCAGATGTAGCTTAGCCGCGTAGGCGCACAGCCGCACAGCCTTGTCGTCTCGTCGGCGCTTCCTCATGTCTCTTAGAATCCCATATTGCTCGAGGTCGAGAGAGCCTCAGGAAGAAGAACATCAGTCTACATCCTGCACTCTTGGCTTCGAGTCCGATCCCACCCGAATGCACGCATTGTGCGTACTATCATACTCCGTCTGCTGGAAGCGGCGAGGAACAAGGCATACCGATGTCGTTAGGAGGGACCTCCTCGGGTTCTGAGCATCCCACTCGAACGAACATCAGACACGCATCCGACCTCGTGCGAGACGCGAAACTGCAAACCTCGATTAGAAACGATATCACGCACCATGTCTACTATACATCCATCACCAGCACGCGGAGGCGCAAGGTCAGGGTGGAAGAGAAATGGAAGCTACAGGAGGAGCTGGGCAATGGCACATATGGACGAGTATGGCGACAGACCTGTATCCAAGGCCCAAAGGTAGGACAAGATCGTGCTGTAAAGGAGATCTATAAGGAGCAAGAGCCGGGGCGCAAAATTGACTATGAGAAAGAGTTAGAGGCCATTACGAAGTTTTCGCATCAAAATGTGTGGCTTTGCCTATGAGACTCATCCACGTCTGATCACAGGGCTAACGGATAGACAGTATGTCCACTGCTTCGTCCAATCGTTTGGTTGGTACGAGAACGACCATTTAGTCTACATCACCATGGAGTATATGGAGCATGGGGATTTACAGAAGCGACTCGGACATCCATTCCCAGAACCCGAAGTCCAGGCCGTCGCTTTGCAGCTCATAGAAGGATTGCAATTCATGCATGAGAACGGCTTCACGCATCGAGATCTCAAACCTGGTGTGAGTATCAACCCTACCTGGGGATGGATCGGATCTAATCTCGGACAGAATGTTCTTGTCCTACAACCAGCCCCAGAATGGTGGGTAAAGATTGCGGACTTTGGTATCAGCAAACGTAAGCAAGTTCAATTCTCATCCTTTTTGTCGCGAATATACATTGGTATGAGATCTCAAGGATTTCCGGATCTGGTTCGACTTCGCGCCGCTGCATCTTGACTCCACTACTCACCAACTTGGTGTTGGCGTTTTGCTCGGCAAGAGGTGGAATATAAGATTATCGCCAGCCGAGGCTCGTCTGTTTAGTTTCAAAAACAGCCAATCTGACTTATGACTTATCTTGCTTGTAGGCGCCGTGGAAGGGTCAACAGGCCTGCGAACCCAAGTCGGTACACGAGGATACCTTGCCCCTGAAGTCATTGGCATATATCCAGTGAGCGATATTAACACCTCTGGCAGCGCAGACATATCCTACACTTCTGCTGTGGATATGTGGGCGCTAGGGGAGATATGCTTTAGAATGATCACGAATAACCAGCCGGCATTTTCTTTCCCACAAGATCTCTTCAAATATGTCACACATGGCAGTGAATTTCCCGTTTCACCCCTACTTGCGGCTCATGCAAGTCATGACTCTATCGAATTCATCAAAATTACGATGGACCCTTCGCCAACCAAACGACTTTCTGCTAGGGATGCCTCGTCATATCCCTGGATTGAAGCTGCGCAGGAGACGGCTCGTAGATCTCTGTCAGAAGGCCGGTATGTAATAATAGAAGCAATATCAAACTGCCTAAGCAACTGACATAGAACAATCTATCACAGACCTTCACTTGAGGAACCTCCTCTGGTTTCTCAAGAGCTTCAAGCAACGGCATCTTGGAGTACAACTAATCATCCGGGTCTACAACCGAGCGCGATTTGGAGTACGTCCAGCTCACTGATGCCAGCGCCAGTTGATTCTAGGCTAGGTACGGCTTTGGTTATACAAGCAGACGGGTCTTCAATAGATCAGAACTTTCCAACCACATCTGTCACGAGCACTTTAGACAGCTTGTCACGTATGCTGGCACCAGGTTCTGATAGATCGCATACCCACCAAGATCTGGATTCAACCTCTTCTCTACCAAGACCAGTGATGGATGATTTTCAGTCTTCCAACGTCGACTATGGATCCAGAAGCATCTCTCCTAATTCTCAATATGATCCACAAAGTATGGAATTGACAAATCACATAAAACCAAGTACACCTCGCGAAGAGGCTAACTCCAAACCTGGACCCTCTCACGTGCCTCTAGAACGCAAAGATTCAAGAGGGACAACCCCTCAGCCTGTTTTCCACAAATCCAGATCCGATGCCCAAACTGACCCACACCATACTAGTACAATCCTCCCACCTAAGGACATATCTGACCTGGCTGATCAACTCGAAAATGATCCCCAACACAACGTCTTTGTCAATGAGCGTCGACTCGCAGATGCACAATATCAGCACAGAGAACAAGTGTCCAAACATAGTTCCAATATCAGGGAAGTCCAACGTATGCCGAATCAGCCTGAGATCACAATTTCAGCACCCACCCTCGAGCAAACCCCGGAACTGTCCTCCCGGCGTGAGGGTCCTCAGTCAAGGTCATCTGAAACAACGCATCACCAGCGTAGCGGTGGTAAACGGCCTGATAACAAACAATATCAAGAGCCGTCTTCTTACGAAAATCAGCGTATAGCCAGGAGGCTACTACAACAAAAGAAGATGCCACCAACAGAGTATTCGGTACTTACGTATACCCACACGAGTGTTAAACATGATGAGGTACAGGACTTGATTAGGAAGTGTACCAAGGAGCTCAAGGGGAGATGTACGTATACGGGCACTGCTTCGACTTAGTCGAGTCCCATACTCCAGGAAATCATGTCACAGAGGACGCTAACACATAGACATAGCTCAAATCCCATTTCCTCTTCTACCCTTTCGGCCAGCGTCTGATCCCATGGCGGTGCGTCAGTTTATCAATGGGTTTTTTGCTATCCCCCCGTCCCTGCATGCTTTACCGCTTGAAAAGGAGCTGCAAACCCTGGAACCTCTAGTAAGTCACAATCTTGACGGTGTTAGGGAAATCTCCGCCAGCCAAGTTAATAAATTTCAAACAGGTTCTTTCGGGTATCTTAAGATGGTGTTGGAGCCGGCTTCCAGGAGGTATTGTAGGTTGGGAAGTGTACCAATTATTCAAGGTCGGGGAACTAGACTCGAGAATGGCGCGCGACTCCTTTTCGACCTTCATACCCATATCTGTACACAACCATGCGCACGCTGATATCATATTTGACTTTTTTGACCTACTATCGGCTCTCATAGCTCATGGTAAGATGAATGGTTACTGTGGTGTCATGCTCCCTCGTATGGCGGCTTGGTGGGCCTTTGAGCATCAAGGTAATAGAACCTTTGAAGGGAATTACAGACAATGGCTCGGGTAAGTTGTCTTAGGCGAGTCCTTTGCAAGATCTACTGTACCTAACTGTATAATTCAGTGCTGCCGATGCCACAAGCCACCTATTCTTTGCGTATCTGAGGAACATTGCTCGTCAGCCCGTTATGCATGGCATCTCGATGCTTCCAAAATCCCTAGACATATTACTACGGGAATCTGAGTATCCCCCACAGAATTTATCGACGATGCAGTTGTCAGCGACTCAGTTCATAATGAAAGTCGACAATCTCTCCCCAGGACCATTCAGCCTTGTCCGTCGTGCGATCAACTCTCAAGGTTGGATTAAAAACGTATCCGAGTCAGCCAGGAATGTTGACCCCATCTTGCAGCTCACGTTCGAGTGCAAAAGGGTCCTCACAATCATGGATGAAACCACTATCCAACGGTTGTATCTTCACGGCAGGAAGCAAACAAGCACTATTGGGGAGCTTGATTGGTCCCGTTTTGAAGATTATGGATTTAGCGACGTTGCCCTCTACGAGTCGACCAATCCCGCGCAGCAGGATTTGCCCCTATCCATGACACCTCCCAAGGACACCCATACTTCGGATTTTGGCTTTGACGAAACGTTCTGGTGGGTTTGGATAACTAGTCAAGCACAAGAGGAGACGCCCGCGCGGAAGGAGGTGTTTGGGAGGTATGTTGTGATAGAGTTATCCTCTCGATCCCGACGGTGGGCGGTGTTGGAGGAACATCTAGAGGGGAAAGCCACTCTACCGACTTCGTCTAGTCAGTCCATGGACGGGTCCTCTCCGCCACAGAAGAAGAAGGGTAGCAGCACTTTCTCCAAAAAGTGGTCCAAGTACATAAGCTAAGAGTAGGAGTTGCAATGAAGTGCCAACGGAAGTTCCGCGTAGAAGAGGTTTCGCTCTACGATAGCGTCGCAGGTTACCATGGGTTTATTCTCGTTCTTTATAGGCGTACTACCACGTTCCTCCGTTAATATATATATCCTTTAAATTATAATTATATTACATTTTAACTTGTTGTTATTATTGTTAGGAATAGGAATCGAATTTGCAAAAGAGAAAAAGGAAGTATAGTCGCTGACAGTAATATTAAAGAGATCTCTAATCTTAAGCTCGTTATTTTCAAAATTATCGGGGTTTAAAGATAGCTTAAGATTTCGGAACGTTTAAATAATAGTTTCACGGTATTTATTGTGTATTCGTTTTTAGGCCTCTTCTACTTAATAGGCAAACAAAATCCTCTGGTCTTGAATAATATATTCGTTATTATTTTACTTCTTTAGGTTTTAATCGATATGGACCTTTTTAGCTCTTTAATTATTGCTTTCAAAAGTGAGTTAATAGCGACATCGAGCACCTAGACGTAATTAATATAATTATTAAGAATTAAAGATAAAGTAACGTTTAGCTTTTTGAATTCAGTTTAAATGGTCTCGTTGAGCTTTTCCTTTTGTAACTTTTTCGCCTTTGCCTTCACAGATTCGTTCGTAGGTATCTTCTTTCCGGTGTGTTAATGAGGGACAAAAGCGTCGAGGACAAGGAGTTGAGGTTCGTAGTCTGAGAGAGGGTAGGACGAAGCATATGAGTAATCTTATTTAATTTAATCGATAAGATTTAACGAATTAGCGTAAGCTTTCTCGTTTTATATTACTTTTATATTAGAGTAATACTTGCTTATCTTTACTTAACGGTTCTTATTGCTTTTATTAGGTTTTCTCTTAAATATTAATAGCGGCTTATAACGAGGTACGCTATCTATATAGACAGTAATTTAAAGAATAGCCTGCCGCTTTTTTTAGCCACTTCTCGCCGTTCTCAAAGTAATAGTTCGAGAGCTAGAAGCAGCGTATATACGACCTTTTTAGAACTTAAAGGCGAGTGGTATTTAGTTTATATTCGCGATTTCTAAGAGCTTATATTTCCTTATAACAGGTATAGTCGAAGGGCGAGGTTTTCCATAATCAAAATCAGGGTTGACGATAGTGTTTCGACAGTTGAATTAAAGCTAGTTGACGATTACTTTCCAAAGCTCTTTAGGTGCCTTTTGACTCGTTTTATGCTTGCTCGAAAGCTAATCTTATAGCGGTGTTTAAAACCAGCTAACTAATTAATTGACTAACGAAATCCAAAGTATAGATTTATATCTCCTTCTTTACGAATTACACGCTTAAGATAAAGCTTATTATAGATTTGTCGATTATTCCGAATTAATTACTTTGTAGAGATAGCTCGGCTTTTAAGGCGTGCTTTATCAAACTTTTCTTTTAGTTTTAATTCTATCTCGAGCTCTTTAACTTTGCCTTAAGGCTTCCGAATACGAAAAGTCTCTTTTTTTTATTATAAAATATAAGCTTTTTATCGAATCTAGCCTTAAAAGGTTAAGCGTAGGATGTAAAGCTTACGGGTTGCGTATTAAATAGTGATTCTCTTATTAATACTATCTTTTAGCTGTTAATAAGTGTTTTCTTAATAAGTTAATACTATTAACTTATACTTTTTCGAATAGGAGTATCGTCGTCGAGTCATATAATCGCCGTATTCTGAGTCTGCGAGACTATCGATATCATTATCGACTGCTCCTTCCTAAATCGGCCGGTTTACTCGTTCTTAATCTCTTGGCTTCCTTAAGCTTTTATAGTCATTATCGATTCTCTATTAAGCTAGTTGTCGAATAGTCTCTTATTCCGTAACTCTATTAATATACCTACGGCCGAGAATACGTTAAGAGTGAGTTGCTAATGCCTTAGAGACACGACTAGGTCGAGCGCGAGGTTTAGGAGCTTGTAAAAGGCCTTGCAAATTTAAGGTAGCTTGACTTATTAGTAGAGGACTAGTAGGAATGCGAGGAATAAGCGCTATTAATCAATACTATATAAAAAAGTGTTTTTAAGTTAAGAAATATAGTCGAAGGTGGCAGGAGAAGTCATCACAGAAGTACGATTTTTGGTGTAAATTTAGGAGGAAATTATAATCTATAACGCCACTCTTGACTATAGCGCTAGGTTCAAAAGTATCAAAAAACTTCCGAAAAGTTAAATCGTTATGGCGCTATATGCCAAATAATACGGTATAGTCGGGGAACGATTTTATGCTTGCACTTATATTTCTAAGACACACTAACCTCATTGGAGCTAACAACCTTGTGACCCCACTCAGATCCCGCTCAGCCTTATCAATGCCCAGTGTCGCTGCCTGGTCTGCATCGTCCCTCGCTCGTTTTCGCTCTGTATTGATTTGTTGCAGTCTATTGAGTTAGAGCAAGTGTCCAGGTGCGTCCAGATGCTGGTTTTACCACAACATTCTTTCCAGGGACCGTCTCCGTTTCTATTGGCCCCTCGCTCATAAGTGGCAACCTCTGAAGAGCCGCCTGAAGCTGGGATCTTCTCCACACCCGAAAATGCAAGCTTTCATTCTCGTCGCAAGTACAAATCACTTGATTCCAATAGACAGGACATCAGACTTCTACGAGTCCATCCGAAGCGACTATGCCTTAAGGAGATTTGCTCAATCTTTCCCCTGTGGCTCGACGGAGCATCAGATGTAGCACAAGCACTGGAAAGATTGGGACGATAATGAAACCTCATTAATCTGCTGCGAGCTCCTAGAACAAGTGCAGCTGGACTCAATAAGCGGCAAATACGCAGCGCTCTCCTATTGTGCCGGTAAGGCTACCGAGACTGCTCGAATCATTATCGATGGGTTCTGGTTCAACGCCTTTGCAAATCTCGAACATGCCTTAGATGCTCTCCGTACCAACTTCGACACGACTTCTGCGAGCCAAAATGTGCTTTGGACCGATCAAGTCTGTATCAACCAGATGGATTATCAAGAGAAGGCTCACCAAGTCGGCTTCATGAGAAAGATCTACCAGAATGCCGAGTGGGTTTACGTCGTCCTCTCAAGTCAGTCATATAGGATGAACACTACGATTACTGGATCGGAGGCGATGCGGCAAATCTGGTTCGAATATGAATTCTGTGAAAAGGAGAGACCACTTCTCCCATGATGGGACGTAAGTTGGTCGACGCAGAAGGTAATGAAGTCTTGTGGTCCAGTGACGGAGATCATGAACAGCCGTTGGTTGATCACATTCACCACTCATTCTTTCCATCGAAGCGTCATGCATTCCCACGTTCCGGTGCCAAGCTTCATTATCTGTTTGATTTTCTCCGAGATATTACGGCATCTCCCTGGTGGACCAGGGCCTGGGTAAGCGAAGATTTATACCCAAACGGACAAGCACTTTTTCCATAACTACAATACTTTTAAACTATTCGGATATCGAAGCTAATATTTCCAGGTTTTTCAAGAATTCTATACTGCTTCGCAAATATATTTCATCTGCGAGAAGACACGCATCCCTTGGGAAATGATAAAAGCGTACCTTGGCGTATATTGTACTAGAATACTCGAAGACGACCCACTGTACGCTTTCAAAGCTGAACAGTTTGAGCAACCCCATAGCAAGAGAAACCGAGCTCGCGTGGATCTCTTCTTTGAACAAAAGGACATAGGAGATGTTGCAAAAATCAACGACCGAAGTCGCGAAATACCAGGAGGAATAAGTTATCCTCTCACCATGGCCCAATCTAACTACAATATGTTGTGCCATACCGCCATGTTTGAGTCTACAGATCAGCGGGACCGAATCTACGCATTCTTTGGTCTGTTCAATTCAACCTACAGGATTATTCCGAACTATAGTACCTCTAATTCGATAACGAATGTCCTGATTCAAGCGGCGAAATGTATCCTCGCGTCCGAACCAGACCTGAAGATGCTCTCCTATGCTACTTCAAGTTCGGACTCCGCCCGAAATTCAGCTCTTCCTACGTGGGTACCGGATTGGTTCATACTGGAACCCGAAACTTTCCGGCGGGTTCAACTTTCCCTCCTCACTTCTCCCACAGTCATCGACCGTGACGCTCGATGTCATGTCACCGAGACAGGAACATCCGAAACGACCATGAGTCTCCGAGTTCTCGGATATGCTTTGATGGTCCTCACAAAAGCTGCCCGAGATACGGATCTACCAAATCTTGTGCTCCACGCATTCCACACTAGCAGTAAGTGCTATGTAGCTCTCGCGAACGCGGAAGTGCAGGCTGGGGACGCACTTTGGTTACTCAACCACGGTTTGGCTATTTATGTCTTACGACCTCGTGAAACTGGTGGGTATGCTCTCGTCGGACGGGCCCAGGTTTGCCTTGAAGACTCTTGGTATTCAGACGATGGTCCCGTAAGCGTAACCTATTCGAATAGGAGCAAGGATGGGAAACTTGTAGAGTGTCATTATCAGCCTGAGCATCTGAGACCATACGGACTCAAAAAGCCATTCACAGAAACCACCCGAACAACACGGTCACTTATAAAAGAATTGATTGAGATTTTCTAAATTAATGGCGGTCGATCGACCAACAAACCTGAAGAAATAATACAAAGCTAGATTATCTCAACCTTCTTATCAACAAATTATAGACTCGAACAACTGCAAAAAGCTTCACAATATCACCGATATCTATCGTCTTGGTCTTCGCAATCATCAAGCGCATCCATTACAATGAGGCACAGCGAGAAGAACAAGCTTGCTTTTAATTGAGCATATCCATTTGCAACCACAGAGTATTGGACGGGGCTCAACCTTCGTAGGTTTGTCCCACGCGATCAACAGATGACTCTTGACATTCCGCTTCAGATGTGTGGAAGATTCATTTATAAAGCTAACTTGTATAAAGAAACTGTTTCTTTAAAAGTAATAAATCTTATTCTTAAGTATAAACGCCCAGATATTACGTAACGGTTTTACCTTAACAGACATTTAAATATCGACCTTTAAAGCTTATTATTTAAAAGAATTATACTAAACACAACGACTTATATAAAAACCTTATAAGGCATAAAAGCCTAACGCTTTATTAAGGCTTTAATAAATCTACGCGGCACGGAATTACATTAATAATTAAAAAAGAGCCTTATATATCTTGCCTTTCGATAAGAATAAGAGTAATTAAAAGTCATAAACGCAAGTAAGAAAGACATTAAAGCAGCGAAGAGTCGAATAAATATTAAGTTAACTCGACTCCGTAAGAACGAAACGAATAAGGTCCGAGCTAAATATATAAAAACGAAATAAAGAGTAGCTATTAAGAGTATTAAAGATTAACTATATAAGTTAACTAGAAATTAATTCGTTTTTTTTTATATAGCGCGCTAAATTAAGAGATTTATTTTATTAATCGAGCTAAAAGTAAGAACAAAGGCTTTTACTCCTTATTATATTACGCGAGATATTTAAAGTCCGTATTCGCTTTTAATGTCTATATACCGACTGTTTATATTATTAATACTTTTTTATAAGCGAAATAATATTTAAATCGCATGTTTTAAAGTATACTTTATCTTACTTATTCTTTAATTATAAGCGCAAAAAAGCTTTCCCGAATTAAAAAGCTTTTAATTAATATTTGCTTTATTATTAATAATATTATCTTAAACCTTTTTATAAATATAAAAAAGTTATTTTCGGCACCGAAAAAGAGTTTTAAGACTATATACAAAATCACAGACGCCGACGCGTAATTTAAGGTTTAAAAGCACTAAAAGAAAGCTTTAACTTTAACTTTAAATTACAATCGTAAGACTAGTAAAATAATATTTATTTTCTGTCACGCCTTAAAAATAATAGCTTATAAACGCAATAGCTCTGTCCGGTAAGTAGCTATTTATTCCGAAAACACTTATTTACTTGAAAAAGAAACCGTAATCGATATTATATTTAATATTACGGGCCGTTAAGACTTCTTTATTTATTTTTAAGTTATTCGCGTACTAATTATTAATTAAGATCGAGACGATATTATAAAAGTTAATTATAAGGAAATCGAAAGCAATAGTGATAAGGAATCGGGTTAGGTAAAATTAGTTCTTCCTTATAGCGATATTGAGCAAGGGGTTTCACTCCCTTCGAACTCAGCCTAAATATAATTATATTTCCTAAGGAATAATACTTAACTTACTTAAGATTCAGTATAATAATATTAAGTTTATATAAACTTTAAAAGAATATTAAAACGCTAAGCAAAAGAAATAATATAAATCAAAATAAGCTCGTCCAGCTAATCAATTAAGAATATTAATTAAGTAATTAAAATAATATTATATTTTTTTTAACTTATTTAAAATATTTTAAAATATGAATTTAATATTATTTAAGTTAACGAAAGTCTAAAGAGTTCTAATATTACTTACATATTTTACTTTATTTTACCACCCTAATGCACTTAAGTAATCAATAATTAGGACTTTTAGTAGTGTATTTAATATTTATAACGGATTTAGGAAATTTCATCCTCGAGTCGAGAATGAATAAAATTAAAAGCTACGATATGATCCCTAGACTTATAACCTAAAGTAAGACGCTCGCTCTAATACTTATAGGCGAGGACTCTATACTTCCGATATTCCCTCTTTTGCTTTACTTCCGTCCTTAACATTTACATTTAGAATCTTAAGTCGAGTGCGTTAATACTTTGGGAAAATAAGCTATGCTTATAGCTTTAGCGAACATATATTTAACTTGGTGATAGAATAATTAAAATAAAAGATACGGAATTAATTAATTAACTTATTGTGCTTAACACCTTACTTTGGTATCCCTACTTTTAGATCGCGGGGTTATTAAGGGAGACAGTCGTGACGTAATTCATAACTATACTTACCTAAATAAAATATAATTAATTTTCGTCTTAAAAAGACTTATATAAATTTAGCCTTTATTATGAAATTCCTTTATTACTTTTGTTATATATTATAAGATTTTCTTTATTTTTGCCGCAGGAAAGTCTGGATGCTCCGTAGTTAAGGTAAGTAAGGTATGTCGATATACATTTAAAGGCGATTAGTTTTTGTAAACTTGCTTTTAAGGGTTTGAAATAAGGTGAAAAAGGATTTAAATACGCGTTTAAAGATAAAAGACTCGCTTTTATAATTAAGTAAAATAGGTCAGAGATATAGTAAAGTTAATAGACATGGACCTAGAGATTAAGATATACTTGGCTTAGTAAACGCTGAGTTTAGGGTTTTTAGGATAACGCTGGAGTAAACTGTTTTAAATGTATTTACGACCGGATTAGCTTATTATAATAAATATTATTCTTATGAAAATATAAGAAATAAGACGAACGAGGGCTATTAAGAGATTTTTACTATAAGTATAATGCGTAAGCCTTATATAAAGATAATATTTAAATAGCCGATTATCGAAGTCCTTAAATATATATACTTTATGACGGCGCGAATAAAAACCTATTACATTACTATTAATAAAAGACTAAAGACGCAGAAGGAAGAGGATTATAAGAATTCCCGAGTATAAATATATGTAGAGGGGGCACTAGTGCGGAGAGCCGCGCTAGGCTAAGCGAAGCCAGAGGCGCATAAGTAGTCGAGAGATATAACATAAGCTTCTCGAGTATATATATTAATTTTTAGTAAAAGCATAGCGCCGAGTAATAAATTAATACTCTTAGAATATTATAATAAATAAAAATATTAATATACGCTTTAAAAATATAATATATAAGGACTTTATATATTAATATAAGTAGTTTATTAAGTAATTAATATTAATAATAAATAAAAATATAAACATATATTTAAATTATATGTAATTAAATAAATAAAATCTAAAAATATAATTAAGTTATAGTAATTAAATAAGTAAGATTTTAATTATTATGTTTAACGCGTGTAAATCGTAGGTTTTAAAAGTAAGGCTAAAGTAAGGTTCGGTTTATAGCTAAGATCTCGTGCCGTCTTGTTTAATTATTAAGTTATTAAGTTATAATTAATAAATTTAGTCCTTTTAAAGTAATTACTATATATAATAAAAAGCCGCAACGGTGTGTGCCAGCCTTTTATTAACTTATATAATACGCCGCCTCCCGAGTTAATAAGTTTATTATTAGTTTAAGTGTCCCGTTTTATAGTAGCGCGATTATAATTACTTTTAAGGATATATATATATCGACCTTTATATTATTATAATTAACCTTTGCTTAATATTAACGCACTCTATACTTACGTGCTTACTTATTTATTTATTTTTTTCTTTTATCTTTTAATCTTTTATTTTTTTTAATAAATTCTCCTCGATCACTAATTATATCTTTTAAAGCTTTTAGAATAGCGATTGCGCGTATTAATAATTAGATCGTAGCTCGTTAAGTAAGTTCTTTTTTAATTTAATTTCTTAATTTCATTTTTAAGTGATCTTAATACTATTAAATTAATTATTAATAATTATATTATAGGATTTTAAAGATGAGTTCGATGACTAAGAAGTATTTAATAATAAGCTTGTTAATAAGCTTTTTAATAATCTTCTTCTTACTCGTTCGGTCGTTAAAATAGATTTTAAAGATAATTAATAATATTTTTCTTTACGCGAAAATAAAAATGCGCTTATTAATAACTTTAATAATAAGTTAATTCTCCTTCGATCTTTTTGTATCAAGTTAAGCTCGCTATTTAAAAAGACTTTCACGCGTTCTTTTAATGTTTTATTATTATTAATTATATTAAATAAAAGCGTTATTATATTAAATAAAAATGACTTTTAATATACACTTTTTACTTCGCGCGTCTCGCGTCTTAGTTCGACTCCCTCTTTTGCCCCTTTTCTTACTTTTAAGACTCGCACTCGTTCTTTATTAACTTTAAAAAAGCGTAAATTGTCTCGCACTCCATTTAAGCCTCGCTTTCTTATTAAGCGCGCTCGAGGTATATATATACCCTTTTAAAGCTTACTTTTTATTAATAACTTATTTTATTTATATTAATTAAGATTTATAAAAGGAGTTTGCGGATCCTTATTTATTATATATTCGCGCTACTATTCGTAGCCGTAGTAATTTTAGATATTACTTTATTAACACTTTTGCTATTAAAAGTCGATATTATAACTATACCTCCGGTTATAAGTGCGATTCCGTTACGGGAGATGTGCTTAAGTATAATAAAAGATTAATTATAATTATAGACTTTAATAATAAAAAAGTATAATAATTATATTATAATTAATTTAGCATTTCATTAATCGATTCATAAAGTATTAAAAAGTATAAAATTACTTTAAAAGCCTTAATAAAAGACTTAATAAATAATAATAAGTTTAATAAAGATATAAAGTTAAATTTTTTAATACGCTCTTAAAAACTAAGTCTAAAGCGTAATAAAAAGGATAATTTTAATAATAATATTAATATTAATACGGGATTTTTAACAGAGTTTAATAATCTTATATAAGGTTTAAAGAAGTTCGCAAAGGTCTTAAAGATAATAGCTACTTATTAATTTAAGCTTAAGTAGATTTTTGCGCTTTTAATAGATTATTTATAAGCTCGGACTGGATTTAAACAGACTTTGCTTAGGCTCGGGCCGGATTTAAATAGTATTTACTTAGGCTTAAGCTAGATTTAAGTGGACTTTGCCTGGGCTTAGGCTGGATTTCGCGTTTACGTTTGGCGTTTTTAAAGCGCGAATACTTAAAATATTAAATTAAAAAAGTTTTATAAATAAAAAATTATATAAAGATATTCTTAATATGCTTTTAATAAATGTATTTAAAGCTTTTTAACTTAAGATCGGTAATTATTAAAGTTTAAAAATACTTTAAAAAGCTTAAATTTCTAACGAAATAAATTCTTTATAAGCTTATTAATAAATATATTAGCGGTTAAAAAATATATTACTTTAAATAATTTATAAATATATTCTTACTTAAGCTATATATTTTAAATATTTATATAATAAAGCTTAATAATAATCCTCTTAATATTATTTATAATTAGTTTAATTGTTTATTTATTATTATAAATTTTTTTTTAAGTTTTATAAATATTAAGAGTTAAGTTTTAAAAGAATCGTTAAAGAGTTATAACTTCTTTTTTAATATGTTTTAATATTAATAGTTCCGCTTTAATAGTCGACGTAGTAATCGTAAATTACCTTAATGCTTTTTAAATTATTAGCCCGCTAAATAATAAGATTATATAATTTTAAAATAACTTCTGAGTTTCGACGTTATCCGCGAAAGATATATTTAAAATAATATAAAGCGCTTTCTCTTAACTACTTTTATATATAATACTTAAAAAGCGCGTATTAAATAAGTAATAAATAAGTTAATATATAATTATAAAATACTTTAAATTAAGATTTGTCGCGAATTATGAGAATTAAGCGATTATAAAAGCTACGTTTAATCTTATAATAATTGTTATATATAATATTAACTTAATTCTCTTTTAATAAACTTTAATATATTTTTTTAAAGCTTGTCCTTTATATTTAATAAAATTAATTTAAGGGAGCGGTGTCGTAAGACACCTCTTATTAACTTGTTTAAACTTTCGAGTAATCTTCTCAATATATTAATTATAAATTAAGGAAATAGTCTTACGCTTTTTATTATATATTATTTTAATCTTTAAGAATTATTTAATATTTTTAAGATTATATATATTATACGCTTAATTTAGTCGCTTAATAAAATCTTATTCGAGCTTTAAGTCGTCTCGGTAATAAAGCACTTAAATATTATTTACGTAAAAAAGAATAAAGATTTTATAAATAAAGTCTGTGAATATACACGGTTCCTTTAAGTATAAAATTAGTCTTAAATTTATTAACGTTTTATTAATATACTTATATTATAAATACAGAAAGTCACGCATTCCGTAAAGAGCGCGATTAACTCGTAATATATATTTAAGCTTATTAAAACTTAAAGGAAATCTATAGTATACGGTTTTATCGTTTATATTCCGAAGAGCGTTAATAAACGCGTTAATTATGTCGAAGCACTTGACTTTTAAATTAAAATAAGCTGTAAGCGCTATAGTAATTCAGAAGGATTTAATTAAGAGCGTATTAACGTATATAAAGACGATTGTTGATTTACTTTAGAGATTATCTTATATAATAATTCGGGATTTATATTTTAAAATATATTTCTTTAGATTTAACTTATACTTAAAAACTTATATAAGCGGGATAAGTGTTAATATAATACTTAAATTAAATACTTTTAAGGTTTAATAACTTTATTTATTTATTATCTTTATTTTTAGGTTTATATTTTCTTTAAATTACTCTTTTATTAAGTAATTCTTAAGATTATTTTATTATTTTAGTTTAAATAAAAGATTTTAAACTTTAATTTTTAAAAGTGAGATTTTCCCTTTTAATAATTAACGGCTTATTTATATTATTATTATAATTATATAATGTATAGTCTTTATTAAATCTCGAAGATTATTTTATTCTTTTAGTAATATATATTAATTAAACATAAGCCCTTAAGGCATTTAATTGACTTCGGACTGAAGATCACTGTATTAGTCGAGGATTTAATTACCCTTAAGATTAGGCTTACCCCCGAGCTTAAGGTTGCCTTTATTAAGGCGTGTTTATTTAAAGATAACTATAAGTATTATAAATACTTTATTACCTTAATTTTTTTATAATTTTCTTTTTTTCTTTTTACTTTTAGCTAACTTCTTTGTTTTTGTTAGATTTCACTTCGGTAACTCGTGCCGATTCTACCCTAGAATAGCCGAAGGAGTTTCCACTGCTTACGCGGCCCGGAAATTACCTTCGTATTCCGGGAAATTACGCTCGTATTCAATTACGTAGCTCGTATAAGCCACGTAATTAATTACGTAGTCGTAGAAGCTTCTAGAGAAGCTATTATTTTGTATATAACTACCGTAGAGCTCTTTTAACTCTTTAAGTAAGTAAGTAATCAATTCTACTTTGTCTTTGATCACGTGTCCTCACCTACTGCGCTTCCTCATTCCTGATTGGCTCGCTTATTCTCACAGTTTTTACTAAGCTTTTAATAAATATATTTAATTTTAATTAAGCTTCTTCCGCTATAGTTTAAGAACGTATTATTCTTACTTATTTTACTTCTGTCGTCCGAGCACTTTATGCTTTAATTTAAGGATACGATATTAAAATTATTATTAAAAACTCCTCTTATAATCGAGGTCTTGACGGTATTTAAATCTCGATACGTAATAATTAAGACGGATCTCGCGCTTAATCTTATAATACGTTCGAATCTCGATTAATAAATTATATACTCTTACGCAAGTCGAATGCCTTTAAGTCATGCTTTATGCCTAAAGTAGACTCTCGATTTAACGTACTCTTTCTTAATTCCTTATTTTGTTTAAGAAGGCCTTCTAAAGTAAGAGTATATTCCGGAGTTAAAAGTCTATTTATTATATTTAAGCTATTAATATACTTTTTTACTTTTGAGTTCTAACTTTTAAAGCTTTTAATTAATTTTTAAATTCGTTTAATATATAATTAAATTAAGTCTTCGCTTAAGAGATTCGTATTATTTTCTCCGACAATTATATTTTTAATAATATTCTTAATAATTCTAGCTTAATTTATAATAAACTCATCCTCCTTAATGAGATCGTAAATAAACTTAGCTTTTTAAATTGTGATCTTTACTTTTTTACTTAAAGTAATATAAAAGCTATTTTTATTAAAGCGCACGTTACGCGTAATAATTATTTTATCGAGACGTGGCATTTAGATTTTATAAATATTAAAAGCGTAAAAACTTATAAAATATTTAATATGCGCACGCGCAATTATTTTAAACGCTCTTTTGTTTTGTCTTTTAATTCTTTTTATTATTAATAAGTACGCTTTATAATTATATATATAAATATTATTTTAATTTAATTTAAAATCTATAATAAGTCTTATAATAAGCGCTGAGTTATATTATTAAAAATAGTTTTAAAACTATCTATCGTTAACTTTAATAAGTAATAGCTAGTTATTTACTTGCCTTAGGCTTTTATTATATAAATAAATTCCTACGAGTGTATATTTAATACTCAGATTTACGGGGAGATTAACTAATAGTCTCATTTTAATGCCTTTATTAATTGCTTTTTAATTAACTCTTTCGGCTTCGCTATTTAACTTATGAATTGCCGTTAATAAGAGCTTAAGGTCAATTCCGAGCTCATTAGCCTATTTCTTATATTTTATAAATCCTCGAATTATAATGATTACTTTCTTTTAATTATACTTAAATTTATATATTAAGAGTCCAAACTACTTTCGAACTTAAGCTTTAAAGCTCTTAATATATTAAAACACTTTATTGTATTCTTTTATTTATAATATATAATTAACGAATAAGCCGCTATACTCGCATTTGAGTACGAGGAGTTAAGAGTAATTATTTTAGCATTTTAAATAATTAAATAGATTTTAAGTAATTTTTTAAAATAGTTTAAGGAATTTCTTTTTCAGTAAACGTCTAAAGGTTACCTAAGTAGTATGAGTTAAAATATATTACTCGCACTTGATTTTCTTTATTACTTTAGTAATCTTAATATTTTTCGCTGTGTTTATTAATTTCCTTAAAGTATTCAGGCTTAAATGGCTTATTTATAAATATTAAATACACTTTAAGTCTATTTTAAGGTGCTTATGATTTTTAAATGATTTATACGGTTTATTTACTTTTTTAAAAAGCGTTAAAAATATTATAGTTTTTATAGCGCTTAAGAGTATATTATAAGTGCTCGGAAAGTAAATTAAACGTAGCTTATATTTAAAGAAAATAAGGTTTTATTTACGCTTTAGCTATTGTATTATATAATATTCACTAATTAATAAGCCTTTCTCGTTTTATCTTAAAGTATAGTTTATATTATAAAACTAAAGATTAGTCTTATAAAGACGAGCTTTAAAGATAATATTAATATAGAAGTTTTTTATAATTACGACGTCGTAAAGCGTGAAATTAAATAATTCTCTATTTAAACCCTTAAACACTCCTTTTATAACTCGAGTTCCGCGCTTAATAATAGGCAATTAAGAGCTCTTACACTTAATTAAATCCTTAGGAGTAGATTTTATAAAAGATCTTTTTATTAATATTAAACGATCGTTAACTAAATTAGTTATTTTATAATTATTTAATAAAATAGAATTTAATAAAGAATAAAGTAAATTCTAAAAGGAATATATACCCGCAATTAAATACTCGGCTAGATTAAGCAAGAGCATTAGGTGCGCGTGGGTCCCGCTTATGCCTCTTTTATTTAATAAGTTTCCGGGAAAAGTAAACTTTCCTTTATTTAATTTATTAAATTCTTACTTATTTAATTTTACTAGGAGATCTTTTATTAATTAAGGGAAAGGCTTATTTAAGTTTATTTACCCGCGAAGAGCTTTTTATTATAGCGTAATAAATCGCTACTAAATCTTATTATAATATTAATTATTTATTTTTAAGTTTAAACGAGTTATTTTATTTTAATATTTAATAAACACTTTTTTATAAACTATTATTTAAAGATAAATATAATTTAAAGGAGACTAATAGTGAGTTTTTTCTTTTAAGTATAAATATGCTTTTTTTATAAGTTTTCCTTTTATTTTAAATTAAATTAATTTTTAATTATATAAATTAAAAGCTTCCGAGTCGGGTGTTTTATTATTATTAAAGCGTGAATTAAGAGTAAAGAAATGATTATATCTTGATTTGCTACCGATAAGTTATTAATATTAGCAATCGACTTAATTAAAATAAAACAGCCGTGCGAGCTATTTTAAAGAGTATTTAAGAGGTATCCCGAGCTCGTCGGCTTTTTTAGTCTTAAGAAAGTACTTTTGAGCTTATAAATTATTAAAGTTATTAACTGCGATTAAGAAAAGGTTAATATTAAAGGTGTTAAACACTTCCGGCACACAATATAAATTCCCTTTATAAATTAACTTTTAATATTATATAATTTAAACCTTTAAGTTTTAAACGTTCTTTATATTTAAAAATTATAAGTAATTTTAATAAGTTATCGTCTAAATCGTTATATCCGTTTAATATAAAATTATCTTAAGCGTGCGAACCAGTACTTAAATATTAGCTTTTTTCTTAGCGACGAGTTATATAGCCGCTATATTAAAGAATTAGCGGCTTATAATTTTCTTAATCTATTCGTAAAGCTTAAAATATACCGTGGTTCGTAATTATTATATTACGTATTTTATAATATACACTTTAGCTTTGGCCTCGGCTTTCTTTTAATAAGATTTTGCGGTTATTTTAATAAGCTTATGCGGTCGAGTAAGAAAAGGGGTAATAAAAGCGTTAAAGCTTATAATTATTTAGTCCGAGGAAGACGTAATTATTACGTAATAATCGAGCGCCTATTTCTAAAGTTATTCGTTATATTTATTTGTTTTTATTATATAATTTAATTTAGCGAAATTATTCTTTTATTAAGCGATTTACTCGGCGGTCCGTAGATTTTTATTAATAATTTTAATTAGTGTTTTTATATTTAAAGCATTTAAGTTAACGAAAAGCTAAAGTCCGAGCATTTAAGCGCTAAGAGTCAAATGATTTATTTATGACGGGAAATCTTTAAGCTTTAAGTATATAATGTTTACGTTAAAATTATTAAGACTATTGTGCGATGATATCTCGATAATCGCGCTAAGAAGTGCGTTAGGATTTAAGCGTGAAAAAAAAAAAACGAAAATCGTAAAGTTAAAGTTAAATAAGCTTAATTAAAGCTCGAAATCTATATATATTAAAGGTAACTTATAAAGACAGATATGACTCTTAACTATTGAATAAAAGTAAAGTAAGCTTTTAATAATTTAAAAGCTTTACGATTAACGTAAAAAGCAAAAGTTTAAAAAATGTATTAAAGTAAGCGTTGCCCTTTATAAGAGAGGATTATGACCCGAGTATATATATACGTGAGTGCTTACGAGAGCATACACATGACTAGAAGACTGCGCTAGGGCGCGATAATATTTCTTTTCTTTTTTCTTTAAATATAATAAATCTTAGTCGTTTATAATAATTTACTTATTTATTAAAGAATAATAAGAAAATATAATACGAAGTTATTAAGATATTATCGGCGCTTTTATTTAATATAATAACCGTTAAAATAAAAAAAAAAGAATTACTTAAAACCGATTTTGTCGTTATTTAATATCGACTTATTAAAAAAGTAAAAGTAAAAAGAAGAAAATAAAAATAAAGAAAAGACTTAATTAAATTAAGAAAAGAAATGCTTTAATTAGCTTCTTTTTATTTTTTTATTATATTTTAAACCTCGAAAGTAAAAAGACTGTCCTCCGACTATTATTTATTTTTAACTTTATATATTTATATATTTTTACTTTTTTAATATATTTTTAATATATTTATTTTTATTTTTAATAATAATTAAAAATAAAAAAAAGGTTTATAAAAGATTCGTTAAAGTAAAAGTATAAAAAAAGAGTGAGGTCGTTAAAAACACGCTAGCTTAAAGTATAAGGGAATATTAACGAATTCGACGCGTTATAAGAATCGATTTCTATTTTATAAGAAAAGTCAGTCTTTACGTTATAAGAAAAGGAATTAAGAACTTATTTAAAATATTAATTATACGCCGATTTATTTTAAAAGAATTACTTTAATTTTATTAAAGCTAAAGTTTACTTAAATATAATATTTAAAAAAGTAAGTTTAAGTAATAAAAATAATATAATAAGTGTTAAGAAGTATAAAAAGACTAATATAAATATAAAGAAACGCGTAAAGCCTCCTTAAGAGTATTATAAAAAAGAGTAATAAAATTATTAAAAAAGAAAGAAAAGAAAAAGAATAATAAGATAAAAGATAATATTTAAAAGTATTAAGCGAGATAATTATTTGCTTTTAAAAGTAAAGTATAAGTCACTTAATATTTATTTATTTTTATTTAAATATATTTTCTTTTAAATATTTAAAGCTTTAAAGTTATAATATTAATTCTTATTTCTTTACTCGAAGTCAAATATGAGTTTTTTAAGAAAGAGACGTATATAGTGGGGTTAACTTTAGAGGCCTATTTGTCACGTGATTAAGCTATATCTTATTATATTTAAAATAGCCTTTAAAGTAATATTCTTTAAGAAAAAAATAATAATTTTTATTATTATAACTTTTCCTTTTTATTTAAATTATACTTTTCCTTTTCCTTAATAAATTATATTCTTTAAATATATAATATCTTTAATACTTATTAAATAAGTATTTCTTACGTTTACTCTCCGGCACTTGCTTTACTACCCTCTTATTGTGTGCTTAGTGTTTTCCCTTTCACATTATATTTACAAAAATAAAATAAATATATAAAATACCTTTTGCGAAGAGTAAGCCAGATATAAAAAGAGAAATATAAATTATAATCTTGTTTCTTTCGCTTTAGCCTTATTCGGCTAGTCTTAAGAGCCTTATGAACTCAATCAATTTAGGCTTATCTAGCGGCTTTATAAAGCCGTCGGCTTTTTGTTTAAACTATTTTATATAAATTAAGTCTATTTCGCCTTAATTTATGAGGTCGCGAACGTAATAATATTTAACGATAATATACTTAGTCCTCTCGTGGAATTAAAAGTTATTAGCTAATAAGAGAGCGCCGTTATTATCCGTATAAACGGGGAATCGTTCTTATATATAATAGACTAATTTAATTAAAAGCTACTTTATATAAATAGCTTTTTTAAAAGCCGAATTAATAATTATATATTCGGCCTCAGTCGTACTTTAAGCTATAATACTTTAGAACTTGCTTTTCCAGTTAAATAAGCAACTTATTAAGTAAAAGCTTAAGCCGCTAATCGATTTAGCCGTACTAATATCTCCGGCGTAATCGACGTCGTAATAGCCGCTTATATATCGACTAGAGCTTTTTTTGTAAATTAACCCTAACTTTTTTAATCCTTTTAAGTATTTAAACACGTTTTTAAGGGCAATTATATAATCGGTGCTAAAGTTATTAGCGAATCGAGCGAGCCTTATAACCGAATAGTAAATATCGAGTTTAATTACTAGCGTAAGAAACAAGAAGCAGCCTATAATTTACTAATATTAATTTATTTCCTTTTTATTAACCTGATTAAGATTAAGCTCTAACTTAGCCTTCGAATCCATTAGTATATCTTTAAGCTTACAGTCGGTTATATTAAACCGCGCTAGCACTTTCTTAATATAACTTTTTTGGCTTAGCTTTATATAACCTTTGTTTAAGTTATAATTAATATTTATACCTAAGTAATCTTTTATTAGTTTTAAATCCTTGAATTTAAAGAGCTTTTTAAGCTCTTTAATAAAAGATTTAATATTATTAACGCTTAGGCTAATTATCGCTAAGTCGTTTACGTAAATAAAGATTATAAGCTATTACTTCTTATTAATTAGGATGTAATTCTCGGTAATTAAAGCTTAAAAACCGAGTTTTTGAACTAAGACTTCTTTTAACGTAATAAACTAGAGCCTAGCTAATTGTTTTAGTCCGTATAAGGCTTTATTAAGTAAGAATAATTTACTAGCGTATTTTTAAGCGGTTATATCTTTAGGAGGCACTATATATAGAGTGTTTACGTTAATATTACGTTGCGTAAAAGCCGAAATCATATCGACTTTTTATATAAGCCAGCCGTAAAGGACCGCTAAAGCGAATATAAATCGCTAAGCTATTTGTTTTATTACGCTAGTAAACGTATTTACGTAATTAAAGCTATAAAATTACTTAAACCCTTTAGCGACGAATTTAACTTTAAATTCGAAGTAATTAAGTGATTTTTTGATTTTATATACTTCGTTTTTAAAAGCTTATAAGCCTTACTAGCGTCTTTTAGTACTATTTCCTAAGTCTCGTGACTTTCTAAGGAATTGACTTCTTTTTCTATGGCTTTTAATTAATAGTCCTTATATAGAGAAGCTATAGCCTTTTTAAAGGTCTTAAACTCGTAAATTTAAAGGCCTTTAATTCGTTTAATAACGACTTTATTAGCCTTTAGCTCTTCGGGCAACTTTATTAGCCCTTAATCGAAGTCTTCGTCGATTTTAGAGCTTATTAAAGCCATAAAAGCTAGTCTTTTAGCGTCTTTATAGATAGAAAAAGCTTTTTTTTCCTCTTTAATTAACTAATTATTTAGCTAGCGAATAGCCGTCTTAAAGCTTAAATATATTATCAGCTGATTTTCTAAAGAGTTATTAAAGTCTTTAGCGCTAGTACTAGCGTTTCTAATTACGACGTTAAACTCCTAGCTCGAATAATCCTTTCTAAGCCTCTTAATAAGCGCTTTAAGCATTTCCGGGTTAGTCGTATTAGGCCTTTTATTAGACTTTAGCGTTTAAAGGAGCTCTTATACGAATAAGTCGGATTCGTCTTTAAAATCCGTTTTCTCGCCCTTTAATTAGTCGATAGGCGACTTTTCGCTTATATTGCCTTTATTAAGCATTTTATCGTTAATACTACTTATTAACTTAATAATATTGTCGCTAACGCCTTTAAACTCTTCAAGTGTTTCGATTATATAATTAAATTCAGTTTCTTCCGTTATATTATTTTTAAAAATTAAATCTTCTTTAATTAAGACGTTTTTAGAGCTTATAATAGCTCTTTTACTTAGTAAATAAACCAAGTAATTATTAAAAGACTTAAAACCAATAAGAATACCCCTGTCGGATTTATTAGCTAGCTTATAAGCTCTTTTATTCTTAAGTACGTAAATTAAAGAGCCTAGTATACGAATATAATCGATTATTAATAATTTACTGCATAAAGCTTTAAAAAGCGTCTTCTTTATAACGGAATTATATAATCGATTCTTAATATAAGCTATTCCTTATAATAAGTAAGGCTATAAAAACAAGGGTAATTTCTTAGCCTTACAGACGCTAATTAGCCGCTCTATTAGGTATTTATTTAACTTTTCGGCTATCCCGTTTTAGGAAAAGGAATAAGGGTTAATATATTCATATATATATCCTTTTTGTTTATAATAATGCGTTTATTTATTAAACTTGAATTCCCCGGCGTTATTAAGCTTAAAAGCTTTAATATTTGCCATGAATTTAATTTCCTTTTAATTAAATTGCGTATTTATTATATTACAGAAGTCAATAAGTACGTCATAAGCGTCGGCTTTGAGTTTTAAGGCGTATAGCTAAATAGCTCTTAATCCTTTATATGTAATAATAAGGAAATAACGCTCTTCTTTAAGTCCTTTGACTTTAAAAGGCCCCGCAATATTAATATCGAATATAATTAAGGGTGGCGCGTTTAATATAAGCTTTTTACTGCCGATCACGTACATTTTGCCGCTATTATAAGCGTTACAGTCGGTTAGCATGTCTTTTTATTAGATTTTCTTTAATTTATGGCTTTTCTCGATCGTTTTAAGAATCGACTTTTTATTTATATATATTAGCTTCTTATAATAAAATTCTAGCGGCGAATTTGAGTTTACTTAATATATTATAAGTTCGAGAGCGTCAATATCGACTTCCGCTTGAACGTAATAAGCGTTATAGTCTTACTTAGCCTGTAATTAGCCCTTTTTATGCTTTAAGCACCGTCCTTAGTAAAGTTAATTAACTAGCCTTTTTTAGTTATTTCCCTTAAGCTTAAAAGGGTCGTTTTTAGCCCCGGAATATAGTTTATCCGTTGAATAATTACTTCCATGCTGTTATTACCTTTTATAAGAATATCTTCCGTGCCTAGTATCGGTAATACGTCGCCGTTAGCGATTGTAATCGATTTGCGAAGGGTAAGTTAATAATTAAGTAACTATCCCTTATTAGGCGTATAGTGCTCGCTAGCACCGGAGTCTAGAACTAGTCTGTAATTATAGACGGTTCTAAAAGATTGATTTACAATATCTGAAAAGAAGAGATTTGGTGTGAATGATAATTCCATTACTTCGGGGGAAACTAGGTCTATATAACTACTTTTAGGCGCCAAGCTATTTAGCTCTCGCATCGGCTATTTGCTCTCGCATCGGTTATTAGCTTTATATTGAAACTAGCTTTATATCAAGACTAGCTTTATATTACCAGAGCTTCCGAGGTTTAAAACACGGAAGCTTAAGGCTTGATGAAGCCACTGTTTTAGCCCTGAATAACCCTTTACTGGAAGCTTAAAGCTTCCGAGGTTCAAAGCACGGAAGCCGAGGCTTTATGCGAAGCCGGAGCTTTATGCAAAGGTAGTTGAGTTATGGAAAGGTATGCTTAATATAATCTTATATTATTAAGCGAGTTTAGCCGAGGCTTAATATAGTCTTATAATATCTTCCTTTAATTAGTCAGAATCGGACTCGCTTAATTCCTCTATAGTATTTATAAAAGTACTTATAATTAGAGGTTCAAGCTACACTTTAGGCTTTACATTTGACTTACCCTTTAGTAAGAGTAAGTCGTTTGTGTATGCCTTTATAGGCTTTTTAGCCCTTATATGCTTATTAAGCGGCGTATAAGTCTTAAATACGGCTATAATAGCCTTTATAGACTTTGTTTTTAATTCGCCTTTTAATTCCTTTGCCTTTTTAGCCTTATTAGGCTTTTTATTCGGATGTTCCGAATTATTAAGCTTTAGCTTAGGGTGTAAGTCTTAGCACGTAGAAGTTATATGTCCCGTGACTTTGCACTTATTGCAGTGCTTCTTATTATCGCTTTTGCCGCCTTTAAACGCTTTATTAGCGTTAAGGTTGGCGTTAGCGCTCATACGAGCTTCTTCCGAAATTAAATCGTTAATTAAACCGTTAATATTAATATTCTTGAGATTACGTAATATTTTCTTGTATTTACGAGACGAAAAGGCGTTAAAAGAGCTCGGCAAGCCTTTTAATATTAGGCTAACTATTATAAGCTTAGGAATCTCGTAATTTAGCTATTTTAAGTATATGGCGCTTAATTGGATTACGTTAATATATTCGATTATACTTTTATAAAAGCTATAATTAAAATCGACGATTTGATTTATATAACGGCCGATTAGCTTAAGCGTTAATTAGCCGAAAGTAAATTAAATAGCGTTTTATAGCTTTTTAGCCGTATTTTTGTTTTTAAATCGCTCTTAATTTTCTAGCGATATAATCGACTTTAGCGCCTTTAGCGCTTTTTAGTTTTGCGTCTTAAAATAGTCTAGCTTTTCGTGATATTTTACGGCTAGCTTATAAGAATAAGGGGCTAATACGGCTCTACCTCCTTTGGTACCTTTAGCGTAATATAAAGATTAATCCGAAAGTAAAGCTTTGCCGGAAATATAAGGCATATAGCCGTTAATTTCCAGGAATAAGCTAGCGGGATTTATTTACTTAATATAATTAGACTTCCTTATTAGCTTCTCTTTTTTAAAGGCAGTAGCAGCTATTTTTAAACTTATCTCGATTAAGTTTAGCTTTGATTCCTTTAAGCGATTTTATTACTTATAGTGATTTATTAAATTATTTTAGTCTTTGACTTTATTTAAGTTTTTATAACCTTATAATAAGGCTACCCTCCTTGATTTAATATGCCCTGAATCGATATAAAATCGATATTTAAGATAAAAAATCTTGTTAAGGACTTATATATTACCTTACCGAGGGTTTCGCTTAGCTTGTATTATAATAGGGTTTCTAGCGGGTCTGCTTAGGCTCTTATTATAACGCTAGCGCTACTACTAGTTTAGTTTTTCTCACAGGAATTAATAAGCTTAACTAGCTGTAACCTTCTTTAAAGATAGCTTTTTATATAACTAGAAAAGTCTAAAAACTATTATAATTTATACTAGACTAATAACGATTTAGACAGCCACTCCTTAATACAAGCTACGCTAGCACGCTACTTATAGCTACTGCTAGCGCCGTAAAAGGTATAAGCGCCTAGGAATAAGAAATTTATTATAAGACTTAGAACCGCAATTTAGGTGGCTACGCGCGCTTATAACGTTTAGGGACCGCTAGGTTATGATTTCCCTAGGGTTTAGTCTTAAGGTCAAAGGCCTCGGGTCCGTAATACGTCCTAATCGGGTTAATAAGGGCTTAAAGGAGTCTAGCTTACTTTAGTTAAGAGAAGCTAGTATGGCTTTATCGACAAGCGTTTGAACGGAAGCAGCCGAAGCGGTATTAGCTGAGAAAGCTCAGCTTAGTCGTCTCGATCGAGAGGTGTGTGTCGGTAACTGATATTATTGGCCGCCTTAGCGAATTGCGAATTGCTACTATGTGAGAATAGGCGAGCCAATCAGAATGAGGAAGCGCAGTAGGTGAGGATACGTAATCAAAGACAAAGTAAAATTGATTGCTTACTTAAAGAGCTAGAAGAGCTCTTCGGTAGTTATATACAAAATAATAGCTTCTCTAAAAGCTTCTACGATTACGTAATTGAATACGAGCGTAATTTCCCAGAATACGAAGGTAATTTCCGGGCCGCGTAAGCAGTGGAAACTCCTTCGGCTATTCTAGGGTAGAATCGGCACGAGTTACCGAAGTCAAATCCAACAGATATATAATTTAATATAATATAATATAATATAATATAACGAGGGAGAGACGAAGGGATAGCGAAGCTAAATCGGAGGAGAAAATAATAATATTAATTAAAGATTAAATTTATTTAAAGGCTAAACCGTAAACAACTTACGGTAGAACTCGCCACACCGCTTAATTACGCGAACTACTATTAATATAGACTTATTTATATTCCGATTTAAGTCTGTAATATTATTATTTACTCTACGAGTAGACTACTTTTATTTTAAGGAGTTGAGTCCGATTTAAGTCCGTATATATTTCGATTTACGTTTATTATATTATATTATTGCTATATTACTTTATATTTTATAAATAAGATTTTAAAAAATAGGGTAATATTAAAAATAAAATCTAATATAAGGAGGGTCAGGGGTTCTACGGAAGGTTTATAGGCTTAATATAAATTACGTGTTAATATCTTTATTTATTTACTTCGGAGGGGAGTAGAAAAGATTTAAAAGGCTAGAGATTAGTCTAAATTATAATTAACATACCTTAAACGTTTCGAATAGTAATTTCCTATTATTTAAACCTTACAATTTCTTACCCTTTTATTATAACTTCCTTAAGTAACTAAACCCTCTCGCTCTACTACTCAGTCCTTAATGCCGCTGCCTTTAAAAAAAGATAAATCCTTCTTATTTAAACCCTCCCGCTCTGCCGATTAATTCTTTATATTACTACTTCTTTAAGCGCCTGAACCCTCGCACTCTATTACTCAATCCTCTCGACCAGCCTTTACTGGCTTTAATTAAGAACCCGAGCCTTTTTTATATATTGCTTAAACCTCTTTAATAAACCCTGCCGACTTATAAGTTTATTATCTTAAGGAATAAGTAAAGTAAAAATAAGGAAAAAAGTCATAAGAGATAGTATTATAGCGTATAATATAATTAAGTCTTAAATCTAATTAAGCGACTAAGTTATATAAATTATAAAACCGCGAACTTAAATCAGTTATATAATTAAATACTACTCTCTCCCTTCTTATTTACGTATTAAAAAGTAAATATTAATAAAACACGAGTATGAATTAGTATTAAAAATAAAACACTAAGTAAAACGCGAACGACTTTCGATCGACCCTTAACTAGATCCTCAGGCAGAAATCACGGGATTAACGAATTTTACGGCGATTCGGGGTTAGTGTTTTCCGAGCCCGCCCCCTCTCTTGTCGAAGAACCTTCTCTTTGAGCTTATCAGCTCATTTCGAAGGCATAAGGAGGGTGGCCTTGGCTTACGGCTGTTAAGGCACTAGATTCTTAAAAATAGCTTAGTTATGTGGTGTAATAATTAGACGACCAGCGAGACCGGTATTAATTCTTAGGGTCGCAGAACAGGCGCTGAAAAGGAGGTCTAACTCGGGGAAGTTAGTACATGTCCAGGGAAACGGAAACCAGGAAACAGGATTAAAGCCTTACACGACTGGTATTATGCATTTAAAGTCTAGGTTCTTAGAAGTAGAAATAGACAGAAGGATATTAAGAAGTCATGCTACGACTTAAGATTGAGCGTAGAATACTGGATAAGGGGTTAAATAAATATGAATTATAAAATCTAATTTAATTATTAAATTGCCGAATTATTATTTTGAATTTATGACTCATACGATAAGCTTGCAGCAGGATCTTGTTACTTAATGTAGCTAATTATAGCTAAAGTCTATTATTTATTACGGGCGGGCGTATAATGAATTTTTAGCGAAGCATAACGTAATATGTAAAAGCAGCTCGGGCCATACCTTCCAATTTCGTATTAAGTTTTAGCGCTCGTAACAATAAATTAATAGTAAAATCTATCGTTGTTATTTAATTAATTAATTAATTAAATCAGAATCGATGGGCCCCGGGTTCGATTCCCGGCGAACGTAATCTTATTTTTTTTTTAAAAAAATAATTTTGAGGCGGCTTTTTGGCTTCCACGTTTCTCGATCCCCGATCTTGGTCCGCACAACCAAGCTCTCCTCTCGCAGCACGAAGGCGTGGGCTAATTCTCTCGACCCTACCGGAAGCTCAGAGAACGAAGATGCTTGACCGTCCAGTAAGGCGCTGGGTCGTTCTCCCCCCACGGAAATCTATATGTCCTGTAGCAGAAACGTTCTTCCTCGAACAGAAGACTATATAACTAAAACTATACGTCATCGAATCAAGAACCTAAAAGGCTAAATCTTAACCTAAAAGATACCAGCGGCCTTAGACACCCACGCCCTAGTAATACTACGTACATGTAACCTTTTAATAAGATAAGTAATAAAATAAGTATAAATTAATACTTTTAGTCATTAGCGGCTGTTTCTTTTTGTAATTTCTATATTATTATTTTTAGACTATTACAATATATTACTTCCTTAAAAAGAAACTAGTTATACTTAAACCTTATACGGCTTAGCTATTATAACGGCGCGAATTAGAGCTTATTATATTATAATTAACAAAAGACTAAAGACGTAAATCAAAGCCATGCTCGGCAACAGTTCTGCGTAAGACTGTTGAGCAATCTGGATTCCCAGTAGGATCCAATATGTGAGGCAGGCTGAAGTGGTAATCAATGGGAGTGCCTGTCCTGACCTCTCCGTTACCCTGATAATTTACGTAGACCGCCAGAAATCCCTTCCCCTCCTGACAGCAGAAACTGCATTCTACAGATTTTGTGAGCAATTAAACGGATAAAAGTGAGTTCAGGACTTACCCGAAAGAATAGATCAACAGCACTGGGTGCATAGACAGTCGCCAGGACTCCTCCGACCCCCCAAAACCATACCCTTTGGGGCGTATTCTCACATTGCAGCTTACTCCAGCTAGTCAAGTCCGAACACTCATTAGCTCGAACCGAAAGGCGAGACTTCATCGCTCCCGGGTTTGGGCTCTGTCCTTCCACATAGTCTCGCTCGTGAACGGCCTAGATTGATAGATTAGTGAGTACTTCCTCGAGGTCCTTTAGGACCATTCTTGTTCCCCAAACACGGTCGAAGAAGATATCTACTAGAGAAGAACCAGATTCCAGAAGGGGATCTTCATCTTGAGGTTAAACACGATAGTTATGTTGAAGTTGGTTTAATTGAACGATGAAGAATACGAGCAAACTGAAGGAAAAATAGACCCTCTTTATAAGAATTCCTTAAATCTCGTGCGCTTTCATGCAGAAGTTGTGGTCTTGCCAGAGAACTTGGTGGAAAGTTCATCTTTGGTATTGATATCCGAATCGGGCCATATTAAACAAAATAGATATATTAAATATTAGCAGGCCCAATTGTTATCAAAATATATAGAAAACCAACAAAAATATGCATACACGAGAAGTCCTTCCCATACATCGAGTTACATTCAGTCGGCATACAACTATTAAATAAGGCAGGAGAAATTCAATTGATTCGTCGAGATACGAAATATACACAATCCTCTTCTCGAAATTCAGATATGCTGATATTACCTACAATAGAACAATACTATTGAGAACTAGCACCAACTTTGTCAGCAGACGATCAATAAGCATCACAATTGTAAGGGTGTTGTGATCGTCTGAGATGAACGATAAAGCTGGGAGTGTCTTGGATCCTTTCTTGACATGTCGATGTAACGTCGTTTGGTGTAAATACTACCACTAAATAACATTCGATACAGGGTCCAGAAATTGTGTAGCTGTCCCATAAGAATCAGGTCCATTCTGTTGTGTTTGGTTTTAATAGGAACACAAGAAAGCGGGTCTTGGTTTGTTACCTATCCATTTGCTCTCCCACACCCGAGCTTTCATCTATCCCATAATCCCTCGACTGATAAACAAAAAGGTCTCTCCGGAAATAAGATATCTGACAAGCCAGTAAAGACCTTTTCCCCAATGGCGCATGCCGCTACTGCATGTCTCCGACGGAATAATTGCTGTCAAGCTTCCACTCGCGCCACATTGTTGGTAACATAACTTGGCACCTTCTGCATTAAGAAGAGGGCTACAGGCTTTTGATTCTTGACTCGACGAGTTGCAGAGTTCTTTTATTGACAACATAACTTGGCACCTTCTATATCCGGAAGGGTACATATCACAACTTAGCACCTTCTGTATCAAGAAGGGATAGATGCTTGGTTCTCCAATCCATGAGGCACACGCACAGAACAGTCAGTCAACTTCGATACCAAGGCTTTAGACATGATACAGTCGTACTAACATGGTCTGATTCTAACAATTGGCTCGGTTATATGCGAGAATCACTGGATACCCAGTAGTCTATGGTGTCCCCTGTGCGCCAAGGTCATCCCTAATGATCGTATGATGTTACCTTGATAAGAAGAGAGGTCTACCTGGCGATGCCACCACCCCACCTCATCTCACAAGATCATTCTGTCGTCGAAACCCAGAGCCACCGGGTACAAACGGTATCAGCTACTATGTCGATGGCGAATAGCTCAGAAAGCCCAGTTTCAAATCCGGGTGTCTCTGATATCAAGCTCCATGAGCCGTCACCTGGAATCTCAGTTCGACAAAGCTGGTCAGCTCGCGATTGTGCGCTTCACGTCATTTTTCTCATTCCACTTATTGACTATCCTCCTAGATATCCCCGCTCTTTCCAACATCATCACATCCGTGATTCTGTTGTCAATATGCCTCGCCTCGACGTCCTTATCAAGGTTATGTATGTCAGTTCCGTATTACGATCTTCACTGTCCATGCAACGTTTGCTAAGTGAGTAAATAGACCTTGTGTTTGCTGCATCCACACTGACCTTTGTCATCCATGGTGGGATTCAGTTACTTACGGATCCGGTAAACGCAGTGTCGTTTGGTCTATGTTTTCTTGGAGGGGTTTCAGCATTTTCTTGTTCGTTGGCCATCTCGTTCTATAAAGAAAGTCTAGGGACCTAGGAGATGATAGTCATTTGAAAAGGGCCAAGTTCCTTCCGTGCTTTCGCAACCTGCTCTCTAAGGAGAATGCCACTTTTAAATGGGCATTATTCAATTTTCAGACTCTAGAACGAGTCCGCTCACGATTTCATATTTAGCTTAGAAACACCAACGAGAGCTCTAGCTTATAGTCCTATCCATCTTAACGCAGGTACCATGCACATTAATCCTTGCCTTCGAAATCCTCGAGTGTGTGTCAATAATGGACTACATTACCCTTGGCTTTTGATCGCTAGAGCCAATAGAGCTGACTTCGGATTGTCTACCGCGAAGGGAGGATGACATCTTGTTCCTTGTAAGTAGGTGATTCATGCTATCCTCTGGCTCCTAGTATTCCTCAAGCTAGCTGTCCTTTTCGAAAGCCTTCTTAGCCTGATAGTCTTGCTCGAAGTATTTCTTGAGCTACTTTCGCTTTTTAATCTAATAACTAGTTAGATTGATCTTTTTGTTAGCAACACCGCCAGCAGTTGACTAACTAAATATATCTCCGAAAGTAGTATATGCAACAGGTGTTCGTGATCGCTTTCGAAGGCGCTTAGTTAGTGCGGAAACGAGTAGTGCTTCGGGTTCTTGCACTCGTTCTCGTTTTCGATCCTTATCTTGCAAGTGAGCCGATAAATTCTGCAGGGAATTAACAAGAGTTAGCTGTATAGCATAGCATAACGAGAGTGATATGCTTCTTTGCCGGGAGCGTTGCTGGTTACGGAGGCAATTAGGTACTTTGGACCGGTATTCCTTTCTTTAGATATAGTTCGTTCTTGTTGGCGTTATATATCCTTTAGGCGTGCGCTCTTACGTCTCTTGTTGATACCTCGAGGCTGCTTCCCTATTAATAATCAGTTAATATACGTAGTAACGAGGACGAATGGCTTACCGTGACTTTTTGGCACTGAGGGTTGCCGCCTAACTTTTCTGGTGTTTCGTTTTGCTCAACATGGGGCTATATTGACTGGAAGGAGGAAGGAAGTGGGTTACAAGTGCCGCTGGGATTGATAGATGGAGGTAGAGGGAAGAGTCAGGCCAGGCGAGGGGTGGTCGTGATCGATGCGCTAGAGTTTGGGCGATTTTGAAACAAGAGAGGAATGGAAGCTTGCGGCCACGTCCTTGGCGATCCTTGCTTCTCGCTCACTCAACTCTGAGCCTCAGTATATTGGTCAACCGAATAGAAGTTACAAGCATTAACTGGTGCTGTGGTCGTCATACCCTAGTCATCCCAGCCGCTCTTGGCTAGGCAGCGGCAACAGGTTCTCATGTTCTTCCTTTCACATCCTCAACTGGGCCCGTTCCGATAGGCGCCAGCCAGATCGAAGAGTATGTCACATGCACAGAAGCGCGTGCTACCTCCTCGAGGCCCTTGAATGGCGTCTGGATGGATGCATTATGCATCTATTTGTAAAAGTACAAGCATATCGTGTGTATAAAGGCTAAGCATTTTATTACGTGACAAAGTTCTCCCGAGGGCCTCTGAACGCACCGCTTTCGATTCCTTCCGCGAATTATCCGTTCAAAGCTAAGAAGAAGTAACGAAAAAAGTAAGCGACTCTTCGAAACACTCTTTTATTATTGCCGTTATTAAAAAAATATTTGAATGCCGCCCCTATGAGTCACCTAATTAATACTACTCTATTTCTAACCACGGATTCCTAGTAGATCGCCGAAAGCCCTAAAATCTCACTAAACTTACAGTATCCTCGGTTTCTTCCAGCAGCTATACGACACCTCCGCTTATTTTAAATGAGACACAAATTATTATTATTCCTATAACAATCCTCGACTACTCTTCGAGCAACGATGTTCAATACGATTCAAGGATTGCTATAGTATACTTAATTAATTCTCTTAGTCATACGTCACTTTCACTTACTCTAAACGAGACTCAAATCCTTCTTATAATAACCCCCCAACATTTCTCGAGGGACGATATTAAGCGAATCAAAGTATAAAACCTTACTGTAACGACACTAGCCAAGAGAGCGATGTAAGAGGTATATGGCAGTATTTTAGCTGAGGCTATCAAGAGCTAATAGGTCTAATACGAAGAAACAAGAATATAAAAAGAAAAAGAGGAAAATGGAGAGCGCGAGCTCTTATATGTAGTCGCCTCCGAATGCCCTCCGGTACTAGTCCGACTCGGCATGACTTGGTTACCCCTGAATTCCCTGACTCGCTGAGAACCTCTTAAGTGCTCCTATCGTCACACACTAATGAATAAAAGGAGTTTACGGATATTATTTAGTCGGTCATGATATTAATCGAACGGATACTATATAAAGGATAATTAATATACAATACGCGGAATAAGGGTTCCAGCGGACTATCTAGATAACGAGCTAAATTTTAAGCGATATAAACAAAGCCAAACTCCTTTTTTAGCCGCTGAAGAACTCTTAAAGCAGACCAAAGAGGCGGACGGCCCGGGACGGTAATAGTGGATGTGGGTGCCTCAATCCAGTTATATGAGGAGAGATATTTGACGTTAAAGAGTTAAATCTTATTTCGTTAGTAGTATTAACAGACAATTTTGCCGAATCTGTTTATCTCGGTTGTCACCGTCGTCGCTCTTCTCAGGCGCTGCTCACCCTAGCCTCACCCTCGCCTCAACCTCTGGTCAGATTTCTCAGCCACATTCCTGTTCCATTTTCCAACGACTAATTATAAACTGGTTCTCTCGGCTCTGCTAGTGCGAAAGTCGTCAAGTCCGCACAAAAATATTCAAGAGACCTAAGTTTGTTCCCTAGGGAGGCATGGCTGAGGACTTCGTGAGATGCAGTAGCGTGTCAATCCATGCTAAAGACTCGACGGAAGCTCTGGATGGGAAGACTGAATGAGGGTAGAGATACTCCTAGGTGGAATGAAAGGAGAACTAGATTAAGAACAGACAATGGGTACTTTTTAAAATGCTGCAAGAAACTAACTTTCTATATAGCCATGTTGGTTACGTCATACGCCGACACCGAGCTCAATAATAATACTTACAATGAATTATAATTAAAGAGCCTGCCAACTAAATAGTAATACAATATAATGAAAAAAAAGAGAAGATCTGGCACCTGAGACAATGGTAATTCTGCAGACCAAAGTCCCTCTAAATCTAGACCAAACCGGACTATACTAGACCAGTTCCCCAGTCCCTCCGCATGTTTCAACAATTTGATGGATGTGCGATCTTCACACTCAAAACACCTTGAAAAGCTTCTTGTCGGTATAGAGCAACCTCGCTCCAAAAACAATCGCCGACCCTGTGAGGCACATGACTCCGCCAAAGATCTTCAAGCCCAGCCAGGGGTTATCCGCATTCTCTAGGATGGCACCGCCGATGGGCGCCACAGTGAGGGCGGGGATTGAGATAGCAAGGAGGACTAGGCCTAGCCGGTAGCCGATCTCTGCAACAGGGGCCACCGAGGCAGCAAGGGCGCCGGAAAGACCTATGAAAGCTCCTGACATGAAGCCGAACATAATAGAGAAGCCGATGGCGATGGCCGAGTCTTTGGCGGGGATCCAGACGGCGAATATGGAGACTCCGGAAAGAGCACAAGCGAGAACGAAAATATTCCATCGTCCGATCATATCAGCGCTATAACCGGCGACCAAACGGCCAAAGAGACTTGGGTATAACCGTCAGTGTTCCGCAAAACGTGAGGTGGAGGCCAGGTAACAAGACCGGCTGTCGACTTACCTTGCGCCATTGAAGATAGCCACCAAGTATTGAGCCATCTCCTCCGACATATGCGCCTCCTGAAAACCCTGTACAGCCATATAGACGATAGGGACGAAGATACCATAGGTCAAGACTAAGATCCCCACTAGCAACATAACAAATGGGAACTCTTTGAAAGGTGCAGCAAAGCGGTCGGCGGGCATCTTCTTAGGCACGGGTTTTGTTCTCATGCGGACTGTAAAGATTGCGATGATTTGCAGGCCCAAGATGATAAACGCGCCAGCCCTCATAGTCCAGGGATACCCGCTGGTCTTGATCATGCGACTAATCATGATGGGGAAGACGACGCCGCCGACTGATGAGCCTGTCACCATGATGCCCATAGCTGCTCCGCGCTTCTTGGAAAACCAGGTTGAGATGCAGGCAAGGGCTTCATTATACAGGACTCAGTCAGCATAGAATTCTCATGAGGGAATATATGAAACTTACCCGGCGTGTATAAAAATGCCACGCCGATAGCACTGCACACTCCTTGGGATAACATGAACTGATAGTATGTCTTCGCCAACGACGCCATCATCAACCCAAAGACGTGGAGTATAGTGCCACCAATAATAAGCGGTCTCGGTCCATATTTATCGAATAGTACGCCGGCGACAGGCCCTAACGCGAACAGGAAGAAGAGTTGAAGCGACGGAATCCAAGCAATAGTACTACTAGAGTAGTCTTTCAGAGGTCCTATCTCGTAATATTGCTGGAAGCTGCCAACACCTAGTGGAAGAGCATTGCTGTTAGTCATTCGCGTCACCGCGGGGAAGAGGGAAGATACGTACTGTTTATCCAGCCTGGGCTGGAGAAGGAGCAGCACCACGCTCCCAGAACGACCAACCATGCAGCGGTGCCGCCATCGGGGGGGCATCATCTTCTACTTTTGGGACATCTCCAGGAATTGGCTCGCTTCCATCTTCGGGGTCCCGATCAGTCTCGCCTCCGAGATCGCCCTCTGCCTGTGCAGCCTTCTCGGGGTCGGTTTTTAGGTCGTGCATCATGGGAGAGGGATGCTCGGGGTTGTTTGTGCCTGCCATGGTCAAGACAAAGTCGAACGGTCGCAGCAGTGGCTGTGACAATCGGTGGAATATTCGCACTCCAAGGTATCGTGATCGATTTGCGACTTAAAGAGAGTGATCTGAAGCTGAAGAGGAAATGGAAGAAGAAATGGGAGAGTGCGGGCGGAATGAAATTGAATGGTCGGTGGTGGTCTAAAGCAGGAAGTCAGCAACAGGGTAAATGCAGCTTGAGGAAAGAATGGCGTCCAATGTTAGGAAACTGTGGAAATATAAAAAAAAATTAGAGCATCTATTGTACTCTTCCATGGTAGCAAAAGCACGCTTCGACTTCGCGAACAAGTCTCCGGAGCGAGAGTTCTGATTCGCTTGAAAGGTGCGAATGCCGAAGGCCCACCAGGGTCCTGCCGAGCTGCACCTGCAGTAAGCCGGATCTGCATCGAGATGCCGGCGAAACGCCTACATGAATTTGATTGGGCAGGAATGTGCGAAAGGCCCTGAATGTCCGAAGCCACATGTATGCTACGAACCGCATCGTCTCACCCTTACAATGATGACTTTGCACGATGGTACAGTACCTCCGTATTTTTGCCCGAGGAAGAGCTCAACTGTGTGATTGGTGCGGTTGTCCATTTTGCTTTGTCAAAAGCAGTCCCTTTAAGTCCGAGATTGAAACATAAAATAAAGCAGCAAGACTAGGGTAAATTCAGCCAATTGAGGGGTCATTCTCACTGGCTTCCAGGTGGGGGTTGTCAAACAGCGAAGAAATATTGCTAATAGTGAGATAAGACGGAATCTCAACGAAGGGCGGTATGTACGTATGACCCGGTATTACTGGTTGTCGCGTGTCTCATCGGAACTCCGATGCTTTGTAATGCTATTGCACTTTGGAATCAATTTACTATCTCGCGAAATGACAAGGTAGTTTGATGGGCAGTCAAGATCTAGGACACCTGCCAAGATGTCATTTCCTTTTCTGAGTGAATATTCAGCTAAACTGAATATTTACTTACTAGGGGAAGATATTTATAACTTCACAGTTTCATACTAACTCTTATACTCAATGGAGCTAGATCTTAGAACGATGTTATACACTGAAACTGTTTAGTGTGGTTGTCAAAATTTACCATTTCTCGTATGGAGCAACCCCTTGGCACCTAATCTTTTGGTAGCCTTACTACCACCAACTTAGAGGTAGAGAATGGTCGTCTCTTTCGTATTCCATGAACCCTTGTTGTAGAAGAAAATCACCCTGAAAGCTCTCGACCCAGGCATCCCAGTTCTCCATATTCATCTCCTCGCCCATATCCGGAACGGAGCCCAGAAATGGGTCAGCCAATAAACTGTTCGCGTCTGCTGTCTGTATGTGTTGTGGAATGCTCGTAGCCTCATTCAAGTCGTGACTTGCCTGGGCTTGGAGGATAGCTTGCTGTCGTATATGCTGCGCTCGTTTCAGGAGCTTTTCCACTTGTTGCCAGATTTCCTGGCTCATCGTAAGCCCAGCAAGTCTCATACTTTCCTTGTCATCATTGGAATTGCCAAGTACAGCATCAACAGCTGCCCAAGCGCGATCGATGGTGGGACCTTGAGTTTGGTTGCAAAGTTCGTTCAAAACGTAGGCTAGTGCATGCCACTGGGTATACTTGCACCTGAAAAACCAACCAAATTTGGAGGATCCGTCTGGAAGCTGATGCGATATTTCGAGTATCTCTATGTTTGATGAGAATAACCACTGCCTGATCTCTTTCTCCTTCACCAGTGTTGGGTCGTTTCCTTGGAACGGGTCGTAGACCATCCTCCATAGCTTTGAGATAATATATCGCACCCCAAGATAGACAACATTATGAAGATGTAAAGACGTGTCAAAAAATTTGACATACGTGCTCTCAAACAGCTGAGTCTTTTCTCGTACCAGTACTTCTATCTCCTGTGAACTCAAGGGGGATTTTGAGTATTGCGAGAATTTCACCTTAAGACCAAGTTCTGCCATTTCTATCCTGACTAAGCTCACTGTCATCTCCGTGAAGGTATTCCTTGGAGTAAGGGTGCCTTCGGTACTGACTGTATACAGGTCCGAGTCATTAATGTGACATGGTAGCTTGGTATCCATGGTCATGGGCACATTACTCTCAAGGAGAGCATCTTCGGAAATGCGATTGTCTATCGAACAAAGAGTCCACCAAATGCGGCGACGCACCTCGGTATCAACTATACTCTCCAAGGAGGATGCGTTTTCTCGATGCATGCCCATCGCTTGAGCAATACGGATCGCCATGCCACTCAGCATCCAGGTAGACCGACCATCCTTTTTTGGATGACATACCTGATATAATTAGCGGGGGACTAAAGAAGAAAGAATGAAGGCGCACAATGAGGAGAGTTAATGCTTGCAAAACAAAGACGTCTTGAGATGTGACTAGCCCCAATTGTGCTAGAATCTGCTCTAGAGAGTATCGATATCTCTGAAGCAGTACACTTCTGTGCTCTCCGTGTACCTCTTGACACTCCTCGATTGACATAGTCGTGACACTGGCAAAATACATTGCGAAAAGGAGCGCTTCGGTCGAGGCGTCAATTTTCCCCAAGTCCTTGGAGGCGTTCAAAACTAGAGCTTCCACAGCAGGCTTGTAAAGGATCTTAACTAGTATGTCAACATTGTCGATGTAATGTTGCCAGAGCAATTCCATAATTCTGGGGGATGGGTGATATCTCCGAATATTTGCCTTCGAATTTTGGGTGTTGAACAGAAAGCTGCCATTGAGAGTCTCCAGGGTTGCAGGCCCCAGTTGATCTGAATTTGGTGATGCAGAATCCGAGAGACTTCCGTGTCCTCCATCTCTGCTGAGCTGCCAGGAATCGGTACTAGATTGACAGGATAGTTCGTGAATATGATCTTCATGACTACTGTCATCGTGGGGATTGATGGATAGCTTTTCAATTTGAAGACGTGTCGTCCCATCGTCAGCTGCGCTTTGGACCGGTGCCAACGGTCGCACCCCCCTTATGAGCTGTTGTGTCTTCTGATTCTTTCGAGAACGCCTCGGTGAGTATACACAGTGAATTTTGGCTCTCTTGCACTCAGCACAACCAGTGATGACTCGGTTGCATTTCACCTTGCGCGACCGACATGTGACACAGGCGTATTGATGGCATGCGACCGGCCCAGGGGTCCCGGCTACCACTGCTGATGGGCCCCGAATGGCAGAATGGTGACGATGATGGGGATGATTGTTGTCCATGTAGAGAGTTGGGCATCGTTGGTGATTGTTTTAGGAAGATCCGACTTCTGACATCTGACGTTGTCTCATGAATCAGAGCCTCATGACGGGAGAGGCTTGTGCTTATAACCTTAAAATCTAGGCACGCATTGCAGAACACCAACTTCTTTCGGTGCAGTGCAGGGAAGGGAACGATTCTTCCAGTGGCCCAAGCACGGGCATAAATTACCCCAAAATAGCGGCCCGACTGCAGGTTTTGATTCCATGAGACAAAATGGAATAGAAGAAGGTTCTTACGTGAGGTCGTGTCAGCAGTGGAATTCCAACTTGGTTAGATCCTTAATTTTAGCCCTTTCCGGTCTAGTTGTAGATGAATTTTAGTTTAGCTTTTATCTGCCGGACGCACATTCCGGGCACTTAAGCTCGTACTTGTATCTTTCCAGAAGCGAAGCTAGGCCCGCCTTTCTCCCTGCTACCTCTAAACAACACGCTGTAACGAACGTAGCCATCAACGCTGTATCAGTAATTCAATCTTCGCTCTTGCTAGGCAGCCCTCAAGGACATCTTGTCTCCACGGACCAAACAGAAATGCAGTTAGACAAGTCGCGAATGCAATCCTTACTCAAATTAGACTTTATGAGCTTGGGCTTTTGGCCTACCTCTAGCTCCTTTGTTTCATGCACATGCGGTGCACCTTTGAATCGCCGAAAGCGTCCAAAGACCTTCCTGTTTCCACCATTTGATTGCTGGTATTGTAGATGATTACCTGTTCTGGTTGGTGCGCTAACTGTGGCCGTTGTGGAGGCAGGCATTCGGATTCCTACTTGGAAATTCCCCCGATACCCTATCTACCCGAAGGAATGAGAACGAGCACCCCCACGTCTTGATCGCTCCGTCACCAAGTAAGCAGATGGCGCAATGCAAAAATCGAACGATTGGGCAATGTAAATTCAAAGATTTTAATCCTCTTTGGATTGCTCCCGAGTGAGGTAATCTTAACTACGAGCGGCCCGCGCCATTCCGCTCACGCCCCTCCCGTCCGCGCCTTTGCGCGAGGTACCAGTGACTTTAAGTTGTGAGAATGTCGGTGCCTCTTGCTGCGCTACATACGTGTAATGTGTAATTGATGGTGCGACTTGACTTTATCGATAGATTTACGTTGTTGCAGGTCAAGAAGTAAGCCGGCTAAACCTATGATGCTAGCCTCAGGTGTCAGCGATGTCGCTGAGGTGTGGTCAGAAACGAACCATGCGAGCGAAAGGCCAAGTTGTGCTGGACTGCGGCGCGGACACTGATAACGATCATCCTGCACGACATAAATGTTAAATAAGGCAAGCCCCATCGGCAGAGAGAGTAGAAAAGGAGCAAACAAAAAGCTTATCATGTCACAGCGGCAGTCGTGTAATCGTTGTCGTCAGCAAAAGGTGAGATGTCTTCGAGACGAGGCTCCACGAGGGGAAAGCATTCCTTCTTCTTCCGGCCGACCTACCCTTTCTCGGTGCGAGCGGTGCACGAAAGCAGGCGTAGAGTGTGTGTACAGTCGTATGTGTTGTGTTGCTTCAATCACGATCCCCCTGCGATTCTTATTTGTTTACTACATTTTAAAGGGTGGCCGCTGACCAAGGTCTCGCAGTTACCCCCACCATCACGAAACAACGATCCACTCGCCGCCATGTTCCGACACCAGTTCGACGAGACATCGACCCTGAACCCAAGCCTCGGAATCTGAATTTGAACAGCACGTTATGGTTCGAGCAAGGCTTAGCCGAGACTTTGTACCCGAGCGGGCCGACCCTGGGAGCCAACTACACCGATCTGGAGGGCCAGTTTCCCGGTCTTGACGAGACCGGGACCCTCGCCGGCTTCCCCGGCTGGGACGTAGCTCCGGCAGATGCAGCGGCCCCCATTTCTACTGCTCCATCCACCACCAACACCACCGACGACCGCGAAGACAGCGACAACTGCGAAGATGTCGATGTAGACGACGACAAAGACCCTATCGACGCCCTGTCCTCGCAACTGTCGTCCTTAGGTCGACGGGCTACTCGAGCGATGCGCCGTCTGGTCCGCCCCGGCCGTGCACCCCTGACTGTATCATCGCCCGAGGTGAATGAGGCGTTGGAGGATACAAATACCCTAATACGTATCATCAACAACATCACCGCCGCGGATCGTGACGATATTACGCTCGATTTGACCACCACTACCGATTATGGTCTGGCATTCTCCGCCCTCGCTTGTCACCAACACCTCGTAGCCCTGTTTCGGGCCATCTGCAACGCCATACATCGGTGCCTACAGACCAAGAGAGATCGGGGCCAGCAACACAGCGAAGTAGGGTCATCGGCAGTGGCCCAGTTCGTCATGGTACTTCAGCTGCTCTTGCACCTGATCAACCGCATGGACCGGAGTCTCTTTCAAAACGACCCGTCGTTGTTACACGGCACCGGGCTGTCCACCAGCGGCTATGTTACCCCCGTCACGGTCAACGGTAATCAACATGCCATAGACTTCATACAGTCCGAAGCAGCGGCAGGAGGAACATCACCACCCAGTGGCATTCTCGTCCTTGTGCAGGACATTGTGCGGACAATACCTAACGACCACGAGAAATTGAGACAGGTCATCCAGCAGCTGCAGTCAGAGATAGAGCAGCATTCGGAGCTTCACTGATGGAAAACATGAGTGGCGGGCGCTGGAGAAGGAAGACTTTATATTCCACAAGCAGACTAATCCAAATCATTATCCTGTGGTTAACGTAGAATTAGAAGTAAGAATTAGGTAAATTGAGATGATTACATGTGTGTCAATTAATCTCTGGTCGACGGCGTAACAAGACGGATCTTGGTCTCGTTAGGTACCCTCGTGCAGTGGCTTACTGAGGAGGTGCCAAGTAATCTTTGGAGTCGCCATCGGTGCGAATCTGTATCGGCCAATAGATTTTCAGAATTCTGCTCATCTATAGAAGAGGGCGGCAAAAATAAAAATCTCATTAGTTATAAGCTCCTACTGGGCACTTATCTCAACGTAGATTTTATAGAATCTGGTAAGTTTTGTTGCCCTCGGTAAAAGGCTACCCTGTCGGAGGGTGGCAGGCATGAGTCTATGTAGAGATATGAGTCTATGAGACGTAACGAAAGTGCTTCATTAAGTTTCATGGCTGTGAGAATTATGCTTATTGGTGAGCGCAAGAAATTCATATTGTATAGTGCCAGCAATGTTCAGCATCCTGACCCAGCGCAAGTATCGTCGGGATTATACTCTACTAAGAGTTGTTTAAACACTTTTATTTATCTTCTAAAGACGCCAAATCAAACAAGAATTGTAGGTCTAATAACCAAGCCTTCCCTTCAAAGACTAACTCAGCAAAAAGAGGGTCTATTTTTGTTGTCCTTTTCCTCACAGGTCGTTAGTCTATCTGCCTTCCTCGTTAATAAGAGGTTTGTTACCTGGAACCTCTGCAGCCAGAAATGACAGGGGACCAAAAGCGCACATATACTCGTCCTCGGGATCGACCTCGAAATCGAAGCCGCAGACGTCTTCACTAAAGGGGAATACGTATGTCGAAGTAATACTTCGTAGATAGTTAGCTGGAAGATTAGAAATAGGGTGGCAGCAATAATTGATTTGTTCGTACCGATGATACTCTTTGGTCGCCTGGTATTGTTGCAGCGCCGCTAGGTTCTCGTGATAGCTTACACAAGCGAATTCAAACCCCTTGCTCCATTCGGCGGGATCCGTCAGCGATGGGCCACCGACGATTAGGCGACCATCTTTCACAGATGGCAATGTTTTCAGCGCTTTGATCTCGCGTACAAGTGTGTCTTTTTGTTCTTGAGTTATCTCGGGTTTACACTTGCCCAGGACTAAAATCTCAGTATGGAAAACCGAGTAGGTGAGATTCTACCGACTGACCTATATGAATGAGAGTCATATTTAGAAGGCTTTTCAGGGTGTTATCTTAGGTTTTGGCAGTATGAGCTCGAAGCTTGGTGACCAGATAAGGCTTAGAGGGATGAATTATATGAAGATTCCGACTCAGACACAAACAGCTGATTTGTTTGGAAGTCGGACTCTCCGACCGGTCTCCGATCGACACTCCGACTGCCATTCCGACTGCTGTTTTGAAAAGTCACTGCCCCGACATACGAATCATTGAAAGCGACCCCGTCCGACCCAATGATGACGCTCGGTCCCGACAAGTTAGAAAGTTGCATTATACCTGATCAGCTGATGAGGTGTTTCTCCCGCAACAGGTAGCAATTGCTTAAACCAAAAACCCCCGGCATTATATCACATTGATCGCACTGCTTAGTTTCAAACATAGTTGCTATTCCTGGCACCCAGTGAACGGTGATTTTCTTGGCAGAGCGGATTCTGATCCCATTGATACACTTCTTCGCCCTCACACCTTCATACGATATCGACATCCGCTGAACTAGTTTCAGACGACAGAATGGCGCGCATTGCAGAATTATTTTTTTCTCCATCCTTTATCATCTACACTTCTTTGCTTTTTCTCATCAGTAATACCGTAGTCTTCGTCCTCAGCACCCTTCGTCCGAAAGCCTTTCCCCCAGGTCCACGCGGGCTTCCCGGCCTCGGCAACCTCCTCCAGGTCGATCGAACCTTCCCCTTCCTCACCTATGGCGCCTGGGCCAAAATTTATGGTAACGACACTCCAATTGGAGTCAAGAAGGGTGCCTCCAACGTCGTCGTGTTAAACAGCGCCCGCCTAGTCCGTGAACTGATTGAAAGGCGCGGGGCCGTGTACAGCGACCGTCCCTGGCAGTTCATGAACAATACCTGGATCTTCAAAGACGACCTAAGAGCCGCTATCTTTCAGAATAGCTCACCGTGGCTCACCCGCTGGCGCAGGGAGTTCAACAACAACTTCGGTACAGCGGCCATCACGAAGCTCCACCCCGTCTACGAAGCCGAGGCAGCTAGACTCCTGGTGAAGTTGCTCGAGTCCCCGACAGCTACGGGGAAGGATTTGGAATCCATTCTCGTGTGCTGGCTGATCAGCGTGCCATGCCTAGGAGTGTGTGGCAGGCGCCCGGACTATATGGGTGATCATGGATTTACGATCAAAGAGTTCAGATATTGCATTGACCAGTACGCCGCCTTAGTCGCGCCCAATGTGAGGGATTTGTTCCCGGTTCTGCGCTATGTTCCTGGGCTCTTCGGGTTGGCCGAATGGAAAGAAAGGGCTCTAGCCGTCAGGGAAGAGACTCTCAAGAAGGGTATCCAGTTTCTGAGCGCCGCCAAGGAACAGCGCGCGGCTTTGGATGCGGGCAAGTCGATCGCTTGGGAGAGTATGCTGGCAAAGATGTTGAGGGATCAGCGGGAGAAGAATGAGCACATGTTCTCGGAACATGACATGGGCCACACCGCCTTTCACGTAGTAGCAGCATCTACGAGCACATCGACCGCAAAGTTCTCGATCTTGCTGATGGTTCTGGCAAAATACCCAGAAGTTCAGCAACGAGTCAGGAACGAGGTGCTTGAGGTATTGGGAGGCGCAACGCCCAAGGCAGCCGATGTCCCCAGCTTGAAGTATACGGAGGCGTTTTGGAACGAGGTACTTTTTTCCCCTGAAAATAACTGGGTATCTATGAGACTGAAAAACTGCCTTGACAGGTCCACCGCTGGCGTCCCGTCGCTCCACAAGCAATCCCCCACGCTCCGTCTCAGGACGATGTTTATAATGGCCACCGCATCCCCAAGGGTACTGCCGTCGTCATGAACGTCTGGAACATTCACCATTCCGAGGAGGACTACGAAGAGCCCGAGAAATTCATTCCAGAGCGTTTCCTACGACACCCATTTGGAATGCGGCCGGACCAGGCACACGACCCGGCTCAAATGGAGGCGTCGGGCTCGCGGGTCACTTACGACTTTGGGGCCGGGCGAAGGATATGCCCGGGGATGCATTCGGCAAAGCAGAGCTTGCTCCTTGGCCTAGCTAAGATTGTCTGGGCTTTTGACATTCTGCCGCTCAAGGGGAAGGAGCTCGATCTGAGCCTAGAGACTGGATTTGTCCAGGAAGTTGCTTTGCACCCCAAGAATCTTGATGTCGTTCTGAAACTGAGGAACGGGCGCGTCAAGAAGGATATTATGGACCACTACTATCAAACTTATGAGGCCGAGGCCAAGGTTATGGGTTGGGAAGGCGGCTTATACAAGTAGTTCGAGTACCAGGAGCCTGAATTCCTATTTAGTCCCCGAAGACGACCCCCGTATTAGCTATCAACAGTACACTTTCTCGGCGGTGTGGGTGGTGATTTGATGTTTTAAGGAACATCTGTACTGTACGTAAGACATAGCTTTCACCATTTACAAATTATTAGCTGGCCAAAAAAAAAAATTGTTATTAGTCCTCCTAACGGCTTGTTTCACCCAGGCCTTGATTATGTGCGGCTCGGGAAAATTATGGTGTACAATCGCAGGGTCACTCGCAACCGGGCTTCTAGAGTTGTCTTTGAGGATACTCCGGCCTACAAAGAAACTTAAGAATCCAGCTGTATTAGTTAACTATTGTTGTAGATAACCTAGAGACCGTGGGTCCCGACAGATGTATAAATACGTACATTCATGTACACAATTCGTTCTATGTATAACGCTCGAAGTTTCTTCTCAATGCTACTTTGTTCTACAGGACTTTGGCCGCTATATCGACTTAATCTACATATCCTCTGGCACCACGACTAGCTTCCGGCTCGGGGGGCCTCCGACGCCGACTCCCGAGTCGCCGAGGTAGGTCACGCGACATAATTACCACTTAAGTCAGACTCAACTTTTCTTTTCACTGGTTCCGTTTTAGTGTTTGGACGTGAGCAGCTGCCGCTTTAACCTGAGCCGAGGGTGAGCATTCTTGAGCACGCCTGAGTACAGCCTGAACTCTGCCTGAGCAACCTGAGCATAGGGCAGAGTCAGCCTGAGCATACATCGAGAAGCCATTTTGGTCCCTAAAGGGCTCGTTCTGGCTCTCTCAATGCTCATTTACACTTGTCCCTGCCTCTAAGCACAGATCCCATTTTGGCTCCTTGCGACCGAGATCTCTCGGAACTATTTTTAGATTCTCATTCGCTTATATATACACGTGATAAATTATGTCAGTTTCGTCCCCTTTCTCCTGATACTTGTTCACAATGCTCACTGAAGTAAATTCATCAGACATCTAGATTAAGTCTGCATAATCGGTCCGTGGACTCACACCCCTGTATCCCCTTCCATGGGCCGAATATATATTTGATACCGTTGTTGGCGGATGGACCCGACATTTGGTAGATGATTATCAGCTGCTAAGCGCCGAAGCCAAACATATAACTCTTTTCCATCGGAGAGACTGATTTTACAACCATCAGAAGGGGTCTTTGAAAGGAATAAGATATGCTGCTTGTGTTTCCGTCTACACAACTTCACCTCCAAAACTTCTTTAATTGACCACATCCAAATGCCAACAATTCTTTCCAATCGTACTAAGATCTGGGGATGCTTATCGAGGCTCTGACCATCAGCAATCTGACATGAAACTTCAGCATATCTCTTCGAGTTTTTGTCCCTTGTTTGGACCTTAAATTCAGCATTTTTGGGTGGAGTGTCCGAGCTATCTTGAATTCGCAGAACTTCGTGACTGTCGACATGTTTAGCATTCCAAGCTCGAGCATGATACGAATCTCCAGAAACACTAAATATGGTGTCAAATTTCTGGATTTCGAGCTCGGGGATTGGGCCAGGAACAAGTATTTTCGTCTTCGGCATCCTAGAAGTAAATTCTCTAACGTCTGGTAACAGGGCTGGGAAAGACGAATTTCGATAGAAGGATGCGGCATTAGAGCCTGACGGTCGGAATAGGAGTAGACAAAAGGCGCCATCCACGTAATCTTGCATCGTGTGATTAAGGACTGCTACATGTGATATCTCAGTCCTCTCCTCATCGTCGAAGAATATCAATCTGCTGGAAACTTCTGCATAGTCCAGGACTGAAAGCGGAGCTGACATCTCATTCCGAAAGGTTGTGACTGTTGTCATGATTTGCTCATGTGGCTGAGTCGCCCAAAAGTTCGATGGCATAACGATATCGTATGGAACCTGAGAAGGGAAGCATTGCGTACCCCGCACCTGGATTTCACATTGCTCGCATTGTGATCTCTGGCAAAAGCGAGTTGAACAATCAGCGAGCAAAGGCTGATAATTGACGGCATGGGGACTGTAGCGGAATAAGAAGATTGAGTCATCGCATGTAGAGAGGTAAATTGCTTCCTGTAGTCTCGAAAATGCCCTTGCTCGGCCTTCTCCGTAAAGCATTGGCATGTGGATTTGAAAGACACCTAGAAGTGAATATGCCTCGTCCTCTTCATGCATTACTTGGCGATGAGCAGCCCACGAAAAACGCTCTGCTGTGGTGTAAATATCGATGGACTTGTTCTGAGCCAGAAGATGGCTATCGATTGTAGTAATCTTTGCAATCTCCTCGTTTCGTTCCAGCTTAGTGCCGATTAGTGACCAGTCCTTAGCATAGAACTGGACAGAAACGGGCGCAATCAATTCTTGTAATGTCCAGCCACGAGTAAACCAGTTGCTATTTTGAAATCTTATGCCCCGGCCGGCTTTGTAGTCCGGGATATCCACCATGTATACATAGCAGACATTTGATTTTGTGTAGTAGGTCCACATTGAATTGATAGCTTTATCCACATCCGCAGAGCTCTCTTTATCGATGCAACAGGTGTCAATCCAGATCCAATCATATCCGTCTTTACTAGCCAATTTGCAAGTCCCTTCGATTTTCGAGAAGCCTATCAGTTGTCTAGCTGGACTGTTCATGTCAGAGATAGGGCATCTGGTAATGTCTTTAAAAGTGACTTCTCCCAATCCCCATCGGTGCGACAGAATTGCATAGTCTGGAACCTTGGCAGGAACAAACGTGCTGAGCTGGAGGGTCCTGGTATTGAGGAGCCTCATGATTATGAGGATGGTGTATTCTCGAAGGACGTTTGTTCTTGTGATAAAGAGAGGCTTTGAGATCTATGTTTTATCACGATAATAGCGACCACTGAAGGCAGAGTTGTGGGCGGATCAGATGTAATTGTAAGCTAAAGGAGAAAAGCGGAGTGAAGTCCTACCTGCGGACTAAACTTTTTCCGCACCGCCTCAGGTGGTCCGTGCGCGTAAATTTTCTCAAGTGTTTGTAGAGCCAGACACCATCTCGCTTAACCTTATAGCTATATCAGGACAAAAATAAAATGAAAAAGCTCCCGTAAATACCCAGCCTAGTTAAATATTGAACGAGTGCGTGAATTATCCCCTTAACTGCGGTATGCGCACTTTTTCAGGGTGCAGGCCTGGAGGTGGGGCACTAAGGAGCCTATCACCTTAGGCGTTTCAGCGCGCATGCTCTACCATAACAAAAACATTAACAAAGCAGTCTTTTCCCACCTAAATTACCTACTTTTGGCTTACTACGGTTGTAAACAGTGTCAAGTCCGCTTATGTGATAATAATCACTGTTTCATTATATATTATAAAGAATAGTTAAGAATTAAATGATAATTACTCTTTTGTCCACAGCCTGCTACTGACCTGAATTTTGGTGAGGCTCGCTTAATTTAGCGACTCCTCCAGGCTATGCTACAGGGCCTTACAGGCTGCGCACGCAGCCGCAGTTAAGGGGATAGGTGCTACTAAGGAACCACTAGCAATTGCTTAGGGACTACTTAGGCTGCTCAGGCTGCTTAGGTGAGCTGAGTGGAGAGAGGGTGAGCCGGGGATGATTAGCGCCTGAGTAGAAGCGGCGAGCTTACTAACCGACCTTGGAACGAAGAGAAAAAAAGTTGTGTTCAACTGCCATTGAAGCTTCGTCGCCACAATAGACTCTTATACCCCTGTCAAAATTCCAACGAATCGGAGAGGCCAGAATCAAGTGATTTTCAGTAAGCACACTTAAGGTCAGGGTGGGAATTAATTAAATTAAATTAAAGTAACCATAGTTACTTTAAATTAAGCTTAAGTAACTTAATCGTGAATCATATTTTAATTTAATTTAATTAAAGTAACTTAATTATGACTTAAGTAAAGGTCACATGATTTAAGTAGGGGTGCCAAGGTAAGAAAAATAACCTTAAACTAGCGTACGCGATTATTAGCCAATACATAAGGATTTAGCTTATCTTAGCTTTAAGAACTTTGGGACTTTTAAAAATTAAAAATTATAACTAATTAATTCTTTAATATTTGATTACTTATTACAGAAATATTAATAGTACAAATAATTCAAAAGATCTGGGATTGCGTGTATAAGCTTTAAACCTAATCTCGATTTGCATTGAAGGGGATGTTTTAAAGGGGAGGGGGAGGGAGTGAGGACTTGATTTAAATTATATACAGTACTGCAGTGTTGAATTGCAAGTCTTCTACGCTTAGTATTAACTTTTTCATCCATGGAAGTATCCTAGCGATGCTCATCTCTCCTCCAGGCTCCGGGTAGCCGAAGCCATTGGCTTTGAATCCGTGAGAGGAGTAGGCGAGACCGGGTCTTAATCCAACAAAACGTCAAGCTTCTCGGTTGCCTGAAGCTCCCAGACCTTCTTTTTTACAGCCCCAAAGCCCAGTCTGGAGCTAATACCGTCGACTGTTCCCACACAGAGAGCGTAGTAGAAACTTCGGTACTGCCCCAAGGCCGCGGAGGTCAAATAGGCCCAGTGTGTCATTTTTCCAACACCGTGCGTGCTGATCATCGGTCCCAAGATACCTGACCCCTTTCATCTAGTATTGTGTTCTTCCCTTTCCATCCCTAGTCAAGGGCCACCAAGTCAGCGGGCTCTGTATGGAACTTTACTTTCCTGGGTAATGGCTCTTGATTTGTCTTCTTTGCGCATCCGGAGACAATGTCCACTACTGTATAGCTGGAATTGTGCGATACAGCGTGCCTGTTGCAAACAAAACCACAAGAGAGAGACACCAAAGAACATTTCTGGAAGGGCAAAATGGAATCCTCCAATGAAGACACAGGACAGGGTATCTGTAACACCAGCAAAGGCAGCCAATGTATCCCCCTCGAAAGCGAGCTTTCGCCCGCAGTTGTCTTACACGAAAGTAAAATAATCGGAAAGATCCGCCCATAGAGAATATTACAACCACCTTGCAAATTTCGAGAATCTATTTAGGCATTCATAGCCGGCTGACTGGGCAGACCGCAAAGCATGTACAATCTGCTAGTCATATCCCTTGAAGCGAGGATATGGACACCATCTAAAGCCCTCTCGTGGGGTTGTTTCTTCCTGGCACCTTGGCATTCATGACAAATTTTGCAGTGACACTCCCAAACAACGCACGCATCGAACAAGTAGATAACTCGCTGGGAGTAGATTCGCTCCTGAAGAGTTCATGCTCGTTTGCTCCAAGGAATTGCTGAAAGCATCTGAGATAGGGATATGGGTCCAAACTTGATCGAATCTGTGTCTCTGTGCAGTTTGAACCGGTCTTCTTTGTTGCAAGTTGTTCTTTTTGATTCCAATCTTTCTTGTTCTAGAGGTATGCTCAAGATGGCATTTGAGGATCTTTGAGATGTCACGCGCTCGGTCCCTCGAAGACCGTGGTACGCATCCCCACCACCGGCAATAAAGTTATGCGCTGGAATAGATATCGGCCGTTATATTGATCTGTGCAAGCTTCGTTTCTGAGTCCCGTACAATGCAGAAGCGATCTATCCAGAGGTACCGCTCCCCATAGAGCCTCACGAGCCTAAAGACCCCCTTGAAAAGGCACCATCCTACTGTAATTCCAGCAAATTATCTTTGGTGGTATCGAAAGCTGCTTTGTTATCTTTAGGAGTTTTCTAGACATAGCTGAGAGTAAGGTATCGTCGAAGCTGAAGGGCTGGTTTAAGGTAATTATCGCAAAGGTCATCCAGCCAAAGTGGCCTGGCCGCGGAACTGTAGTTCGTTTGGCAGTGAATGCCATGCTTAGTAATTATCACAAGTTGTGAGTGATCCAGCTTTTCACTTTACTAGTGTCCATTCAAATATAGTGTAGATACACTAAGCCAAATTCAGTAAACGACTCTGCGTCCCTAGAGTAATACGGTGGGAGTATATACCATTAAGATCATTTGCATGCATGAAATCTCTCAATTCAAGAGGAGTTTGCCCTTGGGCGATCCTCCCTGTAGTTCTTATTCTAGGACTAGGCATAGTGATTTTGGACTGTCTTGGTTTAAGGTTCCAAGTAAATCGAGATATGAGACGTGTAGAGACAGGGCTTGGTCATTTGATGGAGGATACTGTAATGAGTACTGTCAGCCGGCTTCGACTTGAGAAATTTTGCCAATTAATTGTGGGAGTGTCTGCCTTGTTATTGACCAGAAGAATCGGTGTTGCGTGTTCTTCAGGAGCTTATTTCAACTACGTTGCATCTTGTGTAGGCGCCGAAGGACGATTAGGATACCAATAGTTCGCCTACTGTGTGTGTTAACTCGAAGCCGTGCAGCATGGCGTCCATGCAAATTTCCTTTCGAGGCAGCGATTGGGTGCCAGGAAAAAGACACATAAGTTTCGATTGGACGCTGAAAAGCGGCTGAGATCTCGACTTTCGCCCAGTTCATGTGCGGAAGTGAGCACGTGTCTGGCGCCTTCCATGCAACGTTTCTGCGCGATTGGATGGCACTACATAAACAATTCCCATTGAGAGAGATGTCCACCATAATCACGTTTCGAGACTAGTATCTTGGTAGTAGTGAAGTTGAGATGGTGGTGCTTAGAAGTCAATCTTGCTCTAGTGGTTCTTTTATCTGACAGGATTCGTAGAACAATCAAGGGTATTATATCTATCTAGACTCTCCGACGCTACATTTGGGCACCATTCAATTATTGCTTTAGATAGATGCAAATCTGTATAAGTAGGGAGCACACCTATCTCTGGAAAGTCTTGGAGACTGCTGCAACGAGACGAACCAAATTTGGTAAGCGCAGGGTCGGAAAGAACAGGCAAAATTAGCGTTGGATTGAAGTGACGGTCCGTCTCAACAACTGTGAATTCAATAACCATATCCGCTCGTCTTCATTATCGATCTCAAGCTTCAGACTCGCTAGCTCTCTTTCTCTCTTCTGAGAGATTGCGGCGCTGCTTCTTGGTCATTTTCTAGGCCGGCCACTTGACTTTTCGAGGTCTTCCGCCTTTTGTCAACTTCGGCCTTAGCTAATTTCGGATCCTTAATGTATGAGCTTGATACCTACATCAAGTCTTCCAAGTCCTGTCTCGTCTTCTCCAGTTCCGCTTGCACGCTACCTGTCGGTTGCAATGCCATCCTCAAACCGTTCAATTCTGTTTCCAGGCCACGAACTCGTTCTGCCTTGACCGCAATCAACTCTGCTGTGAGCTCTGCAATAGTTGCCTTCCCTTGCTGGAGTAGTGCTTCATTCTCTGCCTTGGCTGTATTTTGTTCTCTTTTAAGGGCGCTTATGACTTCTATGCCTCTCTGCTTGGCGTCACGTGCTGTCTTCAGACTGTCTCCTAGCTCCTAGGAGTCACTTCTTGCTGCAACTGCCTATTCACCCCACAAGCTCTTTCTCAAGTCATGTAGCACTGTCTGCCCTTTACCGTTTGCTCTCGGCGGCTGCCCACGCTATATCTATCTCTGCTTCGAGGTCATAGAGAGCCTGATCTTCTTGTTCCAAGACTCCTGCCTCTCTACTTATCAATACTAGCATTTGTTTAAGGCTAAGGGTCTCTATTTCGATGCCAATGCCTATTCCATCTGCGATACCGAGCCCCTCACCCGAAATCAACTTCTGTCATTCGAGAATCTTCGCGCGAGCAATTTCATCACACGCCACGTTGTTCTGACACTAGAGAGCAATGAACTTTGCGATCGACTCTTTTAGATCTTCGCTTTCATCATACTGCGCTCCTACCGCAGGAAGGTCCTCAAAATAAAGTTTATCCGAATGGATAGTTTCGCAATCACCGTTTCGTAGTTCTGCTCAAGTTGGAGTCGGCCTGTGCAGACTGTATTCATCTTCTCCACTCATTCTCTAGTCTGCTTGATCTTTAAAAGTATAAAATGAATGTTCGGACGTTTTGTGTTTTTAGAAGCGAGTTTTGTTAAAGTTCTTTACACAAAAGTAGTTCGATTGTTATGCGATGCGCAAATTATCACAGCTGGCGCTTTCGTTGTACTACTCACAATATATATAAATAAACTATAAGCTACTCCCACCGACTAACTAGATATCCTACCGCAACCAAAACACCTCAAAATACCATGCGCCGCTTCAAAAAGTCTAGCTGCCTTTGCAAAATGACCTCCACATCCCCAAATATCCAATCAAGATGCCCCTTTCCCTTCAAGATATCAAGCTCCTTAGGCTCCTTCATGTGGTCATAACACTCGAGCTGATCCTTTGCGGGACACGAAACGTCAAGCTCAGGTGTCACCATCATGGCTGGCGTCGGGGAGATGTTGTGCACGATGTTCAGGATGTTCCACGACAGGGCTCGGTAGTAGGTCTGAACGGAGATGCGGTTCTCGACTTCGATGCCGAGGCGCGCCAGGGCAGGCATCATCTCCGCTGGCATCTGGAGCCCATTGGGGATGCTGCCGTCCTCGTTGATGTAAGGGAGGTACATAGGCTCTCCGCCTGCCAGGCGGTTGACCCGGTCGTGCATGGCCAGCTCGAGGATCGGTTGGCGTCTTTCTGGCAGGCCGGTTGAGTCGATCAGGGGTGCGATCGAGATCATTGCGGCGATTCGCTTGCTGCAGATAGGTTTCTCGTTAAGCTGATGCAGACCAGGGGAAAGGGATATAAGAGGAGGGAGCGAGGGGGAGAGTAAAAGATATGAAGACGGGGATGAGGTTACGTACTCAAAAGCTGCTGCCGCAAGGGTAACATTGCCACCAAAACACAGACCCCAGAGTGCGATTTTGGTCTCATCAACCCAAGGGCTCTCTTTGAGCCAGGTCACGGCGTCATGGAGGTCTTCAGCCTGCAGTCTTGCGTCGATCTGTGTGCAGACATGGAGGTTAAGAGGCGGTGATCTCCAGCTGAGAGACTATAGAACTTACATCATTCCTTGGCTGTCCATCGCTGGTACCTATGCCGCGAGGATCATAGAGAAGACAGTTGATGCCATGCTCTTGAAACCACTTCGCGAGATCGGGCAAGGTGGCATCCATGGGCATGTTGAACTATGAATATGTCAGTCCATGGGTTGCCTCGAAGCAAAGCACCGAGCGGCTGCTAGCACGGGACTGCATACTCCAGGGGACATGATCATGGCTGGGCCGTTCTTTGTTGCGGTAAATAACCAACCACGCAGGGTCGAGCCGTCGAGGGTTTTGAACTCGACATCGAGGCGGGACAAATCACTGGCCATCATTGCATTCTTTTCTGAAAGAGTTGAGCGGGAGACAACAAATGAAGATGATGGTGGTTGCAGCCAGAGAGATAAGGGCCAATGTAAATGTATAAGTCGGAAGCCGCGTGATACAAGGAGTAAGTAATTACTTACCAGCCGAACGCTAGTATTGCAACATGTGTGCAGTAAGAATTTAATTAGGTAGCATGGCCGTAGATTCAACAATCGCAAACTGCAAAGCCGGAGCCCTTTTTTGGCGACCCGATCTCGGGACTATCGGAGTCGGAGGTCAGTCAGCTCTGTCGCTACGGAGCGGAAGTAAGCTTAAGTCGGTGCTTCCGAGCTAGTGTAGTCAATAGTCGTAAACAGTTTGAACTGACACGCTTTGGACGTTCAGAACCGAATTCTTGCGTGACATCCTGCTCGTCAGGTCCCCACTTACCTTGCCTTAGATTATGAAATCCTTGTTAGAATGCGCCAACAAGTACGAGACGACCTAAAGATACGAAGCTTGCTCATTTTCCGGTATAAATTGATTTGGTAGTAATTGAAACTTTTGAGAGATCTGTGGAGCATCTATGCACCTTAAACAAGATCACATATACTGTAGTAAAAAACGGTATTTTGTTGCTACAATCTCTCGACTGTAGAAGGTCACTATCCATTCGTAATTTGAATGCGTCCAAAATTAAACACAAGAACAGTAGAAGTGACTTTCAAAACCGTTAACCCTCGACATCTCAACTGTTGTTCTTAGTTTTCAATGGGGGTCTGAGAATTCTTTTACGCTCTGATGAGAACAGTCTTGGAGTCTTGAATATCTAAAAGATGAAATCTCCATCTGCGGTGACCACGGATATTCTGCTATTCGCAATTTGCCATGCAATACTTCCGACAATGCCCATCGATCAATAAACGAATTAGGTCATGTAGTTAGATTAAGTTGTTAGGTACGCAAAATGCTTACTAGCGTTGTAATGTGACCTAACTGAGATGCCGTGTATATGCTGCCACGTAGAGATTTCTCTGCGCCCTTTCCAACTTGCGCCCCTTAGATTTGCCATTTGTCACAGTGTCTGAACTCATACTATATGCTGGGGAGCCATCATCCGTCACTCTATCAAAGTTCCAGTGGTTATCATTTGCCTGGACCAACTATCATCTCATAGGGTCAGCAATCCGATTAATTCTGACGTGATTCTGGTCATATTTACCTCTTGAAGCATCATTTTGTCGAAGAGTAACATGCTATCGAAGGGCAGATAATTCCAGCGAGTCTATATTTCCTTGGCAAGTGTCATAGTGATTCGGGACGAAAAAGCTGGACCGAGGAAAGTGGTTCATTTATTTTTAGTTTGCAGAGTTAAATAAACTAACTTGAGTCTGTTTAGTCCGTCCAATTTAACGGCGAAATCATTGACTATACTGTAATTCGAGTACAGTAACAGAAGCCTCTGCCTTTAGGCTGAATCGAAGCCACAGTATCAATACATCAATGCATCAAAACCAAGCTTGCGAAATCGAGGCCAGGTCAAGGAATTATATCCCATTCGTTGCACCAACTACCTACTCCGCTATTTGATGATGATAGACACTTAGCCTAATATCCTAGCAACGGCACTACGAGCTTTGCGGCATGCACCTTCCCCATTTTTAAGTCGTCCATAGCCTCTAGCACATTCCCCAAGCCACCATCCCAGATTTGCAGCGGATGATGCCTGACATTTCCATTGTGCAACCATTTCTCCGTCAGCGCAAACAACTGCTTGCCGAACTGCCTGTGCTCAGGCGAAGGCGGACGCCCATACGTTCCCGTCATATGGACCCCATCCCCCATAATTGCGTCAGCCAGGAACCAGTCCGCACGCACATCCCTCCGCGTGTACTTTACCGCGGTAGCGATGGTCTCGAGCGCGATATAGCTGCCGCCCGATGCGCCGATGGCGCCATAGCACATCTTCATGGTGGCGGCGTCGGTGACGCAGTCCAGGACGTAGCTGAGTCGGTTGTCCGTGTGCACGCGGATGTCAGCAGCGCAGGCGGGAGAGTGGTAGTCGAAGCAGGCGGCAGCGCCGTAGGACGAGCACAGCGCGTTGTTGGCTGGCGAACATGTGACAATGGGTGTATATCCGGCCCTAGATGCGGAGAGACGAGGTCAGTAGGAGAAGGGGAATCGATGGTGCTGAGAAAGAACAGTTCTGGGATTCTGGTAAGCTCGTTCGCTCATTCGCTCACTCACATCTTCAAGAGCTGAGTTGCCATGGTGCCTGTGGCAGTAGCTCCTCCTGAGACCAGCACCGTCTCTCCCTTGCCCTCAAACATTGACAGCTCCAGTCCAGGGGCCTGGAAAAGAGCCAGGCCAGCCGCTGACATTGAGAGCCCGATCGAACATGCCTGCGCGAAAGAAAAGGCCTCAGGGATGTGACAGCTGATGTCCTCCTCTGCCAGAGCGAACTCCGCGAAGGCACCTTTGGTCTTGTCTCCGGCATCTGAGCCAAAGGCGACGGCGAGGACGCGGTCACCTTCCTTGAACCGTGTCACGCCGTCGCCCACCTTGGCGACGGTACCAGCAAAGTCACAGCCACCGACGGACCCAGGGGCGCTGGAAAAGTCAACAATCTTTGCGTCGCGTGGGTTGAGAGCGACGGCGTGCACACGGACGAGCATTGAGCCTCGTTGCGGGACGGGAATCTCGACATCTTCGGCTAAGCGGTAGCCGCCTGATTCGGCACCCACGAGAGCCTTCATCGTCGGAGGCGTTTGTTTTGGAATTAGAACCCTTAAGCGACAACAGTGGTAATGAAATGGACTTGTGTTTGTGGGCGATACGAGCAGTTTCCGTGAGAAGTGGCAAATGAGTGAGTGGCAGGTGTGTGTGTGAGAGAGAGTATCAATCAATCAATCAATCAATCAGCCCCTCTAAAACAAGTTCCTAATTGTATGTTGTTGTTCTGGATTTAAAGCTTACCCCGTTCTACTCCTTAAGCGAGTGTGCCCCCTTGGTGTATGTCGGTGCAGTCGGGTGTGTGCCAGAAGAGAAAGCCGATCGGAGGCACCGACATGGAACCGTGCGGCCCGGCCCGGCTCCGCTCCGACTTGGACTGAACTAGACGTGACTAGACGGACAGCCTACTCGAAGCGAGGCGAGGCGAGGCGATGTCCCATCCTATACTATATCTCTTCGTCCTCACCAGTCCACATGTCCTCGTCTAAGCAACATTCAGTCCGCCGCTGCATGTAGGGTGTCAATATCCATTCCATTCCATTATACGCCTATTTCCTCTCACCATGGGGAGCTACGCGCCCGAGGTTAACTCCCTCTCCTTCGCACGCGAGCCCATTGCTATCGTTGGTAGCAGCTGCCGGTTCCCAGGCGGTGCTACATCTCCCTCCAAGCTATGGGAGCTCCTCGAGAAGCCGCGAGATGTCGTACAGGAAGTCCCAGCCAGTCGTTTCAGCACAGAGGCATTCCACCACCCAAACAGCCAGCATCATGGGGTAAGAGCACATCCGCATTCCTACCTAGCCAATCGCAGTCATTGGAAACTTGAAGTCACGTGTCTAACTTGATACAATAGAGCATGAACGTCAAGCACTCATATCTCCTGGACGAGGATCCCCGCGCCTTTGATCGCGATTTCTTCTCCATTAACCCAAAGGAGGCTGAGTCCATGGATCCCCAGCAGCGTATACTTCTCGAAACAGTATACGAGGGCATGGAATCGACTGGCTACTCCATGCAACAGCTTCGGGGGTCGTCTACCGCAGTGTTTGTTGGATGCATGAGTTACGATTATCAGTACACTGCCATCCGAGGCATCGACAGTTTGCCCCAGTACAATGCAACAGGGACGGCCGCGTCCATTTTGTCCAACCGCGTGTCGTACTTCTATGACTGGAGAGGCCCTTCAGTGACCATCGACACAGCCTGTTCGTCCAGTCTAGTCGCCCTGCACCAGGCAGTTTCTGCCCTCCGAAACGGAGAGGCCGAGATGGCGGTTGCAGCAGGCTCAAATCTCATACTTGGACCGGAGCCATTCGTGAGCGAATCTAAGGTTCGTAATACCACGGCCTAGCGCTGAGAAACCCTAGCACAAGCTCAAGCTAACGCATAATACGCAAGCTCAATATGCTGTCACCCAATGGACGATCTTTCATGTGGGATGCGGCTGCGGATGGATACACTAGGGGGGAAGGTTTTTCTGCTATCTTCCTCAAGACTCTCACCCAAGCGATCGCTGACGGTGACCATATTGAATGCATTGTTCGCGAGACAGGGGTGAATTCGGATGGCAAGACACCAGGTATGCTAGCCGAGCCCCTATTTCTCCTTTTTATCGTGCTAAACAAAGCCCAGGTATCACAATGCCGAGCTCCGAGTCGCAGGCACAACTTATCCGGGACACATACGCCAGGTGCGGGCTCAACCCGGCTTGTGAATCCGACCGTCCACAGTTCTTTGAGGCCCATGGCACGGGCACGCCAGCGGGTGACCGTAAGTTGTATTGTCCTGCCGCTTTCCTCGCGATTCGTCCTGACGCGTACTAGCTATCGAGGCCCGAGCCATCCAAAGTGTTTTCTTCCCCGATGGGAAGGATGGCCAGCTTTATGTTGGTAGTATAAAAACAGTAATCGGACACACCGAAGGCACTGCGGGAGTCGCTGGTGTGCTCAAGGCGTCGCTGGCAATTCAGCACCGCCAGATTCCCGCGAACCTTCACTTCAACAAACTCAACCCCAAGATCCGACCATATTACACGAACCTGTGCATTCCGACCGAGACCATCCCCTGGCCCGCTGTCCCACGAGGTTCCCCGCGCCGTGTTAGTGTCAACAGCTTCGGCTTCGGTGGTACCAATGCCCACGCCATCATTGAGAGTTGGGATGGCACTGGCTCCCTGACGAACGGCCATGCGGTAAATGGCAACACACTGAACGGCCATGTGCTGCATGGAAACACGCTGAACGGCAACGCACCGAATACCCATGGCGCTGGACCCTTCGTCCTGTCTGCCAACTCAGGCCCAGCTTTGGCAGTAAGTGCTGGGACGCTGGCCAGCTATCTTCGCAGACATCCAGACACAGATCTCAGCCAACTTGCCTACACTCTTTTCCGGAAGACAGAATTCCCCTTCCGCGCCGCCTTCTCGGCCACATCCGTAGAGCAACTTGCCGACAAACTCGAGGCTGGCAAAGATTCTCTCAAGAGTAGCTCGCGCACTACATCTATTCCAGAGGTGCTGCCGCCTCGGATCCTGGGCGTATTTACCGGCCAGGGTGCGCAGTGGGCTACCATGGGCAAGGAGCTCTATAGCGCTTCAGACCTGTTCCGCAGCGCCATAGACCAGATGCAGCAGAGTCTCGATTTGCTTCCCGCACAAGATCGCCCCGACTGGTCCTTGGTCGACCAACTTGACGCGCCGGCAGAGATTTCTCGCGTCGGCGAAGCCGCTGTTTCGCAGCCTCTCTGCACTGCTCTTCAAGTCGCTCTGGTCGATGTCCTGCGTGCTGCCGGCATCGAGTTCTCCGCTGTTGTCGGACACTCGTCGGGGGAAATTGGCGCTGCATATGCTGCGGGATACCTCAACGCCACTGATGCGATCCGGGTAGCATACTACAGAGGCGTCCACTCCCACCTAGCACAGGGGCCGGGAGGGAAGCGTGGCAAGATGATGGCGGTCGGCATGTCTTTAAAGCAAGCGACTGATTTCTGTAGCGAGTTCGACGGGACGCTTGCCGTGGCTGCCAGCAACTCTCAGACGAGCTGCACGCTGGCAGGCAATGCCGAAGCCATTGATGATGCCTGTGCTCAGCTGCAGGAGAACGGTACCTTTGCCCGCGTGTTGCAGGTCGACACGGCGTATCATTCTCACCACATGAAGCCATGCGGCAGCGTGTATATCAAGTCAATGAAGCAGTGTGGGATCAAAGTTCAGAAGGGTCGCAAGCAATGTCGCTGGTATTCAAGTGTTTGGGGATCGAACGGCCGCATTCGGTCGTTCGACCAGGCCGATGGCCTGCTTCTCGAGGGTCAGTACTGGGCCGACAATATGACGCAGGCAGTTCTCTTCAGCCAGGCACTTGCAAGAGCGCTGAACGAAGACCAGCCCTTTGATCTTGCTCTCGAAATCGGACCGCACCCGGCTCTCAAAGGACCGAGCTCTGAAACTATTAAGATGTTGACCGGTGTCTCCCTTCAGTACTCGGGAGTTTTGAAACGTGGGCAGAACGCGGTAGAGTCTTTGGCTGACGTTCTGGGGCTTCTGTGGAAGTCTTTCCCGTCGTCACGCCCCATCGTTACCTGGGATAGAGTACGCCGGGCTCTCCCTACTGGCAAGCTGCAGAAACCTGCTATTCTGAAAGGTCTCCCAGCTTACTCGTGGGACCACCCGAGCCTGATCTGGAAGGAGTCACGATCGTCTCGTATCTTCCGTACCCAAAACCAACCACGTCACGAGCTTCTGGGTCGTTCTGTTACGCACGGCGAACGTGATAAGCGCGAGGTGCACTGGAAGCAGCTCATCAGGCTCAACGAGCTCCCATGGTTAACCGGCCACAGGGTTCAGGGCGAAGTCCTATTTCCAGCATCTGGCTACCTGTCGATGACATATGAGGCCTCCATCCGCCTTGTCGACGACCAGCAACCACTGCGTCTCGTGGAATTGCACGACATCGACATTGTGCGTGCTATGCGGCTCGAAGAAGATTCCCCAGGCCTTGAGGTCGTCTTCACTATTCGCGTTACGAGCCAGTCTGATGACTGCATTACTGCCGAAGTTGCCTGCTACAGCGGCGCTGTCGACTCAGTCCAGCCTTTGGACGCTCCTCAAGCTGGACTTACAGCCCATTTCACCGGAGGTGTGCGGCTCTGGCTAGGCGAGCCCCAGAAGGACGCTTTGCCTCCACGAACCACCCCTCTGCTTCCCATGGACACTTTGGACATGGATCAACTCTACTCAGCTCTGTCCAAAGAAGGCTTGAACTACGCCGACTTTTTCCGGGCCAAGTCAATGATCCGGCGACTCAACCGTGCCGTGGTCACCGTGTCCTCACCTCCCGAACCTTCTTCGATACGTGCATGCGTGCATCCCGCACCCGTTGATACTGCTATTCACGGTCTCTTCGCAGGCTTCTCATTCCCAGGAGATGGTCGCGGCGGGAATATTTATCTGCCGAGGCGGGTTGGGTGTGTCAGGATCAATATGATGCCCTCCGAGTCGAATGGCTCTGTCCTCACAGCCGACGCTACCGTGACCGAAGTGGGTAGAACCACCTTGACAGGTGATTTGGATCTGTTCAACGCAGCAGATGCGCACACCCAAGTACAGATTCGTGGACTCTACCTGACTGCCGTTGGACAACGCCGGGACCCATGGCTCTACGCAGGCACAACATGGGCAAGGGATGCCGACTATGGGATTGAGCCTGGCCTCGGAGCCAATCTCTCGGAAGCAGAGCGATTGCTATACGAACAGCTGTCGCGCACGGCCTACTTCTACTTACGCCAGCTGCGCAAGAGGATCCTGCCTATAGAAATGATGCTGATGAGCAAGTACCGGAAACACCTGATGACTTGGGTAATTGAGCATCTGTTTCCCCAGATCGAGGCTGGCGAGCATCCAGATATTCGGCCCGAGTGGAAAGATGACACCCTGGAGATGGTGGAGCAATGGCGTGCCAGCCAACCGTCGGATAACAATGATATGAACATCCTCCATGCCATGGGCAAGAATCTCATCGACATTGTCCGTGGAACCACTCCTCCCCTCAAAGTGCTTACGGAAAACGGCATGCTTGACCGTCTGTACGTGGAAGGACTCGGTGCTAAGGATGGCAACGTTGATACTGCCGCCATAGTCAAACAGCTTGCGCATCAGTATCCGCACATGAAGATCGTTGAAGTGGGAGCTGGCACGGGCGGCACTACACGTGCAGTCCTAGATGCTCTAGGGAATCAGTATGCGTCCTACACATATACAGACATATCTACTGGCTTCTTTGAAAATGCCCGCACCGTGTTCAGTCAGCACAGCAGCAAACTCGCCTTCAAGACGCTCAATATCGAAAACAGTCCAGTGGACCAGGGATTCACCGAAGGAACGTTTGACATGGTCATTTCCTCGAACTGTTTGCACGCGACGCGAAGTCTGGGAGAGACTCTGCGGCACTGCCGACAGCTCCTCCGACCTGGTGGCCGCTTGGTATTGCTGGAGATTACTCGAGATTTTCTGCCTACGCAGCTGGTTATGTCGACGCTCCCCGGATGGTTCCTGGGCATAGAGGACGGGCGAGTCTGGGCACCCACCGTTAGCGTCGAGCGATGGGATGAGCTGCTGAAAGCCAATGGCTTCTCAGGGGTTGACGTAAGCTCGACACCTTCCTTCTGTTCCGCTATTGTGTCGCAGGCGGTCGACGAAAGGATACAACTCCTCCGTGAGCCGCTTGCTGTCGGCCCAGGGACGCTTCCGCCACTGGGCGACATCCTCATCGTCGGTGGTAGTGCTACTTCCGAACTCGCATCCCACACTCAGGCAATTTTGCAGGCTGTTGCTCCCTCCAAAACTGTCACAGTACTAGCTGGACTCGAAGGCATCGAGGTACCTAAAGGTACAGCTGTGCTCTGCCTTAGCGATCTGGACAGCCCCGTGTTCTGCGACATGAACCAGAAGAGATTCAGAGGATTGCAGGCCGTAATGGAGACAGCAGAGGCGGTTCTATGGGTGACAACGGGTGCGAAGTCAGGCAAAAATCCTGAAGCCAACATCACTGTGGGGCTATCGAGCACGTTGCGGGCTGAGCGCGTGGACCTCAGACTTCAATTCCTCGATATCGACGACCCGTCGTCTGTTGACCCGTCCATGCTAGCAAAGATGCTTCTCCGTCTCGCCTTCCTGGACCCATCCAAGATTGACGACTTACTATGGGCCCAGGAGCCCGAGCTTGCGCTGAAGGACGGTGCCTTCTACATACCCAGGGTGCTATCTCTAGACACCGTCAACCGTCGATCCACTGCAAGACTCAGGCAAATCACGCAGGCGACCAGCCTCAAGTCTATAGACACAGCCGTTCTGCTTGCTGAGAGCCAGGGAGCATTCGAGCTGCAGGCTGGTCCTCTTAGCGGTGCTCAAGGAGAAGAGATGCTCCTGCAGATCACAACTTCCTCCCTGCACACCCTGACCTGCGACGGGTATGGGCCAGTATATGTGTGTATCGGTCGCGACCTGGCATCAGAAGACACGGTTCTTGCTCTTTCGGATATAAATGGCTCCTTGATTAAGGTTGCCGGGGACGACGTCTTGTATCGCTGGCAGCACGACAAGACGGCCGACGAAGACACGACACAGCTGCACCTTTTCCTAGCACAGGCACTTGCAGGACACCTAATCAGCGGCTTCAAAGGACCTACGTGGATTCACGGCGCGCCGGATTTCCTCAGCGAGGCCATTGACGTAGTTGCTCGTAAGCAGGGCGTCGTTGTATTCCAAACTAAGTCAGATATGGCGAGGTCTTCGGACGCTAATTTCATCCATCCCTACGCGAGCGAGGGAGATCTGGAGGGTATATACCCCAAGGGCTTGCAGACCTTTGTCAACCTAGCGCGCCCGCAGCACGGGACATTGTCTGCGATGATTCGTGCTTTGTTACCTACCTTGGCCATCGTGAACAAGGATATCGAGGACTTGACCGTCGGTTTGAGTCTTCCCAAACTCCGTAGCCTGGCCAAGCAACTTGTTCACGACGGCCCGCAGTTTCTCGCAGAACGTGTTGGCGTTGTGGCCATCGACAAAGCTTCAACCGTGACGAGCAAGGAGCTGGGGCTAGCAGCAGTGGTTGATTGGAGGACTGCCGATACTGTCAATGCCCTTGTCCGTCCTCTCGAGCACCACGGGCTGTTTGCTCCCAACAAGACATATCTTCTTTGCGGCATGACAGGAGACTTGGGCATCTCAGTGTGCTTGTGGATGGTGGACCATGGAGCTCGGAACGTGGTCTTGACCAGCCGGAACCCCGACGTGTCTCCAAATGTGCTTGAATACCTGTCGCGCAAGGGAGCCAACGTGCGGCCCATGGCAGTCGACATTGCGAACATCAACTCCCTCCGCGCTGCCTATGCCGACATTAAGACTAGCATGCCGCCCATTGGTGGCGTGATGAACGCCGCCATGGTACTCCGGGACCGCCTTTTCCATCGTATGCCTTGGGAAGACTTTGCCGCCGTGTTGGCGCCTAAAATGGTGGGATCAAAGAACCTTGATGAGGTCTTTGGCGATGAACAGTTGGAGTTCTTTATCTGCTTCTCGTCCACGACGTCAATTGTCGGAAGCATTGGCCAGTCTGCCTACGCTGCCGCGAACCACTACATGGCGAGTCTCGTCCAGCGGCGACTCCAGCGTGGCCTCGCTGGTTCCGTCCTTCACATTGCCATCCTAACGGGCTTTGGATACATCTTCCGGCGCGACTCCGAGCATGCGGAAACTATCTACAAGGCCATCCTTCCGCGATTTGAAAGACAGTCAGAGACTGACCTGCACGACATGCTGGCCGAGGCTATAGTGTGCGGACGCCCTGGCCCAGACCAGTCCGCTGAGCTCATCACCGGCATCAGGACAGTCTTCCAGGGCGAGTGGCGTGACGACCCTCGGCTGTCCTGCTATACCGGCCAGCAACAGCTGCAGGACGACTCCAGCCAAGGGCAAGCCGCTGGATCAGTCAGCGTTAAGGGCCAGCTCGCTGCGGCCGAAGACCCTGCTGAGTGCCTGGTCATACTGGAAAAGTGCTTCGCGGTGGCCCTGGGCAACATGCTCGAGATGGACCCTGAGCAGATGGACAGCAGCATGCCCGTGGCCAGCCTGGGTATTGACTCCCTCGTGGCTATCCGAATCCGGGAGTGGTTCCTCAAAGAGATGGAAATTGATGTGCCGGTGCTGAAGGTAATGTCGGACAGCATCTCAATGTCGCGCATGTGCGATGATGTGCTTGTGGACTGGCGGAAGATTAATACGGCTTAGACAATGAGGAAGGACCAAGACGGAGAGGTAACCCCAGGCTCGTGGGGTCAGGCTGATAGAAGAGATGGAGAGAAAGAGGAGGGGTTTCACGCAGCTGGACAATGGACCTACTAAAGTCATCTAGGTTGGCTGGGGCCTAAATGGTTCTGCTACAATGTTGGCATCTTACTTACTTTTATTACTTCGTGCACTTTATCTTGGCTCTTAGAATTGGTAGTTTCAAGAATAGGTAGTAGGAGGAGATGAAACGCAGCTTTTGTTTACCTGTTATCAGTTTCCCATAGTATACATAATCCGTCTCCGAAGTGTGCTGCAGAAAGCGGTGATGGTGCGATGACGAGGCACACGGCACATTGCCTTAACCTGCTTTGTGTGTGGTGATTCGGCTGTGATGCTAACAGTTCTATCGGAAAACGTAGACTGCTCGTGTGGGCAAGGCACTCGTAGTCTGCAGTAGCTCTAAGAGAGGGGTGGGGGTGGGGGGAGCGCATCGTAGCTTCTGTTCTGTGTATAACTTAGTGATGGAGTTGCTGTGTATAAGATCGAGATCGTAGCGACATGATCGGGGGGAGATTGATCGACTAATAGTGTGGCCATCACTTTTAGCCTGATGTTGAGAGGCGGGGCAAGTTCCTCCCCGTGTTCTGTGTGTGGTGATAAGTTCGTGCATCGAGATCGTGTGTACAGTTTGTTGTCATTAGCCCAAAGATTTTGGGAGAATTAGATGTTAAAGTGAGGCTTCGGGTCTCTAGTGAACGTGTTGTAAATGTTATGTATTGTTGACAATAGTACCGCGGTCTTAGGTTCTTATGTTACTGCTAAGTGAGAAGCCTATCCCGTGAAAGGAGAAGGGCCACTTCTCGTGGTTGTCGTGGTGTTGTTTTCGGTGCGTGCTTCGTGGAAGTGATAGGTGTCCCTTCAGAACGATCAGAACGGGCGCTCGCTGGGCCAGGTATGCTAAAAAGGAAAATGTCTAGCCCAAGAGGCTAGTTCTGACCCTTCTGAGGGACTTTCGCGATGCTTTGAGGTGTGCTTTGATTCATGCTCTTTACGATGTGTTCTATGCGAGGGTAATTACGAAGTAGTATCGTGATTCTGAGCTTAACCCCTTTTGGTAGGTGGGGCAAATAATCTTTCAGCGAGTGTGGAGGGGAAGCCCATTTTGTAAGTGACAGTATCCCCTAAGCTGCCATATAATCAAGCAATCTGCACCAGTCAATCATATCCTCATTCCGATCGCCGTGCCTCATTCCTCATTCATAGCACATCAATCAAGTAACAACCCCCAAACCCAGATTCCATGATCTTAGTTCCAAAACCCCTCATTGCGTTTCTCTTTTCTCAGGACGAATCTCGCTACGGTACGTGACGTGACTTAAAGAGGCGATTTTAACAGCCTACTTGTGATAAATTAGAAGGAAGATATGTGTGTTTGCAGATAACTTCACTCTAAGTTGTGAAAGCACTGCACGCGAAATACTACCAGTCTTGGAAATGGAATGATTCGAGTCAAGATAAGTGGCTATGTGCAGCATGTGCACGTGAGACTTTCAATCATTGTGGACCGCAAAGACCCCCACACAGTACAGAGTAATCAATTACTTGTTTAGATGTACACACTTCCCATCTCCTCATCCCGCTCACTTATTCCCCGCCATCTTCAACGCAAAAGCCACAGCCGGGACCTCGTCATCCAAGCCCAGAATCGGGGGTTCAGGTCCCAAGGGCGTGATGCTGAACGGATTGATCTGCGTATGGCTCTTTGTGTAATGGTTCTTGATATGCGTGAACTCGGTCGTGTCCTTGAACGCAGGGACGTTCCAGTAGAGGTTGCGGAGCCATTTGTGGATATATGGATAGTCTGCGCGGATGGTGCGGAGGTTGGTCTTGGGAAGGGGGATGTCAGTATATTCTCTGAAATTCCAAGCTTCAATATTCGAAGTTCAAGGTTTCCGCCTGCACAGTATCGAGGGAGAAGGGGAGAGCACAGGGGAATCAAAAAGACGTACCTTGAAATGTTGCACATAAACAACATCGAACCTCACAATCGTCGTATACAACCTAATATCCGCCTCCGTAATGTCCTTCCCGTAATAGAACGGCCCGTCCTTCACCTCGCTCAAGTGCTTCTCGACCTTGTCTAAGCTGGCGAAGAGGGTGGTGACGGCTTTCTCATACGCCTCCTGCGTGGTGGCGAAGCCGGATTTGTAGACGCCGTTGTTGATGTCGTTGTATGTCCATTCGTTGGTGGCTTCGATCTGGGATTGGAGGGCAGAGGGGAAGAGGGACACATTCTTGTATTCGGGGGCGAGGAGGTCGTCGAACTGTGATACGCATGGAGGTCAGTTCGAGTTCTTCTTGTATTTCCTTGTCTTTCCATATATGTAAAATAATTTTTGGGGGGAAGGAACGGTAAGACCAAAGAAGTAAAATCTCACCTCGGTATAAAACATCCTAATGATCTCACTGCTCTCATTACTGACAATCTTGCCCTGCTTCACATCATACAGCGTCGGCACCGTAAAGCGTCCCTTGTACTCCGGATCGACCTCGAAATACACGTCGCGGATATGCTTGTATGCTTCATGGCCGGGGACGGGATCTGGCCGTACGTTCTCGCCCGGCGAGTTATCGGCATTGGGAGACGATGCGAAGTGCCAGCCCAGGGCTTGCATGTGCCAGTGTACGGACGTGAAGGGGATGATGTCCTGCAGGCCTTTGAGCTGGCGGACTATGAGCGTGCGGTGCGCCCAGGGGCAGGCGTAGGAGACCTGTAGATATGGAGGTTAGTATATATTCTGAGGATGTAGGTACTAGGGATTGGAAGGGAGACGTACATAGAGATGATATCGTCCCTTCTCAGGGGGGAACTCCCCTCCCTTCTTGATGAAATTCCGGAACTGCGACTGTCCTCTCTTGAACTCGCCCGATTTGTCGTTGGGAGCTACCCAATTGGTGATTTTATCTGCTGCCTTTTTGTCTCTCTCGTCAGCTCTGTCTTTGCTCTGCTCAATAGGCCCTTTTCTGTCCAAATCCAATCACCAGATCCCGATGTTCGGATATCGATGCCCCCAGAACACGAGGAAGTAAACGGAGAGGAAGGGGTAAACTCACCATCTTGACAACCCCTCTTGATGAGAAATACCTTCGTCTGCTTAAACCAAAACTCAAACTCAAACTCGTCTTCGTCTTCGACTTGTTCTTCACAAAATCAACAGCACAAACTCGATATCGATATCCGCTTTCCAAGAAACAGGACCCGGCGAGCATTAAATACCTCTCTCTCAATTGCCTCTTCCTTCAAAAAACAAGACTGCCGCGCTATCGCCTTATATTCCTTTGTAAAAGTATCAAAGGCCGGGGGGTCTCAAGCTGTTCCTCCTCGAATCATCTAGCTGAGTTGAGTGGTGGTTGATAATTGATAATTCCCCAACAGGGGTTGCTTGATAATGATGACATGACTGACGCAAATTGGGGGAGGGGCAGCCCTGCAGAGCGATTACCTCAGCCTTACAAACGGCCCAAGGTGCCCAGTGTGCCCCGCCGCGGGGAATGTTTATTCGTAAGAAAGGTGCGTTTTCTGGTTTGAGGCTTTTTTGAGGTCATGCAAACATAACGTTATTCGCTGCTGCATTCTCCTATTGTAGATGCGTGGTGCAGCCACACAATGGTACCGCTTCTGGAGGGATGGGAGCTTGGGTACCTACGCATGAGGCTCTTTTGAGGGGGCGTACACCCGTGGTTTGCCAAACTTCAAAGTGTTGGGTTATAGGTCATTGAAATGGAATGCATTTTCTATTTTTTGTATAGTTGCTACTTACTAACTAAGTCATTGCAACTTTGAAAACAAATGTAGCGACAACTTTCTTGCTTTCTTCCGTTCTAGGTTTCATGATCGCATTCATCAAACAGAACTCGCCAAAAGGAAACACAACCGAGTTCGTTGATCCATCCCATCCATCTGTCATCATTTATTTCCTCATGCCTGTATCTAATTTCCCATGTTCATCGTGACGAAAGGAACCTCGACATCCTCGCCCGTCTGGTCCTCGACGCATACTTCAAAGATGACAGCCTTTTGATGCTCAGGAACTGGCTTCTTGGAGATGTGGGCTACCAGATCACTAAGCTTCATTGCGTAGCGGTCTGCTAGCTTGGTTGGTGGGAAGAAGCTGGCGTATAGTAGACTGACACCAGAGCTGAGCATCGTAACTGTGAGACCCTTCTTCTCAAAGTAATCGAGTAGTTCTCTGAGAGTGACGTTGTCGACCTCAAAGCGATCCCAGATCTTGTCGATGGCGACATCACCATTGTGACTCTTGTACTTGGCCTTTGGACTCTCGACGGGTTCCGAGAAGCCGAAGAAGGGTAGAGCGAGATTAACGAAGCCGTTCTTGTATGACTCAAGCTTGTTCTTGCCATCAACGACCTTGTACAGTTCCAAGATGACCAGACCTGTAACAAGAGCTGTAGTTGTAGCAATTGCAGGAATGATCTTTCCGGCAATGAACTTGGTCTTGTGTCTGTCGGCAAGCTCAATCTTGTAGTTCTCGGCACGAAGATTGCTTGCGGCTGTGATGAAGTCAATGTGGTGATTGGTGTCATCATCCTTCTCGAACTCAACTGGCTCGAGCTTGAAACCAGCAAGTTGCTTCGGTGATGGAAGCTTCTCTGTGATCTTCTGGAGCTCAGCATTATCATCAAAGGCAGATGAGTTTGCATTTGGGTCCTGGAGTAAATGTTGTTAGTGTTGAGTTCTCTACGTTGAACGGGTTACTTACCGGCTCGCTGTCATCGGCTTGAATCTTGACCGAGGCGTTCGGTGAGAAGTCGGGAATGATCATGTTGTCTAAGACCTTGAGAATCGTAGCCTCGTCCAGATCCTTGGTGTTGATACCATAGTTGAAAGCGTGGAGGTTTGCACCCGCGACAACGAATGTGAAATGAAATTCGTTCTTTGGATCAAACTTCAATGGATCTGGAGCTCGCTTGGGTCCAGACCAGAAAGGTTGTCCACTAGACGAGGTTGAGTCCTTAGGGAAGTTGTAGAGCAATTGTTGAATGGCGTTATTGTACTGCTTCTCGAAGAGCAGTCGAGCCCACTTGATACAGTCCTCGACGCTCAAAGGCTTGTCATCGACCAGGAAATCCCGGATTTGCTCAAGAGTGGCCTTCTCGTTACCTCCCTGTTTCAAGGTCGTCTCTATGTAGTTCGGTTGGCTCAAATAAAGGTTGACAGTCTCCGCAGGTTTGACGAAAGATGACTCAAATAGCTCACGAGCCCACGCAATGGTATGCTCGATCTTGTTTGGGAAACTTCTCAAGGTACACATAGGGAAAGATTGCTCTGGAGGATCCTGGGATGAAGAGTACGATTCGGTAAGGTTAGGAATGACGACTTGGGTGTTTCCCTTGGTTCCCAAGGTACCGCTCTCCAGCAACGGCTTGCGGAAGAACACGCAACGACGATCGACATATGTACGAGCATCAACGTTGTCTAGAGCATTGGTGACACCATCAAGGACGTTCCAGAACTCCTCATGGAAGATGTGTTCTGTATCTTGTCCAACTCGGTCTCGCATCGTGACAATGTGGCCCTTGAGGTCAGGGTTCATTGCCTGTACGGCAGCGGCAGCGCAATCACTCTTTAATTGTCCAACATCCTTAGGTCGGAACAAGAATTGTCGATTGAGATTGCTCTTCTCAATAGAGTCCATGTCAGTCACGCTGATCTTTCCCTTGGGTCCAGTAGCGAGCCCAATCATAGCCCAGTTCTTCAACATCTCGCAGCCAATGGCACCTGCACCGACCAAGAATTCCTGGATATTTGACAGCTTCTCTTGGAATTCTCGTCCAAAAACGGCGATTTGTCCATCGTATCTGGAGTTTAGAGGCTTGCAAAGTTCCTCGGATCTAGCCGAGTTCTCTGGCAATGATTCCAGGGAGTCGAAGTACAACCATTGGTTGATAGGCATGAACTTTCCAGAGACAGCCTTCAACACTTCTTGCGCAGCCAAACCACCAAAGAACGCAGCCATAGGACTCAAGTCACCTTGAGCCTGGAAACTCAGCTCACCAAGCAACTTCTTGTCAATTTCGATATCGAGCTTCTCTTGCTTTGCGAAAGCCTCCGCAGATCCAATCACTATCGCCGCATCAACCTCGTTATGGGGGTTTGGAAGACGGCCGTGCTGTTCAGCAAATGCATGCAGGGCTTGAAATCCAACATGAAGCTGTTGAGGACGATCGAATTTGGCGTAGTCTGAGATGAGGTGTTCGGGTTCCTTGAGCGCAACCGACAGAGGTTTGAAGTCAACAAACTTTGGCATTTTGACTTGTGTGTAGATACCGCCTCTCTGGTACTGACCGAGCCCGGAGACATCTCCGATCGAGAAAGTGTATGGTCCCTTGACGGTAACCTTCCGTGGCTCTGCAGAGTTCAAAGCCTCAAGTCCCTGTAGCTCCGTGAAGGTAACATAGTCTCCATCCTCCAAGCCGTGTCTGGTCTCATCCAAGGCAGATACCAATCCTTCCTCGTCGATGCCCGCGACAATTCCTGCGACAGGGGTCTCTCCGGTTGGATCGATAACGGTGAACTTCTCTCCAAAGTCGCAGAAGATGGATCCGAACAAGCCGAATGTATCCGCAACGACCAAATATATGCCCTTTTGGTGGAGATAATCTCCAATTATGATCTGGTCCTTGATGGGGGTATTTGTAAGAACAACGACTTGGAATCGGTCGAACTGGGAGAGGTTTGTGGTGAGGCTGAGTAGGGTTAGCTGATGTTCATGCCACTTGGATTTGGCGGCTTACCTGGTAGAATCAAGAACAGAAACCGGGGTATAGGCATTCAGCTCAGCAACACGTGGTGCAGTAACTGCTGCTCGAGGCTTTCCAACATCATCAAGGTGGAGGAAGAACTGGGAGGAGAGGTCTGCGATGGCGGCGGGGGCAGGGTCGTAAAGAGTCAGACTCTTGACACCCGCCAAAGCAATATTCTTTGCGATCTCAACACCGAGTCCCTTGAGTCCAACAATAAGTACGTTCGACGCACTCATACGCTTCATAGCCTCGTGTCCGAGCACATATAGTTGTCTGCTGTATAGAGACTCGTCGATATCGTTGTGACCTACCACCGACTCGTCCACCTGCATCTTGGTCTCCATATCGACGTCTTTGTCCTGGAAATAGTATGGTGTTAGTAGTGTTTATACCTAGAGCGTAGGGAGGATTTCAAGTGGGAGGAAGCTCTTGTGACATATTGTTAGGGTCATGGAGGGGTAAAATCAACGTACGGTCATGGCTTTCTTAGAAGGTTGGGAGAAGTCTGGGTTTGACAGCTTGCGTTTCCCCAGCTTGCCTTCGCCGTTAGGTATCACCTGCGATGGAATGGTGGCGTTTGATCTGCGTCCCAAGTAATGTTGCTCTTCAGGTACAGCGGGTATTTAGACCCTGATCGCGGGAGGTCTAGTTTCGGTCCCAAGTAAAGTCGACGGTTGGTGTTGACTGTGTGTGTGGATAAGGTTTCTGTTCACAGAGGTTGCCGACACTTCAGGTGCATGTGTAGTAGAGAGAGAGTGAGAGAGAAGAAAGGATGTGATTTAGGTAGAAGTGTGGACGGCGAGAGACAGCAGGAACTGAGCCTCACAGCGTTGAATCGAAGTGTCTGGAGCTAATGACATAACGGCAGGGAGCATTTGAAATCCCGCCACGCCTGAGGTTTGTGACGAGGCATAGATCACGTGTTTGCGTTCCAAATCAGGTAGAGGTAGAATTACTATTCAGAGAGCACTACTGCTCTCCTCATCCTCCGAAAGCTAAGAATCTATCGTCTCTACCCTCAAGCTACAAAACCACCAAGGTGTGTTGTTCAACGATATTGAAAAGCCAATAATTCTTTCGGCGGTCTTCTGCAAGGGCAGGTTAAACTTCGGTTGAGAGCTCATCAACCCCGCGATTGTATCAGAAGCAGATGGTTGTTTTCTTCACTACTCAGAGCCCAGTACCATTAAGGAGAGGTGCTGAGGGGTCCAAGAAGCTCCGGAATTCAGGATTCGGAGAGGCCAAAATCCTAGGCCATTGAAAGATAATGGGGTAATAATACACGTGGCATATAACTCGGAAGGGGGGTTTGATGATATTCAGGCACGGGTGATGCAAGATAACCAAGGCAAAGCAAATCCCACTCCTCCCACTTCTCCGACCAAGGATTAAGATTCACCAGTGCATGCATGAACCCCTGTCAGAAAAATACTTTTTCATTTGTCCATTGAGCGGTATCTCTGTGAACTGCTTCGTAATGTTGCACTCCTCCATCTAAGCCTGGGCTTTGCTGCCGTGTTATCAACGTCTAGAGAAAAAGAAAGGGTCGGTCTAGGCCCTCTAGTTGATCTTCTGGAGCTCGACGTCGCTAGGTAATACGTCAGAGTCTGCATGGGATACTGCAGGAGATACGTACAAGAGAAGATCAGCCTTTGGTGGGATGGAGCCTGGGAAACCACTGCGTAGAATGTCAGTCGTGGTCGCCCTCCAGCAAATGATCATCGGGATGCAGCGCGGGATGAAGAGATAGATGGCCCTCAAGTCAGGGCCAACGCCATGCCGCCAGATATGTTCGGATGTCGTATACAACTGCCGTGTAACCCAATGGTGCAGGGGACACGAAGCATTTAGATGGAGCTCTTACCGGTCGCCATATGCAAAATCACTAAAAGATGGTAGTTAGCATTGGTAAATCTACCCGAGGGGAGGGATCAGGGGGTGATCTCGTACCTGGTAATGTCTAAAGTGGCCTTCTCGCCAACCTTCATGGTTGTCACGCCCTCATCCCATCCTGTTGCAAAGTTGTCAATGTTCTATTCGACGAGGGTCGTGGAGCTGTATAGAAGGAGGGTATACCCTTGATGACTCTGCCAATGCCAATTTCTGTGACAAAAGCTCCGCGGCCAATTGAGGAATCGAATCTAAGATCGGGTAAGTTAGCAATTGGCTTGAGGTGACGGTTTGCCAGTTCAGCAGGGCATTGGGAAACAAGCAGAGGCAATTGTCCAATAGCTCAGAGCTAGAGGGCAGCTCTTAGGCTCAATGTCCAATGCACACGGGGTATAGCAAATGCTATGCTAATTGGGTACTTGAACGTACTTGTCGCCCTTGTTGTCAGGCTTGGAGGTGTCCTTGAGGTAGCCAGTGTACTCGATGGTGACTCGGTCTCCGACCTTGGGGATAGCTCCGTTGCCCTCCTTGAGAATGGTCTTGGTGACACCCATAGCTGCTGAAGTGCGGGAGAAGCTTCGGATTGGGTTGGGAGTAGTACTTGTTGACAGAGATGGTCTTGTGAATCTGAGGAGTTTTGTTGCAGAAGAAGTAGAGAACATGGCGGAAAGAAAAGAGTGGTTCGAAGTGGGGGGGGCAGAGTGGTCTTTATGTTCTTGCAGATTTGCCTTTCCCTTGCTCGGCGCGGATGATGTCGTTTCGTTCGGCAGGAGCGTATGGACCTACGGAGGACTGTACGCACCTAGTTTCGTAGCTAACCTAATTCAATCTAACGCAAGCCTAAGTATCGCTCTCTCTCGACCTTGCCTATTACTGACTGAATGGAACTGTGCTGGACTAGACTGGACTGTGTGTGGGACTAGACCTTTTTCTAGCTCGAGCAGCGAAGCAGGGGAGGGGAGGGAAGGGGCAGGACGGCTGGCTGGCTGGCTGGCTGGTCGGAATGGCGCCTCTCTCTGATCCGTCCGGGGATGGATCCCGCTCGTACAGTAGGTTCTACAGCCAGCACGGAGAACAGTACGAGTAGGTATGTACGGAGTACAGTATGGTGGGGGGGGCAGGGAATGAGCATCGATCACCATCATCATCATCATCATTATCAATAGCATCAGCTTCAGCTTAATGCAATGCAGCACCCATCACGCAACATGCAGGGCCCCAGCATTCCTTCTTTTACTTCTCCTTCCCCTTCCCTCTCCTTCTTCCATCTTCTCCTCTCCTCTGGTTGACAGACAGACAGACAGACAGAAAAGACAGACAGAAAAGACCCTTGAAGCCATGCATACATCCATCACATGCATGGGCAGCCAACCATCCAGCCAGCCAACCAATCATCAAAGTGTCTGGGTACCTACAGTCCCAGTACACTACGGAGTAGGTAGAAGGAAGTAGATACAAAGTACTGTACTTTAGGTATTGTAGTATAAATAATAAATACCCCAGAGAATACCTACGTGCCTCTCTGTTACTACTATCTCTACAGTACAGTACATCTGTACATCCATCTGTACTGTACATCCCACTACTGTACCAGCATACCAGCATATACGGACGGCATGCAGACCTTTTACCTTTTACCTTTTTACCTTTTTACCCTATCACGTCATCGGCTTCGAGGTGGGCAAGGGCAAGGGCATTGGTACGGTATGTACGTATGTCGAACGGTCGGTCGGTAATGGCGGCCCTTTCCTTTCGAACTCTCTCTTCTCTCTACTCGTACATTCCTTACCTTGCGTCTAGGGATTCAGTCATTCATTCATTCATTCATTCTCTCGAGGACCGCATTTACCTCTACCATCATCGTACGGAAAAGGAAAGAAAGTAAATTAGGTCCAGGTGTAGTTGCAGGTGCAGGTGCAGGTGCAGACGCAGGCAGGTGCAGGCATCCAGGTACGTATAGTAAGGTAGGGGTCCAGATGGCCTCTCTCTACCCTCTCACCACCCTCTTTCAACCTCTCTCAACCTCTCAACCTCTCAACCTCTCTCCCCCTCTCCCCCTCTCAACCCCCTCTGCCCCTCCTCTCCCGTCCTCTCCCCCTCCCTACGTCAGAAAAGGGTTTGGATCCACCCCGACCTCGAAAACCTTCCTCACCTCCGACGAGCCATTAAAACCATTAATCCATCAAACCTCCCTTCCGCAATCCCCAGAACCTTACGAATGGCAAGCAAAGCCCTGAACCGGAGCCACCCGCCAACCACCGCCACCATGCGAGTCTACGAATACCAAAAGCCTCATTTTCCCCTGCCGCTCGCTCTGCACATGCCGGGCTCGCCGTACGTCTCAAGTCAAGAATAGCCTCGCCAGCCAAACCTACCTACACGGCCACTCTACATATCCGTCTGCTCTACACTCTATCCGTCTCCTCTACAGACCTCCATACCTCCCCTTCCCGCCCACCCCTCTCGGCATCTACCACACCTGTTCCGGATCCCACATCACACGAATCGCTAGCCACCCTCCCCTCCAAGTGAAGCCAGCCCAGAGCTCCTATTCTCCGCAAGGTACCCTAGATTTGCTCCCCCATCCACCAGCCTACTTCTTGAGTTTGCCGTCCTTGCGGAGCGATGTAGAGTTCCGCTACCTGAAAAAATACTTACTCGCGTTTGCCGCCAGTAAATCCACGAATCTTCTCGACCCAGGTTTCAGCATACCCGGCACTCTGAGTACAGCTAGCTCTACGAGCATAGTTACACCACCTGCACTCTGCGGCCAGCCATACGGAGAGGACTGGTGCAGACAGACAATGGGCTTCCACATCTAGACGCGGCTATCCACAACATGGGGGTGTGGTTCGATGTGGCTGTCCATGACCTGCACAGCACAGATCGGACTCAAGCGATTCGGCAGGCTTGGTGACAGCAGCAGCAGCAGCAGCCACAAGAGCCGTCTTCCCATCGTTTGACGGCCTATGGCGTGCATAGCAAGGAGCCAATTCCGGTCCTCGAACTACCGAATCTCAATAGCGGTATTCCGACTGGCAGACTCAAACACTCCTCTCATTAATTCCCTGCCGGATGGCCAAAGGAACCGCCTCACCAACGAGTTGATGATCTTTACGGCGCTTCCCGCGCACAATCCCGTCTCGGGGCTTGAAGAGCTGGGCTATCATTTCACCCGCCTATTGATAGCACACATCTAGTAAGATGCATGGCTTGAATGCTTGGAAAGCCTTGATGAAATCGCAGGATACGAAGAAGCAGACAAGCAAAAGGCTATATGCCGCACGGAGTACGTTCTGGCTTAGCATCCCACACCCATGCTTCGTCCTGGTTCAAGGGGTTTCAGACAACTGTAATCGAATGGAATATCCACACTGGGCTATACGCCGACCTTCTCGATGAACAATTCCTTGGAGTAACTCCCGGTCTCGAGGACAAAAAAGGGTATCTTGCTTCTCTGACGCTCTGCATACATCATATGTGTCATCTTATCAACTACACCGCGAATATGATCGATCTCTCAGCCCTGGGAGTGACCAGATCAATTCCGACGTTGGCATAGGATCTTTCTCGCTTGAGGATATGTCCAGGTTCGGGTGTAACATGATATGCCGAGATGCATCTTGTTTACACTGGCCCGGGCCGCGGTGCTGCTACGGTATATATAGGCTCCCGCTCCTTTCACCCGTGCATGCATGTTTTCTTAATGTACTTTCCTTTTTGCTCTTTCGGAGCATTGCCAAACCTGAAGTTTGGTGGTAATGTTTCACTCCTCACGGCTTAATCAAGATACAGAAGAGCACATTGAACGCCGTTCACGTGACTCTCGTTTCATGGCTCTTTTGGGATAAGGGTGCAGTTTTGGTGTGACAGTCTTGGCTACCCTGGGCCGATAGGCGCCGCTGTGTCTATCTATATGGTCTCGCTGTATTGTTACCGGTTCTGATCTTTTATGGACGAAGAATCAACCAAGTCGTTGCATTTCATAGTATTCGCGAGCCCCGTATCCTATTGTTCTTGTTTACAACGGGTAAATTCCTTGAATATGGAACTCCCTCTAAGGCATGGTTTCGAAACACTCCAGAAACAAAACATACTCCTGGCGCGTCATGCTTAACAATTCAGCCCAGTCAATAGATATCGTTCGATGGAAACCCCCCCGGGGATCCGGAACGGTTTTCCCGCCGTCTTATTGCTTTGCTATTCTGATATTATCCCATCATGCACGTTCCAAATCGCAGCCCCTTTTGTGTATCCAAATTTCGGCGTTGGGATTTGAAAGTGAGACTGAAATATTCAGGATTTTTCGAACTTCTTTCCATGCACAGCTCGGCGATCATACCAATACCTTTGGATGAATCTCCGGTTCATTTGTTGCCGTCACTCAACATCAAACAATATTTATCCAAGATGCAATTGTGATTCGGACAACCTCGCATGCGTTAGCTCGGATCTTCTGCCTCTTTCTCTTGAGAGCAATCATCAAACGACTAAAGATCTAGGTCGCGGTGTCCTGCAGATGCTGGATATCCGACACATCGGGTGTCAAGGACAATGTGGAAATGGAAATGGTGTTGCCGAATACACTTACCCGGGTAATAAGATCTTATCCTCATGAGTTTTTCACACGTATATCGAAGTGGCTAGTAGAGGCCATCACGTATATCGCCTGGGCGGAAGTCGAACCCCGCACGACGAAGGTTTCCCACTATTGCTGGATTACGGTACGGCCATGTCTGCGAACAGTTCCCGCGTACCATTGTGCTCAATACGGAGACTGGTTCTTCTTTCGGAGCTGAGCGTATTCGGTATGGTTGTGTTTTACGAACTTATCTTACTAGAACGTTCTCGGTCTTGAAACGGACCTCACAAGCAAGAAATTTGCTCTTGACTTTTCACTGTCAACCCATCTAGACTTCCGGCTACTGAATATCTGTCACATATCACATCGCTTAGAATATGATGAGTGTAGCGCGGCATCGCGTGCTGGCCATTATAGATCTTTATTGATGGGTTCTTAAAAAAGGAAACTAGGCAACACGTCCTAATTGCGGGACGAAAAAGACAATGTGGACACACAAAGCTTCGGCTTAGCACTCTCTTCCCTATTCTGCGTTCATTTTTATGATGATACATTGAAGACTTTGACCTTCCTCATTCCGCGAGATAAGCAGGAGGCGTACGTTTCATCCGTTTAAGCGGACTCGGTGGATGGCAATTCCGCCTCCGTCATCCCTTCCCTGAAATCATTCTTTCAACGCCGCAAGAAGCCTCCCATCTCTGCTCATAGGGGGCTACTTCAACAGGAGCCTACTCATTCAAACTTCTCTCCATGACGAGCAACACGATCGTTGTCATTGCGGAGGCTTGTCGACCGAAGATATCAACAATGCTCCTCAGCCAGCATGCTCTTCCATCAGCTCCTCCGTGAATGGTCTTGCGCTCGATGGCAACACTCCTCTCGATCCTTCCGTCTTTTCTTTCGTTCCCCCTCTTTCTGAAGCGAACCATGTTTCGGATGGAAGTCAAATTCTCCGTCTGCCAGCGGCCATCAGATCATCCTCCCTGCGCTGCTTCTTCTGGGCTCAAGATGAAGCATCATGCTACTCCTGCATCTTTAGGAAGAAATTTCTTCAAACTCCACGGCTTTCTGTTCTTGCATTGAACTGTCGATAATGGACGGGATACAAAATCCGGCAATGCGGGCTTTGACACGGGTTCTTCTTTGGTGCTCAGCTAAGAAGAGGTGCGGGGTTCGAATTTCGGTGCTCTTGGCTCTTCTGCTGGAACAGCAAGCAGGTTGCATCCTCGCTTTGTATACCAGAAGCCTCACTTGTCTAGGCCCGCAAAGGGATATCAGCTAGGTTTCAAATATCGACTATTACCTCTGATAGTGCCTCATACTACAGTGTCCTGAACCCGAGCGAGGGAGTGACGCAGTTGACAAGCAAGCAGATTCTTTATTTCACATGGAAGCAGAAGGATGAAGCAGAAGAGCTTCGTCTACTTATTGAAGGTCTTGACTGCCTGAGTACAGCTGCGTTCGTTCGCTGATACCGTTGTCTCTGCTAATTCGTTGTTGGATAATTAGTAAAGTCCGCCGTGTCTCAGACTTCTTCGAGTCCTTCACCGAGCTATTCTTTCATCCAAGATTTCATTTCCGTGTTTCTTCTGGTCGCTCCTTGGTCTTGAGAAGGCAAGACAAATTACCTCAAGATAATCTCTCGGTCTTCAGCAAGAGCGCGCCAATCCACCCACCATCCCAGAGGCGCGACTAGACATACTCGTTCCCAGCACCCTTGATGTGTAGTAGACTCCCGAATGAGCAAGCCCATGGACCTAGAAGTACTAGTGGCGGACCCTATATGAGCAACAAGGTAAACAAATTCTTGCGCTGTTTTCCCATCGAAAATGCTCCAGTCGTCTTCAGTGTCAAGCGAAATGACTGAAGGCTGTTCCGATACATCACCGGCCCGCCTGCACCGTAGCTCAAGATGGTAAGTCTTATGGTTCCGCCTGTGCTCATAAATCCCAAGTCTCTCATGTGAATATCTATTGGGTGCAATCTCATTGTTCGGAGCTGGCCCTTCACATTCGTCTACGAAGACCGCTATGACGTTGCTCTGGATCCGCAGCATACCTGCTGAAACTGAGCCCATGAGATTCTCGCCGGAGGGCTGACACGATCCATCCCAGATCTTCCAAATTGGTAGTGAGCTGTTGTGACGACTATCGGTGCCAAATGAGCCGAAGACTACCGCTCCTCGAATGGAGGCCCACGACCAGCTTGGAGCGCAATAAGCTTCGTGCCGTTTACAAGAAGCCTCTGGTCTATTACAGCCACGCCAGAGAAGCTGACCATTGAAATCTTCGCGCCAGATTCCTGCGCAGTAATTTTGCGGTGGGCGGCCGAGCTTTGATGCGACTCCTGCTAGGGTCGCGAGTCTATCCTTTTCATGAGTGAAAGCGCGCAGACTATACATTTCGACCAAGTTCTTCCATGACCTATTTAGATTTGTGGTCTGACCAGTAAGTCTCCTCCTACTGATACTAGCCGACAGTCCTCTCGTCACGCTATTATCACCGCGCTTCGTCAACAGCAAATTCCTTGTCAAGTCGTTGTCTGTAAAGCGTGATTCTGCCAGAGTTTTCAGCCCGCATTCGCATCGGGACATTGAGATACACTGCCAATGCAGCTCTGTATCAGAGAAATATATCTTGCAGCCAGAAAAGATCTCCTTTTGCATGATCCATCCTCGGTTCTAGAGATGCGAAGCCGATTTGTCCACAAAGCAGAATGCTTCTTCCGGGGCGAGAGAATTTGGGTAGTAGTTGTGTTGGGTCGATGCCAAGATCCAGTATTGGTCGTTGGTCTGTGGATCCCAATGTTCGATCTCCTGAATCCAGTCTCCCATAGCGCACTTATCATCTTCTGTTTGGAAAAGACCATCACCGCAATGAGAGGCTCGTTCAGCAAACAATGTTGCGTATGCGTTTTCGTATATGTCGCCCATCCTGGCGGCCACGGTCTCCCAGTCCTGAAGATCATCCTGGATTATACACTGAGAGTCGATCCAGAGGTACTGGATTCCTAATGAGCGAGCTACCTCAATAACATGTCTGAAAGTCAGAGGGAATGAATCAAACGGGATCGACCGGCAGAAGTCATCAATGGATGCTCGTTTCGTGACTAGCATATCGACCTGCGAGTCCGGAGTACCCCAGCGATGGCTGAGAGCGAGATACCTCCCAACCTCGCCCATGGTGATCTTGAGAAAAGGCTGCATAGAGCTACTACCAACGTCAATAATCCGCGTGGGAAGTCTCGGTAGCATATCCTACCGACATGAAGGATGGTTCGTCTGGCAATGACTGATCCATGTAGAGAGCATCTGCGTGTCCCGTAATTGACTCCCAGTGAACGGCGACTTGACAAGATTCGGCAACCAGGGAAATGGCGAAGGGGACCTCTCTGGTTTGAGTCAGAAGGCGTGCATACGAGAATGTCGCTAGTTAGAGCAATCTACCTCCATCCGCAGCAAGTACCACGACCGCAACAGTCCGTCCCGGCTCGCCTCCATGGTCATCTTCAACCGCCTTCTCGATGAGATAGACGCCAAAAACACCCTTGTTACCCAACCACGATGATACATAATCGACGGAATCAGAATACTGTGCTAACAAGCACACATTCGAGAAGAGCATACAAACAACACAACCATTATAGGCAGATCGAAAAAGAGCTTCTGTTGGTACAGCCACTTCGGTATGTGTCGTCAGGGGATCGCATGTCTGGCAGGAGAAGGGGAGGTTTGTGGCCCGTGCCGTCGAGGAGCATGGCATTGGCTCATGAGCTTGGGTTGTTATTTTGGGCAGTGCAGTAACATGGGGGCTGCTGTCTGGAGCTTGGGATTGAGATTGAGACGGAGTACGAGGTTGATTGGCTTGTGAGAAACTACTCTCGCTTTGTGGCTGGGTGCTAGGAGGTCGTCGAGGGATAAGCACGCTTCCGCAGCGCGAGCTGCCTTTTTGTTTTCTCGAGCATGTTCAAGCGAGGCTTGCTGTATGGAGACTATCGTTTGTTGTGGAATCAGAGGGGCGAGGGCATGTGAGGTGCGTGATTCCTGCACTACGTAAGTTGCGAGGGAACGTCGAGGTTGCGGGCCGTGGCTTGTCACTGCAAGCTTAACTATGCAGCACAGAAGTCCATTGGATGCTGACAAGTAAGTGCAGTAGTGTATCTACCCCGCTTCCTTCCCTCGATTTGCTCCGAGTGTAGCTTATTATCGCAGCCTTGCGGGTGTATATCCTCTACTCTGACTGTTTGCTTTAAGCAGCGGAAAATATTTATGTCAAGAGCGAGTATTTTACTTCTGGGAATTCTGTGGGGTTTCTTATCGTCTCGCACAGAGCGGGCTTCCTTGGCTCGCGTTAAGACTGAAAGGGTGTGGGAAGCCCACTGTGCGCGAGCTGACGATTAACTTAGGGGGTCACTTCGCTTACTTCGTTATGTATGTTGTTGTGGTTGAAATTACGTTTCCACTCCATTGCTGTCGCGAGTATGCTAGGGCCGCGGTGGTACCAACCGTACCTACCGCACCGCCTCCTTAGAGAAGCGTCACCAGGCGTATGTTCAGAAGAATTTCTGTACAGAGAAGGTATGGCTGCCTTGGCTTCTATTCTAAGCGTAGAGCCTTTCTCATCGTTCAAGAGACATTAATGAGGAGCTTCTTGCCCAAGTTCGATTGAGGTTTGCCCTTCAGTTATTATTCTCTGCTCTTCCTCACAGGGTTTCGTGCTATTTCCGACATTGGCGATGTTGGGTTTCATCTCATGTAATTTTCGCCTATTAAACCAATCTTTTGATTTATTAATTTTAGGATCAGAATTACATCATCTCGGATAAACCATTGCTGAATTAAGAAAACTCTTTGTATGGCCTTTTGGAACGGAGCGTCTTTCATCGAAACTGTGCTTGGTTTGAACTTAGGGGGTGACAAACGAGGGAGAGAGAACAATGCCACCTGTGCGAAAGACTTTGTTTTTCTTTCCACTGAAAACAAAGAAACTTCCTATGAAAGGGTGTTCCTTCTTTTCCTTCTAACCCCTTTGTTCCCGCCTACCAACCAACTAACAAAACAATGCCATTGACAACTCTATATGAACCCCCCCACTTACTCTCCCCCTCGAGCGAAGCCCCCCTAGTACACCATACCACTTCCCACACTTAGTATTCCACTGATTCTTTTTTTACTAACATCACCAGTACATAACTCTACAAAGCACAATGTGTAATCGAGTCTTCCGCCCCTACAGATGCGGTCACGGCCGAGCGCCGGACATCATTCGCCGCTGCGAGCTCAACTGCAACGCGCCTTATATGGGCATCACTATCCCGGTCGACAAGTGCGATCAGTGTGTTGCTATTGCGAAGATGCGCGCTTGGCAGTGGCCGAAGAAGAAGTATGATGATGATGGTGGTGGGGAGAAGGAGAAGGAGAAGGAGAAGGAGAAGGAGAAGGAGAAGGAGAAGGAGAAGGAGAAGGAGAAGGAGAAGGAGAAGGAGAAGGAGAAGGAGAAGGAGAAGGAGAAGGAGAAGGAGAAGGAGAAGGAGAAGGAGAAGGAGAAGGAGAAGGAGAAGGAGAAGGAGAAGGAGAAGGAGAAGGAGAAGGAGAAGGAGAAGGAGAAGAAGTAGAGGAGCGGAGCGGAGAGGGGAGGAAAACGCGGGGGAATGTTTGTCCCTGCGTAGCGAGACGCACCCTGTAGCGAGACAAATCGTATGTACTTCAAGTTCAAGTAACTTTAAATTAGTAAACGTATTGAAATTTCTACTATTCGTTTTCATTTCAGTGTATTGCATATATCCCCTAAGCAATCCTGACTTATTAATTCTGAAAATTATTACGTCGTCGCTACCCCCTCGAATTTATAGAAAGCCTCCTTTTGCACTGTAATACGGCTCCTCGGATTACGACGCTACTACTAAGGCCTTTTTTAACCTTTTAAATATACTCAGTCGGTTATTTATTGAGGCTAAACTCCGCAATTCTTATTAAAACACTAATAGGCTCAATAATTATTAAATAACAACTAACGAAACGTAAATGCTACAAAATAGCTTAAATTATTAACTTTATTTATAAGTATAATATATTAAAAGATTTAAGTGTTTTTATTAATAAATGCGTATTTAATATAATATCTTAATGATTTCCCGGATGCCTCGGCTTATAACGACACTAGTCAAGAGAGCGGTATAAGAGGTATATAGTAGTACTTTAGCTAAGGCTATCGAGAGTTAATAGGTTTAATACGAAGGAAATAAGAAGATAAAGAAGAAAAGAGGGAGTAGAAGAAGTATAAGTTTATATATATAAGCTCCTCCGAAACCCCTCCGGTACTAGTCCGATTCGGCATGACTTAGTTACCTTTAAACCCTTAGATTTCTTGACTCGTTAAGAAGCTCTTAAGTGCACTTATTATTATATTACCCTTTTCTTAAAAGAGAGATTATCCTTAATCTTTAATTAATTATAGTTTAATATTATTATAGTGCTAAAGGCTCTTATCTGAGGTTAAGCGAGGTTACGCGAGCGTAAGTAAAGTCTTATATAATAATAAATAATATATTATAAAAAGGCGAGCTTTTATTTATTTAATTAATAGAATAAGCGTCCGAATCTAGTCCGTTACTTATTGTATTATATTACTTTAACGCTATCGATTTATTTATTTATATTAACGCATATATACGTTAAACTTTTTAAGGAGTTAATTCTTTTTCTTTTAATAATATATACTTCTTTATAAATTACTTTAAATTATTAATTTGCGTTATATAATTATTAATACATATAATTAATTAATTAAAATAAATAAATAATAATAAATAAGTAAAATCCCGTAATTATTATAATAAAATCCGAATTCTAATTATAATAGTGCTTCTTTTAACTCTATTGAGAGCCTTAGCGGCGGCTTATTGCAACTGCTGCGTGCGCTACGTGCGCCGGATAATAAAGGAGCCGGGCTACTCTTATCACTTCGATAAGAGTGGCTCGAAGAAATATACTTATTATATAATTTAAAAGAGATTTTGCCGCCTTATAAATTAAGGTTTAAAAAACCTTTAAAACGAGTTTAATATTAATACTTTTGACTTTTTAGCTTTTGTGGTTTATAAGCTTGGAGTACGACGCGTTATTAATAATTGCCGATAATACAGAAGTTTAAGTTATTATTTCGTCGATTAATAAAGTATTACTTATAGCGACCGCAGAGGCGCTTAAGATTATAAAAGAGCTAGGATTTGCGGTATTAAAGGAGACTCGGGCTTTTCGTTATATTATATTTAAGTAATTAAATAACGTTATTATAAGTCGTTGAGTTTATTATAAATAATATTAATATTTAATATTTAAAAGCCTTATTAAAGTTCTCGTAAGTCTTCGCCACTTCGGTAATTAAAATAGCTTACTATAATAATAATATTAATAATAAGGAAGGAAAAAAGGATAAGAATAAAGATATAAGTGTAGCTTATTATTATATACGTCGTAATAATATTAAGCGTAAGGCGGCTGTTATTATTATTAAAAAGAAAAAGAAGAAAAAGAAGTTTAGCTTTTTTTATAAAGAGTTAAATAGCGAGCTAACTGAGCCTTTATTAAGAGAAAAAGAGGATTTTTTTAATAAGGATTAAGAGGCCTTATTTTGGATTAGTTTTAGTAATCCTTTGTAGCTATTACCTTTTTCAAACTTTTATACAAAAGTAGCCGTTTATAATAAAATCGGTAGTTAAGTTCTTATTAAGGTGCGGTCGTAAGGCCCTGTTAATACTTTAAATCAAAAGGTAAATAATTATTCATTAACGTTATTGTTTTATTATTTTAAAAGGAAGTTATAATTTATTATCTTTTAAATAATTATAATTGTTTTTTTTTAATTTTTAAGCTTTAAGTTATTCGGACAGGTTCCGAGGTAATTCCGGTTTATTAAAATACGCCGTATAGAAATCTCTTAATTTATAAGGCGATTTTATTAAATTAAAGGCATTATATTACTGTGGATCGAGGTTATAGCCTAGTTATTTTATTTAATATTTAAGTACGTTACGATATAATTTAATATTAAGGATTTCCTTGATTTCTTATTCTTTTTAACTTTTAATAACTTCCGGAAGAGGTTTTGGCGTCTTTTGACTTAGTAAAAGGTTTTTTAGGTCTTTAAAAAAGAGTTTTAATATAAATACGTCGTGTATTTAAAAGCTTATAAGTAATTTTAGCTTATAAAAATAGCTTACTTTTTTTAAAATTTTAAAAAAGCCTTCTTATTAATTTATAAGCTTATAATTAAGATAATAGCTCTTAAGGTTTTTAATTAATAAGAAGATCTCTTTTCCGACTTTTTAGTTAATAAGCTTCCGTTTTTGATCTATTGCGCGGATTATACGGTCTTGAGCGGCTTATATATTTCCTTTAGTAATTTTTTACGTTTATTTTATGCGTTAAGTTAGCTTTTTTATGTCGGCGTAATTAAGCTTTTTTAATAAAATAGTAGCCTTAAGCGTCTTTTAATCTTAGTTATTGCGTAGTTTTATGCCGAATTTAAGCTAATATAAAGCTATATTAATGGATTCGTGAGGCAAGAATATTTAAGCTTTATCGATTAAAAATATTAATTCATTTTAATTATCTTAATAATAAGTAATAAATAATTTAAGCCTTTAATTAATATAACGATTTATAATTTCTGTTTATTTGTCCGTCTCTTTATAATAAGTTATAAAAAGCTTAATTTTAACGCTAATAATATAATAGAATTCTTTTTAAAAAAAAGAAATAAATTAAGCGTTACGATTAAATATAATTGTCTCCGGAATATATTCGAATTGATAAATTTATTAAATAAATAATTAAGTAATACTATAAGCATTAATATCTTAATAATAAGGAATTATAATAAAATCCTTTTTAAAGCGGTTAATAAATATTAAGATTTAATTAAAACTGTATTTATCTTTTAAAAAATCCTTATAATTTATATATAAGTATTGCATAAAATATACAGGAATAAATAAAAAGTATAAAAACTCTTATTATTTAATTTATTTAAAATAAAAGTATTAATAAGCACTATAATTTCTTATATACCGGATGTAATCCGAACCTATTCCGAATTAATAATACTTAAGAGTAAGAAGTTAATAAGTCTTCTTTTTATTTAAATACGTTATAAACGGCTAGTCATAAGCCTCTCGAATCAGTTTAATATACAGCGGGGTATTCTTTTATATATATAAACGGCCTTTAAAACATAAGAATCCGTTTATTATTATATAATCTTTAAGTAAGGACTTCCGTTCTTTTATAAAAGACTTGCGATTATCTTAATAAAGCTTTTTAATAAAGTTAAATAAAGTTTTAAATAACTTTAAAATCGAATTGTTAATAGCGTTTTCCGTTTTTAAAAAAAGAAAATAAAAAAAAATAACGTTAATTATAAACTTATTTATTAATTTCGTATTAATTTTAAAATTAAAGCGATTAGGCGTAAATAAGACTTTAGATCGATTATTTAATTTTACTTTTTTTTAAACTTTTAGATTTTACTTTTTCTGGTTAAGAATATTAGCTTTCTAATTTTATTTATTTAATATATATATAATTTAGAAATTAAAATTAAATAAGAATTTTATCTATCGAGCTTACTTATTTATAAAAACTTTTATTATTATAAAATACTTTAGGGATTAGTAGTCCGAATATATTTTGAGTCTGGTTTAAATAAATATAAGTTTAAGACGTTACTTATAAAACAATCTTACGATTGCATAAAGTTCTTTATTATAGATTTTTTAATTAAGTTTATAATTATTTAGGACGTAAAAATAAAATTTTAAAAGATATTATAATTCGTTAGCGTATTATTGAGAAATTACGCCTATAATTATTTTATTGAAAGCGTCGGTTTTTAATTGCGTTAATAGATTAGGGTTGAAATAATAAATCTTTTATATAATTAATAATTAATTCCGTAATTTTTTAAAGGCCTTTTTATACTTTTTCGTTTAATTTTAAGGAACCGTAAGTCGGGTAAGCGTAAAGAAAAGCTTTGCGATAAGTCTAAAATTACGAATAAATTATCGGTAAAAACCGCAGAAACTTAAAAAAGACTTTATTATTATAATAATCTTTAAATATTTTTAATTTTATAACGGCTTTACTTTTTTTAAGTCGGCTTTAATTCTTTTTATAATTATAATATAATTTAAGTATTTAATATAAGTAACGTAGAATTTATACTTCTTAATATCGGCTTATAAGTCAGCTTTTATAAGCTATTTTAGAATTATTTTGACGTATTCTTTATGCTCTTTTATTAATTTTGAATAAATTAGAATATTATTAAAGTATATTATATAAAAGTCGTTTAAATAATTTAATAATACGTTGTTTATATAGCGTTAATACGTGTTTAATCTGTTACAAAATTTAAAAAGTAATATTTTATATTTATAAGTTTTATATTTAATGCGGAAAGTCGTATACTCTTCCGACTTGGGGTTTATTTAAATGCGATTAAATGCGGCCTGAATATCGAATTTAATAAATACTTTAACTTTTAATACGCGGAAAAGGAGCTCGTTAATTCTCGGTATAAAGTATAAGTCCTTTCGCGTTAGCGCATTTAAATAACGATAATTAATACAAAAACGTAATCCTTTATCGCTCTTTTTTATAAAAAGAATAAAAAAGGCGAAAAGACTTTAACTTGTCTTAATAAACCTTTTATTAAGGTTCTTTAAGAAATATTCTTTTAATACTTTTAATTCTTTTATTAATTAATAATATAAAAGAAAATAAAAATTAAATAATAAAACCTTTAATTAAATCTTATAATCGTAATATTAATAGAATAGCAAAACGTTTAACTTCGTTTTAAAAAATACTTCTTTAAGAAATTAATATTATTTCAGAAGTCTTTCGGCCACGATTTAGAAGATATTCGGATTCTTTTTTTTATATTTTTTTTATAAGATTCGGTTTATTTTATAAATATTAATTATAAAGAACTTAATATTTTTACTTTTTATATTAAAATAAAATATATTTACGTTAATTTTATAAATAAAAAAAGGAGTTTTTTACGAAGTTATAATAAGTTCTGGGCGACGGCATAATTGTAAATAAAGCTTTTTTATTTTTAGTTTTCCGACCGGCTTTAATAATAAGAGTTCCGGAGCTGTTTCTGGCTCTTATTTCTTAAAAAGATTCTTTAATAACGTTAATATTTATATATAATTAATAGTGAATTAATAATATCGTCGTCTTTAATTAATTTAATTTATAATTAAATTACGTCGGTCAGTATTTAATTAATAATAATTAATAGTTCTTGTTTTAATTTTAATAAGGAATAATATAACTAACTCTTTCGTTTAATAAGAAGTTCGTAAATATACGAAGGGCTATATAAAATAGTTATTAACCGAATTAAGTTTAACGCGGAAGCGTTTTATTTATTTAACGTTAATTATTATATTTTAATTTCTTAAGTTAAATATAATAAAAGAGCAGTTATATACGCGTTTGCCGTTTATTATTAAATAAAGACGTATATAATAAGAAACGTAATTTTATATAGAATTCTGAAAACTACGGATTAAGATAATATAAAAGAAAAATAAAATCTTTATTCTTAAGGCTTTTAAAAAGCGCACGGAAAGGGTCTGATTTACGAAGAAGTAATCGTTTACTTTAGTGTTTATTAAAGTAAAGAATGTAACGTTATATTTATTTATATTAATAATATAAGAAACTAAGAATTACTTTCTTTTTATAAAGGAATTTAAATTAAGTTTTAATAAATTATATTTACGTAAACTTAAGAAAGAGTCTTTCCTTAAGCTTTTTCGTTTTCTTTTATTTATTTTTTTAACGACTCTTTTTACTTTTTTCTTAGTTTTACGCTTTTTTCTTCGATTCCCTCGTTTACGAGTTAAACCTTAAGAGTCTCGAGGCAATCGCTTTTATAATAATTAAATTTACCGTAATTATAATACTTAATTAAATTATTGCTTATAAAAGTCTGAGGCCTTAAATATATAAGGCTTTAGCGTAATAAAAAGGAAATAAATTATTATTAAAAAGTAAAAAAACGTTAAAATAAAATAGAAAAAGATTAATAAGCGAAGGTAATTCTTTAAGTAAGCGTCTGAACGGAAGAAATAATTTAATTTAAATCGAATAGCTTTCGGATTATATTTAGAGTATAAGTTAAAATGAAATTTAAGTTAAGTATACGATTTTAGCGGTTTTTTAAGTTTAGTAAAATAAAATAAGAAAATTATTTTATTATAATTATTTTCTTAAGTTAACTTAATAATAAAAGTTTTATTTTATAACTTAAGAAAGAGCTTTTATTATATATAAAAGAATTATTTTGACTTAATAACGCTATTTTAAATAATAGCGTTTTAAAATCTTATTTTAAATTTAATAAAAGTCTTTTTAAAATAAAAGTTTATATATAAATCGTAAAAAGTAAACCGGAACTCGTTTACTTTATAATTAATTAAGAAATAAGATTTTAAAAATATAATTATTTTTTTAGCGGTTTTAAAAAAATAAATTTCTGAAAAGTATTAAAATTTTAAATAAAATCGTACTGTTTCGGTAATTAATTTCTAAATGAGAGCACGACGAGCTCTTTCCGTTAAATAAAGATTAGCGTTAATTTTTAAGTAATTTTAAACTAAAACACGCTATTATTTAAACAAAAAGTTTAAGTTATTATTTAATAAAATAATCTTTTCTATTAATTAAATTTTAAGAGGCCGAAACGAGCTTAAATAAGCTACGGAAATAAAAAAAGTATAACTTTTTAACGAATTTTCATTAAATTTTATTAATTAAAATAAAAGAAGAATAAAGGTTCGTAAGCGATTTTAAAATAGTTCGAAAGGCTCGGAAAAAATAAGGTCTTTTTTAAGATTGTCGTTAAGTCGTACTAAATTAAGCCGAAAAGTAATAAGGGCTATAAGTATAGCTTTAATTTTAATAAAGCTAAATTAGAGTTCTTTTTACTTATTTATTTAATTTTTAGTTCGATTATTAACGGCTTAAAAGAATTCCTTTAAAACGTCAAAATTATTATAATTTATATCGTCTTAAGCTTTGCTTTTATTCTTTTGGGTAGCGACGCTAATTTTAAAAAGCAAGGCAGTAAATATTTTTAAATTAAGAAGCGCCTTTAAGAAAGTCGTAATAGCTAAAGAACTTGATTTAATAAGTTCTTTAGTAATTAATTAAGATATAATAAATCTTAATAGAAACAAGTATTTGACTCGAGGCAGATTCGAGGGAGGGGTTTCGTACTTAAATAATAAAGTTCTGAGTATAATAAAAACACTTTCTTAAAATCTGTTTATAGCGGCCTTTATGCGAAAGGGGTTATTTAAAGCGTAATTAGCGAAGACTACTTTAGGCGTTATTAATTGCAAAGTGCTAAACTAAACCTTAGTTTTTAATTATTAAGAGATTTTTAAAATCTTAATTCTTTAAAATATTAATAATTAAATCTTTAATAAGATATTATAAGCTGTCTTCGGCGGAAATAATCTTTTTATTTAATATAATAATATTAGTTAAAAGAGTAATATAAAAGATATATAATAATACTTTAATTAAGGTTATCGAGAGCTAATAAGTTTAATATAAAAGAAATAAGAAAATAAAAAAAGAAAAAAAAAGTAAAAGAAATATGAGTTTATATATATAAGCTCCTCCGAAACCCTTCCGGTACTAGTCCGACTCGGCATGACTTAATTACCTCTAAACCCCTGGATTCCTTGACTCGCTGAAAAGCTCTTAAGTGCACTTATCGTCACACGGCTGCGCCAAATGTTCACGATAAAGAGCTTTAAATAAGATATTAATAAAGGAATATATTATAAAAGGAATATTATTATATAAAACTAGCTATGAAAGTCATTATTTCTTCCGTAAGCAATTACTTAATTAAGGCGCTTTTCAATTAAATTAATATACTTATTAATAATATATTACGGTACTTTTGCCTACTCTTCATGCTATGCTTTTTCAAACTCTGCATTAGTGCGTGGCTTGCGCTCTTTTTTATTAATTTGCTTGCGAATCCAATCTTAAATATACTTAATAATATTTAAATTAAGAGAATCAGGCAGCTAAAGCAGCTTAATAACGTCCCAAATTAATAAGATCTCGCGCGTATATAATAAAGTGTGCGAGAGGGCTGTAAGGTTCATAAGGTAGAGTGCCACGACAGTTGTAATTCAAACTGATCTCTAAGGAAGTAAGAAGGAACTAGGAATGATTTCCCTCTAAGTACATGAGTCCCCAGCCTCCGCCAAGTCTCCGCACTAGGCCCGATTAAGCCGTAAGCCTACCCTCTATTCTGCTCCTGACAAGGGCATTATCTATTACTAAAACAGGCTCTTTCCCTTGCGCTTATAACTGTGCAATCCATAATAAAAGCAATAGCTCTAAGTAGAGTTTGCAAAAGCGGTACCAGTTAATACTTCCTTTATCTCTTTTATTACGTACTATTTCTTATTACGAATGAATACGTTAAGATTTGCACGCCGGCCGGTCTGCTTCTTTCCCATCTCTTTAGTGTCTTCCTCTTTGCGTTATTCTTGCGCAATAAATTATAAAATATTAAACTGCCGCTAAGTTATGTTTTCCTGCTCAAGTTCTCTCTCTGCCTCTGCTTTTTCCTTTGCAGTTTCCGTATATATAATAACGTATAGTCCTAGAGGCTCTCCTTACTTAATCGCTTTAAAGAATATTGCTAGGATAATCACGACTAGACCAGGAAGCATTGAGGTGCGGGGTTGTTGATTGACTTGTAGTATTAATTACAGTAGTTGTGCGATCTGTAGATACGCTCCCTAATGACTAGTGGTCTGACTAGCGTGGCAGAGTTTGCATCCGACTCTGTCCACATGACTAACTCGTGACTTAAACCAGCATAAACCTGCAATACACCCCTCTAGAGACACCTCTTAATAAGTGCTCTCTAGTCCAAGGTTTAAATCCTTTAAAATACACACCCCTGAAAGTAAACACACTTTATATTAACGTAAAAGGAGAGGTTACTAGAGCAGCCTGCACGTGACTAAAGCAGCCTTTAAAGCAGCCTTTCAAATTCCTACGCGTCCTTTAGTTTATAAAGATAAAAACGTCTTCTAAGTAATATTATTACTCCTTAATTAAAATATAGAACCGTTAACTTTAATATTCTGACGAATTCCTTAAGATCTTAGGAACTTAATAGTTTCGTAAAGCCGTCGGCGGTATTTTCCTTCGATAATACGTACTAAGGGTCCAAATAGCCTTTAGCTACCTCCTGTCGTAAGTAATAGAACTTGATATCGATGTGCTTTGTACGCTGATGAAACTCAGGGTTTTTAAATAACGATAATATACCTTAATTATCGCAGTTCATTTTAATAAAGCGAGAATTTAGTCGCTTATAACCTATTTTAATTAGAACTTAGCGAATCTATAATACCTCTCTAGTAAACGCATATATAATAATATACTTTACTTCCGTAAAAGCTAAAGCTATTATAATTTAGCGCTTAAAAATAGCGCTGAATACTCCTCTTATAAAGAAGAAGATAGCACCGCTATATAAGACTCGTCTTTTACGTAAGCCTACTTAATCAGAGTCGTAGAAACTATATAACTTTATAAGTTCGGCGTTTATAACGTTTCCGCCATATATTATAACATAATACTTCGTTTCTTAAAAGTATTAAAGAACTCTTTTTACGCTAATAAAGTATTATAAGAACGGATTTATGAGAAATTAAGACAGCACCGAAGAATAATACTAAATATCCCATCTAGTATAAGCAAGGTATTATAAGGAATTACAGATTTATTAATATAACTTAATTTCTTATATAATAGCTTATTATTTGAATTTAACTATATGTACTTCGGAACCAAAAGTAAACGGCGTAATAGCAGTCTTATAATTAATTATTCCGAAACGGTCTAATACCTTCTTAATATAAGTATTTTAATAAAAAGAAATAGTCTTTTTTTATTTATTTCGGACGATACGGACTCCTAAGAAGTATTATGTTAGGCCAGTAAAAATAATATTAAATAAAGTAAGAATTTATATTTTAAAAGCTTTTAAAGTTAGTCCTGCTTTTAAGATTACTAAGAAATTATTAACGTAAGTGACGATTAAAATCTTAGTTTCTTTATTAATATATATATAATTATTAGTTTTTAAGAAAACGAAACTAATCTTAATAAACTTAATACGTAACTTCTTTTATTATAAACGTAATAATTACTTAAGACTGTATAAGGCCTTCTTAAGCTTTATATATTTGTCGTTTATAAGAATTCAGTTATTTTCCTTTTATCTTAAAGGGATTTTAATATAAATATCGGAATTAATATTACTATTTAGAAATACGGTTTTAACGTCATATTATTTTACTTTTAAATCGTATAAAACTGCCATAACTAGTATAAGCTTTTAAACTGCGGATTTGCAAACGCTAGTATATATTTAATTATAATCTCGTCTATAGCGCTAAGTGTGGCCTTATACGACGAGTTTAACTTTATACTTTTTAATAATACCGTTTTTATTTCTTTTTATTTTAAAAATTAAACGTGAACTAAGTATTTTACTATTAAATAATAAGTTTAAGCGCTTTATGAAAGATTATATTTTCTTATTAATAAGTGAGCGATATTCTTTAATAATTGCCTCTTTTTATTTTAGTTAATTAAGACGTTATATTACTCCTTTTAGCGAGGTTAAATCATTAAAATATAATAATTCTTTTTGAATTACGTCGAGAGTAAGTCGGTAATAGCTTAAAGAATAATTAACTCCTTCTTTTGAAGATATGAAGTGCGAGACTTTATTATTAACTAGATTTTATATTTTATTAAAGCGAGTTTCTTATAAAACGTACTTATATACTTTATTCTTAAAGCCGAGAAGTTTACTACGCTTCTTTTCAGTAAAAGGTATTTATTCTTATTTCTTTAATATCTTAAGAGCGTTAACTTTACTTTTTTTTATTAATATTTATAAGATTATATTAAGCCTCGGCTAAACTCGCTTAATAATATAAGATTATATTAAGCATACCTTTCCATAACTCAACTACCTTTGCATAAAGCTCCGGCTTCGCATAAAGCCTCGGCTTCCGTGCTTTAAACCTCGGAAGCTTTAAGCTTCCAGTAAAGGGTTATTTAGGGCTAAAACAGTGGCTTCATCAAGCCTTAAGCTTCCGTGTTTTAAACCTCGGAAGCTCTGGTAATATAAAGCTAGTCTTAATACAAAGCTAGTTTCAATATAAAGCTAATAACCGATGCGAGAGCAAATAGCCGATGCGAGAGTAAATAGCCGATGCGAGAGCTAAATAGCTTGGCGCCTAAAAGTAATTATATAGACCTAGTTTCCCCCGAAGTAATGGAATCATCATTCACACCAAATCTCTTTTTTTCAATATTAGCGTTAAATTCAGCGTTATTCTCGAAATCAATTACTGATCCGGGATTATTAATCTTATTATCTAAAGACTACTCTTTCGGCTGATCTTAATAATCATTTCCACGTTTTAGCAGCTCCTTAATATTATAATTTTAGCTTACGCTACTATTATCACCTCTAGCGCGAGGTAATAATATAACGTCTTCTTCGTGAAGTTCTATAACTAAACCGTCCTTATTAAATTTCATATAAGAAATACGGATAATCTTTTTATTAATTAAATAGTAATAAATATTATAGCTTTTAAAACTAATTAAAATACTCTTTTTTACTCTTAGAGTAACCTTGCGGCTTTGTATTCTTTTTTCTTTATCGATTAGAATATACATAAGATATTTAAGAACTCTTAAGTGTTTAACCGAAGGTTTATAATTAATACTAGGCTTAATATTATCTTAGAAAGCCTTAAATAAAGTTTTTCTATTAATTATAAATATAAAAGTATAATTAATAATATAAACGATTGCCATTAGAACCTTAAGCCATACGTTTTCGGATATATTTTAATTAATTATAACCGTACGAGTCTTTTTCATAATAATGCGAATAAAGCGTTTAATTCTTCCGTCTTACTCCGGAGTATACGAAATAGATTCCTTAATTAATATATTAAAGTAGTTTATTAACTTTTTTATTTATATATAATTATATTCTCTTTTATTATTAAAACGGAATATCTTAATATCTTTATTATATTATATCTTAACTATTTTAATTATCTTTTGATTCGCAAGATATATATTTGACTTCTTAGCGTAAGTATAAGCCCACTTTGCGGAAGTAGTTATATAAGTGAAGATTAAAGCGTAACAATAGCCATTGATTTTTATTAAAATAAAATAAACTATATCGACGTTAATCTCATATAACGTATATACTAGCTTTATATATATTAAGCGCTTATTGATTTTGCGAATAAATTTGCCCTTTTTATAAAGTACGCAAAAACGGGTTTTACCAGTCTTAATTTCGTTGAATTTTATATTATTAACGAGACTTTAAGTATTTTTAATTATATTAAAGCTAATATAACTTATTCTACGATGCTACAGCTCGATATCGACTATAACTACCTCAATTACAGCAGGAAAAGTCAGTCCCGGCATATTAATATACCCAAAACTAATAGATTGCTCCTCTTTCATTAGAAAGAGCTTTAAATTAATATAATAAATCTCTTTATCTAATGCTGTAAAAAGCTTATTTGACCGAAGGTAACTATTTAATTTAGTTAATTTATAGCCAGAATATAAGTATATAAAAGAAAGAGGCATATATAATATATTATAATAATAAATTATACGTACGGAATCATTTAATTTAATTATTTTAAGTATATATATACTAATACTGTCAGGTTTAGAAAGACTGTTAACTGTCGATATAAATAATAAGTTAAAGCGTGGCGTATATTCGGAGAACTTTAATAAGTCGTTAGATATATATTCGGTAGCTTTAGTATTAAATAGCTATTAAGACTTATTTTTATAAGAGAAAGCAGCGAATTTAAGCGCTAAAATAATAAAAATAAACAGAAAGAATACTAATCTAAAAATATCGTTATTAAAATTATTACCGGAATTCTTTTTCTTCTTATTATTTCCACTTTTCTTATTACTACTCTTCTTATTCTTAATATAATTTTTATACGAAATATATTTCTTTTTATACTTTTTCTTAAACTCAGCCTTTTTAACCTTATTTATTATATAATAATTATTAAGTGTATAACGTGAGTTTAGTTAACTATAATATTTATAAGTTAGCTTAATCTTAAAACCGTTTCCGTCCTTGCCTTTATTATTTTTAATACTAAAGTTACTTTTATTTTAGCTTTTATACGGATTTAAAATACTTTTATTTCCGTAAAAAGCTTATCCGGCTATCTTGCCTAACTCGTTAACTCGTGCCTTATTTATAATATCTTTAATAAAACTCTCTAGAGTAATATTCGAGTTAATTATAATTATAATACTCGTGCTTATTATAAAATCGCCAAATATTATAATAGCTAATATTATACGCAGATTTAAGCGCTATCGTTCAGCCTAAATAAGCTACTTTTCGGAAACTATAATAATAAATATAATTAAATATTATTCTATAAGAAAAGCTATTTTTAGCGTATTTAATTTAGTAATCGACAGCTTAAAAGCGATAATAAACTTCTTTAGAGATAAGAAATCATCGTAGCGGAACTTAATATAATCTTAAATAGCATTATATATTAAGACGTTTCTACTGCCTTTATATTAATATTATAAGGCTTCTTATATTTTTAAAGTAGTTTTCTTTCCGGTAATATATATTAATAGATTAAGCTTATAATTTAAAGTAATAATAAGTCTTATTTAAACCTTTCCTACTTGTTAATCGATCTATTTCTTTAAGGTATTTTCGTCGACATCGTCATCCTATTCGTTAACTTTTTTTAGCGTATATAAATATGATTTAACATTTATAAACTTAAAAATATTATTAAATATTCTGATATTAAGGATTTTATTACGCTACTCGGGGTAATTCTTAATGCCCTTTAACTTATAAGCGTCGGAAAGGTTCAGTGAAATAAAAGCCATTTTACGTCTCGGAAGCTCAACTTTAAGCTTAAACGTCGGCTTAACTTCTAATATAATATTACGCAGATTCGGATCCGATTCGGAATCCTCAGGCGTATATCAGTCCTCTGCAAGCGTATTTATAAAACCGGATTAGTTCTTAAAATCCTTAAAAGCTCCAGGAATAAGTAGTATAGCAGACGGCGCGCTACTTTCGTTAAGTAGATTTGCTTTACTACTTATACGAAATAAGTCGTAGAAATTATTAATACTACTATCGGAATCGTCGAAATCGGACTCCTTAAGTACTGGCGATACGGGATTCCTAAAAGAGTTAAAATGCTTTAATAAGGCCACTTGCGGTAATAGAGATATAAGTAAAAGAAGATATAATACCTCTCCTAAATCCTTCGGGGTATTTTGGTTAGAAAAACGCGCTAAGATAGCGTTATTACCTTCCTTTTACTAGTCCTCTATTATAGGAGACGTAGCTTAACTCACGAGTGAGAGCTTGTTCCTTTAAGATAAGAGTAATTTTAATAAAACTAAGAGTACACTTAATTCAGGCTATCGGGGCTTATAACCTATTATTAAGATAATCACGACTAGATCAGGAAGCATTAAGATGCGGGATTATTAATTAACTTATAATATTAATTACAATAGTTATGTGATCTGCAGATACGCTCCTTAATAACTAGTGGTCTGACTAGCGTGGCAGAGTTTGCATCCGACTCTGTCCACATGATTAACTCGTGACTTAAACCAGCATAAACCTGCAATAAAGAATTATCCTACAAAGTGCTCTCTAATCTTCGGCCTCTTATTTTGCTTAGTATATTACGCTTTAGTCTTCATCCAAGCTCTCTCTTTAATCGATTCAATTCTGACGTTAGCAGCATTTATCTAAACGATTATATGCAAATCGCGCTTCTTTAGCTCTTTAGCTAAGTTACGGCGTACGCGTCTAGTGATATTCGACAGGTCTAGCTTATCTCTAATAACTTTATAACTGATTTTATTCTCGTAAAGGTCTTGCAGAAGTGTTCCTTCCTTAAATAATAGCTTAAAGTCCTCGTAATAAGCCTTCAGCGACTCCTGATTCTCATCCGTCTAAATCTCTCTCAAAACACGCCTTTTAACGCGTAAGTCCCTCAACGTATAATAGCGACGCGGCAGACTTTATGTATTTATTATATTACTTAAAGGCTTTTGATTATCACGGTCCGTGTATTTACTCGGTGTAAATACGGTGGTTTGTGTTAATCTTAATAATCGAGAAGTAAGTATATCACGTACGGTGGAATAAATAATAACTAATATAATTAAGATATTATTTTTAATTAAGCACAAAGCTCTTATTTAATAGTAGACGTGCTAGTCTTATATAAAACTTTTATTCTTTTTAAATCTTTTAAATCCCTCGAGATACTAAATCCTTAAATCCTTAGATCCCTTTTACTGTCGAGGGATTTATAAATCTAGAGATCTATTACGTGACTTACTGCTTATTATAATCCCGATCCTTATCACGTAATACGTAGTCGTAAGAACCCGCGACTATGATATTACTTTTAAGATTATATTATAAATAAAATGCTTTAAGTATAAGTAAGTCCTAGGACTTCATTAGCTCCTAAGAGCCGTGCTCTTAAGAACTACTCAGTTCCTAAGATTACAGTAACTCTTAGAATATTTCCTCCTAAAACCCGATAGTCGTTTAAGAGCGTTTGTAATACTATCCCCTTTTTAGCTTAGCGTAGTCCTTACGCTTAAGTATAGCTTAAGAAACGTCAGTAGCTATTAACGGCTATCTTCCTTATTTATTATATTTAAAGTTATAAAAAAACCCGGCGTCGCTTAAATAAAAAAGAAACAGCGCATTTAGCTCGCGCTTCGTATTAAAGGCGCTACGCGTCGTGCGAAGCCTTACTTTTTCTGCCGCAGTTTTTCCCGTACTTATTTCTTAGACTTATTTATTTCGAAGAGATGTTTTGAATGTGTCCGCTTTAAACGCAGCGACTGCGATTCCTTAGAATACGTAATAAAGTTTTCCTAGCTTAATCGGCCGGTATATCTCTTTAAACTTAATAAGATAATAGCCCCCGCTCGTTCTTTAATGCTTCCTTTTAAGCTCGTTAAGGATATTCTTAGTTTTTAATTCCTTGCTTTTAAGCCCGACGCTTATTTAACGTTTTTTTTTAAAGCGGAAGTTAACGTGCTTAACTTCGGTTCTTCTTTTTTCTAAGTAGCTTTAAATTTTGGAAATGAAAATCCCGAAGGAGCTTAAGATAGTAAAAGTTAGACTTAAGTTCTTAAGTATTTTTTAATTATAAGTATCTTTTTTACTTAATTAAATACTTAATAATACCGCGGAAATACTAATAGTCTAAAATAGTCTTAATATCGTATTCGACGTTCGAGTTCACTGATTATACTTTTATAATAAGGGCTAGTAATGCTTTTAGCGGTGCTGGTTCGAGGAGAAATATGTAGAATACCGGGTAAATGTTTATAGTTTTCGGAAGTGCTAGTTAGTAATTAATTAGTCCTTTAACTTTTATAATTTTAAATAGTCTTAGCTTTTTATAATTTAATTTATTACTTAGTCGCTTAATTGCGATATTCTTTTTAAATAAGTAAACCTTATCTCCTTCTTTTAGCGTTAGTTTTATACTACGCTTTTTATTATAATAAATAATTAATCTTTATATAATAAATAAAATATTTATTAATAATTCGTTATATAATTTCTTAAATTTATCTCGCTATAATATAGCTTTATACGCGGTCCCCTGACCCGTAATTAGTGTGTTATATACCGTCGGATTATATTCGTAATTCACATAAAACGGCGATATTTTAATAGTCTCTTAATCTATATTATTATATATAAATTAAGCGGTTAAGAATAATTAAATTTAATCGTTTTGTTTATAATTCACGTAATATCGAAGATAAGTCTCCATTATTTAATTAATTTATTCTATCTAGCCGTCGGTTTAAAAGTAGAATATTATTAATATCTTTTATTTTATCTTTAAAAGTAATATTAATATTTTCCAGAACTTTAAGGTAAAGAGCTTATTTTTATTTAAGATAACCTCGTTTAGTATTTCGTGATTCGCGAAGATTATTTAAAGGAATACCTGCGCTATTATAAGCACGTTTTATATACTTAATATTAATATTATATACGCGTACTTTATTATTTTATCCGTTATTACGCAAATTAAATCGTAAATAATCCCGGTAATCGGATCTTTCGAGGGAAGTAGTTCGATTACGAAGTCCAAGGCAATTAACTTTTATAAGCGTAGCGGTATCGTTAGTGACTTCATAAGCCCATACGACGTATAATAGTTTGCCTTATTCCGTATATATATATTATAAGACAAGACTACGTCCTTAATTATTCTCCTTATTCCTAAGAAGTAATATTCCTAGGAGAGCCTCGATAGCGTCTTAGCTATTCTCTAATATCTATAAGCCGGTAGCTTATATTATTCTTTAACGAAGTTTATTTTATTCCGAGTAAGGATATAAACTCGTCCTTAATATAAAAGAGCTCTAATATTAATAAAAGAGAATCCTTCGTTTAGCTGCTTCTTTTATTCGGTTACTATTAAGTCGTTGGCGTAACTCCTCTAGATCTTCTCGAGGACCTAACTTATTATTACTAGCTACTTATAATTAATTATTAACGAGTTATTATCTTTTTTTAATACGGTATACGACTTATATATCTTATTCACGAGATATTTTAGTTTCCTATTAAGAGCGTCGGCTTTAACGTTTTCCGTTTCTTTAATATATAAAAATCGAAGTTTAATTATAAAAAGTGTTTTATATTATTAAACTTATTATCGGTTTAGTTTTTTAATAATTATAAAATAAATAAAATTTTTATAATTTATTAAGATTTATATTTTATAAGGCGATCCTTTGAGGTAGACCTTTTATTTACGTATTGCGTCTATAGCTCTTAACAGTTCTTTATTATAAATATCGTAATTAAATTCTGCCGGTAAGAGTTTCCGCGAATAATATATAATTAATTACTATTTGCCGTCTTCGCCCGATTGGCTTAGCACGGCCTTAATAATATAATCGGAAGCGTTTATCTTTATTATGATTTCCTTATTTAAGTCGAAGGACATAAGAATTAATTCTTTAATAAAGGCTTTCTTAAAGTCTCGAAAGGCTGTTTTTACTTTATCGTTTTAATTAAAGCTTTTATTTTTATATATTAACTCCGTAAGTAATATAGCGATCTTCGAGTAGTTTTAAATAAATCGTTAATAAAAGTTAATAAATCCCAGAAAGGATTATACTTCCTTAATATTTATGAATTTAATCCACTCGACGACTGTCTTAACCTTTTAAGGATTTATAACTAGTCTCGTAATAATAACTACGTAACTTAAGAAAGTGACTTCTTTTTTATAAAAATAGTATTTCTCGGGTTTTAAGAGTATTAAAAAAGCTTTTAACTTCTTTAATATTATTATACCGTTTTTCATATATTATTCTTTTATCTTAAAATAAATTAAAATATCGTTTAAATAATATATACATATTATATTTAAGTATTGCCGCAAAATATTATTAATTAAACGCTAAAATATAATAGGCGCGTTAGTCAGTCCGAAGGGCATAATTATATACTCGTAATAACCGAAACGTATATAAAATGCTGTTTTTTTTTCTTTTTCTTTAATTATTTTTATAAGATTATACGCGCCTTATAAGTCTAATTAAGTGAAGATTTTGGCGCCGCTGAGCCTATCGCGTAATTCTTTGGCTAAGGGTAATATATAACGATCCTTTTTAATAGTATTATTTAATCGACAGTAGTTAATGTATATTTTTTGTCTGCCGTTCTTCTTTATTATAAAAAAGACGTTACTTCTTTATAGGGATTTAAACTCTTAAATAAATCCTTTTATTAGGTTTTTATTAATATATTTCTTAATTATTATCAAGTTTATAATTAAATATTTTTATAATAATTAAAATATTAGCTTCGTGTCTTTAATTAACTCGATCCGATAATCGTAGTCTTAGTGTTTAAATAAAGCGCTACTGCTTAATTCTTGTGACGATAGGTGTACTTAGGAGCTTCTTAACGAGTTAGGGAATCCAGGGGTTTAGAGGTAATTAAGTTATGCCGAGTCGGACTAGTACCGGAGGGGTTTCGGAGGAGCTTATATATATAAACTTATACTCTTTTTACTTTCTTTTTCTTTTTTTACCTTTTTATTTCCTTTATATTAAACTTATTAGCTTTCGATAGCCTTAGCTAAAGTATTATTATATACTTCTTATACCGCTCTTTTAGCTAATATCGTTATATTAAATAAAAAGGTTACTTTTGCCGGAGACGGCTTATAATACCTTACTAGAGATTTAGTTATTAATATTTTAAAGAGTTAAAATTTTAAAGATTTTTTAATAATTAGGAATTAAGGTTTAATTTAGTACTTCGCAATTAATAACGCCTAGAGCAGTCTTCGCTGACTACGCTTTAAATAACCCCCTTCGCATAAAGGCCGCTATAAACAGATTTTAAAGAAGTGTTTTTATTATATTCAGAACTTTATTATTTAAATACGAAACCCCCCCCGAATCTGCCTCGAGTCAGATACTTGTTTTTATTAAGACTTATTATGTCTTAATTAATTACTAGAAAACCTATTAAATTAAGTCCTTTAATTACTACGACCTCCTTAAGGGCGCCTCTTAATTCAGAAACACTTACTGCCTCGCCTCTTAAAACTAGCGTCGTTACTTAAAAGAATAAAGGCAAAGCTCGGGACGACACGGACTATAATAACTTTAACGTTTTAAAAGGACTCTTTTAAGCCGTTAATAATTAAATTAAAGATTAAGTAAATAAGTAAAGAAAACTCTAATTTAGCTTTATTAAAATTGAGGCTATACTCGTAACTCTTATTACCCTTCGGCTTAATTTAGTACGACTTGACAATAATTTTAAAAAAGACTTTATTTCTTCCGAGCTTTCCGAACCACTTTAAAATCGCTCACGAACCCTTACTCCTCTTTTACTCTGATTAGTGGAATTTAATAGAGGTTCGCTAAAGGGTTATGCCTTTCTTATTCCCAGAGCTTATTTAGGCTCGTTTTAGCCTTTTAAGATTTAATTAATAAAGAAGATTACCTTATTAAATAATAGCTTAAACCCCTCGTTTAAATAATAACGTGCTTTAGTTTAAGACCGCTTAAAAGTTAACGCTAATCTTTATTTAACGAAAAGAGCTCGTTGTGCTTTCGTTTAGGGATTAACTACTAAAACGATACGATTTTACTTAAAACCTTAATACTTTTCGAAAACTTATTTCTTTAAGACCGCTAAAAAAATAATTATATTTTTAAAATCCTATTTTTTAATTAGCCACGAAGCGGACGAATTCCGGTCTACTTTTTACAATTTATATATAAACTCCTATTTTAAGGAAACTTTTATTAAGTTTAAAGTAAGATTTTAAAGCGTTATTATTTAAGGTGGCGTCGTTAAGTCGGAATAATTCTTTTATATATAGCAAAAGCTCTTTCCTAAGTTACGAAACGAGACTTCTATTATTAAGTTAACTTAGGAGAATAATTATAATAAAATAGTTTCCTACTTTGTCTTATTAAACTTAAAGAATCGCCGGAATTATATGCTTAACTTAAATTTCATTTTAATTCGCACCTTAAATATAACCTAAAAGCCATCCGGTTCGAGTCAGATTACTTCTTTCGCTTAGACGCCTACTTAAAGAACTACCTTCGCCCGTTAATTTTCCTTTACTTCGTTTTAACGCTCTTTTACTTCTTAATAATAGTTTACTTCCTTTTCACCGCGTTAAAGCCTTATATATTTAAAGCCTTAGACCTTTATAGGCGATAATTCAGTTAAGTGTTATAATTATAATAAATTTAATTATTATAAAAGCGACTACCTCGAGATTCTTAAGGTTTAACTTATAAATAAGGAAATTAAGGAAGAAGGCGTAGAAGTAAAAGAAAAATAAAAGGAGTCGTTTAAAAAATAAATAAAGGAAAACGAAAAGGCTTAAGAAAAGACTCTTTTTTAAGTTTACGTAAATATAATTTATTAAAGCTTAATTTAAACTCCTTTATAAAAGGAAAGTAATTCTTAGTCTTTTATATTATTAATATAAATAAATATAACGTTATATTCTCCGCTTTAATAAATACTAAAGTAAACGGTTACCTTTTTATAAATCGGACCCTTTCCGTGCGCTTTTCGGAGGCCTTAAGAGTAAATATTTTACCTCTCCTTTATATTGTCTTAATTTATGGTTTTCAGAATTCCGTATAAAGCCACGCCTCTTATTATATGCGTCTTTACTTAATAATAAACGGCAGACGCGTATATAACTGCCTTTTTATTATATTTAACTTAAGAAACTAAAATATAATAATTAACGTTAAATAAATAAGACGCTTTTACGTTAAACTTAATTTAATTAATAACCGTTTTATATAGCTCTCCGTATACCCACGAACTCCTTATTAAACGAAAAAGCTAATTATGTCGCTTCTTATTAAGGCTAAAGCAAAAACTACTGATTATTACTAGCTGAATGCTAACCGACGTGACTTAATTATGGACTAAATTAATTAAAGACAACGACACTATTAATTCACTGTTAATTATATATAAATATTAACGTTATTAAAGAATCCTTTTAAGGAATAAGAGCCAGAAACAGCTTTAGAACTCCTATTTTTAAAGCCGGTCGGAAAACTAAAGACAAGGAAGCCTTATTTACGACTACGCCGTCGCTTAAAACTTATTATAATTCCGTAAAGAACTCCTTTTTTTATTTATAAAATTAACGTAAATACATTTTATTTTAATATAAAGAATAAAAATATTAAGTTCTTTATAATTAATATTTATAAAGTGGACTGAGTCTTATAAGAAAGATATAAAGGAGAGGATTTGAATATCCTTTAAATCGTAGCCAAAAGGCTTTTAAAATAATATTAACTTCTTAAAAAAGCATTTTTTAAAACGGAGTTAAACGTTTTATTACCTTATTAATATTACGACTATAAGATTTAATTAAAGGCTTTATTACTTAATTTTTATTCTTTTTTATATTATTAATTAATAAAGGAATTAAAAGTATTAAAAGAATACCTTTTAAAGAACTTTAATAAAAGGTTTATTAAAACGAGTTAAAGTCTTTTCGCCTTTCTCGTCCTTTTTATAAAGAAAAGCAATAAAAGGTTACGTTTTTGTATTAATTACTATCGTTTAAATACGTTAACGCGAAAGGACTTATATTTTATATTAAGAATCGACGAGCTCCTCTCCTGTGTGTCGAAAGCTAAAGTGTTTATTAAACTTAATATTTAGGCCGCATTTAATTGCATCCGAATGGATTTTAAGTCGGAAGAGTATACGACCTTTTGTATTAAGTATAGGACTTATAAATGTAAAGTATTACCCTTTAGACTTTATAACGGACTAAGCATATACTAACGCTATATAAACGACGTGTTACTAGATTATTTAGACGACTTTTATATGATATATTTTGACGATATCTTAATTTATTTAAAATCGATAAAAAAGTATAAAGAACACGTCAAAATGGTTTTAAAACGGCTTATAGAAGCTAGCTTATAAGCCAATATTAAGAAGTGTAAATTCCACGTTACTTATATTAAATAAGTTATATTGTAATTATAAAAGGAATTAAAGCCGACCTAGAGAAAGTAGAGCCGTTACGGAATTAGAAATACTTAAAGACTATTATAGTAACGAAGTCTTTTTTAGGTTTTTGCGGTTTTTACCGATAATTTATTCGCAACTTTAGACTTATCGCGAAGCCTTTTTTTACGCTTACTCGACTTACGGTTCCCTGGAATTAGACGGAAGAGTGTAAAAAGGCCTTTAAAGAATTACGGAATTAATTATTAGTTATATAGAAGATTTATTATTTTAACCCCGACCTATTAATGCGATTAAAAACCGACGCTTTCGATAGAGTAATTACAGACGTAGTTTCTTAATAATACGCTAACGGACTATAATACCCCTTAGGATTCTATTCCTACGTCTTAAATAGCTATGTTAGTCCGTAGGGATTCTTACCGATATGGAACTCTTACTTATGGCCGAAACGGTGGGGTTTCGGTGGGGTTCCGGACTTATATATATATATATAAAGAGCTTTACTCCTATCTTAAAAGAACATAATATATAACACTTTTAAAATCACTTAATAATATTAATATTTATTTAAGTGACTTTATTATTATATGTTTCGGTATAATTATACCGACATTAATTAATAATCTACTTAAAGTACTATAGAACGGCAAAGTTATAACACTAAAGAGTTAAAATCGTTAATAATACGGGAAGTTAAGATCTTAACGCTTTAGCTCCGCCTTTATATTTAAATTAATTAAAAGGGAGAATCTTTTCAGCTTTTAGACGTTATAAAGAGCCGAGTGTCTCGACGATATTATTAAACACTAACCTTAACACGATAGTTACTCTTCGACAACTATTAAGTTAATATAGACCCTCTTAATACAAGACTTCATTTCCGTAGACTTACCGAAACTATATTAAAACGGCACCGTTATAAAAATTATATTAAAAGTAAGAGAATTAATCCCGGTAAATAACGGAAAAGAAAATAAAGTAAATATTATACCTTAAGCCTTAAAGACTTAATTAATAAACGAATTCCCCGCGGACTTAACGAAGTACTTAAAAGACTTCCGTAAAAACCTTTATAATAGACGAGTTAAGGGAGAATTCCTTTTCTAAGATTTCTACGAATTCTTTAGTAAATAAATAGTCGACTAACTTAAAATAATTAATAAATAAAAGAAACTCTATTTTTATAACGCTTTTAAATTCTATAGAGTTTACGTCGAACGGTTAAAGAGAATAAAGACCGTTAAAGCGTTATACGTAACACTTTAAGCACTATATAATAAGTGGCCGCAAGACTAGCTTCGGGATTAAACTTAATTATACTTTAAATTTATATTGGAACACATACGAGACGAGCTACGGCCATAAGACAGGTAAATTAAGAGTTTTAAGTTAATATAATTAGCTTTACGAACGCCAAAAGTCAGAATATTAACTTTAGGCTAAGAGACGTATACGCTACGGAGCACTTAAGACGTTGCGACTTTATAATATATTATAATAATTAATATAAAAGAAAATCTATATAACGTAACTCCTCCGGCGCTTATAAAAGTAAAGAAGGAGTCGTTATCTCTTACTTTTAGCCTTATAAAAGGTTTATCTTAATGAAAACTAAATAATACTCTACTTTTAAACCTAACTCCGGCACTTTTACTTATTTTAAAAAACAAGTTAATATTATTATTTAAGATAACCTCAGAACTAATAAGTAACGGTAAGAATTCGGACCCCCCTTTCTAATTTATTATAAAACCCCTCTTAAAATCTCAAACTAAGTCTTTAGCGACGCTATTGAAAATATATATTAAAGAGCTTTAATATAATAAGACGAAGGACTACTTAAACGAAAAGTTACACATCCTTATTAACCTCTACTAACGCGTTAGAGTTTCTAAAGTAATTTAAAAGAGAGCTTTTCCTTTTATAATGCGAGATAAGGCGAGCACGTATTATTATTATTACTTACAAAACAAAAGTTATACGTTTAATTAACTAATACAAGCTACGCGTAATCACTTTAAGACGGAAGAGCGAGCTTAATAGTTCCTTAGCCGATAGTTTAATCTTAAATTTAAGGATTTTTAAAAAGCTAATCGTTAACGCGGCAAATTAGTACTAACTTAGTTAAAGAACTTCGTTAAGGAATTATAGTATACATAGCTAAGTCTTAAGAATAAGTATATACGGAATAATTAAACGTTATATAATAAGATAATTTAAAGAATATTAAGTAATCTTCTTTTTAAAATAGCACTTTTTAACGCGCCTTTAACTTTCTCTACTTTTATAAATAGCTTACGGAACGCGGTTGGCGTGGAGGTAACGTATAGCTTAAATTAACGCCATAAGCACTCTGAAACAGGCCTAAATTAATATAAAAACTACGTCGTAAAAAGTAACGCGTATTACTTAAACTAAAAGATTAAGTACTCGTCCGGAAATAGACGCGAAAACAAATTTAAACTAAAACCTGACTATTTCGGTTATATTATTTATAAGAAATTAAATTGCCATAATAGCCGCTATATAAATAAAGAGAAAGCTACTTTTAAAGTAAAATACTTCGTAAATTAAAAGGCAAAAAGCCTTAAAGTTAATAATTCTTTTTTCAAAATATATTTAATATATATAAAAAGGAACGGTTCCGATTCGGATAGGATTTAAACTCTTTCTAGAGATTATAATAGCTATTATAAGTCAGAATCGTCGTCGGAAGTCGATTCTATTATTAATTCGGACGATTTAAACGTAAGTAAAGAGAGCGACGGCTTAGTACTTTATACGACTGTATTTACAGTAAGTAAGAAGAAGTATAACGCATAAAAAGTGCTTTAGTAACTTAAGGAGTAAAAGGCAATTTATATTTTAAAGGCCATAATTATAAAACTTATTGCTTTCGAGGCATATATAATATAATAAATTAATAAATTCTTTTAAAGTCTATTAATTAATATAAGAGCGTTTAATAAGAATACCGGCGGTATTAATTAGCTGCGGGCGTTGTAATAGATTCAGAACATTGAATTTAACATAAGTCAAATAAGAACGAGTCGGATTACATTCGGTGCCGGTTTAAGACTTTCCCTTAAAGTTATAATAATTAATACTTTTATTAATAAAATGGAATTTATAATTGTAGACGTGGACATATCGTTCTTAATTTGTTTATAATAATTAAATAAGCTTAATATATAATACGACAACTTTTATAACGTATTAATTTAAAGTAAAAAGAGATACTTAATCGTTTAAAAGAAAGGTTATACGTGGCTTCTTTTAAATCGCTATAATTAACTTCTTAATTCTTTAACGGGGATAATTAATATATATTACTTTATAAAGACGGAAATTAAACGATTCCATAAGCGGTTTAATTACTTTATAATAGCGCGTTTAAAGCTCTTATTAAACTAAGCCGGCTATAATCCCGATTCCGAAGTAATAAAGAAGGTTAAGAAGTTATGTAAATATTATTAAAGGCATAAAAAGGCTTTATAAAAGTTTAAATTTAAATTAAAGGACGACGTTAACTTTAATTATATAATTTACGTTAATATAATTTAATTAAGGGCTAAATAAGTCCTTTATATAATCGACGAAAGCACGGGGTTTAATTAAGTAAAACTACTCCGAAAGGCCACCGGATTAATTACGGCTCAGTCTGTATTTAACGCACTTAAATCGGCATAAATAAACACTTACCTCGGCCCTCTTAATTACGTAGTTTACGACTACGGGACTAATTTTAACTTAAAAGAGTTTAAGAGCTCTTTAAAATTAATAAAGACGACGTCGAAACTCGTGCCTATAAAGGTATATTACTCTATTAAAAAAGTAAAACAATTCCACCGCCCCCTTCGCCAAGCGTACGAAATCGTCATAGAAGAGCACCTAGAATTAAGCAATAAAAATAAATTATAAATAGCTATAAAGGCAGTTAATAATATAATAAGTCCTTAAGGCTTTATCTTTATATTATTTATTTTCGGCGCTTACTTTAAATTAACCGAAATAAACCTATTAAATCCGTTTATTAAGTAACGCGCCACTATTATTAAGAAAGCTATAAAAGAAATTCATAAGATTTAGGCTAGCCGGTAAGTAAATAACGCGCTAGGGACGCGCAACGGTCCTATAATAACTCATATATATAACCTTTAAATTAAAAATTAAATTATAATATAAAAGGAAAAAAAGGGGTAAAAAAGCTTATATAATTTCCTAGGAATAGAAAGAAAGACGTATAAAATTAAGATAGACGGTAATAAAATTAAAACCTTTAAATTAACTTTTATACGTTTATTTAAAATAAATACATTAAATATTAAACCTTAAAAAGAAAATTTACTAAAGAAGTCCCGTGAGCTAGGATTACGAGTTAATAACTTATCCGAAACGACACCGGAAACCCACCGAATTATAATTAAATTACCTTTTATATAATTAATTTTAAGAATTTAAGTATTTAATAACGATTCCGATATAAAAGCGTTTTTTATAAAGAAAGAGATTAAAAACCGAAAGCTCGCTATTAAATTACGAGTTAAAGGCAAGATTAAGACGCTAAGTCTATTATTTTAATAATCCCGAAGGATAAAATACAAGGCACTTATAAAAAGAGGTGTTTTTATATTAATCGATTAAAGCGACTCACGACTTAAAAGCTATTAAATATTTAAGTTACGTATAATAAATAAGATTAAGGATAAGGAAACTCTTATATTATAAGAGAAGTCAAGGCTAGTAGTTATATGCTTTAACGATAAAGAAAAGAAGGATATTTTAATATAATTATTAATAATTTAATAAATTAGTTAACGACTTCTTATTTACTTAGCGGCCTTTATTAAAATATTAAAACGGACAGAAAATAATACCGAATTGACTTTAATAATCCGTGATATTACCTAAGTATATATATAAGCTAATATTAAATTCCTTTAGAAGATCTTTACGTGGCTACCGGTAAAGATTGCGAACGAGTTTTTTTATAAAACGGTATTTATAATAATATTTCTGTTATATAATATTCCGAAATCAGAGAACTATTAGTTTAACACGTATTATAAATACTATTAAGAGAACTTATAAATAAAAACTTTTACGTTTAATTCTTATTTATTAATATTTACGCAATAAAACCCCCATTTTAGACTAATTAAAATGTAAACGGATAATACTCTTATTCTAAAAGATAACGAATTCTTAAAAACAAAATAAAAACAAATTATAAAAGCCGGTTTTTTAATTAAGCTAATATAAGTCCTTAATCCTTCTAAATTAGTCACGTTTAATAATTATATTATTATTATAAAGGAAAATAATTTCTATATATTTTAAAAGGGATAAGGAGTAAGATTAAAAGTCGTTAACGTTAAATAAAAAGATTATAAGGAGGCTTACCGGAAACAATGCGCTCGCGGAGTATATATTGCGATAATATATTAATTAGAGGCTACGTTTAATTTCTCCGTCGTAATATAATATTAAAATCCGTCCACGGAGGAGGCTAAGGCCTTAAATTTACGTTTTTAATGGCAAATAAATAACTAAAAGAGAGGCCTGCGGTATATACTTATTAATTTACGGTCTATTAAAGTATACGCCTTTATTAACGGCTCTTTTATTAATAATAAAGACTTAAGCTTATAAATTAAGTTTTTAATATTAATTAATACTAAAACGAAAGGGAATTTAGAGTTTATATTCCGTGATAATATTATTTACGCTAGCTTAATAAAGTATAAGAAAGTAATACGTATTATTCTTACTTTCGAGCTTTACGCTATAGTAATAGGTATTAATATATTTATTTTTATGTCGACTACCGTCGCTATAATAACTAATAAGCTTGGCCTTTTACGCCTCCTTACCGTCGTTTATATAAACTCTTTTTCGCTATACGAATATATTATTAAACTCGGTATAACAAAAGAAAAACGTTTAATAATTAATATAATAGCTATTCGACAGTTATACGAACGTAAAGAGTTAACGGAAATGAGATGGATTAATAAAGCTCGTAATCTTATTAATATAATAATTAAAGTAAATCCAAATAAGACTCTTTAAGAGTTAATTAATTTAAATTCTCTTATTATTAAAATAAAAGGTTAAATTTAAAGGCTAACTGGAGGCGATTCGGATTAGTTTTAGTATCGTTTTAAAAAGTAATAGTTTTTCTTTAATTCTTAATTTCTTTTATATACTCACGCTCTTTTTATATTATATTTTATATTACTTTTAATTTATAAGATAAGGAATAGTAATTAAATTCTTTATTTACTCTTTAATTTAAAACATTAATAAGCGGTTTTATAACGATACTTTAATAAGGACCTGGCTGCCGGTTTTATTATAAGAAGCTACTCTCGTATAGAAGTATAAAGAAAGCATCGCTACGAAAAGTTAATTATAAAGTTAATCCGAAACAGGGCCTTTAAAACGACGAGCGGCGAAGACGACGGCGCTTAACGCGAGCAGTTTCCTACTCGGCTATAAGCTTATTATCCTCCTCCTTCGCCTTGTCTTCATTTCCTCCCGTATTAAAATCTCCTCGACGACGCTTTTTCGCCGCCTTTATCGCCGTGTGGCGGGAGAACTTTAGTAGGGCTTTTAAGCGTTAATATTAATCGAATATTAGGCTAGAATCGGAAGTACTTATACTAACGTTATTTAATAAGTTAAACACCTCTCCACGAAGAGCACGAGTCTCCTTTAATAACGCTACTAACGCCTTCTTCTCGGTCTTTAACGCCTTCGCCGAGGTAATTAAATAAACGGAATCGATTTCGGTTACGACGGCGACTATAATAACTTCATTCTTTACTGCCACGGCAGCAGAGAGAGTAGAGAACTCCTTACTTACGTATTAAGGGAGTTAGGTTATATATTAAATATAAAGCCTTTATAAATTGTTTTTAAAGTCAATTTTAAGATTTTATAATTTATAAAGACGTAAGGAGTCTTTTATTTTATATAATAAGCGCATTTCTTCCTCTTCTTATTATAAAAAAGGCAATTATATAACGGAATCGTCGCTATAAGGCGGGCGCAGCGGAGGCAGCACACACGGTAGGCAGCCCGGAGGGCACCGGTAAGAACGGGAATTGGCACTATATTACTCGTCAATATCCGAATCACTACCGGATCGACACTAAATCGATTTTAAATTAATAATAATTTACTTATTATTATTGTTATTATTATTATTAAGTTTATAGAATCTATTAGTACTTCGTTCTTACACAAATCAACAATTTAGGGGTATAAACTTTATTAATGTAGTTATTTAAAAGATTAAGTCGATTTCTGGAGGAGATTTCTCCTTATACTTATAATTAATCGACAATAGCAAGCACTTTAGTGACTAGCCGAGCTCCTCGCTTAGCTACTTATTGTTCGCTAATAGAGTTCGGCTCTTTTATTTTATTACTACGGCCTCTTTCTTTAATATATTTTATTTCTTATTTTTTTTATATATTTTTCTCTTTTACGTTTATAATTCTTATTATCTTTTTAAAAGAAGTTTTGCTTATGTTAGTCCGTAGGGATTCTTATTAATATAAAACTCTTATTTATAGCCAAAACGATAGGGTTTCGGTGGAGTTCCGGACTTATATATATATATATAAGGAGCTTTACTCTTATCTTAGAAAAACATAATATATAATACTTTTAAAATCACTTAATAATATCGATATTTATTTAGGTGACTTTGTTGTTATATGTCCCGGTACAGTTACACCGACAAGCTATAAGCCTAATTAAGAAATCTACGATAAAAACTTTATATAATTATAGAATTGTTTTATAAATAACGTCTTAAACTTATATTTATTTAGACTAGACTTAAAGTATATTCGGACTACCGATCCTTAAAGTATTTTATAATAATAAAAGTCCTTATAAATAAGTAGGCTTAATAAATGGAATTCTTATTTAATTTTAATTTTTAAATTATATATACGTTAAGTAAATAAAATTAAAAGGCTAACATTTTTAATTAAAGAAAGTAAGACTTAAAAGTCTAAGAAAAAGTGAAGTTAAATAGCCGATTTAAAGTCTTATTTGCGCTTAATTGCCTTAACCTTAGAATTAATGTGGAATTAGTAGATGAGTTTATAATTAACGTTTTTTTTTTTTTTTTTCTCTTTTTAAAAACGGAAGACGCCGTTAACGATTCGACTCTAAAGCTACTTAAAACCTCATTTAACTTTATTAAAAAGCTTTATTAAGATAACTATAAGTCCTTTATAAAGGAACGGAAGTCCTTACTTAAGGATTATATAATAATAGACGGACTCTTATACTTTAAAGGCCGTTTATATATATAAAGGAATACCCCGCTATATACTAGACTGATTCGAGAGGCCTATGACTAGCCGTTTATAGCGCATTTAAGTAAAAAGAAGACTTATTAGCTCCTTACTCTTAAGTACTATTGGTTTGGAATAGATTCGGACTACATTCGGTATATAAGAAATTGTAAAGCTTATTAATACTCTCATTTTAAATAAATTAAGTAATAAGGGTTCTTATACCTTTTACTTATTCCTGTATACCTTATATAACACTTATATATAGATTATAAGGATTTTCTAAAGGATAAACACAGTTTTAACTAAATCTTAGTATTTATTAACCGCCTTAAAAAGGATTCCGTTATAATTCCTTATTATTAAAATATTAATACTCGTGGCATTACTTAACTATTTATTTAATAGATTTACTAATTTAAACACACTCCGGAGACGATTATATTTAATTATAACGCTTAATTTATCTTTTCTTTTTAAAAAGAATTTTATTATATTATTAGCGTTAAGATTAAGCTTTCCACAGCTTATTATAAGGAGACGGACGGATAAACGGAGATTATAAATCGCTATATCGATTAAAAGCTTAAATTATTCGTCACTTATTACTAAGATAACTAGAGTAAGTTAATACTTTTAATTAATAAAGCTTAAATATCCTTGTCTTACGAATTCATTAGTATAGCTCCGTATTAACTTAAATTCGGCATAAAACCACGTAATAGCTAGGACTAGAAGACGCTTAAAGCTATTATTTTATTAAAAAAGCTTAATTACGCCGACGTAAAGAAGCTAGCTTAACGTATAAAATAAGCGTAGAAAATTACTAAAAGAAATATGTAAGCCGCTTAAGACCGTATAGCCCGCGTAACGGATTAAAAACGGAAGCTTATTAATTAAGAAGTCGGAAAAGAGGTCTTTTTATTAATTAAGAACCTTAAGAGTTACCGTCTTAGTCGTAAGCTTATAAATTAATAAGAGGGCCCCTTTAAGATTCTGGAAAAGGTAGGCTACTCTTATAAGTTAAAATTATTTATAAGCTCTTAAATACATAACGTATTTATATTAAAACTCCTTTTTAAGGACTTAAAAAACTCTTTACTAAGTTAAAAGACGCCGAAACCTCCTTTAGAAGTTATTGAGGATTAAAAAGAATAAGAAATCGAGGAAATCCTTAGTATTAGATTATATTATAATATACTTAAATATTAAGTGAAATAGCTAGGCTATAACCCCGATCCACAGTAATATAATGCCTCCGATTTAATAAGATTGCCTTATAAATTAAAAGATTTTTATACGGCGTATTTTAATAAATCGGGACCACCCCGGAACCTGTTCGAATGGCTTAAGGCTTGGGAATTAAGGGAAAACGATTATAATTACTTAAAAGATAATAAATTATAACTTCTTTTCGAGACAATAAAACGACGACGTTAATTAATAGTTATTTACCCTTTAATTTAAAGCATTAACGAGGCCTTACGACCGCACCTTAATAGGGACTTAGCCACTGATTTTATTATAAACAATTACTTTTATATAAAGGTTTAAAGAAGATAACGGCTATAAAAGACTACCGAAACCAATCCGAAACAAGGCCTTTTAATCCTTATTAAAGAGGTCCTCCTCCTCTTTTAATAAAAGCTTAGTCAGCTCGTTATTTAACTTTTTATAAAAAGGGCCAAACTTCTTTTTTTTCTTTTTCTTCTTAATAATAGTAATAGCCGCCTTACGCTTAATATTATTACGACGTATGCGGCGACGAGTTATACTTACATCTTTATTTTTATTCTTCTCTCCCTTTTTATTATTAATATTATTATTACGGCGAGTTATTTTAATTACCGAAGTAACGAGAACCCGCGAGAACTTTAATAGGGCCTTTAAGTATTAAATATTAATATTATTTATAATAAACTTAACGACTTATAATAACGTTATCTAATTACTTAAATATAATATGGCGGAGAGCCCGAGTCTTTTTTAACACCGCAAACCCTAGCTCTTTTATAATCTTAGGCGCTTTTGCGGTCGCCATAAGTAATATTTCGTTGATTAACGAGGCGGCAATTTAGACTTCCGTATTATTAATAACTATTAATAACGCGTCGTACTCCGGGCTTATAAACCACGGAAGCTAAAAAGTCAAAAGTATTAATATTAAACTTATTTTAGAGGTTTTTTAGACTTTAATTTATAAGGCGGTAAAATCTCTTTTAAGTTATATAATAAGTATATTTCTTTAAGTTACTTTTATTAAAGTGACAAAAGTAGCCCGGCTCCTTTATTATTTAGCGTACGTAGCGCACGCAGCAGTTGCGGTAAGCCGCCGCCAAAGCTCTTAATAGAGTTGAAAGAGGCACTATTATAGTTAAAATTCGGATTTTATTATAATAATTACGGGATTTTACTTACTTATTATTATTTATTTATTTTAATTAATTAGTTGTACGTATTAATAATTATATAGCGTAAATTAATAATTTAAAGTAATTTACGAAGAAGTGTGTATTATTAAAGGAAGAAGAATTAACTCTTTAAAAAGTTTGACGTATATATGTGCTAATATAAGTAAATAAATTAATAGCGCTAAGGTAGCATAATACGATAAGTAACGGACTAGATTCGGACGCTTATTTTATTAATTAAATAAATAAAAGCTTGCCCTCTTATAATATGTTATTTATTATTATATAAGACCTCGCTTATGCTCGCGTAACCTCGCTTAACCTCGGATAAGAGCCCTTAGCACCGTAATAATATTAAATTATAATTAATTAAAGATTAAAAATAATCTCTTTTTTAGGAAGGAGGTAATATGACAATAGGTGCACTTAAGAGCTTTTTAGTGAGTTAGGGAATTTAAGGGTTTAAAGGTAATTAAGTCATGCCGAGTCGGACTAATACCGGAGGGGTTTCGGAGGAGCTTATATATATGAACTTATATTCCTTTTATTTCCTTTTTTCTTTTTTACCTTTTTGTTTCCTTTATATTAGACTTATTAATTCTCGATAGCCTCAGCTAAAGTATTACTATATACCTCTTACACCGCTCTCTTGGCTAGTGTCGCTATAATTCTTTTTTAAATAATATTTTAAATTGTTTATATTTTGACGGTATATTAATCGTTACAGGGCTCGTTATCTTATCCTCCGGCTCTTTTTTAGAAATTGCGCTTAATTTTCTTAAGCTTTTTATTATTTTCTTATTTTAGAAATAGCTTTTATAATTACTGAATTCTAGCTTTTACGTTTTTCAGTCGATTTTCAGATTATAGAATTATATTTATAATAGTTTTAAGATAATATTATATCTTTTAATTTAAATTATATTAAATTAAATGTATTTAAAATATTTATTAATTCTTATATATAATAGCTTTATTTATATATTAATTAAGCCGTTCGCGGCGAGCTTTTTATCGGCGAGCATTAGTTAATACCTGTCTTTCTTGACTTTAATAAGTAAGAGATATTAAATCGTAATAATAAGAAATATAAAGTTCTTTTATACTCCAGAATCTATTATAACTCGTAGCTTTACTCTTTTAATATTAACGTCAAAGGTTAAGTAATTACCTTCCTTTATAATTACGAGTATACGCAGGTTTATTCCTTCGACGTAAACCTTTTTAATTAATATGTTTTCTTATTGTCGATTTTTTAAATTCTTATATAAAATACGGTATAATTAATATATACTTAAGGGTATAAAAGGTTTAAAAGGTCTTTTATAATATATTTTAAGTTATCTTAAGAGTTAATTTATATTTAGTTTTGTAGTATTTTTATAATAATCTTTTATACGTTTCTTACGTTTATTTGCGTTGCTATTTGCCGAAATAATATATTATCGACTGGAATTAGTTAGACGTACGTTTAAAAAACGTTATTCTCGACGTTCGCTGTCTTTTAGGCGATGCGTAAGTTGCTTTAGAAGATTACCTCGTACTCTTCGCTTTATTGCGGCCTTCCGCGTGGGACGACTTCTGGTTCGATATAAGTAACTCTTATATTAACGTTTATTTAATGCCTCGTATTAAGAGCTTCTCGCGTAGGATATTCTTCCCGCTACGTGACTCGCTAGACCTCGCGTTCTTAAGGTCCGGAGAGTGCTAGTCTTAATAATATAATATTGCCTTAATATTAGGAGTCTTCGCTTCTCTCGATATTAATCATGTCCTCTGGGCTTTATGCCCTGCGTATAGTTTCGAGTACTCGTCGCTAAACGTATTATTTATTATATTAAGTCTAGTCGCTGGACTTAAGTCTTATTATATATTAATAAATATAATTATCGTCTGTTTCGCTTTATTTATTATTTCTTTTACCGCTATTACCTTTAATTTAACTGTCGATATAATTAACGTTGAGCTCGTTTATTATTATATAACGGTAAGTAACGCTGATCTGGACTTCTTTTAACGGGAGCGGAAGAGGTATACCGGTAATATTATAAGCCTTTCGTCTTATAAAGTTAAATTATTTCTTCCCGCTGCTTTTTTTATAATATAAGCTTATTATATGCCTTAGAAGGCTATATTTATAATATAGCTTTTTTTTGCGTCGTTCGTTTATGACTTCTTTTAATAGCCCTCCTTATCGTGCTTTGCTTTTCCTTTTCTTATAAGTAGCGTTATATTTTATAAGATTTAATTATTAATTATCCTTAAGGTTGTCTTGTCGTCGACGTCCCTTGTTTTATCGGTGGCCAGGCTGCCTTTAGCCCCCTCTTACATACGTTTATTATTCGCGTTTAAACTCGTATAAGCGGTTGTCGATTTGGACGGTTTATTTAATAAAGGTGAGAATATTTCTTACTTAAGGGTCGATCTTAATGAGTTCTAGTCGGATGTAATCCTTAAGCCCTCGTCGATAATAGTTAATAAGTAATTAGGAGTTTTAGTCAGTTTTATTAATATACTTCTGGAATTCTATAGCGTAAGTTATTATATTATTAACTTACTTTAAGTTATATAAGTAAGTTTTTGCCGTTTTAATTTCATTAATATTACCGAATATTTGCCGAATTTCTTTTTTAAATCCTCTTCAAGTCTTAAATATAATTTACGTAATAAGTATAGCTTTATAAATATTTTTGTTCTCGAAGTAGTCCTTAAAGAACGGCTCGATCTATTATATGGCTTCGCTTTTAAGGTAAGATATCGTTTAGAGAGCGTAGCTCTTGTTAATAAGGAATTTGTCGTTATTAAAATATTAATAAAGTTTTACTTAAAAGATGAAAGTCTTTAAGTTCTTTTAGTTTCTTTAAAAGGTATTAAGGAGTTTAACTTTTAAAGTTTCCTTAAATTTATACGTTTAGTAATCTTGGGCATTAGATATTTCTTTATTTTCGCTTTTCTCGCGGTCCTTTCCCTTAAAGGTAAATATAAATAATATAAGTATGTCGATAGTATTGCCTCGTGGGCTAAGTATTTAGCTTTTAGTTAAGAGAGTTAATATAATATACGTAAGTCGGTACTTCTGACGAGAAAGTGCTTAAAGTATTACGGTCCGTGTATTTACTTAGTATAAATATAATAGTTTATATTAATCTTAATAATCGAGAAGTAAGTATATTACATACAGTGGAATAGATAATAATTAATATAATTAAGATATTATTTTTAGTTAAGCACGAAGCTCTTATTTAATAGTAGACGTACTAATCTTATATAAAACCTTTATTTCTTTTAAATCTTTTAAATTCCTTAAGATACTAAATCTTTAAATCCTTAAATCCCTTCTGCTGTCGAGGGATTCACGGATCCAGGAATTTATTACGTGACTTATTGCTTACTGTGATCCCGATCCTTATTACGTAATATATAATCGCAGGAACCCGCGGCTATAATACTATTTCTAAGATTATATTATAAATGAAATATTTTAAGTATAAATAAGTCTTAAGATTCCGTTAGCTCCTAGGAGCCGTGCTCCCAGGAACCACTCGGTTCCTAGGATTATAATGACTCTTAGAACATTTCCTCCTGGAACCCGGTGGTCGTCCAGGAGCGTCCGTAACATTGATTTTCCTTTACGCGACGTTTGACTCTTCTTTAAATCTTATATACGGTTAGGGTATCGATATAGTACTTCTTTGCTAGCTCTTTCGGCTTTTCAGCACTAGCAGTAATTATAGGGCGCTCTAAAGGTGTAGTTTCGGTGCGATCGGTCTTTAAGGGCCGGGGATATACGCTCTTGGTCTTGCGAATCTTTTTGGTAGTTATGGCAATTTTTTATAATACAAATTAAGTGTGTTATGATTGTTTTGGCTATCTACGTAGTTTGTTATGATGGGGGCTTAGCACGGTTGGCATAGCGATTTTGGCCTCAACAAATAACCGACTGAATATAGAACGATGAGATATAACGTCTGTCCCTGCGTCCCGAGACGCCTCCTGTAACGAGACGAATCTATAGTTTTGGAATCATAATTTTTTTCTTGGCAAGTCTATAACGTTGTTATTTATATATTATATTCTTTAACTATTTGTCCCTCAAGAGACCACTTAGCAACCAAAAAAAAGTGTAATTAATTATGCTATCGATCGTTTCACTTACGCCACTAATTGCCACTTCCGCTGTCCCCCTTGTTTAATTGCGATTATTAAAGGTTTTTCAAAATTCAGAGCACTTAAGGAAAGGTCCTATTACGTAATAATATAGCTCCAAATTTTAAAGACACTCAGAGAGGAAAATAATGGAGTCCGGGAGTTACGCTGGTGCGATGAGAGGGTTCACATGTTTCAGTGCTTAGTAATGTACATTAAAATTTACTATGCTCACGTCCGGGCTCGCTATATTTTACTTAGCCACGGTTCTCAAGCCTGGTCACGTCACCTTTTGACCTAATCCTGCTCTTCGCATCTGATTCGTGCTGGCATATCCCGTGACCCTGCCTGATCGAACTGGCTTTCGGTTTCACCGCCTTTTTGAACCGGATGGTATTCTGAATCACTTCTTTCCTCCTACCCCGCATCTCAAGCACGCCAAAACACGCGGCATGCTCAGGCATCTAATACAACACACCCTTCGACCAGGCCTCCAGCCCAGGTACACCAAGCTCCTCGACGTTCCCAGTCAACTTACCCGACAAAGATGGGGTCCAACTAAGAGCTGCAAGGCCCCGATCGTCTCAAAAACAGAGGCAGATGAGCATGGAATGAAGCGCTTGTTTGTTTGCTGTGATGGCACCTGGAAGAGTGCGTCGGGCTCGATCGCGCCGCCTACCAATGTCGCAAGGTTCGCGCGCTCTGTCGATCGGCATGGTATGGAAAGCGCTCAAGCAGTTTCGCAAATAGTTTACTACGCAGGCGGGGTGGGGACTACTTCCGTCCTGCCTGTCCCAGTCGACTACTTGTACTCAGGACTAACGGGAGAAGGTTTGAAAGAATTCCCAAGGCTACCCTCAGGGAGAGGTGGTATTGCTAACGACAATGAGCAGGCCTAGAGAGGAACATCCTGGATGCTTATTGCTTCCTCTGCAATAATTTCAACTTCTGTTCCGTGAAAGATGAGATCATCCTGGTCGGATTCTCGCGAGGGGCCTTCGCAGTCCGGTGTCTCGCCTCCTTTATTACTGAAGTGGGCCTGATCAGACGCAAACACCTCTCCTTACTTCCCAACGTCTTCGAGAGTTGGTGTCGAGGAAAGGGAAAGATTGATCCCAAGTATCGAGACGCCGCGATTTCTCTCCCAGTGCGCATAAAGGTGCTGGCCGAGTGGGACACTGTCAGTGCTCTCTGGGGTCAAAGGTTCGAATTTGTCCAGGGCGAAGTGCCGAGTGCAGTGGACAATGCATTCATGGCCATCGCTCTCGATGAGCGGAGGTTGAGTTTCCAGCCGATGCTGTGGACTAAGAGGGGGCAACCGGTCGAGCGATGGGGGAGACCTGGCGAACAAACAGTCGAGCAGTGTCTCTTCACTGGGCATCACGGGGACATTGGGGGTGGCAATGCGGATGCTGGCCTATCGACTATAGCTTTGTTGTGGATGATATCCCGGATCCAGGCGGTCAGCCATGCGGCTTCCGACAGAGGAGCACTGTTACAAGCAATCTTACCGCTTCCGTCCTCTACATTGACGGACTGGATTCTCGGGAACCGGCATTTCAGGTACGAAAACTTGTTGATGTCTAGGGGTAAGACACCACGACTATCTACCATAAATACGCGTCTTGCCTATTAACTGTGCGCAGGCCATGTAAACCCGCCATCTTGGTGGTGGTCGCTCCAGCACTACCTCGCATTCAATTTATTCGACGGTGAGCGCCACCAATGGCTCAACGACGCTGCCCGAAAGGAACACGAGCTCAAAGACACGCTCAAAGTCCATTTCACGGTTCCGCTACTGAGGGAAGGGGCTGCGAAGAAGCGCATCGAAGTTGACTCGATGCCGAGAAAAGTCGAATTGTGGGATCGCATGGAACTTGCTTGGCAGGATCCAACGTACGAGGAAATCAAGCTGTGGAACCACTGGAAGAATGAAGCCGAGAGGTGGAAGCCGGACCGCCAAAGCCAATACGACGATATGGAAGACTGGGGGACTATCTTCGAGACACTCAACATGCAGGCTGTCTGGAGAGGTCGTCACGAACCGGTGGTCTTTCGCACGTTCAGCGAGATGCGGAAAAGGTCGAGGGATCTTTGCGAGCTGTTTGGCGAGCCGTTTGAAAGACCCGAAGCAGAATGAAGGCCCAGTGCGAGGATATGTGAGGCTTACTCATCATGAGTACGCGGAAGGTTTGTGGTCTGAGACACTCAATTCGTAATGTCATGATTGAGAGATGAGATGAGATTTTAGATCCTCTATAGCATGATGCTATTCCAGATGAAGGTACTTGCCACCGGGCACCGCCCCAGGCTTTCCTTTTTTACCTAGCCACACTATTTCTTAGTCTTACCGTCTTCATTTACGTGACCTCTACATTTCTACCCTCAAAAGCCTTCCTAAAATAATCCACATTCAAGTCATAGGCTCTCACCATACGCCCTCATGTCCATCTCGCTGCTGCTACTGGAACCGTCAGCGCACAACGGCTGCCACTCTAAATACTCGCTTTGAGAATTGTGACTCGTAAGGACGCCAGTTGCCTATGTGCCGCCAGTGTTCGGCCATGGGTTAACCACCACGTCCCTAGCCAACACTTCGAGTTCCATCCTTCAGTTAATGCGGCGTGCCCAAGATCGGCAGCCTAGCCACGGAGGCCAGACATCCTCCCGTCACGCCAGACTCTGCTTCCTTCGCGAGCCGCTCAGCTTCTCAGGCGCCCAAGTTCGTGAGTTTGTTGTGCATCGCGACTGCGATCGAGCACATGGCAACCACAGAACAGCAGGTAGGAGCCAAAACCCGAGCTTAAGGCCATGTGTCACATCCGGCGATTGTTGCCGTGAACCGTATCGATGTCAAGCAGGCCTGGACGATTGGCGGATAGTGAGATGGCATTATAATAGTGCCAGAACCTCCCTCCTGTGAATGATCTTGCTTCTCGCTCAGCGATCGCTCCGCGGTTGCTCCCTCAGATGGTGCAAGCGTTCCTTCTGGCACCTCTCCTTTGGGAGCGCTTTCTCTTCTTACCTCAGCTCCATTTCGCTGCCACTTGGGCGAGGTAGTGCAGGCGTCTTTGTCACCCGCCCCCCCTTTGTGATCTCTTCCGCACCTCGCTGCTTGATCGTCTTGGTAGCTTCTCGCTCTTCAACTGCTCCTTAGGCGAGGTAGTGCAGGCATCTTTGTCACCACGCCCCCTTTGTGATCTCTTCCGCACCCCGCTACTCGATCGCCTTGCTGGCTTCTCGCTCTTCGACTGCCCCTTGGGCGAGGTGGTGCCGGCGTCTTGGACAAAGTGCACCTTCCGTGATTTATTCGACTCTTTGCTCTGAGATCTCGTCGGGTTCTCCTTAAAGGTGCCCTCGGGGATAAGGCTGTGGCTGGCGCTGAGATCCGATTGAGCGTTGGTCGCCCGCGAAGGAGTCGTGTTACTTGCAAGGCTCGGTAGCGACTGCGATGCTGATGCTAAAGTCCGCATAGGTAGACTTGGAAATGCCCTAGCTGCTTTGAGCAATGCAGTCTAAAGCTGTTTAGCGTGGTATGTAAGGCAAGCTGAAACGTAAACTGACCATGACGACGGCACGAGAGAAGACTTAGGGTCTCCCGTGGCGGAGATTAGGTTGTAGTATCTAGAGAAAATATAATCGTGGAGGGTGGGAATTCACAGCCAGATGAACTCTACTGTACTGTACTGTAGAGCGCAAAGAGAGAAGAAGTGAAAGCCAGAAGTGAAAAGTCGGAGGTTTGTTCCGCAGAAGTACTTCCCAAGGATCTCTAACGTAATCGGAGGATGTCGGGAAACGGGAATTTTCCGGTAAGGTACCAGGCAGCCACAAACGTCAGCAGCCACAAATTGTGTTACAATTTTACCGAGATTACTATGACCACACCGCCGCTAACCAGGATCCTTGATCGCTTGATTGGAAGAGGTATCAACCCGTGTGGCGACGTCGTATGACACAGCGCGCCCCGGCCGCCACAAGACTGAGAATAACGTTTTTGCATTATAATAAAACCTAGATATCTATATCTAATCGTTTTATGAGTTTAAAAGGTCGAAAAAGCTTGATGGTGGTGTTACGAGTCGAGGGGTCTATTATAGTGTCAAAAGAGGGCCTTCTGTAAATTCAAGGGGGCGGCGATAATGCAGTAATAATTTTCGGAATTAATAAGTCAGGAGCGTTCGGGAGAGGTATATAATAAAACTGAAATAAAAATAAATACAAATTTTTATACGTTCACAGAAATTTATTCGCTTGAACTCGAAGTGTAACGACGCAAGAGCCTTAGACGTGAAGATAGACTTAATACTTAGAATACAAAAACTACAGAGCTATTGTACAAGAGGGAGCCATATATATAAGGAGTCGGAGGGGAGTCGGACCTGTTCCGGACCCCTAACCTAGCCAAAGCATACTTGTCGTTACACTACCCCCTCAGGAAACCGAAGCTCGTCCTCGTGCTTCTTACCTTTCCCACTCTTCTTCTGAATTAATTCTATTATCGTATTTATACTTTAAGAGAGTATCAAGTACGGCATCGATTCCCATAATATCTACTTCTCGTTCTAATTCTTTCAATTGTAAAGCTACGTCACCTGTGGGCTGACGTTGCTTATGGACCGGTAGGCGTGACCGTATAGGATTAGAAACTATACGATTAATTTGAGTAGGCTGAAATCGCATAGTTGATTGAATTGAGTGTATTTAAACTAGAGAATCTGGCCGTGGCGGTACAGGACAAACGGAGACGTAATGATCAATCGATCCGCATCGGAAACAGCGGGAGCGATCGATACTTGACGGAGAAGAGGAGCGAGAGGCTACGTTAATAGCGTTAATAGCGGAAAGGTTCATTTTGTCGGCTTTTTGAGGGTCGTATAAAGAGCGATGCTGATTCGGACCTAATCCGGAGTGGTTTCCGGAGGTGTGTGCAACCGTAGGTGCCGCAAAAGTCGATTGAGAGGCGTATCTCTTGCAAAGGGAGACGAATTCCAAGTACTTTAAAGGAGTAGTGCCTGAAACATCGTGCTTTTAAAGCTTCCGCTTAAGATATTCGGAAAGGCATGGCCGTAACGTGTCGATTTTCCTTTTATCGTCTTAATTCCACCCTCCTGCTTCGCCGAGCGTTACTTTAAAGGAAATCAAGAACCCGTGGAAGCTACCGGTTTAAGCTAGCTTATGGAGCTTTGTCTTCGCACGCTGTACCTTGTTTTCGACTCCATTATGCCTATTAAGCTAATCTAGGATCGCATGATAATCGTATATAAAAGTAAGGTTCGCGTGCTTTAGGAGCTCTAGGCAAAGGGCAGCCGGTCCAGAGTCAAGTCGGAGGTAAACGTACGCAAATTGAGCTTGCGCATCTCCAATTGCTTCACCATCGACGCCGAGCACGAGCTGAAGCTGCGCTAGCCAAGTGTCGTAGTGTAATTATGTGCCGTCAAACTTTAGAGGGTCCGGGAGTTGTCGTTTCGGCTTCTTTAGAGACGTTTCGGATCGGTTTCGGACTTAATCCTGAATTGAGGTTAAAGAGCTTTGTAAAGAAGTGATTGTTAAAGAGAGAGCATCGATTTAGGAGTCTCTGTGAGCAAGCTCGTCAGTAAATTGCTGGCGGAGAGCTTGTAGTTATTATTGAAAGTCTATAATAAAGAAAGGAATCAAGGAGGAAGGTTTGATTTTAAAGTGTTATGTAGTACTGGAGGTAACGGGCCAGATACGGAGGAGTCGTATGCAGGTAAAAATGCGTGTAGAGAGTAAAGGTAAGTAGGTGGTATCGACGATAGAATTAATGACTCTAATCCAATCGAGCAGCAGAAGAAACAACAGTAGCGGCGGCAGCAGCAGATACTCTAGACGCACGTAGAGGAGTTTTTATATAATGTAACGACGCAAGAGCCTTAGACGTGAAGATAGACTTAATACTTAGAATACAAAAACTACAGAGCTATTGTATAAGAGGGAGCCATATATATAAGGAGTCGGAGGGGAGTCGGACCTGTTCCGGACCCCTGACCTAGCCAAAGCATACTTGTCGTTACACGAAGTACCTACGTTTTGTCTCGTTACACAGTGCGTCTCGGCACGTAGGGATAGACGTTAGATATTTAGGCTTTATTATAAGTTAAAAGCTATTACCACAATTATAGCAGCCAGGTCGTGTTATATCATAAGACGTCGCCACATGGGCTGATACTAATAGCCGGTCCACCTCCTGTATACTCGGGGACTCGCTTACATCTAGTCAAGCGATCAAGGATCGTGGTCATGGTGGTATAGTTACAGTAACCTCGGTTAAATTCTAATAAAATTTGCAGCTGCTCAGCGTGTAGCTAGGAAGTTTGTGGCTGCGCGTACTTCTACCTTGCCAGAAAATTTCTGTTTCCCGACATCCTCCGATTAAGTCAAATCAAAAAGTGGCTTTAGTGTGGATCTAACGAAATCGGCCGTCCCCTTGTAGGGAAATGCTTCAAAGTTCCGACTCTTCACTTCCTCTTTCACTTTTTCTCTCTTTGCGCTCTACAGTACAGTACTGTACAGTACCTAGACAAACCTCTTGGATTTTTAGCCACAGCCTCTAAGGAGAATCCGCTCATGTTACAACATTGCTGACGAACTCGAAGATGGCTTTATGGATGACAGAGTCTGTGAGAGAAGCACGATATCAGCACGCAAGACAAAGATGGCCCGACAAGGACTTTAAGACCAGTTCAGATGGTAACAACATCGCGCGACGTTAAGAGGCAACACTTCCCAAGACACAGAATAAAGGCACGACGACGGCGAACACAACGATGGCGGCACAAGCATGGAACTTTAGCATTCTTTCCATGTAGAGCCTCGCCGCTCTCCAGCCGGAACAATCAAGTGTTCCTCATCTGTAAATGAGACATCCTAGTATCGCATTCGCCGACGGACATGGCTATCCGAACCTTGAAACCTTTTGGCTCATACACTACCAAATTACGGGGAAATTTGTCAGTGATCATACTAGGGTGATGCTCTGCGATTCCAAACCCCAATCATCAGCTTCTCCATCCATGACGCCATGAAGATATGCCTCTCCAACTAGTCGATAAAATCCGGCTTGGGGACCGTCACCACATTCTCGGATCAGATATGGCACAGTTGCCCCGTCGAAAATGCACACCTTGTCGCCAGGCACGACCTGGCCTTACAGGAAGCCGAACCTTTTGCCTGTGCTAGTGAAAATGCGATGGTTTTGTTGTACAAATCTCAGCTGAGTAAAAGCTGCCCTCGCCTTTTGGTCACCGTAGAACTTTGTCAACGCTTCGTTCAATTCCGTAATTTTTTCCTGCAGAGGCTCTATTTCGGCTTCAGTAGAACGATCGAGGAACTTCGCCCATGCGTCAGCATTGTGCGGTCCTAAGAGCGTGTCATATCTGTACAGTTCCTGTCAATGAACGGACTGATGCCAGCGTCAAGCCCCCCCCACCTCTCCAAAACAAAATGTCGGAAAGTTATTTCTCTATAAGTTGAATCAAGCTGCACTTACATGTCGATATCCAGAGCCTGGCACGGTTTGAGTATAGCGGCCAAATGGGACATGAAATTAAGAAAGTCGTTAGGGGTGAGCTTAGTGGCCCTCCTTTCAGTTATAGTGACATTGCCAGACAGAGTGTTCCAGTAGATCTTCTGCACGGCTGCTGTGGTCTCCTTTCTTCCTCCAGGGAATTGGTCTTCCAGCTCTCGCCTGACCGGATCAAATAGGTTATTCGCTTGTGATTCCCATTCATGGATTTTGGCCATTGCGGACAAGATTCCTAGGAGTGTTTCGTCAACGCTGACGTCGAAAACTTGCCCAAGTTGGTCAACCGAGTCGATTACAGTAGCATGGATGATTATTTCGCGTAAATTGCGGCCTTCCATTGTTCTCCTTTCTTTTCTACTCACCCTATATTCGTCAGGCTCCAAGCCCGATATTGACCTGTCTCGTAGCAGCCGGGTATGATGCAAGTCTGGACACCACGATGGTAGGTCTGAATGTGCTTGTTTGGGAATGGCGCTACTAAACAAGCTCCACCAGCTAAGCCAAAGCGCCTCAGGCCGATGTAATATCGACTGCATGAATTTGCAGTAAAGGTCCGCCAGAGAAATTTCTTCGTCGAAGTTGAACGAGCTTCCAGGCTCATCGAGGATGCCTTCAAGACCCAAAACTCTATCTCGGGGGTCAGTGCAGAATTGTAGCAAAACAAGGTCACAGAAAGAGACAAGATGAGAGAAAAAGTTCCTGATATTGGCCTGATACCGTTCTCGACAGGCAAAAACCTTTCTTTTAGTCTCGAATTCCCCGACAAGTAATTTGGTTGAGGCTATTGTCGCTCTCGTCAAATGTCTCGCGGGTTTGAGGGCGTCGGCGAGTGTTTTCCAGGCAACGACATGTCGTCCTACCAATACCTCTACCTCCCGGGCTAAGGGGCATTCTTGCGCGATCCAGAGTCGTCGATACCACGGGTGTGATAGTATTCTCTGAAGAGTCGGCCATGCTGGTGATTTTACTGGAGGCAGTCTAAGGTCTTTCAGGTGATCAAGATTCAAGGTTTCATCTTCAGCTCGCATTTTCATGAGGTATTCGAGTCTTTCCATCTGTGGGAGTATTAATTCCACGGCTTCAGTAGCACCAGGCTCCTCTACCGGTCCAAGCCAAACCCAGACACGTGATGCCCTTTTGTAGATTTTGGACATGAGACGTATCTGTTCCATTTTTTCGGAATCGTTCTATTGTTCAATGCAAACGGCATCGATCCACAAAGGCATAGATAATGGACGTCGTGCGAGGAATGGTAAGGCCTCGAATAGATTGTGGTGTACTTGCAGCCGTCTCCCGTCGCAAACGATTGAATAGGTTGTAGAAGAGCTCACCCCAGGTGTAGGAGAGTGCTTCGTAACCAAGCGCATCATCCGAACCGTCTTCTGATAGATGCATCAGGCTTAGGGACCAGGTTATCTGTTGGCCTTCATCTGGAGGCAAGGTTGGAGAGAGGACGCGGATATGGCGTGCCGGCAGAGGCTCATAGATGTAGGGAGGCAAACATTCTGCCATATTTTAAAACGTTGATTGAGAAAGATGCTGATTTTGGGAGGAGTTAATGAGAAGAAAGATAGAGTTGGAAGAGCTGGGCGTAAGAATACTGTACTGAGTCCACGCTGTGGCATCTCCATCAGGACAAACATGCCCGTCATACGATAACGATTGTAGCCTAAGAAAATATAGCAAGCCCGGGCGTGAACATTGTAAATTTTATTTCAGCTAATATTCATTACTGGGCTTTGAAACACGTAGACCCTCCCATCGCACCTGCGTAGCTCTTAGACAGTATCCTTTTTCTCTTCGAGTATCTTTTCTAAAATTTGGAGCTATAATATTTCGTGATAATACCTTTCCTCAAATGCTCCGAATTTTGAAACGACTTTAATAGTCGCTATTAAACAGGGGAAAGCGGAAGCGGCAATCGGTGGCGTGATTGAAACTATCGACAGTATAATCAACCTTAGTCTTTTTCTGTGTATTTTAAGTAGTCTCCTGAAGGAGAAATAGTTAAAGAAAGTATTATATTAATAACAGCTTTATAGACTTATTAAGAAAAAGCATGTGATTCAAAAACTATAGATTTGTCTCGTTACAATGTGCGTCTCGCTACACTGGGACAGACCTTAATTAGTGGGCTTTGGCGGTGGGACGATGGAGCTTGAGAATATTTAAGCTTCCGTCCGTCCAAAAAGGGAAAAAAAAATGACCGAAACAAACCGAGAACTTTCGATGTGAATTATGTTAGTGATAGGAATCTCTACCATGGCAAACTCTTTCTAGTCTTTTTAGTTCTTGAGATCCGAGGTAAAGTAAGGCGAACTATGTCCGGGAATCAGAATGACCGTTAGAAGGCGTTGTGTGTTATTTATGCTCTACCTTGCTTCCGTATTCAGAAAACGAATTGAGCCAGCTTCTGAATTCCCATACAACCTTACTGAATGTTAAAAAATAAAATAATGAGGAACAATTCTGATAGCTGATAGCAAATGAATCCAGAATTCGAAGCCACGAGATGGTCAAGGCAAAAAGAGAACATATTTCTCATCCGACAATCTCCACTAATTCATCTAGTCAAAAGTTGCAAGGTCGCAACATCAACATAAAAACTCATCCCATTCATCCTCGCCGGGAACTCCTCCTCATTAGGCACAAAGTACTTGAAGTTCTGGTTCGTTTCATCATTAAGTCGCATGCCACAAGATCCCTCCCGAATGAAAACCAATGCCCGTCCGACAAAAAGAAACTTGTCACCCTCTCGACGGATGACAGCAGCGACATCACAGTTCAAGAAATGGCAGATCATATCTCCGGCTTTGGTTTCTGAGGGTACGAGACCCATCATGCCTGATTTGCTGAGAAAGAGTTGCATGTTTCCGGGACGCTGGACTTCGAGGCTGTTGCGCCTGATGGGATGTCGACCGTGAGCTCCAGCGAGTATGCCCCCATCACTACTTGACGTGTCAGCACTGGTTTCATCTAATTTTTCAAAGGCTAGAAGTTATATTTGGAATCGGCCTTTGGAGCATAAAGAAATCATGTCACGAAAGATACTAACCTGACTTGCGCCTCGTCACGGGCTTCATATGGAAGAGGATCCCAACTCATCATCCCATACGAGATCCGGCTGCTGAATGACAGTACTCTTTGCTTATCAGCGTCATCAATTGTAGTGAGACCTTGCTGAAGAATGGCAGTCCTTCTCAAAGTCCTGTTGGGTCGGTAGTGGTAAGAAGGCAGGCCACGAAATTCATCGGCTACCTCCGTTGCTGAAAGATGCTCACTGTAGGGATGGAGATGCGTGATAGTTCCTCCCATGAGACCTTGGATAAGAGTCACCCCCGGAGCTACCGACCTCGAAACGGGCAAAGAAGCGGACAGAGCCTCCAAAACATCTCTTTCAATGTCCCTCGAGACATCGCCAAGATTCCTCTGCACGCACTGGCTGATCCGGACGATAGACTTGGGAAATTCGAGATATCGTCGCCCAAGTGGCGTCTTTGATTCATAGTCGGGAAGCATGAACCAGACGACATCGACCCAGAGTTCGAAGAGCGATTTCTTGTAATCAGCAACGAGTGTTTCGCGAGATGAATGATCGATTAACCCGAGGATTGCAAAGATCTTGTCCTTTGGCTCTTTGCACCGAGCTTGCTCGAAAGCTTCAAGAAGGAACTGCAGACTGTGTACTTTGGTTCGCTGACTGCGAAGCTTGGCATAAGTCACCGCCAGACTTTGCCCGATCGAGGTTACCAGCTGCACTCCAGCGGCGAACTCATTTCGTAAGTCGCTAGGTCGAACGATTTCAAGGCAGACTGCTTGGAACTTGTCCCAGTCTAAAGTCTTGTCACCACACTGGATCACGCATCGACTTGCAAGAGCGATTTCCTGGATGATCCATCGTCTAGTCCAGTACCGACGATTGCAGAAATGGGCGAGAGCTTCCCATTTGCACTTGTTCGTTGGATCGTTGGTGAGCCGGTGCATTGGATATTTGCGCATCTCAGCGTCGTTATCTGGCCCATCTGGAAACACCTCCTCGTAAATCTTCTCAACGAAGGACATCGCCAACAAGCTCCCCCCGTCGGAATCCAAGCCAACCCAGGTGATAACGCGTTCAGCCTGGCCATAGATACCACACATCTGTTGTATCTGGGAGCCACGCTCTTCTATGTCCAGCTGATTGACACATATGGCGTCCACCCAAAGTATGCGAGTCTGGTTGACCTTCCGGAGAGCAAGAAGTGCGTGATACAGATTCTCCTGGACCCAGACTTGGACATCATCTATCCAGATAGGATATCTCCGGTGCTGGTCTTCGCTCTTACCCCAAGCATACGACAGGGCTTCATAGCAATTGCTGCTACGCTCAAGCGAGGCTGGGACAAGCTGGCATTCGATTCTCATCGGCCTAGCAGCTGGAAGTAAACAGAGGAGACGGACATGGTTGGTTCTATGGAGGGGAAGGTAAGGATAGAGAATGTGGTTCGATGGTGTATTCGCCATTCTGATTTGAGTCTTGGCAGCCTCGTGTCTGATTTGTTGTTCTCAGAGTGACCAATACTTCGAGTCATTTCCACTGATCGGCACCTACGGTCGCCGCTTCTGCGAGACAAGGAGAAAATAAACATACTTATACTTCATGTGTGACGTGAGATGACAAGGCTGCGATGACAGCTGCCTTCGCAGCGCCCGTTGGTGCTTTTGAAGATGAAAAGTATATTTGAAGGATGAGGGACATGACCGGATTTTGCTTGGATGGTTGTCAAGCGATTTGTTCGCTTCGCTTTCCTTTTGACAGCCAAGACCACTTGGCCGAATCATTGAATGAAACCTGACACCATAAGTGAAGGGGCAGATGGGCTGCAGTCTGGGCGAATTTTTTGACGGCAAGTCAGAGGGCATTTCTGCTGTAAAAAGGGCTCCCTTCGCAGTGAAACTCGGCCCACCTCGGTGTAGCGTGGTCGCATGACCATTGTGTCGCCCGAGCCAACGTTGGCAGGGCGGTACACCGTCATCGACTGTTTCAGCCTGGGCACATAGATCTAATCTGGCGAGTTGACAGACTTATCAGATCGTGAAATGATTTGTCTAGTTGAATGCGTCAGGTTTCCTTGAGCCTTGTGTAACCGAGTTGGCTGATTTAGGCAACGAGAATAATTGTCAAGTCTCAAATTCGAGAGAAGAGGGAGATATGAAGCTATAGGTAAATAATAGGAAGCGGCAGGCTGAAAAACTCTCAGTGTGTACACAGTGAAAAGGGAATCTGTTTTATAATGAAATAAGACGAATTAAGCAAATGCCAAGGAAATGGAAGAACAACAGAAGGGGGAGGTATCAGCCAAATCTATCCGCGTCACTTGATCAATTTCCGCTTTCTGACTGGCATGCACCATGATCTTCAGAAGGACAAATAAAATGATGGACTGTTTGTCATTCTCACACCAACGAATATCAATCCGTGTCTTTCCTTTCGTACTGGCGATGAGGCTTCCATTTAGGTTTGGCTCTGGCCCGCGACTTATCCCTCCCTCTCTTCAACATAAGAAGGCTACACATTTTCCTGTAAGGTAAAGTGACAAGAAAGAAAAAACAGATTGTCAATGCCAGATTTATGCCAGATAGTCGCGATGCAGACAGAAAAGAAGGCAACCCTTCTCAGTGCCGAGTCATTCAACAGCGCCGCCCCGCCCTCATGCAACCCCTCACGCCCCCCATGACCTTGATGAGTGAAGCCCGCCCTCTCACAGCTTCTGATGACCTACACCGAATCATCTCACCGCTTGCTACCGACTGGTTCTTGATACAAGTTTTCATCATTGTTGCTCTCAAAAGCCACATCGTCACGACACGGATTTTCGGATTCAATCAAGCCTTCTGAAATACCGCCAAGCCCTCGGCATCGCCAAGCTTCCCCGAGTTTCACGATGCCCAGCCCGTAGCTCTTGATCATCTTCCGTCAGTCAAACTTCTGACGTGAAGATCTTGTGGGGTCCACGCTGCACTGTTTATGTGTAGAACTCTGTTTGTTTCTTGTGGAGCTGCTCGGAGGATGTCAGTCACACTACCAAGTAAATGGCGGGGCGAAAACCTGAACACGAATTCTACAGTGGCACGAGCGCGAACGAGTTGTTAGATATTAATTCTGTACATCCTAGAAGAATGTATCTATCTACCTTGTGCCACGACTGAGTATTACGCCTTATCTAACTCGTTAAAGGTTGAATCACTCAATTTGATCCAAGTCACGACGCTGCTAATCTCAGACCGTGTCAGGACAAGGCGTTCGAAATCGTGTGGCCCGGATATTCTACACTGGCCGTTAGAAGCTGCTACTGTAAGTATTAGGAAACACTATCCTGTAATAAGTCCTTCGACCGGGAAGTAACGGCGGATCTATGCTTCCAGGCGATGGAACCAAAGCATGGGAACTCGGGTTTTGGCGGCAACCCCATGGAGAAGCATAACGGAGACAAAAACGCACTTGATGATTGGGCAAAAGCAAGGGAGACATGAAGAACTCCAGGGGTGAAAAAAGAAGCTATTTCCAAGCCTCAGCCACCTCACTGGTCAAATGCTTGTTTTTAGTGCGGAGATGCCCGTCTAGCATGAACGTTAAAAGACATGACGCTAGGGCTACACAACACCACGGGCTGAGAGGAGTGAAGATCGTCAGATGATGGTACGTTTTGTATGGCCCGTACGAGGTAGGACTGTATCGACAGCGCCATTTTTAGGACTAATGTAGGATGGACAGGGTTGCACATCCCGTCTTTCTCGTAGTCCACGCTTTAAGTGAGGGGTGGTAATTAGCAGATAAGTAGTGAAGATGTCTCTCTTTCTCTCTCTTTTTCTTTCTTTGCAAACGAATGTGAAGACGAGGCTCTCCTTTCTGGCAGCAGCGATACAGTTGAAAGTCTTGAGATGAGTGGTCGTTGAAATTCCATCTTGAACTTCTGGTAAGGTGCAACATCCGCAATCGGCTTTGCCTCCTCCTCACGTCCAAGATAAATCTTCAAAAGGGAGGAATGAACTGACGAGTGCCAGAATATCGACCGAATCTCACATCAAAATGGCGGACCAGATCAGCGGTGGGAAAGATGCTCACCTGAGTCACAGCCCTGATGTTGTGCACGAATCCCACGCTCCAGCAGAGATGTCCGTTGCCGAATATGCGACGACACGATTCAGTACCCTCAAGCCACCGATGCACAAGGCACCGAATCCATTCAAGTTACTTGCTATGCTTAACACCAAACAATGGCTATTTTTCCTTGTTGCCTTCCTTGCATGGGTAAGTCGCGCCTCTCGCTTCCCCAGATGCTTAACTGATTCAGTATAGACTTGGGATGCTTTCGATTTCTTCACTGTTAGTTTGACAGTACATGACCTCGGAAAGACATTCGATAAGACTAACACACAAATTACATGGGGAATTACACTGGTGTTGATGTTCCGATCTGTTGGCTCGATCGTATTTGGTCTGGCAGCCGATCGTTACGGACGGAAATGGCCTTTCGTGGTCAACAATCTCCTCTTCATTATCCTCGAATTGGGAACTGGTTTCTGTCAGACATACGACCAATTTCTAGCTTGCAGAGCTCTCTTTGGAGTTGCAATGGGTGGTCTCTATGGAAATGCCGCTGCAACTGCACTTGAGGACTGTCCTGAAGAGGCGCGTGGTCTAATCTCGGGCATGCTGCAACAAGGTTACGCCTTCGGATATCTTCTCGCAACTGCATTTGCGAGAGCTCTTGTAAATACTACGCCGCACGGATGGCGCCCACTATTCTGGTTTGGGGCTTGCCCACCAGTCCTCTTTATCGCCTTCCGACTCTGCCTTCCTGAGACCGATGCATACAAGGAGCGAGTCCTGGTTCGAAACGAGCGTGGCAATATCGGAAAGACTTTCATTGCTGAAGGGAAAGTTGCCTTGAAGCGCCACTGGCTTTTATTAGTTTATTTAGTTCTCCTCATGGCTGGTTTCAACTTCATGGTACGTTTTCTTGCTCATTGCCAGGATTCTCACTAACAATCGTCCAGTCCCATGGTTCCCAAGATCTCTACCCCACTATGCTTCAGAACCAATTCAACTTCAGCCCCAACGCAGTGACAGTAACTCAAGTCGTTGCAAACCTCGGAGCTATGACTGGCGGTACAGTGATCGGATATTGCTCCCAGATCTTCGGTCGTCGCTTTTCGATCATCTTCATCAGTATTATCGGTGGCGCGTTGCTATATCCGTACACCTTTACCAGCAGTAAGGCCGTCATCGCAGCCGCATTCTTCGAGCAGTTCTGCGTACAGGGAGCATGGGGCGTAATCCCAATCCATCTCATGGAGTTGTCCCCGGGATCTTTCCGTACCTTCGTCGTCGGCACAGCATACCAACTCGGCAATCTCGTCTCCTCCGCATCCTCGACCATCGAGTCAACCATCGGTTCCCAATTTCCACTTCCACCTAAGCCAGATGGCACTAAGAGATATCAGTACGGCAAGGTCATGTGCATCTTCATGGGCTGTGTTTATGCCTATGTTATCATCCTCACCTTCGTCGGACCTGAGTATTTGAAGCGAAGCTTTGAGGTTAGAGAGGACTCCGATATCGCTGAAGCTGCGGGGCATGATACTATTGAAGCTGCGTTGAGGAGGAGACATGCGGCGGTGGGTATCGACAGTAGTGATACTGAGAAGGGAACGGCTGGAATCAAGGAGAATATCTAGGTTGCTCAGAACAATGGCAGAGTGAGGCACTCGGGAGTAAATAAACAAATTGAAATACATGTGGTATTTCATTTGGCATATGGACGCTGTCTTTATGAACGAAATTTCAAGAAAATAATCACCGTACATGTTCTATAACTTCTAAACCCTATTGTCTTTCGCATAAGAGATGAACAATCTTGCAGTCTGCAGACGCAAATTCCATGATGTCTCCTTTAAGTTCGCCAAAGTCTTTTGCCATCAACAGCTTCGTTTGAGATTCGAAGTTTTCGGGTATCGGTCATTCATAAATCACCGATTGGAGAGCAGAAACATATTGAGGCAGGGTTTGGTGGCGTTGCCAACATCTTTGTATTTGCCCGACATGAACGTGACCGGACAGACATCAGCCCGACCGGAACCCCCTTTAGGCAACGTGGCAGCCTGCTCAATTGATCTAAAAAAAATTGAAGACCCGACCCCTTCTCAACAATCGCAGCTTCGTCAACTCTCCTCAACTCGACATCAGGGGGTATGTCTCTTCGGCCGTAAGATCTCGTGCTCAGCCATCTCGTTTTGTAGCTTTCTGAATTAACTCACAATGTTGCACCAATTAGATGTTGGGATGACCTATGACTTGTGGGTTCTTGATCCTCTCGGCCGAATTAGGCTCGCATCACTGTTGAATCAGCCTCTCTCGTACGTGTACGTACAATTTGCGTAGGCACATCGCCTCTACTGCTTTGGTTCAAGATGAGTGGGAGTTTCATGGAAATACACCGCCGGGCCAACTATTGTGATACTACGAGGTGCCCAGTGTCGAGTGACAGGCATGCAGCTTGTCAGGTATCCATCTTTCGATGAAGATATATAGGCTTAGTGGCTGTTCCTCTTTTGATTATTCATATTCCAGCAAAGTCATCTGCCTCAATAACCCTTTCAATCATATCTCCAATATCAAGTTCCCGAAATCAAGCCATATTTTTCCGTTCGCAGCGAATCCAGCAGAACTACTGAATTGTTTTATCCATCAACCAACTCTGCATTAAGATATGTCAACATCCACGCAAAAGACTGTCGCCATCTTCGGCGCTACTGGTGGAACCGGGCTCGCAAGCCTCAAACTGGCTCTCAAAGCCGGAAACAGCGTCAATGTCCTCGCCCGAACCCCATCAAAGCTCGCAGACCTCTCATCACAATACCCCAATCTCCACATCATTCAAGGCGACATCCGCGACGTCTCAGCCATCAAATCGACTCTTACCCTCAACAACCGAGTTGTCGATATAATCGTCTCTGCAATCGGGATGACCATCGAACTTGCTGGTCTAGGTTTCTCATCCAAAGATCCAACAATATGTGCAGACGGTACCAAAACTATTCTCTCAGCGCTTTCTCAACTTGAAGTAGAGAAGAGCGTACAGATACCCAGCGGCGGACCAGAATTTGTCCTCCTGAGCACGACGGGAATCAGTGAAAGGGGACGAGATATCCCCTTTGCGATGATGCCAATGTATCACTGGATGCTCAGTGTTCCTCACAAGGACAAGAAGCAGATGGAGGATTTGATGATTCACGGCGAGGGAAAGACGCGGAAGTGGGTCATGATCAGACCTAGTTTCTTGTGGGATGGCGAGAGCAAAGGGCTACAGAAGATTCGAGTCTCGACTGAAACTCCAGGTGCGCTGCCCGAGAAGCGGAAGTCTGAAGATGTGGCGGTTGGGTATGTCATTCATAGAGAAGATGTTGCACTGTGGATTGTGGAAGAGTGCGTCAAGGGGGATGGGTCTAAGTGGCATGGAAAGATGGTCACATTGACATATTAGTCTTGCGACGATATCACAGTAGTTTATCTAAAAGTTGGCGTATATATATAATATTTCTAGATTTTTTATCGTTCGCGAATCGAAATTCGATGACTCAATTTCCGTCATCCCTTAGCGAGTATATAAAGTGAGCTTCAAAGGTAAGCTTCGATGCCTGCAACATCTATGACATGGAAAACAATGCAAATGAATCTGATCACGCATATTCAATCAAAAAGAGACGTCTCATCGTCCATGTCTAGTAACTCCGACGGCAGCTCTCCCATTCCCTCAATATCCCGTGACGCTTCGATAAGAATGCTTTCCTCGCCCAAGTCACCAGCAGCTGACTCGGTTGGTAGCTCGTGGTGAACCTCGCTGGGACCAGAGTTTTTGGTGAGATGGAGTTTTGGTTCTGTTCCGTCAAAGTAATTACAGTTATTGGTCTGATCCTTGTTGGCATCATCATCACTGCTGGGGGTGGGTCAAATTGAAACGATTGAATTACGTTTTTCGAATGAGACAGGGGGCTTTGTACAATACTCTGGAATATGTAGGGCTCCTTCGCTTGAACAGATAAGAACTGTACTGACTGGTTTATTTGGTAGCCGGTGCAAAGGGTAGATTTTTGGGTTTCTTTAGTGGTTTGTGACCCCGTAACTGTGTCTCTTCCTTTGGGTGATACTGATGAAGCTTAGTCTTGATCAGTGCTGCTTTCGAATTTATCGATAGCGAAATAACGGTCACTGCCGCGGCAGAAACTGCCAATGTGAGTCTTGACGCGAGATGCAATCTCGTTAAATAGAAGACATGTCTGATGTGTGATTTGGCAGCTAGAAAATCGTTCCTTGTGCTATCAAGAGTGTCTAATCAGACTTGTGCCTTGTAATTCATGCCGTCCCAGTTGCAGGATCTTAACTAATGCACATGGTAGTTTACCTCTGCAGCGCCTTCATGGTGAGTTCACTAATGTCAACACAACGGTTATGAGGAATTCGCTCACGTGATTTAACAAATTGGCATCCTTGTCTCACCAAGTGATCCATCTCTTAACCTTGCTTCGACTGCAGCAAATAGCCCCTTTATCATTGCTATTCAGGAAAGATTAAACATTGATTTATTCACAGTCGAAGCTGGATACTAAACTGATATGTACAGAACGCCGGCATTAATCTCCTTCCGTCAATAATTAATGTTGCACTTCTTACAGGTGCATGGTCAGCAGGGTGTGTCACTCTCTCTGTTCATCCCGCACACTGTACGATCTCTTCACTCAAGGTCAAGCACCCGTAATTCTGGAGAAGACTCAAAAGGACGGTCTGCCATGGGTCTGCGTTGTAGTCGGTGCTGCTTTTTCTCTACTTTCCTTCATGGCCGCGGATAATCGTGGCGAGGCTAGAACTGTGTTCGTATATTGTAGGTCGCCTTGAAGCTGATATATCCATGCGTGCTAAGAAATAATTGCTCGTAGGTGCTAACATGACGGCCATTTGTGGAATGATATCCTAGACAGGTATTTTATGGACTAGTATCCGCTGGCATAAGAGCTTGAAGATTCACGAAATCGAGCGCAAGACTTCGGCCTGCAAAGCGTCTTTCCAGCCGTACCTCAGCTATTGTAGGTGTTCCAAGACATTGATTATTTCAGTACTGACAATCGCAGATGGGATATCCGTGTGTGTCATGGTCATCATCTTCGGTGGCTTTACCTCATTTAGTAAGATCAAGCCCAAACCTACTTCCCCATTCCGTTCTTCGCAGTGCTGTTTTTCGGCTACAACTTCTGGCACGAATCAATGAAAATTAACTACGAGGACTTCGATTTTGTCACTGGATGCTCAATCGATATTCCAAGTGAGGTAAGCAGACATTAGTCAAACCCCCAAGATTTTTACTGACATGGTGTCTGCGATAGCCTAGTTCTTCGAGCCTATGGAAGAAATTCACGGATAACATTTAAGTTGATGGTGCTAGGAACTAGGTCTTTATAATCCAGAGATGCTAGGAATTTGCTTCATGGAATGATTGGGTATACTCTTACTTGTTGAAGTAGTATGGAATTAGTAACAAGCAGAGGTTGTCAGGAACAGCGGTTAGTGGGAGGCGATGACGCCCAAGAATATTTTCTCGCTTAATTCAGGGGCTTTATTTACATGTGCAAAAGCTTGGGCAGCAGCACTAAATCGTGTACAGCGAAAAGACTTAAAGTAAGATTTTACATAGTATCATCTTCTCAGAACTTTGATTCTCGATACCATTTTTGTGACTTGGGTCCTCATTTTTCTACGTCTAATCAGCGGCTGTGCCATTATCTCGAGAAAGTCTCCCACTCTTGACTTTCATAAGCGAGCTTGAGGATCAGAGGATCATAGTGTTCAAGTCCCACTTGTGATTACTGGTCGATCTAGTCGATATACGACTATTAGGCAACCCATGTTTCAGACCTTGGATTTGTTCTCCTAGATATTGCAGTCCGGTATTCATCTGGCTCGGCGAGAACCAATGGAGAAAAATGCAGCATCTATACCGTAAGATGAGTCTCCCAATTACATTGTACGAAAGATCCACAGTCAAAGTAACTCGCTCATACTATAGTCTTGACGATAGCTGCCTCAATCTAAAGCCCGTCGGATTTCATTTGCATGCCTCCAGGTAACCAGGCCCCCCCCCCCCTCTCTCTATCTCTCTACTCACAGTACAATAGTGTCGCTTGCGCAAACAGCGATGTCTACCGTCGTCAACATTAGCGGATGAGATTAAGACTAGTTTGGAGGCGCGGTGTAAAAGATGCCAACATCATTCAATAACGTGCTCCTTCCAGACAGATCCAATCCCTGGACCTAACAACCCACCGACGCCTTCTCAGATGGCACAATTGGTCGTTGATCTATAAAGAAGGTAAGCTTCATTTCTACCTAAGTTTTTTCTTTCTCATTCTAACATTCTTATTTAGGCTAAATATCTATGAGTCTCGAATTGAAGAACTCGAGAGGCAGGCCGAGAATCAAAGTCCTGTCCAAATGTACACATCTGTTCCTCATTTTCTCGAGCAGTCACGATTCTGGGAAAGCAATGATTCAAGGTGAGTAAGTCTCTCAACTCGACGAGTTGGGATTTTTCTCTGTCTAATTATTCCGGATCGGACTCAGTACGAGGTCTTACAGGAGCTGACATGGGCTATCATTGGTACCGTCTGGCACTCAACCGTGCCCCACAAGGACTTCTCTCCCCATCAAACCGTACACAAGCACCGCCTATGCAAATCTGGCTTCTTCAATGACTAGAGATTTGCCTCACAGCCGCTTCTCAGACCTTATTCTCATTCTACCTCTTAGGAGACTAACATGTGTGGGAAATAGAATCGCAAAATGTAACTTCGTTTCCTGAAGGTCCGTTTCTGGTTAACACGAATGTGATCAAGCGATTATATTATGTGGTGGATTCGACATGGATATCGCATGCTTTCTCTGTTATGTTTATTGTTCTGTGTTAGGTGAGGGGCACGATTGACGGTGAGAAAGAGAATCCCATCAGTAGAATCAAGTTTTGTCGCGCTGACCAGACCCCTCTAGATGAACTTCGAATTCGGACCCTCACCCCGAAAACCTCCTCCAAACATGCTCACCACAAGTACCACGCCCTACCCCAATAACTATCCCACTAGTCCTGCTCGCGTTAGAAATATATGAAGGGGTTTATAAGTCTTCCACCTTCCACCCAGCTCGTGACTTTCAAGTCATCATCGGCAATTCTGCTTCTCTAGTCTTGAAGGCTAAATCGCAGAAACGCAAAGTCATCAGGTGATGGATGATCCTGTCATATAGTCTCTATTTGATTCGATTAATGAGTCGGGGCTGGAATGGCCGATGAATTAATTTGATCCTGTTACGGATTATGGTATGGGATGAGAGGTGTGAAGCGATTAGGATACTTAGCACATCTCAATGGAAGTGTAGAGGCAATGAATTTTGAAGAGTACCCAGGTAACAACATCTGTGAAGAACCCGTTCCTGGAATATTGTGGCAGAATAGAAAGGCAACAAAATCAATCCACTTAGTCCTTCTCCCTTGCACAACACTCATCCTGATCACAACTTCGATTTGCGAGCTTGTCTAAACTGTCGAATCCTGTTTTTATGTTAGAAAATATCCAATACAAGCACCATTTCAGTTTCCAATTAGGGGACACCATACATCTCCTCATCCGCAACCTCAAAAAGGACATCCTTCGCCCCCTCCCAAAGCACTAGCTCCCCCAGCGCCCTCAAATCCTCTACTCCCTCCGTAATAGTCAAAAAGTGATTCGCAGCCAACATCCCCATCTTACTAGCAAACGTCACACCCCCATAACAAAACAAGAACTCCGTCTCCGAAATGCCCCCTGGATAGAGGAGAATCTGGCCAGGTGCAGGGTGAGCAGTATGGTTCTCAAAAGGGAGGTCGAAATTGGTTTCGCCGAGGGGGATCCAGAGTCCTTCGCCGGACCAGCGCACGTGGATTAGTTTTTGGCGGTAGGGGAGGAGTGAGAGGAACAGGGAGACGGTTTTGGGGGCTGATGGGGAGAGGACAGAGAGGAATTTGTAGGGGCCAGCTGTTATGAGGATGGTTGGTTGGGACATAGTTGTTGATTTTTGCGAGGCTTGATTAGTTGGGTAGGCGAGAATGTTTACTTCCAAAATCGAAATAGTGTTACAGTAAGTATCAGATGCTGACTGTGTGACCAACGTGTGGTTGCACATTCGGTACACCGCAACGAAAATTCAAAGGTGGGGGTTGATACTGGACTGTACCAAGTCGGGAACTCGGTATCGGGCCGCTCGGGCACCATCTCGATCATCAGACGGGCAAGCACTCCTTATCTAAGTTGGTTGATAGATATTATATCATGTAGAATTCATCCATAATAGCTTGAACTCTTAGTAGATAATAATTGACAGCCTGAAATTTCCAAAATAACATAACGCCATGTCACGAACCTTCACAGGTATTGGTGATGAGAATTTGGTGTTGATGTATCGATGTTGCAGAATTAACATTGCGAGGACTTGAATGTGAAATTCACTGCATGGACAATGGAAGTTGTTGACACTTGCCGTAATAGCCGGTTGAAAGGGTTGTTAAGCGAGCTAGTTGCGACCAAGATAGCGAAGTAAACACAGCGTTCAATGTACGGAGAAGATGGAGATAGGTTGTCTATTCTGCTCAACCATTTAAAGCATATACTCAAAAGGCTTCTTATGCTTCCCCCTCTTCTCACCCACAAGTTCCTCCCCAGCCTCCCCAACAAGCCCGTACTCATGCCTCGCCCTGCCATTCAACCTCCCCAAATAGAATCTTAGAATCAAACTCAGCAGCGCCACGACTACCATCGCACAACTACAAATCGTCATGCCCTTGATGTAAAGTGGCGCTTCCTCCTCTGGATAGAGTCTCGTGCCGACGAGAGGTCCACACTGTCCAATGAGTTGCAGCATGGCGAAACCAGTGCCTTGTTTGGACTCCGATTCTTGGTTGTTGATCGTCCATGTTATGATGATTGTGATGACGGAGAAGAAGCCGATCGCGGCAGGGTATATGGCAGCATAGCGCCACCAGGTTCCGAGACCATAGTGGTTGGCTACGGCTAAAAAGGCGTAGCCGGAGGCGGACAGGAGGGCGTGGAAGATCACGAAATAGCTTCTGTTGTGGAGGCGGTCGGAGAGGTACGCTGTGAGAATAACGACGAAGAAGGAGAGGAGGTAGGGAGGCGCGGAGAGGGCTTGTGAAATTAGGACTGTGTGACCCATTTCGTGAATGATGGTAGGGAGGAAGACGGGCATGGAGGAGAAGGCCATGTTGGTGCAGAAGAACATGAAGGCCGTCAGGTAGGACTTGGGATCTATGATCGTGGAGAGCATTTCCCGGAAGTTCAAACCCTTTCCGGGAGCCGAGTTGGAATCTTTGTCTTTGCGCAGACGCAGACGGGCAACTTTCTTCTCACGGCGTGTGAGATAATGGGCGCTTTCGGGACTGTCCGGAATGGTGTGCCATGCGATGACTGCAACCAACACGCTCGGGAATCCCTCCAAGAGGAAGAGTAATCGCCATGGTGCTATCGGCCCATTACTCCCCAGCTTAACAATAACCCACGCCAACGTGCTCGCGAACGAAGTCGCCAAAGGCGCTGCAGAGATGAAGAATCCCGTCCGCAGCGCCAGTTCCTCACGCTTGAAGAAGAAAGACAGGTAAAACGGAATACCCGTAAACCCCGCCTCTCCAATACCCAAAAGTGTCCTCAATACGAGCAGTCCAGCAAAGGAGGTTGCTACAGATTGCAATGAGGCGACGATTCCCCAGCTCAGAACAATGACCGTAACATAAATATGTGCCGGTACGATTTTCCAAAGTACGCTCATCCATTCGAAGCAGATATATGCGATGTAAAAGGCTGTGATAACCCATTCGTATCGACTTGAGTTGAGATCAAGATCGAGATCTAAGCCGGCTATTTTCGCATTCCCGATGTCTGGAATGCAAATTAGTAAAATGGATACAAAGTATATAGGCAAGAGCGTACTAGATCGATCCAGAAAGCTCAACATGTACAGCAAAGCCACGAAGAGGACCAATTTCCTATCGAACTTCCGCACAACAGCCCTCTCCTCATCGGGCGTATACAACTGATACGACTGCACTGTCGAAACGCTGGCAGCTCTGCGACGGCCTGGTGTGGGGTAATCATCCTCCTCGTCCTCCTCGTCTTCCTCCAACCCCTCCTCCTTATCCCGCACCCCACCTTTCTCCGCATCCCTTCCTCGCCGCTGCATCTTGAAGCTCTCTCCCATCTCTCCCATATCCAGATCTAGGTCCGAGCCATCAGACTCCGAGTCCGAGTCTGGCGTGAGTCTAGTCATGGCGCTTGAGTCTGGGGAGAGCTCTGCGTCGTCCGAATGTCCTGGGGGACGGTAGGGCAGAGATCGCGTGTCCATATTGAAGGTAAGGCGCGTCAGTTGTGCTGTCGCGGACGATTGTGGGAGATCATGGATGCGATTTACGGGTTGCTGGCATCGTATCGCGCTCGTGGGGTGAGACGATGTTGGACTTGGAGTTGGCGATTTCAGTTGGCCAAGATTAAAAGGTCGATGTCTTGACCCCAGTTTCGCTTAGGAAAGGGATGGGATTAGCACTGCCGCCTTGGCAAACTCAAGATGGGACGAGTGGAAGCAAGACAAAGGGAAACTTGCCACAAGAGAGGGTTAAGGAGAAGTCCTTGGATCGGTACAAGACGGAAGTTGTTATTAATAAGATTGGGTTGCTGGCTAATGCTGTTCAATATGTATATGTTTTGAAGAAAGGCTTGCTTTCGCTAGTTGATGGATAGATACATCTACATTCCCCAAATCTCATTCCACCTCCGATAATCCCCCTCAATCGGTCCATCCAACCTCCCAAACCTAGCCGGCTGACCAGTGTTAGCCTCTGGGAGACATATCCACTCTCGTATACTTCCAGGTATCTCCTCACGGACATGACTGATACACAGCAATGCTTGATCTTTGCCAAGTCCAGGTACTTTTACCTGTTTGAGTTTTGAGCGTTCCGACTCCACGATCTGCGGTCGTCGTGTCCCTGTTGGCGCCATTTTTGCATACTTTGATGACGATGACGAAGAGAATTGTTTTGTTTCCCCGTGAGCTAGGAATAGGAGGCAGCGGTCTCGTACCCCGTCATCCATACCACTGAATGCCTCGTCAAGAATAACGAGATCTGGATTCTTGATGATAGCACGTAGGAACAACGCAACTCTCTGGGAGGAGAATGGCAAGCCCCCAAACAGGAAATCGTCAGCCCATGCAGTACCACTGGTTGCAGCAGAGCCTGAGTCTGATCGAAGATCATGTTCGAACCACCTCAAGCACGCATCAATCTTCTCTCTCGCAGACTGATCCAGCTTCGGAAGTCCTCTGAAAGTGTCTGCCCATGCATTTGCCAAGACCTGGCGAAGTGTCAGTGATTTAGGAATATGGCTATGAATTTCGGGACTCGAATGACCAATTCGAGCCTGTAAATCAAAGATCGAGATTCCTCGCTGGCCAGGTTCTGGAATCCTTGACCGGCCGAAAAGTTTTATGGGAAGGCCGTATGTCTGGGGGTGGTCTGAGCAAATGAGGGAGAGGAGAGTTGTCTTGCCAGATCCGTTTGGACCAAAGATTCCCCATCTCTCTCCTCGTTTGACATCCCACCATAGGCCATCTCGGAGCTCGGTCTGGTCACCACCAGGAACTTCTTGCTTCCAGTTGCCTAGAACCGCTTTGCTACCGTACTGGACTCTGACGCCATCCATCTGTACTAGAGGCTCTCCAGTAAGTGCCTTCTCGGCATCATGCAAAGGGAATCCGTCTCGGCTTAGTGGAGTATCTTCCAGATTCTGAGCCTCTTGCCTTGAGCCAAAAGCCACTGTATCCTTCAGACTACCAGACGGAAGATCAATTATCCCATCTTTCGTCAGACTCCGACCGACCTCATGCATAGAATGCAACGGCATACTCTCATCCGGCTCCGTCCTACCCAGCTGAATGCTCATAACATGGCCTCTCAACTCTTCCAACACCTCCTCCTTTCTTCCCTGGAAAGCAACCTCGCAATTCCCCTTCAAATAAACCAAATGGGTAATCCAATCCGGAATCGGATCCTGCGGCCTCAAAGACAGCACCAACCTCGGGGCATTCGCCTCCGCCAATCTATGCAGCATCGGACTCAAACTCAGTAACGTCGGCGGATCCAATCCCATAAACGGTTCATCGAGCAGCAAAGCCTCCGGATCACCCAGTAACGCACTCGCGATCCTCGCTCTTCTCGTCTGCCCATTACTCAGATTCGAGACGGGCATATCGATCAATTCCTCCAATCTCAAATCCTTGATGACCCTCGCAAGCAATCCGCTATCGACTTTCTTGACTTCGTCCGAGAAAGGATTGAGTTCTGTATTTCCCTTTAGATAGTCCAGCACGCTGAAATCCGTGTCTTCTCGCCGTGACTCATATCTCGCGCTGAGATACGCACTCTGCGGCGCCTGCTGCCCGAGTCCTTGTTCCCCATCGAATCCAACTTGCTTGATAGCCGAGCTAGGATTCCGCAACCTGTGATCTTTCTGCTCGATCTCGTCTGATTCGAGGTATGGCCATGATCGCGCTGCTGCAGGTATACATAGATGCTTCCCTCGTAGAATCTGTAAAAGTGTCGTTTTTCCTGACGAAGATGGACCGATAATAGACCAGTATTCAGGTTTCGCAGCAAATGCTGGTAAAGAGAACGTCAGGTCCGCGAAGAGAGGTGGGTTGGACTGCGTAGTTGCATGGTGGGAGTTTGGATGATGGCGGTAGAAAGTGCCATTGGCGATGCGGATTATCGGTGATCGAGCTGTTGATGTGCCATATTGACGCCGTGGTATTAAACCTCTGTTTAATATTCTCGCGGTCGATCTTCTCATTGCAGTTGTTGGTGTTTACATCGTTCTTGGAGGGGAACTTTTTGGAGTCATCATTGGGCAAGGCTGGGCTGGCTACCCCAGAATTTGGAAACCGCGCTAGCGAGGCGTACAGCTTTCCACGTCCGCCTTCGTGCCTGGAGCTTGTTCAGATCAACACCACGCTCTCAAACCACGAACTTCTCCCTCAACATCCCAACAACATCTCACATCATATCGCAGTGACAGACTTCATCATGGTAAGCTTCAACTCTTTGTTCACCTCTAAGGCGAGCTTCCAGCAGCTCTCTCAAGCTTGAACACTTCGCCTTTGCAGGCCTCAATCAGATCATGAAGAAACATCCAGCTAACCCTCCTCTCCTCTTCACAGTCAATGAGAATCGCCCCCGCCGCCGGCCACTCCACAACCCACAGCCACCTCACAAGCAAGAACATCGGCGCGCCCTCCGCCCCAGGAATCCACGACACCTTGCGCGCAGGCGTCGGTCCCTCCCTCACACAAACCACATCCGCCTCACCCTCTTCCATCCCCGACTCCGCACACCCTTTGGAAGTCCGCCTCAAGAAATGGGAGGAGACGCAAGCTGCTCTCAAGATGGAGGGATTGCGTCGTACGTTCGGTGTCGCTGAGCCGATTAGACGTGGGATGGAGTTGAAGATCGCACGGGAGGGCGAGTGGAGACCTGCTGTGCTTGGGGGTGGGCTAGAGAGAGGTGTTCATGAGGATATTTTGAGGGGCATGGACACAGATATTACGTGGGAGGATGTCTTTAAGGGGGATGAGTTGAGGAGTGTACCCGGCTTCCATGATGAGGTTGAGAGGAAGGTTCGCATGCAGTAGATGGCGATGGGTTGCGATGATGGATGGGTAGATGTGTGGATGAGGACTTGCTCTAGGTGTGCAGATAGAGTTGATAGATGGGTTGGTTGAGGACTTGGAGGGCTTGTAATATCACTGGGCTTCAGATGGCGTTGAGGACTGGCCACAGAGGAATCAGACATGGATTCTAGCATCAGATTTGCATCATTGGTGCTGCTCATCCACGGGGATTAATGGGAACACTGAACGGGACTGGACTGGAATAAACAGTGACTGCATTCTATCCAGGGCCCTTTCAAACCCAAAACCAGACTAACTATACCGCTATACACGCACCCTGTGTATAAGGTTCAATGCTCCTAACTATACACTATACCCCACCTACACCCATCCGCTCCAAGCCTTGCATCTTTGATTAGTACAAGTCGGATATACCAAATCGCTGCTTCGGGCCAGATCCTCATAACCAAAGAAAACGGGAGTACTATGTCCGTAACGCCTCTCTCAAAATCTCGTCCGTTCCATTGCTTGACTACTCCATGAGTCCCTTGAACCAAAAAATGAATGCCGTTTGTACGTATGCATATACGGGCTGGTGTAGTGGCTGAATAACATCTAATACAGGGCCAATGGATTGTACCCAGATGCGATGTGGATGTGGATGTATGAACTGATGGTTGAATGAATGAATGCGAGGCCGCCTATTGTATCACACATCGGCATCCTGCTGTGCTCTCGCCACCTTCTCTATCTCTGGCCAGTGCCTTGCTCTTTGATGCATCTTCCTCGTCCACGATATCTTGAGGTCGAACTGTCATGTGTACCACGTTTGCCGATTCGGAATTGAACTTGCAATCTGTAGAAGAAATATTGTTAGCGATATCGTCACATACCAATGAAATTGGTGGCATGATCCAATCCCAAGCAGATAGATTTAACGTACCTCTCAACGGAGTCTTATCATCCAGCAATCGACCAAAATAAATCAAACGTATGCTGCTTGGGCTGCTCGGTTGAGCTTCCCACTCCTCCCTCCACTCCCGTAGAATCAATTCCTTCAACGTGTACACACTGATACTGAATGGATCCTTCCTCCCACCCTCGGTCATCCCCGGTACAGTCACATTCCGCTTCGTCAAGTACTTCTCATCAATTCTGTACGGATGCCGAGCCCCCGTCCCCAGTAGTAGTGTGATGACCAGAACTGGTCCTGCCTCGACTGCTGCTGGTGGAGGGCTGCTATCTGAAGACGGACCAATAGCCACCGAATCCAATCTTTGTATCGCAGGTGCAGTACTCGACTCGCCAGCCTCCATTGTCGGCTGTTGCTTAGCGACAGTAGGAAGAGGGCTCGTAGTTGATTGTGAAGTCTCCACCACTGGCCCTGGTTTCGAGTTCTCGTCGGCGGGGGCTGATTGAGCCATGGATGATGTCGTTGGGAAGGAAGTATCTATGGGTGACGAGCTGGGGATCGAGACGTCATTGAGGAGGCCCTGCGAACCTGCGCCTGCTCCTGTATCTGCTGCTCCTGTTCCTGCTACCGACCTCTTCGAAGTATCAATATCGCTCATCTCGACGGGAATATGGGATGAAGGTTGTGCGGTGGTTGACGACGAGAGAGGTTGCGAGGCATGGGCATGGCCTGCGCCCGACGTTTCCATGTTGCTATTGGCTGAGATGTTGCCTATGTGTGGAGTGGATGCGAGATGCTGGCCTGACAGGCAGGTTTATTCGGGGATGGTATGGGGGGAAGAGGGATGGGGATGGGGGATACGGGCTAGCGCCACAGTACAGCAGCTTGGATGCAGGCGAGCAATCAGTCTATCAATAAGCAATCCGACCGAAAGGAGACGCCGTCGATGCCAGAAGATATGGGGGTGACAGGTTGGGTGGGTGGGTGGATGGGTGGCTCTGGCTGGTCAGCAACGGCTGTTGGATTTGTTTGGATTCGATTTCAAGACGACAAAGCTGGGAATGCCTTCACAATCGACTTGAAGAGACCGGACGAGGTACGGAGACGTCTTTATCGGGGAGTGAAGGCAAGGCAAGTTGGCCAGAACATGGACTTGGCTTTTTGGATCTTGCCAGGTCTTGGTCTTGGACTTGGACTTGGTCTTGGTCTTGGCCTTGGACTGGGAAGGCGACGATGAGGTGGTGATGTTATTCGCCGGCTGGATGTGCAGCAAGGCGGGAGGTGAGTGGTGGTTTGAGTTTCCCCTAAACTCCTTTCCGCTTAGTCCTGGCAGCTCGGATTCGTCCCGTCCGGCCCTGAGGTGTTTCTGTTCCAGTTTTTGTGAGTGAAGGGGAAGCCCAGCCCGGGTTGAGACCCGATGAAAGTATTCTGACAACCACAACCCTCACAACCCTCACAACAACGAGAATCCTCCGAGATGCCGGTTAAACGCTCTCTTTCTTGAGGGCGGGCTGTCCCTGTGAAAGAACGCCATGTGAAAGCCGAATCGTACGAAGAGAAAGCAGGAGTCATGTGCGGAGAATGGGCATACATGCTGCAGCTGCCAATGCTTGAATGCCGCTTTCTGGGTAGCGGCGATAGGCCGACCCATTTTGAATCTGGGGAACTGGATCTTGGCACGAAACTCTATGTAGAAGTGCTTTGCCTACTGCATTGCTCAGCGCAACATCCCTGTTCTGTCATGCAGAGCTCAGGAGTTGGCGTGAGGCTGGGCCGTCTTGACTCCTGATGAAGGCGAATATCGATTTCACCACCTTCCTTTCTTATCCTCAACAACCACACCAGACCTCTTCTATAGGCACAGCAGGCACTGCCGCCACTTCGAACCAGATGCAACGAAAATGGCACCCAAAGCTTGGGATTAGGGTTGCATTTAAGGGTCACTCGACCTACCGACCCATGGCTAACTGTTACCTTTAAATCCCCAACTAAGTGTCTCGCTGGCTTGTGGGCCATGGGCAGATACATCAGGAACCTGGCTCTGTCTTCCCTCGTCCAACAGTCTCCACCTGTCTGAATCTGAATCCATCTCGAGTTGCATTTCAACGTTGTATTGTCGTACTGTTTTGGAAATATTTTCGCGCACCACAAACCAGGAACCAGCAAGTGGTTGTCGCTACTTGCGAGCGGGCATGGTTGTCTTACTTTGAGCGAAGCGAGACAGGTCTTGCTTCTCTGCTGAGCGTGGGAACTCCCTCGTAGTTAGCTTCTGGACAACCGTTAGGCGGCTTAGCGGCTGTTATTGTGTCTTACTATCGTTTCCATGTTTCTTGCTTATCTTGCCTATTGTTGATTTGGAATCATTGGGTGGTGAAAATCGTGGGGTAGACACCTGATGTTGCTCCGCCTCATCGAAACCCTGGTCCATCCCGCACCTACATCTGCAGAGAGCTCTCTCTCAGTATCTTTAGCGAAAATCTGAACATCAGGAAACAAGAACGGCAAAGCCATGCCATAGACACCGCTCATGAGCATTGGTATTTCCTCTGGACCCAAATACGTCGACAATTAGGATGTTTTAAAGTGAGCCTAAGCCTTTGATCTTCAAGATATGCTCTCTGAACTGTTAACATCGTAAGAAACGCCCTTGAATCTCACTGAATCTCAATCCCCGATTATCTTGAGGATTCTAGTAGAATGCCTTTGAACAAGGATCCCTTTCTCACCTTGAAGTTGTGCTAGAGCTTATTTTTGAGTAGCTACAACATCCCAACTGCGCATCCATTCTCCTTCCAAACTTTTGCATCTTTCATGACGAAATCTACCTTCCTCAACGCACTAACATCTACTCTTGGATCCATCCCAAGAGCAATAATGTCAGCCTGCGCCCCATCCTCAAACCACCCAAACCTCCTCCCACAAAGACTCCCGCCACAAGATTCCCACCCGCCAACAAAACAACTCTCCAGCACATCCTCAAGCGGAATCCCACACTCAGCCATCAACTCCAACTCCCTCACATTCTCACCATGTCTCACTATTCCCGTCCTACCTCCACACGCAATCCTGACTCCCAGATCAAACGCCTTCTTTGTCTGCTTCAACAGCGCCAGCAACCTCTGTGGATACTCCACTTCAGCAGCCGCCAGCATCGGACACAAAATAACGCCCTTCTCACTCATTGCCCTCAAAATCCCCTCCGTAACTCCATGACCTCCCTCAATAGTCCTTACCCCCGCCTTAATAGCCGCCATCGCGCCCTCCCGACTCTCGCACCGAGCAGCGACAGGCCGCCTCGCTAGTTTCGCCTCGGAAACAATCATGTCCATCTCCTCTTGCGAAAACACCACGAAATCCGGATTCAGACCTTTCAGTAGACAGAGTACACCGGCCGTATACGGATGTTGCTGTTGCTGTTTCAAGGGTGGCGTTCCCACTCTACCTCTCCTCGGATAATCCGCAAAGAAAGAAATGACATCTGCGCCAGCAATGACTCTCTTCCTCACAGCGTGTCGTATCTCCTCCACTCCATTAACAGCCTCTGCACCAAGTGGTAGACTTGAGTTCTCACTGCTGCTCTTCAAGTTATTGCTGTTATTCGTCTGGGCCTCGAGAGAATCAGCACTGGCTAGCGGACGAGTCGAAACAAAAAGTCTAGGTCCCGGGACCAGACCCTTCGCAACAGCATCCCGAATCTCCGTATCAGCATCTCGCACACTTTCAGTCCCTACATCGCGATACGTGGTGTATCCCGCTAGGAGACCGTGCCGAGCATGGGTTAGAGCGCGGATGATACGCTCTGTTTGATTCTCATCTTGTTTTGCATACGTAGTGAAGCTTGAGGATTCACTAAATCATATTTAGACATCTGGGGTTTAGCCCTCCTTGGGATGGTAGCTGATAGGTACAGTACGTACTCGGATGGATGAGAGAAAATATTTGTATGCGCGTCCACGAATCCCGGCATGACAAACTTCCCTCGAAGATCAATCGAGTCTTCTGGTAATGGATCTGGTAAAGGGAAGGACGCATCGTCTCTTGCTATTATACTTGTTATCAGGCCGGTAACGGTGTCGACTGTGATTGAGACATCGGAGATGAATTTCTTCTGTCGGGGATCGAAGAGTGTGGAGGTGTGTAGTACGAGTCGGGACATGACCGAGCTTAATTCGGGGGAAATGGCGTTTGTGCAACGCCGCGAATGTTTAAGTGCTTGGTGTATTAAAGAATTCTTTTTTGACTCAGATTGATGGAAGAGGGATTTGTTGTGTTCTGTGCCGGGTGTGGAGATTTGCCACGTGGGGATTCGAGAGTTGCTTGCTGCGAGCAGCACGGTGAGCTGTCGGGGATCCACTTTGGCATTTTCTCCACAGCACTATGTAACCTAATTGCCATGAAGTAAGATTTCTTCTAAGCACTTAGAAATGCGAATTGTCAAGAATTGAATCTAGGAATCTGACATGAAGATATCTAGTAGACGAAAAGAGAGAATTGGCCGAGGTTGTAAGTCTTATCCTGCACATTTAGAAACACGCGTCTTGGTATCAATCCACCTAAATCAACGCTCTACAAATGAGATTATGGCTCATGTTGAATTATTTAAGTGAAATCATAAATCTTGGTTACGACATTAGGAACATTTTGTGAGAGACAGGGCCAAGGATTGTAGAGAGTCAGCAGTGTACAAAGTTTGGAGTATCTCAATGTCACAAATCCGCCTCAGACATCTCGAGAGAAGCTTTAAGGTGCTCATCCAATCATCCATTCGTCCATTCACACAGCAGCTATCCTACAATATTCAATTGTGAGTTCCATCTCATCTCGTCTCAACTCAACTCATCCCATCCCGTCCTATCCCATCCTCCCGTCCCAACCCACCCCCTACCCCAAAACCTTCCGTCCAAACGCCCTCCTCCTCTCCCACCACCCCCTCTTAACCTCCCCCCACTTTCCCGCCAAAATAGGCTGCCTCTCCAACCCCTTCACAACCAACCCCTCCTCCTCCGGCAACCTTTCCTCCAACAGCCCAAACGCTCTCGCGAGCTTGCCAGCAACACCGTCCGTGATCAGACTCTCGTCCGATCGGAGCTTGATGGTGGCTTTTTGGATGTTGGGGAAGGATTGGATGATGATCGAGATGGCTGAGGTGACCTTGTCGAAGTCCTGGAAGCTGTCGTCCGAGCTGGTCACGACAATGCGGCGGATGCGTTTAGCGTCTGTGACGCCGACGTCACGCAGGAGTTGAGAGATCTAAGATGAGACGATTAGTAAATATAGTGTCACTGTTCCATCATCTTTCTTTTTTTGATAGAGATGAAATGTGGAAATAGATAATTGACAATGAAAGGGACTTACTCCGTTGCGGTGGTTGCAAGAACCCGGATTGTGACGGCCACGAAGGCGGAGGAAGGCGTTCAAGAAATCGGGACCGCTGCCCTTTCCCAAAAAGAGGCCTATGTGGTGTTTGTAATCCTGTAACAACATTCGTCAGTTCTCCATTGTCTTTTCCAGAATCCCCACAAATCCCGTAGGTACACATAGCAAAAATAACCGGGAGTCAAAACAAACAAGCGGGACCAAGAGAGGAGAGGGGTAGTCATTCGGTAGGAATCAATTTAAGTACTGACCTTCTCGTTCGCAACTTTACACCCCTCGACGCACTTCTCACAAAATACCTCCTCAATATTCATGGTCCATTCCCTCGTCTCTCCATAGATCTGCGCCAGAGTCCGGATCTCACCAGGGGTAACATCCAACCGTTCCTTGGCGTTCTCGTCCCAAACCCGGACACCGAAGGGGCTTCCACAGGCGACGAAATGAGCGATAACGCTCTGTTTGACGACACCAGGCTCATCTCGAACGGGAGGTCTGGTGTTCTTGGGAGGAGGAGCGAGGAAATTTGCGGCGGAGGCGTTGGAGGCGGTGATGGAGGGCTCGGCGGCGGAGGAGGGACCAGGAGCTAGGGAAATGAAAATGTTAGCTGGATGAACATATGGAAGCCATTCAAAGGGTCTGAAAAAGTATATGGGAAAGTTGAAAGGAACAATCTTCAATCGAAAAGAAAGGAGCGTGTGAAAAGAAGGAAGTTCGCATACCATTGCTGGATGAGGAGGAAGGAGGGGAGTTCTCGGCTAGTGCAGCTGCTGATATGGGGTCAGCGATTGTGGTCAGGTGGGAGTCAGAATACAGAAAATGACTTACCAATGTCAAATAGAGTGTCGGAACGAGTGAGTGTCGGACCTGTAGCTATAAAGGCGTTAGTTAATTGCAAGAAGGCAGAGAAATGGCGGAAATCGTCGGCTAGATGTCTAGAGGCATGGAAACGTACCAATACGCGGAGAAGGGATTGCAGAGGTTGGTGTAGGAGCAGTGACTAAAACATGAGTTAGCTCGGCTTTAAAGAACCGAATGCTTCGATGGTCGTTCATACTCATGATAGACGGGAGCCCAGCGGCTTTGACTGGTGTGGTAGGACCTGGGGGAGCTTTGACTAGGTTAGCATGTTCCACCAGAGAAACTATCTATTTTCCGGGAGATCTATGCTTCTGCACGACTTACCCATGGCTGATTTTGGTGTGATGGGAGTAGGAGCAGAAGGAGCTATTATGCAGTCAGCACGGCTTGAGAAACAATTTCAGTCTAAAAGGAATACAAACTGGAGTCCGCAGCAGCAAAGCAAGGGCATGAAGCTGTATCGGGAGCTGGGATCAGGAATAATATTAGTACAAGCTCAAAAATATGATAGAGCACGTATAGCAGTCAATAGGTTTAGAGTGACTTACCCGAGTCTATGGAAAGAGCACCGGGAGAGACTGCTGTAGGAGAAGCTAGGATTGCGTCAGTGTCATTCCTAGCCAAACAGGAGGGATTGTGGGTAAATCTGGCCCTCGGGGGCTACTCACACATGTTTGTGAGGTATCCAGAGGCAAACTGAAGAGAATATTGAGGCTTGAGATGTTCATCAACCATTAATAGGGGTTGTAACCAGTGCTGCGGGTGTAGATGCTCTCTGGGGGGCCGGGGGACGTTTGTTTACCTACCTCAGATAACGTTGTACCGTGCTGACACAGCGAGAACGCGGTGGGATGAGTGGTATCGTTCGACAGAAGACACCAAAAGAGCGGTACTGGCGTGTATGAGGAATCAGAGCGGTACAAGGCAATGAAATGCGTGGTGAAGGGGTGGTTGCGGAGAGACCGGCTGTGCGGATTGAAATTCCAGATCAAGGCGATGGAGCCCGGTATCGTATTGCTAGGCAAGAGGAAATACAGAGAGTATAGAGCGATATCGCGCAAGGAGAATGGGTACAGAGTGTGTATGATGATGCTTTTGAATGAAGAGCGTGACTTCGGTGTTGTTGTTGTGAGGTATAGGAGACAGGGACCGCGTTTTTGGTTGCCCGGCCGAGTAGGGTATGGTTCGGAAGGTGCTACCTCCCCTGCCCTGCCATAAAATAAACAAACATGTATCTTAGAAAGGCGTAGTTGTTATTTGAGGTTAGATTCCTAGCGTCTCTGTTGTTTATTTAGATGTTGAGAATAATTATGGCTTCGAAGTGTCCATAGTATAGCTTGCATCAGGCAGTTGACTTCGAAAAGGCGGTTTAAGTCCTCGGGTTTCATTATTGTAGCTATTTAGCATGGTAAATGAACTTTAATTAAGCTTCAATAAACTACATTTACAATTAATCTAATAAGGTGTAAGTTTTATATACGTTCCTCAAGTGTTGACCCTGGTTGTGGCTCGCTTCTAACGGCATAACAAGAGGAGACTCTACCTGCACCCGATAGGACAAGTAAGAACAACTTTATGAAGGTTAGCCTAATATCGCTGAAAGCCATAGAAACTATTGAGCTTAAATCTTTCGACAGAAATTGATAGTTCTGATGAGATTAGTTGTTTGTCCTAGAATTGACTCGCTTCGAATAGCCGAAGTAAATAGCCATTGGCCTAAATCGGAGCACCTGCATCTGCATCTGCTAGAAGCAGAAAGCATTGAAGTGGAACATTAATCAGCCAACAACGGACTTATAACCAATCGTGTCCTTTTACTAGGGCTTGAGTCTCCTTAACATCGCTATTTGTGCTTGTAAAGCGAAGGTGGTGGTGCAGAGTGAGTGTTAATTAAGCGAGAGACCAAGCAGGGATGTTTTGAACGCACCAAAAGAAACTCCAAACTCAATTAATATACAACAACAGCAAGATGCAATACTCTCATTCAACTAAGCGGTCGCCAAAGTCTTTTCGAGTGTCCAACACCAAAATGAAGTTCTGATAGAAGACTACTAAAAATGCCTTTGCTACAAAGTGACGATGCATAATGATCAGAGTCAAAGGGAATCTGCCTCAAATATATTCAAACAAGCAGGTTCATCGAGTGAACGATCTTCAGAAATAGATGAATAATAATTTTTATATACAATGGAATCACTTTTATCTATACCATTTCTTCCCACGAAATAACCACCCAACTCCCGAGAACGAACAAACAAACAAAATGCTCCCTACAAACAAAATAATGCCCTTGTACTTCTCAATCCCATAGCCTTCCTCAATCACCACTCTTCCTATCAAAGCACTACTAATCGGTCCTGCAAGCACCATCCCCAAACCCCTCTGGAACTCAAAGAACCCGAAAAATGTAAGTTCTGCGGAAGGATTATCCGTCAAGGCCGTCGCGAATCTAGGGAACAGCGCCTCGAAACTACCAGCCATGTAACCGAATAAGAGAGAGAAGAAACAGAGGTGTAGCATGGTCTTGCTAAGTCCCCAAAGGAAGGACACTACAATTGCTGACCCGAGACTAGAGCCGAAGAGGAGGACATGTACGTTCACGAAATCTGAGACGTGACCGATGCTGAGAAGACCGATGACTTCGGCGAGATGCATCAGAACCAGAAGGATGGATCGCTCAGTTGGGGAAATGGAAATGTCTGCTGCGAAAGCTGATACCGGGGTTAGCTCTCGTTACGTCGCGGGGATGGTTGGGATGTCATACAGGGGAGAAAAATGGAAGGAAGGTAGAAGACTAGTCCTTGAAGAAAGTTGCAGATCGACAGGGAAGCGAAAATTGGTTTCTTCAAGACGGAGTAGTCGATCTTCTCAGCCTTTGGAGGCTTGGACATGTGGCGGGTTCGACTTCTAACGAGCAGGATTGCAGGACCGACAATTATGACCTGTGGCCCCAAAGTTTTGTCAGCAGTCCGAATGATGATATTAGAAGAGAGTGAAATACCGTCCCGACCGCATATATTCTCAAAGTCATGTCGTAACCATACTTCTCTAGCAGTACTTGGAGAAGAAACGGCAATGCCAATCCCCCAGCACCTGCAGCACTGAGTCTAAGAACAGGTTAGTGATAAATCAAGACTGGGAGCTAAATACCTACTGAATTCCATATGCGAGACCCCGCTTCTTGACGAACCATTCATTGAGCATGCTAAATGTCGCGTATGAGACGATCAAGAACCCGATACCGTATAAGACTCCTTGACAAACAACCATAACCCATAATTGGGTTCCAAAACTCGCTCCTATGTTTCCCAAAACGCAAAGAGATGCTCCAAATATCACCATGTGTCTTCGGTATGCGTGGTAGCGAATTGTGATTGGGGTCATCAAAGGACCACCAAGATAAGCGATTCCCTGCGAGTCTCAAATTACTTTCCGATTCCGAATGGTGCTACCTTCAGGGAGAAGAGGCTACCTACCGTTGCAAATGTACCAATCATTGAGATCAATCGATTGCCCTCGAATGGAGGATGTGTTGTGTAGTAGTCTTGAAAGACACCGAAGTTCAAAGGAAACCCTGCGTACTGTCAGCTCCCTCGTCCCAGATATCTTCATTTCCATCTGTGTGTAATTGAGAACCTACCCCAAATTATTGCATCGATAATGACAGCTCCTACCATAAACAACCATGCCGACTTGCCCCCATCAATCGGCTCGAGACATAATTCTTCGCCTTCAATACCGTGTCCTTCATTCTTCTCTGATAGCGTATATTCTAGCACATCGGACTTAAAGATTGGATGCGACTGCTCGATTTTCAAATCTGTGCTGCTCTTGTCTGCAGAACTTGGAGTAGAAATGGCTGATAAACTACTGCTCATTGTGACGATTGAAATGGTAAATGATAAAAAGGAAATAGAAAATAGTGAAAAATGAAGATCGAATGGCAGGAATGAACGAATGGACAGTCGTTAGAGACAGAAAGAAAATCTAGAGAGCAGCAGAAGAACATAACATTATGAAGCGCCAAACATTTTCATGTACGTATCAATTATCGACAACGCACTGACGGGCGAGCCCGGGAGGGAAAATTCGAAGTCTTACTTACTGCATTTCAGCTGTCATCGAGAGGTATCGTGGTCGTTAGAATATCCAACCGTTGTGCAGTCAGCAACCCCTGAACCGCACCATTGGTGATCTGGATCTCGAATCATCCTCGCGTAATTGTTATGCGCTGAGGATTCCCAAATAAACGGCGATGCCGAGAGTGGCTTGCGATTCAGCAAAGATGCAGTTCGAGGCCCAAAAGATTTAAAACAAGCAGAATTGAAATCTCCACGTCGTCCAAAGTAGAGTAGCTCTGACTTTGCCTTCAGCCGCATCTTCGAAGCCCCCTTCCATTTTCGGATCTCCCCCTGAATCAGCCAAGTCGAGGTCCTCACGTGGCGGCCAGGGGGACAAGACACGGCTCGTCCAACCGCTACTCTTCCCTTGAATCTGCATCGGATTTGAGCACTCAAGACGTCTGTAGTCAATCTTAGCGTTTCCTTCTGTGCTGGGATTCGATATGCAGTCGTTTCCTCCAAGAGCATTGAAACTATCCCGCCAGCGTGGGACGCTAGATCCCGCGCGTATGTAACCAACCCCCTTTCAAGTGGACCGTCTTCTCAAATTTTCCATCCATGCTTCGCCATAGCAATATTTACTTTTCGCATTATTGGGGAGTGGCTTTCGCTTGGTATTTCGCATCTTGTCTCAGGTTCGGATGCGGCTCCCTCCACCTAATGAGGTAACAAACAGACTAGCAGCCGGCGGCTGAACAGGTTACTGTGAAGCACATATACTTCCGAAAATGCTGGCTGCTCTAATCGTTAGCTTACCTACGGTGTGTTTCCTATTAATTGCTATCGCTCCTAGTCAGAATGGGTAAATGCAGATTAGAAGCGAATGCGAATGGCCAGTTTTAATTACACATTTCTTTGTACTCTTTAAAAATAGATCGGCGCAGCTAAAATTTCGAAGTTCCGTATTTTTAGTGTATTCTTTAATTTTTCTTACCAAAAAACGTCGAAAATTCGCTTTCGCTTATTCTGACATAAGACTGAAAGGATGAAGGCTATAGGTAAGCTGACGATTAGACTTTTGTTGTCTTAGTCTCATCTTGCAGGCTTCCTAGTCCAGCGTTATGGCTCCGTGTGGTGAGCTGTGCCAGAGGCAGCGTAAACATTGGCGGCCAGGCCATCACATCATGACTTATTCAATTCCCACATTGCATTTCCTTCTTTTCTTATCAATTAACTTTTCAAGATCTTTCAAGACAAGAAGTCGTACTTGTTGTCTCGATCGTACATCTTTGAGTTGAGTCCATGACTTTTAGATCAATCTCGTCTTTTGAAATACCCATGGCAAAAGCATGTTCCAAAAATTCTGTTGCATCTCGATATTTCTGCTTTCAGTTACAGCCTTGATCCATGAAACAGAAAGCAGTACTGAGCAAGTATGCCAGAGGACCCAAGTCTTAGTTCTTGGGGCTGGTATTGCTGGTATTGCAGCAGCTGTTTGATCCCCAACATTCCTATGATGTATTTATCACTGACAGTAAACAGAAAGCACTTTCCGAAAATGGTGTAGAAGACTTCATCATTGTTGAATACAACGAAGAGATCGGGGGTAGATGTCACCACACAAGTTTCGGGGAAGATAGAAATGGAGATCCGTACACGGTGGAGTTGGGAGCGAACTGGGTAAGTTATCCAGACCCATAAAACTCGATTCGGCAGTCCCTTACCAAATTGAATGCAGATCCAAGGAACTGTGACAAAAAATGGACCAGAGAACCCGATTTGGACATTGGTAAGAAATTGTCACGAAGACTCGAAGATCTACCACTGATGATTTCCAGGCCAGGGAACACAACCTCCGAACTCACCCCAGCAACGGCTCATCACTCTTGACATATGATCCAACAGGCCAAGTCAACTATGTAGACAAATTGACAGAGTTTGATACCTACTACTCGAGAGTCGAAAATGATAATAGACGAAGCTTCACAACAGGAGAAAGCCAGCAACTTCTGAATTTGAAAGGTTTCGAAGATGTAGATCTTCGTTCTGCACTTTCAGAAGCAGGGTACAGTCCAAAGAATGATCCCCAAGCACACACAGCAGAGTGGTACAAGATGGATTATGAATATGCTCAACCACCAGTACGTTTCAACTTCAATCCCAAGTATCAAGACACAATGAAGTTGACTGCCTCCCCAATCAGGAATTGAGTTCCCGCGCCAGAACTCTAGCGAGCTACGTACGTCTCTCTGGCCCACCCCTCCCTCAAGCTAACATCCCCAGAACTCAACATTCAGACACTTCTCACCCACCAGCCACTTCTCCCTCGACCCACGGGGATTTAACACGATAATTCACGGTCTAGCATCCACCTACCTCACCCCCTCGGACCCGCGCCTCCACCTCTCCACCATCGTCCGTAACATAACCTACACCCCCTCCAACGTCACAATCCACAACACCGATGGATCCTGCACAATGGCCTCCCACGCAATAACCACGTTCTCCCTCGGCGTCCTCAAATCCCCCTTCGTAACGTTCACACCCCCTCTCCCAACCTGGAAAACATCCTCCATCGCCAAGATGAGTATGGGGACCTACACGAAGATATTCATGCAATTTCCACGCGATCGGATATTCTGGAATACATTTACGGAGTTCTTTCTATATGCCTCGTCGCATATGAGGGGGTACTACCCGCTCTTTCAGTCGCTATCACATGTGGACTTTCTGCCTGGCTCGGCGATCCTGATCGCGACTGTCACGTCGCCATTCTCTTCGATCATTGAATCTCAACCGTTGGAGACGACGAAGAGCCAGGTGCTGGATGTACTGAGAGAGATGTTCGGGGTGGAGAATGTGCCTGAGCCGACGGCATTCATGTTGCCCAAATGGGGAGAGTTAGAGTGGGCGAAAGGGAGTTTCTCGAACTGGCCACCGGGGTTTACGGTGGGTGAGCATGAAGATTTGAGGAGGAGGGTTGGGGGAGGATGTGGTGGGCGGGAGAACATACTAGTCGTGAGTGGTATGGGTATTTGCATGGGGCGTTTGATGAGGGGAGCAGTGTGGGGGTGAGAGTTGCGAAGTGTGTGAATGATCCGAAGTCTAGAGATTGTTTGGATGTGGAACATGATGAGGTATATCGTGAGGATATTTAGGTGTATATTTGGCATGTAGAAGGCGTGTAGATTAGACTAATGTATAATGGGCAATGTTGAAATGATAGTCGCTTGTTTCGTATAGAATGCCGTTGCACCAAACTTGTTCAGTAATGAGAACCTCCAATTCCAGTAGGTGATCAAGTAAAAGCACATCCTGACTTCTCAGAACTAGTATTAAAGAATTGGCGATGAAGCCATAGCCCAGCCAAAATGCCGTTGACCAAAGATCCGCTGTCATGATACCACAGAACTAGAAGAAACCAAAAGTCAATTATTCGATCAATAACTATCTGATTTTGCCAAAGACTCTGGACCAAAATTCCAAGCAAATCTTCCCAAAACATCCATCCTCTTCATCGCAATTCCCTCAGCACCTCTCAGGCTAACGGTGACTGACTCTGAGATCTCTTTTGATGGGGTTCCCCCTGTTATCCTGGTCTTGAATTTCCCACCATCACTGACCAATTATATCGAAGATTACTATCAAAAGGTTACCTTGCCCTTTTTTAAATTGAGTAAGGAAGAAAGCAAACTTCTCCGATCCGCTTTTACCGAAAGGGCATATGAAAGCCTTCGGCATTCTTGTTCTTTGGGTACAACTTCCACGCCTCAAAAGTTCTCCGCTTTCAAGTTCCAGGGTGTGGAGTTGTGTACTCCCTTTTGTAGATTCACGTCCGTTGTTAACTGTAGCGTGTTAATGAGAACTCGGTTTTATTCGTAGGATCTTCGGGTGATTGTTTGATTACTTTAGTGACATTAGGCATGCTGTGGGCCGATAGGCCCTAGGAAAATCAGGAAGTGAGATGGGAGTAGCAGATAGAACGGCAACAATTCTGCAATGTTTAACGAAAGAAGCTGCATAGCGTGGACTGTGGTCTCCTTGCAGGAAATTTGCAAAACCATCGTCGATTTACTTCACTTATGTCCTAATTTACCGCAGAAGCCCGTCTGTCTCCACCTCTTTCATCGCTGAAGGCCACATCCCAATACGGGATTTCAGTGATACTTTTTAGTTTTAGATTAACTACTTTTTATAGGGTATGCTGGAGTTCGACATAGAGATAATGAGGAATTAAGCGGGAGAATATGTAGCTTAAATACATGAAACTCGAAGCTAAGGCCCGAGGATATTCTGAAGCGGGGTTTTTTGACCATAGAATAGGCTTTCAATCTGACCTTGAGGAACCAAGTATATTTTAGATCCACTGCTTGTGGAGTTCACACTTATAAGGATGGAGTATCTGCTCGTTGTCGCGATGAGGAAGACGACCTCTGATGTGGAGTAGGAAAAGTGGGAAAAGTGGGATATAAATCAATGGAGGGGAGCTAACATTCACAGGGCATCTCTGGCATCTTGCAAATTATAAAAGTTTGGATTGCAACAGTGATGAAGAATGCGAATGCCTTAGTATATGAGCCAGGAAGTAGGAGAGAAATTGAGTAAAGTGACAACAAACAAGAATTTGGCAATGTAACGATGTCCACAATCCGAGGCGTGAAGCTGTGTGGCTCTTGATCTCTAAGACCAACTGGTTGTCAACAGGAAAACACGAGGTCTTCTAAGAGGAATAAGTCTCATCGTTGCCGTAAAGGACTCTTAGTGAAGATTGTTTGTCTACTGTATATTTAACTTGGATTCCTCTTAGCTGAGACGGCATGAGCTGAGGGTCAAGTAGATCTTACCCGAGTATTTGGAGTGTATGTTCATGTCAACTATCTAAACATTCATAACTGCTTCATGTCAATATATTTCGAGGACCAGGGAAAATTTTCGGGTTTCGGAATGTTCAGGTTCGTTTGTCAAGTCGGTTTTCTCATATTCTACGGTAGTACATTATTTTGTTCCTCACTGGGAGGCGAAAAGAGTTCAAAATATAACCGTTGAAGTTCCAGCGATCTAGTGGTTATATTTCTTCTTCCTTGGGAAATGTGGAGAGTGTCCAAAGGAGAAATTTAAGAACGGGAAACGCTCCCTAGAGACAAGCAGATCTTCTGGAGATGAAGATCAAAGTGATGATAGTAGCTGACGATTGGAGAGCGTGCGATCGAAGGGTAGATCTTAGGTATCAATCTTGAGTCATGGTAAATAAGCTTCTTCTAGAGTAGCAGACGTGACTTACTTTAAGCTCTCAGCACCCCCGCGAAGTAGTTGATGGTGGCTGGTCAATTCTGGTGATCTAAGCCTTTACTTCCGGCTTCCAAGACTTCTTCACCCTCGGGGCACCTGCAGATCGAACAGGACGAAATCACCATTGCCCGTCAACATTTAAAACCCGGCTTATCGTATAACTACTTACTACTACCGTATTTACGTTACGAAAGAACAATAAAGTCGACGTAACTCTACGGGAAAAGAGATATAGCATTACATTACATTCTTATACGTAATCCGAGAGAATGTGGCGTATGATAGCCCTCAAGAATCACCTGCAGCAGCGCCCTCAAGTATCGGGTCATACTTCATTTACTCTGTCTCTGAATATCTTTCGATTCTCATTCGTCGATGTAAAAGCGAAGCAGCGGACTATGACTAACACGATCGATCGATGCCATCCGCCTATACTTCAGGTCGGATCCGGGTTAATGCACGAAATTCGGACAGAGTGATCCGCGACCCAACAGATGGGATAGAAATGCATCAACATCGGCAAATTTACTGGACTTGCGGTGGTGGTGTTGTTAGTACTTTACTGTAAGCGGAATCCTGGAGTGGGTTGTCTGGTTGGTTTGCATATGCAGACTTGGTGGGCCCTGGATGCCCCAGCCCTGCCTGTATGTAAGCCATGAATTGCCAGCATCTACCCCGCAATTCCGGGAATATATCCCGAGGGGAAGATGCGCTTTTTGATGTCTTCTCACAACTTTGACGATGGATGGAAGTTGTATAATGAAGTACAGTCAGTATACCAACACAGCTACGAGCAGCTGTCTGGATCAATGTGTGGCTTTGCAGCGAGCGCCACATCTAAACCCAATGCACTGGCTCCAAATCCCCACAAAAAATGCCTCCTTTCAGGAGCTTCCTTGGTAGTTCTGTCGATCTGGATCCCTTGGGATGCTGCCTGAGACCATCTATTGCAGCTAAAAGGACGAACTAAAGTGTTCATATTAACAACCAGATCCTTGGTTGCATCTAGAACAAAGAAAACTGCGTTAATGCCCATGGTGTGTGCAGATATAATGGGAAGCAACGGGAAGCGATCTGGCGGTAAATGCCCCTCCCTACCTATGAAGAAGACATACATCTAACTGTGTCAAGCTTGCCACACATGCCGAAAACGCCGCGTCAAATGCGACCTCACCGAGCCCGTCTGCCAGCGATGCACCAAAGCGAAGATACAATGTGACGGGTACGTGGAAAAGGGGGGACTGAAGTTCGTGGACGAGAAGGAGAAAGCCGAGAAGCGGGTTCAGATCAAGAGGGAGGCATATTTGCAAGCTATACATGCAGAGGATGAGAAAGTCAAGGCACAAAAGGAAATAAAAGAAACCCAAAGTTCGAAGACGCACAGCGCAGAGCAGTCTCCGAAGCCCACCTATGCCGTTGTGGCATCTCCAAAGTCGAAATCGAGGGGCAACAATACACAATCAACCTTTGGGAGAGAACTTTCTTTGGTGGGGTTTCAGGACAATGTCCATATGTCCTTCCTTATATCCAAGTTCTTGGTGGGAGCTAGAATGTTCACGCCGTGGATGTTGACAGGCTGCAAGTGGACTGAGAACTGCACGACGACCCAAACGATGAAAGCTCTTAGTGGTCTATACTTCGGTCGAATAAATCGTCGCAAGAAGAGTCTGGATTACGGGTTTCAGTGTTACAGCAAAGCACTCCGCTTGCTCAGTACAGATCTTGTATCAAAGAAAGCTTGGGAATTGCCTTCCTTAACCAATGCGCTCTCTTTGACTGTTTTTGAGGTATGCTATATGATACGTGCGCGTGTAAAATACTGACATCGCTAAAGACGATGGCATCACCAACCGGAATGGGCTTTCTTCAACATGAAGGCGGTGTGGCGAGACTCGTTCAGAGCTCCAACCCGGAACGGTTCCAGTCCATACCTGAGCTAGCTGTATTTGACACAGCCAGATTAGCAATCGTGTTCGGTTGTGCAGACCTACGAATCAGATGTTTCCTGGAGGAACCCAGGTGGAAGACAATCCCATGGCTGAAGCATCCAGAAACCAAAGATCTAATATCGCTCATTTACGACAGATTCTGCGATTTCCCCGGAATACTGGCAGACCTGGAAGCTTTCCGAACTGGCCAGTTGCGAGACCCTGTTGAGGTCACCGCATTGTATCAGGCAGTCTGTGACCAGCTCCGCAGACTCTACGAGTGGCGAGCACAATGGGAATTTGAAAACGCACAGTGTTGCTCGACTAAGTCCTCACAAGATCCTGAATCACCTTTCCCACATGCGTTTCACTTTAAAAACCTCCTACAAGCCGCTGGACTAGCACACTATAACACTGTGCTCCTTGTCCTTCTCCGAGCAGGTCGAATGCTCAAAGGACCCGACTTCTCCTTCACCACTTCCTCAGACTCCATTCCCGTCACCCGAACAAACCCAAACCTTCTACTCCCCCAAGATCCCAAAACACTACACGGAGTAGCAAGCGAGATCTTGCGGTCGGTCGAGTACAGTATATCGGAACCGCATGTGAGTGGTGGATGTTTCCGGCTTTTGTTCTCTTTGAGAGCCGCGCTTGAGGTGTACAGGCCAGGCTGCCCGGAGAGAGATTATCTGATGAAGACATTTTCGGATATTGCGGACAAGGGAGGCTTCGAGATGAGTCGAGGCTTAACATCTGCTGGGATTTGTGGGAGGATGATTGAGGATGAGCATCTCATTATCTGAAAGCTGTTTTATGGTCATAGACCAGATATCATTCAGTGTTGCGTCACCCAAAAGAACAGACCTACAAGGCTATCTAGAACCAGTGGTTTCCTGGGTTGCGGACAAAAATGAACACTGGATAGATCGAAATGGAGACCCGGCTGAACCGTGAGCGGGGTATGTACAATCAGCAAACTTTGGCATGCTAGACCTGAGACTTGAGCGGGTGAGCAGACGTTGTATCCTCAATGCTACCCGCGAAAAGCCCTACTTCCATTTGGGACAATGTACAGTACATCTTCTTCCAAAGGTGTATCACTCCTGCCTACCGCCTCCCATTCATCATCCGGAACGCACTTGGAGCCCTTTCTGGAGTGACGTTGGCGGTGGACGACTCGGGATAGACCCACGCTCAGAATCTCCTCGCTCTTCTAGGTGAGGGCATACTGGCCTAGTCGCGTGGTTGACTCTTGAGGAATGGGACCTGCAATCACCACAAGCCTTCCTACGGAATCCAATATCACAGAAGGCATGGGAAGTCATCCACTCTGGTTTTCCGCTTCTCGTATGTGTACATTTATCAGTATGATGTTTCCTAAGAGAACGCGATACTGGGACATCTGAAAGGTGAAGGAAGCCAAGTCAAGAGTTGAAGGCTCGCCAGGCATAGATATAGAACAATGTATATTCCCACTCTACACATCTGTATGTATCTTTTATCTGCTACGACTCCTGATCACCCCCTCGATCTCTGTTTGCCGGACCGTTCCTGCGTCTGCCTGTTTGTGTGGTGTTGACCGAAGTTTTGTTCATTCCTGCTTCCTATTTTCTTTTATTCTTTTGCTCCTAGAAGCACCCGTCCTCCACTCCTCTCATTGAAGTTCCACACATATCAATATGCCAGTGCCTCCAAGGTGCCACCGAGATAGGTAGTCGGGTCTGTACTTTATAGACTGGACAGGATTGAAGTGAAGCTAGCTTCCTCACTCATGGGCAAATCGGTGCAAACACACAAGACGAAAGATAAACGAGCGACGAGTGTTCTCGATTGTCGTCTTCGGGGAAGCACACAACTGGTAGTGGCGCTTGATAGACTCTGGCATGTGTAGCTGTGATTTATGGAGAGGAGACTTGACCCACTGAGCTCTTCTGCTGTGCTTTGTTTTGATTCATTTCTCCAGCATTCGCGTGCAAGTTACGGCGTGGCAGCCGTCAGTGAGTCCGCAATTGCTTTGTTTTGTTTTATACAGATGCCGTGTTCCAGAAAGCAGTATTGCCAGCTATGAGGTAAGTACGTCACTATGGATGGTACAGTGTAGCCGGTATGGCGCTGTTGATGGGTTTGGGGCTTTCGTAGACGGGGATGTTGTTCGTAAGACCAGATTCACTCCTCAGAGCAGAGAGTCATGCTTTGGTACTGTGCTTGCTTGTCTGATGGATACGGTATGATATAGGAAGAAGTACAAAAGGACTACACAGCGACGGGAGTCAATTCCACGAACTGGAATTGGAACTGGCATGATTTTGACATGGTGGAGCACAGTCGACGACGACACTTCAAGCCGCTGGGTAACAAGCGGGAGCCTCTCAATTGCAGAGGCTGCTCGAACACCTAGTGGAACAGGTACAGAGGCGATGACCACCGTACCGCAAACAGCCCATTGACATCAAGATCTTCATCAGTATCTACGACATCTCCAGAGCCGACAATCACAACAAAGCTCCCCAGCCCTGACCGCTTCCTCGCCTAAACAACACACTGACCTGATCACCCTCCGGCCTCACATCAAGTCTCAGAACACCCGACACAAAGGCAGGAAACGCAACGGTGAGCGATGAGACATGTTTCCTCCCTTCCGTGTCCCTGCGATCCCCATCGCTCTTGGTCCTTCTATCCTTAGTCCTCGCTCCTCTCCTCGCCGGGCTAAAACCAAACTCAACCCATCCCAACCCACCCAACCGGAACCCTCACCGACCACGCCCACGTCCAAAGATCAACCGATTTAAGGCAGCGCAGCCGGCTCAGCTTCGCCCAGAGAGGTCTGAGCGAGGCGGTCGAGATTTTGCGTCCCGGTTGCGTTTGCTGAGCCTTGAGGTGCGTTGGAAATAGCCCGGTCTGGACATTAATGGTTGGCTATCAGATCTGCGCGCTGCAGGGCTGTACTGTACTGTAAGCTGAAAATATCTTTCCAGCAGGACAGAGCTGGACTGGGACTGGGCGGTGGACCCGGGGAGAAATAGATCAATCCGGAGGGCGTGCAGAGATGATCTTCGGGCGTTCAAGGTGCAGGGTGTTTTCTTGATTGGGGATGAAGAGTGTGCCTTGGACAAAGCAGGCAGGCTGTATGAGGGCGGACTTAGCAGGATGGGAAAGGCCAAGGCTATAGATGTCATGGTTTGGATGTGGATCTGGATGGTGCGTTTACTGTACGTGTCAATGATTTACTGACTGAATGTACCGGTACTCGGTACTAGGGGAACGTAAGGCTACGATACGGTTTGAACCTTCCATGTTTTCACCGACTACATGGGAAGAGCTACGATCGACAGCACCTGTGTGTTGTACTTTGATACCATCTCCACTACTACGCCTTGTCATTGCCTGTCTCCTGTCACAGGACAAGCACCGACATGTGGAGAAATGCACGATGCGTTCCCACTCCGTCCCCATGCCACAGATCACCAACTAACAAAGCATAATCAAACGACCAGCATCAAGGTTCAAAGTCCATCAATCAAAGTTCGCGCAAATAGAAATCAACGAGGCGAGAAACAACAAAGCCGAGCCGGGGTTGGACTTTCCCCCCTTTTGCCATACATACCCTGCAGGTGAAGACGTAGAGAGGTGGGAATAGAATATGGGCTTCTCCATCTTTCCCGTGCTGTTGGTTATCCTGGACAGTGGATAGGTGAGTGGAGATGCTTCAGTACAGCAAAGTCCAAGCACAGGAGGAGAGGTTTGGAGTGGAGAAGGAGGAGAAAAGTTGCGGTTAAGTATAGCCGAACAGATCAACCGAGAGCGACCAATGAAAACAGCAAACCATCAATCCAAAACGAGCTCAATAATCACCAGGAAAAATGCGCTTCTACTGTGAAGATCCTTAGAATCCGATGAAATTGAATTTTTCATTTTGAACTTGCTTTTGCTCCTTGGTCTTTGGTCTTTGGCTTTTCGCAGGCTGGTTGGCTGGCTCTCAGACGTCGAATCGATACTCTTCGGAGAATATATAAAACGCTAAACCAAACGAGAGGGGAGTAAAAGAGGGTCTGCCAACTCCGAGTCCCTGAAGAGGAAGGGGATTATCGGGTGTTTGATGAAGAGGCGTTTATGCGCTGTGCGTTTGACTTCTGGATTGGGAGTTGGTAATGCAGCGGTCGTTGGGTTGGGGATATTGAATGTTTGGACTTGGCTTGGCGTGTGATGAAAAGTGGATGAGATGCAATTTGAGGCGAGGGGTTGGGTTAGTTTAGAAAGAAGTGTATTTAGAGGTATTTGGAGTCTTTCGTGCAAGAGAAAAGGGTTAGGTCAGGTCTGAGGTTGTTGAAGTGAGGAGGGAGGAAGATGGTTCATCACGAGTCTTGGCAGCGAGATGTTTAGTGTTTCTACTATCTTAGAAGAAACAAAGTTAATGCTGATTGATCACCAAGATAGCAAGGGGGTTCGAAATGTCTTGATAGGAAACAATGGGCGTCTTTGCCCGCATTTCCAGCGAAGTGGTACCGATACGAGACCGTCCGCATGTCAATCAGTCAGTGAGGAATGTTTCTAGGCCCACGTATTCACACCTTGCCCTCGTTGTACAAGGATACGAGACGGTTTCATACACCCCTGAAGTATACGATAATAGTTGTTTCCTGACAGGAAAGATGCCATGATGAGGAGAAGGAGAAAGTAAGGGCTTGGATGATATCACGGGATGTTCACGTGACGTCAACTAAAAATATTGATTGGCAGGTTAGAGACAGCGAATGCATAAAGAACCAAGGATGAGAATGCAAGAGAGGCGCAAATACGAAGTCTGAGATGTGGAGAATAGGGTAGCGCCATGTACATGGTAATGAAGAGCAAATAACACAATAGCGAAACGTGCCTACCAGAGTGACATCTCCCTCACCTCATCCACTGACGTAGGAGTGCGGACCCCTTCCCAATCCTCAAGATCAAGCGAAAGAAAGAAAGCCAAAGTCCAAGCCAGCAACGGCAGACATGAAGCTATCGATCGAACCTTACCCAGCTGAAAACAAAAACGACATCCACATCTCAACATCAATAAATGCCACATCCACCAATCCCTCAAGCCACAGAGGGCCGGCCCCTAACAAAGCACACTCGGAAGCAGCAAACAAAAGTGCAATATCAATCCTGATTTAGCCCAGCCTGGCCCAGCACCTCAAGTCTGGAGACGAGCGATCATGATCATGTACTCGGTACTTGGGACCAATGGGGTGGGAATGGCTTGCGGGCTGGCTTGCCTGCCATTGCAGGGTCGTATTGGTATCGGCAGGGGTTGCTGGGTGGTTGGTCGAACCTCACGGCACTTCAATTTTTTTGATCGAAGGACGGGGAAAACCCAGGATGCATATCAAGACAAGTGAATCAATCCTTCTTGCTGGAATGGAGAAAAGGGAGACTGCGAGAAAGGGATAGATTTTTTTCTTCAATTGAATCACTTCAATAGTCCATTGGTCTGTCTCTTATCTTGTCCTTGAAAAGACGAAAGGAGAGAAGAGAGGTGTAGTCGAGCCTGCAGTCGCTAATCGTTGGAGGCTCGTCGTTTGTGAGTTCTGATACATGCCACGCAGTTACCACCCCGTTAGCTCTCACATATAACGAAAACAGAGCTACTCGTTTCCAAGGAGTGGACGTGGCGTTTGAAAGGGAAGGAAAATAATGTTCGATATCGTGTCCGTTAGGATGTGGATGTAAAACAAAAACTTAATCGTCTGTTCCAACGAGGTGGAAACGTGGTTAGGACACCGGAGAATACTTTGGATGGTACGATGAATCAATTGACGGCGGAGCTTTGGTGTATTCGTAACGAGGGAGACGGATTGGTACAGAGAGTAGTTGGTATACGAGAAAATCCCGCCTGGCATGTCTCTCTTCTCCTCTCCGCGATAGAATCATGCCACGTATGTAGTCAAGCTTTCCCTCTCCCATCTTGTAGATTTCGGGGCCCTCACTCCACCTCAGTTCTGTTCTGTTCACCGCTGTAAGCCATCCGTATATGTCTATGTGGCAATGCGCAGGAACGAAATATAAGACAGCGTGAATTTCTTGGCACAGGCCAACTGTTCATTGCTTGTGAAGTGAGGCAGCCCAGCTTACTTGACTGACGAACGGTCCACGGGTTCTTGCTCGAGAGACATCTAGTCTGTAGGCACGCAACTATACAGACAGACATATGTAGTTATCCGGTTCGCTTCTCGCTTGACGAGACATGGTCGAGAAGGGTGGAGGCAAGGGATTTGGTAAGTTATGCTTGCACCATGTGTTGATCATGTTTCTCTGGCAGATGAAGTTTTGTTTGAGATGACATGCAGGAAGAGAGGGAGGGAGAGGGGGGGGGGGAATTCAGAGACCCCCATACTGAGGTTCACCGGCTCGTTCCTGGGGCTCGGCTAGATGTGTGCAGATCAAGGGATGGTTGGGATGTGAGATGATGGTTCAGATCATTCTCGGCAATCGAACGAAAGTGACATAGCTCAGTGGACCAAGTAGCGAACGAACGAGCAAACAGAAAATCAAAAAAGCAAGACGAGCTCGTGGATGGGAATGAAAAAAAAGAAACAGTATGAAACAGATGCGATGATATCTCCGAAAAAAAAGATGCCACTGTCCCTGGCTTGATTGAAGCGAGTGGCAATGCAATGGGGAATTTCCTCTGTGGATTGAAACGCCCCCAAACACGAAACGAACGCACAACGAGAGGACGAAACCGAAGAAAGAAGCAAAAAAGTGAACTCGGAATGTGCCGAAATGCTAGTGGACGGCTGTCGGCCGTAGGTATCAGTTCCTGCAGGTAGCCTTCCTGCTGAAGCAACCAGGAGCGCATGATACGGAGATTGCCTTATTGGCTTTTGTCGAGGAGTGGACCTGAGAATACTTTCTTGATGACAGCCCTTTGGACAAGCAAGATATTTCTAGGAATGATGAAAGAGAGAAGTCTCAAGCGCACAAAGGGATGCGGCGACGATTAAGTGTCAGACATTTAGGCCAGTTGGCAACGGGCTGATGTCTCTCCTGTCGGTGTTGTTGTGTCCTGTACCTGAGTTAGTGCGTAGCGTAGCGTAGGTGCTGTGCGGAAACGGCGACAGCCGCCTGGAATTCAAAGGGTACAGTAGCATTGTGGATCTCAGACAGACGATCATAACTTTATCTACTATCCTCGTGACCATGTAGCCATGCCCGCCCGCCTCACTTTAACCCAACCTTATCTGACCTTGCCTAGCAGCAGAAAATTGCAGATCTACAATACTAGGATAGACGTGTGTACTCGACGCTTGATGCATTCGCGGACGAACGATGCCATGGTCGGCGAAAGAAGTAAGGGACCTTGCATAGTATGACGGAGGTCCGTAGGACGATGGTGTTCCCTCCGTACAAGATACAAGCCGCCCGTGCCGTTGTACTGTATCGACCGTACTGTACTCCGGTCCGCACTCAAAACGGCATGGGGATGTTCCAGGGGACTGCTGTTCCTGTACACAATCCCGAGCGCCTTGTGTTCGGAATTCGTGATCTGAGTCTGACTCTGATGTGAAGCTCCCGTGAAAATCATAACGGCCTCTTCCCTGGCTATAAGATAAACCGGATACCGATAAACCGACAGACAACCTCAATCAAACTCAAGATTCCAGGGATCCTTTTCGGGCTTCATCAACCCTGCCTGCCGATCCGTTCCTCCCCAAGACCGCTCGACCCATCCAAATTCCATTTTGCAAGCTTGCAAGCCACACATACCTGACAGATTTCGTTTCGATTCTAGGGACATGATTGGCGTCCAGTGCAGTTCGCTTCCTAATAAGGTTTTCTTCGCTGGCTCGACTTGCCTGGCATTGTGAATTGGCAGCTGATGAGAATATCGTATCGTGATGGCCCGAGGCGTTCGGAGGCGTGGATCCTTCCTCTCTCTGTACTTCTCATGTCTGTGCTCCATCGAGGGGGGTACCTCCGCACGAGGAGAGACAAGGAGAAAAGGTAAATCAAGTCGCAAGGTTTACCTAAACTAGCCACGGCTTCGAAGTCAGAACATGAAAATGGCTGATGAGCAAAATATAAGTAAAAAAAGCAAAGAAAAGACCCCCTCTCGCACCCCCGTACCTACCTGACTAGCTAGATGATGCCTACCTGCCACAGTATGGATGAGGTGGCGAACGTTTGGAGGGGGATAACCGCCTAGCACCAGCTACTCCGGACCGTACCCATAGCTTCCCCTGGGTAGCTAGCTGGTAGCTAAAGTAGTACGGAATATACTTTTTCCCTGAGAGCTAGAGAGCCGAAAAAGCAAATAAAAACAATTCCAATCGTCATCCTCTTCCCAGCCAATGGAATCCACGCGCGCAAGGGAGCCCGTTCGGATGAGTCCCCTGCCCAAACTCGCTCCCCAATTTCTACAGTAAGGGTCGAACTTTAAAAATAATAGGAAACAGTGAAAATGGACAAAGTTTCCGTGCCTGCATGAGTAGTATGGTACTGTGCTGTACGGTTGATCTTCGTGATCTGCGAAGGTACTGTTGGTGGCTTGCCTTGTCTTGCCTTGCCTTGCCGTGTCCTGAACTAGCTTGTACTGTAAGAGTAGCTAGTTGTCTCCCCGTACCTCTCTCGAGGTGATGGTGAAAGGCTTGAATCCTGCAGCTGTGCAGTAGGTTTGGTTAGATTATGCATACCGTATTATGTCTTTTTCAGCTGACAGGTGCTAGGACTTGGGGGCTGCCTTTTAGGGGGGGTGCTTGCTCGCTTCTGTGGCCAATCAAATCTCTGGGCAGGATCGAGTAGCGTGTGTGATACTTGGTAAGTAGCGGGATGGGGTTGGGATAGGGGTGACCAAACGTGCGGGCTCAGCCACAACCACGCATAACCTGATTTTAGGTTCGAATTTATCGATTCGTTCTTTCTTAGGTTGCGGTGCAATTGGTGAGCCGTTGAGTTTTGGTGTTGGCGGGAGGCGAGATGTACCTATGTACCGTACAGTACTGTACAGTGCTGTAATCCGTCGAGACAAAATATAGGTACGTACTTGCAGACACGAGAGCGGGTGACGTCGTTGTGCGTTGAGCTGGAGATATCGTGGTGCGAGGTGTCTATTTATGAGAATTTGTACATATGGCTTTCTCAGATGGAGATGCAATGAAGCAGAAAAGATGGATGATAGGAGAAGAGACGAGTGGCGATTTCCGTTGTTCTTGTTGTTCTCAGCTGATATGCAGTTGCCCTCTGTTCCTGTAGAGGTGCACGAAAGAACGCACATACGAGAAAGATGAGAAGATGCGAGACGAGGAAGGAGGGTTGCACAATACCAATCACTCAATTCAAAGGAGGCAGAATGGCAGGGAAATAGGGGATTGCCATTCAACAATTGATTAGGAAAGCACTGCAGGTGGACAAATACCGTACTGTATCGGGACAAGCAACGGCCGCGTCGTTTATCGGCAACGGCTCGATTACGCGCTTCTCCGGGCCCTTTGCTTTTACCCTCTCTCTATGTGTGGTTGAACGAGTGAGTGAGTGAGGTGAGGTATTTTACGAACAAAAACTCCGTGTGGCGTTGCGTTTTGGTCCCTTATTTCTCAGACGTGCATGGGGTGTGGTGGTACGGCAGACACTGGCTGATCTTGACGATGAAGCCCTACTGTTGGTGAATAGGTTGAGTAGAGGAGAGGAAAAGCACAGGACGCAACAGCGGTGAAGGTACAGTGATGAAAATCCGGCACGAAACGATTGATTGATTGAAGATCACGACAGTAGAGAGCTTAGGGAATTTTTCTTTCTTTCCTTTTTTCTTCTTGTTGTTCTCGAATTGAAAAGTTAGCTTCCTTCTGTTATAGTGGGTCTTCTCTTTCGTGCAGCACACACTCTACCTACCCTACAATAATGTACAGATTGTGCAGCTTCGATACTACGCTGCAATTCAATTCAATTCAATACAATACTACCTAACCCAAAACAAGAAAACATCAAATAATCACGATATGCAACATAAAGGAGAAGATCTCCATACCAAACACCTTCCTACTTTCAGGTCTTCAAAATTTGGCCCTCGGGCTCCTCTCCCGAACTCCCTTGTCATGGTCGATACTAGTGGCTGTCGAGACAGGAGAGGACATCTGAGATCCTTACCCCTGTAATATGCATCCTTGTCCCTGTCCTTGTCAGCTGTGTTGGATTCTCGACCTGACACACCCGCCCGCCGACCACATCCAGGTGTCGATCTTTTATTTCTTGAGCAGGGAGGGGGAAGGGAGGGGTGGGGGAGAGGAAGAAAGTGTAAATGGTGATTGGCTGGGGGAGGGGACGGGGTGCGGATGGTGGTGCGGCTTCAGCCTTCTCTTAGGTTGGATTGATGTCGATGATCTGATAACGAGGAGGTTTGTTTAGAGTACTTTCGTACAGTACAGTAGGAGAGGGTGAAGATCTTATCCTTTCTTTATCCCCTCTTTCCTCTCCCTGTTCAATACTGAAATGAAAATCTATTGCCCATTTGTTCATTCTGATTTGGGAAGAATAACCAATATTGATCATCTAGCTGGGTCTGGCTGATATTGCAGTCGTCTTCTTTGGGTAATAGATAGATCAGTAGGTCGATCAATAGATGGTTAATTAGGCGGTAAAGGTCGTCGGTCAGTCGGTCGGGTTGGGTCGGCTGGGCTAGGGGTAGGGTTAAGCGAATGAATCTATTGGAGATGGAGATGGAGATGCACGGCTAGGGCTTGGTTTTTACTTTTTCTTTCGACAAGATCACTGATGGGAAAAGGAGGAAAGAGGAGTGCAGATGGATTTTCTCTGGTAAGTCCTTTCTGTGGATGAGTTTTCAAGTGGAAATGTTAATTCGGTACCGACCGCGATCCCGAAGTCAAGAAAGTTCGGTCGGCAGGGTAGGGGAGGGAAAGTGGTACAGTACAGTACAGGTTGGTCAGGCCGTTTGAGGTTCGTTTGGTTCAACTGTATCGGAATGTTTTAGCTCGGGGGTTACTTGTGACTTGACTCGTATTGCGCAAGCAAGCTGACATTCCCTGAGAACGATGTGGCAGGGCTGATTGTGATTCCCCCACAGCGAAGCCGTTTACAAATTGCCTGCTTGTAACAGGACTCGTTTATATGGTGGTTGTTTTCTAGGAACACGATTCGACGGATAGTTCCGACGATGAGGTAGGTAAATGCTGTGAGGGAATGGGTCAGAGGATCATATGTGTAAATGACCTGAGATGAGATGAGATGAGATGAGGTAAAATGAAGATGCGATGAGAGTGCGATAGGTTGGTCGAGCATGGACCCTCTCCTCCCCGACCGCAGATTGCTGGAATTAAATCGGGTACGGTGCATGCGGAAGTGGGTGCAAATATTGAATTAGATCACTGAACAATATCAGATTGGATCAGATCAAGTCATCTGCGGTGGCTTCCTGGATCTGGTAGATCGCTGCCATCTACACGTTGCAGGTCGAATTGGGTTTGTCGATGGGAGCCGATCATCCTTGTCGTTCTCAAAGATCAGATCAGATCAGATCCAAGATTCACCGCTGCTACTGTAGAGTAGGAATGCCAGGAACGCCCAGTCTTGTCTGTCTCTCAGCGAGTGCCGAGAACGATCTGCTCAGTGTGCCGGTGGGTGTGACAGCAACGCTGTCCTGGTTCATAGGGATTCGGAGGACAGGAATGGTTGGTTCCCCATGCGCATGCCTGCATCATCACAGAGATGACCTGTATCGCATCGCGCATCGTATCGTATCGCCGCTGCAGTCAGTCAGTGAGTGACGTTGGACGTGACATGGTCGCCGGATAGGATTTCCGAGAACATGGATGAGCGGTGATGGGCCGTAGCTGCATACGCTGGGCTGGACACTGGCTCTCTCGTTTGGTGTGTTTACTTTTATTCTGTCTGGAGTGGAGCGGAGTGTAAGTTGTACAGCGAGAAGCAGCTGCAGAACAGCCACCTCAAGAACACGAACCGTAGCTCCTCCGTACAATTAATGAATCACCGTAACATTAAATTGGCTGTTATGATTGACGATTTGCATTGCATGCATGCATGCAGCAGGCTGCAGCTGGCCTGCAGGCCCTATGCATGTCAATCGTCAGTGGAGGCCGGAAAGGGACTGGCGAGTGTTCGAATCGGGACCGCTGGTAATTGCCAGGCAAAATTAAGGCTATGCGCAGGTGTCCATCGCGCGGCAGAGTTTCGCCACGGCGGGCTTGAAGGGCTGCGGGATTGGGCATGGCTTGGAATGAGGCTGGCTTGAGATGCTTGAGATGCTTGCTTGAGATGCTTGAGATGGGTGGAGCGTGGGGACTAGGGTAGGTGGCTTCAAATTAATTGGGACAGTAGGTAGGTATGTAGGTAGGTATGTAGGTAGGTAGGTATGTAGGTAGGTAGGTATGTAGGTAGGTAGGTAGGCAGGTAGGTAGGTAGGTAGTTGGAGGGGACCAGGGTAAGTGAGTTCAAATAATTGGTACAGTAGATAGGTAGGTAGGTAGAGGGAGGGGATAGCTGGATAGCTGGATGGATGGATGGATGGATGGATGAGTGGTGAACTGTTTGCAGGCACTCACTGGCAGGCATGTACTTTGCAGAAGCAGCCCGGACTATCTTTAGCTCTTTGGGCTTGCGCGCGATGCCCTTTCGGGGGTGCTGGCTGGGGCGGTGCACAGGGGTACCCACGCTAAAACTCCCGAAAAGCTACCTGGAGCTAGGGGGCGAGCCACGTCGAGCTAGGCCTGTCATGCCCTGTCATTTGCACCTACCTGGCTACCTGGCTCCCTGGCTACCTGGAGCTGCTGGAGCTTCCCCCCTCTATCCCTCTCTCCACTCTGCCCCCCTCTATCCCCCTCTCACTTCACACACCACCACCACCACCACCACCCCCCCCGGCTTGCTGCATGCACTGCACGCGCATAACCCTGGGAAAAATATTCCAATGGGGTTCGGGACGTCCTGTTTTTTTCTTCTTCTCTTTAACGTCCGGGCGAGCGAGAGCGAGGAAATGCTCACGCTCACGCACGTTCTTGCCCCTTTGCCTGCCACCCAGCCAGCCTGCCTGCCTGTCATGGGTTGGCCTGTTGCTTTGACTCGGGTCTGTTCTCGTCCTGGTCTTGTCTGGTCCTGTCGGCCTGGGTCTGCGCTGGTTTGGTAAAGGAGGCTTCGTGGCGGATTTCTCGCGATGTCATCGTTCTCGCTGTGTGGGTGAGTCGAAGTAAAAGTCCCGGATATCAAGCGTATTGTATTGTATTATATTGGATTGGATTGGATGGCCCTTCTGCAGCTGCTAGCACCACCTATCTATCTACTAGGCAGTTCCTAGTCCGGGCCCTGTCTACTGTACAGTACACTACAGTCCTGCTTGCGGTCAAGATACGTCTCGTACCGTACCGGACGGTACACGCCGTTGTGTACCAGACTGTACCAGACCAGCTACTGTACCTCTCCTCTCCTCCATCCCTCATCCCTCATCCCTCATCCCTCCCCATACCTACCTGTCCCCTACCACCAAACCGACTGTGATCACCAGCAGATCGCAGGTGTGGCTTTCATCCCCCACCACACCACACCACACCACACCACTACCGGTCCTCCTCATCCTCTTCCGAGCACCTCCACATCACACTACTCCTGCCGCCAAACATCCGCCTTCACCATTCCTCGTGCCTAGCCGCAGGTCGCCGAGGTCAGGGAGACTACTGGACAGGACTGGACAGGATAGGACTGGACTCGACGACTGGGCAGGATTGCACGGATTGGAACACCAGGCCAGCCGGGACAGGAGAGGAAAGGACTGACTAACTAGACAGATCAGAATCAGATCCGAGGGAAAGATACCACTGGATACTGGAAGCTGACCGCACAGTACAGTACGGTAGAAAGGGAGCTCGAAGAACTCGACGACTCGATTCGATACTTTGGTCGCGCCTACCGGGACCTCGCAACTTGACAGACCATAGAGCCCGCCCGATACTTGCACAGACAGACAGACAGACAGACAGACAGACAGTCTCCACTCGATTCCACATCCAGGGCACGCAGATCTGGTCTAACCCGCGCATATCCTACTTCCTTTTACCTCCCAGGGTCTGACTCGGAATAGACCTACGCCCACCTCACGACGCTCCTCCTACTCTTCACTCACACCGACTTCTCTTCAGCAGACGCATACGCAGACGCAGCTTTGCAGAAAGGCATACCTACCGCATGCCCTTACCATACCATACCATACCATCCCATCGCATCCCATACCTGTCCCGGGAACACATCCACATTTTCAAGCCATCTCTCAGCCATACCATTTCTTTGGACCGCCGCCAGCATCACCTACTCGTAACTCCAGCTTGCGCCTTCGAGAATACGAACGACTTTGATATTTTCTTTTTGCTGGAGAAAGTCGAACTCCATCCCATCCATGTCCGCGATCTACTATAATCCTAATTCGTAATCGGCTCATTCGCTCGTTTCCCAGCGCGCATGTACTATAATATTGTCCGAAATCTCATCACCTCAAACTCATACTCACACTCAGCGCCTTTTTATTCTCCTGTCTGTCACCGCACTTCCAGTCTGCAGCCCGACTTCTACCATTAAAGGCCCGCTCCTCCCCACTCCCGGGTCTCTAATCTACATTCTTGCTTTCCGCTCAGCTCATCCAAGGCCGAGGCACATTCGACGAAGAGGCTGCATAGCATCTCGCCCGATCAGGATACATTCATTCCCCTCTCCCCGCTTTACCCAGATCCTTCTCCTCTTCCTCCAGAGAGACCAGCCACTCAAGCCCGATCAGCTTGTGCTCAGCTCCCCCGGATTCTTGTGCTTGGGAATAGTTTTACCGAAGTGCACAACGCCCTCCTCCACAAGTCGCAGCATATTCCCGCGCGCGAGCGACATTAGACGAAAGGAAGAAGAAGGCAGCGAGCGGTACGGATCGGTCAGTAAGAGGCTCGAGAACTGACTCTCGGCACCGGGAACGCACTTCACTTGGCCAGCTGTCTTCACTCGTTCTCGGGGTGCAAGAGGTGGCACTTTGCGTCTTTGTTCAGCCAGCAAGAGACCAAGAGGCTGCCAGTCAACGACTATCATTCATTATTCATTATTCCTTCGCTTGGAGGGGGCGTGGCCAAATTGAGCATCGCAGCCATCAGCCGCCTACCTCCCTTGCCTACCTGGTCGACCTTGTCTACCTAGGTACCCAGCACGAGATCTAAGTGGCGGCCCCATTGGCTTGGCACCAGCTTGCTCTGTCTCTGACCTTTCCTAACTTATCCGATACGGCAACTGCTAGGTCCTATCTGCTGCAGGCGCGACTTGTATTGCCTATTATTTGCGGGTACTCCTTGTCCATCCTCTTACTTGGACTACTTCGACTATTCCGAATACCTCGAATACTTCCGACTACCTCCCAACTTCCTCGACGTTGCTGACGCTGTCCGTCTGTCTGTCTATCTGTTTGCACTACTGCATCGCACCACCGTATTGCACAACTACTTACTGGCTGCCTCTGCCACTACTGAAAAGTTGCAGTTGAGCTGCTCCACTTACCTACCTACCGACCTTACCTAGGTGCCTAGGTACATACCTATCTACTTACCTTGCCTACCGCCCACCCTTGCCCTGCTTGTACAGTAAGTCCCGCCCTATTCCAGCTTTCATTCTGTCTTATCCTGTCCTGTCCTATCCTTTCCCAATCCAGTCCCAGCGCCATTTCCATCACATCCCCCCCCAAAAAAACCTCTCCCACGATCCCCTCTCTCCTTACCCTTTCCATCTCCCCCCTTGCCTGGCACTTGAGAGTCATCTGTGCGCATCTGTCTTGGTCTTGGAACCTTGCGCTCCACCTAAGTTCCCTCCCTCGCCTTGGCGCCGCTCGAGCAGAGAGCAAGGGCCCCGGTCATCACTTGCCCATGAAGCTTGCGCACATCTTCTAGCTGGCTGGCTAGCTGTCTGTTCGTTCGCCTACACTTGCTTGCAACGCACGCACGCAACTTGCACTTACACTTACACTTGCATTTCCCCTCCTGCTCCTACCCTTCAACCCTCTGCGAACTTCACTCAGTCACCCGGCACTACCAAGCATGACCACCACTACCCGTCGTCCATCCTTCATGATCCATGACGGCATGAACTGAATTCTGACTCTCCCATGCGAACAGGTTCATTTCACCACGGGTAGCTGCATAACCTCCAGAGACCCCCCCGACCACTCCCGCCGTCGAACATCAACATCAACAACTTCAAGTCTTTGTCTCTTCATCAGTAGGTGATTCGGAACCCTCCCGGCAAGAATGCGTCCCAACCTCCGCCGGGGCCCCATCTTTCCAATAGCTTGCCCCAACTCCGGCTGACCCGTATTTAATTTAGGGCGAACACTTGCAAATACTTTATTCTTAGTTTCAGCTTCCCGAGACCGCGATTCAAACTAGAGAAACGGCCGCTTGGTGATTTGGTACAAGATTCGGATAGCAAGCGTCTCAACTAGAATTGCATCAACCAGCCGCTTCTTCCCAGACCTGATCTTTAACTCTCGGCTCTCCTCTTTAGTTTGACACCAGACGAAACTTTAACTCTCCTCCACGATCAGAGGAAGCAAAACTGTCTGTTCTCTGAACAGTTTCGGTACCAAGAGCAAATTCAACAGTGGATCGACATCGGCACGATCTGCTTGTTAGAGTTGTCATCTTGACAAGACCGTTTGGCCAATCTCCTCCGCATTCCATGGAACAGCACAACCAAGTCGCAACACTCCCATAATCACAAGGGACTTTTGTCTGATCTTTTGATTATCTCCTATCGCTGCTCGCGCTTGAGCTTTTACCATTACCACCGTCAAACTGGCATATTCAACGTACAAGCTGTTCGAAGTAAGTGCATGTTTTGGAGCCCTGGTGCGATTTTCTCAGACTGTTTCTAACACTTCACCACAGCCTGAGCACCCTTCATCTAATCGACCGATTATACTGGACGACTCTTACGCATCGCCCGAGACTGCGGCTTTCCACGAAGAAGGGTACGAGGGAGGCCTTGTGGCCAGGGCGGATTCTCCAAGGGATCTCCTTCCCATGTCTGCCTACGGGAAGCCGCAACCGCCACAGCTTCATGGTATGTGTATCTGGAGGCGGAGTCGTTGACGCGTCAGTGTGCTATGCGTTTTTACTTACCCTTCGGTAGGCTATGATCCTGGGCGAAGTTATCCCGAAAACTCCTTTTCATACGCGGCCACAAGTTATGGCTCCCAACCACCGGGTCCGGCAGCAACTACCGCACCAGTCTACCAGACGGCACCTCAGCTGACACCCATGGCATATCCTCCGAATCAGGTGCGCGCTCCTTATGACGACCAATCCGGACCTTACTTGAACGTGGGAACAACGGTACCAGAGATAACATCCTTCACGCCTCAAAGAGGAGCATCTGGCAGCAAGGTTTACGTGTACATCACATCTTTGTACGAGCTGATGACGGAAACCGCGCCAGTCTTCTCTAATGTTTGGACAACGCAAATGCGCTGCTTCCTTGCAGAAGGCTAGCCAGCAAGGAGCCGTCTGCTCATACACAGTGACCGCTGAAGTTCCACCATTCAGTGTTACCGGATGGCACTCGACAACAGTACCTCTGTGCATGTTCATGGAGAGTGGCGATGGAGATGCTATTGAGAAGGTGGATGCTGGACAATTTACGTTCATTGATGGGCAGAACGAGAATAGCACCCAAGAGAATTCCAGGAAAAGGAAACTGTCAACAGATTCAGCAGACATGCGGAGTCCCATGAAGCGAACGTCCAGCCAACACTTGCGGCCGAAGGATGAGTACAGTACATATGCGTACCCCCAAAGTGAGGGAACATCAACATTCTCGCCATATCTTCAACCCAGCAATAATTACAACAACCTTGTACCACAATACAACCGCTCCGCAGGAAGCTACCAGGGCCAACAAGCCAGGAATCTCGGGTACTACTCGACATCCGCCACAGCATCTCCACCCACGATCAAGGCACAATCGCCCCAACCAGGCAGCTGGGGATCGTATCAAAATCCTTCGATGGCCCGTAGTCCAGGAGTGCAATCAAATCTGGGACCACAGCGGCCGGGTCTGGTATCGCTACCACCAACAGCATCGACGGCAAATCCACCTTTGATTCGGACCTCGACTCTGCAACAAAACACGCCCAGCCCAGCAACTACGCCACACGGAGGACATCCCGGTCACTTCAATGCATATGCTTTGTACCCCCACAAAGCAAAGCTGGAGATTACAGGGGATCTGGAAGAGATGGCCGCGCACTGGTCAGAGGAGGAGTGGGAGTCGAGAAGACGGCTTGTACATTTCCGGCGCTCACAGTCTGGGAGTACTATTACGACCACCTTCCAAGCTGTTTCGCCGGACGATCGCCCCCCGCACAGTGTTTGTATCAGTTGCATTTACTGGGAGGAGAAACAAGAATGTTTTGTCACCAGCGTGGATACGATCTATCTGCTCGAACAACTGGTCGCAGCTCGATTTACGGTGGAAGAAAAGAACCGGATACGAAGGAACTTGGAGGGTTTTCGCCCACTGACCGTATCCAAGGGAAAGCCTGACAGTGAAGAGTTTTTCAAGGTCATCATGGCATTCCCGGCACCGAAACCGAGGAACATTGAAAAAGACGTTAAAGTCTTCCATTGGAAAGATCTGGCCACCGCACTGAAGAAGATCATTGGTAAATACGTAAGTATCGCGAGTGAGAAATTACCATGATCAAATGCTGACGTTGGATCAGTCTGCGAGCCCATCCTCGACACTGCCGCCAGGACCGACACTTCTCACACCTGTCAGTTCGTCAGGGTATGTAACCGAAGGATCGAATGCGGGTATCTCAACCTACGCAAATGACCATCATGGAGGGGTCTCGCCCCGATCGATATCTGGCTCGACCAATTCAACCTATACCACCAACATCCCCGCTCGAGTCCTCTCGCCTCACGATCAGAAGTCTATGGCACTTCAAGGTGGTCCTCCTGATCTTCGCATGCCTCAACACCAGCCCCACGAAGGACCGAGCCACTGGCAGGGAGGGCAGCAACACATGCAAACGCCACACCAGTATCAGTCTTTGAGCAATCCCAGCAATCGAGGCGCATGGGACATGTATGGCGAAACTGGTCCTGCGACTGCCGGCGGCACTTCTGCTCAGTACTATCCAAACCATCGCAGTCCAGCGGAGTCGGCGGCTACAGGGGGCGACAACAGGATTACTAGGACACTATCAGCGCAACAACAGAGCCAGAGTCAGCAGATGCCGCGTACGTGAGTTGCGTAGGCTCTGTGATTGGCGAGAGCGGATGTTGAGGGTGTCCTCGACAAATCAGATGATCCGTGGTTTAGCGCGTCTGGATCCCGGTCCGATCTCGTATTCCCTCACATGCGCAGGCCTTCTGCACAACCTCTTGCAACCTTGTCGATGCTTGCAAGTCGACTCATCATTAGATTTGTGATATTGATATCACGATGATACGTCCTAGCCCTCTCATTCGACCGTTGCCTCGACACCCTCCTCGTCCATCGAGTCATTATCTTCCTATTCTACGGAGCTCTCTACGGAGCTCCCTACACCGATTTGAGTCAAGCTATTATCGTTCTGTTCCCCATTACTTGTTTTTCTCCAGCATCAAATACCTTGTTTATCTCGCGGCAGTCAGCAGACATTAGATATCCCTTTTGCAACATGCATTTTGTTTCTGGTGGTGGGGTTTAGGTTAGGTCAAAGGGTCAGGAGGGGTGGCATTCTTAGGCCCTAGGTCTTCGGTCCCGGGTCTGGCGGTCAGGAGTCTTCGGTGGCGTTCAATTTTCTCTGAGCGGGCTGCATTTACCAAAGGACTGTAGCATACCTGAAATATGGGTTTCCCTGGGTTCTGATTTTTGTTTTTGGCTCTTAGCCTTGTTTCTTGTTATGTTCTATTGATCTATCAACATCATCGCAATTTTCCTTGTCCTTTCGTTTTGTTTTGCAGCTATTATCTTATTTACCAGTACCAGATATCCCCCCATGTTTTTTTTTTCAATTCCAGCTTTTGAGTTGCATTGCATTTGGCTGGGTGTTTTGTTTTTTAAGTCAGAGAGATTAATCATCCATACATATATGGAAATGTAACCATTATAAAAGTCTGCTCTGTACGTCATTTGTTCTGATTGGATTTGCTTGCTTGTTTGGTCATGCTCACTCAATTGCGCTTGGGCTCTTGTAGAGGGAAGGTGTTCATCCGGTCTTTCCGTATCCACGATGAAGACATGGGCCAGAGTAGACCAAGTATTTTCATTGTGCTTCTTTGGGTGGGTTGCAATTGCTATAGTGTGGAGGGGATGTCATTCTCATGGTGTTATGCCATTGGTCAACAAGCATTGTGCTTAGTCTATTCCCGATTTCTTAACAATATACACGCAATGGAAGTCAATAGAAGGGAGGGTGTGTTGGAGATGGTGTCGTGGCGACAACGACGTTCTTGGTTTTTGGGTGGGTTTCGGCCGGGAAAGGATGCTTCCGAGGAGAGGATGGGAGGAGGGGGGAACTAGAATACTAGGAATCGGGAAGCGACAAACAGGGTCAAGGTTGTCAGCGGACATCAACGATTGATTACCGGGTCTGATGCGTGCAATGATTGTTGAAGTGGCTGGTGCGGTAATGGAAATGGCATGGATGGCGCAGGTTGGGGTTCGTGGATACACGTTTGGGACGCATTAGATACCACGGGACTTGTCTATCTTCTTACTATTATCTAATGTCTAATTTTTAGTATCAAAAATTCAGCCCTCTCAGGCTTCACTCAGCATATCCATCCATACTAGCTGTACTTGAATTTGTAGTCGGACCTAAATTTTTGCTTTCCTCGATCTCACAAAAAGAAAAGAAAACCGCCCCATGTACTTGCTGTACAAGAGGATCTTCCAAATCAAGAATCCTTGCTTTCATCGAGATATCAGCGCAAAATCATATATCATATCGTATCATCCCTCCATCCCTCCTCCATGCACCATCGAATCAGATCAATTATATCAAATCCCACTCCACCTCAATGCAAGCCAATTCAATAATGCTGGTCGTCGATCACCCTTCTCCGGAGGGCGGTCTCCCAATCATGGCGTCATGATCTACAGTGCCTCCGTTCGGATGGGAGGGAGGGATGCGGGCGCTGTGCGGCTTTTTTTTTTTGCCAGCAGGGGAGGGGAGAGGAGGGGAAGGGAAGAGAAGGGAAGCGGAGATGTCTCCGTACCGTGTTTAGTTTTTAGTTTTTTTTCGCGGATTTGTGTTTTTGGACCCCATGTTTTTGGGGGGGGGGGGGGGGGGGTTGGTTGAGATTTGGATATGAGGATAGGACTGGGGTTGGGTTAGTTTAGTTATTAAGCTTAAGTTAGCGGCCCGGCGGGGATAGAGGATGTGATCGTTGGTTGGGATGGATGGATGGATGGATAAACCTTGAGGCTTTCGAGGGTTAAGAGGACGGGATATGGATGTGGATGGAGATCGGTTAGGAGATGGATGGGATGGGATGGGATGGGATTCAAGGGTTGACCTGGACGTTTTTTGTGGAGGTCCTGAATAGGTGGGATGGAACTTACGCTGGGTACGGTAAGTGTCAGCACGCCTATTTTGACTCTGGCTTTGTCTTGCTGGGGAGCCTACCTAGCATGCATGGCCTAGGCTTTAGGCCTCTTGATGTCTCGTAATGTCTTGCCTACTCATCCGAGTATCTATCGATGTCTCGTCTCGTCTCACTCCACTTTTTACTATTCGCAATATTATGTTTATCATGTCTCGCTCATCTGCAATAATAATAGTTGGGGGGGGGGGGGGTAAGAAACTTCTGATCTCTCGTATTATCCGTTTTTAATATTCAATATTCTTCTGTCGAATTTATTGTTTCTATCCCTTCTTCAATTATCTTTACGCGGGACTGAAAAGGTAGGTATTAGGAAAGTTGCAGATCGGAGAATGGTGAAAAAGCTCTCGCTGTCAGAAAGGGACGCGCGGCGACAGTTTGTGACAGCTAATACACTACTTACACTAAATTATTGTTTGAATGGGGATAAGGGGAGGGAGCTAGATAGGTAAGGCCATTGAGGATCTACGGTAAAGAGATTTATTGGCAATTAGTGAGTGAGGGTTGACGTTTTGGGGAATGTTGATCCGTATGATGAAAGGGAGTGGGTAACTGGATGGATTTCAGGGGTCCAGATATATCAGCTCTGACAGGTCTCTCAACTCTGATGCAATCCCTCTCTCTGGATTCTTAATGGAATATCAGGATCTACGCTGGCCGTACGGTATGATGTCTTTGGCTTGACTTCAAGCTCGCCGTTCAGTTCCCTGGTTTTTCACCTACCACTGTCTTTTGTTGAGCCGCATGTCAATACGCTGTATACGAGCCTATTTCTGCAAGTCAGTGTTAGCGGAGGGTAGGGTTCAACCGTCGAATGACCGGAACGACTTGCTACGGTATTCGCGGAAACGTTCTTCCTCCTCGCCTTGTTTCTGTCACCGACCATTCTTCTTATGTCCTGCACTGCGAGTTAGCCGTTGACTTGAGCCGCATATTGATCTCATAAGGTGTAGTTCCCCCCAAGTTGAGAAGGTTTACATTTCTCAGCTCAATGGCGAGGGAGCTGCTTCACGTTTTTGGGGAGGTAGAGAATCCGACCAATTCTTGACTCGACGGTATGGTTATTCACAAGAGAAAACATGTATTCCGTTCCCTTTCTTTTCTTGGCACGTACTATACTATGTATATATATTTCCTAATTTACACACCACCCCTCTCTCTCCTCCCTTCAATGCATCCCTTCGCTCTCCTCGCAATAAGATAACTGGTATTCGCTGCTCCTGCCGCTGCCCCAGCTCCAGTTGCAGCTCCACAACCAGTACCAAACCCTCTTCCAAATCCACAAGGGCAAATCACAAATCCCATTGCAGCTCTCGTGTCTTTCTTGATTGACGGACGGTATATTCAGTGCTAGAAATCTCGCTGCTGCTGTGTCGGCTATCATGTGGGATCTGGGGAATGCAATTGATACTCGTGAAGGGAGAGTGTGGTGCGATTATTACGCCGGGGATTAGTCTACTAGATGTGATTGAAACTGAAGCACTGATCCCATTGGCGGTGTTGAATATGTTTAGGTATTTGCCGAATGTGGTTACGGAGCCTGGTGTTAGGCGGTATGCTTTTTATTGAGGGAGAAGGGTGAGAGGACTAGGCGTTTGGGGGAGGATTTACTGTTTATAGGTGATGGGCATGAGGGGAGGGATTTGTATAACATTATATAGCACGCTCTGTGTTTTTAGTAGATGCCAAACTTATGATAAATGGAGAAAGAAGATAATACAGCACAAGAAATTTTTGCTATGATTTTGCCATTTAGGTTTGACGCTTGTCTGTCTTCCCTTCGATCGTCCAGACGTGAGATTACGCAAAGTACTTGAAGACTTTAGAAGATTTAGTTATTGCATTGTGTTGGAGGAGGAACTAAGAAGCTGGAATATGGGGTCATGAAGTGAAGGTTCGCTTGGGGCGGGATTTTTTGGGTAATCAATGTCAACAAGCGGTGTGATTAAGCGAGACTGTGGGGGTGTTGCGTTTACAGACATGCTCACTCCTTGCCGCAATTTTGGGATGACAATGGAGAGGTGGAGTGGAAATGGAGGCACAGATGGAACTTGATAGTGGCGCAAGGTAGAAAAGAATAGGAGAACAGATCATAGAATCGAATTAAGATAGGATTAAGTAAGGCAAGAAAATACGGTTTTAATTCACCGGTGTTGACTAACAGTCATTCGACCTGAGATCGAATGCTGAGCTAGGGATACATAAATAACCATGCTCTCATTGCTCCGCAGTTCGCTGCCGTCAAACTTGTAGCTGCTACCATTCATGGACTCTGTCAAGGATTGAAAACCTAGTTCGCGTGATGCGGAAAGAAAGCGGACAAAACAGTATCAGTAATGAGCTCCAGATTTTTGATGTGAAGTGAATGTGTTTGACAGGGTACCGTGTAAGTAACGGAGCGGATGTTCGGTAGATTGGATGGTGTGGTATTAGGGTCCATAGCGTAGCAAAATAATTGGAAGGTATCAATGTGTAGACTTCAAAACATGTGGTAATTAATCAATCATAAGTGACCACAACCTGCACAACCTTAAACGCCCTCGTCAAAACTCTCTTCGCGAACAAATAATCCAACTCCTCAAACGACCTATGCGCCGTTTCCAGCACCCTAAAATAAAGCCAGACAACAGACATGAACGCCGTACCACCGAATATAAACCCAATCTTACCTCCCAGCGCTGCGGCGTCCGGATTGATCAAGAGCGGAATGACGATGTGCATCAGAATACCGAATAGATTCTGCGTAACGATACTGAGATCCACTGTTCGAGATCGGAGACGGGGACTGGCGACTTCAGCGAAAAGCGCGTAGCCTACGGGACCGATTGTAAGGAGATAAATGAACGCGAAGCGGATGATGCATGCGACTTGGCCGTAGACGGGACCTAGGTTCCTGGCTCGGACTGGAATAACATCGAGGATGCCAATGAGCAAGAGTAGAACGACAAGAATACTTGTCCCAACCAAGGCAGTAGCTCTACGACCCGCCTGATTGAGCAAGAACCAGGAGCAAACAACTCCTACGAGACCCAGGATCGACACACCAACAGACATGGAGAATGACGTTGAAGCAGACAGTCCAGCTACTTGAAAGAAGTAACTGCTGTACCCAATGACAAATACCGCACTGACGGGTTGCGTAACTGAGAAGATGCCAATGGCGATTTCTGTTCGGCGCAGATCCGAGCCACGAAAGCAGTCGAGGTATGTGGTTGCATCTACCCTCTGCTCTTCGAATGTAATGGTGCTTTGCATTTCTGCGAGGGTTTTGGCCGGGTTGTCGTATCCGAGGCGGGCGAGGGTACTGGATGCTGTGTTTGGATTTCTTGTTCGCAAGAGGTACCATGGGGACTCTGGACACATGGGAAGGAGGACAAGGAGGATGACTGGAAAGACGAGTTGGAGGGTGAAGGGGATCCTGTATGCCCATGCCGTGTCTAGCGTCCCAGTTCCTTTTAGGATAAGATTTGCCATCAACTGGCCGATACCGATGAAGAGTTGTACTGCTGAGGTTGTGAGGCCTCGAAGTTCGACGGCGCAGATCTCGGCGGCGTAGGAGGAGGGAATGGTGAGGAAGCTTCCGAGTGAGAGACCGTTGATAAGCTACTCATACTGTCAATCGAGATTTTGTGGAGCACTTGATGTTTGTAGTATCTGACCTTGCCCACAAGCAATGTCCCAGGCTGCCCAGCGAATACCTGTACGAAAACTGCCCCGATGCTGACCAAGCAGCCAATTCCCAACGCGAATCTCTTCCCGATCTTATCCGCCAAATACCAGATGCAAAAGCCCCAAAGCAGCCTCCGATAGATGTTGCAGTATTGAATGCAATTTACCAACTGACACTCACAATGTTCTAACCTTCAAAATTGCATCCAAAGTCTTTCTAGAAGAAGGAGACTGCGATCACACCGTTCAAGAGCTGCAGAATGATGTCAGACTCTGCCTAAGAGATAGTCAATTCATACTTACCAGCGTATCCATTCCCAGTTGATACCGGCCAGACCAATGAAGGAGGACCAGAGAATTGCTGATCTGTACTGCGATGCCATTTGCCATGCCGTTTCGGGCTTCTCCTCGTCAGGCACTTCACTGATTGTTGCTGCTTCCACCTCCACCACATGCTTCACTGTCTCATCCACTGACTTGGATGAATCGCCTGCCATGATTTCTGTCTACGACTTGATGTTGTTGAAGAAAGCATTTTAAGTTGCAAATGAGGTCCCCTTTGTATCTAGCAAAGCCAGGATTTGTCGACTTCATGGCGCATGAGCATGACGGCAAATTTTCGTGACAAAGTAAGGCTGAGTTCTGATCCATGGACATGCTGGGGGGCGTGGTTTGACTGCATGAATATTATTGGTCTTGACTAGAACCGCAAGGTTGACATGATGGAAATATAATAGGGGTCCACAGAGTACAGGGATTGATAATGCACGAGAAGGGAAGGGTGCCTCATCGATGTTCTAGCAAAAGTCAATAAAGTCGACCGGAAACTTTGTTTGAGAGCGGAACAACCTGCAGCCGTAGCGATGCATTCCAACTCCATGGCAAGAAAGAGCCTCATCAAGGATATATCGACGGTAGTCCCATGCAGACTCGTCCTATGTTGATGGACAGAAAAGTTGGCTCCATCCCCGAGGTTTGTGCCGCCTCCGCCAGCACTTGTCCTTGGTACTGAAATGGCATCATTGCAAGAAGTCTCCGTAGAGTGTCTTCATCTTTGTCTGTCATCCTGTACATATGTTCGACGAGTGTGTATATTGCGCCGAAATCGCGGCCCAGCAATGGCATGAACAAACCCGCCCAACTTATCATGTCAATGTAAATGTCTTTTCCAAACCCACATGCAAAGTCATTCCTCAAAATTCCAGAAAGTATTCCAAACGTCTTGAGAACCCTTTCAATCACGTTAATAGAAGGATTTTGATTGGCAATTGTGTATAGTTGCGCGAAGTAATCGTTGATACTCAGCCCACCAGTAGGCGAAGGGAAGCCAAACAACGAAGCTGAGTAAGGCTGCGCAATTCCATTCATCAACAGATCCAGCACGACTGGGTTCTCGTCGAACTCTTCAAGCGTTTCGCAAGGTATGAGATCGAGTGGATTCATGATATTGTTGCCCGAGTCTCGCATCTTCTGAAAGAGACCTGGCATATTCCTCGCCAAGGTACGTTGTCGAATAAGCCAGATACTGTTCGTAAGAGGCGACTCGATGTATAAGGGCTCCCTTCCGCTTCCTCCAATGCTTTTCAGGGGACTTCCCAAAACCCTCCTAGGTCGAAGACCCCTTCCAAAGAGCTGCGGTGGAGCGAACATCGTGGAATCCGTTTGGCCTCGAAGTTGTGAGTTATTGGGATTCTTTGGAGAGACGTAGTACGATCTGAGACAAGAAACAAAATCACCTCGAAGCAATGGCGGGGCACAGACGTGCTAAGTAACAAAGGAGAATGGCTTCAAGAGAAGGAACGACCCGCACCACTCCATTTGGCTGTCATACGAACAGTTGGCAGCAAGAACGCATTGCGTGGGCTCGGTGTACAACATGACAGTTCACAATTCTGCGGCCATCCGGTGAAAATTCGACTCGCTGAGTACAAGAGGTCGTGAAGAAACATTTGCAACAAACAAAAAACCTATTTTCAAGCCTCAAAAATGTTGTATCCCTAAATTATGGAGGACAGAGCCCAACTAGAGGCTGATCGAGGATAATGCTTTGCTCAAATTGATACTTTTGCTGTTCCCTACGCATCACTTTGGTTGGAACACAGCATCCCGAACGACCAACTGGTCGGAATGAAACAACAGTAACAGAGCCACTCGAAGCTTCTGCCTTGTACACTGGTTAAGGAGCCTGTTTGTCATGTCTGTTTTGTGTAATGCTGCTGCGACCTCGCCACCAAGCAAACTCACATGTTGGAATGAAAGACATACAAGTCTATGTGGATTACAAACACCGCCCTTGAACACCTCTAAATAGAGTGATATATGATTTAACCGATGTCGGGTTGCATAGGACCATTGATGGAAGCTTGTAAATGTTTTGATAGATAAGGTTACAGGCAAGGAAAGGAGCCCAGATGGGCTTCTCGAGCTAACCTCGGTTGATGACCAAGCCTGCAACTTTCAACGACATCTGAAGATTTTGATGACCTGCTGGAATGGAATGGGTTTGAAGGCACTCAATCTATTAAAAGGCTCAATGAACGTCATCTGGTACTTAGCAGAGTAACGGAACATCAAGTAGTTCTTGATAACTGACGTTTGACTTTCGACGTCTAGGGCGGGATCGAGTGATTGAATGCAGACTAGTTCTGCTCATTGTGCTTTCTTCATAGGGAGCAATTTATCTGAAATTTGAAGACAATCGTGCGTAGTCTAATACCTTGCGTCTCCTTCACATTTCATGTGCAATCTGCTAAGAGGGTCGTATGCCTTCTATATTAATTTGTCCGCCAGCAAGACAGTGCATAGCAGAATTGAACTTGAGGATCACCTATTGTCCGAGGAGCGGTCATGAGCCGATTCTATCCTTTCCTTACCTGATTCTACCTCTGTGAACTTCCGAAATTATCTGTTTCTTGCAGCTTTGGTGGCGCCAAAGTTCCTGCCTAGCCGAATTGCTTACGATTTCATTCACATATGTCAAGCGGACGTGACATGCACAGCTCATCTCTTCCTCGCATCTTTCGCTTGAGAAGCGTCGATTTTGGCTGTATTGATTCATCGTACCAGGATCCACTGGCTCTACTTATGAAGTCATTGTCAATGGGTGCTGGATTGCTTGAATCCTTTTTCTGTATATGTTCGCTTTGACATAGACTGATGCTGGAGCTGCACTAGAGCTCCGCATACCTTACTACCGGAATGTGGTTTCAAACGTACCTCTTAGAATGGTTTCATTTTACCAGGAGATATAACTGCTTTGAAGAAACTGCTGCATGAAGGTCAGATGTTGTTAAAATGATGTGGCATGTGCTTTGTCTGTGGGCTCAGTGGGCGATTCACAGAATGGTGATATTGATTTTCCAAATTCTTGATGAAGACTAAAGTAAATTGCAAGACTTCATGAGATTTGCTATGTAGTTGTAGGATAGAGATCCCGATGTAAAATTTGATGGAGACTCTGATGGAAGTGATGATCTCTTTCTCCTTCTCCTGAGGCTCGGGTGGTATTGCTGTTATTCCCTGGCTTAATTTGGCGGCGGTCCTTCCTTTTTGATATTCTTAGGCATCTTAAAGACGCTTCACCTTAGCTCGCGCTCATCAAATTCGCTAAAGGTTTGATGCCTGATTTGGCCCAGGAACATGTAGACACCTTGCCGTCGCCCTTACAAATACTTCGTCCCCGGCTGCAATCTTGAGTCCTTCCCAAACCACACAACACCTCCAAACTTTCCTGGACACATTGTATGCCTCCAGATCTTCTTGATCAGCAATCCAATACATTACTTCATACAATACACACCATCTCTACAATCAATTGCTTGCAATCGCCACAATGTCTACGCCCAACCTCGCAACACCCACCGCTCCAGGTATCTCCCTTGGAGACCTGATCTCAACCGCTGCCTTCGAGCCAGAGGAGAACGTAAGTCCAGCCTTCTTTCCCTTCGATCTTTTTCATACGCATTCCAAGATGCGTTTCACTCCAGAGCCTCTTCGCCTATCTCTGCCACTCTGCAATGGAGATGGCACTACGATTCCAGCAATGTAGCAGATTGAGACACGATTATTCGTGCCTTTGATCTGTCTGAGCTGTGATTGTATGCTATCTGGCTTTCCCCCAAAGCAAATTCCACAATAACTGAGTTGGTTCCCGATCTCATCGGTTGTTCACTTTCACTCTCCCTCCCAGCCCTGTCCCGCTCCAAACAAACAAAACAAACAGTCGCCTATGCGACGCGAGCACCCATCCTTTTCATCATCCACAACACAACACCACACAGACCTCCCTGCAGTCTTCACCTCCAGCAATTCTTGTGCAATACTTTGCGTTAGCTCTCCATATTTGCGCTCGCCCTCTTGTATCATCAAGATCGTTGCAAGCTTTCTCAACTTGTTCCTAAGATCGTGGATCTGTTCAGCTCTGCTTCTATCCTATCGCACTCTCACATGGTCTCGATCTACTCTTTCGCTCTACTATCTGCAATCATGTATGATACACTGCTGACATGGCTTTCTCATTCAGATGGCTGACGAAACTGCCCCAACTGTCACCACGCCCCCCACTGCGACCCCAACCAAGGGAGCCAAGAAGCCAAGAAAGACTCCGGTCAAGAAGACCAAGGTTGTTGCCGAGGATGGTGAGAATGAAGAGGCTGTCGCTGGTGATGCTGAGACCGAAACTCCTACCAAGGCGAAGAAGCCCCACAAGACGCCAGTAAAGAAGGAGAATGTGAAGCCAAAGGAGGGCGAAGATGCCAATGCCGAGGAGCCTACCACCCCCAAGGTCAGTTCATCCCGAAAATCCTTACTTCTGACCTGTGCTAATGTATTGATAGGCCGCCGCACCAAAGAAGCGTGGACCAGCCAAGAAGAAATCTGATGCAACTCCCGTTACTCCAGCCACCCCAACTGGTGCCGAGAATGGCGATGTCGGTATGACCACCCCAGCTACCAACGGTGCTACAAAGTCTTCTGGAAAGAAGCGCGGACAAGCCAAGGCTGCAGTCGGCGAAACCCCAACCAAGAAATCCAAGGCTGCTGCTGGTGACACCCCTGCCAAGCGTGCCGGTGGTACCAAGTTCCCTGAGTGCTGGGCTGAATTCTGTGCGGAGGATAAACTCATCGTCAACATGCGCCGCGAGGGTAAGAAGTGGGAGGAGATCGAGCCTGCTTGGACTGCTCTTACCGGTTCCGTTCCTGGCAAGGATTCTCTTCGCAAGCGTTTCGCTAAGTTGGAGGCTGTTGCTCAGGACTTCAATGATGATGATGTAAGTTCATTCTTCCTCCTGTTCTATCATGCTCTTTGAAGCTTGACTAATCCTCTACCATTTCGGTATGCTGACTTTTTTCCTAGCTCCCCAAGCTCGTCGCCGCCAAGAAGGCCATTGATGCCGACTTCATCGCCATCAAGGACCAAATGCAAGTTAATCAAGCCGCTGCATTGAAGAAGATGAAGGATGACCAAGCCAACGCTCTCAAGAAGCAAGAGGCTGAAAAGTGGGCTAAGATCTCAAAGCACATCAAGACTGCAGGCGGTAGCGAGTACAAGGCATTCCTGATCGAGAAGAAATGGAAGGCTTTAGAGAAGAGCGGTAAGTACAGACCTTGAATTCCGATCTGCGAACCTTACTGACAGATTCCTAGGCGAAATCGATGCTAATGGCAACCTCCCAGGAGTTGCTGATGCTGAGGAGGAAGCTGTCGATGAGGATATGGAGAATCTCACTGTCGCCGACGAGTCTGCTGCTACCAACGGTAATGGACACGTCGAGGACGAAGTTGAGGCTGATGCTATGGAGGAATAGATGGACAGCACTTTGGCTCGTAGATACTTTGTTGATTCCCTCGGTCTCTCCTGTATCACACGCCTTGGTCGACTCTTTAATTCTGGTTCATATGTTTCCAGAGGATATGGAGGGTTCATCTTTCTTTTCTTGCTGATGTTTCGACATTGTCTTTTGTTGCTTGCACTCGCTCTTTCGTGCTAGATCTGGATCTTGCTCCTTTTCTTGCTGCTTGATACGAGTTTGCTCGCAAGTTGCTTGATGATCAGGGTTGCTTTGCAAAATAGGGTCGTTTTCTGCGCAGTCATGTCTGCTTTGCACCGCCGGGAAGATGTTAGGGATGAGAGCGGTTGCACCTGCAGACAAGCACTATATGCATTTGTACTTGTGCTGAGGCACTCACACAAAATGCGCTTTCTAAAAGTCAACTCTAGATCTTGATTTTGTGACTACGTGACATCTCGTGATGGTAATTTCGATAAGTCCTTCTTGCCCTACCACGAACTAATGTAGCTAGGCTATCAGCGTGATGAAACTTCAGCGTCTCTCCAGTTCTGAGCACACTTTCAGAATATATTTCTCGATTGACGAGAACAAGTTAATAGGTACATCATCCTTCAAAGCCTTGGCACAATGGGAGATTTGAAATTGGGACAGACGGAAGACGGAAGAGACCATCGGAACCCCCAAAGAAGTATTATCCTTCCCCTACCGGAACGTACATATTGCCCTTCACTTCGTGGGGCCACCTGCGCTTTTTCAGCACCTTCGCTAGCATATGAGAAACTGAAACCAGTTGCCTTTCGTCCCTTGTGCCAGATCGGCTTTCATTGGGATGGCGACTAATCATTCCCTAGGAGAGTGAACTCAAACTTTTTACTCAAATAATTATTCTAACTGATTATTTATGTATAGCATTTTATGATTTGGAGGCGCAATGGCGGAGAGGGAAAGTATGGGTGGCAAAACTTTCGCGAGTCGACTATCCCGCGTACATGAATAGCAGTCAATGGGACTCGCAAATGCTCATGGGGGCCATACGTTGCTGCACATTCCTTTTCATATTTTCATTTCCCTGCTATCTATCGTTACTCCTCGGTGCTTCTTGCATCTTGTGGGGTATTCCCTCTCCTCTGAACAGCAGATCTCCTCCTTTCAAATGCACCTATCCCCGGCCCCGGCCTCGGCTTTCCCTCTTCAGACTCTTCTCCAACCGAGCTATCTCACGATCTTTGTCTACAATCACTTTCTTATACCTCTCAACTCTATCGATTACTCGTCGGTAATCCTCCTTGAGATTGAAGAAGCCTATCTTCTGCACCAGAGCGAGGTTATCCAGAGGTGCGTCAAGAGCATGTTTCGTGCCGAGCTCAACCCTGTTACGTGTCTGTTAGTTTATTATTAAGGATTATAGGTTCCAGCAATTTACTTGCTAAACATCGTCTTCAGATCCGTCTTCTTCTCCTCCGGTCCAGCATGGCCAGTGACTTCAATGTTCTAGAGTGATGTCCCCAACAGCACCTCAATAGGCGCAAATATGCCTTTCTTGAAGTCAAGGCATTGTAAGTCAATCAAGTCTACAGCTGCACCCTCATCCGCATTTCCTGATTTGTTTGCAGTGGATTGAGGATCATGGGTGGATGAAGATCGTGAGGGAGGTTTGAGGCTAGACCTTTCAAGGCTATCTTCAGACTTATCCTTCATCGCCGCTTCCGGCCAGTCTTTCTCACGTCTGGGTGATTGGGAAACGAAGAGGGAAAGTTCGGGAGAAGATATTTCTGGCGTGAAGCGGGTTTGAGGCTCAGGTGTACTCTGATGACGGAGATAGGGATGTGGATGTCGTGCAGCAGGAGAGTAACTGGTGGGTACCACAGGACCTGCTTTGGGAGGGCGGGGAGCCGTTTGACCTGGGTGCGAGTATCTTTCGTCTCCATCAGCCTTCGAATGGGCACCCAAAGAGTTTTCTTGCCCTGGGCGACGTCGAGAAAAAGACGGGTCTGGTCTGTTCAAAGGAGAATTGTGGCGGAAACGGTTCTGTAGTGGGCGCCACTCTTGTACTGGACGAGTTGGGCGCCGAGTTGGTCTTTGAGTACGACGAAAAGGACGAGAGGAATACGGGGAATAAGGCACATAGGAGGATTGGCTTTTCTTGTCGTTCTGCTTTCGGCGCTTGGACGCCCGATTTGACTCCTGAACCGGGACCTCGTCGACTGACTGCTCATTCCAGATGAGTCTTTTGCGTCGTTCGGGCTGAACAGAGTGGTTTTCTGGTTCAGTCTCTTCATATACGCTTTCGACATCATCTACCTGCTCGTTTCGGACCTTTCTTCTCGGACGTGCTGACTGAGCGACGTAGTATCTTGGTCGGATCTTCAAATCCGCCCTCATCATTATCTGGCTGTTCATTTCGAACATTCTTCACAGAACCTGCTCGCTGAGGAGTATAGTATCTTATTGGAGGGTCTGCATGTCGATATCCATCGTCGGTTTCATCGTCCATCTCATCATCTTCCTCGTCCGCTCCGCGAGCACGATATCTCTCCCTCTCAGCAAGCAGAACCTGCATCCGAGCATTATGCTCCTTTTCTTTTTTCTTCTGGCAAGCTTCCCATTTTCTCCACTGACTATCCGGACTCAATGGAAGTACACTCATTGGATTAAATTGGCGTTCTGTTAATTGAACCTTAGTTGGCCCCTTGAAGTTCTTGGGGCGTGGAGACCAAACATATGGCTTGAGTTCTGGGTCTTCGTCTTCGGATTCCGTATCAATTTCGCGGCGGTCGATGTTGTAGAGTGTGGGTCCAGCTGGAACTGGGACCATAGTAGGTTGTCTGCCTCGGACCCGGATTCTGGAGTTGGCGCTTATGGGGTAGCGGCGGTCTGACATATTCTGCGGAGGGTTAGCTGGCATTTCGGTATTTCGGGTTTGAATATGGATATATACATATAATCTGAGATGTGGAGTGAGGAGTCTCCAAGGTTTTAGGAAGAACGATGGGTTTGTTGGAGGCCGCGGGAAATTCGTGGGTGGAAGCAAGGTAGGATACCGATTGAGATACGCTTGGGTACGAGGAAAATTGGAGTCCTTGTTGTACAGACTAAGTGTTTAAATAGATAAAAGAGAATGTACACTGATAAAGTAGTTTTAAGAAATAAATCTGTAGAAGAAAGAGGGGAGGATGGTGGAAGCTGGTAGGAAGTCGAGTCTTTATAGTAGCTTCGATTGCTGCTGCGCGCACTTGCTACTTTAGCGATCTCTGTGCCGTGAAGCGTATAAGTCATACAGGGTAATCAATGGCCATCTGAGTTGTTCAGTGGGCGGGACGTAGCATGCGGCATTTTACATTCACTTTGTTTACTCTTAAAAGATCGGTCGCTTAAGCGAGTCTTGGCAACTCAGATCAGCGGTTAGGATGGCTTCTGAGCATATTTGATAATTCCTAGTATATGTAGCAGCTTTTCTATAATCTGGTAAGGTCTAAAGCCCCATAGGTTATATACAATATTTGATCAATTGTGTTATAAGTCAATTCTGATAGATTAGCGGTCGCCTACTACCGTTTCATCCTGAGGAGCTATGCATTTAGATGAATTATGTGCACTATTACAAACGGCTAGGATGTTTCCGACTCTAGCGACTATAGATATATGAATACTACCGATTATTCGCGCATTTCCTCCCCGACTAAGTTTGCTGCGCTGGCGACCTAACAGCGAGTCGCTCACCAAGCCCTTTGTACGTCGAGTGACTGCACTTCACTTCAACAGATCAACTAGATAAACCTCGCAAGATCCCCTGGATCACTAATACTCATGATTCGTTATCTTAAAAATGAATTCGATTCTTCCGAGGCACTTTTCGCTTGATGCAAGGCTCCCGTTTTGTAAGTGAAAGAAGAGTATTTCGGCTAATTACCCTGTTCATGCAGCTACTTCACTCTCTACAGACGTCGTCGAGAGAGCCGAATGAATGTGTCGAAAAATTCATCCGATTAAATGACTAAATTGAAGGAAACCATTTTCAACTAAGTGACTCACTCAGACTTTGTCGTTACTGAAGCACTTGGCTGTGCAGCCCCTCAATTTTGTAAAGTTTTCGCTTTGGCGGACAGACACATGAAACCCGCTCAACTCCAGCTAGTCTTATTTGATATAAAATTCTATTTCTCAACTTAAAAACACTCAAGCTGTGGCTAAGCTGCTGTGGATGAAAATACTGACAAGCTACTACTTTCTCTACTTTAATCTTAATACTACCGGCATTTATTCTTAGCCTCTCCCACAGCCCCGGAATGGAATATGATGCCGCTATTTCTCGGCTTCTAGTGTGGAAGGAGAAGATTTGTTGTTAGTCATGGTATATATCGTAGGACAGGGCGGAAGCAAAGGTTACTGAATGAAATCACGGGGCGCTTTATTGTATAGGGAGAAAGGCAACCATGGATTCGCACCGAAGAATTTAAATTCCGCAACTAATTCTTTCCCTGAACAACTACTCGAGGCATTGCACCTATAAGTACATCTTTTGAACGGAGATTACATTGCGGTAATCAACCCTAGGCATGGAGTCTATACTGCATAGAATGATTAGGGCTCGAAATTCCTATAGATAAGGGTTTGTTCTCAACCTGTTACCTGGTCAATGTTTGATTGTATACGATCGTCACACGATATGTCATCATCACATGAGGTTGGAGTTCAAGATGAATTGATTATACAGCGAATTCAGGGTGAAGAAGACACAAGATGATGTGCCAATACTTTATTTGATTCGCAGTACTCCTAAACATGGTGGGGTATCTTTACAAGACTAGAAAACAAAATCCAAACCCCAAGCTTCTTCACACAGATGGCTCAAGGCCAGTTCTCCGAAGCTGTCTCTTCAGGCTCCGGTTCTGACGCTCCAAGTCCCTGCTGTACTGAATGACCTCCCTAAACCTGGTATGGTCAATCAAAGCTATGTCCTCAGGCTCTGTGCCCATCTCTCCAGCAACGCTAGGGAACGCAAACGTCAGCATACTGAAATCCAAGTCCTAATCATGGCTAGCTGTGGAGCACTTACGTCTCCAGCAATTCTTCCAGGTTGTACTCATCACTTGGTACCTTGCCAACCAATCGAACCGATCCTGTCTGCCGGTAATCCGGGTCGTTGTCTTCCCAGCCAGTCATTTGCTCTGCGTGAGCTTGGAGATCAGGATCCCACATCATGACCTCCGGTGGAGGTGGTCTGAAAAGCACGCCTGCTTCGGATCTGGACTCGAGGCTGCCCTATTCCACGCGGAGCGCCGTTCCGCGCTCGCACAGGATGTTGCGCTGGACTTTGTCGGCGACGGTGTTGATGTGGTGTGCCCCGTGCTTGATTAGAAGCAGGAGCAGGGCGGTTTCGGGGTGGAGGGGGAGAAGGAGTGGGGGGAGGAGGACCAGGAGATAGGGATGGGGATAAGGACTGAGGATCTTCTCCCATAACAAAGTCCTCGTCGTCGTCATCAGCCTGATCAGGTTGATTCTGACCAGGCTGACGACCACCCTCATCATCATCCTCATCTTCTGGTTGTTGGTCGTAGGTATTGTAAAGAGTTGGTCCACGCTTCTTTGGGTGGTACACCATGGCTACACGGCCTGGAATCTTGATTCCAAGGTGGGGTTGGCGTCCGTCTGACATGATCTGCGAGAGTTCAGACGTTAGCATCAGTTATCTGGAAGATGGTCATGATGAATGATTGATAGATAAGCGATGGGCATACGATTGACTTTTATTGGTGAGGCGTTTTGGTATGAGCGTGGATGATTTAGGGTGCGTTGTTGATAGGCGTGAGGTGCTCGGAGGTGGTTCTTGATGCTCAATTTGCTCCCAAAGATATAATGGAGATGGAGTTGATTCGAGATTGTCGAGTCGATAACGTAAATTGAGATGTTGTGTGGAGAATGTGTGTCAAATATGTGTGCTAAAGCTGTGTGATTGAAAAGAAGAAGCAAGATCTCATCTTGAAAAGTCCTGCTTAAGTACTGTCTTCAGAAAACGAAATTGATTAGATTCTCGCTAAGGCCTCTTGCGCCATTAACCCCTGTCTTCTTGCGAGCGCTTCAGTTTTTCTAAAGTTCCGCGCTGATTGGTGGGTATATAAGCCATTAACAGACCTGCACCCCTGTAAACAGTCTTTGACTAGGAACGAGGGGCAAGTTAGCTGACCATAGCTCGATTAGGAATAAGCGAGTTTTTCTTAGGGATTTTAGGCGCTTCAGAGGCTTGTTGGGCCAATGAGAAGGGTTTACTGACGGATGGCGCTGCCCAAGGGGTCCAATTGAAGGCAGGGAAGTGACAGATGACGGAAGGTGGGTCTCTGTTGAGTGTGCAAGATTAGATGCTTGATCGTGTTAGATGAACGACAGAGTATGCGAAGATAGGAGGCGTGCTCTTGTGGGGTCCATCAACGATAGAATATGTTCCTCGTTATACCTGACTTTGCGCTTAAATCTCGTGGTTTTCTCTAATTCCAAGTTCCAAGGTCATGATATTAGCCTTTCCGCCGCAATCCCCGGCATTTGGCCTTGATCACTCCCTAGAAGCTCGTCTATCGTTCATCGTTCACTTGGAGGTGCGCAGCAGAAGGATCCTCATTATTCTAAACAAGACAAAAGAATACCCCCACCCCCCGGAAGGGCGCCTAGGGAAGCGTCAATGTCGAAGGTTACAGAACTTCAGATAAAAATCACAACTGCGAGAAACTATAATAGATGAGTCAGACGCATGACAGAAGATGTAGAACAGGGCTATATAGATTAATAGCTTTGTGGAAACTTCCACATGAAGGCTTGAGGTGCAAATTGGCAATCGGCGGGCTTGCATTATGTCGCATCAAACACTGCAAGGCCGCCCTACTAATGCTTGTTTGACTCTGCTTTCAACTTACCATTTTGATTCAAGGCATGTTTGGCTTTGCTTGTAAGCTTTGTTTGGCAGCTACATCGACAAGCGTTGATTTGGATTTGTTTTAGTGCTGCAAAACAATAAGCAACTTTCCGTGCTTAAAAACCCCGAACCCGCCTCAAATTGGCATTTGTCTGACACAAAACCCAGTTCTGTCACAAATGAGGTAGAAATACCAACTAGCCAATCTTGCAGGAAGCTTTGTCTTGATTTCTTTTTCTTTACTTGTGTTTGTTTTGGACGGGAGCGTTGTTCGGTTTAACCGAGCCAAAACAAAAGGAGGCGGCAGTGCTTCCAGGGCGGCCCCACATATGTGGCTGTGCTCCACCCCCGCATTCCGGCTTGAGGCTTGCTGGAAATGGAGTTCGGTATCCCCGAAACATCTTTATAATGGAGGAAGGATGGGCCTCGGTGAGGAGGTTCAGACAATGCATGACTTGATGAAGCCCAACTTCTAGTTCTCGTTGTACATTTTCATGTTTCTGAATGTGGCTAGGAGGTTTAGATGCTTTGGCCTTGAGGTATTGGTTGAAGCTACTTGAAAGGGATATTTAAAGGCGCAGTATTGGTCTTGAAAGGCGAATATGTGTAGATGATGCCTTTGGGGGTCCTTAAATGAGGGCTGTAGAAGGTCAAGCTACTAACAAAGACAACTCTGATACCAATAAGTGGCCGTTGGGCTAAGCAATATCTGCCTTGCACAGCAATGTAAGCTGACTCTTTCAATCCCTCATCAGCTGAAATATGGATCAGAATAGGAGATAGCAGAAATAATTTCTTTTCAGAATCTGGTACCTTTCTTCCACAAGAGGAGCTATGGCCACAATTTTGCCACAATCAGCTGGACGTATCCACTTCAGCCTCACGGCTGCCTGTCCAAGCTCCCATGCCATCTACGGAGTATATGGCCCTTCTACTCGGCGTGAGTCAAAACCCCAGATACCGCAGGCAGAGAGAAGTCCGCGGATACCCTCATGAGATGGATACCTAATTTTGAGAGATATCTACCTCCGCATTTATCCATATTGGGCATTTTGAGTTTCAAAATCCAACATTTTTCAGCCCAACCCACTGTTCAGCCTCGTTGGCGTTGACAGGGATTAAGCGACCGATAGTCGTCGCCCAAGACGCTAGGCCAGCCTCACCCAATCCCGATAAGACAAGCAAGCACCTCGACCACTCTTCCGACTCTCTTCTGCAGCTGCGCTGCTGCATCGTGCATTTCACAACGCTTTTTCTCCAGATCTTGGCAGAAGACAGTCGTGTCACCGTCACCAAGATCCCAGCTGCCCGGATTTCTTTAAGAAGAGATCTATCTGCCCTTCTGCTTTTCACTCTGGAGTGCAGCTGATGCAATACGCAACTGGAGGTAAGCTGCCTGCCTGCCTGTTCACCTGCTGACTTGCCCCTCCGCCCATCACCGCCTGTCTGCCTTGTGATAGGAAGTCTCCGAAGTTACACCCTTCTCTGAACCACCTTTCACAGACAGTTGTCATCTGCTCCGGCAACGGAGTTTCGAGCCTCGATAGCAAACTTCAAGCTAACGTGAGTGCCTGTAGTGTTACAAAGTCAGTGAATACCCAGCTCCGCAAGCAATCACGGCCAAGGCAACAACAAGGCAACTCTAAAAACTAGGCAAGAGATTCTGCAACTCTCTGCAGCTCCTCGAACATCATATTGCCTCCTCCAAGATTCCACAAACACAGACAAACGGCATCATGGATACTCCAAGCACAAGTCAGAGCGAGCGGGTGGTAGAGAGAGAAGGCGGAGCTGCCGCTGGGGAAGGAAGCTCTAGCACACCAGTCGAGACGAAATCACTCAAATCCCCCGAGAAATCGAGTACGAAATGCAAGAAGTCTAAGAAGCACAAGGAACAAGACAAGGCTGGCAAGTCCAAGTCGAAGAAGAACAAGGAGAAGGAGGTGGTTGAGAGCGACTCTGATGATAGCTCGAGTGACTCGGACTCTGAGGAGAGCACGTCTGATTCGAGCGAGTCGGAAGAGGATTCAGAAACAGAGACTGAGAAGGAGAAGCGTAAGCGGAAGGCGAAGAAGAAGGCCAAGAAGGCCAAGGACAAACGCAAATCCAAGTCGAAGAGGAAGTCACGGAAAGAGGTAAATCTAGGCACTGGAGCTTGCAAGTTATATGCTAATCGTTTTCAAGGTATCTTCAGATTCAGAATCTGATTCAGACAGTGATAGCGAAGCCGAGACTGAAGTCGAAGATGAGGATGAGGACGATGAAGTTGATGCAAATGCGGATCTTCAACAACAACTTCTCCAAATGCAGCAAATGCAACAACTACAAGGTCTTGGTCAGGCTGGTCTCGGTGGTCGACTGAGAGCTGGTCGTCGAGGTGGTTTGGGAGGCAGTGCCGCTGCTCGAATTCAGGCTGCTAGAAATGCCAAGCAACTGGCTGCTCTGGGTCTCGATCCTACAGGCAAGAAACTCAAGAAAGACAAGAAGAAGAAGGGGAAAAGAGGTAGCAAGCTTGAGTTCAAGAGAGTGGATCAGTTGTGGGATTCTACCATTCACAACTACAAGCTCACGGACACCGCTGAGGACGAGGAGAGTTCTGAGTATGATCAGTACCTCTTCAATGTTCGGAGAACTTTTGACTGGGAGGGAAAGTACAAGGTGTGTCACTCTGCTTGATGGGTTCTCGGATGTGTTGTGTCCACAGCAAATTCGTCACTTCAATGCGAAGGATGTTTGCTAACTCTTGACTAGGCCACTGTCGTTGATATCAAGAGTAAGCTAATCAAGGAAGCTCTCACTGATGTCATGGACGGCGTCAAGGGCGTCAGTCTTGTAGAAGAAACCCCTTGTGTCGACCCCAACCTCCTATTCCTCTACCTCGAAGACCTCCGCAAGCTCGCCAAGGAACTCAAGAATAAGAAGATCACTGTCAAGAAGGGCAAGAAGAAGGCAATCAAGCGTAACAAGACCAAGCGAAAGCACCTCAAAGTTCTTCTCAAATACCTCGACAAGGATTATGCCGCAACCAAAAAATCTCTATACCCGATGCTGGAGTCGGGCTTGATTTCCTTTGAATACCTCTGGGCTTTGTACAAGCCAAACACACTCGCATACACCACTACCTACGGCTCTGTTGACGAACCTCGAGCTTTCAAGATCGAGCTTGCTGAGAAGGAAGCTAGTTTCATGAAGGGAGAGTGGTACAATATCGAAGGCAAATACTTGGAGTACGATGGGAAAACATGGGGCATGGGTAAGTCTATTTTCAAACACATTAACGATACCCACTGACAGCCACTAGGCACTATGGACTGCGATGTCCCAGCTTTCAAGGGAGCCAGAAAGATCACAAGTCTCAACTGCTATCCCTTGAAGTACCACAAGAACGAGGAGAAGTTACGAGCTGATCTAATCGAACGCGGCAAAAAATTTGTTTCTCTTCAAGGTGTCAACTACAAGAGTCATGAGGGAATGGCTTACGTCAAGAAGAAGAGACAGATCATCAAGGTCAACATCAACGGTCGAATCATGATTGACCCTGCGATTCATCGTCGAATCTTGCCTAATTATCAAGTCAGTACTGTGAAGCCAAAGGATCCAGATCTTCTTGATTCCGACTCTGATGACTCTGACTCCGATGGGTGCTCTGGCCATGAGTAAGTCCTCCATTGCTTTTAGTTCTGCTCATATGCTTACATCACTTTAGCAGCTCCGATGATGAGCATGGTCACACCTTCGAGGCTCGCCAAGAGAAGGAGGACGACGACGAACCCAAGATGAAGATGAAGGTTGTTCTGGATGAGAAGAATGAGCCACGTCTTATCGAGGTTCCAGTTGATGCCGACGGTCAAGAGCTTGCCGTTGAGAAGCTCGAGGAAGTCCCAAGCAAGATGGTTACCAAGAGCGGTGAGAATATAGTTGTTGAGGAGGACAAGAAGGCACTTCCCGTCTTTACTGACGAGGAGTATCTGATTGCTTCGCCTGTTGTTCTCGGCTTCGCTTTCGCTGAGAAGCTATGGCTTGAGTTCACGGTTTCTGGTGTCAAGGAGATTGTATGGAACGAGGGTGCTTACGATTCTCTTGTTCTCGAAGACAATACCAAGGCCATCGTCAAGGCTCTGGTCGAGTCCCACAAGTACCACCCAGCAGAGAGCATCGACGATGTCATTCAAGGCAAGGGCAAGGGTCTAGTAGCTGTTCTTCATGGACCTCCAGGCACCGGCAAGACGTTGACTGCTGAAGGTATCTCCGAGCTTCTGAAATGCCCACTGTACATGGTCTCTGCTGGTGAACTAGGCACGGACCCGCGAACACTTGAGGGCGAGCTACAAAAGATTCTTGACATTGCTCACGCTTGGGGTGCCGTTCTTCTCTTGGATGAAGCCGATGTCTTCCTTGAGAAGCGCACCATCCAGGACATCCACCGAAATGCTCTCGTCTCCATATTCCTCCGTCTCTTGGAGTACTTCCAGGGTATTCTGTTCTTGACCACTAATCGTGTTGAGACTTTCGACGACGCCTTCCAATCGAGAATTCACATCGCTCTTCGATATGGCGAGCTGAGTCCAAAGGCCAAGAAGAGCGTCTTCAAGATGTTCATTGAGCGTGTGAGAATTCTCGAGGGTGTCGATACGATGCCTTTCACTGAGGAGGATTACAACTCTCTTGCTAGGAACAACCTCAACGGTCGCCAGGTATGTTCCCCCATTCCCTTTCCGTGCAACTGAAGCTAACAATTCACAGATCAAGAACACTATCCGCACAGCCCAAGCTCTGGCAGTCAACAAGGGCGAGCCTCTAAGCATGGAGCACATCAAGCGTGTCCTCGACGTCTCGAACGCCTTCGACCGTGACTTGAAGGGCGGCACAGGTTTTGAGGATGCCATGCGTGGCTACTTCTAAACTCTAGCTTCCCATTTCCCCACAAATTTGCAACCGACTCGCCCGTCCATTACCAATTTGCTTCTCATTCTTACTTATTTTCAAATTCTCCTGATGCAAGCAGAATTTTCACGGCGCATGATTGATGGATATGACGGATATGACATTGCATGACAGTACAGCACATCTTACGGTATGGAACCGAATGAACGGACGAATGGATGGTTCTTCAGCGACCGACCGAGCGTGCATAAATTGATTTTATTGTTTATTTGCGAATTTTACTTTTTACTTTCTGCTCTCTTTTGCTTTGTCTGCTCTGCTTGGGATGGACGGCGTTGTAGTTTAAGTATGCTGCTGTTGGGAAGGACACCCTTTCTTTTGGACTGGGAGTGTGGTTGGGATCGGGGTTGGGGGTTGGGGTGCTCATATGGATGATGGGCGCGGGGTTCATGGAGTGCAAATACAATGAATTTCTCTTCTTTCTTGGACATTTTGACCTAATGGTTTTGGGCACGAGGTCGTTGTGAATAAATGGATCGATAGTATTGATAGTAGCAAGTGGAAATGTGTCATTGAGTAATTATTGCTTGGCGGCTGAAATTCACATACTCTTCTTTGAAAAAAGTCTTCAGGTACTGCATCGCGACCGTTGTCATTGTTTTTTTTTAAGTCCCGTGAGAGTTTGTGAGCTATTGAATGAATCGATAGGTGCGTAGTTAAATGACACTCCGTCTTATGCTTTTCAGCTTGCTTAGCCTATTTTTGTATTCAAGAAGGCAGAGCTGCCTCCTCCTTTATCCCTACGCTGACAGCTTCCGAGCACGGAGCATTTGGAAACTCTGATGTTGTATGTCCTTGCCGTTGAGTGAGATCATCTGGAAATAGATCATCGCTTCGTGCTTCTGTATCATCCTCGTTCTTCTCTCAACTGTGACTTGAAATCATCTAGGGTTGGGGGGCATTCGGTCTGGGTATTTCCGTGGGAAATAATGGAATGAATTAATGACTTGACAGCTGCTGGCAGTTCGACGGTAAGCACTGAGAAAGGGGAAAGGTGTTTCGTTCTAAGTGGGTTTTCGAGAAGTGGATTTTTGACGGCGGTTCTCGCTCTGGCAGCAGTATATGTGATTGGGAGACAAGAGGAAAATAATGAGTTGTTTACGGAATATACGTAGGCGGAAGTGAACTATATGGGTATAGAGACTGACTGCATGTCGTTGGAAGTAGGAGAATTGATGTGATCTTAGCTAAGGTCAGGAGCGCTGAAGTCATCGGAGGTAAGCTACGTTTGCAGCACGAGTGTGGAGAGATCAAGAGAGAGAGGTAAAGGATTCGGCAACGGCAAACGAATCGACAGTGATATCTTTCCTGACAAAAACACATATTGAAAGTAAGCTACGCACTCATCTCCAACAATCTGCTAAACGTGATCATGACGTAACACATACAACATATCTGCACAAAACCGAGCACAAATACCGTGAAATAAAGATTGCAAGATGAGTGAAGGGGGAAATCCCATCCAAGCGCGGGCATTGCTTCTCTTTAGCAATGAGTTCTCTGGATCATAGAGTGGCGTTCATGTTCTTGGAGTGTTATTTGTGGTGTGCTGGACTTCGCTTACATTTTGAATCCGCAATGATTTGGTGGTGGTACTTTGACGATGGGTAGGTAAATGTCCCAAACTTCATGCCTCAAGTTGGCATGCTTGTGGTGAGTTAACGCGTAATATGTTCTTGATGCTTCGAACGGTAGCGGCAATACTCATATAGGGAACGGGCAACACACAAAGCAAAGATTGAAGACACTCATGAAGCACAAGAAACAACCCAATAGACAGAGTAGAGAGTCTTTAAAGTCATAAGCGAAGAAACATTGAGGTTTGATAGTACAAAAAGGTGTTGGTGTTTCCGAAATCTACACGCTTAAAATGCAGACTCCGAAAGATGGTGATAGAGGTGGTTTTTTTTGCTGGTACGTAGGCAGCCCATCCATCGGAAATTCCCTTCCTTCTAGACGCCCGCCCCAGATCCCCCTTCCGTTACCCCCAATATGTATGTGTGTGGAAAGTTTACTTTCCTGGGTTCGACTCAACGAATGCAACACCCTTCTGGATGTTCTGGGAGAATGAATTAGTGTATGCAATATTAGGCTTCCGTTGGCTTGAACATACCTTCTTCAAGTCCTCCAAGCAGGCATCCAAAAGTTTCTGCTCCTCAGCAGTGATCTTTCCGACATCCTGGATCTCCTCAACACCGTTGGGGCCCAAAAGAACCTTGCTGGCGAAGAACTCAACACCTTGATCCTTGTACAATGGGCTGTCGACGAAAGTTGGCTCAACAACACCCTTCTCGCCCTGAGCAGCCTTCAACAAGCTCTCGGCGAAACGAGCACCAGCCATAGCCATGGAGAGAGTAGCAGATCCGGCACCATCCTTGGCCTTGACAACCTCATCACCACCGAATTGGACACGGTTCAAGAGGGTAGCATCACCAACGAGATCAGGGTGCTTGGATTGGGAGAAGAGAGGAACAATGGTAACACCAGAGTGACCTCCAACGACGGTAATATTCTCATCAGCTGGGTCGGTTTTCTTGATCTCGGAAACAAATCGGGAAGCACGGACAACATCGAGGGTGGTAACACCGAACAGACGCTTTGGGTTGTAGACTCCTCTCGCCTTGAAGATCTCAGCGACGATTGGGACGGTGCTGTTAACTGGGTTGGAGATGACCAAGATGTTGGCATCTGGGGCAGACTCGGCAGCGGCCTTTGCGAGATCACGGACAATGGAGGCATTGGTGTTGAAGAGATCATCACGGGTCATGCCTGGCTTACGGGGAACACCAGCGGGGATGAGAACGATCTCAGCACCCTTGAGTGCTGCTGCGAGACCGCTAGGAGTTGCGTCATATCCGGTAACCTTGCTCTTGGTGTTGATGTGACTGATGTCAGCGGCAACACCTGGTCATTGAGTCAGAACTGTAGCTTGTGTGTCCGAGACAGTTTCCCTCCATCTGACCCATCCTTCATATGTAAATTCAACGTACCTGGGGCGAGGCGGATATCGTAGAGCGCGAGGTCTGTAACGCGGGGGTTGAGCTTCAAGAGAAGAGACAGAGGTTGTCCAATTCCTCCAGCAGCACCGAGAACTGTGACTTTAGACAACTAGATAGAATGTGTTAGCGATCAATCAATCAAAACAATTGCAATGTTGTGTCGACTCCAACACTCAACGAGTTGATTCCCATTGTAATTGCGGCAATTGAAAGTCCCGGAGCAGCTGGGGTAACCCCATCAACCCGCAGAAGTATCCTCATCTCTGCGACCAACAATTGAAGCTCCCCAGCCTCGGCCCAACGGTCTGGAGATAGTTCGGGGTAAATAAATCGAAAGAAGTTGAACTCACGTCTCTGGCAGTAGCGGAGAAGGCCCGTCTCTGGGCAGCGCCCGACAATGCTCTACGTGCGGCAAACATTATGTGAATATGAAGGTTGAATTGTAGAGGAAGATGAGGAATTGGAGATGTGAGAAAGACGGACGGATGGACTGGGGAGAAGGAGAAGCTGCGAGAAATTTGAGCTAGGCGTGACCAGAGCTCCGGTTCCGACGAGCTAATCCTGCTTCGGATCAAGCGGCTTCGATGTCATGTGACGAGAGAATCAAAACTATAATATGTTGTCTTTGGTGAGGATGTGCGAGCTGTCACTGAGGAAAATATTCAGAAACAATAGAGAACTTATCGAGTTGACTGTTGTTGATAGTGAAGTGGAGTAAGAAGGCTCCCGAGTTGCATCTTCGCCTTCGCAAATCACCAAGTGCTTTCCCCCGGATTCTCATCCGAAACGTCCAAGATATGGAGAGCAGATCTTGACATTGATTAACCTTAAAGTACTTACTAAGAGACGGAAGCCCTTCTACTACCCATCATACTAAGCGCTAGGCCGTCATGAGCTTATTACTCGAAACTCGAAAATATGTGACTTGCAGAAGTTGTGTAATCTGAGCCTGTCGATGTCATTCAGAATTTGAGCCCTGAAGTCAAAAAAGCCTCGTTTTGCTATGCTCATAGTAGAATTCTTTCTTTTATATTTCTTCCAGACAATAGAATGCCTTCTATTACTGGGGAATGGTTGTATTTAGTCCTAAACTTTCAAGCTTGCGTTGACCACGCTGCGGTCTGTTGAGACATTTCATAGAGCAAGCAAATAACAAGTGTAGAAAAGCGAGCATGCAGTTTTATTTTGTCGAGCTCAGCTAATTTCCTTCTCATTAAATCTCATCCAATTCTCATCACCCAAAATACCCAAACTCCAGCATATGCAAAGTAAAGCATGCTGTCCCATCCCTACAACAAATGAAAAAGAGAACTATATACATCAGCGAGGCCGTATTGACGGATGCCTCAACTCCATGACAGGAAGATTATTGCGTATCATTCATAACCACTTTCTCTCCCCCTCCACCTCACCCCTTCACCCCCCATTCCCCTTCCCTCAATCTAACACTCACTAACACTCACTCCCCTTCGTCCTCTACCAAGTAGCCTTCCACAAATTCGGCCAAAAGTTCGAATCCTTAAACGGCACATTTGCATCCCCAAAATTCGTATTTTCAAGCGCCGTCCTCGCAGCAGGCGTCAAATTCTCCCACGCCACAAGCGGCTGCTTGCCGCCAGCCGTGTTCGTGAGTCCACAAGCATGGTTAACAGGCCAGACGCTCTCATACTTGATCCGAGGAGAGGAACCCGTGAGCGAGTAGCCTGAAGTAGCGCAGTCCCAGCCGCCGTGGGCTGAGGGACATACAGCGAGGATGTTGGATGGGGATGTTGAAGTAGCAGAGGAGAGGTAGACGATTGTGCCTTCCCAGTCGTGGCGGTGTCCGAGGCCGTCGGAGGGGGAGTCTTTGGGGAAATACCTAGGTTGTGTGAGTCTGGTAGTCTTTCTTGAGGAATTTGGTCTGAAAGATGAGGGGAGAGAGAAATGACTTACCAAGAGTACATCAAGACGAAGTTCCCGCCGTAATCGCCGCTACGGACATAGATCTGTCCAGTACTGGAACTACATCCTCCATTGGAAGAGCCAGAAGTCTGAAGTCCACCACTATTCCAAACCACGAATCATCAGCCTCATCTCCTTTCCAAACTGGAGTACTGAAATAAACAGCAGTGAAAGGGTAAGATCTCACCCAGTATTCCCATTAGCATCCACAGCCGGAAACGGTACACATCCATTGACGACCTTCAACAACGGCTGGTACGCGAGGTACACGGCACCGAGAGTTCCACTCGGTACGCTCTGAGGGAATCCAACGACTGCATCGTGATTGATGACGGCGCGCTTCTCGAGCTGTTGCTCGACTGGTGAGGCGACCACTGCGGAAGCTACAGCGAGCGCTTTGAGTAAGGAAGAGAAGACCGCCATGTTCAGTGCTTGTGGCTTGGGTCGAGTGAACGATTTAAAGCTGAGGTTTGAGTCCGGTCCGAGTGCTAACTCAAACTATCGAAGGACTTGAAGTGGAGTGAGAGAAGAGGGGTGAAGAGAGAAGATAAATCCCCAACACAACAGCAGGACAAAGGAGCCTTATATCCTCCCTGCCTCCAACATGTCCAATCTCTCGATCAATAACCACAAGCACTCGACAAGCTTCCCGATTCCTATCTTCTTCTCCGCAGCCCCTCATCCCACGGACCACGCGCAACGGCAACAAACCGATCAGAGGTTCAAGAACACACCAGCCCAGGAACAGGGGCCAGGTCCAGTATCCCAAATAAGCAATACTTCCACTCCCTCCCTGCCCATCACTATCACGACCGGAAACCACCTCCCCATTCCAGACATAGCAGCCCGAGAAATCAACTTACGTGCTTCTTACGTGCCAATCAAATATTGTGCTGTCCCACGTTGGTGACTTCTCCTCCGCGTGTATACGTATACATCTTTGCAGTAAGAAGCACAGCAGCTCTAGCAGCTCAAACAAGACCCTCCCCGTCTCTCCCTCACAAAACAATCGAGTACGTGACTGCGTTAACAAAAAGTATATTAAATTACCCTCCTCCCAGGGGTCTGGTCTAACCACCGGCGACAACCCTAAACCAGCAGCACGTCCCAAGAAAGATACCGCTTCAGCGCTGTACCCCACACCATTCAGTTGCCGGCTTTGGCCCGCACGCACTCCCAGGGACATGATCTGATCTGATCGTGAACTATCGATTTCTCATGGCATGTCTCAGATCTGCTTTCTTGAGATGAGAAGATGAATTGTGGGGTCCTCGAGGTCACCGTTTCGGGTATGCGGTAGATTAGATATCATGGCTTGGTTCATGCGTTGAAAGATATCATAATGCGCTGTGTCGGTTACAAGTAGTGTGGCGCGGGGTGCTGAGCCCCCAACGTTGAACAGTAAGTAATGCTGTAATGCATTGCAGTGGCTGAGCTCTGAGCTATGCAACTTTCAAGCTACGATGTCGATGTCCCTATACCGTACCTAAGTATCTCCTTATTTTGTATGCACGCTTTCCGGGAAATTCTGCCCGATAAATCTAATCTCCCAAGTAGGCTTGACATACAGCTGGCGCTTGTTCTTCTGTTGGAGAGATTCCCGGTGTGTTTAAGTTACTGTATGATACCACGAAGGAGATTCATCTATAGATCCTGATTGCACCCTCTTTCTTTCTTTCTTATCATCATTATACGGCATCTGAGTGTAAAGTAAGCAACATGGGATACTCCGGGCATAGGATAAAGAAGCTTAAATAAAGTATTGTACCCTTGCAAGTCTTGTTTGGTACTGTATTTAAACGGAAGGAAATCAGGGATCGCCCAACGATCTGTTTGTTCAATTGATTTTGTATTGCAATTTTGACGTATCTATTTGCTGATCTATCTTCTAGTCTGCAAAAATCATCATATCATGACCACAAAAGCCCACGATGAAAAGAGGAACGCAGAAAAACTCCGGAGTAAAACCCTAATGCGTGACTTTACAAGTAAAACTTTTTCCCATCCCCTCAAGTCTCTACTTGTCCATCTAGTCATCTTCGTCCGAGAAAACCTCCTCGCCTCTCTTTCTCCGGGCCATACGGTCCTTCTTCTTCTTCCGCAGCTCAGCAGAAGTAAGCTTCTTGGCCTTCTTCGTCGACACAATCTTGTTACTAGTCAAACAGTTAGTATTTGCTTCAACGACGTCGGAACGGAATCAAACATACCCCATAGCATCGAACTTCTCTTCCTCATCATCGTCATCGCCCTTCAGACGAGGTCCAGCACCCTGTCCTTGAACCCAGTTGTGTCCGGAAGGAGTCATCTTTCCGTCAACGACGGCCCAAACTTCCTCAGTCAAGTTCTCAGTGAACTCCTTGGAGTGAGTAATGATGATAACACCACCCTCGAAGGACTTGAGAGCCTTGGAAAGAGCACCGAGAGAGTCACGATCAAGATAGTTGGTAGGCTCATCAAGAACGATCAAATGAGGACGTTGCCACGAGCAGGCGGCAAGAACGACCTTGACACGCTGTCCACCGGAAAGACCCAACATGCGGGAATGGGAGATCAACTCGGCATCGAGACCGAAGTGAGCACCGTGAGCCTCAATCTCCTTTCGGACCAAAGGTCTGAATTGACCACTGGCAAGAGCCTCCTTTTGATCAACCTCAGCAACCATCTTCTGATGGGAAGCCAAGATCTCGGTACGGGGAATCCAGGCGTTGTCGGCAGTCATCATAGGAACCCATCTCTCGTTCTTCATGCCCACGTTCTCTCCGAGAGCGAACGAACACTCGTACTCGTACGAGTTCTTGAACTTACGACGGGAGTGGATACCAATGACACGTCTTTGGGAGCCCTCGATCTTGTAGATCTTGTCCATTGCCTTCTCATCCTCATCGGTGACAATCTTGTTGGCACGATCCATAGTCTCGCGATCCTCACCAGTCTGGAAACGCCATTGGATGTACTCTGAAGGAGTCTTTTCCAAGTGGTGATCGATGTGTGCGAAAGCGTGCTGTTTGATGTAGGCGATACGGATGTTCTCGTGGGTGTAGACATCACCAATGGTTGGGATGAGCTCACCGGTCAAGACGTTGATGAGAGTGGATTTACCAGCACCGTTGGGACCAATGACGGCAATACGGGAACCGAGCGAACATTGGAAGGAGATGTCGGAAATCTGGGGCTTAGGTGTACCGGGGTATTGGAAGCTCATCTTGGAGACACGAACGATAGCCTTGGCCTTGGTCTTGACACCCTCAAGGAAACCTGGCTCAGGGAACTTGAATTCCATCTCGGAAGCACCAAGCTCGAAGTAAGACTTGGCGGATGGGCACTTCTTGACGAACTCGCGAACATTACCGCGGTAACGCTTGAGCTTAAATCTCTCGTAGTTGATGATGTGTTGGCAAACGTTGTTGAGGAAGCCAGTGTCGTGGGAAACGATGATGGATGTGCAGGGGGACGCCATCAAGTAGTCCTCGAGCCACTTGACGTTCTTGACGTCCAAGTGGTTAGTGGGCTCATCGAGGAGGAGAATATCTGGGGACTCGAAAACGGCACGGGCAAGAGCCAACTTCATCTTCCATCCACCAGAAAGGGCAGTGATCAAGTTGTTAACCATAGCGTCGGTGAAACCGAACTCGGTCAATTGCTTGACGACTTCCTCACGGGAAGTCTCGACACCAACCTCCTTCAACTTCTTCATGGTCCAGTCGATGGTGGTTTGTTCGGTATCAGCGGCATCAAGATCGTGCTCAACGAAGACGGTCTTGACCTCGCTCTTCTTGGGGAAACCCTCAACCTGCTCATTGTTGATGGCGCGCATGAGAGTAGACTTTCCGGAACCGTTAGGACCGCAAAGACCATATCGCTGACCACGCTTCAGGCGGAGATGGGTCTGGTTAAGGAGAATCTTAGCACCATAGGCCAAGTTGAATGTGCAGTTGCAGAGGTCCTCTCCCTCCTCATCATCAGCCTCCTCAGCATCCTCAGCCTCAGCAAGTGGGGAAGCCTTCTTTCGGAGAGCATCCACAACGGTCTGAGCATCAGCCTCGGGAATGATTGAGGCGATGTATGGCTTGATGTTTGAGGTCCAGCTTTGGGTGTCAGCATCCTTCTCGTCGATAAGTTGACCAGCGAGAGCAGAGGCGAATTCGAGGATTGGCGCAAACTTGGTGATGACGGCCTTGTGCTTGGTGGACTCAATAATCTCCTTCAAGATGGCGGAGACGGTGGAAACATCACCAGCGTGGGAAACTTCTGGGATCTTTCCATTGACAACGGCACCAACACGAATGAGGGTGTCGAGACCTTGCTTGGTCTTCTCACGGGCCTCGGGATCAGCCAAGTTCTCGTAGTTCTTGGTGAGTTGGGGCATCAGCTTTGGCAGGAAAGCAGCAACAATGTTGGGGTCCTCGACCAGCTTGCACATGTTGTCGACAATAACGGCAGACTTTCGCTTGATGGCAGTCTCACGCTCAGCAAGACCACGATCCAAGAGAGGAACCATAATGGCCAAAGTTGGCTCGTGAACGTCAGTGACGAAAGTGGTGGCACCCAGCAAATGGATGGTCTCGGGGACGTTCTCTGGCTTGGCGATACACTTGATCAACTCGGGAATGAAACGGTCAATATCCTTGTTGACGATAAGACCGCAGATTTTCTCCATTGTACCGTATGCCATCTTCTTAACCTCAGGCTTTGTGTCCCACATGGATTCGGAGACGACTGGGATAAGATCTGGGACGCGGAGGGCGAGTTGGGATGGGGCGGAAACGACGAGAGCCTCGATACAGGTGAGACCAGTGATCTTCTCCTGCCATTTCTGGGCAGTCAAGATGGAGTTGATGATGGGTGGGAGGACAGCCTTGACACCGTTGGCACTGACGGCCTTGATGATGGCAAGAGCAGCAGCTTGAGCGGCGTTCTTGACTGGGACCATCTTGTCACCGACGGCTGAAAGAACCGATGGGAGGAGGACAACCAGGTATGGCTCGACGGAGGGGGAGGTGTCGGCATGCTCAGCAATAGCCTGGATGGCATTGAGAGCGCGCTCGCGGACGTTGGCATCCTTCTTGTTGCCGAGTTGCTTCTTGAGGGATTCGACGGTCCTGTTGGGGAGAGGTGGTCAGCAATTGTTTCGGATCCCCATTTTCGAAAAATCCCAAAGTGCGACCGTGAAGGGGCCACACCCTCCAAACCTGCGCAAGAGAAGCGCAGAGCAGAGCACAGTAGATTCCCGTGCTGAAAGGCACAGATGTCCAAAGAAATATATATCTGTCGGGGGAAAAGAATGCAAGGCTGTACTCACTTGGTTGGGGCGTCGTTCTCCTCGATGGGCGAGTTAATGAAGATGGCGAGGTTGTGGGTGGCGGCGTTCACATCCTCCTGAGCCTTGGAGATCCAGAGCTTTGCCATCAGTTCATCAAGAACCTTGACGGAGTTTTTGTTCTCTTTGGAGGCCATGCTTGCGGTTGCTGATGTGTCGGTAACAGCGGGCATGTTGGAGAAGAAGAAGAGAGGAAGGAAGGTCGGCGGAGGAGGAGGGGAGAGAGGGCTCAAGAGTGTGGGAGAATTTTTGACGGGCTAGTGCGATCGTCGTTATCGGTGGTGGGCCCGCAAAAAAAGATTGGAGGGGCAATCGATACGGTATGTAGGGTACTCTGCGCAGTGGCGGGAGGGAGGGGTTGCTTCGTTCGCAACTCTTCTTCCTATGCAGAAGAAGGCTGTGAGGAGAAGAGGAAGGAAAAGAGTGAGGGGAGATATTATGTGTGTCGAGGTGAAGGAAGGGAGATATGAAAAAGAAGAAGAACGTTCCTCGCAGAGGTCCAGAGGATTTAAATGTTCTGGCACCGCACCTAAAAATTTATGACCGGGGTCCCCATCTAGCGCCGTTCTAGCCAGACACAAGCGAGCCCGAGCCCAACAGGGCCCGGCGAGGACGAGGAAGAGGAAGAGGAAGAGGACGAGGACGAGGAAGAGGCCAGACCAAAAAGGGTGCAAGTCTTTGCCACCGCCTTCAAGATTTTGCAGAGAAATGCCATGTCGGCTTGGGAGGGTTTAATTCCGAAATTTATTGGTGATTCAGAGCAGAAGGAGTGAATACATTTTTAATAGTATAGAAGTAGCAGGAAGTATCCAGAAGAAATCACCTTTTGAGTGCCATCTTGTCCGTAGTTGTTAGCTGTCGGTCCATCCAGTACATTCATAGCAGGGAGACGTTATATCTGTCGCGCAGGAACCTCCCTCCTACTCAGCCCCAGATCTAACATGAAAATAATCAATCAGCATGCATATTGCAGTACAGCTTCGCCACAGATGTAGCCTCGGAACCAATCAACGTTTTCGAGCAAGTCAACTTCACCATTGCAGGAAGGGACACCCCTATGGCCAGTGGGAAAGACTTCCTAACCCCGGAATCCTCCCAAGTACCCCAACACTTTCAACAAGCGTGGTCGGTACCTCCTCTGAAGATTCAAGCATAGTATCAAAAATGGTTATAGCGCGTCGGGAATCCCGTTCTCCAGAACGGGCCTAGATGTTTGAGCCTCTTTAACTGAGAAACGTGCAGGAAGTAACAGAGGAACTATTTCTCCTTAAATCTCCCTGACTCTCCTTTAAGATTCCAAGAATCCAGAGGCTCAAGTTCTCTTCGAAATATCTCCAGGTTTCAATGAACTTTCAAAAACTCCTTCGTGGACAACACCTTCATCTCAAAGTTCCATATATCCAGATAGAAAACACTTCATCTCAAAGTTCCATCTGTACAGATATACCATACCTTACCAACCGATGTCCACCTTCCCATCCGGACGATATTCCCCCTCGCACCCGCCAATCACAACCCCTCCTCCCACCACGATTCTATTTCCGTTTACCGCCAAAAACTCAATGCAAGTCAGCCTTCACCGCCTCTCTCCTGGATATCCTAGAAATACATCTCAAATCAATTGAGAAAAATAATTTTTGTGCCTGTCTTATATGACCGATGGAGATACCCCACCAACCCCTCTACAGTACAGATTACAATCCGCGAGTGAGACCTGATAAGGCAATCGTGATCCGCGCTTGTCTCCTTGAAGCCGGATTTGTGGGCGGTGAGACTGGTCTTGGCATCCAGCTCGGCTGCATTTCCTCGCTTGCCTTCAATCAACATTGATTTCCTAGCAACATAATGAGGTATTTGATGGAACCTCAATTTTGCGTTCTCTAAATGTCGCTATTACTTTATTTTTATCTTCCGCTTGACGCTCACGCTTGTTATGCATGCGAACCACGTATTGCAATCAAGGCTTTAATCGAGAGAACGACCACGGCTTCAATACAAACCCTCAATTCCATATTTGAGGTGCCTTACTCGATCAGTCCCACACACAAGAACTCAATCCGCATAAACAGGTAACTTGCACCTATTTTATAATACCTCAAAGAGCCAAAAGAATAAAACAGACTCTGACATCACAGATCAAGATTCTTATTCACAAGCCCATTCATAGCATCAAACAAACTGCTGCGCCAGGTTGTGTGATTGTGTATAGACCTGAATACCGCCTCAGATAGTCAACTAGACGTGAGTTTTGACTCGCATAAGTTCCTGGATCTGTTGAGTCTGTCGAATATCAGAATCGAGATGGATGGAAGGGATGGTATGCAGCAGGTCTATCCAACAGTAGTGTCATGAAGACTTCGTGAGGAGGTAGGAATGGTCAATACAAACGTCCAAACTAGTATTCGTGTTGATGCAAAGTCCACATTGACCAGAAGAACTATTGAGCTTCAAACTCCACCCGTCTCATCTTCGCCGTAGTTCATGCCACCAACGATTCCTCTCAGCAAGATGGATCTTCGCTAGTAGATCAATAGAAAGTACAGAGCTCTCAAGAGAAAGCTAAAGACATAATTCACGAATTTGAGTTATCATTTGCATGAAGAACTGAAAAAAAAATACTCGCTTCACATGAATCACACCCAGCCAACCCAAACTCACCATTCACTCCTCAACTCCTCCCTAATCCCCGTAACACTCCAGACCCCACCCCGTCCAACAACCCACAACTCCCCCTCCCTCCCAAACGCAAGATTAACAGCCAGATGCCTCTCCAGCTCACTCCTCGTCCTAATTCTCCCCAGCGTCTTCTCCTCATCCAAAACATCCACCCCGTCCCCCATGGCACACCAAACCAGCCCACTCCTACTAACCCTCACGCCATCACAGTAATAATTCACCGATGTACGAAACATTCTCCCATCTCTCAACTGCGGTCTCCCTCCTCGCGTATCGTACGCCATCAATTGCCGGTCTTTAAATGCGTCTTTCACGTTCGGTCGGCCGGATGATATGTCTGTGCTGGAGATGTAGAGCGTGAAGTCTGAGGAGATGGCGATTCCGTTTGTGTTCCCGCCAGGGGCTTGGAAGACCCATTTCGGGACGAGCGTTGTGGTATTGATGAAGTAGACGGCAGGGGTAGTTTGTGGTGCGAAAGTGGTCATGTAGCGGCCCTAGATATTAACATCAGTTCCCGTCCTCTCCCAAAGAGGCTTGCCATGAAAAAGAACCAGGATATTATGGATGCTGTGGGAATTGCACGGGCCAAGTTTCTGCATTGTAAGGGCTTCGGGTAATGAAGAAGGGGGAAAGTACTCACCCAAGCCGACGTCGAAGCACTAACCCAAATATTCCCATTCCGGTCAACATCCAAATCATGGAACCCCAAGAACGGCATCTTATAAAAATTGTTAATCAGCGTCTCAGCCGACCAATCCCTCGGGTCGATCTCCACAATACTCGCATACTGGCTCCCCGCACCATCCATCCCTCCATCCGTAGCCACACACAGAAACCCATCGTAGTGTACACACCCGTGCGCGTTCCAAGTTGGGGGCGAAGTGGTGATGTTGTGGAGCTCGTTGGTGTTGCCGTCGAGTACGTATTGCCAGGAGTGCGAGAAGCCCCAGGTGGCGAAGAAGGGCTGGTTGGTGGACGGGATGTAGCAGGAGCTTTCGTGGGAGGTGGTGTCTGGGAAGGTTATTACGCGGGAGATGTTTGCGGTTGGTCCGATGAGGGAGAAGAATGATGGGTCAAAGGCGATGGAATCTATTTCGATGAAGTGCTCGTTTCTAAGGCTTCAGTCGGATTTTTGAACTCCCTTGGCAAAGATAGGAAGGAGAGACGGTGGGAGGGATCAGAAAATGACTTACAGGGAGAGGAGATCGGGATTGTCGACTTTTGACAGCCATGGCGGGTCGAATACTGTTCAGTGTGGTATAAATCTCTTGTACACGGACGAAACGTATTTTGAGTTGATGGGTGAAGCAGGGAATGGATAGCCTTACTAGAACGATTGAAGTTTCCCGGCAGCATAGCAAGTTTCTTCGTATCGTATAACGCCTATGACGAGCTAGTGACATTACTACTGAAACCAGCCGGCAAAGCACCGATAAGATCCAAAGACGAGTTCATTGTGAGTGATATGGTTCCGGAGCATGTACGAATAGAATCTAATCCGCCAACAGAAGCATGGCAACCAAGATTCGTTTGGAGGGCTGTCAACATAACCTCCCTCCCTTCTTCGTGCAGACTTCAAGTTATTTACTCTTCCTAGCCTAGTCTCGTGTCTAACTACATTACATAGCTAGCTAAGCCGCTCTTGTCATTGTTGTCGCGATCGTGATGATCTCTTGGGTGTGGGGGATGGGGGTAGAGGTGGGGGAACGGCCTGCCCGGTCACTGCCCGGGAGACTTGCCGGACGCTCTTTTATGGGATTGCTCCAAGATGAAAGTGGAATGGAATGTTGCTCGATTGTATGTAAAACACGAAAGAGTTATCGTTTCGGGGTTGCTGGTCGCTTCTGAATCTAGTTTGCAGAAATGAGAGGCGTAGGATTCTCGACTCCCTTGTGTCAACATTGACCAGCATTCAGATTCGACTTCTATCACCCGGTTTCATGCTGAAACATGAGACTACCATAAAGATTCTACCAACTTTGGGACTTATAGGGAGATTACATAAGGAATAGTACTTACAGGGTATTCTCAAGCAAGAAAATATTGTAAAGCAAATTGAAACTATCAAGTGACTGCAAGCCAACTGAGCCCACCCCTCTCTGTCAGACTTGTGCTGAATCGGCGGATAAGAAGTGGGGAGGTCAACGCCTCTGAAGCATCCAAAATGAATCAGTTCTTAAGCTCAAATAGAGGCGCTTCATGTATTCAAGAAACCAGTACAGCAGAGATGCGTCACTAAGCTTTGATGTCAGGAGGTACGATTTACTGTCAGGCCTTGCTTGCCCGGCTAGCCCTACTAGGTAAATTTCACAAACGCCTTCTAACATGCATATGTTTACTTCCGTAATCGGACTCTCGTTCTGAGTTATAGACAAACAAAAAGCAAACAGTTCTCTCAACATTCATAACAGTACTTTGTCCTCTAAGGAGTTATTTGTGTTATCGACAGCCACCTTTCTCGTCGTCGTCAACAAAAAGATCGCTCCTTGAGTTTAAGCGAAAGGTTGACTTAGAAAGAGCAAAAGAGATATCATCTTAGCTTTCAAAGACGGACTATCCCGCAGTAACCACGCACTCGTGAGATTCCTTCGTCTGAAATCAAGAGGAAAGAAAGGTCGATCATGACAAAAACTCTCTCCGACTACGTAAAAGCACCAAGTCGCTTCACAACATGTGATGTGACCTCCCCCCCTTACCTAAAACGCCCCCTTTAAGCCCAGCCTACACAATCCAAATAATTCCCTCCACCCACGTTCCAGACGCCATCCCCAAAGACTCGTGGTCTTCGTCTCCCAGCCCAAAGGGAGGTATTCCGCATGCTGGGGCGAGGAGAAGGGGGAGATGAGTAGGAGATTGAAGTAGTAAGGTAGCTAGTGATGTTGTTTGCAGATGAAGCGCAGGTGATATTTTGGAAAGCCATTTGGGCAGATGTCGTTGTAAGCCATCGAGTTATATTGCTTGAAGTTCGTACCGCAACTATCTGGCTCAACATAATAGATTAAATGGGAACTCTGCTTCCTTTGTATGGAAAACTTCCCGTCATCATTGCGTTGGATTCACGGATGAATGAATTACAGCAATCTCGTTGATAGAGGAATTATTGACGATGAATAAACGAATGTATCTCTTTTGTCTAAAGGTAACTCAGTATCACGATAGCAATGCTCCAGCTCTCCATCTGTTTCTGCTAAATACCAGCTAAGTGTGTAATGTGCAAGGTACGAGATTTCCATACCAAGTCCAACTCCCCAATTAGTCTTTATCTTCATCATTCTCTTCTCTGCGGACGATAACAGTGTTGACTGAAAGCTCTCCAAGAGCTCGCTCGGTTGGTGAGCGCTCTTTTGGAAATTCCATGCCTTCCTTCTTGCGTTCGATAGGAGCTCCAATGGGCATCGAGCGTTCTTCATGTTCTGTTCGTTCATATGCTACAACTGATCAGTTTCAAATGCTCACCACAACGAATTCAAGAGCCTCACCAGTGTCCACATTCTTTTTCCGTAGATTTTCAGTCGCACTTTGGTGCTGAGTATCTGGCTCCTGCTTGATGATGACATTCTTGTCTTGATAATCTTGCGAGATTCTACCGTGCTCCACCGTCGGTTCCTGCTTGATGAAGACATGCAATTCGTGCTCTTCTGCGGTGTTAGCATGTACAGCATCCGGGTCTTGCTTGACGGCGATATTCTCTGCATAAACCTCTTCAGCAGGGAGAGCTGACTCAGAAGGTGGAACCTGTGTAGTATCCACATCCTGGTACAGCTGTAGTCCCAATTTGATAATAACCTTCTCGTCATGAGCCCCTTCAGGGGCCGAGTCTCGAACACAGAGCCCTTCTACCATGTCTCCGCTCAATTGGACAAGATCACTGCCATTCCTAGTCTTCTCAACCGGCGGCGGTATATTAGCGTCCAGCCAAGCAGTTGCCTCATCTGACCTGGAAGTTTCGTTTGGCATAATCCAAGGAGTGAAACCTGGGATGGCCTCCTTTTTGATGACCTGACCATATTCTCTCTTGAGATTTTCCCAACTATTCACATGAGCATCCCGATCACAAGGTACATCCTCTTGTGCATTTTCTGACATTGGTATTTCTGGTTCTTGCTTCAACTTCTCCTTGATTGACATGCCGCCCATCCTTGATCTTGCTAGAGGAACCATATTCTCGCCTGTGACCTTCATCAAGACTTTTGGCTCAGTGGAACATCGCTCCGGCATTGGAGTGTTGGAGTTCAATAATGTGAGGCGCGAAGGATGGATTTTATTCTCAGGGAGGGCATCAGTAATGGCATCTTGATATTGGAGTGGACTCTCGTTTTGTTGGAAGAAACGTTGAGTATGGCTCTGGGATCCTGGCGCACCGACATACGATTGTTGGAATTGATCTTGGAAACCTGGAGCATAAGAGTTATACGTTCCCCAGCCAAACATGTTTGGATCCGAATTGTTTTCGTTGAACATTGTAGTGTGGCTCTGCATGTACGGTTGGCCGAAAGAGTTGTAGGGCTGCTCGAATCCCATGAAGCCCATCAGACCATCTTCGACGTCTTGTCCTTCCCAGTCACCGCCGTTTTCATTCTTTAGATTAAGTTCGGAATTGAGTGCCCGACGTAAGATCCCGTTCTCTCTTGCTCTCTTCTCGACCTCGAACGTTCTCTTCTTATTGAGTGCCAAACGAAGACCAATATCGGGATGGTTCGGATCGCTAGCCCTGAGTTCGTTAATGGCTTGCCGCTCTGCGGCACATGCCTTAAGCTCTTCTGAAGTTCTCTTCCTCTCTGCGGAAATTTCCTGCTGTCGACGCTTTTGGTCTGCAGTCTGTTACTTATCAGTTTACCCTCCTGGACTATCTGCGGGGCTTTGATGCTCACGATCTGTTGCTGATTGTTGTTCGATGACTTGTTTCGCTTCTTCGATGGCTTCGCAGGCAACGGTGAGCCATATCGCTTGATTCCCTGTTGTTGTTGCGATACTGGTGCTGGCTGGATCTGCTGGGGTCCATCGTCCTGGCGGTACAGCTTCACTACTTTCTATCGCCCAAGCATTAGGATATGAGTACAAGTAAAACACACGTGAGGAAAGTCCGCATGGAGATACCAGAACACATACCTTTCCATTCTCAGCTGTCTCATGGATGATAACCCTGTCCCTGATGGTGAGCTTGTCACCTTGAGCAGTGATCAAGCCACCATCTGGGAGGTCACCCAGAGGTAGCGAGTTGAGGTTGATCTTGTTCTTCGGCATCATGGACAATCTAGCTCTAGCTGGACTGTGCTGCTTCTCGAGATCGCACTGAAGAAGCAGCTACTAGGGCCGCGTTGATACCGTCCGCCAGAATATGGAGTTGTGAGGTTGAAGAGAAGAAATGGGGAGGGAGAAAGATGAGAAGGGAAGAAAGGTGAGGTTGGGGTTGGCGCTGGCAGGTAGCGACTTCCCGATTTGGCAGGCACTGGGAGAGGAGACTTGCACGCTCAAGGAGGGAAAGAGCGAGCCGCCCTGCTCGCTTGCCATGAGTCCCAACATGTAAGTAAGGATATGCATTGAAGATATGAATCAGCCCCCTTCGCTACCCCAAAGTCTACAAATTCGCACACACGATATACCTATATCATATCATACAGAAACCCAATCTACAATTCTTTCATTGCCCATCCGTCAACTCCCTGATCCACCCCTCACCCAAGAGACGGCAAGCAAGCAGCCTCTATGGTGGACTTGAGTCCAAATGTATGCCCTAAATGCCACACTCAAATAGCAAGACCCAAATCGAAACAAGAAATGATGCCCATGCTCCTACTTCCTGATCTCCACTTCTCTCCCCTCACTTGAAACTCGACCTCCTCCTCGCAGGAGTCATTGAATTCGTTGGACTGGAAGGTGTGTCGGTCCGTTCCGGCAGTCCTAGCTTTATCTCTCCCACCCTCCTCAGTAGCCCCTGTAGGGCCATCCTGACTTCCGCCCCCAGATCTCTATTCAAGAGATCAACGCCTAGCGGATAGAACGTCTCAATATACTTCTCGAAGTCTTCGCGAGGGAAGTTCGTGTATCCCTCGAGCACATCCACCACAACAGGTCTCCAGGCGATGATATTCCGCTGCTGAGATTCCTCCTCCAGTAGCGTGAAGCCTCGGATGATGTCCGCACAGAGTGGTACCAGCGCGGCTTCCGTATCTCCACGGTTGCTCTTTCGCTCTTCACTATCATCATGGTACATGCGAAGAAGAATGCTCACGTATGTGGCTGCACTGCCACTTTCCTGCTTCAATAGATTGGGAGGTTGCTTCATGAAACCTTCGCGCCATAGACGCATGCGAAGCTCCTTGTTCTCGTTGAACTTCTTGGCAAAGAGAAAGCTCTTCTTCAGAAGACCCATGAGACGGAGGAGCTCTGGACTGGGGATCTGAGTGTAGACGGCATCATTGGAGAAGAGCTCGTTCACAGTCTCAATCATGAGAAGCTGGAGAACACATTTGGTGATGATCTTGTTGAAGAATCGCCGACGAGCGGCTGTCACTACGACCGGCTGTTGTTGAAGTCCCGATTGAGGTTTGTAGTCTTCCAGATCTGTAGCAGCCGAGGTGGGTGTCCTGGCCTCATCATCATTGATACTTTCAGCATCAGAGGTCACGGAACCATTGGCAGGGGTGATTCTGAGCGATTTCTCATCTGCCGTTGGTTCATCTACAGGTGACATTCCATTCTCCAACCCACTCCCCGCTGATGTCGTAGCAGAAAACAGCTGGTATGCTGTTGTCTTCTCGAACAATTCCACGAAAGCCCCAACGATCTTCGACCAATGTCCCGGCTGGAATTTGGTCACGTTCTGCAGGATCAACTGTTGTAAGCAATTGCTGCCGATACGAGCAATTGTGTCGTTTTCTTGACATATACACAACGTCAAAAGGTCCAGAAATCTATCGAGCATATATTCGAGCGATTTGAAGTAGTACGTGAATAGAGAGATCATGTTTCGTAGGGCTTGAATCATGGTGGTCGATAGCCAGACGGACAATTCTTCGTGTGTAAGCACATTCGACATTTCGGACTTGGACTTGAGCACCATGAAGATAGGGTAAAGAAGTTGTCGCCAGAGTATGTCCCAGAAATCGTGCGGGAAGTCCCGGCCGTAGTTGATGAGAGACTCGAACAGATAATTGAGCGCATTTGATCTAACCTCCAAATCCTCACCTGTCATCAGAACATCATGGAAGGCGAATAGAACGGGGAACCAGAAGGCTTCTTCTTGGGATGTTCTGCTGACTTGTTTGGATGTCTCGCTCTTGACAGAGCCATCGGAATTTGCGTCCGACTTATTCGATAGCGGACACTCTGGAGTCTTGAGCATCCTCGGAATGATCGACTTTAGGGTATCCATTGCTTGAAGACCCTTCTTCTGGAACCTCATGTTCTTTGAAAATTCTGTTAAACAAACGACAAGATCTGCAAACGCACCTTGAGATATGACCATACCAAAGTGCGTCTTGTAGACTTGGTTGACATTCTCAAAGGCGAGGTTGACGATGCTCTCGTAGGGCTCTCGAGCGGCCACAGTGAACACGCCAAACATGGTTCGCCACCCCGATCGAATGTTGGATCCTCGCGCTTGAATCATCTGAATAAGACAACGAAGTGCCATATCCTTGACAGTAACAACGCTGCTGTTTGCCATGACATGCTCGAATGGCTTGAGGAAGTCCTTCTGAAATTTGAAACCAGGCAGTTCTTCGATCTCCATGAATCGCATCGACAATTGGCGCAGCGAGTCCAGGGCAAAGAACACAACTCGTGTATTATTGTAGCATCCGACCCGGTTGAAATGCTCGCCTAAGACAGCCCAGATATTCGTCCATTCGAACCTGACACGGGTCATGTTGTAGTAACTGATCTCGACCAGCTTCTGTAGACAGTACGTTCTTGGATTTTCTGTTTGGCCCGAGATCTTGATTTCTTCCCAGCTGACTTCCGTCAAGGCTCTCACAAAGTGCACAATGGCTTCTCCAGAAAGGTTCGCGCTGTTCGTAAATATCCGATCGACACCTTTGATGACCTCATCCGAACGACTTTCCATGGCGATTTCCATTGAATAGCTTGTGCTCGAAGTTGTTGACCGAGGTCTGGGACGGGTTGGTCGCTGCGACTGACTCGATTTTCTGGACGCCGATTGCCCATCTGCTTTCGAGGCAGGGACAATTCTGGCTTTGGAAACATCTGGAATGGACCCTTCATCGATACCGTCAGATATCAATTGCAGCCTGTCCAGTTGACTGATACACATCAGTATATCTCGCCAAGAACCCTTCAAAAGGTTGCCTTCTGTTTGGCCAATCTCGATCAGAACCTTCAGAGCTTCAACATTCTTCGCTTGCATCTCAGTGGGGTTATTTAGATTCGTAGCGTTTTTCAAAGCTGAGACAAAAGCTTCTCGTGCAGTCTCTAGATCAAAGAGGCAGGCAATGCGAATAGCGAGCTTCATCCCCTCCATGCACAGCTTGACAATTTCAATATTGTGAGCATTTTGCATCTGCCCAGAAAGTCCGGAGAAGAATGACATCCAGGTCACGTCAAACATTGGACCAACGTGCTTGAAGGAGGTGGCTGGAATGAATTTGATGACTCCAGACTTTGCAGCATTCTTTCTCTGGTTGCGGAATAGATTCTTGAACAACTGCTCTGATCTGTGTGATATCTCTTCGGATTGCTGCAGGTACGCCTCTCGTTGAAGATCGCGCCCAACCGTGGCCAAAGCTTGCCCGAGACCTGCTGCAATTCCACTCGATTGCTGAGGCATCAAACCCATTGCTGCTGCTGCTTCGCGTTCACTCTTGAGGACGATCTCATTCTGTGCAATTTCATCAAATATACCATTGAGGTATTCATCGGGGAGATTTGCATTGTCGTTGATACCTCGGTTATTCTTGATAAAATCCTCTTTTGTCATGCGCTTGACGACCTGGCGACTGTGAGCATCGGTGTTCAGCATAATGACTGAGTAAGCGAGCACATAAGCCGTATCCGCGTTGGCGAAGGCGTTTGGATTGCCAGTCACATATCGATTGGCAAATTTCAACATGAATCTATCAATCTTCTGCGACTCTCCTGGCAATCTGAAAGACTGAAGAAATTGCCTCAGGGCATCGACGAATCGCCGTTTGGTGAAGTCCATGGTGTCCACAAACTCGTGCATGATTGCGATATTTCTCTCATCGCCTTCGCCGAGATATTCTCCAATTTGGGCCTTATCCAATCGTTCTTCGGAGATTAGGAAACGTGCAATATCCATCGCTGTATCGTTAGGAATAAAACCTTCTCTAAGCAAAAGCTCGATTCCACGCTTAGGCTTGAAATTGAACTGTTTGATAGCATTGCTCAAAGCAGTTTTCCTCTGCTTTTCCCTTTCTAATTGGTTCGGGTCATCATCGGCAACTGGAGTTGAAGGAGGTAGAGGTGTATCGCCGTTCGTGATTCGTGAGGAGCTATCGTTTTGCGATGGATCTAGTGACTGCCGGAGATCTTCCGACTGCCTGGATTCGCCCTCTAGACCTCCAGTGACATCAGCAATACCCTGCTGAGACCAATTCACCATGGATCTCAACGCCTCGACAAGACAGTCCAAAGCCTGCCGTTTGATGATGTATTCCTTCGGTATCTCTTCATCGACACTCGCATATCGCTCCGTCAAGTGAGCAGTTGTCAACGACGGGGGAAGCGTACCCCGCGCTTGCCAGTCCGAGCCAGATCCGTTCAAGGCGCCTTTAGCAGCTTTCTCCTCATACTGCTGCTGGTGAAGTGGGCTGACCATGACTGCTTGACTGGCTGCTTTTGAAAGATCCTCAATAAGAGTTTGGAACATGTTGTCGACGTTCCTGTCGCAGTCGTAATTCAAGTAAGTCTCGACCAGTGCTCGTGGGTCACCACAATATCTTTGGAGGATACCCATGAAGTAGAGTTTCTGTGTCACTGGAGCATTCCTTCGTTCTAGAAGCGCCAGGTAGATCTCATTGAGAAATACCTCGATTTCTTTCTACAACATCATCAGCGGCAAGAATTTTGACCGAATGACTTGACAAACCTTGAATGGTGCTCTCATGAATTTCAGCATGAGCCAGAATATTTCACAGCACACCTCGAAAACCCTGTCCACCGAACTCGCCCCATTACGAGTGATACTCAGACATAGATAAAATTTAATAGCTTGCAAGAACCCCGTTGGCTCATTGCTTTTGCTGTTCGTAATAGTACATAAGGGAGAAGTGAAAACGAGCATATTGTTGTTAAGTAAGGTGTGGATGAGATGGAGCGAAATCAGTTTCGAGCGCATGGCTTGCCCCTTCAGATCATAAAGTTGATCGGGCGGTAGGACTTTGGTGCTTAGATTGCAGAACGATCGAAATACCAAATACGCATCTCGTATGTAGACTTCATCTTCATTTTCCTCGGAGTCCATGCCTTCGTCTATCGTACTCTCAGGGGGCGTTTCGCCTTCCGTATATCGAGGGGAAGGTTGCGCATGCTTCAGCTGTGTGACCATGGTTGACCCATCTCCCATCTGCGAATCGTCGAAGCTCTTCCGATGCTCGAGGTCCTTCAATGTAAGTTTTGGCCCATCTCCATCAGACGGCACTTCGGAAGCCACACTTTCCTCCACGGATTCTTCTACTTCGTTGTCTCCATTGGCTTCCGGCGAGGCATCAACGGTATACGAGCTTGTATTTCCCGCGCTCTTCCCGAGTTTTCCAAGGTTCAACCGGGCTTCCTTCATATGTATCCGCGTCTTGACCCTTTCGAATACGGTCCCGACCATCTGCGTCAACGTGCCCTGCGCAACCTGCTGATTGGCACTACTTTTCGAGAGAAGGAACACATTGTAGACCTGCCGCACAGCCTTCAATAGGCCGGCGCCATGTACCACAATTTTGTCATTCAGCACAGCTGCAAGTAACGACTTGACAATTTGTAACTGAATTTCCACGGGCGTTGTCTCTCCCTGGAAACAATCGCATATTGTGTTGATTGCTCGGTCTATGAGCGGTTCTCGAGATGCTTCCTTGTCGGCATTGGGCGAGGATGGAACGGAGAAGTAGGAGTAGCTGATGAGCTTGCCGATGCAGTCGAGGGCAGTTGTGATTAAGGGGATACTGTTTCCAGTCTTTGTAGCTAACTGCAACGGGGCAAAGATGACCTCGGGATCTGGCAACTGAGGCGCATGTTCCTTGATATCTTTGAGAGCTTTCTGGACGGACTCCGAGAGAGGTTTGTTCTTGTGAGCCTCTTTGGAGGCAGCAAGAGTTTCCAAAGCGGACACGACAAAGACGATGGAGCTCATCATGGGCTGGAGGATGCAGCGGTTCAGAATTCCATGCGTGGCCCTTCCGCAGCTTCAGTCGTCTGTTTCCCGGTATTCCGGGGTAGGCGGAGGGGGAATGTGGTTGTCGAGGACGATTCGAAATATTATTGTTTGAAGCACCACGTACTCAATAGCCACCAGCAAGCAGCACGGCTGGGATAGATTGCTCGAACTGAACCTTGTCAATCCGCCGAGTGGCCGCCCTTCGGATTCCTCCTGTACGACGCTAAACCCCTTACAGCCGCTTCCCAACCTGCCAGTGCAAGTGCAGGCCAGCCCAGAAAATTAACGACTCTCAACATTTATCCGACTCTCACTCTCACACTCTCTCTTGCCTTCCTCACGTCGGGCCCTTTTCCTCACTCCATCAATCTCGACGTAGACTGTCCACGGCCTTAATTGTCTGGCCTCTTTCGTCCTCTCCCCTCTCGTTCTACTTTCTACCAGTCCTTTCTTCCACAAGGTCTTCCAAGATGCTCTCTGCGGTGCTTAGACGGCGCGCCGTGCAATCCTCCTCCCTCTCCTTCCAATTCGCGCGATGCTATGCCTCGAAATCCTTCCCACCTCACACGGTGGTCACAATGCCTGCTCTGTCTCCTACGATGACAGCTGGTAATATCGGGACCTGGCAGAAGAAAGTGGGCGACGCAATCGCTCCCGGCGACGTACTGGTTGAGATCGAGACGGACAAGGCACAGATGGACTTCGAGTTCCAGGAAGATGGTGTTCTGGCAAAGATCTTGAAGCAATCAGGAGAGAAGGATATCGCAGTTGGCAACGTCAGTATCCAATTGAGCTGCATTGGTTCACTTTGTTGACTTTTCACAGCCTATCGCAGTTATGGTTGGGGAGGGTGAGGATGCATCGGCTTTCGAATCATTCACACTCGAGGATGCCGGAGGAGAGAGTGCACCAGCTCCACCACCAAAGGAGGAGGCCAGCGAATCTTCAGAACCAGCAGATACCCAATCCGGAACCGCTCCACCCAAGGCCGAGTCAACGCCCACGCCCCAGCAACCCGAGTCGAGTGGTGGCAGATTACAACCAGCTTTGGAGAGAGCACCAAACGCAAGCGCTGCTGCCGTCAGATTGGCAATTGAGAACGGCGTTAAGATCACTGGTCTCAAGGGTACTGGAACTGGAGGACAAATCACTGTGGCCGATGTCAAGAAGGCTTCATCTGGAGGTGTTCCATCTGCCACAGGCGCAGCCCCAGCAGCTTCATACACCGACACACCTATCACTTCAATGCGCAAGACTATCGCCAACCGCCTTACCGAGTCCATGAACCAGAACCCTCACTACTTCGTCGCGGCCACCGTGTCAGTTACCAAGCTTATGAAGCTCCGTGCTGCTCTCAACGCCTCCGCAGATGGAAAGTACAAGCTCTCAGTCAACGATTTCCTCATCAAGGCTTGCGGAGTTGCATGCAAGAAAGTGCCAACCGTCAACTCGAGCTGGAGAGATGGTTTCATCCGCCAATTCAACAACGTTGATATCAGCGTAAGTTCCCCCCCCCCACTCTAATACAAGACACGCCGAAGCTCCAGCTTACAATATCTGCTACAGGTTGCTGTTGCTACCCCAGTTGGTCTCATGACCCCAATCGTCAAGTCAGTCGAAGGCCTCGGACTCGAATCCATCTCGGCACAAGTCAAGGATCTCGGTAAGCGCGCCAGAGATGGCAAGTTGAAGCCAGAGGAATACCAAGGTGGAACCTTCACGATCAGCAACATGGGCATGAACTCGGCCATCGACCGCTTCACAGCCGTTATCAACCCCCCACAAGCCGGCATCCTCGCCGTCGGAACCACCAAGAAGGTCGCCATCCCCGTCGAGACCGAGGAAGGCACATCGATCGAGTGGGACGACCAGATAGTAGTCACTGGTAGCTTCGACCACAAGGTCGTCGACGGTGCTGTTGGAGGCGAGTGGATCAAAGAGTTCAAGAAGGTCGTCGAGAATCCTTTGGAGCTGTTGCTGTAGATGCGTAGGACACAGTGAGGAGCTTAAAGAGGCTATGAAAAGAAGCGATAGGGGGAGGAAGTGGGAGACGGGGAGGGGAGGCTGGTCGTGACTGTAATTGGCATAGAGATTCCCCATGTAACCGTGTACAATGACCCTCTGCATTTCTTGCAATTAAACAAATGAATCCTCGCGGCTCTATTTTTGTAACATTTTCAGTCTTCCGCTTCCAAGAAAAACTCGCCGAACTTCAATATATGTCCGTCGGGGGTGACCAATATAAGCGACATGGCCCTGTTGACGAAGTAATTGAACACAAAGCAAATTTTTGTCCATAGTAGCTAAACTATATAGTAAGACTGTTTGTTAAAGTTAACCGGTAATTGTGACATCCACAAAGCAAGCCCCCAACTCCTGCCAGCGCATGGCTACCCAATCCGAGTTGCCTTGATCATTCCTTAAAAACGCCGCCCGATGCCGCTCTGTAACAAATAACATCAAACTTCAAAGTCCAATCTGCCTCCCAATTTCTGCGTCTCTGAGTCGAATGAAGGAGAAGATAGCTTCAGACTCTTCGACTCTGTTCGGGGCAGGGGAAGAAGCGAGACTGACCGAAAGACAGACAAACTACTTCCCCAGCCCCAACGGCCCCGAACCACCCCCTCCACCCCCTTGCTCCCTCATATAAACGCCCGCGAAATCCAGCTGTCCAATCATCCCATTCACACTATCAATCTCCCTACTCAGATCACTCAAATTCCCACTCAACGCAGTAACCTCATCGAACCGCCTCGCCTTCTTCGCAGCATCTACCATATCAGCAACGAGGAACTTCTGCTCCTCCAGCACAATAAGCCGTTCGCGCAGCTCCTTCTCTTCAGCTTCTATGGCCGACACGGCCGAGCTGGAACTTATCTGCGAGGCCGAGTCGATGTCGTTGTATTTTATTGCTGCGAGCGCGCTACGGCCGTTGGTGGGTAGACCGTTCGATCCGTGGGGGGAGGCGTGCTTGAGGATTTTGGGGAGAGATTTGAGAGGGAGCATGTGAATGCTTAGGAAGTTGGCGCTTTGTTGGTAGATTGCTTTTTGGAGTTTTGCTTGGGCGGAACTCTTGGTTGGTAGGTCCCGGATTCGTTTGGCTGCTAGATCGTACTTTCCGAAGCTGTCGATAAGGCGTTTTCGCACTTTGGATGCTTCGGTTAGCGTTTGTTGTGAGGGTGGTTTATCGGGGTCTTGGAGTGCCATGAGCAGACGTTGGAAGTTTGGTAGAAGGAGTCGGATTCCACGCTCGAATTGGAGGAGGTTCTCATAGGATCGTTGGTCGGCTGGTTTGTGGGATGCTTCTGCCGCGAAGTCCTTCTTGCTAAACACAGTAGCTTTGCAGTCCCTGCACATTCGAACATCGATGCTCACTTCTGAGGTACCATTCTTCTCTGACTGGATGTCAGTCACTGGACAATGTCAACGGACGACAGACAAGAAGGTTAAGACTTGACTTACGTGATGTGACATTCAGGCCTATCTCGGTTGAGCAGCCGGTCCGTGGATCTGCACAAACTACTCGTCCGCATAATCGACAATGATGCCTCCTGAAAGACCAAGATCCGAATTCTTGTTGGCAAAATGGGCATTTCAGCACTTTTGCATCCTCTTCCCATGTTACAACTGACTGCTCCAGTATTTTCCTCTGATTCTTCTGTCCTGAAAGTGACAGTATTCCCCCACTGTTTCCAGGCAAGTCCTCCGGTGGATTTGCCAATAATTGCGTGAGCTTCGTAAGTCGCTTCTCCAACCTGGAAATTTCGAGGTATTCCTTGTCGACTTTCTTCCTTCTCATAGCAAGGAAATCTGCACTATCATCCCGAATCAGCCCATTGTGGTCGTTGTATCCCTCTCTAGACTTGAAACAAGTCTCACAGGTTCTACACCATAATCCTCGAACCGGTTCATGCTGGGCAGATCTGGACAGCTTCATCTGGTACATGGTATGATCCTCACAGAATAAACGCCCGCATTTCCTGCAATTCACAGTTCCATTAACAGCTCCCAACCTCTTCCCACATGCTGGCTCTGTGCAAAGGTCGTTGAAGCCTGACCGTTGCCAATGTGCTCTCGTAACCACTTCGTCGGGATCCACTCGAGCTGGTTCTGGAGTCGATATTCGATTTCCAGGTAGAGCAATGGGGGCAGAAACGGGTGGGAGTGGAGAGTCGTTCGATTCGAAAACATCCAGTCCCTTCAGCTTCTGATTTATCACTGCCAGCGGCTGAAACTTCTTGGCCTTGATGACTTGTTTGTCAAACCAATTCTTAACTTCGTCTTGCTGCACTTCTGGTAGTTCTTGGTGATTGTCGTCGAGATGCCTACATCCATTAGCTAGAATTCGCCGATCTGACTCGATACACACACCTGTTGAGTTGTAACAATGTCATCTACAGCTGTTAGTAGCTATCCATTTGCATGTGCAAGGCGCCTACCATTTCCTCATTGCAGATCGGACAGACAAGCCTACTGCTTCCTGCCGTAACAGACGGTCCTCCATTCTGCAACGAAACAATAGAGCTCAAATCCTGACTGCTCTCTGGTAACGGCGACGTAGCCAACGGAGAGGTAGACGACCCTCCAGACGAGACTGTGCTTGCCGCGGGCGAAGATATAAGATCAGAAGTTCGCTGATGCGCTGGAGGGGCAGGAGGTGCCAGAGACTTCCCACTCCCCAGAATCCTCCCGCCTCCCAGCTTTCGACCAGACATGGAGGGAGTATATCGAATGTGTAGCCTCAGAGCCCTGCCAGCTCGAGGTGTTTAGAGGATCTCCGCCTCGTCGATGGGAAGCCGTGGAACAACTAGAAACTAAACGCACCTCTGACCCGGACCACCATGCGGCGAGGCGACCCAAGCCAAGGCCAAGCTTCAAACCGATAAGACTAGCGTTGAACTCTTATCGGAGTGGTGAAGTAAGGATCTCCGGGAAAAGAGCTTTTGAATAACCTCAAATTCCACAACATGGGCGAGACACAGTTCCCAGAGGTTCAGGGTGGTGGCTCGCTGATATTAGCATGGCAGATTCGGAATAAGAGAGTTTTGGTTGTCGGTGGCGGAGAGGCGAGTATTCCCAGCAGCTTCCATGCACATTTACTAAGTCCTTCCAGGTCGCAGCAGGTCGAATTCTAAATGTACTGAATGCAGACGCCAAAGTCACAGTCATTTCTCCCAGAGAAGGACTGAATCCGGAAGTCGCATATCGGATAGAGAAAGGACAAGTGGATTATGTGGACCGGAAGTTCGAACCCTCAGATCTGGACAATGTCGACATGGTACTGACCGCAGTCGATGATCCTGAAGCCTCATCGCAAATATGGAAGCTATGCAAGGAGAGGAAGATCGCAGCAAATATTGCAGATGTGCCACCAGAGTGTGACTTCTACTTTGGCAGCGTACATCGAGATGGGCCTCTGCAGATTATGGTTAGCACGAACGGGAAAGGACCACGATTTGCGAATATTGTGAGGAGGGCAATAGCAGAAAAGCTGCCTGCGAATACTGGAGAGGCCATTACAAAGGTTGGAAAGCTGAGGCAGATGTTGAGGAAGATTGCGCCGGGTATTGAAGAGGGTCCCAAACGAATGGCTTGGTAGGTGGAAATATAATGTTCAAGGCAAGATATAACTCTGATGGAAATAGGATGATCAAAGTCAGTGACGCCTATAGCTTGGAGGATCTATGCGCAATGAACGAAGAGGATATGAAGACGTTATTAAGATTTTACGCACCGGATCAGGTTCCACGGTACGGGTGCCTGAAGGCGATGGAGGGGGAGTTTGACGCTTTTGATGGATCTTTTGGATTCTGCGTGGGATGGGGATAAAGTCACACTACTCTTTGCTTGCATACCAGGAGTCAAGGTCACGGATGGATTAGGTGTACAGTACATTATGGTACATGGAATGAAGCAACGACGTGTACGATTAGTCAATATCAATTGCACTTGAACTATCAAACAAGTCGTAGGGGCGTTAAAATGGAGGGACAATAACGTACAACAATCACAGCTTCGACTTCAACTTGCCTTTCAACAGCTCCTCTAAGGCGTCAACACCAGCTTGCACAACCTGCTGATCCTGAGCCGGAGTACCCGTGCTCGCACCAATACCACCAATAACCTCTCCCTTCGCATTCAAAATCGGCAAACCGCCTCCAAAAGTCGTAAATCGTCCTCCGTTACTGTTTCCTAATCCGAAGGCTGGTCCACCCGGCCAAACAGCTTCTTTGTAAGTGTGTGTACCCACACGATGACCAGCTGCGGTGAAAGCCTTGTCCATTGCAACTGTATTCCTTGTTAGATACATCTGGTTTCTCAAAATACAATGAATATATGCTGGAGCTTGATCCGAAGTCACATTACCCCACTTAAGCTCGCACACACTGAGGAAGTAAACCACACTCCTAGCATCTCCAGCTTGAAATGATCAAATAACCTAGCATTGATGAAACTGGGAAAACTCACTGCTGATACTCGTTATCTTCGCGTTTGACATCCTCGAGAAATGCAGTAGATGCGTTGAAGCATCAACAACGGCAATATTCATGTCAACACCAATCTGCTTTGCTTTCTGTTCCGCCGCCGCCACGGCGATTTTGGCGCCCTCGAGGGTGAGATGTTCTTGTATTTTGGTGGCCATTTTGTGAATTGTAGAGTGATCAAGTGATCGGGAATTGGGGATTGTTTTCGAAAGGTGCGGGGAGTGGTGGAATGCACTGTTGGGATCATGATTCGGAGAAAGCTCGAAATATTGATGACCAAATCGCTTCGGCTTGTACCTTGGAGGGAAGGGGCCTCGGCACCAACAATTTAACCCTCATTGAAGCCAACAAAAATCTTTTGGAGAACCTCAACTAGATTTCCCGGCTGCAGCGCAATTACAGGATTTTTGAAAAAGAGTCTCACGATGGTGATGGTAACTCCCTCCTGAATTAAATAGTTTCGGTTCTTTCCCAAACCCCCTTTAAGGCTCGATAAGGTTGCTTCCGTTGACTCCAAGGATTTCAGCTTTCGTTTCTTTCAGCACTTGGATTTCGACAGCAAATGGAGGCATACCGCGGTGTTGATTTACAGATATGTTAAGTTGGTTCCTGGGAATAAATGCGGTAGTGGATTATGTTCTCAGGCATGGTATCATGGCAGTGCCAATCAACTTAAGAGAATAACAACAACCTTCCACGCATATTTGTCTCACAATTTCAAGTCTAAATGTTCAAAGTCACACATGGAACTCCAAAAAATCTCAACGCAAACTGAAAACATGAATATCTCATGACCCAACACACACAACTGAACTGTACTTGCATATATATACAAGAACCTAGGCAAAGCTGCCTCTCCCCTCTACCCAAAAAGCTACCATCAGACAAAGCGTCACTGGCAAGCAAGAAAGACCTGCACAGCAGGAAAGAAAATATACAGTGAAAAGAAGTGTCCGATATTTTTCCTTATTGCTTTTTGGTGTTTGTGTGTTTTCGTTTGTTCTTCAACTCCGTCGCTGAGTTCGAGCCGTTCGTAAGGAGTTCGTGATGTTATGCTTAGATGCATTGGGAGTAGTAGGGGTTGTATTCGTTGCAAGTGCTTCCCGCAGCACAGGTGGTTGAGCCAGTGTATCCGGATCCACCACTAGATGATGTTAGAGATTGCATCATAGTAGGTAGATCGATTGGATTTGCTTACCATTGCCCGTACTTAGCCACGGCAGCAGAAGGGGCTCCTGAGATAACTTGTTTGACTGAAGTAGCCAGTGTTGTTGGTACAGCGCTAGATCTCTTAGATGAACATGCGGATTTTGTTGGTACTGGAGCAGTGGTGGAGGTCTTGGGTTTGCAAGCACTCTTACTGGGGGTAGCAACTGGTGCAAAAGTGACGACTGGGGCAACGACGCTGCTCTTGCTCTTGCAAGCGCTCTTAACGGATGTTGCAATGGGGGCGGGAGTCTCAACTGGAGCAGCGGTTGCGATTGGAGCCACGCTGGTGACTGGCTTAAGATCGCCTGCAGGGGTCGAGGTCTGAACAGCAGCCTTGCTTGAAACTGGAGTGGCGGTTGATGCTGGAATGGCTGCAGCAGTGCTGGAAGCAACTGGGCTTGCGGACGAGGCAACTGGAGCAGTACCAGAGCTGGCTCCGTTCCAAACAGCTGGGCCAGGGATCTTGTAGGAGGAGTATGCGCCATAGACGTTGAAGACAACACCTGGGTCGGTGTACTTGTAAGTACCTGGCATTGGGACACCGGCTGGGAGAACCTAAATATCTTTTAGTCAAGGATCATCATGAGGTCGGGTAGGTATTCACGGTGGCGCCACCTCCATAGACTCTGATCTGGATACACTCCATGTAGAATTGTGCACCACGGGCTGGGTTGGCACTGAATGCCGTATCGGCTTCATGAAGAGCGATGATCTCACCACGAACGAGATAATCGCCGTCAACGAGGGTAGAAGGGAGTGTAACGTCATGCTTTCCCTTGTTGGCAATGAGCTTCTCGACGGCCCATTTAGATCCATCATAACCGTCTTCTGCCAACTTGACCCAGACATCACCTGCGCCATTGGAGGCGGTTGGTGCAATATAGACCATCACTGGACCGACGTGGGTTGGGTCAACAATGTCATCTGATGGGGAGTTGGAATTGTGGTGCCATTCGAGGGTGAGCTTGAATGATTATCAGTACTAGTCCAACATGATCTATTCCGAGTTCATTACCTTGTCACCAGCAGAAACGTCGATGGTCTTCGCAGCAGCAACGTTGTTGACGTTGCAAGTCATATCCTTTGAGGTAATATCCTTGAGAGGGTTGTTGTTTGGCGGCGAACGGATGTATCCAGCTGCAGAGTTTCCAACACCTTGATCAACATCGTTGACCCACATGTTGTAGATGGTTGTGTGAGCGCTAGCCACAGAGGCAACAGCGGTACCGGCGAGGAACTGAGAGTACTTCATTTTGATGATAGAGAACGATGATCGAAATGTGTCGATTAGAGCGGGATGAGGTCGAAAATAGATGAACGAGTGAATAGGCAGCAAAGGAAGGACAATTCAAAAGAATGTAAATGTGCAAGAATGTGCAAGTAATGAGCGACTTGCGCGATGGAGAGAAGGAAAGTTCAAAGAAATGGGTACTTCACACCATATGTACTTCCAGCAACCCGCCGCAAATGGGGCGCTCATTATAGATAGAGATGCCTAATTAAAATGGATATCGAAGTCTGGACGTTCCTCTACTTCTCCATGCACCAGAATACTGCTAGTTAGAAGAATCAAAAGGTCAAGTGGGCGGGTTCTCAGCCGCGTCAATCTTCCTTCAGATTTAGTGAAACAGAAAACACTTTATATTCAATATATTCTGGAGTCGCTTAAGCAAGTTCATGATCGCCAAGATCGCCTATCAGAGGACATTTTGCTGTCTCCTGTTTCGCTCTCCTGAACTTGTTTCCTTTTCGGATGTTTGTACCGAGACAGCTGCGTAAGCGAGCCTAGGCACCATCTATCTCTTGCTCCCGCCACCGCAAGGACCCGACAAATAGGTCAGCTAGACCAGGTTGGGTACGTGCTCCGATATGGGCACATATTCCACTATCCCATAGAGTGGCAACTTGCTTGCACATTTTAGCGCCATTATTTGAGGTGGCCGCATCGAATGCATTTCGACTATTAAAAGAATTCTAAGAAGATCAAAAGAAATTTGGAGTTTGAAATAATACTTGTAGCTTTCTAGAACACTTTTTAGAAGTCGTGGTGGCTGAGTTGTGTTGTTGCGAAAAGGAGGTCTTCTTTCAAATGGCGCTAAAATGTGTTTATGCCACTCCATGGGATAGCACCCTCCAAACGACGCGATGAGTTTAGGATGTGACCCAAGGCCCAACGTGTTTCGAGATTAAAGTGATGGGGCTAGTGCAAGAAACCCCAAAGGAAAGCGATGATTCCAAGCCGGAATACAGGGGTGTTGAGAGGTCGATTCCAGCCGCAAAAGGGTGACCGAGTCACAATGGGAGCTTTATAAGTTCAAAGCTCGAAGTGACGTTCAAGTAAACTTAACACTGACAATGCGTAACTTTTCAACCCCGAACTCCCTAGAAGCGAAACTTTCTATGGAGGCTAAAAAGCCAATTTCAGGATATGACGTGCAATTTGGCGGGATGCCCCTGCAATATTGTCCCCCCTGAAATAAGCGAGGCCACGAGATGAGACGAATGGTTGAGCGCTACTGTAAATGAATGACGCAGTGGCATTGATTTAGAAATTCAGCGTCCTGTCCTTCGCATTTTGTTCGATGTCTATGAGTTATTAATTCCGTTATTCTCACTGGCACATGATATGATAAGCCGTGGCAGTGCCATCTGAAGCCTCAGAGTAGATCTACGCCCGCCGTGCATGAGAGCCTCACTTGAACGCCCGCCGCACCACACCACCAGATATTGGGGCATACGCAAGCCGCAGTAGAGCTCACTTCCTACAAACCGACCAATAGCATTTCGCCATGACCGATAGGGCGTTCGTAAGATCTCGCCTTTTACACGTGCGGCAACTTTCTCGAGTATGCCAATCGGGCGATTCGGTCTCACTCCGCCTGATATTCTGGGATCAGATTGCGACTTTAGTCTTTGCCTCTCCGGCTTCTTGCCTACTGGGCGAGGGATCTTCCCACTCAGGACGCCCTTTATGACAGCTGAAGAGCGTGAAGTGCCCATTATGGAGTCCCCAACAGCCTCATGTCTAAAAAAGTAATGACTGCTGACTGAAGCACGAGCATGGTTCATTTGGGTGGCGATAAGAAGCTGTCATAAAAACTGAGGGGAAGCATGTTTATTCTTTGATCCAAAATCTCTTCTCGGTAACAACACATCTGCTACATAGTACCAACTTCTAAACCTTTCAAAGCTGTTTCCCAATTACACCCTTGAAAGCCGCAGCTGTGCATCCACGTTCTGTCACCCTTCAAATCTCTCTTCCACAGTTACTTTCTGCTCAAGCTTGTCTTTCGGATCATCAAACCCAAAATCCAGATGTCGAATTTCAATTTCATCGCTGGGGAAGGCAACAGAATTCCATACCGGGCAGTACTCAACACAGAGGAAGATGGTGTTCCCTGCCCAAGTCATGAGCCAGAAGAATATCCCGACGGAAGCGATGACAATCCTCATAGCGACGTATGTAGGTAGCACATATTCAAGTAGCGTTTTGTGCTTTCTGACTCTGCACACAGTTTACGGACGTTGAGGAATAGCTATATGAGGGCTGCACATTTTTGGCAGCTCAACTGCCAATACATCGAATCAGGAGCATGACCCCCACGCTGATAGAACAAACGTTGAGTTGTCAACAACACCAACACTGGCTAGCATTGTGCCAACTGTGCAGAATAAACTGGGGAAATCTGGCTTGTCCTTTGTGAGCATGGCCGGAGTCTGGTCACTGCAAGAAGCTCTGAGGTCTTGACAATGACCAAAATTAGTTGGGCCAGACAGGACAAAATAGACGCTTTCTGCTGCCGTTTGTATATTTTGATATATCTGTATGGAGATTACTATTTGCGTTAGAGATGTACTTTAGTCTGTGATGTACCTTTACTTGGGGGATTAGCATCGGCGTGTGCGACCAGAAATAGAAATGAAATTATCGTATCGTTCAATTCGGGGATTGACAAACTCAATTCGGAGTATCTAGTCTCACTCGTGCTTTGTTTCTTGTTTTCTATCACAAAAATTGTCTCCTCTTTGTCCCCTGAAAAACTGAAGATAGCCGCTTTTGACTCAAGCTACCTGATAGTCGTAAGCCTAAGGACATAGCTCTGTCTGTTATAATCTAGCATATCAGCTTGTTTATAAGCGCTCTGACAGTACAGCATCGGACCAGTGTGCTTTTTTGGTGATACCTACATCCTAGGGCTCATGTCGTTCTCAAGCTGGACAATTAGCTCCACCCACCCCCCCCTATTCCAGTTAAGCTTAGCGACCTAGCCTCTGAGACGCATCGCTAAATATGCCGGACTCTACCATTTGTCAACAAAGCCCTAAGTGTATTTTCTACCTTTATTCAGCAACCCAACCATTCGAACCTAGCAGTGCAAAGAACTGAGTTCTAGTTGCTTGTCAACCCGTTAACAAGACCTGTGAAGCTTGAAGCCGGGTCACGTGTCATCAGCGAGCACGCAAGAAACAAGGCGGATGATGTCAGGTTCCACGGTCAGGTCGACGCACATGAGAATAGATATCGTGCGATTCTATTCGACGCCCCTAGGCCACGAGACTTGAGTGTGGATGGTGTCTTGCATCCTCCCGAGGAGTGATCCATTCACTCCCAAGGGCCGACTTGCGGCCAGCCTCTACATATAGTCCATCATGGTAGCGACGTTGGCGTCTAGTAAAATACTCGGCTAGACATCAAAATGAAACGTTTCAGAAATACACCTTATCAGCGTCTCGACTCAGAGAACTCAGAAAGGGCCTCGAGCGCTGGAGACCCGTCTCCTGGACGATTCGAAGACGAGGACTTGGAGCCAGACAAGGACAATTACGAAGACTCACATCAATTTCCCTTAGGTGCACACAAGCAAATAGTAACGGAAGTCCTGCCTTGACATTCCTACTTAAGACTGGAAAGCTATCGGCACTAGGTGTTCCAGGTGACGAGAGGAGATTTTTCTTCCAGAGGTTAAAAGTTGTGTATGATCCGGATGCCATTGCAACTCAAGCTTCGGTATTCGACGACCCACACAAGTTAGAAGACTACCGTCCTGGAGATGACTGGGAGAATGTACACCGCTTCGACCCAGAGGAGAGATGGACATGGGGAGAAGAGCATCAGCTGATTCGCAAAATCGATTCAAGAATCATGATTTTTGCCGCAGTCATGTTCATGGCTCTGGACTTGGATCGGTCAAACATTTCTCAAGCCTTGACAGATAACTTCTTGGGAGACCTAGGAATGACTACGAATGGTGAGCCTGGCACATGATGGTAGGACAACATGTGCTGAAGTCTGCTAGATTACAATTATGGACAGACGGCTTTCAAGCTTGCCTTTCTGTGCGCGGAGCTTCCATCCCAGCTTATTGCTAAATGGATCGGGCCAGATGTTTGGATACCGACTCAAATGGTACTTTGGTCTCTAGTAGCTTCGAGTCAATTCTGGCTCAAAGGGAGAATGTCCTTCTTCGTTACTCGTGCGATTTTGGGGGCCTTGCAGGGTGGCTTTATCCCCGAGGAAAGTTGCCTTTGCTCCTCTCCTGAATAGAAATTAATTGTGGAGCAGGTCATCTTGTATTTATCATACTTTTATAAGCATCATGAGCTCTCTCTGAGACTGGGATTCTTCTGGACTGCGTCAGCGCTTTCCGATGTCATAGGCGGGTTTCTTGCCTTTGGAATTCTCCACATGCGAGGGGTCAATGGTCATGCAGGATGGCGTTGGTTGTTTTTGATTGAGCTAAATCATCACTTCCTCACCAAGCTTTCTGCTAAAGTTTAAAAGGCTGTTCTTACTCTTATCGTCGGTTTTCTCGCATTCGTTCTCATGCCGTCAAGTCCAACATCCACCGCAAGCTGGTTCCGAGGTGAAAAGGGCTGGTTCACTGAAAGAGAAGAGAAGATCATAGTAAACCGAATCATTCGAGAAGACCCTAGCAAGGGCTTAATGCACAACCGAGAGCCATTGACACCTACATTACTTTGGCGAAGCATGATGGATTTCGATCTTTGGCCCGTTTACATCTTAGGTCTCAATTTCCAGACTCCCATGTCGACGCCAGCCAATTATCTGACACTCTCATTGAAGAGGCTTGGATTTGACACCTTTAAAACTAATTTACTCGTGATCCCGACGAAGGTTCTGCATGTGACGACGATGCTGGCTCTCACTTACGCGGCAGAAGTGTTTGGGGAGCTTACTCTCACGGCTTTGATTGGCCAGATATGGGCACTGCCCTTTTTGATCTATATCAACCTCGTTGACATCAACAAGATCAATAAGTGGCTAGCCTGGGCGATCATGACAGCTTTGCTATCCTTTCCTAATGGTAAGCCAAAATTGAATTACCTGTACCCCAAAATTCAAGGTGGTGCAATGAACTCATGACTCCCTAGCACATCCCATTCAAGTTGGTTGGAATTCGCGAAATTCGAATACAGTACGATCCCGTACGGTCTCTGCGGCCCTCTATAACATGTGCGTCCAGACCTCTGGAATAATCTCTGCGAACATTTACCAGGAGGACGATGCACCACGGTACAAGCGCGGAAACCACATCCTCTTATCCTTGCTCGTCCTCAACATCTTTCTGTACTTGGGAACGAAAGCGTATTATTTGAAGAGAAATGCCTTTCGAGATACGGTGTGGAACAATATGAGTGAAGACGAGAACTTGAATTATCTGGCTACGTCAACAGACGAGGGAAATAAGAGACTAGACTTTAGATTTGTGCATTGAGATAGAGATTCATACATGAGAACAGGTTTTGGAATATCGTCCATTTCTTTCCTGCCCCTTGAAAGGAGGAGTATAATTCATTTGTCCTTACAGGGGATAAAGCTTGTCCCAGATTCAGTAATGCTTTACTTCGCTCTCCCCTTTCAGCAACTTCTCCGCCAAAACAGAATAAGACCCCGCCCTAACATCCTCCAGAATATCCAGGTGCTTCGGCTCCCAACCCAACTCTCTCATCGCTTTCTTGTTCGAAGGTCGATTAGCAAGAGTCAAGATCAAAGCTAAAAGATGACCACCTCTCTCCGTCGCTTCTTCTCGAGTGATAGATTTGGTGGGTACTTTCATGACCTCCCCAACCACTCCCGCCAAATCTTTTATTGACACTGACTTCGTCTCGCAGCAATTCCAGACATCTCCTGGCTTGGACTTCTCCACTGCGAGGAGATACATAGCTGCTGCATCGTCCACGTTGACTCCACTCGTATGAGTAGCTCCGTCGTCGATGTAAACTGCCTCCCCGCTTTTGGCGGCGTTGTCCATGAGCATGGGGATGAAGCCGCTTGCTCCTCGGCCATGAACATATGGGGTGAGACGGATGGCGCTGACACGAACTCCTTCTTTGGCCTTACTCAAGGCATAGCTCTCAGAACTATATCTATCCACAATAGGATTTTTCAGCGGCGGAGCATTCTCGTCCGTCTCTCCACCTTCTGGATCAGGTTCGACGACCAGAGTTCCAGAGGTTGTCACGAGCGCCTTATCGGTGCCGCGAAGAGGCTCCGCCAACGCATCCATGACCGCTGCATCAATAGCGAGGATTTCGTCGTAGTTTCGAGTGAAGTCGTGGATGTATGCTAGATGACATACTGCGTCTGCTTCGGCAGCTTCTTTGCGGAGTACATCGACAGAAGTCAGATCACCACGGACGGGAATTGCTCCTAGAGCTTTCAGTTTCGCGTCACCGGCTTCGTTGCGGGAGAGCCCATGGACTGTGTGGCCTTGAGCGATGGCTTGTTCTGTCACAGCACCGCCGACGTAGCCTGTTGCTCCGGTTATGAAGAATCTCATGGTGGGTATTGGAGACGATGATGATGAGGCTGCTGTTGTTAGTCGATGGATCTTTTTGGGCCATTGATGAGAAGGACTTGAACTTGCTTACTTTCTTAATGGCGATTATCAGAAATGGAAAAGAAGGATGCTCGAGCTTCTGATGACATCCAGATACCTACTACACCAGATCCCCCTCTTATATACTTCTAAGAACCTGCCACTAATCTGGCAAGCTCAGTCCTGGACCCTTGAGAACAGAGAACACGACCGGACTTAAGTCATTATCTACGAGAAATCCATTACGTGAAGCAATGCAACAGCTGTGCCTTCAACGAGAATATATTCCACTGCAGGTACAAAAGTGGAGCTGGCATCCGCAAGGATCTTGAGACCCGCTTATTGGTTCCTGGGCATCGCGAGTATCGCCACATGAGGCAAGACTCGAATTTGCAGAAGCATTCTTGACTGATTTGATCATTGAGATATGAAAAGGAGTTGGGAAATAGATGTTGTACTTACAGAGCGGAAATAATGTGTAAAGTCCGCCATAGGCCATGTTCGGCTGTATAGCACTAACCACCATTGGATTCTCTCTCGTTTTAATTGGATCGATCGGATTCTGGAAACCCGCCCCCGCCCCATAAGAACCCTTGCCTTTTGCATACGTATCGCTGGAGACGGTTCTCGGAATTGATGTGTGACAGGTGAACAGAAAACAAATCGACATCTAACTATATTTTGATAGACACGAATTGGTGAAGATCCTGGACATATCAGATATCTTGGTCTGATTTTGAGCTTTAAAACAGCGGAAATTGAAGGCAATTAACGAGCTAGTTGAGCTTGAAAAGTCGCGAAAGCAAAAGTTGTCACATGAAAGCCAACACTGGACCTGAGATACATCCACCATGAATTCGACTCGGTCCAATCATCGCTCCATGCTTCTGCTTGAAAGCAATCAGGAGGAGGGATTGGAATCGAGAAATGATTTGAGATATCAATGGTTGGAGACTAAGAACCGTTCACGGTCTCCTTCACTTTCATCACAAGTTTACCAGCAAAACTCTGGGCATCTCATAGCCGAGGAGGCTAATCATTTTGAGTGCTGACAGCCGCAACAAACAAGCATCCTGCAGGTCGTCAAATTCTTCTCTTCTTACCAATCTGCCCGTCTTTAAAGCTAAGCCAGGGACGAGTCTGTTTTTCGATTAGTATTTCTTTATCTATATTGATGAAACTCGTTCTCGGTTCGGGAGATGCACCGTCTTGGCAGGGTCGGACATAAATCATCCCGCTGCCATCTTCGTTTTCCGTGATGCCGTCTCGGCTAGCCAATCATGGTCGAGATGCATGCGAGAAATGTATAAAAGATGGAGCACGATACACGGCAGATATCTGAGAGTTGGATAGGCTATCCTCGATCGCGAGAAGCCTCGGCGTTGTACTCTTGCGTTGTTGTCTGTTTCGTAATTGCCACGCTATAAATTCCTCCGCAGCCTTGGAAAGTGTCGTCTCCTTACTCTCACCTAACTATCGACACTATTTTAATTATCAAGTATATCTTCCCAGTTCTCTGTGAAAAAGAACGAGTCTCACATCACTTCAATCCATTGACTAGCTACTGCTACACTTGCTTCCTGTAGATCAATTCATCCACACTAGACTTCTCTTGATAAACAAGATGCAGCTCTCAGAAAAGATCGAGCTGCCATGCGGTCTAGTGCTGCCAAACAGGTCAGCCTTCTTTCCCTTCTAATTCGTGACGTATTCGTCATTTCGCGATATTGTCCTTGATACTCGTGACTTAAAAGTGACTTATTATTCTAACTCTCAACAGGCTGGCAAAGGCTGCAATGGCCGAAGTCATGGCAAAAGATCATAATCCAAGCGTGGGATTTCCCTCGGCCTACGGCGAATGGGCAGACGGTGGATGGGGAATGGTGATCACCGGTAAAGCTCATTTTCATAGCGATTCAGACCACACGAGATCTAATTGAAAAATTCAGGCAACGTGCAGGTCTCTGAGCAGTTTCACGGATCACCAGCCGATGTAGGAACCTCTGTACGAGGACAATCGCCGGAGCAAAAGGCCCAATGGAAGAATTGGGCAGCTGTCTGCCAGCGATCAGGTACTCCTACCGTAATTCAACTTTGCCACCCAGGACGACAGTCGCCCCATGGCGCTGGAGCAAGTGGACTATTTCAGAAGACTGTTGCGCCATCTCCAGTAAAGTTAAACCTCGGAGACTCTTTGATCGCACGAGCAGCAGTTTCTTTGCTCTTTGGAACTCCAAGAGAATTGACCATCGATGAAATCACTGGCCCAGAAGGAATTATTGCACAGTTCGTAGAGAGCTCGAAGCAATGTTACGAGGCTGGATTCAAGGGTGTTGAACTCCATGCAAGGTAACAGGTCAGCTCCTCCAGGTATTTTGATATTAAATAACATTCTCGAAAGTCACGGTTACCTTCTTGCACAGTTCATGTCCTCAATGACGAATTTCAGAACGGACGAATTTGGAGGAACAGCAGCAAAGCGAGTTGAAATTGTTCTCCGCATTATCCGCGAGGTTCGCAAGCAAACAAATCCAGAGTTCTGCATCGGCATCAAACTCAACAGCGTTGACGCCGCATCATCTGAGTCTCCAGAAGAAGTTATGGAGCAGATCAGACTGATCAACGACGCTGGAGTAGACTTTATGGAGATTTCAGGCGGCACCTACGAGAATCCTCGGATGATGCAAGACCCTCACGATGTCGCCAAAACTCGGACTAGCGAACCCAAAACTAAGCAGAGCACTCTCCTACGAGAGGCATTCTTTCTACAATTCGCTCAAGAAGTTCGAGCTCGTTTCCCGAACGCGGTGTTGATGGTCACAGGGGGGTTCCGTACTCGCCTTGGCATGGAAGCAGCTTTGATGACTGGCGGGTGCGACCTCATCGGAATCGCCCGACCTGCGGCAGTACTCCCTAAGTTGCCAAAAGAAATTATACTCAATGAAAAGGTCTTGGACGAGGATGCTCGTGTGATACTTGCTCCTGTGCCGGTGCCAGGCTGGGTCAAATGGATTCCGATCAACTCATTGGGTGGCGGTATACAGTCGGCATACTACGCCAGCCAGATTCAACGCATGGCCAAAGGACTCTTACCTGTGAATTCAAGGATTTGAGTGAAGGACCAGTCGGACAAAGAGTCTTAATAATGTACGATAGTATGGTCGAGTGTGTATTCTTCTGCAGCACGAGAACGCGGTCTCGTAAATAGATTTTACTTTCGGAGATAGTTTTGATCTTCCTACTTTACCTGCTTGCGAGCTTCAGTTTATATCATATTTGCAGCCCGTTTGTCTGACTGTTACTACTGTACAGAATTTGGTTGGTTTTTGTTCAATCCCCTGACTCGTTATTTTCCTTCCTAGTTTACTTCTCTTAGACCAGACTGCTTTTCTTTCACTGCAAGATGTCGGATGATCAGGTCAACAGTTTAGCAGATCGAAGATAAGGAAGAGGTTCTTGATCGTTTCTTGGATTCGTTTTCTCCCCCCACAGCTCGAATTTTTCGAAAACTTACTATCCTTTTCACACCTCCTGATCATTTTAGTTTGATTTCATCAGCCTCGAAGCAAAGCGTCCAATCTACCTTTGTCGGGACCATTCCAAACTCCATGTTGCTATCAAAACTTCCCGGCTTGAAGAGGGCCAGTCACTGACTCCTTCTGGTCTCCAATACCACATCGAATCGATGCAATTAAACCTCCCAATAGCTTGCTTTTGCTCACCGTGCAACATGGCTCCCTGCGACTCAAACCTAAGCAGCAGACGTGGTGCCATAGTTACCTACAAAGATCCAGGCAGGAGTTTTGCCCTATTGGCAGAAAACACATCCTTCGATAATCTATCAAGCAAATTACACCTGCTCAAGTGCTTACAGGTAAAAGTGTATAGTGGCTGAAGTTCTACGGTTGTACTCTACGCTTGGCATCTACGAGAATGCATCGCAATATGAGAACGGAGCCGAGTGACTCGGATGGACCAATTATTGCATAAACACATGCCCGCTTACTGCCGGTTTGTGTCGCCGTGTCCAACTACCAACTGGTGATTGACAACAACTCATACCGAGCCCATAGTACTTACGTACGGGGCGTGTTTATTTCTTACAAGCGAGGTGGTACCCTCGAAATGCCGATGTTCGCACTTGGTAGATTCCGACCAATGGCGAAGCTCATATGATACTTGGCAAGCATGGAGTTTTGTAATTGAAGCAGCCTTGCTGGGGAATATTCCATCGCTAATCATAAACGAATCCTTCCCATTGCCGTTTTATGTACCGGATTCCCCGCAAATTGGACAGGGCGATGCCGCGCACTTCTCATTGGTAGTAAGCAAGCACATTCTGCCAAAAAGAGAACAGAAACAGGGCTCTTTCTTTTCCATACAGTACCCAGGACTTCAGTTCTAATTTTTCCATTCGCTGCTTGCATCTTAGTCTGCGAACGTGACTAACTGCTGCTTTAACCTGAGTTAAGGTTAGGCGTACCTAAGCCGAGGGTGAGCAGAGTAGAGTTGAGCTTGACCAAGACTGAGTAGAGCCTGAGTATCCTGCGCATATCCTGAGTCTAAGCAGAGTTTGGATCCCGCTTGTCAAATAGCACATGACTCGTAAATTAGTCTCATTATTTACTCGCATTATTTTATAAACTATTTGATAATAGGTGTTGGTCCCCCTTATCTCACTCGCTCGAATATAAGGGAAAGTAAGGTATCGGCGTTTGTATTAAAATCAAATAACATCACAAACAACTTTTCCATATATGAATTTATAAATCTTAAAAGCAGAGTACCTCCTAAATTTACTACTTCACATTGTTATAATGCACTTAAATTAATTACCTAGGTAGTCTTCAGTGCGACTAAAGGTGCTCTAGCGAGTCCTACAGCTGCCCGTTGTTTAGTGAGCTGGAGAACTTCCCGTCGAACCACTGTCACCTCACACTTCCAAGCTGCAGCGCAGACGGCACAACCTGGAGAACCTGGAGAACCTGGCCTGGAGAGGGAGTGGCTCGCTTGTCGCTCTTAACGGGATAGAGAGACCGGTGGCGCTGGCAAGTACTTCGCTTGTCGCACATAACGGAATGGAGATCGCGGGAATGGTTCGCTTATCGCTTTTAACGGTATGAAGGAACCGACAACATGGTCGCGACGGCTGGGAGAGGGTTGGGCAGGAAATTCGAGGGGTCCCATGCATTCATTGAGATTGGAACTGAGCAGAAGGTGGAGAGTTCTCATATGCAGTACGTAGAGGATGCAGCGTCGTTGCATTCCCCCAGACTGCCCCAGACTCCCCAGACTCCCAGATTCTCGGAAATGTAACTTAATTTTGACCACCAACTTCAGTTATTGTACTCTCTTCGAGATCACATCTGTTTGGCAAGAAATCTAGCTTACATCATTCAAGTGAATTCCTCAAAACAAATAAACAACAAATCCATATTCTTTTGTCGTAGCATGTATGTGACATTGAAGTGACTGCTGCCAAGTAAATACCAATTCCATACTCCGTCCCTTGCTATCATTGCGCGTATATGACATTGAAATAACCGACTGAAAAGTAAATGACAAATCCATCTTCTGCTATCATTGCACGTACGTTACATTGAAGTGACCGATTAACAACAAGCTGTCCCCATCGCCATTTCGGATCTTTCCTAACATGGTTCCTGTTATTACGCTTCATTCGTATTGGCATACATGAACGTGTCGAGTGACAGACTGCCAACGCCCGTCACCATTTGAATGGTCTCGCTGCCTGCATTGGGATATATAAGTCCAGATAGAGAGGCCACGCCATTGATAAAGACCTCGACCGAGTTCCAGTCCACATAGATTGACAAGGCAACGCTATTGCCGCTCATCGGAATCGTAGCTGTGCGTATGGCGTCGTATGCGCTCTTTGGAGCGCTGCCCATGGCATCGGTCGCGCTTCCATCATTGTCTCTGACCAAAAATGCCTGGCTTTGTCCGAAGTTGAATCCAATGGTGGTACTGAATGATCCGCCTCCCTTGATCCTGATTCGAACTTCGTCTCCATTGTCGCCGCTCTTCTTCGACACAATGGTGCGGATCATGTAGGCTCCGCCTGGCATTGCGGGTAGCGAAGCCGTTGCTGGGTCCATCGTGATGCTCTTCCCATTTACAGTGCTGTTCGTGCCGAAGGTGTTTGCATAGCCGCTTATTGGCGAGTTGACCAATCTCACCGCGCCGCCAACCGTCTTCAGCTTGATGTCGCGAACGATACTTTGCTGGCCGGCCCAGCCTCCGTAGTAAGGGAGGTCATTTGCATAGTCCCAGTTGTTCATCCAGCCTATGGCGTAGCGGCTGGCGAAGACGGCGTTCCCAGTCAGTCGAGGGTCGGACCAGGTCACTGTTGCATAGAAGTCGGGTCCGTCGTCCATCCATTGCGGGAGAACTTGAGAAGTAGTAAAAATTCTACCATCAAAAGACCCAAGCCAATATGCTGTGCCTGTCGTGCGGCTGTAGCGATATCCATTGGCGCCGGCGGCCAGAACCCATGTGCGCTTGTTGGGGTCTCCATCGACATCAAGCTGGTAAAGGTCGGGACATTCGAGCAGGCCCAGATCAACTCCTGAGTTCTGCGGGATGAATCCAGATACGTAGATCCAGTTTCTCAGGTTGGGCGAGGTGTAGAAGCCAATCTTGTTGCCTTCCCCCAAAGTCATGACCCATTGATTGCGTTCAGCGTCCCAGATGACCTTTGGGTCCCGAAAGTCGGCTTTTGCGCTGGGGTTGGGATTGGGCATCATGGGGTTGCCCATCGCTGGTGTGAACCTGTAGCCATTATCAGTGGCGTAGAAGAGAGACTGCTGCTGGATCCCGTTGCCGCCTTGGGTGGCAAGGGCAACGACTGCATTGTTCCCGAAGCCTGCGGTGTTTTGCGTATCAACAACGGCGCTTCCGGATTCAATATCGCCGAGATAGACACCATTCTCGTTTGGCTTGTATTTGTCGATAGCAACGCTGCGTCGAGTCCAGTGGACCAAGTCAGTGCTCGTGACATGGTACCACGATGTGCCGCCGCCTGCCCTAGGATTCGCCTCATTGAAGTCGGCATTGAAAAGATAATAAAGATGCCATTCCCCTCCAAGGAAAAAAGGACGTTGAGGATCGTTCATCCAGTTCGATTCAGGGGTTATATGGTAGTTGGGGCGTGCGGCGTCAACAGCATTGATGAAGGACAGAGCAAATTGCCCAGAGATAATCGGTGATAGCAAGCGGAGGCCAAAGAGCCCTCTCTGGAGCAAAGAGAAGACCATCTTGGTAATGACAAATTTCAGTCGTGTTACTGAGAAAAAGCAGAATGACTATTCAATATAGCGATGATTGTCGTTCCCAAGCTTGACTGGCTTAGTTCCACGACGGCATTTCGAGCAACGGCAAACGAGAAGAGCGACCGAAAACAACAGCATATATAGTCTCTTTTCTTCCTCTTCAAATTTTCCCCTGGTCAGCAGTCATTGCAAAACTAGTGAACAAAGGATCAGATGACGCTTCCCTGTTCATGTTGACGATCCACTCGAATACTACTGTGCATGGCAAAATATCGGTCAGATCAAGAAGACCCCAGTAGCAGGTATGTATGTGTGGGATTCGGCGAGGATCAAAGCGGGGAAGCTGGGGACTCCACGAGAACGAGGTCTACATGATCGACTCTGCTTTAGGTAGGCTCTAGAAAAGTAAAACAAACCTAGCGCATACTCATTTTCGTCGTGGGATTGGACCCATCCACAGTGGTGGGCTTGCAAGGGATCTTGGGTTGGGTCAGGCTCTGCATCTTGACCCGGGCAGGTTCAACCCCGCAAAGAAAGTGAGCAGGGTAATTTTGTAACAAAGGGTAGAAACTGCGGGTTTTTGGAAGGATGCTGCACAATCATTACGGCTGCAGTTATTATTATCACTCACTTCCAGATGTCTTCGGGCTATGCTTTATTTATTTATTTATTTATTTATTTATTTATTTATTTATTTATTTATTTATTTATTTATTTATTTATTTATTTATTTATTTATTTATTTATTTATTTATTTATTTATTTATTTATTTATTTATTTATTTATTTATTTATTTATTTATTTATTTATTTATTTATTTATTTATTTATTTATTTATTTATTTATTTATTTATTTATTTATTTATTTATTTATTTATTTATTTATTTATTTATTTATTTATTTATTTATTTATTTATTTATTTATTTATTTATTTATTTATTTATTTATTTATTTATTTATTTATTTATTTATTTATTTATTTATTTATTTATTTATTTATTTATTTATTTATTTATTTATGATTCACATGAAGAAAAGTAGGTAGCTAGTAAAACTTAAGTTGTATCCTGTTTCGCAAGCTTGATTATATTCGAGCCTGGAAAGTGATATAAAAGATTTAGAGTCAGATCGAGTGCGGTTTAACTAACAAGCGAAAATTCAAAACTCGTGACAACATAGTAAACTTTACATGGAAGGCTTACGCCTATTCAAGTGAGTTGTTCAAGGTGCCTAGGTGTGTGCTCAGGGCTCAAGCTACTCAGGATGCTCGGGTGAGGTGCTGGAGTTGGTCAAGCGAGCTGCTTGAGGTGAGGGCGATGAACCCCTGAGCAAAAGCGGCAAGCTCACTAGCCAAACGCGAATACTGAGAAAGAGAAAGGAATCGACAGTTCCTAAACGTTGATTCGCTGTGTTGCAAGTGAGTAAGCCAACTGATGGATTCTGGAGTAAGCGAGGGACCCAGGATGTGTTTCGAATTACCCTTCGATATTGGATTTCCGGCACTCAACAACCGGAATTAACACCGAGGCAACGTGATCATCAATATAAATTCGATTTATATTGCTACACCCGGAATAGTTCTCTGGTAAGAGATCTCATCTCATGTAGTCTTTTCGGGGGTTGAAACACTACATAGTCTGCTTGACCTGTGCCTTTCATCCGTTTTCCTGCGTGAAGCTTTCCAAAATTTCCAGGGCAAAAATGGCTGTCATCAATTTCAGTATCTCGATGCTACTGTTCTTCTTCGTGTCCAGTATATCATTTGCAGCTCCTTTGTCGAAGAGGGGCCCAGATGACGATCTGGCTGCTAAAGCACTCGAGAACGCGTACAAAGTGTTGAACGGTTCCTTGTCAGATGGAAGCACGAAGGTAACTTGCACAAAAGACACACTGGCTGTGAGGAAGGAATAGTATGATTCTTCTAATCCAGTTGAAAAACTTTGCTGATTCTCTATCAAAGTGGCGACTTGACAAACGACGAGAAGGATGACTACGTGAAGTCTGTCAAGTGTCTGATGGCTGCCCCATCCAGATTGAGTTCAACTCAGTATCCAGGAGCGAAGTCTCGGTACGATGACTTCGTCGTGGTACATATCAACATGACGATGGGAGTTCATGACACTGTGAGCCCTGCACTTTAAGAGGTTCTCTGATGTGAACACTGATCATCGAAAGGCAAACTTCCTCCACTGGCATAGGTATTACATCTGGGCTTACGAAGTAGCGTTGAGGAGCGAGTGTGGTTACAAGGGTTATCAGCCGGTGAGTAAAATTGTCTCTTTGTGTTCGAATAACTTCTAAGTGATGACAGTATTGGAATTGGGGGAGATACCCAGATCCCACCGTTTCGCCCATTTTTAATGGGGATGCTCACAGCATGGGCGGCAATGGCGAATCGGTTCCGCACAAAGGCTATATTCTTGGAATGGCAAACATCATGGTACCACCGGGAAATGGAGGAGGTTGTGTCAAGACCGGGCCTTTCGCAAAGTAAGTCAGCTAACCATCATACCTGGGCCCCTTCTCCTAACAATTTCTAGCACGACAGTAAATCTAGGTCCACTCGGGGGCGCCATAGATGCCGCTCTCGAAGTGCCGAAGAATCCTCGCTCGGATGGCTATGGATACAACCCGCGTTGTCTACGCCGCGACGTCAACAACTACTTCACGTCCCAGTACCTACGTCCTCAGGATATTTCCAACCACATCACCTCATCTACAGATATCGAGACTTTCCAGAAAACTCTTCAAACCGACACGACTAAAGCCTTTTCACTTCACACAGGTGGTCATTACAGTATTTGGGGTGACCCTGGAGGAGACTTCTATGTCAGTCCTGCTGAGCCTGTCTTCTGGTTGCACCATGGGCAGGTAGATCGACATTGGTGGATTTGGCAGAATCAAGATCCGGCGAATCGAGTACAGCAGTGAGTAATCCCCGATTTTATGAATGGCATCAATATGCACTCTGCTACAACGCAATTTGGTGTTAAATTTTGAGACAATCCCATCATTTACTGACATCGCGTTGCATAGATACAAAGGAGGAACAATCATGATGCAGCCAAACAGCCCGCCAGGCAAAATTACTGACATCCAGAATTTGTCGGTCACAGCTCCCAAAGGTTACGCCGGCATTGCGAGCAAGGACTTAGTTAGCACACTTGCAGGGCCATTTTGTTACATCTATCAGTAGTGATCTCCAAGTGGCTTGTAGGGGACCCTGCCTTGGCGACGAAAGCGCAGTGTCTCTATTGAAGAGACAGATAGGCGATGGACTTTACATTATAGGTGCTCAAATACACTACACCATGCCACCGACGTCATATTGTTGATAAATCAAATTCTCTTTACAAGTCACTCTCTTTTGCCATAATTAGCGACGTTGTATTGTGGAAGTGATGCCTGAAATACTGGAGCGAGACATGTGATGAGATCTACCAGGACCTTCTTCATACTGCCAACGATAAATCCCAACCAAATCTACGGTGCATCTTTCAACGCATAGTATATTATTTCAGGTATCATTGTAACATTTGACTACCCTTTCCCACCCTAAGCTTAGCATTTTCAAGGTACTCGTGACTTGACTGACTGTTGTCCCTGTCTTGGGTGAAATTGACTCCATCTTACTTCCTCTCCACGCCCTCCTCCCGGCATTCCATTTGCACTGCGACGGCCGAAATCCTTGTACGCTTAAGCCAAACCCATGTTGACCCAGCCTCCACCATTTGGAGCAGACATTTTCTCATTCTGGCCATACCTCCATCATGTCCAGCCACTCAAGGGTAAAGCCTGTAACAATTTTGACCCAATCCCGGACGGTGGGAGCATCAAGGCTCGCGCTATCATTTAAAGTATCTTCAGTACTGGGTAGGGGCGAAGGTTGAAGATTAAGGAAGGGAGTGCCGGCTTCCATGAACGGAACGTAATCGGCAACCACCCCAGCACTCACGTTCGTCTCGCTTCCTTCAGACAAGAACTCAGTCGCTTTGGCCGTCTCCAAAAGACCAATATTCCGCATCCGAGCTTCAAGACTGGCAATTCTCTGAAATACCCAACTTGTCACAAGACAGTACGAGGGAACCGTGGGGCTAGCGGATCCGAGAGAATCTAGCAAAGCAAAAATGCGGATCTGGCTCAGCGCGTTTGGATATACCGATCCTACGGGATTGATCATTCTCTCTAAAGTGTTGCTAAGGTCTCTGTGTCGCGAATCAGTAACAATATTTATCGACAACGCGAAGACTTACCTCGATCCATAAAGAGAAGTTTCAGCTCCGTTTAGAGACTCACTTCCGTCAAGGAACACCAGCTGAATGCCCATGTCCATCGCTATGGTTCCACCTTCGCCAAGCGCATCCATCTCATCGTGCATTTGGGTCATGTACCCATCAATACTATGGGCAACATGCATCAAGATGGCGCAGGGAACAGCATTCGTTGCGCCTACATGCCCCGCGGGCATACTCTTACTGTCATAATGAGCAGCTAATGTCAAGAAGTTGGCTTGACCAGTCTTTGTCCACGGTGGTTCTCTGCTGAATACAAGGCTTGATATTTGAACTTCAACCCCTTTGGTTATTGATACAGTCGAGTTGTACCACTGAAGATTCCATTTTGGCAACTGAGTGCTGAAGTAATTGACAAAGTGGTGCTGGACGGATGTATGGCCGGGAGTACCAGGGACACGGGGAATCAAAATTGGAGACAAGAGAGCACCGTTGTCGGGTTCGAAGTCTGGACCGCTAGAAGATATGTTTCTCAAGAAATCGTCGGAGAGTGACATATAAGCATGCGTAGCTAACAGTAGACTTTCCAGAGCGAGGAAAATGATGATGGCATGGTTTCTGAGCCGGAAATGATTGTTCCTCATAGCTCTTAGAGAGATATTCAAATGTGCCCCAATGGTCGAGACTGCGCGTACTAAGCCGTGGTGTCCAAGGGGTTCATATGCAAGCCTGCGTTTTTGCCGCCTAAATTCATCAGATTTAATGAAGATAATCTCATTGTCGGTCAAGCAGATTTTGGTATCAACGATTGAGCAGAGCTTGATGGCTCAGTAAAGATCGAGCCAGGCCACCAAGAAATTGGGTCCCAGTCTCCTACCCATAAATTGTCTCGTGCTTAGAGTGGCAAACTTTATGCATCCACTTGATGGCTAGACGATGACCAGGTTCCTTCAAAGTGACTTTTGGCCATGCGATTGGCATATGAGTCCGTGCGAATTGAATATTGAGACGAGGTGAGAAAGTGAAACGGGTTGCTAGTGCCAAGCTCTTTCGCGTCCAGTTTGGGCTCTTGCATGGGGATGCTCGTGGATCGTGCAGGTCGGCGAGCAGACCCGAAACCTTATCGTTTGAAGATCCAAACAAAGATCTACGAAATAAAACATCTTGCAAATGTATCGCCAAGGCTTTAACGGCCCGGAACTAGGGTGTACCTTGTTGTCTTGAAGTCCGTGATCTTCAAACATCACTTGTCTCTCCTCTAGCCACATCAATAGGGACGCTACATGTCTTGCACACAGAACCTGCTTTCCGCCATCTGATTTCTCTGCCACAGCTTTCCCGTCGAACCTTTTTTGCATTCTCCGATCTTCGTTATCTACTAATTTCAACACGCTGGCGTTGTTTGTTTTCTTCCATTAATCATCATGAGCAGTCAGCAGCCGAAATACGAAAATGTTCAAATGGACGATCGGGACGACTCCTCGATCACCGAGGTAGAAGAATCGCTAATTGGAGACGAGAAACACATGAGTGCAGAGGAGTTCAGACAGAGATACGCCAGGAAGTCAAGGCGAACGACATGTCTATCTGTTCTGAAAGAAGCGCGCTGGATTCTGGATATAGGATTGCTGTTGGTCATCATTGCGCTCTTGCTGCGAAGCCAATCCCAGAACGCCATTCCAAAGACCAGTGAGCATGAAGTGGGCGGGGACATGACAGGCGTTGGACCGCATCGTACGGACTTCCAACTCTCTAAATTGATCAATCTGAGAGCAGACGTCTGACAAGAAGAACAGTTGGAACCCAAGTCACGACCTTCCACATCAATCAAACTTTCGCTCCTTACAATACGACAGAATTCTTCCGAGAAGAAGTCCTGACAGCATGGAATGAACTGATGCCTCGTAGGACAATCCCGGGCTCTTGAGATGACAATCACTGACTTCTTCATAGATGGGATTGGCTTCCAGTGGGTCAACGACACACACAGATACCACGATCTACCACATCCTATTATCTGGCCAAACAAGACAGTCTTCACGACTTCTATGACCCATCAACTACATTGTCTATTCGCAATCGTTGAGACATATTCTGGCTTGACATCAAATACGACTTTGCCAGAGGATCATCACTGGCACATGATCCATTGTTTTGATTACATGCGGCAGGCAATTATGTGTTCGGCAGATATGGCTCTGGAAGGATTAGAGACAACATTTCCCGATCACAATGGAGGGTCAGATGGCTGGGATTCCAAGCACGGTAAGTTCTCGTTGAATTCGTACGAAGTCTAGTGCTGACAACCTCCAGTTTGCAAGGATTACAGTCAGGTCATAAATTACTTGGAAAGCGTCAGGGCGTATGATGATCAACAGATCTACTAGTTGAGCGCGAAAGATACGGGGCGAATGTTTACCTCCTTTCTCAAATCTATCAGAACTCCACGTGAACTCCCAGTTCTGACTCGACAATTCTCAATGGCCATCGCCTGGAAGGAATGTGACCCCGACTCTACAACATCGAGGTAAGTATGCCCGTAGAAATTTTGTGATACTGGATTTAAATACCATTCATGAAAGTTTGAGAAGGTGCTGCTGGTGATATCTCTCGTGAGGAATGAGGATGTGGTGAATGCGCATGTAAGCAGTGAGCTAGTCGTGGGCTCAATAAACAAATATTTGTTAAGGAAAATGTACACACATTGGTAGAAACATTTCATCAGAATGCTTTGACCATGATCTATACTTGCTCAAGTAAATTGGAGAATTAATTACCGGTACTTCAACACGATTAGCGAAGATGGCTTGAAGACCTAACCGAAGGGCGCGTAGGACCATGCTTTTGGCGCCCAAGAAAACAATTCTTCGAAGTTTCTAATGATTGTATCAAGTTTGTTTTCATTTCATCATCAATGGTCTTAATTTGTGATGTCCCGGTCCAAAATATTACTGCCTGTCGAACTCTGGAGCAGATCCATTCCCTCGGACACCGTTCCTGTAACTCCATGCTTGCTATTGTTCCCTTGTTCGCTCATAAAGAGTTCCTTCAAAATATATCATCGTTTGCGACAGTATTATCAATTGCCCACTTTCTGACAGCATCGAAGTCTCGACAGACATGCTTTGTGCTGAAATCTGGCCATGGATCTCCAGGCATATCGGCTCTTTCGTGAAAGGTAATTACGCCTATATCAACCTGGCACATGATGTTCATTCGAAGCATTTCGAGACAGTGATCTGAGTGACTGTTAGATTTCTCGTACCGCGGTTGTCGGTTAATCTAAACCCCAAAGCCGACGTGGATGAATGCTTACCAAGATGTGTTCGTATTTTGTCCTTGTTATCCTCCTTGAAGTCGTCCTTTCCCATGTAGAACTCCGGATGTGTGCTCTTTCTGACAAGGTTCAAGCAATGTAATTGATGAAAGACCTCGATACCGATGCGGTACCCTTCCTTGCCTGTCTTAGGATCTTTCGTCTTGACCGAAGTCTCTGGCTTCTCGACAAGCTTCAACTCCTCCGGGGTGATCATTTGGTCGCCGATGGACCTCGTGACCCAATCCCACATCTCGTCCGTCTCATTACTGGTGCCAATGTAGCCGGTGGCATCCCCTTGGGTTGCGTTGAAGGTGCCGGTCACATATTTGACAGCTCCCCGGGCAGGCGAGTATGAAGAGAACTTGTCGAGATATTGAGCCGTTGTTGGGATGCTTCGAATATATGTTGCTGATAGTAGAACAGCAGACGCAAGAAAAAGAGCGAAATTGGCAATCATCAAACGCTTGAGACGATTGACTTGCAATATCTTCTCATGCTGGTGCTTCAGTTCGAAGAGATCGACCCCCTCTTCATCATCTGCTATTGTCGAGCATGTTCCGTCTGAAGACACCTTGTTATATTCATGTTCCATTACACTCATCTTTGGCAGCACAGCTGTGTCTAACGCTTGAATTTCGATAAGAAGGATTGTGAAAGATAGTATTGAAGGATAGAATTTGCGTTTTCGCCGAAGTTTGAGCCGTTGCTGAGATGTCAAGTCCGATGTAACTCGGATAGATGCTTTTTCGAGAGCCGTTGACAGTGGCTAGTTCTCTACTCCGTTAGAAATTCTGACGGCAGATCCTAGAAGTGCTGAATGTAGTTTAACTCGTCGGAGACTCTACCATGCATGAAATGAGTACAGCCATGTCACAAGCCAAGCTTGTGATATCAGTTCGACCATCTGAATATCCGGAGGAAATCATGTTGTTCGGGGCCTATGTGGGGAAGAGTGCAAATCAAAACATGCAGCTGACATCCAGTGTTACGAGAAGCACTTCGGAGGCACGGAAGATGCGATAAATGTGGAAATAATCTAGTGGATGCGTTGCGCTTGGTGTTTCTGCGACTGTTTGGTTTCAAAATCGTGGCTTTTTTACAGATGCGAGGGGGCTCAAGCGACCCCAACACCTCGGAAGTCAAAATCAGCCCTAGAACAATTTGCGCTAATCTCGTTTGAGAAATGCAATAAATCGCAGGATTCTTTAGTGATGGACTCGGAAGGGAGAGAGCTTCTCCATCACCCGCAGCATCCAACCATGAGTGCTTGTAACTTGGCACCATACTGCGGTCATTCACCTCGAGTGATGACCAATCGTATCTGATCGTCGGATCAACGCTACCTTAAGCTACACTAGTCAGCAAGGGTTTGAATTGACCAAGACTTAGTATGGACCAATATAGATGCTCGTGGTCCCCAACCATGGGATGAAACAGGTATTCTTAGGTGCCAGGTCCAAACTATGAGAAAGTGACACTTGCATTGAACTTGCATGAATTGAGCAATACCATCTTGGCTGGCTGTCAATGGTCGACTAAGCACGTTGAGACACTCGTTGACAACTGATCAGCATTCTCTGTTACCAACTCGGCACGGATTTCCATCCGGTTTCGGTTTGAATGGAGGTAAGGCTTTCGTTGTTGTCTGGCAGTCAGTGGGAAGTAGGCTGTATAAGTAACCCAAGTCTTCCAGATACGTGCTCATTATCTTCTCAATCTTGCTTTGCACAACTCACTTCGAAGCTTGCATTCATTCTCTTCTCCATAATTTCTTAGCTTCTTTATACTCATCTGCTGGCCAGTTGCATTAATTCCATCCATCCACTTTACTCCACACATTTTCCACCATGCAATTGACTGCGCTCACACAACTTTTGGCCGTGGCCTTGATGGCTACTATGCCTATTGCTCAAGCTGCTCCAGTAAGTTCAAAAGACTTCAAAGCTAGTACTGAGACTGACGAATGGAAAAGGTTGATGTAGCTCAAGCAGACGTTGCCTTGGCAGTTCGTCATCACAAGGGCGCTGGTGGTGGGGCGGCGGCTGGTGGAGCTCCAGCTGGTGGATTGGCTGCTCTGTTCGGAGGTGGCGCAAAAGGCGCTGCTAAGGGTAACAACAAGAGACATCACAAGGGTGCTGGAGGCGGAGCCGCGGCTGGTGGAGCTCCCGCTGGCGGATTGGCTGCTCTCTTTGGCGGTGGTGCAAAGGGTGCTAAGGGTAACAACAAGAGACATCACAAGGTAAGATTACTTTCTCAAGTAATTTCAATAACGCTGATATTCTTTCAATAGGGAGCTGGAGGTGGCAAAGCAGCAGGAGCGGCCCCCGCTGGTGGGCTGGCGGCTCTTTTTGGAGGCAAGGGCAACTGAGGAGATACTATGGGCGACTAGTCGAGGGGATGTTTTGCACGCCAACTACAAGATATCAGTTTGCTTTAGATGAGCATATCTTGTGATACCATAACGAGCATTAATGAATTCAGCCTTTCTTTACACGACATGATTCTCTTTGTGTGCTTTCATCGCTTTCAATCTAATGATAGCGACATACAATATTGTTATCAATTTTGTCGGATCCAAATTCGCCATACACTTTTTCTCCTCATCGCTCCTGTTTTCCCCTGAAGGCTAACATATGATTTGATTTCGTGAAACATTAACTCGGTCTTGAATCCCATCCCGGTTAGATTCTAGGTAGTCATAGCAGCAGCCTCGCCAACGAAGTTTGCCTAACATGCTCCCCTCTGTAAGCGAGCAAAAACAAGGAGAAGGTAAAATCAATCTAAAAACACATAGTAACTAGCCCCCAAAATGATTCACACTCTCTCAGTTCCTTATTTGAGGCCTTACTGTTCAACTATAATCACAATCGTATTAGAAATTTGGCTACATAGAAAAATCTATAAGCGCCCTCAAAATCGATCGAGTGTACCGGCTTGTGAAAACTGTATCTGATTATACCCCAGTCCAATAATATGAGTCCACGATACGTGTTCAATGAAGCAGTGTAGAACCAACTTAAAAGACAAATGTGCATCTCTCTTTCAATGCTTTCACATCAAAATCTAAAAGCCAAATCTGCAATTACCAATTCCACACCACATTTTAAGATCCGAGAATTAGAGTGCAATGAACATCGACAGTAATCCTTCTCATTTCTTGTTAACAGGCCAATACTTTTCCAGGGACTGTACTGCACAGTTTCGACGGATCCTTCGTACACAACTTGTCAGCTTTCCATTCCTCATGAAAAATCCGCCACTGCTTCGCGAACACGTTATGAGACAAGATTTAAATGATTCAGGACTCAACTAAACAATCTGTTCCTTTCTGTACAGTCCCTCAAGAAGAGATGGAAAGAGTGTCTCGAAACCTTCTGACTGAGAAACGCTGCTGGCAGTCCTCGGTTATAGATCCGATCGTACAGCTTCCACTCTAGTTGTGCACTGCTCTCCCCTTTCATGTCTTGAATAAAATCATAGGTTTTTTTTGTTAGACGTCTATAAGTCGTAGATATCGCTTTTGATATCTCGAAAAAGACGTTCCATCTTTGCCAGTACAGGAAGGGGGGACGGAAGTTCGTATTTCGTGCCCCAGTCAACCGACCCTATTTTAAACCGTGTGTCAGCAAGCTCTGTCTCAGAGGTGTGATGAGAAGAGAACAAGACGCTTGGTTTCATCGGATTTGGTATGTTCTGGGATTGAAGCCCTTGGCTATCCGACAACTTACATCCATTGTCAATATGAATAATCTTTTCTTCCAAAAAGTTGTCATCAGTGACTCTAAGCCTAAGATCAGTGATATCAGCGGTGACTCTGTAATGGATTTGATGTTTTGCGGACGAATGGAACGATACTTACGGATTATCATAAACAAAAAAGGTTCCGGTAAGCGACCAATAAATCATGAAGGACGTGAAAGTCTCGTCCTTGATTGCCCTGTCGGAGAAAAAGAGCCGTATTTTTTTCTTGGGTCGCCAAATGTTGATTCTATCGAGAAGATTTCCCGCAAATCCTTCGCGAGGCTCATCTCTGAAGTCTAAAATATTCTCTAAAATCAAGGTTTCGATATCTTCCAAGCCCTTTGGTTTCCGGTAGAGAGCTATTCCTCTACTTCGCAGTGGACCATCGACTGAGTGTTCTTCACAAGTTTCCCAGCCTGTCACACTGCCCTGGAGAGTCTCGATACGGTTTGTTAAGAATGTAAAGTGGAACAGTTGCCTAAAGCGATGCGAATAGTGAATGAATGCCCCTAGAACTTCAACTGTGAATAGCGTCGTAACATGATCGTTTACAGTTTCAACAAACTCTTCCAAGGTCCATAACGCCTCCTTGTTTCTAAAGATAGGGAAAACATCAGGCGATGTAAAGAATCCCGTAAGCTCGTCATGATAGCATGGTACGCCAAGCCACTGGGTTCGTACATCTCTCCCTTGAGGCTGTCGCTCGAATGTGTATTCTGCAGCGAGTATCCCAGTAGCTTCTGCTGTAGACATCCCAGTTCCCAGCAGGGAGAATTTGGGGCGGATCAACTCGCTAGCTCTAGGAGGAATTGGGATTACCCCTGTTTGAGGAAGTTCTACAACGTCCTTCTTGGTGTAGATAGTCCTAATATGTTCTAGCATATTCTTGTAATCGAGATCCTCTTCCTCGAATATCTTGCGAATACTCTTAATTGGATCAGTAGTGAATCCTCGGAGGTCAATTATGCGGTCTAGCTGCTGTCGAGCTCCTGGTTGCTTTGTATAAAGTGCGTTGGCTATTTCAAGCATATCACTCCGATTTCTGCCTAGGACCCTAGTGTCATCTCAGAAGTATGATACCAATTCGCGTCTAGGGCTCCTCCTCTGCTTGACATATTAGTATTGTAATTCAAGAGCCTCAGATTCTCGAAGACACAAAAGCGTTAAATCAAAGAAGCAGACTCTCAAGATTCCATTCTCAAGACCTTGAGGGATGCTAACTTGATTATGGAGCCGGCAGATTGTATATAGATCATTCAAAAGATCCATGTTATCTAATTCCGAAGCACCTCTTCTTTCGCGCTCAGTGTCCCGAAGTTTGATCCTTAATCTTGTCAACTTCTATTTGGTCTGAGATCGACTAATGTAAGTGAAAAAAAACTAAAGCCCTAGAGAATTATTTACCAGGATACGACAATGGAACCTACAGGAAAGTATATAATCGACGGTGGACGTTCTCACTCTCTCTACTTCCATTAACGTTTTCACGAATGCCATTGTCTCCTTTTTCTTTGAGAGGACTCTGCCCTTAGCCTTATTATCATACAGTGCAGACGATTCGCGAAGTCGTTCGTTGTATCGTTTGTTCAAAGTAGCTTCAACATCTGCCAAGTAGTTGGCGTTCCCTGATTTTGTCAGGCTATCTGCATACTCCTCGGCTTGTTGATCTCGACTAATAGAATCTTGAGCGTTTTGGCTCATTTCTTTGTCAAACTTTCTTGTCAGCTTTGCAAGCTTTGTTGTTTCATCTGTGTTATCGTAGAGAAGTTCGGCCAATGCTTGAAGATCAGCTTCAACATTCTTCTTCGCACGCCTGGTCCATCCGCTAAGTCCGTTGTCTCTGTACCAAGCGAATGACTCGACTCTCTTGCAGCCATCTTCGGAATACAGAAATGAAAGTCGCTGTCCTGTCTGAGGCTCCACAGGCTCGCTAATCGATGAGATATCTTGCGCTAACTAATATGACCGACTTGACGAAGTTCGATTGATCTGGGCTTCTAACTCCTCATACTGCGCGTAGACTTGCTTCATAAGCAATTGTTAGTTTTGAACCAGTCGAGTAGTGGCTTCTTAGCCTTAGCTTGCTCTTCTATTTGAGGTACTGTACAAACGCAAAAGTCCTATCATTAGATTGTAAAACATTCGTCCTCACCTGTCTTAGTTGTAGAGTTTCGATCGTTCTTTCAATTTCGTACAATTTTTCTCTGCTCACGCCACATGGCTTTATTAGCCGTCCACCACTCTCTGATTCCAGTTTTAAAATAGTCAGTACAAAGAAGAGAGAGAGAGAAAATGCTATCGTGACCCGGCTTGATTGCCGAGGAGTAGAATATGGGGCGAGATAAAAGGCACCATACATTGTATGTAACTGATCATGTAAGTCTTTGTCGGACTGGATCAGATCTTGCAACGTCTTCTCCTGCAGTCGCTTCAGTCTCCTGGGTTGTTGGACGTGCTGGGGACGATGAAATAAGAGAGGGTGAGTTTGGTGGCGTCACAATATCTAGATGCTTGCTTATGATTTCTGTCGCAGAGGAGACAGGCTCCGTCACAAGTCGATGGTGTATTTCAGAATAACTGGCTACCAACACATCTTCAATTTCGTCATAGGTAGCATCCATGTCAATCTCATAGTAACTATGATCATCATAACGCTCATCAATACCTATATCTGCCGACGCAACAGAAGATGACCATTCGAAATCAAAAGAATTTTGGCTTCCTCGAGATGGTGAAGGGCTGTTTGGAATATTGTTGTTAGAGACGCCTAGTAATCTTGATACGGATGACGGAATTTGGAATCTTGAAAAGTCTGGTAGCTTATCCCTTGGTGGTAAAACACTGTTCTGGGTTTTTCGGGTGGTCTTGTTGTTTGTAGGTGGTACTCTTGGTGAGGATGGGGCTAGGTTGGGCTTCAAAGGCTCTGGCCTTCTTGGCGGTGAAGAATTATTCTTGGTAATAATTTTACTACTACCTAGAACTTCCTTTGGTCCTGAAGATCCTTGCCCCCGGCCTCTCCCCAATAAGAATAGATTCCGTGATGAGCCCATTGTTCGTCCAAGTCTCGGGGCAATAACCTTCGTCGTCAGCCTCCGAATGTAGTTGTAAGAAGAATAAATAATAGTAAAGCAGATCAGTTTTACATGTGTTTTGTCTTTGTTAATATTGCAAGCTAAAAACAGGTGCTACGTCCGCATCTAGAGTGGTGCTGTCCAGATTCATATTGCCCGGTCTGGATCTCATTCACCGTTATTGGAATAGTTCGTTCGTGAAATCATACAAATAACCTCAACCTGAGCCTCAAGCCTTGCTACCAAGTTCAAAATTATCAGATTCCAAATCAAGTCAACTCTTATACTATTTTAGAAACGGAAAGGTACTCTGCTGGGTCACTAGGTGAAAATTGGTCTATTCAAACTCATCTCTGGAAAGTCTAGTATAACAAGGATTCGCAGGAATCACTTCTGCAGCCTCCAGGCTCCCGTTAGAGCATTAAGATACTCACAAAATCGTATTCTATTATGAGAGCTTGGGTACTCAGCAAAGCAGCCAGCAAAGCCTCGCTTAACTTTCCTGTCTAAGCATTCAGCTAGCCGAGATCAAAAACAACATTGAGAATCATAGTATCTATAATATCCATTCTTGAGACACAGTTGATAAAAGTGTTTAACGTATATATTTCATCAATTATACCTTCAGGGAAACAAAGCTAAGGCAACATTCAAAGAACAGACATTGGCCGGATACTCTCAAAGGAAAGTCTGCAAGTTCAGGACCGCGGCAATATCTCTGAGTATCATAAATCAGCAAAGTAAGTCATGGTTTTCTCGAGAAACCTGGTCAAATTTTCCCGGGTTCCAATGATCTAAAGTCGAGATCACCGTTCTATTGTGTGCTACGCTATATCATGTTAGCTCGTCAAACGATATGTTTAAGCAGAGAGCTTATTAGAAATACTGCCTGACTTGAGTAAAAAGCTCAAGAATAAGTGAAAGGCGTGCCTCGGAACATCCCAGCTGATAATATGAATCCGATTTCCGCGGTTGTAGATTGCGTTGTATATGAAAGGCTCGGAGGTTGTTGCTCTCTGCGTCCGAAGCTCAAGGAGGAGGCACTCCAAGTCTGTGTGCATGGCGTCATGCAATATTGTATCCTGCATTTGATGCGTGATCAAGTAATCCCCGAGGTCAGCGAGAGAAGCCCCTTCTCGAAGACGAAGTGGTGTTCTTACCAAGATTAATTCTGAAGTTCGGCGAATGTTGACTATAAGTAGTAACTGAACTTCTTCGTCGCCTAGGCGGCGGTGCCCTAGAATGGGCGCGAGGACCGCCTCCCAGGATACGACGGTATTGTGAGATGAAGGGATTCAAGGATGTTGATTTGATTGCCGCTCTGTTGATATTCGGCGCCGAAAACGGTTGCTTGACCCAGATCCGGTGTTTGCAGATTTGCACTGCTTGGTGTATTTTTGCTCCCCTTTGTACCTCGAATATCGATTCCAAAAAAGGACTCAGGTCATTCAGGAATCGGAATTAATGAAGGATGTGCTGCAAGCAGCTTGATAGAGATTCATTTACTCATCTACTATTGAGCCTCGTACCATTAATTCTCACATCACGCTTCATCCTAAACTCCCCAGCAAATGCATTGACTCGTTTCACGGCTCATTTCTCATCAAACTCTCTATTTTCCAGCATCTTCCTTGAGACTAACAATACGATTCAATACAATTTTATCATCAGTACTGTCAGAGTCCATTGCCTAGCAGATATTAGCTCATGCAGAAGTGTTTGCGTAGGGAAATTTGTTACCATATAAGCGACACGCATAGCTTGGAATCTGACAGACTCAAGACCTCCCTTACCCAGCTCAGACTCCCCAGCAGCTTCTGGCCATGGTGCACGTCTTTTCACCTCATCAAAACCTGATTCGATCATGGCATTTGGCCAGATCTCCTCACTGTTGGGATTGATGTCCTCAAGGAAACCACCTGGCGCATTATCGGGCTTCTCACTCTTGAAAAGAGCATTGTGTATCCGGACTTCAACATTCTTCGATCCTTCCGCAACCCAATGGATGTATGTCTTTGGCTTCTTTCCTTCCTTGTCATAAACGGCTCGAATCTCGGTGACTTTGTCACCATATTTTGTGAACGACACAGCCTTGATCGGATACGGTACTTGGAGAAGTCCGACTGATTTGCCAGGTGCCAAACGGAAATATTCTTTGCTATCGACTTCTCTAAAATCGCTCCGCTCAATGTAGACTGTCCTGGTAAATTTTACTTTGTGGCTTCCCATGGCAGGAATCTTGGGTGAAAAGGGAAGTTCGAGTTCCAACTCTTCAGCATCCTCAATAACGACTGGAATTGGGTCCAGCACCAACATCAGTCTTGGAACTGTTCGCTCGAGGTATCTTCGGATAGTCTGGTCAAACCGAGCAAGCTGAATTGTAGTAGGAGATGTCGTGACTCCAAGCTCGTTGACAAATTCGAGAATCGCTCCAGGTGGAACTCCACGTCTCTTGATTGCGATCAGAGTGAAAAGTCTCGGGTCGTCCCAGCCACGTACATAACCACCGGTGACTAACTTCATGATCTTTCGCTTTGACAATACAGTGCCAGTGATGCTCAGACGGCCATACTCTCTTTGCATCGGCTCATAGACACCCAGAGTAGTATTCAGCCACTCGTAAGACACCCGTGATTGAATAAACTCGGTCGTGCAAAGCGAGTGGGAGATGTTCTCGAAACTGTCACAGAGACAGTGTGTGAAGTCATAGGTTGGGTAGATCTTCCACTTTGGCCCGGTTCTGTGATGTTCCGCATCCAGTACTCTGTAGGCAGCCAAGTCCCACATTTGAGGATTCCCATCTTCGATATTCTGCTTCATGCGTAAGAAAGCCTCCCGTGGTTTGTATTTTCCATCTCGCATAGCACGGAACTTTTCCAAGTTTGTCTCCACCGATTGGCTGGCATGTTCGCAACGGAATCGTGGGCCACGCTCCTCGCCTCCTCTCTGAGCCTTGATCTCAACATCTAAGGCGGTCAGTATGCAAACACCCCAGATCTTGAGATTACCATACCTCCACAATGGCAGACATATGCCTTGTCTAGCTTGATAAGTTCTTCAGCCTTTTCGTAAAGCTTATCGAAGTTGTCGCTGGAATATGTGACCTCCTTTGGCTTGAAACCTAGCCAATCCACGATTTCTTTAATCGCGGTGAAGTATTTCTCCTCCTCGGCCTCCGGATTGGTGTCGTCGAAACGCAAATAACATTCTCCTCCATGGTATCGAGCGAATCCGAAATTGACAGCAATTGCTTTGGCATGACCAATATGCAGATATCCATTCGGTTCGGGCGGGAATCGGGTAGTGACTGGATTTACTGGTCGCTCCTTGTACACCTCGTCCAACCAACCCTGGGCGAACATGTTTGTTGGCTCAACCTTGACCTCCTCGTCCTTCTTATGAGCGGGTTTGGGAGTTGCAGAAGCCGCCTTCGCTGGCGCTTCTGCTTTGGCCTTTGCTGAAGCTGCTTTCTTTGAACGCTTTGCCAGACGCTTCTTCAATTCCGACTTTGAGACCATCTCCCCCGTCTCCTCGTCCAGCTGAAGCTTTGCGACATTCTCAGCAATTGCGTCCGCCATGATTGGACGTCAGCTCTTTGTGGGCAGTTCGTATCACGGTATTCCTAGAAATTCGAAGATTGCTGGGGAAATTCGTAGTTCGATCGAATCTGGATTAGGACGAAGAAATTAAGTGTCGCATAGTGAGTCAATACAATATATTATCCAGCGAGGGGTCTTGGGCTGAGACGCTAAGCCCCTCATTTGCACGTGATCGTAGTATGGCGTGGTGGTCAAAGCTCCCCAGCCTTGCGAATCCATTCCGTCAGCCTTCCAAACTCACACTTCTGTGTATGACTTCTTCAATTCCTTCGAGTAGAGCAGACTGAAACAGAGCATCAACAGTCGAATGATCGCGGGCTGAAGAATATGACGATCGTTCCAGTATCAGAGATACCAACGGTGTCCCTCCTCTACCACCTGAGGAAACTCGTTCCAGCTACCTTCAAAAACGAAGTCGATGCACCAAAGCCTTCCCAATCCTTCAACGATCGCATCGCTCTGATTCGAGGCGACATTACAAAACTTCAAGTCGGAGCTATTGTGAATGCCGCAAACAATTCGCTCCTTGGTGGAGGAGGAGTTGACGGAGCTATACACCGGGCTGCTGGACCAGGTCTGTTGAAGGAATGTCGCAAATTGAACGGCTGTGATACTGGCTCTGCCAAGATCACTGATGCCTACGAGCTTCCATGTAAGAAAGTTATCCATGCCGTTGGCCCAGTTTACAGCTCTCGATTTGTGAATGAAAGTGCGGAGGATCTAGCCGGATGTTATACTACTAGCTTGAAGCTTGCCGTTGCAAACGACTGCAAGAGCATTGCTTTCAGCGCATTGAGCACCGGTGTGTATGGATATCCAAGTAGCGAAGCCGCTTCTGTTGCTATCAAAGCAGTGAAGAATTTCCTTGAAGGCGCAGATGGCGACAAGCTTGAGAAGATCATCTTCTGCACTTTTGTGCCAAAGGATGTTGATGCGTACAACCACTGGTTGCCGTGAGTCCGTACCGAGCTTCCTGATGTGCATCTCTAACTTAGACAGACGTTTCTTCCCATCTACCGAAGAGCCAGAGACTGACGATTGGGAGGAAGTTGAGGCTGGAGAAAGTGCAGAGAATGGACCAGTAGCGAAGGAAGAGGGTATTTCCACTACGGAAGAGGCCAAGGTCGCGCTTCCCGATGTGCCAACCGCTGAGCCAACGGAAGGCGGGCCAGCAACAAAGAAGCTGAAACCGAGCGATGATGATAAGAAGCTTTAGGGGGTCAACAATGCCAATTGGTTTTCATATTGCGGGGCGTCTGGGGACTGGGGATTTGGGCGCCATGCAGAGCAATCTCAAGCACTGGAGTTTACCAGGGTAGTTGATTCTTGTTGATAGGAGCTGCAGGTGAACTCATACGAGGCTATCACCACTAGCGCCTCGTAAGAAATAAATGCGCTGGTCTTTAGAATGTCGTAAATTGATCCTACCTTGTTATATTGCACCTTTGTAATCCCGCCTCATCTCTGTCCGTCTACATGCAAACGACGAAACCTCAACTTCATCTGCAAGATGTCCGCACTGGCAAACATCTACAAAGAAGGGATTGATTTTGCAGCCCTAGCTCTCCAAGATGCAGATTTTGCGAAAGTGTAAGTTGATATTCCGATTTCGTATTGCGAATCCTACTCTATGTTTGAGAATTACCCCTCCTTACCCCTCCTTCCAAAGCACAGAAGATCTCGTCACAACTTCAAGCTTCGTAGCTAACCTCCCACAGACTGAAATCTAATGGCCAACTCGATTTCAGTAATCCAGAGTCTGTTCAGCAGCTCACCAAGTCCCTGCTGAAGCGTGATTTTGGCCTTAAAACAACGCTTCCTCCAGACCGACTTTGTCCGCCTGTGAGTTATTCTTTCCGCTCCATCCTACACATCTAACATATCTCAGGTTCCCAGTCGATTTAACTATGTCCTATGGATCCAGAGGTTATTAGATAGCACTAGTGATTCCTACACAGATAGCTACGATGCCGAACGAGAGGTTTGTGGTCTCGATGTCGGTACAGGCGCGAGTTGCATCTACCCACTGTTAGGATGTGCTCTGCGTCCGAAGTGGAGATTCGCCGGTACAGGTATGCTTCCATTGCCCTCATCAAGACCGCTCCTTATTCAGATACAGATATCGATGAGAAAAGTCTCCAGTTCGCGAAGCAGAATGTGCAGAACAATGGGATGCAAAACAGGATCAAACTACTCCAGACTCAGCTGGATGATCCCCTCTTACCTCTAGATAAAATGGGATTTGAGAAGTAAGTTTCTAGTTCTGTGTATCTCAAGACCACCTTATTGATAATTCTCTCAAGCATCGACTTCAGCATGTGCAACCCACCCTTCTACACCTCAACCACCGAAATGCTCTCCTCGGCATCCCTCAAGCAACGACCCCCATTTACAGCCTGCACCGGCTCCGTTAACGAAATGGTCACTCCCGGCGGCGAAGTGACCTTCATCACCCGCATGATCGAGGAGTCTCTCATCCTCAAAGAACGCGTCCAGTGGTACACGTCTATGCTAGGAAAGTTCTCGAGCATAGAACCGCTGGTCAAGAAGTTAAGGGATGGAGGAGTGGATAATTTCGCGGTTACGGAGTTCGTGCAGGGGAGTAAGACGAGGAGGTGGGGTCTTGCGTGGAGTTTTGATGATTTAAGACCCGGTATGGATGTCGCAAGGGGGGTAAGCAGTTTGCAGAAAGCTCTGTTGCCGTTTCCGGGAGAGTATGTGATTGCCGTGAGTACTTTTCCTTAAGTCAAGTCGTTACAGGGATGAGACATACTTACGAGTCCTAGTCAACCAAAAATCACATTGAAGCTGGGGAGCGAGTCAACGAGACATTGGCACAGCTCCCTCTGAAATGGATGTGGAAACCTAAGCTCTCTACAGGTATTGGATTCAGTGACAAGGCTGTCTGGTCTCGAGCGGCTCGTAGGCATGTCTCAATAGGACGCAATGAAGCTGTGGATGATGAAGACGAAGATGATATGGCTTTTGGCTTCAAGATTGTGGTAGAGCCTAATCAGGGTGGGGTGGGTGGATCGAAGACCACGATCAGGTGGTTGAAGGGTCATGATAGTGTGCTATTTGAGAGTTTTTGTGGGATGTTAAAGAGGAAGGTGGAGGAGGGTGAAAAATGAGACTTGTAGTCGAGCTGAGCAGTTCTAGAGCCAATGGACGTGAGCTTTCGAGAAAGTTACCAACTTCATGGAGGGCAGCGCTATTGGATCTTCACCTGTGCACCCTTGTACTTTCCTGCCAATGACACTTAGCTAAAAAGTGAATTGAATTTTAGCGTGGAATCGTAACATAGAGACGTCACTATTGTTCGGAGTCGGAAGTCGACTTGCGGCGGGTAGGGCAACGGCGAGTGTTGTGAGACTATGGTGTATTAGCTAAATAGAAAAAGAGGACTAATTACTCGCAACCACAAGACTTCCAAGTGTTACCCTACTTATACTCATGCGAGCCCATATAAACATACTGGCCCCAATCCGAGAAATATCGGGACTCGACACTCTGGGAATCGCAGAGATCTGTAAAGGTTGAACCCAACCAGCTGCACTTACAACTTGTCTTTCAAAGTAGCAAAGATGCAATACCCATCTAATAAGTATAGCTCTCTCCTACCCCCATCCAATAAAGCCCCCAAACCAACTCCACCACAAGCCTTCAGCATCCCTGCCCTCTTCCTCCTCCTCCTCTTCTCCATCCCCGTTACAACAGCTCAAACCACCCCACCGCCACCCCCCACAATATCCAAAACCCAAACATCATCCTCCTCCCGATCCACTACCAAAAAAACCCCCCTCCCACTCCTCCATCTACCTCCATCTACCTCCTCAACCACCTCCAGCTCCTCAACAAGCAAATCCGCCGCTTCAACACCCATCTACGTCCTCCAATGGTCAAAGGAAACAGATACATTGATGTGTGCGAGGGAGCCGAATAAATGCGCGTGTCGGAAGGATGCATTATTAGAGTGTGCGATTGAGGGGCCGGGGATTTTGAATGGGTGTGCTGCTGATGGGGCGAAGGGTTGTAGATGTGAAGGGGTTTGTGCGGGGTTTGGGTGTCCGCTTTAGTGGGCATGCAAAGGGGGAACGGGATGGCGGTGGGAAATCAGGAAGAAAACTTGGAGTCCCAACATGTGCTTAATTTTACCAAAGGGAGGGGGGGGGGGAGGGGGGAGAAGGGCGGTCACTATTGTAAGCATCCAAATATTTGCTCTGAAAACATCGTATGTCGCGTAAACTCAGCTGCGAAAGAAAACACCCCAATATCACTTCCACCCCTCCAACACTGTAACTTCCTCCCTCGCTCCCGCGATTCTCAATCTCCCCTCCCAAGCCCTCGCCTGCTTTTTTTCCTCGTCCCTTGACTCAGCCGAAGACTCCGCCCTAATATACCTTGTGAAGAGCACTTGGAGAATGACGCTCCGCTGGCCCTCCGGGGGCCACTGCCGTGGAGGCTGTTCGCTGAAATCGTCTCTCTTTGAAAAGTACTTTTGCAGATGCGTAAGTGAAGACAGCTAGTAACTACAGTCAACTCGCTTAATTACCTGGAACAACAGACAATCGGAATTTAAGTTTAACAGCAAAGTAGTCTATTCATCTACATACGAATCTTAGCTAAAGCTCGTCCCACCATCCTTGAGAGAAAATGCATAAACTGCGCTAGATATATGTTTGTAAAAAGTGCTCGAAAAGTACTTCTGCAACACCTCAACGAATAGCCTCGCAATTTGATAACCCCATACCCAACTGTTGTAAACATAGACATACTCTAAGCGACACATGTTGCTAATGTAGTTTGAAGGTATGACAGGCGATTTCAGCATCGAGGAAATCGACACCGTCGATTCAGTCCCTGTGTATAGACAAATATTCCTCAATCTCGTCCTCCTGGTAATCGTGCTTTTTGGCCAGATGATCCCTCAGTGAGCCTGGTCTAGTGTGAGTTACGATGATGATACAGCCGGGGACCTGGCACTTCTGAGGTACGAAAGCGGCTTTCTTTCCTGGCATATATTTGTCTTTCTCCTTCCGATCGTTCAGCCCATGAGTCCCAAGATGGTGGCGATAGGTCATGGCGGTTGCGTATTCGACCTTGGAGGAACAGCCTGGAAACTGACATCGACTGGGTGTGTAAGGAGACTGGCTCTTTTCCATATGCTTCTTGAGTTCCTTGTACGAGTCGAAAAGTACTTTTAGATCACAATCTTCCTTGCCACAGCTGCGCGGCTTCCATTCGTGAAAGTCTTTGATGTGTGATGTGAGTCTTTGATGCGTGATGTGAGTCTTTGATGTGTGATGTGAGTCTTCCTTGCCTGTTGAAGCTCCTCTTACATCCAGAACGATCACACGGGAATGGCTTGGCCTTACTCAACTCAGTGAAGGCTTCTCGCGACAGAATCTTGCATGTCCGTTGATGCTCGAGCACTGCTCCATAGAAGGAATTCTGATATGAGCAGCCAAACTCAGCGTGCTTGCATGGAAAAACCCATGAAGTTACAAGATCCTAGCTATGACACACATAGAAAGATCTAGCTAAGGCAAGCTGGTCCTTATGGTACCCTTTCTGAGCCAGGACTTGATTGGTGGAGACGTTGATCTTGGAGAAAAAACGAACGAAATCGACACCGTCGATTAGCAGCTCAGAGATCATTTTCGGGACTGTTTGTGATACAATATCGTCGAAGTATGCCTCTTCTACAGCGGCAGTCGGCGTCTCTGAAGAATCGATCTCAGCGAGGCCCTCAAAGTCAATCTCTCCAGTAAACAGGCGGGGATCGATATGCAGTGGGCTGGGGGCTTTGGGCAAAGCGTCTTTAGAGCTGCTGATGGGAGTTGTATCCTCCATGTCAACGAATTGCAGAGCATCCGGGTCTACGCTACCAGGAGGGAGGCAAGAGTCCGTGAACAGCTCGCGACTCTCGGAGGCATGAAAGGTCGTATCTTGGTACATCACATCATCCTGGACAAGGGCGATATCAACGGCGTCGATTTCGAGAGTATTGAAGAGCATAGCAGCCTTTGGGTCAGATGGCTCTTCCAATAGGTCGTTTGGTGTTGTTGGGGTATCACCAGTGGTGACAGTCTCTTCTGAAAGTACTTTTGAAAGCGTTAGTCTATGTTAAGCGGGTCCCTTTGAAGAATGGGTAGTACCTGAAGAGCCGGGTGATGACGGATTATTCGCCTCTGTCGCCCAAGCCTCCCGTGACTCTGCAGTGACCTTGCTGGACATGGCCGCTCTATTTTTCACGATAGACGGATCCAGACCCTCTTTCTCACACATCTCAGTGATGACCCTGGGGTCAAAGTCTGCGACGCTTTACATAGCGACGGTCTGTTGTTACAAGATTGAACAGATCCTGGAAATTCTGTTCGACTCTCATGGTGTATACCGAGTCTCTGATGCCTCCAGCATAAAGCTTCGTAGTCTTGGTGTTGTTGTGGCCAAGGTACTCGCGCTCTCCATCGGAGAAATGGGTGGCCGATTTTGACAGCGAGAACACCAAATTCGAACTTGAATAATACTTCATTTCTCGACTCTACAAACTTCACGAGTCATAAATAATACAGCGGCATGTCTAAAAATAGCTAAGGTGCGTTCTTATCTAACTTATGTTAACAATAAATACTCCAGCTTAAAGGAAATCGCAGGTTCTTCTGATTTCACAAGGCTGTCAATATCGGCCACCCATTCCTCCGATGGAGAGTCCGCGACAGCCGCGGTTGCGTGTCCCTTGATCTTGCTCTCCAGATTTGCCGCATCCTGGGCAGCACCGCGACGCAGATCATGGGATCGAATGGAGGTCGTTAGAAATCCTGCGAGACGGGCAGCCTGCGCCATTGTATGGCTGAGCTGGTGACTATTCGCAGGTTTTTCGACCAAAACTCGAGAGACCCCAGGACCAAAAGCACACAGCACCAGCCGCTTCGGATGAACCCATTGGACTGTCTGGTCATTCCGAGCTGCAGCTTTGCGCAGTACCTCATCGACTGTTACCGCCTGTACGGCGCCAAGTCTCAGGGCTACGATCAACACAACCTGATAGGGCAGATGATATTGTTCGCGGCATCCTTCAAGGCCTCGAGCTTGACCTTTCAGTTGCGCTGACCATTGCCCCTAGTCAAGCATTAGCTACTTCACCAATCTGTTGAAACCCGGCCTAATCGGCAGTGTCGATTTGCCAGGCAATATGAAAAGTACTTTTCGGGAGACTCTTACTTCTGCCCCTTCTCGTTCCTGATCAATACGTCCGCGACCAAATCGGTGAGCTTGACTCCATTGCTCAGCTTCAGTGTGATGTCCTGGTAGCAGAGGAACGGCAAGTCATGATCATCTAGCTCTCCGACTGTGAGATCACCTGTACGAGCTGCGAGAGCGGAAGTTAAGACAATTGAATGGATCTTTGCAAGCGTAACATCCCAGCAGCGAGTTCCATTATTGAGTGCATCCTCGAATATACCCATAGCGAGTTTGCGGACAAGGAAAACTCCGATATGATGACGCTCAATGGCGGGATCTCTGGTCAATTTCTTCTGATGGAAGAGATCATGGAGCGTGGTCTGAATGCGCAAGCTCTCGTGCTTGGACAATGTAAAGTTCCCGTGATAGAAGACAATGCTGTCGACCAGATGTAAGACGCCTTGCTGGATCCATTTGTAGGATGGAACTTTATGGGTTCCTTGGGGTTTAATGTGCCCGACAATTGAATAGATGAACCGCTCAATCTGTTCTCCGATGGGTGTCGTGCTAGGGAGTACTCGAAGAACGGATTCGCGGAAGCCCTGGAATCTATTATACCTTGAAGAAGTCAGCAAAATGTTCCATCGACAAGAGTTTTATGGGTAAGCAGTGCAAGTCGGATCCAAAAGTACTTTGCGACACACCAAATCGACACCGTCGATTGTGCTGTACGTACCATAGATGATTGAGGTATTGGGGCTTTCTGCTGCCATGGGTGAACCCCAGCTGCTTTGACTGCTTCTTGGACTCGAGCCGGGAGTTTACAGCGTTCTAAGAAATAAGATTAGCAAGAGGAGTCAAATACCTAATATTGGGACGTTGCTAAATGGGCAGACGTCTCTGCGCGGTCTTGCCTTGCTTGCAGACCACTATCAAAGTCATTTAGATGGGTTAGCACTTATATCGAGAATATCCGCGATAGTTTTTGCACCTGCAGATGCGAATGGTCTGACAGGCACATCAACCTCGATATCGGACGAGTTGATGTCATCATTATCCATCTTGAAGGACACAATGGGGCATCCGAATAAGATAGACAAAAAGTACTTTTGGAGAATCGACCGTGGCGATAAACTGCGACGGATGGGTACCCATCTGGTCAGCAAATGCTCGATTTAAATGTACTCAAAAGTGGTGAGTACTTACCAATCAATGGCAGATTGAAGACGGAAGCCCACGTCTGACAGACTGGAGATGTTGCAGGTATAAGGCGAAAAGGTGGAAAGGTGAGAAGGTGAAAAAGCGAGGAGAAGATGAAGAGGAGATCGCGTGCTCGTCCGAAAGATGCCTAAAGTGCCACGGTATTTGAGCAGGAAGGAAGAACGAGGTGTTCCTTCCCAATAGGGAAAGAACGTTGCTAACCGAGATGCAACCAACCAACCGTGAGACTCAAAAACCTTAACTTGAAAAGTGTCATTTGGTTCGTTTCTTCTTTCCAATTTAAATGACGATTTTAGGTCTTTCAGCTCTCGAAATCTTCTTTTCTATCGCAATCGGCGGTGTCGATTCGCTTTGCTTTGCGTAACATAAGTGCCTCAGGCCTGCTTTTACAGATGATTTTTGTTTTCTTCGCTAAGAACCCAGACCACCGCCTGTTGGAAGTAAACGCTCTGAGGTATTCTGCCACCGTCACCAAAGACAGACCCGAATGGGTAGGTAGGAATCTAGGAAGATCACATGACTTGACTTATCTACAGCTCTACCTAATTCAACCTCCTCGAGGACATCCTATCCATGTAACAGTGTCAGGCTAGGTTATAGTGTATATCTTCACTTGGAGTGGGAGCTGGATGGGGACAGGGGAATCGAATATGAACATCAGCATAAGCAATTTGCTCGCTTCGTATCTCCTTGCACCAGATTCCGGTCCATCGTCTGCATACTCGATGTCTCTTGACAATTAACAAGAAGAGAGGGGACTTGTACTTTTACTTACAGACTTCAGACTTATATGTCGAAGGTGCTTTCTTGAGTAGACTGTAGCACGGATGCCGTTGAATGGTTGCGGACAGTGGAAAGGCCGGCTGCGACACTGCGAAGCGTAGAAAGATTCGTAAATGCTGACACAATAGCACGTCCAAGGCCACCATTCGTAACCGTAACAACAATGCTCCCTCTCAGCTCGGCTATGTTTGTTTATTTTGATATGAAACCATATACTCGCTTATTACAGCCAAGGTGGTCTTGCCGTGTACAGATGAGCTGTGAGTATGTGTGAGCAAACGGAACTCCTTATGATATGGACGCTGCATTTGAGCGGACACGGTTTGGAGAGTCCATGCGTCATGGAATACAAACCCAAATAGCGATCGATAGAGATGTGTCCGCCGTCAAGTACCAACTATACTTGGGACATTTAGATTATTGGCCAGCGACTGGTAGAGTGAAGTCTGATCACAACATGAGGAGGCGCTCACAGAATTTTAGATCTCGGAAACTCGGAAAGGTTTGAGATGGTTGATACTCGTGGGAGACAAGTGAGTTATCTGGTTGAAAGTAAAGATATATGAGGTGTGCAGATAAGCCAAAAAAAAGAAAGAAAGAAAAAAACACACACAGCGAAGTTGACAATTTACGGACGGAGACATTAGAAAAATTTAGAAGTCGAGAACAAGGAATAATACCTGCCTAATCATCCAGAGTGATCTATCAACATTGGACTCATTTTGTATCTCTAAAGGTGCCAAGTCAAAGAAAAGAGAGAGGGCAAGTTGTTAGATGTACTTCGCAAAGTAACTTTAGCACCTTCTCTGCAGACGTCAACAGCTAACAATCAACACAAGGAGCTTGATATGCATGTAAACCCCGAGTATCTGAAAGATCTATTGAAATAAAAATATCGGCAAGCAAGTGGAATAAAGGTTCTAGCCACTTGCATTGAATTGACCTACAAGGTTGCACTCAAGTTGGGCCTCGAGCACTTGTAGGATTTTCTCTTGAAGAACAAGCTGGCGGAATTGAACACCAAGTACGAGATGTTATATTTAGGCACACTATGTACCATACTACCAGGAGAGAGTTAGGAAAAGCGAAGAGAAAAAAAGCGGTGACGGTTCATTCAGCCTTGCCAAGAAGCCTCGAGTCAACACCCCGCCAGCAGCACCCTTTGACCCATGACCCTTGACCCTTGCATCCTGGCCTGGCAAGTTGAAGCACCTGACGGGGATGCCTCACGCTCATGCACCCTCGCCCTCCCATCACCCACGCTTCACTCCACCTTATCTTCCAGTCACTCACTCTCAGTTGACACGACCTCACCTTTAATAAATTTATATCGCTTTCACCTTCACCTTCACTTCGTCCATTGACCCATCACTTGATTTAGCGTGTGATTCGAAAGCCATGATCTAGATTGTTGCTGCGTTTGCCCAACAGCGCTGTCTTCTTCAATAACCTCGAGCCTTACAGTCACACCGAACTACAGCTACGCAGTTGAGAGTAGGACAGCAACAGTAAGGATATTCCCAGACCTTGTTTGGCAACCTCAAAGCTTCATGGTTCAAGGAGGCCACTGGGGATTTCTGCAGCCCAACATCTGTGCCTCTTGATCATTCCAAGACCAAAGTTCACCATTGGCAAAGTAAGTCAAAGATGCAATTCACCATCCAGGTTCTTCCATTAGCTTGTATCTAACACCATGGCAGCTGGCCTACAGATTCTTGAACATCAAGAGCCACTTAGTTGAAGGAAATCCTCACCTCTAAACCTCACACCTTCGAAAGCACACGATGTCCAAACAAGAACAGCATCAAGACCCCCACGATGACACGATCTCCATTGCAGACTCCATCCAGTCGATCCCCCGCCCTATATCCTCCAAGATCAACAAATTCGTTCAAACATACCATGCCATCAGTCGACCATTCCGCCAGCGGCTCACCTTCCGCAAACCCCTCGCCTTTCACAAGTTCGGAGAGCTTCCCCTCGAGGTCAGGCTCTTGATCTGGGAGACGGCGATGGTACCCCGAGTCCACGAGTTGCACCCTTGCTCTAAGCTGTACAACGAACGAATGACCTTCCGATCGAACAGCAGTCGAGCTCCCGCTATCTTCCATATCAACGCTGAGTCCCGTTCCGTTGCGCTGAATAACTACGAGCTATTCGACTACAGACCTCCAGGATTGCCGGGTGGGAAAGGCATACTGCGGTTCTACTTCAACCCAAAGATGGATACCTTGCTGTTGAATAGCTTGATGGGCCTCTTCATCATGTTCATGTTATTGGAGGATGATGACGACGAGTATAACGTGATGGGTGGTCTGGGAGTTATGAAGGGATGGCAGTATGTGGCATTCGACGCTCAGCGCGCAGAACTCATCTCGCTCCTCTCTGGAGTTGCCGGCCATGCACCTCAACCCCGCTTCAAGGTCCTCTTTCCAGCTCTCAAGCAGTTTATGATCGCATTCGACTACAACTCCAAAGGCAAGACCCGCTTCCGCACTTCCGTCTGGCCTGGTGAGAATGGAACACGTCTAATCGATATCAACCTACCACCTACGACCCAAACGAACGACTACGAGATTGCCCTCGAGATTGTCAAGATTACCGAGACTATCTACCTTCCTATGCGAGAGTACCTGGAGGCTGATTACAAGGACGAGGCTGGTGGGATTCCACACGTTACCTTTGCGAAGGTCAAGAGGAAGAAGTTTATTAGGGGTGATTTGAGGTATGCGTTCAGGAAGACTTGTTCTTTCGTGGGGCTCAAGCCTAGGGGAGTGTTCAGACGACTTTGATTTTGGGTCCTTGGAAGGTCAACAGGACGAGGCCGTCCTATAATCCCAGCTTTCAAAGGGGCACACATTACTCAGCATTAGTTCTTTTCCAAAGGCCAGCATCTTCGAGGACAACAACGGCCTTTCTTACTTTTCTGCGTGTTCACAAAAGGGTTTTTGTACGATAGGCTGGGCTGGAGAATTGTTACAGATATTAGGGAGTTGGAAACATTACGATTCACAGTCTACATCCAGATGGATGGATTCTACAACCGGTCCAGATGCTGGCATGAGCTTATTACATATACCATTTCTCAGGAGGTTTTTCGAAAGCGGGGAATTTTTTGGGTCCAGTTGCTGCGAAGATACGAGGAGATGATCTTGGAGCTCTACTGGTTAGGTTCTTTGATCTTAAATTCAAGCAGCTGGGGTTGCGACACGAGCGAGCTGCGTACGAGCCTTTTTTCTCTAACGATTTCACGAAGTAGATGAGCATGACGAAACGAGATACCAGATGTGTACTTTCACACACAATACAATGAAAATCAAGCAAGCAAGCCATAAAACCAGTTCAGGTGCAGATGCGGATGATATTCAATTGATCGTTTTGTGCATCATTTTCTTTCCAAAAGTCCCTCAAAACTGGTATGGCTATTCACTTTAGCTCGTTTGAATTTTATGCCGTGCTAAACACATACAAATCCCACCACCAAGAAAATACGCCCTGCACTCCCTCTCCCACTCCCAAGGATATAGACTCCGCAGTTCCCGTTACTCACCAATCTACCACTTCGCCTCCTTCCTATCCAGGAATCCCTTCAGAATAGCTAAGACCTTCTCCAACGCCACAAGCCACACTCTCAGCTCCTCAGCGACCTTTTCCGGGTCCTCTCCCAGACTGACGTAGAAATCCTTGCGGTAGGGACAGGCGCTCATGGCGGCCGAGAAGATCGGCTTGATCAGGAAGGAGTGGTGCGGTTTCAGTGTGCTGCCGTAGGCGTTGCGGAAGGAGGCTGCGAGTTCTTCGGAAGGGAGGGCAAGGTTCTGGGAGAGGGCTATACAGGTGAAATCTAATCCGCTGGACAGAAGAGAGGGGTGTTAGTGGGAATTTGGAGGAAGGAGTAGACAGGTGAAGTGGAGGGAGCGGAGAGGATATAGGTACCGGACGAGCCAGACCAAGGCTTCTGTTGCGTTGTGCTTCTTGGTCTTCAATTCGTTGACGACGAGCTCTTGGAGGGTAGCTGATTCAGCGGGGGCAGCAAGTTGTCTATCTCTTATTTTCTAGTAATGGGGAATATCCATTAGCTGTGCCCGTCTCAAAGTTCTATAATGTGGCAGGGGATGTCAGTAAACACCTACCTTGACATTGCCCAGCATATCACTCTTCACAGGAGTGAAAGCCCTTGAACCAAGTACATCTGCCACCTATCAGCCAATGTGTTGTATTACATGCATCATAACGAGGTTTCGTACCAAACAAAGTCGTCAATCCCTCAGCAGCCTCAAGGAACTCGGTGGTCGATACAGCATTATCCTTCTCCTTGTCAACCGGGACAGCAGTGAAGGACACCTTGAGGGTGTCGAGGAAGGTTCCTCCTGGTGGGTATGCGGTTGTTGCTGCCATGATTGCGGATTGGTGTTTTTGGGGGATTGAGAGGGTATGGTGTTTAGAGACGGTGAAAGGAAGAAGTGAAGCTGGACTGGATTGGACTGGACTGCGCTGTAGACGCCCAGACCGTCCACGTACCTGATGCGGGGCATTTTTGAGACGAGTGGAGGGTCACGTGGATGAGGGGTTCAGGGGCTGGGCGTTCGAGTCTGGGAAACGAGCAGGAGTTCCTTCTCGACGACTTCAATATATCTCGAATTTTTGGACGCAAGTCCTCCTCGAGGCATTCATCCTGCTTTGGTGCTCAAATGAGCCTCGGGATTCATAGATTTCAACTTTCGGATATCAGGATTCTGGAAGGGATATTTGAGACCTCGGAATGTTCTTCTGTTCATTGAACGCCGGATCTCCGACTACAACGAAGCATTTTGACATGGTATCTCAATCCACTTGATACTATGCAGCTTGCTGTACAGTACAGCCTTTAGTTCTTATCTATATTTTGCTTGTAAAGCATATTCATTCGAGGTTGTTCCCCAGGCTCTGTTTCATGTTGACTCGATTTTCCCTGCACTCGTGTCGATACACATATCTGCGTATCCGCTCGACTTTGCATTTCACATGTCTGCTTCTCTTCTTGCATCTTCGATCTGCTTACGAATTACAACTCATTTTACGTTTCGCTAATGACTTCTTGTGAATCACTTCATGTGACTGCATTTGCTGGTTTCCTCTATTATCCTGTCCCACGAAGCGAACAATTGTTTCCCCCATTGGATTCTTGCCCCAGCTGGGGGCTTGCTTGGACAACCTATGAGTACCCATGTTTCTCGTGCGGCTCTAACAACACCCCTACAAGATCCTACCTCACCGGCAATTCCCGAATCCAATGAAGATTCCGTATCTGCTCAGAAAGATCAGGTCACCCCACGAGACAATGACATCGCGGCACCTCCAAGAGCAGGTCCAAGTGCCTTTGAGATCTCGAGTAGAAAACCATGCTAGATATCTAATCACAAGACGGAAATTTGTTTCTACAATGTTGCATGCCCAGAACTCTCCGAGGCTCCGCGGCGTTCTCCCACGCTGCCAACATACGAGCTCTTGCAACTACAGAAGATCTCTGGGTTGCACTTGGTGACTCTCTGGCCAAGTGTCACTCCTAATGACTTGCATATCCCGGAGTAAGCCCAGGCCTAAGTCAAACGTACATAAGTAGTCCCGCTATAGTTCTTCAGCTTGTAAATGTACCTTATAAATAGCGATGACCGACCTCACACGTGCTCCCAGCTACCCGGAGACTCAACGGTTCAACTCTACAACTATCCGAATTCGAGTACCCTCCTCCAGAGTCACCACCGGTACAATCTGAGCAAGATTTGTTATTCGAAGCGGACTACGTGTATTCTCCTGGCAGGTTTCGTGACTGCTCGGAGGTGCTGAAAACTATTTGCAAAGAGCACCGGAGAACAAACAAGCCAAGACGGAACTGACTCGAGCTATCTTTCGGCTGTTGGGGCTACAAAGAGGTGGCTATGACTTCAAGACACTATATGCAGAAGTAGCAACGCTTCGCTCACCACAACTTGGCCATGCCACCTACATTAAGTCTGTCGAGGGGCGAGAGTCTTCGGGCAAGTATCGAGGGCTTTTCACAACCGACCAAGTGAAAGCTAGTGACTTGCTCGTATACGAGAAAGCATTCTCATATAGCTATTCCGATTACTCGACAAGGACTAAATACACTCTCAGAGAAAAGACGATTCGGAAACTGACGGACAACCTGAATCTCATCCCCATCTTCAGCTTTTTGTATCATGGCTCTTACGAGCCTGACTTGGAAGTCGATGGAAAGCCATTCGTCAATTCGTAAGTTATCTATCATTGTAGATATCATGGTTCAACTGACAGAAATCTCACACAGACACCTGGTTGACTACGTAATCACACTCAACTCCTTCGGTGGCTCCCTCACAAGTCTCGACTCTCACGTCTCAGATCCCAATATATCCGGTCACTCAAGCGGAATTTGGATTCTCGCAGCCAGGATAAACCACTCTTGCATAGCGAATTGCCGACGCAGTTCATCGGCGACATGTTAATCATCCGAGCCTGTCGAGATATGCCCCCTCACACCGAACTCCTCTGGCCATATCGTAACCCTGCAGCTCAAGATCACGACTATGAAGCTACGCAGAGATAGTTGGGTGATTATGGGTTCATTTGTGCGTGTGAGCTCTGTGTAGATGCGAAAGCGACGGGCAAGAAGCTTCTGAAGAAGAGACAGATGCTGAGGGCTGATTCGGCGGCTGCTTTTGCTACTGGTAGACAGAGAGGTGCTTTGATTGCAAGAAGGTCGATACGGCGAGAATTGAGAGGACGTTGGCTCTGCTAGAGAACACTCACGCCAAGCTGGCGATTGAAGTTCCTCGGACGGGAATGTGGGATCCATATCTAGCCTTGACGCGAATGTACGCCGTTCTCGGAAGCTCACAGAATGCCATCTGGAGCACGTTTAAGACCCTTGAGATGCTAGGATTCTCCATACGAGGCGCGGCATTCCCTGCTAGGAAGGGTGAGTCGAGAGTGATTGTTGTGGAGAAATGGGGATTGGTGGTGGATTATGAGGTCGAGTGCTGGATGATGCTGTGGACTGCGTATGCGGTGGTTGGGGATGGGGAGAGGGCTGAGATGGTTAGGAAGCTTGCAGTTGTGAGCTATCGGATCGTTGTTGGTGAGGATGTGACTTTTGAAGGGGTGTATGGTACGAAGGGGGGCGGGGGCTTGTGTGGAGCAGGGAAGGTTGTGGAGTAGTCTCTGATGATGGTGAGGCGCGACGTGATTAACAGGAGACTAGAAAAGTGGTGTGGGGTCTGTTTAGAGTTGTTGATTTAGGCAGAAATACTACGGTATAGACAGATAGAAATACAGTTATGACTTGCGATGGGTATCGTAATCAGCATTTCCACTACGAGGTGAGTATCATTCACTTCCCTAGTTATTTGAACAAACCATGTTCTCTAGAAACGATGAGTCGGCGGTTATTCTTCAGCACACCTGTCGAATTTAAGGTTCCGACGTTCAATAAAAAGTAAAAGTCGAAGGTCGGAAAACACAATTCCATTTAACGTAGATTGCGATTAACAATACGCTATCAAAACAATTCCCACGCAAAATCCATACAAGAAAGCAAAGATGTAAATATTCTCCCTCAACTCCTGTACCTCGTCCCCTCCATATTCAACCTCAACTCACCCTCAACCCTCCTCAAGACTGCTCCATAACCTGTCTATAACTCGGCAACTCCGCCACATTCCCCCTCCTCTCCTCCTCCCTTATCCTGTCACCCACTTCAACCTTCTCCACATCCCTATACTCCTCACCAACCGTCCCTCTCGTCTGTGGCATCACTTCACCCTCTGGTTCTTGCTGACTAAGACCCCGTTTCTCTCGGCGACTTTGTAGGAAATGCTCCACAATCATTCTGATAAGACCGGGTTTGCGCTCGTAGACGACAATGGGTCGGACGGGTCTGTTGTTTCGTGCTGCGCAGCGGGTCTCGCGGCGTGCTTGCTTGTATGCGCGGCGGGCTTCGCGGCGGGCTTGTTTATTTCTGCAGCACATAGTGAATGAGTGCCGTGCTGTGTGTAAGGTTGAGGAGTGGTGGTTGTGAAGTTTCCGGATTTCAGATATTGATGTGATCTGAAGTATTGTGGTTTGATTTTCCCGTCTAAGGATTCAAATGTATCTTGTTCAAGTGATGGTCTCTTCAAAGCATTCAGCACAGAAAACACCCCATCCTTATATCTTCCCCTCCCGTCCCCTCCACAACGTAAACATGTCCCAAAAGCAGTAATGCATCATCTCCGTCTCCATCACCCATCAACACCAGGGCCGCGTGTCATCATAAGGCGGTGCGAATGCTTAACCACCAACCCCACGAATTCTTTGCCGATTCATCGGCTTCGGCCGTAAGCCAACCGTATTATGATTGGCTGTTGGCGAGGCGAAGCGAGGGAATGTGACAGGGGTGTTTGGAACACGGGCGTAAGATCTAGTCCAGCATGCTGTTTGCGATGCTTGTCTGAGGCGAGTGCGATGCGAGACTGCGGGAGCGTTCTTAGATCGATGCACGGTGATGATGGATTTTTGCTGGGTTGAGGTGGGTGCTTGCGTGGCAGTGTTTGATGTGGACTAGCTGCATTGGGGAATATGGGATGCTGGGCTTTTTGGTGGGCTGGATGCGGATGGGGTGATTTGGCGATCGAAGCGAATGCTTTCTTGACTTTCTGTTTGTCTGTGGATTTGTGAGATCAGGTCCCATGATCTCAGAGTTTTTACAGTAATAGTCGCGATTAATGGATGCGCAGATCAAAATAAAATGTATCTTGAAATTTTTGACACAAAGAAATACCCATAGGAATGCGATCGAAATATGGCAAGTTAGTACTGTACACTCCTGGCTTACCTGTTTCCCAACCTACGATGTGGTCTATTTTCAGAGAAGGGATATTGAATTCAGGATGCTACCCAACGATCAAGTCTTATTTCATCCACCGGTAGACTTCACGCCAGTACTATTTCCAGTCGAATCTGTCTCTCTCTACGTTTAATGTCAAGACTACGTACCCCACGGTGGAGGGGGAGGGGGTTGCTCGCTAACGAAGGTATACCCCTAAGTTACTCGCTTCCAGGGCACTGACCCTGCCCACTGTCCCTCGGACAACAGACGAGCAAAGCTTATTGTCCTATCTGTGAAAAGCTGTGACGTGAAGGCGCTGACTATTTGACAACGTCTCATCTTGGACTTTGTTGAAAAGCAATGTGTGATTAGTGAGAAGCAATCAATACTTGTGCACACTTGGGCCGTACCAAACCAAAGCTACCCCGATAACCGTGTATGGCACAGCGAACAGTCTGCACTTGGACCAAATTTCCCGGGCCATCTATCAGCGAGCAGGTAACACGTCAACCTCTTCAAACTCGGCCATCAAACTTGCTTCAACCTAAGAAATCCTACTTCGAGTAATATGTTGTCTCTACGGCAGCAAACCTACATTCTTCTCGCATTGTCCGCGCTCTTAAGCACTTCAGCATGCAATCGTGGAAATCAGCACTTGATGGGCACTGATCACAAGAATCCCTCAATCACAAGGGTGGAAGTCGTCAACGTATCTCCGGCTCCAGGAAGTGTGCAGAGATACACTGAGCCTGGCTCATGTTCCTCATCCTTGCCTATCACAACAAATTCCATCACCTACCCCGCGGACGAATGCCTGAACCTAAATCCCCACAGCATAGCACAAATCCAGATTCTATCCCCAGCAATCTGTCCCAATGGAACGAGAGCAGTGTTCACTGTTTTCGGATCGAGTAATTGCTGGGGCTCGGTTTCCGAAACTACGGAGGTCTCAGATCAGGTTGTGGGGAGGTGTATTGATGCTAGCCAGGTGTGGAGTTATGCGTTTGTTTGTGAGGGATTGCCGGATGGTGTGCCGTGGGGGAAGATCGCTGCTATTGTGGGTGTTGTTGGCGGGCTTGCGGTTGTGGGGTTGGGACTCTTGACGGGGTTGTTCTTTTGTGGAGGGGGCTTGGTTTTTATTTCTCTTTTGGGACTGTGTCTATGGGGGTTCTGGATCCTGATGGGGTTGGTGAGAGTGAGTTTTAACAATGGTACCAATTCAAGAAACTTGCTGATCTCATGCAGAAAGGTCTCGGTTTCGGTACAGAGAGCTTGGGAAGTAATGGCACCGTCGATGAAGCACAAGAGGAAGGAGAGGGGAAGAAAAGTATATGAATTGATTGAGAACTTTGAAATGCCTACACGTTTCGCGACTTGCTACTTTGATTACATCTCAAAGATCTAATACTTTTATGTCGAAGCTATCATCCAAATTTACCAGTACCGTTCACGGCTACGAGGTCTTGCGCTTACTGATACGCAATGATAACACCGATTGCCCTTCGGACTTCGTCTACATCAACACCCTCATCACACGTATCATTTTCTATCTGTAGCCTCTGCATGATCGAATCTAGGGACTCATCTTGCTTTTCTCGTTGAACGAATCCTTCGACCCCTTTCTCGCCAGCACGTTCATTTTCCTTCTCCAACAATGATTCTAAGATCCTAGAATGGAGTCCTGGCGTTTTGTGCGTCATGTAATCCAATATTTCCGGGCACTTATCCCTCAATTGAAAGGCGCGTGCAAGTAAAGGTTTGTTGTGCTGGCTAAATAAACGGTCTGGGTGGCCGGCCAGAAGAATCTTTGTTTCGGGTATGAAACCATACTCCACTGCGACTAGGAGGGCAGCGTTTTTCACATGGTGCTTGTAGAATCCACTCCACCATCGTTGCGTACTGGCAATAAACAGCATATTCTCAATACTGACTACCATACCAGACCTGATGGCAAGTAGAAAGCACTTTCCGACCAGGCTGTTTTGTGCTGAGTCTACAACGTCTATGTCAGGATAATGATTTCTCATAAGGAAGTGCGATATTGTCGTAGCTTTTTATCTACGTCCGAAATTGAGGGACAGCCAAGGCTTGTGTGTGAAAGTACATTTTGCAGTGGGAAAGTTCTGAGAATGTAACGTAACAGTAACTTATCTTCCAAATAGCAAACCATCTCCTGGACGTCGTGATTGGTGGGAGTTTGGTGGCAACACATTGTTGGAACGTAAGTCGTGCAGTCTTTTGGAAGAACAACTTTCAGATAACTCATCTTATCTTCATCCACCTTGAGCTTTGCTTCATAGTCTGTGATCGTGAGGCTTTCTGCATCCTTGCTTGCAAGAAAGTCTTTTGCCGTTTGATGAGTGAGTTGGACCAAGAACGACTCATCGACATCGAAGTCGTGAAATATCTGGTCTGACAACTGGGAAGACGGCCTAACGACAGATAAAAATGGTCCGCAAAGTTCCTGAAGTGAACGTTGGAAATGTTTCCAGGATCTGACTTGTGGCCTGTTTGAGCTGACGGGATCTTTCATTGATGCCAAGCCAGTTTCGACGTCCCATGTGATGGAAAATGCATCGAGAAGCTCCTCAAGTGTTAACAGTCTAGTCGCACTAGCTCCTATGACCCAGAGTAGTATCCGGCGTGCCTTCACTTGATCATAGTAGCTGTTTGTCTTCTGTAGGTTGAACAAGATCCTCTGGTACATGCCATGAATCTCCAAAGGTAGCCCAAGAAGAAGCTCTTTTAGTTCAACAAACGTGAACATGCCTTTCTGGACACGATGTATAAGATCCTGCATGATGAGCGTCACCCAGAGAATGACGCCTTGTGCATGCTTCGGGATATAAGTTCGGATAGATGACAGCTCTTCTTCCTCGGATTCTCGAGCTCTGAGAAACATCCTGCCAGCCCGGGACATTGATCCAGATATAAATATGTTCATTTTGGTACGGCGTGGTGTATGCTTTGTCCCAGGTCGACATGGTCGTCGATTGACCGGTGGCCTTATATCCTCTTCATCACTCGAGTCAAAAGACGTCATTGATTTTCGTAACACTCTCAGACCAGCATCGGCAATCATCTCTATGTCCCTGCTATTTGCATATTCTGATACAATCCGATGAGAATATTTCAAACCTTTCTCGATCTGTCGGTTTGGGCGACTGAGGACCAGGACTTTAATCCTGGAACCAGGAATATTGACAATAGATAAGAAGAGATCCCAGTATCTTCTCAAGATGGCCGGTCGATTTGTTAAGTCCTGGATAGGATGTCAAAGTCGAAGTATTTTGTGACTCGTCTATAGCATCTATAACGCACAGAATCGAAGGTGGATCCTCTTTGATCGCGGCCAGACTCAAGAGAACTTCTGGTAGAGAAGCAAGCCACTCCGGAGATCTGTAAAAATCTTTATAGTACCTGAACAATCTGCGATCTTGTTTCAAAATCTGGAAAAGCAAAGCTCTGAGCATCGATGAGTGAGATGTACTCCGATCTCCGCCTCGTTCGTTGTAGAACCAGTCTGCAACGTGCCACAAATCATCCTTCGACCCGGATACTAAACGGCCTAGTATGGTTTTTGCGAGCACGGATTTCCCGCTATCAGGCTTTCCTTGAATCCAAAGAATCCCCGATGTATCATTACACCACTCGACGTATGGTCCGTACGACCAGATCCATTCATTTGTGCCTGATTCGGCATGTGTGACTTGCTCCCGGCGGGAAAACATCGTGTCGTAGTTGAGGGAATCGAGACATTCTACATGATCGGTCAACATTCAATCAAGGTCTATAGACAACGGGCATACCAGTAGTGTCAGTGGTCTCATCAATCCTTCGCCCTCGCCAAGATTCCATGCTTCCAACTTCCTCGCTCCACGATGATACTAGTAGGCGAACGTTTTCAGACAACCGAGCAGCCTTGAACACAAGCTTACAAGCCAACACAGCAATTGGGTCTTGCGCCTTTTCTAGTACAATCAACAATTGTGCGCTTTAATTATTATCCGTGGCATCAAGAATATCTTTCAGTCGCAAGCATGCCAGAAGGATGTCTACTAAGTCTTCGTTTTCATATCAAGTCCGGTTAAGTGAAGTCGTCGCAAGAGACTCCGATATGCCCTGGACAATTGGAGGATTGCTCCGCGCATATCATTGTAATTAACAAATATTTGGCTGATGAGGCATCTAAATATCCCAAGAAGAGACTTGGGCCGTGTTGCCGTGTAGATTGTATCTGCTATGTTTGAGAAGTGGAGATACACGCCCTGGCCCTTGTGGCCTTCTTTAATCGAAAAAGATCGTTGAATCTTCTGATACACTTCGGAGGCGATGCTGTCGTGATTTAGTTCTCCGGATCTGGGAGTAATTAGGTACCATATGTACTCGGCGTCATCATCTTTCCTCAGCCATTTTTAGTACCAGAGGTATTGGTAAACCAAGATAGGGAATCAGAGTCACAATTTAACGCAGAATTCATATTTTCTGACTCCAATATATGACCAGATGCCGTTAGAGCTTGGTGGCCAATATATTTTGCTGCTTCGATCACAGGCTGGAGGTCTAGAATGGTTGTTAGCACAATATCTTCAATGCGATCTGTTGGGTCTCACTTTCTCGTGCGATCAGTCGTTTCCCACATGCTTCCACAGCTGAACATACGGTCTCCGACTGGAGATACTTTTGAGTGCATGCACTTATCTGGTCCAGTTTCGATGTCTCATCTAATCCCACAGATTCAAGGCCCCACAAAACATTAAATCTGAAGTACTGTCGATTCTGCGCCATATGAGAGTGATGCCTGTGGAAATCTTCGGCGCGTCTTTCTGTGTCAGTTGCTATAGCTGGAAGGGCTTTTCCTAGTCTCAAAGTGTCATCTCCAAACGATCTGATGGCAGGTATTCCAGTTCCGATGGAGACAAGACAGAGAATGTTGTCCTCCAGACGCCAATTATCACCTTTCTTGAAAACATCGAAAGCTTCGGTCCACATTTCGCTTATGGGATTATTAGCAGGTGTAGAGCCATCTATGAAATCAAAATTGCCAATTATAACAGGATCGAAGAACGAGGAAGCCGCTGAAGTTGCTCGTGCAACCTCCCATACTTTTGCGATGTTCAGAAGATCCGAGCCTCTGCGTCTCGACGGGTAGGTGGACAGAACGACTGTTTCGGCAGCAAGCTTGCTCGTTGCACACACGAATCTTTAGTTCAGGATCAGTAGCACATCGTCACAAATTGTATCTACCGTACTTACGTCTTACATCCGAGTTCAGAACAGTCTTTCAGCAACTCATCACGATCATAACCTTTCTCGTCCAGTAGCTCACCCACACCTTCCTCAATTGCAGTGTGGTCAAATCGTCCTTGTACCTGGCCTTTTAATGTCACTCTATGGTGCATTTTCGTGAATATCTTCGGAGAAAGTGCGATGTATGCTTCGATAGCCTCGTCAATCGGCATAGCAAGTCTGCCAAGCATCAGAGCAATCAAACCTCCTGTCGAAATGCCTCCTATCATATCGAAGTGGTCACACGGCTTCGGTGGTTCTTCGAGATTTATCGACTCCATCAACCTTTTAACGATATGAAGAGACGATAACCCTCGAACTCCACCTCCATCCAGACATAGCAGGCGTAGATCCTGCCCTCGCGCTGGGTTTGGATTTGACATGATGTTTGGGATGGGTCACGTCTCTGACACAGACTGCTTGTTATCGCGAGGCTCAAGTTGTCTGCAAGTAAAGCCCTCAGGTTCGGATCAGCGTAAAGTACTACGCGTAGCCAGTTTGGTCTAGGTCTGGCAAGTCAACTTGAATCTATCGCTTGGCCCGGAAGCTTAAAAAAAAAAGGACTCCCCTAAAAGCTTATTAGGTCGTCTCTGGATGCGAGAGGAAAATCAGAACATTATATGAGAGAAGAAAAGGCTCATAAGGCTGCCGCTGAGGTAATTAGTAACACGAGCAAGTTGAGTGAGAGCATTTACCTCACTGATTGCCAGCGGTTCGCCGACAATACTCAGCCACAACTTTTCGTTCAAAATCTGCCCACCAAAAAGACCGTAGTCAGCCCTCGACGATAAGACGCCCTAGGACGCCATCAATATTCTTTGCGGTTTTCTAAGCCAGGTCTCTTTTAACAACCCCAAAACCACTGGTGTGAGCACATTCTGGTTTTAATCACGTGAGCATATTCGTACACATGTGGATTCATCGACGAGGACTTGCCCAGGCGGCGATCGCAAAATTCGCGGTAGGAGTGAGCAGGAGGTATTTTCCCAATATGGCAGCCATATTCTTCACACGCAGTCTGTGGGAAAAGTTAGTAATATTGTCCATGAGTGCGGAAAGTTAGCCATATCCGAGCTGTCAAAACTTGAAATAGGTATGAGAAAAGAAAGCGGGCAAGGGCCTTCAGCGACCAGTTTTTATCAAGTCTTTTTAAGCTCCATTCTCTCAGACTAAGGCTATAATGGTGACTTAGCCCATATAAAAAATTCGGAACCGTGAAAGTGTTTGAGAACGCTATGTATGTCTACACAAGATTTAATCACTGCTGTGCGGCAGGAAATGAGACTGCAGAAAGCAAAGAGACTCAAAAGCGAAGAGAGGTGTACTGAGGCGAATGGATTTATGAATTTTTGGTGTCAGTAGGAATGAAGGTTGATTGCGATTTATGGCCGCGAGATTTGAGCGAGTTGAAAGAGCGAAAACCAAGAGTTTCTTGACTTCTTCCTTTTATTTCTTTTGGGAAATATAGCTTAAGAGCTGCTTCTCAAGACAGGAAAGTGCCAGGGATGATAAAAAGTGTTCCTTTCGAGACAAAGAAATGGTCTTGGTTGTGTATATAGGTGAGCTCCTGAAAAGTAATCATGCCCATCCTTCACAGCATATTTCAACCATTCCATGCCCCTCCTACATCTCCTCAACTCGTCCCAACGAAATATTTACAAAAGATTCGCGGCCCTCTCTCTCAAAGCATTTCCGCTATTGATGAACAGAGTCCATATCAATCCAACACCGGTAACGAACACGACACTCCTCAAGTTGGCAGCAGCTTGAGAGGTATTGTTGATGTAGATATAGTTGTAAAGGATTCTGCTGACGATATAGCCTCCAGAAAGAGTATTCAGCGTCTGGGCAGAGATGCCAGCAAGGTTTCCAGCTACAACGGCGGGGGCGAAGAGACCAAGGTTCTCGAATCCGTTGGTTTGAGCACCTTCGGCTCTGATGATGAGGTCCTTCCTTGGTCTACAATATGCATGTCAGCGTACAAATCCGAGCCATTTGGAAAGGCAGAGATATTCCAATATTACTTACGGTTCGGTCCTTTTGGAGACTGCCGACGTAGGTTCGAGGAGACAAGTTATCGAACTTCTTGGAGAGTGATACGGCGTAGGGGTGAGGTAAGAAGGCGATAAGCCAGGCGGCTGGGACCTGGAACCATAGAAATCAGTGAATCGGTTAACGACAAATGGTAGGAGTGATTATTTGCTGTGTAGAAGGAGAATTGGCGAGTGGTATCAAAAAGGGTGGCCATCTTGAGTTCTTGGATTGAAGTGTGTTCCGTCAATTCGAGGATCGTTTCGTTGTGTTTAAGGAAACAATCAAGTCAGACAGAGGTATCAATGAATGTTGATATCCATCGGCATTCTCGACGACGTCATACCTGCTAATTTGGTAGGAAGTAAACTATGTCGTTCTAGCAACTGGCCCTCAGCCAATACTGGTTAGTCGATTGCTTCGGCATTTGTGATTACCGAAGATATTCGACGACGACGACAACAAATGAAATCAACAGAGCTATCTCAATAAATGGCCACAGAATCATCAGCATCCCCTCAATCAGTATCTTTCTTTCCACACTGGTGGTGATGGTGATACACCGAGAAATTTCGCTAGGAGTTAGTGTATAGGAGGGCAATTCCGAACTCTTGATCAGAACTTCTTTCATGTCGACTTTGCGCTTCAATCTCAGACTCTCTCGGATTAATTAGTTGCTAGCACTCTAGTTTCACGATCTATGGGTAAGTAAGAAGGTACCGTCTGATTTCTGTGCGATCTTAGATGAGAACATTAGGAAGCAAGAATTGTTCTGGAATATTCACAAGTCGTATATGCCTTGGTATTTCTGAGCACAGAAGACTTCCAGATATGTCTTCGGCCAGCTTCACCTACTCTATTTTCCTTCTCACAACCCTGCGGGACAGTGCCTTTTCTATCTCAAAGCAATTTGCTCTCGGTACCCTGAGGCTTCTATAGATAGGATAGTATCTCCTCTCCAATAGAAACTTCTTTTGTGCGACGACTCGATCCGACTGCTGCTACTTCAGCCTTCGAGCAAAAAATCGGCAGAGGTTCGTTGCAACCTGATTCAAACGACATTAGAGGAGTGTAGGGAGGATCTTATTAATAGTTGTACCATTCTACCCTAGGTAGAGGCGGACTTCAGCGATCTCAGATCGATTTCTGTTGATGGAAGGAAGTTTCAGGTCACTCACAATTTGTTCCATGCACTGCGAGACTTAGGGGATAAGGGTAGAGCTTAACCATTATAGATAGATGCGGTTTACACCTATCAAATAGCTATCAAGTAGTCATCAAGGAAAGGGATCAGCAGGTTTCATTGATAGGTTGCATTTCCAGTCTAGCACAGCATACAGTCATCTACCTTGGTGAGCAGACTATGGAGTCTGAGGCTGCTTTTACTGCCCTGAAGGCTACGTCGGGAGAAAACGGTTCACTTGTTACTTTCCGCTCGCGTTACTCCGATCTGTCCAAGGACCCCGTTCTAGGGGCAGCTTGGTTTACAAGAGTCTGTATCATTGAGCTAGTTCTGTCCCGCGACCCTTGGGTTCAGCAAGGTAGAACTCAGATGATGTGAAAAGATTTGTGTAATAGGATGGAGAGGTTGAAATCGGAAGATTCATTTGGTCAAGCCTGTCCCTGCAGAGCGGCTGATACCACGAGATGAACCTAGCTTTAACGACACCTACAAATTACTCATAGAGATGAGAAGGATCTGCCACAAATACCAAGCTAGATATTTTGATGAGAGTATTAAGCGTTCGGTGCTGTGAGAGAACCTATTTTCTCGACGAGGATTTAGAGCAACAGATCCCAGAGGTACCATCTTTGCTCATCTTGGAATCTCAGAAGTGACAAGGCTTGATGGAGAGGTGACGGTCCATTATGCCAAGTCTATATCTGTGATATAATTACACGGATATAGCAAGGAACTTGATCATATCGCCTCAAAACTTGATTTTTGTGTCCAAAATTTCAACTTCCGGTCCGGAGACCCGATCTGCCATCCTGGGTACCAGACTGGACGATGTGCCTCGATGGCCATCCGATATCTAACTGAGCCAAGACTCGAGAGGAGAAACTGCCACTGCCAGGTCCAGTGAGCCTTCCTGTCCATCAAATTTCCATCCCCATTCTTCACTTCTTGTATTTGATGGGTTTCATCAAGATAATATTCAAGATCTGAGCCCAATCATCGATCGCAGCGACTTGATACGTCAGGATCTTCGTAGCCTCACGGCTGCTAGCAGGCATATAGAACCAGCCAAAGCCCATCACCGCATATACAATGTGTGGTGGGAGAGCCCAGGGTTCGATCTGTTACCACCTCTCTCAGAAGATGACCAGTCGATCCACACTGAAGCTTCTCGCACGCAGCACAACTTAGACCACAAGTACCCACCAGGGCCTTACGCATCTCATCGAAGCCGGTCCTTCAAGCTGCCAACACTCCACATCGTTCGTATCTAATAGATGGGTCACTCGGTTGAAAAGGGGTGTAATAGGTATAGTTCCGTCATCTTGAATAGTAGGTGACCTTGCATGCGTATATTCATTTGGTCTCATCGGCTGAGTCTTCAGGCTGGCAACAGAAGTAGGCGGGTATTCTGGATAACGATATCCAAACTGCATTTTTCAAGTACTATGGTAATCACGAAAAGCTGTATTATCTGGATGGCATTACGGCGAAAAGTATCAAAGACTTAGTGATTCAGTTGAAGCACGTTTCGTTTATTGGCGAACGCCAAAGGTATGATCGGTTTGTGACTGATGCAAAGCACTCGAAGTCTCTGAAACGCCAACACCCAAGTATTTTTATCGTCCACTCGCTAGGATTGGCTCCCCTCTGATCAGGAACCACAGTCGCATTGATTAAGAACTTTTCAAGGCTACAGTCCAGTAGATATCGGTATCACAGAACTGGATTCCGAGTGCTTTGAGCAACGTCTTTCTTTTGACTAACCGGATTTTCTACTACAACATATGACAATGCTCAGAAGGCAGAACAATTGAAACAAGAGTCTGTTCTAGCTATGGAGAAACGGTACCCAGATTGTTGATTCCTACATTTCACGAATACTGGCCCCAGTCCCTTTTTTCTGAGTGCTCCTGCCGTATTCAAGAACTTGCACTCAGTTGTGGTGCACACTGCCGGCTCTTCACATCATAGCTTCAAGATGGTCGTGCCTCCCAAACTTAGTTCGCGGCAGATTTGTCTCCTGCAGATTTTGTTCTTTCGGGTTTCCCCTCTCTCAACATCATCTCGCATCTTCATCGCCACCAGCAGCTGTCACACAAGGTCGCTGGATATCTCTCTCGGCATCCGTTACGTATCACATTCCCAATTTCTATCATAGAGGCATCTGGATCGTCATGCTTTTTCCACTTGTCCTCGGGACCGCTGGCATGGCGTTCGGATACACAACATATCCCTATCCCGGCATATCAATGAACATCACCAACCAAGGCTGTATCGATGAGCCTGGATTCCTCGTTTGTCAAAGTAAGATTAAGCCCAGCAAGAAATTAAACTACAACGACCGAAATTGTGTTGGCCGAGAGGAAGAATTAGCCTGCTTTGCTAGTCACTGCTGGAATAAGGTACCTTCAAGACAATCAAGTGTGCTGACAATGCTGATTACCATGTAGGTCTACCAGTGCGAATATCAGCAAAATGCTATCAAATTCATCGGCAAATGCAGCCCATCGACTCAGATTCCATACTTTCCCGCCCCAGCAAACGCCACAAATGGCTGCTCTTGTAACCTTGGAAATGTGTACTTGGCGATCAGCAACACTACATCGAAGGGGATTTCATGTCAAAAAGAAGTGAGGAAGCAAAACACCACAGACAGAGAAGAAGAGCCTCAAAATATACGTCAAGGTGAGCATTGCAAATGCTGTCAGATCAGTGGCTCCTATGCCAGGTAAGTCATGTGTAGCCAAAGAGATATCGCAACCCGACTGAGTCGAATAGTCTTGATGCGATTTGCCCAAACACCAATCCCCTTGACATCGGGTTCAAGTATGTTGCGCAAATGAATAAAAGGGCCGACCTCGATTTCAACACCTGCGAAAAGTACATCATGCAGAGGAGCTGCGTCCAAGAGCTCGGATTTCCCGAAAGTGTGGATGGAGCATTCAGGTCAATGACCTATCTCGCTGCCAGCAATCTAATGTCCTTCACCGAAAGTAACACCGCCATGGTCACAAACAATGTCGGCACAATCCTATCTCCACCCGGAGGCAGCACTTTCACTTGGATGGGTAAGCCGAGGAGTTGGGTGCATGGGAACTCTTGGGAGACTTCCAAACCAACATATACTGTCACCGCGGTCACTGCTGCTCCAAGTCCCGTGGATGCCGATGTGACAAGGGCTGAGGAGATCACCCCTGCTCCAACCATGACGCCATCATACACTCTCAATATTTTTCGCTTGAAGTCTGATGGAGGGGTAATAGGTATGGAGAGAAAGCCAAGGATCTTGATCCTTGCGCATACTGCTGCCTTTGTGCTGGGTTTCCTGCTCTGATCCAATCCTTTTCGGTCGGAGTCGCGCTTTATATTGATTTCTTGTCTGTTTATCCGAGCTCGGCCAGGAGTGGATTCAGCACAAGTGAGACTGTTTCAGTAGTCATTATTGTATTATTAGTTTCCAGTCGATTGATCAGTCCATCAAATAAGCCCATAGGAAGCTGTGTCCTGAATCTGTACTTCGTGAGCTTCAACATGACTCCCGTGATTCATTTCTGTAGGATGTAATTATGCTTTCAAAATTTGTATACAACCCATGAGCTGATTCTGCAAAAGTGATTAAGAACCATGCCATATTACGAGTGACGGAACCAGCAGGATAGAACACATTTCAAGTTTCGTATAATTCGAGATGCGTTGTTTCCTTTGAGGAGATCGCCTCCCTTAAACTCCAGTATTTCCATACCAGCTTTCACGCACTCCAAATCAGTCTTCATTTCGAAATCACAAGTATCCCTCGCTACAATCGTACCTGAATTCAACCAATTCAGCAAATTGCTGCCATTTACAACTTATGCATATTCAATATCGGGGATATTGTGCTCAGCAGAATGAATACTCGAGGAACCGACTAACGTTCAAAGTATTGTGTCCCGCTGCAAACGTGCTACCATTCAATCACTAACAATAAATAAATTGGAATTAAATTCCATGACCATAATTAAGCCAGCAGATTCCAGGTTTTCTTAACTCCTAATGAGCTTCTGAAAGAAGAGAGATGTGAATATCCTGGAGTTGTGCCTCGCTGAACCCAAAGTAGTAGCCCGCTCTCCTTCAGTAATCAGCAATAGTTGAATCATAAAGACATTTCCGTAACTCGGGACCAAAATAACAAATCTCATTTTCTCCCCAACGCCGGTAGACTTTGCAAAGAGAATAGACGTGAGTAGCTCGACGTTGTCCCTCGCTTAAAATCAGTAGCCGAACCTGGACCTGAACGCACATCCTGCCAATTTTGTCTGAACGAAAACAAGACTATCTTCTACAAGCAATCCAAGCCCGACTCGAGCAAGAACTCAAGGACCTGCGACAGCTCCCTCGTCATCGCTCCCATGATCCAGCGCCGGTTCCGAAAGTGCAACTCCAGCTATCAGATCCGCAACTTCCTGTGCCTCAACTGCATCTTGGAAACTACCCGTCGAACTCTCGCTATCAGAGTCCTCATCTTCATAAGTTTCCCAACTCGCTTCCGACTCGTTTACGTCCTCATTTGATCCTATTTCTCCATCTGATTCGCCCATGTACTCATCCTCGGATAGGTAATCTTCGTCCGAATATTTCATGTTGGGATGCGGTGTGCCGATATAAAGTGGGGTCCAGCCCAAAATATCACGAGCCTCCAATTCTGCTTTATGACTATACAACGTGTCTATAATTGCAGCGCATGCGTGAGGTGGTACCCAATGAAGAGGCGTACGCCCAAACTGGTCACAGATGTTGACGTCTGCTCCATATTGCAATAGAATTGTCACGCAATCGTAAAACCCTCCATCGACTGCAATATGCAATGCAGTTTTACCTTCGAAATCTGTTGCAGAAATGTCTGCTCGGTTCTTTAGTAAGCACTTTGAGGTTGATTACGTCTGCGCGCGCTGCAGCCCAAATAAGTGGCGTTCGTCCCTGCCAGTCGACGCTGTCTATGTGAGATAGATCGAGTTCTAGCTGTTGCTCAAGTGACACTTGCGCGAGTCCAAGAACGATCTTGTGAATTGGGCTTAGCTGGAGCGGATAATCTTCATCTAATTGTGCTACGTGAAAGTTGTATGTCGCATCATTGCCTGAAAACCGCTTTTTCCAGATCATATCCCTCGCTGATCTAGACAAAGCTTTTAGCAGAGTATTATCAATCAATGGATAATTCACCGTCAAGAAAGGCATTACTTGCATTCCAGCATTGTTTTTAAGATCTAAGTTTGCCCCTAGATCTATGAGGTAGGCAAATATCTCTGCTTGCCATAGGTCTTGTGCCCACTTTTAGAAGCCAGTCAGTTGAGACTATATCCGTGGTATTGATCTTATGGCTCCCGACGTATATTTTATAAAGATAGGCCTTGGCCTGAAATGCGATACATACATTCTCATGTGAATGTAGACAACGTACTTAGGAAGTTTACTTACATACAATAGCGTACTGCCTTTGTTATCGATATCAAATGGGCTTATCTCCCGTGTAGAAAGAATACGTTGAAGATTGGTCAGGTTACCAGCCGCTATTGAAAAGAGCGCAGGATGACTATTATCACACAATCGAGGGATCCGTATTGACCAAGAAGCACCAGAACCAGTGACGTCTCGCCAAGTGCTTGTGAATATCATAGCTTTTCGTACCATCCAGGTTGGGAAATAATAGCAAAACTGTATTGACGATGCCATTGACCGATGACAATGACGATAATTGCACTTCTGGGAATTGAGTATTGGTGTTCCTGCATAGGAGTAAAACAGGGTTCCAACTAGTCCTTGAAGCCATCTTGGAGTGGCAAGACGTGATGCGATATGGCATTGGCAGTTGCAATATTTCTCGCAATTATTGCTGTTGGTGGAGGTCCTGACTCTCAAGTACGTACGGCCGTGGTCTGGGAAGGGGGTAGCTATGTGAGAAGTGGTTGGAGTGGTAGGAGTATTTGAGGTTCCATTCTCGACTGTAGTAGCATCGCTGGACTCAAGAAGATTCTGCAAGAAGCAGGGTGTGCGGCAAATCGTTCAACCATCTGTTCCAAAGCTTCTGCGGACCGAGTGACACGGTCTCGGTCAATAAGCACCACGTCTTGTATGCTGAGTAGCATATGTGGGACAATACGACTGAAACTGTTAGAACCAAACTTACTGCGACAGCCCAAGAATGAAGTTTACCTGGTAGATGAGAGCAACATGATACCCAGATTCTCTCTGCACTCCTTGATAGAGCCTCGAAACGCTGCGAGCTTCTTGTCTTTGCCGAGCCATGTTCTGCGAGATACTTTCAAAACGCCACTTACAGGATTCAGTTCACCCTTCAGTAAATCGCCAGAAACGGAACTGCCTAAGTCCTCGATCGTTTTTGTGGCTCGGTCTATCATGTTGGGTAGATTTCGTAGAACATCTTGCGGAATCCGAGATCCAAGGCCACGAAGGCTTTCGAGGGATTCGTTCACGCTTGTTAGCACGACTTGAAGATCCGCAAGCTGGTTGATGTCAATATCTAGACTCTGACAGCGGGTCTGCAATCGATTACTGACTTCATTCAGTAGAGCCTTCAGCCCCGTGGGAGCATGGCGCAAGGCTTGAAGCTTGTCTAGACCTCGTACGACCGTCGTCGCTGCTCCGATCAATGCGACGATGCTTGCAGAGATAGATAATGGATCCATGGCGACGAAGGACTTCGTCGCATTGTTTGACAGAGGCGAGAAGACAGGATGGCATGTTTGAAGAAGGACAAAGAGAGGAAGAAAGCTCAACAAGACGACGCGAGGTGCTGTACTTGGCACAGAGCCAGCCTCGAGGTCACGCATGGCACGTCTCAAAAGGTCATGAGCGAATGAGATATCTGGGGTAAAGGCTTATTTTGAGGCTGAGGCTAGCGAGGGCAGATTCACCGCATCTTGCTCATATGATAGGGAATCTTGGGAAAAGTAAGCAACCATGTATGAGAAACCATGAAGAATATCAAATGGCCTTTCGTCTAGACGAAGCGAATTCCAGTGTACAATAAATTCTCTACTCGGTCCCTAGATCGACATCAAAACAGCAAAAACAGCCCCAACGAAGCCCATAAACCAAACCCAGGTAACACTTTCCCAGAATCACTTCCAGTCACCGGACTCGGCATCAAACTCGGACTCGCAACAATTGTCACGTTCCCTGGGGAATCATGTTATTCAACCCTCCAGCAAGCGAGCTCGCATTCGTACACTGCCCAAGCTGGTATAAAAGCTTCCAACCAGCGCATCATAATCGCCCTTGCCACATCGGCATCCACGGGACTTGGAGCAGCAAAAAATCCTTCTTCCTCGCCAGAGAGCGAGCAATCTGCGTGGGTACATTGATTGACTCCTGCATTGATGTCATCGTCGTAGCTGAAGAGGCTGATTACTTTTCGTTGAAAAGTGCTAAGTCTACAACCGCGCCGCCTGTGAGGCGTGAGTGGATGAAGGGTGGGTTGCTGCAGTTTGATTAAAAAGAGGCTATGAGGGGTGTTGATGTTGATCCGATAACCGAGAGGGGGTACTCAATGGTACCATGATTATAGCAGGATCTTTGAAACCCCCTGCAGTCGTCTTGTAGACCCAGGGGTAGGGAAATTGGACCACAGATCCTCTCAAGATTCTAATAGCTGGGATAGATGCTCAACTCTATTGCAGGTTACTCCTAGTGTGCCGGCTAGGGTGTAAAGGAAGGGGCATGAGAAACAACTCGAGAAGAGCGAAAGGCAATTGAATCGGAAACGAGTCGAACTATAGCCAGAGCGTAATAATATATCAGGCGCCACTCATAGGTAGGACATATTCAAAATATTGTTCCGTCACAAACTGCTTTTCCCCTCCATATTTACAACTTATCAACCAACAAATTATAAATCCGCAGATCGTGATTCGTTATCGTCCAATGTCCCTAATTCATTCGAAAGATCCATGCAATTTCATATCCAAACACAGCATACGCAAATCGGCAATTGGCTTAGGAGCCACTCCCGTTCGCCTCCCCACCATTCTTCTTAACCAACTGCAACAGCAACTCCTTCAACTCCTGAACCTCGACTCTCAAAGCCTTGACTTCGACCGTCGCCTGGTCTTCCTCAACATTAGGCTTGACCTGGGCGACTTTCTTGTCCCATCCCTCGGCTTCGAGGTCGATTTCTCCAGCCAGCTGCTCCCACTCCTCAATAGTGTCATCGTCTTGCTCGCCTCTCTTTCGGTTGCTTCGCACTCTGACTGCGCTACGGGTCTCGAACCACGCGGCGATCATTAGCAATGGGCTGTAGAGCAAGGCCATCACATAGTCATTTAGCTTGGCGTATTGCTTGCGTGGCATCCACCATTCGAAGGGGATAACGAGGCAAAATATCTCGACTAGATTGAGAGGGGCGATGAAGACATTCTCATCTGGTGCCCGGACGAATTGCATCGTTTTCTGGGAGAAGAGAGCCATGTACTCGTCGATTGCATTGTCCGTGATATCCTCGTATGCGGAGTTGTAGAGGGCGATGAGGATATTCAGCAAGACGACCATGATCAGGAACGCAAAGATGTAGTAGAGGATTAGACCAAAGGGTGGTGCGAAGTTGTCGAAGCCTGAGAAGTCGGGAGATTGCATCACGGCATTGGCCATGGCTTGGAGAATGAAAGATGTTGCCTGAGACTTGTTAGTATAAATTTGTGACGGATCTAGGCAGAGGACTTACATCTTTATTACTATCCGCATTGTCCATGCCAACGAAGGCTTGCAAGAAACCGACAATGATTACGATGAGCAGAGCGAAGAAGATGAGTGATTCCTTCATCATCACTTTCAACACCACCAGCATAGCACCAAAGAAGCGAATCGAATCGAGGTAGAGCAGAAGTCGCATCCAGAACATGGGAGCTGAGAAAGCTATTGCGGTCAGCATTTGAAGCCTCGTCTACTTCAAACAAGACTTACCTAGGAAATTATAAGATAGCTCATTGAAATCCTCCCTTTGACCCCTCTTTCCATCCTGATTTATAGGATGACTGAGCGCAATAAATCTGGTCACCAACGACGTAGTGAGCAAGGCATAGAGAATTAGATTGAAGACATTCCAGAAGCCAATATAGAATCGCCCGACTTTCCAGAATTTGGAAAATTCGTCACAGAGAAAGCCAAATGTGAAAATGTAGAGGATAACTTCCACGATATCTAGATCTCCAGTTTTGTTGACCGTGTTGATAGCACCAGTGTACAGACCGAGGTAGATGAGAGAGAAGACGACTTGAGTGGCATTCTGATAGACTGGGGCCCGCATACGATCCGGATCGACGTGTGTCCAGTAACGGGTGTCAGATTTCTGTTTGTATTCAACGAAGCGACTTGGGTCGTTCTCGTCTTGAACCAACCAGCCACGCCAGAGGTAATTAACGCATTTCTGTTATAAAGTGTTAGCGCTGGTTCTCCAGCTTCTCGTTGATTTAGTGGCCCCGAGATCAAGACGCCTTAGGGGTAGTACTGTGTCGTAGAAAGAAAGTACAAACCTGGTATCCTGAAGAACCTGTAACCATGAGAGCGTGCAAGTCCACGGCTCGCTCAATGACATTGGCAGGAGAAGTCTGCTCGCCATCTATCATGATAGAGTAGCGCTTGAGAAGGATATCCTGCAAGAGGTATTCCTGGTTCTCTTCTGTCTCAATGCTGTGTCTCCATCAGTTCCATCCAACCTCCAAGGTCCCCTCAAAAGAGAATGTATACGCACAGCTGCTTCGCAATAACCTCACATGCAACAGCCCTGATATTATGTAAATCGGCATCCCACAGCTCCAGCATAGCCTGCTTCTTGAACCAGCGCTTATTGACAAGCAGCGCATACACCACGCAGGAGGCATAATCATTGCCCTCGACCTCGCCGGCTTTCCGCGCAGCGTTAATGACGCCGTGCGTGATTACCCGACTATGCGATTCGGTGATCTTGTCCTCCTCCATCTCGCAGGGTATGCATTCCTCGATCAGGTACCGCAGACGCAGCGCGACCTTTGTGACTTCGGGCGCAGCGATGGCAGAGGGAATCGCATCTTCGTGGTAGCTGGGCAGAACTGCATTGCTCTCATTAGCTTCAAGGAGACAATTGACTGTATAGTAAGGAATCTCTTACGACGACGAGCCTCATCTCTCCACAGATGCTGGTCCGCGCTAGTTCTTCCATCAGCACTGCAATGTAATGTTCGTCTTCTCTCTCGCGGGGTAGCTTCAACTTACCTGCCATCCAAGCCAAACAGCTTTTTCCATTGCACCATCTTGCCCTCCTTTGCTATAATTGAAACAGCAATAGATGGATACCTCCTGTTTCTTCCTAAAAACGGAGAGTAAAGCAAAATCTTGCAGAAGGAATGGCAGGCTGGCTGCTGCTCCAGCTAGCTAGCTAGGGCTTGCTGCTGGCTGGTATCTCCACTTCCTTGATCTCGAGCCAGAACGAAGCCAGACTCTTGGCGGCTGGCGGGACGAGCTCAATGGCACCGAAAGATATGACGTCGGATTGGCTGGGGTCGCCAGAGTCTGAATTAACACACATACACTTATGATTCGACGCGCGTGAAGATTGACTTTATTGCCCGCGGATCACCAATTATCGTGTGTCGAGGTCTGGCAAGGACTGAGAAGCTTGGAAGGAGAAGGACAAATACACCTTGGCATGGCTTCAGTACCATATCACTACCTACAGAACGACACCATCATCATCATCATCATGTGGTAGTACAAAATTCCTAACAACAACACATGCATTCTATGCTACAGGTCTATACTCTTTTGTACACACGGTATTCATCATCAAGCTGCCAACTGCTTCTCAAGCTCCGCAATGACCTTGGCGGACCTCTCCTCCTCCAGTCTGATATGCTCCAACCTAGCATCTTCGATCCTCTTCTGCTCTCTAGCCAATTGATCTGGTCGTCTAATGGCGATGTCTTTGGGCTTGTAGTCGCTGAAAGCCATCTTCAAGCCCTTCTCAATGACCCAGCAGCCAAGGTAATCGACAATCATCGTAACTGTCATGGTTGTCTTGAAGTCTGAAGTGAAAGGAACCAAGCGCATCTTCTCGTTGATCTCAGGAATGAATTCCGTTGAGCAAGAGAATGCGATCGCGGAAACGCCAATGATACCCCAGTACATCCCACGGTTCTCTGATAAAGCCTCACGGAAAGGTCGTCCTTGGTAGTTGATGGCAAAGGTCGAGATTTGTTGAATGAGTTGCAGGAGGTACACAGCACTGTTCAACAAAGAAGGCTGGAATTCTCCCTCGAGATCAATGTCAGGATCACGTCTATGTAATTGTTAGCTAAGATAGATGTACGGGAGTCATCTGAACTTACGGGGCAAGCTTGTCGCAGTACCGAGCGATGTAGATGAGAGTGACAATGTGGATGGCAAATTGGCCAAGAATAGATCCAATAATGTAGAAGTTGAAGATGTTTGGCTGAGGACGTTCCTTGGACAGACCTTCGACCGACTTGGCTCTAGAGATTGACAAGAAGCAGACGCTCATAAGCATACCACTAATCGTCACTTGACCATCTCCGAACTTGATACCCTCGAGGTACAGAACACTGAGACTGTACGCACTGATGAGGCAGTTAAGAGCAAGAATCTTGTACATCTGAATGGTAGCCACAAGAGTGCAACGGCCTTGTCGGATGATGTTAGGTATCGCAATGACATTGCTAAGCTTGCTGGTGAATGGTGCGGCAACGGAAGCATCACCAAGTTTGATCGTTGGAGGCTCATCTTCGTCAAGCTCAGCGTCCATCATGCTCTGTGTGAACTTGTCGGCCAAGCTTGAAGCTTTCTTCTGATTTGGCGTTTGCTTTTGGCTATCGATGATGGCTTGAGCGCCAGGGGATGTGATGGTCTCGACGGTATTTCCAGCTGCGGCAGTTTCATTGAGTGCAACTGCGTTGCCTTTCTTTTCGGATTCACGCTTTACAGCGGCATCATAATGAGGGTTTGTAGGCCCAGGAGGGTACAGATGGGCGATGAGAATGGGTACAGGTGGGTTTGGCTGGTTGAAGCGCTTCATCATAGACACTTGCTTCTCATAGAGCTCCTTCATCTTGGTGTTTCTGTAATGCTCAGCAATTCTGTTGAGGTCATCTTGGGAGCCGTTCAACAAGGCAACTCCTATATGGGCTTGCTTAAGTGCTCCAACATCGTTGGTGCCGTCACCAGCCATGAGAGTATGATATCCTAGGTCTTTGAGTCCCATCAAGATTTCTTCCTTCTGCTTTGGGGAAACCCGGGCATAGACCCAGGTATAACGATAGATGGAAGGCAATGCGACTTGGCCCTTGAACTTTGCGAGGGCGTATCCAGTAACACAAAGATCATTGTTTGCAATTATCTTGGGATCCAGTGGCTTGGTAGGGTCAACGGGAATGCTGATCAGGTCATCAATGCTTCTCCAGACCAGATTTTCTCCCGAGTCGTCGTGTTCTGGGGCGTCTAGAATCAGAACATCTCTATCAACAATCTCCACCTCGTGGGCGACATGGCAAGCGGTCAAGGGGTTATCTCCGGTGATCATAACCACTCGGTGACTGCTCTCGTTGAGCATTTGGACGGACTTCTTGGCATCATCCTTGAGAGGGCAATGCAAGACTAGGAAGCCAGCAAAGTGTAAATCAGCTTCGACCTTCTCCCGTTTCAGTTCGTTGATCTTTCCAGATCCGATTTCCGATTCAGTTGAAAGATGCTTGTAGGCAAGAGCGAGAACACGAGATCCTTTTCTTGTGAAGTACTTGAATGTTTCCTCGTAGTCTTTAGGAACTTTAACCAGCATCTTCATGATAGTCTCAGGGGCTCCTTTGACACCGACGAATGTGCTTCGAATTTTCTTTCCGGTTTCAGGATGTTGAGCTACGATGGTGGCAACGGAACTTTGACGTTTGAGAGCAGATGAAAACTGGAATCGCCGCTTAATCTGAACACTGTTTGAAGCTGTGGCTTGTTGTGATCCTTTGGCGGCAGTCATGTGCTTGCTTGAGAGAATGTCGTTCTTACCAAGAGTCCAGCCGAGAGAAGAGAGTGTAGCTTTCTCCATGGGATCTCCAACAATGTCACCCTCATCAAGTTTTACAAGAGCATGAGCGGTTGCCAGAACAAGTGTGGTCTCAATCCCAGCTTCCAAAACCGGGGTAATATGGCTGTGGGCGCCATCTCTCTCTCGGGGAGTGTCAGCTCCAGAGTGACCAAGACCAAGACCTGCAATGCCCTCTACAACAAGATCTTCTCCCGTCAGAGTTCCAGTCTTATCAAAACAGGCAACGTCAACTCGTCCGGCAAAAGGAATGCGGAACGGTTCAGTGCAGTAAATAGCATACTTGCTCAGTGCAGCCAGACTAGTGTTGACAGCGAGACTGAGTTCCATAGGCAGTTCCGGGGGTACGACACTAGTAACAATCAAGACACAGTCCAAAAGTAGCTTCGATCGTTTCCTATCCTTCTTCACGCCCTCGTCCCAAACGTACCAGGAAGCGGCGATTGCGAAGATCAACAAGAAGAGGATAAATAGGAGAGCCTCAGCATTGTTTGCAGAAACGCGCTCCGTAGAGTAAATCATAGTCCGAACCAAGCTTCCTTGGGATGTCTCAAATCCAGTCTTGACAACGATGGCCATAGCGCCATTATCGGGTGGCGTGGGAACACCAGATACCAATTTTGGTCGCTCTTCGTCGCTGTTCCCGTGGGTAATCTGGAGGACTTTGGTTCCTCCATAGAGGAAAGAGTTCTTATCAAGTCCTTCTGGCTCGAGTCTGGCGTCAGATGGGCGAAGTTGGACCGAGTCCTTTAACAAGGGAGTACTTTCTCCTGAAAGCATTGCTTCGTTCACAATGGCGCTTCCCTCAACCAAGAGCATATCACAGGCAACTCCACTGTCGTCTTTGGTGCGGCCAACAGAAACCAGGTCTCCAGGAAGGAGCTTATCACTCTGAGTCTCCTCCCACTTGTTGAGTCGGTAAACCCAGATGTCATAAGGCTTAATGGCCATGCCGCGGAACTCGTTCAATGTACGCTGGCGTTGCCACACAACAGTGCTCTCGAAAACGACCAACATGAAGAGCGTGAAGAGGGAGTAATACCAGTATTCGTCCAACATCCACAATCCAACACAGAAAATCTGGAAAACGAAAAACGGGGCAACTGCATGCTCTTTGAAGAGCTCGGTGAAGGTTGGCACCGGGATATCGAAGGTATTGTCGCCATAATGTTGGTGGATTCTCGAAAGCTCGGTGGCAGTGGATATTCCTCGGGACTTTTGGAAATGGTTGAGGAGGGGCTTTGGCTCCGAATCGATCGCATACTCGAGAGGGGAGAAGGAGCCAGCAGCAGCGTCGTAGAGGAAACGACGTTTTTGGAAGAGGAACGAGACGTTGGACTTGCCACCAGCCTACTCAAAATTAGCATTGCCTCCCACCTTCGGGCGCATATGAACCAACATTATCCCTAACAATCTCGCAGATATCCGGAGACCCGGCATTTGTGATTGGAATGACTTTGATGAGCTTTGCATCTTGCACTTTCGCAGCAGAAGTTGATGTGAAAAGAGATCTCAAATTCACGTTCCAGTGGGTACACAGCCAGACCAAACTCTGCGCAGTGATGATAGTTCCGCACCAAACAAATGTCCATTCTTGAGCTCCAATATGCTTCGCATATAGTTCGTCTGAGAGGTAGTATCGAAAAAAGATGGGCCAAATAACGGCGAATGGCCAGACGTAGGTATGAAGATAAAGTGGTACTATACGGGATTAATTACTCGAGCTTCGTCCCACGGATACGGATACTCACAAGGATTGTGGAGCGTCGCGGACGCAATCAACGGATTGTCCACGAGTCGAGCCATCTTTGCTTGTCAGGGCGATGGCTTTACAGAGAAGTTCTGAACATTGACATTTGAAGATGTATCCAGACCAGAAGGCGATGGCGTCGGCGTCGGCCGCCTGGGAATCTGCGCTAAGAATTCAGATGACGGCCCGATAATTTTCCACCTCAAACCCCAATAAGCGAGAAGAAAGGGGTTCGTTTGGCTTCTTTCAGATGCCATTTGTCTTTCTGTGGCATAGAAGTACTCAATGAAGGAGCGCAGTGCGGTGATATTTGGTGATGCCTCGGGGTAGTTTTTGGTTCTTTTCATCCCTGGTTTCCTTTCTCCTGCGGTTGTTCATTTCTTAAGCATCAGCTGATTGATTCCTCGTTTAAAGTGCCGTCAGTCCTTCCAGGTCTTGCCTTCCGGGTTCCGAGTCAGATCTAGAAATTCTGTACTGTACCACCGCAGGTCGTTGTGTTAGATATGACATATTTCATGCTAGCCAGCTTTTGAACTGTCTCTCGTGAATGAGCTTGATTCCGATAATCATCAGGTGACTGTTATACCCACCAGGTTTTCCGGTAAAGTACGCAATTCATTTCTCCAGCTGATGAGATGGGGTGTAAATGCACAGAGATTCTGGAGGCTCTCTCCTTCACCAGTAATTTCTAGTCTTCCGGTTTCTTCGAGAGGAGGGGGTAATTGAGCAGAGTACCAATGTACGCAACATCTGGTCTTCTTACCCCGTCTGTGATATCGCTCATGTCCATTTCCAATATTACTCACGATATAGGTAATTTATGCTCCGCGGGCATTTCCAAAGGTCCCTGAATTTATAAATTCTGCCATAGTAAGCGTAGTCATACTACTACGTACCACGAGATGATGGGTCTCCCACTTCACCCGAGCCAAGTTTCTCGACGTGTGAACTCATTTCCGGCAGTTTGGACAACCCACAGTAAGAATAAGACTGTCCAAGTTTTCCATAAATACCATGCATAGAAGATCTTGCCTCGGTGCACCCGCTGCTAAGAGAACATCCAGTCACTGCAGGCGAGGGCCAGGTATTCACATGACTGAAAAATTAACCTTCGTCCGGTTCACGTCTTGGTCTTCCAAGGAGCTACTTAGTATTTTCGAGGCGAGGCGAGGCGAGGCGGGTTGGGTCTCTTCGGCAGCCATCCGGATCTTCGCGGTCGATCGACCTCTTCTTGCAAAGATCCTGGAGAAGGGCTTGCTTGATATTGCGGTAATCATAAATACTTCGTAATAAGCATAGGCATGAAACGCTGGGATAAACAAGATCTTGGTCTGCTTGCTCTTGCAGGAACTCGAATCCTGTCTGGCCAGTCGGATGCGCGGTGACGTCAACAGGGCTGGGTAGGACCTAGATGCAAGCAACCAACTGTACATCCACCCATACCCCTCCATCCACAAACCCAATCCAATCCGCGTGAAACATGTTGCTTGGTTATTCAGAGTTAGCAGCCTCCTCTTCTCTCTACGGCAATACATAAACACAGGCACGTTCTTACAGACCTCACATCTTCTCATGATTGCGCCAGAAGAGTACTTGTGTTACAGTACACCCCTCACTTCGCCAGACTCTGCCCCGCCATCACAGCAAAATCAACATAATACAGGTCACCCATCATGACTTCTGCAGCTCCACAGGATGGAGGCTCTAGCAAGGAGAATCTCAAGGAAAAATTGAAGCATCCTTTCAATAATATGCGCGAGAAGTTTAGGGACTCGTCACTATACGATTTGAAGGTCGGCTTTATCCACAAGAAGTACTTACCCCGCTCCCAATTTTTGCAGAGTGCAAGCTTCAACATACTGATTGACTGTGGTCCAGACACGAGATTGGGAAGTTTGCAAACTTGGTACATCTTCTTCTCTTGCACTCATTTGGAGTCATCCTGAACCCATTCGCAGATCAATCCTAACCACAGACATGACGAGGAGCACGAGAAGGCAACCGACGACAAGAGAACCAAGATCGCCGAGTCTCACCGATTCGGATCGTTTGCGCCAGAGCGACCAGGGAACAACATCAAGTGGTATGTGGATGGACGAGACTATTACTGGGTAGGCGTATATTCCTGAGCACTAAGAGGCTGATGCTGATGGATTGTTAGGCTGTCTCAATTGCCTTAGAAAATGCGAAGGAGACCATATACATCGAGGACTGGTGGTTGTCTCCGGAGTTGTTCATGCGCAGACCCGCATACTACAATCAGGAATGGCGACTAGACCAAATCTTGAAACGGAAGGCAGAAGCAGGTGTCAAGATCTTTGTCATTGTTTACAGAGAAGTTGAAGTCAGTGTTTCGACCTAAGACGAGTATAGGCATTAACTTATGACAGGCCGCTCTTACCTGCAATTCTGCACATACCAAGCACGCACTTCAAGCTTTATGCCCGAAAGGATCCCCTGGGCATGGCAACATTGTTGTCATGCGGCATCCCGATCACAACGTTCTTGAGAACGCTGCAGACATGACTTTTTACTGGGCTCATCACGAGAAATTCATCGTCATCGACTTCAACACTGCCTTCATTGGTGGCTTGGATCTTTGCTTTGGAAGGTGGGATAACCATCAACATCCTTTAGCTGATGTCCACCCTGCTGGAGTAGCAGGAGAAATTTGGCCTGGTCAAGATTTCAACAATAACCGCGTCATGGACTTTCAGAGTGTCGATGACTGGAAATCTAATGAGCTATCCAAAGCCGAATATGGACGCATGCCATGGCATGATGTTGCCATGGGGGTCATTGGAGATTGTGTCTACGATATTGCCGAACACTTCGTTCTGCGCTGGAATTTCGTAAAGCGTGACAAGTACAAACGAGACGGCCGGTATGACTGGCTCACCCTAGAAGGTCGAGAAGGCGACGACGAGGATCTGATCGGTGTTCAGAGACCAAAGCACCCAGTCGGCGACTACATTCATCATCCGATTACGCCGCTGAGCGGAAAGACTTTGGGGGACAAGCAAGGGACTGTTCATGCACAAATTGTCCGAAGTAGTGCAGATTGGTCGAGCGGGATTCTCACTGAGCACAGCATTCAAAATGCCTATTGTGAATTGATCAGAAATGCGCAGCACTACGTCTACATCGAAAACCAGTTCTTCATTACTGCGACAGGTGACCAACAGGCTCCTATTAAAAATCTCATTGGCAAGGCAATAGTTGACGCTGTTGTTCGTGCCGGGAGGGAGGGGAGAAAATTCCGTGTCATCGCTGTTATCCCATCAGTTCCTGGCTTCGCTGGTGATCTCCGAGAAGACGCAGCGATGGGAACCCGAGCAATTATGGACTATCAGTACAAGTCAATTTGCAGAGGGGAACACTCCATTTTCGAGCAAATCAAAGCTCAAGGTGTTGACCCAACGCAATACATCTACTTTTTCAACCTCAGATCATACGACCGATTGAATGTCACTCCTAGCGTAAAGAAACAAGAGGAAGAATCTGGTGTCAAGTATCAAGACGTCCAGCGGGCCGAGGCTCAGGAGATTATGGACACCAGCGTGCATGGTTCGAAGGATCAAGACGAAGGTGGGGATACACACATGGGTGTCAGAAATGCTCTTGATCCCCGTGATGACTCGGGCGATGAGGCCGATGAGAAGAAGACAGATGCCAAGCGAAAGTTCGAAGCTAAGGCCGAAGCTGCTGGGAATGATGGAAAGACGAAGACTACTGATAGTGTCGCCAAAAACGCGATGCTCGATCAGCCTGACTTGGTCGACGAGAAATGGGAAGGTACATTGGAGGGCGAGGCTGAGAATTGGATCCAGGAAGAGCTATACATTCACGGCAAATGCCTGATTGTCGATGATAAGACTGTCGTTGTCGGAAGCTCCAACCTGAATGATCGATCCCAACTGGGTGTTCACGATAGTGAATTGTCGATCGTCATGACTGACACGAAGGTTCTCAAGACGACAATGAATGGAGAAGTATACGAGGCAGGCAATCATGCAGCGACCCTGAGACGCTATCTTTGGAGAGAACACCTTGGTCTTCTGCCCCCTCAAGATCTTGACGGCAGTGAGGATCCCAATTGCCAACCTCCAGATGTACCCAACGACCCACAGACAGGCGACACTTTCGACTTTGTCGCGGATCCTCTGAGTGATGAGCTCTGGGAGATGTGGACAACTCGGGCATCTAGGAACACTGAGATCTTCCGCCAGCTTTTCCACGCAGATCCTGATGATTTTGGTAAGACTTCCCGTCTTCTGTTATTGACGTTAATGCTAATTCCACACACAGTCAAGAATTTTGATGACTATGACAAATTCCTTCCACCGAAGGGAACAAAGGCTGGTCACATTTACGACAAGATGATTCCTCCTGAGGAGATTCGTGCCAAGCTCGACCAAATCAAAGGGCATCTTGTCTGGATGCCGCTGGATTTCTTGAGGGATGCACCAATGGCCGAGACGGGATTGCAGGTCAACTCGTGGACGGAGAGTATTTATACTTGATCTAGGCCGCGGAGGATGCGGGCGTTATTCCAATCAAGTAGTGTTTATTCATGTCATGAAATTATGGGCTGGGCTGGGTTTGCATTGGGCCGGGATGGGATGAAAAGGCAGGAGAGAAATGGTGCTTGGTGACAGGGCAGGGGATATTACAGTATTTTCATGATATCGATGTTTTCATTGGAATTTCCTCATATTCACATTATGAGTGGTTGCTCGCCGACCTCCTTCCTGCAGGTTCGATAAGTTCCAACAAACTTCGCTATCCTCCATGTAAAGTCCGGACCGGGCAAATCCATATGAACTTTGATGATTCAGGTACACTGATACTATTCGTCCCCGCCAGTTCTCGACTGTGCACCTTTTTCGACGAAGGTCACCTCAGCCAATGGCCATCCAAGGATCTCGGGACTCCATTCGTCCGAATTCAGTCACCACCACATCACATCGCGCCACACATCTGTTGCACATCGCATAATTCCATGCTTCTTCTTTTGTTGCATGTCGCAGTTAGGAGGCCCCTTCGCCGGATGGCTGCCTGCATGGGATCCCGTAGTTTTGATTCGGTGGTGTTTGGTGACTCGGCGTGGAGTGGTCGTGTCGAAAGCGGGGTTGGATGTTGGATCTTGGTGTTGGCAACTGCTGCCTGGTTGGGGGTGTGTCACTTGAAAGAAAGCATCTCGTGTCTGGCAAAGCTTGTTGGTCATGATATTTAACTGTAGTCACTGGCTTATTTTGCACTGCGAACTCTTTCTATCAAGCTAGTAAGAAGTTTTATCTCTACAGTCCGGTCTCTTCAAGCGAAAGATGCATCAAAGTGGACGAGATGAATCCAGGCTTCTCAAGACAGTGGCATCTCACACAGAAGCAGCCTTTGCAAATGAGTAGTCACACTATGAAAATGCCACTTCCTCTCTGAGCCTGATCTCCAGTTGTAAGCCTCGCCCGCAATTTCAGAGCAAGATCTAGCACCCTCTTCTGCTCGACATCCCTTCCCTCAGGCGCAGGCGCTTTCTCCAGTGTCTCAATAGTCCTGCTCACAACATTCAAGCGAATCGCATAATCCTTCCTGTCACTATGACACATGAGTATCCTGGCAGCACACTTCGTCAATAGGCTAGAAGACATCGTCTTCGATACCTCCTCGCACATCGTGTTAGCGGTGGGATGATCTCCCGCCTCCAGCAGAACTCGCGCGTCTTCTATCCTCTGAACGCAATCTGTCTCGTCTTGTTGCGCGAGAATCATATCGTCTTCTAGTGAGATTCCGTTTGGTAGGGTAGGGGATACGGTGAGTAGTACTCGTGTCTTCTCAACGATGTGGGATAGGGTGTTTGCCTTTTGACCTAATGTCGGACCACCTGAAGCGATAGCGATATCCTTCAGAAGATGTCTCAGCCCGCGATTGAAACTCTGCGCATCTGCTTTACCGCCTGTATATTCTGTCAATGCTTTCTCTTGACTCCTTCTGCTCATGTCTTACTAGTATACGCATCGCTCGATCTATCGAACTGGGAAAGTGACGTCAACATATTCGTCACCGTCCCCAAAACCTCCTCAATCGCCCCCAGAAGTCTACCCAATCCTTGAGCGATACTATACCCCCCTTTCTCAATATCCCCCCTCGTCAACATCTCAACCTGGTCCCAGATGGCTTCCGTCTGCTTGATTCTCAACTGCATCAAATTCACATAATTCTCATGCATCTCCTTCTGTCTCTTCGCATTAGCATACGATACGCGATCCGCAGCCGTCATGAGGAGTATCCTCGAAAGGATGAACGTGGCTCTGTTAGGAGGCGCAATCGCTGCCACGTAGTCTGGCTTGTTCTGTACGACTTGCCATGGTGTTGGGGAATCGCGGTTTTTAGTCGAGATGAGATTTGTGAGTGATCCGCCCCTCAAGATCTGGCCGGGCCGGAAATGCGAAAAGTTTCGTACGTTGAAGTCCCAGAAGTCTGTTTGTTGGACGCCTTCGTAGTATTCTACTTGTATGGGTCGGAAAACATCGAGCTTTGGGAGGGGGGGTGAGATGAGGGCGGGATAGGAACTGAGCATTGGCTGTGTGGAGGCCTGTCAGCACTATGATATATTATCTCTTGTCTGGAGATGAATCTTCCGAGGACTCATCTTTCAAATTGAAGGGATTGGAGAGAAGTTCACTGACTTGTGGTCCTTTCAGTACACCATATCCGAGAGGTACGACCTCGGGGTCTAAGGTCTCTGCTATTCCATGCAAAGCACCGCCCCAAACCTTCTCTCACGTTACTTATTGTCCAAAACACAGAATTGAATCACTTACTGCGTCATCCATAGAACATCCCAATTCGGAAACAACCTTTCCCAGGGACTTGAAGTCAGCCGGCCGACCACCCCCAGGAGCAATGCAAACTCCGCTTGTAAACATACCTCATCTTCCAAGAACGGTTCATGCTGAATCGGATACGCATCTTCACCTCCCGCCCTCACCTGATCGCGATGCCTCTTCGTAATCCCAATAGAATGCATCGCCTCATGCACCAGCGTGTTCGCCGTAAGCAGCTGCACACACAACCTATCCGAGTCCGTAAGATCATTCCTCAAAAGCAACGCCACCCTCTCATACGCAATAAAAATCGCCGCCGCGTTCCCAAAGTCCGAAACCAACCAAGTGGCAAATCCGTTGACGAGTCTACCGTTGTGGTTCTTCTCGCCCGTAGGCCCCTTGTCGCAACTCACCATCCCAAATACCAGGTCGCGGAGGGTGGGCCATCGCTGTAGGTCGTCGAAGGCGGCGGCGCATTCTTTGGCGTTATTGGGGCCGGGTCCGCGGATTTTCATCACATTGTGTAATTGAGGTGTTGAGATTGTTTGTTGGACCAAGGTGGGTGCTGGGAAGCGGTTTGGGTCTAATGGCTCTTCTTTTCCTAGGAGTAGGGTATCGAGCTGTTAATCACAGGAATCTTGTCAGCGTGGAAATACAAGTCTTGTACTGATTTATGGTGGTAATATACCCATGGATGTGTATGTAAGTGACTTAAGACCATCGAAGCCAGCCTTATGGAGGGCAGCATAATCTCCCATGCTAAATCATCCTTCTCAAGATCCCAGACACCCTTGGAGACGCCATTGCCATCTACGAGAGGATATTGTATTTGGCCCTATCTTTGCTATCAGTATGTTCCACCTCAAACGACAATTTTACCACTCAGTCATCATTCACTGGCTTCGGTCACATCAAAGCGTTGTGGTTACTTAGGAGACGATCTGCTCACAGGTAACACCGACTTCCACCTCCTCCTCGCAAAGAAGGGATGCACCGGATTTGACAAACTAGCCATTCTCATCCTCCGCTCCGAAACAAATTCATTCTCAATCAGCGTCAAGGTAGTCAAGCCCTTCAACCGATACCTTTGCAAGTTCAATGTCTTCTCTGCTCGGTCTCTATCGCCGACATTAGCGGCGGGGTGGAGGGGCAATATGGGCGTGTAGAGACTCTTCTGGAGTAAGGGGTATGCGGGGTTGAGCATCGCGTTGAAGTGCGCGCGGGTCGGTGTAATGCCATACTTCAGGGCGAAGGGCGTGAATAATATTGGTGGGCGAGGAGGGGGGGAGTTTGATGCCATGGTTATGGTGATGCGGGAGGTGCTCTGCTGCCTTTAGGATGTTTGTTAGTATACTGAAGAATACTTGTGCCTAGATCGAGGAAGTGCAAGGAGCACTTCATAATCTTTGTTTTCTTTGTTGGGGACGGGTCTCCTGAACTTGGATGAACGTTTCTCTTTATTGCAGTATACTCTTAGCGAGTGAAACGAAGAACATAAACAAAGGGTTTGTGGTCAGCAATGAAAACGGTCCGGGTGCAGAACCTTGAGTTTATTCATAGTTTATGACTCGGATAACAGCTCTGGAGCGATCATTCTAGATGTGGTCGTATTCTGTACTTGTCGCGATCCATCGTTAACATCTCGCTTAACTTGTTTAGGATCCCCTTTATATCGAGCTTCACTTCACAAGTTTAAGACTCTCATTAAGTATGGTACTAATCTATTTGTATTGGGGTTATATTTTACTCCTAATTATCACGCCCCACGCCCTTGTAGCGATCTTATCTTGTTAAAAGTACTAAAATAAATAAATAGAGGAGAACAGTAAATGAATGGATTCCCAAGGGAAGTTGAAATGCACGGTCTAGATGTTCTCAAACGCGCAGCATACGGTACGGATGTCCTCCTATCTTTATCTTCATTGCTCGTTGTAAGATCGCGGTACTAAATGATGTCACTCTTTCATCCCTGACGTTAAATTTCCCTTCTAGGAGTAGGAAGGATTTTTCCATCACGCCGTAAGCTATTGAGTCACAAATGAGTCTCTCGTGGTGCGGTGTCAACCATAGAGTTAAATGACTCACCATATGCCATGTCCAATTTGATCACACCATCTGAGATACAGATGGAATCTATGCCTTGTCATAATTGCTCCTGCCAGTGCCGAGAGTCTCTTGACTTGAAGGTATGGTTTGAGTACATTGTAAAGCTCCCATTCGGTGTCAACAGGGCCAGCCCTGTGTGCTTCCCTCAGTGATTTCTGCACATCTTCTCGTTCGATGATCGAATGGATAGACTGAAAATACGGCTCGGGTTTGTTTGGATCAAAGATGGGGTCGTACTCCTGGTGTATATCCATTGGTCCCCAACCGTTGTCGATCCGACGTATTATGGTCTCCTTGTTCCGATTCTGCTTATCCGTGCTGAATGTGTGTTAGTGACTGATACAATTGCGGCGAATATTGCTCACTATCTATACAGTTGCCCACTCTTATCGAACCATCCCAGAGTACCCTGAAGCTTTTCCAATCTGAAACTAATTCCCCTCGGATAATTCATTCGAATTTTGTACAGTATCTGAGCCTCTGTAGTGTTGCGATCTGCGCGCACCAAATTTATTTTCTGCTGGTTTCGTACCATCCATGAGAACATATCATCCAAGCCGGGTGGTTTTACAAACTGAACAGCTCTAGGTGTATCATCGATTGGCATCTCATCGATGAGTTCCCACCCATGTTTGTACGCGGCAACAAAGCTCCCTGACAGGGTGAAAAGGTCGCCAACGAATGTGCAGTATCTCAAAAATGCCCCTATGTCTTCGGCGAGGAAGTCCTCCTGAGAAAATGAGTTTGCTAGTCCAAGGAACTCGTCTTTGGTAAATTTTTGTATCCGTTGGAAGTGAGGAGCTACATCCGGACTGACGAAGAAGCGTCTCAGGAACCATCCCGGATCGTGATATGGGTCTTGGTTCCTACGGCTAAGAACTAACACGGCTTGCTCGTAAGTTTGAACACGTCCCCATGTCGCAGGTTGCTTTGGTAGTTAGCAAATAATAATGACAGGGGGAAGTGCGAACCATCTTACCTGGACAGGTATTGGAGGGCCGGGACTTGTCAGCAGTCCCAAATTTCGACTTGAGCTCGAAGTTCAAATAAATCCAAGATTTTAGCCCTGTCCGAATTCTGGAGAGCATCGTCGGCGAGTATCGTTTCTATCTTGGCCACAATCTGAGTACACAGACCCTGCACACAACAGACATAATACAACCCTTTCGTAAACTTAACGGACGATAGAAGTTTAGATTCTTTGCTGTCTTCGGTGGCCTCTAGCACACTCTTAACGATGCAGAGTATTGGAGTGTCTCTTTCGATGAGAACATTGGCCCGGTGAATCATAAATTCGTGCTCAGCGCGATCGCACTTCAGCTGGTCTATCACTGCTTGTTTCGCGCGCATATCACGTTTCCTATCTATGGCCTTCTTATCATCTACCTTTCCCAAGTTTGCGAGCTCTTCCCTCCAGTAGATCGATGAAGCAGGGCCACTAATTGGCATGGGGTCCCCAGATACGCTCTCGCGTAATCTGCATCGTGTCTCTCTTCTCTCTCCAACTGCACCAGAGCTGCATTTAGTTGCCCGAGTTGGTCAACGACTCTGTCAAAGTCCTCCGTCTTGGACGCAATATTCTAGATGACCTGCGGCTATTATCAACCACCATCTGAAGCCTTTTCGGGAAAACTATTGTGCTTGGAACATGTCCATGTCTTCAGGCGGGGCTGTGCCGAAAGAGAACCCATCTGGAGCCACCCACTTCCTCACTACCGCCATTTGTGACATGATGGCATCCAGTTTTTGGGCTTCTCTCTGCACGCGGTTGAATTGAACCATGACGAGCTTCATCAGATACTTGTACTCTGGAAACCCTAACAATTCATATATCAGTACAGCCTCGATCTAGAATTTGTGTATAGAGCATAGATCTAGAGTGAAAATATAGATTTGGTACAAATAATGCTTACACGTCTCTTTGTACTGGACCTCCTTCCTCTGTTGAATACACGCATTCTTCAATCGCAAGTGTTGATCCCAGGATTTTGAGCTCTCAGCAGCTTTCATCTGAGTGATGAGGGAGTTCAAGGTTACTTGAGAAGAATGAAGCTTATCTCTGTTTGTGATCCATTCTACACGATTTGCAGTCCACTTGAAAATCGAAATGTCAACAACGTCCGTGCAGTGTTCGGTTGGGAAATACTCTGATCCAGCTAGTGAATAGCATCTATCGATGCGACTTTTAAGTGGCCGTTTGAGGCACGTGCGCTTCCCGCGAAATCAAAATAAACAGCTCGTAATTATTCTACTCTAATACTTCGTCATTTGGCCTTCTATCTTTTTACAAGCTTCTAATCTATAAGGATACTTATTGAAAAGATTTGGCACTGATTTTTGAGGAACATTTTTCATGAAAACCAGACGAAATCGATTTTGAAGCTCCTTCCCACCACGTGCCTCAAACGGCCACTTAAAAGTCGCATCGATAGAGCATTACTCGACAAAGGGGTTACACGAGGTTAACTTACCCATTCTCTAATTCCCTCTAAATCCCACATGAGATCGTGAAATTCTTTGTCGTACCTCACCAACTGCGCGACATCGATATATTTGAGTGTCCTCTCCAGATATCTGATTCTTTTATTCTCGAATTGTAGTGAGACTGGTAGCAAGGGCGACATTGAAAACTTTGGTGAAGCTGGAGGAGTTGTCCATCTAGAATGTTCTAGATATTGTGAGATTTTTGGATCGGAATTAGAATCGTTCTCTTCGGAGAGGCGATTCTCAAGTGTTGAATGGACAGCATCTCCATGCTCGTAGATCTGCTCTCCAGCCATTGCCATCGCTATCTCGGTCCTCGAAAATCCCACTTCATCGTAATCATCACTTCCATGATCCGACGGTATGGTGTTTCGTACTCTCAGGTCCTGGCCATGCCCACGGGATGCGCTCATTTTCCTGATGCTCAGGGGTTGAGGTACGAAATTCCCTTTCTTGGGCGAGGTTCTGGGTGAGCGCTGAGAACCTTTCCTATCCTTGCTGGGCTTTTTCTCGTTCCCCATATTTGCTTTATGTTAGAGAATCAATAATTCAAAACCATCGCAATGGTTAATGTACAGTCCATCATGTGTTTTCAGGCTCAGCACATAAGTCCTGCAAGCCGAGACCTTTGTGGGAACCAAACAAAGGGTGCCGCAAACGGCTCTCTTTTGTGTCATGAAGTGATCCTACTGCATCAAAGTTCTAAGTCTACATTAGAAATTTAATGTTTTTGAAAAATTAAGACACTGGACAAATGCTGTGGACCTGGTATGAAGAGAGTAAAAATACCCAACAGGTCGGATGGATGGTTCTATCTAGATGTGTATTTATCATGAGTCTGTCTTAATTATGAAACAGCTGCCTGAGGATCTGATTCAAGGCGAAAGAAACGAAATCCACTACAGTACCTTTTTCTTGATTTCTAAAACTCAGTATAAGTGCTTTTCTAGGCATTTGCTAGGTGAGATAAGTCGAGGAAATGTGCTTATAATATGTCAAGTCTCTCTAATTGCAGACCAGAAAGCTTTGTATCCTAGCCTTGCCCATTGAGACTTTTATTATAGTAGTAGCGCTCTGTCAATAGAAGATGAATTAAGACGGTACTAACTTCTATGCTGCTTAGACATAGAAATATAGTCTCGGTGGGTGTGGGGGGGGGGGGGGGGGGGGGTTGGTACCCACCAGCTTGTCATGGCGACTTCGAAGCTTGGACTCCACAAGCCTAGCACACAATCGTTTCTCTTTTAACTTTTTGTTTTTTATATCATATTGATTGCAAAGGCCCTGGCACTTATCACGAAGTGACAGAGTCGCAAGCTGAAACGGTGGGTGGGTGGCTCCTGATGGGGGAGGAAGCCGAGATAAGACGTCAGACGGCGATGATTGATACCCGCGTCCGACATAAGCAGAGCGAGACGCAGAGCCTTTGGCTTTTCCTTTCATCTGCAAGCTCAGATTTCACCATCTAGATTTCAATAAAGTTCTCATTCCGTGAGAGAACTTTGTTCACGAGATCACGAATACAACATGTTCTCCGGGTATTTCATCCCAGACAAGGCACGTCCACCCGCTCCTCGGCCTCACCTTATCCCCAGCATCTATCTAACCTGTGTGATTGGCGCCCTACTACCACCAGGAAAGGTTCGCGCGTTGTCAGTGATATCTATCTTGATTTATCTGATTGCTCAGATCCCCAAGTTCACGACAGGAGAGTTGGCACAGGATTCCTTAGGACCAATTCAAGCAACCCTCGTCCTTCTTCATTGGTTGGACTTTTTCGTGGTCCAGTCACAGGATGAATGGGTTCGCGTGAAAGATGCAGGTATTGTCAGAAAGGACTAGAAGTAACGATTAGGATGGAGCTAGGATTTGAATACCGCCATGAGAGGCATTGGCTGGAATTGGAAAGTGAAAAATGTCCCAAGTGGCGCGCCCGCGGGGACGCCAGAATGGTAGGCATCCCCCATCGTGTATGTGCATCAATCAACACCTAATACTGTTCTCGAAGGAAATTAGTTCGAGATGAGCTTTCTAAACCCGTGCTCTCTTGCCTACTTTTTGATATTTCTCAGTACCCTCTCAGCATGTCCGCATATACAACTGGTAGTCCACCCAATCTCTTTGCGGACACTTGGCATCGTCAGATACTTTTCACCTGGCTACCGGCCATAGGAAGCTGCTACGCGTTGAAGATGCAGTATTCTCTGTTTGCTACGGAGACCGTTGCAGCTGAATTCTACAGGGCAGAAGACTGGCCACCGATTATGGGGAAATTGGCAGATGTGTCTACCGTTCGTGATCTTGGGGGAAGTTCTGGCATCAGCTCATTCGTCGAGTCAGTACTGCCATCACATAACAAGCAAAGGATGCACGCTGATTGCAATTCCAGAAATTAAAAATCCTCTTCAGGATTCTGAAGACTTACGTACCTATTCGAAAAGGCACACTGACTTCGCGTTATTCTCAAATCTACTTGGCATTCATCGCATCAGGCTTATTACATCACCTGGGGGCTCTAAATTTGCCGTCAAGTAGCAGCCGGAATAACTGGAAACAACTCGCATATTTCTTCATGCAACCAGTCGCAATTACCGTTGAGGATATCATCATCCATTTCGGTCACAAAGCAGGTATCAAGAAGTCATGTAGGTGAACATTCCTTTCCATTTCACTCAGCAAGATACTGATGTTTTGGATTTTGCAGGGAAGACAAAGAGAGTTGGAGCTATCTGGACTTTTTGTTTGGTTCACTTTTAGCCCGCGGTACATGGTTTCATATCACTTTGATGCGCTCATCTTTGAGAAGCCGATTGTACCCAGTCTCATCCGTGGTGTGCTGAGTATGGCAGGTGGTACTTCTAGAGTATCTGATCTGCGCGAGCTCTGACAAGCTTGCTTGAATTATCGGGATCGGCCCCTCTCTTGCTAGATTTCTAATTAGTCAATAGAACCCCCCTTCACCCATTAGTCCCAACTCGTACCACTCACTACTGGCTCAAAAGTGTCGAATGCGAGTTCGCACTTGGCCGAGGAGCTACCAAATCAGCAGCTGTTCCCTCTAAGGGCTTTGTTTGTTTACTGTAGAAGCTGCTGCTTCGAAGTGAAACAAAGTACCGTATTCAAAGACTAGCTTCCCCTTCCGTCCTTACGAAATCTCTTCCGAGCGAGCGATTGATGACCTTCCGAGACAAAGGTCGTATTCCGCGATCAACTCATGAGGCTCTCCGAGGAAAGATCCCCCGCATGTGAACCCACCTTTTTATGGAGGGGTGCGGGGTACTGCATTGCATTTGCTTGGTGGGGGACCTTTCCCAACGAAGTAGAGCGAGATCCGCTCCTCCTTTCACAATCGGGTCTGAAGGTACCTGAAGCCACTTGTACTGTGCAGCAGGGCGGAAGAGCTGCGCATCTAATGGAGGTGCCGCCACAAGGATGCGGAAAGTTGCCATACGTGCATGCTAGTTATTTGGAGAGTTGACCGGGCTGACTATCGATTGCATGCTCTATTTAATTGATCACCCCTTTCGTGCATGAAGCCGATCAGATAAAATAAGACCAAGAACACTCCTCCTTGGTGCCCCCCGAAAATCCCTCGCAAACTTGTTTGTCATCCTCCAGGGAACTTCGGAACGATTTCTGGCAAACGGAGTAAGAGCACCCCTTGATACAGCCATGGCTAGCTCAATTACATTAGAGCCCGAGGGCTCTACCTACGACTACATTGTCTGTGGGTGAGTTCGAAATGCCTTTTATTCTTGGGCAAAGTCTAATCAATCTGAAAGAGGTGGCACGTCAGGGAGTGTTTTGGCAGCCCGACTTGCCGAGGATCCAAACACGTCTGTTCTCGTCATCGAAGCTGGCCAGCATAATTCTCTGCTAGAGAACACTGTTATGGTGGGAGGGTGGTAATTTGACACCTCAACCCTTCGAGAATCTTCCCACTCCGCTCACACCCAGCAGGTCTCAAAATTTTGACACAGAAGCGGACTGGAATATCGTCACAGAACCAAGCCCTGGAGCCAATGGACGACAAGTCAAAGCCAGCCGTGGGAAGTTCTTGGGTGGAAGCTCTGGAGTTAATGGGACGCTTTGCATTCGAGGCACACCTCAGGACTACGATGACTGGAACATGCCTGGATGGAGTGGGAATGAGGTTTTTGGTTACATGAAGAAGGTACAGTTATTCATTAGAGTATATGCCTTGAAATTGTACTGAAAATTCTACAGGCGGAGAATTTCCACGGTAAAAATTGGTTCAAGGCCGACGAGAATGCACATGGGCATGATGGCCCGCTCGATATTGAACCACATGATCTCGTAAGTCATGAGGAAATTCTTTCACGTCCTCTGCTCACTTAAGTAGGCCCCAATTTCAAACATGATACTCGAATCAATGCAGGATCGAGGGCTGGCCTTGCAGGACGACATGTTTACAACAGGTGACAACCCACATGGGTGTGGGCATGCCCCAAGAACTGTCTACAAAGGCGACCGAACAACTGCTGCCAACTACTTTGTTCATAAGGGACCTAATCTATCAATCAAGACAAACACAACAGTCGACAAGGTCATCCTAGAAGGAGAAGGATCGGATCTTCGTGCTTCAGCTGTCAGAATCGTCGAGAAAGATGGATCGATACAAGAGATCAAAGCAGAAAAGGAGGTCATCATTTCCGGCGGTGCCTACTGCTCTCCTACAGTTCTCATGCGATCTGGTATTGGTGCCAAGTCTGAGCTTGCGCAGCACAAGATTGAGTGCAAAGTCGACCTTCCTGGAGTGGGGAAAAATCTCATGGACCATTTGGTGAGAGAAAATCCAGACTGAAGATTTGCTCTTTGTTAGATACTGATACGGATACTGTTCAGATTGTTTTCATTTTCTACTCCACAAAACAGCAAAACATCACCAACGACTACCTTCTTTACAAGCCAGACGCCCTTGGTAAAGCATACCGTCAATGGAAGGAAGAAAAACGAGGTCCTTTATCAACTTTCCCATTTGGAGCATTTGGTTACGCAAGACTCGACGAGCGACTAGAGTCCGAACCACTCTGGCAATCGGCTCCACGAAAAGAAGGACGAGATCCCATGGGACTGACCCCATCTCAGCCCAACATCGAATTCTTCAGCACAGAGTGCTATGGTGGTCCCAAACAATACGATCAGTACCCCGATGGAGAAAAGACGCACGCCTTCTCGCTTATTGCAGAGCTCTTCTCGCCAAAATCTCGAGGCTCAGTTACTCTGAAATCGACCGACCCTATGGATAACCCTATTGTCGACCATAATTACTTATCTGAAGATTTGGATATTCTGGTTCTTAGCGAGGCCTGCAAGTTCGCGAATGAGATCGTCACGCAAGGCAAAGGCACCAAAGCAATTGTGGATGGTAGCTGGCCCGCTGATCTGACTCACCACAAGCACACGAAGAGAGAGGACTGGGTTCCATACGTGAAGGATAACGCCACCACTTGTAAGCTCTCATAATCCATATAAGAATCGGCTTTTGACTTTGTAGGCTACCATCCAGGAGGGACCTGCAAGATGGGTACCAGCGATGACCCCATGGCTGTTCTTGACGCAGAACTCCGTGTCAGAGGAGTGAAAGGGCTTCGAGTTGCAGACACCAGTGTTATGCCGCTTCTGAATCAGGGTCATACACAGATGCCCGCGTACGCCATCGGTGAAAAGGCTGCCGATCTAATCAAAGGAACTTTCTTGCCGTTGAATGAGCAGGCTTCTGGGGATATCAAGATGAAGGATGATACTAGCAATAGGTCGTCGAACAGTAACGGGACTTCGGTCTTGAATTGATTGTTAGTGGGAATATTCTGGGTGTAAACGTTCGTAAGAAATGGAACGGGCGGCACTGCTAATTGAATCTCGGAAATGAGATGCTTCATTCCGCAGATATCCCATCAAATTATTATTCCACACAAAACATCCAAGAGCGGTCCCGTTCCCCAGTCATGAAGCTGTCCCTGTCCAACGGAATACCTCAACAATTCCGATCAGGGCGTGAGGTGACGATTCGCCCAATTTTGATTTGTTCACCGAAAGACTAAAAGCTTATACCATTCTACAGTATCTCGGACTCTATACTCGTAGTATAATTATAGCGCCTTGCATAGTGTTCGATCATGCTCGCTTAACCCTGCCCTGAATTTCTGGTCAGCGTCCTAGATCAACAAAACATCAGCTAGTCAAGGATCATCTCGTTGTTGCACCAAAATTAATATACAATCACTATATCACTATAGGATTTGATGCTTTTATCCTCGTGATATACCAATACAATTACTGTTCTCTTAAGACCTGCATACAACCCATGCCTCATACAATGAGGAAATGATGTGGAGTTAGATCACTCCTTAATTGTTTTTGGGAAAATTCTTGATTTCTTACCGCGTAACCTCGCATTTTCTCTCCATCTGCAAGCGCCCACTCAAAATCAATCAAGATCAACGATCGAACAACGGGCTTTGAAATCACAAACCCAGATCCACACGCAAAGAGCCTGTCAGCAATCGCATTTACCCTCCCGTGACTTTTCTTTTCGGGACGTACAAACGCTGTTCAACACCCCGCGGTTGCACATCGTAGGTCACACCATTTAATTTCGCGCCGAAATCAAACATCCTTTAGAATTTAGCCAACTTTCGGGGGGCTAAGTATGTCATTGTCATCGCCTACGAGAAGTGCATCAACTATACTTGGAATCTGCTCACATCGTCTCAAACCTCTCTACCTGATGGGCCCTCTCAAAAAATTTGGCGCAAGCTAATCATAGTCGCACAGGAACTCTCAGTCTCTGCGAAGCTTTAGATTTGTTATGTTATGATCAATCCGATCCGAATCTTCTCAGGCGTCGGATTATCTTGAAGGCTTTGCTAACCTTTCGAAGATTTAGATTGCTATACTATCATATGGAAAAGTTCATTCTCGATCCTACCCAAGATGCATCCGTCTTTCAAAGCATATGACGACGGCTATAAACCCGGCTGGGATGAAGTTTTCAAGAATTATGATGCAGCAGTCGATTTGAGCGGCGATAGCCTTCTAATTAATACACCTTGATTTATTGACGATTTCCTGCGCTCTCCTATTTGAGTCTTTCGTAGGTAAATTGAGAAATGTTACTGATACCCAAACTAACTAGTGCCCAGCCGCAGATTTTTGGGAAGACATCCGGCACAGATACCCTGACGCGAAAATCATCTTGACAGTCCGTGCGACCCAGAAGAATGGTACAGATCAGTGGGAATGATGATTCAAGGCTGGCTCATGGCTCCCGAGGAGAAGTGGCCAGAGAGAATTCAAAGGATGAGGTTGACGGCAAGGTCCATGACCAAGCAGGGTGTCCTGCTGAATTACCAGGATAAGTATGTGACGATTCAGCAGTTCGTGGGTCATATTGAGTATGTGAAAAGGTTGTTCGGAAGTGAAAGCTTCTTATTCTTGGGCTGGGGAGGACTGGGATCCACTGTGTCGTTTTCTGGGTTTACCTGTACCGAAGGATACTCCGTACGCCTTCGCCAATCGAGGCGTGAAATTTGGGAGGAAAATATTCGAAGTCAGGGACATTCTGTTAAGTCAGCCAGGTCAGCATGAAATGCCTGAAGAGGCAAAGCCGAGGACCGAACAGGTTAGTAGGGTTAAGAGCTAGTAGGTGTTCGACCCAGTCATGTCGTGTTCGACGAATCAGTCAATTTCTCGGTCTATGTAAATTATTCAAGGCTATCTAGACTGAGCTCATCCAACGTCGCTCGATTTTGTTTTGAACACATCAATTCGGATCTAATCTAAAAAAAATTTACGAGAGATAATGTGATTTTGAAACGCTAGCAACTGTATCGGCTGCAAATGGCATCCTTTGTTAGCGTTATCAATAGTGATGGTTGTAACAACTCAACGGGAGACTTCGGGATATCAAGTGAGGGTCCCTCTTCAATTTCGAAGTTTTCACCCATTCAGCTAGTGCCTACGCGCCCAATCTCTTTGAAGGCCGTAGGAGAAATTCGGGTAAAAGTACGGACCTCTTCATAGTGTTAGCTCATCATGACAAATGATGGGGTTGGTTCAATATTTGGCTACATGATGTCTGTTCTTCTTGCTACGGTTGGATTGCTAGCCCTTCGCAGTATCTTATTGGATCTGTTCAATGTGAAACGAACATTTTTTTTGCTGAGATTATGTTCAATTCATTTTTCATATTAGCTTTAGCGTCGTGCAGCGATTTAGTTAGAATATATTTTCAATATAATTCCGGGGCAGTTCCAAGAGACTAACTTATCCTAGCTCGACCGCAGGACCACTAATAACATAGAACGATCAAATTAAAAATAGCTTTTGAGGTTTTGAGATCAGAATTAGACTCGAGGATAGTATTTTTCTGTAGTCTAGCACAAGCATAAAGCTGAGGTCCTAACAGTCGTGTATAGGATAGCAGTTCACGGGAAATCGATCTCTCTCTTCAAGCTGGACACAATAGACGTAGAGCACCACATGATACCTAGCATCGGCCTTTTCAATATTTCTAGCTAGGTTGACAAAAACAAGGTCAACTCGGACCCTTTCTATGCTTTCCGCAGAATAGCCAGAACCCTTGCACCAGGCAAGCATATTACTGTTGACTTCGATATGAAGAAGCATGAATGGCGCGCAATAGAATCCTCAGATGCCAGCCTGTTTATTCCAATCGGCAATGTTAGAAACCATATCGGCTTACTCGTTAAAAACGGCAGCTGGAGCGAAATAACCGAGAAGAACCCCCATGTGCGTGTTCCCAAACTGGACCTGCAGATTCCATACATGCAGTACATAACAAGAAATTCCAAACCCAATCAATGTTGCAGGTATGGATGAAGGCGAGATACCACAACAGGGCGAACCCCGTCAGAGTTCAAGGGTTGGGCTTAATACTCTGATGCAGACTGCTAGTTTTGGGCATAATCTCCACGGCTTGGAGGTTTGCGCTCGACGAGAGCCGTATGAGATTGTTGATCAGAATAAGGAGGTGGAATTAAGAGTAGAGTTGGGCGAATATGTCCTTGTGCCTCTTTGCCTCTACGCTTTTTTTGCGAAAGAAGATGCAGGCTGACGGTCAGTACAAACAAGCATGCCGCATTGATTCCATAGGATAGGCTTGCGCTTCGGAGTTTGCAGCTCTACTTTCGCTACCTCACTGACCATTCCGTTGGCGCATACAATTTTTTTTTCTTTCTCTCTGTAATGGTGGATCCAGTTCCTTCGAAAGTTTGGTGATGGGCAGCATCGTCGTAGAAAGCATGTAAACATTGCCTGATGCAAGCGAGGAGCTGAAAAGGGGAGAAGACGGGTCTCGACCATCCTTGCTCGAGGCTGATACTGTATTGTATCATCTATCGGTGGCTGTGCAACATTCCATCTCGAGTCGGCAAGCTTCAGTCAACTACAACTCCTCAATAGCCATTGAACATATCATACAACCATGTTTTTAGATGCAGCAATCGCGCCATGGGCTTCTCTCGTATCATTGACTGCTCTCATATGTAGAGTGATAGCGCCACCAGCTCAGCAGGACCCCCTGCCAGACGAAGCTTCCACCGCCAGCCTCGCCAGCCAACCCTTTCCCTTCCTCGCTCTTCCACTCGAAATCCGTCTTCAAATCCTCCGCTACCTATGCCCGAACAACGACTGCAACATTCTTTGCCAGACCCCCAGGACTCTGCGCACTGACGGCTACCTCTGCAGCACTGCCATCTTCCTAATCAATCGGCAAATCTACACTGAAGTCCGTGACGAGTGGTACGGCCATGTTTATTACAGAGCCCGCATACATCCTACGGGGTTTCATATCCATGGATATGTCTCAAGTCTGTACAGGGAGCCACCAAAGACGTTGGGCTATGTAAGGTGTCTCGATCTAGAGATACAGCTGAAGACTCCAGGGTGGATGGACTGGAACACAGACAGGAAAGAACCCATGGGACTATACCGTTGCAAGGAATTCCTGGACAAGTGCGTGCGAGATGGACGAATGGATAAAGTACGGAAGTTAAGGCTAGGATTTGGTGTTTCGATTGTCTGCTTTGAGTATTACAGGGACAGGACCAGGGAGTTGAGAGGAGACTTGGAGCGGGAGATGAAGGGGTTGCGCAAGTTGAGGGGATTGACGAAGGTGCAGTTCACAGGTATTGCGCAAGGCTATGGATACCATGGGACGCTTCCTAGTAGAATCCTAGGGAGTTCTGGGAAAGCCACATTGCAGGCCATGAACGAGATTATGGAGGACTTTGTGCAGGCTTTGGTCGCGGAACTTCGACGGGCAGATGGTGGTCAAACGAGCTTGATATGCTCCAGACATGATACATAGGCACCATAGCAGGATATGGATATTCCATCACTGCATGCACTCCCGCGCTCGGCTGGGCCAAAGCATCCTTCGACATAATTGAGCCCGTATTCCTGATGGAGATAACAAGGAACGATGCGTTCACAAGACAAGAAGAACGCTCATATGAGCCTTTTACTAGGTTCATTGCGTCATACTCAACTCAGCGCCTCTGTTGACATCTCGGCCGAGAGCTCGAGAGAAGACAACGCAGCTTCCAGCAAAACATGCCTCCACCCTCTTCCCCACCAAAGGTTGTCCAGAAGTACCATTAGGGTTGCGTGAGATGTTGGTTCATCATATCAGGTGCTGCGCCATTGGTAGTTAATATATTCTGCTGACACACAAATCATACCGAGTACCAGCTCGACGTTTGCCCGCAGGGTAGTACCTGCCGTAGCACCCGAAAACCATTCCGATAACTTAAAAAGCTGGCCATTGTCGATTCCAAAAGATGGACCTAGTTGCTAGCGATAGAAGTCATTGTCTCACATGGCTCCCAGGTGGCTCTCGAAGGTGTTCTGGCAGAAAACTGGATCTCTCCGACTGACAAGTGACAAGCTCTGCTCTACATGCTCCAACTTAAACTTCTCGGCTTTGTTCGAGACTTCACACCAGGAGCCTGGGAAGTGGACCGCCCGAATACCTCTCAAATGCGTATTGAAGAACTCCAAGTGTCCGTTCTGCAGGCTTGTCTTGCAGACTATTCTGGCATCGACAGGCGGATACGCTAGACGAGCGTCTCTCGACCTCTTTTCTGACGACCAGGATCAAGTTTGCCTGGAAAGAGAAGGAGATGAGTACTGGCACGACGAAAGGATGGGCGTCAGATTTTACGTGCCACGACTTGCAATTCGGGATTGCGGGAATAACAAAATCTACATTCATGCACTTCGGACTTCTGGCGCGGACTCTGGTGCATTTCTCTCTGCCAACTTCTTGAGAGGCCGTCGCATTGATGCTCTACTCGATGGGCAACTAGTCAAGTCTTGGGTACAGGACTGTGAGCGGGTTCATGGTGCAAGTTGTCGTTCTGGCGCTTGGAACTTGGAGAACGCATCGCATAGATTCTGTCTGAGGCTCATCGATGTCGAGGATAAGTGCGTAGTGACAGACAAAAGCTTCACCTACGCTGCTCTGAGCTATGTCCGAGGAGAGCCAGAATCCACTCAGCTGTTGCTTGATAAAAGTACCAGCAAGCGATTGTTCGAAAAGGGGGGTGTGTCAGATCAACACTCGGATATCCCATCAACGATTGAGGATGCTATGGACCTCTGCAAGCTTATTGGATACCGTTATCTTTGGGTTCACGCCCTTTGCATAGTACAGGATGATACCAACGAAGGAGCGACACATGCTACCAACATCCATCGAATTTACGAGCGAGCCGCTCTGACGATCGTTTGCGCCAGAGGCGCGGATTCCTGGGCAGGACTACCTGGAATTTGCCAGAGGGACACTCAGCAACATGTTGAGACGGTTCAAGGGCTTCGAATGTCCAACGCTCTTTGCGAATTTGACTCAGCGATCGCTTCTTCCGTTTGGAACACCCGTGCTTCGACTTTACAAGAGAAGCTATTCTCCAAGCGCTTGCTGTACTTTACAGATGACCAGGTCTTCTTTGAGTGTGGACAGGCGCAGTGGCAGGAAGACAGAGTTTTCGAGGTAGATCCTGATGTAAGGATATCAAGAAAAATCTCCAAATGCAGCCAAGCAGAACCACGAAAACATTGTAAGCCATCGCTGTGTGTCCCAAACGATTGGCCATTCGGCGATAACTTCCATCTTACCATGTTTCACGACCTGCTTGACATCTTTGTCAAGAGGAAATTGGATGAGCCCGGCGAGATTCTACGCTTATTCTCGGGCATTTCATCCAAGTTTTCGGAGATCTGGGACTGCGAGTTCTTCTGGGGTCTGCCCATCAAGTTCTTTGACAACGAGCTCATGTTTCAAAACATTCCTGGAGGAATCCGTCGCCGTCGAGACGGATTTCCTAGCTGGTCTTGGGCGGGATGGCAAAACCCGGACCGATGCAGCAATGAGAGACATATGGTATACCATGAATGGAACTGGAATTTCTTCAACGCCAACAGCTGGTTTCGGATCCTGAATGACCGATATGTTAGACTTGGGAATACTGGAGTCCACGCTCAAGAAGAGGTGTTCGAAGATGCTGGAGCTGGAAGAACACTTGAAGTCTTTCTATCAAAGCCTAGGGACAACATCGAACAATCCTTGCTTCCATTGTTACCTTTGACTCTTACCGGGCCAGAGAAGGAGAGGCTCTTGGTAATTCAAACCCACACAGGTTTCCTGGACATGGCCTGCCCAGACGACAGCTCATACCACGACCTTCGATGTCGTGGGTGCGTAGCTTTCGGCCCAGATCGGCTGGCTAAACCAGTCACAGCTATTCACAGCATAATTCTGGGCAGGGACTTAAGGAGAGGCCAGATGGAATTCATGCTACTTGGTCATGTCAGCTATGTGGATGGCGCAGAGAGTGGCGACGAAGAAGTAATATTGATGGCGATCAAGACTGATGGGAGAGGAATCTCTCAGCGCGTTGATATGCCAAGAAAGCCTGTCTTGAAATCTAGATGGGACGCTTGCAAGCCGTTGGTAAGACCGGTCTTTCTTATGTGAGTTTCTTTGGTATGTGGCTATGAACTCCTTTCCTCTTGGATGTGATGCTATGATGAGTTCGATTTTTGCCCAGCATAGAATAACAATATAACGATGCTCGATGGTGGATCGTCATACTGTGTGGAGAGTCGCCGTAACTTCGAGAACTGATGGATCATTACTTGAGCATATCCCGAGCCCCCGCATAGAAACTCGATTACTTGAGGGGACTGGAATAATAACAAGTCCAGCGGGGGGCGAGATGCAGATTGTAAAGATCATCTATGTGCGAATTGGTGTTCTGGACCATGTTTGTCAAGAGACATGTAGCTATTGGATTTGCTTCACTCTGCCTCATGTACTATTATTACTCCAACCTCCACGTTTTGCCAGCCACAAGACCTAATTGAGGCAAGTTTGTATGTACAGTAAGGTGCCATAGGTATTTGCACCCCCCCTTGCCATAAGTAGCCAATCAAGTCTATCAGACTACCAAACGAGGACTGTCACTGGTTGAGAAAAGTGGGATTTGCAAGGGGGGGTGCAAATACCTATGGCACCTTACTGTATGTATGTATGTAGCCGGCCTCCCAATGACGTAGCCGAGTAAGCCGAGCCGACAAAATAACGTGGGCATTGCATTGGCATTCTAGGAAAACCGAAATATTATAATGCCCAGATAGATGTCAAGCTTGTGTAGGGCCTGGGAGCACTTTATGCATCGCAATGTATGTCGTGGGTTTGTCATTGACGGCCGCCGAGACGAGTGCTACCTATCAAGCGAATAGTGAAACCGTCAACCCACCTTTGTAATTCTTACGACTGTGTTGTGTACTCAGATCTCAATTGTAACTTGTCCATCGTGAGATCAATCATACTCACATGCCGAGATAGATAAACAAATACTACTGATAGTTAAGAATCCCATGTCCAGGTCTAAGCGGCCTCGGCAGCAAAACCCTGGCACACTCCAAACAACGACCCCGGCGCCGTGAAATTCTATCTCTATCTCTATCGTCGCCAGCTCGCACCCTATCCCACTTGTCGCTTTTTTCCATGCCGCAGGTTGATATTATCCCAAGTATATATGCATTCCTCGAATAGATAGGACACTGGGCTGCCATCATGTCCTCTCGACGTCCCTCCTCCCCTCTTGGAGGCTCATCCCCCAACACCTCTCGAAACCCCTCGATCAACCAGCATTACCACCACGCTCCCAATACCCCAAGCGGTTTGCGAGCCTCTGTCACACTTGCGCACTCACCGGAAGACAGGCTAGATCAACCGGGTACGACCACTGGCAGAAGGACAGCCCCGAGTAGCTCAGAGCCTTCCCCGAATACCTACCCTACCCATCTCGAGACAGACCCAGACGCAGATCAACATAGCCTTGATGGCCAGCCGCATGAGGCATCCGAGTTTGGAAGTAAGGTCGCGAGCGAAACAACAGCCTTGCTGCGAAAGCCATTTGAATTCGTGGTTGGCACGCCTGCTCATACTGGACCTTGCAACCATGGCACATTCAGCCCAAGACTGGAGAGTCGCGCAGACAGCATGAGGAGTGGACATAGCGGGTATGGATTCGGCGGATCACCACCGAGGAGGGCGGGCTCTGGAGAAGGTAGCGGGGGGTTTTTGGGAATATGTTTGGCTCGGTGCGAGCAAGCAAGAAAATGAGCACGACGAGCTACTTGGCGGAGAGGCATGGTATCAAGAACACAAGAACAATGTACGTTGGGCCGACTCTCACAATGGAAAGCCGCCTTCTCCATACCATCTGCTGATATCTATGCCTCCTCAGGTATCTGCACTATTATGTCCCATTCTTCGCCTGGATTCCACAATATCGATGGGTGCACCTGCAGGGCGATCTTATAGCCGCGCTTACCATGGCCTCTTTTTACCTTCCTATGGCTCTATCCTATGCCTCAAATCTTGCCCATGTCCCGCCGATCAATGGTCTATACTCGTTTGTCTTCAACCCCCTCATATATGCAATACTTGGAAGCTGTCCACAGATGGTAGTTGGCCCAGAAGCAGCTGGCAGTTTGTTAGTGGGGAGCGTAATCAGGTCCAGCGTAGACAGTGGAAAATCGCCAGAATATGATGAAGCAATGCATGCGAGAATAGCTGGCATTGTGACTGGTATGGCTGGAGCTGCTATTTTCATCGCGGGCCTCACTCGACTAGGCTTTTTGGATAGTGTTCTGAGCAGACCATTCCTGAGAGGATTTATCTCCGCCATTGGATTTGTCATTGTGGTGGATCAGTTGATTCCAGAGTTGGGCCTTGCAGAACTTGCGGAAGCTCAAGGGGGTGTGAGCCATGGTAGCAGTGTGGACAAACTGAGGTTTCTATTTGGGAACGTTCAACATGCGTCCAAGATCACTGCCACCGTTGCAGGTGTGAGCTTTTTGATCATCATGGTGTTCAGGTAAGCTGGCATTTTTCGCACAAAGTAGTATTATGAGCTAATGTTCCACAGGGAGATGAAGAAGCGCCTACAACCTCGATATCCTGGGGTAGCATATGTTCCTGATCGATTTCTGGTTGTTGTGCTCTCAGCGGTCCTGACTTGGCAGCTTAGATGGGATCTTTCGGGTTTGGAAATCCTTGGTGAAGTCAAATCGAGAACGGGCAATCCGTTCCCCTTCCATTGGCCCTTCCAAGTTGCCCACATGAAACATATCCAGGAAGCGATGAGCACTTCCTTTTTAATTGCCCTGCTTGGATTTTTCGAGTCATCTGTAGCTGCCAAGAGTTTGGGTGGCGGTGATGGAAAAGATGGTATTCAAGGGATTGCACTGAGTCCAAATCGTGAGCTGGTCGCCTTGGGTGTCGCCAACCTTGTCGGCGGATGCTTTTCTGCTCTCCCCGCATTCGGTGGCTACGGAAGAAGTAAAGTGAATGCCAGCACAGGGGGCAAGACACCGATGAGTAGCATCTTTCTGAGCTTGATTACGATCATTTGCGTCCTGTTCCTGTTGCCAGCATTCCACTACCTTCCGGTAAGTAGGCCCTCCTCTTGTCTTAAACCTATATACTAACTCCTAACAGAAAGCGGTCTTATCCTCGATGATTACAGTTGTTGCATGGTCTCTAATTGAAGAGGCTCCGCACGACATAATGTTCTTCATTAAGATACGAGGATATACGGAGCTAGGACTAATGACCATCATTTTCGCCGCGACAATTTTCTATTCTTTGACTTTGGGAATAGCCATTGGTGTGGGGCTCTCTCTCCTTTCTGTCATCAAGCATAGCACCCGTCCTCGTATTCAGATTCTGGGAAGAATCGCTGGCACAAACCGTTTCGAAAACGCAGAGGATAATCCGGAAGAAAACCTCGAGTTCATCGATGGCTGTTTGATCATCAAGATTCCCGAGCCGTTGACATTCGCCAACACGGGCGATTTGAAGAATCGTCTTCGGCGACTCGAACTCTACGGGACAACCAGCGCCCACCCGGCCTTACCCAGAGTTCGCTCCCCCGAGCACAACAAAAATATTATCTTTGATATCCATGGCGTAACTGGACTGGATGGCTCTGGAACACAGGTTCTGGAAGAGATCGTCCGCAAATATCGAGATCGTGGAGTCCGCGTATTCTTCACACGTGGTCCGGCTGAAGGCACGCCTATCTATGACCTTTTCCGCAGGAGTGGCATCGTTGAGATCTGTGGTGGTAAGGATCATTTCGTGGCTGATGTGGGTGAGGCCTTGCGCCTAACCGAGGTGGAAGTTGGCGATTATGAGTACGTCAATTTTGCAGGTGATGAGGGCGGAGGTTAGTCGGCGGTGATGTCTTTGGATGCATTGCATGAGTTCCCATTTGTATTACATAGGTTGGATCGGGGTTGGTTGAATGCATGCATGGCGTTTCATGGAGATGATAGAGCGACAAAAGTCATCTGAAATATAGAATCCTTCGGAGCGATCTACCTTCGGTTGGATGATTCTGCAATTGTTGCACTAAGTGGTGTCTTCCCTTCTTGGTCTCACTTTTCTCTTGCACTTGAAGTATTCCTTTGGCCACGTAAGTCCTCTTTCGAGTGTCTTTGTTCTTTGCTGCAGATTCCTACCCGTCTCGATATCGTTTGTAATTGGATCGGGTCACCAAGAAGCTGCTTGGAAATTGTATGCATCTATCCTGTTAGCCTCGTCGACTATCCTGACTGGAATTCAGACAAGGTTTCTCCATCGACAATATTTCGCCGTCCAATACCCCACACCGGCTCCTTTGATAGCCTGAAATTAACAATTTGGATAAGCATATTGGCCACGCAACAACACTTGCGTCTGCCCTGTTTCATAGATCGTCGGCACCGGTATGCATCCATGCTCCGGCTTCTAGTGCTCTTTCTCCGGTCCCCCGCAGTCATGGTACTTCTTGCTAATATTCCTATGTGCACTTTACCTGGTATGCAGGTGTTCGAAACGGGTGCATAGAAGCGCCGTAACGGTTACATAGAGATTAACCCAGCTCTTCTTTAGCACATTTTTGAGTTGTTCAACTAAGTCTGTAAGTGGCTTCAATTGCGATTGGATACAGAAGTTTCGGTTCAACGGGAATTGAAAACAGTTCTTACTGCTGCTCTTCAAGTGAAGTGACTGCTCTACCACGTAGAATAATAACTTTTTCTTACGGTTCTATGCCAGAGTAAAGCAGTTTCTACAAAGTCCTGGGCGAAAACAGTGTTTTCGTATCTCAAGACAGCTGTAAGATTGTTCATAAACAGCTACTTATAAGTTATCAAAGACGTCAGAATAAGCTTGTCTTCTTCGCATCGGGTCGGGTACTTATCCGAAACTATCTCGATCGCATCTGCAGGGTAGACGGTGCTTGTCTCCGGTTGTATAGAAGACTCATCCTTTTCATTCCGGGTTTTTGCTGGTGGCGCAACCGAGTTGTAGCGCCAATTAAGCTTCAAACAAAGATTCAACCGAGCCAAGCACAAGAGATGATAGATCATATTCCGTACTTCTATATCTCCTCGTTGCGGAGAAATAGTTGAGTGCGCAGCAAGCCACCAGCTTGAAGGAGACGTATAAGTACGATGTCTTAAGCCCTCGATAGTCACTTCGAACTTCAATCCATCGATAGTCAAATTCTCAAGCTCCAAGCACATCTCCAGAAAATTCAAAGAGACAACTATGCAGTTCCACGCATTTGTTCTTTCCGGGCTGTTCGCAGCAGGGTAACACACCTAGCTCAAGTAATCGATACGGAATACTTCTAACAACGTCAGCCTCTTGAACGCAGCTCCACTCCAGAATGAAAAGCGCGCAGCTCAAGGAGGCGCCCTCCCACCTCCTTCCTTCAGCTTGTCGGCCATTGGCCCCAAGCCAACGAACACTTGGGCTCTCGAGCCATCCCTCTCTCGCTCCACCATGGTCTTCCCTACTCCACCTACCTCCTTCACGCTTCCACCAAAGCCAACCTGGACCCCAACCATGAAGCCCCCAAAGCCAACCAAGCCCACCGTCTCCATCCCAAAGCCTACCGAGACTGGTTACCCCACGGTCAAACCCCCAAAGCCAACCAAGCCCACCGTCTCTATCCCAAAGCCTACCGAGACTGGTTACCCCACTGTCAAACCCCCAATGCCAACTAAGCCCACTGTCTCGATCCCAAAGCCTACCATGACAGGTCATCCCACTGTATCGATGCCAAAGCCGCCTGTTGTCTCTTCGAAGAAGCCCATGCCAACTTACACCTACGACGACGAATAGTTAGTATATCAAGTGAGGACAAATGCCTCGTTTGTTAGGAGGTTGAGATGGGATGAGGCTTCCTTCAAGCAGGGTTGAAAGTCTAGAGACAAGGGGGTTTTCCGTTCTTGGCAGCTACTTTACGCATATCTTTGCACCGTCACTTTTTCTCATCCAATTCACTCGTTTACTCATCTTCGAACCCAGCTCATGTCAGCTTGATGTATAGATTTAAGTCACACGTGAAGTGATCCACGTTTTGAGCATGTTGTTTTCTACAGGTCCGGGCTCTTAAAGTGCTCATGAAGTGGTTAAACGTCGTAATTTGGATAAGTTTGTCCTCGGCGGGGTCTTCCCCTCGCCTTTCTCCATCACTTTTCGTCATTGTTTACTCGTGGACGCATTCATCAAAGATCGACGTTTTCCCCATCGATTCTCCACGGGATATTATAAGCTTCTCTTGCGGATATTTTACCCATCCATTCCACGTGATGAGTGGAGGGGAGAGTTTCCCTGAAAAGCCACCAGTGAGCCTCAGCATTAGCCGAGCTCTATTTACCACATCTGCCGGAGCTATTATATAGTGTTCGAAACTGGCTGTTCCTTGCCTTCGCCACGAGCTGCAAGGGTAAGCCCATCTCAACCAAATATTCCAAAGCGATTCGTAGATTACGGTGAACTTTGATGCTTGTTTTTCGCCCTCATTTCATCTGTTTCTCCTGCCCAGCTCGAACTCTGTTGAATCCCATATCGATACCTCATATGGTTAAATCAAGCACATGGGAAAGAGACGTCAGTTCCATGGAAGTCTCTCTAAGCAATGTCTTTCCTCCACAGAATGGCTTGCACAGACGACGCGTGAACACCTTATCGTCCAATCTTTAATATGTGTAGACAGGAATTAAGAAGGGTTTTCCCGTCAGTGACGTCTATCGTGCGTCTGTCTCTCAATTTTCTGCGACCGATATCAGGTACCGGCAACTTCAAATGTGGGTGCTACTTCTCATGTGTAACAAAACTACCATGCAACAGATGTCCTCCTCTCGGCAGACCGCAGTGCCAATGCAATCAACAGCCAAGTCGCACTTACAGGTCACCCATAGATCTCGTCACAGTATTGGAAGAAACCGGCAACTTATAAGTATCGGGTCTGAGTCCCAACCTTCTACCCTCGATCCTCAAACTTTCTTCTTCGATAATATCGTTTCTTGATTCCTCTGACACGGACAGACATACCACGGATAGCTTCGTTGAGCGTTGATCGAAAGACGATGCATTTCTACTCCCTAGTCCTCAAGGGTCTGCTAACTGCGGCGTAAGTTTAGTGACTCTGTGTGTGAGTGTGCTAATGGAAAGTAGCCTTGTGAATGCAGCTCCAGTCAAGCGAGAAGCCCAGGTTCCAAGCACGTTTCCAACGTTCGGATTCCCAAGTTCTTTGACTCTCCCGACTGCGCCTATTCCAACAGCTACATGGAAGCCCTCATTCACCGTTCCAGTCTTGACCACTTTTACGCCTAGTATGCCATCGGGATCATCCACCTTGCCGAAGCCAAGTGGGATTTCTACCTTTGATCGTATTCTTACCATACTAACATGGAATTCTAGCTTCAGTGAAGCTACCTAGTACCTTCAAATTTCCGAGTCAGTCTTCAACTTTGGTGTTCCACAAAGTTCGACGAGCAAAATGCTTATTCTAGTTTAGCCGGAACTGGCTTCAGTATTCCCAAGCTACCTACTGGGACAGGATTCAGCTTCCCCAAATTGCCGACCGGAACTGGCTTCAGTATTCCAATGTATATTCCAGTAGGAACAGGGAAGGTTACTGCTCCACCGATTTCGACAGGCACTAGCAAATTTTCAATGCCCCCGATCCCAACTGGTAAGTTATATTTATCTCGTACCTCTCTCTCGGCATCTGCGTTCGTACTCAAGAAGCAGTACTTTCAATGACATCCAAGCTCCCACGACAATAGAAAACACATACTGGTCCTAGCGCCTTGATAGGCACTAGTATCTTCACGATGCCATCGATCAAGCCAACCCCGACTCCACTTCCAAGGCCCTCGATTATCGTCCCAAGACAGATTCAGCTTCCGTCCCTCCTGTCTTCGATTGTACCTGTCGTCTCATCAGCAATTCACAGTCTCCCGGTGACCGCACCATCAGTATCCCTTCCCGTTGCCACTCCGAGTGTGGCCGTCCCGAGCGTTCCGATATCTGCGCCTTCGCTTTCACTGCCAGTTACCTCGAGTTTGGTTCCCACCCTCCCAGTGGGCGTACCATCCATATCTCTTCCCGTTACTACCCCGAGTGTAGCGGTTCCAAGTGTTCCCGTTTCCGTCCCATCGGTTTCGTTGCCAGTTGCCTCAAGCCTGGCTCCTAGTGTACCCGTGAGCGTACCATCGGTTACTTTACCAATCGGTAGCAGTCTGGCTGTTCCTAGTGTTCCTGTATCAGTTCCATCCGTCTCTCTGCCGGTCCCCACTCCATCGGCTTTACCTACTGCCTTGCCCAGTGCTCTTCCATCTGTACCATCAGTGAGCATCATTACCATCATTTCAACAATGGTTCCAAGTACCATCCCTTCGGCTGTGCCCTCTGTCAGTGCACCTGTGGCCGTACCTAGTGTGGTTCCCAGCGTTGCAGCACCTAGCGTAGCCCCAGCTCCAACGATTGCTTTGCCGTCTATCATTTTTGTTACAGCTCCGGTCACCACGGCTGCTCCTACTGGTGAGCCAGGATTGCTTCCGGGCTTGTTGGGTCCAATTATCTCATTGCTTTTAGGCGGGGATGAGATCGAGAGACGAGCGTAGATCGAAGAACCTAGTGTGAACGGAAAGAGGATATGAGAAATTTATGGTTACTCGGGGATAAATACCGCTTTTCTGTCTTTGAACCGAGTTTTCTTTGCAAAACAATTTAAAAGCTGTATGCGGGTCCATCGAACCGTTTCATTAGCGATATATCCGTGGCAGTGCTGTCAGGATTGCGTTGCCCGGACCCCTGCCCGGAACTGTAAAAACAGTTATTCCGAAGGAATACTAAAGTCCTGTGCATTGTTGATATGTAAATAATCCCTTAATTTATACTTAAAATCATCGTTTTTATTATTACTATAATATTAGAGGATATAGTAGCTGATCCTACTGATCCAGGAACCTATCGCCCGGACGCTATATTACTCAAACGCTATAGGGATTATTTTAATCCGATGTAATTGCGGGATTTCCCTCTTAAGATCCGATTATTAGAGGGCGTTGATATAGACGATCTTATGTTCTTTTTTATTATATATTATACGCCTGAAATAGTAGATTGGATAGTCGAAAAGACGAACTCTTATATTCGGATACTTGAATTTGACGATGAACTTATTGCTCGACTTCTTCTTTGGTACTTTATTACTCGTGGAGAGCTTTATGTTTATTTTGTTATACGAATTTATATGACTTATAACGTATAAAACAAGATATTTAATTACTGGAAAGATAAGCAATTTATAGCTTATCACGACGTAATATTATATATGATAAGGGACCGGTTCTAGGAGTTTTATATAAGGGTACGATTAGCGGGGAGTGAGGCTATTGAACTTTATTAACGAGTAAGTATTTTAAGACTTAATACCGGGTATAGTTTTTATTAATATTTTATAAGTAAATAAGTTCTTAGATTATATCTAAGATATTAATCTTTCGGTTTATATGCCTGGCCGGGATATTGCTGTAGATAAGAGTATGATTCGGTTTGAGGGGTATGCAAAAGAGGTTATAACCGTATTAAATAAGCTAATACTTACCGGTTTTAAATTATAAGCAATTGCGTGTATAAGATTCATTTTATGCTGAAACTGGCATATACTTAGTGCGGGAAAGGGACTTGTCGATACGCTTACTCTAGTAGCACTTAGAGGTATTAAAACCGGCAAGGGTGGAAATAAGACTTAAGCTGTAGTGCTTAAGTTGCTCTAAAGGCTCTTATAACTTCTTACTGGCTATAGCTACTATTGCTTTCTCGATAACTTCTTTGTATCGGCTAAATTCGTTATATATGCACGAATATTAGGTTTCGGGATTACCGGCACGTGTCGTATTAACGCAAGCGTCTTCTAGGAGTTACTCGATTTGAAGAAGTTAGATAAGAACGATATTATCCCTTAGGGGAACTTTATGCTATACTCTCGCTAGACGGCAAATTGCTTTAAATTAAGTGGAAGGATTAAGCTTTTGTCTTATTTATGATATCGGTCTTGTCTGTAGATGAAACCGTCTTACGTAAAAGGAAGCGCTTAAAAGAGACTAGTTTAAAGGCAAAGACTTCTCGAGTTTTATTCGATAATAGAGCTGAAAAGGTGCTAGCTATTCCTGCAGTAGCTGATCGATATAATTATAAGATAGGAGCTGTCGATAAGGGAGACTACTTACTTGCCTAAAACTCTAGTTTGCGTTATATTCGACGTAATAAATACTAGGCTATTGAGCATTGGTTATTTAGACTAGTCCTTGTTAATTGTTACTTATTAGCTAAGCGTTCGGAGGTTGATCTTCTACGTAAGTTAATATTTGATAGTCAGTAAGAGTTTTATCGGATACTTGTTGAAAAGCTGATTTTGCTTTTAAAAGAGATCTTTTATCGTAGCTTAAAGAAAAGAGTTTCTATTGTTAATGCCGAAGCTAATTTGAGGCTATTACACTTCTATTAACAAGTAAAGCTCGCAAAAAGAGGGTGGTGTGTTGCATGTAAAAGAGGGAGGTTTGGGAACCGGCTTATAAAAAGAGTCGCATTAAATGAAATATCAGCTAATAAGGCCGACCTTTTAATAAGAGGCAGACGATATTTGGGTGTAAATAGTGTGATATTCATTTGTGTAAGAATAGGCCTTGTTTTGATTAATTTCATCGGGAGTAATAGAATTTAGATATATCTGAATGAAATGCGGCTCTCTGATTGGCTAAGATCAGCCGAGTGGCCCGTGCGGTAAGCTGGACGCAATCCTGACAGTACTGCCACGGATACTTCCTCAATTTAAATTGTTTTCGTCAGTAAATTTATTCGAACATCGCAGAACTTCACAATCCACCTAGTATACAGCTACACTGCGCGGTAGCACGGAAATCTTGATGTTGTGCGTCCTATGTGCTGTTAGTCAAATTAGAGTCGGGGTATCTGGCGGTTATTCAATACCCGTATGCACCCAACGGAAGCCGCATCAGTACCCGATTACTTACCAACTGTCGCAGTGAAATAGCCTAGAAGTCAGGACTGTGGCTCAATGATTAATACCTATAGCCTTCGAGGTAAGGAAATAATCACCCAGAATCATCAATTTCGCGAGGTCATCAAGTGCTTGGTGGAACTGACTTTCTTCGTGCTTAATACATAAAGCTCGGTTCCTTCTCGCTCGAGAAGAATGTTCCGCAGACAAACTTCTTCATCAACCTAGATACACCTGAACACAAGCAGTCTTTTCTTCGTCAGTTCCGAACTCAACATGTCCGTAAAGCCCTCTCTTCCTGCTGTCGAACCCACGTACAATCCAAGGTGCATCCCAGTCTCGATCCCCCACTCCAAATTACGATGTTCATCCATGATGAATTGAAAGCTGACTCCATCATTAGTCGACCTCATCCTATCATTACTCCAATCTACCAGCATGAGCTCCCAAATTGTCCAGGAAAATCCATTCTCAGGTGATTACCACATGACTTTTTGTTTGTCACATCGATCTTCTCGAAACAACGATACTATAAGATATAATGCACAGAACTCAGAACTATAATAACGTACGACCGTCTCTTGAGCTGTCACTTACTAGATAATTTCATTAGTATCCTCGTTACATTCCCACCCAACGCCTCCACACCACCTCACACTCACCCAACTGCTTTCGTCTCTGTCAGTGTCGTGTCAGGATATGTGTACAATAAAATGAATGACAATCCTATGACAATATTTGGTGTAAGTCACCGCTGAATTTCTCTCATGTTTTGGCCAAGCAAGTCCGTTTGGACCGGGGGTATTTGCTACGGGTAGCCCAAATCCCGAGACCCTGTTCAGATCACATGATCATCTTGCGAAAACCGAAAACGATCGTTTGAGGCTCGTTTGAAAGCCTCCGAAACCCAGACGATGAGATGGAATGATTGCTGATTTATATGAGGCTAGCCTGGCGATGTGTTCTTCGAGGGAATCGGATGCCGACACCGAATCAGTGACAACGCGAGTGAGACGGAGGAGGCCAAGATTGTGGCTACACTTGTAATGGATACCAAGGTCTTGGAAGCAAAGGGGGTACAAGGCATCGTTGATGTCGACGATGAGTGGAGGGATATTTTCATGTCCGAAGTGGTTAAGAGGATGAATGGAGGCACCTAAAGCTGATTGTCGGGGCTCGTTTGTCTCAATTCAGTGCTTGATTCTTGTTAAAGGTGGCTGTACTTATGCGAACAGAATGCCTTCTCTGATAGAAACCTCAGTTCTTTGAAATACATTGGGCGAAATAGTCTTGGGAGTCCCAATGATAGGCCACAAGCGCTCTCGCAGCTCATGAAGGTCTGACCTCAGCAAATGGAGCAATCGATGCGGCTTTGCGATGCTGAATTTGAAACAGGCTTCGCCACCACTGGCATGATCCCTCAACCCCGCCAAGAATAGCATCCCAGCCAGCTCCGGCGCGAATGAAAGGGGAAATCTCCGACTTTATGAAACCAAACGCTCCTCAAACCCACAGTTTAAACCGACCTCACCTTCCATTTATTTACATACATACCGTGCCTGCCCACCACGCTCCGCTCCCTTCCCAAATTCCCCCATGATCTACGCTCCAGATTTCACTAGCCACAAATCTGATAACGGGTAGTTTGTGCGTTCAAGATACTGTTTTTTGAAGCTGGAAGAGAGAAGGAATCATGGGACTCGTGGGGAGATCAAAGAAGCCGACCGACGATGGTATGGAATTATCGATATTACAGAAGGATGACACCAAATTGAACGTGGAGGAGATGGAATATGAGTACAGGGACTTCAAGTGGAAAGACCCGTTTACGAAAGCGAAATATATACGTTCGTGCCCTGGTACATTCTACTCAGAGACGTAAACTGACGACTACAGCGTGGTGGATAATAGGAATAGTGGTCACATTAGGTGTTGCTTATATCACAATCAAACATGACAAAATCGTCGAGGTATTTACTGGACCATCACTAAATGGCCAAATCCTAATGATCACAGACTTTACGACCTCTTTCTGTGAAAATAAAGGACATACCCGGAGGGTTCTTGATACCCGTGGTTATCCTGATCATCATCTCGTTCCCTCCATTGTTTGGCCATGAAATAGTCGGTATCCTCGTTGGAGCTGTTTGGGGACTATGGATCGGATTCGCGATTGTTGCTGCGGGGACATTTATTGGAGAGAGTATGTTGACCCTCGAAGTTCGACTGGGAGTAATGTTGATCGTATTAGTCGGAACTTGGTATGCATTTAAGTATGCCTTCAGAAGAAAAGCCGTCAAGCTCGAGAAGACGAATTTGAATTACGGCGCACTCGCGCGATTAACTCGGGACAGTGGCTTCTGGGTAGGACGATACAGCTGCGCAGTAAAACCATTCAAAGACTGACAATATCACAGATTATCCTCCTCATCCGGTTCTCCATCATCCCCTCCCATCTATCCACCGCCGTATTCTCGACGTGCGACGTCAAGTTCTGGCATTTCGCTGTGGCCACCTTCCTCACCTTGCCGAAGCAGATTATCATCGTTTACTTCGGTGTGCTGTTGACCCAGGAGAAGAAGAAAGATAATCTAGTCAACGGCATCGTGTTGGGGTTCACCTTTTTGATCACGGTAGTGGCGGGCGTCTACATATACTTGAAGATGCGGAAACTCAAGGCTGTTTTGATTGCCGAGCAGACTGCGAGGTTAGAGGAGAAGAGGAGAGCACAACAGCCCGAGCCTACATTCATCTGATACTGAGAGGGGTCTTTTCCGACTGCCTGGATTAGCGGGGACTTCCTGCCATGGGAATGACTCTATAGGGGGTTTTCTTTGGGTTTTGGCTGGGAGATGATTGTGCTTAATTCAGTTTAAGGTGTTCTGAGGGAAATGGGCAACATTTGGGAATTCGGGTCCAATCCACCAAGTTGGAAGAAGAAGGATATATTATGTGTGGACTGGATTCTACTGACGGATTATGGCGTTACTTTACGGGATTACTCTATTCGTAGTTCCTATGGGACACAGATCCCAGGACGGGGCTGGACGATAAGTGATGACTGAATGTGTATGTAAATTATATGGCGGCTTGAAAACAAGCAGGTTTGATCTAGAGAGACGGTTTACTATACTTAGGACGTGTATTTTAGGCCATCAAAGAGATATTATAATCTTGTAAACTCTTACAGAGCTTGGGTAGCTCGCTATGTTGCCAAGTGTGAACATTGCTTGTGGTATTTGTTCGTCTTACAGTACTTGAACGAATTTTAGTACATGGCTGCATTAGAAACCAGAGCCAAATAGCATCCAGAAAAGAGGGGAGAAGAAGATGCCACTTGACACAAACTCGAGGAGTAGGTGGATGAAGATCCAGCGACTAAGCTGAACTTGTTACCCTAGACTCGAAAATTATGAAGCGAGATTGCAGAACGCTGGCCTATTATTTTTTATTATTTAAAAGCTATAAGTAATTCTTTATTGACAGTAAATAATTAATTAACGTAATTAAATAAGGGATACTTATTTATTACTTCAAGAGTATATTGCTAGGATATTCACGATTAGTGTCAGATGGAGTTAAAAAATAAAACTTACGAATATTATTAGTATTTAATAATAAAAACAATTAATATATATCTTTATTATTCACGGAATTTCTTAAGTTCCCGAACTCCGATCGAATTAAATTAAATATTAAAATAAAGCCAGAAACCTTTCAAACTCGATTACTCTTATCTTTTCTAAAATCGTTAAATACTTTAATTAATAGTTTTATAGAACCTTTAAACGTAAGTCTCGAAAACTCAGAAATTATATTAGGAATTAAAAAGAACTTACGAAATATAATTACTAGCGATATTAATTACTTCTTTCGAGGGATTATACCTTTCCTTAGGTTAATAGGTATGCTTTTCTTTTTTATTAAATAGAGTTCACGGTAGGCAAAGCTTTATAGAGGTTCAAGGTAAATTATATTTAAAGAACTAATCTCTAGCCTTTAAAGAAGTCTAAAAAAGAAGCGTATATATAAAGGGGCTTACCCGTAAGGGGAAGCAAAACGCCGGCGTGACTAAATATATAAGTAAGACTGATTTTATTAATACCGTAAAAGCCTCGGCCCCCTTATATTACGAGCCCGATTCCGTATAAATAAAATAAATAAATATATATATAACAATTATTCCCTCCCTTAATAGTGGCGTCCGCGACACTAATGCTTTAATTAATAATATATCGGTACGCCTTCGCGTCGCTTAAGGCGAGGACCAAACCGCGATAAGTCGGATAGCCGCATTCCGGTCGATAGGTTTAGTTAATTAGATTAATGCGGTTATTTAGATTACTACGCTAAACATATGGTGTTACACGGCAATTAGTTCGTCGGACGTCGTCCGATTACTTTATAGCCTTTAGATTCTTAATAATCTAGCCTCCTATTAAGTCCATTCGCCGGATTTACGGCACCCTTACGGTAATAGATTTTAAAATTATAAGTAGTAAAATATATTACTTACCGTGCTTGTCGACTCTCGAAATATTTCGTTATTATAAAATACTTAAAGTTATTATAATTCATAAGCACTTTAATAATATATTAACTGCCCTTAAGGTAATACCTTTACTCCTTAAAACACTTAACGATAGCTAAAAGCTCTTTATTATAAATAATATAATTCCGCTTAACACTAATTATTTTACGAAATTAATACGTAATAGGTTTTTAATATCGCTTAAATCCTTCTTCAGAATTAATTTATTAAAAGAGAGCATTAATAATTATAAACTTAAAAGCATTAGTTTTAACTTAAATGCGCTTCGTAAGATCGAAATGCCTTATAATTAATATATTAATAAAAGCTACTTTTAAATTTTTAAAGCTTTTCTTAATTATATTAAAGAATTTAAAAAGTCCTTTTTTAACTTTATTCTTTATGCCTTAAAAAGCCCCTATTAAGCCTACGGCTATTTTAAAGTATTTTAATATAAATTTATAATAAAAATTCATAAAGCCTAAAAAAACTTAAATATTTTTATAAGATTTTGGCTTTAATTATTCTTAAATTAAACGGATCCGCTTTAAGTCCGCTTAAATGTTAATTAATTCGACTTTAAATCTTAAGAACTCGACTTAATTTACTTTAAATTCATACTTATTAAGTTTAACGAAGAGCTTATACTTACGTAATCGTTTTATAACGGCTTTAATATACTTATAATGCTCTTTTTTATTTTTAAAATAAATTAAAATATTATCGAAATATATAATAATAAAATAGTCGATTAGTCCCGTTAACGCTTTATTAATATACGCTTAAAACGTAACTAAAGCGTTAAATAGCCCGAAGGACGTTATTAAATATTTAAAATATTTATATTTTATACGAAAAGCTATTTTCTATTTATATCCTTTTTTAATTTTAATATAATAATATACATTTTTTAAATTTAAAGCCGTAAATATTACGGCTCCGCCGAGACAGTCTAGCGTTTTATTAATTAAAAGGAAAAAGTAGCGATTTTTAATTATTATTTTATTTAATCCTTAATAATTTATATATAAACGTAACTTTTTATTTTTCTTTAATATAAATAATATTAGCGTACTTATAAGACTTTTTAATAAATAAATTCATTCCTTTTGTAATAAAGTAATAAGATATTCCCGAAGCGTAGCGAGTTATAATTCGGAAAGGTTATAAAAGGGGCCATACGGAAGTAATACGTTAGTGTCGATGGCATACTCGAATCTAATTTATTCTTTAAGAAGAGCAATTAGCGGATTATTATTATATATATTTATTATATTTATAAGCTAATTTAAAAAAAAAATTAATTTAGGAGTCTTTAATTAAATAACTAACACTTACGACGGGTTTACGACGCCGATATTAAAACGAATATCCCACGACTATTTTAAACACTTATATAATCTTAAATTCTTTAAACAATTATAATCGAATTAAGATATAAATATAATATAAGGTACCGTTTTAAGATCGACATTAAAAATATTAATAAACTCCTTTACTATTATAATTTAAATCTCGTCTTAAGTTAAAGCGTAAGCTTATTTCTTAAGTTTTTAGTCGTAATATCCGGCGCCCTTATATTTAAAAAACTTTATTTCGAAAACTATATTATACTTTAAGTCTTTATAATTATAAAATCTTTCTCGAAAGGTTCTCGAGATTTTACCGTTGTCTTATATAATTATATATAAGTTATAAGCGTTAATTACTTAAAACCGATGCTTATTAAAAGTTATAAACTCTTAATTATACTTAAATAAAAAGAAAAACTCTTATAACTTAGCTTTATATTTATTAAAAAAATTACAATTTAAGCTATTATTTATTAAATTATTAAGTAACGCATTCGTACTTATCTTAAGTTACTTTAGTTTTATAAAAATATATAAGCGTTTAAGAATATCTTTTAAGCTTTTAACGCTTAAGACTTAATATTACCTTTTCCCGTATCTTTTTCAGTATTAGACGGCTTTTATTTCTTAGCGCGTATAATAATATATACTTTTTTTTTTATTAAAAGGGTTTTCTTTATTATTTTAAAACGTTCTTTTACTTTTAACTTTTAAGAATTATTTTACGCTTATTATGCGAACTTAAGACAGTTATAGTCCTTAAACTAATAACTCTTTTATTTATAAAAGTAATAAAATATAATACTTTTAATATAATTCTTTTTCTTATTATTTTTACTTCCGTTAAAAAGTCGAGAATTAAAAGTTAAAAAGGCGCTGTTAAATACGCGCTTCTTATTATTATTTTTAAAATATTCTTTACGGCTTTTCTTACGAAATCCGCTATTTTTAAAATTATTACTATTTTATCCGCTTTTGCTTCTGTTATATTTAGCTTTTAATATATTAAAAGATATTCTTTAAGTTCTTTTAACAAAAGACTTAATATTATTAGTTAGTTTCTTTTATTATTAATAAGTATTAAGAAGGTTTATAAAAGCGTAAGAGTTAATTTATTACGCCGTTAATATATACGTAATTATTTTATAAAAGTTAATAATAATATTATTATTAAACATCCGAGTATTACGGTCTTTAATAAATATAATAAACCGTCGGCATATCGCTTAAATAAACTCGCCCGGTTATTAGCGGAACCGCTTAATATTTTTAATAACCTTAGTACTTCGAGTTTCTTTAAAGACATAAAGCCCTTTTAAGAAATCGATAAATAGGTTTTATATTAATAAAATACCCTTAAGTCTAATTATGATTTACTTTATATTACTTTAATAAATTAATAAGTTGCCTTTTATATTTATGATTATAACGCGTACTCGATTTGCATACGTATTATAACTATATAAGCGAGCTTTAAAAATCTCTTCTTAAGCATTTTTTTAATTTTATAAGCTCTTAAAACTCTTTCCTTTATATTTTTTAAGAATTATAATCGTAAAGTATTTCTTACGATCGCGCTTATCTTTCGCTTAGGCCGTAATATACTTCAGTAAAATATAAACGTTTAGATTTAAATATATTAATAATATTATTTTAAGTCTATAAGTTACGTAATTTATCGTAAGTAATGCGGTTATTTCTCGGGAGTGTCTTAAAGCCGGTAAAGTCTTAGGCCTAATAATATCCTCATTAAGCGAGTGCTATAAGCTAAGTAAGTTAGCTTTTAACTCTAAATTAAAATTGCGTTTTATTAAAAGTAACTTAAAGTCCTTTATTAAAGTAATAATAATAGAATTTAATATTATATTATAAGTTTATTAAAAGCTTTCTTTAACCGTATATTATTTACTTATTACGTTTATATAAGCGATAGAGATTGCTTAAAAGCGGCGAAATTTAATAAGACTATTCTTATAATAAGCGAGCCGCGTTTTCGCACGAGTATCCTTAACTTTAAACTCAATTAATAAGCGTATATACTCTTCGAGCTCGCGCTGCTTTTAAGCGATTTATTCTTTAATAAATATATTTAAAGCCGTAAGATTAATATTAATATTAAAAATAAAAAAGATTATATTATTTATTATATAATCGAATATATTTAAATTACTTTTAATTTAAGTTATAGCCTTGCCTTTTTCTTTATAAATATAAATAAGTTAATTATAAATATAAGAAGATTCCTTATTATTATTAACGCGAGTGTTTTAAAGTAGTTTATTATTAAAAGTACTTTTATTTTTAATTATATAAAAGAGATTTATAGATTTTATAATTTTATAAAGAATATTACGAGCGGCACCGCCGAAGTAAATATTACCCGCAAGTCTAACGTTATTAAATATAATTACTTAAAAAACTGTTTTTTTACTTTTTATATTACCTTTTTATAAAATAAAAAGATTAACTTATTAAATAAAGTTTATAATAAGTAAAGCTTTATAAAGGTTTAAAGTAAATTATATTTAAAAAAACTAATTTTTAGCTTTTAAAAAAGTCTAAAAAAGAAGCGTATATATAAAAGAGGTTACTTATAAGAAAAAGTAAAACGCCGGCGTAATTAAATATATAAGTAAGACTAATTTTATTAATACCGTAAAAGCCTCGGCCCCCTTATATTACGGGCCCGATTCCGTATAAATAAAATGAATAAGCATACACATAACAATCCCCCTCTTTTAGCGTTAGTCTTATATTACGCTTTTTATTATAATAAATAGTTAATCTTTATATAATAAATAAAATATCCGTTAATAGTTCGTTATATAGTTACTTAAGCTTATCCTTTTATAATATAGCTTTATATACGGTCCTTTAACCTATAATTAATGTGTTATACGCCGTCGGGTTATACCCGTAGTTTACGTAAAACGACGATACTTTAATAGTCTTTTAATATGCGCTATTATATATAAATTAAGCGGTTAAGAGTAATTAAACCTAGTCGTCTTATTTATAATTTACGTAATATTAAAGATAAGTCTTTATTATTTAATTATTTTATTTTATTTAGCCGTAAGTCTAAAGGTAAAATACTATTAACATTTTTTATTTTATTTTTAAAAGTAATATTAGTATTTTCTAGAATTTCGAGGTAAAGAGTTTATTTTTATTTAAGATGACTTCGTTTAGTATTTTATAATTCGCGAAGATCGTTCGAAGGAATACTTACGCTATTATTAGTGCGTCTTATATACTTAATATCGATATTATATACGCGTACTTTATTATTTTATTCGTTATTATATAAATCGAATCGTAAATAATCTCGGTAATTAAATCTTTTAAAAGTAATAATTCGATTATAAAGTCTAAGGCGATTAACTTTTATAAGCGTGACGGTGTCGTTAGTGACTTTATGAACTTATACAGCGTATAATAGTTTGCTTTATTCCGTATATATATATTATAAGACAAGACTACGTCTTTAATTATTATTTTTATTTTTAAGAAATAATATTTCTTAAAAAGCCTTAATAATGTCTTAGCTATTCCTTAATGTTTATAAGCTAATAGCTTATATTATTTTTTAACGAAGTCTATTTTATTCTAAGTAAGGACATAAACTCGTCCTTAATATAAAAGAGCTTTAATAATAATAAAAGAGAATCCTTCGTTTAATTACTTCTTTTATTTAACTACTATTAAGTCGTTAATATAGCCTTTTTAGATTTTCTCGGGGACTTAATTTATTGTTATTAATTACTTATAATTAATTATTAACGAGTTACTATCCTTTTTAAATACGGTATACGACTTATATATTTTATTTACAAAATATTCTGACTTTTTATTAAGAATATCGGCCTTAACATTTTCCGTTCCTTTAATATAAGAAAATCGAAGTTTAATTATAAAAGTATTTTATATTATTAAATTTACCGTCGGTTTAATTCTTTAATAATCGTAAAGTAAATAAGATTTTTATAATCCGTTAAAATCCGTACCTCGTAAGGCAATCCCTCGAGGTAGACCTTTTATTTATATATTACGTCTATAACTCCTAATAATTCTTTATTATAAATATTATAATTAAGTTTTATTAGCAAGAGTTTCCGTAAATAGTATATAATTAATTATTATTTGCCGTCTTCGCCTAATTAACTTAACACGGCCTTAATAATATAGTTAAAAGCGTCTGTCTTTATTATAATCTCTTTATTTAAATCGAAAGACATAAGGACTAATTCCTTAATAAAGGCTTTCTTAAGGTTTCGAAAGGCCGTTTTTACTTTGTCGTTTTAGTCGAAGCTTTTGTCTTTATATATTAACTTTATAAGTAATACGGCAATCTTCGAGTAATTTCGAACAAATCGTTAATAAAAGTTAGTAAATCTTAAAAAAGATTATACTTTTTTAATATTTATAAGTTTAATTTATTTAATAATAATCTTAACTTTTTAAGAGTTTATAGCTAATCTTATAATAATAATTATATAACTTAAAAAAGTAACTTCTTCTTTATAAAAATAATACTTCTTAAGTTTTAAAAGTATTAAAAAAGCTTTTAACTTTTTTAATATTATTATAACGTCTTTTACGTATTATTCTTTTATTTTAAAGTAAATTAAAATATCGTTTAAATAATATATATATATTACGTTTAAGTATTATTATAAAAAATTATTAATTAAACGTTAAAATATAATAAGCGCGTTAATTAATTTAAAAGACATAACCGTATATCTATAATAACTAAAACGTATACGAAATGCTATTTTTTCTTCTTTTCCTTTAATTATTTTTATAAGATTATACGCGCCTTATAAGTTTAATTAAGTAAAGATTTTGACGCCGTTAAGCTTATTACGTAACTTTTTAACTAAAGGTAATACGTAATAATCCTTTTTAATAACATTATTTAATCGACGGTAGTCGATGTATATTCTTTATCCGCCGTCTTTTTTTATTATAAAAAAGACGTTATTTTTTTAAAGGGATTTAAACTCTTAAATAAATCCTTTTATTAAGTTTTTATTAATACATTTCTTAATTATTATTAAGTTTATAATTAAACATTCCCGTAATAATTAAAATATTAGCTTCGTGCCTTTAATTAACTCAATTTAATAATTGTAGTCTTAGTGTTTAAATAAGGCGCTATTACTTAATTCTTTTTTAAATAATACCTTAAATTATTTATATTTTAATAATATGTCGTCCGTCACAAGGCCTATTACCTTGTCCCCCGGCTCTTCCTTAGAGGTTGCGCTTATCCTCCTCGAGCCTTTCGTTGTTTTTTTGTCTTAAAAGTAGTTTTTATAGTTATTAAACTTTAGCTTTTGCGTTTTTTAATTAATCTTAAGGTTATAAAGTTATATTTATAATAATCTTAAATAATGTCGTATTTCTTAATCTTAATTATATTAAATTAAATATATTCAGAGTGTCCGCCGATTCTTATATATAATACTTTTATTTATACGTTAATTAAGCCGTTTATAATAAGTCTTTTATCGGTAAATATTAATTAATACTTATCTTCTTTAATTTTAATAAGTAGGAAATACTAAATCGTAATAATAAGAAATATAAAGTTCTTTTACGCTCTGGAATTTATTATAGCCCGTAGCTTTACTCCTTAAATGTCGACGTCGAGGGTCAGATAATGACTTTCCCTTATAATTACAAGCGTACGCAAGTCTATTCCCTCGACGTAAACCTCTTTAGTTAATATATTTTCTTATTATCGATTCTTTAAATCCTTATATAAAATGCGGTATAATTAATACGTACTTAAGGGTATAAAAGGCCTCGAGGGTCTTTTATAGTAGGTTTTTAAGTCGTCTCGAGAGTTGATTTACATTCGGTTCCGTAATGTCTTTACGATGACTTTTTATACGTCTCCTATATTCATTCGCGTTATTATTTATCGGAACGGTATTTCGTCGGTCGAGATTAACTAAATATAAGTTCGAAAAACGCTATTCTCGACGTCTACCGTCCTTTAAGCGATGCGTAAGTTACTTCGGAAGACTACCTTATATTCTTTGCTTTACTGCGGTCCCCCGCGTAGGACGACCCCTAGCTCGACATAAATAACTCTTGTGTTAATATTCGTTTAGTATTTAATATTAAGAGCCTCGCGGGTAAAGTACTCCTCCCGCTAGGTGATTCGCTAAACCTTATGCTCCTAAGGTCTAAAGAGTGCTAGCCCTGGCGGTATAGCGTTGCCTTAATATTATAAGTCTTCGCTTCTCTCGACACTAGTCATATTTTCTAGACTCTGTGCCCTACGTGTAGTCTCGGATACCCGTTACTAGACGTAACGTTTATCTTATTAAGTTTAGTCGCTAAACTCGGGTCTTATTATATACTAGCGAATATAATTATTATCCGTCTTATTCTACTTATTGTTTTCTTTACCGCCGTCTTCTTCGATTTAACTATTAATATAATTAGCGTTAAGTTTATTTATTATTATATAATAATAAATAGCGCTAACTTAAACTTCTTTAAGTAAGAGTAAAAGAGGTATACCGATAATATTATACGCCCTTCGTCTTATAAAGCTAATTTATCTTTTCTTAGCGCCCTTTTTGCGGTATAAGCTTATTATGTATTCGAGGAGGCTATATTTATAATATAATTTCTTCTCGCGTCGCTCGTTTATAACTTCTTTTAATAGTCCCTTTTATTATATTTTACTCTTTCCCTTTTTATAAATAACGTCGTATTTTATAAGGTCCGACTATTAATTGTCCTTAAGGTTGCCTTATTATCTGTTGGATTTCACTTCGGTAACTCGTGCCGATTCTACCCTAGAATAGCCGAAGGAGTTTCCACTGCTTACGCGGCCCGGAAATTACCTTTGTATTCCGGGAAATTACGCTCGTATTCAATTACGTAGCTCGTATAAGCTACGTAATTAATTACGTAGTCGTAGAAGCTTCTAGACAAGCTATTGTTTTATATATAACTACCGTAGAGCTCTTCTAGCTCTTCAAGCAAGCAAGTAATTCTCTCTCTTTGATCACGTGTCCTCACCTACTGCGCTTCCTCATCCTGATTGGCTCGCCTATTCTCACATTATCGGCGTCCCTCGTTTTATTAATAGCTAAATTACTTTTAGCTTCCCCTTACGTACGTTTATTATTTACGTTTAAACTCGTATAAGCGGTTGTCGATTTAAACGGTTTATTTAATAAGAATAAGAATATCTTTTATTTATAAATTAATTTTAATAAGTTCTAGTCGAATATAATCCTTAAGCCTTCGCCGATAATAGCTAATAAGTGACTAAGAGTTTTAATTAGTCTTATTAACGTGTTTTTAGAATTCTATAATATAGGCTATTATATTATTAACTTACTTTAAGTTATATAAATAAGTTTCCGCCGTCTTAATTTCATTAATATTATTAAATATTCGCCGATCTCCTTTTTAAATCCCTTTTAAGTTTTAAATATAATTTATATAATAAATATAACTTTATAAGTAGCTTTATATTTAAAGTAGTCCTTAAGAAATGGCTTAATTTATTATATAGCCTCGCCTTTAAGGTATAATACTATTTAAAAGGCGTAACTCTTATTCGTGGGAAACTTATTATTATTAAAATATTAATAAAGTTTTATTTAAAAAATAAAAGTCTTTAAGTCCTTTTAGTTTCCTTAAAAGGTATCGAGGAGCTTAACCTTTAAGGTTTCCTTAAGTTTGTACATTAAATTATTTTAAATATTAAGCATTTCTTTATTTTCGCTTTCTTTATAATTCTTTTCCTTAAGGATTAGTGCGGATAATAAAGGAGTATTAATAGCATTGCCTTATAGGCTGAGTATTTAGCTTTTTATTAAAAGAGTTAATATAATATACGTAAGTCGATACTTTTAACGAAAAAGTATTTAAAGTATTATAGTCTGTGTATTTATTCGGTGTAAATATAATAAGTTATATTAATTTTAATGATCGAGAAGTAAGTGTATTACGTACGGTGGAATAAATAATGACTAATATAATTAAGATATTATTTTTAATTAAATATAAAGCTCTTATTTAATAGTAGACGTGCTAGTCTTATATAAAACCTTCGTTTTCTTTAAATCTCTTAAATCTTAAGATTTTAGAATTCCTTTAAATCTCAGGATCTTAACGATCCTAAGATCTATCACGTGCCCTCGAGTCCCGTGACTTTACTTTTATAATGGAATCTTTGTGCTTTAGCCTTGTCTTGTGCGGCGAGGCTACTGAGCCTCGGGGCCAAGACACACGTAATACCCCTCCTAGGTATGTTTGTAACACTCTTCCTCTTAAGATTACCGGCTTCCTTTCGAAATAAAATTATTAAATAACTTAAGATTAATGACTTTAAACTAAAATCTTATAAAAAGAAGTATCCCGAATTCATAAAATATATTCATAAGATAATTAAAAATAAGTAAATAATAAAAATTCTTTAGCAAGAGAAATAATTAATAATATTATATATAAAAGAATATACTTAACTTTTAATAATTACCGAAATAGTAAAAAAAGCACTTATTACGCTACCTTTCTTAGAGAAAGCTAAAATAAATATTAATAAAATAAAAACTTTAATTATAAAAATAACTAATTTATTTTAAGTTAAATCAACTTTTAAATATAAAGCTTCACGTTTTAGAATTTTGTTATGTGTATGCCTATCCATTTTATTTATACGGAATCGGGCCCGTAATATAAGAAGGCCGAGGCTTTTACGGTATTAATAAAATTAATTTTACTTATATATTTAATTACGCCGGCGTTTTATTTCTTTTTATAAATAATTTCTTTTATATATACGCTTTTCTTTTAGACTTCTTTAAAAACTAAAAATTAATTTTTTAAATATATTTTCTTTAAACTTTTATAAAGCTTTACTTATCGTAAATTCTTTTAATAAGTTAATTTTTTTATTTTATAAAAAAGTAATATAAAAGTAAAGGAATAATTTTTTATTAAATAATTATATTTAATAACGCTAGACTTATAAGTAATACTCGCTTCGGCGATGCCGCTTATAATATTCTTTATAAAATTATAAAATCTATAAATCTCTTTTATATAATTAAAAATAAAAGTGCTTTTAATAGCGAACTGCCTTAAAGTGTTCATAATAATAATAATAAAAAAACTTTTTATATTTATAATTAATTTATTTATATTCGTAAAAAAAAGATAAAGCTATAGCTTAAATTAAAAGTAATTTAAATATATTTAATTATATAATAAATAATATAATTTTTTTTATTTTTAATATTAATATTAATCTTACGACTTTAAATATATTTACTAAAGAATAAATCGCTTAAAAGTAGCGCGAGCTCGAAGAGTATATGCGCTTATTAATTAAGTTTAAGGTTAAGGATATTTATACGAAGACGCGGCTCGCTTATTATAAGAATAGTCTTATTAAATTTCGCCGCTTTTAAGTAATCTCCGTCGCTTATATAAACGTAATAAGTAAATAATATATAATTAAAAAAGCTTTTAATAAACTTATAATATAATATTAAATTTTATTATTATTACTTTAATAAGGGATTTTAAATTACTTTTAATAAAGCGTAACTTTAATTTAAAGTTAAAAGTTAATTTACTTAATTTATAATACCCGCTTAATAAGAATATTATTAAGCTTAAGACTTTGCCGGCCTTAGGATATCCTTAAGAAATAATCGCATTACTTATAGTAAATTACGTAACTTATAAACTTAAAATAATATTATTAACGTATTTAAATTTAAACGCTTATATTTTATTAAAATATATTATAGCTTAAGTAAAAAATAAGTATAATCGTAAGAAATATTTTATAATTATAATTTTTAAAAAATATAAAAAAAAAGAGTTTTAAGAGCTTATAAAATTAAAAAAATATTTAAGAAAAATCTTTAAAGCTCACTTATATAATTATAATATATATATAAATCGAATACGCGTCGTAATCGTAAATATAAAAGGCGACTTATTAACTTATTAAAGTAATATAAAGTAAATTATAACTAAACTTAAGGATATTCCGTTAATATAAAACTTATTTATTAATATCTTAAAAGGGCTTTATATTTTTAAAGAAACTCAAAGTATTAAAGTTATAAAAATATTAAGCGATTCTATTAATAACCGAGCGAGTTTATTTAAGCAATATGTCGACGGTTTATTATATTTATTAAAGATTATAATACTTAAATATTTAATAATAATATTATTATTAATTTATATAAAGTAATTATATATGTATTAATAGCGTAATAAATTAATTTTTACGCTTTTATAAAACCTTTTAATATTTATTAATAATAAAAGAAATTAATTAATAATATTAAGTCTTTTATTAAAAAAACCTAAAGAATATCCTTTAATATACCGAAAGCTAAATATAACGGAGGCGAAGGCGGATAAAGTAATAATAATCTTAAGAATAGCGGATTTTATAAAAGAAGTTATAAAAAATATTTTAAAGATAATAATAAAAAGCGCGTATTTAACAGTAAACTTTTAATTTTCAATTCTCGACCTTTTAATAAAAGTAAAAATAAAAAAAATAAAAATTATATTAAGAATATTATATCTTACCGCTTTTATAAGTAAAAGAGTTATTAATTTAAAAACTATAACTATTTTAAATTTATATAATAAACGTAAAATAATTTTTAAAAACTAAAAGTAAAAGAATATTTTAAAATAATAAAAAAAACTCTTTTAATAAAAAGAAAAGTATATATTATTATATACGTTAAAAAATAAAAGTTATTTAATATTAAAAAGAATACGAAAAAAAGTAATATTAAGTCTTAAGTATTAAAAGCTTAAAGGATATTTTTAAACGCTTATATATTTTTATAAGATTAAAGTAATTTAAGATAAGTATAAATGCGTTACTTAATAATTTAATAAATAATAACTTAAATTATAATTTTCTTAATAAATATAAAGCTAAGTTATAAAGATTTCTTCTTTTATTTAAATATAATTAAAAGTTTATAACTTTTAATAAGTATTAATTTTAAGTAATTAACGCTTATAACTTATATATAATTATATAAGATAATTATAGAATCTTAAGAACTTTTTAAAAAAGATTTAAAATATAATATAATTTTCGGAATAAAGTCTTTTAAATATAAAAGCGCCGGATATTATAATTAAAAACTCAAAAAATAAGCTTACGCTTTAATTTAAGACAAGATTTAAATTATAATAATAAAGGAGTTTATTAATACCCTTAATATCGACTTTAAAATAATATTTTATATTATATTTATATCTTAATTTAATTATAATTATTTAAACAATTTAAGATTATATAAGTATTTAAAGCAGTCGTAGGATATTCGTCTTAATATTAATATTATAAAACCGTTATAAGTATTAAATATTTAGCTAAAGACTTCTAAACCGATACTTCTTTTAAACTAATTTATAAATATAATAAATATATATAATAATAATCCGTTAATTATTCTTTTTAAAAAACAAGTTAAATTCGAGCATACTATTAATATTAACGCACTACCTCCGTTTAACCCTTTTTATAACTTTTTTAAATTATAACTCGCTGCGTTTTAGGAATATCTTATTATTTTATTATAAAAAGAATAGATTCGTCTATTAAAAAATTGTCACAATTTGACTATTTGCATGCCTTACTCTTTTAAAGGCAGAGTGAGAGTAGGTTTATATATATGAGTTGAAGGCTCTAGAGCCTTCCATGCCTTTACAAATCAATGCTTCTAGAGCATTCCATATTCACGTGACTCTTGGATCACATGATTTCCAACAAAAATCCCGTAAATACGTTAATATTATTTATATTAAAGAAAGATAAAAGGTTACGTTTATATATAAATTATCGAGGATTAAATAAAATAATAATTAAAATTTATTATCTCTTTCTTTAAATTAACAAGACGTTAAACCGTCTCGGCGGAACCGTAATATTTATAACTTTAAATTTGAAAAATATATATTATTATATTAAAATTAAAAAAGAATATAAATAAAAACTAATTTTTTATATAAAATATAAATATTTTAAATATTTAATAATATTCTTCGAGTTATTTAACGCTTTAATTACGTTTTAAGCGTATATTAATAAAGCGTTAGCGGAATTAATTAATTAATTAATTATTATATATTTTAATAATATTTTAATTTATTTTAAAAATAAAAAAGAATATTATGAATATATTAAAGTCGTTATAAAACGATTACGTAAGTATAAGCTCTTCGTTAAACTTAATAAGTATGAGTTTAAAGTAAATTAAATTAAGTTCTTAAAATTTAAAGTCGGATTAACTGATATTTAAATAAACTTAAAGTAGATCCGTTTAATTTAAAAATAATTAAAGGCGGGATCTTATAAAAATATTTAAGTTTTTTTAAGCTTTACGAATTTTTATTATAAATTTATATTAAGATATTTTAAAATAGCCGTAAGCTTAATAGAAGCTTTTTAAAATATAAAAAATAAAATTAAAAAAAGACCTTTTAAATTTTTTAATATAATTAAAAAAAGCTTTAAAGATTTAAAAGCAGCTTTTATTAATATATTAATTATAAGGTATTTTAATTTTACGAAGCGCATTTAAGTTAAAACTAATACTTTTAAATTTATAATTATTAATACTTTCTTTTAATAAATTAATTTTGAAAAAGTATTTAAGCGATATTAAAAACTCGTTACGTATTAATTTTATAAAATAATTAATATTAAGCGGAATTATATTATTTATAATAAAGAGCTTTTAATTATTATTAAGTATTTTAAGGAGTAAAGATATTACTTTAAGAATAGTTAATATATTATTAAAATACTTATAAATTATAATAACCTTAAGTATTTCGAGAGTCGACAAGTACAGTAAGTAATATATTTTACTACTTATGATTTTAAAATTTATTATCGTAAAAATACCGCAAACCCGGTGAATGGACTTAATAAGAGGCTATATTATTAAGAATCTGAAGGCCTTATTAATATTACTTAATTCTTAATATTTTAAAATAAATTAAAAAGAGCTTTTATAAGTGTTTTATAAAGTCGAAGAGCCGATATTAAAACATTTTTAAATAGAGATTATAAAATATTATTAAGAAAATTATTTAATATTATTTAAAATCTTATTAATAAAAAGCCGGACCTAGTATTAATAAAACCGAAACGAATTACTTAAAAAGAATTCTAAAAGCTAAGTATATAAAACTTAGTTTTGTTTTAAATATTATATTTAAGATAATAGCTTTATTTATAAATATATTATTATATATAAAAGTAAAAGCTAGCCGCTTATTATAAGAATTAATAATTATAAATATTTTATTTTAATATTATAAATAAAAGTAATAATTAAAAATTAAATAATTTTATTTTTATTAATAAAGTTATTATAAGACTTAATTATCTTTACTTAACGTAATAATAAAAATTACAAAAGCATAATTAATATAATAAGTAAACCTAAATCTTAGCTAAATTAAAAATAAAATTTAAATATATTAAGACTTTTTTAATAAGATTTTAAAGTTGATATTCTAAATAATTTAATATTAAGAATAAAAATTATAAAACTTTATTATAATAACTCATTAATAAAATACTACGGTATTATAAAGACTTTATAACTCCTTCGCAAAACTTACCTTTAAAATAAAATAAAAAACAATATTAAAATATATATTAAAAAATATAATATTTATTAAAGAATTAAATTGAAATAATATACGTTATATAAATTTTTAATAAGTCTTTCGAGGCCTTCGTGGCCTTAGTCCGAGATTTTAATAAATTTTATTATAAAGTTGCCGCCTTATAAAGACCTATTTAATAGCTTAAATTTTAATTATATATTAATAATTATTAACCGATATTTGAAGATAGCTTAATACTTAATATATTATAAAACAATTAATACTTCCGAACTTACGGAATTATTATTTAAAAGAGTATTTTCTTTTTTTAACGTATTTTAAGGCATTATATTATATAAAATAAATAAATAAATAAATAAATAAATAAATAAATAAATAAATAAATAAATAAATAAATAAATAAATAAATAAATAAATAAATAAATAAATAAATAAATAAATAAATAAATAAATAAATAAATAAATAAATAAATAAATAAAAATAAAATTTAAAAATATACTTCCGCGCTTTTTATAAAATATTATAAAAAAATTAAATAAGGAAATTAGTTTTTATTAAGTTTATTTATAATAATTCCTTTTATTAAACGCTTTAAACATTTTCATTTTAAGTTTATTACGGCTATAAGCCGATAATATTATAAAACTCTAAAGATAATATTTAAAAAAAAAGAAGTACTAGTTGCCCGAAATAAAATTAAGTTATTAAATAATTAATAAGCTAAACTTACGAAAGTGTAAGATTATACGTAATAAAATCGAGAAAGCTATTATAATACCTAATATTTAAATAAATATTTCTAATTAAAATAATAAATAATACTTAATACTAAAAATATTCTATTAAAAATTAAAAAGCTATCGCTAAAATATATTAACTTATTCTAAATTATTAAATACGTAAGTAATACGGTATATACTCTAAAGCTACTAAGCTTATATATAAAGCTCTATTTAACGTTTTATATATCTTTATTAAAAAAAATATATAATATAAGCTAGTAAGTAATTAAATAATTACTTACTTAGTAAGCTTTTAGAGCTAAGCGAAAAAAATAAGAAATTAAAAGTATTTGTAATTATAAATAAAATAAAATAAATAAAATTAAGAAATATTTAATTAAATAAAAAGATTTCCCGAAAAATTATAATACTTAGCTTTTAATATACTTAAATCTTGAGAATATTAAGGAAACTCTTAATATATATAATAAAAATTATAAATTAAAAAATTAAATGCTAAATATAAAAAAATATAAAACCTTTACGTAACTTATAAAAAAGCTAGGAAAATTACGAAAAGTCGAGAAATTAAGAAAGTATCGCTAATTATAAATAAAAATATTTTTTCCTTATATTTTCTTATAAAAGTTTTAAGAGTTTTATTAAAGCTTTAAAAGTAATATTAATATAAGTATAAAATATATAATATTATATTAAAAAAGAATAAGCTTATAAAATATATTTTAATTATAAAGAAATAACGTAATTTTATTATAAATACTTAAAATATAAAATATTTATTTTATAATTAAATTATTTAAACTTTTTAAACTTTTTAACGTTAAACTTAAACTTATATTATAATATTTATTAAACGCTAAAAAACTATAAAATATCTTTTAAAATAATTTTAATAATCTTATTTAATATAATACCGCCTTAATATAATATTAATATATATTAATAGCGAAATAAGCACGGAATACTTATAATAATTATTATAACTTCGCGGTATAACCGAATCTCTATTATTAATTCTTTTATTAAACCGTACGTAATCTAGTCGGCCTCGAAAGCGAAAGTAATAATATAAGCGTTTTTAAACTTTAATATATTAATAATATTCCGAAAGAAAAAGATATAATTTATAAAGGCCACAGTTAAAGCTACTTATGGAAATAATTAAACCCACTTAAAATCAAATATATAAGTATAAATTATAAAAAAAGTAATTAATAAAATGGTTTTATTTTATATTATTATATACTTTTAATATTAAAAGTTTCTAAAAATAAGCATAAATAAGTAATTTATATTATAATAAAGATCTTAACTTTTTTATTTTTTTTATTTTTAGTTTTAATTTAAATAAGCTATTTATTAATAGAGCTTTATTAATAAAAGTTTTAATATATATTATAATAATATAAAACTCTTATTAATACCTAAAATATAAGTGCTATTTTTAAAATATAAACTAGCTTTAATAGGTTAAAAATAACTAATATTTAATATAACTTTTATTATATATTAAATTACTAAGATTTTATTAACGTGAAATCTATATTTATATTATTTAGTCATATTTATTTTAAAAAATAAAATAAATATTAAGTTTTATTTATTTTATTACTTAAAGAGAAATTCTAAGTGGGTTTAGCTATTTCCATAAGTGGCTTTAGCTATAGCCTTTATAAAAAGAGTATTAATAAAAAGAAAAATTTAATTAAAACTTTTTATTAAGCTTAAGAAATATACGCAATGAAAAATCAATTATGCGGTGCCTCTCGAGCCAAACAGCGAATCTTTAAGCTCCCATAGGAATTATAAAGTTATAATTCTTAAAAGCGACGCCGATATTATATTAATTATTTTTACGTAGTTAATTTTCGAAATCGAGAGTAAAGTTTTTTATAATACGAATATCTTTATAAAAGATATAAGAGAATTATTTATTTTACGATTAATATATATTTAATTTTAATACGCTTAATATTATATTATTAATAAACTTTATAAATATAAGTATATATAATAATATAAATAACTTTTTATTTAAAATAATAGTCGTAATTCTTTTTGCCTTTCTTATTAATATAGCGGAAGAAGGAATCGACTAATATAACTTTAAAGTATTAACTATAGGAACTTTTACGAGGCTAATTCGTAAAGTTATTAAATGCGATAGCTTTAAGACATTAAATAAAATATATAATAATAATATTAATAATCAATTAAAATAAAGAAAATAAAAAGAAATAAAAAGATAGTAATATATAAGTATAAATATTATATATAAATAAGTTAAAAAGGAAAGGTTATTATTAACGCGACGAGAAAGCTATTTATATATATGTCTTAATAAAATAATAGGGTTATAATTATTACGTAATTATATTATTATATTTACATTATTTATATTTTATTTATTTAATAAATAAACGTAAATACGCTATTAATGCGTAATTTATTTATTACTTCGCCGACCGAAGATAATTCTTTAATAATAACGATAATTATAATACTTAAATATAAATAAGCCATAACTAAATCGCCATACGTAAATAGCTAAATAGCCATACGCTAATTAAGCGAGCCAAAAATAAAAAGTGTATTTATTACTATTAAAATTAATATATATAATTATATATAAAGCATATCTGGCCTTCTTATATTAATTCCCATTATTTAAAAGAATAACTATTAACTCTCGCATACGCCTAATAGGCAGTAAAACCAATAGTAACGTCGCTATAACTTATTATAAGTAGCGTAAGGCCATAAGGTTTAAAAATAAAAGCTATAATAATAATAAGAGTTATAATAATAATAACACATTAAAATATTATTCCTTTTACTTATTTAAATAACTTTAATTTTTTAATTTTCAAAAGTAATTATATAATTATAAATATTTATAATTTACATTAATAACTCTTATTATATAGTATAAATTAATATAATATAATAAGGTTAATAAATAACACTCGCCAAGTTAATAAAATTTTAGCGTATAGCCATTTAGCTATTTACGTATGGCGATTTAATTATAGCTTATAAATATAAGAACTCTTATATATATACGTAAGGATTTTATAATTAAAGTAAATATCTTTTGTTATTTTATAAAGATATTCTTATTCGCTAAGCCAGAATACTAATATATTATGCGGAACGGCTTATAAAGTAATCGGACGACGTTCGACGAATTAATTATAATATAATATTATATATTTAACGTAATTATAACGATATTAATTAAGAGAGTAATATAAAAAATATATAATAATATTTTAATTAAGGCTATCAAGAGTTAATAAGTCTAATACAAAGGAAATAAGAAAAGAAAAAAGAAAAAAAGAAGTAGAAAGAATATAAGTTTATATATATAAACTCCTTTAAAACCCCTTCAATACTAGTCTAACTCGGCATAACTTAATTATCTTTAAACCCTTAAATTCCCTAACTCGTTAAAAAGCTCTTAAATACACTTATTATTATATTATTCTTTTCTTAAAAAAGAGATTATCCTTAATCTTTAATTAGTCGTAATTTAGTGTTATTACAGTGCTAAGAGCTCTTATCTAAGATTAAGCAAGGTTACGCGAGCGTAAGCGAGGTCCTATATAATAGTAAATAATATATTATAAGAAGACGAGCTTTTATTTATTTAATTAATAAAATAAGCGTCCGAATCTAGTTTATTATTTATTATATTATGCTATCTTAGCGCTATCGATTTATTTACTTATATTAGCGTATATATATATTAAACTTTTTAAGGAGTTAATTCTTTTTCTTTTAATAATACACTCTTCTTTATAAATTACTTTAAATTATTAATTTATATTATATAATTACTAATATATATAATTAATTAATTAAAATAAATAAATAATAATAAATAAATAAAATCCCGTGACTTTTATAATAAAATCCGAATTCTAATTATAATAATGCCTTTTTTAACCTTATTAAAAGCTTTAGCAGCGGCTTACCGTAACTGCTGCGTATACTACGTGCGCCGGATGACGAAGGAGTTGGGCCACTCTTATTACTTCGACAAGAGTGGCTCGAAGAAATGTGCTTATTATATAATTTAAAAAGGATTTTATCGCCTTATAAATTAAGGTCCAGAAAACTTCTAAAACGAGTCTAATATTAATACTTTTAACTTTTTAACTTCCGTAATTTATAAGCTTAAAGTACGACGCGTTATTAATAACTGCCGATAATACGGAAGTTTAAATTACCGCCTTATTAATTAATAAAGTATTACTTATAACGACCGCGGAAGCGCTTAAGATTATAAAAGAGCTAGGGTTTACAATATTAAAAAAGACTTAAGCTCTTTACTATATTATATTTAAGTAATTAAATAACGTTATTATAAGTCGTTCAGTTTATTATAAATAATATTAATATTTAATATTTAAAGGCCTTACTAAAGTTCTCGTAAATCCTCGCTATTTTAATAATTAAAATAGCTCGCTATAATAATAATACTAATAATAAAAAAGGAAAAGAAAATAAAAATAAAAATATAAATGTAACTCGTCGCTACATACGTTATAATAGTATTAAACGTAAAGTAGTTATTATTATTATTAAAAAAAGGAAATTTTTTTTTTTTGCCTTTTTTATAAAAGGTTAAACAGTAAGTTAATCGAGCTTTTATTGAGAAAGGAAGAAAATCCTTTTAATAAAAATTAAAAAGCCTTATTTCGGATTAGTTTTAATAGTCTTTTATAACTATTACTTTTTTTAAACTCTTATATAAAAGTAATTATTTATAATAAAATCAATAGCTAAGTCTTTATTAAAGTGCGGTCGTAAGGTCTTATTAATGCTTTAAATTAAAAAGTAAATAGCTATTAATTAACGTCGTCGTTTTACTGTCTTGAAAGGAAGTTATAATCTATTGTCTTTTAAGTAATTATAATCGTTTTTCCTTAATTCCTAAGCCTTAAGCTATTCGAACAGGTTTCGAGGTAGTCCCGGTCTATTAAAATGCGCCGTATAAAAATCTCTTAATTTATAAGGTAATCTTATTAAATCGAAGGCATTATATTACTATAGATCGGGGTTATAGCTTAATTATTTTACTTAATATTTAAATACATTATAATATAATTTAATATTAAGGATTTCCTCGATTTCCCATCTTTCCTAATCCTTAATAACTTTTAAAAGAGGTTTCGACGTCTCTTAATTTAATAAAAGGTCTTTTAGGTCTTTAAAAAGGAGTTTTAATATAAATACGTCGTATATTTAAGAGCTTATAAGTAATTTTAACTTATAAAAGTAGCTTACTTTTTTTAAAATCTTAAAGAGGCCTTTTTATTAATTTATAAACTTATAATTAAGACGGTAGCTCTTAAGGTTCTTAATTAATAAAAAGACCTTTTCTCCGACTTTTTAATTAATAAGCTTCCGTTTTTAATTTATTACGCAAGTTATATAGTCTTAAGCGGCTTATATATTTCCTTTAATAATTTTTTACGCTTATTTTATATATTAAACTAGCTTTTTTACGTTAATATAATTAAGCTTTTTTAATAAAGTAATAACTTTAAGCGTCTTCTAATCTTAACTATTATATGATTTTATACCGAATTTAAGCTAATATAAAATTATATTAATAAATTCGTAAGGCAGAGATATTTAAGCTTTATCGATTAAAAGTATTAACTTACTTTAATTATCCTAATAATAAGTGACAAATAATCTAAGCCTTTAATCGATATAGCGATTTATAATCTTTATTTATTTATTTGTCTCCTTATAATAAATTATAAAAAGCTTAATTTTAATGCTAATAATATAATAAAATTCTTTTTAAAAAGAGAAAATAAACTAAGCGCCGCGATTAAATATAATTATTTTTAAAGTATATTTAAATTAATAAATCTATTAAATAAACAATTAAATAATATTACGAGCGTTAATATCTTAATAATAAAGAATTATAATAAAATCCTTTTTAAAGCAATTAATAAATATTAAGATTCGGTTAAAATCGTATTTATCTTTTAAAAAATCCTTATAATCTATATATAAATATTATATAAAGTATATAAAAATAAATAAAAGGTATAAAAACCTTTATTACTTAATTTATTTAAAATAAAAGTATTAATAAGCTCTACAATTTCTTATATACCGAATATAATCCAAACTTATTCCGAACTAATAGTACTTAAAAGTAAAAAGCTAATAAGTCTTCTTTTTACTTAAATGCGCTATAAACGGCTAGTTATAAGCCTCTCGAGTTAGTTTAATATATAATAAGGTATTCCTTTATATATATAAACGGCCTTTAAAATATAAAAGTCCGTTCGTTATCATATAATCTTTAAATAAAGACTTCCGTTTCTTTATAAAAGACTCGCAGTTATTTTAATAAAGCTTTTTAATAAAATCAAATAAAATTCTAAATAACTTTAGAATCGAATCGTTAACGACGTCTTCCGTTTCTAAAAAGAAAAAATAAAATAAAATAACGTTAATTATAAACTTATCTATTAACTCCGTATTAATTCTAAGGTTAAGGCGATTAAGCGCAAATAAGACTTTAAATCGACTTTTTAATTTCACTTTTTTTAAACTTTTAAATCTTACTCTTTCCAGTTAAAAATATTAGCTTTCTAATTTTATTTACTTAACGTATATATAATTTAAAAATTAAAATTAAATAAGAATTCCATCTATTAAGCTTACTTATTTATAAAGACTTTTGTCGTTATAAAATACTTTAAGGATCGGTAATCCAAATATATTCCGAGTCTAATTTAAATAAATATAAGTTTAAGACGCTATTTATAAAATAATCTTATAATTATATAAAGTTTTTTGTCGTGAATTTCCTAATTAAGCTTATAATTATTTAAGACGTAAAAATAAAATCTTAAGAGGTATTATAATTTATTAACGTATTATTAAGAAATTACGCTTATAATTACTTTATTAAAAGCGTCGGTTTTTAGTCGCGTTAATAAGTCGAAGTTAAAATAATAAATCTTTTATACAATTAATAATTAATTTTATAACTTTTTAAAAGTCTTTTTATATTTTCCGTTTAATTCTAAGGAATCATAAATCAAACAAGTGTAAAAAAAGGCTTTATAATAAGTCTAAAATTACAAATAAATTATTAATAAAAACTATAAAAACTTAAAAAAGATTTCGTTATTATAATAATCTTTAAGTATTTTTAATTCCGTAACGGCTTTACTTTCTTTAAATCGACTTTAATTCTTTCTATAATTATAATATAACTCAAGTATTTAATACGAGTAACGTAAAATTTACATTTCTTAATATCGACTTATAAGCTAGCTTTTATAAGTCGTTTTAAAATTATTTTAACGTATTCTTTATACTCTTTTATTAATTCTAAATAAATTAAGATATCGTTAAGATATATTATATAGAAGTCGTTTAAATAATCCAGTAATACGTCGTTTATATAGCGTTAATACGTGCTTAATCTATTATAAAGTCTAAAAGGTAATACTTTATATTTATAAGTTTTATATTTAATATAAAAAGTCGTATATTCTTCCGACTTAGAATTTATTTAAATATAATTAAATGCGGCTTAAATATCGAGTCTAATAAATACTTTAACTTTCGATACGCAAAAGAAGAGCTCGTCGATTCTCGGTATAAAGTATAAGTCCTTTTACGTTAACATATTTAAACGACAATAATTAATATAAAAACGCAACTCTTTATTACTCTTCTTTATAAAAAGAATAAAAGAAGCAAAGGGACTTTAATTCGTCTCGATAAACCCTTTATTAAAGTTTTTTAAAAGGTATTCTTTTAATACTTTTAATTCTTTTATTAATTAATAATATAAAAGAAAATAAAAATTATATAATAAAGCCTTTAATTAAATCTTATAATCGTAATATTAATAAAATAGCAAAACGTTTAATTTCGTCTTAAAAAATGCATTTTTAAGAAATTAATATTACTTTAAAAGCTTTTCGGCCACAATTTAAAAAGTATTTAAATTCTCTTTTTTATATCTTTTTTATAAGACTTAGTCTATTTTATAAATATTAATTATAAAGAACTTAATATTCTTACTTTTTATATTAAAATAAAATACATTTACATTAATCTTATAAATAAAAAAAGGAGTTCTTTATAAAGTTATAATAAGTTTTAGGCGACGGCGTAATCGTAAACAAAGCTTTTTTACTTTTAGTTTTTCGACCGACTTTAATAATAAAAGTTCCAGAGCTGGTTTTAACTCTTATTCTTTAAAAGGATTCTTTAATAACATTAATACTTATATATAATTAATAACAAATTAATAATATCGTCGTCTTTAATTAATTTAATTTATAATTAAATTACGTCGATTAATATTTAATTAATAATAATTAATAATTCTTATTTTAACTTTAATAAAAAGCGATATAATTAACTCTTTCGTTTAATAAGGAGTTCATAAGTATATAAAGGGCTATATAAGACGGTTATTAATTAAATTAAGTTTAACGCAAAAGCGTTTTATTTATTTAACGCTAATTATTATATTTTAATTTCTTAAGTTAAATATAATAAAAAGGCAATTATATATACGTTTATTATTTATTATTAAATAAAAACGTATATAATAAAAAGCGTGACTTTGTACAGAATTCTGAAAATTATAAATTAAAATAATATAAAAGAAAGGTAAAATCTTTACTTTTAAGGCTTCCAAAAGGCGCACGAAAAGGGTCTAATTCACGAAAAAATAACCGTTTATTTTAATATTTATTAAAGTAAAAAATATAACGCTATATTTATTTATATTAATAATATAAAAGATTAAGAATTACTTTCTTTTTATAAAAGAGTTTAAATTAAGCTTTAATAAATTATATTTACGTAAACTTAAGAAGGAGTCTTTCCTTAAGCCTCCTCGTTTTCTTTTATTTATCCTTTTAATAACTCTTCTTACTTTTCTTTTAATTTTACGCTTTTTTCCTTAATTCCCTTATTTATAAGCTAAACCTTAAGAGTCTTAAGGCAATCGCTCTTATAATAATTAAATTTACCGTAATTATAATATTTAACTAAATTATTACTTATAAAAGTCTAAGGCCTTAAATATATAAAGCTTTAACATAATAAAAAAGGAATAAACTATTATTAAAAAGTAAAAAAGCGTTAAAATAAAGCAAAAGAAGATTAATAAGCAAAAGTAATTCTTTAAGTAAACGTTTAAGCGAAAAAAGTAATTTAATTTAAATTAAACGGCTTTTAAGTTATATTTAAAATATAAATTAAAATAAAATTTAAGTTAAATATATAATTCCGACAATTCTTTAAGTTTAATAAGACAAAGTAAAAAACTATTTTATTATAATTATTCTCTTAAATTAATTTAATAATAAAAGTCTCGTTTTATAGCTTTAAAAAAAGCTTTTATTATATATAAAAGAATTATTCCGACTTAACGACGCTACTTTAAATAATAACGCTTTAAAATCTTACTTTAAACTTAATAAAAGTCTTCTTAAAATAAAAGTTTATATATAAATTATAAAAAGCAGACTAAAACTCGTTCGCTTTATAGCCGATTAAGAAATAAAATTCTAAAAATATAATTATTTTTTTAATAGTTTTAAAAAAATAAGTTTTCGAAAGATATTAAGGTTTTAAATAAGATTATGTCGTTTCAGTAATTAATCCTTAAACAAAAGTACGACGAGCTCTTTTTATTAAGTAAAGATTAACGTTAATTTTTAAGCGGTTTTAAATTAAAGTACGCTATTATTTAAACGAAAAGTTTAAGCCATTATTTAATAAAGTAATCTTTTCCGTTAATTAAATTTTAAAAGACCGAAACAAGCCTAAATAAACTTTAAAAGTAAAAGAGGTATAATTTCTTAACGAACTTTTATTAAATTCTATTAATCGGAGTAAAAAAAGAATAAAAGTTCGTAAGCGACTTTAAAATAATTTAAAAAGCTCAAAAGGAATAAAGTCTTTTTTAAAATCGTCGTCAAGTCGTATTAAATTAAGCCGAGGGGTAGTAAGGGCTACGAGCATAGCTTTAATTTTAATAAAGCTAAATTAAAGTTCTCTTTACTTATTTGCTTAGTCCTTAATTCAATTATTAATAGCTTAAAAAAGTCCTTTTAAAACGTTAAAGTTATTATAATTTATATTATCTTAAACTTTACTTTTATTCTTTTAAGTAATAACGCTAGTTTTAAGGGGCGAGACAACAAGTGTTTTTAAATTAAGAGGCGCTTTTAAGGAGGTCGTAATAACTAAAGGACTTAATTTAATAAGTTTTCTAGTAATTAATTAAAATATAATAAGTTTTAATAAAAATAAATATTTAACTCGAGGCAAATTTAAAGGAAGGTTTATACTTAAATAATAAGATTTTAAATATAATAAAAACACTTCCTTAAAATATATTTATAGCGGCTTTTATGCGAAGGAAGTTATTTAAAGCGTAGTTAATAAAGACTACTTTAAGCGTTATTAATTACAAAGTATTAAATTAAACTTTAATTTTTAATTATTAAGAAATCTTTAAAATCTTAACTCTTTAAAATATTAATAATTAAATTTTTAATAAAATATTATAAAGCCGTCTCCGGCGAAAGTAATCTTCTTATTTAATATAACGACATTAATTAAAAGAGTAATATAAAAGATATATAATAATACTTTAGCTAAGGCTATCGAGAGTTAATAAGTTTAATATAAAGGAAATAAAAAAATAAAAAAAATAAAGAAAAAGTAAAAGGAATATAAGTTCATATATATAAGCTCTTTTAAAACCCTTCCGGTACTAGTCCGACTCGGTATAACTTAATTACTTTTAAACCCTTAAATTCCCTAACTCGCTAAGAAGCTCCTAAGTACACTTATTGTCATAATAATAATTTAAATAACCGTATTAATTTAATTAATTAAACTTATCGACCGGGATACGGCTGTCCGATTTACCGCGGCTTAATCCTCGCCTTAAGCGACGCAAAGGCGTATTAATATATTATTAATTAAAGTATTAATATTACGAACGCTATTATTAAGAAAAGGAATAATTATTATATATATATTTATTTATTTTATTTATATAAAATCGGGCCTGTAATATAAAAAAGCCGAGGCTTTTATAATATTAATAAAATTAGTCTTATTTATATATTTAATTACGCCGGCGTTTTATTTATTTTTATAAATAATCTTTTTTATATATACGCTTCTTTTTTAAACTTCTTTAAAAGCTAAAGATTAATTCTTTAAATATATTTTCCTTAAACTTTTATAAAGCTTTACTTACCGTAAACTCCATTTAATACTTATACATTTATTATTATTATTATTATTTTCATTCTTTAATTTATATTTAATAAAAGCGTTATACGCTTTATTTTTATTTTTAAGTAATTTTATTTTTAAATATTTATTATTAAAGTCTAAGAAAGTTATAATATATTTATATTTATTATATATTATAAGGTTAATAAGATTATAAAATTATTAATTACTTTTTTTAATAAATCAAAGGTTTTATTATTAAATTCTTTATTTATTTTATTTATAAATTTACTTTTAAAGTAACTTTTACAGTTTAATATTTATATATTAATTATATTATTTAATATTATATTATTATAACTCGTTGTATTTTTTATTATTTTATTTAAGTAATTTAAGCTTATATAACTTAACATAATATATAAGTTCATTTTATTAATACTTTTATTTTCTTTTGTATTTTCAATAGTAGCTAAGACTTAAATATTTTCATTTTTATTATTTTTATAAAATATAACATTAAAAATATGTAATCTTTTTATTTTTATTCTTTATATTATTATTTTATTATTTTTGTTTTTAATATAAATAAAAGTATTATTAAAAATATTATAATATTATTTATTTAATTAACATTGACTTATTAAGTTTATTTTTAATTCTAGTATATAAAGATAATTTTTAAATATATATATTTAATTTTATAAAGATATTTTTATATCTTTTAATTATTATTTATTTTACTTTTCTTTAATTAATTAACTTATTATATAATTTAAAATCATTAAAATATAATAAATTACAATATATATATATAATTACAACAGTATTAAGTGTAAAGGTTTTTATTTAATTATTTTAATTATTATTATATATATACTTATCCATTTTATTTATACGGAATCGGGCCCGTAATATAAAGGGGCCGAGGCTTTTACGGTATTAATAAAATTAATCTTACTTATATATTTAATTACGCCGGCGTTTTATTTTCCCTTATAAATAACTTTTTTTATATATACGCTTTTCTTTTAGATTTTTTTGAAGATTAAAAATTAATTTTTTAAATATATTTTCCTTAAACCTTTATAAAGCTTTATTTATTATAAATTTTATTTAATAAATTAATTTGTTTATTTTATAAAAAAAGTAATATAAAAAGTAAAAGAACGATTCTTTATTAAGTAATTATATTTAATAACGCTAAACTTATAAGTAATACTCGCTTTAATAATATTATTTATAATATTTTTTATAAAATTATAAAATTTATAAATTTCTTTTATATAATTAAAAATAAAAATACTTTTAATAATAAACTGCCTTAAAGTATTTATAATAATAATAATAGAAAATCTTCTTATACTTATAATTAACTCGTTTATATTTATAAAGAAAAAGATAAAATTATAACTTAAACTAAAAGTAATTTAAATATATTTAATTATATAACGAATAATATAATTTTTTTTATTTTTAATATTAATATTAATTTTACGGCTTTAAGTATACTTATTGAAAAATAAATCGCTTAAAAGTAACGCGAGCTCAAAAAGTATATACGCTTATTAATTAAGTTTAAAATTAAAGACACTTATATAAAGACGCGGCTCGCTTATTATAAAAATAATCTTATTAAACTTTATTACTTTTAGGTAATCTCTGTTATTTATATAAATATAATAAATAAATAATATATAATTAAAAAAAGCTTTTAATAAACTTATAATATAATATTAAATTTTATTATTATTATTTTAATAAATGACTTTAAGTTATTTTTAATAAAGCGTAACTTTAATTTAAGGTTAAAAGCTAACTTACTTAGCTTATAACACTTATTAAATAAGAATGCTATTAGGCCTAAGACTTTGCCGGCCTTAAAATACTCTCAGAAAATAACTGTATTACTTATAGTAAATTACGTAATTTATAAACTTAAAATAATATTATTAACGTATTTAAATTTAAACGCTTATATTTTATTAAAATATATTATAACTTAAGCGAAAGATAAGCGTAATTATAAGAAATACCTTATAATTATAATCTTTAAAAAATATAAAAAAAAGAGTTTTAAAAGCTTACGAAATTAAAAAAATACTTAAAAAGAAATCTTTAAAGCTCACTTATATAATTATAATATATATACGAATCGAGTACGCGTTATAGCCGTAAATATAAAAAGCGACTTATTAATTTATTAAAGTAATATAAAGTAAATTATAATTAAACTTAAGAGTATTTTATTAATATAAAACTTATTTATTAACTTCTTAAAAAAGCTTTATACTTTTAAAGAAACTCGAAGTATTAAGGTTATTAAAAACATTAAGCGGTTTTATTAATAACCGGGCGAGTTTATTTAAATAATATATTAACGGTTTATTATACTTATTAAGGACTGTAATACTCGGATATTTAATAATAATATTATTATTAATTTTTATAAAGTAATTACGTATATATTAACGACGTAATAAATTAATTCTTATGCTTTTATAAACTTTTTTAATATTTATTAATAATAATAAAAACTAATTAATAATATTAAGTCTTTTATTAAAAGAACTTAAGGAATATCTTTTAATATATTAAAGGCTAAATATAATAAAAACGGAAGCAAATAAAGTAATAATAATCTTAAAAATAATAAATCTCGTAAAAAAAACTATAAAAAACATTTTAAAAATAATAATAAAAAGCGTATATTTAACGGCACTTTTTTAATTTCTAATTCTTAATCTTTTAATAAAAGTAAAAATAATAAAAAAAAGAATTATATTAAAAGTATTATATTTTGCCGCTTTTATAAATAAAAAAGTTATTAATTTAAAGATTATAACTATTTTAAATTTATATAATAAGCGTAAAATAATTCTTAAAAGCTAAACGTAAAAAAACGTTTTAAAATAATAAAAAAACCCTTTTTAATAAAAAAGAAAATATATATTATTATATACGTTAAAAAATAAAAGTCGTTTAATATTAAAAAGAATATAAGAAAAAGCAATACTAAGTCTTAAGCGTCGAAGGCTTAAAAAATGTTTTTAAACGCTTATATATTTTTATAAAACTAAAGCAACTTAAAACAAATATAAATACGTCACTTAATAATTTAATAAATAATAACTTAAATTATAATTTCTTTAATAAATATAAAATTAAATTATAAAGATTTCTCCTTTTATTTAAATATAACTAAGAGTTTATAACTTTTAATAAGTATTAATTCCGAATAACTAACGCTTATAACTTATATATAATTATATAAGACGACCGTAAAATCTTAAAAACTTTTTAAAAAAGATTTTATAATTATAAAGACTTAAAATATAATATAATTTTTAAAATAAAATTCCTTAAATATAAAGGCGCCGGGTATTACGACTGAAAACTTAAGAAATAAGCTTACGCCTTAACTTAAGACGAAATCTAAATCGTAATAGTAAAGGAGTTTATTAATACCCTTAATGTCGACCTTAAAACGGTACCTTATATTATATTTATATTTTAATTTAATTATAATTATTTAAAGAATTTAAGATTATATAAGTATTTAAGGTAATTATAAAATATTCGTCTTAACATTAGCGTCGTAAATCCGTCGCAAATATTAACTATTTAGCTAAAGACTCTTAAATTAACGCTTCTCTTAAACTAATTTATAAATATAATAAATATATATAATAATAATCCGCTAATTACTCTCCTTAAAGAATAAGTTGGATTCGAGTATACTATTAATATTAACGCACCACTTTTATATAACCCTCTTTATAACCTTTTTAAATTATAACTTATTATGCTTCGGGAATACTTTATTATTTCGTTGTAAAAAGAATAAATTCGTTTATTAAAAAGTCCCGTAAATACGTTAATATTATTTATATTAAAGAAAAATAAAGAGTTACGTTTATATATAAATTATTAAGAATTAAATAAAATAATAATTAAAAATCGCTACTTTCTCCTTTTAATTAATAAGACGCTAAACCGTCTCGATAAAGCCGTAATATTTATAACTTTAAATTTAAAAAATATATATTATTATATTAAAATTAAAGAAGGATATAAATAGAAAATAGCTTTTCGTATTAAATTTAAATATTTTAAATATTTAATAATGCTCTTTAAGCTATTTAACGCTTTAATTACGTTTTAAACGTATATTAATAAAATATTAGCGAAACTAATTAATTATTTCGTTATTATATATTTTAATAATATTTTAATTTATTTTAAAAATAAAAAAAAATACCGTGAGTATATTAAAGCCGTTATAAAACGGTTATATAAATATAAGCTTTTTATTAAACTTAATAAATATAAGTTTAAAATAAATTAAGTCGAGTTCTTAAGATTTAAAGTCGGATTAGCTAGCATTTAAGTAAACCTAAAGCGAATTCATTTAATTTAAAAATAATTAAAGTTAGAATTTTATAAAAATATTTAGGTTTTTTTAAGCTTCGCGAATTTTTATTATAAATTTATATTAAAATATTTTAAAATAACTATAAGCTTAACGAGGGCTTTTTAAGGCATAAAAAATAAAGTTAAGAAAGGACCCTTCGAATTCTTTAATATAATTAAAAAAAGCTTTAAAGATTTAAAAGTAGCTTTTATTAATATATTAATTATAAGGCATTTTAATCTTATAAAGTGTATTCAAGTTAAAATCAATGTTTTTAAATTTTTAATTATTAATATTTTCTCTTAATAAATTAATTTTAAAGAAGGATTTAAGCGACACTAAAAACCTGTTACATATTAATTCCGTAAAATAATTAATATTAAGCGGAATTATATTACTTATAATAAAGAACTTTTAGTTATTATTAAGTGTTTTAAAAAATAAAAGCATTACCTTAAAGGCAATTAATATATTATTAAAGTGCTTACGGACTATAATAACCTTAGGTATTTTATAATAATAAAATATCTCGAAAGTCGACAAATACGGTAAGTAATATATTTTATTATTTATAATTTTAAAATCTATTACTATAAGAGTGCCGTAAACCTAGTAAATAAACTTAATAAAAGGCTAAATTATCGGGAATTTAAAGGCCTTATTAATATTACTTAATTATTAATATTTTAAAACAAATTAAAAGGAGCCTTTATAAATGCTTTACGAGGTCGAGGAGCCGACATCGAAGCATTCCTAGATAGGGATTATAAGATATTATTAAGAAAACTATTTAGTATTATTTAGTATTATTTAAGATTTTATTAATAAAAGGCCGGACTTAATATTAATAAAACCAGAACGAATTATTTAAAAAAGAATTCTAAAAGTTAAGTATATAAAACCTAGTCCTTTAAATATTATATTTAAAATAATAGCTTTATTTATAAATATATTATTATATATAAAAAGCAAAAGTTAACTACTTATTATAAGAATTATTAATTATAAATATTTTATTTTAATATTATAAATAAAAATAATAATTAAAAGTTAAATAACTTTAGTCTTATTAATAAAGCCGTTATAAAACTTAATTATTTTCGTTTAACGTAATAATAAAAACTATAAAAGTATAATAAATATAATAAGTAAACTTAAATCTTAATTAAATTAAAAGTAAAACTTAAATATATTAAGACTTCTTTAATAAGATTTTAAGGCTTATATTTTAAATAATTTAATATTAAGAATAAAAATTATAAAACTTTATTATAATGACTTATTAATAAGGCATTATAATATTATAAAGACTTTATAATTCCTTTATAAAACTTATTTTTAAGATAAAATAAAAGATAATATTAAAATATATATTTAAAAATATAATATTTATTAAAGGATTAAATTAAAATAATATATATTATATAAACTTTTAATAAGTCTCTCGAGGCTTTTGCGGCCTTAATCCGAGATTTTAATAGATTTTATTATAAGGTTGTCGTCTTATAAAGACTTATTTAATAGCCTAAATTTTAATTATATATTAATAATTATTAATCGGTATTTAAAAATAGCCTAGTATTTAATATATTATAAAATAATTAATACTCTCGAATTTACGGAATTACTATTCGAGAGAGTGTTTTTTTTTAATATATTTTAAGGTATTATATTTAATAAAAGTATAGTATTTATTAATAAATTCTAATTTACTTTTTACTTTTATATATATATTAAATAAAGATTAAGTTTTATATATTATTTTTAAATAAATAAATAAATAAAGAATTAAAATTAAAATTTAAAAATATACTTTTGCGTTTTTTATAAAATATTATAAAAAAACTAAATAAGGAAACTAACTTTTATTAAGTTTACTTATAATAATTCCTTTTATTAAACGCTTTAAATATTTTCATTTTAAGTTTATTACGGCTATAAGCTAATAATATTATAAAACCTTAAGAATAGTATTTAAAAAGGAAAGGTATTAACTGCCTAAGATAAAGTTAAATTATTAAATAATAAACGAATTAAATTTATAAAAGTTTAAGATTGTGCGTAATAAAGTCGGAAAGGCTGTTATAATATTCGGCATTTAAATAAATATTTTTAATTAAAATAATAAGTAATATTTAATATTAAAAATATTCGATTAAAGACTAAGAAGCTATCGCTAAAATATATTAATTTATTTTAAATTATTAAGTGCGTAAGTAATGCGGTATATATTTTAAAATTATTAAACTTATATAAAAAGCTTTACTTAATATTTTATATATTTTTATTAAAAGAATATATAACATAAGTTAGTAAGCAATTAAATAATTACCTATTCGGTGAGCTTCCGGAGCTAGATAAAGAAAATGACTTTTAAGAATAAAAAGTTAAAAACATTTTTAATTATAAATAAAATAAAATAAATAAAATAAAAAAATATTTAATTAAATAAAAAGATTTCTTAGAAAATTATAATATTTAACTTTTAATATATTTAAATCTCGAGAATATTAAGGAAACCCTTAATATATATAATAAAAACTATAAATTAAAAAGTTAAATATTAAATATAAAAAGGTATAAAACTTTTGCGTAACTTATAAAAAAGCCGAAAAAATTATAAAAAGTCGGGAAGCCAAGAAAATACCGCCGATTATAAATAAAAATACTCTTTTTTTATATTTTTTTATAAAAGTTTTAAAAGTTCTATTAAAGCTTTAAAAGTAATATCGACGTAAATATAAAATCTATAATATTATATTAAAAAAAAATAAACTTATAAAATATATTTAAATTATAATTTAAAAAGCAACGGGATTTTATTTTAATTATAAAATAACAACGTAACTCTATTATAAGCGCTTAAAATATAAAGTATTTATTTTATAAATTAAATTATTTAAAAATCCTAAACTCTTTAACATTAAACCTAGACTTGCCCTGTAATATTTATTAAGCGCTAAAGAATTATAAAATATTTCTTAAAATAACTTTAATAATCTCGTTTAATGTAATACCGCTTTAATATAATATTAATATATATTAATAGTAAAACGAGCACGGAACACTTTTAATAATTATTATGACTTCGCGGCATAACCAAATCTTTATTATTAATTTCTTTATTAAATTATACGTGATTTAGTCGACCTTAAAGGCGGAGGTAATAGTATAGGCGTTTTTAAACTTAAATATATTATCGATTAAGCGTATTATATTTTTATAAAACTTTTTAAACTCTTTTATTTTATTAATATATTAATAATATTTTAAAAGAAAAAGGTATAACTTATAAAAAGAGTATTAATAAAAGGAAAGACTTAATTAATATTTTTTTTATTATGCGTAAGAGACATACGTAATAAGGAATCGGTTATGCGGTGCTTTTCGAGTTAAATAACGAAGCTTTAAGCTCCCGTAGGAAGCGTGAAGTTATAGTCCTCGGGGGCGACGCCGGCATTATATTAATTATTTTTACGTAATTAATTTTTAAAATTGACGGTAAGGTTTTTTATAATGTAAATATTTTTATAAAAAGTATAAGAGAATTATTTATTTTATAATTAATATATAATTTACTTTTAACACGCTTAATATTATATTATTAATAAACTTTATAAATATAAGTATATATAATAATATAAACGGCCTTTTATTTAAAGTAATAGTCGTAATTCTTTTTATCCTTTTTATTAATATAGCAAAAGAAAGGGTTAATTAATATAGCTTTAAAGTATTAGCCGCAAAAACCTCTACGAGGCCAATTTATAAAGTTATTAAATGTAATAGCTTTAAGACGTTAAATAAAAGATATAATAATAATAATAATAATATTAATAATTAATTAAAAAAAAGAAAAAGAAAAAAGACAGGAAAATAGCGACGTATAAATATAAGTGTTATATATAAATAAGTTAAAAAGAAAAAGTTATTATTAACGCGACGAGGAAGCTGTTTATATATACGTCTCGGCGAGGTAATAAGGTCGTAATTATTATGTAATTATATTATTATGTTTATATTATTTACACTTTATTTACTTAATAAATAAACGTAAATACGTTATTAACGCGTAATCTATTTATTACTTCGCCGACTAAAGATAACTCTTTAATAATAATAATAATTATAATACTCGAATATAAGTATAGGAGCTCTTATATATACGCGTAAAAGTCTTATAATTAAAGTAAATATCTTTTATTATTTTATAAAGCTATTCCTATTTATTAAGTCAAAATATTAATATATTATATAGAACGGCTTATAAAGTAATCGGACGACGTCCGACGAATTAATTATAATATAATATTATATATTTAACGTAATAATTTAAATGACCGCATTAATTTAATTAATTAAATTCATCGACCGGAATGCGGCTGTCCGACTTACCGCGGCCTAATCCTTGCCTTAAGCGACGTAAAGGCGTACCGATATATTATTAATTAAAGTATTAATATTGCGGACGTTATTATTAAAAAAGAAAATAATTATTATATATATATTTATTTATTTTATTTATATAAAATTAGGTCCGTAATATAAGGGGGCCGAGGCTTTTACGATATTAATAAAATCAGTTTTATTTATATATTTAATTACGCCGGCGTTTTACTTTTCTTTATAAGTAATCCTTTTTATATATACGCTTCTCCTTTAGACTTCTTTAAAGGCTAAAGATTAATTCTTTAAATATATTTTCCTTAAACCTTTATAAAGCTTTACTTACCGTGAACTTCATTTGACAATTATTTACGCTTGTTTTCTTAATCCTGTGACTTTTTATAGAGTTTAAATTAAACCGTATATTATTAATATTAATTATTTCATTAGTTTTTACAAGAGATATAATTATTAATACTTATATATCTTTTATAAGATTTAAATTAAGATTAAAATCGCTAAAGTCTTTAATAGTATTTATAATATTATATAAGACGTTTATATTATTATCTCGCTTATCCCGAGCCGATTTCTCGGTAATATTAGGTGATTTATTAATCTTTAAGCGTTTCCAGCCCTTCGGCGCTTTCTCGGGAAATAGAAAAGCGTAATTAGAAGTTAGGTAAGAGTGTTATTTATAATTAATATAATACTTCTTGCTTTAAGTAGTATTTTTGATGATTTTATAAGGTTTTTTGCTTTTATTATTATTAAAAGTTATTAAAGCTTAATTTATATTAGCTTTATTTGATTTTTAGCGTTTTGATTCGTTTAACAAATTAAAGAATAACGATTTAAGAGTATAAAAATTAATATTAGTTCTTAAAGATTATATTATATTAAAAACCAATTTATTATAATTATTAATTAAGTTATTAAGAACTTAAGCTATTATTATTTATTTAAGTAACTTAAGGTTTTTAGCTTTTAATTAATCGCTTAACTGTTTTACTTTATTAAAGTATTATTTTATTGAATTATATTTAATTAAATAAGTATTAAAGAATTCTCGGCAAATTAAAAATTCCGAGTTAAACTCTTTTAAGGAATAAAAGTTTTTAAGTAATTGCTAAGCTTTAAAAGCACGTATTATATATTATATTTGCAAAAGAAGGCTATTCTTAATAAGTAATTAAATATTAAAAAAGGCTTTGCCGTTTATCTTATTACTTACTTTATAAGACGCTATTACAGCGTTTAGCGCTTCTTTTATTAAGAAGGCCGTTATACGAAGTGCTTAAATTAAGTAATTAGCCGAGCCGCTAAGCTTAGTTATAACGATTTTATCGGAAGTTATTTTATTTGTATATATATTAATTATATTTTTAAGTATTTAAAGGTATTGATTTAATTTTGAAGATTCCGAAGTTTTAAGTTATTCGGAATAATTTAAGTTTTCAAATATTAGTTATTAAGCACGTGACCTGTATTTATTAAGAGTTATAAGGTAAAATACCTGTTGATGTATAAGAACTTTTGAAATATTCTTTTGCCGAAGTCACGTTTTTATTTTGCTTTTAGTATAAGAATAACTAATCCAAAAACTCCGAGACTTATAAAGTAGATTTATTAGTATATAAATTATATTTATTAAGAGTTTGAAGAGTATTTACTAATAAATATTAAAGATATTTAGTTTTTGTATTTTTGAAAGTATTATAATTAGACCGGCTAACGAGAGAGCTTCGTATTGAAGGTATAACATAGGTATAAAAGTATGTGGCCGTAGGTATGAAGATATGAGGATATAAAGCCGCAAGTATGAAGATACAATGCTCGTCCTCCAACTAGAAACGTAACCTCGTCGCTCCATAAGACCTTCAGCCACTCTACCGTCCAAAACATATGTGCAATCGCCCATAGGAATCGTGCCTTGACTTGAACGAGTGTAAGGTACGGTTTTTGACACGCAATACAGCGATAATAGCCTCGTTGATGCTCCGACGTTTAAGGGTATCTACAGAGCAAGCTAGCCCACACTCCTCTCGTACTTTCCACCAATTCATTATTCGTGTTTCCCAAGTCTGCGAGACATAAATAATAACTTCGTCAACCTCTTGATCTGTAAGGAGAAAGGCAGGGCCTCTTCTGCCAGGGCGAGTGCGTTCAGGGGCTGGGTAGCCAAGGGTTTTGCGAATCGTACTCTCAGGAAGAGGCTCGCCGGTAGAAGGGTTCTTATATCGTAATTTGAGGGCGCAAATCGGGACTTTTCCGTACCAGTGCAATTAGCGCATAGCCTCCTTGTGTTTTGTAGCGATTTGAAAGCCTTTTATATGATGCCAGTCGTCGAGGGGGGGTGTTGTAGCCATAATTGCTGATTTAGAGGTTCAGGGCTGCAAATTCGGTAAAATGCCCTGTGGAGCACGGACCCATGCTTTCAGGTTCGTAAGGATGGAGAGGGTACCTACATAGAGAGAACTCAATTGGTGACAAACAGGATACTGCAGACAAGGCTATAAAGACGTCAATGAACTTTCGTCAATACATCCGTGTCAATTATCGTTTCTCGTCGCATTATCTACATGATGAGCCAATGAAGCCATCACGATTATCTAGAGGCCAGTGCATTGAGCCTCAACCGCATGCCTCCAGCCGCTTCGGGGATGAGGATGCTGCATGCAAGCCAGCACAAAACAGCACACTTCAAGCGTATCTGGTGCAGTGTATCTCTTTTCTATTTTCGATCAGATGAGACGGCTGAATGAGAAGCCGATGTGTAGATTGTTCAGGAAAGATATATACAAACTTTCAGAGTAAAAATGTATATAAGGGTGCGAATTCCTTATAAGTTTGACCATTTGCTTTCTCATCCCTCCCAATTCTTCAAGCATCGTCTCAAACATCACACTTCTACATATATATTAGAGTTATCTACCAATCCGCCTCGTAGACAATGGCTCCAGCAGAGACAACCGCAAAGCCGGAGCAGCCAGAACCGCCCAAAGTCGACCACAAACCCGAAACTGCGCAGAATCCGTCCAAAGACCCAGCTACTACCAAGCATCTTCAGTGGACTGTCAGAAAAGCGAGTGAGCTCACAGACCCGGATATGGAGGAGACTCTTTGAGTAACCTCACTCAGTTGGGAGTATGTATTCAACGGAGCGTTGGTAAACACAGCTAATGAACTCCTTAGCGATCTCCCTGTAACGCTCTTTGAACTAAAGCCGTTTGTTGGTGAGCGGAAGGAGTAGGATACTGTCTCGGATCACAGAGCTGGGTTGTTGGATATAGGGTCTTGCTTCTTTGGTCTTTCCAGGTTTGCTTTGAATGTATCAGATCAGCCATATATAGCCAAGTTTGAGCACGAAATCTATGGTGTAATGCAACCTCGAGAGAATCAAAATAATAGCGTGACCCGGCAGACGCTTGTTCAAAACATTACTTTTCCAATCTAGCCTTAATCGAGTACTATATGCATCATCAATTGATCCGCAAGTGACTTACCAAGGTGAATCGACGAAGCCAGCTTTCTCTTTTAAGCAGCTACTGTATCATGCCGGAAGCATAGGCCACTAGTGTATCCAGGGGGACAATAGACTCAATTTCCTCAATCGACTGTCCCGCGTAGGCCGCGCAAGAATAGACCTCCGAATTGTGGGCTACTGGTTCACTCAGGGATGAATGAATCAGCTTCCTGGATCGACCATCCGGCGTTGGTTTCCCAAGATAAATTAGACTCACTCCTACTGTGAAGAATAGAGAGAATCGATGGATATAAAGGTACGGATTTCCCCTCGATATTGACCACTTTTCTTTAAGTAACATCTGTACTTTCGTACCAATCATCCTAGGGCCAAGGCTATCTGCGAATGGCAATTCCGGGTCACTGCCAACACTCTTTCGATCCCTTGAAATCCGAGTCGACGCTCCTCCAGTGGATTTGCAGCCAATGCCATAGCGGGCCACATTAGTGCATCTTTGAGTGTAAGTATTGCAAGTTGAAGACTTGTCGGCCCTGTACGAATAAGGTTTAGCCTGTGAAAGAGTACGTTGCTATCCTTCGTCACACCTCGTCAGCATTTCTTGACTGACTTTGATATTTACTCTCGAGCATCAGAACCTACTTGCCTCCATGAACATGGCTCCAACAGAGAGGACTCAGGACGGCATACCAATATCCCATCAACTTCCAGCCACGCCACCGTGCAGCCCGGGTCTGTCATCATCCGAGCATAGCCGGTTGGATTTGCAAGCTGAGAGCCCGAGTCTCCTACAGTCTGCACAGGTTCCCACAATCGACGATCTCGAGCTCCTCGATTCAAAGCTTAAGAAGGCACAGCTGCTTGTCTTGGCTGAGAAATCAAACGATGGAGAGTCTGCAGCACATGAGCTGTAAGCCTCCAGAAATGTGTAACTTTCTGTCAGCTAATAACCTACCCTCGCAGTGGGGACTGGGAGATTCATTCCTCTGGGGATAATTCGCCTGTTATGAACTTGCCTTTGTTTCACGAGGAGGGATGGGAGCCCATTGGCATTTTCCAAGACTCTGGCTCTGACCTGTCTCGCGATGCTTCGTCCGATGGGGAATTCAGTGATACATCCTCAGGCGAGGCTTCCAGCGAAACATCCTCTGACGGGGACTCCAGCGAGGCAGGCGAAGAATATATTGATTACCCTTGAGGAGGTCTGGGATGCTGTCTCTTCGGCAGCTAGCGTATCTTCACACGCCTGAGCTGGACTTCTGCTGTGGTATTGCGAAAGACAGGCATTGTCAGCGACCAGAGAAGGTGAAACTCCGGACGGGTCGTCAATATCGGAGTAGTTAATTTCGTCTTCAGCCCCAACATATGTTACTGTATCTGCTTCATCCTCCACATTTGATCTGCTCATCCATTTGCTGTACACATTAGCAGGCTGACAGTCATCGCTGCCAGCAGCGACATTTCTATCCCCACGATAGCCAAGGCTCATAGAGCTGGCATCGTCACATGTTTGGTGGTTAGATATCACCGAGAGGATCGTTGGAGTATGCAGTCCTTCAGACCGGTCGGTTTCAGCGATTGATAATACAGTAGAAGTTGCTATGCCCTTCACACAGGCTTGATCGGCCTGTCCACTGAGGATTCCCGAGAATTCCTTGAGCAGGTATACAGAGTATCCATTAGTAATGAGGACTTCTGTTATATTTGTCCAGGTCTGGAGAAGGTTTTGAACTTCATTCTTGGAAGTATAATTTCTGCGGACATTCTCTCCCATGGCGATGGACGTGTGTGGAGAGAAGAAGCAAGCGGACAACGTTGGGGTTTTAAGGAACTGGCAATTTTGGTGGGGCTCCGTTCCGTTATGCCAAGGCCAGCCACCCACACTGCAAGCTTGAGAAATGAACGAGCTGATGCAGGAATGCAGGGATGCCGAGTGCGGATGCATATAAATAGCTTTGCGAAGACGAGCGAAGACACAATTCACAATTCAGACTTCAGACGACTTCGTCTCGCTTAGCTAAGGGCGCTTGGTGACAATGGTTTAAGGGATCATGGTTTAAGGGATAATGGTATAAGGAATAATGGATTAAGGGACAATGGATAAAATGGATTTAGATACAATGGATTTAGGACAAAGAATTCAGGACACGTGGTTTTAGGGCCAAAAAGTGCGAAGAGCTCTCCCACCTAAACGCAGAGTATCGGAGACTCATGCAACTCCACGACGAAGGCGAGTGCGGTACTTATCAACAACTTGTCGACGAGGAGGAGCAAATCTACGAGTCGCGCCACGCTGTAGGATGCCAGAAGTGCCAACTAATCTGCTTCGGTATTGCTACACCGTAACCAAAGGGTCTTCAACACTAAGAAATGACCCTTGGCCAAAAGTTCTTCCACTGTGCTTTCCTTGAAGAGAGTGAAGATGGGTAACAATGTCCAGGATATGGAGCAGCAATGCAATGACACAAGTGCCGAAGCTCATTAGAGAGAACAATTATACGCAAATAAAACCCTCTGTACCAGAAGTGATTTCAGCTTAACTCAAATAACAGAATGATTGAAGCGAGCTGAACAAATTAAAGTGCCTTTGCCAAGTCAACACACATATCCAAAGTCTTCCTGCTGTTTTACCCGGCTGATACGATCTGCTACTACCTTGTTCTGCATCTGAGAATAGCAAGCCTCGGATATCTGCAGACTTAATCTCCACCAAGTGGCATCAGGCAGTTGATGACCATCGTCCCCGACAGTTGCAATCTTTATGGTCCGCCAGCAACGCAAACCGCATAATCTGGCCACAAGTTTTGGCAATCATCGCCCAGGCTAGGATTCCACTTATAAAGAGTGGCGAAGCTGATCCCAAAGAGGTTGATGATCTTGTTACAAGAGTCGCCTGAAGCAACGTTGTAGTAAGTGGTGCAGTTATCTGGCGTACCTGATCGGATCGGGTCATGCGGTGTGCTTGTTGGGGTGGAAGCGCTAGTGGATGTTGAGGAGGGTGCCGAGACGCAGTACGCCTCTTGAAGCCAGAGGTTCTCGCAGTTAGATCCGACTGTATGTCGCAAGATCAGTCATCTTGGGTATCATTGTATTGGAAGAGGTAGAAGGTGACGAAATAGGCACTCACCAGCTGGGTTCCAGGCATAGAACTGAGCAAAGGTGATGGCAAATTTGGCTTGGATGGCAGCACATGAGTCGTTATCGACGGTAGTATAAAACTTTGTGCAGCTAGCGATGATTCCTGATTGTGTTGGGCCAATTGGTCCGCTGGAAATTGTGGTTGACACAGATGGCCCCGAGGTTGCAGTGGCCGTTGGAGCAGTACCACTGTTGAGGAGAGGGGTCAGTCAGTGATGTCTCAAAATTAGGTTCTCGATACATCAACGGTCGTACACTGATGGACCTTTCCAGAATATTTAGAGCTGGAAAGACCAGTAGAAGACTCAAACTCAGAAGGAGTGGGCTGGGGTTGACTTACTTCACCCCAATACAGACTGCGTTAGCCTGGTCGTCAATAATCCCTGCATAGAGTCCTGTGTCACAGTCGGATCCGAGCCATGGATTCCAGGTTGTCAGGTCTTCGACGGAAATGCTATAGTCGTCAGCTACGGCAGCACATGGATAGCCTGTGAGATATTAGCCAAAATTGCCCATAGATCTGATTACATCCAACCTACTTTCGCTGTCATCGTAGGCTTGAATGGTTATGAAACAAGAGCATGTTGAGATCGTGTTCTCGTGAATGACAGTACTGTCGACAACTTCGCAGTAGTTCGCTGTCACAACATCTGTGACCGATTAATACAGTAGCGGGCTTCGCTCTGAGAGGAGTGGATTGCTTACCATCCAACTTTGTGGCATCAAGTAGAGCACAATAGCTGAAGCCACTGTTTACTGTACAATTTTCGGCAATACCACTCAGACTGGGATTCCAAGCTAGGAAGTCTGCAAACGCGACGCCAAAACTGCTGGCAATGAAATAGCAGCGGTTGGCTACTCCTGTTACAATAACCTGAGTCTTGGACTGTGATTGGTCCTGAACCACAAGTGGCTCTTGATAGTTGCGATATCGCGAGCAGTTTGTAAGCGATCCTGAAGCTAGGGGCAGCTGCGGCTGAGAAGTGACGGTGGATACCGGAAATTCTGTGAATGTCGTCGTTGTTGCGGTGGTGTATGACCCCGTCGTCAATGTAAAAAATCGAGACGTAGAGTATCCAGTGTAAGTGGAGATGTCTCCCACAGCTTGAATGCAATATGATATGCCCAAATTCAGGTTGGTACACTCAACATTGATTTCAGGATTCAAAAACAGGAGGTCCTTGTTTGAGATCCCAAATTGAACCGAGAGCTTATCGCAATTATCACCTTCTTGAACCTAAAAGATTTTATCAACAGGTGTAATTTTTGTCTCGGCAGGAAAGGAACTCATTTACCTCGTACCACTTCCCACAATTTGCGTTGGACTCATCATAGGCATTGGTAGGTTTTGGGACCGCTTTTGTTGGGGTTGATATGGCAAGTGTTATGGTAGGGACGACGACACCAATTGAGCCCCCAGGCGGACTTGGGCGAAGTTAGCGGGTGTACATTCATCACGTTTAGGATAGGCCGACTCATACCCTACGCAAATGAAATTTGATACGAGGTCATCAATGTTACCACAAAGTGCATTGAGGTTAGGATTCCATGCCAAGAGCTGAGAACCGGTGAAGGTGTCTCCCTGCGCCGCTATGATTCCATTACAAGTATCCAGCGACTGTACTCGATACAAATCACAAGGTAAGGAGAGGCAAATACTTGCCCCTGCTTGGAGATTCGTGCAGTCCCGATTGATACCATTTGGGTTGACGATCGAGAACGTTGAGACATTGCGAGCAAGGGAAATAGCATCGCAGGAGTCCCCAGCCTGAACTGTGTAGGAATTTGTGCATGTTGAAATCGCAGAAGTTGCAGTAGCAGTAACGGTAGCCGAGGACGTTGATGAGTATGTGCCAGGTACAGTGAAGTCATATCCCTTAGCTCCGCAGCTTGACGTTTCGTTCCGGAAGTCGGCGGCAAATTCTTCATCATATCCGAAGGGCGAGTTGAGCTGTGTCTGAGAAATACCGAGAATGCACTCTGAGCACTCTTGCTCTGTGGTCAGTTCGTCTTGATTCAGCCACTCCATGAGAAGAGTATCGCAATATTTTCCAGTTGCACTGAAAACAGAGTCAGACTTGCATGGATGAAAGCCTTTCTTAAAGAGCTCACCTATCTTTCCTACAGGCAAGATTATAAGTGTATATGAAGCGGTCGACGATATAAGTGGCTTTTGAAAGTCAGCATGGACGGGATGGCTGTAGAGAAGTTCCCAATTACCTGGGTACACGATGTCGTCAAGCGAGATCTTGTCGTCTGCCGCCTTGCAACCCCCAATAATTGTTTGGCGAACCGAATTCAAAGAGCTCAGACAACCAGCAGTACAAAGACTCGTCAGTTGTTCGGCATTCAGTCGTTCATTGCTACAGTCGTATTAGCTGCGAAGGTTGATGCTGTTCTTGGGATCTCGCTTACTCGACAGAGACAACACCCAAGAAGGCAGGACACGAAACAGTACTGTTCAGTGCGTTGAAGCACAGATCACTTATTCCAGGCCATGAGGCTGGAAGTGGAAGATCAGTGAACTGTTGGCCGTATGCAAAGGCAGAAAGAAGAAAGATAAATACAAAATGAGCGATTTGGCACCTAAACAGCGGCATCTTGAACGAGTGTGATGGCTTGAGGGTCAGAGATCGAAAATGAACGAATATATTGGCTTGTACTGATAACTCGACAGCAGCCAGACTTCATCCCCAGAAGACATCTTTGGAACTAAGTTCAGCCCACTGAGCCCAGGACCTGCATATAAGACGTGCCGGCTTAAAATGATGGGAAGCCCCGCCATGCAGAATCCTGGGCAGATACGGAATTGTACCAGTATCCAGTCGGTCAGCCGCCCCTCCCGTGCATCACCGAAGTGGAGAGTAGAGATCGGAAACCTTGCAAAATTCAGACCGGATGCTTGTAAATAAGATTGCATTGTGCCGCCCTCTCGAAATAAACGAAAGTTAAATGTCTAGAACTTCCTATCTTGCCTCCGATTTCCGTGGATCCTATGCTTGGTAGCCCGCCCTCGCTTGCAGTCTTGCAGAACGGATGATGTATTTATTTCCTTTGTTTACAGTACTCGCTTTCTCGTGCGGCTGAATGAACCTACCGGGCTAAAACCACAGGGCATAACCAAGCAAGGGATTTCCAGCAAAATTTGAATCTCACCAAAAAGATAAACTTGCTAGTCCTCCAGGTTTTGGCCCGATTCTCGCCCACCCGCATCACCAGACGTCAGACGTGGTGCGGGTAGTGGTGGGGCGGGACGTTACTGGCATCACATACACCCGCAGTAGCTTCACGGGGATAGACCCAGAAGGCGAACAATAGGGGACCTCATACTATGATCGCCTGGGCTTATTAACAAATTGGCGGATGCACCTTCTGCGCAATGCGAGTGTTCGAACTACTTTCATATCGATGATCCTATTTCCGCGCCATCTTCAATTTAATTGATCAGCCACTCATAGGTCTGAATGAAGCGCTTGCAATTCTGTCGGAAACGAGCTTTAAGCGAAGGTGACTGGCATATCAGCTAAATGCAAAAATAGTAGATTGCAGTAGTATCTTGAATCTCAACACTTGATATTAATGAAGTTTTAACTAGTCTTCTTATGATTTATGTTTCCGCTCATTTGCTCATCGGAAATATTGATTTACGGAGTACGTACGGGGTGTTTGATCTCATCTTGAGCGGCCGCAGCAACGCCGCAAGTAACGAAAGCATCCACCATCTGATGTCCAGTGTCAACGGACGAGCGAGGATAAACATAAACTTAAGCTCCCGGAAGATGCGGTTCATGCCGATTCCTGATCCACATGATAAGGTGCCTAGAAAAGATTTTCACAGGGTTTGCTGGGCCGGGCCAGGGGGTTTAGCCGAATAGTGATACTTGCCCGGCCACCCTGCTACTGTGTAATGTTCTTGTCACCTCATTGGCACCGTACTCGGAGCAAACTTGGATCTTATCATTGCCAATATCAAAGTGGAACTCAAAAGATGCACGATGTAGGGGAGGGGAAGCGAAGAAGTATTTGAGAGTGATAGCGAGAGCCGAGATCTGCAGCAGAACTCCCATCACCAGACCTGGACGGCAACTTCTCCGTCTGTCGAGCCTCAGTGATCAAAAAACTAGTTGTGGCGTCGAAAATTTGGATGTCTAATTTCCGATAGGGTGTAAGTGGATTAATGTTTTCGCTTTCGTACAGAAAGATGATGCCAGTAATCCCTAACCCCTACATAGAGTTTTCACATGAGCCTCGTTCCTGCAGTAGCTTTGGACATGTCAGTATGCTATACAACATCTAGTCTCCCCAGTTTCTGCCACCAAGGTCCTGAAGATACTCATTTTCATGTTCTTCCATCTATCTATATGTTCTCCTGTCAACCATGTCACTCATTTATAGTCGAACGTTACGTATCTCTTTTCTTGCGTTTTTGGGCATTACAATTTTTCTCGTCGCTCATTATTGGCCAGAGAGCCATTCCAATTCCTTGTCCAGCGTCACAAGATCCAAATCGCTACTTCGGAGAGACTCTTTCGAAACTTCGTCATCATCAAATGACAACAACTCATCTATCTTCAGACGTGAAGACTATACCTGCGGTCCAGGAAATCCGTGCAGTAACGGTGCTTGTTGTGGGGTTAGTGGCTACTGCGGTTATGGTCAGTACCAATTCTTGCCACCCATGATTTGACATCTGGTCGAGAAGAAATTAACAATGTGATAATACAGGCGCCACATACTGTGGTACTGGGTGCGTCTCCAACTGCGGCGCATTCGCCGAGTGTGGTAAAGATGCTGTGCCATCTGGAAAAACCTGCCCTTTGAACTCTTGGTAAGGTGACACGACTCTTGATCCCCACTTTGATTCTAAAGACCCCATAGTTGCAGCCAATACGGCTTCTGTGGAACCACCACAGATTTCTGTACCAACAAATGCCAGAGTAACTGTGTTGAGCACCCATCACCTCCAGGAGGCGGCGGTGGGGGAGATGTACTCAAGCGAGGTTGGTTTAAATCCACCCCTGGCTAATTGATTATTTAAGTTATTTTCTTCGATGTTCCTCTGACACTCAACTTCTAGTGATTGGTTACTATGAGTCTTGGAGTTCGAGATTAGAGTGCCACAAGATGGCCCCATCAGATCTTCCTCGTAAGCCGCCGTCCGAATGGTTCTTCTGCCCTGAGTGATTAACTAACAGTCTAAAGTTGATGCTCTTACTCATTTGAACTATGCATTCGCTTACATCGACCCAACTGCCTTCACACTTGTTACTATGGACCAACAAACTCCCAAGGAGCTTTTTCAAGAGGTTGCGGATGTGAAACAGTACAAAAGTGACTTACAAGTCGTAAGCTTCTCTTCGTCCTTAGGTCTTCAGTCTTTTTAAGCTGACGTGGGGGATTCCAGTGGATTAGTGTGGGTGGCTGGACTTTCTCAGACAACGGAACTGCCACCCAGCCAGTCTTTGGCAACATCGCGGGTTCAGCTGCAAATCGTCAAGCTTTCGCGGACAATGTAGTGGCGTTTCTGACCCATTACGGATTTGATGGTAAGTCTATTTGATGTGTCGCAAAAATCCCACACTAAGCAGAGTTCTACAGGTATCGACCTCGACTGGGAGTACCCTGGCGCTCCGGATCGAGGAGGCATTCCAGACGACACAAAAAACTATGTCGCTCTATTAGAAACTTTGCGTTCCACTTTCGATCGAGCCCCTAGGACTCTTGGAATATCATTTACAGCCCCTTCTTCCTACTGGTACCTCAAGTGGTTTGACTTACCCGGGATGATGAAGTACGCTGATTGGATTAATTTCATGACTTAGTAAGGGTTCCTCTTGACGAAGCATTTCATTTCACTGACTCAAAGTTCTGAAGTGATCTCCATGGCGTCTGGGATCGGAACAATCCAATCGGTAGCATTATACAAGGCCACACAAACTTGACCGAGATCAAATTAGCAGCGGAACTTCTCTGGTAATGAAAATCCCTAACGTGGTCGGAGAACTACTAAATTGCATTAGGCGCGTCAATATCCCTGCATCTAAGGTGGTAATGGGATTCGGTTTCTACGGACGGTCTTTTCAACTTTCGGATTCGAGCTGTTCTACCCCAGGTTGCCAATTCAGCGGTGGTGGGTCTGCAGGGCCATGCTCAGCAACTAGCGGTATCCTGTACTACTATGAGATTCAAGCACTTCTCAAACAACATACGGACCTCAAGCCCATCTGGGATAAGGATGCGGCCGTCAAATATGTTGTCTACGACAAAAACCAATGGATATCTTACGACGACCCTGATACTTTCAAGCAGAAAGTCGAGTGGGCAAACAGCGTCGGTTTGGGGGGCTCACTAATTTGGGCTTCAGATACTGGTAAGTTAACCAACTGGATGAATAGCAAACGAGGAAACTCGGACCACATGCTTACAATGTCGTAGATGACGCGGAGTATACAGCCCATTCTGGATTGATAGGAAAAGCAGTCGGAACTCTCAAACATGCTGATATAACACTCAGCCAGCATGCCATAGCTGAGGATGCTGGAGCGATTGCCCAGAATTTGATCGGCCAGAATGGACAAAGTTGCACGATACAGGACACGTGTCGATACCAGGACGAGTTTCCAAGGCTTGGTCTTTGCCCTGGTGGTCAGACATTCGTCGGATGGGAGAGAGGCAAATGTGGTGTAAGTTCAAACAACTTTTCCATGTGAAAGAAGCAAGCTGATGACGACGACCTTCGCCAGAAAGATCAGGGGAAGTCGATTTGTTGTCCAAGCGCCACTGCACCAAAATCATGTATTTGGAGAGGTGGGGGCGGCAAAGCGCATGATTGCAATGGGCAATGCCATGTTGGTGAGGCGACGGTCTTCGGGTCTTCCTGGGGTGGTTTTCCTACAGAGGCAGACCAGAAGAAGTGTAGACGAGGATACAAAGTGTTTTGTTGTGAAGCGGGAGATTGGAGTGACGTTACATCTGGGTGTTATTGGACTAAGTGGTATGTTTTTTTGTTGAGCAATTCTTCTTTTTACGTAGTGTCTGACAACCCTTTTCAGCGGAGGCTCATGCACAGATGCCGAGGAGTCGGTCAGTACCAGAGTAGAAGAAGCGTGCACGATTTTCAATCCTTCTAGAAAATATTGCTGCCCAAAGCCAGCTTTGCTTTATGACTGCACTTGGCGGGGCTCTCAACCTGACTGTCCTGATGCCAAGTGCAAATCAGACGAGGTTGCAATCGACCTGAATCCTCAAGGAACGGGTATTCTTGCTTGCAGCTGTAAGTCAATGCCAACTTTGAACAAGTACAGTCTAACAAAATCCTCTTAGGGAGTCGGAAAAAGACAGACTGCTGCAAAGTTCGATCAGGGCCACCAGCGGCACTTACATGCGATATGAGCATCTGTGATGCCGACCCTGCTTTGTGTGGAGACACTGCTTCAATCGGATTAATGACAAAGCGAGACTTTTTTACTCTAGATAATGGTTTGAGTATTGCGGAACCCCTTTACACCGATGACTTAGAGCCAGAAGACGAGGGAGACGAATACTCTATTCTAGAGAAGAGGAAGAAGAGATCAGTTACTTTCGAGTTACTCGGCCGCGCCGCAATTATAGTTTTCGCACGCCCGCATCCTTCAAGATCGCAGCTCTTCGCCTCAGCCCTAAGACTTCGTACTGTTATACGTCGGTTTTTTCATTTGGAGCACACGCAGTGCGACGACACAGCAATAACAGGGGTTGACCTTCCTACCCCTAGTCAGGCTAGTACGCTTCCTAGGACAGGAGAAACTGAGCATCCCATCGATGTACGTTTTCCCCTCCCGAACTTTCTGTCTTCCTTTCTAAGTATTTGATACAGCTTAGCATCCACAAAAGATTTGTTCGTTGCGCAGAAAGAGGAATTCTTCCCGATGGTTCAGCTACGGAGAATCCTGGTCTCGGAGCCGCTTTCTTTGCGGATCAATATTTAGCTGAGAATATGCTGAGGCAGGGTTTACCACTTGTGACACCAAACTCGGCACAATACAGAAGCGCCTACATGCGTGTATGGGAAGCGTTTGGGTCAACAACCAACGCAGCTCAATTCGTCCTGACAGACAGAGACATCAATGGTCCCAAGGGCAGAGTGATGAATCTTGGTGTAGTGACGGGCATACCGCAATTTGAGATATGGGTCAATCAAGGTACTGGTGGAAATGGAACTGCGACTGAGTCTTTCCTGCAGTCACTTCGAACGGTGAGCATGTCTTAAACCTTCTAACCAACATCTGCTAACGTGTGTCTACTTGACTAGGCTATTGGAGTGTTCAAATATCTGCAAAATACCGACGTTGCGGCTCGCTTTCAAAATACCCGGGATTTGATACGAGAGCAGTTGGAAATTATCGAAGCAGAGCTCCCAGGTGCGACTGGACTTGTAGCGCTATGGGATGAATGTTTCGAAGCCATCTTGAGAGAGATTGAGAGAACCGCTCAAGAATGGCTGTTAGCACGCGTAAACCAAGCTCGGCAGATCTATACGCAAGTTGGACCTACACCACGGAATCGCGCAAGTGTCTTCACGACCTTGATCAGTCTGGAGAGACAAATCATGTCCATGTATATACCTGGATCTCGGTAGAATATCAATTTTATTTTGTTATGGCAATCTCACAGCACTGCTTAAAAAAATGTATAATGTATTTAGAGCAGAAATAGTCCCATGCATCATCAATAGATCCCTTAAACCTTTCTCGATAACACGAGACCCACCAATTCACATGACTAGAAAAAGGTCAATGGTTCAAGACTCAACCCAAACATGAGGTGGCTTCTCAAATTCAGCGTACCACAAGTCGCCCCCAAGCAGTGCCATATAAATTCCAGGTATCAAGCCCCAGATAGCAACTCGTTGCCAGTCCTGTTCCTCTTCTCCTTCGCCGATTGTGACGACGTTCCCATCAAGATCTATCTCCGTCTCTTCATCAGACGAGGGCACCCACTTCGAGTCCATCATATTGACATAGCCCGTTCCCTCCATGTCATCGGCAGGAGGCTGAGGCGCCCGCCTGACAACGCTTTCTAGGGAGTCCTTGTCCACGTGTATGAAGAACGTGTACCTCGGTTGACCATCCCAACCAGTTGGGATAGCAGGCGTGTTAGGCTGCTCACTGTTGCGACCTTCTGCCGAGCCAACCCAATCGACGAAGTGATCTCGACACTTTTGAATTGTCGCACCATCAAATGCCTCCCGATCGTCGCGGACAGTGAGTTCCAATGAGTCCAGCAAATCCAACCCCTCGTAGATTTCAAGATGATCCTGTGCACGCGCATTCAAGTTTTCCATGAATCGCGCCCAGTCATCGTCGGACTCGTAAGTACATCGGTAGATAACGAAGCCCCATTTGCTGTAATTTTCCTCTTGAAGATGTTTTCTCAGCTGATTGGCGAGGTTTGAAGAAGCCATGGTTCTGAAAGAACGAGGAGATGCAGATGAATATGGGCAACTTTTGGAAGTCGGTGGACAAGTACTGGTACGACCCAGTTTCGAATGCCGTAATACGAGGGTGCTGCAAAAACTCGTCGTGTTGATTTGACTACTGCGAAATAGCGCGAATCGATGAACAGAAAAATGAATTGTTGTCATGAAAGATTCCGATGTCGTGCGTGGGAAAACGCTCGTCAAGCGTCGACTTGATGATATGTGTAATGACTGGCTCCAACTGGGCGGGGGTTGCGCTCTTTATCCCATTAACTGCCAGAGACGCATTTTAGCGTCGTGGGGCTGCAGGGGGATGTTGCCCCTTGCAACGGGCGTATTTACCCCTTTAATTAATATCGTAAATATATCAAAATAATAGCAATTCATACTTAAATTAATACAGATAAGATAACCGAAGGCATATAACCCGATCCTATCCTCGGCGGAATATTCCGTTTAAAAGCAAAACCTATTCCTAAAGGTTCTGGGCTATTTATCTCTTTTTCTTATCCAGATTTTCAGCTAATAATATGCTTACTTATTTTTATTAGTTCTACTAATACTTTTGGAATATTCTTTCTTTTCTTTATAAAAAAAATCCTCTCTTAAATCGTTATTAATATTAATTAAAATATTAAAGAATCAGACGACCTCGGATTATATGTTCGCTTTAATACATAGTACCTTATTATATTCGTTAAAATTAAAGTTTACCTTAGGATTTTAATTCATATAAAGCTTCACGTAAAGAATATAATAGAAGATTATTAGAGTACGGATAAGGATAGACCGTAATACGTAATACGAAAGTATATGGCCAGGAACTGATTTGAGATTTTACATAAACGATTTTGCCTTTTATCGCAACTTCCGGCAGAGAAGAAGCTGAAAACCTGAGAACGAGTAAGTCTTCCGTGCTTAGGCATGGATTTTTACTTATATTATATAACTAAAACCTCTAAATTTCCATATCTAGGCTATTAACTTACAGTTTTAGAAACCCGGACGTAATATCGCTGTCGATAAGTGTATACAACGCTTTACCAGAAGAGCTTTTGAGACTATTACTATACCTTTAAAGCCAGTCCTAATAAGCTATAAAGTATGAGTTATAGCTTAATTAGACTACTTTCTCTCTTAGACCTGGCATTCAAAAGGAGCTTAAGGACCTGTAAGTGTGCGAGCCCCGGCTGCATTAAGAGGGCCAAAAACCGCTCGTGGAGCCGGCTTAAATAATAACCGGATATAAGCTATCGTATTTTATTTATTATACTAATTGCCTTCTGCGAGATATGTCTGTATCTTAGATAACTTGTTTGTCTCAAATAAGCTTATAGTATACTTATGACGGTCTGACTTAAAAGAATCAATTAGAGAGCTAATTGACAGGTGCGGGAGAGCCCCTTTATATGTACAGGCCATGTGACGTGGCGCTGATGCGGTGCAGTCGTCACAATACTTACGAGAGCTCGGTTTTGGAGCTATTAGTATTGCTCGGAAGGATTCAGGTATAATATTACGGCTTCTAAAGTTACAGGTAACGGCTAAGAAACCAGATACTCGAATATTATATAATACTTTATTTATAGCTTATAATAAGAATAACGACATTACTCACGCTTTATAGAACGATAACGCTTTAACTCCTTTTATAATAAATTGCAGTAATAGATCCGGTACAATTAGTATCTCCCGCTATAAACTAAGCGAAACTTCTTCAAACGTAATTATCGTAAGAGCATAATTTAAAAAGGCAACTATTAAGGATTTGGATAAGCCTTCTTTTGCTTAGCTTTATAATAAGTTCATAAGAGTTATAAACGTTAATAATTAACTTAAATCATATAACTCGGGAGACAAAACTATTAGAAGGGATAAGTAGCAGGTTTTATAAAATTAGCTTTTTCAGACGGTTCTTATTAATTTATACTTGATATCGATATATGCTAATATCGAAGACTGCTGGCAAGTAAAGGATAAAGAGAAGTGGACTTCATAAATCAAGTTCAGAAAGGAAATTATGCGTTTATTACTTTATGCGAATAGACCTTATCTAAGTATAAGAAAGAGGGCTTATTCATATAGGAATATTATAACGACAGGTATGCTTCGGCTAAGTCAGGGGTCCGGAACAGGTTTGACCCCCCTCCGACTCCTTATATATATGCCTCCCTCCTGTACAGTAGCTCTGTAGTTTTTGTATTCTAAGTATTAAGTCGATCTTCACGTCCAAGGCTCTTGCGTCGTTACAAATATAGAGGAATTCCTTGTACCGGCATAACGTTATACGTGGCTGAGGATGACTCGAAAAGGCAATTGTAAAGCTTGTTAAGGTGAACGATGCGAGGGATTACTTCTTTAACGCGCACTTTTAAGGGAAATCTTTACGAATATTCGGCGCAAGAGTAACGCTTATTTTAGCTGTAAATAGTATAACGTGCACTTTTATAAAGATAGCCCTTGTTTTGATAAGTATTATGGCGCTATAGAATAGAAGTTAAAATGAAGTATCCAGGCTAAAATGCGTAAGCGATGGTGGTTGATGGGATAGGTTTGCCAACCCTAGTTCGGCGCTAGTCAACAACCTCCCTCTGAACAGCCGCAAACATGCAGGCAAGCTAGTCCACGCGTTGACGCAGGCATGATCGTTTCCAAGTCCTGTTTGGAAACCAAATCATTTGTAATTATCCTTTATGTCCTGCTATGCTGCTTATGAAAATGTCTTGTGCGCATGAGTGAGAGTAAGTATTGGTGATTGTAGGCATGTGCCGGATATTGGAACTAATTGCTATGAACCTGGTCAGAAACCATCAACTCAGCAGTTATGATAATTGGGATATCATTTCGAAAGAACTAGGAGAGCATCTCTAGCCATCGACACAAGGTATTTTCTCTACTGAGAGTATTAACGCAAAACGCTTGCATATTAATAAATTCAACCAATTGTTATCTTTCCCACTACAGACTCAATCCACGCAATCAAGTCCAAGAATGAACAGAATACTCATCATGATCGGGCAGAAAGAGAGTGACTCCCGGGGATATCACTTTCACTTGACCCGCGGTTCAGCACTTCCGAGTCTGCTATCCACAACTTCGACCCCCATTGTATCCACCTGATATATGATCCAAGGTGTCTCGCTGATCACCTCCCCCTCACCTTGTCATACCTCCGCTGGCTTCTCCTAGCTACCTGGCCGAATATTGGGGGCATAGTTTCGGGGCCGCAAGCACTGTGGTGTTCGTGAGATTTTCGTGTAGGGAGATTTGACAGAGGTGGGTGAGAGGAAAGAGGCCTCGCTTAATTTGATGGCAGGTAAGGCGATTCAGCAAACTGCTTATCCCGCCCCAAAGAATATAACACTAGAAGATATGAAGAAGCAGTTGTCTGGACATGCTGGTGGAATTAAGCTACCCGGGGATAAAAAGCATGCCGGAACCAGTTCGATCCATAGCCATTCCAATAGGGACAAGATAGAACGAAGCGGGGTTCTCGGCTTGATTGGGGAGGGAGACGGTTTCATGACATCACTTTGACGACAATAGAATTTCATTGATTATTCTTCGCTCTTGACTTGAAATGTTCCAACTTCAAAGTCAGCTTATGCGCTGCATCAGCACCTGGACAAGGTTTTGGGCAAGTTGACCACCCTCCCCGATCAAGAGCAGGAACTCAGGACAGTGCATGAGGCTTTCGACCTCGGATACTGTGCATAGCATAATCCATGACCTTAGATCGTCCACGCCATCGACAAGATCCGGAGTATAGATATTAGAGAAAGCGTATCGTAAGAGCTCCACAATGTCGGGGCGCCGGGCTTCATACAAAGTGAAAGTTGTCAATGTTCCCTGAAGTTTGGACAAAGTGAGGGTTTTCAAGGACTAGATGCCCCATTTGTCCGCAAACACGTATAATTGTGCGTGGCCAAGGAAAACTGTACTGTAATCCTCCTAGGGGTCAGAGTTCAGACGAACTCCACACCGCGCTGCCGATAACGTGCGAGTTGTCTCTATGATTTGCGGTGGTAGGGGAGACGAAGAGGAAGAGGAAGAGTAGTGCGGTTAAGAAGAGTAAGAGGAAGTATAGGCTATTGGATGAGGCGAAGAAAGAGGGCGAGGAGGCGAAGGGGATGGGGACTGGGAAGGGAGGGGATTGAGGAAGATGAAAGGATGGGCTTGTCTTGTACTGGAATATTAACTGGAACTTGGAAGTCAAGAATGCCAAAATCTTTTTGGAGTAACAGCAAATTCAAAGTCCACTCGCTTACTGATGACAAGTTATTAATATCACAGTATGCTATTGTTCGTGTATCTTCTTCTATTTCTAGTCTAACAACAAATAATTCAATGATTATGTACACTGACAACTCAACACATTCGAAATTTAGAGTATTAAGGCAGAACTCGAAAATCCAGATCTAGCAAAATAAGAGGCATCTGAACAACCAAGCTGCAATCAAAACGATCCATCCACGAGCGGTATATTACCGAGTACTCTTCTCCACATCTATTATTGCTAAGATATATCTCAATCTTCTGGCAATGCCGAGAGCCAAGACCGTAAAGAGAACTAAGAATCCCAAAATTCCAAAGAAAGGCTTAAGGCTATTGGAATACTTCTATAAAACATCGACGTTTATATTAAATAGACCGCAAATCAAATTAGAAGGAATAAGAATCGAGGCGAGCATAGTGATCGTATTAAATCTTCTATTAGAGTTATTGCCTTGTTTAATGTTCTCGATAGACAACTGAGCTAAGTAATTACTGTGAGATCGAGACAGTATCTTCTTAAAATAGGCCAAGTTAGTCATCATAGTGACGACGTGATCTTAAATATCGCGTAAGTAAAGTCCAATATTCATTCGAGGAGTGACTCAATAATTGGCGTTGTAACGCTTTATAAAACCTCGAAAAACATTTACCTTACCACTCAACAGCTTTATAAGACCACCTATAACGTTCTTTCGAGCGATGTCGATCTTACGGAGGAAAGTTTATATATTATCGTTACAAGGAATAAAAACCTCGTCTTTAGTAACATCGGCCTCACGCTTAATTCTATTAATAATTAAAGCGAACGAATCAATAATATTATTATTATAGTTAAGTCAATACAATAAACGATCAGTATTATTAATACAACTTATATAAGAGTATAATATATTTAATCAATGCTTAAAGTAATAAAATCCTTAAGCTTAGTAATTCTTTATTAAACCTAAATAATATATAGGTTTAAAGAAAAGCTAAAGCTAAGGGTACTCTCGCGGAAAACAATAACATAAATATTAAAAAGTTTATAGTCTTAACCTCTATTATCTTTTTCCTTAACATAAAACGAACGAAAGCAAGCGAAGTAATAAAATTAAAAAAGCTTAATCTTCTCGCGCGCCTCTTAAGTGAGGATATCCTTAATAGTTAAAAGATGAATATTAAAAGCTTTATAAATTATAGTGATTTCTTCCTTCGTTACACTATTAATATTTAACCATTAAACACTATCCTTATTCTCTGTCGTTAGTAGCAAAGTAAATAAGCTTCGTACATTCTCTCTAGGCAAGACTAAATCACTAAACTTAATAACATAAATAGTGGACTCTCCTAAAGTCGAGAAGAACTCGAATCGGTTCTCAAGTCGGGGCTCTACGGACTTCTCATCGAATTTAACCTCGTTGACTTTGTTGCTTAACTCCGAAGTTCTACCTAAAGGAGCTTTAATGATATCGCCACTAGAGGTGATAATTGTTAGGATTCTAGCCTTCTATAGGCGAAGGTCATAAAAGATGCGAACTTATAATTAGCCTTAAGGTGAGGTTCTTTCGTGAGTCTCTTCCTCGTTAATAAACTCCTAGAAGGGCTTAAAGTTAATCTTAAGCGAGTCCTTTCCTTTAGTAAGGTATAATAAGATGCACACATCGTCCTCAATAATGTGGCGCGAGTCGGCAATGCTTTAATTGTTATTATCGTTTATATATCTTTTGCTTTTGTCATGTACATGCCTATCCATTCTATTTGTACGGAATCGGACCCGTACTCGTCGGCGAATACCTAAATTAATGAAAATTTAGGGCCGACTTAATTAATAAGTCGGGACCAGCAACTCCAATACCCTAGCAACTCCGATATTAATTTTTAAGTATATATCTTTAAATATAACTACTAATATTATTCCGTTAAACTTAATTTTTTTCTTAAAATACGCGCGTTATTTCACTCTAAAATTATTACTATTAATAAATAGGGCTAGGGCTTGAATTACTAGTATTATATTAAAGTGAAGGTAGGAATTAAGTGTTAGTTTCACAGGGTCTTAGCGCCAATATTACTAAGCAAATATTACCAAGGTGCCCACTTTCTTAAACAACGCGTAGAAACGCGTCTTTTATACTACTCTTACCGCTCCCCCTGCCTTTAGATCATATCCAGTCCATGGAATACACTTATTATAGCAAAAGTTACGCTTAAAATTACTAAAGAGATATCAAAAAGAGGCAGGAAAACAGTGCCTCTTAATATAAAAATGGCTCGCTTACAGAAAATACTAAAATATAAGATTTAAGCGTATAAAGACCGGGAAACTAAGATTTAAGCTACTTTAAAGGCATACTACAATCCAGATAATATAGATATCATTAATTTACGTATTGCCGCAGGCGTATTTAACTTGAAATACTTTACTTTAAACGACCGGAATAACGCCCGGGATTTTATTAAGAATTTGGCTAGAAATGGAGGCTATAATCGTCGACTTAATAAGGTTTAAAAGGCTTCTTTAATTTAGTATATCGATTACGCTATCGAGAGAGGTTTTCTTATAAAATATGATATAATTATTGCCGCTGCAATTAAAATATTAAGGGTGTCTTCTTAAAAAGAGGAAAAACGGCTGGGAAAGCACTAGGCTATGCGTTAGATTTAAAGAATGGATTAATTAGGCCGTTATCATATATTTAAACTTACGCTTATAAATTAAAAACGTATTAATTGCATAATTATAAATAATATTATAGGCTCTTTTCAACGGCTTAATTCTATACTCAAAAAATATAACGTTTATTGAAAAGATATATTTAATATAAACGAAGTTGGCTTCAGAGTCGGTTGTATTATTTCTATTATAATAATCACGTATAAAAATATCAAAAAAGTACGTATTACTACTTAATATTAATAATTTAAGTAGTATTAACTTCGTATTTCCAGGTATTTATACGTGACTTAGCCGATAGAGAATCAATTATCGTTATTAAGTATATCTCGATAGCTAGCTACGCTATTAATTGCTATATTATTATACTTAATAAAGTCTACTTAAAGAAAATATTTAATAATAACTTACCGCTAGGCACTAAAATCTTAGCTAATAAAAAGGGGTATTTAAGTAACGAGCTTGCTATTAAGTAGCTATAGCACTTTAATAGCTAAACTAAAAGCCGTAAGTAAAGCCAATAGCGTATATTGATATTCGATAGCCACGGTAATCATATGACTTACGAGTTTATATCGCTTTATAAGTAATTGAAGGTTATATCGTTTTACTTAATAGCTTACTTTATATACGCTATATAATTATTAGACGTAGCTTGCTTTTAAGTAAAGAAATACTGGCATAGCAGAGCAATTAAGGACTGAATACGATTTAATTATAACTCTTTTATTAAAATTACTTTCTTAAAGTATCTTAATCAGATCAAAAAGAAGACTTTTACTAAAAAAACTATTCGTTCCGCTTTCAAACGGACGGGTATATACCTATTAAATCCGGGCGTTATTATTAAGGCTTTTAAGCTTACCTAGGACATGCAAATAAGTGATTTCGAGGTGTAAGGACGTATATATAATTATATTTTATAGATTCCGGATACTGCTATTCCCGTGCCTACTTTTAACGAGCTAAAATCACGCTAGCAAGCTCCCGATAATATCTTTTAGTAAAGTAATACGGAATCAGACGACGAATATAATTATACCTCTTCTTTATATAATAGCAATATTTCCGATTCCGACGTAAAAAACGACCTATTATTGCTTTCACGTAATCAGCCTTCTATCGACGCTATTAAGGCTCTTATTAATCCTTTTTCAAATGCTTAGCTAGCCGAATTAAACGATATTAAAGATTAAATGGAAATAGAGCATATAACGCCTGAGGCTCTATCTATGGCTATGAGAGCTGTCGACGAATACCCCGGAAGCACTGAAAAAAACGACTTTTATTAATATAAAAAAACTTCGTTCTTTAATACTTTATATAAAGCTAAAAGAATCAACGCATATACCGAGTTTCTTAATTAATATAAAGATATTATGTCTTCGCCGTCTAAAAGGCTTTTTAATAAGAAGTTTCGAAAAGGCAATATAATTAATACTATTATGAATAACTCTATATAAGTAGAATTTAAAGAAAAACTAATAAAAAGCACTTAAGGCAGCAAATCCTTAATTTTAAACGATTATAACGCTAATAAGAGGGTAAAACCACGCTTTAAAGGCCGTGTTATTTCTTCCAGGGAAGCTCTATATATAATTAAAGAACGGAATAATATTAAGACGGAATCGAAGCTTATAAAGGCTAAAAGAGAAGCGGGAATCTCTACTAATCTACTATAAATTAAAGAGGAAAAGGCAGCAAAAGTTATAGCAAGAAAGCAAAAGAAGACTGACGCCGCTGCTGCTAAGAGTTAAAAGAGGACGGAAAAAGCACTAAAAAAAGCCGCTAAATAACGTAAATTAAAGGAAAAGAAAGCGGCTAAATTAAAGAGGCTATAACACTTAATTAGTATTAAAAAGAAGCTTAGAGGTCGTCTATCGACTATTAAAGTGGAGGTAGATATTATATAGCAAGAGCCTATAATATTAATATCTTCCTAAAAGCTAATTCGTATTAAAAAACCGACGGAAAAGGTTATTTAAATAGCCGACGATAGCGACGATAGCGATAGCGACGATATTAATAGCTTTATATTATTAAATTCGTTATCTAATTCTTATTCTGACGTCGATATGAAAAGTGTTAATAATAGTAGCGTCGATTATAACGATTATTGATTAATAAGCGACGATTTATATAGGTTCTAAGCGAGAATATATTAATTTAGGTTAATAATTTACTTTTCTTATTATTAATACGTGATTAATTAACGTATAACTTTTGGAAATGATTAGGATTATACTAATTTATATATATTCGTATTTTATTTCGTAGAAATTCATAAAGGGGTTAAGTAATTATAAGATATTACTTGTTTTCTTATACTTTAGCTAATATTTGCTATTATATTTTACTAATATCGTCACTTGTTACTTAATAACGAATTATACGAATTATAAAATTCTTAATGTATTAGACGCGTTATATTTTTTTGCGTTTAATGCGTTATTTAAAAAGTTATTTATATTAGTAATAAAAAAGTTGTGGTGGATTTATTAAAAAAATGTCGGAGTTGCTGGGATGTCGGAGTTGCTGGGTCCAACCTGTTAAGGTGGGCCTCCAAAAATTAATTTTTTTGGTGGTTTTCGCCGACGAGTAGTATAAGAGGGCCGAGGCTTTTACGATATTAATAGAATTAGTCCTATTTATATTTTTAATTACGCCGGCGTTTTACTTCCCCTTACGAGTAATTCCTTTTATATATACGCTTCTCTTTTAGACTTCTTCGAAGGCCAGAAATTAATTTTTTAAATATATTTACTTTAAACTTTTACGAAGCTTTACTTATTGTAAACTCTATTTAATAAGCTAATCTCTTTATCTTATAAAAAGATAATACGAAAAGTAAAAGAACAGTTCTTTATTAAGTAATTATATTTAGCAACGCTAGACTTACGGGTAATACTCGCTTTAATAATACCGCTCGTAATATTCTTTATAAAATTATAATCTATAGATTCTTTTTATATAATTAAAAGCGAAAGTGCTTCTGATAGCGAACTGCCTTAAAATACTCGCGGCGATAATAATAAAGAATATTCTTATACTTATAATTAACTCGTTTATATTCGTAAAGAGAAAAGCAAAATTATAACTTAAATTAAAAATAACTTAAATATATTTAATTATATAATAAATAATATAATCTTTTTTATCCTTAATAATAATACTAATCTTACGGCTTTAAGCATACTTACCGAAAAACAAATCACTTAGAAGCAGCGCGAGCTCGAAGAGTATATACGCTTATTAATTAAGTTTAAAGTCAAGGATACTCGTGCGAAGACGCGGCTCGCTTATTATGAAAATAATCTTGCCAGACTTCGCCGCTTCCGAGTAATTTCTGTCGCTTATACGAATATAATAAATGAATAATACGCGGTTAAAAAAAGCCTTTAACGAACCCGTAATATAATATTAAATTTTATTATTATTATTCTAGTAAAAGACTTTAAATCACCTTTAATAAAGCGCAATCCTAATTTAAGATTTAAAGCTAACTTGCTTAGCTTACAGCACTTGCTTAACGGGAATATTATTAGGCCTAGGATTTTGCCGGCCTCGGAATACTGTGAGAATAGGCGAGACAATCAGGAATGAGGAAGCGCAGTAGGTGAGGACACGTGATCAAAGAGAGAGAATTGCTTGCTTGAAGAGCTAGAAGAGCTCTTCGGTAATTATATACAAAATAATAGCTTCTTTAGAAGCTTCTACGACTACGTAAATGATTACGTGGCTTATACGAGCTACGTAATTAAATACGAGCGTAATTTCCCGGAATACGAAGATAATTTCCGAGCCGCGTAAGCAGTGGAAACTCCTTCGGCTATTCTAGGGTAGAATCGGCACGAGTTACCGAAGTGAAATCCAACAAATACCCCCGGGAAACAACCGTATTACTTAAATTATTAAAATAAAAGAAAAAGGAATTATTTAAGACTGATTTCGTCGTTATTTAATATCGACTTATTAAAGAAGTAAAAAAGTAAAAAGAAGAAGATAAAAGTAAAGAAGAGATTTAATTAAATTAATAAAAGAGATACTCTAATTAGCTTCTTTTCACTTTTTTATTATATTTTAAATTTTAAAAGTAAAAAAACCGTCTTCCGATTATTTATTCGCTTTTAATTTTATATATTTATATATTTTTGCTTTTATAATATATTTTTAATATATTTCCTTTTTGTTACGGCTGGCCAAAGGTTAATACGGTATAAGAAATAGCTTTATATTTAGACCTAAGGCTATACTCAGAATTAAAAAGAAAAGATAAAGAGAAAAAAAGAGCTCTTTATAAAAAGGAGCTCTAGTATAAATAAATAAAAGGTCCCCTTAGCCTTTCCCAATTAAGCCTAGCGCTATAATTGCTATGCTAAGGCAATGCTACGAGCGATGCCGAGCTCGCTCGATTAAAATATAAAGTTTAAGGAATCGTAATATTACTTTTTCTTCTCGAAAAACTACGTCCTCGTAATTATAGTTATAATAATATCGTTTTTTAAGTCGTTATAATCGTCTATATTAATATTATATGCCTTTAATTATTAAGGTAATACTTTTAGAGGTCCTTTAGTCGCTGTATTATTAAAATAAAAGTTCTTAATTATATAAGGTGCGGTTATAGCATCCGAGTATGAATACTATTATAAGTCCTCGTCGGCATTTAACTATTTAATATAATAAAATAGCTTATTCTTTATAACTTTAAAGCTTAATATAACCTTAATTTCCTACTTATTTTACTTAAGTAATAGCTAAATAAGTGCCGGCGTAGTTTTAGCTTGTTTAGGCAAGGGATTATTAATATACTTTCGTAGCGAATAAATATGAAATACGGGGTATATAATTTAATTTGCCGATAGCTTTACTTTTTAATTTTCTTTTTCTTTTAAGAGTACCTTAATTAGGCTATATTATTTATCGGAGAGTTTCTTTAATAAACAGTCGATATTTTAATTCTGAGTATTAATTAATATTAAATTATTAACGTCTTAATCGACAGCGCATTGACTACGATTAGCTAAACGCTTTATTTTCTTTTATTAAGCCTTTAGCGACAATTATATAATTTTTATAACTTCTTTTATACGTAAGGCGATTTATAAAGCTTTTTCGCGGTTAAGCTTCTTTATTGCCGTAATAAGTAACTTTAAGTTTATTAAGTCTTAAGAGGTCTTTAACTTTGCGCTATTAAGTAATTGAAAAGGCGTAAGGTTATTAAAAGACTCGTAAGATAAGGTAAATTACGCGATATTTATAATAAATAAAAGGTTACTTTAATTATTTTAATAATAATAATAAAAAAAGCGGAGCCGTTGCTTAATATATTAATTTATTACTTTAGTTTAGCTGTCGACGTTAAGGTTATATACCGTCGTTAGCTTTACTTTAATGCCGAGTATACGGTAATACTTTTTCTAAAAGAAGGAGACGAATTGCAGGCCTTAGTTTAAAATAATAAACTTTAATATGCCGAAATAGCGAATTTAATAAACGAGGAAAAAGGTAGCTATTCCTTTAGTTATAGTTATATTATAATAAGGTATCGAGACCGATTTCTTAAATAAATAGTTTATAATAATTATAATAAAGTTATAATTACTTTTATTTAATAATAACTTCGTAAAATTTATTATAAGATATTAATACGGCCGAGCGGGAATAAATAAGAGGTATAAGAAACTAGGTATTTTGTCTCTTTTAGCTTTTTATTTAAAGTAGTTATAATTCGCTATATAACGGCTTACGTCCGTAAAAAAGCTATTTTAGTAATATTTACGGCTTAATAACTTTTATTTTTCCGATTCCGGTATAAGCGACTAAAGGTTACTAGTATATATAACGTAGTAACGACGTACGAAGCTCCGGCGGTTTTATAAGCACTTTTAGACGGCCTTAGAAAAGAAGCTTGCTATTTAATAGCTTATAATTTAAATCATTTTCGTAAGCTCTTTATTAAAGAAGCTTTAATAAAAGAGACTCTTTATTAGCCGTAAGCACTTAATCGATTACGTCGTATTCTGCGATATTATATGTAATTATAAAATTAAAGTCTAGCTCTTTCGCGGCAAGTACTTCCGGGTCGATTAGCACGTGATTTTGTTCTAGAGCTTGCTCTACTTCTTAATTTAACTCCTGGTTTACTTCTTAATTTACCTCTTAATTTACCTCTTAATTTACTTCCTGATCTGCCTCCCGTTTAAGACGCCACGCCTAGTATATTTCTCGATTAAGTAATCGCGACGACTTAAAGAAGTCGAAGGCTATTAGCTGGAGGTCAGCGGCGATTAAAGGGTCGATTTTGTCGTCCGTAATAAGTTATTAATTACGAATAGCTCGCTTATAAGCTTCTATTACCGTAAGGTCTTAATCTCTTTAGGAGAGGGTATTAATAAGAGTATTAGTAATTTTAATATAATATATAATTATAAAATAAAATTCCGCAAAGAACTCGACTTAACGTACTTATTTAACCGTAAGATCTTTAATAATTATAAAGTACTTTAAGGCTCGGTAATCCGTATATACGTAAACGTTTTTTTAAATATTTAATAATTCCGGGCGGTATTACTTAAACGACCGGAAGATTATTAACATTTCTTTATCGTAAATTAAGTAATTAAGCTCGAGATTTACTATAATTTTAAAAAAGTAACTTATAAAATAGAAAATACTGTCCTCTTAAAATTAAAATAATACGCTAATAATAATTCCGTTAAAAGAGTCGGTTTCTAGTCGTGTTTACTTTATTAAGTCGTAATAATAAAAGACCGATATAAATTAAAAGGTTTTTTAAAGAGTTTCTTACGCGTTTTTACAAGCGTTATCGAAGTCAAAAGGCACGTCCTTCTTGGTAAGCATTATAAGGGGTCGAGAGATACAATTATAATCTTTAATAAACCGGTAGTAAAAGTTATAAAAATTAAAATAACTTTATACGTTACGTATATTATCGGCGTATTATTAATTCTTAATTACGTTAACTTTTTTTAAATTTATTTTTATATTATTAACGTCGATAATAAAACCTAGGAATTTCGTCTTTTATACGTTAAACTCGGACTTCTTAATATTAACTTAAAATTTATATATTTATAATATTATTATAATTTTTTTAACGTAAATCTCGCGCTTTTCGGGAGTTAATAAGTATATAAGAATATCGTTTATATAAGCCGCGTAAAAGTCGTTTAAGTGCTTTATTAAAATATTATTAATAAATCGCTAAAAAGTCGCCGGGCTATTCGTGAAGCTAAAGGAAAAGACCTTATACTTATACGTGTTATACCGAGTGCAGAAGGTCGTATAATTTTCGCTCTTAGGAAATATATAAATACAATAGAAAGCTTATTAAATATTAAGTTTTATAAAAACCTTTACTTTATAAATATATATTATTATTTTATTAATTAAAAAGATTAAGTACAAGTCTTTCTTAAATAAGGCATTTAGCTTCCGGAAATCGACGTAAAGCCGGAGACTGCCGTCAGCCTTTTTAATAAAGAGAATAAGAGCCGTATATAATATGTTAAAGGGCTTAATAAAACCTTTATATAAGTTATTAATAATATACCGCTTAATTTTCGATAATTATTCTTTTATTATACGCCGGAGAAGTTTAAAAAATAAGTCGTTCTCTTTAATAAGCTCGATTTAATAGTTTACGCTTTGGCGATACGCTAGTAACTCGTCGGAAGCTCGCTAAAAAAAAAGAGGAGCATACTCTTAATACTTAACAGGAAGCTTTTTACTTATTAACTTATTATTTTACGCGTACTTAGCCTTTAAGGCTTTCTTTAAAGTTAAGTCTTTATTTATCGATGCGAATTCAACGCTTAATTAATTTAAAGCCTCTCGCCGGCGGCGAGTCAGCTCTTAATTGATTTTATATATTAATATTATAAAGGTTTTTATCTTATTCTTTTTTGCTTTTTTAAGTCGGAGGTACGTCGTAAATATTATTATTATTAATATAAGAAAGATCTCTGTAATAAATGTCTTTAATTAATAATTTACTAGGGGAGCTCGACGGGAGTTCCTCCCCTTAAGTAATAATCCTAAGTCATAAAATATTAAGGGGTTTAATTAATTTTTTATAACTTAAAAGCGTTTTTTAACTTCTTTAATAAAGCTCGAAGGTCGAGTCGGCGAGGCGTTAATAATAAGTCGCACGGAAATACTGGTTTTTAAAGAAACGTCGAGTGCCGCGAGCTTAACTTACTTTTAGCGGTAATTATTTATATTTATAAAGGTGTTCTTTTATTTTACATCGAGTTTATAAGACTTAACGATTAGCTTATTAAAATAGTTAATATTAACGAAGACTCGCTAATTAAAGTACGGCTATATAAGTATATTTAATAGTTATTTTAGCCGGTTACGGTTTTTTATATATAATTACTTTAAGTCGTAATACTCGAAGAACTTCCGACTAATTAAAACGTCGGTGTTTTTTAAGTTAATTATTAAGAAAAGGAAATTAATTCGCCGGCGATTAATAATTAAGGTAAGTAAAACTGCCGTATCGATTAGCTTACTTTTCCTGTTATTATAGCTAATTAAGACGATTAATTAAAGAAGTATTATAAAAGAAATATTAAATTACTTAACGAATCGGTATATAAAAGAAGTTTTAATTATATTAAAAATATTCGCTTTATTATTAATATATATGAGTGTTTTAATAAAGAATTTATTCTTTTTTAATTTAATATTAATTAAGAATTATTATTTTTTAATAAAAACACGGAAATTAAATACTAAGTCCTTTTATAAATTATAACCTACGCCGAAGTATAAGTCTTTATTACGGTTTAAGAGTTTTTTAATAACTCGTTAGTCTTTAAGTCTTTATCGATAATTAATTAAGAAATCGACTTATCGAGAGCTTAATTTCTTCGGCGCTTAAGGCAGTCGCTAGCCTAGTAGCTAGTCTTATTATAATAAAAGCAAGTATTAAAAGAGACGTCTTTAAAAATAGAAGGCGGTATAAAAGACTTAAGGCGGCGGGGGAACGGAGCCGGGGATAGCGAACGCGGGCAAACCTTTAGCGACAGTGTCGCGCCCTAGCGCAGTCTACTGGTTATATATATGCTCTCATAAGCACTCACGTATATATATACTCGGGTCATAATCCTTTCTTATAAAGGATAACGCTTACTTTAATACATTTTTAAACCCTTACTCTTTACGTTAATTATAAAACTCTTAAACTATTAAAAGCCTATTTTACTTTTATATAATAATTAAAAGCTATATTTATCTTTATAAGTTATTTTTAATATATATAAATTTCGAGCTTTAATTAAGCTTATTTAATTTTAATTTTACGATTTTCGTTTCCTTTCCTTACGCTTAAACCCTAATACTTTTCTTAGCGTAATTATTAAGATATTATTATATAACAATCTTAATAGTCTTAACGTAAATATTATATACTTAAAGCTTAAAGATTTCCCGTTATAAATAAATAATTTAATTCTTAGCGCTTAAATGCTTAAACTTTAGCCTTTTATTAATTTAAATGCTTTAAATATAAAAACACTAATTAAAATCATTAATAAAAATCCATAGACTGTAGAGTAAATCGCTTAATAAAAGAATAATCTCGCTAAATTAAATTATATAATAAAGATAAACGAATATAATAAATAACTCCAGAAATAGGCGCTTAATTATTATATAATAATTACGTCTTCTTTAAATTAAATAATTATAAGTTTTAACGCTTTTATTACCCTTCTTCTTATTTAATCGCAGGAGTTTATTAAAATAACCGCAAAATCTTATTAAAAGGAAGCCGAGGCTAAAGCTAAAACGTATATTATAAAGTACGTAATATAATAATCATAAACCACGGTATATCTTAAGCTTTACAAATAAATTAAGAAAACTATAAGCCGTTAATTCTTTAATATAACTGTTATATAATTTGTCGCTAAGAAAAGAGTTAATATTTAAGTATTAATTCGTACGCTTAAAACAGTTTTATATTAAATAAATATAACGATTTAAATGACAATTTATTAAGATTACTTATAATCTTTAAATATAAAAAACGTCTAAAACTCAAAAGTTTAAATTATATAATATTAAAAGCTAATTTATAAAAGGAATTTATATTATATATTAAAAGTGCTCGGCACCCTTAATATTAACCTTTTCTTAATTATAATTAATAACTTTAATAGCTTATAAGTTTAAAAGTACTTTCTTAAGATTAAAGAAGTCGACGAACTCGAGATACTTTTTAAATACTCCTTAAAATAACTCGCACGGCTATTTTATTTTAATTAAATCGATCGCTAATATTAATAGCTTATCGGTGACAAATTAAGGCATAGTTATTTCTTTATTCTTAATTTACGCTTTAATAATAATAAGATACTCGACTTAAAAGCTTTTAATTTATATAATTAAAAATTAAATTAATTTAAAATAAAAGAAAAACTTATAAAAAAGGCATATTTATATTTAAAGAAAAAAACTCATTATTAATCTCTTTTAAATTATATTTATCTTTAAATAATAATTTATAAAAAAGTATTTATTAAATATTAAAATAAAACAATTCGTTTAAACTTAAAAATAAATAATTAATATTATAATAAGATTCGATAGCGGTTTATTACGTTATAATAAAAAGCTCTCCGCGAATAAATAAACTTAAATAAGCCTTTCCTTTAATTAATAAAAGATTTCTTAATAAAATTAAATAAATAAAAATTAAATAAATTAAATAAAAAGAAGTCTACTTTTCCTAAAAACTTATTAAATAAAAGAGAAATAAGCGAGACTTACGCGCACTTAATACTCTTACTTAATTTAGCTAAGTATTTAATTATAAGTATATACTCCTTTTAAAATTTACCTTATCTTTTATTAAACTTTACTTTATTAAATAATTATAAAACAATTAATTTAATTAATAATTATTTAATATTATTAAAAGAATCTTTTATAAAATCCACTCTTAAGGATTTAATTAAGTATAAGAGCTCTTAATTGCTTATTATTAGGCGCGGAACTCGAGTTATAAAAAGAGTGCTTAAGAGTTTAAATAGAAAATCATTTAATCTCACGCTTTATAATATTATAATTATAAAAAACCTTTATATTAATATTATCTTTAAAACTTGTCTTTATAAGACTAATCTTTAATTTTATAATATAAACTATACTTTAAAATAAAACGAGAAAGGCTTATTAATTAATAAATACTATATAATATAATAGCTAAAGCGTAAATAAAACCTTGTTTTCTTTAAATATAAGCCACGTTTAATTTACTTTTTAAGCACTCGTAATATACTCTTAAGCGTTATAAAAACTATAATATTTTTAACGCTTTTTAAAAAAGTAAATAAGTTATATAAACTATTTAGAAATTATAAGCACCTTAAAATAAACTCAGAGCGTGTTTAATATTTATAAGTAAGTCATTTAAGCTTAAATACTTTAAGAAAATTAATAAATATAATAAAAAATATTAAAATTATTAAAATAATAAAAAAAATTAAATATAAATAATATGCTTTAATTTATATTATTTAAATAATCTCTAAACGTTTACCGAAAAGGAAATCCCTTAGACTATTTTAAAAAGTCACTTAAGATTTATTTAATTATTTAAAATACTAAAGTAATTACTCTTAATTCCTCGTGCTTAAATGCGAGTATAGCAGCTTACTCGTTGTCGCGCCCTAGCGCAGTCTACTAGTCATATATATGCTCTCGTAAGCACTTACGTATATATATATACTCGGGTTACAGTCCTCTCTTATAAAAGATAACGCTTACTTTAATATATCTTTTTAAACCCTTACTTTTTACGTTAATCGTAAAGCTCTTAAACTATTAAAAGCTTACTCCACTTTTATACGATAGTTAAGAGTTATATTTATTTTTATAAATTACTTTTAGTATATATAAATTTCGAGCTTTAATTAAACTTATTTAACTTTAACTTTATAATCTTCGTTTCTTTTTCTTACGCTCAAATCCTAATATATTTCTTAACGCAATTATTAAGATATTATCGCACGATAGTTTTAACGGTCTTAACGTAAATATTATATACTTAAAGCTTAAAGACTTTTTATTATAAATAAATCATTTAACTCTTAACGCTTAAATACTCGGACTTTAGCTTTTCGTTAACTTAAATACTCTTAATATAAAAATATTAATTAAAATTATTAATAAAAATCTATAGACCGTCGAGTAAATTGCTTAATAAAAAAATAATCTCGCTAAATTAAATTATATAATAAAAACGAATAAATATAATAAATAATTCTAGAAATAAGCGCTCGATCGTTACGTAATAGTTACGTCTTCCTCGGACTAAATAATTATAAGCTTTAACGCTTTTATTACCCTTCTTCTCATTCGACCGCACGAGCTTATTAAAATAACTGTAAAATCTTATTAAAAAAAAGCTAAAGCCGAAGTTAAAGCGTATATTATAAAATACGTAATATAATAATTATAAACTATAATATATTTTAAGCTTTACGAATAAATTAAGAAAATTATAAGCCGCTAATTCTTTAATATAATAATTATATAGCTCGTCGTTAAGAAAAGAGCTAATATTTAAGCATTAATTCGCACGCTTAAGACAGTTTTATATTAAACGAATATAATAATTATCGTATAGAAGTGGAGCAGGCTTTTAATAATTCAAGAACTCTACGATTAACGTAAAAAGTAAAGGTTTAAAAAGATATATTAAAGTAAGCGTTACCTTTTATAAGAAAGGACTATAACCCGAGTATATATATACGTAAGTGCTTATAAGAGCATATATATGATTAGTAGACTGCGTTAAGGCGCGATACACCCTTATAATAAAGCTCCGTTATATAAATAAGCCTTATTATTTAAAAGCGCATAAGTAATCGAGAGATATAATATAAACTCCTTAAATATATATATTAATTTTTAATAAAAGTATAGCGCCGAGTAGCAAATTAATGCTTTTGGAATATTATAATAAATAAAAATATTAATATATACTTTAAAAATATAATATATAAGGACTTTATATATTAATATAAGCAGTCTATTAAGTAATTAATATTAATAATAAATGAGAATATAAACACGCGTTTAAATTATATATAATTAAATAAATGAGATTTAAAGATATAGCTACGCTATAATGATTTAGTAAATAAGATTTTAATTATTGTATCTAACGCGTGTAAATCGCAGGTTTTAAAAGTAGGGCTAAAGTAAAGTTCGGTTTATAATTAAGATCTCGTGCCGTCCCGTCTAATTATTGAGTTATTAAGTTGTAATTAGTAAATTTAGTCCTTTTAAAGTGATTACTGTATATAATAAGAAGTCGTAACGGTATATGCCAACCTTTTATTGACTTATATAATACGTTACCTCCCGGGTTAATGGGTTTATTATTAGTTTAAGCGTCCCATTTTATAATAACGCGATTATAATTACCTTTAAAAATGTATATATATTGACTTTTATATTATTATAATTAACCTTTACTTAATATTAACGCACTTTATACTCATATACTTACTTATTTACTTATTTTTTTTTTTATCTTTTAATCTTTTACTTCTTTTAATAAATTCTCTTTAATTACTAATTATGCCTTTTAAAGCTTTTAAAGTAGCGACTGCGCGTATTAATAATTAAATCGTAATTCGTTAAGTAAGTTCTTCTTTAATTTAATTTCTTGATTTTATTTTTAAATAACCTTAGCACCGTTAAATTAATTATTAATAATTATATTATAAGATTTTAAAAATGAGTTTAATAATTAAGAAGTATTAATAATAAGCTTATTAATAAGCTTTTTAATAATCTTCTTCTTATTCATTTAATTATTAAAATAAATCTTAAAGATAATTAATAATATTTTTTTTCGCGTGAAAATAAAAATGCGCTTATTAATAACTTTAATAATAAGTTAATTCTCCCTCGATCTTCTCGTATTAAGTTAAACTTATTATTTAAAAAGACTTTTACGCGTTCTTTTAATGTTTTATTATTATTAATTATATTAAGTAAAAGCGTTATTATATTAAATAAAGATGGCTTTTAATATACTCCTTTTACTTCGCGCGTCTCGCGTTTTAATTCGACTCCTTCTCTTGCCTTTTCTTTTGCTTTTAAGACTCGTATTTATTCTTTATTAACTTTAAAGAAGCGCAAATCGTCTTAAACTCTATTTAAGCCTTATTCTCTTATTAAGCGCGCTCGAGGTATATATATATTATTTTAAAGCTTGCTTTTTATTAATAATTTATTTTATTTATATTAATTAAAATTTAAAAAAAAAGTTTACGGATCCTTATTTACTATGTATTCGCGCTATTATTCGTAGCCGTAATAATTGTAAATATTGCTTTATTAATATTTTCGCTATTAGAAGTCGATATTATAACTATACTTCCGGTTATAAGTGCGATTCCGCTACGGGAAATGTGCTTAAGTATAACAGAAAATTAATTATAATTATAGACTTTAATAATAAAAAGGTATAATAATTATATTATAATTAATCGAGTATTTTACTGACCGATTTATAAAATATTAAAAAGTATAGAATTACTTTAAAAGCTTTAATAAAAGACTTAGCGAATAATAATAAGTCTAATAAGGATATAAAATTAAATCTTTTAATACGCTCTTAAAAGCTAAGTTTAAAACGTAATAAAAAGGATAATTTTAATAATAATACTAATATTAATGCGAAATCTTTAATAGAGTTTGGCAATTTTATATAAGGTTTGAAGAAGTTCGCAAAGGTCTTAAAGATAATAGCTACTTATTAATTTAAGTTTAAGTAGATTTTTACGCTTTTAATGGATTATTTATAAGCTTAGACTGGATTTAAACGGACTTTACTTAAGCTTAGGCCGGATTTAAATAGTTTTTACTTAAGCTTAAGTTAAATTTAAGTAAATTTTGTTTAAGCTCGGACTGGATTTCGCGTTTACGTTTAGCGTTTTTAAAGCGTAAATACTTAAAATATTAAATTAAAAAAAGTTTTTATAAATAAAAAATTATATAAAGATATTCTTAATATACTTTTAATAAATATATTTAAAGCTTTTTAATTTAAAATTAATAATTATTAAAGTTTAAAAGTATTTTAAAAAGCTTGAATTTCTAACGAAATAAATTCTTTATAAGCTTATTAATAGGTATATTAACGGTTAAAAAATATATTACTTTAAATAATTTATAAATATACTTTTATTTAAGTTATATATTTTAAATATTTATATAATAAAGCTTAATAATAATCTTCTTAATATTATTTATAATTAATTTAATTATTTATTAATTATTATAAAAGATTTCTTAAGTCTTATTGATATTAAAAGTTAAGTTTTAAAAGAATCGTTAAAGAATTATAATTTCTTTTTTAATATATTTTAATATTAATAATTCCGCTTTAATAATTAATATAGTAATCGTAAATTGCTTTAATGCTTTTTAAATTACTAGCTTATTAAATAATAAGATTATATAACTTTAAAATGACTTTCGAGTTTTAATATTATTTATAAAAGATATATTTAAAGTAATATAAAGCGCTCTCTTTTAATTACTTTTATATATAATACTTAAAAAGCGCGTATTAAATAAATAATAAATAAGCTAATATATAATTATAAAATACTTTAAATTAAGATTTGTCGCGAACTATAAGAGCTAGGCGATTATAAAGGCTACGTTTAGTTTTATAATAATTACTATATATAATACCGACTTAATTCTCTTTTAATAAGCTTTAATATGTTTTTTTAAAGTTTGTCTTTTATACTTAACAAAATTAATTTAAGAAAGCGGTATCGTAGGATACCTTTTATTAACTTACTCAAACTTTTAAATGATTTTCTTAATATATTAACTATAAATTAAAGAAATAATCTTACGCTTTTTGTCGTATATTATTTTAATTCTTAAGAATTATTTAATATTTCTAAAATTATATATATTATACGCTTAATTTAATCGCTTAATAAAATCTTGTCTAAGCTTTAAGTCGTCTTAATAATAGAACACTTAAATATTATTTACGTAAAAGAGAATAAGGATTTTATAAATAAAGTTTATAAACATATACGATTCCTTTAAGTATAAAATTAACCTTAAATCTATTAACGTTTTATTAATATATTTATACTATAAATACAGAGAGTCACGCATTCCGTAAAGAGCGCGATTAACTTATAATATATATCTAGGCTTATCAAAACTTAAAAGGAATTTATAATATACAGTTTCGCTGTTTATATCCCGAAAAGCGTTAATAAACGTATTAATTACGTCGAAGCACTTGACTTCTAAGTTAAAATAGGCTGCGAGCGCTATAATAATTTAAAAGGATTTAATTAAGAACGTATTAACGTATATAAAGACAATTATTAATTTATTTTAAAGATTACTTTATATAATAATTCGGGATTTATATTTTAAAATATATTTCTTTAGATTAGGCTTATATTTAAAAACTTATATAAGCGGGATAAGTATTAATATAATACTTAAATTAAATAATTCTAAGGTTTAATAATTTTATTTATTTATTATCTTTATCTTTAAGCTTATATTTTCTTTAAATTACTTTTTTATTAAATAATTTTTAAGATTATTTTATTATTTTAATTTAAGTAAAAGATTTTAAACTTTAATTTTTAAAAGTAGGATTTTCTCTTTTAGTAATTAGCGGCTCGTTTATATTATTATTATAATTATATAATATATAGTTTTTATTAAATCTTAAAGATTATTTTATTTTTTTAATAATATATATTAATTAAGTATAAGCCTTTAAAGCATTTAATTGACTTTAGACTAAAGATTATTATATTAATCGAGGATTTAATTACTTTTAAAATTAAGCTTACCCCCGAGCTTAGAGTTGCTTTTATTGAGGCGTGTTTATTTAAGGATAGTTATAAGTATTATAAATACTTTATTACTTTAATTTTTTTATAATTTTTCTTTTTTCTTTTACTTTTAATTAGTTTCTTTACTTTTGCTAAGCTTTTAGTAAATATATTTAATTCTAATTGAGTTTCTTTTATTATAATTTAAGAGCGTATTACTTTTGTTTATTTTACTTTTGTCGTCCGAATACTTTATACTTTAATTTAAAGATATAATATTAAAATTATTATTAAAGATTTTTCTTATAATTAAAGTCTCGACGGTATTTGAATCTCAATACGTAATAATCGAGGCGGATCCCGCGCTTAATCTTATAATACGTTTAAATCTCGATTAATAAGTTATATACTCTTACGCGAGTCGAATACTTTTAAGTCCTGCTTTATACTTAGAATAAATTCTTAATTTAACGTATTCTCTTTTAATTCCTTACTTTATTTAAGAAGGCCTTTTAAAATAAGAATATATTTTAAAATTAAAAGTTTATTTATTATACTTAGGCTATTAATATACTCTTTTACCCTCGAGTTCTGACTCTTAAAGCTTTTAATTAATCTTTAAATTTATTTAATATATAATTAAAATAAGTCTTTACTTAAGAGATTTATATTATTTTCCTTAATAATTATATCTTTAGTAATGTTTTTAATAATTCTAGCTTAATTTATAATAGACTCATTTTCTTTAATAAGATCGTAAATAAATCGAGCTTTTTAAATTATAATCTTTACTTTTTTACTTAAAGTAATATAAAAGTTATTTTTATTAAAGCGTATATTACGCGTAATAATTATTTTATTAAAACGTAGTACTTAAATCTTATAAATATTAAAAGCGTAAAAACTTATAAAAAATCTAATATATACACGTATAATTATTTTAAACGCTTTTTTATTTTATCTTTTAGCTTTTTTTATTATTAATAAGTACGCTTTATAATTATATATATAAATCTTATTTTAATTTAGTCTAAAATCTATAATAAGTCTTGTAATAAGCGCTAAGTTATATTACCGAAAATAATTCCGAAATTATCTATTATTAACTTTAATAAGTAATAGCTAATTATTTACTCGCCTTAGGCTTTTATTATATAAATAAATTCTTACAAGTGCATATTTAATACTTAAATTTACGGGAAGATTAGCTAATAATCTTATTTTAATGTCTTTATTAATTACTTTTTAACTAATTTATTTAGCTCTGTTATTTAGCTTATAAGTTGCCGTTAGTAAGAGCTCGAGGTTAATTCCGAGTTCATTAGTTTATTTCTTATATTTTATAAATCCTTAAATTATAATAACTACTTTCTTTTAATTATATTTGAATTTATATATTAAAAGTCCAAACTGCTTTCGAACCTAAGCTTTAAAGCTCTTAATATATTGAAATACTTTATTATACTCCTTTATTTATAGTATATAATTAACGAATAAGCCGCTATACTCGCATTTAAGCATAAGGAATTAAAAGTAATTGCTTTAATATTTCGAATAATTAAATAAATCCTAAGTGACTCTTTAATATAATCTAAGGGATTTCCTTTTTAATAAATGTTTAAAGATTACTTAAGTAATATAAGTTAAAGTATATTACTTGCACTTAATCTTTTTTATTATTTTAATAATTTTGACATTTTTTATTATACTTATTAATTTTTTTAAAATATTTAAGCTTAAATAGCCTACTCGTAAATACTAAATACGCTTTAAGCTTATTTTAAGATATTTATAATTTCTAAATAATTTATACGACTTATTTACTTTTTTAAAAAGCGTTAAAAACATTATAATTTTTATAGCGCTTAAGAGTATATTATAAGTACTTAAAGAATAAATTAAACGTGGTTTATATTTAAAGAAAACGAGGTTTTATTTACGCTTTAATTATCGTATTATATAGTATTTATTAATTAATAAGCCTTTCTCGTTTTATTTTAAAATATAATTTATATTATAAAATTAAAGACCGGTCTTATAAAAACGAGCTTTAAAGATAATATTAATATAGAAGTTTTTTATAACTACGACGTTATAAAGCGTGAAATTAAATAATTTTCTATTTAAACCCTTAAGCACTTCTTTTATAACTTAAGTTCCGCGCTTAATAATAAGCAATTAAGAGCTCTTATATTTAATTAAATCTTTAGGAGTAGATTTTATAAAAAATCTTTTTAATAATATTAAACAATTATTAATTAAATTAATCGCTTTATAATTATTTAATAAAGTAAAGTCTAATAAAAGATAAGGTGAATTTTAAAAAGAATATATATTTATAGTTAAATACTCGGCTAAATTAAGTAAGAGTACCGGGTACGCGTAAGTCCTGCTTATTCCTCTTTTATTTAATAAATTTTTAAGAAAAGTAAACTTTTCTTTATTTAATTTATTAAATCTTTATTTATTTAGTTTTATTAAAAGATCTTTTATTAATTAAAGAAAAGGCTTGTTTAAGTTCATTTGCCCGCGAAGAGCTTTTTATTATAACGTAATAAATTATTACTAAATCTTATTATAATATTAATTATTTATTTTTAAGTTTAAACGAGTTATTTTATTTTAATATTTAGTAAATACTTTTCTATAAATTATTATTTAAAAACGAATATAGTTTAAGGGAGACTAATAATAAGTTTTGTCTTTTAAATATAAATATGTCTTTTTTATAAGTTTTCCTTTTATCTTAAATTAGTTTAATTTTTAGTTATATAAATTAAAAGCTTCTAAGTCGGGTATCTTATTATTATTAAAGTATAAATTAAGAATAAAAAAATAATTATGTCTTAATTTTTTACTAATAAATTATTAATATTAGCAATTAATTTAATTAAAATAAAATAGCCGTGCGAGTTATTTTAAAAAGTATTTAAGAAGTATTTTAAGCTCGTTAGCTTTTTTAATTTTAAGAAAATATTTTTAAGCTTATAAGTTATTAAAATTATTAATTATAATTAAGAAAAGGTTAATATTAAAAGTATTAAGCACTTTTAATATATAATATAAGTTCCTTTTATAAATTAACTTTTAATATTATATAATCCAGACTTTTAGATTTTAAACGTTTTTTATATTTAAAGATTATAAATAATTTTGGCGGGTTATTATCTAAATTATTATATCTGTTTAATATAAAACTGTTTTAAGCGTGCGAATTAATATTTAAATATTAGCTCTTTTTTTAACGACGAATTATATAGCCGTTATATTAAAAAATTGGCGGCTTATAGTTTTCTTAATTTATTTATAAAACTTAAAGTATATTATAGTTTATAATTATTATATTACGCATTTTATAATATGCGCTTTAGCTTTGGCCTCGGCTTCCTTTTAATAAGATTTTACGGTTATCTTAATAAGCTTATATAGTCGAGTGAGAAGAAAGGCAATAAAAGCGTTAAAGCTTATAATTATTTAGTTTAAAGAAAACGTAATTATTACGTAATAATTAAGCGCTTATTTCTAAAGTTATTTATTATATTCGTTTGTTTTTATTATATAATTTAATTTAACGAGATTATTCTTTTATTAAGCGATTTACTTAGCGGTCCGTGGATTTTTATTAATAATTTTAATTAGTATTTTTATATTAAGAGTATTTAAATTAACGAAAAGCTAAAGTCCGAGTATTTAAGCGCTAAAAATTAAATAATTTATTTATAACAAGAAATCTTTAAGCTTTAAGTATATAATATTTACGTTAAGATTACTAAGATTATTATATAATAATATCTTAATAATTACGTTAAAAAGTATATTAAAGTTTAAGCGTAAGAAAAGGAAACGAAAATCGTAAAGTTAAAGTTAAATAAACTTAATTAAAGCTTAAAATCTATATATATTAAAAGTAATTTATAAAAACAAATATAACTCTTAATTATTATATAAAAATAGAATAAGCTTTTAATAGTTTAAGAACTTTATAATTAACGTAAAAAGTAAAGGTTTAAAAAGATATATTAAAGTAAGCGTTACCTTTTATAAAAGAGGACTATAACCCGAGTATATATATACGTGAGTACTTATAAAAGCATATATATGACCAGTAGACTGCGCTAGGGCGCGACAATAATTTAAACGATAACTTGCTAAGATTACTTATAATTCTTAAATACGAAAAACGTCCGAAATCTAAAGGTTTAAATTATATAATATTAAAAGCTAATTTATAAAAGGAATTTATATTATATACCAGAAGTGCTCGGTACTCTTAATATTAACCTTTTCTTAATCGTAGCTAATAACTTTAATAACTTATAAGTTTAAAAATACTTTCTTAAGATTAAAGAAGTTAACGAGCTTAAAATACTTTTTAAATACTCCTTAAAATAGCTCGCACGGCTATTTTATTTTAATTAAGCTAATCGCCAATATTAATAGCTTATTAATAAAAAATTAAAATATAATTATTTTTTTATTCTTAATTTACGCTTTAATAATAATAAGATACCTAACTCGGAAGCTTTTAATTTATATAATTAAAAATTAAATTAATTTAAAATAAAAAGAAAACTTATAAAGAAGGCATATTTATACTTAAAGAATAAAACTTATTACTAGTCTCCTTTAAACTATACTCGGCTTTAGATAGCAGTTTATAAAAAAGTATTTATTAAATATTAAAATAAAACAGCTCGTCCAAATTGAGAGCTTTAAAGCTTAGGTTCGAAAGCAGTTTGGACTCTTAATATATAAATTCAAGCATAATTAAGAAAAAGCAATTATTATAATTTAAAGATTTACAAAATATAAAAGATAGGCTAATAAGCTTAGAATTAACCTCGAGCTCTTACTAACGGCAACTTATGAGTTAAATAGCGGAGCCGAACAAGCTAATTAAGAAGCAATTAATAGAAGCATTAAAATGAAATTATTAATTAATCTTCCCGTAAATCTAAGTATTAAATATGTACTTATAAGAATTTATTTATATAATAAAAGCTTAAGGCGAGTAAATAACTGGCTATTACTTATTAAAGTTAATAATAAGTAATTTCGGAATTATTTTCAGTAATATAATCTAACGCTTATTATAAGACTTATTATAAATTTTAAATTAAATTAGAATAAGATTTATATATATAATTATAAAGCGTATTTATTAATAATAAAGAGAGTTAAAAGATAAAATAAGAAAGCGTTTAAAATAATTACGCGTATATATATTGGATTTTTTATAAGTTTTTACGCTTTTAATATTTATAAGATTTAAGTGCTACGTCTTAATAAAATAATTATTACGCGTAATATACGCTTTAATAAAAATAGCTTTTATATTACTTTAAGTAAAAAAGTAAAAATCACGATTTAAGAAGCCCGGTTTATTTGCGATTTTATTAAGGAAGATAAGTCTGTCGTAAATTAAGCTAAAATTATTAAAAATATTATTAAAAATATAATTATCGAGGAAAATAATACGAATCTCTTAAGCGAAGACTTGCTTTAATTATATATTAAACGAATTCAAAGATTAATTAAAAGCTTTAAGAGTCAGAACTTAAAAGTGAAAGAGTATATTAATAGCCTGAGTATAATAAATGAATTTTTAACTCCGGAATATATTCTTATTTTAAAAGGCTGTTACGGCTTATAAGAGGTTGATACGGCGAGTTGACTCTAGCTTTATATTTAAGCCTTATATTACGCTTAAAATCGAAAAGAAAAGATAAAAAGAAAAAAAGAACTTTTTATAAGAGGGAGCTTTAGTATAAATATATAAAAGATCTTTCTAGCCTTTCCCGATTAGGCCTAGCGTTATAGTTGCCATGCTAAGGCAATGCTACGAGCGATGCTAAGCTCGCTCGATTAAAATACGAAGCTTATAGAATTATAATATTACTCTTTCTTCCCGAAAAACTGCGTCCGCGCAATTATAGTTATAATTATATTATTTTCTAATTCGTTATAATCGTTAATATTAATATTATATATCTTTAATTATTAAAGTAATACTTTTAAAAATCCTTTAGTTACTTTATTATTAAAATAAAAGTTCTTAATTATATAAAATGCGGTTATAATATCCGAGCATAAATACTATTATAAGTCTTCGTCGGCGCTTAGCTACTTAATACGGTAGAATAGCTTATTCTTTATAACCTTAAAGCCAAGAATACTTTTAATTTCTTACTTATCTTATTTAAATAATAGTTAAATAAGTGCCGGCGTAGCTCTGGCTTGTTTAAGCAAGAGGTCGTTAACGTACTTATAAAGCGAGTAAGAATGGAAGACGGGATGCATTTACTAGTCCTTTAAGAATTTAATTCTTTAACTTTTTCCTTCTTTTACAAATACCTTAATTAAATCATATTACTTATTAAAGAGCTTCCTTAAAGGTCGGTCGATATTCTAGTTCCGAGTGTCGACTAGTATTAAGTCGCTAACGTCTTAATTAACGGCGCGTTGCCTCTGATTTATTAATTACTTTATTTTTTCCTGCTAATCCTTTAAGAACGATTATATGATTTCCGTAACTTCTTTCATTTGTAATATTACTTATAAAGCCTTCTTGCGATTAAGTTTTTTTATTATCGTAGTTAGAGGTTTTAAATTAAGTAAATCTTAAGAAGTCCGTAGTTTAACGCCGTTAAATAGCCGGAAAGAAGACAAGTTACTTAAGGATTTGTGCGGCAGTATTAATTAAATAATATCTATAATCGGTAAGAGGTTACTTTAATTATCTTAATAATAATAATAAAAGAGATAAAGCCGTTATTTAATATATTAATTCGTTACTTTCGTTTAATCGTTAACGTTTAAGTTATACGTCGTCGTAAGCTTTATTTTAATTCCGAGAATATAATAATACTCTTTTTAAAAGAAGGAGATAAATTAAGGCCCTTAATTTAAGATAATAAAATTCGACATGTCGAAATAATAAATTTAATAAATAAAAAAGAGAATAACTATGCTTTTAGTAGTAATTATGTCGTTATAAAGTATTAAGACCGGTTTCTTAAACAGGCGGTTAATAATAATTATAGCGAAGTTATAACCGTGCTTATTTAATAATAACTTCGTAAAGTCTATCGTAAGATATTAATATAACTAAGTAAAGATTAATAAAGAATATAAGAAACTAAGAGTCTTATCTTTTTTAGCCTTCTGCCGAGAGTAATTGCAATTCGCTACGTATCGAGCTATGTCCGTAATAAGGCCATTTTAATAGTATTTACGGCTTAATAATGCCTTTATCTTTCCGATTCTTGCATGTGCTATTAATAATTAAGAATGCACGTATCGAATCAGTATTGTGCGAAGCTCCGGCGGTTCTAAGGATACTTTTAAGCGTTTTTAAAAAAGTAACTTATTATTTACTAATTCGTAATTTAATAATTATTCTTTAGTTTTTTATCGAAAAAGCTTTAGCGAAGGCGAGGACTTATTAGCTAGGAGCACTTAATTAATAATATTATATTCTGTAATATTATAAGCTATTATAAAGTTAAGGTTAAACTCTTTTATAATAGAAGTCTTTAAGTTTACTAATACTCTTGCGTCTGGCTTAAGCTTTAATTTGTCCCTTAAGATTAAAGCTTTAATAGATATTAAGAATATCGTCTTTACGACTTCGATATAAGCGTTTATAAAATCGCCGGCGGGAAGTTAGAAATCTTTAGCGACTTTTTAATTGATTTTATTTATTAAAATTAATTATTAATTATAAATAGCTCGCTTTTGTGCCTCCGTAACCGTAAGGTCTTAATTCCGTTAAGATAAGGTATTAGCTAGCGTATTAATAATCTCGGTATAATATATAATTGTAAAATGGAAATCCGCGAAGAACTCGGCCTATTAAGTTTGCTTAGCCGTAAGGTCTTTAATAATTATAAAGTATTTTAAAGCTCGGTAGTTCGTATAAACGAGGACGTTCTTTTGAGCGCCTAATAGCTCCAGCCGATATTATTTAAATAATTAGAAAATCGCTAGCATTTCTTTATTATAAATTAAGTAATTAAGCTTAAGATTTATTATAGTTTTAAAAAAGTATTTTATAAAGTAAAAGGTGTCGTCTTCTTAAAGTTAAAATAAGATTTTAATAACGACTTTGTTAAATAAATTAGTCTTTAACTGCGTCTGCTTTATTAAGTCGTAATAATAAAGAATCGGCGTAAATTAAAGGGTTTCTCGAAGAGTTTCTTATGCGTTTTTGTAAGCGTAGTCGAAGTTAAAAGGGACGTCCTTTTCGGTGAGTATTATAAGGGATCGAGCGATATAATTATAATTTTTAATACACTAACGATAAAAGTTATAAAAACTAAAGTAGTTTTATATACCTTATATATTGTCGGCGTATTGCTAGTCCTTAATTACGCTGACCTTTTTTAGGTTTACTTTTATATTATTAATTCTAATTATAAATCTTAAGAACTTTGTCTTTTATACGTTAAACTTAGATTTTTTAATGTCGGCTTAAAGTCTGTGTATTTATAATAATATTATTACTTTTTTAATATAAACCTCGTGTTCCTTAGGAGTTAATAAGTATATAAGGATATTATTTATATAAGCCGCGCAAAAGTCGTTTAAGTATTTTATTAAAATATCGTTAATAAATCGTTAAAAAGTCGTCGGATTATTAATTAAGCTAAAGGGAAAAACCTTATATTTATACGTGTTGTATTAAGTGCGAAAGGTTGTGTAATCTTTGCTTTTAGGAGATATGTAAATATAATAGAAAGCTTATTATATATTAAGCTTAATAAAGACCTTTGCTTTATAAATGTGTGTTATTATTTTATTAATTAAAGGAATTAAGTACGGGTCTTTTTTAAATAAGGTATTTAGCTTTCGATAGTCGACGTATAACTGGAGACTATTATTGGCTTTCTTGGCGAAGAGAATAAGAGTCGTATATAGCGCGTTAAAGGGCTTAATAAAACCTTTATATAAGTTATTAATAATATATCGTTTAGTTTCTAATAGTTATTCTTTAGTTATACGCTAAAGAAATTTAAAAAATAAATCGTTTTTCTTAATAAGTTTAATTTAATGGTTTACGCTTTAGTAATATATTAATAGCTTATTAAAAGCTCGCCGGGAGAAGAAAAAAGCATACTTTTAATATTTAATAAAGAGCTTCTTGTTTATTAACTCGTTATTTTATACGTACTTAGCCTTTAGGGCTTTTTTTAAATTTAAGTTTTTATTTATTAATACGAGTTTGATACTTAATTAATTTAAGGCCTCTCGCTGGCGGCGAGTCAGCTTTTAATTAATTTTATATATTAATACTATAAAGGTTTTTATTTTATTCTTTTTGGCTTTTTTAAATTGGAGGTACGTTATAAATATTATTGCTATTAATATTAAGAAAATCTCCGTTATAAGCACCTTTAGCTAGTGATTCGCTGGGGGGCTTTAAAGGTTTTCTTGTCTTTAAGTAATAACTTCGGAATATAAAATATTAAAAGGTTTAATTAATCTTTTATAATACGTAAATGCTTTTTAACTTTTTTAGCGAAGCTTAAAGGACGAGTCGGCGAGACGTTAGCGGTAAGTCGTATAAAGATATTTGTTTTAAGGAAATCGTTAAATGCCGTAAGCTTAGCTTGTTTTCGGCGGTAATTATTTATATTTATAAAAACGTCCTTTTGTTTTATATTAAGCTAATAAGACTTAATGATTAATTGGTCGAAACGGTTTATATTGATAAAGACTCGCTGGTTAAAGTACGGCTGTATAAGTATATTTAACGGCTATTTTAATTAGTTGCGGTTTTTTGTGTATAATTGTTTTAAATTATAATGTTTAAGGAACTTTTAGCTAATTAAGACGTCGGTATTTTTTAAGTTAGTTATTAAGAAAGAGAAGTTAATTCGCCAGCGGTTAATAATTAAGATAAGTAAGACAGCTGTATTAATTAGCTTGCCTTTCCTGTTATTATAATTAGTTAAGACGATTAGCTAAAGAAGTATTATAAAAGAAATATTAAATTATTTAATAAGTCGGTATGTAAAGGAGGTTTTAATTATATTGAAAATATTTACTTTGTTATTAATATATATAAGTATTTTAGTAAAAAATCTATTTCTTTTTAATTTAATATTAATTAAGAATTGTCGTTCTTTAATAAAAGCACGGAAATTAAATATTAAGTCTTTTTATAAGTTATGGCTTATATTAAAATATAAGTCTTTGTTACGGCTTAAGAGTTTTTTAATAGCTTGTTAATCTTTAGGTTTTCGTCAATAATTAATTAGAAAATCGACTTATTAAAAGCCTAGTCTTTGCGGCGCTTAAGATAATCGTTAGCCTAATAGCCGGTCTTATTATAATAAAAGCAAGTATTAAAGGAAACGTCTTTAGGTGTTAGAGGAGGTACGGGGGACTTAAGTCGGCGTAAGATAAGCGAAGGAGAAGGCGTACGCTGGCGGACATCCGACGACTGTCTTAGGGTTAGGGGTCTTTATGCGCCAGTAGCCGGCGAAAGGGAAGTTATATGCTAGTTTTCCTTTTTTAAGATATTACGCGAGTCGTTAATATTTATATTATAAAAAGAGACTCGAGGAGGCTCGCGAGTAGCGGCAGTAATACGTTTATAAACTTGTTTAATAATAATGTTTTTTAACTTATAATTTAATATAGCTAAGAACTCGTTAAGAGCCGTATAATCTCCGACGAGTTTATATTTTTTAATGCGAATATCGTACTTAAGTTTATTTAAGACTTTCTTATATATATTATCGAACTAGTAATTAAGTAAAATCTTTCCGGTAATCGTATATATTATGAACTTCGTACGGAACTCGTTATATATTATATTACTTATATATAATTAATTATATTTAAGCTTAATTACTTATACTTAATTATAATTAAAAAAGCGTTAATTTAAAGCCTTTAATACGTCGGCGGCTTTATTAAAGTCTTCGGCGAAATCGAGGTCTATTCGCTAAAGAATTATAGTTTTAGCCTCTTTTATTATATATTTAAAGTAAATATAAACTTATGATTCGCTAATAAAGAAGTTGCCTAAATACTTTTAAATAAAAAGCTTTATATCCATCTTCTAGGCATCGTATTCGATTTCGCCCTTATAATCGCTAAAAAGGGTATGGAAGTATTTAACCTTATTAAGTTCGACGACAGAGATAACAGGGTTTAGCTTAAGGAAGTAATAGCCGGTAGTTAATTAGAGGTCCGCCGTAAGAGCACGCATTAATCGGTCGTGAAAAAAGGAAGGAGTACGAGTCTCTTAACGGGGATTATTAATAATATACTAGTCGAGGGCTTATTTAATAATAGCAATAATAATAAAGCTAATGGAGATCTTAATTAACTAATTTACTTTTATTTATTAAGCGGGGGTAAAGCCTTTTATAATAATAATAAGCTCTAGTAAAACGTCGAAAAAGTTCTGAGGTTTATTTTTTAAATCGGAATCGAGTTCTTTAAAATTATTAAGTTCTTTTACTAGAGTCTCGACTAAAAGAATAAGAGTATCGATAAAACTTAGTTATAAGAAGGCGTTTCTTTTTCTAAAGCTTCGCCGATAGGGGGGAAAAGTCGGAAGTAATAATAATATAAAGTAAAAAAGTATTTAAAATTATTAATCGATTTATTAATTAAATATAAGTCGAAGTCGAAGTTTAAAGTTAAATAGCGCGCGTTAAATTATATAAGGCAGGTTAACGGTAGGAGGTTTTTTAACTTTCTTTAAGGCAATTTATTATTAAGGTAGAAAAGTATTTATTTATTGAATAAGTTAAAGTATTAAGGTTTATCGTTAACTTATTACGAGGGCAAGGAGACGCGACGCGTAAGACTTAGTAAAATATAACGCTTTATAGCGAAGGGGTTATTAGTCTTTTTTTATATTACGGCTTATAAGAGGTTAATACGGCGAGTTAACTTTAGCTTTATACTTAAGTCTTATATTACGCTCAAAATCGAAAAGAAAAGATAAGGAGAAAAGGAGAGTTCTTTATAAGAGGAAGCTTTAATATAAATATATAAAAGGTCCCCTTAGCCTTTCCCGATTAGGCCTAGCGCTATAGTTGCCATACTAAGGCAATGCTACGAGCGATGCCGAGCTCGCTCGGTTAGAATACGAGGCTCATGGAATCGTAATAAAGGCCTTTTTAAATAAAATAAGAAATTAAAAAAGAGTGCGTTAAATTAAGAGTTTACTTTAAATATAAAGTAAGACTTAAAAGTATTCGATTCGCGTAAAAGTATATAATTTACTAATCGAGATTTAAATATACTATAAGATTAAGCGCGAGATCCGCTTTAATTATTACGCATCGAGATTTAAATACCGTCGAGACCTCGATTATAAAAAGAGTTTTTAATAATAATTTTAATATTATATCCTTAAATTAAAGTATAAAATACTCGGACGACAAAAGCAGGATAAGCGAGAATAACACGCTCTTAAATTATAATAAAAAAAGCTTAATTAAAATTAAGTATACTTATTAAAAGCTCGATAAAAGTAAAAAAGCTAATTAAAAGTAAAAGAAAAAGAAGAAGATTATAAAAAAATTAAAGTAATAAAGTATTTATAATATTTACAGTTATTTTTAAATAAATACGCTTTAATAAAAGCAATTTTAAGCTTAAGAGTAAGCTTGATCTTAGAGGTAATTAAATCCTTAATTAATATAATAATCTTCGGTTTAAAGTCAATTAAATGCTTTAAGGGCTTATACTTAATTAGTATATATTATTAAAAGAATAAAATAATCTTCGAGATTTAACGAAGATTATATATTATATAATTATAATAGTAATATAAATAAGCCGCTAATTATTAAAAAAGAAAATCTTATTTTTAAAAATCAAAGTTTAAAATCTTTTATTTAAATTAAAATAATAAAATAATCTTAAAAATTACTTAATAAAAAAGTAATTTAAAGAAGATATAAGCTTAAAGATAAGGATAGTAAATAAATAAAGTTATTAAACTTTAAAATTATTTAATTTAAATATTATATTAATACTTATCCTACTTATATAAGTTTTTAAATATAAGCTTAATTTAAAAGAATATATTTTAAAATGTAAATCCCGAATTATTATATGAAGTAATCTTTAAAGTAAATTAATAATTGTTTTTATATACGCTAATACGCTTTTAATTAAATCCTTTTGAATCGCTATAGCGCTCGCAGCCTATTTTAATTTAAAAGTCAAGTACTTTAATATAATTAATACGTTTATTAACGCTTTTCAAAATATAAATAATAAAACCATATATTATAAATTCCTTTTAGGTTTTAATAAGCCTAAATATATACTACGAGTTAATCGCGCTCTTTATAAGATACGTGATTTTTTATACTTATAATATAAATATATTAGTAAAACGTTAATAGATTTAGAGTTAATTTTATACTTAAAGAAACCGTATATATTCATAAACTTTATTCATAAAATCCTTATTTTTTTTTACGTAAATAATATTTAAGTACTTTACTACTAAGACGACTTAAAGCTTAAACAGGATTTCATTAAGCGATTAAATTAAGTATATAATATACATAATCTTAAAGATATTAAACAATTTTTAAAGATTAAAATAATACGCGATAAAAAACGTAAAACTATCTTCTTAATTTATAGTTAATATATTAAGAAGATCACTCGAAAGTTTAAGCAAGCTAATAAAAAGTGTCTTATAATACCGCTCTCTTAAATTAATCTTATTAAATACAAGGGATAAGCTTTAAAGAAATATATTAAAGCTTATTAAAAAAGAATTAAGTCGGTATTATATATAGCAATCGTTATAAAACCAGACGTAGCTTTTATAATCGCCCAGCTCTTATAATTCGCGATAAATCTTAGTTTAAAGCATTTTATAATTATATATTAACTCATTCGCTACTTATTTAATACGCGCTTTTTAAGTATTATATATAAAAGTAATTAAAAGAAAGCGCTTTATATTACTTTAAATATATCTTTCGCAAATAACGTCGAAACTCAAAAGTTATTTTAAAATTATATAATCTTATTATTCGGCGGGCTAATAATTTAAAAAGCATTAAAGTAATTTATAATTATTACGTCGATTATTAAAGCAGAATTACTAATATTAAAATATATTAAAAAAAAAGTTATAGCTTTTTAACGATTCTTTTAAAACTTAACTCTTAATATTAATAAGACTTAAGAAATCTTTTATAATAATTAATAAATAATTAAACTAATTATAAATAATATTAAGAAGATTATTATTAAGTTTCGTTATATAAATATTTAAAATATATAACTTAAGTAAAAATATACTTATAAATCATTTAAAGTAATATATTTTTTAATTATTAATATACTTATTAATAAGCTTACGAAGAATTTATTTTACTAGAAATTCGAGCTTTTTAAAGCACTCTTAAACTTTAATAATTATTAATCTTAAGTTAAAGAGCTTTAAATATATTTATCAAAAGTATATTAAAAATATTTTTATATAATCTTTTATTTATAAAAACTTTTTTAATTTAATATTTTAAGTATTTACGCTTTAAAAACGCTAAACGTAAACGTAAAATCTAGCCCGAGCTTAAGTAAAGTTTACTTAAATCTAGCTTAAGCTTAAGCAAAGATTATTTAAATTCGGCCCGAGTCCAGATAAAGTCTATTTAAATTTAATTTAAGCTCATAAATAATCTATTAAAAGCGTAAAAATCCATTTAAGCTTAAATTAACGAGTAATTATCGTTTTTAAAATCTTCGCGAATTTTTCTAAACTTTATATAAAATTATTAAATTCTATTAAAGATCTCGTATTAATATTAATATTATTATTAAAATTATCTTTCTTATTACGCTTTAGACTTAGCTTTTAAAAGCGTATTAAAAGATTTAATTTTATATTCTTATTAGACTTATTATTACTCGCTAAGTCTTTTATTAAAGCTTTTAAAATAGTTTTATACTTTTTAATACTTTATAAATCGGTTAATAAAATATTTAATTAATTATAATATAATTATTATACTTTTTTATTATTAAAGTTTATAATTATAATTAATCTTTTGTTATATTTAAATATATCTCCTATAGTAAAATTACACTTATAACTAAAAGTATAATTATAATATCGACTTTTAATAGCGAGAATATTAATAAAGTAATATTTATAATTACTACGGCTATAAATAATAGCGCGAATATATAATAAATAAGGATCCGCAAACTCCTTTCTTAAATCTTAATTAATATAAATGAAATAAATTATTAATAAAAAGTAAGCTTTAAAATAATATATATATACCTTAAGCGCGCTTAATAGAAAAGCGAAGCTTAAATAAAATGCGAGACGATTTACGCTTTTTTAAAATTAATAAAGAATAAATGCGAATCTTAAAAGCAAAAAGAGAGGTAAAAGAGAAAATCGAACTAAAACGCGAAACGCGTAAAGCAAAGGAAGTATATTAAAAGCTATTTTTATTTAATATAATAACGCTTTTACTTAATATAATTAATAATAATAAAGTATTAAAAAAACGCGTAAAAGTCTTCTTAAATAATAAGTTTAGCTTAATATAAGAAGATCGAGGGAGAATTAACTTATTATTAAAGTTATTAATAAGCGCATTTTCATTTTCGCGTAAAGAAAAATACTATTAATTATTTTTAAGATTTATTTTAACGACCGAATAAACAGAAAAAAGATTATTAAAAAGCTTATTAATAAGCTTATTATTAAATACTTTTTAATTATTAAACTTATCTTTAAAATCCTATAATATAATTATTAGCGATTAATTTAATAGTACTAAAGTTATTTAAAAATAAAATTAAGAAATTAAATTAAAAAAGACCTTACTTAACGAGTTATAATTTAATTATTAATACGCGTAATCGTTATTTTAAAAGCTTTAAAAAGTATAATTAATAATTAAAGAGAATTTATTAAAAGAAATAAAAGATCAGAAAATAAAAAAAATAAACAAATAAATAAGTAAGCACACAAGTATAAAATACGTTAATATTAAGCAAAAGTTAATTATAATAATATAAAGGTTAATATATATATATTCTTAAGAGTAATCGTAATTACGCTACTACGGAATAAGACGCTTAAACTAATAATAAACCTATTAACCCGGGAAGCGGCGTATTATATAAGCTAATAAAAAGCTAGCACACACCGTTACAGCTTCTTATTATATATAATAATCACTTTAAAAAGACTAAATTCATTAATTATAATTTAATAACTTAATAATTAAATAAGACGATACGAAATCTTAATTGCAGACCGAATCTTATTTTAGCTTTATTTCTAAAACCTACGATTTACACGCGTTAAACATAATAATTAAAATCTTATTTACTTAATTACTATAGCTTAATTATATTTTTAAATCTTATTTATTTAATTATATATAATTTAAATATATATTTATATTCTCATTTATTACTAATATTAATTACTTAACAGATTACTTATATTAATATATAAAATCCTTATATATTATATCTTTAAAGCGCGTATTAATATTTTCATTTATTATAATATCCTAAAAATATTAATTTGCTGCTCGGCGTTATATTTTTACTAAGAATTAATATATATACTTAAGGAGCTTATATTATATTTCTTAATTACTTATGCGCTTTTAAATAATAAGGCTTATTTATATAACGGAGCCTTACTATAAGGGTATATCGCGCCTTAGCGCAGTCTACTAATCATATATATATTCTCGTAAGCACTCACGTATATATATATACTCGAGTCATAGTCCTTTCTTATAGAAGGTAACGCTTACTTTAATATATCTTTTTGAACCCTTGCTCTCCACGTTAATCGTAGAGCTCTTGAACCACTAAAAGCCTGCTTTACTTCTGTACGACACTCGTTAATTATATATTATAAATAAAAGAGTATAATAAAGTGTTTTAATATATTAAAAGCTTTAAAACTTAAGTTTAAAAGCAATTTAAACTCTTAATATATAAATTTAAGCATAATTAAAAGAAAGTAATTATTATAATTCGAGGATTTACAAAATATAAGAAATAAGCTAATAAGCTCGGAATTAACCTCGAGCTCTTATTAACGGCAACTTATAAACTAAATAACGAAGTTAAAAAAGCTAATTAAAAAGCAATTAATAAAGGCATTAAAATAAGATTATTAGTTAATCTCTCTATAGATTTAAGCATTAAATATGCACCCGTAAGGATTTATTTATATAATAAAAGCTTAAGGTAAGTAAATAATTAATTATTACTTATTAAAGTTAATAATAAGTAGTTTCGGAACTATTTTCAATAATATAACCCAGCGCTTATTATAAGATTTATTATAAATTTCAAATTAAATTAAAATAAAATTTATATATATAATTATAAAGCGTACATATTAATAATAAAAAAAGCTAAAAGATAAAATAAAAAAGCGTTTAAAATAATTACGCGTGTGTATATTAAATATTTTATAAGTTTTTATGTTTTTAATATTTATAAAATTTAAGTGCTACGTCTCGACAAAATAATTATTACGCGTAACGTACGCTTTAATAAAGATAGCTTTTATATTACTTTAAATAAAAAAGTAAAGATTATAATTTAAAAAGCTAAATTTATTTATAATCTCATTAAAGAAAATAAGTTTATTATAAATTAGGCTAGAATTATTAAGAATATTATTAAAAATATAATTATTAAAGAAAATAATACGAATCTCTTAAGTAAAGACTTATTTTAATTATATATTAAACGAATTTAAAGATTAATTAAAAGCTTTAAGAGTCAGAACTTAAAAGTAAAAAAGTATATTAATAGCTTAAGTATAATAAATAGACTTTTAATTTTAAAATATATTCTTATTTTAAAAAGCTTTCTTAAATAAAATAAAAAGTTAAAAAAGAATAAGTTAAATTAAAAGTTTATTTTAAATATAAAATAAAACTTAAAGGCATTCGACTCGCGTAAGAATATATAACTTATTAATCGAGATTCGAACGTATTATAAAATTAAGCGTAAGATTTGCCTCGATTATTACGTATTAAGATTTAAATATTATTAAGACCTCGATTATAAAAAGAGTCTTCGGTAATAATTTTAATATTATATTTTTAAATTAAAATATAAAGTGCTTAAACGACAAAAATAAAATAAATAAAAGTAACACGTTCTTAAATTATAATAAAAAAAGCTTAATTAAAATTAAATATATTTATTAAAAGTTTAGCAAAAGTAAAAAAGCTAATTAAAAGTAAAAAGAAAAGAAAAAAATTATAAAAAGATTAAAATAATAAAGTATTTATAATACTTATAGCTTTTTTTTTTAAATAAACACGCCTTAATAAAGGCAACCTTAAACTTAAGAATAAGCTTAATTTCGGGAGTAATTAAATCTTTAATTAATATAATAATCTTTAATTTAAAATTAATTAAACACTTTAAGGGCTTATACTTAATTAATATATATTATTAAAAGAATAAAATAATCTTTAAAATTTAACGAAAACTATATATTATATAATTGTAATAATAATATAATCGAGCTATTAATTACTAAAAGGGAAAATCTTACTTTTAAAAATTAAAGTTTAAAATTTTTTATTTAAATTAAAACGATAAAATAATCTTAAGAATTACTTAATAAAAAAGTAATTTAAAAAAGATATAAGCCTAAAAATAAAAATAATAAATAAATAAAGTTATTAAACCTTAAAAGTATTTAATTTAAGTATTATATTAATACTTGTCTCGCTTATATAAGTTTTTAAATATAAGTTAAATTTAAAGGAATATATTTTAAAATATAAATCTTAAATTATTATATAAAGTAATCTTTAAAATAAATTAATAATCGTCTTTATATACGTTAACACGCTCTTAATTAAATCCTTTTAAATCGCTATAGCGCTCGTAGCTTATTTTAACTTAAAAATTAAATGCTTTAACGTAATTAACGCGTTTATTAACGCTTTTCGAAATATAAATAACAAAATCGTATATTATAATTTCCCTTTAGGTTTTAATAAGCTTAAATATATATTATAAATTAATCGCGCTTTTTATAAAATACATAACTCTCCGTATTTATAATATAAGTATATTAATAAAACGTTAATAAATTTAAGGCTAATTTTATATTTAAAGGAATTGTATATATTTATAGACTTTATTTATAAAATCCTTATTTTCTTTTATATAAATAATATTTAAATATTTTATTATTAAGATAATTTAAAGCTTAAATAAAATTTTATTAAGTAATTAAATTAAACGTATAATATATATAATTTTAAAAATATTAAATAATTCTTAAGAATTAAAATAATATATAATAAAAAGCGTAAGACTATTTTCTTAATTTATAATTAATATATTAAAAAAATTACTCGAAAGTTTAAATAAATTAATAAAAAGTGTCTTACGATACTACTCTTTTAAATCGATCTTATTAAATATAAAGGACAAACTTTAAAAAAACATATTAAAGCTTATTAAAAGAAAATTAAGTCGGTATTATATATAATAATCGTTATAAAACTAAACATAGCTTTTATAATTACTTAACTTTTATAATTTATAATAAATTTTAATTTAAAGCATTTTATAATTATATATTAACTTATTTATTACTTATTTAATATGCGTTTTTTAAATATTATATATAAAAGTAATTAAAAAAAGCGCTTTATATTACTTTAAATGTATTTTTTATAAATAAAGTCGAAACTCGAAAGTTATTTTAAGATTATATAATTTTATTATTTAATAAGTTAATAATTTAAAAAGTATTAAAATAATTTACAATTATTACGTTAATTATTAAAGTAAAACTATTAATATTAAAATATATTAAAAAAAAGCTATAGCTTTTTAACGATTCTTTTAAAACTTAACTTTTAATATCAATAAGACTTAAGAAATCTTTTATAATAATTAATAAATAATTAAATTAATTATAAATAACATTAAAAGAATTATTATTAAGCTTTATTATATAAATATTTAAAATATATAGCTTAAATAAAAATATATTTATAAATTATTTAAAATAATATATTTTTTAACTGTTAATATACTTATTAATAAGCTTACGAAAAATTTATTTTATTAAAAATTCGAGCTTTTTAAAGTATTCTTAAACTTTAATAATTATTAATTTTAAGTTAAAAAGCTTTAAATATATTTATTAAAAGTATATTAAAAATATCTTTATATAATCTTTTATTTATAAAACTTTTTTAATTTAATATTTTAAATATTTGCGTTTTAAAAACGCCGAAAATAAACGCGAAATCTAGCCTAAGCTTAGGCAAAGACTATTTAAATCCGGCCCGAGCTTAAATAAAGTCCGTTTAAATTTAATTTAAGTTTATAAATAATTTATTAAAAGCGTAAAAAGAATTTACTTAAGTTTAAATTAACAAGTAGTTATTATTTTTAAGACTTTTACGAACTTCTTTAAACTTTATATAAAATTATTAAATTTTACTAAAAATCTTATATTAATATTAATATTATTATTAAAGTTATTTTTTTATTATATTTTAAACTTAGCTTTTAAAAGCGTATTAAAAGATTTAACTTTATATTCTTATTAAACTTCTTATTATTTACTAAGTCTTTTATTAAGGCTTTTAAAGTAATGTGGTGGGGTTGACCTCAGAGGCCCATTTGTCACGTGATTGAGCTGCATCTTGCTGTATTTAAGATAGCTTCTAAGGCAATATCCTTTAAGGATAATAACGATTCTTATTATTATAACTTTTCCTTCTTCTTTAAACTATACCTCTCTCCTCCCTTAATAAATTATACTCCTTAAATATATAATATCTTTAGTATTCGTTAAATAAGTATTTCCTACGTTTACCCTCCGGCACTTACTTTATTACCCTCTTATTATGTGCTTAGTGTTTTCCCCTCCACAGTAATTTTATACTTTTTAATACTTTATAAATCGGTTAATAAAATGCTTAATTAATTATAATATAATTATTATACTTTTTTATTATTAAAGTCTATAATTATAATTAATTTTTTATTATATTTAAGTATATCTTTTGTAACGAAATTATACTTATAACCGAAGGTATAATTATAATATCGACTTTTAATAGCGAAAGTATTAATAAAGTAATATTTACGGTTATTATAATTATAAATAATAGCGCGAATATATAATAAATAAAGATTTATAAACTTCTTTTTTAAATTTTAATTAATATAAATAAAATGAATTATTAATAAAAAGTAAGTTTTAAAATAATATATATATACTTCGAGCGCGCTTAATAAAAGAGTAAAGCTTAAATAAAGTACGAGACGATTTACGCTTCTTTAAAATTAATAAAAAATAAATACAAGTCTTAAAAATAAAAGAAGGAATAAGAAAAAGAGTCGAACTAAGACGCGAAACGCGTAAAGTAAAAGGAATATATTAAAAGCTATTTTTATTTAATATAATAACGCTTTTACTTAATATAATTAATAATAGTAAAACATTAAAAAAACGCGTAAGAGTCTTCTTAAATAATAAGCTTAGCTTAATATAAGAAAATCGAAAGAAAATTAACTTATTATTAAAGTTATTAATACACATATTTTTATTTTTATATATAAAAAAATATTATTAATTATTTTTAGAATTTATTTTAACGACTAAATAAATAAGAGAAGGATTATTAAAAGGCTTATTAATAAGTTTATTATTAAATACTTTTTAATTATCGAACTTATCTTTAAAATCTTATAATATAATTATTAGCGATTAATTTAATAATATTAAAGTCCCTTAAAAAATTAAATTAAAAAATTAAATTAAAAAAAAACTTACTTAGCGAGCTGCGATTTAATTATTAATGCGCGTAGTCGCTGCTTTAAAAGCTTTAAAAAGTATAGCTAATAATTAAGGAGAATTTATTAAAAAAAATAAAAAATAAAAAGATAAAAAAAAAGAAATAAATAAATAAGTAAATACGTAAATATAAAGTGCGTTAATATTAAGTAAAAGTTAATTATAATAATATAAAGGTTAATATATATACATTCTTAAAAGTAATTATAATCGCGTTACTATAATACGAGACGCTTAAATTAATAATAAACCCATTAACCCGGGAGGCGGCGTATTACATAAATTAATAAAAAGCTAGTATACACCGTTACGGCTTTTTACTATATATAATAATTACTTTAAAAGGACTAAATTCACTAATTATAGCTTAATAATTTAATAATTAAATAAGACGGCATAAGATCTTAACTATAAATTAAACCTTATTTTAATCTTACTTTTAAAACCTGTAATTTATACGCGTTAAATATAATAATTAAGATTTTATTTACTTAATTACTATAACTTAATTATATTTTTAAATTTTATTTATTTAATTATATATAGTTTAAATACGTATTTATATTCTTATTTATTATTAATATTAATTGCTTAATAAATTACTTATATTAATATATAAAGTCTTTATATATTATATTTTTAAAGCGTATATTAATATTTTCATTTATTATAATATCTTAAAAGTATTAATTTATTACTCGGCGCTATACTTTTATTAAAAACTAATATATATACTTAAAGAGCTTATATTATATTTCTCGACTATTTATGCGCCTTTAAATAATAAGGCTTATTTATATAATAAAGCCTTATTATAAGGGTATATCGCGCCTTAGCGTAGTCTATTAATTATATATATACTCTCGTAAACACTTACGTATATATATACTCGGGTCACAGTCCTCTCTTATAAAGGGTAACGCTCACTTTAATACATTTTTAAATCCTTACTCTTTACGTTAATCGTAGAACTCTTAAACTATTAAAAGCCTGCTCCACTTCTATACGACAGACAGTTTATAAGTTAATATCGGGTGTCTTTATATTATAGTAATTAACGTAAGAGAGATTATATACTAGCCTTCCTTTTTAATAATACCGCGCGTGTCGTAACTATTAAAAATAACGTTAGCTTAAGCTTTGCGAGTCGTTATAGCTTTTTTTAACGTAATATTACGGGATTCCCGGTCCGTAATAATTAGAAATTCGTTAAGAGCCGTGTAATTTCCGTCTATCTTATACTTTTTTATATAGATTATACGCTTAAAAGCCGGAGAGACCTTTTTATATACGTCCTTAAACTAGTGAGAGCGAGTAATTTTATTAATAATAATATAAAAAGTGAATTTAACTCGGAAGTCGTTATAAATTATATTATTTATTAATAGCTAATTATATATTCTCTTAATAACTTAAACTCGGTTATAATCAAAGAACCGCTAATTTAAAGCTATTAAAACGTCGGCAATAGTATTAGAAGTGCCGGTAAATTTGGGGTTTATATATTAAAGGATAATAATCTTTGCTTTATTAATAATATACCGGAAGTAAGCCTTAACTTATAATAATCCGCTCTTAAAGTTACTCGAGTATTCTTTTATAAATAGCTTTATTTTTATTTTTTAAATATCGTACTCAATATCGCTTTTATAATCGTTAAAAGAGATACGAAAGTATTTAACTTTAAAAGGCTTTATAACTTAAACCGAATTATTTAACTTTAATAAGTAATAGTCGGTAATTAGCTAAAGGTTCGCTATAAGAACACGTACCGATCGATTGTGAGAAGGAGAAGGAATATAAGTTTTTTAACAAGGGTTATTAAGAATATATTAATCGAAGGCTTATTTAATAGCGGCAGTAATAATAAAGTTAATAAAGATCTCGATTAATTAATTTACCTTTGCTTATTAAGCGAGAGTAAGACCCTTTATAATAACGGTAAGCTTTAGCGAAGCGTTAAAGTAATTCTGAGGTTTATTTTTTAAATCGAAATTAAATTCTTCGAAGTTATTAAGTTCTTTTGTAAAAGTCTTAACTAAAAGAATAAGAGTATCGGTAAAGCTTAGCCGTAAGAGGGCGCTTCTTTTTTTAAAGCTTTATTAATAAAAAGGAGAAGTCGAAAGTAATAGTAACATAAAGTAAAAAAGTATTTAAGATTATTAATCGATTTATTAATTAAATATAAGTCGAAGTTCGAAGTCGAAGTCAAGTAGCGCGCGTTAAGTTATATAAAGTAAGTTAACGGCAAGAGGTTTTTTAGCTTTCTTTAAAGTAATTTATTATTAAAATAAAAAAGTACTTATTTATTAAATAAATAAAAGTATTAAAGTTCGTCGTTAACTTATTATAAAAATAAGGAGACGCGACGCGCAAGACTTAATGAAATATAACGCTTTATAGCAAAAGGGTTATTAGTCTTTTCTTATATTACGGCTAGCTAAAAATTAATATTATTGATTATATTATGTTGCCTATCCCTCCCGGTAATAAGTAACAACTTAGTTAATCGTGGTGAGACTCGATTACATAATGTAAAGCTTTAATTATATTTTATATATTTATTTAAGTTTAAAAAGCTACTTTTAATATGTCGATGAGAACTTTATATATAAGAAGCTCTTATTATACGCTAGTTCTAAAGTAGCTAGCGTTAAGTGCTCTTTATTTACTTTTTATAATATATAACCCTTATATTAACTTATTCTTTATATTTACGTAGTTCCGTGAATATTATTATTTATATATTAATAACTCTTCTTTAAGAGTATGCCTTTTTTTTATTTATTTAGTTAATTTAATATCGAACTTATTAGTCTCGATTAACTTACGTAATGCTAAGTAAGCCTTTAACTTAGTCATGGCGTCGGCGGGGTTATTAATTCCGTTAATTTAGTCGACTCTATCGATTTCCTTACGTTTGTAGCTTTAACGAAGGCATATAAAGTCGACTATTAATCTCTTCTCTTATGTTATACTTAGTTTAACGATATAGTCGTAAATTAATTTAAAATCCGTGTAAATACGTAATAAAATAGTCGTATTAAGTACTGCCTTAAATGTTAACTTAATAGCTAATATTATATTAAAGCCGTTATTTATTATAAAGAGTTTTAAGATTAATATAAAACGGGTAATTATTTTATATTTTATACTTAATTAATAAAGTATATTAACTTTTCCGTCTTTATTAATAGTAATAATAACGAAACCGATTTGCGAGTTATAATCGGCGTTATTAACGAAGCTTTTGTTTATAAAAATAATTATTTATATATTAATAGTCTTTAGTTTAACGAATTATAAGCTTTTACCGCTATTATTCTTTTATTATTAAAGTTTTTTATTTAATTCTTTAACGTAGTAATATTAAATATTAGTTATTTATATTATACGTAATAAGTTAAACGTAGCTTTAGGTTACGAAAAAATATTAAGATAAGCTCCGTAGGCTCGTTGTGCAACGTATTACTTTTTTAAAGTGGCGTTTTTAATGACTTTGCCTTTACTGCCGGTTATATTTATTACTTTTTTTTAAATAAGTTATAGAGATTTAATTTATTATGTCTAGTTTAAATATATATTAATATTAATATTAAATGTAATTATTTTTTTATTAAATTTAAGAGTATAGTTTACCGTAAGCTCTTCTCGTGGTTTTGCTTTTTTTTCTAATTTTAATAGTTTTTTTTCTCTTTAATTATAAATTTGTCGTTTATTAAAAAAAAATATTATCGGTTTATAAATTAACGACGCCAAAGTTGTTTTCGTTATTAATATATATAAAATAAAGGTTAAACGTTAAATTCTTAATATTTAATTTAACCTTATAATATTTATATTATATATTAAATTAATAGTTTTTTAATTTTAATACTTTATATAATAGTTTTTTAACGTAAAAAAAGCAACCTTTTTATTAAGGTCCGCCCTTTAATATTTAGACGTAAATTTCGCGGATAAGTTTTATATTTAATTATATATAAGCTTAAGTTATATCCTATAAATAAAGCTTATACTTTAGGAATATTATTATTAAATAAAGTAGGATTCTTTAGCTTATGCGTTAAATTGTTAGTAATTAAGTTAATATAATCGCCTTTCTTTTATTATTATATATTTATACGACGAGTTTTAATTTCTTATAAGTATTTAGTGTGCTTACGTCCTTAACTTCGTCGACAAAGCGTAAGTTAAATATTTTAGCGTCGACGGGAATGTCGTAATAGTTTATAAACTTAAAAGTTTAGTTATTAATAAGTCCGTCGATTTCTTTTTATTATAAATATTCGTAATTTAATTTTCTATTAACGTATATAATAATATTATATTATATAATACGTAGTTTGCTTTTGCATTAGACAAGTATAAGAGTCACATTTAATAATATAACGTTGTTAATTAATTTTAATTATAATTCTTAATAATTTTTTTATAATAATTTTACGTTACTTTATATTTATATTTTTATAAAAATAATTATATAAACGTTAAGCGTAAAGTTACGGTCTTATTATTAACTTATATAATGTAATCTTTTCCTTAAGTTATTAATAGCGTATATAATTTTATTTACTCGTTACTTTTCTTTTTAAGTCTCTTTTTATACGTTATAATCAAAGATTAAATTAATAAGTCCTTAATAATTATTATACTTAATTCGTTGCGAGTATATAATACTTTATTAACTTATAATTATACGTTAAGCTTCCGAACTTTTACTATAGCTTTCTTATATACGGCGGTTTTCTCTAATATAGTTTTTAATAAAACATTATTTATTATTATACGAGAGAAGGCGCCGAAAACGAGTAATATTAATATTAAGCCGTTAAGTCCTATTATATTATTAACTATTTTAAGAGCTATTTATAATGCGCTTTCGTTAAATAAGCTTAGTAATTTTAATTTAATAATATCGTAAATACGCTTTAGAATTATATAATAACGCTTTACTTAATTAATAAAGTGATAAGCTTTCGTAAGGACAGGTTTTGTCGTAATTCTTATAAAAGTAGCGTATTAATTAAATTCGCTATTAATAAATTAAAGCCCTTAATTATATATAAGTATATTTAGTAATCTTAAATACGTGTTTATTTAGCATTTCTTAATCTTCTCTTATACGTACTTTATTATTGTATTTTTAAGTCATCTTTCGGCTTAAAAGCGTGTCGATTGGTTTATTATATAAACTATATTTATACCGTCAATTATAATAATATTAACGGATATATAATAATTAAAGTCACCATTATCTCTTAAAGTAAAGCGGAATCTATTAAGTGATTTTCCGTGCTTTTAATATTTCTTATAATACTTAATTATATACTTTAATGTATTTATATTAATATTATAACCTACTTTATTAAGAAGCTTTTAAAGGCGTTTTATTAACGAATAACCGAAACGCTTATAAAGACGGCGTATTTCCGGTTCCGTAAAATCATATTTATTTTATTTAATTAAGTCCGTAAGGAAATTATAAAGTAATTCGTTTTAAAAGAGTTAAGGGTGACTAAATCGTCGAATAATCGATACTTCTCTTTATTTGTCTTCTTTACGAAGTGTATTCGTTAAGTTATTAAAGTAAAGTCTGTTTTTATTTATATTAGCAAAAGAAAGTAAAAATAAAATTCTTATATTAAAGACGTGAAATCGGAGGTTTTCTATTAATATATCGATGTTAATAAAGCCAATAAAAGTAGCGTCTCTAATGCCGAATTTAACATTAATCGTCATAAATTCGTTAATTTCTATAAGGTACAGCTTATTATAAGCTAAGTACTAATTATAACCTATTATTAATCTACGGGCTGCGCCAGTATCGATTAAGATTCTATGAAAATCACGTGAATTATATTGTGTTTATATTAATTCCGTAAGTAATTTTAATATCTTTTATTTTCTTAACTTAATATGTAATAAAGCCTAGTTTATAAGCCTTATAGTCATAATTTCGGCTTTTTCTTATGTAATTTCTTTATAAAATAACACTTTTAGTGCCTCTTTTTCGGAGTCGTATAACGTAAACGTATCGCTATTACTAAAAGTAATATCTTCGGTAAAGAATTAGTCGTAATAATCTTTTTGTATTCCTTTATATTCGACGATAAATTATTAAAATCTTTTATTAAAACTCTTGCTAAATTTACCGTTAAATTTAATATTATTCCTGCGTTTTCATGCCTTTTTTATAGCGTTTTATTCGTATTATAAATACTTTATTAATTAATATCTTTGCTTTTTATATATAATATAATATTTTTTAAGCTTTTGCTTATATTTGCCGTAGTTTGACTTACCGTAAGTCTTATCTTTTAATCGATAATAATACTTACGGTCCGTAAAGAAAGTTTCGGGTATATTCGCGAAGCCGTAAACATATTTATACGTCTAAATAAAGTTCTTAAGCAAATTAATTAATTTCGTAAGTATTACGAGTAATACGGAATATATATTTTAATACTTTAATAAGTCTTAATATATTTATATAAGTTTGCTATATATAAAGTTATCGCTTTAGAGATTAAATATAAAGCTATAGCGTATATACGTAAGGTCGTTTAATATTTACGTAAAGTATTCCGTAAGGCTTTTATTTAAAGTCTTTTACTTATATACTTTAAAGCTAATTAAGTTTTATTTAATTAAATTCGCACGTTTAAAGCTCGCATTTTCAAAATAATAAGAAATAGCCTTTAATATATATATAAAAGTTTCCTAAAGATATATTAAGCTATTATAATAATACGTTTATACGTCTTTTTATAATATTATTAAAAAGACTTTCGCATAATCGTTTCTGCTTACGTCAACTCTTATATAATAATCGTAAAAAATATTAAGTTTAAGACTAAATATATCGCTAATATTAATATATTTATCTTTTATATAGTATATCTTTTTTAATTATATTAATTTTTATCCAAGTCCTTTATATTCTTATATAAATAATAATAATAATAATAGCTTATTATAATAATCGTTAGTTTATTATCGTTATTATACGTTAAAATACTATTATACTCTCTGCTAAATCGGTTCCGTAGTTATACGCATATAAAGAGTAAAATAAGTTAGCTTTATATATTATATCTTCAGCATTCGCTGCTATTATTAATAAAATAATTCTTCTTAATATATGCGTGTATTTAAATACTTTAATTAAGCGGCGTAAGACAAAGGGCGTTAATTCTTTAAAAGTATTATAATTTATTATTTTATTATTAAATTTAAAAGTCGCGGCTTATATATTTTTAAATATAAAAGTCGCAGACTTAATTTTTTTAATATAAAGACTATAGACTTAGTGTTTCTTAATATAAAGGTCGAGCTTAATTTATCGTTATTTATATTAATAATAAGCTATAATAGACCTTTAATAATTACGTAACTTATTTATTCTTTTTTAGTTATTGCGTAATATTTTAGTTTATTCTTTTATATTATAGCTTTATTTAATGTATTTTTTCTTAGCGATTCTTTAAGTAAATTTAATTAATTATTATCTTTTTTCTTTTAAATAGCTAAATAATATTATTGTCTTTTTATTTCAGTGGTTCTTTTAATTATTAATAAGTCTAAAAAGTATCGGCAAGTAGTTCCGTAAAACTAACGTTAATTTTACGTAATTATAATATTTATATTATTATATTTAAATTACTTATTTTAACGTTTTTTTAATCGATTTTTTATTAATTTATAAAGTCGTTGTGAAATTTATATCATAAGTCGTTATCTTAAAAGATTCCCTTTTTATATTATTTAATTCGTTTATAAAAATCGATATAATCGCTTTTTAATTATTTTAAATATAATAAGCTTTTATTACCTCGTCTTATCGCGTATTTAAATTATTTTTCTTATTAACGACTGCTTTTTGTATTTATATATCGTTTTAATAGTAATTTATTAAAAAGTCGGTTAAATAATATATTATATTATAATTCCTCGCCCTCCGAGCTGTTTAAATTATAACAAAAGCGAGTTATATTTAAATAGGTCTACTTATCGTAAAGTAATCGAGGTTTAGTATTTCGTAATTATATAAGTATAAAAGTCTTTTTAAAGTATTATAACGGGGTAAAGTAAAATATTAAAGTCGGATTTCAAAGAATAATATATTTATACGCGCGTCGGTTTTTTCGTAAGGTTTATTATATAAGAAGTTATTTAATGAATTATTTTTACTATTTTTTATATTTTTATTTTTATTTTAAAGGCTTATTAATACGATTTCTCCCGGTAACCGCGTAAAATAATAGGAATCGTTAGCCAAACCTAGGGTTAATTTACTTTTACGAATTCAATTAATATAATTCTTTTCGGCAATTGCGTTAAATTATTATAATAATAAGTTTAAAGTATTACTTTTATAATATTTTTAATAATTCTCTTCTTTTATTATTTTTAATTAAATAACGCGATTTAAGTGCTTTAATTTATAAATTAATTAATATTAATTATATTATATTACTTATCCCTCCCGGTAATAAGTAATAACTTAATTAATTATAATAAGACTTGATTATATAATGTAAAGCTTTAGTTGTATTTTATATATTTATTTAAGTCTAAAGAGTTACTTTTAATATGTCGATAAAAGCTTTATATGTAAGAGGCTCTTATTATACGCTAGTCCTAAAGTAGCTAGCGTCAAGTGCTCTTTGTTTACCTCCTGCGATATGCAACCCCTGTATTAACTCATTCTCCGTATTTACGTGGTTCCGTAAATATTATTATTCACACAAAAATAATTACTTTAATTTTATTAAAATTAAAATTTATTCGAATGCGATATCTAAGAAAGTAAGTTTAAGCGGCAGAAACGATGCGATAAGTATTAAGAAGTATAAAAATACTAATATAAATATAAAGAGACGCGTAAAGCTTTTTTAAGAGTATTATAGAAAAGAGTAATAAAATTATTAAAAAAGAAAAAAAAGAAAAAGAATAATAAAGTAGAAGATAATATTTAAAAGTATTAAGCGAGATAATTGTTTGATTTTAAAAGTAAGGTATAAGTTACTTAATAATTACTTGTTTTTACTTAAATATATTTTCTTTTAAGTATTTAAAGTTTTAAAGTTATAATATTAATTCTTATTTCTTTACTCGAGGTCGAGCATGAGTTTTTTAAAAGAAAGACGCATATAAGAGGGTTAACCTTAGAAGTTCATTTGTCACGTGATTGAGTTACTTTTTATTATATTTAAGATAGCTTTTAAGGTAATATCTTTTAATAATAATAACGATTTTTATTATTATAACTTTTCCTTCTTATTTAAATTATACATTTCCCTTTTCTTAATATATTATATACTTTAGTACTTATTAAATGAGTATTTCTTACATTTACTTTCCGGCACTTGCTTTGCTACCCTCTTGTTATATGCTTGGTGTTTTCCCCTCCACATTATACCGCGGAAGCCTCGGCCTCCTTATACTGCGGGCCTAATCTTATAATAATACTACTACTAATAATAAGTATATATATAGCAAAGCGCCAACGAGCTCTCTTAAAGAACTCGAATATATTAAATAAAATAATATAATACTAATTTAATACACAACTGCGTAAACGTTTGATTATCCTTATATTCGCTCCTGTAGAGCTTTAAGGTATATTACACGATATTTATTATTTCCGTAACTCAAGGAATTCAAGAATTACGTTAAATCCCGTGTTATTTCCTTTACATAATTCGCTTATTTCCATATGTCTTTATCGGTTAAAAACTGCCACTAAAGATTTTTTAGTTTAAGCTATTATATAATAATTAAACGAACGGTACTAGAAAAGTAATTTAAAGTAATGATTGTTAATACGTTAAGGTGATTATAGTATAATAAAATGACCAAAAGGTGCTGTAAAATCGCTAGTAATATTTAAATTCGTACAAAAGCTAATTATTTAGGAAAGCAGATTACTTCTTCTCTTTACTGTTTTTATAAGGGCAGTTGATTACGTAATTGACGTCAAGGGCACGGACCACCACACAAAGTCTCAGATCTGGATCCAGAGCCAGAGTAACCCAACCCAGCCTCGACAATAACAAGGTAGTATACTATACCATACCAAGGTACAGCATATGCATATACAATGCGTGACGAAGCACCGTTATCTCCTACCTGACCAGTTCGCCAGGATTCTGTACGATCTAAAGTAGCTGAACCTAAATCGGTCTGATCAGTCTGATAGACCTGCATATCGACGCTGTTCATGTTCACAAAGGTCAAAATGAGCAAAAAATACGTGCGCCAGGAGAAATCTCAACGCAAGCACCCCGTCGCCTCGAGTGCAAGCTCCCTCATAACAGCCCCCGTTGTCCCTACCGTTCCGAAAGAAAGACCTGGATGGAAAGGCCCAGGATTTATTAAGAAGACACCGAAGCAAGCGCAGCAATCTGGACAGTCCAACTCTGCCCGTGCAACCTCGATCATTCAAGAGCAACGTCTCCCAATCCCACTCCAACAGTTGCTTCTCAATGTGCTTCAAAAAGCAGTCCCAGCGTGTCGGGATTATGAGATCCTCAAGCCAATGCTCCAGGAAATCAGACTGGCGCTTTCCAATGGTGCGTCTGACGGAGCATTTTCTCGGCCAGATTGGATGGATGCTTATGTCGTGCGGTGGAGTTCAATCAGGGCATTAAGCTGTGCTACTGTTCTAGCGGCGATGTTTGATCTTGTTGCAGAAGATGTCTGGGTCCAGAACCTTCTGAAAGACAGACGTACCATCGAATCCCCGTCAAGAGCAACTTGTTTTGGAGGAGGACCAACAGAGCTGATGGCTTTTGCTGCTGTATTGCGCCATATTCGACCGCCTCTGACTGACCTGAAGAGTCCAGGTATAGTGCAACCCCAGACAGACGACGGATCTTCGGCAGTTCCAGAGGTAGCTGCGCCGATTATGAAGCTTCACTTGGTGGACAAAGCTAACTGGACTCCGTCGGTTTTGTGTCTCGAAACGGGACTTCTGTCCCCACCGGTGCTTTCAAAATATGCCAGTCAATCGGCAAAACTCAACAACATTTCGTTTATCCCTCCTGGTGATCTGAGCACCTCCTTATTACAAACCGACATTCTCGGAGCTAGTCAAGATGAATTAGCAGCCATCATTGGCTCAACACCATCGCTCATCACGTTCTTTTTTACACTTGATGACTTACATACCACCTCAACCGCCAAAACTGCTGCTCTACTGCTCAAGTTGACACTTGTGGCACCTAAAGATAGCCTGCTTCTAGTTGTTGATAGTCCTGAGCCGCCCCCCAACGCTGCCGCCGGGGTCGAGGAAGCCGAGAACAAGAAACGGAGATATCGGATGGGTAAATGGCTGGACTTAGTGCTCATGGACAAGTTTGTTTTTGCAGATGCACCTGGCAAACCAGCATGGAAATATCTTCTCAGGGACGAGGATCGGCTATTCAAGTTGGGGGAGGGACTCAAGTTTCCAATCAGTTTAGATCATGTCAGGTTCCAGATACATCTGTTCAAAAAGCAATAGCAGAAAGGTATTTAACCAAAAATATCGCCGAAAACTGCACATCTCCGGATACTTGATATTGGCCCTTTGCATAGCGCAGCACTTTTGATCATCAGAGTAAGGTACGCCGAATAATGGTGGGCGGCCGGATGCATCACCTGTATTCAATTGGGCGTTTCACACCTCACTTTGCAATCTCTGCCCATGAAGCTATGACGTACTTACGCTCCCAGCGATCTTCCGAATATTTCTTGACGCCCAGCCCTTCTTTCTAAGAATCTGACATTCGCAATAGTTCGGGGACTACTACATAAACTGATATCCTCACGTCAGACTCGTCACGAAAGGAATCGGCTCTCCTGGGCCAGACGAAGCTGCCAATTTCTCCGCTTCTGGAACGTCTAGTTGCGGGCGTAAATTGTGCCGTACCTAGTCTATGCCCAGGTACAATGGTCGAAAGTAACGTTGCCTGGGATCTGTTGAGCTGTTGTTGGCTTGTAGCCTACCTGTGGCCCCATAACGAGAGTTTTTGGAGTTGGTCAGAAATCCACGGATACCAAAGACATACGTTTGGAAGACCGGAAAAACTCCAGCTCATTTGACCCAACCTGTCTGTGCGAAGAGAAGCACGGAATGAGAGGAATAGACAGATGGAAGAGAGACTAATAGCTTCGGACAAGGGAAAGTTAACCAGTCGACAATTCTGCTGCATGAGGATTTTTTGGAGTGCTTGACCCCCAGATGGGAACAGGGTCTGCCTGGCGGATCACTTGGACACAAATCACATACCCGGTGATCGAGAATTGCAAGCAACAAAGATGCAAACACACCAGAACTCATCGTCAATAAGTACGTGAAATACAGGGCAACTGAGCAGGTATAGTGGAGGCTGGAGAGACGTTGAAGTTGCCTGAGTAATGACGCAATTGGCAACTAGCACCATACCTACAATAACAGAGAGCAACGACTCAACGAAGGAAAGTTACTACATGCGCGGGGAGCACAAGTAATTCACGAGAGCCGCCATAGTAATAGCCCAACCCGAACACCAAAGTCGGGAGGGATTGCTCCACAAACGTCGTGCGGGGTGTACAAGCTTAAAGGGACCTGCCGACTGAGTACTACTGAGCATCCACCTAGGAAATTTTACCTCAGGTGAAGGCTAGGTTACTGTAACTGTAAATTTGACTAAGTAGGTACTCCAACTCTAAACTTCAAGTCGGTGGACCTGTGAACTCGATACCACCACCACTCAGGTCGAATCTTGAACCTCATCTGCTGATAGAGCCGAAGCTACAAGCCGCTTCGATCGATCCCAATACCCCCCTACAGCTGAATTAGCGACATTGCTGACACTGGCGGGCCAGGGAGCAGTACTACTTCAAGACCCAAGTACATGCCAGCTACTACTATTCCCATTAGTGTCATCACAGAAAGCGGGGGAGGGTAGACAGCTTGCACTATAACGACCTTGGCGGTTGGGAACGAAACGTAGGGGATTGCGGAACTGCAGGATGGAAAGCCGTTAGAACTAGAATCGAGGGGAAACTCCCGCTACACATTGACTGCGGGTCAGCGTTGACTTACATAACGTTGTACAAGTATTCTTATATATACTTTGATTTCTCCCCTTTTACTTCCACAAACCCGGTCAACTCTTCTTGTTGAAGCATGTACCGCGCAGAAGCAAGTAGAACGTACCTGTTCTTCGGTACGACTATTAAGAAGGCCCTCGTATCCAACGGAGTTGGAAAGATCACGGTTGAAGATCGACCAAAGCCTCAAGTTCAAGATCCTAGTGATACTGTCATGAAGCTCACCCGGACTACAATCTGTGGAGTATGGTGAAGCCCTCCGACGAAAGGTCCTGGTTGTTCCATAGCCGAGCATGCGATTCGGTGTTTGACACTTCCTCTTGTGTAGTATTGAGAACATACACTGACTCCATGATTAGTCTGATCTCTATATCATCAAGGCAAGTCCAATCTCCCAGGGGGACAGGATAATTGGAAATGGGATGCCATTGGTTGCTGGTAGAGATCCAGATCGAAATGCGAGTCTCATTTCCAAATATCGCAGCTGCTCGTAAGAGCGTTAGCTGACTCTATTTTCTGACACGAGGGTCATGTCCCCACAGTTGAGCCAGGTTGAGTCATTGGCCATGAGGGGTCGGAGTTGTGGAGAGCATCGGTACGGACGTAAAGAAATTCAAGGTTGGAGATCGCGTCTTGATTGCTTGTATAACTTCGTGTGCTACATGCAGTTTCTGTAAGCAAGGCAAGTTTGGACTGTGCAACTCTACGACTGGGGGTTGGAGACTGGGCCACACACATGATGGGACACAGGCAGAGTAAGAGGAGCCTAGGAAGGTGAACCCTCGATAATAGCTTGCTGATTGCGGTGGTGCAGTTATATAAAGATCTTGCATGCTGATGCGTCACTGCACGCGGTACCGAAAGGAGTTGACGAGCGTTCGTTGCTGGTGTTGAGTTATATCGTTGTAAGTGGATTGCATTGCATTAGCTTCGGTAGCTAACGAGTTTCGAAGCCTACTGGACTAGAATTTGGTTGGTCTTGTATTCGATATTTGGGTAAGTAACGACTGACGATTCGAAGGTGTCCTTCGAGGCGGAGTGAAGCTAGGATGCTCGGTGGAAATCGTTGGAGCAGGGCCTGTTGGCTTACCCGCTTTGTTGACTGCCCAACTCTACAGCCCGAGCATCACTGTCATGATTGACAAAGATGAAGGTCGCTTGAAAGTCGCAAAGAGGATGGGAGCAACCCACACAGTGAACCCAGATTCTACTAAGGACGGGCTCGAAGCAGCGACCAAACAGCACCACTGCGAAATTGATGGATTCAATGTGGTTATTGAAGCCGTGGGAGTTCCAGCGACATTTGTAAGTCGCAAGCCATGGCGGTGACGTTGACTCTTGAAGACCTCTCCGAGGCTGTGCTGACGCAACGTCTCCTCAGTCTGCTTCCCAGGATCTAGTTGGTAAGGGAGGGGTCATCGCGAACGTCGGTGTTCATGGCATAAAGGTTGATTTGCGACTTGAAGAGATATGGGGCCGAGGAATCCGTAAGTTCTGCTCTAGGATTGTCGCTACATGGCCCATATTAGTTGACGATTGCCATGGCGTTGGTGAACCCCAGTACCCTTCCAATGTTGATGAAGCTCTTTGAAGCTGGGAAGCTCAATACAAAAGCGATGACCACTCACGGTCAGTTATAATATCTCTGTGTATTCGCCGGAGCGTGGATTGACCTACCACTTTGTGGTGTAGATTTCAAGTTCTCAGAAATGCTGAAGGCGTACGATACCTTTGGAAAGGCTAGTGAAACTGGAGCCCTGAAAGTCAACATCGAGATGTAGAACTTGGTAGTTTAGGGGGTTTATCATTGATATTATAGTCTTAAGATCTGGACCTTGTTCGACCCAGGCTTAGAAGGTACATGTCTATCTCATTCGTTAGTCTAGTTGCTGCTAGCTGAGGTCTCTGAGCAGTCTCAAGTCTTGAGATAGTGACAGCGGCCCGATGTAATAAGAAAAATTTTCAAGTTGACAGAAGCTGATGAAAGAAGGATTCCAGAAGGTGACGTGGCCAGTATCTAACTCGAAATACACGACCAACTGAGGTTAAGTACTTGGTATTTTGTACCCTGGTGGACATCGCTTGAGCACAGATTCCAAGGGGCTCCATCATGGTGTAGCGGAGCAGTCTGGCCATCAAATTTGAATATAAGATGAGAGATGCTTACCTTTGACGACGAGTTGAAAGTACACCCAATGGGGCAAGAGAAGCTGTAGTGAGTAACAGCATCGGGAAGATAGACACAGTTTACGAAGATAACAATGATTGTTTTGAGAAAACAGAATAAAGAGATGGACGGACTCTAGACTGGTAATGCAATAAGAGATGCACGCATCGGCGGAGTTACATGCAAGTTCCGGACAACACTAGAAGGGGAGAAAGTAGGGAATGGGGAAGACGTGAAGAATGGTCTCTGCACTGAGAAAGTACTTCCATGGAATTTATGAAGGAGGACATCAGCGACTGCAACTTTCTGGCCCCCGTCCAGACATACGAGCCCATTGGAAACCCATGTATTACTAAATGTCAATATTCAATCAGCTGGACAGGCGAAGGGGAACCCTGAGCATGACTCGATATATGCTAGCATCAACCAGCCTCTTCAGCTCTCAAGCAGCCTAGACACCAAATGTCTCCTTCCGGCCCCCTCTCCAAACAACACGCACTGCAAATCTGATCCCTGTGCTCGGACCTGCCACCATCTTCAAAATGCTTGTCCTGCCCCGAGTCGTCATCCAGTCTGTGACCCATCCCTATACCGAGACTTCCACCATAACATGCATCTTCCAGAACCATACACTCCCCGTCCAAAGTTTGCTTTGCATGTATAGACGCCCTCCACATAACGCCCGGCCCTTCACACTTCCTCGTACAGATATAACAAGTCCTTTCGCCGCAGCATTTACAGTCACCAAAAGCGTCAAGTTCACTCCTCACCGTTGGTTTACGGCGACAGATATGACAAGGGCTGAGATCGATCTTCCCGCTGGATTTTGACGCCTGCCTCGGTGCTATCGCATCGCCGTGCTGCTCTATGCTCGTGTCTGCTCGAGGTCCGAAGGCGAAATACGCATCACGCCTGTCCAGGTCTAAGTGCCCGATGCGCTGCCTCTTGGAATCGTGCGAACGACGTTTAGGAGTGATGATATGGCGAGCATATAGATCGTCTCTGTTCTGCGCGTCGTGCTGGGGTGGAATGGATTCGTACGGTCGACGGGGGTGGTGGGAACTGAGGTATCTGGTTAGCAGGCTCTTCTAAGTACTCGGGTTATGTCACCGTAGTATCGTACCTCGACATCTTTATCTGCAAATCGACTGCGCTTGAGACGTCGTCTCTCCTCCGTTTCTTGCTGCTGCGCGATACATTGGCTTCCGCTATGGATGGCATTCTTCTGGATTGTGTTTGAAAGGGCGGATGCTACGCTCTAGCCGAGTGAAGAGGGTAGAGAGCGGGGATATAGGGGAGGAATGAGACACAGGGCGCAAACATAGGGCGAGACTGTGGGGAAAGACGTTGACGGTGGAGGGAAGCTGTTCGATGTTGTTGTTGTTGTTGTCGATGTTGCTATCTTGAGAGTCGCAGGAAGGAGGTTTAGGTTCGGGTTTGGGGTTCAAGGATCCCTAGGTATCTATCTAGCGCTCGGCTCCAGCGGCTACATGGGCAATGATCGCCAGGGGAAACCCACCCTCGCTAATCTGACGAGAGAATGATGTCCCTGTCTCTCCTGGAACGTTGCAAAAACAACAAAGGGTTTTTCTCTTATCACTACATCTTCTCGGCGAGCACGATCGCGGGAATGAACTTCTTAAACAGCAACTAGGTCGTCATATCTATCTGTTCGATTAATTATACTACTTCTTCTAACTATTCGCCCCTATTGGTGTTTGAAAAATGCAAGACATGCCCGCTATGCAACAAACAACCTAGCTTTAAGCTCGGGCGACACTCCGGAAATTGCTCCACTGGCAGCTGCAACCTCCCGTCCCGCCGTCGAACCCACCAAGAGAAGGATCCGAGGAATTGGAGAAGAAACTCGGAGCTGGATTGAGGGCTATCCCCCCAAAGGCACGGTTCTCAGCGTTGAGCTTGCCGCTCCCTGCAACCAACCCCTCGCGGCTGTTCATCTCGTAGCAGTAGACCATTTTCAAAGAAGGATCACCACCATGGCGATCAGTTGTGATCGTGGTGGGATATGGGAAAGAGCCCGGCTGCTTGAGGTCGGCAGCTGGATTTTCTGAAGCTACGCGCTGGGTGGTGTTGAGAAGTTGCGTGGTGGTGTTCATGCGGGTCCATATCTGCACGAGGAACCTCGTCTGCGACCAAGTGCACCTGAATGCTGCTTCAGACTCTTTTGCACCACCGTTTCTGTCCGCAGGAACTTCACCATCCTCGAGGTTGGAACCATTGAGGCGGTCGATGGACTTGAGGAATATAGACCGGTCGAAGTAGGTATAGAACCCGTAGTGTTCCGTTGGCAGTCCACGGTCGTAGAGTCTGATAGGTTGCTGTGTAGGTAAGGGTAGAAGATTCGCCGGCGCTGCTGTTCCATCCGATTTGAGACTCGGTGGTGGTATGATAGAAGTGATGTTTGGGAAGGGATCGGTAGAATTCTCAGGAGTCTGGCGCCGTAGGAGCTGGCGCTTGCCGATTCCAGCATCTGCGTTGGAGAGGAACGATATGTAGAAGGGAGTTGGCTCGCCTGCTTTGCTATCTGACACAATGCCGTCCGTTGCATTGCCCAAGAAATTGGACTCGGCAATGGATGGAGGTACCGGCAATGGGACGAAAGTAACAATCTGTCGAGCATTTAGGAGGAGCCTCTTGATGAATTGTCCAGCAGATACAGGATTTATAACCGAGCGCCGAGCTACCAAATTTGGATCGCCTGTGATATTGGAAAATGTCGCATTCGTTGAGCTGCTGTTGTCCCATTGGATATGCAAGAAAAAGTTCGGTTGATTTGACAGACTTGGTGCAACTGATGGCTGCAGCTCTTTCGGTAGGTCGCAACTCCATTTCGTTGCTGGAAAGACGCAGCCCGTGTTTGTACGGATATTGACCGGAGCAACCACAGTTGAGAGTCCGATGAAAACTGGTGGGAATCCGGTCAGATTGAGCCACTGAGATGGTTCAATGATAGTATTCGGTTTTCGATGAAGGGTTGTAGCAAGCACAACGACTATGACGATCATTGATACGAATGCAACGATCAAACCCAAATACCAACGCCGTCTTTTACGGCCCTCGGGACCGCTTCTTCCATAGCATCCCCGGTCGGGTACACATCCACGTCCCCTCCACCAACCTCCAGCTCGTTGCGCAATAGCATCCTCCTTCTCATGACGTATGCGCTTTGCTTCGGCCTTCGTTTCATTACGGGGAGGTACTCCGTAATGCTCACCTGCTGGATGTACGCCACTTTGTCGAGAAGGTAATTCGGGATACCCAGAGTTGAGATTGATTGGCCGTCGAGGAGGAGGCGTCAAAGGCACACTTGACATTGGAATTGCACCCCCAGAAGACATTGCTTGCTGTAGCCCCGGAGACAGAGGACCAGGAGATATAGGGTACTGGATCCGGGGGGCATGCTCTGGTGGGAAGACTGCTCTGTATCTCACACGGGCAGGAGATGGAGAGTAAGGTGGAGGTGGTCCGGCGGATGGAGAATGGACGGGCTGGGTACTGTTGTTTGGTGCATGTAGCTCCCTATCTCTGTTGCCGCTGGGTTCGGTACTATTGGAGGCGCCGTTGGGGTTTAAGCTGCTGAGACGAGGCTGGACAAATGGGTTGTTGCTTTGCAGTGATCTCAAACCGGGTGCAACACTCAAGATTGGCACGATGGTATCGCTCGAAAGAAGATTAGCCTCCGTCTGCAAGGCAGCAGAAGTATTCTCCCAGTTGAGCTGTGGAGAGCTTCGAGATGCAATACTTGACATGGTGGTGCTGCCGAAGCCTGCCGATTCTGACAATACAAGTGGCAGACTGCCGGTCGATGTCTGCGCTCTATGTCTTGTTTCTTTAAGTACTGGCGATTGCTCAGTAGACCTAAGGTGCTTCGAATCTGCATTCCACCATCGATCTGAAGAAGTAGATGTTGTCGTCTCTGGGGTTAGGGGAGAGAACTGCTTTTCCCACAGCTTGTCATCTCTTTTAACATCTTGAGCTTTTGTGGCAGCAATGGTAAGGTTGGGAAGTGCAGGAGGACTTTCGGTCTCTACATCTCGATTTGCAAAGGTGTTCGATCTTGTTAAAAACGGCGTTGTGATGTAGTTCCACCACCCCTTTGAACGCCGGCGCGTAGCAAGAGTACTCATGCTTGCGTGCCGGTCGAATTTTGAGCCATTCGTAATGGAAAGTGCACGGCCCGATCTCACAAGTATCGGGCTTTCATCCTCCTCGAAGACGGTGCATGAAGAAACTACCCGCGATTTCGAGGCATCATCCTCGTCACCCCAAGTCGTCGCATCGTCCGAATCCGGTGAAAAGTAGCTTCTCTGAGCAAAGACCCGCTGCCTCTCATCCTCGAGGTATGAAGTAGGCATATTGGGCACTGGAGGAATACTAGAAGCTGTATATACCTTGGATGGAGGATGAAGGTCTAACGCAATACCATCCCCATCCAACGGTGACCATATGGAGCCTTCTTGAGCGGGTGTTATGATTATGGTGGGAGTATCGGGGGTTTGACTCATAGCAGTGCGGTGCTCGTAACTTCCGACGATTTTTGCGGTTTCAGATGCTGCTGTCTGGGGGCTCAGCGTGCGGTCTGCAACGTCAGCTGTGGGTATTGATATTCCGATAACTATTGGGCGATCGTTTGGGGATAAGTCCTCGTTCTGTTTGGAAGGGGAAGGGAGAAGATGGTTCGATGGTCGCCGGTTTAATTCGACAGGATTTCTGAGTTCGATTCCGTCTCGTGACCTGGGCATAGCATTCCCCAAGAGAGATGGCATAATGTTTGCTGTCCTAGCCAAATCTTGGTTCTTCTTTGTCTTCCAAAAACCGCCTGCTTGCTGGGGAACCCCGCCATCTAACGCCTGAAGCGCTGCCAAATCAACAAAGCATCCCGTCTGTGGCATTCCTCGTTGAAGCTGGACTGGTGGCGCAGCAGGTTGATGCCGTGAGAAGTTCGTGACGACTTTGATCCCAGCTTTTGCATTCTGCTTTCTCTGACGGCCCTTTGATTTGTCCCTCGTTGGCTTCTGAACAGAATATCGTTTGTCCGGCTTTCGAGTGTTAGTCCGGTTCTCGGGCTTGAAGCTCACTCCAAGGCCAGTAGTCTGCGGAGGCTTAGGCCATTCTGTAATCCGAATAGCTGAGGATAAAGGTGGACTGGGCCGATCATTTTCTTCTTCATCCCACCACTCGTCGTCGTCGTCGTCGTCGTCGTCTGATGGAATACTGGATCGGTTTGTTGAGAGACTATTTTTGGGAGCGACTTGCTGCCTCGAGGCCTGCGATGTAGACATATTAGACCACAATTCGATATGGTGTAGGATCATGAAAGGATCTAGGTGTGGTGCGTATTGCGATTTCGTGAAAGCGGTTGATGTGGTGGCACGGAAGTGGTGCTTCGACGTATTATTGAGGGTTGCTCTTGTGCTTGGAGAATTGGTTTTTTGTTTGGTGGGAAGGAGGGAAGAAGAGGCCGGAGACTTGAGGACTGGACTCGAGTTTAAACAAGATCCACGGAGAGCATTGTTGTGGAAAACAAACATACAAAGGAAGAGATGTGGAATGGCCGGTGCGAAAATTTATTTCAGGGCGTGTTTTCTGGCCGGACAATAGGCAGAGCTTGCTATTGTTGGTTCGGACTGAGCACAATGGAGCAATGGCAAAACACAGGTAGTGACAGTGAGTAAGTGAGCGTATGAATGACCGAAGGAAAATGAATCAGATGAAAAGAAAGTGGTCTGGTTTGATCCGCAAAAGCATTCAATGACCCAAGATCGTACACGTAGAAGCGGAAGAGAAAATAAATGAAACAGAAGATTCAAGGCCGATGGAGCAAAGCCATAACAATATGGCCGGCCATGACCTGCCTCACGACCGGCGCAGCCCACCTTATGACGGCGGGGCTGGAGAGCAGTCCAGTGCACCCAAAATAAAACCGGACGACGTCGATGATTCGACAGCAGTCGCAGCCCGAGATATTAGAGGCTCTACTCTACTCTCACCTCCTCTACTCAAGGCAGCCGGATCCATGTTTCGTTGGGTGATGTCTCGATACGCGCCCAAGTCGAGGAAATGAAGGTATGAGATTCGTCGGCGCTTGGAGGTCGCAGGCCAATCATTCTGTGGTGTCAGGGGGCAGCCGAATGATTGATTGTTGAATACCAGCTGGCACACGCGAGCAGTTACCAGCAATTAGTCATGTCATGACACAGTGGAAGGCGTGGTGGAGTGAACGAAGAGCGCAGGCCATTTATTCTATGGAAGTGTGCGGAAGTCGATTCGGGTTGTACGTACGAAATGGTACAGTAGATGGATGATGGATTCTCTTGAGGTTGGGATGAGTGGAGTGTGGAGTGGAGTTCAAGCAGAGGCGCTGTAGGCGCTTACATACATACTCGAGTACTCGAGTACTTGCCCCGGAATGATTTGCCTGCGTACCCGTGATTGTAGGTGACCTTGACCAATTGCATTTGATAATTGGACACCACTGGAAGTAGACTTGCCCCCTTCCAGCTAGCTAGGGTGCCACTAAATCGAGGGTGTTGGCTGCAATCTGTGTCCTGACGGGATTTCGAACTCTTGCTCTCTTTGTGATGTAACGAAACTACCCAAGTACAGGAAGTATGAAAAGAGAAGAAACGAGGTTTGACGTTTTCAAAGGACTTCCTAACATGCCGTACAAGAAGCCAAGCAAGGAACCTATAGGTATTCTTCTCTTCGTTGATTCAATAGGCTAGTAAGTAGTCCACGGTAGCGACAGCAATACATTACATTACATTATTTACATGCAAGGTCCCGAAGGCCTATTGTCTAAGCATCATCTGTCTCCTTCCTAGATTTTAAGTTTCGCCCCCTTTACCGGACTTGACAGCTTCAGATGGTCCCTTACCTTGGCCTGCATTCCCTGGTATAGTAATTGTACAATGGAGGGGGAGCAGGGAGCGTCCGTGTTCCGTACCGTACAGTTATGTGCTGCATGAGAATCATGACCGTGATAGAGATATCCATCTATCTACTGTACTGTACATACCCCACCGTACCGAGACTGTGACCATATAACAGACACAGACTCCGACTCCGACCATACGGAGTAGATACGAAGTTGTAGTCAGCCTGACTAAGCCACTTCAGGAGAGGCTTTGAACGTCAAGTGCACTTAGCGGTCCCTGCTGGCCCAGTTTGGAAATTAAATGCTGGCAGAAATTTAGAATTCCAGGTTACATAGGAGAGGACAACTTGTCAATTTTCTCAATCTTGTGTTTCTCTTTCGCTTGTGTCGATACAATAATCACCCACTCGTCCTGTTTGCTCGCGGATAAACGCATCTGTTCACTGCCACTTTTTCTGTGGCAAGCCGAGCTACAGTACGTACTGAACTGGACTGGACTGGACTGAACCCTTCTAAAACTAAAAACCATTCGAGACGAGAGCAACCCACCACCAAACCAAAGCAAGCCAAGCCAAACCAGTTGCGCCTGCACCTGTCCAGCTCGTGTCACTCGAACAAAAGGCCAGCCCCCTACCTCCCGACCGAACGACAAAATCCGTCACCACCACAGATTGAGGCGCTGAATCTGCGATCCGACGTGCGTGCCGTCCGGACACGAGTCGAGGCGCTGCAAGTAGTGGAAGACACTGAGTCCAGTAGCTGCCGCAACTCTTTGTCCTCTTCCCTCCCTCCTTATTCATCAATACGCCAGACGGCCCTCGGTGCCCTCTGGCCCTCAATCTTCGACCTGGCGTCTTTAAACCCCTCAGGTGCTTTCTCTTCTTCTATAGGCAACTCTTTCACACATCACCGGCGACGGTCTTCAGCATCCTCATCGAACACACCCCAGGGGCTAAACCTTCACGCTGCGTCCAGCGCGCAGACCCTCGAGACCATTCCTGGGACCCCGAACATTCCCATGTCCTTATCGCGGAGTCCATCCCCCAGACCAGGGGGTGGATGGTCGAGTCCAGGTCTTGCAAACGTCAGTGGTCGAAATAGTCCTGCCAAATCCTATCGAGGCGCCAATGGAGGAACAAATTCCGTCACCTGGGAATCTGCGAAGGCCAAAAGTGAAGGAGTCAATGGATACCCGTCCTTCTCGACTCAGAACAATGGTTTCTTCAATAGACACTACAGGACCATTTCAAATAGTCTGCCGAGTTTCAATATGGGCCCGGAGAAGAGCTTTGCAGAAAAGGAGAAATTGGGGCGAGGCCGGTGGATGTCGAGAGACGGCAGCAAATTGGCTAGAGTGAGAAGTCTTGTAAGACGGATGAACCGCAAGGTCAAACTACGACTTCTCATGGTCCTGGGCTTGATTATTATGATCATTCTATTTTACACAACACGTGAGCATCCCCCAATGGAGCTTAGAATTGACACTGATACAAACATAGCCCTACACTACTACTGGAGAAGAGCAAAATTCCTGGGTGGAGGTAAAAAGCACGTAATAATACTGGCGGCAAACCAAGGTGGTGGTGTCATGGAATGGAAAGGCCCTCGAGAATGGGCAATCGAAAGAGACAGCGTACGAAATAAGAAGAAATACGCCAACAAATGGGGATACGATTTGGAGATTGTCGATATGAGCACGAAGAAACGATACGCCCACGAGTGGAGGGAGAGCTGGGAGAAGGTTGACACGATTCGGAATTGCCTGAGAAAATATCCAGATGCCGAATGGTAAGTCTAATTTTTTGCTATCCTGACCTTAAACTAAACCTCTCAGGTTCTGGTGGATGGACCTTAATACCTTCATAATGGAACCAAGCTACTCTCTCCAATCGCACATTTTCAACAACCTTCCGGCGAATACATACCGAGATATCAACGAGTACAATCCCTTGAATATCACGCACCCCTTCCCTGCGACGCACCTAGACGAGGATGCGCGCAGTCCAATTGGAGATGGCAAAGCAAGTTCTATCAACCTGGTTATCCCACAAGACTGTTCGGGCTTCAACCTGGGATCCTTCTTCATCAGGAGAAGTGCGTGGACCGACCGTCTGCTGGATGTCTGGTGGGATCCTGTGGGCTACGAGCAGAAGCACATGGAATGGGAGCACAAAGAACAAGACGCACTCGAATTTCTGTATATCAACCAACCTTGGATCCGACCACACACAGCCTTTATCCCTCAGCGAAAGATCAACAGCTTCCCTCAAGGGGCCTGCTCGGAAAACGGCAATGATACACGGATCCACTACAACGAGAAGGAGCGAGATTTCGTTGTCAACATGGCAGGCTGCGAATGGGGCAGGGACTGTTGGGGGGAGATGTATAATTTCCGGGAGTTGAGCAACTACCTCAATCGTACGATCTGGGAAAGATTCAAGGAGGACTTGGTTGCGGTCATTTGGTTCAAGATTACAGGGAAGAAGGTCAGACTATGACCAAGCTTCTGCTGGACCACTTATGAGTCTCCTTGGCCATTTTTACCCGCGGACTTCGGACTGCTCGTATCTGCGATACCAACGTTATGTTCGATTGTTCCTGTACTTTTTCTACTCTCTCTGTTAAGATGGCATTGCATAGAAGGCCTGGGACATCCTGCTCTTTTGGCAGAGGATAAGTGTTTTTATCTGCATTCTTGCATGGCAAAGGAGTTGAGAAGGTAATGTGTACCAATACGATATCGATGTCAATGTCCATGTAAATGTCAATATTTCTTCTAGCAGTACGAATATCCAATCTCACTTTATTGATGCAATGTTCGGTTTGGTAGGGGCAGAAGCACTGCTGCTCACTATTTCGTTTCTAGTCTCTCACTTCTTAACTACTCCTCAGATGCTCCGAAACAATTCTTGCAGCCTCAATTACTTCCTCGTCCTTTAGGTTTCGACCAACCACTTGGATGCCTCCCTGTCCGCTTTCCACTGAATTTGCATCATCTGTTTAGACAGTCAGTTCGGGCTGTCGACAGCATTCTGACAATAGAACTCACATGGTGGTACATAGTTTACATCTCTCAGAAAAGGCTTATCAGCCTCTTTCTCCGCTTTGCCAAATGGAATCGCACAAGCTGGAGCCTATATCTTATCAGCGCTGTCCCCTCGCCCGGAGATTATAGTACTTACATCTAACAGATTAGCAAGCACTGTGTACGGCGGCCCGCCAAAGGTATCATGAGTTGGAGCCGTCCCTTGGAAAACCGGCATAATGAAGGCATCCAGCTACTCTTTCACCCATACGTCGCGGATAGTCTTCTTGATACCTTGTATCTGGACGTTCAGGTCGAAGACATCATCTAGGGTTGGCTGGAAAGCTGCAAGATCGGGAGACATGGTCGTTGGGATGGAAGGGATTATCGGCTCACCGCTCTTTGCGATGTGAGCGAACGGAGTAGAGTGCCTTTGGGATCAATGGAAAAGAACCTCATAGCCGTGTTTATCGTCTGGGTGAGGATGTCTTCTGGAAGAAGCGGATCCAATGCGATGAGTGTGTGTCCACCTGCCTCGAGGATGGAAATGGCCAATTTTATGATCTGCTGCATGGCGGGGTGGAGAGGGAATTTCTTATCCTCGAGCATGAAGCCTAACCTCAATTTCGTGTTCTTATTGCCGGTGGACTTCAATCTCCACGGCAGGGGAACGACGCTCTCGTCTAATGTCCAGCAGTCATGATCGAGAACTTGACGCATGAAATACTCAGCATCGTCGACGTTTCTACATATTGGTCCAGCACAAGGTGCGATTGCAACACTTCCAGGTCGCGCTGGCGATGTCTATCCGCCGTAGGGAATTCGACGAGTGGGTGGCTTGAAGTCAATGACACCGTTACAGAAGGCCGGGATTCGGATAGATCCAGCTATGTCAGTACCAACGCCAAGGATGGAGCCACGGAGAATTGCAAGAGCGCCTTCGCCGCCGGAACTGCCACCAGCTGACAGAGATAGACGAGTAGGGTTAAGGGTGCGACCGAAGATGTTGTTGTGGGAGTCTGCTGTCATCGTGGTTTGCGGGATGTTGGTCTTGACATAGAGAACTGCTCTTTTGCAGAGGAGGATGGTAACAAGTGGGGAGTTGGAACTATCAGGCCATTGGCAATGAAGGATGTAAAGCCGATGGTGCTTGAAACGCCTTTAATGTTGAACGAGTCCTGAGCGTCCAGTCAATACGGACATTTGGTCAAGAAAATATGGTGAGGGGTCCAGACCTTGAGACTTATTGGAAGGCCATGAAAGGAACCCAATGTTTTCCCCTCTGTAGCGAGATGCTCATCGCAGTACTTAGCACGAGCAATCGCTTCTTCAAAGAACACCTCCGTCAGGCATGACACGACCTGTTGTGCAATAGCAGCTCGCTTGCAGAAAGCTGTGGTCACGGCAACTGATGTGAACTTGCCAGAAGCCAAGTGCTCAAGTAGTGTGACAGCTGTGTATTTTTCAGTGATGTCGATCTCTTCCGTAGTGAGGAGACGCATGTACGAGGAATATCGAGCACACTCTGGTCTGAGGTTTGAGAAATAGTGTCCGTAATTTGGGATGGCAGTTTCCATTCGACTGGAACCTTGCTGCTGCTGCATCTCTGTGCTGGGTAGCGGCGGCTTCCCAAGAGGCTGTTGCAGGCTCCATCCGGAAGCCGACCGAGAGATGGGTTCTAGGAAAACCTTAAGAGAAAGGGATAGGAACAGGCGTGGTATAGTTTTGTTCGCGCAAGAGAGTATGGGCTCCTTATCTGTTATTCGTCCTCTCTCCCAAAGCTGCTACTTGTATTATAATTGTATGGAGAGTCACGTCGACACCGAACGCCAGAATAACAGGAAATGGAAGCTATGAGATTGGTCAACGGCATGTCGAAAATGGGGTCGTCAAGGACATATCGGGGAGGCGATCCATGTCAGCCATGTTGTGTGAATTTGCCTGGAACTTGGACTTGATATCAAATGCCGTAATAGAGAAATTAATAGATTCCCAGGTAACTCGCAGGGACTATTCCGTCGAGGACATAGGTAACGTGCCAGCATTTTAGTCCTGACTAGCAATCGACACCTCTCTAAGGTAGATGGGTAGACGTCAAGTTGCCGAATCTGAAAAGAAAGCCGAAACCGAGCCGAAGGTAGTCCGCTCCCTGCTCTTCATGCTACATGAGGAACAACAGCTATCCACACGCTTGTTGTTGATAAGTAGTAATTACTATAAACATGGATATTTCCAAGTTCCAGATAATCTATTTCGCGATATTGCTTGAAACTTCTGGTAATGTTTCAAAGGAGTCGAGCCAGTCACCCGGGCGCCAAGCATTGCTTTGGAAGCGAGCGTTTTCCCAACCCAGCCGCAGCCGCTCGTGTCTCTCCAGGAACCCAGCTCAAAACATCCACCATCCAGGCCCAGCGCCCTGCGTCCTCTCCCAGGGCTTGCCTCCGCATCAAATACCGCAGATAGTCTCCTGTCAGAGCGATCAGAGGTCTAGATCTTCGACCTCTTAGTGCGTGCGCTTAGAAGTCACTGTCCGTGTCTCTGCAGCCACCTGCATCCAGTCCTTTGGCCACGGCGGTAAAACTCAACACGAGAGACCCTCCCCAGAAGTACTGTCTGGGGCGTACCACCGCCTGTCAACGGGGTTTGTCTGAGCTATTGACTCGAGCGAGCAGCTCTTCAGGTGAATGTGGCTCCATCATGGAACCTCGGCGTGGTCAGTCCATTCGCGTTCGAGCTGAGTCCCTGGAATGGGCCACTTGGTGACTCGGGTCGAAGCGTAAAGATACTCCCGGCATGGTAGTATACTTGACTCCTCTCCCCCCTTCAACTTTGCCGTATACTGTTCATTGTCTTGTTGTTCCTGTTCTGTTTGTGGAGTGGTATTTTCTGCCTGTTTCGTCATTCTTTATGCATTTGTTGCTCCTTTATGTTTCATCGTCGCTTAGCACAAGGCTAGTCATTGTTTGTCGGGCACAATAGCTACCACGACAATAGTACGAAGTTGTTGTACTTGACAAAGACGAAAATTCGTAGCCATTGCAAGAACTTATGCATATACATATTCTTCCAATCCCGCCGATATTTGAGTCAAGTCTTTGATTTTGCCATATTCCTCACAAACAAAGCACACCGTCGATTTCCACACCTCCTGCAACAACAGATTCTTTCATCCCAAGTCGAAATATCTTCGCAGGACGAAGATGCGGACTTCACTCATTCTTTTACGCTCCGGCGTGACGCTTCTTTGCGCTGCTGGTATTGCAAGCGCTGGCTACATCATCGAGGACACATACGACTCCAAAAACTTCTTTTCCGAGTTCGACTTCTTCTCAGATAAAGACCCAACAGAGGGCTTTGTCGGATACTCGACTGCAGCAACTGCCAACATCAGTAGCTTAGCTGGCTACGTCGACAACGCAGTATTCCTTGGCGTTGACAGCACCACAGTCAACCCACCTCCCCCTGGTCGCAAATCTGTTCGTGTTAGCTCCAAAAAAACATATACACACGGCCTCATCATTGCTGATATTGCCCATATGCCAGATTCGATCTGTGGGTCGTGGCCAGCATTCTGGACCGTCGGCTCGACTTGGCCTATAAACGGGGAGATCGACATCATTGAAGGGGTCAACGACGACACAACCAACCACATAACTCTGCACACCTCCCCTGGCTGCAGCCTCGACAGTACTGGAGCTATGTCCAGCTCGACTCTCAGCACACCCAACTGCAATGCTGGAAGCGCTGGGGAGGGCTGCAGCTTGAAGACCACCAGCAAGCAAGGGTATGGCACCGGTTTCAACGCTGCTGGCGGGGGTGTTTATGTTATGGAATGGACTTCTTCGGCAATCAAAGTCTTCTTCTTCGCACGTAACTCCATTCCGGCCGACATTACCTCAGGCAACCCAGATCCAAAGGCTTGGGGAGCACCTGTTGGTTCGTTCAGTGGCAGTGGATGCTCGATCGACTCACACTTCAAGAATCATCAGATCATCTTCGATACAACCTTTTGTGGCAAATGGGCTGGACAAGTGTGGAGTGACGGGTCTTGCGCTGCTCTCGCACCTACTTGCGAAGCTTATGTTGCGGCGAATCCTCAAGCTTTCGAACAGGCATACTGGATGATCAACTCCGTTAAGGTATTTCAGCTAAAAATGGCAGCCGGCAAGAGAGAGGTTCCATTCTTAGGTTAGGAGAGGATGTGGTGGTCTGCTTTTTTCGCTTCTTTGCACATATACGACCGGGATGTATTTCTAGAATTAGAATGAGGTTACGGAGCCAAGGAAATGTGAATATGGTATGCGGATGGGGCTCCTACGACTTTATCTCTAGAGGATACTCAGTTCCATACAAATGAAGACTGAAATAGAATGATAGATGTCTTTCAGCAAAAGTTTGCACCCAGAACATTCACGCAAATGACTGGGAGTAGTACTCCCACGTGACGATATCGCGTTTTCGTGCATATTATGATGTTTAATTATTGTTCAAGAATGATGTTTGAGTAATAGGTGACCAAATGGCTGGCTAGTGATAACTCCTACCTTAAGTAGCATAGCATGTTAATTATACCTTGTGTGCCTTGTCTTAATTGACTACAATCTGTTTGTTGATACCCACACACCTGTCAAATTTAGCGACGAAGCTCGAAGCCTCCTTGGGTTACGACGCAGCCTTGGTCCTAGTATGTTCAATATCTTCTTCACCAACCACTCACCCGCCACGACAGCCCTTGAAAACTTCCCTCAATTATTTACAAAATACGGTGCCTCTTCTGCTGATTGAGGTGTCATTCCGCAATCATGCATCCCTCACGGGCGGCCTATGTAGAGGAAGCAGAGCCCGAGGTAAGCCAACCCCTCCATCACTTCTTCTTACCACAAGCTCTGCAATGGTATTCATATGATCTCAGAGGTGCCTCCGCATTCGCACCTGGGAAACCTGCAACTGATAGATCTGGTGTGACTTTCAGGACACCGGAATTGACCTGGCCAATGTTCGTAAGTAAATCTAAATACTGTTCTTCATTACACCGATCTGAACATGGCGCGACAGCTCTTGACAATGACTACGATATGCCCTCCGCTGGCCCTGGCCTGGCACCCGAACGAGCTTCAGTATTCCAGTCGCAGATGGATCGTAGGAAGAAGGCTGCCGCTATCGCCGTACCTACAGATGATAAAAGGGTTCGAGAGCGCCTACGGCAGTTAGGCGAACCGGTCACAGAATTCGGGGAGGGGCCTGGAGATCGCAGAGACCGGCTGAGAGAACTTCTTGCAGACCTGGCTAGAGATGCGGGCCAAGACGAGGAGGGAGATGCGAGGATGCTCGACGCTGGGGAGGGGGATGATGATGCGCCAGATGAGGAGTTTTATACCAAGGGAATACCAGAACTGCTAGAGGCAAGAAAGGCTATTGCGAGGTTCTCCTTACCAAGGGCGAAGAGCAGGCTGGCTAGTCAGAAAATCGAGTCTACAATCCCAAGGATGACACACGTCAAGTTCAGGAATGAGATCAAGGCGAAGCTGGAAGGATTCGAACTTCAGGGCAGTCAAACGGCAGGGGATCGGCCCGTTAGCATGACCCGATTTGCGCCAAATGGGGAGATAATTGCTGCGGGGAATTGGGGAGGTGGGATCAAGTTGTTGAACGTTCCAGACCTGAAGGAGATACGCACACTGAGAGGGCACACTGATCGAATTGGTGGAATATCCTGGTTTCCAGACGCGACATTACCAGGAACAACAGTCTCCGAGGACTCCGTCAACCTTGCGTCTGGGGGTGCGGAGGGCAAAGTGCATCTTTGGTCCATGACCCAAGACACCCCAATCTCAACACTCGAAGGTCACAATCAGCGTGTCTGTCGGGTCGAGTTCCACCCTTCCGGAAAATATCTGGCTTCGGCATCCGAGGACACCACCTGGCGCCTTTGGGACGTCGAAACCACCACAGAACTTCTGCTGCAAGAAGGTCACTCCCGAGGCGTCTTCGCCCTCGCTTTCAATACTGACGGTTCTCTTCTGGCTAGTGCTGGAACTGATAGTATCGGTCGGATATGGGATTTACGGACAGGACGTACAGTCATGATCCTAGAGGGTCACATAAAGCCGATTTACGCGTTAGATTGGGGTGTGGACGGCCATCGGGTGCTGTCAGGTTCTGAAGACGGGTGGATAAAGTGCTGGGACGTGCGAAAAGTCCAGCCTTCAGGGGGAATCGGCGCTCATCGAATGGTGTCAGATCTGAGATGGTACAAAGGAATGGATGATCCCGCTCGAGGTATTGTCCCCGAGCTTGACAGACAAGGGGCACAAAAACCAAAAAAATCCGGCACTTTCGTTGTGTCTAGTGGATTCGACAAGACCGTGAAGATCTTCTCGGCAGATGATTGGTCTCAAGTTCAAAGCTTGACGGGACATACTGGAAATGTGCACAGTGTGGATGTTACAAGGGATGCGAAATGGATCGTCAGCGGGGGTTATGACAGGACAGTCAAGCTCTGGGGACGGAATGATGGCCAAGGCATATGATTTTTCGCGCGTCGGTTTCAGCCTTGATAGACTACAGCAAAAAGTTCTCTGTACAGTAGCAAAATGAAACGATACCCTAGGATTTGCTAATGAAGCATAATTTTGTCAGACAATCCGAGCTTGTTGAGTTGGAGCACTCTTAGTGAGGGTAGCAGAGAAGATAGTAGTGGCAATAGATAGGTTGTTTGATAGAGCCCACCGACGGTTCATCAAATTGAGTCCGCCAGAATTCTCGACCTTCTCGCATGCCCCTTCCCAGTAAGGGATGCTCGCTTCGACATCTTGTTGATATCGACAACTTGATCCTCGCCAGACTTAAAGAGCGCCTGTTACTACTCTCTCCCAGACCACCTTGAGCTATGGGATACCTCTCAAGCTAGCTCTTACTAAAGGTAGACTCACGTACTCAGCCCAACAACCAAATGACCCTCCAAAACACCCTCCAAATCATCTTCGACACTCGACCCTCAACAACTCGGCGGCCAGATTCCATTCGTCTCCAGATTCATCAAACTTCCCTCCTCCACGCCCTTGTTACTTTTACTACTCAAATCCCTCGTCCCCTCCTCAACATCCAATTATGCGGACTCAACATCATGCTGCTTTGGGTCGCACTCACGTATTCGGCAGATCTTCCACTCGCGTATGGTGCTGCGTGCCGAGGCTTATCCACGGTACGATTTCTTCTTGCAGTAAGCAGTCGCTGTTAGAAATTTTGATGAGTTCGACTGGAGGGGAGACTCCGGTTGAGGGCTGAGGAGGATGATGATGCCGTGTCGTGTTGGTAGATTGGTGCTATGAATTGCTTGGCTTACGAAGTGGATTTCTGGAAGAAGTGATAGAGCTTGGAAGGAAGGTGTACGTTGGATAGGACGGGGATGATGCGGTAGACGCGAGGGTTGTCCCATCTGCTAGGTAGGCAGTATTGGATATAATGTACATCGTTTAGCTATTAGCTGGGACTTTGAGACTCGTCTTCGCTGGTGATTTATGTGGAGTTGAGACGGGCCATCTCGAATGTACCCAGCTCGAGATACCGGTCTTGTTTGTGTGGTTCGGACTGTGGCTCAAGGATTGCTTGCGCTAGGTTCCATTCTCGAAGCTGAGATCAACTTTGAGGTACTCGTTCTTCTTGTTCACAGTGCTGAGATTAATCTTAAACGATAGAGACCATCTGCAGAGGATGCAGTGTAGCTGTGTTGATGACTTTAGGAGGTAATTAAGCTAGGTCTTTAAGGTGGTGGATTCGACTATCAAACTATGCTGCTTAATCACACAGACCCCTTTAGAAATGTTCTCCTTCCTGTCAGATTCGGAAAGCATGGGGAAATTTCCTCCTGAGACTCTCTTAGATCCCATAAGCACTGGCAAGGCGTAACGGCTCCGCAATTGGCTAGCTAGACAGCTCGATCGATGTACACGTAAAACCATACATGACATCTATACTTACCGGTCGGAACTAGGACGATCGTGAAATTGGCCTTAGACTCGGGTTCGTGGAGGAAAATTGTGACACATTTACACTTGAGGTTGTACGCAAGATTGATGCCCGAAACTTACACTATGAAGCGTGACGAGCATCTCGTGGGAGGGGTAGCCTGGGCTGGTGACTAACCTTGCCTTTGGATTGGGCAAATCAAATCAAATCAAGAATCGTTTTGAGTGACATCAATGAATAGAGCCACAGAGCACTCATGCACCTTTTAACGAAGAAGTGGTCCAGCTTAATAGCTAGTGAGATTTACAACTAGGCGCGTGACGAAGCCAGGTTCTTGCGTCATTAGCCTGCTTGAGGTTCAAAGCAAGATATAACATCGCTCAAACAAAGACCGAAATGTGCAATAAACGATACTCTATCTATCAAATAGCTCATACGAGCAGGGAAGATAATTACCTTGGAGCACTCTCACCCCCACAACGACTGAGACCGGAACAAGGGTTTAAATCACTCAATCGCGGCGGCCGCTGCTAATGGATGCTGACTGAGCTGCTAATGCGAGGCTACTTGTGAAATGTTGAATTGGGGTATTAATTCCCCGTCTCTCTGCTTCCTGGAGCTGCTAGGTGACATGCGAGCCCATATGCGCAGGAGAGAAATGTAGGGAAGTACCTACAGCGATTCTTCTAAAAGACTGTATGCTATGAGGATTCGTGACAGTTCTGGTACTGCTAGAATGATATTAAATAGGAAGTATTACTCTTCGTAATACTGAGTATTACAGCTCAACCATCGCCTCGAGAAGATTGGTAAAGTACTAACTTGTGATCACGACTTCCCCAACTTACCCACGAGCAGTAGTCAAAAGAAGACACACAAAATGGTAGAGGAAACCGAGAAGAGAGAAGTGTTCTCTAGGTTAGAACCCGAGAGGCATAGATTGGAAGGGCAGTGGGAAGCCACGGAACGAGTAGTGGAGGAAGCAGAAAAATAGATGAAAGAAGCGAGGTGCAGTGCCAATAGGAAAGTCCTCGAGAGGAAGACCATCACCATCAAGCTGAGGGAGCTGTACAAATACGTCGAAAGACTACGTGAGGAAGAACGTATAACTTGATATTTCCGAGACAGGGAAGTTTGGGCGCTCCTTGCCTCATCGACTCTGACTGGTCGATGATTGTGACCTTATGTTGTGTGATGTATGCAATGATAAACCTGCATCTGGCAAACTTTTGTTCCCAGGACTGATACTCCTACTGTGCAAGAGTTACATTTGGTGGTGATTCTGAAGATAACGGAATCTCGACCGAAATGTCTGCAAGTGTCTTCGTACGCCTCCCGGTACAGAAAGTGAAGGAAAGTAAGTTGGATTTCAGAGTCTGAAAGTGGAGTAACTGTGCAGATTAAGTAGTGTTCTCACTCGGTCTAGATCATCTCCCCAATTAAGGACGATGTCACGCTGCCGCATTTATCACGTAAATGTCGAAAAAGATGAATCGGGCAGAAGTCAGTAACTACCTAAGTTTTGAAGTGACAATAACCAGCCGGTCCAACGGGAAGAGAACCGAAAGTCCGTTTCCACATGAATAATGGCGAAACCTACATACACACGAAGAGCTGATTTACAAGCAACTTGCAAGCTGCTCGAGGATTTCTCGTATGAAATCCAAGCCGCACTAGATAATGTTTGCTTAATATAGTATTCCGGCCATGACTTGGCAGCAAGCCTCATTGCATCGCCCTTTCCAGAATGGGAACTGGACAGCAGCCACCGGCCCTTTATGCGATCCCTGGCTGACACCCAAGGAGTCTTCACATGTTTTCCTCCAGCTTAAGCGACTGGTATCGTAGTGAAAGCCGCCCCGGCTATGGCAGGACTTCCGCTCACGGCACCTTGGTACTTCCGAGCAGGGGAATAAGGACCAAGGATCTCGGTCGATTCTGACAGGTCCTGCAAAGTGGTGGCAATATTGTTCCGGTCGAGATATGTGGGCCCTTCGTTTTCTAGAATAGAGACTTGTATCCGAAGTAGCATGTTCTGCAGCAGCGAACCCCTCATGTCCCCCATGGTAAGAAAAGCATGTGTAAATTGAAAATGCTCTCGACATATAAGAACTCGCCAGAAAGAGAGGCGCGCATTCAGCGTACATATCTGCGCCGCAACGACATGGAAGGGGAGCCCCTCGGCTCGTATTTCGGGATAATGATAAGTGAACGCAATCGCCATCGAGCCGAAGAGCACTTCCCTACACGTGCCGTGTGGATAAAAGCTGGTTTTATAGGCAATCTTGCGGGGCTATGAGAAGTGTTGACGAACCAGAGCCGCCCGCTGAGGTTGAGAAAGCCACCTCAGATAACCCCTCCATACTACGTACAGGCTGGAGCAGTTGTTAAATCGGCCCACAAAAAATCAGAATTTCAAGGTGGCCTGACCAATCACCAGGTCAAGATACATGATCCTGCTCGCTGATTGAGTCTGCCATTTAACATCTGCTCACCCCTGTACGTAGTATGCATGTCGTTACGAACGCTCCATTCGATGATGGTTGATAACCGACGGTTCTCCGCCCCCCTCCCTGTGTGTCAGAATAAGCCCATTTCGACCTGTCATTTTCGCCGCAAAGATAACACGGTAGAGGCTGGGAGAGCATGGTGTGCTCCCTGGTTGCTGGACTCTCTGATCCGGCTTCGCTCTAGGGATCGAGATCCAATCTCGACAGCGGATTGCTTTTGCCAGCGAAGAGGAGGCGGGGTAACAGGAAGGAGAAGGTCAAAAGCGTAATCTGTGTAACCATGATTACGATCATGATCATGTCGCAAGACGAAAGCAAAAGATAGCTGTGGATAGCATCAGGTTGCCCGTTTCGCGGCTGCCATCGTATTGTTTGAAGCATGAAGCGGATGGATGAGGAAAGGAGAGTGGAGTATTGCTTAGCGGAGTTGAAATATGCTTCCGGTTGCAGCCGGTGCACGGTGCGGTTGATGTCCAGGTACTTCCAACAGAGTGGGAACGACACCTGTTGGCTATGTACTGGGTATGTCGCATCCAGATCGCCATGTACTCGATATGTATCTCGGCATATCTATGTCGGGCATACAGTAAGGTGCCATAGGTATTTGCACCCCCCCTGCAAATCCCACTTTTCTCAACCAGTGACAGTCCTCGTTTGGCAGTCTGATAGACTTGATTGGCTACTTGTAGCAGGGGGGGTGCAAATACCTATGGCACCTTACTGTAGCCCAACAAGGGAATTGATGGCCAGACGATGCTGCGAAAGTCTCGACCCTCCATGTAGTCAGTTTTAATTCGACAGCGGGCGGGTGTGTACGGGTCCCGGCAATCGCTGTACAAAGCCCAGAACAGAGACCCAGTGGGATATTTCACCGCGAAGCTCCTGCTTCTGGGTCTTGGATTGGCTAGTGGAAGATTTCAAGAGCTCGAGAGTCTGCCTTTGGACCGTTGGCTCGCAAGGGAGAGGAGAGAAGAGGGTGTGGTGGTGACAGACTTGATGTTGCTGGGCAGCCAAGACGTCAACATCAATAACCGACGAGTGCGGATGCGCTGCAAGTTAATGATAAGAAGGTGCTACAATCCGCTCTTCTCTGACCACTGGCTGAGTACTCGTAGAGCAGCGAGTGAGTTCCTGCTCCCTTATCTTGGATACAGGCTGAAGAGTATAGTTCCAGAAGTCCTCGTCGCCTGGGACCGGCTCAGTCACCATCAGATGAGTCCGTCGGTTGGTGGTGAGCACTTCACCAACCCCCCAACTTCATCCCACCCCTGTGTTACTAGGAGTTCGTGGCGTCTGTGAGTGTGGTAACACAGCAGGATAACGGTTATGTGCGATATGTCTGCACTTTCTTTTTGCACGCAGCCATTGTGTTCCACCGATTGCGTGCCGTGTGTGAACGGCTCGCCAAGGTGCTGGCTGCTTGCCCCCTGAAAATCTCCAATCTCATCCCCATTGGCTTGCCAGCTGCATGTACAGCAGCAGAGCAGTACACCGCTGAGCTCGCTTGATTTGGGAGAAAAATCCATCGAATTATTTATCTCTCTGGTCATGCAGTGGAGCTGCATCTTCGTGGAAATTACCACAAACAGGATTATTTATCGACGCGCATTCCTATCCCCATCAATCCTGCGCCGAGTCAGTGTGGCTGGTGAGTGAAGCACTTATCAAGTCGCCTGGCCGACCACCTGGACATCTCTTATCGAGAAGTACCAAATGCCATTGTGGCAGGGAGAAGCTCCGGTGGAAGTCGCGAATACAATTCGTGGGAAGCTGCCGCGCCGTCGATATTAAGAAGGACATAGGTCATAGAGTGCTTCGAGAAGCGGGAGAACGGATCTTGTGCCTTGGAATGGTAGACTCTATGAAACTTGGATATGGAAGGATCAATATCATGTCGCTAGGGCTCTTGAGTCTAGAGCATGGTGCTATCTAGACGCCACGAATCATTAATAACCAGCTGAACATGGACGTCGCTCATAGTATAAATCTGTCGTCGGGGTACTTAAGTAGGCTCCCTGAGTCCCTTCTCTCTCCTTCAAGTTTCGGGGAGAAATTCCTCTTCGAACGTGCAATTGGTCTCCTTCGCAATGACGAAGAGCTTTTTTGAATTATCCAAAGCAGGCAGGCGCTTTGGCAACCATACCTGGAGCCTATCGGATATGTACGACATATTCTCTCGCGTCCACTCGCGAGCCCACTTTCACTTATCTTTTAGGACAGATGCAGATCTGCTTCAGGGTCAGAGATAAGCCTCTGGAGGAAACATGAAGAGAATTGAAAAAGCAATCGTTCTTTGGCGGCTATGTTTTATTCTAAGTCTTGTACGGTAGGATTAGAGTGGACCCTGATACCTTGACGGTTCCAATAGGTGCAACTCTGGCTTCGATCCTGAGACGTGTAACTTCAATCTACCGATGCCACCATGAAAACCTGGAAGGCATTGATCTCTGCTCATCTATGAAGCGGCTTGTCTGAGGACAGGATGAGCTCAAAAGTGCATCAAATTCCGTGACGACTGCTGCCATGTGGTATCTTGATTCGACGACAGCTTGGATCGAGAGGCCAGCAGCCAAGCCATGAGAAGCAAAATCATGGCGGAGCGGAGAAGCTATCATGGTGAAACCAACTGTACATGCAGCACCGTTTATGCCAATTTCGAAGACCTCGATGGGGCTTCAGCAAAGTCTGGCTAAGGCTGAGCTGCAGCCTCGAGGATGTGGGAGTGTCATAGCAGGAAGACGAGTCCCCGCCGCTTCATACTAAGGTAATCCAGCTCAAGAACTACATTGGCATCAGGTCTACGGTCCGATTACAGCCAGTATTGTTCCGGTATTGAACCGAGAGGTCGATGGAAGGTTTACCGTAACGACAAGGAAAAATCATCATCACTGCCACTGTTTAGCGGAACGCAAATGTAGATCAAATGTGTGTAAGAAAAAAGCCCGTCTTATCAAGGAAGCACCACTGAGGGTGTGCCGATCTCCCGTGTATAAAGTTAGAATCCAGGAGATGTTCCGATCCATTTTCGGGATATTTGTGGACACTTTCACTTGGTAGAGGACTAAAGCAAGTGTAGCAGTCCCACCCGTAGGGCTCGAGAATTCTCCCCAGCCCAACTCTCTGAGCATGCAGTAGAGTAGAGTAGTGTACAGGTTCTTCCTTGCCAACCGTGGAGCCAGCCAACATTTTCGCATAAGCCAAATACGTTTGAGATACCAAGTGTGAAGTGAAGTCTGGACGTTCGCTTGGTATGGAAAAGAAAATCGAGACATGGCCAAATCCACTGGACCAGACGAGATCTTCAGCCACAATAGCGTTCGAGCTAAAATAAAATAACAGGATGGCCTAGACGCTTTAAAATCCCGAAATATCAAGCAACTCTTATCTGCGGCATAAACTAATTCGTCATGCCTTGAGCCTGAGCGCTTGTAGTCTTGTCTGGTTTGGCCAAAACATTGTGTCAGTGTGTGAAGCTGTCGAGAGCTACGACTCTAGCTGCAGTCTAGGCTATCGGCTAAGAATCAGGGCCCCATGAAAGGTGTGGCGTCGGCAATCTTGCAGAGGTCTGGACAGACAAGATATGTAACGATGCTTCAGGAATCGCCTCCTTGTGGTCGAAAAATGCGAAGCTGTTAGTCAAGGAAGCCAAGTAGACCCGAGACCCGTGACTTGGACTGGGATGAGATTTTCTCGTTGAAAAGCTCGCAATTTTGCCCCCTCTTATTAAGCGGGGATTGTACGAGATATGAATCAGGGTTGATAATTTGTTGTACGGTTGAGTGGGTGGGCAGCAGCAGGTGAGTATGGAATGGTAACAAAAGCTAGCTTCCTGAGTCCCAATGACCAGCCCCTATACTTTTTCATTTCAACATGGGGATACAATAAAAAGAAATAAAGAAATAAAGCCTTCCAGGCCAGGCGAGGCTGGTGTGTCTTGCCCCCACACTTACTTCGTGCTTGCCCAGGCTCTGAGGCGTGGGTTTCACGATCCACTCAAGTGGCTGAAGAGAAAGGTGGAAAGGAGAGGGAGAGGGAGAGGGAGATGGGAACAGAGTGGGGTGAGAAGTAAGAGGTGAGAGGGGAAGATTGGATGACTTGGCCTGGGAGGAGGAATTGGGGGATCCCGCTGTCCAAACATCCTTCCACGCCTTCCTTGGTACTTATGTCCTTTCGTCGTTACTACTGTACGGGCTGTCCGGCTGAGCTGGTCGCTGGCCAGACCTTTGGCGTGTGGGGCAGAGACGCATGGCACTGCCGCTGGTATTGGCACTGGTATTGGCACTGGTATTGGCACTGGCCGTGGCACTTGCACTGCATGGATGGGGTGGCCCTGGTCATGGCCTGCATACCTACTCCTCTACCCATCCCTATTTACGGAGTAGCTATGCCTAAGTCGTACTACTCCGTGTGGAGCAAGCAAAGCAAATCAAAGAAAATCATCAACGACTGGATTGGGCAGAGAGGAATCGAAACGACAGCCTAGAAGTGTTAGATGCTGTGCTATGTCTTATTTACTATATTAAATGGGCAGGTATTAACTAACAAGTACGGGAGTTTAGAGAGTAACTACTAGCTACATACCGTTGGCCTGGACAATACAAGACAAGGCAACATAACGCAAGACAACACAAGACAGGGCTACTTCGCTTCGGTTCGCTTGAGCCAGTCACGCTATTCTATCCCATGCCCAGAGGCTTCACTTCACTTCACTAACCAGGTTTGCGGCAGGGCGTGTAGATGTGTTGATATGGATGCTACTGGCTCATTCGACCGCAGGAGTGAGTGGCTTTATGCAAAGCTGCAGTAGTAGAGGGAGGATGAGGGGGGTAGGTACTGTAGGTCCGGTAGGCAGAACTCCAGACACTGCGGAGATACGAAGCATGCCTACAGTCCCTAGGATCCGGCTTGAGGCAAAGCCAAAGTTTATCTCGAGAACGAGGCATTTGTGATAGATTCGTACTAGCTATCAAAATAGTCTTCTAGCGCTGAGCGTACGACGCACGTCCGTGTCCCGACAACGTTCTTCCTACCTTGCCTGACCTTGCCTTGCCTTGCTTGCCTCATGATATCTCTCCGTTCAAATCAGCTGCCTTCGACTCCAGATTTCTCCGCAATCGCGGTAACACAGGGGAAGCTCGGGCGCTGGGCTCGTCGTCCAATGACTGTAACCTACTAAACAAGTGCATCGTGATGCCAAAAATGCAAGGAGTGGGGAAAGTGTTTATTTAACATTTAGCGCTGCATGTACCTGGTGCATCACTCGTAGATAGACCGACCAGAGGTTTGATGTCAGGATTACGGGGAGGAAAACAAGTCAAAGACGCGGCCCGGGAAGCACGGCGGGGCGGGATGCTCTTTTGTCCCCCGTGAGCCGGCGCTCCCCGCTGGTCTTGAAGGTCTCGAAGGTCTTGTCGTGCGTATCTGTTCCGTATGTACCGACCGTACAGAGGGGGAGAGAGAGATATGAGTGCAATTGTATCGTCACATCGTCCATAGAAGTCTTCTTCAGCAACGATCAGCACATGCGTTCTACAACTCCGAGGACCTTCCTTCCTTCCTTCCTTCTTACCTGAGGTAGGTAGTGAAGGGTGAGCAGTGATTCATTCAATCCCTCCAAACCTACTTTGTCGACTACTTGTCGCCCACTTACCTACTTCTCTGCTTTCTCTTCTCTCCTCTTCTCTTCTCTCCTCTTCTCCCTCCCTCCTCCCCTCCCTGCGGAATTACGCGGCACACGCCCAGCATTCTTCCCATCCCTTCCATTCCCTTTCCTTCCCTTCTCTCGCCCTCACCTCTCATCTCTAGTGAATGACAGTCCAGACCAGGGCGTGTTGGCTCTACCAGTATGTTATCTTGCCCTGGCCTGGCCTGGCCTCCCTGCCTGCGTTTGCCTTGCAAGCATCGGCTCATCCGCTAGGGAGACCAGCTAGCCAGTTAGAGAGGCTTCGGCTCGATGATATTTGTACTTACTGAAGTCGTAGTCGTAGTAGTAGTAGGTAGTAAGTAGTAGTAGTAGGTAGTAAGTAGTAGTAGTAGTAGGTAGTAAGTAGTAGTAGTAGGTAGGAGTAGTCCTAGTAGTACCTAACTGCCTACCTACCTTCGTAAGTACCTCGCTAACTTAGTACTTTGTAAAATCCCTTTCAGAGCCCAGCAAGCCTGTCGTCACCCTCGCTAATTACCTGATTACTTCCAACTGGCTGCTGTGGTGTTGTGGCTCCTTGGACCTGTGGCCCTGAAGGCTCTAACCCCAGCCCAAGCCAGCCCAAGCCAAGCCAACCCCGAGCCATCGCTTCAGTCCCAGTCCCAGTCCCACTTCTACTCTCGTCCCACTCCTACTCTACTCTACTCTACTACTCTACTCCCTCCACTCCCCCCCTCCACTATTCCCACCCACTGCTCCCACCTCCACTTTTTCCCTCCCTCTCTCCCTCCTCCACTCCGCTCCACCACTGCACTGCACTGCACTACACTACACTACACCACCCTACACTACACTACAGACCGCACGCACGCACGCACTTCCTTCGTACAACCCTTGCCCTTACTTACTTACTTCCGTACTTACTTACCTACCCTTACCAACGCCTCCTCCTCCTCTCCTCCTCCTCCTCCTCCACCTCCACCTCCATAACCTGTCAATCTCTTCCCTCCCCTCTCCTCTTGCCTCCTCTTCCAACGTCTCCAATCCTGTCTGTCTTCGACCTCACTCACATCTCTCGCAGTCTTCCCCCCCATTCTCTATCGACAGACAGCTCACTCAACTCCTCCGACTCGAGAGGAATTAATTACCCTTGGAATCCAATTTCCCTCCCCGCCTCTCCTCGCCTCGGCTCAAACCCTCCGTCCTCCATTCCAGACTCGAGGGGCGGCCTGCATTGTCCCTCCTGCCCTGGCCTCCACATCTTCACAGCAACAACTTGCGCTCGCGATCACATAGGCGCGTCAATACATGTCGACACTGTCTTGATGATAGAGCGGATAGCACAATTTTTGGATTGTTGGGAGGCCGGCTGTGGGAATCCCCGGATCTACATAAACGTCATTCTGTCGTAAATTATTTTCACCCCAAGGAAAGACTTCTCTCGATCCTCTGGTCCAAGGACCTAAAAAAAAAAACCCCCACACAACCACTCGCCCCCTCCCTGCCTCTACAACAATGGCCGTTGTGCTCAATTCGGATGAGAATAGCTACTTCTCCTCGAGCCCTCTCCGTCGCTCCCATTCCCAACCGAAGTTCGTGACGCAGTCATCCTACTCGAAAAGCCCGTCCAGGTCGAAGAGCAATAGCAGCTTCAACACCACAATTTCACCCACTCATTCCGCCAATTCATCTGCTCCGTCGTCCCCGCGCACCCTGACAGCCGACTCGACTGCCCCCTCGTACTCTTCAACACCCGCAAGTAGCTTGTCGCTCGACAACAACTGCGACGATCAGGACGACGAGGACCAGATCGTCTTCCCTTCGTACGACGACGTGGGTTATTACGACCAAGTCGAAGACCTGGAACCACCAGCCAGCCCCCGTACGGGTGATTCCTACACCGTTTCACCAACCTCAAACAGCACCTCAACGAATGTGTCGAGGCCAGAGACCCCGGAGCCTGTGGAGCATGCAGAGGACGATACCGCAGTACGGACACAACCCTCGAGACATGTAGACTACTTATCGCACAATTGGAAAGAGGAGGACATCTGGTCCTCGTGGAAGCATATTGTGTCGAAGCGGAAAGCTTACGGGAACAGTGCAAGGTTAGAAAACGCGTCGTGGCGAACATGGACAAAATCGAAGAACAAATTGAAGACTGTCTCTCCAGAAACGCTCAATTGGTAAGTCCTTCCGTCCGTCCTATCGATTTGTCGGTTTGGCATCTTTTTATGCTTGCTAACCTCAGCTAGGCTCAAGGATTGTGATGTGACCTGGTTATATGGACCACTACAGACCGGATCAGACAAGATGTTACATCTCCCTTCTACCTCTCCCGTGAACAGCAGCCGGATATCCAAGTCCAATTCCTTCTTGCAAAAGAAGCCGATTCTCAAGAAACGGAGTGTGTCGGAGATTATGCTCCAGAGGTCATTATCATCATCATCATTGCTGAAGCAAGCAGCAGCAGCCGTTCAAGCACAGCAGTATGATAATGGGGGAATGATGCGGCCATCCATCGGCCGGAGAACGTCGGATTACGCTTATCCCTTCTCTTCTAGGCGGCTAAGCAGAGAAAACACCAGCATGCTTTCATCAATCTCTTCATCTGGCCTTGCTTCTCCAGGGACGGGTGAGAAGAAGCACATTCATTTCAATGAGCAGGTGGAACAGTGCATAGCACTCGATATGAAAGGAGATGACGACGAGGAGCCAGATTCATATGCAATCCACAACTACGACAGCGATTCTGATGATGGTGCCATTATGATGAAGAGAAGCAATTCAAAACGTCGATTGCCTCCTCTTCACAGCAAAAGGACAACCCCCCGGCAAAGCTTCACTGCCGAGAGCAAGACAATTGCCATGCTACCCTCAACGACGTTAAAATATAGAGCAGATACGCCTGAACCCCCGGAAACAGCTATGAAACATAGCAATGGAATCTGGAATGGGACAAAATTGTCTCCTTCGCCGTCCCAAGAGACCCTTAGGCCATCAAAACCGTCAACGAGGCTGTTACTAGGAGATGATGAAGAAGACGACGACATGGATTGGCAACCACCAAATGCTTTCGCCAACCGCAAGGATAGTGTGTCTGTGACCCAGGAACGCTTTCAGGCTCTCCATACGTCGGGCTCATCATCCAGTCTGACTGGTGAGCCCTCTGGAATGAGGAGAACGCCATCTGGGATGTTCATGCCGTACGAGGAGGACGAAGACGACGTGGTATCAGAAGGCCTGTTTGGAAAAGTCGTGGATACCGTGAATACGGCCAAGGATATTGCACACGTAATTTGGAACGTGGGGTGGAGACGGTAGTCGTTATGAGGACTTCTCTCGATACTTCTCCACGGTCCCATGCTGGTCATAACAACAGGCTCGCCACGGTCAACTGGTGTTGAAAGTCTCCGTAACATAATGATTACATATACGGACGGCGTACATAACGGTGGCTACTATACATAATCCCACCATCCAAAATCATAGGGGTACGGAGGCGGTTGGCGTTATTGGAAATCTTTTGCTGCTCTGGTCGATTTTATGACTAGGCTGTGTTGTACTCTGGAAATGGGCGGCTTTATACAAGGTTTGGGAGTCTCACTGGAATCTGGATTAATTGGGGGTTTCTGTCCATTTGGTCATGGATGGGCTCTTCTCTGGATAAAAGGCTCGACGAATTTACGGCTGGCTGGCTTACTGGGATAGATATAGGTCTTCGGAGACGGTCCTACAAAAGGATGGGACACGTCTATCTGATCAGGTCATGGCTTTGAATAATAAGAAAAGCAATTAGACCAATGTCACAACAAACTCATTTTCAATTCATTTCTAAACAAGGCCCGAGAGCTATGAATTACATTACGATACACTTACAGGTACGGTATGAGGAGAACAGTACGATTATGACCTGTCACATCTCAACATGCGGGACCTCTTCAGCACTTTCCCATCTCCCATCAAGCATCACCAAGCTCCGCCAGAACTCCCCCTTCTTTCTCCCTTGTCGTTACCCCACAATTCTGACCTGTTCGTTTCCTTTCTCTCTCCTTCTACCTCAACATGACAGCGATCCTGCTTCGATCATGCAGTCATCCCTTTCCAACCTCGCCTTGCCGTGTTTCCCCATATTACATCGAGTTAACTGTACATACATGAAAAAATGCACGAAGGAAAGTTACATGCATGTGGTGGCAGGAAAGCCGGCAGAGTTGCCTGCTGCTTACCTGCATGCCATGGTGTGTATGGTATGGGGTAGCATGGCAAGGCGTGCCAATTCCACTCACTACTTGCACGTTCATTCACACATATCGATCCGCCATTTACCTTTCCCCTCTTTACCTATGAAGTATGAAGAGCGTTTTGACCGTTTCGGTTCTCTTGCATCGTTGCATACAGGTGGACGGGAAATGAGATGCACTGCAGAGCAGGGAATGTTTCCCTTGGAGGCGAGATAGGTGGATTGATGGTTGGATTGGGGGGATTACATTACAGTGCAGTGCAGTCTGTACGTTCGGATGTATGATCTTGCGCCATCCCGAGGCTGTTCTCGGGTCGTAGGTAAGTCCCTTCAGCGCAGGGTAGGTGGATATGGAGATAGGATGGGTAGCCGAGATGGTCCGGTTTGTGTGGTGGTGTTGTGAGGGGGGAAGGGGTGCGTGTCGCGCATTGGCGAGCCGATGCCGCGAGCACGGCAGACGGGAGGGGAGGACAGTGATGGGATTGTCAACTCATTCATGGTTTCCATGAGAGAGGGTGAAAGCGTTACTTACTCTGACGACACTCTCTAAATATTAACACGAGGTAATCAGATGATCTATGGTCGATGTCGTTATGTCTCAAGTTCACGTCGTACACCGCTGTTTACTGGGGGCCTTATGTTGGCCTACACTAATCGACGCCATCGCCGAATGTACTTTTCTGTCTTTCTTGACCTAATTGATATCCGGTTCTAAGGGTTTACGAGGAATCCAAAGTGCGTATGCGTGTTTTGGAACGTGTGCAGGTTTGAAGCGGAGGATTCCGTGTCAGCTTACTGTTACTTATGAAGTTCTAAATCTCTTTAGGAGTGTCAGCTTTCGTTGTATATGCGGAGAGAGGAAAGGAGATTTGGAGCAATGAGTGACTGCATGAGGTACATAAACCGTAAAAACGAACGATCTGTCCATGCATGGACTTTCCAGCGTCCAGCTTTCGGCTTCCACCCCAGCTCTACAGCCTACACTCCAATTCCCAGGTTCCAGGTTCATAAGACATCTCAATCAACAATACCATATGTCTCACGGGTAATAAACTGTAAACTCGAATCAATATTTCAAGGAGAAAGAAGGTTTGCTTTGGTACCCTCCTAATTCAGAAAGGGCTGAATGAACTGCACGTTTTACTCGTTCTGTTTCATTCCGATCTACAGTAGAATACAGGGCAGTTGCAGTTGCAGTAGGTACCGGCTGCGAATATCCCCGTGTGGGAAGGTTCCAGGTTCGGAGAATTTGCTTTATTCTGAAAAGTCTCATGTTTAGGTGATGTGGAGGATGCGGATGAAGACTGAGATGCGTTGTCTTATTCGTCTGGGGATACTCCAAGAGGGTGTGGAGGAGGAGAAGGTGTGTTGAGAGTTCGAGGAGGAGTGGAGTGGCTAATGTTTAGCAGGGAGCTACTTACCAAGATTGAGGCCGGACGGGGGGCGGGGAAGCGGGGAGGTGAAGCCAGCCTATGGAGAGGAGAGGAGGGAGGAGGGTTGAGATGAGAGGACGAGGAGCTTTTACTGCAGTTCGAGAGGGGGATCTGCAGACTAGATCACTCTGGGGTTGCGATTGTTATGGTTGTACCCTGGTTGGGACGTTGGGAATGATGGAGAGGTGGGTCGATGATCGCCCGATGTCAGGTTTGTGTCAGTTCCTGGCTAATTGGCGGGTTTAAGTGAGAGAAACTGTTTCAGAGCTAGCACTAGTGGTGAGGTTCTTGAGGATACGCCATTTGTCTAGTTGGTGTGACTAAAAGTATCATGGCTATAAACTACTGTGACGTGCAAGATTGGGTGGGTAAACAAGTACAACGTTTCTGTCGAGGAAAGGATCACATGTAATTATCCGGATTCGGTTGATATGAGGATGGGTTGATAGTCGAGCTATGGCATTTCTGCAAGGAAGTGGATCGTGCAGGTGGTATTGTTGATGGATCGGAGATCCGTATTTGTGTGGTGATTGAGAGACTGGCATAAGAGAGTACTCGATACGATCGATGTAAGCAAGTGTTGATGAAGTAAATGTTTGATACTTGGACACCTAGCTCTGTATCCTTCCCTAGCTGCATTGAAGCTATCCCGTGTTTTAGGACTCTTGTCTGTAAGTCATTTCTGAGGTTTGGGTTTAGAACTCCTTGGAATTTAGAAGCCCAAGTCCTGACTCTACTGATTTTGTTCTAAAGATGCAAGTCCCGAGTTCGAAAGAGTGGTGAGATGGGTCAAAGGAGATATCTTCGCTGAACCTCTCTACAGCTGGCTTTCCTTCTCAAGGTGAAGTGAAGTTGTCCTCAACTGTTCGAAAAGGAGGATACCTCGGTGCTCCCGCTTCAACGCATGTTATGGGAATTTTGGGCTTATTTCTAGGCTCGTAAGTCTAAGACGTCAACGTGGAAACAGCACCAGCATTGGATTAGTAAACAGTTGGCGGGTAAGGTCTGAGAAAGAAAGGTTACTAGTAGCCAATATACATATCTTATACTCTATGTTCGTAGTAGCGGCCATGACTTGAAAGTTTGGACTAATTCGGTATCTCAGTGTTCATATCCCTTGTCTAGTGGATGTCGATCTTTTGGATTTAGTACTTCTATGTCTCTGCACTGCTCACACTGCGCTGCCGTACCATAATTAGCTCTGTCAGTGACATCACCTATGGCATTTGAGATACGAGAAGTGGAAAGTAGCTCCAAGCCATGTTGTTAAATGTCGAGAACCTCTTTGCCTGTGTCACATGGGACTTCAGTTTCAGACTCCGAAACATGATCCCCTGTATGGAAGACAATTAGTCCGAGGGCTGCAAGCTGTATCGGAAGATAAGAAGACAAACTTCGAGCGCACGAGCCGCAAAGAGCTCTGACTGTAAGTTTTGCGGGAAAATCTTCCGCTTGGATATCGAAATGCCAGGCGTTGCGCTCTGAAAGCCTGTGATCGAAGGTCCTGCTCACTGGTTCCAACATGTCCGAGTCTATCTCGTTGACATCCACCTTTTTGCTGATGCTGACATCCTCACCCTTGAGACGAATCCCTTGCGCTAAAAGCCCGATTCCCCATGGAAGCAACGGGGGTAAGTCTTACGGCTTCCTTACTCTCCATGGTGACCCGGCAAGAGGTCCAGGCTGTTTTTTAAGCCGCACACATACCGTTACCTCCCACCCCCCTCAATTTGAGACACAAAGCCCGAGACAAGGACTGAAATTAGCAATTACCAAGCCATATCAATAGGAAAATTAAGAGTAGATGAGTATTTGCTTATTTTGCTGCTCGTTTGGCAACAGGGCAAATCTGATGGTATCACAAAGTTTCAAAGGTAGCCGGACGTAGCCTCGCTGCCAGTATCAAACGCCATGTCCAAATGCTGCAAAAGACGCCCTCCCATATGCATATCCATCCCGCAAAAATATTGTCACACGTCAATTCCCATAGCGTAGCTGCCCCCTTAGAAATCACGGAATATCCCAACCAGTTGATCCAGTCGGAGGATTTGACCCAAGAGACTCTCCTCCTTTGTCCGCCAGATCTGGTAGATGTTCAACTGAGAAGGGTCGAGATACGTCTCTGGGTCTTGATCGAGCATATCAGTTCGCAGTGTCAATGCAATGACGTCGGCCACGTTGCGTCGCTCGAAATCAAGGCGTTGTAGGCATCTCGACATCATCTTGTAAGCATTCTCCAAGATCATAGTAGCAACTCGATCATTGTCGAAGAACCAGAGGAATATGATGCGGTTTGGATTTTGGCGACCTGCATCTCTTGGCACTTCTTGGATGTCAACAACACCTGCCATCTGCATCTCAGCCAACTTGGTACGAACATCCTTCTGCTTCATGAGGGCAAGATTGGGCAGCTGTTTCTCCTCGAGCTTCCCAAATTTTCTCAGCATTCGCGCCAATCGATGTCCAAATACTCCAAAGTTCTCCAACAACATAGCATCGAGCTCCGATTGTTGCATATGTTCAATGATGCGCTCAAAATCCACAGTCCATTCACCTTGACCACTATTTCCGCACTTGCGGAGGAATCGAAAGTCATCAGATTCGAGGAGTTGGAGGTGGTTCTTGACTTGCTGCATACGATTTTCGCTGCGATCGGGGGCATCAGGTTCTGGCCTATCTTGGAAGGTGACCTTTGGACGCTTTGCTGGCTTCGGAGGCTCATCGGCGAAGGGGTCATCATCATCGACAGCTCCTGCGGCATGACCATCGCCATTCACTATGGTGTCTTCATCTGATTCGTGATCATCCATGCTAACATCTCCTTCGCCCCCTTTTGACCTGGCTATATTAATCTTCTTAACCTTTTCGCTTGGAGCCTTGCCGATACCCGCACCTGCATTGATGGACTTGCTGAGAGCCGCCGTGAGCTGCATGGTGGTGAAAGAAGGTCCATCTGGTACATCTTCAAAGTTCGAATTCGATTGGCACCGTGGGACCTTGTCCTCCAGAAGTCTGAGGCCGGCGGCGTAGATTAAGGAAGTTGTCTCTCCAATTCGATCTTGCGCAAAAGTAACCAGCACTTGGTTTCGTAGCGCAACTGTACATTTTTCGTAATTGATGCGAACTACCAGATTCGTCTTCGAGTGATATTAGCATCCTTCTCCTACTTAAAGCTAGATAAACCCACGTCAAGTCTTGAACCATCATCGTCGTACAAATGATCACCATTGACAGCATCGCTACCTCCATTGGAAAGTCGTCTCCGCTTGTGGCTACCATTCGTACCATTGTGGTCTCCATTCGCCATTCTCTTCCTGCCCTTCATCTGCCATCGACTCTGACCTTCGCTTCGTGCTGAGTCTAGACGTGCTTGGATCTTAAGTCTCATTTCTTCCTTCTGCTTGAGGCCTTTTGTTCCGCCTTCATAGAATGCATCCTCGACTTCTCTCTCAATCTTGCTGTAGAGATCCGTCGGGCTTCGAAGCATACTTTCAAGAACTGGCTCGACCAAGCCAGCTTGAAGCAAGTGAGTCAGTACCGTATGTAGTGGACCGGTGGTACGATGTTCTTTGTCGTGGCCGTTGATGCCGTTCGTGGTAGCATGCCCATTGACTTTGCTGTTGGTATGTGCCTTTGGACCTGACTCATATACTGCTGCAAGATCGGAAATTCTGGTATGACCCAAAAGAAACAGATTCTGCATAACATCGCGCGCAAATGTGCCAAACCGACTCTCGACTGCCTCCATAATCTTCCCAGACCGGGCTAGGCCATATGCCGCATCATGATTTGCTTCGTAGAAAGTTCCTCCCTCCGCATCGCGATTGTGGAAGACGAGTCCCTGTTGGATGAGCACAGCAAGACCATGCTTTACAGCGCGTGGGGAAAGTCGAGTGTGCTTGACTAGACTGGTCACGGTGAGGCGTCCTCGTCGTAGGAGCATCGTAAATATCCGCTGTGTAGCAAAGTCAGACATGACCAGACCAAAGTGATTTACGCAGCCTAGAGATGGCAGAGCAAATGCGCCCAGATATGGCCAGGATGCGACATGGCAGACTTACGCTAGTTAACTCGCCATAGGTCTCATCAACAAGCAGAGCACAAAGCTCTACGGCGTTTTTGGACTATAGCTTGTCAGTTTCGAGGCTCTGTCAAAAGGCGGTCTTCACACAGCTAGCTAGCAAATAGCTGGGCGGCGGGGAGAGAAGACAAGGAGAAAGAGAGAAAGGCATACTCGAGACATGTTGCTTGCTTGCTTGCTTGCTTGTTTGCTGCTAGAGATTACGCCCGATCCCCAGAGCTTTCCACAATTGCTACCGGTGCTTCATTGACGAGGTGAGGCTGAGCGGGGAAGTCGTGGAGTGGAAGAAGGCAATTTGGGGGGGGGGAGCTTGATAATATTTTCGAAGGTAGGTCACGAATGCCGTAGCCGTATAGTCAACCCCACCATCCCGAAGTGTGAACCTTCTGGCGCCTCGCTAAAATCTGCACTGGCTTGAGACGATTAAAGCGGCACTCACTGCACTGTGCTGTTCTGTTCTGTTCTGCACTGCATACACTCAAAGTACCCACCTTAGGTACAGGCTTTGGATGATAATAAGGATAATGACAGATACCGATGTATATCATGGAGGTTGGAGAAGTTCTAAAGTTACAGTACAGTAATGCTCAACCAGATCTCGCTTGACTCTTGATATCTTACTTTTCTAAACCGCTCGCGTAAGTCAATTTCCAAGATAGTCACTATCTACCGCCGCTTTTGTGCTCTCCAAGCCGACCGACCCAGGCCATTTGTCTCCTGCAGACTCGGTCTTTACGCTCCGCCCTAATTGCACGCCCCGAAATCTTCCCTAGAGCTTCAACAACCTCAACTCCAAAGACCAGCCCACGCAGTCAAACTCTTGCGATTCCCCATCCACCAATCCTCCCCGCACAATGATCTCACGGTCGGCGATTGGTCCCAAGGCGCAGCTTGCCCTTCGCAGGCAATGCTGTGCTCATCCAGCAAACCGCCGCGGCCTCGCTGCCTCCATCTCCGGATCGACCTCCTTCTCGTACGAGACCGCGGATGTGAACGGAGTCAAGGTGGCTAGCAGAGATGTGGCTGGACCAACTACAAAACTTGCTGTTGTTGCAAAGGCTGGAACGAGATACCAATCAGCACCTGGCTTGACCTCTGGTTTGGAGCAGTTCGCGTTCAAGGTGGGTGGATATACTTAGTGGTCTGTGTTTATTCTAGATCCGACGTTGACATCTCCTTCTTCAGAACACCCTCAAGCGCTCCGCCCTGCGAATCACGAGAGAATCAGAGCTTCTTGGAGGCCAATTGACTGCATACCACACGAGAGAGGCTCTTGTTGTCGAAGCCAAGTTCCTCAGAGAAGATTTACCATATTTCACCGAGTTGCTCGGAGAGGTTGTCTCACAAACGAAGTACACCGGTATGTCAATTGCTGCGGAGGCTGGAATGTGAATATTTCTGACATGGCCCGTTTAGCCCACGAATACCACGAGGAGATTGAGCCCATTATCAAGCTCAACCAGAAGAAGCTTCTTGGCAATGTTTCCGAGCTTGCTATCAACTCGGCACACGGTGTTGCTTTCCACAGAGGTCTCGGCACGCCTCTTTATCCATCTTCTTCGACCCCTCTGTCCAAATACCTGAGCGAGGAATCCATTTCGCAGTTCTCCCAAGACGCATATGCCAAGCCAAATTTCGCTGTTGTCGCAAACGGTGCTAGCCAGGCCGACTTGACCAAATGGGTTGGTGAATTCTTCAAGGAGTCCAAAAACTCTTCCAGCACTTTGTCGAGCGAGGCAACCAAGTACTACGGTGGAGAGGAGCGTATTGCACACAGCTCTGGCGACTCTTTCGTGATTGCTTTCCCTGGCTCGAGCTCTTTCACCGCAGGTGGATCTTACAAGCCAGAGATTGCAGTTCTTGCAGCTCTTCTTGGTGGTCAATCCAGCATCAAATGGTCACCAGGTTTCTCGCTCCTCTCCAAGGCCGTTTCTTCGTCCCCTGGAGCCAGTGTTGCTACCACCCACTTGGCCTACTCTGATGCAGGTCTCCTGACTATCCAGTTCAGCGGCTCCGCATCGGCTATCCGTGGCGCTTCAGCTGAAGCTGTCAAGGCCCTGAAGAGTGTTGCCGAAGGATCCATCAGCAAGGAGGACTTCACTAAGGCCGTTGCGCTCGCTAAGTATCGCGCTTTGGAAGAAGGTCAGAACATTGAGGCTGGTCTCGTTCTCACTGGGGTTGGACTTGTCCACGGTGGAAAGGCTTTCCAAATTGATGAGGTTGGCAAGAGTGTTGAGGCTGTGACTGTTGAGAAGTTGAAGTCGGTACGTATCTTCTTTGACCAACATCATTTCAAGCGTGTTGCTAACTATTTTACAGGCTGCTAAGGCTTTGTTGGAGGGTAAAGCAACTGTCTCAGCTGTTGGAGATCTCTACGTTCTCCCATACGCGGAGGAGTTGGGTCTCAAAGTATAAATTTTTCATTGGTCTGGGAGAGTGGGAAGGGGGTTGTATTAACAGCTCTAGAGTGTACTGTAGATATATAAGCAATTTGACTGTCCAAAATCTTCCTGGTGACCAGACTTGCCATTGTAAACGTAAATCTGGAAGCTCCGTCCACTCGACTTCGTTTCCCACAACAAGAGCTTGGGTTCAGGGGATTGTCCGAAACTTGGTCACGTGATCTTTCCGACATCAATTTCGACTTATTCCGAGCTCCAACACCTACAACCTCCAGCAACTCCATCAACCGCTGCATCTCACCACACAACCTACTATCATACACAATGGCATTCGCGTGGAAAGCGTCAGGTCTCACGTACGTTCCACTACCCTCGAACTTTAATCGATCCTCAATTGAGCCGCGGCGTGGTCGCAGTGAGCTTGGACTGACCAATATTACAACAGCTACAACAAATACCTCTCAGTCGCCGCACGAGTCGTCCGACGCAGCTTGAAGGATGACAAGAGACTGGCAGCAGAGCGAAGAGGAGAGATGGAATTGAAGTTCGCTAAGTGGAACGTGAGTGATACCCCAAGGCGATACGTAGTTGTGGAAGGGCTTTGACTGACAATGGATTGGATGCAGAACGGCAAACAGGGCGAGAGCAAGAACGTCGCAGAGGCGAACGCTGCTTCAATGGCAGAGGCCAGCACCCAATCGTAGATTCTCGGAAGGTATATGATGGCAGGAGGATTTATGGGATAGAAGGCTGTGAGGGGAGCAGACAGTTTTGGAAGATGGACACCGATGGAGGATTGTACACTTGTATTATTTGAGGATGAAAAGCCCAGCAATTCAAAGATCCGGTCCAAACTATGCATGAAGAGGCCAGACAATATGTGAATCAAGTCGAACATATGAGATGGTTGAACACAACCTTAAACAAGCTACATTTCTAGAGATGCTGTTCATTCGGGATAATTTTCGACGCTGAGATACGAAAGTCATCAGTACATAATTCTAATTTAAGGACGATGCTGCTTCGCACGACTACCTCGAGACAGGTGATGTTTTAGCTGCGAATCTGCGTAATAGGAATAGAGATCTGGCTCATGGGTGCCTTTCTCATTTTGATATCAAGGAGGAACGCGTGGATATTCTAAGGCCAAGGCCGTGATCGAACTCGTTCAAGTGAATCCGCACTCTATAAACTAATTAAGATGTCTCATGCTCGAGAACTTGCACAATATTCACGTTGTAATTTAGAAGTCTGTTCTCCACAAGCTCAGGCTACTTTGGCACCATCCTCAAGCGAGATCTTCCGACTTTGAATCCTCTACCTACCTGAGCTTGCGGCAAATATCCCAACCTCCAATGAGCTGCACTCAGAACATTTCAGCACAACAAATATGCATATCAATGGTATCTCTACCATCTCTCAAGGTAGGACGGCCTCCCTTATCACAAGAGTGGCTATCCCAATTTACCATCTCACAGAAGCAGCGAACCTCACTCTCAACGAAAATGAGAACAGGCCAGTAGACCCGTTTGCAGCCTATGACCCTGAGCCACCACCAGCACCCAAGTTAAAGAGCAAGGGCGTTATAGCTATGGACATCACCGACCAATTCACACTTGCGGCTCACCGTGAGTTCTCGCCCTGGGTGCGAACCTAGATTTGCTATCACGTGCTGATAGACTTCTCAGAGCTCGATATTGGCCAGCTCATCAAGGATCCATTCTTTACGCTGTTTGAGTCTGTTGGGGCTTTGGAGGTAAGTTGAGAAGTGACCTGTGAAGCTGAAATAGGGGCTGATGTTGGCAGATCATGGACCGTAAGATGGACAGTGGCTATCTCGAGCCAGGAGAAACCATGGAAGATGAGTTTGACTTCGGTCAAGATCTGCTTCCAGAAGAGATCATAGGTATTATTGATCAACTTCTATGCCATGAGGTAATAAATCTTTCAAGAAGAAGGTGGGATGTTGCTAAGTTTGCAGATGGCATGGCACATGGGCCACCCCCTTGCGCAGACAATTTTTACCAGCTTGTATATCGACAGGATTCTGTCACCGTGCCCGCTCAGTATCAACCAAACCTTCTTTGACAGGAGTGAGAGTTGCACTGATGAGGTTGTAACTCTACAAATATTGAGAGCGTATTGCCTTGGTCTTATCAAAACTTGCTGCTTTGTCAACAATCGAGTCAAGTCGGAGCATACATACGAGGTACGTAGGCATACCAATGAACAATTGGATCATTTGCTGATGCTCATATGCAGGAGGAAGACTTTGTAGCTCATACCTTCAACCGTAGCCTTCTTGAGGGAATCGAACAGGAGGAGATTATTGGATTTCTTGAGGAAACCATTGCTCTCCTTGCAGATATAGATGACATGGATCCTGCGGTCAAGAAATCACTGGAATACAGACTAAAGTTTCGGCTACAGTTCCTCCAGACAGTTGAAGGCGCAGATAGCAAAAGTCCTGGAGATACAAAGAGACTTTGGTCAGATCTTTCCGATTTTGTTCCAGATCTCAAACGGACACTCCCGCTTGGAAAGCCTTTCCCGTCTTCTTTCAGCGTCAAGATACAGCGAAAGCTAGCGAGTACTGTCCCCCCTCGTCCTATCGTACAGGTTAGTCAAGAGGCTGCTTTCGAGCATTTGGAAAGACTCTGTTTAGATGCGTCAGTTGCGGTGGAAGTACTTGAGTACCATGGCAGTCATAGTCTTATGGTGCGTTATTTTTCATCTAGTAAGAGCCTTGTTAATACGGAAACAGACATTTGTCATCCTCTTTCAGGCTCGGAAGCCTCAACCATCGGTTTACGTTCGAACCTTACTGCAACACTACGTTTTCTCGGACATGACTGTGCTAAGAGCAGTGTCAATCAGGCATGTTATTGACGATGATTTGGCTACCGTTGTACTCCCTTCAAACAAGCTGTTGGATCAACTCAATGATGAAATCGAGGTACCGCACGACCCAAGACACAACATGGCTTCCCGCATGGAAATATTTCGATCTCGAGCAGCAGGTTCGTATTTGGATATCATGAGAACAATATGCCAAAATAGATGTAGGATACGACGCACATTTTGTCATACAATTGTTGATTGGGATAATCTTCAAATGGATGCCGAAGAATTGGATGTTGAGCTTCGAGAATTTACCAAAGAGGAGCCGATTGTTGACCCTGAAATTTCGAATGAACCCATATACTCCTTCCCACTATCCTCATGGGCCTACTTTTACAAGTTGCGAATCATGGAATGGTTGGTCCAGATGGGATTCGAGCTCGAAACTTATCAACCCGACGAGCTGGCAGGGATGTACTGGTACTTGCAGTACCTAGCGAAGACACGAAGCCGTCATCTCGAGCGAATCAGAGGCTTCGTCGTCCGAAACTTGAGAGCCTCTCTGCAGAAGCCTGAGACTGCAGCAGCCGAGCATCCAGAATTCATGAACGCCATGAGCTTTATCAACCTTTCTTCCATGGAAGCTGCTGCTACGTACGGATTCTCGGACGCTTTGTCTTGTCTATTCACAGTTCTCAGCCGTCTGTCGCTGATAAAGCCACCGCCAAGACCGTACAGCAACGACACGATGAGATATGAAGTACGAATGAAGCCATTCCACAACATTGGTCTTCCGGAACTACTTCCATTCGACGAATTCGTCCGACATGTCACTCAGCCCGAATCTTCTACTCTCGAGCTACTCCAGTTCGCAGCGGAATCAGTCATGGGAGCAAAGAAGGGCTTTGAAGTTCTCAGCAAATTGACGGCTAAGGAGGCGTTCTGTCAGGGATCTCACGATGCCTGGTTGAGCAATACCAAGGCTTGTCTGAAGGCTTGTATCTTTACCAGTATTACAATCTCTACAGTGAAGAAGGCAGTCGAGGCTGCTGGCAAGAAAGGGCAGGTTCAGCTTAAGGTTGAGATACCACTCACTGGGAAAGGATATCATGATTGGTGGGTCGTCCCCAAAGTCATGCCAATACCTTGACGCACGCTTAGAAGGTCTGCTATCACCTTTGGCGCTAGATCCTAGACCTCGATCCATGCATTGTATAGACTTTACAGTTGACCGGTCACTCGTGTGCCTTATCTTTTCTGCTATGCTGGTACAGACGAGTGTCTACAACTTCATTCATCATTTCTTCTTTTGAAGTGTCACAGAGACCACCATTTTATTAGGTGATACTTAAGTTTGAATTTCAGTATATCCGGCAAGTTGCCCCTGCCTCATGTTCAAGACTTTCGTGAACTAAGTGTGTCGGTTTTAAGCGGCTTTCGTTGTTGATACTTTGCTTGATGGTGCAGCGCAGCAATCAAATGTTCTAGTTGACTGGACAAGCTTCAACACGATCGAACAGAGAGAGACCAAGTTGGTGGACAGCTGCAAGGCACACCTTAAAATTACCTGTCTGTTCGGTGTACAGAAATCATGCATGCCTTGCTGCCTGCTGAACGCCACAAGGCTGGGACACATGGAACCTGCTTCTTGGTTATGATCAGCTTTTCAAAGTAACATCCGATGTAATTCCGGTGGTCAGTGTTATCCTCATACTTGGATTTCGGATTGCAGTTGTCATACACAAAGAAGATTCGGGATTATTTGTCACACAGGTGGCCGACGTGCAACATCGGGTTCCGTTGAGTCGACTGACAAGGTAGGTACTAGATCATGCATGCTCAAAAAATGTCCCTTTTCCCTCGCTGTGTGACTTCTAAGAAACTTTCGTTCGCTAAGAGATTTTGTTAATGGTGTATATCTTTTTTTCTAGTTTTACATCACATCTTTGTGAAAAGACTCGTTTCGTGTAAGCAAGAAGCTCAGCTGAAGTTGATCGGCATCTGTAACTCGGATGCGACTTGTTTGATCTGATCTTCAACCATTTATTTTCATTTCACATCGTACTCGTACCTCAAAGCACAAGATCATAGAAAGAGTAGATCCATACCTTAATGTCATTTTCCAACCACTCGTAGAAGCTTGGTGTTCATATGAAGCAATCTGTACAATGGAGATCCAAGTTACAGAGCTTTTTTTTTCACGTCAACTTTGACAAAGTGAACGCCGAAAACGCACTTTTCAAAGTTCCCTTCGGCCTTGGCCATGTTTATTCCAACTCACATTGTCAAGTTATTCTCGGTGGCTGTCAGAGATTTGCTTTTGCAATCTCCTTGGTTGCGATAATCGGAACAACCTTCACGAGGAGTTTGATATAAAGGCAACCAAAAATTCCTTCGGAAGACATGATGTTCACTCCTTCAAGTCACTTTCAGGTAATACAACTGTCGTTACTGTTTTCGAAGTACAGATCAAGTGAACATGCGCTTCTGTCACTTCATCGGCCTTGCTGGCCTAGCTGCTTTCGTGGGAGTCCACGGTGAGATCTCAGTCTGGCGGCAACGATACGTAGCTAAAATCATATCCAGGGGCCTTGACAAAGGAGCAAGCCGACAGAGTCTGTGCAGATGGTGAGGCAATCGACATCACTCTTTCTACACTGACCAACTTCCATACATAGATCCCGCCTATGGCCCCAACTACGAAGCTTCATACACCCCTGATGGCTCACCAAACGGGTGCTTCTGCAAACCCAGCGTCTGTCCCAAGCCCTGCTTCGGCAACAAATATACCTCACCCAAGGACGGATCTCGAGGCTGTTGCCCCGAAGAGCAGCAGTTCTCCTATGATGCAGAGTCTCTCGAGGGTGCTTGTTGTAGCAACGGGACGACGTACTCCTTCGATCCCATCTCCCGATCTGGGGGCTGTTGCTCTGGAACACCTGTTGCGAGTTTCGTGGGAACTTGCTCAGCGCCTACTACCCCGGCTCCACTGACTCCTTGCACTTCGCCGTTTCCTGGGAGTGTGCAGGTTGGTGGCAAGAACTTTATAAATTATACTGGTGTTGGTGAGTTTTCTGACTTTTCCACTTCGTCCACAATTTAGTTCTTCAATAGGCAAGTACTAATCTCAATAGCTACCTATGGTACCAACCTCGGCGGCGGAGGCAAAGCCAAGACCTTCAAAGACTGCCAAACCCTCTGCTCTGAACGTGACGACTGCGTAGCTATCGACTTCATCAAATCTCCGCCGGGATGCTTCCCCAAATCCAATGGCAATACCAAGATACCTCCCGTCAAAGACGCGAATGTGGACTCGGCTATCAGTCCTCCTTGTCTCAAGCAGACTGATGCTTGTGGTGCCATTGATGGGACGATTCGCGTGTATAGAGGTGTGGCGTATACTTTTAAGTGTGGATATCAGCTCGGCTTTGTGAGTCTATTTTGCTTTCTATTCAGGTTGGGAGTTCGAGGAGGTGGTGGTAGTAGTGACTAACAGGGTGTGATAGGGCAATGTGGTTCCAACGTATAGTACACCAGATCTCCAGACTTGTGTTGATGGCTGCAGCAATAACACAGCATGCCAGGGCGTGAACTATCCCGTCGGAGGTAACTACTGCCCTTTTCATTAGCTCAATCCCCTTCAAGTAATTTGAAAAGCTAGACTGCTTATAAGAGTTGCTAATATGCTCACTCCAGGTGGTGCTGGAACATGCAACTTGAAATCAAACTATGAGGCTGCACCAGGCAAGAGCGAGAATTATCTCGTTGCTATTCCCATAGTAACTCGTGGCTAATTGACTTCTTCTTGGTGCAGCGCTGGCCAGGTATTTGGTTTGGACAGCGAGAGGAAAATCGGGTTGATCCTTCATTCCAAAGCACAGGTCGCTTCTCAGCTTCTTGCTTGCTTTCACTTTTTTCTTTTTCATCGCGACATCCATTCGTTTGTGTACTTTGTAACAATGCTATTAATTATTCGTAGTATCATCATCATTGTCTGCGTGATTTATGCGCGACGAATGTCCTCCAGAGGTGTAAACGTGATTGAGCATAAATGCGAGTCTTCTATTCTCACTTAATACCTCTGATCAGAGAAGAAAATTGTCTCCTCGACACTTCGACACATATAGTGCAAGAGTAGTTAAACATTTTAGCAGAACTTTCTCATATGGTACTTGGTATCTCGTGGTTGGTTGGGAGTAATCTAGACGATAGGTAAATGCTTGGTTTGCAGAGTATCGTTGAGTTCGTACTGACTTATCGTTGTCGCCTTCTGGCTTGTTGTCGATGTAGCCTTGATTCAGTAGGTACGAAATCTAGAGAGAAGATGCCACTACACTACTAAGCTTTCTTCAGTTAAAACCACTAATTGCGAACCGAGGAATTTTCCTTGTTATAAAATTTGAGCGGGCGCACTCCCTCCAACTGTTTGTTGTCCTATGTGGGTAGTGTATGGCGGGTGAGTACGTGAGGCCAGAATAAATTGAAACCACCGCTCAGCTAGCTAACGGGAGATATGATATTAAGAATCGAAGTCCAGAGGAGAGCTGAAGTATAATTTACAATCACAAGAAGCAGATGGTAAAGCATACGGACACGAGAAGAAACATGACAATCTACGTGCTTGCACTCCTTGTATTCTGTGTACTTGTAATGAACAAGAAGTTCTTGGTCTGGTTCTGACCATGCAAGCCAAAGCAATACCTGGGCTCTGATGACCGCTTTTTGGATATATAGGCCTTGCTCCTTGATATCGTTGATCCATTTTTTTTTCTTCATCCGAGGGCTGTTGTAGTCCGGATCGCTGTCAATGGATTAAAAATTTCTTTAAAATAGCATCGAGACATAGGGATCATCTCACAGGAGGCGGAATCATTTGATAATCACTCCTCCCACGAGTTGAATAGTCATGCTGACAGCAAGGTCGAGCCCTCGAGGACTGTCTTCATTTGATGGCACATTCGACAGGGCCAGTCCCATCGTCGAACGATTCTTGGCGGAAAAAATGTGTAAATTGGCGAGGAGGAGTACATATAGATTATAATCGGCAAAAGGACAGTATTCAGGACAGGCGTCGAATCCTTTCGTATCACAGTGCGTGCCAAAAGCATTTTCGTACTTACTGCGAGGCGAAGTTGAATCCGAGGCCCGCGGTATCCATTACTGGTCTTCTGACGGTTCGGGTGACGGGTATGGATATTATAGCGAAGATGGAAGGTCACCGCAAATGTAAAGTTCATGGCTAGGATGACAGTTCTATGAAACACCAAAAGAGCGTATGGACCTGATCAGACGGATAGTCCTACGCCAGCTCCAGTGCGCTTGTGCCATGGTGGTATATGGAGGTCAGGTGATCAAAGGCAATGTCAGTCACCTAATTACAGTGGCTGAGACAAGGCACCCCTGGGTGAGCTCGAAACTATCTGCACCCACCACACTGGAAGCCTCACCTCAAAGTTTGACATGAACCAGGGAGATAAAGTTTGGTTAATGGGAATGAAGTCACGATGCGGTTGATGATGGCCAGGGGCAGGCGGGGTGGTCCAGCACAACGCTGCTAGTACAGACAAACAAGCAAAGCAATTACTGGATGGAAGAGGAGTAACGACAAGCTTATCGTCAGCTGAGACAAGTTTATGAATAAAGGTGTTGTCATGCCGAGTTTCTTTCTGGATTAGAGGTTGAAGTTGATGGAATGATGTCAGACCAGATCACAACAAAAAGACTGAAGAAGTGGCAGTCGGGCCAAAGGAATGCTGCTCAACCTCGCTTACTGTCCTACTGTGTCCAGTCCAGTCGGGAATCCGGGGATCTGGATCTGGATCTGGCATTTGGGTGGCCAGGCTCGGCACAGCGTCATCAGACCCGTCAACACAGCACAGCACAACTCAACACAACACAGCAAGTGAGATGAAAGTCGAATGTGCCGATGACATGACATGGTATATCTACCCATCTATACCTGTCTCTACCTATGCCTATACACCTATACCTATACCTTGCAACCAGAGCATTTATTCATCTGTACAGCATTTCCAACGATTACAATTCCATACAGATATCCTAGACGAATCCAGAGCGCGCGATAGACTAGCGCAGTGGAAACTGATATCAATCAGGCACTCTATTTCCTGCGTCTCCGTCTTTGGTCGGCAGTTGGCAGTGGGCAGTTCCAGTTGTCTCTCTCTCTCTCTTTCTTCAACCCATACTGTACAGTATCACAGACTTCTTCATCGTCAAGCCCCTGCACCTACAAATTGCCCCACAGCAACCCTCCCCCACCTCAGGTCACACCTCATCTACGACTTCACCCAACATCGTAACGTTTGTCTCATCCTAGCATCCTGCCATCGCGAGTGTCACGTTGCCGTCCTCTATCAGCTCAGCTCAGCTCAGCTCAGCCCTCTGGATCGTCTGGCCCGACAGCTTCTCCTTGCACCTCGTTACTGGCTTTGCCATATCCACCTCCGGCTCCATCTACACTTACAGTACACTTACACTTACACTTACACTACACTCCACCCTATCGTCTCTCTTCCTTCCATCCATACCTCATCACCACTGGGCTGCTCCACACGCACTGCAGCTGCAGCTGCAGCTCCTGCTCCTGCTCCAGCTCCATACCCGCTGTCAACGTTCGGCGACAAAACAAACCCCAAAGTGTTAGACGACTGCTGTCGCCTCCGGTAAAAGGGTGTGCTGAGCCTAAACATCCTCTTGTCCGGACGGCTTGGCCACTCCACTGGGGCAACTCAAGCTTTTCTTCACTGCTGCCGCACCCTCGTGAGGCAGTATTGGGCTCTTTCACATATGCTGATACTATCATTTACTCGGCTCAGATTGTCCACACCTGGGGGGCAGATTGGAGGCCAGCGGTCATCCCTACATCCAGCATCTCTGACCAGAACACCTGCCACAGCTGCCACAGTTCTAAAGACAGCTACATCCTCGGAAGAATACATCACTTGCGGAGTAATTCGGGGCGACATTGCAGGAAAGTTCCCTATTAGCCACCCCCCAAAAGGTACGCATGCGCTCTTGTATTCCTCTGGTCTGCACATTTCCTCCAACGTTGCAAAACTCGGTGCTGCGGACCTTGATATTAGCTCGGCATTCTCCCTAGCTAGTGCGCGGGTGTGGATGCCGTCGCTATCCTACGTGGGCCATCTGGCCGGATCGAGAGTTCAGTCTATGGATGCCATTCTGCAGCATCAATCATCATGCGGGGCAAACCCCCACCATCCTCTGCTTCCTGTACTCCAGATATAACCACGGCCTCTCCAGCTGCTATCCATTTTCTTCTTCTCTTCTTTTCTTTTCTTCCCGTGGTCTTTCTTTCCTCGCAAAGTAAACCCTGTCATCTAGTGGGATGCCATCCTATTACCTTCAAGATTGTCACTATTTCTACCGCACGGCTCTCCGCGGTTTGAATATCAACACATCTATCTCACCACTCTACGCATGAGTCACAAAGCTAACCAAAATGCCTTCCTTCCACACAGCCGTTCGTACTTTCACGATGCCGAAATCTTTGAATGAGTCGTTGGCCGAGCCTGGGAACCCTCGGTTGGCCAAGGACTCTGGCCGATCCCATGACGGAGCAAAGAAGGCTACCGATGAATACACCAAAGACCAGAAGAACCCCCTGGCGACTGACCAGCCCCAGCACAAGGCTGGTATCACCTTTGCAGCGCAAGACAAGCTTCCCAAGCTACCAATACCAGACTTGGAGGGCAGTACATCAAAGTACTTGGCCGCACTGAAGCCGCTTCAGACTCCAAGGGAGCATGCTGAAACTCAACAAGCAGTGGATGAGTTCCTCAAAGCCGAAGGACCGGAGCTACAGGATAGGCTGAAGAAGTATGCTACCGGCAAGACGAGTTATATTGAACAATTTTGTACGTAAATCTATTTCACCTCGACTGATGATTGCTAATGCACCAAAGGGTACGATTCCTATCTGAACTTTGACAACCCTGTCGTTTTGAACCTGAATCCGTTCTTCTTGCTCGAGGACGATCCAACACCTGCAAGGAATAATCAAGTCACTCGTGCCGCCTCCCTGGTGGTATCTGCCTTGTCATTCGTCCGTGCCGTGAGGAAGGAGGAGCTCCCGCCGGACACTATCAGGGGACAGCCACTTTGCATGTACCAATACTCCAGATTATTTGGGACTGCCCGTGTACCCACTGAGAATGGTTGCCACATCGGACAAGACCCTGACGCCAAGCATGTTGTTGTACTCTGCCATGGCCAATTTTACTGGTTTGATGTTCTGGATGACAACTCGGACCTGATCATGACTGAAAAGGACGTATCCATCAACCTTCAGACTATTGTGGACGACGCCCAACAGACACCCATCCAGGAGGCAGCCAAAGGTGCTCTCGGCGTTCTTAGCACTGAGAATCGAAAGGTTTGGTCGGGATTGAGAGATGTTATGACCAGAGATGAGGGGTCGAACAATGCCGACTGCCTGGGAATAGTGGACTCGGCCTTATTTATTCTCTGCCTGGATTACACAGAACCTGCATCTGGAGCAGAGCTCTGTGGGAACATGCTGTGCGGAACCAGCCAAGTCGAGAAAGGTGTGCAAATTGGTACTTGCACCAATCGATGGTACGACAAGTTGCAAATCATTGTTTGCAAGAATGGAAGCGCGGGCATCAATTTTGAACACACTGGTGTTGATGGTCATACGGTCCTTCGATTCGCAAGTGACGTTTACACGGATACCATTCTTCGATTTGCTCGTACTATCAACGGACAAGCTCCAAGTCTTTGGGCATCAACAAGTCCTGATCCATCCAAGCGAGATCCAGATAGCTTTGGCGATGTCAGCACAACACCCCACAAGCTGGAATGGGATATGGTTCCTGAGCTCAGCATTGCTCTTCGATTCGCTGAAACTCGTCTCGCCGACCTGATCCAGCAGAACGAATTTGCAACGCTGGATTTCGCTGCATACGGCAAGAACTTCATGACGGGGATGGGATTCTCGCCCGATGCCTTCGTTCAGATGGCTTTCCAAGCTGCTTACTACGGATTGTATGGTCGCGTGGAGTGTACCTACGAACCAGCAATGACAAAAGTCTATCTCCACGGCCGTACCGAGGCCGTCCGTTCAGTGACCGCGGAGTCTGTTGACTTCGTACAGACCTTTTGGGCAGAGAATCCACCACAGCAGAAAGTCGATGCCTTAAAGAAAGCCTGTCAACAACATACAGCAAACACCAGAGAGTGTGCCAAGGCACAAGGTTGTGATCGACACATGTACGCGCTTTTCAGCGTCTGGCAGAAGGCACTCGATGAAGATGGTGCAGAGGCTGCCAGCAGCACTGGGATGAGTAGCAATGGATATTCGAGTCCCGTTGAAGGTAGCTCGGAACGGGATCCCGCATCAGTTGTTGGGAGCCCGGGCAGGGACTCGTTGATGTCTGTCGATGGAGATGAATCCCACTCGGTTCGTTCCAATGGAAATCGCATGCGTGGCAACTCTTCACCATCTCGTGGTCAAAATAACCACATGCCTCTTCTCTTCGCCGACAGCGGATGGGATAAATTGAACAATACGATCATCTCAACTTCCAACTGCGGCAACCCTTCCCTTCGACACTTTGGATTCGGACCAACATCTGGGGATGGTTTCGGCATCGGATACATCATCAAGGACGAAGGCATCAGCATCTGCGCCAGCAGCAAGCACAGACAAACAAAACGATTCGTCGATGCACTGGAAAGTTACCTACTTGAGATCAGACGAGTCCTACGCATGACACAACGCCGAGGCACAAGTCCCAAAGCCAGCCGAGTCCGTGAGGCCAGTGCAACGCGCCCCAAGCCAGGAAGCAGACTCAAGTCCAGAGGAAGAGTTATCAAAGCCCACGAGCCTGGCAAGAGAACACCTGGAACCATGACACCCGCAGACGAAAGTGCAGCTGTGAGCGACGATGAAGGTTTGGGAGGATGTAAGTTCCCTTTTGTCATTTCAGATGTTGAGATGAGGCTAATGTTCTGCAGATGGCTTCTTTGATGCGGGCATGTTGCTTCAAGCTTTGAAGGCTCGGGGCGAGGGCTTGGATGATGGATCGACCAAACCATCTGAGCGCGCGACAGTCAACGCGAGGAGAAGGGAGATTGGAAAGAAGCTTAGACTAAGCGAGTATTGAGGTGGTTGATGTCGGGGGATGGAGGAAATGGCAGAACAGTGTAACATGAGTTTATTGAATGTGAGATAGTTGCGATGCATGAATAGTAAGGTACAAAAATTATTACGGGGCATTCTAGATTCCACATTGTCAACAGGTGACTACGTGAAGATACTCCGTTCTAGCTGGAGTTCCTCAAAAGCAACTATCAAACATCTCGACCACCTAATTACCTCCACACCTGGAAAGAAAAGGCTCAATTCGAACTCTTAAACAACCCGACTCAAAAAGAAATCACGCAAAACTCATCAGCGAATAACATCTCAGAAGCGCCATGCTGCACAGATGCAAACCCTAAAGATTTTCACCACCGACCCGCGCGGGAAGAGGAAATGGGGTCAGTCGCTTAAAATGGGTCGCCCCCAAAAAGAACCGGAGTCCACAGATATCCCGGCGTAGCTTGTTTCGTTTTATGCAAGACTAGAAAATTGAGACTTTTCGGCTGAACACCTCGGGGAGAGGTCCTGTATGCAGAGCGCAAACTCTGAGAAATATCGCGCCGCGTAATGGTGCAGAGAGGTGTTACGCTGGCTGGCTGGCTGGTTTGTGAATGTCTTGAATCGTGGACGGAGACAACAACACCGAAAGAGACGGGAGAGAAGGGACAGACAGAAGTGGTAGGTAGATGGACGAGGCCGAATCACATGCATGGCTGACCCCCTTTGAACAGCTGCAGTCAGCAATCGTCCGATGTTCTCCCCTCTCTCTGCCCAGATACGAAGTATTTCGAGATCTGCTGGGTTGAGGATCTGGATCCTTCAGCCTCCTCTTTCTTTCATCTCCCACCCCAGGCTATATTTACTACAGTACTTATCAAGTCGTTCAGGATCCGGGTAGGAATGTGTGCACCTTCCTTCCGTGCGTCGCATCCCGCCCCTTCTGTGGGTTTCTTTCAGCCCGAGGCTGGGTCTTTGGTCTCTGGTCTTCGGTCTCCGTGGACCTGCTTGTTGTTGGTGTGGTGTGGTTGTTGGTTGTGGTTGTTGTTGTACAGTTCCCTGCACTACGTTGGAGAAACACAAGTCAAGTCATGTCATGTCAACCTACCAAACCTAACCAAACCAAACCTAACCTAACCTAACCAAACAAGTAGGCATCCCCGTGCAGCATCTCACGAACAAACCGCCGATCCAAGAATCTAGACACACACACATCGACGCATGGCCATGGGATGAACGGGCAAATCAATCGCCATCCCCTCCTCTCCTCCCTGCTTCCTCCTCCCCTTCGAAACCTCAAACAAACGGAGGGATAGGAGGCGCATCCGCTCCAGTCGAGGCAGCTCGCTTCAACGCCATGGGCGGGTGGCAGAGGCCAAGCTTTGTCTAGCCTCAGGGCCGACGTTTCGGATGCGCTGGGATATTGCTGGCGATGACGGATCGCTGGCTGGGTTGTTGATTCAGGGAGTGGCGTTGCTCCACGTATGGAGGAAGGACTGGGAATCATGGACGTTGGTTGGAGGGCTGAGATGCAGGAACACGCACGCAGGTGGGTGGGTGGATGGGTGGTGCATGCATGTTTCTGGCCGGGCTGACGACGAAAACGAGGTCCAAAAAAAACATCCCCAACATCCCCTGGCATGCAGGAATACGGCAAGTAGGGTAAGGAGGTAAGTACAGTACAAGTACAGTCAGTCAACAATCTCCATGAGCGGGTGCGCCCCCCTGATCTGACCCACCCCCTGGGAAACACCCAACGAGCACATATATTTTAAGATTCCCCTGACAAGGCCTTCGCCCTCTTTTCTCTCTTTCTCTCCAACCCTCTTTTGTTGGTCCCAACGTTCATTTATTTGTTGCTTCGTTCTTGAAGGACTGAAATATCACTCACTCACTCACTCACCGCACTTGACGTTGCGTTCTGGCATTGCCCTCTTGCTCTTGCTCATCATCTTCCAGTTTACCTTCATTTGAACATACCCGTGCCTCACCGTACACACTCCTTTCTTCAGTTGATTGAATCAACTTTGCTTCCAGTACAAACACACATCTTTCGAACTATCTTCAAGACAGATTCCCATACAGCAACGACACTCATTCACCATTAGAACGATCATCAAAAGTTTCAAAACATCCCATTCGACTTCTACCCCCGCCAATATGCGTACCACATTCTCCACCCTGGCCTTCATGGCCTCGTCTTTGCTGATCAAGGAAGCTTTTGCTGCCCCAGCTGTCCGAAGAGATTACTATCTCGATACCGACAATGTCGTTGTGGCTGAGGAGGTCTGGGTTACCGAACTGGCTGATGGATCTTATGCCACCGGAGCTCCCGTTGCAGTGGGAACTACTACCATTGATGGAAGCGCTGTTCTCGTTACCGACCCAGTCCCTTCCTCTACCATCCCTCCACCGGCTCCAACATCCCAGGCTCCTTCAACCACAGATATCCCATCTACCCCAACTCCTTCGACATCTTCTACACCGGCTCCAGCTCCCGAGCCAACTACCTCTAGCGTCGTTGCGGATGCCGTTTTCCTCGAGCAAACCCCCTCTTCCACATCCATTTACATCGCACCAACCACTTTCTCCGCAGCACCAATCGTCGTCCCAACCACCCTACAGAGCGTTGTCATTCCTCCCACTCCCACTCCCACCCCAGCAGCTCCTGTAGCTACCACTGCCCCTTCAACCTCTTCATCAGGCAAGCGTGGTCTCGCGTATAACGCGGCCAACCTCCTCTCGGCCTTCACCGGCGCCTCTGATGTGACGTGGGCATACAACTGGGGCTCAACCACCCCCTCCATCCCGTCCAACTTCGAATACACCCCCATGCTCTGGGGTCTTGCCCCCGAACACACTGGCAACTGGGCCGAAGCCGTCTCTACCGGTCTCGCAGGTGGCTCAACCCATCTCCTCGCGTTCAACGAGCCAGATTACTCCGGACAAGCCAACCTCGCACCCGCTGCAGCCGCCGCCGGTTACCTTACCTACATGCAACCTTACGCCTCTAAGGCTAAGCTCGTTTCCCCAGCAGTTACCAACGGCGGCGGCGAGATGGGCTTGACATGGCTCTCCAACTTCATTGGCGCCTGCTCCACCTGCACCATTGACAAAGTCGCCATCCATTGGTACAACGGTGGTGACGCCGCTGCCTTCAAGGAATACATGGCGAAGGCTTACAAAGCCGGTGGCAACCGTCCTCTCTGGATCACCGAGTTCGAGGCTTCGGGCTCTCCTCAGGAGCAAGCTGCTTTCTTGACTGAGGTCATGGCTTGGATGGATAAGACTGATTACATTGAGCGATACGCTTACTTCATGGTCTCTGACGGAAACCTCGTTAGCGGGACTTCGCTCAGCTCTTTGGGCTCGACATATGCCGCTTCTTAAGCGAGTGTTGGGACTAGTAAAGGGAGATGAGATTACGATTGCGAGAATGACTTTTGATGCCTTGGTGCTGATCGATTGATCTCGATCAAAAAACACGATACACACTACTTTCTTTGTACATAAATTTTTATGATAAAATAGGGGGCGAAATACTGGTGTCATCTAGATGGGGGCCATGGGAAAGAACAAACCCCCTTTTGCTGGGTTGGTGTTTTGGGGGAGATTTTCATGGGAGGAAGAGCGACTAGACCTTGGATCCTTCGGAAATACAAGATCAGCTTCCTTCATAAATTTTTCACTGCCTATGATATCGTGTTTTGTGCTTATAGCAAGATTTCAGCGCATCAAACAAGCTAGGCTCACCGCAAACACAATCCTGTTCAACCTCTTTTCTCTGGAGACAACCCCCCCAAAGCTGTCGACATATCTGCAAATTTTCTCTTCTTCGACTGTACCATTTCGCTCTCAGAAACAATGTTTTTGAAGTCTTCAATGCTAGCTTCCTTGCCTGTAGGTCAAGTTGGCTTTCCTGCTTCTAATATGTATTTTTTGGTAGTAAATGAGAGTAGCATCCTCAGAACTTTGACAGTTCTTTTTCGTATTGAATCGTGCTCTCTTAGACCCCGGCATGCCTCGCATTGCATCTTCATCGATCTCTTCTCCAGAATTATACTTCCTGTACATGCTTTCAGACTCGTCATGTTGCAGAACACCAGCATGAGTAACATCCCGGGAGGATCTATCTGTATTGTACTTGGTGCCATCTCGATTCAGGACTGGGTTTCCGTAGGCAGGTACACGACCCTCGAGCATATTCCATCTCTGGTGGAAATTCTCCAGAGGCAAACCAGCTCTGGCTCGGTAATCCATGCCCAATGTATCATTTTGGCTTGAGAAGCAGATGCCTTGATAGCCCTCACCAAATCCCCTTGCCTTTATTAACCTCAGCCTATCTTCACGTCAACCTCACTATCCTCCCCAACCTAGCTCCCCAGAAGCCAATCAGTAGTGCCTCAACCCACCACTCTGCACCTTCCGACTAAAGATACCAGGTGCGTCACGCGTGATGAGCATGCCATTCCTGCGCTGGTCCCTGCGGTAATAATATACGCCGATGAGGTAGAAGGCATGAAGATGTCCTGGAAAGTACCTGGAACATTCGCTTGTCAGCTAAGTCGCTTTCGAAACCAAAACCAAATTCATAACTAGACTCTAATGATGCCCGGCCCAAGAAGTTGGGCGACTGAGGAACCTGTATGGGGAGAGACAGGACTTACCCAAGGAGTGTGAGGATAATGTTGATGAGGAAATCAGGCCCGCAGCCCGCTATCGTTAATACTGCGACTGGTGGCACTATCATTGGCTCAGTATCTTCATCCTAACATTTAAACTCTCCCAGGCACAAGATAGAACTCACGGAGGATAGCGAATAGTACCAGGAAGATAAAAGAGCAGATACCCATTTTCCCGTCCGTGTTGTTGAAGACTTGAGTTGACGAAAGAAGAGGGAATGATTGAGATGATTGACGAACAATATGTTCAAAGTTCACGTCTTGTTTCAAGTTGATGCCGTGTTTGCCACATTGTGAATCATAATGAAGGGCAATATGCATTGGACGATATAAGCAATCAGATGATGTGTCGTGGTCATGAGATCCTGGTATCGTCAAGTGTCTTCTGGATCACTTCATGGACACGTGATGGAGTGTTGTCATGTGTGCTACCGGGATGACCTCTGTTTAAACCTACCTATGTGCTGGCGAAGGCCTGGTAACTGTTACGTACGGAGTATGAATGCAGATCTAGAGCCTGGAGCTGTTAAGTGTCGAGATGGAAATTGAGACTTTACATACCTGGGGTCCAAGTACCTTTACTTACCTTAGGGACATCAAATCTTGACGGCTGACGAAGCAGTCCGGGATAACATTTCAGAATTACCCGTACTATCAAAGATTGCATCAACGCTCTGTTTCCGCTCTGCTACTTGTTTACTGTCGCCTCTCACGACTTTAGCTTCCATCGTCAACTCCCATCACCACCGTCGATTGTGAACCTTACATCCTCATAGTAAGCGGAAAAGCATACGTTACTATATAATGAGGTACGTAGCGAAGGTAAGAGCTATTTTGCCCGAGATATGCAAGTATGAGGGAAGCGAATTTGGAGCAAATAGAGCCAGCCTTCTTCTTCGTTGCGACCTAGTCTAGCGCGCGATACAGACGAAGCAAGTTTCTATAGTCGTGGTCGAGTAAGGGCTTCTGATCAGGCACTATTTATATGCCGTCAAGCTTTGGGGAATGTGGCAGCTTCCGATAAGTGAATGACAAAGGCTAACCTGGAAATATCTGGGTACGTTGAAGACGGCTTTAAACGTCGTTTAGTGAAGCGAGACGTAAAACAGGAGATAGTCATCTATCTCTCCTTGCAGGAAGGGTGGCCTTCAAAATGCAACGGCTTGTAGGTTGGAATATCCAAGGGGACAATGACATACTGCTAAGGATAAACCAACAACTCAGTCACTCGAATGAATCACACCGAGAGACTTTGACTCTTCTGGCATATCAAGAGCAACAATAATTTCATGTCACATTCAGATCATGCTGGCAATATGCCCCGTGTTTGGTTTTATTGCTCGATTGCATGCTCAACCCAGGCTGTCATAATAACACGATGAAAGTAACCACGCAGCAAGTATCAAAGCATCCCGCAATCGAAAAAGAGACCTGGCAAAAAGAAAACAAAGTGTCAAATTCCCGATCCCCAAATCCCCTCACGCCAAGGCAGTAGCAACGATTGCTCTCTCAATCTCCCATACTTTCCATCAGCCATTAAAGTCATCTAATCCCCTCATATTGCAGTATGGTTTCCGAACTCCGGGGAGAAGGTTGAGAGAGAAGGTGGGAATTCAGGAGGCCGATCCAAATGACAGTCATTCTAATGCACGCGCAGAGAGGCAAGGAAAAACAAGTCGTTCCGTTCGTTCAAGAGGAGTATAGGACAGGAGAGTTGTTTAACAGCAGCCACCGGCCGATCCTGACTGCACACCTTGTCCTTGTCCAACTTGTACCGTAGGCTTGTTGTTTGCTGTGGTAGTACCCATTCGCTCCTTGATCTGGCGGGCCATGGTCAAGAAAGCCTGCTCGACGTTGGATGCGTTCTTGGCGGACGTCTCGAGGAAGGGGATGCCGAGACTGTCAGCGAATTCCTAGGTGTATTGTTAGTGTATTGAAGAGCCTCGGGCTGCGCATGATGCTGTTGCCACCTGATCTGGGACAGCTGATGCTGCGCATGTGATAGCACGTACCTTTGCGACTGTGTACTCCACGACCTTCTTGTCCGACATATCGCTCTTGTTGCCTACGAGCAACTTGTTGACTCCCTCTGTGGCATATCTGTCGATCTCCTGGAGCCATTGCTTGACATTGTTGAATGAGTCCATATCCGTAACATCGTAAACAACGCAGATACCATGAGCACCTCTGTAGTAGGAAGAAGTGATTGTTCGGAAACGCTCTTGTCCCGCAGTATCCCACTAGAAACTATCAGCAATCATGTTCCCACATAGATTCCCATAGCAGCCCTTACGATTTGCAACTTGACTGTCTTGCCATCCAACTCGATCGTTCTGATTTTCTGCCGAGATGTCAATTCCTATCCTCGATTCCCTGTAGATCCCAACGTACGAAGTCAACACCGATGGTCGAGATGTAGCTCTCGGTGTATGTATCATCTGCAAACCGAAGCAGCAAGCAGGACTTTCCAACACCAGAGTCCCCGATAAGGAGGAGCTTGAAGAGGTAATCGTATCTGCCCAGATCGTGAGTAAGTTGTTCGTAGTTCTCGCGGACGACCATAAGAGCGCTGGCGCCCATAATACGTTTATCAAATGCCATAGAGGGGTACTCTGTAGCGCGGTAGAGTTAGTATTCGTTTCAATAGCATCGTGCCTTGAAGTCTGGGGCAGGTTGAAGATGACGTTGCCTGACAGGGAGACTTACTACTCGGGATTCATGATGGCGACCGTCTGCGAAGGTGCAAAGGCTCGATGGTGCTAGGTATCACCGGGATGGGAGGCGGCGTTGAACGTTGTTTGGGTTTCTGGGGAGATAGACCAGGTTCTGTACTGTACTGTGGTATCGCGGCCTGCGTCCCAGCAGCGACGTCTTTAAGATCCGCCGACTGAAGCTCGCTAGTGAGTGCACGTGATGACTCAGATTCCTTGTTCTTGAGGCGCCGTGAATGTGAGGGAAGGAAGCGCGATAATGGGTTTCTTTGTCAACTTAAATAGAATGCTACAGACTGGAGAGTGATTCATTCCGTGGCCTTATTAAGAGATATGTGCCTTGGGATCCTGAATCCTGAATCCTGACTCTCCAGAGTTTGGCAAATCCCAGGTACGTACTGTCCAACGAGAATCATGGAGGTAGCTTGTTTGCTTGACCGCTAACCCTTTTAGGCCTTGTGCCAATCGCCCTCCGATAAAGCTTCCTTGTACGAAGTACTTCTTTCTCATGGCAGCCAGCAATATAACCCCGCAACATCGCCGCAGTGTACTTCTTCTCTCTTAATGTCTTTTGCCACAATCTCCAAGTATCCAGGCTGATGTCGACGCCTTGTAACCTTCTGCGTTCTGCTCCACTCAAAGCCACGAAGCTCTCCCCCATCACTCTGAGTTGTCGGTCCTTCCGCTCTGTACACCCTGCAATAGTCACCTCAAGATGTCTTGCAACAGTCGAGCAAGGCCCGAAAGTCCTTCCCGATGTCTGGTTCACAGGTTCTGTGACTCGTCGGGACGTGCCACCTAGCAATAACCATTCTGAACCGCGCAAACCCAACGACCGAACTCTGAAGCTTGGGAAAAGTAACTTTACACCATACCTTTTTGCAAAGACTCTACTAACAGTACATGGCAGCTCTCCGAATCCTACAAGAACGACTACCAACCCTCCTTCAATCGCCTCTACCCCAAGAAATCCTTTCCCCACAGATAACTCTCCACCTCTTTCCCTCTACACATCCCCACCTCCCAACTGTGTCCGGACGGGTCGCATACGCAGCAGCATTATGGACCTCGCCCATAGCATGGGGGCGTGTACCTCTTGTAGGCGATGTTCGGCTTACCATACTATCTGAACGCATGATCAAGTCTACCTCAAATGCTCGCTCGCCATCACTAAGCCGTCAAGAACAACTCATTGTACGCTGGCGAACGGTAGGTAAGACTAAGGGAAAGGGGACCGGAGCATTGTATAAGGGAATAGGAGGGAGGGAAAGCGTTGACAAGATTACAGAGTGGTTGGGGGGTGGTAAAGGCGAGGATGATAGTAAGGAGTTTACGGGATTGTTTATTTTTGAGTTTGATGAGGAGGGCAGAATTGTCAGTCACACTATTGAGCATGTGCAAGAGGGGGGAAACTGGGAGAGAGGTGTGGGTGCTAGGGTGGTTGGTCTCACGGATTGGCTGTTGGGTGGCATGAAGAAAGGGAGGGGAGACGAAGGGGCTCCATGTCCGGCTTGTTATGCTGGAGATAGTGGCAGAAGTGAAGAGCGGAGATAATTCGCAGATGTAGCACTGCAACTTGGAGTTAGAGATCTGGACGGCTGTGGCGTTTGATTTGGGAATATTGTTGTAAGAATTGTACAGATACCGGAAATACGCCTCTCTAGCTATGACGAGAATATACTAGATGCCGCTGTTCCCTTTCGCTGTTAATATGTACCAGTCCGGGCTTGCGGCCTGCTCCGAAACTATCTGAAATTTCCAATAGATGATTGTCCAGAAAACCATCAGCGATGTCTCAAGTCGACTGAGTATACATTTCCGTACGTTACGAGATTCATGACTCCGAGGACAGACAAGACAATCAAAACATCATAACATTAGAGTGTATTGTATCTTGCTTCTCTCGCAATATTTCTATGAAACATAATTTTCTCAGCGAAGTATTCAACAACCCTTTTCTAAGCGAGGCGACATCATTCAATTCAAACATCGTAACATTTTAAGGCCCAGCCAGTTAGATTCAAAATCTACGGAATAACCCTTGCTAGATCCTTTTACTCAAGGAAACAATTGCACCATCTCTAGTTGTAACAAAGTCCGAATTACATAGAAAACATGTATCAAGTTAATAGGTAGAAGCTCTGCCACAACAGAAATGGAAGTACCAAATACTGTCACGAGTCACTAGGTAATGTGTTGGAGTCATGGGTTGTTCGACATGAAAGCGAATCACTCGTAGAGTCACGATGGAATATATAATACTTGGAGGCAGTGATCATTCGACAGCTTTTATACAAATCGGAAGTAGCTGATTACAACAGCAGCGCCGTTAGGACAAAACCACCCCAAGGAGACTACTTTTATACCATCCTACAAGATTATACAGCACTGCTAATCTAGGCGAGCCCATTAAACATATCACTAACCAGATATACGACCACAACCGTTTAAGGTAACCTGCGCTAAAATGGAATCACAGCACCAAGCAATGCTCCAGTCCCCAACAAGACCCGAGAAAGCAGGAAAAGCAGAGGAAACTACACTAGAGGAAAACCACACTACAAAGGAAAAAAGTCCAAAGAGGGAACAGGCTCAAGCCAAACCCAACCACTTCAAAGCTTTCTTCGTATTAGCTTTCTGCCCAACCTTCCTCACCTCCGGCACAATCCTCTGCATGCCCCTACCAAGGATCATCTTATCGTACGCATCATCATCGCTGTCATCTTCTGCTATATAGAAGTTCTCCCACTCTTTGTCACCTCGCTTGCGTTCTCGATCACTGGCTGTGGTCTTGGTGCTCGCTATCGATGCGGCGTATTTGTGTCTGTTCGTAATGGTCGTCGTTGTCGATGCGGCATATCCACCTCCGTTGCCTCTTGTCGTTACACTACTTATTGAAGGTGCGTAGTTGTGGCCTCGTGTGGAGGCCGGTGTAGCACCACCCGTGAGACGGGAGACCTTAGATGCGCGGGGAGTTTGATAGGACGATGTAGGGTAGCCTGAGTCACGGTCCCTAGGGGTGTTTGAAGATGGTGTCGGCGGCACTGGTGGTCTTTCAATGACGACTGGTTTAGGTTCTGGTTCCGGTGTATAAAAGGCTGACTTCTCCATCAGTACCTTCCACATCCCAGAAAGGAATGTAGCGATTTCGGAATCGGTAGCAGTGCTTGGAAGAAGGTAATCTGCTTTGGCGAATGAGGCGGCAGGTTTGGAGACTTGAGTGCTGATCTTGTTGAGAGAAGGAGTTACGGAGGGTCGCCGTAGGGTGCTGATGGATCCGTTCTGGAGGGTCTGATGGTTTCGAGTAGCTATAGAATCCAGGGCATTGCTTGGTGTGGGTGAACGAGGTCTGGACGACATCGATGTTCCAGGACGAGATATGGATGGTGGATCAGAAGCCAGGGTATCGAGGATACCTGCGATCTTGAGAAGATCTGTACCAAGAAGGTTACGGAGGGCAAAGATGGTGGGAAGGTCTTCGGAGGTATAGTGAAGAATGAGTAAACGTGTACTGGCATTGCTTGCAAGGAATGCCTCGATGTGAGGAACGAGGAGGGTAGCGAGGATATGCGGATCTGAAATTGGACTCGGAGATTTTTGGGTGACCGAAGAGCCAACATAGCTTTGCATGACGATTGATATCAAATACCTGGATTTGTTAGATGCCGTGCATTCAGGTAATTCGCTGGACATACCTTATATCGAGCTTTCCACTCCGGTTGAGCCCATCCCTCTTCATTCCGACCTTTTCAATCTGTCCTGAAATTTGATAGAAGAAGTCCTTCTTGACCCCCTCCTCAGTGCCAAAGGCTATGATCTGGTCCACAGTTCTGCCCTCAATGCCAATTGAACCATTCTCTTCGTTTCTGAACACAGGCTTCCATAGTCGGTCAACTTCAGGAGAAATGGGGAATAAGTATTGACTGTAGTTCTCGCTTGCTGGAAATAGAATGCTCAAGAGCTCTCGGAACGAGTTCTGGATGCTGATTGCATTGCCAGGATTGACAGGCGAGAAATCAACAAATCTATTCTCCAATGGCTTCTCTTCAGACTCCGTGGGCAAGGAAGAAACCTCCTTTGTGGGAAGTGTTGTATGCCCGAGAATTACAGCTGAGCTCTCAGCTATTTTCAGATGATCATTAGGTGGCCACTGTAGCTTGATATCAGGTGGGTAGCTTTCATCGGAATATGGATCAAACGACCGGCGGTTGTATCTGAAATCGTCGCCCTCCGCTGTGAGATATGATGCGGGCCGAACCTCAGAGTCCACTTCAAGTTGCATGCTCGAAATAGTTCTTGGGCTAATCAAAGGCTCACATCCCTCTTGGATGGTGGGTGTAGGGGGTATGATTGGGTAACTGCCCTTCTTGTATGACCGCACGACCGACTCGAAGACTTCGTTGGGCTGATCATCTGTGAAATGGATGACAAGATCTTCTACTAGCTCAAACACCGGTAAGAATGGGACATTCTTCGATCCCTCAGCAGGAATCTCAATGGCATCGGTCCCTCGGTCCACGAAAACTACGCGATCAGACAACCTGGTTGGTGAACTAGACGAGTCTAGTGACCTTGATGATCCGGTAGATGTAGAAGATTTCCTGATGGTAGTCTCTAAAGCTCTCACGAAAGTCGTCCTTGGAAGTGTTGGAAAACGACTCAAGTCTTGATCGCTTTGGTTCCGTGCTGCTAAAATTGGGGGTTTGTCCCTCAGATGGTAGTGTGACTTGGTTTGTTTGAGGTGGTGGGCATTCGATAACAAAAAATCTTGAAAGCGATCGTTGCTAGAGTAGAGCTTGTCAACAGACTGGGTTCTTTTCACCGAATTCGTGGGAGAGCTGGACTGCACATCCACCAGACAAGCCTCGCCAATTTCAACCCCGCCCGGTGTTTGTGGGGCAGACAATATCGAATCTTGGCCAGGAGAGACGATGTTCATGTCGTAGAGGTCATCTTCTGTGTCCGTATTTTCCTCTACTTGTTGTGACAACCCCTCAGTGCGCCGATTGAGATTCGGAACTCCGTGTTTGTATCCAAATGGTGACCTTTTTTCAACACAGGATGTCTTGCGATTTGGCACCGTTAACACAGTCCTTATAATTTGGTCGTTCGGTTGACTTGTAGGAGACGCAAACTTGGAAATGGGAATTTTGGAGTCATATTGACCGCCAGCCTTCTTCGGTTGCTCCATGCCTCGTACCAATTCCAATACACGAGGTTTTGGGGAGACCGCAGGAGATGGCATTCGTCCATAGGTGGAGCCTCCATGGGAATATATTGCGGCGTCTTGATCTTGGGAGTCAATTGTCTCCCGAGGATTTTCGCTAGAAGCATCAATTGACTCTTGTTGTTCCCTGTCTTCGACATCTTCCCCATCCACTTCGACCTGCTCATCTACTTCCTCCACAACCTTGTCTGGTTGCGCCAAACCAGCAATGCCATCTCTTACAAGCTCGTTGAAAACGGACTCAGCTTCTGCAATATTTCCATTCGTAATATTCTGGGAAATTTTTGTGATACATGTTGTTCGTGCGCTGACGCTGCCATGGACAGCGAAAACAAGCCTCGGTTGTGTGGGGGTGGATCGCTGGAGGAACGAACGTGCGGTCTCCGTGCGTTGCGTAACGGCCGCCTGGAGATCTCGAATGAATGCACGAGCATCGAAAACGTCATTCTCGCTTTCTAGGGTCAAGAGCTCCAGCAAATTCGGCAAGATGAGTATCTTGTGAGAGGGCGGAAGTAGTCTGAGCTGAGTTGAGATAACATTGGTGTCCCCCTCCAAAGCGATCATCTTCCCGCTCTGACTCTCTTGTATCTCCTTCAGCGCAATGTTCGACATAATGGATAGCTTTAAAAGGGGCTAATAGTACTGGCCGCATGTAAGACGATCGTATTCGAAGTTAGGACTCGAGCCTGCGAGTATGAAACGTCGTTTCTTAAAATGCTTAAGATTTTTGGGCAAATATAAGATAAATGTGATGATCAAAGGACACAGGAATGAAAGAAGCAGAGACGACACCGCTTTCAAGTGTAAAAGACTCGTCGGGGCATGAAAGGCAAGTAAAAAGAAGTGGAAATAGTGGGCAGCTCGACAAGAAGATTAATCTCGTAATTGCAGCTCCCTGCCGCCCCTAATAGCTCTCGCTTTCCCGAATTGCAAAAGTTTGACTTGACGCCATTTCTTCTTTGGTAGCTGCCTGCCCGCAGAAGAACCCTGTCATGAAAGATAGAGCTAAGCAGTGTAAAGCATGGTGGTGTGCTGGTGGCTTTGAGGTGTGCATTTGTGGTGCAAAGCGAGAGGCCAATCGCGAGTAAGGGATGAGAGATGAGTGAGTAGCCCACGGCAGACCAAGGCCCTCGTCCTAGCCCGTGAAGAGCCCAAACCACCAGTTCGTCTACATCTAGAGCATTATTTCCCGGTGGTCCTGAGATCCAGCCGTTGAACAGCATAACTTGAGATTTTCACACGTCCTCTTGTCGTCAACCAGGTCTCAAGAGACAGAGAGTGAGTCGCCTTCAGCGCTGTGGGTTAGTGCGCCCACCTGGGAAGCACTTAGCGGGAAGAGGCATGGCGTTCTTGCTTGATAACGGCCGGCCCTGAAAAAAAGGCGCCCAACCTGAATCCATTTTAAATAAAGCCTTCGGTCCTTGGATCCCTGGTGCAGATCTCGTAGCGGCGATCTTACATTTGCACCAACTTCGGGAGGGGAAAAGGAAAAGTTGAGTCGATTCTCGTCTAGATCTCTTCCTTGTGACCGGAAATCAGGAGCGGGCAAAGAATGGGCTACTCGCTATCAGATCTCAAGTAGCTTGGAAATTTGCGAGATATCTGAATCTTGGACGATTTCCTTGTTGACTAGAAAACGACAGGTCATCCCATCATCCTGCAGGATAAGTGACTCTTGGATCTCACACCAATCCGTGCCCCTTTCTTTTCGATGTTCCCCAGGTACTGCCAGCCCCTGGCCTGTGCTAGAAGGTGGGGGAATTCTTCGAACACCTTCACGCTGGTTATTGGCTAAGAGCTTTCTCTCCTTTTACAGCGCATCTATGGCTTGTGTTTCAAACAGCAACAGCCTTGAACTGGCTTGAATATCAGTAAGCTAAGCGACTTCCGAGGCTCTCAAATCATTCAGGGTTCATCGCACATGGACTGGAGATGAATTTGCCCCTGGGTTCAACGGGGGCGCACATAAACGATGCACTCCCGCTCGGAGTTTTTGGGAGGGAACTTGCATTAGCCATCCAAGGATCTCGGGATCGTCAGCTCAAGAAACAAACAGACTATTCTCCGGTTGGCGGCTATGTAAATGTCCGGCACCGTCGAGGTAAGACACAAAAGCATCCAAGAAAATGTGAGACACTGAGATTGCAATAAACGGACGGAACAGGTAAGGGGATCTGTCCATCGGTGGACGAAACTTTTTTCTTGAAATTGCTGAAGGTTAAAGCTATAGGCTTATGACGAAGTAAAGCTTGACTTACTATGCCGATCGAAGCAGGAGAGCGTGAAACAGAGTACTGAAAGTTTGCCATGCCTTCGTTGAGATTCTAAAATCTTCATTAGTAGTCTCACAAACCTTTCCTCTTAGGATCAGGGGTTTACAGGAGCCTGCGAAAACCTCGGACCAGTAGTAAGGCTGCCAATCCGGAATTGCAGAACGGATACCAACATATGAGCTGCCTAGCCAGACCGAAATAGCTCCCATAGAGCCTCTAGCAATGATCTCAACCGAAGCCCGAAGCATTGAACCCAAGTCTTTTTTGGGCGAAACTTCTCGACCGGTTGCTACCATCGAAGACAGTGGGTTGGAATTTAATTCTTCCTCAAAGTTGATTCATTGTTCATTCATCGTCGTCGGAATCCATCAAATCGGCCAGTTCCGCTTCCTCCTCTGCTGTGAGAAGGCCCGCCTTTGGCTGCACCTCCTCTTCCTTTGCTTTGTTTTTCTGCCTTTCCTCTGCTTCTATTTTCGCCTTTTCCAGATCTGACTTTGATAGACCCCAAGTCCTGATTGTGCCATCGATACTGACACTTGCAACCCTTTTCTGATCTAGAAGAAGTAAACCGGTTACTTCCTGGTAATGGCCATCATAAACATGCCGCAGCTTGCCGGTTGCCCGGTCCCAGATCTTCACATCTTCGTCTCGTCCAGTGGTAATGACCCAGTCCCCAGTAACAACCACGTCTCGAACATAATCCCCATGTGAGTATGTTTCCTCCGTGGTCCAACTCTTTGCTCTAGATAGGCACTTCGCCGTTCCGTCTGCGCTTGCGGTCCAAAGATCAGAATCTTCTTCATCGCCGAAGAACCGCACCCTGTACACACTGGTTTCGTGTTCTAATATGGTAGATTTGACTGTGCTGTTTTGAGCTTCGGTTTCTGGTGCAGAATCAAGAATTTGCCCAGCCGATGTGAGGCTGATACGCCATCGTCGAATATGTGGATCGCTGCTTGAAGAGACAAGAACGATCTCAGAGTTTGTGGACTCTTCTGGGTCGATTGCGAGATCTTGTAGAGCCATCATGCTGTCCGATTTATCGCGGAGGGTATGGAGACGCTCACCAGTTGCCGTATCCCAGACAATAATTTTCTTGTCTGCACCACCGGAGATGAGCATCTGCGAATTCGAGATTAGGCTCACACAATCTGAAGACGGGAGAGGTGTTGTACTTACATCCTTTCCACTGCTCTTGACACAGATGATGGCTTTGACGAAATCGGAATGACCTTTGTATCTCCTTCCTGGACTTCCACTTTCCCTGTCCCAACTCCAAATATCTTTATCCCAACATCCTCCGTACACGGTAGCTCCCCCTTTACCACCGACAGCTACGGATGTGACTGGAGCACTGGGCCCTCTGTATAATTTTGTCGTTTCTCTAGTCTTGACTTTTATTAGTTCCGTGAGTCCCACCATTCACAGGGCCTCTCATACTTACTTCAATATTGACCTTGCGTACGCAGCCAGCACTTTCCGCTATGTAAATATCTACGGAAGAGAATGGATCAGAGACGCAACCCAGAATCTTTGAATGTAGGGCGATGGGGTCGCCATATTTGTTGCCCGACTTTGCTGCTCTTCGAGCTCGAATGGACTCCGAAGCATCGGTCTGGAAGAAATGGCCTGGATCTGTCGATCGCGACATTTCACTTGTACCTGGACTGCGTTGTGTCGAGTCTTATACTAGGGAAGATATTAGACTTTGAATATCCAAGTTCGATATTTCTTCGTCAGCCTCGTCTTGCGTGGGATTCGGCTAAAGTTCGGATCGGATCAGATCACTTCAACTCAGCCCAACAGGGGTGCGCGTTAAGTGGGAAACGGATGGACGCGATCGCGTCGTCCAAATAACCTCCAGTCTTCATCAACTTCCTCGACTGCAAATTTTACCCCATTGCACAACTCATGATGGCGACAACTACCCAAGTACGGATGCGAGGCAGACCTGCCCATACGAGGGGACCAACGTATCTGTCGTACACTCCTGACGGCACGAAACTGATCACTGTCGGGTCCAACAACACAACGCGTGTGTACAAGACTGGATTTGATGGCGAGCCCACGAATATCGATGATTGCCCCGAGCAGAACACTGGAGTAGACTCTACTGTAATCTTATCTGCGATTCCTCTGCAGCTCATGCTAATAACACCCATAGAATGACTTCTTTGTCGTTGGTTCCGAGGATGGAAACATCAGCAAGTTCTCCTTGGAGACCATGGCCTTCGAAAAATACCTCTCACGATGCTCTCTTCCAGTCCGAGATGTCTCTCTTTCCCCGGATGGCCAATGGTGTGCTGTATCTAGCGATGAATTGGTTGTCAAAGTCATCAAGATAAACGAAACAGGCTCAGTCCTGTCCCTGAGAGAGCAACCAAAACCCGTCAAACATCTGTCCTTCGATCCGAGCGGAAAATGCATAACGTTGTCATGCACGGATGGAATTGTATACGTCTACTCTCTCATGGATGACGCGCCGGATTTGGTCAGGAAGATTGACGGCCTTATCAGATTAGCAGAGACCGAGGATGAAGTCTCTACGAAAGTCGTGTGGCATCCAGACGGCAGAGCTTTCGCTGCTCCAACGGCTACAAGAGATATTCAAGTAATGTCTCGAGGCGATTGGGAGTATCAACGATCATTCACCAACGGACACAATGGGGATATTACGGCACTGGCATGGTCTCCCAATGGAGCAATGTTGGTATCTGCTGGGAAGGATAGGAAGGTCGTTCTCTGGGAAACTAAGACTCAGAAAATAATTGCGACGTACGACTACGCCAATGTCATGGATATAGCTTGGCATCCAACCAAGAACCTCTTGTCCTTCACGAATACAGATGGCGAAGTGTACATCTACAACGAGTTTGTTCCTGTGGAGCATGCCAATCTAGTCCGTCTACCTCTCCAGCCGGCACCTTTCATTCATGACCCTCTGTCTGAGATTTCTGCCAACGCTCGAAGGCCAATCGCAAATGGCCAGAAGGACATTCCGGATCGTGGTGTGCGACGAGGCACACCTGACAGCCTCGACGATATTCTGGGCTCTGACATTATGGGTGACGAAGATGATTTTGTTGTCGACGACGATGGTGCAGGATATGCGTTAGGGCTGAACGGAAATGGTAAGAGACCAAATGGAGCTGATATCTCTGGCCCAAACAGCAAGAGACGTGCTCAAACGTGGGAGCCACAATACCACGAGTCTTTCCAGCCAGGTTCTACACCTTGGCGTGGAAATCGGAAATATCTGTGTCTCAATCTCATTGGGTTTGTATGGACAGTGGACCAGGATACACACAACACCGTCACAGTAGAATTCTACGATCACGAATTTTATCGAGACTACCACTTTACAGACACTTTTCTCTACGACAAAGCTTGTCTCAACGAAAGCGGTACGCTGTTTTCATGTCCGGCACATGATGAAACCCCGGCAACGATTTTCTACCGACCACATGAGACATGGACAAGTCGAGTGGACTGGCGGACTCCATTGCCAAAGGGAGAGGAGATAACTGCGATATCATTGAGCGACTCATTCGTCACTGTTACGACAACAGCAAATTATGTCAGGATATACACACTCTTTGGGGTCCCGTACAGAGTCTTCAGACAAAAGAGTAGTCCCGCAGTAACCTGTGCAAGCTGGCGAGACTATGTGCTTACATTGGCTAATGGGCCTGTCGGCGCTGATGGGAATGCAACCTTGTTGTACACCATTCAGAACATCAAAAGAGATGAGATCTGCCAAAGTGAGGATGTCGTGGCCCTTCCGGATGGAGAAACACTAAAGAGCGTGTTCTTCTCAGATAACGGAGTATGTATCCACCCTTTGATTTCGATGCAACGGGAAGCTGACTTATTCAAGGACCCTTGCATATATGACTCGACTGGAACACTTCTCACCCTTCTTCATTGGCGTGAACCATCCCAAGCAGTCTGGGTACCTCTTCTCGATACGAAGCTCTTGTCCCGCCTCGCTTCGGGACGGAAAACAGAGACTTACTTTCCAGTCGCAGTGGCGGATAACAAATTCCACTGCATTATATTAAAGGGAGGAGACCAATACCCCTATTTCCCACGACCTCTACTGTCTGAATTCGATTTTGAGATTCCAATATCCTCAAAATCAAATGCAAACAGTGGTGAGGACGATATGGATGAGGTGGATGAAGGCGATGAGTTGAAGAAGCTTGAGGGAGACTTTGTCCTAAAGAGTCTCTTGACTGCTCAGCAAAAAGACCTCATTGACAACACAAAGAGCACGCACTCTCAACGCACAGCACTGGCGAGAATGGAACTGGAGATTGATAAGACTTTGTTACAAATGATGGCTGTGGAATGTAGAGAGGGCGAAGAAAGAGGTATGAGGGCGCTGGAAATGGTTTCGCTGTTGAGAGATAGGACTGGAAGAATGATCGAGGCTGCTGGGAAAGTAGCGGAGAGGTACGAGAGGCATGTCTTGGGCGAGAAGATTAGGCAAGTTGGGGAAGCGAGGCTGCTAGGCGACATGGAGGAGGATTGAAGAAGCATATCATATGACCATGCATGTGAGGATTGGCGTTGAGGTTTCTCGTATATAGGATAGATGGGTATGGGTGTCCTTTGGGTTAATATCACCATGGAGCATAATGAATTGATGTATTTCTAAATGCTGGTGAGGGAAACGAACTTACTAGTGCGTATCTTCATTCTCACTTCAGCTTCATGCAGCCCTTCTGATGTTCTTCATCAGATAGTCCCTCCCATCGAATGGGAGCCAAACCCCAGGCAATTCGCCATGGTTGCCTTCAACCATGGCCAACAATCACAAATCCTAGGGCCTACATCACTGCCACCTAATGCCGGGAAAAGATAATTTTATGGTCACTAGTGCCCAATCCTCATTCTCCAAGGTGGCACACTCAATTACCCATCAAACGCTCCTCTCACTGTCCCAAAAATTCTCTCGCAACGGCTCCAACGCCCGCAGATACATACACAGTAATCTCCTTCTTACCAAACACATTCGCTATAACCATCACCATCCTCCCATCCCTTGCTTCATACTTTATAACCGATTTTCACCACGCCCAACAACAACCATGGCATCTCATTGCCAAATTCATCATAACACTCGGGCCCTCGACAACCCCGGCGGTGGTCAAAATAAGCTAGACTGTCTCCTCGACAATGCCAAATCTTCAAGACATTGCTCTCATCTTTCGCGCAGGTCGTGGACCGACTGGTTATCTCTGGCACAGCCTCCGCTCAATCATGTCACTCAGGCGTTCGAGCGCCCAGAGATTGGTCTTAGGTTAAAAGTTCTGGATTATGTTTGGGGTGAGGAGACGGGCGTGGAGAGTGTGGACTTGGGTGGAGATGGTATGAGGGATATTAGTGGCTATCTTGAGGGCATGAGCGAAGGGGGGAAGGGGGAGGTAAGGTGTGCTGAGGGGATTGTTGGGCAGTATGGAGGGTCGGTGGGGAGTTGGATTGGGATGGTTGTTGATTGTGGGGTGGTGGAGAGGGTTGTTGAGTTGGGGAGGAGGATGATGGTTAGAGGGTGCGTTGAGGAGGAGAGGAGGAGGACATATGGGGAGGATATGAGATGGGGTAGTCGGTTGGTCTCTGGTGATTGCATTGATATCCAAGTTCTGGCAGCCGGGTCAAAAGAAAGAGCTGCACTTCCACCCTCCTGTAGATTCATTAGCATACCAGAGTTCCTGCAAGCGAGAAATTGGTAATCCTACAGCGAACTTCATCTCATTTGCATCTCATTTCTTCGGCCCTCCCGACACCTTAACCTCCAAACCCTCCAACTCCCCAACCTCCAACATCCGACAATTAACACTCACAATACCATGCTCCTCCCTCAATCCCTCCCTCGGCATCCAGTGCGTAACGCACCCACAGACTTTACAGCGGTGGAACTGGAGGTCCTTATCGCCCCAGACGTAGAATTCGGTCTCGCCTGTGATGTGAACGTCCAAAGAGGGGAATTGTGCCCAGAGAACTGAGTAACGGCGACAGATTGAGCAGTGGCATTCCACGAGCGGTTTTGTAGGAAGGGGGAAGGTAAGGGTTATGGCTTTGCAGTGACAGGTTGCTATTAGGGTTTTGGGTGTTGCTTGAGCGGGGGCAGATGGCGGTGAAGTGGACATTTTGGAGGGGTAGTTTGGAAGTGGTATTTGGACTTAAATCGCTGTCCGTTGAGCCTCACTTCGAAGCTAGGCTTGCTCGTTTGTTGGTTGATGGAGTTGGGAGTTCTGGCAATTGGAGTCTTGAGATGGTGATTGCAGCGGGAGTGTCCTGCAGGCAGGGATCGGCATGGCACAGTATGGATCCGCTTTGTATGTGCCGCAACGATTTACCCATCTGAATTGTCAAAGTCGAGTGAGTAAAGAACGACATTTATAAAACAAGGAAATTTTTGCAGCAAAGGGCTATGGAGAGCTGAGACGAGAAAATATATACTTGCTAGCTACTTCAAGCTTCGAACGTCATGATTGGATCACCCCATACAGACCTACCAAGTTGATTTCCAACACCCTCAAATGAGTTTCCTTGAAGGATGATCTTTGTTCCGATTAGACATCAAAACGACTGTCATTACTTGTCATCCTAATATACAAAGTAACGAGTCTCAACCATGTCGTCCTCGCTTGATACATCATGACATTAAGTTCAACCCCTGGAATAAGCGAGATGGATGTTTTCATTCCCCTTAACTCGACTCCCAAAGATATGACTAACACAGGTCTATCTAATTTTCCGTCAGAATCTCCGTGAGAAGCAAAACGACGACGACGGTCGATGTAGCTAGCGGTGTAAGGGTGCGAACCAAGACCTAATGTAAACAAAAGGCTTCTCTCTTCTTGGAGTGCTGATCTCGACTTTCAACACTCATAAGGCCATCAACAAAACACTCCCCAACAAACTGATAATGACCAATATCCAGATCCTCTATCTCTTTATCCAATTCGCTAAATTTGCTGTGCGCACGTAAGTCAACAAATATAAAAAATCGTTTCGACCACCACAAACTCACCTTTTCGCCTCCTCTTCCAACCCATCCCAATCCTCTCCCTCTCCCTCACACTCCTCCCTCCTCAACCTCCTCACCACAAAAGGAATCCCACCCCCCACAAACCCAACCACCGCATCGCCAACCCCCGCCTCGCCCGGAACAAGCGCCAAAACACCCCCCTTCAACCTCGCAACCTTCCTCCCAAACGTCAGCGGGTGGCTCCTCGCCACCAGGCCCGTCACAGTCCCCAACTTTGTCCCCAGATTTGAAAGAACACCATGCTCGATAAGAGTTTTCCGCCTCCATTTATCGACCCAGATGACGCGCCCGATACTGCCTGCTGCGGGTTTGATGGCGGAGGTGTCGGCGGCGATGGCGCTGATGATGTTGTGGGTGTGGCCGATGCAGATTAGGGTACTGTGGCGGGGGAGGTAGATGTGGTTTTGTTCGAGGAGGGTAGGCGTGACGGGGGAGGGGGCGATCCAGTCGACGATTTTTGTTTTGTAGAGGCTGGGGTGCCGCCAGTCGGGTGCCCATGAGGGGATTTGATGGATTGTTTTGTTTGGTGGTGAGTGTGAGTGCAGACCTGCGTGGCTGAGGACTTCATAGGCATTGTCGTTGGAGTTGTCGAGGAGGTACTTGACGGTGCTAAGCGGATGTCAAAACCAGATATAAACACGAAAAATAAACATCTGTTAAGAAACCAAAGAAACCAAGCAGGACATCAACTCACTCCATGTAAACACCCGCTGCAGACTTCTCATACGTAATACCCAACGGTCTATGCCCCTTAGACGTCGACATCGTAGCAAGACCCGAAACAGCAAACACCATATCCCTCTCATCCGACGCCTCAGCTCCCCTCTTTGAAACCAGCAAATCCAGCAATCCCATCCTCCCCTCCTCCTCTTCCCCCCTCATATCCCACCTTGGCTTCACATTCCTCAACCCCCTCCTCCTCCTCCACGCCCTCCTCTCCCAATACACAGCCTCCAGTCTCTCTTTAGCCGCGTTGCCATACCCGCCACCGAAAACATTGCCTTCCATCAAGAGTGCTATGAGAGCTTGACAGAAGACTTCCCATCCTATTTTCGCGCTCCCACATTGCACGGTTGGGTTCTCACTTACGATTATCTCTTGTACGATCCAGATGCGCTTCCAGTACCCGCGCCAGAGGATCCTCTCAGCTTCATGGATAAGCTCATGTTTCCTCATGCCCGAAGCTCTCATTAGACATTTCAGGACGGCATTCCTAGTCGTAGCTCTCAGTATCGCAGAGGAAGCATCACGAATCGCGTGGAGCAGGGCATCAGAACCAGGCGTTCCTTCCCCGAGGAAGATGAGTGTTTCTCGAGCGGCCGAGTAGATCTCTCGCATGTGACTTACGTGGAGGTTGCGTTCTGAAGTTGAGGATTGGTCGATGCTGAGACTGTCTGCCCAGAGACGGGTTTCGGTACGAGGGGAGCGGAGGTGGGTTAGTGCGAGGTGGAGGTTGGGCGTTATATTGAAGGGGCGGCCGTCTATTGAGATGGGCGTTGGAGGGGAGGAGGAGCCCCATCTGTAGGAGAGAGCCGTGTAGCCTTTCTGGGTTGATGTTGGAGGGGGAGAGGAAGTAGTGGGGTTGAGATTGGGAATGGAATTTGGGCTGGCATTGGATTTGATGGGTGATTCAGCGCCCCATGATGTTTCGATTACGCGACAGTTTATGGGGGAGGTTTTAAAAGGAGCGGGTTGGAGTAGTATTAGACGGATTGCATCCGGGGGGCCGTGGAGCGGTTTGTAGGTGTAGGAGGGGACGCGGGGGAAGGCGAAGAGAGTGCGGACTAGAGAGGAGAGCTCGAATTTGTGATGCATCACTTGGGACGAGAAGGAAATCCATAGGGCCTGAGATGTTGTGTGGTGGTGATGTGTAACGCAAAAAGATATTTCTTGTGGATGTGATGGGAATTTTGTTGCATGACTTTAGATGTACTTGTATGAGTTGAAGCCACTGATAATCCTACATTCAACACCGAGTTGAGTGAGACTTGGGCGAGCCGAGACAACCCCTGAATGCAGAAACACACACAAGTCAGCTGCTTCGATGTTTACAGGTAAGCGAAAGATGTTCTGAAAGGGGACTGACACATTGACGGGAACAATTCACTAGGCATATCTTTCAAAAGGCAGATGTGAGAAAAAAAGGTATTCATTTCAATACGCCAAGGCTATATGCACCACCCTTTTTTCGCTCCCCAAAACGCCAGGTATGCAGCTTCCTTCTATACAGTCCGTAATCTCGCCATCCACAGTTTGTTAATCGAAGCGTATCTCGTATCCCATCCCATTCCTCATGGCCCAGATCCTCCGCCCACCAATTAACCATAGGAGACTCTATTTGCCTCTGCGATGAGGAAATTCGTCTGCGAGCTTCAAGCGCACCAAAACGTTCATACTCAGCATTTCCTGCACTAAGAGCTTCGCTGCGTATGGCATCGTCATCTTGGTGACTCCGCGTGTGCTCTTGCATGTCTGACACCATCCTTGATACCCCATCAGTCCACATGTCTCGCAGATATCTACTTCGTGTGCATCACTGCTCAACATGAGTCTCTCGAGAAGCAATTGACTAGCTCCGTAGGCGATCAGACAATCACGTTCCATCTCTCCCAAACGCAGACCACCGTCGCGGGAACGACCTTCTGTTGGTTGGCGAGTGAGGATCGCACGTGGACCCCGAGAACGAGAGTGCATCTTGTCCTGAACCATGTGCTTGAGCTTCTGGTAGTAGATGGGTCCGAAGAAGATGTAGGCTGGGAGGGATTCGCCCGTAATGCCGCTGGTGACGAAATCCTTTCCGGAGTAAGAGAAGCCGTTCTTAATCAGGATGTCGCCCATGTCGTCGACATTGCTGCCTCCAAATGCAGTCCCGTACTCTAGTGTTCCATTTAGGACACCTGCCTTTCCGGAGAGTAGCTCCAACATCTTCCCAACTGTCATACGAGAGGGGAAACCGTGAGGGTTCATGATGATGTCAGGAGTGACGCCTGAGTCGGCAAACGGCATGTCTTCTTGGTTGACGATGATACCGACAACACCTTTCTGACCGTGGCGAGAGGAGAATTTGTCACCCAATTCTGGGCGTCGAGTTTGCCGAGTTTGGACTTTGACAACCATGTCATCGCGATCATTTTGGGAGAGCATGACTTTGTCGATATATGCATGATCGTAAGCGCGATAAGTGGAAACAGCAGACTTGTAGTCATTAGTTCCGTAATCAGAGCCGATGCCAGTCGACATTGTGTTCAGTGGTGTCTCTTTGTTGATGAAGACTTCGCCAGCGACAATGCGTTCACCAACAGATCCTATACCATCGGAGCCCAAAATTCGATGCTTAGCGATGAGTTTGTTTGGGTCCTTTTCGTCTCGCTGAGGATCACCCAACCGATCTGCAGATCGATTTGGGTACTTCTTTAGTTGTACCATGTTTTTGCGGAAGACTTGGCATCGTCCAAATCCTCGGTCACATGACGATTTGTTCAATACTAAGGCGAGAAAGTTAGCAATGAGGTATTTTGAGAATGGGATAAGCCATGTCTCCAGAATATCTTGGGACAATTGGTTAGGGAACTCATAGGCTCTCGCCCCATCTCTTCGTAACTTCGGGTTGAAAGAGAGTTCATGACTAGACAAAGCCATCCTGAGGAGGGGAAAGGAAGAAAACAAATGAAAACAGATAATAACACATAGAATCGGAAATAGAAATAAGAACTAGCCTAAAGCGTCCTCTATATCATAGCCGGAATAAGACATAACAGCCACTGTGGCATTCTGACCAGCCGGAAGTTTGTCGTAATGGATGAGCTCAATCGTTCGAGTCTTGACCATAGGTTGTTGCGGGTAGACCATTAGGTAAAGAAGGGTATCGATGCGAGAGAACTGGTTGTATGCAATGGCTCCGATAGCTTGCTTACCCATTGCACATTGGTAGGTATTACGGGGAGATTGGTTGTGATGCGGATATGGAATGAGACCAGCGACAGCACCTAGGATTGTGAAAGGCTCGATTTCGAGATGTGTTGTTGTTTCGTTGATCTCCTCCTCGTAAAGAGCAATTTCAGAATCGTTCTCCTCGTTGACATCGACGTATTCGATGAATCCTCGGTAGAGGAAGTCGTCAAAGTCCATTTTGCCAGATCGTAAGGCTTCGAGCGACCGTCTCGTAACCTTGGACTTCTGATTCTCGACAATGATGAGCGGTCGACAAATTCTTCCCTCGTCGGTAGCGATATGGACTGCATTGGTGTGATGGTTGATGTAGATGCTGACGAAGGCTGAGACACGACCTGTGCGTCTGAACTTTCTGAAGGAGTTCAAGAACGCTTTTGGCTGTTTGGTAAGAGCAAGAGGGGTACCGTTGACGAAAACGACATATGCGCCCACATCATAGATCTCCTTTCCACTCATTGACACAATGTCTTCTGCGCCGAGCACAAATACCAATTTCTTGACCGGCTCCTCCAGATCGTTTGTTGTGATATGCGTCATGAGCGCCAAATTCTTGACGAGACCACAAGCTTCTCCTTCTGGAGTATCCGAGGGGCAAAGCATACCGAATTGAGATGGTTGCAGTGCACGAGGACCACTGACTTTTCTCGTCTTCTCAAATTGTGAACTGATACGAGTCATCATACCGAGAGCACTGATGTAACTCAGTCTACTGAGAACATGGGTCACACCAGCTCTCTCCATCTTGAATCGCTTGACACTCCAGTTACCGGTCGAGATAGCGCGATTCATGCCTTGGGTGATGGAATTGCCGTGGGATTGTAAATAATTGAAGGCATCAAATTGCATGGTCCGATTCGGCTTCTTTAAGACTTTGTCGATATTCATCTTCAGATCCGAATTGAACTTCTTGAATAGATCCTCGAAAAGCAGAGAGAGAAGCTGGCCAGCCAATTCGAGACGCTTGTTTCCGACGTAATCTCGATCATCCACGAGCTTTGGATCATGCATGGCCATGAGGACACGGCGGACCATGAAGCAAATGTAGAGAGCTTTTGGCCGGAAATCCAGTCCGTGAACAGGAACGTGGGTGATGATGATGTTCGCCAACGCTTCCAAAGCATCCCCGATTGGATTTCGGCGTTGAGGAGCACCTGCAGCTTTGCCTCTAGCACCCATTTTGACTCGGCCTCCAATCCATTCGAGAGCTTGATGCTGCGAGAACACCCCGAGCTTTGTGCAATCTTCAAAGTTGACAGCGAAGTCATCCTGGTATGTGCTGTCAGTACCAGCCACCAAGAGTAACATTTCATGATCCGACTGTATTCCCAATGCTTTGAGAGCAATCACGATTGGTATGGCTTCTGTGAGAATGTTGTGCTGGAGATAGATCCTTTCTTTCTTGAGCAAGACGTAACTCTTCGATTTCCGTTCATGGGTAGAACTAAGCTTATTAGTATGTCCCAGCCCAGAGATAAGCTTCAAAAGTACCTGGTAACAGAAGCAGAAACAATATTCTTCTTGGGGTCGGTTTCCACAATCACCCTGTTCTTGCTCAGCTGTTCTTGAACAAGAATGACCTTCTCTGTGCCATTGACAATGAAGTATCCGCCTGGGTCCAGAGCACACTCATTCATGCGTGCCATTTCCCCATCATTCTTTCCAGAGAGCCGGCATTTCGAGCTCCGAAGCATTATAGGTAACCGTCCAATGGCAATATCTGTTCTGGTAATAACTTGCTTGCCTCGAACATATTTCACATTGACCCGTATGGGGGCCGCATATGTCAAGTCTCGTAATCGACACTCGTTGGGTGTGATATCATTGGAAGCTTGTCTGTCATCGAATTCCATGCGGTCTGGCTCTCCAATATAGACATCGGTGTACCTAACACAAGGTCAGAAGCGTCCCATGTACCACTGCAGAAGAACCAACTCGAGCCAGAAGTGTTGATCAACATCACTGGTGATCCGTTTATTTGCCTTCACAATATCCTTTATTTCGTGCTCAATGAAGAAGTTGAAAGAGTCGATATGTTGCTTGACCAAGCCTTTGACCTTTAGGAAAGCTGGCAGGAGGTTCCATTTGTCCTGCAGAATGTTAGATATGCTAGAGACCTTTGTGTCCCATGCGGTACCTTAGCTGTGTCGATAGGGTCCGTCAATTTCTTGTTCGAATAGAACGGCTCGAGCATTGCGGCAAAGCCCTGGGAAACTATTAACACCACGTCCAATCTGTCTGCCATTGTCTTATTTACATCGTCAGGTCCTTTGATTCTGGGTTCCTCATCGACCTTCACCTTCGCAACTGCGCGCTTGCGCTTCACAGGAGTTGTGCTGGATTCTTCTTGGAGGTCGGATGGAGGGGGAGGATCAGCAGCCGCCTGTGACTCGAATTAGTTTTCCAGTTCGGTCTTGTATATCAATCATCCTACCTTCTTGGAAGGACCTGGCTTTGCAGCTGAAGCTGCAACAGGCCCAGCTGCCGCTTTGCTTTTCTTTGGCGGCATAGCTGTTTTGTTGTGGTGGGGTTGAGATTCATGAGCATATATCTATCTGACTAGACAGACGGGGCTGATAAAAAAGTTGAAGTGGTTCGTCAACCCCACCAAAGCTCTAATCTTCGGTCGAGGCTGGGCCCGGCTCGCGGATTAACTGCTGGTTCCGCCCCCTGATCCGGAAAAATCAATCAAAATTACTTCCGAGGCTCGGCTAGCTATCGATTGATTGATTCAGGGGGGGCGAGGCGAGGCGATATGATTAAACTTGAATCCTCACCGCTATTTACATCCCCATTCAGAAGGGCAATTGAAGCCGGAGCTTTAGGTCTCCAGCCCCCAACAAGTCGGCTTTGATTCGTAGAAGGCTCTGCAAAATACGCGATTCAATTCTTGTTGGGGCGAGGGATTCTTTCCTCGAGGCGCATAGCGAAACCGCTTGGGTTACTTAGGGAAGCCCCTGAACAGGTCAGAAGAGCCGGCATATTTATCCAAGAGTCAGGTACCGTGGGCTTGGGATGTCAAAAGTGCCAGAAGAAAAAGAGGGCTCAGTCGCAAGTTGGGCGAGATGATGGATCCTCGTCTTGACACTTTATCCTGTTGCTTTTTACCACGATGTATGCCATACGAAGCCCCTCGTCTACTGGGCTAACTACATTGACTCGAGGTGGTTAGACCGAGGGTGTAACAGATACCTATTGCGGCTATTGTCTAATTACAGCAATGGATGATTTGAGCAGCTGCTAAGAACTGGAGAAATTGTTAACATCTCCCGAGTCTTCTCCCCACTCACCTCGACTCCTAATTGACTTCCGACGAAAATCACGCTCGAAAATGACGAGATGTGATTCTGCTAGAGGTTCTGCCTGCCATCCAGCAACCCCTGACCTGTCAGAATGGATCATGTGCATCTAGAACGTAAAGGATCCTTCTAACTCTGGGGATCCATGTCCGTCTGTCCCAAATCGCCCGATACTGACGAGCTTCGCCTCCTACCTTGCCGATAGGATTGTTGAATGCCATAAACTTCCTGACAGGAGTAAGGAGTTTTCTTCTTCTGCCAGGCGAGATGATAATCGGCGATGATACCCTGGACGGCGGCAACCAATGTATCGTTTGATACAGTCGCCGTCACGCTACCAGGCGGAAGACTGACAAGTTACGAGCCCAAGTTTCAGAAGGTCGAGGTCGAGGTCGAGGTCGAATTTCCTCTACTTCCTTCCGGAAGGAGACTCGACCATCTACTGCTCTGGGCTCTATCTCCTGCAACGGCAAAGTGATGAGTCGTTTTTTCTCAACATCGTGCGCGCTCCTCTTCCTTTCTGGGCTTAATGGCGCCTGAGTCGCCTCACGACTTTGTATGGGGAAGAGACGGTGAGCGATGACCAATAGGGGCTCGAGCTACGGAGGAGGTGCAGCGCAGCCAGTTCAGGGTTCTTTTTAAGGCGCCGAACATGAACCTCCAGCCGCCAGAACAGACGGACGGACATCTAGCCCTAGTGGGGTCGGGTCGGTCTGGGAGAAGAAGGAGACCAAGAAGAAGGAGACGAAGTAGAAGGAGGAGAAGGAGACTTGAGCAGGGCGGTTTACGAAGGGTAGCTGTAGTTTTTGTGTGCAGCGCCATAGGCGACTGATATATTTTGGCCCATTATTTGTTTGTAGGCCGTACGGAGATGGACTGACTGACTGACTGACTGGGCACGAGTAGGGAAGGGGGCTCGTCTCCGACGAACTGGACGACCCTGACTCTGACACTCATATCTATCTGCCCGCTTGCTCTGTGCTGAGCCGTACCGTACCGCACTGTACGGCACAAGATGTGTGGATGATGCGATGCGATGCGATGCGTTGGTAGGCATGGCATGAACATACTTGTCTGTCTATATCCAATTGAGAGTCCTGGGTAAGTACTTGCGTTGGGTAGGTTAGGTTGGGTTGGGTTGCGTGCTGCGTGCTGCGTGTTGGCTTCTCCGAAGTGCCTTGCCTGCATTGCATGCCCTGCATACAGTAGTACGTCGTACAGTCAGTATGGACTGTAAAGAAGTTTACGTGACGGATAGCTGGATAACTGGATAACTTAGAATCGCAACGATGTAACTGACTGGCGGGAATGGCGGGCGGACGGTTGAACCCTCCAGCAAGCTTCCCTCCTTCATCCCCTTCATCCCCTTCATCCCCTTTGCGTCTTCCCGCCTCCTTTCGTCTCGTCTCGACTCGACTCGACTCGACTCTTACTTCCTCCCTCTCTCTCCTCCCTACTCCCTACTCCCTCCCTCCATCCAACCTCTCCTCTTTCACCCCCACCTCCGCCTCGGCCATTGCTGGCTACTTGTAACATAAGAATGTATTTCTAGACGTGCTCGCTTCATCAACTCCATCATCCCTCCTCTCCTCCCCTCCCCTCTCCTTCTTTGTCGGCCCACCGATGCAACAACACTAGGCCGGCCCGCCCTGAGCAGAACGCACTCGGCCAGACAGCAGAGAGGAAGAAAGGGACAGGACAGGACAGGACAGGGTTCCTGCTGCCACCGTCTGGCCCTTCTTTGCCTTTGGCCTTCGCCCTTTCGCCTTCCTTGCCGCTAGACCTCGATCGCAACTAGCGGTGCAGGTGCGTGCAGGGACCGTCGTTCCCTCTCTCTCTCTTCCTCGAGAGAATTGTCCACTCCTCTACCGCCCGCCTGTCTGTCTGTACCTTCAACCCTATTCCTATTGTTTGCTGCATTCTATCTCGCTGAAAGCCAGCGCCTGCGTCCTTGGAGGACGCACGCACACGTTCCCTTCTGCATATTATATTATTTCAGGTAAATACCCTCCCTCATACCCTCTCTCCCTCCCTCAGGTCAACAACAACAACAGCATCCTCTCCCCCCCCCCCCCTTTGCTGCTGCGACATTGGGTCCGTGTCTGCTGGCACGCAGGCAGACAGGCCGCCGAGATCCACTTGGATCGCTCACCGCAGCAGCAACACCCACCCCCGCCCACCTTGAAGACTCCTCGCTCAGCGCCTATTCTGTTCTGTTCTGCTCCTCGAGACTCGAATAAATGTTGACGGAATAGTTTTATAACTCGCTCGCCAATATGGCTTATTCCAACAGTACCAGCGACCGAATGGACGAGCTGCGCTACCGCAGCCAGCAACCTACGCGAAACGATTCATCCCTACTTGGGCTCGTGTCTCCTCCACGAAATGGCAATGGCACCAGACTGCCGCAGCCACTGCACACACAGGATGGGAGAGGAGGATTGATGCGGAGATTCACAACTGACTCCGGTCGTGTACCAACAATTGCTTCAATTACCACCCAGCGCGGTGGGCAGGATTCCCAAGATTATGGGCCATCTGTAAGCTATTCTTCCAGCCACGATTGTCCCCCCTGCTATTGTTCCCAGCAAGCAAGTTGTCGCTCTTGAATGGAATTTCCAAATCAATCGCACAGCGGCGTGAAATTACCAGAGCTTGTAAAGCACAATAGCATGCTGAAGAGCCTCAGCTAACTTGTTTGTAAATGACAGACTTACCATAAAGTTCAACTTGTAAGCACCTCCATACTCCATCTACCCGCCTCTTTTTCTTCGACTACGAAGAATTAGAAGACGCAATCCCGTTGTGTCTCTCCCCCATACAGGCGACTGCCTTCTACTACTTTTGACTGCCCTGCTGTGCCCCCCATAGCTCTTGCCAACTTTGGCTTACACACCCCATAGCTAGAGAAAAAGAAACTCGAATACGAAAGACTGCGCGAGCAGAAACGCCGATTTGAGGCTGAGATGCAATTGCTGGATTTGCAGCAACGACGTGAAGAACAAGAACTTGCACAGATGCAAGAGGACCTTGGACGTGGAAACAATTCAAGCGCAGGCCACCAAGGCCACCAGTCTGAACCAACAACCCCTCCCGAATACCGCGAATCCACCTCTGGATTTCCAACGGTGTTTTCTAGACCAAATCGATACTCGACCTCCAGTCTTCAGTCTCCACCAGGAATCTACAATAGACCAGGTCGATCAGGCTCACAGCTCACATCTCCTCAGGGTGGTATCATGCAATCACGACTCATGATGGACGACAAGCTTCCCTCCAAGTCAGTTCCAGGCTCTCGACGCAATAGTGACGAGGATGAGAAGGAAGAGGCTGTTCGACAAGATCCCACAAGCCACCGATCTACAAATGCGTAAGTCTTCACTTTCCTTTTGGGGGGTGGGGTTTTATCCCATATCTTCCTATTCGGAAAAAGGGCCGCGAAGTGAGACACTCAGTTTTGGTGTATTGCAGATAGCTTGAGAGATTCCAGTGGTCTCTTCTCAAATGCAACACCCCACAGCCACTCGCGCCTCGGGAAACTGACTCGCATTGTTTTGATGGCCTAAATCACGAGTAAAACCTCCCAAACCTGGAATTGAGCACTTGCTAGACTAGAGGAAGGCTCAATTGACTGATGGTAACTCTGATTCACCCAACGGCCTCTTCTGGCAGTTGAAATATCAGGCCAACTAATTCAATCATTGACGTTCCTTCTTTATTTGGGAACTCTCCCCTCATCTTGCTTAGCGAGAGCCTAACTTTCCTATATCAACAACACCACTCAGCCTCTTCCCTCCATCTTCAACCTCTTTCAACATCAAACTACCCAACTCAATTGTTATCTTGCAAAGCTTGCATCCTTGCAGCTGAGCCTGTACAACAGCTGCATCTATTTGCCTTTGAGCAACCATTCCAACCTCGAATTCAACTGCTCTCTCGATCTCATATCACCTTTAGCTCTGTCAAGCTACCTGTTACTGACCACCTCAAAGCCTCAACAGATACTCCATGCCAGTCACCAAGTCTCGCAACGGTATGCACGAAATGCTTTCCCTCGACCAGACTAACACTGCCCGCTTCCTCTTCGGCGAAGATGAGGGTGCTCCATCTCCTGACGTCAACCAATACCTGGACATGAATGGCGCTGAGAACAAGTTCCCAATTTTGGTGCGTCGAGATGAATATCCCGGCTTAGTATGTTCGTCAGATTCTTTCAGAATTCTGTTTGCTGACTCAGAAATGCAGCTCTCCGCCTCCTCCGCTGCTCTTGACCTGGCTCTGTCTCAATCCCCTGGACCTGATACCAATGGCTGGGGTGCGATCTCAAGACACCGCCCTTCTCAATCCCAGCAGAGCCTTCCCTCCAACAACTCCCAAGGCCAAGGTATCTCTCAAGCCAACGGTTCCTCATCTTCCAACAACAACGGCCCCGAATCACCTCTCAGCGCTCGACCTTCTTACAGACACTCATTGGACCTCAAGTCCTACTATGACGGTGGTGCTCAAGAGTCTGCTCAGGTTTCCTCTCCTCCAAAGCATCAAGCCACACCGCCTAAGCTGCAGTCCTCCTACTCGGCTAACGATGTCCCCACTATGAGATCGACAACAAACGGAATTCCTTCAGCCAACACAACCCCAAACTCCCACGCTCAACAACACCTCCACAATCACAACGCAAGCTTGGGTCGTATTCCGTTGAATGCTATGAACAATAGACTCAGTCGTGAGATGACTTCAGCTGAGAGCACTACACTTCGTGAGGCTCAGAACGGTGGCTACCAGTCGATTCAATCTGCACTCCACGCCAGCGCTCCTCCGTTTGGTCCATCGCTCTCCCAAGCTACTTCTCAACCACCATTGCAACCTGCCATGGCATCACCCAGTACGCAGCAGGCATACCCCGTTGGAGGTTACTACAACAACTATGGCATGCAGCAAATGATGATGGGCATGCAGAACATGAGTGTTGCTCAACCACTCTACTCTGCAAACAACCCATACGCTCCTCATCAATATACTCCTCCTCCAATGTATCCCCAAGCTGCTCCTCGGGACAGTCAAGCTCGTGTCATTCAGCAACGCCGACAAAATGATGGTGAAGGTACGTTGCCCTATTTCATTATTCCTTCTATACTAGTCCCCAAAATTACTCTCGATCTACCTACCCTTATACTTCAACGATCTTGCTCTATGTCAAGAGGATTTCAATCTTGAGCTCCTATTGTGGCATTCACTTTTGAATAATGTTCATAAGCATATGTCAAGTATTCGAAGTTCTACATGAAAAATCTTCACATCAAAATCTTGGAATTAGACATCCCATTATTCATATCGCTGTTGCCATATACATCCTATTTGAAAGCAGATATTATCTACATTATTTGGATATCTACTAACAATCCCCAGCCATGAACAGATTCGCCAACATGTCTCTTGAACAGCTTGGCGGAGAAATCTACGCCTTGTGCAAGGATCAACACGGCTGCCGATACCTCCAGAAGAAGCTCGAGGACCGCAACCCTGAGCAGGTTCATATGATCTGGCTTGAGACCAACCAGCATGTCATTGAGTTAATGACCGATCCATTCGGAAACTACCTCTGCCAAAAGCTCCTTGAGTACTGCAACGATGAGGAGCGCACCGTTCTCATTCAGAATGCCGCCAGCGAGCTTGTTCGCATTGCTCTGAACCAACACGGAACTCGGGCCCTCCAAAAGATGATTGAATTCATCTCCACTCCTGGCCAAATCCAAACCATCATCGGAGCTCTTCGATACCGTGTCGTCGAACTGATTCAGGACTTGAACGGCAACCACGTCATCCAGAAGTGCCTCAATAAGCTCTCTTCTGTAGACGCCCAATTTATCTTTGATGCTGTTGGAACTCACTGTGTTGATGTGGGAACCCACCGCCACGGCTGCTGCGTTCTTCAGCGCTGTATCGATCATGCCTCCGGTGATCAGAAAGCTTGGTTGATTCGCCAGATCTCCGACAATGCCTATGTTCTGGTCCAGGATCCGTTTGGAAACTACGTTGTTCAATACATCCTCGATCTCAATGAGCCCATCTTTACCGAGCCTCTGGTTGCTATGTTCGCTGGTCGTGTTCCTCAGCTGTCCAAGCAAAAGTTCAGCTCTAATGTGATCGAGAAGTGTCTCCGCTGTGCTCAGGAGCCTTCCAAGGACATGTTGATTGAGGAGATGCTGCAACCAGCCGAGCTGGATAGACTTCTTCGGGATTCCTTCGCCAACTACGTCATCCAGACCGCCCTCGACTATGCCAATGCCCCTATGAAGGCTCGTCTCATTGAGGCTATTCGTCCATACCTCCCCGCCATTCGCACCACTCCATATGGTCGTAGAATCCAGGCTAAGATCCAAGGTAACGAGGGTCGCAGCGGATCTTCGAGCGGTCAAGCTACACCCGTCGAGATCGAGCCAGTTCACACTCCACTCAGACACCAGCGTGCTTCGTCGAATGCGTCGGCTGCTGGCTACATTGCTCCTGCTGGAGGCTATTCATCGAACGGCTATGTCCCAGCTGCTATCGCTGCCAATGGCGTTGGATCAACCCGTCCTGCTCCTCAACCAGGCGGCTCCTTTCCGTCCAGTGAGCAACTCGTCTCTGGTCAGGCTCAGCAACAACCATTCCCCTACTCATATGGTAGAGGTGGTGCTAGCCAGACCGGAAACGGCAACTGGTTGTAACTTCAACATCCCGTAACGACGATATGATCTTTACGCTTGTAACGGTACGAGGAATGATCTTTTCGAGTCGTCGGATCCATGCAATCATTCATCATGCCCTTGGGTATCACTTGGGTGAGCTGCTTGCCCACGACTGTTTTCAACTACGATTTTTACGGCCCTTTGTTGTTACACTATCATTCCAACATCAACATCATCACATGCATCATGCCGGCGTTTGATCCGTTTCCAGCTGTCACCTGTACAACACCAGCTCCCTCGATCACAAAAGATCTCGGCACGACTCGAAACGACAAATTTCCTCAGCGCATGGTACAATACGAGTGATTGCGCAAACTCGATTTGTACCTGTACCTGGGTGGGGCGGATGACATAGACCTTATTCCGAAACGTTTCCTTGGTCCGACACGCGATTTTTCTCTATCAATTTCTCCAGGTGGTTTTCTTCTTGTTTCCCCGGCATGCAAATGGGTTACTTCACTTCAATACTTCATGAGCAGGCAATCTTGTGTTCGCACATTTCCTGCTCATTCACTTCTTCCCTTGCCCAGGCTATTTTCCCTTCCTACTCACTCATGTCAGTCAATCGACAAGAGGTTTGGTTGGTCCTCAAAACACCTGGTGCAAATTTGTACCTTGCCCCCTTCCCTTGAACGAAAAAAAAAATTACATACTGGTTTTCTGAAATTGCGGTTTATTTTTGATGGCATGGAAAGTCATCTCACGAAGAGGTCTCCACCTAGCCTGCCACGCCTTCCTTACCTGATTCCGAACTTTCGGTTTCTAACTCGACCTGGTGGGTGTGGTGGATGTACCTGTGATACATTACAAATATTATTAGTTCGCCTTTCCTTCTTCTTTGCGAGGTGGACGAAGGCTGGGTTCTGGTTATTAACACAAGGGCGGAGGACTTGGCTGACTGCGATTCTTTCCTCACTTGGAGGAATGATCGCGGACGATGGGAACACAGAACTTGTAACTAGAGCTTTCTTCTTTCATTCTCTTGAGGGAAATGGTCATTTAAAACGCATCTTCTTTGCCTTGGCTACGTGACTGTGACTCTGTAGTAGTGGCTCGACTTTGGAGTAAATACTGTTTTGATTCGATGTAAATAGAGCAACTTAAACGGCTTAGCTCAGCTTAATCTAACCTTAACTTAATATGACGTCCTCAATGACCAATGAGCAGAAAGGGTTGCGCAATCCCGAGATTTTGTTTAGCTTCCGAATCACATGGCTTCAAGCCTTCCATGTGGGCGGTGAAACACATGTACCTAGCGAGCGGCAGTATAATTTCAAGTCATTCCGACTCGAAGTTCTGGTGTTTACCTCTTCCACACCTCAACCTTTGCTATTTATTCTTAAAAAAAACCCCCGCTCTCTTCCCCTCTTCCAGTCCCTCACTCACTAACCTACAACTCATTTCTACAACCTACCTAAAGGCGTGGGAGATCATCGATGTATTAATTCGGCATACCTCACAAAAGTTTTCCAAAGAGACCGAGAATCACAGATGTTCTGAGTTTAGCTAAAACCGAGGTAAATGTAGGCGTCTTGAACGCCAAAATGGGCAATTCTAGTCATGAGGTCGGTCAAGAGCTTCACAACGATGTCTCCAGACCTGTGCCAGTACCGAAGAAAGGAGGCGTTTTCATGCCCTTGAAAACGACGCTGGAGACGAGAGCAAGGGAGGAGGTAGGGAAGGTATATGTCACGGGCGTGCCTGCTAAGTTGGCCAGTGCTGTTCTGAAGTGAGCTTTTTCTCCTCTATACTTTCTTCTAACTTGAGTTCTTTGAAGTGTGAACTAAGAGCTGTCCCCTTTCAGGCTATGTTGTTCATCTGTCTGATCCTGTCTTTCTCGGAACACTCTTGTTGACACGCCATCTAGCTTAGTCAGAAAACTCGTCCCAGACGATGGAGGCATAGATTTCCAGCACCTCCGCCGCTTCGCAAAACTTAAAGATCTGCCCCCTCACGTGGTTGACCTCCTCGCCTGCAATTCCTCAACTCCCGCGGGGCTCTTCCTAATCGCAGGCCCAATATCCGCAATACCCTTCAACGATCTCCTCTTGGCTTTAGCGCCGATCCTAGAATCCGTAGAGGTGGTGGAAGTAGACGTCCCCTTGTTGGCACCGACATCGCAAGAACAAGCTACGGCGTGGACGCAGAGGTATTGGCCGACGGTTTATAAGAAGAGCAATCCGTTCGGGCCGCATCCTAGTATTGTTGAGAGGGCGGAGGAGGAGATGAGAGGTGAGGTTGAGGGTTGGATGGAGCTTGCGGAGAGGGTTGCGAGGGAGGCCTGGGAGGGTGAGGGTGCTTTGGGAGAGAGGATTGGTGTTGTGGTTGTGGAGAGGAGAGAGGGGAAGGGGAGGGTTGTTGCTGTTGCTGGGGATAGGAGGCGGGAGGGTTGGGGGAGGGAGGGCGGTGGAAGTGGGAATGTGGTTGCGCATGCGGTTATGAGGGTTATTGGGATGGTCGCCGAGGGGTTGAAGGCTAGGGAGGAGGTTGGTACTGATGTTACGAGTCTGAAAGACTCGAAGAAAGGAGATATGACGGAGCCAAGAACGGAGCCCAAATTCAATGCTATCGCCAACATCTTCAGAGATGAACCATTGTTGGAACTCGAGAAAAAGCACTACGATCCATCTGGAAACGAAAATGGCTACTTATGCCACGAACTCGAGATCTACTGCACCCACGAACCGTGTGTCATGTGTTCGATGGCTATCGTACACTCTCGATTCGGGAGAGTGGTTTTCCAGAGGCGCATGGGAGAGACAGGTGGTTTGTGTGCCGATGGTGAACTTGGCCATGGTCTGTTCTGGCGGAAAGAACTCAATTGGACTTTCCTTGGATGGCAGTGGCTTCATAATGCCAGCGAAGAAGAGAAAGAAGTAAACTCACATCTCCACGCTTGAAAGTTGCAGCTAGATGTATGGGGTATGGCAATGCATACAGCCCTCTTGCATAGTCGGTGCTTGGCTGGATAAGTTCGACCGGGACCTCAAAACGCCAGGTACGCCTCGCAGTTCTTGGGAAATCTTTTGTAAAGCCCGGCAGTCGTGGGAGATATTGGCGATACTTGAAGAGTGATACGTCTTATGGCGGCGAAATGAGACGTGACGTTTGTCTCAAAATTATCTGATGGTTCGGATCAGAGACTTGTAAGGTCGAAAAGCTTGAGACTCGAGCTTCATGATGGAATCCCAGCAGCAACAGATCCGGGGAGTCATTCGAGCAGTCAGGCCATCCAACACAGTCCTGTTACCAAGTTTAAGCCAGGTTGATTCTGGCGAGGAACTCGAAATCGAAGAACGCCTACAATGCGAAATCTTGACAGAATGCTGAACATACTATGGAATTTGTTGACCTCTCTCACGATGTACATTGAGAACGTGCTCGAGGGACGGGTCTCTTGTATGGTGTGACACCTAAAGCTTCATAGCCACCATGCATTCGCTTTCGAGTAAGCATGTGGCGTTCCTTGTCTGTGGGCATGGCGAGGCTTCACCTGGACTTGGCAACGAAAGTTTCATGCAGGCAGCTGCGGACAGCCGACGCCACCGTCCCAGTGCAGCTCATACCGGCAGCAGGTCGAATGATTTTCTGCATTCCAAAATAAGCGAGTCAAGTGACAAGTGGTGTGAAGGTAACGCACTGGCTCTTCAAGTCAACCCCTGTCTTTGGAAGATTGCTTCTTGACAAACTGCCCACACCTTGCGCTCAAGCGAGATCCTGCTTGCTGGGGCTGAGAAACAATCTTGAATATGATTTGAGCCTCTCATACGCTCCCGTTTAGGAACGTGTTTCCAGCAAGGCTTGCCGTTCGTTCAAATATCACAGCCTCGGGAGTCAGCCTTGCCAGCCTTGCTGTCTCCCCCAGATTTCTAGGATTGTCTATCTCAAGGCGGTTGATCATTCGTTGATTATTTCAGCCTCGAGATGAGATTCATCACGAGGCAGCCTGTCATTGAATCGCCTGCCGTACGAAGGTGTCTTGCCTTCCAGAATTGAAAACCCCTCAAAAGGTGACTTCAATCCCTTGGCTGGCCTTTTCACCCGCAAACTTGGCATACTTGTTCTTCTTTAATACCTCGAGCGCCTTGAACAGGTTCCCCTTTCCCTTTTGAAAGGACAAGTTCGCCTTCTTCAATTTTCAAATCCCCTTGCTCAACTCCTGTCTTGAGCACTTGAATCATTCAAGCTTCTCATTACTGCAACAATGGCTTCTGCTCCAGTTGTTGTCCCTGGTGCTAAGACCGCGGGAGGCAATAATGCTTTCCACAACTTTAATAACGACTTTGCTCATATCGCCGATCCTAATGAGCGTCGACGTCTTGCTCTCGCTGAGATTGATAAGGCTCCTTTTGGATGGTGAGTTTCTAGAAGAAGTTAAACCCTAGGTTTATTCCTGCTGATCAGATGTGCAGGTATCATGTTCGTGCTTGTGTCGTAGCTGGTATCGGTTTCTTCACGGATTCCTATGACATCTTCGCCGTCGGTCTGCTTACAACCATGCTGGGGATAGTTTACTGGTATGTGATTCTTGGTGTTGAGCTCTTGTTTCTGCTAAATGTCGCATGTCTACGATACAGCTTGCACACTTTGATGAAATCCCAGCTGACAATCAGAATAGGAAGGGCGGCAAGATGCCAACCAATTCGGACACTGCAATCAAAGTCGCTACCTCTGCAGGAACCGTCGTTGGCCAACTGGGATTCGGTGCTCTGGCTGACATCGTCGGACGTAAGAAGATGTACGGATTGGAACTGATAGTGATTATATTTGCTACTCTCGCCCAAGCACTGTCGTCAAACTCCAACTCTATGAACATCGTTGGTGTCATCATCTTTTGGAGAGTTCTGATGGGTATCGGTACGTTGTATCTGGCGTTCAGAGTAAGGATGGCTACTGATAGCACGTAGGAATCGGTGGCGACTACCCACTTTCTTCGATCATCACTTCCGAGTAAGTCATCTGCCGGCCTTGCGACTTGAGAAATCTATTTCTCGGATGCTCGGGCTGACAAGAGTGCAGATTCGCTACCACGAAATGGCGAGGTGCTATGATGGGTGCAGTTTTTGCTATGCAAGGTTTCGGCCAACTCGGTGCTGCAATTGTGATGATTATCATCACCGCTGGCTTTAAAGGCTCGCTCTTGACAGCTAAGAACTACGCAAGTTGCACAGGAGTGTGTGCTATTGCCGTTGACAAGGCAAGTTGCTCGGACAGAATCTGATATGATACGCAGAACGCTGCTGACATTGTGTCTGTAGATGTGGAGAATCCTGATCGGCTTCGGAGCAGTACCAGCTTGCATCGCCCTCTACTACCGCTTAACCATTCCAGAAACACCTCGATATACCTTTGATGTCGCGCGCGACGTCGAGCAAGGTGGAGAGGATGTACAAGCATATATGAAAGGTCAATCTGGAGGAAAGCCCGACGAGATCGCTCGTGTCCAAGGCCAAGTTGCCGGCCGCGAGAAGATGACTGTTCCCAAGGCTAGCTTCAGAGACTTCTTGAGCTACTATGGGAAGTGGAAGAATGGAAAGGTTCTGCTTGGTACGGCGGGATCATGGTTCTTGCTTGATGTGTAAGCTGTCCTCTCTTACTTGAATTGGTGCGTCTTGCTGACATTTTAAAGTGCTTTCTATGGTGTCTCCTTGAATAATCCAATCATTCTGTCGACGATCGGTTTTACAGGGGGGAATACCGTGTACAAAATCCTCATGAACACCGCTGTTGGAAACCTCATCATTGTGCTTGCCGGCGCGATTCCAGGTTATTGGGTAACAGTGGCTACCGTTGACACCCTCGGACGCAAACCCATCCAACTCGGAGGATTCATCATCTTAGTAAGTACAAAAAAAAACTCCCCGTTCTCTCTAATCAGAAAGATCTAACACCTTATCCACTAGACAATACTCTTCTGCATCTTCGGCTTCGCCTACAAGCAAATCCCCGATCACGGCCTCCTCGCTCTCTACGTCCTCGCCCAATTCTTCTTCAACTTCGGGCCTAATTCAACAACCTTCATCGTACCTGGCGAATGCTTCCCAACACGCTACCGCTCCACGTCTCACGGCTTCTCCGCCGCCTCCGGAAAGATCGGAGCTATCATCGCCCAGGCTGGAATCGCGCCTCTGAGAGTCCGTGGCGCGAAGTCGGGTGCTACGGGGAGAGATGCGAGTCCGTGGTTGCCGCATGTGATGGAGATCTTTGCGCTGTTTATGTTCTTGGGTATCTTCACGACGTTGTGTATTCCTGAGACGAAGAGGATTACGTTGGAGGTTCTTTCGGGGGAGCAGGAGCCTGAGGAGGTTGTGAGAGGAGGCGAGGGCGAGAGGGAGGCTACGAGGAAGGAAGCGAATGCTGATAATAGGTCGCTTTGAGATGGGATATCCTTGAAGCTGGACTCTGCTAGGCATTTTTCGGCGCTCGAGACTCGGAACAAGACTGCGTATTGGTGGTTAGAAAGAATATCTGATGCTTTCTAGTGTGATAGGCCCTTGTTGTGACCGTGATATGGAGAATTGTACCACTAGTCTGATATTAACATGAGCTTAGTCAATACACGATGAGTATTGCTATATAGATATGCTGTCTTATTAGCCTGTCACCCAACATCAACAGCAGATGGTCGGCAGGTGGGAGGAGAAAGCTTGTTTCATTCATCTGTCTGGCTGGTATCGTTCCATCAACCCAACGTCCCATTCCCTGAACTTCCTCGCACTGGGGGGTAAACATAGAGCCGAGTCCCGCAAATTTCCTCCAATCTCCACAACGGCTCCGTCTGGTAGCACAATCTCCTCCGCAGACTCGCCGTCCAGTAACGCCTTTGCTTCACTCGATGTAATAACCTTCCAGAAAACCTTCGCTGCGAGATGGGAAGCAAGCAAGGAAGTTGAGGAACGTGTACATGCATACCGGATACATGGTGAGATGAACCAGATAAGTAAAGCCGTAGTAGAAGTTGACCATGTACTGAAATGGGATCGGGGCATCTGGCCAGGATAGGATGCAGTATCGGGTGTGGCATGCAATGACTCGGGCAGCACGCCATAAGTAGAGGGAGTAGACGAACAGCGCGAAAGCTCCGACGAAAGGATCAATCTCGAAACGCACTGGGCCTGCGTCAAAGCCAAAGCTTGCGAACAGATGAAGAAAGTACTCGGATAGGAGACTTTCGTGCATGGTTCTGTTGTCGTAGAGAAAAGTGAAGACGATGACAAGGTCACACACCATTTGAGCAATCGTCGCCCACATGATGCAGAATCGTCTCGGCCTATGTTCCGATTGCAGTTGTTACAGAGGACGAGTGCTGGGACTTGGTCTGTTGACTCTGCGATCTAGTTCCGTCAGTAAACAGCTTCGAGGACGTGCGTGCCTTGAGATGTTCCTCTTGCTAATCCCATCGCCTTCCAGCATCTCGAGGAAGATATGGAGTGAAAGGCAGAGGTAGATACTCCGGTCAACAAGTAACCCGTCGTCCAAAGACGAGGGTAGGCAAGTATGACCGCTGCGAAAAGCAGAATGGAAAGAAGGTGTCGATCTTGGGTATTTGTATCGGTGACCAGACCACTGAATCGCAGAGCGAAGGGTGGCCACCTTCTTGATACCCATTGATATGGCTCCCAGGGGAAGAAAGATCACAAGAGAGAGAAAAAGCAAAGAGAAAGAGCTGGCATTACCTTGAGGTTCGTGCAATCTGTGCTAGCTAGCAAGAAGGTTGTAAGGTCGACGAAGCCAATTCCTGCGCGTGCGGTGAACTTGGAGGTGGCTCCGTAACCTTTGCTGGTGGCAGCTTGCTCTGGGTGCACGTGATCCGCCTGCCCACTTGAGCTATTCGCTTCCTCAGCAGGAAGATCAGGCTTGTGACAATGCCAGAACTCCATCATCTCCGCCCAATTCTCACTTGGGAGATCCCTCCATTCCTTGATGGCTCCCCTCTTCACAATGACTGCACCGCAATCGCGACATGCCAACTCTGCATCTTCTGAAAGCTCTTTGGCTGACCATGGAGCTGCATTGCTCTGCGCGTCTTCCAAGCTGGCCCTGGTGGCTTGCCCAGCGACAGGAATGCGCCAAGAGAGCTCTTTGTTTCCCAGAATAGGCTTCTGAAGCTGAAAGCTGGTAACTGCCTGTCCAGGAAGGTTCAAGAGAGTTATGTCTCCATCATGTTGCAAGATGAATTGTTGACCATCTGCTGACAGCTCTGCTTTGGTGCTAGGACCGCATGGCACGTCAAGGGCAACAATAACAGAGATCTGCCGGATATTGGAGAGCAGCTCCGCATATATCAAGGGCTTGGTCGGGGACATGATGGGCGATGTCGTGGAGGCGGTGCTGGTGTTGAGCAAAACATCTTCGAAAGACGTTTGTTATTCGAGGTCGATGAGGAACAACGGAGGTTGAGCCTCGCCTATCAAAATATGTGGTTGACGGAGCGGAATTACGTGGGGGCGGTGGATCAATTGATTGGCTCCCGAGATCATCCCACCCGTCCTACCGAATCCGAACCCTCAGCCTCGTCTTCCCCACAGTTGGGCTTCCCAACAGCTTCAAAGTCAGGACATGTGAGAATATCTGGCTTTTCTACCTCATCAGCCAACATGTCTTCTCCTATGATAGCTTGGGTACCTGTGGTCAACCGGCTGGCTAGATTCTTCACCACCACCAATTATGCTGCGCAATCCATTGATCTTCCATCCGTTGAGATCAACGATGTAGAGACAGCACCGGAGAAGCGTCCCAGGACACTCAAACACTTACTCCGGGCAAATCACGTCAACCACTCAATCCTATACCATGACTTGCAGTATCACAACCATATGGCACACTTGCTAGGCTCTGCGTACCTCTTTGGCGCAGATGCCGTGCAGATGAACAAGATCTACGACGAAGAGTCAAAAGAGCTGGAAGAATGGAAGGACTCTCCTGCAGAGGTAACAGACAAAGACTGGCGGGAATTCCTGGGCGACAAGAGATATCAGAGAGCTTTTGTGGATTTCTTTGAAGACGAGTTGGCGTTGAAGTATGATTACGATTGGAAAGAAGTCGTCAATGAGTACCTCTACAGCGGGAAAGAGCCTCTGATCAATGGACTTATTGGCGGGCGTACGTTTACACACGATCCACTCCGTTTTCTATGTCTCTACTAACACAGCAGTCAGTCGGCCACCCCCTCATACATCTTGGCTATGCGTACGAACTCTCCAGCAAAGAACTCGGCATGGAAGCTCTGGCCATGGCCTCAACCTCCTACAACTACCTCCACAAATACCTCGACTCACCCTCCTATACCCAACCCTCCACATACAGCACCACATCTCCCCTCGAAATCCTCCACAAAATAGCAGCCGACACCCGTTTCGATGGCCTCTTCAAAGAGCGCGGCGCCGCAAACATGGAGACGCTATTCAAAGACCATGAACCACTAATCCTCGAACACTGGAATGCCTGGAAGATAGTCGATCCAAACAAGCAATTCGAGGATTCGCAAGAAGCAGCCATGGCTCTATTAGTCAAGACCGTACAGCCAGGAACACACGCATATGATTTTTTCATGGTGCATATCCTAACTACCTCCCATGCTGTGCGGATCCTGCTGCCGCTAGTACCGAAGAACTTCCATATTAGTTTGGTGAGGCAGTGGTGGTTGTTGGCTATTGCTGTTTATGTGGCGCAGTTGAGACCAAAGATTGATGACGATTTGGAGGTTAAGCCCGTTAAGGGGTGGAAATATGTAGAGGAGATGGCGGTTAGTGGACCGTGGGCTACGGATGCACATTATGTGAAAGGTAAGTCCCCCTCTTCCCTTCTGAGCATAGGAATTTGAGTTGGAACTGACAGAATCTCAGCGTTGAGAGCCATGAAAGCAGCGGCTTTTACTTGGGGAGATGTTCACGAGCGCTATTTGGCAGCAGCTGTTCATTTCGCCGATGATTTCAAGGGGTGGGTATTTTAATTTGCATCGACCTAAGGAGATAGGATGGGCTGCGGGGATATTTTGTAGCTGTGAAAACAGTCTGTATTGTACGGTATATTACGAGGAGTTCAAATGAGTTTATGACGTGACGAAAAAGTACAGAAATTGACAATATAATATAGTTTTGCTTTCTTTGATTGCTGACCCGAAACCCTGTCGCTATCTAAATCCAATCATCAACCAATTCCCTAATATACATGCCGACTGCAGGGTCAGTCATCTTCAATATCATCATCGCTCAACACAAGCTTCTGCTCCTGCTGCAAGGGAAGGCCATTCGATGTTCCTCGTCCTCTGATCACCAATCCCTTCTTCCTTGTGGATTTACTCTCACCAGGTTTATCTGTTGCCCATTCCTCTCCAGCAGGAGTCGCCTCGTCTGCTTCATCAGGATCATCATCAGGTGGGCCACCGATTCCACGGAAAGTCGTCACTTTTTCCATGTCTCGAATGGCGAAGGTTGAAGATATTGACTTTCTCGCTCTGGCTATTGCTACCATGTAAGGCAGTCGTTCCAAGAGCATCTCTTTCCTAGCAGACGTGCCTATGGACATCAGAGGCGCAACATCCGCTTCCTTGTCAGCTGCTCCCTTGCTTGTGCTGGCTGCAGCAGGAGCTCGAGCGCTTTTCCAGCTCTCCACGGTACCTGCTTTCGGCTTTGCGAATGCAGTAGCCCCAGCGGTCACATCACTGAGACGATTTTCTTCTCTCTTCATTAGCCTTGAAACCCACAGATCAATGATACTTTCGATCTCCTCCTTCATCCTCCACAGCTTAAGACTAGTAGGATAGAACATCTTGAAAGCATCGCCGCCTTTCCCAGTACGTAGACCACTAGCCGCAGGAGCTTTTCGCTTGACGGGAAAGGGGAGTGAAAAAAGAAGACCCCGAACAGCTATCTGGAAGCTGATCTCATCTTGTCGCATGATATCCCCACCGCTTCCTTTGCCACCGAAACCACCACCAAAGCCAGACGAGTTGAAGGATCCATCCCAGGAGGGGCACAGAAGGTCGCTGTCTGATAAATAATCCATACAGCCGCTGACATGATCCAGGGATGAAAACTCGAAAGAGGTGGGCGGAGCATCACAAGAGAGGATATAGTTCTCATGAAGCGCAGCGACAAACGTTTGAGTATCGGTACCTGTTTCGTCGATGAGCTCATCGACCTTGATTTGTGATCTATGTGGTCGAGAGTGAATGGACATAAAACTTGGTAGCTTTTCAACATCTTGGCCGGCAGGTAGTTCTGGTACAGTCTCGTCTCGCTTATTGTAGACCACTTTGCCAACTGCGTGGAATATTCCCAGACTAGCCTCTCGCCTCGTCACCAGCTCAAGGCTCTCCTTTTCCATTGTCGTCAAGGCAGTGTCTTTGCTAGCTTTCTTGGTCTTCCCAAAGGCGACCTTGGCACCCCAGTCTCCATCAACATCACCCCGAAGGCAGAGAAACTCGAGAGATCCAATTGCACTCCTAATATCTCCAATCTCACCAAGCTTTTTGAGAACTAGTGGGCCCGGTGTCTTCCTCCTTCCAGACTTCCGAGACTCCTTCTGAACGACTAGTTCAAGAGCCTTGGCTAGAATCGTGGGTGCGATCGCATTGAACTCGATCATTGCAACTCCTGGGTGTTGAAGTATTTCGGGTCCCAGTAACCTATGAGCAGTGAAACTATCTGCAGAGGCAGAAGTTGTAGTGAGCAGAGTCTCGGATATGATCATGACTACTGGTGTTATAGGCTCCTTGGAAGTATTCTGGTACATCATGGAGAGCGGAGGCGTATTGGAGGCAAGATACGAAATGACTGTGGATCTAAACGATTGAAGAGCAGAAGAGGACCGAGTAAACGTATTGGGGAATTCCTCGACCAGGATGAGATTCTTCCGGCGATCGAGGGTTTTCATTTCTGGTTTTGGGACTACTTTTCCATCGGTAGAAAATATATCCAGTTGGCCAAACTTCCCTCCTCGTCCCATGAACTCGTCGAATTGTGCGGACATCGAGACAAAGCCATCTGAAGATGCCGCAGATCCAACAGGGTTGCGCCATTCCAACACATCACAGCCCATGGCTTTTGCCAAGAGCTGGACGGTCGTTGTCTTTGCAGTCCCAGCCGCTCCTTTCAATATGAGAAGTCTCTGCCTCATTCGACCGCTCATAACATCCTCTAGCCACCCCCGTACATCCGAGACTTTCTTCTTGTGAACTGCCAATTCGTCTAGATTTGTTGGAGCAAATCTCTCAGCCCATGGTCTCATATCATCTTCCTGCTTGATCTCCGGCGGTGGCTTCGGAATTACGAACTTCTGGCTCGCACTGGGGAGGTCTCCATCCCCGTTTGGAAGACCCATCACTCTAGCCCGTTTCCGAGCTGCCATTCCCACCATGCTTGACGTCGGAGCCTTGGATTCGAAAACATCATCATCGGATATCTGGTCGTCATCCTCTTCCACTTTGGAAGCCTTTGAGCTCACTGAAAGCTTTGGCTTGGCTGTACTAATACTGGCATTCTCGGCCTGCTGCCGTTGTGCTTGCTTGGTGAAGAATGTGTATATATCCCCGCTCTTGACCTTGTCCTCAGTAATGCCTCTTCGCTTTGACTTCTCTGGGCTGCTGCTCGCACTTTTCGAGCTAGCTTTGGTCACACGGGTCTGCTTAGGGAGGTGTATAGGCGCAGCATTTGGAGGGTGATTCGCAGTCTTCGCCCGAGGCTGCATCTTCTTGGGAGCCGTCGCAGATTTGTTTGAAGCTTTGCTCGATGCTGGAGGGTTTCTTTCGGCCGAAGAGGGCGGTGAGGAGGAGATCAGGTTCCTCAATGGAGCTTTCGCTTTGGAGACGGGCTCATCGTCGTCGTCGTCGTCCTCCGAGAATGAGGGCAGGACGTTCCGCTTTCGACGCTTCGTTGGTGGAGCCATGCCGCCTGGATTTGGGTGGATTGGTGCCTCATGAGTCTGCGGAGCTGCCCTTCGGAGACCCTTCTCCCTCACATATTGGTGTGTTGTTCCTGCAGGCGGAGTGGCTGCCTTGGAGGAAGCTCTTGTCGTTGCAGGCAGGCCGGGCAGGGGGCAGGGCAGGTCCTATCGTTATCGCTACTTGTCGATTTAGATTTAGACGACTTGAGCCCCTTTTTCCTTTCGCTTTCGAATTTCAACATCAACAATGTCTGCGACACGATATTTCGCATAGTCACGTCCACCTTCCACCCATTGCCATATTGGTTGCTGAATACAATCCACGACAGTTGAGGTTGGCTGTAGTGTCAAGCCCCTCTTGCCTGAATTTCTTGGTTCAAGTTGACCCCCCGCCAGGTTCTCTCTGCCCAGACATCACTGCCTGGAGCATTTCCAAGTTCATTTATTGCCTTACATAGGCTCCAATTGCGCATCCTCCTTCTTGAGCCCAACTTTGATCATTTGCGTGACCTGTATATATTCTCTATATATTCTCTTCTTCTCAGTCTTTCAACATGTCTCCGTTGCCGTGTCATTCTTTTTGGATTCCGGAATCGAAGCCAGCGCTCACATTTCTGGATCTCGAACCGATGTACTCTTTATGGTCGTTGAAGAGCTGCGAAAAGAGTCCCTCGCAGCTGTTCTTTGCTTGGCAAAAGTTTCGAGACCGTGCTGGCGGATCTCGTTGCCAATCTTGTATCGAACAGTTACATTGGATGACAGGAGAACGCTGAGTGAAGATAAGACAACGATTGCAACAAGACAGCTAGTCCGAAATCTCCTCAACACAGAACATGAAGCTTCTCGTTTTGCCAGGCGCATTGTTGTTGAGAACTTCAAGCACTTTCCACCTCTATTCAGTATCACTGAATTAGCGAATATCCTTGGAATCGCCAAGCACATAAGCCGCTTTGAGTCAGTTGATTTGGTTCTCTATCTTTTTGTGTCTTACTCGATGTGAGAGAACAGTTTTGAATAGGTCTGATCAATCACAGTTGGAATACAGCAACGTTCATCCCTCAGATCATACTCGACAAACTCGGTAAGCACCACCCAGATTTAATGCTCGGGGTGGTCAATCACAGCAGGGGTACCCGCTGCCCTGAAAGACTGATGGATATGAGGCTTCTGTCGTCGCCTCGCCTTCATTCCCTAAGTTACGACATCTGCTGACAGAGATTCTGATCCCCGGGGCAGGACTGAGCTCCGACAAGTAAACGAGATTATATCCCGGGGTAAGAATCTACGACATGTCACGCTTTAGCTTCCACGAAAGCTAGGGACACATCATCGGTTCGTTCCAATCGCTATCCACTCGCAAAAAGATATCGTTCTGCCCTCCAAGGAATATGCAATTACTTGTCTCAAGCGACTGGAAATTTTGTCATTGCCAGACGATTATTCCTTGGAATAGCACGACAATCTAACGAGGTCAACAATTTACCTTCTGGCACACCTTACCGATTGGACACACCTGGCCACTCTTGATATCAGTGGATTGTGTTCTAGAACCTCTTTGGAACTACTTGTTGACTGTGTACCAAATCTTAAGTCCCTAGTAATAATACACATAGGCCACAGGTGTTCCTGGAAACTTTGGGATATACTAATACTCAAAGACTTTCTCCCATCTATCAACGGCCTCGAGGTACTTTATATTACCAACACTGACGACGACGAGAATATGGACTTGCTGTGGCCAGCAATCATGCGGCATAAACCTTCGTTATGATCGTTCGGGTTTCACACATCACCAGACACCCGTTTCGTGCGGACAACTATTCCATACTGGAGTGCTCAGCAGCTGGCACAACTGCTAGACAGCGGGATATCAAATCTGGAGCTTGATATACCTGTAGAAGCAGCTACATGGGTTCGTTATCGTCCGCGTTTGTGTTAGCAAGGATGCTGATTTCGTGAAAAGTCATCTACCGTGCATGAAGCTTTATCCACAAGCTTCAACAGCAGCACCAACTTGCTGGCAATCGCATCCCTTATCCCACACTTCGGTCAAGTCACGACTATGAGACTGTACATTGAGATGCCATTTCATGAATGTCGATTTTCATCCTCGCGCACCCGCTTTGTGGCCGAGCCACCACAGTCTATCCGGGAATCGGAAGCAAAAGAGGCTGCCATATCACTATTCCAATCAGTTCACTGCACTTCGAATGCGAAGCTACAAAAGCTAGAAATCTTCTTCGTCGGGGCCATTAGTCATGGGGGCAATCAGTTGCAGCAGTGCTCGGTATGCGTCCAAGCAGTTCCAAAAATTTATCGCGATGAGGTAGAACTCGTGGTTGAGTGTGATGGTGCTTGGAAGAAGAAACAAGAAACATCAAGCCTTGGATATTGGGCTGGAAACTCTTGTTGAAGCGAGGCTACCTGTGATTGAAACTTGCTATAATACTTATCATTATGTCTCCGCCACTACCCTCCGACTGGCAGATGTTTTTACAGCTATAGTTTTGTTACAACGGATGGGCTTTAATATAATTACGTAGTGGTTGGGCACATCTGGTGATAATGTAAGCTATTATGCCGAGAAAGCTTGGGTTTGAACCTCAAATTGATTCCTAATGTGTCTTGGCTTGGCTATCGAAGCCTGCCCTCATATACTAATTGACTCAGTCTGATATCTCATCTGTAGGGCTTCATATCGAATCAAGAAAGTCTCATGACATGACTTGCGAGTGGTCAACAACATTGACAAACACCAGCGGTACGAGGTCGAGTAGCGGATGCCTGAATGCCAATTGAAGCCCAACCCCTTTTCCAGGTCAAACAGACCGTGCCCAGGCTTTAGCCGAAGAGGCAACTGATGATCCAAGCGAATCATCTTGAAACGCTGACAAGTCTCCTTACAGCTCCTTTGACATCTATTGGATGATCCGCCTTACAGCGACCCCGCGATGCTTAATTGTTCTTCAATCCTTATCTACTCTTCCTTTATTTATTCCGAGCCTTATGATGTATCCCCGTCGTATGGTAAGAATTCACGAGAGGCGAGAGGGGTGCCAGGGGATTGCCCCTATTCACATCAGAGCTTATATGTAAAGTCCAAGTCACTCATTGACTGCTTTTATCAATCCTCAGCTTCACTCACATTCACTTGGTTGCTCCGACGTTCTTTACAGCTATCCAGCACAATCACAGAACACGACTCTATTTGTCCTGTCTCTTTCAGACAATCCTTGCTCGCCACCCGAGTTCTTTCAAAGATACAAAGAGTAAAGCTATTGTTAATACTCCCTACCTAATCCCTTTCTGTCTGTCTGCACATTCAAACAAGGAGGAGGAACAGGCCCATTGTCATCGATATTTTACTCGAAAGCATTTCCGCGACTCATTCCTACCAAAATCTCCAATCCAGTCATATCGAATACCCTACACATCAGTATTTATACCAGGCTACAACATTCTACACTTCGGAAACTAAACAAACTATACGCGATGCTTTTCAGAATCTTCGAAGTAGCTATGCTTGCGAGCATGGCCTGCGCATCGGTTCTTCCCAGAGCCACGCCACATCTTACATCTCGAGCAGCCCAAGCCGCAGATCAGGTCCTCCAAATCGCTCCCACATCCAACACATGCTCGGGCGCGCCTTTCCCTGATGAATGCGCTACAAATATCCAAGCGGCTCCATACCTCATCTCAGCCATGTCGAAGTACGAGATTTGGTCGGTACCAGAAATCGCAGCGGTTCTGTCCCTTATCGCCTTTGAGACCGCAGACTTCAAGTACAACACCAACAAGTTTCCAGGTCGCCCAGGGCAAGGCACTCGAAACATGCAAGTAGCAACCTACAACCTTCAATACGCCATGTCGATACCTGAGCTGGCCCCCAAGCTGAGTGCCATCACCACATCCAGCTCGGTAACTGGATTGAGCGACGACCAACTAAATGCTATCCGTGCACTTGTGCTGCCGGATGAGTATAGTTGGGCGAGCGGCGCTTGGTTCCTCAAGACACAGTGTGCAAACATACGACCAGCTCTCCAGACAGGCAGTCAGGCAGGCTTCGAGGCTTACATGGGCTGTGTGGGAGTTACTGCCGATGCTGACCGACTGGCGTACTGGAATCGTGCTACTGCTTCCTTCTCGTGAGGAGGCATTTCCGTGGCAGTTTTGCTGGCAAGGGCTGCAATCAGGTGTGACATTGTAATGTCTTTAAATCAATTGTTGAACTCTATTTTCATTACTTCTACCATTTTCGTGACTTTGTGACTTCATTCTCTGGGCATACCAATTACACCTAAATTAATTCAGCCCAAACAAGTGGGCAATCTAAATAATTTGCAGCGTTACCTCTGATTTTTTGCAGCACATTGTTTCAGCAACCCACAGGTATCAGCGTCCATGGCCCCTGGTATCTACTTGATTTGGCAGGGGGAAGCTGAGAACGCGTTTCGAAGGCTTCCGTGTCGGTGTACGTCCAGCTCCAATCGGATAAAATAGAAGTTACTGTCAACCAGAGACTTGATAGGCCAAAACTTCAAAATGCCGAGCCATATGCAAATATCGAGAATGGATTGCTGTCGGTTCATGTGGTATTAAATTCCAAGTCCCTCATTCATGGCTTCAAATTTTAACCCTATGCTTTGTCGGATGAGAAGTAAGAACATTGTGATTTTTCGTCAGGCATTTTGGGAGGTCATGATGAAGATGAAGAAGCTCTTTACATCTAAACGAAAGGACGATGTGCTCTCTCGGCCAACTGCTCAACATTCTGGGTCAGGGTCAGGATCAGGAGCTGAAGTTACTTCCCTCCAAGCAGCATCCGAGACTGCAGCATCTTAAGAACTCAAGAACACAACGGTTCATCCAGTTCAAATAATTCCAGCCTATTTTGATAGTATCCAGGACAAGCTCGAGAGTATCAAGTCAAGTGAAGCTGCGAATGACTTGATTGCTGAAGGTACTGCGCTTCGAAGTCCTTCAACCCGTTGCATCCTTGTGTCTAGACGCCAAACTCGGGGAGCCTGGTTCACTCTAGATTCCATCCGTGAGTGCATAACAAGAGATCCGGTCAAGCTACCTGAGAAATTCCGCGCTTCTGCCTTGTTCTCGATTTGCAATCTGTGGTAGTCTGGTTAGTCAATATTACGAGAATGTACATCCGACTCACAGAAAGTAGTAAACAGAAACCATTTACGTTCCTTGTCACCGGCACAAAGGAGCACTTTCAGCAACAGTCGCTTCAACACCCATTGCAAGCGAAGGCAAGGGATAAATCTTCCCAATAGCACTTCTAATTCTAGATGCCGTAGTGAGTTTTAGCTCTTACTACTAGGTGATAACAACATCGACCGCACTAATGCCTTGTTCTACAGTCAAAAGCACACCTTGATAATGCCTCGAAGTATCACAAAGAACTGGGACTTGCGCAAATTTAAGTGCTGAACAGGTTCTCCTTAATTTCTGAGAACTTTGGCCCATAGCCATTCTAAGTTATTGCACAAATGAATATAGAGTTGATGGGGCAACGACTCACACCCCAACATCAGGTGTCGCCGCAGTTGAAAGGAAGCAATGGAGAACACGCTCGATTAGAACAGGATGACTGGGCATATCTTGACATTGGAAATGCCTACCTAGGTCTGGGGAACATTCAAGCGGCCATTGCCGCATGCAACCAAACCATCGAGACCAAAAACAGCTACATGAATCTCGCACGCCACGTAGAATTCGCTCATGTCGTCGAGGGAAACTACACGCAAGCCATCAGACTCCAGAAACTGGTTTTGAACGATGCAGCGAGCAACAAAATTGTAACTTTAAGCTACGGATAAATGAAAAGGGTCGACGATTCACAGCCTCTCCGGTTGTTTGAATCACATCGAGCTTTAGGTCTGTGTCTTGAGGGGATGGGACGCAGTGAGGACAAGACGAAATAACTTGAAGCTGCCGTGGCTTGCTACGCAGATAGCGCCTTAAGATTGGACGAGAAGAAAGACAGAGATGCTTTCTACCGCCATAAAGCTCGCGCGCTCTTCGAACTTGGTCTTCTGCTGGAGAAGCTCTGGAAGAACGAAGAAGCTCTCAGCATGTTGTCACGTTTAGCCATTCTCTACGAGAAGACAGTACTTGATACAGATAATAAAGTACAGTATTCCGAAGCAATTGAGGCAAACTCTGCAGTTGAAACGCTATCCTCACTTGATGGTCAGGTGGACCAGATGGCTCCTGGTTTGAAGGAGAAGTTTGGAGAGATGAGACTGCAGAGGTTGACGCTAAAGTACATCACTAGTTAGTATTGCTTCAAGGAATGGCGGCCACACCGACAGAGAGCTAGGATTGATTGGAATGAGTTTGAAGTCACGAATAGTTTAAAGTTTGTAAGAGCGACCGTACCTTTATTATCCTTTGGGGATTTGGGCATGGAGAGTAAAGCTCAAGACTCTGTCAATCGAGACTGGAAGAATTTCGAATGAGACCTTAAACAAGATTAGTAAATCGATGTTAAGCCATTTGTATGGTTGGCAATCTCTATTCCACTCCGAAGTAGCTGTGACGATATTGCCATGGTTCGGGTTACCGCTACTGAGCACCGAATGAATTTACTTTCCCCTTCTTTTCTAGAACGAAGTGTTCATTCAATACTGATGGCTCGAGAGTAGAACGTTTCCTAGTTTCAAGGAAGGCCGTCCAAGGTTCCTCTTGCACACTCTCCTGACAAGAGTCGAGGTGCCTACTAAGCTTCCTTGGAGCTCGCTAAAGCCCCCGAACTGCTGAGCGCGGCTCAAAACCGAAGCATGGTCAATGTGAAAGTCTATCCTTGATTCCAGGGTGTTGCTGAGAGCAAGGAAGGGGTGGAATATCTAATTTAGGTTTTCAGAAGACTTGGAATGGCAGTAATGTGACCCGCATTACCAAGTTTATGTTTTCAGGCAGGGTTGATTTCCAAGGTCCAAAGGTATCAGCATGTTCGCTCTTCTCAAACAATCCTAACAAACCGTTCATTCTACAGTCTCCCTCCCCGGTCCCAACGTTATTCAGTGGAGACTTTTTTTCTCAGCTGCTTTAAAGGAGTCAAAGTTACTCCCCCTCACGATTGCTGTCAACATACCAAATTCTAATTCCGTACGCCCCTTGTCTGACAAAAAAGCAGCTGGAGATTTGACCCTTTTGCGTTTAACTGATACGCAAAAGGTCTCCACCGTATAATGTTGGGACGGGGGCTGTAGACCTTTGATACTTTCCATTGAGAACCTTGGTAGAAAGTAAAATTCTAATCAATGTAGTAACGTAACTTACATATAGAATTACAAAGTAAACCCACATGAGAGTCGTGACCAAAACCCCGTATTCTAAGAAACCATCGACTCCATGCTAATCCAAACCCCCACCCCCCCCCCCCCCCTGAATGCTCAACTTCTAAATAATCGTAAAATTGAGATCTAAGTAATGTGGATGAAAAATGACGTTCCTAATTGCGTGACATCGGGTCCCGTGCCCGTCTCGTTCCACTGAGCTGGATCAATGTAGTCCATTCCGTCACCTCGATATTGAGGAACGTCCAGTGCCTCATAGTCGGTTGGATAGTCTGCAAAGCGATGCACAACTTGAACGTGTTCTGGCGTGCTAGCATTTCGAGGATCCACCGAAGGAGGTATTGGCACGTAGGTGCTCTTGTACCATGCTTCGGCTGGTTGTTCTACGACTGTTTTCGACACCCGTACTCCGTAGGCTGCAATAAAGTAGAGCATGTTGGTGACTTGGGACAGGATTTTGGTGTGGTAATCTTCAGTGAACTTCTCGAGGATCTTTGCAACTGTTTCTAACCGGGCGATGTCTTGATATGCGCCGTTCGTGTTCTTGTTCTGCAGCACATGAACACAAAGAACGTCACAACTCCAAGCTACATTTGGGGCCAGAAACCTAGACGGGAACATCGTAAGTAAACAGTGGACAGAATGTTTCACATGGGCGAACTTACCCCAAAAAAGGATGCTCTTTGTTGAAAAGGCTCAGCAAAGATATAGAGTCTCGCGCAGCTTGAACACAGCGAGCGACACTCGTTGAAGCTTTCATCCTTCTAACCTGAGGATCTCGGCCTGATGCACGCGTAAACATGACGGAGTGAATGGATATAACAAGCTGGTAGTATCTCAGATGCATGAGAGTGAGACATATCAGTCTGCGTTCACGGCCGTCGTAAAGTTCTCTACCAGTAAAGTCTGGAATTCTTGACTTCCATACTTCCAACTCGTGCTCAATTTCAATAACATGATTGTAGATTTGGTGATGAGGTAGTTCAAATGCGGTTGGTGAATAGAGCATTGACCAGACTTTCCCTTGGATTCTTGCTATAGCGAACCGCTCGTAGATGGCGTTCATCGTAAAACCGTCCTGAAATGTCAGATCGGCACGCGAGTCTGCTGGAGATCTCTCTGGGAGACTAGATAGTATCGAGTCCGGAACGACAGGGGCATTGCCGAGATAAATGGAAATGTCGCTTGATATGATGTATGCGTTCCAAAAGAGCCGATTTTGAATCAGAGCCTCAGCCTGAGATCTATTCTTACCTGTGTTGTAGCCTGCAGTTACCATCATCTGTACAGCAGCTCCAAGAATGCTTGCTGCTGTTCTACAGTCGCACGTGAAAGCGAAGTAGAGAGCCTTTTTTCACCGCTGTTAGCTTACGACCAGGAATCGGAGGCCACGGTACTAACCATACACAAGACCGCACTGACATTCAAAGTACTTGGCCCTTCAATGAGTAGACGGGGGAGAAGAGCCAGGGCGTTTGCCAGGTATATATCAGAGTCGACCGCATACTTGATTGGGTAACATCGAAATTTTTGGAACGCACTGTGAGAGCCTGTCAGTAATTACAACTCAATTTCAGGCCCGGAGCACATGCATCATGACATTAATAGCCGCAATATATCCAACTTTCAGAGTCTGCTGGCCAGCTTGGTGATATTTCAGATACAACGCAAATTCGTCTTCCTGAAACAAAGGCACTTCGTGATTCACTGACCAGAGAAATCCTACATCCATTGTCAGAAGTCAATCACTTGGCACAAGCAACAAATATATCACCTTGTACATTGGATTCTGCAATTTTATAGGTGGGTAGGATATTTGCTGGAGGGGTAAGCAAGCCAAGATTTTGACCTACGCTGCCTTCTGGCCGTCGTAACTCTTTGACCATGGTACTGAAGCTGCTCTCCCCCAACAGCTGGTCTATCCACTGAATACCTCTGCCTGAGAAGATAGGTAATGAGCCTGTTATGTCAGAAATGAAGATCAAGCCCTCGGGAATGAGCATACCGGATATGAAATTAGCAGGATCTTCAGCGGCATTTAAGGCAGAACTTGGTGTCGACGGTTCGACGTCCAGTGGTTCAATCAAACCCCTCTCGGGTATGTCCCACGCAAAGCAAGGATCAACAAGTCGGGGACGTGAAATGACCAGTTCTCCTTGATATGTTGGATGGCCGTCGGTTCCAGAAACGTGCAGCAAAGTGGATGGTGTTTGGCGTGATCGGGCGTCAAGGCACTGGTCCGCAGACTTGCCTTCAATTAAAGCTTTCTCCATGTTTTGCAACCTTTGCTCAAGTTCTGAATATCTCCTAAGAGGCGCGTGAGAATATATGGACAGATGACGACAGGAGCAGGGTATCACTTACGTTCGGCGAACCGGTCGCTTCCGTGCGCTTGAGTAAACACAATGATGCTTCAGCTTCTGGCAAAGAGAGCATATTGGTAAAGTACGATTGCATTTAACCTTTTGAGATCAACACAATGTTCCAATATTCAAAGAGATGGGCCTGATACCTTTCTTTTCCGACAGTTATCACATGACAATCGAGCGACTTCGGGACTAGCGGAGGGAGATATTTCAGACCGATCTTCTCTTTCTGAAGATTCGGACACCGTCCGTGAATCAACCAGCCGTTCTGGTGACTGTGTAGACATAGCAGGATCTATGATGTTCCGCTACGCAACCGTTGGATCTTTCTATCTTGTTTGATGAAAACGCATGCGGTTTGCGCATAGGGGGAAAATGCTGGGTCAGCGGAGCCCAGATTTCGAGCTAACTTTGTAAGCGGAGGGCCGGCTTGCGTGGATGGGCCCCGAGTCCGGGTACAAAGTTGTAGTCCTGACTGGGATATGTTGTTTCGGGCTGGAATGCTTATGCTTTGCTCAAACAATGAAGCCACCAAACTCTATTTCATTGGGATAGGACTGTCACAGTAGTGTGTCTGTGCTTGCTCGTCAGTCGAATCAAGACTCTAAGAGGCGCTGCTTGTAGCAATTACAACAACTTTCTAAGGCTCCGTTGAACTCAAAGATACTTGTAGAACCTTCCGAGACAGAATGTGTTCCATGTGTAACAGCTCGATGAGTCGTGAGGCTCAATTGAAGATCGCAATATTCATTAGTTACTAGGCACAGTTCCATTGGCGCGGTACATACCAACCCCAGCCCCGTTCTGTCATACGCGCGTAGATGATGTGTTGATGACCCCCTGAACGCCTCGCAAGACATGTGCTAGTACGTGCTCGGGAGTTTGAAACTTCCGTGATTCAGTCATTTATTTTAATTGCTGAATGTTTTATCTAACCAAACCAATCACTTTCAAATTGATCCACGCATGTACTTTACAGATGTCTTGAGAACTTGGCATTCCATTAACAGAAAGGGGAGATTTCGATCTGCGCTCATTTCCAGGTCAAAATGAAGAGAGTTCTTAAAACTTTATCTGGATTGAACCAAGCTTTGACTAGCTCCTGAGCTCTCCCAGCCCCCAGCGATAACAAACTAGAGCTGCCAGGTCGAAAACTGTGTACAAATGTCGTCGAGTGCCCATCAAATATAGGCTGATACAAAATCGCCAAAAATTTATGTGGCACTGTCCTTGACCGTCCGAACTTTGGCTCACTCGTATCCGACCGCTATGGCAGAGCGATTCAGACACCGTACAGAGTGTTGTTACTTCGAAGCTGCTGAATTTTAGGCAGTTCGCCATTCAGCCAATGCTAAATGATACCAAATATTAAGACAAGTGCTTCTTATCACATCGTTGGGTAGGTCGAAGAGGAAATCTGGCTCACATCCATAGCCTTGTCAAAACTCCAAGGCAATATGGGATATTGGCCGCACTTGGTTTGCAATGAGGCAGACGAAAGTGACTTCTATGGCCGGGTCACGACAGCGTTGCAGTCAGTCACCTGCAACTTTGATGCAAGCCACCGCATAAGCACGGCTAAACGAGGCCGGGCTGACGAGGCTTGGGCATCGTCGACCTTCTTCGAACCTCATGTGAGAGGCGTCGAAAGCCCCAACGATTATCGCAGTGCATGCACTCGGAAGCTGGGGTGGAAGGAGTAAGAAGTGAGAAAAGAGTGGCCTAGAGAGGCCGAGAGAAACAGTTGCCTTCCCATCATGGGCAACACAACGTCAACCCCCAAGCACCTGCAGCGATCCGAGAAGACCAAGAGTGTCATCTTCACTTTCGAGGACTATACAAACGATGCGCCCGATGAAGAAAAGATCGGGCGAGAGGTGGGGGCATTACAAATTGCGATCAGTGACCATGTTCGGGATTATTACCATGACCGGCAAATCCAGCACTCCCCCGAGGACATCGAGAAAGGTCTTTTGCGAGAAAGAGAAGGATTCCCGACACTGTCGAGTATTGAAATCTCACACCTTTTATGTGACGTTAGGACCAGGAGATCTGCTTTGGGTTCTTTCATCTCACATATGGTGATAAAGAACATCAGCTTCTTCGGCCACAAAACGCATACATTACTTTCTCCAGGTGCCTTAGGATGCATGTATGTATCCTTCTGCCCTTGAAGTCTCAGTGATCTGGGATTAGGATCGGTTTTCTTATTGATCCTAATTCTGATTTGAGATATTTCAATTTCGACATACTAAAGTAATGACCAGCAACGAATTTGGATTCGGAGACCCACAGGTCATACTGACTGAAGGTAAATGTCGTGGGCCATTTTCAACCCCATGGTATTGACATGCATCCTAGAGGAAGAAACAGCTTTCACACAATGGCGAGCAGTGACTGCACACCTCTCCCCGAAAATACAGAAGCGGCCGAGGGGCTCTCAAAATGCCCGAATCGATCGACTTTCCAAAACCATCGATGAAACCATCGTAAATTTCTACGATTCAGAAAAGGACAACGCCGAAAGACTGCAAAGTTTGAGGGGCATTGTAGAAAAGGCAGGAATCATCGGGGAAATGATATTCGCATCTCCATCTCGGTGGAAATTTGACTGGCATGCCTCTCGGCGAGATCTAAGGTCCCGAGACAGACGTAGTAAGGAGGGGAAAAGTCAGCCAGACTCCCAGGCATTTGACAAAGAGGGCAAGGCTGTTGTGATTGTGATATTCCCTGCCCTCGTTCAGATGGACACGAAAGATCTCGATGACAAGCATGGACAAAGGCGAACTCGACGTGGCGATTACGATGGTACTGCGGCAGTCTTCGAGATTCTCAGAGAGGTGAGAAAATTTTCCCAACCCGAAAATCCCCAAAGTCAACAGACAGAGCAACAACAACCAAAGCCTGCTGGAAGCCATCCAAGCTTAGCTGCACCCGGGGAGCCTGAGCCTCGGCAATCGAAGATATTGTAGGAGTAGGCGAGCTGCAATTCACCAACCAGCGGGCAGTGCAAGGCTTCCATACATCTGCTATCCCAGGAATCAAGTAGACGAATCTGCGTTGATCTGAGAGCGGGCGCGTACCATGAGATTTGTGCCGAGAGAGGTTCTTGTTGAGAAGATTTTTGAGTCCAGGGGCTTTGCATCTGGATTCTTTGGGTGTGGACTACTGACGATAAGCTGGAGTAAGATATGTTAATGGAAGAGAATAACGTACACTGTTCAGTGCTTTTCGAACTTAAACTTTGCGATTTACTGCGACCATTCCTTGACGAATTTTCGCTTTGGGGGGATGGCATGCAAGTTAATACATTTTCCATTGTGCTGATAATCTGCAAAACTTCAAATGATCAGTACTGTAGTTGACAAGGCTTCGAGCAAAGATGTACGCATACGAGATTGATGACAGTAATTCAACCTCTTCTCCCGGTTCATGAACGATTCCTTGTCAGTCATGATCCAGCGAAAGCGATTCATGAGCGTCAATGGTTTGACCTTAGAAACCCGGATGAGCTTCGCAAGTTCCAATGCTGCGCTTCTTGTATCCTTGACAACATCGACAATTCGCTTCGACTGTCTACCTCCCCAAGCTTTCTCACGGCAGCCGAGTTTGCGAAGTTCTTCGGCTGCGGCAATGTCTTTGTTGACACGTTTGAGTAGGAGGACACATATTTTGGTATCTGAATCGACATCTTTCAATTTCAAGGCGAATTGGCCTAAAGAAATCGTTCCGTTTATGATTGCAAAGCTACCTGATAGGATCGCCAGGGGTATCATACTGTCTTAAGGTGGCGCTTGATTCAATCACCAAAAACAAAAGTCCGTGACGAGAAGCTGCTGGGAGTAAATATAAGAAATATGCCAAGGTTACACTCGTATTTCTGAGACATGCTTGAAAATTTGGAGCGGATTGCACCCCTTCATTGCATATCGAGGCTTCAATGACCCCCATAAACTTCTGCAGGCTGTCCGGTGATGAGTAGTAAGGCTCACGAGTTGAGAAGATGGGCGAAGAGGCTGGCAAAGAAAATTGGAAAGACTCTCGCTAAAGAGAGGCGTCGCGTCTAGCTTCTTCGAGTTAGATAATCCTTTAGCTCGAAAGTTATCGCCGAAGCCTCAATCTCAACTTCTCTCCATTCAGCACTTCATCTAATGTAAGTATATTTTCGAGGACACGATGCTCTACGTACTGCACGTTGGCATCGCAAGGCCCATGCCGCTGACGGCGTCGTCATGGCAGCAGCAGTTTTTCTTTCCCCTGACAGTGCGCGGCCAGACGATCGTTGCATCTAGAATTATCCTACCCAATTGGGGAGGGGTAATACCCCTCGTAGTGTTTTTCTTTGTATGAAATATCATCTCAGATCTGCATATACGAGTCTGCTTGACTCTTGTTCATTTGTTCTAGCATCTTCAATCATACTACTACTTGCTAGATAGTATTCCATTTCTAACTTGGATGTTTATACCATTATCTAGTTGTTGTTCGTGTTACACCTGCAGACAACCCTTTGTGCCCTATTCTTGGTCCTAATTTTCCACTTCCAACTTCGCTACCCAGTGCCTCTTCAGCAATTGAAGGTCTTGCAACCTTGTAAAGCCTTCGACTCATCCATTTAATTAGGTAATGGTTTTTTTTTACGGCCCAATATTTCCCAACACAACATCTTTCAGCATTGCACTTTTCTACACCGCAAACAGCAACTCCTCCGATCCTTTCCTTTGGAAGTACAATTATGCTGCGCCTTCATTATTAGCATCCACCTCGGGCGGAAATCAGGTTGATGCGAAATCTGTATGTCAGATCGGAGCTGTGAATCAGGCGTTCACAATCTATACTTTTCAGGCAATGGCTGGCGACGGGCATTGGGGCGGTTTTGTTCGATGGGCGCCTAAACTTACACAAGCTGCGAAGGTAGGTGCCAAGCACAAGCCTCTAAAGTACGTTGATTGGCAGTGTGTCACCCTAGGAGACCTTGCAAGTCAGTTGTCTGGAATAGCCTGGGACGGTAAGTCTCTCGCGCTCTCACATACGCCATTAAGGAAGTTAAACGCCCAATGGCTGGATTTAGCAATCTAACGGGATAGGAATGCCTGCGGTGCTAGCCTCGTCCAACTTCAATAAGTCCGAGGTTCCTCAATGCAAGGCTGACAAGGCTTGTGATCGAAAAGGCAAGGAAATCTAGATATCTGAAGAATTATATCCTGACAATCTGCTAGCATTCTTTGAAAGCCTCAACCAAGGGGCGCCTGTCTATCTCCCGGGCACCACGCCGATATTCTCGAACGCCGCTTACTAGGTTCTTGCTTACGCCCTGGAGGGTATCACGGGAGAATCCTTCGAGGCAATGCTCAACAAAAGAGTATCCTCGAACCTCCGGGAATGCAACCTACTACCCCTTTCACACCCCCGGAAAGTCAACTTGGTGTCATTCCCGCAAATTCAAATACAAGTTGCTGGCCTACTGTACATGTAGAGAACGCCTAGCTCTCGGTGTACAGCAGTGCTCACGATCTTGCCATAGCAGGCAAAGCGATACTTGATACTTAACTCGGGTCTTCAGTCTTTCGCAATCACTCTCCGTCGGTTCCAAACAACGTCCTTCACATCAAATTTAGTGAACACAAAGGGGTTCCCTTGGCAAGCTTACAGCGCAGTAGCCGGAGGCAACGTTCTCGTCGCGGATGTGTGGATCTGTCGGTCTGTACAGTTCGTACATTGGATTTGTCCCACATAACGGTGTCAGATTCGTCACTGTTGCTGCTGGTAGCATCACTAGCGCAGATCTGAATGCCTACGCTGCTCTGATCTCGGAATATCTGCCAACCATGGAGGAAACGGATATCTTGCAAGCGAAGGAGACTTGCGGGGAGCTACGCAGACAGGTCCTCAAGTTCAACCACGAAAATCTGAATTTGATGGGACGCCGAGTACGTTTGCCACTAGTTCTAGTGAGTAGGGGTGTGAATATTCGATCAGAAATGGCCGATTTGAATGGTATCAAACCCGAGAACCTCAACTTCGAGATACACCCCGCGAATCTACAACATAAGGGAAGATTGGTGCTTCGGGCAGTGTGGCAAGACAATGACGTAGTCGCCGATGCTGGCAAGCCGACCTGCATCTCCTGGATGGGAATCGACAGGCCGGTATTTAGAAGGAAGTTTTTCGGCGAAATCGTCTTTGATGTATTTACTGCCGGCAAAGTGTCAACAGTTAACAGTCCATCTTTGGAAATGATCCAGGGAAGGATCTGAGGATGATTCCGCTGTCACATAGCAAGCGTTCAAGAGATTGCATTTTTTGGAAAAGTGACCTCTTTCTTTAGAGGTTTACATTGCATACCTTCCAATCGTTATATCCTCAATTCTACGCTTCAATTCAGTCCACATATCGGATTTCGAACTCAGTCGAATCGTATCGATCATAGCTATCTGCTCGTCCTCGTATCCCGAATAGCTTCAGCGCAAACGCGGTGAGCCTGTACCTCCCAGGTGGTGCCCACTGTCCATCGGCCAATAGTCCGTTGAACGCATTCAACCAACCAATAGGTTTCCGGTATGTTTGAGGGTAGCCCGCGACATTTCCAAGTGTTTTGGCTCCATGTCCGTTGTCCTTGGGCGTTGCAAGCGATGCATTGACGGATATCGGTAGAAGCTCCAGGTGGACCTCAGCGCTACCCATCACCAGCCAAATAAGTTGGTCAGGTAAGGCGTAGGGGGCGAGTAGGAGACCACTCTCTGGACTGGAAGGAACAGCCCATTCCGGATGGAGAGCAGGGACAGGAATCTGGAAAGTGGCGTTGGCCGGAACAGTGGGGCTCAACTGGTCGTCTGTCCGAGTGAGCCACATGCGTTGAGCTGCCATAACAGTATGACTCCGCATGGTTGTTGCTGCTCCAATGTATGGCAAAGAAAAAGTAGAAGACACGTCGCTGCTTTTCCCATCGATGACTACCCACCCAGAGTAGACTGGTAGGACTGCAGCGTCTAGCCCAGACGGTTGTTGAGCGAACACTCTGACTGTTGCCTGTGCTCCAGCCTCGAGTTTGATGGTCGGTGGATCAAAGGTGAGCGTGGCATGCTGGTCGAATAGCTCCGGTTTAGAATTGCGATAAATGCCAATCACCAGAGTTGTTGCTGATAACGCCGCTTTGTGCGAAAAAGTATAAGTTACAGTCTTACCACCTCTGTTTGTTATTTTGAAGGTCTGTTCGGATTCGAAGTGAGATGTATCGTTGAACGAGAGGTTGGGAACATTGAATGTGGTGCTGGCGTGGGCAGCATCATAAGCTTGCACCATTCCGGCGCCTTGTTGCACAACTGGACCAGGTGCAGAATTACCATTACTTGACGTTCTGTTTGCTGGCCGGGCAGTAGTCGAAAGAACCCTTTCTAGTTCCTTGGGATCTCTGGTGCCTCGTACCTATACCTGTTATCATGATATCGATATCAAAAGTCACCGGGCAGCAACGGAACATACCTGAGATATGAGCGCAACAATACTCGCGACTAAAGGAGTGGCCATCGACGTCCCTGATGCAATAGCATAGCTGCCTAGTGCAACGGGATATGTAGAGAGAATATCACGCCCAGGAGCCCCGAATTGAGGCTTCATGTCCATATCAAAAGTCGGACCCCAACTTGTGAAGGAGCTGACGTTATCTGCATCGTCGAAAGAGGAGATGGCCATGACTCTCTTCCCGGAGGAGGGTGCGGCAGGAGAAAACAGACCATAGTTTGCCCCTGCTTCATTGCCAGCAGCAAATGTGCAAGGCACACCAGCAGCTACGATGCGAGAAACAGCAACAGCAAAAGGATGCTCGCCCCAACCGCTTGCCTCTCCAACAGAACCGGTGATGATATCGCTTCCATCTTCGTAGGCTTTGATAACCCCGGCGATCATGATGTCGGTCGAAGAGTAGCCAGCGCACGAAATAACACGGTATGCACCAAGCTTCACGTCAGGAGCAGCACCTCCGGGCACTAACTCGCTTGCTTTTGCTGCAATAATACCTGCGACGTGTGTCCCATGACCGTGACAGGCATCGAATGGGTCATTGTCAGTGACAGGTGCACTTGAGCCATCAAAACTATCTCCGACCAAGTCAGCGCCATGAGTGACGAGACATCCAGGACCGAAGCATCCACCCAGTGCGGGGTGTGTGTAATCAATTCCAGAGTCAAGAACGCCGATACGAAGACCTTTCCCAGTGAAGCCTTCGGTATGAAGGCGATCAACCTGCGTCATGACATGAGGAGGGTAAGGAGTGTATTGATTGGCCTGTCTTCTTCTCTCCGGTAAAGACCTGCCCTTCCCGGTCCAGGTTACATTGGCATCCTGGAGACGGATAAGTTCGATAGGCCAAAGCTGCTTCACTTGGGTAAGAGCAGCAATTTTTGCCTCGGTTTCTTGTGCTGTGCCATTCGAAGCTTGGATGTTGAACGAGATACCTCTGAAAACAGATGACTTGAAGTCGAGGCGCGACGAGACTCGTTCGACGCCCTCTTCTCCCGCAAGCTGAGCAATGAACTTTTCCGAATCCTAATGGCAAATTAGCCGAATTATCTGAAGATTGCGAGGTACACTAACGACAGCATCAGCAAACTCGACAATGTAAGCACCTGAAATCGCCGATGTGGCGATCGATGGTTGGATTTCCGGCTCTGCGGCTACAACGAGGCTGATTGCGATGGCTGCTCCAACAATGGCAACAGTCTGGAGGTTATAGAACATCGTTGACAAGGCCGGGCCTGGCGAATACCGAGAATGAAATACCTCTCTTTGAAGAATTCATAAGGAACGCATCTTCTTATAATTGCTCATTGGCGAGCAAGTTGTGCAAGGAATAGGAAAGTGGGATTGTAGGAAGATAGCACCGATGTTACTGTGCTATCTGAACTGTGCATCCGATGCAACGATGTCTAGCAGAATATGCCATCTTGGGACCAGACATCCGACGGCATTGACCCAAAACTGCTATGGCAACATCAACAGAGAATTCGAGGTATATTGAGCTCGATAACAATTTTGGTTAGTCACTTACTCTTTGGGGTGGGCAAGCAGGGGAGCTTCGAAGTGGGCTTGGTAGGGATGTCCAGCCGGAGGGGTTGAATTCTAGACCTTCCAGGAAATAAAAGCATCCCAACTTACTGAGTTGGGTCAACTTTCATTTGTACTGGAGGCTTCTGCTGATGGCAGATAAACTCAAACGATACAGAGAAGCTCTGATAAAGGTTGGAGGTGATGCTTCACCTTTCCAGCCCACTTGCTGACCTAAGCGAGCAGTGAGGAGAACCCCTTGGCATATATCCACCAACGTATACAGATGAGGAGGCATGCATGCAGACCTCGGAGACGGAGAGCCGAATGAAGAAGGTGCCAAAACACACAGCAGCAAAAGAGAAGGAGCCAAGAAAATTCCATTCCGATCTCAGAGTGATGTTCTGAATTCGGCACGAACAGACATAGACAATCGTAGGATTTTGAGTTTTTGACGATACACCACTACTCCAGTAACTAGAGGCTTTAGTGTCTTCATGATAAATCAGATCGCATCAGCATGTTGTAGGTACATGCGAAAACACTCGATGGAACAGAAATCACAGCTCTTCTGTCAGATGAGGCATTGATATAAGCTTCGAACGCTGCGAATTAAAAGGATTGCATTTCGCTTCATTTTCAATCCCCCAGACGTTGAGCAAATATAAATTAACATATTGTTGTCAACTGTCTCTTTCGTCAAATACGGATATTGGACATAGGAATCAACCCGACATGCTTCCATCAGCGACTGATGTCAAAGAGAACGCACTGGTGAAGGGACCCATCAGGCGAGAATACCTTGATATTTACCAAACCCGTGACTAGTCACCGCCTACATCAGCCTCAACTTCTAGGCTTCTATATCGATAAACTTACTGAGAATAATGCCAGCAATTCTCTACTAAGTATCAGCGAAGCGGCCAACATCAGTCAATCGAGTAACGTGTTGAATAAACCACGAGGGGAACATCCCTCGAGGTTCGGGAGACGATCATAAGGACGACGAAGATGATACTGAGTATTTGAGCCTTCGTGCTTGACCGTTGGCCAGATGTATGGACGCAGCAAGATCTAAAGATGCCTTGAAAAGATCTGGATACTCTGGATCTGTAGTGAAGTTCGTTAAAGGTGCTTGGGCATGCTTATGTTCGAGCAGACTTGCCAAAACATTTACCGTACACGGAAGCTTTCGCAAACTACTGACTTTGGAACACAACACCAAAGTTCTTGTATCGATATCAGACCCAAGATTTCACTCCCAGGACCTCATGCCAATGGCTCTATGTAAATTTTGCAGCACAAGACAAAAGCTACTATTTGCTAGCTTGCCGGTGTGACCAGCTATGAATTGGCGAAGTTGTTGGGGTGACACACCTTTATCGAGGAAAGACGATCACTGAACGTGGCCGGGCTGATATGCAGTTGCAGCATTTCAATTCTGTGGCGGAAGTAAATTTGTGGGGTATAGGACTTACTCGTCCCCTTTCTCTCTGCAAGATTTCATGCAGTCGAACGATGCTATGCAAGATCTTACTCTGCAGGAAGAGTCCATTCTTAAGATCTCGAATTTGATCTTGCGGACACTAACTATCATGTCCATTTTCTTCCATCTGAGTTTCGATGTATTGAATTTGCAGTGATGAGCGTTTAGGCACGCTGCAAAAGAGTCATTTTGGTTTGAATAATGTTTGTCTATCTTCTGCGTTGTCCGATGTAGCCCTATTCTTCGAAGAGTCTCGCTTACGAGTCAGCTTTGTAGCTTTCTAAATACGAATTTCCTATTAGGGAATTAGCTTGCCTCTTGCCGAATCTCCACTTAAGGAAAAGTTAACAATCCTCTATACGAATTTCCAGTTAAGGAAGCGATCGAAGATCATCAGCGAACAGACCGTACACAGATTCACGGCTCCCACGACAAATTCTCTAGTCGAGTTCAGGTTCGCCCCCGTTGACGTTGATGAAGGGAGAGGGACAGTAGGGGCTACGAGAATTCAAACCCCTGTCCTTTTGCACACACTCTCATCACTTACGGGCCTACTACTGTTGTCTAGCTGGAGGTAAATACCCGTCCTGGCCTAATAGAGGCAATTTAGAGCGGGGTCGCACCTACAGTACTAGAATTAGTAGCGAATTTTCCACACCCAAATGAACCCGACGACGAGTTCCGAGCTGAACGGGGAAAGATGGCCGCGGTACTCGCTGTCTCCGTGGGATTGGTTTTTTCACAGTAGAGTTTGCAAGGGGTTTTCGCTCGGATATGGCCCTGTAAATGTATCTTCCGTCCCATGATGGAAGTGTATACTTGATTCCATCCCATCAGCCTCGAGGAAAGTCAAGAGCCGAAGTAGCTCCCCCCTAGGCTTCGGTTCGACCTAGACATTCTAGTCAACAACCACACCAACCCACTGCAGCCCCTACACATCCATGGTTGAAAAGTGGACGAAACGATTAGCTTATTTAAGAGGTGGGGGAAAGAGACTTACACTCGGTTACATCAGCAGGCGTAATGATCGGGGTTGCCATTGAGGTTTACATATAAACCTTGGCTTTCCCGTCCTTCTCAAGTCCATCTTACATTGATACAGTACCATTTAATTAGCTGAGAAGTCGCCAACTCAAACACGACCCAAGAATCACAGATCATCATGTCTTCGTCTAAACCAACCATCGTCATCGCACCCGGCGCATGGCAGCTCCCAGTTGGCTTCTCAGGCTTCGTGTCGCTGCTGCGAGGTGCTGGGTACGCTACAGAACTCGTCGGTTACCCATCCGTCGGTGGCACGGGATCTCCTCTCCCAGGTCTTGCCGAGGATGTAGCAGCTACACGAGCAGCTTTGAAGAAGGTGCTTGATGAAGGAAAGCAGGCATTGCTGCTATGTCACTCATACGGTGGTGTGGTTGGTAGCTGTGCTGTTGAAGGATACAGCTCGATAAAGCGAGAGAAAGAGGGCAAAAAAGGAGGTGTGAAGCTGGTGGTCTACATGAGTGCGTTCATGATTCCCAAGGGAAAGAGTTTGTTGGATATGCTCGGTGGACAGCCATTACCATGGATGGATGTGCAAGTACGTACAAATCAACACACTTCGAAGTATTCTGAAGACACGTATGTATTGATAACTGGTGCAATAGGGAGAGAAGACCGTAGGCGTCAAATCCATGATGAAAGAAGTAGCTTTCAACGACATGTCCGATGAAAAGGCAGCTATCTATATGGAACAGATGTCGCACTCCTCAACCAGCGTCTTTGCTACTCCATCCACGTTTGAGCCATGGGCCAATGACGTCGATTGCGCATATATCTTCTGCACAGAGGACAATGCTCTGCCTTTACCCATTCAGCAGCAAATGGCTCAACAACTGGGACCCGAGCCTGTGACGTGGAGTTTGAAGGCTGGCCATTGCCCCTTTATGAGCATTCCTGATCAACTTTTGGAGGTGGTGAAGAAGGCGGCTGATAGGCCGAAGTGAGGGAGCATTTGAGATTATATTTTGAGAAATGTGGTGAAGGATTGCAGGGTACGAAAGAACAAAATAATATTTAGTAGGACATTCCACGTGTTGAATTTGACATTTGGTCTTACCTTATCAAAGGTATCAGGACCATCAGCACGTTTTGTGACTCCATCAGAAATCACAAATCAGTCCACTTTGTCCATTCCCATTTTGTGTACAACCCTCGCCAAGTAGACATACCTCATGTTTGCCTTCCCTACTTGCTCGTGTTCTCTACGTCGAACTCACACCCGATTACACGTTCCACCCACGTCAACTTTCTTTGTTGTCATCTAGACACCCACACAAATTCAAAGTGTTCACCGAGATATTTGTGTGCCCCGAAAGCCTCGTATTGACAAGCAGAGCACGAGGCTCAGTAGCCGGCTCTTTCGGCCCTTCCATCATGCAGCTTGCCGCACCAGTTGAGCACGCAGAACAGGTAGAAATTATCAACTGACATGTTTGTTTGTAAATTCAGGCAAAAAGAGAGTCTGTCGTGTGGAACAGGAATATGGGCGCCTGCCGGCGCTTGACAATTGGATTTTCATAGGTAGTAGGGGATCCCCTCTTGTTCCTTGCCCCTTCCTCCTTCCTAATGTCTTTACTATACCAACCGGAAAGACATCTACAAGTCAAAGCAAACTGTCAAGAAGGGAAGGCACATCTGAGGATGTTAATATGTCATCCTCTAAAACTAGTCAGAAACGATCCTCTGCGGTCTCTTCATGCTCATCGTCTTCATCACAATTACCAACGCAACACTTCTTCTCAGCTTCATTCTCATCGTCCTCAGCACCTATCACCGAGGTTCACAGCACATCTGTCCCACTCAAACAACACCGACAAAAACGCAGCAAAGATGAAGGCCGCTGGTTTCCAACTCCAAGACCGAGGTATAACTCCGATGGGAAGAAGATGAATCAAGGGAGCAGCTATCCGTATCCGAGTGGTGGAAATAGGTTACCTTTTGCTAAGAGGAAGGAAGAAGGCGAAAGGGTATGGGTTAGGGGAGGAAAGGAAGAAGTTGATTTTATGTGGGCTTGCGAAAAGGATCGTGAGAGGCACGATAGGGTTGGGGGAGATACACCAACAGAAACAGAGACGAAGAAGGGGAAAGACAAAGTCAAAGGGAAAGATAAGGCGGTGGAGAGAAGAGTACCGGACGGTACCAGAGCAGAAGATTACGATACGACATTGTTAAGGTCGCAAGCTGGAAGGATGCAATTGAGTAGAAAGACACCCTCACCCCTGTGTCGGCCAGTAGCTTGGGCAACCGCCTCACCACCGAGCAGCCGCTCGAAGCGAAGGACTGGTGCTGAACTTCCTAAAGAAAGTCGGACTACAACAAGAAGAGACTGCTCCCCAGAAAGAAAACACCTTGGGGAAAACAACGGGTTTCATCAACCTCAACGAATGAGCTTCAGCCAAGAACCCTTCGAAGACCAAGATCAACAACCTGAGGACAACGAACCAGAAATTAAATATACCCAACTAGACGGACACCCTGAAGCCAGACCTCCCTTTTTTACAGAGTCGTCCTACGCGGTGGGTCCATATACCTCTCGACCAGCATGGTTCATGCCACATGAACTTGGAGACCCTTTTGTAGGAATAGGACGGTACTCAGACAACTTCGAGGCCCGATATAATTCCTTCAGCTTCGGGATCCACCCTCACCCCTATTCCAAGAGTCTCTTTTCCAGCTTGGAGATGAATGAGAACATGCCATTCGCTGATTGTCGAGTTATCAACGACCTAGAAACCTTGTTTTATTCATCAAGAACGTATTATCCTTGGTCTGGATACGACGCTGGACCTAGAGGAGAGCTTCCTGCTGCTCTCAACGAATATCAAAGTTTTGTTGCGGAACTGAAACGAACCGTCCTCCCGATCCCTCGAAGCTCATCCCCAAGCGTCGGAGCTAACGAGCAGCTCATGAACGACCTCCGCGCAGAGCACTCGCGATTCATGTGCGAGCTCTCAGTGCTACGTGAATTGAAAGGCCCGCTGTTGCGTTTGGTAGAAGCCACAAGGTTGGAATACTGGGATGGGCCGGATGAGTTGAGAGTCTTGGCTGTAGAGGAAAATGACCGTTTGAAGGTTTATAGAAGGATGTTGCTGCAGTGGCTTAGAGAAGTTGAGGACGAGATGAATGAGGGATTAGACATGTATCAGCTATCCTTGGAGGAAGATGACGAGCAGTATCGTCCTCAGGAGTCCAGCGAAAAGCAGTGTCACTGGCATCATCGCTTGCACTGCGATCAGGACCTATCGCAATCCCAGTTTGCGCGGCATATGGAAACAGAAGAAGAGAAGAAGGTTGTAAGGGAAGCCAAAGCTCAACTGCAGGAGTATAATAGACGCTGGGCCGAGATCCTGTCTCGTCCACCAAGCACTTCGCACTGCACCTCCACGGCACTGGCCCAACCGATCAGCATCCCCTATCCATATATATCGAAATCCTCGCCCAGCCCAGAGATACCCGAAACGACATCAATTTCCCAAGCCTGGGCATCACACACATTCTTCCGCCATGCGTTCAATCTCAGTCCGTACCTAGAACCGCCACCAGCAAACCTCCCACTCTCGCCTCCCCAATTCGCATTCTCCACATCCGGGTCTCCAGAGCGCCAGATGAGAGACCTGATGGGATTAAGAAATCAGTTGAAGATGGAGAAAGTGAGATGGCATGAGGATCGGCTGAAAGCTGTATTTGGGGCTGAGGCTGCGAGGGAGGAGAGGGCGAAGGGGGTTTGGGGGGTGGTGATTGATTTGAAGAGGGGCGTTGATGAGGCGCTGGAGTTGCTGGAGAGTGGTTGAAAGATCTCTAACGCCTTCTGTGTTCTTTTGGATCGCTGGGTTGGGTACATCAATTTGACAACACAACACGATGACAGAATCCCGAGCGCAAATTTTCCCAGCAGTCAGGTGTCACACCCACTTGGGGCAACATATCAACGCTTTTCGGCCGGTGATAGTGTTTTATTGAAAACAGTTTCCTGACTATCACCACGCCCTCACCATACCACCATCGAAGCGGGCCACAGAGAGAAGAGACTGAAATTCTTCATGATGCTAGATGATACCCATCCTAGATAATGCATGCAATCATTTCCCCCAGAATATGCAATCCCATCCCACCCCATCCAATCTCATCCAGAACCGGTCCAGACAGATAGACAGACAGATCAATGCCTTCATAATCCATGATCATAAAGGGGCCTAGGAGCCCCCATTAATACATCTCCCCAGCGCCATCGCTACCCCATCTTACTCCCATTAACCCGACGGCAGTCAGACGATCCAACTCATTCCAAGCCAATACAAGCGAACCTCCACTCTCGCCCTCCTATCCAAGGAAGTAAGGAATGACTGTTGGTTGATGTGTAGATGAATAGTGTCCCTCGTACTTTATGCAGAAAATTTGTATGCAGCCTTTCGCAAATCCCATGTTTGTTTCGATCGATGTACAAGAAAATGATTAATGCCTCCGACCTGCCTTTCTTACCCTGCCTTGCCTCTCCCAGAGGATGATAGTGATGACCGTTGAGGAAAACGTGAGTCGTTGAGTCCGACAAGGAAGTGGACCATTTTTGGAGAATTCATAAGTCTGATCTGATCGATTACTGTACTCGCTTGCGCTTCCGATCTTCTTCTCTCATTTCTTCTTCGTGCTCTTCTTCTCGCTCGGCTGTCTCTGCTGGATTAAGAATATGGGCCATGCTACCTCTTCTGGTAGGCGGGCCGGAATTATTGCTGAAGAGACTGGTTGGGCCTTTGTCTCGGGAACTTCCCCATGACCAGCTGTTCAGATGGTCGGAGGGGTTGCCATTGGAGAAGGGTGGTGTAGCAGGACGAGAGCCCTCAGTACGACCTTGAGACGAAGCCGTCGTAAGCGAGTATGAACTGAAGCTATCTCGAATGTGTTGCTCTTCTGACATTTGTGTAGGACCTCGCTTGGGCGACGATGGCCACTGAGCCGATGACTGACCCGAGGCAAAAGGAGATTGGTTTGCTTGCCAGCCTTGGACGTTGCGGATATCGGCTGAAGTATGTCGCCGAGGAAGATTTGTTGGTGGGGATGCCACAGTTGCTAGAGGGTGCGGTGGTGGGGGAGGTGGTGGAACTTGAGATCGTAATGAGCTTGGCGACGATTGGGATGTGTTGGCCCCGATCGAGCCGTATCTTCGGGGTGTAATAGAAAGATGGGATGGAACTGGCGGCCGATAGAAGTTCTGGCGAGGAGGTACGCCGCCCATGGCAGGTGCTCGTCGGGGGTCGTCTTGGGGCATCTGTCGAGGCGAGACAGGGGCATTGTCAAGCGAAAGATTGGAGAAGTAGGGCCGACTGCCCGAAAATGGGGGCTCAAGTGGCTCATCCAAGGACCGAATGACTTCGATTTGTCTCTGTATTTCGCCTTGCATGTTGACGACTGCATTGAAGTTAGTAAGCGAGGATAAAAGGATCTGACTGTGCTTACCATCCCGATGCAAAGGCGACTCCGGATTCGGCGCAATGGAGAGAATAGCTCTTGACATGTCATGGTTGATCTAGGACCATTAGTATCATCCAACAAAAAGCCACGGTATTTTGTTGCACAGTAGCCACTGTTCTGCTGGTAGGCTTACCTGTAGAGACCGAGACAAAGCTTCCATAACAACCTGATTTCTTGTGTGGATGAACTGTGAATTATCTTCGCTCCTCTGTAGCCTGGCATGCATCTCTGATTGTGACGTTAGAATCTCTCGGGCTCAAAGATCAAAGAGCCAGTCAATATGATCCTAAATCCCAGATCACGGAGACTTTTGTATTAAAATAAAAAAAATCGTACCATATAGTGTGTGCTCGAGATTTGTCAAGCGCGTTTCGGCGGACTCTTGCATAGCAGGATGTATCGGCTCAGCTGGAGTACCTGGTTGAGAAAGTGTCGGCTTGGGAGTAGAGTAGGAGTCTCTATGCACTAAAGCATGCCTCGATGCGCGACGCTTAATCTCGCGAAGTCCAACAAGGTCGCCTCTTTTAAAACTTCCATTTCCATGTTTGAACTCCCAGAGGGGGCTATCTGGCGAACCCGTGTGGAATACGTCGCTGACTGGAAATACGTCAGTGGCAGAACTCTAATTAGATATATATATAGCCACCGACCTTTGTGAAAACCGTACATATTCAATTGTCGTACGAATGACGAAATGTTCGTGTGTTTGAAATACTGACTTGAAGGATGTGAGCTAGCTTCTGTATGAATAGTATTGAGAAGACTTACGAAAGGACTTTTGAGAAGTCATTGGAGGGGGACATTACGAAACTCTCTGCCGAGTTCGACCATGATATTAGATGCTGTATGCTTTGGTCTTCCAACATGCTATCAATCTATCAGTGACGGCTCCCAGTGTATACTCCAGGAAGAACAAACCCGTAAAGCTTATGCACGAAAGCCGTATTGACTACTTTTGGGCCACCTGCCGCAGCTGCCGCCGCCGCAGCATTTGGTCCTGCCAGACTGCCAGTAAGGGGTTGGTCCTCCATCATATGGTCTTGCACGCCATTAGCTTCCATATCTGGGCTCGTTCGACTCGGGGGTCCCATCATGGCTGAGGCGCCCTGGGGGGAGGGGGCAGATGTGATCAGAGTCGGGGTCTGAAGGATTGGGACAGTTCGAGTGGTCGTTTGGCTTGGATCTGTATCGCTCATGAATGGACTCTGTTGGACGTCATTTGAAGCCATTCTCGGGTCACCTATGCTTGGGTTGTTAGCTCTGGCGCAAGTGTCATAGCTGGCACAATCGCAAACACGGCGACAGGGAGATGTGGGAGGAATGGAGGGAGGCACACCTCATTGCATCGACAGTCGCAAGCACAGTAATGAATGAGCACTTTGATGATGATGATGTGGAGGAGGAGGAGGAGGAGGAAGCTTTCTTTGTCGCAAGCTCTTGCTCTTGCTCATGCAGGTATCCGCGACAGGGTCCTCAAGCCGTCCTCAGCCTTGCTCGAAGTGATGGATGGATGGTTAGACTAGCCAGATGAAAGAGGGCTAATGCGATGCGATGCGATTGCGATTGATTGCGATTGCGGTTTGCAGGCTGCTTGTTGCGCAACACAGTCGGGGTTGTTGGTAAGGAGGGTGATGGGTGGGAGGTGGAGAGATGGGGGGAAGGGTAAGTTGAAGATGAAGCTGTGGAGTGCAGCAATAATAAAGCGTCTGTGCTAGAAGTAGCAGGTGGAGTAGTAGTAGTAAGGCGGTAGGCGGTAGGTGGTAGGGAGTACTGACTGTCCTGTAGGGAGGTAAATGGCAGGACTTCCCTGGGGCTCCCCTGGGCTCACTCTCTTGCTGGTAGTGAGTGGGTGGTGAGTGGGTGGTGAGTGTACCCTAGGCCTGGTGGGTGCGGAGTGCCGCTGGGATGTTGGTGCCCTTACGTTACTTATTAAATGGAAGGACTTGACTACCGAGTCACGACTCTCCTGTCCGGTCCTATACTGTCCAATACCGACGAGGAAAAGGGGTAGGAGTAGGGTAGGGTAGGGTAGGGCATGGCATGGCATGGCAGGGCAGGCAACACCACAACCACAAGGAGGCGATGTTGATACGTGGTGGTAGGTACAGTACAGACCACATACAGATCATATACGATTAACTTTTTCGTGGACTACCTAGTACCTATTGCTGCTTGCCTGCTTGCTTGCCTGCCCTGCCTGCCTGCCTGCCTTGGGTTCCGTGATGCAATGTGATTTGATATCGTGTGAACACCAATCGTCCCAGTGGCAACGGAGTGCAAAGCTGCCATAGGATATGTTTGTACGAACAGAGAGACTGACTTACTCTCTACGTAGGTAGGAACAGGCGTATGTTGACCCCTCGTTTTCTTCTCCTCTCCTCTCCTCTCCTCTCCTCTCCTCTCCTCTCGTCTTCTCCTCTCCCCAAAGTACCTACTTGACATGCACGGAACAAGTACCCCTGATCCAGTCAGTCAGTCAGTCAGTCAAGTTAATCGGTCTCCTTCCCTTCTCCCACTTTGCCCACTCCCCGTCCGGCACAAGGTTGCAACTTTACCCCCGAGAAGCTTTGCTTTCGAAGAAAGGGTCAAGGAACCGACGTGAGAGGGCCGGGCCCTACCTGAGCGTCGTGGGGAGGGGGAGATAGATTCCACCCTAGAACCCTAGAACACCCCTACAGGCCAGCCCGTCGCTTGCATGTGAAACATCAAATATTTCCACACGTCCTGTGCTAGAAGTCCTGCAGGATTCCATTAATTCGAGCCTCAGAATAGAGTCAACCGATGGCAGCTGACGATCTGTGTGGAGGGAAGCAACAATTTCTCCATGAACAGCCTGCCCGAGATGTGTTCATCTATCCCAGCTCGCCTGAACTGGCTATGCACGATGGATGCGAGAGGGGCACAACGTCTTGCTTTCTTCCCCTTCGTCCCCTTCGTCCCCTTCCTCTTTGCTTCCTCATCCAGATCTGGCTCCTTTGGCCCCTCCGAAACCCCTGGGACCCCTCGGTTGGTCGTCAGCTAGGCCAGTCACAATGGAGCATTGCTGCTGCGTCGGCTACATCCCCACGACCGGGGACGAGAAACGGGGTACAAGGGGGGGTCCAATGATAAATTCCAGCGCCAGCTCAGCAGCAACTAGCAACAGAGTTCAAGTGCTTCCTTTTCTCGAAGCTATTGGACGGCACAATTGGCCGGGTCTCAGCTGCACAGAAGCCAACCAGACGCGATCCGTGCCGATGAAGCTGACCGACAGGTGGACCAGAGGCGTGATCCAATACTGTACATAATAAAACGGCTGCTATAGATGTGCCAGGTGCGTATCATCCAGATGTCGATTTGACTGGACAGGCACAAGGCGCCGGGGGATCTGCAGCCTCGTGGAAGTGGGAAGGCAACGAGGTCGAGGCTTGGTCCTTGGGTTCAATTGACTTTGCTATTGGATTGAGATCCTCTGGAGAGACTGAAGAAACTTGTATTTCAACTTTCAAAGAGAAACATCGTATCGACTAATGCACCTACTGTACCAAAGTGGCAACGATAACAATTTCTGATTCAAAAACAAAGGACGTGGAAAAACCATTTGGTTGAAGACCAACAGAGGAGAAGGGTGTGGATCCCAGCCTCGCCGCCACAGGGGCAAAAAGCATCAGGCTGCATGAGCTGAACATTGAATACGATCGGAGTTTTGGAGGAGCTGACATGACGTATCTGAGTCAAAACATCTGGAAAAGCTCCGGAACAGACACACTCGAAGAAGGAAATCTGAAGCTACCAAGAAAGAAAGGGTTCAGAAAAAGTCAATAGTTGAGATGATCAAGGAAGCCCAGCCTCGCGAGCCAGAACCGTCAGCCATGCATAAAATTGTAGCTTGCAGATACTTGGACTTTAAAGTTGTAGGAGTTTGAAGGGATAACTTTATGATGCACGAGCACTTCTTTTGTCAGAGATCATGTAGTGGGAGAAAAAGAGGAGAGCTGCCTTGGAAGCGTTTATGGTCCATTTCACTAATTTCAGCCTTGTGTACGACCAGGGCAGTAGAAGACACTCGGACGACAAGCGCGAGATTTCCACTTTGGTGGGATCGATAGTTTCGAATTCAAGGATACAAGACTTCAGGCGTAATGAGCAAGCCGAGCCTCGGCAAGTCTATTCGAACTGTAACCGGGTTATCAATAGTCCTGGTACAGTATGTACTGTACTGTAGGATAGAGTAGATTGAAGAAAGGATGCAAGTGGAAGGGCAGTTGCAAGATACAGATCCCCGTAGCCTCGTAATGTAGCCTCGCTAAGATGTCGTGCAAAGGTGCATTTTCTTCCCCAACCTCATTCTTCCAGGCCAGTTCTCCCGCTTCAGTATGACCTCCAGCTGACATCCCCCTCCCGACGTGCATCACCACTCTATCTTACCTCACCTCACTCAATAAACTCATCAAAACCAATAAAAGTCACACCTTCCCCATCCAGAGACACAAAAGGACCAGCCAGCTAGCCAGTCAGGACGGGCGTGCGTGCGTGCGTGCGCGCACTGCACCTGCATCCGACGTGCATCCATCTCGAACTTCGACAGCGAGGCGAGGCGAGCCGGATTTGACCTGCCGCATTCGAAACCCGAGAGAACTGCAACTAGAAACCCCCAACTACTCCAAAGCGCCTCAAGCCCGTTCTCGAAACCCACCGCAGTTTCCACCAAGCTGGAAGCTTCTCACTTATTTCCCGATACGGCTCTGACAACCGTGGCTTGCATCTGCTCCGGCGTCACACAACAGAGTTCGGACGATTCTTACAGTTTCCTCTCTCTCTGTAACCGCATTCTTGGTTGCCGGCAGTACCGTGTCGATTCCATGGTCTTGAGGTAGAGCGAACAGCCGAAATTCCCGAGAGACAACCGATGTCTGGTCATTCGGTCCGTGCATACTCTTGACTTTGTCGTTGAGAGTGGGGAGTTGTAGTCGAATTGTCTTTATCATGGCGGGCGACGATTTCGACGCCAAGGTGCTCGTCAATGCCCTTGCTACTCTGAGAAATCCTAATGGGACTCTACAAGAGAGTAATCGGAAATTAGCGTAGGTGATGTGCTCTCTTAAGGAATTCCCAGTTTAATGTACCGAAAGACAAACAGGAAGACAAGTTGAAAGAAATTCATAGCAGCAGAGCCTCAAAGTCTTCGAGGGGCAGCAGGATGGCGAGAGTACGAGCTAGGATATCAGAACGACAGAAGCAGTCAAGTGACCATCTTGTTTACAACAAGGTTTTTTTTTATCTTCTAAATTTTTTTTAAATATTAATTTGTAGAGCATTGCATTATTGGACATGCCCTCAGCCATACAAGTCTCTATTCAAGTGTAATCGGGAACGAGGCAAAGTTACCGCATATCTCAACAGGTCTTGTGGCAAGCTACCACTGTATTATTGCTGGTCTGTATCTTCACGCACATATTAGCATTCACAATACCACACTATGAACAACAGTATCCGAGCTAAGAGTCGAATGTCTTGTCATCATATCGTTCCTTCATGTCCGATGGCTGACAGGACTCTAGAGTGGGCGCCCTATTCTCAGAGTTGACCGAATCCGAAACCATCGACCTCCGACTTCGACTCAATGCTCTTCGGAGACCAGGATTTTCGGAAAGGCTTCAAGCAGAAATTTACTACAGAATTCTTGACTACCTCAGCCTTGAAGATGCCATGAATCTACGGCTTGTGCGTCTCGATTGGAGCAAGAAGTTCTCGAGCATGGAATTCTGCAAGGAAATCGTCAAGAGACACTTTCCAGCGAAGTATGAAAGTTATGAAAGGGATTTCAAGAGCGTTATAAAAGATGCTAAAGATTCTCCCCCGCGGAGACAAACGGCCGCCGAAGGTAATCTCAAAGAGTGGCTTGAAAACGTGATGGTTCGCCGTCAGCGACGAGCACGGGGTCAATACGTGTCGACATCGGTATACTACCACTCGGACCAAATGAAACAGCCACAGTATTGCAATGGAAGAGTCGCTCATTCAATATCTAGAGAGATACTCGTAGTCAAAAGCTTACGTTCTGATTTCGAGGAACGGTTCGCAAGTCCACAGCGAGATTACTTCAAGGAATGGTGGCTTTCTGATGATTACATTCTGGCGATTAACGGCGATGGGTGAGTTCTTTCCCATCCTTCACTCTCACAACCCGCAAATTTGGTTAGAAAAAAGTTGATCGAGCATGACTTGAACTTCATTCTGAAAATCTGGCTAATACAACATAGCCGTACGATCTATGCCTGGCCGCTAGAAACACCCGAATCTCAATTTAGAGATGAGCCGCACACCCAGCATTTTCCCAGTGCAATTTCAGACGTCTCTGCACGTGGCAACCGTGCTGGACTGGTACTTTACAATAACGAGGTCTACATATGGCATATTGGACAGCTCAAGAACCCATCGTCAAGAGTGGACTATCCGTCTGAATGTGGACTGTACTCAAAATTTCATCGTCGACAGCTCGCGGTGTTACTTCACCCATCCAAATCAAGTAAGTTGATCAAAACATGTGCATCGTATCGGTCAAAACATGAAATCGAATACAGGCTGGAGAAACTAATTTATGACCTTGACTTACCCTTCTACAGTACATACCCGCTAACTTCTTCTAGATGTATTTTTCGTTTGCGCAGAACGCTTCAACGATACCCCAGATCCAACTTCCCCGAAGGCTTTGAGAACACGCCTCCGATTCTACGAGTACAAGAACCTGGATCTCAAATCTAGACACACGCTGTACTTGAACTCCACCAGATCCAAGACGGACGCCCAGAGCGGACCTGTAATCAATACCTTACACGACAACATCGTCGGTATATCAGATCTCTGCGGATTTCGAAAGCGCATCCCTAAAACCTACAGCAGTATCGTGCGAGCGGATATACAAATGGACGACACGAACGCGTACGTACAAGACACAGTTGAAGAATTCGGACCTATGATTGGCAGTAACAGCGAAGATGTGTTGTTTGCAAAAGAAAGATCACTTATCCTGTTCGACATGGATACGAGAGAGTTTACATATCGGAACTACTATGAGCCCGGCGAGGATTTCTCGCAGTATGTCGCTGAGCCACAACCGGAAGCGTTGATCTGGCGGGATCAGACTTTGAGTCCGATTTATAGACCAGACCCCAATGCCGAAAGTCCTCCAGAAGGTAGAGATCGTCCTTAAAACCTCCAAAGGCCCTGTACTAACATCGCGCAGGAATCACAGACGTTCTCGTCACTGCTTCGAACCATTTCCAGACGAGTCCTGGCACACAAAGCAGGAAGGTATACTGGTACAGCGAGAACGAACCCAACTCCACCACAACCACAATCCCCATTAAGAATCACCCCTCCTTCCTATCCTCACCATCCCGCCCCTTCGCCCAAACAACAGCTTTCCACCTAGTCGGCCCCCACAACCTCGCCCGCTCCGCTCGTCTAACCAGCACTGCAGAAGCCCGCCATGTAACATGGGAGAAGCACTTCGAGGTGCGGAAAGTGAGAGGTGATGATAGCTTCATAGTCTTATTCGGACGGACGGGGTTTGTGGTATGGTGTTTTGATGGGGATGTTAGGCTGCGTGGTAGGGGTTCGGATGTGAGTTCGGAATCGGGTTTGGATGGGGATGAGGAGAGGGAGGGGAGGAATCCATTCCTACTGCAGACGCCGAAGAGTTTTAGGTTTTGCGAGCAGATTCATGATGTGGTGGGTGGGGTCTCCGATTAGTTGGGTTGGAATGGACCATCTTGGTCCATACGAAGTCCTGGGGTATACTGGGGCTCGGAGATTCTTACCGACATGTATCCTGCAATGCCCAGTCCTAGCCAGCATCTCACAAGCACGACGAAGCAAGGTACGAAAATGAGATGAATCCATCTTGGCTCTTTCTCAATTGCAGTAGGGCCAGTGTGCCGCTATTGCTGTTGGTACACTCATGTAGAATACATACATACATGGCACCATTCCCAATAACAGCCAGTATGTTTGCCTGCCTGCCTGCCTGCCTGCCTGCCCCTCGCATTGAAAAATCCAAAGGATCACCGTTGCTGACCCAGAACGCCTTGGAGGCCCGTGGCCAGCCTTGCACTTTTGCTGTATCACTCATTATTTCAGCCGTACTTTGCCTAATTCCTCATTCCATTTCCCCCTCCCATCCCCTACCTAAGTCACCTCTTTTAGAAAGTTTGCCTAATCTGCCATATCGCAGACTTAGCCCTCTCGCGAACATTCAGTTCTGGATCCTGCTCCAGCATCTCGATCTTAGAAAGAAACCCAAGTTTCTTCAACTCGTTGGCACGTTGGGCACAGGCTTGCCCGTCGTTTTGGTCGTCCATCCATGTAAGATTCGATACCAACCAGCAGAGAGCTAGGCGGACTTCGATGTTTGGGTGGTTGAATTGAGGTACGAGGAGCTTCAGCAGGTCCGTCTGAGCGATGACGATTTGACGATGACGGGGAACGCTCGCTGCCATGTGAACGAGGATGTAACCAACAGCGATGATAATCTCGGCCTGCGGAGGCAAGATCTTTCGCTCGCTGTTCGGGGAGCCGCGATTGTAAGGGTTAATCATTTTGGGCTTTAGTTTCGAGGCTAGGATCTCAAAGACTCGGTCTTGACCTAGGGCGCTGAAGAGAAAATCAATCATCTCTGTAGTCTCCGCGGTACCGCCTTGACCAGCGCCGCCAATAAGGTTGCGGATGAAGTCTAGGCCTTGTTCTTGGACTGCAATATCGTCCTTTCGTGCCCTCCTTGCAGGGTTCGTTTCTGCATCTCGTAAAGCAGCTAAGCGAGCTTCGGCCTGTTGGATTGACTTGCTTCGACTACTCGGTCTCGAGTTGATGCGGCTAAATGCTGCATCTACTTGTTCTTCGAATTGATCCATGACAATGTCCTCGTCCATATCGTCATTCCGTGGACTGTCCCTGTCGACTCTACTTCTCGAATTGAGTAGTGCTTCGTCTTCAGTGTCATCGCAGATCAGCTGCACCAACCAACCCGGACCTATCTCCTCTAGACATTGCCTCTTCATATCATTGCTGACGCCATGAACAAAGTGTTTCAACGACCAGACAGCATTAAGCCGCAGTTTAGCATTCATAGACCGGGCGTGTTCGCAGAGTATTTTGAGAACCCCAGCTTCTGAAATAGGCTTCGCATTTGTTAGTTAACCCACGAAAATTAAACAGATCAGTTAAACTCACCTCGCGCATAGGGCTGACATCGGTGAGAAGATTGCAAACAGTCGCGGTTGCAGCAATCTGTACTTCGATATCTGGGTGCTGAAGAAGCTGGAATACAGGTTCTGCAACTCCGTTATCGATCAATGTGGTGCGTAGAACACTAACAGATCGAGACAAGGCACGAACTGCCCCACAAGCCGCGATCAGAACCTCGACCGGGTTGGTTCCATATTCTCCCTTCGAATCTTCATCACTAGAGTCCTCGGGTGGCTTGTCGGATCTTTTCTTAGATTTAGCTGACGGCTTGCGGGGATTTGCGCTCATCGATGACACTATATACGGCATCATTCCCTGATCAACAATGGCTTTTCTGTATTCGTCCTTGAAAGGTACAAGTGCTGCAATTGCCTTGAGCACGCCCTCCCTGACTTTGATCTTGTGTAATAAGGCAGGAGATTGCCCGTCATGGCCTAAGCGTGGAGCATCAGCACTTCCTCCGTTCTCATCCCCATGTGGTGACCACGGACCTGAGCCAATCGATTCCGGTGCAGGATCATATGACACCTTGAGCATCTTTGAGAGCTTGCTGATAACTCCAGCATCAAAAGCAGCCTTTTGAAGATACTCGCTGTCGGTAATAAGCATTGCAAGAACGAGTGGTGCCCGCTCCTTGACTTTTTGATCCCTTGATAAAGCCTCTTGATCCTCCAGGCTATCATTGCCTGTCAGCAGAGGAATGTCGTCTCCAAGCATAGAAACCAGAAGGGGTACTACAAGTAAACCGAGTGCAGTTTCTCTTGTTTTGTGGGTCAAGCCAGCTCTGTAAAGAACAGTTAAGACAGAGGCAGCCATGAGTCGCTCCAACCCAGTTCGCTGCTTGAGTAGCACGATTAAGTATGCAATTAGTGGACTTTCTGGCTCTTCTGTTTCAATGGCCGAAGAATCTTGTGAGGATTCCGGATGCGGTGAGTCGCTCCAACTGGACGATGATGGGACATTATATTTCGAGCCAGACCGGCCATTAAGGGCCAAATTCTGACTAGAATTCGAGGTACCAAGTGGTGGGAAAGCGGAGGCTTGAGCGCTTGAATTTTTCAGCTGATGAAGTGGGACGAAAGGCAACAGATAGTCAACCGCGTTCAGCTGACTCTGGCGTACACTGAGTCCCGCTGCATTGAATGCATTCCAAGCTGCACGAGCATTCTGAGTACCCGGAAATTCAGTCGATAGAGACGTAGGATATATTGCCAAAATAGACGGAGAATAGAGCAATTGGGATGCTCTGCACTTTGAATCGGCAATGATAGCTGCAATCGCTTCCAGGACGACGGAGATTCTAGCATTTGAGGGCGCTGCTTGAGGGAAGAAATCCTGCAAGCAATCCTTCTGGGTTTGTATCTCTGCACCAGGTATGACATAGCCTTCGGCAACAACGAAGCTTGCCAACTTTGTAGCAAGAGCATCGAGCACTCCTGAATTTGCTAGGCCTTGTTGATGACGTTCCTCACGGCAAACCCTACTTATTAAAGAAGCCGAAAGCGTTATCTGTGTTTGGACGCTCGAGGAGGTGGAATTTTGGGACAAGATACGGCATAACGAATTGAGGTTTTGGCGTGTGAAGAGACTCTCTGCTATCGTATTCGAGCTTAGTGAATGTGTATTTGGAGCTAAGGCGGCCGAATCTGCCAGGTTCGATAGAGCTCGGAGGGATGTCAGGACTAGCTGTGAGGGGTTGCTTGAAGGACAGAGATTCGAAAGGATAGCCGGCAGTGAAGAGGCAGCCTGCAGAGGGCTGAGGAACGGTGGACCTCCTGTTGACAGTTAGAAATAGCTTCATAGTAGGATATGTTTACACAGTACCTAGAGCAACGCTTGCCACCACTTGTAGACCTTGCAGTCTGAGCTGCTCCTCCTCAACCAAAGGCCTCGACGCAAAAGTATAATCATGCGACTTCCCATCTTGTCTGCTGCCAGCCTTGTTGAAAGTCAAACGTACGACTGGTTCTAGCACGCCCTGAGTAATGGCCATCTCCTTCTTCAATGGGTGGCCGACTATCTCATTCTTCAGCGCCTTCAGCGTCACTATCTGCTCGGCTGGGGTTCTTGCATTCCGGATCTGTGCAACCCAGGGTTGTCTAGCCATCACGACGGATTTATGAATGGGCGTGTTCGGCTCGTACAAGCATTCGATGTCTAGGCTGGGTTGCTGAGATGCGTCTGTATGTATGGTTCGGAGTTGCGCTCTGGATGAAAGGTGCGCGTATTCAGAGAAACGGAAAGTACACTGAACACTAGCAAGTCTGTGGCAGATCTTTCTTTCGATATGGATGTTTGCCGGCGAGGTTGTGATGTGGATTGACAATTAATGGTAGAATGGTAGCACGGCGACGGCGACAGGGAATGGGTGTGTTGTATTGATCATGGATAAAGTAGAGTTCGGCTGCATTCGCTCGACGTCAGCCTCGTCCTCGTTGCAACCTTCACATGGAGCAAGCAAGACAACCATCCCAACTAAATCACTTAATCGCTGCCGACACTTCTACACACGGATCACAAGCACAATCGCCGACACCAACAAGCATCCCCTTCACAGACCGAGGATGTAGTTCTCTCTAACTAAAAGTGTTGCAATTCCTTGAACTGGAATTACTTCATCTAGATTCCGGTCGAGGCCCATTTGCGGTCAATCTAGCCCCGTCATAGCGAGCAAAATTTCAGTCCACCATTGAGGCGCAATCGCAGCCGCTTCTTGCGAGTAGAGACGACACCCACGAAACATCACACACGGAGACTTCGCATTCGCTTTCAACGGAACAGTACACTGTATCAGATCTCACGCACAGCATTTCCTGTCTCGTAGCAGATATCTTCAACACCCATCAAAACTCTCATCCCACTCTCGTTCGCTCGTCCCTTCCAGGTTCCCCCTCGATCGGACTGCTTGCTTTGCGCCTGGATTCATTGAGGAACATACGATGACTACCTTTCCAAGACCATGCTGAAGCCATTGCCACAACATCGAGCATCACCCGCTTCGTCACCTATCTTCCATTATGCGCCGACCTCACACTCACTTCCATCGTCACCGTTGTCCAGAAGGAACTCGAGCTCCAGGGCAAAAGGCTCTGTCACGTACCGCACCCCACCACAACGAGCGCAAGCACAGTATGTGGACGCTGCGACCCAGTGGAGTCCCATAATGAACTCGAAAGTCGATCAACCCGTAGAGCCATCTGCGCCTTTGAAGGTCGAGCAAACCGAGGAACCAGAGGCTCCGACGTCAGCAATCGCCCCCTCCCTACCCACCTCCCCCACCAAACCCGCATTACAACCTGAATCCCCCGGACTGAAGAGACGGCAGTCCCAAGGCACTGCTCAGTCTATACCTACAACCACCCAAGCCATACGAACAAAGCGGCCAAGATCAGATCAGGAGCCAAAAGTTCTGCCCGCCCAATATGAGTTCTGTGCGGTGGAAGATATTGTCATTCTTATTGCAAACATGATACAGGAGCTCATTACAACGAACGATAGACTGCCTCTTCGTAGCGGTGTCCTTACGCGGTTCCATTCGAGGCAAGTAATTGCGGGTTTGTAAGGAAGCGCTGGACTAACCTTCACAGAACCCCTCCCGGCATATCCGTGCTGGACTACCTACAAAGACTTGCTAAACATGCTACTCTCACGCCACCTTTGCTCCTCTCAATGGTCTACTACATTGATCGACTTTGCTTGCTTTACCCGGCGTTCACTGTTACTACTCTCACGGTCCATCGATTCCTGATTACAGCCGCAACTGTAGCTGCCAAAGGGTTGTCCGACTCTTTCTGGAACAATGCTACGTATGCTAGAGTAGGGGGAATCAAGATTGCCGAGCTTGGACTGCTGGAATTAGACTTCCTATACCGGGTAGACTGGAAAATCGTTCCGAACCCAGAGGCCCTTGTTGATTACTACAACGGTCTGGTGGAAAGATCCGATGGCTATGTGATCGAGAGCGATTCTAGCTCGATAGATGAGGACGACGATGACGACGACGACAGTAATGACTTGGAAATTTCAGGTTCAGGCTCAGAAGACAAAACTGAGGCTTCACCGGAGTCTACGACAGATACGAAGTGGAAGGCATGGATGGATGATGTTTCTACGAACAAGGATGGGGTGCAGGATGTGGCTCAGGACGATAAATCCTCAGGAATTAAGGAGGTACCTTCATGAGATGGAAGACGACTTATACCCACTTCGAATTTCTTTGGCAGCATAAGGAGGGAAACGGCGTTCTGTGTTTTGGGAACAATTTCATGGCGGGGTTGGTCGTATTCAAGGGATCCATAGATGGGAAAGCAATTTAAGGAATAACGAGACTATAACCTCGGGGTGCAAATATGAAGGGCACAATTCAATGGCATGCAAATCACCAAGAGTGTCTGCAATTTACTTACTCTCTGGTTTTCACTGAAATGATCTCGGGCAGTGACAATACCTAGACTTGTGACAAATCACCTGGGCATAGGTCAATACGGAGGTATTGGAGAACTTGATGTCTAGAGTTGTGGAAGAGGGTTATAAGCATGGAAAGATTTGTCCAGAATATTGACGACGTCAAAAGATCATATCACCTTATCATGTTCTAAAAGTTCACCTCAGCCTCGTCATTATGCCTGAGGTTTGAGAATAAGGCTGACCCATCTCCACGACCCATGAACATCTCCAACCCAACGACAGTGCAACCTCACAACATTCAATCCCAGCACAGCAAGCATGAGGTTCTTCGCCGTCGCCCTCGCAATGTGCGCGCCAGTATTAGCAATCAGCTCCGATTTAATAGACAGCACAACCGTCTATATCCAATCACTCACCTCCAAATCCGCACCTCGTTCCCTCGCCTCAATCAAATTCAACCCCTCAACCCTCTCCTCCGAAATCCTCTCGTACGAACCACCATTCTTCGAAGAAGAAAATCAATCCTCAAAGCTACTCCGCGTAGGCGTCTACGATCCAGCGACCGCTACGTGGAAATCCTCGACGACAACTACCTCCGTCGAGACCTTCGCGAAAGGGTACGCGCCGACGATAGTGCTGAGTTTGGATGCGCAGGGTGGTGTCATCGGTGTTAGCTGTAAGAGTAGCGTTATTGATGCAGGGCAGACGAGGGATTTTGGTCCGAAGGTTAAGGTTGTTAAGATGAGGGAGGGGGCGAAGCCAGTTCTGAATACGCCAGTGGTGTTGAATCCCGAGGGCAAGGTTGAGGAGGCGCCGACCGAGAAGACGCTGTTGCAGAAGTACTGGTGGGGTGAGTTGTGGTTCCTTTTGTTTTGTTTGTGGGCCAATTCGAGGGAGTGTTTTGCTGACGTGAACTTTAGTTATTGCTGGCGGCATCGTGGTTATGTTGACTACTGGTGGTGGAGAGTAGATGCATTGCTGTATTTTAGAAGGGTAATGGATGAATATAGAAATCTTGATCCAATAAGTCAGGAAGGAGTTTTTTTTTTGCTACTGTCTGGTTTCCTTTTTCATTCTTTCATAGCATGCCACCCGCCGGTAGAATTTCCTTCGTTCAATATGTTATTTTCCACCCTAAGCAGGCCCTTTCAAACGATCCCTGGACCATTCTCATCGAGGAAAGCCAATGCACTGTCAAGGATAATCTGTCGAGGATGATCTTTCCCAAGCCATCTTGAGTAATATCTGGATGCATACTATATTATTTGCTTATCTCCAGACCTGGGGGTTTCACAACATGGGATGTACGCATCTCAAAGCTCCAAGTTTGCAGGACATCTTATGGCTTGGCTTGGGTAGCACCAGCTTGTTTCGCTCTCATTTGTCGACGAGATGGTAAAAATCAAGAGGCAACAAGTTCTATCCCGACCATTGACTTGAAGTTCAACTATATGGGGGCCTTGAAATGTACCGTAATCTTCAAGGGTTAGTTCCAATTCTAGACACCCGCTAAGGTAGAGTTTACAAGTTAGAGCTGATTTAGTGGCGGGTGGAGTAAGACTTTGGCTACTTCATTATCTCTATTTGCTATCATGTCTAAATCTTGCGACCTCACTCATGCAGGTTACAACTCACAGCAAAACCTTTCTCTTGAGAAGCAGTCTTCTATACCTATGTTGGTATTTACTATGCTTGAGGTTCGCAGCCTTGTGTTGCTCGGCCGATATTGCGCATCAGAACGATATCATTACACTGTCATTAAGTACAATTATTTCAGGCTTCTCAGGAGCCTCTCTGTCTGCTGAAAACATACTTCCTCAGCTGCATTCCTTTGAATTCTACCAAAGTGAATCTGAAGATGTCTTGTTTGTCAATCAAAACAGTGGAACTAGCATGGTCCGTGCGCCACTGCCCTCGCGTCCTGCCTACTTGACAAACGCGTTCTTCAGCTTTGCCCAAACCAAACAACTTCGACCCCTCATCTCTTCAAACACAATCACAATCACAACCACTACCAAACTCAACATACAGAACCATCTCAAAATGGCTGACCAATCTGGATCTGCGAACACCTCCATCACCGACAAGGGAAAGGGCAAGGGCGCTGCTGAGCCTGAAAATGATACCACCATGGATGTTGATGACAGCTCTAGCGATGAGGAGGTTGAAGTCGACGAGGTGAGTTTCCTATCCATGCAAAATTCAGCGCAGATTGGACTAACACCTCAAGCAGGATGATGTAGTCGGTAAGGCATCCCATGCACGATGATCTGAATATAGCCTAACAATTAGACAGAGGAGCAAGATGATGAGATGTCTGCTATGGATAGAAGCAACATCATTGAGTCCGGTCGCCGCACCCGTGGTGTTAAGATCGACTACGCCAAGGCAGCTGAGGAGATGAAGCAGGCTGGTGAGATGGACGAGGACTCTGAGGATGACGATGACTTCGAGGAGCCTATCCAGGAATCCGACTCTGAGATGAAGGACAAGTAGATATCCGCGCCGAAGGAACATGAGGTGGTGGGCGCTTGGCGCTTGGATTTCTGCTGGACTGTTGGCACACGACCCTCTGCGACGGAAGCTCCTGATCGACAAGCTTACGTTTTCCTTGCACTTGCATGTTTGCTGGCTTGGTTCTCGGGGTCGTCCGATCGGCAACCATCCTCTCCTCTTCGCCTTTCGACTGGATATCCCCTTTTCCTCTCTTCTTCGGTGGACAGACAAAAAGTTTTCCTACAACATTGATTGCATTACGAGGGCATATGATATGATGATTGGGCGGATTTGGTAGAGCGGCGACGGCATGGGCCATGCATATGGATGGATGGGTGGAGAGTTATTCCCCAGCATGCTCTTGTTTGTATCACTTTTCTTCAAATCATAGAGAAACCGAGCACCCTGGGGCGCAAGTGAACGTTGTGACTTCAATTCGCTGTGAAGTTGTAAATCACCAAATGGACCACCAAAGAACCCTTTGTTCAGAACATCAGAAAGAAGTAAAACTAACAATAACCTTGCTGAGCAAAGCCACTCTTTTCATGTCCAAAAGAGTACTTAAAAGTTAATCTACTTCAATATGTAACAAAGACAATCCGACCCCTGAAAGCGGAAATAAAAGCTAATTTCGTGATCTGATCCATCACTGCAGCTCTTTGAATGATGACTGGGTGGCTTCACTTCCGAAGAACACATCTCTCAACAATTCGTGCGCCACAACCATCTCTTCGAATCGTCGCACTCCTAAGCTTCTGGAGCACAACGAACAATGGCTTCAAGGTTGGTACTCCCTCTTCCCATCCTTTGGGGGTTTTCGCGAGACATGCGAGGATGAATACATTCCTTGCGACTCAAGTCTCCTATCTGGCGCGGCTGAGGCGCGCCCCAAGGGGGTATTGGAAGTATTGAACGCCTCGAGCAGCCCTTTGCGCGCCGCGCTGCAGCCACCCTCTGTGGCATTGGAGCTGGTTTTCACTTTCATTTATACTCTATTCTCTACGGCTTGATCGTGTTTAGAGTTTGAATTTCGATTTGGATTTGCTTTTGACTGACAACCTTCCCTCGCAACAGCAGATTCGGACCCTCGTCACTCCACCAGCGCGATCCGCGCAGCGCGCTCTTCGAGGGTTACAATGGCGGCGGTGCAGGCGGTAATGCGAATGCGAGAAGTAATGGGAATGGGAGTGTGAGCCCGAATCGCTATGCGGGTGGAGGATATGGGTATTCAGGAGGGAGTGCTGGGGCGGGGGGGATGAATGGTGGTGGTTTGGGTGTGGACAGTCCGGGGTATAGACCTGCGACGCCAAATAAGAGGTTGGTTCTGTCTTCCCTTTGTTCTTGAGGTTTCGTGGGTGGGTTTGGAGGATGGTAGAGGGGGGGGGTGTGTTGAGACACTGAGGGGATGGATGAATGGATGGAGATGGAAAAGAATGCTAATGGGCAATCACAGAGGCCAATATAGCGACGCCGTCCTAAATGAATTAGAAAGCCAGAATGATGGACAGGTAGAAGGCATAATGGGCAAAGTACGACAGCTGAAAGATGTACGTCTGCCTCTCTTTTCCTAAACCCCTTCCTCCATTTTAACCCTGCTGATTTGATATTCAATTCTGTAGATGACGATAGCCATCGGTGACGAGATCCGCGAATCCTCGGCACTGGCCGAGAAAATGAATGATTCATTCGATGGCACGAGACTCAGGCTGAAGGGGACGATGAATCGTATGCTTGTTATGGCGGAGAGGACGGGTGTGGGTTGGAAGGTGTGGTTGGCTTTCTTTGCGGCTGTTGGGTTGTTGTTCTTTTGGGTGTGGATTTAGAGTGGTGATTGGAATGAGATGCTTGGGGGAAGAGGGAGGGGTAGGAGGTGTATATTCAGATGGAGCGGACAGAGAGATGGCTCAGGTCTTTTGCATGGAGATTCGGCGTTTGGGTTAATTTCAGTGAATGGGGATCTTGCCATTTCAAGATCAGGGAAGGAAGGTATTATAGAAGGCCTTTTAGTGAAATTCTGGGCTGTGCGCTGGCTGTTAATACACTTTTTGATTCTTCTTTCTGGGTATCTATTTCTTGGTCATCATTACTAGCCATGTACTAGAACTCGTTATACAGCTTATACACTCTTCGCGGGTCCTAAGAGGATCTCGTCTCATGAAGACCGTCCTCTCCTGTTCCGAAATCCAGATAGTCGTCGAGGACTGCTTCCCAGCTGACTGCTTCCTGACATCAAGTTGCTCAGGTCCATACTATTCTGCGTGCCATCACTCCTGACCATACTGGAGGCTGCAGCTCGCTGTGGAAATTGGCTATCATCAGCACTATCCTCCTCACTACTTGACAGCTCCTCCTCGGTGTCAGTATGCTCATAACCATCGGCCGAAGCTTCAGGAATATCATCGTCCAAATCCCCATCCATGTTCATGTCCAGGTCTTGGTGTTCTTCGTGATGTTCATGCATCAAATCCTCTTCCTGCAGCAAATTATCCCCTCCCTCATCCTCATCCCCTAGAGAACCTTCCTCACCGAACCTCGTCTGCCGTATCTCATCTCCTCGAATCAAAGCTTCCCTATACACATCATCCGGTAATCGTGAAGCCAGTACATTCCTTGGCACTTCTTCAATGTCGTTCTCCTCATCCTCTTCACTAGACTCCGAATCCGAATCTAGCAGTCTCGTCGCATCCGCGTCCGCATCCGGCACATCATCATCCAAATCCCTCACTTCTTCCATCTCGCCATCCATACCCTCGCCCTGCAACAACTCATCTACCCCCTCTGCAGCTTCCGCCTCTGCAAGTTCCTGTGCTAATGCTTCGCGCCGGAGTGCTTCCTGGTGTTCTTCCATCTCGCGCTTCTCTTCACGCTGTTGGTGGAGTGATTTTTGGATTCCTGGGGGCTTGATCCAACCGCTGCCGTAATTCTGGATGTTTATCTTGCGGCGCTCCATGTATTCTTCATCGTGGCGGAGGCGGGAGAGAGGCGTTCGGTGGGGAGGGAGATGTCGTCTGGATGGTTGGTGGGTGGCTGTGTGGTCGTGGGGATTGGATGGAGGGGGCTGATCGGTAAATGCAGAGGGGGTGGGTGTCGTGGATGAGGTATACCACAATGAATAGGACTATGCTTGTCTGTTAGTTACCTCGAAGTAGCTGTTGCGATTTGACGCTCAAAAGTCGTGGGAGTAAGTTCTGGAGCTAATTTTTCTCCTGTGGATGAAAACGAGCCGAACTTACATCCTGAGGTGCTAGGCTTGGAAGGGAGAGCATTCTGTTGATTTGGACCCTGCAAGGTAATTGATAATTGTTGTGTAGTGTTCTTGCGCGTCGTTGTTGACATCGTCACGAAAGATTGAAGCTCGGACTCTAGCCGAGGCCGCGCTAAACCTTATTCAAACCTACCCACTTCTTAGCCTGGTCCTCCCTCTCTCAGCCTTCTCTTGCCCCTCGGTTGGAGGAGAGAACAATTCACTTGATTATTTCCAGTTGCAGTTCCATTTTCCTGGTAGTATTGTATGCCATTTTTTTTATCTATAAGTAAAACATCAAGGACTCTCCACAGAATGGTTCCGCCAAGGTTGTTGTCATTCTGTCTCTGTTCCTATCCAGTTGTTCCGGTACATAGTGCAAGTATAGCAGGCATTCCAGACTGTTAAGTTGCTTGATTCAATTCCACCAGCTCCCCCGCCTCGATCAGTACCGCCAGCAGATGGAAGTACCACCTTCATTGAGTTTACAAATTCCTCTCGCTCTCTGTCTCCCTCTCCCACCTTTGCAACTGCATCCTGACTTCGGATCCAAGAGACGATGACCAACTTTGACTGTTGAGAGAACTCCTCTCTCGTAATATAGAGGTCATTTTTTGACCAGCAGTCCCGGATTCCTCACTCAGCCGCCCTAACATCGGGAAATACTCAAACGATGACAATTCTATGACAGTTCGAAACAAGTTTTGACCGCTGTCTAACGTTATCCGGTCTTTTCGCTCCCTATTTTCTTTTGCCTAAAATTAATTGAATTCTAATAAGCACTGGTCAACAGGCCAAAAACTCGTCCATCAGCCGATTCCGATTGCGCCCGAGTTCGCAGTTAACGTGTTCCAAGATATTCCGGCCTCACAAGCACAAGTGCACAGAAATCCAAACTTTTCCCTTGCTCCACTCACCCCATGCATTGTCTGCGTGCCAGTGCGTGGGGCAAATCGACATGGGGGAGGAACAGGCGTGGCAGGGACCCAACCCCTCCAAGATGCCTGTTGCAATCTCTCTATCCGCGCATCTTGATTGGAGTAAACACGGATCGGATGTCTCTCTCGTGTGTCATTCTGACTACGTACCACCTCGCTGCGGGGACCCCTGTTCAGAAGGCTGACCAATTGCGTATTCTGATACAAAATCTTTCCTTTGCATCTGCAAAATAATCCGCTTCAGTTCCCGGCATCTATCTAGTGCGCTGTAGCTAGCAGCTTAGCTCTCAGTCTGCTTGTCTCTCGGCGAGCTTGCTGCTTGCAAAGTGTCTTTTGGCCAGTTAGGACGGCCCATCCGCCCGCCTCGACCAGCCCCCGTGTGAGGATTGACCTATCATCTCACCCGCTATGTAATAAGGTTGGCCCTGCTCGTACTGGCCAACGGCGATATCGGCTTGCAGCAACAGAAAGTTTTTTTCGTGGTCTCATCGACGCCGGTGCAGGATGAGGCTACGCTCCCCACACCCCATTTGCTGAACCAATGTGCAACTTGCATTTGAGTACTCCGCAGCCTGCACAGCACGACATATGCAGTTCGAGCTGCAGCCTGGTCGAGATGCTCGAGCTCTTCTGGCTCGACATGTGGGGGTGCTGCAGTTAATGAAGAACCTGGTTCCTAGCTGCGAGGCGAGGCGACCTGCGAACTCGAACAGGTGTTTCCGAGGACGGGTGAGAAACGAGGAAGAGAAGAGGATTTCTGACTGCTCTCGGCTATATACGACTACTGATGAGCAACTCGAACTAATCGGAAAGCTAGAGACAGCCAGGAGAGTGGAACATGTCACCACTTCGTTGATCCCCGCTGAGTAGGCCGGTAAAGGAGCTTTGGAGCGTAGATGGGATGGTGTGTCTGTTAGACTTGTGCGAGACGTGGCGGAAGAGCAAAAGAGAAGGATCACCGTGGTCATCACTGTGCACTGGGTGGGAGATCTAAAATATCTTGGATAAATAGAAGCAGTCGTGTTGACCTGGACCATAGCCGGCGTAGTGTTGCAGTAGTACATTTACTTCTTTTGATATTCGAGCGATTGCTGGTGATATCTTCTAGAGCAACAGAATTCTCGAAGACACTATTGCGCCTGCAGGAAATCAAAGAAAAGGAAATTGATGACCATTGCATTGGTTGCAGTCTCCTCTGTCCCTCTCCCTGGCCCTGGTCGTCCGATCTGCTTGAAGACAAGAAAGACATCCTCCTCCATCCTGCTCCTGGTCCGTCCGGTGCAGGCCGAGCCTTCCACTTCCACTTTCACCACCATCACTAGCTCACAACCCCTCATTAAATTCACCTCCACCAACGAAACTTCGCCGGCCAGCAGCCTGCCAGACCAGCCAGAACCCGTGGGAGCAATAAAAGCCCTCCCTCCTCCCAGACTTTTTCCTTCCCTCCCTCCCCGACTTCAATTCAACTGTCCCAACCCCCAAACGTGGTGTTGTCGACTCGAGCTGTGCTGTGATCATCTACCATTGTGAGTACAGACAGTTCTTGCCTACCTACTTACCTGCCATCCCTCTCTACCTTATTTACCTCCCCTTATTTACTTACCTCCCCTGCTCGTCTTCCCCTCACGCTCCCTCTGCCTGCCATCCGAGACCCGCCAATCGCCTGTTATCGTGGGCATCATCATGCATGCAACCGTTCTAAGCTGCCCAGTCCAGCAGAACAGATAGTTTAGTCTGTCTTATCGAGTTGGCGGCGCGGGGGCACAATTCTGTATAAATTGGGGAACAAGCGTCTCCAGTCAATCAGCAGCCGGGCATTCACAAGCACAAGCACAAGCCAATCCTGACGCAACCGATCGGCAGCTTCACCACGCTACTCGAGCTACAGCATTCATCCCTTCTCTCTGATCTCACTTCTCCTTGCTTTGTATTCTGCAACTCTTCAATTTGAAACGCACAACCACGAGTTCAGTCAAATATCTTACCTTTGCCTCGTCTTCCTTACTGACCGGATTTTGCCCCTCCAGACAACCAAACAAATAAACAAGTAATCAGTCGCACAGCCTCCTGCGCAAATCAAAACGAGGCGACAAACCATACCAAACCTGAACACTCTCGAAATCGCCGCTACTTTGCCTGCTATGGCAAAAGTCGACGATTTCAACGACAGACAAACCCAGATCGACGCCGAAAATGAGCCGTACCATCAATATGAGTACCAGACAGAGGAGAACGGGTCATGGGCTGGCGCTCTCCCAGTGAAGCAGTACGTTGCCCAGTCCCCGACGTCCCGGATGACAAACTGATCAAATGAATAGGGGATTGTACGATCCTGGGTTGGAGAAAGATGCTTGTGGTGTCGGATTTGCCTGGTGCGTACAGATCCAATCAATCGACAATCAGACGCGCAGCTAACCCATTTCCAGTCACATAAAGGGCAAAGCGAGCCACAAGATTGTTAGCGATGGTATGCCCCTACACCTATACTGTACGATTATATGCTAATACTTTCTTCTCCAGCGCGAAATTTGTTGTGTAACATGACCCATCGTGGTGCGGTGGGATCCGATGCGCGGGATGGAGATGGAGCAGGTGTCATGACTTCAATCCCCCACAAATTCTTCATCAAGAACTTCGAACGCGAAACGGATATCAAGCTTCCGCCTATGGGGCAATACGCGGTGGGCAATCTTTTCTTCAAGCCAGACGAGGAGACGTTGCATGAATCAAAGAGACAATTGGAAGAGATCTCAGAGTCACTGGGGCTGAGGGTATTGGGATGGCGAGAGCCTCCTAAAGATTCTACTCTTCTTGGTCCCGCTGCTGCTTCTCGTGAGCCTATCATTCTGCAGCCATTCGTTGTGCTAGCATCTGCATATGGTTATGGTAATTCGCCAGAGACCACCGACCCTGATCATTTTGATGAGAAATATTTCGAAAGGCAACTTTATGTGCTTCGAAAGCGTGCGACCCATACCATTGGCCTGCACAACTGGTTCTATTTATGTTCTTTGTCAAACAAGAACATTGTTTACAAGGGCCAACTCGCCCCCGTGCAAGTTTACCAGTACTATTATGATCTGGTTAATGCAGACTACGAAGCCCATTTCGCCCTCGTGCATTCCCGTTTTTCTACCAACACTTTCCCATCGTGGGATCGTGCTCAGCCCCTAAGATGGGCAGCCCACAATGGTACGAGACTATTGTAATCCCAGAAGTAGTGCGTGTACTAACTCCCAACCAGGTGAAATTAACACATTGCGGGGGAATAAGAACTGGATGCGAGCTCGTGAAGGTGTCATGCAGTCGGACATATTTGGCGACGAGCTTGAATCGCTCTACCCAATAGTGGAAGACGGCGGCTCTGATTCAGCCGCTTTTGACAACGTCCTCGAATTGTTAACCGTCAACGGCGTCCTCTCCCTCCCCGAAGCCGTCATGCTCATGGTTCCGGAAGCATGGGAGGACAACTCTGCAATGGATCCTGCGAAGGCCGCCTTCTACGAATGGGCAGCTTGCCAGATGGAGCCATGGGATGGACCCGCTCTTTTCACATTTGCAGATGGAAGATACTGCGGTGCCAACCTGGACAGAAATGGACTTCGTCCTTGCAGATACTATGTCATGGACGATGACAGAATCATCTGTGCATCAGAAGTCGGTACTATTCACGTGGATCCCGAGCGTGTAATCCTCAAGGGTCGCCTGCAACCTGGAAAAATGTTGCTTGTTGATACTCTTGCTGGACGCATCATCGACGACAGTGAGCTCAAGAACACTGTTTCAACTCGCCATGACTTCCGAGCTTGGCTGCAAAAGGAACTCGTGAGCCTGCCAAAGGTTCACGAAGACCTCATCAAGAATGGTTCAGTTGACCTGTCGCCAAAGCCAGACGCTTCGGCAATCCAAGAAGATCCCATGCTGAGAGCATTCGGCTATTCTTTTGAGCAAGTCAGTCTGCTCCTTGGTCCCATGGCTTCTGATGAGAAGGAAGCTCTTGGATCTATGGGAAACGATGCTCCACTCGCATGCTTGGCACAGGCCCCTCGTCTACTCTACGAGTACTTCCGCCAGCTGTTCGCCCAAGTCACCAACCCTCCCATCGATCCTATCCGGGAGGCCATTGTCATGTCATTGCAATGCTATGTTGGGCCTCAAGGCAACTTACTCGAAATGGACTCCTCGCAATGTGGTCGTCTGCTTCTTCCAACGCCTGTTCTCTCAATCCCGGAATTCAACGCATTGAAAAACATCAACAAATTGAACTCAGCATGGACCGTCAAGGTGATTGACCTAACTTTCCCCAAGTCTGAGGGTGTCGAGGGTTACCTCAAACACCTGGATGTCATCTGCGAAGAGGCTACTGCAGCCATCAACAACAAGGATCGCATCATCATTCTCTCTGATCGTGCTACCTCTGCCGATCGCGTTCCAGTTTCCGCTCTTCTCGCGTCTGGTATGGTACACCACCACTTGGTCAACAACAAGTGGAGATCTCTTGCTGCGCTTGTTGTTGAGACTGCAGAGGCCCGTGAAGTCCATCATATGTGTGTTCTCGTTGGATACGGTGCCGATGCTATCAACCCATACCTCGCTATGGAGTGTATCATCAAGCTCAATCGCGAGGGTCTTATCCGAAAAAAACTCACTGACGATGAGCTCATCCGCAACTACAAGTACTCCGCGGATGGTGGTATTCTGAAGGTCATGAGTAAGATGGGTATTTCCACTTTGGCCAGTTACAAGGGTGCTCAGATTTTCGAGGCACTTGGTGTTGATGACACTGTTGTGGACCGCTGCTTCAAGGGAACAGCGACCAGAATCAAGGGTATCACATTCGAGCTTATCGCCGAAGATGCTTTCAGATTCCACGAAAAGGGTTTCCCATCCCGTTATACCGTCAGCGTTCCAGGTCTCGTCGAGTCCGGCGAATACCATTGGCGTGATGGTGGAGAACCTCACATCAACGATCCTACTTCCATTGCCAACATCCAGGATGCTGTCCGCACGAAGAACGACAAGTCCTACGAGGCTTACTCGCTTTCTGAGTACGAGCAGATCAAGTCGTGCACCCTTCGAGGTCTCCTTGACTTCAAGTTTGATGAGTGCTCTCCAGTACCCATCGATCAAGTGGAGCCATGGACGGAGATCGTCCGCAGGTTCTGCACAGGTGCCATGTCTTATGGTTCTATTTCCATGGAGTCTCACTCTACTCTTGCTGTTGCAATGAACCGTCTTGGTGGAAAGTCCAACACTGGTGAAGGTGGTGAGGACCCGGAGCGATCTGAGAGAATGCCAAACGGCGACACCATGCGTTCTGCTATCAAGCAAGTCGCTTCTGGTCGATTCGGTGTTACCTCCAACTACCTCGCTGACTCCGATGAGCTTCAAATCAAGATGGCACAAGGTGCCAAGCCCGGAGAAGGTGGTGAGCTTCCTGGCCACAAGGTCTCAAAGTCCATTGCTCGCACCCGTCACTCCACCCCAGGTGTCGGTCTCATCTCTCCACCTCCTCATCACGACATCTACAGTATCGAAGATCTCAAACAATTGATCTACGATCTGAAGTGCTCCAACCCGCGTGCTCGAGTCTCCGTCAAGCTTGTTTCCGAGACTGGTGTTGGAATTGTCGCTTCTGGTGTCGCCAAGGCCAAGGCCGATCACATCTTGATCTCCGGTCACGATGGTGGAACCGGCGCTTCCCGTTGGACTGGTATCAAGTATGCCGGTTTGCCATGGGAGCTTGGTCTTGCTGAGACCCATCAGACTTTGGTCTTGAACGATCTCCGTGGCCGTGTTGTTGTTCAGACTGATGGTCAACTCCGTACCGGACGTGATGTCGCCATCGCCTGTCTGCTGGGTGCCGAAGAATGGGGCTTTGCTACCACTCCTCTCATCGCCATGGGCTGTATCATGATGAGGAAGTGTCACCTGTGCGTAATTTTCTATTTTTGAGTGTCGAGGGAGTTCCTTGCCCGCCAAAGTTCTCCCGAGAAAAGTGTGAACTAGCAATTGCTGACTCTCCCATCATTGTAGGAACACATGCCCAGTCGGTATCGCCACTCAAGATCCTGAGCTACGAAAGAAGTTTAAGGGGACTCCAGAGCATGTCATCAACTTTTTCTATTACATTGCCAATGAATTGCGAGCCATCATGGCCAAGCTTGGCTTCAGAACTATCAACGAGATGGTTGGCCATGCTGAGAAGTTGAGAGTCCGCGAGGATCTTCGTACACCAAAGACCCAGAACATTGATCTGTCCTTGATCCTCACACCAGCTCACAAGTTGCGACCTGGCGTTGCGACATTCAATGTCCGCAAGCAAGATCATCGTCTCTACGTGAGATTGGACAACAAGTTGATCTCCGAGGCCGAGTTGACCCTTGACAAGGGTCTGCCATCCCGAATTGAGTGCGACGTTGTCAACACCGATCGTGCCATGGGCACATCGCTCTCTTACCAAATCTCCAAGCGTTATGGAGAAGACGGTCTGCCAATGGATACCGTTCATGTCAACATCAAAGGATCTGCAGGTCAATCGTTCGGTGCCTTCCTCGCACCAGGTGTCACTTTGGAGTTGGAGGGTGATTCCAACGATTATGTTGGAAAAGGTCTATCAGGAGGCCGTCTCATCATCTACCCACCCCGCGCTGCTGTGTTCAAGGCCGAAGAGAACGTACTTATTGGAAACGTCTGTTTGTATGGTGCTACTAGTGGAACTTGCTTCTTCCGCGGTGTTGCTGCAGAGCGTTTCGCTGTCCGCAACTCCGGTGCTACAGCTGTTGTTGAGGGTGTTGGTGACCACGGTTGTGAGTACATGACTGGAGGTCGTGTGCTCATTCTCGGCAGCACTGGTCGCAACTTCGCTGCTGGTATGTCTGGTGGAATTGCATATATTCTTGATATCCACCAAGACTTTATGTCCAAGCTCAACCCTGAGATGGTTGAAGCTTCAGGAATCGATGACCCCGCCGAAATTGCCTACGTTCGAGGCTTAATCGAGGATCACCATCATTACACCGGCTCTGAGCTTGCAGCTCGAATCCTCCTCGACTTCAACCGAGCACTTCCTCGCTTCGTCAAGGTCCTTCCAGTTGATTACAAGCGTGTTCTTGCTGAAGAAGCCGCGAAGGCAGCCGAGGCTAAGCGTGCGGAGTTCCAGATGCCAAACATCCCTGGTCTCCCCATTCGCGAGCACGAGAAGAACATGAAGGACAAGGCCAAGCACGAGAAGTCTAGTCTCCAGGATATCGAAGAGACCGTTGGTGACTCTGCCGTGGAGAAGAAGAGATCCCTCGTCTTGGACAAGACAAAGGGATTCATGAAATACCAGCGCCGATCTGAGAAGTATCGCTCAGCAAAGACCAGAACTCGGGATTGGGCTGAGTTGTCTAAGCGTTTGGACGAAGACGAGCTTAAGTACCAAGCTGCTCGTTGCATGGACTGTGGTGTTCCGTTCTGCCAGTCAGATTCCGGTTGCCCAATTTCCAACATCATTCCCAAATGGAATGAGTTGGTTTTCCAGGTATGTCCTTTGTCGCTCTGAAAGCCTCTCTGGTCTGGAATTTGGGATCGGATCCTATGTTCTGATCTGATCCCGAGACATTGAAAATCATAAATGCTAATTCGCTGATTAGAATCAATGGAGAGATGCCCTCAACCGTCTCATCATGACCAATAACTTTCCCGAATTCACTGGTCGTGTTTGCCCAGCTCCTTGCGAAGGTGCCTGCGTCCTGGGAATCAACGAAGACCCCGTTGGTATCAAGTCTATTGAGTGTGCAATCATTGATCGTGGTTTCGACATGGGATGGATGGTTCCTCAGCCACCAAAGGTCCGCACTGGCAAGACTGTTGCCATTGTCGGGTCTGGACCAGCTGGACTCGCCTGCGCCGATCAACTCAATAAGGCTGGTCACTCAGTTACTCTTTACGAGCGAGCTGATCGTCTTGGTGGTCTTCTAATGTACGGTATCCCCAACATGAAGCTCGACAAGAAGATTGTCAAGCGCCGTACCGATTTCATGGCTGCCGAAGGAGTCGTTTTCAAGACCGGTGTGGCCATCGGAGACCAGATCACTCTCGGCGATCTCAAGGCTGAGAACGATGCTGTTGTAATTGCAACTGGTGCTACAGTTGCTCGTGATCTTCCAATCAAGAATCGAAACCTCGAGGGCATTCACTTCGCCATGCAATTCCTCCACAAGAACACCAAGTCTCTCCTTGACTCCGAGCTTCAAGATGGCGAGTACATCTCCGCCAAGGGCAAGAATGTTGTGGTCATTGGTGGTGGTGATACTGGAAACGACTGTATCGGTACTTCCGTCCGTCACGGTGCCAAAACAGTCACCAACTTCGAGTTGCTGCCACAACCACCCAATGAGCGTGCTCGCGACAACCCATGGCCACAATGGCCAAGAATCTACCGTGTAGACTATGGCCACACCGAGGTTAAGCAACACATGGGCCACGATCCTCGCGAGTTCTGTGTTATGTCCGAGGACTTCGTCGATGATGGAGAAGGAAAGGTCAAGGGTATCAACACTATCCGTGTTGAGTGGACTAAGTCTGCCACGGGCGGATGGGACATGAAGAAGATTGAAGGATCTCAGCAATTCTTCCCTGCAGAGCTTGTTCTCTTGTCCATGGGCTTCTTGGGTCCTGAAGACCGTGTTCTTGGTGATGAGGTTGAGAAGGATGCCCGCAAAAACGTCAAGACCCCTCCTGGCAAGTACCACACCAATGTTGAAGGTGTCTTTGCTGCTGGTGATTGCCGCCGTGGACAGTCCCTCATTGTGTGGTAAGTCTTTGATAACCATTCGCTCATAATGAATAAATACTAATTCGTCTTCTCAGGGGTATCAACGAAGGCCGTCAGTCTGCTCGCGAGGTTGATCTCTATCTCGAGGGATCCACCAGCCTCCCTATTACAGGAGGTATTGTCAAGCGGACCGCTCAAGAGATCTTCGGCAAAAACAAGGCACATGAGATTCAAGGTCGCGCTGAGCGTGCTCCAATCCAGGTCGCTGCTGCCGCATCTTGAAAGACCAGTACATGGGAGAGTTGAAGAATAAGGGGCGACAACGCCGCCGCTTCAAAACCAAGGGAGATTGCACAAGTAGGGGGAATCCGGAAAAGCATTTGAGTCGGGCAGGTGAAGAAGGAAAGGAGGCTTTCAAGCTTCCTATTTTGCCACGATACGATACCACATGAGCATGCATGATCATTTGGCATGGGACAGGACGCCTTCGTATGTATAAATGGTTTAGCGAACGAAGGGATTGTCGTCTTCTCATCTGATGCCTTTTACGATACCAGCGGTTTTTTTGGCAGGGAAGACTTGAGCTTGCGAGATGATGGGAGGAATTGGCTTTATTGCTTGACTTGCGGATTGGATTGCGTTGCATTATATTGCATTATACTTTGGTTGAGCTGTACATAGGGAATGGAATGCATCGTATATACCCTTTCGTTGCAGTGACTTCGGTAATATGGCATGTCCATAACTACGTGGGGGCTCCAAGCAGTAGTTCATAATTATCACTTCAGTAGTAGTAGTGTCAATCAAGCAACACAGGTCTACGTAGACTTGAGCTGCAACCAATTGACGATTGTTCAGGTAACAAAATAATGTATGGAAGCGGGGGGTTCGTACTTCTCATCCTCACTCACAGCTAACTGCGACTTCCAACCTCTCGTCGCTTGCAAAGTCAACACCTGTGCTTGGAGTGGGGTGAAGAAAAAAGAACCGTTCCCACATGCATCATCCCGCCCTGCAGAACCCTGACATTTCTCTGTCGTTAGCGAATAGCAGCTTTTACTTTACCCACGTTGGCTGGTCATCTTGGAGCTATACGAGAACCCTGTAAGCCCGCTCAGCAAGCAGGGTTTGGCCTGGAGCTTGGTCCTCTGCTCTCTCGGATTCTCTTCTCTCGCGTGTTGGGCTGGGGCTGGACTGAGGCGAGTGAAGAACCAAGCTTTTGGATATTTTGCTATTTTGCTCTGTCAATTGAGCAGACATCTTTGACTCTTCAGATTCAATTATTGTTCTGCTGAGTCAAGTCTCCATCAATTGATTGCTCTATCTGTGCAAGCTGCGTCTGCAAGTACCGAGGAGCTAACTAAGAAGAAGCGTCGCGGCTTGCACCGCCAACTCCACCAAAGCTCATCGCTCCCACTTCGAACCAGCGTCCGTTCCAGCTCTCGCAACCCCTCCCCTCGAAGACCACCTTGTACACAGCTTCACCACCGTCGAGATGCGTTTTGGCAAGAAGCTACGGAACTCGGTCTATCCGAAATGGAAGGGCCAATACATGGACTATGCGAAGCTGAAGGCCCTGCTGCGGGAGAACGAAGAGGAGGACTCGAAATGGACGGAGACCGATGAGAGCCAATTCTGCGACGAGATCCTGAATGTGCAACTCGAGAAGGTCGCTGCCTTCCAGCAGGAGACATTCAAGAGCCTCGAACAGCGAGCCAATGCCTGCGCCGACAAGCTGAAAGACCTGGTTCCCGAAGATGGCAAGGCGAAGACCAAAGGTGACATCACGAATGGCCGATTCAAGGAGATTGAGGGCGAGCTGGACGAGATTATCAACGAGACGAAGGAGCTAAAGAAGTACAGCAACATCAACTATACGGCGTTCTTGAAGATTGTCAAGAAACACGATCGGAAGAGGGGCAACAATTACAAGATCCGACCAATGATGATGATGAGCCTATCCAAGAGACCGTTCAATACGGAGTCTGGATATTCGCCGTTGTTGAACAAGTTGTCAATCATGTATTATGCAGTAAGACAGCAGCTTGATGAGTCGGAGACTGCGCCGGAAGCTTCGGCCTCGGAGGCCCAATCGCAGATCCAGAATGGGGAGAGGTACACTGCCTACAAATGTAAGATCACACTGGGTTATATGGGTGTTTAATGCTGACAATACCCAGTCTGGGTGCACCCTGATAATCTACTAGAGGTCAAGACCTTCATTCTTCGTCGACTTCCAGTCCTCGTGTACAGCGAACAATCTGCGAAAGATCTCGAAAACCAAGGCGACCCGACTCTTAATTCTCTCTACTTCGATAATCCAGAATTTTCCTTGTACAACCAGAAGGTCGATCGTCAAGTCGATGCTTCCTCACTCCGAATTCGTTGGTTCGGCCAGTTCAAATCGGGTCCTGAATTTGTGATCGAGAAGAAGATGATTCACGAGAATGGAACAAGCGAGGAGCGGAAGTTTGCGATCAAAGAGAAATACATTCAGGCATTCATCAGAGGAGAGTATAAGATGGAGAAGGCTATTGCGAAAATGGAACGCCAGGGTCAGCCGGAAGCCAAGATCCAGGAGTTTAGAGATACGGTCACGGATATCCAGAAGTTCATCATCGAGAAGGAGTTGCAGCCAATACTTCGAGCAAACTACACCAGAACCGCTTTCCAGAAGCCCTTGGATGATAAGGTCAGAATTTCAATAGATACTTGCCTGGCTTTCATCAGAGAGGATGCTATCGACCCAGATAGGCCATGCCGGAATCCCGAGAACTGGCACCGACTTGATATCGATGAAGGAGCTATGGTCTACCCCTTCACAAATGTCAACAAGGGCGAGATCTCCAGATTCCCATACTCAATCCTTGAGATCAAGGTCAAGGAGGAGATTGCTAAGAAGCATCCACAATGGGTTGAGGACTTGATGGCGTCTCATCTGGTACACAAGGCACCTCGCTTCTCCAAATTCGTCCACGGAGTTGCATCTCTATTCGAAGATAATGTCAACAACCTTCCATTCTGGCTCAGTGAACTTGAGACCGACATCCGAAAGGATCCCCAAGCTGCCTTCGATGAAGAGGAGGAGCGGAAGGCGAAGAGGCGGGAGAATGAGCAGGTCGTTGGCAGCTTACTCGGAGCCACGCCCAAACCGTCTTCCAGCTTCAGAGCTGCTGTTAGCTCGCCACTTGGCAAATCTTACATGGCAGAACGAATGGCGGCTGAGGAGCGAGCTGGCAAGAGGTCGGATTTTAGTGGCAGGAATAAATCTCGCTCGGAAGACAACATCGAGGAGGAAGGTGGGGAGGATGACGGAGAAAACAGTAATGCTGGTGCCTATGGTACCATGTCGTCGATGTTCCCTTCATTTTCGCTGTCTCGATATGCTCAAGCACGACGAGAACGAAACGTGGTCTTACCTCCTGGCGTCACGAAACCTACCCAGCTTATTAAGGATTCTGGACCTCTACAAGTCGAACCCAAGGTCTGGCTTGCGAATGAGAGAACCTTCTTGAAATGGCAGCACATATGCGTCCTCCTCGGTGTCCTTGCCGTCTCTCTGTACAACACAGCCGGCCAGAACAGGGTTGCTGAGATTTTTGGTTTCATCTACCTGGCTATTGCGATCTTCGCGGGCGTTTGGGGTACCGTCATGCACCGTGTCCGAAGGAACATGATTGTGGAGAGAAGCGGCAAGGACTTTGATAATATGATTGGACCTATGGTTGTCAGCTTTGCTCTGATGATGTCCTTGATCCTCAACTTCTACTTCCAGGTAAGATATATCTCGGAATTTGCATTAATCAAGCTAACGAGTTCTAGTATCATGCTGCAATGGAGAGACTCAACGAACCTGTACATGGCAATGTTACGGTCATAGCTACGCACCCGCAAAATATGGAAGTGAAGGTTGAGTTGATATAACGGGGTAAATTGTACAGATTTTCGGACCTCTGGAAGCAGAGAATGAAGCGGTATATGTGGGTTAAAGAGTGACAATCAGCACATGTGTACATATGTAGCATAGCGGAAGATGGCTAGCTAATTGGCAAGTTTGCTATCAAATTCGAATCTGCTAAAAGCCAACCAACCGTCTTTGCTTCATCTAATGGAGATCTCCCGTACAGATGCTTGGAACCTACAAGACCCTTGCGCGGATCTCTTGGCACCGTGCACGTTTCCCGCGAGGCTGATCCTAGACTCCTGTGACTGTGACATGTGCCACCTGGTGAAATTAACAACGAACAACCAGGACACTGAGTAAACGAACTTGAAACTATGCCGCCGTTCTGACCATTCTCAGCCTTCACTCCAGTCGGAAAAGAGATGAATATCCACAATCAACCATCATCTCTAGGCTCCAGAAGGTGCTGAAACACCGAATATCCTGCTCAGCCTCGCACGAGCAACGCGGCAACACAAGACCGCGCAACTCACCACAAACATTAGTACAACACCCGCAATACCTCGATTATACGAATATGAATAGAACCACCCACCATGAGCGAAGCCAAACGAAAGATACTCGGTCTCTTTAGGAGTCGCAGTACTTCAGACCAGCCTACAGATTCGAAGGTCGTGAGGACCCCTCACCCCCCACGTCATCGATGCGCTCGATGGCTACATTTTGATGCAAATGCCAATACTAATGTCTCAACAGGATAACAATAAAGACCAGGACAAGGACAAGGACAAGGACCGAGACCGCAAAGAGCGCCGACACCGTCGTGAGCGCGATCCAAACCGACATCATCATCATCATCATGAACGCTCACACAGCTCCCACTCCCCCCACACGAAATCCGAACATGGCAGCAGTACCAGTCGCAGACGAGCATCTGGCCCGCAAGCCTCGAATTCTGCCTCTATTCGCGCAAGTCCCATACCTGCTCCGCAGCCCCTAACCGAATGGCCGCCTCCTGGATACACGCGTCATCAGTCGCTGTCGCAGGGCAAAGCAATGGAACTCATTGCCTCGGGCGTCCCTGTATTCAAGGGAGCCAGGCAAGCGATCCCGCATGCTGCGGACGAGTACTATCATCTTTATGCGACGTGTGTTGGGAATGATGGGGTGGGTACAGATGTTGGAGAGATCTACACCGAGGCTTTTGCTGCGAATTCGTTGAGGCTTCAAGGCTTGGAAAGGGCTACACATCCTTGGGAGACGCTGGAACAGCCTAGTATGGCATTCTGTACTGGAACAGGAGCGGGCACTATTACGCTGAACCATTGGGTCAGTCTATCGAGCAAGATGAACCCGCCTATCGAACTACGGGATCCAGGTGTTGTGCCTAGAGAAGTAGACCTTTCTACTATCTTGGAACGGCTGATCTATCTAGAAGGCGGGTTCGAAGAGGAATATCAAGATCTGATGTACAAGAATTTGTACCGGAACCTACTCCGTGACCCCGATCGAATCCTAGCGCCACACAAAGCCATGGAGAAGCAGATCTCTGATCTGATAGTCGTGCTGTCAAGGCGAGAATGGATCGATTTCAGCAGGCCGGAGAACCAGGTCGTCGCGAAGTTCTTCGCTAATGCTACGTATACGGAACAAGGACGGTATAAGTTGTTCTTTCATCAGTTGTTGCTGAGTATGGAGTTGTACCTGCGTATTCACTCGAAACAACATGCGGAGTTTGCTAAGGAAAAGCTGTTGAGCCAGCTTCCTCCTTGTATTAGGTGGGATCTGGCGCTCGTTAGGAGGTGGAGGGAGTGTATGAGCATTCAGAAATTTTCAACAGGAGAGAATCCTCAGCAAAGTAAATCTTGCCTCATATTATTTCAGTGTTCTTGAGGCGCAGCTAATACTCAACAGTCCGATTCCAACTCCGTACTAAGAAGGCACAAGTCAAAGCCCTCCGCAAATTCGCCAGAGCTATGAAATGGCCCAATCTAGCTAAAGTGGATGAAGTCCTCAAAGAACGAGACGTAGACGACATTCCTCTCGAAGACCGGTCCTCAGACGCCATGTCTTATTTTACGGGCATGATATTACCTGGGCCAACTTTACCATGGCTTATCATGAACTCACTAATCGACTGTGACAACGATGCAGGTGGTAATGCTCTAGCAGCACTTACACACATGCATCCATTTAGCGGTTTTCAGTATCGAAGTCATACGTACTGGTCAGCAACATCTATTGTTGGGAAAGTGCTCGCTCCAACTTGTCGAGAGATAGGGGGATGGATCGGCCCTGCACGACCGGCTCCTGATCTGTCGAGAGTACAGATAGCAAGGATACGACAGCGGAGACCGAAACAACGTCTTACGGTTAGCGATATTGAGAGTATGACTGAGCGATCTGATTGTCTGGGTCCTCCATCAGACAGGTATCCGGTTTCTGAATACCAACTGTAAGTTATGGGGAAGCCCGAAAATTCCATTTCAGGATGCTTTTAAATTCCTTATGGAAGTGTTTCGTTCTTCTTGGCGCACCTCAAATATTGCATTTGCTGACATTCCTATTACACAGCTTACTCCCGGACAACGATCCATACTCAATAGTCAACACAATCCGGATCGAAAAACTCGCTCTTAAAGCCATCAATACAACACCTATCACTTCATCACCTTCACACTCCCGATCTTCCTCCAGAGACACATCAAAAGGCACAAACAAAGATCCAGGCAAACCTCTCACCTACGACGCAGCCGTCCAATTCGCCATCGACGGTAAATCATGGCCTCTCCGCCTCTCCTACGACGTCTCCTTCATCTCCGCATACCCCTGTTCACGTGGCCCACACCCCCTCTTCTTCGATTACGTATATCAAGCAGTTAAGATTGATGAGCTTCTCATGGTCAGAGATTGGGGTGGGCTGAACATGAATCTCAATCCTGGTAGCAGTAGTACTAGTCCCTCAAGAGCCGGGGGAGAAGGTGGAGGAGGTCAAAAGCCAGAGGATGGTGAGGATGAGGAGAAGGTGCTTGTGGTAGAAGCGTTTGGCGTTAAGGATAATGAGGTCCTGGCGAGGGCGTGGTGTAGTCATTGGGGGCTGAGCGCTGTTGTTGCGGATGTGGAGAGGACGTGGTGAGTTATTCCTTCCTCTCAGCCTTCAAATTGCAGATGGGTATAGGAGTGAGTGCTGATGAAGTAAAATAGCATGTCATGCGCTATACGTGAATCGTATGCTGCGTGTCTTAATGTGGTTATTCTGGTTGATGGGAAGAGCTATGAGGGGGAAACGTAGCTGAGTGCTCGTTGATTGCCCTGGTGGCTTTGGCTTTGATGATAATCTCTCCGGTCCGGCTCGCTTCGCTTAGGGATATGGATAGAGGCTGGTCGAGGGTTGGATGGGGTTGGAGGGTGGGATGGATATCCAACCTGGGTGATTATGTGATATGATTATTGACGAATGACCATGGCGACGACAATGATGAACACTCTCGAGTGGGGAGAGTTAAATTCTGGGGTTGTAGCTAGGTGGCATGGGCTGTAGCTAGTCTTGGGATGGGTTGGGGGTTTGGGGTTTGAAAGGGCTAGGACAAGGGGAATATACCAGGCGCTCTGCTTTGATGCTTTGCAATTGATTTGGCGAAATCGTTTACGCGATGCCTTTGATGTTTACCTTTGGGATTAAAATTATTCTTATTGGTTTATGAGAAGATTGTATTGTGAGGTTGAACATGAGCGGGTTACTTGTAACACAGACACAATGCATTACCAGCAATCGAACAACGCCGTCTCGATCGGGTATCCTCAATCAATAACATCCGGTCTTTCAAACCCCCCTTCTGCTGCAATCATCAGTGGCAACGATTGGTGACTCACGAAGTTCTTCTGTTCTACCTTCCCGTCAAGATATCTGGGGATAGTGTGGAGATAGGTCCAGTTCTGTTGTATTCCGGAGATAAACTAATCGCCGAAAAAACCTGAAAACATTTAAACCTTATAAACTAAACGGGAAGAAGTGTATTTGTAATAGCCGTTCTCAAGCGCGGCCCAGCTTGGCTCTAGGGAGTACTGCTCTAGACTCAAGTGAGTGTCTGTCCAGGTGGTTGACAGTGTCCCGAGGTGTTGGTTGATTGGTGCGCGGGGAGGATGTACTGGATGGCTGGTAGTTAGTTGAAGTTGGGGGGTTTCGCTTCGAGTCTTCGAGAGCGCCACGCCAACGCCAAAGTGTGCTGCATCATAGGGGATCTAGATGACGTTGAGTGTTATGGCCGATGAGTGTTATGGCCGATAAATCTCCAGAGGTGGAGGCGGAGGAAAAAGTATAAAGAGAAGAACGCATTCCTGCCTACTCCACCTCTGTGTCTTCAGCTCAATTCAATTAATATCTCTCTCAAGCCAACACATCTGTACCTCTTGAACGCCAATTACAACTGCAAGCGGACAATACACAATCTCAATCAATAGAAAAGATGACGAAAGTTCTCCTCACAGGTGCGTGCATTTTCTGTATCCATTGTCGTCCTAAGAAACTCCAATTACCCCTCCATTACCCCACTATCGCCTCGTCCCAAACCACCACACGTCTCAACACAACCACAACATAGGAAATACTTGCCTACTGACACTGACATGAACAAACAGGTGGAAGCGGATTCATCGCCGCCCACGTCCTCGAAATCCTCCTCAAGCACGGCCACACCGTAATCACGACCGTCCGCAGCCAAGCCAAAGCCGACAAGATCCAATCGGCCCACCCCTCCGCCGGAAAATCCCTCTCCTTCAAGATCGTAGAAGATATCGCTGTCGAAGGGGCCTTCGATGAAGCTGTCAAGATCGATGGTCTCGAGGCCGTGATTCACACCGCTTCCCCCTTCCACTTCAACGTCACGGATACGAAGAAGGACCTCCTCGACCCAGCGATCAATGGTACCAAGGGCGTTCTCGCAGCCATTAAGAAGAATGCTCCGTCTGTGAAGAGGGTCGTTATCACTTCTTCATTCGCGAGTATTTTGGATGCTGGGAAGGGGAATGCGGTGGGATATACGTATTCGGAGAAAGATTGGAATCCCGTTACCGAGGAGCAGGCAGTCAAGGATCCCAGCACTGGCTACCGCGCATCGAAGACCTTCGCAGAGAAAGCAGCATGGTAAGTCATAGCCATATATTTCCACTCTGAGACATATCAACCCCCCCCCCCCCAAAAAAAAAGAGAAAGGGGGAAAACGCATACTGATGTGACGTTAAAAAAAATAGGGATTTCGTAGAGAAGGAGAAACCCAACTTCACTCTCGCGACCATGTGCCCGCCTCTCGTCCTCGGTCCCATAGTCCACTACCTCAACGACCTCTCCACGCTCAACACATCCAACCAACGCGTGCGCAACCTCATCATAGGCCAGAATAAAGAATCCATCCCCGTCACGGGCGTCTACCTCTTCACGGACGTGCGGGACCTCGCGCTGGGGCACGTCAAGGCCATGGAGCTGCCCGAGGCGGGTGGGAAGCGCTTCTTCTTCACGGCGGGCTACTTCACTAACAAGCAAATCTGCGAGATCATCCGGAAGAATTTCCCCGAGTATAGGGACCAGTTGCCAGCCGAGGGCGTGAAGGGAGGGGATTTCCCCGAGGGGGGCGTGTACGGGTTTGATAATAAGCGGTCGAGGGAGGTGTTGGGGATTGAGTATAGGGGGCTGGAGGAGAGTATTGTGGATTTGGTTAAGAGTTTGAAGGATGTGGGTGCTTAAGTGTGAATGCGTGATGATGGATGTTAGATCTTAGACACATGTCAAGACGTGAAAATAGATAGTGGGTAGTAAAGATGATCTTTTACGAGTCGTGATTTGAAAAATGGAGAGTAAAGCCTATCACTGATGATGTGTGAATGTGAGACGAGACCCTACAGGATGGAGCTAGCTAGCCCGGTGAGATATCAGAACCTTATTCTGAGGTAAAGATAAAGATGAATTATGATCCAACGTATGCAGCATACGAGGTGACATGATAAATTGCAAGAGAAAACAAAGATTAGCGATATTAAACCGAAGCGAGATGTTAATCAGACTCTTAGGGGACGAAGCTACTACTGAATCAACTATACATGCAGATAAAAGTTTTCAGCGGACGGGAAGTGACTAAGGTATTGAGCAGAGCAGTTGCTTCTATCTACTCTGAGCTGAGAATCCGAGATCGCTCCCCACAACACGAGAGAAGTCGATCGTTCATCTTATCTTACTGCTCAGGCGGAGGTCATTGGAGTTGGATGTCCAAAGCAATTCCCATGGCAGACTATGATACGAGAGCCAAAAAGGTGGGTTAGATGAGGACTACTGAAGCCCTGAATATTGATCATCTAGAGCCCCCTCAGGATCAGGCTTCTCGCTAGGTAGTTCATGTCATCTCTCGTTTTATGACATGTGCTGTAAAATATAGTCAGGTAGAAAATGCACTCAAATTAATTTACTTTATCCCTCCATACCTAATGCAACCATCCCATTCTATCATACAATATGCTCCTCGAACGTGCCATGATCTAATACCCACAGCGAAACAGACAAGAAAGAAAGATTGTGTGTTCGGTAAAAAAAGACTGGTATCTGCAAAGATGGCAAACAGAAGAGCGCTAAGCAGAATCTCCCCAACGCCAGCGCTCAATGAGAGGAGACATGAATGAACGACGGTGCACATATGTACTCGCTTCATCCGGTAATGTTCTACTGTTGGAATGCATTTCCGGTCCGGCCTCTGCCGATGGTCTTGAAGCTTCCTCCGGCCTCCATGATGTCGAAGCGACTCATCCCCATGCCTTCGAGGTCGGTCATACCCGAGAAGTAGAAGCCGACGATGACGACTAGGTAGCTGAGAAGGAGAATAGAGCCCTTGAAGTAGTTGCTCTTTCCTTCACCGTACATGTAGCTGAGGAGGAAAACACAGAGAATGACGGTAACCATGTCCCATTGTGGGAAGATGAGACTGAAGGTGTATTCTGGTCCGATGAGGGTACTGGCGTTGATGGCGCTGAATAGGACCAGAGCTGGAATTTGAAGCAGGCAAACCTGGAGAGCGTACGCTGATCCGATTTCCATGGACAGAGCGATGTTGCCATTCATGGCAAATGATATAGCGTTCTCCGCGGAGGTTAGAGAGAAGTGAGTGGATAGGAGGGTAAGACTTACCAGAAACTCTGTAGTATTTGGAACAAGCGCAAACAATGTGATTCCTAGGAACTTCTCATCAATGGCAACATTGGTCAGGACTACATCGACCGTGTTAACCAGAATCTCGGCTATAAGTGCATAAAGCACAGTAGCTCCACACAGAATGATGGAACTCTTAACTCGACTCCAATTTGGTGCATCATGCCCACCTCCTGCATTGGCTTCAGCTGGAACAGGTTGTTCGGTGTCATGAACAACTCCAGTCCTTAGCGTTGGTGGCTTATTCAGAGACGCCGAAGTGGGCATATGGGCTAGGGTAGATGTTCGCCGAGGAGCCTTTGAGGCACTCTTAGCTGCAATCGTGGCTGCAGTGGCTGCCATTTCAGCAACCTCACGAACCAGATTGGTATTTTGTGCCTCTGAGAACCCAGGAATATGGACCTCGGACCTGGCACTGTCTTGACCGCTGCTCTTTGGGGGAGGAATGTGAGGCGTTTGAACCGAACCATGAGCTGCAGATGCTGTCGTTTCATTCACAGAGTTGTGTCGAATTCCTTCACGTGGACCGAGGCCAACTTGTTTCAATGACTGACCAAGTATACGCTTGTAAAGCTGTGAATCGCGAATCTCTGCTCCATGGGCTTCGGCGGAGCTGTTCTGAGTACTGCCGTGTCTCTGGAGTCTTCCATGAGAGGCACCACCCAAAGGTTGTTGTCCAGCCATATGTTGGACTTCTTGAACTTTCTTTTCGTCCACTTCATTATTCCAGATGACAGCAGCATGTGTTCTCAAGGTGAACCACAATCCGATGACATACGAGAGGAATAGAAGAACAGCTGCAAACCAGCAATAGGGCCGGACAGCTTCGAGGTAGAATCGGTCATCTAGCGCTGGAACCTGTGAGAAGTAGCATCGACGACAATCACGGCTTGGTGAGTCGTCATTGTTATCAACGCAGGTCAAGCAGTTGAGCTCGTGCTAGAGGACTAATTAGCTATGGTGATACCAACGCTCAGAGGGTAGCTTACAGTTCCATAAATCTGGTAAAACAGCGTCGGCCCGAACGCAGCAATGACTGCGAACAGGAGCATGGTAGAGGTAACACCAGCTGACTTGGCGTTGAATCGTTGAGTCTTCCGTTTGATCGCACCAAAGCACATAGAAAGTCCGGGGAGGAACAGAATACCAGCGAATATGCTTCCAATGATACTTCCTTCAACAAGTTGACCCTTTCCTTGCTTCAAAGCCACACAGTAGAGGAAGACCTCGACGAGAGTGGAGAAGAAAGCGTTGATGGCCGCGCCGAGACCCATAGAAGATTGAGCAGAAATGGACGCGACAGCCTGACCGATAAAGTAGGCCAGTGGGATGATCGAAGCCAAGGCTGCTGTGAAGAGGAATGGTGGACCAGTGATCGTCAAATTTTCCCAGTGGAGAGTTTCCACGAGGACCCAGTAGTCGAAGATGACAAAGAGAACCACGCCCATGAGGTTGATCAAGAAGATGTTAGTTCCGTCAACGGTGTATTTCCAGTATTTGCTTCCCACAGCACGATAGGTACAGAGCAGAATGGATGAGTTCGGAACAGCACCACGGGAGTAGTCAGAGTCGGATTCGAACGAGAGTGCCAATGGATGCCGTCGGAGATGGTAGAACAGTAGCATAGTTACCTTTCCCATGGGAATCCAAAAGACGAGAAACCAACATATGCCTGAGACGAGGAACAACATCGGTGTTATGAGCCCGTAGAAGAACAGAAAGAAGATGACACGGCCCGTGTTCCACTCGCCTCTGCCAAAAAGTCTGCGCTTTAACGGGCGTTCCGAGCTTTCTCTAACAGACCGCCTTCTTGACCGACCAAGGAGACTGTCGTTCTCGCTTGCGAGAGAGTCGATACTCCTTCGTGAGCGACCAACAATGGATCGACTACCTTGAGGGCCGAAGAAAAGTCGACCGTCCTCAATATCACCACTCTGCCATTGCTCATACTCTGTGATGCTGCGTCCTTCACCCTCGTCCTCTTCAGCATAAGCTTCATCCTGTTCTAGCCTGACGAATTTGCCGAACGGATAGAACAGATACCCAGAAACACCCCACAGAACACGGCCATATTCGATTGCACTGGGAGCAGCTCCAAAGATGAAACAGACTACGGCTCCGACAAAGGCTATGAGAGCAAGCCACCAACCGAACCATACAGTCCAAAGGATGTTGAATAATAGTAGCCACTTGTTGACTCTTCCACCTGGGGAAGAGTGGATGTCGCCTTCTGCAGTCTTTTGTACCGATCTATTCTTTTTGTAGAGCGCAGGCTTCCAGATACGGATACCGAAGGGGTGGGTTTCGTTTATAGCTTCCTGGCGATCCTTCAAGGTAAAGCTTTCAGCATCGCTCAAGTCATCGTCTTCGTCTTCCTCTTCTTCTTCCGGGGTAATGTCATCCCCGTCTCGAACTGTGCCCTCTCCGCCAAAGTCGCTACCATTTCCTTCCGGTACTGTTTCCCCAGCTACACTTGCGGCCTCAGTTTCGGCCTCAGCTTCGGCCTCTTCCTCTCCACCTCGGGAAGAATCGACTCGTGGTAGTGTAGGTTGTGCATTTGGTCGCCGCCGTATAGTTGAAGGTTGATGCCTTATGGAACCAAATCCAGTCGCACTGTGTCGGCTTGTAGCCAAATCATCCTCTATCTCCGCCACATCGTCGTCCACGGAGAACTCCTGTCCACGATGTGGTGCTTGTACGTTGGAAGAAGCTCGACGGGGCATTCCAGGTTTTTTAGGTCGTTGTCCTCCTCGTCCTCGTTCTGGACCTAGCATAGGTGACCGGATTGGTTGCATAGACCGAGACGATTCCAAGCTATGTGGTTGTGGTCTTTCGCTTGTCTGTGACGTCTCGCTCGCTCGATGCTCTGGGGTGTAAGGAGTAGTTGGCTGTAAGATCGAGCCTAAAAGTAAATTAATTAGTCTTGATGTTGTATCAAAAGTGCACGATAGAAACTCCATGCTCTCGTCTCATAGAAAAACAATTCCGGCATACCGTATGACTGCGGCTGCTCTGGTCGCCGTCTGATAGTATCCGTGGACTGAAAGCTCTCTGAAAGCCCCTCGCTCTCTTGAGGTCTCTGATCCGAAGCTGACTCTACCCTGGAAAGAGGGTGACGAATGTCGGTAGGAGAAGTGGGCACCGACATGTTGTCGAAAGGATTCTGGATATCCCTCAGCGCACCAGGTGTGTTGTTGTTGTCTCGGCCAGACATGTTGAAAGTCGTCTGTTATCGCAGGGCAAATCCGGGGTCTTGTATTATCGTACCAACAATAGACGGAAGCGGGAGTTTGCAAGTGGTAAGACCGACCGACGTGCTAGTGCTGGCTGGAGTCAGGCGATGGACTATCGCGTTGATCGCAAAGTGGGAGGAAGTTCGGAAGGCATTCGAGGAACAACGCGAAGGTGTGAGAGCTAGGTAGAAGGGAAGATGGTCTCCCCACCGGGTAGAGAGAAGAGGAGGGAACTGCAACTGCAGATGAATTGTCTTGTTAACATCGATCCAGCTTTAAATCGAACACAGCCAGTTGGTTGATCGTATCCCACGAAGTGTCTGTGGAGGCGGAGGAGGAGTGTCTGATCTGCGTGTGCGTGTGAGAGTGAGTTGCTGTTGCTGTTGCTGTTGCTCTTGCGGCAGAGTGCATGCCGGGTGACCTAATACTTACCGGTTGATGGTGTAGAGAGAAGTACTACTGCTGATGACCCGCGTGCTGAATGGCAAGCTTCGATTGTTTTCTTTGGCCCGCGGGAGCTGAACCTGAACAGGGTACTGGACTGTACTGACGGTCCTAGACTAGACTAGACCTGGTTAGGCAAGACCCACTTCTGGACCCCTGGTCTTGGCCAATTGGAAGCGCGTCACGTGATGCTGGAGAAATTGCTGCCTTGATTTCAACCTTGTTGCCTCGCCTCAGCCTTCCCGGACCCAAGACGCGGTCAACGGTGCCTGGTGGCCCTGGCTGGAGCTTGGAGGTACAAGTGAAGGGGTGTGAAAGTCGGCTCGGAGGCAAGAAGAACATCAACAATCTACACCACAACTGAGCCTCACCTCATCCTCAAGCTTCCTCTCACCACACCCTCCTCCATCTCCATACTACCCCCCTCTCCAGTATCTGCGCCTCTCATCTGCCATCATGGCGCTCGATACCTACTTCCACAACAAGATCGAGGGGATGAAGCTGGAGATCATCCAGGGTCAAGCAGTTCTACGCAGGTTGGAAGCCCAGAGAAACGACTACAACTCAAGAGGTATGTACATCCTGCAGCCAGCATCTTTCTTTGATTTATCGTCGATAAGCTAACATTCATTAGTGCGCCTTCTGCGAGAGGAGCTCGGCTTATTACAGCAGCCAGGATCGTACGTTGGTGAGGTTGTGAAGGTTATGGGAACGAAGAAGGTCCTGGTCAAGGTGCACCCGGAAGGCAAATATGGTATGCACCTCAAGTAAAGCAGAGAGTCCTGCCAGCTGACTTTGAACCAGTTGTCGATATTGCCGATAGCGTTGACATCACTAAGCTCACCGTTGGAAAGAGGGTTACCCTTCTCTCCGACTCCTACAAACTCGAAAAGATGCTCCCATCCTCCGTCGATCCCCTCGTATCCCTCATGATGGTAGAGAAGGTCCCTGATAGTACATACGATATGATTGGAGGTCTGGACCAACAAATCAAGGAGATCAAGGAGGTCATTGAGCTGGGTCTGAAGCATCCCGAACTGTTCGAATCTCTCGGCATAGCGCAACCCAAGGGTGTTCTTCTGTACGGACCGCCAGGAACCGGAAAGACTCTGTTGGCAAGAGCCGTCGCACATCACACGGACTGCAAATTCATCCGGGTTTCGGGTTCAGAGTTGGTACAGAAGTATATTGGAGAGGGTTCCAGAATGGTCCGAGAGCTGTTCGTTATGGCCAGAGAACATGCACCATCTATCATCTTTATGGATGAAATCGATTCTATTGGATCTTCTCGTGTAGAAGGTTCATCTGGTGGCGACTCGGAAGTTCAGCGTACGATGTTGGAATTACTCAATCAACTGGACGGCTTCGAGCCAACAAAGAACATCAAGGTCATCATGGCTACAAATCGACTGGACATCCTGGATCCTGCACTTCTCCGACCCGGACGTATCGACCGAAAGATCGAGTTCCCACCGCCAACTGTTGAGGCCAGAGCGGACATTCTCCGAATTCACAGCCGAAGCATGAACTTGACCCGTGGTATCAACTTGACGAAGATCGCAGAGAAGATGAACGGATGTTCAGGGGCTGAATTGAAGGGTGTCTGCACAGAGGCAGGCATGTACGCCTTGAGAGAGAGACGTGTGCATGTCACACAGGAGGACTTTGACCTCGCCACGGCGAAGGTGTTGAACAAGCACGATGACACTACTACCAGTTTGAGCAAACTTTGGAAGTAGAGCGGATGGGGTTGTGAGCGAGATAACACGAATTGTACAACAATGCGAGCAAATATCAGTCTTTTGCTAGGTGAATATTCCTCGTCTCGAGGCTTGTGGCCTCTTCACGTGTCCAGCGATACACGGCAAGTTTGCCGAATAATGTTTTCTTCCGTGGGCGCTGGAGAGAATAAGCTTCTCTTGGGCAACTATAACAAAGTTCCTTACCGACTCTTGATATTTTCCATCAAAAAAATGTAGGATCTACAGTGTGATTTCCATAAACACCAGACCCTGCTTATTCATAGAGGGAGCCCCAGTTTTGTGGTGAGCAGATTGGAGCTTGGAGAAGGTGGGGGGCAAAGCAAAGGGTCCACTGGTGACGTGCAAGCTCGAGGATCGGAGCTCCTAACAAAAACACTGTTGAGTTGACTTTGAGAAACCTTCAACACTCTTCATCTCATCTCAACAAGCTGGATTGAAATAATACCTTCGCAGGTCTGAACAATCTCCTATTCCTCAAACAAACACACAGCTTTGAAACGAATTCTGTGTTCGTCCCATTAACCGGTTCATTGGACCGCATCAAGGTCCCTCAACCCCTCCTTTTTATTTCTTCCCGTCTACCCCGCGCTCATTCCATGCCTACGCCCAACAAATTGGAGGCAAGGCATGGCATGGCTAGCACAGGACGAATGTGGCATGCAATCACACCAATTGAGGAGCCCTGGCTGACAAGCAAATAGGCAGTATCAATAGTCAGCTACCGACGTAATCCAAGATGGCCCAAATCCCATTCCGTCAAAACTTCAGGAAGCCCTCGAGGCAAGCCTCGATGGAGTAAGCCCCCATATCTTTTTATGTTCTGTATTCGCAGATATGCTAAGTAAAAACAGTCCTCACAACGATTTGAACCCTCACATCGACCATTACATCGGCATTGATGTAGGTACTGGAAGTGCCAGAGCTTGTATCATCGATGCCTCTGGTGATATCAAGGCCTGTAGGTGTCCAGTTACCCCACCATCGTAGCTTCAGCAAGCTGACCTTGTGCAGTGGCGACAGAGAACATTGGACTCTGGCAACCAGAGAACGGATACTACGAGCAATCTACTACCGATATCTGGCGATGCATCTGTACTTGCGTGCAAAGGGCTCTAAGCCAGCACAACATCGACCCTTCAACTATCCGCGGAATTGGCTTTGATGCTACCTGCTCTCTAGCAGTCTTTTCCCACGATACCGATGAGCCCATGCCAGTTACAGGCCCAAACTTCACCAATGATGGGAATGACCGTAACGTCATTCTATGGCTTGATCACAGACCAGTCGAGGAGGCAGCCAAGATCAACGCTACAGGACACAATCTCCTCCGCTACGTAGGAGGTAAGATGAGCATTGAGATGGAAATACCAAAGGTGCTTTGGCTTAAGAACCACATGCCACCCGAGATGTTCGATCGTTGCAAGTTCTACGATTTGGCGGATGCGTTGACACATTTGGCTACTGGTAATGAGAGCAGGAGCTTTTGTAGCACTGTGTGCAAGCAAGGCTATGTTCCGGTTGGTGTTGACGGGAGCGTCAAGGGATGGCAAGAGGACTTCTATGAGACTATTGGACTGGGTGATCTAGCAAAGGACAACTTCAAGCGCATGGGTGGAGTTGATGGGGTGGTGAGCCTTTTTCATATTCTGTTTTGAATCTCGACCAATGTACTGACTGTGATAGAACGGAAAATACATGAGTGCTGGAGAACTTGTCGGAACTCTCAGCGAGAAAGCTGGTAGCGAGCTTGGCCTCCCAGCTGGAATCGCAGTAGGCAGTGGTGTCATTGATGCCTATGCCGGCTGGGTAGGAACTGTTGGAGCCAAAGTCAACTTGGGTTCTGACCATCTCGACACCGACTTCCCTAAGAACGATATCTCGCAAGCATTCAGTCGTCTTGCAGCCGTAGCCGGAACATCTACATGCCACCTTGCCATGTCAAAAGACCCAGTCTTCGTCGAAGGTGTCTGGGGACCTTACAGAGATGTTCTGCTGCCTGGCTTCTGGATGGCAGAGGGAGGTCAATCAGCTACTGGTGAGCTCCTTCGCCACGTCCTGGAGACACACCCTGCATACAACGAAACCATGTCGATGGCCGAGTCCTTCAATACCAGCATCTATGACTATCTGAACTCTCACTTGGAAGAGATGCAAGAGAAGACCTGCGCACCAAGCGTCTCCTATCTCGGGCGCCACTTCTTCTTCTATGGTGACCTCTGGGGTAATCGCTCTCCTATCGCAGACCCCAACATGACAGGCTCAGTAATTGGTCTAACCAACGACCGCAGCATGGATGGACTTGCACTTTATTACTACGCAACCATGGAATTCATCGCCATGCAAACCCGCCAGATCGTCGAGACGATGAACGAGTCCGGCCACACCCTAACCAGCATCTTCATGTCCGGCTCCCAGTGCCAGAATAAGATCCTTATGGAACTGATGGCTACGACCTGTAGCATGCCAGTCCTCATTCCGCGTTACGTCCACGCTGCCGTCGTCCACGGCGCAGCTATGTTAGGTGCCAAAGCTGCTAGCGCGGATAAGGAGGGTAATACCGAGGCCCTGTGGAGCATCATGGATCGCATGAGCAAGCCTGGAAAGGTCGTCAAACCAGGAAAGAATGCGAATGAGAAGAAGTTGCTGGATGCTAAGTACAAGGTCTTTTTAGAGCAGTGCAAGACTCAGCAGGAGTACAGGAAGAATGTCGACGAGGCTGTTGAGGGATGGACTGCATAGGTCTTGGGAGGGACGCCCGTGAGGTGCACGTACGGTAGCAGGAGATGCAAGCTTAGACTAAGTAGACTTTGAACTTGATACGTTTGCGGTGCTCTTCCGTTTCCGAAGATTTAATGTGACTCATGATTTCGATAAAGGGTGTGAAAGCACCTACAAAATTTGATAGAAGATTCGCTACTTCAAGATGGAGGTGGGGCGGGGTAGGGGTATAACTAAGGCACTTATATAAAATATGCTCAAGCACTGCATGCGATACGCGTCGTTTGCTTACAAAAAGATTTCTCAGTAGCGGACGCCGCTGATGTTAATTAAGTCTTCTACTCAACATGCGCCTCTCTCACGCATCACACTCCATCCGAACCCCCCCCTTTTTTTTTTCTCGCTTACAACACGCGAGCCCCTATAAATGTAACTCTCGGCTATTCTGGGGACAACTAACAACTACAACTCCACACTTGTTCCTGAAGATGAACTCAGGAGTGAATGCTTTCGATTGCTTCAAGCGTGACATAATTCCTTATCACCTTCATTCCTGTATCTCAGAAATCACTTCCGCAGTAATAGCTCACTCATAGTGGTCATTTGAGAGTTCTCGAAGGAGTCAACATGCTTCACTTCCATTTTTCTCATTCTTTCGCGGAGAACCAAATGGTATGTATCATTGGCTACTAAATCACAACCCCTCAAGAATGCACCATGTCGCTAATATTGCAATGGGTATATATCGTTCTTCAAGCAAATGACATGAAAACCGCCGCACCTTCTCTTCTCTACTCAATATTCACCACCATTAGACATATGCTTCCTTGGCGGCCACCGAACCACCATGTCATCATACAGCGGCTTCGCAATAAGCACGTACATATCGTGTACAACCTCATCCAGCCTCCCTTCCCTCTCCCTCCCTAGCAAATGTGGAAAACTAAGACAGCTCGTGATCGGATCCGGGTACAGGGAGTTCTCGGCCCAGATCTCCTCCCAGGTCCAGGCATGCGCGATGGCCAGATTGAACGCGTGGTTCGGTTGCGAGTTTGGGGAGAGAGGGCGGAGTTGCACTTTGTGCTGGTGCGATTCGATGTGGGTGCCGAAGCAGAGCTCGATGAGGAGGATGCCGAGGCTTTCGAGAGAGGTTTTGGTCTGGAAGTGCGGTGGTGGCGCGGGGTTTGGTGGCGGTGACGAGGTTCCTTCTGAGTGTGATTTCAGAGAGAGGAAGTCCTGGGATAGGTAGGGTTGGTCGAAAATGGGCTTGCTGTCTCTGGTGACGAAGAATATGTCGCGTTTTGTCCAGTTGTCTTTTAGCCAGTGTGTTCGCTGGAGTTGGAGGAGGGAGGAGGCGAGGATCGTGGCGACGTGGGCGCGTTTCTCGGGTGGGAATCTGTGGATTTTCATGGCGTCTTCTTTGAGAACTTCTTCGAGTGTGATTATATCCTCGTTTTGTGACGTTGTTCGCGGAAAGTCGTTGCTGATGAACTCGTGGCGGTTTTCCTTCTCGTCTATGAGACAGCCAAGAGACTTTCCAGGAAGTGGGTCTTGAATCGCATGACATAGATTCTCTATCAAGACATTTTCGGGAATAATTGGGTCTTTCATAGGTAACACTTCTGGGCACCTGCTCTCGATCGACACAGTTGATACGTCGAATTTGGCCGATTTGGCCGATTTAATAGACTGCTCTTCATCGAGGCGACCTTGGTATTGCATGCCTTCGAGGACTGTAAAGTGCTTTATAGTTTTAACAGCTGGAGCCGAAGTGGTGCGGAGGAGATTTCCGTTGGTTTTCTTGCTGCGAAACTTATTCCTGGTGATCATTAGTTGAGAGTCCAACTTGTCACCACAACACTAACTTAAATCTTGAGCTTAAACCCGTCAATCCGGTTGCTTTGACTTGAAGTGATACCTTGTCAATGCTTTTGCCTGCCTGGACTGTAGGTATGGAAGGATCAGAAGCGACTGAGCTCCTGCTTGACGATTGTAAAGATGGCGCAACTTTAGAAATGCTGACTTCGGACGTGGAAGCCAAATCAACAGCACTATCCGAGGCGCTGGAAGGCACACCTAGGGACGGTATGTCAGGTTCAGGCTTCGAAATCCGAACAGCGACACTTCTTTGCTTTGCACGTTCCGTAGCTTTGGATTCTTCCGCAAGTGTTGCCAAGTTGAGGAGGAGTTTGAAGTCATCGTCAACGCCCTCGACCCTCCTTTCAAGTCTGAGCATTGCTTTATGCGAATCAATACAGTGGCAATTCCAGCCATTTTTCAAGACCCCATGGAGACTGTTGGCGTTCTGTCGGATCTTTTTGAAGAAGGGAGTGAATGAAGAGGTGGTGCGGGTTGAACCTTGAACCCGTTGCTTGTCGCTTAACTCAACCATCTGCTTGAGTTCGTCGATGAGTCTCTTTGCTTCTTTGTGGTCGTCGTATCTCTCTATAAAGAGGGTTTGGGTGATACGCTTCCATTGGTACCTCCACCAGTCCGGTGTTTGGTCACTTGCTTGCAGCTGTGTCTAGATGTAAGTAGACACCATGGAATAGAGTAGGAGATGTGTTTGTTAGGTATGAATAACTTACAGCTTGAATATCCAGCAACTTCCCAAGCTCTTCCAAGATGTCGTATATCCGCTTTATAGTATGAATACACCAGTCATATCGGATATCGAGTCGACTCTCGAGCCTCTTCCTCAATATAGGATCTCGCCAACCAGTGAAGGTAGCATCGTTCACAATCTCAAGGAACGCATCTTTCGAACCAGCTCCAGCCAGGAAAGGGTCCGGTCCGCCACACATCAGATCCTGGAGAATGCCCTCGAAGAACAATTGCTGGCCTTCCATGTCGCGGATGAAAGCTTCATACTTCTGACGGAAGCGCTTATAATGCGAGAAGTACTTGGCTCCTTTCTTGTACTGCTCGAAAGCCAATATAGTGACTGGATATACAGTGAGGACAAAGCCGGCCACCTCCATACTGAAACAGTTGCAATCTCGTGCCTTGAGCAAGAAAACAGACAACAAAAACATGAAGCATTCAGTTTGAAGTTGTCAACCTGCATCTCAGCCGCAGAAGAGTGGGGCCACCGCCCGTCCCCGTTGGCCCCCAGACGTTTCCAAGATGACCCCTGACTGAGTAACTATCATCCTGTGCTCACTGTCTGCCTCGAACGTCGTTGTTTATCAGAAATCTAGCAGCTTATATAAAACAGTATGCGGTGCTGCTGCAATAACAGAAGTCCCCAAGTCTTTAGTTACGAAAGAGACTAGATGGCTGAACTTTCCTCGGGGCCCTCGATCGCCTCGTGCGGGAAGTCGTGCTCTTCCCTCTTTCCTCAGCTGGTTGTGAGCCTAGACGAATCCAGCTTACAAGGCCAGCTATCGTCCGCCTCTGTTAAGGAAGAATCAAAACGTTTTGAACTATGGGCGAGGAACATTGCGGCATTGCAAGATGCTCACTTGCCTAGTTCTTTGGAACATCGACTTCGAGATGATGCTAGTGCACGTGGCATCGTCAAGAAAGCAATGCTTTATCTCGAGGAATCTCTCCACATGGGTAAGTCGCTTCTTACACCAATTTCCTCCAAAATTAAACTCATTTGTCGATATAGCTTTGTCAATAGCTTCAGGTGAAAGGGAGAATGAAGTGTGGGATTTGCTCTCTCCTGATGAACAGCCGGCAGATACGTCAGTAGATCTCTATTCAGGATCATCTGAATTGAGAGAACTTGGTTTGGCTATCCAAGAGGGTATTACGAACCTCTTCCGGCTCTCGATGATAATTAGAAAGAAGCCAGAAAAAGACGAGTATCTCAAAGCCAGTTTGACGTACACAATAGACCCAACGGCCGACATCATCCATGTAGGCGACAAGTATCCACCTGCGAAGAAGGGCGATAAATGGTTGATGGAACGTTTGGGAATAGCAATCACGAGACGACGACAATATCTCCTCTACCGGAAAGAACACCAGGAGAAGATGGAGCAGGTTCATACCTTGAAAAAGGATGCTGGTGGCAAAACCGTCTGGTCGGGAGAGAAAGCCTCCACGTACCACCCGAATGAAGCCCTGGAAGATTCCCGGCCTGCTGACTTGAACATTTGGGGCTTTGTATCGTCCGCTCCTACCGAGTATGCAGACTCCAGTAAAGGTAAAGATGGGGCATCTGATCTTCTGAGAACTCCTCTATTACCGAAAGACTCGGTGGGAGTCCGAGCCGAATACAATCAACACTTCGAATGTCCTTACTGCTGGCGGCCTCAGAAAGTTGGAGACAAGAACGAATGGAAGTAAGTTGGTCCTCTTGGGGTACTGAGACTTGTAGTTGTTACTAACTTGAGCTAGAAAGCACATCTTCGGCGACTTAAGACCATACGTGTGTACATTTGAAAGTTGCGGACTCAATATGTTCGAAAGTCAGAACCAGTGGTTCGAGCATGAGATGAGGTTCCATAGAAAGCAATGGACTTGTCAATATTGCAAGGAGACCACCGCCCAATCTCGACCAGAACTTGAGAAACACATGACGCTCATCCATGCAGACAGAATCCAGGAAAGTCATCTCGATGGCTTGCTTGATGCTTGCCGAGTGTCTCGAGTCGATGCGACTGAATGTCCCCTGTGTACCGAATACGGGAACAAGTTCCAGAGGATAAACCAGTCAAAGAAGTGCGATGTTAGTCTCAAGCAATTTCAAGAACATCTTGGACGCCATATGGAACAGTTAGCTCTATCGGCTCTACCGCAAGAGGAAGTTGATGATGCCGACAGCTTCGATACAAAGGCTACATCATTTGATCAAACTGTGCTAGCTAATGAAGAAGCTGTACCAGGTGAGTTATTCAAGTCTTTTCCCATCCACGGGTGTAGAAAAGATTCATGTCTAACTCTTGATTCTCTCGTTTCAGGTGAAGATGAAGCATCTGGAGTCGGCGAAGTGCAGGGTACTGATAGGTTAAATGACACCAGTCCAAACTTCTTATTCGGCGGTGATCCTAGTTTGGACCCTGAACTGGCTCGGGCTTGGAGGGAGACCTTGGAAGAGCAGCAATCGAGACGAGCAGAGGAGGATGAGAGGCAGCAGAGCCAGAACATCAATCTACCACAAGGTGATATGGGCGATAAGGAGCCACAAGTCATGGAAGAGCCACCTGATACAATAGTAGAAGACGACGTCCTACTGCTTACAGACCAAGATCAAGGTCTTTCAATTTCAGCAAATTTTCCGGCATACAGTATTGGCGATGGAAAATTACGTGTGAGGGATATCAGGGAGCGTGCAGCTATGTGGCGAGCAAAAAGAGGCGGTCTAATAAAGCTTTCTTACAAGGGTCAGCAACTGAAAGACGACGCGCTACCGGCCAAAGACTATGGGATCAAGAACAAGAGCAAGATATTGGTTGCCATTGGATATAATATATTTGACAATAGCTCGAGTAGCGATGGCTTCGAGGGGCAAGAGGGAGATGGAGCCAGACAGAGGGATGAAGTAGTGGAGGAAAGACTGCCAAGCACAGAACCCAACGCAGATCCTGGGCCTGTCATTGACGACGATATTGAATGGGGGCCCTTTGGGTTCAAAGAAAACAATAAGAAGATGGCAGGGACAGATGAATCTCTAAGGCCAGAACTAGTGACAAAGCTTAAGCGAGTTGAGGAGGGTAACGGATCGGACTTTGCTAAACTAGGTGAGAAGTGGAGAGATGGGAAGGAAGTTTTCCTGCATGAAGTTGAGGAAGGAGAAGCAACACAGCCCAGTGCCAACGATGACGCGCAGCAGCTTCAGAGTAAAGCCGGCACGTCAGCTCAGGGCATATAACTAAAGCACAAATACTAATTCGCATGATCCAGATAACATTCCCGAACCAGCAGCAGACGATAAGTGGGGATTGGGACGCACCTCGTCGAAAAATAAGCAGAATGGGAAGAATGTACCATTGGAGACGCCTACTGAAGCAAGCCCCTCACATATTGAAGTCGGACCATATCCCGAGCCAACAGTATCTCCGTCGCCGTTAGATAATTATGACTGGCGCAAGATCCGCCTATCAAAAGACGTAAAATCATATACAACAGCAAGGCATCAACTAGACGATATTTCTACGAGCCTCCAGAAAAAATTCGTGCCTCTCTGCAAAAATTTCACGGAAACGCCACTCCCGGATCTCGAACACAGAAAACTTACGTACGGAGTGCTCAGGGCCAGCATACACGAGATGTTGCTGAAGTTGGAAACTATAGAGACAGATGATGATCCGGAAGCGAGACAGTTGAGGAAATGGCTGATCAGCAGGACGCAGGTGATGTTGAGAGATTTGGATAGTACGATGGCCTAACTGGCATATGATGTTGAAGAGCATACGCAAGATTCATAGCCCGGCCGAGGCGGGTGTGTTCCGCTGTAGACCGAAGGGTTGGGAAGTCAAGATGCTGGCTAAGCAAATCAAACAAGATGATGGGTGTGACCAATCCGAGATTCTGATACCCAAGCTATACAAATACAGTTGGGTGATATATTGATGTGCGCTGAGCTGCGTGTAACCTGATAGTCCCTCCAAATACACGAATGCAAGGCTTGACACACAGTCACATGAGCTGGATCCAAGCTCACCGTTCACACACAGTAACGCCTGTAATCCGTGAAGCATGTTGTAGCTTACTCAACCAACACGCACCATTGAAAAGAAAGTGTTGCTCAACTCACGTGGACACGAGCTCGCTCGGAGTATGTATTAGCTCGCAGAGGCTCTTCCTCCCTTTAATCCCTACGCACGAATACTACTACTTGATAATACAATTTGGCAGCGTCGCCACCTGAATATCTGACTGTAATTCTAGGAACAGAGTGATTCCAACAGAAAGTTCCCACCCTGTCAATATATAACACCCTCTAACAGACTCCAAATCTTCCCAATCTCTGCTCTCGCCATCAGACCCTCCGCCACCTCTCCTTATATTACGCCTTCAACATGTAGCACCCATTAGTCAGGGATGATGTGCTGGACTGATATCGACTTCAGTGTTGCTCACAACACTCCCTGACAAGAAATCATATAACCTCATCCCTTCAACAAATGTCTTTTCCTAAGCATGAAAGGTGAGATTACCTTTTCCCTGCAGAAGACAGGGTGAACAAAACGCATGGTGTCCGTCTTACTTTTGCACGACTACGACTGTGATAGCTTTGCTTACGCGGGCTCTATATACCCTTTGTGTGATGAAGAAGCAACTGTGTCTGCATGATCTTAGTGTGGTAGCAAAGCGTGCTACCTTGTTGTGCGGTAAGATTGATATCATGTTTGGCTGTTAAGTTCCTTGGGACTAGAGATAGATGAGCGTCAAAATTTTACCCAGTCTTCGGCCAGCTCACACTACCAAACACTAGAAGGAAATCTCACTAGCCAGAAGAATACCACAAAACCGGAAAGGCTTTTCTTGTATAGTTCATTTCTTCAATTCATGCTTCTTCGTTTGTTTCCATTCTCTCATCTCCCATGGCCCATGCATCGACTCATGATCTAATCATTTGCACCCTCGAGTATCTACCAACGCTCGCTTCGAATCACACAATGTAAACAAAACACCCAGCCAGCCCATTAGACATTCGGGCTTTTCTGTGGATCAAAACAATCAAGAACCATAAAATCATAAAAGGTAGACTCCAAACACCGTCGCCATGCATGCCTGAATGCGTCTGTATGTATACCCGGGACCACACCACGCCATGCCCCGCCGACCCATCGAAAAACCCAGAAACTCATTATCATGATGACATTCGTGACCCCTTCCTCCCCATCTTTCAATCTGGTACAACCCGACTCTTCCATTTATGGTGTCTGCGCCGTTTCATGCAATGCAATGCCATGATGCAAATGCTCGAGACCAGTTCTGTGTACGCGGTCCCGTGTTCGTATTCGCGAATTCATTTCGTTTCCTCCCCTGCCTCCTTTGCATTTTTACTTCTCACAGGATCGACCCTTCACGAGTTTCTCCTCTCCAATCCACCGTCGCTTCCACTTCGATCGCGGCCAGTTCGACCTGTGCCAAAATGCTGCTGGGAGAGCCACTCTAGTACCGTCTCGTAACACAAAACATATTGTCTTAGACTTTGGACCATGCTCAGTCTCTGCCCACGGAAATCCTCAACCGTCTTTTCGACAAGATCTACGTTTTGATCGAATACCCAATCTCCCGAAACCCCAGCCCCTTTCGAGCTCATGTAATCTCCAGAAGGGCCAAAATCCATGGGTGTAGTTCCGCTCCTTGCCTCCTTTCGCTGGCGCTTCAGCATGTCAATTACTGTGTCAATAGTGCAGAAAGTCCCCGTGCGTCCACACCCAGCACTGCAATGGACAAGCATTGGCCTCGATGTCTCTGCCGATTCAGGTTCATCGGAACGAGTCGATTCTGTAGGTGCTGTAGATGCTCGCTGGATGACATTGCTGAGTTCAACTAATCCTAAAAGCTGACCTGGACTTGCAGGGGCTCCGAAGTCTGGCCATGATGAGTAATGAACCTGCGTGATTTCCCGCATGGGAGAAAACGGATGGGCGGAATGGGACAATGTGAACTTCCGTATGATGACATGCGGCGTTTCGGTAGGTGGAGGAGGAGCGGCGATTTCGGCGGTAGTGTTTGCCCGTCGGCGACCAGAGTCGCGGCTTTCTTTTGGCGAACGACTTCTGCTCGACGATAGAGCAACCCTCTTCTCCGACAATGCCTTCAGCTTCAGTGCACCGTATTCCTTACCCGACCAGTACGGGTGACATTTGAGTTGACCACCTTCCGATTCGGCCGTAAGCATGACAATGACCCTTACGTCTTGATCCCAGACGACACTCCAGAAGTCCTAGGCAATGTTAACAGTGATCAGGAATCAATGGAACAAGAAAACTTACCTCAAAAGTAGCAGGTAGGGGCCCTTGCGACGCAATATACTGCTTGTTGCTTCGCGATGACCTGATGTGACTCGCATTGACATAATCACAAGCCCCCTCCGGACGACCTTGAATTCGTACTCGGGCGTGCTCAAACGGCCAGATGTTGTTGTAGCGGTTCTTGCCACCCTTCTCGATGCCAGCAATTTGAACATCCTTAGATCCTGGAACTGGTGTACCCCAAGATACTCCTGAAGAAAGTGCCTTTGTCATCCGAGATTGTTCTGCAATTTCTAGACGCAAGAACTTGTCGGCAACAATCTTCCCGTGGTCTTCTTTTGCGCAGGTTTTGGTGAGCCACCTGGGGACGATGGATTGGAATTCTTGGCCAAGCTCATCTGGTACTTTGACATCCATTTGCCCTACACCACCAATGAGATCTTGGTTTTGACGAATGTTGCTGAAGAATGGGTTTGCGGCGTTCTTCGTTGCTGGCATGACACACCCTCCAGCTACAGGCGCAACCTCTGGTCCCGATGTCCCTAAAGACAAGCTGATCTTGGACGACTGCATCTCTTGACTAGACCGACTGTCGATAAGGTGTGGGAAATTCTTTGCGACCTCTGTAAATCCGCCTCTAACTATATAGGAGTTGCCCTTCCAGCCTTCATTTGAGAATTTCTTGAGCGTGTTGACCGCTGATACTGCATCCTTCTTCTCAGAGGAGAAAGCGTCATATACAACAAGATATTTGGCATTCTTCCATTCGGAGAATCTGGCCTTCTCGCTTTCGTTTGTGAATGTGTCCTGGAGCTTTTGTAGATTGAATGACGGCCGCTTTAAGAGTGTCGTTGGAATACACAAGTTTAAAGCGCCGTGAATTCGTGACTGAGAGAATTGTGGAAACACGCGTAGATCTAGTAATAAGAACTGCGATGGAGGTAGACGTTCCACCATATCCCTCAATTGTGCTGGCGAGATTAGTACTGGGCCTTCCTCTAGCGAAGATGGGAGAGTGTCTGCCCGGTGGTGGTATGCTTTTTGCTGCAGTTTCAGTGATGGCGAAGGAGGGTCTGCCTTGTTTTGTGGTAGTGAGAGGCGAGGATGCCTGTCATCGAGGTTGGAGAGTACATTTCGCTGGAGAGGAGGATTTGGATCGTTCATGGGCGCCGGAGACTGTTGCCGCGGAATATCGAAGAACGAAGGAGCATTCAGCGACGGCCCACCATCAAGATCCATTCTCTCTGGAGTATCATGCCGAGGTTGCGGTCTCGACTTTGGAGATGTATTATCCTGGGTCTCCGATCTTGTAGGTCGTCTTTCTGGTTTTGGGCGCATGTGAGCACCCGGTGTCGATGCAAAGTGTGATAAATTCCCATGTCCGAGGCTGAAAGCATTCGGGCCCTCTGCCTGCCTTCTAAAAGCTGCGAAATCTGGATTGGCATCTAACGGAAGATGTTTCGGGGAGGCTGCTCCAAAAGACCGTATCGATGACGAAGGAGGGCTCCAATTGTCCTTTGGGCCCACCCCAGAATCTCGAGGATCGCTGGCAGGGTCGACAATGAGGCCGAAGTAATTGGGACTTGGTGAACGGACGTCATTCTGGACTGCTGGTGATCGTAGGAAAGGTGCGGTATTTGGTGGATATGCTTGGCCTACGGACGCCGCAACTCGTGGCAGTGGGTTTGTAGGAGTTGAGGAGGATTTCGAAGAGGTTCGATGTGATGATGAATGGGAATGCGATTGTGCTGACCGCGGCGGCGGTCTTGTGGCAGTCTTCGTTACCATCGTGGATGTTTCAGTCGCTCGCGGGGCAGAGGAAGTCGAGGTTGGTTTGCAACTTTGTGGGACGTCAAAAGCCTTTACTGTCTTTGAGAATCCATGATGACCAAGCGTGTCTCTGCAACCAGTCCGAGAGTGATAGGTAGACGTTCGTTGTGGCGTGAATGGTCTTTTGATATGTGCTGTGTTCCTGGCTTGGAGGGAGAAGGAGCAGGCAAGTTGGGCGTGAGGTGGAGGTGGAGTTGATTGCCCTGAGCTGAGGCTCGGTCGATGACGCTCGAGGAGCTGAGTTGGGTGCGGCGAAAGGAGGGATTGGGAGGCACTGGAAGGCGAGGTGAGTAAGGTGAAGTTGGTAAGGAAGGGCTGTGTAGTTTTGGATTCCAGGGTTTTGGGATCGGCAGTGTAAATGCCCGGATTGGCCCTGCGTGGGAGACGGACGGGTTCTCAGGGGATCGTCGTTCGCTCTGGACCGTGAAATTCGGAAAGAAATGCTCAGAAGAGAAAGAGATCAGAAGAGCGTTGAGGCTATTTAGCAGCGCGGTGGACATGCAACATTGTGAAGGAAAGGAGTGTATAGGAGAAAGAGGTGCTGTATGGTATGGTATTTATCAGACAGGCGACGAGGAGGAGAAGGGAGAGGAGCAGGTGGCCGGCTTGCGCTTGATGAAGGATGATGATCGAGCGATGAGAGCGGGAGGGAGAAGCTTGTAGGGAGGGCTTCTAATCAGGGGCAGGCCGAATAACGCCACAAGACAAGACAAGACTTGCGAGTTGACAAGCACAAGGCCTCGTCAATTGCTTTGCTTCCTTTGCTTCCTTTGCTTCCACGGTTGTGTCTAAAAGTAAATCAATATTGCGAATTACCATAGAGTAGGTAGGGGCTTGTCTCACGAGGAAGTTGGTGCAAGGCTGTGTCTGTCACTCTTTTGGCATTGTATTTACTTACACCACCTTGACTTAACAAGAATAGCCTTTCTAGTTCCACCCGCGTCACCCAACTAACTCAATCAACGAGCCAGATTCCTTACTTTCCAGTCGGGGACTGACTGTGGGCCAGACCGCTCCTTTCTTCAGCTTCGTCTGGAAGGGGAGCACGCTCTCTCTCACACAACCACACACTCTCTCTCTTTCATGTTACACGATCCTGAATGAAGGTCACGCCCACAGGGGAATGCAGTACTCAAAAGTAGAATGTTCAAGCCGACAGGTGCAAGAGGAGTATTGCGGGGGATCCTCGTTGGTTACCTTCTGCAATCGCAGGTTCTGTGTCACTTTCATGACATTCCAGAACTTGGGAATAGTTCCAAGTCTAGGATCTAGGGTCAAACAGGAGGTCATCTGCATCGCAGGGCTGCTGTTTTACTATGTAGACACATCCCGAGTATAAGACGCGTTCTATGATGTTTCCATTCCATGCATAGTACTTCCGTACAATTCCATATAACAAGCCAGTGCTACCCAGCATCTTCAACTTCGGCCTCTCTCTTGCTCTTCTTCGGACTTTGGTTGACATCCTCTCGCATTCATTAGTAATTCAGTCTTCTTTGGAAGCTTTCATGATTGATTACAGATCCTATCCCACTCACTTCGTCCGTTCCGCCGCACCCAAGTACAACTCAGCCCCCCACCAAGAAACGACGTCATTTCTAGCTCTCGGCTCACTTTACTTATTTCTCCGTCACTCGCGTGATTCTTCTCTTTCGGTACATCGAGTCACGATCATGTCTTCAAACTGTAGGCCCAGACAGCTGCCCATAAGTGACGCAGAAATGGCGAGGTTTGCAGTACTGCTCACGGCATCAGTTTCACTCAACTGGAGGGATTCACGCCCGACATCATATCTCCGTGACGATGCATAGGCCTAGATCTCTCTCCCAGCGGTCCAAATCGTCCACTACTACATACCCGTCCACGCCTGTCAACCAGGTTTGTGACAAGCAGACGCTACTCAACCATTGGATTCAGCCTTCGATGCAGAAAACGTACGACTTCAAGGGGTGAACAGCTGCAGCCTTCGAGTGCTGGAAACAACTCTGCAGCCATCTCTTCGTCGCTGGCCCTGCCATGCCTGTAATTTGTGCTCTGGCTTGGGGTATGAGCGTCATCCAGCGCTCCCGCGGGGTGCACCCTTCATCGCGTGGTTGGACGTCATTTCCAACACACGAACATGGGTAGGTGGGCAGTTTGTGTGCTTCTTGTGGCGTCGCGATATCGAGCCCAAAATAGGTACAAAGTCAGGTGTTGTTCACGAGACAAATGATCATGTGATATACAGTCTCTTCGCAGCGTTTGAGCTCGCTATATCCCTTGCGTTTGCAATTGTGCTTCGAAAGACACTTAGATGAGAGCGGAAGATAAAAAACAAATTAATTGTGGTGGTGCAATGAGCGCTGTTACTTGACCAATCATCCACGGCAAGCGGTTGAGACTGAAATATTCACGTAAACAACAAGTATTTCAGAACACCCCACACTCTCTCCGTGAGAACGACACACGCTTCTTCCCTCCACAAGTTCCACTCTTGCTTAGCTACCGATGTGTTTCTGCATAAACCCCAGGTACTGTATAGAGGGAACATGTTCATAAACTCTATTCCGGTTCATAAAAGGAGAACTTCTCCGCTCCAACTTCCAGTTTCTAACCATCAACAGTCATCGCTAGAGACTTCTCCCGATAGAGATCCCTCCCTATCTCTCAACATCCGAACTCGCAACCCCACAAACATGGTTCTGACCAGCATGTTTACTCGGCCAGCGCCGCGGCAGCCCATACCTTATCTTGCGGGGTTGCAACGCATGCCGAAAGTAGTCTGTAAGGCAGGGAGGAGAGAAACCTAGATCTCATCGTATGGTTCGTTTGTCGGCAGAGCCGTTGCGATGCATTTCACAATCTCGAGATCTCATTGGTGGGCTTGCAACGACAACAGAGTTGATCGTCTGCCAAGAGGACCCCGAGATAAGCTCCAGATGGAGGAGCATGTAATATCAACATGCACTCGATGCCGTCTAAAAAAAATCTGCGATAAGAGGTTGGTACCTAAGAACCATTCATAATGTCAACGACCTGCACATTTTCTGTTTCTCTTTTCGCGTTTTGAAGCCACATGCATCCCTTCACTTTTTTCTCACACCCTCACAGTTCTCCTTGTACTACAACCGGCCAGATTGTGTACATATAAGAGTCTGGCGGTCTCGTTATCTTCTAGTGTCACAGCCTTCTCACCCCACTCTGAGCAACCCTCGCGATCCGTTTGAGCTTTACTAAGGGAAACTTCAATTTTATTCCAAGATGTCTCTCCGAAAAGCAGACTCGAGCTCCCTTGATGGAAAAGACGTCAAGACTGCCTACGACGTCAATGAGCCCGTCGAGCCATTATCCGAAATAGCTACAAATACCGGGACCGCCGCTGTCATTGACCACCATGCCGAACGGGCTCTCTGTCGGAAGTTCGACTACAGACTTCTCCCAGTCTTGGCTGTGATGTACCTGTTCAATGCTTTGGACAAGGGAAATCTCGGAAATGCAAAGACGGATGGTCTGGAGGATGACTTGCACTTCAAGAAGAATCAGTACAATATCATTCTGAGCGTATTCTACGTGCCTTATGTTATTTTCGCTCCTCCTATCGTAGGTTACTAGCTATACTTTACTTGTCTGGGTCAGAGCTAATTGCTATGTAGGCTATGTTGGGGAAGAAATTTGGCCCTGCGGTTGTACTGCCTATTTTGATGGCATGTTTTGGCTCCCTCACAATCCTTGGAGTTGCTGTGAAGAACTTTGCTGGGATGATGACTCTGCGATGGTTTCTAGGTAAAACTCTTCGGCAAGGTGTCTAATGAAAGTGTTAATGAAAACTAGGAATGTCCGAATCAGCCTTTTTCCCACTTGTCATCTACTATCTCACAACTTTCTATCGACGAGGGGAATTAGCACGGCGTCTTGCGATCTTCTACGCTGCAAGCAACATAGCCAACGCCTTCTCTGGACTGTTAGCTTTCGGTGTTTTCCATATCAAGAACTCAACCTTGGAAGGTTGGCGTTACCTCTTCCTCATCGAAGGATGCCTCACGACCCTCTTCGCCGTCTTCGCCTATTGGTATCTCCCACCCAATGCCGCAAATGCAAAGTTCTTGAACGAAGAAGAGAGAAAACTAGCCTACCATCGTATCCAGGTCGATTCGTCCTCAGTGGTCAATGAGAAATTCAATCTCAAGGACTCTCTCAAGATTTTCCGCCAACCTACAACTTACGCGTTCTTGGCGATTGAAGTCTGCCTTGGTGTACCTCTTCAATCAGTTTCTCTATTCTTGCCACAGATCGTAGCTCGTCTAGGATACAGCAAAGTGAAGACGAATCTCTTCACTGTTGCTCCGAACGTCAGTGGTGCAGTCATGTTACTCATTCTCGCCTTCACATCCGATTTGACCAGACGAAGAGGTCCTTTCATCACTCTGGGATTCATCTTCACTTTCTGCGGGATGATCATCTACGCAACCATTGATGTCCTTCATCACACTAACATCGCTTATTTTGCGACGTTCATGATGTGCTGGGGTACATCCGCTCCATCAGTTCTACTGTCCACATGGTACAACAACAACACTCCCCACGAAGGTCGTCGTGTGGTCCTCACTTCCGTGGGTGTTCCGATGGCGAATGTCATGGGCTTGGTTTCCAGCAACATCTTCACGCCAGGTTCGGCTCCGAAGTATATTCCAGCATTGGCGACTACGGCAGCTTTTGGCGCAACTGGTGCTCTGCTATCCGGTCTGTTGAGTTTGTATATGGTGTATGATAATAAGAGGAGGGATAGAAAGTTGGGCAGGAAGTTGGATATCAAGGATGTGCCGACTGAATTGTTGAGGGATGGAGCTTCAGTGCCGGAATTCAGATGGTTCTTGTAAAAAAAATTTCAAGAAGGATATGGGCGATGTTTATGGCTCACTACGCGTGTGAAAGGATTACATAGTGATGATTATCAAGGTATAGGAGTTTTGGAGAGAGATAAAAAAGTCAACAAAGGTTTATTGTCTCAATATTTGAGGCAGGGTGTTTGGATACCTCTTTGTTAAATATTACGCAAGGTATTCATGTACAGAGAGATACAGGGTATGGAAAGCGTAACTTTTCTAGATTTGGTTGCGTAGCCCGTGAGAGTCTCCTGTTCACCTTCACCTAGAAACGTACCGATGCTTGAGCGGTTCATGTTCTCGCTAGCTATCTACCTACCATCTGCCAGCTGCCATCCATTGTACAGCTGCAGCTGCAGCATTGCCAATTGCATCACAATAGCCACTTTTTTTCCCCCTTCCACTGAACTTACTCTTTTGAGACATTCGTTCTTAAGTGTAGTAAAACTATTTACAACTAATATTCTACCCCAGCAGAACCAAAGACACGTTTGTCGCGCGCCAAGGACCAGGCACCCCAGGTCCGGTCCGTACCTGTATTTTGACACCTCAGGCTGCATGGGCTCTTCCAGGCCCGTCCCGTCAACATCAACAGCCTCGTCCTCGTCTCAAAAAAAACCGCGTCGAGCTCCATCCTCATACAATCACGCTCACTTGAGCGCCAAATCGCGCATTTCGTTGCTCCTTCCTCCCTACCTCACTTCGCAATGTCTTCTCTTTTCGGAAACCTCAATAATACAACGAAATCCGAACAGGGCGGCCTCTTTGGCCAGAAACCTGCAGCCACTGGAGGAGGGTTATTTGGCGGTGGACTAGGTACATCGACCGCGACATCACAACCTACAACCGGGGGTACGACTGGTGGGGGATTGTTTGGATCGAGCTTGGGAGGAGGTTTGGGCGGTTTGGGATTAGGTGGTAGCACTCAACCTCAACAACCAAGCACGACTGGCGGAGGGATGTTTGGGAACTTAGGAGGAGCTACATCACAACCTGCTGGAGGAAGCGTCTTTGGTGGACCTGGAACTAGTACACAGCAAACGAATGCGACAAACATGTTTGGCGGCATGAACGCTGGATCGACCTCTCAGCCTCAGCAAACCTCTGGACTTGGTGTGTCCAGCGCAGGTCCTCTCCAACAATCTCAGTCTGCTGGCCAAAACAACGCCTACTTCGATGCCATCCTGGAGCGCAGCCGGAAGAGAGCGCATGCCGAAGCTATCTCTGAGGACCTTCCACAGCTCCAACTCGGTCTTGGTGATCTGCGACAGCGTATAAAACGACTTGGACCAAACAAGACCGACCTCGCAGATGGCAGAGCTCATTACCTCCTCGCAGCTTCAGGTGTGGATCCAGGAGCAGTAGTCAGAGACCTAAGTGCTTTTGCCCAAACAGCCGCGAGGACAGACCGACCGCAGGCACCAGAGGTGCAGGATACGGACGTAGAATCATACCTAGCCAATTTGCAGACGCAGACTACGCTGAGCATGATCTCGGATGGACTCTCTCGATCAGTTCGTGATTTTGATGCTTTCTTGGAGGACAATGTCACCATGGAATGGGATGCCCAGCGAAAGCGGATCTATCAACATTTCGGCATTCGTCCCAAGGAGTCTACAGGTGGTGGAACTGGTAGCTTTGCTGCAACCACGAACGATTCACAAGGCGGATTTGGAAGATCAAGACGAACCAAGGCGGCTGCTCTTGCGGGATCACGAGCTTCTGGGCCTGGTGGCGGATCAGGAGGCGGGCCCGCAAGTGGACTTGGTGGTTTTGGTGACAGTGGCTTTGGAAAGTCGAGCATGCAAAAATCCATCATTGGAGCTGCTGGTCCAATTGGTACTGGCCACCAGCCTCTGTTTGCAGATGTTGAGAAGCAGCTGGAAGCCACTGGTGTCAATGTGGCAGCTCCTCATGATCGATTCCAGCGGGAAAAGCAGAACAAGTATGCCGAAAAGGTACAGCTTCTGAACTCTGCAAGATTGGAGAGAGAACCGTTCCCGATTTCCAATCAGTTTGCGGATGTTGTGAAGGCTGGAGGTGATCAGCATGGTCCTGACCTGGTCAAGGCATACGGAGCTTTGGTGTCAATAGTTGGCGAGGATCCTGAAGCAAAGTCATTTTCGGAGAATAGGACAGCCAGGGAACGACAGTTTGCAGAAGCTTATAACAGCGACTCTCAATCCAGTACCGCGTCGCAGGAACTGAGGAAACAAATCCTACGTGGAGGTGCAAGATGCTTGGAGAAGCTGGCTTTTGAGAAGATGGAGGACATGATTACGAAGAACCCTCGAGATGCCAACCTTGGAGGAGTTCCCAACGTCATCAACAAAGTCAAGGCTTATGTCCGCGTACTGGCTGTGAAGAAGAGCCTCACTGTAGACAACGCCGACTTGCAGATGCTTGGAGATGACTATGTCTGGGCTCTTCTCTACTTCCTCCTGAGAACTGGCCATGTTACGGAAGCAGACCTCTATGTCACCCAAAATTCTGTGGTGTTCAGAGCCCTCGATCGTAACTTCAGTACCTATATGCATGCGTACGCCGGGGATCCCAACCGGAAACTCAGCGACGAGCTTCAAGTTCGTATCAATTCCGAATATAACCAGCGTCTTCGAATTGCACCAGAAAACTCCATTGATCCATATAGAATGGCTTGTTACAAGCTCATTGGTCGCTGCGATCTCAGAAGCCGAACTTTGGATGGCATCAACCAGGACATCGAGGACTTTGCCTGGAATCAGCTTGTCCTGGCACGGGAAACGAACAAAGTCGACTCGATGGCTAGCGAAGTTTATGATCTCAGCCAAGCGCAGCAGACCATCCGAGAGATTGGAAACCGATTCTTTTCTCCAGCAGCTGCTGGCGGAGCCAACATTGGCAGCTCTTTCGGCGCTTTTGTTTTCCTGCAAATTGCACTGGGTATGTTTGAGGAAGCTGTTAGCTTCCTCTACAAGTATTCTTACGTAGATGGTGTACATCTTGCAATTGCTTTGGACTTTTATGGTCTCCTGAGAGTGTCGGATCCAACAAGCGGAAACCAAGATCTTCTGAGCCGAACAACCACAAATCTGCCGCAGATCAGCTTTGCCCGGATGGTTGGCCTGTACACCCGGGATTTCAGAGCTGCCAATGTCTCTGCTGCTGTAGACTACCTCGTCTTGATCTGTCTAAACAAGGACCTGCGAGGCCAAGCAGGTGCCAATTATACCATGACTTGCCACGAAAGCTTACGAGAGCTTGCACTGGAGAGTAGAGAGTTTGCACTTCTCCTGGGAGATATGCGCAGCGATGGACAACGTATCAATGGCCTCATCGAGGACCGCGTTCGCTTGATCGGCTTGCAAGATGCAGGCGAATTCATGCGTACCATAACTTTGCAAGCTGCAAGCGTTGCAGACGACAATGGACGAACTACCGATGCAGTACTGTTGTATCACCTTGCTACGGAGTACGACAGCGTGATCATCACAATCAACCGAGCACTAAGCGAAGCAATTGCCACACCACTTGGTCAAGAGCCGTTGAAGTTGCAGCCGTTGAAGTTGCAGCCGTTGAAGGCTCGGTCTGTTACCGATCAACAAAACATCCAAGGCACCGAATCCAGTCTCACATCTATCGACGATCCTTTCATTTTGTCGGAGAAGATGTCGCGGATCTATACTGGCCAGATGTACCGAGCCAAGATCAAGCTCCAGAACCAAGAAGCCTGTGTTGCTTTACAGACAATGTACCAAGCCAAGAATATGGTCGAGAACAGCAGATGGACTGATGCACTTGACGTAAGTTTTCTTTACTTGATTACTAGCATGACTTTACTAACATTTTGCAGCTTATGAAGAGTCTTGACATCCTTCCGCTCGCCGCCCGTGGAGATCCATCAATCATTCGAAGCTGTGCCACCAAATTCTCCGCCCTACCTCAACCTGTAGCCCACAATGTACCCAATCTTCTGATGTGGTCCATCATGTGCTGCAAGAATCAGCGGCTCATTCTACAGAACAGCCAATTCGGCGGAAACGAGGGTACCAGACAGGCCATGATTGAAGAGTTCAAGCAGACAAACATGGACTTGACGACCTACACCAGTCAGCTGAGATATAGGTTCCCGGCTCATATTCACGAGGCATTGGCTAGAGCACAATCGGAGTAAAGTGGTGATCTGGAATGCATTCTCGTGCTTGGTGTATTGATGGAAATATCGGGTCATGGCAGACATACATACCCAGCTGGCCTTGTAGACGGGCATCTTGGCTAAGTTTTCGATCAAGATGGGACTAGACTGGGTGGATAGTCTAAAAAGTTAGATACCTTTGATGTATTATAAAAATGGAGAAGTGGAAGACGTAGAGATGATGAGGGATGTGATAATACAATACCACGACACGCTGTTGCCGTTGCTCTCTGCTCTTCCAATTCTAACTTTGTCTCGTTTCATTTAGCATAGTTTACTCAGCGAACTTTATCAAGTACATCACCGAGTTCTCCGTCGGAGGAAAGCCTAACCTATTTTGACAAGCGAAAACATTGAAACATATCTCGAATAACTTTATTCCCCTCCCCGACTTTACGGACTTCCACAATAGTAATAACTTGGACATAAGTTTGAAAATAGCTAGGGTACTTATAAGTACAATTTTCACTAGTATTAATCAGTCAACTGTTGTAGAAATCGCAGGTTCTTTGAATTTCTCAGGGGATGTCAAAATCGGCGACCTTTTCTCCGACGGAGAGACCGAGCAGCGAGTTAATATCCCATGGAGTGGCAACTCGCTTGCACATTTTAGCGCCATAATTTGAGGTGGCCGCATCGAATACATTTCAACTATTAAAAGAATTCTACGAAGTAAGAAGATCAAAAGAAATTTAGAGTTTGAAATAATACTTGTAGCTTTTTAGAACCCTTTTTAGAAGTCGTGGTGGCTGAGTTGTGTTGTTGCGAAAAGGAGGTCTTCTTTCGAATGGCGCTAAAATGTGTCTATGCCACTCCACGGGATACTATTAAAGCTTGAAATTTCAGATTAAACTTTCTCATTCATGCTCGTGTCCCCTTTGGATTATGGTTCTGTGCTATTTCTGAGATTTTGAACAAGAAATTTTGTTGCGTGGCTTTGAATTTAGTGAAGATAACGAGCGAGGGTAAGATTTCGCTTTAACGTACTGTACCAGAGATGACTTTTGGCCTGCCACGACTCCTGAGGATCGTCGCTCCACAGCCGTGAAATCTGCTCTCGAAAGCTTGCTATGAGAACTTGTCTGCTTGTGGAATGACCCTTGGAGATCGTTTCTGAATTCTAGAAAAGGCATGCAGCGAACTGACTCATGAAAAACTGATGATTGGCTCCCGGTTCGTTCTCGTCACCCCTCTACATGACTCGACAGCTTGGCGACAAAATTTAGAGACGAAGTTCCCTCCACTCAACCCCCAATTTTTTCCCTCTTCCTCCATCCCATCGCCAGCTCATCATCGACCGCGCATGACTCGGATTCCCCGTGCAATCTTCAATACATGACTACTTCGATGCCGCAAAGACAGACGAACGAGTAATCCAACACCGGCCGAGCGAAACCCCAGATTCCACGGCCTCATACCCATGCAATAAACCAGACAGATTCAGGCCCACGCCGACGGGAGGTCGCAGCCATGCCAGCGGGCGAGGGAGTTACGCCGCAGCAACCACAGCAGCAAAAGCGGGACTTCTCAGAGGACGCACCCTCACCTGCAGACCCTTCATCTGACAGTAACAAGAAGCGGAGGACGACGACAGGCTCCAGCTCGAGGGGTGTTGCGAATCTCACTCCAGACCAGCTTGCGAAGAAGAGAGCGAATGATCGTGAGGCCCAGAGGGCGATCAGGGAGAGGACGAAGAACCAGATTGAAAACCTAGAGCAGAAGATCAGGGAGTTGACCTCTCAGCAACCATACCAGGAGCTACAACATGTTATACGACAGAAGGAACAGGTCGAGGCGGAGAACGTGGAAATCAAGAAGAGGCTGAACTCTATTTTATTGTTGATACAACCTATGCTTGGACAACATGGTCAGTTAGTTATGGCCCTTGCAGATTGACTGTGCTGACTATTCTTTAGCTCAGGACGGACCCTCAATATACAATTCCCCTGCCCAGCATTACGTCCCAAATCGACCAGGTTCATCTTCGAATTTCAACTCAAGCACTCCGAATAGTGGAGCTTCTCCCGTTGTAGGCGCAGGTGGAGGGCCAGCATGGCAAGCTCCAAATGCGCCTATGGGCCATGGACTAGGAAACTACTCGCAGATGCTGAATGCACAAGCTCAGTTATCGAAGCAAAAACATGACATGGCACACAATTTAGATATGGGTCCAGAGAGGCTAGGGCTGGATTTCCTTCTCGACGGCACACAGAGGATCAACAAGATTCCGAATGGCATAAACGGAACGTATGATACCTCCTTTCAGCAGATGTCTCGCGGACAAGAGGGGAGCAGTCCGATACATCGCAGAAGCAACTCAATTGGCAGCCATTCGGGCTATCCTCCCTTGACTGGGCAAGAGATGAGCGGCCATTCAGCACCTATTCGGAATGGACCTCCAACGTGCCCTCTAGACAACATTCTCCTCGATTTTCTTCAAGAGAGGCAACAACAAGCAGCTGAAGGAGTAGCTACTCCTAAATTAGTGGGACCTGCATATCCCAGCGTCTCTTCACTGCTCAACCCATCAAAAGCAGCAACATCTCACCCCCTCTCAAAAGTCTTCACCGACATCCTAGCCACCTTCCCAGATCTCTCCACGCTGCCCGAGAAGGTTGCCGTACTCTACATAATGTTCCTCATCATGCGTTGGCAAATCTCTCCCACGCAAGAAAACTACGACCGTCTTCCAGAATGGGCGACTCCTCGACCTTCCCAACTCTTCACGCCACACCCAGCATGGATTGACCATCTTCCTTTCCCCAAGATGCGAGACCGTCTGGTTCGAGATTACAACCCGAGGGATTATCTGTTTGATAATTTCTTCATCCCATTCACTACGACGATGACTGTTAATTGGCCCTATGAGCCGACTGATACACTCTTGTCTAGTGCGGAAGGCGAGGATCTCGTCATCAACCCTGTGTTTGAGAGACATTTGAGATGTCTGGATAACTGGAGTCTTGGCCCAGCATTCGCCAAAGCCTTCCCTGGACTACAGGATACGTATCGTTTGAAAGTTGATGGAGACAGGAGATAGACAACCCGTATCTTTCACTCCCTCACTTCCTCCTCGTCAAGACAGTCTCTAAATGACCTACCACATCTCGGTAAAATGCCTTGGGACTACATGTAAAATTATCGGTGCATTTTTGCCTCTGTATAGGGGACGGTTTACTGCCATCGCAATTGCTGTTGCTCGCCGGTTTTGCTTTGTGTTTGTTTGTATGGATGTGTCAAGTATGCGCGCGAAAGATATGGGTAGATGGCATGCATGGCTATTAGGCCGTGGAAGACACTGACAGCAAGGCGTTATTAGATGGCTTGGTTGCTGGCTGCATCGGATGAGAATGTGGAGCGATTGATTGAATGTACAAATGAGATACTGCAGATGCATTCTAGTCGATATCGAGACCTGCTTCGTCCGCGCCATAGCGATTTGTGATATCTGATTCGGCGGGAATGTTCAAAGCCCTCATAATCCCTTATAATCCCTTAGATCAGTTGCTCTCTCAGGTTCTTTCTTTCGATAAGCGTGTTTATGACGCTGGCCAGCGAAAGAAGGAAGCCTTTGCGCCAAGATATCGGAATAGTCATGTCGCTTAATAAGTGGACTGTGGCGCCAACATCAACAAACAATGAGCCTTGAAAACACTGGAGGAAAACAATCCAACTCTGAGCTTTGATGTGGAATGTCTATTTAGATATGCAATGACTGCCTGAAAAAGGTACATTCCGAGCAAAACAAAGTCCGCTCAAGGGATTGCTGTGTGTGGATCCTCTGGCGACTCAGCGAAAATCCAGAAAAACCGAGACTCGAATGAATGACCAGGAAGGATCTCTTCGAGAACCGGATTTGGGGTCTTCGTCGGTATGTAGTTCTTTATTGCTCGGTATTTGAAGCCGAACGAGATTCTCATAGGATTTGAAGAGGATTTCCACTCTACTACTACGAAAACGACCATGGAGTTTTCTCTTACCCACACTGGTGGGAGAGTTTCTTTCTCAGCTTTCCTTACTGTTAGTACTGCTCGGCATTTAGCTGAAAGCCGAGAGCGCGAGAGTGATGCTTTGAAATCGAATTTGGTAAAATCCCCTTTCTGTTCTCGGGAGGCTTTCATAGATATTACATTCGGGCAACGTTAATAATCACAAGGTCAGGGAGGTTACTACTCCAAAAATGGCATTTTGGGTAAGCTTATACTGTACCTTCAAATCGATGGTAAGCATTAGCGATATAAGACTGATGAACTCTCTATATAACAAGGGCTAAAGGCCATGAAAAGTCAGAAAAGACGAGCATCATCAAACTACCACGTTGGTACTACTACTATTGACTTTTCCAACCATGACTTTCACCAAAATTGCACTCGCGGGACCCTCAGGTTTCCTAGGCCGCAAAGTCCTCACTCACCTTCTCACTATTCCCTCCCTATCAAAAATAACTATCCTCACACAATCTGTAACTCCACAGAATTTCCCAACCTCACCTCTCCTAACCCTGATTCCCATCTCGTCTTACGAAGACAAAGCAGCTCTCACGTCAGCCCTAAAGGACCACGATCTCTTAATCTCAACCGTTGCCGGCGCTGCAGCGGGCACGGTAGATCGGCTGCTATTAGCAGCAGCCACCGAAGCGGACGTGAGGCGCTTCATGCCCTCTGAATTTACAGTTGACGTCCTCCATCCCAACGCCCTCACATTTGCAGGGACTAGTCTCGTCGCGGCCAAGATCGCAAACGCAAAATATATCCAGGAACTAGCTCAGCAGGGGAAGATCGAATACACGACTCTCGTCACGGGGGGGTTTCTAGACTGGTGGTTCGAGATGCCGAATCCTGTCGTGAATGTCATGGGTAGAGAAGTGAAGATCTTTGATGGCGGTGATAAGCGACTCACAGGCGTGAGCACGGAGTTCGTGGCGAGGTGTATTGAGGCTGTTATTCTCATGCCGGAGGAAGAGACGAGGGATCAAAGGATTAGAGTGGCGGAAGTCGAATACTCGGGTAATGACATGTTGCGTGCCTTCGAGGAAGTGACGGGCGAGGAATGGACGGCTGTTCATCAGACCACTGATGCACTTTTGTACGAGGCTGAGAAAGCGAGTGGGAGGGGGGATAAGAGGGGTCAGTATCTGGCTACTATCCTGAAACTGAACTTTGATGGGAGGGGGGCTGCTAGTTTTGAGGAGGGGAAGAGTTTTGCGCCTAAAGTTGAGCGGGGGAGTTTGGTGGATATTGTGAGGAGGAGTTTGTCCGCGAAGGTTTAGTTAATTATTTGTGAGGTTTAGGAGATGGTGATCCATCCAACCAAATTATACGAATAGACCGGTATGAAACTCGCCTTGCAGTTTCGAAATCTTCGGTGGGATACGTGATCTATATTAGGATAGAAAGACGTTCTGGAAACGGTCTCTTGGCTCAGCCTTGTGTAGGGCTACAGTAGAAAGGTATTTTTGCACTTCTAGAAACATTATATTTCGTAAAAGTACCTGCTTCGAATTAAACTTTCGCACTGATGGCTTGATGGCTTGCATCCCTGAATTCTTGGTCAGCGCGGGAGCCATAGGAGGCGGGCTTATGGTTGTACAGAAAATGTCACCTATCATTGGAGCCGGCGTCGAGAGTTGGTATTCTGGTATACAGATTTGAAACAATTGCATAATCACCCGATAGTATGCACGATGGATTTGATTGGGTGGGCGTGTGGTTGTAGGTGGGACTCGCCTAGCCATGTTGAACGTTACTGTTGATTGAGAGATATTGTCGGCCGACAGTCCAGGGGGGGTTCGGATTTATATTTATACTTCGCGTTTAATTGGCTTGTTGTCTCCCAATTTAAGATTCAAACTTATAATTAATTCAAGCCTTTGAGATTTGTAGCTAGAGCTGAAATAGCGAATGGGCTGGTTGTGGAGTAAATGTTTGTTGATAGCTTGAGGTGACGTGGGCAAGAACGTATTTGCACTTTTACTACAGCCTCCAAAGTACCATGAAAGAAATCCAGAATTTGGTAAAGATGAACAACGAGATATGTTCAAGGGCAGAAAGAAGCATGATTGATTGATGAACAAAAGACGAGAGGATCGGTAAGGGGATAGTTTGAATGAGAAGTAGACAGGCTTGGTTAGCTACTCATATTTGCTGAGCTGTCGGTTGATATCTCTAAAAGAGCAAAATTACACTGTAACTAGCGTACGGGTCAAGGGCGATCCATCGTCTTCTGGGAACAATGAGTAAGGTTCTGATTATAAGCTGATTGGATGTTTTTGATGCAGAATAGGGGCTCAGTCTTGCACAGCTACTGTAAGTTAATGTGGCGTCTGACAGAATGAAACTCAACATGCACCCCTAGCACAGCGTGGTAACGTGGCCTCCTTCTATGACACCCTCTTCTTCAATCCAATCTCATGATACGGGCTCGGTGATATTGGCGTCCAAAAAGGAGAATCTGGAAGTCGATAGGGTAGATGTCAATTCTCTTCCGTAATGTTAACAAGTGGAAGAAAACAATATGTTGAAACTGAGCTAATGATTAGAACATATAGTACATACCCTAGTATCTGAGAGTGTTCATTACTTGAAGTAAGTCTCGTTCAAGGGTACACTCTCAACTATAAGCGATATAAAATATGGTGAGTGTCTAGATGCTAGCGTGAAGACTCCGTACTGCTTTATCCGATTACAAGTCAAGGTTGCTCTTGCAATAAACGAGACTTATTTCCTGCAATGAGCACCGTCAGATACTACCGCGTTGACGTTTATACTTGTTTCCGATAAGCTGGGTTTGTCATTCATGATCTAGGCTCGGATCTCCCCCCCCCCTTCAGACTTAGATGACCGGGACCTGGTCAACAGTTCGTCTGTCCTGCATAAGTTTGGGCGTACTTTCGCCTGGTGCTCACTTTAACACCCACTCCCTTACTCCTAATCTCATGGAACGTGCGGCACAGACTAGATGACTATGTCTTGTTGCTCCTAATCCACTTCTCGCCACTTCTTCGCGAGATATCAGATGTAGCTCCCTTTGGTAGTCAGTACTTTCCACCATGAGACTCCTCTGGCTACAGAGTTTTGTTTTTTGGAGCTGCTGGACAAGCTTTAATATCAGCATTGAAGGGACTTGAAGACACACTTGAAACGCCCAACTTCTACATCAACAGCTCGAAAATTCTTACCACCTTATTATCGTCAGCAACAACTCCACAATTCTCGCTCCTTCCAACGAGGCATTCAATGAGTGGCTTATAAGTAAAGGCTCAGCAATACTAAGTGCTAATGAGATCGACGCAACTTTGGCCTACCATTTGCTTCATTGGGATTCCCAACAGTCACTTTCATGACAAAACCGCATTTGTTCCAACCAATTTGACGGATGTGAGGTTCGCTTATGTCACTAACGGTCAGGCGATGCACCTTCACTTAGCTAAAAGTGGAGCGCAGTTCGTCTCTGGTAACAAGTCTGTTAGTACTGTAAAACCTCCGGAAGTACTGGATGTTGAGATACTGCGATTTTTAATGCTGATTCCCTACGCCAGGATGGCACAGAAGGCAGGGAGGATAGGGTCGAGGCTGAGGAATTTTGTCGAAGTTCAGGACAGGTCGGTGTATTGGCAATAGTTTCGACTTCATTGATTAACTTTGGGGCTGCAGCTCGGGACATAATTCGCGGATGAGGAAAGTTATTGGCGTATCTGATGTGGCAAGTTCAAAGTGATGGTGTGGGATCTGCTTCTAATTCCAAGGACAACCAGAGGAAAACCCATCATTTGCAAAACCTTGGACTATGTGGATGTCAGAGTAAGAGATATCTTCTGCTAGTTCCGCTAGTTCTGCAAGAAATATGTAGACATCAGTCCTTTAAAAATTCCGGGCTTTACACATATCATGAAATCCTCGTAAATCGTTGAGATATCACCAGCGCATGCATAATGTTCCTCTTCAGATTTCCCACTTTATCATCCCTCTCCCGAATCTGCTGCTGAAGATCTAGATATCTCTTCTTCCAATCTCCTTCATTCTCACCCGCCTTACCAAGACCGGCACCGGTATTTTCCATAGCAACATTTCCTGCTTCGTCCGCTCGCTGCACCGTGGCTCTGATAGTAAAATCGCCTTCGATAGAGCCAAAGCGCATCTTCCAGTGACATTCGTAATGGGCTATAGAGCCTTGTTCGAGCCTCGTCATGCGTAATCGAGTCATTAACGGACCCCCGGCTAACGCGGATAGGTTGATAAGGAAGGCTTCAGTGCTGCTAGACTCAGCTTGTAAGTTCTTGACGACTTGTTTGCAGATCTTGTCTGCTTCGTCGATACTGCATCGTTCAATGCTAGCCCCCGATGCGTCGTACCAATCCGCGCCTAGGATCTCGCAGATGAAATGACTTTCCAGAGCGTCCACATTCGTACGATCCGTATCTCCATTCTGACGGAACGTGATGTTGACGAAGTTCGGCATGGTGGGGTCTTGATCGACGGGGTTACTGAAGTATTCCATGAGAGGTGTTACTTGATGTTGATTAGGTGGGAGATGATGCATCTCTGTCTCGTCTTGGCCATTTACCAACAGTACAGGCGTTGGTATTGGTGGTGGGGTGGCAAGACGAACAGTTCCTCCCTGTCGCTGAGGTACCTGGAGTTGTAATCCACTCGGTCTTCCAGTTTGAGCTGGTTGACTTTGGCTATTTGCTCGCAAGGCTGCCGCCGAGGGGAAGAAATGTGGAGTTTCGGTATCGGCCACGATGGGGGTCGCCGTGGGTGTATTATCTCTAAGATTGATGGTTGGCACATCTCTCGCTCCTGGATTCGCAGGGAATGTCGAAAAAGGCCCATCTTGGACTGAGCGATTGCTCGGGGGTCGACCTCTAAGCTTTCCGGAAGATGCACTGCCATTGCTTGGCCATGCTGACGAAACTGCTGGGCCATGACGCCGCCTCGCTTTGCTCTTGGGAGTAATAGCTGATTGAGGCTCATTTGCATCATTCCACAATGGTCTGTTTGTAGGCGTAATGGCTGAATGTGGATAAGCTGTCAAAGGAGTCGCACCGTCCGGGGGAGGCCATCGAAATGTGCCTGGCATAGAGGGAGTAGCTGACCATGGCGCCATTCTGTCGTTGAAAGATTGTTGGAAGTCAGGATGCGCTGTCGCTGGTGTAGTATTGTCCGCTATTAATGACGATTTAGCCATCATAAAGTCTTCAGACAAGGATGGCGAATCTAGACGAGGACGTTGAGATGGGGATTTCCCGGTGTCACTTTCCTCTTTATCTTCGGCCTTTCGTCGTCCTCTTTTCGGTCTTGTCTCAGGTAATAATGCTCGAAGGGCCAAGTCTTCTTCTGCGGCTACGCCATCTCGTCCAAACTCAGAGGAAGGATCGTTTTGTGGGGGGACTTGCGTCCAATATACATGGCTCTTATTCAACAGATACTCGAAAAAGGCATCCACGTGCATGGCATGCATCCACCGCTGAGTTTTGTCAGTAGAGTCGCTGAATATTCCAGGCTAGGACTGCAATGGCGAAAGGACCGACCTTGAGTCTAACAGCATACTGTTGAACTTTCTGAGCGCTCTGTCCCTTATCCAAAGCTGGTGGCTCAACTCCCAAGTCGAGAGCCAGCTGAGCCCAAGTCTTGATCTCTTTCAGCTCCAGCTTTCGAATCAACTCAAACAGCGTAAACGTGTTAAAATTCTTTCCATCACTCTTCGGCGGCGCCCGAAAGATCCTCTTCAGCTCAGTCGCGTCCGTGTCTAATGGAATGCTAGGATTGCAATACATGATGAAGTCCAGATACGCATCGTCGAAACTCTCATCCGAAACGTCTCGTGAAGGCAGATTCCGAGCCTCTTCGCGAGAATCAGAGGTAGTTGGAAGAGACGCTATTCTGGTCGGAAGTTGGTGAGTTTGACCATTGCCCTGGGGATGTTCTTGTGACTGGCGTCGAGGATCGAGGGGCTGAGTTGGAGCATGTTGCTGTTCAAGGCGCAGCTTTTCGCTCTCAGGAATCACACTCATTCCTGGGAGGAATCGCCCATTTGCGGCCCCTGGAGGCATGATGAGCCACTATTGATATATACAGCATGCCCTAGACTTAGACCAAAAAGATGTGACAAAGTGAATACAAATTGAATACAAAGTAAACAAACGCATACACTCTTTCATACTCAAAGTGGTGAGCGGCCTGAACAACTTTTGCCTTGGTGACACCGACAACCGTGTCTTCCGGGTATGATAGAATTCAAAGCGACGGACTACTCATGACAGCAACAGAGGCAACAAAAATACGCTGAGAATGGACAAAATAGTTCGCTTGCGATGCGAGATGGAACCGAGTTGAAAGGGGGAAAAGGCTGCTAATTGATGAACATTGTGATGAGAGTTAAATCACCAGAATGAGAAGAGTTTCAGCGCCCGTGGCTGCTAATAATAATCGAGCCCCACACAGCTCACGTGGCATATGGCATGTGACCGGGCTTCCCCACATTCGCGATAATGCAACCCCCTGCAAACCTAGACCTCGGCATATTGGGCTGTCGGTAGCTCGGAGATGGGGTTGATATGCATATGCAAAACACCACACGATAAACTCCTTTCCCTTCTTCTTCTTCTTCCGCAAATATTCTTGTCCTCTTCCTACTGAACGATTTCTACAATCTCTAGATACCCTTAACGATAGACTGCCACCATGTCCTCATCAACAGCAGCTCAACAGTCCGACAACGTGGCCCACGCCTTGAGCGGGGCAGGAGGAGGCATCCTCTCCATGGCACTCACGTATATCTACTCTTCCTATCCCAAGAGCAACTGTCTAATACTCGCAGATACCCCCTCATCACCCTCTCCACCCGCGCACAAGTCGAATCCAAGCGCGCCGACTCCGATTTCCTCAACGCCGTCAAGCGCATCGTACAAAGGGAGGGCATCACAGGTCTCTACGCCGGACTAGACTCGGCGCTCTTCGGAATCAGCGTCACGAACTTTGTCTACTACTACTGGTACGAATGGACTCGCTCGGGATTCGAGAAGGCTGCTGTCAAGGCTGGCCGAGCGTCCAAGAGGCTCACGACGGTTGAGTCGATGATCGCTGGCGCCATTGCTGGGTCCGCAACAGTTATGCTCACGAACCCGATCTGGGTGGTGAATACTCGTATGACGACTCGCAAGCAGAATAAGGAGACGGATGAGGGTATACTACCCGGATCTGTGGCACCAAAACAGCCTACCACTATTGGTACGCTGGTGGCGTTGTTGAAGGAGGAGGGGCCTTTGGCTCTGTTCGCAGGTGTTGCGCCGGCTTTGGTGCTGGTCATCAACCCTATCCTACAATATACCATATTCGAGCAGTTGAGGAATACCATTGAGAAGAAGAGGAGGATCACACCAACCATCGCGTTCTTACTTGGTGCGTTAGGCAAGCTGTTTGCCACGAGCATCACGTATCCGTACATTACGGTCAAGAGCCGCATGCATGTTGCGGGCCGCGACGGTGGAAAGGAGAGCATGATGCAGGTTCTGCGGAGAATCATCAGAGATGAGGGGTATTCCGGTCTTTATAAGGGTAAGTTCTGTGTGCAACAGATGCTGGATAATCATTAACATGTTTCAGGTATCGGACCTAAGGTCTCCCAGAGTGTTCTCACTGCGGCATTCCTGTTTGCTTTCAAAGATGTTCTCTATGAACAAACCGTCAAGCTTCGAAGAAAGATCCCTGCAAAGGTCTAAGCTTAGATCAAGTTGTCATATCAAGCTAGCGAGGGTTTGCGATGTGTTGATGTACTGTATAATACGGAATCAGATGTAGGTTGGCGGTTGGAGATCGGGCATTCATGGCGTCAGGGATGTGTGGAAGACCGGGCAAACATCGGAAAGGAGGCTAAATTTGATATCCCTGAGCAGTCAAAGACTGTTTCAACTGGACAGGCGGTGGACCTGGAAATTACAACTGCATTTTAAAGAGAATACTACTTTTGCTTTCAGTAAATAGAATTGGCGATCTTCTCATCAGCTCCCACTGTCACGCCATCTTCGCCGTTTAGACCTCTCATACACGACAATTTGTGATCAAATCTGGAAAATTCGCTTATCGCTAAGCGGGCCCCCCTTTCTCGGGCCGAGTTGTTTACTTTTGCTGTGCGGAACTGTTCAAACCAACGAGCCCTTTCTGCAAGAAGCACGGTAATATTACAACCAAGACACCCGCAATGACATTCTTTATAATTTACATTCTTGACATCACCACCCCATACCCGGATATGGATACGAAATCCCTTCAAAACTCGCTGGGTCAGGACCCGGGGGGTCAGGGTATTCGTCCTGCTGTTCGCCAACACCCAAAATACCTGGACCCTGAAGGGAATCATCAAATCCATGATACAGAGACCAAAACTTCGGTCTATGAGCATCAGTAAACCAAATCATCTCTTCCATCTGCATCTCCAAATCATGCCACATGAGATATCCCAATGCAACGCCCTCTCGAGCAACTTCAGCAGCGAACCAGGCTCGATCTGCGCCTTCGCTCTCCATACCTCCCATAGCGAGACACCAAAGTCTAAGCATAGCTAGCTCTCCCCAGTCATTGGTGCTGCTTGCTAGATAGAACTTCAGCTTCTGGGTGTGCAATTTCGCTGCGACGCCGTTGATTCCGAAGAGCCGTCTGATTTCTGCGGTGTATAACAGGCAGGCTATGCGCACGGCTTGGAGAATATTCATATCCGGCTCATCAGCTACGATAGCGTTTCCAGACATGCTCAGAAATAGGTATATCAATGGAAAGAGGTAGGCCGTTGCGAAATCTCCATCGTTGAAGATTTTACGTTCTAAGTCCTGTGCTTCGTATTGGAGGTGGTAGTTGAATCTTTGGAGGTGGCTCATTAGGTCGAGGAGATCGATGTGATTGGGGAATTGGGATAGCCAGACTGCGAAGATTTGGTCTTGGTGTGGAGATATGGCTGAGCAGAGTCGGAGGGTCTCGAATCCGGGAATGAATGGGGGTAGAGGAAATCTAGGGATGACATCTTCCACAGAAGATCCTGTGATATCGGACCTGTAAACAATTCAGCATCATTTTGAGGTTACGGAAATCAAAGTCCAACATCTCCAGCCACTCGGGATAGTTACTCCTCATGCGCATACCTGCGAGAGGCAGACGATAAGGATGAATTCAACACTTACCACCCTAATAAAGATCTGATAAGCTTATTCGAATCTAGAGTGTGGATGCCACCTCGAAGTCGGACAACTTGTTCAAGACCATTCATATGCAATTTCCACGCCTCATGATTTCCGGTGTGGCACTGTTACTTTATATTAGTCGTCATCCGAATTAGTGTTCGATGCAGTGGGGCAAACTTACATGATAACAAGTCAATCCCACAACAGCGCCAATAAATGCATCTGATGTTGCAACTGCGGGATCTGACATGCCGTCTCTCACCATTTTGACAGCAATGGCATGATGCCTGATCGATTCATAGTTATCGGAAGGGGTGCATGTTGGCCGACGACACCTGATATTCAACAAGGCGTTGGAAAGCATCTGATGAAATGCAGCCGGGCCGAGCATTCCAATAGGAAGACATGCGTCTCGCCATGGTCCTATGTTATGGTAACGGTCATCAAATGCTACCAAAGGGTATTTAGTTACCTCCCAAAATGGAACGGGAAGTACAACATACCGTCGTCTAGCAGTTTTCGCATTTGTCCTCTCATAGGCACTGGATATCGTGCAAATGGATCCCCGCGTCCTGACCCGAGCCTCTCGATACCCGGAGGAGGTTGGCTGAGAGCTCGGGTATCTCGGAAGTTGTGCGAGGTACCCTGGTGCGGCAGCTGCAGGTAGCTGGGAACCTCATGCTGAAACCCGGAAGGCTGAGAGAACGAAGCAGAGCCGTGCAGATAGAGTGGTGTACTTGGACCCGCCTCGCCATGATCGGGCATAGACGGGCCATTGCCTTGAGATTGAAAATTCTGGAAGGTGCCTAGTTGATCTGTAGAAAGCCTGACTGGTAATTTGGTCTCAGAGCCGCTATCGGTATCTCCAACGTTTTCAGGAAGTTCGAGGCTTATCTGACGGTTACGCCTCTCTTTTCTTCTGGATTTTCCAATATCTCTCATAACATGCTTCCGAATCTGAGTAGATGTCTGCTTCGAAAACTTTTCCGGCTTGTTTTGAACAATAAAGACGAGCTCTGGGGCAGGCTGCTTAACTTCCTTCCCACTGAAAGTAGCCATAAATGTCAGAAAGTCTACCATTACCCATTTCAAGCAAACAGAAGGAGATGCCATCATCAAAAAGAAGAAATAGGTCACTCACGAGTTACCAGAAGCACGTTTTGAGGATGCATTGTCCATGACAGAAGAGGAAAAACAGGGCTGAGCCAAGCGAAGACGGGGTGAGAAATGCGCCGTGGGTTAACGAACAGATGAGTAAAGCTCCTAAGGCTTTTGGCACTGGTGATAATATGTATGAGAAACCACATTGCCGCCACAAACAAACTGGCGTGCCGGTACTGGGAGACCAACAGCCAGAAAGAGAGTAGTGGCTGGGGGCTGATGACCCTGCAAGAAGTGTAAATGCTGACATGATGCAAAGAGTGTAGGTAATCGAGGCAAATCAGGGGTAATGGAGAAGCTGAACGGAGCAAAAGAACCACACGCTCATCACGTCTGAGACGGAGACGCGCGGGTGGCCATGACGGCACGTAGAATAATGGCCGAGTGTCATAGAAATGCTGTGATGAAGGCTCACTTATGGAGTGAAATGCGGCATTGGGTGGAGGAAGTATCCATCCGCACCGGCGAGCGGAACAGAGCAGCGGAGGAACGCTTTCAAGAGGTTGATGAATGAAGGCGGAAATGGAAGAAATGGTGATGTGGCCAGCCTGACTGTACATCGTCCGGTACGGTGGCCGGGAGAGAGCGAACCGAGTCCGCCTTGGTGGAGTTTTGCGGAGTCTCCTCCACCTCTACTTGAACATTTCATGGCAAGAACAACACAAGATGTCAGCCCAATCACCTTTCCACTATAGCACGATTTCAAGCGACAGAGTGGTCCAAGACAATTGCCAAGCCAATACCGTGTAGGCTTATTATCACCCTCTATCACATCGAGGTCTCCACATCCCTCGGCCGCCCCTGAGGATTGATAGGATGGGAGTCGGTGAGACTACTGGGGCAAGACAGCTACAAAATTACAGAACTCTGGGCGATATAACGGCAGATACCAACAGAGAAGTGACCATCTATCATTAAGCGGCATGGCGCTGATTACTTTGCTTAGGAATCTAGTGTCTGGTCAGGCTCTGTCGGGGTTACACAGAGAGTGAATTGCAGCTATTTGGGGCCAAAATAACACATCTGGGGTCCTATTATCTCAAATACCGAAAGTGGAGATTCATTGGAGCACCAGCCGCAGAGCGGAACATATCTGACCTAAGATAGCTGACCTTGAAGCGCGGGGTTGAAAGGACGCTGGTACCTATTCCAGTTATGGTAGACTTTCCGAAGCAGCTCTACTAGGAGAACCACGGCGAATTGTAATTCAGATCATGATTTTGTGGGATGCAATAGAACTAGAAACGGCCCCCTTTGGCAGCTTGGCATGGTGGGACATTTATATCTCAAGGCGTGAATGAAGGAACTGGATGGTTGTAGGGCTGGAAGATGTCTTGAATAGGTTAGCATCTCATTTGCATGTAGCTCACTGCAAGCAACCGTCCTCTTGGCCTGCATCTCATGGTAAATCCGACATGTCTGTGAGCCAGGATCAGCTGCACAGCATCGGAACCTTCGATTGTTATTGGATCGGCTGAGGCCGAGGAGTGACCATCCTCGATATCACCTAGCAAATAAGCGACATTGGCACGAACCCATTCGAGCAAGAACTGCTTTGGCAGGTAGGTAGGTAGTTGAGTAAGGGGGATTCGTCATCTCAAGAGCGAAGATCAGGTGTCCATCGTCGAGCGATGACTGCGGCTGAGGAGAGAAAGGAGAGATGGAACCTTCGTTGGCAATATTCAAAAAATTTCAGTTACTCTCTGGTTCTTTCAGTTCTGATTGCTACTTCATATTTATTCCAATTCCATGTAGCTTGCTCAAGCCAACGTGACGAGATGAAGGGAAATCGTCTGCTTTTTGACCATGCTGAGTAGCAAAGTTAACAGCTCGTCAATTAGGATCCTGTCATTTGGAAGTCTTGAAGAAACCTGAGACGTAGAGAAGAAGAGACAATTTGGATACAGGGTAAGTCACAAGACCTAGATTTTGTTCGTTACTACCCGTGGACTGCTGTGGTTCAAGAGATGATATTTTTGGACACGAGAATGACACGAGGACCGGCTTCCAATGGGTTTCGATGAGATCATTCCAGCCTCCTCTTGTAGCAGAGTAGGCTTCGCTCACATCTGAATGACATTTCACAGGGTTGTGTTGCTTCCGACTGCTTCACGTATCACGAGGATGTCATCGCTCACTATCTTACTCCATGACGGCTCGTATATCTTCCTTAGGCATCCGGACTCTACACGATACTCATTCCGAAACAACTGGAGCCACATAAGCCGCCTCGACAACTAGAACTGGAGTGATTGATCAACTGTGTGGGGCCTGCGTAAAGAAAGGGAGACCATTGTCCTATTTCGCTTGGTGTTTTAAATCTCTTCACGGACATCTTCATTCACTAAACGAGTTTAGAGGAGGCGAGCAGACGTTCATTCTCGTGGGCCGAGGAATCTTGATTCCGGTCTTACTCAGCTCCTCTACTCGAACTGCTCGTGGCCAAAGTCTCCCTCCAGCCTAACAGAAAGCTTCCCTGAGATGATTTCTTCCTTTCGAGCAGTCAAATCATCTACCGACCACTACAAGCAAGTTAGTACAACTCTTGCACCATGCCAGCAACACGCCAGAACGAACTGAAAACTGATTCGAAGGCATGGCCCCAGAATGCGACGGCTCATGAGATGGGACAAAAAAACACTGTAAACTGCACTCACATTTGACTCAATATACCTCCCATTCAAAAACGCCGCCTTCTCCGTCGCAAGCCAAACTCCCACCCCACCAACCAGCTCCGGCGTATCCTTTGCATACGGCATGAAATAATCAAGCGTCATATCCGTCATTACAATCCCAGGATGCAATGCCACGGCCGTAACATTCGGATTCTCGGCCGCGATGAAGGCCTGGAGTTGCATCGAAGCCAACTTACTCAGCGAGTAGCTCGACATACCAGGGAAGACCATGACAGCTGCAGTAGTACTGAGAGTCACGATCGATCCTTTCCTTTCTTTTCCTAGGAGATGGAGGAAGCCTTGAGTGAGGAGGAAGACGCCGCGGACGTTCGTTTCCTGGAATCGTGCATTTACTATTAGCACGTCCTAACCTTCAGAAAATCCTCCCTTTGGAAAAACCAACTTACGAAGTCATTCCACCATTTGTCAACCTCAGTATCAGCCACAGTCCCACCATTCAAACTCCCAGCGTTGTTAATCAAAACATCCGCATGTCCAAACCTCTCCTTCACCTTAGCCCAGAGACTAGTCACCGACTCTGCACTGAGCAAGTCAGTCGGCACAGCGAGGACCTCGATATCTTTGTTAATAGCGTGTATCTCATCGCGGACTTCCTCGAGAGGTGCGAGGGTTCGCGCGACGAGGACGATGGCCTTAGGACTTGCTTTTGCGAAGGATTTGACGAATGCCTGGGAGAGTTAATAGGCAGCAAAAGGCGGGGTGACAACAGTAAGGAGGAGATGATCGTATTGTGAGGATTTAAGAGGATTGTACGTACGAGTCGACCTAATCCTCTACTCGCGCCTGTGATCACAATCACTTTCCCTGCCTGGCTGTTTGAGGGCGCGGTGGGATCGATGGCGGGGTAGACGTCTCGGTATACCGTCTTGACGAATTGCTGCTTCTTCACGAAATAATCGTCTTTATCCATCGTTCCGTTGGTAGTTCAATTCGTAACTGCTGTGTGCTTCAAGCTTAGGTAGGTATTTTGTGGATTGGTTTGATCTGCTTTTAGATGAATGGATGGATGTAGAGCTCGCAGATTTATGAAAGTCAGGAACATTCACACTTTATATTCCACAATGCTTGTCACTTTAAGCTCGCCTGTTGTTGATTCGTAGCTGCAGCCAACGGGGCGTGGGCTTGGAAGTAAGCGGCCCTCGCCGTCTCATTGCATTTCTGTCAGCTTAGTCTTTACCTCGTGGGAGACAGGGGGGTTGATCTGCGGGCTTGAGTATCACTATCTTATTTAGGCTAAGGTTTGCTGAAGGTATTGTGTACCGTTACTCCATTGGATGAATCTTGTGTTTGCATACGCGTTGATTAAAGTCATTGGAGGATATTGATATGTATGTTGTAGGACCTTCAGGCTTGCCATTTAGCTTCGAGCTTCAAGCTTTGGCCTTTGGATTTCGTGGTGTCGTGAAAGGGCAAGGCACGGTAAGCACATGAAAATTTGCTCCTCCTGCAACTGTCATGAAACCTGCCAAAATCTCCTCTCAATTCAGTCTGATCCTGATCGGATATAGACAAGGGTCGTGAGGAGGCGGTAGGCTAGATTCCTTGGGTTGGATCATCCACACACTCACTGCTGTTCGAATGCTTTGCGGCTTGTGTCGTATATACAAACAAGTGGTATCTTAGTTCCGCCGTATCAAACTCCCAACACCCTATGAACACCTCATCAAGACAATGAAGCTCTCATAAATGCCCACCCCACCCCACCCTACCCCATCCCATCATTCCAACAAACCATCCATGAACGCCTCGCTAAGTGACCATAACCCAAGATAACAAGCATATCCCCAACCAAAGCTAAAAGATTTTCCTCTCAGGAAAGCAAAAGCAAAGTCCTAGAAATTCATCCTCGCCCTACTCGAATAAGTCGGTGGCGGTTCGGGCGGTTCCTGCGTCCGCGTCTCGGTCATAGCAGGCACCTGCGCATTCGCAGCATTCGCCCGCTGTTGCACTCTTGCGCGATCGTTGGCGTACAGCTGATCCGTCTGCGCGCGTCCGGATGGATTCTCGAAGTGGTAGAGGGGTTCTAGACCTGGGCCTTTGCGGAGGAGGATGTAGCGATTGATCCACCACCTGAAAGATATTAGTAGGTGTTGTGCTCTCACGAAATAGGAACAGAGAAGAACGAAGAAATGGGAAGCGAAACGGGGTTCAATGGGAGAGAAGGGATCTTACGGCAAAGCTGTACTGAGTTGGTAATGCATGTGTACTCTTGTAGGAACTGCGAAGACGTAATCCAGTTCCTCAAGCGTGCGCTGTTTGGTTTCGGGGACCCAGAGAAAGATCATGCAGAGTGCTATTACGTTCAGACCGGCGTAGAATGTGAAAGCGCCCTGGTCGACAGTCAGTTGGATATGTGTTAGGGAGGAGGTTGGGAGAGGGCTTACGACAATGCTGAATGCATCGAGCATCCGGGGTAATGTGATGCCGAGAACTGCGGCCCAAAAGAGATTTGTCGCGACGGCCCATCCCATGCCTACTTCACGGTGCGAGAGGGGGAAGACTTCAGCTGAGTAGGTGAAGGGTACGGGTCCTTCTCCTGGCTGTGAGATGTTAGTGTATCTCACGCAAGGACGTCATTAAGAATGTCAAGAAGGGGAAAGGCTGCGATGATGATGGAACGAAACGAAAGAGAACATACACTATAAAATGCCGCAAAAACGTAGATGAAGAAGGCCATCAGTCCAACATGAGCCGGGGTAGAATTGGGAATAAGCGAACACAATCCGACAGCCAGAAGAGACCAGGCCATATTCGGAAACGTAAACAGTAGCAGACTTCGACGTCCATATGTATCGATAGTCCAAATAGCAGGCCACGCAAAGATAAAGTTGATTAAACCGAATCCCTACGGACGGTCAGCAAATGTCCGAAGTATCCTGCCGAGAGACCCAAGAAAGAGCAGAGAAACCCACGAAGCTCGCCCACAGGGCTCTATTATGACTAGCACCAGCCTTTACAAACACAGTTGAAGAGTAGAACGCGATGACGTTGACGCCACACATCTGCTGGGCCAGCATAACCGTGAAGGCCGCCAGCGTCGCCCTCCGTAGGCGTGGAATGGCGAAAAGTTCAGTAAAGCGTCGCATATAAGTATTATTTCCTATAATCTCCGCTTCAAGTTCGAGTTGCGAGTTGATGTAGATGAGATCGCGAGCTGCTTGGATGGGATTCGCGCGGAGTTTTAGGAGCGAGGTAAACGCTTTGCGGTAGCGGCCCTTTTTCATGTACCACTGGGGAAATTAGTTACTATGTAGATGTGGATAGATATTTGGAGAGGGAAAAGGAGAGGCTCACTCTGGGTGATTCGGGACAGAAGTATACACCAGCTACGAGAGGAACTGCTGGGATGAATGCACTTCCGAGTTGAAGACGCCAGTAGATTTTTGGTACGTTTGCAACCGCAAGATTGGCTGCAAAGCCTAGTAGGATTCCAAAGGCGTTCCACATCTAGTTGGTGTGTTAGTACAGCTTTACTTCAATATTCTAGGATCTGGCAGAAGATATTGGTGATCTTTGATTTTGAATATGCTCCCGAAGCTGCGCTCTCAAGGGGTCGAGAAAGAAGAAACAGTGGGATTTGCTAACCTGCCAGGACATTACCACTGATGAAGTTAGCCTAATGTCCAAAATTTGAAAGGAGAATGTAATTCAAAGAATGCGAAAGAATGCAGGTAGGACATTCGATTATCCCACAGTGAGAACCAATGATATAACACGATTGAGCGTCGTAAAAGAGTAGATTCTCAAAATCGCGAAAACACAAAGATAAGAATTCCTTACAAGCTCCTCTAATAGACGCCGGACTATTCTCTGCAGCATAAATCGGCACCGTGCTAGCCTTAGCCCCCATGCCGATGCCCAGCAGAATCCGACAGGCGAGTAACTGCGGCCATGTCCTCGTAAACGCCGACCCAAGCACAGTCCAGAGACAGAAGTTCCCGCTCACGAAGATGGTACCTCGACGTCCAAAGTAGCTGTTTAGAGGGTCGGAGACCCAACATCCGATGAATGCGGAACCGATGTAGGGCGCTGCATTGAGAAGGCCGACGAGGAAGGTATCGCGCGTAGAATTGGAGGCGATGTGGAAGTACTCTGGGAATTTGAGCATAGCTCCGTTGGAACCTGTAGAACAAGTGATCAGCAGAAAATCCAATCCCTTGGTTTCATACCCCACAGTTAAACATCAATAGTCGTCTCAAGCTCAGATGAAACCAGATCTCCAGCTCCACCCATCCCGTGCCATGTCCGCAATGTATCCCAACATTGACAACCCCCACCAGCTCGACAGCAGAAATCCACCTACCAGTCTGATCCCAGCCCTGCACCGCAGCCCCAATTGAGCATATGATAATCGTATAATACAGCGCCTTCGGCTGCCGCCATTTATGCAGCACCTCGTCCCTCAGAGCCTCAATCTCCGCATCATCCAGCGCCTCCTCACCACTAATATCCTCATAACCCGACGGGTCGCGCGCAACCAATGCTCCTTTCCTCAGCAGCGGGAGTACATCCATGAGGCCCCTCTTCCGGGCAAACTCGTCGATTTCGCGCAGGAGGAATGCGGTTGGGAGGCCGGCAAGGGGGTTCTGGATGCTAGAGAAGGATGGAGGTTAGTTGATTGATTGCTGAGGAAGGAATCTTGACTGAGGAGGGACACAAACCGGCCTTCGAGATTGAGATTTAGATTCACTTGCGCAGAATGCGCTTCCACGCCTCTGTATTTCTCATCTTCCCTAAGAGTACTCCCGTCAGTCGGTCCCATTCGATTCCACGGCAGCAGCGGGCAAGCATACCGATCGTACTCGTCCACATGGAGAGTATTGGTCTTCGGACCCGTCATGGCAATGCGATTCCTGCATCCAGCGACGCAGTAGGGAGGGGTATTTACTGCTCTGCCCTGTTCATCGGATAGTCGTCAGATGGAAAGACCGGATGTGTTTATGTATCTGCTCTGTATGATTACAAAAACGCAAACCAGAATCCTGGAGACGGCAATGGTCTAGAGCGGGGAGAGGCTAGGTTATTATAAACTTTGGCTGGGGGGAGGACAAGGATTGTGACATGGGGGGGTTGCGGGACGTTTTTCTTCTCCAGATCCTGTTCCCATGTCCAGCCACAGCCACACCCAATATCACATCACGCTGCATGGACTTGGTGTCCTGGCTTCGTTCAACTGCATCATGCAACTTGGTTGACCCGTTATCCAACCCAATTTTCCAATGGAGAAGATGAACTCCAGAAAATCCATCGGAAGGCTGGGTTTTGCCTGTTGCTACAAAGTAAATATGAGCCTTCAATATGCGGGAACCCTGCCAGTGAGATTGATACATATAAACTCGATACGAAATAGCGTCCGATGTCAAGAAAATAGTTCGCATCCCCTCTGTCTTTGAACACCTCTCTCTCTAGGGAGGATAAACACATCACATCGAGAGAGGACTTTCTTGGTGGCAGTATGTACTGTCTCCTGAATCTCAACGCCTCTTTACAGTGCGCCTTGTGCGAATGGTTGATATCCTGTCATTTGATGATGCCGTGGAAGGCAACAGCTTTTCCTCTGGCGGCGGCAATTTAATTTGATGTCAAATCCGTCAGATCGGCTTGGCTTGGCTTCTGGACGGTCGGAATACGGGGACCCCACGAAACTCCAGTCAGTGCCTTGGTGTCCGCTTACGCTCGGCCGGAACAATGATTGGGATTTACACTTCATCAATTATCACAGCTTCATACTTCAATCACTTGCAATATAGCTCGACGTGTCGTGGACATTGTTGTACTATTCCTCAGAACGTAAATTGGCCAACAAGCACTTTGACATACCTCGCCCCGCTTCCATTGCAGATGCTGACCCGATTCCAACGCTATACGATTACCGAGACCAAAACAAAACAAGACAAATCCCTCACTCACCACCACAGAATCGCATACCTATCATTCCAATCCCCCAACGCCAGGGCGAATCAATCAGGATAACATCGCTTCGCCACCACTAACAGACACCGGGCCAGCAGTACCGTGCAGCACGAGAACGGCATTTCAAGCCTCCCCACAGGCAACCAGATATGTCCCCTGTACGTGGCTGACAGCCACGGGACTGGCCACTGGGAACAAATCCACACACGGTACACTAGCTACTTACATATCTACAAAGCCACGAGGCTGGAATGTGTGAAACAGGTTACTGGTTTAGTACGCTAGCTTTAGGTATGGACTGTTTTTTAGTTTTGGGAATTCCTTCAAGGGCTCCTGTGAGATATTATTGTCTCGGACCGAGCCTTCTCTGACTTTTCAAACAGGGATAAATCGGATTTTGCCCATTAACCTTGCTCCGAGGAATCTTGACTCGCCCGTATCTAACGACTTGAAACCGTCCCTCATTCAATGCGTGCCCTACTTGAATAAGGCCAGTGATCATCCTGCATATATTGGAGAACGCCCCTGCGACAAACTTGAGGGGACTGTCCTTGATCTTGTAGCATCAGCCTCGAGAGAATAGTTCCCGCTCCTAGTACCGTCTGACATTTCTTCAGTATGCGTGTAAGCTTTTCACCATTCCGCCTTGCCGCATCCAGCTCTGTTGTGAAAGCCCTCTTATCAGCTTTCGTTCCACACTCCGCCTGCAAAAGCGTTTCTGCAAAAGCCAGCCGTCGCGTCATCAGCCGAGTCGCAAAGGCGATGGGAGAGGAGAAAATGCAAAGCAAGGCATCAAAGAAGCATAGTAGAATTTGTTCAAGAAGTACGCTTGCATTTCATGAAAGTTGTTCTAGCACGAAGTTTTCCAGGAGGCATTTAAGGAGAAAACGTTCTCGGCAAGAGCTCGGCCCCGTTACGATGCCTCCCGACCGTTGCTGATACTGCAAGACTGTACTGTTGGGTATGAGTTAACTCGAGTGAGTTCGGGCATATCTGTACCCGTGCTCCCGGAGCTTCTGCACTCGTGCTTGTATAAGAATAAGCTGATTGACCAATTGACGTTGTAAACGACTGGGTTGTGACTTTTCTCCGGATGCTTTTTGAAGCTAGCATATTCCGAGACCCACTCCGGATGCATTTCGAAGCCCCACTAGCATATTCCGAGACCAGCTCCGGATACCTCAAGTCTACCTAATACTATAATGCTACTTTTCTTTAAGCTAACCAAATTCATTGTAGATCCCGCAGAGGGGTAGGTCAAAATATTCGGTTTAACCCTTGCATGTACTTAGCTTGAGGGAGGCCCAGGTGTTCGGAATGTGGGGTCGGCAATGGCAGAAATGGCGGGGGCGGGGTTCGGGGATAACTCGCTCTCGCCTACCTGACTGTGCTTCGCTCCAACTTAGCTATCAAGCTTTCCTTTGTGTCAGAATTTAGTTCCGTGTAAGAAACAATATATATAAGCTATTTAGATCTTTCTTTCATTCAAAGTTTCTTCTCTTTGAATAGTTAGTTCCACGCATGCATAAGAATGATCTCCCAACTCCTCAGTCTCTCGCCCACGACCGTCGCCCTCCTCGGCAGCGGGTTGGCCATTCTCTACTGCCTCCTCACTCCTCTCCTCTCATCACAACGATCGATCCCAGGCCCATTCCTAGCACGCTTCTCTCGTCTCTGGTATTTCCTGCGGATATACAAAGGCGATTTCGAGCGCCAGAATATAGCACTGCACGAGGAGTTCGGTCCGGTAGTGAGAGTTGCGCCGGATGAGTATTCCGTGAACGATGTCGAAGCAGCTAGGACCATCTATGGATTGGGAAAGGGGTTTGTGAAGGTTTGTATTACCTCTCATATCTCTGTTGCCGTCACTAAGCCTCCTATGGCTCGGTATTTCTATGCTGCGATGGCATATGCACTTCGAATCTAGGCCGTCAGAAGTCCTTGTGTTGATTTCTCCTATAGTCGTCTTGGTACTGGGCATGGATGCCTCCTGATCCTACAAAAGCCTCTCTATTCTCAGACCTAGACCCCCATCGCCATTCTCTCCAACGCAGGAAGTTCTCTTCTCTCTATTCCATGTCCGCTCTCCTCGGCTACGAACCATTCGTCAACAATTGCACCACTCTCCTCACACAACGCTTTTCAGAACTGGCTCAGACATCCAACGCAATCGACATGCAACACTGGCTCCAATGCTACGCCTTCGACGTCATCGGCGAGATTACCTTCGCAAACCGCTTCGGCTTCCTAGACTGCGGCGAAGACAAAGAAGGTGTCTTCCAAGCCATCGACACCAGAGGCGTGTACTCGACATTCGTGGGCGTGTTTCCATGGATCCACAGGTTCCTGTACCCAATGCTCCCGAAGACAGGTGGGCATGGCTACGTATACAATTACACTCTCCGACAAATCGAAGACCGGCAAAGAAATCTCAAGGATCCGAGGAATGCAGGCCGCGAAGGTCCCCCTGACATCATGACCAAAATCCTACTCGCTCATGAAGAGAACCCGGACAGAATGACCAAGACGGACTTGATCACCATGTGCCAGTCCAACATCGGCGCAGGCAGTGACACGACCGCCATCACTTTATCAAGCATCTTCTACCATCTACTCAAGTATCCTGCCACGTACCGGAAACTACAAGAAGAGATCGACACTGCGGCGAAAGAAGGTCGCATTTCGGACCCAGTTACGTTCAAGGAGGCGCAGAGTGAGTTACCGTATTTACAGGCTGTCATGAAAGAGGCGCTGCGTGTTCATCCCGCGACCGGATTGCCTATGCAGCGTGTTGTTCCTGCAGAAGGGACGACGATTGCTGGACACTTCATCCCGGGCGGAGCGTCTGTGGGTATCAATTCCTGGGTTGCGCATCGCAACCAGAGTGTCTTCGGTAACGATGCCGAAGAGTGGCGCCCTGAGCGTTGGTTGGAATTCGAGGAGCAGGGCAGGGGAGGCGAGGTTGAGAGATACATGCTTGCGTTTGGGATGGGGAGTCGGACGTGCATTGGCAAGAATATCAGTTTGTTGGAGATGAGTAAGCTGGTGCCCCAGTTGGTTAGGAGGTTCGACTTTGTGCTTGATGAGGAGTGTAGAGGCGACCTGAAGTGTTTGAATAGGTGGTTTGTGAAGCAGCAAAATTTCAGGGCGAGGGTGATGGCGAGGCATGTTAAGTCGTGATTGACGGGGAAGCCGTCTATTTAAAGCAGAAAGCGAGAATGGCTCTCTCAAAGGAGGAAAAGAATGGATGGAAAGCTCAAAATCTTTCCGAATTGGTTTACATACGCAGTAACGCATGATCACTCGTTATAGTTGTATCTAAGCTAAGTATAAACAACTGATGTCGCAGAAGCTCGCTTCATTTCTTGTGCTAAGCACGTCGGAAAAACAATAGATGCCGTTTTGCATAGCCATCAAGGCATTCCAACAGTCTTCTCAAATCCAACGCCAACAAATTACCCGTCCGTTTCCAACCACCCGGAGCCTTCCAACTCCAGTGACCATGACGCAGCCTGATCGAAACAGGGCAGATTCATTTAGATGAGATGATTCTAATCTGGCGATTTTTGGGCTTCTTACAAGGCAGACTTCGACTCATCCGCGAAGGTTGTTTTCTTAGCGTCGTCTTCAGCTAGAAGTCACAAGCGAATAAGAATTCCAGCAAGCCGCCTTTATGCAGCCTCTATCACTATCAGGCTGGCCAGTCCAAGGTATTCCGCAGCAACGGCACTAATCTGATTGCGACCTCTACCAATGGAGATATTCGTTCTTGACTTGTCTGCACGCTGTGTTTCAATTCTCACAGATCTCCATTCTATTGGAGTGGGCTCCTCCCAAACAAATCGCAGCAGTACTATAGCTGAGCGACGATGGCATCGATAATCGAAACGCTGTCCACCGAATTCTCCAGCGTCAAATCTGTACTCAGTGTAGCAAATATCCGGAAGAAGAACGTCGAGCCTCGGAACCGGCTGAGGATTGCTCAGGAATACAGCAAATATGCCTCGAGTCTCTTGCATCTTGCAGATTTCGCAGCTGAGGCGACCGGGGCAAAACATCCCCCGGAATGCGAGCTCGAGGAAGCAGCGAGCATAGATAGGACTCAAATTGATATTGTCGATGCAGTTGAGGCAGCTCTCGAGGGCGTGCTTCAAGCGGTCAAGGCAAAGTTGGACGCAAACATGCAGTCGTCCCTCGAGATTGCAGATATCCTGAGCGCTGTGCTGGATCTGAAACGCAGGGTGCGTATTGCCCCTGATTATGCAGACAAGAAGATGGAAAGTGCTAAAACGGCTATCAGGAGGCTGAATCTTGGTATTGATTCAGTAGATGTGGCTCTGGTAGCTGCTCACAGGCAGTGGGAAGCCCTAAGCGACTGAGCTCTTGCTACCCTCGATGGGGTAAAGGACTCTGATAAGGTAGCTAGGTCATATAATTGCACCGTAGAGAAATAGTAGTCTGACTGATTGAGTCATTAGGTTAGTATTGTGGTAGGGACGTCTGGATTTGCGCTTTGGGGAGCGACGATGGTATTTCCAGCTTTGCTGATACCTAGCTTAGTGGCTACGGGTGTCCAGTACTGGCACCTCGGGGAGACGTATTCAAGAGTCAATGAAGTGTAAGTTAACTCATTCTAGCCTTTCTCCATCCTCTACAACGACTGATCGGTATATAGGAAAAGACTCGCCACCGAATGCGAAGCCTTCCAGTCCCAGATCTCAAAAGCAGAGCGGGAGATTGCAGAACATGCAAGATTGAGCACAGCTCTCACGATGGAGATAGAAACCATGGAATCACTCATTTCTAGCGCAGAAAGCTTTGTAAACAACCTCGAAGCATGTAATGCCACGTCGCAGTCGACGGAACGTAGATACAGCGAGGAACAAACCCTAGCTATTGATCTCGTGATGCAAACTTAGCAGATGCGAATTGCAATGCTAGATCTCCCGTCGACTGATCATAATAATGGCATGCTCATGGCTTTGAGAACGGTCGTTGGGGAGCTGGGTCTTGTGACGTTGGGGGAGATGGACGATCCGCAGTGTCGAATATATGTGGAAGAGGTGCAAAATGCTGTGAGTCAGCTGAAGAGTAAAATTGGGAGAATGGAGCGGATGAAGAGACGAAATCTGGAGACAGAATCCCCTGGACCACAAGCGATGGATCTATTCCTTTGGCTGGTTTTGCGGCTTCTATGGGGCATGGGGATAGCGAATATCTTTGTGTGTCGCACTGCAAGCTGGAATACCCACAACACTGATGATCTTGACTTGGGGATCAGCAGTTTTTACTGCTCTTGTATTCAAGAACTACCTCTGCGATAAAGAGAAACGTGTCTAGTGGCCTTGCTGTCAAGCAAACATGTAGCAGGCAGGGTTTCGGAGCGGCTTGACGAGCACTCATATTTTAGCTCTGGTCTCATCAGGAATTTTTCATTTTCACTTACGAGGTGGAAATATGTGGTTTTATCTGATAGGCAAGGAAAGGGAAGCATATCTCGGACATCATTAAACCAGCAGCATATGGAATAGGTGCAATCCTTGAGGCGAGGAGGTCACCAACCTGACAAGTACCGAGACACATAACCTTTATCTCTTCACAGGATGTTTCTCTTGATCAGGATTCCGCCTGCACTGCTCTCCGCAATGGATTTCAAAGATACCCGCAGCTCGCGTTGTGCCTACGTTTTGGCCCTCGTTAGCCTTCTCTTCACGCAACGCAGCAATAGAGGAGATCCTACCCTTGAACTAGTCTCTCGCACACTGGCGGATGCGCAGGACTTATATTCCTTGAGCCGCAACTCCTTCATTTGTCTTCCCTCCCGAGTGATAGAGGAGTCTGACAGCCCTAGCTCTGCGATCTCACTAAAACCACCGTAGATGTGCTTATCCGAGAGCTCGACGTAGGCTTGAGTGATCTTTTGCATGTTAGCGAAATGCATCGTGACGGACTACTTTGTCGAGGATCTCCTGGAAGATAACATTAGAGACAGCACCTCAGTGAGGGGGTGGGACTCATGACGACTTACGTCAAGCTCTTTAGCTGCTTCAAGAGCATTGGCGGCTTCTACATCATTTTCGATTTTGGGGAGATAATCGTATTCATACTGCTCGATGACCATTCTAACCATGCTGGCAGTGCTCATGAAGAACATCAGCAGTGCCTGCAGCCGGTCTTGGAGGTCAACCAAGCGACTGATGGCGCGGTTGAGGACATCCTCGATCTCGATCTGCCATGCCGATGTTTAGCATTTCTTAGGGATCACCACGGTCAAATCCTTTTACACGTACCAGTTCATCATCATCAGAGAGCAACTTCTCAATATCAATTGAGAGCTGTCGTTCCTGTAATTCAGTCTCCTGGAGCTCTCGAATTCGGATCTCGTTCATGGCCTCGGCGTTGAGGAAGTCGTGCTCTATAGCCCATGTGCCGAGTATCGTAAGTCCTGCTAGGCTGTATCCGAGAACGGGGCTGATAACCGAAAGTGCAGCGCCGAGGCCGACTGTAAACTTTAGATACTTCTTCATACGTCTGCTTCCTCTGATCCGAACTTACTGCCAACATCTTCCAACCACTTGTCACTCTTTCTTTTGGTTTCCATGGCCTCCTTCAGCTTGCCTTCTTGGAAGTCAAACAAACAGTCCTCGTGCTTCTTCTTGCTTGGCCATCTTGTTCTCCTTCTCTTTTTTGACCTCGAGCGACTTCTCTGCAAGACTCCTCTGTGTGATGGTGTTCTCGCCTATGGTAGCATAAGAATGAAATCCAGAGCCGCTCCGGCAGGGTTTGCTCACCATGTTTCTCATCGACAGCCAGTCGGAGAAGGTCGATTTCATCACGCCATTCCTTGAACGCGTCCAAGACGGTGTTAGCTTCCATGGCAGACTTGACCGTCTTCATTTAAGATGCTTCAGGTCATTTGCGAGGTTCTTCTTATTCAGTGGGGTCTTGGGTCGCGACATCCGCATTGTGATATTGTCAATCTGAGCACATTCAGCTTTGCGTTCTTCCCCCTTCCGTATGATTCGCTCACCATGCCATTGGCCATGCCGATCTGATTTGAATATGTGCTGATGGCAGCCATTCGGATTTGAGCTTCCAGGAATGTCTTTCTGCCAACCTGAAAAACGTTCAAAAGGTTCGTCGTAAGCTGCTTTGATCTAGGTGGTGTTAAACTCGACTCTGCAGAACCTTTCTCCGCGGTTCTGGGCTTACTTGAGACCTGAATGTTCTAGGGTGACTCTTTTGGCGGCTTTCATGGACGAAACGAGCATACACTCCCCAAGGATTCCAATTGCTTGAGGGGCGGCGCATAAGGTATTGGACCAGTCCGAGACGATAACATCGTGGAAAGTGACTTGCGCATCTGCTATGCGTTCTGCGATGATCATCTCAGCCTCGTCCGATGCAGCATCGTGTAGAAGGCGAGGTGAGGGGTTGCCATTGGTGGCCATGGTATTGTTCTGGTATTGCGCTGACAAGGATATTCTCAACTCTTTGTCCGTCTTGTTTTGTCGGGCAAGTTGATTATCGCCGCACGACCAGAAATGTGAAATAAATAGACCATGACTACCTGTTATGCCGCATTCATTAGTGAAAGTATGTTTCAGTTCGAGCGGAGCCTCGTCGAACAATATGCCTACACAGGGCTCCTGCCTAGTCTTGGTAAAATGGTGTGATAGTGGCTGCAGCGTGCCGTGTACAATTACTGTGTTTGCTGCAAGGCCGCGCTGAAATCCTGACCAGGCTTTCCAGAACCGCAGTTGCATGTTATCCCCCGCAAAAGCGAAGAGTATCTGGTGAATTGCGATAGAGGTTTAGACCAGAGATGTGGAAGAGAAATTCAGATTCGAGTATCTAATCTTACAGCCATTCTTGCCCTCTGGCTTGTCGTCCAGCTTGAGAGCTTCTGAAAATACCACCCTTTGCCGTAACATGGCCTTCCCTGACCAACCCAATCAAGATCTGGACACCGACACCAACTCCATCTATGACTTGAGCGGTGGCGTCTTTGGTGCCTACAGCCTCTTCACACTTGATTTTCATCTCAGTCATCCCCGCACAGCCTAGAGCAATACAATCCGCCCCTTTCTCCTGCACCAGTCTCTTCGCAGCCTCAGCAACCAAGCCCAGAACCTTATCTCTAGGTAATCTCTCTAGCTCTAGAACCCCTAGGTTCGTCGTCTCGCATCCAACAGAAAAGCCATCTAGTCCGTAGTACCGGATGGCGTCTTCGTGCATGACTTTGCTTCTTCCTCCAGTAGCAACGATGCCAAGTCGACCACCTAGCATCCTAGCAGAATAGAGCGCAGCTTCCATGATGCCGATGACAGGGCCGGAAAGCTCTTCCCTCAGAGCGTTAATGAGAGGATGTGCGCTGAAGCAAGCTACGAGGAACGCATCATAGTTGGATGCAATCGGTACCACGGCTCGGATTGCTGCTGCCGAAGAGAGAACACCATCCAGATGGCCTTCGATGGCTGATGGAGTTGGGTGTGGAGATGTGAAGCCTGTGACTGTGCAGTGCGGCGGGAGGGTATCTTGGAGAGATCTGAGACAGGCATCGGTCATGGATGATGTGCCATTGGGGTTGATGAGGAGGATGTTGATTGTTTTGGTCGACGACCCGGTGACTGACGGAAGCGAGAGTGCCTTGGCCATTTCAGGGGTTGAAAAGGGGTGTTTTGAAAGGGTCGACGAGAAAGCAAGAGAGAAATGCTTGAAACCTAATTGAAGGAAGATGGGAACAATTCTCACACGCTGGATCTGAAAACAATAAAACTATTGTAAGACAGTCATGCCTTCTTTACCACAGTAGCACCATGCCAGCCAGCCACGCCATGGAGTGCTTTTCCTCGAACCACCAAGTAAGTTTAGAAGTGCGCATACATCCGTCCTCATCCCCACACCTTCTCATCCTCGCCCGTTTTGCCCCAGATAACGGGCAACTTTGGCCGTTGAAATGCGAGTGACAGATCCTCGAGAGTAATAGCGCCGGAATCTGGCTGGGTCTTCGTGGTTTTCACGCTGCCCCGCGCTGGGCGCGCTTTTCCTGAATCAAGCCATCTTCTATCTCGACAAACAATGGACCCTGAAGTTCGCGGCCTCGTTTGACTACCGACTGATTGCGAGGGAATGTGAGGCAGACTGGACGGCAAAGGAGAGTTGCGCGACAGAACGACCACACTATACTATACTCTACTCTACTCTCCTCTGCACCAACCAGGGCCAGACCAGCTCCCAGAGACGGGCGTCAGCTGCAGGGGAGCAGCACCTCGACAATTCCCTCCTGTGCTGCTGTGCTGTGCTGCGTTGTACCGAGACGGAGACGGAGACTCGCGATCCCCAACCTCACCTGTTCTCCGCCGCCATGGACTCGCATTCACACCATTATGTCCACGCCCAACAGTCGGTCTCGCCCACCGATTTCTACAACGGCCATGCTCTGGCACTGACATCGCCTGCGCCACCAGTCCAGGCCGTGCAGCCGGGTCCTCGGTCCTACAAGTCTCGCAAGTACCGGCCCTGCGATTTCTGTCGCGCAAGACAGGTAGCTTGCAAAATCGACGAGAGCCCGCCATGTAACCTCTGCTCAGCTCACGGCCGGGAATGCACCTTTCTCGAGCGGCCAAAGAAGAAGCGGAGGCCGAATCCATCGATTGGCAATGGCGAGGCTAGTGGGATGGCAGCTTCAGGTAAGTCTACGTGGTGCGGTACGGCAGAGGCAACGCGTGAGATGGGCAGCAATAGATGGGATGAAGTACACCACTTTTGCTTCTGAAGAATGGGGCTGACATGCACTGGTGCTTTTCCAGCTCCAATCCAGCACTTCGATGTCTCGGCGACCCCGTTGAGTCCAAGCTTCATTGCGCAGTTCAACCATGAGCAATCATACAATGGACTAAATGGCCACGATGTGCTCCCTGCCCATTCCTCCCCTGACCAGTTACACCTGAGCCAGACCGATGCCTCTCCAATATTTAACATGGATCCATATCTGCTCTCTGGAGGGTTACGCATTGCGCCATTGGACTCGCAGACAAGCCGCTCTGCACGGTTCATAGGAGAAACGGGGGAGTCCAACCCATACCTGTTGAAATACTACAAGTATGACAACAACGACGAGTGTACGATATCGAAGTTGACATACCGGCGGATCAAGAGTTCCATGAACCAAGATGGTCTGTCAAGCGAGAAGGGAGAGCCACCGGTTGTGTTCATGCTCGCGGATGACAGCCTAGCACAAAAAGGCGAACCGCGTATCGAAGACGATGTGTTGCAGAAGTCACGCATGGAAATCAACAGCATGTTCACGGAGCAAGAGGCTCTCCGGTTGATTGGTCTCTTCCTGCGATTTGTATACCCATATTTTCCTATCTTGTCCAAAAGCGAGCTTTGCCCTAATGGAGCTGTTTCCCCCTCTGTGCTACAAACATTGCCTCTCTCTCTTCTGTCGGCGATTTACGCAACATCTCTGCCATTTATGCTCTACGATGATCTACTCAGTACGACTCTGATTCACTCACCTCCACCTTCCCATCAGCTATTTCGGATAACATGGCTTTGCGTTATTCAAGAGCTTCATACACCAAGGCTAGCAACTTTGCAGGCTTGTCTTTTGCTCCTGCAAAGAGCGCCAACGAACCGCTACACGACAGACACGCCTTGGAAAATGAGCTTGGTCGGATGGACGGTCAGTTTAGCGCATTCACTTGGCCTGCAGAAAGAATGTAGTGATTGGAACAGCATACCGACTTGGGAAATGACTTTACGAAAACGACTTTTCTACAGCGTCTTCATTATGGATAAATGGGCATCCTTAGGCGCCGGTATGCCAAGCCACATCAAAAGAGATGACTTTGATGTCCTTCCTCTCCTTGATTCGGACCTTGAGCCGCCGTCTCTCGACCCAAAATCTAATACTATCCCTGGTTTCTTAGAACCAGAGGCAGACAGCAACCATTTTCGACTTCTCACAGAATTGACCATCATACTTAGCGACATTATGGATTCTTACTACACCATTCGAGCAACGCAGAGGACTTCGAAGAATTTCAATCTTTCTTTGGATCTTGCTCGCTCGCTACGCAAAGGCTTAACGGAATGGAAAGACTCCTTACCACCTACACTCTCTATGAGACAGGCTGGTCACGTGGATAGTCGGATAAGTGGGAATCCGTCGCTCTCTTTGGCGTATATTGTTGCCACGATGACCCTCTTCCGGGCTCTGCTACGGCCGTTGGAGAATCTGTCTAGTGCAGAAGAGCAGGATCGTAGTATAGTAGAAGGTAGACTCGCCGTAAGAGCTGGAGCGAAAGAATGTGCCAAAGAAGTCGTTGAATTTGTCGAGAATCTAGGAAGAGGCGCTTTAGATGCGTTTTGGCATTCATGTATGCAATTCTCTTCCCGCCTCCCTATCCAAGCGGAACTAACGAGATGCAGGGTCACGAGCCAACTTTGCAATCGCCTCTTCCTTTCTCATGCAACTCCTTGTCACGTCACAGAACGACGTCGAAACGAATGAGATTAACGGCCTTGTTTCGCGCTGGAGATGGGCTATGAGGATCGGGAGCGGGAACACTGGGAATGGATTGATGAGTTTAGGGTTGTTACGATTAGACGGTCTGCTACTGGAAAATGGGACGACTCATCCGCCTGTTGGGTGAGATTGTGGGTATGGAATTGGTGAGGAGTTAAGCGATCACGGGAGTGTCTTCAAATGGTGACATGGGAGCTCAAATACGTTGCCGCAGGCCCGGCTCTATAGGTCTATCTAGTCTGCAATTGCGATAATGTATACCCTCTCGATTTATCAAGTTCAGCCGTATTTCTCGGCTAGTGTTTGTGTTGTGAGTCCTGTATTTCTTCATTGAACATCTCCCAAGCCAAAATTTGGTTTTGGATATTGACGCACCTGTAATGTTCTGTGGAGCGAGTAGAGAGGACTTATCCTCTTCACATCCACCCTTTCGATCCAGTACAGCTCAGTGCATCTTGTCTATCTAAACAGTTCAATTCTACCCACCGTCTACTCCAGCAATTCAGGCTCCACAACACCCGTTTGGACTGTAATTGGACCGTACTGATCCACCCTCCTATGCCTCGCGAAATCAAAAGTCTTCTCCTTCCCCTGTCTACAATCCTCCAAATCCACCTCCGCAAAGACAACCTCATCACCCTTCCCCTTCGCCTCCGCCAAAACATGTCCCTCCGGCGACGTGATACAACTACCCCCAATCAAATCATACTGCCCATCCTCCAACCCCGCCTTCGCAGCACTGACCGAGAAACAGCTATTCATATACGAATTCCCCTGCATACACAGCTTATGATGGAACACCGCATCACTCTCCGCCTCCTCAGGCGTCATAGGCTTCCTCGTCCCCCACAGATCAGGCGCGTACCCCGCGGTGTTATACCCGCACAACACGACCTCCACCCCCTGCAACCCGTAACATCTCCATCCCTCAACCCACCGCCGGTCATTACAGATCATCATCCCCAGAATCGGATCGCCCCTCCCCTTCACACCCCCCTCTACCCCATGGCTCCCCTTCCTCAGCACACCACCCACCAGCCCCGGCGCGCGAAAAGCTTTGAAGCCTAAGTTGCCGGGCTCGAAATACCGCTTCTCGAGCTGATTCACGGCGTCTGGGTTCTCGAACGGCTCTCTCGTCCCGGGTAAGTGTACTTTCCTGTATTTCGCTACGATCTCTCCTTTGCTAGCGGAGTAGTACACGGATGTGTTGTAGCCCTTCCCATCGTCGTCGCGCTCCGCGAATCCGATACTGATATCGACGCCGAGGTCTTTCGCGAGGCTGAAGAGCGGTGCGGTGTTGGGCGATGTGAGGAGCGTGGAGGCGGAGTCGAAATAGGAATCTAGTTCTGTGGGGGAGGTGATGAGGTGGCGGGGGAAGAAGGTCGTTAGTGCTGTTTCGGGGAAGAGGACGAGTTGGGCGCCGAGGGAGGAGGCGGTTTGGAGGAGGGTGAGGAGGCGGGTGAGAGTTTCAGAGCGGGGGGTTGCGAGGTGTACAGGGCCCATTTGGGCGGCTGCCAGTTTGAGGGTGCGTGGCATTGTAGGTGGTTGATTATGGCTCGTTGGGAGGTAAATCACAGTGGAGCTTGAAAGTGTCGAGATAAGTGAGGGGGTGAGGGTGTGAAGGTGTGTAAAGAAACAAGAAGTCGTGTAACTCACACTCACCCAGAAGAATGAAGAATACAAGAGACGGGTATCAAGGGCTTAAAACAAACACAAGAGAGTGGGATATTCGTAAACCTATCCAATCCTCTCCGGATTTCAGAAGGCCAAAGATAGTGAGGTCCCACGAATCTCAGCCTCGTTCATCCCCCGCCGTCTGTCCCGTCCTCAATCTAACAAGCACAGGCCGGCCAAGCCAAGCCAGGTCGCGACCCAGAATCTGGTCAAGTGGCTCTGGATCTCGATTTGGAGGCGTCGGGCCCTGATTGTCGTTGGCTATGATAGATAGAAGTTGCCCTTGGTGAACGCCGGCAGGTAGGTCATAGGTCATATCCCATTGTTGAAAGACAGAAGCTGAGCTGCAGATGCAGTTGTTGCTGAAAGAGGAGGAGAGGAGTGCTAAGCGAGCGAGGGCAACAACAAGTGCTTATCGGGGTGCAGTAGCGGCCAGATAGGCGGGGCGATCCGATGGCCCCTTTGCTTGCCCGACGGCCAACGTGGTGCAGGAGCCGAGATTTGGGGACTGGCGATGACCTGGTTGGTGGGAGGGGGGCCGGCCGAGGATCGGCTGGGCTGAGCCAGTATGAATGATGAACTGTGGATTGTGGAAGGTTGGTGAGACTAGAGATACCGATGGATGGGATAGGCTAGCCTTGGTCAAGGAGAAGACTAGGAGAGCTGGAATCTGTCACTAGTGCGATGTGAGGAAGATGGGGGAAGTGCCGACTTTCTGTCGAGGCTCTGCTGGTTCTCATTTCTTCTGGTTATGGTTGTTACTTTTGAGGTTGTGTTGATTGTTACTTGAAAGAGAGGATTACACGATGGGATTTGATTCCATTGTTACGAATGGCATTATTGTGAGTTGATGTGTCTTTTTCTGGAGATTTTAATTTGATTACATATATGCATGGCTCTGCTTTTGTTCTGCTTTGGTGTTGCCTCTCAAGCGAGGATAGTCACCTGTTGTTCTTTCCACCAACGTCTACGTCGAGGTAGCTACGTAATTCGTTCTTACTTAAGCGTGCTCGATACTATTCGAGTCTTTTAGTAATGGAGAGTGCGAAGTTCGTTCATTCCTACTTCAAGTCTACTTAAATATAATTCTAGATAAGTCTTTGGCCGTTACAGACGACTATAGATTGAAGACATTTAGGCAGACTCTGCACTTTACATGCGTCTTGGTTTTATATAGGTAGGACGTTACTACCTGATCAGAGCTACTAGCGAGTCTCACTAAAGGAAATGCATATTCTAGAATATGAGCGCAAAGTATTGTTAGGGTAAAAAATATTATTTAGAGTAAAAATGAACAGCGCGAAAAATTCCAATTTAGCTCATCCTTCTGTTCTTGTATCTTATTCGCAAACTTAACAAATTCTCCGACGTTAAGAAAGCCCCATTCTTTTGGACAACTATCTTTTGCCAAAGTGAAATTGAGCAAATCTATTTCGTCGGCTAGCCTCATCAAGGCCTCTTTCTGCTTGGGTTTTGGGCTTTGGACGTATTCATAGTAATGAAGCGCAAGTGTGTGATAGTTGTCGCTAGAGATAGAAATCTTCCAATTCTGCTTGGAATCCCCGATCGCGGAAAGGGTCTTGTTATAGTACTCAATATTCTTGTCTATCCAAGGAATCGACTGTGGATATTTTGTGATGCTCTGCTCTTTGGCCCAGTCGATGCGTAATGCCGCCTCCTCGTGGATCTTAGCCACCGCTTGTGGAGGTTGAATGCAGCCGGTGAATTGGCCCTCTGTCTCCACCCAGCGCCAGACTCCCCTGGTCGGTTGGGACCAAGCTGTCCAAGCACATATTCCCAGGCGGACCCAGTATTCAGACTCTTTCTTAAGTATCAGGCCGCTAAAATACTCCAATTCTTTCCCTCGTCCAAGCTTAAGGATTACGATGTCAGTAAAAATAGGGCTCGTTTGGTGCCAAGTCGCCTCATCGTGCAGAGGTTCCGGGTGGTGATGCTGCTCAGGCATGAGATCTTCTGCGGAGTGAAGTCTCTCTAGACTTTCACACGTCGCTTGGCGCGCCTCGAGCAGGTCCCAAACGTCACTGCCGTCCTTTGCTCTATTCAAGTGACCATAACACGTTCTAGCCATCTGAAAGATCTTCATTCGCTGAGTGTCCAAAGTTTTGGCTTCTTCTTTTTGGTTGGAAATGTTGAGTCTTGTCTGGCTATCCTGCTCCCGTATATCGATCTCGATGCTGTTACCATACCACCTCTTCAATTCTTGAAAGAATCCTTTCAGTCTCGCGTGGTCTCCTTCGGCTGGGCGCGAGGCGTAATCAAGGCCGACGAAAAGATTAAATGATGTGTAGGGAAACATTTTGGCCGCAGAATTGGAATGAGTGCCGTAGAAGCCAAAAAACTCTGTACCAGGCAAAATCTTGCCTGAAAAATTTACCAACGAAGTAGAATCTGTTGACATCTGTAGAGTGACCAAACTGTCCTGTTGGGCTCCATCGAATAGGACTTCTGGAGACAAAGCGTCCTCGCCCCAGTCAGAACGCTCGATTCCCCACCAGGTCCCAGTTTCAGTCTTGCCTGGTATATCTGAGTATCGGCTCAAACAGGACCCTTCTCCTACGAATTGTGGTCGAACTAAGAGATGCAATTGGCTTTCTACAGGGTGGCTTTCTAGAAGGAACATGCCAAATTCCCTTTCGAGCTCACTGAAAGAGTGCTGGTGGGGGTCAACTCCATTCTTCGTGTTACCGAATCGACGATCAAAGACCTGTTGAATACCATAAAAGTAATCCGCTGGCTCCGTAACTGTTCGATATCGAGATGCCGCATACAGCAAAAATTTGTTGGTCCCACTGATATTCAAGATACCGCTTCTGATTACCTTTGAATAGATATTGCCGTACTCGTTGCGAATGAATACGTATGGATGTGCCTCAGCGGTCCATTTTACTGCTTTGGCAGCATCAACTAACCGCCCCCAATCTTTCTTTGCCATTCTTATGCCTTCGCGATACAGAAACCAAGGCCTTTTGCAGGTGAACCCCTCCTGCAGCGTCCAGAGTGATTCGAACCATGGGTCACAGAGAACTCTTTCTAGTACAATCCGTGCACGCTGGACATACCAGTCCCAGTAGAGTATGCCACAGCCGAGGTTTTCGTAGCTGTCTCTTGAAGGAGCATCTGGCCTTTTTTCCGGGACTGAGATCCACCTATCCTGAAATTCGACCTTACTCAGCCAGAAGTAGACATCCTTTGCTCTCCGGAAGATTGCCGCTTGCCTCCCGATCTCCGATAGCTTTTCAGGACCTCCGCGTTGATCGATGCAAGCAATGTCGAGCCAGAGGTAGGGGATTTTGGGCCTATCTTCCCCCGTATTTTGCTTTCTGGAGTCATCCAGAACATCTCCCTTTCCAATCCTCGAGATGACTCGCTCAAAGTCAGCGACCGTGAAGTGTGAGGGGTCAATTCGAGGAATATTCCAAGGCACTCCTTTGATCTTGACATGTCCCACTTTCGTCTCTCCCGTTTCTTCGAATCGCCCCCAGGTATAGGACAACGCGTTGTATTCCTCTACGAAATAATCTTCTGTAAGGGAACTATAGACTTTCATCGTCACACTTGCTTTCTCGTGTCTGTGAGCCAATGCAAGGGACACCATGGAAGGAGTGTGAAGTAGTCTAAGAGGCCACCCGTCGTCCGGCTCTTGGCTGCTCATCGAGGACGATGACTGAATTTGTAATGCAGACATTTCTTTCACTAGAAGAAAAGGGTAAAACTGCATTAGGTGCTGATGGAACGCCGTCGTTAAAATGCCTCAGCTCTCGAAGAGCGATTGTTCTTATCCTGCGGGATCACTGCTGAGCTGGGGGAGCAGCTGCAAGCATCACCCCACACCTGCATTCTCTTGCCCAACTGGATCACTGGTGAGCCGAAGAATGGCTGCAAGCCCCCGCCCCCGCCTGCATTTTTTTGCCCTGCTACACCACTGGATGAGCTACAACCATCGCTAATCTCCTGCCTTGTTCTTATCCTACTGGATCACGGGCGAGTTCACAGAGCCGCTGTAAGCACCATCCCACACCAGCCGAGATGCAAATGAAGAGGAAGACAGAAATCTACGGCAAGGTAAACATTTAATGGACTATCGGGTTTTAGAACCTAAGTGACCTCGGTGATATAGCTTGAGCTTTGCTTGTAGAAGTGCAGTCCAAGTGAAAAAGAATCATAGATTTAATACGAAGGTGAACATCATCAGCCAACGTGGAATCCTTATGGGACACCAAGTTTAAGGCATTGGAATCTTGCCAATGCAATGTATTGGTGTGGTGATATGTTCGCAACTCTGGATATGAATCTAGCCGTCGAGAGTTTATGTTCTATGTTACCGCGACCTAGCTACAATACACCGCTTTGGTCAAATTCCGTAACTGAACATAAGATTACACCTCGACCTTGTTTATTTCGTGTGCCTCCTGGCGTATTACCCCTCCATGGATAATGGCGTTCAAATGATTCTTGCCGTCGCGCCAACGATCGTGATAGGTGACCACGAGACTCGCCTTTACTGTTGTAGCGCAATTGCGTTCCTGACCGAAAAGAATCGAAGTTCCTTCCATATCCTCGGCGCCGCTCCTGTTGTCCTTACTTAGTTGCCTGCTTAGCTGCTTTGCAATCCTGGCCTCCGTCGCCGTGCCATTCACCCGATAGAAGTACCGCGTCACAAGCATAGTCAGAACGACATATAGTTGACAACACAGCCAGACGTACTGAATCGTAAGCGGCATAAAGATGACGGAGAAAAACAGCCCAACTGGAAATATGGCCCCAAAGAGTACAATTATTACAATCTGGAGTATCTCGCGGAAGCGATTACGCACCGGATGACCGTAATGGACAAAGAATTGGTCAACGACTGACTGCGGGCCGGTTATGAGCATGAAGTTGCCGTTCGAATGAGGGCAGTGAATTTCGTAGTTGCAGACGGAGTCGCCTAACTCTTGGTCGATCTTCACGCCCTCGCGGTCTACTGCGAAGAGTGCGCTCAACAGCCGCAGGAAAAGCGGGACGAACCACCAAATCGCCCACAGTGACTTGTGTAACGTGAGGAGAATGACGGCCACAAGGATACTCGTTGTCTCGGCGGTGCATATACCGATGAACGTCCGTATGGTAGGCGTGTTGTTCTCCTCAGACACGAATGGTAGGTCTGACTGCTTGTCGGTATCTGTTGCCTTTGCGAGTATGATGCGGCTCACAGAGTGTACGGAGCGCAACGGGACTGAATGTTGCTTTGAGCTTGTCGTCCTTTTCTCGATATCCTTGTCTAACGGTCGAGGAGAGTTTGGGAGCTGGACGGGTATCGGCATGTGGTCGAGTGCCCTAACCCATACGGCGTTTCGCACATCGTCTTTCCGAACCTCTTCATCGTCTGCGTTCCACATGGTGAAGGTCCAGTTAAGGGTCGGGTAAAAGGATGTGCCGAGCATGTGGCCCAATCTCCCCCCCTTGAGCATGCCATGGTCGAAGAGGTTATCGAGACTCTTCAAAGAGACGATGTGCAACGGTCCACTCATGGGCATTAGAAGGGCATGTAGGGGAACTGATTTCCAAGTGAAATTGGAGTAGGATCTCTGCGGCCACAGCAAACGTTCTATGGTTAGATTGGTGGCGGCTTCAGCCCCGACATATCCCAGAACAGCACTGATGGCGCCAAACACGCCGCTACCAGACATAGTAGTTGTAAAATTTAGAAAATAGCAACGGCCTTTGGGTCAGGCGAGGTTGGGCTTGCTGGGGCCGCAAGAGGCTTATGAAAGAGGACGAAACGAAACAGGATTCAAGCTGAGATGGTGAATTCTACGATAAGACGCAAAATTACGGCTTAGCTAGGGGACAATACACGACGAGGAATCGACTGGTACACGTTTTTGTGTACTTGCAGGACGGGTTGGTATATGCAAGCCATTCCTGGCTTGTCCGTATTGTACTGTAAGTCTCGTCATTGGTAGATAGGAAGTTTCGCTGGCTTGACGAAGTGGGGTAATACGCACAATCATTGACATAATCCACCTTCGAGAGAAGGTCTGCCACCTCATTGAAGAAGGAATTTGAGGATGGTAAATGTACGATAATACACAAGACGTATGAAATAATTCGCATTCGATTGATATAATCAGTACGAATTTAATGCGCCTATTATTGCACTTCAAAATGAATCTAGCAAAGTACAGCCTTCGGAAGGGATCGATTATTACTTTGTACTCAAACCGCCCGTGCCGCCATATTCTTTCTTATCTGCGCCTTAGGGAGGGCAGCGAGCCGGCCCGCAGGCGCTTTATTTGAGTATTGGTTGCGACCTTTCCCCTTTTGTGGTGGCTTACATGCGGGAATTCTTTTACTGGCGTCTTCAGTAATGGAGTTTCTCCTTCCGAAGGTGTTTGGGTCGCTTGGTTCGGTACGAAGTTCGTTTACTACGACTTCAAGGCTTCCTAAATATTATTCCAGACAAGTCTTTGGCTGTCACATACGACCATAGACTGAAGAGATATTGGGCATCCCGTCCGCTCTGCCATACACAAGCTTCAGATCGGTGGATTAGTAGTTGGGTGGGTGACCACCAGCGAATACCCACTGTTGTATGTTTATTTTTGGGTCTCTTTTGCCGACATCTTTTAAAACTTCCTTGGTGGGCGACGAGAGCTTCTGGTGGGAGCGGAAATGAATCAAGTCATTCTAAGCGAAGGCTTGCGAGCTTTACCTCTCTTTTGTTTACTTCACAGCCCCCCCAAGCGAGACCATGGCTAACACACCCCAGGTTACAGCCAGTGACGTCCTTCCTCTAGGTGTTGAGATCGGTATCACAGGCGGCAATATATCCTGCCTAGGAACTGCTCTTCCACGAGATGAAAACGCCAAGATAATAAATGCCAAGGGTGCATATATCACACCAGGAGGTGTGGATTCTCAAGTCCACTTCGCGCAGGACAACTCCCCGACTAGAGACAACTTCCAGACGGGGAAGCCGAAGTGCAATCGCAGGAGGAACAACCACCGATCTAGCTTTTGTATCGCAACTCAAGACAGTAGATACAATACTTCCGACGGTCGAAGACTACCATACCCGTGCCAAAAACCTGACTTATTGCGATTATGGCTTCCATCTCATCCTCACAAACCCCACTCCCGAGATCATGAGTAAAGAACTCCCAATCCTGATGTCGCAAGGTATCACAAGACCTCAAGCTCAGAGATGCCGCCATTCTTGACGTTTTGATGTCTGCTCGCTCGCTGGGCTTCACAACAATGGTGCATGCTGAAAACAGCGATATCATCTCGCTCATCACATCACGTCTCGAAGCAGCTGGACATAGCGACTCATATTTTCACGCCATATCAAGACCGCAAATCGCTGAGAACGAAGCGACGTATCGTATCATCAGCTTAGCGGAGCTAACTGACACGCCAATCCTGATCGTGCATATGAGCTCCGAGGTAGTGATGAAGCATGTACGAAAAGCGCAGACGAGAATGCTGCCCATCCACGCAGAGACTTGTCCACAGTATTTGTTCCTTCTGAGCGAAAGACTGAAGGGGACCGAACAAGATCCGTTCGAAGGCGCAAAATGCGTTTGCAGCCCTCCTCTACGCCACGATCCAAAAGACTTGGATGCAATGTGGCGCGGGATCGCAAACGGGACCTTTACAACTTTCAGCTCGGATCATGCTCCTTCAACATATGATCATTCTGGCGGTAAGAAGCTCGGTTTGAAAGACGGTATTATGACTTATAAGCATATCCCGAACGGAGTACCTGGTGTCGAAACGAGGTTACCGTTGCTGTTTAGCCACGCCGGACAAGAGAAGACTTCGCGATTAAGTCTGCAGCGATTCGTGCAGCTGACGAGTTCGGATCCAGCAAAATTGTATGGTCTGGAGGGTGTGAAGGGCAATATTGCGCCGGGATGTGATGCCGATTTGGTGATTTGTAGGTAATGGGGGAGCCCAGAACTACCCTTTTTGAATGTCACTAAATCTTTTAAAGACTCATCTTGTCTTCTTCTTCTTAAGGTATCCTTCATGTGGGCAATTGCTAACTCCCCCGTCACCTAGGGTACCCGGAGAATGAAATTGTGGGAGGAGTGGTAATTGAACAGAAGTCGCTTCATCATGGTGTTGATTACACGCCGTTTGAAAGTATGACTGTCAAGAATTGGCCAAAGTATACCATTCTGAGAGGGAAGGTTGTTTGGGATCGAGACAATGGTGGGGTGGTTGGTGGTGTTGGGGATGGAAAGTTTTTGGTCCGTGGGAAGGGTAGGATTGTGGTTGGGAAGATGGGGCAGGAAGCTACTGGTATGCTGAGTGGTGAGAGGGATTATTGGCAGTGAGACAAAAGCATGAAATTTCCGAGAGAATGTAATCACGCATAGACTTTAACCTGCTCGCGCGTAAATTAAAAGGCTTTAAATTAGGTTGTTTATACAGGTGATGCACTAGCACGGCCCGCGTGGTGTTGTTCTAGCCTCGTTTGCAAATCATCCAGTCAACGTCACTGGCCTTCAATTCCTTTGATACATTTTCGATTTCTATAACTTGGGAGATATTCATCTCCCAAGTCTGATCTCCCAATTTCCCCGACGAATTGGTCTTCTCATGTTCCGCAATTGCTTTACCGAATGTCCCTCTAGCCCTGAAGCTTCAGCATCACGACCCCCACACACTACACGGGACACTCAACACTCAAGTATTCTACATTATCTATCAACTTCGACACAATCTCCTTCTATGCCTACTACTATTCGAGATCCCCGAAGGTGTGTATCCACTGCTCAACCCCATCTCATCACCTGACCCACAACTCCACCCCACCGGGCCGAGCAAAATTTGTACGTCCCCCGCTTGAAATAGATTAAAATAAGCACAAATCAGCATGGAAACATAAGAAACTCACAAGATCAAGGACCGCTGGCGCAACGGCAGCGCGTTCGATTCCAGATCGAAAGGTTATCCGTTCAAATCGGGTGTGGTTCAATACCTCCAACTTGAGATGTTCAAGTGTTTCCCTTTTGGCATTTTTGGAAACCCTAACTGACTCTTCTTCATATATGGGAGGATCTTTGCCTTTTGAGTGCCTACCTCCTTGTCTAACGTCAACTGCACTTTTAGCACGTTATGTATCTCTCGAAAGAAGATGGCACGTTTAGCTGCGATATTCGGATGTGCCACGTATAAAAAAGTTACTCGCCACTTTCACGTGACGAAAGCGTTTTGATTGGCTTACCCTTTCCGTTTCGAGGACAGATTGGCTCACCCACTTCCACTCTCTTATTGAATCGAATCTCCATCTGCTCCTTCAGTTCCGCTCCTTCGAAGAAATACCTCAAGTCAATGCCCGTTTCCAGAACTCCAATCACTTGCTTTAGTAGAGGCAATAACGGCTAGAGTACCAAGTTCGTTTTATGCATCCTGACCACCTAGGAAAATACCCAGAACTTGGCAACGTGTTATTATATTAGTTCGTCGAAGGGTGCCCCTTCGAATCATTTTTCTTTAAAGCACAATATATCCTTTGTCCAATCAAGAGAGGTTTAGCTCTTCCTCGTAATGTCTCAGATCTAGTTTTTCAATAAGTCATTAGGACCTTGCTCCATCAATGAGCTTGGGATTTATCAGAAAGAGCCTCAAACTTGTCGACAGAACTCGTGGTAGCGCTCGGGAAATTGAATAGTGTCATCATCAAATTTGTCCAAGACGGATCTTCCAGCAGCACGCCATTGCCACCGATGATGTTCTGCTACAATGGAACGAAGAGCACTTCAGGAAAAATAACTTGATAATCTAACGGCCTGCAACACTCATCGCCTTCGTTACAACACCTCGGTGACTCTTCGTCTATTTTCCTGGATATCCATTGATGGAGAACATGTCCGCTAACAACGGTGTTGCGACCTCTCCCCTCACCGCAGAGCCAGCGGCGAAGGAAATCCATAAAGACTCACCACCACATCCCCAAGTTTCAGATTTGGAACACCAATGCCTATGAATCTAGTTCTAGTCGCAACAACGTTCAATGCTCTCGCAGCCAGCGACGAAAAGGAATCATTTTGGACCACGAGACTGTGGATGGAGTATCTGGCTAACTCTTCACGCGCTTCGCTTCCGTGTTTACTTACCTAGGGTGGGAAGCTCGAATCGATGGCATTGTTCTAACATGAGTCGAGTTGTTCGTCTGCAATTGCGAGACTGCGAAGGCTTGTGGAGTCGCAAGTGAAGAGGGGTCGCAGGCTACGGTGCTCACATTTCGAATCTAGACGAGAGGCGGGCTATTTCGGTACTTCCCTGGCTAGCGATCTTTTATCTGACGGCTACGTCTAAACCAGATATTAGTAGTCGGGTTTCTAATCCCACACGCTCGGGCTCGATATAGCGGACTTCGTCAACTGCATCAAGAGCACCCCCTCGGGTATGAACACATTCCCATCATTAGAGAACTAATTAGAAATTAGGAGGTGCCTGGTCCAAGCAAAAAATGCATTCCGAAAAGCCCGAATCCTCCCAGGTCAACATTGGAAGTTTGGCAGATTTTTTGGGGAATAAAATTATGATATCAGCAGACGGTACAAAGTACTCATGACTCGTCTTTTTCAAAACGACTTCACCTTACTCTCTCCAACCCCTTTCCCTTCCTCGTCACTGACTCCCAGACTCGAGCTATCAACGCCATCCATCACCTGACCCTCTTCAAACTTGTCTTTCATCGGCCAGATTTTTCCTACAAGTATGTAGATGGTGAAGGAAACAATTGTCCCAATAAGCCAGCTCAAACTATACACATAAGTTGCCGTCTTTGGCACGCCCAAGTTCCCAGTAGCTCGAGCTAGGCCTGCCAGATTCGGTGCGATACCGCAGACAAAAGCAAAGAACGCCCGGAGATTAAATCCATGGAAGAAACTGTAAATATCAGGGTGGCGATACAGAGAAGCAAGATTCAAGTGACAATTCTGCAAGACCCAGAAATCAGCCATCATTATTCCAGCTATGGGACCAAGGAACATGCCATATCCGCCGAGGAAAGCAGAGAATGACGCAGCGCTGTACTGAATGTTCCACGGTGTCGCGGCAATGGATATGATACAGCAGACATAAGCCCCCCTTCGAGTATTGATCCACGTTGGGAACCAGAGCGCGAGATCGTTGGAGAAGGAGACAGAGTTCGCTGAGATGTTGGTCCCGATTACAGCGAATGCCCAGCATAGTGCTGAGAAAAACTGCGCTGCACGGTTCTCCCAGAGGAGAGAGACCTGCAGGGGGTTCCAGGTAGTGACACCGTATACTTCTTGACAAGCAGATGTGACTGTTATTCCCAAGATACCGCAGAGTGTGACGAGGACACATAGACCGACGGCTTGGGTCCAGAAGACCTGGCGAGGGTATTTTGCGTATCGAGTGAAGTCGGGCATGTTCAAAGCTAGAGTAGCTTTTGGAGAGATTGTGGTCGTGACGCATTGAAAAAAGACTACTGCAACTGGTGTACCGTCCTTGATACTGGTTTCCTTAGAGAAAGTTGGACCGAATCCTTTGGCTGAACGCTGTGTTAGAGCTTAGAATGCAGATATGAGAGAGGGCCATACCAGCAACCAAAGCCCAGATAAACAGGGTCATTCCAAAGATGGGCATCACGATCGTCTTTGCCATGAACAGAAACCTCAACTTCGATACATGTAGCCAAAGCAGGGGTAGCTGGACGATGATGAAGAGGAAGAAACAGAGCATTTGGGCTGAGGTGACGTGCGCACTGGCCGGAATGTGATTCGGGAAAGTCTTGAAGGACGGCCAGATTGCTTGCAGCATCGTCTGAATGCATTGCCCACCTTGGAAACTTTGAGTCCCGAACCCTGAAGCTGTTAATGTCTGTTCTGCATTTGAATAGGGCAGCACTTACAGATGCACGCCACAACACCTCGAACGAATACTGCAAAGTATGCTCCATAAACGCCGAAAGTCGACCTCATCAACACTGGGAAGTTGATTCCATATATGCATCCAATGTATCCATTCAACATCGCAGGAATGCATACCAAAAGATGTCCAACAAGGACAGCTGTGATTGCCAGACCAGGACTCAAGCCTTTGGTGATTGACGAAGATGCAACTTGATACATGGAAATACTGAAAGCCTCAGCAATCCAGAATCCTAGAAGAGAAGGCCAGGTCCATGTTCGCTCGTCTGACTCGAAGGGCACAGGGTCGAGATCCTTATTTGAAGGTAATCCTCCACTGGCACTCGCAAAAGATCCCGGTTCGGTGTGCAACTTGAAGCTTTCAACAATCCTTGGGGCCATGGTTGCGGAATTCTCGCAGGCCTGACAGCTGATGAGCAGCGGTTGTGAAAAAGGTTGAAGCAGGGCAGAGGAGATAACTTTGCACGTGAGGGTGACGGTCTCCACTTTTGTTGACAGGTAGCAAAACTCAAGGTGTCAAGGACAACAAGGTGCAGATTCGTAGCATGTTAAAGATCAGAAGGAAAGGATTTCCCTTATCCTTCAGAGGGTCCGATGAGCAGTGTCGACTGATCTTGCGACCTCGTCTCAGCCTTGCTGTCATTCCCAGCTCTCGTCTTGCTTGGGCACTCCATCATCTTTCCCTATCTCGATTCCTTGGCATCGACAGGGCCAAGATTTCGAGAATGGGATATCATGTTTCTGACATGAGAAATTGATATCGAAAATCTGATACTGATGTTCCAGGGTTCACTAGTCTTATCGACATATCATTTTTGTCCGAACAAACCCTGGGGCAGTATAAGTAAGGCACAGCTTGCCCGCCCCTAGAGAGACTTGCCCGGCTTGCCCCTCTTTACAATCATGATCTACAATATGGACTCGTCCCTCGGAACTGATAGCCGAAGCATGGACATCGAGCAGTCTAGAGCTTTGTGTAGAATCTGTCGCATCCATGCCATGGGAGGTTTCAGCTTCTCTCAGCTATCCAAAAATCCAGACCGGGAGTGAACGAGTATTTCTCAGATCTTGCAATCTCAGCTGCGGAGGTGTCATGCTTCTGCCAGCCCTTCGGACCTCGATGCATGCCCAAATATTCTCACACTATCTTCCAGCTGGTGGATAGAACCTGCCGCAAAGGTCAAGCCGAAGCTCAACTTATCATCCTGACTTACCTCGAACCACGTTTCGTTGCTGATAAGGGCCCCGGCTTCCACTGCCTTGGAGAGAATCCTATCTTCTGTTCTGGCTACAATGGTGATGATTTCCTCTGGTCTGAGCTTGGTTCCAGATGCTCTAAAATCTTTCCTGTCAATGGTAACCCAGAGGAACATTCCCACAGATGGTACGTTTCACCAGCAAAGGCCTCTTGAGGGATTTCCCTCATAAGCTCCGACCAAATGTCCCTCCATTATCTACACATCACTGATATGTATCAGCCAGTCGATGAACCCCATTGACCCCAGGACTCCACAAAGCAATTCTGAAGCATGAGTTGAGAAATTTCACTTGCAGATACCATCATACTGAGCTGGCCTCGACATCAAGAAGGGATCCGTCAATGATCTGGGAGCAGGATAGTAACCAGCTAAATCGAAGCCTCGGATTAGAAACTGGATGTAGAACCGAGCCGGAGGGCATGGCCACAAAAATCTAGAGGAAGGAAAGACGAAGATAGTTGTGCGATGTAGTCTTTTCTCCTACGAAAGGTAGTCCCTTGGGAGTCTTCATCTGTTGAGCTTTCGACCTATAATTGTATGAGATATTAAGAATCGTCTCCGGTTGTGTACAAATCATGGCTCTTGGCAACCTCGCAGATACCTCTTCGTTTTGAGATGGGTTTGTTTACTGATTAGGCGAGACCAAGACTCTAGGTCAGAGCTCATCCCGTCTGTTTCTGTTGTCCCGTAGCAATTCCTGCAGTGCCCGGTCCGTATGACGATACATACCCTTGATTACTAGGAATATCGGGACATTCAACAGTTTACGCGCAATTGCTATCGAATACTGCACTCGAGGGGAAGTCCGCGGACGAAGCCCCAAACAGACTTCTCAGCAATCTCTTTTGGCATCCTCCGACTACCAGGCTCTTATTGTTCAAGGCGCATGTCTTCCATCGCGTATCCGCAACACGTTACAGATCAGTCTGATGAGAAATATGGTCGATGCTTGATCATTGAGAGATGTGAACCTTGCACCTGCCGGCCCATTCGTTGAGGGTGTGCTCGAGCGGCGGAAGGAAAACATATCAGCAAATCAAAGCAATTTTACCACAACAGAGCTCTAAGCACGGCTCCTTCGAGAGTCCTTGACACCTATCTCGTTGCACGCCTTATCTAGACCATTAAAAGTTACCGATCTGGGAGACTGTGGGACGGTTCCTGGTTGCTGTTCATCGAGCCACCATTGATCAGGTGTAATTCCCGGCTTTGTATGTGGACGATTAGCCACACTATAGAGAAAGTATCGAGACATTACTTCTGCCATATTTCACACTTAGCTAAGATCTGTCGTGTTCAGGCTCAGGATTGTCAATAGATACTAACACGTGATCAGGCCTGTTCTTAAATTCGTTCTGGGAAAGAAAGTGTAGGACCAGCCATTGATTAGCAGAAAGAACGTGAAATCTACTAGATTTGCTTTTATTCGTGATTCACTCGTGATGGGGCAGTTACAAATCTCTGAATTCCCTCTTCTTGAGATGGTGCCATGCCTACTTAGATATTGATGCCTTGCTGTGTCCGCGCATGCTAATATCGATACTGGCATCCTTGTCATCCCAATCTCCATCAATGATTAATCACACCACCTACACCTCATGCACATCTTAAAAGCTAGACCGAACGAACGCCTCTTGCCCGCAGCTAACAAGCCTTGCCCGATACCCCTCTCCCAGATCCCACTCTAAGTCGACAGCATCCCAGGAATCTGGATAGCGTCAAGAAAGGCCCAGCTCCAACGATCTTCCTCCGCAAGCATGCATATCGTACCGTGAGTAGTCTGTAAGACAAGATTGGATGAGCGGGCCCGAACGATTCCCCAACAGCGAGAAAGTGTAATTCCTCCCCTCCATCCCTTGCAATAACGGGGGAGCGCTTTGAATCTCCGACCCCACCTTCAGATCCATGACGTTGACGCGCAAAGGACGAGATCCGCCCGGCTGCCGTCTTATTTTATGTTTCCAGGTGGATATGAACATCCGCCCGTGGCTGCCGCCTGGTCTTCAAGGTTGTCTTATCGTGCGATTCATTCGTTCCGAATCGTTCGTGCGCGGAGCACGGCAGGATTTAAGTGAGCTTGGCAGTGGCTATCACCCACAAACTCACTATCTTGCTCTTCGTAGAGAGGCTAATCGTTGAACGCCAACGTGAAGCTCCCAATGGGGAACGGACCATGATGGCTAGGCCGAGATGGCGGCATTTGGTGGGTGTGGAGATTCGTTTGATTCAGAGAGATTGCATAGATATTCACGGCTTCTTCTGTAGTCGTTGTTTCCAGCTCTAGTACCTGAAGATCGATGTCGATGTCCAGCTTGTCAAGTCTTTTATCTCTATCTTCATTGTCAGGATAGAGTGCTGCTGTTTCTCTTGTTCTCCGCCATGGCTCCTATGTTGATCGACCCTCCTGTCTCGGATCCTACTGAAGGGAGGTCCATCTCGACGTGTTCTGATCCTTTGGTTGTTCCCTCATGCAATACTTCGAAGCGCGTGAGGGAGCTTTGGTGGCTTCACGGCGACCCTCATTCAACGAGATACGCGGATCCCAGACTCGTCAGCTTGGCAGCTTTAGTCCGGCATGATGGTGCAGTCTACAAGTCACAGAAAGCGTTTCTCTATCCAGCCACAGCAGATCCATTGACAGAATACAAGTCCATGAGTTGGAATGAGTTCGATACTGTTACCGAGACAATCGCCTTGACTTACGCTTATCAACTGGAGAACGAGCTTCAACAAGCAAATATTTATCAACAACAGCCAACTGTCGCTCTCCTTGGAGTTGGAAAGAACATCGAGTACTTCTGCACTCAGCTGGCTCTTCAAAAACTAGGTGTGAGGGTCCTCCTGCTCGCCGAATCAAATCCACCAAACGCATTGTACTATCTCCTGGACAGCTGCCAAGCTCTGGCAGTGATCACAGATGCAAAGAACGCCAGCACGAATACGAATGGCATCCGAAAGTTGGACATGATAGAGTCTTTACCTCAAGGCTCAGTCGCAGAGTCGGAGCAGGTCGACAAAGTTAAGTTTCAAGACTTTGGTGATGTTTGGGAGAGACATTCGTTCATCATCCACTCGTCTGGCTCTACTGGCATGCCTAAACCCATCGTTCACACCAATAGAAGCATGATGTTAATAGCGAGGATGTATCGCTTGTTCCAGGACTTTGAAATCGGGAACTGGTTTCTTCTCTTTCCTCTGTAAGTAGAAGCTACCTTGTATCGAGTCTCGAGTCTGATGTTTCAGGTATCATATTGCCGGAATTTCTATTGCGCTTTCCAATCTCCCTAATGGTCAAATATTGTCTTTTCCGCCGCTTTCATGGCCACCTTCGTCATCTTCAATTTTCTCTGCCTGGAAGACGCTGTCTGAAATGGGGCACCCAGTCCAATGTGTTCACTGTGCACCTACACTTATCGAAAACATGTTCGAGTACATCACTACTGACAGTCATGACTTCACTCCCCTTACTTCTCTCGAAATCCTCCAACCAGGTGGAGCAGCGCTCTCAGACAGCATTGTGAAAGCTCTCGTCACTGCGGGTGTAAATGTCAAAACCACCTACGGAAGCACTGAGATCGGACCCCCATTCCGAACAATCGGGCCAAGAGACAGTCCAGACTGTTACAGGTTCCGAAATCTATATCCAGATAGCCCTTTCCTGAAGATGGAGGAGGTGGGTGAAGGGATCTTCGAGTGTGTGGTTTTTAAGGGGTTCGAGCTTGCTGCCGAATTATGGCAGCAGAGCGATGCACCTTATAGGACCAACGATATATTTGTTCAAGATCCGCCTGGAAGCGGGTACTTCACGATGCAGGGCCGGAAAGATGATATCCTCGTCCATAGTAATGGCGAGAATACCAGTGCTGGACCTTTGCAACTTGATATTCAAACAGGATCCAGAGTCATTCACAAAGCTCTTGCTCTTGGTCACTCCAAACCTTGCGTCAGTCTTTTGGTCGAAGTACACGAGGACTATGATCCCAAAGACACAGCCATCGAGGAGATGATCTGGGAAGCAGTACAAGCTGTGACGGCTCGATATCCAAAGCATTCTCAGATCTTACGGTCTATGATCTACGTTCTTCCTAGTGGAGCCAATCTCCCAATAACACCAAAGGGGAATGTCAAGCGAAAAGAAGCAGAGCGAATCTTCGCTGCTGAGATCGAAGCGCTCTACTCAGACACGTTCTCACCTCCTTCGACGTCGTGTCAAGATGAAGAGTCGTTGGCAGAATATCTTCGCTCTCTCTTTTCCACATTGTCGAATGTCCCTACCTCAGAGATAAACGACTACACGACCCTTTATGATCTAGGAATCAGCTCACTTACAGCCCTCTCCTTACGAGCATCCCTATCAAACCATCTATCCCGCCCAATCACCATAAGTACTCTCTTCGAGAACCCCTCAATCTCAAAACTCGTCACCACTCTCACACCACCGCCCTCAGATTACGGCTCAACTGCAGAATCAGGGCACAAGCCAAACTCAGCAGAAACAATTAACCGCATAATAACCTCTCTAACTTCCGAATTATCATCATGGCCTGCCCGCCCTCAAATCCCTTCATATCCACCCACGTCGAAACAAACAGTCCTTTTAACGGGCTCTTCAGGCTCCCTCGGCACTTCACTCCTCACCACCCTATCCGCATCCCCTCAAATCACCAAGATCTATGCCCTCATACGCGGTCCATCCGCAGTAGAGAAACTTCATTCCTCACTCACCCGCCGCGGTCTCGATACCTCCATCCTTGACCTCAAGGCTGAAGACGGCAGCAAGAAAATTGAAGTCTTGAATTTCAGCATGCGTGACTCTCTATTAGGGCTTGATATCGAGACATATGCCATGCTAGCGAGAGAGGTGACGATCGTTCTTGCTGGGGCATGGAAGATGGATTTCAACTTACCTGTTGAGGAGTTCGAGGGGGATTGCATCAAGAGTAAGCCAACCCAAACTCCGCGACTATCCGTAACCCATAATCCTTCAGTGTACAGAATAAGAAATTAGCTACTAACCCGACACGTTCATAGATACGATGTCTCTCCTCCGTCTCTGCCACGCCGGCTGTCCGAAGACCTTCGCTTTCACGAGCAGTATCAGCACATGTATGGGCTCAGCCACTTTCTCGCCGAAAATACCGTCGCTCATTATCCCCGAATCACCTATCGGATCTGATCCCAGTATTGCGCTGTCAACGGGGTATGCGCAGAGTAAATACATTAGTAAGTCTCTCACCTACCTCCCCCTCTCCCTTCCTCTTTCAAAATACCATCTAAGTACCCCAACCTAACATCGACCTCCCAGTCGAGCGCATAACACAAACAGCCTCCCGCCTCCTCCACCTCCCCATCAAACTCCTGCGCGTAGGCCAACTCTCAGGCCACACTCGGACAGGCCACTGGTCAACAGACGAGATGTGGCCGATTATGTTCGCGACCTCGTTCCATCCCGATGTTGGTGCTCTTCCGCTTTTTGAGGGTAAGAGTGTCGATTGGATACCGGTTGATATTGCTGCTGGGACGATTGTTGAGGTTTTGCTGCAAGATTCCGAGGGCGGAGTGGCCGGAGAGAAACAGGATGCTGGGAGGGGAGAGGGTGGGAATTATGATGTCCATAATATAGTCAACCCCCACAGTATCTCCTGGAGTACTCTTGTGGACATGCTACAAGACTCTAGACGGAAGAACGGACAAGAAAAGCTACAGGAGATATCGATGAGAGAATGGACGAAGCGTCTCGTTGCTCTTTCTTCTTCCACAACCACAATGTCAAAGCAAGATAAGCAACCACTCCCCGGTCTCCGCCTCCTCCAATTCTTCGAGGACATGGCAGCCGCTGAATCAGGCGAGGCCAACACCAAAGACGATGATGTCAAAGGTGGAGAAAACCAGGGAGGAGGAGAAAAGAGTAAAGTCTTCCAAACGGACAAGACGAGGGGTATGAGTAGCTCATTGAGGGAATGTGAGGTTTTCAACGGGGAATGGGTGGCTGCGTATTTGAGGGGGTGGAGAGAGGGTGGGTTTCTTCCTTGAGTTCTCTCTCCTTTAGGAATTTTGTTACATTCCTGTGAGGAGGTTGAGAAGGGGATGTTTGAGGTGGATGGTGGGGATGAGGTGGATGGGACTGAGAGGATGGCAGAGGATGGGAGTGCTGGAAGGTTGTGAGTGTTCTTAGCGATAGGAACGCCGGGAGCGCTGCAGCCTCCTACCGATCTTCATTACCACAGTTCAGGAATTGGGATTTTCTTTAGAGAGTCACTGTTTTGCACTGGCATAAGAGCACATATATGCTCTTGATGAAACCCTCAAAAGACCGCCGAAAGGGAAGAGCATGACGTGAAGGAGAAGGTGGCATAGCATTGCTATTATCATAAATCGTTATCTTGTCATTTCTTTTCATTCAATCTCATTCCACTCGTCTGTCTGTCTGGCAATATATTACAATAAAGCATTAGACCAAGTCCCAGCATGCCAAGTACTCATAGCACCTAAGACTCGTGATTTCTTTTCGTTCATTCCCTTGTTATTGCATCCCACGTCCTTTCAGGACGATTAATGAAATGAAATGGTATGCACCCAACTCCAACCCCGACCCATGCAAACGAAATCAACCCATCCCAGCCTCGATGAATGCCATCCAATCCGATATACGCCAAGTAAATGCCATCTATGCTTGCCTCCTAATGAACTCCACGCTCCAACCCAAACAGAACCTGACTTAAGCGAAATGACCTATTCTGATCGGTAGCTATATTCCCCAAACATGAAGGAATTGATGTATCCATGCTGATATCGAAATAGAATGGATTGATGTTCGTACGAATTCGTAAATGTAGTCATGGAATCCTAATTTCGGTCACGATGTAGCGACCCTCTGGTGTTCTGTTCATGAAGGAGGATCGTTTTGAGCTCGAGTCCGAATACGGAATGTATCCCTTAGTCGGTTGGTTAACCTGGCTCTTCGACTAGGTTCTTCGGCGATGTTTTCGTTGTTCACTGGTTCTCCACCAGCTCGTTGGGTTTCCTCTCGGAGTTGACGAAGTGCTGCAATTCGCTCGTCAGGTGGAGCGTGACGAAGTCGATTGAGATCAAGGAAGCGGGAGACTCGTCTACGTTGATGAGCGCTTCCGTCACTGGAAGCTCTGGAGGTCTCTTCATTGGCTGATAGCGGTGGGGGTAGCTCTCCTTCTGCGTTGGACGTTACGGACGTGACGGGCCGGAGGTCATGCCGACTAAATAAAGTTAGTGGTCATCATAAAACTTTGGATTCAGACATACCATAATGGACAAGTTCCGGACACGTTCAAGAGCCAGGGATCGATACAAGCAGGATGGTACTTGTGGTCACAAGGTAATACTCGAACGTCTTCGCCAGTCGTGAAGTCTTCTGTGCAGATTGAACATCCCAATTCACCTTCCTTTGGTACGGCAGCCTCTCTAGTTTTAACAGACTCAGCCTGCGCCGCTCCTAATCCGGATGCAACGGAAGTAGTGGTGTCCGAAGGTGGTTTTGCTTTCGTCTCATTCTGTTTGCTATCCGTTGTGGCTACAACAGGTGCATTAGTTGTAGTGACAGTACCAGAAGTCTGGCTAAGCGCATTTCCATCTTCAAGTTCCACATCTCCATTCGCATTCTTCGCCGGTTCTGGGTCGCCAAACTTCACAATAGGAAGTGTCTCCAACATAGCCCTTGCAAGACCTTTTGCACGGCTTTGCCTTGGTCTTCCTGCCAGCCCATTTCGTGGTCCGTATCTTTCCGGATGTCGGTGGGCTCGGATGGCACCTGTAGCAATTATGACCAAGAACAGCAGTGTAATGATACCTGTGATACTGTACAGGATGCTCATAGCTACTGCAGTCGTCGGTGCCGGACCTCCCGGAGTTGCCGGATCAGATGAATGCTGAGGTGGGGTATTCCCCAATGTGGCCGTCCCATTATTGACACCAATATTCGCAACCAAACTATTCGAGTCCTTGTAATCGATGCCTGCAATTCCCATGAGTTCTCTCGACTTTACTGCAGAGATCATTGAGAAGAGCGAGGTATAACCAAAGTCTCCAGTGATATTGCATGATTGAGCCCCCAAACTATACAGCACGATTGCCTTGGGCTTTTGATCGCAGGCCGTTTTGATCACGTCTGATGCATCGATATTCGAGCCGTTCGGATCGCAGTTAATCAACGCAATTTCGGAGCTCGTAATGTTCTCGACTGTCGCGTAGGTTGCCGCTTTCAATGGACCTGAGAATGCTATGGCCTGCAAAGGAGTTAGGACTGCAGGTTCAAGTTGACTGGAAATGTGGAATACGCACGCCGACTCTGACTTGGTTCTGTCCCTTCCCCATCTCCTCGGTCAGAGGAGCAATTTTGTATGTCCTTGTGTCGAATACCGGTCCTCCTGTGAGCCTCAAGCTTGTCACTGCATTGGTCTCTGAGGAGGGAAGGGTGTCGTTCGTGGGCTGTACGGATTGAGCGGAAGCAAGCATCCCAGAGCCTGTGAGGAGGGAGAGCGATAAGAGAGCGGCCATGGCCCTCGCAACGGTCGACGTTGCCATGTTGATTGATTGCTGTTGAACAAGAGAAAGGAAAGGAAAGGGTGAGAGGAGCTCGATATGTTGTCGTCCTCACATATCCTACGATGCGAAGGGGATAAAGAGGTGGCGTGCGCGGAAGGTGTGTGGAAGAGAGGATGTCTGGTCTGGATAGTGAAACCTTGTTGCGAGTCCGATGTTTAGGGATGGACCGATCTTGCTTAGTAACGGGAGCTCGGCTGGGGGAGGGGAGCTGCGGTGCGATAGAGGTCGGTTATCGGTATCGGGACTCCAGTATATTTATTGATTTATTGATCGGTCGATGATGTGATGATGTGATGGATGACCTAGGTATATATCGAGGCGGTCAATCAATTCGACAAAATAGGGTGAATGAGGCGTAAGAAGCTTCGGGGAGGATGCAAGTGATATTTGTATGGCGCAGGCGTAAGTGCAGGTGTAAGAGCAAGTAAAGTAAGTATAGCTGCAAAGCCGATATGATTGATAAGATGAAGCTAATGATGTTTTGATAGTGGCAACGGTGTAGCAGCAGCATGAGTGACAGTGGCACCGGAACAAGAAGTGTTTGGAAGTCAATTGACTTGCCGCGACGAGACGAGACAAGCGAAGCGGTCTGATCTGATATGATCTGATGTATGCTGGATTCTGTTCTCTGCTAACTGTGTTCTTGTCATGTCCTGCGTTGCCTTACCTTACCTTACCTTCCCTTCCCTTCCCTTCCCTTCCCTTCCCTCACCTGCCTTGCATATGTATCATGGGTGTCAAGTCCCAGCCAGCGCTTCCCTTCTTCAACAAAGGAACGGAGGAAGCAATAGAATCCGAGTACCACACCCCACTCACCAATACTCCCAAGGGATCGGCCCAGGGGGCAGGCCCGCGGCATTTTTATGCTCCGGGGCCCACGGAGACTTCTGAAGATGGATCCTTGTCCATGTGCCGTGCGTGTCAGAGCATGAACACCGAAAAGAAGGGAGAACGTTAACCTTCAACCACACATCTTCTCCTAAGACACAGAACAAGCATCGAAAACGTCCGATGAGGCATAGTGCTGATGCCATATGGCTTGGGTGGCTGGAACCAAGGCTTTGAACTGGTTGAAACGTTCAATCAATAACTCAGCGGCAGCCGTCTTACGGAGCTTTTGTCTTACCGTGTCATGTCAGAACTGCTCTGAAGACTTGCCTTCCACTCTCTTTTCTATCGAAGTCTTTGGTTATTTGGAATCAAGGTCATAAGGATAAGGAAGACCAGATCTTCATAGCTTCTCGTTGTACACCACCACCACTCTCTGGATTTCTTCCAAACACTCAACTGCAAAGCCGTCTGAGCTCAAGTCATGCCATGAGCGTCTAAAACCCCCCTGGCCGGCATTTGATACAAGGGTATCAAAGCATTTATCAACAACCGCCAAGTCATTCAATAGCCTGTCTCGGCCAATCAGCGAGCGACACCTCCACCCAAACCAACCCGATGCCACAAGCACCAGGAAGTGTATGCAGGCAGCTCACGTGTATGACTGGCGAGTCGTAGTCCATATACAAGAGCCCAGTTCGAGGCAACATTCCCGAAGCGAGAACCTTTCTTCTTCTGCCTCGAATTGATTTGGAAACTTCTCTGCACATGAACTATGCATCCGAACTCTCAGGCCTATGCGGTAGTGCATACGTACGGCATCGTTCTTCCCAGCACTGAAGCCTCCGATCATCTATTTGATGGGTCTGATTGGTTCGGGGTCCAAATTCTCTCGAGTCAGTTGAAGACCGTCGTTGCATCAATATCGTGACTTGTGAGCTCGGCATCCTCGGATTACAGCTGCAGCTTCGAGCCTCTCACAGCTCCAGCATATGCAGCTTAACGGCCACATACATCCGCATCTCACCAGCATTCAAGCATCTTGCTTTCCGCAGCATCCGGACTATTGCATTCATCTGGAAGGTATGAAGCGGTGGACCGCATGCATGGCAGTTCAGACCGCAAAGTACTCGCATACCACACCACAGTTGGCATCAAGGCCGAGCCAACATCGAAGGCATCTTCTTCAAAAATCTCGTATCCAAAGTCGCACTCGGGGATATTTTCAGCCGCCGTTCATTCAACCCGTTCATCCCTACTTCAAACAGTCCGGGGTACTCCATTCCCAGTCGAAGCCCCAAATATTTCATGTCACGAGGTTCCACGTGACATCCCCCAGAGTGCAGCAAGTCTCTGTTTACCCTATCACATTTTCTTGGATCTACGAAACATCATCTTCCCACTTACGAATTACTATACATGAGAAGGGGTGTTTGTACGACTCCAGTGATATGAGGTCCGTTTCAATCAGCCAACAGATGAGGAAAGCTGCGTTGAATCGACCAGGCATGATAGAAATATCAGCTAGGCTCTTGTATGTATACCTGTACTGTTAATGCATCTACACATCTTTTAGTATGATCCTCCATTCCTATTCAAACCATATCGCCAGCTTCTACAACCATCTCAAGCCAGGACATATACCTCAATGACGGGCCTTCCCACTCTAACAATCCAACAACCTTTCCAACAGAAATACTGAACCAAACCACACAACAAGCCTCTCCGCTTTGACATCCGTTTCAGAAATCTACACACTCATAAAGTTATGTTTCAGCACACCCACACTCATTCACACACACTTCCCAAAATCCTCCTTGCGCATTGAGCCAGCCATTTAGCCTGAAGCGAGACGCAAGGCGCGAACTTCTCCTGTTTTCATTCGGATTGAACAGCACTCCGGGGAAAGTCAATAGCAGTACTACATAACCTACACACACACACACACCTCTCCCTTCGCATGCAGCATGCAGGACCCCTAAGTTTGTGATTAACCTCATCACATTAGTGCTGTGTAGTGCGGGAGATCGAAGATGAACAGAGACCAGACAAGCCTTTTATAACGCGCATCCTCCTGTTGATTTGAGCGACCATGTCTTGCTCACCTTCCTATCAAAAGTTCAAATATCCTTATATTCTGGAGTGCTTCTAGAACATGTAAAACTACTTTTGACACGTAACGGACGACGACGACAACAACGATAGCGATAAAGATAATCCCCAACCTCATTCTAATTCTCAACTCGAATTTAATCCTGGTCATCACTCACTTCACCCACCATCATCATGCCACCGAAGTTCGCCTGGCCCTTCAAAAAAGTCCCCGACGATGAAGAACAACAACGACGAAACCTCCCAAAAAGTCTACCACGACCAACCAAAGAGCGCAAACCCCGTCTTCCAGCCCCGCCGCCCATAATAACCTCCTCCGAATCTCACACCCAATCTCAACCTCGTCCAAATCCAGGCCGGATACTATGGACACAACTCACCCTCCGCACCATCTCCCTCTTAGCCAGCATGTCCGCCCTCACGATTGCTATATATGTGGCCATTGGACCGGTTGGTACTCAGCGTGCTTGGCCTGTTGTCTTCGTATCGGTCAGTTTAATGTTCATTTTCATGTTCATGCTCTCTCCAAGTCTTCTCCTCTTGGCTCGCTCGTCTTCATGGCTCGCTTCGAGGTTGTTGTGACCCACTTCCCCCCCTTTTTTTGCGCCCTCACTCTCCCTCCCCCTCGCCTAAACTAACCAGACCAACTAACAACCCCAAAGTCAACATTCACACTCCTCCTCTCGCTCCTTGAAGCCCTATTCCACCTCCGTCCCTTCATCCCTATCCCCATCCGCATCCTAAAAATCCCACGTCTCCATCCTATCGCTATCATCATAGCTGATTTACTAGCCGTGTGTCTCTCGATCTGGAGTTTTCTGGTCTTGTTTCTTGAGGTGTGGGAGGTTAGACGGGGTGGAGATGGAGGGGGAGGGAGAGGAGGGAGGGGTAGGATGGGGGAGGGGGATGTATTTTGCATGGTAGAGATGTGGATTGCTGTTGGGGTTGGGTATGTTTTGATTCCCTTGATTTTCTTTCCTTTTCCTTTTCCACTTTCTATCCCCGCTTTTCTAATCTCCGCCTCCATCATTTCGTCTTCAATTCAAGAGGGTGTGAAGAGTTAACCGTAGTGAAATAGATTTATACACGCCCTCCTCTTCGCCTTCGATTGTATCGACTGCTGCAGTGCACGCTCGCCAAATAGCCGCGTGAATGAGTTGGGCTATCGCAAGAAAAGGAGGGGGACGAGTGGGGTTGGTGAGGATGTAATTGAGATGGACTGGGGATGAATTCTTCAACGACGATTTGCTTTGTCTCGGGATATGTTAAAGACTGCTGTTCTGGAAACTCGGCGAGTGTCAGTCACCTCGTCGATCGGATGTGCCCAGCCTCTGCCATTGAGCTCGAGTGTGGGGCCGAGAGCTAGGTCATATCAACGGATGGGAGGCGGTGTGATGCAACTTTTGCACCTGGAATGGGTCTACACCGCGCTTTGATGCTCTCGCAAGCTGGTGTATCTCACTTGCTCTCATGGACGAGTAAATGTCTTGTCGATCTTGTCGGGTGCGGGCATGCCTAAGAAGATATACACGCTACGTTCGCTGTCCTTGAAGGAAGCTGAGCTGAGCAGCGAGAGGCCTCACCTGGAGCGGATTGATGTTGTGTGGATGGACATTCCGAGTGGTGCAGCTAGACACTACGAATAACAAGTAATTATATAAGACTCGCTTAAGTTCGAATATCCGTCTCCTCGTTATTGAGACAGTAACATGCTTCGAGTCTAGGACTCAACCTGAGGGAGGAAACGAAACAAATCCTATCCCGTTCTTACCCTCAAACATGTGTGTTGCTAGCGGACTTACCTTACTAAAGCATGCGAGTTATCACTGCTACGAGATACCATGCTTCTCGGAGCAGTAAAAAGACATACTCCACCCCGTTTTTGACCAGGGAAGTCTCCATAAAACCGAGTTTCGGCACCACCTCAATGAATATAAGCTATTGTTCCTCCCTCATTGAACGTCTTCAACTTGAGATAGTCCAGAGCACAAATCTTTGTCGTAGGAAATTGGACATTCTCACGATAATCGCGACGTAATCGTCTCCAAGTACCTTGAGCCAGGACACCCTAAAGTGTCCCCTAGCGCGCTTGCCGTTGTGAATGACCTTGTATCTCATGATCAAGATCGGGGGTACGTACCCTAGATCGGAAGGGAAAGGAGGTGTGACTGACGGTGAACGAAAAGTCCAGTCCGGGACCCACGAGGGAAGACCAGAGATTCCAACTCCAGCTCTAGAGTAATGGGCTTTGACGTGCAGAAGTGAGCCGTAGCTATGGCGCTTCTTACATATGTAAATAGTAACATCTGTCAAGATCTCTGCTGTAGACCGTTGATAGTCAACGACTAGACAAGCAGAATCCTTACCTAGGGACGGAAGTCGAGCTACAGGGAGATGTCCGTATAATAGCTCTCGCGGACCAGTGACACCAAACCGTCGTCTCGAGACCATGACTGCGAACAAAGTCGGAATCTCAGATGGCTTTCGAGCCTCTTGCGTATCTCGGTAGCATTCGACGAGGCTCACTGCAGAGTGCGGATGCTTGCCTTCACGGCTCGAGCTTGGGTTTTCAGGTACCTTGGTCGCCATCGAGCCAGAGCTAGAGCCACTAGAGAAGCAAGCTGCGTAAAGTACATCCCAGCTAATCCTGTCTCTTCCGAAATGAATCCAAGGGCGACATGCATCATCCGATTCGCCGAGATGTATGATCGTATGGTGAGCATAAGCATAGATTTCTCTCATCAATCCGACCTGATGATTTCGTTCCGGAATACAGGATTGATCAATAGACACAGCTTCTGCCCAGAGACGTAGTATTCTCTCATTGCCGCGAAGGTCTTCTGGCGCTGCTGCGAGGTTGGTTGCCACCTCGAAGTCTTTGTCCTCGACGTACACGACACGTCTCTGATTTACAGCTCCCCATAAGTAAGTCGGCGTAGTATAGTGTATATAGATATCTGTGTGACATTCGGAAAGCATGGTGTGGATTAAGCTGCAATTCATTTGATAACTTGGAAGTCCGGGATGGACAAGTAAGAGGCGAATAGAGCCACTCTCACCAAGATGGGAATACTCGTATGACGATATTTCGGTCATTATGTGGAATTGTCAGCGATGAAGATACCGCGGAAAGGACTGGACCAGAAAGAGAGAATCTGGAAGGGGAAGAAACATACATGTCATCAGCTGATGTCGTTACTTTATCCTCTCGCCGTAATGGATACCCGATCTATAAACACGTCCCAGCGAGTGACTATACCTTCAGATAGATCAAAATGCCTTAGACAATTCATCACACAATACATTCAAGTATGGTACCTGATAACATTCAAGTGAGAAGTCAAACTCTCGCTTTCTTATCATACTTTTACGGTGGAGGATTCATTCACTGGCGTTAAGAAGCAACGCATCTCCCACTGCTGCGATAATTAAGACCCTACATGGTGCACGAACATCTATTCATACTTAGCCCTGTCAGCCCATCTCAATTAAACCCGTGATGATACCTTTGCCCGAAATACACTCTACGCCTACCCACTACCAGTGAGCCCTTCAAGCACCACCCTTCTTCCCATTCACAGCAGGGACACTACCCTCGACTTTCTCTACCGCCTCACTACTCCCACTAGCAGGGCTAGGACTCGCCATTTTCCCAGCACCAGGCTCAGCAGCAGCTTGCGCAGCAACATCGTCCTTAGTAGCAAACTCATCTCCAACAACCGGTCCCAAATCCTTCTTCATATTCCTCCACCTAAGCAACAAGAACAAAACAGCAACCAAAAACACCAAACCAGCAACACCACCGATAACACCACCAATAACAGCGCCTTTATTACTCTTCTTCTTCCCTCCTCCCTCGCCGTCTGCATTCGAAGCAGCAGCCGATGAATTCGGACTTGAACTCGCCGTTACTGCCGAAGTTTCCGCGACGGCTGATGATGGGGACACGGAAGATGATAGTGAAGAGGACGTAGGTGCAGGCATGGCTTGAATGGTAGGCGTAAACTCCCGGGCGCCTTGGCCGGAGAAGGTGGTTTGAGCGAGGATGGGTGAGTAGGTGCTTATGTAGTTGCAGAAGAGGGCTGAGAGGGAGGGGGTGGGGAAGGAGATTGTGTTGCAGAAGATGTAGATTCCTGATGTACTGTGGGGGGTGTGGTGTTAGCTGGAATGGACTTGCATGTTTGAGTTTTGGGTGGTGGTTTGTTTTGATTGCATCGCTTAATGAGAAGGGGATTGGCTGATGTGCTAGAGAGGTTCGTGGTCTGAAATGAGATCGGCATGGGGAATGTTCGAGTGGAAGATTGATGGAAAGTGAGAGGGTGGAATGCGAGCTTGTGGTTGCGGCGATAAGTAAAGGGGAAAGGCAACACACCATTTCAGCACCCGCTCATCCTCCAAACAAGACCCCGTACAAGCAGTCTTGATATCAAATCGACCCTTGTCTACGCATGACGTCGGGCCTGGTTTAGTCGGACATCCAGACGCAGAATCGCAGCAGAGTACACTGCCTGGTGCTGTGGTCGTTGTGGAATCTAGAACCCCGGTGGTGGGTGTTGCAAAGGCGCAGGTGGAGCTAGCTGTGCATCCCCATGGTTGGGCTTGATTGAAGTATTAGCCAAAAGGTACGAATAATGCCCTTGAGATAGTCATTTGGTGGTGGAGAGTGGTAATGGGAGTATGGGACAAGTAGGCTTACTGGCATTCCCGCCGAAATATCCACAAGTTGCATCAGGACCTACTAGTAACGTTCTTTGAGACTCTAGTCGACGACGTAGGTCCTGGTTGTCTGGTGCTGGTGTAGGTATTGGGAAAGCGAGGTTGAGTAGGATATCATTAGGCGCTCTAGCTTCAGCTTGAACGCTGTTTAACGCGAGAGCTGAGACTGAAGATGAGAGAAACCCAAGAAGGCAGATTGAGGCTGAAGATTGAGAAAACATTGATTCGACAAGCAGGAAGTAACAGATGGATCAATGATCAACAGATTACAACGGACCGTGATTCCAAAACTCGAAACGAGGAGATGTGAGATGACAGCAACAACAACTTCAGATTCAACAAACGCTCACACAAGACGAAATCTAATCAGCACCTAGTCTTAGCCATCCCAATCAAGCACACTTGGCAACGCCCTGTTCCAGCACAGATAACCAAACAAACCAATCCTAGCCTCGCGATACAGCCTCTTCAAATCTCCCGAGCTCAAGTAAACGCAAATCTCGGGTACCTGAGCCACTGCAAGCGGACCAATGCTTGTAGGCTGGCTGTTGGTATGACGGGTGCAAGTCTTGGCTGCGGCTACTTTGGGGTTTGTGTGAGGTGAGATGTCGGATTTGGGAGAACGGGATGTCGCCTTGTATTGTGTGGCTGCAGGAGCTGAAGTCAGCTTGCAGGGAGCTGTCGGCCGCGGTTCGACTGAGAGATGAATCGTTCTCGGGAGAGGTGAATCGTCCTGGTAGATTCATGAGTGGATTGCGGAAGGGCTTGCATGCAAATATGAGAAATTCTGCTCCACAAGCCTTTCCTTTTCTTTTGATCTTAAACGAGAAACAGACTCAGGATGTAAAAAGACGAGCAATCATATTGGCCGGGAGAATTCTAGATGATATTGATGAGGCAGACTTACCACAGCTTTTTATTCATTACCGATTTCGAGTACATCTGGCTGTATTACTTCCTAGAGAATTCGAAATCGGTATTTGGGTAGTCATGGGTTGGAATAAGACTTGGGAAGGTTGATGTTATTGAACTATTGAGTTTCGTATGCCAATTCTTAACACCTCCTGTTGCGTCAGTGTGATCATGCGTCTGCCATCTCGATCGTTGTTGTGCGTTCTTCATCAGAAGCTTTTTGATCAAGCGTGTACTCCTGGTATCCTCCAAATATAATGACGCGGAAAATGGCAAGTACACCTATTGAACCACCCACAATCGCACCCGTGGATGGCCCATTTCTACTTTTAGCAATCGAATTACCAGTTCCAAGGCGTTGGCAAAGTGACGTGGATGAAATCTGAGATTTGATATCAAGGGATATTGGAAGAATCGATCGCATTAACAATGTGGAGACTTTCGGTTGAATAATCTGAGTAGCAATGACCGGCATCGACACTAACTTCGAGGCATTCAATTCCTAAGCTCATCATCTCCCGGTGCCCAAGAATACGAAACTGTTTATGATCTGGAAAAACGGAAAGGGTAGATAGAATCTTGGGTCTGTCAAAGGCCCTGACGCAAATTCACTTCTTGTAGTCCTCGATTTGGCAAAACAAGCCATGGCAGACATCGGACCTGGCTATTAAATGCCGAAGAATAAGAGTCTGAGAATACTCGCGAGATCACGCGTGGCAAATGAAGAATGAAAAGAGGTTGAAAGCGTCAAGTGTCGATGAAGGAGAGAGACAGAATTGACAAGTCAAAAGTCAATTTAAGCTCCACACTAAGAACGCGTGCCCCTGCGCCGCCATGCCCCAAACATCCCCCACCATCCAAGATTCCAACACCCCGCAATACCCAACTTCCAAATGCCTCCATGACCGACCTCATAGCCGTCCTTCCAGGCTTCCCAACCCAGCAATTCGTGCGCCTCCTCCCATCTCTAGAAAAGCACAAAGTGACAACCGCGGACCTCCTCACGCAAGACTGTACTGAGATCGCAAAGCGCGCGTCCTTGCCCATCCTAGACGTGAAGAGGTTGTGTAATGCGGTTCTGGACGCGTTGCAGGCGAGTCTGGGTGTGAAAGAGGAGCTGGATGGGGGTCAGGATGGAAATACCGCGCGGGAAACTGCATCATTGAGGAAATCGGGGGAGGATGTTGTGAACTCTTGGGGGACTGTTAGTACGCTTGATAAGCATCTGGATCGAGCGCTGGGAGGTGGTATTCCGGTTGGGCATATCACGGAGGTAACTGGCGAGAGGTGAGTACCACTCTAGTTCCATTGTACACTGGTATTAATGATAAACAGTGGTGCAGGCAAAACCCAATTCCTCCTCACCCTCCTCCTCGCGGCCCAACTCCCCGCACCTCATGGCCTCTCCAGCAATGTCCTCTACATCTCCACGGAAAGTGCACTCCCTACAACTCGACTCTCCCAACTCCTCTGTACACACCCATTTCTCCTCGCCGTAGACCCTAAACCAACTCTCGATTCAGTCATCAGCATAGTAACTCCCGATCTCGAAACCCAGGACCATATCCTACGCTTCCAAGTCCCGGTTGCGGTTAGGAGACATGGAATCAGGCTTATTATCTTAGACTCTGTAGCTGCAAATTATAGAGCGGAGTTTGAGCGGCCTGGGGGAGGGTTGGCAAGTGGTCAGACGAGTGGAGCAAATATGGCGCAACGAAGCTCTGAATTGGTAAAGCTAGGACAGCTATTGAGGGAGCTAGCGAGGGAGCAAAATATTGCGATTGTGGTTGCGAACCAGGTTGCTGATAGGTTCTCTGGGGGAGGGAGTAGCAGTCCGGTACTGAGGCGCTCGACCCAGAGTAGTCCATTGGCGAGACGAAGTGGTCCCGGAGGTGGAATGCCGGATAGTTCGATTGGTCCTATGTCCAGCATACCGATGGGGACAGACGCTGGGAATATGCCTTTCAGGAGCACAATCGATCCGATGTCTCTTGACCACCAGCAGAGATGGTTCACAGGCTGGGGCGACGATCCCTACCCCTCGCAACTTGCTCTCAAGAATCTCAAAACTCCTAGTCTGGGTCTGATCTGGACAACGCAGATATCGTGCAGGATAGCATTGATTAAAAGACCGGTTTATGGACCGGGATTGGTGGCTGATGAAGAGAATGAGAGGGGGGAACCAGTGTTGAGGAGGTGGAGAAGATGGATGAAGGTTGTTTTTGCGCCGCATGCGCAGGCGAGTGGGCCTGGTGTGAGGGATGCTGTTGAGTTTGAGATTAAGGGGGAGGGGTTGGTGGCTGTGAAGAAGAAGGGGGAGGGGAAGGGTGGTGATGAGGGAGATGATGATGGTGATTTCTAGTCTCGCTTCTTCACGAATTGGGATTGGATGACGATGAAGAAATGACAAATATCATGAAACATGAAATCACGAAGAGCAAGCAAGTATGAGGATTTGGTTAGCCAGTTTATACCGAGCTTGTAGAGAAGGATGCTGATGGTTGTAGAGGCATTGACCTCGCTTCGGCTCACTTTAAGCGACACGCGTAGTGTCATGTTTACTCGAAGGGGCCCGCAGAACAGCAGCCGCTTCAATTTTATTGACATTGCCTTCTCATCATTCTGCTCCAGTGAGCAGTATTCCATTCCCCACTTTCAGAAAGACTCCTCCAGCTAGTTAGTATCCAGTGTAAAGGCAATATTTATCGAGCCTAGCTTCGGACCACCGAAACGTCAAATCAAAGAACACTTCCAAGCTGGAAGGCTACTCTGGAAACCGAGCATTTGGCAATAGCAGCAAACACTAACCAAATTGTCGTTTCGTCATTCATTCAAGTCGTTAGCAAGACTGGCAATCCCGCTTCAGCATCCCAAAACCCACACAAAACAACCACGCGCGCTTTTCAACTCCCCCAAAACCCAAAGACCAATAAGTCAAACTCCCTTCGCTCCCTCATACCTCCCTAATAAACCCCTTAAACCCCTCCATCCAAACACTCCACCTCGCCTCCCACTCCCCCTCCACCAACTCCTTCAACACCTCCAACCCCTCTAAATCCCCCCTCATCCGCCCCATACTCGACGTCCCATTCAATACACTCACACCCACAAGCCCAACCACCAGCGCATAAAGCGCAACCGCCTTCTCCTCGCCCCTCTCGACCCTACCCTCCAGCGCCCGCGCAACCTCTTCCACAACCTCACATTTCAACAATTCCGGATTCCCTGTCAGCGTCCAGAAAGACTGGAAGACGATCCCGTTTTCCCTGCAGAAGCGGCGGAGCTCGACCTCGTACCCCGTCCCGTGGTAAAAGCGATTCTGTACGAACGACGGGAGAGGGAGGGGTGGTGTGAGTGTTTGAGAGGACAGTAAGAGGGATTGCAGGATGGGGAGAGTGGTGTTGGATATTCCTAGGGAGCGGATCTTGATCGGGACGTAGGAGGAGAGGGTGGACCAGGCTTGGAGGGTTTGCGGGGCGGTTGGGAGGGGGGAGTGCAGGAGGAAGGAGTCGATGTAGGGTTCTTGAGTTGTGTGGGGGAAATAGAGGTGCGTGAGGGAGGAGGCGAGGGTGTTGATTATTTGTTCGGGGAGGGAGGAGTTCGGCTCGTAGGGCATGTTGTTGGGGTCTTGGCTGGTAGGAGGAGTATATTTGGTTTGGATCTGTGGGGAGGATTAGTGCTTTCGTAGATATAGAGAAGAGAAGAAAAGGGATATCTGGAAGAGGAAGAAAAAGGGATTTGGAGATCAATATTAACATCATCCTGATTCTCCCGTTGCTAGAATCGAGCCGAAGGAGCTGTTTGTTTGTTTCCAGCAAGGATAAAAAGTGGATACCTCGATAGACGAAGAAAATGGAAACTCACAAACAAATCTTCTCTCCTCACCAAGCCCTCCTCAATAGCCTTTCTGATCCCCTCACCCATCCCTCTCTCGTTATAATGTTTGGGTTGTGCTGCTGTGTCGAAAGCTCTGAAGCCGGCTTTGATAGCTAGGTATACCAGCTCAGCTGTACGTTCCTTCTTCCACTGGATAATTGCAAATGTTTGAATTAGTAAAAGTTCTTCTAAACAGGATAACAATGGATTATGACGAACAACTGGGAACAGATCGGGGTTGGAAATTATCAGAGAGGATTAATTGACTGTCACTTACTGCTGTACCGTAGATGAACTTCGGGATCCTGATATCTGGGTTTGCTTTCGGTGATAGCGGAATCGAGAACGCCGAACTGTGGGAAGACGAACTTGACATGTTGAATCTCTGAATCCTATTATTCCTAGAAATAATAGCCTTGGTAATCCGGTAGGACCGCAAGCGGGATAGACAAAGTGCCATCCACAGGGGCGGTTTGTCCTTGGCCTGTATTGCTCCTCGTTCCTGTTCTTGTTCCGGGATTGGCCAGATCGAACCCAAGTAAACAGCTCCGTTCGGTCTGACAGCCGAGATGCTAGCTGGATTGATTCGAAGGCGTGTAGTGCCCAGTGTTCCTGACTCGAGAGCTGGCTCCACCCACAATTGCGTGCCCTATGGCGACCTGAGTCGTAAAGTCGATGATTGATGATGGAGTGGAGACGTCACCCAAGACGGATGGAGAACCCGGGACGTGGATTGAGGATTTAGGCTCAATTGAACACACTTGGTAATAGTGGGAGTGAGTGAGGGGGCGGCCGCTTGCTCCAATGGAACCAGAGGGAGAGGTGCTCGATGTTCCGTCATGGCATGGCGGGGTCAACACTTCGCTTCCTTCTTGACTCCCACTCTTCACGGATAGCTTCAACCAACACGACATTGTATACACGCGAGTCTGCAGCCTGTACAGGAACCTATCCAAGACAAACAATCGATAAATTGATATCATCGGCATCATGGCATCAGCTCCTTTCGAAGTGAAGTGGGGTATCCTCGCCACAGGAGGAATAGCAACCAGTTCGTCCTCCTCTCTCCGCACCAGCAATCCACTCTATTCCAACCCCATACCCAGCCTTCAATTGATCTCCCCTCCCTTACCCTACAGCCCTCACTAACACTCTTACTCCCAGCATTCACCAAAGATCTCCTAACCGACCCCTCAACCCGCTCAGTAACAGACATCAAGCATGTCGTCGCCGGCGCCGCATCCTCCTCCTCCCAGTCCCGCGCTTCAGACTTCCTCCGTGAAGTCAAAGCCCCCTCAACCGCGAAAGCCTACGGCTCCTACGCCGACCTAGTATCCGACCCCAACATCGACATAATCTACATCGCAACCCCGCACTCGCACCACTTCCAAAACGCCATGCTCGCGCTGCACGCAGAGAAGCACGTTCTCTGCGAAAAAGCCTTCACAGTCAACGCAGCACAGGCGCGGAAGCTCGTACAGACAGCTAAAGAGAAAGGCCTGTTCCTCATGGAAGCAGTCTGGACGCGGTACTTCCCCTTGAGCATCAAGATCAGAGAGCTGGTTTCCTCGGGCGTGATAGGCAAGGTTCACCGCGTGACAGCGGATCTCTCCCTCCCCTGCGCGAAAGACGACGGGAACCTTACGTTTCCGGATGAGGACCGCATGGTGAATGTCAATCTCGCCGGCGGGGCATTGCTAGATCTAGGGATCTATTCATTGACATGGGTATTCCAGATCCTGTATCATTGTCAACCTGCGTCGAAGCGGCAGAAACCGAGTGTGTTGGCCGCGGTGCAGAAATATGCTAGGACGGGCGCGGACGAGAGCACGAGTATGATATTGACGTTTGGGGAGGAGAGCGTGGGGATCGCGACGACGAGTATGAGGGTTGCGACGACGCCGGATGGAGAGGGGAGTCCTGCTGCTGGGCCGGCGGCGAGGATTCAGGGTACCAAAGGGGAGATTCAGGTCATTGGCCCTCTGTATAGACCGACGCATTATAGGATTATCATGGTTGGCGGGAAGAAGGGGGTGGTGGAGGATGTGGACTGTCCGATTCCTGCGGATCCCGAGAAGGGGGGCTGGGGGCATGGGATGTTCTGGGAGGCCGACGAGGCGGGGAGGTGTTTGAGGGATGGGAGGGTGGAGAGTGAGGGCTTGGGGTGGGAGGAGAGTTTGGTGATTATGGAGACGATGGATGAGGTTAGGAGGCAGGGTGGGGTTAAGTATCCGGATTTGATTGAGGCGGATGTTTTTGATGAGAAGAGTTCTCTTAACACTGGGAAGTGAGGAGGGAGAGCAGATCTCTATGTTACGATATCGGAATTGGTTGTGGACGTACACCGGTAGAACAGTACATAGTCCGTCACAGAAGAAGGTTAAAGAATGTCATTTTGGAACTTCAAGTCAGTGAAAAGCAATTTTATTCCGCATGAAAACGGATTCTAATCCTACAAACGCAATGGTATCTTCGCAAAACGCCATAATGTCTGTCTTTATCTACGGTCAATATATGTCTCGAGGAGACCTGCCCCCAAAGAAAACCAACCCGCTTTTCCGAATGTCTATGTACAACAAACGATCTTGGTCTGCCCCTCTCCGTTCAAAGCCATTCCACCTAGGCCTTCTTTCGGTAGTACAGGATGTATGGAGTGAAGCTACCGAAGTTCTTGGAACACTCAGCAGCAGAGCTCTTAGTGACAATCGAGTCGTTGAACTTGAGCCATTGACCGTCTGGACCAGCGGCGTGGCAGATGTAGTGACCACCAATCATGTTTCCAGAGTGACTGACGACCGAAGTGAGCTCGTATTCGACTTTTCCTGAAGGGCCTGGTCCCGGGTATGTCTTCTCCTTTGACTGGAATTTGGTGAGGTCGAGGATCTTTGGGATCGGAATGTTGGATTTGTTCTTGATGGACCGGTCGAGCTTGACCTTGTACTCATATCGCTTGAGCTGAACGGTGAGAAGGTCGGGGAAGTGGGAGAATTCGAGATTCAGAGGAGCATCGACACGGTTGGTACAGGAATTGCACTTCCAGTCATCGCGTGTGCCCTTTGTGAATCTCTCGACGTTCTCCATGACAGTCGCAGCTCCAACCTCCATGGGCAGGGATAGATTGCCCATGGGCTGGTTGTGGGATTTGATGTTGTAGCCGCAGTCTGGACATACCATGGTAGTGGTGTACTTGAAAGCAGTCATGCTTTCCAGAGTGGTCCGCTTCCTAAAAAGTGTGAGTTGCATTTGGCATGAAAATGAAAATCACTGACGGATAGACTCACTTGGCAGGGATCTCCTCGTTAATCAAATTGAAAAGCACAGTGACTTGTTCCTCAGGATCCTCTTGTCCGCTACCAACATCGCCAACCCAGCCCTCTGTAGACGAACAGGGTCAGCTTCAGTATTCTGAACAGGGTCAGGTACTTGATATGAGTCCTTACTGCTTTTCAAGATAGCATCCAGGCGGTTGAGGGTCTTGAGAACGTTGATTCCAGCCCAGTACTCTGTGACCAACTTATGGAGACAGCAAGAGACGCAATCCGCCTTGGCATCTGACAAACAGTCGACCGGCTTGAGAGAGTCCATGACCCAATTGACGAAGACTGGAAGATGGAACAAGGCTTGAAGGCTGCTCAGTCTATAGCAGAGAACTCCAGTGAGGTTTTTCATGCCCTGTTGAGACCGAACTGGCATGCGCTTCCAATCGAATCGAAGGTCCGCACGCTAGAAAGGTCAACTTCGAGGACATCGGGTGAGAGGATAATAGTGGCACTTACACCTTCTCTCTGGTAGCTGGTGAGGTATGTGAGGTAATAGTTGTCGATTTTTCTCTGTGAGTTATCCTTGCTCTTGTTGGTCAACGCGTCGCTGTTGATATCAGTGACTAGTTCGAGCCGGAGACGCTTTGCGTAACGGTCTTCATCGTTCTCAGTCAGTTCGCTAGCACGTTTTTGAGAGCCTTCGCCAATGATTGTAGACTTTTCCCGTCCAATGGGAGGAGCTGCGGGTAGGTAAGTATCTTGCTCTGTGGGTGGTAGATGAAAAAGACATACCTGTTTGCTGGGATGGGGTCTTCTTCTGAGAAGCACTGGAGGAGACACTCTTTGGACCAGAAGTCCTGGATCTTGTTTTTGCAACCATTTCGAAATTGGGTCGAGAACGAATAGGTAGGTTGTTGGAGAGAGGCTTCTTGAACGAAGCAGAATGTTTGGGTTGTTGCCCGAAGACGTTGTTGGTACGGAATTGACGATGGGTTTTCAACTTCTGTGTGTTTGATTGAAGAGAAACGTTTGAGAACTTTCGCTGCGCGTGCAGAGATTTTAAGTATTCCCTCGCCATGGCTGCGGTTTGGAAGTACAATAGCAGTTTGGTACTGGGGCTTTCGCGAACGACAATAGGAGAGCGTCCTCAGAATGTGCGCTGCGCTTGGTATTCTGGGAGGCTGGGAGGCTTTTGTCGCGACAATTAAGCGATTCACAATAGGAACGTGTTCCTTTCAACTCCAGAACTTTCCACGCGAGCAAAATTGAACGTGATAACCGAAATCCGTCCCAATTCAGGTCGCAGCTGATGTCGGATTGAAAGCCGATATGTATATCAGGATGAAGCCGTGCCCCTTCTGGAGCTCATGCAATAATCGTTCTCTGAAAGCCGACTGATACAGCATCTGTGCGAAATTCAACCAAAGTGACGATACCGACTTTTCAAACGATCACGGCTTTTTCGGCAATGGAAATCCTTCTAGCTTGAAATCTCAATAGGAATCTATAAAATATAGACAGCCGCTGAGTTCATTTGAAAAGGCACAGTCGTTGTCAATGTGGCGCGTGGAAGGTCATTGCTTAGATACTAGAGCGAGTTTCTGTTGACGTGAAGGGCGAGGTCCTGGATTTTTTTCGGTGTTGTCGTCTTTGCGGCTTGGCGCCAACACCCGCCAGAACCTCGGCCCCACATAACGAAGAAGGATCCATTCCCGATACATACTAGCGGCAAGGCTCTGTGTACTTCGACGCCTCGCGATGGTGAGACCTCGATATTTTGTCAGAATAGATGTTTCGGGAAGCTACCGCATGTCTCTGCGCAACATTGTGAGCTTGTTTTGACGACATTGCTCCGAATCTCGTTTGAGTTTTGCTGAGCTGTGGTTTTGGTGTTGTTGTGGGGTATTGTGGACAGAGTAGAATTCCCAAATGCAAGTGTGGAGGAGAGTTTAAATAGTGCAAGTTGCGCTAGGAACCTCTTTGTATTTGGGAAAGAATCAACACGCCTGGAAAGAGTGGATTGGAAGTTGGGAAGTGCGAGTGAACTCACCCAGTTCATAGTGGCAGTGGAAGTCGCGGGTACTTGAATCTGGACCGATCTCAACCTCGAGCTCAAGCACAACACTGCGCTACCAAGAATCTGGAACCGAGTGTACATGCCATATCGCGAGAAGGTGTGCAAGGCGCTCATGAGGCAATGCATACTCCAGAGAATGCAAGCAGTTTGCCGAAGAGAGAAACCCCAGAAGTTACACAACAGATAGACGAAGACAGACGACAACCTCACGACATAAGCGAGCCCCTGAACAACAGTCTCGTAAAAGCTACGTCGGAGAAGAACGATGCCGGAGAACAAATGAAGGCATCTTCCTCAAACGAGACATCAAAAGACGCACCGAAGGAGTCGAAGGGGGATCAACCAACACCATCCTCAGACCAAGTACCACCAGAAAGCTACGAAGAGGAACACGTCCACCAAGTCTACGAGCAAATCGCCTCCCACTTCTCCTCAACCCGCTACAAACCATGGCCTATCGTAGAATCCTTCCTCCAGTCCGTCACCCCAGGCTCGATCGGTCTCGACATCGGATGCGGCAACGGGAAATACCTCGCCGTCAACAAAGACATCTTCATAATCGGCAGCGACCGATCCACCAACCTCGTCAAGATCGCCACTCAGCACGAACCGCACTCCGCCGTGGTGGCGGACTCGCTCTCCCTCCCGCATCAAGATGGACGCTTCGATTTCGCGATCTGTATCGCGGTGGTGCATCATCTGAGTACGCGGGAGAGGAGAGCCGAGGCTGTAGGTGCTATTTTGAGGTGTTTGAGGGAGAGGGGCAAGGCGCTGATTTATGTGTGGGCGTTGGAGCAGAAGGGTAGTAGGAGAGGGTGGGATGAAGGTGGGGAGCAGGATGTTATGGTTCCGTGGGTGATGAGGAGGGGGAAGAAGGAGGTTGAGAAAGGGATGGAGAAGGAGGAGACGTTTCAGAGGTATTATCATTTGTATAGAAAGGGAGAGCTTGAGGAAGATGTTGTGGGTGTTGGAGGGGAGGTTGTGGAGAGTGGTTATGAGAAGGATAATTGGTGGGCGATTTGTCGGAGGAGAAGATGAGGCTTCGGAGGCGGGAGGGTTGGCCAGCTGTAGCTCCTGAGAGTGGTGGACGAAGGATGGTGCGGCTCTTGTCCGTGGGGGCATGCGAGAGCCGGTATACCTTGGTTTACAGTGAGGAGATGGTGCCCATGGGGATACAAGGTACTAAGTACAAGGCGACACTGATATACGTCAAGGATTAGAGACCATGTTTGCCCGGCGTATGATATTCGAAACCAAACAGTCTAAATCCACACGAAACCCTTCAACGACAACCCTTTAAGAGATCCACCCGTTTGCAACCAATCAACACCGCCATCCCCAAAGCGATACCCAACAACAGCGTTGATTGATCGGTCACTCAAGATGGACGTGATATTGAGACAATAGTATTCAATAAACGGCCTGCGAAGGCATGTGTCTTCATGTTGGAAGCAAGAAAAGCATGTTTTATTTGTTACAGTACAGCTTCCTAATACAATTCTAGAAAAAGAGAACCCCAGACACCAATGGTTCTTTTCGACCCAAAAAGAAGAACCCTATGCAGCGTATGCAATTCATCAGGGGATATCATTTCATGCAATGCCATGCCATGCTGAGCCGTGCTGTTCGATTCCAAAGCCAATCCAACCCAAACCAAACCAGATCGAGGGGAGGAAATCAACCCGCTCTAACGAAAGTATCTTCATCATCATCTATCCATCATGTCATTGCCCAACCACGCAGAACCTCCCTTCCATCCTTTCACCGCAACGCCAGATCTAAATCCCGCAACCATCAAGCAGCCAGTCATTGCCTACGCCGACTCGTCTCCCGAGGTCCCATGTCTGGACTGCCTCTTCGCTTTCCATCCGGTCGATTTCCTCCCATCATCCCAATCGAAGGCAGCATCGGTCCGGGACTTGGATACCCTCCTCCCATAGGCATCGACATGGCGTACGCAGGCGTACTGTACGGGCTCACCCCCGTTGTTAACTCTGCCACGCTGGGTAACATCTGTCCACCGCGTCCCATTCCCATCGCCATGCCTCCACCTCCAATAGCCGCCAACGCCAGACCATCACTTGGACTCGCGGGCGGAACGGACCTCGGGGTGCTCTCTCTTCGCGCAGCAATCGTTCGTGCCGATCCTCCTCCTACGGCCTTCGAACTGGAGTTGCTCTGCGCTGTTGGAGGCCTGCTGTATCGTCCTGGGCCGTGTCCTGGTCCTGGTGGTCCGCTCATGACGCTCGACTGGGACTGACTGTGCGAGTGTCCTCGAGATGGTGATGATCGGTGGCCTGGGGGTGGTGCGTCTGTCGAGGCGCTGGATAGCGAGAATGGGACTACTCCTGCCCGTCGAGCCATGTCTGCTTCACCTAGTTGCCAATGCATTGCCTCTGCTGCTCTCCAAGGAACAGCCATCTCCTCTGCAACCTTCGACCACATTTCTGGCTTGAATCTGTCTGAGGTTAGTTCTCTGTAGACGATGGGAGGTGGTATGAGGTTGTCATCAACGCAATTTGGGTTCTGATGGGGATTACTACCTCTCGTAGAGTCTTGCTAGCTTGTTCTTGCGTTCTTCGTCCCATTCACTCCTTCGTTCAAGGTAGTTCTGGTAGTGAAGTCGACAACTGATTGCACTACGCCCCGGGAGCCTCTTTGAGATGTCCTCCCATTTCATGCCACCCCCTCTCAGGTCAATGATCAGAGCGTCCTCTTCTGGGGACCATTTACTCTGCTTCTTGGCAGGGGATTCTGCTGGATGGGGAGGCATACTGCGCTTGCCACCGGCGCCAGGATTGGCGAGGGCATAGGAAGGAGGCTCCGGGTGTCCACTGGTCGACGGTACGGATGTTGATCGCGTGTGGTGTCTATGGGAGGGCGGAGATGACGCAGACTCATTAGAGTCCGGAGCCTTGAGGAGGAGGGAGATATCCACGGTGACGGTGTGTAGTCGCCGGTGCCGTTCACGGCTGACGATTCATATGCAAAGAGCGGCTTGGTTGTAGGGATTGTATTTTGCCGTGTAGATCTAGATCTAGATCGTGGGAGGGATGAATGGGAGGGATGGGAATGTAAGATGAGGCCCAGTCGATAGTACAGACGGCTTCTGAACGAGTGTTTGGAGGCTGGGGATGACTCGTTTGTCCGCGTTTTGTCGAGAAGAAGAGATCGACTTCAGAAGCGAGTAGAGTGTGAAAGCTGAAAGGAACGTCGTTGACAGTTGAGATAACGGTCACCAACTGACGTGAAACGAGGTAGTCACTTTTTGGAAGGCTTGATGATCCAGGGCGTTCGGCAGAGAGAATCTTGAGACGAGGCACTTCCGACGAGGACAGCGTTCCTATTTCAGGCCCTCAGAGTTAAGAAGCGTGGCTCGCGTAGATCATGACAGCAATCCATGTGATTGGCAAGAGGACGTGTGAGAAGCAGCCAATCGCAAAAGATGAGACGAGAAGAGGAGAGCAGAAGCAAGTGCCAGCGCCAACGGAACAACACGTCAAGAAGGTGCTTGAGCTTGATGAGCTACAAGCTTGGAGGGACAAGGAACTTGTTCGAACTGGAGATCTCCAAGCGGTACATGGGAGTGAAGTATACGGACTGTCGGGAAGATGCGCGATGCATATGAAATGGAATGTACCATGGTGGGGGAAGCAGCAGCAGGGGTTATTTAGTGTGGAGGAGTTGCTACTAGGGGCTTAGGGCGTGGCCACGAATTCATGCATGAACCTGAACCTGAACCTGAAGGAATGCTGGAATCATGTGTGCTTGCTACTCTGCTTGCTTTGCTTTGGCATCTCCAGCCCAAAAAGATGGCGCAGAGCAGTTGGGGGTTGGGTAGGGCAGCACAGCGCAGGCAGGGTAGTGCTCGGAAATGTTGGTTGAAACCTGCCGTGGTGGTGTTGAAACTCTTATATGGTCCCAGACTTCTGTGCAACCCCTCGAGTCCGTTTTGGGCCTATGTCTGTGCGCAATCTCAACATCACAGACGTCTATTGTTGCATTGTAACGCTGCTGAATCTGATTGTTACTTTTAAGACGAAGCTTGTCGGCCCCCAACTGTGGTATTCATGGGTTGGGTAGTCAGGGCCCAGGACAAGCAAGCCAGTAGGCATGACCACCAAACACATCAGATCTTGGATTGTCGGCTTGGGCCAACGAACTGGCGGTCAAAGGGGCAAGGGTGGCACTTCAAAGCTGCAGGGATCAAGGTATGATCTTCATGGCTTGCAGCGCTTCGACGAGGCTGTCATGAACCACGATCTTCGTTGTTGCTGGAGCCGGGGAGGGGTCGCCGAGTTGAGCGAATTGTCAAGCCACCCCACCACTGCGTGGGTGGCTGAAAATGGACGCCATGCTTGCACATGGCATCCGGTTTGGGGAGTGTCTCCGAATAGAAATCATGGACGTTTGGTGCCTAAATAAAGCAAAATATTTGCTGCTGCTGCTGTTGCGTTGTCAAGCAACCGAGAGGGGCACAACAATACAATTCTCCTTCGTTTGCGTCGGGGGTCGGGGCCGGGTCTAGCTGCCCAAACAAAGACCACAATCAGCGTGTGCCTGCTCGATATTCATTGTCCCATACTTCCGCAGCGGGACTTCACATCGTGGAGATGGCGGTGTAAATGCGCCAGCGCTGGCGACCGACGACCATGACGGCAGCGCAGACCAGCGAAGTGCTGTCCGTGGGTGGGAAGGGAAGGGAAGGGAAGAGGAGGAGCCGAGTAGGAAACCTTCTCGAAATTCTGGCGGGACTGGGCTTCCCTGAGTAAGAAGCGCATCGGCGGATGGCAGACTGACTAAGTGTACATGTATGCAATAGTAAAGGATCGGTGCTAGTACTGCAAGAGTGGCTATGGAATTTCTTGCGGAGACGGCGTTTGTAGAAACGCGAGATGAAAATAAAGATGTCTTGGCGAGCCCCTACGGAACTCTATCCATGGTAGCGGTGAGCTGTTCGAACCACGACGGGTTTTAGCTCTTTAAGACTCAATAGACAGTGTCATCGCACTGCAAGCGCACTTGGGCCCTACTGGAACCTAGAAAGCGAGTATCAGACGAGGTGGCTGACAATAGCCAATAGCCTGGCTGGGTTCGGAGGTTGGGTTTGGGCTTGAGGGGGCTACGCTACCTACCGCTACTTGGTGGGCTGGTAGCGAGTCGTTGCACGGCTTGCAGCCGATGCCGTGTTGAACTTTGCCCTAACTTTGCAAAGTTAGAAGACCAAATAACGTCCTGCTGGCCGCCTAGTACTGTATGCCGTGCATTAGCAGACCGCATTATTGGGGATGCCCGTGCTGTGCTGCTGCCATTGTCATTGTTCTCATTCGAGCCGGATGTACAGAACCAAACCCAGCCTTCTCATGGCATTTGTGACAGGCACGCGGTGATCATCCTGCAGAAAGCCGTTATGGAGGCTCGTCCGTTTGTTGTGGGAAATGACAATGGCAATTGTTGCCTGCCTGCCTGCCTAAGCCTGGACATTCGAGAAGAGCGGTAAACCGTGACGAGGACCTCCACAGAAAGTAGTAGACTGGCAGAAAAGCCTAGATCTGAGTTTTAGTTTCTAGTTGCAGAATAAGTGCTCTGCAGCACCCCCGAATTAATGCCTTATTATAGCCACGATCCATCGTCACTTAACTTGCCTCACAGCCGTCAAAGCCGTCATCAGATGCGTTTCTTGCCCCACAGTATTCGCAAGAAAGACCAGACAAGAAACGGAAGTGCCAATCGTGACGCTGGCTATAGTGTAGGTACTTATTCGTTACTAGGACGGAAGGAGACTTTGCGCATCCGGGCCCCCTCCAAGACCCATCCCCCAACAGCCTCCAACTATGGAGCAAAGCAAACGGCAATGTCCACAAACAGCCGGATCGATCATAACATATATTGACCCGCTACCAATGAGATATTAATATCTGATCTTTTGGGATGCAATTCCGGTAAGCAGTGGGGAAGACTTCTCTTGACCACGGCAAAGCGCATCTTCGAGATGCCACTCACTGCGTGATCGCCGGCCAGGCTTTCAGGGCTGGAGAGTGGAAGCAGCGTCTCAAGACACATGATGTTTGAGCGGTGAGACGATGATGCAAATGGAACCAAATCAAATCAGAGTCAGGAAGGAAAGCGGCGGCTGCGCAAGGTTCTGGGGCCCTCTCGGGAGTGAACAACTACATCAACAATGTGCTGGACACAGGAAGCCATGTCCAGTACATGTCTTGTACCCACATGCGACCAACCTGTCAAGCGTTCGAGGTCATCACTGACAATGGTCGGGACTCAGGGCTTATGGCAGGACAAGGCAGGGCAGGACAGGCCAAAGCAGGGTGATGGTCAGCCTCGCTGCAGGGACTGAAGATTTCAATGCTCAGTCCCGCATTTGGGGGAGGCATGGATGACAGACCAATCCCAGAATAGAAAATTTGATTGATCTGCAAACGAGGCAATTGGCCAATGGTGAGGAGGGGGTGAAGGAAGCGTTGTGGGCATGAGCCCTCTTTCCCGCCTGAGCGCCGACTCATGAAACCGCTGCGAGAAGTACGAGCTGACACCTCAGCCAGACTCACTCATGCTTTTGTTTTGGTCAATGGGAGGTGAAGCGAACGTGGTTGGGACGACGTCGTATTGACTAAGAACGGGACGGGTGCATTGCGTGGCAAGACAAGACAGCGGGAGAGACAATGCAAGCAAAGAAAAGATTCTGCATGCTGTCATGTCAAGAGGACGAGATGTCGTTGGGCTCTGAGAGATCGCCTTATCGGTACCAGAAAGTATCATCTGTGGCTGGGCAAGGGGTGGGTGAGGTGGGTGAGGTGGCTGAAAGTGCGCAATTTAGAATCTCGGCTGCCACCCCGAAAACACACAAAGGATCGATTAAGGGTGAGGATCCCGTGATTGTCACAGGGGTTTGAAGATTGGAAGCGGTCCTTAACGCGAACTACTTAATGATATGACGTATGAGTACTTTGTCCTTGATAATATTAAATAATGAACGGATTTATACGAGTGAGGTGAGATCTTCGCAAGCTGCCCCCGAAAATAAAATCGTGTTGGGGAAGAATTCCAAACGTTCTCGAAGGTGAAGCTCCAACGTTCCAGGTTTTGCCGCTAGTGAGATTGTGAAGATGAAGCGCCCGCGACCCTACAGTACAGTACTGACTGGACTGAACGAACGGTGGTAAATCTGAAGCCCAGTCCCTCCCAGACAGCCAGCCAGCCCTGTCTTTTCTGACGAACTCCAGCACTGATCACATTCACATCTACCTGATCTCTATGCGCCGCGTGCTCCAGACATCTCACAGGGATTTCCGATAATCCTGTCATCCTGTATCCACAGTCCAGCAGGCCGAAATTCTCCTCCCGACGAACTACAGACCTAAAACGCGTCAGAATCCAGCACCCAAAACATTCGAGTCCCCTTCTGTCAGAACACCTCGGCCATCTCCCATATCAGATCAATCTTGCGAGCGCACAATCACCATGAGCATGCAAACAGCAGGGGACTTGCCCCTCCAGATCACCTCCGAGAACTCCTCCTCAGAGCGGCGCATCACCCCGTCATGGACCATCGGCCAGCTCAAGGCAAAGCTGGAGCCCGTCACCGGTATCCCACCCCTCTCACAGAAGCTCAGCTTGAGACTTGGTGGCCGTCAACCAATACCCATTGAGGCTGTCGATGAAGAAAATACACAGCTGGGGAACTTCCCCCTGGCGCCCTACGCTGAGATCCACGTGAGTGTCAAGTTTCTTCCTGTCGCTTTGCGAAACATGGTGATACGCTTTCCTCCGGAGACCAATTTTCTAGTGGGCCCGTTGGGCCAAGGATGAAGTTCATGGAAATACAAATCAAGGTTAATTTGAGCAGCCAATCGTGGTTTGAGCTTGTATCCATTGTTCCTCTATTGCGGTTCGAATTGCGCCTTCACTTGATGTATCAGATATAAGAAGTGCGGGGCCGCGAACGATATCCACCTTGCTGCAAATCGATGGCAGGAGTGTTTGATCTCCTTTCTATTTTAAGACCAAGAACCTTCTAGGGGGAAGGTCAACGATCAAAAATGCAAATTCTGGCAAAGTCGGTTTCTCCTGCCGGGCAGCAGATGCCGTTTGGTGTTGATGATCCGTATTCCTAAGGAGGATCGGTTTGATGTGCCTGACATCGGGCCGCCAAGTCCACGAGCAGAAATGCTTGCTTCATCCCAAATTTATCCCAAATGAATCATCATACTCACTGCTCCTACCGCTAACTTTTCCACCACTTATAGGTTGCGGACACCAGGCCTCCTGGTATGCGCCCAAACTTCACGGATGCTAGCAAGGTTACCAAGTATGAGATGCCTCCGGATGAGTACGAGCAGAAGACCGACAGTGTGCTTGCGTGGAAAAAGGCAAATAAACTCGGCCGTTTTGATCCTTCCGCGCCATCCCTTGAAGAAGCAAAACTCAATGCTATTGATGCGGAGATCAGGAACAGGGGGATCGATGTTGGTAAGAGGTGCAGAGTCGGCGAGGATGATTCGAAGAGGGGCGAGGTCATGTATGTTGGTGATGTGGAGGAGATTCCTGGTGGTTTGGGTAAATGGGTTGGTGTGAAGCTGGATGAGCCGGTTGGTAAGAATGACGGTAGTCTGAAAGGCAAGAGATACTGGGGGAAGGAGGGAGATCCAAAATTTGGCGTGTTCGTCAGACCAGAGCGGGTTGAGGCTGGTGATTTTCCACCAATTGATGATTTGGAGGATATGGATGAGATTTGAGGCATCATGACTTCGAATTCTTAAGGACCATTGAAGTCTGGACGAAAGCTGTCGTAAAAGCTAGGGCTTGATTGCCAACCTCAAGCAGTTCTACTTACGTAAACGTGGCAATGAAAGCCTCCTTGGCTGCTGCCAGGAAATCAACATACAATCAACGTTGTTCTCAGCAATTTCACCACCTGTTTATACTGATATCAACTCGCCTCCAGTGCTTTTCAGAGACGAGATTGATGTAGCCTGTCTACGCCACGTGACCTCCGAGCAGAGCACCCATCAAAGTTCGGCTTGAGTTTAATGCCGCCACTTTCCCCTGTGAAGCACCACACTGATTCTCCAAGTAGATCCTATACCATTCACATACGATACTTGTTAGCATCTGCTTCACATCATCTACTTCCCTGCTTTGCATTTAATCGGCCGCGCCTTCACCCCTGCCGGTTGACTCAGTTGATACATATGCGTCATCACCAACACCTTTCGAGAGAAGAATAAGGCGTAGGAATTTGTGCAATGTGTCCGATCGCCCTAAGCACTAGCACCACTATCAGAATGAAAGTTAATCTATCGGACAGTCACGTGTATAGCCGAGAGTAGGTAGCGAGAAGAAAACAGGGTCAGGTAGTAGTGGTGTACTGATCAGAGAGTGCCAACAATATTTACACAGCTTCCCCCACGGCTTTTCAAAAAAAGAAACCCCTCCCCTCATTCATCAGATCACCAAACCACCACCCCCGAAAGAAAGGTCTCTTTGAATGTACTGTGATCACAGCGTGCATCCCAGCTTGAAAAATCAGCTAAGCTTGTTCGAAACATCAAAGTTAACTTACAGTAGGGCTTGTGTTTGACGCACAAAGGATTTATCTAGCAACGGTCATTGTTTGGGTCGGATCTATAACAATGTCAGTATCATCCGGCAGTGTTCACCTCTTCATGGCGTAGGTAAGATGGAGATAAGTTCCTAAAAGCTTACCGGAAGAACCAATCGGCGGTGACAGTTTGGCCTCCTCGGAGGCAACCATTGATCTCGTTCACGAGCCTCCACTCGAGTCGGCTCCTCTGAGGGCGAGGCCACCTTGTCCTTGCCAAATGACTTGGAAGTCGACCTTCATGTTTCCGTTGGGAAGATTGGCACACCAAGTCTTCGATTGCCCCTGGTTGAAGTATCCAGCAAGTTGTCCATTCTTGCAGAGATCGATTGCAGCCCCACGCGCGGCATCACTATTTGCCGTCCAGCCCCACGTCTCGCCGCTGGTGTAGCAGCCTACGGAGACTGTGCTAGCAATGGCAGCAAGCGTCAGGAGAGTGTTTGCGAACTGCATGGTTGGGGAGCGAAAGAATGTCTGGTTTGGAGATGTAATGATGGCTGGAAGGAAGTGATCGATCTGTGATGCTGGATGAAGAGTGAAGATACAGCGACTTCGAAGCTGACTTTATAGCTTTTTTGCGATCAACAGCCAAGGCAGATGACGATTCAAGAAGGAAAGAGCATGAGAAAGGTACAGAGCAATCCTACTCTTGAATACTACCTTTCGGATCAAGAATTGCAGATGCTGAATGGTGGCACAGATGATACCGGGCTCAGGAAGTTCGGATCGCGACTTCTGTGAGCAGGTGCTCGTTAGCCTTTATTTTTTTTGCGAGCTGGCCAATCTCTGTTTATTAGTTTCTCGACTTCACACTAGATTGATATCGCTGACGTGCCCAGCCTTGGGTCAATTCATTGTGCCAAGCGGGCGCTTTCTTCGAGCAAATAACTGTTTTGTTGTTGAGATAAGGCATTCCAACAACTTTTCTTTACTGTAGTGCGGTGCGGGACCTACCAAAGGTGTTCCCAAAGAAAATATCAAGTGGTCTTGAGAGAGTTTACCGGTTTCTTCGTTGTTGACGGTTGATTTGGATCAAAGCAGGAAGTGACTTGAGGTCACTATCAATCTACATCGCTAATCGACTCCTCGGGGTGCCCCTGCTATGAACCACAAGATATTCGGTGGCAACTAAGACTTGTGGCCAGGCGGAAGGCATGCAGGTAAATTAGTATCACCTATATGATCCATTCGCACACACGTGGTTCAAAAGTATGGGTGAGGGTTCCCCTCTCCAAGAACCCTGCTCCGAAGCCTCCTATCATTGACCATGATCAGATGTAGTTTCTAGCTGAAAGATTGAGGAAACGAAAATTGGCGAGTGGGGAATAAGCAACAAGAGGCATGATTGCATTGCATTGACCGAGAAAGGATCTGAACCCTTGAACACAGTACCAAGATATCCCCGCACTATTCTACAAGGTCTTGACGTTGAATCGTTGACGATTTTTTGACGATAGCCATCTGTAGAAAGTCTAGATTGTGCATTTCCTTCCTTGGCTCCCAACAGAGACCACATGTGGCGAGATTTGGTCTCTCTTCCTCAATTCCCGATGTGCAATGCATACTGGAATTGATTTCTTGAGACGTGATTTATGGTCCATTCTACCAAGAAATAGCAAGTTAAACGTTCCTCGAAACTTCCTGGCCTTCTAGGGACGTCGAGCGCCCCCTCCATCAGGTACTAGGAAGGCAAGGTTAACATGCGGTTCGTGCCGCAACCCCTCGGGAAATGGGCGCCAGGACCTTGGCGGCCGAACAAGCTGGTCAACCATTTGTCTCAATCTACGACAGACAATACTAAATAAAGCTGCCGAAGCGAGGCTGGGGAACCTCAATTCTACCATCTGCTAGATGAGGAGAGCAGCGATTGACGAATAGAGTGGCAAACCGGGAACCAGGAATCAAATCTCCAAAACCCAAGGGGCCGTAAAGTCCGAAGGTCCGGACGTGGTGTGATACTCGGATATACTTTACTCTTCCGTTTTTTCCCCCGGAAATGCTTCATCTCTTCGATGTGCGGGATAACTTCGATATCCGAGCCTCGCCTTGTAAAATCTTAGACATCGAATAGCTAATCATTGTCAATCAGAGTAGGACAAGTCTCCGACCCTCTGGCATTACTGAAGCAAAGCTTGGCGTTTATGTGACGCAGTGTTGTGAAGGACATGGTGATGCCTCGGGAGGTTGACTCTGCAAGTATAAGGGAGGGCGCTCTGGATCATGCATTGCAATCTTAGCCGAGATTTCTCGGTGGGAGGTTGAGGTCCAGAGACTAAGAGACTGTGAGTCTGTGACTCGTGGCATCGGGTGCTTGTTTTTTAGTCAACTCAACCCGTATACTGACTTGGTAGTATGCATTCCATTGAACCGGAATGAAACTTAGCGCATTAAAGACGAAGGTATTATATTCATGAAGGTTGGACGAGAGCTATGTTAGGAGTCCTGGGGCAAGGTCATTGTTTGACTACCTAGCATCGTCAAATGGCAATGCTTACGCTGGCAAGGGAGTACAATCCTCTTTTACCTGCTACAAGCAATTGAATCAAATTCTAATCAAGTTCATACAGGTTTCCTTCCATCGCTGCTACTATCAGATCGCTTATAGCTCATATCGAGGAATTGATGATTTGAGACATCATCACGTGACCAAACAACCCGGCTGTAATTTTGACTATGAATCATGAACTCGCGGTTTTTCTAGCCAGTAATATACCAGGTCTGAATCCACTCTCTTGCAACCTCAAATGCAATATGCAGTAGCTCTTCTATTCCACGAAAATCACAAGAAACTTCACTAAGTGAGCTTGAAACAATTGACGGCTTGGCATCTGCAGCCTTGCGGCGATGCAACTCTCACGAGCACATCAGCACGTTGAGCCAAAGATACCTTCATACGAATCCTTCTGATATTTGTCTAGATAACTTCCAGAGATCTAAGAACTGGCTGAACCCGTCTATCCATTGGACTCGCTTAGACTCTTTACAACCTGACGCTCACTACAAGCCGCCCACTCGTACTCTCTGATTAGGCGGCAGGATTAACCTGCCACACAAATATAACCACTTCAACACCACGACTGGATATCAAAAGTCTGACAGCGAGACTACTTGATAATCTTATATCCTCTATCATCCTACGAGTCGTTCATCAGAGCCTCCAGCATCTTTCAACAGCCTCCCTCTCAACTAAGAACCTCAAAATGGCGCCCAACGCGTCAGATCCCAAAGATCTCAAGTTATGCCTCAATCCAGCACGTCGACGCGCACTCTCTGTCCTTATGGGCAGTATCATAGCCCACATGCGCTCCAAAATAGAAGCCTCATTCAATAGACCTCAAGTAGATGCAGCACCTCTCTTCTTCGACAGCAGATCCTCACGTGACAATTCAACCTCACCATCCCCTTCTCCCCTCGCTTCTCCCTCTCTCGACCCAGAAGCCGAAGCACGACAGCAGCGCCTAGAAGCCCGTCTCGAACGATCGCTATCCACAACAAAACTTCAGGAGTTACAAAAAAATGCCTTATTCTATTTCGACACCTGGGCTGCGGAAGTAAGAGGTCAGTTTAGGAAGACCTGTGATGGGCCTGAAGACCCTAGATCCGAGCAAAGGAGGAGAGAATGGATGTTATCGAGGAACCCAGCACCACCGCCCTACTCAGCCGAGTCATCGGACGTTAAAGACGTAGCTGCAGAGGTCGAGGCTGAGGCTAGGGAGATGCAAGAAGCGAAAGATGTGTTGCTGCTACAGTCGCTCTATCATCCTATCCCTACCCGTTTGAACACGATTTCTAAGGAGGATAGGACGTGTGTGGTTAGTTGTTTGGTGTTGATGCTTCTTAGTATGGGACATTACTCGGCGCATTCGAGAGTGCTGCTTTGTTATCTCACTTCTGCTTTTGCGCTGCCCTTGAGTGTGCTTACGAAGGAGGAGACGGAGATTGCGCAGACGCTGTTATTGGCTTCGAAGGTTCTGACGGCTGATGCTGAGACGAAGAAACGACAGGCTGAGAATGCATCGTCTCGACGGTGGAAAGTAGGACTTGCTTCCGTGGCTGGAGCGGCGGTGATTGGGATTACTGGTGGGTTGGCAGCGCCTATTGTTGCGGGTGCTATAGGAGGGATCATGGGAGGCGTGGGATTGGGTGGTGTAGCGTCATTTCTGGGCATATTTGCCATGAACGGTGCTTTGGTAGGGACCTTATTTGGAGCATTTGGCGGGAAGATGACTGGAGAAATGGTCGATAATTACGCGAAAGAGGTATCAGACTTCAAATTTCTACCTCTTGCATCTGAATGGGGTGAGCATGGGACGAATATTGACGCTGAGACTGAGGGCAGGTAAGATTCTTTTCCCCAGTATCTCGAAACAACGCCGCAAAGTCGAATCCTAACGATATCGTGTGTACAGGAGATTACGCGTCACAATCGGCATCAACGGCTGGCTGAACGGTAAAGACGACGTCATCAGACCATGGCGAGTCCTGGGGCGAGAGAGCGAGGTCTTCGCCCTTCGCTACGAAATGGATGCCCTTATCGCTCTTGGTACCAGTCTCGAGAACATGGTTTCCTCCTATGCCTGGTCATTCGTCAAAGTCGAGATCCTGAAACGAACCGTCCTAGCAACTCTCTGGTCAGCTCTATGGCCAGTCTACCTCCTCAAAATGGCGACAAGTATCGACAACCCCTTCGCCGTTGCGAGGAACCGAAGCGAGAAGGCGGGTGAAGTGCTCGCCGACGCACTTATCAACAAAGCGCAGGGCGAGCGACCTGTCACATTGATTGGGTACTCGCTTGGTTCGAGGGTCATCTATTCTTGTCTCAAGTCTCTAGCGGCACGGAAAGCTTTCGGTCTTGTTGAATCTGTCGTCTTCATTGGCTCGCCCGTCCCAAGTAACAGCAACAATTGGAGAGTGATGCGATCAGTTGTCTCCGGCAAAATCATCAACGTCTACTCGGAAAACGACTACATCCTTGCCTTTCTCTACCGCGCTACATCCATCCAATTTGGCGTCGCTGGCCTCCAAGAAATCAGTGATGTAGAAGGCATCGATAATTTAAACTTGAGCAAGGAAGTCAGTGGCCATCTACGCTACCCGGATCTGATCGGCAAGATCCTGAAGAAAGGCGGCTTTGAGGGTATTTTGGTAGAGGATATGGAGATTGAGCGAGATGATGTGACGGAAATACAATTGCTCGATGCGGAGAATGAGAGGAAGAAGGGTTCTCATGAGCTCAGTGGCGGTCACGAGGAGGATCTGATTAGTCTGATGGACAGCCAGCCGCCTGTTGCTGAGCTTGAAGGTGGGAGCATTGGCACGGGTATGGGAGAGGGTTTCGATCGGAGATCTAGAAAGGGGCTAGATACGGATCGTGTACGGAGTGGACAAGACAACAACGAGCTTGATGAGTTGACATTTGGTGTTGCTGGGATGGATATGAATAGACTAGAGATGAAAATGGCCTCCCAACCACCACAGCAACCACCAAATCGAAACTTACAACCGTCCCACCAACCCATCGCCGTCAACCGCGAGCGTGGCGTGATGGACATCACTCAAGGCGTTTCCAGCATGAGCTTCGCGGCCCCCACTCCAGACCGCACGTACGACTCAGATAGCAATAGCGACGGCGGTATACAAATGGTTGATAACGACTCGGATTCGGATGGGGGAGACCTCATGGAAGTCCCTGGAATCCCGATGTCTGATGATGAAGTATATGGGCAGGAAGAGCTGCGAGATAGTGGGAAAGTAGCGATGGTTTGGGATGAGCCTAAGAGTTTGGGGGCGTTCCCGCGGGAGAGGGGTGTTGGTTCTAGCGCTGGGTCTGGGTCTAGGATGGAGTCTTTGGATACAGGTGGAAGGGTGGTTTCGGATATAGTTCCGAGAGGAGGGGGACGGGGAGTTCGGCTGCACAGACGCAAGCACAAGCGCAGGCGGGGAAGAAGATGACGGCGAAGGATATGGGGCTTTATTAATTGATATAACGGGGATCCGCTACTTTGTTCGTATGGAGAGTCAAGGATCTAATGGTTATCAGGGATATTTGGTTTCTCTATCTGGGAGGGGAAAATACCTCGAGATGGTTTCTGGGTTATACCTTGGTCCACGGGCTCGACATATTCCATGCGATACCCTCGCATCAAATATTATGATACGATTATCATGGCCGTGCGTGCATACAAATATGCTTTTCTTCTTAATCTCTTGCATCCGATCGTAACCGTCTTGTCATCATCTGTTAAATCAGTTAGAAGGATCTTCTGGGCCAGCCTTTTGTGTTTGGATGCATGCATGCCGCGCTATTCGATCAGCAAATCACCCGTTTCATGTTCAGTGACAGCTTCTTCATACATCCCGGATAGCTTCCACTGGCCGGTCTTTATTGAGACTTGTTCAGGTCTTTCCGGGATGTTAATGGTATATATCACAGCTCTGATAACGTTTTCGATTCAAGACGACTCTGTGGAAAACGTTTTCGAAAAGCCTCTTTCAAAAAGCAAGCCGAACGAAACTCGCGAGGCTAAGTAAGGATCAACCAACCACATGCAGAGAGCTTTCTTGATAACCTAACACGCGTGATAGCACCAGATGGTACTGTAGAGCTTCTTGACCCGCATTATGACCATACAATCCATTCGCGCATCAACGAATCTTGCTTGAAATCTCCCTGAAGATCTCCCTCGCCCGCTTCATAGAGTACTCAATACAAACCGTCCCAAGCCCATGATTCTGGGAACCAACGATACATTGCTTATCCGCGCGATTGCCAAGCCTCAACAACAGCAGAAGTTTAAGTAAGTATCTGCTATTGCTATCGTGATATTGCGACGTCCGTTGTATTTCATTTTTCTTGTGCGGTTTCGGTGTCGAGGAATAGAGTTTACAGAATCGGCTACATTGACCGTATTCAGAAACATGTACTCTGCAGTATTCGGCGAGGCGGCGAATACCGGGTTCTAGCATTACACTTTTAGTATAAGGTCTAATGTGGCTTGGGGCAAGTGTCGTGTACAAACTTTGTTTAGACGACAAGCGCTGGGGGTAGATGTCTCTGGTGGAGTTCAGAGTCTATTCCGTAGTTCATGCCATATTGGTGGGACACAGTCGTTGTTTGGGTCTGTGATTGGGTCTGTGGGTAATGGTATGGAACCAGATCGACTAAGATGCTCTCGCATGATCTTGCATTATAGCTAAACTTTAAGGGTTAGGGTCTAACTCTAAATCTCCGTACGCCAGTGTAGCGGAAAGTATGATGTTGGTACCCCGGCAGTGAGAAGAACGTGTGGTGGGGTGATTTTAGATTCTGGTTAAGACATTAGAAATTTGATTCTGTGGGCTCGGGTTTGGTTTATATTACAAGAAAAGTTGTATCTGTGTTCGCTTTGACCCCAAGGAGAGAAGAACTTGTGCTTCGGTAAAGCCAGCGATAGTAATCTAACGGAGAGCAGCTACTACAATGTTCGGAATAAAAATTATTTCCACTCGGCTTTATCGTATCCCTCTGTCAGTCGCCAAGAATCCGTGCTTTTCTGCTTCAATCTGAAGATTTCACGATGCTTCATCCTCACCAGACATATACGCTGAGGTCTATGTATGGTAGAGTACATGGAGTATCTCATCTATGTAAGTACCTAGGATCAAACTGAATATCATGAATATCTAAATTAAGAGAGTTTGTGATAGGAAAACGGACGGTCGTAAAAAGAAAACTTGAGACTGAGGGGAGCCACAACCCATGTTCGCACTCGCTTAATTTCCCCTATCACTGCGGAAGATGCAGATGCTTACAACTCTCTTTAGGAACACATCCCATAGCCTTTTATCAGTCATAATGAATAGACCTAGTCCAACGAAGCTGATAGTATAGCTTTCATGGCTAGCAAAGTCTCAAATCACGGAGTGAAAAGCCAGAACGCGATGCAAGGGAAAGTAGGAGGAAAGTAAACAAAGGCCATACATAAAATTTCTAGAAAAGCGACTTGAAGTATGCGATTACTTGGGAAGAATATCCAAACTAAGATTAGGCATCGTCAATTTCATTATTCCCGCTGTAGATCCGCCCAACTTAATCCACCGCACAATCTTTTCAAAGCACCAACAAAGCCCCAGCAGCAAGCGCCAACCCCTTCAATCCACCAAGCACAACCTGCCCAGCAGCACCTGTGAACTGAACACCAGCCGCAGAAGTAGTCTTTGAGACAGTTGCGTTCGAAAGGATGGTTGCTTCGTATGTTGTATGCACAGTCGGGGAAGTTGTGTAGTGGGACGAGGAACTGCAGCTCGTGGTTGTGTAGGAATGTGGCGCTGTGTAGGTGTGTTTGTATGAATTGTGACTGGAGCTGTAGCTGTAGCTTGGGGTGTAGCTTGGTGTCGGCTTGGCAGAGACGGAGGTTGGTGTGTATGAAGGGATGGAAGATGGTGCAGCGGTGGCGACCTGAGAGACAAGAACGTCGGTGAGACTGTATGCCGCTGCGCAGCTTACGAGATCCATGCCCTGTTATCATTAGGTCAGTTATTTTTCGGAATGAGATCAAAGTTCTTACATCTGGACAACACCAGGTATCTCCACTGGTGTCACTTGTGCAGAAATAGCCAGCTTCGCAAGAATCTGATATGTGGATTAGCGTTGGTATCTTGAAGAGAAGTGCTCAGTTGCATACTTCCAGTCCCGTCTGGGCAGCATGACTCCTTGATAGTTGGATCGTAGCAGTGAAGTGCATCATCTGATGAGGCACATTGGATGTAGGTAGCTCCACATGAGGAAGCACAGTCGGAGCCAGGACCACAATATGTTTGGGTTGGTGAGTACCCAGCGTCTTGGCGTCTGCCGAGTCCATGGCTGGGATTCTTGGAGATAGAGCCGAGTTTGTAAGGAGCAGGCTCAGCTGTAACAAGTGCAGCTCCCAGGAGGATGATCGCGGCGAGCATGCTGAAGGGTAAGCGTGTGTGGGTGTTTTGCTTAGTGTGAGATGAGAAGCGAGTGTGTAAACGAAAGTGACTTGTAAGTTCGAAAATGTTGGGAGATGGGAGGAGGAAGCAAAAGATGAAATGGACTTTGGATACTTATAACCAACATTTTAGCAGGTAAAATCAATCGACAACAACATCAGTAGGGCATTGCTGAATGCGGGGAGCCGTTGACCTTGGATCTTAGAGGTGGAAAGCCAGTATCTAGTGGAGGCGAAGCAGAAACCTCGTGTCCAGTTGCTTTTGTTGTTGGTGCGGCTGATGAAGCCAGCCATGACAAGGCTCCAACGTATAACTCCGTCAAGAGGTATGTTGGCATAGCTAGGACAAGGCTATCGTCTTGAACGCGCAACTCCAAAATTCCTACAGTTGCAGAAGGATATGACGTCTGCTTCATTCATTCATTTGACTCAGCAAGAAGCTGTTCTGTATCATGAAGTCCCTATAATTTAGTCGTCCTAACAGCACAGACAACTGAAGCAAGAAAATATTTTGCATTCAAGTCGCTCAAGCGAAGGCTATACCCGTTGACCGGGAGAGAAAACCAAAGAATGAGATCAAAGTCTTGGCCTATTGGTTTAAATAGGCAACGAGAATATAAATAGAAGGAGGATCTCAGCCCTGTGGGAAATGAACATTGAAAATTAAGTCTCCGCGTCTTGATTTGTCGCGTGCGTTTGCGGCAAGGCTGAATACAACGCCTCATGCAAGCCGCCGGACTCCGCAGGAATATGGACCAATCAGCCTAGACTATGCATTCAACCGTTTCTGGACATGGGAAGTAAGGAGAATTTATCGGGCCACCACCCCCAAGAATAACTAGACTCCAGATGTTCTTGAGATGTGACGTGAGTCAGATCTCTCTAGGTACCAGACGCAGGTATCAGCCATCTTCAGCCTCACCAACCAAGAAACAATGTCTAGCACTTTCCTCGTCACTGGAGCGACAGGCAAGCAAGGCGGCGCTGTCATCGACGCTCTTCTGGCAGCTTCCCAGGATGCCACGATCATCGCTCTTACCCGCAACGCCCAATCTCAATCTGCAAAGTCACTCATCCTCAAGGCACCCGAGCAAATCAAACTGCTCGAAGGAAATCTGAAGGATTGTCCAGCAATATTTGCCAAGGCGGGTTGTGCCATCAGCGGAGTCTTCTGCGTGTCGAATCCTGAAATTGGCTTTCGTGCAGATAGTGAGGCGGAGGAAACCCAAGGAAAAGCGTTGGTCGAGGGGGCCCTTGCGAACAACGTGCAGCACTTTGTCTACACGTCTGTAGATCGTCATGGCTCGGACTCGGATTCAAACGCTACGGATATTCCTCATTTCATCAGCAAAACCAATATTGAGAAGCACCTGATCGGAAAGTCCAAGGGATCTCAGATGTCTTGGACGATCTTACGTCCAACAGCCTTCATGGATAATATAACTCTAGGCTTTGCTGGGAAGATCTTTCCGACAGCCTGGAAAGTTGGTCTCTCTCCAACTACAAAACTTCAACTCGTGTCTACGAGGGATATTGGCCATTTTGGCGCTCAAGCGTTGCTCAATCCGAAGGACTTTGGTGGTCGTACAATCAGCTTGGCAGGTGATAAGTTGACATTTGATGAAGCAAACGCCGTGTTTCTCAAGACTGTTGGCCGTGAGGTCCCACAAACGTATGGCTTTATTGCTCGGTTCTTGTTGTGGGCGATCAAAGATTTGAACTTGATGTTCAAGTTTTTCGAGGATGTTGGGTATGATGCTGACATTCCTGCGTTGAGACGAGAGCACCATAGCCTTCTTAGTTTCGAAGACTGGCTGAAGACAAGCCATTTTGCAGTCAAAGGTAAGCTCGTCTTGTTGCCGTCCTTAGAAATCCGAGTGACTCGTTAACTGATGCCCTGATAGACTCATGAGCGTTCTGGACATCTCCCAACCTTGATTTCTGTGCCTCGGTATTTCATTTTCAACTTCGATCCGCGAGTAGTTCCTCGGTTGTGTTACGACGTACTTAATGCTGAGTTCGGTTTCGTTTCACGAGGCATGTACATCGTCTTGGAAAGGTAGCTCACCCTAATATCGTCATGTTCCTGGTCATTATTGGATGTCTCCGTAGTTGCCCCTTGTCAATAATATCAAATTGATAGTCCTAGAATGGCTTGATTACTCTCGTAGCGACCTGTTTTTAGATGGTTCCCAGAAGCGAGCCTCAAACGGAGATGTATATGAAGATGTCTGGCTCAGCCAAGTGGACCTGTATGACGAGGGCTGATCATGAACGCATTTGTGTCAAAACGATCCGCATCAGCTTCCTGGAAATCGCATTCCAAACTTCATCTAGCAGGCTAGGCATGTGGTTGGTCCGTGGGGAGGCAATGATGCAAGTCTACACTGAATGCGTCGCACAATCGAGGCGTCTTTTAGGTAGCAGATCGATCATTCGAGGAGATTTTTTCGGTCTTAAAATCGACCTTCCTCGAGCCTTCAGGGATCATAAGACCCGTGTCTCGAGCGAGAGGGCTGGCCCATTAAATGTCGCTCCTTCCGCATTTGACTTGTGTTATGAACCTTCACTGGAACGTATATTTGCTACCCAGTCGTTCAACAGACGAGTTTTATATTGAAATATTCCCAAAAATCCGATGGCCATGATCAATCCTCAATTACGCTCGAGTATCTTCTAGATTCGCCAAAGATCAAAGATGCATGAAATTACGAATTTGTTGGCAATTTCCTGCCTCCTTCTATGCACTCTCCCCGTCACAGCTCTTCCCACTGCTCGAGCTATGAAATGCTGCGCCGAAATTGCCTCAAAAACTCGTGTCACCATCCAAAGCTGGCCAGCAGCACAGTTTACTTCCGACTACTCATATGCAAAATCGCATTACTGGTCGAATGCGAATGCAGATGGAACCCCTGCCTGCGTGGTACTCCCAACAAGTGCCCAAGAGGTTTCTGCAGTCATCCAGGTTCTCTTGAAGTACCCGGATGTTGGTTTTGCTACTAAGAGCGGCGGCCATAATGCAAACGTTGGATTTGCAAGTACGGACGGAGGCGTGCTGATCTCGATGTCCCAGTCGACTTCCACAACATTGTCGCCAGACCGGAAAGAGGCATATCTCAGTCCAGGATCAAGATGGATGGATGCTGTTGGGGCACTGGAACCGTATAATCTCACAGTTGTTGGGGGACGTGTCGGGGATGTTGGTGTCGGAGGCCTCCTTGTTGGATGTGGGTTGAGCTTCTTGAGTGCGCAATATGGTCTGCCTTGCGATAACAGTAAGTTGCTATCCCCCAAGCCTAGTGGCCAATATCGACTGAGTACGTCTTAGTAAACAGTTATGAAGTCGTTCTCTCGAATTCGACAATCGTCAATGCGAATGCTGAGGAGAACCCCGACTTATTCTGGGCCATGAAGGGTGGCGGGAACCAGTTTGGTAAGACAAAATTCCAGTGACTTATCTGAATGCTCACGGAATTCCTAACGAGCATCCAGGAATCGTAACAAAGTTCACCGTGAACACGTATCCAATTGGACTGGTAAATATCAGCCATCCTGGCATCGATGGGAAACTGACTAGCCTAGGTCTGGGGTGGGGTTCGAACTTATACAAGAGCTGTTGCCCCTCAGATATTGGCTGCCACGCAAGACTTCACAGAGAATTTCCCCGATCCTGGCGCTGCAATCATTGTAACCTTTCAAATACTTATCAATAGCCTCGACCAGTTCTTCGCTATCTTCTTCTTCTACAACGGCCCGGGTCTTCCGCCTAGTGTCTTTGACAATTTCAATGCCATCCCGTCTACGAGTGATACTGTCAAGACACAATCATATAGCTCTTTGGTTTGTGATACAGCTCTATGAGATGACCTGGTTCGCTAATTCTCTCTTGAGCTCATCGCCAATGCGAAATTTGGAAGCATATACGGCCTTCGATACGTTCTCCGAGTAAGCAAGCCAATATTCAACCTTGGACAATCGTACTTATTCGATAGGGCGCTACGATTCCTAATCTCCCAGCACCCATGGGAGTTGACCTCGTGAACGCAAACTTCAACAACTTCGTCTCATACGCAACAAGTCGAGGTCTCACTGGCCTTCTCCAGCCAGGCTTCATCTTCAACTTCATCTACCAACCTGTCCCAGCCGTCATTCCCGCCGCATCAGCACGTGTCAACCCCTTTGGAAACGTTCTCGGCCTCTCTCCAGACAACGGCGACCACATGTGGATGGCCGTGACTGTCTCCTGGTTGACAAAACTCGGCGATGCAGACGCCTACCGAAGCGCTACAGAGATCATGAATAACATGGTGACATACACGAGACAGACGTATGCGGGACTTCAGGGGTCGAATTTTATAGCGGGCGGTGCTAATGACGGATATCAGCCGCCGATCTTTATGAATGATGCGATGACTGACCAGAAGGTTTTGCAGGGCTATGGGAATGAGACGTTTGCGAGATTGAGGAGCGTGCAGAAGGCGTATGACCCGATTGGATTTTTTCCGTCGAGGACAGGTGGGTTTAAACTTATTTGATTTGGATTGGGGTATGGTGGTTGCGGCTTGCATTTTGTGTTGTAATGTATGAATTTGCTTCTTGAATTTGCATCTGGATTAGCTTAGCTGTTAGTAACGACAACAAGAAAGTGCATGGTGAAGAGGCCCTGAAATATTTGATTGATTATTTTGCTTCCGTATTTAGATGTGGCATCTACCTTACAATAACCCACTATCCACCGCATGCCATGTACCAACTCCGATGCTATGCTTTTGAAAATGTCGAGCGTCATGCCTCCATATACAAACGAGCTGCTGCAAACCCCCCCCCGTCTTGCGTTGCGTTGCGCTGCTCGGGCGAGTTATTATACTCAAACACCAGGCTCAGACTTGATCTTCGCCCTAAATGCCATTTGGTCGTCCTGAAAGTCCGTCAGTCGATGTCTTGCATACTTGTATGTCAAGAGTGGACGGAACTTACCTCTGCTTTCCGCTTCCCCAAAACAGGCTCAGGAGTTCCTCGCTTGATCTGTGTCGTGACATCCTTCGCAGCTTCTGCATAGCAACTTGCATGGTAGATCCTACCGCCGACATTCTTCGCATCCATCCACACGAACTCCTGTGCCTCATCGAGCCACTTCATCTCGAACTTCTCTTGACAGATGGGGCAGATGCTGTTCGCGAGAGCGGGGTCATCGGGAACGGGCAGGTACTGTAGCTTGGTGCTGGCTGCAGCGGCGGCAGTGTTCTGGGATGGTTCTGAAGAGATGGTCCCGGATTCGCCTTCGACTTCACGAGATTTGATCCAATCCTAGTTGGCTGTAAGAAGGAGTTCGCCAAAAAGGGGTCTGAGAGTGACTTACAAGTTCGTCAACGTACCAGCTGCGGTGTTGACCTCTTGCTTCGGCTTCGTCCATACGCTGTCGGACGTGGAAATGCCAGTCCATGTGAGCGGCCTTCTTCTTCTTGCTCTCGGGGTCGGACTGGAAGCGTCTACCGCACTGTGTACATGGTGTGCCTAGACCTTCATAAAGGCTGGAGATGAGATGCGGTCGGGGACTAGATGTGTCAGTGCGAGAATCCAGCAAGAATAGTGATCTACATACATTTTCAAGGAGGTAGTCTTCAGAACGACATCATTGGGAATTGCAGCTAAGGGTGTTCGAGATGCGTTCGGAGGAGTGTTTAAGAAAGGAGGAGGGAAACCAGGAGGGAAACCTGCTGGTGTAGGAGTGAAGGTAGCTGGTGGATTAGGTGTTGGTGTCGAAGGCAGCATTCCCGCAGCTCGCAACTTGTCGAGTAAGGAAAGAGGCGCGACTGAGGCTCCATTTGAAGGAGGTGGTTGGTAAGTAGGCTGAGGCTGTGGTTTTGGTGACGACCTAACAGCTGCAGCCTGCACTGGAGGAGTTTGAGAAGTTGCAGCTTGCCTAGCTAATAGTGCTGCAAGCGCACCAGGACCGAGAATTGAGCTCAGTGTAGGTTGCTGAGCTGGGGCTGGAGCAGCTGCTACGGGAGTATGAATTTGCATCGGAGGAGATTGTATTTTAGGTGCAGGTTGGGGAGCTCTAGACAGCTGCGCAACTTGGTCTTTTATGAGTGATATTTGATCAGGAGGCAGCTTTTGGCTTTGCAAGATAGTCTGAAGATCAAGCAGCGCTTTGAGTTTCGTTCCTATACTAGTATCGTGCGGATTTTGAGGCCATTCTGCCCTTGACAATGCAATGAGCTTCTCAATATCATTGTTTAATTGTGCTATTCCATCCTCAGCTGAGCTATAACCTTGTGAAGGAGGTTGCTGCTGCTGTTGCCAATATCCCGTATTGGCAGGTGGTGGCTGGGAGTATTGTTGGCTTGGTGGTCGCTAGACATTGTTAGTCAAAATCAAGCTTGGTAGGGCTTGTTGCTTACTGGAGGGAGGCCATAGGGTTGTTGTCCATTGGGTTGATTGTATGGCTGAGTATTCTGCGTAGCGTACGGCTGTCCATTCACAGGTTGGCTATACTGTTGTTGGGCATAGTTTGGTGGGTATCCTGGGGGTTGTTGGCTAGCCATTTGTTGACCTGGAGGATAGTTCTGAGCCTGATAACCTGGAGCTTGATAACCCGGAGCCTGGTATCCTGGGGGCTGCTGACCTTGACCTTGATACCCAGGTGCTTGGTATGCTTGTGGATTTGGAGGCGTTGGTGTCTCACGATATGGAGCTGGTGAGGGTCTGGTCTGACCTCGACCTACACTCTGACCTCGGGTATGCTCCTGGTGAGCCTGTAGAAAGGAAGTTCTGGCTTTGATCAAGGCATTTTCGATTGGGCGGGTCACCTCGGGAGAGAAAACCGGCCGGGTGTCCATTGAACCAGGCACAGGCTCCTTCCAGGTTCTCAACATCTCAACCATCTTCGACCGTGTGTTGTTGTCGACTCGGGCATACGAATCCATAAAGACCGAGAAGAGATCGCGGCCAAAGAAGAGCGTATATGGCGTGCCGACATTCTTGACGATGGAGTCGAGTACGTAGAAAGCAGGGAGCTTTTTGGGAGGGGCAACCTGATGAAAGTGAGTAAAGGCACAGCGAATTCAGGCGAGGGGAATTTCCTACCTGCTTGATATGGTTTTTGAGAACCTCTGCAATTGCCAGACTTGAGGCGGTATTCTCTCTTGCAATCACTTTTCCCTGTTAGCATTGCAATTGCATTCCGGGAGTAGACTTGGGGGGGGGGGGGGGGGGGTGGGGGCAGGCGCAAGAAGAGGAAGAAATTAAAAGCAAATTATCACCTACCTGTCAGATTACTGATCTCATAGCGACTATTCAAAGACAAATCATTAAGCGCATGCGCGAAATCATCTGCGACTTCGTCGGACATGGTGGGAAGGGCGAAAAGGAGATGCAAATAGTTGTGAGATGTCAGAACGAAAGAAAGGCTTCTTTGCCGCCAACCACAACTGGAAACAACTCGTTTCAAGAACAGCTAACTATATCCATGCAGAAGGTATTCAGCTTCGAGAAGGAAGAAGAATTGTGTATTGTAAGACTGCTCAACCCTCCCCTTGCCCGCCAACTTTGTTTGTTAAACTGTCACTGTCTGTCAGCCTTGCCCTATTTGCCCAAATCCCCGCAACCCCAACTGCTGAAGAAGTATGATAGATATCTCGAGCCGGTGGTGATGTATCGTGTTCAAAGTGGGTGATTGCGTCCTGACTGAAGCCCAGTTGTTGAGATGTCGAGATGTGGGTTGTTGGAAGACGAAGTCAGTTGTCGCGTTGTAGAACAAAGAGACCTGGAGGTGGAGCTAGACGGAGATGGAATATTGAATTTGCGGCCGCAGATATAAGGCCAATATTCCAACTCATCACGTGATTTTCTATTTCCGAGGAATTGGCCCGCACCTGCCGCCAAGGCGGGTCATTACGCAGGTGGGACGACCTCTCTTTATGGTCGCCTGAAGCCGCCCTCTGTTTGATCTCTGCCATCGAACCCCTTCTATTCTTCAACATACAAAGCCAGAAAATATCAGATAAAACCCAATTCGTCAAAACAAGCTTTTAAACGATGAAGTTCACACTCTTCTCAATCCTTGCGCTTGCCACAGTGGCTCTCGCAGCAACCATGCCTCAAAAATCCGTGATCATCAGTTACGAAGACAATAATACCCCAGACAGCGTCATCGAAGAGGCAAAGGCTGCTATCAAAGCAGCTGGCGGCATCATTACACATGAGTACAGGCTCATCAAGTGAGTAATCAGATGACATGGAGATTTGCAACCCTTTCTAATTTCTTCAAAGGGGATTCGCCTGCAAAGCTCCAGCAAAGGCGCTTGAGATTGTTCAGATTGCTGGCAATGACTGGCGCGCTGTCATCGAGGAAGATCAGATGGTCTCTATCAACGGTGCACTGTAGATGGCGAGAGAGATAGCGGCTGGACCGGAACAGAGCGTATGATAACAAACAAAGGGCTGTGGTGTAGGTTGGGTTCGTCGGGACATATGGGCTGGGCTTGCTGCATTGGGATATCCATGGCGTCAGGATCTTTGGAAAGGTTGGCGCATTGCATTTGATTTCTGCGGTAGTCACAGGATGCTCGAAATGAATTGGTTTTCCGAACGGGTCGTCTTTGATGGAGGAATGTGGGTTTCAAGTTGGATCGTTGAACATGACCTCTCACACTTGCACAATGGATACCTTCATATCCTACGATATGATCTTGCAGAGAAACGAGATTGGAAAGTTGTAGACTTGGACACTTCTGGAGACTTGATATTTGCAACCGCTCAAGTCAAAATCCATATGCGTCAGGAGGCAGATGCTTCACCCCGTGCTCAAGATGAGTTGCGGCACCGCTGCAATGCTGCCAACGATCTTGCCAGAATCGCTGGAGAATCGCTGAACTCTGCCTATGAATCCGTATACAATAAAAATAAGTGCTCCTGGGTTTGAACTCCTCTGATAGCCAGGTGCGGCTTGTTCCCCCTTGTATACCTCTGACATCACGCTGCATTTGAGTACCTGGGCTACTCACTACTTAGGTACCCATCTAACGCCGAATTTAACGCGGATTCTTTGTTGACTTGTGAAAATTCGAAGCACAATTTGGACTTTCATTATTGCTTTTGGCTAATTAGTTTGTCTAAACCCGATCTAGCTTCTAGGTTTGTAGCTGGGTAAATGCGGCTCTCTTTTTAGGCCTTCACTCTTACTATGTGCTGGCCCGTCGCGTCTGTTGACAGGGGACTCGCGACCAGCTCATAGATCTCCATCAAAGACAACTGAAACTCGGCATAAATGCCCGTGGGCTCAAACACTCTTCCGGCTGGACAAGATGTCATACACATGTCGAACTCAGGACAATAATTCCATTTACTTCCTGCGTACAACTATTTCCTGCGCCTGAATTTCGCCCCGGGTTGAATTAGGAACGGTGGATTACACTCTCAACAGCAACAATGCCGCTCAATCGGCAAACAGAGTTGGCTCTGTTAGAATGGGTACGGGCTCCCGCTGAAGACTGGAGGTCTGAAAAGCTGCTAATCTGGCATAGACAAATACGTTTCCCCTGGACTCGACTGTGGACTCTGTCCCAAACCTTACAGATGGAGTTGTCTTTGCGAAGATGCTGGGTATGCCGGACGAACACTTACTCCTCTTCTGCCATATCAAAAGTACTGATCCGCCTTGTCTGCAGAGGACATCGATCCTAGTTACGCTGTACGCCAGCTCGAAAAAGACGCTGGGGCTTCGAAATGGCTGGGCAAGAAGAAGAACCTGGAGGCAATACACAGGTCGCTACTACGCTACATCAACAATACCTGCGAGGGACTGGACTCCTTCATACTCGACAATCCGGTGGACTTGAACGCTATTGCGCAGCATGAAGATGCAGGAGAGACGTTCAAGGTAAGGGACCCATAATGTCTGAACACTTCCAACTAACACATTTGTCTAGCTCCTCACTCTGTTTCTTATGGCAGCTATCAAGGGAGCCAACCTGCAGAAATACGTCTCGAAGATTACAACTACCCTGGATGCTTCCACCCAAGGAGAAATTGCAGGAATTATAAAGAGGGTTGGACATTGCTACTCTGCAGATTCATAGTGCCCCAGCTGACAGTTTGCATAGGCCGATGCAGTGGAAACAACACGAGTAGCGATTGGAAAAAGTGGAGTTGCAGTAAGCCCAACCCATGATGCCGCACTGGAACTCGAGGAGAAATATGCGCATATGGCGGTTGAGCATGAGACGCTCAAGAAGAAGCATGCGGACTTCATATCTCGGTTCGAACGGTTGCAACAGAGTCACGACGAGTTACTGGATCACAGCAACAAGCAAGACAACAAGTTGAAGGGCTATGAGAACTCGGATGATGGGGATCAAACGGATTACATTAGGAGTCTGAACAACCGGATACAAGAGCAAGAGGATCTCATTGCCAGCCAGGAGAGCCAGGTGGAATCGGACCGCATAGCCAGGGAGAGGCTTTCAAAAGAACTGTCGGTATTACGACCTGCCTCACAGCGGCTTGTTGAAGTCGAGGACGAGGTAAAGGAGCTCAAGACCGCAAACATTGCTCTCTCCCGGAAAGCGAACACTGTGGATCATTACCAGAAAAAGGTGGAACACTTGACTATGGTCGAGAAGGAGAACACTGCCCTGCGTGAAAAGATCGATACTCTTCAGGGAAACCAGAAGGATTTTGATAGGGTGTACGACGAGAACGCAAAGATCAAGACCACTCTGAAAGAGTATCAACAGAGGTTTCATTCGTACGAGCTAACGTACGTCGAGCTGTCTACTCAAAAGAAGCACATCGAAGAACAGCTGAGACTTCGAGATGACCAACTTCAAGTCTTCACTGCAAGACAGCAACATGATGAGAAGTTCATTGATCAGTTACAAGAACAGATCAAGACTGGTAACCTAGCAGAATCCACATCTCCGGATTCGCCCACAGGAAAGCAAGGTGGATTGAATCTCGAAGAGGAGCTTGAACGAAGCGAAGACCCAACACCAAACCTTCTACTCGAAATTTCACGATTGAAGGCGGAGAATCAACTTCTGAAGAGCAACACTGCCGGTACGACCAACGCCACCTTGCGTATCGATCTAGAAGAAGCCGAGAGAGTGAAGAAGAGGCTGCAAGAGAATCTTCGTGATCTGACAGAGAAGTACACGATTGGACAGGAGCAACTCAGTGCGATGATCAGCGAATCAGCGGGCGAAAAGTTAGTTCAAATCTTGGATCTGATGATCAACGTGAGACCTGTTCGGATTCTTACAGATGATTTTTACAGGGAAGAAGCTATCATGCACACGCGGAAGCTATACCTCGAAGCCAACCAAGAGCTTACGAACACCAAAGCCAAACTCGCCGAATTGCAATCAGACCTTTCCGGCCGCGACCGCGATCTCGTTTCTACCAAGACAGACTGTGAGTGTATTGTGACTATTCTCAATATGTAGTGTGTGTTGACTCCTCTCTAGTGGCCGCTGTTGATCAAGAAGAGATTGATGCTGTCAACAATCTCAAAGCTGCCCATGAACTCATTAGTTCTTCCCTTCAAAATGACTTGATTATTCTGCAGAAGAAGCACAAGGACCTATCTACAGATTTCGACGAACAGAAAACGCAGCTTGTCGAAGCCCTCTTATCTAAGGATAGGTTAATGCAAGATCTTGCAGCAACAAAAGACAGATCAGGCACATCTGATGAGGGTCGAGCTCAAGCCCGAGCAATAATCGAAGCTGAAGAAAAGCTTAGAGAGGTAAGCAGATTTTCATCTCGGCAGGAATCAACTTCTGCCCCAAAGAAGATGTTCAACAGAAAATTTCGTCTCTTCACAGCACCTCCAGGCTACGAACCGGAGCAAGCGTCTAGTGTTGCTGTATCATCAAATGTTCTGAGTGGTCCTGCCCCAGCATCAGCTTTTTCTCGCTTCTCGTTTCAATTCAATTGCACCAAAATAAGTGCTCGGACCCTGATGCAGAGCTTGCCCTCGAGCTTTCTGCTTTAGGTGTCCGGCATGTTTGTACCGACTCTACAATTTTCACCAAGAATGATCATCCTTCCCCCTTCTCCAACCACACCACGTTCTCCAACTAATATCCGACGTTTTCATCATAAATCATCATTAAAAGAGATAAAAGAAGACTAACACAAATTCACAGCAACTCCACAAGCAAGATGCTCTCATTCAAGATCTCCAACGCAAACTCAAGACCGCCGAAGAGAATACCCCGGAAGCGCAGAAGGTACCGTATCGAGATCTCCCATCGCCATCTACACTGTTCCCAACCCGTCGTGCAACTGTGTCTCGGCTTGGTTTAGCAACTTTGTATCCACCGTCCTTTTCTCGTTCTTTTCCATCTGCTCTACGAATCATCACAGCATTGCCATCATTTGAAACCCCAGACTAATGATATTCGAAGGCGGCAAATGATTCTATGATCAAAAATCTCACTCGCGAGAACACACTCATGGCCACGGCTTGGTACGACCTCACGAGCCGCCTACAGAGCAACCACGTGGTGCTTCAACGACGACAAGACGCGCCGAAGAGCTGGTTGAACAAGCAAAGGCAGATGGTGAACACACCATCCAGACGCTAGTTTGCCGGAACAGGTGGGATGTAGAGGCAGGTATTCATGGTATATATCATGATTTTTACGTTTGTATTGGGGGCAGTGCTTTCGGAGGGAGGGTAGATAGTCTGTAAAATATCATCATGGAGTGGATTAGCTTGCATGGAGGATGCAAAAAGTGGAGAGGAGTGGCAGGAAGGGATGGGCAGCGCTAAATGTGGTTTTTATGGATAGAAGGATGGACAGCTTTGTTAGGATTCTTCTTGTGTGTTTGCGTATACCCCCTTAGACATCACCTATATACTACGGTTTTTGCATCTGCTGGCCATAATACCTAGATGATTGCGTCTTCACGGCGCTGTCAATATTACGCATTGCATTTTAATCGCCTCTTCACTCGCGAATGGTATCCTGTAGTCTCTGCCTGCTAGGAGCATCCGACACTAAACCACAAGAATTGGCAGACAACCCAAAACTCCCGATCAGAGATTCAAAGTAACTCAGAATACCGTAAATCAAGTAGCCACCAAAAAGTCCCCGTCAAAAACTCACTCCCCATTTTCAAGTACCGTAAAACAATTGTTCCCATCGACGATCCATCTCGGACCCAACCGCCCGACCAAACGCCTCTATGCCACCACCCTCACCAATCAGTCACCTCCCCTCTTCACCTGACGCGACACTGCGCACTCTCCAAGAGGTTTTGTTGCACGTCTCAAAAAGTTTCGGACATGATGGCCGACGAATCTGTCGGCTCGATAGAAGCTCGAATCGGCGGCATGGCTACATGGGTTGGCTTGGGGGGTTGTGGGAAGCGGATTTCATGTCCGTGGGGATAGTCTGGGTGTTTTGATTGGGTGAGGGTTGGGATTGGTCACTGGGTGCTGTGTTTTGGGCGCAGGGAAGAGGGAGAGTGCTAGAGGGATCGATCGAAGGGGATATTTTTTTGAGGAGGGAGGTTCTGGTCCGGTCAGATGGGATGATGGGTGAAGGCGATGCAGTGCATGCTGTCGGTGTGTTTACCCTGCCTCCGCCAGTCCCCTTCCGCCTCCGCTTTGAAAGTTGGAGAGCTGTTTTGTTAGGCAAGTCATACGATGTTTTGGTTCAAGGGGAGAGAGGGAGGAGAGGCTGTGATTTGCACGTTGTTCCGATGTGGTGGAACTTCTGATGAGCTGGTCCTCGAGGAGGTGTTGTGGACTCGCGAATCGAGAGAATCGCTTGGTTCAGTTGAGCTATTTTCATTCATTCATTGTTTTCCTTCCGGTCTCTGCTCTCGTTACTGTCCAGGAGAAATACAAAAAGCATGATCTTCATTCTGTAAGCACGCTCACATCCGAATCCAGAAGAATCCAAGCCATTCATCAATCATAAACCTTCCAACCCGCAAGCCGGCTAGCCCACAAAACAACAACAAGAGAAGCAAGAACGATGAACAGAACGCACGCTTACGTCCTCCTTCCCCAAGCACCGTCGAGCTTGAGCAATCTAGCCTCCGATACGTGATATATTCCCATCCGAACTTCGAAGTACGCCTCCCTAGGTTGAAGTCAAGCCCTAGATATCAATCCTGTCCCGAGGATTTCAGACCCCTCGTCCCCATCTCTCATACTTGTATGCTCCATATGGCATCTTGAAATAGTCATTGTCGCCTGCTTCATCTAGGAGCAAGAGGCGGTTCTCGATCATGCAGACTTTGATCTGGGGTTTCGTTAGCCTGTGTGGAAGGACTTCCATTCCCATATAGGAACCATATCAGAATAGCAGGGACAAATGAAAATAGGAAAGTTGGCACTGGTAACCCTTAAACTCTTTCCGTCTGGATCAGTTGACTTGAAGCTTCACCATCCCACAATCCTCCTGCCACAAACCACTTCATCTTTCGGAGACCAGCACTTCAAGACAAGCAGAAAAGAAAGGACAGAGTACTCACACAGCCATCCAACTCCCCAAACCTCTCCACAACCAACCTCGCAATATCCTCATTCCGCCACCTCTCTCGACTCTCCTCTTTCCGCTGGACCTTGCCACTCTTATCTAAGGGAGCATGGGTAGCGAGGTAGGCTATGAATCTATCGTGGATGGATGTCCAGGTTGGAGGGAGGCCTGTGCAGGAGGGTTGTTTGATGGAGACGAGTTCGGGGCCTTCGGGGCGGATATAGGATGATTGGTCGTTGGTAATGGTGGTGGTTGTGGTTGTGGGCTGGAGAGTGTTAGTTCGCACATTTGCATGGGGGAAATTTGGACGGGTGAGTTGAGTAGTTGTGGTTAATGGTTGAGGAGAGATTTATGATATTGAAATATGTCTCCGTGTAAAGAAAGGCCGACTCACTTGGTGCGTACTCATACTTCTTCTTACTTTCTGAGCTCGGAACTCGGTAGATGTCGAGGGGTTCACCACAGCAGCAGTGACGTTCACAGACACGACTCTATGGTGGCTCTATTGCTCGTTAGCCTCCTCCAAATCCTCAGAGGATCTCAACACATATAAGAAGCAAAGGAGCTACTTACTCGTCGAGAATATCGACTCCCACTAGAGCGAAGCTCGTGAGGTGTTCCGGTAGAGCCGCGGTCCTTCGCTGCCGAGGACTTGCTCGCTTCTTCGATTAGCTGCTGGTTGAAGATGCTCATTGGGACGCCTTGGTTGGTACTTGTGGCTCGTCTGTGGCTGTAGCCTGAGTGAACAAGTTTGGTTTGTGAGGACATATTGCTAATTGCTGCTCAGAGAGATATGGCGGAAGATAGAAAGCTTGAAAGGTAGCTATCGTCTAAAGTGAGAATGGAGAGGATTTGTCGAGACTATACATCATCGACTTGAGGCACTGGACTTCCAGCTAGTCTCGGAAAACACAGAATGATCGAGCTATACCTACATCCCTATCAAGGTAAAAACGCAAGACTCGAGTCACAAGTGCAGACGAAAGATGCAAGATCCAGCATCACAAGGGGGAATGGCGTGTATCGAAAACACAACACCGAAAATCCCCGTGTAACTACCTCCCGGCATCTCGCATCACCTCAACCCTCACCGTCTCACCCATCGAATGGAACGGGCAACGACATATCCGCAACGCAGAAGCAACGCAGAAGCAACGCAGAATCAGAACAACCATGGAATTTCCACCAGTCAGGTCCCGGGCCTTGACACGCGGTACAATACATAACGCAAGATACAACACAAGATATAGGATAGAATGCAGGATATGATACACAGAAAAATAAGCATGAGAGAATGGGGAAACCGACTTCCCCGGATAGCTGGGTTGCTGGAAACTTGGGGGCAAGGGAACCAGATGCTGGGGAACGCTCGGAAGAGCTTGGATTCAGATCCAGACAGAACACAAGATCCTGCACATTAACGTTTGTCTTTATCTCGTGATACGAACGAGAACGAACGGAAGAGGAAAACCAAACCTAATGCTACATACAGGGCCCCTTATGTGTGGGCATGAAACCCATGCTCCCGAATTGGTCGTACAGCTCGTGCAGTTGCCTCCTTCCATTGATTCATTCCATTCCATTCCGCCCATGCCCGTGAGTGCTGTGAACATGTCTTCCCACCTAGTCAAAAGGACCTCCCTACTAACTTTTAAGGAATCTATGCAAATCTCGTCTCATCTCACCTCTTCGCGCCCTGACCCAGCCCTCCATTTGTCCATTACAACTCAGTTTCCGGTGATCTTGCTAAGAAGACCTCCGCCGCTCTTAGCTTTCTTCTCAGCCTCGAAAACTCCGAGGAGGCTCTTCCATACTTGGCCGGGTTCTTGGCTGGCATCAATGCCCTTCCAGATCTTGGTCTTCTGGTAATATCCAACGACTGGGGAAGTTTGCTGGTGGTAGGTAACAAGTCGCTTCTTGAGAGCCTCGGCATTGTCGTCTGATCGCTGGATCAATGGTTCGCCAGTCATATCATCCTTCATCTCGTCCTTGGGTGGGTTGAAGATCTTGTGATATGATCGGCCAGAAGCTGGGTGTACCAACCGACCAGTTATCCGCGCAACCAGAAGACCATCGTCAATCTGGAGCTCGACAGCGTGTTGTAGCTTTTGGTTTCTGCTCGCAAGCATTTGGTCTAGGCGCTCGGCTTGTACGACTGTTCGGGGGAAACCGTCCAAGATGAAGCTATTTTTCAGTTAGTCTTTTGAGCATGTACCCCGATCACGGAGGGAATTCAAACTAACCCGCCCTTGCACTCCTGGTTTGTCTCCAGCTCGGCCTTGATCATACCAATGACAATCTCATCACTGACAAGTCCACCCTGGTCCATGATCTTCTTGGCCTCCTTCCCTAAAGGTGTCTTCTTCGCGACTTGTGATCGAAGCATGTCTCCTGTTGCCTTCGCAGACCCGTTAGCTGAGCCATACCATCATGGGAAAATCGCGTATCAACCTACCAAGTGGCAGCAGGAAAACTTCTCCTTGATCTTAGGTGCTTGAGTTCCCTTGCCTGTGAAAAGCTAATTAGCCGGTGCCCCGAAGACATTGAAAGCAGAGGATGGAATTTGAACCATCTACGTACCTGCACCAGGAGGTCCCATCAAGATCATTCTTACGCCCTCGGCAGGTACATGCTTGGGACCGCCTTGAGCATGGCCCAGCTTTTCCTCGAGCTCCTTTACCCGCGATTCGAGGTTCGAAACAAGTGCTTCGAGATCGTCGCGAATTGGTGCCATTGTGGGTGGTTAAAATGACCAAGGTGCGAACGGAGAAAGGGTTGCTTCTTGGGGGGAGGACGAGAGGTGATAAAATTTTGCAGTTGGTTGTATAAACGCAGCTTGGGACTGGCAGCTTAAATCATTAAATCAACCTAAGCTCGGCTTTGGAACTTCACGTGATGGGTGCGCTTACGGAGTACAGCTTTAAGTTCCGGGGCCGAGCTCCATTGACCCGCCATCCTTCAGCGAGAACGCTGTCCGAGGAACCACTTTGAGAAATTTGACAAACTCACGATTGAAATGGTTCCTTGATAGTTGATGGAATATTTCGCGGATATTTTTGGATCGTGAAGTACTTGAGGTGCTCCAAAGTGGTGCCCTCAAGCCAGCTTTTGCCTCTAATAAAGCTGGGGGGGAATTCCATCCGCAGGGAATCCTCAAAAAGCTGGAGCAAGTGCACAACATGTCAGAATCTATCCAAATGAATAAGCATAAAGATGTATTACCATATGTTCCTCCAAGGCGAGTTGGCTATTTCATTGACGGAGCTTCTGATTTCAACTCTCGTCAAGTCAACAAGTTATATTATGAGCATCTGTTTTCCTTGCAGCCCCTCAACTTTAAAGCTACACATACAGAGCACTCTACATTTAAAGGAGAGATCTGTGAACAACCTGGTGTTTTCGCTCTCGTCATTTCTGTTCAATATGAGCCGCGAGCCGCTTATCTCTTTATTTTCATCGAGACGGACAAAGGCTTGACTAACGTCATGCTCAAGTGGCCATCAGTAATTCCCGGATCATCTCACTGCGCAATCACTAGCATTATAGTACTATTTCTTGTTTAATGAAAGCTTTCTACTGGAAGCCATGCCCAAAGCTAAAACCTCTATCATCAGAGACTGCTTGGATAAGGGAAGCGCGGATGAAGCAGTCATTCTCCGGCGTTAAACTGGCCACTGATTCTTGACTCCATGAGCTTCTCCAAGCTATTTTCAGAAGATATTCCTAGAATAATGATTTACCATTCGGTATCTTTCGCCTCTCAAGTCTAGCTCATGGAGATGGTTGGTATGTGCAATTCGTTAATTTGCCTCTGGTGCACCGAAACGAGCAGAAGCACCATCTCTACGACGAAAGTAAAGAGGGGATGAGAAAGGCGCCACAACGAAGGGAAGAAAAAACCCGGGTCTGTTTTCAGCCTTCCACCGCATCGGAAGCCCCAGTGGAGCGTCCCTTCATTGAGAGAACCGGTCCCGTTGTCCAGGTATGCATGCAGACAAGTAAGAGGGCATCTGTAAAAGTCACCAGGGTTTGGCTCTTTCACGGCCTCGATGAGATCAGATCCTACTCTGAGTCTTGAGGCTACTCGGTATGAGTCTTAGTTATTGGGTGTTTTATTTCATTTCCATTTACTTTGCAGCCTCCTGGTCGAATTCAGGTTCTGGTCTCGATACTGTGACTGAAATCTAAACAAAACAACTTACAATTCTAGTCAGTTTGTGTCTGACGCATCACGACTGGGTTGTGAATTTATTTACAATGAAAGCTGCCGATACATTGAAACCTGACGGTGCATGGAGTTGCTTGGGATACCTATGAGCTTGCGGCTTGCTCGATGTGGGCAGCACTCAACATCTCTCGCTTAAGTATATCGTACCTTCCCAAAGCAAAGTCTCCAAATCCAACAGAGAGTAGTCCAACACTGAGGCATGGCATTCAATGGCATGTATTTTAGTTTTTTTTTTTTTCTATCAGAGGGCCGGGGAAGTCAATGAAGAACGAGTTAAGCATTTTGATTTCTGCTCTCCTGTGGAGCTTCTTGAACTGTCAGTCAGCATACAATCTGCTGATGGCCAAGAACAATCACAAATATCATCACGAGCGACATGACAACACAGCATAACCTTGGCTTCACTCATAAGTCAGAGCTATGTGTTCAGTGATCTCGAATACTAACTAACTCACTAGACTCTACCTTTTTTGAGCTGCGACGCTACTGTTATTTCTTCTGCTGACATTTTGCCAACAGTATTCTGGAATTCTGGAAGGTGTTTGGCACCTAGAAGGTAATCGCACGCACAGAAATCTCCCTTTTGCACTTTTATAACATGCTTCATAATTCATTTTATAAAAACCTTTTCAAATTTTTAATATAAGAAATTATTCTTAAAGTAACTACGATTGCACGATATCTTCGCCAATTGGTGCCATTGCGGATGGTTGTGTGGAAAAAACCTGACCAAGGTGCGGACAGATGAGAGAGTGCTTGCTGGGGGAGAGGAAGAGAGGTGGTGAAAATTCATAAAGGGTTGCGACAACGTTGGAGTTGAATGGATTCTGGGTGAGGTTGCTCGGTTTATTTCCAAGTACTGTAGCATGGGCCATCCTAAGCTCGGTTGACGGGCCTGGCCTTCTTCCTCTTCGCCGAAAGCAAGCAGAAGGACGATGGGGGGCAGGAGCAGAGAGGCACGTACCAAGCCAAGTTTCTCACTTGGAGGGCAGGCAGGAGTGGTCTAGAGAAATCTCAGATCGTGCAAAAGCAAAGGAATTTTGTAATATGTCCGTCCGTCCGTCCGTCCTCTCTGCCCTTTGTCCCAGGATCCGTCCAGTCTTGGCAGTTCGGGAAGGTGTTTTGCACGTGATGCGGCGCCACGCTAAGGCCGGGACCCACTTTGGACAGCTCTCCCATCCCAGGTGTGTTGAAGCATGCGAATCAAGCGCAGCCTGAGCCTCAGTTTGAGTCTGGTCAACAACTTCAAACCTCTGCGAATTTCCTCCCTCATCCCAACCACAACGCCGTATTCATCATGCCTGCAACCACAGCAGAAACGCTCTCCCTGGTTTCGAGGAATGTCTCCGTTGCGCCTCTCGTCCTTCTCTCCGTCGCAGATCACTATGGCCGCTCGGCGAAGGGCACGCGCAAACGAGTGGTCGGAGTTCTGCTAGGACAAAATGATGGAAAGAACGTACGGGTTTCAAACAGCTTCGCTGGTATGTATGCAACTGGCCAAGTTAAGTTCAGGAAAAGCTAATGCTGATGCTACAAAGTTCCCTTCGAAGAAGAAGATTTCCTCTCCGCCAACCCATCCGTATGGTTTTTGGATCACAACTACGTCGAATCTATGGCGGATATGTTCAAGAAGATCAATGCGAGGGAGAAGCTGGTAGGGTGGTATCATTCGGGCCCAAAGCTGAGAGCTTCTGATTTGGAGATCAATGAGCTGTTCAAGAGATACACACCAAATCCCTTGCTGGTGATCATCGATGTTCAACCAAAGGAGGCTGGTGTACCAACAGATGCATACTTTGCAGTAGAGGAGATCAAGGATGTAGGAAGATCTGGAAATTTCCTTTGCAGAGCAATGCTGACAAATTAGGACGGAACTACCACAACCAAGACCTTCGTACACACACCCTCGATCATCGAAGCTGAGGAGGCAGAGGAGATTGGAGTTGAGCATTTACTGAGAGACATCCGGGATGTGGCGGTTGGAACTCTATCGACGAGAATCACAAACCAACTACAGTCCTTGCAAGGTCTACACCTACGGTTACGAGACATCGGCCAGTACCTCCAAAAGGTCCTGGACGGAGCTCTCCCAGTCAACCACGCAATCCTCGGCAACCTCCAAGACGTTTTCAACCTCCTTCCCAACCTATCTACACCAAAAGCCTCCTCACATATTCCCAATGGTGTTGACGCCCCTGCGAAGAACAACAGCGAGCTTGCCCACGCTATGAGCATCAAGACCAACGATCAACTCATGGCTATCTACCTCAGTAGTCTGATCCGAGCCATCACCGCCTTCCACGACCTGATCGAGAACAAGATCCAGAATCGCCAACAGCAGGAGGACAAGGAAGCCAAAGACGAGAAGAAGGCGAACGGAGTGAACGGCGTCAACGGGGAGGCGAAGGAGGGCAAGGAGGCAGAAAAGGAGAAAGAGGACAAGGATAAAAAGAAGTGATGACATGTATCGATGACGGCGTTTACTTCTTGTCCGGGTGTTCATGGGGCATCAGAGCGGGGGGCTGGCTGGCAGGCATATTTTCAGATCATGGGAGATATGCCTTTGTATCATAGATGCGTAGCTTGCAAGTTAATAGCAGCCACGCGATTGTCTTCATACGTCCCATTAATATGTCTCTGTGTAGGTATTGAAGCTCTACCTAAGCGAATCCACACTGCTCCGAAATGCCAACCAGCCAGTACAAAAGACCACCCTTTGATCTCCACCTTTGACGCCTTCCTCCGTCTAACCCCTAGATAGCCTTAAGGATTCTGTCTCAAGCCACCATTAGGTTATCCGAAAGCAGTACACAAACGCCCATCCAGACAGTTTTCCATACCCATAGTGCTCATGTGCCTATCCTTCACAACCCAACCCAGCCATCTCCTCTCTCCCCACAACCCTCTCCCTAACGTAGCCCCCCAGAACATCCCACCTCTCGCCCAAAACACAAGCCAAGAGGTGTTTACAACACGGCACCCCACCCCCCTCCCTTCCATCCATGCTCATACCACCGAACTCCCACTCCTCTTTCTCTTCTTCTTGCCTTTCTCCTTCCCTCTCCCTCCCCCGCTCACTTTCTCCTTCCCTCTCCCTTCCTCGCTCACTTCCCTTCTCCTCTCCGACTGCTCTCTGACCAGCTGCTCCGAGTCCAGAACCAAGAGTAAAACCAGAACCACCCATCCTCACATCATCCCCACCATACCCTTGCTCCGCTGTCAAGTTCGGATTCAGATCCAGATCCCAAGCATTCCTCGACGGATAAACCCCCACAGCAGGGAAACTCGCAAACGCGAAAGCGGCACAGCTGCAATTCCACGCTTCGAGACGGACGGTGTAGATATTACTACTCGTCCCACCTATTAAAGAGGATGAGGAAGAAGCGTCTCTGAAGCGGGATTTGGGCGGCTGTGAGGAGCGGACTTGGTGGAGTGTGGTTCTCGTTCTTGTTCTGGTGATTGGTTCAGAGGTGGGTGGTGGGTGGTGGTGGGATCGTGAGGGTGTGGATGGGAGGTGGCTGTTTGCTTGTGGTGAGGAGACCTCTCCTCTTCTTCCAGCTGCTCCTGATATATGAGCTACATCTTCATTCACATCCCGTGCTTCACTAGCAGTCACGCCTCGCGGTACCTCTTCAACAACCCTTAGCACCAGTCCCCGATCCAGTAGATCCAGTGCTTGTAATAACATAGGCGGCGTGAAGAGCACGTGCATGGTTGAGAGGAGCGCTCTGTGGGCTGGAGAGAGTGTTTTGAGGGCATTACTGGGTTGATCGTAGGGTTCGTTAACTTGTGATAGCGGGTTGTTTTGGCCTTGGGTTTGAGGAGGTGGTGGAGGGGTTGTGAGGGTATTGATGATGGATGTTAGGAGAGCGCGGGGAGTGGGGAGGGTTGTCATTTTGAATCGTGAGGAGAGGGTTGGGTTATCATGATTATCTCATGAGTGGTAGGTTTGTGCTCAGTAGCTAAAGGAGGGCTTGGGCTTGATGACTGATAGTTAGAGTTGTTGTTCCTTGGTGTCGATGAGGAGAGAAGATGGAGGTTTGGGACCCCGCCAAATATAACTCGCTTAGAGTTAGTACCCCTTTAATGCACTAACTAGAGTCAACAATAGTCTGCCTCGAGGGAACCTATGGTTTTTGGTAGTCATCGTTTCATATTTACATTCTCATTCTCTAATCTACAAGGCGGTCTGTTTATACCCACTCCTTCGGCTCTCTCAACACATCCACCAGCCTCTGTTCTCGACTCCCCTTCTCAGGCTCGTACATATATCGCCAACTAGCTGTCAGCGGCAAACTCATCAGAATACTCTCCACTCTCGCACTGGGAGTGTTCAGTCCGAACGCAGTCCCTCTATCATGTACCAAGTTGAATTCCACATATCTTCCCCTGCGAACTTGCTGCCACTCTTTCTCCTTCTCAGTATATGGCATGTCTTTCCGCCTATTGATTATAGGGAGGTACGATGGTAGGAAAGCCTTCAAGCAGCTCTGAGCAAATGCAAATGTGTTCTCCTGGTCCTTCTCCTTCTCGTCTAGATCGTCGAAGAAAATACCACCAATACCACGGGTTTCATTCCTGTGCTTGTTGCTAAAGTATTGATCACACCATTTCTTGAATCGAGGGTAGTATTCTTTGTCGTGTTTATCACATGCTTCCTTAATCGTCTTGTGGAAGTGAATCGCATCATCGTCGAAGAGGTAGCTTGGAGTCAGATCGGTTCCGCCACCAAACCACCATGCATTCGATGTTCCGTCTGGGTTGGCCGTTTCGAAGTAGCGGTAGTTGAGATGGACTGTAGGTGCCATAGGGTTGATTGGATGAAGAACCATACTCAATCCTGCTGCAAAGAAATCCAGTGACTGAACATCCGGATCTATGGCCTTGTGGTTCACACGCATCTTCTCAATCGCTGGCCGAGGAAGTGTTCCGTAGACAATGCTGATATTCACACCAGCTTTCTCAAAAACATTCCCGCCCTGCAAGACGCTAGAGATTCCTCCCCCACCATTCTCGCGTGTCCATGTATCGACTCGAAACTTCTTTCCATCCACCTTCTCCAGCTCGGCAACGATTTCCTTTTGTTGTTCTTTTATGAACTCCTCCATCCGTAGGCGCATAGGTGAGTTCTCACTAACGCCAGACTCTCGTTTTGCCAGGGCATCCCGCTCCGCAATGGATGGCGCATCCAACTTTTGAGGTTCTTCTGTTGCCTGCAAATTCTCAGTTCGGGTTCTGCCATAAGCATGGTGGGGTAGAAGCTACCATGGAGTAAATCAAAGCTCCAATGAATACGATACCAACAGCGATTCTGGTCCTTGGAAACAAGACGCCACTTCGAGTTTGTTTGATACGCGGGTTGGAAGGCTTAGGAGCGTCTGCGAAGCTTCTGCGACTTCGGATATGCTGGGAGAATTGAGGGCGGAATTTTGGAACGCTCGAAAGGTGCATACATGGCCGGATGGACGACATTATGTAGAAAGAGCTGTTAGGCTGGCAGTAAAAAGGAATTCCTATCGTACAATAGACATGAGACCACAATTGAAGAGTAGGCCGATTTTACCGGGCAAAACAACAGGAAGAAAGTCAATGAGAGTGTGGTAGTGGAACGTTTATGACCTAGATTGAGTCGATATTCAAGAAGTCATCGCGCCACTTCACTTGCACCAAGCAAATACTGTAGCTCTAGACTGCCGAGGACCCCTGCAGCTATCTGCCCGAGTGGAGCAGCCATTACATAAGCTTGCAGCGAAGAGTATCAACCAATCACAAAAAGGCGATCACTAAGTGGCAGGAACAAAGCGATGGATCCGGATGGAATAACATGCCGAATAAATATCATTTGAAGTACGATCTGATTCATTCGAATTACTGATCACCGGTGTCGAGTCATCACCGAGTACCTACTCAGCCTCCTTCCGAGACCCTCTTTGACCTGCTCATCACGTGGCTTTGTCTAGGCACCTGACTCACCAGGTCACCGCCCCTCTACCTAGCTAGGCTCCTCCATAAGCAACGCAGCCCTCCTCCACCCCGCGACAACCTCCTACAATATACAACAAGAACACCAAAACATAACGACCATCGACCACCAACCCAAGAACCCCATACTCTCTCCAAATCATACACCATGAGATCCAAGTTTAAGGATGAGCATATGTTCGAGAAGCGCAAGGCTGAGGCCGAACGTATCGTGAGTTCCCCTCCTTGGACCCAACCAACCCCCTCCACGCCATCGCCGCAACACAGCTAACAGTTCTCTCTCTCTTCAGCGCCAGAAGTACTCTGATCGCATCCCAGTCATCTGCGAGAAGGTCGAGAAATCAGACATTGCGACGATCGACAAGAAGAAGTACCTCGTACCCGCCGACCTCACCGTCGGTCAGTTCGTCTACGTAATCCGCAAGCGCATCAAGCTCTCCCCCGAGAAGGCCATCTTCATCTTCGTCGATGAGGTCTTGCCACCTACCGCCGCGCTTATGAGCAGTATTTACGAAGAACACAAGGACGAGGATGGGTACGTTTGCTCTCCTACTTTCATCACATCATAGTTCTTATCGAGAGTGGGGCCGGCCGCTTTCCATACCCAGCCTCGTACACTTTCTCGAAGTCACGAAGGAGCAAACATATGGAATGAACAATCACAAGAGCCACAAGCTAACAGCCGTTTCCAGATTCCTATACATCTCATACTCCGGCGAAAACACCTTCGGCGACTTCCCTTCCGTCTAAGTCCGCCACGCCTCCTCCACCTCTATCCATACCTTTCTAGCATGCTTTCTTCGGTATTCTCTCCTCGGCGTTCTTGCGGGACTCAACGGCGGCGAAATGTAACGATGGTCGGGATGGGTTAGGTCGGGTTCCTTCTTTGACCTCTCACACCTACCACCCTTTGTGCAACATGAACGAAACCTCAGACCCCCAAATGGCAGCTTTCCCCACTTGATTTATTCCCTTTTCGGCAGACCCAGAGATGGTCAGTGATGGTGATATTTGGGGCAGTGGGTCTGGTTTCTGTGGATGGGAGACTTGCTACGAGGGTTGCAGGACAAGTTGTCTAGGGGCTGGCTAGGGAATTGCGTAGTCGACTGCTTTTCGTCTCTTTTGGCTTGGGAATAGGTACAATACAATGCTTTCTGCCACGAACGGAATTTTGCTTATGAATATGAATCTTTGATACATGAGTCGTTTGTTAGAGGGTAAAAACATAGTTCAAGGATCGACAAGTGTCGGTAAACCGTCTCAAAATGGCCTCACATGCTGCCAGTATGATAGTTCATCAAGTATCGGCATTTCACGAGCTTCAAAATAGCAAAATACAGAATTTCCTATCAAGCCTTCCATGGCTTCATCTCTCTCGCGTTCCCATCCCATTTATACACAATTCCCGTTCCAACATTATAGTTGTAGTAATTTTCGGTCCCTGCTCTCGCCATCGCTCTCCTAAACGTAATGTTTATCCGCCCTCCATCCTCAGCATTCTTACCCGTTCTCTTGGGAATCGAATGCAACCAATCTAGGGATCTCGAGTTAGTAAGGTAACCAAGTCTCCAGCGAGATCCAAATGTTGCTGAGCATGAAAAGAGCAGAGAAAGTACGAAGTGACTTACTAGCCTGCGTCTTCCCCTTCATCAGAATCATGTCCCCACTCGCCAGCGGCAGCTTGATAGGTTTCGTCTCTGGCGGCGGCGGCGCGTTATCACTCGGTGCAACCGGTTTATGCTTCATGAGGAAATCCCTCTTAGCACCCAGCGAAAATGACGCAATGGCTGGCAACTCCCCGAGGAATTTCTCATCGTCCGAATGATACGATATACTATCAGCACCAGAAGCATAATAATTCACAAGACAGAAGTTGAATGTGCATCCTGTGGCAGCTTCGGTGGATAAGCGGAGGTCGTCGAGACATTTGGGCAGAGGTCGGGGTGGGTATTTGGTGTAGTATTTGTCTTTGAGGATGGGTTGGGAGGTTGTGACGTCGAGTATTTGGTTGCTATCGTCTGAGGAGAATCTTGAGGTGTTGTCGAGGCCAAAGACTGTGGTGTACCTAAAAGATATGTTATTATCATGACTTCTGGGTAAATACTTTGAAATATAACCTCGGCGTATTCACTTCGCTCTCTATGCCTCCCCTTTTAATCATATACCGAACTCTATAGAATGGTAATTCAGAACGAAGGAAGTCGAAGATCTGTCTTTCGAGATACTTCGGGATGTATGGCTGGAAGTAGAGTAGATCGAGATCTGGTTGGTCGTTTACTGTTTTGCCACCTGTAGATGGGAGAGAGCTGAGGTGTGTTGTAATGGAAGTTTTGAAATGCGGTATGGGGAATGGATAAGTTAGGTGATTAGAGTATTCAACCTCATTCGCATTAGAAACTTCTATTAGGCACATCTGATCCTTCCTTCCAACTCACATCTTCCTCAAGTTCAGATTCTTGAACTTTCGTCGATGAACCCTCTGCATCTGAGACTTTGACTTTCTTTGGAGGGGGTTTGAAGAACGCGTCAAGCGTACGCTTTTTCGAAGATTCAGCCATGGCAAACTAAGTTCGAGTAATGTTTCGTAAGACGCGTCGATACTCAAACATTCAAGACTCGCGCATCCAGCCTCGTCAATATATGACATCACGAGATCCTGCGATCCAAGCTACTTAGTAGCCTCGCCTTAGCGCACAGCCTCGTCGCCGAAACCACAAAAATTACTTGACTCAAACAAATATTCCAACTCGAACAACACATACAATATCGCTATGAAGCCATGGAGGTTTGTTGAACCCCCTATAATCATTAAAACCATGCTGACCAAATGCGTTAAGGACGCAGAACTAGCAGCCTCGCTCGAAACCATGTCCCTCTTCCGACCCCCTATCGTGCGCTCCGCGAGCGCTGCTCTCGACCGAGCGCTCTTCTCCAAAACAATACCTATTGCTGCCGCTCGGGTAGCAAATCTGAAGAACCTGTCGAGGTTTCGCCAGCAGTTGGATAAGAGCAAGGAGTTGATGCAGCTGGAGAGGGTTATGAATGTGCGACCTGATCCGGATCCGGTTTTGGCAGAGAAGGGTGGGAAGTGTTTGCTTTTGAAACCGGAGGTTAAACCTGAAGGTGTGCAGGATTGCTATATTGGGAGTTTTGTGGAAAGTTGTTGACGGGGATAGATCCTAGCACTTGGAGTGCTGCTTTGAGGGAAGCTGTGAAGGGAGAAGATGTTGGCGTCATCCCGTATGATTTGAAGCTGGACTATAATTACTGGACATATCGTACGTACGTGGGCAAAGGGCAGAAATTACCGGAGTTACGTTCTGACCTCTGCCAGATGATGTTATGACATCTATACTCCCCGAGGATGCTCAAGGGGAAATTCCCGTTGGGTTCGCAATTGTAGGACATGTCGGTACGAAACTCTTCAAAGACACCAGAATACAAACCACTAACTCAGGTCAGCACATCTAAACCTCCGGGATGAATATCTCCCCTACAAGAAAATCATAGCCGAAGTCCTCGTAGACAAAAACCCCACAATCCGCACCGTAATAAACAAAGTCGACGACGTAGGAACACATTCCGAGTTCCGCACATTCGGGTACGAAGTACTCGCCGGGCCCGATGACATGGAAGTCGAGATGAGCGAGGGTGACTGCATATTCAAATTCAACTACTCGAAAGTATACTGGAACAGCCGACTGCAAACTGAGCACAAACGACTTGTGGATTCGTTCAAACCAGGGGAAGTGGTCTGTGATGTTATGGCTGGTGTTGGACCGTTCGCTATACCGGCTGGGAAGAAGGGAGTTTTTGTGTGGGCGAATGATTTGAATCCGGAGAGTTATGAGGCTATGAAGGAGGCCGTTACGAGGAATAAGGTTAGTCGGTTGAGTCGGTTGAGTCCTTGTCTTCATTCGCTTCAGTCCCTCCTTTTTTTCTCCCTTGTTTAATGATGATTTATATCACGACGGTCAACATAGCCACACGTTGGTCCTTGATGAGACTGCCTTTTACAAGGCGTTACATTCTGACAGACACCTTATATCTCTCACCTTTTCTCACTCTAGTCTCCCAACTTGAAACTAACCCATCCCCAGGTCCAAAATTTCGTCCGTCCCTTCTGCGCCGACGGTCATAAATTCATCTATAGCGCCACAGATGACCTCCTGCAACTAACAGCCACCTCCCAAAATACCATCAGCATCCCCTCCAAAGTGCGACGTTCCCGCTCTGCACCACTCATCCCCCCTCCCTCGCCAACCATCCTCACCATCCCTCAGACGATAAACCACTTCGTCATGAACCTCCCGGCAACAGCCATTGATTTCGTCGGCTCCTTCAACGGCTTATACCACGGCCATGAGGACCTCTTCGAGCCTGTTACGCAGACGAAATTGCCGATGGTGCATGTGCATTGTTTCTCGACGAAGAGTGAGGATAACGTTAAGGAGGGGAGGGAGATTTGTGAAAGGATTAGTGGGGTGTTGGGGTATACTGTGAGGCCGAAGGTTGTGGGTGGGGAGGGAGAGGGGGAGTTGGAGGAGGGTGAGGTGAGGGTCTTTGAGGTTAGAGATGTGGCGCCGAAGAAGAGGATGTTTTGTGCTAGCTTTAGGATTCCGAGGCAGGTTGCTTTTGGGGAGAGAAGGGCTGTTTAGAAAAACTGAAGGTAGGGTGGGATCGTCAGTTCTCACACTTGGAGTTTGGATATACACAGAATCCGGCACTAGATCTACATGCTCAAAGGCATTTTCTATCAACACTATTTCCCCCTTCGGATACCGATTCCGACTCTGGGTTCTAAACTGTGCGAAGTTTGATTCTCCTCCCCCTGTTCCTTGTGATTAACACTAAATTCTTTTTATTCTTAATATTTCGATATGATAAACATTACTTTGTTCTCAGATAAGTATTATCCGGTTGAGATTCCAGAGCTTTTGTCTTGGATGTCAATCAGATTCCTGGTCTAACTGGCTGTCGGCTCTTTGGAACTGGGAGTTAGGTTACTTCCTCAAGCATCCTATCTTTCTAGATTTTTCTTGAATTTTTCTCTTCTATATCAGTAGCTAGAGCTACCCATTTACAAATCTCCAGACCTTACGTATTACAATACATCTGCACTTCGAGACTCTCTCAGTCGGCACTGAACCATGGGTGCATCAATGCGTCCTTAGCTGTGATCCTCTTTACCGGATCCAAAGCCGTCATCCTACCGACCAAGTCTCGGAACGAAGCATCAACAAATTCCCAATGCTCGAACGGCTTTCGAGGATTGGCCGAAAAGTCAAAGCTGCCAGCGAGAGTAATGAGACGTTCAAAGAACGGATTTTCTTCACCAATCCACTTCAACAAACCCTTGAACTCCTCTTCTTTTGCAAAGAAAGAGATCTGTCTGCTGAGCACCCACCGCCATGCATCGCTCGCCGCCAACTCGTCGTTGCTGGCTCAAAGAACCATGTCATTTAGCATTACGTAGATGGACTATAAATGGAGTTAGCTTGGTCTAAATGAATCAAAAAAGGGCATTCTTGGCTTGCTTACCACAATCCCAAAGGAGAAGATGTCGGATGGTGTGCCTTGAGCTGCTCGTGCCCAGGACTCCGGGCTCCTCCACAAGTGACTGCCACACATCGTATTCTTCAAATGTTTACCATCAGGGAGAATCACCGAATCTTCCAGGTCTGCAATCTGAACTCGCTTGACGTGAAAGGCGGCATCCTTGATGTCATAGTCAAGTAGAATATTGTCTGGTTTGATATCTATTGCTTCTGGTTAGCGGAGATCTTGGTGCCCTTCCTCCAAAGGAATCGAGATGAGAAGAAAGTTCCGAACGTACCACTATGAATGATGTTCTTCTCGTGGAGTACAGCGAGGCCAACAAGAGCACTTTTTAGTATATCTTTCCTAGTAGCGTCCGGAAGTTTGTTCTGGCTGAATTGAAGAAGATTTGTTTCCAAATATGGATATACAAACAAATCGGGGCCAGGAACACCATCGACCATAGTGCGTAGATAAGTGCAGGAAGATAGTGACCCCTGCAAATCGTTTTGGTACTCGTAGTCACCCGGAATCATGTTCTTGACGATAAACTTCTTGCCGTCGGCGCTTTGTTTTCGTCAACATAGGAATAGCAGATAGATGCGGAGAAGCCATATTCGGGTTTCTACCTTGCCCTGTACACGCATAATAAAGGACCCTGTCTTTCTGCAATTGTCTCCTCAATGGTATAGGTTCGTCCCGAATGGCCTTGTATGGTGGCCCCTGGCGCAAGAGGCTCGTTGTGGGCTATTGGGAGAACTGAAGACGAAACTGACGAGATAGATCGATATGAAATTAGCGGGGAGCTTTTCCGTTGTGGTAGCTGGTGGAGCAGATATTGAGCGTCAGGATGATGCCGCGTCTTGCGCAACGGTGATACACACGAGGTCGTTCGGCTTTTGGGTAAACTGTAATGATTATAAAGGGACCATCTTTTTGTACGAGGCGCGCGTGCGAGGAAGAACATGCTGAAACCAGTCAAAACGATAATTGTCAAGACCTCTACCCAAAGACGGCCTTGTAGAGGTACTCAGGCGAGCGTTGGGGTTCACTTTTGCCTTTCCCTATGGGAGCTGCTAATTATGAGATAGGAAGAGAGATAACTAAACGGCTTTACTGCCCCGACGTACAGGCTCATAACAATTGCTACCAATCAGGTGCACGGTTAAAAAGCATCAAAAGCTTAACCTTGGTTCAACATTAAACAATGCGAGATCACAGGCATCAAGTTTAGGGGAGCAATGTTCAGCCTAGCTTCATATTCGAACTGGATCAATTCCTTTCCGCCCATCTCGTCTGGGCCTCAAAATCCACCCGCTGTTTTCCAGTAATGTTCTTCAATCCTTCCTCCCTGAGCTCAGCGAACATTTCAAGTGCCTGGTCATATGTTTCATTGGAAGTCCATCCATCACGGCTAACGAAGCCAGCTATTGAATCCCAAAAATCTGCTCGTTCACTCCACCCCTCACCGTCTCTGTAATGGGCCTGCAGCTCCTCTTCTGTGAAGTGTATTGGACAAGGGTCATCGAAGCCTAACTCGTCCCAATCCCTGTGTAATTTGAATGTTAGGAGTGTTAGCATGCTAGAACGAGGGGTGAACGAACCGTTCGAGTCGAATAAGGCATTGCCGAAAAGGTATGATATCCCCGTCCCAAGTGTTGGCAGCAAACAGAACTGTTTCTCTCCTTGGTCGGCCATGATGCATGTGGAGGATCTCCTTGAGCAATACATTCTTTGTATCGGTTTCCGTTTCATAAGTGTACAGGACAATCGACTTTTCAACCTGCTTTCTCGTGCGAGCCTTTTCATCGCCTTCGAGGCGCTCGTAATTCTCTGGGAGCTTGAGCAGCATCTCCCCATTATAATCTACGAGTTTCGGATGCCGGAATTGAAAGAAGAGGGGACCAGCCCATGTATCCTGCCAGTCAATGAGACTAGTAATTCGATTGCCTTCCACGAAGAGATTCGCGGAATGAAGATCCCAATGCCAAAGGGTGGAGACGGAAAGCTTTTTTTCCTCAGGCAAAAGATATGGTATAATACGTAAGAACATTTTGTACAGTGAAATGTGAGAATTGGGCGAATTCTGAGCTTCAGATGCGACAAATATATCGTTTGGTGATTTTGGAACAGCAAAGCTACGTATCCAAGCAATCTCCCGCCTAGCTATTGCTGTCAGATAATCCTGTGGGCTTTCCCCTACATATTGGCATCAGCAGGATATAGTCATATCTGAATGTAAACGGGTTGAACTTACAAGGGCCTCTGTCAATGGCCATCGACGCACGTTCTCCATTCCAGAAATCTCTGTCAACAACTGGTCCGATGGTGAAACGCTTTTCCACATCTCCTTTCACTTCTGCAGAAATATCGCCCACAACCTTGGCTGCTTCACAGCCCGGAAATGCATCACTTGCGAAGTAAATATTGCCATAACTTGTCCAAAATTAGTGTCATACGTACCAACCCCCCACGAAATACAAACCGTGTGAAAGAGACTGAGAGCAGCTTCTGCTCGATTTCGACTAAACCCTTCACGATACTCATTTTGTCAGACATTGATTTGCTGTCCCAGACGTCCTCTAGCTGTGTCCCTGGTGCCTCCTCCATGACAATATACTCGGCTCCTACAGAATTGTTTGCTGCTGCGCTCCAAGCGGAAACCTTTGGAACGGGGATGTTGAGTACTGTTCTAGCCTAGGAGAGGGTACAGTATTAGTCGGTATCCTTTTATGATAGCAATGATCGAGAAGTCCCACAAAATCCATGGTTGCAACTTCAGAAGCAGTCGTCTTCTGGGCAGGGCCAGACTTCGGGTTCGGTAAGCGTGCAATTGCAGTAGAACCGTCGTCCATGACCAACCGGAACACCTTGTTGTATCCACCTTCAGCGAGTTTGGTTATGGATACACAGCATTGCGCTCCTACGCTTTCGGCTGCGATGCGTTGAAGTTCTTGCACATTGAATGCGACGTATCGCTCACGTCGCTGTCTCTCTTCGTCCCATAGCCAGCGGCCACTCGTGTACTGGAAGAAGTGCTCATATGGCGAGTTTGAATTCGTAGATATTGCCTGTGACAGATGGCGGGTACGAGACTTGCTAGAAGGGAAATGAGACAAAATGTGCGGTAGAACACAACTTTTAAACGGCAATGGTTGAGAAATGGGTCGACGAAGAATGCGAGCAAGGTGAGGCATCTGCGCTATAACATAGTCGGAGGAGGGTTGAGATATCGCTGGTTCAGATTGAACGCTTATCTTGATTGTTCTTTGGAGCGCTAGTGCAACTTTAGCGATCGCTGAGAACAGGGCCATGTATCTACAATTTTCCGACTCTTTCAACAAATGTTTTCTTGTTTGGTTGCAATGCAAGGTGATGGCCCTTTTTGCTGTAATGTGCTGTTGAAGCTTGCCAGGCGCCTTCTTGACTCTCCTAAAATTAAATTCTACACGAGTTCGCTTCATTCCTCTAACCCGAGACTTTCAATTAATTGAAGCTTGAGAAGTAGTCCGTTTGAAAGTACCGAGTACGCCTTAATGCATTATTTATATCCTTCGGATTTCCACTAAGGTATGAGTTTATTTAGGAGTATAGCTTCCTATTGAAGCAAGGATATACGAGCTTTACAGAATTCTTTCTCATAGGAGAGTTAATACGGTAGGTACAACTAATCCTCCTTTCCACTCAATACCCTCGTTCCATCAATCCAGTTGATCTTGGAATGTTTAAACGCCCTCTCAACAACCGCTTGTGCAAATCAGTACTACCAGAACAGTTAATGGCTCGTCTGTACTGAAAAAAACAACTCCTGTCTTGATCCTGATCTCGACTTCTGAGAGAAGGAAGAATAAGGCTAGATTGAAGGAGATGATAGTAGTATTTACTACCTGTTTTCCTTCCCTGTAATCTCCAGACTCCAAGTCCTAGCAGAGTACCTGCCATACGTCTCTACCCCCACCTCGCTCCTTACCATCCACCTTCAAAAACAAAGCAGCAGCGCCAGCTAGAAGTAAACACCACCACACCACCATGTAAAATCCACTCCGTTATCCCATCTCATCTCATTTCATCTCTTCCCCATCTCCCTATCTCCTCCTCCGCGACAAAATGCACTTTGCACGCACAGGCTCGGTAAACAGAGTTCAAGACCCAAAACTAAACAGATGATGAAAAAAAACAGAGTTCAAGACAAGAAAAAAATCGGACCGAGCCTTCCTTCCTTCCTCAAGCTCCAATTTCCAAAGCACACAAGCTACAAGGTACAAGCCACAGTGCACTTCCTTCCCGTACATCGTAATTATTGCTACCCGTCTTGTACAGTACAGTATAGTACTGGATATCACTAGCGGCATCATGGCGCCTCAGGTGATTAAGAGGCGATCGGATTCGGACGGGAGGTGATGTGATGAGCTACTGCAGCGTAGCGTGTAAATCGGGGCGGCATGGGCTCGTCATGAGATGAGGAGTTGACTCAGTTGAGGTCATACAGTGACTCCATGTGGAACAAGCTAGTAAGAAGCAGGAACGTGTGTAGTGTAATGATGAGGCAGGCAGCTGGCTGGTCTAGAGCAAGCAAAGATGATAGTCAGGGGTGGCTTATTTTGTATGACGATGGAAAAGAGGACAAAGTCACGATAAATGCCATGCCATGCAATGCCATGCAGCTGCGCTCGAGCCTTGATTCAAAGCTCCAATACAATACGATGCCAAATTGTATGTCAGTCTTGGAGAGTACACAGGTATTGGATGGGACGGGCATGTATTATTGGAATCTGGAACTCGATATCGATATTGGTATTGGAGTTAAAATCGCAATGAGGCATATGTTGAAACGGGGCTTTCAATCTTCTCTAAGGCTTGTACAGAGGTACCATAGAGGGGTAGTAGAGAGAGTCAGTGGCTCACAGCTCGCCTCAGCTGCCGAGATATTCGGGTGAATTGGCGAATCGTAGTCGGGAGAGTAGACAGTGAGGTGGTGATTGGTATGAGGCTCGGTGGATCGTTGTATCGAGGTCTTGCTTGCATGTGTTGGATTCCAGACCTCGGGCGTGGATATGGGAAGTCGATAGGTAGACTGAACGATAATACAGAGCGTGATATTGGAAGCAATCCACCTCGTGATCATTTGCCACGAGTTTGTTCAAGTGGAGTGGAGTGGAAGAGGCAACGAACGACAAGGACAAGGACCAGGACAAGGTGGCGGACGCATGACATCAAGCATGAAGCTCTGAACCATAGGAAAGTCCCCGAGGAATCTTCAGCTCCGTGATAGTCGACAGAATCGAGACCCCATAATGTGGAGCGGAGGGGGATTTCTCATTAAGCGCCAGGCACACGAAACCCATCCATAGTCAGCACGAACCATCACACCCACCACGGCGCGTAATTCATATCATGTCAGGACGTCCCAAGAAAATAGGCGCCGAATGAGAGTGCAGAAGTGCTACTTCTATGCTCTTATTGGCTGTACTGTGGAGGAGCTAGGAGAGGAGCACATGGGTGGAACTTCTCGGGTTGATGGTTTCGGGATATTTGAGATGAGGTGATGGGGTTGTGAGAGGCTTGATGGGAGTTTTCTTCGTGGGTGGTGGTTTGGAGGTGAGACTGGCTTTGAAAGAGGGAGCTTGTCCTTGTCCTTGAGCTTGAGCTTTGGCTTCAAGACGGTTGTGCCCGCTCTGCCCCACCCCGTTGAAGGAATAGGAAAAACAAAATGAAGGCGGAACGGATGTTTGATGACGACGATGATGATGCAGAGGGGCATGACCAGACTTCTGATCGAGGTCCTGCAAGAAGCACCGAAGAAGGAACGTGGCGGCTATTCGGTGAGGGAGAGGGGGAGGCCACAATCTTCACGTCTTCAAGTACACGAAGAAAGGAAAACATGATGTAAGTATAACGTGAGCGTGGTAATGATAATACCGTACCGCACTTACTTGTTATTCTGGAGACACTGCCTCCGAGGATATAAGATACACAAGGTGGCTGTTAAGACGGAGTCGAAGCAGAATTGGAAACGAGAGGCGAAATGGTAAGTTAGTGATGACTGGTAATAAGAGCTGGCCTTGCAGAACTAAGACGTCGTCGTCAACCAGTCAGTCAATGCACTACCCCGGAGTCCAGGAGATTGCACTCGTTCGCTTTTGAGATCAGGCTGATATCAGGTTGCGGATACTCATCTCTTGCTGATCTGCATCTCCATGCCCGTCTATCATCGGAGTGGCCGGAGGGAGGGTCGTCGAGAATTGGCCCTCTTCTCGCCGCTCGTAAAAGTAGGTTTCTTGCTGCCATCAGTGCCAGGTGTCTTCTTGCCTTGCCCTCCCTCTTCTGCAGGTCTGCCCTCCTTCTCCTCCTCATTCTTGTCCTCGTCCTCAGGCTCCGTCCGTCTCGTCCCCGCCTCATCATTTCTGCGGTGGCTGCTGACAGGTCAGAGGTCAGAGGTCAGAGGTCGGAGTCATCCATCCATCATCCACGGCGCATGAACAAGGACAAGGACATGGACAAGGATCTATCGGCCAGTTCCCAGAATTCCAGCACATCCTGGCTCACATCCCAAACAGGGCACACGGCTGAGAGAAAGATGAGCAGGGCAGAAGAGATGAGAGCAGGCATGACATGCACGTGCCCCCTCTGATCCGGCGGGATGTAGCAGGAGGTAAAATGACGCTGTCTGTCTTACGATTCTATTGGGGGGAAAAAGGACGGCGCTCGACCAGTTAGAAAATTCAGTTGGTGATGTGCAGATGCGTGCTGCTGCGGCCAGCCAACCATTTCGTGGATGCAGAGGGAATTATCTGTGTGTATTTCGATTATTGAGCCGCCTTACCCTGCCCTACCGTACCCTGCCTTACCTGCCTTCCCATGCCCTGCCCGACCGGCCTCGTGTTTTATTGCCTCGCCATCGTGTGGTAGATGGATGGATGATCCATCTCCGGGCAGGCGGGGGATTCGACTCGGTTACAGCAGACAGAGAGACAGCCTCCTCAATGGTACCAAACGATTCCGTGGAGGAGCTTTGAACAGAGAAAGGAAGGGTACGAAAAGAAAAAGAAAGGAAAACAAAACAAAGAAACACCAGCCAAACGCCTCCCCTCCCCTTCCCTCGCTTTCCTTTCCGGACAGACATAAAACGTAGGAGGCAGAGCAGAACTTCTCTCCATCTGTCTGATCCAGATCCGGATCCTGTACACCGCTCAATTCTTGACTCCGCAGTCCTCACCTCCTCACCTCGTCACCTCCTTCTCACCTCCTCTTCCCGCCCGCCTTGGGACAAAGAAGACTTCTTTCGGCTTGTTTCTCGCCTCACTCCTCCTCACCGTCATTTACTTGCAGTCGGGCAGGACGGCCCATCATCGTCATTCCATCAGCCAGCAGCCAGCAGCCCCAGCCTTTCTCTACGGACTCAGGTTGCCTTTTTCCTTTCCCAGCCACCAGCCACCTCACACTCCCCACCCACCCCCCGCCCTGACAGGACTGTACGAGGAAAACTCTGCCAGCAAGCGGTGTTGTTCCCATTCCAGGCCCTGGGAATACGGACTGCAGCAGCCGCATCTCATTTCTTCTCTTCTCTGCGCTGCTCTTCTGTGCTCTTCTCGGCTTGTCGCTTCGCAACCTTTGCCCGACGAAGCAGCCAACGCGTTGGGCACGAGAAGACGTCTACAGCCACAACAGCCACAACAGCCACAACAGCCACAACAGAAGACCGTGATAGCTGTAACAACTGAATTGAACCACATTGAAAGACAACTGAACGTGCTCAAGCGTCGAAGCTTTTTGTTGTCTCCATCCAGACTGGATCGCTACGGGGTGATCGCCTTCAAGGCAGCAAGCACTGACAGCTGTCGCACCACACCACACCACACCACCCACACCTACACCCGCTCGCTATGCGGAAGGAAAGAAAAGGAAAGGGTAACAACAGTAGTGGTGTTTCCGTCAGAGTTCAACGCAATTCAATTCATGCCCAGACACGGCCAAGACACGGATATTGACACCCCGCGGCGCACTCGAGACCCGCACTTCCACACCCCCCCTGTTGATCTCGCTTACCTACTGTTCCCGACTTGTTCTCTCTTCCTGGACCTTTTGCTGTGCAAGCGAGCCTTGCTCTATCTCCACACCCCCACTCCTCACTAAGTCTACCCTCCCTTGCCCCGTTTCAAACAACGAGTGCACCGCTCATCATTCCCTCCGATCCCCCGACGTCTAGCGCAACGCAGGCCCTCTCTCTCCTCTCTCTCTCGTCCAGACCAATAAAGCTGCTCCCCCCCTCGATAGAACCAATCATCAACGCCATCAAATCAAATCAACCACTTCCAACTGCGTCAAAGGGCCCCCCTCCCCCAGCCCAACCAGCGATAACGATCGCTGCGAATGAGTGAGCGAACGAACGAACGAACGAACGACTCGGGATTCGCGAAAAATTAGACTACTGTACGACCCGGACGTGCGACAGGACAGGACAGCACAGGACAGCCCTCTCCATCAATCTGGGTCCGAAGCTCAAGGCTCTCGAGGCTCAAAGGCTCGAACCAGAAGATCAGGTTCGAATCTGTCCCCCGGTACCGACTGGATCGACTTCACTTGTCTCGACTTGTCTGTGAGGGCCCTGCTCAAACTGCTCCCCCCCCCCCAGGCAGAACCAGAACACAGCCAATCCCCAACCACCCAGACAGATCCTCCCATCGTCGTCGGAGCCCTATCAACATCGCGAAAAGCTTCATCACGACCACATTGGTTCCTCATCGCTCATCAGGTGATTGATAGACCCTGCGGTAAGGATTATTGTTGTGAACCAGACAGAGTCGCTGGATCCCTTCGTCGTCGCGTATTGGAGGTACGTCTTCGTCCCTGGCGCTGCGGCGGAAATTTAACTCAACGTTCAAGCTCTCCCACAGCACGGGTACGCGTTGCGCCAGTTGCATCTGCTGGAGCACAAGCCGAATTGGACTGACAGCCGCTTTCATAGGAACTTGAAAGTAACACCTCGCCAGGATCGAAGCTGTTCGTTCTTCGAGGCCCGCGAACAGTCATTGACCCAGCTGCTCCGGCGCATCGCACGTCAGACTTTGTATCTTCCCCCACCACCACCACCCTCACTGCGTCACGTCGCAAAGCAGCCTCAACTCAACAACACCACTTTCCCTACCCGCGCAACCCCAGATCAGATCTCAGCTGTTTTGGGATTACTGCCATCGGTCTCCCGCCACCGTCGACAAATATAGGATATTGCGGGTGAAGCTGATTGACAAGGTAAGCCTAGTTTTTGGTGCATGCCGGCATGCATGGACAACGCATCACACTGGTCCAAGGCAAAAGTCAACGCCGGCCCCAACCTTTCCCACCTCCCCAATCGCTCTTCATGCTTGTTCCGCCGTTGGCCAAACATTATAACTAATTCTTGTGGTTGGGTAGACATTTCGAAACTGTCGATAATACTGGGGAAGCCGCCGCCTTGTTACTCCAGTGGCTCGTGAGAATTAGGGTCGGACCGTCCGTGAAGCTCCCTTCATCTCAGTTTCTCGAATAGCCTCAAGCGCAACACCGCCTCATCTACCTCACGTGGAATCTCCAACTGAGCCTGATCCGCAAGCCTTACCTCACACTAGCACGCCTCCGACTACATCAGCTTGCATATGTTGTGCTGCGGCCAATTGCGCTACCTACCACATCGCCTGCCAACACATCCACGCATATCGAATACAGAGGAAGGCTTATTCACTAGGTGGAAGCCAAAGACCTCGACTTCTTGTTCAACTTTGACAACACTTCCCAACGCGATCACACAATTCTGCGTCACTTCGAATCCATCACAAAGCTCTACTAGGAGCTTCGAGACCCAAAAACACCCCGACACAAACCCGCGCCTACACCGAAACCGCGACTTCTGCCTGCTCGTTCATCTGCGCTCATTAGGCATATCAGTTGACGCGCCTGGATTTCCCACAGAACCAATACACCGACAGCTCTCCTAGAAACCGTTCTAGGAACCCACAATACAAATGATGGAGTACGCGCAATATCAGCAGCCGGCGCAAGGCCAACACGGTCATAGCCAAGGACACATTCAAGGTGGCTATCCGAACTCAGGTCAACACCCAGGCTCCGGAACATCCATCACGTCGCCTTCTCAGCACCCAATCCATCCGAACCACGCGGTTCACAATCAGACATCCCCAATACTGTCTTCTCAACCCCAACAAGCTGGCCAAAATGCGGGACATGCCATACCCCAGCAACTCCAATACCAACCCACCTATTCGGTTCCACAACCTGGCATGCATTATGGGATGGGAGGAATTACACCTCAAACGGCCGCAATGGCTGCTACCGCGGCCGCTGCCGGTCAAGCAGCATATCCATACCCACTAGCCGACTCCAATCTACAAACCTCACCAAGAATGGCCGGGAACCCACCTGTGAAGCAAGAGGTACCACGTCGGTCACCAAAGCAAATGAACAATCAGATTGGTCATGGTCAACAGCCTCGAAGAATGAGCAATCAAGTTGGAGAAAGCCCAGCAATTGCCAATTCTCAGCCTATGATTAATCACGGAGCACCCCGGCCTTCCGTACCTCCCATGCCTGCAAGTCAACACCCTCAATCTCCTGAACTGGTTTCCGGAGCCGTTGAAGAATCGCCTCTGTACGTCAATGCCAAGCAATTCCATCGAATCCTGAAGCGTCGCGTCGCAAGACAGAGGCTCGAAGAGGCTCTTCGCTTGACCTCAAAGGGGCGGAAACCTTATTTGCACGAGTCCAGACATAATCATGCCATGAGAAGACCCAGAGGACCAGGTGGTCGATTCTTGACAGCTGATGAGGTTGCCGAGATTGAGAGAACCAAGGGAGACGGAGAAGATGACAAGCCATTAGAGACTCCCGCGAAAGGATCTCAAAACAGTGGTGGAGGTTCAGGAACAAAGCGGAAGGCTGATTCGGATAACGCCACTCCCAGCAAGAAAGCCAAATTGAATGCTGCAAGAAGTAGTGCGGAAGAGGACGACGAGGATGAGGATGATGCGGATGATGACGGTTGATTAACTTATCCAGCCGTCCCACTTACAAAAACATCTCTTTTGTCACGCTCCTTTGTCTGTTTTACGATGACATGATAGCGTTTGTTTATTGCGCGTCTTTTTACACTTCACTTCATATCAGCGATCTGGGACTCGCTTCCAGACTTCCAATTTTGGATATGACGGAAATATACCAATATGGGAAAGGGTGGTTGGGGGAGTTTGCTTAGGCTGGTGGCATTGCCTTGGGTCGTGGATCAGGTTGCATAAAGGCGGTTGAGGGATCTCAACTGGAACACTCGTTTTGCTTCAATCGCTGCTCTCTTTGTCGCTCATTAGAGAACTAGAATACCCCCCTTTTGTCAAGTTGCATTTTGCCTTCTTCTCTTTTTGCACTGTTGATACATTCTCTTCTCTATTATGCTGCGCATTCGACTTTACCTTCTTTACGACTTGCAAGAGTTCATGACAGAAGTACGTCGTCTGCTGCAGCTTGTTGCAACTTTGGCTTCTTCTTTTCGAAGGGATACGACGGGGTGGGATATGGGATGGAAGGACTAGAAACTTGGCACACTCACGTGAATTAAAAACAGAAGAATGGACAGCACAGCGCAACAGGGCTACTTGTTTGCTGACTGGGAGCGATTACGGATTTCTTGGACTCTTGGACTTGGAACTCTTGATGATGAAATTTTTTTTTTTTCGTTTGCTTTTGCGTGCCTCTTCTCCTTTGTGTGTGGCTTTTCCAGGAGGGAGGGATGGATGGATGGATGGATGGTAGGGAAGATGACAGGAGATTCTGTGAGGGCTGTGTCCTGTATCATATTATTTCTGTGGTGACTGGTGGATTTGAAGGAGAGTTTGTTGGAAGAAGGGAGGGAGGGATATACCACAAGTAACAGAATGGAAAAATTGTCAATAGAAACTCACCTGACTTGTGCCTTCTGTGAATTAGCAATAGTAACAATGAACAGTGAAATGCCAAGCAAAGAGTTGAAGAATGGAAACCCAAACAAAGGATTCTATTCTCATTGGCCAACGACGTCGCAAACCAAAAACATTCCCTGCTCTTTTCCAACATCCAAAAATCTAGCCTCGTCTCGTGCTCCCTTCGAGAGAAAACGAGAAAACCCACCATGGCCAGAATCCCAACGCTCGATTGGACGCCCCGGGCACCGGCCGCATGAAGATCCTAGCTCCCGACTTGCACCCCCTTCCCCTTGCCCCTTGCGCCGACCGAACGACGGGACAGGACAGGACAGGAGCGCAGAGAGGACCAGAGAAAAAGTTCACGTACCATGCCGATGCAGGTTATAGAAATTCTATCCTGACTTTTCCCACCTACCTTCCTTCTCCTTCCACGACGTACTTAGTCCGCACAAATTCCCTCGACTGCGACGCCTTTTCTTGGATTCCCACTATCGCAATTGAATAATCAAAGGACGGGGTGGTTGATTTGATTGGTTGGTTGGCCGACATTTTACGACGAGAGATTTTTGTTGAGATTGAGAGATAAGGAAGGGAAAGGGAAGGAGAACGAACCACCGAAGGAAAAGGGAAGGGAAAGTGAAGGAATAAAGCATTGCACAGCACAGCAGACATGTCGCCCATAACAGCAGGTCCCGGGTCGGCGTCGAAGGATTTCAAGAGGGAGTCGACGATGGCGAGGTTGTTGGGTTCTGGTACGTTGCGTTATGTTATGTTATGTTTGCGTCGCCCTTGCCCTTGCGAGAAGAGGGAGAGGAGGTGGGGAATGAGCTGTGTGGATTGCAATTGCAATTGGAATTGGAATTGGAATTGGAATTGGACTGACTGAATGGATTGATTGATTAGGTTCTGCTGGTATTGCTGAGTTGGCGGTTTTTCACCCTGTATGTTGCCTTTGCACCTCCCCATAGGCGAGAGAGAGAGAGAGAGAGAGAGAGAGAGAGAGAGAGAGAGAGAGAGAGAGAGAGATATAGAGGAGGATCAGATAAGGAATGGGATGGAGAGGCAGAAGGGGATATCGGGATGGAGGGAAGGATGGGAGAGGGGGGATAAGGCGAGGGACATAAGGGGAGAGTGGCATGGCTGACGTATACTCCTAACAGGTCGATACTATCGCGAAGCGCTTGATGAGCAACCATGGCAAGGTACGTTTATGATTCTACACCCAGCCAACACACATCTGTATACAAGGCGAGCAAGCAGATTGGAGAGTTTGGATCTACTGCTAGACTCGGTCCTAGATCTGGCTTTGGCATCTGGATCTAGATATGGATATGGATGCGGATGTAGATTTGGATTGCGTATATATGGACTCATGGCTAATTCTTGTGCAATACACAGATCGTCGGAGCAAAGCAGTTGAACCAGGTTATTTTCAAGGATAAGGCTTCGGCGACGGCGGGCAAGAAGTTCTTCAGCTTGTTTCCGGGGTTGGGATATGCGGCTGGTTATAAGGTATGTCTGTTGAGTCTTTCTTCTCATTTTGGGATGTGGTAGGTTTTGGGAAGGATTGGAGAGCGATGTGATTATATTGAGTTAGGTTGGACACGGGCTGGGCTGTATAGGAATTAGGAAGTGAATTTTGGGCAGAAGAAATGTGAAGAGGAGATACAAGGGACTGGGCACATGAGAAAGATCTAAGCTAATAAGATACTTGACAGGTTCTGCAAAGAGTCTACAAGTATGGAGGTCAACCCTTCGTCCGCGATTACCTAGCGAAGAACCACGGCACGACATTCGATCGTACATTTGGTGAGAAGACAGGAAAGGCTATGATGTCTTCTTTTGCTGGAAGGTATGTTTTACCCCTCTGCAGCCTACCAACACGTTTCTCCCGTCCAAATTTACCACCACTTGTAGAGAGAGCGGGAGACTAATATGAGTACAGTATCATCGGTATCGGAGAAATCGTGCTCCTTCCCCTCGATGTCCTCAAGATCAAGCGCCAGACAAACCCAGAAGCATTCCGCGGCAGAGGCGTAGTGCGAATCGTCCGCGATGAGGGATTTGGTTTATACAGAGGATGGGGATGGACTGCTGCACGAAACGCTCCTGGATCATTCGCCGTACGTATTCTCCTACTTCCCAATCCACACTATACTCCTCTCCTTTTAAGCTCGACTAACAAACATGTCACAGCTCTTCGGAGGATCCGCCTTCACAAAAGGTTACCTTTACGGCCTAGATGACTACAACAAAGCTTCCTGGCTCCAGAACTTCGTCGCTTCCATCGCTGGTGCCTCTGCTTCCCTCCTCGTCTCTGCCCCGCTCGATGTTATCAAGACCCGTATCCAGAACCGCAACTTTGAGAACCCAGAGAGCGGATTCAAGATCGTGGGAAGTATGATGAAGAACGAGGGTGTTTCAAGTTTCTTCAAGGGGTTGGTTCCTAAGGTATTTTTTTCCCCAGTTCAAATTAACCAATTTCTTCCTCTTGGCTGAACTGTAATGGCCATTGTGAGTGACCTACTGACTTGAAACAGCTCCTCATGACCGGCCCCAAACTCGTCTTCTCCTTCTGGCTCGCACAGACTCTGATTCCAGCATTCGATATCGCGCTTTCTAAGAAATAGACATCTCCCCTCTCTCTTCAGGGAAAGAGTTTCTAAGCAAGGTGTATACACATGGCTTTGGGTTAGAGAAACCGAAAATGGCGTGGCGTTCTGGACCTAGGTACGGAAAGACAAGAAAGGAAAGCGAGATATGATAGATTAATACAAATGAGTGGATGCTTGAATGGATGGCGCGGAATGAATGCGTGCCTTCTTCTGTGTACATAGATTTCCATTTCCTGAATCCGGTAAATGGATGGATGGATGGATGGAACGATGGGGGAAATGCGAAGAAACTCAACTCATTGAACTTTAATGTGTTTACAGTTTATGAACCATATACGACGGTATTGATTGCCACTTACCTTTGGGCTTATGAGCCATATACAAGTTGACATGAGAATCTAGGTCCCGAGAAAACAAAATACTAGCAATAAAAACAGCTTTTTTGTAATAGAATGATAGATGACAGATACGCGTGACGAGGCAAGACACCAAAACCAGCCTTGCGTTCCATGATGATTTGGTTCTCTTCTGGACCTCTTAGCTTGGCTTGTATTCCGATTGGCGTTTAAGTGAGGGGATGGTGGACCGATAAATTTCGAGCGGGAGCAGCCGCAGAACCTCATCCTAGCTCCAGGGCTTGCTTCGGAGCTTTCCTGCATTAACAAACTCACTCACTCCCTACTCACTTCTACGCATCCCGAAGCACACCCACTAAAGAAGAACTCCACCAGTGCAAGAGTACACGCCGACTCAATTAAACCCGGCTTTATCTCACATTTACCTCGGCAATACGCATTCTCGCAACTCAACTCGACTGAAGCCCAAACGACCTCAAATCGACCATACCTGACAATCAATTATTCGCAACGCACAATACAGCTCAACAAGATGCCGCCGACGCCAACTTACCTCATCTCCCGCATCGGCGACCCCCTCTTCGCGCTCTTCATCGGTCTAGGAGCTGCTGCTACGCGGATCAATAGGGAGGAGAAGGAGCAGGGACGGAGTACGAGCCAGACGGTCGAGAGTGGGCTTAGGAGGATTGGGTTGGGTGGGTGGAGGGGGGATGGACAGGGTGGGGTGGGGAGTGGTGTTGGGGGGAAGTGATGGTTGGGAGATGTGATTTAATGGGGGAGGTGAAGCGGAAGAGGAAGAGGTGTTGATGATAGAGGGCGGGCGAGCTTGGGTTTAGGCGTACTGGGCACAGGGTGAGAATTGGGGGACTTTGCAACAGAAAGATCATCCTCTTCGTAGGAGGAACTCGGATGACAGCTGAGCTGTTTGGTTGGTTATGTGGATGCGTAGTACGGAGGGGCGAGGCAGACAATTTTACCCTCCTTCTCAAGCAGCTGCTTTGGGATTATACCTGGGTCTGGACCTACCAGTTGTTGCATACGTCTTTTCTGGAACGAGCGCCGTATCTACTTCTTTTCCTACATGGAGTATCGTGCTTTAATCTGCACTGGGACATCGATGCCGGGATTCGTCTGGGATGAGGGATGTGTGGAACTGGTTGGGAATGGATGTAGCTGTACTTGGGCTGCAGGAGAGGAGAGGAGATGACAGGTCGGCTTGCTTAGATACATTCCTAACTTTTGGAGAGGGGGGTGGGCTAGCTGGACTTGTTGAAACTGGAGTAGAGAGGGAACGCGACTCCATCCCTTGGAGATGGAGTCAAGATTATTGGGAGGGTTCCATGGCCAACGTTGATGCTAAAACGATGTACTACTGTGGATACCACGAAACCGAAGCTGGATTGGAGAGCTATCTTGTCTACCTATTTGGTAGTGTATTTATTCTGTAACATGTCTTGACGAGGAATTGATGCCACTAAAGCTTTCTTACTACTCTTTCATTGATCTAATCTAAAATCAGGATTGTGGAAACAAGAATTCAGTGTGAGAATGCCTTCAAAGTCAATGTAGGTTGATTTTCGTCTTGATAAAATAATATGTAAGGTTGTAGTGGAGAAACACAAAGTCAATATATCAGCTGCTGAGGCTCGAAAGAAGGCTGTACCAAGCTCGGCAAGGCCACGCTTCTTGGCTTGAGCTTGACATCGCAACACCACACCCAGCAAACACCGTTACGCAAGACACACGCAAGCTCAGAAAGAACACCAATCCAAGATTCACATGAACTACGGGACATCGCAGGTCTCGATGTAGTGCACGCCCATTGGCGGCTCTCAAGAGTTATTAAGAAAACAATATCAATCAATGTCTTCCCTCAACAGCGTCGGCGGGGGGAGCGCGAGGTCCATCTTCCCGAAAGGACCCAGCTTCACATTGGAGAACTTCTCGAACAAGGATTTCATTGTCAGGGACTTTATAGAGGATCTGGCAGAGAGTGCGGTACCTGTCAATCGGCGGTCTGGACCAGCGCAACAGGCGTTCGACTCAAAACCGCTGATTCGGACCTTTGAGAGTAAGCTCTATGTCTATGATAGCTCTGGTGTATGCTAATATGGGGAGATGCTCTATCACAGCTTGCGAGCTTGTCGGACGAGCTGGGAGAAAAGGAGACGGATCTCCTTACATCTGTAAGGCGCGCCGAGATACAACATGACCAGACGCTCGAGACGTTAGGGAGGAAACTGGACCAGTCTATAGACTCCTTTGAGACGCTCGACTCCTCACTCAACGGATCCAACGGTGCGAATGGGAACGATCGGAATGGACGACCAGATGCAGGTGGTAATGTGGCGGTACAGATTGGGGAACGGCTCGAGGATCTGGATAAGCAGAGGAGAAGGGCGCTGGACGCAAATTTCCTGATACAGTGCTGGTTGGAAGTCAGCGAGAATGGCCAGCTCACATCGCTAGAGGATATGATCCGGAGACAAGGCAGCGGGGAAAACAAGGTGCGGTCCGCGGTCATTGCGAGGCAGCTCATGAGAATGAGCCAGAGGTTAGATCCGGCATCGTGGGTACAGACGAATGGATCCAAGAAGACCAATGGAGTCACAAATGGCGTCGTCGGATACAGAGGGCATAATACGAGGGAGATCATAGAAAAATTCTCGGAGACTCTGGAGAAAGATCTGCTGAAGCAGTTCGATGACAGCTACCGGAGGCAGAATTTCGATGACATGTTGGAATGTTCTAAGGTTCTTCACGACTTTAACGGTGGCTCGAGTGTGGTTGCACTGTTTGTCAATCAGCATCAGTTCTTCATTGACAGGAGTCAGTTGATCACTGATGAAGTAACGACTGATAATGAGACCTGGGAGAAGCTCGCGGATCCCGATTCGGATCCTCCTGGGGTAGAGCCGAGTCTCCAGTCGTTGATTGATGAGATTAGGGTTGTTATGCAAGAAGAATCATTTATCATCAAGCGAGCTTTCCCTTACTACGAGGTCGTCTTGACCAAGTTCATCCAGAGGATATTCCAACAGTCTATCCAGCAACGGCTTGAGATGGTGCTGGAGAAGGCGGATACTATCTCGTCTCTGGCATTCCTACGGTCACTACACGCATCCAGGAGCTACATCAACAACTTGATTGAGGATCTGAAGGCACACGGACTGACAGAGCACCCCGATGCATGCTCGGCTCAAACAGCGCTCAGTTTGGACCAGCAATTAGACGAACTCTTCGTCCCATATCTCGTAGGAAACTCCTACATCGACAGAGAACGGAAAAGTTTGGAGGAATTGTACTCCTCGCTTCTGTTCAAGTACACCATCTATCACTCCCGGAGGAAGAAGGTTCCTACCGGATTCATGGCTTCCCTTGCCCAGCAAGGCACCCAGCTGCTTTCCTCGGCGAAGGATACCTATATCAACCGTCTTGATTCGTCGGAATTGACTCCAACTCAGAAAGCGATGATGTTGAGGGTTGCTGGGCTACGGGATACGGACAAGAATAAGAACGAAATCGAGGTCACTGACGAGGATGGAGTTTTAAGCATCCCGAATGCCAAGCGGATGCTGAAATGGTTGGCTGAAGGTGTCCGCAGAGCGCTGGAGCTGGGCAGCGGCAGTGATACTCCCAAGGATGTCTCAGCGCTTCTCAACCTTCTTCTGACAAGTATGGGTCAAGTCTACATAGAGACGGCCCTTGATGCTGCAGCCGATCAAGCAACAGCACAGGAATCAACGAAAGCTGAACCGGATCTTGCATATCTTCCTTCCTTGCAGCCAGCCATCACGATCACGAACATCATGTCACGCTTCATCAACACTGTTCTGATTAAACTCGCAGAATCAAATACTACGGTACGGCGAGGAATGGAGATCCAGACCAAAGCCGGAGTTGAGAGAATCGAGTCGAAAACGAACAATATCATCCGAAGTACCGTCTCAGTTGTTCTGAACTGGGTCACTAAACTCCTTGCAAACCAGAAGAAAGTGGACTTCAGACCAAAAGACAGCGATCTTGACAGTGAGAGATATCTTGAGATGCTGCAATCAGCAACATGTCAATCGATATGCAGTTTCCTCAACCGAGTCGCTACTCTTGCCGCTCAAGCAATCGACGGTCAAAATCTAGAGGTGTTTAGCTGCGAGCTCGCTCTGAACGTACGAGATCTGCTTTTTGAACACTTCAAGAAATTCCAAGTCAACGCCACCGGAGCTCTTATGGTCACGAAAGATATCTCAAAATACGTCTCGACATTGAAAGATTGGCCTCTAACCAAGGAAAGTGAGGGAAGTGTCGAGGTACTGAGCGAGATTGGAAACTTGTTCATTATTGGACCGGAGGCTCTGCGGGAACGGTCGAGGAATTTCGCGCCTGGTGGCGCTTCGAAGAAGTTGCAGAAGGCTGATTTTAGAGCCTTTGTTTTGAAGCGCGACGATTCGGGGACGGTGGGGATACAGAGCGTCCTTGCTGGGCTATGATACCATTGTTTGATGTTACGTATGGACACTTGAGGCGTTCGGAGGTTGGGCAGCGAGTGACTTTGAAATGACCAAACTCCGAAGTGAGAGTTGATGTATTGTAGAAATGGAGCATTTCGAAATCCGTACATCTCCCTTTTGTAGGAGATTAAATTCTAGATTACATCTTGTACAGTCACTATCGCGTTGCTTTCTATTACCAGAGTGGTGATTTTTCACATTCCATCCATTCCATCCCATCCCAAGTACACCCATATAATTCCCATGCGCCCCAGCAATGCAACGCCCTTATACCCATGTACTGTACAGCTCAGCCGATAATCCCCATCAATCATACACCCCGCAAGCCCTTAAGGAAGTTGGAATCCAAATCCCGCCATACAACTCTTGTACTTGTCGATCGTAGTCGCGCAGTCTTTCTGAGGATCCTTCGCATTACTAAACAGCATGCACTCATCGCGAGTGGCCTTCTCTTCCTTACAAACACAGCACGGCTATACCCACGCATCAGCAAGCTGCGCAAGGTTCCAATTGGGTGGTCCGGAAACGTACCTTGGGTTTCGAGGCTTCGGAAGAGCTCTTGAGATCTACTCCTAGGTTTCCGCTGGTGGCGGTTGCTACAAGTCATTATTAGCCGGAGTTCTTGCTTGTGGAATTGCGGGAGAATTTACGCATTGAAATTGCGTCGGACGCCATTTTGTGGGAGAGATCTGCGATTTGGAGACTTTGGTAGTAGTACATTCGAAGCTGGCTGGTTGTTGTGAAGAAGGAAAGTAATTGAGCCCTGGGGAATTTGTAATGGATCGACTCATGATTATTCGCAATTCCAGAGGTACGGGGAGCGGCCTCATCGGGCTCTCAATCTTCCGCTCCGAGCCGAGGATTAGGCGATGGTTGGTGGCGGTCTTTAGCTCTATTGATTCTGGACCCCACCACACCGTACAACAACAAACTTCTTTGCTGGCAACTACCTGTGATTCTGAGTCTACAAAACACCTAGCAAAGCAAGTTCAAAAATTCTGGTCAAGCTATCGCTTTCTGCAAGTATGGCAACAAACACCAAACTGTTTTCGCTCGAGGGAAAGGGCTTGAAGCTTGATACTGCGGCGGATGTAGAGGCGCACATTAAGCCTTTGCGGGAGAACGATGTCGAGGAAGTTCGATTTCTGGGTAACACCTTGGGCGTGGAGGCATGCAAAGTCCTAGGAGAGGTATTGCAGACAAAGAAGAACCTACAGGTAAATCTATTATACCAAAACTACCTAAATTCATGTGCCAATAGAATTATAGGTTGCCAACTTAGCAGATATATTTACAGGCCGGCTTCTCAACGAGATCCCGCAAGCCCTCTCCTCCCTCCTCGAGGCGCTCCTCACCCTCCCAAAACTCCACACCATCAACCTAAATGACAACGCTTTCGGCCTCAATACCCAAGCCCCCCTTGTCGCCTTCCTCTCTTCCCACGTCCCCCTCCAGCACCTCATCCTGAATAACAATGGACTCGGTCCCCACGCCGGTACTCTCATCGCAGAAGCACTCACTGCTCTCCACGGCAAGAAAGAAGAGGCCCGGAAAGCAGGCAAGGAAGTTCCCCTTCTCGAGACCGTGATCTGCGGCCGCAACCGTCTGGAAAACGGAAGTATGACCGCCTGGGCAAAAGCATATAGTCTGCACACCGGCGTCAAGGAGGTCAAGATGGTACAGAACGGCATTCGCCAAGAAGGAATCTCGCATCTCCTCACAGATGGTCTGCGTCACGCGAAGGGTATCAAGGTCCTCGATCTCCAGGACAACACGTTCACGATTCTCGGTGCGAGGGCTCTGGCAACTGTGGCTCCTGGCTGGACTGAGGTTCAGGAACTTGGAATCGGAGACTCGTTGCTAGGTGCTAAGGGAGGAGTCCTATTCGCTAATGCGCTCGCCAAGGGACAAAATAAGAAACTCGAGCTGCTGAGATTGCAATACAACGACATCACGGCCAAAGGTCTCGAGGCACTGGCCGAAGCTGCGAAGGACGCCCTCCCTGCACTGAAGAAGATCGAGTTGAATGGCAACAAGTTTTCAGAGGAAGATCTCTCACTCATGAAGTTACGTGAGCTATTGGATGAGCGGAAGGAGAAGCTCGCAGGTGATGTCGTGGTTGAAGATGATTGGGGTCTGGACAGTTTGTCTGATCTGGAAGATGATAGTGATGCTGAGGATGAGAGCGAGGAGGAAGAGGCTGAGGCTGATGAGCTGAGAGAAAAGCTTTTGGGGGACGCGAAGGAAGCTCAGGAGGAGCCGGTTACGCAGAAGCAGGACAAGGATGTTGATGCTCTGGCTGCTCAGTTGAAGAAGGCTGAGATTTAAGGAGTGGCTGGTGGGGGAGGAGAAAGGAAAGATATACCCGGTTGTGGAGGTTAGAGTTGTCAGCTAGACTAGAGGAATGCACATACTACATACAATCCGGGTGCTCGCAAGTGTGGTAGATTGCCTATGTCCATCTGAACACTATAAATTTCGACGTCACAAGTCGCCGCTCGTTCTAGGAGCTATAATCCTACTAGCTTGACGCCCACTGCTCATCGGATAGAATCCATGGAATACCTGCTGTGATGATGATAATCATCCAAAGGCAAGCACTGCATGTTCTAAGCACAGAAATCCCGAGTTCTGTCTGGCTTTGCTTGCCGTCCTCGATACTAAGTCACCAGACTACACACACACGCGGCAGAGAGGGTAATGCTGTAGAGATGGTTCTACCCTGTTGTCAGATTCCAAAAGAAGTAATCATGATCATCTAAAAACAAACGAGGCTCGATACCAAGCCCTATATCTTCTCAACCAACTTCATTAGAACATGAACTTAGAGATAGGTTGTGGCCATGGTTCGGTTGCAGGAGCTATAGTAGCACCCAGGGATGGAAGAAGCTAAACACCAAAAAATGCACCTAGCTTGATTAAACGTGGGTGATGCAGAGGATGAAGAACCAGATAGAAATCTTGAAAAAATTGTTCCTTATCATGAGACCAAGAAAGAAGGAAGGAGCTAGCTACCCATTCAGTTTGATGCGAGGGGAAAGCTCGATTACAGCGTAGAGGTCGATTCCAACTAGCAACTACCACTTTTCTCCCTCGTTCCACACAACGCATGCGAATGCAAGTAGCGATGCACGTAGTGTACAAAAATTAGGAGTTGAATTGATCTACCTATGGCGCCTTTTCACCAGAAGCACATCACACCCATGATTTCCGTCCTAGTTACCCCAAGTTTTTGCCCACAACATCGATCGATCGCCAATAACAAATGAAAAAGTCTGATTCGATAACAGATATGAAGAAAATCGTCTCTGGTGGCGGTTTGCCGTTTCCTTTCCTCTGGGTGCTTAGTTCTTCGTGTGGAAGAAGACATCCAATATTCTATTCGTCCCAGTTTCCTCCATTCCCAGTAGCCTGTTTTCTACTCCCCAGTGCAAAAGGGTTTGAAGTCATAGCGCCGTTATTTAGTCCGTTACTCTCCAAGCGTCGAACCATTTCATGTAGCTGTATTGCTTGTTGGGTCCGACCATTCCCCAGCAGATTGGCATGAAGTAGATGTAGAGGCCGATAGTAGTGGCATACAGTAGACCGTAGATAGCATACTGGATGTTCTTGATCTGGTTTCTCATCATCCAGTCGACCACGAATCCAAATACGAGGAGGGCGAAGTATAGGGCGGGGTAGTAATGATGGACGTAGGTGACACGGCCCATGGAAACGAATGGGATGTAGTGGAGGAACCAGCCGAGAACAGGGTAGAGACCAGCGTAGTGGATCTGATCAATATCCCATTGCTTCAACTCGGTATAACCGCGTTGCCATCTGACAAGGTACCAGACAACCATCAGAGCAATGGCACCGAGTGATGCAGTCGAGCCCCAGTAGACAAGTGGGTTGCCGAGAAGGAAGTACTTGACGATCGAATCATCCCAACCACACATACGGAGACCGACGTTGAGGATTGGCCATTGCCAGAATGCGGAAGCGAGATCATCTTGCTTATCTGGATCTGGAACCAAGGCATTGTTCGAAGTCATCATGGCAACGTTCAAATGAATGAAGTCCTGGAAGAATGGGGACTTGTACGCTCCCGCATCAGCCGCAGGGACTACAGATTGTTAGTAATAATCTCAAATCTAGGCAACGTGATATCTTACGCTTGTCATTCCAGTGTGCCTCGACGTTCCAGTGCGTGTAAACATCCTTGGGGTTGTTTGTCTTATCACAAGTAACCTCAATTTGCTTGAAACCCCACTGTGGCAAGTTGACGTTACCGGCACGAAGGTAGCAGCCAAGGGCTGTGTGCTTGAGTCTGAAAGCGGTAGTCAAAGTTCTGATCTTGGTCTTGTCTCCAGAACCAACATCACGAACAACCTCCATGGTCCAGTGATCCTTCTCGTCACCAACAGTAGTGTTACCATAACAAGAAACTTCTCTGTCAGCCTTGGTGACTGGAGCAGCGACCTCGTGAGAGTGAAGATTACGGCCGGTTTGAGAGTGGATCAAACGTAGGACATCGCCATCAGCAACGAACTTTGGTGGAGCCTCCGCATCGTAATCAGGCTGGGCACGGTTTGGGTAAAACCACCACTCGTTGTTGGCATCTTTGTGATGATAGCAAGTGATTTGTTGTTGGGTTGATCCTTCTGGGTAGGTTTGAACGTGAGAATGGAGAAGACCACCACCGTATCCCATGTTCTTAATAGTAGCGCGGGATCCGTATGCGATTTCGAGAGGGCTGTCCTTTCCGACCTCGGTACCTCTGAGGTTGGCCTGGAACAAGGAGCTCATCTGTGCGTCACCTGGTCCGCTGTTCTCGAGAATGGCGAAGTGAAGGACGAATGAAAGCATATAGATTCCAATTGGGATGACAATCAGGCCAATAACTCGAGCGGCAACATGGGAAGCAAGATCGATCTAGAACAATGTTAGAAAATTTCAAACCCCGGTATTCTTGCCTAAAATTACCTTTGGCATCTTGACATCACCAAACTTGTTCCAGAGATCCTCAATTGTGTAAAGTCCAACCATAGCAGTGACGAAGAATCCAACCCATTTGACACTGTCCACAAGTCCAATGCTGATTCCGGTCATAATGAGCCAGGTGAACCACTCGAGACTGAAGCTTTGGTTCTGAAGCCTGTGGAACTTTGCCCAGCACAAGACTGTGGTGAAGGTAAAGCATAGAAGCATGGAGTCCAGGAGAATGAATCTGCTGATGGTAGTGTAGGAGTTCTCGCACAGGACCATAAGAGTAACGAACCAAACGGCAGGGCGCTTGAAGTTCATCTCGCGAGCAGTGAAGTAGGCCAATGGCACGCAGACAGCTCCAAAAAAGGCGTTGAAAGCACGCATGAAGGTGTAGTTGAGCTCATCAGGGTATTTCTCTCCGGACTTGAACTCGAAGGAGCCATTGTAACCTGCCATGTATCCAGACAATCCAACCAGCATCTTTCCAAGAGGAGGGTGCACATCGAAGTAGAACTCTCGTTTAAGGTAGTGAGAACCGAATTTACCAAAACTATATATGATGATCAGTCAGGGGTTCTGTAGGGCTGAGGGACGGATCCGTACTGGGCTTCGTCCCACGTTACAATTGGTGATAGCCCAATCTTGTACATTCGGGTAAAGAATGCAAAGAATGTGAAGATGACTGGCGCAATGAGAAACTCCCACTCGTCCAGAAATTGTAGCCATGTCTGCTCGGGCTGATAGAGGCATAAATGTTAGCTTCGACCCTTACAAAATATCGTCTGCTCGAAAATCTGTAGGAATAGGTCAGGACTATGGCTCACCTTCTTCTTCTGTATCTTCTTATCATCAATCTCTACCCTATCCACGAACCCTCCATTGGCGGAGTTCGAGGGCACATTGCGCCGACGAGTGGCCTGGGTCTCAGCATCCAAGCCTGACGCAAGGGCTCCCTTTTCCGAAGCCATCTTGGGTGTTTATTCGGTCGCGATGAATGGCAGAACGATCCAGCAGCTTCGATATGTGGTTTGCAAGCTCAGGACAGATAGTCGAGGTCTGCGGACAATGGGAGGATGCTGGGGGAAGACGCGGCTTCGAAGCTCCGTAAACGAGGGTCAAGAAAGTATTAAAAGAAGTATGTAGCACTAATTGGCCAAGTCCAACATGTCTGCACAAGAAGCTGCAGATGGGAAAGACAACAGGAATCAGGAATCGGTCGAGGAGACTCCGGTGCTGGCTGAAGTTGCGGAAGAAGAGGAGGAGAGGAGGAGAGCTTCTGGATGGGACGTGTCGTGTTCAAGGGGTAAGGAACTGGGAGGTAGAAATGGCAGAAAGCGGCGTTGAATCTATTTCGGACGATGCAAGGATCTTTGCGGCTGGACTAGCCGAGAGAACACGTTACGACTGTTGGTGAAAAGGGGGTGGTTTACTTGTGAATACATATATTCCTTTTCCTATTTCTATCAATCATCACATTTGCTTGTCTATCTTTTCATTCAGCAGGGTCGTTGCGTGTCAGCATCATAACGGCCCTTGAGCAGCAAGCATTAGCTGTCCTCTCCCCAGCCCATTTCCACGTGATATCAGCCCAAGAAATCGGTTTCTCCAAGTCCATCTTTCTAGCACTACAAAGATAGCAAATAGTGGAGAATTTGCAATGGGCTATCAATCCATTGGCAACTTGTAGATATGAGAACTGGCCCTGACTCAACCTCACGGGGTAGCCAAGTGAGAGTTCCTCAACCCATCTCTTCTTCACCTTTGCTCGACCAGCGAGAGCGCAGGTGAAGTCTCACAGAAAACAAGTGTATTTCCCGTCTCCATTAGTATGAAACAAATAAGTAGCTGCATATGATAAGTCAAGTAGTGAGGCTGCTCCTATTTAGTTCTGAAGCGTAATGCTGCCAGTGCAGACAGAGAGCAGTTGCTACCAGTAAGGAAATCAGTAGTACCTGATACCATCATGAATATGTGGAGGATGTCTCTAGGTTGTTCTGTGTATTTTGCACCCTCCTGTCTTAATCTCTAGCGCTTCTCGACATATTTGCTGCTTTCGGAGCCGAAAGATTGCGACCTTCTTTCCTTAAGATCCAAACAAGTCTGATCATCCTCGAATCGAGGCAGTATCAAAAGTTACTCTTTCAAGCCAAAATGGAAAGATACGCTGAACAATAAAGCAAATGGTATTATAGTCTCTACTCCAAGTAGCATATGATGGCGGTGTTCAAGGATGGGACCTAAGTCGGATGCACAACCGACCATTGTCATGCTCGATATACATCCCAAGTACGTCTCTATCAGCTCTGACTACAGCCACCGCCCCACTACACCATCTCACCACCAAACAACCAAGCAACCATTCTTCTTCATGCCACTGCACGAACCAAGACCTTCACACTAAAGTATTTGAATCTTCGACATGATTACCCGGATTTTAGTGAGCTCTTTGGGGCTGCTCGGCAGTGTCATCATCAAGGAATTTGACAGCTTAGAAACACCTCGGTCCTGTTTTGCATGTCTGGTGGTGTCGCCAAATATAACATCATTAGATTACGTCTGAATATACATCTAGACTGAAGTGTCTAATTACCATACGGTAAAACAAAATAGCAGTACTTCCTGCCCACTCACCCAGCTCTGAACACACTAAATCCCCAACCACCACCAGCAGTCTGCACGACACCCACTCTCGGCCCAGATCCACCAACATTCTCTCTCTCCTCGAATAGATCCTCCACCTTCTCCGCACCCCTCTCTGCCCTCCTCCCCTCAAAATACGCAGCAACCAACCCAGCAACACTCAATCTTGCCTGCACCTCCCTCGTCTCCCCCCTCGCCGCAACCGCGGCAAAAATCAACAACACGATCCCCAACAAGACCAATAAGAGATTAGAAATCAGTAGAAAAGACAATGGTACAATAGGGACTTTCGCCACCAGCATTGTCTCGCGACGTTGTGCTTGTATAGCAGCTTGGGGCGTGAATGCCGCAGAAGCAATGCCGAGTGCGATTTGGCTGTACGTCAGCGCGAAGTAATCTGCTACGCCTTGAGAATCGGTGCTGACGAGGGCAGCTATTGCGGCGCCTTGGATGAGGTTCGGGTCTCCTACTCGCGTGTATTGTTGAGAGCCTTGAATGATGTTGGTTAGGGTGCTGTTGGCAGGCGTTGCGTCGAAGCGGGTGATGCTGCCGTTAATGGAGGTGTACTTTACGTCGTAGACGGTTGTGTTGCAGTAGACTGCGAATACATCTGCTCCATGTACAGTGCTCGAGATCTCGGGATCACTCTTCAGGTCTGGATTATGGCCAATGTTTTGGTTCACAATGGCAAGTGAAGCAAAGTAGTAGGGGTTGGCCATGTCCACCGAGCCGGTAGAGTTAGACGTACCCGTTGAGTTGGTGAAATAGGCCATGGTGAACTGGTTCTGGAAAGCTGCATTTGAATCTGTGGAAATCCTTCCTTCCATTGCAAAGGGACATTTGTAATCCAGCCATTTGCCAACCGAGGTAGGGACAGCACATTGGCTGTATACTGGTGCGCATTGTGTCTTCAAGCCCCACGTGCGAGATTGATAGTCTACATTTGCCAGTGCAGACCTAGGGGGATTGCCAACATAGGTGAAGACGTCCTTTCCTGATGTAATAGTGTTGACTCTCATAGTAGTGGAGAGGTTAGCCACTACACTCTGAGCTTGAGGACCTTGACTCAAAAAGGTAGCTGTCGCTGCCGGATTTAGTGTACAACCACCTTGGAACGTTCTGTTGACATTGTAGCAATCCGGGATCAGTCCAACACTGGTGTTCAATGCACTCGTTATCGGGTAGACCTGAGTTAGATTGATCGTCTTGGTGGTAAAATGGAACCAAGTGTCAGCTGCAAAGACCAAAGTACTGCAATGATTTAGCTCTTGCATACCTCAATTCTAATGAGCAACTTACCTTAGCATCAGGGCAAGAATCAGAATTGAAGTCATCAACCTCATAGGCTTCCCTTGAGATTCTTTCTTCCCCCGCCAGCCCCAGACGTACTGTATCCAGTTCCAAAGCGATTGCGGCGATCCACTGGTAATCATCTTCAGCATCAAGGAGAGCTGAAATGGCGTAGGTAGCTTGTCCGTTCCTCCACTCTGGCCAGCTCTCAAAATCTGTTTGGCCACAGGGTAAGAAATCAATGTTATCGCACACCCCACCAGGATAGGAGCGACAGTGCTGCTCCATGATGCGACTGTCGTTAGGGTTGTAGCGCTGATATCCACATATATCACATTGCCGTGAGCTGAAGCATCTGGGAGCTGAAAGTCTGGCGATCCTGCGCTGCTGGGTGTTACCCTGAAGTAGAAGATCAGGCCCAATAGAAGCGCAGAGAATAATGTCATTGGGATTGTCATGAGCGAGAAGGCAAAGAGGATATCTCCTACGCGACCGCGCATGCGTGGTCCTCTTCCAGAAACATGATGGCTATCCGATGCGCTCGCATGGACCGAATGATAGGTAGTCTTATCCATTTTGTCTTAAGTTATGAAGCTGCAGACGAAGAATGAATAACCATCTCGACATCGTTGACATCTTAAACTTTTTTTGCGAACTCGAAATGGTCACAGCCTGGTGCTGATGGTGGGTGGCATGTGCGGCTGAAAAGCCAAAGCTTTGTTCTGTAGACGAAAAGGGCAAAGTGTAGACGGTCTTTTGTGGACCAAAGCCTATGAGATGCATGATAGAAAGCAGATGCAGCTAGGTGGCTTGAAACCCTCGATGGGATTTGAGAGCCAAGTCTGTGTTAGAAGCCACTTTCCCAGCCATGAATTGCCAGTCAATCTAGATGCCGTCTTCACTTGCGTGGTGTGATCCATTCAACTATCCAATACGGGTCAAATAATGGAGCTAATCACCTTCATTCGACGTGGATGCATCTAGATTAGCGAACTCTCTGCCGCTGTTCAAGATTAGCTACCTGGGACTAGTTTTCGATTATAGTAATGGTACCACTCCAAATAGGTAGAATAGATACCAAGGTTGTTTGCTAATATTGTATGCTTGCGAGATAGGTAGAAACAGTGCTTATATAACATACTAGAATATCGTTTCCAGCTGGAGCGAGACCTATCAGTGCTCTCGTGATACGGACAGCAGGGATGTCACAGTCAACACAGTAAATCCATTGCGGTAGAGAGTGTTTGACGAACCATGATTTCATTTGTATAACCCTACACAATCACCAGTCCTGATGGATATACCAATATCAAACAATATGATCACCATGGATGGCTCTCTAGTACCAGACCCATGCCGATATGTCACTGAGGAATTTGTAGTCCTGTAGCCGATGCATATATTGCTGTCGTTCTCTCACAGTGATCCTTCAGACGTACGTTCGGCCGAGCCCACCTGTCTACTGACTTCATCAGCTGCCTCCCCTTACATCTCCAATACGCACTGATCTTCCCCAGGCGCTACTTTTGATCTTGTCCTGTGTAATCCACCAGATCATGGCGAAGGCCACGGTGAATGTCTGCACCACGTCGTTCTTCTCTTTTATCAACTGTGAGATCTTTTCATCACCGTCCAGCCCGGGAAATTTAGTAACGGGTTCTCCACCTCTGGAATCATGGCTTGCACGCTGACAAAGACAAAGAGGAGCGTGGATCAGTCGGTTTGCCAGCGCTCGCAGCTATTGCCTCATCAGGTGTTAAGGAGGGAAAGACATACTATCCAACGATTAGCGAAGACGAGACGGAAGAGGAATCGCAGCGGACTGACCCAAACTATTGGCATGGATATTTGGGTTGATGTGAGTACATGGCTGCGACGTCGACTCATCGAAGCCTATGTACTTCGCGAAATAGAAGATCGGCGGTACTGTAGGCCGACCTTGAGGAAGAAGGAGACCGAATCTGATATCCAGGTCAGTTTCGTTCCTGACCCTGTCAGTGAATAGGTGCTTACGCGAAAAGGCCTCTTTCGTAAGGTGTCCCATCAGAGCCAATGACTAACGCCTTCATCACATCAGGCCGTGACTGATATCTTGAGGAAGATACCATAAGGTAGTGATGTGGTTAGCGAAGCAATTTCCTTCCTCAAAGCAGCTACGCGCCCTCTTGGAGATTCTGTATCACCATAAACTGGTCTCGGCACATATGTTCATTGAGTGCTTCGTCCGAAAGTAACCTGGTGAGAATCGGAGTACGCAATCTATGTATCCCGGTCCGGCCTTGAGCTCTGGATTGCTTCCAGCGCTGCATGCCGAACTGTACGGTAGAAAGAGATGAGTTCTGCACACAACGTTGTAGAATCTTTGATTTGCCGATTTTTCCATCTTTGGCTAGTGCCCAGTTGGATGCCAGATCTCGAAATGCTCTTGCGTGCTTGCATCATTCACTGGCACAGGCCGCTAGGGAGGGTTGCAAGCTGCTCGACCTTGTGTTGAAGAGCTTTGCGGGGGATTTTACTGTTGCAAATTCTTGAAGACATGGACCTCGTTTCGTTGATACTCGTCCAACTATGAGTAGCTGGATAAGCCTTTTGTGTGTTGTCATGACCTTAACGAACTTCAACAAAGCGTGGTAGAGCTCGCTTCTCGTCCTCGTGTCTTCTATTGAGTCATTGCGGAGCAAGGCACCGACGTGATCGAGTAGCAAACTCAGTTTAAGCATAGCAGATAACTCTGCAGGCGGCTGCTTATCAAAGCTGGCCTTCAATTCTGGACTTGGGAGTAGCCTGGCTAGCATCTGTAATGATTTGATTGTGCTCGGTTCATCTTGTCGGAGCTCTTCAATATCGGGGGTAGAAGTATTCTTTGGGCCACAATTTGCTGTGACATTTGTGCAACTTCGGTTTGGGTGAAGTTGTTGTCCTCATCAGAGCCCTCGTCGTTCCTCGCCCGAATCCTTTTCGTTGTATAACATTCCTTTACCAGGTTGACTTGGAGCCCGCCTAGCTTGAACATGCTTAGTTGAGTGTCCTCGAAGTTTGACTTCCGACTCATCGAACCTGGCAAGGAGTGCCCATATCCGGAACAAACTTCCTTGATCACAACAATTTCTGACCTGAGCTGCAGGGGTAGAGATCGTCTTGTCCCCAGCTCTAATATCTCTAAGGCTTGAGCAACGGGAGGAAAGAACGAAAAAAAACCAAGAGACGACAAAGAAAATGGTGACACAAAGTACTTATTACTCAGAAAAGGAATCCGTTATTCACTTTCTCAAAAGAAGCATCCTACCACAATCAAGCAACATGGAGCCATAAGTTGCGAATCAGTCGTGAAAACGAAGGCCAGTATTCCACGAATAGCAGGATCAAGGTTGGAGCCAAACATACACCGTGTTATGAGTCTCCCTCCGCGCCATCTTGGGTATTATACAAACAAATCCTAACCCTGTACTTTAGCGGCCAGCTCTGCCTCTCTCAGCTTCTTTAGCTTCTTCTTCTCTTTCTTCTTCAGCCTTCTACGCTCTTTGGCATCCATACCGTCATCCTTCGTGAGACCTGCCAGGCTCTTTTTCTCATCACCCAAGAACCCATTGACAGGGTTGGGAGGTTCAACCTTGGTCATCTTTGTCTCATTCACGACAGGTTCTGCTGGCTTGACATTTCCATCTCCATCTCCACCTTGACTTGATTCATTGATAGGCTGCTTGTCCTTCTTTGTCTTGCCCGATAAAGCTTTGTCTTCTTTCTTGATCTCAGTGGTCTCCTTGTTGCTCAAGCTAACCTTGTCGAATGCTTGAACAGGAGCCTTCTCTTTGACCTCTAGCTTGCGTTTCTTCGCCTTGATCTGGTGTTTTGATTCTTCGTCGGACTTCGAGTCTGACCCTGCTTCCATCTGGGGTGCCATGACAGGTACAATATTCCTGCGACCATTGAGTTTCTTTGCCCTTCCCAAGCTTGACCGGCCCTCCTCTTCGTCACTGCTCTCTCCCCTCATTCCTCGCTTCGCACTCGCAGCTTTCTCCTCTGTATCCCTTGCCTTGCTTGCTTTTAAGCCTTTGGTAGTGAGCATTTTGGCGCGAAGGGCCTTGTTGCCTCGCTCGGCTTCGTTGACGAGGAAGTGAGCAGGTATTGCAGCTCCTACACCGAGGTGAGGAGGTTCATTTCGAAAAAGTGCGGCATCTTCAGCATCCAATTCCTCCTGAGTCTTTTCTGGCCGTGAGTTCGAGGATGAGGCAGTCCAGGATTTGACGAGTGCTTCCCGCTTGGCCATTGCAATTGCGAGACGGTTCGAGATAACTGCGAGCTCATCCTTGGATGCCTTGGCAGACTTGAGGGATTCTTCGGGCGCCATAGTTATGAATTATAACTTTCTCTGCCTGGAGGCTGTGGACGCGAATGTAAGTCGACTTGGAAAATGGTGCTGGTTACCTTGGTTTATTTTTATTTTTAAAAAAGAGGTTATCGCGAAAGATAACAAAATTACACGTGCTGAAAGAGCCAAGTTTTTCCGGTTCCGAAGTTCTCGGTCGCCGTAGCCAGAAAGCTCTCCATCCCGTCCCAATCCGAAAAGACCAAGAACCTCTCGAACTCCTTCAAATCACTCCCTTTCTCTTCAATTGACGGCCTCGTGTGATTTGCACCTCCCGTCATTATGTTCAAGCTCGCACGAAGCAGGCCCTTTGCGGCTGCCCTGAAGCCAAGCAAAGTAAACAATCCCCTGGGACCTAAAAAATCCGCTCCTGACCAGCAAGTTGCTAACAGCTCCAGGTCTACTCACCATCGAGATTAGCTGGTGTTGCACAACAAAAGAGAGCTTTGAGCATACACGAGTACCTTTCTGCGGACCTCTTAAGACAGGTATGCGATTCGATGGCTGTAGGATGGATGTGAAGCTTATATAAAACAGTATGGCATTGGTGTTCCCCAAGGCTCAGTTGCTACAACTGCTGCTGAAGCTGAAGCCATCGCGAAGAAGATCGGCGGAGATGATATGGTTATCAAGGCACAGGTTCTTGCTGGTGGACGAGGAAAGGGCACATTCGACAATGGGTTGAAAGGAGGTGTCCGCGTTATCTACTCTCCAACAGAGGCCAAGATGTTCGCAGACCAGATGATCGGACACAAGCTTGTCACGAAGCAAACGGGTGCCCAAGGACGTCTCTGCAACTCTGTGTACATCTGCGAGCGTAAATTTGCCCGTCGCGAATTCTACCTGGCAATTTTGATGGATCGTGGATCCCAGGGGCCAGTTATCGTGTCCTCATCGCAGGGAGGTATGGATATTGAGACTGTTGCCAAGGAGAACCCAAGCGCCATCACCACTACCTACATCGATATTCACAAGGGTGTTACTGATGATATTGCACGAAAGATCTCAACCGATCTAGGTTTCAGCGAGCAGTGTATCGAGGATGCTAAGGACACTATCCAGAAGCTCTACAAGATCTTCATGGAGAAGGATGCTACTCAAATCGAGATTAACCCTCTCTCTGAGACGTCCGACCACAAGGTCCTCGCAATGGATGCCAAGCTTGGATTCGATGACAATGCTGAGTTCCGTCAAAAGGAAATCTTCTCATGGCGCGATACCACCCAAGAGGATGCTGATGAGGTCAAGGCTGCTGAGAGCGGCTTGAACTTTATCAAGTTGGGAGGTGATATTGGCTGCCTAGTTAACGGTGCCGGTCTTGCTATGGCCACCATGGATATCATAAAGCTGAACGGAGGAGAACCAGCCAACTTCCTTGATGTTGGTGGTGGAGCTACTCCCCAAGCCATTCGTGAGGCTTTCACCCTCATCACCAGTGACCCTAAGGTTACCGCTATCTTCGTCAACATTTTCGGAGGTATCGTTAGATGTGATGCCATCGCTCAAGGTCTGATCAGTGTGGTTGAGAGCATGAACCTCAGCATCCCAATTATCGCGAGATTGCAGGGGACGAACATGGAGGCCGCACAGAAGTTGATCAACGATGCTGGTCTCAAGATCTTCTCTATCGATGATCTACAAAATGCTGCCGAGAAGGCTGTGCAGTTTTCGAAGGTCGTCAAGATGGGTATGTCCTACCCTTTACTTTCCATGACGATCGCTAACAATGAACAGCTCGTGACATTGACGTGGGAGTTGAATTCTCTCTTGGTATTTGAGCGGTTTATCCCCTTTGATGCGTTTCCTACTGTATTGATTCCCTCGTCCTTAGATCTTAGGCGAGTATGTATAATGCAATCCGTTCTTGTGCCACCACCCACATACACTCTTTACCATTTTGCCGTGATTTTGTTGGCGGTTGTTGAGGCTTACGCTTCCTGGCTTCAAGTTTGATCCCCCTTTCCGTACATGTCTTCTCCGCATCGTTTCGGCACATTCACCACATCATGACATATCTTCAGGCGAGATGCTATTCTCCATCTGACACCCGAAGGCTGCTTCGGTGAAGTCTGCTAGTCGTCCAAGGTACTGATTTCAGCAGCAACATCGTCAATAATAATGTACGAGTACCTACCTAGGTAACCACCAGATCATCCAATGCTGGTCACGTGTTATATGCTTTGCCTTGCGGCTCATTCCACCGATTCGACGAGGCTCACAAGTGTAGTGCCACACCGAAGCGTCAAGGCCCGGATTTTGTTCAAGTCTCTAGGATATTCCAGTGACTCAGATGCATCCCAAAGGGGAAGACATTCCACAATCAAAGCATCACATGACAGCCAATTTAGGCATCACCCCCTATCAAGCAGATCAACAATGGTCAATCACGAGACATGCATATCAGAGCCAAATAGTTACTCTTCCACAAGAAGTATATTAAGACACAAGTGTTCTGCTGTTATTCCGTCGTATTGTTCTGGAATCGACGGGATGGAAATTGTGGATCTCGGTTAGTATTGAGGTTCGTTCTCCCATTGTTGACAGCCTCCTATTGTCTTGAAAGTAAGAAGCGAGAGGTAGAAGCGTAGCATGTTGAGACATATTTTCAAGATGTACTTTCTCTTATTCTTTTCCTCTTCATGCAACATCATCGGAAACTTGTCCTTGTCTACTCCTTGTTCATTCACGGCCAATTTACATTCAAGACATTGGTCCCCCAGTCATCATGGCTTCAGACGAATTAACCGGTGCATTCAGCGCCTTGAAACTTTCCTCTCCACTACTAGTGTCTGAGGACGATTTCCTCGCATCCTTCACCAAGCTTCGCATCTCTGGCCCTGCCCAAAAAGCACGCCCTCACCACCCTCTCACCCAAGCAAGCCATCAGATCCGCCAAGACAAGTACCGCGGACCTGCAGCTCCAGCTCCAAATCTCGCCTTCAGCAACATGAATTGGGCCCAAGGCCATGATCCTTTACACCCTCTTGAAGGGTACGTCCAACATCCACCACCACCACCTCCATCAAAACCCCGCTACATTCCGAAGTACTCCGTCGACAACCCATCTCCGTATTATCTGGAGCAGGCGCCGTTCTACGATCCTCCCACCATCTCCGACCCCTTCGAGCGTCAAGCTAAAGCACCTGAACCAAAGAAACCATTCGAAGCAACTGTCCTCGCCATCTTCAACTTCCTCTCCTTCGCCAGCTCCTCTCTCTTCTCCACCACCATCACCATCCTCTGCTTCATCTTCACTATCATCAGCTTCACCATCCAGAGAGGTGTCGTCGGCCCAGTGGAGGGTATTCAGAATTATGTAGCGAAGATCAGTGTGCACGGAGTCGCCGCGCTGGTGGTGGCTTTGTACGTGGTGGCTATGTTGCCTTCGTGGAAGCGAGCTGTGGTGGAGATATTCGAGGAGAGGGAACCACTGTACCGGATCTTTATCTCTGGAAGAGAGGCGTTCGGAACTGGATCTGTGACCTCGGGTCGATTCTGAGGCGGTGTACTTTTGTCTATGCTTGTTTGTTTCCGCGGTTTGGAGTAGGTACGGGGGCGTTAAAAACGGAGTTACAAGGAGCGGGTAGGATATTGTTGTTGCTCGGTGTCGTGTGCGCTTCTGTTTTGTGTAGGGACACTTGAAATGAAATGGACCACATTTTGCTCTCACTGAAAATTATGAATCAAGGCTTTGTCACTCCTGATGAACCACTCTGCAGAATTTTTGATTTGTTTTCAGAAACACATCTACTAGCATCTAGGTACATGCTAGTGACATCAAGATATTCCCTAAATGCGTAAGCAAAGTATTCAAGAGTCAGGATACCTGAGTACTCACCTCCATCAGGATAAACAACCTGCCCATTTAAGAAAACGCCCCCAGGACCAGCAAGGAACAAGATACATGCTCCCATATCACTATCATGTCCATACCTCCCCGCAGGATTACTAGCCTCGGTACTAAGCTCACTTTTCTGTTGTTCATTACTGTCACCGGCCGTCATCTCCGACGGGAAAACACCAGGTGCAATGGAATTAACCCTGACCTTCGCCTCGACAAACGTCGTGGCCATCATTCTCGTCAAGTGCAAGAAAGCGGCTTTAGAAGAGGCGTAAGCGAACTGTCCGTTGCTGCTACCCTTCATGACGCCGGAAATGCTCGTGATGTTCACGATGCTGGGCGAAAAGCCAGGCCTGCTATCTCGAGACTTGGCGAGGAGGGGGAGGAAACCAGCTGCGACGAAGAATTGGGAGGAGACGTTTGTTTCGAAGGTGTCGGCCCAGGCCTGCGGGTCGGATTTCATGAGATGGTCCGAGATGGATTGAGCAGACTGTTGGGTGTTAGATCTCCTGACTTGTGCGGATGTTGTGAGACGTTTTGAGGACATGGGAAGTGCTTACCTTGAAGTCTGGCTTGCCGTTTGAGTATTTGGTGTTGTTATCTCGAGCAATGCCTGCATTGTTGACGAGAAGATGAATTCCCTTAGATTCTTTAGACTCGACTTCCTTGACGAGTCTCATGATCTCATCCTTCTTGGTTATATCTCCAGGAAGTCTGCGATATTCATCAGCGTACTTTGACCGAAAAATCTCAGCGGGCTAACGTACGGAACGATTTTTCCTGGTCCAGTGTTGTATTTCTCAGCAACAGTAGCCAAGGCATCCTCTCTGCGACCAGTGATATACACTTTGGCTCCATTGGCCACTAAAGTCTGCGTGATCATGAGTCCAATACCGGTACCTCCTCCAGTTACAATTGCCGAGAAATTCGAGACGTCGAATAGCTTGGTAGCTTTCAAGTCCTCGTTGTTCGCGGCTCCCGTTGCCATATTTCTTGTTCTGATTGGTAAACTTGGATGGATGAAACTAGAACGAAATCGAGTGGCAGAATGTTTTGATTTTGAGAATAGTTTAATCATGCTTGTGCGTAAAAGAACAAGTCATTTATGGAGGATGAGAGTGAGATTTTATAGGTAATAAATAGACCCTTGACGCTTGCTTATTACCATGACGTCTTGACTTTCTATATTACCTCACTCGAGGGCTAAACTCCTCATTGCAAGACAAACAGGGCTATCTATGAAGAAGAAACAAATACGGGGCAGGAAAAGAGGAACTCTGAAAAGGACAAATTGCTTATTGAGCTCCGAAAGATAATTGCCATCAAATGACAAGAAATCTGAATTGTTCTTCCCACCGGACTTCTCCCAAGTCGCAACTGCGTGGTTATTCCCCAAGAAGCTCAAATTTGGACATCCGAATCAGCCAAACAGAATGGACTTCTACAAAGGATTCAGAAACCAAGAATCATCAGCGGGTACATTGTTCTATTCGTTGTCAATCGCAAGTCTATGATGACAGCCTCGCGAGCCTTGTGAAGTGCATCAGCTTTTGAGCCGAGGTCCATGCCCAACAAATTCCATCCACTCTTAAATGCAGCAATCAACTCCACATCACCATGCCAGAAGAAGCTGCAGAAACAAAGTCGCAGAATTTGATAAGGGCATTCCAGGAAACCCTGAACGGTCTCATCGAAAACCCATATCCACACATCAGTAACCCGGAAGGCTGTAAGAAGAGAGCAAGCGTCGCCCTGGTTCTGCGCGTCCGGCCGCAGTACAACCACTGGCCAGAGACGCGCACTGGAGAAGAGAAGGGAGCAGAAGATGCGAACCCTAGCGTTCACGAATCTCTAGAACGTTTCTTTGCTCAGGACTGGGTCCAGCATGGCGATCCCGAAGCTGTGTTTATAAAGAGAGCGGCTCGTGTTGGGGATCGATGGACCAGCCATGTGGCTCTGCCTGGAGGGAAGAGGGACCCGGAAGATGAAGACGACAAGGCGGTGGCAATAAGGGAAACATTTGAAGAGATTGGATTTGATCTCACATCTCCCCACGCTCTGTTTCTGGGTAACCTTCCGGAGAGAGTGGTGAGCACTTCATGGGGGAAGGTTCCGTATGCCAGCTCCCTTCCCCGCAAATGATCTATACTGACAGCCTGTAGTATCATGGTACTTTGCCCATTTGTCTTCCTCTGGACTGAGCCAGAGCTCCCACCCTTCAAATTACAACCTACCGAGGTCGCATCAACACATTGGGTCCCGCTCCGAATCCTCCTTTCACCTTCGTCCCGGACATATGAATATGTGGATGTATCAGATCGATTTGCACGTCGTGGTGGAGCTGTGACAAAGTCTATCATACGGTCAATACTGGGAAAGATGCGATTCTCTGCCATAAGACTGGTGCCGTCTGAATCTCTGTACTGCAGCTCGACAGCTGAGTTCTTCCTTCCCGAAGCATCAGATGCCGAGGGAGCATCGAAGGTGTCACTGGCAAGCAGGCTATATGGTTGGTATCTCGGAGATCATGCAGGGTCATCAGAAAAGGCAAGGCCGCTCCTCCTATGGGGATTGACTCTAGGAATGCTGGCTGATTTCCTCGACCAAATGCCACCACATAACGCTGTGCAGCTGTGGTCATATCCAACTTTCACCTCCCTAGATGTTCGATGGATCATCAGTGCTCTAACTGGACCGCTTAAGAGGAGAAACAGACAGCGTCTACAGAATACTGGCATGGAAAATCAGACTGCTGTGGACAGCGAAACAGAGGCAGTGGCCACTGGAGATAATCCGTGGTTTATTGGCGGGCTGAGCAATGGAATGATATCCCCGAGCAAGGGCATGAATCAGACACGGTCATATGCCGTGGGTGTTATGCTGGAAGGTTATTACGACATGGCCAGAAGAGGGGTTTGGATCGCTACCAGCGTTCGGCTACTTGCGACGGCTGCTTTGGCAATACAGCTTGTCCGAAGTTACAGATCTTACAGAACAAGTTGAACCGGGCGAATTGGGCAAAACTTCACAAGTTGGATATTGGCGGCCGAATCACAGTGTGGCCAAGTAATTAACGAAACGAAAGTTTGAAGCAGGCCGGCATATTCTGTGACAGCCTGTTATTCCATTCATCTGCGACTTTCCGCTCTTTTTGGATAGCAATTTCAGCAACTCCAGTGGCTGCTGCTTTCTATAGCTTCACTTAAGTGCATCAAATTGCGCATCACTCTAGTCAAAAAGGCTTGGTCTCTGAAGCTCTGAAGGGTTTACCAATGATGTTCCTTCATATATACGATGCGGTTTACGCAAGTGGAAACCCGCCAAAAGATGTATTTACAAGAATTGAAAACATGGCCCTGGCCATGGCTAGTGGCCAGCCATCAGCATACTGCATCGAGCAAGCACCTGTTTCCTTGCCGGTTCCTTCCGTGCTCGAATGTGACTCTAGTTCTGCAGAGTCAAGAGACCTGGGCGGTATGGGGTCTGGTCGTAGGTATACTTTCCTGGTACATATCCTTGGTACAAGAATTGCAGATTGCACATATCAATAGTGAAAGTTTGATCAGGGTTTGTTCGGACCAAGTCGCCGTGGGAGATATCATTGGTCCATGTAGCACCACTGTTTGCCTTGCCAGCAAAAGGTTTGGATTCGGAGCCAGCGTTTACGGTCCACGCGCCACCGAGAGAAGTAGCAGTGAAAGAGCGGAAGTAACGGCCACCGTTGCCTTGAGCCTCGACGATCATGAGATACTTGTTCTGGCCCTGGACGGTGTAGACTTGGACGGCTTCGAAGAGGTTTCTTTCGGTGTCGCTGAGGATAGTAGTGTATGAATTACCGAAGCTTCCTGGGAAGTTGCCAATAGGCATGCTGGCACGGTATATCTTGCCATTATCACCCGCGAAGAACAGATACATGTTTGTACTGTCGCCGATAATCGTTTGGTCGATTGCACCGATCGATCCTTCGGTTACTTTTCCATTGAAGAGAGGCTGTGATGCACTCCATCCATTTGCATTGGAGGGATTGGTCGAGGTTTTGTACGAGAAGGAAGTTGCGCCCCATTGATGACAGAGGACCCAGATGCTCTTGGGCGCAAAGTAGAAGACAGTGGGGGCAACGGCGCCGGCGTTCATGGCGTTCTGACTGGCAGAGCTCATCTGTGACCAGTCGTCGAAGAGGCCGAATACCATGGAGCCATACCCCGTCGTGGTGCCGTGGCTGGAGCCATACACGAGATGCTTGCCATTGTAAAAGGTGGTGGAGAAGTCCTTGAGGGATACCCATCCCGACTTGGGCTGTGCCAGCGCACCGGTAGAGGTCCACTTGTATGTTGTGGGGATACCGCAAGCACGAGCACTCGTGGCAGCAGCCCTCGAGGTCACCATTGTCGTTTGAACAGGAGCCATGGTGGTGGTTGTAACCCCGCCGCCACCGCCCCCGGCACATGGAAGACATTGAGAATAGAACTCATTGCTTGTAGTGCAGCAGGCTCCAGATACACATGTCGTCGCTCCGGTCCATGCCATACCTCCGCCTACTATTGTTAGTTCTGTTTCCATAAGATCGGCTTTGAACCCTTACATTGTGCGTAGAGAGCTGCCTGGGCAGACACCACTGGAAGAACGAGCAAGAACGCGGTGCTAATGGTTTGAAACATTTTGACAGAAGGCTAATTATGGTCTTGAGAGTGAAAGACTAATGATGAAAGAGAAAACATCGGATAGACAGCAACCTACCTCCCTTTATGTAGAATGTCACTCTCGTTGCAGTTGCCACTCATAGTCATCAGGAATTAATCAACCTACAACATCTAGAACAGATTTTCCGATGCAATTTGCCGCCTAAAGTGCTAGGAAGAGAGCTCTACTCCACACTTGTAGTCCTCCGTGATACGAGCGCACCCATAACGAAATAAACTTCTCTCATCAACCCAATGGTCTGATGGGGGAAGATCCATAACAGGGGCTACCCCGCACGCTGAGCAAGTGGATGGTCGATGAAAGCGAGCTAGAGATACTGAAACAAGCACAAGGACTGGTGGAAAATGCTGCATGCCAGAAGAAGCATGGAAAGACGATGTGCCATGATGGATAAAGTAGAAATAGGTACATGTTAAGGAAAAGAAAGGAGGAGGGGGGGGGCGTTCGATCTTGGCCTCCGTTCTGCATTGGATGCGGAGACGGCCCGCCAATGCTTTTGGGAGAAACAAGCTCTGGGTCGTGTTGCTGTTGTGCCCTGCATCCGTGGATCTCGCTTGTGCCTGACTCCCTTCGCTACACATCCTGGGGATGCCTGACCTCCTCAATGTTTCACGATTGGTGCGCGTCGAATACAATTGCTAGCCGATATTAATAGCAGGCATCCTCTCGCACGACAGGAGGGTGCTTTGGACTTGAGGAGCACCGGCCGGAGCGATAGTATCGTACAGTAGCACGATGTGGAGGATCTCGGCTGCCACTGTAATCTACGGCAGATCCTTTCTTCTCAAGAAACCCTATTTCACCAACACAATCTATATGAACCCAGGTAGGCAGGTCTGAAAAAGTGGTCCCTGTTAGGTGAACAAACAAAACAAAAAATAGCTTGTTTCTGCCTAATTAGTCGCTGAAGTTTCTTTTGTGGTCAACCGGAATTTCATCGGAGGGCAGGCAGTTGAAGGCATGATTCTAGGCGTGACCTTGGCCGGCATCGTCATTCTAACTTCCTTGCAAAGCTGCCGACAATTGTCAACAAAGAAAATTGCGAGTCACAGATATATTGACCTCCATTCCTTATGGATGTTGCTGGCAGTCAGTGGCGCAGGAATCCCCATTCTCGTCTCCGTCGGTCCCCACTACCGAGAACCCCTGCTCGCCCGATGGTTGTGTGGCATGGCACATCTTAAGTTACACTGCATCCGCACCACTCGGTGCATCGAACGATAACCCATAATGGACCGGTAAGTTATGTTTCTGTTTCCAGAAGGATTGTGTTTATCAACCAGTCACCGTGGAAGTCTAAGATGCCTGGCTCCTGGGCCAAGGCTTAGTATTTCCCCGCATGATCCCTTTTTCCGGGGTCCACGTTGACAGCAGTGGAGCTTAAATTCCCCCAGGGAAACTCTTAAGTTGAGATGTCTGGATAAATGTTTACTTGGCAGTTTTTAATTTAGCCGTTGACTAGTTCTCGTCCATTCTGTCTTACAAGTCTTACATCTCCAAGCAATTTTCCAAGGTTGGCAAAGCAGTAGCTCATGTTTCCTATCATCATCGCATACCAACTTCCATGAATCGCGTTACAGCAAATCAATTGCCAATACACGATGCTCAGAATGAGCACCTCTTTTACTGGAGTATCGAGGACAAAGTACGCTGGATCATCGCTATGAAGCTGAGCCGAACTCTGCGTCGAGAAGCGCCTGCCTGGTTGGGCATGATGGAAACCGCAGATTTTCCCGGAGCTTGAGGTTGATCTTGGGACACAGAATCAACATGGCTCCCTCTTGTGTAACTCTTTTTAGCCAGGCAAATTCGTCCACTACTCTCCGGCGATGATCAATCCGTTCGACCTTGAAGATGCCAAGAGCACCCGCAATGAAGTCGGGCGGATCCAATTCACCCGTAAGAGCAGTTGTACGAATGCCACCTTTCCTAGCATCTTCAGTACCATATTCTAAAGATCTGGAGGCTTGCTCAGCTCTGTGCCACTGATTTCCAACACACTAGGCCTGCATTATTGCAAATTTCATAGGGGAACGCGACGTCAAGTGTGTCTTTTGAATAGCTGACTGGGAAGTGTCGTTCCAATAGTCAGAAAATCAGCTATGCAGTAATCCCCACCCTACTTTCTGCGTGTCTAAAGATCTGCTAGAGTTCGATACAAGGAACGCACACAGGATAGGCCTTGAAAAGCTTCCCGAATCGAAGAAGACTTTAGATTGAGGGCTGCGATCGGCTTGGCATGCTCGAAGTATGCCGAGGACCTCGAAATTCCCTTCCTCCCTGGATCAAAACGGACATTACGAGGACTTAGTCCTGCAGAGAATGACCGAGAAACATGAAGTTCCTCATACATCTCCAGCAGGCTTCTCGGAGATTCAAAGACAGGGTCGTCTCATGGAGTTGAACATTGTTGTTCGCCACAATACCGAACATTAACTCGGATTCTAGCGCTCCGTCCAGTTGGACAAGATGCTCAGATATCGACAAAGCTACAAGGATGATCAGAATTACACATGTCGATGTGGGAATGTTCGCAGAAGGACCGAGCAATTCTCGACTGTTTGATTGTCAATATCTGCGCTCGATATTCGGTTCTCTTCACAGCTGCAGGAGAGTCTTACAGCACGGCAGCCATCCAATCCTCAGCTTGATTCAGGTCGGCTCTGGTCGGGTCACGCCGACCTCCTAAGAATTCAATGGCTCTTCTGTATACAAACTCCACAAATAACAGCCATTTAGGTATTAAAGAGCATGAAATGCATGCTGACTGAAGACAGCCAAGGATTATCTGCAGGTCGAACTTTTCATGTTCTTGTCATTGGTTAACCTTCACCCCGCATTCAATTGTTTTCCTAGTCCTTTATCGATGTATGCCCCGATCTAGACAGAGTTGTCTCATTTCATGCAAGAAATCCTCAATGATTAGGTAAGATTTGAGAAGTACCTACGGCCTAGGTGTGTCGTATTCCTACTGGGAAACAAAGACCAACCTCACTCAGTTCTTTCCATGGTGACGTGGTGTGAGTCAGTGAGGTGGCATCTTGTCACCGCTACTTCAATTGCGTGACGGAAACAGCGCGAATACACATAAGACCTTGATTCTCACGAAGCTGCTGGCACAATTCCCAACAAAATGACTGATATTCACCACGAGAGCATAGTAACTCAAGAAATACCAATTTCCAAAATGGCTCAAGCAACAGTCTGCGTATTGTGAGCTCAACGCCAATGCGCTGGTGACCAGATAGCTAACGTATCCAAAGCTGTGGTTCATCACCCGGAAAATCCCCAGTTCATATCGCAGCTGCCAAGTCACTTGCAATTTACTTCCATGAGAACGAGATTAACCTCGTCTATGGCGGTGGGACGACTGGATTGATGGGCGAGGTTGCCCGTACCTTGGTCTCGCTTTCAGGACCATCTTCAGTGCAAGGAATCATCCCAGGTCAGCATCTTTATTTTGTGCTTCCCTGGTTCCGTGGATGGGAACCTTGATAGGCTAGTCTAAAACGAACAATTCCAACGCTTGTTTTCAGTTTGGAGGCTTTGAGACAGATATAATCAAAAAAAATCAATGCTGAGATACCAAACAGCCCCTCTAATGCAGCAAGAACAACGCACGGACGAAACAATCAAAACAACATATGAGGGCCGCGAAATTGAGGTTCCCGACGAGAAGATTTATGGAAGGACGATGATCGTCAAAGACATGCACTCAAGGAAACAGGAGATGGCAAAACGAGTTATCTCCGGAGGACCTGGTAGTGGATTCATAGCTCTCTCCGGAGGATACGGAACAGTGGAGGAACTGATGGAGGTCATCACTTGGAACCAGGTGGGGATCCACGACAAACCTGTCGTTGTTTTCAATGTTGAAGGATATTACGATGGATTGATGGGGTGGATTAGAGGTTCTGTTGACGCTGGCTTCGTGAGGTCTTGTCAGGCTAATATCGCCATGGAAGCCAACACTGCAGAGGAATGTGGGCAAGCTTTGAAGAATTATTTGATTAGTGATGGGAGGCTGGACTTGGAATGGGCATCCAATTAGTACCGACTCCAATTGAAGTTAAGACAACAGAGACACGTCGTGGACTGTGGCTCGCGGGTTAGTGGGGGAAGTGTATCTGGTGGGGCCGGCCGAGAACCTGTCCCGTATTTATCCACCCAACGAAGGATTGTCCTCCCAATAATTCTATCACACACCTTTCCCACCGGCCCCTCTTCCGTTCCGAACTTAGGACTTTTGACTTGCCATTTACGGGTAATTCTGAAGCTGTCACATTTCTGTAAGACATATCTTCCCCGCTCCTCATATTTGTGGGGTAATCTTGTCCGAACCCTTCAAGCTTAACTACCTAGCTTCTGCTATTTCAACGTCTGCGGGAAATCTTGTAGTCAAATTATACTATAAACATTCATTTCTCAGGAAAATTGCGCTTTATTCGAATTCTGTGACCTTCTACCATGAACGGAACATCTGCCCATTCCACCAATGGTGGTCTTGACGCGGAGCGACCATTGAAGGTTTTGGTTGCTGGAGGGGGCATTGGGGGTCTTGCAGCTGCTATTTTCTTACGACAAGCTGGGCATACGGTTGATGTAAGCCATCCAGTGATATGAGCATGTCTTCATGTTGCTTATATTTCTGCAGATTTTCGAGTCCAGCCGTTTCGCATCAGAAACAGGTGCAGCTATTCACCTCCCGAGCAATGTTAATGGACTGCTACGGAGAATGGGCATGATCCCAGAAGATCATGGAGCAAACCAGTGCGAATGGGTTTCTGAATACCGACCAAATGGCGAGCAAGTATTTTTGAAGGATGTTAGAATGCTTGCGAAGATTTTCCCTTATCCGTGGCAACTCATCCACCGCGTGGATCTCCACAATGCTCTGAAGGACATCGCCACTTCTTCTAAAGGCAAAGGCACCCCGGCAGTTCTACATCTGAGAAGTAGAGTAGTCAAAGTCGATGTCGGGAGTACAACTTTGACTTTGGAGGATGGTACCTCTCACACGGGAGATCTCATCATCGGGGCGGATGGCGTGCACTCCAAAATCCGAGGAGCCTTGGGAAAAGACCTGCCACCCCCCGAGCCTTCAGGCACTAGTGCATTCAGATTTCTGATTCCCGCGGAGGCGGTACGCTCGGATCCAAAGACAGCTCATTTCGTCGAACGCACTGGAGAAATGCGACTCTTGTATGGCACCGATCGAAGAATCGTGATATATCCCTGCAAACAAAATACTCAGCTGAACTTCGTAGCCATGCATCCAGATGAGGAGACAGAGGCTAGCGCAGAGGAATGGAATCAGTCTGCTTCGTTGGAAACGATGCTGAATTGCTTCAAATCGTATCCAGATGATGTGAAGGCGCTCCTCGCCAAAGCAGAGCCCGAAGGGATCAAGCTTTGGAAGCTTCTTGATCACGATGCGCTGGGGAGCGAGAACTGGGTTCATGGAAACATCGCGCTTCTGGGAGACGCAGCCCATGCATTTCTGCCTCATCAGGGACAAGGAGGGGCTCAAGCTATTGAAGATGCAGCCGCCTTTGGGGCACTCTTCCCAATGGGAACACGGCCCGAGGATGTTCCCAAACGACTTGGGATGTATGTCCAGGCTCGCTACGATCGAGCAACAATGGTCCAGGAGGTCAGTCGGCAGTCAGCGTTCAAGACATCTCGCGGAAAGATTGGCGGCAAGCCCATGAACCCCATGCATTTCACCGAGTTGAACTTCGGGCATGATGCTTTCGATAACGCGCACGGCATACTGATGAGAGAGAGGAGAAAGGCAGCTTCCTATCAGCGGATGCCACTTTCTTTTGGCCCGACCCCAAGCCCAAGGCAGGATCTGAACGGCAGACCTCGAACGATGGGGAAGTATTCTTACAAGACGAGCTTCGTGACGTTCAGGACGCACAAGAGCTACCTCAGCAGCTTACTTCCTAGTAACGAGTTCGCGATCAGTCCACCAGGAGGCTGGGCCACCGCTACATTTTCAGTTACGAAACTAGGAAATCTCGACTGGCTAGGTGGACGAGGATACTCTTTCTTCGGGCTCTACATCCATGATGTCACACACACCAGAGAGACTAAAGCATCTGGTGAAAATGATGCTTCAGAAGAAACAAGAGGAGACTACTTACCTGTACTGTTCGAGAATATGGCCGATCCGATCATCACTGGACGCGAAGAGATCAACTTCCCCAAAGTCTTCGCCACCCTGGAAGAGCAAACGTCTGCCTCATCGTACGCGCTCAGTGCTGGTTGGGAAGGGACGGAGTTCTGCCAAATCAGCCTCGATGGCCTGGTTGAGTCAGTTGAGGCAGAGTCTGTATTGCCAAATTCTGTATTGACGTGCAGTTCAAGCCCATCAAGGGATGGGAAGGGTATCCAGACGCCGAACTGCTTCTCCAACCCCGCGCTGCCTTCGCAGGAGGGCGAGAAGAGATGGAAGGCTACGACGGCAAACATCAAGTTCACCGAATTGGAGGGAAAAGCGTTGGAACATGCTTTCCCGACACTGGCAAACATTGTTGAGGGATTGAGAGGAATCAAGGTTGGAGAGATTCTGAATGCGGGAGTCCAGGCATCGGCTTAATGATGAATGCGAAATGTATCAAAAGAAATCTTCTTCGTATCAGACTGATTAAAGTGACGTAAATTGACTTTAAATTCAGAGACATCATCAATGGGTGATATTTTTTGATCGAACATGCCCTTCTCCTTGATTTTTTTAAGCACAGTCAAGGGCAGAAATAATTAGGCTGAGCGAGCAGGTAAGACCTTGCCAATACACTCTCCAAATCCAACACCATCACCACAGACCGCCGTGAGCCGTATGCTGTCACCGTCCTCCAAAAACTTCCTACTTGAGCCACCGGCGATATTGAAACTCTCCTCGCCCCCTTTTGTCAGCTCCAACAAGCATCCATGACTCTCCTTCGTCTCTCCAGAGATCGTACCCGTCGCCAAGATATCTCCTGTATTCAGATTACAACCACTGCTTGTCTGATGCGCGAGCAGATCCCTTAAGCTCCAGTACATAGTCTTCATCTCAGACTCGCAGATAGTAGTCGCCTGACCCCCAACAATCAGTTCCGCCTTCAGCTGAATGCTGTACGTGTTGTCTGTCTTGCTGTCCGCCAGGTATGGCACCGGTTTCAATTCTTTCTGTGGCGCTGGGCATTGGAACGACTCTAACGCATCGAGCGTGATGACCCACGGTGAAATAGATGTTGAAAAATTCTTCCCGTTCAGCGGACCAAGCGGCATCATTTCCAACCCCTGAATATCGCGAGCTTCGCTTGTTAGTTTGTCTCCTCGCTTCGGAAAGGGGTTGCGGCGTGAAACTTACCACTCCAGTCGTTCAACAAGACAAGTCCAAAGATATGGTCATCAGCATCCTTCACAGCAATGCTATCTCCAAGTACGCTTGGCTTCCCAACAATACACCCCACCTCTAGCTCATAATCCAACTGCTCAGTCGGACCATAGACTACCTCACCCTGGGCATTTCGGAATTGACCCCTTGGTCTCGTGACTGCCGTCCCAGAAGGAATGATAGACGACGCCCTTCCTGTGTATCCGACTGGGAAATGTAAGAACCCAGGGGGTAGGAAGCGTTTCTTCATTATGGCTTCGCCGGCATTGAGGACGTGCTCTTTGGAGCAGGAGAAATCCGTGAAGTCGCCAATGGAGACAGGGAGGTGCATGGTCACATCTTGGATTGAAGCGGTGCTTCCTGATGGGAGATCTGTTGGCTTTTTCAGAAGATCTTGGAGTAGCGCTCTTGATTGCTTCTGGGTGGATTTGGGGAGCGCTGCGAAGGTGTTCAAGGTGGGCTTTCTTGGCATTAGCGAAGAATTGTGATGATGATGAAATCTGATCAATATACCTCCGAAAATGCTTGAGTTACTTCAGATGGAAGTGATGAGAGAAGTCCATGCTGTGCGAGCTCACCGAGGAATACCACTGTATCCTCAATTCGTGTTGCGGGACATTTGGCAGGGTGCGCTGTGCTGCTGGCGATGCCGTAAGGGATGTTTGCGATTGAGAAGTGAGGAGCGAACATGATGGCGACGTTTCAGAAGAACTGAATAACAAATTTCTTATTATTGTCGGGAATGAGATTCAGATTCTGTATCTAAAATATCTATCCAGACACTTCTTTTGGGACCTGACTTGCGGACATCGGACATGGTGAGAAGCTTCCAGGCTCCCCGCCAAGCTGCAGTGGATGCCCCACCTCCGAATGCCGCCCACATCAACATGGAAGCGAGCCCGAAGTCCCGCATTCTCCTACCCACTTTCCGTTTCGCCCTTTCATCACGAACCCCCCCTCCGCCTCCACATCCCGCTCGGCATCTGGGAAGGGAGTTGAATAGAGGGCATTCGGACATTAACGCGAATCCGAATTGCATGTCAGCGGGTACATTACTTGGTGGACAAACGTCATCGTCTTAATCAGATTACACTCACATCAAAAGTAGAGCTTCAGAAGATTCATTCCAAGAACCTGCAAAGTTCAACATTTTCCGGCATAGCTGATATCATCATGACTACGAACCAGATCCGAGACCTCCTTGAGGTCACTGAGGACAAAGAAAATGGCTTGGTATTCGAAAAGAACGTTTCAGTGCCTCTCAAAGCCAGTAATCTACCAGTTCGTTGCAATGTCTACAGGCCGATCGCTCCTGAGGGGGCGAAATTCCCCGTCTTGATTACCTACGGACCATACGGAAAGGATATTCCATATGACAAGTACGTTAATTACCATTTATACTTCAATTCGGAGAATCGATACTGACAGGACAAGTTTCTTCGCCAAGTCATTCAGTGAAGTCAACCCAGAGCACAAAAGCAAATACAGTGCCTGGGAAACTCCCGATCCAGTATTCTGGACTTCAAAGGGTTATGTCGTCGTTAGAGCTGATGAGAGGGGACTGGGACAGTCTCCTGGGCTTCTTGATACAATGTCACGTGGAACCAGCGAGTGTTTCTTTGATGTCGTGGAGTGGGCTGCGGATCAGCCGTGGTCGACTGGCAAGGTTGGCTTGCTGGGGATCAGCTACTATGCCGGTAAGGCACTTTTAATTACTGAAGAATCCTGGCGTTGACAGGATGCATAGGAAGTCAATGGCGAGTTGCAGCTCGCAGACCAAAGGGTCTCGCTGCCATTGTGCCATGGGAGGGTATGACTGATTACTACCGGGATCGCTGCCGACACGGTGGAATCTTCTCTAACAGTTTCATCAAATTCTGGTGGAATCGACAGGTGATCACCAATCAGTACGGGAGACCTGGACGAGCTGCTTCGAAATGGGGAGAGGATACTGTTGAAGGTGATCTTCCGGACGACGTCTTGGCGCAGAATCGAAATGATCAGAACACTGATAACGAGAAGAACCGTTTCTTGGATGATGAGTATTACGCTTCGAAAGAATTCAATTTGGAGGATATTGAGGTTCCGATTCTTTCAGTGGCCAACTGGGGTGGGATCTTGCTGCATTTGAGAGGTAAGCTAATGTCATTACTTGATCAAGCTGCAGGGGCTGAAATAATATTCTAGGAAACGTCAATGGATATGCTTGGGCGGGATCCAAGCTGAAATATCTTCGCTTCATCACAGGTCGCCATGACCTTCCCTTCTACTACAAGGAGGAAGTCGAGGTTCAGCAAAGCTTCCTAGATGCTTTCCTTAAAGACGACGATCGAGTCGGATGGTCCGTTCCCGGCAAAGTCAGTCCAGTCAGCGTAATCCTTCGAAAAGGTGACGTCGGCTTCAACAATCCCGAAGCCGAAAAGAAGTATATCCGAAGAGAGGAGTCCGCCTGGCCCATACCCGGGACGAAATATACAAAGTTCCACCTGACACCCGAGAACAGCCTCGAGAGTACTCCTCCCTCAGTAAACAGCTCTAAGATTCTCTCATACGATGCCCTCGGCTCTCTCGACAAACCACAAGCAATCCAATTCACATCCGCTCCCTTCGAACAAGACACCGAGATCACTGGACACGTGACAGCACATCTCAACGTCTCTGTGACCCCAGACTTCGCTTCGACATCACCAGAGAAAGAGATCGATATCTTCCTCACGCTCCGCTACATCTCTCCCACTGGAAAGGAAGTTTACTATACTGGAACAGCGGGCGATCCCGTCCCGTTGACAAAAGGTTGGCTTCGTGTTTCCCTTCGGAAAATCGCAAGCGAACATCCAAGAAACTCGCCGTATCAGCCATACCGCGAGTACCGCTCTACAGACGTACAGGAAGTAAAGCCGGATACCGTTTATGCCGTAGATGTCGAAATCTGGCCGACTAATGTGGTGGCTGAGAAGGGCGGACGAGTCGTCTTGGAAGTTAGTTCGGGTGATACACAGGGAAGTGGCATTTTCACGCATACGAGTGAAGTTGATAGGTACGTTGATATGAAATCTGGGTGGAATGAAGCTGACCAGTTCGTAGACCGAAGGAAAGGTTCTCGGGGAAGAACAACGTGCATTTTGGGGAGGGGTTGGAGAATTATGTTACACTACCAATTGTTCCTGCTAGATAGATAGATTGGAATGAAGCCTTTTCTGTGTGAAATCACTTCATCATGAGGTTATCTATGATTTGGGGATATGAGCAGTCGTCAGATAGAAAAGATTGGGAAGCTATGATTGTTGATGATTTCATTCAGATTTGCCGCCTGAAGAATGTGTCTAGATACGTCAAAGAGATGTATGGGAAGGGGAGTTTTACTATCCACTGCATTCGATACAATGAAAGCCCCATTAAACTTCTTCGGAATCCAAATATCCCAAATCCTGATAGCTATTCTAAGCTTCGGCCTGACTCTTCTTCACCCCCTCCATGGTTCCCAAATCCTCACCCAGCTCTTTCCCGTCAATCACCGGTGGTTTCGCCTCAACAAGAACATACAACATCCGCGCCCACTCCGTCTCACTCATATTCCTCCACGCATGATTCGTCGCTCGTTGCACACACGTATCGCCCCTCTTCAAGACAACCTTGTCCCCACCATCTAGCACCAACTCCACATTTCCCTCCAGCACAACACCATAATCCAGACTCGTGGTCCTATGCATAGGAGACGTGATACCAGGCGCCATATCGACGATTCTGAGGACTGAGCCGCCGTGGATCACTAGTCCTGGTGGTGAGGAGAGGAGCGAATTGTAAGTGCTTATGTCTTTTGTTGAGGAGAGGTCGGCGGGGAATGAGGTGGTGGCGTAGCCGAGGAAGAATTTGGCTTCTTTTCCGGCCGGTGTCCATTGTGCCTCCGAGGGGATTTCCTTGGAGAGGATGGCTTTTCCCGAGGCATCATGGTCTGTGATGTAGCGGTTTAGGCCGGGAAGAGAACTGGGTTCGACGAAGGGTGCCATTTTTGGGGGGGTTTGGTCCGAACAAGATGTGTTTGCTTGTGTGTTTACTTGACGTTTTTTTGAAAGGAGAAATGTAACTTTTGATGTTGATTTCAAGATACCTCAGCAGACTGGCACGGAATGTCTCTGATTGTTAAGAGACATAATAGGCCCCACCAACGAGTCACGAAGTGGGATGTGGTGCTTTTCAAAGTCAAAATACACAGGCAAGAATTAGGACCCTGCGATGACTGATTGGTGGGCATGCTCGGCTAGGGAGAGGGGCCGGGCCTAGGCCTGATTCAGACAGCTTTATGCACCCCAGGATATCTCCTCCTTCTTCTCCACCTCCGCCCCCTCAAAGGTGGGATTTCAATCAGCCTTCAGTCTTCGGTCTTCGGTCCTTTGTCCTCCAGCCAACAGCTAATGCAGCATTAATACTCTCCCCTATCCTCCCTGCCTCCCTCCACTTCCCTTCCCCGACTTCTTCGTCTGATTCTCTTCCTGAGCCGGTCCTGACTACGGCACCTCGACAGGCTACTGTACAGTCTAGCTATGGAGCAAGCAGTAGCTGTAGTATCCGGATCTTTGCCCGCTGTCCATCAGACACGGTCTCAAGCAGCTCCGTCGCTGAGAAGGTGGGTGTCCCCGACATGTCCCCAACTCCTCGAGCCATCATTTATCTCGCAATGCTATACTAATGCCGAGATCATGCAGTGGTCCACCCGAGTGGCAATCTTTCATATCACAGGAAAGTGGCTCTGGATCTATCCCCGCCCCTTCCGGCAACCAATGTCGAATATGCCATCGGACTTACGAGAGAGCTGACCACCTCAATCGGCATCTAAAATCACATGAGAATGCTCGTCCTCACCAGTGCAGTAGGTGATTTCCAACCCCGAGCCCGCATTTTCTCGAGGCGCGTTAGCTTGAGGGGTTCCTCAAGAAGTTCCTCTTCAGATCCATCTCGAACCGTTCTTGGTTGGTACTCTGATATCGCCATACTGACGATGGGTCACAGGGCAGTGCCAGAAAAGCTTCAACCGAGTTGACTTGCTGAATCGTCACGTGGCTACTCATGATAGACCTTCTGTTGGAGGCAAACCAATAATCCGTAGGACGGATCGAGCTGGGCAGGCGTGTATCGCTTGTGCAGCAGCTAAGGCTCGTTGTGGGGACCAGAAGCCATGCAGACGATGTCAGACCAAAGGCATCACATGCGAAACCGCAAACCAGACCGCGCAACATAACCAAACCTACCCTACATCCCCCAGGCAGGCATCCTCGATATCCGGTTCCCAAGTCGGTAATCCGGTTCAAGGGTCGAATGGAACAGACCATTTCCCTATCCAATCTGATCAAACCGACCCACTTCATTTTCCATCAGCCTCCAACTCATACGAAAGTGACAGTGTGCAACGGAATTTAGACAATGGCTACGAGGTAGAGAATCAGATATACGGCATTGGAACCTTGCCCGGCAATTCATCCGCACCTAATCTGGATTTTATGACAGAGGAAATGCTATTCTTCCCGAATACTTCTGATTTTAACAACCAGAATTTAGATTTTGGTTTCCTCGACTTCAATTTCGACGACGTGCAGTTGGGCACTTCTATGAGCTACCCGAAAGAAAAATCCGGGGAGAAAGGGCTGAACCCTGAACCGACAAGAAGAGCGTCACGATCTTTACCACGCGATACTTCTCGTGCTCACGCGGCTTTCACTCGTTCTCCATGGCTCTGGACACCAGCCCACAAAGATCGCCTGCTAAATGATCAGGACAATTTGGCGGTTGACGAAGAAAATATACCGTCTACTCTAACCCCTAGTTCTACAATTTCGTTTCCTGGGAGTCAGAGCTACGAGTCTCCATCAATCGATGCCCGGTTGCGTGACCGAATGTTCTCCTTGGTCTGCAACATGAGCAAATTCATGCAAAAAGTGCCGGACTTTCCTTCCTTGGATATTTTGAATCATGTCATCAAAGCGTTCTTCGTCAGACAAAGTTATCAAGTCGACAACTGGATACATGTGCCCACTTTATCAGCTACAGAGTCCCACCCAGAGTTTCTGCTGGCTCTTGTCGCCGCCGGCTCCACGGTCATTTCTGTCCCAGCGATATGGAAGATGGGCCTGGTTCTTCAAGATGTGGTTCGAATAAGTATTGGGGATTTGGTATGTGCATCTGCATCCGATGGGCCCCCCTAGCTAACACTCCTAGTGGGAGAAAAAGAATAGCAACACCAGGGCACTACAGCCGCTTCAAGCGTTCATGTTATGTCTCGATACTGGACTGTGGTAAGTTCTACCCCCTCTCTGCGGTGTAGGTAAGTAGCAGAGCTGATCCGAATTGCTGCCGTCTAGGAGCGGATTTCAGCGACACATGGAAATAGCTGAAAGCTTCGGTCAGCCACTAGTTACAGTGGGTATATGTCCTTCATACAATAACGTCCTATCATGTTAAAACCTTCAGATGATGCGACGTGGTGGCATTCTTGGATCTCCACTTGACACACACGCACTCGTGCCAAAAGAGACAGATGAAGGCCAGGTCCTTGAGTTGAAATGGAAAAAGTGGTCGCAGAGAGAATCTTTCAAGAGGTAAGTCGATAGCCAAAGAAGACAAGCAAAACTGATCTATCATCTAGACTCGTGATCCATATTTTCTTACACGATACTCGTGCATCATTGGCACTACAGAAAGGACCTCAGATACAGTTCACAGAATTATCCTTCTCATTACCCGCATCACGATCGCTTTTCCTTGCGAGCTCTGCAGTAGAGTGGAAAACATTATACCTTGAACAGAGAACCCCTCTGTGGCGGGCACCCCCTCGACTGATAGATGCGTTGCGCGAAATCACCACTCTAGACGATTTTCACGACGAGTGCGATATCAGTCTGTGCTATACAGCGCTGCTGCACGGCTTCTGGGGCCAGATTTGGGCCTACCTCGAGTCTTGCAAGTTCCACCTTGCTGGCTACAACAAGCCCGACTCCGCGCACCAGCTATGGCTCACGACACAGCACCGAGAGCTTTGTCGGGATATCGAGACATTCCAAATGAGCCTTTCAAGAGGCTCAAAGCAATCCCCAGATTTATTCATGACGGTGGAGCTATTTCTAATGATACTCTACGTCTCCCCAGAAGAACTACAACGCTTCGCGGGAAAGGGTGGCGAGGAATCAGCTGTTCAAGTCATTCCGTCTCTTGAACAATGGGCATCAACAGCCCACGCCAGAAAGGCAGTCTGGCATGCTGGACAAGTCTTTCGAGCTGCGGCGCAGATGCCACCTGCCGGGCTGAGGGACTTCCTAGCAATTGCTGTCTATTTTGCAAGCTTGACTATGTGGACTTATAGCCACCTGTGCCCATCAAGTTCGAGGAATGGCTCGGAAAGACCGAAATCTCGGTTACCTCACCTCCAAGACACGACTTCACTCGCTGTTCTCGACGGTCCAGAGACTCGAGAAACACGGGCATTCATCTCTGGCCATCTAGATAATCCTGCTTTGACATTGGTAAAGTCTGTGGAGCCTGTCATTGAAAGTTTTGGTGGAGGCACTGCTACCACATTGAGACTTGCTGACCCCAACGCCGCGCTTAAGATTGCGCGAGATCTGTATCGCAGCAATTTCCCAGTCATGGACGGGCCGCTTCCTCCCTTGGTGGAGAATATGGGGAATCTTATGAGAGATCTGAGTAGTCTTCCAGACAGTCGGTTCTCAAGATGCACCAGCCCGGTCGAGCGCTGAACACCCTATTTTGAGTTCGATGTTAATTTTACATAGCCAATAACATTTGTATATCTTGGCAACGGTGCATGATGTGGAAGGCATTGAGCTAGCCACGGGTGCCGGGCATGAAGCTCTTCCGAGCTTGGGAACTGTACCGGAGTGGGGGTGGGGTGTTGCCTTCGAGGGAGGGGCCGGGCAACACCTCCTCCTGAGGAGCCTTCGCGCAGTTGATTGGTAAAATTCAGAGAAGCATATACTTCTAGCCTAAACCTGAATATTGGATTTGGGTCTCGTTGACCACTTGACGGAACCTTATTCCTCCACAACGGTAGAGTGACACGATCCAAAGTTCGTGAAGGACGAAGGAGTCTCTCTCGATCGACACGCCACTTGATCCTGACTGTTCTAAATTATCGCTCGGACGCGGCAAGACCATCATTACGATGTCGACGACAACGACGGATAATCCCATCACACTCTCACTACAACAAACCCTCAACGACTACGAGCTCCATCTCACCGGAGCTGATAATGGTACCCAGAGCAACGTGACTGCTCCAAACCCACGATCCAACAGCGAGCCCACTCCTCAAAACCCACCTTCATGGACGCGAAATTATCATCGGGTTCCCAACCATCGACCTCTCAACCGTGATCTCAGTTTCTTAGACAGACCGGGCGGGAGTAGTGTAGGGGAGACGATATTCATCACAATCATGTTCACTGGTGTCGCTTTGAATGCTGTGAGCTGACTCCCCATTGTTGTTTCGTTGGAAGTGGGTGAAACTAACTGCTCTAGGGCGTGGCCCAACTCTGGGGCATGACAGGAGGAAAGGTGTTCAAGGGGGTTTTTAGTTATGCTATTGGTGGTGAATGGTGATTGAGTAGTGAAGATATGAGGTCGAGCATGTAAAGAATAAGATGGAGTTGTGTGGACGAGGCAATTCTCCACGTTACGTTACTACTCAGTCTCCACAATGGCATCACCACAAACTGGAAGCTCAATATAGAGGCTACAAAGCTAGAGTATTGAGAGAATAATCAGTCTAATACTCGATACTTACACCCCGAGTATGCAATCAAGACGTTACTTCGAGCTTATCATAGAAAACTGAAGCAACACACATGCCGAGACCACTTGCCGCTCCAACCTCAGGGCAATTGGTACATGGCCTCAGCTACGACGATTCAAACCACCGCAATGCCAACCTGATCCATCGAGAGTGCCAGAGTGCGGAGAAACCGGGGGATTGTGGGGTAGCTGAGACACAATGTGGGTGGGGACCGACCGTCCGTCCACCCATCCGTCCACCTCGCCAGGATCTATACATGAACCCATCACTTACCTGAAGCCAAATAAACATCAGTCGTTTGCCAGGACTTCATATTTGCAATTGCAACCTATTCAGCCTTCTCGAGTTTCTGCCATTGGAAGTCGAGCAAACAGTCTCGCAATCATGGCGTCTGCATCTTTTGCAACATGCACTGCTGGTGACCCAAAGGTACTTCCTTGCTCTTGTTCTCCAGCCCCTTTTCACTTCTCGATCCTGACGAGTTTGATTACAGTTCTGGCCAGCCTACATCAGACATCTGGTCCTATTCAATATCTGCATCTTCGTCTTCCTGGGAAATATGTACACCGCGGGTATAGCTACTGGATTCCAAGCTCTGGCCATGGAATTCCACGTCGATTTCTCCAAGTTGACGGATCTGATCTCCTATCCCGTGCTCGCTCTCGGTGTCGGAAATATCATCTGGACTCCAACGGCTGTGTGTTTCGGGAAGCGACCTGTTCTCATCTTCTCGACCGCTCTGTTCCTTGGATGTACGATCTGGAGCATCAAGGCGAAGACTATTGACAGTCTTCTCGCGTCGAGAGTCATTGCGTGTTTCGGTGCTGGAAGTATCGAGTCTATCGGTCCAGCGATGATCGCAGACATGTACCGAGAACGGTACTTTGCCACAGCTATGGCATTGTTCTCCCTTTTCTTGTCTGGAGGATCGCAAGTCGGGCCCATGATCGCTGGATTCCTAATCACCGACAAAGGATGGCGATGGTTCTTCATCCTCTGCGCCATCCTCATCGCAGCCAACCTCGTCATGATGCTCTTTCTCCTCCCCGAAACTAATTATCGTCGCGTCTTGTATGAGGGTGAGACTGCTCAGGAAGCTGATAAGCAAGCCGATGAAATGGCGCAACATATCGAGAAAGGACAGGATCTCACGGCAGGAGTCCCGAACTCGGAGAACAATCGCCCATATGCTGGATCTTATTGGAAGGACCTTGTTGCGTTCAATGGCCGCGGAACTGAGGAGAGAGGATTGATGGGCTGGCCTCGTCAATTCTCGCTTCCCTTTCGATTCATCCTGGTGCCGCATGCTCTCTTCGCCGCCCTGTCGTACGGCGTCTTTCTCTCTGGGTAAATCCAAACTTCCTTCTCTGCAATGTGTAATTACTAACAACTGAACAGTGTTGTAATCATCTCCACCCTCGCACCTCAATTCCTCTCGCCACCTCCCTACCTCTTCAAAGCATCTGGACTCGGTCTCTTCTCACTATCATCATTCATCGGTATCATCGTCGGCTACCCCATCGCCGGACCTCTCACTGATCTCCTCTCTCGTGCTTTCGCGAGACGATCCCGCGACGAGCACCACGTACCCGAGCACCGAATGCCGGCATTGCTCGTACCCTTCATCGTCTGCCCACCCGGCCTCATGCTCTTCGCCTACATCATCTCGGAAAATAAGAGTGCCTACATCGCAGCCGTCGGCTCCGCGCTGCAGGCCGCCGGTCTTGTATTCGTTCCTTCGGTGGTGTTGTCTGTCGTTGTTGATGCTTGGCCGGAGAGTGGTTCGGAGGCCGTTGTCCTTATTAATGCTGGGAAGAACGCGGTTGCTTTTGGTATAACGCTTAGCACGCCAAAGTGGCTTGCGAGTGAGGGGTTGAAGAAGATGTTCTGGGAGATGGCTGGAATTCAGTGGGCTGTTCTCGTTTTGGCTTTGCCGCTGTACTTCTTTGGTCCTTCGTTGAGAAGGAAGTCGAGCAGATTCGTCTGAGTGTATGAAATAATTAGTGAGGGCTGGAACGCATGGTAATTATGTATCAAGTCACGAGACAGCTAGTCTGGAAAGAGTTTTGATGGGGAAAAAACAGTCGAACTATCTTCAGTTGGTATCTTGAACGCTGTGAAATTGTGATGGCCTGGCAACAGCAATGGTGTTCGCCCTGGGACTTAGCGAGGAAGCTACCTGTAAGCTTCTATTGGCTCGCTACAACACCCCGAGCAAATAGGGGAGGCGGGCGGCAACCTATGCTACGACTGTTACCTGCAACTAAGGTAAGGTAGTTACCACTACACCAATAACATACCAACAAATCGAGAAGCCAACGTGCAACTAAGAAGTAACGCCATTCAGAATGCACTTGATCTTTCTGCCATGTCAAATGTATTCCAGTACCATCGCAACAACATGATGGCACGCCAGACCCAGCAGTCGAAACGGTCGTCGAAGAATTGCTGGACCATGGCGTGGTAGGCGTTGAATTGAGCATATTTGGCGGCTTTGAAGGTGGCTTGGAAGGAGTGGAGGTATCTTGCCGGGAGTTCGATGGTTTCGGGAAAGGTGGTGACGATGAAGCTCGTTCCGGGCAGTGAATGCTCGCCTGGGAGGTCGAAGACGAGATTTGGTTCTTGATCTGATATGGCGTCTGAGTCTGCAGGTTGATGTTGGAGTGAGGTTGAGGTTTTTGGCTTCCAGGTGAGATGGAGAATGGATCGAAGGAATTGTTCTCATCAGAGATTCCAGAAGATGGATATCATGGTCAGTATACAATTCTCAGACCCCTTCACCAAACTCTCATTCATCCAAGAATTGAAACCTTGAAGGCTTCCATTCATATGTACATGCTGCTTCCTGGACCCGTTTTTTCCATGCACCGACTCAGCGCCATGCAAGGTAAACGCCTAGATGAACCTTTATCCTGCCCAGAGCTCAATGTTCAAATTTTCGGGAAGATATAAGTACCACTACCAATGGCCGCCTTAATACTCTGATCCTCATTCAAGAACCCCTTCACAGCCGCCCCAACCTTACTCCCAGAAATCAACCCCGCGACCATATTCCCAAACACCACTCCCGCCGCCGGAGTCAAATGCGTCGAATCCCCCTCAGCTAGATCATAAGTCCTCGCATTCGCCTCTCCAATCGCATTCAGATACTTCATCGAAGCAGCATTCAAGTCAATCACAGCCGCTTTCAGATCAGCTGCGGCTGCTAAAGTGGCGTTCACCTGATCGACGAGATCGGGCTTGATGGCTCCGCTAGAGTACTTGCGTCGGGATAGAGAAGTGACGAGGATGGGTGTTCCGCCTGCGATGGTGACTTGTTTAGCGAGCGATTTTAGGTTGGATGTGAATTTTGCGACGCTGATGTTCTTGTCCGCTTTTTGGTCGTTGTGACCGAACTGTGATTTCATCCGTCAGCCTTCTCTTCTCCTTTAAATCTCCTTGTTGTGTAAATGGACGGGAGGATATTTTGGGATAAAAGGATCCCTTAGAATGGATACAGAAAATGGTATTTACCTGAATGGTGACGTATGGTGTGTAACTTCCCGCATTCTTCTTGACAGCAGCAATCACATTCGCCCAATCGCCTCCAGAGACAAAGCTCTCTGTCGTAGCGCCATTGTGGCCGAAATTCGTCCCGATTGCACCACCGACGAGTGTCGTCAAAAATCCATTTCCCCATCCACCTCCTGAAGCTGTGGTTGAGTCTCCAGCGAGGAAGAAAGCTGGTGGTTTGGGTTGCTTTTTCACTGTGGTGATGGGTGATGAAGCAGCGAGAGCAGCAAAGCCCATCTGGTATAGAAGAGAGGCACGCATGTTTTTGTATAAGTCAGGAAATGGTAGAAGTCCCAAAAATTAAATACAAGTGAAGGAATAAAGGCGACAGAAATTGAGCTCAAGCAAGGGCAGGGGATGAGGTTCAATATCAATCTGAACTCGCGAATATCGGCATTAGACACGAATATAACGAATGCAAAAATCGATGTTCTGAAGTTAAACAAACAAGCCACGAGTCGGGGAGATGATAATCAGTATAAGTATCTCAAGCGAAGCGACTGAACCCACCAGGGGATAAATTCTGATTGGCGGATTTGCAGAATAAACATATTTTCCTTGGCGAAGTTAGGGATTGAGGGGAAGGGTAATCGAGATATCCCGCTTGCCGAAACTTTATCGACTATGCTGATCTCTGGGATTTCTTCTCGGGTTTCTTAGGCGAGAATGGCGAGTCTGAGATGCGAGATTGCGTCAGAGGGTGGACCCTTGGACGGGATGTGAGGAGAAGTTGCGGGGAATTTCTCCGGGGAAAATACTGGGGTTTGTTGATAATGTCACGTGGATAGGCAAAACCCCCTTTCCGAGACGAGGAAGACCTCGGGAGGCGAAGGGTTCATTTTAGCGAGGGAGATACATTCAAAGTCATGGCAAAATTGCAGAAAGTATATCCACACAAAGTCACAAAGGTACAAGATATAACGAGGTAGGCAATGTTATATTATGGTATCATCTTCCGTCTCCAACCATTCCTGCGCCCTAACAACGAGGTACAACGTAACCATCCCGATCACGACCGGCGTGACCTTCGAGCCAAGGAAAGACATCGCAAACCCCAAGAGCCATAAAGCAAACATCAACACTAGGAGGACCATGAGCCATCTCAAGAACTCGGCCTCGAATGTCTGCGGCTGCGGTTGTTCAACCACTGAATTCTGAACCGAAGGGTGTCTGACCTGTCTTGAACCGGCTGTGAAGTGATCCTCGTAGTGAGTCTCAAATTGTGGGGTTGGGTGGTTGGGTGCGCGGTAGTTGTATGCTTTGAACTTCTCGTCGCGGAGGGCCTTTGCTTCTGTGGTGTAGGGACTCCAGAAATAAGGCTGGGTGCGGAAGCACCTGAGGTTGGACAGGTTGGGGTCGAGGAAGGCGGTGCAAGGCGTTGCGTGGGCGTATGTATAATATCCGGAAGCTGGTGTAGACATGCTGAATGACTGTTGTTTGATCGGTTGATATATTGACGAGTAAAGTAAACCAGCAATTGGTTTGATAAGTGAGTGTGAAGCGTTGAAAGTGACGCCGGCGTCAGTAAAATGGGGGAAAAAGTGGCAAGGGAGGAAAGGAAAGCAAAAATCAAGTGAGTAGAGCGAAGAACTAGATTGTGGAATGATATAAATGTTCTAAGGGTTGGACAGTGGGCTTGATATATAGGCAAGCCGTCTTTGTCAAGTGCAACAACAAAGCAGTCTTTGTTGACTTTGCTAGAACAACGCAATTGTTATCTCGAGGACAAGAGAGTTCGACAATGAAAAAATTATCTCAAAGTAGAACAAGAGACAGAACAGTTCAACATCAATTCCTATGTTATTGATGCCAGAGCCTTTTGTGTGTCTCTTTCATCCTTCCTCGTCATTAGTCCCTGCTCTCCATTCCACACAAGTCCCAATAAACAGAGCAGAACAGCAAATACAACGTGAGTACAAGAATCTCGACACCCCAGTATCCCATATCTTGTTCTGCATCCGCGTTGATCGCAGGGTCCTAGCACTTCTGCTCCCCTCCCACCACTTCTCAGCTCCCTAGCTATTGTTCCACTATACTTTATAGTTCCAGCAGTAGCTTTCATACACCAGCTTCATACCCAATCCAACACACATTCAAGATGTGCCACATCTACGACTACTCTGCCTGCGGGCACAGAGACATCGACCGAGCATCCTGCCGAAACCCCAACCTCGTGACTGATCCGTGCAAGCTGATCTTAACTAGCTGTACACTCCCAAGTGAGTGCTCAGGCTGTCGAGAGGCGTACCTCCGCACGGTAGTCAAGCGATCCAGTGTTATGGATTTGGCCCGCGAGGCAACTCGTGCAGCATTGGATTTCTCTACAGCACCATCTCTCTTCGCATGGCCTGAGAAGGCTGTAAGGAAGCAGAAGCTGTCCAGGAGAGGGCCACTGAGTAGTGATCATCTCGAGTGTATCCCTGAGAGCCCAACAATCGTGAGAGAGGAGAGAGGCTGGAGTCCTGGGCTGAAGAAACCTCTTTCCTGCCAGCCTACGATAGCAGACACTTGGATAGACTCCTACTCTCATGTGGCCTCAGCACCACCAGCACCAGCAAATGCGGTCTCGGCGGCGCAGCAGATGGAAAGCCTCCCTCCTTCTCTCACCATCTCCATCCCGCAGCAGGTAAGAGGCCCTCCTCCCCAGGTCATCACCACACCGCAGTCCTCGATAAGAGCTCCCCCTGAGGAGAGCTCGACACCACAGCAGCTCCCTAGAGCACCCGTCGTCGAGACTCTCTCCACCCCGCCACCTATAGTGAGATCTCGACCGGTAGTTGATCGCAGCAGCAATCGGCTGAAGCCTCGAGACCGCTCAGCGAGACTTCGAGATGCCTTCCGAGGCACAGAAACATCTCACACCCCAGCAGTGGCACCACCCACCATCAAGCGGAAGCCTATTCCCTCCTACCCAGCCTGGACTACTCTCCCTTCCCAAGTCGGGGAGCGGACGAAGGAGGCCGGCGAGGTCTGGAGTAAGACACAGACAGATTGGAGCCAGAGACAGACAGCACATACTCCAACGCAGGAGCTCTTCTTGACCACAACAGTGAAGGAGATCCAGCTAGAGGAGGGCGGGCTACCGTCCTGTCTCCAACCCGGCGACCTGTCACAGGCGAACAACCTCTCGCGACTCTCGACGATATTCAACCTGTTCAGTGAGACAGGCAGAGAATCGTCGGTCGAGTGCGAGACTCGTGAGCCTGCTGATACCGCCACCCATACCTACACCGCCTACCCCGGAGCTACAGCCGTGAAGAGCACCTCAGAAATCCCGACACAATCCTACGCAGCCCATGAGGCACATAGAAATGTGTCGGTCGAGTTCGTCGATCGCAAACCCACGGCTGCTTCCACACCCACACCCACCATCTACGCCACATACAACCCCGTCCCTACGATGAAGGGCACCTCACAATTCTCGGCACATGTGCCGATCGAGTTCGAGGCTGTCGCATCGAGCAGAGACAGATCCCTGACTATAGAGAAGAGCCTCACAGAGAAGAGCCTCTCTGAGATCTCGGAATTCTTCCACATTACCCCCAAGTCAGGTCAAGGATCATCGGTTGAGCTCGTCAGTGCCAGCTCAGCCAGGAAGCCATCTACCACCTCCGCCATCACACTCAACCAGGCAAAGAGTCTCTCAGAGCTCTCTGCGATCTTCGACATGGAAACATGCGAACCGCAGATCGAGCTCGAGGCGCACTCACGCCTCATGACACCAGCACAGCACTGCAAGACGGGAGCGCGGTTGAGCACGGCCAGATCCTACGACTGCTACAAGCAGCTAAATTCTACTGCGGAGCTGGTCTCTAGTAGTTCAGAGACCACCATAGACAGCATTCCACAGCATGAGCTGCCGAGCTTCAGACCACTCTCGGCGATGAAGTTCAGCGGCACTGCCCTGGAGGGTGTCTCCGGGAATTGGTCCTGGAGCTCCTGAGACAGCAGACTGGGAGGAAGAGGGGGAACTCCGGGCAGATTTGATTTCTGAGCGAGCGAGCGACTGCTTACCCGTTTGCGTTACTGATAGCGTGTTACTTGCTTTCCATTTTTAGAACATTTTGCGTTGGTAGGCCAGTCTGAAATTAATACATTGAATATTCAACCGCTAATGCAAATACTCCCAACTCCCGAATGTTACGTGCTTAAAATTCATCTATCCTTTTCGGCAGCTGCATCGATCTGTAGTGGTACAGCATCGCTCGTTCGCAACCATTCACCATTGAATGCATTGATGAGCCAATTATTTAGTTCTACGAGCTGTTAGCTATACCCCATCTTTGTTGGCATTTGCGATTGACTCACTATCGTAAACAATCCTGTTGGCATTGTGGAAGTATATTCCATGATCACTGTCAGGGAAAACGTGGACATCGTAATTCTCGACGCCGGCTAGATCCAGTCTGTCCAATAGGGTCAGGGTGTTTTGCATGTGAACGTTGTCGTCTGCAATTCCATGCATAACCAAGAATCTGACATTCTGATGCAATGCAGTCATGTTACTGATAGTCGAGTTGTCATATCCACCCGGATTATGTTGAGGTGTGTGCATATATCTTTCGGTGTAGATGGAATCGTAAAATCTCCAATCCGTGACAGGCGCGACAGCCATTCCGTAGGAGAAGGTCTGTCCAGCGTCTTGCTCGAGAGTCTTCAACGTCATGAACCCACCGTATGACCAACCCCAAATAGCCATTCGGGAAGCATCAACGTACTTCTTCTTGGCCCATATTTTGGCAGTTTCGATTTGATCGCGAGCTTCGTAATATCCGAGATTGCCACGAATAATCGTTCGAGCCTTTCTTCCGATGAATCCAGTACCACGGCCGTCGACCGTGACGACAATGTAACCAAGGTTCGCAGCCACATAGGCCTGAAAGTCAACGCTGAAAGTTTTCGTTACAGTCTGAGACCCTGGTCCGCCGTATAGGTAGAAGAGCACAGGGTACTTCTTCTTCTCATTGAAGTGCGGTGGTCTTCTTTCGACGACTTGGAGCTCAAACCCATCAATGTTCACTGTTGAGAAGATCTTGTGGGGCAATTCATATTTCTTGGCCATGTCTGCAAGTCCCAGATTCTCTTCAATGGCTTGCGTATAGTGATCAGAATTGCTAGGTGTGCTGATCACCTGTTGCCATGGGATGTTTGGTCCGTCATAATCCAACAGAGCATAGGCTGCACCGCTTGAGAAGGAGACACCATAATGACCTTCCTTGGAAGTGTCGGTAAGGGGTTTTAGGTCCGTCCCGTTGAGGAATACACTGTAAACGTGGCGTTGGATGGGGGATTCCTTTGTTGCAACGAAGTAGACCAGATTTTTCTTCAAGTCAACAGCTGAAGGTGCATCGACGACCTCCCAGTTACCAGATGTAAGCAATACTGGCGTCGGATTATCCAAGGGAGTGAAGTATCCAATATGGTCGTAGTTCTCATGAATGACGGTATCGATGTAGCCGTCCAATGGACGACCGTTTTGTGGATCTGCTGGAACGTATTTGGTCTTCTGAGATACCTCGAACCACCCCCCATCAAGTTTCTGAACATCTTCAGTTCGCACCGTCTCCCCAGTTCGAGTGGCGACATCAACAAGGACAACTCGAAGAACATCGCTCTCTCGATTTGTTTCTCGGATTAGTGCTTTGCCAGTTGATCCAGCCCAAACTACTTCGGTAATGAGCAGATCATTTGGCGCAAAAGATCCCGCAATCTTGACTTCGAAAACGTCGCCCTTCGCAACATCATAGAACTGAAGGTCGACGGTCGGATTTGGGGCACCAGCTTTAGGATATTTGATCTCTCTAACTTCCGGATAGTTCTCCTCGCCGGGTGCTGGTTGGACTCCACTAGGTCGAGAAACGAAGTATTGAATGGGATATTCTGGCACCTCAGACTCGTTGGTACGCAGAAATGCGACGTATTTGCCATCTTCAGCCCACCATGTTGCGCTATTGGCTTGGAAAACTTCCTCCTCGTATACCCAATCAGGGACACCGTAGAACAGGTTTGGACCACCGTCTGTAGTTATTTGGGCAACCTTCGTATCAGATAGCTTGCGGAGGAAGAGGTTGTTATTTCTCGTGAACACCACGGCATCGCTCTGTGGGCTCCAGCTAGCCAATTGTATCCTCACATCCGGATTCGCGGGGTCCAGAGCCTCCGCAGATTGTGTCTCAACATCGAAGATCCAGTATTTCGCATAGAAGGAGTGTCTCCAGTTCGATTGGTAGTCGGTGGCGATGAGAACCTTCTTCAAGTCCTTGCTAGGAAATACTTTGCTGGGAGAATGTGACTGGTCTCCAACACTGAATCTCCCACTTTTCATCAAAGTCTTTGTCCCCTGAGTGCCTGCTTCCGTACTGGTCCCTCTAATATCTTCGACAACCAAGTAGTCCTTTCCAGCAGCATTATGTTCGAGTAGCAGCCCATCCTCTCCATTTGCGCCCTCTATCCAGCTGATACCATGTTTTGTCGCCCTCCAAGACCCGTCCATGACTTGGTCCAGAGTGACTTTCTTCCCAGTCCCTGTTGTCGCAGTTGCAGCAGGATCGTGAGGTTTCGAGGAGACGTGTCGGTATGATTGTCGTCCTAGGAATACAACCAGGGCAAGCACCCATGCACCAATGAACACTCCGCCAACTATCCACAGTAATCGTCTGAACTTCCTGTCTACTGTCTTCCCGGTCGCATTTTTCAAAAAGGGTCCAGTCTCGAGATCATAATCATCTTTCTCATCATCATCGTGCGAGCTAGTCGCATGCTCGTTGTCCGCGTATCCTCTCGACTCGCTCCTCGGAGGAGGGAATTTGGGAGTGACCATTGTCCTTTTCTCGTCTTCAGCTTCCACCCGTTGACCAATGCGCTCAAATACCAGGCTCGTCGTCGATGCAGAGGAAATGGAATCTTCGGACTTGCGGCTAGACTCGAGGGGGATGAGGTCTGTTGTATCGTTGCTGTGCCCGGCCATGATCGCCGATAAGGGTTTCAAGCTCCCTTTCGAGTTGACAAAGCCAATTCCAGCTGGAGATGCATGTACAACCTATCAGATTTGTCTGCTTCTCGCCATACGGGGAGGGAATGTACAGATGCGGGTTTCATGAACAATGAAGCTATTGAGAGCCTCTTGTAGATGTACAGAGTGTACAGAGAGGTGTTGTCTTTGTCCAGAGTCTTGGCGGGATCATCCCGAAGTCTAAATTTGGCCCAGCTGAGTCCAGGCTCCGGGGTCGCTTCTTTTCAACCCCTGATATTATCCCAGCAATCCGAATGACCATTTCTGACATTCAGGAAGTGCTTCTTTCGTCCACATATTCATACAAAGTTCTAGAAATAGGAAATGCAATCTAAGAAGTCTTCTCGCCGAGAAAATACTTCGAGCCTATCAGAACTCAGTAAGGAAGGAAGGGTGCAGAAGAGTAGTCATTCATTTAGCCAGCAGCTTAGCAGCACGTAAATCAGTGGGAATGCATCTTCATTCGTTGTTTCGATCTTGGCTATCATTTCACCTACCTTGAATCTCTTCAAAAGCAGTGCCATGCTTCTTCAAGAATTCAAAAAGGATGTTCTTCTCGTCATTGTCTCTCTTCTCTGCAACAGTAGCCTAGGAGACGTTCTTCATTTTTCTCATTAGCATGCCGATTGTTCTATACCCTCCCTTAGTCTTTCATTCCACGATATCTTTGACTTGGCAATCTATCCACCAGGTAGGATCTCTTCTACGGGATGTTGGACGAGAAATCAGCAGACGGCATGCAAGCGCGCAAATTCAACCTCGAATACCATGCTCCATGCCTTGACACTGCTTCCGGAAGGAGGATTCCTCTCAATCCGTTTCTAAAGAGTCTAGCGAAACTATCAGCTATGTATTCTCATACAAGGAGCAGCCGATGATTGACTTCCATTCTACTGGAGGAAAATTGCACCCTCCGCAAGACACTCAAAAGTCTAGGTCGGTGACTAGATGCTCACGCCCCCGAAATACTCTATATGCTCTCCTTGTTGCCTCGAGTTCAAGCTGTAGCTATCGACGGCATGCATTGTGAAAGCTACAAACCATTCCCAGTGTTCCTGGTCATGACGGCAACAGGATTGATCTGACCAAAATCATCGTGCTGAGGTCTGTCACCATCTCGGCTTGATCCTGCTTCCTGTACCTTCCGGGATGGTCTGTACCAACAGCTTCTAGGATTCTTAGAAGATCTTTCTGTTAGTTCCATACCTTGAATCTGTTCGCGCCGACACTCATTAGACTCGTAGAGTCATTTCTGCTTCGATACCGGCATCTCAGGAATCATCTCGAAAAAAGCAGCCGAAGCCAATTCGTGTCGGAAAATATCCCCAAGTCTGGCCATCGTGGGGTGCGCGAGCTGGCTTCACAAAAGGTTAGCTATCTCCACAATCCCAAAGCTTTGAAATTGTAGGAGGAATTCGCACAACGATCTATCCATACCTGGAGAGAAGACCTGCATCCTCGGGAAAGGCACAGAGGGGTAGCGAGCCGGCAGAGCTCTTTATTTCGGAAGTAGGGGATTCGCCCCTCTCCGTGGACTATGTTTCGACGATATAGACTTTGGTTTGAATGTTTCTATACGAGCACCATAACCAGGAGAGTCGACCATGTAGTCTATCTCTGTGGCTCCAAGCTTGACTCTCATGTGCGTTAAACTGGGGGAAGTTGGCGCACCTCAAGGTGAATTCTCTCCATCATGAAGCCTTCAAGTCCGACCGTCATATTCTACTTGACATTATCGTATTTTCTCTAAATAAAAGCGGAAGAGAGACGGTAACTGCTTACTATTTATTCCTGCTTAAGCACGAAGCAAGCTCGAATCATCAAACCTTCTTGCCTGTGGATCATATTGGCTGCCTAAAACACAACTACCACCACTTCCCCATCTCCACCCAGCAAGAAACCATCCTTCTGATTCCCTCTCCTCAACCGAAAATACACATTTTCCCCAATGCTACTCATCGATCTTCATCAAGAAATCATTGACCTCGTAATTGACTTCCTCGGGTTGTCAGGAGAACCGCGTGATCTGTGCGGACTAGCTCTTTCATGCCGCACCTTACATCGCTCGGCCCGGTCCGCGGTCCCAAAATTTTTATCTCTCTATCGACCTTCAGTTCAATTCGATCTTTTCCAGAGGACACTTGATGAAGATCCCACTTACGGCAATGGAGTTCGTTCGCTTACCCTCCATCGTCCCAATGTTGTCGTCGAAGGTGGAAGTCATCTCACGCGAGAACAACTTGAGGCGTTTCTCTTGCGATTTCCTGATGTCCGGTCGCTACACTTAAAAGAACACTATGTGCCTGGATCGGGAGATTCCATTCTCTTTCAGTGTCGTAATCACTGGAAATCTTTGAGGGAGCTCAGTCTTAGCGATCCAAAAATGACTTTATCCGACTTGTTGGAAATGATAGCCTTACCCCAGCTTCGCTATCTAAATGCTGCACACTTGAACTTCATGGATATTCCAAGAGATCTGAATATTCCTTTTCGGCGGTCTGAACTAAGATCTCTTGATCTTCGATCTTCAAGGGTGGAAGTCGAAGTACTTGGAATAATTCTTCAAGGCATTTGGTCTTTGCGAATACTGCGCTACAAGATGCCGCGTCGCAGTGGCAGCATGGCGATGAGCTCCGCTGCACAGCTCAATATCGATTACACTATATACAAATATCGAGCCACATCGGCCCTGTTGAACTCAGCCAGCACACTGACGAGACTGGACTTCGGTATTCAATCTCGACGAGGTCGAATCGTCCCTGACTCTGAAATGATAGACCTTAGCAGGTTCATTGCCCTCAAAGAACTCAGAATATGTGCTTTGTACTTCTTCACCGCGATACGCGGTGGTGTGAGAGCAATACCCAGTACCCCGTCTCGTAATGGCCTGTACAGATTTTTGCCACCAGCCCTTGAAGCATTGCAGGTTCGTGTAGCCCCGTAGACTAGAGAAGAAGGGTCACTAACTTCCTCACTTTTAGATACAGTTTCCCAGCGAGACGGGGGTTTTCTACCGAAATCCTATCCGAGGATCACCTGAAAGAGATCGATTTGTTCAGAATAACATGGACGAAGCTCTCTACGAGTGGATCACGGAGTTTGCGATCCACAAATCGGAATCCTTACCATCACTTCGATCTATCTGGATGGTGGAAAGTCAGCACAGCCCCAGAATGAACATGGTATTCGATCTTGAAGCATGGGATCCGCCGTGTCATGTCAAAGAGTTGTTTGATGAAGCTGGGATTGATTTGAATGTCCATGTGAGAAAACCAAGAACGTCGACGGTGAATTTTGTGAGTCTCTTCTCATGAGCGCTGCTCCTCGGCCAACTAACGATTGGACAGAAAAAAATAGAGCTACCGGATATCTTTGAAAGGTAAGTTGGTGTTGCGGGGAAGAACAAGGCATCTTCGTTCTTCCCTTCGATTGTGGTTTGGAGGACTTGAAGGAGAGGGTTGAAATTTCTGGATGGTTTCTCGGCGCTGTACATTTGGAATGCACATCTCAACCACTGAGCCTGCTAGCTCGTAATGGATCTCTTTGTCTTCAATTGCAGTAGCGGAATTAGACAAATCCTTGATGAAAGACAGCTAGATAGCAATAATAATGCTTCTAATGACTGGTTGGCCAGTGAAGTGAATCGAAACCCCTACGATCATATCCGACTTCTTCGTCTTCAGCCCCCACTTTTGTCAACGAATCACATGTCGTACAACTACTCAAACACCTGGGCTGAGCTTGAAAATTTTTGTGCCTAATAAGTAACGAGATAACAGCCTTTGAGCATCATCAATCACATGAGGCCCGCTTAGCTCAGGGTATGTTTGGTCATCTTCAGCGTGTTCGATACAGCGTCTAACAGCATTTCAGGGTAGAGCGCATCACTTGTATCTACAATCAATGATGAGGTCGCTAGTTCGAATCTGGTAGTGGGCAGAGACGTCTGTTCTTCCTCCTTTTTGCCCTTTTGTCTGAGCATCTGCAATCCAAAAACCAATTGTGGTGTTTGTCTCTTTACAACCAGCCAAATAAATGCCTTTTTTTTGCTCCGACTTCTTTGTGCGCTCAGGAATCCGAACTCCGTTTCTTGATTCTCGGTACAGGTTCTGATTTGTTAATCCCTGAAGTCTAGCTCGAACACCGCCGCATTCCTAGCTCAGGGGCTCAAGCGAGCTCCGATTTGCATCTCCTTCCTTCCCTTTCATTACTCTGTTGTCCTTTCATCTTTTACTGGACTAACTATAGTCGCTTGCAAAACCGGCTTCCCTTTTCCTGGCAATTGCAAAGACTCTTCGCTTACCCTGATTTAGCGTCCCCTAACCGCGTCTAACCAGATACGGTTAGGCCGGTCCATCCCTACGAGCCTTTTAGAACAATCTGGAAGAGATGTAAAATAATATGCTTAGAAATCGTTTCTAGAGGCTATAAAGTAACAGGGCAAATAATATACTAAAACGATATATTAACACTAGCTTCCTCAAGCCTCTCGTTATCAAAGTTATAAAAATATAATACAAGATCTGTAATGCTACTGATTGATCTCTGCGAAGGCAAGTTGTGTAAAGAGAATCGATTAAATATGAGGAGTATTATATAGCGCCTGCACCACGAAGGAGATTCACGATATCGAAATAGCCTCCTCCTGCTGCTGCTTGGAGTGCTGTTCGTCCCTCCTTATTCGGCTCCGCCGCTGCATTAACGTCGGCCTTCTCCTGAAGCAGCCGCTCTACAATAGCGAGGTGGCCTCCTCCGGCTGCTGCTTGGAGTGCTGTTCGTCCACCCCAGGGCGCCGCCGCTGCATTGACGTCGGCCTTCTCCTGAAGCAGCCGCTCTACAATAGCGAGGTGGCCTCCTTCGGCTGCTGCTTGGAGTGCTGTTCGTCCATCGTCCTTCGTCGCCGCCGCTGCATTGACGTCGGCCTTCTCCTGAAGCAGCCGCTCTACAATAGCGAGGTGGCCTCCTCCTGCTGCTGCTTGGAGTGCTGTTCGTCCCACCCAGGGCGCCGCCGCTGCATTGACGTTGGCCTTCTCCTGAAGCAGCCGCTCTACAACAGCGAGGTGGCCTCCTCCGGCTGCTGCTTGGAGTGCTGTTCGTCCATCGTCCTCCGCCGCCGCTGCATTAACGTCGGCCTTCTCCTGAAGCAGCCGCTCTACAACAGCGAGGTGGCCTCCTCCGGCTGCTGCTTGGAGTGCTGTTCGTCCACCGTCCGCCGCCGCTGCTGCATTGACGTCGGCCTTCTCCTGAAGCAGCCGCTCTACAACAGCGAGGTGGCCTCCTTCGGCTGCTGCTTGGAGTGCTGTTCGTCCACCGTTCGCCGCCGCTGCTGCATTAACGTCGGCCTTCTCCTGAAGCAGCCGCTCTACAACAGCGAGGTGGCCTCCTTCGGCTGCTGCTTGGAGTGCTGTTCGTCTACCGTACGCCGCCGCTACCGCTGCATTAACGTCGGCCTTCTCCTGAAGCAGCCGCTCTACAACAGCGAGGTGGCCTCCTCCTGCTGCTGCTTGGAGTGCTGTTCGTCCATTGTACGCCGCCGCTGCATTGACGTCGGCCTTCTCCTGAAGCAGCCGCTCTATAATAGCGAGGTGGCCTCCTCCGGCTGCTGCTTGGAGTACTGTTCGTCCACCCCAGGGCGCCGCCGCTGCATTAACGTCGACCTTGCCTGTCTCGAGTAGCAGCTGGAATATGGCCTCGTGCCCTCCCTGAGCTGCCCATAAGAGTGGTGTCCGACCGATACTGTCCTTGGCATCGACGTCGACCTTGCCTGTCTCGAGTAGCAGCTGGAATATGGCCTGGTGCCCTCCCTGAGCTGCCACTAACAGTGGTGTCCGACCGATACTGTCCTTGGCATTGACGTCGACCTTGCCTGTCTCGAGTAGCAGCTGGAATATGGCCTCGTGCCGTCCTTCAGCTGCCTATAAGAGTGGTGTCCGACCGATACTGTCCTTGGCATCGACGTCGACCTTGCCTGTCTCGAGTAGCAGCTTAGCTACCGCCTCGTGCCCTCCCTCAACTGCCCACGATAGCGGTGTTCGGCTATATTGGCTATCCTGCAAGTCCGGATCAATACCATCCTTTGCAAGTAACAGTTTCACCGCCGGATCGTACCCATTCCCTGCGACCCAAGACAGCGGTGTTAGACCATATTGGCCTTTTAGTATGTACTTATACTCTTCTCGATTTGTTATCTCGTAGCGCTCTATTGCTTCTCGAAGTCTCTCTTCTGCCTTTCCATACTCTTTCAAGTCTCCTAATATTAGTGCAACATTCCATATGCTTGTCGCCTTGTCCATGTGATCTCCGAGCTCTGCTTTCAAATGCTGGTGTACTTGAATATTTTTCTCCCAGCTTCCTATATCTTCCTGGTCTTGCGAGTCTTCTGGCAGATCTTCCCAGTCCCAGACGAGCAAGAAGTCACGCGAGAAATGTAATGTTGATTTCGAAACTTCTGGTTGGCCAAAGCTTCCACTCTCGTTTAGAGGGCTGGCTGAAATCACGACTATAGTAAAGTAGTCCCCGCATAACCTAATAATTGCAGGCTTTAGCGCTCCTTCCAGAAGACATACGACGTCACCCCTTCGGACAGATTTCGCTGACACTTGAAGAGACCAATCCCTCGAGGTCCAAGCTGTACTTTTTGACGTAATGTTAACGCTCTGTCCGTTGTCTGTTCTAACTGAGGATAACTGGCCAAGAATGCAACCCTTGCCCTTGATCACCGCCTTTGCGCCGATAGCTTTCACGAAAACAGCTGTACCGAGAACGAACCTGACAAGTCGCTCGAACAATTCTTCCCACAAGATCGTGTAATCAGGCTGCAGTCCAGCCTTAATAGGATCGTCGGAGCTCATACCAAGCAAGGCGTATACCTTATCACGAGGGTTAGAAGCTTGGCGGGAATGGAACATATCTACTAGCTCAGCTAAAGAACTTATTTTCAAGGAGTATCTTTCCTGGGAACTTGTTGTATATTTTGGTCGAAGGCCAGCTCGTTCAATCAAGTAAGTTAATGAAGGAAGACTTCGTAAAGCAGGAAAAGAGGTATAGGAAAGCCTCTGTGAAGTTCGCAGTGATTTCAGTCCTAGGCAGAACGCATATCCATCAATCTCCGTGGAACCATATTTTATGACGACATGTCGAGCTGCGGCAACCTCTTGAACGACCTAAAAGAATTGCGTTAATATTGTCTTGCTGTTTTGATTGAACGTCTTCTCTTACCCATATCCGCTGGAACCACTCTCGTTGAAGCAAGTGAAAAATTGCTTCTTCGTTCACTTTCTCATTCAAGCCTTCAGTAGACTCCTTATAGGCAGCACGCTGTATATCCTCGAGTGCTCCATCTACATTACCTACCGTCTCCCCAAGCCAAACAAGCACACGGTGCGCTTTGCTATAGATTATTGCCATAAGCTGAACTTGTTGACCTTGCTCCTTCAAGTCTTCCTGGTTGATACAGATAGCATCCACCCATATGATTCGCTCCAGAGAGCGATCTCGAAGACGCAATAGCGCTTCGTGAAGGTTTGTGGTGACCTTAAACTTTTGTTCCGTGATAAAGATAGTATAAGGCTTCTCGTTTCCGCCCTATGTATAGGATAAAGCTTCGTACTGGTGGGTACTTCTTCGCATATCTTGTAGAGAGTACTCGAAGAGTTCACATTGTAATCTGGTCCTTTCCGTGCTCTCGTTTCTACCTGGCATCAACCGGAGCAGGCGAATATTATCAGCGCCTTGGGGAAGCGGTGTATAATCATACCGAGACATGGTGGAAAGAGCTCGCATACAGAAATGTATAAACGTGTATTTGGGTGCGCGTAGCTTTCTCGTGCTGTCAAGTGCACGATACTTAGCTGCTGCTGGCAATGTAGAAGGGTCAACTGTGAGTTGTAATGTTGCAGCCTAATGCATGATCGCTCATATATTGCTTAGTAATATTGTTGGCTGAAGACGGGACAATACGCTAGGCTCAGTAAGGCATAGTTCTTATGATTTCCACTTTCAGAAGCAAGGATACGATACGACCGAGAAATGGCGCCGCCCTCGAGGGGGAAACCGGTTCTGCAAGCGACTGTATTAACCATGAATCTTGACCGAGTGTGCCTCTCTTGCTGACTGTCTAGCTTTTATATCTCGCTTAGCCTTCTCGGGTCTCACTCTCCATCAACCCCGTCCCTTCACATAACGGAGTTCCGTCTATGTGGAAAGGCAAATACAAGAACCCCCTGTCCTACGACAGCTCCAAGACTTCCAGATGTTTATTTCAGGCTTGCAACTGTGCTTATCTCGCCATAGATTGGGGGCATTAGGCTTGGGGGACACTGGGTAGGTAAAAGTAATCATCGAGATCTTCGAAGTGGAAGGTGGTGCGATGAGCAATGAGGCGAAAGCGCTTGGAGATGAGGTGCTGGTAGCGTATCCCCGCCTCCCAGACCTCCAGCGACTGATTGTTCATTCGAATCTAGCTTCGATCGTCGTAAAAGATCTATCAGAAGTGAGCAGCAAGCCAGCTGAAGCGTCTTATTGAATAGAACCGCAAGTGCATTCTCGCTTCTCGTCAAGGGTAATTTTGAGCTGATCTTAGAGGGATCGCGAAAAGAGAAAAAACGATTTCTGAGTTGCGAAGTGTTTGATCAAATACGTTCAGTAGACTTCTGAATGGCCGCTCGAGCCCAGAACCTTTACATTAGCATAAAGACAGCATTGCCGCAAAATGATGTCTTGCAGGGTAGAATGTCAGGGCTCGCCAGGGTACGAAGCCCGTAGACTCAGCGGGCTCAGCGGGCCGAGTCGCTAATTCTTCTAGCGAGGCACCTGCTTCTTGAGAGACTTCTACAATCTTCACTCGTTCTTCCTATACATTCACCTGTTAATACATCCAAAACACCCCCATTTGTATCTAGCTACAGATGGAAGAATTGTTACTTCGGGATATCTCGATGAACGGCACTCAATAGAAGTCTAAATTATCCCAAATCAAAACAACAAGCTACTCCGTACATGACAGCAAACCTTCTAATTTCCCTCCAAGATATCGAAAAGAATCACGCCATGTTCAAGTACCCTCCATCAACAACCATCGAAGTACCCGTCACATAACTCCCAGCAGGACTGACCAGAAACAAAATAGTGTCTGCAACCTCATCCACATCTCCAAAGCGCTTGAACGATGTACTATCCGTCGCCGCATTTCTGAATTCGGGGCTGACGGAGATTGCTCGTTCAAGGAGAGGTGTGTCGATGGGACCGGGACATACGGCATTGATACGAATCATCGAGCCTCCGTATTCGTTTGCTATTAGAGAGGAAGTTAGTAAAGTCCTTATTTGGGAGACTTCGGAGGGAGGAGGTGGGTGGGGATGGGGGTTGAGCCCTACCTGCAGTCTTAGTGATACCAATGGCAGCAAACTTCGAAGCATTATACTCGACCGATCCAGGGGGTGGCAGGATCCCAGCAACCGAACATACATTCACGATTGCTCCGCGTCCGAGTGTTCGAGATCTGGTCGTTCCTTGAACAACGACAGGGTCTTGTTTGAGCATCACCTGGAGAGCAGCTTTCGTGTGGTACAAGACACCCCTTGCGTTGGTGTTCTGGATATTTTCGTAGGCTTCCAAGTCATTGCCTGCAATGAGACCAGTCTGAGCATAGATCTGATCGATTCATGTCAATAAAATTCAAGTCATGAGGAAATGAAGCATGTTCTCACCCCTGCCGTCGTCACGCTGTAATCGATTCTTCTGAACTTAGCAACGGCGGCTAGGAAGAAAGCATCTACGCTGGCCCAGATCCGTACATCGACGTGTGATGCAGTAATAGAGAATTTGGGGTTCGTGGCCACTTGTTTGGCTTGCTTTGCTGTTTCCTGGACGCCGGGCTCGTTGAGATCTCCTAGAGCTAGTCCTTGAACTCCGGCTCTGGCGAAGGCCAGTGCCGTTGCTCTGCCCATTCCACTGGCTTCAAGAGGTTTAGTAACACTGGTTTTTTCAACTTGGAATACAGAGAGTTCCTCACCTGAGCCAATGATCACTGCCGTGCCTGTGAGGTTGAAGTTAGACATGTTGCGAGGGGTTCGGAGAAAAGGCTGGGAAATTTAATGGTGATATTTGCTTCTTTGTGGAAGTTTGGATTGTGGTATATGTTGATTTGAGACTCTTTTCAACCTGCGGCATGGAACATTTATACTTGATTTCTTCCCTTGAACAGCTTACCAACTCTACTTGCCTACGCAGGAACCCGTTTATAGATCTGCCCGCCAAGTACCTCATAGGGCTGAGTACTCTTACGACATAGCCAATGTCGTTGGTTGAAATGCGACGAGACATTGATCGTATTCAAATTGTGGAAATCTCTCGCACTTTTCTGAATTGAGTCCAGGATGTCAGGGCTGCCGCGAGGCTGAGAGCCATCGCATTGCCACATCTCACATCAGCCAATCAGTTTTGTCAGAACACCACGCCCACATTTTGCGGCGAGCCAGTCAGACCAGGTAACATTGTGACGACTCCGTTCCCAAATCAGATACGGTCCGTGGTCGTTTGGATCACCTGAACAGTGCTCACGGGTGAGTGAGGTCACTGGGACTCAGGCGGCCTAGCTCTTGCTATCAGCCGCTGACTTATTAAGATTATATTTGCTTGCAAATCGAATCGAAGTGACGAAGGTACCAAGAAGAGTGGCAAATACTTACTCTCCAGATTAGTGAGTGAGTCGTGGAGCTGCTGCCACTTTTTTTGACCCGTATTGTCGTTACTAATGCCGCCATTTTCTCAACTGTGAAGTGTGAAATAGCCCGAGAAAACAAAGAGCGAGAAAGAATATGTGGAAGTCGTATCGCCCAAACAAGAAATTCCAGTCTTGATTCACAAGCTTTCGTGGCGTGTCCACCAGTACTTGGATTTATGCAGCAGAACAGACCGCGCTTATTTGATCTTCAGGACCCAGAGAGACGGAACTCCGATGCTCGACAACAGTCTGCAGAAGACGAGTTAGTGACATTTGAAAAGGAAACCTCCGCCGAGCACGGAGGAGGATGATGCTAGGGCGAGTGAATGAAAATAGGTCTGACACTGCCACCTGAAGTCGTTACCTTGCCTCATCACGACCATAGGGGACCACGAAGAGTATCTCCGTATGATGGTAGACTAATAGTGTCCCCCAAGGGGATTTTCATACCCCGTTACAACACATAATTCGACGGAACATCGCAGCACTAAACCGCTCGAACGCATCCTATCTTCACGTAAAAGCAATACACATGAGTTGGATCTCCCACCCGACCCGACCATCGCATCACTCTAAAGAGATCAGTGCCATTGATCTCTTGGACGAGATAGTTACATATTTGCACCTGTATCAAGAACGCTGGACCTCGTCCCAAAATACAGTCAGGAACGTAGGACAACCGGAATATTGTACCTGCCATACCGAGATCCTCAATTTTAAGACATCATTCTACAGCTCTCGTACATGTACGGACCCATTTCGATGGACTTGAGCTTCGAATGACGAGCGAGGCAGGCAGACATGCGTATTGAGATCCTGATTCGAATTATCGGGCGAATTTGAGGGATTTGGAACTTGGAATAGCGTTTAGCTTGAGGTCTACACTTGTTCTGATTAAGAATAAGATAATGCAGGATGGCCGTTCCTGAACTTATCGAGGGGTCGGATATTGTCTTGTACTGGAGAACTTCACTCGATGCTTTTAAGATGATGCGAGGGTCAACCTTGGTGGAAAGGAATGAGCCCATCCGTTCTGAATAATCGGGCCCAAGGCCAGCAAAACGGTGCTTCTCAGCACCGCTAAGCTTTGATTCTTTCCGGGCCGAGGACGCGGACACCTCAACCTCGACAACTTCTCATCAGACGAGGAGCGAGCATCTTGACATACATGATACATCCAAAGCTCTCCTATTGACAGCCTCCACATTTAAAGATCTACGATCTAAGACAACAAAATGCAACCTTCCCGCCTTCTTGGTAGTGTGCAATAGCCGGCAGCATGCCTTATTGGCCTGCGGCAACTGAAAATGGAGGTTGTTGAATATCATAGTCTCTGGGCTCGACTTGGCTGGTAGCTTTCTTGTCTCGGACATATATTATGCGCGAATGAGAGCCTAATTTTCATTCAAAATACGGCACAGCAGTTCTTTTCCGGCTTTGGACGGCTATCGAAACAATCGAGAACATCTGAGCTCCTCGCCTGTTCCCCTTTCTGGCTATTCGCTTGGAACGGACCCAGCACCTCCGCATCTCACTGCATCCCATTCGAGCTGCAGCTACTGAACCCAAGATCTGGGAAGAACCACTTTTCGGTGAAATAGCTACTTGGCTGTAACGTTGATCCTCGAACTTGGGGCATGTTTGCACATCTTCAGTTATTTCTGCCCAATGAGATGCCTCAGTTGGAAACATTCGTAGGCATGTCAGATTCCTGCCAAGCTGTCAATATCTATGCTACTCTGTTTATCCGGGACCAGATACCCAGTCACGAACGCGGTCGAAAGTTTAACGAGGCGCGGGGTATTACCTACCCAGACTGGGGAAGATGTCAACAGAGTATCCATTCCAGACAGTATAAGAAATGCCTGGCCCTCATGATCTGAATTGTGTTTTCTTCCCTCTGTGTCCGTCGTCGCTCATATAATAAACTTTGAATTTGATCAGCCATCATGCCTATCATCGATCTTGGTCGAGAGGCCGATCCCGTCTTGACGAGAGTCGTCGAGGAAGACAAAGTCGGATGGTGGGTATTCTCCAGTCTCCTTCTCAATTGAAATCCCCCATCGGGCTTTGGGAATCCGTCTCACATATCTTTCGAATCTCTATGATACCTTTGAATCTTGCTTGGAGAAGATAATTGCTGACTCTGGATTCTCTAGGTGGAAAAAGAAGAATCTGCGTTATCTTTACTTCCTTTTATACCCCACCTGCATGGGGATTGAGATCACGAGTGGTTTTGACTCGCAGATGATCAATGGTCTTCAATTTATCCCCACCTGGAACAGGTGTATGTAGTGCCCTGCTTCGAAACTGGGGATCTATATCTGACATGTCTACTCAGACTTCGGGAAGCATTCTGTCGATGCAAGCGGCAAAGATGTCTGGGCTATTGCAGGTCCATTGCTAGGCATGATCAGCGCTTCCTACAATCTTGGTGCAATCTTCGCGGTTCCTGTTGTTCCTTGGGTAGCCCAAAGGGTTGGTAGACGGTGGTCGATCCTAATCGGTTCAGTCTTTCAATGTGTTGGTGCAGTAATACAAGGCTTCTCACAGCATGGTATGCCACTTCTTCCAACCCTTGAGATATCTAGATCTAATACTTTTCAAGTTGGTATGTACATTGTCGCAAGAATGATCCTCGGGTTCGGCATCGTCTTCTGCCTTGTTTCTGGTTCGTCGATGCTTGGAGAACTGTCATATCCAAAAGAACGTCCGATCATGACATCCATGTTCAACGCTTCTTGGTTTGTCGGATCTCTCATCGCATCCGGAATCGTACTTGAGACTGCCAAAATCTCATCCGATTGGGGTTGGCGGATCCCGTCGCTGCTCCAATGCGTTCCATCCCTCGTGCAGATTGTCCTCATATTGTAAGTCTCTTGAAAACTATCCTCCATAAAACTGTGACTGACGTAGAAAAGTTTTATTCCCGAAAGTCCTCGGTACTTGATCAGCAAAGATAGAAGGGAAGAAGCGTTTGAGATTCTCGTCAAGTACCACGCCGAGGGAGACAGAGAATCGATTTTCGTTAAGGCTGAGATGGTACAAATCGAGACAACAATCCAACTGGAAGCTGAAATCGCCAAGCAATCCTGGTGGGATATGGTCAAAACCCCCGGAATGAGACGCAGAACCTCCCTCGCTGCAGCCATGGGACTCTTCACCCAGTGGTCCGGAAACACACTCATATCGTTCTACCTCAGCAAGATCCTCATCATGATTGGCTACACCGATACGAACACCAAGGCAATGATCAACCTTGGCAACACAGCGTGGAGTTTCGTCAACGGTACAACCATCGCTCTCGTTTCTCCTCGCTTCAAGCGGAGGACTATGTTCCTCACTGGAGCTATCGGCATGCTGTGCGTTTACGTTGCTTGGACAATTGCCATGCAACAGACGATGATGGGTCTAGAACCTGGAAATAAACCTAACAAAGCTGCTGGTATCGCTGTCCTTTTCTTCATCTACTTCTACTCCCCTTGGTACAACATCGGTAACAATGCACTCGCGTACAGTAAGTTGACCTCCGCATGCTATCTGAGACTTGATACTGACCCAATACCTAGCATACATGGTTGAATTATTTCCGTACGCAGAGCGCTCCCGTGGTATCGCAGTCGAGCAATTCTTCGTCCGCGGTGCCGGGTTCTTCACCACATTCGTCAATCCCATCGGTATGGACAACGCCGGTTGGAAGTACCTCATCATGTACATCGTCATGATCGTCCTGGAGATCTGTACCATCTACTTCTTCTACCCTGAAACGCAAGGTAGGACTCTGGAAGAATTGGCGTTCTTGTTTGAGGATGAAGAGGTTGCTGAGAAGGCTGTTATGGCTGTGGAGAAAACGATCCATCATGAGGGAGGCGACTATCGTGATGGTGGTGAGAAGGGCGTTGATGTTGTTGGACATGTGGAGGAAACTACCCCGGGGAAGAAGTAATCATCGAGAACACCTTGGAATCTGGAGAACATCGGTGGCATGTTTTGGACAATGAAAAGTACTGTTGTCACCTCAAGCTTTCGATCTGGAAGCTTGATTGACACAATCAATATTGATAACTGAGATGAGAACTTACACTGAAAATCATTAACTTTTATCAAAACGCATCATGTGAATCGGACTCCATACACCTGTGATCATCTCCAATAAGGCTAATTCCAGATCTACAAGCTCCTAGATTTATCAGAAAGAGGGTGGACCAAAGCGTAACATTTGATATCAGCTTGCCACCACCTACTGCTGATCTTAGTCTCCAGAGAAACAGATCAACCTAAGTACTCCCAGACACAACGTATACTTACTATACAAGCACAGGCACAAGACATGGCGAGCGGCTCCTGAATCAGCATATCTATCTAACACGACTAATGATCATTCCCCAAGACTTCAGGATCTTCAGTCACACAAACGAAACAATTGGACACAGAGACGCACAGCACTGAACCATCAGCTGAATAAAACTCATTCTCCTTCTCCTTTCCCAGATATTTAACACCATTCATCACCTATATCCTCCAAGTCCTTCCCCCAAACCCAATCCCATCCAACCCAAAAACCAAACACGACCCCAAAACTCATCATGCATCTCCCCTCCTCCCTCTCAATCGCAATACTGAGCATTGTGACCCTCGCAATCGCCCTTCCCAACCCTGATCCAAGCATCCGACTTGCCATCACAATCCCAGTTCGTTTTATCCTCTTTCCCATCATCCCACCTCTCAAAGCCCCCACCAGACGACCACCCCGCCCGCCCTCCACATCTGACCCAGTAACTGACATCCTATTCCCCTTACCTATAGGACCACCAACCCAAATCAGTCCCGTTCGTATTCGACAGCGAGAAGTACTGTTCCGCTTTGCACTGTACGTCCTCAATTCTCTCCTTCAATGCTCTTCCAGTGAAGTCCAAAAACCAAGCACCAGGGGCATCTCTACACGAGCTTGACAGTGCTTGAAAGTTAAAATGGACTTATACTGATACACTGTCTCTTTCTAGATGGATGTCGCCAAGACAGCGATTGCTGCAAGGGCTTGACTTGCCAGTCGGGGTATGATGAGGACGCCGGGGGTTATATGGCTTGCGAGAAGTGAGCAATGCAGCGCACGCAGGGAGGAGGGAGCGAGCTTCGCAATGTAGGGTGATCAAGGAGGGAGGGGGGAGGGCAAGGCACCACAGTTAGTATAGATTATTACAGGCAAGTAATGTCACGGTGCATGAATGATGATGTGTGGAAATAAAAAAACTGGTATTCAGTTCTGTGATGCGATCTTCATCGCATCTGGTATTCATCTTCCTCCATCATAGGCCAATCTGTCCCTGCATCCTAGTATATCTATCCATCCTAGTCCCTTCCTCCAGCACAATCTATTCTCCAACTCTAAAGCCCTTTACTCGATCGTCTTCCTTCTCCCCCCAACCTTCCCACCGTCCGACCCGGCCCCAACCTTCTCACCTGCCTTCCCAAAAAATAGCCCTAAGGCCCCTCTGCATCTCTCTTAGCAACTTCTCCTTCTTCTCCTTCTTCTTCTCTCTAATCATCCTCTTAGCCTCCTACTCCTCCCTCACCCGTTCCTAGGCCCACTTCTCCGCCTCGATCAGAATATTCCCAATGGTAACCGTAACATCCTTAGCCACGTCCTCCTGCTCACTACGCGCAGCTTGACTCTCCTCCGTGAAAACACCGCCCTTCTTAACATCGCGCCACAGATCCGTGACATATCCCATCGACAGCTTGACACCCTTGTAGAAGTCCATCTTGTTGAATATTTGAACTGCGAGATCCTGGCTGGCTAGCTCGAAGGCTCTGTCGTGTATGGCCTTTTGCGCGGTGAGGAATGTGGTGATTGGCCCGACGAAGGTGATTGAGCCTGGGCCGGTGGGTTGGTTGGATGTGTATTTGAGACCGGTGTTGTCGGGGAGTAGTCCGTCCTCAGCCATCCGGAGGCGCAATTTGGTGATGGATATGGAGAGGAGATGGGGGAGGTATGATCTACGTCTAGCTTCTAGGGCGGCTTGGTGAGTGAGGAGTGGGGCGTCGATCTCCTCCTTCGCTTCTTGGATGTATTCTTCCTTCGTGGCTGCGACGGCTTTGTTGAGGATGACTGTGTATTCGTTGAGATTGATACGTGCGAGTTCGAGGGCCGTTGGATCTTTGATCTCGTTCCCGGTGGTGGTGGTTTGCTCCTCAGCGACGGGATCGATGGTGGTGCTGTACTCAGGATCTAGGAACGATGTATCGATAGAGGAGGATTGGGATATGCGCGAGAACGTATATTCGTCCCAGTCATCATCATCGTCCGAGTCATCCTCGAACAAATTGTCATCGCACTGTATTCTCTGCTCCTCCAGGGCGCGTTTGATGTCTAGTGTCTGGCATCCATCCCAGAACTCCTCGCACACGAGGCGACGGTCATACTCTTCGAATGTCTCCTCTTCATCTCTCCACTTCTTAACGGCCTCTGCCATGTAGTACTGTTCCTCATCGCGCTCGGCGGAGTACTGCTCGAAGTCGCGGTGGGAAAGGTCTTGGAAGCCCTCAATGAGCTCACAAGTCACACCGGCGGGGTTGGTGAGGCGGATTGCTGGTGGTTGATCGGCTGGTGGTGGCTCGAGGTTCTTCTTGGTCATGGCCATTGGTCGGACGGCCCAGTTGCATTTGCAGCCCAGACTTATTGGTTTGACAGCCCGGAGGACGGTATTCATGTGGACAGTAGAAGCCCGGTAGTAGAAGTCATGGCGCTCTGAGAGGTCAGCGAAGAGGGTTTGCGCGAGGGTAAGGATGGCCTCTGTCTCTGTGAGGACCTGCTTAGTAGTCTTTGTGGTCGTGGAAGCCATGTTGGTCTCTTGTTCGATTAATTGCGAGGATGGAATTGACGCGTCGGGATTCAGGGCGTCGGACTCGGAAGCGAGAGTTGCAGTAGATTCGGCGCTGTTACCCAGTGTGGTGTTTGTCTCGACGATTGTCGTGTCTGGAAATTGGTGGGGTGTGAGCGCGCGTTGTTGAAGAAGGTCGCGGTGTTCTTGAATATTGAAATTTTCTTGTTGTGGGGTGTCGTTTGACAACGAGGCTGGGACTTTGGCGATAACCTCACCTTCCTCGGTGTCCACCTCGCTTATTTTGCCTGAAATGGCGTCGATGAAGTCGTGAATTTGCCAATCCTCATCGTCTTCATCTTCCGAATCCTCTTCAATGCATTTGTCTGAAACCGCTTCGACAAAGTCGACGACTTGCCAATCTTCATCCTCTTCGACCACTGAATCCTCTTCAACTATTGGCTCTTCGTCGTCACATTTAACTGGAACAACGTCGACAAAGTCGTAAAGATGATAGTAGCCCTCCTCGTCATCCTCCGAATCCTCTTCATCGGAATCCGAGTTGTAGGTAGCGGGGATGTACTTCGATTGGTGGTATTGATCTCGGTGTTTGACCATTCGATGGTGTCGTTCCTCTTGCTCAGCCTTCTCGACAGCTTTCTTGAGTTCATCCCATTCGTCAAGACTGCGACCCTCGAGTTGCATCTTGCTCTCAATACTTTGGCCCATGAGATCGGCGGTGTTGTTTTGGACCCACTCCTTGATTTCTCCGCCATCATCGTTGGTGGTCTCGATACAATCCTGTTCGAATGATCTCCAGAATGAAGCATCATCGGTCATTTTTGCAATGAGAAGCTCCACTGGTTTCCTGTTGAAAACCCACGAGTCGTAATTCTGTCCGATTTGGTTCGATTCCTTTATGGCTTTTTTGTATTTCTTGAATTGAGCGCTCCTGTGCGATTTGAGCGGCATGAATTCGATGTAGTCGCCGTTGAAGATGGCGATCTCGGTCTTCAGGTATTGACGTTCCTTGAAGCGGATATATGTGTCGGAAGCATGCCCTAGTCCAGGCGAGAAAGCTGGTGAAGCCATCTGGAGCATTTTGTTGGATTCCGTAAGATTGAGAGGTGTGCCGTTGGTGATTGCTGCTTCAGGTAGAAGAGAGAGGGTTCTGGAGTGACTGCTTTGATGGCTGTGATTGACTCTGTAGCCTTGATGATCTTGGCAAAGTCCTTGAGGAGTTGTTCCTTCGATATCACATGACTTACCATCATGTGACTGTGCTCCAGTTGAAAAGCACGTGATGTATCGCTTTTTGATAGCTTCGGAGTAGGCTTTTCTGGCGTGCCCACAGCGTCGCTTAATTTTCTGAGGTCCTCGGCAGTGTCTTGCAATACTTGCTTGACCATGTTACTGATGTCGATGCTGCTAATGTCGATGGAGCTCAAGAATTCCTTGACCTCTAGCGAGGACGTTCTGTAGCAGGATGGACACATCCTGAAACTGTGAATGGAGGTGACCTTGGCGAAGTCGGGAAGGTCGTTGACGGGATTCGGTGACTAGAAGCTTTACTTGGTAGATGCTTCGAGTCCGCTTCGCGTTGAGTGGAAGTCCCTGACTTATTTGAGATGAGTCGAGGGCTTGGCTGTGGTAGTTGCGCGTAGTGTGAAGAGTAGGGTGGTCCGTCCAGGGCTTGAAGTATAGAATAGTGTAAAGTTTTGAGCTTGTGGGATGTAGAAGTGAATAAAGAATGGTTGAAGAAGGAAGTGGAGAGTGAGTACAGGGGGAGGCTTTATACTCCGTGGTGCAGTTCAGATCCAAACCATGGTTCAGTCCAGATCATAACCTTTAGACCAAGGGCTAGGGCTCGCATAAGGGATTATGAAGTAGTGACGACCAAGGGAGCTTTGAGTGGCTTCGAATGAGGATAAACTGTCTGGATTCGGGCCATGAGCTAGCCATTTGCAGCTAGGCGAGTGCTCGTGAATTCGGATTTCGCCAAAGAAAATATACTTAGTGTGTGGGATTGAAAGTAGCCAAAACAATAGAACCAGAGTTGATGCATGTGTGGTATGGAACCTTATCGTTGTTTCCAAAGACTTTGAACTTTGGAGGCGTTAGACTTGACCGTACACAAGGTCTGAAGTGGGGACCGCCCAAGTGCGAACAAAAAGAATCACATTCAAAAAGAGGAAAAATGGGGTAAAAAGGGGGTAAAACCCAGGTCCATTATCCCACTAAGCTGCTAGATGCTCAAGTCGAATTTTATAAGTCGATCTTTGATTTTCTGTGCCGCATTGTCTCGGAATGAAGAGGATTCCACAGTCGAACTTGTGGTCGGGTAGAACCGAAGAACCGAATATGACAATTAGAATGGGACCGATCCAGTCCAGATGCAGATTTAGTAACTGCAGTAATTGACGTCGGGTTTGAGTCACCCCCGGCCAAAACTAAGCTTGCGGTATAGCTGCAAGACGAATCTTCTGGTTTAGCTAGTGGATCACGAGCCTTGCAAACACCTAGCAAAATAAATTAGCGAAAGTTCGAAAAATATGCGGGAACGGCGTCAAGTCCGGCAGGTTACCCACCCGAGGAAATCCTCCTTGATACTCGCAATGGCATACATCTCTCCGACCTCCGCTCGCGTACCAATAATCTTCACCCGAACGTGAGTACCAACCTCAATGACCGAGTCTTCATTGTTGGTGAACTGGGGAGGAGTAGCATTTGGGTCGAATTTGATATCAGAGGGAATGAGCTGCTCTGTATTAGCACGCTCCTCGAAGGTCAGAGGTAAAATCCACTAACATGGGCGGAGACAAAGAGAGGAAGGGGACCAGCCTCAGCGAAGAAGCCGACTTGGTTGACGGATGTGACGATGGCATCAACCTGTCAGAAATGTGAGCCCAGCACAAAACCTAGCCCTCGCATCAGTTCCTCACAGTCTCGCCCTTGAAAGGTCTCCAGACAACCGCACGATATCCAACTGTAAATTCGGCGAGTCCGCTGCCTGGAAGAATGCGACCCTCTGAGATGTTGAAGGTGTCCATGATGGTGATGATGAAATAGCGACCAGTGCAAGTACCCTCAACGTCCTTCAAAAGCTTTCCCGTAACCAGCTCGTGCATATTTCGGCCAAAGTAGGAGGGGTGCAGAGTTACCTGCCGCTCGAGGTTGTAGAGGAAGAACATGATGGGCGATGATAGCAAGGCAGCGCGCTGCTGCGAAAGGATGTTCGTTGAGGACTTGCGACTTCGAGAGAAGCGACTTGGAAGGGAGTATAAGGCAAGGCGGTGAAACGAAGCTGGTGAGGCAAAAGTGAATTCCTATTCCTATCGAAGGTACTCGGAGTTGAATCCAGTGAGCTGCACTTCCCAAACGCGCTCCTCTCCGCCCATCAATATGTTCACTGTGATCGCGAGAGCTGGTTCAAGCCTGCAGATAGTATGCGCTCGATCCCTTGAAGAATCTAGAATGATCAGTCCAGTACGCAGCAAAGCGCTGGGTTAGCTGGCAGGACATACACTGCTCAAAAGAATGGCTTCGCAAGGACTGGACGCTCCGGCACTGCTCTGGAGGCTTTCGCAGAGCGCGCGCAAAGGTAGTCGATGCCGTGTTGGTCTCGAGAGAGGGACGATAGACTTGGCCGTCGTCGTCAAGACTAGAATAATGTTGATGTTGAGAGACGCGCCAAGGATCTGAGAAATTTCTCGTTTATTAGGGACGAGCTATGCGCCTGCGACGAGTAGTTCTGGGCACCGACTTTCCTCCGGGTTGGCTGCCTGGCGTGGATTCTTCCGCTGCAAGTCCAACAGGCAAGGCTACAAGGCATCGAGATTCTCAACGGCGGCCGGCCGGGTTGGCACATGCAGATTGTTGTCTGCTCGGTTGGGTCTTTCTTGTCTGCGCATGCTGTCATGAGAATCAAGCCACCCAATATCATACCTCTCTCCACCTACATACACCCTGCTCCATATTCCTAAGAACAGTCAACCACCCACACGACCAGCGGTCACCAGCAAAGAAGTAAAAGCCACTACTGTCATCCCCTCCACCTTCTTTTCTTCGTCACACCATTCTCGGAATGGTAATGGTTCTGCGGTAATTCGAAGTCATACTCGACTCTCTAAATCCACAGATCCTCCGAACTCGCCGCCCTCACCACCTTCTTGACTGCGCATCACTTCTTGACAACCTCACGACTTGTTGCCAGAATGTCTCTCAACCTCGAGAAGCAGCTCTGCTTCGTACGTGGATGCCGGTCAACTCTGCTTGCAAATGCTAACTAAACACAGTATGGAGCATACCATCACAATCCCACCAATATTGGCATACATATGACATGTGTCCCTCTAATCCTAGCAGCCTCTTTACTACTTGTACGGTCCTATAACGTTCTTTTTTTGATAGAGCGGCAGTACTGAGACTTTACACAGGCAACGAACAGTCCGACCATCATCCCTCTCCCAACATGGCTCACGATCCCAAACCTCCCCCTTAATGCCGGTACGATAGGAGCAGTTCTCTACAGCGCTTTCTACATACTCCTCGAGCCAGTGGCAGGTAGCATACTTCTCCCGATCATCATTGGATGGACTGCTTTCGCGAACCACCTCACAACCTCCGCGTCTAGCACAATTGCCAACCAGGTTGGTATTGTTGTCTTTGTTGTATCCTGGATCGCACAATTCGTTGGACATGGAGTGTACGAGGGCCGGGCCCCAGCGCTACTGGACAACCTGATACAGGCATTGGTCCTCGCCCCATTCTTTGTCTTCATGGAAGCACTGTTCAAGTTCGGTTACAGACCAGAGTTACAGAAGAGAGTTGGAGACGCTGTGGAGAAAGAGATCCAGAAGTTCAAGGCAGAGAAGGCACAGAATGGAAATGGAAGCGCCAAGAATGGAAAGGCGAACTAAGACTCGATTTGAAGCGATTGGGATGAGACGAATAGGCTAGAAGTCTACAGAATGACATACGGCGATGATCGCTACGGAAGGAAGAAATCCAAGTCGAAGTATCTGATGCTGAGCGGTTGGGATATGGCTTGAAAACCGGAACAGTGGTTAAGGCGCACCAGGGGGACATAGTTGTCCAGGATACGAAAAATGCTCAGAAGGACAGGGCCGTATGCAGTGAGAAAGCATTTCATTTCTTCACTTGCTTGCATTCCGTCGAATATTTTTGCGAATGTTATGTGGTGTGTTACGGCAAGTAGAACCGGCATGCACGATGATTTTATTAGCAAGTCACAAAGCAATTGTGGAAACAAAGGTTTCGTTCTTTGTCGTACTTTTGTACAATGACTCAATATATTGCAATTTACAACGACGAACTTTTGTCTCTCCTTTCTCATCTCATCGATCTACTGCCATTCAGTCCGGCGAAACACCGGGGCTTTGATTGCTACCGGTTTGGGGGCTACGAGGGGCTCTGCCTGCCAGAAATCCATGGCATCAGCTAGATGTTGACCGAGGTCGAACATCATGTCTTCGGTTTTCCCTGTGGGACTGACGGGTGAGGACCGTGAAGAAGTTGGCCATAAGAGCGGCGTGACGGGTTCTTGGTGAGGGCGTCTCGAAGCTATAGTAGGCTTCCGGACCGGTACTGGTTTCCTGTCGATGGAGCGGACAACCTTTCCCCGTCTCGTCCTCAATGGTCGAATAGGAAGCGGTACCTCAGGCATGGGTGGAAGTCTACCATGAGAGCCCTGCTTCGCCGTACCCCACTGCTTCCAGTCAATCCTAGGCTCTTCATAAAGAGGCTCTGGAATGGGAGGACCACTGCCGATAGCTCGTGGATCAGCACCAGGTGTGTTGATGTACTGCTTCACAAGACCAACATCAAGGTACGCGGAGTCGCCCCTTTGTTGGCGACTCCACCCGTATCTCTGCGCGGCTCTAGTAGCATCAGACCTCACCTTCTGCTGACTGGTCATATGCTGCAGCTCCGGAAAGCGCTGTTCTCTCGGCACCTGTCTCCTCGCAGAGCTATATGGTCTCGAGTTATGAGATCCATTCAGCTTCTCAAACTCCGCCAATCCTCTCGCGCAGCACAATCCACAATTCGCCGCTCTAGTATCCGCATCTGGACGTCTTCCTTCAGCGACACATCTAACGCAACGATACCTCGATCTCTTCTCCTCCCGTCTACCCTCAGCTATCTCCTCGTTCTTGACACCATTCCACTCCCGTCTTGCTCTTGCCTGTCTCTCCCTCTTCGCTAGTAGCTCTTGATCAGCGCGCTCTTTTGCTGCTGTGCAGTCGAGACAGATTTCCAAGACTTGTTTCCTACCTGGCCGTGCTTTGCATCGGATATTGACGGGGGGGAAGAAGCAGCTGAATAGACCTGGGTTGCGTTGACGCTTTGCTTCTCTGAGAAGGAGTTTGTGGGATCGGCATTTGTGACGGGTGTCGAGCTTGAAATGGGCGCAGTGGTATGTTGTGATTAGATGGCACATGTTCGCTGTATCGTGGGATGATCCGTCGTATTTGAAAGCTTCTCTCTGGGCTCTATTTATTCGTTGGTCTCTTCCTTCGATTGCTGGATGCTTCTTTTAAATCTCTGTATAATGACAGGATGTTCAAGGAGAGAGACAGCAAGAAGTTCCTGTTTGTGGAGAATGAAACTCTGAGACGAAACTGAACAATAGACATTGTGTGAGATATATACATGGTGGATACTTCCTGTTCTTTCGATGCTGTGAAGGAGCTCTTTGTATTTCCATTTGTGGTTCTTTGGACAGTGAATGCTTGACAATGAAGCTTTGTTATCTTGTGGGTTTCGCTTCGTTTGGGTTCTTTATTGACTTTGTTCTGGTCTCTTGGTCTTGAGGCATGATGCCTTTGTTGGAACCATCAAGAGGCTTGTTATTGAGTACAATCCGCTGTGGTATCTTTTGTTTGTCACTTAGATACTAGTTCTACTCTGCAAGAAAAGACCGTGGAGCTCTAAGTTCTTGCTTTTCCCCAGTCGATTTGTTGGTGGCTTTTGGGAATTCTTGTGATGGTTCCGCGTTCAATCATGGCCTTGCACTTGTATGTAGCTCTTGCTTGTGTCTCATTGTTCTGTACTTCTTACGGAAAACCTGCCCTTCATTGATCGAGTCCATTTATTCAAACCCAGCCCTCAATTGCTGCATACATTTCCTTTCTCTGCGCTCCCCACCTGATCCATTACTACTTCACCAACCCAAACCACGCTTCCGACTCCGCCAAGTGCGAAGGACACGAGTGCCCAACACCAGTAGCATAAATCCCCTGCACATTCGGCCCATAATCACTAGTCTTGTACCTCGCCTCCGGCGTATTATCCTTCGAATCCGTCGCGGTCATGCTCACGCCAAAGATGTTCGTCCACTGCTTCAGCTCCTCCTGGTAGTTCTGAGGCGCGATCGTACCGTCTGCTGAACCATGCCAGATCTGCATCTTTGGCCGTGTCCCATTGTATCTGGGATACATCGCGCGAGCTGTGTCGCCCCATGCTTGTGCGGTCTTGGTACTTTGACCATTTGCGCAGGCATTGTTCCATTGAGCGACTCCGGTGCCGACATAGCATCCTGCTGCTACGCCCGAGTAGACGGATACGGCTGAGATTAGGTCTGGGTAAGCTGCTGCCATCACGTTGCCCATCATCGCTAAATTCATGTCAGTTGCTCTCGAATCACAAGGGAAGATAAGGGCAATCTTACCGCCAGAAGAACCTCCAGTCACGAAGACCTGAGTCGCATTGACTTTGTACTTGTCCATGCCGTAGATGATCATATTCGCAATAGCGTTGGAGTCTCCACCTCCATTGCGAATAAGCGTCGACTTGCTAGAAACATCCCAGCAACTCTGTGGAGCGCTCGGCCAGATGGTGATGTATCCTTTACCATCTGAACCTTTCTTCCACGGGATCTTGTCATTTTGGAAATATTTCTGTGCTGAGGACTCGCAGGAGTGAATGGCGACTACTAGAGAAGGATTTGGCTTGACGTTGTCTGGAACGTAGACCCACCTGATTCTCTGTCAGTGATGTGGGGGGCGGAACTGGATTCTATCCTCACATCTGAGCCTTTGAAGTCGATTTCCCTCCATAATTGCTTACTTGCGTCAACGCCGCTCCATAAACCGACGTACAAGCCAGTGCCGCGACATAAATGAGTCTAGAAAAATACATGGGGTAAGTAAACAAACATGTAACTTATCTCCCAAGCAAAAGCCAAGGACCACTTTCAAGCGAGACGTTTCCATTTTATATCCCATATTCAGAGCCCCACATGATTCGATATCCCAAAATCCATCCCAATACGCATATATAGTCTGCTAATACCCAAAGTGCCGATGTCAAGCTTTCCCAGAGGCTCATCCCAAATAGCCGAGTCTGGGGAACCATCCAACCCCCGCATTTCAGATGAGGCTGAACAAGCATATGCCTTCCCCGCAGGATTATTTAATGCCTGGGACTTGTGTGGGATTGCTTGAGTGATCAAAGGCTGGTTCTGGAAAGAGAGAAGAGTTTTGGGGTCAAGTGTCAAGGGTAGTGCGGTTGGGTGACGCGGGGGGATAAAGTCTCTTGACATCCTGCTGAGGAGGTGGCCACGTTGTGGTGCGATGTTTGGGCTTATAATGGATCTTTCCGAGAGTATTTAATTGCCTTGAGATTGACTTTCTGTGCTCAATAGGAGTTCGTTGAAAGTATGCGTCGTCTGCCACTTATGCTCACAGCATGTCTGCTGGGTGTGGTATCAGCGCATGGGGGAACATCGAAGTACATAGTCAACGGGATTGCCTACACCGGGTAACCTACCACCCCCTAAAGCAGTCCTCGACCCTTCCCTAACAGATGCAGATACGATCCAAGCATCTTATCCTCTGAGCAAGACAACCAGCCCTGGCTCGTCCAACGCAAATGGATAACCATCGACCCAATCTTCGAAACCACCAACACTTCACTGGCATGCAACTTCCCCGGCTCCCCGGCCGTATCCTCCATCCCCATCAACTCCGGCGACAACATAACAGCAGTGTACAACTACTGGCTTCACACCGTCGGGCCTATGGTCCTCTGGATGGCTGACTGTGGCGTCTCGTGCCAGACTTTCAACCCTTCAGAGGGAAAGTGGTTCAAAATCGCGGAAAGGGGTCTTCTTACTGGCACTGTTAGGGAGGGGATGTGGCGGCAGAGAGATTTCCAGCATTGGGATGGCATGCCGGATTTGTGGACTGAGATGATACCCAGGGGCTTAAAGGCGGGGAATTATTTGATCAGGCATGAGATTATCGCGTTGCATATTGCGCATCGTCCGCAGTTCTATCCGGAGTGTGCGCATCTCGTTGTTGGGGGTGAGGGAAAGGAGGTTCCTGGGAAGGAGTTCTTGACTAGTATCCCTGGAGTGTGGGATATGAGCCGTGAGTCATTCTTTCTCTTGTTGTTGGTGATGCTGGTTAAAGGGTTTCGGGCATGAGGGGAGTGAGGCGCTGATATTGAGATCTAGAACCCGAGATTAACCTCGATATCTACATTGAAGAAATAGGAAATGCGACAGTAAGTCATCCGTCAAGCGTTCGGGAACACCATCATGTGCTGAGAATTCCAGACTTACAATATTCCTGGACCGCCTGTTTGGGAAGGACAAGCCACTACTCGGCTTGATAGGTTATCGTATGGATTCAAGGGACCGAAATAGATATCCAGTTGCTTACTTGCGATGAGCCTAGACCAATCTGAGGTTCCTCCTTGTGATAGTGGGACTTTCCAGGTGAAGGGGCATTTTGTATTAGCCATGAAGAGTTTCAACAGCATAGATGGGGCTTTCTCCCTGGCATCCAGATACAGTATATCTGACGGTGACTGGAGCTGACCTAGTGTTCAGAAAACTCTCCTGCATAATTTGCCTGGCTTACGGCTTTCCCAATTCAATGACGTACAGAGATACCTCGAAAGTTTTGGGAGACAGGGCATGTCATCCCCCACTTTTACTCATAGGCTTACGCGAGAATGCTTTCAGACATCATGATGTACTTTGAGAAGACCCTGTACAGGAGAGAGCATGATTTTGGAATTTCAGTACGCAGTTGAAAGTAGTGTACTTGTTTACGGTAGAGTCTTCATTTCGTGACCAAGCTTGCAACGCTACCCAAAAGGAGGAAAGAACGAGAATTTGGTTCAGGTTTTCGTTCATCCACATCACTCCAAATCTTCAACAGCGCAGCTCAACATGAAATCTTCCGGACGAAGTCAAGAATGGAAATAAAGGACCTATTTCATCATTTCAGGCCAAAGAAAGACGCTGACTCTCAGCTGTTCAGCGCTTGTTTCAAAGCTTCATCATCTCTTGCAGAAAGCACACTCTGTCAAGCCGTCTAGAGTGACACATTATCAGCGAAGATCTACCACTAGTTTGATATCAGGACTAAGGTACTTACGAGCGCCTTTCGTTGGGCAGTTATCATCCGTGCTATCGGGAAGTTAGTACATCCATTCGCGTCCCATGAAGAGCGAACTTACCGTCCAGCCCAAACCCAACAGTTGTATTCATATGCATAGTCCCATCCGCTTAACACAGGTCAATCAGTTCTCATTCCAACCATGCTTCAGCATGAAGACTTACCAAATCCCATCAACACACTCCCCGCTTCGGCACACGCAGTCAAATTTGTATTTACTCCCATGAGTGAGAGTCTTGACGGAAGTACAACTACTCTTGTCGCAGGTGCGGCAGAAAGCATTGCCTGTGCCGACGATAGCACATGTATGGGATTGGAAACCGGTCTCTTGACGTTTACGAAGAACGGAGGCTGGGTTGTCGGTCATTTCGGTAGGGAGGGTGAGAGCGAGGGAGGTGTTCAGGGTCAGCAGGGTGCTGAGGGCGAGAGTTAGGTACTTCATTTTGATTCTTGTATTAAGATGTATGATATGATGTCTTGAAATGATAAGTTGGGGATGTTGGATTGTGTAATGGAGTCAGGCTCATGGGACTTTGTAGCTTCTTATAGACGCAAGGACAGGAGCAGAGCCATCAGCGGAACAAGACTCCCAGTCGATCTTCTTCATCTCGGTTCGATCAGATAGATTGAGTTGCGTAAATAGAATGCTCAATGAAGACATGATCCTCGTGCCTTCCATAAGCTGTCACCCATCCGGAGCAGCATCGCGGGGTCGTGACACCAAACTGGGGAATTCTCAGAAAATGCGGCACAATAATCTATCCATCTTATGAACTCAAACCGCCTTTGTGGAATTGAAAAGCATTTATGCTAAATCCTTCAACTGGAGCTGAAAGCACGCCAAGCAAGCATCTGCATCTAACCGAGGCGATGATCTGGGGAATCGGGGTGTTTGGCGAAAGCTTATCGCTATTTCGGGAACGAATCCAATCGGAACAGGGATTGGGATGTGGTGTGTTGTCAAGCTTTATTTCAAGCGTTGCACAGGAACGGGCCTTCTTCCTGGTTGTGTGGACCTTTTGTTGTTCCTCTGAGGTCGGGCAGCTGCCATGTTTTTGCTCCAACCAGGAAGCGAGCGGGTGTTGACTCGTTGTATATAGTTTACCGAGTGGCGTCCAATCAAGAAGTAGACTCGACCGATGACTTGCAGCTCGATGCTCCGATTTGGCAGCGAAGTCCTTTCTGCTAGATTATGGTAACACAAAATCGGTAAGGACTTGTCCTGGATTCTAAACTTGATAGGATTGATGAGATGCAAAAGTTTAATAAAATACTACTCGCCTCGGACCTCCTCGCAGTCTGCATCTCATCCAGGATTTTTTAGGGATGAAAGTACGAGGTTCATTGGGTAATAGCTCTTGAGGTCAATGCCTCTCTCTGCTGGTCACAACCTCTAAATTTGGACCTAGAGATTCGTCGAGTCAATCAATCAATCCAGATCTCATCTGCGAATCACGATTAGATCTCATCTTTCCCACAATTTGCTCATGGACTAGTCACAGGAACTCTTCTAGGGTACATAGTTTGAGGTCTACAGGAGTGATGATGTCTGGGTGAACGGGAATTGCAGCGAGTTGGTGCAACAATCAGAAAATATTTATTATAATATTAGCTGTTAAATACATTGAAAATAAACTTACCACAAATATTAAGAACCCCATGGGCGATGGGAATGTGAATCAGACCTTGGCTTCCAAGAAATAAAGATGAAAGTCACACAAGACTCATGGAAATTGGGAAGAAGACGATAATGGTTGAGAATTGATCCCCATAAAAAACAATGGGAAAAACCAGACCGCGGATTCTGAAGGGCGCGAAATTGCTGTAATGTAGCTGATGCCTTAAAAGTAGCGAGCACCAATTCACACCCCTTGGATATTGACAAGCTTACCTCAACCTTTCAGTCTGTTTGCTCGGAAACGTGCATTTGGCAGCACCCAGTCAAATCGGAAGCATGATAACTTTCTTGTTTTTCGTGCTTGTAGAGAACCCCTCGATTTCCATTTGGTTGCATGAATAGCCTATATCTGCACCCATTTCCTGATGCTGGCCGACCCAAACAGGCTCAGGCTAAGGTTCGTTCTCCCAAGACAAGTCCCTTACGATATTGTCTTGATCCCGTAGTCCAAGAGTTATTTTGTCAAAAACTCGCACTGTGCCATCGTTTCTGGACTGGGTGGTTTACCAACCGCGGCGCCTTCTCGTCCATTACCAAACATCTCAATTTTCCAGCCGAACTCGCCCTGAAATCACCTGCTTACAATTCGAAAGTGCCTTCAAGACCCGAGGTTGTCAGTGACTGATGTCTATTCAAGCAATTCCGGACCGCCACGGAGTTCCTTTTCTGTGTTAGTGCTTCGGCATGCTCGACGATTTCCCTAGTCTCGGCAGCCGTTCGAAGTCGTAGGTGAAGCCTAGCTTTTCAGGGACTTCCTCTATTCCCAAAAGAGTATCACTCAGGATATTTAAGGTACGGGATGATGCGCTTTGCACGTAAAATACGGGATTCATGGGGTGTTGGGGCTCTATTTCAGCCTCGGGATCTGTAATGACGTCTAGAGTGCGAGGATTCTGCGCATGAGGATTCCGAATTGGGAAGTGAAACTTCTCGTCCTCGGAGGGATAGAGTTGGGAGGTAGTTTTTGAGGGTATATATACCGTGGTGAGTTCGGGGAAAATGATCATCAACATCACAATCTCTTCAAACAGCATCGTCTCATCCACCGATCAATTCTCAACACAGTTCTTTCATCTATAACTCACTTGAATCATCACAAACATCACAAACATCAAAATGGTCTCTTCCACTGTCTCAGCCCTGACTCTCGGCCTCGCTACCATTGGTGGTGCATCAGCTCCAACTGCTCCTGCTCCAGCAGCTCCCACGACCACAACTCCATCATCCAACCCTCCTCAAACATTCCCACTTTTCCTCCAAGCAGAAGACATTCCCACCCTCCCCTTATACGCTATCAAGAGCGAGGCCATCGGTAACTACTATCTGACATTCCAACGACCATCCGTCTACACTGGTACTCCAGCCTATCTCGTCGACAGTGAGCTTGCCTTCCTTATTCCAGGCGAAGACACTCCTTACGCCATGAACTTCGGTGATTCGATCCGCGGCCCCGGTGATCTCAACGACGTGGAGGCCGGTTATGGCTTCAACCAAGCTGTTTCAGGGCTTGCTTTCTCGGATGATGGAGTTCTTGTGTTTTCGAGCGGAACTTCACCCAATTTCTTCGCTTGCAACACCACCTTGAATGCCATGGAAGAATTCTCGTTGAAGATTGGTCAGGCCAATGCGGATGGAAGTGCTCCAGAGGGATGTGTTGCTGCTAAGATTAGGAAGCCAACATCGGCATAGAGGGGTAATGAATACTCATGAATGGGGTAGAAAAAGCCATTCATTGGGGTTTACATATTTTTTAGCGGCAGAATACACATTGCATTGTTTCCTGCTTTCCTGCGTTCTGCACCAATCATTTCTGCATTTCTTTGCATTTAAAAAGCGTCATCTGTGTAAATATTTTTAACGTCCATCCTTACGTAACGGAAAACCATACGTGCCGGAAAATCCAACCGGTACATTCAATTTAAGCATCATAAAATCTATGCACACCGCAATATCTTTTATTATTTTTTGGTAAGTTGTATTCCGTGGCTACTCCCGGACACCTTAAATACTTCTCATTAAAAATATTATATTCGTGTTATTTATTGCCTCACGCCTGATTTGCAAAGAGTCTCCTTTTATAGCGTAATAGACTTTCTCTACTATAACTATATCACCGATCTTATATTATTCTTAAAACGTAAAAAAACGACTTACTTGGGCTTTAAGTCCCCCCTAACACATAAGAAATCGTTAACAGCCCTGTGGCGGTTGCAGCGTCCAAATTCGTGCAGGATCGCCACGCCGATCAGTACCTCAGATCGAAGCGAGTGACGATCTTAGTGAGGAACAGCCCCGCATGCTCCCACCACGTCCACGTTACATTTCTAATAGTGACGCCTCAGGCATTGAGGCCAACACTGACGCCACACCTACGCCACACCTAGCTTAAATTTGAATTAAAAACAGATTATTGCCTTAGATTTAAGGCGAGAGGCTCGAACTCTAGAGGGTATCCCATCGACCGCTGTCGCTTGCACATTTTAGCGCGGAAAAGTAGAGGGGGTGCATCGAGCGTAACACTCAACTTCAAGACAATTTAATTTTATATTTGAGTACAACTGCTTCGAAATACTTATTCTTTCTTACAAAAAAAGTTTGTCTTGATCTTGTGGAGCTAGATATGTTGCTTCAGAGGAGGTATCTCTCCTTAGCGTATATCAAACGGCGCTAAAATGCCCTTATGGCGGTTGAGGGGATAGGCAAAATTCCTAGGTTTTTGTTTCTATTATCCGCTCTCCAATTCCTACAACTTCCTTTTTACCAACAAGAGCAAATCATGCTCAATCGAAAGTGGCTTCGAGTATGCTATGCCTATGGCTTCCAGAATACCAGCCTGAGCAACTGGCAGGTTTTGGGGGGTTCCAGTGATGTACGACGAGTAATTGTCGCGAGGCTGCCTAGCTGAGTCCGCCAGCCTCAACACGACCCCTTCCCCATCCTCACTCCGCATCTATATTTTTTCGACAGCTCATCGGCTACCGAGAACCCTTCCGCCTGCGATCCTCGAACCGAGTGGAATAATGCGTCTGCTACAGTCAGATAGCGATGGCAACCTTAGCCTGACCGAGTTCTTTGAAGACGACATGCCCAAGTATGCTATTCTTTCACACAGATGGGGAGCAGAGGAGGTCACTTTCAAGGATCTGACAAACGGCACGAGTAAAGGCAAGGCTGGCTACAGGAAGATACAGTTCTGCGGAAAACAGGCGAGGCGTGATGGTTTACAATACTTTTGGGTTGATACCTGCTGTATCGACAAATCTAATAACACCGAGCTCGCAGAGGCCATCAACTCGATGTTTCGCTGGTACCAGAAAGCGGCTAGATGCTATGTCTATTTGTCAGATGTTTCGACATGGAAGCGGAAAGCAAGTGATACGGCTATCGAGCGTAATTGGGAATCTGCTTTCCGAGACAGCGAATGGTTTAAACGAGGCTGGACCCTTCAAGAGCTCCTTGCCCCACGCTCAGTTGAATTCTTCTCTCGACATGGCAAGCGACTGGGAGATAAGGTAACTCTCAATCGGCGCATTCAGGAGATAACGGGGATTCCAATCTCAGCACTTGAAGGAGCTCCTCTATCTCAGTTTGAAGTCGAGGAGCGATTGTCGTGGGCAGAGCATCGACAGACAACGCGCGGAGAAGACAAGGCGTATTCACTATTAGGCATATTTGGCATTCATTTGCCACTCATCTATGGGGAGGGGAGAGAGCACGCGTTCAAAAGACTGAGGAAGGAGGTTCAGAACTCTCGAACAGGTGAGGACACGATTAATACTTTGTCGTCGGCTATACACTAATCACTTTTGCAAGAAAACGAGCAGAATCTACGCGATGTGCCTTTCGGACCATGTAGAAATGTCCCACAAGGTGCACACCGGCCCGACAAGATAAAACGCTTTGGAAGCTTTGGCGGTCACGGAGCGGGATCGGGAATTAGGTGCTTCAGATGCAATAATCGTCATCGACTTGACGAATGCTATGCATCCCGGGAGACGGTTAAGGAAGCTCGTAACCGTAGGATGATGACTCCAGACCTATGTGTCAATTGTGGATCAGAGGATCACTGGGCATATAGATGTCCTTTGGAAGACCTCTTGTAGACGAGAAACGATGACACGTCTACATTCATTGAAATATTGCTATAATATCAAAGCTAAATTCTCTTTATCCTTGAAATAAAAGCTTACTTTACATGAAAACGCTCCATTTCTCAATATAAAATTATATAACTACTACAAATCGCTTTTTATAGGAGCTCCATTTGATTCTGCGACTCTTTTACAACTAGGCATTTCGCTAATCCTTTTCCCCAACCTCTTCTATTGTAATCATTCACCATTCATCTTGAATAATCTCTCTTAATTCCTGTACGCTATACTAAGTTCTTTTCCTTATCCTTTACTTCAATATATTCTAACAAGCGTCTATTGAATTAAAATCAGGTAATTGTGGAGTATGGTGTCGCACCAGGCACTCCAGCCGTGGTTGGCCTTAATGCCTAGACCAATCAGTCAACAGGGGCTGACACGTCTCTGTGCGCACGCGCCAAAAACACCCAAATCCTCACCAAAATCACCAACTTTACTTATGTATTAAAGAAGAATGCTCTTATAGAATCACTTGAGATTTGAGTTACAAAAACGAGAAAATAATATTAATGAATCGTATAATATATAATTGGATTAATTTTGTGTGACGTCATTTCATAACATCACCACCTAAATTTTGTTAGCAAAATCAATAATCATGAGTTTTTGAGCTAGGATTAGACTACATAATAAAACTTTTGGTTAAACATATAATGATCTTGTAAATTCAGTTGTGTATAGGGCTTCTTGAAGCAGGTTATAATATAAATCTGTTGAATAATCAAGTCGTGAAGATGGTGAGTTTTGGTGGTAATTCGGCTATTTCAGAGGGGTGCGCACAGAGACTTGTCAGCACCTGTTGCAGTCGATGAAAGTGATTACTAAGCTAGATGGGGCGCACTATCCCAGTCGATTTCGGCCTTTATGCCTGAGGCTTCAAAATCTAGAAATTAGGGCATAAACATTACAAGGGCTACCCCAAAACGTCGCTCGCTTAGATCCGAGGTACGAAAGTACTAACCCGCGTGGCGATTTTGTATGAATCTGCACGCCACAGCCGCCATAAGGTTATTGACGATTTCCCGCATAGTAGGGAGGACTAAGAATTTGGCTAAGACCTTTGCATAAGTTTTAGGGATAGCATAAGCTCGATAGTGCAACTGTAGTAAGAAAGTCCATTTGTGACGATAGGTGTACTTAGGAGCTTCTCAGCGGGTCAGGGAATCCAGGGGTTCAGAGGTAACAAAGTCATGCCGAGTCGGACCAGTACCGGAGGGGTTTCGGAGGAGCCTATATATATGAACTCACACTCCCTCCACTCCCTCTTTCCTTCTTCATCTTCTTGTTTCCTTCGTATTAGACCTATTAGCTCTCGATAGCCTCAGCTAAAGTACTACCATATACCTCTTACATCGCTCTCTTGGCTAGTGTCGTTACACCATTACGCTATAAAAGGAGACTCCTTATAATTAGGCGTAAAGGCGACGACGCGGACTTGATTTTTTCAGTCGGAGGCATTTAAGATATTTAAGAATGGCCATGGAATATAACTTCCAAAATATACTAAGAGATATTACGTTGGGCATAAATTTTGAGGTACTTGAAGTCAATGTACTTATCAACTTTTCCGGCACGTAGGGTTTTCCGCTACGAAGGGATGGACGTTATATAGCCTTCAATTATTTGACATGTCCTGGGAAAGGAATCAATCTTGAGATGCAGTTGCTAAAATTTCCCTTTACTTTTCACCTTTGATTTCGAAACCTTCGAGCCGCAAGTCCGCGGCCAGTAGCTGTACCGTAGCTGTGGTATTTTTTACAATAGACATTTGGTGACGACGGCCTTCTTTTCAATTTCAAACTACCAGCTCAATTTGCATATCTAGGATGGAAGTATAGAAGTTTTACGGGTCAGGGGAAATTTTCCTAAGATTTGGCTTTTTGAAGAATTTATTATTTTTGGTTTACTTAACGTCTATTCCTACGTAACGAGACGCACCCTGTGACGAGACGAACCTATAGTTTTGAAATTATAACTTTTTCCTTAGCAAGCCTATGAAGTTATTACTTATATATCATTTTCTTTAACTATTTCTCTTCAAGGAAACCACCTAGTATTAAAAAAAAGACTTTAGTTAATAATGTTATCGTTCGGTTTAATCACGCTACTAATCGCTACTTTAGCTATTAACTGTTACGATTCCATGAGCCTCGTATTCTAACCGAGCGAGCTCGGCATCGCTCGTAGCATTGCCTTGGCATGGCAACCATAGCGCTAGGCCTAATCGGGAAAGGCTAGGGGGACCCTTTGTGTATTTATACTAGAGCTCCCTCTTATAAAGAGCTCTCCTTTTCTCCTTGTCTTTTCTTCTCGATTCTGAGCGTAGTATTAGGCCTAAATATAAAGCTAGAATTAACTCGCCGTATTAACCTCTTATAAGCCGTAACATAAGAAAAGACTAATAACCCCTTCGCTGTGAAGCGTTATATCTCACTAAGTCTTACGCGTCGCGTCTCCCTGCCCTTATAGCAAGTTGACGACGAACTACGATACTTTAGCCTATTCGACAGATAAGTACCTCTCTGCCTTAGTAGCAGATTGCCCCAGAGAAAGCTGGAAAACCTCCTGCCGTTAACTTGCCTTATGCAGCTTGACGCGCGCTATTCGAACTTCGACTTCGACTTATATCTGATTAACAAATCGATCAACAACTTCAAAAACCTTTTTACCTTATGCTGCTACTACTTCCGACTTCTCCCCCCCGTCGGCGAAGCTCCAGAGAAAGAAGCGCCCTCTTGCGGCTAAGTTTCACCGACACTCTTATCCTTTCGGTCGAGACTCTTGCAGAGGAACCCGATAATTTCGAAGAACCCGATTCCGACTCGGAAGATAAACCTTAGAACTACTTCGACGCCTCGCCAGAGCCTACCGCTACTATAGAGGGCCTTACCCCCGCTCAATAAGTAAAGATAGATCAACTGATCGAGATCTCCGTCAGCTCTACTGTCGCTGCCGCTATTAAGCAAGCCCTCGACTAGTATACTATTAATAACCCCCGTCAAGAAACTCGTACTCCCTCCCCTCCTTACGACCGATTAGTGCGTGCTCTTACGGCGGACCTCTAACTAACCACCGGCTATTACCTCCTTAAGCTAAACCTTGCTATCCCTGCCGTCGAGCCTAATAAGGTCAAGTACCCCCGTACTTCTTTTAGCGATTATAAAGGCGAAATCGAATATAATGCCTAAAAGATGGATATAAAGCTCTTTATTTAAAAGTACTCGGGCAACTTCCTTACTAGCGAATCGCAAGTTTATGCTTACTTTAAATATATAATAAGAGAAGCTAAGATTATTATCCTTTAGCGAATAGACTCCGATTTCGCCGGAGACTTTAATAGAGCTGCCGACGTGTTAAAGGCTTTAAACTAGCGCTTCTTCGACTATAACCGAGTATAAGCAGCTAGGCTTAAGTATAGTTAATTATATATAGGTAATATAACGTATAACGAGTTCCGCACGAAGTTCACGATATATGTAACTACCGAAAAGATCTTACTCGACCGTTAGTTTAACGATATATGCGAGAAAGTCTTAGACGAACTCAAGTACGATATCCGCATTAAGAAGTATAAACTCGCCGGAGATTATATAACTTTTGACGAGTTCTTAACTGTATTAAATCGTGAGTTAAGAAACATCGCTATCGGACGAGCTTATAGACGTGCTACTGCCGCTGCTCGCGAGCCCCCTCGAGTCTCTTTTTATAATACAAATACCAACGACTCGCGCAGTATCTTAAAGAAGGAAAACTGGCGTGTAACCTCCCCTTCGCCGGCTACTAGCGCATGAAGACCCCTAACCCTAAGATAATCGTCGGATATCCGCTAGCGTACGCCTTCTCCTTCGCCTGTCCTGCGCCGACCTGAGTCCCTCGTACCTCCTCTAGCACCTAGAGACGTCTCCTCTGATACTTGCCTTTATTATAATAAGACCGGCCATTAGGCTAGCGACTGTCTTAAGCGCCGCAGAGACTAAGCTCTTGATAAGTCGATTTCCTAGCTGGTCGTCGGCGAAAACCTAGAAATTAACGAGCTATTAAAAAACTCCTAAGCCGTAGTAAAGACTTATACCTTAGCGTAAGCTATAACTTATAGAAGGACTTAATATTTGATTTCCGTGCTTTTATTAAAAGACGATAATTCTTAGTTAGTATTAAATTAAGAAGGAATAGATTCTTTACCAAAACACTTATATATATTAATAATAAAGTAAATATTTTCGGTGCAATTAAAACCTCCCTCGCATACCGACTCGTTAAGCAATTTAATATTTCTTTTGTAATACTCCTTTAGCTAATCGTCCTAATTAGCTATAATAGCAAGAAAGGCAAGCCAATCGATACGGCTGTCTTACTTACCTTAACTATCGACCGCCGGCGAATCAACTTCCCTTTCTTAGTGATTGACTTAAGAAATACCGACGTCTTAATTAATCGGAAGTTCCTCGAGCATTATGACTTAAAATAATTATATACGAAAAACCGCAATTAGCTAGAATAGCCGTTAGATATGCTTATACAGCCGTACTTTAACCAGCGAGTCTTCGTCGATATAAACCGTTTTAATAAGCCAATCGTTAAGTCTTACTAGTTTAATGCGGATCGAAAAGACGCTCTTATGAATATAAATAATTACCGCCGGAAGCAAGCTAAGCTTGCGGCACTCGACGATTCCCTTAAAACAAATGTCTTTATACGACTTACCGCTAGCGTCTCGCCGACTTGCCCCTCGAGCTTCGCTAAAGAAGTTAAAGAGCGCTTATGTATTATAGAAGATTAATTAAAACCTTTGATATCTCGTATTCCGGGGTTATTATTTAAAAATAAGAAAACCTTTAAAACTTTCCCGGCGAATCACCAGCTAAAGGTGCTTATAATAGAGATTTTCTTAATATCGGCAGCGGCGATGTTTACGACGTATTTTTGACTTAAAAAAGCCAGGAAGGATAAAGTGGAAACCTTCGTAGTATCGGTGTATGAAATCGACTAAGAGCTGACTCGCCGCCGACGAGAGGCCCTAAACTAGTTAAGTATCGAACTCGCATTAATGAATAAGGACCTGACCTTAGAGGAAGCCCTCGAGGCCAAGTATACGCAAGATAACGAGCTTGTAAGCAAGAAGCTCCTTAATGAGTATTAGGAGTATGCTCCTCTCTTCTCCCGGCGAGCCTCCGATGAGCTATTAGTATATCGCTAGGGCGTAGATTACTAGATTAAGCTTATTAAGGAGAACGACTTGTCCTTTGAACCTCTCCGGCGTATGACTGAAGAATAGCTATTAGAGACTAAGCGGTATATTATCGATAATTTATATAAAGGTTTTATCGAGCCTTTTAGCGCGTTATATGCGGCTCTTATTTTCTTCGCTAAGAAAGCCGATAGTAGTCTCCGGTTGTACGTCGATTATCAGAAGCTGAATACCTTATTTAAGAAAGACCCGTACTTAATTCTTTTAATTGATAAGATAATAGCACGCATTTATAAAGCAAAAGTCTTTATTAAGCTTAATATACAGCAAGTTTTCTACCGCATTCGCATGTCTCCCGAGAGCGAAGATTATACGACCTTCCGCACTCGATACGGCACGTATAAGTATAAGGTTCTTCCTTTTAGCTTAATTAATAGTCCGGCGACTTTCTAGCGATTTATTAACGATATCTTAATAGAGTACTTAAACGACTTCTGCGCGGCTTATATAGATAATATCCTTATATACTCGTTAACTCCCGAGGAGTACGAGGTTCATATTAAGAAAGTGATAATAATATTATAAGTATACGGACTTTAAGCTGATATTAAAAAATCCGAGTTTAGCGTGTAAAAAATAAAGTTCTTAGGATTTATAATTAGAATCGACGGCATAAAAGTAGACCCGGAAAAGGTTAGCGTGATTAAAGATTAGCGATACGCCGGCAATATACGAGATATATAAAGCTACTTTAATTTTTATAACTTTTACCGCCGGTTTATTAAGAATTATAATCGTATCGCTCGACTCCTTACGATACTTACCGGGAAGGACGTTCCTTTCAACTTCGACCACGCTTGCAAGAACGCATGAGAAACTCTCCGAGAGTCTCTTTAATCTGCGCCGGTCTTTTATTATTACGACCTAGTAAAGCAGACGCGGCTAGAGACTGATTCGTCTGACGGAATCGTCGTTGGAATCTTATCTTAACTTTAGAAAGACGGCATTTTTCACCTCGTAAAATACTTTTCTAAGATTATAATAGATCTTGAGTTTAATTACTTAATTTACGATAAGGAAATGCTAGCGATTTTCCGGTTATTTAAATAATATCGGCCGGAGCTATTAAGCGCTTAAAAGAACGTCTTTGTTTATACGGACTATCGGGCCTTAAAGTACTTTATAACTATTAAAGACTTTACGGCTAAGCAGGCTCGATAGGCCGAGTTCTTCGCGGATTTCTATTTCACGATTATATATTATACCGGGATTATTAATACGTTAGCTGATACTTTATCTCGACGGGATCAAGACCTTACGGTCACAGAGGCACGAAAGCGAGCTATTCGTAGCTAATAATTAATTCCAACCGATAAGATCGATCAGAAAGTCGCTAGCGATTTCTAGCTTCCCGCCGGCGATCTTATGAACGCTTATATCGAGATCGTAAAGACGATATCCTTAGCATTTATTGAGGCCTTAATCTTAAAGGACGAACTAGAGCTTAAGTTAGACGCAGGAGTGCTAGTAGACTCAGAAACCCTTACTGTAAAGGAGCTTAACCTTAACTTTATAATAACTTATAATATCACGGAATACGATATTATTAACTAAGTGCTCCTGGCTAATAAGTCCTCGCTTTCGCTAGAGCTTCTTCGACAAAAAGCTAGGGAATAATTATTAGATTATAAGCTAGTAAATAATAAGTTGCTTTTCTAAAGGCGCCTGGAAGTGCTCTTAGAACCGCCGGAGCTTCGCACGATATTGATTCGACACGTATACTCTTAGTTATTAGTAGTATATACGGGGATCGGAAAGATGAAAGTATTATTAAGCCGCAAATACTATTAGAATAGCTTTATTACGGACGTAGCTCGATACGTAGCGAATTGTAATTACTCTCGACAGAAGGCTAAAAGAGATAAGATTCTTGGTTTCTTATACTTCTTACTAATCTCTGCTCGTTTATATTAATACTTTATAATGGACTTTACGAAGCTATTATTAGATAAGTACGGTTATAACTTCGCTATAATTATTATTAACCGCTTATTTAAGAAACCGGTCTTAATACCTTATAACGATATAATTATCGCTAAAGGTATGATTATTCTCTTCCTTGTTTATTAGACTCGCTATTTTAGTATACCGGATTCTATTGTCTCAAACCGAGGGCCTTAATTCGTCTTCTTCTTTTGAAAAGAATATTATTGTATTTTCGGAACTAAAGTAAAGCTTACGACGGCGTATAACCCGAACGTCGACGGCTAAACGGAAATAACGAACTAGTATATTAAGTAACGGCTTCGTCTTTTCTGCTATTATTACTAAGATAATTAGAGTGACTTCTTACTGATTATAAATATCGCTTAATTAATATTGCCGCACGAATCCCTAAGCAACTTATTCCTTTTCCGGCTACTTAACGGCGTTGAGCTACGGATTTCCTAAGATTTAGTTAACTTAGAACCCCTGGCTACGGCAATAAAGAAACTCAATCGCGAGGAGGCTCTGTAAGTAGCATTGCGAATAAAAAAGGTTACGGAAATCGTATAATCGTCCTTAAAGGATTAGCAGGAAAAAATAAAGCGATTAGCGAACCGGGGGCGACGCGCCGTCGATTGGGACGTTGGCGACTTAATGCTAGTCGATACTCGGAACTGGAATATCGACCGACCTTTAAGGAAGCTCTCTAATAAGTAGTATAGCCTAATTAAGATACTCGCGAAAGAAGGAGAGAGTTGGAGAGTTAAGCTCCCGAAGGACTGGTAAATGCATCCCGTCTTTTACTTTTATTCGCTCCGTAAGTATATTAACGACTCTTTGCCTGGATAAGCTAGAGCTACGCCGGCACTTATTTAGCTATTATTTAAATAGAATGAGTAGGAAATTGAAAGTATCTTTGATTTTAAGGTTATAAAGAATAAGCTATTCTATCGTATTAAGTGGCTAAGCGCCGACGAGGACTTATAATAGTATTCATACTCGGATATTATAATTGCACTTTATATAATTAAGAACTTTTATTTTAATAATAAAGCGGCTAAAGGACCTTTAAGAGCATTACTTTAATAGTTGAAGGCGTATAATGCTAGTATTGACGATTATAACGAACTAGAAGACGATACGATTATGATTACAACTGCGCGGACGCAGTTTTTCGGGAAAGAGAGGTAATATTACGATTCTATGAGCCTCGTATTCTAACCGAGCGAGCTCGGCATCGCTCGTAGTATTGCCTTAGCATGGCAATTATAGCGCTAGGCCTAATCGGGAAAAGCTAAGGGGACCTTTTGTGTATTTATACTAGAGCTCCCTTTTACAGAGAGCTCTCCTTTTCTCCTTGTCTTTTCTTCTCGATTCTGAGCGTAGTATTAGGCCTAAATACAAAGCTAGAGTCAACTCGCCGTATCAACCTCTTGCAAGCCGTAATATTAACCCCTACTTAAACGCGACTATTAAAGTCTTTTCAAACTTCAGAGCATTTAAGGAAAGGTTCTATAACGAAATAATACGACGCCCAATTTTAAAGCAATTTAAAAAGGGTTAAAATATAGTCCGAGAGATTCGCCGTTGCGAGGAGAGGGGCCACCTGTTTTAGTGTACGTTAGCCAAAATAGAATTTACTATGTTCACGCCCGGATTCGCTATATTCTTCTAGCCACAAATCTCAGGCATCATCACGTGCGTGGCGACACTAGCCACGCGTGGGGCGCAGATGCAAGTTTCTCGACATTCTAGAGGCAGGCGACAGCACGTTGGTGCCAGCGAGCTGAACGCCGTTTCTTCTTCACTAACCATCGCGACGGCAGGGTGAATATGGACAGAGCCAGTCAAATACTGGCGCTAGGCGTACAGTAAGCTATGGTATTCCGAAGCTGTCTATATGGTCAGAACTTCCTAACACCTAGACAAATTTCAACGGAAGGATTAAACATCTGGAGACAGATGCTCTCGAAAAACAGCGCAACAAGCCCCAGCATTCGATCTCGGCTCTCCCAAGATGTTATCCAAAAGACGACTGATAGGCAACGGTGACGCTGGGGTAAAACGACTGAGAACAGGAGATAGCCCCCAGCCACCACAAGGGCTCGTACAGTCTGCATCTAGCCAGAGTAATCTCTGTGAATCCTGCCGAATGATAAACTTTGATCAACAACGCCTCGCTGGGCTGCTTCGAAAGGGCGTATACTTAATGCTTACTCTTCCGAACATCGAGTCCACCAGTGGTTGTCAGAATTCGTGGACCACCCTAAAAATACGCGAGAACGCCAAAATTCGTGCTCCCTCCTTCTTCCTCACATACCCTCAATTCAACCGTCAATATGGCTCCTACGGCCCCACGAACACGTGGAAATGATCGATTTACACCTCCTCCAGAGCCAGATCACGGCTTTCCTGCGTCAACGCGCAAGCGGACTCGATTCTTCAACGCATTTGACCGAGATCACGATTCTAAGTCATTCCGCCAGATATGCCGCGACGAGCATGTTAAACCCACTACTGGCTTGCGGTGGAAGCGGCAGAGAGAGAATATGGGCCATATGGCCATGCGCACGACTCGTGGCGTCTCAAAAAAGCTCGGAAGGAGGTCAAAGGTTACTCGAGCAATGTGCCAAATGCTCATTGATCCAAAACGGAATCCTGTACGCGATCAATTGTACGAGGCGCAGATTGAGTACTTTAATCTGCCTGTCAAGAGGCGTCAATTGTCACGGAAGCTAAAAGAGCACACAAATGGAGGTCGCCGGTACAAAATGGCCTTTGTAAAGAAGCAAGTGTCAGAGAAAAACAGGGAAGAGCGCGTCGCATACGGGGAAAGGCATCTCGGTAAGACGATTCACGATTTCTGGGCCTGTATTACTTTTACGGACGAAGCACACGTGGACCCGTCCTCGCAAGCCGTAGGGGATATTCTACGAGAACGAGGAACGCGATATGCGGACGAGAATATCATGGAAAGACAAGAGAAACGCGGCTCTGCTTTTCATATTGCTGCGTGGATTAATTGGTACGGTAAATCTGAGACTCTCGAGTTCTATAACGACGAAGAGGATACTATAGAGCAACCTCCGATGCTCCCAAAGCCACGCCGTCGTCCTACGATAGAAACCGAGGCTGAATATCAAAATCGAGTTAAGGAATGGGACGCGACGAGACCGCATAAAGTTGAGAAGAAAGTTGCGGGTAATCATATGACTCAGTTATATTATACAGAGCGTCTTTTACCTGTATATATTAAAGCTGTGTCAACTGAACGTCTACGGGACGGTCGTTCGTATTATTTACAAGAAGACGGAGACCCTTCTCATGGCATGCGTAAAGACGGCCTCGCAAAAGAGCTAAAAATAGCTAATTAGATCATAAATCACACTCACCCTGCGCAATCCCCTGATCTGAATCCTATCGAAGGAATTTGGAATATCATTAAGCAACGGTGACGCCGGAGAGTCTTTTGGAATGACGAGGAAGTAAAATAAGCGTTACAGGAGGAGTGGGACAAAATCACGCTTGAGGAGATACGTTCGCGCATTTCTGATATGCCTAATAGATGTAGACGCCTTACTAGAAATGAGGGGAAAGCTATTAAAGAAGCCAAATGGTGATGCGGTTGTATAATAATTAGAAGTAATTGATTGTTACCCCCTTTGAGATTTTGGCGTTCTCGCGTATTTTTAGGGTGGTCCACGAATTCTGACAACCACTGGTGGCACTATGTTATTTGATGACAAATAGCGGTATGTCTGAGCCCCTTGTCTCACAATGAATTTATATAAAGACAATTGCCATTGCCTTCACCGTCGCAATCGCATCAGAGGTGTCCCAAGAATACGAAGGGGAGCCGCAAATCACCGCATATTTCTCCTCTTCCGGCTCGCTCGCATTCGTTCTGGTGGTTGTTTGATCCTCATCTTACTGCAACCCTGGAGCCTCAATCCACCCAGCCCAACACCCTGGTCGTGGATCTTTTAAATACCACCAGCAGCACCAACCTAATCCTTGCACAAGCAAAAACGCTCAAATTCCGATTGCATATCACATTTGCTCGAGCTGGCTGTGGGGCCATTTGCAGAGTCTTGTCGAAAAGTGTAACAGGTACACGTATCATCAGGTCACCGCTGCGGCTGAGTATTCTGAAGCCTTGGCAAATATTTGATATCGCAACAGAGGCCAGAAGAGTCAAGTTTAACAGTATGGCTGAGTGCGATCAGCAAGTGGAACCCGTAGGAGCAGAGAAGAACACATCTGCGGTAGCTAAGACCGGAAATGACTGGATCTGGTTCAACCGCGAGCACCGCATTTGGATGAGAATGCCAGATACCACCGACCTTCGTCCACCAATTCCTTATTCTGCGGAGTTGCTCAATACTCCCACGAGCCAGCAAATTAAAATTGAAGCGCCGCAGTTCTTTCAATATCAGCCACTCGACCATTCCAAAAGGGATATCCGAGTATTATCTGTCTGCCCTCGGCACCCCGATAATAAACTCCTGGATAACCTTATTGTCTGTAGCCTGGTGCATGTCTCCTTGCTAGACAAGCCCCCATTTGCGGCGATATCTTACACATGGGGAGCTGACACTCCTTTGCGGTCAGTGCTGGTTAACAATCGGCCCTTTTACATCCGACAGAACCTCTGGGATGCTCTGGATATGTGGCGGTATAGGTTCAACGGGGGACTGTTCCTTTGGGCAGATGCAATTTGCATCAACCAAGATGACCCTCTGGAGAAGAACGAGCAGGTGAAGATAATGAGCGACATATACCGTCAAGCCGATTCGGTTTTTGCTTGGCTTGGCCCTCCGTCTGAAGACAGTGATCTAGCGATTCAAGAACTAAGCGCAATGAGCGACACATTTTGGGAGGGTGGAGCGGCAGATGCCAGAGAATTGGAAGGTCCAATGTCAAGAATCTGGGCCAAGCACGTCGCGGGTCGCAAAGTGGAGAGCTTAACGCCTACGATGAAAGCAATTTCAACCATCTTTCAACGGCCCTACTGGAATAGAGCCTGGGTACAGCAAGAGATCGCCCTGTCTAGAGACTTCACATTGTTTTGTGGGTGGCCATCTATCAGGTTTGACCAGCTCGTGACGGGTTTGATGGCTGACGTGTTCATGCGGGGCCAAATGCGTTGTTACTATCCGGAGCTGGTTGACCAGAGCGATCATCTGGGCACGGAAGCTTTGAGATTGAATATGTTGAGGTCTCTTGGCGGCAGCGATGGAATCCATAGGAACAAGCCGTTGAAGAATCTTTTATTGAGCCTGACGCTGAACGCAACCGATCCTAGAGATTTGGTGTATGCTCTCCTTGGAATTGCGACCGATGCTGAAGAGCTGCATATTATTCCTGATTACACAAAGACCTGTCAGATGGTATATACGGATGTTGCCTTGTCATATTTGACGAGAGGCGATCTTCAACTACTCGGGGCGTGCCAATTTCCCAAAGACTTGGAGAATCTCCCGAGCTGGGTCCCAGATTGGTCTTCAAAACGTCTGTCGTCCTTCCTGTCGTCTTCGATCAATCTCGACCAAGATCTGTTCTCCGCCGTTGAGGAAGATAAGCCAAGAATTTGGCATGACCCTTCTGGTGTCCATGTCTTGTCGCTCAAGGGCATTCGTCTTGGGACGGTTCGAGATATCGGAAAGGATTGGAGTCAGATCGATCCTCCAGGACCTCAGAATGAAGAAGGCAGGAAGATATTCCGCGCTCTTGCTGTTTTAAATGAGGCGGTCGGGCTTCTCTATTGTCATGACACGTACCCAGACACACTTGAGATGGACCAGATGCTTTTCAGAGGCCTTATAGGAAACCGGATCTCTGCTTTGTCTGGATTCAAAGAACTTACCGGCAAGCCAACCGATGAAGATTATCAATCATACAGAGCGCTGATCAAGTTGAGAGAGAGATATTCGCTTCAGGATGAGACATCGGATGAGGACAAAAAAGAGGACGAGAGGAGCATCTTCGATTTAGCCAAGGCGTATAGCAATCATCTAGTCGGGAAAGTCATTGATCGGAGTCGGCGAGTCTTTGTGACGTCCAGCAGCTCACTTGGGCTCGCCCCAATTTGGGCACAAGTCGATGATATAGTATGTATCTTTTCAGGGTATGCAATTCCTTTCCTTATTCGACCTGCATCTGGAAACGCTGGCAGATATACCATTGTCGGCGAAGCATATGTGTACAGATCCGAGAGGAATGGCGATTTAAGTCGTGATACAGAAAAATCAACGCAACAAGTTTCCTTTGATCTAGTATAGAAGTTTATGTAGACTGCAATTTATTATACCCTTTCTACTTACAAGTTGAACGGATTTTACATTTGAGCCAACGGCAATATTGCTCGCACAAAACTTTACTGATCAGATTAATAAAGATTTTGATATTTGTTTTGGTAGCGTTACATATTTTCTATTTGTATTGGAATTCGTTTCGGACCCCCCCCCCCCCCCCCCCCATGACTGACCTTGGGAAAGATGGAAAAAGAATTTATGATCAATCGCCCGAAATGGCGTCAAGTGGAAATCCTTATAGCGCTCAAGCAGCATCCTCCCATAACCAGCTAGCGATACCCACCAAGACGACGGCAAAATCATGAATCAGTACATTCCGCTGCAGTTAAATCAACCAGTTGGATCGCAAATACACCTCAATCAAAACAAAGCAAGCCTCTAATCCGGTAACCCCTCCCATCCATCTCATACACCGGACCGCTATTCATCGTCGCATCTACCAGTGCCACTGGACGTTCGGCCTGTGCTCGGACCTGTTACAGCTGCCCCATGTCAGCTGTTGGATATCCTTTGAACGAAAGAATAGACTCCTTACCAGCTACCGTGATTCCTTGAGGTGTCACGAGACCATTGCCAGCACTGCAATAGTAGGCAAATACTGCCTGAGCACTTGAGATATCTGCTCTCGCGTTCGTGCCACAGGAGTACGCGACGGTGGTAGATATGTCTCTTGAGAAATCAGAGGACTTGCGGTCTTTCGCGCACACACAAGAGACTAATGAAGCAGGCCCCGCAGGACACAGGCTACTTGTCATGTAAGTCAGTTGCCTCGACAAAGCCGAGGCAGCGCAAGGAACCTAGAGCATGTGGAGTGAGCCTTCGACCTGCTTGAGTTGAAAGTAGAGAAGGTCTATCAATGGGGCCAAAATAGCACACTCAAACAACAGCAATTTCGAGCAACTACGTACCAGTGATGAATACATCGGCAAATCCCAGATGTTATACGTAACGGTACCTGCGAGCGGAGATGGGGTGGGGAAACTGCTCTTTCCATTGCCAAGTTGGCAGTAACCGTCCCAGATCGCCAAAGCAGATGAGATATCATCAGTGGCAGTGCTACCACAGCTCCATTGTACCGAACTCTTTATATCAGTGGAGAGAGATCGAGAGTGCTGGTTCTTGGTGCAGACGCAACTCGCCAGAGCCGTGGGATCGTCATGGCAAAGACCTGTACTTCAAGCTTAGTAAACTCACACGACAGGAACAAAATCTAGCATTTCCACAACCACATCTCATGGAATACTCAAAGTCTCTCATAGCGCATCCAAAAGCGAATGGAATTTCTTACTGGAAGTCATGCGACCGACCACATTCGACAGCGCCGATCCTGCACAGGGAGCAAGATCTGAGAATGCGGAGATGTCCCAGATATAATCCGACACAGCTGGCGCTGCAGGAGTGGTATATGCCGTGTTCGCTGCGGGATTGCAGTATTGGCTGAAGAGTTCGGAGGCACTTTTGACATCTTCCACAGCGCCGCTGTTGCAGGACCATATCACCGAGCTGGATATTGAAGTCCAGAGGCTGGCCGAGTTGGCGTCTTTCGTACACGCACATGATCGCAGCCCATCAGCATCGTCTGGACATTTCGACGCGGTTAACTAGACACGGTTGGCTGTCAGCACTGGATCGCGGAAAATTCATTTCCAGCACAGGGAGACGAGTGGGAGAGACAGCGGTGACTGTAATCCGTTCCAAAGATCCACCAGTGGTAGTCATTACTGACGGAACACCCCTTTGATGAGGTAAGCACAACACCGAAATATCGGCACGTAAACAAAGAGCCTACCTTCGATCAACCACCAAAATGAGTATCTCAACACGCGCAAATTTCTATCCGAGTACGCCGAATCGATCATGTAAGCGATATGAGTGGGATACTATTCAGAAAACTCGTTTCTGTGATGCGCTAGATCAAAATCACGGCTCAAAGTCATTCCGGCAGATTGCAAGCGAAAGCGCACCCTCTCTTGCAACAGCGCACCGGTGGAAGCAAAAACGTATAAAGCTAGGCTCACCGGCTTACCGGAAAACAAGAAAAGCTTCAGATCAACTCGGTCAACCCTCAAAGATGTCTAAGGAGGTATGTGAAGCGCTCGTTGACCCGAAACGAAACCCTATCCGGGAGCAGACTTTAGAAGCTTAACTCTCTTTTCATAATATCGACTGTAGCGCCCGAACAGCTCAACGATCACTCCTATTACATACGAACGGAGCCCGAAAATACAAGCAAGCTTATGTCGGCAAGAAGCTTTCACGAGCGAATAAGGATAAGAGAGTTACATACGGGGAGATGCACAAGGGGAAGACAATCGAGGAATTTTGGGCTAATGTTTTCTTTACCGATGAAGCACATATCGATCCATCGGCTACAGCTCAAGGCAGGATCCTACGAGAGCGAGGGACCCGGGAAGATGAGGAAAATATACAAGAAAGAGGGTCGTTAACCGGTAACAAGCTCCATATCGCTGGTTGGGTTAATTGGTACGGAAAATGCGATAAATTACGGTTCTATAACGATGAGGAAGAATGTACCGAACATCCAAAGAAACCCTGTAAGCCTCGCAAATCTAAGTACGAAGATCAAGCTACGTTCCAGGCCCGAATCCAAGATTGGGAGGCCTCTTTTCCCCATGATCGTAGCTCTAAGCCGAAAGGTAATGCAATGACGCAAAAGTACTACCACGATGAGATCTTACCGATATATATCGACGCTATTCAACAAGCTCGACTACGACAAAGTTCTGAGTATGAAGGAGGCTCCGGGGAATTTAAACAGTGGATTTTACAGGAGGATAATGATGGGTCTCACGGGCATGAACGAGAGAGCAAAATTACTAGGAAAACACTAGTAAAAAGCCTCGCAACTACCCTGAAAGAAGACAATTGGATAGATACTCTTAATCACCCTCCCCAAAGCCCTGATTTGAATTCGATCGAGGGTATCTGGTGTATTTTGAAGCAAAGAGTACGGAAAAGGGTATGGAATTCGCTCGATGAGCTAAGAGAGGTAATTCAGGATGAGTGGGATAAGATTACATTAGAAGAAGTGCGTGATCGCATTAAAGATATGCCTGAAAGATGCCAGCGCCTAGTAAATAGTGGTGGTGCACCCATTAAGGGCCAAAAATGGTGATGTATAATAGCATAATTCATGGTGTTTTGATGTTTTGCTTACCTCATCAAAGGGGGTTCCGTCAGTAATGACTAGGACTAGTAGTCTTCTGAATGCACCCTATGTGGATTTTTTCGAGAGCTTAGAGAACTACGTCCTTCTATTAGCCGCGACTACAGCACGGAGATTGGACAACGTTACGAACTTCGAGCGCATTCCGCATCCACTATTTTCGATATCAAAAACTTGCCGAAATTATCTTTAATTTTCTCCATCACACCTATTATTCCGCAGACGGGACATAGGTCTCGCCCCGAGTCCATAGATTTCACTTTCTATAGCCAAGCGTTTGGGCAATGCTTCGCGGAAGTTGATGGATACTTCATCCAACAACCCGAAAAATCCCTTAACATTAATAAAGTGAAGGAATAGCTTGACTTTTGTAGCACCCACCACACCAGGCTATATAGGCTATCACAACTTCCTCAACTACCATCGTTCCAGGTTATTGATTGCCGGACCAAAATGGTAACTCCGTGGACATCATGCGAAACCAAGCGTAGCTATATAACGCTTAGCTACGTTTAGGACAAGGGCTATAATGACGTTCAGGACCTCTATCATAAGCTTCCAAGGGAGTTACCGCTGCTCATTGAGGATTATATATCCCTCGCTCAAGATCTCGGCTACCGATACCTTTAGGTAGATAAGTATTACATCCCTCAAATCGATAAGACTGTAAAGTCTATTCAGATTGAGAACATGGATATTATCTACCAACATTCGGACTTGACGATCGTCGCTGCAGCAGGCAATGATCCAGCCTATAGCCTTCCAGGAGTAAGAGGTAAAATTCGATCGTCATATACTTTTTTGGAAATGCAAGGACGCCAATAGACCCCTGTCCTCATAAACACCAAACATGAGATCTCTGAATCGACTTGGAATACGCGTAGTTGGATATATTAAGAAGGTTTACTCTCACGCCGCTGCCTAGTATTTACAAATACTTAATCATATTTTAAGTGCCAAGGTATGCACTGTTAAGAGAGCATTTGAATTCCGCTCGAGGCGCTCCATATCCTCAGCAAACAGAGGTACCGGTCGTCTATTAACATCCCTAAAGTTTTCGTGTCTTCTGGAATTTCCTTAGATACTCATGGGTTTATCTCGTTCTAGACCTGCGTCAATGATTTTTCGCACCGCGATTTGACAGACCAGGGTGATGCCTTGAATGCTTTTAAGGGCATTTTGGGTCAATTTCGAAGGCATACGGCACCGATCCATGATTACTTTGGCATACCGATACTATTGTCTACTTTAAGCCGAGTGGACACACTAGTTTATGGATTAACATGGCATATTGATAACAATCCAAACGACGATATCATTGGCCTCAACATGACGCCTCTTGAGTCCCAAATAAAGTCAGCAACACGCACGCACTTCCCGAGTTGGACTTAGCTTGGTTGGAAATTTCCTCAGTCGTTAAAGTTCGTCTTCTACAATTATCCCCTTCTGACTATTATCTCTTCTAAGGGCATATTAACTCTGTCCTCATCTCACAGAAATCTACGCAGAGTTCCGTGATTCAAATCCTGTGTTGACGTTACCGTCCGGCATTCAGATGGACATCTAATGTCTTGGAACAACGATAATGACGAAACAATGGCAGCTTATTAGGGAGGCTACCTGTCTCCGGCATTTAGAATTGAGGGATGGATTTTTGTCGCGGACATTCCGCTAACCAAGGTCGAAAACACTATATTATCTATCTCCGACAAGATAGAGCTCCAAAGTTTCGCCGTGAACGCGAGACAGCTATCGTTAACATACAAGATTGGGAAAAGTAGCAAGGCTCTCCTACCTAGGTTTAGGAACCTAATCCGATTAAAGTTCTTGATATTAAGTAGATAGATAGTCCCTATATTTTTAAAAGATTTGTACCCGGCTCACAATATGACGGCTATGATAATCGCGAAACGCTTCGAAGATAGACCTTATGAGAAGATAGGTTCGGTGCAAATCATTTTTCATAGTGACCCCCATCCACGGGTCTAGGACAAGGCGTCACAGTCGCCAGGTCCTGACTTCAAGCCGGACTATTCCCGAGAAGTGATATAGCTGGAATAATAGCAATTGCAAGCACTCTAAGCGAACATTTCAGAGAATTTGCTTTTCTTACTATACTATATTTTGGTTCAATAGTCATCTAAATTCCTAATGCCAGAGGCGGCATTAGGCATCTTAGGGGATTGAACTAAAAGCTTCACTCAGTCGTGAGAACCAAGTTAGCGAACTATTGGTCCGTACTACAAACCCTGCACATTAAGCCACTTCTTGCTCTGATCGGAGAATGTCGGGAGACGGGTTTTTCCGGACGGCGCGCCAGAAATGTCTTAGTAGATTTTCCAACAATAAGATTTTACCGAGATTACTAAATCTACACCGCCGCTCATGCTCGCTTGATTAGAGCAGGTATCAGCCCATGTGGCAACAGTGCACGACATAATAAATCATGGTCGCCGCAATTATGACAATTAGCATTTTAGCCTTTATATAGTACTTGGAAATCGTCTCTGACCGTTCTGTGTTATAATACGGTAAAAATAATTTGATAGTGGTGTTAGGAGTTACGGGGTCCAATTATCGTACTAAAGGAGGGCCCCTATAAATTAAAGACGACGGCGACGACGTAATAATATTTTTCGGAATCAATAGGATAGGAGTATTCGGGGGAGGTATACCATATACTAAAAAGAAATTGAGTAGGGATTTTAACACGTTCATATTTTTATAGCCGTTTGAACGAGAAGTACCTCTGATTTGTCTCGCTACGGTGTGCGTCTCGGCACGCCGGGATCGACGTTACCTTAATTCTTGTAGGTTGATTGCCTCTATCGTATCTGCATGAATGGTGAACAAAAAGACTGAAGGTACAAAGGCAAAAGAGAGGGGATTGCTCACCTATCCGAGCTTCTCGCTGTCGGTCTCGAGTCCATCGAAGCGGGCAAAGACTTCCACTATGAGATCACTCGACTCCAAGACCCGATGAGGAGACTCTGGATTTGTCCTAAGTCTCGGCTGTTGTGTCTCGCCAACGAGTCTGGAGGTATCCGTCTGGGAAGCCTCAATAGCTTCCCAGAAGTAAGCTTCATCTTCCTCATCCAGGTGAACGATGTCGAGTCTTGAAGCTGCAACCGACTCCCAAGGTTCATCTGAGTCCTCTACGCTCTCCTCATTAGATGCTGGCTCACTAACCTGCTCAACATGATCGTCTTCCCAGACAATATTCAGCATGGTGCCGTAGATCTCAGCCATCCGCTGTTGGTCAGCGCTGAGTACCCAGATGTATGGGCGGTCGGCTGCGAGCCTTCCCTGAGTGAGGACAATACCGGCTTGTAGACTACCCGCAACTCGAAGATGGTTGTTGATGAACGAGGGGATGGATCTTGTAGGTACTGTCGCAGGGATAGAGAGGAAGTCACGGACCTCTTGGACGCGAATGGCGTTGTCTAAAGGACGGGTTTCTGGGACAAGTGGTGATTCAGGGAGACGAGCAGGCCAGTCTGTAGCACTTTGAAGAGATTGTGACTCTTCAGATTCTGGTTCGAAATCTTGCAAGACGAGATCGTCGGGGCTGACTGAACGGACTGTGATGTCAATTCGGACATGACCAGATTCTGGTGACCAGATTGTGACCTCACGAGCTGTTTCTGCATTACTGAAGACTTCAAGAGTGTCATCTTCATCCATGTGCTCAGGGTGCGCATCCTCGATCTCTTCGAGCTCTTTGAGAGAGAAATCGCCAAGATCACTTAACGTTGAGTCCTCAGACGATGAGTCCTCGTCATCTTGCCCTCCGCCTCTAATGTTAGTACAATTCAAGTCCGCACCATCGTCGTTCGGGTCCTGTTCATCTGTCCAGAAGCCTCGTGCTTCCTGCATGTCTCCGTCATCATCGTCGGGGTCCTGTTCGTAGTTTGAACGGAACCCACGTGCCTCCTGTTTGTCTTCTCCATCAAAGTCTTCTGGGTCAAAGCTGAGTAGATAAGATGGGATTGCGATATTGATGGTTGAGTTGGGTGGGGGACTAGACGCGCGGCGTCGGGGTATCAGAACTTCAACATTGATGGAAGTGCCAGTTGGGGTAGACGAAAGGCTTTCAGGTCCTAGAGATGGATTGGCCAGACTCGAGATGTCAGATTCACGGAGGACTTCTGCGTCTTCGTTGTTCTCTTCTATATCCTCCCAGTCCGATTCGGTCTCAAACCTAACTTGTTTTGTCGTTGGCCCATCAACTGGACCGCCTTCCTCAGAGGCTGGTGGGTCGGCCACATAGTGTTGTTCTCGTGTACGCCAACAGTCATGTAGGCGCCACCAACCATCTGGGAAGCAGTCGTGACAAGGCATGTCTGGTATGTGCTGTTCCAGGTTTTTCCCAAGGTCTCTAGGCTCGGCCCAGTTATACCCGCACTTGCAGTGGTACATCAATTTGTGACCATGGTCAGGACCGGCTTGGGGGGTTTGGGGCCGTATCGGCGAGCATGTTATGGTAAGGGCGCAGCCGCATGAATACTGAGGTGGCTTTGGATCAAAGTCTAGCTGAGACTCAGGGGGTATCGAAACCTTAATGCGTCTTATGAGGCTAGTGTGGCACTTATTGCATCGGTACTCCCATTTATACTTAAAGACTATGATGATAGCCATCTTGAGTGCGTCAATGGTGTATGTGTGATGCTTAGGGTGAAGTGTACGTATCGAGCTGGTCTGTAATCGTCTTGGTGGAAGATGATGACAATGTGCAGATGAATGCTATGGAGAACGAGGACCTGGAATCTGTTCAGTTGATCGTCTCTTTATATTCATCTCATCTAATTAAACATCCTGTTCTCGATGAGAAAGCGTTCTGTACATATGTGGTGAACAGATCGTGTCACGAGGTTCCTGTGGGAGTGTGTGCTCCTGTTCATGCAGAGTCCATTGTTAACAGGTGCCAGAACATGAACTAAACAATAGACTTGTTAGCTCATAGGCTGTTTAGTGCGTAACAAAGAACCCTTTGTTCGAATCACTTCCAACGAAAATGTGAGTAACATCAAGTTATAGCCTCAAAGCCCTGTCAGCAATGCCTGGAAAGCCCTGGTGATTAGGCGAATTCCAGTACTAAATGCCGCTAGATAGGTACCTAGGCGAGCAGACCCCTGCATTGAAGCGAAGGTGTTGACAGCACTCTGATTTTGCGCAGCTGAGGGGAGCTCACACAGAATCATGCTATTAGGTTAGATATTTGTATGAACCATCAGCTTCTAACACAGAGTTCACAAGATTACGCGCTATCGCCTGATGAGACGAAACCCCTAATGAGGTCGCGTTATGTGTGGTATGCGAGGCGAGGCTATTCCACCTTATCAAACCAAGCAAAACAACCTGGTCACTTTACGACTTTGAATTGCAAGTCAACGGAGGATTCACAAATTCTTTGGATTCACTGGGACAATTATTCATTGTGCGCAATCTTGCTTTCATCTAATATATTGCTTTGAAAGCCACAGCTAGCCCACCGCGATCGACCATCTGGTACCTCAGCCAACAGGAACACTCCGTCAGTCAGCACCATACCTTCAACAATATGTACACATGACATCAGATCTGATCGACCTCCTCAAGATCTCCCATCTCGACATCTTCATCTGTCAACTCTGCACCCTCCAATGCTTCTTGCTCAATTGATGATTTGACGGCGCTGGATCTTGAATCCGCCACGTCCAGGTTTTGGGTCGAGATTTTGTTTCCAACATCATTGTCGCTGGCAACGATATCTTTCATAACCTCATCTCCAGCTGCTAGCTCTTCTTCAACACTCAAATCCTTGTTGATGGACTCTGCAGCAATCTCTAGGATAGAAGGTGCTGAAGTGGTCTCTGCGGTTGTTTTAGGGGTAGATTGGATGTTTCCTTGGTCTTCTGCATCCTGCATCATCTCATCCCTATCAACGAGCTTCCTATTGTCCTTTGCTCCTTCCTTGACAGAGACTGTAGTGCTTTTGGAGAAGGTTAGTTCTTGAACAATGTCCACCATCGCCTTGCTTCCAGACTCTAAATTCTCGCCAGTGTAAGCCTTGAAGTCGAAAGATTCCTCAAGCTCTTCGTCTCCCATGCGCTTCGCAGCCTCGGCGAACATCTTGTGGTTGTAACCAGCAGCAAATAGGTTGGCATTCTTGCTCTCATGGGAAAGTAGAATAGATGGGCGAGCTTGTTGCCTAGTGGCTGGGATGATGGGATTGTCAGGGGGAGCTGACTGAGATCGAATTTGACTGAGAGTTGGGGCGGGTGATCGGTCAACAACCTTCAAATCTGCTGAAATGATTCGGGGTAGCGAGGGCGCCCCGTCTTCGAATCCAGCATGGTCAATCTTGGCCGATTGCGAGTCTTCTTGGGCAATGATGTTGGCGGCTGGTGGAGTATTGGCTGGGAGGAGAGCGCTTGAAATATCAGGTGGGATGAAGGTGACTTTGTTTCCATCTCCGTGATAACCGTCAGTGTCGTGATCATCCACCAAGCCGGGACCTGTTAGATCGAGTGGTTTTGGAAACGATTCATCGATACTGGTTGACATGTTCTGGGCGTTTGGATCGCTCGTATCACCGGCTGTTGAATCTCGCTTGCTGATCGAAAGAAAATGTGCAGCAGCGTGCTGTGTAGCTTGGGGAATTTTCTTTTTGGGAAGGTTCCCTGAGATGGCTACTGAGTCTTCGGAGACAGTGGTAGAGCCTTCTGGTTGAAAGGTAGGGGCCGACTTGGCTTCGACGAAGACTTGGTTAACTATCCTTCTCAGGAATTTTGAGAAAGTTTGCTGAATCAGTGGATAGCGTTGTCTCAAGTCTGTGACCTCGATCAGTCGTGCTGAGGAAGTTCTAGGTGAGCCAGAAGAACAGATCACAGAAAAAGTGAAATCTTCTCAGAAAGGAAAACAAATCTGGAGTTGAAAAGACGTTAGGCGTGAAGAATTCGAAAAAGACCAGTCAGGCATGAACACTTCGAATAACAATAAACCCAGGCTGCTCGCAATAGGTCGTCACTCCACAATACCACTCACTTAAGCGAGTTTCCGTATCTCATTCTTATTGGAGGGCCCAATTAGTGCTAATTAACAAAAGCCTTTCCGTTTGCCACCTCTTCTTAGTGAATATTCTATGACAAAGTCTTATTTATGAAAAGACCAATTTTTTGGAAGAACAAAGAGCAGAGAACAGTAATAATCCAAGTTTTCCATGTTGTTACTGTACATTAATTCCATTGTGATTTTGGACGGCGCGTGGCTCTCTTCGGGGAAATCTCTTTGCATGATTTTGTCTCTGAGTCCGGAAGAGTTTTCTCGGACGGTAACAGGCCAGCCACAGAAACAGGTCGGGATGATTCCTTGGACTGGGTCGCCTGTGAAGTATCACCAATATTGCGGCGGGTATGGGGAACATTGGCTGGGTTCAGTGGAAGGGATGTGGCGTTTCAAATTCCTGCGGCTGGCATCTCTCCCTTCAGTGCCCGCTCCTGGTCATGAACCCACGTCTGAAGATAGTTCAGATCGAGTTTCCAATCTTGCTCTTGCTTGGAGACGTTCTTGTTCCACGCAGCCAAGCGCAGTAGACGTTCAGGAGTCCCAATGTGAAGAGATATGGCTCATTTTCGTCCTAGCAGTAAAGGCGAGGTGGATCTGGAACATGGTAAAGATTCAAGAATAGCTCGGGTCTAATCCGTTGTGTAATGCGCAGAAGCTCGTCCGGAATCTGTTCCAGAAGGAGATATCCAGAGACTTCCAAATCGTCATCATACTCATCCCATATCTTGCATTCATGCTTGATCAATGTCAAGTTACGTACTGGTGGTGCGTTCTGGTAATCTTCTGCTGGCAATGCTGCCAGTTGTGGCGTGACAGAAGGCCTCCACGAAGGTTGCGTATGTCACGAGCGTGTTCAAGAACTTTGGCTGGGGAGCAGCTCATGTACGGATGTTCACTCGCTACTTCAGCCAATTCATCGACCTCACGTTGCGCGGTACCTAGAAACTCGTCAGAGAGCTGAGGAAGAAATGTCCATGCTTCTCGACTCGACAGCACCATCCGATATCATCAACACGCGTCAATATGCATACATTGGAAATGGGTTATTGGACATCGACGCATTTATCGTTTCGTCTACCATAGAATCTCTCTACCGGTATGAATATATCTCGGTTCTGCAGCGAAGCATGCCGTCCAATCTACGATGGGTCAGCTGGGCTTGATTGAGAAACCAAACGAATTGGATCTTCCAGAGATCAACACCATTCGCTCTGTCACCAGACAAAAAAGGTCAAATATGATGAGATAATTTTTTGGCGCCTTCCACAGTCTCCGGGACAGAGACAGAATACAAAAAATTCCTGTTCAAGTAGGGAAGACCTCAGTACGACTCATTCAGGCCAGTATGTCCTCGAGTTCGAGGTTAATATGAACTGGGACAGCGTGTCTTCTTCATTTGGAGATTTTGCACAGTCGAGGCAGTTGCACACCAGTTCGAACATCCCGTTATGGCTCGATTGCCATCCGCAAGTGATGTTCGTTTGGACTTTTATGTTATCGAATTACTTAGGGATTTGTTTGGGTCGTTTTAGAGTTTCAAAGGGCGGACTGCGGCAGAAGTAAGGGAATCAAAAGCTGCTTTTGCTGATTCGAAGACCATTCGAGCTGTGACCATGAGAACACAGGCAAAAAGTGTTCGTCCCAATTTATCGGCTTTTCCGTCGCCCAAGACCCTAGCATGGTCTTAAATATATGCTGCCAAGGTGTTCCCCGCATCCTTCAGCGAATGCCTCGTATTCCCAACCTCTTCAGATCTTCCCCGCTATCTCATTTTCTCTAATCCGCTTTTCTACTTCAATCCTCGTGCCTCGATATCAAGAGGCTGGATAGTCGAGCTATTGGACAGTTGATGAGTATCCAGGAATTATTTCCTCCGCGCTATGTAACGTGCGAACAGAATGCTTGGCAGGTACCGCTCCCGTTCCCCCGCACCCGGGCATCTCGGTGAAGTATTCGGATATCTTCCCAGTTTGCGATACGGCGCCGTGACTTGCTAAGATCCAAGGAATCCCCTGCTAACCAGCATTGCCGGCGGTGACAACCAATGATCCCCCGCTTCCAGCAGCCTGGAACTTGACATTTTGGCTACCGAAGTCGGCTCGAAAGCACGAGTAAGGTAAAGTCAATGGACAAATGCCCTCTCTAGGGAGTCTTCCGAGATTGAGCGATGTAAGAAAGGTGGGGTTTATTACCTTGCTAGATAACGAGAGAGTAGGGGTTGGCGCATGATGGGACGAACTGTTTTTATTTAAAGACAAAGCCTTCTTCTCGAACATCCAGTGATGTTCAGAGCACCCGCCAAAGAAAACTCCCCCCTGCACAGCTCCCGTCATGTTTTCCATCATGAGAACCATTCAATTGGTTTCATTGCTTGCAATTCCAGCAGCTTGCCACTCAAATCATTCGAGCTATGTCAAAAAACTCCCAAAGAATGCCCAAGGTCTGTTCACGGAGTCGATGGACTGGCTCGATGGCTACTATGACCCTTCGGCAGGCTACCTGTTCGACGTTAGCTCTACTTCGGCCTTGAGACACGAGACAAGAAGTTCTGCTTGGTACGCAATTGGACTTTTGGCTCGGAACCAGGGCAAGGATGTTGACTATGCTATGGATATCATCACCAACGTTATCGCTGGCCAATTCAAAGATCCAAAAGATCAGTGGTATGCGGCCCACTCACTCCCTTTGAGTAAAACATCGACTTACAAGACCAGGTACGGAGACTACCAACAGGAGCCAGAAGAGCCAACAGTTGGTACGTCGGTTTATCCTGCCAAGATCTACAACTCTTGGGATCCAAACTGGCGTGGATTTATCGGGACAGCTTTCATCGTTGGACTTGAGGAGTTTGGTCACCTGATTACACCAAACGTCACTACTTTGCTGCTGGAGTCTCTCTACAATGCCACTAAGGGTGATGAGTACCGTGTTGGTGGTGTTGATTCTGACAATTTGTACCCCGCTTACACCAACCCAGTAAGAAGTGACTTTACTTTTCTGCCAAGGCATTTGCTTACATTTAAACAGTCTCTTATGCGTGCTTTTACAGCTGGTTGGACCGGACGTCGTCTCAATGAATCGAACATGACAATTTCAGGCGAGAACTACGCCAACCAAATCCTAGATCTTTTCAACCGTGCCGAAACTCTATCCGAATTCAACAGCGGCACGTACACTGGCGTTTCGCTGTGGGCTCTTAGTCTCTGGGCAAAATACCTGCCGGAGGACTCAGTGATGAAGCAAAATGGTCCTCGAATGATGAAGAAGACTTGGGAAGCCGTTGGTGAGCTGTGGCACCCAGATCTGAAGAACATCGCGGGACCCTGGGATCGTTCTTATGGATTCGACATGAACAGATATCTTAGTTTGATGGCGCTGCATTTCTGGAACATCATTGGCAAGGACAAATCGTCCTTGATCGAGAAGGTAAGCTTCTTCATCTGTTCAAATTGCATTTATTAACCATGAATGAAAGGTTCCTGCAGTTTCCCATGTTGCCGATTTTGCTTATGGTCCTCTTTTCGCCATCTTAGCCGAGTTCCAAAATTCCATCATCCCAGAAGATGTGGTTGAGAAACTCACCAACTTCAGCGGCGAGCACACTTTTACCTCATCTACTTTCTCGCCTCCTTTCGATATCTACCCTCGTAACATTACAGCTTGGTTGGCTCCCAACATCAGTATTGGAGCCGAGACCTTCAACGAGACTGTTGTCGGAGGACCAGCAATCAACCCCAATACCTTCAACCCAGCTGTGATTCAGTGGGATACTGGAAATGGAGTCGGTTTCATCAATGTGAGAACCCCAATCATATGTTTAGACCTTTGACTCACCAGGATAGCTTCGCGCGACCGAATCATACGTCACAGCCGTGGCTACTCCTTACACTTTGAACCTCACTTACCCACTCGGTGATGCGGATTCAGTCTTCACGTTTGTTGTGTCTCCTTTCAAGGGGAAGACAGATGTTTCTACTTGGGGGGATGTACAAGGGCTCTCGGTGCACGTGTCTGGAAATGTTAACTCCACCTACGCCGTCGGATGGGCTGGAAGCTATGGGGGTGCCTACTCGCCTGTCAAGTAAGTCTTCAACATGTTTGCCGTGATGTGGAAATAGCATGCTAACAGCCAGGTAGTGACTTCGAGTTTTGGAACTTCACATACTCCATGCCGAAGGGTTTTGTCGGAACACCCAGCTTGCTTCTTGAGCTTGAGATGAAGTAATGATCAAGTTTTATGATTGAATGAACGAAGATTAATTGGAAATCAGATTGGCCATTGATGATGAAATGTAATGTAGATGAGCTATTGTTAATGTATTACTCTTTCTCATCAGGCAACGTCGGACAAAGAGCGGAATCCAAGTGAATCAGGTAGTATCTTGGAACTTCATTGACCCTCAATTACTGAGATGCCCCAGTAATGACTCCAACATGAGGATGATTCTGTATAGCCATGAAACGAGCTTTGGCTGATGAAGGATCGGCCGAACTAACCCTGATGAAGACAATCAGTTTCTTACTTCAAAGAGGAGCATGTGAAATAGACAGCTTAGCAGCAGCCCACCCATCCTTATTCCCGCCAACCACATCCGGAACCAGTCACCATGAATCAACAACTGGAAATAGAGGCTCATAATTGAATTAATAGACACAGCCAGTTGAAGAAGGTTTCCCGAGAAAGTACCATTAGAGCGAGGCTCGGTCGTACAATGGAAATTACCGTTCACCAATCACTCAACGCGGGGTAATTACGGAACCCCACCGCATCCATTTTAGAGTGCGTTCCCCCAAGAACCCCTCATTGTGGTAATCGAGGAGAAGGTTTAAATACAACGAGTGCACCTTGTGTGAGAAGGTTGCTCCCTTCTTCGATAATCTCTCTCTCTGTTTACCATCGTCTTCATTCCATCCCAAATACTATTGCACATATATCGAACCAATCCCTCCGCAATGGCCAGCAAAGGAAATAGTACAGCCGTCACTAAGGATTATGGTAAGAGAACTGCGATCGTGACCGGTTCTGCACGAGGAATGTATGTCACAACGGTTTTGCTAGGGTTTGTGCCTTGGCTGACCAACGCAGAGGAAAAGCAATCGCAATCAGACTCGCAGAAGATGGGTTCGACGTCTGCATAAACGATGTTGCAGCCAACAAAGCAGGCATAGATGAGGTACGCTTTTTCTTTGTGCTACGCCAAAGCCCGCTCAGAAACACTCAGCTGACATCCGACCCTAGACCGTCAAGGAAATCCAAGGCCTAGGCCGATTATCATACGGTCATGTCGCCGACGTCTCTAAGCTATCCGAAGTCGAAGCCCTCATTGATGCCTCTGTTAAGAATCTCGGTCCCCTCAATGTCATGATTGCCAACGCAGGAATCGCACAGGTGAAGGCTTTGCTAGATCTGACAGAAGATGACGTCAGGCGTATGTTTGAGGTCAATGTGTTTGGAGTGTTCAATTGCTACAGTGCAGCTGCTAAGCAGATGATCAAGCAAGGTGGGGGCGGAAAAATCGTCGGAGCTGCGAGGTTTGTCCCCTTCACGCGTCGCGTGCTATTTGAAGCTCTCAGGATTTGTTAACTAATTTCGGCATAAAGTATCGTGGCCTTCAAACCCTTCGCCATGCTATCTCATTATTCTGCGTCGAAATTTGCTGTTCGAGGCTTCACTCAAGCTTTTGCTATGGAAATGGCTGAACACAAGATCACAGTCAACGGCTACGCACCAGGTATTGTCGGTACCGCGATGTGGGACTTGATCGATGAGGAGCTGGGTAAGAAGACCGGTGCGAAGAAGGGAGAAACTATCTCGAAGTACTCAAAAGATTTGATTGCTCTAGGTAGAACGAGTGTTCCAGAAGATGTCTCTAAGACAGTGAGTTATCTCGCTAGCCCAGATAGTGATTACATGACAGGGCAGACACTGGTCATCGATGGTGGTATTGTCTTCAATTAGAAGCTCCCTGCGAGATTGAGGACATTTGGATGGCAGCAGTTAGTTGGAATCTCCGAAGCGGTATCTGCTTGGAAGATTTTCCCTCTCTATATAATTATTACTTCCCCTTCTGCGATTTCTCGGGAGACAACAATCTGATTTATACCAAATACTGCAACATTTAGAGGATCGACCTTGAAAACACATGTTTGACTGCCCGTAGCAAGTCCACGCCGGTGTATCTGAATGTTTCGACAGCGATTTACTGTCGACCGCTAAGTCCTTATTCATTCATAATGTTACTTGCCCCAATGCGGACGGCCTAGCATTAATGTTAAGTGACGTCCCGCAGAAGGCTTGACGACGTGTTGACCCCAACGCGCTTTCATCCCATCCTGTTGACACCATCATTACTTCTTCGCCTTTCGCATTGAGGCATCCACACACATCCAATCAATTTGAAGATTTACTGCTTCGATATTCGCCAATTCTACGACTCTTCTTCAGATCATATGCCCGAAGCTGTCGGAGGGTAAAACCTGGGATGAAGCAATTCAAACAAATCCCCTGGCAACCCAGGCTCAGCCGGGCTGTCTCATCTGGATCATCCGCAACTATCACCAGTGCATCTGCAGGAGAATCTCCCAAGGTGTCTGCTGGTACCTCTGTCAGTGAAACAGATATTGGTCCCTTGAGCCCGACTTCGATCCTCTTTGCACTCTAGCCGCTTCCTCTTCCACGACAAGTAAACAGCCAATGATGGTTCCCGGTATCAGGTCCATGATGCAGATATTCCAAGCCGTGAATTTCTTTCGGAACTTTGCAAAGCCCCCTGAGGTCAATTCTATCAGACTCTTTGAGCATATATAGTGGAGTTAAATATAAATTTTTGGGGATTCTCTTGGCAGTGGGAAACAGAACTCATCCGAATATAGAACAATAAGCGAAAGTCAATATCCATCCGCCAAGATCTCCTCCAAATATTGCGATGCTCGATATCGTCCCAATGATGGCGATGATCTCCGGCCTCTTCAAGTCCTCTAGAGACAGATAAACAACTTCAGTCCTACATTTGCTCTTTGATTGTCTGCCACTGCCTTTTAGAACCGCCATAAATAACATGGCCACCTCCCGCTCGCTCGTCCCACCTACAGTAGGGAAAAGCTACAAGAATCGTATAGAATTTTGAGAAGTGATGATACTTTAATATGTCCAATTAGTTTAGTTCATCCGCTACTCACATTTTTTGTAAGTTTAGTTGGTTTGAGAGTTTGCACCACTGTGTCTAGGAACTTACTGCCTTTGTCTCGTTACTCTCCGACATTGGCTGCTATGCCCTCCTTTTCCGCAAGTCTAAGGATAGCATTCATTGTTAAATTGACCAAGAGATAAGCTTTCTGGAACCATTCACATATTCTTGGGCTCTATCAATCTTAATTTAGGGCTTTTATGTGGTTTCGTGGCGGGCTTTCACGACCTCCCCATTCACCTGATTCGTCTCAAAGGGAACGTGTTTGTCGCACACTCTAGCCGCTATACCCTGCAGACATCGCTTCTATAGAACATCTCGATTACATCTTCGTCAACACCAGGACCATCGATTTTCGAAAGAATATCCTCCATCTCGAGAAGGGAAAAAAATACTTCTTACTCCTAACTCTATTGCCTACACCGAACACCAACATGTCTTCCAACAATACCCAGCTCAAGCGCGCACCCAAGAAGCCGATGAGCGATGCGAAATACGAGGCTAGATTTGGTACGCCAAGGAAATGTTTGTATTGTACAAACTCGAAGAGAGCTTGTACAGGAGGAAGACCCTGTGACATATGCCGGAACGCTGGTAGGGAGTGCAAGGACGTCAAGAGCGTGGTCCCCGGTATCGAATCCGACTCCAACATAAAGACTCAGAGTGTTGATAAGACCAAGAAGAGAAAAAGAGCAGAGTCTGGTGAGGGAAATGGGGAGGGAAAACGTCAAGAACATGGAATCGGTGGAGAAAGAGATGAAAAAAGCGGCGATGAGCTGAATGGACAGAAACGTATGGGAGGATTGGGAAGTGGAAAGCAAGGGGTTCCTCAAGTTCCCTCTATTCTAGCAAATACAGGTGAGTACAACGCATCTCTTATGTGCTTTAAGTTCGGAGAAAGGCAGATATAAAGAGAAGTTGTACTGACAGTCGAAACAGCATACGGAAAACCAACAAATCATGGAGAAGAATACGGCTTCCACCGAACTCGAGCCAATGGCGGAGATGTTCACACGGACCAACCACAACTCCTCCCTCCTCCTTCACAAAGAGCAAGCATGATTCCAGTCATGCGAACCCTCGATACGGTCATCCCAGGACTGGGATATGCAGTCATCCCACAAGGCTACAGCCATCTGCAGAGCAATGAAGCTGCCGGCTCTTATCCAGCCGCGGCAAACAACAGTGGATCTTCTACTCCGGCAACTTCATTCCGTTCCAATATGCAGCATGCCAACTCCAATGACATGTTCATCATCAACAACAAGCATGCCTCTGTTGCTGCTCCGGGCAGGTGGGACCAGACTATCGACAGAATCTGGAACTATACTGGGAGATCTGAGGCCACAAGAGCAGAGGCCAAATCAGAGATGAACGAACCGTTGGGCAAGAAGATTATGGACTGGGCCGAGCGTATGAAGAACCCCGACAAGTACTTGTGGCCAGACCTGTCACAAGAGACTGCCAAGGCCGTTCGTCCAGCACCTAAGCTAAGAAGCAAAGCTTCTTCAAAGAAAGCAACTGAAGTGAAGGAGCCGACGAAGGGCACAGCAAAGGACCTGGAGCATGACGAAAGTTCAGAGAGCCAGTATGAAGACTGAGCGTCTGTAAAATCACAGTCACCTTGATATGCCCATGGCCGGGAGGCCATGGCATACTGTCCGCAGCATTCAGTCGTGCTTTACTGCTTTTCCTTTCCACCACCGCATGTATCATGGTTTTCTTTGGTTAATTTTTTGGACTCTGGGATATGCGGACTGGGTAGTCATCAGGCCTCATTGGAGGAGCAATAGGGGAGGGACTGTTGCCAGAGAGTTTTGGACTCGGCGTCTGCACTCTGGTACACCCTCAAGCTTTGGGGTAGAGTTCAAGCTCTCCCGGTACGCAACACTGAATATAAGTCATGAAAATATCCAAGACATGCGATTGGCGTGAGGTGATTTACTTGCTCTGAGCTCCCATCTATACTCAACAGGCAAAGAGAGACATTGAAACTGGAACAGAGCTGGGATTGCAACAGTTGAAATAGATCCAGGGTTTTAACAGATATATGGGTATCAAATGGTAAAGATAAGGAAAATCTCTCGGTATTGACCCTGCTAGGTGACGGTTAGCGTTGAATATCGGAGCTTTGGCAAAGTACTTACCCAAGCCGTCCCTTACGCCCCCCACCCCCACCCTCCTTGTAACCCAACATCCTAGCCCAAAGAAAGGGTCAAACACGAACAGAAAGCTCCGCTGAAGAAATCGCCCAAGATCCACGATATCTAATCCACCTACAAAATGCCTCCCGGGGGTAGATAAGGAGCACTTGGTACAGCATCTATCCCCAGCCCAGCCGGAGAGATTCTCCGCAACATGAACATTGGCTTCTTCCCGGCTTTGTCCAATTGCTTGAACAGGAGGAGAGGCTTTTCTTCCAGACCCAGACACCGCTCATGGTCCCCATATACGATATATAGTGCATACTGCTCCCAGGGAGCACTGATGTTGTACTTCTTTAGGACCGCAGGGAGGACTTTGTAGCATGGATCTTCCATGTTGACGCGGAAGCACTTGAAAATTTCCACTGATGCCGTGCTGGAGTTGGTTGGGGGTGATGCTTGCGTGGGGCCTTCGGAGGGCTTCGATATTGGTCCTGACACTTGGCCGAGTGTTGTAGAGCTCTGGCTGAAGCGGGAAGCCAGACGAAGTCTCGAAAAATTTGGTGCCGCCCCAGGAAGATGAGCAAGTGTGTTTCGTTGAGTGGCTCGGTATTTGAGGAGCGGAGGTGGGGAGTTTGGTGGGAGAACGCAGCCGTACCGTCGAGTGGTGGAGTCTCGAGGGATGGAAAATGGATCTGTCTGGTGTGCTGCTGGCTCGAGTTCCGGTATGGCCTGCAGCCAGAGATGTGGGAAACGTCTTTCTAGCTCAAAGGCTAGGTCCATTGTGAGATCTCGGAAACGATGTGCTGGAAGCAGGGAGATCTTCTCTCGTGCTTGATTTCGTTTGGGATGGTATGCTGGGTTGACTGGAAGGAAAGGAGGAGCAGAGTCTGCTTGTTCTCGACGAGAGAGTTCGTCACAAACGTCAACCCTGAGCTCGTATAGCTGGTTGTTTGAAAGTTTCAGTAGTTTCTCTTGCGTTCTTGCCCTTCTTGATTCTTCGTTCTGCGTTGTCCTTCCTGCATGTCGTTTCAAATTCTCGTAGTGTTTGGGTAGTTCCCTCTCTTGGCGTGCTGTTGATATGCGTCCAGCTGATGCTATCGCTGGTTCTGAATTCCCTTCCGGCATTCGCCCTAGTGGTGGGGTAAACGAGTACGGAGGGGGGCGTTCTGGGGACGGGAGTGTGAGAGATCGTGTCCTCGCCGGCTGTCGAGCAATACTAGCTACTCTAGACACCTCCTCCAAACCATCAACCAATCCTTTCAATCTTTTCACTTTGTCGTCAAATCTTTTCGCATCACACATTGCCCATTTGGTGATTGAAATGAAAGACTTTTGCCTCTGGTTGTCCTTCATTCGTTGCCGCAGAGAAGCTACGGCTGTCATGCTAGAAAGCCTGCGAAGGGATTTTGATGCGCGAACCGACTTTTCAGTGGAAGGACTGTAGTCTGAGATAAGTTCAAGTGGCGGCCGGAGCTCATAATTCTGTCGAATGGTTTCGATTTCTGACAAGAGAAACGCAATACTATTTACACAAGATGTGATAGTGGAGTCGACGTCAGGTCTGTTAGAGAGTGGCTCTTCAAGACGGCCATCTTGGTCGAATTGAAGACCAAACTACGCCACATCAGTTTACGCTCAAGAGTTGTTGAAGCTCTTGGGGAACATACCGACTCCCCCCACAGTCGTACTCGAAGCCATTGCACTGAAAGTTCGGTGCAAAGGAGCTCGTATTCAGCGCCGAATTCCTCCGATGTTAGAATTGATTTGAAGCTTTCCATGCACGATCGCAGGAGTGCACCAAGCGAAGCCATGGCGATAACGACAGTGAGGGTTGGATGAACTCTTCAATGGAGCTGGTTGAGGGAAACGACCCATGCTCCTACTTAAGAGCAAAGCATCGGGGTTCGTGTACACGATTGAATGGATGACCGAGTGCATAATGTGCCGCGGGGAACTGCAGGTGTGGCATTTCGGAGGGAAAAGAGTGGAACGCGTGAGTGACTGGCACCAATGAGCAATGGGAAATGGGCAGTGTGAGGCTCAAGGGGAGATAGCGACTTGGGTTGCGACTGGACGCCCAAGTCGTACTCTGATGGTGACTGGACAGAGCTGCAGCTGAGGTGCGTCAAGGGCTGAGAGGGGAAGAAACTTCACCAATCGTGTGAAGGTTTCACGGACCTGAAACTAAACAGGCAAGCCATTGTCCTCACTCACCGAGCGAAAGTGTGTTCTCAGACCAATTGCACTCTGCCAACTCAATTCGTGTTGCCTTCTAGCGAAAAAAAGGGTTTCAGACTGAGGTAAGGGTAGGTAAGTTGGTGTTGTGATGCTGTTGGTGGCGCACTTTCGGTCCTGGGTAGCTGGGGATCTCCGTTGAATGCTGACATGCATAAAAAGGCTCCGAGTGAAGCAGAGGAACATCTCGAGGTCGGCGATAGGGACTCGAACTGTGCAACCCTTGTTCTTGGTGTGAGTTCTATGATCATGAAAATATTGAACTGCAATACTGCATCTGCCAAGTTTCGAGGCAAATTCTCGAACAAAGGCTTCGAGTGGACGCGCGCTAGAATGTCCACCGGAGGCAGTCAGTGCTTCTATCTTGTAGCGAAGTCAAAAGAGAGGTTCACAATAGCCAGTATCAGGCAAAAAAGAAACAGTGTCAGGTTCTCAGAATTGGTCCAGTTCACGTCTAGAATACTGCGTTGAAAGAATGTCTGGGGCTAAGAAAGCTTCCCTGGCTTTTGAGACTAATGAGTAAGTAGAAGACCCCCTTGCCATCCTAGACTACGCTGGTCTCTTCTGCCAATTTTTATACTGGCACAGTCATTCGCATTTGGAAGTAATCAAACATTTTCCCACTGTGCTCAATGCGAAGAAGAGTTACGAGTATAGTGAGCTAAATTCGTAAGAAACGATCCGTACGATACTGGTCTTCAAGAACTGTGCAAGTCTTGCCAAGCACTGTCTACCCCGCACCCCACATCTCTATCTAACCTTACCCCGGACCTCAATATTTCCACTGAATCAATACGAGAAAGCATACGATAAAGTAAGTAATAGAACTTGATTTCCTGCGACTCTGGCGTAGTCGCTCAATATCCGGTCTAAACCCTTGTATCAAAGCACTGTTGATCTTCCAATCTGCCGAATGCGTAGCTGGCCCAAGACTTTTGTCATCGTCACATACAGCTGCGTCCTCTCCGTCGTAAAAACCCGCATTAAAACTCAATGATTGTCTTTGTTTTTCTTTTAGGTTCCATCGAGGGACCGTCTTCTAACAGCGAGCACGCCGACACGGCGATCAAGCTAGTAGATGTTACTTAATATTGATCAAGTTGTAGCAGGTATTTGATTCTGTTTGAATGAAATTGAGATCAGATGAAAAACGATGTCAGACCAGATGAAATGAAAGACGATAGTGGATTAAAGTCAAGATCATACCGGATCAAACGAGAGATGAGATCAGACGAAAGCAAACGAGAGGCAAACCCAGAGATAAGACGAGAGTAAATAAAAGACGTCGAAACGAGATGATGTAAGTGGCGAGATCAAACAAGGGAAGAAATCAGACGAACGACTACGCCCTTAGATCCGACCAAAGATGTGATCAGACCAGATGAGATCAACCGCGATCAAACAAACCAAGCCAACATCAGCCAAACTCTCCAAGCTCCCTCTAATCCATTCAAATCTACTCGCAGGAGCCGCTTCTATCTCAATCTCCTCAAAAGAGAGCATTGCCTCATCAAAGCTGTCATCCTCAATCTCAATCTCGATCCATACCTCAACTAACAACTCCTCGCCAATTTAGCAACCCCTTGCCAACTCCTTCGTCGATCATATACGGTATACTATATCATCCGCACACTCTTCAACTTTGGTATGAAGATATCCACCCCGCCTTTGAAACCTACCTAGTAAATTCCAGGAATCCTCGCTACGTCGACATCGAATTCTAATAGAGATGGCTGGTAAAGCAGCCTCTCTGGATTCGGCAGAAGTCGAGAAGAAGGGGGTGGGTTGGTTGCTTGTGCCGCTTATCTGTTGAGTTAGATGGCTGGCAGCTTCTTGGCGAGCTATGTGGATAGGCAGGCGTGAGGTGCTGTGGCTTGCTCGAGCGAGAGGGATGTGCGGCCTGGAATAGACCAGAAGACGGCATGGCACGGGTGGTTAGCGAGTACGGTAACAGAAACCTTACTGTCTCTCTCCACTTCATGCCGAGATTAAGAGGAAAACGGCAGCTTGACCACCATGAAAGTTCGGTTTATTCCTGCTTCATTGTTGATATCGTAAACAGACAACACACAGTAACATACAGACAATGCATCGTGCCAGCCTCACTCCACTCCAATACCAGAGGCTTTTCTCGATCCGTTGTCCAACACTCCACCAGGCACGATCTAAGGGTGATATGCCCGCATCGGCACTATTTCAATATCCACAACCCGTTCACTCCATTCATCCACCCATCCAGGATATCGTACTCAAAAACCAACGCAGAGAAACAACAAAGCAAAACGACGAGGTACGACAAGAACCAAAAAGGGAAGAGCAGCAAGGAAAACCATTATCACGTCAGCCGTCCATATTTTCGACTTGAACAATAGGAAATGCAATTTGTATGTTGATGCTGATCGTAAACCATCGTTCGCTCGTACCACATTAGGCATTATTCACAGCCGTGAGTGTTTTGATCCTCCAATTCTCTTCTCCCGGTCGATCGATACACAGCAACGGAGATTACGATTTCGGATTTAGAAATCCCAAAAGTCACCGCCGGTTGCTTGAGCTTTGCCTTGGGTCTTGCCGGTTCGGTACTTGGATGGGATATTTGCGCCGCCGGCTTCTTCACCGTCGCTCTCATCGCCGAATCCCCATTGTCGACCGGCACCCTTCTTGCCTCCCATTCCGTCACCACCGACAGTAATACCCTTGGAGCTGCTGTCAAGTCTGCCGGCACCCTTTCGGCCACCCATTCCATCACCCGCAATAGTAATGCCCTTTGGTTGGTCGAATCTGTTGCTGGATGAGTTTGTGTTCTCCGAAAGCGGACCCTTACTAGAATTTGGTCGAAGGCCAAGAGGCGACTTCATGCCATTCTCCTTTTGGTTGGGTGATTGATCGTATGCAGCCCAGTTCGCATCCATGTTCTTAAGGACCTTGGCTCGATCTTCTGGGATTCGTTGAGGGCCTTGCTTCCCGGCTGGAGAATCATCAGTCATGGCGAATTGTGGGTTGAAGTCCTTGCTCCTCTCCTTGACATTGGCAAGGGTTGGCTTGACAGGCTCGGGGCCTGCAGTAGCCGCCTCCTCCTCATCAAACATGTTATTTTTGTAGATGCCCATGCCATCATTTGCGCCTGCCCCGCGTGGTCGGCCAATCAAACGAGGTCCATCCGGGGTTCCATCATCTTGGAATTCGAAATGTGTCTCTGCATCCTTGCGTGGCTTGTCAACCTTCTTCATCTTGACTGGGCTGTCAACAACCTCATCGTCGCTGGTCCCCCAGTGGCGGACATCGTTTGTGCGGAGAACCTTTGATGGGACAACTCGTTGTGGTGTGTTGAAATCGTCAAAGTTCCATTGACTGGAGTGCTTGGCGCTCTTCACTTCCTTAAGAGGGGGTCTCTTCTCTGCCCGGTCTTCGCTGACTTCGCCCAAGTTGAAATGCTCATATTTGGCTGGGTTACCTTTCTTGTCGGGGGATGGAACATCCTCATGGGGGAGGTCGAACAGACGAGATGGGTGGTAGTTCTTTCCTGCGCCACCCTTTGGTGCAATGCTTGACGAGTCGGTTGGTTCGCGCGAGAGTTCAGGTCTTGTTGCGACAGCTGGGGAGGCTTCATTGGATTCTTGGCCTACAAACAGATCGTGGTAGTTGCGTGGTGCTGGCTTGGCAGAAGAGCGAGGCGCAACAACTGCTGGAAGGGAGTCGTTGTAGTTCTTGTCGCGAGGTTGGAAGAGAGAAAGGGATGCGTGCGGATCGCGGGTGACATTGGTGGAGTTTCCGCGTGATCGTTTAGTTTCCTGTCCATCATTTGAGGCAACCTTTCCAGCCGACTTGACACTCGAAGCAATCAGCTTTATTTGGTCCATGCCATCACGAATAGGCCAGTTGCGTCCACTCTTGCCAATAACGTCAATCAACTTGAGGAGCGAACCCTGGTCCCAGCTTTGTCGGATCTGTTGGATCTTTCCGTCGGGGTTGAAGGAGACCATATGGATCTGCGAATGTCAGTAGGGTCCCTTGTAGACTAGCACGGGAAAATACATACGACTGGAAAGGTAACGACACGATCAGCGAGGAAGTTGTCATCTAAGCCGGGTAGATATGATCCACCTCCTGTGACGAATTCCACTGTTGTGTGAACCTCAACCGCGAGAGCATCCGCAGCCTCCACGACGTCCAGGATCTTCTCCTCCTTCTTCTTGAGGTCATGGCTTTGAATGCCGAGATGCTTGATGATAGCAGCAGAGCCGTTCAGAGTGACGAGGGTGGTGATGTAGTGAAGAGAGGCGTTGCTGGCAAGGGCGGACTCCTTTGGCGCAGCGAGAAACTGCTGGTATGCGGCTTGGAGAGCCATGATCGATCAGTCAATTGGACCGTCGCGGATTGCTCTTTCTTTTGCGCGGCAGTCTGTTGAGGGTGCAGAATCAATGTCGCAGACGCAAATGCAGGCAAGTCGTGGTGGTGGTGGTTGTAAAGGTGGAGGAGCGAGGAGTGTTGATCAGAAGTGACAGCTGTCTTGAAGGGGGAAATTGAAAATGTTTCCTGGGGGAGGGTACTGTAAGGGAGCAAGCAAGCATGGACGTTGCTGCGGCGGTGCGTTTGCGTTTGCGGTGTTTGTGTTGTCGCGCCTTCCTTGCCTGGGGGGACGTGTCTGATTCGTGGGAGCGCGTCGTCGCCAGGGAGATTCTGGTTATTGCTTTTGAGGCAATATAACAGAGAGTACAAGTAGCAAGTGCAGGTGAGTAGATATTTGCCGATAGGAGGATCTTATGATATGATGTACTCCTAAGGGGCGCGTTGGTTGGTGAGATTTAGTCGTCGTGATATGGAAGAAGTAAGTCCTGGAGCGGCGGTGGTGGAGGGGTTCGTGGCTGGGATGTTTATTGACAATCCTGGCGATTTCCCTCCATACGCGATGCGGTTTAGCGTGCGTTTGAGCTGGGTTAAAGCGGCCTAGTCTCCCAGCAAGCGGTGTCAAGCCAACTGAAGCCGAGAAAGCGTGGTTTCATGACTGCATGGGTGGCAGCGGCATGGGGATCGGACGGTGATCAGACAATAAGAGCCGGGCCCCCCTGGGAGAGGAGAGGCGCAGTCAGCACGACGAGTGGAGAGGATAGATATTTGCCAAGCAGCAGAATTCAGAACATGACAGCTGACGGTCATCTACGTCGAGGAACGCCTCGCTCGCAACTTGGAGTTTAGACATTGAAGGCAATAGACAGATGGCTCTAATTATCAATAGACCAGTCAGGATATTATTGGAGGCATCCACGAATGACGGAATCCAACGGCTAACAAATGTGGCGTAGTCCAGCCCTCGGCCCCACCCTTTTTGGTGTTTCCCCCTGAATGTCTCAGCTAGCCTTGTCTCCTCGTCTGATCTCGGAGTCGGTTGACAGACAACAGACGACCACAGCCTCAGCTCATAAGACATCGAGTTCGATGAGTCCAAGTGGCATATACGAGCAACCCCCTTCTATTCGGGCTTTGGCCTCCATTCCCTCTACGGAGGCTGTTCTTCCTCCCATCTTTGCTTTGGCGGAGGCTGAAGTTTTCCGAATCATCCAGATAATAAATGAGACAGTCTGAAGTCGCGAGGAGCCATTCATTATATTCGCAATTATATGCCCGTCCGCCATGTCCATAACATCAGGAAGCAGGAAGCAGAAGCAGGAAGAAGATGTGTTATCTCGCATGAGCTTTTATTAACTCTCCATCTCAGCTCGATGCAAATCAAATCAAATCCATTCCACCCCGCTCGAATCCAATTCTGATAAACATCCTTCCTCAATTCGTCACAACATTTGCCTACCAAACCCTTCTTCACCCCCTCCTCCCAAAAAAAACCACCAAAGCTCATCCTCCATCCCCGCAAGCAAATACACCACCTCCCCCTTAGCCCCAATAGATCCGCCGCCCTCAGCCCCAGTCCACCCCTCTCCCTAAACACTCTCCTCAACTACATCCCCAGCGCTACCTTCAACGGCCTCCGCGCATGAATACTCCTCGCCCTCCCTACTGCTCAGAGGTAGAAGCACTCAAAGCAATTAATTGAAAAGCATCAAAGAACTTGTCAACTCATTAAGCGATAAGCCTGGCCCCTTTGTATTCAACAAGCGAGCCATGATACCCTCGCTTAAATTTCTGTAAAAAGATTGTACCAATATTTCTTCCTTTAAAGAATCTACTTCCTTTGTTGGGGATCCGACGTCTTGCTGTCTCTCAGAAAGAGAATTATTGCCGTACTTAGAGCAGAGGTTCCTTTGGCTAGGGTTGCTTTGTCCCGAACGTGCCTCGATACGTCATTGTCGACGAAATCCAAACCTTGGTGCATGCATGTCATGTATCGAGGCAGAATCTCACGACAGACCTGTCTTGTCAGTCCCTAAAGCCTCGTATTTCACGAGAAAGGAAAGCCGACTTAAAAAGCCAGTAACGTCTGTCCCTGCGTCCCGAGACGCACTGTGTCACGAGACAAATCTCTAGTTCTTAGATCATAAATTTTTCTTGCCACGTCTACAAAGTTAATATTAATATATCTCTTTCTTTAACTATTTCTCCTTAAAAAGACCACTTAGTAATAGAGAAAAGACTCTGATTGATTATGCTATTAATCGTTTCATTTATACCACTAATCGTCGTTTTGGCTATCCCCCCTTATTTAATCGCGACTATTAAAGCCTTTCCAAATTTCGGAGCACTTAGGGAAAAGGTCCTACAACGAAATAATATAGCACTAAATTCTAAAGAAATTAAGAAATGAAAAGAATATAGTCCGGGAGTTTCGCCGTTGCGAGGAGAGGGGACACACATTTCGGCGCTTAGTAATATACATAAGCTCTAACTTAAGTTAACGTACTTGATAAGTAAGCGGATTATGTATGTTAACGGATCACACCCCACCAAAACTACCACTTTTATACTATTTAATTAGTTATATCTTAACTAACTAACACTTAATTGGCTTTTAAGGAAGGCCGAATAGCTCTTGCGATTAATTTATATAAATCTAGCTATTTTATAAGTATCCGCGAAGCCGTAAACACTTATAACGTTACTTATTTAACTTTATATACGCGACTCTACGGACGCGTTTTACAATAAGAAATTCAATCCGTAAACCACAAGCTTATAACTACGAAAGAATTAACGCTTATTAATTAGATTTTATTTATAAACGAACGAGGTTTACCGGTCCGTACGGCTTTAATTTAAGATATAGTAATATTATTTCTCTAAAAACGGACCGGTATAAACGTGTTTTTTACGCGTATAATTAAAGTTCGGTGGCTATATAACTTCGTTTAACGTCACGACTCTTTACGAACTTAATATAACCGAAAATATAATTATAAACGTGCTCTTTACAAAGATCTTATAATTATTTAAGATTAGTTTCGATTAATACAAAATACAATCGTAAAATATAAGATTTAAGACGAAGATATTTACAACTTTAATAAGACGGGCTTTTAAATAAGCGTAATTTTAATTACAAAGGTTATTACGGCTTTTAAACGAGCTTTACGGCCTGTTACGATTTAACTTAGGAACCGCGAATAGGTTACGGTTATTAAGTATATTAATTCGAGCGGTTAATTATTTCCCTTGATAATTATATTTAAAAGTAAAACTCATATCTTTTCTTAGTATTTTGACTTTTTACTATTTAATTAGACAATTGCAGTTAGTGACAATAGCTAGACGATTAATTAATTAGGCCTAACTTGACTTACGGACGTGTTTTATTCGCATATAAAGGATTATATAAAAGGTATATATCGGCTTTTAATTCTTAACGGACACGGAAGCTATATAACGCCTGAATTCGACTTGTTTTATAAAGACTATTGTATTATTACTCTTTGTATACTATTACATTCGTCGCATTTACTTTAACCTCTTAATATTAATTGTTTTGCGGGTTTAAAACGGTTATATAGATATTAAATTAAAGATTTAATATAAGTTAGAGTTAGTTATATTAATAAGTCTGATTTTCTTTTAGCTTATTTTACAGCTCGTACAAAAGCTTTGACTTTAAATATAATCCGTAGTAGATTTATAACTACTAGATTAGTCCCGTACGACTCTGAACGTGTCCTTTCGAAGCTTAATACTTAATTACGGACGCCTACCCCTCCTCCTCCTCCCGCGACCGAACAAGCGACTTAGGTCTTAGAGACGCCATATAATATATAAGAGTTAGAATTACAAGCTAAGGCAATCGGAGACTTCGTATAACGTCGTACGGCTGGTTTTTCTAGCCTTACAGACCGTGTGATTTAATAATTAATTAAAAGTTACTAAATGACTATATACTTTATAGTTCTTTTTGCAGACGAAAACAAAAAGCTACGGGCCGCGAATGAATGCTAAAAAAAAGAAAAGAGCTATATAGAGGTCATATATTACTACGGGAGGTGTTTTGATAATATAGGAGGGCTTAAATTAATCTATAATTATAAATATAAAGCCTACGGGTCAGTTTACGGGTGGGGTTAAAGAGGGACGAATCCGCGCGCCGCGGACGTGTAATATATATAAATCGCTTAAATACATAGCCCGTACGTGTCCACTTAAATTAAATTTAATTTAATTTAGTTTAATAATAATAATTTTAATTCGTTATTGAATTATTAGTTCTTAAAGTAATAGTTTTAGTAGGGTGTGATCCGTTAACATGTATGATCCGCTTACTTATCAAGTACGTTAGCCACAATATAACTATGTTCACGCGCGGGTTCGCTATATTTTTCGTACGGAAGTACCCACGATTATCAAGCTTGAGCACGTAAGTAGCGTATCATAGTCACGCGTGTGACTGAAGAGTAAGGTTTCTCGAACATTCCATCAGCACACACTAGTGCCTTAGCGACAGAGCCTTGTCTCTTATATCCTCCTACTTTACCATCGCTACGTAGGATGGTACATAATAAAAACAGAGCCCAATTAAATCCTAGCGTAAGGAGGTACGTATCATACTCTTATAAATTATAGCACTTTATTATCTTATATTTAACATTTTGTCGTTTTGCCAAGTGTGATAGAGTATCTTTGTCCAGAATACATAGCCACTTTATCATTATTATTATAAGTCTCTAATCTTAAACGTACCATCAGGCGTGGAACACAAGATATCAAGCTAATGCGCAACCAGGCCCAAAACTCTTATAGAATTTACTACATATTCCTCGAAGCGTATAACAAAGAAAGCAAGATTCAGAACCAAATTTAACGAGACAAAGGTATAAATTTTGCCCTACACTAAAACGAAAGCCGGTCGGCATTCAAGACGCTCTATATTAAACACTTCTTTTCCCTCCACTTATGGCCTATTAAAGGTGAGGCACTCGTAAGGTTAAGCTATAAGACTATTGCAAACGGCTTCTTCTAATCTTTCTTAAAAATCTCCGGCCCACTTCCCAAAACCCCTCTTTCACAAAATACCTTATTCGCGAAAGCGTGGGAGTTTATCAATTATTGTCTACTAAACTACTTAAACACCCATATCAAATGTTGTCTCGACGTGCCTAACTCAAACGCATTACCGACTAGACTAATTAACGTTAGACATCACAAAGCTAATTACTTACGCTTAATAACAACTTCTGCTACGGGTTTAAACACTAGTTCAATACAATATGTAACCTTAAGCCACCGTTAGGCTATAAGCGAGATCACAAAGCTGCTCACATCGAACCTTAAATCCTATCAAGAAGAAATACCACTTCACATTCTACCTTAGACATTTAAGGAGGCGATATCAATAATTAGGAAGCTCGCCTGTCTGTAACGACAAGTATGCTTTGGCTAGGTCAGGGGTCCGGAACAGGTCCGACCCCCCTCCGACTCCTTATATATATGGCTCCCTCTTGTACAATAGCTCTGTAGTTTTTGTATTCTAAGTATTAAGTCTATCTTCACGTCCAAGGCTCTTGTGTCGTTATATTATACAAAAACTCCTCTACGTGCGTCTAGAGTATCTGCTGCTGCTGCTGCTGTTTCTTCTGCTGCTCGATTGGATTAGAGTCGTTGATTCTATCGTCGATACCACCTACCTACCTTTACTCTCTACACGCATTTTTACCTGCATACGACTCCTCCGTATCTGGCCCGTTCCTTTCAGTACTACACAACACTTCAGAATCAAACCTTCCTCCTTGATTCCTTTCCTTACTATGGACTTTCAACAACAACTACAAGCTCTCCGCCAGCAATTTACCGACGAGCTTGCTCACAGAGACTCTCAAATCGAAGCTCTCTCTTCTACAGTCGCTTCTCTTCAAGGCTCTTTGACCTCCGTCCGGAACCAGTCCGAAACGGCTCCGAAACGGCAAAAGCGCCAGCTCCCGGACCCTCCAAAGTTTGACGGCTCACAATTACACTACGACACTTGGCTAGCGCAGCTTCAGCTCGTGCTAGGTGTCGACGGTGAAGCAATTGGCGATTCGCAAGCTCAATTTGCGTACGTTTACCTCCGACTTGATTCTGGACCGGCTGCCCTTTGCCTAGAGCTCCTAAAACACGCGAACCTTACTTCTATGTACGATTATCATGCGATCCTAGATCAGCTTGATAGGCATAATGGAGTCGAAAACAAGGTACAGCGTGCGAAGACAAAGCTCCATAAGCTAGCTCAAACCGGTAGCTTTCATGGATTCCTGATTTCCTTTGAAGTGACGCTTGGCGAAGCAGGAGGCTGGAATTGGGACGACGAGAGGAAAATCGACACGTTACGGCCATGCCTTTCCGACTATCTTAAGCGGAAGCTTCAAGAGCACGATGTTTCAGGCACCACTCCTTCAAAGTACTTGGAATTCGTCTCCCTTTGCAAGAGATACGCCTCTCAGTCGACTTTTGCGGCACCTACGGCTGCACACACCTCCGGAAACCACTCCGGATCAGGTCCGACTCAGCACCGCTCCTTGTACGACCCTCAAAAGGCCGACAAAATGGACCTTTCCGCTATTAACGTCATCGACGCAGGCTCTCGCTCCTCTACCCCTAGTATAGATCGTTCTCGCTGTTTCCGATGCGGATCGATTGATCACTACGTCTCTGTTTGCCCGATACCCTCACCGCGGTCCGAATCTCCCCAGGAACCGGTCCGTATACAGTCAATTCAGCCCCGTACAACTTCTGCGGTCCGATTTCAACCAGCTCAAGTCAACCGCATGGTTTCTAACCCTACACGGTCACGCTTACCGGTCCATAAGCAACGTCAGCCCACAGGTGACGTAGCTTTACAATTGAAAGAATTAGAACGAGAAGTAGATATTATGGGAATCGATGCCGTACTTGATACTCTCTTAGAGTATAGATACGATAATGGAATTGATTCAGAAGAAGAGTGGGAAGGGTAAGAAGCACGAGGACGAGCTTCGGTTTCCTGAGGGGGTAGTGTAACGACAAGTATGCTTTGGCTAGGTTAGGGGTCCGGAACAGGTCCGACCCCCCTCCGACTCCTTATATATATGGCTCCCTCTTGTACAATAGCTCTGTAGTTTTTGTATTCTAAGTATTAAGTCTATCTTCACGTCCAAGGCTCTTGTGTCGTTACACTGTCGTTACATCTAAATTAATTCACTATACATTATATAGGACTCAATAAAGGACTGGTAGAGAGAATCCTTGAAGATGTTAAATGTTTACAAAGGCGGTTTTTTAAACATGGCTGCGACTGCTGCTAATTAGGGCACTAATGCGTTATTTGTGGACAGGGACGAATTATCGCTGTCTTCTTTTATTATTCTAGTCGGGATTGATGATAAGAAGCAGGATTATCTTTGCTTTTCAGCCGACTTATTATACGAACAACGTGTCAAAGCACCTTTAAATCGCAGAGGTTGAGTTCTTTAGGAACGTCTGCTCAGTCCCCATACTATATCTTTTGGCTCGTAGATCTCTTGGGAGTGTCAAAAGTATAAAAGTTCAGAGACGACTCTTATAGGTTTGCCATATGATTTTCATTTCCTTAATAAAATTAAGTTTACTAGCGCATTTTAGCTTATGAAAAAGCTTTCGGTAAAGTCTTTGTCGTATACGCTAGAGCAATTATATAGTCTTTAAGAGTCAATAGTATCTGATTTTTTTTGTTGCGTTTTTACAATAGAAAATAATAAACTCCCCGTTATTTCAGGAGTTATTAATAAATTCCTTCTAATTTTAAATGATAAATATTTAAGCGGACTTTAGAGGAATGATATAGTTTATGGCTTAATATAGTATATTAAAGAGAATAAGCAAGCCTTTAAAGCGTTCACACGTAGGCCTTGTAATTATAAAGGTGAGTCTACAGACTAATATCAATATAAAAGTAAGCTTACCAATTTCACAGCACCGTCATAATCATAAACATCGATTGATGGAATGATAAGATATTCACTTTTTATACGGCGAGGAGTTGTTATTATAAAAATCCTAAAGGCAACAATAGTCTCGGAATTTAGTAATACAATTAGTAAAATCACCAGTAGTTAGATTAAGGCAAGAGGAAAACTTATTCCGTTGTTAAATGAGCTTCCCGACGACATTCTCTGTAATAACTCAAGAGTTCGGACAGGCATTTATTTAGACGACTATAATGACCCTTTTACTTATAAATGTCTTTTCTTATTATCAATCTTAAGCTGCTGTTTACTTAAAGCAGAATTCACTGGGCTTATTATTACCCTTACAAAATCTGAGTATAGAGAATATAAGAAAATAAGACTATTTACCTAGGTTGGATCCTATGTCCCTAGACTTGAATGAGATTTTAAAACTTATGAATGAGTTCGACAGAGTTTAAAACTCATTTATAAGTCATCACTATTATTTAGTCTGACTAATGCAATTTCGAAACTAGACTTGACCTTACTAAGGTAAACATTTGCTAGTCATCGTTATTGATAGCTATAGTAATATATTAGCATTATATTATGCTTTCGATAAGGTCTTAAAAAGCCATCAACGCTTTTGGCTTTTAAATGTTAACAATAGCAACGTAAAAACGTCATCTTCGTATGTCATGAACTTAAGCGTAAGGTGAGAAGAAGTGAAAGTCGAAAGTGATAAGTTGAAAGCGAGGCCAGGGAATTTTGTGATTGATAAAGCGAGTTTTACAGGCCTTTTTCTTCTCCTGTTTTTGTAACATAATTAAGACGAAAAATCCTAAGGAAAGCTGCGTAAATAAAAGAATTAATAGCAATACCCCGTCTCCTGAAGTTTACGTTATTGCCTTTAAGTCGTTATGTTAAAATTAATTTTGTGTCTCTTCGAAAAAGTCGCTTTACTGGTCACGAAATTCGCTAGCTTTGAAGTTTGTCGCGTAAAAGTATATCCTAAGAAGTGAATAACCAATTTTATTGGTTGCGCACAGCGCACTTTTTGCTCTAACTTAATCGGAGGATGTCGGGAAATAGGAATTTTCTGGCGAGGTTACGCGCAGCCACACGTGTAGTGACCAATAGGCTTCGGAGTACAGTAGAATTCGAAATTAGTGTCACTCAAAACACAAAGAGAAATTTAAGTTTTGCCCCGCACCACGCAAACGAGTGAAAGCGAGCTGTCTTAAGCGAGAATGCTTCTATTATCAGTGCTCTTTATTTAGATCACTAATGCCACCCCTCCAAGGTGTAGAGCTACGGAAAGGCCACTTGTCCTTTTTACTCGTGTCCGTGAACGTCGTGGATGCGCATCGCTTTTCTTTTAATAACAATCTCCTAGCATTACTTCTCGTAATGGCCCGGAAACTTATTAAGTCGTAAAATAAGCAAATCTATAATATAATAATTTGTAAGCAACGTCTTTATATAATTATTAAAGCTGCGTCCTACAGTAAACGTAGAGTCTATAGGATTAAAGAAAAGCTACGACGTTTCGGCACAACCTCTCTAACAACTCGGGCTAGACGACCCCGAAGTATACCGCCGGAGATACTCGATTCGCTTTACGAGCACTTACTTAATCACCCTAAGCTTTATTATCACGAGATGGTTGACTTCTTGCGGGAACGTTTTTAATTCCATGTAATAGTGTCTAGCGTGAGGAGAGCATTAATTTCCCGCGGTTAGTCGAAGAAAAAGATCGGCCGCATAGTAAAGGCTCGTAACCTAGATCTTCGAGACTTATACTCCTATAATACATCGCATATCCGCTCATGGCAATACGTGTTCGTAGATAAATCTAGGTGCGACAAACGCAGCGGATAGAGACGAACAGGATAGGCCCTATTAAGCGTAACTCCTATTTAAATATTTTAGTTTTAGTGTGAGTAGCGATATCAAATACTTCCAGCTTATACATAAGATAGTATTCTGTTCGTTCGTGTCTTCCAGGGATCTATAGATAGTACAGTGTTCGAAGATTTTATTGAGAAGCTGCTTCCTTTAATAAGTAAATGGCCCGAAGAGCGATCTGTTATTATCATGGATAACGCTTCCTTTTACTATATACCACAGATTAAGCAAATGTGCCATGACGCTAGTGTGAAACTTATATACTTGCCCTCCTTATTCGCTTAATTTAAATTCAATTAAGGAATTCTTTGCAGAGCTAAAAGTGTAGCGACACTAGCCAAGAGAGCGGTGTAAGAGGTATATGGTAGTACTTTAGCTGAGGCTATCGAGAGCTAATAGGTCTAATACGAAGGAAACAAGAAGATGAAGAAGGAAAGAGGGAGTGGAGGGAGTGTGAGTTCATATATATAGGCTCCTCCGAAACCCCTCCGGTACTGGTCCGACTCGGCATGACTTGGTTACCTCTGAACCCCTGGATTCCCTGACTCGCTGAGAAGCTCCTAAGTGCACCTATCGTCACAAAAAGCTTTCATCAAACTGAATTGGCATTTCTTCGAAGAAGATCCAAAACAAGGCTTTAATAATTTCCTAGAATAGAGTCTGAACGTGGTCGGAGGCAAGAAGGACAGTGCAAGAGGGCATTTCAGGCACGCAGGGATCAGAATTGAAGAGAAATAATTCAAGGGGCAAATTATGTTCCGGTTTGCTTGCATCCTAAAAGAGGAGTCTACAAGCAATGCATACTACATTATGTCAAGTCTACGGTAGATACTACCAATTTTGTATGCCAATTACAAACGGTATTCCACTAGTATATTAGAATTTCTTCTTTGGGAGAGGCACCACTGACAATTTTCGAGATAATGTCTCTGCATGGAAAGATATCGTGGGGAGAATCCTCCTGAAAAGCAGTTGCTACGCTTATCAATAAATACCCATCCCCACTTCGACGCATAATGAGAGGTCTCTGAGACCCACAGACGACCCAAAGTTCATCCAGAGCCCGGACATGAGATGTACACAAAATTGTGTATCCTTTAGCAGTGTAAAATGCACCTAAATGATCGTCTGTGGGAAGTTTCCTGGCTATTTTGGTTTCCAATATGTCGACAAACCCCCCCCAAGCTTTTAGGATGATGCGGTGGCTAACGGACGAAAGATACTCAAAGGATGCATGAGCCTTCGTCCAGTCTGAGGGATGATTGATATTCCGAAATTCCGGGTTTTTCAAAACCAGTCGGACCTCTGGTTCTTCTTTGCAAGTCCAGTCTGGTACCCATGAAGGTAACGAACCTGCGAGAACCCCTTTGTCGGAGGCATGAGTAAGAATCTCCAAGCTGTCGTCAAATTGGATGATTTTCTTCGCCGTCTCGATGAGTATATCACTGATGGATTTCTCAGGGGAGTAGTCTGGGACAATTCCATAGCCTGAGTAAGCTAACCCAAGAACGGCATACACCGTGTCTCTAACATCCGAAGTTATGCAATGCCGAGAATGCGAGAGTAACGACACAAGGGAAGTTGGCCCAGACCAGCGAAGTTTACTTTCGACCATCAAAGCTACCATACCTTCAGCCCTCTCAGCTCGTTTCTCTCGTTCACTAATGCGAGAAAGTCGACGATATTCAAGTCCATTTGCGGAAAATCCTTGGTTCTTGTCTAGAAAGAGGTCGCCACGAGTTGCGAAATGCCTTGAAACGGAGAGATAGGAGTCAAGGATCGGCGATAGGTCGTTCCAGGAGATAGAATTACGGCCATACAGGAAATGAGCATGAGTTGCGCTCAGAAATTCTTGGTAGACCCAGCCTCTCATCCACCAAGGACTTTCAAAAATATCATATACCGCAAGCCAGCCACGCATGAAGCTTTCATTCGTAGTGTTTTCCCACAAGTATGCATTAAGTCTATGCCAGTGAAAATATTCAAAAGGAACGTTCACAGGTAATCGGAAAGACTCCTCTCCTCGATATTTTGTATCCAGATCGTTGTCTCGTCGAGGGACGCATTGGTTCAGGCTTTGTAACCATTGGATGCCTCGGCCACTGGCTTTATTTGTTGATAGGCATATAAGAACTTCCTCTGCACTCGAATATATGTCTCGCATGAGCCCAACTTGTTGAGATCTTTCGGGAATGTTTTGCTGGTCGATGCAGATCTGATCGACCCAGAGGAGGAATTCCTTCGATCCATAGAGCTTCTTCCAGAAATGGCGCGCCTCTGCCAGAGCGTGTGCCAAATTTGCAAATGCTCTAAACTTGATTCCATTGACAGTGATCAACTGAGTTTTGTTTGGGACGCCGGCGCAGTATGACAGTGCAGAGTATGTTCTGTGTATGGTCTGGAGGGGCTTCTTGCAGAGCAATTCGCATTCAACCAAGCCGGCGCCATGATCCGGCAGAACCCTAAGAAGACGAACCTCGCGCTTAGATGAATCTAATTTGTCGTAAACATGAGCGTCGTAGAATTCATCGTTACGAGGAGTGCCATAGACGTCATGTCCAGGCTGCTCTCCAGGATGCGAACGTTTTAAGCTTGTGCGCATTTGGGCGGCAGCCTTGGACATCGAATGTCGATCCAAGCGTAAAGTATAAATCAAAGGTGGTAGGATACGCGGGTAGCTCGTCCTAAATGCCTTTAAGGATTCCACTGTGAAATCAGGAGTGTTGTGGATTTGTCGCAGGTCATGAGATATATCTTCTCTAGGCAGCCAGGCCAGGCTCGGCTCAATGTTTGGGTAACAGATGATTACGTAAGAGGTGCGGGGTCAAACAAGACGGAAGTCTGTCACGCAAAAGTACTGTATATTACTTTAATCTTCACAATTCCTTAGACCTAACCCGCTTGACACTCTTAAACCAGTAGTCTATATTACCAATAACATGCTCTGCAGGCCCTCTTTTAACGCCATTGTCGGTCAGAAATTTAAAGTCACGATCCCGACTGATTAACCCTCAGGTCATGCCCTTCCTAATCATTAAGTCGCAAGCCTATTAAATTTACCTTTAAACTAAGCTTTTTAACTCGTAATTGCTGCTAAGTACAGTATTCCTCGACCTGTTCATCTAGGTAGCCAGGTATGTCAAAACGTTAAATGGGCTTAAAGGCTAAAGCCACCTCTAGAGCTAAACTCCTACTTACTGGCGGTGGCAGCATAGTAATAGTAATAGGGATAGAAGGAAGGCTGCCTATAAATATTCTAACATTTCTTAATGTCACGGTCCGTATATTTACTCGGTGTAAATACGGGGGATTATGTTAATCTTAATAATCGAGAAGTAAGTATATCACGTATAGTAGAATAAATAATAACTAATATGGTTAAAATATTATTTTTAGTTGAGCACGAAGCTCTTATTTAATAGCAAACGTGCTAGTCTTTTATAAAACTTTCGTTCTCTTTAGGACTACTAAGACCGCTAAACTTTTAGCGGTTTATCGGTCCTAGCGGTCGTTACGTAAGGAGGTCGCGTAATTTAAGGGCTTATTTGCTTTCTAATCGTTTATTAATAATAATATTTATATAATATATAACTTATAAAATCTTAAGTATTAAAGTCTTTTAAAAGAATACTTTTAAGAATAATATTCTTTTAATATACTCCTTTTAAAACTCTTACCTTTTTAAGCTTATAATTTTGAGTATTACGCTATCCTAGGGTTTAATATCACGAAACGCGAGGCGTTCGTAATACTATCCCTTTCTTAACTTAACGTAATTCTTACGCTTAAATAACTTAAGGAAATATTATATATATCTTACGGCTATCTTTCTTTTTTATTATAACTAAACAAGTATATATTAAAGAAAAAAATACGGCACTTTTTAAAAGAAAAAGAAAATAATTTGCCTTATCTTATAGAATCGAAAAGAACGGTTTCGAGACGATGCTTTATACGTTTTATATTCGAAATAACAAGACGTATATAATATCCTCCGAGTCGAGTCGTTGCTCGGAATATATTAAAATTAGCAAAAAATATAATATTAAAATGCCCTCGATCGGAAGTTAAGATGCTCTCGAAAAAGCAAAAGATAAATTAAAAGTAAAAGAGCGTCTAGCGCGCGAGGCAGAGAAAGCCGCGCGTAATAAGTTCTTGCGAGCTTAAGAAAAGATGACCGCGGTCTTATAAAAAGCTATAAGCCGCTTTAATCGCTTAGCTCGTTAATAGAAGTTCTTGAAAAAGCGAAAAGCAAAGATACTTCGTTACGGCTTTAAGAATATAAACGAATTAAAAAAAGTAAAAGCGCAAGAGACTGCGGAGAAAAATAAATAAGAGGCCTCCGCTACTCGCCCGTTTACCCCGCTATCCGCCGTCGACTTCGCCGAATTCTTTTTAATTAAGTAAGTCTTACTTAATTTCGTGGATTTGGCTTTTTAAGTAGATTTGGGTTTCGTAAATAAAACTTTCGGAATTACTTAAAATAATAAAAATTAAATTTAAGTTCTTAAGTATTTTCGGATTATAAATACTTTTTCTATTTAATTAAGTATTTAATAACGTTACGAAAATACTAATAATTTAAAATAGTTTCGATATTATATTCGACGTTCGGGTCCACCGGTTATACTTTTATAATAAAAGCTAATAATGCCCTTAGCGGTGCTAGTTCGAGGAGAAATATATAAAATACTAAGTAGATATTTATAGTTTTTAAAAGTATTAATTAATAATTAATTAATCCTTTGATTTTTATAATTTTAAATAATTTTAGCTTTTTATAATTTAATTTATTACTTAGTCGCTTAATCGCGATATTCTTTTTGAGTAAATAAACCTTATCTCCTTCTTTTAGCGTTAATTTTATGCTACGCTTTTTATTATAATAAATAATTAATCTTTATATAATAAATAGAATATCTATTAATAATTCGTTATATAATTGCTTGAGCTTATCTTATTATAATATAGCTTCATGCGCGGTCTCTTGACTCGTAATCGGTATATTATATGCCGTCGGATTATACTTATAATTCGCATAAAATAATAATACTTTGATAATCTCTTGATCCGCGCTGTTATATATAAATTAAGCGGTTAAAAGTAATTAAACTCAGTTATCCTGCTTATAATTTATATAATATCGAAGATAAGTCTTTATTATTTAATTAATTTATTCTATTTAGCCGTCGGTCTAAAAATAAAATACCGTTAATATTTTCTATTTTATTCTTAAAAATAATATTAATATTTTTTAAAACTTTAAAGTAAAAAGCTTATTTTTATTTAAGATAACTTCGTTTAATATTCCGTAATTCGCGAAAATTATTCAGAGGAATACCTGCGCTATTATTAGCGCGTCCTAAATGCCTAATATTAATATTATATACGCGTATTTTATTATTTTATTCGTTATTATGTAAATAAAATCGTAAATAATTCTAGTAATCAAATCTTTTAAGGGTAATAATTCGATTACGAAATCTAAGGCGATCGACTTCCATAAGCGTAGCGGTATCGTCGGTGACTTTATAAGCTTATACGGCGCATAACGGTTTGCCTTGTTTCGTATATATATATCACAAAATAAGACCACGTCCTTAATTACCTTCCTTATTCTTAAGAAGTAATATTCCCTGAAGAGCTTTAATAATATCTTAGCTATCCCTTAATACTTATAAGCTAATAGCTCATATTATTTTTTAACGAAATCTACTTTATTCTTAATTAAAATATAAACTCGTTTTTAATATAAAAGAGCTCCGGCGGCGGTAAAAGAAAATCCTTCGCTTAATTGCTTTTTTTATTCGGTTATTATAAGATTATTAATATAACTTTTCCAGATTTTCTTAAGGACTTAGCTTATTATTACTAGTTATTTATAATTAATTATTAGCGAATCGCCGTCTTCCTTAAATACGGTATATAACTCGTATATTTTATTTACGAGATATTCTGGTTTCTTATTAAAGGCGTCGGCTTTAGCGTTTTCTATTCCTTTAATATATAAAAATCAAAGCTTAATTATAAAAAGTATTTTATATTATCGAACCTATTATCGGTTTAATTCTTTAATAATCGTAAAATAAATAAGATTTTTATAATCCGTTAAAATCTATACCTCGTAAAGCGATCCCTCGAGATAGACTTTTTATTCGCGTATTACGTTTATAACTTTTAATAATTTTTTATTATAAATATTATAATTGAGTTTTATTAATAAGAGTTTCCGCGAATAATATATAATTAGTTGCTATTTGCCGTCCTCGCCTAATTAATTTAACACGGCCTTAATAATATAATCGAAAGCGTTTATTTTTATCGTGATTTCTTTATTTAAATCGAAGGATATAAGGATTAATTCTTTAATAAAAGCTTCTTTAAGGTCTCGGAAGGCTGTCTTTACCTTATTGTTCTAGTCGAAGTCTTTATTCTTATATATTAATTCCGTAAATAATACGGCGATCTTCGAATAATTTCGAACGAATCGTCGGTAAAAATTAATAAATCCTAAGAAGAATTATACTTCCTTAATATTTATAAGCTTAGTTTACTCGACGATTATCTTAATCTTTTAAAGATTTATAACTAATTTTATAATAATAATTATATAACTTAAGAAAGTGACTTCTTTCTTATAAAAATAACACTTCTCGAGTTTTAAGAATATTAAAGAAGCCTCAAGCTTTCTTAATACCGTTATAACGTCTTTTACGTATTATTCTTTTATTTTAAAATAAATTAAAATATTATTTAAATAATATATACATATTACGTCTAAGTATTACTACAAAATATTATTAATTAAACGCTAGAATATAATAAGCGCGTTAATTAATCCGAAAAGTATAACCGTATACTTATAATAACCGAAACGTATGCGAAATGCTGTTTTTTCTTCTTCTTCCTTAGCTATCTTTACGAAGTTATACGCGCCTCGTAAGTCGAACTGAATGAAGATCTTAGCGCCGCTAAGCTTGTCGCGTAGCTCTTTAATTAAGGGTAATACGTAATAATCCTTTTTTATAATATCGTTTAATCGACGGTAGTCAATATATATTCTCTATTTATTATCTTTCTTTATTGCGAAGAGAACGTTACTTCTTTAAAAGGATTTAAACTCTCGGATAAACTCTTTCGCTAAGTTTTTATTAATATATTTCTTAATTATTATTAAATTTATAACTAAATATTCTTATAATAATTAGAATATTAACTTCGTGCTTTTAGCTAACTCGATCTAATAATTGTAATTCTGGTATTTAAATAAAGCGCTATTATTTAATTCTTCTTTAAATAATGCCTTAAAGCGTTTATATTTTGACGGTATATTGTCTGTCGCGGGAGTAATTACTTTATCTTTTAGCTCTTCTTTAGAAGTTGCGCTTAGCTCTTTTAAGCTTTTTATTGATTTCTTATCTTAAAAACAGCTTTTATAATTACTGAATTTTAATTTTTGCGTTTTTTAATCGATCTTCGGGTTATAGAACTGCATTTACGGTAAGCTTAAGATAATATCGTACTTCTTAATCCGGGTTATATCGAACTGGATATATTCGGAATGCCCGCCGATTCTTATATATAATATTTTTATTTATACGTTAATTAAGCTGTTCGCGGCAAGTCCTCCATCGGCGAGTACTAATTAATACCCGTCCTTTTTAATTTCGGTAAATAAGAGATATTAAATCGTAATAATAAGAGATATAAAATTCCCTTACGCTCCGGAATCTATTATAGCCCGTAATTTCACTCTTCGAATGTCGACGTCGAGAATTAAGTAATTGCCTTCCCTTATAACTGTGAGTATACGCCCGTCTATTCCTTTAACGTAGACTTCTTCGATTAATATATTTTCCTATTACCGGTTCTCCGGATCCTCGTATAAGATGCGATATAATTAATTCGTACTTAAGAATACGAAAGATTTAAAGGGCTTTTTATAATAAATCTTTAAGTTATCCCGTGAATTAATTTATATTCGGTTCCGTAATATTTTTATAATAACTTCTTATACGTTTCTTACGTTTATTCGTATCGCCGTTTATTAAAACGGTATCTTGTCGATTAAGATTTATTAAACGTAAGTCCGAAAAATATTATTCTTAACGTCCGCTATCCTTTAAGTAATACGTAAGTTGCTCTAAAAGATTACTTTATGCTCCTTGCCTTATTACGGCCTTCCGCGTAAGACGACCCTTAGCTCAATATAAATAATTCTTATATCGACGTTTATTTAGTATTTAGTATTAAGAGCTTCTCGAGTGAAGTATTCTTCCCGTTAAGTAATTCGCTAAACCTCACGCTCTTAAAGTCCGGATAATACTGGACCTGGCGGCATAGCGTTGCCCTAGTACTACGAGTCTTTGCTTCTCTCGATACTAGTTATATTTTCTAAGCTCTACGCTTTACGTATAGTTTCGAATACTTATTATTAAACGTAATACTCGTCTTATTAAATCCAGCCGCTGGATTCGGGTCTTATTATATATTAACGGATATAATTATTATTCGTTTTACTCTATTTGCTATTTCTTTTACCGCTATTACCCTCGATTTGGCTGTCGATATAATTAACGTTAAGCTCGTTTATTATTATATAATAATAAGTAGCGCTGAATTAAACCTCCTTTAATAAAAGAAGAAAGAATATACCGATAATATCGTACGCCTTTCGTCTTATAAAATTGAATTGTTTTCTCTTAATGCCTTTCTTACGGTACGAGCTCGTTATATACTCCGGAAGGCTATACTCGTAATATAGCTTCTTTTCGCGCCGCTCGTTCATAACTTCCTTCGATAGCCCTTCTTATTGTGCTTTACCTTTTCCTTTCTTATAAGTAACGTCGTATTCTATAAGATTTAATTATCGGTTATTCTTAAAATTGCCTTATTGTCGGCGTCCCTTATTTTATCGGTAATTAAACTACTTCTAACTCCTTTTTACGTACGTTTGCTATTCGCGCTTGAACTCGTGCAAGCGATTGTCAATTTAAACGGTTTGTTCGATGAAAGTAAGAATATCTCTTACTTAAGGATCGATCCGGGTAAATTCCAGTCGGATATAATCCTTAAGCTCTTATTAATAATAGCTAATAAGCGATTAAGAGTTCCAGCCGGTTTTATTAGCGTGCTTTTAGAATTCCGTAGTATAAGCTATTATATTATTAACTTATTTTAAGCCGTATAAATAGATTTCCGTTATCTTAATCTTATTAATATCACTAAATATTCGTCGAATTTCTTTTTTAAATCTTCTTTAAGTCTTAAATATAATTTATATAACGAGTATAATTTCGTAAGTAGCTTTATATTCGAAGTAATCTTTAAGGAACAGCTTAATCTATCGTATAATTTCGCCTCTAAGGTACGATACCGTTTAAAAGGCGTAGCTTTCGTTAATAAAGAACTTATTATTATTAAAATATTAATAAAGTTTTACTTAAAGAATAAAAGTCTTTAAATCTTTTCGGTTTCTTTAAAAAGTATTAAGAAGCTTGATTTTTAAAATTTCCTTAAGTTCGTACGTTAAGTTATTTTAAATATCAGGCATTTCTTTATCCTCGCTTTCCTTATAATTCTTCTCCTTAAGAATAAGTGCGAATAATAAAAGGATGCTAATAGCACTGCTTTAAGGGCTAAGTACTTAGCCTTTAATTAAAAAGATTAATATAATATACGTAAGTCGGTACTTTTGACGAGAAAGTACTTAAAGTATTACGGTCTGTATATTTACTCGGTATAAATACGGAGGGTTATATTAATCTTAATAATCGAGAAGTAAATATATTACGTATAATAGAATAAATAATAATTAATATAATTAAAATATTATTTTCAGTTAAGTACGAAGCTCTTATTTAATAGCAGACGTGCTAGTCTTTTATAAAACTTTCGTTCTTTTTAAGACCGCTAAAACCGCTAAACTTTTAACGGTCCATCGGTTTTAGCGGTCGTTACGTAAAGGAATCGCGTAATCCAGGAGCTTATCTGCCTTTTAATCGTTTACCGATAATAATATTTATATAATATATAACTTATAAAATCCTAAATATTAAAGTCTCTTAAAAGGATATTTCCAGAAGCGATATTCTCTTAATATATTCCTCTTAAAACTCTTACTTTCCTGAGCTTATAATCCTAAGTATTACGCTGTCCCGGGGTCCAGTATCACGGGACGCGGGGCGTTCGTAACACTTAATGCCTTTTAGTGCCTCTCGCGGGCCTGCCGATACTCTGCATGTAATTACTTACGAATATCTTTAAATACGTTATTATATATAGCTAGTGTATTGCCATCTTCTATAAACTCAATAAGGCTAGTCATTATATCCGTGTAAAGTTTATAATACTTCTTGTTAATGGGATCACACTAATAATATAGCCCTTTGTGTCAGGAGTGGAATCTAATATAAGGAGGGTCGGGGGTTCTACGGAAGGTTTGCAGGCTTGGCACAGATCACGTGTTAATATCTTTATTTATTTACTTCGGAAGGGAGTAAAGAGGATTTAAAAGGCTAGAGATTAGTCTATATTACAATTGACATACCTTAAACGCTTTAAATAGTAATTCCCTATTATTTAAACCTTATATTTTAATCTCTTTATTTACACGGAAATAATTCGTTACTTATTTAAAGTCTTTACAAAACAATTATAATAATTAAAAACAAAAAGAAAATAGCTTTAGCGATAAAAGGGACACCACGATCACCTTTATCTTACTTTATCGATTAACCATCGAATACCCTTCGAAATAACCCTAAAAATAGTTCGCTTACGCGTAGCGAGTAGTTCCAGCGCTTTAATAAAAGTTTAAAGGGTTTTATAGATAATAACGAAGGGGGCTCGGATGCCGAGGAAGCTATTAAAGCTAAGCGACGACGAATCTTAAAAATTTAAATATAAATTAAGTAAAAGAAAAAGGAAAAGGCAGTTTAAAACCGAATCGAAAAGTTAAAAGAGGTAATATAAGAGTAAAAGAACTTAAAGAAAAAACTAATAGACATAATATAAAAGGAATAAAAGAAAAGGAAGGCAAAGGATATATAAATAAAAGAAAGCGTTAATACGTGAATACGGCCGGGGACCGCTATTGTAATAAACTTACGAGACCCCTTCGAGATGACCTCGATATACGCCCGATGTTATATTAACGAATCCCAAAGATGTAAGAGCTTTTAATATATAAGGGCAAGAGCGCTAAAGAGGCTCAGTTTTTTATTTAAAGTATTAAGTAAAAGTTTTATTAAAATAAAAAGATAATATATATTATAAATAAAGACAAGATTAACGAGTGCGTTCTTGCTTTTAATGAGAAAGTAAAATAAAAGTAAACCGGGTTCGAATCGAGGGCTAGGACAAATTTACTTACTTAAAAAGGGTTTAAGTAATAAATATTAAACTTAATTATAAACCTTAGAAATCGAGAGCTTATGGTACTTAATTAATATAAAACGCTTAATAGCGCGAGAACGAGTCGGTAAATAATTTCGTGTCTTTTCTTAATAACTTAAAATAATAATTAAAGATTAAAAACAATACAATAAAATAATAGACTTTTTACGTCAAACTAAAGCCTAAGTTAAGAAAAGAAATCATTAAACTTAATACTATTAAAATCACTAAAACTCACGAAAAGCTAATATCTTTAGCTTATTACATTAAAAATATTAATAAAGTAAATAATTAAAACAAACCCCGAAAGGACACCGACAAAGCTTTAAAAAAAGACAACAATTGCCCTCGTAATAATAAACCTTTTTATATTTCCTTTTTAAACTTAAACCGAAGGCGAGACGAGTTCAGTAATACGAATTAAACCCTTATTAATATTAAGTCGGGAGTAAAAGGATCGAGTAATAAGGAATGCTATTACTATAAAAAACTAAGCCACTTAATAATAAAATGCCTAAAGATTACGTATTATAATTATTAAAAGAAAAAATATTTTTTTTTAAATTATATAAAGTTATAATAAACGGGAAACGGACTAGCTCGATCTTAATCTCTTTATTGCCGATAAGATTAGGCGAGAAAGAAAAATAGTAAAAGATTGTAATATTAATAGAAATTCAGACTTAAGACGAAAGAATACGGATTAAACGAGTACTTCTCGACAGCGGTATTAAAGGTAATTGTGTTTCTTAAGCGCTTATAATTGAATATGGGTAAAACCCTATAATTAACTAAATTAATTTAGTTATAATTAAAGAAAGAGAAGTTATTATTTACGAAACTCATTCTCTATAATTATATATTATTAATAATAAAGGCATTATAAAAGGGCATTAATAGTCGTATATCGCCTGCGACTTCGAGATTCTAAGAGTTACTTTTATTTTAAGATTTCCTTAACTTAAGGAAGTTGACCTTATTATTAGCTTTCGATTAAAGACTTAATAATTTCCTTTTAAAAAGAATTAAATTAACGTTATTTTTATTAAGAAATTTATAAAAAAACTTAAAAGAATTAAATATATTACGTTATACTTAACGCTAAGACTGTCGAAAGTACCGAATTGCCTCCGAAATATATCGACTATTAAGAGATTTTTAGCGAAATAGATATTAAGACGTTACTTAAATATTATTTAATAAAGCATCGAATCGACCTCGAACCTGGCAAGGAACTATTATAAAGACCCGTTTACTTACTCTTTAAATTAGAGCTAATAATACTCCGAGAATACCTCGAAGCGAGTTTAAAAAAGAATTAAATCCAAAGATTTACTAGTTTTATAAAAGCGCCTATTCTATTTATGCTTAAGAAAGGCGGAGGACTACGATTATATATCGATTATAAAAGGCTTAATATTATTATAATAAAGAATTAGACCTTTTTATTCTTAATTAATAAAACCCTCGATTAATTAAGACACGCTAAAGTATTTATAAAGCTAAACTTAAAAGATGCGTATTACCGACTCCGAATTAAGTAAAGTGACAAATAAAAGACGGCATTTCGGACCCGATACGAGCACTTTAAGTATTACGTGCTTCCTTTTAAACTCTCGAATACTTCGGCGACATTTTAAACTTATATTAATTAAGCTTTAATTAAGTTAATAAACGTTACTTATATAATTTATTTAAACAATATTTTTATCTTTTTTAAAAGCGTTAAAAATTATACAAAAGCTGTTTAGGAGGTCCTCGAAAGGCTTCGCATTTATAAACTCTACGCCAACCTTAAGAAATACGCATTCGATACTAATATTATAGAGTTTCTAAGGTTTATAATAGGCCCGCCAGGCATTTAAATAAACCCCTCTTAAGTCGAAAGCATCCAGAAATAGCCTTTACTTAAGTCGTAGCAAAATATATAAGTATTCTTAAGGTTTATTAACTTTTACTGCCGCTTTATTTATAGTTATATAAAGGTTACTTAACTTATTATTAATTTATTAAAAAGAATATAAAAAAGAAGAAAGACAAAACCTTTTCGATTCTCTCGAGGAGTTATTACGGCATTCTTAATCTTACGAAAAGGATTCTCTTAGACTTTAATCTTTTATTACTTTAATCTTAAGCTAAAGATTTAAATAAAAACAAATGCTTCGAAATTCGCTATTAATAAAATCTTATCTTAACTTTTTGGAGAGGATGCGGAGGCTCGATGACACCTTATCGCATTTTACTCGAAGAAGCTCTCTCTTACTAAGTAACAATATAAAGTTCATAATAAGGAGCTAATAATAATAATATATATATTTAAATAATAAAATCAATACCTTTAAGGCGCTTTTAATATTATTACGATCCGAATAAATCACTATAATTTTAAATACTTTATAACGAAACGGAAGCTTACCGGATAGTAAGCAAAGTAAGCCGATAAACTAGCTAAATCCGATTTTATTATTAAATATTAAACTAAAGCTACAAATCCTATTAATAAGCCTTCGCGAAAACCTGACCTTAAAGACTCGGAACCTAGTCGAGGTAAAAACAAAGAAAAAGAATAGTTACCGACGTTATATCAGAAGCTACGCTTAACTACGATATTATAAAAGAAAAGGCCTTTATTAATAGCATTTCTAAAGTCGGAGCTTAAACAACCTCGCACTAATAAATTATCGAAGCCAAATTAAAGATTATCTATAAAGGATTTATAAGGCAGCGAAAAGCAATCGGAAGGGGTACGAAGGACCCCCGACGGATCTATTATTAGTATTACTAATTGTAAATAATATATATTATAGCGAGTAACAGTTATATTATTATAAATCGAAATAATAAGCAGCGAACTTTCGAAACCGATTTAAAGTATAATCCTTAATTTATAAAAATAAATCCTTTTATAATAAATAAGACGTATAAATCGATTCCGAAGGGACGTCGAGCTAAGTCCGAAGGACATTAAAAGATATGCGAAAATAAACTATTATAATATTATAATAAGACTTATATATTACTTAAGAAATCACTTTAGAGTGAGATCTTAAATGTTAATTACAATAATGCCGTAATAAGACACTTTAAGTTCTAAAAAACCTTTGAATTGCTTTCGAGGAAATACTTTTAATAAAGATTACGTATAAACGTTAAAAAGTATATAAGCACTTACGTAAAATATTAAAAAGGGAAACTAAGAAGACACCGACTTTACGGCGAATTAGCCCCGTTCTTTATTCCTTTAAAACCTTAAAAAGAGATAATTATAATTTTTATTATAAACTTACCGTTAAGTAAAAGAATAAGTCAAATATACGATTTTATTCTCGTAATCGTCGATCGATTTACGAAATTAATTCGGTATATCCCCGTAATAAAGACAATTACTGCACCCGAGCTAGCCGAGCTCTTTATATAATATATATATAAGGACTTTAAATGTCTTAAGGGAATTAATACCGACAAAGGCTCTGTCTTTATAAGTAAGTTCTAGTCTTTAATAATGTTTTACCTTTAGGTTCGACGCTGTTACGATTCCCTAAGCCTCATATTCTAACCGAGCGAGCTCGGCATCGCTCGTAGCATTGCCTTAGCGTGGCAACTATGGCGCTAAGCCTAATCGGGAAAGGCTAGAGGGACCTTTTATATATTTATATTAAAGCTCCCTCTTATAAAGAGCTCTTCTTTTCTTTTTTTTTTTTTTTAAATTTTAAGCGTAACTTTAAGTCTAAATATAAAGCTATTTCTTATATTATATTAACCTTTAACCAGCCGTAATATAAGAAAAGACTAATAACTCTTTTATTATAAAGCGTTATATCCTACTAAGTCTTACGCGTCACGTCTCCTTGCCTTTATAATAAGTTGACGACAAACTTTAATACTTTAGCTTATTTAATAAATAAATACCCCTCTATTAATAGTAAATTGCCTTAAAGAAAGTTAAAAAACTTCCTGCCGTTAACTTATCTCGTGTAACTTAACGCGCGCTATTCGAACTTCGACTTCGACTTATATTTAATTAATAAATTAATTAATAACCTTAAATACTTCTTTACTTTATATTATTATTACTTCCGACTTCTCCTTCCCGTCGGCGAAGCTTTAGAAAAAAAAGCGCCCCCTTATAACTAAGCTTTATCGACACTTTTATCTCTTCGGTCGAGACTTTTATAAAAGAACTCGACAACTTCAAAGAACCCGATTCCGACTCGAAAAACAAACCTTAGAATTACTTCGACGCCTCGCTAAAGCCTACCGCTATTATAAAGGGCCTTACCCTCGCTTAATAAGCAAAAGTAAATTAATTAATCGAGATCTCCGTTAGCTTTGCTATTATTACCGCTATTAAATAAGCTCTTAACTAATATACTCTTAATAACCCCTACTAAAAGACTTATACTTCCTCTCCTTAAAATAATTAATCGGTACGTATTCTTACGGCGGACCTCTAGCTAATTACCGATTATTATTTATTAAAGTTAAATAATTCGGTTTAAGTTATAAAGCCCTTTAAAGTTAAATACCCCCGTATTCCTTTTAACGATTATAAGAGCGATATCGAGTATAATACTTAAAAGATAAAGATAAAGTTATTTATAAAAGAATACTTAAATAACTTTAAGAATAAAATATTATAAGTTAAGGCTTACTTTTAGTATACCGCCGGCAAGGCAAAAATTATTATCTTTTAATATATAAACCCTGAATTTGCCGGCACTTTCGAGACTGCTGCCGACGTTTTAACGGCCGTAAACCAGCGATTCTTTAATTATAACCGAATCCAAGCTGTTAAAAGAATATATAACTAGCTATTAATAGGTAATATAACTTATAACGACTTCCGAGTTAAATTTACTTCTTATATTATTACTAATAAGATTGCTTACTCCCGCTGGCTTGAGGACGTATGCGAAAAGGTCTCTCCGGCTCTTAAGCGTATAATTTATATAAAAAAGTATAAAATAAACGGAAATTATATAACTCTAGATAAATTCTTAGCTATTATAAGACTATATTAAGCCTCGGCTAAACTCGCTTAATAATATAAGATTATATTAAGCATACCTTTCCATAACTTAACTACCTTTGCATAAAGCTCCGGCTTCGCATAAAGCCTCGGCTTCCATGCTTTGAACCTCGGAAGCTTTAAGCTTCCAGTAAAGGGTTATTCAGGGCTAAAACAGTGGCTTCATTAAGCCTTAAGCTTCCGTGTTTTAAACCTCGGAAGCTCTAGTAATATAAAGCTAGTCTTGATACACTTCCGTGTTTTAAACCTCGGAAGCTCTGGTAATATAAAGCTAATAAACCGATGCGAGAGCAAATAGCCGATGCGAGAGCAAATAGCCGATGCGAGAGCTAAATAGCTTGGCGCCTAAAAGTAGTTATATAGACCTAGTTTCCCCCGAAGTAATGAAATCATCATTCACACCAAATCTCTTCTTTTCAGAAAATAAGAAGACCGTCCTCCGACTACTTATTTACTTTTAACCTTATATATTTATATATTTTTGCTTTTTTAATATTGTGGTGGGGTTGACCTCAGAGGTCCATTTGTCACGTGATTGGGCTGCCATTTGCTGTATTTAAGGTAGCCTCTAGGGCAACATCCTTCAAAAAACAACGATTTTTACTACTACAACTTTTCCTTTTTATTTAAATTATACCTCTCCTATCCCTTAACAAATTGTACTCCTTAAATATGTAATATCTCTAGTATTCGTCAAATGGGTATTTCCTACGTTTACCCTCCGGCACTTGCTTTGCTACCCTCTTGTTGTGTGCTTGGTGTTTTCCCCTCCACAATATATTCTTAATATATTTCCTTTTATTTTTAGTAATAATTAAGAAATTAAAAAAGTTCGTAAAAGATTTGTTAAAATAAAAATATAAAGAAGAAGCGGAGTCGTTAAAAATACGCCAGCTTAAAATATAAGAAAATATTAACGAATTCGACGCGTTATAGGGATCGATCTTTATTTTATAAGGAAAGTCAGTTTTTACGCTGTAAGGGAAGGAGTCGGGAACTTATTTAAAATGCTAATTATACGCCGATTTAACTTAAAAGAATTACTTTAACTTTATTAAAGCTGAAGTTTGCTCGGATATAATATTTAAGAAAGCAAGTTTAAGCGGCAGGAATAATACGGCAAGTATTAAGAGGTATAAAAAAACTAATATAAATATAAAGAAACGCGTAAAGCTTCTTTAAAAGTATTATAAAAAAGCTTAATAAAATTATTAAAAAAGAAAAGAAAGAAAAAGAATAATAAAATAAAAAACGATATTTAAAAGTATTAAGTAAGACGATTATTTGCTTTTAAAAATAAAGTATAAGTTATTTAATATTTACTTATCTTTACTTAAACACATTTTCCTTTAAGTATTTAAAGCTTTAAAACTGCAATACTAATTCTTACTTCTTTACTCGAGGTCGAGCATGAGTTTTTTAAAAGAGGAACGCATATAATAAGGTTAATCTTAAGGGTCTATTTATCACGTGATTAAGTTATATCTTACTGTATTTAAAATAGCCTTTAAGGTAATATCTTTTAACGATAATAACGATTTTTATTATTATAACTTTTCCTTCTTATTTAAATTATACCTCTCCCTTCCCTTAATAAATTATACTCTTTAAATATATAATATTTTTAATATTCGTTAAATAAGTATTTCCTACGTTTACCCTCCGGCACTTACTTTGCTACCCTCTTATTGTGTGCTTGGTGTTTTCCCCTCCACAGTATATAATAATACTTTAGCGAAGGCTATTAAAAGCTAATAAGTTTAATATAAAAAAAATAAGAAGATAAAAAGAGAAAGAGAAATAAAAAGAGCGTGAGTTCATATATATAAGCTCCTCCGAAACCCCTCCGGTACTAGTCTGACTCCGCATAACTTAATTACCCCTGAACCCCTGGATTCCCTGACTCGCTGAGAAGCTCTTAAGTGCACCTATCGTCACAGCTATACGTTAGTCTCATTAGATCATATAACTTTCTTTTAATCCTTAAGTGTCTAATCCTTATATATAAAACACTAATCCAGCTTAGCTATTATTTACTCTGTCGTTAAACCTAACTTAACTATCCTCTTAAACACTTTATGACTATGCTCTTTTAATACTTTATATATAATATTACGTGAAACAAGCTGAATCCCCTTAGTCTTATTAACCTAATACGTAATGCGAGCTGTTAACCATCCTTTAGTTATAGAGTTTTTAGTCATTGTCTTAATAATAAGCTCTGTTACTACAGTAAAGGTTTTAGGTCTACCAGACCTAGGAGCATCATCCACATAATACAGCTCTATAATACAGTTTTGCCTTAGCATTTAATTACGTGAAATTGCCTTAGCTTTAAGCTTCTAAACAAAGCTTTTTAATATACCAGTTTTAGCTGTAATAACCTCATAATAGACGTTATCGTCATAAAGAGTAAGAGCTTTGATTCTAGTGCTAATAGTATTATTTTTATTAGCTTTAGAAGTAGTAGAGCTAGTAATTGAAGCCTTAGATAGTGCTATAGTAAGTAAAGGAGGGGCAGAGGACTCAAGAGAGTGCAAATCAGGCTCTGAATCACTTACGGATTTATATTCTTCCCAAATATTATTAAAAGTGATTTCAAGCTTAATAAGATCTTCAGCGTTTATTCTTGATTGAACTGGAGCTATTTTAATTAATTAAAAGGTAAGAATATGAGAATCGCCTCAAAATTTACTCCACTATAACCAATTGCTAGCTAAGCGAGCCTTATAAGGCCCTATAATTATAGAGTCATATCGCCTAAAAACTGTCCCCTTTTAGGGACTACCCTTTAAAGCTACAGGGGCTGGTTATTAAGCCTTAAGTGCCTCAGGTTTCCAGACTTTTGAACGCGGCCTCCGTATTTAATGGCTAGATGTCTATAGTACCCACAGCCTTTTGTGTAGTTCCTTAATACAGGATCATATCGACTAGGGCATACTGCCTCAGCTCTCGGGGAAGCTGTACTAGATTTTCTCCCCCACCTGAAGCAAACTCTGTCTCAGGGATAAATTCAACATGCCCAATTCGTTGCTGCTATTAATAATTTAGTCCGTTAGCGGGCGATATCTTTGCTTTAATACTTATTCTAATTAATACGTTGTTTTAATAAACTTTTATATTCCTTTACTTTCTTAACTTTAATATAAATCTCTTATATTTTAAGGTAATCTTAATACTTTATACAAAGGTTATCACCTATATCGTATATGATATCGATTAAATTATTAAAAATTGCGCCTTTGTATTATATTTAAAGGCATCCTTCACGAAATTAAAGAAGGGAATTCGAAAGATCGCTTAACACACGGTCGTATAAAACTCGGCCACGCATTTTTCTGCTTATTTAGGGTTGTACTTAGTGTTTATATTAGTGCATAGCAGCCAATTCTGCCTTAATATAAGATATTAACGGTAGTTCTCGCTATTATTTAAGATAGGACGTTACTAAAAGCAGCCTCCTTTAGCATTGAGATGTGTAAACCGCTTGAGGGAGTTATTCTTAGTTTAGTATCTATCTCTGTTGTTTGCGACACTTCAAATTCGCGAGCCTAAAGAAGGGTACATGTGACAATAGAGGATTAAGTGATTCTAGTATATCGCCGAATAGAGATCAATGCTAGCGGGTGTTTATAGTTGCATGGGTTTTCGTTATTTGCTTTGCCTTCTAATTAGCTACGTGTTTCAAACCTTTCCAGCCCATCTCTATAACTGGCAGCTGACCAAGCGGGCGGTGCGGCATAGAGGATATATCTAAGGCTTGCGAACCCTAAGGAGTTAGTTTTCCTAAAGGGAGAGATTAGTCATGGATAATGAAGCTTGCGGATACGTTGCAGTACCAAAGCTCCTACTAATCATCTGAGTCTACTTGAACAGCAACGGCTGAGCATTTTATACAGTAATATTGCGCTAAATCCATGGAATCACACACGAGTTACAAATGCTACATCTGCTACTCTATTAAGGATGGACTTGCGATTGAACGGCTATAACGGGATTGCTGAGGATTGCTGTCGAAATCATATCACCCTCGTAAATTAGCGAGTGTACCAAAATGAAATATCAGGCCACTATCCCCTCTACTGCCACGGCTTACAGGCACCTGTAAGCCCCTATAGCGAGAGCCTAATTTAAGCGAGGAACACCAAACCACAGCAACTGCGCTCTAAAAGCCACCTTTTGCAGCTAAATTTCATTATTTTCTATGATACAATTCAAAGCAATTGTTTAGAGTACAAATATGGACCTGGCACTGTTGACAGCCCTAATAAGTGAAGGTCCTCCTGCCCGATCGACTAGAATTATCTGTAATTTCCCTTAAAGGGATACGTTTCCGCAGAGGAGGGTCCCAGAATCGCCTCCCTTTACAAGCTGCACAATTAGATGAAGTCGATATCCTGACATGCTCGTGCTTATGAACTAGGACCTCGGGTAGTGGTCTTTGATAAAAGTTTGTAGCCAAAACGATCTTATCCACGATATCTGGCGTGTAATATTACGTGAAAAGGGTAATCGGATCATCTGGTGAACAGTCTTCCGGTAAATGTATCTCTAGATTAAATTCATCATCTCCATAAGCTGAAATTGAGTGCCTTTCTTTTATAAAGGCTTCGCTTTCGGTCTAAGGGTCCCCGGATTAGTTGGATCTGCTTGTACGTCTTCGGGCATGGTGGGCGCATTGAAAGATAACGATTTCTGGTGGGGAAAGAGGGTTTATTGATGCTATTTGTTTATCCCGTCCCTTAGCGCCCATGCCCTGTAGTTAGGGCAACCTTAGCGCCCCGCACCCTGTACAGCACCTGTAAGGACCTGTATATGGCAGTAGAGGGGATAGGAGGTCGTCTCATGGATTTGGTATGAATATGCTTCATATGACTGAAATTTTGACTTTTTCCTCTCGCAGAGTCAATACTTGCTCGCGCGGACGATCCAAAGATAACTCAACTCACCTGCTACATTCACTGAATTCTGTTGACCCAGGCCGCTAACTTGATCTATTAGGACCCCGTGCTAGAGCTTTCAGGACCTGGCAAGCATTGTGTAAAAGAGAATATCGTCGTCCAGTTATATGAAGTGAGAAGAATTGTTCAAGTGCGCCTAGTAGCGGCGAGATGAAGCCATTCCCTAACAAAGCGTCGCTATATATTGGTATCAAAATGGTGTCCTGATTGGGCATTCCTATCATGTCGCTGCTATCTGGAATGTAAGGGAAGCCTTGGTTACGGCTGATCCAACGTTGGGTCTCAAGCGACTCAACCCCGTCCAGCCTGATTTTCCCCCCTCCACTTCGATCGACTTCATGCTGTGCCTTTGCTTTGACGTTTGGTGATGATCTACCCATAATGCCAAAAGCCCAGATACAGAGGGCAGCATGGAATAGGACGAAGGCTTGGAAGTCTATTCTTTCTCTTGGCTTAATTGCCCTAACAATCCGGAAAAGTTGCCCTGCGTGCCAGACCGCAGTTCTCGCTTGTCGTGTCTGTCGCCATTGTTCTAGTCGAGGCAAGGCTTCCCGAGCCTTCACATGCCTTTCGCCTCCTAGAAGAGCTTCTATTAGAAAGGTTGGCGTCGCGTTGTAGAAGCTATGAAACTCGCACACGAGCTCAGTAGCTGCCGTCGTTCCGGGCCTGGGACCTTCACTGTTTGCTAGACCCCGCATCTCATCAACGAATGAAGTCGCATGTTGAGCCGTTGATGGACCAAAAACTTTTTGAATCGACCAGCTATCGTCACAATGTGCTGCAAACACTATGTTTCGACGCCGGTCCTGTACATCCATCGACAATAGAGAAACTGCTGCCGCCATTTTGGCAAAGTCGGCATCTTGTAATGGCGATATCGTCTGTATGGCTGTGACATCGGCAAGACAGTCTGTGAGCGATAGCCTTCGCCCTTCATGTGCCGTTTGAAGACGAAGGTGCATACTCCTCCACTCAGCCGCAGAATTAGCAGACCAGAGCTCAGACTGCTCTGGGATGGGGGTCGAAATCTCAAGGCAAGATATTAGTGGTAGGGCATCTCTGACGATGGCACGTTGCGTGCAGGTTGTCAAATTTCGAAATACAGTCCTATAATCACGTACTGATCAGGAAATTGAAGCAGCCTCCGTAAGAAGAATACCTACCTCTTCATCGACTCTTGATCCACCCAGCTTTTCCAAGTTTCGTCCAATTGCTCCGCTGTCAGTTCAGGAGATGGACTGATATGCGGATAGCTCGATGCTATGAAACGATGACCGTGTCGCATCATCTGTTAATAGGTGTCGTCAGTTCCAATGCTATATTGTCAAGTGGCGCCAAAGAAATAGCAATAGATGGGTTGACCAGTACTGTGACGGGAAACCCAGAAATGACGTCCGAGATCTCGGACTTTCTCTTATTGCCACTCCAAAGTGCGAGGTCAGTCAGAATAATATATGACTGAATGTGAGATACGTTGCGAGCAAGAAAATTCTCTTGATCTACCTTGAAAAGATTGAAGCAGTAATTAGTACTGAACACACATCATAATTGACCAGAATTGTTGGGTTTGGCAAGGATCTACTTACCAGGAGAGGAATAAAGCGTGATAGCTCTATCATTGCGAGACCAAACTTGTGAGCTACCAGATTGGGCGAAAAAGTGGCACCAGCTGTAATACAAGCCATCAGGAGTGATATGTCGCAATATAATGGGCTGAAGGTTGGAACATGCACAAACCCAACCGGCTGATTCTTCTGTGATGTGAGAAAGATCTTAAGCAACTCGTCAAGAATCTCAACAGAGGGGAACGAAGGGATCGCTTGCGGTGGCCGCATTTTCGAAAAAAGATCTGCTATGATGACCACAATCTCATCCCTACGGCAGGTAGGGATAGCCTCGTGAATGACGGTGGGATCGAAATGTCCCATGGATCCCCTCATGCGATGCTGCTCACTAGGCGTAATAGAGAGGGCCGCTCTATCCATCGCTAAGTTGCCATTTGGTATTGGACGCCAGTTACCCAGCGTGGCGTCATAGGCTTGAACTGCTTCATCGGAAATGCTGGTTATGATTCCGGTGCACGTTGTCCGTTCTACTATGGTAGGACCTGACAGGGTAACTGGACGAAGTCTGCAGTCTCCAGATTCGATGGGACGGTTGATGAGTGACTCGCCAAGGGGAGGGTCAGGAGAGTCAGACGGGTCAGGAACCATTATTCCGGGCCAATCATGAGGATTTGGAAATGAGAGATCAAAGATGCCATCCATGTGATAGGTATCATCCAATATAAAGAACATTTCAGAGACTGAATCAAGGTAAGGGGGCTCCGTAGGTACGTTCAATAACACGCTGTCGTCCTGCTCGAATATGGATAGATTGGTTGCATCGGGGTCTGGAGCCACTGGTTCGGAATGATGGTGGGGGACGGGCTCAGGCGGGGCGAGGTAGATTTCTCCCTGGGACTGTGCAGAGCTCTGGCCACTCCCCATCTCTCTATCGTTACGGGACGACCTGACACAAGTTATGGCCCTTTTCCGACAACTTCTACAAGTCTGGAGATTATCGCAGCGAACTTTGGATACCGCGCAGCCCTGGCAAGCTTGCGAGGCGCGAGGGGCGTGGGTGGCAAGACGTCGTCTGCTTGAGGGATTCTCATGGGGAGAGGCATCTTGATGAGCGGAGCGCTTTCGCATATCCCATGTAGTGTTTGAAGTCCAGGTGGTGATGGGATCTGAGCAGCCTTTGTACTTGCATGAACGACGAATGACAGCTCTGTAATCGTGCAGATCGAACGGACGGACAGTAACGATCGGATTATATTGCCAACATGAATGATTACGTCTTGTCCTAGAACAAGCCAAAGCTACAAAAGACAGAGAATTCAGGACTAATGTAGGCTTGGTTACACGCGGTCCCCCGCCCCCACATTCCGACACACATAACCGAGACCCTGCGACGCTAAGGATTCTATCTGCCGCGATTCAGGAGAGGTAAATAGATCCCTAGGAAAGATTTTAAACTTCTTAGCCGCCGACGACAGATGATGCTAAAACGCTTGTTTGATTTATTAGGAGATGTTCTATTGGCGAATGGAGCCGCCGATTACGTAGCCTCTACTTTACTTTCTCTACAACTGCTCTGTGCACTCTCTTAGCTCTAGGAAGTAAGTGATGTAAGTCGTGCTTGATGGATGTTAGAAACCACATTTGGGCCATTTCAAAAGGAACACCAGCAGCGCAGTGGAATAAATTCTCCTAGGTAGTAAGTGGCACATGTTAAGAGCAACGCAGTTTTCAGTTGGTACATAATTATTACCAGTGTCAATGGGATAAACTTGAGGTGCCCCCTTGGAAAGAAATTGAAGAGCTTCTAAAGAGAAGACAGGGGGAGCTATTTGACCATCTTCTTCATTCAAACGCCAACTTGACTAGATAACCACATCAGGCGATCCGACAACAATCGTGATCATCCCCGGCGAGTCCCCTACGATTTCCTGCCTGTTTCGCTCCAGGAAGGCCGCAGCGCTAAATTCATCCACGATATCAAATGCCTCAACTGCCTTGTAACTGTTCCATACTCCAGCGGCGAACTGGGTGTCTCTAAAGAGATACTTGGTGCTCTTTGGCGTCATATCCTCCCATAAAGTGTATGCATTAACTTTAGCATCAGTGGCCGCAAGGTGTGCGCCTTTGGTTACCCGCTCTTGAAACCATGATTCCAAGTACTCGTCAGTCTCGATTGTCCTCTTGTGGAAGATCAATGCACGTATAGCACCAACTTGACCAGTCTTCCAGACTCCTCCACGGACAAACTTGCCCACTTGTTTGGCAATACATCCCTTCTGATCGAGCTTACAAAAGATGTGTGCACCAGCGGTAGCACGATAATTGGTATCCTGGAATCCGGCATGGATGACGAACAAGCTAGGAAATGTGAGGCAAGTCACATAGTCCCACTCAGGTCGCTCTATGTCTTGCAGGCCAACAGAGGAGTTTGGCAACTGTACGTATTGAGTCATAGGTGAGCCCAGTTCATGGCCTGTCTTCGTCATGCCGCGGTGGACGGTCTTGTACTCGTGTTGGAACTTATCCGTGGCCCACCCGTCAGGCCTGGTGACAGATATGAACCATGTTACCTCTTGAACTGTGTCAAATCTTGTGCTGGATGTTGAGGTAAGTGCCAAATCAGCCAATCCAGTCTTAATTATCGCAGGAAATCCTCGAGGGTCTCGCATTGTGGCGAATAGTTCTTCACGCCTCTTCATGTCAATCGGATTCTCAGACATGAGTCTCAATGCGTTCTCGGTGCTGACAGGATCTGTAATTTCGCGGAAGATGGCACGTCTTTTCTCAGAATATATATCAAGCAAATCCGAGCTTCCCGCTTCAAGCAGGATGTGCTGCAAGGCCTCAGATAGATGAGCGGCATCTAGAAGGCCAGTCGTGAGGCCGAGGCCGCCAACAGGATTGTTGAGCTGAATCCCGATGTCAGCGGTTGCAATATATCAATAAAGTGGGATACTCACGTGAGCAGAGTCTCCGGCCAGTAACACGTTGCCCACTCGGTAGCAACCAACGCAGCGCTGATGGATTGTGTATGGTGCAAAACGGTCGAACACGATGTTGCTCGTCTCTCCAGGGAGGAGATGAGTCAGTCGATCCTTGACCACATTGACAGTGGCTTCATCGAGCGTATCTGTCCTCTCAGAGTTTTCTCTTTTTAATTCCTGTTGCAAATCGCCAGCTTGTACCCTTTCCTCGTTTGACAATGACACCCCAGTTCACAGGGTCCACGATGAAGGTTGCTGGCTTCCAGCCAAATTCTTTGAGAGCGTACTGGAAGTCGACGGCAACAAACTGCAGTGATTTCCAGGTATAGCCCTCGAGCTTTTCACCAATGCACTTCCTCACGGTGCTGCGGCCACCGTCTGTTCCAACGAGATAACGACATGTGCCTTCCACTTCGCCATTGTTGGCTTGGTCCTGGACCCAGTAACTGACGGACTCATTGTGTTGCTCCAGTCGCTGAAAAGTATGGTTAAACAATACCTCAGAATTGCCAGTCTTTAAAAGAGCTTCCAGGGCGATTGAGCAAAACTCTGGCTGTGACAAGGAAACGACGAAGTTGGGATCGTCTGGAGGCGCCGTGAGTGCGTGGATCACGTTTGCTTTCCCATCTCTCCAATCAAATCCTTCCGTGTTGACTTCACCAGCGGCGATGACTTCGTCGAGAATACCTGCCTTCGAGAATTCGTCTAAGACGGATGGGAAGTAACTTTCCAGAGCATCAGATCAGCCCCTATCCAGCTTCAAAGCACATGCCAAGGTCGGAACTCACACGACTGCTCGAGGAGACTGATCAATACCGCTCCTACCCTCAAAGACTGTTACCTTAACACCTGCCTTTGCAAGAACTAACGCGGTGAATAAACCGGTCGGGCCAGCACCCACGACTGCGACAGGGGTTGTCCATTTGTCCTGTAAGCATCCAGGGTTAGCGTCTATATCTGCAATAAGTTGTGAGAATGTCACTGACCGCCATGATTTTTGTTTGTTTTCCAGATGTTGTTCAAGGGTTTAGAAATGTTTGATGGTCATTAATGAGGCTTTGGACAGAGCTTCAAGGAAGAGAGCGGGTTCGTTTTAAGACTCCTCATCAAGCCGAGATTACATCACCCACCCGATTCATGATCGGGGAAAGTTTACCAAAGGCCCCGCTGATGAGTATGGTGGCGTTGCACAGATGTCTTTCGGTTACATGATGTGGGTGACTATCGGGACCAGAAACCTAGTTCCTGCTCGTTGTCGAGCTGTGGTCGGTCGGCATGCCGAAGACATGTTCGGAACGGAAAGCTTGATATTTGTGATCACCATCAGCCCATAAGGTTTGAAAGTAGTTTGTTGATGCAGAGACAGTACACTACATTATAGTCAGGTTGAATATTTAAAGATTTGTGTATGCATGAAATGCCAAGGTGCAGCGTAGTATTGAATCACGGGTGACGGGTCTCTATGCAGCCGCGTTAATCATGCATCCACACTGCCTTAGACGCTCTTAAGCCCAGAATTGGGTGAGACTTTCAATTATTCCTTTGCTTCAGCATAGATAGATATAAGAGGGCGCTGAATTGCGCAACATTGCGCTGCTGGTCTTGGACTATTCGGGAGCCCTCATATGAGAAGTGCTGAATAGCAGCACGAGCGGAGGAACAACCCCTCAGTCGTTTGTTGACAAATCGGTCCCTTCGAGGCTCAGCAACGTCAGTTCTGTCTTAAGCTGGTATCCTATTACTTAGATAAGCTGAATTCGGAACTTTCTCGGTTTGCCCCTCATGGCCTTCCCAATTGTTGCACTGCAGTTCGGGATGCCGAGATTACGGTACGGAGGTGTCCGTGGGTTAAGTTATGTCACCTCTTTTTGCTGCCGGCGGTGGTTTTGTGCTGGGTAGAATTACTGTAAATACTTTTCAGATTCGGATCTTATGTGGTTATGTTCTTTAAATATAAGGACCGGACCTGTGGATTGAATACGATCAAGTTACGAAGTGACCATACTCAGCACGTTTACATTGGATCAAGCTGGGCTGGCTTGGTGACTTTGCCGACTGCCCAGTGGTCATCGACGACGATAATGATATTCGCGACACAGCGACACATACCGTATTCCCAGCACCCCACCATTCCGGTCCACTTTCAATATCACCCTCCTCGTCGCCATCATCCCCACTCTCCTCCCTCCGAAGCTCTCCTGCATCATCGCCGCCGCCGCTCATAATTCCACCACGCCACATCTCGTTGCATGGTGCATCTGGCAACGGTTCAAGCCGTGACGGGATGTATATGGGCTATCCGCATGTCTGAGCCCCTCAGTTCGCGTAACTTCTAATTAGTCCCCGGTTGCCCCTGGCCCCCTCGGCAGTCCCTCGGCAGTCCCTCGGTATCGTGCGAATCTACCAGTGCAGTACTGTAGGATGCAAGAAGTTTGAATCCACGCGTAAGTACCTGCCTCCTTGCGGATCTAATCAGCAGCTATCATTTCGCTCTGTTTGTGCCTAATCAAGTTAGCTAGTTGCTTACCTGAGCTAGATATCTGACAGAACTAGAGCGACAAGGCAGATACTTCTCCTCGGACTCAAACTTATTGCACCTCGCTGTAGCCTACGCATTGCCGATTGTCCCCAGACAAGCAGGTTGGCATGGCGTAGGAATGGAAAGCTTCGATAGTTGTGTTTCTAATCCTTGCGTCATCAGCTCCGGATGGTATTCCTACCTAGATACGCGATCTCATCTTACTTAAAGTATTTGACTTGCCATTCACCAAACCTTACCGTCGCCCTTTTACATTCTCAACATTGAAACAAAACTTCCCTCTTGATCAAGTATCAGAATCAATACCAGAGAGCGTTGTTAGTAACCATGGAGCAACAGATCCTGTCCAAGGCCATTGAGCTGGCCAAAAACCCCAAAGTTCAGATCTCTGCTGGAGTTTTTTTTGCCCTCAAGTCGCTGCAACACTTGAGCGCTTGGTACACCAAGAGAAAGGTCAATAACCATGTTCGCGACCCTTCATGGAATTGGAGCCGTGAAATCGTTCTAGTCACTGGAGGAAGCAGTGGAATCGGAGCTGTCGTGGTTTCGAGGTTTGCGGAAAAGCGTACCAAGGTCTTGATCTTGGATCGAAACCCACCCTCTACGAAGTTGCGTGAGTCCTCCTTGTGTGGCGATTCCTACGTTGCATTACAAGTTGCATTACAGCACTCCAAAGATAACGAAACGCTGACTTCATTCAGCCGCGAATACGTATTTCTACCAGGTCGACCTCACGGATTCCGAAGCCATATCATCAGTCGCTGATCGTATCAGAGCCGACCATGGCAACCCGACCGTCCTCATCAACAACGCTGGGATGGCAAATGTGGTACCTCTGCTGGAGTTGCCAGAGGCTAGCCTAAAGAGGGTCTTCAATCTGAACATCATCGCTCCCATACTCCTTACCCAGCAGTTCCTCCCCAGCATGGTGAAGCACAACCATGGTCACATTGTCAACGTTGCTAGCCAGGCTTCTTTTGCCACGCAAGCGTTGAATGTGGACTACGGCTGCACCAAGGCTGCCCTACTCTCTTTCCACGAAGGCCTTGGCCAGGAGCTAAGACACATCTACAAGGCCCCCCGTGTTCGAACCAGGTCAGTCACTTCCTTTTAGTTCTGTGCAAACTCCTTCTCACGTTTCGTAGTGTTGTACATCCTACCTGGGTTAGGACGCCCATGATAGCAGACCTTGTAGAAGGGGGAAGGTTGAAGGATACGACTGTGGCACCTGAAGATGTGGCCGATGGGATTGTCAACCAGGTCCTTTCTGGCTTTGGTTCGCAGATTATTGTGCCTTCGAGCTTGGGTTGGACTTCTATGATGCGAGGATTTCCGGGCTGGCTTCAAGAGTCGTTGCGAGACACGGTCACGCTCATTCTGATGAATGCCCGTGGCACTGCGCCCAAATGAGGCAGTATTATAGGCAGTATCATATATAAATAGTGTCACTAGTTTAGGAGCCGAAATCTCATTCCTGTGCTTTCTGTTGCATAAAGGTATTATAGAAGCTTGGCCCTTCTAGTCTAATATGCCCGTCCATAGGCATCGAAGCAAAGAATAACCAAGCTGTTAGTGATGATCAAGCCCGATGCCTGCTTCTAGATGTATATGCCTTCCTGGAAAGCGATGTCAGTTGTCTTGTCTTGTATTCTATTGAAATTTAGTAAATGCTAGTAGCGGATGGTCGATTTATTAACGAAATGATCCCAAGTAGAAGGACAACCAGTCACTTGATATTGCTAATTAAGCATCATGGTGCCTTGACGGAAGACGAAGGATAAAACTTGGTTCTCATCAACAGGTAGAAGCCATCGTGAAAACAATTCAGAGAGCCAAAAATAACTCAAAAAGCACCAATTTCTAGTATTGAACAGGAACTAGCTACACCATAAAAACCGGCAATCAACCACAGCAGCTGGCCGAAATTACCTGAAGATGAAAACCGATCAAGCAGCCACAGAAAGCACCCAGTCTTATCGTTATACATCTCCATAGGCCCTCCTTCTTAACCCATGCTCTCCCTGTGCATCTTCGAGAGAGCTGTAGTGCTGAGCCATCGTCGGGACCATTTTCCAAAAATAAGGAAGACAAAAACAAACAGATTGTTAATAGTGATTGCGCCACAGAAGATGCCTGCAAACACTTTGACGAAACCGTAGGCCAGGACCCAGTCGATGACTTTATAACCGAAGGCAAACGAGATTGACTGTTTACCAATGTTCATCGCAATCAACATCTCGGGGATCTTAGCTTCGTACGAGTCCATGGCGTATGCGAGCGTGTAGGTAAGATAGAAGAAAGCTCCTGTACAAGTTAAGTTAGTGCTTGAGCCGGAGGCTGTTCCTTCTTACATACCGAATTGGAACATCCCCACAGCAAAGACAAGTCCGAACCAGTGCAAGTGATTTCCTGCAGTATATCCATAGAGAATAAGTGCTGCTGGGGAGACAAAAAAGACAACCACGAGACTCCAGAGACGATTCTCGGCTTCGTGAATGTTGTTGTTCTTACGGGTGAGTCGAGCAGCGAATCGATCGGGCAGGGTGCTAAAGGGCGCTGCTGCTAGCAAATAACCAATGAAGGCCGAGACTGCAACGAGGCCGGTATTCTCCTGGCTTCGTAGTTAGTATCCAGCCATTCGTTCAAGAAGCAGAAGAAAGCAGAGAGTTCACTCAGGGGGTATCTTACAATCGGCCAGGAGTAGGGAGGAGCGGCTACAATGGTGGGGAAAGTAGCAGTGAAGGCGAGAGCAGCCAGTCCAATAATCATTCCTATATTAAGTCAGCCGAATCTATGCCTATGGTTCTGAGGCACTGGTTACCATAGGTAGAGCAAACCCAGAAGACAGGAGGAACGACGAGGTAAGTAAAGGATCGAATCTGGGAGTATTTCGTAAGTGACTAGTCTATGCCGCAACACTCGCTGTCATGATCGCGTAGTCGGAGCTTCAATGAGTCTTACCATCATCATGAGTACCAGAGTATTGGGATCCGTCTTTCCAAAGATCTTGCACTGCTCTAGATAGGACTTTCTTGGTGGAACTGTTACGGACTCCTCGAGCCTTGTTTCCGTGCACTCCGAACTTGCTTGGCGCTCGTCCTTCCCCGGCTCTGTGTCAACCTTTGCTTGTTCGGGAGGTGCATGAGCAGGGCGTTCCTCAAGGTACATTGTTTCCTCGAAAAAGGCGAGAGTGCCAAGGAAGAGGGCACATCCGATAGCAAATTCTATCCAGAAGAATAGGTTGTATGACAATCCACTGGACAACATGTAGCTAGCAGGAGTAGCACTCAATGCTCCAGTTGCAAGTGCAACTTTTGGACGGAGATGTCAGCGGTGGTTCGCCCTTTGGAGATGAAGCTGAATGACTCAAGGGGATAGCAACACTAACAAGTATACCAGCCAAGCGCCTTTCCTCGTTCGTGAAAAAAGAAGGCATCAGCCACAGCTTGCGCGGGCAACGCTTCGCAAACGGATGAACCAAAAGCGTGAACCAGTCGGAAAGCCATCAGGGAATCGTAAGAATTGGAAAGAGCACAGCCGAGGAGACCGACACAATACTATTCGGCTTGTTAGTTTTAATATCTTCCTAGTACATTCGGAGGATTCCGACTCACGATAATGATCGACAATAGCATAGTTGGTCTGCGGCCGATCTTATGGTACATGGGAACGAAAATGAGGGAGCCTGCTCAGAACAAAGACCAAAGCCCCGATATTAGCAATGGTCACCAACTTCAATAGAGTGCTCTTACCGAAGCCGAAGAGAAGATTTGGGTAAGTCACCAGCTGTGATGTCTCGCTGGGTGTTCTACCAAACAGCTCAGCGAGGAAGTTGACATAGACACTTGGGCCAAGCAAAGCACCATTGGCTAGAAACGAATATGCAGCGACGAGGAACAGAATGGTGTTCTTCTTTCTTCGGGTCCACTACCAGACAGAGGTTGCTGCTGTCAGCAGATGTCGTCATTGGAATTTGGCAAGGAATGATACCTACGTTCAGCGGATCATTGGGATCGTCAGAGGGAGTTGGTGTTAAAGAAAGACCGTAGGCAGTTTTACTCTCGTCTAGATGTCCGTTGATGTGAGATTCTATATCAGGAATGCTGAAGAGGGATTCATACCTAAGACTGTCATGTCGACGGTGCCAGGCACCTTCGGCTCTTCTCCCAAGCCACTGTGTTGTATCAGATTCAGACTTTGTTTTCGGGAGGCATGATTAGATGCGTACCCGTTGTCCTCATGTTGCTGACGCATCTTGGTATGTAGTGTTGACTCTTTGGCTAGTTGGCAGTTTCTTTACTCAATAGAAAGAGCTCAAGACCAGATGATGTTGCTTTTCTATATAGATGACGAGATACACGCATGAGACGCTTCGAGTCGCTTATGCATTCACTTCTCTTGGTGTAACCGGCTCCTTGTCTCGTTGCCAGGGAGACTCGTCACTAACGTTCGTGACTTACCAATCATGTTATTGTAGGGATTTAGGAGGTAAAGTTTGAGTGACTCCAGGATGCTTGGCGCTTCCCCACGATATTGATACTGTACCATTACACATCTAGGTAGTGATGATGACTCATGGGACTGGAGTGGTTCCTGCTGCCGAGGGCGTCGAGGGGCGTGATGCCTGAAACAGCATAGCTACCGAGGCAGCTTTCACTTTTCTGGTATAGTATGCCCCCGCGACGATCAATGGTCGGCAACACGGATGCTTTGCCTGCCATGATGATCGCTCGGAAGTCATCCCTGGTATGCCAACGGCTTGCTTGTTACTTCCACCATTCATCGAGTCATCGAATGGTTTATAGTTCATACATTGGTTACTCACAAGTCAGAACGGAACGCGGGGAAAGAACTCAAACATTCGGGCTGAGCAAAGGGGCAACACAGTAATTGCCTTGTAGTGTATTCAAGTACCAAGGTACATGGTAGTTGGAACTGGACATCAAGCATGGCTTGGTGTAGACTTCGGAATGCATCCGTATTCAACAAGATTATTCAGGATTCCCAACGTTAATTCGATTACGGAGTACTATATACCATGGGGACTCTTCCTCGGTTCAATGCCATCCACCTACCAGGACGACTGTGATCAAAGGGCTATCAAGCAGCAGATTGACTTATGCTTAACCTATTTGTTCAAGCTGGAATTCTTTCTGCTGCTTTGTCAAAGTCATTCTCGAAAAGCATCATATGATTCCAAGACGGTTCAACTGATGTATCCGCTAGGCCCAAAAGCCGGTCCAGATCAGATCCACTTCCCTCACTTGATCCGTCCAAATGCTGGCAAACGTCAAGTTTGTCTCTGGATTCAAGCGACGCCCGTTGTGCCTTGTCAAGTCCATTGCGGAGACACAATGCGAAATCCTGTTCTTCGGGTAGTTTTCCCCTGCTAATACACAAATCAACAGTCCATGTAAGTCTTAGATACGTGTCTGGATACTTCATGAGGATGTGACCCCAATCTGTGACGGCCTCTCGGTCTGATTGTGCTAATCGTTGGTTGTAGGCTTGTGCAAGGTCCGCAGTATGCTTGGCCGTCTCCTTGACCCAATCCACTCCATAGTAATGAGGCAAAAATGCATCAGTTGCCTCTATCAAAACATCGAGCCGGCTTTGATTGAATACTGGATCAACCTCTAACCATCGGTTTATGTGATCCAAGGCTAATTCTTGCCTGAGAGATGATAGACGCGCCGTGATAAGTTGGAGGGCTAGAGGAGTAGCGATACAAGCCAGTCTGTGTCAGTTATAGTCAGTAGACTAGTGCAAGGTCTCGCAGAAAAGTGATCAGGTAGACTCACGCTGAGATTGGTAGAGAATTCGTTAGGCCATAACATGTGAGTGCTCCAACGCATCTCGTCAACCCGAGCGTAGAGCACTCGACGTCGCGACAAATCTCACCACTTTGAATAGCTATATCCTCCGTAACTGGATGCGTTGTAGACGACCTCGCTCTGGATAATTGATTGAAAACTCTATGATTGCACAGAGTGATGCAAGCGGTGCTTGTGTCTGTCAGTGTGAAGGCCGCCAAGACTGAATAGGGGAATGGAAATCAAGAATTTACTGGTAATAGATATACATAAGGTTTGTGTAGAGGACGATACTGTTGGCTGGGTCCCTTGTATCGATATGCCGCTCTCGGTCTTGACCGTCAAAGAGAGGAAAATCGACGGTTGCCGACTCATACCAGGCTCCAAGTAGACGCCAGCATTTCTGAATCTGGGTATCACTCCCTTGAGTCGTTTCAGGCTTTATCTCAACCTTGGACTCAAAGGGGAATGCAATGGATAGTACATCCGTCAATATGAGTACCAGGTCCAAGAACTTGGCAAATAGAATGACGTGCCGACGTTTGATCGCCGGCGCAAAGACTCTTGAACGATGTATCTCTGTCTGGAGATCGTTAAAACCTAGTGGCACATAGGCATCCAAGTCAAACAAATCAGGTGTGATTTGAAGACGGAATCGTGTACAGAGAGGTGAAACCCTGTCCAAAATAATGCAGCACCACCAGAGTCGGCGGACAGATCTGAAGTAGTGTTTTTGTGCGGAAGAAGCCAAGTTAGACAAGTCGGCCACAGTCCCGTAGCGATGTGCGTTGATGTATTCAGCATGGTGAAGAGCGAGACGATGCCAGTTTCTCCAAGGATTGGGGGATGTGTTGGCGGGAATGTTTGGGACCCAGCTCATCAACAACAATGCTGCTTGTGCGAGGGGTAAATGCGCGGATTCAATTTCATGGTCGTATAGTAGCTATGTCTCCCTGTCAGACTCGCCTTGTCGGGTAATCATTGGAAAGTTAACCTTTGTTTTACGATAGAGCTCGGCACGGGCAGTACGGACGTCAGAATATCCTAACCGTATAAGGTATTCAAGAGGCACAAACTAGACATACAGTCAGTAAACGAGACATGGTGAACAATCACAAAGCATGGTATCGGCTCACATTGCAACTGGCAAAAAGTATGGCATGTAAGACAACGAGCGACATTGTGTCTTTGGCGAGGGATTGATTTGACTGGGAATACATGTCCCAAAAGTCTCCCTCGTCAATTAATGGGAGGAAGACATGGACATGTGTAAAGTACAATGACATGAAAACGTCAAGAATCGGGGTTATCGGCACATGAAGACAACCCTGAGCCTCTAGATAGCTGATATCTTGATGTGGAATTGCGTGAATGTTGCCAGCTGTCAGAAATCGATAATGTGAGTATATAACTAGCCCTCTGTCCGCCTTCAGCGGTCTCTCCAAGGGTGATCCCGCCGACCCCGTTGGTAAGAAGGCTCTCATATCATTCTGAGAGACGTTAACTGGTAATATGTCAGCATAATACTCCTTTATGGGAAAGTTGAGTAGTTGTATACCAAACCAACTTGACAGATTTGGCTGCTCCCCAGAAGAAGAGAACCCGTAGGGCTCTTTAGGTGTTGGAGGTAGAACAGCGTTGAAGTCTAGAGAATCCATATATCCTGAGTGCCATGAGCTAGCAATCTCTGTTGGCTGAAAGAGGTCAAGGGCGCCTGCTGTTTCGGATACCAACATCGGATCGATAAGCTCATTGTTCTTGGTTGCTGCTGATTTGGGCGCGCTGTTCTTGGCAAATATTGAATCGTTGGTTTGTTGTGAGGCTCGCCTTTTCCCTTTAGGGTCAACCTGACTCCTGTAATTGAACGTCAATGTTGATTTGACGAATAAGGGAGCAGTAACTACTTACCAAATGGCCATGCATTCGGGTATGAGGCATTGCTTCTCATCTAGGGAGCAATTTGTGCAAGGTTGGCCATGTAAAGCGACGTCGCATCGGACTTTTCTGGATCTACATGTGAGACATGCTTGTATAGAGCGCTTTCGCGGAGGTTTCGACCGTGGTGCCGGGTGTTGTGGAGAAGCCATGATATTGACGATGTGGATTGTTGAGGAGTGATGAAGGAGTGAATTGACAAGAAAGAAAGGAATGGACGCGTATGGGTTTCAAGGAACAATTTAATGCATGATTAGCGTGATGCACACGCTCGGATTACCTCCGCAACCCCAGGAGAGGTGCGGGGGGGACATGCAGTTTTGGTCTAGTCTTCCCCATTCCAAAATGCCGATATCTGGGGCCGTGACAGTGTTGGCACGTTTGTCGGGGTAACGACCAGGGGTTCTGTCCTACCCCTGCAGTGACTTTCGAGGATTTTGAGCCTCCTTTTGCACCTATAGGTATATAGACCTCGATGCACTTCGCATCCTCTTAAGTCCTCTGTGTTTGTCTTATCTATACAATCAATACGTCTTATTAAGTTATTGGCTTCCCTGACAGACAGGGAACTTCCCCGCAAAAGTTCACTGAGACCCTCCCTGATTGGAGATGCCAATAAACCAAATACCAAGTAATTAGCCGCATTAAACGCCTGCAGGCTGCGGCTGCAGCTTTTGACAGGTTCTGGATACATTGACTGAACTTCTGTTGTCGTATGTGCAGATCTCCATATAAATACAGTCCATCCGTAGTCATGTGCCTTGCACATGACTCATTATCACATGTCTCATCTCACACTAACCTCTAGGCTTCCACACCCCCAACAGCAGCATTTGGGATATATCGGTATGGTTATTAGGCTGTTAGCAGAGGGATCAGAAGGCGTAAAGCCAGGTCAGATAACATACTGCGTGATAGATAATGGAAGTGTGTATATTTTAAGGGTCGACCGGAGGCCTTTTGGGTAGGTTAAAGGAAGAAGGCTATAAAGCTAGCTGCTAAGAGCTGGTGCTTCTGCCGCTCAATTAAAGCAGCAAGTATGTCATCAAGTGATTTTTTTCCAGTATTTTATATAAACAGGTTAAATAAACTACAGGATACCCTTTAGGAATTCCAACTGGGCGCCAATATTCTCTTCAAAGCTTTGGCCATAATATGGCTCGAAATGACCGGCTCCCCTTACAATCTTCAAAGTCTTTGGCTGTAATGCCTTCTCAAAAGCTTCAAGTTGCAAGTGCGTCGGGACCGTTACATCTCGATCTCCTACAGTCATCAGGAACGGTGTTGGGGAAATTCGATGGATGTACGCCATTGGCTCGTGAAGAACAATATTGGTGAGACTTTGCAGCGTGCAGGACTCCGAGTGTCTCATGCCACGCCTAGTTGTCTCTGCAATAAAGGGAATCGCGCCAGTATCCTTCAGTACGGCTTTACAGGTCCCATTCAAGATCTCCTCAACAGAGCTCGGGAAGACCGGGACCCGAATCTGTGACTCTGGGTGACGATTGGAAATAAGGAGATCCGCTGGGGCTCCAGGTAGTCGAGAGATGGCTTCGCCTGACACAAAAGGAACTTGCACTATAAGCCCAGCGATGCTCCTGTTCATGACAGCCGCACATATGGCATTTCCACCAGACATGCTGGATCCCCAGTAAACAATCTTGGACGGGTCGACGTCAGGGTGTGCTGCTGCGTAGTTAAAGGCGTCAAGATAGTCGCGCGTCTGAAGCACAGGGTCGGCTTCATCACGCGGCAAGCCTTCGCTGTCTCCCCAGCATCGGTTGTCGTATGCTAATGCTCCGTAGCCAGCGGCGTTGAAGCGCGCAGCGAAGTCAGGCAGGAAGTGATCGCGAGTACCGGAGAACTACATTATCATCATTCGTTAGACTCAGAACTCAAGCAGCTGACATAGACCATTATTACCTACACCACTGGTTAAGATGATACAAGGTTTCTTGGCCCCAACGCTGTAGAACGTGCCTTTGAGTTTCAAGCCATCGTAGGTCGGGATATCAACGTCTTGAATATTGGCCATTGTGACGATAGGAACAAGCTTTGACCTGAGTAGACAAAAGTTGTATGGGAGTCCAAGTTTGTAGAGAGAAACAGCAATACATAATTTTAGCTGTCATATCGGCTCAACGTAACTTTATAGGAAAAGGGGAGGGGGCATAGTTGAAACTGAATTACACAAGACACGACACCTCGGTTAGTTTAGGACCGGAACATTATTGCATTTACAGTGGAGATTCACTACAATTTCTCGGCAGGGCCTCGGCAGGGCCTCGGCATGGTGGGGCGGCCTCACGTGAAGACCCACGCCGCGAACAGCTAGCGTCCACGAGGAACGGAGGAGTAGGCCCACGAAGTTGGATTTCTCAGCCTGTACGAGGCGTGGGCTACGAACCTGGAGTCTCTGTTACTCCAGAGCCAATGAGAGACGCAATTACGACCAGAGGAAACGAGTCCACGACGTTGCGGCCTGCCTCCACCGTAATTTCCGGCCGGCCTCGAGGCCCCTTTGGCACACAGGAACGATTTAAAAACCATCAGATGATAACGGTTGCAACCTCTCATGCCGTCACCCTAAGGGGAGTTCACAGAGCCTCAGAGGCACGAACCGAAGTCGAGCAGACACCTGTGAGGTGGAATTTGATTTATGGGATCAGGGCTGCTGCTGGCTCCCTACTTCGGAATGGAGGATACTTTGGTTAGTGGATAGAAAGATTCTGCGCTGCAGGCTTGTGTGTATAAAGGGACTATCTGCAAGACATGGTCGGCCTAGAGAACGAGAGGATACTAGGTATCAGGAAGCAAGAAATCACGCCAACTTGTGGACTGAGCTATGGCAACGATGGCTAGGAAGAAGGTTTGTGTGTCGCTTCGGCTGCTGACTAGAGATCCTTACAACATTGTCAGTATAGCTTGAGAGGACGGATGCGCATGTCGGCTCACAAGAGCAGGAAGGTTGTTATGCCGTGACCTTAAGGGGACTTGATAGAGCTGCAATTGAGCCTGAAGGGTGGGCTTAAGGAGCAAACGGGTATATGAGTGTGGGGGGAGGTTTTAGCTGCGCTGAATTTTAAAGGCTAAGATTTTAAAGGCAAGAGGATCTGTGGATATTTAGGAATGAGAGTACTAGTGAGCTGGATAAGGAGCTGGGAAAGCATGAGAGGGAGTTTGCCCATCTCTCCGTTGTATTGACTTAAAATAACAGACTAGGTCTTAGTATACCAATGCAATATTATACCTGCGGATCAATGCGAATGCGGCCAAGCACGGGAAACCGTCAAGCATTTCCTCTTCTGATGCGCGAGATGGGAAGGTTAAGTTACTCGTATTCCCTGTCACGTGCACAGGGTAAAAATCTGCACTTTTCCCCTTATTAATAATACTTTAAAAAATCATAATATAGCCGAAATAAAAGATATAATTAAAGCGTTTTGCTGCGTTAAAATTATATGACTGTCTTAATTATTCTGCGATTACGCAAGAGTTTAAAGTTAATTATATAACTCTTATGCGGCGGCATAAAAGCCAAACTCGCCTTAAAGCCGACTTTTTATTTAAATCTATTTAATATTTAATTAACGATTAAGAAGAGGTGCTAATAAAGTATATTAATTAAATAATAAAGCATGAGATGCCTTTTATAAGTTAAATTATTAAGAATCTAGCTAAGGAAATTATTGAAATACTTATTAAAAGGATTAGACGTCGTAAATTTATTTATCGGTATAAGAGTCGTTTAAAAAGCGTTTATTTTAGGAATATTAATAAACAACGTATAAAGTCTAAGTACGGGCTTTTTTATAAGCACTTTTTTTAATTAATTAAGTTTAATTTTATTAATCCGTTATTATATAATCGTTAAATACTATTATTAATTAATACCTTTTATTTTCGGAAATAGTTAAGTTATATAATAAAAACTTATTATATTACCGCTAATAACATATATAATTAAGACGAAAAAGGTTTTATTTTTAAGTAAATATTAAAAACACTCAAAATTATATTAATAAAGGCATATAAATTAAGTCGTATTAAGTAAGTAATTTAAAATAATAGCAAAGAGTTTATTAATTTTTAGCGTATGTTTTAGTAATTAAAAGAAAGGCTCTCTTACGCTATTTTATAAGAGAACTTTTAATGATTTACAAGACTTTTAGCTTAAGGATTTGTGGTGTAGAAGTGGATCGAAGCACTGCGAGCAGTTTTAGTTAAATTAGAGTAATTAATTATTTTATATATAAAAGGAAATCAAAAGAAAACAGTTATTCTCCTGAAGGCGGTCTATAGTAGCAGAACCTAATTAGGTCACGTGCAGTGCTAAGAGAGCAGCTGCCCGTGCCTATACGACAGTAATGAAGTCAAACGGGTGTGCACGTATGCGGGGTGTGCACGTGACATGGAATACGAGTACTCTTTTAACCTCGTTCCTTCGTCTTCGTCTTTCCTTCGTCGTAAGGTCGGTCTAGTTCGAATGCATATCTCCGAAAGGAAGGAAAAGACGCGACCCTTAAGAAGGGAATAAGGCATTTAGCCGTAAGCAGTTGAGAAAATAATAATTAAAGATTCGTAAGAGAAAAGATAGAAAGCGAAAGTCGTAAAGTAAGATTTATACATATTAAAAGTATAGAACTATCGTAAGAATCTCCGTCTATCGAGCTCGAAAGCAAGCCTTCCTTTCCTCTTACTCATAACAACCTTCGAATGCGACTCTCGTTAGCTACTTAGTAAAGAGCATTTCCAGCCTGCACTACGAGGAGGTGAGAGTTCGACTTTGCAGGCCAAAATAGTAGGGAATGGCGACCCCCCTCAAAAGCGGAAGGGCAATACCAACTCTTTGGTTTTGATTTAATACAGGATCTAGCAACGCCAATGACGAATCCAAATACTTGTGGTATGTGGTATTTCCTCGATAAGATATCCACGGGCTTGATAGGAGCAGATTGGGCAATTAAGTGTTTTTCTTTGGAAGTGGTTGTAATTGGTCAGAATTGGTTGGAATTGGAATGTTGCCCTGGCAGAACTCACTCATACTTTCGCTCGCAACTACGTAAATTGCAGACAGTGAAAGCGGAAAGAAGACGAAGATAAATACTTGAGGGCAGGGGGTTCAAGTCAAGCTACGACCTCCTCATATCTTGTGGATCTGAGAGTAATGGACTGGCCGAAGCACGACAGGAGGACTCAATCTGACGATGGACATCTGTAGGTGAGGCCCTAACCCGAATCTCTGTTCAACAATGGATCGCGGTCTCCATACTCCACTCTATACTCCGCGTCATTGGAATTCACATCAGAAGAAGAGTGTGAGGAGTTGCTGTCTGGCTGCTGGTCAAGGACAGCCTCCAGGCTGGAGTTGACTCTCGAAACCCAGGCTGGAAGAGTGCGCCTCCGGTAAGAATGTCTGTCTGCATCCTCTGCACCTTCACTGCTAGGCTCAGGTGGAACGACAACTCTTGCTCTCTTCCACATGCCATGTGGTCCGGGGAAACAAGTCTTGCAAGTCTGTAGTGGTGGTGCCGGATCCTCAAGCAGCGTCTGATCCTCCATACCCCGTTTGACACGGAATCGTCGGATGACCCATGATATATGCTTCCTGGAGCCGCGAAGTCGGCATCGGATGCAACTGTAATCAAACTTGAAGTACAGATTCCCTTCCTGCAGGAGGCGGATAGGATTGGCTCCGGAGTATACCTCCCACATAATGTTTGGGTAACACTTGGGACATGGATAGTCCATTGGCCAGTCGGGAGGCATTGCTGTCTCGCATCCTTTGCAAACCCAGGGTTCGGTGGACATCGTGTGTATGCGTTGGATTATGTGTGTGGTCGGTGTAACGGGCTGTGTGTCAATAGTCATCTAGAAAGAGGACAATAGGTAGTAGAATAAAGGTTGGGTAGTGTGCTCTCTCGAAACCGAACCTGCCTGAGTCTGACGATTTAAATATGATCTATCTCGTTCTGTTCAGGAAGTGTTTCTTGTACCAGCCTCCGAACAGAGCATTTACTACTAGTGTTGACTTCACCGTGATAATTTGATTAGATTTCTCCTAGTCTGGCATTGGCTAACAACGAGCCATTTATTGTCTGTTTATTGTTAAGAGCTTTGACAGCCAGTCACCCCCCTTTGTCTACACACAATCTATTGCTGAGCAAACCAGTACAAAGAATGCGTTTCGTCTAACAGAAATGCATCATGCAACATCTTTAACACGCAGTTCAACCTCTACCCCACACGAACAGGAAAACACCAGACATCAAATAAGGTATTACTCCGCAAAAGCAATGATCAAAGATTTTGAGAATGGACGGTTGAGATTCGGCTCGTTACTTCCATCCGATGTCTCTGCTGAGCTGCAATCGTCGGCCAAAACAAAGGACTTGAGAGATTCCGTTGCCATCTTACATGTCATAGTGTGTACAGCATTTCGTTGGAGTCGAGGTTTACGGCAGCCAGGAGAAGTGGGCAAAAGAGTGCACGGAATTTGTCTGGCCTGAACTTGCGGAGCCTAGACATGTGAAGTCCATCTGAAGTATTGAAGTTGCTAGCAGACGGTATCACGAAATTAGTACCCCGAATTAAATCTTAAATTGTTCTTGATTTCACAAATTGCGGATTTGCAGGTAAATGTGCCGGATTAACAGGATTGTTAGAGACTAATGCTGTGTTAGTTTACACAAATCAATCAGACATTTCAATAGGGTATGAGATCACGTTACGATATAGAAGGGCAAAACATTTGTGCAACGAGAGGCTCTCATTCGTACTCCAAGCGACCCAGGTATCTGAAAATCGTCGTGAACATCTCGCCCAATGTTGTTCTGCCAGACCACATTCCTCCCTGGAACGGCCCATCAGCTCCACCATCCATCGAATTAATCAGCCTCGACCCATTTTTGCTTTTATACTACATCGAGTTGTGGTCGGCCTCTTCAAGTATTTTGGTTTGGGGTTTCCTCCTCGATGGTCTCGCAGATTCGCAGGCAGCTGATCTCCTTGACCCTGTACCTGCCGAATCTTGGGTGTCTGTTGAGTCGCCATTCCGCAATGCTCATCTCAACCTCATTACGGCGAATACCATCCTCCACGATCTCGCCCTCCTCGAACCAGTTATCTCCCTCTTCGTCATCTTCCTCAAACTCGGACTCGGTTTCCATTGGGCTGTCCTTGGAGAAGTATGAGGACTTGCGGACCTGCAATGGAGCTGGCAGGTCTCTAGGGTCGAGAACAAGAGGGTAAATTTGGGAGAGTAGGGAGCCTTGGCTTCGTGGTTGGTTCTCGAACGACGTGTATGGTTTGGGTGGTGGCTCCGAGAGGTCGAGATCGTCGGGAATCTCCTTCTCGATCTCCAGCAGCTCCTCTAGACCAACATCCCCAAGGTCGGGGGAGCTCTCCATGCTTCCTAGTTCATCCATTCCATCTTCATCCGTATCTTCTTCATCCTCGTCAACAGTTGTCTCGGCTCCTTTTCCTTTCTTGTCTATTTGTGGGGTGTAGTTGCTGCTGCCCGAGTTCGAGTCCGTGCTTTCTTCGATCTGATCGTTGACAGGGCCAAGGTAGATCTCAACGAAACTGTATGGGTCTTCAATTTCGACGGTCCCAGTTGTCTCCGCTACTGGAATACCTGCTGCACTGGCGGTTTGGTGATCTGGGGCAACGTTCTCTTTGTTGTGGGCATTGGCAGGCATCGTGGCCCGTTGGCTTGCGTGATGTTCGAGAGCCGTAGTTGCAGCTGTTAAAATTTCGAACTGTCCAAGGTGGCATCTTATACCCTTTGGTGAATGAGGCCGACATTTTGGCCTAATTCCCTCATTGCAATGAGACGCTCACCTTGATGACCCTTTGTTTGTATTGATTTTTGTGACCACCGATCTAAGCTCCACATCGGGTGAATTTCTCTTGTTGTCCAATAAGCGTATTAGTTTTGGGCTTTGTAGAGGGAGAGAAGACGCGACGGCCAAATTGCTACTGTTCTTAGGAAGATGCACGTGCTAGTTGCAAGCCTCTTCAACCCTTATCATCAGTAAACAATCAAGAATGGCAGCTAGGATGTATTGATTTACCTCGAAATTCCTCATCCGCCATGAATCTAGCTATAATCTGATAGGCAATGTCCAAAAAGTAGTCAACACATATACGCCGCAGTGTTATTAGGTGTTGGAAGCCCAAAAATCAGGCAAGTGCTGCCGTGCCCTGGTGTCATGTCACGCCTATCTAGTCGTGCACAGGGTTTCGGGTTGCGACGGAAGCCACAATCTAGCACACTCTCCTCAAGATATCGATCATAGGGAGCTGATACTGTAGTCCTAACCCTAATTTTTCAATCAACCCAAGTCACGTGCATGGATGCAGTCATCCCTCTTGCCCGATCGTGTCTTCCTGCTAAGCGAGATGAAGCCAAACAAAACGATGAGCTAAGAAAGCGGCCAACTTCAAGTCTGGCGCACAGTACCGGGAATTCCATAATTATTGCATTAATATTGTGGCATAAAACATTGTGATGTTGAAGTTTATGTTTCGAGGAATTTTGAAGATATCCGCCTTAATGGATATACTTACCTGCACTGCACAGCACGACTTTTGTGTTCCAGTCTCCAAGAGAGGGAGAAGGGCCTTCCTTAGGCAGTGAAGATGGGATACTAAAGACTTCACAAAACTCGTCGCACAGTGCAATAATGAAAATTGTTATATTGAAATTCATAAAACAAAAAGGAACCTGTTTTTCTCCTTTTTTTGAGTGCGCTCCCAATTTAATATCCCAGCTCAATTTTCTTTTGAATTCCCAACCACCCAATCCGGTTGGATGGGCCCTATATCAACTGGGGTTGATCTGGCAGGAAGGGCAGCCCTTCCCATCGTGGCTGCATCCTCGAGCAACGATGATTGAAGGAACGTTGGCGGAGATAGTCTGATCTTTCTCCGGTTTGGCAATCGCCTTCGCATGCAACCCCTTGAGGAGTTTGCTCATGTGCTCCTGTTCCTGCTGTGATAGGTTAGCAAGGATGGCCCCTCATTTACGTGAGAAGGAGTTACTTACTTGCTTCTTCATTGCAGCTGCAGTTACAATGTCGTCGATAGATCGTTGAATGTCGTTCTGTTTGCTGGTTAGCTTGATGTGATGTTATAGAAAACAAAAGGGTACTCACTTCCGATCCAGCGGCTGGCCCAGCAATAACGAGGTCAATGAATGCCTGGATATCTCCCTGTGTGATGTGTCAGTTATGCCTCATCAATCACGAGAAAATTCCTTACCTTTTCTTGGCATTCTTTTCGCTGACGAGCGTGCTTCTCGTACTCAGCATTCTATTACATTAGCTTTTATTCGTCAGTGAAGGAGGGGAAGACTTACGATATGCTGCTTCAGGTCTTCAGCCATTGGGTTAATAGAAGCAGTTCTCATCGCGAAGGCAGGTGCAAGAGGGGTGAGGCCAGGTCGTGGCATGCACGATGCTGCAATGGCATCGGCTTCTTGATTGGCAGAAGCGCTCGCTTTCAACATTGAGAAGAGTTTGTCCATCTCGAACTCAGTCGCAAGCGAAGAGGATCTTGAGCGCTCATCGTCACTCCCTAAATAAGATCCAACATCTGATGCAAAATCTGATGCAGTATCTGAAGAATCAATGGAAGAAGTGAGATCCTCCATATCTTGAATCGTGCCGACGGCGACGGCGTTCTCGTAATCTGCCCAGCTAGAAATTCTGGTTAAGAAGATATGCCTGACCATGGGATTCAGGTCTTTGTAGGCCATGTCGAAGTTGTTGCAGACAGAAATGTCGAGAATGACTGAGTAAAGTCAGTAGAGGATTCTTAAAATTCTGTAGAAGATTAAGGTATGTCCAAGACTTACCTGTTGATAGACGGCTGTTTAGGCTTGGCATTGATTAAATGCCTTTGAGGTTGAAGTGTGATAAAGTTGTAAACAGACTGTGAGCAGGAGTGGAGGTGGGCAACGTGATTGGATTTTTATTGAAGAGAAAGAAGGGGGACGGGCAGACAAGCTTCTGAATATATAGTTTCTGGTTGTGCGCTGTGTTCAAGCATAATTAACCTATTTTAGCTTCAAAATGTGCTATGGACTGGCAATACAGCGCTGTTGATGCATAACCACACTATATTGGCTTCAAAATCAGAATTGGACTAGCAGTTGAGTCAACAGCAACCCCAATTTGACCACCAAAGTAAAAAGGCTCCAAAAATATTGCCGAAGATTTGGTCATGCAATTTCCATCATCGTACGTCACATGTATTTCTTTGTATTGTGGGCTTTATTTTGGTCTTTGCAGCTTGCTTTTCTGAAGGTATCCTACCCACCCAGTACAATATCCACATCTTAGCCTGTATACTTTGCTCACTGGTCTCCAACCGTCAATGAATGCCTGAGAAGCGACTGTTTGTAGCACCTATGCTTTCCCCTTGACGTCTTCTGGTCACAACTCTCCATGTAACATTGTTCCGCCCAAGTGACTTTTGCCTCGTGTCTTTCGAAGCCCAGATCCTCCCAGCTCTCCTCGTAGGTATCGTTGGTCCAACCCCCGCCACTGACCATCTTCACACTGCCATCCACCATGATAATGTTCTTGCGACTGGATGTGCCCCTAATTTTTCGACGCTTCAACATAATCTTTGCGATCCATTTCTCTGCCGCGCTATGCATGCTCTCTGCGACTGGGCGGAAGTCAAAGGCGGTAGGACGTGGGACGGGTTCATTCCGGAACTGGGCAGCTCTCGACACCCTAAGTATTTTCAAGCGATTTTGAAAGTCGTCGATCCTCTCGGTCTCCACGATGGATATTCGTTCCAACTCTTCAATCTTATCTGCTGCGGTGGCATACACATGATCTTCGCACTCGAACCATGCAACGGATATCTGATACTGTGCCTGCCTGACCGCTCGGATCTTCTCCCTGATGAATTTCATTGCTGCATCCGCTGTTCCGAAGAGAATCTTTCTTTCATCGGGAGGGGCATTGGTGGTGCCTACCGGATTGTGAGAGGGAGGGTTGTTATGACAGACCTATAGCACATTAGATATGGCGACAAGGGAGGAAGGAGCTATCGGGTTTTACTTGGAGCAAGCTGTCTTCGCTGGCGCTTGATGATGTGCTGGACTCGGTGGCGGGATCCATTCTGCTTGGTAAGAACAGAAGCTTGGCTGCCACATCGATTGATAGCGATTGATCAGTTAACTGGCAGTAACAGCGTTGATGATGAGCCAGAAGTATATTGGTAAAGCGCAGTAAGGTTGTGTGAGAGGTGAGTATGGTTGGTGTATATTTGGATGACGTTTTCGGGGAATCTTTGTGGCGGTTATCGGCACAGTGAATTCAAACCAGTCCTGCACGAAGTTTTATTTCGGAAGAGAAGATGCTTCTGTTCCGAGAACGGTACAGGAAGCTGGGGAATTCTCAAGGCAGCATTGAGGCTGAGACCCGAGGCCGAGATTAAGGACGCGAAGTATATCGTCGTGCGGATTTGGATTTGGTTGGTTGCAATTGTGTGCTTGACCAAAGTACCCCTTGGCTGACTATGGCTCGGAGAGGCTTTTGCAAACTGTAGAATATAGGGAGTGACCGTTGTTGATTCCTGCGTTAGGTGTAGATGCCATTGGGAACGGAAGCTGCATAATGGAGGATTACGAGGAACTGCTACCCTCAAAGCTGAGGCCATAAAACGCGTTTCCAATTCGAAGAAGATATCTTTTTTTAAGTTAGGAGGTGTCAAATCATCCCCAGAGATTGTTCAAGGTTGCGACTTATTGTGCTATAGAACGAAGCTGGTGTGTGCAGGCCTGACCTCTGGTTGTCTGCAATTCAAAAAAGCGCGAAACCAAACAAATTAGACTGTTCTGCACACAGTTGCACGCAGCTGCACCATTCATCTTTGTTAAAAATACGGATTACATGAGACTTACGCAGTGACGGTTCTTAACTCTTGAATCACAAAGTGGCTTCTTGGACAATAAAAGGAGGGTAAACAAAGGTTTGGGGCTCAACTCCTAAACCAGAAACTTGTTTCATAAACTTATATTTCGTCGATCAGCCGATACCATTAATAAGAACCATTATCAAAGCAAGGCATGGCCTCCAGCTCGAAATGGAGGGAAGGGTTGTCTTGTTCTAAAGGTGGATAGCAAAAGTCGCTTAGCTCTCGCTTATTCGAATTCAGTAGTACCTGCCAAGTGGTAACAACAGAGACAAGATTTTAGAGTCGCAAAGTCACTGCTGTGTTCAAAATTGGGTAAGAGTCTTGCAGTGTGAAGCGAGTTACCTATTGGGGATTTAACCTAGGAATGACGGCTTGAGTAAGCTCTGGATTGCATGAGCTTCTGACAAGGACGAGCCGAAGGTCACTGTGGATCCAGTAAGCATTTCCAGGCGATGTTGAAGGGTCGTGTGGGAAAATCCATCGTTTAGCCTATCGATTCTTAGCTTTGGGAAGACTATTCTGAGATCATAACTTAAGAGGATTTGTTTGAAAACATCTTTAAGCCAATTTATGAATTCGCAGCACCCTACAACACACATCTACTCCTTAGGTTCAATGGTCTGAAAATGGAGATATCCGCTACTAAAGAACACGAGTTTGATAATTCGTCAGGAAAGCCTGCAGTGGAGAGGTCCTATTGGCAGACAGTTGAATAACGGTGTCTAAGTTGCTTCCCAGCCAGAAGCATGGACTAGACCCTCGACCACAGGGGCTCCCGGGCTGGTTGCATCGCCAGTCGGCTCAATTTGATGTACAGCAGCGGTTCAAGGATCAATAATTTCCCTTCATTCCAGAACCGCGCTAGATTGACGATATTAATTTAGGGTCAAGCTTTGAGTCCCTGAGGTTTGGGAGTTTGCTTCCTATTTTCAATCAATTCAGTCGCTTACAGGTGTAGATTTTTTAAGGGTCCGACGATTGTTGCAGCGAATATTTCGCTCAGACTGGGTGATATGATCATGCTTAGATGGTCAATGATCAATAATTTAGCGACGAAAACCGACTTTCCGAGACACTTTTTACATTCCGCAGACCAATGGGAGGGCCTTTTGAGCCCCCCTGAGGAGTTTGCCCCCTTCCTTGCACGACTTGCCACGCAGCAAGTCAAATTAAGAGTAGCAATCAATTCTTTAACCCGCAAATCCAAAAAGGATGCCCACGAAACATCCGTCCCATCCGCCGGAAACATCACGACCCGAATGCTCACCAAGTTGGGGTCTCACAGCTCTATCGCCGCAAGAAGCTTAGTGCAATCTTGTTTTTGGAAATACCAAGTGAATGATTGGGCCGTCTATTTAAGCTTAGTTTAGGGTCTGCGGATGACGGTGTTGATCTCATGTTCTGGGACTAGTGCGGAACCTAGCCATCGGGAATGTCACTTTCCAGACAGACGACGATCAGAGGGGTGAGAGGGATTTTGAGATCTGAGAATCATTCGACGGGATGAAACTATGGAGAAGAGGATAGGCATTTATCCGAATGAGACAATTATCAGTAAAGGAACAAAGATACCGATGAAAACCGAGGGGGATTTGACCGTCGGGAACTTATGGCTTTTTCTAATGTCTCCCACGAGTGATTTAGAAGTACTGTAGGGTCAACAAAGAAAAAGCCCATCATCTCCCATCATTTCCACGTACGTAGGTAGCAAATCTCCCTGACCTACGCCCGAAAATGCTATCAAGAATTCCTAAGAACTGCATGCAACGGGCCGCGCGCGTCAAGGTTCCAAAAACAACAGACACAGCCATCTCTGCACCCAATCACACCTGCTTGATTTCCGACTGACTCCGACCTAGTCCTTCTACAGAAATTTGACAAGACCCTACATCCCCGCTAAGGCATCCAGACTTACATCAGGTGCACTAGACAAGCCTGCTTGATGGTTGAGCAAGAACTCGGGGAGTGGGGAATCCGATAGACCAGGTACAAGGAGAAAAGGAGACGAATCACGGAGCTGCTATAACTAAGTTTCCAACTACTGCTGGAGCTACAGTACTATCATGTTCCCGCTTGGGGGCTGTGGGTATTTGCGTTGGTTGAGCTTGGCCGGTTTGGGTGAACGAGCAGCTTGAGCTCTCCCACAAGTGGGTTTAGAGCGGCGAGCTCCTTCGCCCCAGCTTAATCCATTCCAAGGTTGAGGGGGATTCTGGATAATAAAAGGTAGACTCGCCCATCCTTTGTCTAACTTTTCTTTTCCTCTCTACAAAGCAACTCTCACTCGCTCTCATCAAGTTCTGTTTCTGCTCTTGCTTCACCACTCCCTCTCGGTCTTGATATTTATCTCAATCTATCAACCATGCTTTTCAAGTCTATTGCCGTCGCCGCTGTGGTTGGCACCGTCGCTGCCCAGGATATGTCGTTCTGCGACAAGTACACCACTGCTCTATTCATGAACAACACTGCTGATAACCAGTTGAAGCTGTTGACCGCTGTTGTCAACACTGCCGTCATTGGAAACTGTGAGTCTTATTTCCAACCTTCGATAATCGTATACTGACTTCTAGCAGACTCGGCAACCACCACTGGCACAGCTGTCCCCGGTATCCTTGCCCCAGGAACTATCAACGGCACCGCTGTCAACCTCCTCCCATACTTCAACGGTGGGCTCGCCTCCAGCAACCGTGGAGGTAGCTCAGGTGTCTCAGTCAACTTCCTTGACGACGGTGGAGCTGCACCACTTGCCATGGGTATGCCAGCCAATGGCACCAACTCCAACCAATAGTAGGTCACACTGTTCCTCACATCATCTGCTCCTGCTAATGTCAAATTAGCATGCTCCTGACCCACTTGTACGAGTACTTTGGCACTCTCCTCCAATGTAGCCAGCAAGGCAAGACCCCCTTCGACGCCTACAGCGGCGAGGGCTCCCAATACAACGTCCATAAGTAAGTCGTCTACACCAAATCACTTCACGTTTGAAGAACACAAGACTAACCCAAAGAAACAGGTTCATGGATCTCTCCAACGCCGAGGTAACCTACTTCATCAGCCAAGTTGCCGCCTCCGCACTATCCTTCGGTGTCTCCGCGGAGGACCTCACCCCCATCGGCACGGCTCTGATGAACCTCTTCGGATACCGCTGCTCGGCTCCAGCCACGGTCGTTCCATCGCAAGGCGCCCAAGCCCAGAGCGTCTGCTCGGCCGAGGACTGCCCAGTTGCCCCAATGGGCAACTGCGCTGGAATCACCAACATGGAGCCATCTGTTGCTGTTTCATCATTGGTCCCAAGTGCCACTGCCTCTGCTACCGGAACTGGCAGCATGACTCCAACTGGCACTTCGCCCATTGTCACTGGTGCTGCTGGCGCTATTGGCATGAGTTTTGCTGCTGTTGCTGGTGGCCTGGTCGCCCTCGTTTTGTAAGCGAGATGTTATGGAGAGGACTTTGTACATATAATCTCATATATGTCATGTATATTTCGAACAGATTGTGATGCAGCAGGTAGTCTGTATTATCTTGCATGATGAGGATGAGGGTTTATCCAATTAATTACATGGCCTCACTCACTGCCCCAGTCCCATGAGTAATCAAATCGTTTCTCGTCCGTCGTGTCGCAAAATCCACTGCTCCAAGCCCATGCTCAAACATCATCTCCTCTTCTCGACCCTCTGACACTTCCACATTGCATGCGTTGGTCAGAGTAGCGCCCTTAAAAATTCACTAACCAAGCCAAGCCACGATGGCCGCTTCGTTCTCCTCACTTATGGATGCTTTGGTCTCTGTCCCCTTGTATTTTCCTATCATTTACTCCAGTCGGGGGAGGTGCAGGATTCGATGTGATGATAAGGTGAGGAGTCTTGGAAGAATTTTGCTTGACAGGTGATGTAGAGGACAAAGGCTTCGCTGTAGGACAGATGTTTAAAGGGTATGCGGCAAGTATTTCGTATACAGTCATCTTCAAGCTTCACGTCGATATGTTAGAGAGGCTATGCAGACATTTTAGAGGTCAGAATTGCATTACAAGCATCAATCGTATTGTCGGAGCGCCTAATCTGTCTAGTATTGAGGTACAAGAGCTTGAACATATCTAACACTCTTTGGCTCAACAATGCGATCATCGTCTGATGTCCTCAAGTCTCTCAATCCCTACAGTATCGCAAATACCGCTACTGCGAGGAATATAGTCGACAGAAGTCCTGTCCCAGCATTCAAAAAGCTTGCACTGCTTGTGGTCTTGGAGGAGGTCGAGGAGGCAGCGGCAGATGAGGATGATACAGAGGCAGCAGCCTTTTGTGGGTCTATCATCGTTTAGAAATGTTGATGCATTTTAGCGATGAGAGCGAATACCTGATTTGGATACTTCCTTGGCAGAGGCCATTGCTGTGCAAGCATCAGCCAACGTGGTGTTAGCCATCATGGTATCCAATTCCGTCTGAGCAGCAGTAGCCTTCTCCTTGAAACTCGCTATTTTTGTGGCATTATTCTTCGTCTTCTCGGCGAGCTTCGTTTCGTTGGCAGCCGTAGCGATGAGCTTCTCAAGTCTGCAAAAATGGTCAGTCATTCTTCGATCGAGGATATTCATGACATGGAACTTACTTGGACATGACCTTGCATTCATTCTTGGTTTTCTCCGCAGCTGAAATAACGGCACAAGTAGACACGAGAGTAGCATTAGACTCCATAGTCGTCAGCTGAGTTGCCGCCTCTGAGGCCTTGGCTTGAATAGACGCAATCTTGGTGGCGTTATTCTTGGTCTTGTCTGCCAACTTCGTCTCATTGGCAGCCAATGACACAAGTTGTGTTAACTGAGCCATCTCCTTGCACATACTCTTGTCGGTGACAGCTTTAGTCTTATTACCACCCTTGGCAACAACAGCGGTAGATAGGAGAAGAGAGACGAAGAGGCTGGAGAACTGCATTTTGGCGGGATTGGAGTTGAAGGTGGAGAGCTGCAAGTGATTTGTTGAAAGAAAGAAAGTACAGGTAGAAACGGACCGGCCGAAGAGTCAAGAATGTAATGAGAATGAGAAGATGAGATGATGATGTCCAGATACCTCTTAAAAGAGGATATAATAGTTCCTTATGTACCTTTTTGCTCCCATCTGGAAAGGCTATGCCTAGACCTGGCCATGGTCGAAGCTTTCATCGCCATCTCCAATTTTTGTAGTATTGAGGACAAGGAACTTACGCGTCAAAGCATCAATCAAACGTCCAGGGCGTCCAGGATGTTTGGAATAAGAAAGAATTGAGCCTCAAGGCCGGCAATTTGAGACTCAAAACAGATTTTGTGGTAAACAGAGCAATGAGAGACCAGGGAATTGGGCAGATCGTCAAGTGTCAAACGACGCGTCTTCATCCCAGTCAACTTCCAATCGTGGTATGGCACATCTATCGCGAACATCATACATCACCCTAGGACGACTGGCCAAGTTTGGGCTGGCTCATCATACAGTTAGCATGGCTTCGTTTCGCTGACGACTTCTGCATAAGCGAATCTGGTACCCTGCCCTGCTTTGAGTCAACAAGCTCGTGATTGGCTGACGACAAGTTTGGAAACTCTCTGTGTTGGAAAATGGAAGAGTGGATCCCCAGCCACTTGGTGATCGAAACATGCTGACGCCACGAATTGAAGCACATTCAGATGCGAAGAAAAATTTACAATAATTTACATCGGACGTACCCGAGTCTCTTCCACACGGTTATAGCTATGTAGGACATCATTTATCAGAATGCTTCCGCTGGGCTGGTGGATCCGATTTGAACAAGCAAACGTCATCAACACTATTACTTCTAGAATTGGCAAGAATGATGGAGACACCACACCTCGTTTCGCATACAGTCTACGATCTCGCTCATCAAACTTCGGATGAGGTTCGTCAGGGGAACTTTTCCCGCGATACAAATACCCACCCAGTCCACACTTGTCACTTGACATCCAAAACATTAGCGAGAGGAAAGACAGGGCTCTCCGAAACCTTAGCTGAAATTCTTGGGTAGATCTCGCCGCATTCAGCTTAGAATCTAGTGAAGCTGGCACCCACTTCATATTGACAGCCATTCACGTGTAAAGAAACTCGGGACGATGAGTTGTGCACTGACCCTGGACAAGGGAGACTGTCCGAGATGTTGTCAAAGTAAGCTTTCCAAGACCTTACAAGCTTTCACTAAGAGAAGCCTCCTGATCTTGAGTGCTGTAAGTTTGGATACGGCTGGGAATTATTCTCTCTGCCAAGGAATACGAGTGCTTGTAATCGTCTATTCTAGCCATCTATCCATGTAGGCTTTCACGAACCTCTGTTACCTGTAACTAACGTGACATTCTCTATTATCTCACCATCCGTAGCCACCTACCGTTTGATAGAGATTTTTCTGACCTCTTCTAGAGAAGTCTCGAAGTACATATAGCCAAGCCTGCGAGAAGCCTTTGGATTTATGTGTCTGTCTTACATGTGAAAACCGACGAAAGAATGCTGGTACCGGGGGCAGAAGAGGCAAGAATTTGCAACTTCTTCAGCTGCAAGCTTAAAGCAATCCAAATTCGGATGACAGATCTGGAGATCTGTTTGGGTTGGCAGGCCCGCGGTAAGACTGTATGAGGGAGTTTCATTTCTGAAGCCCAGGCGGGGAAGGATGGCGTATCTTTGTGGAGAACGGGGGAAACCCACAACAGTGTTTCGCCTCAGCTTTCCTCTCTCTTGCATGACTAAAGCTTGTCGCGAAATATAAACGTGAAATCCCTCACAGCTAGAACCACTGCGATTGCTGAGCAGATTTAAGCAGTTTGCTCCAGTAGTTAATTTAATCCATCTGAGCCGAGTGCTCGTACAGAGGCGTGGAAAGTAAACAAGAAACACAAACGCGGGCAGGACTCTGAACTCAACTCGGGGATGCATCCCGACATCCTTGGCAAGCCGTGACATCATGCCGCAAACGCTCACTGCATCATCAATCCTCCACGACCCTCAATGATGTCTCGACAAACTCACATCCAGCACAACAATCAATCGTCTAAATGTCCGAAGAAACGCCCAAGATGACACAAACAACCAAAGATATCCTGCTAAAGGTCAGGAAAATGGTCCCCCCAATGCTCCAGAAGTTCCACAAAGGTACGAAAAACCCCGCCCTCAACACCACGCCGCTTCATCGAGTCTGACAGCATCAAGGGCAGATGGGTCGAATAGCAGTAATTGGAGGCAGTGAAGACTACACAGGCGCACCGTATTTCTCTGCGATGGCCAGCGCGCGACTGGGTGCAGACATGGTAGGCATTACCCATCATCTCAATTACCCCTCCATTCATTGACGGCCAATGACAGAGCCATGTCATCTGCGAACCCCAAGCCGGACAAGTAATCAAGACATACTCTCCGAATCTCATGGTCCATCCATTGATGCGCCAATCCACACACGCCAGTAGCTCTGACTCTGCCTCGTCAATCGCAAAAGGTATCATCGATATGCTACCCCGCCTCCACGTTCTGGTTATCGGACCCGGGCTAGGAAGAGATCAATTGATGCAGGATACATGTGCGAAGGTTCTCGAGGCAGCGAGGAAAGAGAATATGCCGTTTGTGCTGGACGCGGATGGGTTGAACCTAGCGCAGACGCGGCCAGAATTGGTACAGGGATATCGGGAGTGCATTTTGACGCCGAATGTTGTGGAGTTTGCAAGACTATGTAAGAGCAAAGGGATTGACACCTCTGGATTGGACGATGGACAGGGCGCTGAGAAGCTATCGAAGGCGTTTGGTGGCGTGACGATTATTCAGAAAGGCGCCAGGGATTACATTTCGAATGGGGAGCAGACGTTTATCAGTGATATTGAGGGAGGGCTGAAACGGAGTGGTGGACAAGGAGACACTTTGACGGGTAGTCTGGCAACGTTCTTAGGATGGAGGAAGGCGTATCTGGACAAACTTTGGGATCATGAAGGAGACCTGGACGCAGCGGAACTGCTGGCTTTGGCTGCCTTTGGGGGAAGCTCAATCACAAGGGTGCGTACTCCCCCCTTCCTTTGCTGGAACTATACTGAAATGAACAGGAATCCTCACGGCTAGCTTTTGCGAAAAAGGGGAGAAGCTTGCAGGCAAGTGACCTCACAGACGAAGTCTATGTCGCATTCACCAATCTATTTGAAGGCTCTGGGCCGAAGTTGTAGACTATATCAGCAGAAAAGTATACAAATAATGCAAGTATCTGACGAGAATGAAGAAGAACTGGTGTCCCCTCCTGCTTGTCCCCAGAAAGCGGATGGAGCAGTCCTCACGCTAGAACCAACAATTACAGCTCAAGTGGCTTGTCAGTGCAAAGTTAGAGCGGAGGAGGCCCACTCGCAGCCCAAAATGTCGAGAGGCTTTAGCCGAGAGAAAGGTGGAGAGATGGGGGACGTAGGCGAGGTAGAATGTTCTGGTCTAGGTTGTGCTCCTAGGTTCTCCTTCCTTAAACAGGCAGGTGCAAATAACAGCAATGACGTCGTTCCCAGAATCGAGACGCGAAAGATGACATTGCTGGACCATGAATCTCGCGCTCGATCTTGCAGCTCAAGAAAGTACAATTCAGATTGACGAGCATGGGGCTCGTCTGTACTTACAGCTGGCGTTGGTTTCGAGATGGGATTTGTTTTTTATTGAAGGTATATGAGTAGGTGAGGGTTTAGGTAGGGTTGCATTTGGAAGAAACTCCGACTGGCACTCTCAATCCGACTTGTGTCCTTGTTTTAACGTGTACGGGTACGGTTTAGCTTCCGACGGAGCAAACCGTGGGGCATCGATCGAGCGCTGATCATATGTTGTCTCTGAATGACGCGATAATGGCTTTCCAGTTTGAGGTAAACAAAATGGAGGAAGAATGGGGTTGGGGGGCGGGGTGGAAGAGAGGTGAGCGAAATCGTGACGCAGTTGCATTATTGACATTCGGCACACGCTGAAGTTTTGGAATTGGCCTCAATAGGATTACTGTAGTACTTTGCATCAATGTGATCAAATTCACGGACAACGATCTCGAAAGTCCCGGAATCAGTGGAGGACATGTATTACTGCGAGGTTATGTTGTTGGATATAGATGTGGGTTTTTAAGTAATCCAGACAGCGCCATAGGATTTATATCGGGCAGCCGTGGGTTAGCATCTTCCACGCTTATCCAATGAAAGCGAGGAGAGAGACTCTAAAAGAAGAATAGGTACGTAGTGGATATCATGAATCCGTTTTCCTGTAGAAATCCTCACTAGAATAGATGCAGCTCTGACCAATATACCCATGTGTGAGTATGCGGACAGATTTGAAACACCATTACACGCCAGAGACAATTTCCAGATCAGCAACGCCAATGCTCAAACACTACCTCCCACATTCGAAGCCTACATGTTCATCCCAGCCAGTTGAAGACCAAACCCAAAGACAACACCCCACCCATACGGATTCGATGCCATTGATGCAGCATTGGAAGGTATAACTGTGGCTCCGGCGGCAGAGACAGTTGCAGAGCCCGATACCGATCCTGGGCCGCCCGAGGATGAGGGCGAGGACGAACGCCCGCTTGTCGACGAAGGACGAGCAGTTGAATCGGCTTCCGGTGGAGCGCTCACAGAGGACGACTTCGTAGTCTCAGCACCATTAAAGCTTGCCGAATTTGTCTCCAGAGGACTGCTGCCCGTGACAGTACTAGGTGGGCTTCCGCCAGTCGAGGTTCTGCACCAAACTCATCAGTACAGATCAGAACAACACTCCAGAGACAAAACTTACTCAGTGTCAGATACCACTTCCGCATCACCCAGTCCCGGTCCAGCATCCGGACCACATCTCTCATCGAAAGTCTCCTGATCAAGATACTCCTTCGCATCCGTACAAAACTCCCTGAAGAACATGATGCAGTACCGATAATACGACGACGCAACATGCGACGCGACATTCGTCCCCACAGTATCCGCTCTATCACATATGCCCGCGCATGTAACTGTATTGGGACCACCGTCGCCTTTACACATACAGGTGGCGTATCCGACGGATTGGTAGTCGCCGGGACAGGAAGCGAAGTCTTGGTCGAGGCAGGAATTGCATTCTGGATAGGCGGTTTGCAACCAGATCATGTTGATTTGTGCATACGCGGTTGAGCAGAGAAATGCGGTGGCAAGGAGGAACTTCATCTTGAGCTTTGCTTATTATCCTGACGGCGAAGGAAAATGAGAGTGTACCGTGTAGGGTAGCCAAATCCCAAAGGCATTCCCATGTCTTTATCTTCATCCCAAAAACGCCCGCTTCACCTGTGCTCAACGCGATCAGCACCGCACAGGTAATTTCAAGAATGGTGGAGGCTTTTCCATCCAAAGAAAATCCCATCTAGGAATTTATGTCTCAAGCCCTGTTTCGAAAGGTCCTGCCAAGCTTCACCAGAGGTTTTGTCGCTGGAGGGCGTGAATGTTGATAAGCCACAATCACAACCTCGAAATACTCAAGAGACCATTGGCCGACCACGCGCTTCTTCAAAACCCAAAAGCAAATTTCCCACGTTGGGGTTCAATGGGGGCTTTTGAAACGTAGGAGAATTAACCCTACTTACTCGCATGGGGCAGAGATGGTGAATGCCATGATGCATGAATATTTCAGCCCTGGGGATGCGCTCGTCAGGTTTGCTTGCGGCTGAGAGTTCGAAACAGACTCCTGATGTAAGCTCTGTGCACTTGCTATCACCCCCATCCCGTCTTAACGTACAGTTACAATCAGCCTCGTTGTCACTCTAAGCCGCCCAAAGCGGAATGGAATTCTTGACATTGAGTTCGTTCTCAAACGCCTATATTAATTCAAGATAAACAAACCTTCGATAAACGCATGCGGCAAAAGAGAAAAGAGCCTCTTGCTAACAATGAAAATACGCCTCCTCAGTGCCATCCTGCTATTTTGATAGGGCTGAGCCTTCCGCTGTAGTCGGTTAAACGCACACTGCTCGCTTGGTTGTTAGGAGACAAGAACAAGTGAACGAATATCACATTGACATCAAATCATGGAAGAATAAGGTTTGGAGACTTTTGATACATCGTACATATGCAATCGCTAACTCAAGACGCAACTGGCTATCCTTAAATCCGACTCCTATTTTCCATCCCTTCCCATCTAACGTACATCGCCGATTATTGCACCCGTCTATTTCGCGAAGTGGAGATCGTAGCCTAGCCATTTTCTAGCGTTGACCTGAGCAACATCCAGACCTGGGTATCCATAGGTCAGAGGCAGGAAGTAGTACCATCCTCCGATAACGATGGTGAGGATGACTCCTACTGCAGCCCAGGATGCTAGTAGGTTCTGGCCAACGAGCTTCTCGCGAGCTGGAAGGTGCTTCTTGGCTGGTGCGCCAGACTTCTTGTTGGCTGGAACATCGTCGATGACCGGCTCAACATTGAAAATGAATTCGAGGAGTGCTCCAGTGACCAATGCGGAGGCGAGATGTGCTGGCAGGTAGTGATGGAGGAACAATTGGCGACCCATGACATAGAATGGAAGGTAGTGAGTGGCCCAAGCAATGAAAAAGAAACCGGTGGAGTTGTAAAGACGGGACCGAGTGCCTGAAGATGTCAGTATTGGTTGAAATAGCTATAAATCTGGACTTACGAGTATCTAGCGCATCGACACCACGGCGGAGAGATAATTGATCGGCTGCGATAATACCAACATAGACTGCAAGAAGACTGCTAGCCAACCACCATCCAAGGGGGTTTCCGAGGAAGTAAATTTGTTGACGAGTATCGTTGTGAGTCCAGAAACTCACACCACGCAACAAAAATGGCCAGACAAATGGCTCACTGGCATAGGGATGGCTACTGGTCAAGGCGTTGTTGTGGTAGAACATGGCTCTTTGTAGCTCAAACCACTTCTTAACAAATGGAACACTCTTGACTTTGCGTTCTTTCTTGATCAAGCGCTCGCTGTCGGCTGGGATAGACGGAATAGAGTCAACAAACCAGACGTTTGAGCTCTGAGCGAGGTTCTTATTGCCGTTGATCTCCTGTTGCTTGTACGCCCAATCCGGAAGAGGGGTGGTGTGAGTCCACATAGCAACCTTGCTTGGGTTGTGGATGAGCTTGAATTGACCAGAAAGACTCTTGAACTCCTGGTTTGCCTTGCCATTCTCGATTCGGATCTCGAAAAGAGTATCGTTGAAGCGTTCGGTCAGGGCATCTTCCATTGGGACAGTGGTAAATTCTTGGTTGGTTGGGTAGTATGGAGAAGCAACATCATGAGACAAGAGCATGGTGTTGGTTACAACATGACGGAGCCTGACTACCTCGTTGTTTTTCACTGGTTGTCCAAGAACCTCGTCATTGTTGAGCGGGAGAATTTGCCAGTGGTTGTTGGCATCAGCGAATGGATATCCAGTGACTTGTTGACCTTGACTGGAGACTCTGCCATCATCATATCTCAGAGGATACTTGTCTGGGTGACTATGGAGGAATCCGGAAGTCTCCTTGTGCTTGATTTGGATGTTGTCGTAGTAGTTGATAGTAACAGCATTGGCAAGCATAACATTGTCACTCAAGGTCTCCTGGAACTCAGGGGACATGAAATCATCTCCAGGACCTGATCGGGTCAGAATTGCAAAATGGACCTGGAACCAGAAAAGGTAGAAGAAGAATGGTGCAATGATCAAAGCAAATGCGCGGGCGACAAAGTGCTTTCCAAACTCGGGGAGAGTCAAGGCGCCTTGACGGCGCTTGGAGTCCAATAGATCCCAGAGATCAATTGCAACCGCCGTTCCGATGGTAACAAAAGAAAAGGTTCCAATGTACTTGATCGACATAATGCAGCTGAGCGAAAAGCCAGTGAGAAGTAGCCACTTCCACCACTTCCGGCCGAAAGGTTCGTGTCGGAGCTTGTAGAACTTAACATAGCACAACAGACTGCAAGCCATGGCGAAAATGAGCCCAGCATCGAGGAGAATAAGTCGTGTTTGTCCAATGTGGGCGTTATCGAAGAGAACCAAGCCTGCGGAAAGAATGCATGCTGGCAGAGTGTAGCCAGATTCCCACATTATGTCAAACACCACCGGAACCGTAAGAGCTCCGAGAAAAGCTGGCATGGCACGGAATGCCACGTATGGGACCTTGTTGTCAATGTAGGAATCACCAATGTTCTCGAAGTGGAAGTGTCCGTCGTATCCGACGAACCAACCCATGAGGGCGAAGAGAAGCTTTCCGAGAGGAGGGTGGACATCGAAGAAGTATGTTCTCTCGAGGTAATAGGAGGCAAACTAGGATCAAATGTTAGACGGATCTGCCAGGTATGTAGAACTTCCTTGGGAAATGTACCTTGCCAAAATGGACCTCGTCGAATACGACCTCATTCGGATGGCTGATTCCCCAGAATCTGGTTATGAAGGCGAGAATCGTGATGACTGTGATTGCAATCCGGTAATCCCATTCCGCACCAGGTCCCTTATTCTCCAGCTGCGCCTTCACCAAAGCATCAAGCTCGGCATCTCGAGGGGCAGCTATGCCAGTTGCAACGGCATCCTTTGCTTTTGGAGTGATGGGAACTTCTTTCCGTTTCCGCACTGAGCCCTGTTGGCTAGACATCGCGAAGGGGAAATCAAATCAAGTCTATAAGCTGTATGCCGCATATGTTGTCAGCAGAAGCTCTGAGGGAAGGGGGAGAGCTCAGGAAGCTCCGAAAAGAGTCGTCGCGGGGCACTCACAAGAGAAGAAGCAGTCCTTGGCTGGAGTCAATGAGCGTAAGAAAAGAGCATTGACCGAAGGCGATCAAGAGGCAGGTCGGATCAGGTCGTTGTTGTGATCGTACGTGTTATTGGAAAGGTCGGGAGAGACGAGCTCCTTGGATAAAAATTGTTAGGAGTTGACGCCAGGAAGGCTAGGTAATGTGTCCTTCCCAAGGTCTTAGCGTGCCTCGTCATATGTGGAGGAAAGGGGTAAGTCAGCAACTTGACAAGCCTCAGTACAATTTATAGTTGATTAATTATTGTTGGTTTTTGTTATCAGTATATACAAGAAGAACAGCAGTAAAATTTAATTCTCAGATTTCTCCCAGTCCCCTTTCTTGCACGCGTTGACCTGCCAAAAGCGTGTACAGAGTTCTGTGTCACGTGAGTCTGTCGAGTAATTTCGATACGGGGCTCGTTCGCGTTTTGTTGACTATCCTATCTTCAAGACGTTCAAGTTATAGTAGAAAGTCTGAGATAAATCATTTCCGTTAGTAACATGTCCACGTTCCGGAGAACTATCCCTCGAATTTCGGGAAACCTCGGTCTTCTCAGGAAGCCGTCCACAGCCATCCAAGCAAGAACCTTTCGAACTTCACCACACTTCACGTCAAATATCACTCCAATTCTGAGTAAAGATGCTATGCCTCGTTAGTAGTTCTTACAAACCATTTGAGAAAATCAAGATAATGCTAAATAAATCATAGCTGTTGGCCCCTATGTGAGCATGTCATCATCACTCCCCATACCAAGTCTGACATCCCGCAGTCTCAAGCTATCAAGACTCCTCACGCAATCTACTGCTCTGGTCAACTTCCAGCAGACGCTCAAGGAAATATAGTTGAAGGCACTATGGGAGAAAGAACTGCAGCTTGCTTGAAAGCCCTTTCGGCGGTTCTCACAGAGGCTGGATCTTCTCTTGATAGGATTGTCAAGGTACAGATCTTCCTTACGGATATGAAAGATTTTGGAGAGATGAATGCCGAGTATGAGAAGTTGATTAGACACAAGCCTGCGAGGAGCTGTGTGGCAGTCAAGCAGTTGCCCAAGGGGGTGGATATTGAGATTGAGTGCGTGGCATTGCCATGAATAGAAAACGCGTCCAAGTCAGACTTTCGCTCAGCAGAGAAAGATCATTCCTCTATGCTGTTTCAAGAATTCACCACTCTCTCACTTCCCCGCCTGGCCCAAGGAACCCTGGAGATACCCAGGGCTCAGCTTCAGCAGACAGTTTTCTAACTTGCTCCTCGTCTATCTCGATCCCCAACCCGGGTCCCGTCAACAACTCGATATACCCATCCTTCACATTCCAGACCTCGGGATTCTTCGTGTAGCTAGTTAAATCCTGCGTTCCAGCATTGTAGTGGATGCCTAAACTCATTTCTTGGATTGCAAAATTGGCACTGCATGCATCGACCTGCACACACGCAGCGAGAGCAATCGGCCCAAGTGGGCAATGCGGTGCCAATGCTACATCATAAGTCTCACACATTGTTGCAATACGGCGAAGCTCTGAAATGCCGCCTACGTGACAGACATCTGGTTGCAAGATATCCACCGCGCCAGATTCGAGATACGGCTTCACGTCCCAGCGGCTGTGGAGCCTCTCGCCCAGGGCGATAGGTGTCGAGGTGTGCTGCGAGAGGTTCTTGATACCCTCGATATTCTCTGATAATAAGGGCTCTTCGATGAACATCGGTCGATGCGGCTCTAGGAGTTTAGCTAGTTGCTTCGCCATTGGTTTGTGGATCCTGCCGTGGAAATCTATCCCGGCGTCCATCCCTAGACTTTTCACGGCTTTCAGTCGCTCCACGCAGGAATCTAGAGCAGATGGTGAGTCCATCCACCCTACGTCTTCGGTTGCGTTCATCTTGACGGCTTTGAAGCCTTGATCTTGGCGGCCTTTGCTGCGTTTTGTTAGGTGAGTCGTTCTGTTCGGGGAGGCGGGATACTCACGCCTGGATCTCGACATCATCTGGACGATCACCTCCAATCCACGCATATACCTTCAATTTACTCCTGAGTTTCCCGCCAAGAAGCTGATAGATCGGTACGCCCAACTTTCGGCCTTTCAAATCCCACAAGGCAATATCGATCTTCGAGCATGAAATCAGCGTCTTCTCAGGAACTTAATCGTGAATACTTACACCAGACAAAGCACTCATCAAGACCGATCCTCCACGATAAAAACCGAATCGATAGAGCAACTGCCAGGTGTGCTCGATATCACTTGATCCATTTAGCTGGCTTAGTTTTCTCAACGAAGGTATACCAACTCAGCTTCCATTCCGACGATTCGAGCCGTATAGGCATCTAAACAACCTTCGACTGCCTGCAAGTTTCATGTCAGTATAATTCTAATTCCAAATTCGAAAGATCAAGTACACACCTGTGTGTGGCCCTCTAAAGATGCCTCACCCCACCCTACCCCGCCATCCTCATCAGTTATCTTGACGAACAACCATCTTGGCGGTACGCGGAAATATTCGACTGATTTGATCTTTGCCATTTCGGAACTTGCTGGTTTTCATTGAATGTGTCGTCTAAGCAGAACTTCGGTGAGATGGACTTGACCAAAGTTGGTTGCTTTGCTTTGACTCGGGCGGAATTGTCCCGACTAGAGCGATGTCGCTATGGTACTGCCGGTACGTTGCCGATCTTCTTGCTCCACGTCCAAACACTAAGTACTGCCCAGTCACATTCAACAAGACTTCAACCATGCCGTCAAGAGTTTGGCCCTCTCCCTACCTTCCCGTCTTCTTCCATATGTACATTTTGGTCAAGAAGATGAGAGCCGCATTTCTGTTTGTTCTAAGATCCAAGTGGCCCACAGATTGAGATCAAATCAGTTACAGGTCCAGAATTGTAAGGATGCCTTTCTGGTCCAGAATGGTGAAGTTTCAAGATGATTCTAGATTCCAGACGTTCCCAATGTTCCTAAGCAGAATTTGAGCTGCTTGCATGTATCGTCGACTCTGGACCCTCTTGGACGTGACTGCCTTCTTTGAACCTGAGTCTGTATCTGCCTGGCCTTGGGTTTCAACAAAATTGAGAAACCATCTTAAACTTCAAGAAGCTCCTACCTTCCTTCTCATGAGTGGCCTTCATCTTCTCTAGTCTCATGGACTGGACTTCTTCCTCAACAACACATCTCAGCAACATTCGTTACTTGTCCATTCATTCGTTACCTAATCCACCACACTCGCTATCTATCAGGTCGTTCGTTACAACAAGCAAGCTCGTGTGTCATTCCAATCATGTCAATGAAGTGCAACCCGGACGACATCACCTCAGATGTCGCTCCAGATATCACTCCACCAAAACCCCTAAAGATATACACATGCACACTCTGCAAGGTCAATTGTCCCCAAATCACCTTGCTCACTCTATGTGAGGTAAGTTCAGACTAAGAGCAATCTCTCATCTCCCTTTATGAAATAAAAACTCACCAAAGAGGCATGCGGTTCTCCATATTGTAGCAAGTCATGCTTCGAGACCGACTACCCTGTCCATAGAATCCTTTGCGCGGGTGTCCATGACAATCTGCCACTAGACCACCGCTGAGGGTTGCGCTTCCTCCACTGCCTAAAGGTTCCAGAGTGGGTATGGCTACAGGAGGATGTATACACAACGAAGATCAATACAATTCTTGAGAGGGTATCGAGGACAAATGTCGGTTACACTCATGGCCTTCAAGAGATCAACTTTCTCTGAGCGTCAATCACTCAAAACGACGAGAACCCCAACGTACAGCCGACAAGAATCAATCCCGGTATGTCTTGTACCATCCTGAGACTTTCAAGACAGTCTTGAGTCTGAAAATCTAGTATTTTCTTGCTTTGTTCTTCATCTGATCTTGCTAGATTCACATGCTGATTTGGCGACTTTTAGTCAGAGACCGACCCATGAGGAATTTCTGCGTCTATAATATGTGGGTTCCCAACCCCACGGACAACATAAGCATTCGAGAAACTATTGGCCTTTGCGAGAAGTGGCTGGACCTTGATCGGGATCTTGGAGTGCCATCTGGGGAAATAGGACGGGCAACTCTGTAGGAAGACGTCAACCCCTTTCAATGTGCCACAATCGACTTGAGGATTTCAAAACTAACGGAGCAATTAGGCGTTCTTGGAAAGGAGATTTCATTTTCGATGCCGGTCCAAACTCCGGTGGGATCAATATGAAGGACCTTCGAGACATTGTGGATTTTCTTTCGTTGTGCCAAGAAGATCATCTTCCAGCGATGTCGAGGGATGAGAAGGAGACAAGATCAAGAAAACTCACAGTCGTGGTTTGGATTACCAGGGTCACAAGGAGAGTGACCGAAGGGCAGAAGTGAGTTTGCAGATCACAAAGGAGCTCGGGGACAATGCTGATATCCAGACAGCCCGCGACAACCGAACTTCACTTGCCTTTGGACCACCCAATCCTACGCAAATGGCGTCAGCGTGCACCAGAACCACAAAGTCGATGGTCACATTTCTCATACCGAAATCGAGGTCGCGCAATAGAGCCAGAAAGAAAGGAGCCTCTGCTAGTAGTCTCGCCTATGATACCGATGCTTGGGCCCATGGTAGAGGTCTTGAACGCAGTAAGATTGCCTCTCATCGCAGAAAAAGTCACCCAGCAATGTCTCCACACATATCTGGAGATGCAAGCCGGTCTAATCGAATCATATTGGGGAAGGGCAACTACGACTTCGATGCACAGCATGCCGAGGTATGGGTTAAATTCTTCCAAAAATATGGAGTTCAAATGACAGGAGCTTTTCCACCGGTCAGCAGGGACGCCCCACGTCATACCACCCCCCCGTTTTTGCTTCGTCGTTTCTGGAAGTATTGGCGGACCGATTTTCGCAGATGTCAAGGTTGTATCGTGGAGAATTGCAAGGGGCGTGCTGGTTGTCATTTTGTACCCAAAGGTCATAATGGTTGGTCTTTCGTGTGCAAGAGACTGAGAGAGAGAGCAGCCAGGGAAGTTTCCGAAGTGGTTCTCGACAAGCGAGAGGATGAGAGTTCTTGAGTTTAGATAAGATTTGGATTTGCATTGGGATTGGCATTGGGCTTGTATGGTGCAGTAGCGTCTTGTATTAGCGATTGGAAGCGTCATGGATATACTTAGACATTAGAGCCGTAACCAACCACATTTAGCGATCTCGAAATCAGGTTTTATGGTCAAGATTGAGTCTCAGTGTAAAATTGAGTCCCCGGTCTGTTGATGTTATGGATCGGAAGTGGACGTTGGATCATCAGAATTTTGAGGGGAAATGCAGAAGCAGATAGAACTAATGTTATCGAAGTTTGTCGTCCAGAAGGCAGTAAAATATGTTGTTTACTGAGAGACGACGGATCTCGCTTACTTGGAGTATCCAGCTCCCAACCCCGGCAATGCTGTTCCAACAAATTCCCAGCGCTCTTAAAGCCCAGATCTCCTTTGTCAAAGTTCGATGATTAAATCGCGACAAGGAACTTATCTGAAGTAGAAACACGGAGAGTTTTGAAAGAAGAAAAAGAAGAGGTTCGGATTTTCATGTCTTTTTCTGTTGATTTTCTTATGAAGTGTAGTACTGGTACTCACTTGGTTGAAATGCATGCTACCTAGGTACGCTTAGAGACATGACCATGACCACCTGGAAACGCCGAGCTTCATGAACATGGCTGAATGACATGCTATGTTACAAGATATGCATATGCGTATGCAAGAATTTCATTTACCTGCTGACTTGCGGCACCTGTCATCTTCCTCTCCCCTCCCCACTCCCGCTTTTTCAGTGACTGGATTTGATGGCCGTCCTCCTTTGAACGACCTCTACCATTGGCTTATAGACAGACAGGTAGAAGTGTCTAACCATCATCCTCATCCATCAACCCCAAACACTCCAACTCCGTCTTAATAATCCTCTCAAATTCCCCCCTCTCAATCCCCGCCACCCTAGCTAGCCGATACAGACTCTTCACACTACTCCCAATATGCTGCTTAATGCCCACCTCGCTCTGCTCCCTCACCGCATGAGCAGCAGCTCTCTGCTCGAGTTTTGCTACCGTGTCGCTCCCGCTGCTACCTGTACTACTTCCTGGTCGCGGGTGTGCTAGACCTTCGATCTCGTGCTGTGATTGCGCTTGCGAGCTGTGTATGCTGTTGTAGGAGGCTGGATCTTCAGGGTTGCCTTCTGACCATGCCGCAGATGTATCGTGTAATTCCGGATGTTGGCTATGTGACAAGTGCTGCTGGAGTTCTGTTGTAATCTCGTCTTTCCCCAGCGAGGACTCGATGGCTCCATTCTGCTCTGCTTCGTCTGGATCGTGATTGTCCATTGCTGGCTGCACGGAGGCGTATTGTGCGTAATACGACGCTTCCTCTTCTGCTGATTGGGGTGCCTCTACTCCTCCTTCTGCGCTTGAAGTGCCAGCCATGGACTGTGGAGCGGGCGAGTGTTTGGGAGCTGGTGTTCGTGCGGGTGTGTTGTCGTATTGTGCCCAGTAGTCATCATCGTCTTCTTCCTCCGCTTCGGGGGTGAGGAGACTGTTTGTGCCATTTGTGCGGTTGTATGCGCTGAGATGGGTGCCGTTCTGATTCTGGGTCTGGCTTTGCTGACTTTGTGTTCGTGCCGTCTCGAATGCCCGCTCAGCGTCGGGAATGCTGCTCTCTCCCCATGTCTCCTTATTCTCACTATTTAACACATTGACTTCCCCGATCCTCCAGCCATCTCCCCCACCCATCTCGTCGTTCACACACCATATCAGCTTAATGCCCAGCTCAATATCGGGTATGGAGATTAGACATTGCAGCGTCTCCTCGTCGATGCGTTTATATCTCGACTGCACACTGTCCCAATCGAGCTCTACTTCTCCAGAGACGGGATGTGGTTCGAAAGCTTCGTGCTTGACGACGGACTCGAGTTTTGATGCGTTCGCGCTGTCGTAGCAGAGGAGGGGAAGCCAGGGCTCGGAGGCGGTTGAGGAGAGAATCTGGACCCGCTGCCGAAGTATGGGGGAGAGGATTGGGAGGAGGGCGGTTGGTGGTGAGGGTGAGATGGTAGCTGCTGGTAGAGAGGCGAGGAGGGGTGCGAGGACCTGCTCTGTTCGTGGAGAGAGGATTGGTTCTTGCATTGTGGTGTTGAGAGAGGTGTTGTGGTTGAGGGAGGGTTGCGATCACATGCCAATTCTGCACGGCCAATGACGGGAGGATGTCAACAAAGGAATAGATGGGACGAGATGTAAGCAGGACGATGGAATATCAAAGCTGCATTTAGTAAGAATGATAGGTAGCAAAAGAAGAGCTAAGAAATTGTGTAGTTGTATGTGAGAAAGACCACGAGGGGATGAAGAAAAGAGGCTGTTGTAAGCCCTTTTCATGATGCCCGGTGACTTCGAGGGCGGGCCATCTCGCTGAATGACTTTCCATCCGTCCGAATTTGGCGAGCGTTTTGCCGTTCGGTGGAAAGCATATTTTTTGGGTGTGGAATCACGTGGAAATTCTCGCCGAAAGGAAGAAATTTTGACAGTAACATTGAGGCTGTATAAAGCAGGTTGTTTGCATGATTTATTCCATATGAGCAACTGTGAACATTTCCTCGTAATGGTCTCAGAAGTTCCAAAGCTAAACAACAGATTGAGGTGATCGGCGACTTTGGTTTGGTTTGTGAGGCTGAAGAAGCTCTGGCCCATGCCCCGCCTTGTGGCTGGTGGGAATTACAGTAAGGTGCCATAGGTATTTGCACCCCCCTTGCAAATACCACTTTTCTCAACCAGTGACAGTCCTCGTTTGGCAGTCTAATAGACTTGATTGGCTACTTATAGCAAGGGGGGTGCAAATACCTATGGCACCTTACTGTATGTAAGCTCGGTCCGGCTCGACTTTCCTTTCTTCCTGCCTTTTCCTTGGGCGGACTGACAACACCAAAAGCGTCGGCATCGGCATCACCACATTTTCTCCCTTCCTCCTTTCTTTCTACAGTTTTCTTCAATCAGCAATGCAAACAACTTGACAACCACCAGTACCATAAGCCTTTCTAATTTACAACATTACAAGACACTGGTTAATTAGTCCTGGTCTCCTACTGGCACATTTTTCCTGCCGTCACCTCTATCAAATAATACCTTCACGTGTCCCAGTTAACAGCCATGGAAGGTTTCTGCCGGGGTACAAGGCTGCTGGCTCGTACCCGGCTCTCATCCAAGCAATACGACAAGAGCATTAGGAGTTTCTCCGTCTCGCTCTGTAACCGGAATCACGTTGAACAGATCCATCGCACCCCCCGGGCTACTGCATTGCCGAGAGGGTCTCGGGAACCTGCAGTGAGGCTTCAGCATCGGGGCGTATCTTCTGTTCCTGCTTCAGAGCTCTCCCAGCAGCTCAATGAAGCGAAATCGGATGAAGCGTGGCGGACAATGGAAAGCCCTGATGGTACACCTGACCTGAATATCGAGTATGTCAAAATTGGCGATACCCCTGGGGCATTCCATCCCGTCTTCCTGCGCGATGCATGTACTTGCCCCAAATGCGTCGATCCATCTTCAACGCAGAAGCAATTTCAAACTACCGACATTCCAGCAACCATCAGAGCAAACTCAGTCAAGGTTCAGGATAATGGAGACGTTACCATCACGTGGGAAAACGATATTCCTGCATTTGGACCAGATCATATCTCTACCTTTCCGGCCAAGTTCTTCGAGATTCACCACACCACAACGAAAAGGCTCAAGGATCGTTCTGACTGTGTAACACCTCGGCTTTGGAACCGCCAACGGATTTCCGAGGAGCTGCAGTTTGTCAACTTCAATGACTATATGACTGATGACAAGCATCTTTACCGAGCCATTTTTAACCTAAATACTTATGGACTTCTGCTTCTTCGCAACGTTCCCGAATCGGAGGATTCGGTCGCGCAGATTGCCGGCCGCATTGGGACGATTAGAGACACATTCTATGGACGGACATGGGATGTGAAGTCTGTGCCGAAGGCCATCAACGTGGCATATACCCACCAGTTCCTTGGACTCCACATGGACCTACAGTATATGTCGAACCCTCCCGGATTTCAGCTTCTGCACTGCCTGAAGAATACCTGTGAGGGTGGCGACTCCTTGTTCAGTGACTCCTTCAATGCTGCCGAATGGCTTCAAGAGAGAGACGCAGATACACTCTGCACTACGAATCTCGCATACCACTATCGCAACGCTGGAGAACACTACTACTATGAGCGTCCTGTGATAGAATACAGTGGACAACAGGTGGTAACCTCCAGCGGCAGGAAAAGGGCGTTCAAATTCGTCAACTACTCCCCGCCATTTCAAGCAACGTTACCAATCAACAAGCTAGGCCAGGGCTTTCTCATGCCGAGACTGGCGAGGGCGCTGCGCGAATTCGCTGAAGCCGTCGAGTCACCCAACAATCTATATGAATACCGATTGAAAGAAGGCGAGTGTGTCATGTTTAACAACAGGAGAGTGCTACACGGGAGGCGGGAGTTCGAGCCTGGCAATGGAGAGAGGTGGTTGAAGGGCACGTATATCGACACGGATGTTTTCAACAGCAAATGGCGCACCCTCCACGAACAGTACAAGGGGCAGGATATTATAAAGGAGGGAAGGAAGTATGTGCATCCTGGGGCGTTGGAAAAGGCTGAGGCGTATAGAGCCAGCAAGCGGGCCGACAAGGAGATGTATGAAGGACTGGCCCTGTAGATGGGCGCTGCTATCAATCTTCCTGAGCAGACGAGAGTGTAACGATCCTGGGTCGATGTCAACGAGACTGTTTTGGGTAAGAATTCTGTAAGGTAGGATAGAAGTAGATGCGAACATGTGTACAAACAGAGCTGTCTGTCGATACTGCAAGACACATTATGAGAAGCTTTCCACGTTTTGTTATGACATGTGCATCGCCTTTTCTGACAAACCCTACGGGTCGAAAGGGAAAAGAAGGTTCGAGTCGCAACATTCAGAGGTCGCACATACAGGGCAAATAGTGAACATCTTTCTCGTTATCACTTAGCCCCTTCCACCGCTTCCCCCTCCTCCTTAAACCTCGCTAAAACCAGCCTCTAAGCCGTGCTGAGTTCAGCCACCCACAAAAGCTGCCCGAGAGCCCGCCTAGTATGGATAAACATGGGAAGGGAAAAGGAAAAGAGTCATACAAAACAAAAGAAACCAACCAAAGTCCTATACTTCCCTACTACAAGCCAATGTCCATCGATCCCAAAAGAAGAAAAGTGTCGCAAGAGACAGAGAGAGGTAGACGATCCCTAGAAAGAACCTGCAAAAAGCAAAAAGAAATGTTCGAAGTATAATCAGAGTGACTCTCCAATTCGCAGATAGTTTGCGGCTTCTGTGGATCGAACACAGTGCCTCCAGATATCGGTTGATAGTGATCTGAAGTTGACTTCAGTCTGGCGCTCTCCCAAGTGAGCTAAAGCCGCTTTTGGGGGGTTGTATATATGATCGTGAGCTGCTTATTTGGGTACATGGCGGAGATAGTGGTTTCGCTGAAAGTGCTTTGTGGGAGGAGTGCTCCAGAGCTAGGGCTCGAAACTTTTGTGGAGAGACTGCAGGTGAGGTGGTGACTGGAGTTAGGAAATGTACCTCGGCCAGTCCTGGGAGTGTGGAGACGGGATAAGGATTGGAAGCTTAAAAGGCTTTGCAGGGGTGGATGAGAGATGGAGGGGCATTTGGCTGGTCTCCCCGACTTGAGGATGACTACCTACAGGACAGGCGGGGTTCCTGTTCTTGAACCTGTAACAGCTCTTTCCCCCCTTTGGATGGTATTTATTCAATTCGCAGTATCTATTTATTAACTCCCTTTTCCCGTCGGTCTGTCTTACTTCATCATTTCATGTCCCATATGCTTTCTCTCCGACCTTCCCCTCCTTCTTCACTCCACCCGCCGCCTCCCTCTCAACAACCTCCTTCAACACCACCTCAAGCTTTTGAACAGCCTCGTCACTAATCTGGTAATGCACCACCAACCGCGGACCTAGAAATCTCAATCCATGCTTCCTCCCCATCTCAACAAACTCATCCGCCGAAATCCCCACATCGTCAAGATCAAACCACACCATATTAGTCTCCGTAGGTTGACTCAACTTCCCTCCCATCTCAGTCCAGATCCCCGCGATCTTCTTAGCCGTAACATGGCTCTGTTTCAATAAACCCCCTTCACCATTTGGACCCTTCCCAAATGTCTCATCAACAGCTATCCTCGCCGCCGCGGTAACAACACCAGATTGTCTCAAGCCCCCACCAATACTCTTCCTCACCCACCTAGCATGCTTAATGAACTTCTCCCTCCCGACAAGAATACTCCCAATCGGCGCGCCTAATCCCTTGGAGAAACACAAACTCGCACTGTCGAACTCCCTCGTGTACTCCGGTAAGGATCCAGCTCCGGCAACAACAGCTTCCCATATCCTAGCGCCGTCAAGATGCATCTTTATCCCATGCTCTTTTGAAAATGCTGATATCCGCTTAACTTCCTCTAATGGCATGATCGTACCCCCGAGTGTGTTCTCCAGACTTATGACTCTCGTCGGACATCCGTGTATTTCGTCTCCTAAAACGACGTTCTTCTGTACATCTTCCAGTGTTAAGTAAACTCCGTTCTTCGGCACTACGCCTTTCACCAAAGCTCCGCTAAGTGAAGCTACGCCGCCTGCTTCCCATTCTATGATATGGGCCCTGTGATCGCAGAGGACGGAGTGTGGTGGCTGAGTGAGATGTGTGCGGAGGGCAAGTTGGTTGCCCATTGTGCCTGAGAGGACGAACAGTGCACTTTCGTGGGAGGTGAGGTTTGCGAGGTGGGATTCGAGGGAGAGGGTTGTCGTGTCTTCGCAAAATACGTCATCGAGGAGGGTGGTATTTTGAATGGCTTGGAGCATGGATGGCGTGGGTGTTGTCACTACATCGCCTGAAGAGTGTTAGGTCGTTGGAAAGGGAGAGAAGAGAGTGTTGGTTGAGGAAGACTGACTTCTGAAATCGAATGCTGCTTGTCCTGGACCAGACCATGCTGTTGGCTGTGATGTACCATTGGTGCTGTGTTCTTGGGACATTTTGATTGAGTGTTGAGAGAATGTCCTGTCTAAGTGCTTGTAACGAGAGTTCGAGGATAGAGGGGTCCGTTGAAGCGTCGGATGTGATCTAGAGACTAGATGACAGTTAGCACGCGTACTTGAGACCTCGTTGATAATGACTCACCAAAAGGCCGCGAACAAGGTAAGAAACGCTTCAATGTCTCTCCAACAACTGGACTAGCTTTCCTAAAAAGCATCTTCAATGGCGGGGTCGAAGATGGGGAACCAGATTCATTCCACCAAAGAGGAAGCTGGATATCTTGGCATCAGCTTCCTTATCGCGTCCCTTATCGGCACGTGTCTTCTCCTCAGACTTACTGAGGGGCAAACAATGATTAGCCGAGGGCATCGAACTCGCAACTCGTAACAGAATTCCGGACCGAAGTCCTCCATGCCTTGGAATAATTAATTTTCCGCAAGGAATAACTCTCCTTTTACCCGGAAAAAAGCAAAGATGCGATGTGCAACAAAAGGTGATGGCATTCTGAGCAGATCTCTAGTTCTGACCAGTCAGTGGATGGCTCAGCTTACTGATTTTGAGATGGGCTTGGTAACCAATCATCGCACTGGAGGACTCCAAGGCTGCCATCTACTGGCGAGGGGAAAGGAGAGATGGAAATACAGGTGAACGAATCTCTTTGATTTCTAGTCATAAAATACGATGCCGAGGTCCTATAAATCGAAGACGAGGAGACCATGGCAAGATATCGGGAAAGAAGCTCAGGACTTCAGAGATACGAGTCTCGCACAAGTTCCCGGCATTGCTGAAGTGTTCGAGCAAGATTTACTCTCGAATGAGCTCCCGAAGAATGTGATGGCTATTCCTAGCCTTATCTTGAATTCAAAAGATGTCGAGATCACAGAGTCTTTGCCAGAGGAGTTGGTCAAGATGCTTGCAAACGGCCAGTGGAGCGCTACGGATGTCATACTGGCATTTCTACGGAGAGCTGCTGTTGCTCAGAGACTTGTCAATCCTCCAACTCTCCTTTGGATTACTGAGTCTGATGTTCTGCTAGACGAACTGCATCACAGAGCTCCTCTCAACACAAGCTCTCAGCCGAGCCAAAGATCTCGACGAGTACTTCGCTCAACATGGGAAGCCCATCGGCCCACTACACGGACTCCCAATCAGCGTAAAGGAGATGATCGGAATGAAAGATCTCGGTCTCAATGCTGGATATGTTGCCTGGTGGGGAAAGAAGGCAGACGAAGACGCTCATGTGCTGCAAATCCTTTGGAATGCTGGAGCGGTTTTCTTTGCTAGGACAACGCAGCCGCAGACGATGATGCATTTGGAGACTGACAGTAATCTTTATGGTGTTACGGTCAATCCCTACAATAACCAGCTTTCTTCTGGAGGGAGTAGTGGTGGAGAAGGGGCGTTGATAGGTATGAGAGGTAGCTGTCTCGGTGTGGGGAGTGATATTGGAGGTAAGTCAGCCAGCGCATCACTTGATAGCCATTCTCTGATTGCCCTTCCAGGTAGCATCAGAAGCCCAGCAGCCAATTGTGGCATTTACGGATTCAAGCCCACCTCTTTCCGCGTCCCTACCGACGGATGGTGCTCGACAATGGCAGGCGCCGATCCGATCCCTGGAGTCATCGGTCCGATGTGCACAAGTCTTGAAGGTATCAAGCTTTTCATGGAAATTGTGATAGGTTCTCAGCCTTGGCTGCTCGAACCAGCTCTCATTCCCATCCCGTGGAACTCTTTGCTTCGGATCTCTGCAGACCAACCACTTAAAATCGGGGTCATGTGGCATGATGGTGTCATTACACCTCATCCACCAATCACTCGAGCTATGAAGGAGCTCGTCTCACATCTGCATATGATCCCAAATGTTCAAATTGTAGACTGGACGCCTTATCTTCACGACGAAGCCTGGGCTATAATCTCAAGCCTCTACTTCACGGACGGCGGCGCAGAGAATGCAGCTACCATCGCTGAATCCGGTGAACCATGGCTACCACTCACCAGATGGATCATCAAAGGGAACCCCTGCGTCAAGAAGCTGTCACCACAAAAGCTCTACTATTGGCAAGAAGAAAGAGAGGCTTATCGAAAGGAATATGCAAAAGCGTGGACTGATACCGCGACTGGCGTTAATGTAATGGGGAGGGGGACTGGAATGGTTGATGTAATTCTCTGTCCCGTTGGCCCTGGTGTAGCTCCTAAACATAATACGGCGAGGTATTGGGGATATTCAAGCCAGTGGAATCTGCTAGATTATCCCGCCGTGAGCTTTCCTGTCAGCAAGGTAAAGGAGAAAGATGTTGCACAGCGAAATTTCAAGCCGATGACGGATATCGATGAAGAACACCGAAAACTTTGTAAGTCCTCTCTTCTCCCCCGAGATAGAGTCATTCCTGACTTGAGCAGATGATGCGAAGGAATTCGAAGGACTTCCAGTCTCGCTACAGCTGGTTGGACGGAGGTTTGAGGATGAGAAGGTGCTCGCGGTCTTGGAATACATGAAGCAGAAAGTCCCACTTCCCCTAGATGAAATGCCTTGAATTCTTGTCGATCTTTGAAGTTAAAGACAGCGAAATTCAATTGAAAAGATCGCCACCTACCAAGAAGATATGATCATTCATCCAGAACTCTCTCAAAGTCACGCGCTGTCAGCGTTGCATGAGTTCGGACGGCGTTATCAGCGAGTTTCCTGTAACTCAATCCTGTCGTGAAACCGCAATGTGACCAATAAGGTCCCCTTCCGAGGATCTACAGACAAAGAAAGTCTGGAGCCGCAACCACTAATCACATTAAGTGGGGTGTGCCGAGAGTTCAAGGGTGTCGCAGGTTGTCTGCGGCAAAATGCGAATCAGTGGTCGATCAAACACTTCCAGCACCAACCCATCTCAACCGACATGCGAGACATGAGATGATAGCTCCTAAGTCCCAGCATCACCTTGCACGAAATGACTGGTCGTTTGGCCAAGACACATAAAGACTGGCGTGACAAGTCAAGTGTTGGGACGAGCGTATTGCCTATATTGGGACCGGTCTTAAGCGTTTGACGACGTAGTCGATGAATCGATGCTGTAACTGGAGCGCACCCCACTGAATTAGTCTGGATGAACGTGTTGATGGGAAGAGCAGAAGAATTAGGTATATATAGGACAGCGTCTGGAGCACGTAGGATACCAAAACATCTTCCATCATAGCCCAATTCGTCTTTCGTACCTTTCATTCTCTACCAAACGACCCGGCGTCGTCTTAATTTCCACACACTCACTTACATTACTTTTAATACTCGAAACGTTCTCCCAAACTTCTCATTTCTCAGTCAAAATGGTTCGCATTACCTTCACTGTTGTTCTTGCTTGTAAGTTCATCCTAATCCCTAAGTACATACATTGTGTGCTTGCAAGGAGCTTCCGAACTGACAAATATCTTCAGTCGCTATGACCGCGTTCGCTCTCTCCCCCAACAATGCTGGTGCCAAGAATGTCGGCGCTGGTGATGCCTCTCAATTCATCACTGGAGGCTGCATTGATGACTCGGACTGCTCTTCAGCATGCTGTGCTGATCTCAGCGGTGTTGGTATCTGCTCTGGGTAAGTTGTTCTCGCCTCCGACTCTATATATTGCACACCCTCCCCCAATTCTACTTTCTATGAACTCAGCTAACAGACAATAAAGTGTTGCCGCCGCTTTCCAAGCCGGCAAGGCAGGATGCGGATTTGTTGACCCCAACGCCGCTGCCACAATCCAGGCCGCTGCCGACCAAGTCGAGAAGCAAGGTTTCTAGATGCCAAAATAACGATTCTGAATGTATTATGAGTGCTGGGAACTGCATGGTTAGATTAGAGGTTGGGGAAGGCTGGGCTTGATGGGTTGACTGGGCGGGTCTTTGAAAGACGAGACATTTGTATCGACCTCATAGCTGGGATGACATGTGGAATCTGAGGACGTTCAGCAACCAAATTTTTGACGTGACGGGGTGTTGATGAAGTTGTGATTTTCATCGTCAAAGGACGTAACACCAATCTACTAGAGAAAGTCTCCTCCGCCGTTCAAGAGGTCTCTAATTATCTTCCCCATACTTCTTGATCAAGTTCCGCATGATACTCTCCGCACCACTCTTATATCCACCTCCAAACATCGAGTAGTGATTTAGATGATGATACCTACTACGAATCAGCATCATCCCATCCACATCTCCCTAACCCAATCATCCAAAATCCATTAATTGTGGAAAACTCACAATTCATATAAACTCCTCCTATCCTCCCACTCCCCAACTGGTTCATCCTTCCCCTTAACCTCCCAATACTCCTTATTAAACTCCCCACCAAACCCACCAAACATTCCCATAATTCCAAACTCGAATTCACTATGCGCATAACACGCGCTCGGATCGAACACGACTTCTTCGACGCCACCAGTCCCGATGGTGCCTTTCCCACGGTTGCCGCTCCAGAGATCGCCGTGTACGACGATAGGGACGATGGGTGAGCCATCTGGAGAAATGAGGTGGCCGGGGCGGAGGAGGCGTGGGACGACTTTGTTGATTGTGGTTTGGACGAGGGAGGATAGAGAGGTTGAGGCGCCTTGGTTAGTTTCGGCGCCTGATGGGAGTCAATAAAAGAAATTATACAGTCTCCTTAAGGTATCGAGAGTAAAATACAGAGAAAGAGCGCTCACATTTCAAAATATGTCTCAGTCTATTCTCCGCATAGAAATCCGCCCACTTCATCAAAGTCAGCGCTAAAAATCCACAACTCTAGTCCTGTCGAGATCTGGGATTTTGCAAGGAGGGAAACAAGCGAGGATGCCAACATACGCTCTCTTTAAACTCATTATCCTGAACCGTCTCACCACAACACGTAGGGACCGGGAATCCAAACATAGGCTTCTCGTAACCTTCTGGGATAGGCGCTGGTGTAGAGTGCAGCTTTGCGAGTTTATGGGCTAGAGAAGTGCCGGAACCTGTCTTAGATGAAGACGGAGGTGACAGGTTGAGGAAATCGGTTGCGAGGAATGAACCCGAGGATGAGGAAAGTGCGCCGTGAGCGAAGGAGTTTGGGCAAAGTGTTGGGGCGATATTGTGGATTGTGTTGAGGGAGAGATGTTCGCCTGGATGGGAGGTGATGTTAGTGTTGTTTTCTCCTCGTCTGGCTCGCTGATCTAGACGTTCACGCAACCAATTTTCTGCGACCAGCTTCAAGGACAGCTAAACAATGGATGAGAACCCACCAGCAAACATGACCTCACTTCCCTTTCCACCCGTCTTTACAAAGTACAATTTCTCTTCTCCATCGCTTCCTCGGCTGCTGAGTTTGTAAGTCGATGAGAAGCCGCTGCTGCCATGAGAAAAGAGAGCTGTGTTTGCTGCGTCAAGGGATAGCGCTTTCAGGATCGAGGGATCGATTTTAGCTGCCATGTTGGTGACGTTTAAAAATTGCCGGATGAGGATGCAATTGTGATTATGAGATGTCTGAGGGAGTTAAGAATTGGTGGCGTGACGTAATTGAGCACACGTGATATTGTTGTACAAGCGAGGGAAAGGGGCATCAGTCCACGATGAGTGAGAGTGCTCTGTTCATTTCTTCCTTCCAGTTAGCCGCAATCACCAGTGAGAAATCATCTGCTTTCTCAGAAAAGTTATTACGTCCATTATGAAGAGCCTATATGGACTCTCTACTGTACGTGGAATTCAACGCTTGATGATATAAGGTCGTCAAATCATGCATGCCCTCAACTCCAAACCTCGGCTTTCCGTTAGTCCTCCAGTGTATCCATCCAGCCATGCTCAAGAACAATACAAAAACATCAAAATAAGACATCCTACTTATTGACTCTCACCAGCTGCAACATCCTCAACAACCTCACAGCCTTGCGAGAAGAATATCCTAGCTGGTTTATCATAGTCATTCTCAATGCTGTAGAAATTCCCTGGTTCAGTTAGTGCCTTGTCCAAGTCCCATTAGTGAGAAGGATTCTTACCTCTAGGAACCTGCCACATCCCACCCTTTCCAATACTGAAAACGTTATCGTTCACCGTGACCTGAACTCGTCCATAGAATACGAAGAACACCATTTGCATCTTCCTCGAGTTCTTAGACTTCTTCATAGAACGAGCTGGGAGGTCTACCATTCCAGATCCAAAGAAAGGTAGGGTAAGAGTCTTGGCGAACCGGAACGAAGCATGTGGTATGTCGCGAGTGATGATTGCCGCAGATGACAATGCAATTTCTTCTTGAACCTCTTCTTGTTGTGATCCACTCGGATCTTCTGGATCCCAGTTCTTCACTTCACCAAATATACGTCCAGGCTCCAGTTCCCAAGGCTCCATATTGATGTCCTCTTCTTCCGATTCGGAATCTGTAGATTGCTTCTTCGACTTTGGTGCCTTGGATTTACTTCTCGCTACCTTGCGCTTTGGCTGGTGCACTTCCTCGGCACGAACAACCTCCTTGATCCTAGGTAGTACGAATTTGCCCACGCCATCCTCATTTTCGTCCTCGGAGTATTCTACTCTCTCGTTCTTCCAATAAGCAAGTGGTTTGATGGAATTTCTGCCCGAGCGTGTCTGTTGAAAACCGGAACCTTCCAGCGGAGTTTCTCTTCGAAGAATGAACAGTCCACGATTGTTCCTGGGCATAGGTGGACCTCGTTGTACTTGAGGCGAGTCTACTTCCTCGATCGTTGCTAACTTTGGCTTCCGTCCAGGTGCTTTTGCCTTGGTCTTGGCCGGATTCGTTGGCTCCTCCATAGCAGCTTTCTCCTTGCCCTTGGGCTCCTTGATGGGCGCATCTTTTGCTACTTTCCTGGGTCTGCCTGCCTTCTTGATAGCTTCGGTCTCGGGGACATCAAGAGAACGTCGCGTCCTCTTCTTAGGCCGCTCCTCAGACTCCTGCTCTGGCTCTTCGGGTATGTCTGCCACCTCGGAGACGTCTGGCTCAACAGCCTTCTTCGGCCTTCCAGTCTTGCGTTTTGGTGAATTTGGAGCATCAAGTGATGATCGTCCACGCTTTTTAGGTAGAACAGCTTCGGGTTCATCCACGACTCCTTCCTGGACAGCCTCAAGTGCAGCCTTTTTAGGCCTTCCACGTTTTGCAGCGGGCGCGGTTACTTCAATAGCCTTCTGCTTTCCCTTTGATTTCTTCGAGGGTTGAGGTTCAGGCTCTAGCTCATGGCTTTCCTCCCGCTCCTGCTCAGGAGCCTCGCCGTCCTCATCGTTGACCAATTGGAACGAGTCTCCCTCATTCACCATTCCAATGTCCTCTAGTCCAGTATCTTCATGACCTGTGGCAGCGTTGTCTGATGAGATATGATTGAATGGTGCCAAAAGCTTGCCATTGGTGAGTTTTGCCGTACTCCTTGCTGGAAGCTCTGAGGTTGCCCGTTTCTCTGGTGATACATTCGTCATCGCAGAATCCCCGTTGCTGTCAAAGCTGGTATTTGAGAAATCCAGTCTCCTTCGTACTGAAGCAGACGTTGTAGCCACCCTAGGTTCCACTATCGAGCCCCGTATTGGAGAAGAAACTGGGCCAAGAGAAGGGTTTCTTCGAGCTGGTGATTGCAGGAATGTTTTGATGGGAGACTTGGATCGCGGAGGAGGCAGTCGCGCGCCTGTTCTCTTTCGTTCGGTGAGGACATCTGCGGGTTCGGGGATGGTACCTGTCGCAAGGTCAGGACTGTTAGGTGGTGGATGTGCGACGTAACGTACTCTCGTCAACATCCATATCTGCTTCACTCGATATGGTCTTGTCCACATGCTTGCGGTTGCCATTCAAGCGTCCCGCTGGGACTTCTTTGGGCTTCTCAGGGGAAGAGAACAAGTGATCCATTGGCTCCAAGCCATTCTCATCTCGAACACCGGAGTCGGGAATCGTAATACCAGTTTTCCTACGTACAATTAGATGTGTTCGCAAATCGATCTAGAAGGTCCTGACCGTCCTCTCTTTCCCAAGTCAAACAGGTACTGGTTGTCAGTACCTTTGCGCCGTGCTGCCTCGGGTGCCATCGTTGAATACGACGCGCTCAGGATCGCGCGCGTAGTGGGGGATGGACGTTGATGAAGAACGGGAAATCGTTGTGTCAGAAGTCGTGTCCTTTCTGCAATATGCGAACTGAAGCTCAAGCAAGAAGCAAGCCTTGAGGAATGCGAATTGGTGATGTTGTTGATGCGAGCGATGTGATGTGGGGTGTTGGGTGTAACAACTATATTTCAGCGTCCATGGGCAGTCGCGAATGTGAAAACAAGCCCGTTCTGAGTGGTCCGTGCACGACGCGCTTTTTGCCTTCACTTCCCTGTGATACGCTTCTTCCTATTGCTTACAACACCACAACAAGTCAATGCCATGAAGCTGCCTCATAACGCTCGTAATTCTTCCATCTTCATCTCCCGTAGCTCTGTGCATCTGATAGTACTGTGTGTTTAAAATCAGCGCGGGACATCCACTCAGCATTCAATATCATCCTAGACTACGGGCTGGATGTTGTGTAGCTTCTTTCACTTATCAAGAGCGAACAGCAATGGTTACATTCTTGATCTTGAGTCTTTCCTTCCCCAATGATTCGATCATCTAGTCCATTATCACCTGTCACTTCGATTTGGAATCTGCGGGAACTCTCGTGCCGGGGTGGCCGAGCCAGTGCCATAAGTATGGCAAGGCCGTGCTAGAAAGCATGTCGCTCCATTAGAATTCTAAGAACCTACGCTACCTCCCATTTTCAAGTCTTCATTTGTAATTTTGCAAATGAAGCCATGATGAATATCGCCATGGTCGCTGAGTAGTCGCTACTTATCCCCGCAATGACTGTCTTGCCCATTACGAACCCTAGATGCATGCTTATGCCGCCCTGAATGCAAGTCAGGTGACGATCTCTTATGTGACCCTTGGGAATCGTGTACATTGGATAATATGGTACTTCGTAGCAGTTGTGGGAGTCTTCGCCTTGGTCTACGGCTACAATGTATGCAGTGATCGACTTGTTGCAAGAGGATACCGCCTGAGCGGCTCCTCGGTTCCAGCAATAGCTCTGCCTCTCGTACGCTTGGTGAGCTACAGTCATATTAAATGTCCCTCGCTCAAGTGGATGGGACCACCTCTGAATGGGATGCTCATCTTTCTTCCCTTAATTCTTATTTTGCTAGTCGCCCTGACATTTGGTAAAAGACCATACTATGGAGAGCATTACGGGTTGGTACGACATGTAACTTAATACATGCTTTCACTATGCCCGGCCTTATTAGACTCTTTCTGACCATTGCATAGCTATGGGTCCCCTCCTCTCACGATCCAAATAGGCTTTGCATCATTGGCATGCTTTCCCTTTCTCATCGCACTAGTCGGAAAGGCAAATATCATAACTCTCTTTACTAGCATCAGCCATGAGAAGCCCAACTTCATCCACCGATTCCACCGATTTCCGGCTTGGATCTCATTTGGCCTTGCTGGTATTATACAATACCATTCCTCTGGGTATCGCATACCGACGGCGGATTCGAGAATGTCAAGGCTCGGTTTTTAATAGGAATAGGGGGTACAACAGTGGCAAGTCTATCATTGCTTTTCAAGAATTTCGAATTAATGCTCTACCTAGTGGGGAGGTGTCCCGCCTTTGGTCGTGGTGTTTCTACTGTGCATTCTCTCCCTTCCAATGATGCGCCATAGATTCTACGAGTCATTCTATCACTCGCACATCATCCTCGCCAGAGCATGTGTAGGAGAACGGTTCTGGCACGCTGGCAACGTCCTAGATTCCTAGCCACACCTCTAGGCTACAGTCTCCTCGTGGCTATGCAGCCGGATAGCCAGAGTGCTCTGGTACAGTCAATCAACTAACATACAAAAGAAATGGCTCGGCAGCTCTCTAACATCATTCACTCAACTTTCAGGCCAAATGACCGGAATCGAGTTACTAGCATCACCAGGCTTCATTTTCTCCCTAGTACAACACTGTTTCCTACGCTTTCCTGGCCTTTCATTTCTTGACTACCATCCATTCACGATCAAATCAAACCCAATCCCATCGACACGAGACTTCCACGCGCACAGGTACCAGCAAACTTTGGTCCTTCTCGTTAAATCACACCAGGGCTTCTCGAAAAATCTAGCTGACTATTGTGCTTCTCAGCTGGATCTATAAGTATCGGCATAGATGGAAGGACCGTATGGAGGCGTGTGCCGTCCCATCGAGCGCTTAGTCGACACCATGATCCTTGTTGCTGGTGGTACTGGAATTGCAGACTGTCTCCCATAGCTGGAGTATATCGACAGTAAAGCTGAGGATATACGATGCCAACACGTTGTCTTGATCTGGATTATGAAGGAGCAGGAATATGCAAATTGGGCAGAGCCAACGTTGGAGATGGTCGCTACTAGAAGTCGAAGGCTTGTCTTGGTTCAGACTCTGTTCTTCGTGACCTCAGCCGCTTTGGTGGCTCCGTCTACTCAGATAGCTGAGAATAATTAGCACGAGAGGGCTCAGCCGAGGAGAAGATTAGAGTAGAGTACAACGACTCACGCTCGTCTGATCCTGAGCCAGCTGGCGCCTGGATGTGATTCACACCTGGTCGGCCATCTATCAGTGCATTGGTACAGAAAGGGGTCTCAGAGAGGAAGACTTTCGTTTTTGGATGTGAACCTAAGAGCATGAGGTCAGATTTGGCGACTGCGTGCTCCAAAGCTCCCAAGCGTGTAATCAGCGGAGACATTCAGAAGGTGGCTTTACATTTAGAGACCTCGAGGTAGTAAATTGACTAGTCGAACTGAGTAGACTTGGCACGTTACAGCTCCCGTTCAAAAGTGATGGGGCAAAATGCAACGAATCCGTATGAATTCCAATGTTGACTTACTCCTTCGTCTCGAGTTAAAAGGGGCCATTAAGCGAGATGGGTGGGTCTATCACGTCGCGTCTCCCAGTCGCGTTAACCTTTACAAAGTTTACAACCGCACTCAACTCACTTCACCAATCGACTGAAGATCCAAACAACCACGACACCTCCAAAATGGCAGACTCCCAAATGGAAGAAGACACCACCCTCGAGACACCCGCAGAAGAAGTTTTCATCGCGCCCTCAATAAACCCATCCCTCCTCTTCACCGGCGAATCATATACGCACTTCTCACCCGTACCCCCCTCCCTCCTCCCAACACCATCCTCGCCCTCCTCCTCCTCACCCACAACCACAACATCAGAAGAAAAGTCCATACAAGAGCCCGGCCCTCCCTGCGCCCTCGGAGTCGATGAAGCCGGTCGCGGTCCAGTCCTGGGCCCCATGGTCTACGGGCTCTTCTATCTCCCCATCCCGCTATCAACCCCTCTCCTCCGCACAACGCACCACTTCGATGACAGCAAAGTACTCACACCCACCGTGCGCTCCTCCCTCATGGAGAAACTCTGCACGCCCACCACCGACCTACATACCTCCTGCGGCTGGGCGGTGTCCGTAATGTCAGCTCGAGACATCGGCTCCAACATGATGAAGCCGTCTGCAACCTACAACCTCAACGCGCAAGCGATGGACGCGACGATCGCGCTGATAAAGGGAGTCTACGCGCGCGGCGTGAATGTGAAGGAGATATTCATCGATACGATTGGACACCCGGCGACGTATCAGAAGAGGCTGGAGAGGGTGTTCCCGACGGCGAAGGTGGTTGTCGCGAAGAAGGCGGATAGTTTGTACCCGTGCGTTAGTGCGGCGAGTGTTTGTGCAAAGGTTACGAGGGATGCAGCGTTGGAGGTGCTGTATGAGAGTTATGTGAATAAACCGGAGGAGGCAGATGGTGAAGGGAATGGGGATGAGGATGAAGAAATGACGGGGACTAAACCAGCGAAAGTCGCAGAAGAAGCTTCATGGGGCTCCGGATACCCGTCCGACGCACGCTGTACCTCGTGGCTAAAACGCAATATGGATCCTGTTTTCGGGTGGGGAGCAGAATGTAGGTTTAGTTGGGGTACGGCGAAGGATATGTTGGATGTTAAGGGTGCGGCTGCGAAGGTTGAGTGGCCGGTTGAGGAAGATGAGGAGACAAGTCGGGTGACGGATTATTTTGGGGCAGGGAAGGAGAAGGAGGGGGGTGATGAGTTGGGGAGTTGGTTTGGGAGACCAGTTGGGGCGGAAGTTTTTTGAGTGGGGGTTTGAATTGATCAGAGGGGCGTTTTAGGATGGTGGGAGGAGTTGGATGGAGTTTTGGGCTAGGATTTGGTATTACTGGTCATTTTGCCTTTGTGATAATGGCACGGCGCTGCAAAAGAAGAATGCTAGGTATGCCCTGCCAATAGTGACTTTTTCCTATTGAACCAGTCCTTGTGTTGAGTAGTAGATAGATAGTATTTGAATCTCGACAGCATGCCGATGGGCATGGATTTATTCCTCGCCTTAGAGCTGGGCCGTTACTCATAACCGACAAGAGCACCCTTTGGACGAATAGAAAGGTTTGAGTCAGGCTTATATTCATCGTCATAGATCATTACACCCACCGCATCTCATCCCTATCCTAAAATACAAGCCGGCCTGCCTTTCCAGCCTCACCAAAATAACCCATGCATGCCAGCATGAATTTACAATCTACAACAACGACAACAAGAAAGAGAGAGCATCCAGAAAGTCGAAGACGCCTCTCCCTAGATTTCATCATCGTCATCCTCATCCTCGATAGAAGCCTTCTTCTTGCCCCTGCTATCCAGAGTATTCAGTCTGATGGCATCGTCGTCGTCACCACGACCTTTCATGGCTAGGGCTTGACGGCCGGTATCTGAGCTCTCGAGAAAGTCGCGGAGTTTCTCCTTACCGATCTCAACAGCTTGGGCGGATGCTGCGTTTGCCATGCGGAGCATGGGGCCCCACAGGTTGAGGGTGTAGGTGACGTAGGCGGCGACACCAAGTAGGATGAGGAAGATGAAGTAGACAGGGTTGCGGAGGACTGTGATGTATTAGTATGATGGAGGGAATTTGCTCAGGATAGACGACTTACCAGCAACGATTTCGTTCCACCCTAGTGCCAAAAGTAGGCCATAGAAATAGAGTGGAACTTGAGCAACGCCACCAATAGCACTTCGCTTGGCTTCCACATAGACGCCATCGGCAGTCTTCTTGAATCTCACAACGAGATCTTGACGTTTGGCTTCACCCAGTATTGTCATCTCCTCTTCAAGACTCTTGCCCTCTTCCTCATCAACTCCACCAATAGGAGTAAGATCTTCTTCGTCCTTTGGATCGACACTCCCGGGTGCATTGCCAATCCATTCTGGGAGGTCTGGGGGACCGTATGTCTCGGCTAGCCTGAATCTGGACAATAGCGGGATGAGGGTAAGCGTCGACTCTTTCGCTTTCGTGTACATTCCCTCGATATCGTCGGTAGGCCTCCAGATCCTTGGTACGCCAGCCTCATCGTATCGGAACTTGTCCTCGAAATTTTCGCGAAGTTTGAGTAAGATGTTACCTTCCATGACCTCCTCGTCAATCCTGGCTCTCAAAACCCCCCAACTTTTACGTCTCAGTCGCCATAACCCAACATCGATCTCATCTTGGTCGGCATCAAAGCTTTTCGCTCTTTCTACGAACCGAGTCTCTGCTTCTCGAACAGTTGCGACGAAAAGATTCCATATCCTATCCCAGAGGTCTTTCTCGGTTGCAGGTTTCTCGCCTGTTTCAGGGGCACCACTTCCGCCTCGGCCGGAGCCCAACTTGTTAAATTCGAGTCCAACCGAGTCTCCCAACCTCGAACGAACCCATCTCTCGACTCGAGTAGCAAGCCTTCGCATCTCCTCTTTGCGTAGCCTCGAGCTGACCTCGTTCAGGTCTTTTTCGTATAAAACGTACTGTTGCTTGAAGTTCGTCCAGGGTACCCCTTCGATAGCAAGACTTCGAGCCTCGGACTCAAACTGTACAAGAGCAACCTTCTTCTCACGCTCCACGATCTCGGCAAACTCGTATGATGCTCCTTTCTTCTGACCAGCCTTGACCGCAGCGGACACCGCATCACTGAAAGATGCAACACCCGCCTTGTGAGCTGCAGTAAGTTGTCCATTATACAGCGCCTTGAGCCTGGTATCGATCTTCCCTTCTAATTCCACTCGCTTCCTCGCGTACACGCCTTTGTGGTATCTGCTAGCCTCGACCTCAAAAGCCTTGATACTCTTCAGACGGGCGCCTGATCCAGAAGCACCTAAAGCTTTCAGTACAGCAGGCTTGCCCAGTCTAACGCCCTCGGCTTGCTTCTCCTCAAGTGGCTGTATAGCTAGGTCGAAGGCCTCTAGAACCTCCCTCGAAATCTCGTCGCATCGGAACTGTGCCAGAAGTTCCTGCTGAGTTGGTAGATCCAGGTCCTTGTTGCTAACAATCTGATCCCAGACTCCTTGCGCATATACAGAAAACCCGTCCGCAGGGATCCGGCGATGGTATTCGGGCAAGAAGATGCCACCCTCGAGTTCGTGGTTCGCATCGAATTTATGTTCCTTCGACGTTCGGTGGCCAGCTCTAAACCTAGTTCCCAGATTTCCAACCTCAGTCAAGAACTTATCTGGTTGCAATATCTTGTGCGGTAACGCGGCAAAGCCAAAATCAAAGTAGTCTTCTATCCGAGAGTTTTCCAATCCTTTTGGTTTCGAAAGACTGGTCCAGATGTTTGTCAAATCCGCGACTAAAGTATTACGGAGATTCGCAAGAGGAGTCGTGCCAAGATGGTCGCGAATGACGAAAAATAGGAGGGACCGAGGATTGGACCTAAGATATGTTAGAGCTTGTCGCAGACTCGGGGATACTCTGCATACTGTTTATCTTTCAAGAACAGCTGCAGATTGACTTCGAAGACCGTTTTCAAGAGCCCCATATTGGCACCTTGGTACAGACCAACCTGGTGCTCCCAAATATTGACGATGAGAACCTCGCTGGTGGCCAGGGCGAACAGGGCGCTCTTCCTTTCGAAATCTTGATCCTCCCCTCGTTCGCGACCATCCGTTCCCTCCACATCCATTACCAGGATATTCTCTGCCATCTTCCTGGAATCTGGACCTTCTGCATCTTCCCGCTTGTTCTTTGACATCCATATTCCTTTGGTGGTCTGCCGCCGCTCGGTCTCAGACATGACCCCGAAGTCTGTCCCGAATAAGTGGTTAAGCAAGGTTGATTTGCCCGTAGATTGCGAGCCAAAGACGGATATGAGATGGTAGTTGAAGCCAGATTGTGCAATCTTGGTAAGTTGGAGATACATATTGAGATGAGGACTGGAAAGGTATTAATTAGTAGGTGCTATAGAGCTGGCAGGCAATCGCATACTTGAACTCCTTCTCTTCGTCGATAACCTGGATGCCATGCTCATACTGCTCCTTTGTCGGCGCATCGCCAACTCCCGCAAAGTGGCCATTCATCGTCATTACTGAGGGGGCGGTTGGAAATCTGGAAGCTGCGGATGGCCGTCGCTCGTGGCCATTTGTGTGTGAAGCCATAATGAATGACTCTGCGCAACGCCGGGCGGTTGTACAGGATGTTTATGGAAGTTGGACCTTGTGACGTTGTGAGGCAGGTAGTGGTGTGCTTCCCCTTGTCCAAGTCTCGAAATGGGATGGGATGGGCATTTCGCACGGGCACGGGCATTCGAGACTGGGATGCCGACACTTTGGTGGTGGGTTAGATCGAAAGCAGTTTAGACTTATTAGTGCTAGCACGTGACTCAATGCAAGCAATCCATTGTACTTCCGTACCCCTTTTGGCGCAACGGCCTTTGTCTCCAGGTACTGTTTGTTTGTTTGTTCTTTGCCGAAGGACTCGAGAACATCTCCCTAGCGAGCAATTTGTTTACTTTATTTATGATCTATATTTTTGTTAGATGGCCTGGCGGAATAATATCTATCGCCCATGGCCGTGTCCTGTTACAGTACACAACCTGACTCAGGGTAGGTTTTTATTCAGGGGATGGTGGAGCTGTGTTACTCCTTGTGGCCTGTGGCCCTTGTGGGTATTGGCCGTCGAGCTTTATCAAACTTCATGCAATTCAAAAGTGCACGCTCAGCACTTCTCATACCACATCAAACAGTTGCCCTTCTCCATAATCCGTTCCCTCTGTTACCCGGTCTATCTTTCCCTCTCCTCTTTCATTGGTCTCTCGGTCAAGCCGTTGACATCTCGGCTTCAGTCTCACAGGCCCAGGCCCGCCAAGTATGATTTGAAGCTTATTACGTAGTAGTCGCATGGTTCACCTGTACTAGCACCCGCTTTTCTCTCGCGCACCACTTCCCTGTATATTTGACAGGTTAGAGTGACAGCGGCCATAGATAGATAGGTCTTTATCTGTACTGTAAGTGACCGAGCTCCTTCTCCTCACACTCCACCCCCTCCGCGCCCTCTCACTCCCGATATTTACACGTTACGCGTTATCTCTACCCGGGGTCTCGAGAGGCATCCCATACGAGCCGAGTGATGTGCCTTGCCCATATAACATTCGTCCGGTCTCCCAGGTAGTCTAGACTTTGACTTTGACTTTGCTCTCGTGTCATCCTCCCCTCTTGGACACGATCAGGAACTGGATCAGGTCAACAGTATCAACCATGACAGGTTCAATTGCCCACCATGACGGCTCAATCGCCAATGCCGATACGGCGTTGGAAAATATGGGTTACAAATCGGAGCTGCCGCGGTCGTTGAGTATGATGTCTATTCTCGGACTGTATGTACTATCCTCACGTGCTCGGTGCCATTCTGATAGTATGCAGGTCCTTTGCCATCATGGCTGTTCCCTTTGGTCTCTCTACGACCATGGCTATTTCCTTGACGGATGGCCAGTCTGTCACTGTCTTGTACGGTTGGATCTTTGTATCAATCATCTCTCTCAGTATCGCCGCTTCTCTTGCCGAAATCTGCGCCGTCTATCCCACATCTGGAGGTGTTTACTACTGGTCCGCCATGCTGTCAACAAAGAAATACGCTCCTTTGGTTTCGTGGACTACTGGATGGTTCACCCTCGTAGGCAACTGGACCGTCACACTGAGTATCAACTTCTCAGGCGCTCAATTAATCCTCTCGGCCATCACGATCTTTAACCCAGATTTCGTAGCCAGTCAGTGGCAGACCGTCCTCATGTTCTGGGCTGTTATGACGATCGCCTTCCTCGTTAATGTTTTCTTGGCTAAACATCTTGACTTGATCAATAAGATTTGCATTTACTGGACTGGTGCTTCTGTCATCATCATTATCGTCACTGTTCTTGTCATGTCAGATGATCGTCGAAGCGCAGAGTTCGTTTTCTCTCATTTCGATGCTTCTGCATCTGGTTGGCCTTCCGGATGGGCTTGGTTCGTTGGTCTTCTTCAAGCTGCCTGTAAGTGCCCCATGGAGACCAGAATTGGTATAATGTGACACTGACAACCCATTCAGACACACTCACAGGTTACGGTATGGTAGCGTCCATGTGTGAAGAAGTCCAGAACCCACAACGCGAAGTTCCCAAGGCAATGGTTCTCTCAGTTGCTGCTGCCGGTCTTACTGGTCTCGTTTACCTAATCCCAATCCTCTTTGTCCTCCCCGAAGTCCCTCTCCTCCTGTCTGTCGCCAACGGACAACCCATTGGTCTAGTTTTCAAGATCGCAACAGGCTCGGCAGGCGGTGGTTTCGCACTTCGTAAGTACCTATAAACACTCTCTCCTCCACTTCTCCCCCCTCTCCTTCCTCCCATGGAGGGGATAGCACATACTAACAAACCACCCAGTCTTCCTCATCCTCGGCATCCTCTTCTTCGCCGGAGTGGGAGCCCTAACCGCCGCCTCACGCTGCACCTACGCCTTCGCCCGCGACGGCGCCATCCCCGGCAGCACGCTCTGGAAGCAAGTATCCCCAAAATACGACATCCCTCTCCTCGGCCTCGTCCTCTCTACAATAGTCGACTGCATCCTAGGCTGCATCTACTTCGGCTCCACCTCCGCATTCAACGCCTTCACCGGCGTAGCCACAATCTGCCTCTCCGTCTCCTACGGCATCCCGATCCTCGTCTCCCTCCTGCGCGGCCGCCGCGCCGTGCGACACTCGACCTTCTCCTTGGGAAAATTCGGCTTCTTCATCAACGCCGCGACGGTCGTCTGGATCATGCTCGCCATCGTGCTGTTCTGCATGCCGACTGCGATACCCGTCACGGCCGTCAGTATGAATTATGCGTCTGTTGTGTTCATGGGGTTCGCAATGATTAGTGTGGTGTGGTATGTTATCAGGGGCAGGAAGGAGTTTACGGGACCGCCTGTTCCCGTGGATGTTGAGCCGGAGCATGATGGTGAGGTGGTGGGTGGCCTTGGGAGGGTTATGACGGAGGGCGATGATACGTTGAACGGTAGTAATGGGAAGAAGGCGGAGAAGTTGTAGTGTGGGTTGGTGGAGTGTTTGGTTTCTGTAACTTGAGAAAGAGGAGTGTAGGAGTGTAACGTCTTGAATATTTGTCCTGCAGCAAAGGAGTTGGGGGTGTAGAGAGAGCCCAAGCGGGGAGTTATGGCTTGCCGCTGTAGATTTCTGTCTATTGTTCAGGCTTGTCACTTACTAGATCCAAACTCTGCGAATCCCTGGGATACATGACCTGGTCTTCGGTACCGACTAAATCTTTAAATTCAAGGAAGTACTGGATGTTTTCTAGCTAGCCTCTCTACAGTACCACCTCCCTTGTCTCCCTTCTTACTACATAGTACAATAACCGCATCTTCCGCTCAGCAAAAAAAAAACCCTCCCAATCAGTACCCAAGCAGTCCACAGCACTAAATCAGACCCCCAAAATCCAAATCTCAAAACTTCAAGTGCCTAGATATGAAAGGGTAGAGACGAGCAAGACGATCTACCTATCAACATACTCATCCTTTGGCTTTTAGCTAGTATACTGTAGGTAAATGGGAATCTGAATGTTTCGAAAAGGAGACAGCCCCAGACGGTCAGAGGACCAGTCGACTTCGATTGTGATGTCGAGTTTTGTTGTGTGCGAGTGTGGATGGCTTAGAATTGAAAGAGAGGGACGAGGGATAGGAAAGCGGATTCGTTTGTTTACTGCATCTGGTCGAGTGACGCTGAGACTTCGATCGTCACTGTCGTCGCAATCTCCCTTCTGTAACAAGCATGCTTCTCGAATGATGTAGGGTGTCCACTTAGAAGAATCACGAAATTGAGCGGCCCAGATGGAATATGGAGCTAGGGAGGAATCTTTTAGAACACGATTATTAAGCGCTTGAAAGTTCAATACAGCCAAGCCAGGCCAGGCCAGAACCAATCCTACGAAAACGCCTGTTCGCCCTGGAACCCCATGCTAGCAATAACCTACGCTGTCCAAAACGAACGCAATGCTCCATCAACTAACTGAATGTATGATCACGAAATAGCATCGATCGGCTCATCGTCAACCACATTCCTCCTTCTCACCTCAGTCTCATCAATATCAATTCTCGACTTCCCATTCGCGCCAGTGCTCCTAGTAGCGATAGCCTTCTCTTTCCGCTTGACCTCTTTCGGTGGCTGAAAGCGCTTACGGACCGTCTCGATCATCTTGCCGAACCAGTAGAAGTTCAGGGTGTTGAGGACGACGTTGCTGCCTAGGTATGTGAAGGCGAGCCAGAGAGGAACGAACTCTTCGCCCGCGAAACGCATTATGTCGTCGTGGAGAGGTGCGGCGCTCTTTCCGGTTGCGGCGGCGGTGCCGTTCAAGGCGTCGATGTCGATGCTGGTCGTAGCTGGCTGGTGGTGGAGTGCTTTCCAGACGTCTTGGTATACACGGACAGATTGGTAGGTTCCCCACACCAGGCGGCAGCTGAAGAATGTGAAGAGGAGGAGAATGCCGTTATATAGCTGGGCTTTGGAGCCGGTCATGTCGAGTTTGTCGAAGAACCAGTGGAAATTTAGGAAGGGAGACGAGAGTTCGTAGAGGATGAAGGTACACCCATAGAAATTGACAAACGGTCTCTGGAAGATTATTAGCTCTGAACTGTAGCCTGGAGACTGACTTGTATGCGAGGAACTTACGAATCCAAAAGAAAAGACAATAAGAGCACTCAGGGCATGTGCGAGCATGCCGAGTCCAAACACCCTGACATTCTGGAGCGTAACCATTAAATCCCACAGGAAGTATCCAGTAGCCATGCCCTGAATCATACCCGCAGCACCAGTGTAGCCCCAGATACGCTGCTGCCAATCCATATTCTTGCGCTCCTCATCGTTGAACATCACCCACAGGGCGAGGAAGTTGATGGTCGTGCTCTGGACCAGGGACACCACATGGACGTCCCAGTTAATCTTCCGTTCTGGAGATAGTTTGGCATACTTGACGGGGAATATGCGCTTCGAGAGCTGAGGCGCGAGGACATTATTGATAAAAGTGTATCCTAGGAATGAGATGAGGACTTCGTGCACATGCAAAGGGAGCGTCGTGAGGTGGAAGTAGTCGGCGAAAGGCTGGACGGCTTTACTGAGCCAGGGCAATGGTGGGATAGGGAAGGGGTCGTGCATCGCGAGGAGGTTGTAGGATGAACGAGAGAAGAGAAGAGAAGGGGATCTAGGGAGGCCAGACAATTTATTCGAGGGTGGAACACACCGGTGAGGGCCACGAACGGGAAGGTGGCGGTGTCCAGATTCAACTCGTGAGTGAGTCTTGTGGGAGGTGGTTTTCAAGGAATGGAATGGAGATGGGATGGGATGGGGGTGCCCGCCCGAGGTCGACGATGTACGGAGTATGTGGTGGATCACTCTGGGCTGGCTAGCCTTGAGCCTTGCTACCTTACAGTACGGAGAGTACTTTACTTCGTTAGCCCCGTCCCATCCCTCCCCAACAAATGCAGCGCCCGCCCCGGCTAAACTCAGGCTGGATCAACCAGGGACGGACTCGGCTCGTTTACCCTTGTTGATGGATTCCTGGTATTCGGGGTCTGGAGAAGAGAAGCTAGGTAGCAAATGGACAAAGGGGGAGCTGACGACCGTGCATCTGAAAAGCTGTGTATGGCAAGACTTTTGAGTTCGTATTTTTCTATTCTTTACAATAGGAGATTGAACGTTCTGTGCTCATTACTTACTTACACGTATGCTTCGTAAACATCCGAGGCGCATCCAGCCAAGCCAGCACCAGGCAGGCTGACGAAGCGCCACCAAGGCTCCTCGGAACTCCATCTCATGGCGGCCACCCTGGCACACGTGAGATATTACAATCTTTGCGCATGAACCCGTTCCTTGACGTTCGTTCCTTCCTATCTGCTGACTACCGCCCCCTTGAACACCGTGGTTCTGTTTCCGGCTGGGTCATTCACCAAGTCCTGAATCGTCTTCCTCGACCTAAATGCACCAGGCCCGCTGGCGGATTGGTTGCCGAAAATAACAAAGTCAGCTGGATCTCCTACATCGATATCGATCTCGCACGAGATTGACAGGTCGATGCCCATAGCTAGCTTTGCCCGATTCGATACACATTGCTGTTCCGCGGCGTAAGCAACAGTGCAAGAAAGCAATATCTGGGTCCACTTACAAGTAGCAAATCGGTCTCTCTCTTGGTAGCAGCCTGGTAAACTCCAACACCAAGGCTTGCAAGGCTCAAGGGATCGCAGTTGCCTTGAGGCGTGAAGGCGTTTCCCACATTGTTGATACCGATAGCAGCATTCAAGCCGTACTTTTTGATGATGTCGAGGACTTGCAATGTACCTCTCACCCGCTGACCTCCAGCATCCTCCTTGGCAGGTCGACCCATCATGAAGAGATCGGAGGTGGGAAGTCCTACAAACGCGACTGGCAGTCCTCGGATCTTCTCTCGGAGCTCCAACCATTCCTTGTCACTGAACAGGGTAAGACGAGTGCAATGTCCAAACAGGATGCTCCTATGGGTGTGGTGGTTCCAATTCGACGGCCACTTCAAGGTATGAAGCAGGTCCAGAGCCTCTCCTATCATGCTTGGCGTGTTTGGATCGAGGTTGTAGTCGATATGAAAATCTAGATGAACTCCATATCGAATAGCAGTCCTGATGGCAAATTCCATGTTTTGCAGTTGCTTCTTCCGGTCCCCATCCTGCTCAACGTAAGGCGTGCTTCCAAATGCCTCGACACCCGGTCTGTTTACGGCGAGATCAAGTAGCTTCATCATTGCCTTTCCCTTGTCTCGATAGCTGACAATTGGGTCCTGAGCAAAGACGCAGATCTGGATGTAGCATCTGTCCTTGAACTCTTGCTTGAGTGCCAGACCGGCTTCGAGACATTTGAATCTGACCGTGAGATCGACTTCGACAAAGGCTCTGAGATGGGTGACTCCAAAGTTGATGCTCTCTTCGATCAGAGCTCGGCCGCGCTCCAGAAGATCATTGCGTTCAAATCGGGCCTTTGCTTCACCTGGAAAAGCATGAGAGGTGTGGAATAGAACGAAGAAAATAAGCACCTACTTGTCAATCTCGACGCCTCGGCAAAGTCACCCTTCTCGATCTCCAAGTCTGCGTACTTGGGGTGTGAGAGGAGAAAGCACTTGTCTAGATGGATGTGCGGGTGACAGAGACTTGGGCAGAGGAACTGGACATCATTGCTTGGTACAGAGCTGTCGGGTACGTGCTCATCAAGAGATTCGATGATGCCCTTGTTGCAGCAGACATCCCAACGAGTGTTTTCGGGTTTTCCTGCTACATAGACGCCTTTGAAGGTAAGTTCAGAGCCAGCGTCGTCGGCCCATCCATTGGTGTGTTTTGGCATGGTGACTGGTGGGCAGGGTAGCGGGATGTCGATTTTTTGGTATCGAAGAGAGGAGAGAAGAGAAGTGAAGAGAAAATGTCTCCTCCAGTAGAAATTACAATTATGAGGTGAAGTGAAGTCTATTGAATTGAGGCGGAAAGCGGCTGGGGTGAAGTCGGGAACTATTGTTACGTGGCCATGATTCCGGGGAACAAGACGTTTGTTAGGCAAGGTCGAGAAGGGATGACGCGTGAGGGGGAGGGGAGAGGGTGGGATGAAATAGACTTTCGGGAGAATGTCCCGCGTCTTCCCGTGCAGCTTTACTTTCTGGTAGGGAAAAGTACTCGTACATAATGTACAGCAACACACACACCTTAGCGAATGTCAAGAACACCTGTCCCACATCACCACGTTGAACCTCCCAGGTCACAAGCATATCGCAGCGATGGCAGATCCATTATACGAGCTGCTGGTTCCATACTTCAATACGCCCTCGCCAAGACCAGCACCATCTTCCAAAGACCCGACCACCAATGCCTATCTGAACCGACTCACCACTCTCCCCCTCTCGTCCCTCACAAGCAGCGAGCCACAATCCCTCTCCCAAACGACGCACTCCCTCCTCCTCTCTCTCCAAGGACTCTCCAAACGCTCTCACAAATCCATTATTGACTCCTCCACACACCTCTCGACCATCAGCACGACCCTCCCCTCCCTCGCCCAATCCACAGCCTCCCTTCGAGACGCCCTCCCCAAACTTGACGACGCCGCCATCCACTTCAGCGAAACCTACAATACACGCTCAGAAAACCCCCTCCTAGACCGAAGACGTAAAGCTCTCCTCCTCTCCCGAAACATCGACCGCCTCTCCGACATTCTCGACCTCCCCACCCTCCTCTCCTCTGCAATCTCAACATCAAACACAGCTTCCGCTTCAGCAACCACATCTTCCAATGCTACCCTCAACTACGCCTCAGCTCTAGATCTAAACTCGCACATAAGACGTCTCCATGGCTTATACCCCTCCTCAGCGCTCATCTCGAGCGTGGAGAAACAGGCCGAAGATGCAATGCAGGATATGGCCACAAATCTAATAGCGAGTCTCAAGACCAGCTCTCTAAAGCTCGCAAGTGCCATGCGGACTATCTCCTGGCTACGGCGTGTAGCTCCCGAATTGGACCCTACGCCTCCATCTTCTCTCCCAGCACAGTCACAGTCACATTCTTTACATCATACGGGGGTAGGAGGAGCTACAAGTCGAGAAGGCAGTCTGGGATCCCTCTTCCTCGTCTGCAGACTAGCTAACCTCCAACAAACCCTCTCAGCCCTGGAGCCCCTCCGCGAACTCGCCGACCAAGAGACACTGCGTCTGCAGGAAGGCAAGACCGGTGAGAACGGAGCTGTGAAAGAACGCAGTAAATGGGAAGGCGGACAGCAGACAGAGCGTTACCTGAAGCGCTACATCGAGATCTTCCGCGAGCAGAGCTTCGCTATCATCTCCATGTACAGGAGTATCTTCCCGGCGGGGAACTCAGCTCAGGAAGAAGCTGTGTTGAAGGGACTTGGGAGGGAGAAGGTGGATGGGGGAAAGAGGGACGAGGATCCTTTACAGCCGCTGCCGAGCTCGCTGGGGACGTTCCCATTGAGGCTTGTAGGCATGTTGGAGGAGACGTTAAGGCGGTACCTGCCGAATGTGAGGGATAGAAGTAGTAGGGATAGCCTGCTCACGCAGGTGCTGTATTGCGCGGGGAGTTTGGGCAGGTTGGGTGGGGATTTCAGTTTGTTGCTTGCGTTTTTGGGGGAGGGTAGTGAGGAGGGGGCTGATGACGGGGAAGAGGAGGAAGATGGGGATGAGGAGTGGGTAGAGGTAATCAGGAAACATAGAGTTCTGGCTGGGAGGTTGGAACTCATGGTTGGAGCGAGGGATGGATAGATCAAACTCCCATGTCTTCATAGAGTTAGAATATCGAAGGAAGACTCTTGATAGTATTAGAGAAAAAAACAATACCTACTCATAAAAGCACTCCGTATCTCACCACGGAACCTCACACTACTTCTTCCATCACAATAGAGATCATGCCATTACCATTCCTCATCCTAGCCTTATTTACTAACTGGACTGACGTGCATTCCCAGCCTAACCAACCCAACCAACCAAAGTAGATAAAACACACTACAGAGTAATAAATAACAACCGCAAGATCCCCGTTCCCGTTCCCGTTCCTAATCCCCAAGAGTCCCAAGACCAGAGACCGAATCTCGAAAAGGTGCTGTTCGTGAGGGAGGGAGGGTCCGACGCAGTCTCGAACTCGCACTCGCCTCCTTCTAACCAATAAGAGGCTCGGGATTACCAAGCACATCACATCACCCTTAGAGCCTTCGACAAAAGGCTCTCTCTCTCATCAATGCTAAGAAAGTGCCTTCTCACTAATCAATCATACTATCTCTCTCTTGGATTCTTCTCGTTTGATATGTTTATCTTGAAGTTTGGGGGTAGAGACATAAAACCTATCTTTTGAGCGGTGTCGTTTTTTCTTTGGAACCTATATCTCTTTCTCTTTTCCCTTTCATATCGATGAGCGTTTACTTCGTTTGTTACTCAAGTTGCGTTTCTGAGAAGTAGTTAGGGAGGGATGCTTCAACCTGGGGTTTAGTCTTTGGACTTGGAGGGAACTAGATGGTGTTGCAATGCGTGGTTAATTGATTGCTTTTCTTCTCGCTTTTCCTTTCTGCAAACTTGTCATTTCGTATTAACTGGTAGCGATTATCATGCTTTGATGGATTCATCAAGCTTGGAGGGGCTCGCCCGAGCTACCTATCACCATGCGTCCAACAGCTGTACGAAAAAGCAGAAGCATTTTCGAGAAGTCCTTCGGTCCTACCACCTTACCGTCCATGCACTCACTCCATTTCTTTACTCCGAGACAGTCCTAGGAACAGCGTGGACAGTCTGCTCAGTCTTTTTCTCATCGGATTGGCGAACACTGCTACTTGGAGTCTCGGATCCACTTCCCATCTGCGCTTGTCTCGCCTTCGCCTTTCCGAACGGGAGATGGCCTTTAACTTCACGGTAACGCATCAAGAGGAACCCGATGATGACGACGATCCAGTAGACGTTATACGAGATGACAGATCCATATGTGGCTGAGTTCTGCCAGCCGAAGATGGCGTTGAAGATACCCCATCCTCCACCGCCGTTGAGCTCTGGGTTTCCGTACTGTGGGGTATTAGTTTTGAGGTTGTGTTGTCTCGGGGGCTTGAGAGGACTTACGTTGATGTGCCAGACACTCTGATCGATATCGTATGATCCCGGCCCTGAGCCGACTTCTGCTGCGTCGCCTCCGACTGCATCATTCCACTTCTGAGCTTGGAAAAACCAGACTGCTTTGGAGAAAAGGCCGGCGGCGACGAGGTAGAGGAAGCAGGTAGAGACGACGAGGAAGAATTGGAGTTTGGAAGAGGCACCACCCCTAAGCATATGTTAGAACAATGCTTGGACTATCGGAAATAATTCCATCATCCGAGAGTTCTCAGGAACTGGGTCTCAAATGGGAGTGGTGGGTATGCTTACTTGTAAATGATATATCCAACTACACCTCCAGCCAACAGACCCATCACAACAGGAAGAGGCACTGCCTTTGCGGGAGCAGAGAAAGATACGCCTGCAATGAAGATGACTGCCTCGAGACCTTCACGCAGGACGGTGATAAAAGGCAAGATAAACATGGCGTATTTCTCGCACCAACGCTTGAAAGCACCCTTTTTGCCTTCAGCAGTGACCGGGTTGTCTTCCAAAGCTTTGGCAAGCTTGACACGCCACTTCTCTTGCATCTTGGCGACACGGAGAAGAGCAGCGCCCATGATGGTGATAACGACAGATGCGACAATACCGAAAGAACCCTCCCAGTAGTACTCGCTTTTCGACCAGGTATTCTTGCCAGCGCCGTAGAAAGCTCCAATCAAGCCAGCACCTATGATGAGACAGATCAGAAGCCCGGCTCCAGTACCATACCAGACCTACAATATGTCAGAATTCTCTGGGTTTGGATCTCGTTCGAGGTATCTTACCTGCTTCACGAGTTTCTTGTATACTGCAACATCTCGACTTGGGCCATCGAGGGTCTGTTTCAAGAAAGCGAGAAGAACCGAGACGATGATTGCGGTCTCCAATGTCTCTCTGATTATGGTTAGCAAGGAGTTTTCGCAGACGTTGCAGAATCAGTGTCAAAGGCCAGAGGGTATCGGAGATGATTGGTACCAAGATCACAGAGCATATTAGGGGGAAGGATACGTACCGGAAGACGATGAAGAAAACGGGAACAGCGAAGACGTTAACCGTCATAGCTGTAGATTGGTAGATGTGGTTGTCAACAAAAGACGCAAGAAGATGTCGACGAGTACATGTAACTCAGTCGAAGTTTGATACTTGGACCTCCAAGGCTGTCAGAGCTCTTAAGTCGAGGAGCGGACGGATGTTGGGGACCAGCAGTCTGCGTTTCCTTCGAAGATTAGATCAGATTATGCAACGGGATCTGATTAAAAGAAAGAAAGCGGATCGATGTCTCGGTATGGCACGATGTTCTGGGGATCGTGCGAGACTACGGAAGGGTAGTGGTCCTTGGTCCTTGGTCGGCAGGGCGGCAGGATGTGTGTGGGAAGGGAAGTGGTTGTGGATGGCCGAGGATCGGAAGGGGAGATGTGTTTCGAGGATTCAACTGGTCACTTCGATCATGTCCACAGGGGGCAGGGATTTTGACAAGAGAAGCTAGGTAGGTACCAAACAAAGGTTAATTATTTAAGCCGAGGAGAACGAGCGTGCCGCCAGATGCCACGGCTCTTGTTGGGTGGAGAGGGGGCAAGCGAGAAAAGGTTGACAGATTAATGTCGCATCGCATCCGTACTGTAAGGCAAGGTTGGAGTGGGGTGTGTGCGGGTCAAGGTTTCTTTCTTTCTTTCTGTCTTTCTGCAGTTGTCATTCGCAGGACGAAGAAAAACCTCCACGAACAACTCGAAGTCTTTTGCGAGACTTTCTCGTGTTACACTCGGGTTGGGCAGCTTCAATCAATCAATGAGGGGGCGAGACGAGACGAGACGGCCTGAAGAAGCAGGGGACGGCTGCTTTAGGCGTCTCGCTAGGGCGTCTCCTGCCAATTGGGGTCGCAAGGTGACATCCATATCCCTGGGACACCACGCCATATGAGAGGCTTAAGGCAGTTATCAGACAATCTGATTGCATTGCAGCAAATCAGATCAAATCAATCAAATCAATCAGATAAGATCCTTTGTCGACTTTGTCCTGCAAAGTCGCCCGCCTAGACTCAAACGACATCATCGAGGAAAAGCTTCAACAAGAACAGCACATCTCCACCTCCTTTGGCAGACAGCTGGGTATTCTCCCGGCCGGCCCAGCTTCTTCTCCACTCGCCAAGCAGAGCAAGCCTTTGGGTCGATTGCTTGTTTCCTTCACTGGCCTCATCCCCAGCCATCGGACTTGGCGGATCGCCTCGCCCAGGATACTTACTTATTACTTCGACTTGCTGCATGAGCCATTATTGCGTGCAGCTGCAGCTGAACATTGTTGATGTCAACCAGTGGAGCGCGACTTGCCGCATGCATTTGACACTACCACTTGACAAATTCCTCGACCTCCACTGACACTTACTCGAGTCGTGGGAGCTGCCAGACCTTACCAAACTGTGGATACGAGCAGCTTCTTTTACACCCCCACAGTAGTAAGTTAGTTGTGTGACCCCAGTCCTGACACCGACCATCCCCCAAAAGAAGAGGAAAAAAGCAAGAAGAAGAAAAGACCCCGCCCATCAAATTTCTAGTAGCCGAGCTGTTCGAGTTGACAATAGCCGGATGCCCGTTGTTCAGTTTCCTATCCCATGATCCCAGCAGCGAAGGGAGTCGAGTGGTTTTTAGTAACGCTTCAATAGGACCATTCATGGTCAACCTCGGACCTCACAGCGAAGGTATTTCTAGCAATCTGTTCTCGAGTCATTCTTCACCCTGTCACCGAGGGCACTCACCAAGATGAATCTGAAGTAATCTGCCTTCGAAAGAGACTGACTTCGATAGCTCCCTCTCCTCCTCAAGCAAAGGTAAGCTTGCGCCGTTAAACTCAAAAAGCAACACCTCGTCTGACTATCTGCGACTTCTCCACCATTGGCTAGACTCATTGCAAGGGTTTGCCATCGTTCTCCAATCAGGCCATAAAAGGAAAACTTTCAAGCCACCATCGCTCAAGCTTGCCCTGGCATCCAATCTGATAAACTGGACCCGCACCCACACCATCACAATCAGATCATCTTATCAATTCTCGTCTCAAGCAAACTGTAAACCACGCAAGGGCTCTTCCGTCTCGAATAGTCACACACCCTGCACACTTCCCGTCTCTGGTCCGGCCTCGGGCATTGCCCACCCAGCACTCTGGTTCCCCCGAAATCTCGACGACTGTCAGATAGAGATTCTAGAAGAACGAGCTACTGATTGTCCAATCTTCTCAAAACCACTCAGGATACTGCCACGAGGCACAACGACCAGACTGTAAAGAGAAGCACATATATTTCATCATGGCTATCTCATTGTCGTTCTTCCCGATATTACCACTTCTGCTGGTTCTTCTCACCACGGCCGTGCAAGCTAAGACGGTTGTTTACGACTTTAACATCACCTGGGTAACTGCGAATCCTGATGGCATCTTCGCGAGAACAGCCATCGGAATCAACAATGCATGGCCTCTCCCAGTAATGACCGCCACCCTTGGCGACCAAGTCATCGTCAATGTCAACAACCAGCTCGGAAATCAGAGTACCTCTTTGCACTTTCACGGCCTCTTCCAGAATGGCACCAACGCGATGGATGGTCCTTCGTTCGTTACTCAATGTCCCATCCCAGCTGGATCCTCGTTTACATATAACTTCACCGTGAGTCGCCTTTGCAAAATACTCCAAGCTCATCTCTAACGGATCTGCAGGCAGCCCAGTCAGGCACTTACTGGTATCATTCTCACAACATGGGCCAATATCCTGACGGCCTCCGAGCTCCATTCATCATTTCTGATCCGGATTTCCCTTACCAGGATCAAGTTGACGAGGAGATTGTTCTATCTGTTTCCGATTGGTACCATGAGCAAATGGCAACATTGACCCCAAAGTTTCTGAACAAAGCCAATCCCACTGGCGCAGAACCAGTTCCACAGAACGCTCTCCTCAATGATACGCAGAACCTCACTGTTTCGATTCAGCCAGGAAAGACATACCTTTTTCATGTGGTCAACATCGGAGCTTTTGCCGGACAATATCTCTGGTTTGAAGGACACAACATGACCATCGTCGAGGTTGATGGTGTTTTCACCGATCCAGCTGAGGCATCCATGATCTACATTTCGGCAGCTCAACGATACAGCTTCTTGCTTACCACCAAGAACGACACTTCGACGAATTACGCATTCGTTGGCAGCATGGACACTGTAAGTGCTAGCATATGTACCGAGAGACTTTACTGACATGTGCAGGACCTGTTCGATGTACTACCAGAGGACCTCAATTGGAACTCTACCGGATGGCTGGTGTATGACGATTCTAAGCCCAAGCCTGCGCCAACACCTGTCGATGCCCTAGATGCATTTGATGACTTTACCTTGGTGCCATTCGACAAACAGCCACTTCTACCAGATGCTGATCAGACGATCACATTTGACGTTATTATGGATAACCTGGGAGATGGACGTCCATAGTAAGTTTCTCTTCGTCTTATCAAAGTTCCGAGTTAATGGTAAGCCAGTGCCTTCTTCAACAACATCACCTGGGTCAAGCCAAAGGTACCAACACTGTATACGGTCATGAGTACAGGCGAAAGCGCAATTAATCCTCTTGTCTACGGAGAGTTTTCACACTCTTTCGTGCTTGACAGGCATCAAATCATCGACATCGTAGTTAACAATCTCGGTAAGAACAGTCTCACTTTTCCCAGTTTGGCTTTCAAGTTCTGACCAATGTTTAGATTCAGGAAAGCATCCATTCCATCTCCACGGCCACAACTTCCAAGCAATTGTCCGTTCCGAAGACGAAGCTGGATCTTTCGATGCGTCAAACTCCAGCCAAACCAACTACCCAGCGATTCCTATGCGAAGAGACACATTCGTCTTGCATCCTGAAGGGCACATGGTTCTCCGTTTCGAGGCCAACAACCCAGGAGTCTGGCTCTTCCATTGTCACATCGAATGGCACATGGATCAAGGATTAATTGCGACCATGGTCGAAGCACCATTGGACGTACAAAAATCCCAAACCATACCCCAAAACCACATTGATGCTTGCACAGCTGGTAAGATAGCACACGCTGGCAATGCTGCCGCCAACACGGAGGACTTCCTCAACTTGAAGGGCGCGAGCAAAGCACCGAAGCCTCTCCCCTCTGGTTTCACGGCACGCGGTATTGTCGCTATGACTTTCAGCGTTCTTGCAGCTGTTATTGGATGTGCTGTGATCGCATGGTAAGTCATCACCCTGTCCAGGGCAAGAAAAGGAACTTGCTAACGCGTCCAGGTACGGCATGGCCGACATGGGAGCCGCCTCAATGGTCAGTGAGGAACGACGCATCGCCGATATGAACGCAGCAGGTCATGCCACTGTCATATCAGACACTCCTGCCAAGTAACAACTCCGTCTTGTGTATATCTTGGAAGTGGGACTGAGGTTCCTGGCGTTCGTTGCATGCATTTTGATGAAGATACCAGGCAGGATGTTACTTAATTAGCTGCTCCGTTATTGAAGCTATAATTATAGGCATGTATTAAAATGGAGCTTTTGCAAATATGATGACGACTTCTGTTTGAGATAGTCAATAACTGAGCTGCTTCTTTCTTCATCGCTTGATAGGTAATTGTGCTGCTGAATTGTGGCAGATTTTGATGTTTTTGTGCGACTTGGAATTAAATCAATATCAACAAGTATTAAAAGAAAGATCGGATGGAATAGGAAGCGTGACTATAAATACTTATCACTAACCAACCACTCACTCTGGTTTGTACTCGATACAAATCTCGCAAGTGAAGTGTTTGGACAGCCTCAGCCCCTGTCCAAGGCTCGGCCCCGGTTTGCCGAAGTGGAGATGCGTGTCCGCGACCTCAACGAGGGGTTCATCCACGTATCCAGCACATCACGATACTTCCATTCAAAATCCTCCAGAGCATTGTACAGGCCGGGTCACTTTATTGAAGAATTAATTGGATGCACGGCATCGCCCTTGAAAGCACCGATTATCACGAATTACCATACGTATTTTCCAGCCTACCTATCCTTACACCCGGCGAGCCAATTCCCAGCACCACCTACCTACCTGCATCACCAGACCGAATTGTCAGAACAACACCAACGGACGCGTTACATCAGATGGCACGAGCACCCATCCTTCTGGGAATACTCACTGGCAGCGGCCTGCTATTGAAATCTATGAAGCTGTCGGTGCCAGCTGAAGCTCCGCAACTTTGAGATGGGGGGAATGAGAGTTGGACGACGGAGGCCGTGGTCTTTGGGAGACACATATGGTACATCTTCATATATCTTTGATTCCTCTCCACAACATCAGAGTGTGCTTTACTAACGAGCTTTGCAGATTTCATTGCTACCTTCCTCCACAAACCCAACATCCGACCCATCTACCCCTCAGCTTCATCTAGATCTAGACGCCATTACCAGACTTCCCACGCCCAAGCTGCACATATAAACCGCATTAGGACAAATAGACTACATATACCAGCATCCACATCCAGATATGCACATTCTTCCCACCGAATTGGAGCTAGCAGACGCTATTTCCACGACTATTTCGTCACGAACCTCCCCTCCTCTTCTCTACACCCGGACTCGAAGTCCTCAACTGGACCTCACCACAAGCTACCCCGAGCGGCTTCAACACCTCATACACCTGGACATGGACCATCTCCTGCCGCAGCACCGCCTATGGTGGGTATGTCCCGCGAGATGACCGTGGTGAGAATCCCACTACGCAGCGCGAAGCACCACTTCGGTGTCTCGGTCTCACGCGGTACTCGGGCATATAACGAGGATACCTACCAAGCTGGCACGCTGGAAATACCTGCTTTCGCAAAGCGAGCCCCTATCAGTCTGAGCCGGGCGGGGAAGACCGCGAGTGCCACCTCGGCGGACAGCGCTAGTGGTGATCCCCAAGTGTTTTACTTTGGCGTCTTTGATGGACATGGTGGGAATGAGTGTAGTGATTTCTTAAGAGAGGAGTTGCATGGGTATTTGGAGAAGACGGCTGAGACTTTCGAGCTGGCTTCTAGTCTGAAGGCGGGGAGGAAGAAGGAGAGGGATGTGGGAGGGCCGAGTAAGGAGAAAGATGGGAATAGTGAATTGGCTTCTCAGGGGAAGGAGAGTTTGCAGGGTGTTCAGACGAAGAGTAAGGAGGATGTTGAGAAGGACTCTAACATACCGACTCGGAATGAGGATGGGAGGATTGAGCAACCGCCTGCTAGTCCGGCTATTGAGAGCGAGAAACCGGTCTCTGTTGGATCGAATAAGCCTAAGACGATTGAGCTGGAACGATCCTTGGTCGCACAATGGAAAGAAACGGTTGGAGGGTATTTCAGACGCTTCAGGCCGGAGCACTTTACACTGTCACCTTCGTCTGGAGAAGAAGCAGCAGCTGAGACGCCTGTGTCAATCGAGACAGTCCTCATGTATGCCTTTCTCCAAGCAGATTTGGATTTCATCACAGCACAAGCCCAGAAGCCCGACCCGGACAATCACCACAGCGACAAACCTCTGAACGCAGATGAAATTCTCGGCCGCCCCTCCCATCTATCCTCTCAACACCGCATCGGTGGACCAACCCGTTTCGTCGGCGGCTCAACGGCATCCATAGTCCTCATCTCAACCCCCACACCTACACCCTTCTGGCATCCCGCCTCCCCTTCGACCCTCGTCGTCGCCCACGTAGGCGACACACGCATCCTCCTCTGCAACACCGCCACCGGCCTCGCCATTCCCGTAACCACAAACCACCACCCTAGCTCCCCCGTCGAAGGTGCCCGCCTCCGTCGCTACGCCGCAACATTCGTGACAGATTCATTCGGCGAAGAACGCATGTCCGGACTAGCTAACACGCGCGCTTTCGGCGACATGCGCTCGAAGCGCATCGGTGTCTCTGCCGAGCCTGAAATCCGCCGGGTGGAGCTCGCGCCTGCAGAGTATAGTTTCCTCGTCCTGGTCAGTGATGGCGTTAGTGGCACGCTCACGGATCAGGAGATCGTGGATGTAGTTAAGGAGGCGAAGACGCCGGAGCAGGGGGCGAGGGATGTGGTTGGGTTTGCGACGGAAGTAAGTCGTGAGGGCGATAATGCTACTTGTCTTGTTGTTAGGCTTGGGGGATGGGAGAGGAGGATTGAAGGGGGCATGGGGAGTATGGGGACGAAAGAGGTTAGGGATTTTAGGAAGGGGGATGCGTTGGATCCGAGGAGGGGGAGGACCTGAGGACCCGGCGACTTGGTTGGGAGATTGTGAGGCGAGAGGAGGTGGAATTCGGGACGAGGAGTAAATAGCATTTGGGACGAGGAAGAGAGATAATGAGACTTAGCTAGGTATCATTTGCATGCATGCATAAAGCGAGGGAGAGGTAGGTGCAGGTACAAATACTGTAAATACGATATGATATAAATCAAGCCATTTTGAAAGCAACGTAAGGTGCCATTAACCATCACGAACCATCCTCCCTCGCCAACTTCACAATGTATTATTCTTACGTGCCCAAGGAAAGGAGATAGCTACATGGTACAGTCCCTGCCGAAACTGCACTCCTCCCACTCTTCGAATCTGTCTGTCCTGTACTTGTACAACACAACGGCGGCAAGGGGACCGGAACGAAAAGAAGAAGAAAAAGTACTAGGATGTTCGCACAGCATGGAAAGGAAAGGAAAGGAAAGGAAAGGATGACCTCGCCGGTTCTGCAGTGTCCAAGCACGATAAGTGAGGATGAAACATTATTTATTGGGAGGGGTGTCTTTGTCATCTAGAGGCGGTGATGAGTGGTTGCTTGTCAGTAGAGTTGGTTATGCTGGTTAAGTTACAGTACTCGATGGGGCCGGGGCCGGGGGCCGAGGATCGACCGTCTGCTGTGCTCGCTGTGGTGTGCGAGTGAACTACTGTAAGTGGGTGGGTAGGAGGGAGCTGCCGAATTTGACATGGATTGGGATTGAAAGACGTGCTTTGCTTTCCTGTCCTGCGAGCTTTTCTCCTACACCTTCCGACGGTGTGTTTGTTTTTTGCTGTGGTGATGATTCCCTGATTGCGTCGACTGTACTCGTAGAGAGGATTGAGAGGCAAGGAAGAAGAGGAAGAAGAAGAAGCATTGAGCGAGGAAGCTGGCAATGGAGGGGTCGACGGTAACTTCTCATCACCATCATCATCATCATGATGATCATCCTAAAGTGGGGCACGGCAATCACAATATGATCGATGCGAATTCTACGAAATCGATACTCGTGACGAATCAATCTGTCGACCAACCCGGTACTTCTAACACAAATGGTCGATGTGACAATACCGACTTCGACTTCAACTCCGACAACAATGGCAATGGCAATGGCAATATCTCACCTGAAAATGATGAGAGTGAGAGCGACCTAGAAAGAGACCGAGACCGAGATCTCGAGAGGAGACTGGTGAGGAAAGTCGATCTGAGACTCTGCACCATCGCTGGGATACTATGTTCCTTGAATCTGCTCGATTCGGGCATCATTAGTAGTGCGAGCGTCACGACGATTTTTGAGGATTTGGGGTTGGGGGTTGAGGATCGTTATGTGAGTCTTCATTTTGTCCCTCAGGTTTGATTTACTGTTCTGTTTTTTCCTCTTCTTCTATTGAATGAAGGAGGAGGATTTTTATTTTGAGAGTTGTCTTTTGAGAGTTGTCTTTTGAGAGTTGTCTTTTGAGAGTTGTCTTTTGAGAGTTGTCTTTTGAGAGTTGTCTTTTTAGAGCTATCTTTTGAGTGCTGTCTTTTTAGAGTTGTCTTCTTTGGATGGGAGTAGATGCTGATGCTGATGGTTTTGAATAGTCGGTGTCGATTCTGGTGTACACTGTTGCGAGTGTGACTTTCCAGCTGCCGGCTACGCTTCTGGTGAGGTTCTTGGGGCCGAGGATTGTGTTCTCGGGGATTACGGTCGGGTTTGGGATTGTAACTTTGGTGAGTTCTCTGGAGATGAGATGAAAGCTTTTCGGACCAGGACGAGGATTATTGGATGGCTTGATGCTGATGGATGATGGGTTTAGTGTACTGCTTTCATCACGACTTGGAAGCAGATGATTGGGTTGAGGATTTTGCTGGGTATGATGCAGAGTGCTATTTTCCCGGGTCTGAGGTGCGTTTATACTTGTCTGTGTTGACAGTGGACATCTGGACTGATGTGTTTGCAGCTATCTGATCAGTACGTGGTACACGAGGAAAGAGCAGCAGCTCCGCTTTGCTTTCTTGCAATCTGGCGAGGTCACTGTTGTTGGCCTGGGAGGCTTCCTCAACTTCGGACTCAATCACTTGAATGGTAAAGGGGGGCTCGCTGGATGGTACGTCTTTTCCCGCCCTAAAGTCCTCTAAGATCTAGTGGTCTTGGGATCGGATCCTTTGTTATGATCCTAGAATATTGAAAATCATAGACGCTAAAGACGTACCTAGGAGTTGGATGTTTCTTGTACAGGGAATGATCGCAATCGGTAAGTTCCCAGGAAGTTGGTATAGTACTTACTGACATATTCGAAGTGATTGGCTTCATCACATACCTCTGGATCGTCGACTTCCCCGAGAACTCACACAATAGCTTCCGCTTCCTCACTCGCAACGAGCAACTTCTAGCAGAAACCCGCATCTCAGACGACAGAGGTGACGTGAAACCCGAACCTTTTTCGTGGCGTCGCTGTCTCGTCCATTTTCTCGATCCAAAACTGTATGGATTCTGCGCGATGTTCTTCTCGCTGAACCTCGTCTCGACTTCCCTCTCGTATTTCTTGCCCATTATCTTGCAATCGGGGATGGGCTTCTCGACCGATCAGGCTATCCTACTCTCTGCTCCACCATACTTCTACGCCGTCATCCCCGTGATCATATCTTCCATTGTGGGAGATAAGTACCAGCTGAGAGGTCTGGTGATTGCTTTCAACTGTGTCTGTACCGTTGTTGGGTTCAGTATGCTAGGCTTTGCCAATCAGGTCACGGTGAGATATGTTGGAACTTATCTTGCTACGGGAGCATATGTGAGCAATTGGGCCGCAATGAATGCATATCAGGCTTCGAATATCGTTGGTGCGTAGTCAATCACCCTTTTCTGGACCTCAATAGAATAAACAAAGAGCTGACCTATCAATCCAGGGCAGTGGAAAAGAGCTACGTTCGCAGCCTCCATAACAGCTTGCAACGGACTAGGAGGAATTGCGGGAAGTTTTATCGTCAGACAAAATGAAGCCCCTCGGTACATGACTGCCATATGGATCAGCATCGGATCTCATATTCTGATCATTGGTATTGTTGCGCTGTTCTCTCTGTACTTCTGGCATGTAAACAAGAAGCAGAAGGAGGGTAAAAAGTTGCTGGAGGAGTCGGTTGGCTTTAGATATACTTTTTGATACCGAGGTCGACGGTCATGTATGTGCAGGGAAGTTGCTTTAAAGATGAACTCGATACATTTTATGCATGATGCTCCTTCAGGCAGAGTCATCATGCTGGGGAAGGACATCGACTTGTCACACTGTGACATTATGCGGTGTGATTGTGTGTGCACCTTTTGACAACCCGCGACCAATTGACTGTGCCCCATTCGAGCATCTGTACTGCAGGACAATCGATTCTTTGAAGCTTGACATGCGTGTGAGTGGTCCAATAAATACTGAATCGCCAGCGTCCCCACGGGTGACGTCTGGGCCTGGGCAATTTAAAGGAAGCGAGCTACAGTAGCCTCACCCTCATCTTGCTCGTGAGGTTCTACGGTGGACGACTAGGCCAAACTGACAACCTTCCCGCTTCGAGGCAACTCAATAGTCTTAAAACAGATCTATCCACAACCATCTACGACCTCATCCGACTTGCTCTGCCTTCACCTTCAATCCGCATTTGTCAAACAGTCCAGTCTCTTATTCAGACTCCCACCATCCTTCGACGCCACCTCCTCGTCAACCCCGGCCTACCAACCCGCCAACAGCTCCCAATCTGTGGTGATCCGGAATCGCGGGCCTCGAGCTTGGAACGGACCGAACTCGCATGGAGCAATCCTCGAAGTACTTCGCAGGACAATAAAACACTCGAAGTCCATCGCTCGCGGAGAGTCCCTGGTCTTCGCCAGGTGCAGCGGCAAAGAAGATGGGCTTCCTCGGCGTCTACAAAGCAGTCTACGACTACGTGCCCCAGGGTGCCTCGGAGCTTGCGATCACCGAAGGGGATATACTGTATGTGCTGGAAAAGAGTGGAGAGGATGACTGGTGGAAGGCAAAGAAGAAGGCATCCGGGGAGGACGATGATGAGCCTACTGGTTTAGTTCCGAGTAATTACGTGGAAGAGGTACGTGCCAGCTTTGTTTTGCCCACAATACCATCAGGGGCTCTGGAGACACTCTGCAGATTTAGCGGTACATTGTTTATTTCACATCCAATGCGCTGGATCTGCTCTGCGACTTCGACTTTGCTGGAAAGTTGGCAGGCTGACCGTCCTCTAGGCGCTCCCTACAAATCAAGCTCGCGCACTCTACGATTATACAAGGCAAACGGATGAGGAATTGTCTTTTACGGAGGATGCGACACTTGAAGTATTTGATACGTCTGACCCAGATTGGATATTAGTTGGGCTTGATGGTGAATACGGATTTGCTCCAGCCAACTACATTGAGGTTCAGGAGGAAACAGCACAACCAACCCGTTCAGAAGCAACTCCACCCAGCCTCCCAAGAAGACCACCAACAACTGTTGAGGAAGATAATTCCCTTGGATCCCCCGGGTCGCCTCAGAGTCCAGTTCAAAGTCCAGCAGCAGCTTTGGCAGGCATCATCAACCAACGAAAGGCTTCTGCGCCAGCCGCTCGAGCACCACCAGCGCAATTTACCCCAGAGGCTTCTGACGAAGATGAAGGACCTCCGCCATCGATGCCTGCTCGCCCAGCTTCTCAAGCAAGAGCCCCCGAGCCTTCGTACGCACGCGAAGCATCTCCGACGTCTCCAGGTCCCAGAATGTCTCCACCATACAATAGAGCCAGCTTTAACCGCAACATCGATGATGAGGTAGCATCACATGCGCCAGGTGGATTCCACATGTACAATATCAACGAAATGACCTCTATCATGGGCAAGCGGAAGAAAATGCCAACGACTCTAGGTATCAATAACGCCACTGGGGTTATTTTGATTGCGCCGGAGAAGTCGCGAGACGGACCGGAACAAACTTGGACCGCTGAAAAGATGACCCATTACTCGATCGAGGGTAAACATGTATTTCTGGAATTGGTTAGGCCAAGCAAAAGCGTGGATTTCCATGCAGGAGCAAAGGATACTGCTCTAGAAATCGTTAGCGCTCTTGGGGAACTTGCTGGAGCGGTCCGAGCCGAAGGACTTCGAGAGGTTATCATGGCAGGTACTGGCCAAGGACAGAAGAAGGGGCAGATTCTTTATGACTTTATGGCGCAGGGAGAGGATGAAGTTACGGTTGCTGTTGGAGATGAAGTTATCGTTGTGGATGATACCAAGAGTGAGGAATGGTGGCAGGTGAAGCGACTCAGAAATGGAAAGGAAGGAGTTGTTCCATCCAGCTATGTTGAGATCACTGGTGTGGTTTCTGCACCAAGCACTTCTGGTATCAACGCCGGAAAGTCAACCATTGATCAGAACCGACTAGAAGAGGAGCGGCTAGCCAAAGAGTCGATCAGAGCAGCGCGCATGGAGGAAGAAACTAAGGGGTCACAGGTAATACCTGAAAGGGGCAGCAGTCTATCGGCACGAGACAGTAGTAACCAAGATGGGAAACAGAGAAGTAGACATGAAAGCGGCCGAGAGGGACAATCAAGATCTTCGAAATCAAGTAAGCTGAGTCGCGAATTGTTTGGATACTATACTAATGTATCTAGAACCTGATCCTGCAAAAGTACGAACCTGGACCGATCGATCAAAGTCCTTCAGTGTTGAAGCACAATTTCTTGCATTGAAAGATGGCAAGATCAATCTGCACAAGATGAATGGTGTGAAGATTGCAGTACCTGTGGTCAAGATGTCGATTGAAGATCTAGAGTACGTTGAGCGCATGACAGGTGTCTCACTTGACGAGGACAAGCCACTATCGGATATCAAGAAACAGCAGAAAGCTCGAGCTGCCAATAATACAAGCCCTGGCGGAGCTGGAGCCAGTATTGTTCCAAAGTCAACAAAGCCCGAGTATGACTGGTTTCAATTCTTCCTCGCCTGCGAAGTTCCCGTTGGGCTGTGCGAGAGATATGGACAGGCATTTAACAGAGATTCGATGGATGAGAGTGTTCTACCTGATATTGATGCCACTGTTCTAAGGACTTTGGGTATTCGTGAGGGTGACATCATCAAGATTATGAGATATCTGGACAAGAAATACAACCGTACTGGGGGGAAACGAAACGTCAGCTTTGGTGGGGAGGATGCCATTGATGGGGAAGCCGGTGGACTATTCTCGGGTCCGGGAGGAACTCTGAAGAACAACACCCGAAAGGGACGCCCAGCTCCAGCGGTGCAGACAAACGATATCGTGGATGCAGATGCTTTCAAGCAGGGTTCGAATGAGAAAACTGTTCGTCATGAGGGGGTTGCCACTCCGCTTGCCTCGATGCCAACTCCAGCGAAGAAAGATGAAGTACGTTCTGGATTCGATGACGATGCATGGGATGTGAAGCCTTCAAAACAGCAACCACAGGCTACGCAAGCCCAAGCTCCTACACCTGCACCCGCACCTGCACCTGCCCCAGCTCAACCTACCTTGACTGGGTCTATGCAAGAATTATCTCTTCTTTCTGCGCCTCTCGAACCAACCAGAACGCAACCTACCCAACCGCCACAAATCGCCCAGCCTCCTCAACAACCTGCTCAGCAACAAGCACCACCTCAACCTCAGGGAGCTACGCCTTCATTCTTCGCTGGAATTGGACAACAACAAACCGGTCTTCCACAACAGCAGACAAGTGCACAATTCAACCCGCAAATGAACCAGCTCAACATTGCCCGTCAACGACCTGCTCCACCAGCCCAGTTCCAGAGTCAGGGGTCGCTGATGATACCTGCTCCTCCCAGTCGGCCTTTATCCGCCCCTCAGGCGAATCAACAAAGTGGCTTCTCACTTCCCCCACTGCAAGCTCAGAATACTGGCATCCAGAATTCATCGGGTTTCCAGAACCAAATTGCTCCTCCTGGGCAAAGTTTGAACGATATCAGAATGCAGCAACAATTTACTGGGTTCAATGGACCCCAGAACCCCAACCAAAACATGGGAATGATGAACCAACCTCAAAACTTTGGCCAGTTCAACAATGGTATGCAAAATGGCTTCCAGTATCCAATGCAGACCGGGATGCAAACTGGTATGCAACCGGGTATGCCACAGCAGCAGAACTTCATGAATAATGGAGCCGGGCCATTTGCCGATCCTCGACCACAGCAATTTTCTCCCATTCAGCAGCAACCGACGGGCTTCCAGAGCTCCTTCGGACCTCCTCAGCAACAATTCCCACAACCCACTGGTATCAACTCCTTCTTACCTCCACCCCTGCAGCCTCAACCTACTGGGATACCACAACAGCAGCAGCAGAACGGCTTCAGTTCATTCAACCCTCCTCCAATTCCTCCCATCCCTCAACAAAACACCATCTCGCCTCTGGTTCCTCAGAAGACCGGCCCACCCCCTCCAGTAAGATTCGGTGTTACGGGAGATACCAAGAAGCTTATGCCTCAAGCAACGGGGCGCAGAGCCAATTTATCGCAAGCTAGTAAGTTACTTCCCAAGCTTTTAATCAGCAAGCAGCTAACTCCTTGACAGCTCCGCAAAATCCATTTGGGTTCTAGGTCGGTGACTTTGTACATTTTCACCAGGCTAGCGTTTGCTTCGTTATTTGTAGAGTAGGCCGGCTGGCATAAGCCATGGAGATGTTAATACCTTGAACCTTTTTGAAAATATCCTTATATCCGTTCCTAACTACCCGTTTGTGATTAATTCGACTTGAATCTACTTGTCAAATCCGAACAAGCCTTCTTAGGATTCAGGTTAATGGCTTTGGCAAGTGCTGAGGTCCATTTCTGTACATACTTTTTTTAAAATTCAAGACGTTTGTCCTGATACGTGCAACTTTAGCCGCAATCGCCACTCTGCGTACCTCGGGCCTCTCCTGAATAGCCAGATCAGCAAGATCAAGCATTCAAACCCGGAGTTGCAGATGTCATGCGTGTCATGCCAGTGTCATGACACCTTGCAATGCATGTGATTGCAAACAACTCGTTTCCCTGCGCATTGACAATGTTTTGACTCGCTAAAGCACCGTTTCCAAACAACCGGCGCGCTAGATGGTAACTCTAAACAAAACAGCCGTTCCAGCAATGCACAGACTCTTTCTTCCCCAAAAATCATCCATTCACAGGTCCTAGATATTCGTCATTGCGGTACCGGTACGAGTATACGGGGACATTCCTCCCCTTTTAGCGCCGGCTGTGGCTTCACCGTCGTTTCGTTTTGGGATAACGTTCGTTCGTTCGATTGATCTAGAAGCGTGAGAACGGAGACATGTTTATGTGTATGTTACTGTGATTTGTGGTTCTTGGGTTCGGGATTGGTTCCGCCGACGGGCTCGTTCGTGAGTTGTCGGAGCCTGCTATAGGACTCTATGTAGTATAGATATAGCTGGGTGGGTGTGACTTTTATGGGCTGGTGGGATGGTATTGTTGAGATTGTCGTGTGGGCTTCCGACTCGGCCGTTTCGGGATGTTGGGGAGTGAGGACAGAGGGTAGAGGATATCGATCTTCCAGTCGTCATGGATGTTCCGTTTCGTAAGCTATCTACTATTTTTGTCCCATACTGGTACGACTATGGCAGACGAGGTAGAGAAGAATGCACAGGCGGACAAGCATGTCACTGAGCTCGGCATCTATCTGATCTGCATGTGCATGTACACCCATACGGACATCGTTTGAGCCGCCTTCGCAAAGATGTGATGATCCACACTGGACTCTCCGATAGAGTACAGTAAGCTACGGCTGAGTGGTACGGTAGTATAAGGACCCTCCTTCTGACCTACATATGAATAATCTCCTCCCGTTTCCTTCCTCTTCAATCCGTTATTAATTGACTAGACTTGACGTCCATCTAATTCCATTCAATCACATCCCCTTTCACTCAAAGAGGCAGTATAACAACTTCAGTGTCGTTTCGACATTTCACCTTTCTTGTTTCCATATCACATTCAAGATGCGTAGCCAAACTGTCTTTTCATACGCGCTGGTCGCTTTTGCCGCTACGGTCCTCGCTGCCCCTGCGGCTGTCGGTGTCATTGAGGAGAGAGAGGCGTATCAAGTTCCAGGTCTAGAGTTCGCTGCTAAGATTGGTACGGTGGAGAAGGAGAGAGATTTCTTGGAGAAGAGACAGGCGTATGTTGTTTCCTCTTTTGTTCTTGTCCTTTCTATTCTTTATGATCTGGTTTAAATTTGAGTTGACTTGGGATTTGAATAATGAATGCGTGCTGATGTTGATGGTTGTATAGGAAGGCGTCTGGTGCAGGTGGTGCTGCTAAGGCTACGCCTTCGAAGGCTGGTGGAGCGTGAGTCTTCCTATGGGGAGGGATATTGGACTGCTGGCTTTGATCTTGAAGGGGACTGAGACTGATGAATGGTATTGCAGTACGGGGGCTGCCGCTGCGAGTGGTGCGACAAAGCCCTCGAAGGCGTGAGTCCTGAGAAGAGAGTCTTCATTTAACGTGAAGCCATTTGCTGACCATATCACAGAGCTGCTGGAGCTGCTGCTGCTTCAGGCACAAAGGTAAGCACTCCAGATATGGATAGATTTGACTCCTCTCGATGTTATGTGGATGTAACCTGATATTGATGGTATGAAGCCTAAGCCATCAGGGTAAGTCTCAATGGCTCGTTCAATTGAAATCCCACCATTGCTAACAGATTCATAGAGCTGCTGGAGCTGCCGCCGCTTCGGGTGCCAAGGTCAGTATTCCTCTGACATGCATCTGACTCCTCTTGATACTGGGAACAACGCTGACATTCATGAAAATGAAGCCTAAAGCATCAGCGTAAGTCCCAACAACCCGATTCCTTGCCCGTTTTATAAGAATCTTTCTTTTACTAACGGACTCATAGAGCTGGAGGCGCTGCAGGAGCTGCCGCCGCATCAGGTGCTAAGGTTAGCAATGCTCCATGAAGCACTTGCTTCGCCCCTTCCTCAATATCGTGGAAATGAATACTGATAGTATTGGAAATAAAGCCAAACACAACCAAGCCATCAGCGTAAGTCCCGAGATCTATCCTTATCCTTGTATTGAATGAGGGAGAGTGCTGATCGCTTGCAGAGCTGCACAAGCACAAGGCGCCGCAGCCGCCAGCGGAGCGAAGCCAAAAGCTTCTGGGTACGTTTTGTCCAGCTTCTACTTACACCTCAAACCTTCTCTTGGGTTACATGTTCCGAATTTATTGGTATGTGCTAACGAGACAACAGAGCCGCTGGGGCTGCCGCTGCATCAGGAGCTAAGGTAAGTCACCGTTGAATTCCTCAGATTAACTTCTAAGATTCCTCAATTTCCACGAGCATTAGCACTGACATCCTTCAAGCCCAAGGCATCAGCAGCACCGAAAGCCACACCTGCTGCCACACCTGCTGCGGGTGACGACGAGGAGGATGAGGAGGAGGACTAGATGATGTGAGACGAGAGGATTGTGTTGTGTATATATGTGTGGGTTTTCAAGTGGAGGGCATTTTCTAGACTGGGGATTAGTATTTCAGGTATCACTTAGACAATTATGGGGATGGGAGATAGAGTTACGTTCATTTATAGATCTATGAAGTTGCGGATTTGATAATGTGGGTTTGGGACGGAGTTTTGGGTGCTATCGTACCGTGGGTCTCAGTTCGGAGGAATCAATTGTGATGATGGACAATGTTTGGCTTTCAAGTACGACTCTGCGAACAGGGGAATAGTATTCCCAAGCTCAAACCTCTTGATCCCCCCTTTCGAGTGGCTGCCCAGACTCTAGCTAAGAGCCCGGTCCTGATATCAACGATTCAAAACAAGCTTGGCCTTTTCCAAAGAAAAACTCGTGGTCTTTACATACGTGAGTCTTGCAATAAAAGAGCTCCTGCGACGTCTCCAGCAAATTTGGGCTAGGGATACCAGCCAGCATATTTCAATCACCTCAACTGATCTCATATAAGCCGCTCAGCGCTGTCCTAGATGCCCTAATATCGCGCCCAATCTCCTAACGGCCCTCATTTCCTTCCCCTCACTCACTCCCCCCTGGTTCGCCTTTGCATCTTCAACTTCCTTCCTCGCTTCCCTCACGAGCGGTGCCAGTCCACCCCAGACTTCATCCGCATACCGACTCAAAACACCCTCCCATTCCTCAACATACTGCTCCCTTGCACCCTCCTGGCCCTGGAAATCTGGTAAGAGGTTAAGTGGATTATCGATAGACGAGTTGGCGTGTTGGGGAGGAAGTGGGAGGATATCTTTCGTCAATTCTCTAAGCTTGATGATCTGAGAAGGTGTGAGTCCCCAGTCGTAGTTCTCGTCATCTTCGTCGAGAGGGGCCGGTTCTTCCATTTGCGAGTCTAGAGCGGCGGGGTCGGAGAGGATAGCGAGGACATCGGAGCCGTCTTGTTGTTCTTGTTCTGTTATTGTCCTATTTGCAGGCTCGTGTAAGAGCTGGTGGGAGTCTCGGGAAAGATCCCATGCTTCGTCGAAGTTATTACTTGTTTCTGATACCGGGATATTCCCAAAGCTTTCTGAGGGGACGAATGCATCTATCCCATCTAAGAAATTCGAAAATTCAGTTTCTGAAATCTGAGCATGTTGCTCGCTATGTCCGGTTCTCAGGCCTGAGGAGCTCGCTTGTGAGGCTGGTTGAGCTTGAGATGTTCGGGAGCTCTCTGCCCAGGTAGCGCTGGAAGTCCCTGAATTTGGGATGTGTTGGGATTTGTTGGAACTAGAGAGAGCTGCTGCCGCTTGCTGGTTCAGCTCGTTTGGGTCGTGTGTTGTGAATGCATTGCGGGTGAGGCTTGTAGCCGAGGCTGCTACGCGCGAAAGGATAGATGGAGAGGATGATTCTTGGATTGAGGACTCGGGTTTCGATTCATCTTGTGAGGTTTCGGCACGGCCTTTGCCTTTTGAGGATGACATGACAATAAGTTTTGAACGTGTGGTATCAGTATGGCATTGATGTTGCGTGTTTTAGCTGGATGCTTCAACCAATGGAGTGGGTGCATGATGACGAACATGTGGTGGGTTTATCTCCACGTGATGTGTATACAAAAGGGGGGTGAATTCCAAACAAAACAAGGAGATATTGTGCTTCGTACGGCGTAACTTGGTGCACTGGCTTGAACAAAATACAACCCTGGAGTATCGCTCTTCTCGTAATTCACCCAATGGCCAATGTGCATCCATAGACCACCACATAGCCTTGGAAAGAGCGAGACATTATGGAATCGAAACAGAACTTGCGTAACATCTCTGACATGATACACTCTGTTCTCTGGTTGCTGTACAGTAAGAAATTCCTTATTTAATGATGGAAAGTTGTGGCTTCATGTAGAACACTAGGTCCGAAGCTGTAGAAAGCTCCCAGGAATTCTATCTGGTAACTTTAAGAAAAGGGTAATCAGCTTCTCCAGCAAGAAGATGGCATCAACATGATGAAAATGAATGCGTAACATGATTCTGCCTTACAAAACGAAGAAGTCAATTGGGAAGCTGAAAATCATATACTTGCCACCACATGGCGTCTTATATTGAGGGGTTGAACAGCTCCCAATGTATCGTATCTGCGGTAGCGCGTGCCAAGACTTCAATAGATCCAGCCAACATATTGGTGGGATGGGACAGCATTGTGGCACTTGCAATTATTACAAATGCGCAAGGGATTGTTGGGATTAAGAGGCTCTCTTCATAAGTGGATTTTGATGCATGCTGAAAGGTACAATTGGAAGAGTCAAGAGCCTCTATTCTTTGGTGTTGGTAAAAGGCGGCCCTTTGTATGTAATCAGGTCAAGGACAAAACGGGGTCCCGTCACTCAGGTTGGCCCTTTGCCTTTGCCCGCTAACGAACCAGCAACCCCACGACACTCGAGCCTGCCTCACTTCTGCCCAGCTGCCCTGCCTCGACCTGATCACCAATACAACCTCAGCTATTCCGAAAACCCCTCCAGTCCCGACAACACCTTGTCTCTGCACCTTTTCTCCATCTGCCGACTACCTATCCTCAAGGTCGTCAACCCCACCGACCTGCGCGCACACCGTTACCGTTACTTCCTACCAGAATCTGTTTCCGGAAACGCTACCCTTGCCCGTTACTTCACCTTCAGCCTCTCCTGCATCAACACCTCTCCGAGCTCTACATCGCCTCGACGCGGTCGAGCATACGTCTAGTCTCTTCCCTACCTAGAACAACCCTCCGCATACATCTGTTGGCGGGAGCTCTTCTCGTCCTAACGGTTCTTGAAAGATGGTAGACGGGGAACCGAACTCTCCAACATGGAAGTTCACCCAGTTAGTACTCCCATACATTTCTAGCTAGGTCTATACTTTGATGCACTGCTTTCTCTTGAAATCTGCGGTCCTTGAAGGATCAACGCGCGTATGCGGAAAGCGCATGGCAAACAGCACATTGCTAACTTCTGATATAGGTGCTTTGGTGATAAGGGAGATGTAGAAGATATCACAGAAGGTTTGTATTATACCTTCTGGACTACCGCTCTCTCGATGCTGCTGTTGCAATTTTCAGGGCTCATTTTCAATTCTTGTGCTAACGGGTCTTGCTACAGCGGATATCATATCAACAGTCGAATTCGACCACACAGGCAACTACCTTGCCACTGGAGATAAAGGAGGGCGAGTTGTGCTGTTCGAGAGAAACGAGACCGTATGTACAGCTTTGATCTCTCGTCAGAATGGAGCTGTGCTCGCATACTTTCTTTACGAGGCTGACACTTTGGCTTTGGTCAACAGAAAAAAACCTGTGAATACAAGTTCCACACCGAATTCCAATCCCACGAACCCGAATTCGACTACCTCAAATCCCTCGAGATTGAAGAGAAAATCAACAAGATTAAGTGGTGCAAAAGACAAAATGCCTCCCACTATCTCCTCTCAACAAATGACAAGACAATCAAGTTATGGAAGGTGTTTGAGAAATCATTGAAAGTCGTAGCAGAGAACAACCTCTCGCAGGAGCTGACTGCCGGGAATTCTGCTGGTGGTGGAGGTGCTGTCCGACGTCGGTCCAATGTTCACTATACGGGTGCCCATGATCTGAAATTACCCCGCCTTACACATCATGATACTGTGGTAGCAGCAGTTCCTCGACGAACATACGCCAATGCTCACGCATACCATATCAACAGCATCTCGGTGAACAGCGATGGGGAGACATTCATCAGCAGTGATGATCTGCGGATAAATCTGTGGAACTTGAACATTCAAGATCAAAGTTTCAATATTGTCGATATCAAGCCTGCCAACATGGAGGAGCTTACGGAAGTCATCACAGCTGCCGAGTTCCACCCGCAGAGCTGCAACTGGTTCATGTATGCAAGCTCCAAGGGCACCATCAAGCTTGCGGATATGAGAGAGAGTGCTCTGTGTGATCAACATGCAAAGCGTAGGTGGACTTCTAGACCGCGGCTTAGTGATTTCCACTAACCATACTCTAGAATTTGAACAAGAAGAGGATCCATCTGCTCGCTCCTTCTTCTCGGAAATCATCTCCTCTATCTCCGACGTCAGATTCTCACACGATGGTCGGTATATCCTTTCACGTGATTACCTGACAGTCAAGATCTGGGACGTGGCAATGGAGAGACAGCCGGTGAAGACAATCCCAATTCACGAGCACCTCAGGCCACGACTTTGTGATACCTACGAGAATGACAGTATCTTCGATAAGTTCGAGGTTGTCTTTTCTGGAGATGCCAAGAATGTTATGACCGGAAGTTACAACAATAACTTCATGATCTACCCTTCAGATCCAGACAAAGAGGTTGAGGTGGTTCTTCAAGCAGACAAATCGGCATTCAAGGCAAAGAAGGTTGGTGTACCAACACCAATCAACTCTTCCACCAGTCCAACAGCTACCAACGGAGGGAAGAAGGGTGGATCTAGAGCAGGTAGTCCTGCGGCCGGAGCAACCGGCCAGGGTGGCAGAATGAGAAAAGAGACCGATGCAGATCAGATTGATTTCAACAAGAAGATCCTGCATATGAGCTGGCATCCATTCGAAGACAGTATTGCCATTGCAGCAACCAACAACGTAAGTACCAGAAGCCTCAAACATGGAGCAATACTGACATGTGTCCAGCTTTTCGTCTTCTCAGCATTGTAGACTGGTCCCTGCATGGAAGAGGTCTCTTGGTCATTCTATCGGCGTTTGTACAAGGCTAGCAGCATTCCACACCAGAATTCCGAATCCCGTTCATTCTCAAGACGCCTACGGAGGTTTATGACAAACGAGCGTACTATCATGAGTGGTAAAGAAGATGCCACAGGTTATATGGAAGAATGGCTATGATGATGACTTGGTGGTGGTGCCGTTTTGACTGGCAATGGTAACGGGTTTGGTCTGCATTTCTTGCTGGCTTTCTGGAGTCTTTTCCCGAGGGCTGGGTTTGAAGCTGCAGACGTTAAATCCGACACCGGGCACGTGTTCAGCAGTCAAGTAAGCTAGTCAGTCAACTCGCAGATGAATAATGCAAAGAGATTTCAAAATAGAGAAGGGCTTTGCATGAGGTCTGGTGAGAAGCGATTACGTGCATACCGTTATTTGAGCCGCATCACAAGCGACTGCACTGCCGGCTCCTCTCGCCTATTGGTTCTGGTGGTCCATGGCCTTCTAGAAACACTTCATAGAGAAGGTCTTCCATTGCCAGTTCCCAAGTACAGGGACTAATCCAATCCCAAGAAATTCTAATCTGTCTGGCATGACGTCAGGGGAGGAAAGGCTAGACGAGTTACTCAGAGGACATTGTATTGCTGTGAGGCTATCCACCTGTTACTCAATTCGATCCACTTCGCTACAGGAATGTGAACTTTTAGCCTGACGAGAAGCGGTATTGTATGTAGGGTTTAGATTGAAGCGTTGGTAATACCATGGGACTTCGTTCTTTCTTGCCTTGGGTTTTGTTTGTTTGTTTGTTTGTTTGTTTGTTTGTTTGTGAAGAAAGAGAGGAGGGAGATGGTTGATGTAATGTAGCTGCTAGCTGATGTCTGTCTGTTGTCCCGTGCTTCAGTTGCAGTGCAGCACGAGGTAAACTGGATGGGTTGCACGGAGGTACAGACCCCGCACTTGCATGGGACAGACAGCTCCTCTGTTGACTGACAAGGTACGGGATAGAGAGCTTGGCAGCTTCGAGGAACGCAATGCAACATGATGAGGTTAATGTAACTGCTTTACTGTACATCTCTCATAATCAGCAATCAGAGTCTCCGAAGTCAAAGCGAAACAATGTTCTAGCCAAATTCAATCTCCGTTCTTCTTCTTCTTCCTCCTCCTCTTCTTCTTCTTCCTCTCTCTCATCTCCTTCCTAAACCAGCAGACAGCCCCTCCTCTTCACATGCAGCATCGAGATGGTGATATGATGGACGCCAGATCCAAATTACCAGATCATTTAGGCTATTGCAAGATCCCGCTCTTGAAGGCTGGGTGCGTTATCGTAGCGCATGGCGTGGCAAGGCTGGCGGCACGGCTTTCTACTTTACTTTTTAGAGCGCTGCAAGCCGTACCTAAGTCAGAACACGCTCGCACTTGATGTAGCTGAACGGGACTCTGGGCGCAGCAGCCCCGAAAGAATTAAGCATAATTTTGAAACATCGCTGAACTCAAGTCTCCATCTGCCCTGATCTGATCCGCGTTGTCCGGCGGTGGATATCTATCTATGTCTCTAGGTACTGTACTGTAATTAAGTTGTTTACGGAGTAAGGAACAGTAAGTAAGTATTCTACTGGCTCCCCCCTCGGAGAATTTGCATCTGACTTTGCTATAAATACTATAGACACAAGTGTCTTGCCCCTTAATCATCTCAAGCCACCCCCTTCAGCCTCCGTACGGGACTGCGTGTCATTACCGGCACTCCATCATTCCTTTCGGGCCTAACCGTCCAAAATCCCAACGGACCGATCACCGACCAGGGGTAAACACGCTGATGACAGGCCCCGCCCATTCGCTGTAAGTCACACCACGCGTGCTGGCTGCTGCTCGTAGTGTGGTGTAGGATGGTGTAGGAGGGTGTAGGAGGGTGTAGAATTGGCTTTAGGTCGAGCAAGCAGCGACAGACTTGAGAGGCAGTGTCACTGGCGTGGTGGTGCTGGGCCGGGTTCGTTGATCATTTCCTCCCCCATCTGCCCCTGTCCTGACTTTTTGTCTTTGCTCTGCCCTGCCCAGCTGCATGTGCCCACATCTTTACATCCACCACCACCACCACCACCTCCTCCTCCACCACATCTCCAGCCTAGCCGGCCCAGCAGCTTCTCTTCTGTCTGTCTGTCCTGTCTTACTTGCTTGCCCTTCGGCACTTGCCCCTTCCTTGACTGCTGGCCTGCATCTGCATCTACTTGCACTCCTCCCCCCCTCTGTCCCTCTTCTCCTCTCCTGGCCCCCCCCCGGATCTAGCGTGACCTCATCTCAAGTATAGTACTGTAAGTAGGCCAATCCACACTCACCTCACCTCCACTTGCCTTTCCGTCTGTTCTATGTATGTAAGCATGGGGCCCTGGGATCATCAACGGTACTACGTGTCAGAATCGCGCGACCTCTTTTCTTCCACGAGCAAATTTCCCTCCCCGCGCCCTCTCCCGTCTCTTGTCAACATCAGACGAAGCCCGCACAGCTGTTTTGAAGGCAGCGCAGGTCGACAGATAGACCGATCGACCGACAAACACACAAGCAAACCAGGACCGACCGGATGGCGCGAAGACGCAGAGCTGACTCCAGCAGTACGCAGCCCAACTCCATGAGCATCCCTCGTCGACGATCCACCCTACGAGACCTTCAAGCTTCCAACGCGACCGCCGATGGCGACATCATAACCCCCAAAATCATTGACGCGCGCCCATCCCTGGAGAAGGCTGAGATGTACGGCATAGACGACCCGCGTCCGGCCTCGTCGAGGATGATGGCTTTGATTGGGCGCATTTTTATCGAGACCATTCCGCAATGGCTAGCCGTGGGAGCTATGCTGGGTCTGATCTTTGGGGGTTGCTGCTCAAATGTGAGTGAATTCCGGAGGAGGCGGAGGTTGTGCTTGTTGAGAGAGAGAGGGGAGGCTTATGTTGTGTACTAGGTATTTGCGCTGGAAGCTATTGTGAAGTGAGTTATGTCTGGCTATCATAATTTTCTAGAGACGCTAATGTTTCTCTTTAGAGTTGAACCTGATAGCGGTATGCTGAAGGCCGCAAAACCCCTCTGCGAATTACCGCTGATTATATACAAGGGACCCTCTTGACATTCGTCCAATTCCTCTTTGTAGCTACTACGGGATACTTCTCACAATTCGATCGAAACCGACCCCCTTTCTTCCTCAAGCCGAATCATGTACCAATACGACGCTGGATGATCAACATCCTCCTATTCTTCACAATCAATGTTTTGAATAACCATGCGTTCAGTTACAATATTTCTGTACCTATACATATCATCCTTCGATCGGGAGGAAGCATTACAACCATTGCGGCGGGTTATCTTTGGGGAAAGAGGTTCTCTAGAATGCAGGTCTTTGCTGTCACTCTTTTGACAATTGGAGTGGTCATTGCCGCTTGGTCTGACCAGCAGTCAAAGGTAGGCGGAACGGAAAGCCACTATGAGTGCTGTACTGACCTATTGTAGAAGGATGTTGTGGAATCGCAAAACCTTCCTCCATTTAGTACGGGTCTTGCCATACTTTTCGTTGCCCAGGTCTTGTCGGCTATCATGGGCTTATACACTGAAGAAACCTACAAACAATATGGACCGCATTGGAAGGAGAACCTATTCTACTCTCACCTCCTGGCGCTACCACTATTTATGCCTTTCCTCCCATCAATGAGGAGACAGTTTTTGAAACTGGCTGCGTCGGCCCCTCTAGGCCTACCAGCTTATGATCAAATCACAAACCTTCCAGTGGACTTACAAAAGGGCTTGGACACAATCCACATCCCAAGTCAACTCGCATACTTGGTTATGAACGTCTTAACTCAATACGCCTGTATCCGAGGCGTAAATCTCCTCGCTTCAGCAGCATCAGCGCTCACAGTTACAATCGTGTTGAACGTACGCAAGCTCGTTAGTCTTCTGTTGAGTATATGGCTATTTGGAAATAGACTATCACCAGGGACTTTGATAGGAGCTTTTATCGTGTTCTTCGCTGGTGGGATGTACGGATTAGAAGGATCCAAGAGTTCTGGCAGGGTGAGGCATAGAGCCAGTATTGGGAATGGGAAAGTAGGATAGAAACCACTACCCTGTTATGTAGATGAGGGCCTCAATGAAAGGGAATTGGAAGACATTATCAATTGCTTGTTGTCTTGTAATTGTGTTGTTGTGATTGAGTTGACGGAAACCAACAATAGGCGAGCCCCATTCTGCAAGGCGTAGAATTCGCCGCAAAGGTGCGGGAAGGCTTGTCTCCACCGCCCGATGTGCAGCCTCGTTGAATTTCACTGCAAGTCAACATCGTCACACCGCGAACGATTGCAGTACTATGACTCCGACTTCACTGGCATTAAGAAGTCTGTAGGCGATTTGAAGACACGCAGACTCTTACATCTGCCAATTGAATCTATATTAAGGTATGGCTCACTGCAAGTTTGGTTGTCATTGTTGTGTACCTGGCTGTCCCAGAACAAAGCAATCATATTGGCAGGGCTAACAATCCTTTCATAGGAATCTGCACGCGAGGCCAGGACTCAGGTTCGAACTCTCCCAAGCTAGGACCTACAAGCCGGATACAATTAGACGATTCATCAGAGAAGAATATTGAAGATCACAGAATGGAACAAGAAGCCGCGACCGCAGGATCGGAGAGATCCTGGAACGAAGAAGAGGACAAACAAAGCGCATTGTTGCCCGGCGCAGCATTGTTACCAGACGGCATGCCCGAGACAAGCACGCCCTCGGACGTTGAAGAGCAGGGCATGCTCCCACGAGATGTGCAGCGCAAGACGGCATACTACGACTACGCAGCAGAGAAGACGCTGAGCCAGGCGGATGCGAAACTGTTCTACCAGCGAAGCCAATTGGAGGCGCAGAAGACCGGAGGGAGCAATTGGGGCAATTCGCAACATTCACCACAAGGGAGTCCAGTGCTCATGCCGAGATCTTTCTCAAATGTCTTCGAAGCGGAACAGGCGAGTATGCGGAGGTCGGGAAGCGTGAATTCGATGAAGAGCTGGCACAATGTTCCACAGAAGTGAGTACTGATCCTTCCTTTTCTTTTTCTCTTTTTCGCAGCCGTCGAACGGGGTTTGTACTGTACTGTACCGTACCGTACTGATAAAGACAAACACAGTTCTGGCAAGTACAGATCCGCTGCTCCTATTGGACTTGCTGATATGGGGAAATCCCCCGAGGCCAACATCATACAAGAACCAAATTCCGCAGCGTTCATACAGAGCCCTGGGGGTATTCATAGGATGGATTCTCTGCTGAGAGCGGATCTGGCTGCAAGGGATCATGCTGTACACCCAAACATACCTCATGAACCGAAGCCATTGCTGGAAACGGAGGGGTTGCATGGAGCTGGCGCTGGAGTGGGTATGGGAACTGGAGCTGGTGGATTTGCCAACAGTGATGATAATATCACATCTGAGCTGAGCACTATCTACACGAATATTCAGAAAATCTTGGATATTCGGCACAAGTACATTCGGTTGTCCTTGCAGCAGGATGGAAGTAACCCTCGGGACGAGCCTAATTGGAAGATCTACCCTCCTCCGCCAGAACCTGCTTGGTACGAAGCTGGGTACGAGGATAATGATCGAGGAAACACCACTACCAATGGAATGAACAGCCAGAACAATAGCATGTCGAACAGCATGGTTCTTCCACCTCAAGATCGACCGCGAACTGGCGAGCATTCCAGAAACGTCAGTACTGCATCTCAATCCAAAGCACCCCGGAAGAAGCGTAAGCCTGGCCAGGACATCGGCGAGGATTTCTACCTAGAGGATAACCTGCCCGTTCCCGGACCAGATGAGATGTCTTTCCGCATGGATGAGAATGGTGTCTATCAAGTCTACGAGAACTCTGAAGCTGTTGAACTTGATACGCCTGTCATCAACATCCCCAACATCCGAGAATACTACATGGATCTGGAAGATATCCTCAACATCTCCTCGGATGGACCGAGCAAAAGTTTCGCATTCCGTCGCTTGCAGTATCTGGAAGGCAAGTTTAATCTCTATGTGCTGCTCAATGAGTACCAGGAGATGGCGGACAGCAAGCGGGTACCCCACAGAGATTTCTACAATGTTCGAAAGGTCGATACTCACGTTCATCATTCGGCTTGCATGAATCAGAAGCATTTATTGCGGTTTATCAAGAGTAAGATGAAGAAGTGCCCGGATGAGGTTGTGATGTTTAGAGATGGCAAGCATCTTACGTTGGAGGAGGTCTTTCAGAGCATTAACTTGACGGCATATGATTTGAGTATTGATACGCTTGATATGCATGTGAGTAGTTCATGTCAGACTAACTCTACAACGCTGACACTTCCAGGCTCACACGGACTCTTTCCATCGATTCGATAAGTTCAATCTCAAGTACAACCCAATTGGCGAGTCTAGGCTGAGAACCATCTTCCTCAAGACCGACAACTTTATCAACGGCAGATACCTGGCCGAGATCACCAAAGAAGTCATTTCTGATCTCGAGTCGAGTAAATATCAAATGGCAGAATGGCGTATCTCAATCTACGGCCGAACCATTGACGAGTGGGATAAGCTCGCAGCTTGGGTTGTTGACAACAAGCTCTTCTCTCATAACGTTCGATGGTTGATCCAAGTGCCTCGTCTGTTCGACGTCTACAAGTCCACGGGCTTGATGACCAATTTCGAACAGGTCGTCGTGAACCTCTTCCAGCCACTGTTCGAGGTCACGAAGGACCCATCAAGTCATCCAAAACTCCACATCTTCTTGCAGAGAGTCATCGGTTTCGACTGTGTCGATGACGAGAGTAAGCCCGAACGTCGGTTGTTCAAGAAATTCCCTGTACCTAAGATCTGGGACTCGAAGCAGAATCCTCCTTACAGCTACTGGATCTATTACCTGTTTTCCAACATGGCTTCGTTGAATGTCTGGCGAAAGCAGCGGGGCTTCAACACTTTTGTCTTGCGTCCTCATGCTGGTGAGGCTGGAGATACAGATCATTTGGCGGCGGCCGTTCTCTGCTGTCACAGCATCAGTCATGGACTGCTACTACGAAAGGTTCCTCTCCTTCAATACATCTTTTACCTCGAGCAGATTGGAGTAGCAATGTCGCCTCTTAGCAACAATGCACTATTCCTAGCATATGAAAGAAACCCGTTCTTGAGCTACTTCAAGAGAGGTCTGAATGTTTCCCTTTCTACCGATGACCCTCTTCAATTCGCGTTTACGAAAGAACCTCTCATTGAGGAGTACTCCGTCGCTGCGCAGATCTATAAGCTTAGTGCTGTGGATATGTGTGAATTGGCGAAGAATTCTGTCAAGCAGAGTGGGTTCGAACATGCGGTTAAGCAGAGATGGTTGGGCCAAGACTATCATCTGCCTGGTGTCAAGGGTAATACTATGGCGAAGAGTAATGTGCCGAATATTCGTGAGGGATTCAGACATGAGACTTTACAGCAGGAACTTGCCATGTAAGTTTTGCTGCCAAATCGACAAAGTAAGCGGCTCGAGCTAACAGATTCCAGGATCGCACGATACACATCTCTAGCAACGCCAAGCACAGCAGTATCAAGCAAAGCAGAATCAGTTCCTTACATCCCCCACCAAGCTCCCCCCTCACCAACATCGTCTACAAAAACCAACCTATCATCCACCACCATGCAACAAGACCCTACCACGCAATCTTACCAACAATTCCCTGCCCAAGCAGCCCGCATCCCAACCTCACACTCACAAGTCCAGCTCGACCTCCTCCAACAAGGGCCATCCCAACAAACGCACGGCAGCCCCCTCACACGTCCCAACTCCAACCTCACCTCGCCATACATTGGGGGCATCACGCGCGAAGCCTCCTGGCCGCTCGAAGCCTTCACCGATCTGCACCTTGCTGCTAGCGAGCCGCGCGTCTTTCCGGGCGTGATGAGTCGGACGCAGAGGAGGGATAGTGTAGTTAGAAAGAGTAGCATGAGTGAGACGGATGATGTGCATAGTACTGGGACGTCGCGCAAGAGTGAGAAGGGGATGGGGAAGAGGAGGGCGTTTGATGGGGCGGTGGAGGAGAATGATGAGGAGGAGAGTGATGGGGATATGGAGGAAGCGGGGGGGAGGGATGAGTAGGTTTGAGGTGTCGGCTGGGTTTGATTGTTTCAGGGCTCGCTTGGTCTCTACCGTAGGAGGGCGATGGTTCTTATGGATGGCCGAATTGGGGGTTTGGTAGAATTGGCGGGAGGGCTGGGATGGATGGTGTGGCGTTTAACATCGACAAAGTAGGTTGTCGGCCGATTTCTCAACAGGTCTCTGGTTGGTTCTCTTTGGCGGGTTAGAAAACTAGATGACTTCTTGATGATACGAGTAGATAAAACAAGGAGGGACAAGATGGGATATGCCATGTTATGTTACAAGTAGAATGAATGATACAGTAGACAGACTTTCAGATATTATATCCTCTCTCTTCTCGGTTTAGTGTTCACCGCTCAACTTTACGAAGAGACGTCCAAGCTTAAATTTCCCAAGGAAGGATAAGATTGCCGAGATCGGTAATGTCCCCTTTCTAGAATCACTGCTCCTGTACTTGTTTGTATCATCGAGGAATAAATCAACCAGCTAACCAGCCACATATATATAGTAGTTCCTTAGCTCGAATCAACCATAGCTTGATCTTTTCCGTCCCGTTTTCCATTCGCTAAGCCTAGCGTACTAGTAAACAGAGATGCTTTCATCGCAATCGTCATTCTGAATCTGAATGACACTAAGAAAGGTACGTACTTGAACTGGGAAAGTAACATCTTACGTATTCATCTGTCAGATTCTGAGATATGAGGTGGGAAGATTGTTATTCGTTGGAATATCGAAAGGGTAGAGAGTATCTTTTGCATGTTGTCTTTCATTCCGCTAAATGATACCACTGCTCAAAAAGTACAGGCATAAAGCCGTACGATCGAACGAGCGAGCGAACGAACGAGTCTAACATCTCCACAACCTCCTTCCTTCCCCAGCTCCTAAGCACCAACATACAACCCCTTCTCGCCCCTCTCCTTCAACTCCTCCACCTTGATAACATTCCCCCCCTTAACGGCGCTCTCGAGATCCTTCTTCGAGATCTTGCACCGCGCCGTGTACTTGCAGGCTCTCTTCTCGCCGAAGAAGCTCTCGTCCCAGCAGCTCATGCCCCATAGCTCCAGCATCAGTACCCAGATCGTGAGAGCGGTTGTCGTGGCGATGAGGTGCAGGGAGTTGAGGGAGTGCGAGAGGGGGAGGAGCATGAGGATGATGCAGATTAGGAAGCGGTTGAGGAGGCGGAGGCGCTTGGGGATGCGGGTCCCGGGCGTGTCTTTGTGGATGTGGGAGAGGGAGATGAGACCTTTTTGGGATGTGTAAGTATTATGAACGGAATTGCAGTTGTGTTTAAATTCGGGACTACTATGTAGAAAATACAAAATGTTGGGAGGAGAAATAGGGATGGGAGGATGGAGGAAGAATAAGCGGGAGTAGACCACATACCCATACAAAACAAAGCGATTCCCAATCCAGCACAGTAAAACCAGCGCAGCCCGATGGGGATCTCGTGCTCAGATTTGTGCTGGTAGAATTCTGTTAGGTCTTCGAGTTCGGCGTCGTGGCAGTCTGTGGCTACGACGAGTTTGGAGAGGGAGCCTGCTGCGAGGACGAAGCTCATGATGAAGGGGAGGTGGATGGAACTCCAGAGCATGGCTGAGGAGGAGATGGAACGCATTAGCATGGTGAAAGTCAGATGAGGAGAATGGAAAGAAGAGAGAGGGTAGAGGGAAGAGGGAGGTCACACCTGAAGCAACGTTTCTCCTGATAGCATGCTGGAACAGATCCGCGCCGTCCAACTCGAAATATATCCAATTGAAGCAAAAAGCTTGCACTAGACCCAGAGCCGCCTTGCCGAAGAAAGCGTTCATCCCAAAATGCGCTGCATTCTGATATATGATAGCCACGACCGAGTATCCAAAGACAAGCGCCACGAAGGCATTCGTACGTTCGGTCTTGTGCTCGATGTTGACAGCAGGATAGAACTCAAAGACGCGATCTGACCACTCGCCCAGACTTTTGGAGACGAATTTCCCAGCGCGGATCAGGACGACTATCATCATACCGGCGGTCAGGTCGATGAAGATTGCGGTCCAGATCAGAGCGAGGCGTTTAGGGTATTCGACATGGATGCTGCCGATCCAGAGGGTGCCGGGGATGACGGTTAGGATGGCTTGGGTTATCATGACGCCTCGGACCATGGGTACGGTGCCAGCTAGAATGATGTAGTAGGAACCCATGAAAAAGCGGGAGGTAAGGTAGAAGGATACTAGCGTGGTGTAGGTATCGTGTAGACCTTCGATCATGTTGGTTGTAAGTCTATGTTTTTGTCAGTATCCATGTTCCGACTGTCAATCAAAGCTCAACGAGTACTTACCCGAACAAACACACCATAATGATCATCACAGAGACTCGTTGGAGGATGTCGTCCGTTTCAAACCAAGAAATTACCAGGGCGAGATCACTCCAGATCTTCCAGCTCATGATAAACGTGATACTGAATCGAAGTAGTTCATGTGCGGTAGGATCTTCTCCAACGTGATCACCGTTAATGGCTAAGATACCGACGTAGAGGAGATCAACGAAGAGTTCGAACGAAGCTACCTCGGTAGTCTCAGATGCTCTCCAAAGGAGACCTTTGTGGAAGTACTGACGGACTGTAGGCTGTGAGATCTGTTAGTACTGTGTCCGACCACCCCCCTCCCCCTGCTTTTACATTATCCAAAAGCCACGAGAGATTAAAAAACAAAAACCTACACACCTTCTTATACACCTTCATGATCCTCCCATTCCTCTTCTCCGCCTCCCAATCCCTCTTCTCATGATCCGGATCATGGAACCCACTAATCGAACTCCTACTACTCCCCGGCTCAGAGTGATCATAACTCCTCAAATGGGCACTGTACCCATACTTGCTAAAATTTGCATCCAGAGAAACCGCATGGTCGGTCAGCATATGAAGCTCACTCCCCAGAGCCTCAAGCTCCGCTCTCACATTTTCAAACTCATCGAAGGCCTCGCCATGTTTCTGTTTGAGTGCTTCGCGTCGGTTCTCGTGGTGCGTGTGAGCGGTACGGAGATGATCGAGGTGTTCTGGGGATCCGGAGATGACGAGGTCGAAGGGCTCGTCGGGTTTGCGGATTGCATTGAGGCGTTGACGGAGCGTTTCTGCGTCTTCTGGGGAGAGAGCGATGTGTACTTCGCGTCCGTCTGGGAGGATGAAGTTACGCAGACGGCGGCCTCGGTGGTGGTGCTGGTGAGTTCCTCCTGATGAGACGGTTGTTGTTGGGGTTGTGGACATCTTGAATCTCAAGTAATGTGATTGCAGAAATCAGGATGAGCGCGTCCGTCAGCTGATATCGCGATTCAGGAACCAGGCACGTCTGTCTGATTACCCAAGCTACGTAAAACACAACACAAGAAGATCAGGTCAAGTTTACTGTGTGAAGTCCAGGGCTGCAGAGCTGTCCCTCTCATAAAGAATTCGAACTGTAGTTCAGATAAGAGCACAGGGCTCCCGCTACCTGTGCCCCCTAAGCTGCGAATAGAGTTAGAGTATCGTTATGCATCGTGCTTACATGCACTCTTGGAAAAGTCTTGGATGGTGATAGGCGGTATTGGAGGGTGGCTGAATGTCTAGCAACTGCGCCGTTCTGTCCTCTCACGCCTTGGAGGGTGATCCTGCCCCGAGGCCGGTCGGAGATGGCATGGGAATGCAAGATACTGGTTTAAAGCCGAGGCGGGATTTAAGCTTTCCTACTCTGGACTTAAGATCCTAGATTTGGTAATGTTTCGAAGTATAATTATTACCTGAAAGGTTGAGAAACTTGAGATTGGAAGTTCTTTGATTGATGATCGTCTTGCGTCCCTGTAAAGTAAGCATGAGCACGCCCGGCGACGAACTACTCTCTGATTCGCTCAACATCTCGTCCTGCAAGGCTTGACATAAATCAAGCCACAAGATTATCCACATCTTCACTTGGCATGAAAGAACGAAAGCTTGTATAACTTTTGGATAAGGACTTAGTTAGTTAGTGGAACTCTATGTATGAACATGCCCTATGGCCTTGGTAGAATCCAAGAACCGTGGGTGGAAGAGCTGGGAGGGTACAGCTGAACCTCCACTGCTCCCAGCAGCAGAGAAAAAGACTGGGAAGAAGAACGAGTAAACACAAATACAGTATTCTACAAAGTCGTTGCCCTTCGTACTCATCTCATCTCATCTTATCGCATCTCGTCGCATCCCATCCTGCCCTTGTGCGCGCTTCCACGGAAACTTAATCAAACAAGCCCTGGTCCCTTATATCCCAACCTCGCCCACGATCTTAGCTGCTTCTCTGTATGTCTTGAGCAGCTTCTCGCATTTCTCGCGCTCTTTCTTGACCGCATCGTCCTCGTACAAAAGTTCCTCGAACATGTCTTCTCTGTATAGCTCGCTGACAAGGCGATTCTGTACAGCATCCTTTGAGTGGTTTACCAAAAGATGCATGACGGCCTTGGGAACCTGATCTGCTATCGACTCGCGTACAATGTTGAAGTACGATGAGATCAAGGCTCGAATGAGCTCTGTCTCCATTGCCTCGCGGTCAGTCAGCGCTGGCTCGTTGTTGTTTCCCTGGACGACTTGGTTAGCTTTATCCATGTAAGCAAGGCTCAGGTTGGGGGGTGTTACAAATGGTGAATTGTAATCATAATCCCTCTGTGCTCTACCCAACTCATAATCATCTTCTCGTGATTGTTGTGCAGGAGTTCGGTGGATCTGACGTTCTTCTTGCCTGCGAATGCTCTGGCTGAAGCTCGGTTCTGTGCTTTGACTAACGTGACGCCCAAGATTTGGGTTCGAAGAAGCGCTTTGCCCGACCCCTGTTCCACCTGGTACAGCTCCATCCTTGCCGAAGAAGTAATTCAGGAACGAGTCCCGAGCGCCGCCAGCACCCTGTCCATTGAACCTGGGCGGTGATCCAGCTCTCATGCCGTTCATCGTAGCAGCAATACCACTCGTGCCATTCTCGCGAACTGCCGGTGACATACTTCTACCACCCTTCTGAAGAGCCTTTCTTTGCGGGAGATTTTCGATCTTCTCACCGCCCTCTTCGTCATCTTCTGGTGTATCGGCACCATTAGTCCCGAGTTCCTTTTGGCGTCGCCTTTCACGTCTCTCTCGCTCTTCTTGCAAAAGTCTCTTCCTTTCCTTGTCTTGTTTGTTAGTGACAACATTGCTCATAGCAGCGGCTGCACCGAGGAAGTTGGGGTGATTGGTATTGATATATGCACGTTGGATGGAGATGAGAGATTCAACGTAATTTGACGCAGGTCCAAGGCGTTCCCGGAGAAGGTCTGAGACGACTTCGATGAGCTTTGCTTGAAGTCGAGGAAATCTTGTTAGTTCTGTCGAGCCACAGGTATGGCAAATCTTGATGAGTTCCTCATAGACAAGCTCGACACAACGTTGACTGGGAATCTCCAAAAGCTTGATCTGTGGCTTGACCAGAAGGTCGAATGCAAGTTCGGGAACGAACAGACTAGGTCGAGGTCCAGTTGAGTTCCGAATTGCGGTTCTAATGTCCAGAGCGGAGAGGTTGGTTGTGGGGTCAATGGTCTCCAAAGAGTTTCCGAATACCGAGTTAAAAATGTAATATATCCTGGCACCTCCGCAAAGCTCCTTTGTGGATATTTCTGTGGAAGTACCATCAATGGAGGATATGAATGAAGAAGCGAATCGAGTCATCAGTTGTAGTACTAACGACCCTCTGTGTTCTTTGCCGCTGAAGTGCATGTCACCGTAGCTAGCAAGTTCTTGTTGTGTTTGTCCCATCAACGTATTCAGACGAGCCTTGATATCTGGTAGTCGCTCTCGGATGTGTGCCATTAGGGTGGTGTTAAGACTCTTTGCCAGAAATTGCGTACCGCATCTAGTGGCCATGTTCCGGTATGCTGGATGGTGCTTGAAGAAGTCCGATTCTGATTTCAATGCTTCTGCAAGAGACTTGTTCCCTTGGATGTCCTGCTGCGATCGATTTACAACGCCAATAAATCCAAGCTTCAAGGGGTACACCCTCCCAGAAAGAATGTCAAGGGCGTTTGTTCCGTGGTCCATAAGGTCCACCTTAGTGAGAACACCAATCGTCCTCCGCCCCAGGGGATCGACATGGCGTGCGAGCTTCAAGGCCTCCGAATTCACAATATCCACATTCGCGGGGGAAACAGCTAAGATGATACTATTTGGCTTGGCGATGTACTCCGAGATGAGGTTTCGAGTCTGCTTTTCAATATCGGTAGGTTGGTCTCCGATGGGGACCTGTAACTGTTTTAGCACTATCTTCCCTATTCTTCGGCATAATGCAAACTACCTTGGTCAGACCTGGCAAATCCACCAGCGTCAAACTGAGCACATGAGGCGAATATATTTTGAGGTTTATTGGGGACCTGTTGATGCCCTTGTTGCTTCCAGCAATTCTTGCAGTCTCGTTCTCGATTTCTCGCTTCACGTCCTGGAACTCTGTGAATCTGCGATTGGGTATATGATGGAACTCTGCCCATTCTGGTTGTGTTGCTACAGCTGCTGCTGTGTGTGCTTCGGGGGCGTCGTCATCGCTAGGGATGTTGATGAGCTGGAGGATGAGCGGTCTTCGAGTGACGATACCACTGCCCCGGGGTAGGAAATCTCTGCCGACTATGTTTTCGAGGACTGAGGATTTGCCAGATGATTGTGAGCCAACGACGACCTGTAGGGAGGATTAGCTAGATTCCAGGCAAAAGTACGAGGGGCGTCTGTACAATCTGTGGAAGATCCAAGCTGTCATTTCCAATAGTGTTGAAAACAAGATCCTGCAGCTTGTTGACTATCCCCAGCAAGTCCTCGCCCAGAGATGCCATTTTGTTGGATTGAGAATGATGATGGGTAGAAAGAGGCAAAGCTCAAAACAGCTTTGATGCGTCGCGTCGGAGCCCAGTCACCTTCTGGCGCGAGTATGAAAAATCTGCGCAAGTTAGGTGCTAGCGAGAGTTGTAAAGGGGGTATCGGAACCGTTACTGCTGCGAATACCAATTGTCGTGGGTATTGTTGACCACTTTGAGGGTGTATTTACTTCTAAATTTCCAAGGTTATGCGTCTGGAGGTAGAGCGCCAAGAGCCGCCTCATGACCCCTGTCACACGACTGGAGCTGGCGACAATATCAACACCCTGAACAGCTCTCATGCCTTTAATATTCATGCATCACGCAATATGCATGTGTTGACTTCAAGATTGACTTGGGTTTTGTCTAGGTACTTTTGATGTAAATTATTTACCGACCTTCCCTCTGGATGTTCTGACCTCTCCTTTGGGCGATTTGGCCGTCCCTCTGTTGGATGTTTTGATCATCACCACGTTTACTCACCTCCACCATCTACACCAGCGACGCTTAATCATGGTCGATTTCAAAATCTTACGCATGACAGCTGGCACAGGTAGAGTAAGGACCAGGAGGTTACTATATGCTCTGCTAGCTGGTGTTATCGTCTACCTGACCGTCACCGCAGTTGGCACTTCGTACTCCCTCGATCCTAAGTACGGCCTTTTGGAAGCTCTTCCTGCGTCACCGCGTTATGCCTACGCAACTCTCCTCACGAGCGATGACGAACGCTATTATACAGCGGCACGAATCCTCGCCTACCAGCTTCTCGTGGACCCCGAAACGAAGACGAGCAGCGACATCCCTTTCGTTGTAATGGTTACAACCTCCGTCCCGAAGCACCAGCGACAGCAGCTCATTCGTGATGGCGCGATAGTGGCACACGTTGAAGATGTTGCTCTCCCGTGGTGGATTCGCCAGCGACTGCGGCGGCCCTCGCGATACGGCGATCAATTCATCAAGCTGCGTGTCCTACAAATGCTGGAATACGACCGCGTCCTCTACCTTGATGTCGACACTCTCATCATGAAGCAACTGGACAAAATCTTCGACGATCCAGCAGCGAAAACTCCCCTCCAAACAAAATTCCGTCGGGCAAGTCACTTCACGAAGGCCGAAACCATGCTGCCGGCTCAATATCTCTTCGCAGGAAGGTCGGACAACGGCAGGAGCAATGATGGATCAACTGGCGGGGGGTATGAACATCCATATCCGCCCCTTGAAAGAAACGCTCTGAGCGGAGGGTTTTGGATCGTGGCTCCATCAAACGAACTATTCAATTACTATATGTTCGTTATGCAGAGCTCCACCTTGGGTATCTTGCGCCCGTTCGACCCTCAATTCATGGAACAAGCCATGTTGAACTACGTGCATCGTAGGCAAGGCGGCAATATGCCTTGGGCCTCACTTAACTACAAATGGAGCGCGACATTTCCGAATGAACTAGATGTCGCTGGTGGAGTTGCGAGTATGCATGATAAATTTTGGGCGAATGGACCTGACGTGCTCAAGGAGCGGTGGAAGAACAAGAAGGCAGAGATGGAGCTTCACTGGCCTGTTGCTGGTGTGTAGAAATAATAGATGTACAATCCCTGTTTTATTTATACCATATCTGCTAGGTTCACTGGGGTTATGGAAAAGTGGATTGTTAGTGCTGTTTAAGGCGTCCGGAGGGTTATAACTCCACGAAAGGGTCTTTAAGGAGCATGTGTAGATATTCTAGGGAAGGTCTAGGGTCAGTCGTTACCCGAATCAACGACTCCCAGTTTTGAATAGGCTCAAGAGTTCTACATTGTCCGTCAAACCCTATTCCCATGAGTTACATCAGGTAGAGACAGCAAGTCAGCTGCCGCTGGCCTGCTTTGACAGGTAGTTATGTGTTCGAATGATGTGTGCCCGGTGATGATAATGGAGTACGTATTAGCCTCTCAGTCTCGTCAAAGATGTCCAGCGTTATTGTTGTCTAAGACTCATAAGTTTTCCAATGAGGTGGAATCTCTGGTCTCTGCGGCTCGGGACGTTATTAGCGCACGCCCAGCACCATGGTTCCAGGTAGCTCTACAACTCTAAATAGGGAGCAATTGTCTCCGCTCGCCACTCTCTTTTGTTTTTAAGGTAACATTGATCATCCATCCATGGAAGAGATACGACAGTCTCATATTCACGGACACTCCTGCATGAGATGTCATCGAAGTGAGCTAGCTACTCTTTCCAGATTCTGGGTTACTGCCTCGCATCGAAGGCAGGTAACGGTGACATCAGAGGAAATGATTGGTTGAAGCACTACCATGCGGGGTGGAAGCTACAAATATCTCCTCTCTGTACACTTAGAATCTTATGAACTTTTAAACCAGAGGAAAATTCCCAGCGATACCAACTTGCGGTGGTTTTCAGCTTCTATCAAAATGCGGTTCAGCATCCCCCTCATCCTCACAGCAGCAGCTACAAGTTCTCTAGCTAGTCTAACAGCCCAAGATCAAATTCCCCTCAACCAAAACAACGAAGACAACGGAAATGGAAAAGCAGACGCAGTTCGAAAGGCGTAAGTCACCCACTGCTACACCATCACAACTCACATCTCATCTCAACCAATTCAGGTTAACCAAAGCCTCGATCATCACCGAAGTCCTCGATGACTTCAAACCCAAATGCTTCATAACAGCCTACTACAACAAAAATTCCGGCAAGACGCATCAAGGCGCCGTGGATCTAGGTAACAAGTTCAAGCCTAAGGAGACTAAGGAACGGCCTGGCTTGTCGATATCTTGCCCTGATCTCAAGTCTACGCCTGGTTTGGTGGTTGCTCTGACGGACCCGGATGCGAAGAGTAGGGACAACCCGAAGTGGTCTGAGATGTGCCATGTAAGTTTCCACTTTCTTTAGAAGTTTTGAAATTTGTGTTTTAGACACAGTGTGCTTTCCCTCAAAATATCAAGTTTTATATGAATTGATGGACCCGCCTATTTCGACCCCTGAATGGCAGGTCTCATCCTCTGCTGTTTTAATACTTCTATCTTGTTGACCTTGTATGTCTCACGTTGACTTGAACCAGTGGATCTACATTATCCCAACCAAATTCCAACCCACAGCTCAGGCACCCCTCGAATTCTCCATCCCAATATCCGAAACTTCAGATTCAGAATCAGATCTCGTTGAATGTACGTCTCCTGCCCTCTACCACCTCCCCTCTTTTCATAATCTCCATCCTTAACCAACTTCACAGATAAGCCACCTGGTCCACCACCAAAAACAGGCTACCATCGCTACGTCTTCGTCATTCTAGAAGGCGGCACCACAAATCTGACAGCACCGGGTGAAAGACAGCATTGGGGCACTGGTAAAGTGAGGCATGGTGTCAGGGATTGGGCTGGGAAGGAGGGTTTGAGTGTTGTGGGTGCGAATTGGTTCATTGAGGAGGATGAGGAGCAGTGAGGGGATGGGATGGGATGGGATTAGATATCCATCGCCTGGATCTGTAGGGCACTGTATGAGTGGAGAAGGTGTGATGATTTTGTGGATTATTGCTATGCTGATCGCACTCAGAAAGTTTCTTTCTTTCTTTTTTTTAGGATCACTACAGATCATAAAAGTTCCAGGCATTATATTCGAGGTTCTCTCCAACCTCTCAAATTGAACTACAAAAGCTTGCTTAGGTAAAAGAAGCAAGCACATTCTGGATATCCATATCGATTCTGGTCTAAGCGAGCGAAAACATCCCATAAAATCCAACGTCATATCAAATCCATCGCAAGCCCCATCATCCAGAAAAAAACAAATCAGCCATCCACCCATTTTTCAACCCCTCAAACCACCACATTAGGAAATATCATTCATTCAGTAAATGCATTAGTATCGCGGATTGGCATTGTATCCACCACCACCATAACCGCCTTGTTGTTGATTGGGGTGTGTTCCCATAGGTGGTGGAGGAGCACTACCGCCTGAGTTACCGTACAATCCACCGGAATGAGAGCCCCCGAAGTGGTGACCTTCTGGTTGTGGGAGGTTACCGGTGTGTTGCTGCTGTGGTGGCGATCCGCCGTATGACGGGGGTCCTGGGTAGGCTCCAGGAGGTGGGGGTGGGTATTGCTGCTGTTGCTGTGGTGGTGGTGGATGGCCTTGACCGTAGGAGTTTTGGTGTTGGAGTCCGCCGTAGGGTGGTTGTTGGGGGTGTTGAGGGTTGGGGGAGCCGTATTGCTGGTGAGCTGGGGGAGGAGCTTGACCACCGTAGGATGGCTGAGGGGCGTTGTAGGATTGAGGAGGCTGGGTTTGGTGTTGAGGTTGGCTTTGGCCATAGGGATCATGGCTTTGTTGCTGCTGATGTTGAGGTTGGCCGTAGCTGGGTGTAGCACCTGATACTCCGCCTGGTTGGTAGGATGTTGGTGGAGCTTGGCCACTGTATCCTCCTTGAGATGAGCTGTTGTTGCTATAGCCGTAGTTGCTTCCCTGCTGAAAATCAATTAGTGAGCTACTCCTTGAATATGATGAAGAGGTCTGCGTACCGAAGAAGACTGGTGTCCACCTCCACCAAACATGCCTCCTATTTGTCCCATCAAACCACCGCCCTGGCCATGTTGCTGACCACTTGAGCCAGAACCAGAGTAATTCGTGTTGTGGGAGCTGCTATCTGGCTTCTTTCCTCCACCAAGCAAGCTTCCTGCAAGAGCGCCCACAATACCACCAGCACTAGCACTACTAGAACCGCCATGTCCACCACCATGGCTTGAACCTCCTCCCAGGAAAGAGCTCGCCATTCCAGCCAGACCACTGCTTCCTCCACTCTGCTTCTTCTTGCCGCCCATGAGCTGGTTCATGGCAAAGTTCCCAATATTACCAGTCAAGCTCCTGTCGCCAGAATATGGCTCAAGTGTCCCATCACGGTGTCTGATGGACTGGCTCCCATCTTGATTCGTCACGATATCTAAATCCTGCTGCTGGCCCGGCTGACCGTATGGGTGATCCATTCCTTGCGGGGTAGCTTGAGGTGTTGGACCAGTTGGGGCAGCATGCGTAGGAGTTTCCCATCTGCGAAAAAGTGTCAGCACGATTTCCCAACAATCAAACATATTTGAGGCAATCCCGCAAGCTCTTCTCTGCTCCACCATCCGGGCTGTGGAGGAACTGCTCTCTGGGACACAAGGTCAGAAAGGGAAATTCGACGTACTGAGAAGTGCCCGTAGAGATCTGGACGAAGTAGTACTTCTTCGAGTTGGCATCCCACTGCGGAATCCATCCCTGAGGAAGAGACGGAGGGGCATACGAAGGGCCTTCCTGGCCAGGACTAAAGATTGTCAGCTTCGTGTCTCAGAGCGAGGGGCGCAAAGGTTGCTTTGCTTTGGTGGGGTGTGTACGTTGCTGGTCCCGTCATATTTGATGATCGATCGCAAGGTTTTCCGACTGTGTAATATTATTGAAGATGAGGAAAGAGAGGAGGAGGAGTAGGAGGAGAAGTGAGAAGTGGTGGGAGAACAAAGGGGTTTTGAGGTGTCGTTGCACTTGGGAGGAGGGTTGGGAGGCTTTGAGGTGGTTGCGAAACCCCAGGAATAAATTCAGCACAGCCCCCGCTACGCAACGAATTCACAACAAATCAATTTGGACGCCACTTGTTACGCCTCTTGTGTTCAGCTGAACTCCTGCCTGATGGTGAATTTCTCAGAGTAGAAATTCATTACGAGGTTACGTCTATTGTGTTGTTCATGTTGCCTCTTTATTCGTCGGTGAGCTGTGTTAATGGGTAAGTCAAACGCTGGGTTTGGTTGCTATGTTACTATGAATAGACTGGATACTTCCTATCCCCATCTCTGCTTGCCCTGTGTCTTCACTAAATTTCATGCGCAAGAAAAAAAAGGGTCTTGACAGCTGTAAATTGGCCCTCTGAATCAGGAAGTAAGGATACGATTCATGAACCCTGTTGAGTGCTGTCAGAGACAATAATTTGAATGTACCTCTGTATGATTGGTGTGATGTCATGCTCTCCGATCGACCCCTCCATTATAATTAAATAAATAACTCGACTACAGTTGAACGGTTCTAATTGTACGATACAGCTCTCACCGTTAAGAATCCTCACAACATATACGAATTGCAAACATGTCTAAGGATCACCCCGATTCAAAGCTATTCCCACATGCCACTGGAGCTGCAGTTCAGATGGTTAAAGCGCATGAGAAAGAGGAGTCCTTGAAATTGTATTCTGGATGGGTAATCAACTACACGGCTCGTCGAAATCAGTAGCTGATAAAGCCAGTTTTGTCCTTTTGTCCAAAGAGCTCTACTGGTCCTCTTAGAGAAGAATATCCCATTTCAATACATTGAAGTATGCTGCTTCCATATCACTCTGTGTCGACGTGAACCTGACATTACTAGGTGAATCCATACCACAAGCCAGAATCTCTCCTCAAGCTCAATCCTCGAGGTCTTGTCCCAACTCTCGAATATGACCAGAAGCCGCTGTATGAGAGTACAGTAATTTGCGAGTTTCTCGAAGAGGCCTACCCAACCGCAACGCCTCATCTCATGCCGTCGGATCCTTACATTAGAGCACGTACCCGTATATGGATAGACTTCGTAACTTCTCGTATCATCCCATCTTTCCACCGCTTCTTGCAACATCAACCTTCTTCAGCTTCCAGCATTGATGCTGTACGTGCCGACTTCCTCGATAAGATCAAACAATTTACTGAAGCTATGGACCCTGTTGGTCCGTATTTCCTCGGTAAGGAGGTGAGCTTGATTGACTTGAATCTGGCACCATGGGCCGTTAGGCTTTGGGTGTTTGATCACTTCAAAGGAGGCTTGAACATTCCAAAGGGTGATATTTGGGACAGATGGGGAAAGTGGCTGAATGTCGTGGAGAGGAGGGGCAGTGTAGTCAGTACCACAAGCGACAGAGAGCATTATCTGCCGATTTACCAGCGATACGCAGATGATACTGCACAGAGTGAGCTAGCTAAAGCTACAAGAGAAGGGAAGGGCGTACCGTGAGCGGGGTCTGTACGAATTTACAAGCAGCATTTGTGTCTAAAACACTACCGCTCTATGTATTATTGCTCCTTCTTCTGAGAACTCTCAGTGGCCGATAGACTACTCATCCAGCCGCTAATACGCTTCGCTAAATACCAGCTCCCAATCGCAATGAGGACAATGTATGCCGCTGTTGGTACAAGTGATCTTGGGAAAACGTTGAATATGAAGGGGTCGAGAATGATGTCGACGTAAACCGGGGGAACTTGCTCCATCAAAGTCTTGTTTGTTGTGTAGTAGTCTGCCGCTGCAAGGACTCTGAGGAATAGTGTTGACGAAAGTCCATCGTGGGCATGAGTAGCCTTCTCACCCTGCGACTCTGTTGGTTGGAAGTCTTCCATGAGTTCTATTTGACGAGTTTCTGAATATTGCGCAAGCGATGTTATTAACTCAGGGGATTCGAAGACCGTAGGTAGATCAAAGGTGTCAAGACGAAAGGATGTTGGTTGCTGAATAGTGTGAGCGTTTGCCCGGCAATGAGCACAGGAGGCTTACAGTTGCTGCCCAGCATATCCTAACTTCGTATCTCTGTCCTTCCTGCAATTTCTCAAGCAGATACCAGGATTCTTGTCCATACCCAGAGAAATTGCTTGGAAATTCGGCTTGAACATATGTTCTTAGGGACCAATGTTTTGGAGAGATGGATTCGAGATGTAGGTCGTCCAGGGTCGGATGAGTGGCCGGAACCTGGAGATGGCTGGGACAGAGGAATATAGTTTTCTCTGTGTTTGCAAAGACACAGCAAGCTTGCAGCAGAAGCAATGAGCAGAAGAGGAACATCGTGTATTGACCAAGGTGTGTTGTGTGCTAGCTGAAACAGAAATTCAATCGTCACTTGGATTGATGGAAGGCTTCGACTGAAAGATACGCAGAAGGTACAGTACTGGATGTGACTCAAAGCTTGTACCAATTCGAATGATTCGGGCGAAAGATAGTAGACCTAATTGCAGACTGTGTGCATTTGTGGGAAAGGCGTAGTCTCCGTTGTAAGTATCCTGCTCGTCGTCTGATATTGGGTTGAGATGACCATAGAATGCTGGAAGCTCCCGTTGCTCTGTTCGCTCTCACATCCATCATCATAGCACGGTTCCTGGCGGGGAAGGAGCTTGGTCCACTAGTCCCAATCTAGCCTGACCTAGGTCTCGACGCCTCTTCTGGTTGGCGTGGGCTTTTGTTTATGCCCCGAGCGCAAGAACGACCCACCATCTTAGCGAAACCTCAAATCAATAACCCCTTGCCCACCGTTCTCCTTCCTTCCCCACTATCCAACTTCACCAGACCACTTCGAAGACCTTCTCAGCAAATTTGCTGTGATCTCTTCTGCTTCCTCACCCGAACATCCAACTCAATCCGATCACCACCGCAAATATGAGAGAAGTCATCAGCATCAACGGTAAGAAGGCCCCTCGACGCGCCGCACACCGCTCCCTATCCGCGTTCCCAACGTCCTGTCCTGACCTCCTTTGTACTGACACGTCTGCTCCCTCTAGTCGGTCAAGCCGGTTGCCAAATCGCAAACTCTTGCTGGGAGGTAGGTTCACCTTGCTAGATGGCAGCTCTGCTGTTTCATTCCCATATAACCCCTATCTGTCATGGCTAACGCGCGATTTTTCACGATAGCTCTATTGCCTTGAGCACGGTATTCAGGTAAGCACAACCCCAACCACCAACCTCCTGCAGATCTCTCTGCATACTTGAGGCTCTATCTAACGCGTTCTACCACAGCCCGATGGATACTTGACCGAAGAGCGCAAGGCCGCCGAGCCTGATCAGGGTTTCAGCACCTTCTTCTCCGAGACAGGTAAACACAACATCTACACCTCCTGAACGGCTATATCTAACGCGTTTCCGCCTTGCAGGTCAAGGCAAATACGTCCCAAGAACCATCTACTGCGATCTCGAGCCCAATGTTGTCGATGAGGTCCGAACCGGTACATACCGCAGCTTGTTCCACCCTGAGCAGATGATCACTGGAAAGGAGGATGCCTCGAACAACTATGCCCGTGGTCACTACACAGTCGGAAAGGAGTTGATCGATCAGGTCTTGGACAAGGTTCGCCATGTTGCCGATAACTGCTCTGGTCTCCAGGGTTTCCTCGTCTTCCACTCCTTCGGTGGAGGAACTGGATCGGGTTTCGGTGCTCTCCTCATGGAGCGTCTTTCCGTCGACTTTGGCAAGAAGGTCAAGTTGGAGTTCTGTGTCTACCCAGCTCCTCAGACCGCCACTTCCGTTGTCGAGCCATACAACTCCATTCTCACCACCCACACCACCCTTGAGCACTCCGACTGTTCCTTCATGGTCGACAACGAGGCTATTTATGACATCTGCCGAAGAAACCTTGGTCTTGAGCGTCCCAACTACGAAAACCTGAACCGCCTCATTGCTCAAGGTATGCGTGATATATCAAATGCTGTCTGAGGGAAATTGCTAATAATTTGGGCAGTCGTCTCCTCTATTACCGCCTCCCTCCGTTTCGATGGATCCCTCAACGTTGATCTCAACGAATTCCAGACCAACTTGGTTCCTTACCCACGTATCCATTTCCCTCTCGTTGCCTACGCCCCAGTTGTTTCTGCTGCAAAGGCTTCCCATGAGGCCAACTCCGTCCAGGAGATCTCCATGTCTTGCTTCGAGCCCAACAACCAGATGGTGAAGTGCGACCCCCGCAATGGTAAATACATGGCTACCTGCCTGTTGTACCGCGGTGATGTTGTTACCAAGGATGTCCACGGAGCTGTTGCCACTCTCAAGACCAAGCGCACCATCCAATTCGTTGACTGGTGCCCAACTGGTTTCAAGATCGGTATCTGCTACCAACCACCTCAAATGGTTCCCAACGGCGATTTGGCCAAGGTCAACCGTGCTGTGTAAGTACTGACACACTATTCTGCACGCACTCTACTAATACATTATATAGCTGCATGCTTTCCAATACTACCGCCATCGCCGAGGCCTGGTCCGCTCTCTCCCACAAATTCGATCTCATGTACTCCAAGCGTGCATTCGTCCACTGGTACGTCGGTGAGGGTATGGAGGAAGGAGAATTCTCTGAGGCCCGTGAGGATCTTGCTGCTCTTGAGCGTGATTACGAGGAGGTTGCGACGGATTCTCTCGAGGGTGATGATGGAGCTGAAGCCGAGTACTAAGCGGATTGCTACACTGAGTTGCGTGTTTATCTCTTGTGGGTTTTCATCATACTTGGGGGGGCTTGATCTGAATGATGATTCGGCAACATGATGCTTCGTTTGGAGTGTTTGGAGCTTCGTCATGTTCGGTATGGGTTTATTGGACCGACTTTTTCTTTTCCACTGCAGACTTTGCGAAGGATTTCCTTCAATCAGAATGATCACCAACCCTCTTTGTAATTCAGACCGTAGGCAGTAGCCAAATCCACTGTCAATAAGCACAGCTCTCCCTGCACCTCGCATTGGTGACATTTGACATGCCTGTAGATACCAATGGATATTTCCGGGGTTGGGAAAGAACCTTGTGACCTGCAAGAATATGCAAATGTACATGCAGCTTGAACCGGAAGTGAGAAGAAATTGGGGGTTGCATTGCAATCATTCGTCGTCCTCGTGGCCAGTAAATGACGAGGCGGGCGGGAATTGCAGCGCTAGGCTGTGTCCCGCTAGTAGCTTGGGAGTGTTCGAACCCAGCCAGCTTCAACCTCATCTCCATCTCTTGCAACTCCAAGCTCTTCCACCGAGCTCCTATCGATTGCTACGAATCTCATATCATCATCCAAACTTGCATCTGCAGCTTCAGTTCTCGAATTGTTCCCGTCTTATCTGCTGTGCCGAGTGACCCAGTCCACAAGATCCGGAAGTGGAGGCGCAATGGCGGAAGACCCAAGTAAGAGTTTATTTACTTTCGAACAACAGGCAGCCCGGCCTTCCAGCACCTAGGTCTTGGGCGATAATCTCGAAGGAGCTTTGGAGATCAGAGACTTCTACTGAACTGCGGTAGATGAATCCAAGAGATCCATTACTGACCACTTCACAGCGGCGCCGAGCCTTAACCTTACCGCGGAGGAGAAGCGCGTATTTGGACAGCTGTTTCGGGAAGCAGATTCAGAAAATATTGGGGTTGTGACGGGAGAGGTTGCAGTAAAGTTCTTTGAAAAGACGAGACTCGAGCCGCGGATCTTGGGAGAGGTAATGTTCACCGTGTTGCGGCGGCTGCAGCCCCCAGAGACTATCACAGGGAGGCAAGTACTGACATTTCTCGTTCTCTCTAGATATGGCAAATCGCGGATAAAGAGAATCGTGGATTGCTCACGCCTGCGGGCTTTGGTATAGTGTTGAGGTTGATCGGTCATTATCAAGCAGGCCGAGAGCCGACACCCGACCTGGCCCTTCGACCTGGACCTTTACCAAAATTTGACGGCGGATCTGCTCCGGGCATAAGTCCTGCTATACAACCTCCTCCTGGGCCTCCACCGAGCGCATTACAACCTCAAGGTAGCGGTTCCGGGCCTATTCGAGTGCCTCCTCTGACACCTGAAAAGGCAGCTCAATATGCTGGGCTATTCGAGAGGTCGGGGGCCCAGAATGGAGTACTTCCAGGAGAGCTGGCAAAGTCAATATTTGAGCGCGCGGGACTTCCAAATGATGTTCTTGGGAGAATATGGAATCTGGCTGATACGGAACAGAAGGGATCCCTCCAGGTCACCGAGTTTGTGATTGCCATGCATTTGTTGGCATCTTTCAAAGCTGGTGCTCTCAGGGCTTTACCAAATCTACTCCCTGCCGGGCTATATGAGGCGGCAGCTCGCCGACCTCCTAGCAGGCAATCGTCTTCTGCTGGTGCGATGTCCGCGATCCCGAGACAATTCAGTGGTGCCGGAGCGGCTCGAACAGGTAGCCCATTAAGTCGACCTGCTTACATCGCACCACCGCAACAGTTCCCACAGAATTCCGGCCCTGTTGGAGAATGGGCTATTTCTCCATCAGACAAGCAGAAGTTTGACGGAATCTACAACAATCTCGACAGAGCCAACAAGGGCTATATTACAGGTGATGAGGCGGTACCATTTTTCAGCGAATCGAAACTTCCTGAGGAAGTCTTAGCTCAAATTTGGGATCTTGCAGACATCAATTCTGCCGGTCACTTGACTCGAGACGAGTTTGCAGTTGCCATGTACTTGATTCGACAACAGAGAGGGAAGCGGGATGGCAGAGACTCTTTGCCAAATACTCTGCCACCGAATTTGATCCCACCTTCCATGCGCAATCAGATTCATCCTGCATCTCTTCCGACAGCTCCAGTCTTCGATGCTCCGCCCCAATCGATGCCAAAATCAGCTGCGGAAGACTTGTTTGGTCTTGATGCCTTATCATCACCCGGTCCTGCTCCAGCTCAGGCACCTCAATCTACTGGAGGCTCTGGCTCCTTTGGTGTGAACCGACAAGTAGACAACGATCCATTTGGCTCTCGAGGACCGCTAACACCAACTTCACCAAGTGCCAATTCTCCCCAACAACAGACTATTTTCAAACCTTTTGCACCATCTTCCTCTTTTGGACAAAGTCTGAACTATCAAGGTACGGGAGGTTCAAACAGCTCTGGGCCTTCAACACACAGAGCTTTCCAACCACAGCATTCTGCGACTGAAGATTTGCTGGGTGACAATGACCCAGAGATAAGCAAGAAACTCACGAATGAGACGAGTGAGCTCGCAAATTTGTCTAACCAGGTTGGCTCCCTATCGAAGCAAATGCAGGATGTCCAAGGTCAGCGAGTCACTTCCCAAAATGAGTTGAACCAAGCAAACTCTCAAAAGCGTGAGTTCGAAACGCGCCTTTCGCAGCTCCGCACTCTCTACGAGCAAGAGGTCAAGGATGTCAGAAGCTTGGAGGAGCGACTCACGGCATCTCGAAACGAGACCAAGAAGCTGCAGACTGAGATTGCCATGATTGAAGGAACTCACGCAGACCTACAAACCCAACATAGACAAATCGTCACTGCCTTGCAAGCAGATCAGCAGGAGAATGCCAATCTCAAGGAGCGTATGAGAGTGATCAATGCAGAAGTCGCTCAATTGAAGCCCGTGTTGGAGAAGCTTAGGTCAGATGCTCGTCAACAGAAGGGGTTGGTTGCAATTAACAAAAAGCAGCTTGCAACAAACGAAGGGGAAAGAGAAAAACTGAAGGCTGAGGCTGAGGAGCTGAACAAGAGTATCGAGGAAGACACCAAAGCACTCGCGGCTGCTTCCAAAGCTCAAAGTCAAGTGCAGAGCCCGGCTCCAATTGCGAGCCCTGCACTATCTACCATGAGTGCCAATAATCCATTCTTCCGTCGCCAAGGCAGCTCAGCAGATATGACCAACTCACAATTTGCAACTTCGCCTGGTGCAAACCAACAAGGCGACCGTTCATTTGAGAACGTCTTTGGTCCATCTTTTGGCGCTGCTGCAACTAGCAGCGAAGCTCTACCGACCAGCTTCAGGCAGGAGAGCACCCGCTCTCCTTCAATCAGTTCCGCATCCGCACTTCCAGTTCGGTCACAGACAACAGGAGGAAGCGGCTTTGGGTCTCAATCTTCTTCGCCTCCCCCTACAGCTAACCGAGAGCTGCCTCAAGCTACCGTTCCCCCCCACCCCCAGAATCAAGACAGATTAGCTCCAGCTTTCTGCCGTTCCCTAGCCATGACGACTCCGTAACATCTTCCCGGCAGGTTTCAGCTCCTAACAGTCGATCGGGAGAAGGCTCTACTGGTGTCGACACTCCCACAAATTATATTGGAACAACACCAACAGGCTCATCCGCTGCAGGACCAACAGAAACTGCTCGAGCCGTATCCCCAGGTCTTGACCGTAACTCCAATGCTTCCCCCACCAGCCCAGAGCGCGGAGACTCAATTCCTGGGGCTTTCCCAGGAGATTCCAACTCCACTATCGCCGCCACGCCAACTGGTGGAAGCACATTAAGTGACGCTACGACTGATCCATTCACAATGGTCAAAGCACCAGAACGAGCTGGAACAGCCAAGGATGACTTTGATTCTGCCTTCGCTGGATTTGGAGGTGCTGTGAAGAAGCAAGAACGCTCGAATACTGGAAACTCTTCTGCATCAGGATCGGCAGCTGCCACAGGGTTCAACAAGGAGTTCCCTCCCATTGCTGAGCTGGCCGACGATGAAGATAGTGACAGCAATAGTGAGGGCGGCGGTTTCGATGATGATTTCGCTCCAGCTTCTCCTGGTCATGCCAGAAAGATCAGTGGTTCACAAGCACCTGCGCCAGCACCAACCAGCGGAAACGATTTGCTAGCCGCGAGACCGACAGTAACACAGCAGTCTTCTGCATTGAGCATCGGGACCAGTCCGCCAACCCCTAATGCTCAAGCCTCACCTCCGGCATATGACAAGTCAGTTTCTTCAACTGACCAGGCGCACGTGGAAGCACAGCAATACATCGGACTGCTTCCTTCGCGTGACGTCCCCACGCCAACATCTACCTCCCCCGAACAGACCTCAGCCCCATTTTCGACTAACCAGACACCCTTCGGTGCCCCATCAACATCGGCTCAGCCAGTTGCTCCTCCTAAGATACCCTTTGACGACGATTTTGATGACTTCGATGGCCTAGAAGATGCTAAAGAGGGCGACGCCGACGATGATTTCGCTAACATCTCTACCCACGATCGATCTGGCCTAGATGATTTTAATCCGATGTTTGACAGCCCTCCACAGTCTAAGGGGCAGGAACATGCCAACCAACACGGCAATGGCTTTGGAGCAAGTAACAATGCTTTCGGAGACTTCACTCAATCTCCGATCACCACTCAGGCCACAACCACTGCCGCTCCTGTCAATGATAATCAAGATTGGGATGCGATCTTCGCTGGTCTTGACGACGCGCCTCCAGTTGCCACGGAAGCTCCCAAGCCCACTGAGGCCACCAAGCCTATGGGTAATGGTACCTCTACAAGCTCTCCACCAGAGCGCCCCCAAATTGGTAGAGCTCTCACCGAAGCTGGCGTCCATGATGATCCTATCCTGAAGAATCTGACCGGAATGGGGTACAAGCGAAATGACGCCCTAGCCGCGTTGGAGAAATACGATTATAATTTGGAAAGGGTGAGTTTTGAACCCTCTGCTTAGTAAATTGGGCTAGCTTTTCTGACATGTGCATTCTTTAGGCTGCGAATTACCTTGCCAGTCAGTCTTAATCAGTGATGTTCTTGGAAGGGATGATGATGGGTGTCGGGGAGACTTTTTTCGAGATGTGCATAGTTTAATGAACTGGATTGGGCGGTAGGTTGATTGATGTTGGTAGTTGTACTATGTGTGAAGGTGGCATACATAGCAAGCACTCTTTAATATTGATTTGATTTGTCGCTGTCATTGCTCTGTTTCTTTGTGATATATACGTTTCTGGTTGACCTGCGATCCTAGTCTGCACGAGATTGTGCTTTAAAAATGAATGCCAAGCCTTCTACCGAGACTGACGACTGAAGTCTAAACTCATCATTTGAAATCATGACATAGGATTTAGGGTATTCAGTCCTCAGGCTCTCATTGCCTTATCCAGATGCGGCTTTCTTCTTTGTTCGGTGTTAAATGTCGCAGCAGCTCAAATCTAAGATTTCCCATTCTGACTTGTTAATCCGAGTGGTACCCAGCGCACACACATTTGTTTAAGTGAGAATTCAGAAGCTTTTCTCTGATAGTCTCGTCCAAAACCGGCATCCCCTCAGCCGCAGGGCTAGAAACTTCTACTTCGTTTATGACCAGGGTCGGCAACTTAGTCTAGCTCTATATAGACCAGCCCAGAGTACTAGAGTATGCTACGCTACGGTAATGGGCGACATTTTCTGTCAGGAATTGGCTTCTTCGAGGTTTAGTAGGCAATCATAGAATACGGACGCTCTGCCAAATTCAGCTTAGCATTAAGCTGCAGACATTGATTTGGTCACGTGTGGCCGCTCCTCCGAGCCGAACTCCTCACAGTCTCTTACCTTTAGGTATTGAAATATGATCCAAGCTCAAGTCGGAAACTATAAGGATAATAAGTATCGTCTGTAAAATGTTTGCTCTCAGTAGCATTGTAGCGCTCCTACAGTCACCATAGCGGATGTATCGCCTGAACTGCCACATGCACATCTCCTTCGGCGTGTGAGCGCTATCGCTTTAGGTCGTGAGGCACTGGCTAACGCCGATCTTGTTGCTTTCAGGACTTAGCAGCCCCAACACTAGGCTTCGGTTACGGCGCCTGCAGGTATGTGCATGGAAACACAGTTAAAGCGATAACTCGCTTATACCTTCGCTCCTCTCTTACTAGGGAACTAAGCGCCAGCCTGATGGCCAAACTCCAGTTCTTTCTTGATGGACTATGCTCAGCCTGATGTTCAGGAATCTTCTTTGCTATTCATCAATAATCTCGCACCCCTTCTATGTGTATCAATTCCATCTGCTACGTGTGGCATCTTCACCTGGTAGCCTAGTCTGTCTGTCGTATTTGAGTCCTTGCCTGCTTCTGTTCTCGAAATTTCCGCAGAATGCGTCTTTTGAAACTCCAGGACGATGGCGAGCTCTGCCTGACCAATTTTTTGGGAGACGAAATTCCCCCGTATGCTATCCTTTCACATACTTGGGGAAAGGATGGCGAGGAAGTTACATTCCAAGATCTCTCGGTACCTACTACTAGGAGCAAGGCTGGATATGCCAAGATTAAATTCTGTGGCGAAAGGGCACTTCGTGATGCCCTGGAATTCTTCTGGGTGGACACTTGCTGTATCGACAAGACAAATAGCAGCGAGCTTCAGGAGGCGATCACCTCTATGTTTCGCTGGTATCGTAATGCGGCGAAATGCTACGTGTACTTATCAGATGTTTCGACAAATGGCCATGATTTAGTTGACCCGTCCTTGCAGTCGTGGCAATCAGCCTTCCAGGAAAGTCGATGGTTTACACGTGGTTGGACACTTCAAGAACTTATTTCTCCTCTATCAGTTGAATTCTTTTCCTCCAATGGCACCTGGCTTGGGGACAAGCGATCGTTAGAGCAACAGCTCCGTGAGATAACGGAGATTGACATCCAGGCTCTTCGAGGAGAATCCCTATCCAATTTTAGCGTTGAGAGGCGAATGTCATGGGCAAAGAAACGCGAGACTAAGCGCGGAGAAGACAAGGCTTATTCCCTACTAGGCATTTTCGATATAAGTATGCCACTTATCTATGGTGAGGGGGAGCAGAGTGCACTCGACAGGCTTCAAGAAGAGATTTGTAAACATGCAAACAAACGCCAACGCGACGAAGTCTCACAGGCTTTTCGCATTCCGAAACGATCAAAGACTTCGCGCGGCCAGTCCCCTGCCGATTCTTCCTTTCCGAATCTCCATCCCGAAACGCTCTCTTACTCTGTGGACTCTGCTGATGGTATCGACGGCACCACGAAACAGTCGCTTATAGATCAACTCTACTTCACCCAAATCGACGAGCGCCTAACGAGCCTAACAGCCGCTCAAGGAAAAACCTGCCGCTGGTTCTTTACCAAACCTGAATACATATCCTGGAATGACTTGGCGCAACACCCAGACCACGGTGGCTTCCTTTGGATTAAAGGCCACCCAGGTACTGGAAAGTCAACTCTGATGAAGCTCCTCTTTGAAGAAGCCAAGCGCAACGCAAAGAGCAATCCCTTACAAGTCACCTTGTCATTCTTCTTTCTCGCACGGGGCACTGTCGAAGAGAAATCGACTACGGGCCTGTACCGCTCTCTTCTCCACCAGCTTTTTGAGAAGGCGGTGGACTTAAGAGAGTCTCTGGAGTGGATGACAGCCGATGGTGCAAGGGGCATCCAGCGGAATGGATGGAATGAAGAGGCGTTGAAGCAGACAATGATGCATGCTGTCCAGAAGCTTGGGTCTCGATCGTTGATGATATTTGTTGATGCGCTAGATGAGTGTGATACTAAGCAAACTACGGGCATGGTATGCTTTTTTGAAGAGCTATGCGATCGTGCGAACGATTCGCAGGTTCGGCTGCAGATTTGCTTCTCTAGTCGGCATTATCCGACTATCGTCATCCAGAAGGGTATCGAAATCACCTTGGAACACGAGATCGGCCATACGGAAGACATCGAACAGTACATCAAGTCGAAGCTCCGCCTGGGCAAGTCGGAGCAAGCCGAGTCACTTCGAACCGATATCCTCGAGAAGTCTTCCAGCATTTTCCTTTGGGTCGTCTTGGTTCTTGACATTCTTAATTGCGAATGTCTGAACGGCTCCGTGTCTATGAAAAAGATTCGTGACCGTCTCAAAGAAATCCCGCGGGGACTGAACGACTTGTTTGAGTTAATCCTTACACGAGATGGAGAGAGCCTCGAACGGCTGCATGTTTGTCTCAAATGGATTCTCTTCGCGGCTCGTCCACTTAAGCCGCAGGAGCTATACTTCGCTATCGAGCTTGGCCTTAACAAAGAGTGCTCTGGGTACTGGGACCAAGAAGATGTAGAAGTGGACCGCATAAAGAGTTTCGTAAGAAGTTCTTCTAAGGGCTTAGCGGAAGTGACGCGGAACAAGGCCTCTGAAGTTCAGTTCATCCACGAATCTGTTCGAGACTTCTTACTTGGGAAATACGACACCCAGTGGTCTGGGACTTCGGGCAACTTCGTGGGTCATAGCCATGAAAAGTTGAGGGACTGCTGCTTGGCTCAAGTGAACGCTTCAATCGGCAGAGTCATCGACATACCGGATCCTCTACCGCAGGCATCCAATGCGGCACACTTGCGGGAGTCGATTGCCCACAGGTTTCCGTTTCTCGAATATTCAGTTCTTAATGTCCTTCACCACGCTAATATCACTCAGCAGAAAGCTATAGGACAAGAAGATTTCCTTACCGATTTTCCTCTCCAGCTGTGGATCTCTCTTAACAATTGTTTCGAAAAGTTCGATGTTCGCCGATACAGGAAATCAGCCAGCCTCTTTTACATCCTCGCCGAGAAGAACCTAGCCGACTTGATTCGAATCCATCCCAAGAGGCATTTTTGCTTTGACGTTGAGAATGAGCGTTATGGTCTCCCAATATTTGCTGCGCTAGCGACCGAGAGCGATGAAGCAGTCCGGACAATCCTTGAAGTTCAGTTGGAAAGCCAGCCTCCATCGTCTCCTCTTCGCAACCTGTGGAAGCAGTATTGCCACGATAGACATAAATTAGGCAGCTTTAAGCGTGATTTCACTTTCAATAAGCAGAGAAGCATCGCCTTTTATTTAGTGGAGCATGAGAGCGAGGCTATCCTTACTTTTTATCTCCAGAAGGGAGACGAAATTAACTCAAAGGACAGAGGCGACCAGACGCCGTTATATTGGGCGGCTAGGAGAGGACGCGAGGGTATAGTAAAGCTACTGCTCGCGAGAGAGGATGTCGACGTCAACTCAAAAGATAAAGACGGCAAGACGCCGTTAATTTGGGCAGCTAGGATGGGATACGAGGGTATAGTAAAGCTACTGCTCGCGAGAGAGGATGTCGACGTCAACTTAAAGGATAAAAACGGCGAGACGCCACTAGATTGCGCAGTGTGGAATGGACATGAAGCTGTAATAAAGCTACTACTCGCGAGAGAGGATGTCAACGTCAACTTAAACGATAGCACCGGTCGGACGCCGCTAACATGGGCAGCTAGGAGAGGACACGAGAGTATAGTAAAGCTACTGCTCGCGAGAGAGGATGTCGACGTCAACTTAAAGGATAAAGACGGCGAGACGCCACTAGATTGCGCAGTGTGGAATGGACATGAAGCTGTAATAAAGCTATTGCTCGCGGCAAAAGGCTATCGAAGCTCGGCATGACTTGAAGGATAGGGACGGCCGAACGCTGGTATTCACCGCGGACTTGGAGGAGAAGCCGTCAGTATAACACGTCTCTCATGTGGTTTTATGGCTATGATATGAAAAGATCTAAAGGAGGTGTCTTTTTCTCATGTATCACCATTATACATTCTGCAAATCCAAACCCTTTTTGTTCACATGATGATATTCTGAGTCATTATTGCCGTGTCCTTTGGTGGAGTTCCGAGTCTTCTCGCAAGACTGGAAGGGGAGCCGACTTTGTTAGTGCCTTTTTTCTTTAACCGGGTTTCATTTCAAAACAAAAAACTATATCGGAAGATCAGCGACCAAGAACCTATCGAGTTCAAATGCAGGCCCAAGCTCAAATGGAGGGAACGATGCTACCGGGACTGGTGCACCATTAGGTCAAAGACCTGGGGAGATTACTCCAGATACCAATATACCGCAAATACCGTGGACATCTTCCAACAATCTCATCTCCTCTTCTTCACCCGCCTGTAAGATTACAAAAGTAGCCCCAACGAAATCTGCAACCTTCTTCTAGCCGGACATCGACGCCTGGACTTGATGACATCTCACCATGGATGTGGCTCTCCCGCCAATGGATAGCCGCAAACCGCAGCCCAGAATACCAACCAGAATACACAAAGTCCAGGGCAACCTTCGATCAGAACTGGCGGGACTGCTTTGAAGGGGTGCGTACCTCTAACGACGACGCTCCGGTCCTCTCTTTCCAAATCTTCCCATTCGGCGATGTATCCCTCGCAAGTACTAGCGAGCGAGAGTGGCGGTCCTCGGAACAGGTCGTTCATCGTAAGAATACTTCGCGGCGACGGAACACCTATGGACATCGTTGATTGCAAAACCAAACCTGGGGTGTTTTGGATAGGTGTCAATGGTCCACATCCGTCTCAAATACGTCTGCAAGTTAGTGTATTCGTCAGTTTCCAAAGGGAAGGGAGGCCGCTGAAGAACGCTTGGTGGTGGGAGATTGTTTATGCCAATTTGGATGTGAGAGGGAGGCTGCTTAGGAGAGGGATGCGGTTTGGGTTGAAAGTGTGGGAGGTGCGACAACGGAGAAGAGGGTGGAGTAAATGAGGAGGGTTGTGGAGAGGTGGAATGCCTCGAAAGGGGTGTGGTATCCTCGCTATGGGTTTGTGAGGAATGGGTTAAGGTTGCAAAAGGTTTTAGGATCTAAGGATTGCTAGATATCGAATGGGAATTTATGGAGTGAATCTTTTAGAGGAAATGATAGTTTCATCTCCACATCTCAGAGTAGTCGCTTATTTCAGGGGGTCGCTTAAAGCGATCCAGAAAGTACTTCAAAACAGAACCCTCAAGGTAGAGAAACATGCAAATCGTGTCTGTCTACAGGAAATAGCCACTTGTATAATCTAGTCGTGAATCTGTTGTTACGCTTGCACTGAAAATTCGAAAATATATCGAGTGTGCTGACAGCGGACCAAAGAGGCACTAAGCCACATGCTATCGCATGCATATGCATAGTGTTATCATCCGTGACTACATTGATCCCACTTCTCTGACAACCGCACATGAGAAGGAGTCTACATATTTCAATCTTCAGAGTCCCTGAGTTTTACTCAGCTATACCAAACAAACAACATGGCAGCACCCAAGCAGCAGTATGACACCATTCAAGGTCCTTACGACTATATCCGCGGTGCATCAATCGCGTTCATTGAGCGAGAGAACGTCAACCAAGCCGTAGAGCCTTTCATCAAAGGCGCTCGAGTACTCGAGTAAGTCATGGGTAACCCAGCTTCATGTCGTCTTTCTCATTTATCGGCATACTACCCAATACACTCCTGCATACACCAACATACTCTTACACCAAGATCAATCCACCACGAGACACGTTATTGACATCCTGATCAGACTCGCATGTGGCTCCGGCTTCTACACATACAGCTTCCTCGAATGGGGTGCCACATCCGTTCTAGGCGTTGACATCTCATCTGTAATGATCAACTCAGCACAACACACAGAAAACGCGAAAGACAAAAACGTCTCCTTCATCCAAGCCGACTGCTCCATCCCAACCTCCTACCCCGGCAGTCCATTCGACGTTGTCTTCGGGGCCTGGCTCCTAAACTACGCCCCCGACCGAGCAGGTCTGGTGAACATGTTCCGCAACATCTCCCTCAACCTCAAACCGGGCGGCCACTTCGTCTCGATCACCGTCCCTCCCTCCTCCAGCCCCATCGATTCCATCAACGCTGAGATCGTAGCCCGTCCTATGCCCGCTGGGTCGGGGTATCTGATTTATCAACCGATTAAGGATGTGGATGATGGGGTGTTCTTTAATGTTCATGGGGAGACGCCGGTGGGGGATCTGGATTTCGAATGTTTCCATTTGAGGAGGGAGGTTTACGAGGAAGCTGCTAGGGAGGCGGGATTGAGGGGGGAGTTGAGGTGGGGGGTTACGGAGGTGCCGGAGAGGTATTTGAGAGGGGAGGGAGAAGGGGGTGCTGATATGGTGGAGTTGGAGAGCTATAAGACGGTGCCAAACTATGGGGTACTAGTGATTACCAAGTAAACATAAGTTTCGATGATATTTTGTCCTCTTGAGAATTAGGTTTCGTGATGGTTGTCATAGTGCTTTTTGATTGCTGCAAGTCAAGATCACCTTCCTTGAGTCGTTCATTCCGGTCCTAAATGATGAGAGCTAGTAAGTCCTCCCTGTCTAATATTGAAGTGTGGTAAGAAGCAGCCAACGCTGTACCTAAGATATGCTACCCTACCGAGGCCGGTATACTTGTGATAAGCAATGGCTGTCTATCAGAAACCAGATTCCCTGAAATACAAAAGATAAAAGACATAAGTAGAGCATACTGTGCTATGAATCAAGAACAAGGTACAACATACGTGAGGTGTGTGAGACTGGGAGGCATTGGTACTCTGCATCGCTTGGAAGCTTTGTTTGTCTCAAGCGTGAGATCTCTTAGGTACATTATAAACTTCTCCACATCCACTTTTACAGATATCCGAAGAAAGGCGACCAACACCCGCCTTCGCCTTGGTTGATATTTAGTACCATACCTCGTTACAAAAATGTCGCTTCGTAACAAGCCAGCAAACCAAGTCCACTAAGGTCCTGAGCTCACATACGTACATTACCTCTCCAAATATCTATTGATCGAGGGAAGTATCGCCACTACTTCTTGCAAACTTGAAAGGGCCGACTTCTATTCAGTTTTCCGAATTTCCTCCAAGCTCAAGAAGACTTTCCGTAAATCCATCCATCCATGCATGCCCTCAGCCGAAGAAGAAGAAAAATCTCCAGAACCTTCAACATGTTCAAGTTGAAGTTCGGGCCGACTTTCGGTCTGTTCTTGTATGATACATATATCCTTGCTTGCGGGCTTGCCTGCCGGCATACGTCAAGATCAACAACGCGTGGATATCCCGTTCCATCCCGGACCGTCTGCGTATGCATACGTACGAACGGAATATGCAGCCTCCCTTTAGATCCTCCAAGTACCATACCATAACTCTTCTATGGCGGAGTAGATGGATGTATGTGTTTATTTGGACCAAAGGGCAAAACCTTGAAAGTCAAACCTAGATATTACTTACTAGTATCAGATCTGAGGTCAGGAGAGAGGTACTGCACAGAGCAAAAGCTCTGTACCTCCGGTGCGTTTCATACTGAGGTCGAGATCGCTAATGCGAATCTGACTTGTGGTTAGGAGTTAGCTTGATATCAGTCCATTGAGTCGATGTCCAGATCGACATTGATATTGACATCGAGATCTAGACCTCAGGACCGGACCGGACCATACCAGACCAGACTCAAGCTCAAGCTCAAGTACCCTCCAGAAACAGAAGGTCCTTCCTTCCGTCCTACAATCCTCGGCCGGCACTCAGACGGACACCTACATTCGGGTGCGGGAGTACAACACAAGGCAAGACAAGGAGATCCAGGTAAATCGAGTAAAACTGGTTCCCACGCGGGAGAATAAGGGAGGGAGGGTAAATTGCCCGGTGGGAGGAGAGGGGTTTGGAAGGGGCTAACAAGCTAGTTTCGTGGTTGTGGTGTGGTGTGGTGGGTGGTGAATAAGGCTCGGGCTGGGCCGCGGGAGAGAGGGAGGGATGTGGAATGTGGAATGTTGGATATGCAGGGACCCGGTGAAGTTTGAGGGCTGAGACAGGTCGAGCTGGGTCGGCTGAGGGTTCAGCGGTTTCGGGAACTTGGGAGTTTGTGACTTTTTGTGCTGTACGAGGCATGGAGGCAGGGAGGAGGTAGGTGTTAGGTGACCCGGTTGATTCACTGTGGAGGATCGATGATGCTGTGGATGGAGGCGCAGATGGGGGTAGAGGGGATGTATCACCGGAATGGGCTGATTGTGAAGTGAAGTGAGCTGATCTGTAGCATTGGGCTTTGGTTAGGCTTCAATTCGGGGTTTGAACTGATGCAAAAGGGAAGTAAATGTAGATGGGAAGGAAGAATCTAGACTTTCGCAGTGCTTTGGAGTCTCGGGGTTTACTCGTCGGATAGGTATGTGGTACGCAGAGGAGAGAAATAGGATGAAGATGGCGAAGATGATGTACTATATTGCAAAGTAAAAGACTAATGCAAGCACAGTATGCGATGATGAATGAGTGTTGATTTATCAATCAGACTGCCCAGGGTCTAACTGACCCAGAAGCGAAAAGTAAACAAACCTATTTATAAATGATAATTCATCGAAGTAGAGCCTCACTGATTGTGTTGACGGACTCTAACATATTGCAAAGTGCTCAAACTGAAATCCCAGTTCAAGAGTCACGAATATCAGCCTCAAACCGGAAACCCGGGTCAAGTTAAGTCAACCAAGCCAAATCAAACTCAGCTCCTTCCCATATAAGAATCTTCCGAAGCCACATTTCCCTCAAACCGGGTTTCATTCTCTTCTCTTCAAGCCACAATTACCAAGCTCGAAGGCTCGATATTCCACAAGGGAAGCTACGGGATTTGATTTCGAGATGAGTCGAGGTGAGGGCAAGGTGTGGTGAGGCCGAAGATCCCCCTTCTTCTTCCGCAGCAACCCGAACAGACGGATACGGGCAGATGCTGTGTGACGATGGCCTGAGAATTTTGCATTTCGCTTTTTTGCCCTTTTTCTCTTTACTTTTGCTTCTCTGGCTTGTGGAACGGGAATTGGAACTGGTACGGGGACGTGGGAAGTAGGAGGTGATGAACGTGAGTTAGGCTAGGCTAGGCTAGGGAGGAGTTTCTAGGGTCTGTACTTTGGATTTTGTGGGAGGGTTTATGGAATGGGAGAGAAAAGGCTGGCATGGAAGAGCACAAGGAGAATTTGAGAGTGCTGTATTTTGTGGCTGGGTGAGAGGTGAAGAAATTGAAGGAGGTTGAGTGTATTCGTGCGCGAGTTGGTGAGTGACGGAGTGACCTCACCCGTGCTCAAGCTGAGCTGTTGCGTCCTGTGAACAAGCTTTCTCTCTGTCTTACACTGGAAGGGCAAAAATGATGTTCGTGGAGCGTGATGGCGTAGCGTACTGCATCGCATATCCACCTCTCCAACAGCATGTTGCACTTTTCTTTCTTCTGGTAGTGGTTTCGGTCTTGGGCGTGAGGTAAATGAAGGGTCCTTGAGGACAGACGCAGTGGCCGAGATGCACAGGTTGTGTTGTGTTATGTGATGCTGTGGGTATGATGGAGGTTGAAAATGGAGGGAGATGGACAGTTCATCATAGAATGGTATGTGTTTCTGTGTTGATCACAACGTGAAAATACTTCAATGCAGTGACATGAAGAAGGAACAGTACGGTGTAGATCGTAATACCGCTCAGTGATGAATTTCAAGTGATGGCCAGATGCGCGTATCGACTTCAATATGATTCTTCTGATGAGCTAGTCTGACTTGACTGAAAGAGATCGATCGATTTGAAGTCTCCACGAGGTCAAACCACCATTCCTACATCTCAATCTCCTGATAGGATATACTCAACCACCAGCCGTATCCCCGCACGACTGATCGAGAACCGAAGAATGCAAGCTAAAGCGCTCCGACGCAAAAGCAAAAAGACAAAGTGAACCAAAGCTACAACCCGCTGCCACAGTACCCGTGTAACAAGACAAGACAGGACAAGAAATCCCAAGACAAAGGCAAAAGCAACGTCGATGTACATTCAGGTACCTGGCATAGACGATACCTTCTGATCCAAGCTCCTGATAGGTGTCACCAGAGGGGACCAGCGTAGAAGGGTATCGGAGCGAGGTAAGGCCGAATACTGTATGCGTTGATAGGAGAGAACACTCTGGGTTGGGTTGAGATGGGTGGGTAGCTGCACGCATATGCCGCGTACCTTACCTTGCAGTGCCCTACTTCACTTTTCAAGTACCGCCCTTGTATCCGAGATGGCAGGGCGAAAAAGTGACAGGATTTTTGATTGATTTTGCGAGTGTGTTCGTCCTTGTGAGTGTGAGAGTAAGGGAAGAAGAGGTCTAGAAGAGACTGGAGGGAAGTCTGGCGTAATGTCGCGTTGCCAGGACATGGCTGAATGACCAGATAAATACCGAGTCTAACCAGGTTAGAGGAGGAGAGGTTGTCGTCTGACATGACCTCGAAGTTTAAACCAGAGAATAACAACAACCCCACTTTTCCTCCAGAAGCGAGGAAGTAAGTGTGGTGGTGGGTGTGAAGAAGCAAGACAAGACAAGACCACATCCCAAATTTGAGGCTGTTACTAACTCTCTGTTTGATCGCCCGCTCGCTCGCTCCACGCTTGCTAATAAAACAGTCAATCTCGCTCCAGCAACCACTTAGAGGGGTGTTTCAGACCTCCCCCCCTCCGTTCCCCTTTCCCTCAAAGCCTTGACCTCGACACTGGTAGCCTGTAAATGAATCATCCCGCCAATCTCGATATTGGATCTTGCAGGATTCGATACTATATACAGTGTATACGTTCCAAGGACAAGGACTCAAGGAGCTCTGACAAATAATCGCCCAGCGAACGGTATAAAACTCTATCTCTTACCTTTACCCAGAGGAGATGCAAGGTCCACGTTCCCAGGAACCAAGATTCGACTAATATTGGAATGGAAGGGAATCTACCTTACCACTGACTTGCTTCATTTACGGTACTGTAGGCTGTAGCTTGTGAATGAGGTGGTGTTGATATCATGAAATCGAGGACATATGCCATCGACGGATAGCTCAATGATTCCAACCCCAAGGATCCACCTCTCTCCAATTCGGAGTCCTGCCGAAGGCGCTCCGGCATTCATTAAGTGGCGTTCTCATCCTACCTACTGTAGGTACCCAATGCGAAAGAGCCAACCGTCCATCATTATTCCATGGAGAAAGAAGAAAGCAGGATCCGCGATACGCACGCCACACCAACCAACACCTGGTAAGGCCGAAAGTCAAATCCCGTATGATGTCCAATATCCAGTATCCAATATCAAGCTTGACTCGTAGAAACACATCTCCTCTAATACCACTGATTCAAGTAAGATTACCTCCGGGCGGCGGAGGTATTTTAGTTTTACCTTTTGGCTCGTTCCATCAATCCAATCCGATCTCACCCCTGCAAAGACCCCTACCTTGCCCTGCTCAACCGCACCCGCGCACCCACACCATGCCCCAACCCCGGGCAGCGAGAACGATATGCGGGCGGAAACATCGAAATCCCGATCCGTATGGCTCGTTTGCCGTGGGCTTTCCAAGATTTTTTTAATATATTAGTTGCATAAGTCTGCATGCAAGAGCAGGGCTTGACTTTACCCGAGACAGACATACCACTTCTGAACGCTGTACGGTGTAGGCTGAATGGAAGATGCAATTGCAGTGGTGTGGTGTGGTCTGGTGTAAGGTGGCCCTGCCTGGAGGAGAGTTTTGGTAACGAGTGAAGAGCGTCCCAGTGCTGTATCCAACTCCCAGGATGGCTTTGCTTGCTCGCTCCCAGAACCATGCTGATTGTTACTGTCCGTCCCCCGTTGGAATGCTGGAATGGGAATCCTCTGTTTCAGGCCTCCGGACTTCCAGCACCGCCTGCCGCTGGGAGAGAGACCCAGGTTGGTGCGGGTTGGGGTTTCGTGATCGCTGGTTTGTTGGTGATCGACTTGTTCGTTCTTCTTTAGCACCCCCGCTTGATGGGTGGTCTTTGCCTTGCGAGGTCATGATGTTACTTCGTATGTTTACGGAGAGAAGACGAGAGGAAGGTAATTAAGACGGAAAGGGAAAGGGGAGTGTGAAGAAGGTTGCAGATGAAGGTAGATCTAGAATCTGGTGCTAACGGCTGTTGGGGTTGTGATAGGCTTGACTAGGAGAAGAGGAGGGGAGAAATGGGAGAACTGATAGACAGTGCATGTGGCTACCGCGTCTCTGTACATTTGATATGGCTGTTATGAGCATAGCGGCTTCGAGGACGGAGAGAGGATGGATGCACCGTCGCTTCATACTGCAAGCCAGATTCCACTCGAAGTCATGCAGACACCTTGAAGTTGACTGTCTTGGACTTGGACTTGAATAAAGTCCTGAGTGTGACTGACATCAGTATCAATGTCTCACAACCTGCCGTCACCACGCGACGAGAACTTTGTTATTCCGGAAGACTTCTCTTGGCTCCTCGTGGAACAACGTGCCAGATAGAAGTAACGGGATGGGCTGAGAGCTGTAGCGGAACAATTTCCTTTGCTTTTCCCCCTTCCTTTTTAAGATATTTGGCTGTGCTCTCCCTTTTGTTGGTTGGTATTGAGGTGGCTGCTTCGCTTGTGCTTGTTGTGCAACTCCAGTCTAATTCCGTACCGTACTGTACGCGTGGATGAAATGACGGTGAGTGAGGCCGTGAAGTCGGTGCATTGATCGATGGTAAAAGATAAGATGATTTTGTTGAACTCATCAAAACCTATCCCATTTTTTGAACTCATAAAAACAAAACATCATGAGATTTCTAGCGTGTTGATACCTCTGATGGTGACATGGTGTCAAGATCGGATTTTGATATTTCGATATCGCGCGGCAGTCGCGAAATATCTCCATCTACCGCCCCTCCCTCCTTCCCTTTTCTGCTCCAACTCCGCTTCCTCGTCTGCTCAGAGTAGACTTCTCCTCCGGATCGATAATCATGGATGCACACGCTCTTGATACTGTACCGCATCCATCCGGACCGCAATGCAGGGTTTTCCAGACCCGCAGCCAGGAGCGTGTGAGTGCAGGGTGCGGGTGCGGCATGGAGTACGGCGGCTCTCTCAACCCCTGATCCCTAGTCGGCTCCGCGGCGGTCTAGTGAAAGCGCAGGGGTTGACAAAGTGTGGTGCAGATGTTGAGTTTCCAGCTACCTGAAGGATTCCAGTCTCCAGGCTTTGGGACGCAGGGGCTGATTTGACAGCTTGAGACTGACTGACTGACTGACTGACTGAGGAGTTTGTTGGGAAGGCTCTTGCATACTTGGGAAATTATATATGATGGCATGAGAGCTATTTGGGTATTGTGTCTTCTTGTACTATCATCCCAGATTGAAAGAAGTGTTTTGTTGGGTTAGGGAAAACATGTCTGCGCATTCTCTCTTGAGACTTGAGTCTTTGACGCTCAAGTCTTCAGGAGAACATTCCCTGTACCGTACCACTGTACACACCGAACCATGATACTGGAATAGGAACCATTGTCCGTGATCACTGAACCAGGACAGGCATCTCACCTCCTGAATCCAATGCTGAGTCCTGACTCCACCTCACTACGTACAGTAGCAGGAAATCTCCTTCCCTTCGGGAACAGCATTGCGCACCCGGGAGTCTGATCTCATTTGATCTGATCTCCTCTCCGGATATCAAAGCCCCCAAAACTCTAAGCTGGCAATCATCCGAAGCCTCCCTGACCTTAAAAATCGAAAAGTCGGGAATTGAAGTCCGAGGGAAGAGCATAATGTGACTTTGTGAGAAGAAAGAACCCCACCCTCCCCACCAAATCTAGACATACGGAGTAGAGTACTGTACTGTACTCGAGTACAGGACCGAATACGGTACAGAAACAACGCCTAGAGGGGTTTAGAAACTATTCCTTTTATTACTGAATGCTACGCGAGGCGGTATCCGTTTTCTTCTGAGGGGCTTTGAGACAGCGTCAGCGGGGGGGTCCATGCCCACGCCTTGGGCTGAACCTTCTTCCTTCAGCGCGCTTTCTTTTTTTCTTTCCCGGGCGCTGGGGAAGTCGGCTTTGTTTGGCATTATTACTGTCCTGTATTGTACGGGCTTGTATCGGGCCATCTCACACCTTTACTCGGAACATGTCAGGGGGCTTCAGGGCGTTTGCGCCGCCCCGTCTTTGCTCCATGCTCTCTCTCCTGTTCCTGTCGACGATCATTGATCGCATCGGTTTCCTAGTTGGTACAGTACTGTAGTGGTGGGAGATAATGAGGGGGGAAATGATACATCAGCTTGTACGGTGCTGGAATGGTGCCCAAGGTGTGATTTTCGTGTGAGACAGAGATGTGGTGAGTGTTACACGGGAGTACGGGGAGAGTGGGGAGGTGGGAGGGACCGGTTTGTTTGTACACTGTGAGTAAGTGAATGGGCGAGTGAGTGAGTGTTGGGAGAGGAAGAAGTCAAAAGGCTGGTAGGTAAAGTACTGGCTCATAATAGCATCATAGGCTGTAAGCACCTGTGCAGAAGTCTATTTTGAAGCTCTGTGCAGGTCTGGCTACTGTCAGTACCAACTCGGGTGGTATCAAATCAAGTGTCCTGGACGAAAGATACTTCCTGACCCCAAAGAATTCGCTTATTTCTCCTTCTTCGAGTAAGAATGTGTGGACTCAGCGGTCGCTTGTCATTGGAAGTTGAGCGAGCCAAGGCCAACTCTTCTTACCATGTCCTGTCCTGTTCTGTCCTGGACGGCAGGTCCGCAGCCCCCTGCACCTTCCCTCCCTCCGCTCCGCCCGACCCCTGCTCCAGTGCAGGTGGTTACAAGCACACGCCTCGCATGGGTGTGTGTGCGGCTGCGGGTGAAAGAAAGAAAAGAAAGTTCAGTCCAAGCCACCCACCCAGTTTAAATCCCAACCCACCTGCCTGCCTGCCACCCAGCCAGCTTCCACGGACCACAGTTCTAATGCTCCGATCCCGGGCCATGATTGGCCTGCTGCCCTCCCAGATATCCACTTGCGACCCCACTCTCAGTCTTCGGGGCTACTTGCTAAGAAGACGCTTAGATGAAAGAAGACAAGCGTGGGAGACGGATCGAGCCCAATGGCCGAGAAAGTGGAGGAAGAAGAGGAAGAAGGGAAGCTTGGGAGCTTAGGGAGCTTGGAAGAGAAGGAGAGAGGAAGGGGAGAGGAAGGGGAGAGGAAGGAGAGAAGGATCCATTCACATCGTCGCTTGCGCCCAAGCCTACTACTGTACGGAGGACTTACTTTATACCCATGTCTGTCTCCTGTGCAGAACGAACCCTTGCCCCATCCATCCATACCCACCACGCCCGCTGCTACTTTCTGAGATGGGATCAGATCCAGGTTGCGTTGGGTTTGGTGGTGGTGGTGGTGATGGTGATGTAGCGTGTAATACCCACCCGAACTGAGAGACAGACACACAGGAGACACAGAGACGGAGCCAAATATCCTCCCAAATATCCTTCCAACCAGTAGTCAGCGATCCCGCAGCAGGCCGAACCCCACTTCGCTTCGCTTTGCTCATAGAAGTACTAAACCCATCACCACATCACCACCTGGGCAAGCGCAAGGGACCCAGCCGTCCGTCTCGCCAGTCAGAACCAGCGCCAGAGCCATCACCACCCCATCACCACCACCCATCACCCTGTCCCGCGACTCTTTCCTGGTCCTCTGCTCAGGCCACTCACCATTCGCCCTTCGCCATTCTCCATTCTCCACTCTCCACGCTCCACTCCCCTTCCTCCTATTCTTCTCTTCTCCTCTTCTGTGACACTGCAACTTCAACCTCCACTTCCCACCCCCAACCCAACCTCCCGACAACAACCCTCCTCCCTCATCGTCTCGCCGTCCACCCCAATCCGACTCGAGACGTCGATACTCGACTTCGACATCTCAGAACGACCGCAGTGAAGTGAGATTGTGATAGTGCGAAGAGGGCAGATAAAACAGGGCTTTCGCTGCGATCGCTGATCTGTCGAACTCGATCCACTCGCTCGTCTCGCCCCCGTTGACCCAACCCAACCCAACCAGAGGACTGGCAGCCGACAGCCGCTCCCAATCCCACGATTCGACACGGCCTCACCGACACCGACAACAATCCATCCACCCATCAAGCACTCCAGTCTTTCGGGACATTGTCTGCTTCGTCGACATCTGAAGTCGAGCCTGGTGCATTGCGAAACGTGGAGGTGAGTCCAACAGAGCATAACCCATTGACGCTTGGCTCGTCGCTTCCACAGAACCCATCACTTTGGCTGTCGGGATGGTTCATTTGACTTCCCGCGTCGCAAATATTGTCTGGGAACAAGGGCTGATCATTGTTCATAGTCAACGTCGCAATATCTCGACATCGACGACATCACCAACGTCGGAATTCATTTTCTCCAATTGATCGATCAGTCCTGACAGACACGATGTCCTCCATATCGCTCAGAAAGCAAACCTCGAACCCCCTGACAGTTGCATCAACAACTCGAGTAACGAAGGCTGGCAGAACTATTAGATATGACTTGACAGTGATCCAACAGCCAGAGCGTGCAAGAGCTTGTGGTTCAGGAGCAAAATGTAGGTGCATATCCGTGTTACTGATCGCAATAGTTAACACCCTCCAGCTTCTGCCGATCGTCGACCTGTTGATCCACCACCCGTTGTCGAGCTTCGCATTTTCGAGAAAACTGTCGACAAATGGGATGATATTACTTTCGCTTATGGCGCCAATTTCTTTCTCTTCGCTACTCTGGAAGTTGCTCGTCCTATGGCCCATGGTCGAGTTCAGCAGCCATCAGCTCCTCAGATCCCAGTCTTGACCGGAATGCCAGTGTCGGGAATGGCCTACTTGGACCGTCCAAAGGAAGCCGGATATTTCATCTTCCCGGATCTCTCAGTCCGCCATGAGGGCAAGTACATCCTTAGCTTCAACTTGTATGAGGAGACTCGATCCGACTCCGAACAGGACGTGAAGGACCCCAAGTCCATGGGTGGCATCATGTCACCAGATGCTTCATTTGACTGGCGATTGGAGATCAAGTCCGAACTCTTCACCGTCTTCAGCGCGAAGAAGTTCCCCGGTTTGGCTGAAAGTACTAGCCTTAGTCGAACGGTTGCAGAGCAAGGGTGCCGTGTCAGAATTCGTCGTGATGTCCGTATGAGACGTAGAGATGGTAAAGGCAATGGTGACATGGACGCCCAGGAGGAAGATTATCGTCCCAGCCGTCCACTTGAGCAAGATCCCTACCAATCACATTCCAGGGGCAACTCTGGAAGTCCCGATGGTCGTCCTGAATATCAAAACGGAAATCGTTCGGGAAGCAACTCTCCAATACTTCCCAACATCCCGGGACGAGGACATCTGGGATTTGGAGAACGCAACGACAGTTCAGGAGCAGCACCTGCACAATTCGCTACACCAAGTCGCTTTGGTCCACCCCAAAGTCAACAATTCCCACCTCCCCAGCCTACTTACCAGCAACAAGGACCACAGTATTCCACCTATGGGCACGTCCAACCTCCACCTGCACACCCGGGCTATGGAGAAAGGATGTATCCATCATCGGCAGTGGAAAGCCGACGCGAGCGAGAAGTGTACGAGAATCCTGACCTCCGGAGGGCCTCTGTTGCGAGCTATCAACCAACATATCCTAGCCAGCATGGCCCGGCTCCTCCAGTGGATACAAACTACAATCGTCAACCGTGGAATGGATACGCTTCTAGCCCTGCGATACCTGCTCAGCTGCCACCATTGAGAACCGAAAAGCGTGATAGCATTGCTCCAGGTCCCCTAGCACCAATTAGCTTTGCCCCTCTCCGAAGCCCGACAAATGAGAGAAGTGAGCGTCCAGCTCCAGGTCCTTATCAATATTCTGGACCAACACTCGCACCTGCACCAGCACCTCTGACTCCAGCACTACCGGCAGAACCCATGCGAAATGGAGGAAAGCGTACCTACGACAGTGTCTTCAACTCGTCCGCAAGCACCCGGCCACTGCACAATGGCATGCGTCCAGGCAGCTCACACGGCGAGAAGCCGATGGTCGACGAGGATGACGACGAGGTGGATCCTAATGTTGACATGACATACAAACGTGCGGATGGAAGGGATCAACAGCGAACGCTACCCAGTATCTACTAAATATCCACCCTCGGCAGTTCACGTTCTGCTTTCAACTGCCTGGCGTTTGGATTCATACAGTCTTGTGCCATACCATTGAAGTTTCTTTTCTCTTTCAAACGGAGTTTTTATCACCTTTCAGCGCCTTCGCAGGCCCTTCATGCTTGACATCCACCAGTCAATCAACACCAGCATATGTTCACGAAATTACCTTGGATTATTTAGGCCTTTGAGCCACGACACTGCACAAACATGACATACCAACTTCCCTTTTCTTCGTCACAATCAGATTGGAGACTGAACTCAGCAATACGACCGCTCCGGGGTTTCCTCTCGTAAAGCATACGCATGCATACGTCTTGATCGTCCTCGCAAACGATTGAACATTTCCTCTCCTTCACCAATTCGCTTAGACGGGTGGATAGCGCTCCAATTTTGATTCACCACACTATTTTGCACATTTTCCTATGTTTTTCCTTGGAGGTTTCTTGCTTGGTCTTTTGATTTGGAACTGGGATTATTAAATGGGGGACAGAGCAATCCTGGCTTCGGAAGAAGGGAGGAAATCGAGTCGTCGGACTGGAGTAGACTAGGGTGTGAACTGGCGTGGGCAAACTATTCTGTAATTTAGGAGGAGCCGAGAGAGCGTTCTTGAATGGGAGAGACACAGCTAGGGAGAAGTTTTGAGGCCGATGGTGAACCAGACCGGTTTTCTGGAAGGGTGTGTTGTCGTTCTTGTTGTTTGTTGCTTGATGGAAATATGAATGTATGGAAAGTACTTTGGAATATGAAAATTTGGGAACCCACTACGAATCGTGTCAATGAATATAACTGCATTTTGTGATATGCTTATATTGGATATCCATTCAACTTCGACCTTGGGAAAGCAAGATCAAGTTCCACGGTACAAAGTCAAAAGTGCCAACATACAGAAAAGCAGAAATCTAGTTCCTCTAACTTCGAATGAAAAACTACCCAAAATCAGAACCCCCACCGCCCTGTCATTATCTCCTTCATCTCATGTCCTTTTAACTTTCACATCATCTCCGAATTTCTTGACTGAGAGATGTACTTTCTCCTCTCGTTTATTTATGTATGTATGTATGTATGTATGTACCCCTGAATCGTACAGTAGTACAGTAGTACAGTAATAATCTGACAGGTGCGTGCGTGCATACGTGAGATGGGATGGATCTGCATATCTGCACTTGCGGCTGTATTTCCTGTCTTGGTCTGGTGAGATGAGGTGAGGTGAGGTGAGGTGAAGTCGTGAGGGAGGTAGGTGGTGAGGGATTGTTCTAGTCAGTCAGCTTACTGTTGTGAACTCCCGCTTGGGTGTTGAGGGAGGGAGTGAGGTAGGGAGAGAGGGAGGGAATGGGGAGACGGCGGTGGGTATTTGGGGTTGTAATGGAGGGAGGATATGAGAGGATGATTGAGATGGGGAAAGGAACGGAGGGTTTAAGCTGTAGTTATTTAGAGAGGAAAGGTAGAAGTTTGGATGGGTTTCTGTTGTGTAGTCCTTTGGGTGGGCAGAGAAGAGGGTTGATGTCAAGGGAGTGAGGACGTTGTCTAGATTGCTTTGTATATGAGCACAATATTCTTGATGAATCCACCGATGTTATCTTGAAGCTTCTACTCCGTATGGCTGGCTCTGTATAGAAGGGGGTGTTCATTTACCTTGAGTCCTCGAGGCTGAAGAGCTCAAGAGCCGCGGTGATTGAGGGATGGGATGCATGCATGAACCTTAATTTCCCACGCGTACTTCCTCTATCAGAACTCCGAGAATTGAGCAGATACGCGCTATTGAATGATTGTAATCTTCTATCTAGTGCATAGAACCATTACTTAATTGAAATGCATATCTTCTACCTCGTAATGAATCATTCCAGTCATCATCAGCATCACCAGATTTCCAAGGTCCAAAAATAGCCCCCCATTCGAAGAAAATAAAGTTTAGCGTGCCAACCACGAGTTCATCCACTGTGCGTCAAAACAACGCGGGAGCTGCACTTTCATTCGTCACCGTGCGATGGCATGTCTTACACCTGCAGCATAGCTTCGATGCACAATTCAGGAGGAAACGAGCGAACTGTTTGAAGCAAGCCACGCACGAAGGTCTAATTTCCTGGACCTCGTAGGAACTTAAGAGCTTCTTCAATCCATTGCTCCCCTCTTCTGCTTTTATTGTATATCTTGTTGTTCTTGAACTCGAGTTGAAGTCGGAGAGGTGAATCGGACGAGCAGGGATCAGATCGGATCGGAGTGTGGGACGGGCGTCACCTTTAGTCGACAAGGCTAAAGTCAAGTAAACAAAACAAACCTACCAAGGCGAGGCCAGCAAACCAAAACACCACGCCTCGACACCACGACCTTGCTCCCACATATAAAAGGATTCCAATATTTCGGTTTGCAGATCTTCATAAGGTTTATTGGCATTATGGTTTCCGCGCATCAGGTATGATTCCTTCTATTCCCTCGTTCATCCTCTCTCTCTCCCTGTCTGTATCTGGCATGCAGCTCCCCGTCACATCACATCCACGTTAAAGATTATAGCTAACCCATAACCCGCAAATCCCAGGCTCGAGGTCGATCTCGAAACCGCTCCGGCGAACGGTACTCCTCCGAATACACCAACAACCGCTCCGTCGATTCGACACCCAAGGCTGGCACGAAGAGATTATTCAGTAATCGTGAATCAAGACAACTCAATGGCTCGCACGCCAGCGAGAATGCTGAACTCGACAACACCGCAGATGGAGGGCGACACTCGGATAAACGCTATCGAAACAGCGACTGGCCTCTCTCAAACCCAAATCCAAATCCAAGTCCCAGCAGCGTCTCCTCCATCCGCCACCACCTCCACAATCGCAAGACCCCGAACTCACCCTCGTCCAGCCGTCGCTCTCGAGCACGCTCTCTGGTCCGCCCGTCAAAATTCGTAGAGGGAAGCATGAACGACCGAGTCAGCCAGAAGCCACCCGTACCATACCTCGAGCCCGAGGAGGAATTCCTATCCGAATACAATACAGCCGCATGTGGAGAGGGAGGCCGCGGTAGGAAGCTGACCCGCTCTCGAAAGTTTACCCACCACCCCAACGTCTCCGTCGCAGAGTCCTCAGCAAACCAATCCGACGCCTCTCGCTCCTCGAGTCTCTTCCGCTTCGGCAAATCGATCGCGGCCTCCTTCAACCCGACCAATTGGAAGTTCTGGTCCAAGGAGCAGCAGCAGGAGGAAGAAGAAGATGAGGAGGCGGCTCAGCTTAGAGTCTTGCAGGAGAGACAGGCCAAGGCGGAGAGGATATACCAGGAGTTGAAAGAGTCCGGCCACTTCAGAGACTCAGCTGTTGGTCCTCGATTGTTCGCGCCTGCGTCGGAGAAGAAGGCTGGCAAGCATGATTCTGGTATCGAGTTTGGTGATCTGGATATGTCTTCGAGTGCGAGAGGTAGTACGTCCATTGAGGAGAAGAGAAAGGGTCGTGTCTTCCTCGAACCACCGAAGTTCTCGCAGCGTGGCGAGAGTCCGGCTTCGACTTACTCGGCTTCCGTTGCTCAGTCCAACGCTTCTACACCCAACAAGCAAAAGTTCAATTTCAAGAAACCCTCGCTTGCGAATCTGAAGAAGGCGTCGCTGTCGAATATCAAAAGTGCGTTTGCGGGTGAGAGCACACTCAGCGTCAATGAGCATCATCAGGCACGTAGGGTACCATCTCGAAAGGACCTACAGAAGCAGCAGAAGTTGGTCAAGCGGGTTAGCAATCTCGAGGAGAGACTCAAGCAGGCACGTCTCCAGCTTGCTGAGGCTCTGAACGAACCACTACCCTCCGGATCGCCTACCACTCAAGCTCCTTCCAGAGTATCGAGATCGAGATTCGTTCCTGGTGCTTTGTCTTCGTTGCCTTCTGAGCGGCTTCTTAGTGGTTATGTTAGCTCCGAGGCTGGGTTCAGTGATGATGAGATGCCTTCTGGTATTGGTCAGGCTGTGTCTACGGATCATGCTATGAGTAATACCCAGTTCATGTCTGGAGGTTTGGGTGGAGAGCAGTCGAAGGATATCGCTGCTAGCTCGTTCCACAGCCAAGAGGTCAAGCAGGAAGATTCTGTCATGCAGAGCGTGGAATATGAGGAGCCAGCTCAATTGGGGTCTGCACTCTCCAGCGTTGGAGACAATCTACAAGTTGCTGACACTACACCCACCAAGCCAAAGGACAACGGCATGGCAGAGGATGAAGATGAGGAACTCACACCCAAGCCAAAATCCAAATCCAAGCTAGCCGAGCCCACAAAGAAGCGAAAGAGCATCTTTGAGCGTGTCCCTGACGATGGAGGCGACTACACACCTTCAGGAGAAGAACCCTCAGAAGACGAAGACAATCTCGCCTCCGATATCATCTCCGAAGTCTCCTCCCTTACAAACCCCAAGAGCAAGTCAAACTCCAGCTCTAAAGTCCCCAAGTCCATCAACTCCCGCAGCAAAGGCCCAACCATCACTCTCCAGCACCCCCGCAAACTGCAGAAGACTGTACCAGGCCCCAAGAACACATCTGTACCCAAAACCTCCCCTCCCAAATCCTCAAGTTCTGTACCATCTTCACACCCTTCAATCCCACCACCAACACGCTCCGCTCCTCCACCACCACCTCCAGGCCGGAACACAACCGCAGGCAAGAAGTCCCATCACCAAAATCATAACCAGCACATCACCAGCTCACCCCCCTCAGGCCGTCTAACGAAGAGCAACAAAATCCCCCTCCCACCAACCTCCCGCCAACAGTCCGCCTCCCCACCCCCTTCATCAGCAACCTTCACCGGCCCAAGCCTAACCTACAACAAGCCATCTCGCAACACCCATAAACTCAGTCCCAAAGCCCCCTCTCGCCACGAGGAAGACGCATACATTGCTGATCCAGCCATGTCGCCTTCTATCCCGCCGTTGCCGCCTATGCCGAAGGCTGTGCGGTTGGCCAGTGGTGAGGTTGTTAGTACCGAGGGGATGGTGTCGGGTGTTTCTTCTATTAAGCATAAGTTCTCGACTAGGTCCTCAGGCAATGATAGCGGTGCGAATAGTGACATGAAGAGAGAGCAGAGAGAGCGAACAGGCATGAGTTCCTCGCCTAGCAAGCAGTCTTTCGAGTGGCCTGATGATGTCTTCTGAGCGCCTTGATGGACGGACCTATTCGAACGAATGAACGAACGAAAAACGGAAGGAGAGAACGAAGAGAACAACGTAGGAATGAAGCATGGGAAGAAAATTGCTAGACGAATGATCACATGCATACGAACGAGCATGTGAGAATTGGATACTGTAACGACTAACGAAACGACAACGACCTTTTACGGCCTCTGAAAACGAACGACTAAATTGCATGTTTCCCCATTTCCCATTTCCCAATTCCACCCCTTTTCGGCTACTGTGTTCCTCCCGCCTGTGTTTTGTTCGTCTCGCTTCACTTCACCGCGAGACTAAACCAAACCAAACAAAACACAACATTGGCATGAACGGATGGATACAAAACCCAACGAAGCCACGGGATTTTCACGACCTCGGTATTTCACGGGAAGGAAGGATATAACACGATGGATGGAGTGATGGAGTGATGGAGTGATGACATGGGATGGGTTAATTTGAGGTTAATTTGTGCTTCCCCTTCTTCTCTTCACTTCTTGTCACTACACTTTTCTTCATTCTTGCATTTGCTGGATACTTTTATCTAGAGTTACTTGCATTTGCATTCTGCATTTGTGCGTTAGCGTAGCATCTGCATGTTGTCTTACAGCGAGCGAGTCGATTCGAATTGAGAATGGGAATAAAATGCATTTACGAACAAAATGAACGAGTTAACGTTCCTTTCGTATCTCTCTATCTCTCTCCCATTCTTCATAGCCGTGATTTGTATTTTACGCCAAGTAAGTGAGTGATACATGCACAACTACTAACTATTCCGCAGGCGGATAAGAGAAGCGGGCGAGCACTAGATTTTACTGTATCATCCGTTCATTTATTTATAGCTAGCAGCTAGCTACATACTTGGATCTCCACACGCGTTCTCATCATCTTTTGTCTCTCTGTACAAATGGATCTGTCCATCGATCCAGATCTGCGCATCAAAGTACACTCCTCGCTGTCAAATAACCACCATCACCAACCCACCAATCGTTCAACAAAAACCAGAAGGTAGAAGGTAATCAAGCAAGCAGTGCTAATATTTCGACTCCATCCCAATCCAATTGATCCATCCCAGCACCCATCCATCGCTCCCTCCAAATAAAAACCCGATCAGAGCACCAAAGTAAACAATCGGTCTCCGTCCGACCGACCAAAAAAAAGATGGCGCAGTAATCCAAACCATACTCAAGTGCGAATGGCAGGTAGGTAGAGAAATACCGAGAAGTACTAAGAGAAGCAAACTCAATGCTGGATAGGTAGACAACAGTAAGAAAATTCGTAAGCAAGTCGATCCCATCATTAAGTTCCCGCCTCTTTCTCTTGTAAACGAGAATGAGGCTTCAAAATTCTCCTGTTCGAGAAAGGGGTGTAGGTAGGAGGTAGGTAGGTAGTGCTGTTGTATTGTACTGGTTCTTCGGAAGTAACTCCATTCATGCACCAGAAAAAAGACAAATGAATGCTCGGCATCATCATAATACTTCGACAATACGGCCTTGTTGCATGGTCTGACGATTGCGTATCGAATCAATGACCTGCCAGCCACCACTCCATGCTTGAGGGACGCGGTTGTAGAGCATTGCGAGGATAATGAGGAGGAGAATTGGAATCTGTGTTTTGTTAGTAAGGTCTCGACTGAAAGCCATTAGGACATACCCAAATAAAGAAGAGATTCCTATCCCGGCTAAGCCTCTTGACCTTCTCCGCGTGCTTTGCACGTAGCTGATCTTGTTGCTCTCTCGTAACGATATGCTTCTGGCCAATGCGGACAGTATCAAGCTTCATAGTTCGGCTCTCTGCCATTGTCGAGCTCTCAGCTTGATCGAACATCTCAGCACATTTCTTGTCGGCTACAGTATCGGCTGCTGCTTGAACAGCCAGTGCATGTTTCTTATCGACCTCTTCTTGAGGGAAGATATCCTCATAAGCAGGCGGTGCAGCTGGAACAGTGCCAGAGAAGAGATCCCACCATCTGTAATCCTGCTCCTTTGGAGTATCTGGACGATTCGTATGGGTGCCTACCAAGTTACTAATCCTACGGACCATAGGGCCAGTCTGAAGATACGCTTGGTAGTCTGGAAGGTTCATCATATCGAATCGAGGCATCTGAGGCAGATTTGGAAGATTGGAATGCATCGTCTGCTGGAATTGCTGGACTTGAGCAGCGATGTGGTCACGGAAAGCGGCCATTGCGGCGGTAGGCGAAGCAAGTCCCCCTGGTACGACGCCTGCTATTTCCATGACAGGAGGGTTAATTTCTGGAACCTCGTGCATGGAAGGCTTTTGTGCACTTGGTCGTCTCGATTTCATCCAGAATGCCCCATCATGAGCTGCATCGGCATCCTCGTCTTCGTATTCGTGGTCCTCATCATCACTGTCTTCGCCCATGTCGACAGGCGCAGGTGGCGAAGAAGGCTCCCAGACAGATCTGAGAGATGTGGCACTGCTAGTTCTGCTTCGCAAAGACGAACCACTGCGAGTCCTGGTGTGATGCTCGATACGGCGAGCAGCGCGGAGAACTTCTTCAGAGGTTGCCATGTCTGATGGAGTATAGCCTTGAAGACTTCGGATCGTGGGATCAGCACCGCTTAGCATCAGCCTTCTTACAATTTGTGGATGGTTGTGGAGAGCAGCGAAATGCATTGGCGTAAAGCCACCCTTATCTCGTGGTTCAGGGTTGGCGCCACGGGCCAGTAAACCAGCTACGAATCGGTGTAGTCCCATTGAGCAAGCAAGGTGGAGCATGGTCTGTCCAGATGCTCTTCTCATGTTGAGTCTTGCCTGTCTGGGGCTATCGTCGAGATCGATCAGGTCCAGGCACTTCAGGAGGGTAGCTTCCACATCAACACCGAATGTAGCCATGTTAAACCCATTCACATTTTGGTTGTGGTTCCCACCAGTCGGCGAAGGACCAGCTGATCCACCCCATGATGAAGGTCCGTCTCCAACGATCCTTCGAGCTAAATCGCGAACATCTTCCATCTTACCAGTCATCTTGTGTCCCAGGACGGAGAGCGCGGTTCGAATGATTTGTTGCTCATCGTCATCCACGTACTTGAAGAACGTTTGACTCTTGGGTACTGGAGGCGAAGGGTATGGTTGCATCTGCTGTTGTTGATGTTGATGTTTGAAAGTGACTGCAACCGTTCCGGCAAAAGCAGAAGGTGGAAGCAAACAGACCAATGAAGTCTCTCCCCAATAAGTTGTCGTCGTAGCCTTGGAATCTCCAAACATGACCTCCAGTCCTTGACAGAAACCACTTCCCAGACAAGTAACCTCAATACCTCCAGCTTTTGGGCCTTCATTGGGAATCATCTTGTGAATGGTTGGCTGTCTGTGCGGGTTGAGGTTCAATGGAAGACCATAGAGACCATTGGCTACGGCTTGAGCAATCTGAGCTTGCTGCTGGTAAGCTTGGACATTGTTCCTCGGTCCATTAGGACTGGGCACTCTGCTTGGATGAGCCGAAGCAGGAGCGGAGAACAATTGATGCATAGCCAAGTTATCCATCGATTGGGATCTATTGTTGTTGGAGAAGAAGACCTGATCGTTGCTGTTCGGAGTGGGAGGGCCAGTATTGTATTGCTGGGGAATATTGGGAATAGTCGTACCTGCGGGGTTGAACTGTTGATCAGGGATAGAGAAGGCGGACATGTTTGGTGTGAAAGGAGATTGCACTGTAGAGTTGTTCGCAGTCATAGAGCCAGTAGGCGGTCCTTGGCCATTGGTCATATCTCCAGTCTCCAGTCTGGTCATAGCCAGCCCGCTAGGCACTTTGCTCGATCCACTAGCCTTCCTCTTCTTGGATGTCGGACCCAAAGAAACCGATGGGGATGTCTGTCGGGAAAGATTACGAGGTGTTGCAGTTGTCGAAGTTGCTTGAGAGACGAGAGAGGATGTTGTGGCGCTATGTGGCGGGGGAAACTGCATATTGAAGTTTTGGTTTTGCATGCCTTGCAGATCAGAGCTCGAGTGAGAAACACGGAATGCTCCAAGGTTGGCAGGAGGCACTGAAGACATGTCGAAGGTAGGATCAGCTGGGAAAGTCCCAGATCCAGAGAACATCTGACTATCTGAGCCATTTGATGTCTGTGTAGTAAGTGTTGGCATGGTGTGTGTCTTGTGGTCGTCTGTGATCATGATCGAGGAAGTCATCTCCTGGGCAATCAAACGATCTTGATAATCCTTGATAGTGAAAATGACCTGGAAACCAAGCTTCTCGTTTTGATGCCTGCAATAGCATGCAATACGCATAGGAGCATCTACCTGCATCGCACCATCGGGGACGAAAGGCTCTGGTCGGTCTCCGGTGGTTTCCGAAGGAGGCTGACTCGAGGGTGGTTGCCATTCCTTGACTTCGTGGGTGTTGAAGACAATGACACGCTTCGCCTCGTCCTTGTGCCAGGATTCCTCTTCCTCAACCTTCTTGACCTTCTTACGGGCCGCGCGCTTTCTTTCTCTCGTTATACACCCAACGCAGATTTTGACGTCTCCGCCATTCAATGGCTTGTTCTCGTCGTCTTCGTCGGACCCGCTCTCGCCTGGAGAAGATTCTTCCGTAGTGGGAAGCTCTCCAGATGCTGCTCGCTCAAAAGCACGTCGTCTGGCCTCTGGGTTCTGCATTGCACTAGTACAAACCAGAGATGTGTACAGCTCCAGAGTATCCGGCGACCTAGGTGGTGTAGGTTTTGCTAGTAGCTTCGGCTTAGAGATCGTGTGGGTTGGTAAGTGAAGTTTGGTAATGCCAATTGGCATAGGAAAGAGGGTCATCTTGATAGGGATTTGGGTCTCTACACGAGACTTGAGAGGGGTAGGGTGAAGGGTCATAACGGGCTTGAATGGAGGGCCCATGTGTGCAAAAGGTGGCTGCGGAGCCATTCGTGGTGGCATATGCTGTGGACTGAGCCCTTGTGGCATCGCGGGTAGGCCATTGTTTGGATAACCCCCAAAACCTGCTGCCCAACCAGGGTTCTGTACTGGCCCCCCAAGCATTTGCGTATTCATGAAATCAACATTATTGCCTGGAGAAGGCGAATTGTTGAAGAAGGCGGAGGGCGAAGACTCCTGGCTCGTAACCATTGCAGAAAGCGGGGAAGCTTCCCTGGAACCTGCAGTTGTCAGACCGTTCATGGACTGAGTAACCGAATGTTGCTACGAAATTGTTAGTATCTCCAAGTGACCCTCTGCCCACCAACACTCACTGAGTTCCTCTTGTCATGGTGCATGTATTTCGATTTCAACAATGGCGAATGTCTCCTTGGCGTGTCCTGCTTGATAATTGGCATTTCCGGTGAGTCTACTGGTCCTATCCTAAACGGACTTGGGCTGCTCGCAGCACTCTCGAAATCAAAATCGTTCTCCATCGTCTTATCGCTGAATTCGAAATTGCTCATAGCTGCAGGGTTGATGGTTCCCTCGAATACGCCATAATTTGACGCATCGTTTCCCAGCACAGATTCTTCCACCTTCCAATCCCCCATGTCTGTATCGGCCATCATGATGTCGGCTGACCGTGAAGAATCGGAGCTGGATTTGCGCTTATATCCAGATGATTCCGAAGAGGAGTCCTGGTACGAACCCGCGGGAGACGCAGTCGAAGGGGCAGATAGCGACTGTTGCACCCTTGTATCCAGCAAAGAGCTGTGTTCTGGGAGAGGGCTTTTCTGGGTCGCTGTATTGGGAGTACCAAAATTCGTGAGGAATTGAGAAGGGTCCGTCGTAAGGTCTTCTGCTAAGAAAAAGCCAGGGCTGCTAACACCTTCGAGGTTAGATTCAAAGAACTCGAAGTCGGGATCCGCGTCGAGTCGTCCTGACATGTCGGAATCGAAGATGAAGGGCGGCGAACTCGCAGAGTAGACAGGCTCTGTCGTCGTCGGCATGACCTTTCTTTCTGAATGCGCAGGTCGGAGGGTTCCTGGCAGGTTTGGGATTGATCGCCTTCCAGATGCAGCACCACAGAAACCTAAAAACAGGCTGTGTTGGGAATTCGAATTGATTTCTCCTTCCTCGAGTGACGCGAAATGCGGGCAATCACTTGTCGGGGTAATCCTCCCTTCACGAACGCATGCTGGTATTCTGCTCTTTCTTTCAGTTGTGGAGGAGATTGAGGAGGCGGATTTCAGGCGTCACCGCTGTCTGGCGGAATTTGGATAGAGTGATGACGAGGACTGGATGGGAGAGATCTGGCCTGGAGATTGTTGTTGAGGGCGTCGCTCCGATGGGATTGTGTTTGCCAGCAATGCTCTGCCCCTGAGGCTACAAGTCGACGGGACTTGCTCAACTCACTCTACTCACGAGGTTGAGTTTGTCGGTCACGAACAAAGTGGAGTCGACTCGTCGCAGCAGGCGGAGGGAGTCCAGGAATTGTTGGTGGAGCTCCGTGCTGAGAGGCGAGGGTTTTGATTGGATGGATGGATGGATGGATGGATGGTGTGGAGTGGAGTGGAGTGGTGGTAGGGCAGACGGGCGAGGTGAGGGGAGGAGAAGGATTGGGAGAGGCAAGGAGGTTGGTACTGTAGAGTTTTGAGGAGCCAAGTATTATTGTAAGTATGTCTAAATGTGCGAAGATCAAACAAACCAAAGATGTTTATGGTTTAAGGTTCATGTATGTGTGTAGTGTATGGAACTGTGTGGTAAGTAAGAGACTGAGGTTTGCATTTTTTTGTATGTCCCGACTTCGTCCATCCACACCCCCCTCGCACTCACATTCTCATTGTAGAGGGAGATTGTAAGTAGTATGAGGTGTGCTGACTCCCTCTCACTTCTCTCTGCCTCCTTATCCTTCTATTCCGCCGCTCCTGCATCCTCGTCGTAATGCAGAGGCATGGATGGGGAAATGGCATGGATAGCGAGGCCCTTTGCCTCTCTCTCTGCTAACTCTCGCCATGCCGCCAGGTTCCACGCAGGACCAGGACCAAAGGAGGGACATCCCAAGCAAAAGTCCATCTATTTCCACTTCCATCATCCCTCGACCTCACCAAACCTTCAGATGATCTCATTCATTTCTATTATTACTGCGAGTGTTTTTATTTTTATTCAGATCGAGAGGGCACTTTCAGATTTCCCTGTTCATCTCTCATCCGTATCTCTGTAAACAAATTTCATCATCAATATCCGCATCACATCTGCACCACCGGCCCTGAATTCGCCGATCACCCATCGCACCCTTCTTTTTCTACCCCTCCATATTGGCCAGTCAAGCCAGCTGTAATGCCAAGATATCAAGATGGTTGGCCAGCCCAAGATCCATCAAAATCTCAACACCAGCCACGCGGGAATCCTCGCCGTTTTGCCCACATCCTTCTCGCTTCGCCTTTTCCAGGTTCTCTCGCCCTTCAAAACAACCCAGACCAAGCCAAGCAACACATCCCCAAGACGGCTCAAGTCCGACTTTTCTTAACCTGGCATTAGTTTTATCAGCACTGCAGTAGTTCGAGCCCACTGAGGTGCCGCTCTCAAGCCACACCTGCCAGCTGCCCTGGTCCCTGCTCCCTGCTCTGCTCTGTAACCACCAGTAACCACCACACGGATCACGAAAAGTTCCCCAAACGTGCAGATAGAGGAGCCGCTACTGCATGCACCTATCTCCAATTTTACTGTTCCGAACTCCTCCTTAAGACGTCAGTTCTCCATATCAGTCTGTCAGAAAATGCAGTACGCCTCTAGCTGCAGTGCAGTAGTACTTGATCGAATTATCAATAGATAGCTGACAACGCTGCCTATCACTATCCCTTCCTCCTCCATTCGGTATCGGTCTATACATCGCTCTTGGAGTACCCCGTATGCGTCTCAACCCGCATCCATCCCCCTCTTATCTCTCCAGACACTGTCCTCCTCTCATTATCATTCGCTCCTTCAAACCCTACTTAACCCCTACCAATCGTCACTGCATATGTACGGAGACAAAACGGCAACGCCTTCCCAAGCGGAGAATTACAACGAGAAATGGCTGCATGCCATGCAACTCTCAACTTTCTAATTACGTATCATTTCCATCCTAAGAGGTGCGGATCGAAATACGCCCACACCTCTACTCTGCTCTGCCCCTGAGAAATGCAGCTAGAAATTCTACGACAATTCTATTTGGGCTTTCAGCACATGTCTATGCTGACGCCGTCTCGAAACGGACTCTTATTCTGCTGGTCTGGTCTGGTCTAGTACACCAAGGAATTATAGAGTGCTATCATGTAGATAGTATAGGCTTTTGTCGCTCCACCTGCCTTTCTAGCCAGCTACCAGACTTGAGCATGAACTACAGTATTAAGTTGGTAGTTAAGGTAAGGTAAAGTAGGTAGCGGCTATTGATACCTTCTTGACCGGCTATTGATGACGCAATACTCCCTACATACCTTCGGTGTAAAGGTCCAACCGAAAGTTATCTGCAACTTCTGAGACGAAAGTAAACAATCCCCATGAAGCCAATTTCGCAATTCTACAAACCCTGTCCCAATGAATAGACAACTCCGAGGAAATGGCAGATGGTAGATAATTTCAAGACAGTGACGACTTCCTCTCTCTGCACCAATCATGCAAGTCATCAAATCAACAACAGTAATATATCCCGATTAACCCAGCCCATAATCTCCCCCCTCCCCCTCTCACGTCTCCCCTCCTGCCCTTGCCGCCTTCCCTTCCCTTCCTCCTCCACCCGGCCCGGCTCCAGGGTGATCACATCCGACACCTTTCGCCTCAACATCCGCCTCCCATCCATCTCTCAAGAAGTCAGAAGTCAAACAGGCAAGTGTGGCGAGCCTCACCCACACCCTTCCCCCATCCCTCAGCACGGGAAACCCTCCGCAATCGCAATCGCAGCCGCACCAATATGAAGAAATGTTCGAAAGTAGTGGGGGTAAGCTGTAAGCATGGCGTCAATCCTAAGAGACGCCCCGCCTATCATATAACACCATCTCCTTGCCTTTTCTGATCCGTACTGTACTGTAACGGCCGCTATGGAAAGCATAAATAACTTCGCATAGCATGCGGCAAGGTCGGTTACATTAGCGAAGTCACAGATAAAGGATTGAGGCAGAGATAGCGGTAGATATCTTTAACTCCCCTCCTATAGCTACTGTACTGTGCAATATAGTACCCTGCATGCATGGTGAAATAACAGGGTAGGTGCGTACGTTGGGGATGCAGGTCTGCAGGGGGAGGGAGGGATGATACGGGCCTTGCTGAGGGTATTTGTTGGATTTTCTACTCTTGGTTAGGGAAGGTAGGGTATGTGGCGGAAGCATATGCCGTGCTTGAGTGAACGGGGTTTGACTCTGGTTCTATGTATATGTATCTATGTACCTCTGGTCATCCCACTCCTAGGTACATCTCTTTTTCTGGAAAATTTTCGGTCCCGAGATACTTGGTACCTGGATACCTCGATACAACAGGTGAAAGATGGCAGAGAACTTGACCCAAATATTAAATCCACAACCCTAACACCTCCCACCTCTTCTACCGAGAATCTGGTAGACTTTTCAAAAGGCTCTCTTCTCGCCAGTTTAGGCAAGTGATCAGTTCGTGACCCGCTCCCTTTCTTCATCATCCGGGAAACGAATAGTTCTCTCCAAAGTAATAGCAGGCGGCGTACCAGGCCTTCCATCACGATCACCAGAACCACCACCAGCAGCAGACGGACCAGCATTCTCGTTCCCATTCCCACCACTCTCCGCAATGACCTTCCCCCCAATCCTAAAGATCGGTCTTGTGGACGACGTAGCAGCAGCAGCTCCATCGGTACCATTATTCGGCGTCGACTGACCAGAAGGTTTTTTGCGACGTTCGCGTAGGACACCGCCTACAGATGACGATCTGGAGAAGTTGTCGATTGGAAAGGGACCTGCGTCGTCGTTGGCTTGGGAGGTGAATGCTCGGGAGAATGTGCGTGGGAGGAAGAAGCCGAGTTTGCCGAGGGGGATGGACAGGCCGTGAACAACCTGGGATTTTAATGTCAGATTTCCGTTCTCAAATCACGGCATGGCCATTGTGATTTATCGGGGCCTGAAAGGGGAACTTACGATACTGCAAATAGCTAGAAACCAAACCACGATCATTATCGTCTCTCCCAGCCGCTCGGCATCTTCTCTTTGGATCCCGTCCACAGTGATAGTTTCAAGGAACTCGAGACTGATATAGAGGTAGAAGATGGCGGAAACTCCGATTGGGCCGAAAAAGCCTACGAAGATAGCTTGTCTCTTCTCCTCGATCTGATGGATGAATTTGTGCATTGCAAAAACAACTGGAAGACGTCTGTGAAAAGTCAGTAAATGTCTTCGTCTAGGCGAAGTCTGATCACTAACCGTAGAAGGAGAATCAAGACCCCGAGGAAGATTAAACGGTAGATTGGGACAATGTCGTTGTTTGCGAATGAAGCCCAGGGACAGATAGCTCCGAACCAGATAAAGATGGACAAGTTGAGTAGCATGTCGATGGTAGGCTGAAGTGAATCGTCCAATGTCTCGAGACGAAACCAATCGTCCCAAGTGAAAGTGTTTCCCGCAATGAAGCAAGCCAGGACATCGTCAGATCCGATCATACCTATTCGGGGTCAGTATAAAGCCTGGTATATTTCCAGAGAAAAAGGCGTCCAAGGAATCGACTTACCACATGTGCCCACAATGAACAGAGCAAGTGTAATAGCAAATACCAAGAAGCTCTCTCGGTCCACGAACTTCTTTTCCTCAGCCCAGTGCAGCAGTTCTTTAGCAACCCAGCCAACAGCAGCTCCATACACCAAAGACAAAATGATTGTATACCCCCAAGTCTCCCCAAACCACATTCCCAGCGCCTTACCAGCCCCTCCCACCTTCCAAAAGTCAGTACAATCTTCCAAACAACCCCCTCAAAATGACAAAACATACCTGTCCCTCTCCCCCATGACCCGTATACTTAATAAAGTACAACGCCACAAACAAAAACGGATACCCCAATCCATCGTTCGCCCCCGATTCCGCCACAATAATCTTCTGCAAATCCTTCGGGACGTTCTTATCCGCAAACTTGCCCTTGACAATGGAATTCGACAGCACGGGATCCGTAGGCGTTACGCAAGCCGCAATAGCCAGGGCATGAACGAATGGTAGATGAGGAACCATAGCCCAGATAATGAGGCTGCTGACGAGCCACATGCAGGTCATGATGGGACCTAGGAGGAGAGCGAGAGCCTTCCATTCTTTCTGTAGGTATCGACTTGGGAGCTGGACGCCCGCGAGGACGAGTTGCACGCCGAGGACTAGACGACTGAAGTAGAGGGTTACAGCGTTGAGGTTTGCTTGGGAGCCGGTGTATTCGAGGGGTCTGACGAAGTTCGTTGCGTGAGGGGAGAAGGTTACGCCTGCGAGGAGGGAGATTACTGCGATTTTCCTTGTCAGTTATCGCACATTCCAATTCCACTGCCAATGTCAAATCTCGATTTCAACATTGAAGAACCACCAATGTCCAATCACCAGGGAAAGGTAGAGCACATACAAGCTTCCGAGAGATAAAACTTCTCTTTGAACAAATAGCTCACCAGCCCAAAGATCGTAATGAAGCCCCCCAATACCGAACACACGATATTGAAGTTCGTGATCGCAAGCGTAGGCATCTTTCCTCCAATCCTCTTTCTTCAATTCCTTCCAAGCTTCGCTCACGCAACCAAGCTTTGCCAATGTTCGCCGCGTCCGGTCTTGTCTTGTCTCGTAAAGTATTACCTAACTCCCGAATCGTCCTCACTGCTCTTGAGATCAAGCAGCGGTTCTGCGTACGGCAGGTCCAAGGTTCCCACTCGTGTTATTGAATCATTGGAGATGGTGATCGTGAGTATGGGCTGGAAGGGAACCGCCACTTTGTTCTCGTTTGTGTTCTTCTGGGAAGGACTAGTATATAGACCTAGATAGATTTCGTGCTGCTACTGGATGACAGAGAGGGGTCGTGTCGTACGATGAAGAGATACGATGCAAAGCAGGAGAAGAAAATCTGAGACATGTTATCAAGGTTATCATGATCACTGTCCGCCCCACTTGTCAATAGAGGGGCATTTTGCATGTGCCTGTAGCTTCAAACACCAAGCACTTTAACATGTCGATGGACTAATGCTGGACATCGAGGTTGAGCTGACATGAAAATCTGTGAATTGTCTGTCAACACTTCTGTGATTCTAGCTTCTCTCAATGTGCCCAAAGCCGAGGGACATGCCAAGACATCCAACGTTGAGAGAGAGAAGATAGAATCCATTTATTCATAGCAAGAAACAACACATCTCTAAATCTATCTACCTTACTGGCTGATAGGTAAAGCAAAAGTGTAAAACTCGTCCTTCTGACGCTGGGTATTAAAAGCCTTCCAAAACATACGAATCCCATACCGCAATATTCCCTAGTATTCATACAGCTCTTCCTCAATTCATTGCAATCCAGGCCATGTCAGTTCCGTGATCCCATGCCATACCCAGAGCCAGTCAACCAAAGTAGAGAAAAGACGTTCCCTTCCCTTCCCGTCCCAAGCCTTGTCCTAGTTTCTCACGTTCTTGGTATCCATTGTCTCCTTCCTGATCATACCGACCTAACGACTGGACTGCGCACCCGCAACAGCCAATCTATCAGCCGCCGTATTCCCCGGATCTTCATTATGGCCCTTAATCCAAGTGAACTTCGTCTCCGCACCCACCGCGTCTCTCTCCTCAATCAACGCCCTAACTCCCTTAATCAGGTCCTGATTCTCGACAATCTTGCCGCCAGACGTCATCCAGTTCTTCTTCACCCAGGCTTTGTACCAGACGGACACGCAGTTTATGGAGTAGTTGCTATCGGTGATGATCTCAACGTTTGTCTTCTTCGGGGCGATTTCGAGAGCGCGGAGGACGCCGGTGAGTTCGGCGCGGTTGTTTGTTTGCAGCTCGCCTTCGAGAGATTCGGAGACGTTGCTTGGAGATATTAGTAAACGTACAGAGAAATCAGGATATAGGTATATGAGTGCTGTGAAAGAGAAACATACCGTTTGTCACCAACTCCAAAGAAAACTCCCACCCCAGCCACAGCACCCATTCTTCCATTTCCCAACGCACTCCCATCCGTATAAATCCTCAACCACTTCCCCTTCGTCTCCGAGCTCGCACCCGTCCTCGATCTCTTCGCACTCGGTTCATCCTCCTCCCCCTCCGGGACCTTCTTCCCCCTCTTCTCCTTCGCACCATTCACAGCCTCCCCCTTCTTTGCCCCCTTCGCACCACTCCTCACAAACTCCTCAGCCTCCTTCCTCGTCTCGAATTTCTTGTACTTCGGATCCTTCGCGCCATGGATCTGCATCTGCGCATCCGGCCACTCGGTATACACACCCGGTATGTGTCCCACGGCCACGGCGTAGAACTTCTCCTCTCCAGGCTTCGACTTGCTCTTCCCCGCTACGAAATCGTCCGCTTCCTTCTTCGTCAGGAAGGATTTGTCTGTAATCATGATTGCAAATCAGCATATTGTACTCCGTACTTGTACACCGCCCAACACAAAGGAAGGAATACGAGTAAAAGAGGAAACAAGTAACATACAAACAGCGCCCCCAAACCCTGTGGTATGATCCTGGCACTCCTTCCACGTCATATACACGCCGGGCACCCTACCCGCGCGCACAGCATAGAACTTCTGGACATCCTCGCCGAGCTTGCGCTTCTTCGACCCAGCAGAGGAAGACATGATTATTAGACGGTACTCGTGTAGCTTGTGCCACTTGCGGTGTTCGTACAGAGGCGTCCCGAGGATGAGGGAGGTGGTGCAGAAGCTGCGTGAGCGAGGCTGTGGGGGGCGGAATGTGAGAGGGAGAGCGGCTTTATGTGTACGAGGGGGTCGAGTTGAAAGAGTCTTTGAGCAAGGCAGGTACGAGTTAGTTGGGACGGCTTAGGTATGTAGGAACAAGGAAATTGAACATTGACAAAAGATAGGACGAGACGAGAGCTGGAAATGGAAGCTGGATCTGCAAGCAAACAAATAAAGACGTCGCGTATTGTATGGTCTTGTGTTGTATGCTGCAGGTGGGCGGGGCTGAAACTTACGAGGCTGAATGGAAATAAGAGACATTGATGTTGGTGCTGTCGCAAGAGTCAGGATGGACGGGTGAAGGAAACCCAGGATCGGAAGATCATGTCCATTAACGGATTGTTTGTCGTGGGGCAGCTCCAGTGTTTGGAATGAGGGGTTTGATGTCGGCTTGGGATGTCGTTGTCTGGGTTGGAAGCGGAAGGCTGGTGGTGGTGGCTGATCTGCTCATGCAAGGGTCTGCTCAAGTTCAATTCTCCAGAGGCTCAACATCACTACCACAATGCTTCAGTAAAGTGTCTTAAGTATTCTGAATAATGGTGGCATGGCTCAATCTACATGCAGCAGAATTCCGACGCTTCACTAGAGCATTACAACCTTCATCGATCCGATTAAGATTCGTATCATGACCGCCAGGGAAAGGAAACCAGAGTAAATGATTATTCATGCCATTTTATTGTCATTGGAGATTGAGGCCTCCTACAGCCAGTATTATTAAGTACAGCCTCCCATGTCATATACAACAAACCATTTCTTGGTGTGTCAGATAGCTCGCCACGCCCTCCTTTGGGTATAAGCGCAGGCAAACAATCAAAGCAAATCGACCCATCTAGCAACTCCAAAGCTATGCCATTTCCCATTCGTTCGTTCACCCTTGAAAAACCGACCCTGAATCCCCCGACCCATATCTCACAAGTAATCTTACATATCGTATCTCGTGCAACTACCAACCCTAACTCCTTGTATGTTACCGTGAATAGTAACGCTATGCAAACCAAATGTTATCCGGGACTTTGTTGTCCTCGTTGCTGTAACAGACCGTGAAACCCGATCCTCAGAACCGATAACAATTATATCCCCAAAAACCTAAAAAGAAATAAAAGAAGCGAATGGAAGAAGGTTGTTAGTTGGTGTGGCCAACAGCTTTCTGTGGCTTATAGCCAGGAAGTTCGTCAAAGGTGTACTCGTCTTGGTTGTACTTGTAGGCGTGGAACTCGATGCCATATGGCTTTGGCTCGATGGCGAACAACATTCCAATTGGTACATCAAGGTCGGCAATATCATCGCGTGTGAGATCCATGAAGTATGCCATCAGGACTCGGCAGACTGAGCGATGTCCAATGATGAGAACATGATCCTTGATACGCTCAATCTCACGGACCATGTCCCGAAGCCTGCTGATGACCTGGAGGTAGCCCTCTCCACCAACACCAGGATAGATGTAGCTAAGCTTGTCGGCTCTCCGCTTCGCGTACTGCTCAGGGAACTTCTTCTCAATGTCCTCATAAGTCATGCCCTCAAAGGCACCGGCATCGAGTTCCTTGAGCATCTCCCAGTTCTTGACGTCGTAGTTGTCATCATCTTGGAAGCACTCTGCGGTCTGAATACTGCGCTGAAGCATGGAAGTCCATACGCAGAAGTTCTTTTCTTCGAGCTCTCCAAGGATGTCGGGATAAGGTGGTGTCTGATCACCGGCCTGCATTGGAAGAGCTGCTTCAGTAAGAGCTCTCTGCTTCTGGTCGATCTCCCACTCCGCTCGCTTGTTAGAGACGAAGTTATAAAGAACAGTGGCATAGTTATGTCCAGCTTCAGTGAGATCCGAGTCACCGCCAATCTTTCCAGCCAGATTGTCTTGGGACTGGCCATGACGAGTGATCCAGATCTGTCTTGGTGAAAGGTTGAAGGTGGAAAGATAAGATGCAATTCCACCTGTGAGAAAGCCTTGGAGGCGATAATGAATGACCTTGCGGCCAACATCGATCATCTTGATATATTGCATATTATTGTCCTCTTCGTATTTTCCGAGAGGAACATATGCACTTTCGTAAGCAGCGACACGCTTTCTAAAGTCAGCGAGCGAGCTTTCAGGATCCTTGTCCTTGTAGTCGGGTCCTTTGAGCTTGAGATGCATATTGGCTTCCAATAACTTCAACATGTTAGTAACATAGTCTAAAAAATAACAAGGCCGGAGAAAACATACCTTCTCGTCCTCGCAGACACTCTCGATGAAAAGAATGCCCAGCTTTGGCTCTCTCTCCTTGATGGCCTTGAAGAGAATCTGCCTACGTTCGATTGTGCTATTAGTCGCATCAAGAATGCCAACCGATCCGCCCTGGTTGAGAAGGAAGTCTAGAAGCTCATCCAAGGTTGACAAAGCTACCTGCTCTCGGATTTGCGAGGCTTTCTCGTTCTTCGGGTCAAAGAATTGGGCAGACTGCTCCATTGTGTCGGCGCTTGGCAGCTTGGCCAATTCATTTGGATCATCTTCCATTGGGTAGACACCGTTCAAGAGAATATGGGCAGCTTGTGTTGGCGCATCAATCATACCAGCAAGAGATCCTGTTCGCAGGGTTCTCGTGGCCTTGGGCGATCGTGGGGGTGATTGAGGGGGTGATTGAGGGCCGGTACCGGCAGCAGTTCGTCTTCGAGATCCAACATTGAAAATTCTGCACTCGTGTTGCTGCCATGATAGGTATCTCTGGATCTTCTTTGTGATATACGACTTGCCTCTAGCAGGTAATCCTACCATTACCACAACCAGCTTTGCGCCGACGTCCCGTTGTGCAATCTTTCCATCTGGGGATACTCGAGAACGGGTCATGCCAGGAATGTTCAAGGTCGTGGCTGGTGGTCTGATTCTTGGGGTCGCGGTGCCTGAGTTTTGTCGGACTGGACGTCTATTGGGTGTTAGCAGAGTTCTTTTTCAATTGCATTCCCACTAGAAATATTTTGAATGACTCTTTCAAAAGTGGGCTGGATAACAGAAGCAAGCACAGCGCCTCCTCAATACGGCCCACGACAAAGCCTACAATCAGAGCGCGATCTTGTTGAGCGAATTTGCCAGCACAGAATAGAATGGCAACTTACAGTCTGGGGCTTCCGGGAGCCGTGGAGGGGTTGCTGGCATCTGGAGTATTGACAGAGGGGGAGGATCCATTCTGCGAAACTGGGCTGTGCATGTTGAGGTTCTGTAGAGCACGACCTAGGGCGGTGGTGGATGGTGGAGGAGCAAGGAGGCCTTCTGAATAATGGGCAGACCGTGGGAGAGTGACGTTGTTAGTTATATTCTCGAGAGGGGGAGTCGCCGCCATGCTTGTGACGCGATTACACATGGCAAGCCTTGCAACTTCCGAGTGTTGGGCCGTTTTAGCTGTGCATGAGCAGGTTAGCAGTGGGTCTTTTGATGGTTTCTGCTTGCAAGACGCAAAATACTTTTGGGCCTTTTGTGGGTAACTCACTGGGAGAAATGTGGACAGCATCTACTTCACGCTCGTCGTTCTGGAGCACGGCTGAAGGCATAACTCCTGACGAGATCGACAGGGTCTCGGGGTGATTGGTTGTGACTCTTCGACAGTTCGGTCGGTCTCTGACGTGAGTCGGTCACCGACCGACGCGCTGGTAGTGTGCAAACGGCGGCTTTTGTCCGGGGGCGCAAAGAGGATGATGGATGGACAGCGCCGAAGAGAAGGAATCAGGAGGTAGACGAAGAGTTTGGAGAAGAGGATATCGCAGTCCCAAGAGGGCGATGAGGGATTGATAAAGGTCGTCCCCAGTTGGAATGGTAGATCCAGACTGAATCACAATGTCCGTTTGATAGCTAGAGCCCCAAGGTGGAAATATTCTGGAAGCGAGAGCAAGCTGGTAATAGCTCGCCTAATCGAGGCTAGCAGAGCCAAGCGGCTAGAGATGGACTCGAACTCGAACGCGAACTCTTCAGGACAGGGCACGGGAGGGCAGGCAAAGGCAAGGGAGGGGAGGGGAGGCAAGCACACAAGCTGTAACAAGAGCGAGGTCAGAGACTTTGTTCCATCGTCGTAGCCCAACAATAGTCTAGAAGGGTAAGGTAAGATAGACCAACACAGTTGCGGTGATGTTACCGCTTGGCTCAATCACCGGCTGCACCAGAAAAGTCCCCGACGCGGTGCGTCAGTACACTTCAGTACTTCAGATGATGTTTGGTGAGTGACAAGATCGACGTCTGCGGGAGCTGAAGAGTAAAGTTGGAAGTCGTGGGTGGGTTGAGACTACAGAGCAGAGGGAGGAAGGGAGGGAGCGAGCGAGTGAGTGATTGAGTGAGTAAATGAGTAAGTGAGTAGGTGAGTAAGTGAGACTGTGAGAGATCCTTTCCAGATAAGGCAAGCTAGCAGTCTTCTATAATTCCTGTCTTCTTCCACCAGTCATCCTGAGCCTCGCCGTCGTCCGCGATCCGGTTCTGCTGAATCCGGGACGCCACAGGATTGAGTGCAGCCCGAAGTGGAAACAATTACTGCCATTGGACAGTGACACGACAGCGTGGGTGAAAGGCCGTCGCTCACAGGCTGCTGCACTGTCAAGCAACAAAACACCGTCAGGCAGTCCTCTGTTCCTCTCAGATAAGCATGCCTCGTTCTCCATGCTCGGCCTTTGGCCTCGGCGCCCGCCCATGCCCAGCCATTCACAAAACAGTTGCAGAAACCAAAGTGTTGAGAGATAAGGAAGTATGAAGGTCATTCGAGTACGTGTCTCCCTTGGCAACAGTCTCAATTGGCCAGATGCAAGCAGCCTTGCATGATCTTTGTGGGCCCTAGACCTGAGCAAATGGCAAGGCTGTTGATGCTGGGAACAAGTAGAACACGTCGTCACTTGACTTGGCCAAAGAGAATAAAAGTACTGTTTCTCCTTTTCTTTTGTAGCAAAAAGTAAAAGGATTTATTTCAACACTACGGATTGCCCGGCTTTCTTCTCTATTGAAAAGCAATATACATTGCAGAGTTCCAAAGAAGGTTGGGGGATTCTTGTGCCCCACCAACTGCCCCCCCCACCAGGGGTTCAATGCACCAGATATTGAAACAAAACCCGTATTGGGTGCTGCACGCCAGAAATAATGTTTGCTCCAGGGATCAGACGAAATTGAAATAGAAGAGACGCATCTTGGCAAGTATCCCAGCTAAAGTATGTTGCAGTGCCGGCATAAGGACGTGCGAGCAAGCCAAGATGATCTGCTCGAGTCCCGTACACATGTAGCATGTGAGATGTCAGGTAGTCCCTCCGCAGCTGTGTGTTTGAACTTGTGTCGCCTCTGATTGATCACACTTGTGTTTGGCTTGGGTCTTTCTCATAGATTTTGTCATTCCATGCCAAGGGGCAACAGCTTCCTGCTATCGAGACAGAGTCGCAAAGAATTGTGTTGCAAGTTGCGGGTGATAACTGATGGCTGCCAAGCAATGGGCAAGGCACTGTTTTTGAGTTGCAATATTAGGAGGATCTTCAGGGATCGTCCCGGTGAATGCCGTTAGCTCTCGTCGCAGATTGTGATACTCCTTTGCTACTCACTCCGAATCTTGCAGCCAAAGATACTGGAAATATCTGGTGTTATTTGTCTGTAAATCCTCAATAGATTCGGCAAGTATCGTGGGTGCAGTAAGGTCAGAACTCCTTCTAGCTACAGCAGTACGAAGGTACCAACAGCGATGACCATAGGTAAAGGCATGATGGTGTCAGACGTTTTCAAAGCCTCTACGAAGCTCCCAGTGTCAGTATCGCATCTATCAGCACTGATTCCGTGACATGGGCCTGTTAATTAAGCTATATCTGTTGTCTATGCTTCATTCCTTGGGCAGTTCGAATTTCCTTTCGAAGAATCTGGCACGGCAGGAGCTGGCAAATGGCAACGTCACCGATGCAGTAGAGACCGAGTGCTCAAACGTGCTGTAAATAGCGGCTGTCGCAGTCCAAGGAAGGGTTCACTGTTCCGAATGCTTGACACTGAGTTGGACGCGCTGTCTGTCCACTGCTGGTTCTTTACTCGTATGCACCACCGCCAGGTGTTGTGAAGTGCCAGTAGGGGCTGGTATCCAGGTATCTGCTTGTCGAGGCCACCTGTTGGGAGCTATCAGCAGATACCTACCTAGGTCAGCATCCAGGTTTACATTCGGTGGTGCAAGACATTTGGGCTTGACAATAGAAGCCAGTTTGCTGCTCACCTGTTAGATAACTGGAGGCCAGGGCATGCCAGGCCAGCCTACAGGTGGGAAGCCCGGTCATACCTCGTGGCAAAATGGACAAGAGAATGACAGTCTTCCGACGGAGGACACGACCGAAATGCTGTCTCTTTCGTCGCGTGATGAGGAAGAGAGAAGGAAGAAACAGGACGCTAGAAGAAGACCTATCATGTGAGCTTGCAGTTCGAGGATCCTGCCGTCAAATTGAGTGGCAGGAAACAGTATACCGCAGTTTCCTGTCCTACAATCCAGTTTCAGTACCACGGTTAGAGTTCATGCTTGAAGACGTAGATACGTTCTTCAAGCACCCTTTCAGGAAATCTAGCTTAGAGGTTACTTCAGAGGTTCCAGTTCAAGAGCCCATAAGTTTAGGTGATTCCCACAAGGTGAAGAGCTATAGTATCCTAGGGTAAGACTCAACTCACTGCTGGTGTTCTCTGTCAAGCAAGTGCTAGGACGGGTGCTGTCTCTAAAGCCATGCTGGAGCTGCAGTTCGAAAAGCTCTTTGCCCAGTTGAAGAACGAGAAGAGGATCCAACTTGGTTCCTGGAGATCGCGCTTGATGACTGATATCTTCTCTGGGGCCTGACTGGGAAGGTGAGAGGGAGATGGAGGTGGATGTGCTACACTGTACGAATGTGTGTTGATGAAGGAAGTCAGGAAGCCAGACCGCTGGGCGCTAGACTTCTGGCTAAGTCTGATGCGAGATCGCAGTCTGTCAACAGGCACACTTTATATCCCTTGAAGCGCAGGTCCTCTTGCCTAGACCAAAGGAGTGACTCGGTTGTTTATCATTAGTTAAGATAGCAATGGAACTCTTTGAAGCCCTGGTTTCAAATAGCCAGTAGCCACGAGGGCGTTGTCTTTGGTATATGTGCAAGAAGAGTCCCTTATTCGCTATATCTTTACCACGAGGCCTAATCTCTTCTGTTCAGCAGTTAATGCTTTTCAAGGGGGACAGAAAGGCACATACATCTTAGGAGGGCTGAAGACTTTGAGAAGTGTTCCTTCACCAGAAGTCACATAAGCGAATGAAGATCTCACAAAATCTAACGTTAACTTTTCTTTCGCGGGTCTTTCAAAAGCTATCCTCTCCAGCTGCATTATGACGATGATTCTGACGTCTTGGGGTGGGCAGAATCTTCAAGCGTATCACGCAATCGACTCTACGCATGTTCGAAGCGAGATCAAGGCCTCATTTCTGGGGACCTCTATTTTCGATTGAATATTTCCTATGACACCGAGTAAGGTTTCCCATTGACATTCCCTAAATCGTGGCCAGAGACGACAAAGAATGACAGCGTCAGAAGCAGCGACAACAGCAACCTCCTTTTTTGCGTTAGACTGCCGACGAATCGAAAGTACCTAGGAACATAAAACAAGCGAAATTGCATTGCGCAGGATCACACATTAAATATCTCCATTCTTCCTGCTTATCTCGCAAGTACGTAGAACACTTCTAGCACAGAACGAGGATCTTAGTTGTGTCTACCTTACCGTCTATTTTAGACCACCGTCCTATGATATATGTCGAAGGAGTGGTTCGGATACGAGTCTTCACTTAGTTGAGTACCGTGAAGGGTGAAGCTTTGCGGCGTCGAATCAATCTGGTATACACTACAGACGGGACCCTAAACAAGCAAAAAGGGAAGACTGTTGTATATTTTGAGAAATTCCATTTACAAAAGACCAAAGTGGGAACGGACTAGACTTCCTAGATCATTCAAGTAGCCTGAAAGTTCCAATAAGACATGGTTCGACTAAAACCATAGGAAATCGTTCCCAAAAATAGAATAGTATCAATACTACTAAAGCAATATACTGACAAGTAGGAACTTGAGAATGATGCAGGACTGTTTCTACACAGAGACAGTATACTGATCAAAATAATTAACGATGTTGGTCCGTGCTCGTCCTCTCGAGTAAACAAAAGACACCTGATCTTGATTTAGCAACGGTCAAAGTAAACGACAACAGCAACAACAATGAAAAGTTTTTGCTAAAAGGCTTCGCTGCGTCGTCCCCACCAAAATTTAACAAGCAACCACAATTTCTCGTCAAAACTATTTAGGTCATGCTATACCCCAAGAGGAAGATGTGTTTCTGATTCGATTGAAAGTCTAGGCTAGGGTTATCTGTAAATTTTGAGTTTGTTGGACACATGGCGTTGAGAAGGGATTACCTGAAGCTGGTAGTCTCGCTTTATACATGATTGGGCTGGGTAGCAATCAAAAGCTGACTGGGGGAGATCGAAGGATGGAGATCATTATTGCATGGTCATAGCCGCGTATTAGAGACAAGAGGCCGTCTATGTAAGTCTAAAGGAACGAGCGGTTGAGAATTTGACGTTGTCTCTGAACATTGGGCCTTGATAGATGCAAGCAAGCTTTCTTTGTAGGATAGTTCTTTGCACCTACAAAAATTATTTCTCAACTCGAAAGTCAGTATATACTGTATTTCCATACCGCGCATGTTGACATTGTTCAAGTGCACATGACGCAAGGAAATTAATCACTAAACCAAATTCTGAATTCCCGAATATCAGAGGAGTGAAATTCCAATTCCAAAGGCCAATGCCTAACGCTTGAAGTTGGATGTACCGACTCTTGTGTCTCGTGAAGAGTCCTCTCAATTCTCTCGCTTCCGAGAAAAATAAATCCATCCTCCCTCAACCAACCTGAGCCTGATATACTTGCCTTTCCCCAACTCCCTTTCGAACCCTTTCGAACCCTTACTTCTGGTCCACCCGAACAGATTCTCGAGTCATCTCATACCCGCTCTCTCTCGAGTCCATACCCCGCATATGCGAATCGTCCAAATTCTCCTTACTAATAATCCTACTCGGATGGCAGACATTAAACAACACCATAGCAACAAACATCAACGCCGCATCAAACACATACAAAAAGTACTCATGCCTCAACAGTATCCCATCTGAGCCCATAATATACTCAATAATACGGAACACAGACCGGACCAAGATGAGACCACTAGCGATGTACAGGATGTAGAGGTAGCTTTCCCATGGGATGGAGAGTTGCTTGGAGCGCAGACTGGGCATGGCTTTGAGGCGCCAGTGGAAGATTGCTGCGACGAGAACGAAGAGCCCGAAGAACAGCACTTGGATGCCGAGACCTGCTGTGATGATGTGCTCGCCGAGGTCGACGTCTGATTGTTTCTTGGCTTTGCCGAGCATGCCACCACCTGGACGTGTTAGGTAAATGTCGGTGTGCTGTGGAATTGGACGATTACGTACCAGCTGATTGCGCGAGGAAAGACAGGACATCTCCACCGACGAAGATCTTGGTGAGCCACCTTACTCGGATAGGGGAATGAGCTTCGCCGTCGACTAAGACGATAATTCGACCGAGGATCATATAGATTGAAGCAGCGAAGAAGGCGGGTGCGAGGAGGAGTAGGAGACTCTGCATGATGTAAGGACCAGTTGTCCATTCCCCGTATGATTGTCCGGCGTTCAGTAATCTGCCAACATAGCCTGTCGTCTCAACTATTCGGACCACAGATTAACTTCATGCTTTGAAGCCTGTAGTAAACAAGAGTCACTTACAAAGACCGCCGATAACGAAGGGCACGAAGTACCACGTCCTCTTTCTGATCAACTGGAAGATATGAAGGCATGTCGTGATGCCAAAAAGTACGAGGAAGATTATGGCCAGAATCTTTTTTGGCTCATACTGGTAGAGCATGTACTTCTCGCCTGGAACGATGTCTCGCGCGGAAACCATGTTGACGATAGATCAAGACTTGTTTCTTGGCTTATGAACAGGAGAAGTGACTGAACCGCCACTAGAAATTTAGATCAGGTACAAGTAAAAAAGAATAGAACGGCAAGCCGGATGTCTGAGCAGTGCTGCTTGATGTTGATGAGATTTTTGTGGGAGTAAGGTCAATTGCAGGAAGCTGTAGCTATCTATATACATTCTGGATTAAAGTGGGTCGTTGTGTAAGAAAAAGCTAGAAAACAAGCATGCCATCGAAGAGTAGGCTTAGTGACGGGATAAAATCTTGAATTTTAGTCCAAAAATAATATAATCTCATCTATTCCATCGTACTGGTTCGCATAGGTCGTAATGTATCGTATCTTCTCGCTCCCTCGTATAGTTCGGAAACCACGCGCAACCTTCAATGGCATCTGATTGGCTGCTGTTCTAGAGGCTTGACAGCAATAAGATAAAAAAGGAAAAGAGGACGGAAGGCGAATGAATATGAAGGACTGTTATCCTGAATCACAAGGAGACGGAGGGCAGCCGTTTCTGCTCCCCTTCCTAGAGAGATGTTTGTAAGTGCTATCGTCATATTTCCCCTAAAATTCTTGCTCCAATCCAAGCAAATAAAATCAGTTCACGTAACTAATTTCTTACAGGTACTGCTCACCTCGCATTGTCTCTGCGTGAGGCCGGTTACTCTGTTCGGGCCCACGTAGACGCGAGCGTAGCAATGGATGAAAAGAGTGCTGCAAATGCAAATCGTCGTGTGGAGGGCGTCGGTGTTACCGTCACGAGCGCGTTTCCAATCTACGTTGAGCTTCTCAGAGATTGGAGAGATACACCTGGTACTAAAGAGACAGTGGCGCACTTCAATATGTCAGTCGTCCTTCTTTCATATGTGTACAGCGCGCCCGAAGAGGACGGGAGTGAGATGACAAAATTATGTGATGTAAGCTGATACTTGAAATAGTTATATCGCTTCGTTCTCCAACTTGGCAAGAACTCACGGATATGCCATTCAGAACGGAACTATCGTCCCTGGAAAGGTTGATATTTTGTGATTGGTTGATTGATTCTCTCAAGCTTGGAGAGTACACACATATCTTTCTTTGTGGAGTTTGCTTGAAGACCCGACGATGTAGATAATTACGTTGCTTTAGCCGCTAATTGACCATCTGCCGCTTTGCCTTTCTTCTCTAAGTGACTACGTTCTTTGATGACGGACGAGGGGATGAACCTAATAGTGCCTATCGTGACACACCTATCTCTCCCCAGACCCAAAACCACTGCTTAGCCAACGAGGTCAGGGCAGGACCGTTATATAGAGCATCAATCTCTACTTCAACTGCCTGTCGATCTCATGGCACATGGCCCGACCGTCTGGTAAGCAGGCGTGTCACAATTTGGACCTTGACACTATTCAAGTAGATAGGCGGTAAGGTATACAGGACAGTGTCACAATCCAGGTGATCACGTGTATCCATAACGGTCGTCTATTACTCGGTAAATATAAGAAAAATTGGTTGATCTTAAAGATCGAGAAGTAGATGTGTCATGTACATGTGGATCACTTGGCTCTCTTGTCGCTTGACCCCTACTAGCGCGGGAAATGTCTCGGCGGACGAAGAGTTACCATCCTGACGGTCCTATATACTGCTCGTTGTCTTGGGGTTAGGAGCGACTGTTGGACATTCAGATGCTCGTACAGTCTAGGTTGCTTCTCAGTACATGCACCGTCCACAAAGGGGAGCGAGCTCCAGGACTCTAATTTGGGATTGATCACCACCACATCACGTACGCTGCCCGCTCATCATCATGGAGCCCACATCCTCCACACCAAGCAATGCCGCTCTGAAGATGTCGGCCAGAAAAACGCATCGGAAGACCAGGACTGGATGCAGGACGTGCAAGCAGAGGAAAATAAAGGTGCGTGTCGACAGCTCTCTGCATGGTTCTTTTGTTTATGGATCTCCCGGAGATATCTTGACGCAAGAGGGGCAATCATGATCACACATTCACGTGATCGGTATATCTCAGCATGCCCAGGTGCATGTATCGAGGGTGTTGGGTGTGAGGCTGCATCTCATCCATGATGTTTGGCAAATGGCTAAAGTCGAGCGAGTTCCGTCTTTAGGGACTAGAAAACAAGTGTTGCTCTCATCCCACTGTTGCAAGCTTGTAGACACCTATGGGGATATCTTTTACAGCCGCGCCTTCGCTTCGTCGGGGACTTTCTCATGGACTGCTAGGTTCAGGTCCACTTCTCGCTACTGTTCAAGTCCGATCCTGAGTTACGAGTGCCAGACAAGCTTCAATATGGCTCTTATTTGTATCCAAGTAGTCTTTGGAGGTGGCGTGGTTCTACTCCGCTGTGTGCCCTCGATGAGCCTCTGTTTTTAGTCTCATTTGGCCCGAATTTCTTCTATTTTCAACAATACCATCTGAAGGCCCTCAGCAAATGTTGCCTATATTTTCTTGTCAACTCCACTTCCAAAATCAGCTCTTTCGGGTACAACTGTTTTTCGTCGCTTGAGATAGCTTGATTACATCCTTTCTGACGTTGTTTGTCAATATTCAAATCCGAGACTGACCATCCATTCCGGATCCAGTGTGATGAGCAACGACCATCATGTAACAATTGTATCAAACACTCTGTTCAGTGCGACTTTTTGGCGTCACAGGCGTTTGGTGGAGGAATTGGGCTCCCTCTTGTAAGTTACAAAATACAGTCAATACCTTCCACCTTTCAGAACCGGTTCAAACCATGGAAACGCAACAGCATAACTTCTGATGCTTTGATGGAACCAGCTTTTCAGAAAGCGCATGCCTAACGAATAATTAACGAGTAACAGAATGGAGCACCTTCTTCACATGCGAGTCCACACGGCGGCAGCGCCTCGAATTTCGTCGTCCCAAGTCCAAATAGTGGCCCAGCCAGCGGGTTAAATCTTTTAGACCTAGAACTTCTTCATAACTATGTCACATCGACTGCTTTCACCATACATACCGACCCTGCAATGAAGATTGCGTGGAGGGTTAATGTCCCTCAAGTTGGATTTTCCTACGATTTCGTCATGCGTGGTATCCTAGCATTATCTGCTTTACATATGGCCCACTACAAACCCGCAAAGAGAGAACATTACATCTCACAAGCTATGCTTCAGCATCAAACAGGTCTCCGTGATGCGACTGAGGTGATGACGAGCGTCACAAAGGAGAATTGTACAGGTGTAAGCATTCTGACCAGTTCGGCTACCAAATACACCCCCCACATTCTCTTTGGCCCTCTCTCATTCTCCTATTCTCAATCGCCCTGTCACAATTCTCATCGCAAATTCGGTCTAGGTCTACGCATTCTCCGCCCTCACCATATTCTTCACTCTAGCTAGCCCCCGCAAACCAGGTGATCTCCTTCTAGTAGGAGAGAACGGCATAGCAGACTGGCTATTTCTCGTCAAAGGCACCAGTTTCATCTTCAACAACTACGAAGAATTTTTACGAGAAGGTCTCCTAGAACCAATGTTCACATCAGGATCTCGCCAAAGCGCACTACGAACACAATATCTATCTGAGAAATCCCCCCAAGACGACCCGCTCATCGGACTCAGCGGCCTCATAGCACAGAATAGCACTGACGAGGCTAACAAGCACGTCTACCTCGCCGCCATCGAGACGCTCCGGAAATCATACGCTTTCTACAACAGGCCTGGACCGCCGGGCTACGAGACGGGCGATGTCTTCATCTGGATTTTCGAGGTCACTGAGGAGTTCTTGCAGCTTCTACGCCTACATACGCAGGAATCGCTGACAATCTTCTCGTATTTCTGTGTGGTGCTTAAGCGGCTGGACTCGCATTGGTGGATGCAAGGGTGGAGTACGCATCTGATTTCTAAGATCTGGAATTTGTTGGATGAGGAACATCGGTAGGTCTTCCCATCTTGAAACAGCCTGCAGAAACTGTTTAAACCTCAAGTCGCGGCTAATTGTCAAAGGCTCTGGATACGATGGCCTCTGGAAGAGATAGGTTGGCTCCCTATGCAATGACCTCAGCACTTTCACACCCGAATCACAAACAAAATTTCCGTCCATGGATATCAATAGCTACAAATTCAAACAGCCAGCCGAACGAAAACTCCAATACCCCCAACTCATCACATTCTCCAATCTAGCCCGTATTAGAGGTCAGAGAACATCACGGTAATAAGTTCTTGTCTTCAACATTGCCGGATAACTGTACATTTATGTCTTCTAGGTGTCAGCGAGCATGAAGGGAGAAGAGAGGGTATTAAGGAACGATTGGAATGGAATGACTTAACTTGTGGTATTAAGTTTTACCAAGGCCGATGCAGAATTTTTGATTTGGGCATGAGAGAGGAGATCCGAGAGGGGGGAAAGGAAATTTCGATCGATCAACGTAAGAGTAGTCTGTATTGTATTAAGAATGAAGCAATGGATTGATTGACCTCCTGCGTGGTAAAGGAGAACTATTCCAACGTCTCAACTTTCATTTCTCAAAATGATATAAACCAACTCCTAATCCAGACAGATCAGACCCGACTCACCAAAGCAAATCAAGGATCCTGCAATCCTGATAATCAAAGCCAAGCGTCAACAAACCTCTCCAAGACTCCCACCCGCTGAATCATCCACATCTCCCCCAGACGGGGCAGTAACAAATCCGGGGAATCGAACCAAAAAAATCGACGGGAAATCAGATAGCTTCCTATCTAACCAATCGATTGATTAACAAACCCCGAGGTAAGAGAAGCAAACCTTGACCCCGCGCTTCCGCAGTATCATCACCCTCGCCAACTCGCCAGATGAGGAGCCAACGCCGCGATGCATATCTTGGAGGGCACATGTGACGGCACAGAACCACCAATGAGCATGTGGGTATATCGGGGCAGTCGAATACCGTTCCGTGGCTATCGTACCGGTCGCAAGCAGAGCAGAGCAGTCCGATCTGCCATGGGCTGGTTGGTGTGCAGCATGCCATCTTTAACTAATTAGCTTTAGCGAGGAAAAAGGGAAAGAGTGGAGAATTTATTAATCTGACATGTGAAGGCGTGAAGGTATAAATAAGTACTTACTCACTTGTATTTACATAACCTTCTGACGGTACTAAGTCAGGTATTACTGAACAAAAAAATAATAAATTGAAAAGGTTATTGCAACGACAACAAGACCAGTCAGTCTCGGCTGTACAATTGAATACATCTCCATCCTTTTTTTTCTGGTGAGTTACAGAATAACGGACTTGAGATACCGCAAGGAGTAAGAGGTGCACCTTAGACTCGGAGCAGGATCGCGGAAGCTCCACATGTAGAGCTGCAAGGGTGCGTCGTCGGTGCTGGAACGAACGTGGAGGCGAACAAGGCCAGCCAGCCAACCTCGGCCTGGCAAGTTGAGAGAGAGGGAGAGAGGAGAGGCCAGCCCGCCCACGGCAACACTCGCATCAAGAATCCAGCTGGAATGGCCGAGTGACCCTTTTCTTTCTCAAACGCACATGCTCCTCTTTCGCTCTCTCTCTCCCTTTCTCTTTCACTCTCATCTTTCTCTCTCTCTCTCTCCCTCCATTCTTTCTTTCCTGGCTCGGTTTCTCTAGAACGACAAAGAAGGAATCCACTCCCCTGCGTGTTTTAGAATCTCTGTCCCGAGTCAGATCATCAATCTTGATTTCTCGCAACTCAAATTCGTGGCTGCTTATCTTTCTAGGAAGTCAGCGAGGTAAGCTTCATTCTGCTTCCTACCCATCTGCATTCCCAGACTGACCTCACCACGCAGTGCAGATAGATAACTTTCCCCCTCCCCATCAACAGCAACCATGGCCCCTCCAGCCTTACAAGACGAAGCCCTCATCAAGGCCCTCCGAGTCCCCCCACCTCCAGGAACACCATACTCCCTCCCAATCCCCGGCAGCGAGAAGGAAGGCCGCACAGCAGTGTACAGACATTGGCGCTTCGTAAACACTCCTCTGCTCGACTCTCTTGATCCGCAAGCCCTCACCGCACACGACATCTTCGAGACCTCGGTCAAGAAGCGCCCGAATGCGAGATGTTTGGGAAGCCGACCTTACGATCCTGTCACCAAGACTCATGCCAATAAGTTCGATTGGATCACGTACTCGCAGCTGGCGGAGCGGAGGAAGAACTTCGGTGCCGGCATTGTCGAGCTGCATAAGAAGGTGGGAGTTACAGAGGAGAAGTATGGTGTTGGGCTTTGGTGCCAGAATCGTCCAGAATGGCAGGTTTCTGGTAAGAAACACCGTCCGCTGGGTAGATGAATATTGAGCTAACAATTGGCAGATTTGGGGTGTATGTCACAATCCCTTTTCACCGTATCTATCTACGAGACTCTGGGTCCAGAAACGACCGAATACATTATCAACCACACAAGCCTTAAGTGTGTTATCACGAGTCTCCCACACATCCCAACACTATTGAAGATGGCTGCCCGGATACCGACTCTGAAGCTCATTATCTGCTTGGATCCATTGGATGCAGGAGAACAGCCAGGGAACTCAAAGGCAGCCCTCTTGAACTCTATGGCGGCCGATTCGGGAATTGAAATCCACTACATTCAAGATGTGGAAGCTTTGGGGGCTGCTTCTGGTCTCCCAATGAAGCCACCCCGCCCAGATGATATTATCACCATCAACTACACTTCTGGAACGACCGGTAACCCCAAAGGAGTAGTTCTCACACATGCAAATGCCACAGCTGCCACAGCCATTGCACGCGTCACCAGTGATACACAGTCCTGGGACGTGTTGATCTCCTACCTTCCATTAGCACACATCTACCAAAGAGTTGCAGAACATGGTGCCCTCTCCGCTGGCGCTGCTATTGGATATTTCCGTGGTGACATCCTCGGCCTTGTTGATGACATGAAGATCCTACGTCCAACAGGCTTCAACTCCGTTCCCCGTCTCTACAACCGTTTCGGTGCTGCTCTACGAGCCGCAACACTCGATGCTCCAGGTCTGAAAGGCGCAATGGGCCGCCATGTCATCAACACCAAACTCGCAAGCATGAAGCTCCCTCCCGGACAAGCAACCAACAAGCACATGTTCTGGGACCGTATCTTCACGCCCAAGGTAGCCAGTGCCTTCGGTTTCCAACGCTGCCGCGGCATGGTCACCGGAAGCGCACCCATCGATCCCACACTCCTCCAATTCCTCCGCGCAGCTTTCGGAAACGATTTCATCCAAGGCTACGGCCTGACAGAATCCTACGCCGTCGGTCTCGGTCAACTCGAGGGAGACTTCTCCGCTGGAAACTGCGGCGCCGTAGGTGTCGGCATGGAAGTCTGTCTACAATCCGTCCCGGACATGGAGTACCTCGTAACCGACTCGCCCAACCCCCGCGGTGAGCTGCTCTTGCGAGGAAAGGCAAGATTCAGGGAATACTACCGCAACCCCGAAGAGACAGCCAAAGCTATCATCGACGATGGCTGGTTCCGCACCGGCGATATCGCCGAGATCGACTCGTTAGGCCGAGTCAAGATCGTCGACCGCGTGAAGAACGTCCTCAAGCTCGCGCAGGGCGAGTACGTCTCCCCAGAACGCATCGAGAACGTCTACCTCGCCAACACAAACATCGTCGCGCAAGCTTTCGTGCACGGCGACTCGACACAGGCCTTCCTCGTAGCGGTCTTCGGAGTCGATCCCGTGGCCTTCGCGCCCTTCGCTAGTGCCGTCCTCAAGAAAACCATCCAGCCCGATGATCTGGACGCTATCAAGGCTGCGGCCAAGGATAATAAAGTCCGCAAGGCGCTGGTGAAGGAGTTGGATAAGATCGGGAAGAAGAATAAGTTCAACAGCTATGAGAAAGTGCGCGCCGTGCATCTCGAGATCGAGCCGTTCACAATTGAGAATGAGCTTTTGACGCCGACGTAAGTTCTACCCCTGTCCATCAATTTTGATGGCTGTTTTATTGTTTACTAACTATACACTTCCCGAAATCAGACTCAAGCTTAAACGCCCCCAATCGGCCAAGAAATTCAGAGAGCAGATCGACAGGATGTATGAGGAAGCTCTTGCTGAAGAGACACCAAGAGCTAGGTTGTAGACATGTACTTCCATTAGAACGCAGACTTGGGTATTAAAGATGCATTTTGGAAACCCGGCTTGCTGGGATGTAAAGCGTTCTTGGATCGGCGGCTGCGCTGTTGTTGTGTTCTTGTATGCATGTATGAAATGACAAGATGGCGCTCGTTGTTCAGCTATCGTAACTAGCTACTTAGACCGCTTTGCAATGATGAATAAACAAATAAGCAAACATCCAAGCAAAGCTCGTAAGCTTGCCGCGGCACAAATAAGTTGTCTCGTGGTTCGAGTGTACCTACATCACATCTACCGAGGTAATTATTTTGAAGTACCTGATGGTACCGCAGCGGCTCAACCGTCCCCTGTCACTACAGTAGCTCGAAGCCCGGCTAATTTAAGTGTCCGAATCCTCCACACTTTCAACGACATCTCTCATTTTGCACCTCACAACACTCGCAACCATAAGATAACCTCGTTTTATTATTCTCGGACTTTGTATTTCTATTATTTTTCAAAAGGGAACCATGCAAGGTTGGGTATGAGGCAAGCAAGCAAACAAGGACAACAAAAATGACAGTCTATTGCCTGTCTCTTTTCCCTCCATGATATGAAACACTTTTGCGCATTCCCTTAGCCTTAGGGCGAAGAGTACATAGGTATCTCGATAGGAGGTAACAGTTTCACACAAACCAAGAAGCTCAGGCGAGCGACTAGACAGTGCAAGACTTAAGCAGGGTGTGCGAACCACAAGATGAAGAAATGCCATCCATCACAAAGCAATCGTCAAGATACGATGCAAATTGCTCATGAAAGGGCTCTGTTTAGGCCGACTTTTCGTGTTGCGTCGATACACGTTGAATTGAGACAACTTTCAAGCAGTTAGTTCGCGTGGGAATGAGGGGCAACGCACCAAAAACTTACCAAAATCTTCGAGTGATCGTTGCTTTGGGCTCTTCTTCTTTGGAGACTTTCCGTGCATGAGGTTATCGAAGCCGGAACTATCTTGGAGAAGATAGTAGACACCTCCCATAATACAGAATACACCAAACGAGAAGACCCAGATACGGACAACGGCGACAATGGAGGTATGACCATGAAGGAACCAACCGAAGAGAGTGAACAAGGTAGCAAGTATATCGACCAACAAAATGGCACCTGCCAATTGCCATGAAGGAAGCGATGACCAGAATGGACCATTGGCACGAGTGATGAAGATCAACCAGTTCTCGGTTAAGGAGATTTCCAGGAAGACGACCGCATCCAGATTACCATAATTCTGAACAATGCCTCCATTCTCCCCACGAGCGATCATAGTAGTGAGAGTAATCCACGTGCCAACGGCAAGAACGATACCAAGGAGAACCGACATACCCCATAGCTTGGGTAAATTCCACTTGACTGGAACCTTAGAGAATGGTGCGTTGTCGTATGCAATGGCCAAGGTAGCGACATCAGCGAAAATGGCAATGAAGACGACCAACTCAATGTTGAGAGATCTGTTCAATATGGCGATCCAGAGACCGAGGAAGATTTCCAGATGAATGGACAAGGCGATACGGTACACGACGTAAGCGTACATGCGGTGGAAGATCTGTCGAGAGGTCTTGAGAGCATCAATGATAGCACCAAGTCCAGGAGCCAAGAAAACGATATCGGCAGCTGAGCGAGCAGCATCAGAAGCACCTTCGACGGCAATACCAGTATCGGCTTTCTTGAGAGATGGAGCATCATTGACACCATCACCAGTCATAGCAACGAGGTAACCACGCTGTTGGAGAATCTCGACGACGTTGTACTTGTGTTGAGGGAATACTTCAGCAAATCCATCAGCAGCCTCCACGAAATCGTAAACTTCGGAACCTGGCATGTCTCCACCGCCACCAAGACCAAGACGCTCAGCATTGTAAATGTTTGTTCCGAGGCCGAGTTGACGAGAGGTTTCACGAGCAATACCGACAGCATCTCCAGTCAACATCTTGATTGATAGACCAAGCGTCTTGGCTTCATTGATAGTGCGGGCGGTGTCGTGGCGAGGAGGATCAGAACAGGGCATGATACCAAGGATCTCCCAGGAGCCTTCACCACGCTTCCGTGCAACACCGAGAGAGCGGAAACCTCGAGTAGCGAATTCAGCGACCTTGTTCTTGTAGGCTTGGTCAATCTCATCCGGAATTGGGTGATCTTCCTCGACGGTCTTCAGGACGAAGAGTGGTGCACCTTTGACGCAGATAATTCTCTCGCCTTGAGGGGATTCAACGACAGCCTGGACCTTCTTGGATACGGGATCGAAGGGATGGAATTCAATGACCTTGTATTTGGACAGGACAGACTTGGCTCGAGGGTAGTATCGGAGAGCCTTCAAGAAAGCCTTATCAATGGCATCGATACCCTTCTTCTTGCGGGAAGCCGCAAGACAGGCAGTAAGCATGAGGTCGTCCGGCTCAACACCAGGAACAGTGAATGGTTCGGCAAGAGAGAGCTTGTTCTTGGTTAAAGTACCAGTCTTATCAGAGCAGAGGATTTCGACACCAGCCAAGGATTCAATTGCAGAGAGCTTCTGAACAATGGCCTTCTTCTTCGCGAGGTAGGCAGCACCGACCGCCATGGTGGTTGTAACGACGGCTGGAAGGCCGACTGGGACACCGATGATGGTGATGGCGAGGGTGTACTCCAGAATCAGGACAATTGGGTTGGACCGATAGAACGATGAGATCCAGACGATCAAGTTGGTGAAGATGACAAGGATCAGGAGGACCGTTCCGATACCGTTCAAGACCTCAGTAAAGTGACCAGTCGCACCGGAAGCTTGACCAACAAGAGCAGCAGCACGACCAACAAAAGTGTTGTCACCAGTGGCTGTAATGACCATGAAGGCCTCACCACGCTTGATACCAGAAGAAGCATAACATTGATCACCCTTGTGCTTGTCGACTGCGAGAGATTCGCCAGTAATGGCAGATTGATCGACCTGGAGGAAAGCATCATCGGTCACAATGCGACCGTCTGCGGGAATGATGGTGCCCTAGTGGAAAATCTGTTAGTATCAAATTGCCAAGAGCGGATCGATTTAGTAATCTACTTCTTCAATTTGGAGAATGTCACCAGGGACGACTTCTGCAGCCTCGATTTCGAAGAGACGGCCATCGCGTAGAACGACAGCCTTCAAGGCGAGGGTCTTCTTCAATTCGTCGACAATAGAACCAGCCTGGAACTCTTGGATAAAACCGACGGATGCATTGAGCAGAAGCAAGGCGCAAATAACCCCAAAGTCAACCCAATCCTGGAGACCTGCAGCGAGTACAGCAGCAGCCTATCACAACATTGTCAGCAAGGCACATGCAAGCCAATAGTTACCACATTTTGCACCTGCGAGGCACGCGGAAGATGTAGCTTAGTGGGGCGGCCAGGCATGGGGACGGCATGCCCTCACCACCAACGGGTCATGGAATTCTAAACGGAGAACGAAGAAGAAGTCCAAAAACGTACCTCCATGACGAACTGGATGGGACCGACGAAGTATCCGAGAAACTTGAGTGCCAAGTTCTCCTTTGCCTCCTTCATCTGATTCATGCCATACTTCTTGCGACGGGCGAGAACCTCGGACTCTGTAAGACCAACTCGAGTATCCGTTTGAAGCTGATCCTCAGGAACGACACGTCCACCAGCAGGCGAGGCCTCATGTTCTTCCTCGTCGTCCTCGGCATGGCCATCTTGCGATTCGAGCTCGTCGATCAGAGCATCCATGTCCTCGTCCTCCTCTTCTTCAATTGGCTTCTTGGCAGGCGTAAGGCCGTCATGGTCGGTGGGCTTCTCGTCGAAGGTGCCAGACTCGATGGTGGTATTCAAGTGGTTTGGATTATCAGAATGATTGCTCGAACGCGTGCCGGTGGCAGCGTGCGTGTCCGCCATTGTTGCGCGGTGGGAGAGCGTCAAGCTCTAGAAGAGGATATGTGGATTGCAGTCTAGGGCAACAAGTGTTGAAAGTATTAGGAAGGATAGGTAGGGGTTAATCGCGAGGAAGAGGCGCGATTGGAGTTGAAGAAAGCTTCGAGGACCGTGAAGGAAGTGGATGACCTCTGTCGAGGAGGAAAGAGAGTTGAAGAGGTGAGGTCCGGATGGTGAAGGTGAGAGTCAAGACGGGGAAGGGTCATGGGGAAGAGCGTAGGTAGAGTGTTTGAATTGAAGCTTCCTGCCGACCCGCGCTAGTGGTGGGATGGATGGAGGCGTCTTGCTGGGTCTGGGGAAGGCGCCACCAGGGTGCCTCGCTTAACTTGTTTTTAGCACTAGTGGGCTGCCAGACGGGCATCTTGGGCGGCAGCTATCGATTGACAGACAACTAACATTGCCAGAGCTCAGTCTATCATAACGTACCTAGATTCTTGTTCGAACCGATGCTTCTGCACATTTCAGATCATTCACCGCGCATATCCAACCGGTCGAGAACAGTTGAGTATCATCTGGCGATTGATACACTTCTTGCACAGAAACACAAGCAGGTGCCGAGCCAGATCTCATGTGAGAACCCTCATTCCATTCTGCCATTTGATGGTTTGAATTAAATTCAGTCTCTATCATGTAGAGAAATGTCGTTCAGCTATGCCATTACTTGCGATTCGGTTTTCTCTCCTCTTTCCGTCGTTTCGCGATTCTTTTCGGTGGAGACTTAAAGGGGGTCAACAACCCCACGAATCCGCCTCATCCTCTGCACGTTCTCTCTCGGAAAACCAAGGAATGGTTCCTAGAACTCCCCAGCATTACCCATATAATTAAATTCCGCCTCGAAGCCAGCAGCATGGTTCTCCGAGTGCCAGTAGTCGATATATCTGCGTACCCAATTGATCATGCGGAGGTCGTCTTGGGCGTTGGCGAATCCAATCGAGAAATGTCAAACTGCAAGTCTAAGTTGGCCGCCCCAGAGCATCCTCAATTCACACTAGAATGTGGTGATATGCAACAACTCACTAATGAAATCCTGATGAGTACCTAATTCCCACATGTCACCAGCCCGGTTCTCCTTTGCAACAGTCATCGTACTCTTCGACATGATGTTCAAGACTGAAGTCGGCGATAGCGATGCAATACTTATCCTAACGAGGAGGATAGGGAAAAGGGGCATTACGAATACTTTGTACTTAATAATTCACATTATATTATGCTGTTTGTCACCGCTTCGGATAGAATGGCCATTCACATCTCTAAGGCTAGTTATTCTCCACTATTCAAGACGGGTCATGACGGATAGCATTTCACGTCGACTAAAATACAAATCTCGGCCTTTCAATCAAAACCATACTACATGTACAATGCCATCCTAATCCACTCCAGCATACTCCTTCCTCATAGCCTCCTTAACCATCTCCCCACAAAGCTTCGCCGTCGGATTCGCAGCCACCGCCAGCGCCTTCGCAATCTCATTCCCAAACCTTCCACCAACCATAAAATCCCTCGACGCGGCCTCCTCAAACTGTACTGTCTTCCAGCCCGCCTCCTTCCTCGTCTCCGAAATCCTAAGCTCCGCTCCGTTAGCGGCGAGTGCTTTGGCTGTGAGGTGGTACAGGGCTCCGCGCTGCGTGTACGCTTGAGAGAGTGTTTTGGCTGTTTGCGGGGAGAGTGGTGAGAATGGGTTACTCGGGGTGAGGAGGGTGATGGCGGTGCTGAGGTCAGTGAGGATTGTTGTTGAGGCTGAGAGGAGGGTGGTTTCTAAGGGTGAGGGATCAAGTGTGTTTTCCGGCGAAGAGGGTGAGTTGGGATTCATCACAAGTAAACTATCCCCATATATCCTCCTCAAGGCTTGCGCTCTGTTATTCCTCGCGCTAGCATAATTCGGATACTCGTCTATCAGCTCGTCTAATCGTCTCACACACTCCAGATACGGCGATAGTGGTGATTCGGAAGTTTGTGGTTTCAGACCGGCTATTTGAAGCTCGATTGTTTGGATGGAAGAGATGATGGATCTTTCGATTTGGCTGATCTTGAGGTAGGTTTCGTCGTTTGTTATGTTAGGGTCTCGAGGGAGGGTGGAGTCGATCAACAGGGGGGCAGAGGGACTAGACTCTGGATCTTTGATTTTCTCGAGGATTGAGAGGTCGTGTTGGGTGAGTGGCAAGGCCATTGTTGTCATCGTGGATGAGGACAAGGAGATATGTTGGGTGAGACACTTAAGTATATCTATTCGATCCTCTAACAAGCTCTGATGATAAGCGAGCAGATGAGAGGCTCAAAAGGCAAGAGTCAGATTGCTGAAGAGCTTCGCAGCCGTACAAACAAACAATACAATCAACAAAGCGTTCTTTCCTCTGTTGTTACAGGGGCAATTGATGGTTAAGCGAGGGCGAGTGATTGTTTGTAAATGATGTTGAAGATTCAAGCAGGCGCAAGGCAGAAATTAGAAGAAACTCGGCTTATAATTATAGAGGCAGGGCCAGATACAAGTCACGTTCCTCGAACTCGGGCATGGAATGTCCAAAAATTCGGGGAATTCAAGAGTACCTACTTGGTTGGTGAGGCATGAACTTCCCCAGTGCGCCCCACCGCGGCAAGTATCACCGCGCTGTGCGGCCACCTGAAAGCCGAATGCAGCCGCGACCAGCCGCACCTCAACCAAATCCAGACATCAGAAAGACCAATGGGATGCAGCAGGTCAACTCGCCCGGGTGTCATCATGAGGGGCAACTCGACTGCTGTGCTGCTATCAAACGGCTTTCGAGGCAAGCAAATGAATCGCAGCTTCCTAGTCGGGAGGCGGAAATCTGAGGTACGGAAAGTAGTGCTTAGGTCCGGATACGTAGGTAGGTAGGTAAGGTTGGTAGGTAGGTCTGGCCAAGTCCAGTCTGGATTAACAAACTCTTCTGATCTTCTTTGTTATATATCTCTGCTATTTCCCCTCCGCTTGTGAAAGAAAGTAAGACATTGGCTCAAGTCGAGAAACATCCTTACCAGCAGTATTCCACTATTGCAACATTTCTCTTATCTTCTTTGGTTCACTTTGCCAACATCAATCAATAAACCATGGCTCCCTCGAGGCTTTCTCCAGAGCCCTCCCCCTCAATCTTGTCCCCTACCTCTCTCAGTTTCCCAACAGCTCAGAATACGTCAGGTGCTGTAGATGGCACACCGAATTTCCACGGCTATGACCACATAACCGTAAGTACAGATTAAAGCCCAATCTTTCCTTCTTCAATTTTGTCTCTCCCTACAACTACTCAATATCAGTTCATTAACTCCCCGCAGTGGTATGTAGGAAATGCCAAGCAAGCAGCTTCCTTCTACACAACCCGGCTCGGATTCTACACGATAGCATACAAAGGTCTCGAGACTGGAAGTCGCTACATTGCGTCCCATGTTGTGGCCAATGGCAATGTCAGATTCGTCCTCACCTCGCCTATCAAATCATATTCCTGCCTCGATGGCGATGAGCCCATATCGTTAGAAGAGAGGAGCCTGCTGAAGGAGATATACGCACATCTTGAGAAGCATGGTGATGCAGTGAAGGACGTTGCTTTTGAGGTCGACAATGTGGCGTCAGTATACAACCAAGCCGTGGACCAAGATGCTGTCTCCGTCCAAGCACCCAGAATACTCTCAGATGAGAATGGCTCCGTCACAACAGCTATCATCCGTACATACGGCGATACAACACACACCTTGATCTCTCGAGACTCATACAATGGCGTCTTCCTCCCCGGCTACAAGTCCATTCCCAGTTCCAAAGTCGACCCACTCCAACACCTCCTCCCTTCCGTTAAACTCGAAGCCATCGACCATTGCGTCGGTAACCAAGACTGGGGCGCCATGGAAGCCGCCTGCGCATACTATGAGCGCTGCCTCTCTTTCCATCGCTTCTGGTCCGTCGACGACAGCCAGATCTCCACCGAATTCTCAGCTCTGAACTCAATCGTCATGGCCTCCCCCAACAACGTTGTCAAGATGCCCATCAACGAGCCCGCGCCCGGCAAGAAGAAGTCCCAGATCGAGGAATACGTCGACTTCTACGGCGGTGCTGGTGTGCAGCACATCGCCCTCCGCACAAACGACATCATCTCCGCAGTGAGTAACATGCGAGCCCGCGGCGTGGAGTTCATCAACGTCCCCGAGACATACTACACGACGATGCGTATGCGTCTTAAGAATGACAAGCGGAGCTGGAAACTACAAGAGGACTTCGACACCATCCAGAGACTGAACATCCTGATCGATTTTGACGAGGGTGGATATCTCCTGCAGCTGTTCACGAAGCCGTTGATGGATCGTCCAACCGTGTTCATTGAGATTATTCAGAGGAACGACTTTGATGGATTTGGAGCGGGGAATTTCAAGAGTCTGTTTGAAGCCATTGAACGGGAGCAGGCCGAGCGGGGGAATTTGTAGAGTGGTGCTTTCTCGCTTAATTGGAAAGAGGGATTCGGTTGGACAGGGGGCATTTGGATGATGAGGGCCTAGGTCAAATTGAAATTGAAAAGCATAGCGTCGGTGGGGTACTCATATATTTGTACTCCTTAGCGGAAGGATTTTTGTATATCGTTTTATGATTAATGAATTGAATACCGTGCCAATCTGTAGTTTTTCTCTACTAGTGAATACTCTCGGTAGATTCCTTCATGTACTGTTTCTAGAGCTATCAAATTCTCACAACGCGGTTTTGTGGAATCAACTTCTGTTGTAATTTTAAATTTGGCTGCTGTTTACTTCCTCGTGTGGGGCATGCTCCTAATCATATATAAGTAATGGCATGATCGGTGATAGTTAATTGTGAACGTTCCATGCATGCAAACTTTTCAACCACCACTGCGTTAGCGAGGAGCTCCAGCAGGTTTTCTCAGAAATTTGTGCCTCGAACTCCTTGGAACATCTAGTCTGACATATCCAAATCCGTAAAAAAATAATTGTTTATACGTAAAAAGTCCAGGGGAGGGTAATTTTGATGGCTTTAGTGTGTACTCTAGGTAATTAAGAGTGTCATTAGTGATGAGTGAATACTGTAGCAGTCAGTAGATCTCAACAATCATATAAATACAAGGAAAGTACACAACGCAGCTAGCGACTGAAATCCCTCAATCAGCATCAAAGACAGCATTTTCTGCTGGGAGCGGAGATCTGATAAGGTTTTGTGAGGGACCGTAGACTCTAAGACTATCCTGAGCACTACCATAACGAACAGTAGGTTAGGTTTGATGATAGCAGCTGATTTGAAAGGGCTTTCAAGGGGTTGTAAGCATTTTGGTAGGGAAGCGTTGTCATATCCTCGAATTCTGTCAACTTTCTTCCCACCGCCGCAGTAGACCTCGCCCTGTCATAAAGTGAAAGACAGATACCGAACTGAAGCAAAATAACTCATCCACAGCTACAACCACAGCTACATTTCAAAATAAGAATGCTAAGCAAATATTGAAAGAATTGTGTCGCTCGTACGATATCAACACCATCCCTAAATTGCCTCGCCTCCCTTATCTCCTAAATACTCCCGGAATGTGTGGTGAAGAGAGTCTCGGAGCAGAAGTGGATGTTTTATACCTGTACTATGATGATGTGTTCTCCTGACTGCTCAGAAAACCAGGAGGTAACGACACCGATTAAGGTCCAAGCAGGACTTGCTGAAGGAAACACCAGACTTCACTTTGTCGTGGATTTTGTACTATGCTCATTACTTTTTGCGGCTCAGTATGAGAGATGAACGATAATAGATCTTGATAATGTCCTAAACTTCATTTGTTCGCCCCAGTATTCATTGAGAAGCCTTTGGTTAACTTTCCTTTTCTACCTCAACTCCGAACGAACCTCCCATCTCGTAGTAAAGCAAACACATACTAAACTAATGACTTCAAACTAGCATAAAGGACAATCAATCCTTAAATCTAGAGAGTATATCTCACGACCTCTTGACCGAGTAGTTCTCGAGATCAACTGGAAGTTAGGCCACACCGCACCTGTCCATTGTGACGACTCTCGTTGTGTGAATCTGTAAAGAGACAAGAGGAGTTATGTAGTACAGTGGATGGATTAGAGGTGTTGATGGTCTTAATCAGAAGCTCGGGTGTCACTTGGTTCACAAACGTAAGCCAGGCAGGTGTCATGCTGTCGCTAACAACTGAGGTATTGTCACCTGTTACATTTGCTGCCACTCACCCCCTTTCTTCCCCCGCCCCCCCAATATTCATAGACCATGCAGAAGCAATCGTCTGGGGATTCAGCTTAACTCGTAGAATGCAGACGATAAGATAAATAAAGGGAAAAAACGATGATTAGTCGCCCCTCTCTTCTTCTCACGATGGGTTCATCCAGATAAAGGTCTTTGAACTCGCTGGAAAGGGGAAGCTAGGAGGGGGTGGAAGTTTATATAGCCCATATCTTGGTTCTCTGATCATATTTCGGCCCCGGATATCTGGATCAGGGGATCCATCCGTGCGGAGGGGTTTGGGTGAATGTAAAGTGACAATTGTATGAATTTCCGATAAGATCATGCATGCGGTGGAGACCGACAATCACTTGCTTGGAGCAGGAGGGAGGAACGATGATTCCAAGAAATACAAGGAAATGGAGCTGCACTATATCGATACGAGCTGTGTAGACATAGACCAATGAGAATGCAAAATTACATATTTCATTTGCATACGGTGCACTCTACGACTTGTCGCAAGGCCAATGAACGGCCCCTCTCTCTCTACGACGAAAAGAGGTCTCTAAAAATAACAAAGGAACACAAAAAACGTATGAAAGAAGCTCTATCTGCTCGCAATAAAGATGGCCCATGTCTACCAAAAGAAGTATTCATGCCTTGTATCAGTACCAAAACCTTAAGATTTTCCCTGAGACAAAGTCAAGCCATATGATGTGATCCCAATTGAACGCCGTCTAATGCTTAGCCGTGACCTTCTCGCCGGTGAGTTGCTCGACGTAAGTCTTGGCCCTATTTTTGACACCCGTCAGTAAGATGCCCCATGATAATTAAAATAAAAAAACCTTCACCACTGTATCCCCATAGGAAGAAATTCTCCCAGAACGGGCGAGATCCAAAAATCAGGTAAGAGAGGGGGATAGCTTACATGTCGCCCATAGCAACCATGCAGATAGTCTGCCAAACGCCTAACCCAATACGCGGAACAACGCCACGATACAAACCCTTAATACCATTATTCTGATAGATATATCTCGCCGTATTTCCCACCGTCATCTTCGCAGGGCGGTTAGGGTCGACGGTCTTGCTCTGCATCTCAACTCGAATGACCTCGATAGGTTGGTTCCAAGCACTAAGGCCACCACCCAATCCAGACGCCAGGATCTTCTCCCAAGGGTTAAGCTTAGCCCCCTCAGCCTTGCCAGTCACATTACGGATTCCCTGCTCAGCGAGACGAGAGAGACCGAAGCGGGAACCCCAGTTGGTCATCTGGCGGATGGCCACGGCGTTGACTCCCTTGTTGATACCCTTAATACCCTCCTTGCGGTAGATATCCATGAATGTAGCGAAGGTGCCTGGGGGTTTGACGCCCGTAGCTGCGAGCTTCGTCTTGGTAATCTCGACTGTCTTCATGCAGGTGCAGAATCCCATTGTAGCGTATGCCTGCGCGACACCTCCCAGGATACCACCACTGATACCGGCTGTGAAGTCGCCCGCGCCGAAGGTTCGCGCGTAGTATTCGCCTTCGGAGGCTACGAAGAGGAGGACAGCGCCCTTGGTGGAGGCTTCGATCCAGGCCCATGGGATGAGACCTTGGTAGACTGTTCGCAACGGAAAAATATCAGTAATCGATTCTGCTAGTTTTCAAAGCCAGAAAAAAAGAGAGAATCTTGAGACTTACAGCCAAGAACACCACCTCTACCCCAAATTCTGGTCAGAGCAGTGGCAAAGGTATCACCTCTGTTGGCTGCCATGGTAGTCTTGGTGACCTCCAAAGGTTGGCCCAACGTAGTGACCTCGAACCTGCGGTCGCATTAGAACCAAGCTGTCCGGTTGTTGATGATTAGAATTCGGGCATCGACTCACATGTTGAGCCCAGCCCCAAGCAGCAGATTGCTGAACTTGACGGGCTTCTTCTCGAGTGGTTGACCGGCTGCGACTGACATCGTGGGTGTAGATTGTGTGTGTAGGGGCCCTGACCAAGGGATGAGGGTGCTTCGACGCGGAGAGTGTTTGTGTTTGCTGGAGGTGGAGAGAGGAGACTCTGGAGGTTACGGTTGATCCCGAAGACAGTCAGATCTTAGCTCGGCTATTCCGCTGTGTAATTCGGTGGCCGACAGACGAATGATAAGAGCTTGCTTTGTCCGTACGGAATCAGGCAAAATTGTGAGATTGCGTTGGAGATTCGGCGAGTTTTTGGATTTTGGATTGATTGATTGAAGGTCGTAGGTCAGCACAATGGAATGTCCTGCGGTTGGTTTGACTTCTTCAACGAGGCTCAGGGGATTGGCGACACCATCCCAATGTAGCAAGGTCGCGGTTGACTGTTGTCTTGTTGAGTGGATCCGTTGGATCGCTTGGGATTCAACGCCTCGGGCCAGCCAAAACTTTGTTAGGATCCCGGTGTTTTTTCAAGGGGAAAGAAAGTACACATACTTGAGTACGACGGATGCCAGAGGACTAAATAAATGTAGAAAGGAGCAATGATTAAATGGAATAGATGGGATCGTATCTTGGATGAAGGGAGCCACGAGCATGTGCTAAATGTGCTCGAAGTATTTTGGAACGCCGAACATCGTTTTGGCCAAGCCAACAAACACTACCAGAGAATCAATAGGGGTAAATCCAGCAGCAGCCAGCAGTCGACTGGGTTGGTAAGTCCAATTAAAGAAGCTAAGCTGTATCAGTTGTCATGGGCATGAATAGAACAGCATCAAGATTGAATACCATCACAATTGGGACAATGAAACAAGCGAATGTTGAAAGCACGAATGAAGTGGTATTAGTCAGGAACAGCTGCAGAAAAAGCACAAGCACGCTGATGTATAAGGTTACAGTGAAGTGCATCTCGCCCCGTCCCGTCTATGAATCCAATTTTCGTACAATCCCATCCCAGGTCGCCCAAATTCCCATCCCGATCCATTATGATTTTACAATTTGGCTCCAACGATCTCAGCCCACTTCTCGGTTGAGAAGGACTTAGGTCGCTCGATAGGAGCACCAACTGCACGATCAATAATGAGCTGAGGAAGGACACCGATCGCTCTTGAGACACCGAAGAGAACAGTGTAGTAGTTGGCCTCGGTCAAGCCGTAGTATTGGAGAAGGACACCAGAGTGGGCATCAACGTTAGGGTATGGGTTCTGCATATTGGTTAGCCAAATCTGGTGAACGTCGAGAAATGGGAATCTTGCCTTCGTCTTTCCGTGCTCAGTCAAAACGCCTGGGGCGATCTTGTAAACCTGGGAGACAAGCTTGTACATAGGGTCATCTGGGAGATGCGACTATAACGACAAAATATTAGTGTTGTGCCCAAATATGCTGAGAGTGAATTTATTTTTTGGGATCATTAGCTTACCTCGGCGAATGTACGTTGAGCCATGTAGCGAGGATCAGTCTTGCGGAGAACAGCGTGTCCGTATCCGGGAACAACTTGTCCAGCCTTGAGGGTAGTCCAGAGATAATCTGTAATAGCCTTGTCGCTAAGATCATCTCCAATAGCAGCCTTCATCTTGGTGAGCCAGTTCAAGACCTCCTGGTTGGCAAGACCGTGAAGAGGACCGGCAAGACCGTTGAGACCAGCGGCAAGAGACAGCATGGGGGAGCTGAGAGCACTGCCGACTAAGTGAGTGGTGTGGGCACTGACATTACCACCCTCATGATCGGTGTGGATGGTAAGGTATAGTCTCATCAACTCAACAAAGTCGTGGTTGTCTGCGAAACCAAGCTGGTTTGCAAAGTTGAAACTGTAATCCTTATCCTTTTGAACAGCGGCAACCTTTCCTCCCTTGAACACGTTCTGGTAGATGCGAGCGGCAATAGTTGGGAGCTTGGCAATCAAATCCATAGAATCCTCGAAAGTGTGTCCCCAGTACTCAGTCTTCTTCATTCCCTTAGCATATGCCTTGGCGAAAGCAGATTCGTGCTCGAGAGCGTTGACAGCAATTGAGAACTGCGCCATTGGGTGGAGGTCATTTGGGCATCGGTCGATAAGTTCTTCGACGAACTTGGGGACTTCGGCACGGGCAGCCCAGTCGGCGGACAAGTCGCGAACTTGTTGCTCGGATGGGACTTCACCAGTCAGGAGAAGCCAGAAAAGACCTAGGATGTTAGTCAGTAGGTTGTTGAAGCTTGGGTCTTATCAATCAGTACCTTCTGGCAGAGGCTCCTTTCCACCTGGGGCTTTGGGAAGAAGCTCCTGGCACTCTGGGATTGTCTTTCCTCTGAATCGGATACCCTCCTCAGAGTCGAGAACTGAACCTTCCCAGACCAGTGACTTGATTCCACGAGCACCGCCATAGACTTGGTCGAGAGTGACCTCGCCGATGACCTTAGATCCATGGTCCCTGATAACCATCAACATGCAAACACTTGTCAATTGGCACCCGTTCCAATGCTTACTTTCGGAGCTTCTTGATCTGCTCAATCTTCTCTGGTAATTGCTCGGCGAAGCGTTCCTTCAAAGTCTGCGGGCTTGTGGTTAGTTTGCTATCGGCGCGCATGGAATGGAGTGGACTGGACCGGCATACTTGGGTTTTCGACGAAGAGTAGAATCGCAAGCCACTGAAGGCAGCGGTCCTGGCATTGAAAGCTGGAGCTGTGAGGGAAGACCGTAAGGCCGATTGACCAAGACGAAGTGCTGACGCCATTGTGATGTGAGTATGTGGAGGAAGTGGAGGAGCAGGAATGAGGTTGGGGCGGATTGGATTGTTATGAGGATGGAAAGATTTCTCGGTCGGATGCGAGCAAGAAAAGAGCTTTGGGCGGCCCGCCCAACACAACGCCGAATATCCTAGCGAGCGGAGAGCAACCCCTGACGTAGGACAGGGCTGGGCCAACGGATCAAGTCGGGTCTCACAACAAGAATTCAATTCAGCTTCGAGAAGGCCGAACAGGATGCGGAGAAGGGAGACTCAATGAAAACTCTGAATGCATGGGGGTTTTATTAATCTACATCGCAGAGAGGCTCACATTTTGGAATAAGTCGCGGAACTGGTGAAGGTGTTCAACGGTTTGCAGCACTTTGCCAACGGCCAATCAAATGACCTCGGCGGTCTTGGCACAATACCACAATCACGTGATTATGCCATAGTCACACCCGCTGACTAATGCAAAAGTTTCCGAAGCGGCATTACATCTTCTCATCTCCTCGCCTTTGTGTCCCGACTTCCAACCTCCAACATCCTCTCCTCTTCATCCGCAACATCGCGAAGAGGACTTCGAGAACTTCACACAGTACATCGCAACTAATCCAGAATCCTCCTCTGCAGTAAGAACTGCTTGCTTCGTGTACCGTCTGCCGACTTCTGGATTTCTAGAACTTGGCGTTGTGTCAGGGCCATAGTCCTTCTGCCTACTCCTTTGTATCGGTCGCACGTAATCGCGATAGAGATTCACTTTCACTTCAACCGTAGCCTCGTTCGTCTCTAGTTTCATTAGTGGCCTGGAGTCGAAGTGAAACCAGGGCAGAGATAAAAACTAGATTTGCGAGCTGTCTTCTGTTTCTTCTACAACCACCTTCGATCTTCGTCTTTGATTGAACTGAGCTGCAACACAGCATCACGTTTCTGTTCCTTCATCGCCATGTCTTCCGCAGTAGCAGAACTCGAGGCTAGCTTGCAAGCTATGCTGTCTTTGAAACCTCCTGGAGTATCTGGCACTCGCATTACCAGCATCACCACCCTCTGCACAGCAAACGTTCAGGTAAGCACCTACGGCTCCTCGCCCTTCTCGATACAGTATACTGATACCTGCTGCCACTTTATAGTCCGAATCAGTCCTCATTCAAAAGCTCTACACCCACTTCAAAAAAGCTCCCGGCACCCACAAACTTGGCGTATTATACGTTGTAGATTCCGTAGTCCGCAAGTGGACAGAGCAAGCCAAGAGCGCCGGTCAACCCATAAACAATTCTGCACAGGATGGAACTTTCGCTGCTGGCGTCAATAGAGTAAAGGAACTTCTGCCAAGCTTGATGAACGACATAATCCTCTCTGCTCCTGATGATCAAAAGGTACGCCCATATGTTTTGAGCTCAGTAGTTTGTAGGGTTCGAGATTTTTGTGATCTTGGACTCCATTTTACCCATCTACCGTACATCGTGTCTTCTAGTACGAACCCCCACTTACTTTGTCTTTTTGTCATGTAGGAAAAGATCAGAAAACTCCTAGATATTTGGGAGAAAGGGCAAACCTTTCCCTTGCAAATGATTACTTCTTTTAAAGAGAAGCTGAGCGCACAAAGTAAGACAACCAACATTCCTCTGCGTTTCATTCTTGCTCTTCAGACTCTGATATCAGCCTCCCTTTCTACAGATGAGACCACAACTCCTCCAGGAAGTCCCCCAGCAGATCTCCAGAAATCACTCCTTGGCCAACAACCAGCAACTGCTGCCCCCGCCCGTAACACTTCCTCGATATTGGAGGCTCTCTCGAACATAGCCCGGCTAAGCAACGCAGCTCCCCCTGCAAACTCAAACCCTTTGCCGCAACCTATGGGTAGTTCGTACAATGTATCAAATGCGCAGAATAACCCTGCTCAACCAGTTCCCGCTATGAATCAGCTCCCATTTCCTCCGATGCCTTTGCCTGTAAACGTGCCAGCCCCACCGGCCACTTTTGCACCACAGACTCAGGGATTGAACAATGGTGTTCAGAACTATACCAATAATAATCCGTATGCGGGTGCTCCGCCAGTAATGCCGTCAACTGCACTCGATCCGGCTGTTCACCAGCAGTTGATGTTGATTAAGGCTCTATCAGACCAAGGTTTCCCACCTGACAAAATTGCTGGTCTTATTGCGGCTATGAGTAGTCAAGCTCCTTCTTTACCAGGTGTGGGTGGAATCCCTCCACCTCCGCCGTTTGCGGCACAGAACCAAACTGCCATCGCTCAGAACAGTTGGGGTGGCAAGCCCGATGAATCACGTGATCACAATAATTATGACAATGAGGCTGTCAGATCTCCACAAGGAGGCCGTTTCCGTCGTCGTTCTCGATCACGCTCCCCAAAGCCGGAATGGAACGCTCGTGACTCTCCAGCCTCTCGCCGACGTGATGAGCAAAACTTTGATTACGATGCTGGAAATCGAGGCAACGATGACCGTGGTAGAGGAGCTCGAGTTGGTGGGCGTGGAAATGAATATCGCCAGAGAAGCCCTCAACGTCGTGGCCAGAGCCCAAGTCCTCCGGGATCAAGCAGCGGCGCAGAGAAATGGGTTGGTCACGATTCCACTATCCCGAGAGGCAGTATCAAAGGTATGCACTCGAGCCCTCCAAAACTAAGGGAATTATTCTAACCAATCACAGTGTTGAGCCGTACACTGTTTGTTGGTGGTGTCACGTAGGTCTAGACAGAACAATTACATATCAAACCCCGCTAACAATCCCAGATCTTCTGAGCATGAGTTGAGAAGCCTCTTCTCCCAGTTCGGCCGAGTGCAGACATGCATCGTCAACAAGGACAAGCGCCATGCTTTTGTCAAGATGATCAGCCGCCAGGATGCTATTGCAGCCAAGGATGCGATGGAAAAGAACAGAGCTCCAGATTCTCAATTGAGGGTAGGTTCAAGAAATCGATCTTATTATTCACTGAATAAATGCTAACTTAACCAGACGAGATGGGGTGTTGGATTTGGTCCACGTGAATGCAGTGACTATCAGACTGGTGTCAGCATCATCCCCATCAGTAAGCTCACCGACGCTGATCGAAAGTGGATGGTCAGTGCCGAGTATGGAGGCAGTGGTGGAAAGCCCATGGAGTCTGGCATGGTAGTTGAAGAGCCCGACATCGAAATCGGTCAAGGTGTTTCTTCCAAGGCTATCAGCCGACGCATGGGAACCGATCAAGGCGGCCACGGTGGTCCAAAATCCACTCGGAACCGCGACGAGGACGACAACCCTCGCTATCGCCGTGGGGGAGATCGCGATGACCGACGAAGTGATGATCGCAAGGACAGGTACGCCAACATCAGTGGTCCTACCCCGATGCCTGCTGTTCCAGCCTTTGGCATGCCAGGTGGCTTCCCATTCCCAATGCCAACTCTTGCCAACGGCATGCCGATGTTTCCTGGATTCACCTTCCCCGGACAAACTGCTACGCAATCAACTCCACAACCTCCTCCACCGGGACATCGCAGTTAAAGTGCCTTGTTCTAAGCAATAAAACTTACACAACCTATCCGACCACGATTCAGAGTTGAAGTGCGTTTTCTCGCGTACACCAACATCGACACCATCCGCGAATTTCTCGGTCTTGCATATTCCAGCTTCTGTTCGTTCATCGTCATCTGCATTGCGACCGGCGTTTGGCGTTCACGATACCTCACTCGGGCATCTCAAAAATTGTAAGCCCAGGTCAAGGGTCATAGCATAAGGGTCCGGTCTTTTTCAGAGGCCCAGTGTGTTTGCCTTCGCCTCCCTCGGACACTTCTTCGTTCGACCATGTCCTACCCCCTCCTCTACTCAATAAAAGAACAAGGAGAAAGAAAGAAGGGTATAATTTCCAATCACTCATAGCGCATCGGGTTCCTCTAACCTTTATGATTTCGAGCTAGCTTGAATAGCCTGATATCTTGCGCTGAAACTGGACTGGACTGAACAAGCATGGCATGTATTTAAATTTGCGTCTACAAAATAATTGCACATTATAATCCGATTTCTTCTGTTCGCTTGTGAGACTTGTGAGATGATATGGATGTGGCCTGACTGACAGATTGACTGTCATTGATTGTGAGATGTGATGGCATTCACCCACCGCACCTACCTAGTAGAAGCCATTTGAAGCCGCCATGTTTACCAATCTGCAACTTCCCTTCCGTCTCGCAAACCCCATCGGCTTCTCTGAAATTCCCCCAGGACTTCCAGAATTCCCTTTCCCCTAGTCCGTCATCCACCCGAGTACTACATGAACCCCATCATGCACCCAACCTCCCTTCGTACTTCCTGGACCATCTATTAAATTAAGCTGCATACAGTTCAAATTCAACACTTATCCAATAAGACATGCAATCCTCAACCATCTCAAGAACCGTAAGCAGCGTGGAAGCAGCATCCTGTGCAGAAACCCCAATCAAAATTCACCGCAAGCGCGGAGAGACAGTAGCTAAGCTAGCTGCTTTTGAATACTCGATAATAACCTGGCATTCTGTTTCCTATCTGATTGCGGATTTCGGAATAGCTCTTAGTGGGGAGTTTTAGTAGGAAACCGTTTTGTTTAGGAACATGGGTGGGGAGGTAGGACCTGAATAGTAGATTCTACAGCTACCAATGAGACAGGATTACTGAGGATGGTACGAATGATGTCGTAGTGAATTCTTATCAAGCGAATACTTGAGGCATCGAGTGCCCTATCAAGTCAGTGTTATGCTGCGTTGCTTAGAGGCTATTTACGATTGGAGTATAGCGGCTCAAAAAGCTGGCGAATGTAGACTAGAAAGTAAACAATTGCGCTTGAGCGAAAAAGGAGAGCCAGACCGACAAAACCTTACGCAACATACCTATTTACCCTACTACTGACCGCAATTGCGGATTTCAAAGATGAAGATACAATCTACTTGGGAGATCCTTGGGATTATCTTGTTGAAGCAAAGAGACCCCGCTGAAATAAATAGCGCTAGAGGGAGTGTAAATAAAAACAAAGGAGTAGCTAAAAACCGAAGAAGAGAAGGTGAAAAACACTCGTTTGTATGAATTTCTGCGACCCCGGGAGTATTTTCCAACACCTCAAAAGGAGTAAACATAGGAGAAGAGTCTTATTTGGGTTAAGTTTACAGTTGTCCTGCCAGTGTATGACTCCGAAGAGTGTCTTGCGATCTTACTACTTCGCCGGAACAAGGCTTCAGAGCGCGGGGGATGCTTGTATTTATTTCGCCAGATGGTCTTATTGGGATTTTGGGAGATTTAAGCCCGGGGATGGGATGAAAGGGAGGATTCTGGTGGTGGGTAGGGAATTGTCAGTAGGGGCACTGGCATTTAATGGGGTTGCGAAGACATTCTGTTCTGGTTTGGTATTTATTATGTTTTGTGAAGCTTACGCCCGTTTCTCCAAAGACTTAACCCTAGCATCTCTCATCCCGCAGTGCTCCTCATTGCCCCGTCCTAAAAGCAGCACTTTCTCCTCTAATTCCCCTTCGAAGACCAAGGGAAACACACCCACCACACCTTATCACAAGTAAGCGTCAGCCACGACGACGGGCATTCTCCTTTCGCATCACAATCTAGGTAAGATCGTACGTTAGTCACAAAACATCGCCACGCAACCAACCACAGACACTTGCACAGTACAGTTCACTAGAACGAAAGATCGTCGTGACATCTGGACATGTTATCGACTTACAGAACGGATACACGCTCGCCTTCATCTTCTCCTCCACTTGTACTCTCGGTTGGAAATGGCATGTATGATCATATGGCGAGCAGACCCAGAGGCGGCTTGGGCAGTCGGCGCTAGTGGTGCATGCTACATTCAAGCAACCTGTTAATATACATATTGAACAGGGACCGCATTGAGAGGCCTTACATCTGCCTAGAGATCTATAAGAGAGGGCAATCGAGGACTTGGGATTTGGTGCTGCAAGAGCTTGACTGAAGAGAACCGTGAGAGATGTGGCGGCGGCGAAGAGGTGCATCTTGGGTCTAGGAAGGGAAGGAGGCGGATGTTGGATAGAACAGTATGTCGATTTCAATATAAGGTCTGGAAAGCTTACCTAAACTTGCGAAGGAGGGCGAGACTCGAGTTTATGACCCGGTTCCTACGTCTTGTTGTGGTCCCCGAGACTGGAGTGATCTGCATCCAGGCAGTGGTTTGTGCCACACTGGACGAGTGATTTGCCGGATTCAATACTATCTAGTACAACGCTGTGATGGAGCGCTTGTAGATCTGTATCTGAATCTGGACATAGACGAGCATCCTGCCTGACAGTGTCTCCCGCACTGTCAAGTGAGGACGAGGTGTTTGACCTCCTCGAAAGGAGGAAAACAGCAGGAAGCGAGACAAGGATGTGTAACGAGCCACCTACTTTGGACTTGAGGCATACAAAGTAATCGCAATGTTGTATATAGCTGCGATACACCATCTCCTGTTCACATGGTTGAGTCAATGGTTCAACACAGAGAAATAGCTTCAGGTGGTCATTTCCCTCCTCCTGGACACCAAGTACGGTCTCATCTCAAGCTGAGCTCAGGTATGTAGTTATACAGGCTAACTGCTAGGTAGGTGATAGTCTCCGCAAACCTCCATCTAAAGAGCAAGAAAGTTTGCCACGCATGCAACCATCGATATATCTGTACATGCCCATAATCTGATTACACTTCTTACTCTATTTCCGAGCGCAAGATCCCAACGTGCTAGCAGCCCAGAGATCATGAAGGCGAGAATACCCGCTGCGACCCAACTGACCTGAGCACATGTCCATGCTTAGTTATTTCCTTCCTTTCTCCCATGCAAATGCAATGATGCCCCATGTTGGTCGCAAAACCGCCCGCTATGCTTGCGTGGTCGTCCATCAAATAATTATACTTTGCTCCCCGGTCCTCATCAAAAACAGCCATGGTCTCCTAATCAAACAGTTGTGTGTATGCTATTGTCCGGAAATCGGTATAGACGATCGAGAGTGAGACCGAATTCATCAGTTTCGTCCCACCATCCGGAAAGTAAGGGGGGCGAGGAATAGTGATAGAACTAGGCGTCGATCGACAATATTAATCCACATGAGTGTCATCCTCTTCTTCTTCCACGAAACCTCCTTGAGCAATCGCTGGTGTACCATCCCCATTTTGTCGCTCCCAGTCTAAATACTTCTTCCAAACCTTAAACATACCAAATCGAGGGGTAGGTTCATAGAAGTGGTTATAAGAGATGTCTTCGGCAAGGTCCAAGAATCGTCCATAATCAAGCAATGCCCACAGCTCGGGACTAATCTTCGAAGGGTCCCATTCGAAAAGTGTTTTTGAGCGGAAGTTGTTTTGGTTGATTTGGATGTTCTTCTGGTGCTGCAAAACGTTTGACGACGTGATAGTATTCGGTAGTCTTGAATGTATGGGCAAGGTCCGGTGATTCTTGATCACACACTGCTGGACTGCCCAAATCTCGTCAACCAGAGGTTTAGATATGTCGTCGTTGAAGTGCGCCTCTCTCCTGAAAAGGTTCGTCTGCAGGTAGTTCGGTCCCTGGTAGACGAAATTGTATGGCTCAGACACCCTAATAATTTGGCTGCTTGCAAGATACTCCTGAGCAATCTCCACGCCTGTCTTCTCGACCGCCTCAACAACGTACCCTGCTGGAGGTGCAGGTTCGAGGTGTGGGATGACAAGCTTTGGTCGTCGGATCATGCGTGACAATTGGCTGCCAACGGCAAAAAGGGGTGGACAAACAGGGCCTGCTGGTTTCGGATCCTCCTTGATGTCGCTGTCGTCGATACTCAAGAAATAAATCTTCCCAGTCGCATCTCCAATAAGCAATTTTGAGCAGTCTTGGTTGAAGACTCCGGTTGAAATGCCGCCAGAGATGGACATGATATTCCTTACGAAAATTTCTCCACTCGCAGCTTTGAGGTTCCAGGCTTTGACTACACCGTCGGAGCCACCAGTATAGAAACGATCCGATGATCTTCCCCATGCAGCGAACTTAACACCCGAGTCACCAACGTCAAGGGGGACGTCAGGGTCAGGGTTGTCGAGAGTTTCTGTCCTTGTCAGCAGCTGAAATTGTCGGCGTAGGAAATGTAACTCACCACCATGCTGGAGAGCATGGAGCGGCTGATCACCGCGAGCAGTGTCCCAAACATATGTGAATCCATCAGTACAGCTAGCTGTCACAAAGCACTCAACTGTACTATTCGCCCTTTGATTTGTTAACATTTGCATTTCTGCTGTTTAGGGAAACTTACTTGACCGTCAGCTCGTTGACATCGATAGCAGGACAGTCCAAGGTCTTCACGTTCGTGAAGGTCCCAGTATCTTGTTGATGGAATATTCTGATTTGAGTTCGGATCTTCGCAGAATCACAAGGCCCATGTGGTGAGGTTGCTGCGAGAAAAATCGGCTGTGTGGGATGCCAGATAACTTCGAAGACATTCTGAGACTTGGCCGAGATGATGGAGATCTGTTCTTTGTTCGTGGTGTTCCAGAGACAAATCTCCCCAGTGTTTTTCTTGAGCTCAGGAACGTCACTGTCATTGCCGGTAATGCTTCGAGGAGAGTACCCTACGAGCAGGAAATCCAGGACGCCAGGCGACTTTCCCCACTGCATGGTGGCAGGCTGATATGACCACTGGGCGTGGTTTCCCATCTCATCGGTGGGCTCACCAGATCTATCGCCACAATACTCGTCGTAAGGAGATAGTGAGATGGCATCGTTGTCGAAGCTGTACACACGAACAGCATTACCGTTGGTAGCGGTGGCTGTAGCTATCCGGTCATGGTGAGGAGATGTCGCAACAAAGTTTACCTTCTCATGATGTAGCCAGGTGCCCCGGAGAGTCATTCCAGAGCCATTGTCAGAAGCGGACCAGACCTTAACCGTCTTATCAAAGCTTGCGGTGAAAGAGAACCCGTTGTTCTCGCAATGCGCAGTCGAGACCACGGACTCGTAGAGCCAAGGCGATTGAGTAGTCCGCATTGATTCTAGTGCATTCGCATTCTCCTTCTCTCCTTCATTAGCCACAACGGGGCGAATGACCCTGTGGTCTGGATATGACTTGACCACGTCAAGTGATGTCGATCCGACTAGGAGATTTCCAGGTTTGTTGTATTGCATGTTATGGGTATCCGAGTGGGCCAGCGCACCACAAATGAATGTGTCCGGACCTGTCCAAGTGATTGAAGATATGTCGCCAGAGCAATCAGTCCACTCACTTTGCCGAGTCACGGCATCTTCCAAGTGACGGTTTGCAACCACTTTGAACGAGCTTTGGCCTAGGCGCGACCTCTGAGGAGACATTCCATACACTTCGCGATCTCTCAGCAGCGCCATGAGGTGATCGGACTTTTTGTCTTGTGGAAACGAAATGGACATCTTGAATGCTACATTGACGGCTGCCCTTGAAGCATCTTTCAAAAAATCAGTGATAGCTTCTGCATCCCTAGTACGGAGCAGTTCACTCTCCTGGCGACCACGCTTAGGGTATCGGAGTGCCTTCAAGATATCTGGAATCAGAGCGGCGTTGTCTTTCATGATTCGGACAATCTGAACAGCAGGATCGTCGTCAAAGGCACGTCCGGTACGACTTTGCTCAACAAGGGTCTGATAAAGTAGCTTGAGCTCTTCTGACGAGAAAGGGACATGTAGGGTAGCAGTCTTAAGCCTATCAAGCTCCGCTTTCGAAAAAAGCTTCACAATTTCTGGGTTGGAAAGCTTTCGCTTGAGCTTCTTCCACATACCAGAGCTTATGTAGGGCAGCTTCAAATGGTCATCGTCTGGTGAAATAGTTGCAGGTCTTAAGGATTGAATTGACTGTGCCACAGGCTGCTGTGTGAAGGGTCGAGCAACATTGCCCCGAGCCAAAGCAGGTGCTTGAAAATTGTTCGCACCCAACGAGTCATTCTGTGTACGAGGACGTGAGTTGGTACGAGCTGGAATTAAACTCTGTGCCTCGAGACGACGAGCCTCTTCCATCTGAAGCTTTGTTCTTCGGCGCCGTTTAGGCTTGACCAAGACTTCCTGCTGAACTGGAGGAGGCAATCTGACAGGTCGTGTAGCCGCGGGGGAGGGAGCAGCTTGGATACTGCTACCAACATGGCCCTCTGAATCTTCTCGGTCGGCACCTCGAACAAGGGACATTTCTGCCGCAGATCTACGAGATCGCTTCTTTAACTGGTATGCTCCTTGAGGTAGTATTGCAGCGGTCCGGCGTGAACGAGACATGTCTGTGCCTCGTTCTTGGTTCGTATTGTCCCAAGCATTGTGTTTCCTGGTCTCGGCGTCGGTGTGATCGTTACTGTAAGACGTTGATGTGGAAACCGAAATCGCTCGACGTCGCTTCTGTACTAACGAGGGGTATTCGAATTCTTCGCTTGGTGGAGACGATCCATTTTCCGACGTCTCAACGCTTGACTTCAAAACACTACGAGAAATATCCATGGTGCCGTCCTGTAAGGCAGAAGTTTGCCTGGTCGCCGGAATTCGATCTTCTTCCTGTAACCTTTGCTTGACGACCCTTTCAACTCCTTGGTTCACAAAAAGATAAGCATTTAGTTTTATTTGGCTCTCGAACGCAGGCGTCAGGGTTTTGTCGTTTTTCATATAATGGACCATGAACCCCGGCACGGTCACTAATTTTGAGGTCGCCTACAGAATGTCAGTAGATTACATAGAGATATGAAGCAGGAATCATCTGCGTCTGAGGATACTAACATATCGTCCGATCTCCGTACGTTCGGCATGGGTAAGAGTTTCGCGATATGGGCGGACCGCTGCATGGACGTGGGGAAGTACCTGTTGCTCAAGAACTCTTTTCATCTCTGGTTCCATCGCCGAAGGCATTTCGCTGGGTGATTCCACAAGTCGCCCATCTGAAAGAACTCTTGGGCTGCTTGCTGCGGCTCGCAGGGCACCTGTGATTATTGTAGGTTTGCCAGCAATGGCTGACGTAGTTGCCTGACTACCATTGCTCATTCGAGATGGTGTGGTGAGAGCTTTACGCCCAAGGTTATTGGAGGTCGTGGGTGGGAGAATTGGAGCTGAAGAAATGCGTCCAATCTGTGGTATTGGTTTTGGTTTTTCCTCCAGCTTTCTTCGCTTCACACCAGCATTCATGGTATTTGTAGCACGGCTCCCAGAGATTCGAACTCTAGTGTTCTCATCCCTATATGGCACAGAAGGCTGGGCAGCTGGGTGGTCGGGTGCGGAACGCTTGTTGACCCCGTTCACGCGTTGGCTTGGGCGCGCTGATGAATGTCGAGGGGAACCCAAAGAACTCATCCCAGGCAAGCCAGCTTTTCCCTGTGCAATGGCTCTATTCGGGAACTCGCCGGGGTCAGGAAGACCATTGAAGGCAACGGGCAAGGAGGGCCGCGTCGAGGGAGTTGTGGCGGTAGTAGGTAGGAAGTTATTTCGGTCTGCCACCGGTTGCAGGCGTGATTCGTCTTCGTCGTCGCTAATGAGGTTGACCACGATTTTCTTATTCAACCTTGAAATTGTCAGTATGCGCTTTGAAGTCGCGTCGCGTTCGATCTCGGGGGGGGGGGTACTTACGCCATCGCGTGCCCTGGACGAGCCGTGATGAATGGTTGGGAGGGCCAGGGCAAAGTCGGATAAGCTTCACATCACACTCAGCAATAAAGAGGAGAAAGAAAAGGGATCGCGCCACAGTAGAAGGGTGTGGTCGCGAAGAAGTAGAGGTGTTGTGGTTGGAGGAGCACTCAATTGTTGGAACGGGAGACAAGGAGAGGTGCGGTTGCACGCGCCAATCGCTCCCCGGACAAGTGAGGCGGCAAGGCTGAAAGCTCAAGGAATCTATCCTTACAATGCGATTATAGTTTAATGCCAATTATATCAATAGCATATTAAAGTTGCCTTGTAAGAACATTGACTAAATCCGTTCTGCATTGAGCGAAATCAGCGGGGTATTTTGAGTTCAAACGGCTTCCGGAAAAGTTTACTCCCAAGAATGAAAAGTTACAAATGTGTTGCTCCACAAGGCTGAGTGAGACATTGGTATACAAGTCCTGGTTCTGGACCTTCATAAGCAAGAGTACCAAGAACTGAAGAAGGACATCAAAAATATATATTGACATCTGCTTTATGTCTTTGCAGTGATATCCAAGTGAATTCATACACTCGTCCATGTTTTTAACAGACCATTTCCTTCCAATCCAGAGAAACCCATCATAACCCTAGACCACCATCGCCATATCGATTTGAAGCAACCCAGAGCTATTTGCCAGCGACAAAAAGAATTCATATAACACATTTCTCATCCAGACCGGCATCGTAACAAGTCATTTCTGCAACAACCTAGACCCACCTCATCCCCTCATCCCCTCCCACCCGCTCTATGCCGGGACCACGACATCCTGGCTGGTGTCCAACTCTTCATGTCTACGAAGGTCCATCTTCTTGTCCAAGAGTGGTATGACATAAGGGTCGAATGTCTGCCAATAAGGGTTTTCCAAATGGTATTTCTGGGACTGCAATAGACAATAAGTTAGCCAAAGGAGCTAAACGGCATAGCAAAGCAGCAACGCGGAATGAACACATACACCCTCGTTGGCGAAGCGCTCAACAATGGTAAATGCCCTTGGATCATGGACGTCTTGCATCACAAGCCAATCGATAGTCTCCTTGTCCTTGCGGTAGATCCGTGCAGCCTCAATGAGTTTGGCCTTGATGCGCTCAATGGAGTCGGGCTTCTCATTTGCATAGAGGTGGACAGTGAGTGTGTAGACCATGATTGCTGCTTTGCAACAAGATATTCTGGGTGGAAAGGAACGACAAATGAATTACAACTGAGAAGAGAGAAGGCAATTGTGAAAGAGGTCTGAACGAGACTTGGGAAGTGAGTGCCTTAAAGCGAGAGAAGGACCGACACACGACCCCATAGAGGGGTAACATTTATCCTGTCCTGCCCCCATTCTAGCCTCGCGTGGCTGTAGCAAAAGCCTTCGTGTTCATAAGATCTGCACCTCCATCCTGTGACCTTGTCACTTCTTTGCCTCTTGACCACCAAAACACGATTATGAATTTCCGAAGTATTCGTAATTAACGCGAGATGATGTCCGGTAGGCCCAGTGATATTCAACAAGTCCTTAAAACTGCATATCTTGTACAACGACATTCACGGACCTTACAAGTATGGCAGGGTTTGTTGGAGAAATACCCGGCATGTACTATGGTCTGTAAAATCTTGATATCCCATTGTTTTCACTCACTAATAGTTCTCTAGACCAAGAAAAGAAGAAATATTTTAAGATCCAAGCGAGTAGTGCAGGGCCAGCGAGTACTGCTTACTCCAGCCAAGATGTCAAACGGCGAAAACTCCGGGACGAGAAAGCGGCTGAAGCTGCACGAGACAAAGAGCGAAGAAACCGCAGGATTCAACAATCAAACGTCTTAACACAGCCACTCGTAGGCGGAGCTCTACAAAGAGAGTATGGTAATGATGGATTTGAGCCCGCTAGGATCCTAGCTGGAGGCCTCGTTCGGCAAGGGCATGTGCTGCTTGACGAAGAACAAGCTGAGAATGGTTCTGGCACCTTTACCATCATTCACAGGCTAGAGGTCAGCCCAGCGGTGATTGATTTCAGAGTTGGTAAGTGGCCATGAATTTCCTTTTCTTTGGGAGGCTCCAAGTCAGCTGGCATGTGGTTCAAGATCAATGCAGCAACACTCCAGCTCAGTGTTCAACTGCACAGAGTGTTAAAACTGTCCATTGTTATATTGTTATGATGACTAATTTAGCGATAGTGACTAACGGCCTCATCGAGTGCTCTCGATTTGACCTAGAAAGGAGAGATCTTTCGTCTCAGAACTTTCAATTTAGTCCTGATAAATTTTCCATGGAGATGATTCCAGAGCGGCCAAATTCATCCGATATCACTTCTGCTTGCGTACATGAGACGAACCGACTCCAAGCCACGACTTGGCTATCAAATTTTTCAACCGGGGGAATCATGATCAACGATACTACTTCTATACATGACGTGGATGACATAGATGGTAAGTTGTTAGGTTTACTTGTCATCACGAAAAGCCTTGTGATTCCTTTCATTCTTCGGCTTTGGGTTAGCATGGCTGGAGCTCGTGTCTAACAACCCCAATTTTCTACTTGCCTTTTTGAGCAGTGGCCAACCAGTGTTTTTTGTAGAATCCCCCCCCCCTTCAGCACCAGTAATGCGATATCTGAGCACCATATACTCTCAGGAGTTCACTTTCTCTGGTGTTGTGTGTCATAAATTATCCATTGCACACCCTTCGTTTCCGACTGCTACGTTAATCATAGTCATGCCCGCAAACTAGCGAATAATCATATTGCATTGTTCAGCATATATCGAATTGGTCTCTTGAAAGTAACAAGCTGACGGCATTCTTAGATGACACTGATAATCGAAGGACGGTTAGCATTGGTCCTGGTCACACACGCGGGCAGCATGTTTACATCTTCTCTTCTACAGCAGCTCCGCCAGCATCTAATACTCTCTTCGCGTTCGGTACAAGTGCAGGTGTTCTATGTACCGATAAGCATGGAGCCTACAACACAACCTTCGTCACGCCCGATCCGGGAAAGCGACCAGACGACATCTTTGCTGTCGAGTTCTTGTCAGATACCCCTTCTGTCCTTTTGTCCGGCGGTCGAAGAGGGATTCTCAACATCACAGACCTCCGACTACCGATGCCACCCTGCGATAACGACACCATCACACACCCAAGCTCAATAACACACATACGACAACTCGACCAACACCGTCTCATCGTCAGCGGTCTCAACTCTAGCCTCTGCCAATACGACCTCCGCTTCCGCAGAACGGACCCATCATCCACCGGTCCAACCCCCCGCGCTCCAAAAATACGCCAGAACAAGAAACCCACTCGACCCATCCTCACATACCCCGCCTACCACAACACGGCAAGCCACCAAGCAGGCTTCGACATCGACCTCGAAGCCGGCATCGTAGCCGCCGCCCAAGAGTCCGACGAGTTCCACCCCTCGGTACAGCTATTCTCGCTTCACGGCGGGCACAAGCTCGACTCGCCTCACGCGTTCGGCTTCCAGTACAAGAATGACGCGACCTGGTTGGTGAAGTGTCTGAGGTTTGCGAGGGATACGGATAGTGGCATGAAGAGTCTGTATGTGGGACAGAGACCTGTCGTGCAGCGGTATGCGTGGGGTGAACATGATCCCGAGCAGGTGTCGTATGGAAGCCCGGTTAGTGTTGAGAGTTCTCCTAGGAGCGCAGGATGAACGTCTCGGATCTTTGAGCATGGCATCTTTGCTCATGGTGTGGATTGTACTTAGAGCTAGGGCCGTGACTGGACGAGGACGCATCCTGTTGCGTTGACGGGGAAGAATTGAATAGACTTGTCTAGACCCTAGGGATGGATGGTGGAAAGTCGAGGTAGGCTGACTACCTAGCAACATGTTACATGGATGATAGCCCATAGATAGCCTGTGTGGGAACAGTATAATACACACCCTCATTTCGTCAACCCAGGCGAGAAATCAAGACACAATGCGCGCCATATTCATATTCATATTTGCTACACAACCGGACAGATCACGGGATTCATGAAATAACCCACAGAAGAAAACCCCAAGTCCCAGTCCCAAAATTGTACATTGAATGAAACCCACACTCCAGAGGTCTATCTATCGAATTCGCGCTCGCTCTAAACGGCACGCATGAACCCCCACCGCAGCCAGCTAGCAAGAAGCTGAGCAGTAGCAGTGGCGTTAAGCCTCTCTTCCCGAATACGCCCTACCATGCTGTGCTCTCTAGGTCCCAATTCTATGGTTTTATCTCCATTTCACAACCCCGCTCAATCCTCACCCCCCTCCTCATTATCATTCAACGGCTTGTACTTCCCACTCTTGACACTCGACCTACTCGAGCCCTCCCCATTCCTCTTCACCATCCTCGAGATCCAGCCTCCAACACCCTCGTTCGTAGAATCATTGTCGTCCGCGTACTGCGGCTTCCCGTTCTTGATATTGACGTGTGGAGGGTCGATATCCAGACCTGGGATCGCATTAGAAGCACCAAGACCAGGCGGTCCTGAGCCATGGATACCTCGTCGTAGATCCATGGATGGGACGGGCGAGTTAACCCCCATTAGGGAGCCGGCTTCGGCGCGCGTTTGGGGCGTGGGCATTGCGGTTGTGGCGTCGCCGAAGAGAACGTCCATGTCTTCTAGTCGTATACCGGCGGTTTCGGGGTAGATGAAATATACTATGAGATGGTTAGCCGTGGAAGAGAGGAGGAAGGGAGACGTCACTCACCAACAACGAAACTCGTGACACAGAAAAAGGCATGCACAAGGTAGAGGCGCCATTTGATGGTTTCCTGTAGGATTGGAGTAAGTTCACCTACAAGCCAATTGAAGGCCCAATTGGTTGCAGTAGACAAACTAGTACCCTTGGATCGAATGCTAAGGGGTAAGATCTCAGGGGGATAGAGCCAGGGGATCGGTCCCCAACTAAATCCGAAAGCGGCATTATATATCATGACGAAGATCACGACCAAGGTCGGCGTCATCAGGATATCCAGGAAGAGGAAATAGGATATCAGTGATAATGATATCGCCATGGCAACTGCTCCGCTTAGGAGGATGAAGCGTCGACCCCATCTATCAACAAGATACCATGGTGGTACTGATGACATGAGATATGTGATGGCGTTGATTCCAGTCATGAGAATGGCTTTCCGCCCTACCCAACCGGCTGATTCGAAAACCAAGGGCGCGTAGTATGAAATAACGTTGATTCCGTTGAGTTGCGCAAGGGCTTGGGCGGACATGGCAATGAAGACTCGAGTCCTATAACGTCGGAACATATCCGAGTAGGACTTTTCTCCCTCCTGCCTTGAAAGGAGAACATCCATCTTGATTTCTCTGTACTCGTCTCTTGCCTTGGCGTTATGAATATCTCCACCTCCGTAAAGGTTGGCAATGACTACAATACCCTCTTCATCATGGTCGTTGTCCAAGAGCCATCTAGAATAGTTAGTACTCCATCGTGCAACTTGGAGACACAGTCCTACCTTGGCGACTCGACAATAACCAGACTTCCTAGGCCAAGAAGTGCTCCCATAACGCATTGCATCAACAAGGGGATCCTCCATGAGTAATTGCTGTTGATGAAACTACAGAAGTAGTCAACCCAAACGGAAGTCGCATATCCAGTGATGTTTCCAGAGAATTCGATACATGCGAGCTTGCCTCGGTTGTGTGGAGGTGAGATCTCGGACTGATAGACTGGCACGATTGTCGAAAGCATACCGACACCAACACCAGCAATGATTCGACCCAGCAGCATCATTGGCATTCCATTGGCCAAAGTTTGCAAGGCTCCGCCAACGAAAAATATCATGGAGCCATATAGAATTGTCTTTCTCCTGCCAATTATATCTCCGATTCTGCCAACACACAGGGACGAAAAGAATGCTCCCACTTCGAGGATAGCTACCATAGTACCCACCTCCGCCTTTGTGGGTTGATTGAAGTAGTCTTTGAAGAATGGGCCACTGTGGACATGTTAGCTGGGACCTCTGAGAAGAAGTCGACAAAGCTGGAGACATACGTAATAATGCCCGACATAACTCCTTGATCATATCCAAAAAGAAAAACACCTAGTGATACAAAGATACTTGTGAAGTATCTAGACATTGTCAGCAAGTACAATTGACGTTGGATCTCCTCTGCCTACACTAATGGCTTGCCCGTCAGGCCATGCATCTGCCTTTCTCCTCCCGACATGATGGCGGCGAGGATATGTTCTGTCCTCGTGATATACCGCGGACCCGGATTGGGAACCTCAATCTCCTCCTTAACGAGTCCAGGATGATATTCTTTTGGCTCGAAGTTATCGTGGTCGTCGTGATATCGGACCTTCTTATGCCGAGAAGCCCGTTTCGACGAGCCTCCAAAGACTTCCTCGTCGAGGGACGCACGTAATTTTATCTGCAATGGGTCCTCCGCATCTGCCAGCTGTTCTGCCAGGTCCCCCGTGTCACTCCAGGAAAAGTCGGAGCTGGGCGACGACGATCTCGAGAGGGAAGACCGGCGGCCCTGCTTCTCGTCTGAAGTCCGGCCCAGCAGAGCAGCAGAGTGGGAGTTGGAGCGGGAGGCTTGGGTCGAGAGGGTCCTCAACGGTATATTGGCAGGACGACGGGGAGGGTTTGGGGAAGGAATGGTGAAGGTTTAGGACTGTATTGCAGCAGTCCTCCGCGTTGGGGATGGGGGGGGGGTTCCAGTTGACGATGGGTCAAGTTTGGTCAGTTCAGGTCATTCAGTCCAGTGCAACAAGGGTCCTCTCGGGAGTTCGTCAAGTAGCTAAGGGAGTGAGTGCAGCAACGAAAACCTTTAGCAGGAAAAGTGGGACGGATGCATAAATCCAGCAAGTAGTGAAGGCGCGCGTGGAGCGGATGGATGGCCAGCAGACGACTATCAGATGCACAAAGCTAGATAGAGAGGCACGAACGAATTGGGGCGGGCGGGGCTGCGCGAGAATCAAGGTTGAGCTGGAATTGGAACTGGAACTGAAGATGTCGGTTGGCACGAGACGAAGATGGATGGTGGATGGAGGATGGAGGATGGAGGATGGATGGATGGACACTTTACCGTACTGTTGCACTGTACGGGGCGGGCCCCTTGTCTTCTGGGGAAGGAAGGAAGGAAGGAAGGGAAGGGATGGAGGATGACGCTGTCCTGCCTGCAGTGCAAGTGCCCTGAGTGGACAAGACCCTTGGGTGCTGTCATGTGACCGACCCGCTCTGGCGGGAACCTGGCTGTCCCCTTTTGTGGGTCCTTACTCATCCTTACAGTACTCCCTATGCGTGTGCTTGTCCTCGCTGGGACGGACCATCAAGCCACAGTCCACCATCCACCATCCACCATCCCACCATCTTCACGATCTCCCCGGCAAAGCATCACAATCGATAACACGCCCTCCGCTATCGATATCGGTAGGCACTTTGATGAAGCCCATGCTATGCCAATGTCAGTTGTCAGTGAGGGGTAGTTGAAATGATGTTGTTGGCTTTCCAGTCACTTGATCTCATTTGATTTGATACTCCAACAGTCTCTGTTCTCTTGGATATCTTGAGGAACTTCATGACTTTGAGATGTAGAAGGCGAGAGGAGGAAAGGCGTGTGTCAAGGCTGTTGAAGCCATCTTATCGTTTGCTGCTGGAGTCAATGTTTTCTAAAGACAGTCATATCCATCCACCCTCTGGGTTTCATTACCGCCAGACGAGCATTCCGAGGCTTGTCTGCCGCCCAAGACTATCATTTCTGCCCTACCTCCCATCTCCAGAGTCAAGAGGATTCCATTTCAGATCAGCTGTCAAGCAACACACGCAATGTTACGGCTCCATATGACCACACGTTTCAACTCGTCTGACATCTCTGTTTCTTCAACCGCCTCTTGCTCTGCAAACTGGTTGTCACCAGGCTGCATATCACAGACCAACATGCCCGCATCGTCCTTCAGCTGTCATTGTCGTTCAAGAGGCAAAAGTCGGACGATCACCACTAACTATTTCCAGCAAAAGCCACGAGTTTGTCAAGTACCAAATGTTCTAGAACAACTTGCACCCCTCTCACAGCCTCCTCGTATCCTTCGTGCATACCCAGGAGATCATCAGAGATTGGATGAATCTCGAGAATATCCAGCCTATGAGCGTGCTTGGAAGCCTCCTCACTAACTGCCCTGGCAACCGTCACAAAACATCAAGAGCACTCCTTTCCTGGGGAGGAGAGAGGCTCTTCGGGACGAGGCAATAATCTGAGATCTTACCACGATACATGATTCCAGAAGCATCGTGAAATCCTCTGGATCGGCACTGTAGATAATGAGCCTCATGCCTTCCTGCCATGCTCAAGGCGTGCAGGAATCTCCAAATCTCCAAACACCGTCATTACAATTAATTGCTTTCTGTTCCCATAGGCGACGACTCTACTATATGGCATCCTTGCCACCGCTCGTCTTGGATCTGCCCCCTGGTCCGCAGCCGGCCCAGAAGTGGAGGGAGGGGGATTCGTCTTGGAGATCGACTGAAATGCAGGGCTGCTGGCGAATCTGACGACGTAAAGTGGTGGGTGCATAACATGAAACCGCAGGCCAGCAGGGCTGTGCAAGAATAGCAAAGGTGCCAACAACAGGGCCTCTCCTGGCCGACGTCGATATGTTTAGAGAAATATACCCCCAGCGCGGCGATATAAGAAGCAATGTGTCGTCGGCATTGAGCGGTTCATCAAACTCAAGCTTGCAAGTTGCAAGTTGCACCAACGCACGAGCAGTTGAAGCATCCCAGAATCTGACGACGAGCCCTCGTGTGTGGCTGGTTGCTCTTGGAGATAATTTCGGAGCAGGACAAGGCCCCTGTCTCCATACGGCGAAGCGAGACCATCGTCGACCCAGCGTGGCATGAAATCACCTTTCAATCTAATTACAATTACATCTCATCCGTCCGTCCATCGTATAGTCCTGGAGTTTCTCCTAACTCTCTAATTCAATCCTCCTCGCACACCTGTCATCTACCGTCACACCGCACTCACACACACTCCCACACTCACTCCTCGACGACGACCACCACCAAGTCTCGAATTAATCATAATCAACAACAACAACAATCAACTCACTCGCCCAATTCCGCGCGGACTGGATTTTAAGTGGGTTTGGTAGGGAAGCGTTCCTGGATACGGGAGGCTGGAAGAGGGAAAGGGCCATCGCTTCTCGAGCTAGAAACCGCCCCAGACACGACAGACAGGAGGCTGGTTGTCAGAAGCAGGGAAGGAGAAAAAAGACTCAACTGTCGACTGACACTGAGGGTCACGACATCAACACATCATCCATTCTCCTCTCAACGGACAGATACAACCTTGCCATCTGTCTACTGTCGTCGTCGCCAGACCCTGCTGCGACCAGCTACTTCATCGAAATTTTGCGACGAGCAGAACCGCGACTGCAGACCGATTGATCTGCACTGCAGCTCGGCCAATCCGCCTCGCAGCCACCGACTGCTTAAGCACATACAAGCGCCTCAATCCTCCCCACGAATTCAATAAAACCTTGTCGCAATGGGTTCAACACAGTTTGGAAACTTCCATGTAGGCCATCATCTATCCTCTGCGACATTTAAATGACTCGAGGATCGTGGAAAAGCGCTCTGACTGACAACGATCGATTTGCAGGACTTCTGTCGCGACTCGACCCTCCCCATCTGCAACGTACGAACCCTCATCCTTCGCAAGCCTCGAGGACCAATTTGCTAATTGGATTCCAATAGATATTTCCTGGATTCAGCTACAAAAATCCAAGCAATTTCAATCCAGAATGTCACCTCACAGGCATATCTCTTAATGGTGGAAAAAGCCATCTAGGAAATTTGGGTTAGTGAATTGATGGACGATTGTGAGCACTATACTAACAGCAGCTCAGGCGTCATCTTGATCTGCGGACTTGCGATTGTGGTCACGGCCTTCCTCTTATGGCGATCAGAACGGAAACAGGCAGCTGTTGGGCGAAGGTAGGACGAGCTCTCCATTCACTATCACAAGTACTGACATCCTCTCCAGAGAGATGCAAGTTTTCCTCCTCGGATACATCATCATTGAGATCTGCGAGATATTCACAGTTGGAAAGATTCCTGGCTTGAAAGAAAGTGTTCGCATAGGTTTCACAGGAATCCACCTCGGCATGATCATCGCGACACTCTGGATCCTCATGCTCAACGCCGCTGTTGGTTACCAAATTCTCGACGATGGCACGCCTCTCTCTCTCGGACTCATGGTCGGTTCTGCAATTGCGCTCTTCATCGGAACTGGATACATCACGCTTGACACGGGATTCGAATGGACAGGACATTTCAATAAGAGTCGCGAGGGTGACAACAGGAATATCGCTCTCTACGTCCTGTACCAATTGGCACCTTTGGTCTTCCTTTTCATCTTCTTCGTACTGGAAACCGTGTTGGTTATTCGAATTCTGGGGGAGAGGAAGCCCATGATATACTTGGTCGCAGCTGCTGTTCTATTCGCCGTGGGACAAATCTTCAATTACGTGGTCAGCATCCACATCTGCAATGGGACCGATGGCAAAATCGACGGGTCACTCTTTCAAACTCTATTCACCCTCCTCTCGGTCGTTACGATATGGATTTTCTGGTCTAGCATCACCGAAGATGATTGGCCAATGCCTGTCAACACCACGTATTCGTGATCAAGGTGGAAAGCAGCATGGCATGGGAAAATCGGAGTTTGGGGCATTTTGTTAGGAGCGGCACGTCTTTAACGACGATATTGTTTAGAGTCACCACACAATGCATGTTACTGGACTTTAATGACGAAGACGACGGCTGTCGAGCTACGGATTGAGGTAATCCTGGGGCAGGGGGGTTGATGTGGGAAGAGACGAATGGGACAGCATGCTTCTGGGGAGGTTGCATCTAAGATGCTGCATTCGAAGGCCTGGTGGTTGTGAGGATTAGCTTTGTATATGATTTCGCATGTTACAGTATACCCATGGAGCGCTTAATGGCAAGCAAGAAATAAGAATAAAGAAATATCATAAATAAGAAATGCCAATTCAACTATCAAAGTTCAGCACGTCGTAGTGGTGAATTAGGAGCAAGCTGGTGACAAGGCTGAGGTCGTCTGAGTGAAGAATGAACGACCATAATTCACTTAAACTTATTTACATCGAGGCCCATGTGACTGTATTCACTATGCCTTGCTGTGACGCCCTCGATCTTGACTCAACCCAGCTCGAAAGCTAACCATCCCAGGAAAGATTGTCACACTGAGATCATATGCTTGGTTTCTGGAGGACGAGGATAAAGATCTCACTCGTGTGACTAAGCAACGTCAGCCTTGCATCAACTTGATACTCAACATTCTCTCCACAGATCCAAGCCACCATCCTGTAACAGAGAGGGAGAAGATGTCGGACTCGGACGACGATTACATAGCGGATGCCCCCTCCGACGATGGGCGAGCATACAATGTCTCGGGCCACGGCACTCGATCGAGTGGTCCTGTGAGAGGAGCTGGAGGCAACAGTCGAGGCGAGACCAACACCAGCAACCGCAGGAGAGCTGCGTGGGAGGATATCCAGAGGAGTTGGGACACGATTGTTGAGGGCGCGGATGGGAGTATCAATTCTGCTGTTGAAGGACTGCGAGATGCTGGGAAGAGGAAAAGGTATGCTACATGTCTAGAAGCAATAGCTCAATACTGACATCCAATGCGCAAGGCTTCTACGAGACACCACGCCTTTACAGAGAGGTATCATTCGACACATGATCCTCGTACTCGACTTCTCTTTCGCCATGGTAGAGAAAGACCTACGGCCTACCAGATACCTCCTCACGCTACGCTTCGCATCCGAGTTCGTCACAGAATACTTCGAACAGAACCCCATCTCCCAACTAGGGATACTGGGGATGCGAGACGGGATCGCCATTCGAGTCAGTGACATGAGCGGGAACCCAGCAGAGCACATCGAGAACCTGAAGCGATTCAGGGCGCAGCAACCGCAGGGAAACCCAAGTTTGCAGAATGCGCTCGAGATGGCCAGAGCGGCGCTCTTCCACGCCCCCTCGCACGGCACACGCGAGGTCCTCATTATATACGGCGCGCTTCTATCTAGTGATCCGGGAGATATCCACGATACTATATCGTCACTTGTCGTGGACCGGATACGGGTTTCTGTCATTGGACTTGCTGCCCAAGTCAAGATCTGTGCGGACCTGTGCAAGATCACTAATGCGGGCGATGAGGGAAACTACCACGTCGCACTGAACGAGCAGCATTTCCGAGAGCTGGTTATGACATTGACGACGCCGCCAGTGACGAGGACGAAGAAACAGTCTCAGTCGAGTCTTCTGATGATGGGCTTCCCTTCCCGAACTTCAGGAGCAGGAAAGACGATGAGCTTCTGTGCTTGTCATAGCAAGTTAGTACGAGGTGGATATCTCTGCTCGAGATGCGACAGTAAAGTCTGCAGTTTACCGGCTGAATGCCCGGCTTGTGGTTTGACTCTCATTCTGTCAACACATCTTGCTCGTTCGTACCACCATCTCTTCCCGTTGAGGAACTGGGTTGAGGTGCCGTGGTCGCAAGCAGATAAGTCGAAAGCTTGTTACTCTTGCTTGACACCTTTCCCGGCAGTTCCTGAGGATAGGGCAAATGGTGCTGTGAAGGAGGGAGAGGTGTTGGGTACAAGTGAGAGTGGGAGGTATGCTTGTGAGGTTTGCCTGAATCACTTTTGTGTGGATTGTGACGTCCATGCTCATGAAGGTAAGGATATTTCATTCCCTCCTCTTTCATCTTTCAGCAGCCTCTACATCGGGAGTGTCCAGGTGAGCTGTACGGAACAAAATGCTAACTTGACACCTCGTAGTCGTCCACAATTGTCCTGGTAAGCATACAGACTTCTCTCACTCGGTCCTTTTACATCTCTTACTGATCTTCTCTAGGATGCCAAAGCGACACCCGCGTGAATAATATCGGCACAGCGCATGAGATCGAGAACGGCGGCGATCCGATGGTAGAATAGATAGTAGAAGAGAGCAGCATGGAGCGGGTAGTGACAAGCGAGTCGTAGGATCTCTCATTCTCAAGCATTTCAGGCGTACGGATAACAAAATATGGGAGCATGGCGTAGGACAGAGGGAAACGGAAACCCCATTGGAATTTCCCTAATTCCTGGCTAGGTTTGATTTGGAGTACGGTTTGGTCGTTTGCTATCGTTGAATAGACAGGTATTTTGCCTCTTGGTAGCTAATCAGAGGACTTGGGCGGTCGTTCTTACGAATTTTGCCTTTGAGTACTCTGGTACTAGGGTCTCAGATATAGAGATGTTACAGTAGATCTCTGGCACCTTTGCGATTCGGGGAGTAATTATATCCTAAGCGAATGAGAGTATGTTCCTGCAATTCATAAACTAAAGAGCTTCTATCTGGAAAGATTACTCTGTAGGTACTCCCTACGCTTGTGTGCAATATCGAGTTGGATTTGAAAATGATGCTGTGGTGACGTGTTTACTTGCACCCGTGATGACGGCTGGGCTAGCTGGGCGAGGGGCTCGGTAAAGAAAGGGCTCGGGGGAGCGAAGCGAGTCTTTAGCCAGGTAGAGGTCAACATCAACATCAACATCAACATCAACATCAACATGAACCCAATACTCATAACTACAAAAGCCCGAAAGCTCCGAATACTAGAGCCAGGAAACCCAAGTGAGAAACATCCAACGTCAACTAAAGTTCCCATTCCTAGATTTTCCTATGCTCCCTTCCTAGGCACCAACCACCCCACTACCTTCCTAACCTTGACAGCCTTCCGCATCATCTCCAAATACTTCCTCTCCCTCTCCTTCTCCGCTTCCCCAAGCTCCTCTCCTCCCTCCACGCCCCGTTCGAAACACGTCACAACTCCCTCTTGCACCACCACCGCTCGCTCAAACATGCCCACGTTATATAGCTCCATTGCGAATTCCGCTTTATACCTCACCGTACAGAGTCTCCTCTCCCCAAAATCCTTCTCCATCATCTGCACAACCTCTTCTCGGTACACTAACGCTTTCTTCCGTACAGGACTCGAGCGCGGCAATTTATGTCGCGCTGGCAGAATCGCGAGTCTCCATAGAATTTCCTTAGTCAGCGGATGCTCATCCCCCAAACTCACCCTCAGAAGCCCCAGCAGCCGCTCCAGTAAATCCCACTCCCTCTTCCACGCCCCCACCCCCTCGCAAGCCCTCGCCAAATTCTCCATCGCAACCAGCGTCATGAAATGACTCCCTCCCAACCTCTTCTTCCTGCTCTCGAGGATCGCCTCCGCGCTCTCGAGACTCTCTTTCACGTTCCCCAGCCCCAGATTCGCCAACACCATCACCTCTCGCAGACCTAGGATAACGAGGTTCTGCGCATCGAGAGCGAGGCCGTATGTTGCGATGCCAGCCGTGCAGGTGTCGAGGGCTTTTTGGTGGTGCCCTAGCGAGCAGTAGTTGCTTGCGAGCCCCTCGATGGCGGTTAGGATCATGTGTGTGAATTCGTCGGGGGAGTGCGTGGAGAAGTCGCTGGCTGCTAGGTCGGCGATGAGGCGTTCTTGGAGGAGGGCGGCTTCGGTCCACCGCCCTAGGTGGTGAGTGTTTGCGGCGACGTGGGCGCGGATCGTGAAGCAGTGGAGGTCGGTGGGGTCGAGGATGCCTTCTTTGGATGCGAGGTCTTTGAGGCCGATGTTTAATGCCTGGATGTGGTCAGATTTCTATATTCTTGTGTATGGTAGAACATGCATTCGCTTCAGCATTTTCAGACAGGACTTACTTTCTCTACTCGTCGGCTTTCGGTGTACGCTAACATGAATTTGGCAGCGGCAAGTGTGCGCTCTCTTAAGTCAGGACCAGGAGCAAACATCCTATCTTCTTCATTCGCCATCAGCGTCTCGATGTGCGGTAGTATTCTCCTGCGTTGTTGAGCATCTGAATACTCTAACCGATGCGAAGCCGACCTGGCAACAGTCACCATGGCAGTATCCCACACTATGGTCCTTTCTACATCGGACATCCGATCCCGCGACCACTCGTGGACAAGGGGATGCATAGATATCCGATGTGAATTCTCCACTGTAATGAGCGAGAAGGCAGCTAGTAAGCCCACAGCCTTTCCCCATAGGACACCATCCCAACCAGACGGCATGATATTGAAAAGCAAGCTATCTGCAAAGATCCGCTCCCTAGATATACTGTATCCCGCCTTCTCATCTTCTGCAGCTATCTCTCTGGCAAGCTGGAAAATTGCTTTATCGATCCCATCGAAATGCAGGAATGAGAACAGTCGAAGCAATTCCAGAGCAAGTTTTGCGTGAGACTCTGCATTCCCTTCGATTTTCCGGATCGAGATCTCCCAGGTGGTAAAGACGGAGGAGTGGTATTCGAAACTCGAGTTCGAATGACTAGATTCGAGTAGTTCTCGTTTATGCTGCGAATATAACTCGCTGAAGCCGTCGAGACTGCATATCCCTTGTCGAATGACCGCTCCGGCCTGAACGATTGCAAGTGCGAGATATCCGAGTTCCTTAGCGACCTGTGCTGCAAGCGCCCTTAACTTATCATCTAGTCTATCGTGTGCTGATGTCGTCAACAGGAGAGTTACTGCATCTTCCGGACTCATGATGTCGACTTTGCAAGAGCCGGCATTTGCAGAACGCCGTAAGTCTGGATTGCGACTAGTGATCAGAATTGTGCTTTCGGCACATCGAGGGAAGAACTTCGATATGTCCAAGTCCGGATCATCTGCGTTATCGAAAATGAGTAGCCAATTTTGCTGAGTAGATAACCAGGATTTGATCGTATCGACACTCTCTTCTAGTTTGCATGTACGAGCAATGCGAAAGAAACCTTCTTGTGCTGTCTCGGTGCTACTAGCGTCGATCCAGAAGATACCCCAGAATCTGTGTAGGTCAGCCGTGCTCGCTTGTTTTGTATTTCGGTGATGTCTCGCGGTGCAAGCAAAATGACTTCCCACATGTAAACTGTTCTCCCACATGTTGATTGTCTAGTATATGAAATAGCTTCACCTACTTCTTCCTATATTCCTGAGCAAACTTCAAACATATTTGCGTCTTTCCGGAGCCTCCAATTCCGTACAACAAGAATCGCTGTTGGACCTCTTCTTGTCTGCTGAAGACCAAGCAATCACTTAACTGTCGTCGGATGTCCGTTCGGCCAGTGAAGTGAGGATTGGCGGTATGTGGTATCACGTAGTGCTCAGATGCAACATCGGCAAGACCTCCGCTCTCATACAGTCGTTTGATGCTATTTAGAGCTGCCTTGTAAGTCACATCGTCGGGCGATGCGAATTGACACATCCCTCTGTGATTGTCGTTCACGGGAATTTGCTCCTCGTTTGTTGGATCTTTGTTGAGCGGGGTTATTAGTGCTGAATCTTTCTCAACGACCTGGTACCGTTAGATCTACCTTCCTGTGATGAACAGATAGAAGTTACCATTAAACCTTTCAGGGTTCGCAACTCATAGAAACTGACGACGCCGATACCGCTTGCATCCATGTACTCCCTGAAAGTATGTGTTAAGCGCTTGAGCTCCTTCGACGTCTTCCTTAATGTACTGAGGAGCTGTGGATGGGTATCGATACCGATGACGAGTGGAACTTGGGCAAGTATTGTGGCATAGCTTGCGAGTCCGCTGCCTTGGTGTGGTGTCCCAAAGAACATGACTCCCCGGACGCTACTGTGGATCTGCTTGTACCGAGACTCATGCTGTGCGATGACGAGAGCCTGTAGATGTGATGAGAGATATTCAGAGATTATTTAGACATGCCAGAACAGTACCTGCTTGAGAACCAGGCCACCAAGACTATGCCCAATCAACACCAGTGGGCGTCTACGAGCCTGTGATAGATCAGCGACAGCGACTCTATTGACATCAAACAACACCAGAATCGGCGAGAAATCAAGATACGAATTCATACGACGATCCGAAGCATGCCAGGGCCAGAGCGACGGTCAGACCAAACTAGAGCTTCTATCGAAAATGTGGTAATCCAAGATGAAATCAATGGAAACGCCCAACCTACCGAAATTCCATTTCGTGCTTCTTCAAGAGCTAGCAACAAAGCCCTAGCATGATCCCGAATACCAGCTTTTGTATTCTCAAACGCCGCAGTCGCATTATATCCAAATGTCATCACCCTAGCCTGCGAAAAATCGTGTGGAAGAAAGTCTCTCAGCCATAATTTCTGAGATTTAGATTCCGTCCAAGTTCTGAACTTCTCGCCGTTGAGACCATGGACTGCAATGATACTGTAGAAGGGCAAATTAGATTTGATTAGCGTGGCAGAGATGGCTAGGTGAAGAGAAAGGCCACACTCACTCGAGGCTCCAGTTTGAATTTCTATCATTGTTATTTTGAGATTCATCGTTGAAGTAGGAAATTCCATATTTTGTACACATTTCACAAAACAAAACAGCGCAAGCAAGAAATCAAAACCAGGCTAATAAATGCACGATGGAAAAAATAATTGCGATGGACCATGCATTGTATTTATTCCATTGCTTGGACTCGACGCCACCCGGTAATCGCCTATCATTGACTGAGAAGGCTGCCTGCTAAATTACTGCGCCCTCAGTACCGACTAGCTGGTATCAAATCAAATCGAATATCAAGCGAATATTCTTGGATGTTAAGGCAGAAATGTTGCAAAATATGCAGGGGACCTGTTGGGGATGATACCCGGGCGGCTGAACCCCTGGCGCTTAGCAGTGGGCAGTGAAATTGTATCGCGTCGGGACCCCCAAGAAAGCATGTAGATACCCTAGCATGTTGCGAGAAAATGGTGGCACACATTATCTCATTCTTATGAACATGCAGTTGATGGATCCGAGGTAGTTGAAAAGCAAGGCTGCTGATTTGCTATGGATCTCAATATTTTGTCATTTCTTTTGGTCGTGATCAGGGTATAAGGTCAAATTTTCAGGCCGTAGCAGTCGCTGGCTGCGGGGGAGTGGCTGCAGTTGTAGTCTTTGCCACACTGTATGCCTTGAGGAACTCAGGATCATTGCCCATTTCCTCCTTGACCTGCAAAACAAGGTTAACTTCGATATTTTTCCAGATATTGGAAGGCTCTTACAATGTCCAAGCCTCCGACTAAATCACCATCAACCCATAGCTGCGGGAAAGTTGGCCAGTCTGCAAACTCCTTCAGTCCTTGCCGAACCTCGTCATCCGCTAGAATGTTGAAGAATCCGTACTTGACAGAGTTCTCTCTCAGAAGGGCAACTAGTTGTCTCGAGAAACCGCATTGGGGAGCACTTGGTGTGCCCTTCATGAAGAGCATCACTGGCGCAGCCTTGACGAGGGATGACAGTCTCTTGTGCAACGATTCCTTGTCCTCCTTGATATCAGCAGTCGATAATTCGGGGGCGGTGGTAGGATCTTGTGGGGTTGGCGCGTAGTTGCTGAGGTTCTTGGCCGCGGATCCATTATTTGATGGAGGTATCGGGGCACCATTAACAGCCGTACTGGTACTTGAGGTATTTGCATGCTTCTCAATAGCTGCACGAACCTTCATGGCATCACTTCCACTGACAGTCTCGAGAACCTGGCCATTTCTTTGTAGGACGAGGAAGGGGACCGCCGTAACATCGAAGGAATCGCTGACATCTGGAACATCCTCCGCATCCAAGGCAACCCACGATGTTGTTGGAGGTTCGGTGATAGGGTAGGAAGATGCGAGCGTTTGAAGTACTGTGGTCATTTGCTTACACTGAGCGAAGTTAGCATGGGCTTATGAGCAAATGATGAGAAGGAAAGCGAAGCAGCGTCGTCAAAAGGCCAACACAGTTGCTTGAGGTACGTGAATTCCGAGATGAAGGGGGCAGCTTACTGGTGCAGCCCATTCAGCTTTGAAGTAGATGACCTGGAGAGTAGTTGGTGGAATAGAGGCCGAATGCTGGTTCCACTCCTCTTCTGTCTTTAGTTCGATTAGGGTCGACATATTGAGAATGTTATTGTACTGGAGGGTTTGGCAAATGGTGTACACTTCGAGGATTTGAAATGATAAGGGTGCGAGTCCTTGGGGAAGGCGAGGCTTTTAGTCTTTTTGTCTTCTGTCTGCGATTACTTATCGGATTGTTGACTGCGTGGCGGGGTATTGATTGAAGGTGGGGGGTTGGCGGGGTAGATTGCAGCTTTGAGAGCAGATTCGATGCTGCGAAGGAGAGGTATGGACAGTGAATTGATTCAGACAGCAGTAGATTGGGAGTTCAGTTGTAGCAGAGTGATGTGGGTTGTGTGACGGAGATGTGGAGGTGAACATTCTTCTCGAGGCTTGGGCTGCTTTATCAGATCTACGCTAGCGAATCGCGTCATGTAGACTGCACGTGATCAGACCCCTTTTTGAGGGTTTCCGGGTTGAGCAGTTTTGAAGGATGGAATGCAAACATCAATGATGAAATATTTTGCTCAGAACACAGTTGTACAAAATTCAAATGGATAAAAGGGGACGGACAGGAAAAAAGAAAGTAAGCGAAATGGAGTGGTATGCATCTAGCTGAGAACTAGATAGGGGTGAGGTAATCCAATGCTTCTGGATACTTACAGTACAGGTATACATTTCTTTACTTAACGATCCCTAGAAGTCTTACCAGAATACAAATATCAAATAGGCTTTTCGTCCAGTTGCAAGACGACTTCATATTCGGGATAAGGCCCTCTCTATTCTGTTCAATCATCCAAGGGTTCGGATAATTCTTCAGGTTTCCCTCTCACAATCTAGCTTTGGTGATTGGAGGGCTCGACGAACTCTTTCATGGGCTAATTACCGCCACGGGAGGAGGAGCAGAGCCGGGTGAGAGCAACACATGACTGACTTGGGGAGCAACAAGCCAAGACTATTTGACGGGTAGGCTTGAGAGACAAGCTTTTTGTTCAATCGCCGAGGATGAAACCACTGGAGCGATGGTGGCTGAGGTGATAGAGGACTAGGACGAGGCCTGGTAAATGTTTGAGCTGGGTCTGGAAGGCTGTGCTATGCTAAGGAGAGAGTCGTTGTTGTCATTGCATTGCCATGTGGCCTGGCCAGCCATCAGACAGCAGTAGGCAACGGTACTGCAGTCTATATTTGGATGACTGTGCAATAGCACACGGAACATGATGCCGAAGAAGATCCATACTGTACTGTAGGGAGGGAACTGGTGTAAAGTATCCATCGACCGAGGAGCAGAACCGCCGGCCATCCAGCCCAACTTTGAGATCCAGGCCACAACATCCAGGACAAGGGCTTCCGTATTGTAGCGCTGTAAGTTTGAGTGGTTAACGTGGTTGGTTTGTTGGATTCCAGCTCCAGTATTCAAGCGCATGGGTTACGTGCGCATCCATGTTCATGGTTCATGGTCCCCCAGCAGCTGACACGGATGGTTCCCTCTTCGCCATATAAGGCTTGGCGTGCGTCGCGGATCTCAAACTTCCACACTCTCTCTGTACACCTCTCCTCCTCTCTCTCTCTCTCTCCCTCCCTCTCCCCATCCCCTACCTTCAACCTTTTCAACGTCAACAGACCTGTCCCGCTTTCACATTTCAGCCCTATACTCCACAACCCCTTCCCTTGGCAATCGATCTCGACTCTCTGCTTTATATACCGTCTCACCAACGTAAAGTACGTTACTGATTGGAATTGAGTCGTGCTGTTGCTTGCGATCGAGAGCTGACTAGCGCCTCCAGACCCTTCAAGATGTCGAATCAAGGATACTACAACCAAGGGCCCCCTCAACAACAGTACCCGCAACAGGTATGATTAGGATCGCAATGGTCGAATTCATCGGCGGAGCAAAAACTTCTGACTAACTCTCACCAGACGTACCAACAAGGCGGTTATCCTCAACAAGGTTATCCTCCTCAGCAGGGTGGCTACCAACAGGGCCCTCCAATGCAGCAACAAGTAAGCTCCACTGCCCAAATACTTTTTGCGCAACAAGAACTAATCAATTGCGTAGCAGATGCAATACCAACAGGGACCCCCACCGAAACAGAAGGGCGGCGCATGTGGTGGAGGATGTCTCGGTGTCTGTCTTGCTACATTGTGCTGCTGCTGTGTCTGCGAAGAGGGTTGTGAAGCTTGCGCTGATTGTGCCGGTACGTCTTTACCTGTTTCGATTTTTCCAGAGAGTTTAATTGCTAACTAATGCCTAGAATGCTGCGAGGGATGCTGTTAAACACGAAATCGACTACACCTCAAAGAACACGACCGCGCGCCCGTAAATATATATGATCGAAAAGCGATAGGGCTTGATAGGCGGACAATAGTGTATGGAAAGGGGCAAGGATGGATTGGGGAAGTACGGTGCTTCAGGTTTTCATTCACGGCCTCGCAATTGCGCTTCTGCTGTTTTTACTACTGTTTTCCGATTTCTGTCACGCCTCTGATACTTTTTTTTGTGTGGAATAACAACCCAGTCTATAATCCAATCTTCTCCTTGCGTTTAAGCTGCGCTTTCAACGGTCGAACAGATCAATGGTTCATCGCATTTCTATACGCTACGAGCTGGATATCCGTTGCGGAGAATGGAGCTCTCGGCAACACGGCACAGACTTCCACTCGACGGCATGCCAAGACTATTTACAGCTCTTAGCGTTGATAACGGTATTTATGCAGTTAAATGGTATTACCATGTATCGAACAATGGTTCAATTCAGCGGTCTCAGAAAAGGCAAAAAGTTTTCGATATTCGCACATCAGACTAATAACAAGGCGAAATGGCTTTCATGGCTTTCACTTCGAATCAATTAGGCCTCCTTTCCGCTAGTTGTACTTCTCAGACTCTCAAGATGTGTCAGTAATTGTTCACCTGGATGCTCTTACTTTCAAGATGCGAATATATTTCTCCGTTGTCTTCTTTCGACCTTTCAGAGTAGCGGCTAAAATATTCCCTCTGATACATCTGCATTTTCATCCTAAACTCCTAAGAAAACGGACATATTAAAGACATTCCCTAAATCACTCATCAACCCTCGGGCGCTGCTTCTCTCTCCACCCAGAACCTGCAAACGCACAATGTTAACTATCTAACCTTTCTACCCACATCATCGCTCTTTCCTCTTCTGTACCTAAAGGATGATGTCTCTTCTAGCTTTTACGTTTTCCTATCTTCTCTTTTTCTTCCTTTATATAAACACAAGTACAATCATTTCTACACTATCGAGTATCAACAGCACGGCACTTCACACAACGGGACGCTTCTTTGTTGCGTTGGGCCGTATTCATTACGTTTACGCGCAAAGTCAAGGTCGGATATTACATTGGTAGAGGTTTGGAGAGAGGAAATTTAGGGGGTATGTTTTGGTTTGTTTGTGGGGAGTTGACTGATGATGGATAGATAGAATTGAAGCACATGGATACCCCACCAGCTATCCTACTACCGCCACCCCCAACAGCCATGTCTCCCTCAGTACCAATAAACATGCCTCCAGCAACGACTTCAAATGCGCCTTTACCTATTGGAGCTATTTCTGTCTCATCGTCACTGGCTGACGAAGTGATGAGAGATTTGAATTTGGTGGAGGCCCTTCCTCCGTTCGGGGAAGGGTCTAATGAGAATATGAATAACTCGACTGTAGAGAGCCATGACAATGCATCCCAGGGAGGTCATGTGCAATCTGAACCAGTTGTTCTCTCTAGAAAATTCGTTACGGGTCAAGGCTTCCAACAGACCTTCGGAGAAGGCGCCATAGAAATCATGAAAAGTTTGGAAGATGTTCCGGCCGCTGCGAGTGGTTCGCATGAAAACGAAATGATGTCAGGTCCCAGCATGACAGCTCCTGTCCAGTCTGAGAACAATGGCAATGGCCAAATAAGTGGCTCAATGGATTGGATGTTTGAACCAGCCACCACCGATTCCATTGTTCCCAGCATCAACTCCACCAATGATGAAGACTATGGAGAGACGCCTCATGATGGGTGTGGAAGATATTCAACACAGGCACTCCATGCAGAGCCAGCGTCGACAGAAGCTGCGGAACACCAAACTGTGAGAGAAGGAGCACTGCCATCGAAGCTAGTGAACTCGGACGGTTTCATTGGTGGAGTTGAGGCTTCAACAGATTATCCAAACACATCAAGTGGGTTACCTTCTATTGGGAAGCCTTTTGGAGTTAATTCCTAGTATAACACGTGCAAACACTGTGAGAAGAGAAGTTCGAAATGCTGATGTGTCTGCACAGGGAGCTTGATGAATGAAGAGAATCGTGACAACGGCTCTTGCGAGCCATGCCGCAATGTAAAAGCTAAATGCGAAGGCTTACCAGGTCACTTTTCCAATCACCCATGCGTAAGATGCACTAAACTAAACATTAAAATATTCTGCATCCGGTATCAACGTCAGAAAGCACTGGTAGAGGCTCGACTGTCATGTCAATTCTGCATAACCCATCATCTGCAATGTACTGGGGAGCAGCCGTGCTCAAATTGTAAGGAAATTAATTTCTCTTGCCGTTACACGATGCACCAGAATTCAAACCGTACAACCAGCTTACTCCAGGCGGATTCGCAAAGCTCCTCGGCCGTCAATTCGTCGTCCACTGGAGCTAATTCACGAAAATTGGATGAACTCGTCTCTCTTAGAACAACAAACGATTTGAATTATGGAACCTCGCAACATGGGACTCTTATCCAGTCGCATCAGGGCGAGTCTGAACCCAGCACACCCGGCCTGACTTCAAACGATGTGAATTCGGTGCCCTCGACGAGCGTTACGACTCCAGCGAGCGCGAACGCCACAGCAATTCCAAACCCCACGGACGTGTCTGAGTCTACTGAGGAAGAGATTCTGGATAATCAGCGAGATTGGTCAGAAGTGGACAAGTGGACTCAGGACGATTATAATTAGTCGCGGGGTGTGTAGTGAACTTTGCTAGGGGCTTAGTCGCACTGGATGGGCCCTTTGTTTTGGTTCGGCTCGCTTAAAGAGAGGATGAGCGCTGAAATGTTGGTTTGTGTTAGAACGTCGCCTACGAAATGAGATGAATCACAGTCTGCGCTAGAAGTGTGGACTTGGTAGCCATGCTCAGAAGCAACTGAAGCGTCAGCGATACAACATAGACATACGGTTTTGTACTTTCAGCCAGAGTTTATGAATACAGCCAGTGAATCACTATTGTCACCTCCTTCACACCCATCGCCAGGAAGTCAAAGTCTCATATTCTCATGACACGATATATCATTCCCCACTACCAAAAATTTTCGCTTTTATTTTTCTCGCTTACGTTCATTCATCTCCCCTCCACCTACAAGCTACTTGACTAGCTGCAGTTAGGGACTCGACAGAAAAATCTACAAGATATCCTCCCTTCGTCTCATTCACCCTTCCACCTATCAGGTTTGAAAAACAAAGCAACGTTCTCTTCAAACCCCTTTACTCATCTAGCTGTACGTAGTTGGCGGGGAAGAGACCTGACTTGCCGCGGAAATGGCCGAACCACCAATCCTCGTCTGGGAATTCCTATAGATGGTGTGTTAGTTCTGTTTACCTGCTTGCTTGCTTGTGATATAAGGGGGATGGATAGATAGGTGTTCTTACAAGACCAGTAATGGTAGCTCCTTCGTCGAAACTCAATTCGTTGTCCTCTGCGGCTTCGTAGTCGTAGATAGCAGTAGCTGTTGGACCAGCTGATCCCGATGGAGCAGCTGCTGGTTCAGGAGCCGCTGCTGGCGCTGGTGGTGGGGGAGGGGCTTGAGTTTCCTCTTCTTCGTCCTCGACTAGCTCGACGTAGTTGCTTGGAAAGAGACCGCTCTCGCCCTTGCCATTCGTGCCCATCCACCAGTCATCGTCGACCATCTCGATATTAGTGACGTACTCGCCCTCGATGAGCTCCAGCTCGTTGTCCTCGGCTTTCTCGTAGTCGTATTGGACGAGCGCGCGCTTGCCGCTGGATGCGGAGTCTTGGTTCACGGCTACTGCGGCGGCTGCGCCAAATGTGGCTGCTGCGACTGCTACGCCGGCTGTTCGAGCAGTGTCATGACCTGCTGGTTCGCGGCCGTCCTGAACATCTGTTTTCACGCCGCGTTCCATGCTGGCGGGGATGGTTGCGGGAGGACTTCGTTCGGCTGGGGCTTCCATCTCGGTTTCCTTGGAGCGAGCGACTGGCATGGCGATGCGGACTGGAGATGTCTCGCGTTCGGGTGTAGGTGGCGTAGGGCTGCGTTGGACGCGGGGTGGTGGTGGAATATCTGGACCACTGTGATCTTCTTCATCCTCGTCAAGCCGTGATCGTGTAGGTAGGCCTGGCATAGGAACACCGCCAGATGGTCGAGTTGAATTGTTGATGGGAGGTGGAGGTGGAGATTGGTCTCTGTCTCCTGTTGCTGATCTCGGAATAACGGGCGCTCCCATTGGAGCCCCACCCTTGAACCGGTCTCGAATTGCACTGATACCCCCAGCGGGCGATGAAGGTGTCTCTTGCTCGTGCTCTTCCTCACCAGTTCTTTGATGGCCAATGCTGCCAGTCCCAGATCGCCCGGTCGGGTTGGTGGCCACTGGAGCCCAACTCTTGCCAGCATACCCACTCTTCCATTCTCCACCTCCACTTGCCTGGCTTGTAATTGGCGTAGTCATGCTTGGTGGAGGTGCATCTCCTGCACCACTGAGACCTCGTTGACGTGCCTTCTTCTCCGCCCAGATTTGCGCTGGAGTCTTTCCGCCTTCATCGGCAAAGGTTCTGCTTGCTGCGCCAACAGGTGGTGGAGTAGCATTGACAGGCGCAGACTGGAGACCGAACACCCCAGGAGTAGGAGCCTTGGTTCCAGTGAAGTTGGAAGCACTAGATCCAAACCTGTTGGCAACCTTGGGCTTGGGCATGGTTGTGAGCCGCTCTGACTGCGAGAATGCGGAAGATCTGTCCGCGAGAGACTTAGGCTCGTCACTTGTATTGCTCGTAGCCGATGCTCCAGTATAAGCGGGCGATAGCTGTCGGGATCCGTCATCTGATGGCTTCTGTGCCCTCGCCTTGATAGCTGCAATATCCACCTTTCCGACTGGCTCGTATGCACCCTTCACTATCGTGGGTCGATCATCTCCGGTTTTCTGTGCCTGAGCACGGATAGCAGCAATGTCAACTTTCCCAATTGGTTGGTAACCCCCTCTAACAACATCTCCAGAGTCTTCAACTCGCCCGCTACTACTTCGAGAAGCGTCCAGGTTCTGCTTGGTCAATTCCGCCATACTGACCTTTGTTGGCTTGTAGGCAGGCTGAACCTTCTCAAGCTGAGATCTTGTTACGGGAGGTGCATCTGCGCCCCATCCATCACTATCCACATTGGAGTCATTGTGTCCAGGTCTCGACCTCGAGCCAGCTAATGGATTGAAGCCAGAACTTCCGCCGGATCGTGTGGGGTTAAAGACAGGCTTGGAAGCCATGGGTGGAGGGGGACCGGAGGATGGAGGAGGTGCACTGCCAGCAGAGTACTTTGCTCCAGAAGCATCTGATACTTTTTGGACAATACTCTCTGGGGTGAGGTCGCGATCGGATCGAGCGGTGATTTGGACATGGTAACCCTGAAGGAGGTCAGTAAAAATCCACTAAGACTAGATTTTGCATGGACAGACGTGAAGGATCTTGGAGACCGCAGCAAGATGGCTTGTGAAGTAGCCCTTCGTCCTCTCTGGAACACCTTCTCCACACTGCAACATGTCAGCCTTGGTTCAACAGCGCATCGACTGGCGGCACCGACCCATCCTATCAAGACATATTTCGGGAGTGTGGTATTTGGGTCCTTGACTTTCACGAATGCGAACTGCACCCGTCCCTCAGAGAAGTCCTCAATCAAGTCAATAAGCTCCCCCTCTATACGACGATGTCAGCCAAGACGGAAGTCTGGGATTTGTCAAAAGAATATGCCTACCTCCTGTGCTCTGAACCTTCAGAATGCTCTCCTTTCCCCCGCTATCTTGCTGGAAGGCGTTTACTAGAGGGGCAGAAACGGAGAAGACCGCCCACTGGCCGTAGGTTGGAGAGCTTGCCTGGGGGCCGGAGGGTGCTGAGGAATTGACGACGCCTTGGTACGAGGATTTGATGGAGGGGCCGTTGGTAGAGGTATTGAGAGAAGCCATGATGGATGATGATGTTGCAAAGGAATGAAAGGGAAGGGAAGATAGTAGGTGGTCTGCGGCGACGCAGTGGTTGTAGTCCTGGTCCGAAAGTAATCGTAGGTGGGTAGGCAACCTGGAAGTACTTTGGATTGATTCGTGTTCCCGGATGGATCCCACTGGGCTGGGCTGCTAGCTGGCTGGCTGGGCTGAGATCAACCCGCGAAACGCATATGACGTTCAGCTAGGCGAGCTAGCTTGAAAGAGACTAGCCCTCTTCAGCTCTTATGTAAGGCGCTCGAGTCCTCACATCCAATGATCTCGTCCGCCTCACTTCGCAAAATCCCATCACCACACATGCTCTGGTTTGCTCTCCTTTCGCCCTGTCTTCGCCCTCCTTCCTAGACACGCGTGAGGACTACATAAGCCCGTCAGTACGCCCTCTCTCCTATCTTCGAAGACCTTTCTCTCTTTTCGCATCTCTTGGTCTTGGTCTCGGCCGTCTCTGTCTTCACTCCACGCGCTGCAGCAACTTTTCCACTGTCTCTGTTTGCTTCCAGTATACATTACTGCGGTTGGCGCGAAAGTGCCTGCCACTCGCTGCTATTGGTTTTTCGCGTGGACATGACATGACGCAGTGTCCTTTCTTTCTGCAGATGCTCGAGGCTGCTCTCCTTGTCTAGTTATCAAACACCCATTGCCAATTGGTCCATTGTATTCTGATCCCAGATCTGCATACAAATTGCCTCGTTTTGCCTGTTTCTTTCCATTGTGCTTTCTTCTCTTTGGGCCGAGGTGCTCAGTTCCAACTGAACCTCCTTACAATCAACACAAAGACATCGTCCGAAGTTTTTGGGGAACCTCGAAATGGACTCATCAACCAGCGATGCTTCCCCGTATAGCTCGAGCTTGAACTCGTCATCGGCAGACTCGACTTCTGCTGACTCCCCAACGCAGGTCCTCCCAATGATGAGCGAACCACAGGAGCCAACAGAGATGGTTAGCAATATCGTCGACGATGAATCCGATTCCGATTCTGATATATCCATGTCTGCTGAGACAGATGACGAGGAAGATAATGGCGCCCAGAAATCTGTAATATTGGTGAACCCAGGGTCGGAAGTTGCAACACCAAGCCAAGTGGATAAATCCAAGAAACGAAAGTTCTCTGACTCCGCGGAAGCTACGAATAACCAACCGAGGAATGGAATGATCAATGAGGTTCGGAAGCGTCTCAAGCCGAATGAGACTATACACAACTATTCGACCCCAGATGGAAAACTGCGCAAGGACAAGTCTCTATTACCAGCGGAGATATGGCATCACATCTTTACCTTCTGCCCTGCGAGAAGTTTGGGTTGCTTAATGCAAGTCAATAGAGCCTTCAATCGCTATCTTGACCCCTCCTCGTCAAGCCTCCCATTGACTCCATTGTCAATATCTGCTCTTTGGCTCTTGTCGTCAGACAACATCTGGCGTTACTCCAGACAAAACACAAATCTCCACGGCTTGCCAACTCCTCTCTTAGGAAAATCGGAACTAGAAATGTGGAAAATTGCCTGTGGCTCCTTCTGTCAATTCTGTGGGAAAGCCAGGCAAGCAAACCTAGTGGATGATCAGTGGCATCCTGGTCCGGGGGAGAGGGGAGTTTCTCCAGTCTGGCCATTTGGCATTCGTACTTGTGGCCTTTGTCTTGTAAAGCAGTCAACAAGGGTACGTCCTATGACCTGGCTGTTGCTGAGCACAGCTAATCTGGATTAGGAAATTGATCTGCTCCTTTCGTCCTCGATTCCATCTCCCTTGATGGCAGCTCTGCCGTTCATATTCGTTACCAACGAGCTTCATGTGCTCTCCTCAGCTATTCTGCAAAATGGAACGCATCCGACTTCTCTGCAAATAACCAAATCCTTCTTCAACTTCCAAGTTGATGAGATCAAGAAGGAATTTGAGGAGGTTAAATCCATGGGGTCTGCCACAGCCGAGGAGTGGCTCAAGGGTTTAGAAGGCCGAGGAAAGGAACTAAGACTCGACGCAGCACGCTGGGAACGATGGGAAGCGAGCGGCGGAATCGCAAGAATGCTCGACTCGGTGACACAGGCCCAGAACACCCCAAAGACTGTCTCGGCACCTACGACTATGATGCGACCAAGCAACGGCAATCTTCCTCCGCATCCGGGCAATAACTCTCTCTTTTCAACTAATCAAACTTCCCAGCTACCGCCTCCCACTCAGAACGGGTTTGGTGAGTCCATAAATGCCGATCAGCATCGACTTGAGGGAGCTTTGGATCGCCATACTAACCTACAATACTTAGCCATAAATCCACCTCCACGTTTCGATTCACCAGCACAAAACGGGTTTGCTCAATATGCCCCTCGTCCCCAACCTCAAGCTAAGCATGAGAGAACGAAAGAGGAGGTAGCTGAACTGAAAGCAGCACGCAAAGCCGAAATTGAAAGACGATGCTCGTTACTCGACCCTCCCATTGCGGCCGGAGTTCTAGCTCATATGCCATCTTTTCAGGCTGCAATTCAGATCATCCAGCCCTTGGTTGACAGTTCCTGGGAAGTATTGAAGCCAAGACTAATCTCCCAACGGGAGGAAGCCGAGCAACGTGAGAACGATCGAATCGCTCAGACCCGAGTGGTTCAAGAGCGTTTTGACGAACGGCGCTTCCAGGATATGCAGTCCAGAGCGGATTCTAAGGACCTCGCGGAACGAGAATGGGATGACCTGCAAGCTCCCTTGCGAGCCCGGATTGGTGGTTATGCCGATGAGATTGTCCGTGATGGCTGGAACGGTGGTGAAAAGGTAACTTACGAGACAAGTCCCCTTTTTGCTGCAGGCGTCTTGATCTATGTCCGGAAGAGATTCTATGCAGAGGTTGCCAAAGATGAAGCTGCAGTCCGCGCAACTGGGAGAGAGCCAGAACTGGATCCGCCACATGGTCCATTTACACGGAAACTCATATTGGAAAACATGAAGTGGGTATTCGACACCAAGATTAAGCCACACACAGAGCAATACCGTAAGGAACTCTTTCTTTGCAATGCCTGCGAGTATGCCAACAAGTACTACGGCTTTGAAGGTGTTATCCAACACTTTGCAGCTAAGCATACTAGTGCCCTGAGTGTTGGAAGTGTGGTTGTCCATTGGAAGTCTGAATGGCCCGAATATCCTCCTTTCAATCCGGATCCTGACAATGCTGTCAAGCAGTACTATCCCGGTGCGCCTAGCACCACTATTCCCTACTCGAGTACTGGCCCTGCTAATCAGCAAAACTTTGGATATGGTGGGTACCCTGTGCCAGTCTCTACACCTATGCCCGGGCCAAACCCACATGTCTATCAGGAGAGTCCAGGTCCTTATTATGGCCATCCTCAATTTGGTGATCAATACTCAGGCCATCAAAACGGACCCTATGCCCCGCCACCTCAGCCATACCAAGATTCGTCTCAGGCCTTTCAGTCTCAACAGTACTCTGTCGCACCACATGCGCCCAGCATTACCGGATACAATGATGCTCCACAAGATTATTCCCAGAATGGTTATGGGACACAGTATCAACCACCGCAAGATATGTATGGAAACCAAGGACAACAGTATCTGCCACCGGCTTCTGATATACCTGCACCGCCAGTTCCATACGACACACCGGCTCAGTATGGATCATCTTACAATCAAGCTCCGTTGTATCCTCCTAACAACATCTCTCAACCACCCCAGAAAACCGAGCAGTACATTGCACAGCTTCAGGAGCTTGCGCGAAACGCCCGTGACATTTGGAACTCCGTTGGCAGTATCAAAGAAGTCCCGGGAAGTCTCAAGGTGTATACCATCATTTATCATCTGCTGAAGCGATTTCGGGAAACTTACCAGGAGGATCCACCCCTCTCCATGATGGTGGACGGATTGTCTACCAATAAGGATATGCGGCCAGTCCGCAATGTCAATGGTTTGCTATGCAAAGCATGCACCTTGGGTATGGCAGGATCATTGCCCGGCTCACAAAAGAAGCACTTTTCTTTTCCTCAACTTGTGAATCACTTCCATACGATTCACGACCTGGGAATTTCCAAGAACTACGGCGCACCTCTAGACTGGACCAGAGACATGGTCGATTTGCCCGACACGGCTAAACTAATAGCAGTTGTCAATGCACCAGGAATGGATGACCAGAAGCTTGCAATATTTACGGAAGCCGTCCCAGAGATCATCCCAGCTCCCAGGCCCGCCTCCAGCGGCTTTCACACTCAAAGCCATGAACAATATGAACAATACGGTTCTCTGAATGAGTACCCAGAGCTTGCCCCGTCCGAGGACCACCACGATAAGTATTATGCCATTGTGGACAATGGGGAGCCTCTGGATGCCGGGAGTACTACTTTCGACGATGGTGAATACGATCCTAGACACCCAGGCGACCTGCTAGAAGATGCGCGACCGACGACCAAGTCAACCCAAAGGGATCGACGACCGAGGCAGCAAGGCAGCACGCGAGATATGCTAACAAGTCACCCCCACGATGACCGTTATGAACTCGATGTTCGCGAAGAGCCATTCGGGAGTCGGCCAGATCGCTCGTACACAGAGAAAACGCCCTCCTCGTCTTATCGAGCGATTCCACCTGCTGAGCATAGCAATGTCATTGTGCGCGACGAGCAGCCAATCGAATCAGATAGACGCATTCGCTACCAAGACGCCCCGGATGTTGAATACCGAATTCGTCGCAACCCTGTTCGGGCCTACAACGATCCGGAGATCGTGTATGCTGAGGATCAATATCGAGCCGCAAATTCAAGATCTTACCACTCGAATGGGCACGAACAACCTCCGGTTGCTGTGTATGAGACTGAAGCTAGGAGTCGCCTGCGGCCTAGCGACGATGCCATTGCTGAGCAGAGTCGAATCTACGATGTCGTTGCACAGATATCTCACCAAGCTCAGCAGGTCCGAGAACGACAACCCACCAAAGAGGAACCCACAAGCGCCGGTTCCGAGGATGGTGAATTACAAGCTGACGGAGGTCCCACGGCGTCGGGTACCTCAGTTTTGCCATCTGACGAGGCTAGCAATGCAGCCCAGCGTTTCTTGGACAACTTTCACCCAGGTGAGATCCTGTCTGAGGCGGAGACTGCAGTCGGAAATTTTCACAAGGCGGATGAGCATGATGATAGAGCAAGAATGTATCATATACCTGCGCAGCCCCAGAGACGTATGCGGGCAGAGTACGAGGAGGACGATCGCGGGTTCGTCAGCACCCGGCGTCTCGTCAATCCTGGGGTTGACGAGATTGCTCCCAATGGTTACATCATCCATGAGCGCGTCTCGGCGACAAGACCAGCACGAACAATCGCGTATGAAGATCGATACGTCAGCTCCGTTCCTGAACATGGAGGACAGCGAGATAGGTCGCCTGAGTTAGTAGATCGTCGGTACAAGCTCAACAATGTTGTCTACCGCGATGAGAGACAAGAGAGTCAAGGCACGCATCGAACACCGAGCAGATATGCTAGGTATGAGAGTGTCCGACTTGAGAATGACCGCGTACGTTCGAGGTCGCCAGTATACGTTAAAGTGGGCACAAACGCGGGACCATACCGAGAATTGAGCCCCGGCCCCCATCCGGCTCATTCCTTGCGTCAAGAACCCGTCTATCGCTCACGCACCCCACAGCAAGGTGCCGAGGAGCGTGAGTTTGAAAGAGCACCTCGCCAGGAGTATTATCGTGTCTACACTGACGAGCCTCGACCTCGTGAGCCTCAATATGCCGAGACTTTCGAGTATGTCCGCGTCGCAGATCCGGCGGGCAACTACATGATTCGCAGACCCGTTCGCCGAGAGCCAGAACCAGTCTATGCCGCCTACGAGGACGACTTCTACGCCCGTCAACCGGTGTATGAGAGCCGCGCACCCGCATCTCGTGCTGCAGAACCTACGTTTTATGAGGAAGAATACGATCCTCGTCATCCTGCGCCTCCACCTCCTCCAGCACGTCAGATTAGGTATCAGTAGACGGAGGCTAGGTTGGGGGTTTTTCATTTTGAAAAGTTTTCTCTTTTCTTTGTACATTATAATGAGTGATGGAACAGCGTCCATCCTTCTTCATCGTCTTCTTTGCCAGTTGCGCCCTGAACCCGCTTCAGCTTTCTCGCAATAGCTCGGGAGCTTTTGTTTGTACAACCATATTGTACACTGTACTTTTTCTACAATGGCGTTCATTTTTAGGAGAATCCCACCCTTTTGTACAGATTAACTTCCTTCTTCGCGGAATGTCATTGTTGGCTTTGGGTTTGGACCATCACGGTCCATAAGGTTATGCGATGCAGCAACGCCTTCGCATTTCCATTATGAAGTCACGCTCGCATTGTACAAAAAATAATACCAAGCCACAAAGGCTTCTCATAACTGTTCCACGTGCGTGAGCCTACATAACCTCCTGCAGCAAGACTACTGTGCTACACTATGGTCGCAAGTGCCCCAGCATCGCTACAAACCACCCCAAAATCCTTGCCAACTTGGACATCTCGCATGGTGTTTTCTTAGTAGCTGACAGGTGCAAGAAATTCCAGACACGGTTCTTATCTCGTCTGACATTTCTCATGGCTTCCTACATTCAAGAAGGCCGTACAGTCCCTGTGGTCGAAGTGTAAATATCCTTCAGTTTCCCTAGGTAGGCGCCTTGTTTAAAGGTGCCTTCTATATTTTTGTGGATCGTACAAATGCCAGTGGGCCGAGCGGCTATCGTGGTATCAAACGGCGACTTGTACGTGCAGTCTTTACCAAAACTCGGGTTTTGACGAAGATAAGACATGTCCGCTTTTTATTATACGTAGAGAATCTGATAACAATATCGTCTGAAGCGTCTTCTGTACTGATCCTTCGATTCGAACAAAAGGTTCTTAACACTTACGTTGCCTTATTTATCAAATATTTGTGTAACCGTTGGGTTCCCAGCCTCCTCCCAGCCACTTTTCCCCATCTTTCCGATATTGGAATTTTGTCAATTTTGATCCCAATCTCAAGCTGTTGATGATCTATCCTTGATAGTAAATCGTCTGTCAAATCACTCTTCGTCTTACTCGCATTGGACTCTTATTAGTCTTAATCTCAAGGGTTCTCAACTATCTCCGAAATTCCAAAGCGGTTTATATAGCAAAATCGAAAGCCATGTCCGCACCTACCTCAGCCACTATTTTCGTCAACGACATGCCCTCCCTCCAAGCATTCCTAAGCATACTCACCACATTCGACCTCACAATCGCTGGCTCCAGCATCCCCTCCCTATTCATAGACCTCGAAGGCGCCCGCCTCTCCCGCCATGGCACCATCTCCCTCCTCACTCTCTTTCTCTTCCCATCCAACACCACCTATCTCATCGACATTACCACTCTCTCCCACCTCGCATTCACAACCCCCTCCCGGACCCACCCGACCACAACACTCCAATCCATCCTCCAATCCCCCTCCATCCCAAAAGTCTTTTTCGACGTCCGCAACGACTCCGACGCCCTCTTCTCGCACTTTCACATCACCCTAGCCGGCATAATCGATCTCCAGCTTCTAGAACTCGGTTCTCGCTCAGGAGGACTGGAGCAGAAAAAGACTGTCTGCGGCTTGGCTCGCTGTATTAAGAATGACGCGGTACTTACACCAACTGAGAAGAAGAGATGGGAGGGGGTGAAGGATAGAGGGGCGCTTCTGTTCGCGCCGGAGAAGGGAGGAAGGTATGAGGTTTTTGATGAGCGGCCGTTGAGTAGGGAGATGATAGATTATTGTGTGCAAGATGTGAGGTTCTTGCCGGGACTGTGGGATGTGTATACGAAGAGGTTGGGGGGTGATGAGAAATGGAAGCGATTGATCGAGGATGCTACTTTGGAGAGAGTGAAGGAGTCGCAGAGGAAGAACTATCAACCGCACTCGAAATCGAAGGTGTTTGGCCCGTGGGTTTAGGTTTGGGATAAGCTTGTTGTATGGCATAGCCTAGAGATGTCAGAATTGTCGCTGGTTGAGTATTTTAATTTTTTTAGATAGAAGAATGAAGGCTTCTGACAACAGAGAGTATTGGAAGTTGAGCCCACCAAAGATCGACGATGACAGATAGCACTGCTAGTCGATTACCCATGATATAGTAAATAAACTAAGCGAAATACTCTAGCATTGACGTGCTAACAATTGCAGTAAATGTACTTGTTGCGACTATCATACAGTTTCCTCCCGTTCACATGCTCAGAAAATCTGTAGCCTGGATGAACTGCTAGGACCATTAATTATGTCATTCGTGGAGCTTTGCTAAATATAACTTGGTCTCTACTGGACAGTCGAACATTTCGATTCATGAATGATTTGGGTGATCTAGATCAAGCTCCCCCAATTCTACACGAAACCCCTTCCTCCATCGACCTTTCAACACCTCGATACAAGCCTCCAATTCCGCAGAATACAAAATCCTCCGTCAGAGTGACAAAGATATCGACCGAGACCAGAAAACGCTCTCCCCTCTCGCTTACCAGTCAACCTCACCGAAATCAAATCCCGTCTTGGCAACCCCTCCATCCAACCCTCATGATTCCACACGCCCACATGCAATCCCGCAAGATCACCGACCCTCTCCTACTGGCTACCAAACCGAGCTACAAACCACCAACCTATAACGAAAAAAGCCACGAAGCAAGTTAAGTTGTGAGACTTGCGTGCTTGCTTACCTTATCTTTCAACCCGTCTCTACTACTACACTGAGACCCTCTACCGGGCCTTGCCTGCAAATCAGGAACTAGTCTGCACGCCACGCTCTCTGCTTAACCAGTATTTCAAGATACTTAAGAGGGACGTACAAGAGCTGACATAAACACCTCGCATGTACCCTTGACCCATCAAGATCATCATATCATATTCCTCCTCCTCACTTCATGCAGTTCGACATGTGCATATTGACATATGCATACCAAGCCCAATCAATCCATCCTCACTCTACGGAACCCTGATTTCTACCTTACAAAGCATGTTAACCTTAACTTTTGTACACCCCACCAAAGTATCCCCATCCATCCATCCATCTGTCCAACCAGATTCCCAGACCAACATAGCCGCGGCCAACCATACATTAACTTTACTGTAAGCTTCCTACGAGAAACTCAATTCATCTCATCTCACCACTCTTTCGCTCTATTTCACTTCACTTCGACGCCATCGCGACGAACTCCCGACTCGGTTCCGACGGATCCCAAGCCTCGTCTCCTCTCCCTCCTCATCCTCACGAAGCGATGCAAGCCACCCCATAGCACAGAATCAAGGCGACTTCACAGCGTCCAGGCCGCAAGCCCAAAAGCCACAACAATCAGCCAGCCAGACAGGCAGACAAACAAGGAAAGTTTACGACTTCCCTCTTTCGGACAGCAGGTGCACCAATCAATCATTGACCGTCCGCAATTGCTACAACATCCACACGACATCCACACAACTTCCACACAACACCCACACAACATCCACACAATATCCACACAATACCATACGATACAAACAAGACATCAAGACACGGCACACGTGCACGGAGAAAAAATCCCACTACTCTGATCCAAGGTAGCGCAAGATGGCGATGGCAGAGAAAAAGGCATGGAAATCGGTGGCTTGGAACGGGGTTTGAGCGGAGCGTACTAAGGTGAGTGAGTAGAGGAGAGAAAATGTTTCTTGTTGCCCGCTTATTCCATTGGAGATGCAGCTTAATCTAGGTGGAGATTTTCCTTTTTCCCTTTTCCCGTCCCTCCCAGCCTTGTCCCAACCCCCATGCCATATACCACATGCCATATATCACATTTCGAGTGTGAAGAATAATAAAACAGGAGCATGCAGGGAAGGTCCATGACAGCCATATCAAGCAAGCAAGTAAAACCACCCATGGTATATTTCTGAACTCTTTTCCATTCGCCAGCCAGCAATCACAGCTACCCACCAGTATCAAATCATTGCAGCATGAATGCCACCCTCAGCCAACCTAGCTCGTACTGTTTCTCGTTCGTAGATACATCCGTGCATGAGTAGTACGGCAGTAGAGCATCTCTTGTAGCCATTTCACCCAATCTCATCTCCTTACCTGCCAGGTGTATTGGCGCCCATGAAGATGTTATTGTCAAAACCAGAGTTGTCGCCTTGGTTCTGCTGCATGTCTGGGTTGAGTGGCTGTTCGAGGTTGGTGGGGTAGAATTGGAACGAGGGGTCAATGACGCTGCCGTTCTGGATGTAAGAATCCCATGCATCCTGTAAAAATGTTAGCCAAAAGCAAATTCAATTGCAATGCCGAGAAGGCTGAAAGAATGCGATACATACCCAATCCAGGTTCCCAGGCACGTCCATCATGCCAATACCAGATCCCGTATTGCCAAAGACCGAGAAAGGAGAAGCGACGCCGTTGAGATTGCCGAAGGGGTTTGAGGTATCCATTCCGTAGTTGGGTGTCATGCCTGTACTGTTGGAAGATTCGCCCATATTGGTATCCATGCCTGAATACCTCGTACCTCCAGGTGACTGAGCCATAGCATTGAACATAGCAGCAGAATTTGGCGTCAAACCACTGGAAAGCATGCCCAATGACATTGCGGCAGAGTGTTCAGGCTGTAGACTATCCTCATCGATCTGTGCGAAAACTTGAGAAGTCGTTGGCTTGTCCTTCTTTTCTGTCATCTTCAGCTTCTCCAAAATGATGCCGAGTACCCCGGAGGCTTTGTATGCTTCCATTGATGTCTCGGCAGACTCTTTCCAGATGCTCTGAGACGTCTCGAGAGCTACAAGCATGTCGGAGCGTTGAGTAGGTGACCAGAAATAAGGATCGTAGTTTGGAGGTGGCTCGGGTAACGACTCTGAGATGTAGTCGTAATTGAGATCGAGACAAACAATCATGGCTGCAAGTAAAAAATCGTGTTTTGTGAGTGAAGAAATGAACCACTTCATCGTGCGCATCCGACCACCAGGTTGGGATTCTTGGTACAGCTGTGCCTGATGCCGTAGAAGTTCCATCGAAGCATCAACACAGGCGCGCCGTGAATGAGCATACCGAGGGTTTTGCCGAGCTCGAGCAATGTATTTCCTGTGAAGGACACACATTGTCTTCTGCCAGAAGATATCGAGATGGAAGCGCTGCATAAGGAGTGTAGCAGGATCATGCGTACACTCTTCGATAGGACGAAGCTGCAGATGAGAGGCCATGTTCTTCTTCATATCTCGCAAGCAGTTGTCTCGCTTCAGAATATCCTCGTAGCTGACATGCTTTCCACTAACGGAATTCAACCCTTCCTGGATCTCGCCAAATTCATAGGATATTTGAGCCTTTGTAATCATGTAAGATATCGGCGTTGGTTCCGTCATGGGTCTCGCAGGCGGAAGAATCTTTGAATCCGGACCAAATTCGTCCTCGAATATGTTTCTAGGTAGAGCTGCATCGCAGTCGGTGCTCCGAATCATGCTCGGAAGAGCCAATTGGAACGAAAACATGGTATCGATCTGACGAACGAAACTCCAGGTTCTGCGTCTCATTTCCCCTTGGAAAGGTGTGACTCCGGAAAATTTGCTTGGGTCTCGATGATAGCCCATCCTCATCGCAAGCCGCACAATCATACCGATAATGACCCAGATTCCCACTTCCGCGTCCCATCGACTGTTATACTCACCATGTACATATAGCACGAGTGTCTCGATTGTGTATGTGGATGATACGGTGTAATCCGAATTGACGAGGCATTGTACTGTTCGCAATCGATATTCTGCAGCCATTTCAAGGGTGCGTCCTTCACAATGTTAGTACCTGTAAGCACGCTCATTTCGATGATGCTCTCACCTTTCCACTCCAATGGTTCATCCCCAATCTTGTGGTACGATTGCATCGCAAGACACAGAATCGAGTACAGGAGACCTAACCATACTATGGATGTCTTCGAAGGGTCCTGCCAATGGTTTTGCAGTTGTTTATGGAAGGTAGGCGAATGGAGGATATGGACGGCTGGATCGTACGAATTGAAGTATCTAGTCACGAGCTTATCAACTGCTGACTTCGGTGGTACCTCCGCTCGTAGATCCGAATCCGATGCTTCGGTATGTGCGCTGAACAGAAAAGCCGGTCCATCTCGGGCGGTACTCGGTTTTGATTGCTTGATCCTTTCATAGTTGCTTTCCATTTCCTTCTTGTGGGTCGTAAAGTAATTCTTGACCTCGGCAATCTAGGGAGGCAGGTTAGTAGGTGAGCTTTCGAGGCAAAAGACGCGCCATGTGGCAATGTGCCAAGCGAACGACACAGGCTCATTGAAGCATTTGGTATTCTCGAGACCCCCAGTAAACATCTCGTACGACCTGAACTTTTGAATCCCGGACGAAACCCACGGGCGACTCAACGTCCCTATGAGTAATCCTATCTCCTCGGCAAAGGTGCAAGGGGGCAAAATTGAAGAAAATAAATGTATAAAGGCAACGAAATACTCACATCTGCAAGAACCAAATGCCAGTGAGAATCTCCAAAGTACAGAGACTTCCCTTTGTCAGCATCAACCTTCAAAATGCCGAGAGAGCTAGTAACACCGTCAACATCGCTATCATCACCCTCGTCTTCTTCCTTGATCATGTCGTCGTCATCGCGGTCCAGCTCGGTGGGAAAGGAGGATGCCGCACTATCGCTCTGGGAGCGGGAGATGGCGGTAGCAGCCGCTGTCGGCCCAGCAGACTGGGCTCCATTCGTCATCAGAGACAGGACTAGGCCTTCTAAACGGTCAATACGGTTTTGCATATCATCAGGGCTGGTTGCTCCTTGACTTTGATTCTTCTTGCGAGTCCCCGGGGCAGCATACGAGCATGAGGAGGCGTCACCTCTCCTCACGCAGTTCTCGCATGGGTGCGACCGGTTACATTTCAACCTGCAATTTGTCAGTCCTGAGCGGCCTATAGAGTCCTAGTGACCGGAAAAGTAACACGAGGTTTTCTAGAACGAGGAATACACTGACTTTCTATGCCTACACGGCCCGCATGACAGGGGGACTCTGTTTCTCTTCCGCACAACCCGATATTGGGTATCTGGAGAGTGGCCACCGGCGCTCGAGGAGGTAGTGGAAGGGGGCGTTGGTGTCATGATGATAAATAATAGCTGCCAAAGGTTCGGGGGAGAGGGTTACGAATCGTAGAAAGAATGACCTCAACCCAGGTGATGTATCTTCTCAGCAACCGCCAGGAGTGGGGCGCCTGCTTGTGGGATAGAGTTGTCCTTTATCGCTACTTCAACACTCTTCCAATGCAACTGACAACGGTGTGCTCTCCACGTAGCCAATGGTAGACAGTGCAGAGAGGCGAAGTCACTCCTCCTGGATGCTCTTCCCACAGACGGCTAGAGGCGAAGGCAGGGTGCTGTCTCAATCACCCAGCCCTAACAGTCAGAGCTCGGGTCCACTGGCGGAGATAGTGTCTTGGATGCAGATGACCAACAGCCTTATGTCCACTCAGCAGCTACTAGAAACGCCTAGAGATGTCGTATATAGGGTGCCTGTTTGTCCCCCAAACTTTCGTTCGCCCCTTCGACGGATGCCAATCGAACAGAGCGCAATCTTAGTGCTCCTTGCTCCTTGTCTTCGAATGGGGCTTTTCCACACCGATAGCACCAGTTACCTCACAAACTTACTCTCGGTGGACCTTGGGGTGATTCCAAATCCGAATCCCTTCCCCGTTGCAGATCGACGAGCCAGCTAGACAATATCTGATTACTCAGATATATTTAGGACGGCACAAAAATGACAAGTGAGACGTTCTCTCGGCCTCGCACCAACACCACGTTGGGTAGCACCACCGAAGCTCCAATTCGATGATAGCTTCCAGTCCCAGAGGGGGTCGTGCAGCAGATTGGGATGTCCTTGGTTGCGGGCCAATTCAATTATTCCTAGTTGATGCAGGTTGAGCTGCAGTATCTGAGGAGAGAGGGTGACGTCTGTTCAGGAATGGTGCGCCACTGGCTCATCGGTCGAATGCGAGAGGATACGCGTCTCGCAAAGGGTGTCCCGTCACAGGTTGACCAGGAGGTAGAGGAGGGAGATGTTCACAATCGGGGCAGTCTTTCTACGCAAAGCTCTACGTCTGCGCCTTGGTCGTCAGGCAGTCGGAGATCTGAATATCGTCAGTTGGTATTCAAGCGCCATCTCCCTCCTCTCGTCCCACTATCCGCATTGGGGCATGTTCTTACAGAATTGGCAGTCCCTTCTCGTTTCCGTTCCACCACACACGCCTCCAAACTTTCCTCGATGATGGCTGTCGTCGGACTCGGGATCTCGATGTATCCTCAAATACCGCGGGAGCTCCGTTATCTGGACGAACAGAGACCTCTGCATGCGAGGGTTGTCGTCGACGTGGGTGAGGCTACAGCTGGCCTGGGAGATCAGTCATCAAGCCTCTCCTCGGGGAAGATGATGCAGTGCAGTGTGGTGCGGTTTGAGGATCCTTCGTCGTGGTTGTAGACGGGATGGAGGAAGTTCAGGGTAAAGCAAGCGAACAAGGCTGAAGTGGGGGATTTTATTGGCCAGCCAGCCAGTCAGTGAGAAGCGGGCAGCAGACCCATGCCAACGCCAGCCTTCTGGATGGATATCAACGTCGACTCCTGGGAATTTTCTTAGAAATCGAAAGCGAGATGCACGGGACAGGACAGGACAGGGGATCCGGCAATGAGGAAAGTAACAGTAACGGTATGGAATCACTGCAGGATGTCGTCTCCACGCAGTAGATTTTTTGCCACTTTCACAAGATTCCGCGCTGCCAGATGCGAAATGCGGTGGAATAGCGGGCAGGGTGCAAGCAGTGCGACAGTGAGGCAGGCCAGTAATATGGAGTCTAGCTGGCTGCGTGAAGGCTGCAACAGCATGCGCGTCCAGTAGGCCAAGGTAGAGACGGAACTCGGTAGAGAGAGAGAGAGAGAAAAAAAGCCTGATCTGACTCGAATCCTTGATCTCGATCGACTTAAGGGAGAAACTGCGTGCTTGCTGACAAAGACCGGGGAGAGCGATGAGGAGGGGTGGTCAGCTGCAGAATGACTCAGAGAGACGGAGTGATAAAGGAGGCTTGGACCGGCTGATGGATAGGTGATAGGTGATACTTTCAAAACTCTATCATCACTTTCAGTCTTTCAGATGAGGCTTCATGATTGTGGAGATATATAACTCCGATATCTCCGATATCATCGTGGCGATTTTTCTATATTTTCTCAGACACAGCCTGGGCTTGATGCTGGACTTGGTGAGTGATGATTCATACGCATCTTTGGCTTCAGACTGCATTGCTCTAAAGAAAGTTGAACGTATGTATTTCGAGGTACTTTCGATGTACTCTAAGTTTGAAGCTAGAGTGTTCTTTTGCCGCCCTAGGCAATTTTTTACCTTCTTGGTGATCTTGCAAGGCACAGTCCGTACTAAATCACAGTATAGAAGACGCCATCATCTCAAGAGAAATCTCTTCCTCCGGCTTTCCTATGGCAGTGAATCTAATTTCGGGAAGACATCCCGTATTAAAGCTGTCCGCTTTGGCTATTGTCAACACCATCATTACCCGCGGTAAGAAATCAATAAATCTAGAATAATTGAACCTCTAATTCTCAATACCCCATACCACATGAGTCTTTCTCGAGGCTTCATGAACAAGATCCAACAACAGCCTAGCGAGACAAACAAAGCATGTATGCAAGGCTACCAAACCCAAACCCAAACCCCCCATACATCCCACCTCGCCAAGAAACGTTTGTTACAAATCAAAAGGGGAAAAAATCTCTGTATCCCCGGATCCCCACGTACTGTACCCCAGAAAATCCCATTCCAGCCAATCTAAATCCCAAGCATGTGTGTATTAGAAGAGCATTTTATTTGATTTCACCGTTTCTATGCAGAGGCAAGTAAAGTTCTCTAGTTCGTACAAATACAGCAATATTGATTCCATCCACTCATCGCTCTGTGCATATCTATGTGTCCGAATCTATACCCACAGCTTGAAACACGTTCGCCACCACCATAACGTCTCTGCAGCAAGCAGGGAGTGGGGAATAGCAACTCCACGAGGCACCACCACGACCTATGCATAGGCTATATCGGCAAGCAACGGTACATGCACATCTGTACAACATAACATACACCTTCATACGCCTTCGTTCCGACCTTCCCCCCTACCTTGTGTCCATACTGCCATCACATGATGCTGTACGAAAGCCACAACCATGTCCACCATACTGAGGTAAGCATAAGCGCTTGCAGCGGCTTTTTCGCCACATACCTGTGGTTCGCTCCTTCAGACCACCCGAAAAGAGCATCTGTCTAGACACGCTAGAAACGCCATCTGGAAATGTGCCTGGATGAAGACTTCATCGACCCTCGGCTCGGTTGTTTTTCAACAGCCGGAGAGAAAAGGGCATATATTCGAGCATTTCGGATCCATTGGTCGAAGAATGTGAGTGCGCTGATGCGGATTACATCGTTTGAGATAATCCGTCCGAGACTTACCACAACCGGGCAATCGAAATGACCCTCTCCGAAAAATTTTCCTTCTTTTCATCGTTTCCCCCCTTCAACCGCCGATCCCGAAGCCAAACCATTTCTCATCTTTTGGCGCCGCGCCTTTCTCAAGCTCCTCGATACTCGCATCGCACAAACGTTGGTTCTCTTCGGGGATCTGCCATATTGCCAATTCATCGAGGCGGCTGACGAATTGCATCATCAATCCAGCTTCCGAATGCCAGGCCATGTGGCAGTGGAAAGCCCATACCCCCGGATTGTCGGTGACGAATCGCAACGCTAACCAGCCAAAGCCTTCGGGCGTTGCAACATCTCTTCGAATTAAACGATCCAGAGCATGCTCGTGGTTCTCGAGAGAACCTTTACCCTCTGGCTTCAGCCCAAGAGTGTCATAACCAGGAAACATTCCGTGACCTTGGCCGAGGACCCAGAACTTGTGGCCGTGAAGATGCATAGGGTGGCTCCCTTCGTCGAAGTTCTGGATGATCAAATCGACAACTTTGATGCCTGAATGTTGAATAGTGAAGTCGTTCTTCTTGTCGTAGCATTTGTCATTGACTCCATCAGAATTTCTCATCGTAATGAATGTCTCGTTCTGACTTGCCAACCCCTCGACAGTCCGATGCAGCGTCGGATTTCGAAGGTTTGGTCTGAAAGTCGATGCGTTGAAGAATCCGCGCTGTAGCCTCCTGTAAATAGTTCAGTCAGTAGTTGCTGGTTTTGAAGTTTGAGATGATTTTTCAGGTGAAGTGTTCAACATACCAATCCCCGATCTCCAAGTTTGCTCTCAAGTAGTACGAGTAGTCTGCAATCAACGGAGCTGGTTCGAAAGACGCTGGCTCCCACGAAGTGGTATTCATATCCCGGCACTGCATTTCCATTCCTTGAGTCCATGCTCTGGATGTAGGTTGCGACACCAAGCCTTGTTGGTTGTTCTTCGACTTAGAGTAGTGAATGATTGCCTTCACTTCATCTGCCCCAGGTCCAGGAAGATCAGGCTCCGCCCAACAATGCGTGACCATTCTCGCTCTCAACCAGAACAAGTCAGTATCGGTCTGGTTGGTATTGATGACCATGCTGTAACGTTGAGCTGGAGCGATCATCATCCTGTTGTCGTAGGTCGGGACAATGTCCGTCCCATCCGCTTCTGTAATGGCAAATTCGTGCTGGTCAACAGAAACTTGGAACCAGGCGAAGGCTCCAGCATTAATAAACCTCAAACGATGGTGCGCATTCGCCGTCAAGTCCAAAGCCGGAAGAGTCGCAGTTGAATTGTCACACAACCGATCGGGCAATTGAGAGCAGTCCCGTTTGTTCAAGCCATTGATCAACGCCCCATTCGGAATTGGGGGCGACTCGTTGCCCGGCTCAAGATTGCTCACTAACAGGCCACTGCTAGTATCATGATAGTAATCTTGCAGCATCACAACTCGATCCGTTGCGTATGAAATCTGCTGCAATTTCTTTTCATCACGAGAATGAATGACAAGCGGCCCATAGAGTCCGTCGGATATTTGAATCGCTTGATGACCATGGTAGTAGTACGTACCAGATTGCCCGATGATCGTAAACCTGTACTGGAACGTCCGCCTTGGGGTGATTGGACACTGAGTAATACCTGATGTTCCGTCCATGTGATTTGTGCCATTCTGAAATATTCCGTGGAAGTGGATTGAAGTTGAATTGACGCTCTGATTGTCGATGTCCACGATGATAGTGTCCCCTTCATTGCACTCAATTAGAGGACCTGGGAATTTGCCGTTGATAGTGATCATTGGCCTGAACACCCCATCTGGATTCGCAACAATATCCACAATCGTCCATTTGTATTCCCTGACCGTTGGCACAGCATTGATATTCCATGCAGGGTCCAGAATATAGTCGCTGGCAGGTCTGCGGAAGCCTCCAATTCCTGCTACCTCCACTACCTCAACAGCCTCTGTCTTTCCCACGATGATGTATTTGGTGAATAAGGCTAAGCCAATCAAGGCCAATCCTGCTGCTAGAATGGAGAAGACAATTGCCCATCCGGTTCGCAGATGCCATTCCACCTTGTATTCCTGTTCGGCTGCATCGTCGCTGTCCTCGGAAGGGAGTAATCGATCCTCCTGCTCGCGCCTTGAATCACTCTCCCTTTCCTGCATTTCGACATCGTCGAGACTATCGCTTTCGCGTGGAGACAATTCGTCTTTGTAGGAACTCATGGCGAGCTAGAGAAAGGGGCTGTGCCGATCGGGAAAGACGTGCGATTCCGAAGGTTGGTTGATTCAGCACCCCATAATTAATACAGAGATTAGGGCCAGACAGTTCAAAGGGCACCCGTGGATAGAGAAACCCTTCAAACAAGGTTGGTCAAAGAAGACAACCCGGAGATGCGTCCGCCTGAGGATTTGTGGCGATTGCCGCTGACAAGTGACGGTGGAGATGACGAAGATATCCAGAGGTGGTTCTGATGATCACAAGCTCGGCTCGGCAAAACAAAGGCTGACATGGAATTCGGAAGCTAGCCGAGAACTCTTCTGGAAGCGGAGCTTTATGTAAAGTAATACGAAGATGCAATAAGATTGGACTTGCAATGGACTCTGAAAGTGCATTCAAAATTATCATGTGGCTCGAAATAATCCTAAACACTATAAAACGAAGAGCAGCGTTGAGTTAGCCTTGTTTCCTCTAATTTCCGGCAGCCGACTTCTTGGGGCGGACGGGACCCTGATCAACATGTCACTCCCTGCACCGAGCGAAAGCTTCACCAGATCAACTCTCCGTATCCTCAAGGGGCGGCCAATGACACGATTCCAATTCCCCACGGGCACAACATCCTTGGCAGTCCGGCTCTGCTCCATTGCTGGCACCTTCCTAGTTGCAGTTAGCCGTGCCAGTTGGAGGGCAAAAGCTTCTTTACGCCGCCTCTCCATCTCGAGAAGCTTGTGTGCAAGTTTTTGGTATCGCCACGCCCTGCTCCTGCGCCGCACATATGGGGAGGCTGCAGCACCGAGTCTTCTGGTTGCCAATCAACCGCTGCACGATGTTAATCAGGGCGTGGAAGCCATCATCCGGGTGTGTAAACAACCTAACATATTCCTGGATTTGACCCCACAAGAGGAGGACGGCGCGGCAAGCGAGCTCGCTGCTGTACAATAGTCTATCAAAATCCGAAGGATGGGGTGTTGGTGATGTCCTCGTGCCTCTGTCTTGTGGCCAGGAATGAAAAGCGAAGGGTAACACGGAATGTCAAGGGATCCAGGAGAACAAATGTTTCTCCACTTCTCCACCTAGAAACATGACGACCTTTAAGTGAGGATCTTCCTTCTAGAGTACCTTCGTAATCCCACGCAGCTACTTCGTAGAATGGCCAAGTCAAGCCAACCTGTCACCGTCCCGCGCTCTTCCAGAACTTCCTCTTTCGGACAAGTCGTGCTAGCCCCCTCCCTCTCCCCTGCTGCAGGGCAGGGCATTTACGGTTTACTGGCGCCAGGATAAAGTACAAGTACCTTGGCAATCCCCATTCTTGAACCCTCTCCTCTTTTCTTCAGCCTCGCCAAGTCAAGTAAAGTCAAGCTTCCCAAGACTTCATTCAATATGCGTTTCTCCTCCGCCTTCACCGTTGCCTCTTGGGCCTCTGTGACATTGGCTGCTCCAGCACCGGCCTCTCCAACTGCTACCGATCCCGCCGATGTCTACGCAGCCCAGGCTACCGCTCTTACCCTAAGCCCGACTAGCAAGGTCAAGGGAAAGTCGTTCGATCGTTATGTCTCAATCTGGTTTGAGAATACCGATTATGATATGGCAGCTGGTGACCGTGAGTTGGTAGCCCTCATTTCCACTTCAATCACTAAGCCATGTGTTAGCCAACTTCCAGTTCTTTGCTAAGAAGGGAATCACATTGACCCAAAACTATGCGGTCACTCACCCCTCGGAGCCAAATTATATGGCTGCTGTGGGAGGGTATGTCTACCTCCGTTCGGCAAAATTATAGTTTCTGACCAAATCGAAGTGACTACTTTGGATTGAACGGGGACCCATTCATTGCAATTCCTCAAAATGTTTCCTCCGTCGTAGACCTCCTGGAGGACAAGGGAATCAGTGAGTCTACCACATTCCATTGAATATTTCTCTGCTGCTGCCCACTTCGCTGGATATGTTAAGTTCGATGTTTCATCCAAATAAAACAACCGCTTGTATAGCCTGTATACTATGACTCGTATCGAAAGCTAACTTCTTAGGCTGGGGACTCTATCAGGAAGACATGCCATACTCTGGCTTTGAAGGCTTTGGCTGGGTCAACCAGAAGAACGGCGCTAACGACTATGTTCGCAAGCACAAGTAAGCACAAGCCTGACTCAATAATCACCTCGTTCGCTAACACAATCCTAGCCCCGAGATTCTCTACAACTCTGTCGTAACCAAACCCGAACGAGCCGCAAAGATTAAGAACACCACCATGTTTGCCACTGATCTTGAGAACGACCAACTCCCCCAGTGGATGTTCATCACGCCCAACATGACATCCGACGGGCATGACACATCCGTCACTGTCGCCGGCGAATGGCTCAAAACCTTCCTCACTCCTCTACTTGAGGACAAGCGCTTTATGGACAACACACTCGTCCTCATCACCTTCGATGAGAATGAGACCTACAGCATCCAAAACAAGGTCTTCTCCATCCTCCTCGGTGACTCCGTGCCTGAAGAACTAGTCGGAACAACAGATTCCAACTACTACAATCACTACTCGGAAATCTCCACAGTCGAAGCAAACTGGGACCTCTACACTCTCGGCCGCTGGGACGTCGGTGCGAATGTCTTCGCGAATGTCGCCAAGCTTACAGGCGATCGACTCCGCACATGGTACCCAGACAATTCGAACGGTGTTCCTCTTTCGGACTACTACTTCAACGCGTCATACCCAGGTATCTTCCATTCGAAGACCTGGGCACCACAACCTGTTCCTGACTGCCATTCCCGCCGCACGGGACGCACCACCCTCCCTCTGATCAAGGATCAGTGGATCAGCCAGCAAGACAAGAACTACTACCACGGTCAACTTGAGATCCCTGACGGAGCTCACCCACCAGTGTACCCTTACACTTACTAGATGAATCCCAAGAGAATGAAGTAATAGGGAAGAGACCATTGTAGCTGAAAATATGGGTTGTGAGAAAAGCAATACCATTAGACTATTAGTATTTAAAATTTAATCACAACCATTTTTGAGATGGTGAACTACTCAGATCCACCATGCATCTTGATGAAACCTGGCTGCCCTGTAGCGACATTCAACCATCCGTAAACAACCCTATGCACTCAATATCATGTCAAGTAGCACGATACTTTGATTTCCAACCTCTGTCTTCGCGATTACAATCTTTTCAACAGTGGACCAACTTAAGAAAGCAATCCACTACCTCTTTTCTCCCCTCTCCCCTTTCCCCTTCCCTCGTCGATCTTTTGTAGCAGTCGCTATTTTCATCCTCGAAGCAAAGCCAACAAGCTAAACTAAAATTAAATCGTTTGGCAGGTTTCGGCATCCCCTCCGTTGGGAAAATCCCATTAGATCCACATCGTCCCATGTCTAATCATTATACCGCGTTTGCCTGCCCCTTGGACGTGAGAACTGCCACCGAGCGCGCTTCATCACTGCTGCATAGGTATAAATCCAGCCACGGGACTCGCTCGGTCCAAGTCCTTGTAACGAATCCTCCTCCCCACCCGCAAACAAAATTAAGCGAGCCCCCCTTCCCTCCCGACGGGAAAAGTAAACAAAAACAAAGCCACCGCAAAAAAGCCAAAAAAGGAAGAAAAAGAAAAAAAAAAAAAAACCACCCAACGATAAAACGAATGATGGAGAATGAAGATTAAAAATGGCAAAAGAGACTCCCGAAGGAGAAGAAAAGCCCGTCGTATTGGGGTTTTGCTTTTGATCCGATTTTGTCGTATCCGAATCCGACCTTCGCCATCGATCCACGCTATGATCCGTAAGATCTCCTCCCCCGATGAACACATTTGCCCTGACTACTCTGCCATAGAGTAGCTGCCTTTGCTGTTCATGCATGGAGAGTGTTTATTGGGGTAGATGAGGGGGTTAGCGAGGTTGGTGGTACTGTAAGCGAGGGGGAGAGGGAGGTGGGGGATTGTCGACTTGGTCGATTCTCGGCGTCGCTTTTATATTTATGGGCGCTCAATTAGATAAAAGTTTTATATTACAGCAACATCTGTCTCTGAGTCGCGAGATGCACTCCGTAACGAGAAAAATGATTGGTACCTCGAGTTTAAGTGACTGTAAATCTACGAAGACCTGAAGATTTTCTATTTGCTTTTGAGTGCAAATATGTTATATACCTCTCCGGAACACTCCTGCCCTATCAATTCCGAAATTTTTTTTCGATCATTGCGTTTCTGGTCGCTATATAAAGACTTCGTTGACCGTCGAACCTTAGCTTCGTTGTGGATCGTGGGTAAGGATTGAATGTGGCCCTTTTGCAGGATGCTTATGACAGAGGATTTTTGGAAAGCTTTGGTACGAATCTGCAAGTGCCTCTCTAAGTTCTGTTTGCTCCTTCCATCAAGCGTATAAGCGTCCCGTTGGATGATGAGGTTCTGCAGCCATATAAAGCTTCGTCTGACACTGGCATCATAGTCGTTGCGTTCCTGTCTCTTGCCGACAGGCCCTACCCTCACCTCTTCGATTCTTGGAATGGCTGGTTCAGCTACTGGGACGGGCATACTTCTAAGAGCCTTATCTGGATTGAATAGAAACAAACTTTGGGCGGCGAAGCCCGAAGTCGGCCTTGATATTTTTTGGCCTGGACGCTCTTTCTCTAGCCTAGTGGAGCATACTGGACAGCCCGAATAACGAGTAGAATATACACCGCCATGAAAAGAAATTTCATCTATGTCCTAACGGAATAGCTAGAGCTCGGGAGGTACTATAGTCAAGTATTACAGTTGTGAGCACTCAATCGTAGTACGAAGTCACGAATGTGGGAGGTAAAATGTGGGAGTTTGTTGGAATTGAATGAGTGTTTCCCAAAGAACAATGAAGCTTTTTTCTCTCCTCTGCAAAGCTGAGCATTAGCCATTTGGGAGCGCTACCGATATTGGGAGAACAACCAAGGCACCCATGCGCCGCTTTCACCGAGTCTCTACCCCTTAGAAGGCATGGCCACGTGTCCCAATTTCCGACAATGGGGCTCTATTCCTCGAGCTCCTGTGGTACCCACTTACGAACCTTGCTATCGTAGGTGTTCGCGGTGACCATGTCAGGAAACTCCGCGCTGTTGTAATATATTCTGAGGACTGCGTTCTTGTCCACTGGCTCGTCAGCAGCTTCCCTGAGCTCTCTGAGGCCACTGTGACCAATGGCGGCGATGAATGAACCCGGAGCAACCTGGATACCGGTAGCCGTCATGTTCTTCGATGACCAAGAAGGCTTCTTATTGGGGTTGGCGGCGTCATCGAGGGCCACCTCGACAATCTTCTGGTTGGCAATGTAGTACACGCGGATATTGTGACCCCCGTTGTTACTGTCGAGGCAGACCGCTGCTGCAATTGGGCCGGATTGGGTTTCGACAATTGCGCCATCTATGCGGATGGTGTCGCGGATAGAATCATTGCCGTCGACTCGAAAAAACTGAATAGTCGGTTTCTTGGTCTTTTTGTCCGTCTCGTTGAAGAAGACATAAGTGCTCTTGCCCACGACGACAGATGCAGAGTAGGAGGTTGCAATAGGCATGATTCTATTCAGTAAGCTCAGTCAGTATTCAAGTTGGATTTATACCAGTACAAAGACATACGTTAAGGTCAACAGGAACTGAAGAAGCGATTGTTTGTGTGGGGAATCAGTGGACTGTCTGTCTTGTATGGGTGTGGAAGGAAGTTATCGAACAGAGATGTAGAGAAAAGGAAGAGGTATTTATACAGATGTGGTCCGACCTGGGCCGTCTGAGGAGACTGAAGAGTGTTTGTTTTCTGCATTGGTCAATCCTATACTTTTGCTGCATCTGTTGATACTTTCAGGAAGTCAACCATTGAGGCAAGAGCAGTTAGTTTTTCTTCTTTCCCATGCATGAAGTTTTGATACTTCAAAGCTGAGCTCAGCTAGCCACACATTCACCGACAGATTGTAGATAGCTAGTAAACCTTTGATGTTCCGCGTATCAGGTTTTGAGAGGGTGAAGTTTAGCTCAGGATCGAAGTGAAGGAATATGACAGGTAATAAATCCTGTGGCTAGCTCGCACGCCCATGCTACACCGCCATTCAATAATGAAATCTAGTCACAATAACATATGAGCTAGTTGAACATGTTCAGTCGGTAAAATACTAAGGATTATGTGGAAATAGGTCATACAATGTACGGTTTTGTCGTCCGATTAGTGGTCACCTGGCTTGACTCCCAACAGTTTGCGACACTTCCAGCAAGTAGCTAGGCTTATATTCAAGGGAAATCAAAATTATTGATCAATGCATGTAATTGAAGTAGTACTCGCCATATATCTGTATGACTCCATGTTAATGCTCCTATTAATGCCCTCTTACTGCGTTACAAATAGTGCACACTTTGGAATCGGATTTTCAGCACACTGTATCTGCAGCTGCGTAAAGGACTTATGACATATCAACTAGCGGTGAGTTTATTGATTTGCTGGCATGCTAAAACACGATAGATTTGCTGCAGTTCGGCCTCTCCTACTTAACGTCTTTCCCTGCGTCCAGAGACGCACTTTGCCACGAGACGGACTTGTAGTTTAGGTACCGTAATCATTTTTATAGCTAGTCTACGAAGCCAGTATTAGCACATCACTTTCTACAACTATTTCTCATTGAGTAAGGTACTTAACATTAAGATAAAGGGTGCAGATAGTAATGCTGTCAGTCGTTTTAGTCACTTCACTAGTCGCCAGTTCGGCGTTTCCCTCCTCCTTAATCACGGCTGTTAGGGTATTTTAGCAATCTGAAGCACTTAGATGATGAAAGAAGACGACCCTAATGTCTGAAAATCCTCAGAGGTGAGAATAATACATTCCGGGTGTCATACCGTGAGGGGTACAAACACCACTTGCTCACAATATACCGTATTCACGTCTGGACTCGCTAAAAACTAATATGAGTGCCACGCCTGCGGCTCACACGAAGCCTTCGAAACTGATTTTAATATTGGAATTTAACAAGTTGATGAAATCGACAAAGTTCCACACTATCTAACGTTGTCTTTGCAAGATCCCAATCCATCCCTGCAGACATATATGCCTGATGAATGAGATCAGATAGAGCAGCTCGACGAGGCAGAGAACTAGAGGCTTGTGCAGGAGCAGATATCGAAAGAATGCGAAGCCGAGAATAACATACTGCACAGTCAAGATAATACGTTTGAATTGGCTATTAATCTCAATTGTATCAACGGGTAGAAATACAATGGGGATGAAGATAATTTAGTGCTGTGTTGTGCAATCTGGAAACGCCACTGTCAGACTTGAGGGTCTTAATAACGCGGGGCGGGAGACTAAGCTACTATATGATGAGGTGAATTTCGAGAGGAAGACTCGTCATTAAAGAAAGAAAGAGAGCGGGTTATGTTGGGTATTGTGATTTCCGACGGAGATACTAGAGACCCTCTAAAACGACCGCTAAAATAAGAATAGGTTAAGCGATAGGGCGCTGTATCGCTTTCCCGAGACACTAGAATCAGCATAAAGAAACCAAAGAATCCGAGGTATAATTAAGGCTCACGAAACGTTCGAACCCCGCGCGATCTGAATTTAGCGACAAGGGAATTAATGACAACTAGCTTTCTCTCTGTTGTATCTTATCAGTATTAAGTGAATTCCGTCATCTGTAAGGGCGTGCATCGCGAATACTCCAACGGTGTAGTGCGTCCTCCCTACATTGTTGCGCCGTTTTGGCACCTTTGTTAATCAACCGTTGAACTATCTCCTCTTTAATCATTACAAGCCATTGAACGACAGACTCATAAGTGCACTCATCAGGTTGGTAAATGCCCAGTTCATGCCATGCTTGAAAAAGAATGAAGAGCGCAGCTGGACCTTGAACAGAGAAAAAGTCGCTAGCGCCTGTTGGAGTAAACCGAGGCGGCTCACCAGATCCATCCAAAGCCCCGATGCCCCCTAGACTTTCATATGAGGTGTCAAGGCTTCGAGATGCCAGAGAATATGGATCAATAACATTGGCGCAATCCAGTGCAGTTTGGCCTCGTTTGTCTCTCAAATTGATGATAGCCGTTGCATACGGTAAATCAAGAATGTTAATCAATATTGTTGGGTGCCAAAGCACTGATGCTGACATTTCGTGCAAAGCCGTGTGGCCGAAATAGTTGTCAACTTCGTCTACGCGACCACCAGCCTGAAGCAGCAACCGTAGAGAATCCAACGAGTTGCGACAGGCATATCGAATGACAGTGTAGTCGTACTTTGTCTTGCTTTGCGTTGAAGCTCCGTGATGAAGGAGTATTCGAATAACGTCCGGACTGTCACCATGCGCAGCTTGCATGAGTGGTGTTAATCCAATGTTGTCCTTCAGGTCCACAGGAACTCCACAGGTAATATGATTTTCCACGCGATCTGCAAGGTTGAAAAATGCTGCAAGGTGTATGGGTGGCCATAAGACGTGAGGTCCGAATATCATCTCCACATGCCAACGCTGCCAACGATTGAAAAGCTTTGAGGGGTTGTGACCTAGGTGCTGGTTCCAGGCTGTGCGAATGTACTGCCAGCATGGCAAAGAAGTCGGGTCTAGGAGCTTGCTTTCTCTGGATTGAAACTGAATCAGGTATTGATAGAGGTATAGCCACCTCAACGTATGTTGCGAGTTCCCTAAGAATCGATGTAAGGTCTGTTGTACGAACCCCGCGCTATCTGGTGGTACCTCATCAAGATGTTTCCACCAGTTCAACACAGCATATTCGAGGAACTGACACTCCTTGAAGATGCGCTGAATCTTCCGAAGAGAATGTGGGCGGCCATAAGGTGAGCCGTTCAACAGGTCATTTAACAATACATTGTCCTGGAATGTCAGCACAGTCATACATGCTCTCGATATGTATACAACATCAAGCTGGACTTGATTTGATGGCAGTGCTGAAGGTTGGTTCACCGGACCACAACCTAGGTGCACTCCTCGCTTCCGAAGGAACTCTCTCGCCGAGGCATGGACAAAGCGAATATATCCAGGCCTTGTGATCTCAACAAAGGAGCCACATGCGTTAATGACATCCATACTTCCGCGCATGAGCCACCTTCCCTTCGGAGATATGTCTGAGTCGATTTGTATCCCAAGGGCAAAGTCAAGTTCTGTAATGGTCAAAGGTCGGTTTGCCGCTGTGATCCATTGTAGGATTCGATATGCTCGAGCATGATGAAGTGCGCTAACTTTGGATTCGATAGCAAGTAGCAGGCGCCTGTAAGTAGCTTCAAGATCCTTGGGTAATTCATTTCGAAGGACTTCTCTCGCGTCTTCGACTGCAAACTGTGCCTCTAACGTCTCGAGCTGAAATCTGGCCCATAAAAACATCCCGTCGGCCCCTGCCTCTAGTTGTCGAATTGCTGAACATTCCAAGTCCAAGTCAGAAAGCCCCATTCGATCAATACAAGCACGAATCCAGCCGTTAAGATCTTCTCTGGTTGCATCATTCGTAACGACTATCTCAAAACAATTGTCCTGCATGCGAGGATATATAGCTTTGATGATCCTGCTTTCAGGTCGGCTAATCAAAGCAAGGGATACATTGTCGCCCAATGCGGAGACAAACATTAATAGCTTCTCAGTAGAGAGCGGCCCTGACTCGCACTCATCGAAACCGTCAACCACAAGAAATATATGTTTCATAGTCTTCGAGGCGATTTCCTTCAAAGCGCCCTTGACCGCTTCCAAAAGAGTCCGGGTTGCGGGTCCGCTTTGTTTGTGCCGTAAGACTAACTGGCGATACTTGGGTAGCTGTTCGAGGATCTGCCAGAGCCACGTACGCAGTATAGAATCGAGGGTGTTCTTGGTATCATCCCCAAGCTTGCAAAAGAAATATGCTATGATCCTTCCTTCTGTTCGAAGTCTCTCAATCAATGTCGCAGTGAGCACAGATTTCCCAGAACCTGGTTTACCATGGAGCCATAGAACTGCATTGCCGCCAGTTTTCCACTCGTCAAACTCAGCTTGACGAAAGATCCACTGACATGTTGAACCATGGCGTAGGTTTAACAAATCAAGAAGATCCTCCTCCACAGCTGCGGGTTGAAGCCAGCTTGCGATGGACTCGATGCTCGATTCGTCGATAGGAGTCTGCTCACTCTCAATAATATGGCTTCGCTTATTAATCTGGTCCTGCAAACGTTTGAGAGCATGTTCCTGGCCTTCGCCATACATTGGCAGCATGAAGATTTCCAATAAGCCTAACAAACAGTAAGCCTTATCTTCTTCTCTCTTCGTACCTCGATTCAGTGCCCATGCCATGCGCTCAGAGATCGAGAACTGGAATATTTTGTGGCTATCAAGAGCTTGTGCGGGGATGTTTGTGATCGCCTGAATGACACTTGCGAGAGACTCTTTATCGCCGATTTCTCTGCCTTCCTTTGAGAAGAACTGCACAATTTCAGGAGCGAGGAGCTCTTGAAGAGTCCAGCCACGAGTGAACCATCGGCTATCGCGGAAAGCAGGCTCCCATGTTCGGCTTTTAGTCGTTTCCTCAGAGGTAATTGTTACATCAGCTAGAAAGACATAGCACTTTACAGCATCGCGGTACCAACGATACATGGAAATAATGGCCTCAGATAGCTCGGCACTACTATCCTTATTTATACAGCATGTATCGATCCAGATATAGCCCAATCCATCTTGACAAGCTTTCTCCGCGCAGAACTTAATCTTCTGGAATCCAGACTTGTCCTGACCGGTATGCTCTATCATGTCTTTGTAGGTGAGCTCATCATGATCTTGACCCCACGTATGTGAGAGTATGGCATAGGGAGGGATGTTGCTACCGAAGCGCTCGATTAGAAACAGGTTGGTTATATCTTCGCAATTGATTAGGCGCATGGCGAGCAATTCTGCGGATCTTCACTAGAGACTTGGCACGGAATTCGTAGGTAGAAAGTGCACATGCAGGAGAAACTGGAAGCCGATTCTGCAAGCAAATGTAGAAAAATGTATCGAGTTGTTTATGGATTTGCACCTGGCATGAGTGAGTTACGAGTAAGCAAGCGTGCTCGGATGTTTTATACTCGTTCTGAGATATACATATCTTGCAACCACGCGGAAGATCGCGCTTACATGCTCCTTACTACGCGAAGCTCTGGAGATCCGTTCAAATGAGTTCACATAAGTAAATATAATGGCTGTTTTGGGTTGTTTACTTAGTTGGTCTGAACGTTAAATGAATATAGCGAAGATAGGCAAGAGAAATTAGATTTCTTTATCCTCTAGAACCTGATCTTTATCTCCATTCTCGTCGCCATCCTTAGGCTCGGGCGGTACCTGGGAGGTAATTTGCACAGTTCCCCTCACTTGCTCCACCAGATGAGCATTAAAAACCTCCCTATCAGTTAAAGACTCCACAAACACCACACCCCCTAAACCACATGCCACTTCCTCCAATACCTATCCCTCGATGCCTCTTCAAACACGCGTACACATCATGAACGCTTGAACGTGGCGTGTTTCTCCTTTATATGCTCTGTCATCTTCTCTTGTGAGCCAACGAAGGACTGGGGGCAGTAAAGACAGTTCCACCGGCGAAGGTGGCAGCAGGATGTGTGCGTGAGGTGGTGGGTGCGTTCTGCGATGGTGGTGAAGCGGGCACCGCAAACAGGGCAGCGAAGAGGGGACGTGGGGAGGGGGGTTCTACCTGTACGAGGCGGGACTACGAGGGTTCGGGGTGCTTGAGGTGCTGTGGAGGATGAGGAGGGGCTTTGGTAAGTGGGCTGCTGAGGTCGTAGTACTGGAGGGGCTGAAGCAGCCGCGTAGGGGTTCTGGTAAACTGCTGGAGCTGGACCACTAGAGTAGGAATTCGGGTGACGTTGAGGGGGTTGTCGAGACTGTATACCTTCCTGAGTTGGAGCACTGGAAAAGGGGTTCTGGTGACGTTGAGGAGCTGGCCGAGACTGCATACCCCCCTGAGATGGAACACCGGAGTACGGGCTCTGATAAGCAGCTGGGATTTGTCTTGGTGGTAGTTGTGGAAAAACAACCTGCTGAGTCCTTCCATCCGAAGGTATGAGTCTAATCCAACCCACCGGTCTCTGCACAGGTCTAGCCGGACCACGCGATGGTCTCTGTTGCTGCTGCTGGATAGGACCAAGATGCCGCATGGCAGCATGAGGCATTGGCGCAGGAGGTCTCCAAAGAAGACCTGGTCCAGGTGGTGCTCTGGTTCTGGGGCGAAAGTCTGCGGGCGAAGGTGGAGTGTCACCGTCTGGGATATGTTCTCCTAGTCCATCTTGGCCGAAGACCCAGGGTCTTTGACTGAGTTGTAGCAGGGCTTGTGCTGCGTCAAATTCGCGCTGGGTAGGTGATATTAGGACGGAGACTTGCGCTGATGGAAGGGCTTGTGGAGGTTGGTTCGAGGAAGCCTGGTCCTGGCCGTGCTCTTCTTCGGCATTGTTGTGTTCTGACATTGAATGATCCATTGTTATGATTGATGGAGGGTTGTTGTATGTGCGACTTATCCGAAGGGTATGATAAGTGAAAGGTGAGCTTGAAGTCGTTATATAGATACAATTTTTGGTCCCATATCTGTTCAGAAAGTGTTCCGTAGAAGGACTGTTCTATGAAAGCAGAGATTGAACAACAGAACTGTTGCCCGGCAGCCTGAAAAAACACATCTCCATTATCCATTGTTTCTCGAGACATCAAATCATTACACGAAATAAGCTGCTAACGCTTCTCGGCGCGAAACTAAGTTCCGGTGGATGAAATACAAGTCAGCAGCAAGATCGAAGACATTAGTAGTTAAGATAAATGAAATGATAAATATGTTCTGTGTAGGATAAGCTTCTATGGGTTTCACGAGGTTAATTTGAATATGAAAGATTTAAAAACAGGATTCGGTGTGTCTTTGCATTAGTGAGAGCTCTAGGGATGAGGATGAAGCATACCCAAACTACTAGTAGTACTACAGACCCTCAAAGACCATGCAACTTCATATGTCCCTTAAGTCCCTGCGGGTTCATGAAGTACTGCCCACAAGCCCCACAAATGATCTGTCCCCAATGCCCCTTTAGGTGAAGATTCAGCTTCCTCAAGTCCGTGAACCGGCAGTTACAGCCTGGAAGATGACATGCGAACCTCTTGGCTGGATTGTGGAAGGCGAGGTGGGCGTGCATCAGAGAGTGGCTTGGGAACCGGAGATGACAGCCTACACAGGGGATTGGGCAGTGTCCTGGCATCTGTCCTGAGAAGACGGGCTCGCCAGGTGGGACGGTGGGTTTGGTTTGGAGGTGTGAGTAGGCTTCTTCTTGTGTTTGTGACTGCGGCGGATATTGGGGAGCAAGGGTCTGCGGCGGAGGTGGAGGTTGTGACTGCTGTCGAGTGTAGTCAGGTATAGGATCGATCATCAGAGGTTCTCGAGGATATTGAAATTCTGATTGAGAATACTCAGGCTCTACCTGATGAACTTCAGCTGAGGACGGGTAATGGTTTTGTATCGCTGGAGCAGTCGGGACAGTCAATGGCTGGTTCAGGAGAGAGTTATCCAACCCCCCGGAATGAATCCGAATTCACCTGGCATCGGTAAGTTTGGTCGTTCCACAGCCTGAGTCTGTGGCTCACAGGCTGGTCGTTGTTGCAGATCCTGCTGCAATCGAGCCCACGCGTTGTCCAGTACAGGATCTTGGTGAGTGTTAGCCACTGGATGTTGTCGTGATGGGTCTTGCCAGTAGTCGACGTCGGACCAGGATGCTGTGATACCGAAATCGACGTTGAAGAAGTCTTGATCTTGGTACCCGTTGTAGTAGTAGTTGTTGTCTGCATTTCCTGGTATTTGATGATCCATGTTGACTGTTGAATAATTCTGGGATGTTGATTCGGGAAATGACTAGATGGAAGAACTCTCGTTCGAAGGTGAAGTGTTGTTGAGGTAAAGAAGATACCGCTGGCCTGTAGCTTCCAATCCTCGAGACTTTTTACTACCTTATAAGTCTCGAGATTCGTATACAGTTACCTGTTTCATCTCAACAATTCTTTTGTTGCTGTTGAATGGGTTGTATAGTATCATTGTTTGGCTTGTACTATTCTTTGTTGTTTATGAAGCATCGTCGTGAAAGGAATCCGAGGCAGCGCAGCACCCGAGATTTCCTTACAAGGCGGCAAGTTCCCTTGAGGGCGATGATGTAGGCTTCTTAGAATTCACCGCGTGGCTCAAATTCAAGAATCAGGTAGTGGTCCTGATCGGTCAGGCAAGTGCAATATGTATATTCCATTCCGTGGCAAGCTCGGTTAAATTTGTGTTATGTTATGCCACTTCCTGTCAAATATTTTGATTGTCCTTTCGTGGCATTACCAGAGCTAAAAAGAAAAGAAAAGCCCTAGCACCTCTTGAGCAACATTGTGTTGTAACTTCAGTTTCTTTTACATCTCCACTTGACTTGCCTTGACGTGCCTGTTTTGTTTACCTACTCTGCCAGCCTAAGCGAGAAATTCTGCCACCCTACCACCCTCCAACCCTTCACCCTCTACTTCCTCCCACCTTCTCTCCATCACTCCCCAGAACCTCACGCCCCTCCCTTCAAAAATGCTCTAACAAGATCCCCTTCGTCCTAAAAACTCTCCCACACCCACCACACACCTACCACACCTCCACTGGCCTTCGCCCACCTTCTTCACATGATCAAACACCTTTTTCCTGCTACTAAATTTATGAGCGCAGCCAGTGCAGCGATATGGACCGCAAGCCTTTTGGTGCGTAAGTTTGAAGTGGGGATTTATGCTGTCTGGGAATTTAAAGGGTGCGTGGCTGATTTTGTAGATGTGGATGGGGTTTGGGAAGGGAGGTTGGAGAGGTGGTGTTGTTGGTGCGGTTGACGTGAGAGGTGCTGTGGTTTTGGTGATTTTATGCCACTGCGATGGATTATGTGCTGAGAGGCAGAATGGAAGTGTAATTTTTGCCACGTTGAGCGCTGTACTTAAGTCTTCAAATTGATCGTCAAGGAAGCTTAGAAAGCGAATCGAGGCCTAACCTGTCTGCTCGGCTTATAGCAAAGACGGCTGTACGCGAACCGTACTTCCAGGCAGCGTAAAGGAGAATAGCGGTATGCAACATCTATATGTAGGAAGGTTTCTTTCGGATTTTGACAATGCAGCAATGTCATTCTAAAAATAGACCCAATCATGTTCTTTGCTGACCCCTTCCTTTAGACACGGAAACGAAGACTTAGCAGAGGTCGAGAGACGCTGTAATGATACCTCCATTCTGGCTTAAAAGAAGGCGAGACAATCAAGTGAGCGTATTGTGATTGACGTGAGGGAATTTGATGGAATGAGATATCGTGAAATTTCAAGGTGCCAAGTACTCCTGCCCCCTTGCAACCATGAATAGATTGATACTCATACTAAATCTCCTGCACATAAGGCCCAAGAGAATGACTAACAAGCCCCGAACAATGGATCCATCCAAGCTTCTCTCTCAGCGTACTGCCTCTCTTCAGCTGGGAGTCGCTCCAAATACTCGCTTGGGATCTCAGGAATATACAAATATTGCCCACCCACTTTCACATTCAAGTCTGCAGGTCTCCAGATACCCAGATACTGGAAGATCCAGCCAGCATTGCGCAATTCTTCTTCTGCAACTAGAACGCGAGAGTTCCACAAGCTCTCCGAAAAGTACTTTGACACTTGATTTGGCTTAGAAGATGATGACGGAAAACTCCCTTGAAGTCGCCACACACTGCGCTTATACGCGACGAGTGCATAGCTCTTGATCCTCTTTGAAGAAAAAAAGAAGTGGTCTACGTCGTACTCGCAATCCAAGCGCTGGCTCAGGCGATAATGTCGACGACCAGTCCAGGTAAAATCTTTTTTCTCCACCGCTCCAGTGCTCTCGGCCGTTTCAGAGGTCATGGTTTCGGCAATGGTTTGCTGTAGAAAGGCTTTGCGCAGGTCATCTTTCATTTGGTAAAAGTCTTTCGGTATTTTGTCCATCCGAGAAGCAATCTCATTCAACTGTTTTTCAATCGCGTTTTGCGAGAGGCTGCCGTCATCGTCGAGCAGAGTGCGGTGGATAGTTCCCAAGTCATCTTTTGCCTTTGATATTCCGTCAAAGTTGGGTACATCGTGCATCGCCAGGAGGTCATTGCCATAACCTTCCAGTACGCTTTCCAGGAACTTTACGGTCTCGAAATTGTATTTCTTAAGAGTCAGAAACTTTTGAAGTTCCTCGATGGTAGTGCTGATCTCCTTGTCCGACGCTGGGACAACATCCCGCACAGTGGCAGAATCATCGTTCCATACGTTTTCTGGCCATGGCTCTTCGGGTGCGCTTTCATATTCCTCATCCGTATCATCCTCATGTTCTGCAACCAATCCGATATCTCCAGCATCGTGATTATCCTCATCGCCACCATCGCCTCCATCCTCATTGGATTTGCCGGGACACTTCTCTCCTTCATCTTGTCCACCTCCCCCTTGACCGGTGCCACTCATCTTCGACACAGCACCTTTCTTGCTTGACGGAGGTGGCAAGGCTGCTACCTTTTGGTAGTCCCTCCTCCGTACATGAGCAGCCACCTCCCGAATTTCATCATGCACCACGACTGGCTCCCCACATTTCACGACGACCACAGGCTTTGGAATATAAGGACGCCTCGTATAGCCGCTCTCAATTCGTACTCTCTTGATTCCCGTCTCCTCCTTTGAGGTATCCTTGGCCCGTTTCCCCGTAAGGCTGAGCTGATCACTGGGGGAAGGAAGTGAAAACTCGTTGTCGGTTGATGAAAGAGGTTCGGCTTGGGTTGGAGAGGCCATCTTTGGGTGTGTGTAGGTTTGGGAGTATTTGTGAGCGTGGAAAGCTTTGTGGGGATTGGAGTTGTCTTATGTGCGAGGTGGTTGAGGTGGGAAGAGTGAGAGGCTGACGATGTTTGCCTTGATTGGCTGGACTGTTGGGCTGTGTAAAGAATGCCTTGTACGACGGGAGAACGAAACAGGCTGTGATGATTGAAGCAAAAGACGGTGAGAGATTTTATGTGTAGACAGACTGTCTGAGAAACGTTCAGCGAGAAAAGGTCTGCAGTGAAGACGAATAGAAGGTCGCTAGATAGAGCACTTGCCATATCACTGACCTGGCTTTGTGCAAGCTTTTGTAATGTAACAAAATAAATGCCCACGAATTAAATCATTTTGCTCTCTGATAATGTTCTATTGTTAAAAGTGAAGCTTCCCCAACTGGACCGAGTTGTAAACGCCACTTATGCAGGCAGTGTTCCAAAAAGAAGAAACTCCCAATTCCACCCAACCTTTATGCATCCACCCTCCCATCCGCCCTCCATGGTATAACGCCATCCAGAACGAAGAGAGCCATAACCCATAAACTCTTTTGTCTCATGCCGTAAAAGTCTCATAACCTTATGTATACATCCACGCATGGCAGTCTCCATTCTCTCCGGCCCAGAAGACTCCTCAGCCATTCCACCCCAATACCGGTCCATTCGGTACGCAGGGCCAATTGGCGCTTTGCCTCCTCCAGCGCAGTCCCAGCCAGCGCCGCCGCAGTATTGTTGAATGCTCCAACATACATCGAAAGTTGGTCCATGGTCTGGTTCGAGAGGGAGGAGTTTACCAGCTCGGCGGATAGGGCGGATGACTGCCTAGGCTCAAACCAGTTGCTGCTGAAGTCGAAGAAGCAGTGATCCGACCAGTGACATGACGAGGCGAAGAGGATGAGGAGGAGAAACGAGCAGTAGACGCATGGCCGGTTCAGGAAATATGTGCAAACGAAGAAGAGGAATATGAATATCGGTGAGGCATTGGTCGGTATGAAGAGAAGGGGAAGCCAACTGGAACACACGTTAGCAGGGAGCAGCACCACTACGGGGAACACAACGGACCTTCTCAGGCAAAACATGTTTCTCTGTTTCTTGCGGACGCACTGAACTGTCTTTCCAGCTTATGTTGTCATCAGGAGAAGGTGTTGGTGGAATGAAGCAAGTGAGGCTCTCGTGTAACTGGTTGCTAAGAACAAACCGTTCCGCGCGCTAATTCCGATAGCAATGTACTGTACGGTGCCGAGACGAAGTAATACGAGCTGTCAAAGCCAGGAATTGGGGGCGGCCGGTCAGTTTGAAGGCTAGTGAGTCGCGTTAACACAGTGAGAACTCGTGGCAGAAGTGAGTTTTCGTGATACGACGATTCCCTTTGCTATAATCATCGTCGTCCTGAGATCTCCTCGTCGGGCTGCCAAAGGCAATCCAGCCAATCAGCGTCGCGCACGGTCCCATTAGCCTTTCACTAGCCCTAGCCTTACGCAAAAGGGCCTAAGCGCGATATCGATCGCGAAGCTCTGTCTCTGCTCTCTTGATCTTCAACATCTATCTCCACCGTCAAACCTCTTCCTCTCTTTTCCACTCAACACAACCGCTTCGGCATCGGCGGCATTCCTTACTCTTCTGCGAGATCTGCCACGTTTCATTCCAGTTCTGTTCACAAATACTCTATTCTCTTCCCAATCAATACCCTATTCCGCCGATTTTGATTGATCTAAATCTTCTATTTGCGCCGCCACGGTGCGCTCACTTTCCGTCATGTCTGGATATCCTGCTGGCGCCGGTGATGCTCCTGGCTTGGATGCTCTTCTGGCCTCTCTTCGTTCACAGAATCCTCAGAGCAGTAGGCCTCTTCAACCTGCTCAACCTCAATTGGAACCTAGCTACAGCTACTATGGCAACAATAATGGTAACTACTTCGGCCAGCCTGGTTCTGCTCAACAACAACAACAACAGGCCTACCAACCACCATCGGTTTCTTCACCTCTCCCAACACCTCCAGTCGGCGGTCCGCAACCTCACCATTCATCTGCAGTCATTAGCCCGGTCGATACCCCTCACCAGCGTGTTCCTGCTCCTGCTGGCGCGCCTTCCAACGCTGACCGCACTTCGAGCCTCCTCAATCTGCTGAAGTTCAGCCAGGCTTCTGGTGGCTCTTCAAGCCAACCAGCCCCCATTGGCACACCGCTTCCTCCATCTCGCGATGTGTCTGCATCATACGCCAGTCCTGATCTGCAAAGTCCGGGCAGCACCGCAAGTCATGGCCGTAGCGGTTCTGACTTGCTTGCGGCTCTTATAAGCTCTGCTCAAGCAAGACCTGCTCAGCATGCAAGCCCGCAGTTCACACCTACTATGCAGCCACATCAATCCTCCTTCGGCCCTGCCACCCCGGATACTCAAGCATACCTTCTTGCGCTCCTCAATCAGCCAAAGCCTGCCCAGTCCAGCAACACCCCACAATTGAAGCCGGCCAAGGTCATGACTCCCCCGAGCAAGGCGACTTCCCAAGAGGATGAAGATGAGCTTGCCCAGGATTATGAGACTGCCAATCTGCAAAATAGTATGATGGGCTCAGCAGCTACTGAAGGCTTCCCATCTTTCGGAAAGGAGCACGCCCGCGAGCCAGCTCCAAAGGCACAGGGTCTTTTCACCTACGTCAACCCCTTTGATCAGCTCAGTGCGTCTTCTCCACGAAACCGCACACCAAAGATTGAATCTAGCGGTCCTGCTTCTGCAGCTAGCCCCAAGATTCAGATCTTGAAGAGACAAGAGCCTGCGGAGAACAAGCGGAAGACAGAGTCGGCCCACACCAAGCGAAAGGCAGTTCCCTCGCCTCAAAGTTCCTCTTCTCCACCTACACCACTTCCTGACGGACGAACCAAAGTTGAAGCACTGATTGGCATCGGTGCAGCTGATAATAAGGAGAGTGTTCATGCCGCCCTTAGTGAAGTCGGTGGTCAGGCAGACAAGCAGGTCCAAGAAGCCATTTCTCGTGCTGAAACTGCAGAGAGCCACGCGGCAATTGAGAGAGATCTTAGAGATCTACTCGCGGCTTCTACCGAGAAAGAATTCGAGGTTTCAGCACAGCACGCGGCTGCTTCAATCAAGCAGGAGCTGGAGAAGGCCGAGAACAGCGGCGCACTCAATAGCCTACCAACACCCCTTGCTGATGAAGTCAGAGAAATCATTGATGAGACTGCTCATGGACATATTGCTGATAGCTGGGAGAGTGCGGATGCCGAGGATAGCCCAAGTAAGGAAGAGGAAAACGTCGTCAAGGTGTTCAACTTCCCTATGAAGCCATGGTATTCGATCACTATCAAGGAGTCAGAGGAGACGCGACCAACTTTCCGTGACGAAGCCGTTATGGATATTGCTCGTCTGAAGAAGGAGTTTGATCAGATTGATAGGACTCTCGTCACTGCTTCGAACAACTTCATCGTCTACGGCATGTCTAAGAATGGTGGAGTTAGAATCATCAGACAGGATGACGGAAAGGATGCTAGACTGTTCACTGAGACACACGATCGTATCTTCAGCGTTGTAAATTCGTTTTCATCGGTCGAACAGAAGGAATCAATCATCGGCACTGGCATCAGCGGCACAGTTTACTGGGCCCTTATCAAGGATGGCGAAGGCGATCACCTTGAGGAGAGCAATCCTGAAATGTATGGTTTCGCCCTTCCTCCTATTCAGTCCTCGGATACCGAATCACCTGGAGGCGTCCTAAAGACCAGAGCTAGAAAGAGTTCAGGTCACCCTGATTTCTTCGCTGTTGGTCGTGGAAAATTCATCCACGTCATCTGGCCGTCTGTCATCACCAAGCAATCACTCCTGAAACATGGAAAGGATCGCATTGTTGACACGGACAAGTACCTGAGTAAGCATTCCCTCAAGGTCAACACTGGAAAGGCTGGCAAGGACTTTACTTTCAGTGAAGATGACACCATCATCGTATCCCTCGACAAGGCAGGAAGAGTGAAATTTTGGGACGTTCGCAGCCTTACCTCGGCCGACATTGCCAGTTATCCATCTCGTACTCAACAAATAGAGATTAAGGATCCATTGGTCACATTCACTACCACTCCAGCAAGTGAAAAGTCATGGCCAACTTCGGTTCTCTTTGTCGATAAGCTTCGACCATATCAACGAGGTGGTGCACTGAGATATCTTATTGTTGGAATGAAGCAGAACCACACTCTGCAGTTGTGGGATCTTGCTCTCGGAAAACCTGTTCAGGAGATTCATCTTCCTCACAGCAAGGAGTCTGATGCCGTCTGCAGTGTTCTGTACCATGCTGCCACAGGAATGATTGTTGTCGGCCATCCAACCCGAAACTCTATTTACTTCCTCCACCTGTCGGCGCCAAAGTACAACCTCTCGAAGACCATCACTCAGGCTGAATACATCGAGAAGCTCGTTGCAAGTGACTCGTCTATTCCCAAGCCAGAGTCTACTGCGGTCATCAGTGGTATGCGCGAGTACTCATTTGCCAACAAGGGCTCACTCCGAAGCCTTGACATTCTGCAAATCCCAAATTCGGCGATCAACGGTAGCAATCCTTCAACCTTGTTTGAACTTTACGCCATGCACTCGAAGGGTGTCACTTGTCTCAATATCAAGCAGGCGGATCTTGGATGGACTTCTGACAATAAGGTTATCAATGGTGTGGATGCGTTGCCAGCTGGCGCTATCTCCATCGAAACTCTGAAGGATATTGCTCCGTCTCCCGCCGCTGAAGTCAATGAACCTGCTAGCCAGACTACAATCCCAACTCGAATTGTTCCACGTCCGACACCAAAGGAAGTCTCCACCAAAGACAGCCCAAAGAAGGCGCAACAAGGAGAGTCATCTGCCTCTGCAGCAAAGGGCGAGGCCAAATCCGACAAGAAGGACCACGGTGCGAATGGTGGTTTAGCACCTGCCAGCGCCCCCGAGAAGACCGAGAGAAAGAAGAGAAGAAAAGCCACCACCGAATCTTCAGCTGACGCTGGTCAAGTTGGCCAGGCTTCCAAGACCGTTGTCCTTGACCCTTCGTCACATGCCAGAAATGGTGCTCTCTCTAAGTCGACTGCTAGTACTATTGCCGAGGCAACTGGTACCATAAGTGCCCCCAAAGACTTCAGCGAAGCATCACTCAAGAACATCGAGACTCGTCTTTCCGCGGAAGTCAAGAAGCTCTTCAGCGACTCTCTCGGCTCTCTCTACAACGAACTTAAGGATGACAGACGCACCCAAGCTGCTGTTGGAGAAGCTAAGCAGGATGCTATGCTCCGTCTCGTCTCTAGCACTCTGGCCGATAATATGGAAACGACTCTTAGTCGCAAGGTCAGCGAGGGTCTTGAGAAATCCGTCATTCCAGCTTTGACAGAGCTCTCTCAGAAGGCTGTCAAGGAACAACTCGGCTCTGCTCTTAATGCTCACCTGGCCCAGAACATTCCTAAGGAGCTCCAGAAGAGTCTTCCAGATGCCATTGGAAGAGCTCTACAACAGCCTCAGCTCTTGAAGCTTATGTCCGAGTCTCTCGCAAAGAGTGTTGCGTTCCGCGTCGAAGAGCATTTCGCTGTTCTTGTCCAGACTGTTGTTACTCCGTCGTTCCACAATCTCGTTAGTCAATCAACCCAGAGAATCGCCACTGAGATTCATCGCCAGACAGCGGAGCAGCTTAATGCAATTGAGCACCAGCGACGCGCAGACACCATCAAGATTGAGCAATTGACACAGTTGGTTACTGGTTTGACCCATACAATCTCTTCGATGGCCGAGGCACAAACTCATTTTCAAGCTCAGTTCTTGAAGGTCCAAGAGCAAGCTGCGGATGACAGACGTCAACTTGCTCAGCAAGGATCGAGCCAACAAGGAGCTAGCCAGCAGGGGGCAATCCAGCAAGGAGTAGCAAGTCAGCAAGGTGCAAGTCAGCGAGGCGAAGGAAGTGTCGGCACTAACCAAGCATCAATTTCAAGCCCTTCCACTGCACAGGAACCAGACGATGAAGAAGCAAGACTAGAGAAGGAATACGCCCTCATGCTTGTGAGGATTGAGGCTGCGATGGCCGCCGGTCAATACGAATTCGCTGTCATTCAATGGCTTCAGACTCAACAAGAGCAAAAGTTCTTCAGAAGATACTTCATACAATTCAACCCGGATTTTGTCCAAGATCTAAGCCCGCTCTTGCTTCTTTCCCTCGGCGCTACAATCAGTATGGAGCTTGGCGATGAGCTCCTCTCGCAGCGACTCACCTGGTTGGAGACGGTTATTTTGACTTTCCAGGCTTTGGTCTCTTCTGGCACTCTGGTAAGCTCACTCTTCCTCCCTTTGAATTTCCGTGCTAATTTTTTCCCAGGACGACCAAGTTCTCTCGCTCATTCCGAAGATCATGGGGATCTATGTTGCGCGCATTGAGCACCTCTTCATGATCATCAGTCAGAGCACGGGCACTAATCCTGTCCTCAAGAGACTCTCAGGCGTTGTTGCCCTTACAAATCGCGTTATGGAGACCAGTGGACACAGCCTACCTGCCCCAGCCACCTGAGGAACCATCATAATTCGTCATCTCGACCGATACAATACCCCCTCTAGCTATCCATAGCTCTCTCGCCGCCTTTTGCTTATGGAATCTACTTGACTCTCTGGTCGATCATCGTTCAACTGCCATTGGACAGCAAAACACACGGACTCCTCACTGCTTCTGAGATGCTGGAATGCTCTCATATTCGCTCTAGGATCCGCGTCGTCGTCATCATCTTCCTGGGATGAATTTGTGCAACTAAAAATTTTCCTTTTGATTTTTCCATTCGATTCGTCACAATGGAGAAGATACCGTCTATTTGATTCACATTGCTGGCGTCAGCCTGAAATATGAGCGTTTGCTTCAGCTTCTTTCTGCTGGAAATTTATGAAAAATGGCATTCGTGGGGTTACTACTCGGAATGGATGACCAGAGATGCGTGTATGAAGCAAGGAAACGATATCTCGCATGCCCCTTCTACGCATGATCTTGCATGAAGCTTCTTTAGCTTTGCGAGCAAGAACCTGTATCCATAGAATTCGCTATAGCAATGCATTGGTGTCACACCACTGTCATTCAAACTGACTTTGATGAGCGTGATAAGATAAATGTCAAGGAAATGTCAAGATCATTGATCATGATGCATATAGAGCTCCAATGAGGCTATTCCTATTGATGGCTTGACAGATGCAGATCTCAACATTGAAGCCTCACCATTCGGGCCTTCTGACCCTGACATTGTAAGACTTTGAAATTAATATAAGGTAAAGAAGTTCCGAGGATGCCAACCCCGCACGCGGGGTGTTGAAGATTGTCTGCAAATCATACAGCTTAAAAGCTAGGCCTAGGACTTGCTTCTCACTTCATACCTTACTCCGGGTCTTATGCGTACTTGTTAATAAAGGACCGAATATTGGTTTTTTCCTGCCGATACTGGCAGATAATTTCCTACTTATCTACCTACCCCACGATCTGATCTGATGTTTTGGTGGAAGGAAGCTGCCGAGATGGACTTGGCGCCTACATCAAGTGGATCTGCTGCAAGTGCTCCTCCCCTTGAAATCTCTTAGATCTTCAGGCCATCTCCCGCGCCTCTTTCAATGGGGCCAGTAGTTGATCGTCGCTCCGAAGCACAACCCGAGCTTTGGGTCCCTCCAATCTCTCGCTCTCTTCCTTTGATGGGTCTTTTTGTTTCCCATTGGTATCGCCGAGTCTAGCTACGCTCCTTCCTTTCGTGACCTGGTTTATGCCTGATGAGGGTCGTCTGAGCTGGTGAGCTGCTGGACTTGGAAGTGGGGTTTGCGATGTATGGAGGAATTAGGAGGATGCGGAAGTGGAGAGGGTTTTGTTCCTAAGGCAGTACTAAATTACGCGTTACGTGATTAATAGGCTTTAGACTGAGATGGTTTGATATTTTGTTTATAAGTCTTTGGTTTTCGCTATATATTAAGGAATATAGAATTAATAATCGTCGCACTTGTGAGAATTTCTTTATCTTTACACTTATGGGAGAAACCAAGCTTTTACCAAGCTCGATCTACTGACTTTGCACTAAGACGTCATGCAGTTTACATCTGCTCTCTGGACTTTTGCATCTCTCACGACTTCAGTGTCCGCTCTCTCAGCTGCACAATGGAGATCTCAATCCGTCTATCAAGTCCTCACTGATCGATTCGCTCGCACCGACAACTCAACAACCGCAACTTGCAATACCGGAGATGGGGTATACTGTGGAGGATCATGGCGAGGGATCATCAACAAGTTGGATTACATCCAGAACATGGGCTTCACAGCTGTTAGTCTTCAAGAAACTACACCGCTTTTCGCAAACACTTTACTAAGAGTGCCAGGTTTGGATATCGCCCATCGTAAAGAATTTAGAAGGCAACAGTGCTGATGGAACATCCTACCATGGATACTGGGCTCAGGATATTTACTCCTTGAATAGTCATTTTGGTACTGAGGCTGATCTGCTCGCTTTGTCTGCTGCGTTGCATGGCAGGGGGATGTACTTGATGGTTGATGTCGTCACCAATCATATGGGCTATCTCGGATGCGGGAATTGCGTCGACTATAGCATATTCAAACCTTTCAATTCGGTAAGATCCCTTATTCCGACGACTTGATACTCAGTTGACACCTAGCAGAAATCCTACTACCACGACTTCTGCCTTATCAACTATAATGATGTGAACAGTATCAAGAACTGCTGGGAAGGAGACAACATCGTTTCGCTCCCAGATCTGAGAACAGAAAACTCTGACGTCCTCAACGTGTGGAAGTCTTGGATCACAAATCTCGTTGCTAAGTACAAAATCGATGGGTTGAGATTGGATAGTGCGCAGCAGGTCGATAATGCGTTCTTGAAACCATTTGAGACGGCCGGTAAGTCCTCTACAGATATCATGGTGATACTTTGAGAGAAGGCTGACGATACGTAGCGGGTGTATACATGGTCGGTGAAGTCTTCAACGGCGATCCAAACTACGTCTGCCCATACCAAAAAGACGTCAGCGGAGTGATGAATTATCCTGCGTAAGTTCATGACCGCCCATATCAACATAACCATGAGCCTATACTGACAGGCAATCAGATACTACTGGATCAGACAAGCATTCGAGTCTGCGAGCGGCAACATCAGCAAACTCGTAAACGGCATCAACACCATGAAATCCACCTGCGCAGACACGACCCTCCTGGGCTCATTCATGGAGAACCATGACGTAGCTCGTTTCGCATCCGTGCAGTCTGATTTCTCGCTCGCGAAGAACGCTATTGCTTTTACGATCCTCGCTGATGGAATACCGATCGGTAAGTTCTATACTACCCACCTAATTTTTTTTTGGGTAAGATTGATAGTCTAACTACCTGAGCCTGTAGTCTACGAAGGCCAAGAACAGCACTACAACGGCGGTGACGTCCCCTACAACCGCGACGCAGTCTGGTACTCAGGCTACTCCACCACATCAACGCTCTACACCTGGATCGCCTCCTTGAACCAAATCCGCAACCAAGCAATCTACAAAGACAGCACCTACGTGACCTACAAAGCCTACCCTGTCTACTCCGACAGCTCCACCATCGTCATGCGCAAAGGTTTCACTGGCTACCAGATCATCGGCGTCTTCACAAATCTTGGAGAAGGGGGAACGAGTTATACGTTGAATCTGGCGGCTAGTGCTACAGGTTTCACGACTGGTCAGGTTGTGCTTGAGATTGGGGGATGTACGCCATACACGGTTGATGGAAGTGGGAATTTAGCGGTTAAGATGGCGGGTGGATTGCCCAGGATTTTCTATCCGAAGGCACAGTTGGTGGGAAGCGGTGTTTGCAAAGCCGTTACTGGGTAGGATGTGGAAAGTTCGAGGCGAGACTGGATAGAACAATGGAAACAAATATTTGTGTTACATCCAACCCACAGAAATGCAACACAGTAGCCAAATCTGGCATTCATTACGGCCTTCAACAGGCTTTAAATCGCTTATCAGTGTCTCAAATTTGTCTCTGGAGTTGCTAAACGAGTGCGATGCGGCGTATCTCCTTCCCGCTGGTTTCGCTTACTTGTCAACTCGTGTGTTCTTGTTGTGTTGACAGTGCTTGAATCTGAAATACTGTCAGATTCTTGTATTTGCATGCCTCGCTCTTCTAAAGGTAGAGCGAGAATAGGTTTATATAAATGAGGAAGAGCTTCTAGAGCTCTCTATACCTTACAAATCAAGCTCTATTCTAGAGCCTTCGATTTCACGTGATACGAGGATCACAGGAATTCCAACAAACACAAATGTTGCCCGAAATCCGTTCGTACATTTCGGACCCACTTTTGTTTTATTCCAGCGGCTTTGGAATACATGAGCGGAATTCGGAGACATATTGAAAGAGTCGGGGCCTTGCATTAAGCCGGTTACAAATTAACCAGTCAATGCAAAGGCAGTCAAGTTTATATAACTTGAAGCTACCTCCTTTCTGAAGTGTAGTCGCTAAGCTTGAGCAGCTATCACTTAATCTTCTTGGTCTATATTCAAACCTCCCCACCAACGTAAAATCGATATGTCCAAAATACTCGCCGTCTTCGGCGCAACCGGTCAACAAGGTGGATCCATCATCAACTTCGTCCTCAATAACCCCTCGCTGTCCAGCCAATTCTCCATCCGCGCCATCACACGCGACGTGAACTCCGCTAAAGCCAAACAACTCTCCCCAAAAGTCACCCTCATCCAAGGCGATGTAACCGATAGCGCCTCTCTAATTCCAGCCCTTGAAGGAGTCCACACCGTCTTCGCAATGACAACCCCATCTTTCGGTCCCCTCGCCGTCGAAACCGAATTCGCTGCTGGGAAAGCCATCGCAGACGCCTGCCTCGCCTCCAAAGTATCCTACCTAATCTTCAGCACTCTCCCCTCCATAACTGCCCTCTCAGGTGGAAAGTACACAAAAGTCACCCCCTTCGACGCCAAAGCCCAAATCGAGACCTACATCCGCTCTCTTCCCATCAAAAGCGCATTCTTCGCCGGCGGTTTCTTCATGGAGAATTTCCACGCCCAGCCTTTCCTCAACCCAATCAAGAAGGATGATGGTACGTACGTCCTCGCTCGTCCCGCCTCTCCTAAGACCCTGCTGCCGTATCTGGACGCTACGCGCGACGCGGGTAAATTCATCGGCGCTATCCTCGCCGAGCCAGAGAGGTTCGAAGGGAAGACCGTTCATGCTGCGGAGGGACTTTACAGCTTTGAGGATATCGCGGCGATTTTGGAGAGGACTTCTGGGAAGAAGGTTGTGTTTGAGCAGATTGGGAGGGAGGCTTTTGAGGAGGGCTTGCCGCCTTTCATTGCGGGGTTGTTCGCGGATGGCATTTGTGGTTTGGATGAGTTCGGGTATTTTGGGAAAGAGACGGAGCAGTTGGTTAGGGTTGGGAGGGAGGGTGTGAAAGGGGAGTTGAGGGGTTTGGAGGAGTTTTTGAAGGAGTCGCCGGTGGTACTTGAGTAGGGTGGGAGATCTCGCTGTGCTCTGGAGGAGGGACTGAAATGCTTTGCGGGGTTGCGATAGATTGGAGGAGGAAGAGGAGAATACTAGAGCCGTGATTTCGAAATCTAAGAGCTTCATATTGAGTGAATCACGGATCTTATTACTTTACTGCTACAATCTTCCCATCTAAGCGAGTTTGTTTTGTTATGCTGTAGATATTCGCTTAGCGGTCAAGGAATGAGATGAAGTATCGCCTGCATTTGGTACATAGTGTGAGACATTGGCATGCAATTTTCATTGTGTTTAGAGATTAGAGTCAGAACAGTCTCAGTCAGAACTATCCCGAGTCAGGCTTCTGTGTCTTGCTCACCACAAACTTCGACGTTTCATTGTGAAGCAACTTTGACAATGACCTTTGTTGCCCCTGAACAAAGATCATTGAGAAGATCGGAGAAGAATACAGAATTGATCGATGTTAATTCCACCCTTGCATAAAGACATTGTAGCCATTGTTATCTCAAACGATCGGGAAACAACAATTCAGACGTCAGGATATAACCGACAATTCTCTCGTCGGAGTCAGGCTTTAATGAGCATTTTACCAAGCCTATTACAAGCATCTCCAAGTGCCTACTACACATTCATTTCCAAAGGATTAAGACTTTCCAGTTTTGACTACCTTCAGACGAAATGTCTTACAACGCTAACTACTACCAAGGTTCAAGCCACGAGTGGGCAGACAATTCTCAGTCCCAGTACCAATCCTCATCCTCATCCTCCCAACCCCACCAAGCCCCAACACCCCAACGACAAAGAGACGCCCAAGTCAGCCGCCGCGAGCTCGCAACCCACGCTTGCTACCACTGCCCCAAGACCTACTCCTTCGCCCGGCTCCTAAACCAACACCTACGTGGAGCCCACAGCGTCCACCGACCTTCCTCCCGGCAATGCGAGACATGCGGTCGCATCTTCGTCTGCCTCTCCGGCCTACAATACCACGCCATTGACTGTAACCCGAATATCCGCGAGAGTGCAGCTTGTCGTGTCTGCGGCGCCATTTTTGAGTGTTGGGCAGAGAAGAATGCGCATCATTGGGATGCGCATGTTAAGTTGGATATTAGACCGAGTGATACAAAGGGGGGACCGCAGCAGCCGATGAGTGAGGTGGAGTATGAGAGTTTGGCACATCATTATGGCTTCGATTTGTAGGGGAGCTGGCTGGGTCCGTTTTTCTTGGGTCTTTGGTGTTGCTTATTTACTTGTATTTGAATTTCAATATCATGCTTTCCAACATCAATAATTTCAGTTTCGGGAATACGAATCGTGACGACTATTTCGGCTCGTTAATGTTTTCCTAACCAACTTTGACTTTGCGTGCTGAAACCAAACAAGCTCATTATCAAAATAGAATCAGGGTGATTTGTCTTTGAATTGAAGCATCGAGCATCGTCCTACTTTAACAGCTTCCTCAGCTTGAAATGGACACGTGCTCCAGGGCTCCCCAAAGATGGTTCTAGAGAAGCCCCGTTGATCAATTGTTAGGAATACGTGGATGGAAACACCCTTCGTATTTCTTGGTGTTGTTATCTTCACATACCTATGAAAACATTGGACAAAGATACTGCAGTGAATTCGACTCAAAAGTCGGAAGTTCTTTGAAGGATTCGGCTGGCTTTGTTTTGAGGAGCCCGCCCGGACAAAGAATCGCCTCTGAAAACAAAAGCAATGTGAACAAGGCCATTGTCTTCATATTGAACAAAGTATCAATAGGGATCAAGCTCAGAACAGGATATGAGAGTACGTATTTATCAGACTTCGTAATTCAAAAGCGATGGAGTAAAGTGAAGTGAAGCAAAGCAATTCGAGGATATCACCACTTTCCCCAGGCTACCATCGAAGACCCAGAGCACCACAATGTCACAAATCTCCACTAACATCTACACCGGAACGGATTTCGAATGGGCTATCAAAGCCTCTCAGTCCCCCAATGACCAACCACCAGATTATCCACAGGAACCAACCTGTTCTCTTGAACCCCTCCCAGCCAAACAAGACTACTTCTGCAAGCTGTGTCCGAAATCCTACAAATCAGCAGACGGTCTGAGATCCCATGTGAAATACAACCATGGCGAAACCGAGATTGTAGTGTGTGAGTTATGCAAGGCTGCTTTTAAGTATAAGAAAAGTCTAACGAGGCATACTAAAAATAAGGTATGTCAGAAGTTACAGCCTAGCAAGAATCAGATCCAGGGGGAAACTGAACCGAAGAGAATTTAGACTAGGCTGACTTGACCGAAGCTATTAGCGAGCCCCGGTCTGGTGATTTGACTCAGGATCCCGAGTCGTCTTAGACGACTCGTCTATGTGGGATGAAGAGTACGTGAACTGTCTGAAGTCCATTGGTATAACGTCCGTCCCTGCGTCCCGAGACGCACCGTGTCACGAGACGAATCTATAGTTTTGGAATCATTATTTTTTTTCATAGTAGTCCTATAAATTTATTGTTAATATATTACTTTTTTTTAAAACTATTTCTCCTTAAGGAGATTACTTAGTAATAAGAAAAAGAGTTTGGCTGATTATACTGTTGATCATTTTAATCACGCCACCGATTGCTGCTTCTGCTGTCCTCCTTTGTTTAATTGCGACTATTGAAGTCGTTTCAAAATTCGGAGCACTTAAAGAAAGGTCTTATCACGAAATATTATGGCTCGAAATTTTAAAGACACTTAGGGAGGAAAAGAATGTAACGTCCATCCCTGCGTGCCGGAAAACCCATGTGCCGGAAAACTTAACCGGTACATTGACCTTAAGTATTATTTAATTTATGCAGAACACAATACTCCTAATTAATTTTAGTGAGTTGTATTCAGCGACCACGTCTCGGATACAACAAATGCTTCCGACTGAAAAAACACGTTCGTATTATCGCCCTCACGCCTAATAACAAGGAGTCTCCTTTTATAGTGTAATAGACTTCTTCTACTACAGCTGCACTATTGAGCTTGTACTATTCCTAAAACCTATAAAACAGGCTATAGCCAAATTCTCAGTCTTCCCTATTAGAAGTACATTATTTACCCTTGAGGACGAGTACTTAGCCACGATTCTGAGGCATAATCACGTGTGTGGCAGAGGAGCAGGTTTCTCGAATATTCTATCGCCAAGTGGCAGCACGCTGGTGCCTAGGCACTAGAGCGCCCTCGTCTTCTTTAGCTTTCCATTTTTGCGCTTAGATCCTCGCGCTCCTTCGCTATTCTGCTGGAGATTGCCTCCGCACTTTTGTGACCGCCATATCCACATCTCAGCCTACCTACCCCTTCGGATTATCAGGAGCTATTATGGCTTATCCTTATCACTGGGCCGCCTCTCCGGATTGCGGTGCTATCCGCATATTGAGACTTGAGCCTGGCAAAGATGATGATCTCCTTCACGGCACACTTGAGGAAGGACTATGGGTAACCGGATTCTGGGCATCCTACGATGCTCTATCTTACTGCTGGGGCACGGATGTTAAAGATCACATTCTGTACACGCCCGAAGGAACTATTAGCATCACGGTCTCACTGAGTCAGGCGCTTAGAAATATACGTGATAACGATGTGGCCATATGCCTCTGGGTGGACGCAATTTGCATAAACCAAGACAACGCCGAAGAGAAGGAATCCACTGTACAGTACATGGGTCAGGTATACGCTCGTGCTCGAACCGTTATTGTCTACCTCGGAGAACCCGATGAACATGAATACCGAGGGATTGAACTGCTAAAGGCTTACACTGCGATGTACTCTGTTGCGAACGGCTTGGAAGACCCTGCTGCACGACAACGTGCTTCGACAATAAATCCTCAGACTGACTGGAAGCCACTTAGAGCAATCTATAGCCGACCTTGGTTTCGTCGCGCCTGGGTTGCCCAAGAGTTTATCCATGCTCGGAAAATTGTAGTCGTTCTGGGCACATGGCGTGGCTCTTGGGAATCGCTCTGGTTGCCCATGCAGGTTGGTGGAAAAGAGCTTCCTGAGAGTGGGTCAGAATCGATTTCGAAGAGTGCTGTGTTTGCTACAGCCCAGACACGAGATAGAAGTAGAGAGTATATGGAGTTCAAAAAAGGCAGCGACCTCTTTTTTTGCCTTGGCCTTATCAAGATGGACCGAAATCGTCAAGGAGAATACGTTACCACGCCACCCGACGTTGAGGACTATGATGGACACAAGATACGAATGCTTTTCGATGCTCTGACCGCCATGAGAGGCAGGGAGGCGAAGGATCCACGTGACAACATATATGCGTTTATAAGCTTAATCTATCCCCAGGAGGTTCTTCCTTGGCTGACAAACATCTTTCCAATCAGCTATTCAATGTCTGCTACCGAAGTCGCGAGGAAATATGGTTACATGATGCTGGAGGAACTACATGGGGATGTCTTATACTCTGCGGGTTTATCACAGCAGCAGCACGCGGCGTCCGAATGGCCAACATGGGTACCTGATTGGAGTGCACCGAATCACAGAGGCCACCGCTTTTGGTGCAGTGAGGCTGCAGAGCTTGGCCGCTACAATGCCGCCAAGGATCACGAATTCCATTCGATGCTAGCAGATGACAACGGCGATCTCGTTGTACACGGTAGTGTTGTCGATCGGGTCAAGTACGTTGGTACCTTCAACGAATGGGCTACGTACTCAAACATGAGTGAAGCTCTGCTAGCTTTCTACATTGACTGCGTCAGCGTTCTCAACGCAAGTTCTTCTCACCAACTTTTTGAGCAGGCCATCACGAAAGGTGTTCTGGGGCGAGTTGTAATGGCAAATTCAATGAAGGACGGTACGAAACCTTCCTCAGCCTTAGCTATGGCATTCTCAATGTTCATCTCTGCTCTCTGCTTCAGGTTGGGTGGTGAACCGATACCTGAGGCCTGGCATGATTCGCAGGAGTCGTCAATGCATTTGGATGCAGTTGCAGACAGTGCTAGTACCAATTTGCAGTCTCGATTACTCTGCATAACGGAGAGTGATCGATTAGGGCTGACGCCGTATGGAACCAAGCCTGGTGACGTTGTCGCCGTCGTGATGGGATGCAATGTCCCGCTAGTCCTCCGCAGCATCGAGCATGTAGCTAGCAACGACAACTCAGGACCATTTTGGTTAGTTGGCGAAGCGTATGTGCATGGGATCATGGATGGGGAAGCCATTGAGAGCCCAACATTCGTGCCAGATGAACTGCGTATACGATGATCTTTGTGCTGTTGACGGTTTGGGAAGCATTCACCGCGATTTGTGAGCAAGTTGGCGAAGGGATCTATGTGCGCACCGGACTACTCCCTTGAGTCACACGCAGGGAGGCATATTACTACGTTTCCTATGCCGACCGCCGTTTCGTCAAGAAGCCTAAAATTCGAGATATATAATCCAGCTTTGAATATGTCATACATCTTATTGAATGATAGGAGGGGGTGCAGAATACCTCTACTATTGTAGCAAAATATCTCGCCTCAGCCCTCCTTTCTTCTCGATTTGCCGTCGCCACCATTCAAATGAATACTTTCCATTCGAGTAGTAGGGAATGGACCAGTATCCTATCCTCCGGAGATAATCTGAGGACCGCAGGGGACCAACAAACTATGAAATGTGTTCCACCAGCGCACACAAGAAGGGGGATTACGATGAAGTCTCTACCTACAATAGCTCCCTTCACTACCGGTCCGTAATGCTCGGACGGTACGTTGAGATGCAAACCGGATTGATCCAGCAAGCCAGCCTCTGAGGTTATGGTTCTAGCGGTCACCTCGTCACCTGTAGCACAAATCCACTCATCCACAGTCATAGCCGAAAGCTCTAATATTTTACCGTCGTTGCGAATGTTTCGCACTTCAGCCAGTAGAAGAGCGTCACCCATGATCGGTAGGATAGTCGGCCTAAGAACTTGACCTGACCAGCCAGTCCATGACCATGATGGGAACTGCCACTGCCGACAACGATTCCGGGTTTTTCTACGGTCAACGTACCAGCATAGGTTAGAGGTAAATCTGAGCATGGTTGAATCGGAGCCCAGTGCCGCAGCAGTCGGTAAACCAGCACCCAAATACGGAAAACCCAGCAATTTTGGACAGATCACCACCAGAGAGTGACAAGCCTGAAATCGTTGAATTGAGTGAACTTTGGAATGCTACGCGCCTTGCCACGGACTCCTGGTAGGCCATAGTGGCTGTCTACACCCGCAGCCGCGATAATGGTGACATCCGCGCAGCTATACACGCGATCCATCTGGTTGATCTGGCTCTGTATGTGCGCAGGGTTGAGGCGGTCAATACAGTACTTGTCGATCCAGATGTACCGATACCCCTGGCTTTGGTTACTTCAATGGCGTCAAGAATCAGTCGTGGCGCATTAAGAGGAATGGGTGAGCCAACTGGCACTGTAGGCTCTGTCGAACTTGTGCCCCATACATAGCTCAGTGAACATAGGGATTGTGGCCGACTTCTCTTTCGACACAGCGCGTATCGCAGTTCATCAAGAGGAGATTGCTTAGAGCATCTTTCGATGGCCCGCAATGATGTTGCTTCTGACAGATACTTATCAGCTCCTTGGGGAAGGCCGCGTAAAACTCTTGGAGAGGTTCTGAGTGAGAGTAAAGTGAAGTCATTTCATTTTTGAGGAGGAATACAATAGGATAGTACCCAACGTCATAGTGTTCTTGATTTTGCGAGAGTGGTGGTGGGAAATCAAAGATCTTCTTGTTCTCCCAAAATTGTTTCCGGAACTTCAGTGCAAAATCGATATATTGGGCTGGTGTGGTAAATAGCCACGTGATAAATCCGTCGTATTTGTCCGCTATATATTCAAGGAGAGTACGCTTGCTGGAATTATCGAGGTAGACCATCACACTCTCAATGGACCTCCAGTCGAAATATAATTCGATCTCATAACTCTAAACAGCTTGAAAGTCATGCTGTTTAGATGCGCAGCGTTGATACTGTAGTTGCCCTCGTGTTTGCGTCTGCGCTATTATGATCGTCTTTGTTGCGACCTAAGACTCTGCAGAGCTCGCAAGGTCCTGGGTGAAAACTTATGAAGCGACGACCAACATTCCGTACATGGCGGCCGACGAGCTCTTCTTTCTTAGACCATATTGTGCTGAACAGGCTCTCGAGTTTGAGATCCTGACATGCGTTCGCATAGTATGGTCGGGGCAATGCTTCGAGCGGTGTCGTTTGGCATTCTTCTGGATTTCGTATGAAACAATAAGGAAGTGTCATGCCACCAGCTTAAGCCAAATTGCCGTGGTGCGTAGTCAGAGTCACGAGGTAATTTTGTGCTCGCTGAAAGTCATTAGTCAGCACTGGAAGAGGTATTGACTTGCATGGCATTCTTGTACAAATTGACATGCCACAGCACCCTCCAGGCTAATTACGACTTCTCGATTGTTTGTGAGGCTCTAAAGATCAATACAACAATTTTATAGTAACAAGGAGTAATAAGAATGATATAGTGGCGCTATAATAAAGGAAGTCTTTCTTGCTATAAACGGACACTGCCTAGTGATCAGTATGGAGGGTTCAGGGAGTTAAACAGGTTGCTATTAATTACAATTAAAACGACAACATGAAATATATTGATGTGTATATAAAAGTTAAGACACACAAAGTTAAAGTACCTATTATTTTTCTCAGCACGGTGGGTTTCTCGCTACGCAGGAACGGACGTTACTTTGAACCATATTCCTGCATTATCTATAATTGAATTTGGTGAGCTCTGGTGCAAGAAACTGCACAGGTGTTGGATGGTTGTTCCGCGAAATAATTATTTCACGAACTTCTGGGTCTGCAAGTAACCAGGCTGATTGCCTGCTATACTGTGTTCTCATGATCTATCTTTGAACAAAACATCAACTAAATAAAAGCAAATATCAGAAAAAGAGATTTTGTTTATTCCAAAACAATAAGCAAACATTCTTCAACGATAAACAGCTATTTGTCTTGACTACTTAATCGAAGCACTCCGAACTTAGTCAGAAAATTAAAAAAAAGCAACTCAGAGCAGATAATTTTGTACCCAAAGCGTAAATAAATCACAATACGATACCAGACTTTCCAAGCACACCAACTTCACATCTACACAACCAAGATGTCTGATATCTTCCAGTGCACCATCTGCGGTCCAAAGTCTTTCGTCTATGGTACAGAAGCCGCACTGCAAGAAAACATGCGCAGAAAACACAGTGAGGAGCCAGCGAAATCCTTCAGTTGCGAGAGCTGTGGAGCCTCTTTCTCCGAAAGGAAGACCTTCAACAAACATGTCAAGGCTCAGAGATGCACCTGAGTTCAGTCTATCTACAGTGCAAAAAACCCCGAGTCTAGCACATTCATCGAAAATCCTAATTGGTTCGACCCTTATCCACTACAGCATACTAGTGGGCTAGGATACAGTGGATCGAGTCAAACCTGCGATATAGAGCATTTAATGACGGAATATCTGTTTGACAGCTCGCAGCCGTCTTCCTCGGCGCAACCAAGTACTGATCTTGATTCAAGTGGTTTGAACCAAAGCTACTTGGACACTGCTACCAGTTCATTTGAGTCAAGTGTATTGGGCCAGAGTTATGCTTCAGATCCGTCTTATCTGTCACTCGCTACAGGTCTGTCCTCGAATTATGATGATCTATTCGACAGCTGGCAGCAAACTTACTCAGCACTACCAACAAATGCCTACGATTCAAGTGGTGTGGATCAGAGCTACTCAGCACAACCGACCAGCACCTATGAATCACTTGGACTGAGTCAGAGTTACACAAAACATGCTACTGCTCCACTTGATGCAAGTAATTTCGGCCAGACCCACGCTACAGAGCCCTCTCTAGTAGATGATTTGTCTGATAGTTGGCAGCGAGCCTCCTCGGTTGAGCCAAGCAGCAGCTTAGCAAATACCTTTGACACAAGTGAGCCGAGTCAGACTTACCCATCAGAACCTCTCATGGATGATGAGGAGTAGCAGAGCTTGCTGTGGTCCATTGGCCTCTAGTAGATTATCCAAGTTCGTCTTTTAACCTCAAGGGTCCTCCTAAGTACTACATTTCATCCGAATTATACACATCCGCTTCCTGTACTGCGCTTGTGATATTAGATCCCCTTTTTCAATCCATTAATTCCTCAAATTCAACTTCCTTGAGCGGAGTTGTCCCAACACAAGTTTCAATGCAAAGTTGTATCACATGAATTTCGTATATGTGAAAAAAAATATGATTGAAGTGTGTCAGTTAGTGCTGCGACAATATCTTGCTATTATTTCATTTAAATCCTTACAGATCTTGAATCAACTTCATTGTGCTGATTCAAGCTCGTTGTCGAAAGAATTATGTCTAGTCTTATGGAAGTCTTGTGTCCTTTGTATAATCTTATGGAGAATCATTCCAGGCATAAAGAAGGACAGATGCATGACAAAGGCATTGTCTCGAGTCCACTGAAGACATTTCATAAAGCTAAATGGTACAATTTAAGAACAGTTTCACCAACTGTGTATTTATTCAGGGCAATGGTCTCTTTTGAACGAGATCTTAAATGCAGCAACACAGAAGCACATCGTCCATCACACACGCCACACTACACGTACTTATAACATTATACAATATTCCTACCCTTCAATATTGAACTTGCATCTCAAGCGCAGTACCATGTCTCAACATACTCGCAACCCCAACCAAGAGTCTCTCAACTTATCCCCACAAGAGGTTTTTCTCCGTTTCTTCTGCCCCAAATCTTATCCTTCACAAAAGGGTTTGAGGAACCACATCCTGAACAAGCACGAACGAGGAAGTTTAACTTGCAGTATCTGTTATAAGTCGCTAGCTGATAAATGCAGCCTCAGAAGGCACACCAGGAATCAGGTTTGTATCGATAACAGAACCAACAGAGAGCCATACCACTCAGCACCAGCAAGCGCTGAGTGCAGTGAAGCAATCCAAGCCTCAGAGCCTCCGATGACAGATGAAGAATACGAGAGTGCCCTAAGGTCTATCGGACTTTTGTAATTAGTCCACATTCAGCGGTATGTTCGACGAACGAAGCATTGTAAGCTCCCTCACTTTCCATAGTCTCCCTAGCTACCAAATACAACAAGTATACATGACACAATTATCATTAAGTGAAAGAAGAAAACCGGGTGTTGACCAATCTTACCGTTCGATTTGGGACATCATAATTTGGCGTGTATTAACAACGTGCGAATATTGCAGAATATTGCAATCTAGAAAGCGCTCGGATCACCAGCTGGAGCTGAACTTAGTTACAGAGACACTCGCTGGAATATACAGCGTACCAGGCCCCGAAGAGTGGTTATTCCTCACTGTAAATTAGTGTAACAGAAAGTGAGTAAGCCTAAATGGGAATATCTGTAAGGCTCGTATGAAATGACTTGTCTTTGACTTCACTTAGCCTATTAAATCGTAATAACCTCTTGACTATTCAGTCTCAAATTCTGTGTATTTCAACTTTTTATGTGAGCAAACCAAGTCTCTGTCGTAACGTCCTTCCCTGCGTGCCGAGAAACCCTGCGTGCCGAGAAAAAAAAAAGGTACTTTGACTTTGAGCATCTTAAATTCCACACTACCTTATGAGTTAATAAAAGTATAAGATTAAAAGGATTATATAGCTATTTATTAGCAATTTGACCCCTTCCAAAGAAAATTTTGTATTCGCATCGTCGCCCTTTCGCCTGACTCATAAGAAGCCTTCATTTGGACTTTAGTACGAGCCCTCTGCCACAGGTATACTAGCAAGCTTTTATTACCCCTTACACGTTTTAAAAGTTCTTATGTGAGCTTTAGATTCATTATTTTTTATCCGAGACTCTTATAAGCTTTGTGGCTGCTGTTGCGCGCAAACGATTGCAGGGCCGCCACGCGGTTCGGTACTTTTGATCGACGGAACTAATGATTCTCGGCTAGAAGGGACAGACCCGGACCTCCCCCAAAGCCCTGATTAGTAAAGTCGCTAGGCCTGTTCAACGGAATGGCGAAATGAAGCACTTCCAGCACTTTTGTTTCCATACTCACCGTCTTGTTTAGCCATGCAAGATTTTCTGAGCGTGCTTGCAAGGTTACTCATCTTTGAGAATGTGATTTTCTCTAACTATTCCTATCTACAGTGCTATACTCTTCAACCACTCCTCGACTGATGCGCGATATGTCGCATCATCGTTTAAAGGAGATTTTCCTATACTAATACCGCCCAAATCAAGGAACTTGTGGCCTTAACATGAAGAAGAAGCCTCTCCAAGTCCATTGCTTTCCAGTTTATTAAAACAGCTCCCACAAAGATCACTGTCTTCACATACCCTACAAACGTGTCGACTGGTATTAAGATTTAGATTGGTACCACAGCCATCGCAACAAGCGTTGTAATCGGGTGAGTTTAGAGCTAATTGATGCGCGAAGGTGGCTGCAGACTTTGTATCGTCTCCATTCCAGGCGAACACTCGCCCAACATCATCAAATAGCGCAAATCTTGCGGATGGGAAGTTGATACAAAGAGCAGCCAGCTGCTTAATGTAAGCGAGCACAATGATACTGGCTGAGAGCTTAGTAGCCGCATAACACCGTCGCTTGATGATATCGCCCAAGCAGTTAATCGCATTAAGTATTGTTGTATGCTTAGGGCCAGACGCCTTTTCGTAGCTTTGTAGTATCCGCCGGAACATCTGCTCGGCCTTAGCAAGCTTACCTTGATCGGCGTAAAGGGCTGCTAGGTTGTTAACCGTGGAGAGCGTCGACGCATGCTCGGGGCCTCATGCCTTCTCGTAGCCTTCGAGCGCCCGCTGGTACATCCGCTCGGCCTCGGCCAGCTTGCCTTAGTCGGCGTAGAGGAGACCCAGGTTATTAATCGTGTCGAGCGTCGACGTGTGCTTCGGGCCCCATGCCTTCTCGTAGCCTTGCAGCGCTCGCTAGTATATTCGCTCGGCCTCGATCAGCTTGCCTTGGTTTTTGTAGAGGCTCCCTAGGTTGTTGATCGTATTGAGCGTCGACGTGTGCTCGGGGCCCCATGCCTCCTCATAGCCTTCGAGCGCTCGCTGGTACATCTGCTCGGCCTCGACCAGCTTGCCTTGATTGGCGTAGAAGAGACCCAAGTTGTTGATCGTATTGAGCGTCGACGTGTGCTCTGGATCCCATGCCTTCTCGTAGTCATGCAGCGCCCGCTGGTACATCTGCTCGGCCTCGACCAGCTTGCCTTAGTCGGCGTAAAGGAGACCCAGGTCATGACATTCATTTACTAGCTCATCGTTTATTATCAAGCTGTTTGAAAACATATATAAGCATCTCGCTGCATACTGGAGAAGTCGACGTTGTATCATCTATGGCTGATTATTCTTTTCTTCAGGGATATGTGCCCCCACAAACTTTACAATTGTTTTAGTTAAATCGTAATCTCATTATTGGTTTAGAGCATGAATGGTTCAGGAGTGAACACATCCATGGATATTATATCCTTTAGACTCGATCGATTTTTGTAAAGACGTTACTACCTCTACTAGCCCATAGTTACTTAAGACCCGCATCGCATTATCGAAGCTCGATTCGTTTTTAGTGAGCTCTCGTAGTCATTCAGGGTTATCAGATTCGCCCTGCTGAAGAAGCTCAAACCAAAGATCCTCGTTGTTAAAATAGGCCCATAGGCGAAAAAGGTTAGTAGCAAGGGGGTTTCGCTGTGTAATATATTTAAAAGAGATTTGCCATATCGAGTAAAGAGTTCGGTCTTCGTACGAGCTCAGATCAGGACTTGTCTCCTTAAGCCTTGCCCATGACTCCTTGTATAAACGAAGGTAGTCTGAGAAACTCCTCGCTGTTTGATCAAGATATGCTCCAGCAATAGCCAATACGAGGGGAAGGCCATTTAATTTCTCTGCAAGCTTTATCGCATCGGGATCTAGTTCGAAGCATTAGATGATAATTATTAGATTAAGAACGTTTTTACCTGTATTTAACTTTTATTATCTCGATACCATTGATAAAATCTTTAGGCTATTACGAATATCGTTAAGCTTTCGAATTTGAATAGATTGATTTATTTTAACTTTTGATGATCGTGTCGTGATGATAATTGACCCTTGATATGATTTGGGAAGGAAATTTGTGATATTTACAATCGCAGGATCCGTTTTACCAGGTAATTTAGGAGTATTGTAGTTGTCGTAGATCATCAGCCATCGTGTGTTGTTAGGCAGACTTAGCCACGCTTTGATAGATTCAATCACTTCGTCCAAGTTTTGCTTCGCATCGAACGCTGACAGTCGTCCGAGAACAGGGAACAAATAACCTCCATCATTACGCGTTTTTAAATGCGAAAATTTTTCAACTAGGACAGGGGGATATGAGGGACGAAAAGGGTGCAAGGATCACAAGTGTAATACATAGGTAGGTAGTCACGTGGGGCTCTGGTCTAACCAAAAAACATGCGATAGGGGTCCGAGAGCCCTATTAAGTATACAGTACTGCCCATTCGATTACACGGGACCCCAAGGAAAGCCAAGTGTGCATACCTGAACCTGCAGTTCCTATGGGTTGACTCCAGGATTCTTCGCCCGTGCTGCTGACTGAATCCCATTGTTAGGGTGTGTAGTATAAGAGTCTGTGTACGGATAGAGACCGGTTTCTTGAACAGCGCCTCCAAAGTAGCTCGAGTAGTACCACAAATGATTGATCAGCCAGGTCAATTTGGTCTTGTTGTCGCGGATTTCCTTCAATTTTGGGAGCGGGACCAAATTCCATATCCCACGAGCTGACTGAGTAGAGTTCATCAATAAGTCCGTGCCCGTGTTCTTAGCCTCGAGATAGTTTCTGTTTGATCGGCTTTTGATCCGGACAGATAGCCTCTTTATGTTAGCTGTATGTTCCTGGCTGTAGGATTCATGGGATAGCATACTCAAATCCGTTGTCTGATATTATAGAAATTTCAAACTTCTCGTCTTTGGTTGGAGGGGTTGCTACCATTCCAACCGCGAGCCATTTCGTCGTGATTGTTCCACTGCTAGTTGAAGACAGGTATTGGCCATCCTTCGCAAAATTGAAAAGATAGGAAGAACCACGTTTCTCGATGAACATGAACTCTCCGGATCCATTACTCCAGTCCTGATCGGCAAGAATGATGTTGCTTGTGTTTGCCCTATCAACCTGTACAACCTTGGGCGGGTTGAAAGAATCATTCACGAGGAAATATGCAGTATTTGGATCGATACCCATGGTGCTGAAGTGAGAAGGGCTTCGGGCTTCGGGATGAAGGGTTTACGAGGAAAGCAAACCATTAATTATATCAAACAAATGGAGCCTCTACTGTGTATCTTCCATATTATTCTTAAAATGATTAGTCCGAGTATCTTAGCTCAGTCCCTGGTTCCAAAATGAATCAAGATCATTGAGTGGTCTTCAACCTCTGCCCAAAACTGGACCCATGATCAAGGAGGCATATGCATCCTGCACTCACCAGCACACCACCTCAATATAGCGCAGCTGAAGTTTTCTTATCTTGCTAGGCTCAAAGCATTTACAATGGGTCGCACGGCAGGTAATGCCCAGGGTCTCTAGCTCCCTGATAATTAATGAGGCGCTCTGACCGGTGCTGACTTCAAGGGGGTAATGGAATATTGAAAATGGCTCGTGCTGGATTATCCCAAGTCCTAGAAATGCGCACTCCCTGTATACTCAGCCTTGCCTGGAGTTAACCACAAAGCTGGGCCCCGTTGCCCAATGACGCCATCGCACGTAGTTGTCTGACGCGGCCCTACATATTCAGCTCTCACTGTTCAGCCCCCCCTGTGGATTCGCTATTGCAAGTACGAACAAGGCTTTCGATTTTCCTTTCGGATCGCCTGTAAAGCTCGGCTTTAGCCACAACCTCGGATTCTGTTGCCTAATAAAGGTATCCAACGTAGTTGCAATTAATAGGAATGCACGTATTTCTGTACAAGATTAGGTAGGTTTAGGTCCATAATGCTCGTTATCGGGGGTTACTTTCATGCTTATTATTCCACCTAAAATGTATATTACTTATGCCAATTATCATAGCATCAGGTCCTTTCTTTTTTGTTTGGCTTTTTTTTGTTAGCGGTACAGCCTTGTTTTTTTTTTTTTGCCTGTGTACCGCAAAATGCTTGCTAAAATCTACGAGAATTTGAATCTATCCAGCTCGAAAAAAGAGATACGTATTCTACACCTCCTACCTGCATTGAATTGGGAAGACGGAATACAATGCAGGTTGTCAGTTGTATGCCTCAGCAATGACGACAGACTACAATATCAAGCACTGTCGTATGTATGGGGGGATGCACGAATAACTATCCCCATTGATGTCAACGGGTTTCGCTTTGATGCTACCAAAAACCTTGTGGAAGCCCTCCGCGCACTCCGGTTGCAGTCGGAGGAGAGGATTTTATGGATCGATGCGATTTGCATTAATCAGGCGAACGTTGATGAGCGTAACCGGCAAGTAAGCATGATGACCGAGATCTACCGCAACTCCCTCTCGACTGTAGCTTGGTTAGGGCCTAGCCATAGAGAATCGGATAAGCGACCACCAGGTACGACAATATTCACTTAGAGCCCAATATCTGTACTGATACTAGGTGATTCCAGAACAATGTTATGATGCCATGGAAAGCCCCCTCATTGTCGACACAGATCTGGCATCTTCCACTGACGAGGCACGAGATGTGTGGACAGAGTTGCCAGAAAATCATCACCTACAAAATGGCCCATTTGTGCTATGGAAGCGCCCGGAGACTGATATATCACTAGTTGACTCGTTCAGAAGTCTTCGAGTAATGGCTCTGCCGCAATTCCATATCTTTCCAGAGTTCAACCAGCCTGGTTGGACAACGGAATCTTATCAGGCAGTCTCAAAGGAAATGCAGTTGATCATTAAATACATGGGACCGGTATCCAGCGTCCCTTGGTGGTCCCGAACATGGACAGCTCAAGAGACGGTTCTGCCCAAGGACTTGCAATTCATGTGTGGGCCGTATGTTGTGTCCTACCGTGTGTTCGACCAAGCTTGCAATGCCTGTAACAATCGAATGGTTGTGTACACCGCAATGCAAAACTCTGGAGACCCTGGTTTCGATCTTGATCTTTCCCTGTTGAAGAGTTATGTTGGAAATATGGCCTCGATCAACTTGTTTCGAGCGCTGTTTCATCTCGGGGCTGGTTCCGTTGGCCTCGATACTATATGGAAGCCTAAAAACTCTGGTGAGCTATGTGTTCGAGAACTGTTCACCCGTTTTAGTTTGAGGCTAGCGACCGACCCAAGAGATAAGGTTTTTGGAGTTCTGGGCCTCGCATCGCCACCCCTCCAAGAACAGCTCATTCAACCAGACTACAGGCTTACTGTATCACAAGCGTATCAACTAGCGCTGGTTTCAACCACAAGAGCTAGTAATCATCTGGATCTTATACCGTATGTCTCGGGAACAGACGTCGAGTTGGAAACAGATGGCGCAGTCAGGCCCAGTTGGCTGCCAGTATGGAACGATTCGACTGACAAACTGGCAGATGTAGTCATCACAAGAGAATGGGATCTTAATTTGGTAAACCAAACTGGCGACTGGAAAGACTGCAATATGACCTACGCTTGCATTGGTCTTTTGAATCTATACTCCGATGGAGTTTTGGAGCTGCAGGGGCACAGAATTGCGACGGTATTGGACGTTGAGCCCACAGGCGATGCAAAGGTTGAACGAAGAATATTTACTCAAGGATTTTCAGGCTAACTCCGTACAGAAAAAAAGTTCTTCAGTCACGACGTCCACGATGCGTATCTCAAGATCCGTTAAGAAAGGAGATGAATTGTTTTACATTCCAGGTTCAGAGTACCTGGCGATACTGAGGCCACAGAGATACAGACCTAGTGCGGCAAACACATGGCCTCAGGGATATGAAAATCAAATTCATGATTCCCAATCCAGGCCATCGAAGAATATTTATCACTCTTGGGTATGTATAAATATGGGACAATATCTGAACCGGGGGAATCATAAATTGCAACAGTGGGAAAGAGTACCGTTGACATCGATATATCTTCAGTAGATATTCACATTCATTTCAATTCATCTCTCATAATTACTACGATACACCATTGAAATAATCACCCATTAATAGATTCTTACATAAACACCTTATAAGACAAATATACAAGAAAGAGGTTACGTTACTAGATTCATTCCATCTTCGTCAAAGCAAGGCTCCCTCTTCTGCATATGTCGTCATGGTCGCCGATCGCATCCGAACATCATGGTATTCATTAGATGAATACCACGTTGGCAATCCTCGCATGAGTGGCAAAATAATTTGGAGGACTGCTTCACAACCTCGGCGACCTGCACATTTGCAGAAGCATGAGCCTAGAATATACAGATCCGGTCAATTCTGCACATTTCAGCTCCTGCATGCATATTTCAGCTGCCAGGATTCCGAATCGCCTATTACTGACACCTTGGATCGCTTCCTCGCTTGCGCATCTCCCCGTTCTAGCTATGGTTTCTCGCTTGTTGTCAGTAAACTGCCTTCTTACCAGCAATTGGTGCCTTTGAAGGATCTGCCACAGGGGATGCAAACCGACGTGTCCTACTCTGTAGGGTCTGTTCCGCATATACGGGTGCGAGAGATTCCCGATGAATAGAGACGGTCCGATTTCGTATTCATCAACCTTGTCGCAACACCCCCACAGCGTGCCTGTCTTTCTCATGAACACACAAGAGCCTATTGTTTCTCGTTGGACCCATGCCACTCATGTATTGCAACAAATTTATGGGACAGAATATCGGCGTCGCCGAGAATGTAGCCGGTGAACAATATCAATTGGACATGGGAGGGTTGCATCCAAGCACCTGAGGAGGACACGGAGGGATCGTTATGCAAGCGCTGTTCTAACTTGTTTGCTCTGCATCCCATAATGAAGTCACATTGAAAGGCCTCATATTTAAAGCAATGCATGACTCTCTCTTGAATCTCTACAACACAAGCCCTACTCGGAGCAGGATAATATCTCCATAACATGTTTACTGCCTGTCAACGTATATTGACACACAATCTGTCAAAATGGCCCTCAACAGCACAGCTGATCCATCTCCTGGTAGCCAAATTGCCCTGTAAGACCAATTTGTTGACGCTCTGTTCCATTCTGACCATTTCAGTAGTCGACCAGATATCCTGAACGACCGAAAGAGTCTTTTCCACTGTTTTTACGCGTCGTCAGATACAGCCATCCAACAAATCCAGAACTCAATCAAGGACCCAGTCAATCTCCAGCAAATCTTGACCTACGCTGTCGCCTATATCGATCAAGGAGTGTCAGTCTCCAATGACGAACGGAAGGTATGTTCTAATTGCAATTGAACCCTGGAAGAACGTTTTTAACAATGCACTAGCAATATGAAATCCTCGTGAAGCGATATGGTGCGGCCGAGGAGAAGATAAAGAAAGACCAAGGCAAGTTGCAAGTCCTCGACGAGAAATTGAAAACACAAGATGCTCGGATCATAGAGCTCGAGATCAAACTTGCGGCTCATGAAAGAGTCTACCCTAAGATTCGACCTGTATCAAATACCGAGGCCCCGCAGGGCCAGGTCTCGCTCACTCCTGTGGAGGCACAGTTGGTAAACGCACGACAACAGCTTGCGGAAAAAACCTCTCTCTTAGAGGAAAACCATGAGAAATATGAACATATGCTCGTGGTCGAGAAGCAGGCCAAGGACATCGCGGAACGTGAGAAAGTTGCGCTCGAAGCTCGCGTAGTGGCACTAACTCAAGAGGTGCTGACTCTCCAAAAGAGTTTGGCCCAGGTGCATGGCCAGCTGGAGGAGGCGAAGCATCACCTTGATGTTGATGGACATATTATTTCGGGGGTCCAGGAGGAGCGCGATAACTTGAAGACGTTGTTCAACAAGAAAATGGTGGAAGTGAAATCTCTTGGAGATGAGCTTCAGCTTGTCCGGACTGAGTTGAAGACAGCCACAGAAGAACATCTCCTTTTCGAAGGAAAGCACAAGGATTGTCAGAAACGACTTGAAGAGGTTGTTCGACAGTACGAGGCCTTGAAGGAAGAAAAGAGAGTCCTAGAAGAGGAACACAAAACCTGTCAAGCAGCCCAACCAAAGCCTTCTGCAGACGAAGAACCGCCTGAGGATCTCAGCAAGCCTGTCCAACCCAACAAAGTCGTATGTATACATGCTCTCGTTGTGATTCAACTCTGACAAGATATAGACACTCAAAAACCCAATCAAGATTGCCGGAAGCTTACGTGGAGCGCGGAAAGAGATCGATGACAAATTTTGGGAAGTCAACGTTCCTTTCCCCATTACTATCTTTGGCTACAAGAGCTCCAAGATCTTCGTCAGTGACAATGGCACAATATGCCTGGATCAGGCTACACACGCAAGGGATAAGAGGGAGGGCGAAAGATTGCCGCACTATGACCGCATGCCGGTGTATTCGCTCTTCCCTTACTGGACTGACTTGCTAATCGCCAAAGACATGCCTCATGGCATATTCTGGGAGGTGACTGGGGCTAGTCCGAACAGATCTCTCTCAATAGAGTGGTATGTCACTCGCTACCAGCACGAAGAACAATACTTTCATTTCAAAGTGGTGGTCGATGAAGCGTCGCCTAACGTGGTGGCGTTCGAATATTACGATGTCAGGGACAAAGGAGCCAAGGGAACCATCGGTGTTCAAGGCCCAAAAAATGGTGAGTCCAATGCAATCAAATTCTATCCCCCAGCCCTAACTCCCATTAGCTCATCTTCAGTTCTCATACAACAAAGCAAAGTTGTATCCCGGACTGCGACTAGTATTTGATACTGCCAAAAACAACATAACTGAATCTCGCTGTGAAGTGCCACAGTGAGACTTCGCCGATGTTGAAAACTGCAATCTTGGTTAGGATAGTTGAGTCACGTAGTTGATTTGATCGCAAATGAAATTTTGTGCCCAGACTTTGTCTTCCACTTGATCCTAATACAATATCGGCAAGGGAATATAAGAAAATTCTACCTGAGCTATGCCTCCGGCAGCACTGCTAGAAGAGAATATAGCTATCTACCCGACCATTTTCATCGCCAGTCGCACTAGGTACCAGGGAACACCATCGCGTTGCGGCGGCTCCTCACTCTCTACTCGTGTTGCTGCTTTTGCCAACCGGTCTGCCTCCTCGTTCCCTTCGATGCCCGCGTGTCCTGGGACCCAGTCCCTCTCGAGGGCATATAATGCTATCTAATCCCAATTACTCTATAGGCTACAACGCTAGCCTATAGGCAGCTTGACCAGTCTTCAAGCCACTTGCGGTAGCCTATATTCATTCATTCATTTATTCATACTCGGTTCCAGCTGTCCACCGTAGGACTGCTATGCCGGCATGGTCCAGCTTCGGCGCCAGTTGCCGAAGTGCGCATTGCCGCATTCGGTAATTCACACTTCACTTCATCACTTTGCAGTGACCAGCAACCTCCTCCACTGGACGGTCTGGCTCCTATCTACGACTATTTACATAGGCGCTAAGTAGGAGTGCTTTGCTTCATCCTTTGACAGTGCTCAGGCTCATTGGCTGCCGCTTCTGCTAGCCATCTCGTGTCTCTGTACCTTCAGTCCCCCCCAGTGCTCCACTTCGTCTCTTTGCTCTGCATCGCAACTCCGAAACTGCCCAAGGAGACGCGTCTGTTCCATGAATGTAATTGCCTTTGTGACTAGTTTTGGCTCGTTTAAGATTGCCTTCAGGTTTATTCGTCCTCCCCTCCCAAATATCCTTCGCCGTACGTCGTTGTATGTCCGACACCTTAGTAGGATGTGGTTTACTGTTTGCCGTCCTTTGCCGCAGTCGCATCCGGGGTCATCGACTTATGGCACTCTTCTCTTCCACAGGAAGTCTCTTAGCCCAATTTTCTCTGTGCGCATCTGGATCAGCAGAGCACTCTGCCGCTTCTTCAGTCCATGGTGTAGTCGCAGGATCTTGTGTGATGGCTGCGGTGTATGCTTGAATGTGGTTCTTCCTCTCGTTTCCACTTTCCAATTGTTTGTCCATTTGGCTCTTGTCTGCCTCCTGACCCAGGTCTTCACGGTTGCTTGCAAATGATATGTCCTTGTCTGTGTGGCGTTCTCGTTTCCCTGGCTAGATCCAGCATTTTGTTTGGCTGCTCTCTTGGCCGCTCTGTCTGCGGCTTCGTTTCCCAAGATGCCCGTGTGGGCTGGCACCCATCTTAACTCGACTCGCGTCCCACGGTCTCCTTGGAGTTTGTCTATAAGTTGTATCGCGTCAGCTACAATGTACGCACCTGATCTGTCCGTTGGCTTCTGAAATGTCCGGATAGCTGCTTGGTTGTCAGTGAAGATAATCAGCCTGTCTCTCTTGTTCCCTCTCTCTGCGTCTTCGTTTGCAATTTGAAGGGCCAACCTGATACCCTGTAGTTCTGCGGCATATACGGTTGAGGTTTCACTATCTCCCATATGGGCCAGTTTTGTGCATCTAGTTAGGGGTGATACGGCTGCAGCTCCCACGTGGTTGTCAATTCCGCTGCCGTCCGTGTAAACGAAGAGGCTGTTGAGGTGCTCGTCTTGAAGGCACGTGTAGCCTCCGCGGTCTCTGGCTGTCCTCAACCATGATTGTGTCCTCGTTCTCATCTTGCATGCTGTCGAGCCCGTTTCCCAAGTGGACCCTCTTTGGGGCTCTTCCTTTCGTTGGGGACTTGCTCCTGGAGTTCTGTCTGCCTGGTGGTAGTGTTGGCGTCAGCGATGATGGCCTTGCTGTAGTGGCACTTGGCCTGCCTCTCTGGGTTCCATTCATCATTGCTGCCGCTTCCGCTGGCGTAGCGTCAATAATCGTGCGTTCCATTGGTGGCCTCTCCTTCGTTGGTGGGACAAAATGGTATGGTTGTCGGGCATCGTATGCGGCTTTCACCTTGCTCAACTCGACCTTCCGGACGGGACATCGATTATTCCACGCCTCGTGTGCTCCCTTGCACACAGCGCATTTCCTTATGGCGGACTTGTCGACCTTGGTGGGGCAATCTTTCGAGCTGTGCGGTTCTGCACAGTAGCCACATGCTGTGCTCGCTTTGCACTGGGTTCCTATGTGGCCGTATTTTTGACACTTGTAGCATTGCTTCAGTCGGCACTGTCTGTCGTATCTCTCACATTGAAAAGCCTCGCCTTGCCAAATGAGACCTTCGTCGATGATCTTGTTCGCGTCTTCCGGATTGGTGAACTCGACGATAATGGTCGAAGCTGACTTTGAACTCGCTGCTCTTGATAGCCATCCAATGTAATTGATGTCCGCATTGGGTATAAACGGTCTGTTGTCGTGCAGAGCTCGGCCTTGATCTCGTCGAACTTCTCCGTGTCCATTGAGCTGGTCCTAATGCCGTGCGTCAGAATTCCACATGTCGGCAGCCGTATACTTGTGCCTCTTCCAAGCCGGTTTATCCAGTCGTTTGCAAATTGTTTCAAGGCCTCTGCATCGTTTCTGTTTGACGTCTTGATGCTAAGGTCTCCGCTTTTAGTTGGTTAGCTGATGCTACGCGGATCCGTTCAATGTGCTTGTTTCTGCTCTGTTCAATCGCGCGGTCAACGTGGTTCTGTAAGTTTCTGGGGTTCTTGGCTCGGAGGTTTCGATAGTGGATGTGTCTGTAATCTTCACGATGATCTCACGTTGCGCTTGAATGAACGATGATGTCTGAGTAGATATTGTGATTGGTCTGCTAAGAGGAGCCGCATTGCTACTCAATACCGACGCGTATGAAGCCTTAGGAGGCGGAGTACACTGCACAACTTTCACCATATTATTCGTTGTCTTGGTTGTATCATTTATCGCTTTGGCTATATCGTTCGTCTCTTGCAGAAGTTCGGTGGTTGTTCGTCGTGTCTCGGCAGCTTCCTTCACGGCTTGATTGGTCTCCTGGCTCAGCGTAGCCATGTGCTGCTGCGTTTTGTATTCTGCTGAACTTTGATCGCCGTGGACTGCACCGTTTCTGCTGTTGTTTTGAGGTCGCTCTGGATAGTTGTAATGGCTTGGACTACGGCGCTGAGGTCAGGGGTATTCTGGAACTTGAAAATCAGGACGCTCATGGCTGCGATTATAGTCTTGACAAGAGGCTTCGGCACCAGTTGGTTTCCGGCGGAGCCAATACAGACGAGTACTTTCCTGAGGTAATCGCTGAGGTTTGCAGCATGCTCTCGGGGGTCGTTGGGCCATGCTGCCACTTGAGGCCACGTTGTCGCCATTTCTGCCTATGTCACACTGGGCAATGCGCAAAGGTTTAGACGTCTCAACTGGTCAAAAGGAGGGCTGCTAGATGCGGTTTTCGTGGTTCAATTCCAAAATTTACGTTCTCGCTGTTTGTGATGTTTTCTTTTCATCCATCGAAGGCTGCGCAGCTACCGCGAAATTGCGCCAGGTCACGTGAGAGCAGAGTAAAAGAAACTGTGCAGGAGGAGCGAGTCGTCGTCTTAACAAAGCAGAAAGCAGGTCTAGATAAGTGGGAAGAGAAGGAGCCTGCTAAGCCAGTAGTGGAAGTTACAGTGAGGAATAAAATAATTCAACACTAGCATCAACACCGCATACGCCACTATTCATAAGAACGAGTCCCTTCCGAGCTTCCTGATGGCTACTCTCTGTTCTCTATATATCTACATGTCTATTATGTTCTCAGCCCTGGTAAATAGACACCGTACCGACAGACTCGACAAGCAAGCAAAATGTATCCATCCCATCTCGTCCCTTCCTATATAAATCTATTATCTCGTCTAGACCACATCGAACCCTCCGATTCTCGCCGAACACTTTTCCAAATCAACGCGAAAAGGAACGAAGACATTATGTAGAAGTAGAAATACAAGCCGTTAGCGACAACTCTCTGGACCTCGGGTGTCTGAACCGACTCAATCTCGTCTCAACTTCAATACTCTCCCCGAATATCAAGTCCGTAGACCGTCGCATGGTTGAAGTCAAGCCAAACGATCATCCTTCTCAACAAGCCATCTAATCCCAAGCCAACCAAGCCCCCTCTCAGACGCACCATCTTCGCAATTCCGGCCATATGCATCTGGAATGTCTCAGCATGACCGAAAAAAGACTCAAGGGCTGACAGACAGAGTACCGCACCAATAGCCTGGTCAGTCTTGCAGTCCTCGCTATCAGAGAGCATGTTGTGGATAGATGAGATAGCTCGTAAACGGATCTCAAGCAAAACCGGAGCATCAACAGCGAGTTGATGATTGGCGTGCATTAGACAACCAGCGAGGGAGAGAGCCGCATAGAAAGTCGCCTTGCTTGTCATGACCAGCGGGAACCACAAAGTCCTAAGGCGGAACACTTTTCCCGGCTCAGACATTGCGGGCGTGTCAATTAAAATATGTGTGATGTCTGATATGCATGAGCTTTGCTTGTACAATTAGACGAGGGAGCTTTGATCCAGTACTTCAGGAATAGTCATTATGAAAATACATCTTACAAAAATACAAGATAGGTTCGTAGACGGGGTCCCACGGGACGGGGTAAGAATCGAAAGGGTTCATGATCGTCCCACACAAGGCAGTAGTCGGCTGATACGCAACTTTCCCATCAGTGTCCCATACTAGCTTCTCCTCTGTGGAGGGAGCTGGAGATGTCGACAGTACTGTTGATGCCGATGGTGTTCCCGACATGGTCGACTGGCTGGACTCTTGTCTGACGAGCATCACAAGAGACTGCTCTCTGCACTTCCAATCTGGCAGTCTCGTGCTTATCTTAGCATCATCGTTATCGTTCTTGTGATGCTGGTAATAGGCCACCGCGGACCTGACCTGTCGCTTTTTGGACCGAGATTTGATATCCTTGGGGTCGTTGATGCTGATGAAGCGGTATATTGGTGGTCTGAGTCGTGGTCTGTGAGGCTCTGATGGAGCCTTGGGACCCATCGTTACTATGGAATGCGATGTAGGTAGCCCGATCAGTAAGCTAGCCATCGGGAGACCTCGAAGTGACAATTGTTCATTACTGTCGGTAACAACGAATGCAGAGTGAGTGAGAGATTGGATGATTGCGTCCGAGAGTGAAAGAAATTGGGTATGGGGGTGAACTTGAGCAAACGGCTGCTATAACCACCACAGGCGGTTCTCGTGGCTGGTCTGGCTGACCTTAGGTTCAAAAGCTGTCGGAGTATCTCTGCATGCGCATGATACTGCTAGTGCTTAAGAACCAGCCGACGCAGAAAATTGCTAATGCCCGCGCACGGTTACGCTTCATTAGGACGAAGGTCCTTTTAGACTTAGAGTGGGGATCGTTGTTGAACGTGCTGGGAGGCGTTGTGCATGAAATCCACACATAACACATTCTCCCGTAGGATTTGTCGACCTGAGAAAAAGGTTAAAAATGACTGGCTTAGTTATGCTTTAGTTACTTAGTGTGATAGATAGTCGTACGCGTTCTATCGTTGGTGGTACTGATTATACACTACTTCTGGTGCACGCCCTGGCGGCGTTGGAAGCGGATTTCGACACTGCGGGGTGCAGAGCCCTCAAGAGGATGCCCTTGTAGCATATCTACACCAAACTCAACCAACATTGAAGTCTGATATTGAGAATCTGACGGAGTTCCTGGTGCAAGTCGTGGAAGATCAACGTGTGCCCAGCAAGAAACTTAAACTCGAGACGTTGTCCGAGCAAGAAATGGAGTCCCGGGAGCGGGCAGGTGGGTCGCTGAAAGACCTATTTGAGTTCTCTGATGAGGTAGACTACACGTCCTTCTTGACAGACGAGGCGCTCTCTCCACTGTACCCATCTAGCCCTGTAACGCCGACGTGCTCTTTCACAACGTCGGAACCAGCCGGCGATGATATGGTAGTGCTGGACACTCATGTCTCTGGCTCTCCCGGCCGAGGCACCCTGTACGACGCTGAGCGTCTCGGGGACGGGAAAAGTATGGAGAGATTTGACGAAGATTTCTTCCTAGTATAGATAGAATCGATTATCCTGTGTTACCCGATTCTCAATTGACGATGATTACATTCGGTGTATAGTTCTTTACCTAAATCACCACAGGATTATTCAAGCAGCATACTTACTGTAGGCCCTTACCAGCATATGTGCCAGCCCACAATGCTGGGTGGCACACCTGGTCGAGCACACATTACGTGCCAGCCCAGTTGGGCCAGCCCACTTTACGGTGTGGCACGACCGGGCCAGCCCCATATTTGGGCCAATTGAGGCCCTGTGGGAATTACAAAAAGACATCAGAGCCGCGTCAGTGCCAGCGCACCTAACTTCGAGCCCTGTCTAAAAGTATATGGAGAAAATTCTTGTTTCGTCAAAGCCTCATCCTCGTTTGTGGCCTCGAAAAGCTCCTGAAGATGTCCATATTAGCATCGAAAAGCTTGGCTCAGTGCTCAGAGAATTGAGCATCTTCTCCATGTATAGTCGGAATTCTTACGATTACGATTATGGGACTTATACAAACCATGGGCACTGTTGCTCTGTTGATGAGTTCAGAGAACAGGTAAAGGCAGTCCTCTCGACCATCTGCAGCCCGGTCCTTGACTCGCACCGCCGACATATGGAGGCGCAAAAGTGAGCGCGTATTTCGGCTAAGAATGAATATGCCAATCAAATCGTGACCAAACTGGTTAAAGACGTCGATTCAAAGGGCCGTCGGGCACAACCCGTTCATGAGTCTCCCGAAAGCAGGTCTGTGAGCACGGAACGAAAAAACGGCGAGCGTGCACAAAGCTGTTGCTCGTCAAGATGAAAGGGATGCTTATCATCCCCACCAGAACGGCGACTGGCGTATTGCGGTCGGCCGTGACGGTCTGATTATTGGTGACGGAAAAAGTTAAAACTAGTGTTGCTATTTGTTAGCAACTTGACTCCTAAAGAAAATTTGTCCTGTCAGCTGTAGCTTTGTGGTTAGCACTGAGCCGGTCTATTTTGGGAGCACTTTAGGAACCTCCTCACGAAACACCTCTACAGTTGGCTTTTTGCTTCAGGAAGGGTGAACTGACCCGGCGCTCCGCTGAGCCGTCAACATGATGTTTGCACGGCCATTGAAGAAGAGAGGAAAATATTTACGCCTAGGCCTAATTCTGCGGAGTCCTGTGCCAACCTCTTTCAAACGCTGCTGAAAAGTCCCTTACCCCGCTTGTTTCTGCCCTGTTCCAATACCCCCTCGTGCCAAAATAAGCATTCGTAGGGTGGGGGAGGCTAGCAGGGAGCACTCCTGGCAAAGCTGGCTCGGCGGGATTCTGCCCAGGAGCCACAAACGCCACGATAAGCGGTTGGCAGTGAATAGCGTCTACAAGAATTCGGTTCGCGCTCGACTCATGTACTTCTAATTTAATCGTACTTCTTTTTCAAAAGTACTTCCAATCTAATTGTACTTCTATTTTAATCGTGCTACTAGTCTGGTTGTACGTCTGATTTTGTTGTGCTTCTGATTTAATTGTACATCTGGCGCATCGTGCTATCTATCCCACGAAACGTCACTGTAGACTACACAGTTGGCGCCAGATTGTTCAGTCCTAGTGAACCACCTGCACTCCTTCAAGTCTGCCGCGAATCACGGTTCGAGTCACTTCAGATCGACAAAACTTTCTTCCTCACCGACTCACGACTCAAAAATATATACGTTGCATTTTCTCAAGACACGATCATTACCTCCGAAACATTCGATAGTATGTGGAAAGCCGAGCTACAAGGAATTCAAAGGTTGCAAATTAAAATCAATTCGGCCAACAGGTTTTTTCCTTTCGGTATTGCAGCCCTAAAGAAGAAGATGCAGCCAGACTTAAAAGAATTAGTACTGGTTTTTGAACAAGGGATGTTATATTCTAGATATGGGACTGCTTTTCGGACAGTAATAGATGCTATTCGGTCCGAGATGGTTCAAGACTGGGATGCCTGTCCTGATATAAAGATTATTAATGAGCAAACTAGGGAAATATTTGAGTTGATTCTCGATAGAGTATCAGTTCCGGTCACAGTGACAATAAACCGGTTGTACTGAGTCAACTACTTGTGCGAGTTTGACTTATCAAATTAGGATGCTACAGACAATGGAAGACAACTGTGAGCATCGCATACGTCAGGTAACCAGAGACAGTGAGGTTTTTTGGGAGGTTACTATCACCACCTCGCTTGAAGTTTATCCACGCTACGTCGTCACCACCTCGCTTAGCTTTGTTTTGGTCAACAGAACCACACCGCCCACTCACAGGGACCCCTGGACACTGAACCATTTCACACCTTTATTAAGTATGTCCAATCGACGCGGAGACCTAATACTCAGGCAAAGATAGTCTAGCTAGATCTTCTTTGGGTACTTTCTCGTTTGTCTGGTACGGCGATTCGCCATGTCTTCAGGTTGCATGTTTTGAGGGAGTGGATACGTATTTTGCTAAGCTGTATCAACATTACTATATCTCAAATATGCAGCCATTCCACTTACTATCTCTGCAAACGAGGGCCATGATACATAGTCTCTCGACCTGTACGTAGTATACCGGCCATACTTGCAGATGATCAAGGCTACGTCGATACCATCGAATTCCCCTAATTCGAACGCTTTCTTAACCAACGTGTCCTTCCTCCTATTTATTCCCTCGTTCTCTCTCTTTCTTCTCCGCCTCTCGCCTTTGAGTTTGGCGTTTGTAGTATCCATAAGTGTCTTCACGCTTAATATTCAGGGCCGTCAGCTATGAAGGATGCCATACTGGTGGCTACAATATGAACTTATAGTCCAACGTGGAGGGGCCTGGTTCTTTCACCACTAAAGCGACGAGGGGTCACATCTGAACTAGACGACCCTCATCATCTGTAAGACCCTCGATTTCTAGATGGTTATGCACCATCTAAGCGACTTCCGAGCGGAAGGCTCCCCTCATTGTCTAGATGGCTATGTGTCAGCTGAGTTGCAGTCAACTTTGAGAGTGTGGGGTGGGATTACCGAGATCGCAACCATCAAAAACAAGAGGGGGATGACCTACTTTCCCGTTCGTGATTATCATGGTGGGGAATCAGTCGGTAGATGTTGAGGAGAGTGGCAGTTCCAACTACCTCTCTGGTCGCCTGTAATTTCTTTGTTTGAGAAATGAAGCAATGCCCCGCAGGATGTTGATGATTTTCATCTCCCAGAGGCACTTCTCATAGCTATGTACGGTACCGTCCTATTCACGGCACCGTACCCTTGACACTGCTGTAACACGTACGGTACCGTTCAACTTATAGTACCGTGCTTTTCATAGTACGTAACGCCCACGGTACCGTACTGATCACGGCGCTGTGCCCTTGACAGTACTGTAACACGTACGGTACCGTTCAACTTACAGTACCGTGCTCTTCATAGTACCGTAATGCCCACGGTACCGTCCCAACCAGATTAACGGCGCCGTATACGGTGTGCACAAGCATAGCTAGTGTAGCTATCATGCGATCTTAATTTTCGCTGCTTCCAACAACTTCAATTTCTCCGTCCAAAATGTTGCTGTGGCTGGAGGAGGCTTATACTTAGCTAACGGGTCAAGTCAATCTCTAGGTTGACAAGATTCTCTCTCGGTATTTCAGGGAGCTCATCTAGTTGTCGGAGGTTACTGATGGATTGCTGTAATTGCGCGCGGGTGATCTCGCTTCCCCATAGTGTCTATATGTTTGTCTCGTCGTCTTCTTCTTCTTAGGCGGCTCGCCAGGTACGGTCTGGCGGAGCAAAGAGTGGCAAGTCATGATCGCCTGAGAATTTAACGTCTTTGAAGGATCTCATTGTCAAGCCACCTGGAAAGGAGTTTCTTGATTGCTAACCGGGATGGCCCGCGGGTGCTCTCTTGATATCTGCTTAGCTAGCTTAGCAAAGCTCTGCTTTACGGAGTCCTTGTCCTTAATGTTCAACCAGAATATTGCCGAGTAATCGTCCTTGTGCCGTTTCGCATATGCAATGCTAAGCTGTGTTTTCCCGATTCCCCCTAATCCTTGCAGAACAACTGCTCGACGGGAGCCATCGCTTCTGAGTGCGGTGTGTATTCTCGAGAGCTCATCTTCCCGGGCCACGAAGTGTTCGACATCGTTAGCATCGGAGAGACTGAATGTGACCGAGAAGTCCTCACGCTTGTGTCCTGATTTAGTTAGTAGCTTCCCCCTGCCAGCGTGCTTTTACTTTTGTCTGTTGCCTATAACAGGGGAATCCTAACCTGTGGAAGCTTTTTCAATCTCTTCTCGGAGTCGCTGCATCGCTTTTTCCTTCCCCTCGCTGTAGATGAGCGGCATATTGACATCAAAAATGCCTAGGAGCGAGTATGCTTTGTCTTCCTGGCGAAAAGTCTCGCGACTTGCTGTCCACGAGAATCGCTCAGCAACACTAAAGTCAGACAAAGAGCTTCCTCGAAGGGCACTGGCAGGAATGCCTGTTACCTCGCAGATATGTCGTTCTAGGGAAGCCTTATTGCCTAATAGCTCCCCCTCTCTGCAGAAGAAGTCGACTGATGCCGGCGCAATAAGCTCTTGTAGGGTCCAGCCTCGTGAGAACCATACGCTTTTCCGAAATGTCGACACCCAGTCCTCGTTGGACCCGTCAGCCGAGCCGGTTCGAGGCCGTGAAACATCCAGCAAATAAACGTAGCACTTGGTCGCATCTCGGTACCAACGGAACATCGAGTTGATAGCCTCTGCAAGCTCGATGGTATTCGACTTGTCGATACAGCAAGTGTCCACCCAAAAGTATTGCAAGCCGTCACGCCTCGCCTGTTCTCCGCAGAACTGTATCTTATCATAACCAGCCATCTTCTTGTAGTCGCCATTCTTCAGATCTGCAAAAGTAACCTCCTCCGCTCCCCATCTGTGCGAGAGTACAGCATACTTCTTAGGTATATCGCCTTCAAAGAACTCAATCAGGCTGCAATCGCCATCGTCATTGTATTGTAGCAAACGCATCGATCGACTAGGTCTGAGTATCGCGGAAAGGAGGGTTCTCGGCAGTAGTTGGGCCGTCGAGATGGCATAGATAGGAAGGGTAAAGACTGCATGTCGGGTTGAGGCTAGCGCATTCAGCTGGGCGGCAGCCTCGCGGCAACAGCATCGTCGAACATAACTGGAAGCGCGGAAGACCGGCCCACTTGTCCAGGCTCACCTTAAGAATGCTGGAGGTTATGAGCATAATAGATGCTTGTTAATAAGACAGAAGCTAAAAAATTCTGATAATTAGGCGAGTAGGAAAGAATTTCAGGACACAGTTTATCTTCGATCATCCATCTCTTTTCGATTTCTAGCCTTAAATCTCAGGCTGAAACTTATTAAGCAGGTCGCGGCAAAACTACGGCGGAATTGCCAAAGCTTTGCCGGAGGTGCGGGGTCTGCCGAGCTTAAGAACCGTTAGTTTTGTCGATCAGAAGTACCAAGCCGCATGGCAGCTCTGTAGCTGTTTACACGCCACAGCAGCCACAAATCTTATCAGGCTCTCGGGCAAAGATATTAGGATCTAAAGCTTAACTGAGAACTTTTAAGGTGTATAAGAAATAATAAGAGCTCGCCAGTATCGCTGTGGCAAAGAACTCCAATAAAGCTTAAAAGAAGACTTTTCAAGAATCAGGCGAAAGGGCGACAATGAATATTTGAATTTTCTTCGGAAGGAGTCAAATTACTAATTAATACCTAGGTAACACGGCTAACACCTTGTTTTTATTGATTTGTAACTTGGTGTAGAGATCGAGATGCTTAAAGTCCAAGTACCTGTCGTTTTTCTCGGCACGCAGGGTTTCTCGGCACGTAGGGAGGGACGTTAGATCGTTGGATGAAACAAGCTGCAGACCCTCCAGGGCTTCGTGCAAACTAACACCCTATCGAATATACTCCCGTGCCACCTGCAGCCCGGCTTCACTTCACGCGATATCTTCTTTTCTCTTGTAGAAGGAGCTAGGTTCCGCAGATATCTGTCTCAGTGATCTCGAACAATCTTGCGGCTCCAAGAAATGATCTTCCTATTCCTTTGTCGAAACATTGGCTAGTGTTTGTTTCGACCCAGATCACGCCTGGATCTCGAGTCTTCTAAAATTATCTCCCTTTGTTCTAGGTATAATCTTCGGTGGATATCATTCATGAGGGTAAGACAACTCCATTGTTCGTTAGACCAGGCTTTGTTTAACAAACTTCGCTGCGTTTCAAAACTTCACCAAGATCCTCGTGCAGTCAGTATAATAGAAAACCTCCTACCCTCCATAAGTCTCTACAAGGAGCATTACCTAAGATCAGACTCAGCGATTTCTCGTACAAGCCATAGTCCATCTACAAACGATAGCACAGCTATGGCAAACGGCAGCGAAATGGTCTGTAAGGACATCAACTGGGACACCCAAGTGGCTGATGCCCCAGCAACAAGCAACAGACAAACTGCCTGGTCGCCAGTAATCCAAAATATATTACCCAGTGATCACCAGAGTCCGCCAAGCAGCAACAACGTCACCTGGAAGGAGATCGATTGGAACCCTCCAGTAGCAAACAGCGGAAGGTCATCTCCTCCACTCAGCCCAAAGTCAAGGCGGGCAAGCCTCCCGTACCTTGCTCCAACACTTCCAATGAACAGTATTGAGAAAATTCCAGGGAGAGCAGATACGGGAGAGCTCTCACAAGGTCTGGGCCACAAGAGAAAGCTATCCTTGCCAGGCTCACCCTCTAACAGCAAGAGACCGCCTTTCTTGACGACGCAAGGCCATTCGATCCTTGCGCGGACCTGGAGCCCAGAGGTCAAGGTTGGACCGCTCCTTGCCTCGCAATCTGGACCACAGGTGAGAAGCCGATTTCACTGTCCAACATGTCTGTTGTGTTTAGCATCTCAACAGCAAATCATGACCCACATCAATGAGACCTGTTTAACGCCACACACTTGCATGAAGTGTAGCCGTAATTTCTCCAACAGAGCATGCTTGACCCGCCACAAGAAAAAAGTATGCTACCGAGATGGGGAAGCTAAACATGCATGAGCGACGACCTTTCTGAATCAGAGGGCCCGCTTGTGATGCGGATTTACAACGCCAATTTCACAATACTGATCATTAACCAACTGTGTATTATCATTTCTGCGCCACGTTAAGCATAAAGCAATCAAAGACTCCCAATAGATGTATTTTCCTATTTGAGGAGCACAATGGCCGCTGAGAAAAATGTGAAAACCTAAGTAAAGACTCATCAATGCAGCCTACACTACATTGCAGGGTCGTAATGGCTCCTCATGTTGATAGATTTATTTTTCTTTCGTACCCCTCGCTTAATTACCCCGCCTCCTTTGTTTAGCGAAGACCTTGTTGATGAAGAACAATGCCCATTGTCCGGCCCGATACAAACCTTCATTGGCCTTGCTATCTTCAATGAACAAGGAGAATAGTTTTTTTTTCGAGTGAACATAAATTTGCTGCATAGAAATGGTTGTACTCAGACAATACTCTAACAAAAATCCACCCTTAGGTCGTCATCTCTACTATTCTCACTCGAGACTTTGAATAGGAACCTTCTCTAGTTGAAGCGATCAGCACCACAGAAAAGTACTCGAAAAACGCACGTATAGACTCCAATACCACTACAGACAAAGCGATCAAGCAAGAAGAGGAGGAAGAAGAGACGGACTGGTAAACTGCACTGATGGGCCTGTTGCACCTGCAAACCTCACATGGTTCTCAACAGCTTCACGTACTGATATGACCATCTATAGAGGTAAAACGCTCATTTAAACGGCAAATAGATCCCGTTCCTGTAATTCTTCTAGTTCAATCCCGTCTCCAAGAAAGTATGAACCCAGCGGAGAGTGCACAAAAACTACGCAAAAGTTTCAAAGAATGTCCCCGTTGCCAGACCCTGACCGGCAATCTTGCTTGCCACTTGCTTAAGAAGTGTAGAGCCCTGCCCCATAAGGATTGTATGCTGAATTAGCATCAATATGCGTGACATTCCGATTTTTATTTCTCTCTCTTTACGCTCTACAGTACAGGAAAAGGCGAATTGGGTGACGCTTGTGGTGGTGCAACCCCTGCGCAGTTGTACCTTCAGGTACTGTTGATCACAAAAGTGGAAAGCCCAAGCTTGTCATCCTGCTCACCCACTATTGCTTCTCTTCTTCCCTCTTTTTCATCTCTCTAGTGGCAGCGGCTTTGTGTCAGCAAGCATGGCTCCACAATTGAATGCTGCACAGGATATTCTAATTAATAGTCTGCTAAATCAGTACGTAGCCATAGCTATTTTAGTGTAATCTCCGTCGTCGGACAACCCCGAAACCAAGCTCCCTCGTCAGCGAGAACGAATAGACCTATTCGCTTGAAGCTAACACCATTCTCAGAAGGTACTAACATCAGTCCCTGAAGTAAGCTTATTTGCAGACACCAGATCTCGGACCGGTATGGAAGCCGATCTGACATGACGTCGAATGCACATTTCCCGATGGACACAGGCTCGAGAGACTGCTCTGAAGCGCTTAGGAGCTCGGTATCATAGGTCGACTTATAATGCCCAAGTTCCAATTTGTCGCCTACAGACCCATTTTTCAGTCTGCCATGGATTATGAGGTGTCCATCTGTGACGGATCCAAGTGACCCGCCGACAGGTCTTATATATGTATCCATGAATTCAATTCCAACCCCAGGTTCGCAGGGCAAGTTGGAAGTGCACAGCTGAAAGTCTACCTCACCATCGACGCAAGCCCAAGACCACGAAGGCGCTCTATATTCGGCAGGCCGCTTTTGCTCCGGATACCCACGCGGTGCCCAATATGATTCACTACGCCATAGCAATGCTAAGGGGAGGTGAGTCTTCCAGATTCCAGCAAGGTACTGGTCAGAGGTATGTCGTTGGAACTCCATGACAACACCCGCAAGAGCAGGTAGCTTGTCTCTGCAGAAAGTCATGTGCCGTTTCGTGTAGTCGGCCACAATGGAATGCCAGATATGGGGAATTCTTTTACTTTCGGCGGATGCCAACATGCTCGGGAGTCGATGCCACGTACCGATACGATATATTTGCCGGCCGTTCTCGTGCATCTCGGACCATTCGGAGCAGTGCCAGGTCATGTGCGTCCGATTGTATCTCAGAATTCGGCCGCTCAGCGCCTCTTCTTGGAGAGTCCATGCCCTTGTGTCAATCGGACCTTTGATCCCGCGTCTATCAAATGCCTGGACGCAATAATCCTCCCCGTCGTAATCATTTCCGAACGCGGAACGGCTTGCATGCGCTCCTCTGAAAACTTTGACAAGCGTTCCAGCGTTTCCAAAAACATGGCCAGGAGGGGCGTCCTGACTGGGCTGGCGGCGATTGAAGAATCCCTCTTGGCCGTCTTTAGCAGCTGCGGCAGTCACAGTCAGTAAGGCATTCTTGTAAATATCAGCCATCTTCGCCGATTCAGCCTCCCAATCCGTTAGTGAGTCTTAGATGATACAGATCGAATCAATCCACACGTAGCGAATGCCAATTCGGCGAGCCAGAAGCACTGTGTCCTGAAATGTCTTTGGCAGCGACTTTAGTGGTATAGACTGGCACATTACCGACAATGTCGCCTGTGTCGTCTTGAACATAGGTGCTTAGCCCCAGCAGTGGCTGAGGGACACCCAGTGCCCAGATTCGCCCTTGCTCACATAGAGCTTCGGATCATATGAATCTTCCGATAATCCCACATCAATGACACGGGTGGGAAGAGGACTCTCCTCAACCTTGCACTTGTGCTTCTTGGAGCATGTAGAAACCCAGTTTCGAACAAGCTGTATCGAGTGCTCCGAGCCAGAGTCAATGTTCATCGGCCTCGGGATCCGCCATTTTGACGATGTTCTAACTGAGCATGCGAGTGAGCAGCGTAATCACCAAGCGACCACGTAATAGCATACCTGATGTCGCATACATCCGCAGCTCTTGGTTCAAGCTATCACAAGTGATCCAAATCTGATTAAGTCCGTGCCTATTCGCGTCATCCGGACTGCTGCCCTCGGGGCGCGTTCTGCTATCCTGAATCCGAACAGCCGAGAACGAAGTGCCGACTATTTCGTTGAAAGATTCTGATATTCGCCCTCGCATAGTTGAATTTGCGAGAATCATTCTCGTAGCTCCATCTCAGAAGTGGAGATTCGGTAAGGCATCGAGACAGTAAAGCGCAGCAGTCGCAGCTCCGAGCGGACGCAAGCAAACGCTTGTGATTTTTATGATGAATAAACACTCTTCGCATTCCAGAGATGGTGGTTGATCTGCATAGAACGCACAAACTTTGCCCATCCAATTCTGTGTCGGAGAGTGCTGGATCCTGAAAAACATCCGGGACAGAATCTCTGCTGGTATATCTCATGATGAGTTTCACGATGTGGGTTTTCGGTGCTGCTTGTTCGGAAGTGGGAGGACTCGAGCGAAGTAGAGTTTGATAATATCGTGACGGAGTTGCAGGCTGTGCCAACAGGACAGCTGAGCCCTTAGCCGCTGCAGTGAGGCTGTTCTCCGAAGCCCGGACAGCTCCATAACTCGAGATCTAGTCACAGCCTTGTCACGACAAGCAATACGTATATGCTGCTTAGATTTTCCCTCCGAATTTGAGGTCTTCCTCCCTTCGAGATTGTTCTCTCGCACTCTCCCTACGAGTATGAAACTTGGTACCCAGCCTTGGTACCAAGTTGACTGGGTCTATTTTTCTACAAATCATTAGATGGGATGGTCTTTGTCTGCCGTTTGCCTTAGGTTCTGCTGGTTCTGCTTATGGTAATTTTCCACAGAGCTGATTGGGTCGCATTTGCCAGCTGCTCGATCTCTTCACACGCTCCGACCCGGACGTGGCTGGGTACAGCCCGCTCCTCGATCACCTAGATCGACCTCGTGGTCCATTGGCGGCCCCGCAGCAGCTTTGCCGTGCCGCAGCATCTCTACATCTTGACTAGAAAGCGGCAGCATCACGGACAGCCGCTTCGACACGGCGGACTATCGGTGGAAGCACAGGGGCCTGCCATCTGTGGGTATCCGCATTTCCCTCTGGCCATAGTGGTGATGGAGCCGTATGGAGGAGCGGAGGGGAGACCACACCGGGTGAGTAAACAACCCTCCTTTCAGATCATTGCCTTGCTGTTAATATTTTTGTTTCATTTCCCACTATTGGCGGCATTTGCCCAGATTTTCCCTGGCTTACTTTGACGTGATAAAACCGCCTCGATCCAGGTTTCCTTAACGGACTTTGAGACAATCGCGCTGCTCTCTATGATCTAGACGGCGTTAGACGGTGTATGTTGATTCGAAATGTAGACCTGTGAACGTGCGCAATGGGAATCGTTCAAAGTCTTACCCCTCTTCTTTCTTGTTTTCACACTGATTCACCCTCCGATACAGGTATGAAGACACCCCACTCGGCCCGATGAATATCTCGCACTTCGCCGGTCGTGCCACCACCTGGCTAGACCCGGCCCGAAACCTCACACAGACTCGTCTCTTCCCGCTTAGACTCACATCTGTGAACAATCAGGGGACGAGATCAAACTCCACAGCAGAGCCATCCACGTTGCGGGAAGCCCCATCTACAGGGCCCCCCTCCACCCCCAACACCACCCTGTCCCAACGTTATATAGTGGAGACCTTTTGCTTATCACTTAAACGCAAAAGGGGCAGATTTCAATCTGTCTTAGAGACTCAGACAAGGAATGTAGGGAAATTGATTTGGTACGAAGTATATTAACAGAGTAACCGCAAGGAGGAGTAACTTTGTCACCGTACAGTAAAAGCAGCTGAACCACGGACAACGGCTGGTCCGCAAGCAACGGCAAAAACCCCTATCGCACGAACTCTCTGTGCTGTTCCCCTCATTGCACGTCGGGGAGGAGGAGGCGTCGTCTCGGTAAGCCGAGCGCTCATGTCGCTTATCGTTTTGGGACAGACTGGCTGGCTCGGGAGATGGCCTAGCTGAGTCGGTACTCTTCCAGAGGGTGGCGAGTTAGACAGCGGCAGACGGATGCAAAGTCCTACGTACGCGGCATGGAAAGCGTTTCTTGCTAACATGAGTCGCAGGTGAGACGAACCTTTTGGCTTGCGAAGGAGCCGTGGCTGTTCGGCGACGTAGGCTCCCCGACCTGACGTGAACGAAGCGTTTGAAAGGAGAAGAAAAACAAAAACGGGATGACGCAGAACGAGAGATGAATCCGCCTCCATTTTGACAGCCTCTTTTATGCTAGCAGACTTGATCAATTAATTCAAAGCGTTTCTCACCGGCTTCCAGCAAGATATGGAGTACAGGGAGCGGGCAGGTGGATCCAGAAAAGGCTTGTTTGAGTTCGAACGACTTCTCGTAACCCCTACTGTAATTCCCATGCGAGACAACAAAGGGCCGATTTGACCTTCCTTCCTGCTGATAAGTCGTATCCTTACTGTAGGCCTGTTACGAAGCTCGTATATCGATTGAAGCTGCATTTTTGGCCGTCTTATACTTCCTCAAATTTCCTATACTTCCTTATCTATCTGCTCCTCCATCTCCAACTTCCTGTGCTAGCTTGAACCTTGGTTTACATCTCCAGGACCACAACTCGTGCGACGCACATTCTCTTGGCCATGATTGGATCCGAACCAGAAACAGCTCCCTGCAATCAACCTTGCTTCCAAATGTCTGCCTCTACAGTTAGAGGCTAGACCATTCTCGAAGATCTTTAAGGTCCTGTGGTTGGTCGGAGCTACCTCCGTAAGGATGCCGGCCTTCAGCGCTCGTCCAGGATGGTACTTGTACTTGGGAATTCTGATGGCCAATTACCGTGTACGACCAGGTGAACACCTTTTAACTTTGCAAGACCTTACCCCTCACTAGAGGTTTGAGGATCTCAATAACGTGGGGCGAGAGAGCAAGTCGCTATCCCTTAACTGCGGTAATTATGCACGTCAGCTTCGGGGAGCAAGCGCTGTCGGTTCAGTGGTGGGGGCACTATCCGTGCTTGACAAGACGCTGATCGTCAAGCCCGTGGGTGCCAGTTACGCTAAACTCGGGCTTCGCTTACAGGGCTTCCAGGGCTTCAGGAGCGTGCATGGAATCGCAGTTAGGGGGAAGATAAGTACTTTCCAAATGATGCTTTCCGATAGGGAGGCCTGATATCCTGTAAAATGGTTGTTCAAATAAGTATATGTATAAGTTCAGCGATAGATTAGGGGGCACAGTTTCGAGTTTCTACCACCGCCCTTCCAAAGTAGAGAGTAATGCACCAACATGACTCCCGTCGACTCGAGGACTTACCAGCAGCCACGGACAATCCCCCACTCCCTCAATCGCTCACCTGCATATTCTACTAGGTATACCCCGGCATTGTTTCACTTTCCCCAGACAAAAGAATTAGCAAAAAGTAGGGTGGGAGGCGACGGACATCCCTCAGCCCACGCGGTTCGGTCTCGATCTGGAGACGTTTCCACCAATGTTCCTAGATCGCGTCCCGTCTACTTAGGAAAAGTTTTAGTATGTGTGCGAGCAGTCTTATTCGTCGAATTCATGCACGGTTTCAACACTAGATGCTTGGGATGGGCTCAAGAAGTAATCCAAATAAAGAAGGGGTTCAAAAGCAACGAGAAAAGCTTCTGAATGGTTCAGATGACGACAGGGTAGTTGAAAGCGAGTTGGGAGCGGAGCCGTTGGTGTCCAGAACAATGGATGGATGAATGAATGAATGAACTGGTTCCAAAAACTCCAATTTCTCCGTCTAGACTGGGTTCAACCATCCCTTTCCCTTGGTAAAACCCAAACGCAGACGCTTTCAAAGCAAATACTCCTCGAGCTGTAACACCATATTCCAAGCAAAGTACATGTAATCCCATCAGCAGTGGAGCCTGAACTGCTTCAAATTCAACAACCTCGCAATGATATCGTACATCCCCTCCATCCTCAGTTGATTCCGTTCCGTCTAGATGCCCCGCCCAAAATAAAACAAAAGAAAGAGTATTACGAATAAAACGACGAAGGTAGCAATTGTTTTTGCCCGATCTTCCACATCCTGCGTGTAATCCTAAGAGCCTGAGCTGAAGCAACCCCGTCTGCCGCTGGTGGTAGAATGAATTGGTCTTCGCTGCCCTTTTGTAGCGTCATGATGATCGTTGCGATTTGCATAATGACATTTGGAACGTAGTATATCAACTAAATAATAAGTCAGACAATGAAGTCGAGGCACCACATAGATGAGAATCGTCCCACTCACACTACCATGTAGCAGTTCTCGTCCAATGCTCAAGAACCCGCTGCCCTGACTGATTCGAAAGAGCTGCACGACATTAGCTATCTACGACGCACAATCATAGTCCTCTTCAAGGGAAACCCGTCTGGATTGCTCACCTTGTACGTGCAAAGGACAAAACAGAGACAGTCGAAAGTAGCTTGCAATAGAAAGATCAGATACACGTAAGGCGACGATGGGCCGAAAATGCAGCCGACATTTCCTGGAAGATTGAATGCTGTTGTTTTGAGGGACTCTGAGAAAGCAAACACAGGACCTGCAAATCTGGAGTTGAATTAGAAATGGCTTCCTCGCGACGGAATGAACTTACAAGAACAGTATCATGAACACCAGGAGATACTTATTCTCTTGGTAGAGAGCTTGAACCCTATTGGCACATTAGAATTTGGATTGATTGATGTGGTCATAAATTCCAGAACTGGGGTACATGCCTGATTAATAGCAAAGCCTGTGACGTGAATATGGTAATTGATTCCGAAATAACGGCAAGTTTATACACCGGAAGACAGTGACTTCCAGTATAAACTGCAAAAAGCCAGGAGTCGGTTAGTGTGACGAGGCAGGAGAGCCTACTGAGTCAGTACATAATCCACAACAGCTCAAAATGGAGAACGCAGTGATGAATTTACCTGTTCACGACAAAAAGGACCGTCGCATAATTGAACCGTCGCCGAAAGATGAATTCGAGATCTCCAGGGAGCGATAGAATTGTACTAGAAACTCCAGTCAGAATTTGGTATCTTGAGTTAGAAGTGACAAGGTATTGTAGTATAAACAACTCACTCCCAATAGTATCCGCCACTGTGAAGATAATCTATTAGCACATCGCGCCGCAGCTTGCAAACATAGGGATACGCACACGACTATCGACCCAAAAATTTGAGACTTCCATGTCGCACGTACATCTCTCTGAGAAGGTAACAACCCATAGCCCCAAGGAGGTACGACCTGTGTATTCGAAAGAGTGGACATGTTCTCGAATTTGGTTTTGCGCTATGCCGACAAAAGTTTCTGGTACTGGCGTCATATATCTTCTCCAGCAAACTCGGGGACTGACTTCAAATCTACCAGGGAATTTCTCACCCTTGCGAGAAGCCACCAACAGCGTCGACAAACACATGAGAGGCAAGCGGCCGAAGCCACAAAAGCCCATCCCAGCCAAAGGTAATGCACTTGTTCGAGGACCGACCCTGAGAGATACAGCAATCACACGGCATACCCCTGAACGTGCCCGGCTTCTTTGCGCCAAGCTAAACGAAGCGGCCAAACATTTGTTTTGTTCCCGGTTTGGAAACGCTCGGTCAAATTAGACGTCTTTCCAAGGCCGCATCCTGGCTTGGCCGGGTACTAGGCTCGTCGGGTCATCCTTAAGATATCCCCGGACGCACCTCGCCTTTTTAAAGTGGAGCATAACCTCTACTTCGCGTGAGGAACAACGACTTAAATTGAGACGGGACAGGCCAACCGAGACATTCTTCTCATTCCAACAATGGCTTTCAGCTCGGCACAATGGACTTTCGATTGCATAAATAGGCATGGATATGGCGTCTCGGGGGGGGGGACGAGTATACCCAGAGTATGTAGCACAACTCCAGCATAACAGGGTTGGCTCTTTCAGAGGTTGTCCCCCAGGCCTTCCTTATGCAGGCCTGAATTCAGACTTCGAGCTTGTGGCGAGGGACTTCAGAACCCTCCAACCGGAGCGCAAGTGCAAGAGATCATCCAAGACAGTGGGATGTTTAGATTGACGTATCCGGCCAAAGTTTTAGCAAGCGCCCCTCCTCACGGAATGCCCGAGAAAGTGGCGTAAGATTCGTTTAGATCAGAATCAATACTGTACAGTACTGGACAATCAGCCTACAGATAATGCACGACAGCAAAGACAAAAAAGAAATAACAAGCCGACGACATCATAATCCTCAGAAGGAAACAATCCGCGACGTCTTTAGAGAGGCACGAATAACTTACTACGGTACATACACATCTCCGCTTCGGCCCGACAACAGCTTGCGCGCACAGCTGACATTCTCAAGTCGCGAAGTGAGGGAAAGGAAGGGTAAGTGAGGGTCTCTATTTACCTGGTGCTAGGCAAGCTACCACGACCCCGAACGCCCCTCTCTATAACCTCGATAAGAGAGTTATAAGAATCGATTAAGTGAGTAAGTAAGTAAGTAGGTGCGAAGTATTCAAGTGAATACATATGCTTTTAAGCACTTCGTGGTTACTGAGGGAGGGCCCTAAATTAAACGAGCTAAGAATTCATTGACTCCCCTATTTAAGCGAATCAAGATTCTCACGAATACTCCGCCAAGATTGGCAGCCATTATCTCATGTACAGGCACATGAGAAGTGGCATACCCATGTGGAATTTGTGGACATGGTAGGTTCTTTCCTTTACATGGAAAGCATTTTCAAGCATAGTTATTGCTAGTGGCTCCGCACGAACAAAGCAGTTGTCTGTAGACCGAAGAGACGTCAGCACAAAAATCCACTTTGTTTCTCGCGTCAGAACAATCAGGTGTTTGAAATTCTTTGTAGCGAAAGACAATGCACTTTCTTGTACGAAATAATTTAAACAAAGCCTTACGACTTACCGAATAAAGAGTTGTTAGTAAACTTTCAAACAGGCTCCTTGGAACATACATATAACTACCCATCTGCCACGCAGAATCAAAAGACCGAAATCATCAACATATTCTCCTTCTTCCATCACCCACACACATCAGTATCATATCTTACTACAGATAAGTACCCAGATCAGATTTCATCAACGATGACTTCCTACTCCAAAATCCCAATCGTCCTCGACAACTCGATCCTGGACTTGATTCCCGACCACACACGCGTGGCACCCCGTTCTCATCCATCGGAGGCTAGGCCTCAGATTATCTCTCTCTACACAGCCAAGCTGCGCGAGGAGATTTATCGAGGACTAAATGCAGCAATGAATGCAAACCCGGCTATGAGAGTGCAGCCATCGATCCCGTCTGTCGTGGTCACGGAAGCCGAAGACGTGGATAGAAATGAGCATGTTGGAAGGATTATGGATGCTCAAGTGCCAGATGATGAGCCAGAGAAGTCGAAATCTTCGTCGTCGTCGCTAGCACCATTGACACCAGCGTCTCGTACACCCCTACCATTTGGTCCACCCAACTCCGTAACACAGGCAGACTCCATCGTACCCGCTGGCAGCGATTCAGCATTCCCACAGCCGCTGCTAATTCCCGATACCCGAAAATTCGCATGTCCCATCTGCGGTAAGTCCTTCTACCAGAAAACATACACGGTCCAGCATATTGAATCAGCATGCCAGACGAGCAAGGTTTTCATGTGTCCTATCGAAAATTGTAGGTTTCGAGCCCACATGCGGGACCTTGTGGTGCGGCACTGCCAGAGATCCTCCAAGCATAGTCTCAAGATCAAACACGGTGAAGTGCTATTTCTGCCTCTTTAGAGAGAGAAAGAAATGTGCACTTTGTGGGTGGTCCTGTCGATTGTCAATGGTTAATTTCTCATTAGTCTTTTCGTTACTCTTTATCGAAACCTAAGACATGCTAAGACTCATGTAGATCACCACCTCAAAATAGATGAAATCAAAAACACTGACATGTTGAAGCAGGTGAGTATCCCCCGTATCAAAAATCTCACCCCTCGAATTGAAATGTGGAATTACATAACTTACTTAGACGACCAGCAAAAGTCCATCGTCCTCGCCCACTCAACCCAAAGGAGTCAGAGTCGAAGAGAAGGTGCAAGAACCCGATGTTCGTCTCCTAGCTAACAACTTCTCAGGAAAATATTGAGTTTTACTGCTAAACTCAAACAGAAGCCAGATGTCCAAGAGCAGCACCTAAGACAGTCTGTCTGCCCGGCATTTTCAAACCACCCTCCTCCTTCAGGATGATTAACTTTACATATACTTCGATAGAAATTCGGCCGACAGAAAAGATGAAAATTCGCAGGTAAGTATCCCCCTCAAAAAACTATAGGTAAGCTCTCCCTCATCCAATGGTTAACACCACATCTCCAGGAAGACAGACTATCCCTAACCAGCAACTCAAGAATACCCCGGAAACAAAGATAAGTACAACCCAGATACGGACCCAGCTAACTAAATTCTAGTTTCAAAATTAATACAGCCTGTTCGTGCCAAGAGTCGGAATCTGTCCTGTCACAAGGTACACCAGAGACTGTGCGCAACTTTCTTTTCGAGGTAATTCTCAGGGTCAATAGCATTCTCGTGCGGTTCTTTACATCCTAATATTCAGTGAGCATAGACCTCGAGAGAAAAGTTCGATTGTAACCTTATTCAAACTAAAACCAAGTATTCCGAAACTACAGAGCTGTACAAGTACAAAATAACCTAATCCAGTTTAGGAGCTATCAATATCTAGCTAGTAAGTTCCCTATCTAGGACAGCTAATCATTGGCAGGGCTCGAAAAGGAAAGAATTCCAAAGAAAGTATATTCGAAATGACAATCCGACCTCCAGGATGAAGGAACAGGAGCAGACAGGTAAGTTCGCCCTCCTACGTTTTCAACTGAAACATGAACACTTCCCCACGATTCTTATTTCAGCAGCCCAGTATCTGGACATCAATACCAAAACCAAGCCAAAGGAAACGAGAGGCACGTACGGCATGCAGTCAACACCATCCAACACCTCGGACTAGTTTTGACTTCCGGATCTGGAGAAGGTAAATATTCCGAAATCTATTCACGGACAGCCAAGACACGGAAGGAGAGCCAAAAGAGACCGGGGGAACCAGGACAACCACCCTGGACTGTTTTGCCGCCTCTAAGGAAGTAAGAAAACGCTCTGAATATCCGCTCAAATCACATCAAGATCGGAAACTTAAGCCAGCGGACGGCCAAGACGAGGATATCCAGGGTTTCATATCATCAACATAGGTAAGTATATGTCAAAAACGAGACGAGGTAAGGTAGCAACAGCCCCAAGATTTTTAATCCAGCTAACAACACAACACAGTAGAACTCCTCAATATATTATATTCCCCCTCTGCTTCTCGGACAGCCATGCAGTTCCTATCTCTTACAGTACCTCCGTTCCGGAAAGCCCACCCCCTTCATTCGGAAATTTAGCCAACTGAATTTTACTTCGGACGAAATATAAAATCTTGTATAAGGCAGCTAGGTAAGTAAACCCAACAACTAACTGGTCCTTCAACATACTGACTTCTGAGCCCCGCCTCTCGACTACGAAAAGCATCAGAAAGACATGGAGTTATGGTATCTAGGACTTCTCCATGCTACCAACTAACACAGGAACTTAGGTTGCGCAATTAACAACTAAGTCCCCTTCTAATTCCATCCATTCCATTCCTTTCCTTCACTGTTAAGAGAAGACCCCGACAAGAAGGCGAGCCAATCCCTAACCCCCCTTTCCTGCAAAGCTTCTTGCTACAAGCGTATCAAAACCTGACGATCAGAATACAATTATTATCCGAACCAAGACTTCCCCAAATGGGAATGTGAAAACCCAATCATCGTACAAAATAAATTGACGAACCATACATACATAAATCAAGAATACCATCTCATCTTCCCCTACATAGTTTCCCAGAAAGCTGTTCGTTTGTAATTCCTCAATCCAAAACTCTGTCTAGATTCCCTTGCCCACTACAATCCATCCCATCTCATCCCATTCCACCCCCTCCGTACCTAACACCCCCTCCCCCTCCCCCTCCCCCTTCCCCACTTCTCAACAACAGTAAACTCCAAATCATCAACCACCAACTCCCCGTACATATCCCCCCCATCCACCTCCCTCTCAATACTCCACGCCAAGTCCACCAAACCCTCCCACTCCCTCCCAAAGCTCGCCTTGCCTCTCGTGCTATTCATCACGAACTCACCCAACTTGTGTCCTGGGTCGAGTTTTGGGAAGATTAGAGAGGTTTGCATGGGTTCTAAAGGTGTGGGTTTGGTGCCGGTGAGAGTGATACGGCATGCGGGCTGCGGGATGCCGGAATCGCAAGCGTAGGAGAAGGAGTGGAGGGCGAAGGTCGTCGTTGGTGTTTCCATTGTTGATATCTCGGGGAGGGGAGAGGAGGAGGAGGAGGCAGGGGGAGAAGTAGAGATAAATCCCGCACCACCATATGCGATGGCGTATTGAGTGCCAGAAGAGGCGGAGATGAAATTGTTTTCTTGGGATGCGATGGAGAAGTTCTGGTAGTAAAGGTTGAGGTAGGGGGAGGGGAGTGGAGAGGTGGGGAGGATGTTGTCGTACTGGGTGGTGGCGGTTAGTGGTGTTGTTTGGGACGGTGTAGTTGGGTTGGGTTGGGAATTGGTTGGAGAGGGAGGGGAGGAGGACGAACGCGTGCTGTGTGGTGTCTGCTATGAGATATACAATGGGGTTGGGTGGCGAGTGTGATGGCTGTGATTTCTTTGAAGAAGAGAGTGAGGAGGGTGGTGGAGGCGAGGAGGACGGAGGTGAGAGATAGCATCTTGTTGGATTGTTGGAGTGAATTGCCGGATCAGTATTGAAGCTGAATAATGATAATGATTTAGATCTTGTTCTCCTCTTGCTGGAAGGAGTAATGAGGAGACTGTAAAATAGAAAGAGGAAAATGTAGTGTTTCAAGCAGGGTAGGATTTGAAGCGGGCTATGGAAATCGAGGATGTTTGGACTCGATTGTTTGTACTCGACGGAGTACATAGGGGATTGTGTGCTACGAGACACTGTCAGGATACGAACATGAAGTGAGGAGGATGCAGCTTTCCTCTCTGTGCCCTGCCGATCTGGTGTGACCACTTCGACAGATAGTGGACTGGAGTAAACCCTCATCTCTTTTTGTATCAGGAAGATAACAATAGCAAGGGAAAAAAAGGAAGATGAAATAGTAGTAGAAGATTGATGAGCTGCCGCCAGCCAAGGGGTGTCTGGGGCTCGAAAATTTGGAGATCTCTTGGACGCCTAAGACGAGATGTAGACATCGACGTGAAGAAAGGACTGAATATGCGGTAGAGGAGAGATGCAGCTACCCGCCATATCCTCAACTCTATCGAGTAACAATATGCCGCGGAGCAAATGGACTCGAACAGGTTCCCTCGCTCCCTGAAACCATGGCATTACCAGAGGTAAATTTGAACCTAGATCAATTGATGCCAGATCCGATTCATATCACCGCAATCTATCGTACATTTTCACCAGCATTGCAATCATAACTTCGCACCCTTCCCCTTCGCAGCATCATCTTTCACCCACAGCTCATCCCATGGTACGCGATGCTTCAGATGGGCAGGTTGACTGGGGACGCCAACCTTGTGGTGCTCACAGGTACAAAAGACGGTCTTGCCGTCTTGAGTTGTCATCGTGCCGCGGATCATGGCCATTGTTTTGCCGACTTGCATTACGACAGAGTGGATGCGTACTATGGTACCTTTTGGGGAGTTAGTAGTTGATGGAAGGGAGGATGGAGCGTGGAGATAGGAGGATGGAGAAGGGAGGATGGAGAAGGAAGCATTAGCTGTGGGCTTAAGTGAAGTATCAAAAGAAGTTAGATAAGGTAAGGACCTGGCAATGAAAGAGGATGCAGAACACAGAGATGAAGACGAGAATACGCACCGACCGGAATAGCGCGTAAGTAACTGATATTCAACGTCCTTGTCACGCCGCCGAGGAAGCTGAACCAACTATATCAGCACCATTACCTCCATAGAAGAAGAGTAGACATACTCCCAGAATCCAGGTTTAGCAAGAGGTCCTAATGCTGTCGTCGTGCACATATCAAAGATGACGCCTGCTGCTCCACCATCTGTTCTCAGTCAGTATCGATATCGATCTCTTGCAATTTATCAAAACAGAAACCCGGGAGCAAATTCGAATACAAGCAAAATCAACCATGTTTCCCGTTTCTTGGACTTATCTCGGTAGACAAGTCTCACTGCAAGTCCGGGTCTTATTCAACCTCCAAACTACAAAGGCAAAAATGGTGTCCTAATACACGACCAAAAGAATTACTCACGCATGACCCCATTGACATTAGAATACCTCTCATCGATATAGAACTCGAAAGTCACGGTTCCCGCTTCTGAAGCGTCGATCAGCTTCACGTTCTCCATGATGTGTCTATCGAAGCCGGTGAAGTTGGTGCTTTTCGCTATGAGGAGGTAGCTGGGATGGTGTTAGTTGAGACATATTTGAATTTGGGGTGATGTTGGGATGGATGGATGATTGGACGAAAGGGAGGCAACCCATTGTTATGATTGATGAAAGGGAGAAGCGAGGCCATTGGAGGTAGAGAGTGAGGTTGAGGTTGAGATGTGCAAGCGAGAGAAAGGAGGGGGTAAATTGGCAAAGGTAAACAGAAAGCGAGGACATCAATTGAAGCCTTGCTCCAAGAATAGAAGATCATCAAACAAAACTAGCAGACAACAGAGAGACAGAGCAAGACGAAGCAGTAAACACGCAACATACCGCTCGAAGATAGCTTCCACGGCCTTCATAGCTTTCGCACGTGATGCCATCGCATCTTCCGCCATCTTTCCTGCCTTATCTTCTCTTCTGTTATCTTTCCCGTCTTATCTCTATTCCAATGGAGGTCGGAGAGATTGAGCTTCCCCGACTCAAGCTTGCGATCCAATGACTCGATAGTCGAACGTTGAGTAGGTATAATCAACTGAGGAGAGCTTCACGATGTCTCGCTTCCGCCCAATGCCTCGGCTCGCACGGTTGTATTGGTTCCCAATCAGAGAGGGAAGGGAAAATCGCAGGCTCTACGGTAGCCTTACATCCGAGGCCGCGATTTCTCCCCCTTTCCCTCCAGATTTCTTTCGCTTCCACCTGAGCACCCCCTCGTGCTCGCCCTCGCTCTCGCCTCCACTTCCGCTTGCAGGCTGGCGAGATATCAAATCCCACATCAAACATTCAGCCTCGTACACCAACTCGTCATCACTTCATCGTCAACTCCGTTTCAAGAAAGATCGCGAAACATACGCGTGAAATGAAATTGCGCTTTCGCGGCTTCGCAGACCCTAAGGTAATTGAAGTGGGAGATTGAAGGTGCATTTTTTGGCGTTGGGGTCGAATTGAAGATGCTGTCTCGCCTCTATAGCCGAGAAAGGCTCGCAAAGTGGCTTGGACAGAGAAGAGGGCTGTGGATTGGTCCTGGTTTGGTGGGTGGAATTTGACGAGGCAATACTCTACTTACGCTGCCTGTCTTACTGGTGGTGTTAAGAAGAAGATTCTTTGACTTTCCTTTGTTGTTTACCTCTGCCTTATCTATTGATAGTATGGAATGCCCGACGAGGGACGAGGGCGAAAGAGAAGAAAGCAAAAGAGGCGTGAGAACACTGCATGAAGTGGCTTGCTTGCCTTCCGCTTCCCGCTTCTTGTAGCGGGTGGGATATTGTATTGAGCCTCCCCCTGATGCAAAAGTAAAACCACCCCCTAAAAGTACTGCTCGACCGGCAGCATATCTATGACCGTTCAATTGACAACCCTTCCCGAGACAAAATATTTATAGATGAGGTTCACGATATCTTCAGCCTCAAGTTCTGCCCCCTCGCATTCTCGTATTCGCATCCCCCGCCTTTTTGCATAATAGATAGGGAAGTAAGACAGGGATGTTTCCGACCTGCCGGCTGGGCATCATCACCGTCATTTTCGTTGTTTTATCAGCCGCTCGGCGTTACTGTACTGTAGGATGAAGTACTCTCGGGACTGTAAGAGTAAGACAATAGCAACAAACTTCTCTAAGGGGCTGAAGGAGCAATCTCTCTCTCTCTCTCTCTCTCACAAAGTCAATCAAAGCTCCAAGACATTAAGCCGTCGGCAAGGCTGGAGTACTGTAGGTTCAAGCCAGATCGCCAGACAATGCAAAACTCAAACTTGAAGTCTTAAAACTTACAGAATTCGGGAAATACTTTCGTACGAACGAAGAAAAGTTCGGATGAAACTAAGAAGTGGAGGGCTTGGGTGTTCGTTTGAGTGTTTCGTCGTCAGAGGTTTAGGCTTGGGGGTAGGAATGGAGTTGGCATTGGTAAATCGAAGAACAGCCAAGTGCACAAGTAACTGTGTGACCTTGTGAGCTTCCTTGTGCTTCAGCTGGCGGCTGGGCTGGGCTGGCTGGCTAGAGATGCATGGCGATATGTTTACCCGACCGAGAAAGCTGAATGGCGTTCCTGATCCGACGATCAACGAATTGCCCTCATCATCAGGGCAATTAATCTAACCAGCAGCGCTGCATCTGGAAAGGGGCCGCGTGTCCAATTGTTTCTGCTGGCATACCATAGAGTATTTCAGAGAAGGTGGATGTCTCATTCAGATGGTTGCGCGTCGCAGATCCAAGTTCTACTTAGTACTTGGTAGTTTATCTGGATTTCGGGACCGAGTGGCTTCTGAAGGGCAAGGTTCTTCTTGACGGCGCCGGCGCCTGTCTAGTTTCGGATCGGAGCATTGACTTTGACAAGCCACAAACACCACAGACAGATAGCTAGAGCTTCGGGGCATGTACTCTGTGGAGGGAAATTCGCAAGTGGCCGCGAATCAATCTGTGGCCAGACCAGGTGGTTTGGTAAGGGGAGGAGGGGAAGAGGTTCTTCAAGTGACTGCAAGTGAAGTTCTGTGAGTTTCTCTGCTGAGGATTGTACCATTCATCACAGTAGAGCTACGAGTTCAATGTCGTCATCACTCATGAAAGTCGCAATGTACAAGCTCTATTTTTATAACATCACCAATACTGTACTTACATGGAAATGAAAGGTGGCTGACGATGATGTCTATCTTTCGCGACGATCAGCGCCTCGTTCTCGCATCTTGGGCGTACCAATCCCGGGAAGTTGTGCACTTGCACAAAACGGCATGCACAATACATGGACTCCCCCTGCCCGACCCAGCGCCACATCCCGCTTGTCACACGACACCGCTCCACAGCTGGACGTCGACGTCGCGACATCAATCTTGCTCCTGTTGCGCCTCTTGCGCCTCCTGCTCCTCCTACTCCTCTTGTTCCTCCTCCTGCCGCTCCTTCAATCTCCATCCATCTCCATCCAAGATTGGATAGCAGTTGCCGATGTTGCTGAACCCGGCTCAGGGACATTGTTGCGTAGGCTGGGCGCTGCATCCATCTCCACTTCGGAAGCTTGGTATCCAACCAACCAAGACGCGCGATCTAATCATCCTGGCTTGTATCCTTCCCGTCAAATGTCCCCCCTCCCTTCCCCCCCACTGCTATCATTTTCATGTCTATCTATCCTCTGCCCGCGCCAGACAGACAAAAGCGATTGCTTGCCCACCTTCTTGTTATCTGCTTTCTTCCTTTGTACCTATCTGTACAATACTCGTACCTCACTTCATCTCTTCTCCTGCCAGCACAGCGTTCTGGTTTGCTTCTTTCATCATCATTGCCCATACGAGATTTGTTGTCTCCATAACGTCAATTGCTCCTTGCCAGCCTCATTTGACATACACCATTGCCAAGATCATTTCTTGGCTGCTGCTTGGCAAGGATAACTCGGAGCACACGACTACTTACTTACAAGAGAGAGGAGGGCCCCATTAGCTCTAGTCATTTCTACCGTTATCAGATTCCGATTTCGAGCATTGAACGATCGATATCCTCAAGGCCATTCGATTGCTGTATTTCTATGAGCGAGACGTAGTGGGAAGTTTGGACCGTTTTCTCAGCCTTGCCATCTTATCTCTTCCCCACCATGAAGATCCAACATTTCTTCGCCAACTCCCTCCTCTTCACATGCTCTCTCGCCATCACAGCACCTCCGAACGCAGACAATGTGGTACGGATACGCAACTCCGACATCCAGAGGCGGAACGACGAGGCCGAACCCCAATGGGACGGGAAGTACTTCCATGAACCAGGTGGAGACAACGAGTTAGGGCACTACGATATCCGCTACTACAACGGCAAACCAGTCACCTATGAAGAGCGCGGCGAGACCCTCTACCACCTAATCCGCTCCTACCTCTCCGTGTTCCGTGAGCGCAACATCGAGACTTGGATCGCACACGGGACACTCTTGGGGTGGTGGTGGAACGGCAAGATCATGCCGTGGGATTGGGATCTAGACGTACAGGTCTCAGGCTCGACGTTGGCCTGGCTAGGCGAGAACATGAATATGACTATGCATAACTTCACGATGCCCGATCCGGACGGAACGCCTATCTTCCGCGAGTACCTCCTCGACGTTAACCCGTACTCGGCGGAGCGTGTGCGGGGGAACGGCCAGAATGTCATTGATGCTCGTTGGATCGATGTGCGGAATGGTCTTTTTATCGATATCACTGGCCTCAGCGAGACGAATCCCAGCGCGCAGCCGGGCGTGTGGAGTTGTAAGAATTATCATCGTTACCGCACGAGAGATCTGTACCCGCTGAGAGAGACGATGTATGAGGGTGTGCCTGCTTTGGTGCCGTATAGTTTCGACAGGATCTTGACGGAGGAGTACTCTGCGAGAGCATTGACAAAGACGAAGCATGAGGGGTATGTTTCTCAATTTCCGCAGAAATTATGTTACAGAAGAATGTCAGTTAACGAGAAATAGACACCTCTGGGTCCCAGAACAGAAAGAATGGATCAAGCAGGAGGTCCTCCAGCAGAGCACCGATATCCACGGTCGAGCCATCCCCCACATCCCTCGCAGTTTGCAAGCGGAAGACAAGCCTAAGGCGGGCTTGGGGAACCTTTTACGAATTTTATGAGGAACGAGAGGGGGGACTTGAATACAACATCAGTACCCACAAACGACAAGAAGGGCCGGGGAGTAAGGGTTCCCCGGGACAGGGAGAGAGGAGGAACGATGCGATACCCATGAGCTGAGCAGAGCAGAGCATTTTCACAGCGAGCGTTCGAGCGACATGTGCGTCGTCTAATTGGGCATTTACGGGAGTTTTGGGAAAAGAGAACAAGACAGGACAGGGCATTGGATACACCCTCATATCATCACATGTGATATGTTTCTTGTTCCATAGGAGTTTTGGGTACTACTGCATTGGCGGAGTCTTGATTAGATCGTTCTTTTGTTGAACGTTGGAAGCTGTTTCGGTTGAGTGCTTGGATTGGATCGCATGCACTCTGTTGACTGGGTTGGGCTGTACATGTTCGAAGAGTGTTGCAAAACAGGAGAGTTAGATGAAACGGAGAAGGGTAGATAAGGCAGAGGTCCTAGAGATACAGACACAGATGCGCACAGAGAATGTCTGTCGTCCGGCAATCAATGTACAGCATTGATCAACTCAACCTCAGCTGTTCTTTTTGTTTGTTTTTGCATGTTATGAATATCCTTTCTTGTGAAAATTAGCTTAGCTTCACCTTAGCTTATTTTGCCGAGTAATTACCTTCCCTCCACCGGAGAGGAGAACTTTCTCTTTCCTTCCAAGCGCCTGTCTGTTTAATTTACTCCTTGTCGCTACACTCGTCGTCTGAGACGAACCGCTATACCGAAGGTACTTTGCAAGGACTTGGAAGGGATGGTCACAATGATCTACTGACAAAAGACAGGAGGGTTTGAAGTCCGTCTTGTTCTGACGTTGCGTATACTGACCCCACTTTTGGCTGAAATCTGGAGAATCATTTCAGGATGTGTGCGGTGTTTCCCTTTTCTTTTCTTTTATTCGTTTCTAGCAGTGGCTTTGTGAGACTAATGGATAGATCGATGGATGGATGGATGGAGTTAGGTATGAGAATTATAGGATAGCTCTCTTCCACACGTCGATCACCGTTTGAGAAACTCTTTCAGATGAAAAGAATAATGAATGGAGAATAAGTGGTGATGACGATGATGGTGTAGAAAGAGTCTAGAGGAGAGAGAAACAGGAGAAGGGCACATACATACCTACATTTTCAGCTCAGACGATTCGTAATGATGCAGTTAGTACTTCTTTCGGTAACGGGAGTTGGGAAAGAGGTCACGTTTGATGATATTTATTGGAGGTTTGATAGGGGTGCTTTACTATTTTTCCCTCTCTCTTTTTTTCTTTCTTCTTTCTTCTTTCTTCTTTCTTCTTTCTTTTTCTCTCTCTTTGGAGGAAGTGACGGACACTTCACTCCGCCTCCAATTTACTTCTATTTTTTTCACGTTAAGCTATTCGCCTCCGGGCTTGTCGACACTCTTCTTCTTTTCTCCTTCTTCCTCTTCTTCTTCCTAACGAGTCCATCATTCCTTTTCCTGGCTCGAAGTTTATGATCAACAAACTAGAAAATACAACCGAGAGATTCACGCTCTATAATCTCTTCAAAGTCTACAGGCCGCTCCCATCTAGGTAGCGGACTGCACTGGTCAGTTAAACTTCTCGCTAAGTGACCAGATTATGATGCTTGCGAATCCCTCAAATCTTTTGGCGAGGATCGTAAGATGGGAACCTCCATTCAAGAAGGGGAGTGTTGCGGCGAGATCTTGGTGCGTTTGCTCGTGACGGCTGGCTCATCTCATTCAAGGGCCTTGAAGCGAGAATTCTGGCTACCAAGCCGCTTGAATGTTCGCTTTACATTTTTGCTTTGGCTGTCGTCGCTGTGATGTGACGCCGTGCTTCTTACCTGTCGTCAAAGTAGCCGAGTGGTTTTGGTTGTTATTGTTGTCGTTGTCGTCTGTGTGTATGTAGGTATCTTCCCACCACCACCCATCCACCCATCCTTCAACCCATCCCCGGATGTGAATCCAACCCGCCCCTAAGCTTAAACTTGAAATTCGGTCCCCGTCCCCTCTCCACCATCGGCGGGCTAGGTGGAACATCCAACCGCACCGATTTCATCCTCTCTCCTCCTTTCCCTCCACTTCCCCCAAAAGCACCCCCGAAACTCGAAAACACCCTTGAGTTCCATCTCCCGTTTCCATTTCCATTCCCATTCCCATTCCCAACACCACCAAACCCGCCCCCTCCCCCAAGGTCAAGGTACACCGTAATCTCCTCACCACTCCTCCTACTCCCCGCGGTCATCGTACTCATCGCCCTCTTCCTCTTCATAGCCAGGTGCCGTCTCCGGAATAGGACGGAGATGAATGTTGTTAGGACTACGAAGGCGAGGATGCCGAGAACGATGGCTGTTATTACGGCGGGGGATAGGCGCGGTGTGTCTGTATTTGTCGTTTGAGCCATAGGAGGGCGGCTGGATTGGTTGGCTTCGGCTTGGTAGGAGGGGGAGGTTGGTGTCGTGGAGGGGAGGAGACGGGTCGTGCTTGTGGTGGGAAGGGGAGCGGGTTGGGTTGATGAGATGATTGGTGTTGATACTGATGTTGATGCTGATGTTGATACTGATGTTGGTGGCGTTGATGATGAGATCGGCGATGCTTGCATAGCCGGTGCTGAGGATTGCGGTACTGAAGTAACCGGTACTGAGGTTGATTTCGATGAGGAACGGGATGATATCGTTGAGGATGTCGATTGTGGTGGAGGTAGTGCACTCGAAGTCGATGTCTGAAGAGTCGTGTGTGGCGGTAAAGTAAAAGCCGGAATGGGCGTACTCTGCACGATTACAGAAGTACTCGCAGTACTACTTTCAACAATAGGTTGAGTTGATAGTGTGCTCAGAACAGGTAACGGTGCTTGCTCAGTAGGAGTCGAATCCGCAAGAGGAGCCGTGAAATCCACAGTAGGTTGCGGTGATGGCGCAGTTGTTGCAGGCGGCGGCGGCGGTGTACTTTCTGCTAGTGCAGTAGTACTAGTACTCACTGTAGGAGAGGTTGAAGTAGATGAAGTTGTCGTCCCTTTGGCAAGACTGCATATTTGCCTGAAGAGTAGTTGGACACCTACCGGTAAATGTCAGTGCCAGATCCGATCAGATCAGATGAAGTTATCAATGGATTTAAAACTCACTCGCAGCATCCGCAATACCACAATCATTCACCAAACATAGATTCTGCGAAGTTACCGACCCGAGAACATTTCCCACGAGGCCCAGGAGACTGTCTGGTTTCTGACATTGACACGCAAAGTCGTCGGCTGCACAGCCAGCTGTCTGCGCTGCTGAAGCGATGCAGTTTTTCGAGCATGACGGCAGCTTTTCGATCTTCTCTTGTAATCTTTGAGAATTGACGGAGTGGAGTAATAGAGTTAAGAGGATTAGCAGCACATCATTACGTGAAGATGGGAACATGTTGACAGCCTGCTGCCCGTAGGGTTGTCATTGAAACTTTGAAAGATACGATGAAGTTGATGGGCAACGACGACAACGAGTGGAAGCAAGCAAGCCAGACTTGGGATGCAAAGCGAGGTACTCCCTAGATACAATACACAGTACAGTAGTCAAAATCGGAATACCCTTCCTCCCACAAAGTAACCCAGCACAGATCTCCCGCAAAGGATCACCCTAGGATCTGAAAAAAGATCCGCACCACTCCACACCATGGCATGTCAAGACATCCATCATCCGGCACTTGAGCGGTCCCTGCACTGCGATTCTCCTCGCTAACGACTTGAAATCTGCACTATATCGTAGGAACTATGTAAGCTAGCCTACCACAAAAGACAAACTGAACGACATCCATCAGACGGAAGTTACGGAACAAAGGTCAGACACCTCCTCCCCCAATCGCATTTCTCGGAAACATCAGAACAGGGCCCAAGCCACGACGCGAACAGGTGCCAGATATCGGATTTGGTGTTTTGTCGTTCTGTCGCCAGGGCATGTCTGTGTTTGGAAACGCACGTTGAAACATCGCGCTCCTCAGCCGCCTGGCTGGCGCCAAATTCTCCCACACGCCAGAGATTTCAGATGCCAGACTAGAAGACTAGCGAATTGTTGCTGGAACGCCGGAATCTGTCACGGATAGTGACATGCCGTTTGTTTGTCGCTGTAGTACGAACTCTTAAGGTCTTGGAGGGCTTGGAAAGACTTGGTGTGGTGACGCCCCGTGACTTTTTGCACGAGCGTTCGTATTATTACTTACCGTCTGTGGAGCAATACTGCATCGTTCTAGGATCTCCAAGCTGCACTGAGTACTCACTCTGCAACATTTAGGATGATATGTTTGACATGCAATAACAGCAAAATTAAACCATTCCAAATGGTCCGCCACCGTGCAAACAAACCTTCGGAGGAGATGTGGACTAACTTGGCAAGAAAGCATCGAAACTAGTGTCAAACCAGTACGATTCGTTGCGGGGGAGTTCACACCACTACAAGGACCAAAACTCTCCGGTACCCACGAACGAAAATCGCTCTTGGCAGGGTCCTGATACCAGTAGCCTTCACGGCTCGAATCATGTTCTGGGGAAGACACCATCCAGTAAAAACAACGCAATGACCACTAAGCCGCCACTTATGACAGACTGATGATAGATTTTTGTTTCCACCTGCTACCACACTCAAAATGACGTTTCCAACACCCTAGTTGTCCAGCGATCAACATCGCTCCCAATTCTCCTCATCTGAATCATCTCACACATCTCCCACCCCACCTTCCACCTTCCTCGCCGTAACTTCAATCTCAATCTTCATCTCATCCCTCATAAGCTCCGCCTGAATCATCGTGGCCGCTGGCCTGACGTCCCCAAAAACCCTCTTCAGCACCGGCCATATCAACGGGAACTCTTTCTTATCAGGCAATATATATGTCACCCTAACAACATCTTGCAGACTAGCTCCTGCTTCTGCGAGGGCAGCTGAGATATTCTCGAGTGTTTGTTCGGTTTGGGAGACTATGGAGGGGGAGAGGAGGCCGGTTGTGTAGTCGTAGCTTGGAATGATTAGCTTGCGAGTTTTTTTTGGCTGAGGGAGGGAAGAGAGAAGAGGCAGAGGGAGAATAGACCCAGTGGTTCCTGAGACGAGGATCCAAGACCCTGTTACGACGGCGCGGGAATAGCCGATTTCGTCTTCGAATGACGATCCGGATGAGATGTTCCTTCGTGCCATTGCTATAAGATACACAAAGAAATTAAGATTTCAAGGTATTCGTTCTAGACTGGAATCTAAGACTCGAGCCCCGTGAGGGTTGAAATGCAGCTATCGTCTAAGTGAGTCATGGTTTAGCTCTCAGAAGTGGGGAGAAGTCGATCTGCTGATCAGGGGAAGCGAGAACAGCCGAGATTTTGGGCAGAATGTAAACAGAGCCATGAGCTGTGATTCTTCGTCTCGATCATGATCGATTATTTGCTTGTTCATGTGTTCATCAGATGATCTCTCAGAAATCTTATTCTCAGGCTACCGGAATATGACATGATGTAGTAGTATAAATAGAATTTGATGAGAGTCAGCTTGTTTCGGAAACAAAGTTTATCTAGCTGTGGTCTGAGCTCCTGAAACGACCCTGGAGAGCACTATGAAAATAGGCGAGGAAGAAGTAATTGAAGCCAAAACCACCAGGACCGCAGGTCGCCGAAAATGTGTCGCGGAATGGACCTCGATGCCATCTTCTTTTTTCCTCCCAAACAGAGGGCAGCATACTTTCAATATAAATCCTACTAATATACGCTGGCCTCTTGTCTCGTTCAGAACCAACTAGCGGAGTACGTTGTATGGTCACAATATACTGGTTGATGAAAATTTGTCAATCATTCAGTGGTCGTTTCCATTAGATCGCCAGTGACAGATTCGGTATGTGCTAAACGTTGGCATTTTATATTTACTTTTTAATGATTCTATTGCTTATTCATGTATAGATCTGGGGTCTTCACAGCGTCGCTGAGATGTTTGGACGACAACAATTTTTCAGAGACGATGCAGGACCAACTCAAATAGCTACTGTGAAGCAAGTAACGGAAGTGCCTTCCCCGATGGCAACATGGCATTCTTATGATTGAGCAGAGTGTTGATCTCATGAGTGCTTAATAAATCCAAGTGATTAAGGATGGGTTTGTTCGGAGAGACAAATGTCCTGAGGACGGTATCCATCGTGGCTTCCACGAGGCTGTGCATGATAAATAGCGCATCATTGATAGTTTAGCTGTGTTAATGCTGCAAATGAGGGTGCAGAAAATAGCAGGGATTCCTACTGTTTGAACGCCACGAAATCTTCTTACTAGTCAAGGCCAGCCGTTCAGCGAATTCGAGAATCTTCAGCCACCGCACTGTCCTCCTTCGCCCGTGAAGTATGGACAACCCGAAGAACTTATGAGCTGAATTTTTGAAATCTCGAAATTCTTGACGACTTGTTTTCATTCTGGTCTCTCCTCAAGGTATTTTAGTTCTAAAGGAATATTGCAATGCCATTCTTACTCTTCAGTAAGATTTTTCTCCTCAGTCTCTTGGTTGACCGAACGGCAGAAGCTACTACATTCAAACCGAATTGTACCCTCCCGCCACCAAACACCAACTTCGTAGCATCCCCAAGCACCCGTGGTACTTTATCAATCCTATGGAACTGTCTCTCAATAATCATTCTCTGTACATGGAACATCCAACACTTAAACATCCCCGCCCGTCGGCCATACTACAATTCAACGGGCAGAAAAAATGGCTGGCTTATCAATGCCTGGTGGGGATTTCTCGACACAAGGACAACTCTCTGGTGGATGGTCCTTACGATTCTTGCACCAGAGTATATCATGGGACGGGCCGTGAGCGAAAGACTAGCTGCCGCTAGTAGTCTTGCGACTTTGAAATCGAGGTTCGGCGATGAGATGGAAATGGTCCATGCGTATGTCATGAATATGGGTGGATATTATCTTGACTTCTCCGAAGTTGGGTTCTTCGGAGTGGATGTCTTGGAGATTAGCAAGTCCAATCCCTCCGGCATGAGCTCTACTGCTGTAGACTACTCTGGAGTCCATTTTACTCCGAAGCTCGACAAGGGATTTTCTCAATCAGTTGGAAATGCTTCGAGGACCTTGAAGCCTATTCATGAAGGGGAAGTCAAGGGACAACACAGCTCAATAGTCATGGAAAAGACAACTTTACCCGACCCAGTCAGCAAAAGTAACATTGAAAGTAACGCAAATCTCAAAAGCAACAAAGTTTCCAACACGGATCTTAGATCAGTGCCTCGTGGTAAATCCATACCGGCATCGCCAGCAACCTACTCCGACAAACCAAAGTCGATGGCTCCAATATCAACCTTCCAAGCTATCAACTTGGAGCGCTTCAAACACGAAGCCTGGGCACTGACAGCTCTCCAACTTCTGCGCGCCAAAGATTTCCACCTTTTCAAGCTACTACCCTCCGTATCGTCACAGGACTTAGAATCAATGACGAACACAGATTTTCTCGCCAAACTAATCGCCGTGACCCAAGTCATCTGGTTAATGATCCAGCTCCTAGTCCGTCACCAAAACGGCATTCTATCCTCGCAAATGGAGATCGCCACTCTCGCATTCGCCGTATGCAGTATGGTTACCTATATCATCCACTGGGACCGTCCCCGTGGTATAACAACAAGATACGAAATCAAAGCAACCAAGGCCCCCAACGAAGACCAGATCCTAGCTCTGGCTACATTCGGACCGGGATACCTCTGGACCTGGCACCGCTCACAAGGCGATAAAGACGAATCTCTGAATCTGATCCCTATCCCCAATGACGCCAGCCATGCCGTCTATGTTGGGAACTTATTTGCTGGATCCGATAACGTCGTTACGCGGACGCTGATGGCGTGGTTTAGTCTCAACCACCCCGCGGTTGTTAGTGTGATCGCGGGTTCTGTTATGGGCGGGACGTTGTTTGGGAGTATCCATTGCCTCGCGTGGAACTTCAACTTCCCGACGCATTTGGAATTGATCTTGTGGAGGGTTTCTTCTGTTCTGAGTACGATCCTTCCACCTCTGTCTGTATATTTCAATCTGCAGTGGTCGCATTACAATGCTTGGGCAGAGAATGAAGAGACATTGATGGCAAGACGCATTCATGGAATTGTCCTCCTGGTGTTCTTTGGGCTGCCTTATATACTGGCTCGTCTGTTCCTTGTCTTCGAGATCTTTTGGACGTTATTTTTCTTGCCGCAAGAAGCGTTTATCGATACCTGGCCCGGCGGATTCCTCTTGTGGGGTTGAGAAAATTATCATTGGTCGCTTCCAATTATCTACTCCGTGCTGAATCAAATAAATACAAACAATGGTCAAGTCATCTACATGAGCAGATTCTTCTGCCTTTCTATCCTTTCCCTAGAAATTTTTTCGACAGTGAAATCGGTATTTAAAAATCCATAGCAGATGCTATTCATTTCTCTACCAAATTCTGGCCTTCCACACTCACTGTGTCACAAAGACGATTTCTTCTGGGACATAATTTGGACGTTTTTCAGGTATCGCCCCAATCAGATTAAGCGAATCCGCACCCGGTGACCATCAAAACAAAGTTTGGCGACATAGGTCAGCTAGACCACTGGCTCTGGCATAAGATGGTACTGACATCTATTGAGATCGACAGGTGAGTAGTAATGACACAATGAGAATATCCAGGGACTCAGCCTACAAGCTGGTCAAACATCAATGGATATACAGCAACTTAATCTGACATTCTAGGTTTTTCTGCATGAGTGATGAGCTTGTAATGCCGAATCTGCAACTCACGGCGTGAAAACACCTCTACAAAGCATACAGCACAGGAGGTCGGACTTGCCCTGAATTACAATATTTAAAAATGACGAAGCCGAGTACTACCAATCCTCTCGTATCTATGCAACACGGTCAGTAAGGGATCAGAACCCAAGCCCAAGCCCAACGCCAACGCTCAAATATGTAAATGCTACTCATTAAACCTATATTCCATAACCACCTCACGAACCACTCCCCGCATTCTCACCCTCCCCACCCTGTTGTTCCCTCAATCTCTTCATCCTCTCCTCCGCAGCTTTCGCCAAAATCTCTCTCCTACTCATCCCATCACCACTCGCACTCCCCCCAACACTCTCCGCACCACCCCCTCGACTCGCGCCCAACACAAACTCTCCCCCAGTCCACCCACCATGATCATCAACCTCGTCCTCTTCTCCACCAGGCGCGTACTCATCCTGCTCCCCAACCATGTACCCACTCTTCGTATAATCTGCCTTCTCAACCTCCTTCTCAATCAGCTTACACAGATCCCAGAAATTACGATCGTGCGGTCCATGGACATTATGCGCGAGCTCATGACACAGCGTCTTGCGGATCGTCTTGTAATCCCTATATCCATCATACGCATCTGTGCGTAATCTCAACTCGATAACCTCGCCCGCGTTCCTATTCAACCCCAGCGTGCGCGTAGTACCCTCATGATTCGACTGTGTGTGTTCCACGGGATTCATCTCAGTGAGTAGGGGGACTGTGAATTTATGCCTGCGCATCGCAGCCTTGATCCCAATATCATCCTTCAGCCTCTGCAGGAACTTGAGGCTCTTATCTGGGTTCGGGAGGTATGGCAGCGGACGGAGAGTTGTGAAGGTGTATTGGTTCTCCTCCTGCTCTTTCTTCCAGTCGTGGGTCTTGTACGCTTTTACTTTCTGGGCGGGGCGTGCGTTGCGTCTGTTCACGCGGCGGGAGGCCTCTTCTTGGGCGAGGGCGATGGAGGAAGCTTCTAGGGCGGTGCTACCGAGTAGGTTTATCTTTCTGGATGTAAGAGTTGAGAGGAGGAGGGTTGGGTCTTTGAAGGGGGGTTTGAGGAGGCCGAGTTTGGAGATCATGAACTTTTGGTTAGAGGGGGGTATGGAGAGCGTGTCGGCAATTTCGTCGGAGAGGTCGAGTATTGTGGCATCGTGCGGGAAGGTGTAGGTGTGAGGTGTGCTGTGGTGGGTGAAGGTGATGGAGACTAGATCCTGGTTGTCAGTAGAACCAGTCTCTTCGGTATCAGTGGCCATCTTGAACCGAGTGTGCACACGAGTTGATGGATGAGGGTATCTTTTGAGCAGAAGAAGAAAGTGACCGTCTTGTATTGTAGTGTTTGGTTATGTCAAAGAAAGCTCATGTATAGAGACGTTCTTTGATTACTATCCTGTCCTACCATGGAAGTTTCCAGGCCAGGCTCCTCGGCTTCGTAATCGTCGCTCCTCCATCGATGACAACTGCAACTGCCTCGCCTCGCCTCGCCACCCCTGTCGACCCATTCACGCGGCTATTTCCCGCATCCCGCCTGCCAAGAGATCATCAAATCCACACTTTACCGTAAATAGTAAACGCGACAAGCGCCCTCCAAAGGAAATCGCGTCCATAGATGCGTGTCCTCATCTGGCCATCCAGTCCACATTGCCATTGCGCCCACCCACGCTCAACACCCCATTGACACGGAACTCGACGACGACAACAACGAATATCTAGCTGCTGAAAGCGAGCAGCTATCTACTCTTTCACCGTTGCACGAACAAACACAAGAATAACGCTGAGGCGTTCCCGCTAGCCAATCATGAATCTTTTCAGGGTGCTGGGTAAGTGTTGAGGAATCGAGAGTTAGACAAGGAGATGCTAACAACTTGGTGTAGGGGATTTCTCCCATCTGATCTCGATTTTGATATTATTACACAAGATGCATCAGACCAACGTACGTATAACTTCCTCCCTGCACTTAAATACAATTGCTTCAATGAGTTTGTTTCCTTCCAGTTGAGAGCTTTTGAGCAGAAGTCAAGGGCATTCAGCTAACAACCTACTCCCCTCCTAGTCCTGCTCGGGCATATCCTTCAAATCCCAAGCCCTTTACCTAATGGTCTACGCAACCCGCTACATCGATCTCTTCTGGACCTTCGGCGACAGCGCCTACAACACCATCTTCAAGCTTCTCTTCCTCAGCTCCTCAGGCTACACCATCTACCTCATGACCACGGCCTACAAGCCCACCCACGACCCCAACATCGACACCTTTCGCGTGCAGTACCTCCTCGGCGGCTCGCTCGTCCTGGCCCTCATCTTCCCCTACAAATATACTCCCTCGGAGATCCTATGGGCATTTTCTATTTGGTTGGAATCCGTCGCTATTCTACCACAGCTGTTCCTTCTGCAGAGGACAGGTGAGGCGGAGACGATTACAGTGCATTATCTCTTTGCGCTGGGTAGTTACCGTGCGCTGTATATCCCGAATTGGATCTATCGGTATTGGGCTGAGGGACACTGGGATGGGATCTCGGTTATGGCCGGCTTGGTGCAGACTGTGCTGTACTCGGACTTCTTCTGGATCTACTATACCAAGGTTATGAAGGGGAAGAAGTTTGCTTTGCCGGTATAGAGGGGTTTTAGCTTGGCCTCACTCAGCTTCGCCCTTTTATTTGCGGCTGGAGCTGGAGCGTGGGGAAGGAATACTGTGTGAAAATGGTTCGAGGAACATGGATACGAGAATATTCTATGGGCGGTGCTCGTGAGGGCTGTTATTGCTGGGCAGGCAATGAATGCTGTGCATGCATGGTTGGCGTTGGGTTGCAATGACAAGAAATTGGGTCGGACCTCGATCCGGCGGAAGGCGGGAATGAAGGAATGAAATGCTTAGTCTTCCATTCAGTGATATTGATGTACAGTATTAGATTTGGGGTTTCGTCGCAAATCAACTTTTAATGCAAAAAGTTCAGCAAGTAATCGTCAGATCGAAACTTTCGCTCGGAAGAGCCTTGAGTAAATTATGAATGAACTATGTGAAAATTCTTTGTTTACTTTCTTGCATTCTTTGTATTTTCACTACTTCTTCCCATATATACACAACCAACACAACACCAATGCAGCGACGAAAGGAGATACAAAAATACAGAATCACGACCCGTACGCAGCCTGTCCGTGGGGATGTTCGCTTGAGTAGCCAGAGGCCATGAAGTTTGTCTCTGGGTTATTCTGTTCTTTTGCTGCTGAACATCTTGCCATTGTTGGTGAACTGTAACTGTGTTAGTCTGAACTCTATTTAATATGGAATGAAAGGAGGATATCATACCTTCTTGAAATAACGTCTGTGAAATAAAAGTTCTCAATAACCTTCTTGAATGGCGCGCCGGTTACCTTGCTGCCCTTGTTCTGATCTACCAGCTGCACCTTGCTCAACTGCTTCAATGCCACGGGCTCAACGATATCGTAGCTGGCCAATGCGGGACTGATCTCAACCATGCGGTCACGAAGCTGGGCAACGTCATCATACGGGAGAGCTGCACCCATGAACTCACTGGCAGCTCGGATGATCTTCCAGTCTGTTCTGGCGGCACCAGGTAATGAGGTAGCGGCACGGGTCATCTGGACACGACCCTCGGTGTTGACATAGGTGCCAGACTTCTCGGTGTAGGCGGCACCGGGAAGAACGACATCGGCAACTTGGGCACCACGATCACCGTGGTGGCCTTGGTAGACAACAAAAGCATCCTTTGGAATGTCGGCGGCGTCGAACTCGTCGGCACCAAGGAGCCAGACGAACTTGGGCTTTGTGTTGGCGACGGCGGTGGACGGTGTTGTGAATCCAACTTCGTAAGCACCAGCTCTTGATGCAGAACGTTGAAGGACATTGTAACCATTCCACTCCTCGGTCAAGAAGTTGGCAGCATTCTTCTCAACAAATGCACCGACCATCTCGTAAATAGCCTTAGCATCAGCGTGATCAGTGACACCTGATCCAACGATAATCATTGGTCTCTTGGCAGCTTGCAACTTCTTACCGAATGGTCCAGCAAGAGCCTTCTTGAGAGCTGCAGCATCGGTTCCGAGATGTTCGAACTCGAAGGTTGATTCCCAGGATTCGCCAACAACACCAATTTCGAGGTCAGATCTCATCCATTGCTTCCGGATGCGGGCATTCAAGCCAGCGGCCTCGTGTCGAGGGTTGCTACCAACAATGAGGATGGCATCAGCTTCCTCAACACCCCAAATCTTCGAGTTGAACAGGTAGTTTGAGCGAACATCGATTCCGTGGGCGATTGGTTGACTTCCAGATGGTTGATCGAGAGCCAGATTCTCTGAGCCGATCTTGTTGGCCAAGTCCTTCAGAGCCACCAGCGATTCGACTTCGACGAGATCACCCGCGATTGCCTTGAACTCATTGCCCTTTGGTGCAAAGTCCTTGAATGCTGCTCCGATCTCAACCAATGCTTGTTCCCAGCTAGCTGGGAGGAACTTGTTGTCTTTTCGGATCAGCGGGATGGTAAGTCTTTGAGTCTTCAATCCGTCGCAGGCGAATCGAGTTTTGTCGTTGATCCATTCCTCATTGACATCGTCATTCAGTCTGGGCAAAATTCGCATAACTTCCAATCCTCTCGAATCCACTCGAATGTTTGACCCAAGACCGTCCAGAACATCTATCGACTCAGTGTGTTTCAACTCCCAAGGTCGTGCCCTGAAGGCGTACGGCTTGGATGTGAGAGCTCCAACAGGGCACAAATCAATCACATTACCGGACATCTCGGAGTCCAGGTTCTTCTCAAGGTAAGTTCCAATTTGCATATCGTTTCCACGTCCAGTAGACCCCAGTTCTGGAGCGCCCGCAATATCGTTAGCGAATCGAATACATCTTGTGCAGTGGATACACCTGTTCATCGAGGTTTTGATGAGAGGTCCAATATTCTTATCTTCCGTAGCACGCTTGCCACCAATCTCGTGGAATCTTCCTCTGTCGGCTCCATATCTCATCGATTGATCTTGCAAATCACACTCTCCTCCCTGGTCGCAGATGGGGCAATCGAGCGGATGGTTGGCCAGCAAAAACTCCATTACTCCTTCACGGGCTTTGTGTGCGAGGGGTGAGTTGGTCTTGACAACCATGCCAGGTTGTACGGGCCATGCACATGATGCCACAGGTTTGGGTGCTCTTTCGACTTCTACCAGACACATTCGACAATTTCCAGCAATCATGAGTTTTCTGCTATGGGTCAGTGGAGGTTCGATTCGTAGTCGGTATTGGGACTCACTCATGGTAGCAGTATCTAGTAAGAAGTCAGTATAGGTGTCAATGACTGTGCAACTGAGTTCCAATGCTCACCTAGGTATCGTAACTCCGGCCTTCTCGCATGCTTGAATCAAAGCCGAACCAGCTGTGGCAATCGTCAACATCTCTCCCGACCCGTTTCCCATCCCACAACATACCTTCTATCGAGACCTGCTTGCCATCTGAAGAACCAATTAGCTACCTTCCACTTGACACCATCTGCAGACTGCCTGCGCCTTACCAATAGTGAGTGTAACTTCGGCCTGCCTCCTGCTCGTCGTCGCAAATGTCCTCGCGGCATTCGAGCTCTGTCTGCTTGTCCGCAGCGCCGACCGTGCCAGAGAATTCCGCAACATTGTGTCCTCTCGTCGTCGTCGTTGTCGACTTCGCAGCACAGGAAAGGTAAGGGAATCGACACCGGAGGTGTAGAGAGGTGGGGGGCGAACAATTGAACCTTGAGCTCTTCAGTCTTGACGTTCCTGAAGCTCGAGGTTCGTTTGGCCTTAGCGTGTCAATTGGACGGTCATTTACTAAGCTACGACTCTGATTGGTTAGCTCCACCTCGACCAGCACAAAATGAAAATCTCGTGCAGCCGAGTTTCTTCTTTTTCTTTTCTTTCTCTATTTAAATTGTATTGGACACGCTTTATTGTGGGTATACTTGGGCAACGATCGAGCTTCGGCGAGATTGCTGCTACTGTCGAGTCTTCCTCTATCTTGTGTTCTAGAGCACCTATTTTTGGGCGCTGGAATGGATGCAAATGAGAGCTTCAAGCTCAACGAATGCGCAACTTACCGCCGGCCGCTACATCTCTTATTTATCTAGGTTACTTTTACAAGGACTTTTCTTCTCTAAGAAAGGCGGTCACGCGTGATTAAGGTCTCCGTCAATGAAATGAACATGTGAGAAATATCATAGTACCGACCTTGATTTCGAGCTTCCCTCCGAACTTGACTCTTTTCCCTGGTGATGGATATCCAGCCATTTCATAAGTTCCGTTTAGGTTTTTGTTGGAGACCAGCCAATCCATGTTTTGATCCTGGTCAGAAAGACTACTTCATCCCCATAATCTCGACACCCTCCCTTTCCCAACTTCAGCTCCAGCCCCAACTTGAATTCATACCACAATCCCATCTCTATCCCCTTTGTCCATCACAACGAGGTTTCCTCCCAAGATTGATGAACCTCAGTGCAACTATCTCGAATATTGCGAATATGACCCCGCGATTCTGGACTTCTGGGAGGGGCCGCTTCTCTGGCACAAATCATCTACGAAGACCCTGAAAGCGGAACTCTACACGAAGTATGCCGTCTAGGCTATCGTTGACACCCTAATATTAGATTCTTCCCTGAAAAGGCCAACTATGATACCCTCATAGTGTCCATCCACGGAGCATGTAGAGGCAACGGCACCAGTCAAGCCCAAGCATCGTGCGGCGTCTGCCTCGGGAGGAATTCCCCCTACAACGACTTTGGTCTTCTGCCCGCGTCTGAACGGCAGACGAGCCAGTCCGCTCCTTTGTATGCAGCCAAAAGCGCTATTGAGATTGTTGAGGATTCAATGTCCCATCTCAATATCAAGACACTGGTGATCAATACGCATTTGGAGTATCTTTCTCGGGGCTTGAGCCATCATGTCTCTCGATGGGAGGAGAACAACTATTTGAATGCTGATAGGGAAACGGTTGCGAACCAATTTCTGTTTGAGAAGCTCCATCATATGGCGAGGGAAAGTTTCAATAAGGTCAGTATCAATTCTTCAAGAAAGCATTGCCGGCTGCCCTGCCTTCTTCGCTGTCATAGACTCTTTTTGATGCTTGTTTGAAGGCGGAATTTTGTCTCTAGGTTTCTTTCTCAACACTTGAACTTTGTGTTGACTTTGCCTTCGTAATAAGTGTCTCGCAGCGACGAATCCAGATTAAGTTCTGGCGTGTCCGCATACTCGAGAACTCGGATTCATCATCGTAGCAAACAAAGCGTTCAACATCTCTCGAAATCAACCGGACAGTCAGATCTCCAGCACCCCTCATACCGGGCACTTTGTTACTTCACGCACACAGCTTCATATGATCCAGAAGCTGCTATGACCTGCGAGCGGAGGAAGATCAGGTTTGAGGTCCTCACCGGTTAGTGTTTGCTGACTCGATGAACCCTCTCCACTCCAGGGTTCTATCCGGAATTCCTATTTGGTGAACGACACTGATCACGCAAGGTACTTTCAGAGCCTAAACTTGGTTCCGTTAACTACAATGCCATCAGAGATGTGATGGACAAAACTCGCTCCCGGTCACCGACCAAGACTGGCGATAAAAGAGGAATCAAGGATATCCTGTAGTTCTCAGATGGAAGTCGAGATCATTGTGAAGGTTAGAGTTTTGTTGAAAATGCTTCTACTTTCTGGTACGTCGATTGTTGTCGTGAAGGGATGAAAAAGGTGGACACTGTTCAGATTTAGATGAGGGCAAATAATAGTTAATTTCCTGAGCCTCCTCAAAAGCCCAAGTGGCTGGCATCGCGGGTTAATATGATATGATGTTATGGTTTTTATAATATTAAATTAATGTATACATTTCGCTCATTCTTTCATCTACACATGTCTACGATAACAACTGGATACGAGGGACGGGCTCTTTGGAGCTCCGACGTTTCGAAGCGGAAGTACGTTGTGGTCTCTTCATCGGCCGTACTAGACCAGCACCAGAACCGATGAGCGTATCAAATATTCTGCATAAGTCTTCCAATACTTCTTCGCCACAATTTCAATATCTGAATCCAGAAATCCAGTAAATCCAAACAAATACCCGATTCCCCGTGAAAAGGTCACCTGTCTCGCTCACTCACCGCGGCTACCTCAAACAATTCAACCCCTGTCCAAGCCACCAACAGAACCAACAAACAGGGGTTACACCAACGACCTCCAAAAACTTTGACCTCTCAGGATGAAGTTTTCACGAGCAGGTGCAAATATAAACATACAACAAGCCGATACAATGTCAAAATGAGCGAGAACACATGTAACGCGCGCATCTTCAACCCAACGCCATACTTCCTAGGAGCCAATCGAATCCAGGGGCTTGAGCAGGTCAGCTTTTCCCCCTCATTCTCAATTCCAAGCACATGACATGATAAAGACTCATCTCATCTTCTGGAGCAACCCCTCAAATATCAAACCTGAATTACCTTCCGCGTATTCCGAAGGTTCAATATATATAATTCGGTACTGATATATCCTCCCAGCCCTCCGATATAATCCACCACATCCTCCACCGTGACAAATCGACCGGCCTCTCTCATCTGGTATTCAACAACCTCAAAGCCAAGAAGAGAGTCGATAGGACTCTAATTGTAGATGGCTCTACACTCGTGATAGCGGTTGATGGCGTTACACACCCTCCGCCTCCCCAACCTCCCAGCGCCAACCACGGCGCACCAAAATCAAACAACATCGCCTCAGACCCAAGAGCGAAAGCAGGCACAAAAGCCAGCTACGGGATCTACTTCGGACCCTCCTCACTCCACAACAAAAGCGCTTTCCTACCACCCTCTCCATCATCTCAATCGCCTCCTCAAACGAAAGAAGCCGCGATTTTGAGAGGGTGCTATGATGCTTTAGATTGTACGTCTCCTGCCTTACATCTCCCTACCAGTTGTTAGCTTGATCATGACCTTCAAGAAAGAGAAAACGAAGAAGCAGAGAAAGACGAAGAAGAAACCGACGAGAAAAACAAACTAACACCCCCCACTAGATATCCTCACGCACCTCCACTCCCCCACACCCACGCTTAAGAAACTAATCATAATAACCACCTCCCCCTACCTCGTAAAATGCCTCACCTCCTACGTCCACGTGTGGGAAACCAACGGGTACCGCGACTCGCGGGGCGAGTTCGTTGAGAATAGCGGGGAGTTGGCTAGTTTGGCGGGGATGGTCTTGCATTATGAGAGGGTAGGTGTTGAGGTTTTGTTTTGGTTGGTTGGAGAGGGAAGTGGGGATATGTGGGAGGCGAGACGGTTGGCGGGGGTGGCTGTTGAGAGGGTAGGGGTAGGGGAGGAGAGAAAGGGGGAGGTGGAGATTCTGGATTTGAATGCAAATTTGAAGGGGTTGAAGTTGGGGCCGGAGTGTGATATGGAAGCGCTGGAGTTGGAATTGGAGAAGGGGTTTGTGAATTTCTGACCTGGAGGGACTGTTATTCTCTTGAAGGATGAAGGAAAGAACAACGTGTAGTCTCGCTGGAGACGCGATTGGAAGACGCGGGATTGTGTAAATTGAAATGAAGCAACTTGCCAGAAAGTTCTGGATAGAATTGCTTTTCCGCTTATTCCGGGTTTTTATTGCTCCCGCTCAGACCAAACTATGTACAAATCGAAACCAAACTGAATTAAATTGCAAAAACATCTAAACGCTCAACTCGGCAGCCTTGCTTGTACCGATGTAAGACGCGTATGGCTTAAGAGCGGCCTGTACCTCACCATCAGCATCCTGACAGTAGCGAACACATTGCTCGGCTGAGCGGCCGATAAAGTTCTTAGGGTCAAGCATCTCGTCGATTTCGTCTTTGATGGAGTCGAAGAATGGGTTGGCTTTGATTCGGGAGATGAGGTCGTTGGGTTTGCCCCTAGGTGAAGCTGTTAGTAGGGAGTTGGTGGGAAGGGGAAGGGGAAGAGGAAGGGAAAGGGTTACTTACTCGATCTTGACGACGGCGCTAGCTTGGTGGCTTAGGATGCGGATTTCTTCGTCTGGATTGGAGTGTTAAATGATTTTCATAGGGATATCAAATGCAGGTTCGGGATGTGGATTTGTCACAATGTTGGTGACTTACGGGCTTCTTGACGGTTTCCACCCTTTGAGACGAGCTTCATGATTATATTCTCGGTAGCCATGAATGGGAGCTCACTGTAGATTGTGAGGATTGCGTGATGAGAAGGGCTGTTCGGAGTACTTACGCCATGACTCGGCTTCGTATGACAGCGGGATATACGACAAGTCCCTGATATTCAAGTCAGCCATTGGGAAGTTTCGGAGACCATGCAGCATTGGCGATGCTTTGGGGGTTGGCAGAATGCCGATGAGGATCTAAAGTCTCTCAGACGGACAGGCAATACTTACATTAGCAACATTGTCTAAAGTCATCAAAACTGCATCGGCAGCAAGGAAAGCCTCAGGGAGAGTGATACGGCGGATAGCACCTTTGGCATCAGTCAGTACTCTTCTTCTTAAGACAAACCAAGTTGAACTTACTGTCATCAAGTGAACGTTCATACCATTGCGATGAGTATGTATCTGAGACTGGGGAGTTGACATGGGAAAGATAACGCCCGAGGGAAGCGATTCGCTCCGATCTCATCGGGTTGCGCTTGTAGGCCATAGCAGATGAGCCCTGTTTGGAGTCAATTTTTTCGTCACTTAGGGCGTGACTAGGAATGGAGAACTCAGAAGTCCCTCCTCATGTTTCTTGGACTTACTATCTGATCCTTCTCAAATGGCTCTTCCAGAGTCTTCTCAGCAGCAAGATGACGGATATCGGTGGTGATTCGGATAGCTGTAGCACCCAGCGCAGACAAGGCATTGATGACCCTCAAATCGACCTTTCTTGAGTAGGTTTGTGTGGAGATTGCATAGCAGTTTGGGAATCCGGCCTTCTTGCAGAGAATCTCGTTGAGTTTGTCAATCTTGGCACCGTCGCCGTGGAATATCTCCATGAAAGAAGCTGAGAGGAATCAATTTAGTGATCTTAGACTTTTAATATGGATGCATGATGCTTACCTTGGGTTCCAGTCGTTCCTTGAGCTCCACGGAAACGCTAAAGAATTGTGTCAGTCATGCATTGTACTAAGCATGAAGACCTCCATTCAACGTTGCCACCTCTGGTGAGAGAACATATTGGAGGTGAAAGTGCAACTTTCTGGGATTTCACTTACGAGATCCTTCCGAACACGCTCAATATCCTCGAGATCCATCAACAAATCCTGAATCCTGTATCATGTGTCAGATGATTCCACTAAACCGAAGAGTCATGTGTCCTATAGAGCGAAATTGCGTTGCTAGACTTACCACTGACAAGCTCGGCGGCCTACTGTGATGAGCTGTGCAGGTTGGCCGTGAGCTAAAGGAATACAAGTCAGTAAACGTTCGCTATTTCTAGATTGAAACACTGATCTTGACCCCTGAGAGGTGATCACAAGATCATAGAAAGATGACACAGAGCGACTTACTGTAACCAAGAGTTGCCTCATCCTTCCACTCGATCGCAAACTTAGCCAGCCTGTGTACCACGACAGCAAGCTTTGGTAGGATGATATCCAAGCCTGACAAGATCATGGGTCAGCTCTGATTATCTGAGTCTTGGTCCAGGAAGTGACTAACCATTTCTCAGGAAGATCAAATCGGCATTGTCGGTGACTGTAACCCATAAGCATTTTTTCCATAGGTCGTGGAAACATGACTTACCGTAACAGGAAGTAGCGCCCCAATGGATGACTACAGAGAAGTGGTGTCAATCACATCTCCTACGTATATCTTGTAATATAGTTTGGAAAACCGAAGGGAAGTCTGCAGATGTAGTGCCTTCTTCCGGGTATTTGGAGTGGTACGGTTTCAGCCTACACCTAAGCTAGAGTTGGATGAAGCAAACCCCTCATGAAAAACCATAGGATGTTGGGGTGACTTACTTCCAGCAGCAGCTGGTGCAACCAAACCAAATGCATGGACATGGGCCATAACATCATGTCGACGCCTATGTACTGTCAGCCTAAGGATCTCAAATTTTATTTTTACATCTGAACATCACAAGTCCTCCCGCAAAATCTCAGAAGAATCGAATTCGGCCTCAGCCAAAACAACGACCATAATGCTGACACGGGGATCACAAACTACTTACTTCTTCTCCTCCTCAGCAGCCACCACAAAATCCTCATCAGTAAATTTCACATTTGCCTTCATCTGCTCAATAGCCTCCTCTGAGATAGGCAAGCCAAGTTCCCTCTCCGCTTCAGCCAGCCAGACCCAGAGCTGTCTCCAAGTCGAGGATCTAGTGCGCGCCGAGAAAAGAGTTTTCATCTCCGAGCCTACATTAAATCAGACACTTGAAATGCTCAAACGAATGATGAGTGGATGAACTTACTGGCATAGCGCGAAGCTAGCGGGGTTTGATATGTATCGTTTCCAGACATCGTGAATTTGTTTCGTGGTGTTTTTGTTTTCTTTCTAGTATTAGAGTCGAGGAGAGGACGATGTTGTGATATATTTTGGACTTTTTCTGCCCATTAGGTGGGATGTTACCGAGGAGAGGCTAACGATTTCGGGCTTGATCTGAGCGGTGAGCGTCCCGATTTACCCCGCCATTGGCGTTCCCGACTGAGGACTCGTTCCACTTTCTTGCACTGCCAAACTGCTCGAGCAAAAGGATAGAAAATTTCGTTTACGTTATTATTTCGTGTTCTTAATTAGACATTGACTTTATAGCAAAAATTAAACCAATTGAGTAATTTGGGGTACATCTGACTGTTCGTAAAGAAGCTAGTACAATTCTCGTGAAAGTCCACAATGTTGTTAAGCTAACGACTTTAATTTAACTCATGTAGGTAAGATCTGGGTAAGGATTGTGATTATGATGGCCTACAGAGGAATTGGAGCCTCTCTTCAGATTAATAAGCGCTAATAATAAGTCGTAATAAAATTCCGACATTGAGTGATTGCAATGCCGGCCATAAAATTGTACTTCAAGCACTGCAAAGCAAGCCTAACGCGGTGGTGTTTCTCATCTCCCCTAGTTTGCTCTGGGTATTCCTTTCGCTACTACCCACTCTCATTGCCAATCATCATCCTTGTAGTACTTGTTCCAAAAGCCCCTGAAATTCTTCTTCTTACCCTCAGTCGAAATCTCCTCAATCTCCTCCTTAGTCAACTTAAACTCAGTGGTCTTCAAATATTGCTTCAATCTCCCCTCATTCGAGCTAGTAGTCACGGCCACAATCCCCTGATCAATCACCCATCGCAAAGCAATCTCACCAGGCGTGACATTGTACTTTTTGGCCAGCTTCTCGTACACCCCATCAACTGGACCCGGAGCAGCCCTAGTAATAGCTGTCAACGGTCCATACGCACTAGCCTTAATGCCGTGCTTCTTCTGGAACTCCAACAGCTCGACATGTTGCAGATACGGATTGAACTCGATCTGGTTGATAGCCGGAATGACCTTCGCCGTCTCGAGGATAGCTTCCAGATCAGCTTTGCGGAAGTTAGAAACACCAATGGTCTTTGCTTTGCCAGAAGCTTGGATCTTTTCCAGGTCTGCCCATTTGGCTTGGATGTCAGCTGGAGATTTCGCGAAGAATGGTGCGTGGATGAGGTATTGGTCGACGTAGTCGAGACCGAGCTTTTTAAGAGAGGTCTCGAAGGCTTCTTGAGTGTTTTGGGGGTTCACGCCGTCCATTTTGGTGGTTACGTAGAGTTTCTCTCGCGGGACACCGGATTCTTTGATGGCGAGACCAAGCTCCGCTTCGTTTCCATATACTATGGGATGTCAGATTAAGTCAAGGGGAGGTGATTGTGAAGCTTTTGGTTTCTTTTGTGATGAAATCTATGAAGATGAAGTATACCTTGAGCACCGTCTAAGTGGTAATATCCTGTCTTGATAGCCAAGACAACGGTCTTCACTAACTCCTTGTCAACAGGCGAATTGGGGTCCGCTTTGTAGTTTGCCGTTCCTAGACCATAGCCAAGCTTTGTAATGTCAGTATCATGTCTCAGATTTCTATAAATTATGGAAAACATACTACTGGAATCTCCTGTCCATCGTTCAACTTTAAATTGGGAATGGCTGCCATATTGACAAATCGCGGGGTTGGTGGGGTAAAGGTATGAAAGTAGAACTTCAAATTTGTTGCTGGACGTCGAAAAGAAGTATGATGGGAAGATCGCAGACTTTTATAGAGAAGTGTCATAGAGGGACTTTCAATTGAGTCTGAGTGAAAGTGTGAATGACTTCAAAGGTGGGTTGCTGCTTGATAATACCCGTCCTCCCCATCCTCTCGGGTACAATCTCGCGTCATGAGCTCGAGGCATTGCGCTGGGCGGTGAGAATGGCAGAAAGGACAGCTCAAGCCTCTTTGAGCGAGTACTGCGCAGGAGCTGTCTTCCGAAATCGCCACTCAAGAATTATCGAGGGGCCGAGATCTTCAACGTCAGTCAGCAAATCCCCTGCCAACGTTCTCTTATTCCCGACTCGTCATACCCATTTGGAATTGTTTTGCCCTTTTACTTTAATCCAAAATCTCTTCACATTGTGTTTTGTCAAAATATCCCCTTTCGATTTCTCCCTGACTTCGTTGTTTATGCTCTCAAGACTCTTTTCCAGACCTTCGATACCCCGCATGCGACTTGCGCAGATGGCAGCCCATCTTTCGAATGGCTCCTCCCAAGGAAGATCCTCTCTTGCAGACTTACCCAAGTCATGGACTTTCACATCCTCGCTTCCTGCAGATTCGAAATTTCCAACGCCCGAAGCTTCGCACAAAACGCCTCGAAATGATATTGAGCCAAGGCAGGTGAAGGGAGCTTTGTTTACTTGGGTCAGGCCAGAGGAGGCGAAGGAACCAGAATTATTGGGGGTAAGCCCAGCTGCTATGAGAGATCTAGGGATCAAGGAAGGAGAAGAGATGACGGAAGAATTTAAACAAACAGTTGCGGGCAACCGCTTACTTGGGTGGGATGCAGAGAGGGGAGAAGGTGGATACCCATGGGCACAATGTTATGGAGGGTGGCAATTTGGGTCTTGGGCTGGACAATTGGGCGATGGCCGAGCGATATCTTTGTTCGAAACGACGAATCCAACCACGAAGAAGCGATACGAGTTACAATTGAAAGGAGCTGGAATAACGCCCTATTCAAGATTCGCAGATGGAAAGGCTGTTCTCAGATCAAGCATTCGGGAATATATTGTCTCGGAAGCACTCAATGCTTTGCGGATACCGACGACTAGAGCTCTGTCTCTTACTCTATTACCACATTCGAAAGTCCGACGCGAGACGATGGAACCTGGAGCTATTGTGGCACGATTCGCAGAGTCTTGGTTGCGCATTGGTACTTTTGATTTATTGCGAGCACGGGGAGATAGAGATCTGATCAGACAACTATCAACATACATTGCCGAGAATGTCTTTGATGGGTGGGAGTCATTACCTGCCCGGAACCCATCAGAGGATGGAAGTGATGGCAGTACGTTACCAACAGGCATTGCCAAAGACACCATCGAAGGACCTGCCGGCCTGGAAGAGAACCGCTTCACACGACTCTATCGTGAGATCGTCCGCCGTAATGCCAGAACAGTAGCAGCATGGCAAGCATACGCTTTCACCAACGGCGTGCTAAACACAGACAACACATCCATCTTCGGGCTATCAGTCGACTTTGGCCCCTTCGCCTTTCTAGACAACTTTGATCCTAATTACACGCCCAACCACGACGACCATATGCTCCGCTATTCATACCGGGCGCAGCCCACGATTATCTGGTGGAATCTTGTCCGTCTAGGCGAATCACTAGGCGAGCTTATTGGTATCGGAGAAGGCGTCGACGCCGAGGAATTCGTAGAGAAAGGCGTCCGTCAAGAAAACGCCGATGATCTCGTCTCCAGAGCCGAGGCTCTCATCACACGCACAGGTGAAGAGTTCAAAGCCGTCTTCCTCGAGGAGTACAAGCGACTCATGACCGCCCGTCTGGGACTCCAAGTCCACAAGCAATCCGATTTCGATGACTTGTTTAGCGAGTTGCTCGACACGATGGAGGCTCTAGAACTAGATTTCAACCAGTTCTTCCGCAAACTCAGCAATTTGAATATTGCTGATCTGGAGACAGATGAGCAGCGGAGGGAGAAAGCCGGTGTCTTCTTCCATCACGAAGGCGTCACCGGACTAAGAAATACAGACGAGTCAGCGCGAAAACGCATCGCGGAATGGTTAGAGAAATGGAGCACGCGAGTCTACGAAGACTGGGGACCGAATGGCGAAGATACAGCCAGACAGGTCGAGATGAAGAAAGTGAATCCGAAATTCATTCCTAAATCATGGATCTTGGATGAGGTTATCAAGAGAGTTGAGAAAGGAGGCGAGAGGGAGATATTGGATCGTATCATGCATATGGCGCTACATCCGTTTGAGGAGAGTTGGGGGTGGGATGCGAAGGAAGAGGAGAGATTCTGTGGGGATGTGCCGAAGTTTGATAGGGCTATGCAGTGTTCGTGTAGCTCGTAGGTAGACAGAGGCATCAATGCCCTTGAGTCAATCAATGATAATATACGATGTATGATATGATACAATATACTTCAAGTCTCTTTCAACACCTCTTCGTATCCTCTGAGCTTCCCGCTCACATACAGTAGTGCTTACATCACGCAAGCTTCCCATCATATCAGACCTAAACTACCCCACATCACGCTCCAAGGAGGATTATGATATGCCAAACTAATGTTTGGTCTAAATCATGAATTTACAACCCCCACTCTTGTAGAATCCTCGTATATGCTGTTCCTCCCTCCTACCTGGCTAAAGTGAAGAGCGCCATCCTTTCAGAGAAGCTAGCTACCTGTTCTAACGCATCTATTGGCTTCGGCTAAGTAGTAGCAATTAGTTGTCAACGGTTGATATAGTGAAATACAGAAACAGACGCTTTTTCCACCTTGCTTCTCATCTTGGTATCCTCAACCTCTCCTCCACTCTCATAGCTTTCGCCCCAAACAAGTCTTCACCTATAAACATCACGGCCGCAAAACCACTTCTTGTCCAAGGTTATCAGGGAAAACCCTGCTTTGCAACGCTTAAACACTTCCCTCTTACATAACCGCCCAAAATGCCACTCGAACTCTCCCTCGCAACAGAAGCGGACATGGAATCCATAGCACGCTCTCAGATGGCAGCATGTACGTATAAACTAACTACTCCTTAACACCACAACCCTTTACATTCTACACATCTCTAACCTCTCAAGCCTCAAAATCAATACTCTCTCATTGTCTCCTACATCTTCCACGTCCCAAACTCCTTTTCGCACTCAATGTCGGGTACACAAATGAAGCACTCACTGACATCCCCTTCCCAAAGTCCACCCCATAGACCCAGTCCACTCCCTCATCTACCCATCTCCCACCCCCGTCCCCACTAGCGTCATCTCCTCCGTCACCGAAAGGCAACTCACTTCCTGGCGGCAAAACACCAGCGGCATCCGCTGGGTGAAAATCACAGATCCTTCTCACCCACTTGATGCAGAGGGCAGGGAATTCATCGTTGCGGCTGCGAAGTGGATTTTCTTCGAGGAGGAGAAGGAAGGGGAGGGGAGCAGGTGGCCGAGGGAGGGTGGGCTTACTGTTGATGTGCGTATATCCATCCTTCATATCTCTTAAAAACTTAACCACACCCTCCAATTCCTCAACTCCTAACTTCCTCAATCATCCGAGCCTCTCTTCATCTCTTCAGGCTTAGAAAATGAAACAAGGCAAAGGGTGGAAACTACCCCAAACCACAAAAACACGCCATTTGAAAAGCAAAACTTACATTCCTTTCAACAGTGGGTCATCGACCAATCCTCCCTCCCTCCCTCACAGAGGATCAAGTACGAAGTCCTCGGTGCCGACGACAAGCCCTACATCTCCTACATCCTCGAGGCCTTCTACATCAACAAGCGGAAATACATGAATGGTCCCTGCGCTGTTCTCGAGACGTGTTTCACGCACCCTTCGTACCAAAAGCGTGGCGCCGGTCAACTCCTCGTGGGATGGGGAGTAGAGGAAGCAGATCGGCGAGGTGTTCCGGCGTGGGTGGAATCGAGTGTTTTCGGGAAGGGGTTGTATGAGAAATATGGGTTCGGGGATGGGATGTGTGAGTATTGGGGATTAGGACCTTTGGGGATGAGGGTTGGGAGGGAGGCGGGCGTGGATGCTGAGCGGTTGGGATTGGGGGAGGGATGGAGGGAGGAGTGGAGTGAGAAGGGGTATCAAGGGGCTAGCTGGTGGTTTATGGGGAGGAAGGCGAAGGCGAAGGTATGAAGGTATGAAGGAGATGGGAATCCATAGAGTGAAAAGAAATATGAACGATTGTTTGGTTTGAGGGATTTTGATTTCAGATGAGCACTGCTATATCTAGTCGCCTATCACGCCTCAAACCCATCCCCGATCATCCACTGGTTTCATTCGCGCCTATTTTCATTCGTAAACCCAGCCCAGTTCATCCAATCCAGACCTCTCCCGCAGAGGAAGGTTTCACAGACTTTCCTTTGCTAGACCGGCGTTCTCATAAGGAACCTGCTAATCCATCTTTGGACCACCCAACTCCAGATAATCCCCTCCGCTAGCACAGGTATCGAGCGACCACCATTGCGCACGCGCTGCTTGCATAAAAAGTTCAAGAAAAAAGAAATCGCAAATTTTTGACCCCCAGTCCGTTCGTATCTCAGAAGATAAGATCGTGTCATTCTCCGCCCAACCATGAAATGTGTCTGGTCATATTCGTAACCCGCCCGTTTCGTTGTTGTTGGAGTTCGTGATCTTGGTGATACAGTTGTAAAGAAAATAGAAAAGCAAAAGATACACAAACAAAGCCTACTCCCCATCCAATCTCCCAATACTGGTCTAGTACGGGAATACATGAATGTCCGAATTTAGGATGCTGTTGATGCGCAGAACCGAAATAGCAAATTCGTTGAATGAAGTTTTGGTACACTGCAAGCAAAATTCGAATTCGTCATGGGATCCGATGTGGTTGTTAGTGATGTCTACACGGCCGCCTGTGCGTCACCTCGGCCTCGATAACCTCCACGACCGCGGCCTGGTTGCCCATTTCCACTGTAGCCACGGCCTCCTCTGAATCCGCCACGGCCTCGTCCTCGGCCACGATATCCACCACGATATCCATTATCAACGCTGCCTTGTCCAAAAGTCTCCACGTTCTTCTTCTGCTCCTCTCCTCTCCATTCCCGTCCACCTGCCTTCTGGCCAGTAGCCTCCATTCGGTCCTTGCTCTCAGAAGAGATGTTGTCAAAGAACGATGTAGACTTGTTGTAGCCACCAACTGGTACTTCTGCTTCGCTTGGTGACGCAACAGGAGGGTTCTCTCCCAAAGGCGATCCAGCAATTGCCTCCTTGACCAAATCCTGCTTGTTAAATTTGGCATTGGCAGTCTCAAAGTCAAAGTCTGACTCGGGAACCTCGACCTTCTTCTCCACATTGCGAGCACCACCTCGTCCTCCGCCTCGTCCTCTATTCGCAGCGAATCCAGCGCCTGCAGCTCCTGGATGTCTTGGGGCTCGGATAGGATCATTCATTCTCATATCATTGACCTTCTTCGTGAGGTTCTCAGTGCCGTTTCCATTCATTTGACCAGGAAGCTTTGCCATGGCCGCAGCAACAGCAGCAGTTGCAGCTTGAGTGGCATCTCTCAGAGCCGCTGATGGGTCAACAGCCTTAGTAGCTGGTGCCTGGGCATTGTTGTTCAATTGTTGCAAAGGTGCCTTCGGAGCAGCGGGACTCTGCAATGGAAGAGCTGGAGTGACGCGGTTGTTCTTGGGGCCAGATGGAGTAGCTTTGGCAGCGGCCTTGCTAGCAGCAGTTTGGGCAGTAGAAGGGTGATCAATGGCAGCTTGAACCTCATTAGGAGATGGCTTTGTTGCAGTAGGTGGGGAGGGGGCTTTCTGAACTGCCGCAGCAGCCATTTCAGCCGCAGGTTTTGCCAAGCTCTTTGGTTCGGCTTGCTTCTCAGCTGAGTTCGAAGCTGGGGGTGATTGTTGCTTGTTTGCGCCCGGGCCAATTGGACCTGGCTTGGGACCCTGGTTCTGAGGAGGTGGTTGGAATTGACCTGGTGGTCCTGGTGGGTAGCCATAAGGAGGGAAAGGTCCGGGGGGGAAGCCTTGGGGTCCAGGAGGTCCAGGATACCATCCAGGGGGAGGGGCGCCATATGGCATCGGAGGGAAACCACCAGGACCGGGTGGAGGAGGGCCAGCGCGACCCCATCCAGTCGGTGGGGGGTAGAACGCCGGATATTGTGGGTGTTGAGCGAACTGAGGAGGAACACCTTGGGGTGGACCTTGAGGCGGGCCTTGGGTTTGTTGTGGGGGACCTTGAGAAGATTGACGTTGCGGTTGAGGAGCTGGAGCTTGAGCTTGAGCTTGGGGCTGGCTTGGTGGTGTAGGACGGGATCCGCTCTGTTCAGACAGAATGATTAGCAACGCCACAATTGCATATCCAATGTATGTATATAGTATAAAGCTTCTCATCAGAAGGAAGGCAACGGAAAATCTCCACACGGTTTTGCGCTCTCGGAGACAATATGATTTAACATCCGAAATTCTTTCATCACTTAAAGCACCCACAGCTGTGAAGCGCATGCTAAAACAGCAGGCCAAGGAATATGCGCACTTACACCAAGAATGGCAGGGTCGTTGAGAGCTGGGGGCTTGTTCTCCTTCACAGCAGGGCTCTGCTCGATCCTCAGGTCCTTCACATCACTACCGCGGAACACAATATATTCGTAGACGCTATCGGAGGGAGGGATATAGTCGTCGGGATTGTCTTTTCGGTTTTCGGTGCCAAAGGATGTGACGTTCTCGAGCGCGACGGTGGCCTGGTCAGAGTCGATTTCGTGGAGAGTGCCGACATATCTAGCTTCTAATTAGCTCCCATGTGGAGTAGAATTGAGCGCGTCTATCATACCGAATGTCACTCTTCGAAACCAGTGATATCCTAGATCTATGGACGGCAGATGCGTTAGTATTGAGCTGTTGCCAAGGTGAGGACCTCAGCCTCAATGTACTGACCCTAAAAATTCCGCCATTGTGATGTGGTACTGCGATCCGCTCACAGGAAGCTCGTAAGAGGTTGAGTGCGAAGAAAGAGAGAGAAAAGTGAGAGGTTCGCGAGGCGCGCAAGGTGGTGGGTCGTTGTTGTAGAAGAGGAGAGGAGGAAGTTTGCGAGTTGATGGGGAAGTTTGTCGCTATTCACAGTTAGCGAAGCTAAAAGGGCAAAAAGGCATGGCTGGGGAGCCAGCCGCGCTACTGCAGCAAGTCATGTGCCACTGCCGCCGCGTGCTGCGTGCGGGAACCGAGAGAACCTTAATGGCAGTTCAGCGTGACTTCATTGAATTGAATCTCAGCCTTACGTGCCGAGCTGCTTCCTCGTCAACAAGCTTCAAAGACCCAGCTACAAACATGACGACCCAACCAGCTGCTGATAACACAGCTCTTTACGATGAGTTGATGAAATATGATTGGGACGGCGACGAAGTATTTCAGGTAGGTTTGAATTACATTTCTTGCACCCCTCAATATTACGGAATTATCAGCCTCGGCTTCCTTGTGCATCGCCTCGTTCGGTTTTTATATTGGCCCTCCCTATCAATGCCCGTAACATACAGAGACATTCATTCCCACCGAGTCTCTTATATTCAGCAAAGACATTCAACAAAGACATTCATATAAACATGAATTCACTATCCGTATAAAGACATATACTTCATACCCCTCCTTCCTTCCAACTGCATCTACTTCAACCAAACACTAACACTCCAAAGGGAGGACTTAGAGCAATTCGCGGTCCCAATCCACCATCATCCGAAATTTCCTCTCTTCCCGACGACCTGACCCTCCACGCTCAAATCTTCTACTTCTCTCGCAAGAAATCCACAACCATCGACTTCAACAGCTACAGAGAATATCTCTACTCCAAGAGAGCCTCGACAGCATCTCCTTCCTCCAAAGAAACACCCACAAACCCTGCTTCATCAACCTCAGAATCAGAATCACCTTCAATCCCAACCTCTATAACCCAAGCAACTTCAACTCAACCTCACCACCAACCAGACCCGTCCACAAACCCCGCCATGGCCGTAGCAAGCACGCCCACCGACCCAACCACCTTCTCCGCCTCTACACCTGGCGCTCAAGGGGGCGCTCAACCAGGCGCACCCTACCCGCGCAGCTTCGCCGAGATCGTCGCTCTCATTCAAAGCGGTGCGCCTATCCCCGGCATCAAAGAGTTCGACGACACTCCGCTTGGTCTAGCAGCTAGCAGTCCGTCTGTGCTACCGAAGCGTAGGAAGCCGTGGGAGAAGGATGTGCCAGAGGAGATTATTCAGGGTAGGGGACCGGGTACGTTTGGTGATCATAGGGATCATATTATTGAGCAGGAATACCCGGATGCTTAGATAGTATTGGGGAGCTGGGAATGGCTTGTCCTGCTGACTGGCTGGTTGCTCGGAAAGGGTGGGGGGATGGATGAGTAACTGAGCTGTCTGATTTAAGGCTGGATTGGACGACGGAATGGTATGTTGCTATCACGGACTTGAGGGGGTTGGAGTTATATGGAATGGGGAGGCACATTTGCATTCAGTATCAATACGAGACTTGTGACCTTGCTTGGCTAAGCAAGTCTCACCTCTTGAAGGCATGCTTCCAACACGAGCTCAAGAACACGGACATCAAACATCGATATCAATATCACGCGAGTGATTAGATTGCGTTGCCTTTGCGAGGGTGCTTACTTGCTATCACTGCCTCTCGATCCGCTCATCATCACTTCGAAAAGCGTTGACACTATTAGCTATCTCAAGAGGCAATAAATAAACATACTTACTCACACCGGAACTTCTCTGCTACGGTGACTACTTCAACCACTCAAAATAATCAAGATTTCCTCCAGGCCTTCCGAAAATTTCAGACTACCCTCTCTGGGCTCCCTCAATGCCAGAACGATCCATCCCTTCACATCCCATCCTACCCCAAAAGCAATCCAAGCACTCCCCAAGAACAACTCAAACACCCAAACAGCCAGCCAAACACCCAGATAGACAGACACACAAGCTAATCAACAACAAAGCCCTTCCTAACAACTACACCCCTCAACCCCATCTCCTCAACAAAAAACCACAAAGGTCCCCCCCTTCCTCGAGACGTAATCTAGTAGTCAATACCAACCAAGCTATAGTAAGTACACCTAACACTCAATAATGTTTCTCCCCAACCCTCACACCACTTAGCAGAGAAGAATTAGAAGAAAGATCGTGGTGTTAACTTGTTGCTCCTGGACGAGAGGGAGAAGAGGAGGAAGGGGCTCCTCTAGAATCTCCATTTAGACTCTTAAGGATTTCTTGGCTTTCTCTTATTGTAGACTTGGGCTGAAAAGTCTATGCGGGAGAGGTTTGAATTATTTGAATCGAGGAATATCCTCTTACTCTTGTCATCCGGCATGCACGTAGCTCCGATTCGAACCATCGGTTGGGACGGGCCGGGAACACTAAGTTCGACTCCAGGCTAATCACTCATCAGATTACAATCACATAAGACAACGGATTTTTGAAAGCCAATTGTATTCGGTAACGAGTGACTAAATAAAAAAGCTTTTGGTTTTCCTTTTTAGGTACAAGCGCAGGAGCACGAAGAAACATCTCAGCATAATAGCAGTTGTCTTCTCCATCGTATCAATGTCCGCCATGAAGCAGAATGAACAGATCCCCTCATAGTGCTGCACCATCATATCAAGAACAAGAAGAGGCATCAAGTATACATGCGTACAGTGTGGCGATGCTTGCAGCCGAACGATAATAGCAAAGCTGCCGCAAGGCAACCAAGGCTATACCGAGAAGACTTGATGCAAGGCCGTAACCATGATGTGTCCAAGTCACCGATGACGAATCTTCGGGTGTAGGATGATCAGTATTGGTCGAATAGGTTGTCGGGGAAGATGTTGATAAAGTACAAGAAGGGAAATATCGTAGGTGGACTTTTAAGAAAAGCCTTTTTTGAGGCCAACACTGTGTAGACAAACAATGCTTAAGGTGACTTTCGCTGGATGTTGGTAGAGCCAATTGAAGACATCCATAGATATGAAAGGCCAAAAAGCAGACAAAGAGACTGACTCCTATTCGAATATGTCGTATCGTTACGGTGATTCCATAATATCGTGTGCCAAGTAAAGATCGTGAGGCCAACCAAGACACAGGAAGCAATATGACAAAGCAAGCAATCAGTGCAAGGTGTCGTAGGGATGTTGCTTAACGATAAGCGCCACCATAGCGGGGGTTTGGCTGTGGGCCCATGCGAGGAGGAACTCCACCGATAGCAGGACCGACACCAGGGCCAGGACGAGTCTGGATGGCGGGATTGGTGCAAAGCATGCCAACACGAGAACCAAACTTGGATCCTCGAAGAGAGACCATGTGCTTGCGGATGTGGCTAGCAACGAGCTCACGGTGTTGAGGGTTGGAGTGTGTTAGGATGTACTGAATGAGGTAGTTACCGTACTGATCACTGGCAATGTCGATCAATGGGATACGAGGACGATCGAGACGACCCTCGCAGACCCTATCGAGATAGCGACCGAGGAAGTCGGGACCACCGATCTTGAGGCACTTCTCAACAACCTTGGAGGCGAACTGATCCATGCTGTACTCGGAGGCATAGCGGATGACATGGTCGATGGCTCGGCTGCGATCAGCTGGAGCACCATGCTCACAGATGTGTTGGATGCACCAGTTGCCGAATTGACCGTGAGCAACAATGTCAATGCTACCAAGGACTTCCTCGATGCAAGGTCGCTGAAAAACTATTAGCTAGAATTCGTATGGAGATGATTGATATTCTTACCTTGTCTTCCTCGAGGCAGTTCTCAAAGATGTTCTGAACAACCAGACTACCAGTCTCACCAAGAGCAACCTCGTGCCACATGCCATGAAGAGCGTCATTGACATACTTCATGATCTGAGGTGGAGACTCAGTCCAACGAAGCTCAAACAACTTTTGCCAGACGTGGCAGGCATAGCGGTGGATGACAGTCTCAGGGATACGACGAAGGAGCTCATGGACCATGATGGCCTTGTAACCCTCTGGAACAGAATCAAATGCCTTCTGGACGACGTGACAGCCGAAGGCATCCATCGAGAGGTTCAAGGTGTTTCCACGAATAGCTTCAGCGATCTTGATGACCTGCTCAGGAGTTCCGTGCTCGAAGCATCGTTGAACTAAGAAGTTACCGAAGCGGTTGACCATCAATGGATAGGCTTGAGCGACGATTGCCTCAACAATTTCATACTTCTGCTCAGTGGTACCGACCTTGAGCTTCTGTTGAAGGAAGATGGAGGCTTGTTGGTCATTGTTGCAGACAATCTTGTCAACGATATACTTCCAGTTGCAGTTAACAGTGCGGTCAAGAAGACGACGGTAGTTGAGAGGCTCGGTTGTTGGTAGGTACGTCTGTCCCTCAGCAACCTGGTTCTATAAAAATTGTTAGTGGCATGGAAGGAGCGAGCGACGGAAATGTTTCACTTACATCACCCTTCCATCCTGGATTGGAGACAGTAAACTCGGGTGCATGGGGGGAGAGCGGAGTGCCGATTGGTTGTGGTTGGTATCCACCATACATGCTGCTCATGCCCATGCTTCCCATACCTGGAACACCAGCTGGAAGGTTTGCAACGGAACCATAAGGAGTCGACGATGGTGTGAAGCCATCGAAAGAGCTGTTGCTGCTGGCATACGGGAATGAGCTTGCACTGCTTCGGTTGTTGTATCGGCCTCCACCAGGTTGGCTGCGTCGACCCATGGGAGGGGCCATCAGCATGTCTGGGTCTTGCATCATACGGTCATTGCGGAAGGTCGGGGCAGCACCGTAAGGCACCGAATCAACGAATGGTTGACCAAAGCCACGCTGCAACCATTGGGCAGATGAGACAGCTTCAGATGGTTGGAAAGCTGGGACGGCAACTGGGCCTCCAGCATAGCCTGGGGTGGGAGCAGCGAAGTTTGGCTTGCCACCATTGTTCCAGATAGCGCGAGCCCGATTGAAGCCACTGGCAGACAATGCATCACTGGTATCTGAGCGAGCGTCATCTTGGGTAGCCCACGAGTTGTCTCGGGTGAATTGAGGACGAGCAAGTGGTGGAAGATGGTTGAGACGCTCTTCAGATGGGACGTGTATTGGATAGTCGGCCTCGGAGGCATTGCCAACAACTTGGTCAAGAGTATGCTTGGTGATCCGAGTTTGTGCAAGTTCTTGATCCATGCGAGCAATCTTGCCTTTGGCAGCTTCAAGCTCAGCTTTCAAGACAGCAAGCTCACTGGCACTCTGGGCAGGGGCATCATCACCAGATATGCTTGGAGGGCTGGTTGTGGGAGCCGTACTGAAGTTGTAGGAGCCGGTGGCAGGTGTAATGGGAACAGAATTGGTAGCAGAGACATACTCGACAGTACGATAGCGGACAGTATCTTCGGTAGACTTGAGGGCCTCGTTTTGCTTGTTGATGGTGGCTTGTTGCTCAGAGAGCTTGGCAAGGAGCTTGTCCATTGGGTTGACCTCGGTGGTAGAAGAAGAATCGTGGTTGATCTTCATCTTCTGCAGACGTTAGCATTGGCCCACAGATGGTTGGAGAGAAGTTGAGAGGATGTAATCTACCTTGGGACCAGCTTGGTTGCCCAGCTTGTTAGAGGACAGAGCAGTGGCAGACTTCTTCAACGAGGCCGCAGTTGGATCCTGTATCTAGATTTTCAGCAGATGCACGGTATAGTTGTCTTGGTATCTTGAAGATTGTAGATACAGACTGGCAACGAGATGGGTGTAGGGAGATTGAAAGAATAGGATTTGTGGGAGGACCGGGGGCAAAGGCAAGACGACCACGCGAGACGGGAGTTGACTCGTGGTGAATGAATGCAAATACGAGGTGAAGTCGAGTAGCTCTGGAGAGAGAACATACCATGCGAGCCGTCAAGTTGGCCAGAGTCTCTTCAGCGGAACTGACGTTCTCTTGAGAAGAACCAGCTCTGCTGCTTCCAGCCCGACGAAGGGTGGGAGAGCCAGTTGAGGTGTTGGCAGACATCCTGATTGATTGTCCTGCTTCGATTCTCGTGCGTGGAGAGGGGGTTTGTCAGTATGGCAGATAATACTGCGTCTGTGGTCGAAGAGAGATGGTGGGAAGATGTGCTCGACGCGGGAGAAAGGTGGTGTTGTAGATTAAAGGTAGAAGAACGGAAAGGAAGGAAGGCGAAGATCAACCAAACAGATACGAGTCGTAGCTCAGGGGCAACTAGATGGAGTAGGAGCACTTGGTCGTACTGTCCTCCACGAATTGAGGTTCGAGATGCGGCGTTGTTGACGAAAGTCAAAGGAGGGTGTTGTTGAGGTGTTTTGGGAGAAAGTGCAGTCGAAGCTGAAGAGCGAGACTTTATACCCATCCAGGTCTGCGAGGCTGGCAGTCAACGACTTCGCTTGTTCGCAGAATCACGAGATCGCAGTATGATGTAGAAAGATAGAGATTGATTTCTCGGGCTCTGAAAGGTGAAAGAATTTGTTGAAGGAAGAATTTTCATCTGGATGAATCTTCGAGGGAAAGGGGAACAATGAATTGGGCATGCTCTTGCTCTTCTTGGGCATCGAAGGTTTTTGCCCAAGGCGGTGTATACCAGTGCCAGAATACAACAGCACCTTCCCAGCGGAAACAGAGCAGTATTTCCCCTTTAGGACATAGATGATCTCACAGCTTTCTTCTAAGTGATGCTTGACCTTTGTGTTGTTTGCACACCTTCCATGGGCAACATTCATAGTCATCCAAAACCAAGAATCTGAAGGAAGGGAAAGATTTTGACATAGGCAAGAAGGACGCAAACAAAACAATGCAGAAGTAGAAGTACTCAAAGAAAGGGCTTGTGGAATTTTACACAGCAGAATTAGAGAAGCCGTTTTCTCCCAGGAAACCTCCAAATCTAAACTCGCTCAGATGGAGCAAAGAGAAGTGAGCATACCTTTCATCGTAGATTTATGGTTCCTTGATTCGAAGGACCATTGACTCGAGGCTTCCATGGCTCAAAGTCTCTGACTTCTCCCTTAGCAGGCCTTACTCATGTCGAATGGCACAGGCTTGACGTTCGAGCTAGGCAGATCCGTTCTTTCGATTGTTCTCGCTCAAATCCCTTCACCAGAGTAGGCAACTACCAGCGAAGACCAAGCTCATCAACCACACACTGATAGAGTCAAATTTACCTTCCAAGCTCGAGTCCTGTTGATCAAACGCATTATGACCCCGGCATAGTTTGGAACACTTTCTTCATTCGTGACAGCCATTGGAGACTCGCCATATCCCAGAACATTCCACCAAACGCCAATGTTGCTACAAATATGCCGTATGCCGTACACGTCCATCCATCTATACAATCCCATCCCTCTACCGCTTCTTGCCTTTGAACTTCTTCGATTCTGCGCGCTGCATTAGCATTGTCCATCTGCACCCAACTCAGACAAAGAGCCATACCTTCTGCCGTCCGCTTCTTCTTGGGAGCTCCCTTTCCTCTCTGCTTGACACTAAAAACATATTAGAACCTGTTCACCAGCTCGTGCAGGGAAAGCCATACATCTTGATATGTTCCAGTCTGTCCTCCTCGTCATCATCCCACGTCTCCCAGTCTGGATACAGTCTCTGCAGATCCTTGATGGTAGCTACTTTTCGTGGATAGTATGCTGCCAGAGCCGGGCCCCTTAATCTTTGTCGCAGGACTTTGTTTCCCAGTCGGAGGGCTTCGGGGTTGAATGTCGTGGAGAAGATCTTGCATTGGACCTGAAGCTGTCAGCAATTGCACAATCGTCACACTACAAATTCGGACGGATTTACCTTCATAAGGTCCAATATCCTCGATCGAGGGACAGCCATATTGAATTCAATGGCTCGAATTAGGTCGTCGCTATTTTTTGAAGCTTCTCGCGAGGTTCATCGAGCAGCCCAGAAATTGAGCCGCTTCGGGCCGCCGGTTTTTCCGGCGCGGCTGATAACCTCTGAACCTCAAGATCTCGAAAATTATTATTCTCAAACGCCAACACATTTGACTCGCATGATTCTTCAAAATGCAAAGTTTGTTCAATCGACACAAAAGGAAGCATGATGAAAGCGCAGGCTCCGAAGGAGGTAACAAAAAGCACAAAAGTCACACTGTAGGTTCTCATCATTTCTCGGTCAGTGCTCATATTTCACGAGTGCACGTTCTTACGGAATCACAAAGGGCAATAATGGAGAGGAATCGCGAATCTCAAAGTCTATGGAAAGGGCTAGGATCGACCCTAGACCTAGCATGAGCAGCTCTACAAGTCCAGCTCAGTCTCGTAAGATCGCAAATCTCATCAAAGCACTGGATGAAGCCTTGGAGGAAGATGGCATGGACCAGACTCTGGATTTCATTGGAGACGAGGCTCTGAATCGCTGCTTGGATCTACGAACGTCTCTCAGCTCAGCCAGATCAAAGCTCGATGACGAACTCATCAAAAAATCTTCAACATCTCGGGAACAAAAGTCACATGACTTCTTCAACATCCCAAAGACATTCTCACCCTACTCACTTGAGCCATGGAAGTCCTCAACGATCCCAACAACGCTCCCGCCTCTTCCCGAAATCCTTGACCGTACCCTTGAAAGGTCCGCATTCATGCACATTGGTTGCGGCAGCGGCCATCCCACCGATCTGAGCTACGAGCGTCTCGAATGGATTGGCGACGCATACATCGAACTCATCTCTACACTTCTCATCTCTCAAACCTTTCCATTCCTCCTCCCAGGGAAGCAGAGTCAAATCCGCGAGAGGCTTGTAAAGAACGTCACCCTGGCCGAATTTTCACGCCAGTACGGCTTCGACAAACGTCTCGTTCTCCCAGATCCGAAAATCTTCTCGGTGAAGCTGCCAGACATGACCAAGATCCTGGGCGATATATTCGAAGCATACGTCGCTGCAATCATTCTTTCCGATCCACAGACGGGTGTAGCACGAGCCTCGCAATGGCTGAAGGATATCTGGGGCATGACAATCGCGAAGGAAATCATCCATGAAGAGCGGACAGGGTTTAAGTTCGACAGCCCAATGTGGAAACTTCGGGGAGCTTACGAGCCTGAACAAGAACTCGCGTCGAAAGAGGAGAAGCAGTGTCTGAACCCCAAAGACCAGTTGAAGTATCTGATTGGTTCCAAAGGCGTCAACATCTCGTACAATGAAGCAGCCACGGTCAAAAAGGATCCCACGAACAAGCTACCGCTGTTCACTGTGGGTGTTTATCTCAGTGGTTACGGTGAGAAGGACAAGTTACTGGGCACGGGTCAGGGGAATGGGAAGAAGGATGCAGGTTTCAAGGCTGCGGAGATGGTAATGGCGAATAAGAAGTTGATGAAGGTGTATGGGGAGAGGAAGAGGTTGGCCGATGCCCAACTGAAACTGGAGCAGGAAGCGTTGGATGCGCAGTGAGAATCTTTGAATAATATCTTTGGAGTTAGCTACTGTTTCTGAGCTATGTTGAGCTTATGTTTGTCCTATGTACTGATACCCATTCGCGAACCAAATTGATCGCTTTTACTCGTATATTTCTGCAAAGTGGCTGGGCCAAATCGTTCGAAGGTCCAAGAACTATCAAACGACAGCGGTGTGCAGTATGCAGTGCCCAGCTCAGTTTTCTCAACACCAGGTGTGACAGACAACGTGGAGGCTCTTAAGATTCATCCAAACAACCTCGGAAGACCTCGGCAGGATATCACCAAGTGTTACAACAATGTATAATGTATCACAAATCACTTCCCAAAACCCAAACTGCCATACAAACAATCATAACACTCAATCATCCCACCCGGTAGAACCCCACAACATCCGGCATGCAGCAACCAGCCCCTGAATCCCCCAAGTCCATCACTCACAACTATTTTTGCTTTTTTCAGCCACTATCAAATCAGGAACCAACACAACACAACACTCATCCAAGTATATTCACAACGCTCCATTCTGACAAAACCGTAACTTACAAAATTCGACTGCACCTATACGGAATCATCATCATTATTGCAACAATCACAAGTAAAATTCCCGCCCCCTCACCATCCCAAGTACCGCATATTAGTGCATGCTCTCCCGTGCCATCCCTGCCACTTCTCTCCAAACACCGAGGCCCAGCACTGAGCGGCAGCAGCCAGCACAAGCACAACACACGCGACGGACAATGATGCGCATGATAGGGTAATTTCATCACCACTCAACCCTCTTTACCTTCCCCAAGAAAAGAAAAAAGAAAGAAAAAAAGAGTAGTTGCACACACAACATCTTGACTCGACAAATCCATTTGAACTTTCCCCTTTCCTCGACTTCCTTGCAATCTGTTGGCTTTGGGTAGATACCGAGCGAGCAACCTCCGTCCATCACACATGCGGTGTCCGACGCGCGAGATAGTCCGATAGCGAGATTCGCCTCGGCAGTGAGTGAGAGAGGGAGACAACAGAGCATTCCTGAGTTCCGAACTGGATCTTGCACGTCTGGGGAACCGGATACTAGAGGGAAAAGAAAGATGGCGGATTCAGTGGGTGCGTATCTCCTTCCTTCAAAATATATCCAAAGCCAATGCGCAGATCGTATTGTGTACCTTTATCAAGAAGTGGAAGTGTGACGCAACGGCAGCAGTGCAGCAGCAACAACAGCTAACCTCTCTCTCAACCACAGACAGAGTATTCGTGCACGCCCTCAACACAGTCAAGAAGATCCCCAAGACAGGCGCATCACGACCTCCTCCCGGCGACCGCCTCCGCCTCTATGGACTCTACAAGCAAGCCATGGAGGGTGACGTGGACGGGGTGATGGAGCGGCCAGTGAGTGCTCATGGGGGCGAGGAGGAGGCCGACGAAGTCAGGAAGGATAGGGACAAATATGATGCGTGGGATGCGCAGAGGGGGATCAGTAGGACGGAGGCGAAGAGGAGGTATATTGAGGCTCTGATCGAGACGATGCATAAATATGCTAGTACGACTGCGTGAGTGCTTGCTTGCCTGCCTGCCTTCCCTTCCCCTCCTTCCCGTTCTTTGCTTTTCGTTTCTTAAATTTCTTAAATTTCTTTGGTGTTGAAGCTGGCTGGGGGAGGAATGAGGCTGGGATAGATGTCTTAATGCACAAGGATGGCGCTGATGTAAGGGATAGGGATGCAAGGGCTTTGGTGGATGAACTCGAGTTCGTCTGGGACCAGATCAAGAACAACAGCGTTTCATCTTCGGGATCTTCACCAGGGAGAGCTGTGCCTTCGTACACAACTCAACCGCGACAATTCCAGCGACCAGCATCAGGAAACGATGGCCCGATGAGGGTACTCAGTCCCATGAGCCAGGACGACGAGGCGGAGCGGAGATCAGGATATAATGACGATTACGACGAGGACGAAGACGAGGATGAATATAATGACGGCGAAGAGAAGAAGGATGCCAAATCTACGAGTCGGTGGAGGCGGTCGGTCGAACATGCTTTCACGAAGATGACGGCTGAGATTGCGGCGTTAAGAGAGCAGATTGCTACGGGTAGGGAATATCAGGGGAAGAAGCAGCGGTCCATTAAGTCGTGGTTAGCTTGGGTGATTTGGCTAGCTGTACGGCATCTCTTAGTCGACATGGTGGTTTTGGGTATTGTGTTGCTCTATATGAGGAAACGCAAGGATAGGAGGATCGAGGATTTGGTGAGAGAAGGGTTGAAGATTGGGAGGGAGTACGTCAGGAAGATAGTACCGGCAAGATGAGACTCGGCATTGGATAATCTGGCACGCTTTCGATGTCATGATACCATGGAAGACTTCTTGGAGACAGGGCATCCTACACCCCTCGAACCACCCATTTTTTACGGATCCCACGGAAAACAACGGCTCGACAAGGAAGTCAGAGTTACCGTCCACGCTGGAGCAAAATCATACACAAGCTCAACACATCAGATTCAACTACCACACAGCCATCCTATCTACAAGTTTCAGTCACCCATCCACCTCTACGATGGCATCCCCTCAATCTGAGCCGCACCATCCAGAGGAGCAACCCACGAGACCCGCTCAGGAGCATACAACTCTCCCTTTGGCTTATTCTCATTCGCCCACTCTGGATCATCCAACACACCCGCCTTGATAATGACCGCGCCCGGGAATGACTCTCCAGTTCTGAAGAGCGTAGTTCCGCAGTCGGCACAGAAGTGCGAGGTTATCTTCTTGCCGCTGTCGGCTTGCTTGGAGATTTCCTTGGGCTTGCCTACAGATACCCGAGATTAGAAATGTTGGGATTTGTAGGATGGTGAGAGGGATAGTATAGGAGGATCTTAGATTTTTGAGATTAATGAAGGGGATGGATGAGGGCGTACCTTCACATTTGAAAGAATCTTCAGGCACAACGACGTTGTTGCTGTAGTTCCCGCCGCTGATCTTACGGCAGTCAAGACAGTGGCATAGCAGGTGAGCGTTTGGCGCTCCGGTGAAGTTCACACGGATCTGGATGTAGATGGTTCGTTAATCCTCGGGACATATTTACATAATACCTACATAATACAATATTGGAAGAGAAGGGGGCATAGATCAGAAAGTAGAAAGAGAAAATGTTACAAAAACATACCTTGTTACAAAAACAACCACCACCAGGCATCTTGACAGTGATTCGGTACTGAGAAGGTCGAATTAAGCTTCTTTCGGTCTTGGGTCTTCAAAAACAACACAAAAATTGTCTCTATTCAGTCAAAAGTAAAGTGTTACTGAACAATGAACACCTTGACGGCTACCCATCCTCTATATATACCTCCCTCCCACCCCTCCCCCGCTCTTTCCTCCATTGCCTCTCCCACCATTTCGGGTAGAGATACAAAATTCATCATCGTCATACCTCCGGATCGCACACATCTCATCTCGAGCTAAGAAGCGAGGTGTTCAGTCTAAGATCCTCGACATTCCCGGATCTAGACACTCCGGCTCTGAACGTGCTTTGCCCCGACCCGATATCCATATACTTCGAATAGGTAGCTATACATTTTGGAAGACGATTCGTCGCTTGAGCTTTTGAAGTCGAGAAGAAAGAGGGTTTGAGATTGTGGGAGTCGGAGTACGAGCAAGAGCGAACGCGAGTAGGGAAGGCGAGGAGGAGTGATGAAGTCCACAGTTCTATTGTTCCCAAACCGAGGTGGATCATTAACTTGGCGCTGTTCAGGAGTAGCTAAGTCCTTCTTCTTGCGATCGCTGCTAATTGGCTTTGTCATTACTTGCTTCATGCTTTTATCACTGGCACAATGCTTGAGCTTAGAGTCTTTCTTATCTTACTTATGACTAAATCTTACATGTACTCGCTTTCTCGTTGACGATGCACTTTTCCAGAACGGAGACATCACCAATCTCGCGTCGGAACACCCAAGGCTCTTTTTCTTTAGAGTCCAAAATCTGTGAATCGGGATATCCGAAGTCTTGCATTTGATGGAAAAGAAATAGAGTTAAGGGAACCCTGGATGCGTGGGCCTTAGTTCCTCTGAATGTTTTCTTTCGCTTATTCCCAGTCAAACTTTATTCTTTTCTGCTGCCAACTTGCTCCCCTAGATATCAATCGCTGAGAATATTTTGTTTTGAGAAATGTGCATTAAAATTAGCGGAAAGAGAGATTTTCTCTACTTTTGAGCAGCCTTGGAATTTTATATCGAAATATTTATTCACCTTGGGAAGCATTGTTATGAAAAGGAAGGAGCAGAGCATCCCATCACCACGTCCCCAAGTGAACCCTCGACCTAATTCGTCAATTCCGCCCCTTCGATCCTTCAAAAGCAAACACGGAACCATCCCGCATCCTCCATCACAACCCCACCAAAACCCAGCCCAACCTAAACGCAGGCAGACGAACAAAGTTCTGACAAACGGCGCTCCACAACACCAAGGGCAAGGCACGAGCAATTTAACCCCCGCTGTTCGTCTATCGCTTGCTCGCTACCGATTTGTCCCCCGGCGCTTTGTTGTGAAACTTTCTAGGAGTACTGGGGGCGACGAATAACAAGAGGAGAGGCAGGTGATATCGAACTGACCTGTGTTTGTTGCATTGGAGTTGATGCAAGGGCAGATGGCGATTGCGATGGGAACCCCAAATACTCCACAACAGCGCGCTGTGGAGCAGGATGAAATCACGGTAAGCTTATTTGTATTTCTGTTGCCTCTCTTTGTTTACTCTCTTATCTCCCCCTTTCACTTCACGTGATGCTAAAAGCAGCCTTGGAGAGATGTTGTGGTTTCTCTCTTTCCTGCCTACTTGTTGGCTACTTGATAACTTGAAAAAATATGGATCAGAAATCTAACAAGCAAACCACAGATCCAAAACCCAAGGTCCAATCTCCCCCAAGCTATTTTCATCCCGTTCGAAGGCTTCCCTCCCGTCCCCTTAAGCTCGGCAGTCCCTCTTTCTCTAGGCGAGAAGCTGCAGAAAACCATTGAAAATGTTGAGAATCAGCAAGCCTTGGTCAAGAGCAACATCATGTACCTCGCTGGACAGCGCGCAGGAGAAATGATCGAGAAGGCAGAGCGGGAATTACTCGATGTGGGAGAAGGATACGGGACTGGCGATGAGGCACCAGAGATTACAGAGTTCAGGAGAGAGAGGAGAAGACAAGTGGATGCGATGATGCAGTTCATGAGGACTCCAGCAAAGAAGGATGCCAAAGTCAAAGATTTCATAAGAAAAGCTGGAGCCTACGAGCCAAGTTGCCATGGCAGCCTGGATAATGGAACCGCATCACGAAAGCGTCACGCAAACGGCGACATTAAGTTGGGGAGTACGCACTTTGATCACACAGCCCGATCCACCTACACTATCCGCAAAGAAGTCTCCTCAGGTCTCCAATCTATCGTCATGGATGGCACAACCCAACTAGAAGCCTATGACAAACTCTCCTCCACGACCCTCGACTACTACAAACAAGCCTTCACTCGCCGCGCATCAATATCCGATCCGACTACTCCATCTCATATTAAGGTCAGGTCCGGAAACAGGAACACCACCCTAAAGCGAGCAAGTACTATCCCAGGTCGCCTCCTTAAGGAAAACTTGATCGGTCCTCCGGGATACACGGGTCGGCGAAAGACGAGCACAGGTATGCCTATGGTTGGGTCTGCGGGTTTTAAGACCATTAGGAATATGGAGGAGTCGATCAGACGGGATAGTAAGTAGGGAGGGACTTTGGAGTCTGCTTTTGCGTTTCTATGACTTGATGCTTTCTTTCTTTGACGTATGGATGAGAGTGTAATGGGATAGGTCGGGATAAGCTGGGATGGCGTTTGGACGATACCCTGAGATACCCCGGATGTAGATGCCTTTCGATAGATTTGCTGCAGCGTTATTGATACTGGTCTGCGAGTTTCACTGTTTTTTGCTGAGGTTTGCTCTCTGCGGCTAGTATGTGGCTATTAATATGGGAGGATTGGGCATTTTCCCGCGGTAGCTAATAGAAGAAGTGTGTTTTTGACAGGTATAACTGCCTAGTTTGTTTCTCCCTGTCTAGGAAAAGAAAGTCAACATCTCCAGCCAACAGCATTCCCAGGTTTAAAAACAGAACAATCCAGATATTCCCATATCTCCCTGCAAAGGTATAGTGTGCCATGTCACTTTTCAACGAGAACGTATTGCAGCGCCTTCAAAGATTAGCGTAAGTCCATTACTCAGTCTTTAATTCTCGTGATAAAGAACGGCCAACTAACCTTCTCCAGATTCTCTTTCTAGATCGGCTCTCTGCCTACTTACTTACTCACCTACCTGCCTAACTCACTAGACACTCTTCATAGGTCCACGCCCTTGATCTCATGTTTCTCCGGTGTTCTCCACCATTTCACTTTCATGCTCAGTAGCACAGACACTAACCCCATACCACCCGAAAAGTCAGCCAAAAACCTCCTAAACTATTCCTCTCCCTCCAATTTCCCCCTAATCCTCACTGTCCCCTTCTCCCGCGCCGATTTGAGAGGGAAATTTAGAATTCTAGGTCTGAATTCTCGGAATCTTGTCAGTTTGTCGGTTTTCTGATGAGTTTCTGTTGTTTAGCGTATCTAAGTAGTTACTTCCCGTTAGGTTTGGCTTCGCGTTCGGCAAAATTGGTCATAATCCTAGATTTCACTTCAACTATGACGAGATGGACCAGGTCTGGGAATGGCGTCACGGGTTTGGAATCCATTTCATGGACATTTTCTCGTAGATAGAGCCAGCTTCGCTTGCGATTGTTCAAAAAAAAAATTTCATTTATATTCTACGTTTCTATGAAGAAAAATTCTCGTTATCGAATTCCCCTCGGGGTCTCCGACGTTATTAATGAAGCAAAAATGCATCACAGCTTATTAAGAAACATGACGGGAGAGAATATTCGTGCTTGGGAGGTGAATGGGGAGGCTAAGGTTGGGCCGGTGTGAGGCAGGGTTGAAGGAGATGAGATGGGGAGAGGAATAGAGAGCTTGATGGATTGGTGGATTGGTGGAGAGTTGAGACTGCTGAATTTGATTTAATGCTGAATAATCGCAAATTTCATCATATATGCGTTTCCAGAATAACAGGAGCGGATTTTGGACGAGGCAAAGTTGAAAGATAGCTCAAAATCATAGACTAGACGCTAAAATACTTTCAGTGGATCAAGGAAATGTTCGAGAACATTTCGGGTGGAATGAATGACGTTTAATGTGAGGGCAGGGCGGTCCTAGATAGAAGTGATCCATGGTTGAAAGACTAAGTCCCAACTCAATCACGAGACCGGATCCAACAACACTTGACACTATTTTCTGGCTATGGAACAGTACAAATCCTCTTTATTCGGGAGAAGACTTTATACAAGTATGGCTATTATGCTGAGGATATGCCCAAGCGTCGCTATGCGACACTCAACTAAACACATCACTTGAACATATCTTCCAAGAGAGAAATTTTTCAATCCAAGATCCCCAGCTTCATACTAATTCAATTCCTACCATCTATCTCCACTGCCCTCACTTTAATTAAGATAGCAAGATTCCAACCTCGTGACAGAGCATGATGTCAATTGCGGTCACATAGTTCCCAAAGAGGAACCGGGACCAAAACACTAACAGAACGGACTCAACCAGAACCAAACTTCCCCAGAAAGTGACAACATCTAGAACAAGTCAGATCACGTATGTCATGTATACAAGCCAAGTGCCCACGCTACACAAACGCTTTTGAGGATCAATCCTTCCGGAAAATTCTTGGTGTCCTCGAAAGGAGAACTTTCTTACATAATTCTCACTGAATCACTACAAGTTCTCTGGTAGAAACATCATTTCAAGCGAAAATCAAAGACCTCACTCTTCAAAATCAACAATTAAACAAAGTAATAACCATGGGCCGCCCACCTCTTCTCAACGAAACCTGCATCGCAGCCGCCAGTAACGCCTACCAACACCTGACCTCGCTCAACCCAACCGTCATCCGCAACTGCGCATACCGCATCCACGAAAAGCCCGAGTGGCGCAAATGCTTTGAAACATTCTTCATCATCATCCTCACCTTCATGGCGACCATGATACTCTTCGGCGTATGCTGCTCACCAGCCGGAACCATCAAGCGGTTACGCGAAACGCCCTCGCACCAACTCCATCGCGCTGTCGAGGAGGAATACAAACTCCAATGTTTGACTGGCAGGAAAGCTCGCCAGGCATTCGAGGATACTGGAGAGAGATATGTCAGTGTATCGTATGTCGATGATCGGCGCGCGAGACGGAGGACCGTCACCGTCGTGGAGGATTTGGCAAGGGAGCCGTGTCCAAGGAATAAGAGGAACGTGTACCAGGGGCGAGCCGCTGAGTTGGTAGTGCGAGATAATGTTGCGTCTAGGTATGGTGGTGCGGTGGGTGCTCCTTTTGAACAGCCGAGTCCGTTTGTGAATGCGAGGGTTAGAGCAGCTTCTTCGAACTTGGCTCCCTCGCCTCTACCACAAGCTGTTGCTAGGAATGAGAACACCAGAGAGCAGAGTGGCAATGAGTATACGAATAGTGCTCCTCCTCCGCCACCTTATAAGCAACATCAGTGGCAGAGCATTGTCTGATGTTGTTCGGTCAGTCTGGTTGAGCTGGAGGGGATGCGAGAATCAGACGCTGGCAGGCTGCTGTACTGGAACAATTGAAATCTCAACCAACCATACGTACCCAATAATAGATTTCAAAGTAAACGTAAACAAAAAATTGGAAACTCACGTGAACCAGATCATGGTCTAATGTTTAGTGATCTAACATTGTATCGATAGTTTAAAAATCAAGCGAACAAATCAAAACGCTATCCTAGTCTATGCGACCTATGACTCTACCTTGGAATCAGTGCCATCTGTCCCATTGCGCTGTTTCTATCCCCAAGTCCCCAAGGATTGGAGGAACTGCATGTAATAGAGTTCAAACCTAATCACCTTCGGTAATGCAGATATCCCTGCTTTCATGTGCTCCAGTGACATCGTAACATGCACACTTCACCTCCTCCATGCACTTCCTCTGAAGATCCTCAAGCTTAGACCTCATTTCCGGTGTCGTGATAGTCTGGCCGTGCACAAAGGTAGGTTTGTTCCACTGCAAGCCCCGACCTCCATAGACAAATTTCCCCTGCGAATGAACCTCATCCTCACATATCTCGATTTCTGGATAAAGGAGAGCCAGACCATGTCGTTTGAAAGCCGCGCGACATTCACCACAGTCTCTCGCAGGAACCCTACGCTGATGCGTCTCCATGGCCTCATATAGAACCAAGGGTTGCGACGGCCTCTTCCCATCCTTTTCTACTTCCTTCTGCTCCGTTGCGACCAATTTCGACTCAGAAACCAGGTACACGGTCTTGACGTTCCGGAAGAAGTAGAGGATACAAGCAAAGTAGTTCTCGCAACCGCTCATCGTCTCGGTCACAAGATTGCGGTTCACAGCTAAGTTTTCCACTTTGGCCAACTCGTCTTGACACATATATGGCAACACATCCTGCAAGATCGACTTCGCTGTAGGTGCCTCGGTGTGTATATCAAGGTACAAGGTGTCCGCCTTGAAATTAAAGTATGTCTGGGCAATTGAGCCGAGAGCTGAGAAACTCTTGGTATAGACCTTAGATGCTACTTGGAAGGATTCTCGACAAGCTAAGAGCAGACCTGGAATAGGAACGTCCGTGTCAAATCCCATTGTGTGGTGAAGATAAGGTCGTCCCCGGATACGATCCATCCGATCAAATTCCTTTCTGGGTCCGTCTTTGTGGCTCTCACATAAGCAGCCTTGATATTTCTCAGGAGCTCTTCCAGTACATCGATCGGCTACAGGGCGATTTGACGAAACACTTTCAAGAGCGTGGTAGCACTCAGAGACATGTCTTTGCCTCAGATGAACAATCTGGGGCTCGATTGTAGCTCCCCATATCAAAAGACGGATTTCAAAAGGAAGGTCAGAAAATCTAGAAAAAGCTTCGCATTTTGAGGGCTGAGAAACCAGCTTGGCTTGAGCTCCCGTTGAACCTGGTGCAAGGGGAAGCAAATGAGGTCGTATCATCTTGTATATTTGCAATAAAGAAATGTCCACAAGAGGGAAAATAAACGGAAGTGAAAGATGACGGCGGTGTGAAAGCTTTATCTCCCGAAACGTGTCACCGCCGTAATTTGCTGACTGTGTCCAAGAGATGCTCTCATTGGACGCCCCCTGCTTCGAGGAAGGCACGGACATGGCAACCCACGTGACATCGATATTTACCTTCATACATACGTACAGACAATGACATGATTCACCTCCATGATCCGACCCAATTAAAAGGCTTAGAGATAAGATCAGGAATGACGGCAACAGAAAAAAATATTGCTGAAATCCGAAAACATCCGAATATCCACTTCTTATCGTTTGCTTTTTCTGTTGGGTGGTCGGTCCGAAATTGACGAGTCAGACGAACTTAGCGCGGGCTTGATGAAGACTAAACATTCCCTGGAGCCTGAGTCATAATTAGTCGTCATTTTCTCTGCAAGAAATTGATGGATTCAGACATTACAGTAGCACAGCAATGATCGACTCAAAACGAAAACAAGAATTTACATAGAAACGATTAGTCTAACGGGAAGAGCGGCATCTCATAACGAGAGACCAGACGTACTGGCGAAGACCATCAAACTAACCAAGACTCTGACCTCCGCGGAACATATCCCAAGAACATAGCTGCGATATCCTCATATCTCCTGGTATTCCGGAAGGTCTACCCAAAAGACACTCTCATTGTTGTAGCGTCGGCAACCCGACTGAGCTTCGACTTCTTTTTAGGGCGCTTCCAGATTGAACTTCGATGTCTCGGTCGTGAGGACTTTGTATTTGATAGGTGGGATTTTGGTGGTGCAGCTGTATTCACTCATGGTTATTGTCAAAGACGGATCATCGAGCAGTTTGTAGCACTTCAAATGCTCTGGCAAATTGGTCGAAGAGCGGTCCGCATAATACCCGATGTGCTCAAACACGTAGCGTCTCCGACTCATGTGAATGGCATCGATCAATATCCACTCAGATTCCAGTTATAGCGAACTCATAGCTCCGTCGACTTCAAGCTCTATGTAAATGCTCGATACGATCATCAGGCTCTTGACATGTCCGAATCTACCAAGGATACTGCTCAGGAACTGCTTCGCATCGGTTCCCCAACCGAATATGATTTCTTTAGTTAGAGCCAATTTTGTATTTTAGCTAGGTACTTGGAGCGTAAAAATGGCAGTATCTTGTCATCGAGATTCGGATCCTCGTAATATTTTATTAAAGGTGCCCACGTAGTCGAGTCCAAGTAGAGTGTATCAAGTTCGAAGCAGAAGTACAGTACACCTGGGCAATTGTACCGAAGGCTGAAAAAGCTTTCTGAGCAGAACTTGGAACCAACATTTCCAAGCTCGTAGCATGCAAGTGTGGCCGGGATGGAATGATTGGTCGAAACCTCTGCGTAAGGCTACTCGTGTCTTTAACAGGATCAGTAGTATGATCTTCAAGGTGTGCCCATGAGTACATTTCTTCGGTGTTGAAGTATTTATTTGTATTGTCCTCCTCTCTGCAACGACATCCCACACATCATAAGGTAGTGACCCTAGAAGGCAAAGGCAACCAGGAGCATGGATCGCGGAGCTCGATGTCTATGCATTTGGGCATATGCTGTAGCTGGATGTGGGAAATGCTTAGCTTGTAGAGAATTTCCAGACAAGGTTTCGCAGCTCCAGAGGCGGACTTTGGAACTGAAGGAAGAGCGTAATCTTAGGGTTATCTGCAGCCATCATATCGAATGAGGACAGGTCATACAGTCAGATACTTCAGTGACTTGCAGCAGCGTAGCAATAGAATGATGATGGGATGTCGTAGCTGTTTGATGGAAATGCTCGTTGCCTTGATGTGATCGTGGAAAACAAATTGGTACGTGTTGTATCAACTACGCAGAAGAGTCTAATATGTAATGGCGGCAGCTAAAGTATACAGTAATGTATCTAAGGTCTTGAAAAGTACAAGTGTGGAATCAAACAAATATTGAACTGAAAACTGGCTCAAACGGTATCCACAACCTCGCCGACGTGCATTGTTCTACTATCAGATTTTCAAGAAGTCTCAAGGATAAATCAAAACATGCATCCAAGGTCTAAGTACTTTATCGACGCCAGGCCATGATCACGATGTGCCTCGTTGTTGGAACATGAACAATCCTTCTGCGTCCCAAATTCTACGAGATATTCCTTGTTCTCCACATTGTTCTATTAATCGTTACAATTATCGGCCGTTTTTTTGTGAGCTTTGCCTAATAGCTACCAGCCCCTGCTCGATGCTTGACCGGTCAGGATGGCGGAACAGGCTAAGGCTGTTGCTTCATGGTGCTTGAAGAGATGTGTGAGAAGGATCTAGCTGATCGAGGAGGGGTTTGGATGGCAAATATTGTTCTATCTTAGGATATGTCGTATTGTGGAAGCCTCTAGAGTATAGGTATCACGAAATAGAAATGATGCAAGGAAATTTCGGTCCATTCTTTTATGAATTCTAGAACAATGTCTTGGATCACACTGCTAAAGCCTGGCCAAGAAGCTTCCTTCGGGTACCTTGACAGCCAGGAGCAATGTTCCAAATGGACAGCAAACTAAGCGCATAAAGAACAAGGGAGTATGACTCTGTTCTATATCGTTCGCCTAATCTCGCTTATTTCGAAGGAATAACAAAGGATCAACAGGAGGATGATTTCTAACATAGGAAAGGCAGCGGGCATCGGTACCACCACAACTTGGCCGAAACAAGTAGACCAGTGGCGTTAGTGATGGTGGCCAGGAGTGGATGGCTTGATTTGGAAGCGCAAGCCTGAGCGCGGCGAGGGTGTCGAAGTCTCGAGATAAAAGGCTTCCGCCTCCCCAATTCTCGCTTTGGTTTTACAACGACTAACTTGATCCAGACTCTCCTTGCGGCTTTGGAATCGAAATAACAGAAAATCTCGACTTCTGACCCTCCCACTATTCATCATCCGCAACAAAATCTTTGCCGGTATGTTCTCTAGCGATTTTAAGACATTACACCGGAGCTAACAGTCCTTGTCGATTCAGAAGCGCGCTATCGTATACTTGATCTCCTAGCCCAAACCTCTCCAGGATTCGCGATAGTCAGCAACTTCCTCATCCAAATCGTCTTCTTCTCGTCCCGTCCATAGTAAGCGATGGCTACAAACACTGCCGCAGCTCCTGCTTACCCGCCAACGACTCCCGGTGTCTTGGTCATACCTCTTCCCATCTACCAAAGTGGTATGATTCAGGTAAGTAATATCCATGGGATCACATCTCTTGCTTCTCTAGCACGGCAGTCAACTACCGGATTCGTATCCCAGATACACTACTTCCATAATGGACCCCACCCTCGTCTGCTCAATATTCCAGGTGGCATGTCTTACTGAAGCTAAATTACACAGCTCCTTCTTACTATACCTACCAATCAAGCTATCCAACACAAGCCAAATCAGATTCTCCCGATCTACGACAGGGAATGGAAAGTACAAGCTGCGCTCATCCAGCAAAAGGGTGTTATAAGACAAGGCACTGCAGCATGCGTTCACTGCCGTCTCCTGAGTATGGGCCCGTATGTCGACTGCGTGTTCGTACCAGGCCAAAGCTGGGCCTGCGGAAACCGAGAATTCCACAGAGAGCGCACGAACTGCCAACTGTCTGGACGAAGTATGTTTCTTTAAATTCCATAACAGAACCACAAGGAGACCTAAAACTTTACCCTAGATCATGGCTGCATTACATCGACGATGCTTATCCGTGGTTTGAGCCATGCCAACCGATTCATTCTGCGCGCAGAAGCTACCCGAATCGCACCTACTCTCAAACAGGACTTTATTACTTGGTCCACAGCTCATGTGCTCACACTCAATAATCGAAGCACTCCATTGGCTCTGTCGAGAGAAGCGATCCGTCGTGTCATCCACCAGACTCAGACTCCAAATATGCTGGCTCAGAATGCTGCGCCACATATAGATGTTGAAGTCACCGAGGGCATGGTTGATCCCCTCCACAACGCTTTGACTGTCGCAGGTGCTATGGCACTTGTGCAGTTCACTGGTACTTCACCAGCTCATATCAAGAATCAGAAGGTAAGCCCCCGCCATACAGCTCCGGCGAGTGCAACTTGCACTAACAATATAAACAGTACGATGCAGCTGTCGAGACACACCCCTTCCGACTACTGGCTCTCTTAATTCAAGAGCGCGAAGACACCATAGCCATTACCGTCGTGATCCTGGCTACATTTTCATGGACAATAATGATCAGGGATTGGTTCGCGATGAGATCCGAGATATGTTTGACCGCCGCTTCACAACTGCAGTGGCTACAGCGATGGGTGTGGTCTACACTATTTTCTCGGTCGGTTCTCCCACTCAGACAAAGACCGCTGTGTATCTTCGTATGCAGGATGTGAATGGCTTTAGGTTCCGTCGACCTAGTGGGATGGGTTGGAGAGTCTTCAACCGAAATCAGAGAGCCCTTATCCAGACACTTGTTTAGACCTAGGTCCTGGGATCTCTTATCATTTTCTTGTTTGGGGTTGAATTAGAGAGACAAATAATGCATTATTGAGATACACCAGGGGCAGCAGAAAGGCTAGAATCTCATTACTTAATTCTCAACCATGCCTAAACATTGGACATGAGCAGTGAACAGAAGCTGCTGTCGAGGATATCTCCATTTTCAAAGTCACCCTATCACTACAGAACAAATTAGCACTTCACACATCACAAATCACACCGAAAACACATCCAATCCATAAGAACAAAATCAAGCTCAATTACAAGATGCTAAAAGTAGAATTCCCAAGTCATAACCGTCGTAACATTCGTGCCGAGTAAGTATCTACCGTGCCGATACCTCGATATCTATTCCAAAAACAACAACAATGTGTTAAAGCTGACCAGACCAAGTAAGCGCCTGCCATCCTTCTCCTTTCCATGCGAACCAAAAAGCAGAAGATGCGCCGGGCTTCCATGACTTCGCTTCGTAGGGAAGCAAATAGAGCGGAACAACCGGATCGCTCCACGCTCCACGCCCCGCGCTCCTTTTGTTGTCTAGTTTCCTTGCCCCAATACCGGTTCCAATACAAATGTACAAATCACCCAAAACTGCTTTTGTTTTCGCGATCGCCAACTTTTATAATCATGCGCTTTAGGGAAAACATGTAGCACGAGCAGATGGCTACTCGTTGACCACGTCCCTTATGCTCCATCTCCAGTCATCGGTCCCCCGATCCAGGCTTGCGCCCACCCATTTCTCGCACTTCCGTCTCCACCTCTCCTCCTCTTCTCTCTGTCGCTTCACAAACTCTGGTCCGACATCGAACTCTTCGCCGACAAGCCAGTCATCTTTAAGAGTGCTGGCGCCGTCACTCTTCCTGCCGCCGACTTCATCCGCCTCTTTTGTAGGGTTATCTTCAAGATCAGGAACGTCTTTGAAGACATCCTCCTCATCATCGAAGGCGTCAAATCCATCCATAGTATCACCGGCATCACTCTTATTGTTTTGCTGCTGGCCGGGCATCTTCAACCAACACATTCGTTGCGGATCAAAGACCATGCCTCCGACAACCTGTACATTTTGTGATGATGTAATATTTTGGATGAGCGCTGGTCGCGGGGTGGTGTTTTCTTTCTCGCGATATACCTGGTGATCCTTTTCGCGGAAGATGTGGGATGGCACTGAGGCAGTAGAAGGCGATGAGGCCGGAGCATCGAAAGGTGTGAGATCGTTCTCATTACCCTCCCACCGGTAGGTATAAGGATTGTAGTACATCCCCTTTATGGCTGTAAGGACGTTAGTGATGCACTGGGAGGAGGAAGTGGGTAATGTGGGTAGAAACTTACACTTTGGATTGTTCAGATTCCCCAGCGGTTTGATGAGCTGGGGTTTCTGCGGCGGACCCCTCATTTTCTTCGGCTTGACAGACTGTGCGTGGAAATTGCTGAGACCTGTAGTTGCAGAAACTTTGGCTTTCCATTGATTTGTGAGGGCAGCCAGAGGCGCACCTTGAGCCGATGGAGCACGTTGCGCGATAACATGCTCTCTTGCCATCCGACTGGCATTGGTGTCACGAGCAAAGCGAGGCAACTCATCTCTGGTCCTTGCAGGCGAGTACGGAGCCGGGGTCATGGTTCTTGAGGGCAGTGCATCTTGATGGATCTTATTACGAAGCCCTGATAGCTTGGGAGGTCCACGACCGATAGGCTCTTTGACAAATCTCTGTTCTGTGTCTTTGGATGTTGGTAAGTCGTCAAAACCATCAAGCTCAAAACCATCTCCGAATTGTTTCCGACGGACAGGCTTCGTCAATCTATGCTTTGGTGCAGCCTCCCGTGCCAACACGTCAGCCCCTCTCGGTCTCCTTGGGCTTGGCGATCTCATAGTCGTCCTGGAGACGGCTCGAGACGACGGCCGAAGTTCAAAACTGGTGTTCGAGGACTCAGAATCATGCCTGCGGAAATGGCGGGACGTTTTGTTTGTTACGTGATGGGACTGGGAACCTGAAGTCCCTGCTGGTAGGAAAGGTACTGGGTTCTTTCTTGCGTGAGACATGCTCGATTCAGCTCCAGAACGATCACGTTCGACCGGGGTCTTGGGCCGAGACATCATGTTGGTTCTGTTACTATCCGTACGGGAAGGAGGTCTCTCATAACGGGACCCAATTGGCTTCGCTGGAGACTGTGGGAACGAACGCATCGTGGGCATCGACCGCTTTAGCTTCAGCAGCTGTGCATTGGTCGTTGTCGGCTCATTCCGAAGTGCGTTGAGGGATGGCTTGCCTCCCAGGTCCCTTCGGCGAGGGGTTGAGGGGGCATTGAGTGAACTGAGGATGGTGTTGTTGGTGTTGCAACACTTGTGATTGATGAGTGTGACGAATGACCTCCCATTCTGGATTGGGATCTCCGGCTACTTCTGAGAATGGGCCCGCCACTCTCTGAGACTGGCTCTAGAGATGAGGGGTTACGTTCATGCCCTCCTAGTGGGCGAGGTAGACGAGATGTGGTGGTGGATGGTGCTGGCTTTTCCCTTTCCTTTTGCTGATTGCCGAACACAAGAGCCACAGCAGTCTTAGGACGGGTCGGACTTGTCTGGCGAGTGGTCTTCATCTTGATGTTGCGGTTGAGCGTCAGCTTACTGGAATCAAAGACATCCCCATCTCCTATCTCGAGACCGGTGAGGAAATCATCCTTTACTTCTGCACCCTTGGCAGCTTGTTTCTCGCTGGCCTCGTGGTCGGGAGAACGATTCTGCTGCCTCCTCTTCAAAATGTCATCAAAGTGAAGTGGGCCAGTTGGAAGTACCAGTCCGTCCAGACCTTCATCTTCGCTCTCAATTGTAAGTGAGCTTGAAACGCTTGGACTGAGAGCGGTAGCCGAAGAGCTTCTGTTTGAGTGTCGATCTCTCTTCGTACCCCCATGCCTAGTACCTAAGCTTCCACCTTCTCCCCATTCATCGGCATCATCTTGAAGACTACTTGGAGTCTTGGGAATATCCCGGCGGGTAGACAGCCTGAGTGGCTCGTTATCGGTGGGCAGCTGGAAATCTTGCTCGAAGTCATCGTCTCCTTCGGCATGATTGTCTCCCTTTTGGGGAGTTGGAGGTGTAATGAGCGGTAAAACTTTTGGAACTTGTCGACTCTTGGAGACTTTGATCGTGTCCCCGCCATCTCCAAAGAAATCATCGTCTTCTTCGTCACGAAATCGATCAAGCATAAGATTTGCGGATCCTGTTTTTGGTTTCAGATTTGGGCGAGGGCTCAGGTTGAACTTTGGTGCAGGTTGCAGAGCTTTGACTGGGCTTGCTTGTGTAGATCCTCCGCTGACTTGTCGCAAGGCATCGGGGAACTTGGATGCATCTTGTCTCTTGATTGTCAATCCACCTTCGCCTGGGAATTCAAGGTCTCCATCGTCCCAATCATCCTGTATGATCTTCTTAATCTTCCTGCCGCCGAGTCGCTTTATCGTGCCGCCTTTCAATGCCGACGCAGGTACGTTCTGAGGTATAGGAATTCCTGCTCTAGCTGCGGAGGCCACCGCATCGAAGGTTGACTTCTCATCGTCTCCAGGCATGTGGATGTATCTCTCTTCGTCTCCATGATTCGAGTCGAAGTCGGAACGTGTAGACATGCGCGACGACACAGAATCCCGGTGGTGTGATGTAGCTGTTGTTGCCAATGATGCGCTTCGAAATGTGAAATCATCTCCTCCAATATCCAGATCATCGTCATCCCAGCACTCCATCGGATCCTCCACTATCGCCTTGCGCGGTTTCAATGTCAACTGCTCCATTTCGACGGTATTTGCTGCAAAAATTTCAAAGTCGAGTATCGTGCTGGAAAGAAAAGCTGACAAAGGCAGTTCAAGCTTCCAAGGGAAAGCTCTAGGATGCAAGGAGCAACGATCGCGCAATTATCGAGGCCGTAAATTCATGTTCATGCAGGTTCCAGGTATTTCAAGTGTCTTTTGATGTATTTGGTGCTGGTTTCTTGGTTCTGTTGGTGGGAAATGCCCTCGTATTGTTGTCGTCGCGGTGAGTCGTTCGTGTTCGCAGGTTGTTGTTGGGGCCCAATTTTCCTGTCGTCTATGTCCAGCGCCGGTCGCAATATACACTCCAATGCCCTCCGGACAAGCTGTCTTGTCGTTGGGCGAGCAGCACTGCGGAATGCTAGAGTCGTCGATGTTCCGGTCGGTCGGTCGTTGGGTGAGGAGATCTGGGTTGTCGTATCGATTGCTGATTGTCGGGATGGCTGGGTGTCGTTGATGTGGCTGGATAGGATTTGAGATGTGCTAACCATAAGAGGCTAAACAATCACATGACTAGCGAAAAACGCGTGGAAGGCGCGTCGAGACGCGACTGCCTTGCGAAACTCTCTTGAACTATCCAAACAATCATCACATAAGCCTCACTTATTGATTTTCTACGTGGATCTCTGTCTGAACTCTGACAGAAACTTCCCGTATCCTCCTGCAATTTCGCCATCCTCGAAATCCTTCCCGAGGCCATTCTGCAGCCACCTTCCGCAACATGCATCCCAGATTGATCCAGGTTCCCCGCGCGGATCATGGGAATGACCCGGACTTCATCTTGCTCCATGTAGCGTCCGCAGGAGGGAAGACGCTGGATCTGGATCTGATTGGGACGGAGAATGATAACGTTTTCACCTTCTCATGTAAGGAGCTACCAGATCGGCCGCTGTGGGCCAGCCCTCGGCCTCGCTCGCTGTTTCATGCATTAATCCGGAAACTAATCAAATCTCGGTGTTTTTAGTAAAGCATAGCCAAACCTCGAAACTGAAAGAAAAGAAAGTCAATCAGGAAGAATGGCTGCCAATTTTGTCCGCCTTTCTGCTTGGAACAGACCCGGAGGGAGCGTCGGTTGATGCTCTAGAAGGTATCGAAGCAATTGCAACCATCCTGCCCGGCCCAAAGGACTTGCCAAAATCAATAACGATCGTTATTCAGCGAAATATCGAGGGGATAACGGTACGCAATATTTGTCCGTCGTCTGACCGCGAAGATCAGCTAACAATAATCTTAGCAAAAACTTGGAACGATCACACTTCCAAGGGACCCAGACGGCGATGGCGATCTCTACGAATGGTGCTCTGAGAACATTCTGGCAAATGAGAAATTAACTCAACAATTACAAGCCTCGAAAGTGAAACTGGATGACAAAGATGCCCAAATCAAAAAGTTGGAAACGAGTCTCGCAGAGCTGGTAAAATTGAAGAACGACAATGACGCGCAGCTCCTCGAGAAGTTTTCTCTCTTACTCAATGAGAAGAAGCTCAAGATTCGAGATCAACAACGACTTCTGCAGAGCTCGAATATTGATCCTTCACAACTGAAAGAAGTCGAGGAAGCCCGATCAAGATCACGATCTGCGGTTCCTTCGCGCATAAACAAGCGCAAAGCAGGGCAAATAGAAGATGAAGAGGCCAATGATACAGTCGACAAAATGGACGTCGATGACGAGCCTGTAGCTGCGAAATCCGACCGAGATGATGCAAGGAACACAGACGACTCTACGGCAGATGAGGAAACAGCAGATGAACCTTCAGAGGACGAGGAACCTCCAGCGCCAGCTCCAAAGAGAACTACAAAGCAAGAGCAGAGCAGCAGCCAAGCGTCTAGCTCAAGGACCTTGCAAGACCTGGCAGAACCACCACAGAAGCGGGAGTTACCCTTTGCAAAAAAGCCACCTGCCAAACCAGCGGCGCCAAAGCCGGATGCAGGATCGGAGACCGAGTCGGATGATGAATTATGATTTGGGATTATGAGGCATGCGACACGCGATAATGTAACATAGCAATGAATTTTACGATTTGATGACTAAAGCAGAGACATTTCCATAACTGTTTACACAGAGACGTACAAGTGAGGTGAGTCAAGCAAAACCTATGTTTACCTACGACTACCTATAAATACCAAAATCTTTCCTCTTCCCAATTATACTCGCATCTCATGCTTCCAATACCAGACATCTTATTGCTCAACCTCAAGTGGTTTCCGTCCATGCACAATTCGCCTTAAGTCATCATCAGTACCAGCCCGTTGTCTAACTTCCCCCCAACACCTAAAGAAAAGGGCCCGCTCACACAGGAATATAGATATGAATCTTGTTTCTCCTAACATCCTCCCTCCTCATCCCCAGCGCCCTTGTCAAAACCGCCACCGCAAAGCCCTGCAACCCCGCCAGCAAATCCTCTCTCCACCACATTCATAATTTGCTTGGCATGTGAGACACACGTGACTACCTACTTGAACCTAGATCTTGAGTTTGTCATCCGTTTCCTTTCCAGTTCCTCTGAGCACTCTCCAAGCCGTAACAGTAACGCCACATCTCCAAAATTTCCAGCGAATACGAATCCTCAGGGTCACGATGAATTCCATCTACCAGGGGACGCATGTGTTATCCTTCAATGTTTGCCAGCGATGTAAGCATCGAAAGAAGAAGTGCGACAGAGCTTTGCCAGGATGTGCCCGATGCACTAGGTGAGTAAAGTAGAAAACTACAGAAATGCAACTAGACTTTGCTCATTGTACCTTAGGCTCCGTTTACCATGCAATTATAACTCCTCGCAGGTCCATGGTCTCTCAACCCCACCAGAACCAGTCGACAATGCTGTCACCATTCATCCAGGCTACGATCGGAACTTCTTCCCTGAAATTGTAAATCCATTAACTTTCATCACGCCACAGTCCGTATTCTTAATTCCCTCACGAGAGCATAGAGTTGCCAATCTAGACGAGCAGCTTACCGAGCAATGTTGGTCCATCATCAGCCGAGATGGCGCTGAAGACGGCATACTTTCATCATGCTCTGCATATTTCAGCTCCGTCCATAATTGGCTTCCGATTATTTCCAAAGAAAAGCTTTTAGATCAGATTCTAGTTCAACGAAGTATGCCAAAGGGAGAAGTCGCAGTCCTGGCGTTGACCATTCATCTGGTGAGCCAGCTGCACCAACCGATTCATAGCGGTAGGACTAGTCTAGACCAACTTTACCATACCACAAAAGGACTGCATTCATTTTTGGTATCGACCGGGAGGTCGAATATAGAGTTGGTGCAAGCTGGGGTCTTGCTGGCTTTTTTCGAACATAGCCAGGCATTCCATGATTCTACTTACCAGACCTTAGGGGCTTGTGCTAGGATGGGATACCTTCTTGGATTTGACAAAACTTTGTCACCCGATTTCATTCCAGAACCCGAGATAGAGTCTATTTCAGCACGACAAAGACAAATCTGGTGGGGTATCATCATTCTTGAACGGTAAGCACTGAATTATGTCCGCAACTTAGAACGCCGAGCGAGCTATGGCTGACAGCAAAAGGATCTCGGTGCTGGAATATCTCGACAAGAAGCTTCCTTTTGCCATACCCAAATTAAGTCCTTCTGACATACTACCATCTGAAGATGGCACAAGACAAGCTGTATTCTTAGGTCTAAAGAGAGATGGGCATGCACCGGACCCTGGCGCCGAGCTGAGTATTTATGCACGGATAGCTCAAGGAGCCTATCTTCTTGGCCATGTGATCGACCGTGTGAGAGCATCAAATCCGGATTCCTCTTCTTGTGGTGCTGCCTACGTCGACAATACACTGCGTCTGTATGCTATGGATTTGCTGCAGCCAACTGGCCATGGCCACCTCTGTTGGCCCTACGGTATCTGCTTGAGGTAATATTCCCCTCACCCCTCTCCCTCTTTTTGTCTTCTTCAAGCTAAGTTGAAAAAGTGCAATCTTGATACTCAATCGTTTCGAAATTTCAGTCGAGCCGAAGCCTATAGAAATGCACGAGAAAGAAATTTTCCACTCGCGTGCGGCGTTGGGATTGAAATCAGCCCTCAGAATGATCCTCGATGGTTCACTGAACACATCGACTGCGACTGATGTCGATCCATTGGCAGTTCCTATCTGGGTCTTCCATCGGACACAGTATGCAGCGGTTTTGGGTTTGGATTTCGGTATTGTGGATGACGATATAGAATTATGGATGACCTACATTCAGACAGTGAAATCCATGTTAAGAACTGTGGGATTGGGAAGCAAGCTTGCAGGTAAGATCATTGGGTCCATTACAATGTCCATTCTATTCATGCGACTACTAACCGAAATGCAGCAAACTATCTGAAAGCCATCGAAGATGCAGAAGAGCGAAGAGAAAAGGTTCTTGCCTGCTAGACTTATTGCCAAGGAACTAAACCAGCTTTGCCTGCAGTTCACTATAAGCCTTGAGCACCTCATCCTTCGACTCCACCTTCCACTTCTCAGCAACAGGTTCAATGAGCTTCCCTCCAATAGCCCCCAACAACCCCGGACTCATGTTATGTTGTGCCGGATCCGCATCGGGGAAAGTCAAGGACACTCTCGTATCGACGACCTGCAGATGCATTCCCTCTAACGTCTTCTTCAAAGCATCGCTCGCTGACAAGCCTCCCATGATACCATAGCTGACAATCATGACTGGCTTTCCAATCCAGGCATGGTAGAGGTAATCGATAGCATTCTTTGTTCCCCCTGGAAGCCCGAAATTCCACTCTGCTGTCACGAAGACGTAGGCGTCGTACTTGGCTATCTCAGCACTCCATGCTTTGCTGTGCTCGTGTGCGAATTCGCCTTGTGCGGGGACCATGGCCGGGAGGATAGATTCGTTGAAGAGGGGGAGGTTGAAGGAGGTTATGTCGATGAGGGAGAAGGTTGGTGGAGAGGTGAGAGTCTTGTCTGCTGAAGCTTCCTCAAGGACGGATTTGATGAGGGAGGCGACTTGATCACCGATGCGGTTTGGACGAGTGCTGCCGATAATGACGCCGATCTTCTTCGAGGCCCGGGCTTCAAGTGGTGCTTGAGACATTTTGATGTGTTTTCAGGTTGTTGTTGGATGTTCTGTAAATGGAAGAGGAGAAAGTGGTCGAGGAATTTAAAATGAATCTGAGAAGAGTCTTTTTCTGCTGAATGCTTATTTGTTTGAATTTGTGATGGAAGATTGCGATGGGAAGGGGAGGAGGAAGGTCTCTTTAATACTTTATCTAGGTATTCTCATCCTCCGAAAGTAGATGGCAACATCAATCTATCAACTTTCTTTGCCTGGCCTTCGCGACCAATGAGCATAAGCGAACCTATGCAGGGGCGGCGAAGGGCGGCGAAAAGTGGGTCTCTCACAAAGCAGCGGAAGGAAACAAATACAGGCAACATTTATCTATTAGTAATTCTATACCTAGGTATTCATTTAATTGGTAAAGCAATACGGATCCTAGCTTAGTAAAAGGCCGCACCCCTCGCATGAGCACCGCCTCCCATTTTCAATCATCACTCGGGAACGGAATTGTCGAATGCTCCGTTCTGTACCAGTGACTTCAAGGTTGTGAGATGTCGAGACAAGCTTTGCAAGCCGAGAAGGTTCTCAAAGAAAGTTCTCGATACATGTTAGAGTCCATACCCAATTCGGAAAGTTAGTAGTACGAATGAATTGCTTGGATTTCGTTTCTTGCGATTGTTGTCTTCCATCCGTACTGAATGGATGTTGTGGAAACGGGTTAAGCGAGCCTTGTAGGTGCTCTATCTCGTACGAAACGTACCTCTCTTAATTCTGGAGCTTTCTGCTCTTTCCATGGAACCCTCAATGTTATCTTTACCAGTCCATACCGATTTTATTCGTCTATGGGGGAGTTCATGCAGACTCCTACCCCTGGTTTCCCTTGGCACTTAGTAGGGTGAGCTGCGTTGAGCCGCGTCACCCAGCACGTTCTTCACTGTTTTGGCGCACTTCGTTTCCTCGGTCTTTCTCGCCATATAGGCAACCATTCGTCGTAACCGAAGCCACGCAGATGATTCTCAGGATGTGGAAACCTAGGCGGGGAGTCTCGCGCCTGATTGTCTGCACGCAGTCCCTTCAGCTCTTCAATAGAATGTATTCCGATGTGTAAGATATAGAGAGGTGGGATCGGGCGCAGGAATATCGAATCGGCTGGCAAATTGTATCTCGGCTTTGCGTGATGCTCATATCATGAGCCTTTGGCTGCCTGCTTTTAATGTTGATATCAAATTCTGTTGTATTCCTATGGATCAGATGGTAGGTGTCCACCGCTTTCTACGGCCTTTCTTGTAGAGTTCCTTTCGCTGGGAGTCTTCGAGATTCAGAATCCGCTCGGCAAGTGCGAGTGCATAAACCGAGAACTTCATCGATGACAACATGAGGCTCGACTAGTTCCTTTGGAGGACCCAGTCTCGCTCTGGGCTGAGGATCCGATGCCATACTCATTTTGAACTCTGTTTTAGAGGTGGACCGCAAGTAGATTGAGACTTGAAGATAATAAAGGCTTCCGCGAATTCTGTTCTCGACTAACCCCCCAAATTCCACCACAGTCACGTGATATATTAATTTCGTACTCAAACTTGGATGAGAAGTTTCTATATCTTCACTGTGAGAATAGAACCACGACGAATAGTATTCAACTTCCTTCACTTCTCACGTAGCATGCATCATAAATTTAATGTTCTTCTAACAGGCCATTTGCTAATTTCTCGTCCACAAACGGAAAGGCGCTTCTCCACGATCCCCACTTCATCTCGTTTCAGCTGACCCTAATCACACCTCACTCAACGATCCTTGAACTCAACCCATACAACAGCCTCAACATCATGAACCTGAAGGGCTAACTACCAGATGGCGACATTGGACAGCTTCTCCGAGGTCTGAATCATAAAAGTCGAAATCGGAAAGCTCGGCAAGCACAACCTGTTGGGGGGCTGGCAGCACGTGTAAGCACAGGGGGTCGAATTGCTCGACGATCAGCAGTTCGGAGGGGACCTAGAATCCCGACAAGGCCTAGGGATGTGAGTACCACTAGGACTTGGAGTAGTCGAGGACAGTCGAGGAGCTCTCGTATTACACCTGAGACAGAAAGGAGATTCGACACTGATGTGTATGGAATGAGAGCTATCGATGATATGGAGTCCGGGCTACGAAGACTAGAGAACGACCCGGATTCCGTGATTTTGGCAGTCCATGGCACGACTCGTTCTGTGCCTGGAGGCGGTGTCAAAGGTGGCTATGGAGTCTTCGTCTCCGGATTTGCGGAACGGTTGAATCGCAGAGGCCTCTTGCCATATCTTTCGTCACAGACGGTGGAGTTGGCGGAGCTGTTGGCGGCTTTGGAGGCCGTGAAAATCGTCCATACTCTGATATTTGCGGACCAGAACATTTCTCATGTTGTCATCAAGACAACTTCGGAGTACTTGGTGAATGGGATGGCCGATCTTGTCTGGATCTGGGCTGGGAGGGAATACAACAATACTAATGGAAACGTATGTACTGCTTCTGTTTTTGAGCCTAGTACTGGGTGCAGTGACATACATGACCGGCTTTGTTTGGGCCCTCGGAGTATTGCTGAAATGAGACCTTCAAGCTGATTTGATCCGTCACACAGCCCTTAACAAATGGAAGACCATTTAAGTACTTGCATGAGGAAGTATCGTTGCTAGAGAAGTCGTATGGAATTAGAGTCTCGTTTTGTAAGGTGGAAAAGGAGTTTAACGAGCCAGCAGCTGCCTTAGCTCAAGAGGCTGTGAAGAGATTGTAGAGTAGAGACAGTAGGATAGGGGAAGCTGTAAGAACCCCGAGTGTCATTTAGACTTAAGCACTGACAACCTGACAGCAATGTATGATTCGGGAGAAAGGCTACGTATGAAGACTGAAGAGATCATGTACTGTACAGATGTGTGAAGCGAAAGAAGCAAACAGGTCTAGTTGGACGAAGAAGCACCCCCGATAAAGACATCATTGATGTTCGCCTTGATTACCATCGCTTTCTTCTTCTCTTCTTCGGGTGGTTCATCGTCAGTACCCTCAAACGTATTTGCGAGCAGATTTTCAGAAAGAGAATCTTGTCCCAGCCCGCATTGCGTTGCGAGAACCTTTAACAACGACTGCCTGAGATAAAAACCGGGGGCGCAGCACAAGGTCGTCTTCGCATGAGACTGAACTCCATCAGGCCAACTCAAAGATAATCCTTCTTCCTTCATATGGCAGATTGTGGCCACAAATCTGAAGTAGAGATACCTTTTTCCTGGTCGGTTGGTGTTGAGGAACTTTAATTCTTGCCCATCAATCTCCTAGCTACTGTTACATAGTCACAAGGCTGTGAGGTACAAGATCAACTTAGTATCTCGGTAGCATCCAACGCAGCCTGCAAGGTAGCTCAAATCCGTGTCTGTCGAAGCGCGTTACTATACTGAACATTCCAGACTAAAGATCTGACCGACTTGTTCCTATCTATATTCTCTCTCTCCGGGGTAGGTGTCCTGAAGTCACTTGACGACTTTAATAAGCTCTAATGCAAGGATATAGGAAAAAGTACGAACTTTAGTCCTTGTTTCACTTGGGATGAACTTGTCCCGCAAGACATCTCCATCCCAGCACTTCATACTTGACTTTTTGTAGTCTGTCGGGTCAAAGATGACTTTGAGCAGATCGAGTGGGAATGTTGATATGGAAGCGAAAACACTATCCCCTTAAAACCGATTCGCCGCGCCAGCCTGTGGAGCCTGTAAGACCCCTGTAAAGAGCCCCTAGATTAAGCGAGCCTCACTAAATTTCAGGCGTATCACCACCAAATTCTTAATTTCAAGGCAAATTACTATGGTATTTAGGAAAACAACTATGATTATTACAAAAGTGACGATTGCACTGGACACACCCCCATCGAGAGCACCTTCGCATAGTAGAGCGACCCTTATTGACTGCAATAACCTGTAAAGCAACACGTTTAGTAGGCCTAGAGTCTCCAATCCTACTCCCTTTACAAGTCCAGCAATCCCCTTTTGTCTTCATCTTTGCAAACTCGTGGCGATGCACAGGAACCTCTAAATCGTCTCCAAATGCACTAGAATACGACCGTTTGCGAGTGTCCGGTGCATCCTCTCCCATAGCTATTAATGCTTCCACTAGTTGATACCGGAAATCGTCTTGACTGTTTAAATCGATAGTTCCGTGGTGGCCAGAATAGCAAAGAATTAAGTAGCAGTTACTTAAGACTACTAAGAGCATGAATTGATGTAAAGCTTGTATTGCACCTCGCCTCAGTCGTCGGTTTCCCTTGTTATGATTTTGTAGCTGATCTCCCACATCGACAGCTCCCATATTATGGTTGTAAGCGTCGTATAATTGAGGTATCCAGAGCCATTTTCTAGCCTTATCTCCAAAGGGGACTCGAGAGGTTTTGGCGTTTTTGGCTGTCTGTTTCGGGCGTTTTCTGAGTCGCAATACCTTCTTAACTCCATCCCATACAGTAGACATAGCGAGTGCAAAGGCACCATCTTTAAAACCAGTTTGATTAACCATATTCGACTCCGTTGGAAAGGCGTGAACTGTCCCCCACGGCATAGCGTTCTCTCCCTTGTCCTCTTTCTTCAAATCTACAAGATCTTGTAATACACCGGAACTAGTTCTACAAGTGCCAGTTGCACCGAAACCAAGCTTCCGAAGGTATTCAAACAACGAGATAGATGAGAATAAATTGTCCAAATAAACGTGGTATCGTGCTTTAGGGAGTAATTGTAGTAGATGTGGTACGACTGCCTGTGTATTATTTAACCCCGCCCTCTTCGGCTTTGTAATGCCTACAGGACCGCCCTTCTTCCCAGGTGTATGGAAAATCCAGCGTAAGAAGAAGCCGGATTGTGCAATAACCCATATCTTTAGACCGGTAGGCGTAGGCTTGCCAGGGATAGTCGTAACGAGTTTGGATCGACCTTGGAACCGTTGAATCGCCTCGTCCACAGCAACATCCCGCCCAGGTTTCCATATCCGCAGATTCACATCTTGTATATGCGTATTTAGCGGTTCTGCCTATGTAAGAATTAGCTTAATTGCTCTTGATTTGAGGAAGTTATAGCTATTTCCACCTTCTCATACGTATCTTCAATATCGTTAGATGCGACCCGAAACCGCGTCCGTAAATCCATAAAACGGTCTCTAGAAAAGACTTTGGTAATCTTATGGAAAGGAGTAATAGGCCGAGTACTCCAATAATCCCGTATTTTATTCATAGGAACGATTGTCATATAAATTAAAAAGGCGAAGTAGAGGTAGATCTCTTTGGCGGTAGTCGGTGTCCATTTGAGTGGTTTTTTGTCTTTCCCAAGCTTGACATAAGAGTTGGTGCTTTCAACGATGCCCTGAATGATTTCTGGGGTATAATACTGTGTAAAAAGAGAGATAGGATCATCTAAGGATACATCCTCGGGGATGCACAGCTCAATATCAAAGTCAGGGCAGTCTAAAGGCTGAAACTTCGATCCTTTCTTTTGTAAAGGTGATGCGATGGGCCTTAAGGTCCCAGCATCGGTGGGATCGGTTGTCGCAGACTCGGGCATGGTTGCACGATGTTGAAATACAGAGATTTAGGTGTAAAAGTAGGTTTATTTACATTGTTTTGTTTATCCTGGTCCGAGCGCCTGAAGCCCCACGATGATAGGCACTTAGCGCCTTACCTTCAGCGGGTGGTCCCTGGAGCCTGGCGCGTCTCGGTTTTAAGGGGATACGCCAATTCAAACTCCAAGACTCCGTTGGAGGTTAACCACATCTTGAGATACGCTGTCTCCAGTAAACTTTTGGTTGTCCCCCCTGCTACTTCAGGTTCATTTCTTTGGGTCCACCTTCTTTTCTATAAGCTTTTGGGATGTTTTCAGATTGAAGGGGTCATCTTCCTTGCTTTGAGTAAGGCGCTAGGGGATGAAGTTCAACCTCACAAGCAAGTTCTGTCAGTAAATTTCAATATCTTCTGTTTCTGTCTATCTTTCCAACTACATATCATCGCAGCAGGTGTGGAAACAACATCTACGGAGATGGGCTAGGATAGTCCGCCTTCCCTTTCAGGATCTGATTACAGATTGCTCCAATCACCGCACACACCACATCAGCTCCCCTCTTCAACCTCTCTTTATCTCTCCAGCCAGGGACATGACAGAATACCACTTTTGTATCCAAGTTCCGCTTCAAGCAAGTTGCCAGACTCTCGTAGTAGATGAAGCCGCAGCAGTAATTCCCAGCTTCGAGATGAGGAATGATTTGGACTCTCGTCTTCTCTTCCTTCGCAGTACCATCAACTTCCTTTTCCTTTATCTCGTCCATAGAATCAGAATAAACAGCCCTCTTCGCATCACCAACCACCTTCCCAATATCCAAACTCGCTTTAATCCCCACTGGACTCCCCTTCCATATTCCCTCATCTTCCCCCTTAATATCCAACACTGTCTCCCCAGCATCATCAAGAACCATGTAATACCCCCTTTCGGCACTCTCCCCCCACCAAGTACTTGACATACCCTCCTTGAATGCCCTCTCCTCGACCGTGTACCATTCCCAGCCATCAGCCATACCTAGATGCACGATCGCGTCCAAGTTGTTGGTTTCTTGGGATGGGGCGTGCAGAGTCTTGACGTAGGAGCGGATGTATGCGTATTCTGCTTTCACAGCGGAGTCGGGGCCAGATGTGGGGTTCAGGATCCGGATTGGTAACCCGGTGGGGTTATGAGGGTGGTTCGCTGGGATTTGGCTGGGCAAATGTTTGGTTACGAGGTGGGACGTATTGTCTGAAGCTGAGTAGTGGCCTCCATGTCCGTCCGGATATGCCTGAATGAGATGTCAATGCTTGAAGAGTATTTACTTGTACGTATAGAAGATGTGCCTGGTAAGGGATAGCATGAATAGTCTGACGCTGGAGCAGACTTACTCCCATTCCTGTGACTAGAACAGTATATTCTTTCAGATTGGCGGACGCTGGAATGGTGCGCAATCCATTTTCAACATGAGCCTGTATTCGAGTAGAACCTCTAGGAATGTTTGGACCGCCACCCATTGTGCAGAGATCGGGCACGCAAGAAAATATATACTACTTGAGAATAACAGAGGATAAGATGAGATCTTAAGAGTTAATGAAAGAATTAGGATAAGAAGATATTGAAATAGGTAGGCAAGATGAAGTTCAGATAACGTTCGGGGCTTAGATGCCTGTAGCTGCATGATGACGGCTGTCACGGCACAGAAAGCGATTTATCGCTTCCCCGTCCTTGGCAGATCCTCTCATGGCCCCAAAGTCAACAAATGAGTCCGAAGAGCACAGACGATAACTTTGCTGGAAAAATCATCAATTAAAACCTACGCAGCATTTAATTTCCTCTGACATTAACTGATTAGATATCTCCCACAGTCCTAGGCTCATCAACTTTACGCCAGTTCGATACTAGCCCATACTAGCCCACCATTCAATAGACATAACCAGTCCAATCCTGTCTCCCCGTCGCCTTATTCGCATTCCCAATCAACGTCCCAAAATGAGCCCTCGAACTCGTGACGCCCACTTCGAAAGCCTCATTAGCCGTTGTAGATAAACCCTTATGACAACAAGCCGGCACAGTCGCCCCATTACAACTCTCATCGACCGACTTGCCTGGGATAATCATCCAGTACAGCCAGGGGACACCAGCGTTGTTGAATACTGCTGCTTGGGTCGCGATGCTGTCGTAAGAAGCATCGGTGCCGACACCCCATTCTTCGACCATGACGTGCTTTCCTTGAGCGGCGCCTTTGTCGGCCAGTTTGGGGAAGTAGGCTCCCCATTGACTAGCTTTTGTCATGTAGCCGTGGACGGAGAGGATGTCGATTGCGGAACTGAATGGCAGATCAGTATGTTGCATTGTTCAACGAGTTCCTTTCCTTACCAGTACAGAGCTTTGTCGATGATGTTGTACTCATGGCCACTGTATTCAGAACCGCCGATTCCTCCCGTAGCGATCGTAACTCCCTGGTTTGTTGTCAGGAAGTGGACGTCAATTCATGAATGTAATTAATAGCTTACAGAGGACCCAATTAGTTTCTTCATGTTTCCTGCCCGTCCGCAGAGCCAATCATCGGGATCATTGCTTGATGCTTTCCCAGGGCTGGCAATCATAGGTTCATTTTGGATGTCAAAAGCGAGAATGACTTCGCTCAGATCTTTCCATGCTTTGCCGAATGCTGGGCTTCGGTAGTTCAAGATGCTGGCCACTACTATATCTTAGCAATTTTCCTCATAGTCTCAGAGTAGTGAGGAAGATATGAGATATCTTCCTCTCATGATGATAGCCAACATGGGTGGGATACCGAGACAAGAACTGGAATGTTAAACATACATCGATTGTCATACTGCTGCTTCGCAGTGGTACTACTGTAAAACGCATCCGACGACTTGTAAGTAGAGCCATAAACGTCGATGCCATTGTAGCCCGTGTTCGTCCCAGCTGGAGGGAGAAGATTTGCATCATGAGGAGAAATGATGGCTTTGATACCAGCAGCATGGAGTTGAGAAAGCACCGAATCGAGTGCATCGAGCGTTCCAGTGTTGTACTGCCCGATAGTTGTCTCATAGACAGGAACTGAGTGGGTGTTTGAGGATTTCGCACAGCCATCGGATCCTCCGGTCACTGGTATCCTGTGAGTCTTGATTTGGGTTTGACATGTGTGAGATTGACTAACCCCAAAGTCTGACCACCTTTGTCCCGAAGCCTTTCAGGGAGTTAATATACGAAGCTTGCTCTTCGGGGTGCAAGGCATGGAGGTAGTAATTGTTCGATCCTGCCCAAGACTTCGAGGCACGCTTCTCAACGGCCGATGCGCTAGCAAGCGATGCTGTGAGGCCCAAAAGAGACACGAGGCTGATGGTAGACTTCATATTGAAGATGTTCGGAATGTTGTTGAGAAACGAGGTGAGACTGTAGTTATGAAAGATATGGTCTCTGCGAAGGAAATCGGCAAGGCTTTATTTATATGCCATTTGTTTGGCTAAGAGCTTCGTCGAGATCATCCGGAGCAAGATGACGATACAAGAAAGCCCGACGAGGCATCTATTCATGTCCAATCAAGAGACAGCCTGCCCCACGACTGAGGTTGTACAATAGACGAACACTGCATCATGCAGTAGCAGCCGCACTCGGAAAGTACTAAGAAAATAAGCTTAGCAGATCTTCATGGATCTGCACGGAGACAGTCCCTCCGCCACACATACAGTCTAGTGTAACCGCGTTCTACAATAGAACAAATCCTTCTAAAAGCAAGATACCCCAAAAACGTCGTTCCTAAAGGGATTTGGAACAGGAATGCGGGGGAAAGATGAAGATACGAAGCTACCCCTCGCTAGTTCCGGAGATGCCGTTGATCCAGGCAGGTGACTTAAGTCTCGGCACAAAGTTTATGGCCGAGTTACACTTACGATTTACCTAAAAGGGGAAACTATAAATATGATTTTCAAGATGAGATGTTCTAATTGCTGTTCCATTGTTTCAAAAACTTTAGAGGAAGACTATGAAGTAGTATTTATCCTGGCATTGATAGAGTCTTCGAGACATCTGCACATACTGAGTGAAAGTGAATGAACGAGCATGAGGCTTGGGAATGACAAGGACTAGGAAAAGGGTACTATTATAGAAACGACTTTCCACTTCAGCCGTTGTAGCTTTTCGGCAATACGCAATGGCAGCTAAGCGTCGGCTCTTCGAGATTGTAGAGTTTTACTTACCTCACAAATACCGGCTCGTTTTGTGTACGGCTACCCTTCTGACTAGAATGATTATCTAGATCAGTTAGTATTTCCGTAACGGGCGCATGGAAGAAGCGACTCCGTCGGACAAAATCTGCTAAGTCTGCCTTGATGTTGGTGTGTCTCGGATTACACACTTCGTGATTTGTACAAGACCAGCGAACTGACAGGAGCAAGCATGTCAAAGTGAAGGAAATGGAAAGTGTGGTTGTCAACAGATTTGTACTAAATAGAGAGTCTTTAGAAATTTTATGAACCAAGCTTTTCACAAGAACATAGCTCACAACATTGCACAAATCTTTCTCTAAACTAGTTTTAAGCGCTAGCACACTCCTCAAAATTATGCACTAGCCACTTAGCTAGGTACCTATTTTTCAACTACCACCTACTAAAGAATATTCAGAGCTCAGTACATATTGGCAAGTGCTTCGACCACCAGGAGCTTGAATCTCAAAGCAACAGCGGTTGAATTTTGGGCAAAATCAAGATCAGAAATTTCCTCCCCAAGCCCTCCCTCTAGACTAGTCAAGCACGCCAAGACTATTTTGGCGTATTCTGTTCCTAACCGCTGTGGCAAGGCATGTTGAGCGATAGCAACCAGGACTTTCTTGACAGTCGCAGGTTCGGTTAATGCATCTATCGAATCGATCTCATCGGATCCGATCAGCTGTTGGCTGAGAGCCATGTTTCGATACAGTTCGCTCATTGTCTGCTCACTGACGTCGTAAGAGTCATGCACATCGACTAGGAGGGCGTCTGTTTCGCCTTTGGTGACTGACAATGTCTCCCAGAGACCAATCTCCAAGAGGCAAACCCCAAGACTGTAGATATCGTGCCCGATGTGATATCGCTGCTGTGGCTGTAGTCCTTGTCGCTGAGGATGTTGGTAGATCCCTCGAAGCCAGCTCAAGTCCCCCCTTCGACTTGACAAGTCTGTCATCTTTCTCAACATCGTCCAATAAGTCAAATAAGCCTTTGCCGATACTAGACTTCGAGTTTGGTCTGGCGAACTAGCCGATTCGGGCCGCAGGAGCAAAATTGTGTCGAGACGAATATTTTTGTGGACGAAGTCGGCATTATGTACGAACAAGAGCGACTCCGATATAATATGCGCAAGACGAATTCGGTGCTCTAGGGCATGTCCTCCACCGGGTCCTTGCTCTGAAGATGGACTCTGTAAAATTGTCTGTCGTAGAGTCGATGCATCTCCAAAACCCTCTGGAACTTGAAATACAAGATGAAGCTCTTCATCTTGGCTATAACCCAAACACTTGAGAATACCGGTATCTTGCTGATGTTTGGTCAGACGTCCAGCTACGTTTGGAGTTTCGGCATTTGGGATCTCTGTGCGCTCTACGAAAACTCGCGTGGAGATAGCTTGACCTTTTTCGTCTCGAACCTCTGCCCACCCTTGCCAGAGATGCGAGTTCTCTTCCAAAATCGTGTAATCTGCCTCCCCATCTGGTTTCAATCGTGGCTTGAACTTCGTCATGGGTAGAGGCCCAGGAACTGAAAGGGACCGATGTCTAGCCTCAGCGATCGTGATTGTGAGCTGGAAGTTATTTTGTATTTTGTCAAATTTCTTGATGATGCGTTTTGCATCAATTCTCCAAGTCCAACGCGGGGGTAGCATTAGCTTTGCTCTCCTGATGCTTCCATCTTCTTCCACCAATCTTCTAAGTAGAGTATCGATATTTAATAGTTCCTCTCGCATTTGCTCAAGTCCTCGTACTAGATCTGCGTGGAGAGCAGGATCCAGATCTTCGAGACTAAAAGCGTGTTCAGCGATGTCGATGCATGATCTTAGTCGTCCGTCACAGATTGCTCTGCCGACTTTTTGTAGTTGAATGATAAGATCAGGGGCGTTTTTGATGGTCTGAATTCTCTTCACGACATATGTGCCGAAATCTCCAAAAGCAACAGCAATTCCAGGTCCGGCCAAGACAACACCAACGACGGCAAGACTCAATTCGGGGCCCATCGGCTCAGTTGGAAGGGTAAATTATGATCGTTATTTCAGATTCACTTCCTGGGATGGGCCGGGACAGCTTGGGATATAACAACACACTGAGTTGGCGAGGCTCGAGGGGAAGTTACCCCACGTACGTGTCTGCTCAGCCGCCTTCGTCCATGCAGGCTCTGAGATTAAAACGCCTGATAGGTCAACCTCACGAAATCTCACACAGCCCACCTAGCAGCCCAAATCTGGATATCATCAGAAAGTCAGTCAGCCTGACAGCGATAAATCGACAGACTGTGTACCATCGTCGATAGCAGTCGATAGCAGTCGATGTTGAATCAATTTACCCACAATTTTCCATTTCCGGAGCGTTCAGAGCTTATCCTGGTCGACTGAGGTAAGGCTACGATGACTGCTGTATGGGGGCTGCTTCGCCGTGTTCCAAAATGGTCGGTAGGGAAGACGACTAAGTCTGTTTCCTTTGAGGACGGAACTTTCGTTGACAGTGGTGATCACGACTTTCAATTGATTAAACCTCGAGGCGAGTATCTTGGTGATGGAGCGCACGGCAAAGTCATTACAGAATATGACGACACTGGTGAGGTACGTTGCAATCCCCTCCAAGTTTCATGCAGGAGATGAGCAAACCGAATCTATTTAGCTAGTTGCATGTAAGACCATACGCTTTAGAACCGGAACAAAGCGAAGAACGGAGGCCGAGAGAGAGTGCAAGGTTTTAGCAGCACTTAGCCATGAGAATATCGTCAGATATATAGACATGCACGTAACTGAACGGCCGAGAGACTCCGAGATCAGATTATACATGGAGTACTGTGAACATGGGAGTTTGAAGGACCTAATTGAAGACCGCAAAGTCGGCGAGAAGTATAAGGCTCAGTTGATAATGGACTTCTGTAGGCTAATTATCTGCCAGTTTTGTTTCGGAAAATTACATCTGGAGTATTGTTCAACAGATTTCTGCCGCATTGAAGTATTGCCACTTTGGGCTACAGAAAGACCAATCTCTTCAGCCTGAGCGGGGTGAATTCAATTGGACTACCATTTTGCATCGCGACATCAAGCCCAGAAATAGTGAGTGTCAATCATAGGCCCCGTTAATAGCCAAGTTAAAATTACGTAGTTCTTCTTGCGTCTATGTCTGAAACTGCACCGGATGCCATCAAGGTTGCGGACTTTGGCCTTAGTATTGCTCTACGTGAGAACGCAGAGCCAGCATCATATGTCGGAACACGTGTTTATCTAGCTCCTGTGCGTACCAGTCAATAGGCAGATCGAGACTTGATCAAGAGACTGATTAGATTTATAGGAGATAACGTCGGAGAGGAAGGCAATCTGCTGGACAAGGGAATGTGACATTTACTCATTCGGGCGCAAGTTTCACTCCCCAATGTACAGTCATGCACGACGTGTGAGACTAATGGCCCACAAGTTACTATGTACGAGCTCTGTAGCTTGGGTCGCCCTTTCAATTATCGCATCGACCATTCTCAAGATGTCGTTCCGCTTCCAGCACATTATACCGAGAACCTGCGCTATTGGATTTCGAGATGTATGTCTTTGGGTCCGTTGGATCGTCCGAGTTCTGCCGAAATCTATGATGCTGCCAAAAACCACGTGGAGATGTGTAACAGAGGGTTGTTTTGGACAGTCAAGCAATCGCTTCAAGCATGGCTTGAAGGGAGAGAGTGTTTTCGGACTAGGCATTCTATTTGCTTTGGTGACTATGGCACCTGGATTCAAAGTTTGGCTTTTGGAAAGAGCCAGCTGAGACCGGTCCTGTCCTTATTTGTTGACTTCGAGATGATCAACTACTTCAGCAAGGGGCTTCAAGGTTGACCTTCATTTCAAGTCAATATAGTTTATTGCCCAACTAACATTAGCAGATGGCTTCAAAGCTGAGCAAAGCCCAACGTGCATTAAGTCAACAGCGTCTCTAGCTCCCGAAATACTTTCTAAAGAGCTTTCCGACCGCAATGAAAAGTCATTGCGCTGCCAGACTGTTCTTGATATAGCACATATCAAGTACAAGCATTCGCAAGACAAGAGAGAGATTCTAGAATGGCCCACCCTCCCGAAAATTCGTCCTGGTACCAAAAACGCCCCTGAACAGTGTGAAAATTTCCCGCAGCTGTTGGAGGAAGTGATGTTGCTGTTGGCTGAGGCATTCATGATGTCTGCCGAACTACTCCGAAAGGTCAGCGATGACAGAGATCGCTATTTGCATGAATGCCACAACAATCTCTCCTTGCGAAACAAGGCATCTGATATCATGGACCAATCTTACGTAAGAATCGACCAGATCTTGAAATTGGGGGACACTGTTCACACGCAACTACAATTGATGAAGATGGCCAGCCCAGAGGAAGAAACAAGTTGCAGAGGCCGCAAACGCTCCCTGAAACGAAGGAGAACATTCCTAACGTGGATGGAAATGTACAACAGCAAGGGCTATTATCTCAATTCTCTTCCAGATATTTTTAATAGGCTTTCAGTTCACGAAGAAGCCTATTATTGGAGGGGATCTAACTTCAAGCCCAAGTTTTGCCACACACCAAACCAAATCCTCTACCACCATGCGATGCAACTGATCTGCTCTACAGATCCGATGGTCGTGTCCGGAGAAATAGGCGACATGGACTTCTACGCAAGCTCGTTTGCTCTCGCTATAATGGACACCATTTCCAAAACGTGGGCTAGCAATTGTACGCATCTCGCAGACCTATAAAAAGGGAGCTAGGGGAGAGATAGGAAGACTTCGCTAATTTTGTCTAAAGATGCGTCAAACGTCGCGGAGTGGCAAATTGTTCTCCGCAACAAAGTCTCAAAGACATCCTCGAAGCTCGATAGCGTAGCAGATCTTATGCGCCAGACACTGGACGAGATATCGGCGTGGCGTGCGAATCTCCAACATGATAAGCTGGAATTCTTAGGCGAAACAGCAAGACGAAAGAGTAAACAAGGCGATCTTAAAGTAGCATAGTATGCTAACTAGGAGTATAGTACAGCAAAATGCACGAGCCACACAGAACTGGCGCATTGTACTACGAAGAGCACTCCCCAGAAAGGTACTTCGCCGATGGCTTGCCCAACGTCGGTGGCGGGTCCTTCTTCGAGCGATTGAGATGTTCCTGTCCTCCGAAGACTACAAGATAACGAAAGCGATCAAGAGCAATGTAAGTGAAGCAAGTTTTGACTCCTATGATCTCGAGGCTGAAAAAATGACCTAGAAATATGCAGAGCAAGTTGAATATTTGGGTATTGATTAAGTTGAGCATGAGTCCTTTATTTATTAAATGTCAGAACACATACCACATTGAGCACAGTCTATTCCCTCAAGATAATCACCCCGCATTTGTTTGACCTTTCCACTTTTCTATGGATTCGTTTGAATAGATGCGTGAACACACATGAGCGTTTCCACGTTTCCAAGACCAGCAAAAGTAGAAAAGGCAATATTTGAAAATCCGAGTTTATTAGTAAGTAGACTCAGATAAATACAATGTTAAAACTGAAAAAGACATTGCGAGCCATAGAAGGATCTGGAGTGAAGAAGGAGATAAATCTTATTTTCGTAAGAGGAGTTCAGACCTAAAGATAAGCCAGGGTCGCAATTTGCAAATAGACCTTTGTTTACACGACTCGCGTATAGAGCCCACTAACACACAAGCATGTCATTTCCGTCCGAACCTCCTTCGAATGAGTGCGTGCCCAGAACCACAGCACATCAAACCCAACAGCCCTAAGACAATTCTTCCCAAGACCACCCACCTGACTCTACTACCTCACCATATTCACCCCCAACCTTCCCCTCGCAACCTCTCCAGCTACACTACGCACCTCCATGGACTCCTTCCTCTCCACGCTCCAGAATCGAACTTCCACACCAAGCTCCCCTACCCTCCACCAACCCACCTTTACATTCTTCCGATTCAACACTCAGGCCGCTCATCCCCATCGCCACCCCACCGCCCGTTTCCACCATTTCTCCGGGTGGCCAGCAAATACTTCGAAACTATAATCGACAGCATAAGTACAGGAACAGCCATGTTGTATCTTTTTTATATTGATAGAGATAGACAACAAGCCTATTGACTCTTTCGTTGGACAAAGAGAATGACTCTCTGGGTTACTGGTTGTTGATTTAATGCATTTATGCTTTGATCTCTCTCTACCTGTCAAGTTGGCACAGGAAAGCAACTTATTCTGCTGTACTCGATTTCCTAGATCTAAGGCCTTTCAACATCTCCCGCTCCTCCAGAATCTTCGCTTTCTCGGCACCGGGACGTGTAACTGCATGCCTATGATCCGAGAAGTGGGGCAGACGTCAAAAATGGAATTCAGACTTTGTAGCACGCTTGGATGGACAGCAAAGCGACCACGATAATGCGCCACGAAGAAAGAGAGGGACAATTAGAAGAGGATAGAATAGGCCAAAAGCCAATAGCTGCATATTTTGGACTCCTCTATCTAGATCTCCAACCCACGAGTCTGGACTGTTACAAAAAGAAGAGACCCAGCACTCCAGAAACGCCAGAGTATGCATCGTGCGAACGGAATTACAGAACAGCAGGACTAAGCTAAGCGTCCTTGCTCTTCTTTGCTTTCTTCTCTTTCTTCTGTTTCTGCTTTAATTTCTTTGCATCGCCGTTCTCCATCACCGGGGGCGTGGTCTCCGCATCTGCGATGTCTGTAGTTACTTTCATAACTTCAGCTACAACGGTCTTTTTGGCCTCGCCTTTTTTACTCTTGTCCCCTCGACTGGCTTTAGGATCCACACCCTTCCTCCTCAAAGCGCTCTTCTTCGCCCTCTCAATATAAGCCTCATCCTCACCATCATCCCACCCACCAAAGGCGTCCTCCTTGTTCTCCTCATCCGTCTCGGGAACAGGTCTCTTATCAACAATTTCATCATCAACATCCATCTTGACACCATTGCTAGCAGCATCGCCGTTCTTGGGCGATGGACCAGTCTTCTTGAATTTCGAGACGAAGAAACCATCGACGTTGTAGGCGTGCGGGTAGTATCGGCGTGTCATTTTCATGGATCGGTCGAATGTCTTGCCCATGTAGGCTGTGAATCCTTCTTTTCCGAAGGCGAGGTTGGTTTCGACGAGTTTGACGTTTGGTCGCTTGGAGAGCGCGTATTGCACTACTTGCTCATTCTCTTCGACGGTGACAGAGCAGGTGGAATATACGATGTATCCTCCGGTCTTGCTGGCATGATCTACGGAATCAATGGCTGCAAGGAGCAATTGCTTCTGTAGATGGGGAAGCATGAGGAAATCCTTCTCGGTTTTATTGGTCTTGACGCTGGGATCTTTGGCGATGACTCCAGTCCCTGAACAGGGCGCATCGAGAAGCACACGGTCGAAACCACCGATGACTTTGGGGAATTCGCGGGCATCGTAGTTACATACGATGGTATTCTTTGCGCCGAGACGGTGGATGTTACCGATCAAACCCTTGGCACGGGATTTGTTACTATCGTTTGCGAAGATGCAGCCGGTGTTCTTCATCAATGCTGCGATGTGGGTGGTCTTTCCACCGGGAGCAGCAGCCATATCGAGGACTCGCTCGTGTTCTTGGGGAGCTAATGCCATGACTGGGAGGAAAGAGGAGGCGGCTTGTAGAATGTAGTGTCCAGCGAGGTATTCTGGGGTAGCTCCAAGAGGAACAGCACTCTCGAAGATTTGAAGGCCAATCTTCGACCACTTTCCGACTGGCTCGAGAACTACACCACGGTTGATGAGTGCTTGTGCGAGGTCTCTTCTATGTGTTCGGAGAGTGTTGGTTCTGATTACGACAGGACGGTGAGTTTCGTTTGCCTCGAAGAAAGCAAAAGCTTCCTTCGGTGGGAAGAGATTGAAAAGTTTCTCGGCCAAGTATTCCGAGTATCCATAATAAGCGCATATGTCCTTGATCAATTGTGCAGTATACTCTGCTCTGGATCGTCCCTCTTCTGACAGGTTGGAAAAGTCGTCGAGTACTCGTACCGTATCGTTAATTCTCGTTCGCAGAAGCTGCAGATCAGGAGCCAATAAATCGTTCTTCTTGACACCCTCCTCATCAGAATCGGAATCGTCCAAGATGTGCGGTCGGTCTCCAGCAATATTCGTCTGCAGCGCTGCCTCCTCCAATTCAGCCTGTGCATCTGCCGCTTCCTCTGCCATCTGGTCGTCCAACTTCCTCGTCAGACCAGCAATATTTGCAGCTGTCAATTTCTCCTCTGCGTCCGACTCGTCCTCATCCTCAGAGAACATGGCTCTCGTCTGGTGATCATCCCCAGAATCATAAACCTCACTACCCGAGTCCAAGAAATCGTCACCAAGCCCACCTTCCATATCCAGATCGTCAAACTCATCACCCATAAGATCCGCTTCGTCAGAATCGTCTCCCATATCCTCGTCCGACCCAGGCAGCGGGACCTCCTCCGCCTTCTTCGATTTTTTCAGCGCAGATCTCTGAGACGGAAGTCCAACACTATTGGCAGGTTTTCCTTTCGCAGACTCCTTGCCAATTTTACTTTTCTTGCCATCCTTCTCCCCCGCATCCCCAGACGAGCTCTTCCTTCTCTTCTTCGAGCTCGCATACTGTAAACTCTCCGCTCTGGATTCCGTAACCGACATTCCAGCTTTGCGCTTCAGGTTCGTGAAATGCGCCTCGTCGAGCTGCTCGGGCATGCCCTGCTTCTTCATACGCCGTCCGACACCCATCTTGAATATCGATTGTCGAAATTCCGTGGGAGGATATTTTTGGGCTGGCGAGATATTTCTTCTTGCTGGATGTGGGGATGGAGCTCTCACACTTTCGAAATTGTAAACTTTTTTTTGGGGAGGGAAAATTGTTGATAAGGTTTAGCGCGCTTTTAGCGTTCTTTATCGATACAGGCGCCGGTTCTCCGCGCCAAGATTTCAACTTGATGGTGGGCTTGAGCCTCATCTCTGTTTGTCCCGCTGTTTGAACAAGCGTCATCCGGAATCAAGCCTGCAATTCTATCAACTCTCGTTCTCTTCTGAGGTTCTGAAAATAGCTGCCCAAAATGACGGAATTATCCTTTGCCAAGAGCTTCCTCACAACTCTCGATTCAAGACCAACAAAAGTCACAGCAGACCATGTCGAAGACGCAAAGTCCTATCCTGCACACAGCGCCGTTCGAATGCCCCTCTCCTTCACAGAGCCCAGCTAACAAATCCTAGTATATCCTCCCTAAGATGCCACGGCCCCTAGCAAAGAAAGTAAAACTCACACCCGGCGCCGAACGTTCCCTCTCCGTGACCCTCAAATCCCTCCGCAATCCACCACTCGACGTAACGCTTCCTGCGCAAGCCCTTAGCACTTCAATTCTTACGCTGAAAGAAACACTATCCGCCCAGACGTCGATTCCCGTGGCTAAGATCAGGTTGCTATTTAATAAGAAGCCGGCGCCGGATAGTAAGGTGCTGAAGGATTTGGTGGGGGAGGATGATACAAAGGCCGAGTTTAGCGTTATGGTCCTTGGGGGTGCGGCAGCACTGAAGAGGGGTGAGAGTGAGGAGGTTGAGCCGAAGGTTGCGCACATGGGTGAAGGGAAGGAGGCACTGAAGACGGAGGAATTCTGGACGGATCTGAAGGGATTCTTGACACAGAGGTTGAAGGATGAAGCTGAAGGAGAGAGAGTCTGGGGCGTATTCAAGAAGGCAGTTGACGGCAAGAAGTGAGTATGGGTAGGGCAGAATAGAGAGCATATTAAGCGCGGAGTTCAGGATGCCAAAACGGAAGACATGGAGAGCATACTCGTCATTCTGGAATGAGGTCTTGGAGAGCTAATGTCAAGAAGTAGCTTTTGATATCTTCATATCTGTTATCGTAGCCCATCCCATGCACGATCTTGACTATGACTATTGTCTTCTCCAAAAGAAGAGAAGAAAAAGTCTGACTGAGAATCAGAAGCAGAATTCATCGCCCTACTATGCATATCATCGCAGGCAAATGAGCGCACCCGCACCAATGAAACACTTATCATCCCTCCTCCAAATTCCCACCACACCTCCCCTCGGTCATCGTTTCGTCATGAAATGCATCTTTGTATTTGTCAGAGAACTATTTAGGCCAGTCCCTTGCTGACCTTGTTGAGGACGGACTGGTACTCGATATCATCTTCATCATTTGCTTGAAATTCGGTAGCAATGCCGTTGAGCGCGCGCTTCAAAGCATCCTTGGAAGAAGCGTAGATCATCTTGGGCTGAAGGACTCGTTAGCAAGCACAAGCGTAACACATGGATTTTCGAGCACACCTGGATTCCGGCATCATCTGGGGACCATGCAATGAAGGTAATCTTGCTTCTACATTATGTATTAACTCCGGGCACGTCTCCGAGATTCGAACCGCCTACCTTGTTCCCTCACCAGATGACAGCTCGTAGTTGAAGTCATAGACAGCATATCTTGGGCCCTTGCCAATCTTTCCCTATGCCAAGTATTAGTAACCGCTCTTCAGTAGACCCGACCTATGCAGCATACCATCTTGTTCTTGGTCTCAGCAGAGATAAGCTTCTCACGGAAGACGTCCCAGTCACCGTTCTCGCTGAACTCCTCGACAACAATCTCCTTGTAGTCGTCTGACAGCTTGTAGATGATGAACTTGATCTTTTTGGTGAGCTTCAAGTCATTGAAGACGCTGATGCATTCGGGCGAAACGTTTACACTGTTCCATCACGAGATCAGTATATGTGCTTCCTCCAAAGATTTCCAAGCCCGTATCTCTGCCCAAGCTATGCAGGTGTGTTGGAGATTCAGAAGGACAGCCTCGAATGCTAGCATTCTGGGCGCCTCGAAGATTGTGGGATGGATGGAGGGGTAACGGAGGACTGACCCTGATTGAGACTGTATCACACCATGAATTAGCACTTCCCATTCAATCAATACTGAAGCTGCGGAGACTTGCCATGATGAAGATTTGATTTGTGCGACAAGCAGTTCGGAATCAACAAGTCTGCCAAACAATGTTGTCAGCGTTTATCAGGCAGAGCGGCAGGTTGGTGAAAAGTCCGCTAGCTGTTGGCGCGAACAAGATTGAGTACGTACGGCAATATGAGATGGCTAGATTCGAGATCTTTCGGTTCTCGGATCAAAGTTGAAGAGGCAAAGGTGGTGGGGTAGTTGTTTATCGGTGATTTTGTTCTTGTTGTTGCGTGAACGAACCTGAGTTGGTGGGGGTGTTTTGATCACGTGGGATCTAGCTCCAATTGGATTCTGGAGATGCAGCAGTTCCTTCGAAGCCACGCAAGGAATTCACACTTTGGGCATCATTTATGTTTTTGAACGATTCCATAGGCAGTCGCTATTGGTACCTTCGGTTCCCCTTGATACCTAAATCTTTTCTTTGCTGCCTGAAAAGTTTCTATACATAGCTGGCACGGGTTGGTAGGCATCACTGAAAGTCAACCTGTGGCGAAGTGCCACGCAATATGAGTGTTTGACTTGTTTTTGGCTTATTATTTTACATGGTCTCCTTCCTTAAAACACCTTATCGCTCTGCAATGCCAAATGTAAAACAAGGTATGAAGAGGACTGAGTGGGGTGAAGTGTTATACAACATTTAAAAACAGCCGTGTAGTATCGTTGCAGAGGAGGCGCTCATCCCCAGAGCGAGGCCGTGACGGGTATCTTACATCCTTCGCCGTTTCTTAGTTTACATCATTCCGCCCATGCCGCCCATTCCTGAAAGCATATTAGTATTTTACGATCGATGGAGAGAGGAATTACTAACCGCCCATTCCTCCCATTCCACCAGCTGGTGGACCCTTCTCCTCAGGCGCCTCGACAATGGCAACTTCGGTGGTACCAAGTAGCGAAGCAACACCGCTGGCATCAATCAATGCAGTGCGGACGACCTTGAATGGATCCACGATACCGGCAGCAATCATGTCAACGAACTCGCCCTTCGAGCTGTCATATCCCTTGTTGAAGTCGGATCCGAAGTCATCCATGAGCTTGCCGACAACAACAGAACCCTCGTTCCCGGCATTCTCAACGATCATACGTGCGGGCTTGGTAATGGCGCTCTTGATGATGCTGACACCAAGTTGTTGATCGAAGTTTGCTGGCTTGAGTCCGCCAAGAGCTTGGCTGGCTGCCTTGAGAAGAGCGGTTCCACCACCTGGGAGGATACCCTCCTCGACGGCAGCTCTGGTTGCGTTGAGAGCATCCACGTATCTATCCTTCTTCTCGCCGACCTCAACTTCTGAAGATCCACCGACCTTGATGACAGCAACACCACCAGAGAGCTTAGCAAGACGCTCCTGGAGCTTCTCCTTCTCATAATCGGAGGTTGTTGGGTCGTTCATCACACCTCGGATCTGCTCACAGCGTTGGCTGATAGCGTCTTTGCTTCCCTCGCCATTTAAGATAATAGTATCCTCCTTGGTGATGGTGATCGATCCAGTAGTTCCGAACATATCTGGGGTAGCTTTCTCCAGCTTGATATCAAGTTCATCAGTGAAGACAGTTGCATTGGTAAGAACACCAAGATCTCCAAGAATGGACTTGCGGTTATCACCGAAGCCAGGAGCCTTAACAGCAACGACTTGTAGTTGACCACGGAGCTTGTTCAAGATGCAGACAGCGAGAGCCTCACCATCGATGTCCTCAGCAATGATGACCAATGGTCGGCGGAGTTGGGTGGATGCCTCGAGAGCTGGGATGATGTCCTGAACAGCAGAGATCTTCTTCTCAGAGAGGAGGATCAATGGCTTCTCAAACTCAACCTTCTGCGACTTGGTGTCGGTGATGAAGTATGGTGAAACGAAACCACGGTCGAATCGCATGCCCTCGGTAACCTCAAGCTCGTCCTCCATCGTCTTTCCTTCCTTAACAGTGATGACGCCCTCCTTTCCGACCTTCTCCATAGCACTGGCGATCAACTTGCCAACGTGGATATCTCCATTGGCACTGATTGTGGCAACTTGTTGAATCTCCTCGCTGGTAGTGATGTCACGCTTGTTCTTTTGCAGGAATTCGACAACGGCCTCGACAGCTGCTTGTGTTCCGCGGCGGAGATCCATAGGATTGCATCCTGCAGCCACGTTCTTAACAGTTTCGGAGAAAATGGCGCGAGCCAAAACAGTGGCAGTTGTAGTTCCATCACCAGCAGTCTCGTTTGTCTTCGATGCAACATCTTGGATAAGTCGAGCACCGAGGTTCTCGAATTTGTCTTTCAGCGTAATGGCACGGGCAACAGTAACACCATCTACAGAAGGGTCAGCGTTGTCGATGTCAGTCAGGAGGTCAGAACCAACCCTTGGTGATCTTTGGGGATCCATAACTTGACTCAATCAAGACATTCCGTCCTTTTGGTCCCAAAGTTGTTGCCACTGCCTTTGCCAAAGTCTCTACACCGGCCAGGAGAGATGCTCTAGCTTCTACGCCAAATTTGAGGTCCTGATCGTGTTACTCATTAGCTTCAATCCAAGGTTTCTAGTCCAGGATCTCCTCTGCAGAAGTATCGCAGATAGGATAGGAATGTACCTTGTGTGCGAATCTCAACTGCTGGGCATTGAAGCCAGCAGAAGAAACAGGACGAAGCTTCGAAGTCGAGGAGCGGCCGAGGACCGAGGCCCTTGAAGTCAATGCACGTTGCATGCTGGAAATATTATAAAGAGTGGTGCTGATACAAGAGGTACAAGTACAAATAAGGGCAAGAGCTTCAAGATCTGAAGATATTCGTGGCGGTGCTTGGGAAAAAAGCTGAAGAGAGATGGGTTGTTGATTTGGATTAAGAACCTCAAAAAAATTCCGGGGTGCAGAGGCTCCATAGAAGATGAGAGAAATCGACTAGGCCTTTTGTGGTTAGCACGATCCGGCTGGATCATGTTATGTCCGGCCTACCCCTTTCCCCTTTTCCTCGTTCTCGTTCACGTTCTAGGGCATCTTCGAAGTCAAACTCATGATACCTTCTTGTCTCATATGTCAAAAAATGTACCTTGCTCAGTTCCTTCCAGGAGCAAGACCCAGTTGGATACACCACCTCACACAGACCTAAGCGTCAAGGGTTCATCGTTGCTTAGGTTGAAGAGCCTCTTGTGACACTTCAGCTTAGAGCGCTGTCAGACGTCGTGCGAATTTGCTGTTACTTTTACAAGAGAGCATGGAAATCACATAGGAGGCCCTTCATCTCTTTTGGCTGTTGTTGTAATTGGATCTAGAGATAATCGCTATTTCAACATGATAATCACGTGACCAGCCAATACCTCGACTTCCAGGTTTTCGTCGGGAAGGAGTTGACTTACATTGACTTAATGTATAGTTCAAATTTATGTAGGAATGGTTTTTTGAATGACCTAGATGAGCTAGCTCCATTTCTCCACTCACTTTCCTTACCTTCGGCCCTTCATCGCTTGACCCTCTGGCATTATCCCTTCACAACATTATCACTAACCCCACGCACCTCTGCAACCGCGAAAAACAACCAGCCACAATACGCCTGGCGCTAGTCCAGCTGCGCACCGACGACTTAGCAGCTTCGATACTTCCTTGGATAGCGACATTTTATCATCCAAGTTAATCATCTCTTGGATATGTAGCTATAAACTCCATTCTGGGAGATACAACGAAGCAAGTTTGGTTTGTAATAGGTCGGAGCTTCCTCATATCAACAGCTAAATTGAATTCGCTCACTTCAATTATGCCACCCATCATCTCGCAACCACGGAATTGCGACTTAACAACTTCCGCACGTCAAAAGAAGCCAAAAATAAACCCGAGTCATGATTCAATATATGCTCATCCATTGACGAAACTGCCGCAATCTCCTAGCTATCTAACTCTCATCTTCGCGAAGGTACTGGATTACAACCTATCGAACTCCATATGATACAATTCTGGTCGGAGATTTCTAAGTCTACTGTTTTGGGCGTCTACAGAAGACTATCATCGGCCGACTTTTAATACAGCTGAGGATCACTCATAGGTCGAGACCGACTCAAATATTAGCACATCGCTACGAAGAATTCCCAACGAGAACGAGCAATCTACCGAATCAATCCTTACTCATCGCCACAACTGTCCGAAAGACATCAACGCTGTTTTCATGTGTACATAACTTCCTCTTCCGCAGCCATGCCAGAACCAACAGAGGACATGTGTTAAGGAATTTCTTGGATATCCTCCTGCCGTGCTGCATTCCCGACTCGGAGGAGGACCGCAATACGGCCTTGAAGAAGAAGGCAGCAACGTTCGCAAGAAGTATGCAGGATATTGGGCTCATAAGACACGCCCATGTCAAGGAGTTTCCCGGATATCGTCCTGCTGCAGCACCTAGGCTACATGGTACTTGAGATGAGTTGGACCACTTCTTGGAGACGGGACTTTGATCAGGCACAGGCAGCAATTCAGCTCAAAGGATCCGACGATTGTAAGGGGCCAGATTTCTTCTTTTCTTGAATCTTACCTTGTGCTGCAACAAACGAGATTCTAAATGTCTCTCTTGGCCAACACGACGCAAACGACCGATTTACCATACATCAAGATGATCAACGCAACTTCATTCACTACTCGTACTGGCTCGAACGCCTTCTTCAGCCTTCCTCGTGCCAGAACCAGAAGACGACATATTCAAGCGATCCCTACGGATTAAGTGTTTCTGGCTTGCTTTCTTCCTTTGCTACTATGTAGTGGGAACAAGATGTTATCCATACCCCGTACAACAGTCTTGAATCCTTGTAAAGAAAGCAGGAGATGGGATTCAAGCGCAAGACCCAATTGATTGATGGAGTTTCAAGCACACCGGTGGAACCATTCGCGATGCCTTTACCTACACCTCCGTTGACACCGCCGCCACGAACTCCAACCGTAACGCAACAGTCAAGAGTGCGATGCGCAAGATCCTCTTCCACAGCTTCATCCTTGATGAGGCTCACAGTTTTGTTAATTCATGTTGGGACGATGATGTTAACATTCGTGCCAGAACCAACAGAGGACATAGATTTTAAAGACTTTGGGGGTGGCGAGCTGGCGCAGGACTAGACAAGAAGCTGATGTCGTTTAATTGTCATTCTTGAGATGATTACCGTCGAGCTCAGGGCTGTATTCACTGTTATTGAACGGATCAAGCCAAAGCTCGCAAGCGGAATGGGACTCTACCGAATACCAACAGTGTCTCCCAACTTGAGATGCCCAATTGCTGTGAAAGCTTCCGCCGCTTACTCCCTCGCGAAGCCTGACAAGACCAAGCGTGAGAGGTCTCAACTCATCACCGTCAACACAAGTCTACTGACAAGGTTAGCAACCACCACAATGCAAGGAAGGAGAAAGTTCTTGCATCCATTGATGGATCGGTCCAGTCATGGGAGGATGCCGCGACTTCTGCACGGAAATCATGGAATCTGTTAAGGACGTCAATGGACTGCTCAAAATTTCGATGCTGCGTTTCGCGATGCCTCCGCTGGTTACCTTCGCTGTACACCTTCACGCAAAATACAGCAGAAACTCGACTGTCAGCTGTTCTACCTCAAATCATTTCCCCCTTAGTCTTTCACTCCTGCGTCTTCCACCCTGAGGATGGTTCCATCACCTTGCTAGAGTCAATCACCTGAGGAGCTCAGTACTCTCATGGCAGATATAAGATACTGCCGAGCCGTTTGCCGTTGGATTTGGTAGCTTTTTCAGAACTAACTGAGGATATATATTTCAAGCCTTCTCCGGTCAATCCGCAAGATCCTCGTGTTCCCAAGTCCGATCCGTGGCGTGAAGAGTATCGCAAGGTACCATTATCCAGCTCTAATCCATCATTCCACGGAGCCTGTGGGTGTATTTGGCCGTGTTCGTGGCCAGCCAAATATTACCACCACTGGAGCTGCTGTTTGCACGACCGTCTCAGAAGGATTTCTAATTGCTGGACATGCCAGAGCCAATAGAGGACATAGACTTGAATCCTCTTTGTACCAGCTCTGGTACATCCGCGAAGCATCCATACTCGTTATCTCAAACCTAATCTGCATCTGGCAGTTCATCCAAAAGATCTACCACTAGCAATTTTCCCATAACACCCCACTTCGAAACCACCCATGAGATGTCACCAACCTGAACAACGTGTACAAAGTTCTCTGCATGTCTCTTCGCAACCTTCCTTCTGTCAGTGAAATTTGTCTCATTTTGGCCATTTTTGTAGTTGTCAATTTGTTCAATATTTACGCCGCTTCAGCGGGCTCTTTTCTGTTGTCTTTGGGTAGAGAATCTCGCGAATCGCCTGCGTTTTGAAAATTCTTATTGTGACTACTAAGTTGTTGGAGGTGGCTTGACATTAGGCTGCGGTAAAGTTAGACATCGATTGAATGCTGGCACAGCTTTCGTCATAGTACTGAGGTTCTTGACAGTAGTATCCATAATTCCAATGTTTAACTTCTGAACTACATTGTTGATGCAAACCTGGCAAATCCCCTTCGTTGTTTTATATCTTTTCCCACCCCGCGAAGGCTGAAGTTGAAGTTTTACTTGCATATCAAAATTCCGTTACGCATAAAGTCACCTTCTTTCAAACATAAGCTCACCCGAACATGTTGGACAAGCAATATCTCGCTTGGAGATTTGCCTTTAGTATTGTACCCTGTGAGTGACTTGGTTGGGCTTGTACTTGTTTAGGAGGTCTACTAAATTGAGGCTTGTTAGAGAGCTGCCAGCATCATAGCTCCATTTTTCATACACTCGCAATGCGCCCGCCAACTTCTCAAAATATGCAAAAAGCCCAAAAATTTACGAGATGCCCCCATAAGCAGCCAGAATGACTCCCAAGTACGTACACCTACACAGCTTATCCCTCTACAAACTCTGTCTTAGTCGGCTTATATTCCACTTTCAAAACTTTCGATACTCCTATACGCTAGACTTCGAATTTCCGAATCTCGGTACCAGTTAATCATGGATGACCAAAGGCAGGGACCATTTCCTTCCGCTCTTCTCGACTTAGCCAAGCTCAGGGCCAAGAAGTCTCACCACCAATCAAGTCAACTGAGTCCCAACGACTAGCCACAACCAAATTTCAACTGAATGTGTATACCACAATCGATCACATTCACCTTCGATGAAAGCCGTGTCTGGAACAAAGGAATTGTATGTCAGCTACAGTGAGAAGCTAGCATCAATAGCCCAAGCCGAAGCGAATCTCAACAAGACCCCACCTCGAGCCGAATCGGGGAAAGCTTTTGCGTGAACGGAGCTCGAGGTGAGCTTGCGATACCCTTTACGACTAAGGAATTTCAAAGGAGGGGACTGGGTGTCTAGGCCCTTCTCACACGGATACCTCTCCAGTTGAATGCTACAAGCATTGCAAGCAACCTCAACATTTGAACGAGTCGATCATCTTTTTTACCTCCATTGGTCTACGTCCCCTTTCTACGTTTCCGGATGTTTCGCATGTCCGAGCCATTGAACTATAGCTTTACACTCTCTGGAAAGGGACTGAGCATCAATTGCAGCGTTTGATTCTCGATGAGCAAAGATTTGATCCTTCATCTTCAGCAGTTCCTATTGGCAATTGCCTGTTGTCTATTCTTCTTGTGCGGATCTCATCTTATCGAATTATTCTATTCCACCAAAATAATACCGGCTTGGGAATTGTCTGTTCTGTTTATTATTTCATCTCAGTTGCGATCTTCTGCTTCCGAGTTTGGTGTGTGCTTTTCCCACCTTCAAGTTATTTTCATGCCGCTCTCTCAGCTTCAAAATTGTCTATTTCGGCAAAAAGGAGGCAAAGTGAAGACTACGAAGGGTGAAGCAAAGAAATTGTGGATGGACGGGTGTTGGAAAAGTCGAATCGACATGACATGTCTCGGAAGACTGAGTCTTGTGGAATCATATTTCTTCTCAAATATGCACCTCAAGCTTTGTTTTTTGTATTCTGCGTCGATGGCGATGGAGTTTCGTGGTTTCCGTTTGCTTTCCTTATATTATGGGTAGCTTCTCTGGCTTAGTGAGCTAGTCGCAGTCCTGAAGTCTGAAGATGAAACCGCCTGAGCAAGTCAAGTGGGTTTCTAAATCTGGACCTGTCAGCTATTTTCTCTGTATGAATGAAGTCAAGGTTAAAATACTGACAGTCGTTGTATTGATGTTGATTATATGCTACTTGCGGCTTTGAATTTTCCTCCTTTACCAGCTACATGGTTATCTCCTGCAGTTGTAGTGTCCGAGGTGAACTTGCTGACTCAAGTACCCAAGACAGAACGATCTTTGGGGAGTCTTAGCTATGTATCCAGCCTTGAGATACTATATTGAGGATAGAATACACGTCTGTTCATTTCTACAGGGGATCGGGCTGCTGTGGGTGTTTGGACCACGCAAACCTGAACATGGGATGCCGTTGAGAAGTTGCCCGGCGAGCTTTGACCATGAGCCCTTACAATACACACATGGCTGGAGTACGGTCGGATGAAATAATTCTGAAGCTCGGGGCGTGCCACTGCATCGCTTGGTCTCCTTTGGCTCACTTGCTTTAACACTACCTGGACAGATATGATCTACCATCGCACCTTTTCCCAACGCAATATTTACGTTTGCGTCCGACAGTTTTCCCTTATGTACAGAAAATTCTGATCTTCTGGACTGGAAATATCACTTTTGCTGATGTTACGGGCTGAGAGTTGCTACAAAGTACAGAGGTATGAAACCGCCTGTCATGATTCAGTAGCGAGCTTCAGGTGCTCCTTTGAGGCATCCAAGAGCCATGCTGAATGGACACACACTCCGAGCTTGCAGAGAAATCCAAAAGCACCACCAATCTTTCTCACGTTGCATTTGACCGAATCAAAAAAATTTAGTACTTTTGTTTCGCATTCTAATCCTACATATTCACATCCGTCCATCAAACTGACCCCAAAGTGCAGCCATCCACAAAGACCGAGGCCACGATAATCCAGGACCACCAACGAAGCATGGCCGAGCCAAAGCCCAGGTCTCTTTGCGATGCTAGATCTCCGAAGATCCCACCATCCATGCATACTCGCTGAGGAAACAATCCGAATTCCGCGCCACATCCAGCCGGACATCATTTGGAAAAAAGAGCGGAGATCCATTGAGAAAGAAAAATCAAATCGCATGCACAGCCACAATGGTCGCAACTCTGAGTTGCAATGTATCTTCCATTTGTGGACGAAGAAGATGAAGAACAACAACATCTCTCGTCATTCATCAAATCATTGTTGTTGAAAAAAGGGGGTATCGAAGAAGTGAAGATATGCAAAGCCCACCACATCATCCATCAAAAATGCGCCAATCCGGTATCGAAAACGAAGTCGAAGTCGAAGCTGGAGGTTTTTATGACGCGAGATCGAGAGTGGAAGAAGCCAGAGATCCGACGATCAGAAAATGATGTTAATACAAGTAAGAAGAGAAGAAGCCATTCCGAAGAGCAAAGTGTCAACGAAAGGCGGTTTTGATATGGCAGGCCGCACCTGCCTGGACGAATGTGACCAGTTTAGAAGTGGTGAAAACCATCAGCCCCTTCGACATCTTGATGAGCCTCAAACTCAGAAGTGTCCATGAAGCTATCACTTGCGGTATTCTCGTTGTTGCCCTCATATTCAAATGATCGAGTGGCGTAACGGGTGTATGGAGCTGGGGACTCGCTGCGCTCAGGTTCCCAAGCATTGGAATAGCTGTGGTGATTGTCTTCAAAGATGGTGCCCTGACTGTGCAAGAAAGGTCGGACATCCACCGGCAGACCGTTGTTTTGGCTGGGAGTACCAAAGGATCCGAACATTCCCACATGAGCATAGCCATCCTGGTGGTTGCCGTTGGCTTGGCCATCGAAGCTGGCCTGCGCATATTCACCCTTCTGAAAATCACCACCCAGCTGATCATCGAAGCTGGTATCATGGGAATCGAAGTCGTTGGGGTTGAGAGCCTCGTCCTGTTAAGCCATGTCAGTGGGAGTGATAGGTGAGGCTGGGAAATTAACTTACGGAGAATGATTGGGAGGGCTGGTGGAATGACGAATGATGGTGGTCGATGTCAAGACCATAAGCTTGGTCACCGTCATCGAATGCTATGTTTTCACGCTCATTGTCGGTACCTAGAACATCGCACTCGCCTTGATCGATATGGCTGTTCTGATTAGCATCGTCGACCTCCATATTGTCCTGTTGCGCATCATCGACAGATTGGGCAATCTCGCGCTCGCGGTAGATTCGGAGCGTCTCGGCATCTTCTTCGCTCAGAAGTCGCAGAACAGTAGAGTTTGCCTTGCAGGCGGCCGATATTCTCTCTCCATCACCGCCGAAGCCATGGGCGTTGATACGGGGATCATTGCCATCTGCGACAGCCTGCATGAAATCCTCCACCAATCCGTGGAGCTCTGGTCCCATGTAAGATACGTTCTTAGGATCATCGCCTCCAGCAACTTCGACGTGCATGACATCCTTCATAATCTCATCCTGGAATAATATTCTAGCTGGTTCGAAGGACTCGGAGTCATTTACCTTGTTGCCCGAGACTCCAGGCTTAAAGTTCTTTAACCCCCCTGAAGGCAGACGAAGCTTGACAATGAGCGAATTTGGAGTACCCTCATCCTGGTCCTCCTCGGTATCGCAGGCCGGAGCAACCTTGGCAGATCTCTTCCGACTCTTTGGTGTTGGGCTGGTGTATGGATTTGGACTCGACCAGTCACCTACGACCTTCTTACGGCGGCTGCTGCTCTTTTTCTTCAAGCCTGGATTGTAGTCATCATCTGAGTCAAGATCTGCTGGATCCATCTCAGAATCCGTCTCGTCCTTGATCTCCTTCTTGATGCGAGAGCTACGACCCGAGCCACCGCGAGAAGCTCTCTCTTCAGCTCTGGCCTTCTTTTCACTCTCCCTATGGGCACGCTGCTCTGCATTCCAGGCATCGACTTCAGCTGGCTTTCGGTTACGTCGCTCACCGGGCTTCAATTCGACCTTTGGGACTGGAACAAGCTCGCTCTTGGGAACCTTACGATACTTGCCCGAACCGCGAATTAAGCCAGGGACCACCAAGCTTTCCTTGCGATCAGTCACATCGTCAGTCCAACGCACAGCCTTAGTAGCGGTTGGGATATCGGAGGACATGTCGCGGATGTATCCACGTAGTGTCGGATCTTGTGCGCTTCCAGCTTTTCCAAGAACAGGTGGAATCATATGGCCTTCGGTGATGAGAACGTCGCGGAGCTTGTTCAGCATCTGGGTAGCGCTTGGGCCGCTTGAACCTGGGTTGAGTCGATGAACAATGCTGTCCCATGGAATCTGGAGACCCTGCTTGTGACATTCGTATTGCATGTGAAGGATAAGCTTCTCCATCATTCTTGGGCCTTGGTTTCAAAAGTTAGGTACTGCGAAAATGCGTGCTCTTAGGGGAAAGTAGGAAGCTTACGGTGCCACAAAACCAACTTGCGACCAACTTGACGACCATTTGGATCCGTAACACCTTCCTCAGTCTTGATCTTTCTCCTAGCCTTCTCCATGGTGTTCATAGCGCGGGGAACGAATTGACCAATGTTACCCTCAGCATCCATATACGCCTCTTCACCAACACCCTTCGCATCGACGATATCGCCCTCCGAATTGTAGCCCTCCTCCTTGCGTGGTGTGACTGGGCTGAATTCTGCGTTCATGTCACCGAATACCGAAGCACCAGGGCCTCCGTTGACCGAGAAATCAGGAGAGAATCCAACACTATTTGCCTTACCCTTGGCACTCTTTGGAGTCTTGTGACCATCTTCATTTGTGTTAGCATTGGAATCCTCTGTCTTATCTACCTCTGCGAATGGGATTCCCTGTGAATTGACTTTCTTCATCCACTTGTGTCGGAAGGGCGCCATACTTGCGGATTTCGAAACCTTATCAGGGACGACCTTGACGCCACTGGACTTGACGATCGATGTGACGGTTTTCTTCTTCTTGCTAGGGGTCGGAGTAGTGGCGCTTCCTTCGCTTGGATTGAAGCTTGGTGGGCATGGTCGAGAGTCGACGGGGCGGCCGTCCTGGGCAGTCGATTTGGCAGGCATCTTGTCTTATTCTTGTGGGATCATGCGACCTGTGAGTGGAATATGTTAGCCATCTTCTGGAAGTGGTGGGGAAAATAGATGGAGAACTGTGTGTTTCGGGTCACGTGGTGTTTTGATCGCATCGGGGGCCGGGAGAGAAGAAAATTCCTGCCACTAAAGCCCTGGCGCGCTCGCAAGCCATCGTATTTGATCCAGAATATTTTATCGTGCTAGTGGTAGGAATAGGAGGGGTTTGAAGGAGGTACCCGGTTTGAGATCGAAATGTGCCTTTGCGTGTTGCAGCCAGGCTGATGATGGAAGGCTCGACGTACCTCTGTGTGCTCAAAGCCTTACTTTCCCGATTCAACAGCCTTGTGAGAACTGGAGCTATTATGCTGACTCCAGAGTCTTCCAAGAAGCTCAAGCACTTGCCGGTTTGGACTGCAGTTGGTGGTTTGAGTATCAGCAGATCGATTGGATCAACTGCGATGACGTTGCAGCGAAGAGCAAATTGCGAGCAACCGAGGTGATTGTGCTACAAGGGAGGAATATAGTGATGATTTTCTGCGACAAGAGTAAGGTGATTGATTGTGTGGTGGGTTGCGGAGAAGAAATCGAATTAGTGGGAAGTACTCCTCGCCTTGTCTTGGGGACTAGAGCAAGCGAGTGAAGCACAATAGTAACGACGCAATAGCAGCCTTATACAGAGCCTAATGAACTGCTGAAAGGTGAATGAAAACATTGCGGGGAAGAAAAAAAATCTGCGAGGGCGCCTTCGCGTTATCGCCGGAAAGGGAAGAAAAAAACAAAGAGCGATTTGCAAAGTCAACAAGCAACACAGCGACCACCAACTTGACTTGAAAGAATTAATTGAATCTGATCTCTTACCTGCAATTGAAAGGGGTGATCCTGTGTTGTGTAGAAATGGGGGTTGCAAATCAATTGCGGTATTTGAAGAAGATTATGAAGAATTCGAGGTTGTAGAGGAGGTGAAGAAGAGGTGAAGCTCATACGGTGGTCGATGACCTCGAGGACTGCGCCAGTTTGAAAAGGGACTAGCGCCTCGTTAATTGAAAGCCTGAACCACGACCTCCCTCAATTCGCTGGGACTAGGGGGAAGTGAGGCTTCTTTGGCAAGCAAGAATGTCTAAGGCCTCACCCGCTTGCTATAGGCTGCAAGTTTAGATATAGGACGAGCTGGTCAGCTACCATCTCCAGCAGTCTCTTGATGATGATGAGGAGACAAGATTTGAAGGATATTGTTGACTTTGTCACGGCTCTGGGACATGGCGCAAGATACAGGGTGTTATTATAATGGCCTTGATCAAGGACCCACCTATGTGGAACAGGGACAAAGATGTCAGATTTTCTGTTCAACAGAAAATTCCTCATCCAGTCTGAATTTGGCTTGATATCAGGTAGTACAGCCAACTTGTCAATAAGTTTGGGCTTTCATAAAGATCGACGAAAGAGGGAGGAAGCTTTTAACTCAACACTACATCAATAGATTTGCCAGAAGCCGAGGTTCATTCAAATGCTAATTTGGCCATCTATAATCTCTGAACTGAAGTCAATGATAGCGCTTTGTCACTTATCCATGATGATTCCCGGCAGGCCGGGTCTGCACATGAAAGAAGTGTATCTCTGGGGAAGCGTCAAGATTACTGTTTGTCAGTGGACTTTGTGCTGTCTAGTCTGCCCCACTAAGGATGCTGGAAGCGTGCGTTCACATGTACATGGGCAGAGGAAAAATGCTTGTGCTTGCTGTGAGAACCAAGTAATCGCCGGGTTCGGATGCAACTAGGAACCAAGTCATGGTTTCAACCCTCGTTGAGTTCGCAGTAGCACAGACCTGAGAATCAATAGGAATTTGGAATCTGCGACTCAGTTTGGACTATCACAAATTTCTCTCCAGACAAAACGAATCAACTATGGACGAAAACAACGGCACAGTGCTCGCAGCCCTCTAGAACCATATCTAAATACCCAGCGAAGAAGTATACCTAGCTCCCAGAAATCCATACGCCCGCCACCAATGTCCCTGATCTGGATCTAAAACTAACGCCAACCAACCATTATTCCCGACGATTCTATCTACCAGGTCATCTCTAGCAGCGTTGACCTCAAGGCAAGATCTTCTTGAACCACTTCCTCAACTTATTCCCCTGCGCATCGACACCTATCTCACCTTGAGTCTGATTCTCATCTTCCTCATCCTCGCCGTGGAAATCCCACGGAGTAATTTCCTTCCTCAACGGACCCTCCCTCCCATCCATCTTCACGATAATCTTCCCACCAATATCCTTCTTCGGCGCCTCCATAAGTTCCTCCGCCTCCCTCGCAGCCTGTCTGAACCGTCGATGCTTAGCTTGCTCCCGTCCCATCTCTTCAGATTCCCTCTGCCACATCCGATAAGCCTCCAATTCTTCGGCAGTCGTAGGGTGGTATCGCTGACTCCGGTCTATCTCGTCGGCTTGGCCACGCTTAGCTCGCTCTTCGCGGAGACGTTGCTGCTTGGCTTCTTCTTCTGCCCAGACCTTCTCCCACCAGCGGATTTTGTGGTCTGCTGGCTCCTCGGATGAAGGGGTGTTGAAGGAGTTATTTTCCTGTAGAGAAAGAGAGGGAAGGTTAGCAAAATTCTTTTTGTCCTTTCTGGTGTGGGTGGTGGAGGCGTTGAATAGGAAATCGGAAATCCCACAAAGAAATTCGTAGGCATTCATGACTTACAAACATCTCTGGCGTGACTGGTATTCCATACTTTGTCTTTGGCAGGACATACGTGTCGGAGTATGGAGGGTGTGGCGGTTTGTTGGGCATCTTGTGGCTAAATACCCTGAATAGCATGTCAGCCAATTGACTTGATTCGAGGTTCAAGATCTTACCTAAAGGCGAATTCGAGTCTGCAGTAGTACTACCTAGTGCTACGAAACATGCGGCAAATATAACCTGACTGGTAGAGACTTCAAGTGTTCATCAGCAGTGTGCTGGACAGCGGAGCAGAAAAACACACCTCGATGCAAGCAGATGGCTCGAGGCCCGCGTTTCTGCAAAGCCGTGGCTGCGACGGGCCCTGGAGCAATTCAGAGCGATATTTTTAACTTGGTGATGGTGATGATGAAGGAAATTAAGTCAATCTCAACTCCGGTATCGACAATGACAACAAAATGAGTCACGTGGTCGTCTAATCTCACCTAGATCATGAAGCAAGTACAAGGAAATTGCCTTTAATTTGGACGCTCATCGCGACTGCTCTCCAATAACACTCTTAAAATCGGGTAAGATTGAATTCCCTGAAGAGATACTATCAATAAGACGCAGCCGGTGCTTTCCGGTGCCTTCATCCTCCAGGACATTCAAGAACCAAGATCTGGGAACATGCAGTCCAACCCAGAACAAGCTATTTCTCCAAGTACCTCGTAAAATCAGAAGCAAATTTAAGGGCATCCCCCAGAAAGAATACCGCAGAACTATTTAAACGATACATGCAAGCCTATTCAACAATGACAGGACTATCAGACTGACCTTGTTCGTCAGACGAGTATTGCATCCGTGACAGTGGCTGATACGGCAACCTCTGGGCTTCGCTGCTGTAAGATCCTCCCATCCCAGAATTTCCATATGAGGATCGCAAAGAGAAGCCATACGGTTGTTGTGATCCCGTCTCATACAGTGCACCAATGCTCGATCCACTCACATTCGCCTTACACATACTGCTTCCGAACGTATACTCTCCAGCGTAGTTATCATCGATGCCCACCCCAATGCCAGCATATTGAGTGGGCGTATCGTAGTACTGCATCAGATTCATCGCTTCGCCGAAACTGAGCTGTGCTGGCTGCTGCTGCTCTTCCTCCTTGACCACCAATTGCTCCTTAATCGTAACAGTCGGCTCTGCCTTGACGGTACCGAAGCCTTCATCGTCGTCTGCTGTGTTCTCTTCGAGATATGGATGAGCTTTGCGCTTCTTGGCTGTGGGAGAGGGGGTTGTTGGAGAGACAGGTCCGTTAAGCTCCGATTTGAGACTGCGGGATGGGGCTGACTTGATGGTTGCTGGGTTGGAAGCGATGCCGTGGGCTCGCATCATACGTTCGTACCGCTTTGCTCTGTGGGTTTGACTTGAGTTAGCTCTTGATCATTTGTAGTCTTCATGCTTGAGATAGATTTCCGGTGAAGAAGTGCTAAGGCTTACGCTGCGCCTTTGCTGACAATCTTGCACTCCTTCGCAACTTGACCGAAGTCTACCTGCAAAGTCCGTCAGTATGAATATGCTCCCCCATGAGATAGCCTTCTTACCTTTCCATTATTGCTGTACCGAATGCAGCTGATGAGAAACTTGAATTGCTCTTCATTTGAAGCGGGAGCCATTTGGCCTTGAATAGAGAGACAGATTGGAGCGGGTGGTCTGGAGGCTGGTTGGAGATGACAGATGGATCTACCTCTGGGATGAATCAAGTCTTCCGCAGAAGCACTGGTGACAGAATGAGATGAGGATGGAAGCGGGGAGATGTCTTTATTTTAAAGACAGCAGGACCAGACTGAGGAAGGAGCCTACGCTCCTGTCTTTCAAAGTCTTGATGCGCCTGCTGCTAGTTAGTAGATGCTAACCGTGATGTCTCTTTGTGGTGGGGGTCAATCATGATTGAAGAAAAGGAACAAGCCGTAATACTGGTGGCTTTGACGGAGACTCTGATTTGTTTACAGCTAGAGAAGATAAAAATCAATAATCATCAGTACCTTTGCAAAGAGGAGACATGGGGCGTCAAGTCAACTTCCTTCAATTTACAGGAATTGCTGCATGCTGAACTAACTAGCAAGTATTCTTTCACGATGCAGGAGGACCCATTTGAAAGAGACGAAGTATTTATTCGGCAGCCCCTCAATGCCAGCTGGCTAACCACAGCTCATCCGCAAACCGCAATAATCACGCCTGAAAAGAGAAAGAAAAAGCCTGCGGATACATGAAGAAACCAGGTCAATGCAGAAAGCAATGAAACAGGCTTTCCACTGCCGCAAAGACCACAGCCTTCCTTGGAGACCATTTCCGCCACTTGTTTGTCCATCACCTAACGAGGAAGAATAATCCTGCAAACCCACTCGAAGCCCAACGGCCGAAGCAATTATCGTCGAGATAAGCTAAGCAAGGGAAACCCCAATGTCGTTGTGTTGGTAATCGTAAGTGGGTAGAGAAGTTAGACCTCTTCTATAGGAAAGCAATCATTAGCTGCGGTTCATTTGACAGACCACATAAAGAAAGAATACCGAATACTTCATCGGCCGCAGACTGTAGCTCGATCAACGCCATTCTCGAACTTCCAGAGAATAAAGTGCTCCAGTGTGATGCCGTGCAGCTGAGCATCGATGATGTCTTGATTGCAATAGAGGTAGTCGTAACCATTGATGTGCATGTGCAACTCTTCGGAAACGAAGTAGGTTAGGGCATCAACTGCAACACTTGTAGAGACGGAGAGAGGCTGCTCGGCCTGAGAGAGGAGATTGCTGGTAGAGAGGGCTTCGGCGACCAAGTGATCGGAAGCGGAGAGAGGGACATTACCATCTTCTTCGTCTTGATCCATTAGCTCGACGGCCTCCTCCTCAACCTCCACTCCATCGGCATCGTCAGACTCGCTCTGGGTATTCAGTCAGGTGCGTCTGTGAAAATCTTGTGGAGAAAATTTCATACCTTAGCAACGGCCTTAGCAGCACTCTTTGTAGCAGAAGCCTTCTTAACCGGGGCCTTCTTTGGTGCGGCGGCAGCCTTCTTAGGAGCAACGGTCTTGCCGACGGTCTTCTTCGCACCAGTAGCCTTTGGAGCCTTGGAAGTGCCGCGACCAGCACGCTTTCTACTTCGACATTAGCAGGGAGAAAATTCGAGCATTGCAAGAGTAATGTGTGCTTACGGAGCGTCGCCCTCTTCAGCCTCAGCACCTTCGTTCTCCTCCGAACCTTCCTCAGCACCAGATCCGGAGCCGGCAACGGCAGATCCATCGATGTTGATCTCAGGGTGGGAATCCTTGATCTTCTTGAAGAGTCTCTTGCAGGATTGGCGAGCATTCTTGCCGTACTTAATACCGCAGATCTGGGCGACAGTCTCGAAGTTGACCTGATGGTTGTTAGCTGAGTCCTTCTTGTTGCACGTCATGTTGTGTTGGTGGCTCTCAATCGGAGTAGGAGATAAAGCTTCAGCGCAGACCAGAAATACGGAATGACTTCAAGTGGCTGGTAGACATGCAATTTGATATGGCATCAAGAGATCGTGCAAAGAAAACAAGCCCCCTGTGAAGGTATTGAGTTGATCGGCGAAGTAAACAAAGGAGTCTTACCTGAGGAACGTCACCCATGAGGGCACAAACGACAGCTAGCATCTTGGTCTGCAAGTGAACGAGAGTCATTAAATAGTCTTGACGTACAGATTTGAGGGAATAGTCGTGAGGCAGGCAGCAGAACCCTTCAGGGAGAAGGAGGAAGGTCATCGCCGAGCACTAAAAGATGGTGGAACTTACCTCACCTGGCGTCAAAGAGGTACCATCGGAGCTGGTAGCGACGACTTTCTTTGGAGGCATCTTGACTGATAGTCTGTCTACTCGGTTTAATGTAGTCAGCTTCCAGACAAGACCTAGAAGCAGAATCGGATTGACGCTGCGAGCATACGACGTCGACGTACCTGTTTGAGAACTTTGTATTGAGATGCAAGTCTACTGGGAGACTTGATGTTTTGACTTGAAATAGATGAAGCTTTACAAATGAGCAGGCTGCGAGGTTGGTTGGGGAGTCGATCTGTGCAGGAGAGAGTTCGTTGTTGTGGGGTTTGAAAGCGAGTCTGGAAGCGCGTGGCTGGCTTTTTGTAGGTGAGAGACTCGCAGCGAGCAGAATCAGGCTGCTGCTACAAACACGCTAGCGAAGGACCGCATCAGAACAGCTTTAATACAGCTACTCTACATTCACTTTCTAATCTCAGTCGCATCGCAGCTGCGTACTGCAAATGGGTCTGTTCTTGCCCAATTTTGAGAGATACGAAGAGCACTAGAAACCCCTGGGAGCTTTTGGAATTTGAATATTTGAAGAAAAGAGAGTAGAGCAGTCGTGAGCTCTATGCGTGCAGCGAGCCTAACTTTCCCAAGATCATCACGGATTATGGAAGAAAGAAGCACCGAGATGGCTAAAAAGTTTGTTAGCCTCTACTTGCTCCTGGAGCGTTCCATATTTTGATCGATGTAGGAGGTCTGAGATTTGAGACTATGATAGGAACGGTAGAGAGAAGATGTAGTCACAGCAGGACGGCCCTATTCTAGGGACAAGTTCGTTTACCATGGCTTCATTGTAAAGATCAATCTACCAGTCTACAGTGGGAAGGACGCAGAACAATCCAAAAAAAAAAAAAAAGCACGCCCTCTGGGCCTCCGAGGAAAGGAAAGCAAGAGCCGTAACTCCTCTTCATTCTCAGACCATCAACCTCCACACCATCCGAGGGAAAACCCAAACTAAGTCCCCAACCCGCAAAAAGAAAACAAGCCCGAGGATGCTAGACTCCATAAACGACCCAAGGAATAACCCAGATATCCTGCCCTATCAACTTCTATGAACATCTAGCAAAGGCCTTTGTTATGTGTGAAGAAAGAGCAATGTAACCCAAGCAGAATACCGGTAGATTCGATCTAAGCATCCTCAACACTGAGTTAAAGTATTAGCTTGTGTTTCTCATGCAAAAGGACAAATCCTGGTTGTACCCACAGAGTCTCCTTGGCGTCCTCCATTTCCTCATCAGCCTCAGCATCCTCGCTCTCGCCATCAGCCTCGACAGGCTTGGTAGGGGACTTGATTGCCTTCTTGACTGGTGTCTTCTTAGCGGAACCCTTTGGTGTAGCCTTGGCCTTGGTGACCTTTCCTTTTGGGGTTCGGGGTGGTGCAGGAGTCTTGACGATCATGGGGGCGAGGGCTCCATCACCACCACCAGCAGTTGAGGCGGCAGCCTTAGCACCAGCTGTACTGATAGCGAGACCGTACTTCTTCTTGATAAGAGAGATCTTGTTGGTGACGGAACGGGGGTTTTGGAAACCAAGCTGAGTAGCAATCTTGACGCCATCGACCTGAGACACGAAGCGTATTAGCTGGTGGCTCATGCACACGATACGTTGAATCGGAAGTTGAAAAGCAGGGGGGTGAGGTGAGAATGTGGGATCTAAGCAATGAATAAAGAACTAGGAGTACTCGATAGGAAGGAACATGATGCTCGAAGTTGAACTCCTGCCATCCATACTCCAGACATTTGTGCACAGAGAAGATGGAGATCGACTTACGGTCAAGACACCACCAGTTGCATTTCTGATGCAAGTCATGATGAATTCGACATCTTGTTGAGGAACGGTGTCGCTCTTAGCAGCGGGTGCAGCAGCCTCGGTATCAGACATCTTGAATGTTGGTGGGTGTTAAGTAGGATGTTCGAGTCTGCGTCGCACCTAATGTCAACAATAAAGCGAGATGTATGATAAGCGATGAAGTATGCATGAGAGAGATTTACCTTTGTATATTCTGTAATGCTTGACTCAGGTTGTCAAATGTTGCGAGTGCGATTGTGTGTAGAAGTGCAAAGGTGTGGGAGTTGGAGTTGTGGTGTTGTAGGAAATGTTGTGGTGGGGGAGGTTTTATATGGCGGGGCTTCAGCGCATCATGCTCCTGCACTAGTTAGGCCACAACATCGGTGTTCATTTTCATTCACGCGCGAGCATCTTTCTGATGAATCTTCTAGCATTGCATCATCGACCTCTTCATCTCGCAATTCTTTAAGTCATTCTACCCTTGCACAATCAATGACTGATATCGATTTTAGCATGGAACGCACGTTGGCCAGGCCTCGCACTCTGAGATACCCCCTACTTCTATCATTGGCTCAATAACTCCATATTAAACGCCTCCAGTCTCATTATCAATGCAGGTATCATGTCGTCAGAATCATTCCAAGTATTTCAAGCTGATTTCCTGTATTACCTGCGACATACATATCCTAGTTCCGAGTCCGAGGTCGATGAAGCTGGTTGAGAGGTAACCTGTTGTCACATCCCCTCTTTGAAATATTGTGACAGGCATCCTACTGATGCAATATCTGACTACTACGGAGCAGATAGTTAGCGCACCCGCAAGCATCAAACACCCCTTACTTCCCACAATGTCCCTCGGCAACCTTTCTATTGCACTAACCCGTGCTGACGACCTACGACTGGAGTCCGGGTAGGATCATTTATTCTATATTCTACAGAACATAGAAAACGTTTGAAGATTTGAAAGTCCAAGATCTGATGCATCATATCCGCCACCGGCATGGCACAGCAGCAGATAAGGAGAGATGGCAGATTCTGATGGTCTGCAAGATGCTCGAAGCGTCAATCGGCTCCATCCAGCAGCCTGTAGCCTGTAGTTGAATCTAACCAAGGAAACAGGTACATGGGTTTTGTCTGCTGCACGACACCGAAAGACCTGGAAGCATAAGATGGTTTGTTTGCTTCGAGTACTATCCTGGAATCTTGGCCGCTGCCTTATAATATTCTTGAGCTTTTCTAGAGACCGTCTCTGAAAATGATCGTTGCGCCAGTCCACAAAGATTAAACAACAGCCAAAGACAAGTATCATCGTGTTTGTCGTCTAATACGAGGAGCTTGTACCAACAATGTTTGTATTTTTGCACCATTTGGCCTGTTCATCCGCCACCACTCCTACAGCCTCACCCTTTCCAGCAGCGCCAGGAGAATTTTGATCTACTCTCACAGACTCGGCGTAGAACACCTATAAAATATCATGCAGCAGCAAAATATATCGCCGTTCTGATATTCTGTATCGGCCAATGGATAAGGGCTGGAGAATCTCGTGCCGTGTTTGCTTCACTCCACCAAAGCAAACCGAACCTGCAGCCACCTCACTCACCATTCATGCAAGGCCGACCAATCCGCCAAAAATGTTCTCACCCCCCTTCGATCACCACCACATGACCTCAAAATGGGATGCTCATATCGGAATTGCTGTGACGCGATGAAATTTATCATTTTTGCGTTCTTGGCTGCAGATTGTGTTTTCAGGTTCATTGTTTACTCGCTTAATACCTGGTAGCTCGACTGCCTCTCAACACATGACACGTGACACATAGCGGGCTAAATCAGCGGCGGCATCTGCTTCCGGAATGTAAAGTCAAACTAGCGAATACTATGGCAGCATCTCCCTATACCCCACACTGACTGAAGACTTGGTGAGCAGTTTTCTCAGGATGTTACGACTCCGAGTCACAAATGCAGTGCCTTCAATAACATATAAATGACTGCTCCCACCTTCAATTCGAAACAACTGCTTTTGAGTTGCAGAATATGTCTGCCTTGATCACCTGCATACGCTGTCCATGTTTGTTCCGTCCGAGATCAAGCGCGAACCTAGGCGCAAAAGAAGAAAATGAAAAGCAAATAGGCTACCCTCAAAACACATGTACAGTACGCGCTGCAACATGTTATCCATTCCGCATTGCCAGTCCCGTCTCAATGTCTTGATCAATCAAACTGGATCTTGAATGAGCAGATGTTTTGGGCATGAGCTTTGGGAAGGGTTATTGACTTACTAGAGATGCAGACTTTGAAAACCGATGACGAACTCAGATGGCCTCCTCGAGATCGGCCTCATCCTCGTACTTGCCAACTTGGTAGCTCTTGAAGAGTTGCTCGTGGATGGGGTCATCGAAAATGTAGGCACCAGCCTCATTTTCGACGGTCTGCTCAAGCTCCTCCTTGATCATCTCCTCATCTTGTTCCTCATCCTCAGGCTCGGGCTTGGGCTCAGACTTGACTTTGGCTGCCTTTGGCTTTCTGGGAGCACGAGTCTTGGTGACCTTCGTTGAAGTGGTATTGGTACCGCTGCCGATAGTTACATCGTTCTTGGCTCGGCCCTTAATTGGGGAGGGGGTAGCGTGGGATCCGTCTTCCTTGTATCCGATCTGCTTCTTGATCTGACCAAAGCGAGTCTTGGCACAGACAGCATTGGAATAACCGGCACGAGTGGCTACCAAGTTCCAGTCGACCTGTAAATGGTGTCAGTGTTGGAATAAGGTGATAATTTCGAGATTGAGATCCACAATCCGAGTGAGCAATGAAAGCTTAGTCTGAATGAGTGATTGGTCACGATGATCTCAACTGGAAGGTGATGTTGATGCAGACGGGTCTGAAGGAGCGAACTTACCTCTGGCTTGTTGGTCATGCATTGCATGATGGTGAGGAAGAAGAAAGCTTCCTTCTCGGTTGGAGCACGGGCAGGCTTTGGTTCAGTCATTCTGGGCGGGAATTAGCAGTGATGCGGTAGTGTCGAGGGAAGAAGCAGCTTGCGTTGAAGGTGAAAGGAGGTTGAGCTTTGAGCTATGTTATTGTGTAAGCTGAAGTTTATCATCAACTGAGAAGAGATCGAGTGTACCAAACAACATTAAAGAGGGAAGGAAGTAGATGTACTTACATTGTTTGATAATTGCTTTTAACTTGCAAGATCAAAAGTGGTTGTGTGGTGGAAGGGTTGTGAGGCTTTGTTTGTTGTAAAGTGTGGAGGAAGGAAGATGCAAGATGGAGGAGAGGCGGGGTTTTATACGAGAGGTGTGAATGCTCGGAGAGACAGCTCGCTTAGCTTTAAATCTAGCTTTGCACCTTGTTGCAGTTGCTTCTGATATCCAAGCAAGATTTCAGGCAGCAATCAAATTCGTAGCCTTTTTGGTGAATTTACTGGGCTCTTGCTTCAATGCTAGAAATAGGACAATGTCAAGAATAGCGATGACGAGACAGCAAAGCAAAGGTTCCTGCGAGCAGTGTGCAAATGAGGCTCCTTCTACGTGGCCTTAGAACCATGAAACTCCCTACTTATAACTTGTAAGTGCAAGAATTGAGGGAAGGCATAAGTAATTGTTGATAGGCTTTCCAGTGGACGAAGGTCAAATTTCAGGTAGGTCCGGGGTGGTTGGCAAGTCTGACTTCAGATCTGGGGCAATTTCACAGGATCGCCCCTCCTCTGATAACTTGTTTTGCTCCATAAAAATCGAGAATATTACACGCTCTTTTGGTAACCATACAGCGCTGAGTCTACCCTCTTCTCTCCGTCTAAGTATCTGCTAAGCGTACCTGGACCTCGCTTACTCCTGATTGGTCCACGCGCATGCATCTCGGTGCCTGATGCATGTGCAACCAGGTCGTATGGTGGGCTAGCCAGCGTGGAGATTTGGCCCGAACTCACCAAAGTGACCGCACACTTTATTTATTAGCTTGAGATGCTGCGCTAAGCTGCGCCCTAATTTGCATCGACGTCGACCTCTACCACATTTGTGATTGACAGGTCACCTCAGTCACCTTATATTACTCAGCGTGATTCCCACGTTAGAAACTCGCGGCATTTGCAGCTCTTCTTTTCCCTTTCTAAAATCCAACTCAGAGTAAACAGAAAGCTATGTCATCATCCACGTCGTCTGCCCCGGTCATAGTCAACTGGGCCCTATTGGGTGATTAGGTCACTACAACCCAGCAGCGTATCGAGCAGACTAAAGTATGGCTTTGTCACTACTTATAATCTCGGCTGCTGCTAACAGGACGCCGCGACTTTAGGAGAGCCTTTCACCTGCGGGAAGTCAACAATTCGTCGAATTATTTCATGCGTTTACATGGCACAACCCGCCGTCCGTTGCAGAAGCCCAGTCCAGCTTGCAACTCATTTTGAGCGAGAATGAAAGCCTCCTGTCACAGTACGCATCGTTCCTCAACCATCCGAACGACACACCGGCTGCTTGCGAAGCTGCTCGAGACGAGTTTGGTCGGATCCTGGTCATGCCGATGTTTTCTTTAAAACCTCCTACCCCCGGCTGGACATGCGATGACCTTCTTGCTGCTATTGAAGTGAGATTTACCGAGCTCTTACAAGTCGTTTTCATACTGACATTTGATTCTTGGCTCGTTACAGAACACAAATCTTCGACCAGTTCACCAGTATCTATAGCGATGGACTGCGTAATCTGGAACTTGGGAAGCCAACAAGACCGCTGTTGCTCGAGCTGGTGAAGGACGACAAGGATCTGCTCGACCGCTTCAATCGGCTCTGGCCTATTGAAAATGGAGACGTATGGTAGTAACATGCAGATGAATTGCAATGTATCACGACGAGTGAGAATCTGTGAAGTCTCGACGCCTTGCGTAAACAGGATGGTTAGAAGGATAGATGCATCTGGGACTTAACCTGTCAGAAACTAGTAATACATTCTTTAAATAACACTCTGCTACTAGCCAAGGACTGCTCCACCCGTTAAGCAAGTGCATCTCTCACCCCTCTGCTCAACATGTCTCCAAGTAAGCTCCGACCTTGATTGCGAGCCCAAAATGAACCCTATATCTCCGCTTTCAACAAGAGCACACAGCCTCGGGGCTAACAAATTCACTGTTGTAACCTTCGCTCCTGGAGTCTATCACCACAATTGACTCAGACCGTTATCTTTCCTACTCCCGCAATCTGCAAAACAGTGGTCATTGTGTTGCCCACCTTGATTGGTGTAACGAGGTATTTCTTCAAAGCAGCTATCGTATTGAGTGGCGTCGTTGGTTTCAAGCTAGGCCAGGTACCACCACTGCTCGTAATTGCATTACTCTCGCATGCCCTTCCAAGAATAGCCGTGCAAGCACTAGCCGAGGCTGCATCAAGAACATTGTAAATAGTCGCAATAGACTCAGCACCATCGTGCATCGGTATGTTGACAGCATGGGAGCGATTCCCTTCGATGAGTGCTGTAGTCCCTAAGTATATCTCGAAGTCGTAACCAAGATGGTTGTAGAAGTAGTTGTTTGTTGCTTGAATAGTGGTTTTGATACCGTCGGCGCCAAGCTTAGGGGAGCGGCCTAACATGTCGTGCCAGTAGTTCCGGTCGATGATTACTTGATCGCCTTCAGCCATGAACATTGTGCCCTAGTAGGTGTCGCCGTTGCAGGTTGCAGATGTTGTGGTTGCGCCGTCGAATTCGGTGTTGGAGACTGTGAAGCGACTTGCTACGTAACTTAAATGTTGGGTCAGCACTTGCCTTTGGTATACTATATTTCTCATGACTGATTTTGGTATGAGCAGTTAAGGGAGGCTTATAACCCCTACTGAGAGATAATGAACATGCGGCGCATCTTGCTGAACTTGCAGTGATCGATCCAAACGCCACCATTGCCGTCCATGGAGAGAGCGTCACCTCCCCAAACACTTGCCGGGTTGACGTTTTGTCTAAAATTAGTTTTAGGCTATTCAGAGTCTTAGAAGAAGTAGACTTACTGTGATGTGCACATTCTGGATAATCACATTCTTCGTTGTGCCCGGAAGGTGAAGTCCTTTGCCGATGATAACCCCAGCACTACCAAAACGCCGACAATACTCTTATTACTTCCAACAACCAATGGCGTAACATCAGCTTTGTCGTACTTGATCGTTGTGGTAGTCATTCTAGACCCGCCGCAGCTCAAAGCGCCAATGTATGTCTGACCACCCATGGCTGGAGTGCATCTCGTTTGATAACAGCCTCCTTCCGTAGCTTTACCTTCCGAGCCAATGAAGTTGAAGTTCTTGTCGATGATAATTACTCGTGGCGTGCTATCTGAGAGCCAAGTTGCAAGCATGTGAGTGGCAAGGTTAGCTTAAATACGCTCAGTTTTCGCTTCTGTTCAAAATTGACAGGAACACTTACTGTGCAATGTTTTTCGGTGCAGCAGCAGCTGCATTGCCTCCACCGGTCGTACCTGTTGCAAATCCATATGCCGTTCCGTTTACCTGGGCGACGGCAAGGGAAGGTGAAAGAAGGAGCACCAGGCTCGCCAGAGAAATTATTGAGTACATCTTAGATGTATGATCGCTCAGCAAATGATGAAGAAGTCCGGTTTAGCACGGAGGGAGAGCGAAACAAAAATTGACAAGAAACGAATGTGGATAAGCGAATGTAACCTCAAAGGCGAGTGAAGAAGAAAAGTCATTGAGGCATTGGACTCTCTTATAGACCACATGAAGTCTTGCACCATTTTCCAACGATACAGCGTGGGTGGACGGGCAGTGGTCCGTGGACGTGTTTACTTGGCATTCGGAGCTTGGATATTGGGTTGCAATATAGAGGAAACGGAAGCTAGTACAGATGAGGTCAGCGGAGTGGTAGCTGATACTCCCATCGAGCGATCCTGGAGCTTGGGCAAACGGTCTTCTTAACTCCAGAACATTTGGATATGAAACATCTCCAAAATCAAAGACTTCAAAGTAGTCAAAGGAAACGTGATCTTGGTGATGTCGTTCAAGTCTTGGAAGAATTGGGTTACGAAGTAGTGAAGCTTGAGAGGGTGTGGGCATTGGTTATCGAGAGAGACTAAGCCAATTTAAGAAAAGTGGGCGGGTAAATTGCGGCAAAACCAACGCGTTTTGGCTTCATTTCCAATCCCTCTTGACTCCCCTCTTCATCCCACACGCATGGGTCAAAGGCTCTCAATCGCCCACTTCGGGTTCGACTCCTCCATATCAGAAGGATTACCTTACCAGTACACCATATCTACGTCTTCAAAGTTATCCTCAGGGTGAAAGAGGCACGTCATTCTACCGCCGTCAGGTTCAACCATGAATATGCATCCTGCGAAGTGGACGTCGGCACCTTTCAGCTAGATGTCTCCTCTCCTTTGTACCCTAAACCATGGACCTACACCGATAATCTTCTACATGATCAAAGACCTACGGTACCAACGACGGTTAGCCACGGACGAGAACTATTCCCCACCAAGGCCGCAATCTCGGGCTCGATCTTTATCCGCCTCTGCCGCAGCTCCCTCCCGTGCCTCTTAAAAGAAACAAGGTCTGCGCAATAGGAGCACAGAAGCAACAGAGTTTGAGGAGGCCTCGGAATATGTCATTGGATAAGGACAAGTCAACCTGCGAAACCGGATCCCCAAGCGGGGCAATAGGCTCTTACGCCAAGGGCGGGAACGATGAAATAGGGTTATCAGATGATCTAGATAAAGCGGTATCCTATCGATGCTATCTGATCCGTTCTTGATCCTCCTTTCTGCTTCATATCTTCCGACCCAACAAGCCAATATGCGCCGTTTCGAGAGCTTGCCGCCAAAGCCCCAGTCATTTTGACATCTGCTCCGCCAATGGGGGCCGACTATCGGCTGTTTCCTGCCTGGAGTGACACGACACGGAAGATCTGATCTGATCTAATCTGATCTGATTAGATAAATTCTTCGAGTCCCCCATCTTGTCTTGTAATAAATGGTCGAAATCCCTTCGGTTCCGTACCTCAGCGGCCCCGAATATTTGATGACTGGTGGCGGCCAGTCGCAAAATCATCGTACCACCATGGGTGTTCTGGAACCTGTCACTACTACGAACCTGACCTCAGCCAACCACAGCATGGCAGGCACATCGTCGGAATATACCCCTTTGCTCAGCGATGAGGAGAATAGGAATGGTTTCGACAAGCACATCCCAGATGAACCAAATTCAGATGCGCAGGAGGGTGTGCAGACTGTGGAAGCGATTACTCTTGTCTGGTCCAAAGCCTCACTGCGGTTTACATACGTCTTGTAGGTCCACGTCCATGACCATAGCTTGACCCAATGCTAACAAATTCACAGTATTCTTCTCATTTTCGCGATCAATTCGATACAAACCCAAGTCACACAGAACCTCATGGCCTACGTAATCAGTGATTTCTCGGCACACTCTCTTATACCAGTTATTGGGATAGTTTCGGGCATAATGAGTGGGGTTCTGAAATTACCGATTGCGAAGCTATTGGATCTTTGGGGGCGTGCCGAAGGTTTTGTCTTCATGACATTGATTGGCACAACTGGCCTTCTTCTGATGGCAGTATGTAGGAACGTCGAGACATACGCTGTGGCACAGGTAGACTTTTCCAAGTGAATGCATGCCTGAGTTTTACTGACTATTCAGGTCTTCCATGCGGTGGGATTCGGCGGCATGGGATATGTTCTACAGGTCGTTATTGCAGACATATCTTCACTCGCCAACCGAGCCCTCGCCGTATCCCTTGCCTCAACGCCGTACCTCATCACAACTTTTGCAGGCCCGAGAATTGCACAGGTGGCTTATGACAATCTCGGATTTCGAGGAACATTCACGTTATTTGCCGTGCTTACACCCTTACTCGCTGCACCTTTCTGCAGTATACTGTTTGTAAATCAGGTGAAGGCGAAGCGCATCGGTGTGTTGGCAAAAGACCACACCAGACGGAACTTGAGGGAGAGCTTCTTGCACTACGCCAAGGAATTTGATGGTAGGATGTCATTTACATCCTACGTATCTTACTGACACTCAGCAGCTTACGGAGTCTTCTTTCTCTCCGCGGGGTTGGTGCTGTTTCTCCTCCCCTTTTCAATAACAGGCTATGGATCCAACAGCTGGTCATCTCCATCGATCATTTCTATGATAGGATTCGGCTTGGCACTGTTGGTCTTCTTCGGCGTCTGGGAACGAGTTTATGCCAGCCAGCCTTTCATACCTTACCGCCTCCTTCTCGATCGCACTGTAGTCGGAGGATGTCTCTTGTGCGCCAGCCGCTTTGTCGCATACTACTGCTACGATGGATATTACACCTCGTATCTCCAGGTTGTGAATGGTCTGTCTATCTCGGAAGCTGGCTACATCAACAATATCTTTTCTGTTGTTGGAACACTCATTGCTCTCGTTGTAGGCTATTTAATTCGTGTCACAGGTCGCTTCAAATGGATTGCCTGGATTGCCGTACCTCTCGAGCTCATCGGTGGAATCGCAATGGCCTACTTCCGCCAACCGTATCAGCCCATCGTCTATGTGGTGATGGCTCAAATTTTTATCGCGAGTGCAGGAGGCGCAATAGTTATGTGTGAACAAATGGCTTTGATGGCCGTGGTCGAACACAAGCAGGTTGCTGCAATTCTTGCCCTCCTTAGCCTGTTCGCATCCGTGGGAGGCGCAGTAGGAAGTGCTGTTTCTGGAGCGATCTGGACTAATACGCTTCCTGGTGCACTCCTCGAGCGCTTACCAGATTACGCAAAAGGCAACGCAACTGCGATATACGAGGATCTCGCTCTTCAATTGAGCTACCCTCGTGGATCGGAAGTAAGAGACGCTATCATTGGCGCATACGGCGTCGCACAGATGAGGATGTGTATTGCAGCCACATTCGTGCTGATGTGGGGATTTGTCTGGGTGGGTCTATGGAGAGATGTGAGGGTTGACCAGAAACAAAACAGAGGGACAGTCCTCTAAACATGAAGATTCGAATATCGTTATTTGGAAGCATTTAGGGTGCCATTTAGACTGGGTTATAGTTTGCATTTTCATGGAGTTTTGGCCTCTTTGCATATTCATCCACATGTTGCTCATCTTCCCCGTTACACTACATTATTTATGCTACAAGTTGTGATTTTTCCACATACGTGCGGTCTTCTTCGTAGGATCCAGATCGGCAGTTGCTTTCTCATTCATCATTTCGCGAAGGGATGAAAGTGCATTCTTTTCAATTTCGATTATTGAAGAGGGGTCTCATGAGCAGTAAGTTGCTGCTGGAACGATTTTCCTAATTTGCGACGGAAACTTAGCACCTATTAACTCAACCCCTAAGGACCATCACAATTACCCCACAATTTCTTTTCTCTGGGATGAGCTCGGACAAAACCGGGTGTTATCCCTGAGATCCTTTGATATCGCCACTAAGGAGGCCATCTGGCCCTCAACGACTTTGCTGTCTCTTCAAATACATCCTTGCCGTCTTCACTTTCAGCAATTTGTTATTGTTGTCGCTGCTATTGTGGCTGTCGAAATTTGTTTTGTGGTAGACGAATCCCAACTACACAAAAGAAGTCCTCCCAGCTCAGGTGTCTCAATTTGCATTAGTCGCTGTAGCAGAGATGAGTTTGAAGATCCATACTAGAGGCATCTACTCCCACATTTCATTTCTTACCTTTGCACCATCATCCTTGTCGCTGGCATCATGTCCCAATCTCATCGTAGTCTATTTTTTAGCACACTCGGTCTAGCAATCACAACAAAGTTCATAGCACGCTCAATAAAAGTCAAAGTTTGCTTTCATTCTATGTCTATCGCACTGCTTTAGGTCCTCCAAATTATTAAAGCAGAGCTCGATGCCATTGTTTCCAGCTATCTATCCATCCTTCAGAAGTGAAAGAAGACGATGTGTGTACCATAGGTATGTCTCAACGCCATTTCCTCCCTTTCGTATCGTATCGACCCCCCGATTACGCGAGAGAAGATGAGAAAAGCAAACGCAGAAGAAGCAAAAGGAAGCAAAATGAAAATCGTTGAATGGACCGCAGAAGCAAAGAGGAATCAGGACCAGTGCCAGAGGCAGAGGCGAGGAAATTCAATGTTCGTGTCAGGTGTATGGTGATTTGTGATGAGGACCGAGGACCAAGATGAAGCGATCTGGTGATATGGACGAAGACCAAATCTCGGCATCGCACCCGTCAATTGGCTTGGGTACTTTGACGAGATTAGATCTCATCGTCGTACAGACTGCGAGGGATAGAAAGTTAATTTGTATTCGAGATTTAAGAAAAGAAAACAAAGGAAGAAGGGGTATCTCACTCATCATGCTCGAGATCAACGGCATCGGCGTGCTCCGCACCGCCCAACTGCTCAATCTTGAATTGGTACGCAGGACGCTCATCACGACCATTAGCGGCACTCTCCTCCTTCTTCATGACACGCTTGCGCTTGGCAGAGGGAGGTGGAGGCATGTCCTCTTCATCGTCATTCTCGTCCTCGACTCCGGCGCCGTATCCAGTGGTTTGGTTCTTGGCGGAGGTGGCGGCGGATGGCTTGCGGGGAGTGGGTCTCTTCTTTGGAGAAGAGGGGGCGGAGGAGTTGTTGTTGGCGCCGATGCCGTTGCCGTTGCCAGAAGAGGAGGCGGACTGCTTGCGAATCTTCTGGAAGTGTTGGCTGGAGGGTATATGATGTTAGTTTTGACTCTTAGGTGGACAGGGGTTGGAAGGAGCGGGAAGTTGAATTTGGATCTGGGTTCAGGGTGAGGGTGAGATGATGAGTTGGTGATAGTGATTCAAAGTGAGGAGTTGAAATGGAGGGGCAGGAAGAGGGCAGATACACTCATCTTGATGACGAAGTGTAAGAGGTCGATCTCGGGAGGCTGAATGTGAGTTGCAGGAGGAGGGGAGATACATTCATCTAGATGATGAAGTGTGGGAAGTTGAATTCGAGAGGCTCAGTTGAGTGGCAGGAGGAAAGTTCGATGATCTCGAGATCAAGAGCTGGGATTCTCAATCTCAGAATTGAGAATTGAGCTGCAAGAGCTTGCCAGGCTGATGAGACGATAGAGGCCGAAGATGACGACGAGGAGATCAAGAGGAGATGTACTAACCGGCAGGCTTCATGAGTGAAGGTGTAGCCCTTGGATTGTAAGGTCACAGCGATCTTGGGCCAAACGATACCCTTGAGCGCGCCCTCGTCGATGACGGCAAGGAGCAGGTCCTTGTCGGCCTTGTGGTCCCACTGGGATGGAGGCATGTTTGGCTGTGTTTGGGGTTTATGAGATGTCTTGAAGAGGAAGTGGAAGTGGATTTATGCAGAGTTGATTTGTGCGAAAGGTGGGTTGGAAAAGAGGTGGGGGAGATAGGAGGGAGATGGAAGGAGATAGTGCCAAAGGTCGCCTCGCTTAAGGGTGACTGGAAGGCTGGCGGATTGTTATTCACCCAAGGTCTGTCAGGCTCACATTCACATCAAGCCAGCTTCAATCAGGCACGCCAGCTGGCTTGATTTCGAGCCCAGCATGTCTGGTCGAGGAAACGGTATCAGAGCTAATCGGGGTCTTAACAGGACAGCCTCATAGCTTGGTGGCACAACAGGTGTGCACCCTGGTATAGCCCATGGTTTTCGAGCAAGCTTCACTCGTTAAATGCCTCACAACACAACAGTGAGTCACGTCTTACCCCGCCATTGCATAAACTGATCGCTCTACTTTACGCTTTACTTTGATTCTGATTTAAATATGCAGCTTTCCATTGCCATTCATGTTCATCACAAAAACACTAGCCTGCCTCGCGGCCCCAGCCACCCAGTTCCCCGGATTGCGGTTCCTGCAAGGGCCAAGTTATCGCCACCCAAGCGAGCGATCGGGCGGCCCCATGCAGGTCCCTGACCACTCTGTTGCAATTGACACAAGGACCAATCAACAAAAGCGACTTTCTTTTTCTTCCACTTTTTACGATCAATTGTCTTACAAAAAGGGATTATCAACAGCGCCGCTTTGTGCTGGTTGTCTAGCCATCACCGCCTATCTCATCCGTCGGCCCCTGCTAGTGGCATGCACGCTCTCTACGCGGTCCCTTGTTTCCCATGCATGCCGCGAGCGCGAGAACAGCTGACATCGAATGGATCTGCAGCTATCCAACAGCCCAGCAAACTCTCCCCTCCTGCTACCCAGACCATCTGCCCTGATCATCGCACGATTCTTCTGCCTCCTACAAAGCTCTTTCTCTCCAGGCACCAGCCTCACGTCATAACAGCCATGCGCTCGAGGCTGGCGAATTACTCTTCCCAGCTCGCTAATCCAAGAAGGTCCAAGCACAAATTCTCTCCCCTCCTCCTCCTATCAATTCCCCTCCCCTTTCTTATCTTTTACCCTTTCATATGCAGAGCATCTGCGCACTCGCCCTTCCAAAGAACGCCTTGCCCCTCTTTTCCTTCTTAAAAAAAGAAAAAGCAAAGTAAGAGGCTTAAAGTAGCCTAATTCTCCTTGATGCACGCTACCCCCGCAAATCAAAGGCGAGGAGCGTGAATGAATGAGAAGTATCCTTAAGTACCCACTTACGACGTGAAAATTACATGAACTTCCCTTCTGAATGCGATCTTCACCGCTTGATTTTGCAAAGATTACTTGTGAGGGTTTGCTCTTTTAAAGAAGACTCTTTGAAAGAAAGGGTTTTGGGAACGTGGATTTCTGTGAGGGAAGAAGGAGGGAGGGTTGAAATATTGAGGTTTTCGCACTTTTCGATGATAACGTTCACAGCACATTTTCACAAACGCAGGAACGAGAAGAGGACGATACACATCTTGCGAGATTTGCGATTCCACACACACATTTCTCTTGGACGCATTCGAGACCGAAAACAAGCATCCACCAATCAACATCACCAATTCTTCCTGCCGAATCGAAGGGTACGGAGATACCCCCTCCCACATCATATACCTCCCACATCGAATCCAATATCCCCACGCGATATTCAAGCTGGCGAGTCTACGGAAGACGCAGAATATGCAGAACGATAATGCAATCACGAGGTTGCTTTATGCGATACTCAGTCAGAAATGTTTGAAAGATGTACGTCTCTCTTGCTTGCTTCCTCGCTTACCTCCATGTACTCAAATGCAATTCCAACATCACATAAACACATGTAACACTCCCTTTCAATCATACCATCTCAGGAATCCGAATGCCCCGGCTAATACACACCTTCCCATGAACAGATAGACTGGAACGCCGTAGCCCACAACCCAATTCTCAATTCAGAAATCACAAATGGCCACGCAGCACGAATGCGCTACTCGCGCTTCAAGAAGCAGATGGATGCTTCAACTGGCACGCTCCCGCCCGCTACGCCTCGAAAACCACGGAAGAACCGTGTGGAGAAGACGAGGAGTCCGAAGAAAGAGAAGAAAACCGGTATGGGTGGGAGTGGGATTAAGACTGAACATGAGAGGGAGAGGGATGAGAAAGCGAAGGGGAAAGAAAGGGAGGAGAGGGGAGTAAAGAGCGAATACGCTGCTCGAGAAGGGACGGGAGAAAGTCTTTTCTCGGCATCAGCGTCGACTACTGCTTCTATGATTGGAGATCGAGATGGCGATACGCCTGAGTTGGAAGGCGGGATGATACCTCTTCCTTCTCCCGCTGCATCTCTCGCTCAGCATGATCTTTCTTCTGGATTGGGTGTCAATTTCAACCCCGGACAGCCAGAGCATCTACACTTTCATAATGCAATCCAGATCAAGCGCGAAAGAAAGCCAAGCGCGAACACACTCCACTCTGGACTTTACGGCCACTCTCAATCTCACGCACACGCACACTCACACCACAAATCTCCCCTTCGAGTCCCGCATCACTTACCTGGCAGTTTGGAGTTCGAACACCAACGCCACCAGCAACATGTGACCTCGTCCGTCTCGAACAGTACCCTCCCAAGCACGCCGCGGATGTGCATCGAAGAGCACGAGAACGACCACGGACACGGGCACATGTACGAACATGAGCACGGAGATTCTCCGACTCACAGCTCACATTCGCAGTCGCATTACACCCGTCATCTCGACGCCGAGCAACAAGATAGTTTCGGCCTCGCGTCCCTGGATAACGATGATATGGATGAGTTGATGCATAGTTTTGAGATGGGGCAGCCTGAACATGGACATGGACATGGGATATACAGCCCGCTTATGAGTGATGGTGCGTTTGCTTTCGGGATGGGAAGCCCAGGTGGAATGGGGCTGGGAATGGGGAGTGGTGGAGATCTTTATGACGAATTTTGGAATCACAATCATGGCCAGCATGGTGGTGAGAGTGAGAGGATGGGTGGCGGTGCTGCTGGGGTTGGAGGAACGGTGGTGAAGAAGGAGGAAAGATGGGAGGAGGGGTATCGTCGTGTTTAGATCTGTGCTGATTGGGGCTCTGGGTGAACTCTCTTTTGGTTGATTGTTGGGGATTTCTTTGTGTTTGGATTTTGGTCTGGGATCGGATTGGATGGGAACGCGGGACGGAGGTTAAATTGCTCAATAATTATCTCGGATTGGCGTTTTCTCTGTTGTGGTTGTGCACTGCTTTTCCGTCTGCTTTTGGTACTGAGACTGGCTGGTGTGGGCGAGGTAGAGATGCGGAATACAGAAAATATGGAAGAAAAATTAGATTGTTGGCGATCTAATGCATTTATCTTCACTCCAAGGCACAGCTGCAGTCCATTTTGTTTTCCATTTATGTCTGAATCGTCTCTGTCGATTGTAAAACTAACCATCTGTTCAAAGACGCTTTCCAAATTTCGATCATGTGGGGTTGAATGCTTCATACTCTATGAGCTTGCGAGCTTGCCAGATTGCTCACATAAAACATCTTGTAATCTTTTCTAATCCAAAAAACTACACCAACGCGATCTAGCTATCTTTTCCTACGACCTAGAAGTTGCCTTCGAAGCCGCTTCATGAATGACACATCCACTGTAGTAGCAACAGTCCCAAGGCACCTCCATATGCTCCCTCAGCTCCTTTCTCAACTCCCCCGCAAAAGCCTTACTACAGCTCGTAATGTCTCCCCAAGACTCAAAGTCATCAAACTCAGGGTTAAAAAACCCCCTCAAGACGTCGTCCATGATATACAACCGGAAAGGAGTCGCAAACGCGGGGCACTCCTCATATACCATCTCGATCTCCTCGACACGACGCATAAAATCAGGCCTCTCGTCCATCCATTCGCTGTACGAATCACTGACGAAATCTCGTAGTGGCTGGGAACAGATCTTGTCTGCGAATATGTCGAGCCCGTAGAGGACCATGTGGTATTTCCAGGAGTCGGAGTCGTCGCCGCTCCATGTGCATCTTCGACGGGGTGTCGCGCCGTAGAGCCAAGAGACGAAGAGATTGAAGACGGCGGCGTCCTCGCCTTGTAGTGTAATGGTTTTGGACGTGCCTTCGGTGAAGGGGCTCTGGAACGCGTTGCGGAGGTAGGTGGATTTGTTACAGATGACGGCTTCGTGGATGATCCAACGTTTCTTTTTGGGGCTGACGTAGATGGTGACCATATTCCCCGATTCGGTCAAGCTGGAGGAGAGTCAGTGATACTTAGTAGCAGTTTAAGAGGAGAAAGTACTCACTCGCTGATATCCATCAACTCCTCTTCCTCTGGGTCAGGAGCCTTGGATGTAGTTGGATCTGTTACTGAGGTTGCCATGGTCTTGCAGTTGAAGTGGAGAGAGAGATGGGCTGGGAGGAGATATTCTGGCTTCTGAATCACCTTCTTGTAGCCATCAGTAGAAAATCTTGAAAGAGTAGGTGGAGTTTGATGCCTGTCTCGCAGCTTCCCAAACCATCTAACATGGAACATTCTTGATTGGTCGCAGGTTTTACTTGCCTTCTGCTTGGATGAATCGATGTGTTTCGAGACCTTTCGTTTGCTTTGAAGGTATGGTAGGACTGGTCTAGTAGTGTTTCAATGTCACATCAAGATGCTTCCATGTTGCGCCGAGTTCTTCTCAATCTGCTGGCGCGGGACGAGCTGAAGACAATGAAAGAGGAGTAGTTTAGAGATGCTTTGGTTTCACGGTGGAACTGTGATGTGCATCGTTCTTTTTGAAAATAGGTAATCATTATCAAGTAGAGTAGAACCGTCTCCGAGACTCTCCGGGACTGCTCAAGCAAAGCTTGATCACTAAGTTATTAGCGCACGGAGTTCTGAGTGATTGCATGTATATACTGTACATTAGACTGCATCTCATTGAACTGGCTTGGTATGGCCTGGCATTTCTCTTGGGACCTGCATTGACTAGTCACGAGTCTACTTCCCAATTGTCAACGTCTCGCGTCTGGATATCTTGACTACAAACATGGAGTACCGCAGTAGTCAGTCAATATGCAACCTAATCGTCCTGTCCATCTCCACCATCGTCTTCATCTGAGCTGGGCTCTGGTCGATGAACACAACAGTCCCAAATATCGCAAGCCTCCTTTGCATGATCCATGTAGGCTTTGATCCCCCGATAAACTGTTTTTGCAAACTCCACATTACTTGCTATCAACTCCCCCCAGTCTCTGGAGTCCGCAGATTGCCAGCTCAAAAAATCCATGACTGTCTGGTCAACCAGAATCGATCGGAATTGAGAATTCATTGAGCAATTCTCGAATACGAAGCGAATTTGTTCGGGAAGTGGGCGATACGAGCCAGTGCTTTTGAGAAGTCCGGAAGCTGTATTGTAACAGCAGTCACGCCAACCGCCGACAGCATAGTTATTTAGCTCATTTAGCGTCCGATCTTGTCTGCAAATACCTCGAGAGCAAACCAAGCGAGAACATCCTTGCGAAACTCCCGACTGGCACTATAACAAGTGGGCCAGGTTTGGATAGCGTTGTGGGGGCCTGGGCGGTAGATATAGTCGACAAATTTCTTGAAGACATCTGGATCATCCTCTGTAAGGTGCATGATCTTTGACGAAGCCTCCGCAAATCCCCCTCGGAACGCGTCCTTGAAGTACTTAGACGCATTGCAGATGACAGCCTCGTGCAAGCTCCAGGTTACTTTATCGGGACCGACTTGGACAGTGACCATAGCAGGGTTAGATTGAGTCAATCTGTTTATCTTACGTTAGGGGCCTAGGTGACAATAGGGCCGAGGTTCTACAAACTCTCCAATCCCTTTTTCTCGACGACATGCGCGCGATCTGGCATCTTCGACTTCTCGGCGGCAGAAGCATTAATGCTTACGTTTGACAGATCCATGATGCTGACGAAATGGCAAATTGATGGAGTGGTAGATTGAGAGTTTTGAAGCTGTGGTATTGTGAGCGATTTCACCTTGGACAATAAAGCAAAATCTCGGGACTCGCCAGCTGAAATGAGCCGAACTCTTTCGAGGCTGATCAAGGCGGACTGGTAATGGTACCAATGGATACTGTGCGCGCGAGTGACTACACGCGTGAGAAAAGCTTGGTTGATAGAGCTTGTGTTCTTACACGACGAAGCTCGACATTTAAAGAATTGAAGTTCTGACCTTGAGGAGGGAGGCGGAGCTAGTTTCCACGCTAACTCCCCACTACTTTAAGCGAAGTCAACATGCGGGGTTTCCCTGGCAGCAAGAACGAAAGCTTCGAAAGGATTTCTGACTCCTACCTAGGCGGCATAGGATGCACTGAGAGATGTATGAAGAGGAGTGGCCTTGGCTTAGAAGCTGGTTCTCATTCTTGAATTTTACAGAATTATGGACATGTTCCTTTCCAGAGTATTTTCCCAGTTCAAACAAATTCAAACGCATAAGCAGTATTTGCTGTCTCGGGTTGCACAAAAAAGGTGATCTATGGCCGCGGTTAGTATCAAGTTCAACTATGGGAACTAGCATGAGAAGCCCTACCTGGTCATTTGCAATGGTATGTCCCCACACACCAAGATCCACCGGCGCACCAACTTCCCCATACTTCCCATTATTGTCAAATCTCCGCGTACGGATATTGACACTGCCAGAGCTCAGTCCCACAGCACTAAGCCCAGTGACGGTAATATCATATAGTCCAGTGGTCCCACGAGTTCCAGCTAGAATCTTGACTGTGTTTGCAGCACCGCCTCGAGTGGCGAACACATCGAAGAGGCCATCCGCAGAACCAGAAGTAGCAACACGCTGTCCAGTCATAGAGCCAGCATAGTACTTGTATACTTGCCACTCTCCTACAGGCCAGTAGCCACCACCCGATGGCTCATAGGTTGAGGTCTCTGCGCCGGGCTTCCCCAGCATATTGCCAAGATAGTCGTGTAGCTCAAAAGCTGAAGCCCAGTTGGCACGTAGACCCTGGATATTATAACGCTCAAGTCTAGAGATGTACCATGCTCCAGTGGATGGAATTTGCTCGTATGGAGCGCCATACTCGTTGATGTTCTTTGGTCTGTCAGGAAGGCCGTATTTTTCGCGCCACTGAGTAATGAGTGGGAGTGTTTTGACGATGTCTAGACCGCTGTCTAGATTGTGCCAGGTGTAAACGTCGGGGACGCTGTTATTCGAGGAGATGAATGATCCAAAGGCGGTCCACCATACCATATTTCGGTCAGGGGGTGATGCCACTGAGGGACCACTGATGAGAGCACCAGGAAGTTCTCTCCTATTTAACGTTAGTGTTAAAACCAGGTCATCAATCAGAGTTTGAATTTACTTACCTGAATCTATGGTATCCAACTCCCCACATCTGCGTCCATTGCTCGGGTGATCTTGCCCAAAAGTTTTGAATATCTGGTTCGTTCCAAATATCCAAATCCAAGCCTTCAATCATGTCATTGTCCTTCAGACTTGCGATGAGTCTTGTTAGAAACGCGTTGTAATTCGTGAAGTCACCGTTATCGCCGGGAAAGACTGAGTCTGCACTTTGAAGCGAGTCCGCGCCCCACAGATCGTGGACTAGCAGGATGAAGCGTGCGCCAAATTTGCGAGAGGTACGGTAGTTGGACAGGGCAGATGCAAATCGATTCTAGATACATAATTTCCATTAGAGATCTCTATTCTTTCAAGGTGTAGAGGTACGTCAAGTCTTACATCAAATTCCTCAGGACCGAAAATCCAACCTCGGCTCGGTGCGGGAAGCTGAGCTCCCCCTGCACGGCAGTAGTTGAATTTGATGTCGGCGTAGAAATGGTCTGGGACCTGAGTTGAGGTGGATGAGCCATTGTCTGGAATGCCGTAGATGAAACCTGAAGCCAGCTGACTTGGCGTTCCGGATGGCTGAGCTAGAGACACGGTTGCTGTTCCGAGTTGTCTTTTCGCTACTTCCACAGGCGTTGCACTGGCATGGAGAGCTACATTTGCAGCGAACACAAGTGTACTTAGGAAATGCATCTTGAAAACGGAAGCTTAACGATAGCTGCTGTTTGATACTGAATAGGATTTTGCATGCTGCGTCTCTTATGTACATTTTCCTCTCGGACTAATTGTCCCTCACTTGCCTCCTTCAGCTTCCACATGCCGAAGAGGGGCGATTTGTTTACCTCCAAGGGCAGGGTGTACTTGGCGATGCTGGCACATGAGAATTTTCTGGGTCAGTGCGATGCAGGTGAATGCGGGGAGTCAGGTACAGGACAGGAAACAAGGGCGGGGTTGATTAGGCCAAGAAAAGTGATTGCCTTCGTTCGAATTGTAGTCCTAACCATACTGTATTCATGCGCTCCAATAACACAAGCAGATGATCGGCTCCACACAAACAAACAGATCTCTTGCCCGGAGAAGAACCAGGGTCACTAGGCTCCGGCGGGGTGGCATCCATGAAATACCTCGTGCTCGGAGCTTTTGCGGGGGTGGATCTGCCTCGTCCATCGTTGCTCCAATGAGATTAGTATCTTTTGGTAAGGTTTACCCCAGAATTCCCCCGCAGCTAGAAGACCTATCATTGTACCAATCCATATTCGGGATCAGCATCTGAGGATGCATAAATCAGGATGCCTGAGGAGCTTGGCCAAGCCTGCGGACCTGGAGCTATAACAAGGGGGTCGGCCACGATCGTTGAGACCTGGGGATAGATTTTGGGTCGGTCTACAAAATTCAAACTACTGTATCCATTTTCCAAAGTTCACAGAAGTCCACTTGCACGCTTTGGATCCACTCTCAAACCCATCCACGATGTCTGCACCCGACGAGAAGCAGATTCAGGTGGAGAAGGAGGAGATGGCAGGAGTGCATCATGACGAAAAAATGTCCAAAACAAACGACCTCGCACAACAAGCTGCAATCGATGAGCATGACCTTGGTGTCAAAGAAGCCATCCGACGCTATCCTCGAGCGATAATGTGGTCCGTTCTGGTTTCCACCGCCATCATCATGGAAGGTTACGATATTGTCTTGATCAGTTCATTCTTCGGTCTCCCCAGTTTCACCAAAAAGTATGGCAGCTTTGTTAACGATGCTTCTGGTTATCAAATCTCTGCACCATGGCAAGCAGGTTTGAGCAACGGAACATCGATCGGAACGCTCATCGGATCGCTTGCGAACGGTTTTTTCGTCTTCCGATACGGTTACCGATTGACGTTGCTCGTCTCGCTCAGTCTGATTGTGGTCTTCGTCTTCATCCCGTTCTTCGCTCCCTCGCTCCCTGTTCTACTTCTTGGCCAGATCCTCTGCGGAATTCCCTGGGGAGTCTTCGCGACCATGGCCCCTGCATATGCGTCCGAAGTCTGTCCCTTGGCTCTCCGTGGCTACTTGACCGTCTACGTCAATCTCTGTTGGGCATTTGGGCAACTCATTGCTGCCGGAGTTCTGTCTGGATTCTCGGAAGGCACGAGCCAATGGTCATATCGTATCCCCTTCGCAATTCAATGGGCCTGGCCAATTCCATTGTTCGCAGTACTATACTTCGCACCCGAATCACCATATCACCATGTTCGGCGAGGCGAGTACGAAAAGGCGGAAAATTCGGTTCGAAGACTCGGTTCTGCATCACATCCATCTCAGAGCGTTGCCCTGATGATCCACACAAACGAGCTCGAGAAAGAAATTGATGCTGGAACTTCATACCTGGACTGCTTCAGGGGTATCGATCTGAGACGCACAGAGATTGTATGCATGGCGTTCATCGCTCAGCCTTTCTGCGGTTCTGCCATGGGAGGAACGCCAACGTACTTCTTTTTGCAGGCCGGTCTGCCAACATCGATCTCCTTCAAAATGTCCGTTGGAGGACTAGGACTTGCTGCAGTTGGAACACTCATCTCGTGGAAACTTCTGCACGTATTTGGGAGACGGACTCTGTATCTTGCTGGTCTCGCTGGTCTCACTGCAATTCTTTGGATCGTCGGTTTCATCAGCGTTGGCGCTGGTAACTCAACTGGAGGATACTATGCGCAAGCGACTATGATGCTCCTGTGGCTCTTCGTTTATTACATGACAGTTGGACCTATCTGCTACGCTATCATTGGCGAAATCTCCTCCACTCGTCTCCGAAACAAAAGTATTTCTCTATCACGCAGCTCCTACTACATCGGCCAAATTATCTGCAACGTCGTCAACCCATACATGCTGAATCCCAGCGAAGGAGATTGGAAGGGCAAGACTGGATTCTTTTGGGGTGGCTGTTCCTTTGTGTTCTTTGTCTGGACTTGGTTCCGCTTGCCAGAGTCGAAGGATAGAAGTTTTGAAGAGTTGGACCTTCTCTTCGCTCAGAATGTCAAGGCAAGGGATTTCTCGAAGGCGGTTGTTGATCCGTATGCTGAGGATCTCAATGCCCGGGTCACTTTTCCCGGGAAGTAGACGGATGATGCATCAAGTTTAGCAAGAATGAGCGATGGAATGCCTGTGCTGCTGTCAATGTTATCTAACCCTAGCTGTTAACACAAGAATGTAATTCCGATACCCGTATAAACCCTCTTGTTACTGCTATCAACATTGTAATAGTGTCTAGATCTATGATACATTTTTTTTTAGAATGAGTAAGTGACAGCGCGTGTTTGCTTTATTGGTATCAAAGCTGAAGACCCGCTGCACCTACCCCGCACCAGCAACATCCTAGATCTCCAAAAAGAGACCTCGACCGGCTAAACTTACTTTCTCATAATTAAGATGAACGATGCATGGGTGTAGTTCTACAGCTGACTTGTCCTCGGAAAATTATGTAGTAGGCATCGCCTGTTTCCCTTTTCCAAGACCCGCCCCCGCAAGGCCTCCGGCGCCACTCCGTGCGACATCCCACCTTTGAGGGTGATCTGTGGTAAGCTCAAGGACAGCGATACCTTGCAATGTATCGAGCTCTAGGTATTTACCTCGCCATAAGCAGGGGGAAAATATTTCCCCTGCATTGTTTGCTCTATCACATGCGTGGTATTTAATATGGCTCCGTCATGATGTGTAACCCCACTCCGGTGGAGGTAAATGATGAGGAAAGAAAGTTTATCGAAGAGCTTGAGACGCATAGCTTTACGAATAGCTTACTGAAGCTCATAGTTATCTGATTCTTAGTATTTTACGTTCCTCAGCAACCCCCACGGTTGATTTTTCTTTTTTTTTTCTTCTTCTCCTGAATCTCCCCGACATCCCGATACCACTGTGAGGACTGCTCAGAATGTTGTACAAAGACGGGAACCGTCTCGTCTTTCGATTTGATGCAGAAGAGGTGTGGATCGAGCCATGGGGAGAAAATGCATTCCGAATCAGATCTACCAAAGAATCCCACTACCCAGACGAAAAAGAAGGATGGGCGCTCCAAGACATCGAGTCCAAAACCGGAGATATCACATTAGGAGAGAAAGAAGCATCCATCGTCAATGGCAAAATCAAAGCTACAGTCAGCAAGCATGGCAAAATCAAGATCTTCAACTCGGCTGGGAAACTCCTTTTGGAAGAATACATGCGGAATCGAAACGATCTTTTGGACGCAAAATGCAGTTCTCTCTGCGTTGAGGCTCGTGAATTCAAGGCCAATCTTGGGGGAGACTATCATCTTACCCTTCGATTCGAGTCTCTTGACAAGCACGAGAAGATCTTTGGTATGGGGCAGTATCAGCAGCCATATCTTGATCTTAAAGGTCTGGATTTGGAGTTGGCACATCGTAACTCCCAAGCTAGCGTTCCCTTTGCACTCTCGTCTCGCGGATACGGAATTCTTTGGAATAATCCTGCTGTAGGCAGAGCTGTGTTTGGGAAGAATATTCTGAGTTACGAGGCCTACTCGACGAAGTTCCTGGACTATTGGGTTACTGCGGGAGACACGCCTGCTGAGATTGTGCAAGGATATGCTTCTGTGACAGGAACAGTCCCCATGATGCCTGAGTAGTAAGTAACCAGCCTGTTTTGAAACAGAAGATTATGGAAACAAGGTACTGATTACTTCGGTTTACCAGTGGACTGGGATTCTGGCAGTGCAAGCTACGGTACCAGACACAAGAGGAACTCTTGAAAGTCGCAAGAGAATATAAAAGCAGGGATCTTCCGATTGATCTCATTGTCATTGACTTCTTCCACTGGCCCAAGCAAGGAGATTGGAGATTCGACGCCAATTTCTGGCCTGACCCAGGTTAGTACCAAAATGCCCACTCATTGAATTCAACTGACACATATTTCTCCTGCAGAGGCCATGGTTCGTGAACTTAACGAAATGAAGATCAAATTGATGGTCTCAATCTGGCCTACAGTAGACAAACGCTCAGAGAATTTCCAAGAGATGCAAGAAAAGGGATACCTGATACGCGTTGATCGTGGAATTCGCACCGCCATGGACTTTGAGGGAGAGTCGGTCCACTTCGATGCCACGAATCCGAAGGCAAGAGAGTTTCTCTGGCAGAAAGCTAAGCAGAACTACTACTCCAAGGGCATTGAGGTCTTTTGGCTTGATGAAGCAGGTCAGTCTCCGAATGCCTAGCCATCATAGTTCTACATGACTCGTTTCTGACATCCTTTTCCACCAGAGCCCGAGTACAACACCTACGACTTTGACAATTATCGGTACTGGCGAGGTTCTAATCTTGCGGTCGGAAACATATACCCAGTTGAGTACGCAAAGACCTTTTACGAAGGTATGGAAGCGGCTGGGCAGAAAAATATCGTCAACCTGATCCGTTGCGCTTGGGCGGGCTCTCAGAAGTTTGGAGCTCTTGTTTGGAGTGGCGATATTGCATCATCTTGGTCGAGCTTCCGGAACCAGCTGTCTGCGGGACTCAATATGGGGATTGCTGGTTTGCCATGGTGGACTACAGAGTGAGTAAAACCCAGAAAACCTCGCATCTGACCTGCGACAAATTGACATCTCTCATGTTCGATTGCTTCATGTTTTTTCTTCCTCATATTCTTCACAGATGTGCTGACTCGAAATTTCTGCAGCATTGGTGGTTTCCACGGTGGCGACCCCAACGACCACCACTTCCGCGAACTATTTGTCCGCTGGTTCCAATGGGGCACATTCTGTCCTGTCATGCGCCTTCACGGCGATCGCGAGCCACGACAACCACAAGTTGGAGAAGGAGGCGGAGCGAGCTGCTGCAGCGGTGCCGACAACGAAGTCTGGTCATACGGAGAACACGTCTATGAAATCTGCAAGAAATACATGAAGCTCCGCGAGGAGATGCGGGAATACACGCGTTCGATTATGGAGGACGCACATAAGCGTGGAACTCCCGTCATGAGGCCGTGCTTTTATGAGTTTCCTGGCGATGCGATGTGCTGGGAGGTGGAGACGCAGTATATGTATGGTCCCAAGTATCTGTGTTGTCCAGTATTGAGCCCGAATCAACGACGTATGAGTGTTTATCTGCCTGCTGGGGCAAGATGGACTCTTGATACGAAGGAGTTTGCTGGTGGACAGACAGTGGAGGTTGAATGTCCTATCGAGGTCATGCCTGTGTTCGTTAGGGAAGGAAGGGAGGCTTTGGAAGAGAAGTCATGAAGTTTTAAAATTGCAATTGGAGTATAGATAATTACTTTGATAGTTGGGATAGAGTTCTTACACATTTGATGTGAAGTGAAGTGCAGTCAACAAGGCTCCTGCCTCCCGGAGGAAATTAGCGAGCTCTAAGTCGGGCTCCGAATGAAGGGAATGGACTACGTAACTGCGCGCTACTCAGAAAAGCGCTCCCGAAAAGATTTGTTTTGTCCTGTAACTTCGAGAGAATGCACAACAACTCTTTTGGTCTCCACTGCTCTGAATTACTCGTTTCTTCTCAGGGGTAAAGCACTAGCGCGACGGGCCATCGCCAATAGTCTGACCCCTGACCTCCACCCCCGCACTTGCTTCCGGGTAATGAATCTTGGGAACCACATGTTTGGTACACTTCTACTGCACCTCATACATAGTACTGCTGAAGATCTCGTCTTGATGCTATTCCTAGCTACTAATTTTACCTTCGCTCTTCAAATCCAGTTGCACCGTTCGATACACCATGCCAGCCGAATCGCCACGTCGTCGAGCAACCACCATCAAATGCCAGCGTTGCGGTCAGGAATTCAGTCGGCCTGAGCATCTAACTAGACATCTTCGTACGCATACCAATGAGAGACCACATATTTGTACAATCTGCCGCAAGGGATTTTCCAGATCGTGAGTTTCCTTCCGGCCAAGTTCTCAGCTTTCGTACTGATGAGAACGTGCTAGGGATGTCCTAAGTAGACACCACGCTGCCCATCATGGCCCAAATGCTAGTGATCAAAGAACCGGGCCATATTTTCGCGCTTGCGTGCCTTGTGCAGTAGCGAGAGTCAAATGCATGGGTTCACGTCCATGTCAGCGCTGCTCTATCAAGATGATTGATTGTTGCTACCCGGGCGCTGGTGGATCACGGCGTCAGCCTCAGTACACAGATGGCGAAAGAGCAATAGACCACGAAGAACCCAGTCTTTCATCTAGGGGTCAATTGGCTTCTACTGGGCCTGCGACATTGGATATCTCTCAGGCCGAAGCCTGGACTGGCATTCGTCCTGCTACCAACATGGCCCCCATCGAGACTCAAATTGGTGATACAGGCCCGGAACAGCCCATATTTTCGAGAACTACAGAGCAAGCGCTCTCAGTACAGCCTCTCAGTGCGTCTTCGCATGTCTCTGAGGGCTATGGGATGCCCGAAATGTCAGCACAGCCTTCCAACTCGTTTTCACGTGACCTGGGATACCAGCTTCCCGATGAAGATCTTAATGGTGATTTTGTTGGCTATCCTTCAGTCACTCCATACGACTTTGCACTATTATCGAACCAGTCGATGGAGCAACCTCAGCTGGGTGATTATGGCTATTCCGCCATTAATTGGCTATCTCCGAAAGACCTCGGTTACAGCGAATTCAACTACGAGTCCCAGTACTTGGAAGTCAATGACTTTAACTTTTGGGCAGGACCTGCTACTCAGTTGGGCCCCGAGCAAAGTTTTAGTAGCGAGGGGGATGCTATCATGGACCAAGGTATTTGCCATCCTCCTAACGAGTCTCAGAGAGACAAAATACTTGCCACTCCAAACAACAACCAAGAAGCGCAGACTGCTTCGGCCTCGACGCCCAGCCACGACTCACCCAAAACGTCAAGCACTCCCTCAAAGTCCTCAAACTATTACATAGACGGCGCTGGGGCAAGGGAACCTCGATACGGCAAACTCCGAAAGCAACGCGTTGTCTGGGAAGGAACAGAAGATGCGCCAATTCCTGCGCTAGACCAAAACGAAAACAGCGATGAATCCAAAATATCTTTTCCGCCATCGATTGAATCGTATTTGATTGGGAACGAAAACTTTGCTCCTTATAGTCTGCCAGAAGAAGTCCATCAGAGACTTGTCGATGAATTCCGCAAAAGATGTCTCGGCAGCACTCATCCTTTCACGTCGGATTACTTTCCATCTGCTGGTACTTTCAACTTGGCGAAGAGCCTGTATTTCGAGTACTTTCACCCAGTCTTCCCGCTTCTTCATAAATCCTCCATGATGGCGGAATCGACATTCTGGTTAATCGAACTTGCTGCCGCTGCTGTCGGAATCAATTATCTCGGTACAAAAGTCTCGCAGCAATGCAGCGATGTATTCGTTGAGTTTCTAAACAGGTGTCTTGAGAGCTCTAGTACTTTCAGCAACAGTCTTTTCAACGATAGTCGGATAAGTGATCAACTTGAAGCTCTTTGCGAAATACAGGCGAGGATTTTATGCTGTGTAGCTATGTTTCACAGTCGAAATGCAAGCATGGTTGAGAAAGCCTTTTCGCTCAGATCTCAATTGGTGGGACTTTGTTTACGTCGTAAGATGCTCTCAATGACAAGGACGCTCTCCTCGGACCCAGAACAACAGAAAGAAGATACTTGGGAAGAATTTATGATGAAGGAGTCGAAGACCCGAGCTGGTTACTGCATATTTGTAAGTTGTTTCCTTCGCACTCTAACATAACCTCGCTATTCTGCTGACTGGTACACGACAGTGGCTCGATTGCTTGATGGCATATCAATCAGACCTCCGACCACAGATGCAATTGGAAGATGCGAAAGTAGCTCTACCTTGCTCTGAAGATATGTGGGAAGCGTCGGATGAGTCAACTTGGCTCCGATTATATTCGCTGCGTCCAGGTGAGATGTCCACATCCTGCAACGACCTCTCACTTACCTGTAGAACGGTAGACAACCCTTCGTTACTTACTGCTCTCGAGATCTTATATAAGAGAAAGACTATTGACTCGAATATCGGCGAGTTTGGTAGGATTCTACTCATCCACGGTCTATTCCACCGGACTTGGGAAGTGGCAAGATATCACAAAGATACACTTTCGAACTGGATTCCATCGGCGCCTGGTACTAGGGCTCCTTCTCCCTCAGTTTCGGATGCGATGACAGATTGGCTACCACGAAATCCAGTTTTTTCCAAGTGGCGAAATAGTGCCTGTGATTGTCTGGATGTGTTGCACTGGTCAGCAAACAGCCAAGTTGCTCAACGAGCCGGGCTTGAGCATCCCACAATTCTCCATCTTCATCTAGCTAGGCTCATTCTTCTCACCCCCGCTTCAACAGTCCAGAGCTTGGCTTCCTTGATAGTGCAGAACGCCAAGAGTGGTACTGTTCCACAGGATTCGTCACAGGCACAGTACCATGAAGATCGAAGCGAGGTGCTGAGATGGTTCATCCAGGACCAATATAAAGCCCGTCTAGCTCTCGTACACGCTGGCGCAATCTTCTGGCATGTTCGACGATACAGTCATGATAGTATGTTGGAGCCGTTCGCGGTACTTCTCGCTACATTGGTTGTTTGGGCTTATGCTACATCCTCACAAGCCATCGATCAACAGCAACGGCAAGGACTGGCCAGCTCAGGGAACAAAAAAAACAACAATTCGCAAACGCAGCCAGAAGGATCCTCCTCTAGATCCCAACAACACGATAAAGAACCAGAAACTGATCCACCCGATCTCCCCTTCATCAACCTCGATCGGCTCTGCGACGACGAGCTCATTCAAATGTATGTCCTCCACGGGTCACGGATGAAAGGATACATGGCTGGCATAGGAGATATATGCAAAGAAGGGGCTTCGGTGAAGGTCCTACGAGAGGGGGCTAAGATTATTGCTTGCAATGGCACGCACCGAGGTCGTTTTCTGCAGGCTGGTGGTGGTGAGAGACCAGTAGCTGCACTTCCTACGTGGGGAATCGGTGTGAGACATGCGCTGTTCTTGAGGGAGCTGGCTGATGCTAGTCAAAGGCGTCTCGGGTGAAGACATCGCTGCTTTTGGTGGTTCTTTATGGAACGACGAAGTTGTGGTGTACTCTCTAGGCTTCGCTCACTGAAGGTTAGCCGTTGAGACCCAGCTTGAGGCTGCTGGTGAACAACGGAAAACGAAACTCGCTAAATTTGCAGCGTCTTACAGGCTTCCATAGCCTGGTTCCAGGCACCACACCCTGAACTCATGAACCCTTGAAGCGGAAGATCCATGGGCAGTTTTAAACTTTGTAGTCATGAGAACTGATCTCAAGATGCTGGTTACAGAATTTTCAATTAGTATTTAAATATTTCTTGTACTGTACATATGCGAGAAATCTGCACAATATATATCCGCTTCAGGATTCTTCAAGAGACATCCGACATTCCACCTGGGTTCTCGGTTTGGTCTTATATATACATAGATGCTTTCGGTAAAAACACCTATCTTCTCCACCTCACTAACATAGCCTCTTCCATCGCTATCGAGGATGTAGAACGCAACGAAGAAACATGAAGCCAGCATCCGTCTGCCATTGCATCGTCTGACCCACCTCTCGATACCAAGCATCTGAAAATATATCAAGCATTCCCGGTGCCACCAAACCCATCTACGGAATCAACCTCCTTCCCAAGAAATGGTACTATAATTCACAGACAAAGAACTCCTCCTCTACAAAATCAATCCTCATGAACCTCAAGACCCGCCCGGACGTACGTCTCCCTCTCTCCTCCCCTTCCATTTCCCTCCTCCCGCCCTCCTTCCATGGCCTTAGAAGTATCCACAAACTCTCTACTCATAACCACAGGTCGACTGGTCTATAATCGCACAACTCGCGGGATACAAGAACACCGATTCGGTAGGTCGACCATTCGGGCAGCTGGGAGAGGAACATCGAGCGGTTATGGGGTGTGAAGGAGAAGGAAAAGAGACCGTCGAGAAGGAAGGATGTGGTGGCGCAGAGTGATGGGACTGAGAAAGCTAAAGTACTAAATGGGAATGGAAATGGCAGAGAAGGAGGGCAGAGAAGGAGAGCAGAGAGGAGAATTTGCCACGAGATCCTCGTGGTTCGATACTTGGGCTGATGGGATGGGCATGCGAGGGAGGATGAATTTGTTGGGTCAAATGAAGACCCATGACCTTACTTCCCCTGGTAGAAGAAAAAAGAGACATTATGATTGCAGCATTACACCCGGAGCCTGGGGGCAGCATTCTCCTACGAAGCCTGGAAAGAAGGCAGAAACGGCAAATTCATCGTGGGTGCACCAGACTTTGTGGAGGGCGACCGGGTACCGATGCAAGCTCCTGATCATGACGAGGGCCTCTATACCATAGATCTCCAAAAAAAACCTTCCAGCAAAAGGGGCTACAGATTATCATTCGCCTTCGGGAGGCGAATCTCACGCCCACCAATCCCACTTTCACTGGTAGTTCGACGTTTGAAGCGCAACGGAACGAGCACATAGTTTCTACCGCTGCCTATATTTACTCTTCCTCTAACGTCACCACCCCACAGCTCTCTGCGATACAACGCGGCCTGGCAGATTTGGTATGCTCCTTCTTTATCTTGTCGGTCCCAACTACCGCATCTACTTGACAGCCAATGTGCCTCCACAGCAGCATGACTGGTGGGCGGAAGTGGCACTCGACCAGGCCGTCTTTGGGACAGCTGCTATTCCATAAGCACAGCATGTACCGCAAGAATTTCGTCAGGTCCTCCCTCGATGGTTTGAATCTTACGCGATGTATTTCTTTGCAGGATTCGCTGCATCAACGGGCGCTATGTTTTATGCTATCCTCCGGTATGGAAAGCATGCTTGGATGGGAATCAAGGAGAGCTGTAATGAAAAGCGTGATTCGCATAATGATCTATGTCTCAAACTAATGTATCACGTGAAATCGAAGGCTCTAGAATAGAGCTTGATTTTTAAGACATAGAGAGCTCTAGAAGCTCTTCCTCATATATATAAACCTATTCTCGCTCTGCCTTTAGAAGAGTGAGGCACGCAAATACAAGAATTTGACATCTATTGCGTTCAGCAGTTATGTTAAGTAAGAATTAAGCATATTAGGTTAACTTCAAAATAAAATATAAAATAAAACTCCAAATTATAGGTTATTGGAGTTTGTAAGCAGAGCAGAACTACCATTGATGATTTTCTCTAATTCTAAACAAAGAATGTATCAGAAACTAACATTAAATAAACCGTTCGGCACCCATTTCATATCCGCAATCTTTATTCTTTGACAACAAACGTAGTCCCCGAATCGATGCTAAGGGCTGATCTCCCAAGAGCGCTTCCGCAAATTCCCCATTCAGCTACATAATCTAGACAAACACCTTTTCTCTCTTCATTTCCAGACTACAGACCAGACAGATGGCTCCGGCCGCAATTATAGGGACGTAGGCGAGTTGAATAGCTCTTGTAATACCATGGAGAGCTTCAGACGCTACTTAGCAAAAGAAATGAAAAGCATTTTCAGTATGTAAAAAAAAACGTCTAGCTAATGTATAGTTTCCGTCCTAGTATTATCGTAAATGACTAGCGGATCGCAGGTGATTGCGAGGTTTTGTTGTGTAAACTAGGTAGTGCATGCAAGGAGGCTTAGAGCGGAGTTATTTTAAAAACACAGTTTCCTTGAGTAATAATAAATGAACGAGTACTTCCAAGGAATTTATTTATCTCCGTGATTTGTCCAAAGCCGCGACGACTTCCTCTGCGAGAGCGAGCACCTTCTCTTCTTCGAGCCTCCGACCAACAACTTGAACTCCAACTGGTGCTCCGTGAAACGTATCGGGGTCATCTTTTCACGAATTAGTCCTCGCTTCCATGTCGTGTTTCGTAAAACCCACTGGGCAATACTCACAAGTCTTCCAGACATTTTCGTCTAGCTCGCTTCCCGCAATGAAATCCTCTCGCCGAAGGTCAACCATCTTGTCAACCCTAGTTACTGGCACAACTGCTGCCGAGAAGTCGAGCACATTAAACACGCCCGTGTATCCAAAATACATGCCTTCTTTCGGACGGTAAGATGCCGTTGGGGAAGCAGGGATGATGATGGCATCTACCTTCCGGCCTGACTTTGTGATCCCTCCGGTGGAGTTCCAGTAAGCGAGATAGCGAGCTTGGTAGTTGTAGATCGCGGTTTGCAGTTCCCATAGCTCGTTGATGTTGGAGGTGGGGAGAGCTCCGAATTTTTCTCCGTATGATACTGAGAGTTGGGGTACTGGTGGCTCGCCTGATGCGTTCAGGACGTTGTGGATGTCTCTACCGCCATCTGCTGCGAACGTGTTCCACTGTTGGCATTAGTTTTAGTAACTGTGGGTGTACAGGCACAACTTGGGTGTTGAAATACATGATAGAATACTTACTAGGAGTTGAAATGCCTCGGAATGCGACGGCGGTTCCCATTCAATGACCTATTTTACATTTAGGTTTAAGAATAAATAAAAATGGGGGGGGGGGGGGGGGGGGAGAATCTTCAAAGTGCTAATTCGCCGAAGGGAGCCAGTGACGAACCTCGTAACCTTGTGCTTTCAGTGCTAAAACGGTTTCTTCCACAGCCCGCAAAACAGGCGGATGCGGTGCTACGACACTATCAGTTCGCAATATAGCAAAGGTAAGCTTACCATCCTTCGCTCTGGACTTGACTTCTTCTTCTGCTGTCGTATTCCAGGGCAGAGCTATGACTTTTGGGTCCTCCAGCCAGGGCTCAGATTCAAGGATAAACCTCGTGAGGAGACGAAGGTCAGAAATGCTGTGGCCCATTGGGCCGATAACGGACGGAACAGTGTTATGACCTTCCATCTGTAAAGCGGGCTATTAGTCACTGCCCTGAAGAGAGAGGTTGGGTAATTACACTATTTGCGACGCCAAGATAGGGTAGACGGCCATGAGAAGGCTTTAAGCCGTAGATACCACAGAATGCAGCGGGAACACGGATGGAAGCTCCAACGTCCGAACCAAGGCCGATTATACTGCCGCGAAGAGCAAGTAATGCCGCTTCGCCTGTGAGAGAAAGAGTTCAGTATGAAACCGTAGTTCATACGGGGCTTCACAGAAGAGACTTATTTAGGGTTTCATACCTCCTGAAGAGCCTCCGGAGGATAGCAGACGATTGTAAGGGTTGGTTGTATATCCGATGATATTGTTATTCGTCTCAATGGCCTTTCAGTAAATCAGAATTACAGCTGAACTCGACTTTTGGAAAAAGGAAAAGGAGAGGGGTGATGTTACCATGAGGCTAGTCGGTACATTTGTTTTGACAAATATAACTGCCCCAGCCTTTCTCAGTTGCTTCACCAACAGCGACTCCGTGTCTTCCGTCTCTTTCTTCCCCAGCCATGCTACATATCCAACGGAGGTTTCCGTGCCCTTTACCCTGAACTGGTCCTTCAGTGAGACTGGTAGACCATGGAGAGGGCCCACGGGCTTCCCATATGTGCGGAAATAGTCATCAAGTTCTTTTGCACGATGAACGGCCTCTTCGAACATAACTTCACTAAGACAATTCACCTAATAACATCCTGTTGTCAGTACTTGTGGGTGGTCATGAAAAAAAGGAAAAACCAAAAGAAAAGAAATGCTCACCAATTGGTGTGCAATGGTTGCACGGTGGCAAAATGCTTCCGTGACTTCCAACGAAGTGAGCGCACCATTCTGCAGACCCGCAATTAGCTGAGCAGCAGTGAGCCGTTCCGTGAGCTCAATTTCACGTTTGGTCAGGAAGTTTTTGGGGAGGTTCGCGACATCCCGATCGTCTGGGTTGAGTTGGGCTTGCCCGATCTTCCAATGCTCAGGAAGTCGAGAATTGATGCTCTCGCGCTTTTCAGCGGATATTTTCTGCCACGCTTCTGACATTGTTGGGTATTGGATGAAAGTCAAGTCAAGGAGAAAGTATCGAATAGTCACTCTGCAGAAGGAGAAGGAATCGCGGTATCTTAGGAAAAGAAGGGTTCGGTTCCAATTGCCTCTGCTGAGAAATCAAAACAACGACCTGAGTGAGGCTGGATCGTCTGTTCTCGCCCTAGGCCCGAAACTTTGACAACACGTATCTTTCGTACTTTAGGCACCACTTCATGCTCGACGCTCGACGGTGTCTGGTCAAATTAAGCTTTTCCTGGGCTGCAAGATCCCCCTGCAGTGCTACAGTACTAACCCCCCCCCTGGCTTCAAAGAAACCTCTAGAAGTCTTGGCAGGACATACTTCTAATACCCGAGTACCAAAGTATAAGCAAAGGCGGTATGTTACTAAAGTACTTGCCGGCCGCGTCTCCTAGTCTTGCAATGTCCTTCCTGTAGGGATTTAAAGTAACTACAGGAGAGCCCCCGCAGAAAGTGACATGCCATGTCCTGTACAGCACTGTAGGGGGCCAAACTACAAGTAGCTACAGGAAAGCCAGCAGACACTGGCGAGCTCCCTGCCGCCAGTCTATATAAAGGTTCATGCCGAGTCCACAAACAGACAGCACCACGCCATAGCAAATCAACATCTGGTTGTTCATCTGAGCATCTACGTCCGCTACGACGTTGTACATTATACTGTATAGTACTGTGCTGTGCTGTGCTGTCCTTACTCCTTCCTCAGTTCAGATATTACCACTCACTACGCGATGGCAGCCCCACACGCCCTGACCTTTGCTCAGACAAGCAGCAACCCTGGCGAACACCTCCACTTGGAGAGCTTCCCCGACCCGAGCCAGGAGGAGCTAGCGGCGACGTCGGTCCTCGTCAAGCTCCTGGTCGCCGCCATCAACCCGCAAGATCTCCTCGTGCTCACGGGCCGCTATCCGGTCCAGCCGCTCTACCAGCTGCCAGGCGGGCGTGGGCACGTCGCGGGCTTTGACGGCGTGGCCGAAGTCGTTCGTTGCGGGACGGCTGTTGACATGCTGCGGCCCGGCGATCGGGTTATTCCGAAGCGACACGGGCTGGGGACTTGGCGTCCGGTTGCGGTATGGCCCGCAGCCGACCTGCATCGCATCACGCCCCAGATCGACGTCGCGGCTGCGGCTGTCCTGCGCATGAGCGCCCTACCCGCTTTCCTGCTTCTCGAAGACATGTGCAGACTCAAGCCGGGAGATTGGCTCATCCAGAACGCCGGCAGCAGCGCAATCGCGCAATTGGTTGTCCAACTGGCGCGGCTTCGCGGCGTGCACTCCGTGAGCGTCATCCGGGACGGGCCGGGGGCTGCCGCCACCAAAGTTGCCCTGGCAGGTATGGGCGCTGCAGTCGTCCTCACGGAGTCGCAGCTGGACAATGCCGATGACGTCGCTGCGCTGGACTTGAAAGCAGGAGGCAAGCGTTTCGTGCTCGCGCTCGATGCCGTCTTTGGGCGGTCGGGCGAGAAGATCGCTGCTGTGCTTTCGCCGGGAGGCCTGCTGGTCAACTACGGCAGCCTGGGGGGGTCGACCTTTACCCTGACGCAGGAAGTGCTCTTCTGGAAACGCATCCAGTTGCGGAACTTCCGCTTGTCTGAACAGCTCGGTGCGCGGACGCAGAGCGAGCAGGACGACGCCCTCCGCTGGCTGGAGCAGCTTTTCGTCGCAGGAAGACTGGCACCACCTGTACTGCAGAGTGTGAGGTGGGATGCGCAGGTGCTGCGGAACGTAGTGGAGGCCGTTACGACGGCTGAAGTGGGTGCGCGGAAGAAGCTGCTTGTTTTCGTTTGAGCCCAGGTCGCTGGCCATGGTCTGTAGAGCATGCATCTGGCTAGTATCGTGATGGCTCAAGTTACCCACCAGGCTATAGAACTCGAGAGAGATATTTTGATATTCAAAAGGTTTGCGAACAGCTATAGGCCAACTTTTACTGCTTTGATCCGTGTCGATTCAGTCGGTAGTTCATTTCACTTGATATTGCTTTGATGCCGGTGTTCGGTAGATGGCTCCATTCGTATCTATAAGCAAAGGCTCCCAATGCTGCTTGCAGGCTGGCTAGGAGATGCTAACGAGGGATCTGAGAATCCAGCGTGAGAAATGATTTGATTTGATTTTTTTCTTCTCACGCTGTGAGAATCTGCCCCGAACAACATCACCAGCATAAGCTATTCTAATCTACATAGGATATCTCCTTCTCAATAGCCGCAGCATTATACTTCTTCAACACATCCTCTAACCCTGGAATGGGCGGGTCGAAATCAATCTGGGCACTATTCATGATCTTTGCCAACATGGCATAGATGCTATGGATAAACAATATTTCCATGGCCCCCTCCTCTCCAAAAACGCCCTTCGCTTTCTCCATGGTCTCCAAGTTGACCTTATTTCCTACCACCAGCTGATCGACCATGTCTGCAATGAGGCGCTGGCGATCTTTGAACAGGACTGAAGAAGACAAGTCCTTCGCTTTGATCAAGGCGAGCTGTTCGTCGCTGAACCCGAAGACACGCGCGACGGGCTCATTGACGTCCCATTCGTACGGTGCATTGAGGCTGCTAGCGGTGTACAGGACCGTCGTTTGCCAATCCGAGGATCGCACCTTGCGCGTCGGGCTCCAGGCGCATGAGAGGAGCTTCATGAATGTTGGGAAGAAGGCCTCAGAGTTGGCGAGGAGCTGCAAGCATGTACATTTTAGTTGCAAGGAGGGTTGAGATGTGGGTAGAACTGGATATACCTTGAATATGTTTCGCTCGAATGGCAAGGTGCGAAGTGCTTCTTGAACATGCGGCTCGGCCGTGTTCGAGTCGACATATGGGAGAATGTGATTGTTAGTCACGGAGCGATCAGTCCAAGATGCCATGGTTATTCGGAGAGTTGAAGCTTGTGGGATTTTTGTAACTAAAGTTGGATGGATCAATTGAGCTTAAAAACATGCGAAATGTGGCTGTTTTATAATCTTGCTTCCTGATTCCTGACTCGTAGTGTTTGTGTGACGGTGATGTTCCTACCCCTTCCCTACGAATTCGTGCTGGGAACATACAGTCCTCCTCCCCGTCCCAACGTTATTCGGCGGATACTTTTTTCTCGGCTGCTTTTACGGTAGCAAAGTTGCTTCCCCTCACGGTTGCTCTGTCAACATACTAGATTAATTTCCGTATATTCTTTGTCTAATTATAAGGCAGCCTGAAATCTGCCCCTTTTGCGTTTAAGTGATCTCCACCGTATAACGTTAGGGCGGGGGAGGGGGGCTGTAAAAGTAAAATAATTTCTTCCATTGATTTTAAAGCTGGGAGGGTCTACCCCCCGTCCAAACTCCACCAGGGTTTGTTTATACGGAGGTACGTAAGGGGGTGGACAGTGGGTCTCGTCCAGCCCTGTCTTCTGCGTTTACATTTGAGGAAATTCATGGAGAACATTCTAGATATTCAGACTACTGATTGGAAGAATAACCTTACTGCCTTACAACGGTGGACGAGACCCACTGTCCACCCCCTTCCGTACAGCTACGAAGTAGTACTTCGGAATAAGTCCAAAGTCTCGACATCTGGAATTTACTTAATTTAGTAGTAATTTTCGGAATCCGAAAAATCTATTGGTTAAAACCCCCTGGCTTCCAAGAAACCTCTAGAAGTCTTGGCGGAATATAATACCCCGAGTACCAAAGTATGTTTTGGCCCCTGTTTTTGCAAGGGTTCACGGCTTTCCTTGTTAAGGTAATAATCCCACAGCTCTTGTGTCTGTGTCTGCTCAATCATGTGTTTGTTTATGGCCCTAAGAATTAAAGTGCTGAGAAGCCCCTAGCTAGCTTAAAAACAGGGGCTAAAACATACTAGCTGTACCTCCGTACTTCGTACGATTTAAACTTTTCTCATACAGCGGGGCGAGGGTTTAGGCCAGGTGGGAACTACCACGACACGATTTGTAATAAGAAAAGTAAAGTGTAATTGACAATCTCGACTTACCCTAAACTTAGCTGTGATATTGTAGAAAGACCTGCATTATTTCACTTCTCTCTGAAAATCAATCCTTTTGTCTGTTTTCCCCCTTAGAAATCGACGTAGTACATCTTCCCACAACCAGCAAAATGCCATCGACCCTTTCGGTAAAGGATAAGAGGAAAGAATCTGGAGAACCGTTTACGGACAGCACCTTGGATGTGCCAACTCAGCCTGAGGCTACCAATCCAGTCCCAAATCAGATTCCCAACGGTGGATTGCTGGCATGGCTTCAAGTCATCGGCGCATTCTTTCTCTTCATGAATTCCTGGTAAATGAACCCTTTCCAAGATTCTTGTTCTACCATCTAAATGTCTTCTCTAGGGGTGTCACAAACGCCTTTGGTGTCTATCAAGCATACTACGAGACGGATCTCCTCAAAAACGTATCAGCGTCTAATATTTCATGGATTGGTTCCTGCCAAGCATGTCTCCTCCTCATAATCGGCGTCATCACCGGTCCTATCTACGATGCTGGATACTTCAACAGCCTCCTCATTGCTGGGTCTTTCTTGGTTGTTTTCGGCATGATGATGACGAGCATCGCAACCAAATTCTGGCAAATATTGCTAGCACAAGGTCTCTTCATTGGCTTTGGGAGCGGCTGTCTATTCATACCAAGTGTTGCTATCGTGTCAACGTACTTCAGCACAAAAAAGTCATTTGCAACTGGCATTGTAGCAAGCGGCAGTAGTATCGGTACGTCAAGCATACCACATTCTTCAGGGCACCAGTACTAATTTTAATTGTTACATAGGCGGTATCATATATCCGATCATTTTCCATCAATTGCAGCCGCGTATTGGATTTGGATGGGCGACTCGAGTTATCGCGTTCATCATGCTTGCTACGCTTGCCGTATCCATGTCTGTTTTGAAGGCTCGCGTAAAGCCTTCGTCAAAGCGTCAACTCCTCCAACTCTCGGCATTCAGAGAGATCCCCTATACAATGTTCGGTGTAGCCGAATTCCTTGGATTCATGGGTCTTTACATCCCCTTCTTTTACGTTCAACTTTACGCCTCTCAGAAGACGGATATGAGCGGTACCCTGGGATTCTACATGCTTCCCCTTCTCAACTTCGCCTCGATCTTTGGCCGTATTATTCCGAACTTCTTAGCCGACAAGATGGGTCCATTCAACATTCTCATTCCATGCTCTCTTATATCAGCTGTCCTGGCATTTTGTTGGATCAAGATTAACACCACTGCCGGGCTCATCATCTTTTGCATTTTTTACGGATTCTTTTCCGGTACCTTCGTTTCATTGCCTCCAACGACGGTAGTGAGCCTGTCGCCAGATATGGGGGTTGTGGGAGTCCGCATGGGGATGAGTTTCTCGCTGGCAGGTCTGGGATTGCTTATTGGAAACCCTGTTGCTGGCGCGATCCTTGGGTCGGGTAGCTGGCTAGGCGTTCAAGTGTTCTGTGGAGCGTCTGTAGCGTTGGCAGCTTTGGCGTGCATTATTGCGCGGATCTCAAAAGTTGGGCCAGAATTGCTCGTAAAGGCATAGGTTGAATATTGGTCCCTCAAGCTCCCCAACCCCTGTTAGGGGATAGCTGGATCAACTGATTATTCAGGATTGCCTTGATCTAATCCATGATCTGATACTAATCCACGGTTTTCATCCATGATTTGATACTAATCCATAATCTGATCCATGACCTAATGCGGTGATCTTTCCTGCTCTTTCGACATATATCTTCCTTCTCCTGTACTTAGAACCCTCGTAGTTGACCTGAAAATATCTTGATTACTACCGTTACAACCCCATGAGGAAGGTTTTTTCTTCTTCCGGTTTTCCCCCTTATAGGGAAGGGGATGGGTCTCTATATTTGCCTTGGACAGATAACGCCATCTAGGAGAATTAAATTTGAACTTCAATTCTCCTGATTAACTAATTAAATCAAAAACAAGACTAAGTGATTCTTGTTGCATTAAAAGTTAAATCTTGAAAGCTAGCCAAGAGATCATATTTCTCAGTGAAATCTTGCTAAGGCCACTCAATCCTGGAACTTTCAGACGATCCTTGACCAGCTCGCGCGAGCCTATAATTCTCCGACAGATTCAGCCGACAGGGGAGATCCTATGGAAATTGGTCGGATTAACTCTATTGAGATTAATCATTTGGGTGAGATCATATACCCGGACCCGAGCAAGGAGGATCTCAACGACGTTCAAGCACAGTTGAACGTTGTTTCAACATTTGGGCGTACGAAATGAGGTAATATTTCTGCAGATCCAGGAGATCTCTTGGTCAAACGCTCCCTGCATTGAAGAAAGTCTTAAGAATTCTTGCCAGAGCGAATACTCCGTGGGGCAAAATATATTCACCCTTTGTTTGGGAAGGTCGGTCTGCAAAGGCAGAGCCTCCACTTCTTGTGATTTTGAGATATGCATGGGACAAAAGATCGCTCATATAGAGTTTCTCGATCAAACGTTTAAAAATGGACCCGAAGAACCTAAAGTTTCATTTACTTTGGTACTCGGGGTATTATGTCCTGCCAAGACTTCTACTATCCCCCCCCCCCCCTTAACAAACGTTAAACCGTACCTTTTGTGGATCAGAACCCTGGAGAGCTTGCTCTACTAGAGCCCTGGTAACCTCAATGCACAGGCCAAAATCTGATCAGTTGTAAGAACCAGGGTGGCTGTAGAAAGTTTTAGCACCTGGCGAAGGCTGAAAGCAGCAGAATTTACAGTAACCTCCCCTGTCCCAATGTTATTCGGTGGGGACAATTTGCCTATCGGTTAAACGCAAAAGGGGCAGATCTCGAGCTGCTTTGTAGTCAGACAAGGGGCGTACGGAATTCGAATTTGGTATGTTGACAAAGCAACCGTGAGGTGATATAACTTTTGCCACCTTTAAAGCAGCTGAGAAAAAAAGTCTCCACGTATAACATGGGGGGTGGGTACTGTAGTGGTCAGACGCTCTTGTTCGCTACCTATACGTTGTCCAAAATTTGTGTGTTTTAACGTTTGTTAAGGTGGGGGGATAGTAGAGGTTTCTTTAAAGCCAGGGGGTTTCAACCAATAGATTTTCCGGATTTCGAAATTACTACCAAATCAAGTAAATTCCAGATGTCGAGACTTTGGACTTATTACCGGATGGCAGGAGTAGCCTACGTATTGGACGGAAGGAAATATTCTACTACCGAGCTTGTTATTCTTTTGGGCAGTTAGATGGGCCTCTGAAAGAGCCCCTGCTCGATAATTAGATATACAAAGTATAAGTCTTTCGTGGCTTTTTCTTCTATCGGAAAACATTCTCCATAGAATTCACCTGCCTCCTCCGATCTCTTGAAACCTTCCCATATCGTTGCTTCATATAGCCATCACTATCTCCAGAAAGACTTCAAAATTGTCCAAAACACTACTTTTCCATATGGGTTCTCTATGTTTTGACGAGAACATGCACTCTCACCATAATGGAGAAGGGTGGTTTCGTATTCAGATGAATATGTCAGCCTTCTCGATCTCAGATGAGGGAAAGTTACTTCTGGGATACAAGGCAATAAATTCCAAGTGTAAGTCCTCCCAAAAAGTTTCGGGTTCCTTTAATCTAGCTGGTATAAATGTTCATAATTCATTACTAACATGTTAGAATCCAGTTCCGTTTCTCCAGATGGGCGCAAATTTGAGTTATCAATCCATCCTGAATTCCAATCTTTCCTCCTCAATCGTCACCGACAAAAGCATTCCAGCTCGCCTTCCTACACCTCCAACTATGTCAGGAACACCATTTCAATCGGAGTCGCCGCCAAGGAGCCCTCCATTGCTTTCTATCAAAGACAGTAAAGCTCGCTTGACTCTCGGCACATCCAACCAGCCTAGCAACGAATCGATATTGACTCTCGATGTCCACCGGACACTATTTGATCAATTTTCTCTAAATTTGATCAACTCGGATCTCAGGAATGGGAAATTGAGCCGCGATCTCGAGGGCTTGGCATCTAAGCACCTGAGTGGGAGCAAGTCTTTTTGGGGTTCTGTCCTCTACGGAGCTGCCCCTAAATCCGCAATCCCATGGAAACACATTGCCGATGAATATATCTTGTCCAGAAACAGGATGTCGAGAAAAGTCAAAATGGAGCTATCTGCCTTGAACAATCTGCAAATGTTTAAAACTTCCTCCGGCTTATCAGAAAAATTCTTGCTGGAAGCCTTGTGGGTCGTCGTTCTCTACCACCATACCGGAAGCTCCAATATTCTCTATGCATCAGCTGGGAAAGACGCCAACGTCGCCGCGCCCTGGATTCTAGATATTTCCCCAGATTGGGTGTATCCAGTTCAGCTATCAATAAACCCTGACTTGACACTCGATGCCCTTGTTAAGGCAATTGCGTCATTCAAAATCTTGGCCTCTCCGAACGCTTACCTGGGATATGATGAGATACTATCAAGCGCCGCAGCCCTCAATATTGAAAGCTTCTTCAAGTACTCTACAGACACGACCATATCTTCATCAGCCGAGCATTTCAAGAGATTCCCCATGGCACTGGAGGTTTCTGGTTCTCATACCATCAATATCAGCTTCGAACATGGCCGTCGGATTGATCCAGAAGATGCAGCAGTCCTTCTTCAGCACTACTGCAATACTGTCCAGACTGTCCTGAATACAACTGGTTTCTCAAACTTGGCCATCAACGAAATTGGGATCGATTCCAAAGATGAATCTCAAGGCATTATCTACCAAGCAAAGAGTTCTGCTATCATCGAACCCACAAACATTGTCAAGATGTTTGAGGAGCAGGTTAAATCTCAGCCGTCGGCACCTGCTCTCCAGTTTGAGCAACAACCGCCTTTGTCACACGACCAACTCAACCGACTGTCCAACCTGATTGCTCGGAAACTCTCTATCAAGAAGGGAACAATCGTTCCTATTTGTATGGATCGTTCCACTGAACTCATAGCCTGCATTCTGGCAGTCCTTAAATCTGGAGCGGCGTATGTCATACTCGATCCAGAAAGTCCTGTGTCACGAAACACCTTCATCATCAATGACTGCGAGGCGGAGCTCGTCCTTGCTCACCGCAGAATTTCACATAATTATGAGAGAGCTTGCATTATCGAGGATCTACTTGCGAAGGTAACCGAACCATCGTTTCAAGGGGATGATTCCAATTTATCTCTGAATATTGATTCAGAAAACACTTCCTACCTCATCTATACCTCAGGGTCAACCGGGGCTCCCAAGGGCGTGCTGATAACTCACCGGGCTGCAACAAATGGAATTTCCCACTTTTCGCTCGGTGGGAAAATGCGCTGGCTACTCTTCTTCAACCCGATATTTTCCGCTGCACAGCGAACAATGCTCGCCACTTTAATCAAAGGTGGCACGCTTCTCCTTGCCAGTAAAGAGAAACTGTCAGCTTCCCTTGCAGATGTCATCAACAGTATGGAGGTAGATTCCCTGGGTATAACCCCATCGGCTCTCTCCCTGATTTCACCATCAGAAGTGACAAAACTCAAACAAGTCACATTGATTGGAGAGGTCATACCCCAGGATATTGTGAAGACGTGGGCTGGACATGTCGAGCTTCGGAATAATTTCGGACTGAGTGAATGCACGCAACTAAACCTTGGATCCAGATTATTACCCGGTAGCAACCCTCGGGTAGTTGGCAAACCTAGAGATACTACGTGTGCCTACATTCTTAGGCCTGGAGGCGTTCAGATGGCTCCTCTTGGCACAACTGGTGAACTCTGCCTTGCAGGGCCCCAACTTGGTTCTGGGTACCTCAAGAACCCCGAGCAAACAGCAACAGTCTTCATCGACAATCCGTTTGGCACCGGAAAGCTCTACCGGACTGGAGATGCAGCAAAATGGCATGCTGATGGATCTATTGAGATTGTTGGGCGAATAGACTTTCAAATCAAGATCAATGGCCAGCGAATAGAGCCCAAAGAGATTGATGAAGCGATGAGGAAGTCCAGTCTAGTAAGGGATTGCCTGACAGTGGCAGCTTCCATTGACGACCGAAAGGTTCTGGTTGCTGGCATTATCCTCAATGAGAGAAGTAGCTGGCAAGAGTCCATCCCACTACTCCGTCAGCACATGGAAACTCTGGTACCGGCGTACATGGTCCCATCGTTCTGGATGCCACTGGAGAATATTCCAGTCAATGCTAATGGCAAGGCAGACGTTCCAAGAACCCGCGAACAGGCTGAGCTTCTTGGCCTGGAGGGGCTAGTACGACCTCTACGGCCTCTGCGCCAAACGGAACCAAACGACGAGATTTTACACGAAGCTGAAACTAATCTTCGCAATATTTGGGCCCAAATACTCAAGGTTGATGCTGAGACCATTTCTCGAGATGACTCATTTCTCGTTCTTGGGGGTGATTCTCTCCAAGCACTTCGGGTTATCGTTGCTTTGCGGAAGCAGAACTACAGTGTCACACTTGGGGCCGTGCTCGGAAGCAAGTCTTTGAGCGAGGCGGCGAAAGCATGTATCCCAATTCTAGGCGGATCAAACGAAGACGCGAAGCCCTTTGAGTTGTTGAATGACTCTGCGACATTCGGCCAGCAAGCTGGAATAGGAATCGCTGATGCATACCCAGCAACACCCTTCCAGGAGAGTTTGGTTGCAGCTTCACAGAAAGGCTTGACTATGTACAATTACCAGCGGGTCTGGGATGTGAGCAATGCAAATATTGGAAAGTTACAGAGTGCTTTCGCGTATGTCATGGGCAACAACGAGATCCTCCGGACTTCATTTGTCTCTGATGGGAACGGAATTGTTCAGACTGTGAAAGAATCCACGGATCTCCCGTGGTCACATGCATCCAGTTCTCTCGAAGATTTTCTCATCGCCGATAAAGCCAAGGGATTCCTCTTGGGAGAAATTTTCTGGAAGCTCACTCTTGTGAATCAGACACTGCTGGTGGTAACAATGCACCATGCACTCTTTGATTTCTGGTCACATAGATTTCTGTATGAAGATGTTGCTGCAAGATATCTTGGCAAGTCGGTTCCAAAGAGAACACCTTTCAGGCGATTTGTTAAGCACTTGCTGCAGAGAGACACCGCGAAAGATGATAAATTCTGGATAAAATACCTCTCTGGTGCCGAGCGCTCCATTTTGAACAACTCCCCGGTCCCAGAGAGAGTCAGTTTAACTCGAAATCTGGACTTTGACCTGAGTTTAGCCGCCACTAAGTTGAAACTCACACCGAGCTCAATCATTTATACGGCGTGGGCCATTCTCCTCGCTCAGCGCCTAGGCAACAATGACGTCTCTTTCGCAACCACACTTTCTGGTCGTGATACCCCGATTTCTGGAATTGAGGATGTTGACGGGCCAACAATGACAACTGCAATGCAGCGAATCGTGGTCGACCCAAAACAATCAGCGACCAGTCTAGTCACGATGGTTAACAAACAATTCTTTGAGCTTGTGGAACATTCACAATTGGGTTTGCATAAGATATTGTCCTCGACAGGCACTCACTTGCAAAACTTCGACACACTGATCAACATCTTGGTAAGAAAGGAGGAAGACGAAGATACGACGGCACTATTCAAGCGTCATGGTGAGAAAGCTGCATGGGAGTCAGAATTTACCAGTATCGATGTTGAAGATGTTCCCACTGGTACAACACTCCGGATCTCAACAAATATGGAGAGCCGTCGGGCTTCATTCATCCTAGAATCTCTCGCCATTACTATCAAGGCAATCCTTGATCATCCAACTCGGGAGATAGGTTCAATGGCACTAATGGGGGAAAACGAAATCGACTTTCTCAGCAACGAAATCTCGAACAGGAATACTTTGGTCGTACCAGAGCCGGCTTTGCTTCAATCCCTCTTCGAGAAGGAAGTTGAGAGAGCACCAGGTACTATTGCGATCGACTGGGACTCGGAAACATTGATCACATATCAGCATCTAAATACAATGGCTAACCAACTTGCGTCCTGCCTGATCGTAAATGGTATCCACCCAGGGGACACGGTTGCTTTACTTCTCGACAAATCTGTGGACACAATTGTCGCAGTATTGGGAACAATGAAGGCGGGGGCTGCGTACGTTCCTCTCAATCCAGACGCTCCTGTGGAGCGAAATGCTTTCATTATCGAGGACGTGAAATCCAACCTAGTTTTGGCGCATCGAACTCACACAGAGCATATCGATACTCTTGGCGCCACCTCGTTGTACATGGAAGATCTGAGACTGGTTGAATATCCTTCCCATCGTCCTACCGTTCAAGTTTCTCCCTTGAATCTCGCTTACGTCATATACACATCTGGTAGCACTGGGAAGCCCAAAGGAGTCCGAGTGCCCCATGCCTCAGCTCATTCTGCAGTCGTGAGCATGCTGAATGCTGAAGGTCGTTTTAAGGGAGAATGGCGCACACTTCAGTTCGCTAATTACGTTTTTGATGCCTCAGTTCAAGATATCTTTAATACACTAAGCTCGGGGGGGACGCTCTGTATGGCCCCAGCTGAGAAAATGATGTCGAATATCAGTGGCGTTATCAACCAAATGTCTGTCAATGCAGCAATCCTGACACCTACCGTCGCAAAGCTATTCAAACCAGAAGACGTTCCAACGTTTGTCACTCTCATCGTGGGTGGCGAGCCGTTGACGCCAGATGTTATTCAGACTTGGGCACCAGGCCATAGGGTCCTCAATGTCTATGGTCCAACAGAAACGTCAATGGTGGTAACCAAAAAAGTCGTTACGGGCGATGGCCACCCTAGCAATATTGGAAAGCCCTTTCCTACGGTTGAGGCGTTCTTGCTTCATCCCGACGGAGACAACCTGGTTCCATACGGATCCATTGGCGAGCTTTGCATCAGCGGACCACAGGTCACTGGCGGCTATGTTAACATGGAAAATTCTAGTAGCTTCGTCAAGCATGGGGGGCTCGGAAGTAAATCTCATATTTTGTAACTAACGGTAAATGCTTACTAACCAAACCAGTCAATCACATGTATCGGACAGGAGATTTGGCCAGGTGGCTACCAGGTATCCACTCAATATACCAAATTACCATATCAAGCGGAATACTGATATTTTATTAGGACAAGAACTCCAGTGCCTCGGGCGTAAAGACTATCAGGTCAAGATTCATGGCCATCGCATCGAAATAGGCGAGGTCGAACAAGTGATCCTCAGGTCCGACGCAGTACATGATGCCGTTGTAGTTCTCGCGGAAATCAACCAAAAGCCCCAGCTCACCGCATTCGCAATTTTCAAAGATGGCATTCAGGGTGACATGACCTACGAAAGCAACCTCGCCGAACTCAGGAAAGGCTTAAGTATGTTGGCTCCCTACATGGTTCCAAAAGCCGTTTTGCCAGTAGATTCGTGGAGAAAGCTTCCCTCTGGTAAGGTAGACCGGAAGTTTCTGAAGAGTCAGGCCGAGCGAATGACTCTGAAAGAGATGTCTCGGTACTATATTGATGGTGCTGGTAGAAAAGCTGAGGTAGTTCCCGTGACAAGTGAGGAGGAGAAGGATTTGGAAGAAATCTGGGCGAAGATATTCAATCTCCCCCCAGCTGATATCGGCTCTGCAGCTAATTTCTTCTCGCTGGGCGGCGATTCAATCTCTGCCATCAACATGGTTAGTTTGTGCCGCAAAGTTGGCTACGAGATGACGGTCGGCCAAATCTTGAAATTTCCTGTGTTGAAAGACATGGCTGCCAGGTTCACGAAGAAGGTTTCTGATGGTAAACTGAAAGAAGAGGAGATTTTCGTTCCATCAAACGAAGTAATTCAGGAGATAGAGCGGGTGGGGCTCAACATGAACTCCGATGTTGAATATGGTAAGATTGTCCTAGCTGCTTGCTTTAGCCTCGTAAAGTTTAGTCTAACAAAGCTGTCTTGCAGTATATCCGAGTCCTCCAGGCCAAGTGGAGTTCCTCAATCACGGAAAGCGCGACGGCCAATTCTGGGTGTTGACAACTGTTCGAAAGCTTCCTAGTACAACAAATGTGCTGAAGTGGGTGGAAACCACGCTCCGACTGACAGAAGTCAACGATATACTGAGAACGACTTGGCTTCAAGTTTCAAACACTGAGTGGGTTGGCGTGGTACTCAAGCATTCGAACCTTCAAGTTACCTTCAACAATTGGAATACTGCGGAAGAGAGGGAGCGGATTATCTCTCGAGTCCGAGACACCCGATTTTCCTTTGGCAAACCCTTCATTCGATACGATTTTCTCCGCAATACGTCAGAGCACAACGACGTCTCATGGGAAGTTGTTGTGAAAGTGGACCACGCCGTCTATGATGGAACACTCTTACGGATCTTCCAGGATCATTTCTCTGCCATTCAAAGTGGAGTTTCTCTTCCGCCGCATGAAAAATTCAAGGACTTCACGTCATTCATATGGAAAGAGAATAAGGGATCATCTTTAAGCTTTTGGAAGGAGTTCATGAAAGACAAGACATTCGTTTATCCTGCAATACCTACCCCTCAGATCACTCGAGCAATCGTCAAGGCGATCCCCATCAACCTTGACGAAGTATCCCAACTTTCCAATGTCACTGCATCTATCATCTTCCAAGCTGTCTTCCAAATTTGGCTCGCCCGCATTACGAAGCAAACAAATGTCGCCTTTGATTATCTTCTCAGTGGACGAAACGTGGCTCTGCCCAATCCTCAGAGTATCAATGGCAATCTCGCAAACATTTTGCCCTTCCGGTCCAATATTGTCAGCAATATGACAATACAACAATATTTAGAGGAGACTCAGTCCCTCTTTTGGGAAATCACTGAGAACGGAATGGTCGGCCTGGATAGCATTTACAATGCTGCTGGAGTCCAGAGACCACTGTACGGGAACAAAACCTTGTTTCTTTTTCAACCATTTGAGCCCAACAAGGGAAATTTGAGTGATGAGATGCAATGGGTCGTTATGGCAAAGTCTCAGGTGACGATGTATCAACCATATGGTCTAGTGGTAGAGGTATCAAAGGCCCTGAATGGATACAAACTTACAGTCATGTATGACGAGACACATTATGACGTGGCTGATGCAGAGGCCATTGCAGAGCAACTCCACTTGTTGCTGGAAGAGATGCTGGGGAATCTTCATGCACAAATAGGCAAATTTCTTTGATGATTGAGTATTTATACATATCATTTTATTATGCTTTCCTTAGGTAAGAGTTATATGCTTTTTGTACTATTATATAGACTGTTTCAATTAATATATCATTTCACAGTATACCAACCAGGAACTTCAACTAATAAGTTAGTCTTCTCTCTAAGCGACTAACGTCATCGCAAAACACGCTTCCGAAATCAACCTACACCCATCCGATTTCGACACCGTTCTTTCCAAAATCTGCAGCGAGCTAAACGTCTTCTCCAAAAGCATTTCACACACCAAAACCACCTACGCCGAGAATCAGCTGGTTTCAAAGTCCTGCATACCATCAAAGTCCCCGTACGAGAGGACATCTTCGTCCTCGCACACGTCTACCTCCCACTTCGCCACGGCAGAAGATATCTCGTTCTCCTTAACTAAACAATCTACAACCAAAGAACATTTGTTCCGGCCCCAACCTCGAGGACGAAAATGACGCTGCCGCATTGGAAAGAGTGTAAGATGAACGGTACTCAACATTCCCAGGGACCGACATCTCCGTTCGAATTCCTGACAGTAGGATCTGGACCGGTGAATGGATTCGCCAGTGAGGATTCTGGAATATTGCGACTTTTAATACGTATTAGTATGTACTGCATAGCGTTGCTCAGCGAAGTTATAAGTGGCGCCATAAGTAAATCTCAGGCAAGCCTCTAGCAGTCCTCACATGTATCTGCTATAGCCGCTAAATACTCAAACAGAATCTCAATTTCCTCTCAGACTATAAGTTCGGGGTTTTACATCAAGATACCGGAGACAGAGATGTTCATTGGGCAAGTGTACAGAACACTTCTTGGACTGTTTATCAATTACGTATGATGCGTAGGCATTTCTCTCCATGCTAACTCAAGTCTTTGTTCTGTTTACTCAAGCTGAGTGTAAGAAAGGTCGGATAATAGACAACAAATGCCCCAAACTCATTGGCGCCATCGATCCACAGCCAGGAACGCCCTCAAGACTCAAAACTACTACTTGCAATCCGTTCTCTAGGGTATGCTCGGACCAAAAGTACTCTTTAGAGCATGTTCTCATAATTCTTGGCTTTACTACGCATTGATCGCGGCCCTGATGTCGTATTCTTGACGTGGCTGGTGCAGAAGTGTAAACCGAACTGGAAACTGGACAAAAGATTTAATCTGGGGATTATTTTCAGCGGCGGGAATGTGTTTTTTGTTTATCAGCCTACAAACTTATTGATTTCTAGTGCGCTCTCCGCCTTTTTGTGAATTCATTCTCTCAGTCCATGTTCTTTTTGAGTCTCGGCTAACACTTCAAAGTTCGAACTCATGGGTTATGCGCATTGCTACCACCCAGTCTGTTTCCGGAATTACAACTATCTCCTGGGGGTTAGACTTGACTAGGGTCCTCAGTTGATGCAGATTGTGATGGTCTTTGGCATCGACTTGCCGAACAAGGCGTTTCTCGTATGCTGGGGCAACAGCACTGTGGTCGATAGATGCTTCCTGCATCAAATCTTCTCGCTGCAGCGCAGCGATGAAGAGTATCGCAGTATCACTATAGGGAGATGTCTGTTAAATTTTTGCAACCCTTGGTATGGTCTCACATTTGTTCTTTAACTCATTACGTGAAAAGGTTGAAAAGGTGAATGGGAACGTGAGGTATGGGGCATATGGGATTCTTAAGATGCTTTAGTCTTTGTAAGGTGTGTTGTTGATGATTCAAAATCACACATAATCTCAGGGCGCTATGTGGCAGTATATTTTATGATGACTTGTGGTCTTGATTAATGATGACAAATTATCTGCAGGTGTCAGACAGTCCACACAGACATTCCTCTATAAAGTCCTATCAGGTGCAAATCTAGCCATTCGACGGGCTCCTGTATGTGGCAGACAGGGCATTCAATCGTACTAGGGACACGTGACCTATGGAAGTTATTCTGATGGATTGTCCAGCTCGAAGGTCCTTGTATGGCTTTCTGACACCAGCGCAGCTGTATTCACTGCAAGCATAGCAGGGCTAGGTGGTAGGGCACCGATAAGGGGGCCATTGTCTGGCATGTACGAAGAATGGAAGGTGTTTCGGATGCAGAATCGGATTCGGAGAATGAGATATCATCAAGAAACTTGGAAGTGACAGTTAAGGAAAGCTCCTTCTTGATGTGTTTGTTGGGGGGACTGGAGGGCTGCACGTGGGTTCACATGTTTTGAGATGCTTCCTTGGCGGTAACTTTTGTTCTTGGTGATATGTTCTTCTTTGGAGGTATCTCCCCTTCGAGTTGGAGTTTCCACCGCTGCGGTCACCACCCAAACTGTTTATATTCATCGCCATCTTATAGTAATCTCAAAGATCGTCAGCAATTTCTCTATAGCGCACTCAGATTGGCGGAGGTGCTAGAAACTCACCTTTGTCTACTTGCATTTAACCTCTTGATTTGCGACGAAGGTTTATGCAGAGTCTTCCAAGGAAGTGTGAAGCTGAGTGAAGTCGATCTAGGTGATTATATATTAAGAGACGAGGTAGTAGAAGATACTCTTAGATTCAAGGCGTGCTCGGCCTGGCAGGTGGTGAGGGGAGTGTGGGAAGTAATATTCTCGCTTCTTATTTGGAAATGTAGGCAAGTGCTGTCTGGGTGATGCTTGGAGAATTTGCCCCTCTCTATTCCAATGATTAAAAGGACCTTGAAGTCTTTGAGGCAGAACGTTCGATTGAAGGGGCAATTTAAACCAGAGTACCACAAATCAATCTCTAGAATGCTCAGGCAATCACACCGAGCAAATGATGGTCTCTTCGAAGACTTGAGTTGGCAAACATATACCTTCTGCGCAAAAGATCTTGTTGCTGCTAGTCCAAGTCTTCCCAATCGTGCTCTATAAGCTCAACGTCGATTGTCTGGCATCCCAGTGTCATCCAATCTGCAATTTCCCTTCCATTGACGCCCACATCGAAAGTTCCATCACTCAGCGCCTGATGATTCAGCCATGCCCAGGGTCTGTAGGCAACTTCCATATTTTTGAATATCTCTACCAACTCGTCTTCGAACATCAGCAGAAATTGGACCGCAGTTTCAGTTGCCTTCCGCTCATGAGAAGGTGCACGGAAACTAAGTGGTATCATAAATGGCCGCGAGCCTCTCAAATCGCTACAGGTCTGACAAAATGGCAGAATGGAGGACTGAATCGACTCAAGCCGAAATATGGTATCCCATAACCCTAGATTTGATGTATTCTCCATGTCGCTTTTCTGCATAGCTGCTTGAGCGAGTAGATGTGCTTGCTCGAGATGGTGGCGCTTGGTGTATTTATAGAGCCGCTCCAGATTGCGGGAGAGGTTTGCGCTTGCATCTATGAGAGAGAATTCGTCTACTGGTGGGATGAGACCATCCTTATCTATCTGGGCTTGCTGCTCGGGCGTGAGGTAAAGATACTCACTAAGTCGGATCTTCTCCTTCGGGTGCAAGTCGAGTGATCTGAGGAGATAAAAATCAACCGTATGGCTACTTTGATCATTATCACTGGTGGCATAATATTCTGGATAGTATCTTCTAACGTAATCCATATTCTCGGTAGTGCATAGATCCTGGGACAGTCGTTGATACCGTTCTGGAATTTTCGAGATCCAATTAGGAAGCAGTTGCGGATAATTGAGTCGAATTGCCACGTCCCAATCGTGAAGTGGCAGATGACTGAGTATTATCAGCCGCAATTCAGGCGGGAATCTAGAGTTAAATTTCGAAATCGCGCTTCTAAAAGGGTCCGCACGCTCTGGCCATGCGCATTTAATTCCCTTGAACGCGAGAGGAGTTCCAAAAAACTTGCAGGCGGCAGAGAATGGAACGAAATCAATGTAATGATCGTGCCCCTCAGGAATATTGTCTTGGCCTTTGCGTGTATGCAGGAATTGTCAAATCGATGGCCCGGAAAGTGGCACGTTTGAGCTGTATACCACATGGCCCATTTGCCAACCACTTGCATCGCCGCAAGACACAACTGTGGAGGTCTGGTCGTCGCTTAACAGAGCTGAGTTGTTCCCTCGGATTTTCAGAGCTCCTAGGAAGTGATCGTGATATACCATAATTCCGCCATAATACTTAGCACTGCGACGACATCAGCAAACGCTCACAGATTGCGCATCATTAGGAATGAAACTTACAAAAGATAGAGCTTCTCGATGCGGTCAAGCCTAACTTCCATCCAAGCATTGTAGAGCTCGGCATTTCTCTGGTGCTGTTCAGTCTGATTATCGAGAATACGTTGCTGCTCCTTCGTGAGCACAAAATCTTCGTCCATCTTCAGCGATACGCGAATATTTCTCTGCGAAAAGGTTTTGAAGAATCATGTATGAGATTTTGTGGGTTAAATGTCAATGGGTGGGATAGGTGTCCGGTGCTAAAACCAGCAAGAATCCAAGTAAGCTATGCTGCCAGTCCAGATAGCAACTTGATTCAATATCTCCGATAAAGAGACAAGTTTCTGGTTCGATTTGACTGGACGGGTGGCTTAGGCTGTATTCTAATGTACTTCTACTGCACAACACATGTCACTAGTTTGCTATCTCCTTCCGTAAAAAAGTGACTACATCACAGATTTGTTGTGACTTGGTCGTGGTAATAACCGTGAACAGCTCGTGCGTCGGGTCCCAAATGACTACTAAATCTACTAGTCAGTCTGCACATGTTCATATCTCATTTCTAAAATCATGTTATTTTGTGCGTTACGGTGCTTGTTTTAAATGCCCCTATAATTTTCTCCGCGGCCCAAGGTGTGGCAGCTACAAAGCAACGTTACCGAATTATTGGTTAGTAGGCCTTCAGTCTACTTTCTGATTTTTAACCTCCGTGTAACACCAAATATGGCTTACTAGACATCATAGAGAGCCTAGCGCTTTTAGACCTCATTCGGTTCGCCAGAATCAATTAAATGGAAGACTGACCTTTTTTTTGGTCCTTGTGGCTCGTCTATCCGTTCTAATTTAGTGGTTAAATTAAGCGAAGCCCCTGAAATAGGTAAACAGTCCAGACTTCGAGACCAGCAACTTAAAATAATACAATTAATACTAGTCATAAGATCGATTGAGTGGGTTATTGTTCACCGCAGGACCCTTAATAAAAGGTAAGATCAGGAATTGTAGTGCGTTACCGTCATAGCAATGCCTTAGCTTATTTAGCTCCAAGCGTCACGTGATAATAAATGGTTGCAATGGATCCTGCTAGTAACCTTTCTGTTCGGATGACATCTAAGAGATGTCACTGTAAACGGTCATAAATCATTCAACGACTTCCATATGACTAATTAATTGACAGAAGTGAGGCGACGATAATCGAGTGTCCGATTTTGCTGGATGGCGTTCTTGAACCGACCCTCGGACTCAACACCCTCCTGATTGGAGAAACAGGTGTCTCGTAGATCGAGCTCCATAGGAAAACCAGTACAATGACAATTGTTCCTAAAAAGAACCTACTGTATGTTATTTGTCCCAATACTAAACTATGTTTATATACTCGTCATGATTTCTTTCCGCGTATTCCCAACTTCGTTCCGCAGCCGTAAAAGCTATCCAGCATATCAATACTCAACCTTGAGATTCGCAGCTTAGCTCAAGAATGCCATATACGACTACATAGAGGGATTCTAAATCCCGCGAGTGCTGCAGAGGGCAGCGCACATATGCAAATGATAACCGCCTTTGTAGGCGCCCAAAATCTCTCATCAAACCAAAGCCACGCTTGTCATGCTTCAATCAGAAGCAAGCACAGCAGCCAACATAACGCCATTAAGACCTCACTCTAAAACATCGCTGAAAGCCAAAGTCACGCTGACAAAACCCGCCGCGAGGAGCGCGTCTCAATCAAGTAACAACATGACAGTTCGAAAAACTGTACGACTGGCCGATATTTTCCCAAAACTACGACAGCTGAAAGTTACGGAACTAAAAGCAAATTTAACTAAACTGGCACTACAGCAACTTCTCAGGCGGATAGAACTAAGCAACAGCCTGACTAGAAGCATACTTCAACCTATTCTCTTCAACTTACCCTCCTATCTCAACTCCCTCACAAACACACAGTCACTACTAATGCTGTCTAGGTTGAGAGTAGGATCTTGCCCCCGAAATCACTGCCTATAATTTCGTCGGCATTTGTGTTGATCGTGAACCCGAGCTTGAAATCAACTTCGAACACGCCTTCTAGACAACGCCCCCACGATGGAACTCCTAGTCTATATTCAGATAGCGAATGGAGACCGCAAATCTCAAGATGACAACAGCGGAAGATGTGTAAAGCTCTTCAAGAGGCGCGTGAGCTAGAAGCGACACTCGATAGTGCCGCTAGTAAACCTTCGATCAGACACATAGATGGATATGCCTCAAATTTAGACATTAAGAGAGAATTCAACAGCTCCGATGATGAGCCAGCGCTGTCATCCAGACAGAACAACACAGCTGGAAATACAAGCGAGAGCCGTCCTTCAAAATTGAAAGTGGATATCATCCCGACCGTGTTGTATCAGGCTGAAGAGAGATATCAGAATAAGATGGTAGAAAGATATAGAGCATCTACCAGGAATGCCGTGCGGTGTATGTCCGAGATCGATGATTCGGATAGCGATGAAGATGACTTTGTTGGTTTCTAAAACAAGAGGTCATCCAACCTTGGATTTTATGGCCACTAAAACTCCTGCAGAAATCTCGTAAACTAGATCATGGTGATTTCAAACACTGTACAGACTTATTTACATGACGTCATCCCATTGCTCTCAAGAATAATGCTTCGTATCAACTCGACGGAAATGGACCTAACACGGGACAAAGAACATTGTAATTACTTAGTGCCACAACCTGCTGAACCCAGCTAAAAATCAAGTGCCCTTTGACTTGAGATTCCTTTGAACATGAAAACAATAGAGAATCTTGTTTCCCGGCCTTGTCCTAACTAGTGACATGAAGCCGCTGTAGATTCCAAATATACACGCTCGTAGTTACCAGCAGTACAAAAATGCCCAAAAATGTCACGCACCCTCCTCTCTCCGATTTAGAAACCTCCAATCTTCTATCGAAACGCCAGCACCCACAGCTAACCTTCGGTCTAGAGATGGAGCTCGACTTCTCCGTCGCCCGCCATCTCTATTTCGATTGGCTCGCCACACTTCCCAACATCCCACCCTACCCCGATGACACCGACATGGACGATCTCCCTACCCGCTCTACTGACCACTGGGTCACAGCCAGAGAACGATACAACGACCGAATCGTCTGGGGCCTACAAGATCCATCGCCAACATTCAGCCAAGCGACCTACAGTACAGAATCGACCGATTCGCAGGCATCAGCTAATCTCCGCCAGAACCTTCTTCAATACTTGCTGGCGTTCCTAAATCGCGAACTGTCTACTTCTAAGCAGGGGAAGATGTTGATTGGAAATGTGGTGTGGGGTGGGAATCCGAAGACAGCAATGAGTGAGGTCTGGACTGTAGTGAACGATGACAGCGTCGCACCTGGGAGGGAAGCCTACGGGCAGACATTCCAGCCTGCGCAGCCGTATCATGTGATTAGGCAGTTCTTTCGGTGTGTGGGTGCGGAATTGGTTTCGAAGGTCTATGCTTTTGATGGGCTTGAGAATGAGGTGTTCCCGGCGCTTAAGGAACTCCATGAGGATATGGAAGATGACTATCAGCATGGGGCATGGTTTACAGGCGAGACGCACCTTCATGTGCATTTTGGGATTGAGAACGAGGAGATCACACTGGAGTTGGCGCAGACGCTGTGTGCTCTGTACGGTCTGTTCGAGAACCAGATTGAGAGATTTGTGAAGAATTCGCAGAGGGAGTCGCCGTGGTGCAGACGGTTGCGGAAAGGAATGGAGGGGAGGCAGATGTATACGGCGCCGATTACTTTGACTGGCGACGTGGACCTTGCCATGAGACCCGAGCGAAGATACACACAAGAGGGGTTCACTGATGAGGTATACGATACCAGATCTCTGCAGGAGCTGAAATCTCTAATGAGTGGCTACTCGGCAGGGGAAGATATCCCAAACAAACCTATACCTATACTTGGAGTCAGAGAGTGGACTGCGCTGAACATATCCGTAGCCAGAGACAACACACCAACGACGTTTGAGTTCCGCCACCACCACGGTACTTCCGACCCAGAGGAGATTAAATTCTGGGTACAATTATGTGGCAATATGTTGAGATTCGCATATTTACTCACGCAGTTGGGGATCAAGCTTAAGGATCCTGTGGCAGATACTGCGAATAATGGGAGTGGCCCTACTTGCTTAGAAGACTGGACTAAGAAGGATATCCTGGATATCGTTGGTATGTCGAATGAGGCAAAGGCGCATTTCTGGGCCCAGACCCAGAAATTCCACGATAATGCTAATGACAGCGAGAGAGACGTGGAGGAATGGATGATTGCAAAGAGAGTACAGAGACGCAAGGCTGGAGAGGAAACAGGAATTTTCATGGATAGTGAAATCGTGGCTAGCCCAGTAAGCTTTCGTCCTTCTCGAGTATCTCCGCGTCCCTAGAATTTCCGGGGTTTGCAGACTTGTGAAACGCAATAGTAACCCTTCATATAGGAATATAAAATCCTCCAACGCTACCACCCCCTCCTACAATTCCCTCCACACCCACCACTAACAGACGACGACCAACTTATCCTAGGTCTTCAAAACGTCTTCGCGGTAATTGAAAGAAAATTAATCCCAGACCACAGGAGAAGACCTCGAGACTACGAAGACCTGAAAGAAAATGCAAGTCGTGACGGTACCGGGCAGCTCGCAGTGTGGTTGAACTACCAGACATATATTCTGACGGAAGATAGAAGACGAGCAGGAAATCGGGGGACGGAATGCGCGGTTATGTAATGTGAAAGGGGAATGGCCTATATACGGTGATGCTTGGAGTGCTTCAAGAAGATAGGGAGACATAGTGGTTACATTTTGTCCCAAACTTAGGAATTATGAATCGAAATCTCTTTCCCCGTTACATGATCGGTGCTGCCTGTTTCTGCAAAAAGTGACGCTGTGTAGATCCTATTCTGCTTTGCTTGCCTGAAGAATATAGATCCTTCAGTTACTATGTTCTACTATCAACAATCCTTTGCTTCGGCGGAAACATACACAGGACAGTAAAAGCTGAGCAGTAAAGATAGATTCATAAGCGTCAACACAGAATGAGGAAAGATTCCGGTGTAAAAATCAACAAACAAGACATAAAAAAAATGCAAATCACAACACCCGCAAACTGAAGGGGCTCCCAGAGAATCAAAGTGCCATTCTTATGCTCAACCAAGCTCCTTATACGTCCCCATCATAGAGTACGTAATTAAATAATGACCACGCCTCCCCAACGCCATTCATCATGCCAACCCAGTTTCAAGTCCCAGCCTAGCAACCAGACTCTAAAAACGCCCGCAAATTGCTCTCTCGGATAGCATCCAGTCCAGCGGAAGACAAAAGAAAGAACCACCAGAGAAGTAAATCTAGACTTTTCGTCCATCCAGTCTACGTCCCACGCTAGGCTCGGGCTTCTTCTCCTCCTTGACTTCCACTTTCTCATCTTTCTCGCGCTTGACACCACCCTTCAAAGTATGCCCTTGTCCAGCGAAATGAGGTTGTTGCGCATCGGCATTCTCCTTGTCCTTATCGGCTTGTGTTTTCAATGGCTTAATCTCGTAACCAAAGAATAGCTTATTCGGCGCTAATCTTAGAGGCTGTGGGCCATTCGTTCGCCGGACTGCAGCTGCGGCTGGAGCGGGTGGGTTTGTGCTAGTTCCTGCGACGGGGGTGGATGCTTTGGGAGTAGGAGTTTTGCTGCTCTTCTTTGCAGAGAGTTTCTGGCCACCGAGGAGAAAGTTGGAGGATACTGCTTTGGCACCTGCGAGAGCTGAGATTGAGGATGGGGCAATGGCGTCGTAGTTGATGGCTTGTGCCATGGTTCCTTGGTTATGCAACATTCCTCCTGCGGGCATACCATTTCCGGATCTGGGGGTGGATGTTCCGCTTGTTCGGGTGGGTTCGACATATCCAACTGGAGGTGCGAAATCTACTTCTACATCTGTCTCCATTACGCAAACTCCCATCTTGTCACTCTCTGGCTTGACCTCCAAGACCGCCACATCGTAGATGGTATCGTTGTATTTGAAGGAGAAGATATCGCCCTTGGTGACGGTGGAGAAGTTCCGGAAGGCTTTCTCAAGAACGGCTTTTGGGTCGGAGATCTCGAGGAAATTGACATCTTGGGGTTGGAGTTTGACGAGAGAGGCGAGGGCAAGGTCGGTGGAACGGATTTGGATCAGGTCACCGGTATCGAGGAGAAGAGCTTGCATCATCTGCTTGTATTAGGTATCACCCCTCATCGCGGGGTGGAAGAACGTACCCAGTTCGGCAGATACAACTTTCCTTCCTCAGCAATGAACTCCAATACACCACAGTGAGTCGTTCTGTCCATCTGGCCGTTTGTGAGCTCGAAGAGCATGGGGTATGTGATGTGTAGTCTGGTGAGCTTCTCGAGCGCCGAGGGTGGCATAATAATCTTTCCGCCATAGTTCAGATCCTCTCTCTCGGGGCCAGGGAGCATGACTGTTGGATAGCAGCGGTAGTATTCGTCGAAGCGCTTGGGAGGACCTCGCATGCCGCCTCTTTGCAGCATTTGGTACATCGCCATCGGATCATCTTGCTCGTAGTAGTTTCCAAAAGACTGCATGGTTATTAGTATTTGCCTTTCTTCTTTTGGAGGGCGAACTAACCATCTTGAAAGTATTTTAGGTAGTGTGAGAAGAAGAGGGAGGTATGTGTGTGAAGAGAAAGTGCCAAACTATTCGAGGAAGCAGAAGAAGTGGTGGTGGTTTTAAAAAGAAGCTCGAAGCTCCCAAAAGTCCAGATGACGTTCTCTTGGTTGTGCATGACTGCCGGATAATCTAAACGCCGAAATAGTAGCCTTGCATTCCAACCCAACTCTAACCTAGATTTACTCAAAGCCAATCTCTGTTCGACTGGGATATCAAACAACCACAGAACTAAATCAATGGTTCCCTAAATAAACACAATGTCCTCCCGCTACGCAGCAGCTCGCCCCAAACGCGCCGGCGAGCAATTCGCACGCACCCACCACGGCGAAACAGAAGACGGCAGTAGTAGCCCCTCCACAACCAAGAAACCCAAATTCGATATCCGCAATCCCTCCGCTCTCGCCCCCGACGCACCAGAAGAAGATGCCGTGCTTGAAGCTGACGTTATTGGGTCTGGGACGGGTATGAAGCGAGGAGCGGTCAATATAGATGGATATGATAGTGATTCTGAGAATGAGGGGTTCGATGCTCGCGCGGAGGAGAGGGCGAGGGGTAAGAAGGGGAAGGGGAAGGGAGAAGTTAATCTTGCGGAGGCCTTTGAGTATGGGAAGGATGGAAGTGGAGGAGGCGCTGGAGCTAAAGCTAAAGATGAGGATGAAGACGAGGATATGTTTGGGGACTTGGAAGAGGATGACGAGAAGGAAAGGAGTACTATGGGCACCAAGGCTAAGGAGAAAGCAGTCAAATTCCTTGAGGTCGATGAGATTGAGGGCCAAGTGGACAGTAGTCGCAGCGGCGGGCATGTCTCAGGCAATTTTGCGCTCGACCCGAAAGGGAAACTTTCTACCCACGCTATGGACGACCAGTTCTCCTCAGACGACGAAGAAGAAGCCGCTCTCGCTGCTGAAGAAGAAGATATCGACGAAGAAGTCGGCGCCGGTGGATTGAAGCGTAATGCGCCTAAAGTCGACGCCTTCAATATGAAAGCCGAGCAAGAAGAAGGTCGTTTCGACGCCGCAGGGAACTTTGTCCGCAAAGCCAATGATCCGGATGCGAAGCATGATATGTGGTTAGAAGGCGTTAGTAAGAAGGAAATGAAGAAGGCTGCTGAAGCACACGAGAAACGGGAGGCCGAATTGCGGCAGAAGAGGTTAGAGGATGATGCGATGCTCCTCCCTGATATCTTGAGGGTACTCATTCTACATCTGGAACGCGGAGAGACAGTGCTAGAAGCACTGGCTCGTCTTGGGAAGGGCCAGACGAAAACGAAGAAAGTGCCAAAGTGGAAACTGAAGAAGAAAGGCCAAGATACGATGGATGTCGATGCGAAGAAAGAGGATGAGGATCTAGAGCAGGTTCGGATCAGAGAGGCAGTTAATAGGATCACGGGTGCGGCGGATCAGCTGCTCACGAGAGGGCAGACGGAGATCTATGAACAGGAGCGAGAGATGCTTATTCGGCAGTACAGGCGTGAAGCGGGCGAGGATTGGGTCGAGCCGCCTAAAGAAGAGGTAGCTGGAGAACTGCCGGTTAAGATGTGGGAGTATAGGTGGATTGATGGGAGGGATGGGGCGGCAAAGCAAGGCCCGTATGATGGAATTACGATGGTTGCGTGGCAGGATGCTGGATATTTTGGCGAAGGGGTTGAGTTTAGGAGGGAGGGTGATGATGGACCTTGGGATAGAGTTGTAGATTTTGTATGAGTAACGGAATCGGGATGCATGAGCATGACTAAATGATACCCAAAAGGAAATGAAAAATAAAAGTACAGATTTGATCTCGCTTGATTTGACTTGACAAAATATCTTGGGAGCACAACTCAAATTCTTGAAAGTACACTTAATTGCATGTGGACCTTGTCTACTTTTACAGTACAGCTTGTTCTACCATGTCATGTCATCTCGTCCCATTTTCCCTGTGCCAATTCCGTTCTACCTGCCTCAGCAAGGCTTTTTGGGAAGCAATTCAATTCATACACCCAACGCCACGAAATCGAGCCACAACCAAGAAAGTTCAAATCAAGAAATCTCCATAGCATCGCCATTTCCATTCGTAAAACTCAGGTTCACCGCACCGGCATCACCAATCAATCTCTTCTCGAACTCGGCCACGAACTTGACGCTTCGTCCTGAGTCGTAGAAGAGCTGGAAACTGCGCTGGACGTCCTCAATGCCGACTTGCTTTGCCTTTCTCTTGGTCGCGATCAGCTGGCTGGTGGTGATGAGATTGCTGGCATAGCGGAGACCGGTCTCTTGTCCGATTTTGGTCAGGAGAGCTAGAGCGTCTGGTGTGATGTCGACTTCTTCCTCTTGGGCACGGATGGATAGGATTTGTTGTATTTCCTCTTTGACGTAGGCATGTGTGCTAACGATGACTACGCGATCGAGGAAATCGAGGGGAAGGCCATGAGGACTGCGGTAGTTGGTGCCGCGGATGCGAGAATTTCCTCTGTTGCTGGCCATGATGACAATGGGCGCCAATTCGTCCTCGAGCGCCCGGTTGATGAAGGAAAAGCACTCGATGTCGAGCATGTGGACTTCGTCAATGAACAGCACGCCGGGTACGATTTCTGCCTTGCCTTCTTCCTTCCACTCTGCTACCTTGGTGTTGATCTGATCTCGAACCTCGCTTCTGATCTCACCAGTATCTCCAGAGAATAGAGCAAGGAAACCTTGCGTCCTCGAGTTTATCACGTCAATTTCGTGAAGGCTGACTGTATGCACGACTTCCTTGCGCTTCTGTAGGTCACCATCTGGACATTGTAGGAATTTGGTGTCCACGCCCATAGCGTCGTAGTCGCGGGATTTCGCGAATGATCTTCCCAGTTTGCTGATCTTGCCGGAGGATTTGTCGATCGAGATAATGTCTCCTGCCATTACGCGCTCCTTGGTCATGGCATCGATCATCTTGCTTCCCATGTCGTACACCGATTCCATATCGGTTGTCTTGATTGTCAATTTCCCCTGCTTTGTGCCCCCCGTTACACTTCGGTCTGTTTGGATCTCAACAACCTCTCCCTCGATCATTTCGCTCTCTTCCTTTATGCGGACACCAATCGATTTGCGGAATGCTTGCTCCAAAGCCTCGGTTTTCGACATCTCGAGAGAGAAGATCTCGGACGAGGCTAGCATCGTAAAGGGTACATCGGAGCCTAACGATTGTGCCATACCCATCGCGATAGCTGTCTTTCCAGTACTTGATCCTGTCAGCATCTCCCTCCTCTCACAAGCTTCATTTGTCATACCTTGGAGGTCCAGCAATCAATACAGCCCGCCCAGCAATCTTCCCCTCCTTGACCATCTGCAGAATGACCGCTGCAGCTTTACGCGCCTTCTCCTGCCCCACCAATCCTTGTGATGATGTCCGTGGCTCGAGGGTATCTGGATCTACTCCCAGACCGCGGATATGGGAATGCGCCGCGATCAGGTTGAGCCCACGAAGCTCCTTGCTCTCGGAGACGGTTTGAATTACCTGCAGTTCTGTGTGAGCTTCATTCTGTCTTCGACGTTGGGTAGTACTTACGGCAGCCATTGTGATAAAGTGGTATGGTGTTCTGAAGCTGTGGTGACGAGACGTGCAAAGAAACTCACTGCAGTGCCTTGCTTGTCTTCAATAACTAGCTAGCCTGCTGGTATTTAATTTATTGGGTGTATTTAACTGATGGAGGAGTGTCTTTATTGAAAATGGCAGGAGTCGGCTGTGCGCTTAACCTTTTCTAGCGCCGCGCGTCAAGCACAGCACGGCGGCAATCAATATTGACTTTGAGTTTAGCCAGCCGTCCAGTGGTCAGAACTTTATGCACGCACTTGCTTCATCGACCGCCAGCGCGTAGTTGCAGATATAAATTCAACGCGGCGAACTTCTCTGCCCCTCAAACTCCTCTTTCCTTCCAACACCTTCTCAGGATCAAGCCGAGACAGTCCTCCACTATCACGCTCCCTCCTCTTCACAGCCCCTATCAACAACGACCAGCAGTCGACATCATCCTCCTCTCCCAAGCTTCTACAACTTCAACGTCTGCTATTACTCCCCCCGCTTGTGTACACAGCGTTGGATCTCCTGGGCTCTCTGCCGACTTCGTCGAGTCGATACAGCCCTCGATAATGCAAATGCTACGGCTGCGTGGTTATTGTGCAGCTATCGAAGGAGGAAAAGGTCTCTACTGGGCATAGACTTGTGAGTAAAGCCGTACAACTTTGTTTGCGACCCTTACTTCGTGGCTCTTGGGCACTCCCTTCTCTCGCCTGCCACTTGCTTCAGGTATTTGAGACTTTCAGAAGCGCGACTTCCTTTTATGCCAGCAAGCAGGCAGAAGTCTATAAGCATACTTCTGCCCCTCGCTGCTAAATACACTTCTCTCTTTGTAACTATTTACTGCTCGCATCTCTCATTTTCGCCTCCCTCCGCCTCTCCTTCTCACTCACCTCTTCTCGATGCCGCATATGTCTTGAGGTTTGGCCAGCGAAGTTACAATTCCTCTAATACTAACAAGTCCCCTGCAGAAAACATCGGATGCTTGAGTGCACCAAAGGCCCCAGACCAAGGAGTGGAAGGGTGCCTGCCAAGAGATACCACACGGCTTAGTTTCAATTTCTGGGTAACCTTCGCCATGTCGAAAGACCGCCGACAATCAGACACAGCATCTTTCAATTCGTTTAAATTCACCTCCTCGCATGCTACACCACAGGAGTCGAGAGATAGGGCTAGGCACACGGACCGCTCCCGGTCACCGCAGCGGGATAGATTCGTAGCAGGAAGACACGAGAGGATCGAAGGTGAGAGACACGAATCAGAGAAGGGTGGCTATGATTCCTACCGGCCTGGTCAACCATCGTCGAGAGACATGATTCCAGCGCCTGTACGAACGTCAAACGGCCCACCTTTGTCCCCTCACCTACAATCCACCTTCAATGATTCACGGCGTAAGCTATTACCTACTTATTCACGCTCCAGTAATCTAGTGATCCACCTCACTAATACAATAGATTTAATAATAATCGTATTATAAGCTAACGTTCACAAGGCCCAAGCAAAATACGCTCACCTTCAGACTCCAGTCCTTATCGATCATCCGACCGCTCTACAACCTCGCGAACAAGTACTACTTCAGATCAGCCAACGAGACCTCCCGCGGCAGGAATTAAAATTCTTGGGCTCTCTGCAAAATCGGAGGAAGATATCAAGAAGCGTGAAGAAGCAGCTAAGATATACAAGGCTAATATGACTCAACAAAAGAGCCACGCGATGCCAGGACAAGCTGATGCGATGGATGTTGCACCTGTGTCGGCGCTTCCTGGGACTTTAGTTGATTCGACTAGGCTCTCTTGGAAAGACAAGGCTGAGGTTGCCGAGGCAACCAATTCTAAGCAGGAGGATAACACAACAGTATCAGCAAGCGACAGCTCCATGACTCGGCTCCTCTTCGAGACATTCCAAAAGATCATTGATGAACTAACTGAGGTTTCTTTCCTGAAGGCTCGAAGCAAGACTGCAGTAGCCAAGTTCGACAAAGTAAAGGCCGATTTCGAGAAATATAGAGACCATCATGAGAAATTCCCGTCTATCAAGGAAACACAGAGCAATGCTAAGAAAGCAGCCGAGAAACAGTACAAGAGAGCCAATGACCAACTTGAGGTAAAGAATTCATCACTCCATCAACTGGCTGTGAAGGTTGCGGAGCAGGTGGTTCCAAGCATTCTCCAGGGAGGTAGTAGCAGCCAAGAGCAGCAGAAGACACAAGACCGTATCGACGCACTCGAAAGAACATGTCAGAAGTACGATCAGTTGTTACAGGATCAGAAGTCCTACTTAGAGGTTCAGCAAAAGGCCAATCAAGTGGCCGCTGAAGAATCGGAGCGAAAATACCTTGCTTTAGCGGAAGAATTTCGCCTACTTCAAGACGAGGTCGCCAAACAGAGGCCTAGACAGGACAAACTCTTCTTGAAACAGATTGAGTTTGCTATGGCCGCAACAAACATGTCTAAGGAAATAGGAGAAACTAAGGACGGTATTGCCGTAATATCGAAGATCCAAATTCCTCATAATCTCAATGAGCAACTTCAGAAGTTCAGTGAGCTAGACCAGCTACGAGAAAAGGTGAAGACGGTGGATGATCGTTCTGCCATCACGCAGTCTGGGCTTACGACCTTGACCACCACCGTCGGTACCCTCCAGAAGACATTCGACGCGCGAGATGCTACTGTAGAAGGTTTGGCTCAGGAGCAAAACAAGCTTCGTGGAACAATATCGGGTATCGATAGCAGAATTGGTGCCGTTGAAGCCAAGCTCGCTGATTCCCAGGAGCTGGATGGGCTGAAGCAGCGCATGACACGGATAGAGACCGCTCCACCACCACCTGTTGCGAAGCAGACTATAGACCCAGCTTTTATCGCACAGCTAGCATCGCTTGAGGAGAAAATAAGGCCGATATCATCACAGATAGCGAAACTCGCGGATCAGAATAGCGTGTCCAACCTCAATGCCACGGTTGACAGGTTAGACGCTACCTTGGCGACGACTGTTGACCGCGTTGCTCAGGTGGAGAAGCAGGCAAATACTTTAAAGGCTGTTCAGAAGCAACTTAAGCCACAGAATCAAGTTGTTCAACAGCCAGCTTCTCCAAACGCCGGCGCTTTAGCCGCCATTGAAAGCCGGGTGGCAACTATTGAGAAGCTTCATCCAGGAACGTCAATTCCATCCATAGAGCATCGCATTTCCGCATTGGAGCAAGAGCGGGAACAGCAACTGCACCAACGGAGTCAAGCAAAAGACTTACACGAGACCGAACAAGCTAGCGATCTCTTTAATCAAGTTACCAAGCTCCAAGAGGACTTGGCTTCTGTATCGTCATCGGTGGATGTTATGCTTGAGGTTACTGGAGCGACGGTCACAGAGGTTGTCGATCAAAAGTTGGGATATATCAACCCTCGTTTAGATGCTGCAGAAAGGTCTTTCAAGGAAATCAAGCAGTTCCAGGAGTCGTTACAGAACTCGTTCAATTCCTTGCAGGACTCTCAGCGATACTGTGCTGATCAAGTCCGAAACCAAAACCAGGCAATCTTGGATGCGAAGAACAGCATGGTCGGAGCTGCCGCGGGAAGTGCTATTGATATCATCAGATCTCAGAACATGTTTGCTCCTGCAACTCTTGATGACAAGCTCACGTCTAGCCTTGACAGGGTTAACAACTCTCTCATGGAGCACATCGAAGCTCAGTCTCAGGCGACTGGAAATTTACAACAACGAATGGACAATCTGAATACTTCAGATGTTCTTGTTGCAATGGTTGACAACATCAACCAGGCGTATCCAAGTCTTCGAACTTCTGAGATGGCATTACAGAGCCACGGCTCGCAGTTATCGACCTTAGATCTTAGAATCCAGGCATTGCAGAAGCAAGTTGAGGAGATTCGAGAAACCAAACATGCTCCTGTGCCAGCGGCCACTGCTGCTGCTTCTCGTTCTCCTGCTCCACCCAAGCAAGACGAAGTAATCCTCAAGCGCCTCCGCCTCGAACTTGACGATCTTTCCAAGGATACTGTCAGGCTTCAAAGACTTGAAAAGGATGTTGCGGCTTTCAAAGGTGAAACCTCAACAAGTCTTACAGACCTTGGTCGACAGACCACTGTCCTAGGCGAAGAGCTTGGGAGCACCTTTTTCGAACTGAGGAGTTCAGGTGAAGATCTTGATAGCAAGGTCAACGATTCTATCGAAAAGGTCAATACTCTCATTGAGAAGGTCAAGGGAATCGAGAAGAAGGTCGATAGTCTTGTCCAGAAGCAGCAACAATACACTGCACCCAGAATAATCCAACCTCCCAACACTGCCTCAATCTCCCGCCATGCTTTTCAAAATCCAGGACCTGTTCACCCGCCGTCCGCCCCCACGAATCGACATGCATCGAAATCGACCAACCGTCAAGCATCGATATCAAGTGACACCAATAGTGTTTCTGCAAAGCGGAAACGACCGCAGCTTAACGGTCGCGGTTCGGGCAGTCCACCAAAATCCAACGGATTCAAACGTAGCGAAAGCTCCCGCGGTAGTCCAAACCCCAAGCGTAGGCGCCGTACTAGGTTCGACGACGACGACTCAGACCAGGACCCCGATTACGAAGATGAAGGCGATCCGCAACCAGGCATCTCGGCACACGAGGACGAGTGAGTACACTAGAGGATGAACCACCCCTACCTTGGCTTACCCCGGCTCTTTCGTATTCTGTGTCAACCCGGGTACTGATCTGAACGATGAAGGGAGCTCCCATCACGGGCGAGCAAAGTGATAATCGATATTTCGGATTGAGAGCCTCGCAGGAGTTTGTCAGTGCGTTGTGGTTGTGGTTCTAAGGGCGGAGAATGGTCGACGTGCGTTCTACATATTGTACACTATACATCGGTTCTCCTTTTCCTTTCCCATTTTTTCGTTTGTTTTCGGCCAAGATTGGGTGGAATTGTCGTTGCTTAATGTTAAATTATGTTGCGTCGCGTCGCATCAGCCGACAGGCGGCGAGGGACCTGATATACCCTTTTTAATTTGGGGGCTTTTCTTGCTTTACTTTTGCCTAAAAGTATCATTTTTCTTTTTCTTTTTGGCAAAAGCAGTAAGTCTGCGGGCAAGCGTTGATTATGGATTCTTAGAGCCATGGAGAGGAATGTGGCTACTAGCTAGACAGACTAGATAGATGGAATGCGGGCTAGGCGGAAATGCCACTGTGTTCATTCCTCACTATGGAATGGCTGTGGGCAGACTAGCTAGATAGCTGGTACGGGCTGGTACGGGTGGAAGAGTGGAAGGGACAGATTGCTAGAAGGACGAAGTACTGTCTGCGTAGATAATGAATACAACACCAGAAGGCACAGCCCACACCAGGGGAAGGGTCCTTTTATACATAATGCAAAATGATAAGGTTGCGTGGCATGACCATGTCGTGTCGTGTTGTGCCGGACTGTATTGTGGCGCATTGCGTTCTTGTTAAAACATGTCAAGGTGTGTGCCACCGTGATATCCTGTATGGTGTCGCCTCACTCCCATTATGCATTGTGACTGATCAATTGGTTGGTAGTTGATAATCGGTATCGGTATACCCTGTCCTGTCATGCAAGATCAACGAGGCAGAGCTGAAGTAAGGCATGTCGGGCAGGTGTTGGCAGTTGGGTTGACACTCTCGGGCAAAAGTGAGGCTGTCGCCGTCAAGATTCCACCAAACACGAGACGACATGGTACGGTACAGTAATAGAAGGGGGAGGATACAGAAATTAAAACCGAACCCCCTGCCTACACGTTGCTCCTCATTTGCTATAAGCTTTACTCCGCAAGTTATTAAGTTTGAAATACAATTACAGTAAGACTTGCTTGGTTGGGTTAGAGTCTAAGAAGGTGGGCGTGAAACTCTATTTAAGAGGGGATTCTGTCCGTGTTACTAGGGGTTCGGTATTTTGTATCCATGCATTTCAAGGTAGGTCCAATAATCAATTTAGGGAGTGAGGTCCCGGTTATGGATCATTATTACACGTACTTTACTCTCTCACCTTACTGTACTCAGTGGTGAGGATGAAGCTCATACGAGAAAGAAATGGGAAAAGAAAATGGTACCCGGATCAAATCAGCCAAGACATCTCACTCTGTGATACAACAACTCGAATTTTCATGGCCCAAGATGAATGATCGATTTATGTTGAGGGACTCGCTGGATGTTATTACATAATGCCTTTTCTATGCCTTCTACAGCCCTGTGAAGAAACGCCGCTGACTTTCATGGTATCATCACGATAAGAAAAAGAAAGAGACGCCAGAAACGCCATTGTCCGCTAACTCGATCGCTGACTAGTCCACTGAACAAAGAAGCGCCTTTCCGAGCTGCGATCCCTATATCCAGCACCAAGCATCCAAGTAACACGATCAGAGTACGGCAGAAACTAAAAAGCAGCACCACCCACACCCTCGCCAGCCAATTGTCGCACATGTCTCTCGCTCAATTCAGTCCTGAGGCTCATAGCGGCAGATTCTCGGCTGAGTTTATCCCATTGCTTCAATGATTGTCGGAGAGTCTCTTCTTTTGCGTAGAGCTTTGCTCGTAATGGATCTTCCTCTTCCTCTAGCTTCTTCATGTGCAATGTGACATCAGGTGTCATTCCGGTAGCTGTAGGGTCGATTCGTCCGCCGGGTATGATTTGGGGCATGTTGCTTAGAGCAGGGTGAGAACGAGGTCCGTTGTTGGCGATCGAGGTTGAAGGATTGCGTCCGTACACGCTGGAAGAGTGTTGAAGAACAGGTGGTCGAGAAGGCACGCCTGCTCTGGGGCCTGTTGGGATTGCTGCAGGACCGGTAGGAATCGCTGGTGCTGAAGGTGTGGTAGCAGATACTGGAGATGGGGTCTGGACAGGTCGAGCGTGTGTGACAGGAGCCGTGATTCTTGGTGACATTTCTGGTAGTCCACGCTGTGGTGGTGCTGCTCCCCAAGAAGAACTGTCTGGCCTGGTATTGCGGTCACTACCAAATGAACCTCTGCCTCCTCTGTAACCACCACGCGCAACTGGGGGAACATAGCCTCGAGGCCCTGCAGGTGGAACAATCGGTGCTGAATGGTTAGAAGAGTTTTGATTTGACATGGTTGATTGAATAGGTGCGGTGAAATTCCGATTGCTACTGGGCCCAGTGGGGGGTGCTCGGAATCCAGCAGGTCCTCGTGGAGGAGATCTCGGTGCTACCGGACGAACTGGTGATCGTTCTCGGGGTGTTGACCTAGCGGAATCTTTGTCTCGGTATGCAAGTTGTGCGGGTGGGGAGCGTTCTCGGACAAGTGGTGAACGTGGTCTCGAGTCTCGAGCTGTGGGTTGTGTAAGGTGTAGACGTTCTGGATGGATTGGCGGAGAGGAGCGGCGTGATGTATTTCCAGAGGTTCTACCTGATGTTGGTGTAGGTGATCGGCGTCTCCAATTGCTAGAGCTTGGTCCCGTTGGTACTCGATCGTCTCTTCGCTCTAGGCTTCGAGAACGCTGTCGGAAACCACCTCGTGGACCTGCGGGCGGGGATCTTCGAAATGGCGATCTAGGGCGCTGTATAGGACGGTCGCGCTCGAAAGGGGATCTAGATCTTCTCCTGAAACTTCGGTCAGCGTTTGTAGTACATTGGGCCTTGAAATTGTAACTCACCTCTCATCTCTTCTAGGAGGCGACCTAGCTCTTCGGTCATCTCTTCGAGGAGAAAAACGATGGGGCGGACTTCTTGCACGCATTGGAGATCTAGCTCGAGGAGGTGATCTGTTTCGGGGAGGGCTTCTAGCACGCATTGGAGATCTAGCTCGAGGTGATCTGTTTCGTGGAGGACTTCTGGCACGCATTGGAGATCTAGCGCGCAGAGGAGACCTAGGTCTTGCCCTCCAATTATCTCTTAAAGGTGAACGTTCTCGTCGAGGAGGGGTTCTTGATCGGGATCTACGTCTCGGGGATCGGTCTCGCCCAGGATGGTAGCTATCGACAGGTGGTGTTCGTGCTCTTTCCCTTCGGGGGATCTATCTCTGAATAAATCTGGTCGTGGTGGAGATCGAGGTCGTGTATTTGGTCGGTAAGATTCGCCCCTGCCCATCTGCGTGACTTCGCTATCCCGTTCGTCTCTGTAGAAACGAGTCAGCGGTGAATATCTCTCGTAAGGCCAGCAAATATGAGCCTGACTCGTTTGTTCTTATTCCGTGGGTTCGGTTTTCTGACTGCATGGCGAGGTTGTCGTCCAGGACTGTGGATCCAAACGAGGTTCATCTCCACCCAGAACTCGTAAATCATCAGCTCTACAGTTAGAGGTGAAAGTCGAGGACATGGGCGACTGGGAGCAGAATTATATATGTCCTGTATCCGAGGCAAAGTCGGCCGGGGTGGTATCTGTTCCGTCGGAATGCCTGCTCGTGCCCATCATGATGACCATTCGTGCATGTACAGGAAACTGCCTCTCAAAGTCAAGTTCAGGCAGAAGTATTGCACGAAGTCCACCATCTCGTCGCCGGAGAGGTCGCAGGTGGGCCTTGGACGACGACCCATGGGGAAATGTGGATCGTAAAAGAAATCGGTAGGTCGTACATAACTTTCTTGGTCGTCTCCAACCCCATCGACAGCAGTATCTCCATCTCCTCTACCCATGATTTGTAGCTATGGGCGAGGCGGGAAAGGTACTGTTGTCGTTTAACAATATTCGAAGTATTCGATATTCGGAGGTAAGATATTCGAACCTGAAGTTCTCATCCAGGCCCAGGTTCAATTCCAATTGCAGGTCCAGATCCAGGTTCCAAGGAATAGACAGCTCGACCACAGGACAGAGTAAAAATGAAAGAGCAAACAAACCTTCGATCTCTATCACGGCCTCGGTCCATCTTGCCTTTATAGCAGACTTTGCTTCCTCGTTTGTGTATTCGTTTGTACCAAAAGTGTGAAGGCTGGGAAGGAAGAGGGACTCGTGAGTGCGGCTTGAGGAGGAGATTGTCGTCGGGCTTGGGCTTGGGCTTGTTTGCTTTCTGGCTCCGAACTTTTTGGAAGTCGCGAACCGCTAGCGGCCGCATGGGATTCGCGATGCCAGTCACGTGTGTATCTGGGCAAGCTGGATCGGATGGGTGGGAACAGGGGAAGTCGAAGAGGAGGGGCTTGGTGGTCTCAATGTACTCGAGTAGGTATTAAGTGCTTTTTTAGTATCTGGTATTACAGTGATTCAACTAAACTACAGTAACGGCTTCTGGCTTCTGTGTGAAGGTACCCTTCCCTCCAACGCCATATCATGCCCCCTTTAGACACCCGTCTAGAATCTGTACGATCTCTCGCGCTTCTCGCCTCTCTTCTCATCGTCTCGCTTTTGCTTCTTCCGACTCTCCTGCGCAATCATATCACTCAGATCTTCATCATAAGCCCAGGCCCCCTTCTCCTCTTTCTTCGATGCGTCGAATCTGCGTCTGACCTCGTCCTTGCTGATACCATCTTCCGAAAGCAAGGAATCTGGATCCAGAGCAACATCGACATCTCCTGGCTTCTTCCGCTTTCTGCTATCATCCTCTTGACCCAATACCGGTAGATGTGCGTTCTGAGCACCTCGAACATCATAAGCGCGGTCTCCGCCAAAGAATCCCTCCGCACGAATCTGTCGCTCCGGAATGACCGTGTATGCTGATCTGGGCGCAGACGACTCTTCCGTATCGGTTCCTCGTTTTGATTTTCTGACATCGAAATCGCCACCAACACTCATGTCACCAGGATACTCCGATGGCACGGATGATTCCAGTCCACCTGGGGTCTCCAAGCCACTTGGTGTTTGAAGACCTGCACCAATGTCTTCCTCGTCACCCTCCTCTTCTTCTTCTTCGCTCTCCTCATCCTCGGACTCATCCTCTGGTGCTTGCAATTCTCCCCATAATGTCCGCTCAACTGGCTCTCCGGCTTGATTGTTGACCTGGGGTTGCAATACACCAAAGATATCTCCTCCGTAAAGTGGTCGGTTAAATTCATCTACAGGAGGCTTCCCATATCCACCAGGATGGAAACCCCAAGCACCACCAGGTGGAGGAGGAGCATTCAACCCAGGAATCTTAAGGGAAGGGTAAGAAGGCGGTGGGCCGAATCTTTGTTGGTTGATGAGCCATGGTGGAGGAGCTCCTGGGGGGATGTTCAAGGCCTCCTTCAAATCTTCGCTCAGCTCGCCAGGACGTAGATGCCGTAAATTGGTCTCGTACTCCTTGCCCTCGTAGTAAACCTCACCATAGCGCGTTAGTTCCGGCTTGGTTTGGAACCGGAAGAAGGCTTCATACAGCTTTTGGTAATCGATGTCCAACTTTCCCATTTTTGGCTGAACTCTTTCTCTCTGCTTCTGCTTCAAGCTTGCTTCGTTCTGCTTCTCCAAAACAGCATCTCGCATCTCCGCGATTCCAGTGTCCTGAATGAATTTTGGTAGCGCGAAAGGAGGTTTCTCAACACCACGCTTCGAGGAGAGGTACTCGCGCTTCAAGGACCAATGAGTAGGTACTGGAACGATGTTCCTGTAGGATTTGATTTGGACGAGTAACCGTGGATCTGAAGCGGATGTGTCGGTCCATTCCACCAGCTCAGGCTTCTGAACGAGCGCCTTCAACTCTGCAACCGATAGCTTATCCCTCTCCTTTCTCTTCTTCTTCGATAGCTTGGCCTCCTTATCTGCATCTTCATCTTCGTCGGGTATCTCGTCATCGTCATCGTAGAACACCTCGCCCTTATCACCAGTATCTGCCGGCTTTCCAGCCTCGTCGTCTTCGGTAGTTGCGCGAAACTTCTCCATAATATCCTTGAACATCTCGAAATTAGGGTCATCTTCACTGATATCCAATATTGACACGTCTGGCTGTAAGAGATCCTCATCATCATCTTCGGGTTTCGCAGGCACAGATGCAGCCTTGGGCGCTGGCGCTGGTACCTCCTCTGGTGTCTTCTCTGGCTCTGGAGTTTCGGAGACCTATGATTCTCGTCAGCAAATATCTCAAGAGTATTGCGCCACAGATTACGAACCTGTGCTTTCTTTTGCTCCTTCTTCTTCATCCTCCGCATCTGGTTCTTGGATAGACCTTTGGGCGCCATTTTGAGAGCTGAGGGCGCACGCCCTGGGTGACTGAGAGAGTTCTGCGCGTCGAATTAGGTAGAGTTCTTCTCTGCGATTCCCGGTTCGACAAATCGGTGCCGTCCTGATGCGTTGTGTTGAAGTTGTTGAAAAAGATTCGTGGTTCTGTTTGGTGGTTGAGGATCTTCAAATCTCGAAGGATGCGGTTTTGGCGCCCGCTAGCGGGTAGTTCCGCTCACTTTCTGTCATCCTCGAAGAACCTCGTATCAGTTATAGTCCAACCCACCCATACATATGAATGCTCTCATCCCACGGCGACAAGTTTCAACAATCAATTCTGCAAACCTCTCTCCTGGACGTATTGCGATCAAAATGATCCCATCGTAAGGGCTAGACACTCCTCAAATCACGACAATGCCTCACTCGACGCGCTCGATTACCCCCGTCCCTAGCTTCAAATTCCCAGGAGATTCGAAAGCAACGATGCGCGCTTCCATGGAGAAGTTCCCAGATCATATAGAACCCCTTGATGGGCAATCGCCATATCCTGTCAGCCCTACAAGACCGAATGGGTACACCAATGGCTCAGCGTCCGCAGACAGATTGCAGCCCAGAAGAGATAGTGGGTTGCGGGGTTCAGCGTGGAATGGTCAAGCAAGCACAGGAGGAAGACATAACAGGCAGAAGAGCTTGACAGATGCGTTCAGGACAATACGGACAAGGAAAGCAAGTGTCAGTGCAAATGTGCATGAAGTAGCAGATGCGCTGAAAGCACCAGTCTCCCCCAAGCTAATTGTCCGTAACTTCTCAATACCAACTTATATAGAGCCAGTACTGATTGTTGTAGGGTCTGTGTCTTGTATGGTATACGTCTAGTGCTTTGACAAATACCTCCTCAAAATCCATTCTCAACGTCCTCCCAAAACCAGCAACTCTCACCCTTATTCAATTCGGCTTCGTCGCCTTCATGTGCCTCTTCTTCTCCTACTTAGCAACTGTCTTTCCTACTCTTCAAAACAGAATCCCGGCACTACGTTATCGAGTACGATACCCTACACGAGAAGTTATATTGACGACGATTCCTATGGCCGCATTTCAAATAACTGGTCATCTCCTGTCTTCAAGTGCCACCATGAGGATCCCAGTCTCGCTTGTCCACACGATTAAGGGGCTCTCTCCCCTCTTCACAGTGGTTGCATATCGACTCATTTTTGATATTCGGTACCCAATCGCCACGTATCTCTCTCTTGTGCCGCTCACGTTAGGAGTAATGCTGGCATGTTCGGCGGAATTCAAAGGCAATGTCTTTGGTATTATATACGCATTCATTGCGGCTTTGATCTTCGTCTCACAAAACATCTTCTCGAAGCGGTTGTTCAATGCTGCAAAAGAAGCCGATCCAACCGGAGCGCAGAACAAAAAACTGGATAAATTAAACTTATTGTGCTATTCCTCCGGTCTGGCCTTCATCCTTACTGCGCCCATCTGGTTCTGGTCTGAAGGGCTGGACCTCCTACAAGACTTCTTCCATGACGGTTCCCTGGATCTTGCGGAAGGAAATGGCAAGCTACCTCCACTCGATCACGGGCGTCTGGCAGTAGAGTTTATATTCAACGGCTTCTTCCACTTTGGACAAAACATCATCGCATTTGTCCTCCTCTCCATGGTCTCTCCAGTCACCTACTCAGTCGCTTCCCTCATCAAGCGCGTCTTCGTCGTTGTAGTAGCCATCATCTGGTTCCAGAACCCCACCAACAAAGTGCAAGCCCTCGGAATTGCACTGACATTCTTCGGGCTCTACCTCTACGACCGAACAAGTCACAGCAGCAAAGCAGACAAGAAAGCCAAGATGATGGACATCCAAGAAGAGAGCCTCCTCCCCATGTCCAACGTACCAGGGCGTAGCACTACTCCCCGATCTGACACTCCCACCCGCACCTACACAAACGGCTACGCCCTAAACACCTCATCCGACGCTAAGAAATCCGATGATGTCGGCAGATCGGGCAGAGCGAGAGGAGCGAGCAGCGCCGCTTGGTTACCACCCGGAACGAGACAGGAGGAGACGTGGCGGCCGAGAGAGCTGAGCGCAAATGGAAGCGGCCCTGGGAATTTCCACGGCACGCATGTAGCTGTTTCTTGATTGTTTGGGTTAGATAAGGGTATATAGAAGAGCGTAATAGATTGCTCTGGACGGCGTTTTTTGTGTCATTTTCATTGTATTGGATGGCTGTATCATAGAGAACCTCAAGAGTGAAAAGTAGGACCCTGTGGTTTTTGCTGTCAGGTGTTGTATTGTATTGTATCACCTGCTTGTGGCCACGCTTTTGTCGCAAAAGGTAGCCAAACCTTGCGTTGGTAGTCTTGGGTAAAACCAGAACTGAATGGTATTGCCATTCCCATGCTGCTTGAGTCATTTTTTATTATTTTTTTCTCTTTACCCTCCGTCAAAGTAGACTTTCCTCCTTACGACAACAGTATCGTTAGCATCATCTTCAACGTTACAAGGCTAACCCTCAACTACTTTTGGCTCCCGATTACTTACCCGGTTGCCCATGTTATTTTCTATGTTTCCTCTTCTTCAAATTCACGGTAGGATGAAGCCTTCTACTTCAGAGTCACTAGGTCCATCTGTTATTGACGCGAGTTAAATTTCAGGCCGAAGTAGAAGTGGATGAATACACTTCACATGATATTATGCTTTTCGAGAATGTTAAGCTAGCGCCATTTACGCGAGATACTGGCCTGGACTTCGTTTCCAATCCTCCCCTCGAGAATCTGAACGTGCAATTCTTAAACAAACTTCGAGCACAACAACTATTCCGATAAAGAATGATTATTGGAACATCCAATCTCAACCTGCACCTCACGATCATCAATAAAAATCCCCAATGCAAGCCACATGTGAAGACCATGTTCGCCAACTCCAACTTAACTCCAAGTACAAAGTCTATACCCATACAAACTCATTACTTAACACATTAACTAATATGTATGTATCTAGTATCACATCTGCTTCCATAGCCTGCGCTATGCGCAATTCCTACTCGCTCGACCTCGCCGCTGAGCTACCTGATTGGTTCTAGAAACTCCTCTTGTAGCTCGGCGAGCGTCTCGGAAAGTTTAGTCTTTCCTGAACTCCCGCTAGAGATTCGGTTGATGATCTGGTACATTTTTGTCTGCGCCTTCGGATATCAGTCATATCCGTAATAGAGCAATGCTGACTTATAGCACTTCAATCATGCACTTTGTATTCCCTCGCGGCTGGTATTTCAGCCTAGATTTCACCACCAACCTCCAGTATCATTACGCCCACAACAGTGCAAATGGACGTCAAACGCTTAGAATTGAGTTATACTGTCCGCTCCCTGTCGCGTTTTATATTAATACGGAGAGCCGCAAGGAAACACTGAAGCACTACTGCCTTTTATACCGCCCTCAGGACCCGAAAACTAGCAAGCTAGCTTGGTCTTTCTGCTACAGTACGCGCTCTCATATCCTGAATGACTCCTTGATCTGGTATTCTCGAATCTTCCCCTTCGTTTTAGGTCGTCGCTCGTATACCATTTAGAGAATTCAATATACTAAGATATTGAATTGACCCTACCCTCGACGCATGTACCATCTGTGTATTATTTCCACTCATGCTCCAAGCTAACTATCTCTACACGCACCCCCTTCTCACGCGTTGTATTGTCTTCAAAATTCTCGCTTGTATATGAAGATGTCATTTAATCTCTCCTCGCCTTTCTCGAACTCTGCTCTAATTCTGTATTTTTGTAACTGTTAGCTTTTTAGCTTTAGTCATACTTGGATATTTCTCGATGTCAGTGATATTTCAAAGTAATGATATGAAGCTTCATGTAAAAACTGCTACCGCAAGAGTCATTGTGAGCTTACTACGAAGAATGTATCAAACCTTTTCTTCGTTTTCCACTCAGGTATGAATCCAACAACCTCTCACACATAAGCTTGTCATGCTTCTACATGTATCACTCCTATATCTATATTTTTCGCCCACATGTTATTCTCAAGGCTCAATCGTTTCCAATTCTTCGCAAAAATTCGAACTAGGGTAAGAAATTAAAGCTAAGAGTTAGAAAAGGAGTTCTTATGTAACTTATCAGTAACTTCCTACATCAGACAAGCTCCATGCTTGTGCCACAAACTTTCTCACCCAAGCTGTGTGGCAAGTAGTCGATGCAGTTTAAAATCTCCTCGAACCCAGCCCCTTAAATAAGCAGACAACTTTCTTAGGTTTTTTATCTCAACAATCTCCGATCTAGCTCACCCCTTCCAAAATTCTACTCTCTATTGCACATCGTACACAAAAGTGGAACCCGCTAGAATTCTAAGCTGTTTAGCTTTTCCACTTGAGTCTTACTTTGTAGGTATACATCACTCACACTATCCAAGATTCGTGTCCGGCTCGTAATTTAGCTTTCATACAGCAAGAGGTTTTTGCATATCGCAGAAAAAGTAGATCTCGCTAGACGTCTAGCATTTACCTCCTTTTGAGCTTGTTCGTTAAACATCACTCGCACTAGCTGAGTAGCTTTCCACCTTCTAATCTAGCGTCTTTCCTAGTGTAAGTGGGCAGAGAATGTTGCACGTCGCAAGAAAAAGAAAAAAAGCGGACTTGTTAGCGGTCCCGCCTCCGGTCTCTTCGTCTTCTAAGCAGGTCTGACATGCGCGCTAGAGTATATTTTCTTGAGAGTGTGATCTGCTGCATACCCAGATAGAAGTGGAACCTGCTAAAGATCTAATTTTCCAGGTCTTAGATTAACATATAAGTACTCTAGAAGCTATGCGACCTTCATTAGAAATAGAAACCTATTTACGTATACTTACTCACTGAAGCGTGAGCACCGTGCCATTGTTACACACTATACATTATCATGGAAGCATCACCTCACGTCCCATGGATACGGCATGAATTAAGACGGTGAAAGGAAATTGTACTTTCGAGTGTTTCAAAGCCGTTGATTGTTATATCCTCTTATCTTTTGATCTTTTGATCCATCCCTACCCTAGCCACGCCTGTTCGTACTCAAATTCTCGCGTGCCAGGTAAGCATGACGCGATGTATGTACTGCTAAGAAGCGAGCGGAAGGCAGGCACTTAAGTGCATGGTTGCCCACCTTCGACTTCAAAGGCCCGATTTCAACCTACACCTTATCTCGCACTCTCCCCTTTCCTCGCCAATCACCCTTTTTGTACAGTACTATCTTTACAGTAAACATATAGTCAAACAAGCAGACTACCCCTTCCATATCCCTTGGAACTCCATGCTATGCCGCAGCTCAAAATTCAAGCGCAACCTCAACTTCTCAAGCTTAAAATCATTGATCCTGCCCAACTCCCGTGAGTATGTATTTATGTATGCGTGCGTGAAAATAAAAAGTTTGGGTGTATGTTGACTCGTTGGTTCGTGTTGGTTGTTCCTTTTTTCGTGTGTACGCACTTCTTTCTCAAGACAAACAGGAGTCGCATCTCCACTGTCCGGCGATTGGTCTTCCGGAACTTTTCGCGCATCGTCGGCAGAAGAAACGCGCTGGACAGTTCTGTTGACCAGTGAGCAATCGCAGACTCTTGGGGTTTGAGAGGAGGTTTAGGGTTGAACTTACCATCTCACGACAAACCACCCGATTAGGAGGTATGGTAACTTCTCCACATACGCAATTGTTGAAGCCCCTCTTCGACGCAATAGGTTGCAACTCCCTGTCCATATCAACGTCTTCCTTTTCAGCACCCTGAGTCCTCTCAGCCCTCTGTTTCAAATCCTCCTTCTCCGCAATCAGGATCCGTAGGCAGCGGTCATGCACAGCCTCATCCACGTAGCCTTTCAGAATAAAATTCTCCATATGTTTAGAGAACTCCTTTCTGCGTGATACTTCGGCCACAATCCAGGACTTGTTGGTCTCCACAAAACGGACCATTGCGTCAGGGAGGTGTCTCATGCTTGTCAAGTGTGCCTCGAAAATGAATCGGTTGAAGCGGTTGATGTACTCCTTCTCCTCGGGCGGGATGTCTGTGAAGTCTTCGATGCCATCTCGACGCTGCTGGTACAGCCAACTCTCATCGGTCTCGTCATCGCTGTTTGCTAGAACCTCGCCGGCAACGAGGAGACGCTTGGTAACCGTATCGTAGAGTGGCTTGTCCGTTTTGGGAACATAGTGAACCTTTCGACGCTGTGTGGTCGGTTCTGTTTCATACTTTCCCAAATCCAAGTCCAAGTGGTCCTCCGTATCATTTGATGTATTTGGGGAGCTTTGGCGAGATTCATGAGGGGACGATGAGTGAGAGGAATCGATCATTCGTTTCTCTACGAGGTGTCCGGGCCAAACATTATGCAGAGGACCATTACGGGCTGTTGCCCAGGACTCATCGCCGTTCAAGTGCTTTTCTAAGTCGAACAGCGTCATGGGCTGGCCCAATTGAATGATTCTTGACCGTTCGGCCAAAGGAAAAGGTCCTGGGCGGCTGCTCTTTGCTAGCTCGACAAAGAATGTGACTCTTGGTGGATTTGGTCGGCGGGCATGAAATCTGTAAGCACTATGATCTGTGCCCAAATGTAACCGCAACTCCTCTAGAGAACGATTCCAAGACAGACAAAAGGGACACTTCAATCCTGATATCGTAGTTTCTCGCTTGATACCTGTCTCTGCTGCCTCTGATTTGCCAAAGCAATATGTAACTGTGATTCCACTATTCTCCGGATCATGTTGCTCAGACCTGGATCTCTGCATCCGCGGAGCCCTGGGTGATCTCCCCTGTGCAATGGTGCTCAGATCCTTCAAATTGTAAGTTGGGACATTCGAGCGGCGTCTTGGAGCACGGGTGTCGCCCGGACTTTCCGGTGGCAGAAGATCTTCAGGCTTTGGAGACAATTCCCGGCATACTGGCGTGGCCAACAGTAGATGGGGAGCTGAGAATTGTTTTGATGACCTTTTTAAGGTAGTATCGTTGAGTCGGGAAGGTAGTGACCACCTGATCTGCATCCGTAAACTGTACTTTATCCTTTGCGTCCTGCTCTTGTAACTTGCATAAAGGTCGGCTCTGCTGTGTCGTTCGGCAGACAACCAAGGGTTCGTACGAGCATACAAGGAGACATCTTCGTGTGCTATGGATTGTCCTGCCTGAAGATTTGCCATTACATCCTCATCGGTATCCGATGTCATAGCCATACCGGGCCATAGCATACTGGCTCCCTTTGGCTCCAGAAAAACCTTGATATTGTACTTGTCTGCAAAGCCAAACCCATCTGAGTGTTGGTCCCACTGCCCATTCGGCTTCCTTGTTCTACGATGCACATAGAAGTGATCTGGAGTGAAGATGAATGGCTCGGGCAGAATGACTTCCCGGGATATATCGCCGTCCGTGCCAATTGAGATTCGGTATTTGCAAGGTTTCACGAGTCTACAGATTTCAATGAAGTCTTGCGGCCTCACATCACCTGGCTTTTCGTCGTTCTTGGCATAATAGATTGCAACACCGCACCTGCAACTAATGTCGGCAACCTGACCCCATTCGGTTTCATCGGGGGTTTGCTCGATGTGTTCCGCATTGATCTGAAGGATATCAACGCGCATGGATTCAGCAAAGTCTACTGGGGCTCGAGGTAAACACCTGTTGATGGATTTCTCGCCCGGCTTTCCAAGCCTTGAATCCCAGGCAGCGCTTTGAGGCCTTCCATAGAAATTGATCGGTTTGATGAGGTCTGGCTTGGCCGAGAATCGACCCGAATTTCTTCTGCTCTCGTTCGTCACCTGACCAAATGGTCTTCGATGACCAACTATGTGGTTGTCGTCGAAAGATGCAGAACCTTTCTCTTTAGGCTGGCTCAACTTCCTCCGCTTTGCTGGCCTGTGCTGCTCATCTTCCTCGTCATCTGAAGCCATGACTTCTTCTCGAGGCCTGACCCCGACGGATGATTTCAGCGAGGATAGCGTTGATCCCATAATTAGCGCTCCTAGTACTTCGCGCACATTCCTTCGTAGGTAGGGCCGCCGGTTGACGTAGTTGTGAGAGGTATTATATACAAAAAGTGAAGCGTCTCCTATGTCTTTGTGGAAGGACATCTTTTTCAACTTCGGCTCCCCTGCATATTGCTTATACAGGGCAGACTTCTCAGACGAGGATAAAGCTGATCGGGTAAATCGAGCTGAGAATATGGATGCGTCAGCTATCAAACACGAACGGATGCTGGGACAGGCGTTTCTGTTCCGTAGTTCAGGTTCGGCTCTGTAAAGGAACGCGTCGAGGGGGCGTGATGAGAACAGGGACGGGCCCGGGAATCGTGAGAGTGTACCGATCCAGGCGATCTAAAAGGGGCGTTCGGAAGATGGATTGACACGAGCAAGATGAATTCTCATCTGACACGTCAGTCCTGCGCGAACATGACTTGGCTATGAATCCATATTGATGTTGCTGTTCTTGCCGTCGTCAACACGGTCCGCGGTAGTATTATTTACGACCACGGCCTCAGCCCAGGTGCTTGGTCGCGGCTACAAGCTAGGATGAATTAAGGTTTTGGAGCTAACCAATACTGGCTAATTAGACTACTCTCCCCGAGGCTTCTTTGGGACTAGCACCAGGCTGCTAGCTGCAGCTGCATGATATCTCTCAGCCTTGCAGACACTCATTGCAACATTTCATTCCTTTCACAACAACTCAGTCACAACAAATTCATAGATCGCAGCCCTCATTTCAATACTTGCTTTCCTGCGCGTTTTAAAGGGAAGGTGTCCTGCATGATACAACAGCAATACATACACCCCACACTAGCACGGGCAGCCACAGAAGTTTGCCACTTCCAATGGACTACAGCCTTTGGATGATTCATTGACCAGCAAACAACACTATTTCCTGCAAGACCATGGCTTCAACAGTCTCTCGCCGACGTGCGCTGCGCACACCACCAAGAGCAACCCGAAAAACCCCCAAGATCTCTTATGCCGAATCCTCATCTGGCGATGATGCAGACAGCGACTCCGAATCCGAGCAATCTGCTTCAAGTGCCGAACCCAGTCACCCCACCACTCGATCACGAGCTCCAAGATCTCAACCTTCACAAGAGACACGCCCCAGAAGAGCCTCCTCACTACGCGACAGAGGCACGCAAATATCCAATGTAAATCACCAGAAAAGGTTTCGGTCAGCGCGATCTACTACTCGCTCTCGAAATACACAATCCGGACAAGCACAGCAGAAACGCCCCCGACCCTCCTCCTCCCATCGAAACGACAACGATAATGCAGGCAACAGCCGGAGCCATAAGAGGCGCAAACAATCAAAACGATCGTCTGCTACAAAGATTGCCAGTCAAGAAGTGCAGGAAATACAAGGTTCTGGGGTTATCCCACCATGGCAAAGTCTCCCATACCACGTCTTGGTGCAGACTTTCCAGTACGCAACCTACCCACTATACGAGGAACACACATTCCAACCGCTCCCTTCTGGAAGATGGCTACTGAGTATTGCTCGATTATGCCGCAGTTTTGCAGAGCCAGCCTTCACCGTTCTATATTCGTCTCCTCCACTCGTTCCGATGGTACAGGCGCATCGATTGGTGGATCTTTTGATGGCAGACCCGCGGCCCATGGCATTCAAATATAGGCAGAAAGTGGAGTCACTCCGGATTGATGTTGGCCAAGTTGTTGCATACACTCTGCCAGGCAGCGGCCTCTTGGATCTACATGGTTTGATCAAGGAGTTGCCACGATTAACAGATCTGGAGTTCTATCATCAGAAAGACATGTCGCCATACCGGAATCTGGACGAAAATGTCAAGTGGACGTACCCCGAGTCGATATTCGAGGCCCTCGAGTATGTCAATCCTGCAGCAGACCCAATCCGAGGTGACAAGACGAGCATCTGCAGACTTCGCAGCTGGCGCTGGTCCTCAAGGCTTGGAGGGAAAAAGTACTCGATCGAAAATATTCCGGCGATGCACCTGAGGCCATCTTTCGCATCCCTGCAGAAGGTTGCCTTTGTGAACTATCAGCTCCCATATCTCAAGAAGGATGAAGAGGATCCCGAGCATGAAAAGGTCCTTGCCAAGGCCATCAATGCTCTCCCCAATCTCAAGCATCTCATCCTTGAGTCATCGACCCTGGTTAATGCGAAGCTGCTGCCTATGCTGCCTACTGGACTCAGAAACCTCGAGTTGATCAACTGCTGGGAAGTGATTGCTTCTGACTTTGGTCCTTTCCTCCTTACTCATGGCAGGCAACTGCGATGTTTGACTCTGAACCACAACCAATCACTGAGTTTGGAGTTCTTGCCACTCCTTGCCTCTGGATGTCCCAACTTGCAGGTACTCAGGATGAATTTGGTTTATTTTAACGTTCACGTTACCTACCGCGACTCGGAGCCGCTGTACGACCACCTGTTAAAGCCAAATCAGATTCCCGAGTGGCCTTCGACTATGCAGACAATCGAACTGATCCAGCTACGCAAGTGGGAAAACGAAGCGGCAGAAGTTTTCTTTCAAAGCCTCCTCGATAGTGCAGGAAACCTTCCGGATCTTCGCCGTCTGACAGTTCAAGCGATCTTGAATATTGGTTGGAGAGATCGAGCTTCGTTCCGTGACAAGTGGGTTGGTTCTCTCAATCGGGTATTCAAGAGGTCGTCAAAGCCTCCTAAGGCCGTCTTCAGTCTGCCCACGGGACTTGAAGCATTGACTTTGCCACACGGAGACGAGAAGGAGACTGTATCCGAAAGCAAGGCACTGGTGGAACCTAAACAATCCTCTTTTGGCTTGGGGGCATTCAATGTTAGCGGAATGTCTCCTGTAGTCGAGATCCCAGCACCCACCCGACGGCATAAGGCTTCGGAGGAGCAAGGAGGATCACCACCGGCTCGCCGTTCAGCACGTTCAGCGGCTCGCAATCTACAATCAGGCAAATACGTCGAGTCATCTGATTCTGAGCCTGAAGCCGACGCTGAAGGTACATATGAAGCTCGTACGCCAACTTCCCAGGTAGGGGGCCGCACTTCTCGCCTTGAACGCGAGCTGGGTATTCTGAAAGCGACAGCTGGCAGACATAATGCCCTCATATCATCCACCGAGACCTCCGAGGATGAATCTGCTGCCAGTAGTAGAGGTAAGGGAAATGGCGAAGAGAACGAAGTTGTTCAAGGCATGTGCGAGGTTGTTGAAGTGAGGATTGATAATCTAAGACCGACTGAGACGCAAGTCACTGAGGCGGATTTCTTGGACGAAGAAATGAGCGGCGATGATGACTGGAATGGAGAAGACCTTGCTGATGATGGATACGCATGGTGATGATATTCCGGGCGATGTTCTATTTACTTTTCGTTTCGCGGGGTTTGGTTCGGGGTTCACTTTGCGAAGTTGAAATCGGGGGGCATGGAAATGATGGAATAGGCTGGCTTTGAAAATACATGGGTTGTGAAGGGACATATACGATATGACGAAAATCAGTGTGAGCTGTATGATTATGGATACGGATGGTATGATGGACGGTGTGGAGTTACTACAGGAACTATGGGCACAATGGGCTTAATGGGCCTTGGCATGAATGGGTGTAGGATGGCACATGCGAGAGAGACTTCACCACTACGTTTGCGATGAGCTTGCTTGCTTACTTTGCTTCACTGTACATGTTTCAACAAAAGTTAAACTGCTGCGCAGATGTGCAAAACACGAATCAAAACAAATTCAAAATCAGCGCTCCGCAATCAACAACCTTACTGTGACGTCCAAGCTACTAGACAGCTCGCTCATTCTTCTGGTTGTGGTTGTGGTTGTGGTTGATTCTGCTTTGGCCTAATTGCTCTCACTTAAGCCTCCTCTTAGTTGTGTCCTGTTGTTGGATATCGCACCTCTGAATAGACCAGGTGAAGTTGTTTTTTTTTTTTTTGCTCGGTCGAGTATATTTGGACTTAGCCAAATGTCTGCTTTCTGGCTCAGTTGACCTTGGATTAGCTTCGGTCGATTGACTTACTCGACTTGGCTGAGCGAGTAGTCACTCTGGCTCAGCCAGAATTGCGATGTGCAACGGAACTGATGTCAATAATAAGCGCCTTTAATTGGCTGGTTCGGCAAGTTTGTTGCATATCGCACTCGTCTGGCTGAGCCAAGTTGAAATCTGGCCTGGAAAAGCTCAAGTGAGGTATAAACCAAAACTCAGTCTTCTTTACCGCTTGAGTAAAATTGGACGATGCGTGTTGTGAATTGGGCTATCCCGGTCATAGAATTGCAATCTAAAGGGCAAAGTCAGACTAGTCAAAGCATTTGCTTACTTTGGCTGATGAAGGAACCCGATTCAGAAATGCAGAGTTTGAGAGCAATTGAAGCACAGATACATGGATAGCTTTGTCAATTCGGATTGTTCCTCTAGATCTTGCAAGCCATCATTCATGTTCTCGAAATCAAACATAACAGCTTGCCTCGCTTACAGGCAGCCACAAGTCTATTGTTGAGGGCTACGCCTGCTCAACGCCAAACAAGAAATCGTATCTAGTTCGCTTATGTTTCCGGTCATAGTACTCTTGATAAACACTGTGGTAAGGACGAACTCAGTCCCAAGTCTCGCTCTTCACCTCCCCCTCCATCCCGGTAGTTCAACAGCAGCCTGTCTCCCTCCCCCACCATCTGCTTCCACAAGTCCCTGCCCCTGAACCTCGGTAGCATTCACATACTCGCTCCCTCTCCCAAAATGCCCATCCCGTCCACCAGGATTCGAACTCTCCAGCTCCACCTTCCCCCCAGCATCACCATGCACGACAACCACTCTCTCCCTCTCCACCACACCCCTCTTCTTCAATTTCCAAATATAGAAGACAAGCGCTGAGATAATAGCTAGTATCACGATGGGCCCGATCACGGCACCTGCGATCCAGGCTTTACTTGTTGGTTTTGGGGATTGCGATGAGGTTGAGGAGGGGTTGGTGCTTGTTTGGGTACCTGGAAGGACAGATTGCGTTACGGCTGGAGTGGAAGAGAGGCCATTCGAGTTTGAGGATGGGGCTGTTAGGGTTGGGTTGAGGGAGCTGGTTACGCTTAGTATGAGTGATGAGCTGGTGGTTGTAGTTGATGTGCTAGACTCTGTAAACCGAATGAGTTTCTTCTTCTTTGAATAGGTAGATGTTGCGAGATCACTTGAGGCTAGATATAGAATGATGAGAGGATATGTGTAGCTTCTACATACCAGAAGATAATGTTGTTGTCACATCCGAAGGAATATCCCTGAACAGTGTTGTGAGACATGTTCCACATGCGTAGGCATGGTATGGTGCTGTGTCGCCCCGACTGGCGTACAATGTGTTTGAGCAGCAAGGGTCGGGACTAGGTAGGATATCATCAGCATGATACCACACCGCTAGAAGTTCAATCTTCTCATCTTCATTCCCCTCATATTATATCGAATCACCGATTAGAATAATTTTCTCAGATCTCATGTCGGACGGGGATGTCTTGGGACATGTTCTGCTCCCCTACAGGCTTCTCTTTCATGGGGGTGTAACTTTGTCCACATCTTGAGGACCGACAACCGAGTCTTTTTTGTATTGGAAAAGTCAGGAATAACAACAATTGAAAAGAAGTCAAAGATCGCGTAGATCAACAAAACATCAGCACGAATACATGCCAAAGTCAGGCAGCAGTTTGTCATCGTCTCACAGCTCTCGTCAAAAAGTTCCAGCACATCCTCAGCTTGCTCCTCACGGATCTAGGACACATCGGTAGACGAAGGAGCAATAATATTCTGACAGAAATTAACTCACCAAGTAAAAACACCAGCCGGATTTGGCAGCTCACTCCCTCGCGTACAAGTCGTAGCAATGCCAAAACTAGTACTTGTCGGCACTGCGACGACGCAGGCGAAGAAAGTCCCTGATTCGGAGACGGTCTGGAGGGTGGGACAGGCGATTGGTATCCCTTAATTTCAATTAATGTCAGTATCAATTACCATGCAGGTGAACTTGTACTTTCACCCAGCCCTTGATCGATCAGAGGCGAGTAAAATAATTAGTGCTTATAGGAAGCAAGTAGCAGCGACTTACAATCAGTCCCTGAACTGGTGTATCCGATAAAGCGTCCACCGTTCTGCCTCTTTCCAAACTCCCACATAGGAATATTCGTAACCATAGGCTCCATCTTGAATCTACGAGTTCCACAGACAGGCTGATATCCTCATCAAAGATCACTGTGTGGAAACGCGAAAAGACAAAGAGGACGGACAAATACTGGAAAATCACGAACCGAACGCGCTTCAAAAGACGGGGATAATCCATGTCTGCTGACAAAAGTACCAGTAGCTGCAGCGAGGCAGATTCAATGGCCTGGCGTTTTGCTCTCAATTCCATGATCAGGGTAAATTGGCAGGGTCGTCTGCATTTCATCCCTACCACAGCCAACCGTTTCTTCAGCCTCAAGCCACGATTCTTGGATGCGAATCCTTCGGGACGACTACCCGAGGAGGTGTTGGATTTTTTCTTCTTCACAGGGTCTTGATTGAGATTTCGAAGGTTAATGTGAAAAATATCAAGGCTGTATATATTGGAATGATCTTTGTATCATAGTGAGTTTCGAGAAGAGGTTTAAAATCATTCGGATTACGAGTTGCAGACATTTCGCTTAGATTTCTGTCCTCTCACAGTCCTTCAGTAACATCGCACGCTCTTTACTAAGGGACATGCCCTGCCGATGTCGTTTGGACAATTCTGTAAGACATATCCTCTAGCTACTATCTTCATTCATCCCCAGTTTTGGAATTTACGAAATCAGATCTCTCTTGTTCGACGCATATTTGATTACCATTCCTCTGGATTTTGATTGGATGGAAGATGTCATCATACCTTGCCTTCGTCCCATCTAAGCACGTTTTCAAAATGTATCAAGCACACATTAGTGCCTATTCCACTCTCGTTCATTCAGATCCTATTCTTGCCACGGAGTTTTGATGCACATCGCACTTTCAATTCGAACCGAGAGCATTCACTAGCGCGGCTTTTTAACTTAAGTGCTTGAATTTTGTTGCACGTCGCGAATCAACAGCGTCGATTTCAGCTGGTTCAATCTCTCTCAGAAATATTCTGTTGCGTATTGGTGTTTCTTTTTTGGAAAATCGATACTGTCGATTCCAGTCAGTCTGGCAGCCTAATGAAACCTTTGCAAACAGCAATTCGAAGCCTCAATTTCGAAATGTAAGCGACACCTATATAGGGATCTGGTTCGTGCCGGCTCTTGCCTATTTGGATCTTTGAGTACTTGAATCTGCAGAAAGTATACTCTTCTCCATGTTGCTCCTTCCAGCTATCTCTACAAGAGCATTGATAGGGTTATGGAGCACCGACATTTCAAAGGCCTTCGCTGGTATAGCAGCGAGTGCTTCTTATCAAGATAGGAACGACTCGGAAATCCGGGTTGGTATGAAACGTCAAGGGTGGTCAATATAGTAGATGAAGAGGAATGAGGGGGTCGCGCAACCAGGTGTCTGTTGGATTTCACGCGGTGCAAGCTTTCTGCTCTTGATGATTTATTTTAGACCACTTTGTCCTGCTGCTTGAAAGATAATTAATCAAAAATATAGTCTCGCGCTTTGGCTGTCCTGCTCTCAGGTGAGCCGTTTTTTTTATATATCGCTATATTTTAGCCCTGCTCGGTTCGCTTGCAAGTAAACAAATCAGATGTTCACCTTCATTTCTCCATTTACTTCTATCCTACAATTCCGAATCGAAGTTTTGTTGTACATCGTAATTGAATGTAAACAAAAACCTCGCGTATTCGATCGTCACCTTCGTATCCTCGTAGTACTGCTCCTTTGGAGCCTCTTTTTTAACCGCAGGGAAGCATCCACAGGTCACACGCTGACAGCTAACGTGGGCGTTCAAACCTTAGCACGTGCTGGTTTCCCGGTTCTGGTCTCGGTGGCGCCAATCTGTATAAAACTAACCGGTTATGTGAGAATGTTTAGGTCGGCGATATTGTGACGCCGTTGGAGAAGCTTCAATAGTAGCTTCTTGCCAAATCCAAAATTCCCCTGAGCAATTAGCGCCAGAACTAGCGAGGGGCAGCTACAGTACTAGGCAACTGATATTTACTTTTTACCCGAATTACACCAAAAGCTACCTTTTCTACTCTCTCTAATATAAGCTACACTTCTTAAATTAATATTCCTTTAAGGTATATAATATTTTTAATAATTCTAAGGATTTAAATTATTACGATTTTTAATTAAAAGTTAAGAATATAAGACTTTAGCAGGTCTAAGTATAACGTAGTAGTTTTAAGCTATATTTTGCGAGTAAAGTGGCGTTTTTAACTTAGTACTAACGTCGATCACCCCCCTTCCGCCCACCCCCCATTCCGCCCGCCTTTTACACCAAAAATCACGATTTTGAAGTACTAATATCTTTAGAACTAATTAATAAAAAATTATTAGGTTTTTATATTTGTATTCATTAGCTCTTCTCGACTGACTTGGCAAAAGCAAATGCAATTTGGATTATAAATTATTACGTAATATTAGATTTAAGTTTTTACATATAAAAAAACACCAAAATTCGCTTACTAATAACTTTGTTAATAATGAATATAATTTTATAAAATTTAAATTGCCTTAAGATTATATATAAATCCTAAAGTAGTAAAAATTTCAAGGTAATTGGATTAGTAGTTATGTTTTAATTAAGTAATTAATTTCTCTCATACAAATTATTTATATGGTGTTTTATATTTTACTTAACTATCAGAGTACTATTAATAGAATTAACTTGAAACTTAAGACTCTTAAAAACCTATATAAAATGTACTTAAATTATAAGTTTTAAGTTTTTATATTAATAATTGTGAAAGCTATTTAAAAAATAAGAAAAATTAAATTCACACCAAATTTGTATGAGAGAAATTTCTCAGACTTTGAACACTTAGTTTATAATATTACGTAATATGAATTGAATATCGTTGTAGGATATAATATATTTTATAAAAAATATTACAAATCTTTGGTTTTAACTTATTCTATTAATAAATAAGAAAAATATTAATTGTTAAAGGTAGTGACTTTTGGTGTAAAAGGGGTGGCGGAATGGGGGGGTGGGCGGAAGGGGGGTGATCGACGTTATCTTTATCTTACGATAAACTTTTTATATAACGTTTAAATAAATTCCGAATTAACAAATGTGTACTTAACCTTTTATTTAAGAAGTATAAAATAAGACTTAAAATTTAAACAGCGCTAAGTGGTTTAAATTAACGATTGTTTAGGGTGTGTTTTGGTGTATTTTGGTGTGTTTTAGGCAACCAGGTAAATATCAGTTGCCGGTGACTGTAGCCGCTAATGCACTACAGCTCCGAAGTCACTGTCGACCTGGGATATTTCGAAAGATCTATGCATTGTTGTGATGATCCAAGTAGTCTGATGCCTTACCTGAACAAAGTGAAGTGATTGGATTGCCGACGTTTATGAACCCGGCGAGGAGGCTCTCTTCGCCTGTTTGTTATTCAGTTCCACCTTGCTGTAATAAGCTCCCCCAAGGATAGCAATTGCCATGCCTAAGCCATTGGCAGCCCTAATCTTGACGTTGAAAATGATGATCCCAAGAAGAACAGTCAGGATTTGCTTCAAATTTCCACATACGCTCATCGTGAGTGCTCCAGTAGCTCTATTCGTCTGAAATGAGGAGAAGTTGAGCAGGAACGCGATGCTGCCGTTGGTGACAAGAGCAATCACCCATCCAGTGGTAAGTTGCCCGTCATCGACGAACTTCTTGAACCCGGCTCCCTCTCCAGTGACCATAGCATAAATCAAGGATTAGAAAGCTGCAAGTGGTGAGATGCGAAGGAGGAGCTCGAGGGCTGAAAGAGCGAGACTGCCGGTCAGGAGTCTATTGGTCACAATTGACTTGGTCACCGCTAGGATTACACCAAGCAAGGTGAGGGTGAATCCAATGGTGGTGAAATCCAGCTCACCATACGCCACCATGGAAACACCAATAGTGATAGGTGCGCATGCGAGCCAGGCTGCATAGGAGTACGAACGCCCGAAACAGAGCTTGTAAACAGCAACCGTAAAAACTGGGGCGATCGATCGAACAATCTGATGAAATGCTACTGACACCAGGGCTCTAACGCGAGGGTTAGGACTGCTCTTCTGATGGGGAAGGGTAGTTTGAAAAATTACAGGGAGACGTTTGAAATTGCAATGTTGATGGTACACAGCATAGAGAATGAAACAATCGACATGTTGTCCCGAAGAGACAGCTTTGATGGCTTGATGTAGCCTCCAAGCATAAGCATATAACATCCCATTGAGGTTGCCCCAGTATGGAACGCCGTTAACAGGAGAGGAAATTTGAACTATTCTCCGTTAATAACGATTTGGACCAGAACAAGTAACCAACTTACTTGTGCAAATAGTATTTTGCTGTGGATTGTAAGAGCCAGAGTAAGGAACAGGTAAGTGCCCAAGTAGAAGACTTTCGTTCGAAGAGGAACCACGTATTCAAGAGGAACTGTAGTGTTTGGCTTCTCGATCACTTGTCCTTCCTGTGCCTCGATATCCAAACTTTTAGACAGCAAAGCCTCCTTTGGGTCATCTCTGGCATTATCGTCGGTGTACTTGGAGTTAATATCTTTCGCATCGAGAGACTCGGACAGTCGAGGGGAAAGGGACTTGAGCTCGACGAAGTGCTCATAAGAAGAATCCCTCTTTGTGGTCGGATCCATAGTGAGTGAGAGTCGCGAACGACTTGGAGATACTGTGAATCGATTTAGAATCTGTGATTCTGCTAAAGAGATGAATTCTGTCCAGGTCAAATCATCACATGAAAGCGTCGGGGTAGAAACTCAAAAGTCGTCCTTGTACAGCCCAATGTTGATCAGGAAAATCTTACCCAGCTTGATGTTCTCGCGGCACGGAAGGGCTTCACCAACGCCACAAGTCTTGTAAAGTTTGTACTGGAGATCACATTTGCAAGTGTTGGCGGTCGGCATTCCGGGGAGTCCGATGGCTCCTTCCAAGTCAAAGAGCTGGGGACATATGCTGCGAGCGAGTCACTCTCGGATCCAAGGTGATGTCTGTGACGAAAAGCTTGTTCAAGTGCATACTACAAAATTTAACGATACTATTTAATGTTCCCTTTTAAGAGCGAAGAGGCGGAAATCAACATTTTGCGGACGCGTTGTTCCTTCAACCTGAAGAAAACCGCAAAGGCGGCGGTATATAACCGAGGACTTCCTGTAGTAGACCACGCGAGCTAAGAAATAACTTAGCTTGACTCTCACCATCAGCCGAGCTGCTCTCCGTTCCCCCCCGCGCCAGTCTGCAGTCAAAGTTTTACTAGACAAGGACTGAGACCCGTTACATCGCGGGGCTCCATCCAATCTTGGGAAAGGAGAATATTAGCATATCCTTATCTCCTCCAACCTTCATCAGGCCAGAGATGGTGTGGTTTGGTGCAGGATTCAAAAGGGGATGGCCACAGCAATGGGGCTATCAAATCTGGCCGTGCTTCTATCGCCTCGGAGCATTCTAGGTAGCTTTTGAACTTGACCAAGACCGATCCTAGAAAGAATGCGAGGACTATTCGGCGGATCGTCCTCCGCGTCCTTGTAAAGTCATCCTTTTTGGCGATCATGGAGATTTTCAGAGACTATACCTCCGTACAACTAGATGAAAATGAGCTTCCAGTACTAGGCCGCAGAAGTCTAGATTCAGCCTAGTGAACTCCAACAAGCTGGACGGATTCTTGTTGACCCCTAAAGCTAAGTGAGACCGATAGCAAGTAGCTATCGAGAATCGGATTTGAGCCAAAGCTCCCTCCACTCTTGTAGAGTCAGTTTGCCTCCTGTGTTAACCTTCGCTCCTTCCGCGTCGAATTTAGCTTGAAAATATCCATATTCTTGTAGAAGGCTGTCGAGTTGATTTCCAAGATGATTGGAACTCTCGCAACATCTTGCACGATGGTGAGGAGCCGCTAGTCATCAGTTCCTCTCAGATCATGGATGACAATATCCCACATAGTTGGTGTCTATGGAGGAAAGACAGCCCGGGATCAGATCTCCAAGATTGACCACATAAAAATCAAGCAGATTTGCTGCATTGGTACTTGATGATGTGAGTAAAATCCACGCTCTAAGATTTTCTTTTTAGAAGAAGAAGTTAATTTCGACTTCAGTGGGGACCGATATGCTCAGTCATTACGAACAAAAACCCCAATGTTGCCGTCACAATTGTGGATCTAAGCCTAAGATTTGTTGAGGCATGGCAATCGAACGAACATCCAATCCATGAACCAAATCTGCTCGAGGTCGTTCAATCCGCACGAGATGAGAGAGGTGTACCTGCAAATTTATTCTTCTCAACTGACATCGATACGGTAATTCGAGAGACAGATTGGATCGTCGTCAGCGTCAACACGCCCACAAAGTTTCTCGGTCGTGGCAAGGGCAGAGCATCAGAATTATCATATTTCGAATTAGCAATTAGCCGGATAGCTAGTGTAGCAACAAGCGACAGGATCATCGTCGAGAAGTCTACTGTCCCTGTCCGAACTGCTGAGAATATGCGAGGGATTCTCATGGGGAATTATAAGCCAGGAGTCAAATTCGAGATTCTTTCAAATCCAGAATTCTTGGCTGAAGGAACGCCATCAAGAATCTCTTACAGCAAGATCGTGTCCTCATGGGTCCCAAGATGTTGTCTGCTTCCGTAGGGTTTGGTGGTTCGTGTCTGGAGAAGGACATTCTCAGTCTTTCATACATCGCCGAGTCGCTGTATTTCCATGAGGTTGTTGCCTATTGGCGGTCGATCAATGAGATCAAAGAGTAACAGAAAGATCAATTTGCTCGTCGGATCGTGGCCTGTCTTCAAGACTCCCTTAAGAGAAAGAAGATTGCCATTTTCAGATTTGCATTCAAGGACACCAGGGATGTTAGAGAGTGCAGCCATCAGCATTGTGCATGTTCTGATCACGGAAGGAGACGAAATAGGAATTTACGATCCCCAGGCTCCAGAAGAGAGCATCTGGTTCGAGATCAAAGCAGCCTGCAATAACCCAGAACTCGTCGGAAATCGAGTCAAGATCCACCACACTCCATACGAGGCATGCGATGGTGCTCATGCTGTGGTCATCTTCACCGAATGGGACGAGTTCGGTAACAAGACTCCGGTGGCATTAAAGAAGGCCGCACTCCACCAGCAACTCCACGGAACGAGTTGGCCATATCACTACCGGGCAAGTTTCTCGAAACCAAGGTCACGGTTGCAAGGGTGACTGGGAGCGTGTCGCTGGCCTCATGCGGAAGCCAATGTATGTCTTCGATGATCGCAATATGATTGAGCCCCACAGTCTAGAGGATTTGGGATTCAGGGTTGAGTGTATCGGAATGGCGAATAGAGGACGAAATATTCTCGTTGATTTGGACTCGTAATTTGAGCACAGCTTGGGATCAGTCCGGCATTAGCGTAGAGGCTCTTCGTTTCCGGTGCAATAATACCCCTTAAAGTCAGTTGTGAATAGATAGGCGTTTTCAACTGTACAATTGCCAAAGAAAAAGAAGAAAAAGTTCCATATTGATGGCGAGTTTGGGTAATTAGGACGGGATACTTTAGCGATTCCAGTCACAACTTATGATAGATCTTGAGACTCAAGGCTACGCATCTTAATTTACAGATCAATGTATAGGTGTACAAACACCTTGCGTATTTTTCTCCTTATATTGTTCCCACAAATCATACCACCTTCAAATGGTTGCTCGAGAGATGTTTGAAAGACTTAATGATCACGTTTCTCACAAATCAGGTGACCTTACAAAATCCCCTGGAGTTTTGTTGCACGTCGCAAACACCACTCGAGCGCACTCGAGCTGTTTTGGAGCCGTTCACGGTTTCGTCGATTCCCGCGAAATCGACATATTTTCAAAGTTCCTGACTTCCTAGGGTTCTCTAAAGAAGAGTTCGGTACCGGCGCCTTCAACTACAGCTTGGTTCATTCGTTTCTCAAAATATTGCTACAATACGAGCATGCGGCCACACTACCATTCCTCGTGCGTCCGATAGTTCTCGATTTGAGGAGACCTCTCTCTATCTTGTTATTTTCTTTCCTGCTGGCCAAGGCTTTGCTGTCTAATCTTCTTAGGTATTTCTGCTAATTATACTCTTGGTGCACAGTTGTCTGATATATAATGTTTTGAAAAAGTCCTCATCACTATTTCGAGTTTGTTTACTTCGTAACCTACCTCTACATCCTCGGCTCGGTTGTTGTTCTCTCCCCAAGCTTCTCCAAATCAAGTCGCTACGTCAGTAGACCCACTATTGCCAGCGGGCATCTCGATGCTCTATCTCTCGCTAGATTCATTCACTTGTAAGTATTACACACAACACCAATCAACAAGTGGATTGTTTACAATGCAACTTAATCTGAAAGGCAAAGTTGTGCTTGTCACAGGTGAGTGCAAGTCAGCTTCCTCACTTTCAAAGGTGAGCAATTGACAATCCCATAGGAGGGACGAAAGGCATTGGCCGTGCTATCGTGGAATGCTTGTGAGAACTTCCATCCATCTTTAATGACTTCAAACCATTTGACATCCTATCAGCCTCGCCGAAGGAGCATTCGTCCACTTCTGTTCCCGCACCAAATCCGACGTTGAGACCGCAGCCAAAGCGCTCGCTCCTCTCGCATTCAAGTCATCTGGCACCGTCTCAGGAGCAACGCTCGACATAACCCAACCCTCTCAAGTCAAAGACTGGGTTCTCGAAGTCTCCGCAGCAGAAGGCCAGATCGACGCCGTTGTCTCCAACGTATCCAGTCTCTCAATACCTAACACGACCGAAGCCTGGAATGCAGCTTTCAGCACTGACATGCTCGGTACTGTGTCCCTCATCGAAGCCTGTCTTCCCCACTTGGAAAATACAAAGGGGAGCATCATCACCATTTCTTCGGTGTCTGGCCGAGATGTAGACTTCACTGCACCATCGCCGTATGGCGCTTTCAAGGCGGCATTGATACATTACACAGCTCAGCTGGCTCATACACTTGCGCCAAAGGGGATCCGAGCCAACACTGTGAGTCCGGGGAATATCTATGTGGAAGACGGGGTTTGGGGTGGGATCGAGAAAAATAACCCGGAGTTGTTCAGTAGCCAGCTGGCGAAGAACCCGATGGGCAGAATGGGAAAGGCAAGTGAAGTTGCGGATGTGGTTGTGTTTCTAGCAAGTGAGAGAGCTAGTTTTGTGAGCGGGACTAATGTGGTTGTCGATGGCAGTTTGTGTACCGGGGTACAGTTTTGAAATCTGAATCTGATAACAGCGATCAGTATCTGGACCATCATATTTCAGACCCTTGTTTTCCCCCAATGAGCTTATGATCTTTTCGTTTCGTTTCTATATGTTCAGTTGTTAGGAAATCGCACTGCTTTCCTTCACGAATTTTTCAATGAGGGCTATATATGGGGCGACGAGGCTGAAGTCAAGACCCTGGTAAAAGCTCAGTTGAAGATTACCGCCCTCGAACCTCACTCCACCTCTTTTCACAACTCCCTGTTTTCACAGCACAAACTACTTCTGCAAAGGTTATGTCGCTTCCATAACGAGTCACCGAGCAGTATATAATATCCATTCGAGAGCACCCAAAGGCTTCAAACATCCAGTCCACAATGGCCTCTTCAAGCACCCCCCTCCTCGCCGACCCCTCCGAACGACCAACAACCTCCTCTTCCTACGGCAGCGTCTCCCCCATAGAACCCACCTCACGAACCTCCCTCCTCTCCCGCATCCCCAAGATCCCCAGTCTACCCACGCTGCAATTCACCTACCGACCCAGCTTCACCTACAAGCCCTCCTTCCGCCGTCCAAGACTCACCTTCAACACCTCGAGATTCACACCCAGCCTCCCCTACACCACAACCTTCCACCCAACCCTCCACATCCGAACCTTCGCATTCCTCCTCCTCCTCCCATCATTCATCCTCTTCACGCTCCTAGGTCCCGCCTACGCACCAGTGATCGTCTTCCTCTCCTTCGCGCTCGCGCGCCAGCTCTTCATCCTCATTGCGCATTTCAGCGCCAATATCGTTATAATACGCATTGAGGTCGTGCATTCGAAGCTTAAGGCTGCGAGTGACAAGGCGCAGGAGAAGTGGGTGAAGAGGAGCGTGGCGGCGGGGGTGGATGGGGTGATATTGCTGGGCTTGTTGGTGACGCTGGCGGTGGTTGCGAAGGGCGTGGATGTTTGTGGGAATGGGTGTCAGGTTGCGGAGGCGGGTGTGGTATTGGGATTTTTGGGCTTGTGAGTTTTGTCTGTCGGTATAATTGTGAGAATTGCTTGCTGACGATATTCTGTGTTAGTGGATTACTCCTGATTTCCGTTCCTGACTTCGGCAACCCGGAATTAGTTACCATGGGGGTTACGATTGAGAAACCCGTTACGGGTATATTGAAGCTAGGGGCAAGTCTGGAGTTTGGCGAGGCAGAGGAGAGCGAGGAGTTTGAGGAGGGGAGTGCGAGTGGTAAGAACAACTCGCGACATACCGGAGAAGGATTTGTTTAAGATGCTTCTGGATTTGTACTGTACAATCTCTGGAGCAAGGGTTTTTCTGATGCTTCACATGCCTAGTTTTTGAGAAGCCCTCGAGAGAATCATTGTTAAGATGTTTGGGATATTGTTGAGCAATGTCCGTCATTTCCGAGATTTAGTCCTGAGCGAGTTAGTTTATACCCCGTTTATTGTTGATTTTGTATATCCAGTATCTAAGACATTGATACATTTACTCCACTGCTGTCAATTTATTCCACGGAAAAAGACTGCTTCCTCAACTTCATATCAATTGTGGGTTCTTAGTGTCTGAGAATGGGAAACAGCCAAATTCCTCCACGACGGAAGAATTATTCGTGGAGGGATGGCCGATCTCAGCCTCAGTATTGAAGCAGCAGTCGTGGCGTTGGGCTTCTATCCTAGTCAACTTCCCCGGCGTCATTGTCACCCTGTCATTCTTCGCACTTGCCATAAGTATTCACAGAGTCAGTGGTGAAGGAGTCAATGAGCATATTTGGAGCATATATCAATACGCCACCCGAGTTGTAAGTAGACCAAAACTTCTTCATGTCACCCAAGAGTCGCATCTCTAACAGCACCAGGGCAGCAACGGTGGTTCCCATAGTCTTTGCAGCCATCATCGGCCGCCTCGTCACCAAAGCAGCATCTTAGAAATTCGATCGAGGATCTAGCCTTGAAACTCTTGAACAACTCATAGGCAGCCGAACGGTGTTCAGCACGCTCGTGACTCAATTCAATCCCCGAGCTTTTAACTTCATCGGCATCTGCCTTGCAATCCTCTGGCTTCGCTCTCCTCTTGGTGGGCAATCCGCACTTTGCATCATTGAGACCGGATCCAAACAAGTCTGCAGCCAATCTGATGTTGTACAACTCGAGACATGTACTCTGCATCTCTACTTTTTTCTAGCAATATGAAACTGAATAGCATGGACTTGTTGGGAAATGTTAAGATCCCGTACTTGTCCTCCTATCAGAAAACTCCATCGAGTGCCTCGAGCGAAGTAGCAAGTGGCAATGGACATCCAGCTATCTACTCATCACTCATCGACAACCCGATATACAATATTCCGGGCGGAATCCCTCTTTCTTGATGGGAACCAGCTACTTAGATCTACAATGCTCAAATATCAGCACCACCTGCCAACTAGAACCACTCAACTCAACCCTCCTATACCTCGCACCAGTCTGCGGCAGCTCCACAGCATGCCTCCTGATAGCCAACGGCACATTCCAAGGCTACCTTTCTTCCAACGACACCACCAAGTCGGCAACCTAGTCCGTCGCGCTCGACACATGTCGTCTCCTAGGAATTCCGATGCGCCGAGATCGACTCAACTCCTAAACAGCTATCAAGCAGACCCAAAATTTCTTCCACACAAACAACGCCACTTTCCCAATTCTATAATGCAAAGTCGGAAATGGACACTGAACCGCGTATAAGCTATACTCACGCCTACTGCTAGGTGAAGACTGCATATGTCAAGTCTCGTGTCGTCGATACCACCTCCCAATCTTCGTCAATAACTGCTCCGTCATCGCGCAGCGTGAAAGCCAACTCCCCCACGCTCTTCTGACATTACGTATCTCTCCTGGCCGCTAAATTTCTCATGGATTTCCTCTGCGCTACCGACAACGAACCAAGCTCACGGGCGTGGGTGGACTATCAAATCTAGCACTGTACCACATCCAGAATGCTTCCGACTCAATAGCCAACTCCGAAAGCTACGTCCATCTAAACTGCATCCCGGAAGAGGAGTTCAGCCAGCGATTAGGACAATATACTCAATTCGTATCTACTGCTCAGTCAAGCATACGCACTAATCACAGGAGGTACCGATTTCGCCAGCGAGTTCGATAACCTCATAACCTCAGCTACTATCACGACAACCGAAGAGATATACATCGTCTCCGCTCTCTCTCTCTGGCTGGGGATCTTCATGTCCGCTACTTCCATCATACTACTGGCTTCTGTTGCAAGCGTGATATTCTCGCACATGATGACTTCGCCGGGATTTCTAGGGTCTTGCTCGTTGATAGTTTGGGGGTCGAGAAATATTCGTATGCTGGCTGGAGGAGGGAAGATGGATAGTGTTGATATTGCAAGATATTTGAGAGATCTTTCTGTTTGTAGTAGGAGTGTTGAGAAGACGGGTGATCGGGTGGAAGTTTTGAGTGAAGGGTTAAAGGAGAGAGTTGGGAGGGTGGCGGGGAGGAGGTAATCTGAAGTAGTGAGGTAGGCTACAAAATACAATCTTCAAGTCTTCCGATCCTAGTACTCCTCAAGACTACGTTGAAAGGTCCATTGGCTATGTGTGATTGTTTAGATAGTTTGTTGACGACATACCGGATTAAGCGAAGAAGTCCAAATTCGAGATCGTCAGAATGCAACCGCAACCTACAACCATAAAACTCATTGATTTTAGTAAGTCAAGGATTTCCCCTTTGCTTTGGACTTTTTGGAGTCCGATCTTTGTTTTTCGCAATACCAGCAATTTGCGAGGAGAATAGCTACGTCATTCGAACGGGAAATCTACTTGGGAACGTGCGAGTGCAACAAAACCTTTGCATTATACGAAAAATGATAAGGAATCCGTAAATAGACATTACTCTTAGGAAACGAAATAAATCTCAAACACGAGTTTTGACAAATATCCGAACGACACACTTTACATTATCTTGCAATATCTTGACTTAACACGTTTTCCTAAATTTGCATCACTCTCCGCTCTTCACTTTCTACTCTTTCTTCAATTCACTCTCGAAAAGTGCGATGTGCAACAAAACTTTCTACATATATCCGAACAGGGACGAGTGAATCGATATCAGATAGGGTAGGAGGGGCGCCTCCAACTTCGAGAGACTCACCTACTCTCGAGACTTCCTCCATTCCGAAAGCTTCTTGATTAATGCACTTGAGTGACCATTAAATTCGATAATGTTGATTAAGTTTCGAAGTCCTGAGGTATGAATTATGCCTATTAAGTCCGAGCAACAAATTTGCAAACAGCGATATGTAATAAAACCTTTTAGACATGACCGAACAGGAGGTGTAAATCGAAACTAGTTGTGAATAAAAAGACCTCTCTTGCTCCGATGATCCGACTGTTCTAAACACCTGATCACGCATCTTCGAAAGTGCCTAAATGTTGAAAAGTTTCTTCAAGCAGAGCTTGCCCTAAGTTTACAAAGGTGTGCGATTCCAATTAAGTTCCGAAATTATGAGGTATAATTTTTCCTCATTAAGTCTGAAAATAAAATCTCTAAGCTGTGACATGCAACAAAACTCAAAGTGGAGAAGATAATCCTGAAAACTTTGTTTAGATAACTACTTTATATTATTCCGAAGAGAAATCAACTTGTAAAACTGCGACATGCAACAAAACTCAAGTGGAGAAGGCACTTCCAAGTTTTTCCGTAAAGTAGCTCCTTTGTATTATTCCCAAACCCGAATCAGCATACGGCGACGTGCAGCCAAACTCAAAATTTAAGAAGGTTCCTACCATCCCACAACTTTCCGTCGAGTAACTCTTTTGTGTTTTGCCGGAAAAATGGAAACGCCAAACTGCGACGTGCAACAAAACTCAACATCAGAGTCAACAATAAAGTCGGAAATTATCGTTAAAGATTTCCTCTAGTGGTTTCGGGAAAGGGGAAACGAAAGATAAAAGTGCGATGTGCAATAAAACTTTAAATGGTATAGTGAACTTGAGGGGTGAATGATTTCAGACAGGCTTCAGTAGGATATCCGATTCAAGTAGAGAGAGAGAGAGAGCGGCGGATGTGACTCAACTTCCCAACACGCCAACGTGGCAGAGAGCAAGCTTAGGCTTGGGATGCAGGATGCTCATCGTAGTTGTCAAGTCATCATAATATTCTGGAAAATACCAGAGGGTATTTAAGTGCAACTATGGATTCCGGTAGGTAAGATAGGAAGTGTTGTTGATTTCCGGAATGGCTAAGCGAGTAACGTGAATTACCTTCCATCTATCCTTTTCGTCGGAATTATTGTTGCACATATGCTTCCTCTCTCTAGACTAGGTAGCGAAAGACTCGGTTTCCTTAACTAGATTAATTATCTTACTTACCTGCGATGCTATTAATACATACCGCAGTTTTAGATAACTCAAATCCAGAGCCAAAGCATCCACCAAATTTTAATTTTTTTTTCACAAAATCTTAGTCTGGCTCAGCCAGCCCTCTCTCTATCTCCTCAGCCAGCTTCCTCAACCAGAATACCCCATATCCCTCCCCCCCCCAAACTCGGCCAGAAATCTGCTACGTGCAACGAAAGGAAAAATACAAGGGTTATCTATCATAAAAGTCCAAGAATTTGTTTGCACCTCGCAACGCAATATCTCAAGCTGATCCAAAAAAATTTCCTAATCCGAAATCTGCCTCAGCCAATTCTCTCTCAACTCAGTCAACTTCCTCGACCAAACTACCTACCTACACCCCGATATCAAGGCCTTTGACTTTGACCCAGCCAGGAAAAGAGCGACGTACAATAAACCATCCCGTGCTGTGCTTACTGTACTGTAATCCTGTATGGATAATGAGTATGGGTATGGGATGGGCACGGTAAGGGATGGACATAGGACGGAATATCTGATGTCGAGAAGGGGCAGGGCGAGGAAAGGAATGGAGGCCTCTCGGCATCTCCGCTAAGTATCTATATCTAAGCTTCAAGGGATAGATGCTTATAACTCTGTAACAGAGTACATTGGTTGTGGGGGGAAAGGGGGGGGAGGGGGGATGAGTAAGCCGATGATAATGATGATGTATTGTCAATCCTGTCTAACGAGGTAGAAGTGAACAAGCAGAAGCCCAACATCAAATTACAAACACCATTTTCCGTCTCTTCCCAACCCATCTGAGCCTTTTCTCACAAACATCGAGCCAAATCCGATCCCAAGTGAAGCAAACTCCTCCACCCTCCGTTCCTATCCTCTACACACCCTCCTCCCCAACACCCACACCCAACATCCTACAAAACCCCTCCCACTCCCCTGTCTCCACGCCATCACACTCAATCTCCGCACAAGCCCCAAGCTTCTCCCTTCCCTGCACTTCACAAATCCCAAACATAAGCATCTCATCCTCAAAATCCCTCTCTTCCTGCCCGTTCCCCGCACTCCCTCCCACCCCAACACCAACACCAGCCCCCAAACTAGGAAACGTCAGATACCCCACTACCCTGCCCAAATCCTCTCCCTGAAGCCCCCAAAACCTTCTCGCGCGCTCCATGCTAACAGTACTGAGCGCATAATTCATCGTCGCCGGCACATCCCCAAAACAGGCCTCTTTCGCATACAGGAAATCCATCCTCTCGCTTTTTGTGCTCGTATTCTCCACCAAATGAAGGATATCCGCCGGCGATAACTTCATGATATCGCGCACCAGACGTCTATACTCGTTCCCCTCTCCCCATGCTATTTTCGCAAGGGCGCGTGCCGGTAGGGAGTGTGAGTAGGGGTCTTGGGAGCGAATTATGGAGTTGGAGGGGTAGAGGTCGGATTCGACTAGCGTTTCGAGGTGGGCGAGGTATTCGGAGAGTTGGATTTGTTCGGCTGTGCTGTAGGTCCTCAAGAGGCGGTGACGTGGGTCGTCAAGGGAGGCTGGAGATGGAGGGTATGGTGAGTAGGATGTGTATGTCCGAGAGTGGAAGAGGGAGGTGTATGTCCAGTGGTGGTAGATTGCTTTTCTCAACCTTTCTTTCTCAAGTGGACGTAGCAACCGCCTGTTGTCTGAACCTATCCTCCAGCGTAGTCGAGGGTATAGCTCTGTCCAACGGTCTGCGATCCTGCCGTAGTACACCATCTTCTTCATTTGTTCAAGTGTGAGTTTCGTGTTGGTGCCGACGGAGACGATGCGTGTAAGGAGAGTGTTGATTCGGATCTCAGTGCCGATCGGTTTGCGGGATTTGTCGGTCTCGTTGCTGAGAGTGAGTTTGAGGAGGGAGGGTAGTGGACTGTAGGAGTTGTGTAGGCCTTGAGTGAGGAGGTGCATTCTGCGACCGAGAAAGACGCGGTACGTTCGTCGGGAGGTACGGGCTAGAGCGAGGAGGTCTTGTAGCTCTGCGTAGTCGTAGATCTTTTGGAGGATCTCGGTTGATAGGTTGGTGATTGACATGATTGGAAATGTATTTTCTTTTTTGGGTTGTATGTTTCCGTGGTTTTTGTTTTTGGTTTCTTCTTCTATTCTATCTGGAGAGAGAATGTTAGTATACATATACCTGGGTACAGAAGGGTAGGGAGGATAGTTGGCTTACTGTTCTATATCGAATATAGCTCTTGCTTCCTCTTCCAAAGCACTCGTCTCCACGAGACACACACTCTCTCTCTCTTCACTTGCACCCTTTCTTCTCAACAACACGACAATCGACTTTCTTGAAAATCAATCACCCGAAACACGCAAGACTTCAAAAAGTGCTTGCGTGAAAAGCCTCAGTAGTCGCTGTACAGCAATCCACCAAGGAAAACGATGCCTTCAAGAGACTTAACTCCCGAGCACCCCGGCACTGGGGCTATATATGGATGTTGTAGTAGAGCAAAAGACATCTTGCGACGTGCTGATGCTCGACTTGTTGTTATTGTTGCCGTTGGCTAGTCGCGTGCGACTGTTGTGTTGTGGTTGAATCATGATGGGTGGTTGTTGTTGAAGAGAGGAGGAAAAGAAGGGAGAGAGGCCAGGAAGCTCGAGTTGAGGTGACTGATTACTCGGAAAGGAGATGGGGATCCACTTTTATTTGTTGTTGCCCCAGACTGTATTTCGGGCTTATGATTATCCGAGATGAGTGTTAACCTCCAGCCCTCCTCTCAAGCGTCACATTCCCGTCAAGAGGGACTCATACTTGAGACATGATTTAACAAGGGAAAAAGCTGCGTCATAAGTACGGCGGTTGTGATTTTTTTAAGATACCTAGTTACAATGAATCGCTTCGTAGGTTCCTACCTGAGGGAACCACTCCATGCATGCAATGCCCAGCTGGAAAAGGAAGCTGAATCATACAAGTAATACTGTGACAGTACAAAGCTTTCTCCTTCCTCTCCCTTCCATGCTGTGACTATTCTGGTTCTGCTTCTACCTTCAAAAGCTTCGGAATGCCCCACTAGGATCCACAAGTTAGGTCACGACCCAACAGGAACACGCATGCTGCTCTGCATCTCCATTCCCACCGCACTGGGCACAGGCACATCGTTCATAGCCGTATCAGCGCCTGCAGTCGCACCAGGGGCCTCATTTTCCTCATCGTCTGACTCCTCCTCCTCCTCCAGATGATTCCTCTCCCACTCCCTAACCTGCTTCTTAATCCAGCTCTGACCATCAGCCTCATGCCTCCTCAACATCTTCCCTATGCAATTCCCATCCACGCCACCATTTCGAATAGTGATATTAGCCCGCTCCACTCTACCGAAGCGGTTCTTGCGCACTTTGCGAGCGGCATCCTCGTCGGACCAGCAGGCGTGATCGGGGGAGACGAAGAGCAGTGTATTGGCTTTGTACCATTTCGAGAGGTTGGGGTCGGTTTCGGATTTGACGGGCCGGAGGGATCCGGTGACGAAGCAGAGGATGCCGGGGACTCTTTCGGTTGTGGTTGCTAGGATTTGTCAGAAAATAGGGGAGAAGATGCGTGGCTGGAAATTACGTACGTCTTGAGATGAGGAGTTGCTTGATACCGAAATATGCATCACCAACGCCCATTAGCATCAGACTGGCATCAGGGTTCAGCTCAAAGTAATTATCCCATAGATAGCAGAGCAGCTCCTTGAGCTGCCTAGCCATGTGGCTCTCATTGGACCGGTCAGAATATGGGTCGGCATCTGTAGATTGGGAAATGTGTTGTGGGATGTTGATATCCATGACGCCAAAGCCATGCTTGATAGCCCAGTCGATATAAGGCAGGAGGCCATCAGTCTATGTCATATTAGCCATTGACCTGTGAATCGGGAATGGAAGACAAACCACAAAAGCGTTATGGGCATAGATGTGGTTATCATGAGCATCTGGCTGTGCGTGAACCTCCGGCCTATTTTGCTGTTAAACACCTTCAAACGTATTCGCGATGGTTGACTTACGGATCATGAATAATCATCAAAATTCTTCTAGCCTTGTGAATCTCCGGCGTAACCAAAACCTGATTCTCAAACGACCGGCTCAACTTGGCTCGCTGAACATACAACGGGAACATGCCATGTCTTTCACCAAGCGTACTCTTTTGCGCCGTCCGAATCATATCGCTGAGTCGATCAGTACCTCTCTCTTGTAGCTCTGCAAGAGGAATAACACCAGGTCGCATACACTCCCAGTATGCAGATTGTATGCGCTTGACGTTGTCGAGGGTGTGTGCTGCGGTTTTGTTGAGAGGTGGGATGACGATTCTCTCTGGTGGCTCTCCCATCAGTGTCTTCGCGACAGCGAGGGCTGATCTTGAGATGGCATGCAAATTGTATCCACCCTCCAGACAAACAGCTACTTTGCCATTTGCCAAAGACATGAGCATGTGTGTCATATGTGAGTAGCATGCTGGAGTGACGTAACAGCCACCAAGCTCATCACCAGCTGCAGCATCAAAACCGGCAGATACAATAACGAGATCTGGATCGAACTCTTGTGCGATTGGCATGACGATTCTCTGGAAAGCCGCCATGTATTCGCCATTGCCTACACCTTGCTCAGCCCATCCAATATTAACATTCTTGCCAGCTCCTCGTCCAGCGCCACACTTGTCCAGCCCTCCATCTGGGATACCTGGCTCGTCAGGCTGACCTGGGTAAAACGTTCCGTTCTGGTAAACGTGGAGTGAGATGTAGAGCACGTTCGGATCTTCGTAGAACATATTCTGGATACCATTTCCGTGATGGACATCCCAGTCCAGGATAAGGACTTTCCGGCAAACTTCTGGGTAGTCCGCCATGCAGACCTTTGCTGCAATGGGGACATTGTTGAAGATGCAGAAGCCAAGGGATTCGTTATGCTCGGCGTGATGTCCAGGTGGCCGAATGACAGCAATGGCATTCTTGACCTTTCCTGCAACAACGTTCTTGCACGTCTCAATAGCACCGCCTGCTGATATTAAAGCAGCCTGGTATGTGAGGTTTCCAACATACAAAGACTTTCGTCCATTGTCATAGTCGTTGGTGAGTTGTCGAAGCTCCGCCGAGGTCATGCTGCTTAACGATTTGACCCATTCAAAATGCGATGCAGTATGCGCGGTACATATCTCCTCTCGAGTAGCCGCCCTAGCTCCTATTCTCCACATCCACTGATTAGGTGAGTGTTTCAACGCCTCTGCAACCTCCATCGTTGATCCATTGTAGAATAAACCAGCTTCTTGGAAACACGTCATAATCGCCTCGATCCGACGAGGATCTTCCGGATGATGTGGGTTCGCGGAGTAGTCTGCGTTGGCATGAAGCTTCATTCGACCATCGTAACAACAGCCAGTTGGGAGGAAAGCTCTCCGGGCCTCAATGACCGCCTTGGTATCTTGTGATGAGGGCTGTGACTCGTCTCGTGATTCGGGTTCTGTCGAGTCAGGAAGATCAAGTTCGTCGAGTGAGTTCAAGACTCGAGGATCCATGAAACCGTTCGAAGCGTCACCGTTACTAATGTGTGCTTGCTCGTTGCTGTCCATGACCATATCCATCTCACCACTTTGCAGCATCGTCGCTGATCCTGAGATGTCCATGTCTGGCGTTGAAAGGTTGAGGTTGATTCTTGGATTGAGAGGCAGGTGTGAAAATTTGAGAAGTCTTATCGGTGGCTGAATGCGATTGAACGTCTCGTGAGCTCAAGCAGCGATTCACTTTTGGTTCTTAATCTTCGATCGTAGCCAATCTGAATGCGGTTGACGAAGACTCCTGGGATTGAGCGCGAAGCAATGAAGTCTGAGAGGAAGTCAGCGTTAAGATCCAATCGTAATAAAAGGAATCTCAACGCCAGCGTTGGCAGGAAATGAGACCGATAAAATACTGCCTTTGCACGAATATCAAACAAGGCCAGAGCACGAGAATCACTCCTGCCGGATAAAGCAATCAAAATCGCAAGAAGCAAAGGCGAGAAACAATAAAGGCAGAATCATGTGACAAAGCCCATCTCATCTCAACAACCCTCATCTCCCAACCCCCCGTATCTCTGATCCAAATGTTACGAAATCCAAAAAAAGAACATAAAGCAAAACAAAAGCACAAATGTGAATGCCGCCACAGGATGAAAGTAGAACTTACCGAACTTCTCCCCTCGAATATGCTATGCGCCGTCGGTCGAACCCTGTCAACAGTGCCCGCCCCGTTCTGACGCCACCTGCGTCAACACACTACCAAAATACCAGATAAGGCGAATCTTATGCACAAATAGCGACCCGGTATTTGAATTCCATGTCGAAGGTTGCGTATGTTGCAGTGTTGTGGTGGTGCCTTGGATGGATTTGAGGGAGAGAATGGATACGATGCGATGCATTGCTCTGATGAGAGACGCGATCTCCGTAGCGAGATTTAAGGTTAAGCGGTGTGGCCTTAGGCATAAAACTCATTTAATAAGGCACTCATTCTGAGTTCTTCATTTACTGGCCGTATGTTTCCAATGCCTCGACTTTTCTGGAAAATCTATCTTACATTAAGTAATCTTCAGTAGAATATGTTAAAAAAAAAACGTCACGTGAAATGGTCTGTGCGAGAACCTGGGATTCTCGATTCTACGGAATAAACTTATACACTTTACGGCAACAGTTATGACTTCTCACGGCGCACGTTGCTTTACTTGCAAGCAGTTTCGACCTCTTGATCAGCTTTAGATTCGATCTCCAGCTTTTAACAGACGTAATCGCGGACCGGTTTGTATTACTTGTCTCTCGCGCTGCTCGACGTGTAAAGGATTCCGATCCGCAGACGATTTTCCTACCGGCCGAAAGACCTATAAGTCTTGCCTCGCGCGATTACAAGACGTGTATCGAGTGAAAAAAGGGGAGTTTATATAAGACCGCAAGCGATAATTAGCCTGAGCACGAAAAGTAGTTGAAGAAGTATTACGGAACCGACTAAGGCTGGAAAAGCTTAAGAGAAGCTGGCTTGAGGCTCGAGAGCGGTAGCTATATAGAGATACGGGATTTATATGTTAAGAAATAGTTGCTTTTAAGAAAGGAGTATATCTATAAGGGCCGTATCGACAGTAAGAAGGGTATATAGAGCTTCGAGAGAGGCCTGCGGATGCTTACGGACGCTGAAATGCACCCGAAGAAGGCTAGAAAAAGCAGAATCGAAGGCTACGAATTCTATTACCGGACGATCTGCAAGAGGTTTTACGGCCGTAAATTAAAGAGGATTTATAAGAAAAGGAGGAGGAGGAAGACGGTTTTATTAAAGGAATAACTCCGGAGAAGCCTGTTTCAGAATCCCGGAAGGCGCAGAAGGTATAAGAATAGGAGTAGAATTTGAGTCTCGACCTTTTTAAAATAAATTTATATTAGAGCGGAATGAGGAATTACGGGCAGGTAAAGAAGCCCTTCAGCTTGGAAGCTATAAGTGAGAGAGCTACTCGAAGAGCTCAAAAAGAAGTTGATTCGGAAAGCTTAAATAGTCGGGACGAATATAAAAGAGAGCAAGAAGTAGAAGAAAAAGCTGATTAGCGTAGCGACGGGCCGAAAAGCAAATCATATAATAAATAACTTATACTTCCTTTTGCCTTTCGAGTGAGTACACCTCCCTCCTTCGAATATGCTGCCCTTCAAGTATACTGCTGCCTTTCAAGTAAGTGAAGCTAAATTTTTGGTATAAACAAGTTTAAGTCACTAGTAAGCTATATAAAGCGGCATGCAAGCTTGGCTATTAAGCCATATAAAATAAATAATATTCCACAAAAGTCGAGGCATTGGAAACATACGGCCTCATCTACTTCGTATTAAGGGTAATAATCTAACCTTTTCTGCCTGTGTTAAATGACCCAGATTTTACTTATCACAGTAGAAAAATAATAAATCGGATTAGTTCATTAGTCGACTTCCCTTGAACAGTAGAATATTCTAGTAATACTCCGCATAGACGCCAAAGGTCTGATTATTCTAACAAGTACGAAGTAGGTCCTCAAACCTCACCCGGGCATAAGATTCAAATGATTTGTTTTTTTTAAAAATTTTCATGATCTGGAAATGATCGAGTTTGTTGCTTTATCATCTGAGTATTATCAGAATGCGATGGTTCTCTGAAAAGTCCGAATCCGAATTATATTTGGATTATTTTCATGTTCAGCCCTGTGTCCAGTGAAGCGAGAGGCTGAAGACTTCATTCTCATGTCTGCAAATGAAACCCCCCTTGCTCATACTCAGTTCTTTTTCAGCGATTAATTGTTCTGTAATAATTTTATACCTTTAAATAAACCCGGATTCGTGGAAGGGATCAAGAGGGCTGGGTCTCGCTTAACCAGAGACGAATTTGGCGAGCCTTGGGTACTTTGTCACGGATTACAAGAAACACAAACAGTCATTCATCATCGTTTCTTCATTTATAATAATTCTGATTGCGAATTCCCGTCAAAGCCTACCTCTCAATACATCTCTGCCAAGGAAAAACAATCATCAGAAACCGTCATTTTCTCGGGGTAAACACGCAAGTATGAAGAGAATTTTGAGTCTCCTACTTGGCACCATCAACCTTCGCAATGTAGCTGAGAAGGTCAAGAACACGACGACTATATCCCCACTCGTTATCATACCTGCAATTTAGTTAGCATGCGAATGGATCGAATAGGTCGATGCTAGTAGTCAAGAACAAGGTATACACCCTAATCTGCCATTGGGGAGGGGGAGGGCGGCGGGTTTACGTACCATGAAACCAACTTTACGAAGTTAGCGTTAAGAGAGATACCAGCCTTAGCATCGAAGATGGAGGAGTGGGTGTCGCCGTTCAAATCGGTGGAGACAACATCATCCTCAGTGTATGCGAGTATGCCTGAAGTTCGGTTAGCAAATGTCCTCAGAAATGGGGAGAACATAACATACCCTTGAGAGGTCCATCAGCAGCCTTCTTGATGACGGCCTTGATCTCATCGTAAGAAGCACCCTTCTCGAGACGGACAGTCAAATCAACAACGGAAACGTTGGAAGTTGGGACACGGAGGGACATTCCAGTGAGCTTGCCGTTAAGCTCTGGGATGACCTTTCCGACAGCCTTGGCGGCACCAGTGCTGCTGGGAATGATGTTCTGAGCAGCAGTACGGCCTCCACGCCAATCCTTAGCAGATGGGCCATCGACGGTCTTCTGAGTGGCAGTGTAGGAGTGGACAGTGGTCATAAGACCCTCGATGATACCGAACTCATCGTTGATGACCTTGGCAAGAGGAGCAAGGCAGTTGGTTGTGCAAGATGCGTTGGAGATGACCTCGACATCAGACTTGTAGGTCTTCTCGTTGACACCCATAACGTACATGGGGGCATCGGCAGAAGGAGCAGAGATGACAACCTTCTTGGCACCACCCTTCAAGTGAGCCTTGGCCTTCTCGGTGGTGGTGAAGACACCAGTGGACTCGACAATGTAGTATGCACCCGTCTCGCTCCATGGGATCTCGGAGGGGTCCTTCTTGGAGTAGAACTTGACAACCTTGCCGTTGACCTTCAATCCATCCTCGAGAGCCTCGATCGTGCCCTTGAATTGTCCGTGAGTGGAGTCGTACTTGAGCATGTAGGCCTACAGGTAATACAAAGGTCAGTTTCAATTCGTAAAAAAGAGGGGTGTGGTTGTGGTTGTGGTGTCTCTGCAGAGCGGGGCAAGGGCAGCATACGGCGTAGTGGGGTTCAATGAAAGGATCATTGACAGCGACGATGTCGATATCATCGTGCTCGATAGCATTGCGGAAGACGATACGACCAATACGGCCGAATCCGTTAATTCCAACCTTAGTGGGAGCCATGATTCTGCAGAGATGGATGTTAGAATGTGGCTCGAGTGTGTGTTTTTGATGGCGCGATAGCGGGGGAGGGAGCTCAATCAACAGCTGTTGGCGGGGTTGATCGATTGATTGATTGGTAGAGGATGGAAGAGATGCAATCAATGAATGGCAGACGGTGGCAGATAGTAGATGGAGGGAGACTTACATCTTGATGTGTTTTGTGGTGATGTTGTTTATTTTTTTTGGAGGAGGAAGAGTTTATGTAGAAGAAGAGAGGGTTCTTTCCGCTGGAAGATTCGGCGAGATGAAGAAGCAGAACTGGCTGGTGGGGTGTTCATTCGTTGAGGCAGGCTAGCCCGACCCGGCCCAGGCCCAGACGGGCTTAGACCAGTGGGCAGCCCATGACATAAGAGAAGCGGGGACGCTAGTGGAGGGGCTACGGCTCGTTTGCCATTATTATTATTCTTCTTCTTCTTATTCTTATTCTTCTGCTTATTGAGAGAGCAGGATAGGATAACTTGCTTCGAAGTAGAAGGGATTTGATTGATTGATTGGCCTTGTCTTGTGCTTATCTCACCTTTCTTTCTTTTCCATCAGATCCCATTTCTTGCAAATACAAACTGCTATCTGCCCCCCGCCACACCACCGACCACGCCACGCCAACCTTGTTTTGTTTTCTTTTCTTACCTTTCCTTTCTCACCCTCCCTCTGACTCCTCGCTTGCAGATGATCGTGCAAATTTTTATAAATACCGCAATCCGGGATTAGAATTCTCATACCCAGTGCAGTACAGTGCACAAGGTGTTTGGGTGAGGTGTCTGAACAAGCCTGGTCTGAGTAGCCAGATGTTTCACTGGATGGATGTGTCCAGGTCCAGCTCAGACAGCCAAGCTCTTCACCTCTCTTCCTGTGCTCTTGCCGAGTTTATTTCGAGCTACCGTACCGTAGCTTTCCGATTCGTTCCAAGTGGGAAACAAACAACCGTGTAGTATTTATCCAGATCCATACACTTATCCTGAATTACCATCAACCTAGTAGCCCAGTCCAGTCCAGCCTCGCCTCCGCGGCTTCGTAGCCGCCATCATAAACATGCGGAAGATATCGGTCACTCCCGACTCTCCCCATACGCTTCCTCGTCCCTCCCCTTCCCCACGATAACCCGGATATACCCTTCTCCTCTCGACCAATTCCTATCCGAGAATTATCGTCATCATCCTCTTCCTTCCCCAGAGTCCCGAATGTTCTTGTTTTCATTCACCACTGTATCTTGCCCCCTCATCATTCCCCCATACATTTTCCACATCCGTTCAGCTCGCTGTCGTTCTATGGATCAAAGCTCGTCCCTCCCCCAGTGGACCTCCTAATCGGTCCTTGGTCGGATTGGCTTACTCCTCCTTCCATCGGGCCCTGTTACTCGCACATACTTGGTACTAGCAGCCTGCCCTCCCTTCCAACAGCTGCAATTGAGTCAGACCACACATCTCTCACACGTGTACCTCGATATTCTCTCTTTGCATTGCCTTGCCTTACCTTACATTGCCTCGCCTTGCGTTGCATGAGGTGAGCTGTGTTAAGGTGAGTCAAATAGAGACAAAAATCTTGGTTTTGTAATTCATTTATTTTTAATCACCTCACCTCACCTCATACAAAACAAAAACCCCTCAGATCCGCTTCTTTGTTTGCCCTTTTGCTCTTCCTCTTGGCTGCTGCTGGTGGCGTTTTACATGGCAAATTTTCGCTACAGAGGTGAGGTGGGCGGCTCCGATGTTCGCTCAGGGCTCACTCGCTTGGCGTGCAACGGACGACACACACGTGAGGGAATTTAAGCTGCGTGGGTAAATTTTAAGAGGCGCGGGCTATCAGGCGGGTGTTTACAAATGCTACAGATGATGTCATATTATCATCGCGTCACTTCGTCGGAAAAGTAATCAAGTTGATTTGTCTCCATTGTCGTTTGACACAAACCTGGAAAGTGGTGGCGGTCAACCTCACGTGACGGGTTTATTCGCTCTCCTGATTCCTGCCTGCTTGTCAAGCGTGGGAGAGAACGTGGGCGTTATCAGAAAAAGCAAATATGAGTGCTGGTGGATGTGGATGTAGGAGAGACTATTAGGCGAGATTGTGAGGCTGTGGCTTTGTAGACTAGGGAAAAGTACAAGGAGAGCCACATCCATTCCTGACGAGGGTGTCATTGGGCGCGGCCTTGGTGACTTTAACTCGGAAGTTGTCTTCTGGCAAGGCTTAACGAATGGGGATGTGTCTGTTCTGAGCAGAAGTAAGGTTTTTGATCTTTACATTGATTGACCAGACACACCTGCCTTCGATATATTGGCCATTTAAAGCCTGCACACACGTTACAAGGGAAACTACCTTGATCTCATCTATCGAGAATCGAGAAGTATGATAAAAACGCACTCGTCCTCCTATCCGCCCCTTTCACAATCCGCTTCACAATATCGCGAAGCATCAACACCACCGACCACGGTTGCATCTGAATGAGGCTTATCTGTCGCCTCCCAGATGTTCATAGGAAACTCATTCTCGAAGATCGCTTTCGCATAATACACTATGTCATCTTTTGAAGGCGATACTTCAAAGCTCTCACGAAAGGACGACACGTCACGCCGAGGGATATAGATCTAGGTCATCTAGACTATTGTCTGCACTTCGTCCATGAATATGGCGTGATGACACTCAGGTTTTAATGCAGTGTTGAGCTAGTTTTAGTTGAAGCAGGATATTACACGCGGAGTCACGGATTTCTCGCCTTCTACGGACCTTTTGATGGCAGGACCGACTTATTTGGTTCAAACAAGGTACTTCGCTTCAAGATCGCTGATTCTGAGACCTGGATAGATTTATCTCCTGTGGAATCCAGTATTCACTTGCCTAAAAGGTTCAGGTTGTCCTCGTACTGAGCGACGGGCTTCACAATAGGGGTTTGTGGGATCGCCGTTCTTGAGCTTGATGATGAGAGTGATGCATTACGATTATATAGTTGATGGTAGTATAAATCGCTCTCTTAACTCGCCATAAGCATATGTCTGGGGAGACTTTTTGCACGATAATGGTAATTGCAAGTATAGATATGCCATTGCAATAAGGAGACCCATTGCGGAGGCACAGCCGCCAGATTTATTGCAGAGGAATTATGTTTCCTGGTAGCTTCTATTAATCAAGTCTACAGATCATCTCGACTGTTCGCTGCAGGCGCTGCGTATCGCCCAATGTGGTTGTTGTTTCGTGGGTTAAAAATGCTCCCTGCAACAGTTGCTTATCTCTCTCGAGTCACCGCCGACCTTCCTGTCTGGATAAGAATACCACCCACTAAGCACGGATTGTTTGAAGGGCACACGCTTCTAGACTGGCGGTCATAGAAAACCCTCAAATCTATGGATTATGAAACTGATAGGTTGGTTGCTTCACTTGATAATGTACAGCCGCAAGCTACTTTCATCTAAGAGGAGGTATGTTGAGGTCGTAGTTGAGAAATCAACAGAATGAGTTCACAATGGCACATTCTCTCTCTCCAATTCCGAGTTAAAGGCTAAATGCATTGGTGGATACGGTTGCAAAGCGACATCGCCAATTTTGTACAATGACCCCAGGGACGATCAGACTTTGCGTTTCGAAGGAATTCTGAATTTATACCCGAAGTCCAGGGCTGCTTTTCCGGCAATGCGTAGCCTAAATAAAACGACAGCTTTGCCCACAATAAGCCTTTTACTTCATTCCCGTTCTCTTGTGTACAGCCTCCCCAGCAACAAATGGTACTCGAAAACTTTGAACATGAATCTCTGCTACTGATGTATTTTGTTTTTGACACGGTTCTCTCTCAGTTGTTTCAAATTTTTCGATGCCAGTCAGTTCCAGGAAGTAAGAGGATGGCTGTTTCATCTGATAAGCAGTTCCTCTGCTTTTTGCCACGCTGTTACCAGTTTCAGTGCCTACCACATAAGTCAGACTCAACTTTTTTTTCCGGCTAGTTCTAGATTAGGGTTTAGACGTGAGCAGTTGCTGCTTTAACCTATGTCGAGGGCGAGTATTCCTGAGTTTGGCCTGAGCGGGTCCGAGTAACCTGGGCATACAGTAGAGTTAGCCAAAGTATGCGCTAAAGAGCTATTTTAGTTCCCAAAGGAGCTTATTCTGGTTCCCTTAATATCCGAGTATACTTTCCTTATTTTATTTCTGAGTATACAGTGTGTTGACTGAGTTGAGTTGAGTAGAGTAGTAGGCACTACTCTACTCAACTCAACTCTGTATTACCTACTACTCTACTCAACTCAACTACTCTAGAGTAGTACTCAAGTAGTTGAGTAGTTTGTCAACACACTGTGAGTATAGATCTTGTTTTAGTTCCGTTGCAATTAAGAACCTGGAATATATAAGTGTTCTTATTCTCGTTGGCGAACAATTCTGTATCAGTATCTTATTATACCTCTACCTCCCTCAACTCATCAAGGATTTCCTTCACAGTCATACTAGCGCCGTAAGTATCTGCTACTTATTAGGCCAGCTATCGCCACTCATACCGTGCCGAATATCTGAGCAGCAGGTGGTATATCGGAGCTCTAGGGGGAAAGTACAGACCGATGGTCAGACAAACAGTTGAGAAGAAGGCCAAGATACAAGAGAAGGCGATATCATATTTTCTACTGTGAAGACAATTGAACTGGAAAAACGGACATTGAGCCAACTGCCTGGGCGTCCCAATTTTCCTGTTGCGTAACATCCGCGGCACACTCCCATTCTTCTAAACCGCAAACGTCATGCTCGGATGAGTCAAAGACTTCGACGTGGATATACGCGTCCGACTTATCGTCAAGTTCTATCCATGACGATATGCTTATGTCGAACTGGTCGCAACTCTTCCCGTGTATTTTCCATTCGCAACATTCACTCTGTATCCAATCGGGGTCTGTAGTGACACAAGTTTCGTTGTCTCCCTCACCCCTTTCATTATCCTCTCCATATTTCTTCTTCCAGTCATACTTCACCCATATCTCTACGCTACAATCTGAAGACGAATCAAGATAGCATCTAGCAATCGTTGATTTTGGCGCTTTCTTGCCCGGATCAGTGCCGAATGAAAATATTCCCCCATCCCAAGAAAATTGGTCCTTGGGAACAATGTCATCAATCCAAATATTCCAGCGATCAGCCATATCATCCCTTATACCAGTATCTAGGAAGCGGAAACCAGCGATCCTGGGGCACATGTCTGATTTCTGCCATGTAATTCCCGCCAGCTCAGGTTTTGCGAACAGCGTCTCTACCTCGAACATTGCCTTATTACGTAGTAGTGATGTTGGAATCTTAGCTAGTAGATTCGGTAAAACTCGGATGTAATTGTCGTCATGGATTCTTCGTATATAAATGCCGCATTGATCTGAAGAGTCGGCAAAGTTACATTGCAATAAAGCAACGAAATCTCCTGGGGCCGTGTTTGCCGGCGCAAGCTTCAAATTCATCTGAATCCCTTTGTTGGTGAGCTGGAACGGCTGCGTCTTAAGACGCCTATTCTCAAGAAGACCTCCCGAATCGGCAAATTCTGAAGGGCTTCTTGCCAACAGGCCCCGCCACCTTGAAAAACCGGCCTCCGATCCAGTCCAACAGAATATTGTTTGATCCGTAGAGGTTCTTAGAATTTCCTCTTGCAATCGCCGAAAAGCGGTATGGCTTTCTCCATATATGAGTGGCATGTTGACATTGAATATCCCTAAGAGGCTATAGGCCCTGTCCTCCATTCGTGTCGTTCGTCTCTGTGCTGCCCAGCTCATTTTCTGGGCTATGGACCACCTATCAGGCTTGAAGTTATTGATTGCTTCGAGTGGTATGCCTGTTTCTTGGCTTATCTGGTGGAGAGGGCCGGTTTGTGAAATGATCTGCCAGTTCCTCGCATAGAACCGACGAACCCGTGGTGCAAGCAATTCTTGCAAGGTCCAGCCACGCGTAAGCCAACGGGTTTGCCTTAACACTTGGGAGAATTTCGATTCTACTGCTGGTATGTGATAGTTGTTCGGCTGTTCTGGGACATCGGCAAGGTAAATACAGCAAAGATTCGAGTTGCGATACCATCGATACATGCTATTGATTGCTTCTGAAAGCTCTGCACTGCTGGATTTGTCTATGCAGCCTAACAAAAATCAGATTTTGTAGTCACTATGAAGGACTCTCTATTCGGTCTTTAGAAGATAGGTCGTACATGTATCTATCCAAATATAGTCAAATTTGGACTCTCGAGCTACGGCGGCAAATCGCTTAATCTTCTCGTACCCTGCTTTTTGAATGATAGAAGAAACGCTATATGATGAAAATATAGTAGAGGCTTCAGGGTATGATATCTCTTCTTTCTCCCATGTGTGGGAGAGGATCGCATAATTCGGAATTCCAGGCTCGTTGAACTCCTCGAAGAACATTCGATGCTCGAGTTTGATATTAATCAGCCTCATTTTGATGGAATCGAGAATAAGAAGAGTTTAAGGCAAAGACTTCCGCTCGTTCTGATATGGATGGAGGTTTATGGGGTTTATGATGTTTGCTCAGGTGAGGCTGTGCAGAACCTGCCAAAAAAGCTGCCCGGTGAGAGAGCGCAGCCAACCTTTGATTGGCTCACGTCGTGTGGCTGTTCACCAGAGCGGAGCCTGAGTAAAAGGCGGTACTAGTTAAGTGAAGCAAAGGGTTGGAAGCGTTTGGACATTCTAGTGGAGAAACAAGTAATTTACTGACTTCCGCCGGCGTAGCCGCTCTGTAAATCAGAAATTAGAGCCAAGAACATTTCCGAGGTTTGCGGACTATGAGACCTCTCTCCTTAAATGAGACCTTCATGCTTTACCACTATAAGTGATTACCCATAACAGAACGTGCATCTAATTTCATGAGGGTCCAGTTCAGGATCCTTAAGAGCCTGTTTGGGCTCCCAGGGATCATCGCCAAAACTTAACAAAATGTAATGAGAAGCGCCTAGTGGATATCTAGCCTGATCGGATACAATGCGTGAGTGAGTTGTGGGTACTGCTCAGGGCCTGCTCAGGCTGCTCAGGCTGCTCAAGTGAGCTGAGCGGGGACAAGATGATTAGCGCCTGAGGGGAAACGGCGAGCTTACTAGCCGACATTGGGACGAAGAAAAGAAAAGTTGTGTTCAACTACCAGTAGATTTATCTCTCTCCTAAATAAATACGACTTTAGGAACCAAGTTCCTCTCTAGACACGCCAACAGCTGACATACCATTCGAGTCTTCCACAGAGTAACGCTCGACTTCCTCTGATCTGCCTTTGGTTTCAATTGGAGTTGCTTCCACGGAGAGGCATCGTTCCCCAAGAATGTGCTAAGCGAGCCCCTGAGGCACGAGAGGAGGGAAGGAACAGCATTCACTTGACAATGAGCCACCTAGTGCGTGTGCTGAGAAAAGATCTCTTGGGTCTGTAGAATATCGCACACATAAGCCTTTTTGGAAAATACCATCCTTGAAAATGGCGGACTCAGTGAAAAGAATTAGGAGAGAGGATGTGGGCTAGGTAATCGATCAATGCCACGATGACCTGAAATTAGAGAAAGATCATTCTTCATTTTTCCTTTCGCCCGAGAGGCTTACCAGAGGAATACAGACTTCTGAGAAGGTAGTGGGAAGATGCACAACGTCAAACACAGCCCATAAGAAGAAATGGTTTGCAAAGCATCGAATGAAGAGTGCATGTGCGATTTTCGTCCCAGTCCTATACAATCAGGAATCCAAGAATCGCTATATACCTTGTAGGCAAACTGGGTGAATACGATATCCGCATAAAGCCTATGCTACCAAGCCCTGAGTGATGGCTTTACGATATACAATACCTTAAGTATATGATCACCCAACAAACATTAATGGGCCGGAGTTCGCACTACGAACCACTTTAATCTGCACACCCACCGGTGAGGTACTTATGAGGTAAAGAGGAGAGTCATGTAACACTGCTGGAATAGATGACTTGACATATTTCTGTGAAGAATGTTTCGGATTGCAGCTTCAACGCTAGTATTGGAAATTATTGTTGAATCAACATAGCCGAGGAAGCGATTTCGTCCCAGTCACAGATGTTGAGACTTAAAACGGTTCGAGGAGCTGGCATAACAAGTCCCAGACACCTTACAATTCCAGTTTTCAGTACGAAAGCACACGGACTAACCAAGATCGCAAAGACACCACAGATAAATGTTATAAAACAAAACAATGGCAACTTTAGCAATCCCGCTACATCCATTGGCCCATCACCCATTCCACGTGATCCCGAAGCTTCGGAACAGTCGCTCCACTTTTCCAGCTCCTCACAAGCGAAAATACCTTACGACTCCCAATGTCTATTCACCAAACGCATTCCACTCTCCTCTCCCAAACACCACACCACATACACGACTCTCCTCTCGCCCTCAGCTTCCCTTAGAAGCTCAATTGATACCCCCCTCCACAAATCGAAACACACACATAGACGAGAAACCAGCCCACGGCCGATACGATGCTCCGCCAATCCGCTGCGCTCCGGGCGATCGTACGACCTGCCGTCGTAGGGAAGGAGGTGCGATTGGGAATGGGATTGGGACAGAAGAGAGCCGCGCACGCAATCAGCAACCCGACGTTGGCGAATATCGAGAAGAGATGGGAGGGCCTGCCGCCGCAGGAGCAGGCTGATCTATGGATGGCGTTGAGGGATCGCATGAAGGTCAACTGGGCGGAGTTGACATTGCAGGAGAAGAAGGCTGGTAGGTCCCTGCAACTCTCTTTTACATGCTTGGAATGGTGTTTGTGACGTTTGATGGTTTGATGGTGGGTGGTTGGAGGGGTGGTTGAGACTCAATGGCTCGCTGGCGCGTTTGGAAGAGCTGGAATCGAATCAGGGGCCAAGTCGACATCTACCTCAACCTCAGCAGCATCACCACCACGCATACACAGTTTAAGCACCTGGTCTCCACTTCATGAATCTCTAGATTTCAGCACAGCAGAACTGAAACCTTATCTAACAACCCCCCTCAAACAGCTTACTACATCGCCTTTGGTGCCCACGGTCCTCGCGCCCAAGACCCTCCCAACGAAGGCTGGAAGGTCTTCGGCTACGTCTGCGCAGGTATCGGAGCCACCTTCGTCCTGTTCGGCACTATCCGTATGTTCGCAAAGGGTAGCCCATCGACTATGAACAAGGAATACCAGGAGGCTACGAACGAGTACTTGAAGGTATGTGTGCTGTCTTTCTTTACGATGACTCTGTGCTGGCTTGGATTGGAAGGTGCTGGGAAATGGTCGGATGGATGAATGGATGGCCAGGGAGATGATACAAGAAGTCTTTGTCTTCAAAAGATGAACGTGAAGCTAATGTGATACAACCTCCAGGCACAAAACTCCGAACCCATCTCCGGTATCTCATCCGAAGGCTACTCCGGCCCAGGAATGGTCCAGAGCGCTCCAAAGTCGAAGTAGAACCTTTTCTCAATCGAAGATCCTCAATATTATATCGATGTTCTACTCGCCTGCTTTTCCTTTGTTGTTTGTGAGCGTGGGGTGGGGGTGTAGATATGTGAGTGGGTGATATGGTGGATGATGGATAGTAGTTGGGGGAGGGCATCTTGTTAGGGAGAGGGGTAAGGGAGAGAGAGATGGGTGGGAGGAACTTGTACAAAGTATTACTTTTTTTTTTCTTGCGCGTAGAAGAATGGGATGAGAATTGAATGTGTAGCCCTGTCCTGATTCCGGTGCTGAGGTATAATGTGAAGTACGGCCCGGAGGATATGAAATTAGGTTTTGGAAAAACTTCGTTTATATTCGTGATATGCTTCGTGCCCATGCCACAACGCCTCCTTTATCTACAATCCTTTCCCACTTCTCCGTCAACATCGTTCATATCGTCAGTCAATCATAAATCCCTAAACATTCACATCCCACTACTCCCCACCCTCCTAAACTTCTCAAAACCCCTCCCCTCTTCCTCTCCTCCCTCTCCTCCCCTCCTCCCAGCCTTACCATCCCCCTTCCCCTCACTCCTAGCCTTCCAAGCATCCTCCTCCTTCTCCCACGCCTCTTCAAATGCTCGATTCTGGCCTCTACTCCAACACCTCGGCATCTTAGCCTCTTCGCCTGCATCTACATCATAGTTCGACGCGGAGGTATTGGAGGAGGAGGAGACCGAGGGGTTTTGAGATCGCACAAACGCCTCGTCCACGAGACAGAAACGTATCGCGGACCCAGGACCATGGAACATAATCTCCGAAAGGAGGGATTCGAGAATCGAGCGCAGACCGCGGGCGCCTATTGGACTTGTTCCTGCTCCTGCTCCTCCACTCCCAGACCCCAAAGATGAAGTGGGCGACAGCGCCCGCTCAGCAATAGCGTGTAGAGCCCCCGTCGTGAATTTCAACTGGATGCCGTACGTGTTGAACAGCGCTGTGAATTGCTTGACGAGCGAGTTCCGGGGGGAGGTCAGGATCGTTATTAGTTGCGTTAGGTTGAGCGGGCTGAGGGCCACCGTTATGGGGATGCGGCCTAGGAGTTCGGGGATCAAGCCGTATGTTTGAAGGTCGGAGGGGGTGACCGAGTCGAGGATGTTTGGGGTTTGAGGGAGATGTTTGAGTTTTGCTGAAGAGGGCGTGGAGTGTTTGGATGAGGTGGGGGAGGAAGAGGGAGATTTTAGTTGCGCCCCGAAACCGAGTGAGGAGCCGGATGAGAGGCGTGAGGAGATTATCTTCTCTAGACCGACGAATGCGCCGGCGAATACGAAGAGGATGTTCGTCGTGTCGATGGTGTATTGCTCACTCTTCCCCGCCTGGGCTTGTTGTCCTGCATCTCGACCTCCTCGCTCTAGTCTTCCACTTCCACTCTCGCTCTTGGAGCTTCGATCACTTTTCGCGTTGACTGTCACGGTTGTGCCTTCTATCATTTTGAGTAGGCCTTGCTGGACTCCTTCACCTGATACGTCACGGCCGTGGGTCATGATGGCTGGTTTGGCTAGTTTGTCTACTTCGTCGAAGAAGATGATTCCTGTCTCGCATTTTTGGATGGAGTTTGAGGAGGCGAGGAGGAGGCGCTCGATGGATGACTCGATGTCTGTTCCTATGTAGCCGGCTTGCGTGAGGGCAGAGCAGTCTACGGTTGCGAAGGGGACTTCCAGCACACGGGCTAGGGTGCTGAGGATGTAGGTCTTTCCTACTCCTGAAGGGCCGAGGAGAAGGACGTTGGATTTCTCGATCACGGTCCGGTCTTCTGAGGGGAGGGGAAGGTGGCCCAGTTCTGGTTCTGGAGGGGGTGGGGTGCGGTAGGGTTGGCTGTTGTTTAGGTCTACGGTTTGGATGTGGCCTGGGTATTCGTCTGTTGAAGAGTTATTAGAAGGTAAGAAAATGCACGTAGAGTGAAATGAATGGAGGTTGAAGGAAGTCAGCTGATGAGATATCACTCACTCTCCACTGGATGAGAGTTCCTCTCCCTCTCTCTCAATTCCCATCTCGCTTCCTGCTCGGACTTTGCATGTTCCTCGTCCTCTAACCTCCGTATCTCTCTGATCCGCTGATAATGGTTGAAGATCGCCACACTGGTCACCTTCTTCGCCTTGTCCTGCCCCACTACATATTTGTCCAGATGCTCCTTCAACAGCGATGGAGTGAGTCTGGGCGCTCCATGATTTGAAGCTTTTGCTAAAGGTCCCTCGGTTGGACGACCAGGTTCATAAGTACCTGTGAAGCCAGCATTCTGAGATTCGAAGCCTGCACGGTAGAACTGTGAGTCTCGATAGCGAGAGGTGGTGGTTGAGAGTGGGTGGCGAGATGGTCTTAGTCTGAGTCTTGGTTGCAGAATGATGATGGGGGGTCTAGGGAGTGTAGTGAGAATTACAGTCCGGTTGATGGCCGGCATGTTGGGTGTAAAGGGCCGGGATCATAACTGCTTCGAGGTTGAAGCTGTTGATGTTGACATGCCTTGGAGACGTGCACGTGAAGGGCCAGCCAAGTCGAGGTCGAGGTCGAGTCAAGCAGCTGCGGGGAGAGCTGGCTAAGCGAGGGAATGGGAATGGGAATGGGGATGGCTGGGATGATGTGCTAGGAAGTGGATGTCTGGGGAAAGAGAAAGTCAGATTGGATTGGAGTGTCATGATATGTTATATTGAATGAATGTTCATTAATTGTACTTCCTCAGGAGCACCCAATTCCTTCAGCCTCCCACCCACATACAGTACATGCAAACCCTTATTTCAATCCAATCACGTTTTTTTCGCGATACGATAACGTTGAGTTTGGCCATCCATCCATCCCATCCCATCCATCTCTTCTGGGTCTAGCGTGCCCCACATTTCAGTTCCCTGCAGAACCCGGCATCCGACGTCATTGGGCGTGAGGACGAAGGAGGACTCAACCAACAGGCCATCAGCAAACCACAAGCAGCGGCGAATGTCGAGAAGACCCCGCAGAAACGCTCGCTCTTTTGGTGTACGAGAAGGAAGATCGCGCAGAGGGAGACGCTTTCTTGAATCTTTTCCTGGCCATTGAAAAAGAAAAGAATTTCTCCTCACTACTTTACAACCCTTCCCTCCTCTCTTCACAATTGTCGTTTTTTCGAACATCAACAATCCACTGCTATTGACGAAAAAGCAAATCGCAAAGCCGAATCCCAACCTCACCAATCAGGAAGCTAACTTGGAGCTCCCCTCTCCCTCTCCTTCCATCCCCCTCCTACCAGTTTTTCCACAATCTGCGGACACGACCACCGCGTCAGAAACCTGCAAGATGGATGCCACAAACCAGAACTCAGAGAACTCTGTCCTCGGACAGGGAGCAGCCGACGGATTGCCCAATGATGGCACTGGTGAGTTCGCAGACTGGCTTCTGCTAGACAAAACAGCTGATCCTGGTAGGCGTTGTCAAGATGGATCCATGGCTCTCTCCCTTCAAGGAGGAGCTCAAGAAACGATACAGCAAGGCACAAGATTGGATCAAGAAGATTGACGAGACCGAGGGCGGGCTGGAGAAGTTCAGCAGAGTCAGTACTCCCCAGCCAATGCGAATTCCAACACTAACTCCTTCCAGGGCTTCGAGAAATTCGGAATAAATGTGGACAGTCAGAACAATATCACCTATAGAGAATGGGCGCCTAATGCAACGCAAGCATTCTTTATTGGTGAATTCAGTATTTCTCTCCCCCCCTTGTAGCAACTTCCCTTTACTGGCTGGCGTGCTAATACCTAGGCAGACGATTGGAGCAGAGAGTCACATCCTATGAAGAAGGACCCATTCGGTGTCTTCGAAGTTGTCATTCCTGCGGTAAATGGAGAGCCTGCCATCGCACACAATTCCAAGGTCAAGGTAAGTAGCTCTACCCCATCTGCCAACTCATGCTAACCTGGCAGATCTCCATGGTCTTGCCCTCCGGCGAACGTATCGAACGCATACCTGCCTGGATCACATATGTCACCCAAGACCTCCAAGTCTCTCCGGTCTACGATGCTCGTTTCTGGAACCCTCCCAAGGCCGAAAGATATGTCTTCAAGAACCCCAGACCCAAGAAGCCCGCGAGCGCAAGAGTATACGAAGCACACGTTGGAATCTCTTCTCCCGAGTTGAGAGTGTCTACATACAAGGAGTTCACGAAGAACATGCTGCCGAGAATACATCATCTGGGATACAACGTCATTCAATTGATGGCTATTATGGAGCACGCATACTATGCCAGTTTTGGGTACCAGATCAACAGCTTCTTTGCTGCCAGCAGTCGATATGGTTCGCCAGAGGAGTTGAAGGAGCTGATCGATACCGCACATGGCATGGGCATCGTGGTCTTGCTGGACGTAGTTCACAGTCATGCGTCTAAGAATGTTCTGGATGGCTTGAACGAGTTCGATGGCACGGACAGCTGCTATTTCCACGGTGGTCCAAAGGGCAAGCATGAGTTGTGGGACAGCAGACTCTTCAACTACGGAAGTCATGAGGTTCTGAGATTCCTCCTCAGCAATCTGCGGTTCTGGATGGACGAGTACAACTTTGATGGATTCCGCTTTGACGGTGTTACAAGCATGCTTTATACCCATCATGGAATTGGAACGTAAGTTTTGATATTCTGGGGAACGATGTTCGCTGCTAACACAAATAGGGGATTCTCTGGTGGTTACCATGAGTACTTCGGTCCTGGTGTTGACGATGAGGCAGTTGCATATCTCATGATTGCGAATGAGCTGCTGCACAACCTATATCCCGAGATGATCACAATTGCTGAGGACGTCTCTGGAATGCCAGCACTCTGCGTGAACCTGTCACTTGGTGGAATTGGATTTGATTACAGATTAGCCATGGCCATCCCTGACATGTGGATTAAGATTCTCAAAGAACAAGAGGATGATGCCTGGGACATGGCGAATATCTGCTTCACTTTGACGAACCGAAGACATGGCGAGAAGACGATTGCTTATTGCGAGAGTCACGATCAAGCGTAAGTTGCACATCTCCTGTGAGGAACTAGAGCTGACAACCCTAGCCTGGTTGGAGACAAATCCATCATGATGCATCTCTGCGATGCGGAAATGTACACCAACATGTCTAACCTATCCACACTCACGCCCATCATCGAGCGAGGCATGTCACTGCACAAGATGATTCGACTCATTACACATGCTCTTGGTGGAGAGGGATACCTCAACTTCGAAGGCAACGAGTTTGGTCATCCGGAATGGCTGGACTTCCCTCGTGCTGGCAACGACAACAGTTTCTGGTACGCCAGACGGCAATTCAATCTTCCAGACGATGGTCTTCTCCGCTACAAAGCTCTCAACGAGTTTGACTCTGGAATGCAGCACACCGAGCAGAAGTATGGCTGGTTGCACTCCCCACAAGCTTACATCTCCCTCAAGAACGAGGCCGACAAGGTCATCGTCTTCGAGCGTGCCGGCTTGGTCTGGGTATTCAACTTCCACCCCACGAAGAGTTACCCGGATTACCGGATCGGAGTTGAGCAGGAGGGCACCTACCGTGTTGTGCTCAACACTGATTCCAAGGCGTATGGTGGGTTCGAGAGAATCGATTCTGCAACAAGATTCTTCACCACGCCGTTTGCGTGGAATGAGAGGAAGAACTTCACGCAGGTTTACATCCCTACACGGACTGCCATTGTAAGTATTTCTGCTCCTCTTGTCGCGTTGTGAAAGTATGCTAATGATACAATAGGTCCTTGCTCTCGAATCGACAATCTAATGATTTCATGTGTAATGGCGGATGAGTGGAGGATGGGAAGGGAACGGGGAATGATTTGTACATCTTAGTTAGGGTGTGGGATGGGCTGGACTTTCCATATGTTTTAGATGATCTGCTATAAGCCTGCATGCATGTATGCATGCATTGATACACTCTCAAAAATTGATATTTTCACTGGTTCAAGCTGCTTGACAAGGAATCAGAAGATGTGAGATTGGCAGAAGCACATTTTGAGATTTGCCAAAATTTCAAAAATTTATATCGGCGAAGTATATGAAAGTAACGAGATACCTAGGATTTATGGTTGGGAAAGGAAGTGTGTAGGTTTCTTGCATTTGAAAGAACAGGAGCTTCTTGGCTTGATTTCATTGCCATAGCATAATGTTAAAAACGGAAGATTTCATGCTGGTGATGAGGGGGTTTTTTTAGGAGTCAGATTATTTGTTATTTACCTCTCTCCGCAGGTTAATACGTCAGTGTCGTGGGTGATAAATGACTTTTCTAGAGTGGCATTCTCAAAATTTGCTTTCGACAACAGCCTCCAAAGATATAAGAGCTCCTCAGCGGTTTTGCAAGTCATTGAATTGGTAACGCCTTGATTGAAGCTCAAATGCATTTATCCGTACGCATGGGACTGCTGTGGTCTCCATAGTGATGGTTCACAGTCTGCATAATATGCATTTAATAGAGTTGAAAGAAAGTATGCTGTTAAAGCCATCATACATGGTTTATGAACATGCAGCGGATGCAATATCTGAGATAGTTTATCTTTATCCCATCCCCTTCAATGAGGTTTCCAGTTCGTCTTCTCTCCTGAGCCCGCATTGTTTTGATGCTCTGATCTCCACTTCGGCCAAAATCGGCATCGGCTGGGCTGCCCATCACGTGCCTTTGGCGCTAAGCAGCAAAGTCAAGCTTGCCGAACGTCCCAAAGACCTCAGACCTCTCCCTTCTCCCATTCCATCGACTCTCCGTATCTCCACTCCCATCACATCGCTCTTCTCCGTTCCTGCAAAGATGTTTAGGAGGTATGTATCTTCCCTCCAGAGCTGCGGAAGCTGTTTCCTGCTGTCTGCCGGATGCCAATTGATCAATTGGCTTGAGCTGATCCTGAACTGACACGACTCCTCACTACAGCGCCCTTCAAAAGTCTGCCTTCCGGGCCTCCCAGAGCGCCTTCAGATCTACCTCATCTATTAAGAACAATGGACTGAGAGTAGCTGGTGCGCGCCTTGCGAGCGACACTGCCCTGCACGGCAAGATTCATCAAGTTATTGGTGCTGTTGTTGATGGTGAGTGCTCCCGAAAATTCTTCCGACGACATCAACGAGCTCCGGATCAAACCAACATCCATCGAGGAGCTCGAGATATAATGGGAACCATCTTGCTGATACCTGCCAACAGTAAAATTCGATACCGACAAGCTTCCTCCAATTCTCAACGCCCTTGAGACCGACAATGGTGGACAAAAGCTCATCCTCGAGGTCGCGGTACGTCAACAATATCGAACACTTATCATCGCACACGGACTGACATAGATATTAGCAACATCTGGGAGAGAATGTTGTCCGAACAATTGCAATGGATGGTAAGAATTCGCGTTCTGTTGAGGTCAATGGCAGAAATTGACCACGCAAACAGGTACTGAAGGTCTTGTCCGTGGCCACAGAGCTTCCGATACTGGCAACCCAATCATGGTGCCAGTCGGTCCAGGAACCCTCGGTCGTATTATGAACGTCACTGGTGACCCAATTGACGAGCGTGGTCCTATCAAGCACACCAAGAAGCTGCCGATTCACGCCGATGCTCCCCCTTTCACCGATCAATCCACCGCCGCCGAGGTCTTGGTCACTGGTATCAAGGTCGTCGACTTGCTCGCCCCATACGCTCGTGGAGGAAAGATTGGTCTCTTCGGAGGAGCTGGTGTCGGAAAGACTGTGTTCATTCAAGAGTTGATCAACAACATCGCCAAGGCTCACGGTGGTTACTCTGTCTTCACTGGTGTCGGAGAGCGAACTCGTGAGGGTAATGATCTGTACCACGAAATGCAGGAGACTCAAGTCATCAACCTTGAGGGAGAGTCTAAGGTCGCCCTGGTCTTTGGACAGATGAACGAGCCCCCCGGAGCCCGTGCCCGTGTTGCTCTTACTGGCCTGTAAGTGTTGGGGGAGCCCATAACTTCCCTTTCGGAATGTCTTAATTTTCCTTCAAGACCCTTTTTATCTTTTCCTCACGACATCCTTGATATGGCAATTGCTGACTCCCTCAATCAAAGAACGGTCGCTGAGTATTTCCGTGATGAAGAGGGTCAAGATGGTAAGCTTGTTCACATGTCCCAAGTGCTTTTTGAGACTTTAGCTGACTTGCGCAGTGTTGCTCTTCATTGACAACATTTTCCGTTTCACCCAAGCCGGTTCCGAAGTGTCTGCTCTTCTCGGTCGTATCCCATCTGCCGTCGGTTACCAACCAACTCTCGCCGTCGACATGGGTCTCATGCAAGAACGTATTACCACCACCAACAAGGGATCTATTACCTCCGTCCAAGCTGTCTACGTGCCCGCTGATGATTTGACTGATCCCGCCCCTGCCACCACCTTCGCCCATTTGGACGCCACCACTGTGCTTTCCCGTGGTATCTCCGAGTTGGGTATCTACCCTGCCGTCGACCCTCTCGATTCCAAGTCCCGTATGTTGGATCCCCGTATCATCGGACAAGACCACTACGATACCGCCACCAAGGTCCAACAGATGCTCCAGGAGTACAAGTCTCTTCAAGATATCATTGCCATTCTTGGTATGGATGAGTTGTCGGAAGCTGACAAGTTGACTGTCGAGCGTGCCCGTAAGATGCAGCGTTTCTTGTCGCAACCATTCGCTGTTGCCCAAGTTTTCACTGGTATTGAGGGTGTGTTGGTTGACTTGAAGGATACTATCCGATCATTCAAGGCTATCATGAACGGAGAGGGTGATGATCTGCCAGAGGTAAGCAGCATTATATATCTCGCGACTTGATGTAGTAAGCTAACAATATTCTAGTCTGCTTTCTATATGGTTGGTGATATCGATCACGCCAGATCCAAGGGAGAGAAGATTCTCGCAGATCTCGAGAAGAACTAGAGTGGAGGGTGATAATAGATCGCGTGTGGAAACCGACGGGGGTGTGTATATTTTTGCGGGAATGGTTTTGCGGTTTTTGCAGAGCGGGTAAGCAGCATTTGATCGCGGGGCTGTGTACAGACGTGGAAAAGAAGAACCAAGATCCCCCTTTGATATCACATCTCCTTAGCTTGTAACAACCAATTTCTCCTTTTTCGTCCAAATCCCCAGACTTGATGGTCTTGTTGATTTGAATTTTGATGTGAATTGTGATGTGTTGTGCTGCACGCCATGAGCTACTTCCTGTACCAGAGTGTAGTCGCCACCTATTACTTGGTCCTTGTGACTTCAGCGAAGTCCCTACCTACCTACATCTTCACCAGTCAGGTTCTTACTCACGAATCCGCTTGTGGAACTCCAGATAGTGACAATCAATCAATACTTGATCCGGCATCGAGCCTGGCTGGTCGGGGTTAAAAATCATATAATCATGATAATACTACCTTGCCATCTCTCTCTCTCTCTCTGTGCGGAGCCCTTTTCGCTGAAGAATAAAATTTACAAGGCTACTTGACTATACATCTCACAAAGCCTCAAAAGAGAACCTGGAATGAGATTCTCCACTACAGTACAACCGAGTAGACGAGTCAGTCGTTCAGCTCGCAAGCAATAATACATCACACCGCGCAGAGTGGCAGCCTCGTGCATTATCAATAGCGAAGAAATTTCATGAAATAATGTATTATTCTTCGGAGCACTACGTTGCTCTTCGCTGACTGCTCGTCTGCGGGCATGTCTAGTCAACAAACGCACATACGGTATTATTCATATTCTACAAAACTCCAACTCATTTCTGTGAGATTCCTCCAAACTTCTCTACTCGGCCCATTCACTCCGTGCAAAGTCCTCCCATTTCAATAACTCCCTCGCTCATCCTCGTCCACTTGAAAATGCGATACCGCGTTGGAAACACCTACCAGCTAGCTTCAGCCCCAGATTAGATCCCCAAGATCTTCTTGGTGAAGTTCACACCCGCCGTAGAACCAGTATTATCCTTGTCATCCCACTGCGTGCAGACGATGATATGCTGCCATGCATTGCCCTTGGCGACCAAATCTCGATACCATGCAGATGTAGGCTGGAAGGTCTTCTGCATGCTGACCATCTCCATCTCGGTGTCAACATCCATCTCGCTATCCGTCTCCGTCTCAGTGTCAGGCCGAGACTCAGCTCGAGGCTCGAACTGGACGGGTTCGGATCGACCTCTCTTGAACGATCTCCCACCACCGCCATTCTCGCCTTCATATGAGCCAAGTGACATCTCACTAGGCGACATCATGAGACTCGTTGCCCGGCTGACATCCCTGGAGCCATCTCTCTCAGCACCGACTTCGTACTGTGGAACACCATCGACAACACGCCGGTTCCCGTAGAAGGCCTTATCCTCCTCGGGGATGAAGCCAGGCTTGACTGGATGTCCAGGGCGGGTCGTGTTGTTGGGCTGGACACTGCGCGGCACGAAGAGTTTGCCGTTCTCTGTAACGATCCCAGCTCGAGAGGGGCTGCTGCCTGTGGATGACTGATGTTGGCCATCTGCATCAAGCTGTGGCGACAAGGCGCTCTCTACTTGGGGTGATAGTTGAGCGGATCGACGTCTGTTAGACAAGGCAGATGTTGAGGGTATCTCGAGCTCTTGAGCTCGTTGACGGTCAGATGCGCCGACTGCTAGGGGATGAAGTTGCCGACCGCGAGTAGTCTCGGTTTCAATCAGCTCTGCGACTTGAGCATCGAACTCTTCTTCGCGTTGCAGCTGAATAGCACGGGACAAGTCGCCGTTGGCTTTAGCAAGCAGTCTGTGGGCATCTTCAGTTCCACAGCTAGTTTGTGCGATCAAAGTCAATACATCTTGAGATTGACGAGCGTCGATGCCATGCTTTGTAGAAGCGATGTTAACAGGACTTGATACCGACAGTTCCATAGAAACATCGGAATCCTCCGCTCGGGAATTCATCTCCTTCGTGGATGTTGTCAAATTAGCACCAGCAGCACTTAGTCTAGCAGCAATTTCGAGAGCCTTCTGTTTCTGCAACGAAGCTGGGGATGAAACAGCCGCACTGGCTTCGGCTACCAACCCGGAGGTGGAAATGTGTCCTTTAGGAACTGCAACTTCTTTGATTCTCGTGGCGAGAGCAGCATTGCGAGAATTCGTGCCGATAACAACAAACTTCCGGTATGTATCGAGCTTCAGCATTGACCAGCCAGCAAACCAGTTGATCAGTCCTTCCTCGTCGTCCGGGTCGATCCACTTTGGAGCTTGCACTAATGGATTCTCATTGTCGTCATTATGGTCTGACTCCGAGTCGGAATCCAAATCCACATCGTTCTTCAATTGCCAATTTACAAGAACCTTATGAAGTTTATAACGCGTCTCGCAATGGCTGAAGCTCAATTGTTTCTGATGTAACATCGAGTCTTTCGCAGGTGAGTCCCTATGCTCTCTTTCGAAGTCTTCCTTTTCCTTTACCTTCGAACTCGCAAGATCCAAGAGGTAATCAGTGAAGTTGTGACTACACACCAGTTTCCAAGTGCCGGGTACAGCGGTTGCGAACTTGCCTTTTGGAGATGCCAAGAACCAGTTCAAGATAGTATATGAAAGCTCTGGCTCCGCGATCAGGAAGCTAGGAGTGAGTAGGAAAGCACAGCCGTGTGGAAACAAACGGGTGAACCTAAGCCTTCCGACATTTGATTGCGGACCAGAGTAGATAGAGGGAAAGAGTGGATAAAGAGAAGTCGAATCGGACACATTCCAGAAAATTATTCCGCCTGTCCTGATGATATTCTTCAAAAACGGTAGCTGATGTAGGCTTGCAGCCATTGATTCGTGTACGAAAATAACTCCCTTATCGCCTAATTTCTTGGTGTTGGTTTTCACGAAGTAATCCCAAGACCCTTCTGAGAGATTGTCGAAGACTTGCGATTCGGCATGAGAGGCCAAAATCCAGGCTGCAAAGTAGTCGACCATTGGTTTTTCTGAGCTTGGAAACATCAGGAAGAACTTGTACGGGTTCTCTCCTTCGGAAAATGTGGGCAGTAGATTCTTTAGGCGGAGACCATGGATCTTTGTGGCCAGTAATGCTCTGTAAGGTTCACCAAACTCCAAGTTGGCTGGGGAACGTTGGGTTCCTGGGTTGAAATCGTGTTTAAAGATGAAGTAACGCAATCCAGATACACTGGTAGAATGCGGTTCGAGGAAGCTCCACTCTTCTCTCTTGCTAGGGTAAATTAGAATAGCGAAGTTTTCAAACGTAGAGAGCAGTCCACCAGCCCTGAGAATCAATTCATCTACAACATGACCGATGAATTTGACCATGGCAGGATTTGCAGGGTCCGCTGGTTCTAGATTCCCGTGCTTAAGTACGCATCTTTGCAGTAATCCCTGTTGTGCTCTCAAGTCTTGTGCCATGCAAAGCTGATTAAGAACAATTCTAGGTGCTGAGGTGAACTCTTGCTTCCAAAGAGCTTGGTCGGACTGATCTATATCGCCAAAGTTGAAGAAGGCAGATTGCGTTCCATCAAAACCAAACACAACATCTTTAGCTCTCACATCGTGATTCGCCATAGCTTTTTGTCGCTTGTAGTCGCCCAGGGTGATCTTCCGCTTTGCCTCTAGCATCGGTTGACTTGGAAGATGTGATGCAGGGACAGACTGCTGTCCGACATCAAGTTGTGTAACCTCTAACTGTAGCATATCGATATCCGCATCGTTGCTAGAAGCAACCACGTCAGTCTTCGGCCGCTCATCTCTAGCCATGCGATTGAATGGTAGCGGATCGTGGTTAGAGCCAGTGGAGATCCTAGCAGGGGCATCTGGCATCTCGTCATCCACATCACGATAATTCTGACCTTGTTGAGACGGTTCTTCATGAAGATGCCAACAAGACCTACCGCGCATACAGTATCCGCTTCTATAGAATTTACACACAGTTTTCGAGTCACTGTGTCCGTCAAAAGTGGAAACATCACGAAACGTCATCGAATCAGTACGAGAACTGGTCTTTGACTCGGCCGTTGGCGGCTCGTCAGTGACAAATCTGACCGTCTTTGTACGTGGACCAGTCGGAATTTCGGTTCTTTCATTAATTGGTGATTCTGCTTGATTTCTATCAAGAAAGTCCTTCCCGTTGATACGTGAAGGGACAAATTGTGTGTTCTCGTGTAGATATGAGCACTCCTCTGCTCGCTTTGGGCATCGTCTCTCTGCCCAAAGCGAACATGTCGTTCGTGCGGCCGTGTCAAAAGGGTGAGGTGAGATAGGTAATGTCGGATCTGTACTGTGAATGTAATTACAATCAGAGCCTTTTCTGCAGCTGCCGCTATGGTAGAAGTAACATATAGCATTGTTGGCATCTCTGGGGGTCCATGCCCGTCTCTTTGGCCGAGCCGACTGGTGGCTGCTGAGTGATCCTACTTCTGATCGACGTTGTCTAGGTGAAGATCCTGAAGCAAAGTCGCCTGATCCAGAAACCTTTCTGTGAGAAGGTTGCACCAAGGAGCCCAGGAGATCAGTTGGTGGCAGATCCCGAAAGTACCGATCCCGAAAATCACCATTGGTAGATGGCATTGCCTCTGGCTCATTCGTGAAGGGCATTGTTTCATCGATAGCGATTTTCCTAGACATTCCACGTTCAGGAAGATTAGGTGCCGTTGCACTTGGGGGGGCTTGTCGTTTGTGCATAAACCAGCAATCTGCCTTAGAACAGTATCCGTTCAGCCAGTCACTGCAGGTGGTTCGTCCCCTGATTTCCATTTGCCCAGGAATTGAGGGAGCGACAGGTAGATTCTCGTCCAAGTTATGGTAGTATATGCAGCGGTCACCTTTAGTGCATTTTCCCCATTCGAACCAAAAGTGACATATTGCATTTGTTGGATCGTGGGGATCCCAAGAGGGACGTGCTCGTGGACCAGATGATTGAGCCATAGTTGCAGAACCAATTGTGGGCGAGAATGATTTGGCGGTTGGCGGCGATGCAATACTAGCTATGGACGGCGTGCTCGTTCCTTGAGACATCTGAGTTCGTTCCTGCAGCCTCTCCAAATTGGGATTGCTTATCAGAGGAGGTTCTTGGCTTGAGCTGGAAACAGCAGGCCTGTCCGAAATCGACCCTGCAGACATATCCACCCACCCTTTCGGGGGCGGGGCTACTGGAACTCCAGGCTCGTAGCCATGTACATAAATGCAACTCTCACCATGTCTGCAAGAGGCGTTTGCGGACCCTCTTTGAGCTTGATCCCAGGAGAAGCAAGTTGATCGATAGGGGCGTCTTTCACCAGCGATTGCGACAGGTTCTTGCCATGGAGGATGATCACTTGGTATGGTGGATGGCTTCTCGGCTGCAGCAGGTTCCTGCCATGGAGGTGGGACATCTGGTTTGTTATGGTGGGAAAATTCGTCGTCGTCATGTACAGACATAGGTGAATCATCCTGTGCATCTACCGCAGATGGTGGTGGAAGCTCACCCTTAGGGTAAACAAACCCACGCGGTGCAGGACTGATCGTAGCTCCATCCTCGTATGAATGCAGTCGGAGGCAGTCGTCTCCGTTGGCGCATGGAGGTCTGGTATTATCTTCCATATGCCTGTGCCAGAAAAAGCATACTTGAGGCCCTGAATATCCTGAGTCGACAAATCCTGGGGGCGGAGCACTAATCACAGCTCCAGGCTCATAGTAATGCAGCCGGGAGCAATCATATGTATTGCTGCAGATGGGGTTGACCGGATTCACCTGGTTTTTATGCCAGAAGAAACAAACTTCACGCCCTGATTTCGGCTGACTGTATTGATACCTGGGAAGTGGAAGTGCTTCGGGCAACCGTGGAACTGGCGAAACCGCTGGGACAAACAACTCGCTCAAAGGTTCTTCGGAATCCGCTTTCTCCCTTGTCGACTTACGAAGTGTTGCAGGATTGACGGGCTCGATTGGCTTTGCCGGATCGAAGAGACCACCGATAGCATCAACATCAGGAGCACGCTCTGCCATATTCCGACCTTGCTTTTGAGCTACCCAACCCAGCCGCATGTTGGTGAATAGCTTTGGGTCCTTCGAGGTATCCGAAGCATTTTTTACGAGCTAGGGAGGTCCGCAAGATCAGCAATGCTTCCTTGATGCCCCCAGGAAGAATAAGGTTGGCCATAGGTTTTGTTTGAGGGAGCCATGAAAATATGTCTCAGGCATACGAGGGACTGTTTGAAGGAGAGAAAATTGAATACTACTCACATTTCCTCGTGGTTTGGCTTGCTCTCTAGATTCAAAAACGTTCCTATGAGCCATGTTCGACCCTCCTCTAGTTGCCCCCTTCCTGCCTCGAGTTGATGAGCGTTCTCGTGCTGGAATATTTTCGTTGGTCACTTTGCGGGCTGGAAGAGATGGCCGAGCAGCTTTGGCAAGACCTTCTGCCTGTTTACGTCGCTGGACTGCAGGTAAGTTGGAAGATGATGAATGATCTTGAGCCAAATCTTTCCGTTTGGCCAGCGGTATATCTTCTGAGGACGAGTCTGATTGCATCTGGCGAAGCCTGGGGTTCTAAAATCATGTCAGATCAAGATCAATGTCACCATAGTGCTTCGCATTCTTTTCAAAATCCCACTTTCGTGGCAATGATGATCCAAGATCAATGTTGCCTTTGATCGAGAATTTTCCAAGTCCTACACAGCAAATAGGCTACTCTGCAACCCAAATGCATAAGGAAATACCGGGTGCATACCTCTGTAGTAGTGCTCCGAGCAGTTGTGTTACTCGTTCTCTTCTTGGCTCTTCTCTCGAGCTCTGCATCAGATAGATTGTCGTCTACTGTGGAGAAATCGACCGCCTTAATTGGTCTCTTGAACGACTGCTGTGTTGCTGGCTGTCTGCGTTTTGTTGCGCCTCTGATCTTGATGCCTGGAGCGTTCTCGACTTCATTCTCTTCAATAGCCTCACTACTGGAGTCGCTCGCAGTCTTGACTGCATGTCGTCTTCGTTTTTCTTCCATAGTCTCAAGCTTGGCCTTCCTAGATCAATGTCAATATCGAGAGCCACGCATTCAGACAAAACCGATGCTGATGACGAGAAAGACCTACTCGATCCGCCGCCTCTTAGCCACTCGACGTTTGTGGCGATCTTCTTTCTCGGCATTCAGTCTCGCCAGAAGAGCTTCGAATCTGGCAATATCGAATGGCTCATCAAGACCATTCTTTTCTCGTTCGAGTCTCTCGTTCCACTCTTCCAAAGTATCCAACCCCACGTTATCCTTGGGCTCCCAGGTCGATTCTTCCTCGGGATATCCTTCCCAAGATATGAGGTAGTATTTATTCTTCGCTGGGCCTCTCTCTGCCAAGATCCGGTCTACCGTGAATTCTGTGTCTGAACCATAATTCTCGTTCTCTGTAGAGTTGAGGGAGATATCGTCCTCATCGGCCACGGCCGTTTGTCGAGCCATGGTTTGAGACATTGTGGTAAAATGGATCCGTGATCCCGGACTGGACTATGAAATGAACTATGAATTCATAGCACAAGATGAGAAGACGGCAACCTGCGGATGTGGTTACAAACGCGTTCGTCAGTCCAACAGACGCTTTTTCGACCAGCTGCCTCGAATTGCTAGTCGGTATCTGAGAGTTTGAGGTGGATGGACGTTCACAGGCACAGAATCCTCCTTCCCTTCACCTCTCAATGCCGCAATCCAAACAAGATCAATCTGGATGCAAAGTTAGACCACTGCTTCTTGCCTTCACTCCACCTTCGCCTCCAGCCGTAAGAATGATTGCCGGCTTACCATACAGCGCTTGACTGCGAAGTGCTGAGGTCCACGGGGGTGCGCGTCGTTGGCCACCCACACGTGATCATGAGCGTTGACCTCCCGTCGCACCCCTCGGAGCTGGTGCTGATTTTTGTTTCAAAACGGACGGATTCTTCTGCTTGTGCTTCCGAGACCCTTTTGCTGTGTGTTGATACGCTCTCTTCAATCGCCCTTCCCTTTATTTTTCCGTTGAGTCTGTTATTGACATCGCCTCTTTGTACCCGGACGTTGACGTGTAAAAGGACGAAGTCAACATATACATATATCCATCCCACTAAGCGCCACTAACTAAGCTAGCGCTTCGTTTATGCCTGATATTTGGGGACTGCGCCAAGGCTGCCTCCCTTACCTCTGACCTGCGACCTGCTGGGGCTCATGGTCATTCATTGCGACAACTTAGAACTTAGAAACTCCCTTCCTTGCCTTGTCCATCCCCCCCGATATCATCTACACTCCACCCCTCTCCTGCTTTTGCGCCTCACAACCACAACCAACAACCACACCTCACCTTTCTCCTCACGCAATCATGGCGAATGACGAATACGACGTATGTGCCCTCAAGTATCTCTCTCTGCTAGAAGTCGACTGACCAGCGCTGCTTCACAGTTCCTTTTCAAGGGTGAGCCAGGACCCCACCGCTGATCGCCCTCTCCTTTGTTCTGTGCTTCCTCTCTTCTGCATACTGACAATCTTCCTCGTAGTCGTCCTGATCGGAGACTCTGGTGTTGGTAAATCCAATCTGTTGAGTCGTTTCACCCGCAATGAGTTCAACCTCGACTCCAAGTCCACGATCGGTGTCGAGTTCGCAACCCGCTCCATCCAGGTAGACGCAAAGACAATCAAGGCACAGATCTGGGATACCGCTGGGCAAGAGAGATACAGAGCCATCACATCAGCCTATTACCGAGGCGCTGTTGGAGCGCTGCTCGTCTACGATATCAGCAAGCACCAGACCTACGAGAACGTTACGAGATGGCTGAAAGAGTTGAGGGATCATGCGGACTCGAACATTGTCATCATGTTGGTGGGAAACAAGAGCGATTTGAGACATCTGCGGGCCGTGCCAACAGAGGAGGCAAAGCAGTTTGCAAGTACGGAACACCCTGTGTCTGGAAGGGAAGTGATGCTGACACCAGACTCCAGGCGAAAACAACCTTTCCTTTATTGAAACTTCAGCACTCGATGCGAGCAACGTTGAGCTGGCTTTCCAAAACATCCTTACAGGTAGGTCCCACATTACGTCCTCTTCCGAGTCCCAAGCGACCAATTACTAACCCTCGATGCCCAGAAATCTACCGTATCGTCTCCCAGAAAGCGCTCGATAACGGCGACTCTGCGCAAGCCAACATCGGTGCCGGTACGAACATTTCCCTCAGCAAGACAGCAGATGAGAGCGCGGACAAGGGTGGCAAATGTTGCTAGACATCCTCTTCGATCTTTCACTTTACGCAGCTACGAGAACACATATTCTGGTTGGTTGATGGTTTGATACAAAGGCGAAGGCGTCTGTAACATGTTACGATGGGAGCATGAGGGGGAGTCATGAAGATTCAGGTTCCAGTCTAGGATGGCTGTGTACGGGAGCTCGACTCTCAAGGAATCAAGATTCTGATGACTTTTCCGGATTGTCTTTTGCGGTTCTCTTCAGGTATTTGTTGTGCAGGAAGGGTGGTTCTGATGGATCTTCATGCATTCAACGATCGCTATGGTTGCTTATCAATGAATTTGTCCTAATGATGTTCGTTTTGTGCAGAGTCTTGTCGTGCCGGCCGACTGAGATCTGTTGCAATATCGGCTCAAGGGTCTCCCAATTGTTTCGAGTTCAAGTGCTTCGAGGCTGGTCAGACTAATAGTAGTCTGTCATTCAGATTTCTTCTTGCATTCCTAATAGGTTTGTCTATACGCTTCGTGAAGTCTCGGGGAGATATCCAGCAACTGAGTCTAGCATCCAAACCCACATTTCATTGTTCTACTAGATGTACCCTTCATTGTGTAGCACACCACAAGAATTATGTATAGATTGATGCCCTAGGATTTCTACAATCAACTTAAGCTGTACGATAGGGGATACCGAGTGACCTTTGTTTGGTTGGACTCGACGTTTGAGGGGTCACAAGGCTAGGTAGTGGGGGTGGACAAAAAGCCGAGCGAGGACGAAGAAATATCGGTATCATTCGTGCAGTAATGAAACTGGCCACATATACCGGGAAAGATTTTCTGAACTGCTTGAGGCACCGATAATCTGCAATGATTGCAGGTTGCCTCGGGAGAGCCTTGCGAGTTGCGACTTGATAGAATAGGAGTGAACAAAGCTATTCAACTAGCTTTATTCGTACAGAGCTATAAGTCGGATCCTAGAAGATTGCATAACAATGGCCGTTTCTCTTCATATGAAATAATAAAAGACGAGAGGAATTGAAGCACAAAGAAAGAGAAGTATATAAAAAAGAACATTTCAGCCGACGAGGCTGATATGTCTCGATTCGGCACTAGATCTAATCCAGACAAGCCCACCAAAACCACGCTAAGATAGCTACCGCCAAATCTGATAACGAGAAATTTATTATAGCAGAAAAGTTCCCTAGCCAAAGTCAAACCCATTTTGCGCCGACGACAACAATTCCACCCGCAAACATGGCCTCAGTCTATAAATCATTATCGAAGACCAGCGGTCGTAAAGACGAGGTCACTGGTCCTGCGAATGGAGTCAAGAAGAATAAGCAAAGGGTGTTGATTCTTTCGTCGAGGGGAATAACTTATAGGTGAGCAAGAAATCTTGAGCTCTAAGCTTAAATTTCACCAGCAACAGAGAATGAACATGAGAGTCAATTCGGGGTTGGAATGTGATGCTAATTTCAATTCTTCCTGGCAGACATCGCCATCTCCTCAACGACCTAGCTTCCCTCCTACCCCACGGCCGCAAAGACGCAAAGCTCGATACGAAATCAAAGCTCTACCAATTGAACGAGCTGGCGGAGCTGTACAATTGCAACAATGTGTTTTTCTTCGAGGCGAGAAAGGGGAAGGATCTATATCTGTGGATGAGCAAGGCGCCGAACGGACCTACCGTGAAGATGCACATGCAAAATCGTACGTCGAGCGCAGCCCTTGCTACCTTCAACCAACCCAGAGAGAGATGGATGGGAAGAGGGGAGAGGCGACGAGAGATCAATGACTAACAACACACACAGTACACACCATGGAAGAGTTACATTTCACAGGAAACTGTCTCAAAGGCTCCCGCCCAATCCTCTCCTTCGATGCGACCTTCGACAGCGAACCTCACCTCCGTGTCCTCAAAGAGCTCTTCCTCCACATCTTCGGCGTCCCTAAAGGCGCCCGGAAAGCCAAACCCTTCATCGACCACGTCATGGGCTTCACCCTCGCCGACGGCAAGATCTGGATCCGGAACTACCAGATCAGCGAGACTGAGGCATCGAAAATCATCACCTCAGACCCCACTTCCGAAGGTACCCCGAAACTTAAAGAGAAGAATGTCAAGGGCAAGGAGACGGAGATTAGTCTCGTGGAGATCGGACCCCGCTTCGTGCTTACGCCTATCGTGATCCAGGAGGGTAGTTTTGGTGGACCGATTATCTATGAGAATAAGGAGTTTGTGAGCCCCAACCAGGTCAGGAGTGAGATTCGCCAGAAGAAGGCTGGGAGGTATAATGCGAGGGCTGAGCAGGGTGTGGAGAGGTTGGCGAAGAAGGGCGAGTTGGGCCTTAGGACTAGTGGGGGAAGGAAGGCGAAGGTGGATGAGCTTGATACAAAGGAGCTCTTTGCTTGAGTGAGTGCGAGGAAGAACTAAACTTGAACTTGAGATGTTAGATTGCTGGGGTTGGGCTGGTGTCTGGTGTTTATGGATGCGTGCATTTGTGTGGGTAGTGCTGATTGGGAAAGAATTACATTCAATGATATGCACTGAAACCACATTTCGAGGACAGTCTTGTTTCTTGCTCTTTACGAGAGATTCGCGCTTCTGAACTGTAAGGTGGTCTTCTCACAGCTGCTAGAGAACTTGCCGTCACATTATTTCATCTCTCACGATAAACTTCACAGAGATGCGGGTTTAGGATTACATGAGTAAGGTAGCCCATTTCTGATGTGAACATTCAGCCTACAACACAGGCGTTTATCAATGAGGTTCTCATAAGTCACCTCTTTGACACCATTCTCATATATTATCAATCCGTAGCCTCGCCATGACATCACATCTCAATAAAATACAATACAATGCAGGACAAAAGACTGAAAGCACTAGAAATGAGGGACAGAAGCTCGCCTTCCTTACACTAGCTATCAAAATCCCACTTCCGAGTTCCTACCTTCATATCTCTCCTCCAGCGCATCGTCAGCATCTTCCTCTTCTATGCTTTCCACAACATGCTCTTCTTCTCACCTAAAACTCCTAGAACCCCTTATCCTCTAGTTTCGCCATAGATCCTAAAGTAAGAAAAAGGGCACTTTGAAGCCATTTCACCGGCTTAGGACTATATGCTCCCAAGTCGATAGGTAGGTCAATACGACATAGTACATAGTGGAATCTCTCTCTCTGCACCTTAACCTCCAGATATTCCCGTCAGCTATCTAGTTTAGAAGATATAGTTACAGGGTGAGTAGAGCTGGGCTAGAATAGGTCGGGGCTGCTTAGACAGCTTTAAGTATCCTCGCTTAATTTCAAAACAAGAGGTTGATATAAGGCTCACCTGGAACAGGTTCCCGCCTAGCTTAAGGGGTGTAGTTTTCGTATTGCATCATGGCTATACACTTTGAGGGTGCATTTTCCGAATGCATGTTTTTGGAAATATGCCACCTCAGGCGTGCAAACAGATATTTACGGAAGTTTTGGTTTTCTACACAGCGACGGGAAGTGGGAAGTGGGAAATGGAAAGGGTCGGTCTAGTACTAATGGTGAGAAGTTATTATAGAACCGAATTTCTTTCAAGACGACCCTGATATATCTACTCTGTAACCAGATTTCTTCTTGTTCCTTTTTTTTTTTTTGCAAAGAAGGAGGGATTCGCGTACAATTATGTACGTCTTTTTCACGGAGTTGAAGATTTCATTCATCTTGCTTTGCAGAAAAGCATCTCTCTTCAAGGACTCTTATATCGTAAGATAATGGCTGCACCCACTGCAAACCACAAGATATGTACAGAAACTTGCATCGCTCATTACGTTAAACCTCCCTATTGACTGTAGCAATTCTGACTCACGCAGCTCATCAGAACCACGCTAATCTTGGCCATGCGTACAGTCCGCCCACCTTACCAGTTATCATTTGTTCTCTTCTAACCTTCCCTCGCTAAGCCAACTGCTCGTCCATCACCCCCATCTATAAGTCAGATATTGGTGAAACATCCTCTCCTCCTGACCATTTGTAAATTCCGAAGTACTGCAAAACAATCAGCTCAACCCCAACTCAACTCAATTCAGAACCACTTGAAACAAAGAGAGGAATTAAACGTACCAACTATCATCCGTATACCCCATAAAATTTCTAATCGGGTCCTCACCCTCCATATCCGGGCACGTATCCTCACCCACAGGACACCCATAATCATCCCCCCTCTGCGCCGGCGTATCCGCCACAAAATCACCGGTGGCACCACATCCACCTGCGAAAGTGTGGTTCAGACCGAACCAGTGTCCTGCTTCGTGTACGGCAATGTGCCCGAGATTCCAGGTTGGGTTCGCGACCGAGGAAGGGATGCCAGGCATGGTCAGCGCGGAGATCTGGCAGGAGTCGGTCCAGAATCCAGGATCGGATTCCGTGAGCGGGGTGAGTGTTGGGAACTGTTGAATATGTTAAGATAGATCCTTAGTATTCCTTCCTTGAGTGACATTTCTTCGTCTTAAAAAAAGACACTAGTAAAAGCTGTTCCTTATATAGAAACATTCGAGAAAGTGAGTTACGTCGGAAAAAACTATGCAAAGACTGACCTGACAGAACCCCGTCCCCCCGGGCACATACCGACTAAAGAAATACATGTTCAACGCCCCAATCCCACCTCTTCTCGTCGCTCTATAATAAGCAGCCTCTTCCTTCCTGTACCTCACCCAGTTATTCCCACCTTCTTCCTGCGCCTCATTAACGAAGAACGCAGAGCCCGTAAGATTGTCAACCACGCGTGATGTAGAGTTCAACACGAGCTCTATATTATGCGCTCCGAAGTTATCGTGGAGGACAGCGAATTGGGCGGATGCTATGGTGTCGGTTATCAGGGAGGCGTCGGACTCGTGGCTGGCAATATGGAAGTTTACGGGGACGGTTAAGGTGCTGTTTTGTTGACGACGGGTGTTTTGAGGGGTAAGAGAAGAGGGGAGCGGGGTGAGGGAGTCGTCCTCGGAGACAAGACAACCTCGGTGGGATGGGAGGGTAAATTCCTGTCTTGAGAATGTGCTGGGATGGGCTATTGAAAGTCCCAATAGCGAGGAGCCAAGCAGGAGTGTTGAGGACCTCATGGCGAAGTTATTGAAGCGTTTTTGTTTCGGTTCCTACGTAGCAAAACAAATAAACGAAAGGTTAGCAGCAAATCAATAAATATCGAATGAAAAGCACAACGCAGCGACATTGACGTCAATATATGCTCGACAGACGAATTCTCAAACCCTGTTATCTTTCGAAGAGTGCACTCAATACGAATCTTGGCAGCTTCCTATCTTACTCCACATGTCCTCGTATTGTCTTCAAGATCGACATTTAGCTGCAGCCAAGCTTGACTCGACCTCGCTAAGGAGTCAAAGGGGTAGGTAAGTACTTGACAAAGTTTATTTATGTTTTATGTCTCCTTAGGCGGGGAGGGGAGTGTAATCGCAGCCTATTGATTCTTTAAGTTCATGTGCGTTACATGCAGATAAGATATCATGAACTCTTTGTTACGATATCTCAGGAAGACTTATGGAGGAACACTTTGAAGCCACGGCCAATTGAAAGGCAAGCGAATGCTGAAATCAAAATATCCCCACAGCTTTGATTCATCTACTGCGAATAAGTCTGCGAGTAACGTCCTTATTCAGCCAAATAATCCTCCGCCTCAACCCCCACACTCCTTGCGATCCCTCTAACCACCTCCCAACCCACAGCAACCTTATACTTCGTCCCCGCATCCAAAACATCCACAGAGTTCACACTCCCCATCCTAACCAACAACCTCAAACTCGCCAGAGTAGCAACCGCCATCTGCACATCAGCCGCTCCCTCAACCCTACTCTTGCCCCTTCCCCTCGCATCAGCATCCTCCTTGATAGCATGAAAGATCGCCAACATCCTCTCCAGCACAAAAGCCTGCGGACCCAGCAGTTTCCGGGCTATCTTCCTATGTTTTGTGACGCCAGCTCGCCCTTTCGTGAGCGCTGTCCCGCCTCCCTTCTTGCGACGCTTTGATGCGGCAGCTTTCATGAAGAATGTCACGTCCGTTTTTGGAGGGTTAAAAGATGCGAGGTAGGCGGCTACGAGGAGGAGTCGCGAGAAATAGGGGAGCTGAGCGCCAATACCGGTGTATCTCGCTGTGCTAGAGATGTATTGGCTTTGTGTTGCTGGTAGTGTGCTAGTATCGGATACAATGGTATGGATTAAAGCGGAATCGGTCTGGAAGAGCGACCGGTTTGCCAACAAGAGTTTTGAAAATGGCGAGGGGTTCAAGGAGCCGTCTAGGATAGGCTTGATGAAGCGTGGCCAGAGACGGAGGCACACAGAGCGGAAGGATAAGATGTCTCGTCCTGAATGCTTAGAAAGAGAGTCCCAGACCGCGGAGCAGTATCTAGACCATACTTCTTTCGTTTCTTTTGGAAGTTCGGGCGTTGGCGTTGTCAGAGCCAGGATTTGAAGAAGTTCTGGCTTGGTGTAGGCCGGGAAAGATACGTGCGGGACACCTGGGAGATGGAGGAAGTTAGGGCGCGGAGAGGTGACGATGAATATTGTTGTGAGGTGTGGGATCTGGTAGTATTAGTCAGTAACATATTAGAAAGAGGATATATGGATAGAAACGTACAATCTCTCCCAATCTCGCAAGAGCTTGAAGCAACGTGGAAGGGGCATCTCGTTGGCGATCTATTCCATCAAATACCAGCACGAACTTCCGTTCTTCTTCCTCTTCTGCGGACAAAGTCCACCTATCCGCCATTCTCCCTATCTCAACAACCAGCTGTGCTAGGTTTTCACAGCGTCCAACATTGTCCTTCCACTCCACGGCCTTGGCTACAGCCCCCACCGTCTGCTCGAGCAGATGTCTCCCGCTGATACATTCTGCACTCTTCACAATCGCAAATCGTAAGTTATCATGATGCTTCGTGCCATTCACTTGGCCATTTGGTGAGGGGTTGGAGAGGTCTTCGAGAAGTGCTTTCGTGATGGCGCTTTTGCCGGTTGCTTCGAGACCGTGGAGGACTATGTTTTTACTTCCTGCTCCTTGAATCTGCGGATGGAATTAGGGTCTAAAGCATGTCGAATGCTGGTCAAGATATACTTACTGAAACGAGGGCAGCTAGAGTGCGGATTTGTTGGTGTCGAGAGGGAAAGCGCGCAGAGAGTGTTGAGAGCATAATCTCGTTCGGGAGGGAGAACATGGATGCCATTGCTGGTACACAGAATACTTATGCAGGCTTTTGGAAGTGCCTAGATGTTCCTCTTGGGCCGCCCTCGAGGATTTCGATGAAGCTACCTAGGAACCTACAATCGCGTCTGGATATTTGGGGAGACGCGATGACAACCTTAGATGTGAGGCATGCATACAGAATCTACCAGGGTCGAGGCATCATTACAATATTACCACCTGCCTGCGTTGCTTTTGTTTTCTTTCACCAACATTTCGACTACCGGTATATATATCCATTTGATTTCATGGAGAGAGTTTGAATTCCACACCATAATATCCTGTCATCGCCGCCTCAAATTTTAGCCCCTAGTTGCTTCATGAGTATCACATGTCTATTTGATCGCTTCTCGGTCGATACCATATACTACCTCAAAAGTCAAAACACGCGATCCTCTGCTCTCTACTTTTCTAGTTCTACCTCTGTGTCTTTCCATCTGTGTAGACTGTGGTGGATTTGAGAGGAGAAGTAGAAGATATCCTAGAAATCATGTCAGCAGATTTCATACCCAAAAGACCTCACAAGAAAAGTCGAGGAGGCTGTGGAACATGTAAATCGAGAAAAGTCAAGGTAGGAGAACCTCCGAAGTAAAAGAAGTTAGCTCATATAGATCAGTGCGATGAAGCGAAGCCTAAATGTGCTTATTGTGAGAAGAGAGATCTTGTCTGCATCTATATCCAAAAGCCAACCAAGTCATTGTCAACAACGCCAGACTCCCAACTCCCAACAGATCTCCTCACCGGTGATCTGCTTTTCGATTTTAATGAAGTTGTTGAAAACATCGATCGGTCTTGGGAAATGGCCCTGGTCAGGAGTCCATCACCACCAGCTGTCTTTTCATCCATAGGATTTCTATCTCCTACTGATCTCCGATACATGCACCATTGGTCTACTTGCACATGGAACACTCTAGCTGTGGGGCATTGGGCTGATGGCGTTTTGCAAATGGAAGTCCCGATTCTCGCCTTCGAGTTTGACTTTCTTCAGGATTGCATGCTTGGAATTGCTTCGCTCCATGCCCAACAGCTCCTTCCAGACCCCCAACAGGCTCAAAAACAAACGGCGATATATCGTGCTAGAGCTCTGAGTAGCTTTCGGAATGCATTGACGAACCTTAGATGGGGAACTCGGAAGTACGAAGCCGCCCTCATCACCTCCCTTCTGCTGGTTCTTCTCTGCTCAAAGGATTATTCCATGGATGACGGAGAACTCATCGCCGTAAACTGGCTCATCTTATATCGGGGATTGAGCAGTGTCATCAATCTGAAAACCTACGAGCACATCATGTCTCTAAGCGTATCCCCTATTTTTCGCCGAGAACTGGCACCCCTGAAAGAGTCACCTGTCATTCCGAAAGTTCTCATGAACATGGTTCGAGAAATTGAGCCAGACGATCCTGACTTCCCCATGCTGGTATGTTATTGCAAAGCACTCGATGCTTTGGGACTTCTTTACGGACAGTTGCGTGAAACAGGAACCGGCCCTGCACTGTCGATCAGAGTCATCACCTGGCCATCTTTCATACAACACGATTTCGCTGCTGCGGCACAGAAAAAACGGCCTAGAGTTCTCGTTATTCTGGCATTTTACATGGTCTTTATGCGGCTCGTGAGAGATTTGTGGTGGGTGGATGGGATTGCACAGCAAGAGTTCGGAACACTTATCAAACTGTTGGACAGGAGATGGCTGCCATATGTGGAGATCCCTATCAAAGCGATGATGATGAGCACCGATGAGGAAGTTGTGGAGTTGATTCTCAAATGATCTATTTTGCAGGTGATTCTTGCACTGATGATCAATTCAACGTCATTTTCAGTGCCAGCCCCGCTGAACAAAGAGGTTGGATGAGCTTGCATTTTGAGGTCTCTGGGCACGAAGCAGGAAATGCTGTCATATCCTCCAAAACTCAGGGCTCTACCGTTTATTGCATGTACGAATCCAGGGCACAACCGTTGCATCGATTCATGTGACAGCGACCGCACACCAAGCGCACGAAAGTTGTCAAGATAGCCACCTTCTGAAAGACATCCGCCTGAGGTGAAAGACGGATAATACCAAGGCGCTCCTCTCAGATAAACGACAAGCGACACAAGCTAGACACAAGTGGTAACTCTTGACGATCTTACTCATCGTGGATATTCAGGTTCTGGAAAGGCCCGTTCACCTGTTCCTCAAGAACATCCTCCATCTTCCTCCGATTGGCCAGCGGCACCTCAAGTGATCTCGTAACCTACAAAACATCAGCAAACTGCCCAGCACATATTGAACCCCTTCAATAGCATTGGAGTGGGTCAAGATTAAAAGGCACGTACCGTCCAGCAATCTTCAAATGGAAACTCTGTAGCATGTATCAACTTCGATACAACACACTGTCGAATCCCTGGAAGATTGTGCCCCAGAATCCTGTCCAAGTTTTCTGTCTCCATAATACCTTGGAACACGTATTTGACCCACCGGTCAACACTTTTGTCCGAAGCTTCTATCAGAATCCTGACCTTCAAATCATATCGCTCTCTAGCCTTCCTTCTAGCGTCTATCAACTCCTCGACCGTCTCTGGGACTTTTGGAAAGCCACATCTCAAGCGCCACTCCTCAGTGACAGTGATGGCCCTTGTGATAATTTCGTATCGTATCTTCGTCCGCGTCGCATGCTGCAATTCCTCACTTTCTTTCTCCGTGAAAAGGCCCCACCAGAGCTCAACAGGAAAAATTCTCTCCATCCAATCTCCAACAGCGGCCAATTGCACCAGCCAGACACCCTTGATGATGAAGGAATACAGATCAATCACGGCTTTCTTTCTCTCCAGTCTCCTTTGCGGCATCGGCACCATTCGCTTGGATTCCACGTCGAAGATCATTGTCATGTCGGACTTAACCCAGGGGAGGCTGACGAGGCTTTCCATCCAGAACTCGTCAACTGTATTTTGATCTGGGGTATCGTCCTCTCCGGTAACGTCGGTTGAAACACTAAAGGTAATACCATGATCTAGGTCCCTAGTCATATCTATATGCTCTCTGACCGAACGATTGGAACCGCCGTCGCTGATCGATCTCACTCTCATGCTGTAGTGGATCAACTCGCCGAAGGGTCCTGGAAGGGGTACATAGGAATCGTTCGGGTGACCCTCACCGGCATACCGGTCCTCGAGAATGAAACTATCATAGCACCCATTCGACTTCTTTGCTGCTCTAGAGATGCTATCTTCGCCGCTATTCAGCTCATCATCTTCCGAAGCGTCTTTACTCCGGGACGGGCTTTCAAAGAGCACCGTATCATCAGCGTCCCCCACGAAATTAGCCGCTATTGGTATCTCCTCGCGATCACCGCTCCCAGAAATCCATTTAGTGACGTCCATTCCGGCAGATTCGCTCATGGTACTTCCTCCAGCCCTCTGACCAGACAGTTCGTCCTCATCTGTTGAATTATCCTCCATGACGAAGATCGGAATGCTGCTCACGACGAGGTTGTCGTTGCTCTCACTTTCTACGCGCACATGTTCGCTCAGAGCTTGGATTTTCGGACTCGAGGGGGATGCGCCTGGTTGTTCGGCTTCTTCTTGCATTGCCTTTCTGGTGGTGGCACAATGTGGTGGATGGGTATTCAAAATCAAGTACAATTTATCAAGGTGATCGCCGCTGGAGCTTTTGGATTCGGAGCTTGGACCGTGAATCGATTTCAACTGAAAAAGTGGCAGATCTTCGATCTGATGAGGATTGATTGCTTGCCTGAAATTGGTGCTAGCCTCTCCTATTCACTGGTGTTTGCGGAGATGGTATTAAGCGAGGTGTTATGATTTGCTTCGCCGATGGTGGCGGGGCTGTTTGCTTAAAGGAAACAAAGTTGCTGTTAAGCTATCACATTCCAGTCTTGGCCTTAGCTTGTGAAAGTAAACCATTCTACGAAGCTTGAGTTCACCTTTGCAACTTTTCGTTCACCTCATGACACCGACTTGAAAAGTCATGGTCAGCATACACAAGTCCACTACAATCTCTCGATGAGCATGTTAGTAAAAGTAGCTTATTGACTTACAGTCTTCCTCAAATCATGCAACAGAATTTTATCCTCAATCTCCACATCCACCTAATTGACTGCATTTTCAAAATTAAACCGGCCTGCATTTGCTGCCAGCAGAAATCAGACCTCTATCTCCTCGCCAAAAGCCAAGTCTAGAATGATAGAAACCTGCTATCTGCCCTTCGTCCAAATCTCTATTCGCAAACCTCCCAAAACCCTATCCCAGTCTTCCCAAACCCAAAAGACAAAGTATTAGTATCAACGCCCCATCACCACCTCACACAGTTAAACTCCCTCCCCTCCGCCCCAAAAAGAATCACTAACCGGTCCCCTCGCAACCGTAACATTATACAACAAAACCGGACTATGGAAGCGACTGGTAATACCATTACCCGCACTCATAATAGCCTGCAGACTATTGGCCGCCGAATGCGTATTCAAGCAGAAGAAATCTACGTTCAGAAGAACTTGTTCGGTGAGGAACGATGGGTTAAGGGCTGGTGGGGTCATATTGGAGGGATGGGTGGCGAGGGCGTGGGCGAGGCAGGGTGTGCATCGTTGGAGGGAGAGGCGCCAGCTAAGGGGGGTGGTTAGTTTTTGATAGGGGAGGAGGTGAGAAAGGATGGGGAGGGGTACATGTCGTGATAAGTACTGCAAAGACACTGAAATGACACGGTATTGTTTCTCTTGGGATACTTTTCGAGATAGAGGGGAGGAGGAGGGGAGCAGGTCGGGTGCTTATCTTGATCGCGAGGCTGAGACTAGTTGATTGCCGTGAATTTGTTATTGACGAGGGCCATGACGAGGATTCATTCGTCCGTCGACGATAACATTCATAGTAAAAGGATAGAGGACGGACTGCCATAGTTGCTGAGCCGGAAGTTCGAGGGAACGCTATAATTATATAGTTAGGTTTGAAGCTTCCCAAAGTCGGGTTATGGTTTCGGGCACCCAAAAAACCGCAGTCTCACGGGACGCCTGATGACTTTTGTCAATGCATTGATTTATCCTATGTCATTGTTTTTCATGTCTTCCAGTATCACGTCACTCCTCTAGACCATTTCCTTGAACGACTTGCAACGCATTTACTTCAAGAGACTTATACACTCTCTTACATCTACAACGACTTCATACTGCCCCCAGAATTCTCATTTACGTTAGATTATGCTCTCTCCTTTGGCCTAAATATTCCTAAGCTTTCGTTTTAGATTCCACATCTGCACCCCGTGGTAACACTGGAATCTGTCATGCTAAAAATTCATTCAGGAGAAGCATACCTTACAGCTTTCACACGGTCCTCCCTTATCCATAGAAGCATTCCCGCAGATGGGCCAGTTAGCACACTGATGTTTCGATATATCTCTTGGGCCTGACATATTTGGATGAAGATTCGCTTCTCTGGATGAGATCCGAAGCTCGGGTATCTGCTTTAAGCTTAGCTTTGAAGTTTAGGACTCGGTGATTCCCGAGTTATTGTAGATACGCTAGTAACTAGCTAGAACGGCAGTGGTGGAGCTTTGCTGAGAGTGAGAAGTGAACGATGAGTGTGTATAAGGTGTATATATATCTGAAAAGGGAAATGTGAATCAACTTCCCGTAGTAGAACAGACTGTTTAGAACTGGTAGTTTCATCTTAAGCACACATAAGAATCCTTGATTAAGTTATCACTAATTGAAGAATCATATATCTCTTGCTACTCACAAGTCACTCGCCGACATCGTCACTTCCGAGCCGTCCTGGCTACCAGACTAGATTCCGACTTATATTTGTCTGTCGTGCAAAGCTCTAATCAACGGTAGGCATGGCTCTGTCAAAGTAATGGCAAAAGTGTCTAATTCTAAGAAGAGGCTCTGTACGCAACTGCCCCTATAACTGGCCCTGCTTACGTAGGCTAGGCACGTGCGCATACCTGTATTGCACAACATTGTCTTTATTCATTCTACAGCCACTAATATTATGTCGTATGTAATTTAACACTGCAACTAGTAGCTGCGTGCTTTTCGAACCTTTTGTTGCATACCGCAGCGATGTCGGCCGCTCAGTAAGTCGGCCACTACCCGAAATCGGATGCTTAGTACTCACTCACATACGTGATTTCTGATGCATATCGCAATGTCACGGAATTAATGGATTCTGTTTTTACATTATGAAGAATCTGCGTTTAATATTTGAGCATCAAGCTAGCTTTGCGCTTTGCAGTAGGGTGGCGTCGGAGATGGTGGCCACTCGCTTGCAAGGCACTGTCGCAAATTTAAGAGATAGATATATCAGCGAAAACATCTCATTTATTTTTGTATATTAAATGGGAAGTGCAAATGCGCTTCTTCGGTTAGATACATGATGAAGCTCTGCTACTGGCTGTGATGGTGATTCGAAAAATTGAAGATGATGTCAGACACCTCACCCACGTCCTTCACTAACCAGTAACACGACCTTGCGAGTAGATGATTATTCCCAGAAGGAATTGAGTATGTTGAGAAGAGACCATTAGTCTTCTTTGCGGTTCCGTAAAATGACAAAACTACGCCTCATTTCAAACATTTCAAGTGATGACTCGTCCTCATTCACATTAGTATAAGCACATCCAGGAACACTCCTACCAAAACAACGTTAGAAGTCTCATCAATCCAAAGCGGAGTATCTCCCAGGTGTTTCGCTTTACCTGGTGTCCAGCGGAGGTCACGATCATATGTAGAAGAGCTTAAAGTAGAGCTACAAATCTCGCTAACTTCACTTCTGTATAGTTCCCGCCGCAAACTAGGTAGTGTTCGTTGGAGATCCAGATCAGGAATACCCACCCGTGACAGCAGTGCGAATATTACCCTATGTTGGTATTGAACCCGTCAGTATATTCAGTCTTAGCTCAGTTGAAAGCGTTTGGGCTTCAAAGGAGGAACGACATCGATACACGATACATGATCTTGCATCAGAACAGAAAATTCGATACATCATTTTAGTGTGTTCAAAATCTGGGACTTATAGGAAGACTTTGATATACTAGCTTCCATTGGACACTAGCGGCTTAATCTTACCTGCCGAATTTGAAAGAGTCCGTATTCATGGGGCAGTTGCGACCCGGCTCTTCGATTCTTTAGCGAGATTTGGATTTGGACTGACACCACTACGTCTGCTAAAATCGAAAGTATATATATTCACATTGCATCAGTATTTCGTCTTTCCCTTCAATTCACTTATAAAACATTAATAACACAGTCCTAATTCCTTAAAAGCCTTATAAGAAAACATAGCGTCCACCATGGCAGACGACAGCCCTGAAGATCTTCGGCATGTACCATTCCCCGTACCGCGCTGGCTTAGCGCCGGAAGAGATATAATTGAAAACGCATGGAAAGCTCCCATCTGCTGGCCAGATGCTGAGTATTTTTACTTGTTGTAAGTTATCTTGTTGTTTATATCTCACAAGCTACTTTGCGCCACAGAACGCCCCTGGGCTAACACACTACACAGCATGCTATTCCCCAATAGTACAGCTCGTATGCACAAATCCTTCATCACTCTCCACAGACAGAGCAAATATTGCCGTTGTCCAAAGAAAGATGCGGATTCCAACCTGATCGCCCAACCATGTATCTGCCACGCAATCAGGCGCGCTGGAGCATTCTTCGGGACGAACATCCCCATCTCATCCTTCACCATCGCCCATCCAGAACCAAACAAAGCATTTAAATACTTTTCCAAACTACCCCAAGAGATTCAACTAATGACATTCGACACCATGAGCCTCAGCGCCGCCGACCTCGAGATCAGACTCAACCACCCGGCCCTCATCTCCCGATGGATCGCCTCCATCCCATCCCGTTTCTCGACCTGGTTCGACGATCTCTGCTCACGCGAGAACTTGAATTATGTCGGCTTACTCAGAACACATATCGGCCGTCACGTGAACTATCAATACAGAGAGGTCTTCCGGTTCAAAACCCCAGACCACCATCCGGCATACACGGTACCCGCAAACAACGCCCTCCTATCCAAGATCAACGCCCCAAGAAACCATTCATCTATCTCCTCAGCGCCCTCACTACAAAGTCTCAAGACCGTCCTCCAGTACCAGCTCATCCGCCTCTTCTGGTTCTGGCAAAGCTCCAAGATGAACAGGATGCACCTCAACAGACCAGCAGCCCTGGGAACCCCCAACAACGAGAATAACAATAAGGCCAACGTCTGGGAGTTATGGAGACCACCAGCCATCTGCAACTGCGGCACTTGTCCAGAAGTACCCTCCTTCGCCTCGATCCTCATCCCGCTCAACTACACCGAGGACGACGCCGACCGCGTCTCCACCGGCGCCGCGGACCAGTTCCTCTTCATTGCCGACGAGGAACTCGATGTCGTTATGAGGGAGATCGAGGTTGCGTATCGGCCGTTTGTGCTGGCTAATGCGGATATGTTGATCCAGGGACTTTTTGATCCGGGCATTTCGACGGTGGAGATTCGTACTTGGAATTTTTTCGGTGCTTGGACGGTTGATTTTATTGAGGAGGAGCTTGGTGATGAGGAAGGGCCTGATGGAGAGCAGGAGCTTCATGTTGAGGAAGAACATGATGAGGAGGAGGAGGAGGAGGAGGAGGAGGAGGAAGAAGAAGAAGAACATGATGACGAGGAAGAGGAGCTTGATGACGAGGCAGACATGGCTTTCCCTCTACCAATTCCTTAAGGGCTGACCGAGTCCACGCCAACCTTAAACTCAAGTCAACGAACTCCAACTCGGCCGAGTCCGCCCAAAGACTGTAAGATTATGATGTTCTTTTGGAATTCTACCTTAGCGTTAGCGTCGAAGCGAGAAAGCTCAGCGATAGCATTCGTAGAGCACTTATTCTGAAAGAAATCCCCCCCCCAACACACCTCAATCTCATCTCGGTTTGCAGTAGTGGTCGTGTTAATCGCTTAATTACTTTGTTTGGCTTGAGGACGGGGTCGTAACCGAGCAGCATTTCTTGTCTCGCTTAAAAGTACGAAAGCAGATACGGATGGTCTACAATCAAGATGATACACCATACCGTCGCGACTTACACGTAGAACTTCTTCAGAGGATTGATTACTTGTGTGTCTGCTCGTGTTCTTCGCTTACCCCGAGTAAACCCTTTAATCACATCTCATGCAAGCGACCAGTCTAGACGAGTACTCTGCTCAATACCATAAATGCCCAGCCATATAATGGTACATGAGGAATTCAAGATGGTTCGAAATGTTATCAAATTATGCTCGCACTTCTACTCCATCCTCATCCCTCATCTCGGCTCATCTCATCTCATCTCCATTCGGTCTTGATTCTTCATGGCGCCCCCCTGCTCTGCTTTCACATACAGATTAAAAATCAGACAGATAAATGGGTAAAAATTATAGTTTTCCTCTCTTCTGTAGCACCAGCAGCAGCATCAACACCACCACCACACAAACGCAACCACAACCACAACCAATGCGCAAATCCACACGGACCGCATCACCACGCATCCAGTAATCATTCTATACCGTCCCCATCCGCAGGAACCCCGTCGACCGACCATACCAGACCAGGTGGTGTGATTGTTGATTGCTGAGATGACAGCCCGCCCGCTGTGCATACACACACCAATGCCGAGTCCATCCATGCAAACAACAACAACACCATTAACAGCCACAAGAACAAATCCCAAAAATCGAAGAGAGGATGCACACGCGGTAAACAAAAACAGCATGTGGAGGTAGAACATTCGCATTCGCAGAAGGCAAACATAAGGTGAGCGATGGTAGAGTACAGAAAACAGATCGCCGCCCGAAGAGAACCAACCAACCGACCAGCCAGCCAGCCGTGAAACCTAAGAGGACCCCTTCAAAAAGCCAATGCCATCAAACCAAAGTGCTGACATGGCCCATCCAAGAGTCTCAGTGATTCGGAGGCTTGTGTTCAGGGGGAGGGTGCTTCGAAAATCGATGACCGAGAAGAAGGTGAAGAAGGTAAAGAAGCATTTCGTTTTTTTCGTTGTCCGTCCAAAGTTGGAAAGGCTCGAGTTGTATAGGGAGGATGCGGGGTGTTGATGATGACAACAGCCCCTGGAATTAGTCGGATCGAGTCCCATTTCCGTATCGTGAAGGATGAAGGTCATACGGCGTAAATCGTGATGGTTGCCCAGTCGCTGTATTTGGTATCCTATCGTGGTGTGTTTTGATCGCATGAAAGCTAAATTTTGGGGGGAATCGAAAAAGGTCGAATGAACACTGAGCCAAAGAGTCGTCTCATCGTCCGTTCCATCGTTCGTAAGTCGAGAAAATAAGCCCATAAATATGTACTGAAGCAGCAGGTGACAAGGTAGAACGAGCGTACAGTCCAACGATCTATGTCCAGGCAGGTGTTCTGACGGAAGGATCGTGGATGTCGCAACTACAAAAAACAAATCGCAAAACTCCAATCAAGCAGACGAGGTGTCTGACTGCTAATGCGAGAACCAGTCAAACGCCATCCAGACTGATGTATCCGACAGGTTCGTAAGTCGTCGGATTGCATCTATACACTGAAGACATACCCGCTTTTTATGTTGCTGGCAAGATGCGCCGAGAATATAAGGTTCGCACAGCAGATCTAAAGTGTATCGTCGTAACGTCGTCAAAAAGTCTCTCGCGGGATGTAGCGAAGACTTTTACATGTATCGCGAGGTGGGTTGCGGGGCACCGGTTCGATCGGACGAATCTTGCGCTCTGTTATCATCCCAGCCATTGTCAAAGCTATTCAGATCATGCTCACCACTACCTCTATTGACATGACCATTTTGTCGTGGTCTTGAAAAGCCATTTCCCGCTCCCCAGTCAGCACCTGGGCCTCTTGGTTGCCTCTCAACAGCGGCACCGTTTCGTGGGCTCTCCTCGTAGTTGCCATTCGCAATTCTCTGGCTTCCAATGGCACCCGCGGCTGGAGTATGGGTTTCCCGTTCTTGACCAATCCTTCCGCTGGCGTTCGGCCGGTTGGAGCTGGGACGATCGTAACCGATGGTCATGTTGCTAATGCCGTTCAAGAGGAAACCCTCGTCTCGACCATTGACACCGCCTCCGGCTGACGTTGGGGTCAGATTAGGGGTTCCAGATGCGACGGAACCGTGGCTGTACTCTGCTGCATATCGTGAGATGTTTTGCGTTAAACCAACGGGGAAACTGGCAGTCGAGGGTACGGGTGATGGGGTATACGAACGCAAGTCCGCGAATGATTTGGCCGCTCGCAAGTTGTTATGTGGTGATAGACCACTCAAGCCTGGAGATCCTGGGATGTCCAGAAGACTGGATCCTTGGCGATTCAACGAGTGGTAATGGCCCGAATTTTCTCGAGCTTCGCTAAAGTCAATTGTCGCTGCCCGGTTCAAACCTCGACGAGACGATTCTGTGTAGTAATTCTGCTGGGCAACGGGAGGGCTAATTTGAGCAGCTCGTCGAAGAATCTGCACACATCGGGAGTCTCCTGTTCCTTCAGACCTATGTTCCAGTCCCATATGATGTGCGAGGGTGTGGATCGTTCGGCGTTGCTCGGGGGAAATCGAAGGTGGAAAGATTAAAGTTTCGCGGCTCTTGTCGTTCTTGAAAAGCATTAGTTCGCTATAGAAACCAAGCGTGATTGGGTCATTTAAGTCAAGGTCTACAAACATTAGCATCATGCGAGACTGAGGTTCGGACTATGCATACCAAGCTTGCCCCTTATCGAGACTGGAGATGGTGAAGTTGGAGGAGGGTGGTTGGCGGAGCTCATAGAAGTCATGGAGGCCATGGATGACTGAGTATGAAGCGGGTTCTGGACCTGGCTAGGTGCCAAAGGCTGATGCTGCTCCTGCAGCTGTCCGCGTTTCTCTCTCTTGTCTCTCTCGATTCTCTCTCGCTCTTGAACAGGCAACATCTTCTTGTATTCAACCCTCAGCTTCCTCCCTTGTAATTCCATGTGGTTCATGGCTTGGATGACAGCTTGAGTCTCATCAGCACTGGTGAAGTTGGCAAATGCCAATCCTCTAAAGACACCGGAGTCGAAGTGATAATTGAATGCATATGGCAGTGGCAGACGCATATCCGTCATGCAAGCGATGAGTTGTTCTTTCTTGACAGCGAAAGGAATATTCTTGATGACAATAGCGGTCGGGATAAGCTCATCGTTGTCATTCTGGGGAGGGGAAGCTCGTTGCTGCTGATGCTGATGCATATTGAACTGGCTATTGATCTGATAGTTGCTCATGTTTTCGGCTTGGTGCATCTGAGGTTCGAGCCATCCCTGGAGAAAAATATTAGTAGCGCACCGACATCATCAATAAGCTGCGAGCCACCTACAGATGGAAGACCAGCCCTTCTAGGAGCTTGAGGCTTGACACGTCCCGTTCCGCCCATCATATTCGCACCAGCATTTGCCCCTCCATAATTCCAAGTCTGGTTCTCGTATGGATAGTTTGAGGAATGTATGGTCGAAGGAGGCATCCTTTCGAAGCGGGAAGCGGGATCGTACTGGGAAGAATGGTCCTCCTGATAGAGGCCCTGCGGAGGTTGGGGAGTGTATTGTTCGAACTGTCGCGACGGTTGTCTATTTAGCGTGAGGCCGTTTCCATAGCGATTGGAGACAGGCGACCGGTTCTGGTTCTGCGAGTAATCGGCGTACATGTCTCCTCCGTATTGTTGGGCCATCGTGAGTGCCGTGCAGATGTCCAGGAGGTGGGAAGGAAGGGCAGCTGTTGCTGGGCCTGCGAGGTATGCAAGGAGCCGGCCGTGGCACGCTGTACAAGCTTCGTTTGCCTGCTCCGAACTTCACGAAGCTTTCGTGCAGCTGGAGCGCCTGCAACGCCTGTGTCCGCTGCTAGACCCTGTGTAAGCTGGCGGCCGTCGGGCAGCAGCTTCGAGCAGCTATATCGAGCTGCGAGGGCGAGTTGTGGATGCTGCGTGAGGAGCAGCGAGGAGGGGGAGGGGGAGGGCAGCGTCGGTACTTGGACGAAGGGTGCGGTGGTAGTAGTTGTTTCTCCTGGGAGAGCCAGTCAGTGCGGCTGGCTGCGATTAACAGGAGAACCCGCGATATCGTCTGTGGTTGGCCGTGAGGTCGTAGATGGTGTCGTCGTCAGGAGAGAAATCGCGCAAGCGGAGCAGGGCAGTGCAGAGGGACCTCCGTCCGTCTTTGTGGTCGTCGTCGTCACAGAGTTTGTCTGGTTGGTGATGGGAGGGAGGGAGGGAGGGAGGGAGATTTCACAATCCAGGAGGGAGCAGAGGAGGTGGAGGAGGAGAGCGAGTGACTTTTTGTGAGTGATGAGACTGGGGCGCTGGGCACTGGGCACTGGCACTGGGTTCTTCCACCCAGATGGAATGGCGCTAGGCTGTTTTGGGCGACAGGGAGCGGATAGCTTTTTCGCTTGCTGGCTGCACCAGAAAGAAGGGAGAGGAGAGGAGGGTGTGAAGGGATGACAACAACAGTGGCCAACCAGACAAGTCGAAGAGTGTCCCAAGAGATAGACACCAGATCGATGCGTGCGTGCGTGCGTGCAGTAGTGGCTGAGGTTTTGCAGTAGGTTTTTTCGAACAGGAAAGGCGGCTCGTGGACAGTGCTGAGAAAATGATGCTATTCGCAAAGGGTTCTCTGCCCTTTGTGTAGGTCGCGCTGGCGTGGAGACGGACTGCTGGGAAGCGGTTCTAGCAGTCCCGTAGCGGATAGACGAATGACGACTGAACGGCAAGCGTTGGAGCTGTCCGTCAGAAAGGAGTGTACGGATATAGTATAGTACAGTACGGGAGTGGTAACCAAGGAGCCAATCAATAAAGTCCTGTAATCGAGGGCAAACACTCCGTATGTGTCTCTCTCTCTCTCTCGTCTCGCTGCCGGACGGTACGATACCGTGGTTTGGTTTGTGCGTTACAGCAGCTTCAGATCCAAGTTATGATGGGTATGAGAATAGAGCTATGTAGGAAGAGTCGGTTAGGTGGTGCAGAGTAATTCGTAAATAGGTATAATCAATCCCGGTAGGGTTTGCGTTGCTTGCTGTGAGCTGCAGGAGGATCAATGGAATGCAATGAATGGTCTAGACTGCAACGTGATGGATGAGGCAGAGAATGCAGAGAATGTTGTTCAAGGAAAAGCAATCATGAGGCGCGATAATATCATAGGGCAGGGGAAGGCCAGAAACACGCCTGCACCTGCATCTGCATGATATCGTCGGGGACGGGGGTGGTCCAGGTCGAGTTGTTAGAATCGAGTCAAGTCAATTCCGGTCCAGTTGTCCCAGTCGTCCAGGGTCCGGAAATGCAAGGCTGCTCTTTCAAGACTTCGAAGTTGATCGATCTTCGATTAACGAACAATAGCCGCGAAGAGTGCTGTGAAAAGCGTAGAAGGATGATATAGATCTAAATATGAAGAAGAAGAAGGAGGAGGAGGAGGAGACGGCACTGGTAAGTGAAGCTGGAGATGAGGGGTAAATATACACACACAACAATGCGGCTGTTCTAGAAGACTTCCGTGCAATGGTCTAGTGAAGCGATATAGGGAGGGCTGGATATAATATATATACAAACCCATCACAGGGCATTCAGGGGCCAATGCAGACAGGCAGGCAGGCAGGCAGGCAAGCAATAGTGTCGACGAGCTTTTTAGGTGCATAGTTTTAATCTTCCTCTCTTCCTCTCTCGTGCCGCTACAGTTTACTTACAGCTGCCGCGTTGCCTGCATACAGCTGCCCTCATGAAGGCTTAGCGAGTTAGAGGAAGACCATCCAGCTTCCCGAACAGCAAAATACGAAGATCCCCCCGCCCTCAGCCCACGGTGATTTGATAGCACGCGATGTCGCCGTCAATAGATCCAGCTCTCAGCGCTCCCACGGCCGCCCCTCATGACCGTCAGATCTGGTGTTCCCATAACGCAGTCTCGTCCAAGGAGATGCTGGATCGCAGCATTCTCGTCGTCATTGGTGTGTGCGACCTGAGCGATATGACTGTCAGAGTGCCATCCTCAGGTGCGGTTGGTCAGACTGGCTTTCCCCGCTGCTGGTACAGTATTGGACGAGGCTACTGGAGTTAGAGTCTGTGGGTGGAGGTGGAGGTGGTGCTGGTGCTGGTGCTGGTGGCAAGGCTCTGGTTGGTGAGGAATACCTGAAAACACTGGGCCAGAGAGCCAGAGAACATTGCTATTATTGAAAGAGGCTGCGTTGCCGAAGGGCGGCGGCTGTGGAGAACGACCTGCAATTACATACCTCCGTAGGTAGCTAGGTACCTCCTAAACAAAGAGTAAATGGAATCGGGAGAATAGAAAATAAGATGAGGTCAGTGGGGATACGAAGGACTAGATGAGCTTCGAGCGAAGAAAGTTCACAGGTAAAAACTCAAACCGCGGCACAGAGACAGATACGATACCCGCTATCTGCAACTAACAACTATAAGTGAAGCTATTATGCTTGAGCATTCTGCAAGCGCCCAAAAGCAGGTCATCGCCGCCTTGTCCATATTATAATATAGTCTCTATTAATCTATTCCCGCGGCGCGATGAGCTGTACAATTGAGATGAGTGCTGTCCTTATGCAGATGTATATACATACATACATATATATATATATGTATATAGCCCCCTCGTAGCAAATCCTGCAGATGCAGTCGAGTCTTGTGTAGATTTGATGTTTTTTTCTGGATGGGGGTGCTGGCTCCTTTGTTTGTTTCCTGTGAGGGAAGGGAAGGGAAGGAAGCGGGAGAGAGTGAGACTTGACGAGGACGGCCTCCTCCGGGCTCACTGCACGTCAACTGGATCGAATGTCTTAATTACTTACCGGAGTGAGTTGCTTGTCCCGTGTTACCGCTATTGTAAGTTCCTTTCCTTTCATTTCTCTTCTCATTCAGTGTCTGTTCGCTGCCTCTCAATTGAAAGACTGCATATCAATAGTTTGATATTGTAGTTGTAAGGTCAAAAACTCAAATACGCGCATGTCCCATGACACTCTTTTTTCCCCCTCTCAATGTATCATCTGCAATTTTCGACTTCATGAAAGTTCTCCAACCAAGGCATGGCATTTCTTAAAGATCCTTACATGATAATCTCATCCAAACCTACACGATGAAGTCATCTTCAAGCTTTCCTCTATTCTATATTATTCGACTCGGATTATACCTTCCGTACCATCCGCCCGCCTCGCCTCATCCTCGCCCCATCCCCCTCCCTCCTATCACAACTCCTCCATCTCCGTCTTCATTCCCCAGATCTCCCAGCCGTCCCTTTCCTCCTTCGATTGTCGACATCTCGCTTCATCCCGCTTTCATCCCGCTTCCACGAAGACAAGTCTCAAGTTCCCATCTTTCAACGCGGACCGACCCAACTAGCCATTCAGCCATTCAGCCATTCCAGCGCCACAGAAAGTCGACGATCACGATCCGGCCCAACACCCGTTCACGCGGTCGAAAAGGGGCCAGCCTAGCACCTCTCCCCCATCCACTGCTATCCAAGTTCTTGAGTCATTTTGGCTTGACTTCGGGCACTACTTCGACTCCTTACAAGTTCAAGTTCAAGTTCACGCTCACAAGGTCCCTAAAGGCACTTGGCATCGGTTCGCCCCGCTCTCGCAAGGGCGATCAAACCGTGCTGGGATGCCCAGGGTCGGGGAAAGCATGGGCGTTCTCGCCTGCTATTCGGTATATCCAGCCAGGGGACGCATCATACATCTCGGGCGATTAATTGATTGATTGACTGGAAATCAATTTAAATCTCCGAGTTTGAGGTTTACAGACGACGAGACGACGACGACGATGATGCGAGGAGGCTTTTCCATATAGATTGAGCTTTCGGTGAGCAGGTTGGGCGAGTTGGGCAGAGAAATGACTGAATGGCCGGTCGCCTTGTTGGCGGATTGTTGATGGCTTTACATCCTGGAAGCGACGGGCTGTTGTCTGAGTGATAGCCTGCGAGTACGAAAGAGTACAAGGCTGCAGAGTCACGACCAGGACTGCGGAAGAGCCGAAGGACATGGGCATGGAGATCTCTTTGATGAGACTTCGCAACATGTCCACCAAACGGATTCGTTCCTCACCATGGGATGGGTATGGAATCGGTGCAAATGGAACAGGAAAGAAGCTGTGGGAGATTCGCCACTGCTCCTTTCTTCATGACGATCCAGGGGCAGCTCGGAAAATCCTACGAAGGATGTCGCCTCATGATGCCTTGTCTGCATCCCCAGTCACTTCGTCGGCCTTCAATGTAACCAAATGATTGCCGGCGAGCTTCCGCGACGAATACCAAGTCATCGGCCATTGAACAGGCCTTCACATCCCGCAATAAGGAGAATAACAAGACTCGAAACGGCATCAGATGCTACCTATTCCAAGCCACCCTACGTACCACGTCGGCCGTTGTTGTCGCGAGCAAGAGACCTCTAGGCAGACTGGCAACAGAAATGCTTCTCCCCCACGCCTGCAGCCTTCGAGGCGACCAAGCGGATTCGACCCTTCTTCTCCTCTGATCCTACAGACTCGACCGATTTCACTCTTCCAATTCCCAGGAACTGCAAGATCGAGTCTTGAGTCTTGCCACGGCCAATGCGACTCATTGCTGACACCGAGTTCCGGGTCGGTCCAAGGTCATCATTCATCTCCACCATGTCGCTCTGAGAAACCGGTTGAGGGAATCATATCGCTTGCCTCACTTTCCCAGAAACCGTCGGACGGCGGACGCAGGTTCAGCCAGGGGCAAGCAGCATCGTCGATTCCGATGAACAACATGTGAACGGCCAATACGATGTCACAACATGGAACCAAGTTCATGCAGTCCCGTCATCCTGCTTGCACAATCCAAGCATTCCATCCAATTCCATCCCATCACATCACAACCCATCACATCATCTCATGTCACACAGAGCTTCCAGCCCCGGGCTGCAAGATAATTGCATGTCACGCATCTCATCCACTCGGAGGACGGGAAAGCATGACAATGCAGGTTGCAACGGTTCCGGACAGCCTTGGCCGCCCGCAACGCCTTCAAAATCTTTCCGATAGGTCGTCATTTTTGGTGCTGCGACTTCATCTGGATGAGAAGCTCTCGGAATCCATGCTGGATGCTTGGCTGCCCAGCTTTCTGGGACCGGGTAGATCATGTGACGGCCATGTGAGGCTGCAGAAGTGGCCTCGTGGTTGCAGACGGGAGAACGCTCGTATCGTCTGACCCACGACGGGCGAGTGACGGATGAGGTAAGAGTAGGAAGCTCATTCTATGAGTACGGACCATGGTTCCTCGAGGATATTTTTTCTCTCCGCGTCGGTTTCGTTGAAGTCAACTTGATCACGTGTCTGTTTTTGTCTTTCATGGAACGTCGAGGCTGCGTGTTGGACTGGCCATTAATTCCATTCGAAGAAGAGGCACCTTCATCTGCTTTTCACTGGAAGCGATGTATTCTCTTGTCCTTTCTTTTGTTTTAGAAATACACATCCATTCCTTCGTCCGGAAGCCGTCTCAACTTTGTCGCTTGGGCCCCTCCACACCACTCCTGTCATTCTCTAAACAACCGCTTTTCAAGTTACATCCACGTTCTACAGAAAAGTCTCGGATCGAAACATCTCATCTTTCCCCTCCTCAAAAAATACAAATCACCAGATCAAGAGGCCCTGTCATGTGAACGTCCATCGCTTCGTCCTGAAGCTGTCTCAACTCCTGCGAACCTCCACTCTCATTATTCTCCAAACAACCCCCTTCCAGATTTCATCCAAGCTCTAGACACATACGGTAGTCTCGGATCCAGACATCTCCATCTTTCCCCTCCTCCAAAAAACATAAATCACTGGTTCGAGGACCCCTCCTTTTTCATCTGATACATCGGTTGTGCCATGATCGCTCGCTTGTCTCTCTAGCTTCGTTCCAGGGATTTCTTGGCGCGGTATTTGAGACAACAGCCGACTTTTGTAGAGATGGTATTGCTTGCTTCTCATCTCCACAATTGTTTCCTTTTTGATCCTTTCATCCGATCTTAGCGTTTTCTGTCGTCCGGTTTAGCTCCTAAGATCGGGTGGCCAAGAGAAACTCAAAACGAAGGGCTTTGTGTGTTGTTTATCATGATAGCGTTTATCGCTTGGGCTGGAACTAGCCCGACTTTTATCGATGGCTACGAAGCAATTACAAGTGGATTTGATCTTTCGATTCTGCTGCTTCAAATGATTCTATTCATGAAGAATGAAGAATTCTCGTTTCCACAGTTGAACTCAATTACGTTCAGACACAGCCACGGTCTTCTATATCACGGCTCTTATAGCTAGATATCAAGCTCAGCATCTCCAAACAAGTTCCAAACCTCCTGTGTCCTTTTGCCCTAAAATTTGGTCCACTCGCAACTCGTCCCATTCGGCTCATGCATAATGACAAGCTTCCATCGGTGCTTCACCCGATCAGATCCCTCGATCGCCCTAGGATAAATCAACATCTCAAATTCTGAAGCAAGCATAGCCTCTTCGTCTGATGTTTATCCCCCGAAAAGATTGTTTCACGTGCGGGATTTACAGTGGAATAGGGAGCTACCCCAGTCACGCCCAAGCCGGGACTTGTGAAATTGCGTCAGGGTCTTCCTAGAATAGCACCTCTAGCTTTTGATCGCTCGCAAGAGGGCGATCCTAGTCGATCCTTCTCTCCCTCCAAGACATATCAGATGGAGGACTTTATAAACAGTATGTTTGGCCCCTTCGTTATCGGATCATCACCACTGTGCATTCCTTCTGGTCTTTGCCTTGGTTATTCTCCCTCTCCCTTTCTCTCTCTTTGCTTTCGGATTTGATTTGACATCAACGTTCTTTATCTTCTTGCTCGTCTTTTCCATTCATTCACAGCGTTCAGCATGCGGTCTGATCTTCTTTCTTTCGCGCTAGTCGCTCTTTTCACTTCTTCGGCTGTTGCTGGTCCAATCGAACCATCTCAGGGAGATGAGTAAGTCTTCTCTTCTGAAGCTCAAATAAAGTATAAAGTCTAACTTGCTATTCCTAGGTCTAAGCGAGGTATCAGGAAACTAGGTTTCCGCAGAAGACAAGTCACTACAACGGTTCTCGCAAACCCCGCAGCTACCACTTGCACTCCTTGTGCCATCGGCGCAGTCCAGACCGTTACAATCACCGAAACGGTAACAGCATCTGCTGCTCAAGCAGTTAAAACCGTCACAGTCGTTCAGTCAGCCGATGGCGCCATTCAACCTCCTCAAGTTGTTACCGTCACACAAACAGCCACCGAAGGCAATGCTGTCGATGGTGTTGCTATAACCTCGACATCTACCGGCCATAAAGTCGTCACAATCACAGTCGGCGGAGCAGCAAGCACAGCTACAATCAGCCACGACCAGACCATCGTGACAGTCACCCAAGGCACCGACTTGAGCCTCGCCACCGTGACACAAGGTCAAAACCTCGTAACAGTCGGCCAAGGAGCCCAACAAAGCATCGTGACAATCACTCAAACTGCGCCCATCCAACACCCCACGCCACCTCCAGCTCCAGCTGCAGTTCAAAACACCGCCGAAGCTGGTGGGGTCATAACCGTCACTGAAAGCGGCGGTGTTCAAAGCGTCGTAACTCTCACAGAGGGACAAAACGTTGTTACCGTATCAGGCGCAGCTGGCAACCAACCCAGCGTCGTGACAGTCACAGCTGGAGCACCAGGCGCAATTGCCGGCCCACCAAAAGACAACCCTCCAGCACCTCCAGCAGGCGTCTTCCCTCCTGGTCCAAAAGGCGATCAAGGCCCTCCAGGACCTCCAGGACCTCCTGGTCCTCCCGGTCCTCCCGGTCCACCAGGGCGAGGGAAGGGACACGGAAAGGGAGGTAACTCGGTAACAGTTAATGTTGTCATCGTCCAGTTCGTTACGCCTGGAAAAACAGAAACTATCACACAATCAGTCGCCGGACAGAATGTCACTTCTTTTGTCTCTAGTCCTCCCGTGACCGTAACATCGACCATAACATTGACGGAGGGCGCAGCTGCGAGCGGCTTGCCTGGCGTGCAGAATGGTACTGCAACAATCATCAGCAATAGCACTGTGGTATTGAACGATACTCTCCCCTTGAACGGCACAGCACCCACGGCCTTGAACGAGACTCTCCCACTTGCGAATGCTACCGCTCCGGCATTGAACCTCACTCTCCCCGCAGCGTTGAACGAGACAGCTCCTTCTCCTGAATTGCTACCAGTCAACGTCACACTCCCGGCAGACGCAATCGCAAACGACACGAACCTCGCTTTGAATGCTACAGCTCCACCACATCCCCCTCCTCCAGCGCTGAAGGACGCTCCAAAAGCTCTCAATGAGACCGCGCCTCCCCCTCCTCCCGCATTGAAGGATGCTCCACCACCACTCAATGGGACGGCTCATCCTCCCCCACCTCCAGCGCTGAAAGATGCTCCAAAGGCTCTCAATGAGACAGCGCCTCCCCCTCCAGCGCTGAAGGACGCACCAAAAGCTCTCAATGAGACGGCACCACCGCCTCCTCCAGCATTGAAGGATGCTCTACCACCACTCAACGGGACGGCTCATCCTCCCCCACCTCCAGCGCTGAAAGATGCCCCAAAGGCTCTCAATGAGACCGCACCTCCCCCTCCTCCAGCATTGAAGGACGCCCCAAAAGCTCTCAATGAGACAGCGCCTCCCCCACCTCCAGCATTGAAGGACGCTCCAAAGGCTCTCAATGGAACAGCGCCTCCTCCTCCACCAGCATTGAAGGATGCTCCACCACCACTCAATGGGACGGCACCACCGCCTCCTCCAGCGCTCAACGAGATCACGAACACCGCGCTACCCACGATCATTACGACCCCCGTACCCGCTACAGCAGCTCTCCCAACCGTCACTGCTTCTGCTTGAGCTGTGTTATATCTACGATGAAGTGATGAAGTGCCGCTTTCCTTATCTCTGACGCTTCTGGGTTTCTTTTTTTGTCCTTTTCCTGTTCTGGGATCTTGTTTCTCGTGGGCTGTATGTTGTATGCTGCATGGTGCTTTGTATTTGTACATATAGACTCGCTAGAAGAAAAAATCCTTCCCAGGTTCAGGAAGGCACAAAAGACATGATTTTTTTCTTTTTTGCCTTCCACGGTTTCTGGGGTATCTGGGGGCGCAATCCTATGTTTGGGAAGGGGTTTGAGGAGAGAGACGAGCAGGTTCTCGAGGTCTGGTTTGACTTTATTTGATCGTGCGAATGTTCATCTATGTCTATATGTATATGTGTATATCTTTAAGTCATCCCTCTCGTCAACTATGGATCTCTCTTAGGGCGAAATTGAAAGTGAGTCTTTCTGGGCCGTATGTTTCCACTGCCTCGACTTTTCCAAAATCTTATTTTACATGGCTCAACAGCCAAATTTGCATGCCGCCTTATGTAACGCGATGTAGACCTGTAAAAAATATGTTACCAAAAGCGGTACCAAAGTAGGCATCTCTAGCTGCGTCTTGCATCTGACTGCTTAGTCTTCCCTCTGGTGTGTGCGGATTGCCATCGTAGGTTCGCTCGCCCTTTAGCGGATAGCATTCGTAACCAAAAGCTGAATCCCTACTTTTATTTATATCCAATTAAGCTCATAATATGCGTTAAGATCAACTTACTCGATAAGGAATGAATAACGTTCTGACTTGATATTCTGACGATGACCGTAGAAATAGAATTGTATTATATAGTGTAATTAGCGGGTGTAGGAAACGAGAGTGGTCGGCTCCTTGTTTTGTCAACACTAAACCCCACTCTCTTCCTCTCCCCTTCCACATCTTCAACTTCTTCCATCTCCTCCATCCCTTCATCGAAATTCAACAACAGCTAACCTTTTCCGCTGGCGCTCTTTTGAAGCAAGTCACTCGCTACACCGTCATACGACACGTTCATTATCATCTTCCTTGAGTTCCAGAGATACTTCCCTCAACATATCAGGCAAGGAAACAATCTACCAGACGGAACCAGCGGTCTAGGTAAGCAGACTCTATCTCTTACCCGTCTACACACACACTTCACTGCATAAGGCTCATCACCTTACCTATTACGGCTTCACAGCTAGCACGCACTTATACTCTGCTATCATCTACTCATCTCACCTCACTTCACTTCCAAACACAACCTACAACAAATCATACTGACGCTCGTGTAGCATTGGCGGCGGCAAGATGACCTTACCAAGAAACGAAAAGCCTGCCCAGAAGTTGGAACGGATAGCCGATATAGAAAAGGAGATTGAACAGGCGTGGAATATGATGGTTGGTAGCGAGCTCACTTCGGCCCGACGTAACGAACTCCTACAATATACGAAAGCTCGTAAAGCAGAAATTGGCAGAATCCTGAGAGACTTAAAGCGAATAACCTCGGAAGAATCCTTGGAGCTCGAAGAACCGCTATCTTTGGATGCGTCTACATGTGAGTCACTACTTCATTACATCTACAGATCCATGTGCTAATAAAGTACACAGCAAACCCAGTCCCAGCTATTCCGACAGCGACACATCTAAATCCGAGCTCAGCACATGCCTATTCAAAAGACATCCCTCAGCTTAACCACGCCGACGCCGTACTAGCGCGTGTCCTACAAGTCACTAGATCGTTCCCTGCGAATATTGACGACGATGGCAAATTGGCTTTATTGAACTTGATCTGCACATTCACAACACTGCCTATAGACAGTCAATTTATGAACGATCTTCTAGAAGGTCTACAGCTAGGATCTTACACAGTGCCACTAGCGAGACTATGGGTTCATCGCATCTTTTCGGCTTCAATTACGGTACGTTTCCTGATGGTGCGAGTCTCAAGCCGTGACTAATTCCAAGCAGGCTTCTCAATCAATGCCCACTGCCCACCTATCAGCGAACAAGACACCGACGCCGAATGCGTCTCAGTCTTTCTCTAGTAATAAAAGTCCTGTGGATCTCTAGACAGACACCAGGGCATCCTCATCTGCTTCCTCTGTTGCAGTCGATAGGACCTCAGCAGGCCGTGCTTATGAATCCCGATCCCATCGCGGGCGAGCTAGTTATAAGTAGCATGCCGCCAAATCGTGATAAACAGGAGGTGCACCGGCCAGAAGTCCCACATAGATCCCCTTTTAAGACAAGATCAGGACTAATACATCTTCAAGACGGATCCACGGCCAAGCCTAAGAGGTCAACGTCAAGCGAGATCTTAGACACCGATAACGAAGCCTCTGCTGAATCGATTTATATCCCTTCAACGAGAGGAAGCGGAAGCGATAGCAGCTCGATCAGCGGGTATGTCTAGACAGAAATATCCCAGTTGCCCGGTTAAGCTAACGGCCAACAAATTAGTATAACCTCTAGCAGTGAAGTTCGTAACATGTAGTTATTTCAATTACAAGTGGCAGCTAATCTAAAGTCCAACTAAAGTACTAGGTATATTTAAGCAGAGATATCCCAAGTTTCCCACTGAACTGACGTTTCGCAAAGTGCTCCAGCATTAGCAATAGGAGAAGCAAATAATGCAGTATTATTTTATCGTCGCGCTTCAAATACAGACTTATTACGCGCCAACGTCAATCAACGACATCGGATTCTCATGTCGGTAGCTGATCTCCCATCACTCCCATACACATGCGCTTTCTGCGAGAGAGCTTGCGCAAACGTGACCTCCTATCCTATCGCGGGTGAGCTGGTTATAGGTAGCATGCCGCCGAATTATGATGAATTAAACTTGTCTTTGAGAGAGTAGCTAGTTTAGCAGAGAGGGATGAAGAGTGGGGCTTACAAGGGCTGTTGTAAGGTGCTTGTTAGTGAGACTCCGGTATAAGTAGCTGCTCTCGCGAAACCTTTAATATTAACTCTGACAGCAAGAACCAAGGGGAGAGCAGGATGAAATCTATCCATTAAGTCCTCCTACCACCGAGCTAGAGCTGGAAAGGCTATGAGAAAAATGCCGTCCACCTGCTCGTGATATCATATCTCATAAATGCTGCACTCTGAAAAACAGACCCTCCCCCCATTCCCTTTCATCCGTAAACGCCACAGAAATCAGACCTTCCACCCCTACCTCCATGTCAACCGTCCAACCATCCATGCGCTAGCTTCCCCAGAACGCCTTCTTTCAATCGGTCACTCCTTTTAGTTCTTCCGCCGTCTCTTGGTGGGACTGCGCATTGCGTTCATGTTCTTCGTTTCTTCCGGTGTGCTGACTTCAGGTGTGGCGACTGCACTACCGTTCAGACTCTCTACCCTCCCACCACTATCCACCGTACCATCCATGCCAACGTCGAAGTGGCTCTCTCCCATACCAGCGGCGTCGCCATAATTATCGAAGTTGAACTCTCCATTGTTCGCCATCGGACTGCTGCCAGTGTAATATGCTCCTGTGTCAAGGAACTGATCCAAGTCGAGGTTCGCGGCATCTGGATGAGAAGATTCCATGCCGTTGAAATAAGTGTCGCCATCGAGACCGGGAATAGAACCAGATGGACTGAGAGGCGCAATGGTGGTCTTGACATCATTGATACGGTGTTCTTGCTCAGCTTGGAGTCTCATCAAATCATCAATCTCCTTCTGCGTGTAGCCGAGCTCCTCAAGGGTTGGTTGCGGAGGTGGCGTAGGACTGGTGAGAGCATTGTTGCCGCCTGCCGAGGAAGTGTTGGCTATGAGATTGAGCATGCTGTTGCGCTGTTCGTTGGTGAGAGGAGAGTTTCCATTGGCGTTCTCGTAATGAGAGAGCATCTCGGGGAATTGCATGGCACCGTTATTGGGTCGAGTTTGGGCGTTGGTGTCTTGAATAATGTTCATCATCATGTTCGATTGCGGGAGTTGTCCTTGTTGACGGCTCATATCTGGCTTGAACTCATGCTGCGCTTGGGGGATTTCAGCAGGAGAATCGAAGAGCTCTTCGATCATGGCGGAGTGGGGAGTGTTTTTGTAGGTGTGTGGCTGTGGAGTCGGAGTCGTGGATGGAGGTGTCGCGGTAGCTCGATCACCACCACCAGGTGGAGCCATGAGGAGTCGCTGGGGTCTTCTGTGAGGACTCATGCTGCCTGAATTTTGTTGTTGTTGGTTTGAATCATCTCCAATGTCCACCACGCTACCTTGATGCTGTGCCTCGTTGTGGTTGATGCCATTGGCAAACATCTGAGCAATGTTGTTAGAGCCTTGCCCGTCCAAACTTCGGTTGTAGACAGTCGCAAGGAATGTGAGGATGGCGTTAATCGAGTTCTCGTGCCTATCGTGGAGTGATTGGAAGGCAATTGACTGTTGGTAGAGTTGGTTATGATCTTTTCGCAGCCGGGCGATGGCTGATGTGATATTGCCTTGCTGCTTTTGAATTTCGGCTAACTGGTTTTGAAGGGCTGCCACATCCCGGCGTTGAAGAGGTCCAGGTTCGGGGGCAGCTGAAAGTGCTCTCGATTGCTGAACAGTATTGCCGTAGACCTCCTCAATTTCCCTTCCATCATCATCACTCTCTCCATCTTGCCCTTCCTCATTCTTGACTTTCGGCTTCTTGGATTTTGAGTTTCCACCCTTGGGTTTGTTGATGAGCCAGAGTAGGTTCGGGTGGCCGCGTTTGAAGTATGGATTGTAGTACTCGCTGGGACTCTTGTTCTTCCTTTCACTCGCCTTCATCGAATTATCCGACAACCCAACTCTCTTGTGAAATCCATACATATTCAACTGCCGGACGAAGGATGCGTAGTTGTTGTGCTTGAAAAGTTCGGGGATCAACGTCTTCGCAAACTCGTCCTCGTCCAAGACGACAAACGAATCGCCTCGATCAGACCATCGGATGAGCTCGGTATTTTTCGATTCGTCTAGGAAACTAGGACAATATCAGCATGCAAACGGACTTGGGAGGAAGGGAAACGCTTACCTGCTTAGCTTCTGGACAAACGGGGGAATCTGTTTGCGCTTCGACTGGGCATCTCTCTTTGCTACCGCAGCCCTCTCTTCCAACAACTCAATATTGTCGTTCTCTTCCATTACCCCGTTCCCATTCTGAGGATCAAGTATAGACTCGTCTCCAAACTGGCCCCAAGGATCGATCTGATTATCGAAAGCCATTCGCTGTGCGGTTGGGACGAGTTGTCTGTTGTTGTTGTTGGGCCGGCGCGCCAGCTGTGTTGAAGCTGCAGGAACTGACTGATCGAACGGGGCCTGGGACATTCCAGCGCCAGCGTAATTATTCATATGGTAGCCGGACTGATCAGCGTAATGTGTGTTGTCGGGTTGCTGGTTCCAGTTGAGGAAGTCGGCGTTCGAGACCTGGCTAGGTGCAGTGTAGGATTGTGGCATCTGGTTACTCTGGACGCCTGGAGAAGACCCCGGTGCAGCTCTCTTTCTGGGATTCGTGGGAGGCATGTGAAGGACAAGGGACCTAGTGACGCGGTCAACAGCAGTCAACAGTCGAAATCCGAAGGTCAAGAGGACAGAGGTGAGATGGTGAAGCCCGGCAGATAGAATGGGGCTCGATATGAGGTTATCGGGAGGAGCTCGAGGCTGACTGCAGCCTTCCTTGCCGCTTCAGGCTCCCTACGCTTTCCACACACTCGAAGATATGGCACTTGCACTGGCACTGTGCTGTGTGCAACCGCTGGTAATAGCCTCGTCTTCGTTTGATATCGTATCGATTGCGTAGCTTCTGGTTTGCGCCGGAAAGTGGTATGGTGTCGTGTCGTATCGTGTGGAGGAAAGAGATCGTCCTACCTGTACAGTATAAATGTGCCACGGCTCTCAGAAGCGTCAAAGGGAGGTAGAGGGAGAGTCTTGGTGTCTTGAGGGCCTTCTAGCAGCGCAACGCTTCTATTGTCGTAGACAAAGATGGCTCTGATACTTGCTCCGCAAAAGAATGGCGGTCGATGGATCAATGTGGAGGGTTCGGGATCCTGCAGTGCAGTACCGGGCAGGCTGGTTGATTGTCGCGTGGTTCCGGAGGGCTTCGCAGCCTTCTACACAGCTCTTTAGGGATTGATTCATACAATTTCGAGCACGCTTCAGGTGATTGAAGATATAATCATGATGGGACGATGCGCAAGAAATGAGGGGATTGTGGTGGTGGTCTTGAGTCAGGACTTGCGGGGTGGGATGTTTTGATATTCTTCTTCGCCCTGACGTATTCTCACCCATCGCGATTTCACAAGATTTCTGACTTGTCAGCACAAGCGAGCCAATGGGATCTCCGAATTTCAACGACGAGGCTGTGTAGTGACAAGGCTGAAGCCTCGTGAATATCTAAGTACCTAGAATGGTTTGCCCTTGATTGGAGTTTTCCTGCCAGTCTTGGGGAAAAGTCTTCTATCGGCATTCTGTTGTAGTGGAAAGCAGTCAATTACGTAGCTGGTGTTGTAATCGGAGTTTCTTAGACGACCATGGTCAATCCAACTGGGCACCAACCGCAGAATATTATGTTTCAAGGCTGGAAAGGTTTACGAAGTTACGACTTCTTGACTTTTGTTCCGCAGTGATCACCACATGAAAGGAATAGGTGTTCACAGATCTAAATGAAGACTGATTCATTAGATGTGAGCAAAATCTTGAGATCTTTGATTCAGTTGGAGAGCATTCAGGTCGCTCTTTATTACCGACCTGTGTCAACTCTGTGTGATTGGAAGCTCTAAATTGCTAGATCAACCTCTGCACTGGAACCTTAACTGATGTAGTAACAAGATGGGTGTTGTGCCTTTCGGTGACAAATACTCTCATGCCAAGCCTACCATCTCAGCATTTCTCAATACTGGGGCTACCGTGATATCGGAGATACATTTTCAATCTGAGCCCCCACTAACCCACACTTTGCCCAGTCTAAGCCTGGCTGGAACTGCATCGAAGAACCCTCGGACATGCTTCGCTCTTTTATCCTCCAGACCCTCCCTTCACTTGGCCCCTCTACCAGCCAAAGCAGATGCCCTCGACATTTTGTCATTCTTAGCCTGATCCCAAGCCCTCCCCGAACCCCCAGCCTTCGCTTCCCTCTTGGCTCTCGTCTCCTCTTTCAAAGTCCTAGCCTTTTCTCTCGGATCGATAACCACCAGCTCATTCTCTGCTTTCTTCCTATAACTCAGATCCTTACCCAGCTTGTCTTCCTTGAACGACAAAGCATGAGACATCCATCCAGCATCGTCGATATCGTCATCTTCAGCCTGATCTTCCGCATCCCACTTCTTGCAAGATTGACAATTCGCAATGAAATGTAGATCGCAAAGTGCAGCTTCCTCGTCATCAGCACCATCAGCACCATCCTCTCCTTCTTTCATCTCCGCTGGATCAGGTTTGATAATTTCTTTCTCAGGGGGTGCGTTCTGTAATTTCGACTGAAAGGCTTTCAGAATGTCTAGTGTGCTTTGATCGGGAACATTCTCTCCTGGACGCCGTTTCCGTCCCCTGATAGAGTTCTTTGGTATCATTGATTCCAGTGCTGATTTCTTCTTTTCTTGCACTGGAGCCACTGTGACATTTCGTTTCATCGAGGCTTTTAGCTCTGCAATCTGAGCATTTGTTTTCTCGAGAAGCGAAGAAACCTTTTGCACCGGTTCTGGCGACGAAGAAATATCTCGGCTTTTAACTTTTGCAGCTCTGTTGGGTAGGGACTTCGGAGGAGGCGTAGGCTCGGGTGAGGTTTCGACAGAAATAGGCTTCGCAACTTTCTTCTCGGCCTTTCTCGATTTCTCTTGCTTCGGCTTCGATTCCGATGGGGTATCTTCTGAATCCATCACAATCCTCGTATCGAACTTCGCCTTCTTAACCACAGGCGCTGCCTCCCCCTCTCCCTCGTCATCACCAAAACTCAACAACTGTTTCCCAGCCTTTCGTTTCTTCTTCTTCTCTACAATCTTCGGCTGCTCTATCGTAGTCGCCGTCCTCGGCCTCCTAACCATATCCTTGAACGGATTGACCAGAATCTCCACCCCCGTAATCTTTGTAGGGTAAAGAGGCCTATCATTCCCACCCACTTCCGCCTCTCCCATCCTCGCAACATTATAAATCGTCTCACCCTCCACCCGTCCGAACAGCGTATTTTTGCCTTGTAATTCTGGTGTATCTCCAAGCGTAAGAAAGAACTGGCTGCCATTTGAATCCGGGCCTTCATTTGCCATTCCCAGTAATCCTCTCCGATTGAACTTGATCCGGCTATGGAACTCGTCTTTAAATCCTACGCCCTGCGGACCTGCGTTCGCACCTTTCCTGTCCTCCATAGGCCAGATCCCGTTCTCCTCCCGCGATTCCGCGTATTGTCCTCCATCGTAGATGCTCTCTCCGCCGGACCCTGTGCCTGTCGGGTCACCACCTTGGAGAATGAAGCCTGGTACAAGACGGTGGAAGATTGTGTTGTCGTAGTAGCCGTCGAGACAGAGTTGGAGGAAGTTCCGGCAGGTAAGTGGGATCTGCTGCGCCCAGAGCTCGAGGGAGATGTCGCCGGAAGTCGTGTGGAGAATGCAGGACGCAGTGGGCTGAGGCTCGAGGTTGTAGAGGGCGGACATGATGGCAGTAAAAGACCTGCAATTTAATGAGGCTTTGGAGATGTGTGTTTTGTGGGAAGAATCGAGTCGAGGTTGAGGTTTGAAGAAGCTCCAAGCCTCCAACTTTTTTGGTGGAGCTGTGGGGTTGCGACTTGGCTTGGCGTTCAGCCTCATTTCGATATCACGTGGAATTAACAACAAATTCAACCTCAGTTGTCTGAGATCTCGGATTCGTGGAATCATCGACCGTAAACCAAATATCACTACTATTATTTGAGAGACACATGCATGCATGGCCATATACCAACCTTGCTCCAATATTCCATACGCTCCGAGAACTCACGCAATTATTGATCAGATCATTATTTCCCTATTACCTTCTTGCTTTCCTGCTTCGCTTGCGAGAGAGGTGACCAGAAAAGGCGGATCGGTCTTGTTGTATATGACCCGATTCTTTCTCTCACTATCAGAGACTCAATAAATATCAAATTTGATATCGATTTTGACTTGAGGAAGTGGAGATCAGCAGCCATGCACGTAGCTATCACAATCTCACAATTCTGGACCAAGCACTGAAAGTGAAACGAGGAAACCAAGTCGATTAAGGAGAACATGGCCGTTTCCGGCGACATAAAGGCTACTACAAACATGAACAATGACGCAATAAATGATCAAACCTGTAAGTACATTAGAAGGTACAAGCAGAGATTAGCGAATTGAAAAAAAGGGGTGGAACTTTAAAGTGAAGCCCTTTCTAAGATGTTCCTAGCTAAGCAAGCTTAAATCAAGTCCTCGGGTTGCACTCTTTACTCCCGTAAGTACGGAACATAAAGCAGTAAAGTCTCGGGTGCCAGGATTATTAGGAAATTATAAATTAGACTCTTGCGAAGTATTGACGATGTAAGCAATGATAATCAGATTGCAGTGTTAGATTTCGTGACTCATTTTAGTTTGCTTGCTGCAAGATTTGAAACTTCTGATTGTAGTCGCACAATGCTATCTGCTGTGTGTGTTTTCGTGGAAAGTTCGTGGAAAGTATTAGAATTGCAGCTGGATTGCCGCTGGCTTCGAACTGGTACTACTCGTGTCGACGGTAAAAATTCGCGCTCCTGTCCTATTACTACTCTAAAGTAGGCATAATGGGTATTGGGTCTAGTCATGGTACTGGGTAGAGAAAAAAAATAGACGGTGGGAAAATTTAATGATTTGAAGAGGGCCCACCACGCACATTGGAGTAGTCTCAGGGTTGTTTAGAAAGGTAGAATGAGTACTTGACCTCGCGCATCAATGATCCAGGGGACAGGATGTTCGCAGAGAGAACTCCCCTTGACATGCAGACTCAAATCGTGAGGCTATAGAAAGCCGCTGAGCTGGACCCCGGAGGGAAATGCGTAATATATGGCACAACCCTCATATCATGCTGTCGCTATATCCAGAAATTCCGGACCGGATATTACCTGGATAAGGTACACCTGAGTAAGTCCGTAGTGCGCCAGGGAAACTTCAGCAGTGTGTAGGGTGGATAACTAAGACCTTAGGTAGCTACCTAGCTTACTAACGTACTTTTCTGTCACGCACTATAGGAACTAAGAATAAATCAAATCGACCTTGTTTTAAATTTTCTTCTTCTTCTTCATCTTCATCCCATCCGCCAATTTTCCAGCAGATCAAAAGAAATCTACCCAAAGTCGTTTGAGAAGCTACATCACCAATCTTACCGATCCATAAGTATCCTCCACCTTATCTTTACTCCAACATGACATCTTGGGACTGCTTTCCTCTAGAGCTTCGCCTTGCAGTCTTGGAAGCTTTACTGCGGGATGGTTGTAGCTTGGCCAATTTCGCCACGGTGTCACGAGAGTGGCAGACGATCATCGAGCGGCATAATTTCTCCCGGATCAAGCTGACCTCCTCGCGCGTCGCCGATTTCGGGTTGATGGTTCATCGCAATAAAAGTCTCGTGCGTTATATTTGGCTTTGCTTGGAACTCCAAGAATATGACTGCACTGGATGTGAAAATAAAGATCGAGAGTTGTGGGGCTTAAGCAACGCAGAAAATACACTCATCACCACATCAATCCAGGCTCTCTTCTCAACACTCAGCATGTGGGAACCAGACAGTAGCTTGCTGCTAGATATCAGCGTCTACTCCCCCAGCGACTCAGAGCATTGGTTCAAGTATCTGACCGTTGAGCCTGATGATGCTCCCGATAGATGTGGCCGCATTCAACACGCAGAGCAGTCGATGCTGGTCAAAGCCACCGACCAACACCACGGATGGGTTGCTGGTAGTCGAATTTCCATTCCCAGTCAGGATGCTATTCATAACATTTTTGACGAAATTATGAGTGAGGGACCGTTTGATGACGAAGAAGAAGAGGGCCAGTGGTGGCAGCAACTGCCATTAGTCCCAGCAGTAACAGGTGTGCTTCTCCGACAACAGAGCCGCCGACGGTGGAAGCCGGCCGCGTTAGCACATATGTTTGCCCGTTTGCCTGGACTCCAGGAAATTCATTACGAGCCTTGGAGGGAATGGCTGAATGATCAGCAGCCGTGGACGGATAAATGTGAGTGCCCCTGCGCCAGTTCATTGTTCTTCGCCATTGCTGTGTTCATGTTACACTATCAGCTTGCTGATAAACTGCTAACGATCTTGTTCTTTGTAGCTTTACGACTTCTTTTTGAATCTCTCTCTTCAGCTCGATTACGGAGACTCGTAATCTTCGAGAACTTCAACCAAACATACCCAGCTAGCTGTATGAACTGGGGCCGGGGCTGTGATCCTATGCGAATTCCATCCTCTTGTGTTGGCCGGGCGGTTGCTAACGCCAGTCTCACCCTTGAACACCTCTCAGCATCGTTCATAGTGGAAGCTAGCCATTTTTTTGATGCCCGAGAACTTTCCTGGACGTGGCCCAACTTAACTTGGCTTGCACTGACTTCACGACTGCTCGTGCCACAAGAAGAGCGTCCAACAGAGTTGGATGACATGCTCCGTGCAGCAGCAACAGCGGCGATGAAAATGCCAAGTCTTGAAACAATGGAAATATGGAACGGAGAAAAGGGATTGGCGATGCTCTTCAGATATCAGCGCCCTGAGCGAGGGCAACCTGCGGTAGTGACCTTGAGAGGAACATGGGAATTAACCTTGCGGCCTCTCGTGGTCCAGGCTTGGGACGCGGTAGCACTGCGGCATGGCGGCCAAGGACATATTATTGTCAAGGAGTTGCTAGATACTAGTGTTGGTGTCAAGTCTCACGCTGATGCCATACGCATGTTAAACCTGTCAAAGCCGGTCATTCGCCCTGTCTCATTGCGGCAGATTCAGATGGAACACATGGTTCGAGAAGGAGTGCAAAGCTAATGGCTCAATGTCTCCGGACTAGTCTAGGAATTTGCAGAATATAATTAAAAAAAATTGCAAAATTGGGCGCTACCCACCTCACTTGTGATTCTTGGAAATTTTTTGGTTGGTACGTTGAAAGTGATGTCAAAATGATAATTACAAGTCACCTAACCCACATGCCTGAATAAAGAGAGGCGCATAAACAGAACCATGGGCGAGAGTCGAAAATTCCCTCGATTAGGAGGATTTATCCTGCCCAAACATCTAGATGGTCCAATTATTGACTAATTACGCCCTGGGTCTGATGTGTGATGTCAATTAGTTGTCACCTCGACCACACTTTCCTTCACGATGTTCTGGAGCGCTTTCCATACCACGACCTAAAATCGTGGCTCCCACAGCCATTTAATCGGTCATCATATATCTCTCCTCGAAATTTTCATCTTTGCAAACCATCATCAGTATCAATTAAGAACTTCAAAATATTGTTTGTCTCTATATCGATAGCCAACCAGACCCCTGCAAGCTGCAAATTTTACCGAGTACAATAAATAAACAAACAACGTCGATCTGGCGCTCGAAGAAACTACCAAGGAAGACGTGTCAATGCAACATCCCCCAGTCCTTTTGTCACCAAAGGATACAATAATGGGAGGTATGGAGTGTAAGAAATGCTGTTTATTCAAATTAATTTTTGCTGATTTTGCAGATTCCATTGAAGTAGAACTCGTCCAGGAGCATGAACTGAATGCGACTCCGACAAATCAATCCGTCACCCCACTTGGCACAACGCCTGCTGCTGTTAGGAGATTATCCACGGCCACCAAGTCCCCCGACAAGAGCAGCGAAGAAGGAGAAGACAGAGTCTCGCCAATCACCGATCTTTCGACTCCAAGAAGCACTAGCAACGGATCTGCTGGTAAACGTACGCCTTTGCCAAACAGTAGACCAAGTGGCCAGATGGGCGCCCCAGGATCGCCCGAGAAGATCATCGTATCCATAGAGGAGACTGCAACATCTCAAGAGCAGCCCGCAGCAAGTCAAGACAGCAGGTCTCCAGCCGCGAAAACTGATCCTACCTGTCTCGTGGCAGCCGAACAGATCAAAGAAGCACAAGAGGCAAGAAAGGCCGTCTCCAAGCATAGGCTTGAAGCTGAAGAAGCCGCTGAGAAATTCTCCTCAGAAGCTGCGATACGCGCGCATCTAAGAGGTGAAGTTCCACTCGACAAAGATGCCCAGGATTTGATGACTATTGATGGGCTTTTGCTCTTTTCGGAAGGGCATCAGGGCCTTCGTGAGGATCCAGCCGCCAAAAGGCAGCGAATCGTAAAGCTCGAGGCTGCAAGACGGGTCGCTGCTACTACATTATCGAACCTGGCACCAGTGATTGAGCTCACAGGCAGAATGCGGACGCAAGAAAGCAGCACAGGAATGCTCCTTCCAAGCCCACCACCTGCCGACTGGCGCTTTGACCGAGATGCCACTGTAGACCACGCCTCGGAAGACCCAAAAAACAATAGCTTTTACGACTGGTCTACTATTTTATTACTATAAGAACAAATGTGAGGCTATCCAAGAGACACCCATAGCTGCTATGCAGTCCTGGCTGACCATTCTTATTAACAGGTGTCTATCACGTCGTGTAGCCATCGGTAACGCCGGACGCGCCCTCGTCCTCGCCCAAGCCGCAACCATTGCCGCCGCTGCGGAGGTGATCCAGGGAAACGCAACCATCGACGAGTGGCGGCGGGTCTACTGGGTTGAAGTTGCACGTGCTGCAGCTCTTGAAGCCCTCGTTCGTGGCTTCGGCCCCTTTCGTGGTTAACGGGAATCCCTGAGACCAGATCCTCAAGTCTAGCAAAGGCCGAAAGACGAAATCCAAGTCTGGCGGCGGCCGCGGTCAACAAACTCGTTGATCACAAATAGCTTGCACACTGTCCGGGATGGCACACGACGGCGACGGAGAGGACTGTTTTATGCGTGCGGACAGCAAGTTGGATATCGAGAAAGCCATCCCGAATCAAGGCCAAAGTCGCAAGACAAACTACCCACTTGTAAAGTACGAATACAATGTTATGGAGAACCACCATGGAATGAACCCAGCTCCTACCACGTCAGATGGGCAATACCGTAGAATATACAACAATATCGCAGAGCCGGACGGCAAGGCACAAGTCAAAAGAAACAAGAGGGGCCGTCCCCCTGGCTCCAAAAACAAACCCCGAAAACCAGCTTCGCCAGCTGAATACAGTTCGAGAATGTCAACCGCAGACCATGACGGCGAGCAAGATGACGGCGTCGAGGTGGCTGCGGAGAGGGTAGTCGTACAAATGGAGAGAGGAAAACGAGATGAAGATGAACTTCCACAACGAAAGGAGAAGCGACGACTGCGGGACGAGGAGGAACATTATCAAGGCCTGAAGAACTTCAACGGATCACAGCGCGGTTGGGATGGGGATCGAAAATCGCTGAGACAAGAGCCTTTTCTGCAAGAGTCAGAGGGAACTGAAACGACGCCCTTGAAGAGAAAGAAGGGAAGACCAAGGAAGATAGTTGTCGAGACTCCTTCTCCAGTTCCAAAACATCCTCATGTTACATCCGGTCAGCTTCGCGAAGATATGGAAAACTTCCGGACGAGAATGGCTTTAGATGTGATTGCTATTGAGGATGCTGCTGCTGAATCGGCTCGGAAACAGCGTGCGTACTCGGCCACAATCAAGTGGGATTATGATTGGATCTCTCAAGGAGGCTTGCGCAATCACAGTATCGAGGAAGCTCCTGTACAACCGCGAAGCCCACCAAAAAGCTTTCATCATGGGAAGGTTCGTTATTCTTCCTTTACCGGGCGCTCAAAGAATGCCAATTGTCAATATTACTAGGAACCATCGCCACTTCAAGTCCCCGAGCCTCCCGAGGATAAAAACGACCTAGACTATGAACTATGAGCCCGGTTTGTTGGCTGATGTGCTGCATTGAGTCCACTCTGCTGGGGATCAGGTTCCGTTTTCTAAGAGAGGAAGGTTTTATCCTGGGTTCCCGATGCCCGACGTCTTGCCAACAACCACTGTCCCTTTTTGGTTTGCATTTTTACGCTTTGGATTACTGCGGGCATTGCTTCTTCTTTACTTCACTCCTCTTGGGGCCAAATTGTCTACGGGTACTCATCAATAGATTTCCTTTCGTGTTTCTCTGCATAGCTTAGGCGTTTCGATGTTCTCGTGTCGGGAATCCCCTCTCAGCATGCGCATTACTCCGTAGAATTCGTAAAAGGCGATGCAGCTCAGCTGTTGGGATTCCTTTTCTTTTCTTTGGCAAAGTTTTTTTCTTATGCATTTCATGGTTTGCTCGCATCCTTGGCAAAAGTTGCTGCAACGATCAGGGGGAAACAAGCAGTTGCTTCCACATAAACCTGTACCTTAGTTAGCAATCCAGAAACCAATAATCTGTTTTACGAAAAGTTTGCTGAGACGAAAAGTTCGCTGAGAAGATAACATACCTTCACACTATCGGCACCAACTTTGATCTTGCCCCAACTAACAGCCTCATCCGGCCTTGCCCCAGCATCACTCCCATCAAACTCCTGCGCAGTGTTGATGTATACCGCACTCTCCGCCCCATTCCTCATCAAACACGCATTCGCAATATGATGCTTCACAATGCCACCTCCCAGGATAATCATCCCTGCCCGCTTCGCCCTGACAGCAATAGTGTTGATCCTCCTGATATCTTCCACGATATCAATCTTCAACTGCCTCGGACTGGCCTTGAACGTATGGAAGTACAGCATATCTCCCAAACTCCCATCTGTCAGCGCGGGGCAGAAGACCGGTATGTCATTCTTGTATGCCCAGTAATACACCGACCTCTCATCATTAATCTCCTTGCCTAACCGATGGATGATCTTCGACGGCGTCCAGTTGATCTCCTCCTCGCCCTTCCCCTTACTAGCCTCCTGCTCCTCTAACATCGTATCTAAGATAGGCACCACCCAGTCCTCGAACAGGCAGTAGTTGTTATTCGGCACGATCAGGTTCCCGATGCGGTTCAGGCCCTTGGAACGCAGTTCTGCGCCGGGCGTGCTGAAAGAGCCCATGTAGGTGTCGCCGAGGCATTTGATTAGGTCTTCTTCTATGCCGCCGGCCGTGGTGACGATCGCGGAGACGTGCGAGTGCTGGACGAGGTACCGCAGGGTGCCGCGGAGGCCGGACGAGATGAGGTTCGAGGTGTAGCCGAGGAAGATGGTTGTTTTGGAGGTGGGGTCGGAGGGGTCTTTCCAGGTGCGCTGGGGCAGGGGTTGTTAGAATAAGTATTCTGGGGAGTAAGGTATTGGGAGGGGAGTGGGGTTGTGTTGCAGGAAGAGGGTGTAGAGGTTTGCTTGGAGTTTTCTCTGGGGAGTAGAGCAAGGGGTGGTATTTGAGCTGGGCATCAAGGTCGAGAGAAATGACGTTGAATGAGGAACATGATTGAGGATGCTCGAGAAAAAAGAGACCATGACATGAAAAAAATTGGTTGGAAAGAGTGATGCAATAATCAATTTCAAATTTCAGAAGGTGGATTATGTGACTGAACTGAACTGAACTGAATTGAACGTACCATATCATTGATAATCCTAACGGCCTCTCCAATTGAACTAGCCTGGAACCCCATGTTGTTCATGCCCCCGATCAGATCATCCACGGTAATAGGACGGCCTGCGAATTTGTTGAAGTCAAGCTCCTCAACTTTCTGAGAGCCTTCTGGCATCTCGTTTGAGGGAACCAGGACGGCATCTGTGACTGTGGAGGGTGGAGCTCCGGAGGCTTCTGTGTGGTTTGTCATGATGAAGAGATGTGAGGGGAGGGGAGGGGAGTGCAGTGAAGGGAAGTAATTGTGAGTTTGAGTGGTGGTATCGAGGAGTTTGATATTATTTGACGGTCTGGTCTGGTCTGGTCTAAGAGCTACCTCGAGGTAGACTTGAAAGTGACTGAATAGCCAGACCTGACTCTTGCCAGTTGCAAGAAGATAGGCTGTGAGCCAGGCAATGTGGAGAAGTATACTCAAAAATTGAGAGTGATCTGACTAGAAAGCCCTGGTCGACTAGATGTAATTGCTGTTGAGCAAGAGCCTCCAAGATGTGAAGTACTTCTAGCTTCAGACTCTTTCCTAGTTATCGACTTTGGACGGAAGCGTGTACGTAGCAATAGCTGCTGAGAAAAAGACCGGATCCTGGATATCTAGTCCTTCAGAATTGTAAGAATTGCTCTATGCTTCTCGTGTGAGATATACTTGGAACTCTGTACTTCTCTGATGTTGTGTCTTGGTCTGGAGGAGGGACAAGGGATGGCAATGATGTTGATATCGATATTGATGCCTCCCTCGCCTAGTGGTGGGATGGGAAAGTTATTCCGTCGAAGTTTTACAGTCTTCCGATCTCCTCAGCAAGTACCGCTCCGCTCCGCCCCGCCCGTGGCTGCAGGGAGGCCTGGAACTGACAGGCCCTTAGCCGAGACGCTAAACTCCGAGCTGGCGCTAACCCTTTTCGATTCGAGATCCAGATCCAAATCCAAGCAGGCTAGACTGATCAACCTCAATCTTCACCCTTCCACCTCATCGTGCAGAGCCTTCCCGCAGTCTTCGCGCCTTCACGGTCAGTCTTTGCAGCGACACTCCTGCGACACTCTGCTACGGGTTCATGATACTGGCTCTCCCAGGTACTGCGACATCTGTTGCGTTGCCTTGCCCGCAGCCCGCATCGACGCTTGACGGGTCCACGATCCCCAATTGACGCCATTATTCGGTCATTCCACGACACGGACAAACATACTACTGGCGCCCCATTCCCAACAAGTCGCCGTTACTCTGGGCCATTGCCCGGCAACATGAATGTGAGTAAACTGTCAACTGTTCCGCGGTTGGGTCTGCTCGTTGTTCCACCGCTGACTGCCTCGAAAGGTCTAGATATCAGGGCTCGTATGACGCTGGCGAATCCCGACGCTCACCGCGAGATCAATCCCCAGGACGCTACAATGATTCTCGAGACGAATTCAGAGGGGGTGGTGCTCGTGGCGGCGAGAGGAGGCGCTCGATACCCGATGCACGGATAAACCACAACTCCTTCGCATCCAACAGAGAACTATTCCGAGAACCCACAGGTCGAGACTCATCGCGAGATTTCAATTCTTCCAGAGACCCCCCACGAGGCCCAAAAGGGTTCCCAGATGCTCCAACCGGTCCTCGTGCATCGAGTCACTCCGAGTTTCGAGGCGACTTTGGCGGATACCGAGGCGATTTTCGAGGCGAGCGAGGACGCGGCAGAGGTCGAGGATGGCGCGATGATAGCCGGGATCGAGGTCGAGAGCTTGATCGGGAATACAGAGATAGGAGGGACGACAGAGGTCCACCACCACAGTTTCGTGATGATCGAGGCCGAGAGCGGTGGGGAGGCGGACGGGAGTCATACAGAGGTCGTCGAGCTTCTTCTCCGCAAGGCAGGGGACGGTCACCAAACTACGGTCCGCGAGATAGTCGAGATCCTCCACCAAATATCGAGATTGATCGCGCACGTCGGGGCTCTAGAGATGGACCATTATCTGGAGGCTCACCTGGTTCAGATTCGATGCCTCCATTCGCACGTGGGTATGGTAGGGCTCCTAGAGGAGGACGCGGACGAGGAAGAGGCGGCTTTTACGAAGATGGGTTTCATAGGCCATCTGGCAGAAGCAGGTCACCCGAGCCTACCTATCGTCGAACTCAACCATCCGCAACTCCTCCTCCACAAGTACCGGCATTTGGTTCAACAGCGGCAGCACCTATGTCTTCGAACCTCCCGAGCAGTTCTGTGTCGTCCACCACTGACACTGCTGGACCACTACCAGGCGTTGCGATTCCAACCGCCCCTCGATCCGACAGAGAAATCAAGATAAGCCGGAGTTTCGCACGTTCCGTCCAGCATAAGCCTAGTAACACTGTGCAAAAAGAGGTTCCCACCTCGGAATCTCAGCCCGGATCTTCCGTCGATGCTATCCCACATAGTGTTGTGCAATCTATGAACAACCGACCATCGCAAGATGACAATCAGAAAGGGTTTACTGAACCGAAGTCCCACGATACTGTTGATGACTTCACAACCGCGCCTCCCAAACCAGCACCAGTGGTTGTTTCCCAAGAAAATGAGGAGATCCCAACTGTCGTTCGTCAAGGTCTTGTTGGTAAACATGGCCCAGAGGCACCGGTTCCTCCAGCCTCTGATGCTGCCGAGGTTGCGTCCGAGTCGGAATCAGAGGACGAAGTAAACGATGCCTACTTTGAGGATGAGATTTCAAAGATCGAAGCCGACACAACGAGGGTTAACGTCGAAAATCCACAGAATCCACGCCCCGAGTCACCTACAGCTTTCATGAGGCCGTTCCGTCGGCAAACCATCGATCGTATAGTGGAGGCCAGAAAGGCAATCCCCCTTGAGTCCTGTGTGGCTCCCGAAGTCAAGGTGGAGGAGACTGCTCCCGAAGCACCAGTTCCACCCGTTCCAGTTTCCATTCCGCCACCTCAACTGCCAGTCCCAGTGTCTGATCCAGCACCTACCCCAACGCCTGGCTCAGTAACGATCCCAGATCTTCCAGCAAAACCAACACGTACAAGCAGAAGTCGGTCTTCTACACCAGCAGTCCCATTCAAGCCAAAGGCTCCAGCCAGAAGTCGGCCGTCAACCCCATCCCTGCAGCCCAAAGAGAAGCCAACTACAGATATCATCACCAATGGTGGTTTCACCCCAGCGCCAGCTCCGTTACCGTCCGCAAGAACACCTCTCCCAAGCGTGGAACGGGCTGAGTCTATACCCCGTGAACCAACTGCTCCGCTGAGATCTATTGAACAAAGCTCGCATTCTCTTCAAGAAGTTTTGGCACGCAAACCCACTCCGAAACCCACTACAAACGGCTTGGCTCACAAATCAGTTGCAATGGACGTATTTTCCGAGAGCGAGGGTGACATGACGGAGGCAGAGAATGAAGAAATGCTCGAAGCTGTCAGACCACGTATGAAGACACCTCCGATTTCAAGTTTGCCGAATTTTGGCGTCAAAAAATGGTTTGAAGATGACGATTTTCTGGAAACCTTGAAGCCAAAGCCTGAGGTTGAGGTCAGAATCAAACAAAAGTTGATCGACGATAGAGACCGCAAGTTGAGAGAGCAAAAAGTTGCCCGCGACGAATGGGGGAAGAAGTATTATGAGTATCGACGGTTCACAGACTTTTCCGATGATCCTATCGCAGTTCGTAGCAGAGAAAAGTTTGCGAAGGCAAGAGCTCTCGCTGCCGCAGAGGCTGCAGCTCCACACCATTCATCAGTACCATCCGCTGGGGCTAAGCCGGAGGGTAAAGTTCGCATGGGTCGATGGGCCACAGAGCACGACTTTGAAAGAGTTCTTCGAGAGTCCGAACTGGAAGCCAAGGAGACCCAGGAGAAGGAAGACCGTGCTGCAAGAGCAAAGACAGCTAGTGCAAAGGAAGCTTCGATTCCTGATGCTGCTTGGGACAGAGAGGAGTGGATGAGTATGCAGCATATCGACAGGACTCATCTAGTACCCTTTGAGAGATCGTTTGCTATTCTTGAGTTTGGGGAGCCCATTGATAATTTCACCGAAGAAGAGGCTGAGATATTCGAGAGAGTTTATCTCGAGTTCCCAAAGCAATGGAGCAAGATCGCAGCTGCACTTACTAGGCGGGATTATAAAGCCTGCATCCAGCACTACTATCTCATCAAGCACATATCGGACCTCAAGGACAAGCTCAAGCGGCAGCCTAAGAAGCGGAAGGCGAGGCAACCAAAAGCCAAGAATCCGAAGCCGAACGCTTTGATTGCCGATGTCGTTCCAAACCGAGAGGAAGCTGACGACACTCAAGATACTGAGGGTGGAGAGAGACGAGGACGCCCACGCAGAGCAGCTGCCCCTACATTCTCATTCGAGACACCAGCTAGCGAGAGCGAGGTAGCAAGCCCAGCCCCTACCCCAGGACGAAAAGCAACTGCTACCCCAAAGGGAGATACTGGTACCGATGCTCCTCCTCCACCACCAAAGAGAAAGACCAAAGCAACCAGGGAGAAGGGTGCAAAGCAAGCGAAGAACAGCCAGCTTCTAGCCGCTGCGCCTCCCATCGCAGCCGCCACCCCTCGCGCAGATTCTCCTGCCACGCCAATGGCAGGAACAGAATGGAAGAATCGGCGGGACACTCCTGGCGGCAATGCTCGCTTTCCCTCTCAATTCGACGGGCCCGGACCGAGTCAGCCTTCGTTCCAACCACCATATGCTCCAATTGAGCGGCCCAATCCCTCCATGCCGATCAACTTTGATCCTATGCCCCAACACTTTCCGCAACCTGCTCCACCTCTTCCGCCTCCCCAACCTGAGCGTCTCGAATCTGCTCCTCCTATGAGCTTTGAAACTCAGCAGGATCGCAGAACTATTCCACAACAAACCTCCAGTTACTGGAGCGTTCCTGAGCAAACAGATTTCCCTGCATTATTGAGACATTTTGGCACTGACTGGCATGGGATTGCAAAGTGGATGACATCCAAGACTCATATAATGGTATACACCACCGTTTTTCAACAATGGCTTGCTGTACCTTCCGACAGCAACAAGAGTCGGCGTGTCGCTAACATCCAGACACAGGTCAAGAACTATTACCAGCGCCAGGTAGATTCTGGAAAGAAAGAGTGGGAGATCATAGCCAAGGATGCAGACGAGAAAAGGGAACGAAACGAGCCTACAGGTCCTCTGCCAACCCCAACTGTCATTCCAAAGAGACGTTATGATGTCACTCCTGGCTCTCATCCGCGATCTTCGTCTGCAATGGACCAGACTGAAGAGTTCTTGCCCCCGGGTCCTAACTCTGTAATGTCTCAAGTGTCACCTCCTCAACCACCCAGTCTGAGCGCACGCTTCCCTGCGTTGGCCCAAGCTGGACCTGTTCCTCAGATCCAACCTGTCACAGCAACTTCAACGGTTTTGAACAAGCACATGCCTCCACAACCTATCCAGCAAGCTCCACAGCAAATCCAGCAGCAAACTCGACCTACCAGAGGGCCAGCTATAGGATTCTTCTCGACTGAGGCTCCTTCACGTCCCATTGTTCCTAACGATGCTGTCTCTCAGCGTTCTGTCATGGTTGCTCAAGAAGCTCAGATAGAGCGGCAATCTGCTCTGAGGCTTGAACGTGAACAGAGAGAGCAACAACAGCAACGCGAGCAACTCCAGAGAGAGCAAGAACAAGCCATTCAAAGAGAGCAAGAACACAAGCGCATGTTGCAGCAGCGTGAACTTGCGATGCAGCAGCAGCAGCAGCAGCAGCGGGAACAACAGCAGCAGCAGCGGGAACAACAAGCCTTGCACCGAAATCATCAGTTCCAGATGAAGCAAGAAAACGAGACCCCAAATCCAAACCAGTACGAACCGTATTCGACACCAGCTGTCATGCTTCCTGGAAATCAGCCTCATGCACGATCAGAACCACCAAAGCCAATCCCACCACCCGAAGTAAGAAGAACTGCACCACCCCAGCACCATGCTCAGCAATACCAACCTCGAAGCAATCCAAATGTTCGACCATTCATTGGTGAGAGTGTTGGTAGTGCTCGTGACTTGAAGTCTACACCTTCTCCGGCTGTACCCAGAGCTCCTATGAGCGCTCCTCCTGCAAATCAAGAGATGTACTCCGCGCCTCCTCCTCCTCCACCACCTCAGCAGATCGCCCCGCCCCAGCAATCAGCTCCCGTTGTGGTTCGCCAGCCTGAACCCGCTAGAAAGTCGAACATCATGTCCTTGCTCAACGACGACGAGCCCAGTGATCCTCGGCCACCTCCTCCTAAGCGTGCCAGTGATGTCCCGACTTCATCTATACAAAACACGCGCACACCACCACCGCAACATCCTCTACATCCGTCTCGTTATTCTACCCACCCAGCACAAAATCCCCCTCAACAGCACCCTCATATGCCTCAACAGATGACTTCTCAACCTCCACCCCAACAGCAAGCTGTCGCTCCGCAACATGGCTACTCACAACCCCCTCAAGCTCAACACGCTCTTCACCAGCACTCGTCTTCCATTGGACATACTCGCAGCTTTACCCCGACAGGATTCGACAACCGGCCTCCTTATGGGCAGCCACAAATGCAACAGCAACAACAACAACAGATGTATTCCCAACCTCGCCAGTCTATGACTTCACAGCCGTCACAACTTCGCCGTGAGCCATCAATTGGTGAGATGCACGGAATGGCACCGTCCGGTGGATACGCACGATCATCAGCCCCTTCTCAGCCCTCCATGCGACTGAAGGAGTCTCCATATTCAGCACCAACCCCGCCCCCACAGACTCCCCAAGCTGTCCGTCAATCTATGGGATCGCCGCATGATGCGCCTCTAGATCAGCGTGATTACTACCAGCGCCAACCGCAACCAGGCTACTTCATACAGCCCCAACAACAGCAGCAGAATGCGACTGCATCTCCGCAGCTTGGTCCGTCGTACAACTCCCCTTCACAGCAACACCAACAACCGCTGGCTACCCACCGTCAGCTCGCTTTTGGTCAAAACTCTCCACATGTTCCTTCGCCACCAGCACAGTACGCTCAACACCATTCCTTACACAACTCGCGCCACAATAGCTTCGATGGTCGAGAAGGTCGATATCAGATGGGAAGTTCGGCGCCAACCCCGGCACCAGCTCCTGCACATGCAGGTTTATACCGACAATATTCCGGAGCCCCGGAAGGCAGAACTCAGCGCAATGATGGCGACCGCAATGCACATGCTATGATGGACTTGAGACGAGAGACTGAGGTCAGAAGAGAGGCAGAGAGAAGAGAGTTAGAGAGAAGAGAGCTAGAGAGAAGAGATGCGGAGAGAAGAGATTCGGAGAGGCAGAGATATTGAGGCAGTATCAACAAGGATATCAGCAACCAAGTCCCATTATCGGTTTTGTTTTAGGGCAAGGGTAACATGGATGGTGGCGTTTTGAAATACCCCAGCACAGGCAGATGTCAAGGAAGGGCATCTATGCTTATGTAAAGGTAGGGCTTTTGATAATGATGGATGGATGGGTGGGTGGGTGGGTGGTTCTTGTTTTGTATGATTATATAATGATCTGCACCCTTTTCTAGTGCAGTATCGAGGTGACAGATGGCAAGTCAACCTCTATCTATGTATGTACCGATACCCGAACAAAAATGTAGAAATAGAAAATTCAACCAAAACCCCTGACCTCATTGTTGAGTGACATATTACTTCTGTACTAACCGTAATTCCAAAGCTCTGATGCTTTGTTGGCATGACATATATAGCAAAGCAATATAATTTTTACACTTTCTAGACATCCCCCTCCTCGAGTACCTAAGTTGGCCAGCGGCCAGTGCAGGCAGAGAAGGATACCGGGCAATACAATTTGGAGATCCTTGTGTTCTTGCTCGGCTACCTACCCACTACCAACTCCAAGATGGGTGCAGAATACTTGGAAGAAATGAGACGTGTCTTATGTATGTTCTAAAACACTATCTCTATGCTCAGACGGAGGCAGAAGAAACCTTAGCTGATGTGCTGAAACGCCCGACTTTTGACACTCTGCCTCCTTGGTTGTTCACTATACTACAACGCAGAGAGATGCGACTTTCAAGAGCGACGCAGCGAAAGAAGAAAAGCGTGTACCTGGAAGCATTCAATTCGGTGTTCTTGTGAGTCTATTCGGCAGCTAAGAGGGACAGCCAAAGAAACAGAAAGAAAAAATGGCCGGTGAGAAGGGGCGGTGGTGCGAAAACCTTAAGCGAGATATTTGTTGACTTCCCGCGGCCAGCAAAACAAACCAAAGAAACAAATTCACAGGAAAACACGGCAAAATCTCCGGACGGCTCCGTTGAAGAGGAGGTTTTCCTGATTTAATAAGGTATTTGAAGTCGAGTCTTATCGTGTATCATTCAATATACGATCGAAGACACGACGGTAGATGTACTACTCGTGCTATATCTGAGCTGACATACGTTTTTGGCTTTAGAGGAGTCTTATTTGGGTTTTTGGTGAGCCCCGCAATAACCCAGTCTGAACCAGGGGAGCTGTTGATGCAAGTACTACAGCCAAGTATTTTGGGGGGGGGTTCCTACATTTCAAGGCGAGGGGACAGGAATGGAAAAGGAAACCATTCAAAGGGAAAGTGGGAGGTCAGAATTCATGTCAGGTCACGCAGAAACGCCGATTCAATTGAAAAACAAAGCAAAGCATGTGAATGCCGGTGAGTTCGCAAGGTAAGTCGCCAGGGAGCGTAATGGACCGAAATCAATTCCGCCATGATGTAGTAGAGCTATGACGATTTGCACACTGTCCGATTGCGACAGGCATAAAAGTAAATTCACAGAAGATGTGAATTTAAAAATCTTTCTGATAAATTTCTGGTATCTTTGGAATAAGAACAGCATTAACAGATATCAACACCATCGAAGCAAACCTCGCAGTTCTCGCTCGGATATTCAGCAGTCCCAGCAACAGATTGGCCTGGATCAGATTAGTTGGACACGGCATATTCAATCTAAAAGTCGCGTTTCTTTTAGCTTATCGTTATCGGTGATCGTTAACAGCTCTTGATTTAATAGAGCTGGCTTTCGCACTCGGGTCTGGGACTCATCTCAACCCCGCCTGGGATAATTGACGACTCCATGTCGCGGTCTACTCGAAGGTGAATGAGATCAGACTAATCAACGACACAGCCAAAACCTTGTCCATTCACTTCAACCGAACTGTGCGGCCTATTGACTCACTATTAAAACCCTCCTACGTCGTGTTCTCGACACGATTTCTTAACTCTAAAATAGAACTTCTTCATCCTCATACCTCCTCACCACACCACGAGATCTTTGTCCTCCACCAACGTTTCTTTATTCGGACAATCTTCTCTCCTCAACTTATTCAAAACTTCTACCTCACCATGAAGTCCTTCATGAACCCTTCCTTGCTGCTTGCAGCTTTGTCAGCCTTGGCCTTCACATCTGCTATTAGTCCCATTGTCGAGCAGCGTCAAATCATCGACACCGCACCTACAGTCGCAGACTGCGCCAGTACGTATATTCTTTTCGACTTCACTTCTGACGGATAACTATTTTTGACTTCTTGAATCATGGAGTTCAGCTGATAGATTTCTTCCTCAGATACCGCTGACTGCAAGAACGCTGCTGCTTGGTGGAACGACTGTCAAAGAGCCCATGTCATCGGCCAGCCATTCGACCCAAGCCCCAACCTCCGATCATGCCTCTGCCCTCCTGGTCGTACTGTGCCCTCTCACATTGATTGGTACTTTAAGCTCCGGAACTGCGTCGTCTGTGTTGAGATGGTAGTCGGAACCAAGGATCGTGCTCCTCCCATGTACATTCAGATTGAGCAGATTGCTGGCTCTCCAAGCTCCAAGGTAGGATTCTGCCATGGTACTCTGAGCACCGAGGAGTTCATCCAGAAGATGAAGGATTTAGTCAAGGCTAAGAACTTCCCCCTTTCACTCCTAGAGGCTATTATACAACCAGTAGGTGGAGAGGTTGCGCGGGCTGCTACTCCAATGTAAGGAATTCTACTCGTGGCTTCAAATTCAAATTTGTTTCTAACTTGCGTAGCGCGTTGTCACACCCTGGCTTTACGAAGGCTGATGTCTCCTCTACTCCTACGGCGCTTCCCAATAGCGTATTCTCGACCTTCTCAGCGGTGCCCATGGAGTCTTTTCTTGCAAGTCTTACAAGTGTCACTCCTACCGCACTCCCTAATAGCCTATTCTCGACATTCTCGGCAGTGCCCATGGACTCTTTCCTTGCGAGTATCTCGAGCGCCACACCAACCCATTCTAGCCAATACCATACCATGTCTTCGAGAACTCCAATAAAGAATTGCAATCACGACAACTGCTTCCGTCAGGCTCTTCGCTCAGAGCCAGCTGTAGCCAGCTTCTGTGCAACCTACACTAATGCTCCCAACACAGCTTCAACCGGAATCCCGGGTTGTCTATCGGGCTGCGACCACTCCCCAGGTAGAGTCTCCTCTGCGTGTAGTTGCCTTGCTAGTCATGCTTCAATGTTGTCAAACACTTTGCCTGCATCTAGCCAAACCTCGATCACCAAGTCGTCCGTTCCTACTGCGATTACTTCTAATCCTTACTTTTCAACCACAAATTCGGCGACATATCACACGTCGACTACCTCCTGCTCAACTACTAGCACTCACCCGACTCCGTTTGTGAGTACGGTGACTTCTAGCTCGTCAACTTCAAGCTTGTCAACTTCAAGCTTGTCAACTTCAAGCTTGTCAACTTCAAGCTTGTCAACTTCAAGCTCATCAACCGTGTACCCGACAGCAAATCCAACCAAGTGGATCACGTTTCCCGCTTCTGATGCGGTGAAGGCTTGTGCTGGTAAGCAATTCCCTCTTGATTCTCAATACAGCTAGTAGCATTTTTTTTTTCTAACACTGCAACAGCGTCGAGAGGCTGTGTTAACGCTAACACTTATTACAATACATGCCTAAAGGGGAACAACGATGAGGCCTTATGGAACTGTTTCTGCAAAAAATGGCCCATTGCGTAAGTTCTAGGTCCGTTCTGAAACTACATAGCTAATAGCCAGAAGCTGGAAGAAAAACCTCGGCCAGTGCACCCAATGCCTCGAAAGCGCCCTACCAAGATTCGCAGGCAACGGACTGATCACCAACGTCACCGAAAGCAACCGTCAGCGATACTGCGATGTCACTGGTCCCAAAGCTGGAGCCAAACCCATTCTCATCTCGCTTGGTGCTTCCCTAACACAGAAATACCAGTCACCCCTGGCCATGTTCAACATGACTTTGGTTGATGCGCCGTACCTCGTTGGAAATCCGCTGCCAAGTCCGGTACCTGCTCCTCTACGATGGGAGTCACTTCCTGCTTCGAATGAGGTTGTTGCTTGTAGTCGTAAGTTATTCCTCTGCTCCGGATTAAAAGCCTTCTCGACTAATATCCGTCTGTTAGGTTCGGCTGAGTGTGTGAGAGCTGGTCAAATCTTCAATACTTGTGCAGCCGAAGAGAAGAAGGAAGGCGGTAACGTCAAGTTCTGTTTCTGCAACACCAACAAAGAGTGAGTCTCCACAACAGCCCCAGAGCAATGCCTAATTGCGCTCTTTCCTCAAACCCAAATTGCTAATCAGATATAGATGGACATCATCTCTCTCAGCCTGTGCTGCTTGTGTCGCCAAGAACCTTCCAACATCCCCTCCTTCGACCGCAGTGGTCAACAAAGACATGGTAGTCAAGCTCGTGGACCTGACAACTCAGATCTACTGCAGCGCTTCCAGCCAAGGAAGCATCGAGAGATTACAAGCATCCGGTATTCTCATCACGAGTAACATGCAGAGCCCCGTCAAATTCTTCGATATGTCTCTTGTGACTGAGCCTATCCCAATCCCTGTCTGATTACAAGAATCAAGAGATTGTGGAGTGGACCGAATTTTCTATTCTTTGAAGTCTGCACACATGCTTCCACTGAGCGTCTCTACAGTCTTTCTATCGCATTGATTCTGGGAAGATACTCTGGTCTGTGCCCGAGAGTTTGCTGGTTAACTTATGTAATGCTGCGTTTCTTGTGGTAGACCTGGGTGGGATGGCACTGCATGGTTTCACGGCTGCTGCGGGGGAAAACTGACGAATTGGGCAATGGGAAATGACCTCTAGAGTTTAGCAAGTTCTTTCGTAGATAGATAACTGCGTTGTTTTCATAATAGAATATTGCCTTTAGGTCTCGATCCACGTATTGCAACAGTGAACGCATACACCTGGTGAAAATGATAGTGGGTTTAGTGAGTTGGATTACGAGAATCTCATTCACATTATATATGATTTCAGAATCTAGACCTTGGAATACCTTGGTACGAAGGCTTGCAAAATCTTCTCACACCCTATCTAGCTTTCCCCGTAGCATTCTTTGCCTTTACTGATTGAACGTGCCCATTGCCATGCTCTTCGATATAAATTGAGATTCCATGGAAGGAGAGCTGGATGTCCAAGTCAGAAGAGCAGGTACAGACGAGAAGGGTGAACATCTCTCCGCCGCTATATTGCTTACTGGCACCAATATAGCAACATGTAACGTGGGTTATGGGTTATAGTGAAAGATTCTTCGCACTTCTCCGAATAGATGTTGTGCATATGTAGGGTTTTGCGCTTGTGAACGAGAGGCAGCAATTAATTTGTCCATTCCTTGTGTGACCAGCATCGCCAAGTCGGCTGCAGTATGACACTTCACTTGCCCAGCGATCGTCCTCATCGAAAGAAAAATGGACTCGTTGCAGAACAGTCTCTGTTCGCAGCCCAAGAAAACATTCACTTTGATTTCTCGCACTTTCATGCTGGGGCTCATGCATCGGACTCAAGAATACTCTTGGCTTGGTAGTTTTACCTTCAAAATTCGGTGGCATTGATATACTACCATCTTCTTACAGGCGTCTCAATTCCTTGTTCTCATCTCATGGTCACCGTACTGAATGTAGCTCAGCTGTCGCTTCCCCGCGTTTCGCCACGAGTTCGGCGGGTTTTGTAATGGATGTATTACCGATTGGTCATCAGGCTACCAGAAATCCAACTAATAACTTGGCTTAATGTAACAATCCTGACCGCTTTGTTTTGACAGTCACCATGCTCCTGCATGCCAGGTAGCTTCGATGCTTTCGATTAACTTTTTGAAGGCACCCGAAAGCTGGTTGGTGGCATGAAGTTAAAGCGCCTACAAGATTGATTTTTTCTTCTTCTTCTTTTGAATTAGGTAGACTTTGTCAAAGTACAGTTCACAGTGTCATATATGTACAATCTCGCGAGGATCTTCTCTGCCATTTTTACACAGTGAAGACTTCTACTGAACAATGGATGCCCGAAATGGGAGGGGACTAGGTAGTTGCCGAATCAGAGAGTGTACCTGTACTAATTTAATTTTCGCTTATATTTGCGTCGTACGAAAGTCCAAAGCAACATAAAGTTCGTTTTTCTTACACTTGGCAAAGAGGATTCTGTAATACTTCATCGCGCGATTCTTATCATACGGCTCAACTCCAAGACCGAGAGGTTGCACTTAGGGGCGAACATAAGAATGCCCAAAGATATAATAGGGAGGCAAACCTCTAGTTGAGAACATCAAAACTACTTTTATATCTTTCCAAAAACCCAAGATTCATTACCAAGATAACCACCATGAAGACCACACTCATCCCCTCCATTCTCTCCGTTCTCCTCGCTGCTACCACTAGCGGCTACGTCAACGGCCCCTGTTCCAATGGCGGCAGTTCCGATGGAATCTGCATCAGTCGCGGCTCATGTGCCAACTACGGCGGTACAAGTAACCCTGGATCTGCGGGAGCATATACCTGCCCAGGTACTCCCGATGATGTCGAATGCTGCAGCGTGTTCACTCGTTGCCCTGGACTTGGCACCGACACGCTATGTACCTGGGACAATCGATGCTCAGGCAATCCATGGCATGGAAGCATCCTCTCCAGTAAGTCGAATGGAAATCCTTAGCATGATGGCAAGGCCTTTTTTGGTGACCCTTTCTGATTATGATAGATCCGATCTGCCCTGGTGGAAGCAATTTCGTGTGCTGTGATATCAACGGTTAGCAAGCCCGTTTGAATGGAGAAACTGCAACTCTTGCATGCATGAGTTACACAGCGGTACTCTTGATGCGAAGAAGGTTTTGTTTGTTTGTACGTGCCGTTGTGATGGAAATTCCCATGCTTTTGTCTTGGTGCGATACGAAAGCTCTCCTGTGAATTCAAGAGCAATGATCAATATGTGGGATCCACAGGTTAATTCCATTGTCTAAGCTATTCTGAAGTTCCGAACCATGGTCCATGGTCCGTATCAGAAAACAATCTCATTTTATCATCCGAACCTGTTCCAGACTACGAGTCCCAATATCTATCAGTGAGTGCTTTGAATTTTTCTCCCCTCGAATTTACTCACTTGCCAAAATTTAAGGAAGACCCTAGCTGCCTTGATCTTGCTAGTTAACTGCGGTTGTGTTGAAATGCTGCTGGTATCAGAAGCTCGTTTTTTTTCATACTTTTCGCTATCTTGTTCCCTACCCGCATTGAAGTCCAAGGCCATGCTACCAATATCGTAGCATACATCTTTGGCCAAATAGCTACCACCTAACTTGGGTCAGACGTCACACATGTCTAACGGTAGATTCTTGTCGCGCAGTTTGGTTGAGTTCGGCAGCATAAACGGTCTCATGACCTCCAAGTCTCAGAAAATTCAGTCTAGCTCGCCCTGAAATATCAAAAAGATATGGCACACAACTAAAGTAGGAGTCGTCTTCGCCACTTTCAGAATTCTCCCGCTATTACTCTTGTGATATTCATAAACTCCCTTGACATTCTGTGCCAAGCTTATGGAATTCGCATAGTTCTAGAGAGATCATGTATGGTTGAACCGACGCTGCTGGCATGTTGTACACGCCTCCCACGAAGCACACATGCACGACACTCCTTCCCGAGTTCTTCGTGTATTTGACTTTAGCAGCTTGACACGTTTTCTTTCCTAACAACTTTCGCTGTTTGATTGCGGATTTTGGCTTGACTGCTTGTCAAGAGCTCTTTCCCCCCATCAGCTTCTGATACTTGGAGACCCAGAAGAGTGCCAGAAGACCAAACATAATCCGTTCCTGGGATATGGAAATTGAAGATGCACGGCGTTCTGGATAGTCCGTGACGTCGTCGGATATAGAGGCGTGTAACAAAGAGGCCTTCCCTTCGTGATTGACGGTACTAGCATATTTCAGGTTTTCTGGTGTGATCAAATGACTCCACCATCTGTCGAATCGATTCTGAATCATTGGCAGCCCTACTTAGATGGTGAATCAGTAATTGTTAAATCAATTTTGGTTGAAATGAAAGTAACATGCAGTATTTGGACGATTTCAATTACAACGTCATACTAGACATGTACCGCCTGCGCTCTCTCGACTTACACCAAGATATTCAAACTGTAAAGCGCACAAGCTCTTCCAGGTTGACGAACGATATCCTTCAGGCGCATGAATCACCTCTGGTGAAAGCACAAATAACATTCATGGAAATAATAATACTCTTTCTAATCGTGCATGTTATAGCGAGAGGAGACGATTCAAACGCTTCTCCGACACAGAAGGCAGCAGCTGGAACCCAGAAATTGCGAGAAAAGAAAATTCCACTGCTATCGTAGCCCATGGGAAGCATGCACAAAGTGCAATGCTCCAAAAGTTGGAGCTGTCGCGATACCGCTTTACTAGTATCCATTTGGTGCAACTGATCCTACACCACCGCAGTTCCTTTTTGAGGACGGGCTTGATCTGACGTGCAAAAACATTGAAGTGGCAATGAGGCCGGTCCTTCTCCTACATTTGCGGATACATGGAGAAATCAGTTGGGGAGTAGCTCGCCACATCGTTCCCGCAATGATGGAGAGAGTACCCATATCAGAGGTTTATGGAATCTTACGCGACTTCGGCTACTGAGGTCTTCAGAAGAGAGACCTTGAAAAATGGAGGAACAATGGGGAGTGTGTCGTTCGTCGCTTTACGAAATCAGAAAATGGCCAGGGAAAGTACGGATTGATAGAGCATTGTCTAAGGGCTGAAAGGTTCAATATTTTGCACAGAAGTCTCAAAAGAAGAGATGGAAATTGGAGACAAGAGACACTTCAGAGACAAGTACATATATCATAAGCTCTATCCCATGAGATAATATATGAAATGGCTCGACATATACTTCGCCAAGTACGAGCCCAGACTCCGAGATCGACCGGTTCAGTAGATCAGAGCCGGGCCAGACGGACGTGATTTCATTCCGGCAACTGAGGAACACAACTTGACGAAAGCCGAAGTCCGCATAAGAATATTCCCTGGAGGCGTGATGAGTCCTAATGCCTACCAATCTCAGATTGGAACCTAAAAATTGCCCTTAACAGTGCTGTGGCTGGCTTCATAACTTCTTCTGGTAGTGAGAAGAAAACAGGGTCAAATCTTCGAGGCGAGTGCTGACCCCCATCAGACCGTCATCACCAGTACAAATGGTGGCCCTGGTGGACACATAGCAGGAAGCATTCTAACAACCCGAAGATCATGACCCAAAGCCATGGATAAGCTGCCAAGAACTTTACGAGTATCACACCGTTGGTGTTTCGTCAGTACCCAATCAAGATTGTCTTGCGGGCGGTCAAGGCTAGATTGTTGACCTCAAAAGACCCTTGCCAGCTTTGTCCAGAAAGCGCTTTGTCTTGCATTGCCAACATTGATTCCAAAATCCCATGTGCAATCTGCGCTTGAGAGGCACACATACTCGGAATGGGAGTTTTCTTGTATTCTTGAACTGCCGACGGGAGTTGGCCTACACAAGAGAGCTGCTTTTGCAATTTTTGTATCAACCACACCACCAATCTGCATTCAACTCAAAGCGCTTTGCCTCCAAGAGTTGGAAGATTCACTAAGACCAACTTCGATTCCAACTGCATTTGACTGATTAAGAGAATTACACTCAGCGAGTATCGAAACCGCATCCAATTCGGTTGATCATGCGAAACAAAAAGAGAACAGGAGAGTAAACAGCCACAAATTGGGCACAGATGTCTCTTCGTCATGGATGCATATTCCTGGTTGAAGAAGGGGACCACTTGCGCTCTCTGCAAGAGAGAAAGAAGCAAGTTCAGGATAAAACGACTGACAAGTGCCAATATGTCCAAGATCCGATGACAAGAGCCTGTCGCAACTCGCAACTTCGCAAAAGAGAAGCAGGTTCCCACAATTACGAGGCTGAGTATCTCCGCTCCTCCACCAGCCTGAAGCGAAGTTGGCTAGGGTAGCGTGGCCCAGATCAAGGCCTGGCGTACGAGAGAACTCTAAAGCATAAAAGTCCCGAAATTCAGACAAGCGTTGACAGGTCAAGTCAGACCAGGACCAGACGAAGGAATGATGAAGGTGGTTGCACCGCCCCAGTCGTCTGAAGCCTGCATCGATGATCGAAGTGACCGCTCCCCTTCAGCCAATTAAACTCTTCATCATGAAATATCTATGGGGCCATCGTCACAGGCGAATGCACGGTTTAGATTCAGCATCCCGGGTGCGCAGTTTCAAACGCCAGTGGCCACGGCCGGCCGTTTGAGCAACCGGCCTTGGCTGAGGCTCGAAGCGTCTCAGCACTCCTGGCAGAGACTCGACAGGGTAGCAATAAGCTTAATTGGGCCATGGCCTAGCGCTGCTTGACAGCTTGACAGCCTTTGCATCATCGTTCATCTGAATGTATACGAGTCCCATACATCTGATTGTAGAGACTGAGCTATGATAGCGAGGAGGATGGAGTACTGGGGAAGCGAATATTCGTGAGAAGTAAATAAGACCAAGTCACTTTTGAGCGTCCCTCTCTCCAGACGCTTGAACGGACGTTCCTGCATTCCGGATCTCCTGATCTCCTGCCGAATCTCTTTTTCCTCGTTTTATATCCCGAAATTTACAGCCTCAGACTCCGTCGGCATGCATCCCATGGGGGAGAATATCGGTTGACGGGCGCATCACTTGGCAATTTGCCTTGGGGAGCTTGGCAGGAACGCCATCCAAGCCTCCGTGTTTGCAAGAACCTGGTGAGCCCAAGCCCAGAAGCAGCCCATCCCATGTCCAGCCGTGACGGTCAGATCAAAGTGATTTTCTCAAGTGCTGTTGTTTCCTCCTTTCCTACTTCCTTTTTCCTCCCATCCTATTCCTGCCTTTCTTCTAATTATCCGCTACCAAACTTCTTTGAATTCTTCCAAACGGATAATTCACACTGGTTGCTGGTCGGCTTTACGTTCTTTACTTGCTGTGCAAATTGTTCATTACTTGCTTACCTTGTTTTACCTTCGAATACCTTTCTTGATCAATTCCCTCGACCGAAAGACATCAGACGATACCATCCATATACACCAACGACACTCTTTTCATCAATATAATCTTCAATCAACATGTCGACTTATTTCTTCTCCAAGGCGGTGCTGCTGCTATGTTCGGTCCATCTGGCTGCTGCGAATATCATGAGTCCAAAGAAAGGAGAATCAGTCGAATTGAATAAGGAATACGAAGTCAAGTGGGACACGAACGGACTAGAGGAACCTCTGAAGATGCACCTTGCACCCGGGGGAGCCACAGACCTCAGCACAATCATCAGCGAGCTGAATCGTAAGTCCACAAGGGTCCATTCAGCCAGAATGGGAGTCGGCAGGATGTGTACTGACCAAGATTAGCAAGTGCACCAAATTCCGGATCCTGGAAGTGGAAGCCTTCGAGTTCTATCTCGCAACATGAGTCGTTCATGATAATCATAGTTGACCATGGTGGAAAGTCGGTATATGGAGAGCCTTTCAAGATGTACGGATGGGAACAACAGCAGACATATCAGGCCGCTCCTCCAGTATCTACAGTTACTCCTCCAGCACACACGGTTTCGCCTCCACCTCCAGCTCACACGGTTGCCCCTCCACCTCCAGCTCATACGGTTGCACCTCCAGCTCACAGCACATTGGTAATCACCGAAATACATTCCACGTCAACGGCAGCAGGAGTAGTGGTCGAGCCTCCTCCTCCAGCTCACAACACCATTGTGATTACGGAAATCCACTCCTCATCTTCGGTTGCAGCACATAATACAATCGTCATTACCGAGATCCACTCGACTTCCACCGCTGCAGCTGTAGTCGAAACGTTTGCCCCAGTTGTGAGCACGGTCTTGGTCACTGAGATTCATTCGTCCACCGGCATGGCCGTCGTCGAAACAATCGCTGCTCCAGTCGTCATCGAGAGTGCAATTGTTCACACTTCCATCATGATCAATACCCCTCCTCCGATTGCTCAAACCCAGACTCTCGCTGTTACGCACACTTCGGTCGTCCAGCATATCTCCCAAGTTGTGGTTACCTCGGCTGCGGCCCCAATTGTCAATACGATCCAACTCCCTCCCCTGATCCAAACACACCAAGTCGCTCCTATCATCAGCACCGAGATCGTTGCCCCAATCATCAAGACAGTATCTCAGGCCCCATTGTTCACCACCGAGTATCAACAGCCAATCGTCAAGACCATTCTGGTTACTGAAACCCCTGCACCAATTGTGAAGAGTGTGTTCGTTCCTCCTCTCCTGGTAACCGAGAGTCAGCCACCAGTCATCATGACAGTTACCCAAGCCCCAATAATCACAACGATTGCTCAAGCTCCACAACTCGTCACTTCGATCCCGGCTCCTATGCTCATCACCCAACAAGTGACAGAACTTAAGACAACCGCAGTAATCTCTCAAGCGATCGAAATCGTCGAGTCTCACCAGAACGCCATCTCTCTTACCGAGCTCATCACCGAGCACGTCAAAGCCACTGTCACTTCCCAGACAGTCGTTACGTCGACACCACTACCAGTAGCTAACACAATCGTGGTCACCCAGATCCACTCCTCTTCCATCGCATTCACACCACCAGCGGTACACAACACCATTACTTCAACAGAGATCCACTCTTCCTCTATTATGATGAATCCTCCTCCAGCCCTTGCTACATCTGCCCCATTCTTGAATTCCACATCCGTAGAGGTGGCAGCGAGCTCCCTCACCACTCTCCCAGTAGGACTTCCATCTACCCTCGCGACCTCCACGACGGCAGTGCCCGCCCTGCCCCAATCAGGATTCACATCCTCCTTCACGATGGGCTCCGCCTCTGGAACAGGCGTTGGTGCTCCACCCGCGGAATTCACCGGCGCGGCATACAAGATGAACGCTCTCTCTGGCGGAGTCTGGGCCGCGGTCGGTGGAATGGCACTGTTGATAATGTAATTTCTTTGAGTCTCTTGGGCATGGCTGGAGTAATTAGGTTTGGACCGAATGAAAACATCGGATGTCATTAAATGAACCTGGGGTCGGAAGTGGGGACGGACGTGAGAGAGAGAGAGAGAGAGAGAGATAGAATAGATATGATATCGTGAACGGGTTGTTCTCTTGGACATCTTTGCCAATTGATTTGGTTTTTCGTAGAAGATGCAAAATCGATTTCCTTCGAGATGTATATATAATGAATGATATTCGGAAATGCTCGAGTTTCCAATGAAACGGTCTCAGTTGCATTGATCCGTAAGTGAGAAGATGAGATGCACAGTGTTGCGTCAAGCTAGTGTTCTTGAACGATACTTGACAAAGCTGCGCTTGAGATATTGATCTAGACATGTACGCGCAGAAGTAGGATGGTACTTCGAGTCTCGCCTGAAGTCAGACATAGCTCCCCTTATTCCCATACATTGTATTCGACCTTCGGGGCCTCTCGAAGGCCATCTCATCATACCTATTCCTCCTCTCTACGGCCTCATACTGCTGTTTTACCACTTCATGGCTCCGCGGATGCCTTTTCCACATGTTCTTCAAGCCCTCTTGGAAGTTATTCAGCTCGCCTGCCCAAGCCAAGCACACGGCAATGACCAAAATAGTCAATGGGAGTGCTGTTGCCCAGTAAACCCATTGTCCAAATGACATATCGCGCACGTCGGATGTGTTCATGCCCATGATACCGGCGACAGTACCGAGAGGGAGAAAGATAATGGTGACGATAGTGAAGGCGTATATTGCTGCTTCTTGTCGATCTTTGTTGGAGTCGATCTTTTGGATGTTCTATATTTCAAATTAGCTCCCTCTCGTCATAGTAAATGTATGGATTTGAATCATACCCAGTCTCCAAGCTCCAATGCGATCTCACGCATCTCACTAAATCCCCTGATACGATTCTCCACTAGAGCAATGTTGTCTTGGATGATAATGCTTTGCACCCCTGTTGATTCTGAAGGAAGAATGTGTCCTCCAGTGCGGGGTGAAGGACGTCGTGCGTCAGCATACTCTGCATCCTCACGAGCACCTAGCCGAGATGCACCGAAGCCTCGCTGGGCTTGTTTAAGAATGTATTGCTGAGCTTCCAATGTTTCGCTGATCACTTCAATTTCTTGCTTAAAGCAAACAATTCGGTCTTGATGACTGCGGTCTAGGGGGTTGCTTTCGATATCCGATTGCTGATACCTTGTCAGGTCATCTGTCTACAAGCTTTCTCTGAGTCTACTTACCAGTGTTTTGAGATACTCTAGGTATGCGTCTGAGATGTCTGCAGCCGAACCATTATCGCCCCGGGATAGCTGGAAGGCAATCAATGATGCGAATTCGAAGGGCGAGAACACTGCGTAGTTGGACAATTCAACCTTCGATACGTTTGAAATGACCTTTTTGATTCCTAGATCGATGAGATCATGACATGTGGTCATCTGGCTATCAAAAAGCCGTATATCCCGAATGGAAAATGTCATTGCCAAGACCAAGTGTAGCCATGCGGTCGTAAGCTCCTCTGGTATGGGAATGTCAGATCGATCTGCCCAGGGAACATGTGATAGGTAGTCCTTAAACGAAGATGTGCTTTTAATGATCAGTCTAAGCCAGTCGAATATCTCAGTCAAGTCCCGGTCGACTTGCGTGAGGCGATTCGATACAGCCTCCGATGGGGTTGGCATAGACTAACAGGCTATGAGTACGATATTCAAAGCAAGACAGTGTGGAAATACATACCTGGATGAAGCGAAAAATAGCACCCCAGAACTTGGGGGTTGTTGGAGCCTGGGAATCAGGAGGTAGGAAGAACATGAACAGCAACTCTGCAGCGTTCAGAACACCGATTAAAGTCTCATAGCGTGCAATGATATTTTCTTCAGTTGAGCTAGCATCCGGCTTCAATTTGAAGATAAGGTCGTAGATATCTGATCTATCTCCGACCAAGGAAGGGCACCGGTTGTATGTCAAGCGGTGATTCAGACTGGTTTCCTTGCTCAGGTAAATGTCAATCTCGGCCAGATCACCCTCAAGGCCTGGACTCTCAAAGCCCGAAAGCAAGTAGTCGACATTGGCTGCCGAAATGCCTGAACTGGCGCCCCGGGTTTCATTGCGAGAGTTGAGCCAAGTGAAAACGTGGAATTCATCTTTAGGCTGGTCTGTGGTTTTTTTGCGTGCTCTGTGATCGTTGTCCGTTGACCGGAGGTTCGAGCCCTTGTTGGAAGGCACACCATCTCCTTGTGCACTGGTGTTATCCCTGGTACCTCTCGGGGACCTTCTTCATACAAGAGACGACCTTTCGCAGGCTCCGACTTTGTAGATATCCTCCTGATGTCAGTGTGGAGTTTATTAATAGGGCAAAGAGGCGCATACTGAAAATCCACCATGAGTCGCACGGTTGTCTTCTTCGCAAGTGCCAGGATCCTTGGCCACTCTGAAGCCGTGACTGCTTTCTCATTGTACTTGACCTCGACTTGGAGTGGCCAATAGTCCCGGAAGTGAGACACAAAACCCTGTAGAATACATAATCAGTTGAGGAAATTCCGAAAGAAGGCATTTGCTTACAAACCAAGATTGGCATTCTTCCAGAGGCAGAGACCACAGCAAAGAGCTTTTGGTTGAAACGAGAATATTTGAGGAATTTAGGGACGATTGGATCTGAGTGTTTGGAATGACCGAGATAAGGTCCCCTTGCAGAGAAGTCATCGGTAGCCTAGCGCATGAGACGACCAAGGCTGAAAGAGTCAGCAGCAAACACCGAAATAGACCGTCCGCGATCCTACAGGAAGAAACTCACAGTCGCTGAGAATGAGAAACCAGACCTGAGCGATATGAAAGCAGTGTTCAGGTGGTATATTCGGCAAATGGCACACCGCCTGTTGCATGTCTCTTGCTTTCTGGACCAAAGCGAATCTGGCTTGCAGGAGAGTCCTCATGGGATGTGAGGATGTTCTGAGGCCTGAAGGCGCTGCGTATTTCTCCATGCAAAAATATGGAATGCAGAGCCAAGAAATCGTTCTTGCTTTGGAAGCTACTGGCCGTTTCTCTACTGCCACAGTTTCCTGTAGAAACGCAGGGACCATAAATCTTGTCTTTACTTTCGTCGAAGTTTGTAAAGGCTTATCATAACCCTTCTTCGCACGTCCAAGAATTTTGGCGATAGCAGCCGTTTCAGAGTCTGTCAATCCAGGAATGTTGAGCGTGTTGTACTGAATCTAGGTAAATACAGTGAAAACAAGACGTGAAGACCACCTTACCTCGAAACTGTCGAGGTCCATGTTTTTGTCCTCAAAGTGGCTGATGTTGTCAATTACCGCAGATGATCTGAGATTGGACCAAAACTTACACCCATCTGTAAACTGGGGCGACGCCTTTGTTCCGTTGAGGAACAGCATCAGGTATGAGATTCAACTGTACTGCATGAGATCCCCCAATGACGCTATCCCCGACATATCGAGATTGAAGCACATGATAAGTTCTTCCCGACTCGGACTTTGGCTTCGGTGACGGTCCGTCGTCTGGTCCATTCTTCTCTGACAAATCAGACACGTCAGATGTTGAGCTTATGATACTCTCGGTTCCAGGTAGATTCTTGCTGTGGCGTGAAAGAGAAAATGAGTACGCTTCAGGAACAAAGCCTATATCAGGTTCTCCTAATCGGCATAGCAAGCCGTCGTAATCCTCATGATTGTAGTCATCTTTAATTTGATTGTTGATGAGGACTGGTGCGACGGACGGTGCTTTCAATCGACTTTGAGCTCGGCTCCGACTTCTCGAGTAAGCCGGTGGACCAAACTTGGGAATGTCGGCGTTTTCGCGTTCATAGCGGACATCGTCGTCATCGTAATCATTGTAGATACGATTGTTGATGATTACGGGCGCTGCTGCTGTTGGTGGAGGAGGTGTGCGGGATCTGGACCTAATTCGCCTTCGAGTTCTGCTCGAAACAAAGTCTTCGTCGTCAGATTCATTGTAGATGCGATTATTGATGATGATCGGGGCTGGTGGTGGTGGTGAAGCCCGAGATCGACTACGACCAGAGATTTTTGGGGTGAAATCATTACTAGGACGAGGGCTGTAAGGGCTGTATCTGGGCACTGCATACGTGCTGGGAACAAGATAAGGGTTTCTTTCTCTTTCCAGTCGGATGTCAATCTCGTCTTCGTCATCGTATGTAGTTGAGCGCCGACGACGAGGCGAACGATACCTCTCTCGATGGTACGAGCGAGGAGCGGAATACGTGTCTCCTAGAAATGCCGTTCGCGGGTAGAAATCATCCTCGTAGTAGTCCTCATGAGTTGGTTTGCGGGCTAGCAGATACTGACGTTCAAGTTCTCTCATAGACTCGCGACCCCTTCGAGCTCTGATATCCAGTCCATCGTCAGAATCATATCTGCTTCCGCTACGCGATGGCACTGGACGAGGACGAGTGGCCGGCTCGAATGGAGTTCTCGGCCGACGTCCATCTCGAGTTCGTACGTCGACTTCCTCGTCGTCGTCATAATCTGCAGCGAATCGGGGCCGGACTGGGCGGGCAGAGGCACTATGTCGAGGCTCATAATGTGAACTTGGAGGGTCTACTAGATCCCGTCGAATTCGAATATCTATATCCTCTTCATTATAGTATTCTAAGCCTTCAGCTTCATCAGCCCGAGACCGCCTAAAATAGTTAGGCAAGTCGACAGTATCCTCTTCGCTGTAATGGCTCGCTCTGGCTTCTGGGTACGTGGCATTCGAGGCTTTGTTGTCTCGGATATTGACTCGAGGAGACAATGAACGCTCTCTTGCACTAGTCGCGGCAATCTCATCACGACTGCGTCGTGTCTCGCTTGCTGATGGTCTCCCATCCGGAGATGATGACGAATTTTGTCTCTCGCGGCTGGTCTCTGTGGCTAGAGGATCTCGGATTGGAGATGGCGATGATGTCTGTCTCCCATGTTCACCGAGGAATGATCTGCCTCCTCGACCAGCCCTTTCTTCTGGTCTCTTCTTGTCTGGGGATGGTCGATCACGTGAATCTCCCCGGAATGGCCTTCTCCGACTTATTGAGTGATCCCCCGACCCCGTCACCGGGCTGGCAAACCGTACAGGTAGAGTTGGGTTGCGGCGTGGGACTGTTTGGGGAGTAGGAGATGGCCCTGCTATCGGTTGTTCGGGAAGTGGTGGTTGATCTGAGATGAAGGCTTGATTGAATTCCTCGGGACGGGTCTCTTCCTCGGCTTCGTCGGTCACGTAAGGTTCCGGCATAGCGAAGCGAAAGTAAACACGGAAACGGGCGTGGAGTGAGGAGATCTAGCAAGAACGACAATTCTTGAAAATGATGTGAAAATGAAATCGATGAGGACCCGACTAGGTTGTAGGTCAGCTCCGAACACTAGCAAGGTTGATGACCCATGCCTTCCGAAAGAGTTCTACACGCCACGTGATCGATGCAAATACCTACAGGACAGAAGCCTAGCTGTATGTACTTGGGTAATATTTCATAAGCTTGATCTTGCCTTCATCAGCTTCTTATTCCGAGTATGAGTGGCATCCAATCCAATCCATAATTAGGTACTTCCGCGAGTTGTCTTTCGTGTGATTGTGTATTGATCCTGCGGCACAGTATCAAGCGAAGCCCGGCCCCGAAGTCTCGGATCCGAGATCACCCCCCGAAGTCAACCGGACTTAACTCCAAAGACTGGAGATGGAAGTACAACCGATGCTTAGTCGCTCTTTGGGGGTTCTTAAGATACAGTCATATTATTCTAAATCTTCATACCCCAAGTCAAATCTCAACCTTAAAAGCCACTGACTCCCGCAAAGATTGACAGCTCTATCCAGACACAACAAAGGTCCCGAAATCAGGACATACGCCTCGTTCATATTTTCCCCCAAAGTTCACGTCAACGTCACTTCCCAATTTTCAAGATGAGTTACTCGAAGCCGCATAACATTGCTATCATCGGTGCCGGCCTAGCAGTAAGTGATGTCTCCCTTTCTTCGAACCACCTACTCACCCAACTAGGGTCTAACTCTATCCCTCGCCCTCCACGCCCGCGCGATCCCCTCCACGATCTACGAGCTCCGCAACCCGGAAATCCACACAGAGGGCGCCCTCATGCTCGGTCCCAACGCCCTCTCCATCCTAAACTCTCTGGGAATCTACGAGCGCATCAAGGACCATGGATACCTCTTCTCCAAACTCATCTATAAAGACGACCAGAATAACTTCCTCGACGAGTATTACCTCGGCGACGAGAAGCTCTTCGGCTTCAATGCCTTGCGCGTCTATCGCGAAGTCCTCCTTCGTGAACTCAGAAGTGCTGCAAAGGAGAGGGGTATCGATGTGCAATATAATCGGAAGTTCGCCAAGGTCGTAAGCGAGGACGAGAACGGCGTTGTGTTTGAGTTTGCGGATGGTACGAGGGAGACAGCAAGTATGCTCATCGGAGCTGATGGGATCCATTCCAAAGTCCGACAGTACACTCATCCTGCCATCAAGCCAATCTACAGCGGTTTTCTAGCCGTCACCTCGGCAGTCGAAACAGCCAAGCTACGGTTCCCGGAACCGGACTATCCGCTCGTGAGCTCCATTCACGGCCAACACGGTGCATTTGTCTTCGCTGCTCAAAACCCAGAAGCGTCAGAGATGCTAGTCGGCACGCAGAAAAAATTCCCCGAGCAAGACAGAGCGGGGTGGGATCGTCTCCGATCCGACCAAGAAGAACTGAAGAACATGTTCCAGGCCAACAAAGCTCACTGGCCTGATCTGGTACAGTCGGCAATGGAAAATATGATGGAGGATCGCATGTCTATCTGGCCTTACTACGTCGTTCCGCATCTCGATACCTGGTCTTCGCCTCAGCTGAGAGTTGTGATTCTCGGGGATGCCGCACATGCAATTCCACCTAATGCTGGACAAGGTGCCAGCCAGGCTTTTGAAGATGTATTTTCGTTGGCCCTTTTGTTATCAAAGATTGGTGGAGAAGTTAAGATGGATGCTGCGTTGGAGTTCTGGCAGGAATATCGGGTCGAGAGGGTTCAGAAGGTGTTAGCTCTGACGATGAAGTTGAACCAGAAATCACTACCCGCTGCGGAGAGGGCGAAGCTTGGTGATGCAGAGGTGGTGTTCAAGGATATCGCTGGAGGACCAGAGCAGCAGAGGTGGCTGTATGAACCGAAGATTGAGAAGCATGTCATAGAATGGGTAAAGGAACAAGTGGAGAAGAAATAAGCAGCGTGCAAGCACTGCTTTTTATTGGAACGCAAAGACATTTTCAAAGTCTGATTCGGAAAAGAGCTTTATCCTCTTGGTGGGAATATTGCTCATAAGATTCTTTGTAGAGCAGCAGTTACAAGTCTACAGCCGCGGAGAACCCTTGATATTCTCACATAGAAACTCTTTCCGTGCCACACCCCAGCATGCTGCCGACCCAAAAGGATCTACCATCAGCCTTGCTCGGCAGTTTGCTAAACCGGCAACAACATAGTATACACGAGATCTCCACCAGCGACCCTGCAGGCTATATATAGAATGACCATCTCGCCCGTTTTCGTCCAGCAGCGAGCGGAGTGGCTTTTTCACAAATCCACACATCGTCCCTCCCCAACCGGATAAATAGGTACAGACGTCGGCGGACTCGGACGGGCCGCACGACGACTGGCAGCGAGCTGCGCACAGCAGTTGCAAGAATGGTGACGAAATCGCTTCGTGATCGTAATATTGAAGTCAAATTGAAAGATGCTGAACTTCATGTTGCTTGGTCTCCTCCAAGGTCTGAGAATGAGCAACGCTAAGTGTATAAAACTATTCGATGTCAGTAACACAACTCCACCAGTTTGGATCAAGAAAGACGTAGGTCAAGGGCTTGGAGTGAGATAGGTGCGGGAATGCGTACCTCAGGATGAATCCAAATACTGTACCGATGATGATCAGGATCTTCTCTCCCTTGACCAAGCCAAGACATTTATTGTAATAAATACACCAGTTCTGGCTTGGGTACCCAATGGTAACAGCATAAATAGCCATTGGGAAGAGGATGCTCACGAGCATGAGATCGATGAAAGCGCTCAAAGCAACTGGCATCGGCTTTCTGACATTTCGAAGTGATGATAGGAAACAGAACAAAGTCTATTCGGGTTAGATTTTACATTTATTTTGCGCCACGGGAATGGGGATGGGAACAACGAACTGTGATAGATAAAATTGTGAGGCCAATTGCAGTCTCTCCAGTGGTATGATGGTTTGTACCTGATCTCCAGCTTTGTGGACCTGAGAATTTCCCCGCCGGGACTATGATGAGGGCAGTGATGAGCACCAGAAAGCCCAAAGCCGAGATGCATAGACTGATTTTCGTGAGGGTATTAATGGCACGGGAATGTTGGACAGCTGGATTTTTTGCAGGGAGAATCACTTTGGATGAGTGAGGCCGAAGGTCTGGAGATTCATGCTCTTCAGGTGTGGGATGAGTACTCGAATTTGAATCGTCATCATAGAGGTCGTCGTTCGCCAGGAGACCCGCGCTCTCTTCGAAATCGCGAGATCCAGCCATCTCGTGGCGTGAGAATACGAAAACGGAATCGAGCTTCGTGATGCGGTAAAAGGTTGATATGGGAATGGCTACGAGACGGTGTATTGATCTCAATGGCTTCCCTACGTCAATAACCAACGTTCGGGGAGTCCGCTGAGAAGACATTCGAGTGTATTTCTTGTTTACAGAAGAAACATTAAAGTGCTGCCTAAGGGACCGTACATGATCACGTGTGAGGCACAGCAGTTCCAATGGGTCGCTCGAAACGCGATGGCCAATTGAAGTTTGGAATTCCTGCGGTTCTGACGTGAAACTGCTGGGAACGCGTGGTTTTGACTGCTTTGGGATGTTACCCCTGAGTAGACCCGCTTAGATTCAGATGCGGTGGCATTTCGCGCCAATCACCAACCGGGAACAAAAACATCATGACCACCAAATCATGGGGAATGTGGATCCCCTGTATCGTCTGTAAGTTTCCTAAATCGGCCGAGGACAGACTTGGCTCGCTTGGGTCGAAAACAAATAAGTAATCAGTTCATCAACGTCTGAAAGATATTGGCAACATCAGAAGTGTTTTGATATACTCATGAACTAAGACAATTAAATTGCGATAGCGGAGGAAAGAGAAATAGCAGAATGAACGACCTGTTGCAATGAATAAATGAAAAACTATATCTCAAGATCATGCAGCGAACGAGGACTACTTGCTAGATCACCAATTTGCCACAGGAACGCCTTGCAAAATCCTCCTCTTCACCCATTGTTGACAAATGATAATCAAATCTTCATCCCCATAGTAACTGATGGGCACATTCAGTAACCTCACCTGCATCCTATCATCGTTCTTCCACGTTTCCGACCCAAGCGGTATGGTATGCTCGGCATCTACATTTGCCAGCAGTACATCCAGCTGCCTCTCTGCTTCGCCACTGAACTGGTTCTTCCACTCCTGTTTGATGTTCACCTCGTTCAATCCATCGCACCGAGTCAATATCACGATTTCGAGATTCTTCGATGAGTACATCCCCTTCCAGAATTTCTCGGTCGCCACATCGACATTGTATAACACCAGCTTCTTGAGTTTCTTCCAACTAGACCACACACCCGGCTCGTCGGAAGCACCCAGTTCCAAATATAATTCGTCGCGCACGCTGCAGAACTCCTCCAGAGCAGGCAGATCCGAGAACGCAGTGCGCAACACCGGCCGAACGTTCCATTTGTCCTCATCGGGGTATACGCTGCGGAACGGTATGTCAACTAGCAGACGGCGGAGACGTGGAGATAATGCAGACATAAGTTTCAGTACATCGTTGCTGATCTGCACATCTGCAATTGAACCGGCTGGATATGGGCGCAGGTACAGCGAGGTACAGTATTCGAGCAAATCTCCACCTCTATGCTGTTGAGAGGCCTCTATACTGCGAATCAACTTCCACAATCGAGCTGAGGTGTCTATGTAAAGGCAGTGTGTGTAGAGGAGTCGGCGAGCATGAAGTCGAAGGGCGCGGGAGGTGTAGGTCAACGCAAGGAGGGTCTTTGTGATAGGATGGCTGCGAGGCAGCGCGATTTGAGGTAGATCTGCAGATGGCGCGATTTTATCGATTATAGTTAAGAGGATTTCGGTTGGTAGCTCTGGTATTTCGTCGTGAGGTGCCATGGTGGTTGAGATTCTGCCAGTTGAAAGATGAGAGGTTTTCCCCACCTGGGAATGTTAATATTTAAGCTGGTTGGCGGGGTAGTGGGGGAAATTCTCGCTTAGTCAGCTAAGAGTTGAGGTGAGGAATTCGAGCCAGAGGAATTTGTTCTAAAACATGCCGGATTCTCCCTGATGGTGTCATGGTAACAGTCTGAGTTCAGTTTCAAGTTCATACGCTAATCTAAATAGACATTCATGAATTCATCCAATTTCCGGATCGATATTATACAATCATTGTATACACCATTTTCAAATTCTGCATCCCGAATCCCAAGACCAAAAGAAGTCCTCAAAGTACAACAAGAACCACCTCTCTCTAGAGGATCAACCCCCCGAAGCCCATAGCGGCAAATCCAGTCAGAGCAAACATCGTCCAGCTCACACCTCCTCTCGCCTCAACAGCAGCACTGCCTGACGCTGTTGGGGAAGGACTGGATGTCGTTGACCCAGTAGGCGAGCCAGAGCTTTGCGCCTTTGCTGGGCCCAAAGTTCCACCCTGAACCTTCGATGGAGCGGAGGAGGTAGCGTTGGCAGCCGCAGCTATGTATTGCTCAATTGTCTTTGAGCCGTCGGCACTGCAGAGCACGTTAACAAGTGTTTGTAGACTAGAAGAGATTCAACTTACGGAGGGTTAATGACACCTGCCATGCCACCAGCGCAGTGACCTGGGAATCCGCAGTAATACCAGATTGGGCTTGCGTCCGTGACAGTAATGGTGAAGACTTGGTCGTTCATACCGGAAGCAGTCTTGACTCCACCGCTGAAGAAGCTTGTGTCGTTCAAGGGCACGCATGGTGCAGCAAAGGATGACTGCGCGACAGAGTGTGTTGCTGGGTAGAAGTGGAATTCAACACTATCGCCGACGGCGGCCTTCATACTGTTTGGGCTGAAGACAATATCGCCATCACCAACTTTCACTGTGTGGACGGTACCGGAGGACGAGGAGGTAGAACTGGCAGCAGCAGCTGAGGCTGTCGAGCTGCTTTTGGTATCACTGCCGCCAGAGCCATATTGAGCAAGGGTGAATGGGAGGAGGGAGAGGGCGACTGAAAGTGTGGAGTATTGCATCTTGAAGGAGGAGGTGGATTGATATTAGAACTTTTGAGTTAGGCCGGCTGAATCGAAAGTGTGAGATGAGAGATTTTGAGAAGGTTGATGAGACAAGAGAAGAAGGCGAGGGGCCACTACTTATAATTGTTTCTTCGGTTCTGCTGGTTCTGGGAGGCATCTCCCCCCCAGTGTGACAAACGTTTCAAACCTCCTCCAAACAGATTGATAATACCAAGCTTTCTTAGCGACGTCGGGAATGCGAAAGCAGGGGGTTGAATGCGATGAAAGCGGGCTGCGGGGGCGCCCTGTCCACTGTTGGAATCCGGACAAGGGTGTTGTCAACCCCATGCAGATTGGCGGACCTGATTCACATATGTAACTCCACCATAGCTTTTCAGGAAGGTGTGGACAAGTATAACTCTACTGGTGGCAGTCGAAAGACTTTCTCCTGGATAAATGATTGCATGCTGAGTGTTTTTTGAGTTTGTGCTTCGCCTCTTCGAAGAATAACCCCGGATCTGAGGGTCAAGCTGATGCTTTCAACGCCTCGGGCTGCCTTCTTGGGCTTGACTTGGAAACCTTAAATGCACTTGACAACCCACGAAGCCGAAGTCCCTGTTCATAAACTCAAGGAAATCCCTGTTCCGTAAATTGGAAGACAGGAGTTCGAAGCGTTTGCACCCCTGGCCCCTTACAGAGGTCGCTCGGTCTCAAGTAGCGCTCAAAAAAACGTCCAACACTGATTGAAAGGTCCATCGTCCAAACTATTACGGCGGCAACAAAAAGCGTGGGCGCAAAGACGAGACGAAAAGGCCAGAGGGGAAACGAGGATGCAAATATCCGACGAGTCAGAGAAGCAGCTTACCGCTGCCGTGTTTCGTGATGTGGTGCTCTCGGATAGTCAGCAGTTGGTGGAGGCTGTGCTGATTCTGGTGAAGAAGCTGCAAGCGACCGACCCCCTTATGGTTTGCTAGGTCATGGACCCAGTCGCCCAGTAGGAAACAATGTGTCAGCCACTTGTTGCAGATGTTTGCTGTCAGATCATCAGATGTGAACGGAAACCCTTTTCCTTGGGATGTTTCCGGCTTCGTCTGAAGTTTGTTTTGAGTTTGATTAGTTTCCCTTGGTCTTCGCTGCACCTTCGAAGCGAATCACGTGCACCCCCTTTAGCCCCAACTTGGCCCTAGGCGGAAGAGGGCGGGTCCGAAAAGCTCATCAAGGTTCTTCGATCTTTTTATGCCACGGGATAAATTCGTGATTCGCATCATGTTCCTGTTATCGGATATTCAAAATGTCTTCCTGATACCGTACAGACCTCACGCATCTCGGATTCCCTTGATGAAAGGCAAGAAGAGTAACTGGATGGTGGATAATTCTCAGAGATCTGGTGCTGCAATGAGAAGAACGAACCAGCCTCGAAAACTGGGCTGACTGTTTCCTTGGGTTGATTTAATCTAGGTTCATGTTGGACAGGGTTACTGAAGTATTTGTCACTCTCTTGGTGACTTGGTGGAGACTCCAAGAATCGTGTTGAAGCTTTCGAGCAATTTCGTTTTTCGCCTCTATCCATCACACCAGCGGAGTCTTATTTCTGGAAGAGATTGCAAATTGGTATCAAGAGTTTCCTAGCGTTCGTCGCCTCGGCTTGACCAAAGAGAGGTGAAAAGATCCAGGCATCAGGAGCTGTGGAGTAATCAATGATTATTCACATCGTGATCAGTCATCACGGATTTAGCCACACCACATCCATTCTGCATACTGCGGGATGCAGGCACGAACCAGACTCTGAGAATTTATTGGATATGAAAATCTGAAAAGCGTCAAGAATTCAGTATCGCGGCTCGGGGTGATGTCTTTTGCTTGAATTGCGGCCGAAATGCACTACATTGCCAAGTTTGGCACTGGTGGCTGCATAGCATGCAAAATGGTTACTGTTCTTGGTGCAAATGTACAGTACCTACAATCCTCTGCAATATCTAGAATTTGGAATTCGCAGGAGTATAACTAAGGCGATCCGCTCGTCTCTGTTACTCAAGAACCAACTCAAGTCAAGGACTCGTTACTTCCATATTCGCTTTCAACATGCTGTTCATCATCGCGCTGACACCGCTCCTCGCTAGTTTGGTCCTTGCACATCCCAGAGAAGAGACCAAGATTTGCAAGGACTATGTTCTCTCTGTTACCGTCACCTCAGGTAACTATGTCTGGGGTCTACCGACTTTAGAAACAGACTACGATGTTACGACCTTTACGGCGAATCTGTCGCGTTGGGATGCAAATATCACATTTCATCCGATCTCAGGCTTCTCGCCTAATGTGACAGCTGGCTACAAGATCGCAGGCACTTTCTGTGCTCCTACGAAAGGCGATAGTAAGACTGTGCTCCTAGCAAGCCATGGTCTCGGATTTAATAGAAAGTATTTATATCGGGACCCAAGGGTGACTTTAAACGCTGACTGGTGTGTAGTTACTGGTCACCTGAGATCCAGCCCGAGAAGTACAGCTTCGTAGACTTCGCCATCTCGAGAGGTTATTCTGTCTTCTTTTACGATAGACTTGGCGTCTCTGGGTCCTCAGTGTTCGTGCTCCTCTGTTGACATGTCTTTTTCCACTAGTAAACTGACCAAAGTCTACAGTATTTCGGGATATGTCAATCAAGTCTCCATCCAAGTCGCAATACTCGAACAGCTAGTCGAACAAATCCGCGCTGGAACGTTCTCCTCAAAGCCAAACAATGTTGTGCTGGTCGGTCATAGTTTCGGAAGTGTGATCTCGAATGCACTTCTCGTCTCCAAGCCAGGACTTGTGGATGCTGCTGTTCTAACCGGCATCAGCTACAAAGTACCAGATACTTCAGTAGCATTCGAAGCCTGGCAGCCTAGACTTGCCAGATTGCAGTCACCGGGCAGATGGAGACAACTTGATGGTGGATATACGACTTGGGTGGATATTTTCGCGAGCGTGAATGTGTAGGTCGTCGACAAAACCCCTTGCTCTCGGATGTTAATACCCCCAAAGCTTCTTCAAATATCCGGTTTACGACAAGAAGATTGTTGAGTACAGCGAAGCTACCAAACAACCTTTCGCATTAATGGAAGTCATCAGCTTGTCGATCACAGATTTACACTCACCTAAATTTGCTGGCCCTGTATTGGTAAGTTTAAGTATGGTATAAATACTAACATATACTGACTTCCATTCTAATAGGTGATCTCCGGAGAGAACGATCTTGTATTTTGCAATGGAGATTGTGTTCCCATACTCAATGCGCCAGCAGTCGAGAGGTTCAACGCATCCAAGAACCTGGAAGTGTACGTGCAGCCCGGGTCTGGGCATGCGATCAATTATTCAGTAAGCGATGATTTCTTGTAGATTGTGTGGTAATGGTTAACCTTAGAAATAGCTGAACGCAACCGGAGCCTATGGAGTCATTACTAACTTTCTCACTGCAAATGGACTGTGATGTCATGAAGGAACGAGTAAGACAAGTCGGGTACATGAATTTCACCAACTTTGTAAACAATTCTAGATCCTTAGATAATATGCACGGTAAATTTTGCGATATATCTAACTATGCAACGGTTTCGCATTATTACTTTCAATTCCGCAAGCACATACCAACTACCTATCTCAGTCCTTCTTACCAAGACCCCTGACGGTGCGAAGAGAATATGATTTCCCCTGAGATGATCCCCCCCAATGGTTCTTACGTCGTCTGTATCATGACACTGTATCATATGTTCTACCTCGTCGTACAGAGTTGCAAAAAGAGGCAGCTCGGCCTCGTACATGTCCCTGTCAAGCCTCATGTCAAGCCTTTTTTTTGTAAATTCCGTTCCTTTCTCAGGTTCAGTTCCACTTGCAATATATTTCCTGCTTTGAGTCAGCCTTTAATTGTTACGTCACTCAAAAGCTGCTGCTCAGGAAGAGCAAGACTATCGTGCTGGAAACGTGGCCTCTTACTCTCCAACTCCACCGTGGGTGACTGCTGGCGTTCGAGTCTAACGGCCAGTCTTCTTAAGTTCTCATTCGAAGTGTTCAGGCGACTTATGTCCCGCAGGTATTCATTATTCTGTTCTTCAAGGCCCGCGATTCGGCGTCTCAGTCTCTCAATTTGGCTCGCCTCGTTCAACTTGTCATTCTTGAGTACATTCTCCCTTGCCCGTAACCTTCTTATCATGTTCGTGGCAGATCTGAGAGAGTTGGATAAGTTATCAGCGTTGTTTTGGAGAGTAAGCTCGTTCTTCTTGATCACGTCGCGTTCCTTCGTGACCTCCAGCAGATTGAATTCAAGACGCTCGGTCCTTTCTAATGCAGTCTTCAGGTTCTGGGTCGATGCGGGGCCAGCTAGGGTCTCTTGTGGTGCAGCCTTGCTGGCTCGGACAATGTTTTCAAGATCGGAAATCCCTGCTCGTACAGAAGTCTGAATTTTCAGCGCGCTGGTTTCAAAAGGGTCGAGTGGCGGTGCCATGTTGATTTCGAAATCTGATCGGAGGGGAATACAGGCTGAACCTCTGTTGAGAAGAGGTGAGGCAATACCAAGCCACAAAGAAATATGTGGAAAGAAAATTAGTCTTCCACAAGCTTACGATTTCTTTGTCTTTATAGCTCATTTTCAAATATAGGCTATACCGACTCCGGCGTCTATATCACTTGAATGCCTCACAAGATCTGCTTCCCTGCAAGCGTACTGAAAATCATCGATAGAGCGCTGTAATCTAGCGACCGGAGCCCTGCAAACTGGTATCCAAGCACACTGAAAGTAAGCGAGCCTCCAAGCCCATTTGTTTACATGCCCATCTATCAAAACACTTCACATAATTATTCCCAAACCTCTGACTAATGAATTCATTGCGTTGCGTTTTAAATGGCTACTGATTATGAGTGAGAAGTCAGAACCCGAACTACAAAATCAAGTTCGCTTTCTGCGCGACAACGAAGTGTCATGATCTTTATCGACCGGAGACTTTTCGCAATATTCATCCTCGGAGTCTCTTGAGCTCTCACTGTCGCCTTCATGAACTCTTCTACGATCCGCCCCCCTCTCTGAATTTACCAGCTGGATGCTGCAGCTGCTGCGGACCACCGCGCATTTCGCCTCGAGAGTAGTCATGAGTTCCGTCTCGGAAATGTCCGGTTTCTTGCATATATTGATTACTTATGTGTCCTGGATCCATATGGCTCGCATTCTCCTGCTGAACCCCATAATGCTGCGGGATATTCGCTCTCGGGTCGTTCCAACCACCTGGGTATCCGCGCTGATGGTTGAATGTTCCATTTTTCATACAACTCCTCATAGTTTCAAACTCTAGTTGACCTTGCCATTGATGGCTTTGCGGCCAGGTAGCATGTCTCTGACCACCAACTCCAGGAAGCTCATCATCTTAAACTTCATTCGACGCTGTTTCATGCTTCTGCTCCTCCCCATTCGACTTCCCAAACGCCTTCTTGAATCCCTTCTTAGCCAATTTGATCGAAACTCCAACACTCTTCTCAACCATGATCTGCTTGGCTAACTTCTTCGGGTATGGTTCCACATTTCTGGAGGTTGGTGACTCGTTCTTGTCTTCGCTGTGCCTTGTTCCTTTGGTGCTCTTTGAGGGCTTTCTTTCCTTCGTCTATGAGGATGGGGGTGACCAATGCAGCCAGGGAGGCAGCCATTGTACGCTGTTTGACAAATGCTGACAGCTCAGGAATGCTGTTGTATGGGTGCTGAGGAACTCAAGTATGTCTGGTTTGGCTTGAGGTGAAGAGTAAAATTATGCATATGGAAGTAGAATGGGTTTAAATAGCGTTGGAAATGCAGCACGTTAGATTCAGTCATGCGAATCCCCAAGTAATGATTCACGGGACAAAGAAGCATCTCCATGTGGAAGGCGTGACTCGATTCGACAAATTCAAACCGTACTTGAGGTTGGAAAAGTCTATTTCGGAGAAAATGAATGTTTGTGGTATTTTACATTTCAATGATGTCCCTCCCCACTCTAAAACGAAGAAGAGTTCAACCAGAAGTTAACAGGAGGAAGCAACGAATAACTCAAAGTACTTTAGTTGTGAGTACCCGTAACACCAACCATACATCGGCTTAATTTTCACTCGTATCTGGTATCAATAGTACCCATCTCCTTGCCATCCATCTCCAGCGAAAACTTCATAAAAGCAGACTTCATCGTGATCGCTAGGTCATAATTCACATCGTAATAAGTGTGATTATCCACACCAATAACTTTCCGGAACTTGCTTCGATCCACATCTCTCAAGTCAGCCTTCAATAAACAATTCGTCTTCGTCACAAAGCCAGATGGGTAAGCAGGCGGGATCCTGCTTTCGCTTTGTATGAGCTCGTCGTGAAATACTAATTGACTGTCGGAGTAGCCGTCGGAAAGTCGCCGATAGAAGGGAAAACGGATTGTTTGGTTGTGCAATATGTCATCGCCGCGTTTAATATACCATGTCATCTAAAATTGTGCGTTAGAGCCGGCTGACATACGCGAGAGAATCTTGGAGCAAAATACCTTTGAGACCCTTTCTTCCCCAGTTGACCTATCAGCACGCCGAAGCTGCCCAATGTCTTCAATAGGGTCATACTTGAGTTCTGCTTTGACGCCGTAATGTCTTGTTGCTTGATTTGAAATAATCAAAGCTTGTTGTGGAAGTTTGCTCAGAACGGCTCCTCTAGCAGAAAATTAGCTTGGCATAGTTGGATCAAGGCGTGTTAGAGAAACGCACTTTACGATCGCTGCCCAGGCATCATGGGGCTGGATAACTTGGATTTCTGGGTGCTCTGCTTCAAGTCGACTTTTGAGGTATTCGCTTGATCCAAAGCCTCCCACTAAGAATATTGCCTGCTTATTTAGATAAGGGTATGGAAAGGAACGACAGGAATTCACCTTGACTATTTCTGCCTTCGGATGGCCTTCTGACATTCTCTTTATGGTTAGGAGTTGGACTTGCTCTGCGACCATTCTTTCGATGTCCGTAATCAGTGGATTGAAGATGGCTCTCACATCGTTGCTGTTCGGTCTTAGCGATTGGACACGCTCAACGCACCGCGAAAATCTCACCCTTCCATGGTCCAGCAATTAGAGGATATATTCATGTCTTTATCGTCTTCTAGATTACCCATGGGGAAATTGACATAGAACTCATCATCATCATCTCTGAACGCGGTCTTGACAGTCTGGTCGAAGTACTCAAGTGCCAATTTGAATCCCTTCGTCTCTCGCAGGTAATTGAATTGATATTCGCCGACGAGGCCTCTGACAGCTTCCTCAAATCGTTTATTCAGCCCAAGAGATCCAACCATGCCGCCTAATGAGCTTAGTAATCTTGATAACGTAGGAACATCATTTAGGGTATTTACCTTTACCTGGGACTAGCTCCTTCAATTCTAGCCGTGGCTGAAGCTGCGTTATCTCGTACGAAATGAGATCCACTGTGCCACCACCTGCATCACAGACGACAAATGCATCACCGACCTAGTCCCACGTTATTAAAAGAAGATTCACCATAAGAGGTTGAATATACATGAAGGGCAAAGTCTTTTAAGGTGTGCAGCACATACAGAGCCGCAGCTTCTGGTTCCTTGATCAGTGTAACAGGGAAAACGCCGGCTTTTTCGGCAGCCTAGAGCATAAAGTCAGCAGGTGATATTGCACGTAAGCTGAGCTGGGGCCAGCGTACCTTCAAAGTCTTGTCTTTGGCTTTGTCTGACCAGACTGCTGGTACAGAGAGAACGAAATGCTTTTGACATATGTCCATGTACCCCCTTGGCACGGTAGATCCGATTTTCGACATTGCATGGTCATACATGGTCTTGATGAAGTCTGCCGCTACATCGACTGCAGGTTTTCCAAGTCGCTTGGTATCTGCCTTTGCGGTAGTTTCTGGGAGGTAGATCGGCATTGGCTGGTCGGGATCGAGGAGTAGCTTGACGTGCTGGAAAACAGATCCATGGTGGCGCTCGCCTCCCCATGTGAACTTGCTTGTATCTCTATCATCGTAGCAAATAGCTGTAGGTACTTTGGGTTGTTTCCGTCCCTGCAGACCTAGGAATGTATAAGCAAGAGTCGTAAGATGCGACTCGCATCATTTGTGCACAGGAGTGAGAGAAAGTATACCTGGCCAGTCCATAATGGAGACCACATCTGGCTTGTCACGGTTTTTGAATGCGTATGCGATTCCACTGAATGTGGTACCAAAATCGATCGCCACTACGAGCTGGTCTTCTGATTCGTGTTGGAACTTGTCGTGCATTGAAGCTACTGCCGAGGGAAGGCTGGAGTCTGACTTACCGCTAGCAACTTCGTTTTGTCCAAGACCTTTCATTGTGTATAAGGCGTTGGAGCAGTGAAAATATTTTGATACTGAAGATTGTATTCGAGGGGTTTGAATTGCAGCGAGTATTATGAGTACCAAGAATTGAACTGATGGAAGGGTACTTAGCTCGAAATCGCCGGAGTGAGTTTCGGTATAATAACTCGAGTGCTCAGTAACTGCGCCTCTTCAAGGCAACCAGGCTGATCGGAGGACGACCATGGCTCGACCTTTTGAAAGTTTCGCTTTCGTCAATGGCAGGCGCCGTGTATCATCTTGCGCAAGGTATAACTGCATTGGAACCCCATTTTCATTTTTAATTGGGTTGAATGGATGCTTCCTACACATCAAAAATTTGCTGATAAATATAGACTTCACACTTAAAGTTGCTGGGTGGCCTGGAGGCCGTTGAGGCTTGTGAAACAAGAAGCGGCCGGCAAATCATCGTATTTTGTTGGTGTTACAAACCCATGGTAGAATTGACTTACCACTGGATTTTGAGTAATTGGGGCAGTGTTGGAACTGCACCGCTAAGCGCCTAGAACTCCCATGTATGGATGCAGAAATTTATCTTGAACAGTGAGGAGACATCGGATAGAGGATAAGGACTCAGTGCAATCACCAAATAAGCTGCCCAACCTAATTTACTCGCGCATACTCCTCGAACCGAATCATGACTGAAGAATGTGATCTCGATATGACGGATGTGACTATCTCAGACCTCAGGAGAAATCGCACTGCAGTGGAACTGACAACTGTTGGTGCAGAGCAGCTATTTGCGTTGCTGAGACCCTGTTTCGACGAAATTCGCGGCGACATCAAGACCAACAACGCACTTCAAATGAACATTATGAACTTGCAAATGGCTATCAATGATCGAAGTGTCGATGACCTCATCAGTAAGGATAAAAGCAACTCATCAAGATTTTACAATTCGGTAGGGTCTAAAGAGTCATTCGTGAAAAATGTACTGACAAAGTCAGATTGGAAAGCTGGGCAGAGAGAAAAAGTCATCTGCGATTTGCCAATATATGAATCCTAGGTTCTCACGATCGGCGGAAACGGAGATATTTCTCGACGACATGGAGCGCTTGCGCAGGGGCAATCGCAATCTTGAAGCAAGCTATGATGATCTGGCAGAGCAAAATCGTCATCTTCAAGACAAACTTAAGCTTTTTGAAGAGGGCAATGATCGAGAACAACACTTGGTCCAAGATCTGAAACAGGAGTGCAAGATGCTCCACGAGGAGAAAGCGAGACTATCTGCCGAGCTCGACGGAATGACAACTCAAAATAAAAACTTGAGTATCAAAGTAGCAGAGTTCCGAAGCATGGTTCTCAAAGATCATGTATTGAAGGGGAGCCAGGTAGCAGACGGTGACATCGTTCAGAGATTCATCCGTGTTCGGGACTTGATACAAAAAATAGCCTCGAAGTGCTTTGTCACAGGTACGCAACAGAAGCCCAACAAGCAAACCAGAAATAAGCATCCGACACCCTTTGAGACCGACTTTCTCAGCTGCTGGGAACACGACGGAGGGGTTGTGGAGGTGAGGCACCGACTTCGAGGAGTGTTGTTTCGTGTCCTTCATGAATGGATTATGTCGGGCCCTGTCTTTGGCATTGAGGACCCGAAAGATCAACAGCTTGAGGGCGTAGAGGCCGGTTTGGCGAAATTCGAAAAAGCCCTCATGTCCAAGTATCCTGGTAAGCTTCTGATATCTTTTTAACAGAGCGTTACTGACGTCCAAGGCCACGAGAAGATAGTCACGGAATGGAGGGTCCAGGCAATGAAATGCGCTAGGATCCTCAAGACGCCAGATCCTTCGAGGGCAGATAAAATTGCCGAGGATATCTACACTTCCATGTGTCCATTGATATCCGGTACAGCGAGCCGACAAAAGGCCAATAAAGAATTCCTGTCTAATCAGCTCATAACGTTATGCAGACAGGCATTCGATTTTGCCATTGCTATTCGAAGTTGCAACGACGTCTTTGCATGTATATTTCCACCTTTGGGCTCCTTGGTAAACGAGGAAGAGTCCGAGCCTCAAGCTTTTGAGGGGATTCGTGGCCCAGATTCCGATGAGCCCAGCCATCAAAAGATAGCTTGTGTTATCTCGGGGGCATTAGTGAAATATCCAGAGCAGATGCCGAGTGAAATCCTCGTTCTGTGTAAGGCACATGTCGTTGTGCGAGGGTGGGAAGGCCGATGAGACAGGTCTATGTTGTATATAACACGTAAACAGAGATCGGACGAGGAGGTTGCGAGTTTCCAGACGGCGAATAGTACAACACGTTATTATCTGATACTGATACTGATACTGATACTGAAGAAACTAGCTATACTCTATAGGTAATAACTGTTTGGTGGATTGGAAGCTGATGGCAGTAGCTGTATGCAGGATCAGGATTAGATTGAGCTGAGTTTAGATTCTAGTAGGTCCTGTTCAAACTGGATGGGATATCTACGGAATCAGGACTCACCAAAGGAGAAACTGCGGCCTGAAGTTCCAGGCTTTAATCCCACTCAACGCCAAAAAACGCGGGCGCGTCTCCCTCGGAACATTTCTACACACCAACTTTTGACTACCAACACCAACACTTCTCTCAGGATCCTCACTTCCCACTCGCAATGTCGGACTACGAGGATGATATGGATGTCGATGCGCCCGCGGCGCGAGATACCGTGATGTTCAATTCAGACAACACCAATTCGAAGGGCAAGAGAAGTGCAGCAAATCTCCCGGTGGAAGCAGAAGATAGTCTGCCATGGTCAGGACCACCTCAGTTTCTTGGCTTCACATCTGCTAATATATATGTAGGGTCGAGAAATACCGTCCAGATACCCTCGAAGATGTATCTGGTCACCAAGACATCCTGGCAACGATCAATAAGTTCGTGGAGACAAATGTATGGATGGACTACAGACCACAGACCACAAGAACACGACTGACATGACTGCAGAGACTTCCCCATCTCCTCTTGTACGGCCCTCCCGGTACAGGAAAGACCTCTACAATCCTTGCACTTGCACGAAAGATCTACGGTTCGAAGAACATGCGCCAGATGGTACTCGAGCTCAACGCCTCCGATGACCGCGGTATCGATGTGGTCCGCGAACAGATCAAGACCTTCGCCAGCACGAAACAAATCTTCACAATGAGCACGACCTCTGCATCTGCCTCGATGCCAACATATAAGCTGATCATTCTGGACGAGGCGGATGCTATGACTTCTACTGCCCAGATGGCATTGAGACGGATCATGGAGAAATATACTGCCAACACGAGATTCTGCATCATTGCCAATTACACACATAAGCTCAGTCCGGCCCTGTTGAGTCGTTGTACGAGATTCAGATTCAGTCCGTTGAAGGAGAGGGATATTCGGGTTTTGGTTGACAAGGTCATTATGGAGGAGAATGTACAGATCAATGCTTCTGCGACGGAAGCTTTGGTGAAGTTGAGCAAGGGAGATATGCGACGAGCTTTGAACGTCCTACAGGCATGCCATGCAAGCAGTGAGTCTTTTGGGCCCTATGAAGATGAGCTTTTGTGCTGACGATCTCCAGGTACCCCTCTCCACATCAAAGGCACACCCAAACTCGCCGAGAAAGACATCAAACGAGACCTTATCACCGAGACTACAATCTACGAATGCATAGCCTCTCCCCACCCAGAAGACATCTCGAAGATCCTCAACACCCTCCTCAAAACCCCCGACGTAACAACCTGCCTACAAATGATCAATTCGCTCAAAGCGAGCCAAGGTTTGGCTTTAGCGGACATCATTACTGCACTCAGCGAAGAGTTGACGAAGTTGGATGTTCCCGCTCCCGTCATGATCACCTGGCTAGATGGATTGGCCGAAGTGGAATATCGATTGAGCGGTGGAGGAGGAGAGGTTGTGCAGACTGGAGCTGTGGTTGGTGTTGTACGGAATGGAGCCGAGCTTATGGGAAAAGTCAAATGATTGGGCATGGGATATGAAAAGGTCTTTGCATAATAGCCCTGGCGTTCAAGGAATAGGTGTGTCTGCTGGTTGTGGATTTGTGTCAATTTTCAACGGTCATGTCTAAGTAATGGAAATGGCATGAGACGTCATGATTTCTGAGCCTTGCCCTGCCATACCGTTAATTTGTTTGATGTTAGGACAGCAAAAGAGCGGTCTGAAATACTACTTTGCCTTTTCCCCCATATCGCCAAGTGGCATATCCGACATGTCATTTTCCGGTTACAGTTTCAAGCCTTCTATTTCTCTGTCCTCGACCATGGTGACCATGGTGACCAGTGTCATGCCATCAATACGTTTCTCCCCTGGAACGATGCAATTACTGGACCTCAGCTCCTACGGACGCCCAGACATACTCCAGTCACGGAATCTTGTAACGATCCGCTTTTATAGTTTGTGTGGGAATTCAAAATCCCATGCAAGATCCCGCATCAAAATGCACTTCCTCATTTCTACCCGGCAACTTTAGGTCCACCACCTCACTCAATCATGACCTATCATCTACAAGCCACCTACCTTAGCACTAAACACAAGTTCACACTTCCTAGTAGATTGTTCAAGCAAGAGACGAACACGAGACACATCCAAGAGGTTCCATTCTCGCGTCCCCGCCGATCCCGTGACAGCGCGTCCCTTTAGCAAGGATATCGCTCCTCTGTCGCACGTGAAGCCATATCAATTACATCATGAAATCGCGATCATTTCACCACTTCGCCACTTCCTCCTCCTCTACATCCCCTGTCTTACCCCTCATTCGATTTTCCGAGCAAATCAAATATTACGTCCCCTGGCCTAGTTCTTCGGATGCGTGCCTGTGTCCCTGGGATGAGGCTACATCGATCTGATACCCGCTGGTTGACGGCTAGATCCATCAATAGAGTACTTCTTTGGCTAAATCCAGTAGCTTTATCATGACTTAGGGCTGGAGTGAGATGGGTTCCGTGCGTAGCTGCAAACATGAATCACAGCTTCTTTACCAGGAGCGGTTTTGTGTTTACATCATGACTTTTGCTTTTCTTATTCCGTTTGCATCGAGATGATGGTATAGGATAGGAGAGGAGACGGGAAGGAGGCAGAGTAACGGAGAATATGCTCCTGGCGAGCTGGAGCTGTGAAAGAAACGTCTATATAAGCAGACAAGTCCTCCGCCTAGAAGCAGTTTCTTCCTTCATTCACATCCAATAGCTTCACAATTATCTCCTCAACACAACATCCAAGTAACACCCAACTAAAAAACCAAATTTCCCAACAACCGTCAACATGTCTGAGACTTACAAGCCAACTGGTGCGCACCTCTCCTTCCCCTTGCCCTCTCACCTTCCTCCCGTGCAAACCTTGTCTCTTCCTCCCAATTCTCCCTCCTCCATCCACCCTCTCCCTACACTATTTCCCCATCTGACACACACACTAACAACCCAACTCACAGAGCACGGCGGCCTGAAGGAGGACGGAACCCCCGATAAGCGCGTCGGCACCGGCCAGTTTGCCCAAGGAAAGGTCGATCCTACTGAGGCTGGTGCCGCAGGTGGAAAGGCATCAGGAGGAAGCGGAAGCGGCGAGTCCGAATCTACTGGCTCCAGCGGTGGTGGGAATGGCCGTGAGTTTTCTCCTTCTATTTTCCTGTCTATGTATCGTCTCGCTTGAGGATGGGTGTGGAATTTCAAAAGTGTTCTGACTGATTTGTTGGTGGTGACAGAATTCGCTGGCGGCAAGGTTGATCCTGTAGAGGCTGGTCGAAAGGGCGGAAAGGCTTCGGGCGGAAACTCTGATGAGTAAATCATTAAGCTGGTTCATGAATGAGCAGGCTTGCGCTGTAAGACTCATCCTAGGAGCGGTTGGATGAATGGTAGATGAAATTCCTCGAGCTATCAGATTGTATCTTGAGGAAATGAATGCCTGCAACTCATGCCTACACAATTTGAACATGCGTTTCCAGCTCTGTGTTTGTGATCTTCATGTCGGGTTACCTGATCTTATAGGTAAGTCCTCTAGAGATGTCACCATATTGAGACTTAAGTTTTTTTTTTTTTTTTTTCAAAGCTGAAATTTGTTCCTTTCCAAAGCCCAATTTTTTTGTCTTGTGTATCGCTAGTTATGGAACTACTATGTTTTACTTCTCTCCTACCTCCCACTCGTAGCCCTTTGGAAAAGTCCTTCTCACCCACGAGCATTAGTAAATGCGCAACAAGCTGCTATTTTTTACTAATAGTTCTTCATCAGACTTTGATCCTAAGAAAAGGACAACGGGGAGCGAACTGTGCGAATTCGGCGTGGTTTTTACGCCACTGCGAGACTGGACGAATACGCTTGGGGTGAATGCTAAACACACTTTCTGCTATTCATGAAAAGCTCGTAAGGCTTGAAAGCCCCCGGTCTGCCAACCTTGCGCTGTCTCAAAATATGTAAGCTTTATTCTTTCAGGGTGAGTTAGCTTACCAGCAATTATCCCTGGATATTCACTGAAAGGGAACAGCAGACGATCTCGCTTGACCTGTGGACGTATTTTGATCACTCGCCGAGCGTATTTACTCCAGCCTATTATCTCCGCTACTTGCTTTAGTTGACGGAAACTATGACCTAGTTTGTTTACCTCGATAACTGTTGTCTCATGATGCAGGCTAGGCAGTACAAAATCAGCGGTCTAAACATACATTTGGATACGATGGCTACAATTCGACCACCAACATTATCGCTCGCAATCATTACTTTGCTGAGGATACCGGGTCCAAGATAACTGACGTGCTGGGAGAGCCGGGGTGTCCTTCCAAGACCGATACCAGTAACGCGATGATGAACGGTCTGAGCTAGAACCCTGCTGTGCCTCTCCCTGTCTTGAATCCGCCATGGAGAGCCGACCAAACTGGACAAATGGTTTGTTTCTGTTGTACTATCCCTTGTGATGGTCCAGACACTTTTCGTTGGACACATTTTCGCTCTAAATTTCGGTTCTGAGGGGCCGTCCAAGTCCCAAAAAGATTTATTACAATTCTGCAACGTCTTGGTCGGGAAGTTTATTCATGTTCATCACTAGTCAAATTTATTACGAGAACACTTATATACGGAATACATTCTCGATTAAAAGTGTCATACCAAAGTCAGGACTTTCTTTCGAGGAACCATTCTCGGTCTCTCTTTCAAACATTAACTTGCTCAATTCTTCCGCCCCTTTTCGAACCCTATTCGCACGAAGTCGTTGGTATCAGAAAGTTTGTGTGAGCCGAAAAAAATGCTCATTCTTGACATCATCAATAATCTCGGCTTCTTTCCTAGGAACTTTGCATCTTCAAGCTACTCTGCTCCCCTTACTAAAACCCTTCTATTAGAAGTTTCCTTAGCTCGGCTCGACAAAATGTGTGCAATTCGAAATAAAACATCTGGTATTATGAAATGATTCAAATTGAATAAAGCGAATGGCTCCCAAGCCGCAGCGCTGAACTTTGCTCGCACAAGCCGAGGCTATTTCGGAACGGGCTTGGCATCTAAACACTTCACGAGTTCTGGAATTGTTGGTTTGATCCGCTGACTTTGAGGTAGTAGAAGAATAAGAAAAGCCTTCTGTATTATGGATTAATGATAAAAATTGTATAGCCTCTAATCCGGATATAATACTCATAAGTGATTACTAGAAGCAGATGAACTTCTATCTCGCTTAAATTTCTCAGGATGTGTCCTCGGGCGGCGTAAAGACGATCGAAGATTCTTCCTCCTTTGAAGCGTTTTGGTGATCGAGCTGACTTGTATGCACTCAGTAAGGTGCATGCAATTACCTTAAACTTCAACGCCTTCATCTGCCCATGGTTCTCACGTACTTTTCTAGTTCCATACCATACCCTCCATGCAACCAAACAGCGTCTCATCCCCCAAAATAGCACTCTTTGAGATGAAGGCTGTAACTGATATCAAGCCGTCTCATGTCAGTACACGACGAAACGAAGGGAGAGTTGCGATAGGCTGACATGCGCCTTCTTCGATATGCATACCCCGCCCTCGGTCCAAGCCGACCTTGGCACATGATCATCATCGTCTACCAAGTTCCGAGTGCATTTCAAAACTTAGATCTTTAGATCTCGGTCCATTAAAACCTGTCAACAAGATCTTCACAAGCATACAACACACCATTAGTGTCCTAACCGTATTTGAAATAACCACACCACGCCTGCAAGGTACGGAGCGAGTCAGGTCGTCTTTACGACAGCGACGAGTATGCGGACCGCAGCCGAGGCCGACCTAGATTGGGCCTCGTTTGGAGAAGAGCCATGGCCCCAGAATCTCTTCGAAGACCAAATAGACCACCAGGAGGCTGGCGGAGAAATCGAAGAACCCGAACCTCATCAACCACCTCGCAGGCAGCCTTTCCGACGGTAGGTAACATGAATAGAGAGTTCACGCACATCTAACATCTGCCAGGCCGCGTGCTGGACGAGCTTGTGGAGTAAGTGATTCCCAAAATTGATGTAGTAAACTCGGAAGCTAAGTTGGACTAGTCGTGCCATTCCAGACGGGTTTGCATACAAGATACCCTGCTGTCTGCGAAATTGTAGGATTGAGGTGTTGATAGATTCGATGCGATGCGGGAAGCCATGGTTTACCATGCACCAATTGTGCTGCGCACTCGGTGAAATGCTTCATTCCCCCGAAGAAGAAAAAGACGAGCGACAGAGTGACAGCTGGTGAGATGTCGCGGTATGGATTCCACCCCACTCAAGATCTTAACCCTGACACAGCCGCCTAGCAAAAACCGAGGACGATACAACCAGAGCAAAGCCTGGCTCGAACCTTCACCCCCGCCTGAGATTCCAGCAAACATCCTAATTGAGGATAACCTTCGGAGTCTAGAAGACAAAACGATATTCACCGGTCTCTACGCCGCAATAGCGAGACAGAACGACACGACCTGCTTCTCGCGCAAAGAATCCATCGACACGCATGCTGAATGCATACAGAATATCTCGCAGAGGATTTCTTCGGAGTATAGAATCACGGATAGAAAAGTTCAGGATGATTGGGAACCAGTGCTTGCTTTTTATGAAGAGGATGAGGATCGTGGTTGGACGAATACGGCGGCTCCTAGGACGCCGATACCTACCGGTATCAATGTGGAAGAATGGTGACTGATCTTCCATTTATAAGTGTTCACTGGCTAATAGATGTATAGGTCCGAAACTGTTGGTTGCGCTGAATGGAGATGAACTGGCCTCTTGACTTGTCAGGCCGGCTGGGTTGTTATCCGTCGCTTGTTGTATTAATACTTTGACTGGCATCAACTCTTCAGATATAAGAAATTGATCGGGATTGAGTCTTTCCGTCGCACGCATGTTGCTGCAAGTTAGCGGGTACCTGGAAACGGCTCAGGTGTAGAGTTCTGGGCAATGGGCTTGATTTCCCCAGGACTCCGACCCAAAGCCTGCCAACAAATGGTACCCTGAGTTAGGGAATAGAGAATAGCCAGTCATATTGTAGAATAAACCTTTGCTGTCATGTATCCGCAAGTTCCGGGTCTCCTGTATCCTGAACAAAGTTCGACGCCCGCATAAAGGACGTAACGGGAGCATCGCGATTGGCTAGGTTGGTAGCTGCACCACGTTCACTCATCCACCATGATTGCCGATCGGTGTATCTAATCAATCACAGTCACGTAGCGACATACTCATACATATATTGTTGATGGTAGAGCCTTTCATGTATGGCAAAGAGTAATTATCGATGCAACAGCGGGAGAGAGACTCGTCATCACCATTCACAAGCTTGGTCTCCTGCAGCCTTATGAATGGCCAGGAATGTGCTGCGGGATATTTAATGCTTAGAGCTCCTCCGAATTTCACCTAATAGTTCTTCATTTGAAGAGACTTCAATACCTGTCTGATCGTGACTGAAATTCACTATGCCTTCAGATCCGCAGACAGCCGCTCCGGGCTCAATAAGCCAACAGCAAGAAGCACTGGTAATTGATGGCGATACAGAGGCTCAAGCAAAAAGCAAAAACAAAGTCTCGTATCGAAGCCTAGCAAATAAGAAGCAACTCGCAATTCTCTGTATCGCAAGGCTCGCCGACCCATTAGCAGCATCCTCCATCCAGGTAAGTGAACACCACCGCCCCACTCTTTGAGACGCGATCTCCATCTCACTGGCTTTGCAGACGTACATGTTCTACCAGCTACGATTCTTCAGTCCTAATGCTTCGGATGCAATGATCTCCACGCAGGCGGGACTCATTGTAGGTTCGAAAACTGCTGCGCAGGTGTGCACAGGGATGCTATGGGGTCGGCTGGCCGACTCGGAATGGGGAGGACGGAAGACTGTTCTATTGATCGGATTAATTAGCTCTGGCATGCCATTCTAATATGCAGATAGATATCGACCAATACTAATAGGATTTTAGGTCTATCTTGTATCGGATATGGATTCTCAACGACATTCGCTTCTGCAGTTGCTTGGCAAGTCTTTGGAGGAGCAATGAGTAGTAATGTTGGCATCGTCAGATGCGTGGTTGCGGAATTGAATCCCGAAAAGAGGTTAGAAGATATTTCCACTTCTTCCATAAAGTTGGGCAAAGTTCTAATCCACTTAGATACCGAACACGGGCTCTTTTACTCTTGCCTCTCTTTGCTAATGCCGGGATGCTTCTGGGTCCTCTTGTTGGCGGTCTTCTTAGCTCTGAGAAGGGACATGGCTTGCTAAAGAATTACCCATATGCTGCACCAAACATACTGGCAGCAGCAATCTATGCTATCGCTGCACTAGGTGTACTCATTGGGCTAAAAGAAACCTCAGAGCATTTCAAACACACAGACGGCAACATCTTTCAACGAGTTTGGCGGAAGTTGATGAAATCAAATAACTCGTCAGATCACGAATACACAGCTATCAACTCCGATGATCGACCAGAGTCACCGCTCATCCTCTCACCCGTCGGCGAACAGTCCAACCGTATACCCACTCTCCCACCAAAACCGAAACCTAGACTACCTTTCCGACGCATCTGGACATGGAATGTTATCTGTACAATGATCGCACACTTCATCATCGCAGGACACATTGCAACCTTCACTAATCTCTGGGCCATATTCCTCAGCACACCCATCGGTAAGCCAGAAGACCAACACCCTCCCTTGCGCTTCAACGGCGGTCTGGGAATGCAGCCCCGCGCAGTCGGCTTTGCCATGTCGACCGTTGGGGCTGTTGGCGTGGTCTTACAACTGGTGATATATCCCTTGCTGAATGATCGCTTCGGGACAATCAATATCTGGAGATCTGCGCTATTCGTCTTCCCGATTGCGTATCTTCTAGCTCCGTTCCCATCACTCGTCGGATCAGCGGATTTCGTCAATGGGAAAGCCGTTCTAGTTTGGTTGTCCATCGGTACCATTTTACTGCTCTATGTTATTGGAAGGACAGGAGTTACGCCTGCAACGACATTGCTCATCAATGACTGTACACCCCACCCGTCTGTGAGAGGGACGATACATACAGCAGGAACAGTCATCGGAAATCTCAGCCGATCTATTTTCCCCGTCATTGCATTTGCGATATTTGGAAAGGGTCTGGATATCGGGGTTGTAGGGTTGGGCTTCTGGTGTCTTGCTTGTTTGGGTATGTTGGCATGTGTGGCGAGTCGATGGGTTGCTGAGGGGTCGAATGGGAAGGAAATTGTGCTTGAGGGCGACGGGGTTGAGAATGCGGAGACCCCTAGGATTAAGTGAATCTCAGACATTCTTATTTGACGGATGAAGTGGAGTCGTTAGGATATGATCCTTTGGCAGCCCGAGGTGGCTTGATGAGTGCCATTGTTGATGAAGCCTCACAAGCGAGATTTGAAGACAACACTTGAACACCTTCTGAACTTCGGTAGGAATACACTATGATCAATTCGCCGCCCAAAAGACTACCACGTGCTAGGATATCATGACAGGTTTTTGTACACACTCAAACACTTCTCCTCCAGCCATTTCGCAAATCTCACACTCGGTGCATCAACTAACCTCTCAACCTGCGCCGCTATCCCAAACACCAGCCCCGTAAAAGGGATATACCAAATCACACACGCTACCCAATAAAAGAACCCACCCTGATTTTGCACCAGCCCAAACAATCCCAAGATAAACCTCTGCATCATGAACCCAAACAACATAACACAGAATTGATGCACCAAGTACAGCGAAAAGGCAATCTTGCCCAGATACTGACAGATGTTCGCCTCGAAGAAACTCTTGAATGAAGGAAGTTGTGAAATGCAGAGCAAGAGCGTGACCCCGGATATCGACCACCAGAAACGAGAATGATCTTCCATGTTCAGGCTCATCGGGATGCTGGACCGAAGGAATTCGTACCCGAACATTGGCAGAACATGAGCTTCGGGATAGGAGAGAGTCGGAAAGCCCGCAACGTAAAATGCGGCCATAAACAAAAATTTCCACACAACTCCGTATCGTGAGGGCTGGAAGAGTGGAATGATGCTGTTTTCTTCTTGTGCCAAGTTGAAATCGGCAAGCAACATCCCAGTCGAAAAGCAAAATCCGTTCCAGGCCCCAAGGAACATGCAAAGTGCTGCAAACGTGGCGACTAAACACATCCTCGTCGCATTGCTGGGAACGCGCGCTAAAAGAAGGACCAAGAAATAGCAGATGAAGGAGCCGTAGAACTCGAGCGGAATGGTCCAAATCACAGGGTCGTACTTGGGGTGGATGACGAATCCTTGAATCGCGGTGTTGAAGTTGTAGAACGGATTCACCAAATAGTTGGTCTCCTTTATCCAGTCCAAGAATTGAGCGAGTGCGGTCGATTCCGCAACGAATGTAAAGTTGAGCGGAGGAGCGTAGCCGAATCGCGTGGCAATCATTTCGAAAAATGTGAGGAGGATGGGCGGGAGGTAGAGGCGGAAGCCACGCCGGAACATAGAAGAAGCTACGGATGGGTACACCAGCTGCCTCGAGCCTGCCCGTATCCAGCGGAGGGATTTGTACGTCAGGACATATCCGGACAGGACGAAGAAGACGCAGACAGACGTTCCTCCAGAGTCAAAAAACGTTCGTAGAGCAGGTAGCTGCAAGATATTGGTCTGGTCTGGTTCAGCGTGCCAAGCTGGAAATATGGTGTGCCAGCTGCTGATGGTGTGGAACATGTAGACTTCGAACGCAGCTATACCCCGAACACCATCTAGCCACGATGTCGGCCGTATCTTCAAGGAATCCGGGGCAGGATAACAAAGGAGCGTCTGGAGTATTCGCGATTCCTCTAAGTAGCCGAAGACCGAACGCGAGCGCTTGTTAATATGAGATGCCGATATAAGGCCTTCCTCATCTCGCATCATGGCTTCCAGGTCGAAAGATCCATCTCTGGAATACTGATCCAGGTCGATGCTTGGACGAGCATTGAAAAATGACGCTCTGTCATGATCCAAATCCATGCTTTTAGAAAATAGGAAGCGCTCCTTTGGCTCTCTCGACACCGATCGACTCCCCGGGGCAGACACTGATGAAAATATCACTCTATCCAACATCTGTCGCAATAACGAGGCGTGTGACACGAACACAGCAATAGCAGCATTAATATAAGTTGCGAAGAGCTAGATTGTTGAAGTATTAAAAAGACAGAAAGCTGAACCTCGAAACTTCAGGATACTTGATGCGAGGTGTGTTTCATGGTCACGTGGTGTTGTTTCACGTTTTTAGGTCGATCAGAGGTAAATCAGGGGAGATCGTCTGTGCAAAGGTTTGTGCGAAGCTTGCCGATGCGATGGAGCTCACTCTCGTGCATCTCATTCGTCCCCGCATCGCAAAGATCTTTTGCCCAAAGTCTTGACTACTCTGTGCAAAACCTGTGGTTCGGACCAGAAAATTAAGAATGTTGAGCAAGGTCAAAAGGACCCCAATAGCCACTCGCAACTCTTCAATGTTGGCGAGAGGGAAAGCAAACTTTGATAAGAATCCATCAACGACAACTCTTCAATTCGTGGACCGTCAGAAAGGCCTCAGGGACCGAGTTCTAGGGTATCTCGACGAATAATTGAACACCATTATCACGTGCTAACTGGTCCCAAAATAGAGAAAATAAACAAATCTGAGCCGTGGTTCTCATCCAAACGGAGGGATGAAAACGGTGGATCGGAGGGTGATTGCTCCGAGACTATTTCTTTGAATCTCTTGTAACCACAACCCCAGCATTGATCAACGAGAACCATATAAGTTAGCTCGGAGCGAATTCGAACTTGGGATGAAGTCCAAGGGTGCTCAGCATCCAGCCAAACAACAGCTTATCAGAAACAACTTTCCTCAACAGGCAACGAAATCAAAGCTCTCGAAGCACCTCTAAAGAAGTGTGGTTGACATGGTCCTAGCATGAAATGTTCTTGAACCAACCAGTATGTACCAGCATGTCTCAGCTTCGTCGCCGCTGGCTCGACAATTCGGGAGCAAGGAATCTTCAGGCTTCATTTAGAAATCAATTCAGACGTCTCCCAAACCGACAATTAAAAACTCTTCTGACTCTTTGGAGCTTCACGAAAATATTACTCACGAGCCCAACTAAGGCGACCAACCGAGAACTTTTCACCACGCGACGCGTTCTGTGCCTCATGCATACAGCAACGTCCATGTCATCGCGAAGGCAGCAGACCAGCGATTTATAAACAATAAGAAGATCAAAACGTTTTCATACACAAAGAAACAAACAAACAAACAGGCAGATACAGGCACCAGCAGCCACATTTACGATGTCTAGGCTGCGAGATTGCATCTCGACCGTTCGTTCTTCAATAGTGCAGGCCTATTTTTAGGCGAGCCCCTTTCTTTTTTCGTTGCCACTGGTGCCAAGCTCTTCGTTTAAGATCAACTCCGCCGCAACTCATTTCCTACTTCAACTTCATATTCCTTCTCTGATTATAATGAGTGTAATTGGACTTTTGAAGTCGAGCTTTTATTGGGGATTTGTCATCGCCGTTGGACTCTTCTCAATCTTCTTTGTCATTGGAATGGCGGTACAATGGAGAGAAGGATTGCGTGGGCCACGGCTGCGGGGTGCTGGGAGAGAGGACGCCGAGGAGAAAATTCGTAATATTTGTGATGTTTCTATTTTCTGAAAGAGTGTTGACAAAATCTTAGCTGCGGGCCCGGCGTATGAAATTCCAACCCTCAACATTTTCCTCGCCGCCGCGACATCAGGAATCATGCCTGGTGGCATCCGGACGGAGCTTCCCCTGTTCCCTCACTCGGAAATGGCCATCTTAACGCAGAAGTATGAGGAATGGGCACCTGAGCCATTCAACAAGCTACCTGGTCCACAGGGAATATTTGGCCCTTCAACAAGTGTCTCCCCAGCGCCACTCATTCGTTGGATGCATACACTTAGTGGTATGGACGACCTCCTTGCCACGGCTTTCGGCAGTCGCACCCTTCCCACAACTGTTGAACGAAGCCTCAAGCTTGTGAAGACGAAGGTCTGTTATCTCTCAAGTACCATTCAGTGCAAATTGTTGATAGCTTAGGTTTGGCATGGGATTGTCCCTGTTACCGATGCAAGATGGAAAGCAAAAGGACTCGACGCAATTGACAACATCGAAGAAGCGCTTGCCATCATCTCACAGGTGGTAGATGTATTCAAGCACCTTGCCAAACCTGAAGTTCAAGGCGACCTCCGTAACATCAACAACAGGCTTTGGGCCGAAATCGATGTCTTTCAGGACGCATGCAATGCTGTCAGGACCACGAAAGGCGAACGAGCCCCAGTATGGAACCTGACAAAGCTGTGGGAGGCTTTCAATGAGTAAGTAGCAGAATCTATCTCTGTGCAAAATTTCACTGATAACGAAGGCATCATTATAAATTCATGGAGCAACAAGCCCGTTCATGGGCTTTCACACATCTCAAAACCCTGCATAACATTTGGAAGCAAAAGTTCCTCGCCACATTCCAGTCAGGGCGAGAGTTAAATTCCACGCAAACCACTGTCAGAATCGACCACTTCGACATGATGATCATGCGCAAGATTCAAGAACTGCAATTCGAAGCCGATCTCTACATACGTCCCCGCACAGACGGTTTTATCACAGCAAGTAGAGAGATCAACCCGGCTTTATCCAATATAGATGCGCCGAAAGAACAGCTCAATAATGTCTATCGCAACATTGAAGTCAACAGAATATCGGCTATGAAATCCGCCTTTCAAATGACTGCAAATGCGAGGACGCAGCATAGACATCGTGAGGCGCCTGTTCCGGCATTCTTGGAAGAGCCTAGCTTGAATACAGATCGCGAGTTCGCGCACAAAGAATTACAGCCTGAGATCGAAACGCCACCTAGTATGCAGATGGAGCGGTGGGTCAGGATGCAGATGGATGAGAAGGTTGAGAGGTTTGGGTTTGTGATTTACAGACTGGCTTATGATGGGAGCGATGCCGAGTGGAAGGCCTTCTTACGGAAACTAGAGGCTGGAATTGAGAGTGGTCTGGAGGGACTCGTGGGTGTAGATGGGATCAAGTCAAAAATGACGCTGCACTGGATCGATGGCAGAGAAGAGAATATCTCAGAAGGCGACGTCGATGCTGCGAGAAAGTAGGTCATCCAAATCTGCATCTGGGAAGCGAAAACTGACAACATCAGGGACTTCAAAGCTATCTCCAACCTCTCCAGCTTCCCTGGAGGTCTGGCCAAGACTACATTCCTCGCAATAACCCCACACTCGCTTCTCTCGTTCTCCGACGCTCGGGAAGGAGATCGCAAAGGCGACTACAGAGGGTTCCTTGCCGCCATAGACCCGGAATTCGACCCCTCGAAAGAAGACAAGAAGAACGATCCTAAAGGCTACGACGGCTCATTCAAGATCATCGACCAGCTAGTCTGGACGGATTTGTTTGCTATTTTTGTGACTTGTAGCGGGCAGACGATGCATGATTACTGGATATTGGCGGCACAACATCCTTGGGGTGTATACGTTGGTCCCACAACCGGTGTGAGGAGGCGGCAATGGAGGGAGATGAATGGTGGACTAGGATTCCTACTTGAGGCGAGTAAGAAAATTGTGGATGAAAGGTCGGGTAGCACTTGAGATTCCTGGTCTGGAGATTGTGAGGATGATTGAAAAAACTATTAATATATTATGACTCGGTCAAGCTTTCTGGAAGCAAAGCCACTGAACACAACATTCACGCCACATGAGTGTATTTCATTTCAACTTCCTACTTTATAGAGGTGAGAGATGACATGTTCATGTCGCAACACATGCAGCTGAGTTACTATGCGAAGTGTGGCATCATACTGTATCAAAGTCAACGACATCTCTTCTTCTCCAGGACAAGTGATGTCTTCACGTATTAATAAATTGTAACAGAAGCCCTAAATGGGCAAAATGTTCCACATTAAACATGCATCGAAGTGATTGGAATACTCGGCAAAGGCGGCAGCTTTCAAACAGGGGCTTGTTGACGACGCGAGATATAGACTTGCGAAATTGTTTACCCAAGAGCGAATTAAAATGACTGGCAAGATCTCAGCTGTAAAAAAAACGTCGAGATTTTCCAATATCTCGAAATTCACTAGTGACTTTTAGGGCAAGTATCCCTTTCCTGATCTCATACTCGCCCATCTCGAGGATGATGGCGAAGAGTCTCGAAAACACTTCACGCCAATGTTGTGCTCCTGCTCCCGAAACCATCACCGTCAGCCTCGCAGACACGATCTCGCATCTCGCGTGTGGATGGCTGAAAAGATCTGTTCATCATGTTGTGGCGCCACCGAACGATCAGTGAGCTCATGATCGTACGGGCTTGTTGTACTTTGCGACATAATGATACGATTGTAACCCTGTTCTTGCCTCACTCGTGTTAGAGAAAGATCGAGTGAAGCCGAGATTCGTTAACCCTATTTCGATGGAAGATTGGGTGAAAGCCAAACAGACCCCGCAGTTGAATCCAGAATTGTGAGCAAGAAGCATGAAGAATCTGTAGATAGGACTTTGTAAATATTAGGGGGTTGAGAGATGGCAAGTACAAGTGAAGAACTAAGTGAATATATATGAATATGTGCCTGTTTAGACATAGTCTCCTCAGCCATAATGACGTGCCCTTCTCCAACTGAGTCTCAGTCTCCACTCCATCTTTCTCATAGACTCAACAATGTCTCTACTAACCCTCCAGGCGTCCCAAAGAAATCAAACATAACAATGCCAACCCTCTTTCCCTTCATCCCCCTCAGGAATGGCACCAATCTCTGATTAACCCCTCCGAGCGGCGTACTCTCCGTCCCATTTCCCGTCGCCATAATCCTTGGCGACACAGTCGGCACACCAGCATTGAACTCGGCACTCGCAAACGTCCAGAATAGACTATCTTGTTCGCTTGTAGCAGCTTTACTCAGATGTGCAATCGTAGCATTGTACTTCATCTCGATGCTCAACGCAGCGCCGGATCCAGGCGGCGTAGCTGGTTCGTAGAAATCCTCGATATATGCAGTCAAGTTCTTGGATGTGTTATACACGAGTGCAAGATCAGGAGAGTTATCCTGCCATTGCGATGCTGGGAAAGGAACGCCTTGTATGGCCTCAGAATAAGACGCCGGAAGCGCATCCAAACCGAACCGTCTCAAAAGTGTGATCTTTCCCCTCGCCTCCCCCAAAGTTGCAAACTCATTCTTCTTCTGCACGAAATACTTCTTCGCAGCCTTGGTAGTCAAGACATCGAAAATAGCCATTTGAACAGCCGCGTCATTTCGCGCATATCTTGTCGTCGACCCCTCATAATTCAACGACATCAAAACAGCTTCGCTAGGATGCTCATCTAACCACCTATAAAACCCGAACAGCACATCCTCCACCGTCGCCGTCTCCGACTGTAGAGCCTGCCCGTGCCAAAACACCAAACTGGAATTCAACACGTCGAACGCGAAGCGCAAATCGAAGACCCGGATCCCCGCGTCGAGCATAGCGATTATGGGCTCTTGTTGGCAACGGAACACGGAGGGTGGTAGCACGGGCCGGCCGCCCAGCTCGGTAATTCCAGAGAGTGCTTTCTGAGTCTCCAGACTGTAGTTCCAGGTTTGGGTGTCGTGCGTTCCAGGGAGGTTCATGTGTACGAGCTTTGTGCTGTCTGGGTAGGCTTTCATCCATGTTGCGGTTTTTGAGGTTGTTTTGGTATAGGGTCCGAAGATGGGAGAGGCGTCTTGGAGGACTTTTTGGAGTGCGAATTGATTCAGTGCGTTTGAGGAGGTAGATACATCGCGAGCAAAATAGGGGGTCGGTGAGGTTGAGGTTGGAAACACATGGTTTGCCAGGAGCAGAATGGCGGGGTAATTGAGCCACATAATAATTGAAGAAGTGTCAGATACGGGCGTGATGAAAGAGTGATGAGAGAGTGAAGAAGGGGAAAGGTATTATAGGTACCTTAACTTTATACAATTATTGTTGTAAAGAGCTACCATGCACCTACCCACTGTTCTTTTACACGTGGGACGGAAACATATCCAACTCGCTGATCTGCAGCATCCCACTAGTCCCTAGTTGAATTGTCCAGCGAAGTTTTGAGACATTAATGCTTCTAGGTAGATTCTACATCGTAAGGCGTGTCTTTTGGAATCCATGTGTCTACTTTGGTAATTGACAGCTCGGACGTCCAAAAGTAAGCTTTCTACTTAAGTTAATAATAATTATTAAAACACTCGAATATAAAAGAACAGCTATTGTATCACCGGCAGCGCAGAACAACTAAACCGGGAGGGGACCACAGATATGCATTTGGTTGGTCTGACCAAATAAAGAACCCAAACAAGAATTTATGACCAAATTTATTGTGTCCCATGGGTATAGAGATACATTATAATGGGAAACTAAGTTACCAGAAGCAAAGAGTGGATGCGGCGGAAAAGGGCAATGTCGATCCAGCGTCGCATCATCACTTGATTATCACAATCCCATCAACGCCCTCACCATATCTCCATGCCACCTTTTCTTCCCTCTCCATTTCGAAGTCCGCAACCAAGATATCCTTTTCTGAAAAAGAGACGATTCCAACCCTTTTTCAATCACACCTAACCTCACGCTCTACGATTAAAGCGTGCACCATGTCGAGGAAGACAGCACTTCCTGGAACGTGTCGGGATGGGGCGAAAGACAGAGAGAGGGGTGCTTTGAGCTTGATATATGCACCCTCTTTCAATCTACCAAACTCAACTCCCCCAGAAGCGGGCGCCACGCATTCAATACACTCTGCAGCAATCTCCTTCTTCAGCCGCTTGAACGCGACCTTCGCATCAAAAGCGGCCCACTCCACGAGGTGCTCGATATTTGTCGAGGATTCGCACGCTTGAATTTTCAGCGTTGTCACCGGCATGCTTGGGATCGTTGCAAAAGCGATACGGCTCGAAAGCATACACTTCCCAGAAAAGTCCTTGCATGAAATAACTCTTCCATATACCGGCGTGATAAGCATCCATCGTGTAAGAAGCTATGGAGCGAGCCAGGCCGGCGAGGGTGGGAAATTTGTTCTCTTCCCTTGTCAGAGAGCGGCATGTGTATTTATGGGCCCCCTCTCACTCGCTTACTCTAGACAATAATTGGAGACCTCTGGCATAAGAACAGGCAAATGTCTTTCCAATTGATGCCATTCGATGGATACTCAAAGAGGAGTGCCACCCCTGCTTTTGCGGCTGTCTGAATACTGGTTTGCTGAGTGGCCTGCAGTTGCCGAGATATAGGAGTTCTAAATTAGAATCGGCCATAGGTTTTTGTTTCCTTGAGCAGAGAGCGGTGTTAGCTTCTCAGTTGTCAGTTACCGGTACTTCAGCACGACTGAGATCATTCAAGCTGCTTTGAAGTCCCCACAATTACAATACATTGAGAGCTCCTCGCTGTCATAGAATTTGAAGGTTGACCATCAAGACTAAAAAGGCATGCTTTCACACAGAAATGTCCTAGTCCAAGAACAGCCCACAAGCCCAAGCTAGGATCCTACAGTAGGAACCTATTGCTCGTAACCCAGAGTCTTCATCAAATTCTCCGTACTGGTAACATGAGCATACGACTTCAGCATCCCCATAGCAGCACGATGCGTCTCCTCAGCATCCCTCTGCTGCCCGGTAATCCAGTCCGCCATCCCATAACTCGCACAAGCATCAGCCACAACAACAATGCGATACCCCAGATCTGCTCCGTGTCTCGTAGTGCTGTTGATACACTCCGAGCCATCCATTCCAACCACAATAATCCTCCTATCTCCATAGCTCTCAATCGCATCGGGAAGTTCCGTAGCTACAAATGGGCTTCCCACATTCTTGATGAAGGTCCGCTCGCCTTCTTCGGGTGCAGCAGAAGAGTGCGGTGCGTATGTCTCGGGAAACTTCGATGATATAGGATTGTCTGGCTCAGTTGAATCGTGGTGTACGTGCAAAATTGGCCAGGACTTGGACCGCCAGACCTGGAGAAGATGAGCTACGTTTTCGGTGAACTTTGGGGTGGATCTTGGTCCCCAGGATGCTGGGCCTTCGACGAGTCCATGCTGAATATCGATCAACAGTAAGATGGGGGGCTCGCTTGTTTTTGTTGACATTGTGGATTCTTTCGATGAAAATCTAATGAAGACCTGATGAATTAAATGCGATGAAGCGGAGAAGAAAGGTGTTCAACCTAGAAGTGGAGAAAGTTGCAGTTTCACGTGCATCGCGGGGTATTTTGACGACCGTCTTATTCGAATCTCATTCCAGCGCATCGACGCTGAATATCCAAATCGAACGAATCATTCCGCCGCCTCTTATCCCTAATTTCGTTCCTTCCATAGAATTGGGGCCTTATCATATATCGGTCAGCAACCCATAATTGGCCGTTCATCCGTCTCTATCCCTTCTTCACCACTCGTTCTCGGATAAAAGACATCGGGGAAATGCACATCATTGGTGGATAGATCCCAGCATCGAAATGCATATCTTCCTTGCATACATTACAGCTCACCGGGGACAGTTCTGACCTGTCAAATCGCATCGGTTCGTAATTTTGACGGGTACGATGAGGGATCATCCCCCTGGCTTAAATTAATAGCCGCTCAGTGTTTGGGTAGCGCAGTATCATCAAATGTGGGGGAAGTATCGAATCCCACATATATTTTCTTGAAGGCCGCCGCCTCGGAGCCATTGTCAAAAACATTAAACTCAGGAATGGCTTCTACCAGCAAACAAACGCTGTCTCCGGACGTGGATATGAGTCTCATCGAAGACCTGGTTGCGAACGTAGCTGATTCTTCAGACGCATTCACGAGATTAGCAGAGAGCAACAAATTAGCTGCAAGTTCTTGCTGGACTGCAAAATGCTCATACCATCTGACAAACCTTCTAGGTAGACTCTAGACGTGATGGAGAACGCGTCGAGGTTGATGCGTAGGTCATTTTGTCCCTGGAGGAATTCTCTTCTGCTAATCAACTCGGACAGATTTGAAACTGCCTCGATTTCATCTAGCCTCTTCGAGCACATCGAGGAGAATGGGCGTACATACCACAAGTACAAGGAAGGAAGTGAGCAACATACATCTCCGCGTCATCAAGGCCATTACTGATGCTCTCAGAATATACACTTCCAAATGATGAGGTAAGTCATGTGAACCAAAATCAGCTGACTCAATCCGTGTGCTCATCATCTACAGTTCGAGCAAAACAGGCTTGGTATGTAACAGACCCTACGAGCAAGACCATTCCAAGTCACTAAAAGTTGCCAGACTTGCAACATGAATTATGCAAGATGTCGTTACATGGCAAGCTACACCTGGCCCCTCTCAAGCCAGAAAATCTGAAATATGCGCTCGACTTTGGGACTGGTACAGGAATTTGGGCTATCGAGCTTGGTTTGTTGTCTTTTTAACCTTTAGGACGAACACTGACGTTCATAGCGGAGACATATCCCGACTGTAAAGTCATTGGCAGCGATCTCTCACCCATCCAACCTGAATTGTTTGTTCAATCGACTTCCCTTGCCAGGCTTAACTTCTAATCCAGATTCCAGTATACCTTCAAACTGCTCGTTCGAGATCGATGACATGGACGACGAATGGATCTACTCCCAGCCCTTCTCCTATATCCATGGACGCCTCATGGTATTTTGCTTAACGAACGCTATGTCCATTTTCCAAAAAGCTTTCGATGCTCTAGAACCAGGCGGCTGGTTCGAAATGCAAGATACTTGTGCCCCACTCGGATCCATTGATGGCACATTGGAAGGGACGCCACTCCTCGAAACATACAATCTTATCGCAAAGACATTCCTAGAGAAGCGGGGTATTGATGTCACAGTCGCGAGTCGCTACAAGACCATGATGGAAGAAACCGGATTTGTGGACGTCAAGGAGGTGAAGATTGAATGGCCAATCGGAACGTGGGCGAAAAGCTCTTATCACAAACGGATTGGAGCTTGGTATCAGAGAGATTTGAAGATGGCTACTGAGGGGATTATGATGGGCCTGTTCACGAGAATGCTGGGTTGGAAGAAGGAGCAGGTTGATGAGCTGCTCGTAAAAGTTCTTGCGGACATGGATGATAAAAACATCCATTCGTACCAGCCGTTGTAAGTTTCCCTCAGGCTACGCAAGAGTTGGCTGACACAGGATAGCTATGTTGTATATGGCCGAAAACCCGAGGAAGCACTTTAGTTTTGGCAGAGCAAAACATTCTTCACCCTTTCCTATGTCCATATGCAGATGCAAAATATATACAAAATAACGAATAAAGGTTTCTGCCCACCGCCCCGTTTGAAATGATGAACAAAGGTACGTGATCCTCAAACTCAACCTCTGGAGTGTCCTCCGCCTCAGGGCTATCTTCCAATCCCATCTCAAACAGTATACACTCCGGTCGACGTTGCAGTCGGTTTAGGAGGCAACGTTTGACTGATCATTGTTGCACCGCTGTACAAAGCTGGGCCAGGGATGGTGTAACTTGTGAATTTCGAATACAGATCGAACAAAATCCCGGGATCCGTGGGCTTCATGAATGTCGTCGCCAATACTCCATTGGCCAACTTATCGGTTCCGGTACCTGTGATGGCAAGGTTGAAGCATTGCGGGTAGGCTTGTGCTCCATTTGCTTGGCCGGAAGCATGCAATGCTATGATCTCATGACGAAGTACATAGTTGCCTGTTGCGATGGTGGATGGGATGACGGATGTCCAGCTGTTGTTGTTGGCGATCAGCTGGTCTGTGGCCCAGTAACCGTTCGTCATTGAAGTTGGGTTCAGTAGACCTACGGCAGAGATTTTCGTCCAGAGGAGCTTGGTTTTGTCCACTGTCTCGCAAGGTCCATTGCAGTTGGCCAAATATTCAATCACAGGCCCTTTGTGTGAAAGTGGCCATGGCGTCCACTGAAATTCAATCTTTCCTCCGGCCTTGACGCGAGCGGCAGTCATGGCATTTGTGGCTCCGATATGGCAGATAATATCTGGCTTTGCGAATGTATCCGGCGCGACGAAACCATTGACAAGATTCCCTGGGGTCTTCCAGCCGACTGTCACAGGTGCGGGGTTAATCCATTGATACGAGGGGTTGTAGCCATCGTAGCTGGGAGCTTGTCAGTTTGGAAAGATGGCGAGTCTAAAAACCTGGACTTACTATACCCCATCCGCAACGATACCAGAAACGGTTCCATGCGCCACAACAGTTGACACCAACCCCAACAGCGAAAGCTTCGAGAACATGGCTTGCGTTCTTCCGTGACACAAACAAATATCAACAAGGACAGCGATACTTTGCCGATTAGTGAAGTATGCCTCAGACTCAAAGGGTTGGACTACGGCACAATGATTGATTCACTTTTCCCCAGCGGCAGAGAGGCAGTATATAGATATAGTGCCAAGCACCTCTGTCACCTGGTTCATGGAAGATATTTACGCCTCCCACCTCACCATCTGAGAACCTCGTGCTAATCCTACTTACTATCAACGGAATGACACTCCCAGGCCCTGCTCACCCCCAAAGAGAACATATTCACCTATCTCATGACCCAGCATGCTCCCTCAGCTTAATTTATTCGATTTACCCTCCCCGATCGTCCACCTATCGCCTTCTCGACGTCGAGTCAAGTCAAGATGCCTCCCGGTAAGCTTCTGTCCGCTGATTCTCTTATGGATTATGAGATACCGAGGTGGTGTGGTGTACCCCAGCTTCTGGGCTTATTCCCGATGTCCCGTCGGGTCAGATCTGTGTTGACTTTTAGCCGCAATGAGTGGGGTAAATGAAGCTTTCTTGACTTACAGGTTGTGACCATTAAGCTGCTGTGAATGTAATGTGAGATCTTGTGATATTAGCAATGTTCAGTGGGGGTTTTCCAGATGCTTGTCTTAAAGTCTGGTGATTTTGTAGTAGAGGGCATTGATGGACGGCAGCGAATACAGCTCTTGGCGCCGAATGTCGTTTGTGTTTTCTTTTTACAATCAAGGCGTGGAGCCAAATAAGAATATTCGTCAAGTCAAGCCAGAAATCACTGCTAGTTCGACGTAGATGGCAACAGTGTGGATTTTGCCCTCCTCGCCACAGTTTCCTAGCGTCCAAGTCAATAGGTCCAAGCGAGGCACCCTTTGACTTAGCAAAATGTAGATTCGGAACGGACCATCTGCTTCCGGCCAAGGAAACCTTAATTTTAAAAACCCAAAGGGCACGACCTCATTTGTGTGATATCTCTGCGGCATGTCGATTAAGGCCATGTTCTCCATTCTCTCAAAGATCTCGACTGAAGTGGACGTAGAGATCTAGAGCTACATCGGCTAAGCGGACTGACTTCCACAAAGCTCCTATTGTCTTAAAGGTATTGGTACGAACATGTCGGTTACATGAAAACATGCTGGACATTGAAACATAGATCAAGACATTATCAGCCGCCAAGTTACGTTGCAGCGAACTTCTGTGGTCATTACTTTGAGCTCTGTCATACACCCAAGAATTGGACATCAATCAGCATGTGTAATGTCAGCAAGATTCGTGGCATAAATATCTTCTCAAATAAATATATCTGTGTGTACCCCCTCATGCTCATTACCAAGCAAAGCAACGGGCACCAGGAAGTCCAATGGAGGCGGGATCCACATCCAGTATCAGCCATCCTGGCCTTCACATGTTGTCAATCTGGCCCCCTCCCCGGTTTAATTCTCTAGCGTTATCGATGGGACAATTGCCACTCTTGTAGGTCCAAGTGCTTCAATAGGTATTAAAACAATTAGGAACCCTTATTCTAAACATCGAAGCTGTCATTTGGACGTATAGATTTTGGAGCCAGGCCTTGGAAATCAAAGTAGTAACGCCCTAACAATACGCTAGACAAACAAACCGTGGGGCCCATATTTTCAAATGCGTTTACCACATCGCCAGATCTCACCGACCGAGCTCAAACCAAGATCTTCCTCCGAGGCTGGTCGTATTCGTGTCGTACCCCATACAAGTTGCGAAGCCTGTGAAGCCATTTCACGTGATGCACCTGTACTCGCATCACCTCTCGTCGTGTAGAAGCACACCTTCTAGACAGGAATCGAGAGATCTTAAGCATGTCATGAAATTGGATTTCCATTAGCGCATGAAAAATTAAGACGTGTTGTTTCATGTTCTTCGCAAGGAACCTCATCGCATGGCTTCCCCAAAACTGTCCAAGCGAGTCTCCTGTCGCAAGATTTCCGTACCAAGCATCCCTGCCCATAAACCCAACCCATCGCAACACTTCGTCCAATGCCAGCCTGGAGCTGGGAGCTGAGACGATGTGTTGGCTTCGATGCTGTTCATGCATCCTTCTGACCTCATTTTGCGACTGATCCATATTCAAGCACAAACCTGATGATTACCGTCCTTTGTTGTTGTGCTACTCTTTTAGACTTTGTCATTCTCTACATCTCTTAAAATAAGAAGCCACACTCGTCAGTCGACCTTTCTCTAATCATATCTAGTTACCTCTACTACTAGTCAGAGGACTTAGTCCTCGCTCGCAAAGAAGTCGTGTCAACCTCACAACAGCTCTGGAAATGGTCTCCGAAAAAGCTGCTTCCGTAAAGTCCAAGGTCGATAAAGTAGTGGTCAACAGTAAGACCGCACCACTTCTGACCCTGGTGACGGCCATAATTGCCTTCGCCTTGTCCCTGGTGGCTCTCCTGGCTAAAGGTGGAACTGGACTTCAGCAGTACGACTTACTCACAGTACGCCTTTTAACTGCCCCTAACAATCCACTTGATATGTTTTTGACAAAATTCAGCTCAACACTTCTACATTATTCCAGAATGCAATCAAAATATCAAATGTAGGCTCGACAACAGCTCGCTCACTTGAGCTTGAGGCAATCGACGGTGTTCCGCTACCCCAAGTTACCAAACGAGCCTTTCTCCTTTCACCCGTTGGAGTTCGACAACTACCCTCCCCATCTGAAATCAAATCTTTCTTCAGTTCGATCGGTTCAGGATTCTCTTCCGTTGTCAATCCAGCCTCGCCATCGTCCACCAGTTCTGCAGGGCTAGGAGGCACTAGAGGTGGAAACGGATTCCTCCAAGATATCGAATCTCTCTTCAATAATTTACTGGGTGCCGCGACTGGAGCTGCGGGACAGGACATCATCAATGTGGTCAACGGCCTTGTAGCCGACGTGCTGGATTCTCTCGGTATTGATGAATGGTACAGTCTATACATGAACGAGTTCTGTAGCGGAAACTATACTCCGAGCTACCAATCGCCTGATGCAAAAAGACACTCGAAGAAATGCACCCCATTCGGTAAGGACTACTTCAACTAAGTTGGAACTATAAAACTACATAGCTAATTCAGTCGTGTAGGAGATGCTATCTCAGACATCCCGAAAACAAACTCCACGCTCCAACTAGGAAATACAGTCATCGACTTTTCCGCTCTTAACTTCCCCAACAAACTTGCTTTAGCTAGCGGTGGCATTCCCGCGGTATTCACGGCCATTTTCACCATCCAAGTCACAGGCATCGTAGCCTCGGGTCTGCTAGTTATCCTCACACCCCTCAACATCTTTATCTCTTTCTTCCAACGCTTCATCTTTCGCCTCGCAATCGCAGCTTTGGCAGGAATAGCCACGGCGTGCTTCGGTGTCATTGCCGGCATCGAAACAGGCATTTTAGTCATCATCAATACACTCGTGAACGGGTTGGGTGACGGACTCGGCATTGAATCACAGCGTGGAGGAGAGTTTTTGGCGTTGTTGTGGGTCAGTTTCGTGTTTATGAGCATTAGCACAACGGTGTGGTTTCTGAAGTGGCATAAGGATAGGTATATCAGGAGACCGAAGGACGATTTTGTCATTTCGAGACCGTTAGTCATGTCTGCGGAGTCAACGCATTAATTGGGGCTAATGAATGGTGTAAGAGGGGCAAGAAAATCTAGTGAGAGTGATCGGGTTGTCTAGCCTATCCAGTGTTTTGTCTCTTTTGGCTGTCTGTGAGGCTTATTTTGTGATTGTATGTTCTTACGAAGTTAGGAAGCGGGTGCACAGTGAATCTTGCTGTTCTAATAAATAGTAATTCCCTGGGTTCCTTCTACGTCATCGCTTGGGGCAAAAGCTTTGTATACAAGGTGATTCAAAGACCGGTCACTGTAGAACTTATATCAAATGGTTGTAAGTAAAACGGACAGGGTCACTGTGGCGACATTCTTTAATCAAACGATGAAAGCCCCCTTTTCCGCCTTAGGCGAGTCAACATTTCTTTTCAAGTCTTCGCTTTCCTTCTGGCAGGCAATGCTCAAGGCTAAGCACAGCTAGAAATCTTCCCCCTTCCGCTATCACTGAGGAACTCGGATTCGATCAAAATCCGGCGCGTGGCCTTGTCCGGAAGCACTTCGGATGGTAATAGTATTCTGGCCACCTGACTTAAACCCACTAAGACGGACTTTGTAACTGGGCAGAACATCTCCCCCCAATTATACCCCGTCAAGGGAAACAAAACTGTGACTGGTGCTCCATCATTCACGCTGATGCTTGCTGTTCTGACATTGGGCACAGAGGAACCAAGATATTGCACTTCGCAGTTGATGTAATCGAACAGAATATCGACTGTAGATTGAGAAGTTGAGACACCCTTGAAGGTGAGAGATGCAGTCGATCCAGACACCAGATTCCCTACTTTCTGTCCATTGGAGCACCCTGGACATGACACGACGGATGCGCCATTTGCCAGAGAACCAGACTCAGCTTCGATCGTTTGAAATTGCGGTGTTATTGATGGCGCTGCCTGGATGGCAGATAATCGGAAAACCATAGATCCATGAGCAGGGAGCGATTGGTTGACAGAAGTCACACTTGCGAGAGTCTGCCCAGCCCATAAGTCTTTCGCCGTAGCAGAGGAAATACCAACAGCTGCCAATGGAACCGACAATGTCCGAGCTCTGTTGGAATGGTCGACAATAAGCAGAACTTTATCGCCATTCGCGAGAGGGCCAAGGAAGATATCGTAGTCATTGGAGAAGCGCTGGATCAGCTTGACTGGCAGTCCAAGCTTATCTTGGTTCACAGCGATCAGGTCTTTGTTGCCTAGGATCTGTGCTGTCTGAGCTGTCATGCGTGGTACGGACGTTGAGATCATGAGTGCTGATTTGAAAGTTGACCAGACGGCAAAATGAGTCTTTTGCTCATCGACAGTCATTCCAGGATTTCCGACTTCAAGCAAGTCCATGTCTGCAAAACGCCCCGGACCGAGAAGATCCAATAGGCTGGCATGAATGGCTTCATTGTAGATGCGGAGGGTAGCTGTCCACCCTTGGGAGATATCATCCGAGATCCTGAAGGACGTGGATATTCCTGGAGCCCATGCAGTAGGGCCCTGGAGCGTGTTCGTTGAAGTATTCCGATACGGGGTTCCCCATTGGCAAATGAGCATGTTGGGGATTCCGACTGCCTGTAAAGCATTCCACATGGTAGCATACCGAGTGGGGAAATCCGTCCGTGGGTTCTTAGGAGCATTGTCGTTCGGTTCCACGAAACAATTGTCCACCTAAAAATACAGCATCTCGTTAGCCTCGAGTGAAATACTTTTCTTCTGAAAAATGAAAGTGAGTGCTTGCCTTCACGTATTCTGTGTTCCATGCAGCGAACATCGCAGCGTCCTGAGTTTCATAACCAAGTGAACCTGGCCGATGCGGATCATAACTTGTATCGCAGGAGTACACCCCTTGACCAGTGTACATACTCCACTTGAAGCCCAACCCAATGGCAAATTTACTCAGGGGCGCAATTCCATTGGGAAAATTCTTGCTGTCGTAGGTGATAGAACCGTTCGACAGTCGATTATAACCCTGCCATCCGCAGTCGATCTGGAAGTAGTTGTAACCCATCCCCAGAAACCCCTTGTCGGACATGGACTGTATGGTGCTGTGTATCATGGTTTCGTTCGGCGAGCACGCAATATCATTGTAGCTGTTATAGCCCATAATTGGAGTTTGTTGACTGCCGGAGGCTTTTTGAGAGCTGACAGTTGAGACTACCAATGATGCCACCATGGCTAAACGGTGTATCGTAGAGGGAACCATCATTACTTTTCAAAGGATGCTTTTGAAAGAAGGAAATTTCGTGAGGATGAAAGTCATGATAGAGTTCTGTTTGTGCGAGACTTTATAAGTAGACTCCTCTTCCTCCTTCTGCATTTCATCTAGTGCATGATACCCTGAAGTTCAAGTGCTGGCAAAGGCTTCATATTTCCGCACCAATTGATCCACGTCGTAACTCGGCTTCAGACTTCCTCAAGCGCACCTCATGTGGGATATAGAGATACCGGCCGTGTTTATGTACGCGCACCAATAAAGACACATCGGTTAGCGGCTCATTATCCCGATATGGCCCATGTAGAGCCGCGATCTACTTCCTGATGGCGGATTATTATGAGGTGTGCGGGGTAGTGCGGGGGAGCATCCAGACCATAATTAAACATGTTTTGATTAGCGTCGGCCTCAAAATGTCGTCCCGAGCTGTGAGGGTCTTTTTCACTTGAAGATGTTGAAAATCATTCATATCAGTCACTCTATGAGCTCACAAACGTGGGAAACTGCTACTATTCTGAAAGGGCCTGTGTGGTGCTTTCTTCAGCAAGGATTCAGCCCTTGTTGTTGAAGAACTAAGCGAGAGGCACCATCACCAGTAAAAAGGGATTGGCAATCTCAAGGCTAGGAAGTAGCGTTGCATTCTTGATAATGCGAATCAGTGTCATTGATAATCATTGTTGTGGAGACTACGGATAACTGTTTCAAAGAATAAATCTGCGCTGGTCTAAGACGAGAGCGATTGGTAACTATGAAGCTCAGCTGCAAACATATCATTACTATCCTAGTACATTTTACTAATTGTTTGACATCAAACTCATCTTACATCAATCCAGTAAACAGAATCGTTTTGGATGAAGAAAATTTATTGCGGATACGCAGATGCTAAAATCTGGGCAATGCCCCTTCCCCAAATTCAAACATGCCTAATATTTGAATCTGTGTTCAAGATTTCCACAACCTGAAGGGTTCCCCTGTGACATCGCAGTAACTAGCATCCGATCCATATCCTGAAACCATTCATTATCAGGGAAAAGCATGGCGGGTGAAAAGAGTCGACAAGTCGGGTCTCGTTTCGACTCTTCGTCACAAAATTCCAAGAATCTTTTCTCCTTTTCCTTGCGTTCACACTGCTGATTCAAGATCCTTGCTTCAAAGAGAGCTTTCCGCGTGATGACGTTTTCCGGTGATGTCGTTACTTTCTTTGGGTTGGGAATAGACTTGGTGACCGTTTTTTTATTCCAGATGACTGTCGCAGGAGGCTTGCCAGCCATCCTGGCGAGCCATGACTCCAACAGGCTAGGTGGCTCTGGCTTGGAGTCAACAGTCGTAATGATCTGCAGATCTGTACAATTTCCGCACGTTCCTTCGTCAATCGCCACCCAGAGGTCTTCGATAGAGAATGCTTCTGTTTCGTCATCTTTGAACATATGGCTAGAGTCGCCAGCCTCAATGCACTCTGAAGAGTGCAGGAAGAAGAAAGAGAGGCAGCCACACGCTTCGTAGAGAAAATTGACCCTTCGACAAGGAAACTTTCTCAGAGTAAGATGGGCCCAGCAGGCGGGATGTTTTCCTGGTGGGTAGGCTTCATCCACAAACTCAATTGCTCTTTCTTCAGCGCTCATGATCATGATTGTGGAAATTGGTGTTGCAACAGGGTTTCGCGAACATTGATCACCAGGATATGGATTTCAATATCAAGATAAATCCTGAAGCCAGAGACGAAGCTGGTTGCTGTATTCATACATCGTCGGCAAACCCATGATTTTATATGTGATGAAAAAACAGTCAACCAAATTCTTGTTCGATTTGAATACATGTCTTTACCTGGCTTTCATCCTTGTCTTTTTCATGTAGCCTAAGCTGTTTCTTATCCACAATGCCAATGTTTTCTTTCATTGTGACCGGCTAAGTCAGACTCAAGCACTGTCCGTCCGTAACTCCCGCCGTTAATCCAGAGAAAATCTCCTAATGCTCGTTGCATACTCTGTATATGTTGCGGTATGAGCTTCGCTGAATGGCTCTATTAGGTCAGATTTCGAAGATATGTTTGTTACGAAGCATTCTTTACTAACAACTATCATACTTGAGAAATTGTGTCTACTATCCTTGACTTCGAGGTGTAAAGTTTATGAAAAGCTTAGCGTAGTTTCTCGCTGAAAATATTTAGCTATAAAAGCTACGAAGTATAAGGCAACACAAGAGCTGAGCATCGGAAGTGAATGTCAAGTACACTCCTTGAACATTTTGCAACTAGCTTCAAAGATCACTGGGTCATACTAAACCTGGAGTACTTGCTGGCATTCTGGGACGACCAAACCAGACATCGTCCATAGAATTAGATCACAGAATAACGATATCAGCACGGGGTCGCCAAGAACGATAGTCGTGTTCTTCATAAAACAAGCTAGTCGAAAGAGTCAACTGAAACAAAGCCCTATTTACTCGTGTTGTAATATAACAAATTAATAGACTTGAAAAAACATTCACGCTAAAATAAATGTCCTAGGTTAAGCTATTCCGCGTATTTTAAAATTTATGTTAGAGATCAAGCTAATAGCTTTACTTTCCTTCTTAATCTATATGCTTCATTTGAATCTGCCGCACTGAGAAGGGAGACCGACGAGGAGAGGCAATTAAGATTATTAGAGAATCTTTTTTTCATGGGATAATTGACGGGTATAGGTTTATTAGCGAAGCACAAAATTATGAATATCACCATCGCCTAATGCGAAGCCATGTAAATAAATACTTTCTCAACGCTGTCATGGGGGTCATCATTGTTTGTTCATACTGCTAGGGATCAAGACTTCCTTTTGGAACCAACAAAGACGTTTCTATATTCCCTTGAATATTTTGCCTAGGACTTCGTACTGTATATATGGCGTTAAGTAATGAAATTAATACTCTCCAACTCAGATTAATTTTTTTCTTTTTTGCTTTATTCAGTTTAGTCTAAGACGTGAGCAGCGGCCGCATTAACCTCAGCTTAGGATGAGCCTCCCCGAACGGGCCCGATCACATCCTGAGTGGCGCCTGAGGGTGAGCATGCATTAAGGAACCCTTTTGACATCCTCGAGAGGCTGATTCGGCTCAGTCGAAGCCAAGCTCCACTTTCCAAATTATGTGCCTTTTTCTTCTCCTAGGAGGCCTTGTTAGATGCCTCGCCCTACTTTCTCGAGAGATGAACAGGGGTGCACTCACCGCTTGTCATGATGGTTGAAAAACATTACCGTGGTGTTCATGTGCGAATGAGGGAAAAAGAGCGGTGTGCAGTTTGCCAACAGCCCTGCAAATATGTAAATGAGCCTGGAGGACAGCCTGGTCAAGTATGACGTTAACTAGTGATTTACTGGTCAGCAACCTCCGCCTCGATGGTTTGTCTGGTTCGCATTATTCACGAGCCCTTGAGGCTTCCAAGACAAACCGAAAATTTTCTCATTGTATTTTTCTTAAGAAGATTCCCGTCGCGCTCATCTTTCATTATTTAATTTTTATAGCAGAGGTCCCCGTTGTCGAAGTCAATGCTCGATCTCTTTCTTGATTGGTAGGGATACTTGATACTGTTGGGGTTTCCAATCAGCTGGTATCTCTACAGCCTCGCAACTTTTCCCGGCTACTTTTATTTTCCCGAGATTTATGACCTTCAATTTGCTCGGTACCATCGACTTACCCTTTGTTCTTCCTCTATTCAGCTTTCGGTTGGTGTTACCACTCAATTCCAAGCGTTTGCCACAATTACTGCAACCCGCGATGTCTTTTGGCTTCAGTGTAGGGGATTTCATTGCCGCCGGGGAGCTTGCGTTCAGGGTGTATCAAAATGTGTATATGGTTGCCAAGAACGCACCAGAAGCTGTCAAAAAGCTTCGAGACGAGCTTGCTATTCTATCTGGCGCGATTAATATACTGAAGGGCGAAGTTGAGACCCCGAATTCCCTCGTGAACAATGCTGGGGAAATGCGGAAGAAGATGGTAATCGAACTCATAAAGAATGTTCTGAACACATTGACGGAACTAGAGAGACTATCCGGGAAATATGTAGATATGAGTAGCGAAGAAGTTTCGAAAACCAGACAGATATTGGCCCGAGTAAAGTGGACAAGGGACCTGCCGTCAATAACTACCCTGCTAGCTAAGGTACGTTCTATTATCATGAAGACCCTCGCTACTAACGGTGAGATATATGCAGGTAGAGCACTATAACAGTATCTTGAATCTTCTCGTGACTTCTGCTGGAAAGTAATTTACCCTTGCAATGTCCTCCCAACTTTTATGCTAACCAAATTTGAAGCTCTTCTCTTGAAAGGATAGAATCTACCAATAGATTTATGGCTCAGCAACTCTCGGAACTGGCAGAACTGCTTGCTGCGACATCTATTGAGCCAAGGCAAACGTTCATTGCACCTGTCACAAACAGCAATGTATTGGATATAACGCCAGTTGTGACAATCGTAAAGGAACGATTTTTGCAGCTGTCTCTCTCGGAAAAGCTCATGAAAAATGCTGAATGCTCGAAGCCTTGGGTATTGATTGGATTGGACCTCTGGCTCCAGGCTGGGAGATGGTGGCTTATTAAAGTACGATATTTATAATTCCGCTAAATCACTTAATCGGTATTAACATTATATAGGCACAGAGCTCTTTGCATCCTTTTGGATCCCAAACAATGGAAATCGGCGTTCAAGCATATACAGACCTCATCAAGGCATACTGGATCGTTGTAGATATTATAACAGAGCACCCACAACAAAAGTTTCTGCATGGAGGCTCCCAGCGGCTTGAGATTGAACTTCTTATTGAAGTATGTTTATTAATATCCTGATGTTTAGTGCTAATAATGCCATAGACAGTGAAAAACGAACTTCAAAAGATTCAAAAACTTGGCCTTCGTCCACCTAGGTTATCAGATGTCGAGCACGCAGACTTGCAGATATGGACGGATTTGCCGGCTGGACTAGACTTGAAGCCTAAGACTAACTCTCTTACTGATAGCGATCGCCATCTTTGGAGCACACCCAACGAAGAGATATATTTCCAACGGTAAATTCTGCCATGTTACATTACATAGCCAGATATAAAGACTAATTTCTATCAAGTATTGGCACTTATCTGCCTGGAAAGCCGTACTCATCAGGGCCACCATCAGAAGGCTTATTTTCCACTGGTCTACCAGCTGTTATTCTCTTCCTAGTTGATCCGACAAAACGGGCTGCAAGGATCGTTGTCCAGTCTCAGAACATGGTGAATCTCTTGACTTTATCTAGTAAGTAGCTATCCTTGGTTTCAGGGGAAAGTACTAAAATGACAGTAGTGACATCTAGACGTTGCTCAGACCTAGACATAATTCTTAAAGGTGAAGGTATACACTGTCTGAAACAAGGAGAAGAGTCTTTTTTCTTTACCACAGCTCATGGTATCTCTTTCCAAAGCCTCTCCCCATAAGTTATGATTAATTAATGACAGAAAACAGAATGCTACCTACTCCGGGCACTTATGGAGGGTTTTGGAATTTACGCGTTCCATTGCTCCGGTGCTTTGGCCAATCTAGTATCGCTTGAAGCATTCATTATGCTTACGGCTATAAAAAATGAAGAAAAGAGTACTGTCGAATTCCTGCTCCAAAATCTCGCCAACTTTAGGAACTCCTTGGCAAATTCTACAAATATCACAGACGTCTTATCGCTATCTCGCCACGTAGCGAACAAATTTTTGCAGACACCACTTGGTCCTCAAATCTGTTTCGATAGAGAGCTGGGCTTCCAAATGGTACCTGGCGGCGACATTGAGAGCAACATTCCGGTAACTAAACATAGGAAGCTCGGAGGGTCGCAGCTATGTTGGCGGTACCGCCTTATAAAGGCTCCAGCAAACTGCCTCAAGGGACCTTGGATCAATATTCTTATGGAAGAGGGGGTAGATTTTCATACCTCTACGGAGAGGGGTCCACCTCTACACTCTGCAGCTGCAGCCGGTGATCTGTGTGCCCTTAACGCTCTCATTATCGCTGGAGTTGATATAAATGCTTCTGATGGAAGTGTAACAGCCATTTCCCAAGCTGCCCTGAACGGTCAACTTGGAGCCATTCAATTACTCCATGATCAAGGGGCAAATCTAGTCGCGGGGGATACTTATAGCACTTTCTTCGATTGTGTATTATCTGATCAGGCCACGGCTAGATTCTGCATTGACCTCCCGAGATTTCAGATTAACGGGCCTTGTGGAAACAGCCTCAGCAAAGAGTGTGCAGTGATGACACCAATAAAGGTATTGATTAGTCACTACCAGCCAGAGATATGGGCGACAAGAATGCTTTGTGAAGCTGCAGCAGAACTCAATGAACCAGGAATCATTTCCTTTGTCCACAAGTACCCGATTTGGGGATCATTCGAAAAGCCTGAAGGGCAGTACAAACCGCATCAGAGTGTACTAGACCGCGCATTGGAGCGGGTCGCAGAGGCGAAGTCAGAGAAAGTAAGACAAGTAACAGAAGAAGAATTTAAAGACGAGAAGGAATGGAGGTCTTTTTGGTAAGTTCCATTATTCCCTCGTTATTAGGGACTATCTCCTAGCAATTTTTGAATTTATAGCAGAAGCCAAGGCGTTTCTCGTATTTCCTTTGTAGCCAATATCCCCGCTAAAGTCTCTTTTCTAATACTTGATCCTTATTGCAGGAACCAGCAAGGCGAAGATCAATGTGGGGACAGTAGTAGTTATAACAAATGGCTCTGTCAAATAAAGGAACAAAGGGTTTGGGTTGCCGAAGAAGTTGTTCGTATATTACAGGAGTTTGGTGCAAAATTGGGGAGAAAGCTCCCTGGCGATGAGTACATGGAGAGTCCAGATTTCCAGCACAGTGCCGGTCTGAAAAGACGACGATCTGGTTCGCAGTGAGGGAAGATGTCGCTTGGAATTGCCTAGTTCCCTCAGTTTCTACGCTCTGACCATTCCCTGATTTCCTCGATATATATCCTCACTTCAGTCCTGTAACTAGCTCGTTAGACTTCAATTCATACTCTTACTTGCCCACTACTCGATCCCCTGATCATTGTGAACCGTACAACCGACAGAAGAGGACATAAGTAAACGTGGAGCTACGAATCTAAATCAAGAAGCTTAGAACCTAGTTATAGCTGAACAATCAGCTAAAGATAAACAAGGCTCAATGTTACTGAAGTGAGCGTCTTTTAGCTTGAAAGGGGCCTTTGGCTAACAGCGGTTGACAGTCAGTGTATACCAAACAAGTTATGCAATAAATAGTTGTGCAACTGGTTGTTGTACAGCCACTTATTTATAACAAGTAGTTATACTACAAGGTTTTATATAATGAGGAGTTCCAAAACAAGTTGTTATACAGTACAACAAGCTCTTTTACAATGAGTAAAATCACTAAAAATTATATTATAAAATCGCCCTTGTAAACGTCAAGGAGGTTAAGGCCTGTGTCACGTATGTATAAGCGAGTATAAATATAAAATCGGCCCTAAAGAAAATCGATCAAAGGGGAGCCAAAATGGGATCCTATATATAAAGAATAAGGAAATTGTAACCGGGGTTCCAAGGGAGCCAAAACGAGCCTCTGCGGATAATAAAGAGGCTCTTTAGTATATGCTCAACCTTACTTAGCGCGTGCTCAGGCCGTGCTCAGGGATACTCGTCGTCGGTTTAAGGTTGCCCACTCATTAGCTCAGGCTAGAGTAGGAGCTGCTCAGGTCCAGAGACTGAAATGGAAAATGCCATGAGAACATTTCCATGTGAGATTGGCTGTTACTCAAAGCGAGGTCCAAGAAAAATTACCATTTGTACGCCCGAGGTTTTAGTAGATATCAAGATGACAAGCCTGGTACGAGGATATACCATTCGCTGTTACGGAAAAGTTATATCACTAGGTTCGTGTCAATTGAGCACGAATGTTCTAGGAAGCTTTTACTGTTCAGCATATAACGATATCTGTAGAACCTACGCTTGACTGTATCCTAAGTACTCGATCTGTGGTCATTGCAAATGAGTCAAATACTGGTATGCTTTCATATATTCCTAGACTTGAAGTGGAGAAAGAAGGTTTGTACGAAGATAACATGCAATGTAGGATCGACAAATGCGCCACGGCCAGCGCCTCAGCAGCACACTGGCAGAGAGGCGAAACCCTCGCCAAGATCGAAGAAACAATTAGTAACCTCTACCCTGGTCCGGGCTCCATGCTCAAATTCGGGGAATACTCATAACCGACGTCGAGATGAGAGGGCTTCAAAGTAAATCCGAAGGCAAAGAAATTGCCTTCGAAGAAGTGCTACGAGAACTGTTCGCGACTATGCCTGAAAACCAGAGACAGCGTCATCTCAGGTACCCGATCACGCTGTATCCGGACAACGTTGTCGATATGATGAGCCATCTTACGAGGGATCAGGTCATTACTTTAGAAGGTTAATTGAGAGTTTGGGGATGGAACAAGCGTGGTAGTTTGAGGTTATTTTTATGGGATATGCGAATTTGGGACAGGCTATTTTTTGGGAGAGGGAGATGGCTACAATGGGGAGATTTGAGCTCTTTTGATTATAATTGTCGGCTCTGAATGTACTGATTATGGGTTGTATATATCTTTAATTGGGGATTTGGAACGTAGACGAGCTCGGCTGTGTTGTTTATTGGATTTCTCTTAAGCGAGAGCATTGACCGAACGAACCTGGAATTTCATCTATATGATCCACATCCTCAAACGTGAGAATAGCGAGAATCTTGTTAACTTCTAAGTTGATTAATAATAAATTCGCAACTGTCCGCGACTGCTTTTCCTATGCTTTTGTTCCGCACTTGTTGCTACTGATATCCGCTTCCGAGACACAAAAGGTCCCACATGATTGCTCATCACGAGGTCTCATTAACCCAGACTGCTTTCGTCCTCGCCATCTTGAGCCCCCTCACACAACGCCACACCATATAGCCAACGGATGGCAGCACTGCCTAGATCTCAACGGCATCTTGCGATCCATCCCTCGAGGCGGATATAGCGATCCAAAGGCCCACCCAGCAGTCTGTGCCCTCGCGTTCACCACGTCACTTGCGACGAACAGTCATGGCTCTGCCTTCGAGACTCATGATGTGGCTATTCTAGGGGTTGAAGGCGAAAAACTTACATCAGAATAAAGATCGAGGTTTGCCGCATCGTCATGGCAGGGAATTCATCCTGAGTAAACCCGACTTGCAGAATATTGAGAATCTCTCCACCGTCAAGGAATAGGCGCTCTTCCGGACAATCATAAAAAAGAAACTCAGGACAAGAAGGGACCACTACATTCCCTCTCCCACTGAGAAGGAAAAATTCGAACGCAGTGCTGACTTGCCGCTTACTACGAGTGATTTATATTTGCTACTCGATATATCCAACCATGAATTGAGGAGTGACTGGGAGGTTTCGAGAGAGATCATTGGAAGTGCGGGCATGGAAGCCACTTCGCACTTTGATCTTATGTTCGGTTATGGTTTGATTGTCTGTATGTATTCGCATTGGCTGAGGGTTGAGGGTAGTGAGGAGTTCGAGCATCGCCCTTGTGCTCTCAACGGTGGTTTTCCGAGAAGCTGACTCTGGCTGCGAGCAGGGGCTGGAGTGCAGATGAAAATCCTTCTCAAGGGGTGATCCATTGTTAGATCAGTAGATAGAGGGAATCTTTATTGAGTTTATTTAGCAGTATATCATCCTAGTATTTTACCCAAAGCCCCCATCTACCTGCAGCAAAACCCCGCGCCATATAAAACGCACCGAATGACCCCACGTAACAAGCACCTGTGAACACAATCAAGCCCCAGTACTCACCATCGCACCTCTCCAAAATCTCTCCCGCGATCGGCACGCCTGTCAGACATCCAATGCTCACAATTGTGTAGCACGTCGCATAATATCGCCCATAATCCTTCGTCTCGCACAGCTGACCTACGCAGACTGGCGTCAAGGATATGTTACTCCCACTTGCGAAGCCGAATATCACAGCGAAGATCGCCAGGCCAGCTGTGTTTGATCCAAAAGGCAACCAAATCCCGAAGACGCAGATGATAGTCAAGAATATCATCAGAAGAGAACAGTTGTAACGACCAATCCTATCGGAATACAGACCGGGCAGCCAGCGTCCGAATACAGAGCCTGCGCATAGGATGGGTAGGATCTGGTACGAGAAGGCCTCGGCGTGACCTTCTTTCAAAGCGTAACTGGTGATGTAGGTCAGAGGCACGAATAGTGCCCATTCGAGCAAGAAACAGCCGATGACTGTCATTAAAAATGCAGGCTGGCGGAGGATCTTGATGTCCGGGTGGGGCGAAGTGGCTTTGTGTGATGGTTGGATGTTGGACTTTATGAGGAGAATTGCGATGATGCTCAGAAAGAGCATGATGAAGCCGAGGATGCGGGTTGCCCATGCGAAACCGATCTTGGGGATGAGAGACTGGAGTAGTAGGGGAAAGACAATACCGCCGAATGCTGCTCCGCCCGCAGCAATCCCTGTTGCGTTTCCCCGGCGGCGGTAGAAGAAGTGAGATACTGCTGCGATTGAGGGAGTGAAGACGAGTGCTGTTCCGAATCCACCGAGTACACCAAAGACGATGATAAACTGCCAGTATTCTAATACATTTTAGGCTAGGAACATATGATAAGATGGCGAGATGTGACTTACCCGTACAAACTCCTAGCAAGAACATATCAAGAACCACCAACACACTTCCGGGAAAGACAAGCCAAAATGGGCCATAGACATCGAACAAAGGACCGATGTAGATTCCACCAGCAAAAGATAGGAATGCATAGATGGAAAATATCCAGCCAATTTTTCCTGGGGGATAAGCTGCTAACTGATTGCGAGAGAAGTACGCTTCGAAAGATGCGAGTGTATTTGCTATTCCGAGCGAAGCGAACATTCCGCACCAAGACCCAAAGACTACTAACCATGCTCGGATTCCGCCTTCTGGGTAGATATGCTCATCCAAGACATCGGATGAGACTGAGGCTGGGGCTTCCTGACTTGAAGGAGAAGGCGAATCTGCGGGATTGGCGTTGCAGGTCTTTTCATTGGAGCCAGAATTGGATGAGGCCGGAGGCGATGAATAATCTAGCAAATCCTCTTGTGTTTCCTCCAGATGTCCAATCTTGGCGCTTACTACATCGCTGCGTGCTCGCCCAGCATCTCTTGTAGTTGGATCCGACAGCTTGGAACCGGTGGCCAAACTTTCATTGGTGGTAGCATCGCGGGTGCTTTGGGGACCCGCCTCCCATGTCTTCGATTGCATACAGCAGAAAAGACGGTCGATAGAAGATGTACACAGTGTATATACTTTATATGAGATATTTCCACAACTGAAAATGTTGGAAGGGGAATTTAAAATGAAAATGTACTCGGCCAACTCCAGAAGTGGGGGAGGTGGGGTCAACAGAACTAAAAGACTACATCTGCACAGCTAGATTGGGGCGCCATAAGCCACTCCAAGGACCAAATGGGCCCCAGAGCGGCGTGTGAGTTACGAGAGAATATCTACCGCTGCAGCTATGTATGAAAGAATTGGAGATTGACAGACCTTGTGGTTGAATTGGAAGCATCTTCTGGATCTCAAAGAGTCAAACAAGTGTTTTTGGATACGTAGCATGATAACGTTTGCCTGTGAATAGAAGTTCTGGCAATAAGATTGCTCATACAGGCCGTATCTAATAGAGATGGAATATAATGCCCATTGGAATGAATGCTAATAGGTCGGACCCCAGAAATCAGAGCCACAGAAACAACAAATCATAAACACAAGCATGTCTGAATTGTTCTGGGGGAAGAAGAAGCAAACAAATTTTCAATTGAATCGAGCATTGACAAGATAAATAAAAACGGGACTATGGAATATGTTGAACTGTAGATATGTACATAATTGAAAGTCGGAAAGCTTTACAGTAGGAGTAGGAGGAAAAAGCGAGAGGAGTTGTGTTGATGTTCAAGGACGATGAGTTGTGGCCTCATGTGTGAGGCATCAAGCAGGCCCGAGGTGGGCTGCTGCTCCGTGACGACGACCGAGAGTAAGCTGCGGTGCCCCTCCATCAATAACCTCACTTCTTTCCACACGACCACAACAACAACACCACAAGTCGCCAAGATGCCGGTACGTCTTTCTGCTGTCCTACAGTGCTATCACACAGTTCTATGTTCTTCAATTGCTCCCCCACGAGATCCCCAATCCCTTGCTATCCCCCCCTCCTCCCCCCTCCATCTCCATCTCCACCTCCAAACTAATATTCCCTAGGCATACAACAGCATATTCAACCCGGATTCCTCCCCTCCAACCTCCACCAACATCGGCAACTTCCCCCTCCTCCCCCTCCGCACACGCGTCCGCGGCCCAGCCTACACACTCCCCCTCGACGCCTCGCTCCCCGCACATCTCTCCCCCGAGCCCGACTCCGAGAGCTACGATGCGCTGGACGAAGTACTCAGTCTGTTCCGGGCCAATACGTTCTTCCGCAACTTCGAGATCCAGGGCCCCGCGGATCGGTTGTTGATTTATGGCATCCTGTGGGTCAGTGAGTGTTTAGGGAAGATTAGACCGGCTATGAGTGGGAGGTAGGTTTGCATATTTTCTCTTTTGGTTTGGTTTGAGGGGTTAGTGGATGGCGGATAGTTCAGTGTGAATGGGTGAGTGGATAGATACTGTTTTGGGAGTGTTTTGAGATCTAGGACCGAGTGCATTGCCTGGGTAGGAAAGACACATACCCCCGGCGAGTCGATACGTATGGTGGTCTCCATGCAAAGCTTTTAGCAGTTGATATCTGGCTAGCAGGTCATCGATGGAAACCAGTTTATCAGGGGATGGACAATTTGCTGACAAAACAAAAAACAGAGAAGCACAGAAGGAGGTCCAGAACATAGCACTCGACACCAACTTCTCCATCCCAGGCGATCCAGGATTCCCGCTCAACCAGGTACATTTCCCTCTTTCCCTTGCCACCTCTATCACTCACAGCTCTCTCACGCCGGTTCCCCCGTTCCCCCACACCCCTATCACCCAAACGTACACACAATTCTAACCTGTCAGATGTTCAACCCCCCAACCTCCCGCCAAGAAGCAGAAACCCTCCGCCAGTACTTGGGTCAAGTCCGACAGGAACTCGCTATCCGTCTTCTGGCTAGGATATACGAGGATGGATCGGATAAGCCGAGTAAATGGTGGCTGAGCTTTGCTAAGAGGAAGTTTATGGGGAAGAGTTTGTAGAAGGGATGGATAGGCGTCTTGGGGGTGCTGGAAGGGTGGTTGTCGTGGTGACTGAGAGGATAGGGGACGATAGGAGGGGATGGAGAGGACTTATCGGTGGATTGGGAAGAAACTTTGAACGGCAGAGGAAGCATGGCACGAAGTGGCAGGGGATATGACCGTCGTGGGGAAGCGCTGATTGCAACACTACATTTTCCGTGTGGCTTCGGAGGGAACGGTGGAGCATGAGTAGTCAACCAGACTATGAACCATGGAAATGATAAAATAGAATTGATGATATTTACGAGCACGCCTTCAAAAAAAGACATTCAAGTGTTGCATCTAATCAGAGAAAGAAGATGGCGGGAAAGTACAGCGTATCATCGTTTAGTATCATGTATTTTGGATTAGACTTGCTTCTTCGCTTGAATTTGGTTTGGTTTGGTTTGATTTCTTCCTTCGTCGATATCGTATCACTGCCTGCAATTCAGCTGTAAGCAGAAAACTAGCTATTCGTCTCCTGCCTCTCCGCAAATATGCTAGACAGCACTATTCTCTGCCCTGTTTGTTGCTTCGGCTCTTACCCGTTACAGATCGCCGGGTGATCCTCAAGCTATGCAAGATGTGCGAAAGTAGAGTGCTCGTAGAAGAGTCCATACCGGTCGAGTCTTGGTTGAGATTCCTCTCGCCAATGCTGTGCTCGAATTATTTTCGGCAAATGTTCCTTTCGCCTTCTTCTTATTCATATCTCACGCTCGCTCTGCCCGTCGAGCTTCGCCCGTTTCGGCGGACACATCTCACTCTCTCCCATCTCTCTCTTCCCATCCTTCGTTTCGACTTCCTCCTGTACCGCCCCAGCTCCATTGTCAACCACATCCTCTTTCCCCACTCTGACCACCTTATCAGCCCTCTTCTTGGAAAACTTTCCCCTTGCCTCGACCCGTCCCGTAGCAGGAATCACCCGAATACCCGTAAACAGATATCCCTCTGCGCCCCCTCGCCCCGTCATAACCGGATGTGTACGGCCAGGTAGAACTTGCCATTCCCTGATGCGGGCGGATTGCACGGCTGTGTTGAGTAACAGCGTGGGGTTTAGGGGGAAGTCATCGTCACCTGGCCAGGTGGTTTGGGTGAGTGCTTGTTGATTTGGGTCTTGGGTTTCTGGAGTGGTTGTTTCGGAAAGGTCGAGTGAGACTGGTAATGAGAGGAAAGATTCGGGTGGTGCTTGAATGAAAGCTGTTCGTCTGCTTGTGGAGTAAGCATCTGAGAGCTTGACTAAAGACTCGATCGTTGGGCTGTAAATAGCTATTTGTGCGCCTCCTCGTAATAAAGGGATGGTGTGCCGCAAGATCGATATCGGATCCATGTGACTCGCTACTACTAAGCCATCAAATCCCCCTGCGAGAGTGGAGTCCACGATTGTCTTCACGCGATTGTGCCGACGCAGTTTGCGGTAGTAGGTTCCTCGCTTTCCAGACTTTAGCGTCGAGAGCGAGGTTGGTGAGAGGGGAGCGATAGGGGTTGAGTATGTGGTGTCTTCGGATGGAGAGATGAGCTGGAGCCAGGAGATGGGATGGAGATGTGTTGTGAGAGGGTGGTTCGGGTGAGGTGGTGTGGTTGTTGTTGGGTCGTAGGAGAAGTATTTTAGGAGTGAGAGATTCGGTTGTGCGTTGTTGTGGATGAGGGTTATCGTGTTGGATGATGCGAGGGGCTGATCGTGGTGTGTTGGTTTTGTTGTCTCTTTTTCCGCTTCTGGTCCCTTCTCTCCTTCGTTTGTTTGGCCTTGGTGTAGGACTGACGATGCATCTAAAGTTGGAGGATGTAATATCCCCATTCTTTCCGCCAAAGCAGCAACGAGTAACCCCCCAGTCTCATCAACAACCAACCATCTTCCTCCCACAACACCATCCACTTTCTCCGCAAAATGCACATTTGACCAACTGCCTACCAACGCACACATCTCCTCTCTCATCTCCATAATCTTACCCGAATCCTTCTCCTCCATCACCCACTTAATCAGCATAGGCACATCAACCGGTAGGACCGTGAAGCGCCTGAGATACTTCTTCGTCTTCAACAACTTATACTTCGCCAGACTGAACGCAGTCTTCTGCTCGATCCCCAAATGACTTGCCATCAGTTTCGCAATGAGATCCTTGCCTGCACCAGTCCCTTCCCGTTTCAATTCCTCAATTTCCTCCATACTGAGTGTCTGTTGTGCAGCATCATCTATCGTCTCTCGATTCGAGCGCATGATAACCTCGCCATTCTCCCCCACGAGTTGGAACTCCACGCCGTCGCCTCCAATCGTGACATTCTCGTCTGTACCTAACCCATTGCCGTTACTCGCAGCAGCTTGCTCCTCGGCGATTGTATCGGCATGTAATTCTGCTGCGGGCACGATTCGTATATCTGAGTCTTTCTGGCCAGGCGCGCGATCGAGGAGCTCGTAGGTTTTGTTATAGGGTCGACCGAGGAGGAGATTGGATGAGAAAGTACCGTACTTGCCTAATGAGACAATTCTGTGTGTTGGTGTCAGCAGGGGAAGAGAGACAAAGAAGGAGAACGGACGTATTTGGTGCTATTTGGAGGATTTTGAGGGTGTCTGATGGGAGGCGGAGGACGACCCATGCATTGGGTTCAACAAGAGAATGCATTATGGAGAAGGGTGTTTTGCGGTTGTGTATTAGAGAAGATGTAATTGGAGTAGTGGGGGGAATTGAGGTTATTGAGACATGGTGTTGAGGGGTTGCCAGCCTTGTCGAATATTTTTTTCGAGTCTTCAGCCTTTCACGGCTGGTCTTCTTAGGCCGCCGTAGACGACGCTTCGCTTGCTCGTTGTTGTCAACAATGTGACCAATCTCTCCATCAGAGGAAAAGGTGGCCGATTTTGACACCCCTGGGAAATCCGAAGAACCTACGATTTCCTGAAAATTTGATGATTAATACTAGTGGAAATTAAATCTATAAGTATTTGAGCTATTTTAGAACTTATGTTTAGATTTTATTATAGTAGAAACCAAAGCGTTATTAGATGATGGGACAGTACGAGAGGAAGCAGGCCTTTGTAGCAAGTGATGGAAACACGACTTACGCTAGTATTAGCCCGCCTTCGTCGGAACCTGGAGACGTGTTGTGTATCCTTTATGGAGCGCGAACGCCGGTCTTACTACGAAAGTCCGCGGGTAATAGTTACGCTATGCTCGTTGGGTCATGTTACGTTACTGGAATCATGGACGGAGAACTTGTGAGATTGGGACTGATGAGATTGGCCGCTCGAAACAGGTTTTTCTGATTCGCTGAGATGGGAGACATGGTTCCCACATTTAGCTGGAGTTACTCTGCGACTTGAATTAATCCTCAGGGTCAGCGTTGGATGCTGAGGTAGTCTTCATCTCTTTGATCATGTTTGACCATGAGAGGCGATTCTTCGGAAGGGAATCGAGCTGTTTTGAACAAAAAATGTAATAGGCACTTCCCCCTCACCACATGACACTTGACCTTAATTGTTTTATGGTTTCAGGTTCTCTTGCGCTAGATCGATAGTTTCGATCCGCAAGTACGCCCTTAAGAACCCAAGACCTGGAGCGAAATGAATCTTTACGATGTAAGGCTCATTAAGAGAACGTCGGAATTGTACACTAATGTGAGACACCCAAGCAGTCTCTAACCCACACATCAGCCTAGCACGATCAGTTTCTCAATTGTATCTTCTAGATCCCACAAAGACACAGCGATTGTACCTTGGCCAATCCTGTGAGCTATGCCATTGCGTCTTTCAATCATCAAGACGGCATACTTTATTTCCTTCATCAATGGCCACGCATCTCCGAATTGAGAGCGTCCCGCAGCTTCCGACGTTATTACGAGCCTTGGGTGAGGATGCTGCTTGCAGAGGACCACGAATTCGGCTTGCAATGGCGGTAGCTGATCGTCATTATTTGGCAGAACGTTGCCTACCCGAACACCTCGCGAATTGTATACACCATACGAGCTTAGTGACTTGTTCGTAGCATCCCGATCATTGGAATCGGACCGAACCTTGAAATGTGCACACTGGGTCTTGAATACCAGATATCCCGACTCAGCAATGACCGGCTCATCGCTTTGAAGCTCCACTGTTGATGTGTGACGTCCCGTAATATGCGCCTTTAGCATCGAGATCTTCTTCTCGCACAATTCCTGCATCGTGCGAATCATGAAGACGGGTGTATGAATTCCATCGTATACACCATTGAGGTAATGGACATGCTCCGTAGCTAAATCACCATCCAAGTCTGCATAAGCAAGAAGCTCTCGAGCCAGTGCAACTTCCTCTCTGCTCCTTGGTTTCCTCCCAGCCAACTCCTCGAATTGTGAAATCGCGATCCAATTCTGGATTTGATTGTACTTGAGCTCGTCCTGGTGGAATGTGTCACTACGCTCCTCGGAACGACCGCCGTACTCTTCCATCGATAGTCTTACGCCGAGAGCAGCATCAAGTCTTAGAATATCGTCTTCATTAGCTGTGGAAGAGGGAGGAGCTTCTTGGCTCTCGGCGTTCCTTGGTTTTCCAGTGTGGAGAAAGCGTAAAGTGTTATCGTGTCCTACCAAGAACCAGTTCTGTCTCAGACGTGTGGTAATCTCAGTAGTCAGCTCCCCAAGCTCATAACGCACCGGACCAACCCAACCACACCACGACCATGTTGGAAACAAGCGACCACCCCTTGTCGTAGCGTTACGTTTATGCAGAGAGCCGCCGGGCTGCCACATCAGCGCAACATGAAGATCTGTCTCTAGAAGACCGGCGAGGACACCAATGCCAGAAGTCTTTCTGAACTCTTCCATGGTGCTCCACAGAGCGAGCAGGACATCGGATTCGTACGTCATCTGACGCTTTGTGTAGTTCTCGACGAAGCCGAGCCAATCCGTGGCATGCTGCATCCCTCGGCTGCTTTCCATACTGTGGCGAGGGATCTCTATCTCGCACTTGTCGACTAGATCACCAAGACTGCCGAGGACCTTCGCGGCGCGCAATTTGATCGGGGCAACTTGTCGTTCTCCTACGATGGACTCGCATTTCGTACCGCAGCTGCACATGAAGAAGACTTCTATGGGTGTGAAGATCAGTGCGCGGCTCGAAAACTGCCACTCCTGATATGTCCAGGCTCGCTTACTCCACGTGCAGGAGTCCAGGAAGAACTTCAACGGTGGAGTGCTCAGGGCGAGGTCCAATACCTTGACTGTGGCAGTGAACTGTGTTTTCTTTGCTCTGGAGCCGGGAGTCACTGCTGCTAGATGGGCACTCGCGCTTCCAGCACCAGCGGCTACAATCGTGAACGCAGCGTTCCGATAAATGTCCACCATAAGTTCTATCTGCTCGCTTTTATGCGGTCCATCTTGGATGATACACAGGCTGTCCACCCACAAATAATCCTTGCCCAGCTCCCTGAGGAGAATGATGGTATCTTGAATAGTGCATGCTAGAGCATCCATCTCAAGGCTCCCTCTGGCCTCGAAAGGTTCGGCGAGGGTCGATTTCAAGATCACCGCATCGGTACCCCAGACGTAGGATAGTGCCGCATAGCTGCAATGGGGAGGGGCCTCAATGACCCGCATCTCTTTGATGTCAATGACTCGCAGACGTTTGACATTAGGCCGAATCGAATCGGCGACTGGATGAGAAGCCTTGCATTGTGCGATCCAAGACTGAATGAGCTTGAAATCACACACATCGCCCAATACCCTCGCGCTTCCTAGGCGACGTTCGTCCTCTTTCTTCTGCACCAGCCTGATCTCTGGTTCATAGTAGTCGGGCAAGAATTTTCGCTCAGTCCCATCCGTGATATCGAGCGTGATGATGCAGCAATCATGGTCAAACGCGCCGTCGACCGCAATACCCCATTGGCCCGTGAGACGACACATCGACCAGCCCCGTCTGTCGTCTGGCCCGTAGATGCGCGTCCAGTCGAGGGGGGCATCACGCCAGCTCAGCAGTAACGCATCTGTGATGAGATCGCAGAACGGGCAGTCCTGTCTCTGTACTATGTTGCGGACGTAGTCGAAGTCAATGCGAGTGAAATGTCCGCCGTTGAGGAAGAGCTGCTCGAAGTCGGTGCTTTGGCACTTTTCGCAGAGCTTTCGGTTCGTTGTTAAAACGTCTGTCGTGATCTGATTCATTGTATCTTTGATTACTTCATAGATGATGAAGTTGGAATGTACGATTCGGCTCACGCACTCATAAGCTACCTATATATCCCGAGCGTTGAAGTCGACCGGTAAGTTCCCGCGGGGTAGGGCGTTGAGGCTTGAAGTAGCGCGATATGATATCTTGTCGCATCTAGTGATCGAATGAGAGTCTGTCGTAGACGCCAATCTTTTCTCTCAATATACTTAAGCTCTCTCTCGTCCTCACCAATTGACAGGGTTTCATTTACGTAAAGAAGTACCTCGATCACTTCTCGCCAGAGGGTTTTCCTCTGCCTGTCTGCTGTTACAACCAGTGTGAGCAGGAAGCTGGCGGAAAGGCCCGGCTGGGGAGCCATTGCGATTGGCAACTATCTTATAGTCAATGAACAGCCCGTCGGCAGAAGGTCGTGGCTCTTGAAGATTGCGGCACCTTGGGATATCGGAATAAGGCTGTTGCACGTAATGGATTGTATTAGGCTTAGCGAGTTTTCTTTTTCGAAAATGGACAAGTACGGATTGATGAATATATGGATTGAATGTACAGAACCATTCATGACTTTAGTGTTCTATCCAAGGCATGCATGTAAATACATGCGGGTGAAGTAGATGGTCGGTAGAAAGAGGAAAAAGTGCTTGTTTTGAAGGAGAATGATGTATGTAAATAACAAAAGCGGGGTATGTTTGGCTTTACCGAGATCCTAGAACTGCGCTTTGTTCTCATAAATACGTGCTCGAACAGTCAGTATTTACTCCGCCCTATGACATGAACAGACATATCTCAATAAGTACCACGGTACCTGTGTTGATAAGTAAGTGACGCTCCGCTGGCCCTCCGGGGGCCACTCCCGTGGAGGCTGGGGAATGCTAAGATTGATTTCCGGAGACTTGATATTCCCAGTCCGTGGTCAGGTCAGGTATGACTTCGCCATTGAGTTGATTAAATAATAAACCGCGTTTTCATCTTCTTATATTCCCATATCCAGCCAGTCCACTCTCTATTCTATTCTTTAGCCATCATGCTATACAGTACATGCCATGTCATGTCATGCAAATCACCTTCCTCATGGAGATCTCACCAGGCAAACACCCAAGCAGCATCCGGGCCGCGTAAGACACAACGTACACAAAAGCCAGCCAAGCGAATGAAGCTCAGCCTTTCAAACCAGCCAAGTGTCCTCTGCTGCTCTTGCAGATGCAAGCTTTAGGTGTTTGAATACAAGAAGTATTATTGGCAAGAGAGTCATCTGAATTGAAATTTTTATGACCATCCGCCACAGCTGAGGCTATGTTTAGCTTTGAGGTGGGACCTGTATTGTGGCTGGTGAGGCGAATGAGGGCTGATCGTGGACTCGGAGGGACAATTCCAATACTTACATACTTACTTACTGTAGACCGGACTGAGTAGACTGCGGCGTAGTCGTAGTTCTTGATAGGAACGATTGTGAGAAGGAAAACATCTTAGACTTCGTTCCTTTGAATTCCTCTTGTTCCTGTTTCTGTCCCTGTTTCTTGGGAGTGCAGTGCAAGTGCAGGCTCGGGATGACCTCATATCGTATCTTACCGTATCTACTTATCTCTCCCAGCCCGACGTTCACCCAGCCCCAACCCAGACCCAGCCCAGCTCCTCAGCCACTGCACTGCATGCGAGAGCGACATCAACACCTGTGTTTACACTTGCTTGCTTGCCACCTGTGAATACTTGCTCCGCTATACGGCAACAGACAAGCATACGAACAGCCAGGAGTCGAAGAAAGAACAATTGAAGGGAACTTGGAGCATTGTCCGCGGCAAGAGTCCGTCCAAGGTTCTAGCTTGATCATAACCACCTGGCCAAAGCTCGACCTCGAGTCTTGTTCCCAATCTCTACAACTGGGAATAACCTCACGAGGGGAAGACAGGAACGCTGTTGAATCCAAGGAAGGAAGAAGAAGAAGAAGGGATTCTGCCTGGACTCAACCGCAGAACTGTGAGGTGCGCACGCATTCAATTCCATACAGCCCAGAATCCCAGATCGAACTCTAAGCTGACTTTCACACCCCGCCATAGTTCCCACTCGAAACAGTTTAGGAACGAGCAGGCAGACCGAGAGAATAGCTGCAGAGAAGTCCCTTTCGAGATCACAGAATACAATTGCTTGACCACTGTCCTACATCAATAACAGCCTCACAATCAAGATGGTGACTCGAAAGCCAGTCCCAGCAGCAGACTCGGGTCTTGCACCCTCCAACATCGCTCCCTATCCCGTTACGCCTATATCCACAAACGAACCTCTTCCATTCCGAGTTGGAGATGCCAGAAGTCAGATGCAGACAGACTCTCCATCCGACAGCGAGAATGCTTGGGGCGGAGAAGCAGATAATCGAAAGGCGGGAACAGGATTACCAGAATCCTTGAGAGTCGGGCCGCCGGGATATACACCGAGGAGTTCCCAGGAAATGTTGAGACCATCTACCAATGTCACGAATCCATATCTGAAGAAGCAGAACACGGGAAGTTCAAATGGGAATGAGAGTAGTGCGGAAGCTTGGGGAGGATTTGAAGAGCGACCTGGTCAACAGGCTGCTACTAGTATGGATGCCCAACAAATAAATGAATACTGCTGACAGTTACAAGGTACAGTGCCTACGCAGCAATTCGACAATCATTCCGTCTCCGAAACAAGTGCAAATCCATGGCAACCTGCTCCAGATGGGAAGGATGCCACGAAACAGCCCATACCCTCTATACAACGAGAAGACTCTGGGAAAGATGCCTGGGCCGCTCCACCTGCCAGAGCAGCTCCTACCGTCCCTCCAGTCAATACATCACAAACAGCTTTGGTTGATAAAGACGAGCCAGAATCTCCTGCTTGGGACGAAGATGAACCATCCCCAGTTTTACACGAGATGCCGGTGGACCATTCAAAAGCAATTCAGCAAATGAATGAAGATAGCCATGCTTGGGGTGAACTAGGCAATCCATTGCGGCAGAATCCAGTCACCAAACCCGTGGTGCCTGAGGAGTCTCCACAAGGCGAAGGATGGAACCTTGTTGATCACGAATCAATTGCAATTGGAGCTCAAGAAAGCGGAACCATTGGAGGTAATGGACAAATTCTTGATAGCCATGTTGAGGAACAAGCACCAGCACTTCCACCTAGAAGGTCCCAGGAGCAACCACCGCCTCAACCCCCTAGGCCTATTATTACTACCAATACCGGAGAAAGCACATTGTCATTGACAAGCCCAACTGCCCGGAAACAGAAAGGAGAAACATACGAAATCAAGAAAATCAGCTGGCACGATGTCAATGCAGTACAAAATCCCAGGGTCTCGCCCATTCTGGTCCAGAACGCCAACGGACCTTGTCCACTTCTTGCTCTAGTCAATGCCCTAACTCTTTCTACACCAGCTGATGTAGAAACAGCCTTGGTTGAGACTCTACGATCAAGAGAACAAGTGAGTCTAGGACTACTGTTGGATGCTGTGTTTGATGAGTTGATGTCTGGTCGACGAGGTGATGCTGCCCAAGAATTGCCAGATGTCAGCGATTTATACAAATTCCTGCTCACTCTACACACTGGTATGAACGTCAACCCTCGCTTCTTTCCCAACCCACCATCAAAAGCATCAAACGATCCTCGGAACTCCATGTCACATGTTCATCCTAGCGAACGAGAGCAAGGACTGCCAGGTTGTTTTGAAGATACCCGAGAGATGAAGCTTTACAGCACATTCTCCATTCCACTAATCCATGGATGGCTTGCTGAGCCGGACTCACCAGCCTTTGCAGCACTCAAGCGATCAGCAAATTCTTATGAAGATGCCCAGAACCTGATGTTCGATGAGGCCGATTTAGAGAGTAAATTGTCTAGAGAAGGGCTCAGCTTCGAGGAGCAAGGGAGACTAGAGGATATTGCTACCATCAAAGCCTTCTTTGCGAGCAATGCTACTCAATTGACTACAAATGGCCTGGCCACCATCACGGCATCAATCGTTCCGGGTGGAGTTGCCATCCTCTTCCGAAACGATCACTTCTCAACTCTCTACCGCCATCCAAGTACCCTTCAGCTCCTCCAATTAGTTACAGACATGGGCTACGCAGGGCATGAAGAGGTTGTATGGGAATCTCTCATCGATGTCAACGGAGAAAACGCCGAGTTCTTCTCAGGTGATTTCCGACTTGTGGGCGGTGCACCACCAACACCATCTACCTCCATCCCAGGCGATGGCTGGACCCCAGTGACAGGCCGCCGACAGAGTAATCAAGCTAGCCATCGTGTAAACCCAAGCACATCCTCCCATCAATCCGCACCCCCGCAATCCCCCAACACAGAACAAGAGGACCACGACTTTGCTCTAGCTATGCAACTTCAAGAGGAAGAAGAGGAGCGAGAACGCATTGAGGTTGCCCGCCGAAGACGTGAAACAGAACTCTCGCAGCAGTATATCGAACAACAAGGCCAGCAACAAAACCAATCCACCAATATCCCCGTCACCCAACGTGGGGGTGGTGCTCCACGATCCCGCGGAACTGGTCGTGGCAATCCATCTCCCAGAGGCGGCTCCAACATCCCGGAAAGCAGACCAGTCATCCCACCAAGACGTAATAATACGGCAGGCCAACCAGTCGATCCAGAAGCAGGTATTGACGCACCACCACCCAGTTACGAGCAAGCCGCCAATCAATCGGCGTACAATCCACCTCCTGAACATCCAGCCCACCCGAGTGCCAATCCGAGTGTGAGTACAAATGGGAGACGAATGAGTGCTTATTCGACGAATACAGCTATGCAGGGGCAAGGGCAGAGCCCTGGAGGGAGAGGCGCCAGGCGACCTACACTTGTAGATCAGATTCCTGGGAGGGCTGGTAGAGGAGGTGGGATGAATCCGGGGCAGCCGGATGGGAGGGATAAGGAAGATAAATGTGTTGTTATGTGAGGTTTGCATTATATTACGATTTTGATGAAAATGGGAATGAGAATGAATAGCGGGCGGGTGTGGCGTTTCGGGGGGGTTTCTTCGTTTTTTTCCATAACAGGTTTGGTGTTCATGGTTGGTTGGTTGATTGGTTAGTTAGTTAGTTGGTCTTTGTAGGACCGGACTTGGATTTGGATGATGAAAGATGGAGTTTCTGCAGCATGTGTATTTAATGGAATGTGTATACCTACTTTCTCTGCATCCTTTGTGCCTGTTTGGCTACTATGATGCTTGTCAGCCAGCAGGTGGATGAGCACTTGGGATGTGGAATCTTTTGATATAGCAACCCCGACATATGTTTCTTCTCGCCCATTTGCCTCTTCCTATCTACTTCAAAGAAAAAACCCCAAACTACCAAAACAGTTAGTGAAGCTCTGTCCCTCGACGTAATGTCGGTATAAATCCGATGAGCCCATCGTTCTTCTCCTCCACCATCACTTCCCTTCCCTTTTTCTTTCTCTTCCTCTGCAGTTCTCAGACTGAATACGTATCCATGCGCGTATGCTTAACACCACCGGCTCTCCCTCTTGCTTCTCTTTCTATCGTCGACGCTACACGCAAGAAACATGGTAATTAGCACTTCCTTTGTCAAATTTCACAGAATAGACATGATAAAACAGGGGTTTGCTTACTAGACTTACATACCTGCTCGTCTCCTAACAGCCTATTATAATTTATCGATCGATGAATTTGTTAATCCTCGATTTGAATAGAGTTTTGAATTCTTCGATGTGGGTTTCTAGGGGTGGAGAGGTCAGTCAGTGTCCGGAGTTTTTCGGTGGTCTTTTCATCCTTTTGATTTCTTTCTTCTTGTGCTCGTTATATCTTCGCGTCTGACCTAGTTTAGTCCTTGATTATTTCGACCAGACATCGAAGTTTGTGAGTAGGTAGGTAAGTTGGTGGAGAAAGATAAGTTTCCTCTCGTCCCATCCCATCCTAGCCATAATTATCCCTCCAGAGTGAGAGAGTCAAGAGACAAACGTGAGAGACATCAATCCACAAATGTCTTCAACCCTGCAAAAGAACATAGCAACACTAAAACAATAATAATTCTCGCAACTCACCAACCAACCCACTCCCTCCATCTCCACTTCTGTTCCCATCCCCAGCATCCCTTTTCCCCAGCACCAAAACATCAATCGACACCAAAAACACCCCAATACAAAGCAGAAACCCCAATGCCATCAACACACCCACAATCCTCCCCTTCCGATACGCATACCGCGCCTCAGCCTCGCTACTCCGTCTTATCAACGGCCTCACTTCGCAGCTGTCGGGCGAGTAGGAGAGCGAGCTGTGCCGGGAGATGGCGGAGGGGCGACGGGTAGAGGAAGGGCGGGGTTTGGGCATTTTTGTTGGTTACAGAATAGCTTGTTGGACGCAAGATGAAGAGGCAAACGGACAATCGACGAGATAGAATTGACTGGTCTAGCGAATTTCACGTAAGTATTACTTACTCTTGGGGTTGGTAAGATACATATATATATATATATATATATCTACAGTACTCGGTGTGTCTCATGTCGTGTGCACACCCATCCACGATCCCAACATCCCAAGATCCAGGGGCCGAACGAAACGAAACGTTCATGCAGGTAAGCAACATCCCGTGCACCAATTATATACTCGCCCTCGGCTCCTAGACAAAAAATAAGTTGGCAGGATGTGGCATGAATTACATGGGGTTGGGGAAGATCTGGGGGCCAAAAGTGTCATGTCTTTCATGCTGGATGGGATGGGATGGACAGGGGGGTTGTAAGCGAGGGGACTGGGGTGTTCTTGGGATAAGTTAAATACTGAGCGAGCGTGACGATTGAGATGGGAGTGTTGCGACTGTAAATTTCAAGGTGTTCGGAATATCTTGCGATAGTCTGAGGAAAGATTCCGAGTTCCCTTTGATATAACAAACGTATAGATTTGTGTCACACACGAGGTATAAAAATGAGGTGTTCTCGTGCAGCCCCGTGGTGGAATCTGAGGAATTTCAGTCTCAATCAAAGTCAGTCGAAGAAAGTAGACACATGTTCTGCTGCCCAAATAAAGATGATCAAATCTTCAGCTTGGCAGAAGGATTATCAAGCATTCCATTTCTCACGTGTGCTGCGGACTAATTTATGCCATCGTCCCAGGTATCGTCAACGCCGTGGTGCTACATTGAGCAGTGAAGACAAACACTTCCAGCTCAGTAATGTTCAATGTTGCCTAGGCAGATGAGCAGCTTTCTTGATGATAACTAACCTCGGGTCCGGTATATCTGGGTTTGACACTGCCTCTCGGTGTGCTCTTCGCTGTAAGCGAGCTGGCAAGTCCGTCACTGTAATTTAGACGAGATCCGGGTGAAGCATCCCCGGAGTTAAGGACTTGAGACGCCGGAAAGCGACTCGGGAAACCCACGGCCAGAGGGGCCGGTTTCTGGGAATACTGTACGAACACAATTATTTCATTCGGGGCTTATAAGGGACATTTGTCATAGGAATCGGTGGACTGATATATAGGTAGGTCGTGGTCCACTCTTGTACAGAAACAGCTGCTTTATCCAACATCTGAACACCTCTTCCTATCGAAGAAATTCACGATACAACCATAACAATATCATCCACCAAAAAACCAATCTCATTTTCTGAGTTCTTTCTTGTATTGGCGAGCTGCACGCAGAAGCTTTTGCAAAAGGAAGATCGCACCTTGAATATTCTACAGACCATTCTCCACATCGAAGCCTCAGTTCAAAGATCTCCTTTCAAGGTCGACAACGGACAAGAAAAAACCCACCATGCACCTCCTCATAATCGGCGGCTCAGGCCGAACAGGAAAACTCCTCATCCAAGCCGCCCTCCAAGCCAAATACACAATCACAGCACTAGTCCGCAACCCCGCCTCCCTCACCCCATCCCTAGGTCTCTCAATCGTCCAAGGCTCCCCCGAAAAAACAACCGACATCTCGACCGCCATCTCCTCTTCCCCAGTAAAGCCAGACGCAGTGATAGTAGCACTCGCCTCGCTCCGCAAAACCGACTCCCCCTTCTCGGCACCCGTTAGCTCACCGACGTTCATGACGGATGTGCACATCCTGTTGCTTGCAGAGATGAAGAAATCTGGTATATTGAGATTGATAACGATCTCTGCTTTTGGGGTCGGTGATTCGAATGAGAGCTTGATCTGGCCGATGAGGATGTTGATGAATAGGAGTCCGATGGCAGTTGGGGTGAAGGACCATGAGGGCGTTGAAGAGGTGGTAAGGAGGGCTGGGAAGGATGATGGTTTGAGGTGGACACTTGTGAAGCCTTGTATGTTGGCTGGTGGGGAGGATGGAGGAGAGGAGTTACCTGTTAAGGTTCTGGGTGAAAAGGGGGAGGGAGCGGGGTGTATGCCGAGTGTGACGAGACGGAGTGTTGCGGTTTGGGTCGTTAGGGTGGCTTTGGATGAGGTTGATGGTGAGCAATGGATTGGGAAGACGCCTGTACTTGCTAATTGACGAGAGGAAGTGTGAGAGGAAGACTCGACGCAGATAATGTGTGTGTGTGGTAGTGACGCATCTTGAATAGATCTTGTTGTATAAAATAGCTTTCCAAGCCTCACCGAACTTTCAGAAAGTGAAGCACTTGATTGCAGACTCTCAGAACCCAGGTTTTGATCGATATCCTTGCCCTGTATCCTTCCATACGTAGAATCATATCCTAGTCCCTCGCCTCCTTCTCTTTCAGAAACCTACCCTGACATGGATTCTTAACCTCCAATACATCTCAAGATACGAGTAGAGCTTTCCTGATCAACTGTACTTCCGATAGATATGTCTTGCATGGAGGATCAATCCGTCGTTCGGAAACAGCTTCAGATTGGAGCCGCTGCTGATCTGCACATCAAGGCCATGCGCGTCCTGTAGTCTTCACAACCACATTCCGTTCCGAATTCGTTGTCCCATAGTCATGCGATGTATAGGCCACCGGAAAGGCTTACGAACGTGTAGTTGCAATACTTCTCTGTCGTGACTGCTGTCTCGGGTTTCATAGCCTTTCCTTCAATGTTAGCTGCCAGGAACGCTTCGGTGCGGGATACAGGGCTGAACTTGTCGTGGTGCGAGTCTGATGAGGTGCATTTTGGATTTGGGTCCTCCCTCAATCGACGTGATAGTGAGAGGACAAACCTCGCTATCCTTGTGGTAACATCCATGACTGTCCCATGCCCCAATCTCCCCACCCAAAATCCAAGTTCTGGAAGTCGAAATCATCAACGGACATCTATCAAGAATTAGTTTTACGTCATTTCATTCAAGAGAAGGTAAATACCATATTGAAGTCGTTGACGGGCGGTGCTCCTCCGTTTTGAAGGACTACCGAGTTCCAGCTGTCTCCATTAGTTGAAGTCGTAGACTTCTGAGACGAATTGTTAGTGATCTTCTCAAGAAGCAGCGATTTCTAGGTTATGTTGGTACCAACCTTCTCAAAAGTCGGCTGTTGTACCGTAGGTAAAGCTTTCCTACATGCTGTAAGTACTCTCTCCGCACCTCGATGCATCACTTCTCTCATCTCCTCTGGCGTCCCTTCAGCACGGACACTCTGCAAGACAACACTAAGAGGCAGTATATCTTTCAAATCACTACCAAAATCTCCAAGTCTAGACAGCAGGCTATTCAAGGTGTTCTCGACTACACGTGTCAAGCTATGCTTAGTTTGGGGAAATGATTGTTCGTGATGTCCAAAATCATTAGGAGCGACAGCTGAGAGCGGAGATTTGTCGAAGTAGCGGATCTCGTGGCAAAGTAGCAGTGCAGCTTGGACGATGTCTTTCTTACACAGGATGTGGAACATGTTGAGGTAGTCTCGCGATTTGACGATACTCAAATCTGCGATCGCAGGATCCAACGCATCCAAATGTGACAGGATCACAAGCGAACATCGCAACGCTCCTCGTCTCGCTTCAGGGAATAGATCACTTTGTTGGCTGAACACGACGGTCCGATAGAGAGCCAGTAGAGGTCGTCGAATAGCCATGTCGAGCATTATGCTAGTAAAGAATCTGTCTATTCGCTTGTTGTTGACGTTTGCCGCTCCACTTGTCTCTCGGTATTGTTGGGGTAGAGATCGAAGGGCTTTCTCCAGAACAGAGGCATACGACATGAGATCCAGCGCATCTTGTTCTAGATTCAGGTGACCACCTAGCCAATTCGTAACATTTAATCTATCCTTCAATGATGCCGACAGGGCAATTTGTGGCATGGCATGCGTCCAGACGGTCTCGGCTTTGCCCATTGGATACTCAAACATTGTTTCTGTAAGTTCACTGTTATCGACGTTGATCAAAGCTCGTATGTTGAAGTTGGAGGAGGTTATGGCAGCGGGCATTCCAGCAATCAAAGAGAACTGCGAGTCGAGCTCCACAATAGTCGTCCACAATTTTCTACGCATTTCCTTGTCAAGTTTAGACATATCTGGGTATGCCTCAGGGTCTTGATGAAGACCCATACTCAAAGCCCATCGAACGAGCGTAGAAGAATCCATCCAAAGATCCTGGGTACTGGAGAGGTTCAATTCTTGAGCAAGCAGAAGCAGTGTACGAGTCTGAAGAGTGTGAATGCAAACGTTTGCTTTCCCATGCAGACCATCTAACCACGTCTTTGCCAGATGAATGTTGCTAGTTATTTGATCTTGGGAAATCTGACCCGCGGTGAAGTGTTTGAACGTAGAATCATCTAGTCGGCTTACAATTGCTGTAGCAGCAAGGATCTGTGGTAAGACCCAATCCCCAAGATGCGACGGGACATTCGAAGCACCAGAGATCTGAGCTGCTGCGACTACCTCGCATTCTTTTGAGAACGAAGGAATGTGTAAGACTCGTTGAATAGTTTCCCAATTGAGAAACAATTTCTTTTGGACAGCCCCAAATACAAAACCATCAGGGATAGCTCTGAACATCTCAGTCTTTAAGAGGTGTGGATCTTGCGGAATGGCAAGCCGCGTGTCGGCTTTCGGTCGTTTAGGAAGCAGGGTTTTTTGAAACCCGGACAGCTCTCGCATGAGTCCTACCATGGTGGGATCATTGAAGCCGTTAGTGATAAACTTTTTTGAGTCTTCGAACTAGATTTGTACCTTCAGCAAATTGCCACGGAAGAAGAGTGAATGCGACGTCTTACATGATCCATTATGCTCATCTTGTCCCCAGGAGCAATATATCTTGATCTTTGGCCTTTAATATCAAGTCTTCCTAGGGTCGAATATGACGCATGTAAGTTCCCACCGGCTGTTCTGGGACCAGTCCCTGGTGGGGCTGCTATACTTGATCTCCCATCTGGCGCTCCTCCACCTGGAGCGCTGGACGAATGTGGTATATATGCCGCACCACTCATCCCCTCGCTAATACGAACCATCTTCTCGACAACGCCCAAGCTACCTCCACCCATTCCCAAACCTACGTCTCCAACTCGGGCTTTTTTGGCGACATGACCTTCTTCCTTCTCTTCGGGTTCCCAGCCATCCCGGTAAGAACAGTCATGGCCATTCTTTCCTCCTTTCTTGCAACTTCCACATGGATACTCGCGATCACATCGGAGCTTTTTGCTCCTACATCTCTCACAGGACTTGGTTGGCCGCGTCCTGGTCCGCTTGGCTTGACCGGCTGCACTCTCAGAAACACTTCCATTCTGGCCCCGGTCTGGGCTGGGAAGACCGTCATTAATCGGCGTGTTTGGCACGTAAGGCGACTGCTGGGGAGTCGTGTGGATGGAATTAGAAGAATGATACAGGTTTGGGGTATTTCCGGCGCGACTTTGTGAGTTCTCCGACGCGAATGTATGGACCGGATATGGCGCCCGGATTGGAGAGTCATGCTGAGGTTGTGCCTGAGTCGGTAATCGATTTCGAGGCGGTGGATTCGACGCCATCGTTTGGCCGCAGAATCGCGTGAGGATATTCCCGACTTCCGTGGCTAGCACGGAGTATATCCTCGGCGCCCGGGCCGAAGGAGCAGTAGCTGCTCTCTTCGATTGGATTTTCTTTGGGCCCGGGAGACGCTATCAGATGCTTAAACCCGTCGCTTAGATCGAGAGGAGCTTCAATAGATGTTGTCGTGGAAGCAAGCTGAAGAAGTAGAAGGGTTCGTGTTCGGGGGAGGAAGTGAGATTTCGGAGTCCGAGGTTGTTCTCCGGACGGTTGAAGATCTACTTACGTAAGTTCAAGTATCACTAATCTCACGTGACAGCTGACGAGAAAATGTCCCCGTCCTTCCCGATACGTGAAAAGTCATCCCTGACTGCATTTATGATTGATTGATGCCGGTGAGTCTGTTTGCGTGTTTGGAGGCGCTGCTAGGATGGTGGAATTTCCCCTTTTCTAACCGAGCCCCAAACAATAACCAGAACACACCAGACAGAAATGGGTCTTGAATCAGCTAGAGCCAGACTAAAATCTAGTGATTCATATTTGTGATAGGATTGGTGAGACTGTTATGTTTGCATGGAGGCTTAAAGTCTGATATTTTACTTGAGGAGCTGGATCTTGCAAGGAATCGGCGGGTGGCTCGGATCGGCGATTAATTAAAAGTGGTGGGCTAATAGTCGGTTCCCCTTTGTCAAGCTATACGCTCTCGCTTATAGTCGGCGAAAGCAAGTGACACAAAAAAGCAAGTTATTATAGTCAATAGCCGAACTTAAATTCCTCACTAAAATTCTATAGTAAACGCGTACTTGCCTATTGCGACTGTAACGACTACATATTAATTTACATTGCCTTTTCGTATTTAAATGTATAAATATATTCCTTACCTCTAATTACTTCAAAATCCACGCGATGAAGCCAGAATACGACAAAGCTTTTAATAAGGCACAAGAATAAGCTCTGCAGAACCCCGACGAGCTACCTAGCTTTATTGCAAAGATTTATTTCGTAAAAAAATTAAATTTAAGGCAATCTATTACGTAAACTAAAAGAAAGAAGTAAAAGAATACTTAAGGGTTACTAAATCGATATAGAGGAAATAATAAGATCCTAATAAAATAACAAGAGAAAGCCATTAAATAATACTATTACTAGTAATAAGAAGACTATATAAGCGCAATATATAAAATAGTTTTAAGTATAATTACATTCCTACGACAAGTAAAAGACCTAATTCTAATCGCTGTAATATTATTAACTAAAGCACAGTAAATAAATCCTCCTTTACTTGCCCCGTCGAAGAGCTGGTTCTTTTTCTAATTTAAAAAGAATCTTTTGCTTTATACAACTCATTATATATATTACTTCGCCTACCTTGTAAAATGCTTCTATAGTATTAAATTTAGATCCGGCAGCAATGCGATCTATGTCTGGCTCGATATTTTACCGTATTATTTCTACGAGCCGCGGAATGTCGTCGTCAGTCTCTTAAGATTCTCATATGCTTCCTCAAGCACCGGTGTCTTAGCTACTGATTATTCTCGTTGGAGCCTATTATAATTATCGGTAGAGTAATGGTTGCGCGGCAAGGGATGTTCTTAATGAACAGCTAGGAGCTCGTCGAGTTTGGCGTATGCTAGTACTAGCCGCTGATCTATAATAGGATCAAGCAGGTGCCGCAGCAGAGTATCGCTCATCGTGGCGTCTGTCAAGTATTGTAGTGCTTGCTCTATAAAGCTCTTCGTTGTGGCCTAGGCGTTCTTAATATATTGCCGTGCTAAATCTTCTTACAGCTAGCTATCCCATCAACCGCCATCGCTTACGCATTTTAGCCGGACAGGGGTTCTGACCAATCAGAGAGCCGTATTTCAGGCCTGGATACTTCATTTTGACCTCTATTCTACAGCGCCATGATACTTATCAAAACAAGGGCCATCTTTACAAAGGTGCACGTTGCACTGTTTACAGCCAAAATAAACGTCACTCCTGCGTCGAATATTCATAGAGATCTCCCCTAGAGGTGCGCGTTGAAGGGGTAGTCCCCCGCATCGTTCACCTTGACAAGCTCTACAATTGCCTCTCCAAGTCATCCTCAGCCGCGTGTGACGTTGTGCCGGTACAAGGAATTCCTCCATATTACTATGTGAATAGGCCCTCTTTCTTATACCTGGATAAGGTCCACTCGCATGAAGCAATGAACGCATAATTTCCTTTCTGAACTTAATTTGTGAAGTCCACTTCTCCTTGTCTTCCACCTGCCAGTGGTCTTCGATATTAGCATGTATCGATATCAAGTATGAATTAACAAGAACCGTCTGAAGAAGCCAATTCCATAAAGCCTGCCACCCACCCCTTCTAATAGCTCTGTCTCCCGAGTTGTATGATTTGAGTTGATCACCAACGTCCACAGCTCCCATGAACTGATTGTAAAGCCAAGCAAAAGAAGGCTCATCCAAATCCTTAATAGTTGCCTCTCCAAACCATGCTCTTACGACAACTGCGTTTGAAGAGGTTTCACTTGGTCTGTGGCGGGGGGTACTGACTGTACCGGATCCATCGCTGCAATTCATCATGAAGAGGGTTGGAGCGTTGTCGTTCCATAAGGCGTGGGTGACGTCGTTACTCTCATTACAAGCTATAAATAGAGCATTATATGGTATTCGGGTGTCTGGTTTCTTAGCCGTTGCCTGTAACTTTAAAAGCCGTGATACCACACCTGAATCCTTCCGGGCAGTGCCAATGGCTCCAAAACCGAGCTCTCGTAGGTATACCATAAGCTTGTTTAAGACAAACAAGTTATCCAGGATATAGACATATCTCGCAGAGGGCAATCGGCATAGCAAATAAGGTACGACAGCTTGTGTCCGGTTACCACTTAAGCCGGCTCCACGAGCGGTTTTTGGCCCTCCCAATGCAGCTGGGGCTCGCACACCTACAGGTCCTTAGGCTCCCTTTGAATGCCAGGTCCAAGAGAGAAAGTAGCCTAATTGAGCTATAACCCATACCTTATAGCCTGTCGGGACTGGCTTTGAAGGTACGGTAGTAGTCTCAAAAGCTCTTCCGGTAAAGCGTTGCATACACTCATCGACAGCGACATTGCGTCCGGGTTTCCAAAGCTGTAAGCTGACAGCCTGGACATGGGAATTCAAAGGTTCTAGCTATGTAATATGAGTAAAAATCCATGCCCGGACACGGAAGACTTACTCGTTCCCAGGTTTTCAGCTTCTCCCCTGCCGGAGGTTGCGGTGAAAGGCAAAATCGTCTATGTAGAATCTCAAATCGGTTCCTAGCCATATACTTTCGTACTGCGTGTTGCGGTCCGTCCTCATCCGTACTCCAATAGTCCTCTATTGTATTCTCTACGTGGAGCTCCATATAAATCAAAATCCCAAGGTAGACTTTGATTTTAGGGAGTGTAGTGGGGTACCATGCATTAGAGCGAGCATATAGTCCGGGGTCGTCCAATTCTTTGATATTTTGATTGGTGTTAGTAACGATTTGGGAAAGGATTTTATCTGTAAAGAAAAGAGAGAATATTCCAAAGGCATCAGTAGAACTAATAAAGGTAGGTAGGCATATCGTTGGCTGAAAATCCGGACACGAAAAGGGGGTAAATGGCCCAGAACCCTCAGGAATAGGTTTTGCCTTTGGACGGAATGTTCCGTCGAGGATAGGATCGGGTTGCATGCCTTCGGCCATCTTATCTGTATTGATTTGAGTGTGAATTGCTATTGTTTTGATACATCTACGATATCAATTGAGGGGGTAAATACGCCCGTTGCGGGGGGCAACACCCCCTGCAGCCCCACGACGCTAAAATGCGTCTCTGGCGGTTGATGGGATACTCGCGGAAGACTTCGCTAACTAGAGGAGGATTTGGGAGGCCTGGTAGCTATAGGGCACAACTCAGTACATGCTATTAGTGTTTAGGCGTGCTCTTACTTCACGACCGCGACTCTTCTTTAACAACTCGCGCACTGCCTTTACTACTTCTGCTCGGGTACGGTGAGTTCTCTTTTTACTTACCCTATCTACGATCTTCCACTTGGCGGCCTTCGTTCGGATTTCTTTCTCGAATTCTATTCCCTGGTTTGCAATCATAGCTAACAGTCGTCGGTCCGGGGTTTGGTCTACGAAGAACTTGTGCTCGTAGTCACCTTTGGTCGCAGCGTCAGAAAGTGATTGGAAGTCATCGCTCAGGTCGACGAGAAATTTCTTATTTGAAGCTATGATGTTTCGTGAAAGGATCTTTCCTAGAGTGCTCGGAATTACTTCTTAAGGTAGTAGATAGAAGTTCTAAGTTAGTGCGTTCCGAGGATATTACTCTATTCAGTTAAGAGCCGACCCCTCCTGGTCGACCAGAGACGGCGGACTGGAGACGCGCCCTTTCTGGCAAAGCTCCGCCTTCAAGCGGGCTCAGCAAAAACTACATGCACATCGAAAAGTAAATGCCTGAGCTCGGACGAAAACTGTTGACAGCAGAAGTTTACTTTGTTCCAGCCTTTATAACGTCCAGGCATTCAAAGCGGTGAATTTTAGTGTAAAAGGGGTGGGGAATCTAGGGGTTGGCGGAATGGTGGGGTGGGACGTTAGGCGCCAGCTCAGCTCTGGTTCCGGACTGGAATGCAGGATGATAACTCGACGCTAGCATTACGATCGATGTCACTGAGCAACATTGTCTTTCATTAGATGAGATGGGGAGGGAGGGGAGCTTCTGGCAGGAGCATAAGATAGTTTCCTTGCTGCTGCTGAACCCGGACTTCCATGTTTTGCCATTATTGCTTGACCTGTAACTATTCTTCCTCGTCCACAGTGAGGCCCACTTGATGATCACTTAATAGAACCATGAGACAATCGCATGATACACGCAGAAGGTATGTACGAGAAGGCTTTGGATTGTATTGGGAAACCGCCAGTCCGGCACTCCCAGTCCCACTTGGACAATTGGCGAGCTTTATTCGCCAGGGAATATTCCATATCCACTTTAGAAGTCAATAAGGACCTTCAGAGCTTCGTGTTTAGACGCAGCTCCAAAAGTACTGTAGGCAGCTTCCATATCGCCAAAAGCAAATGCTACTCGTTTTAGTCATGGTCACTAATCGGGCATCTGGTCTGCTAAACTCACTGTGGGTAATCAATTTGGAGGGATCCAACTTTCCTGAGAGTGCCAGCTTCAAGAGCATTGGGGTCGTAACTGTATCGACGAGCCGTGTAGTGATCGCTGTTGCCATTAGTGGTATCCAGGAATACATAGAGAATGCTTACAGATATTTTGCGCCCACAGGTTTTCCAGATGCAAATCGACCTTCGTTCCATGAACCCCAACGTTTGCCAGCACTCCTCCCGGAGCGATGATCTGTTGGCAGAGCTCAAAGCTCTGAGGAACACCAACAGCTTCGATCACAGTATCACACCCTTTCCCATCTGTCAAAGCTTTGACGGCCTCAGCTGCTTTCCCATCACTTGGGTCAATCGTATGATGTGCGCCCAAAGACTTCGCAACCTTTAATCGATTTGCGTCCATATCAATCATAATGATGATGGATGGCGAATACAATTGTGCAGTAATCATAGCGGCCAGTCCAACAGGGCCAGCACCCACGATCACCACTGTGCTTCCAGGCTGTACTTTGCCGTTCAAAATTCCGCATTCCAAGCCAGTTGGGAATATATCGCTTAGCATAACCAAAGCTGCTTCGTCTGCTCCAGCCGGTATAGGATATAAGGAGGAATCGGCATGGGGTATTCGAACATATTCAGCTTGGGTGCCATCGATTGTGTTTCCAAGGATCCAACCTGAAATTATTAGTGAGGTCTTGCCTGGAGAATCGGACACATACCTCCCGTAGTACAATGCGAGTACATTCCTTTCCGACAGTATTCACAGGTTGCGCAAGAACAGATACAGGATATCAGAACATGCTCTCCCTTCTTGAATCCTTTGACCGATGCTCCGGTTTCTTCGATAATCCCAACACCCTCATGGCCCAGTATCGTGCCTGGAGTACAGGTAGTGACATCCCCTTTACTGATATGCAAATCTGTGCCACATATTGTGGATTTCGTGAGCTTGACAATAGCATCGGTTGGTTGTGAGATCCTCGGTCTGGGCCGCTCCTCCATCTTGACTTCCCCGATCGCCTTGTACACGAGGGCCTTCATGGTGGAGTAAGAAGCTTGTCGAATCGGTGGTCGAAAGATGTGCCCGTGAGATAGAAGTCTTACAGTTCTGAATGTCTGCATTGCCGAGAAGTCTTGGATTTATATTTTATGTCTTTTCAAATTTCGAAGTCTGCTGGACGACTGTGGAAGTATTTGTAGCCGGCATCGAGCCGTTTCTTTGGCTCCAGGGGATCATCTTGGAATGCGGGGAATGTATTGCTTGCATGACTGATGGCGTGGAGGTGGTGCGAGAGTGGTGAGGTCGAGAATTGGAGTGGCCTGATCAAATTGAAGAGCAGCGAGACGAGGCTGAAGACAAGGCAGATCGTTGCTGACTCATCCAGAATAGTCCTCCCATTCCCCGTGCTTTCCAACCTTCACCACTATTATTGGCCATTCAACATCCACGTCACACATCCACTTCTCGTAGCCGTAGTGCTTGCTACCGCTACAACTTGTCTTTGTTGCACTATCGGTGCCACTAAAATAACGCTTATTCGCACGAGAATCCTTTCCACGAGAATATTAGACTCTACTAGCAGTCATAGCCCACTTATATTACTGGACGATTTACTTTATCTTCAAGGCACGTGCTATAGTCGTAGTAAGGCCTGTACTGATATTTCGATACACACAATAATGAGCTTTAGCTCCTTTTTAATCAGGATAGATTATGGTTAGGTAATTGTTAATAAGCGTTTATTTCCTTCTTAAAACAGCTATGCGGTCTCGCTATCCGAGATATCTTATTTCTCTTTGAAGATTAATCTTAATTTAAAGAGATCTTCGTAGATATTATCGTTATAAGTATGACTAAGATGATTTGGTTAATAATTATTCTCGAGAATTTTTGCCGGCAGCGCGCATTCTGCGCTTTTAATATGAAAATGTTAGAAAATCTTTAGATGCTAGTTATATTATAAAGTATGTCGCCGAGCATTTTCTAAACCGCTTGCTTTTAATAAGAAAAGAATATTTTTTTTGACTTATAGTTTTTATCGGGTGTGGAGGGTTGGGAGGTGGGGCTTTGGGTTTGTGGTTAGGTGGTTGGTTAGGCGTTGAGGAGGGTGTCGAAATCTGTGGTTGTGGGGAGAGCTTTGGTGGAGGGAGAGGAGCGTGCTGATGGAGTGTGAGCGGGTGTTTGGTTTGGGGAGGAAAGAGAAGACGAACTTGATTGTGGGAGGATTTAAGGGGAATGGGAAGGTTGTTTTCTGGGTTCGATGGATGTTGCGTTTTTGGCTGTGACTGTGAGGGTGCGATGCACGGGTGAGATACGGGTGTTTGGGTCGGGAGTTTGGAGCGGAGAGTGCGGATGGTGCTGGGTTTGAGAGGAGGCATAATTGTTGTGTTGTGCTGTAGTGAAGTGAAAATTGGATCTGGAAGCTTGAAATGGACGGAAAAATGAGGTCTTCAAGAAGTACTGAAATTTGGAGTGAAGCAGAGGTATTTGAGGAATACATAAATTGAATTGACGGAATCGACGGGAGACACTACTATAAAGCAGAGCATGCATCGAGAACACGTAAGACAATGTCCGTTGCCCGGACTGCCAACAGGTGTGGGTTGCAGTGTTATCAAGGATGATACTAGGAAACTCACATACAAATCATCTTGGACAGGAGTCAACTTGTACATATCCTCTCCCGCTGACCATCTGATCCGTGTCTGGTGTGCTCGGGCAAACAAGCCCTTTGTCTTCGTTCAGCCCCTCAAACGCCATCCACCAAGTATATCGAATCTCCCTGCCTTGTTGTCCATTGTGTATCTCTGCTTTCCTCAATTATTTCCAAACGTCCCTCGCACCCTTTCGTCTTTTCGTATCGTCCAGCTATGCCGTCCAAACTCTGACCAACCAATTGCATCTCTCCAATCGACCCGTACTCGAGTAGCATCTGATTGAGCACTTGCTTGTCACTCCTTATGCCGTCGCTGGCCCCTCGTCGCATCCAGTCCCCGTCATCGGAACGCAATCTCAGCTGCCACTCCAGTCCTCCTCGCGCTCCGTACACCCAAAGGAAGCCAACGCCAACAATGCCACATTGAGGACAAACCCACTCGAGCCTGTCCTATTGGATTCCGCGGACTGGCGTGTGTCATGGCACACACTCTGCCTTCAAGGTCCTCACTGAAGAACTCTCGAAAAAACGACGAAAAAACAAGGAGAAATTCGACAAACAGGAGGTGAATTGGTGATGTGTAGTTGAGGATATATTGTTTAGAGGAGAGGAAGAGGGGAGCAGGAAAGGAGACAGGTTGATGTGCTAAAGTAGCTGTCCAGAGAGGAACATGCTGATTCGTCGAAGGCGGCTTTTAGCGTGACAGGGCGATTGCGTGCGAATTGCTGTTTTCTCGTGACTTGAGAAGACCATTCTTGCTGAGTCAGCTACCCTCCCGGTCCCTTTCTGTTACTCGAATTCTACTCTTCTTTTTTTCATCTCCTGTTTTTACATATTTGAAGAAAACTTGGGAACAAATCTTTCAATTCTTTACTGCACTCCGTGTATTCATGCAATATATAATCAAACGGTGTATGCTACTTAGTAGAAGGAGCCACGATGCAATCAAATCAACCTAGCGCTGGCTCATTCAAAATCATCTCACTCTCTTTGATAGCCCTCTCCAACCTCTCAATATCTTCTCCCAATTCTCTCCTCGTCTTCCTATCCGCCACACTCTCCGCACATATCTTCTTCACCTCTTCGTCGGTCAGGCTATCCACCCACTCCGTCGAGAAGACCTCCATTACCTCTCTGATAAACTTCGGTGTCAACCCATTCTTACACACCGTGTCAGTGTAATGCTGGACTGAGGTACTGTAGTATGCCTTGAGAATGTCGTGGATTTCATAGACGATCTGTCGCTCATCGGTCAAGACTTCTTTAAGTCTGTCCTTATTGACTTGAGCGAATGTTATTAGTGATTTGAAGGATGGTTCCGAGTCGGTCTTGGTGGCAGGTTCCGAGTCGGGATTTTGAAGATGGCCGAAAATGTTGCCTTTGGCGGGCCCGGGAGGTGATATTGTAGAGCCGAATGGAGTTGTCTCCGGCCCAGAAGTTGAAGGTGTGCTGAAGCTGAACAAGCCCGAAGTTGGGGCAGGTGCCGTACCTGAGTTGGTGAACAATGAGCCTTTTGCTGTGTTTGCTGTTGGTCCTTTCCTGGCCCCGGTTCCAGAAACAGAATTCAGAAAGGACTTATTCTCGAGCCTGGTGAGAGCACTGATCCATCGGAGCGTGCGAGCCTCCCGAACTTCTCTCACGAACTGCTCCTCGCCAGCAACGAGTTGAAGGCCTTCTTGTTCATTGCGAACCAGGTCATAGCAATATGTCTCGAATGTGAGTATCTTCTCCCGAACCGCCTTCTTTATCAGGTCTTTCAATGCAGTAGCCACAAGCTGGTTCTTACAGGCGCCGTCGATATTGTACTCCATAGCTGCAAAGAATGCCGACTTCACTCTCTTGAGAAAGCTCACCGTAATCGACCTCCATTGTCCCGTCTGCTGCTCGAATAGACGTTCTACAAGCACTTCCGGAACGATGCCTGGGATGAATGACGATTTTGAGGCTTGGTAATGGAAGTTGATCCAGGTGTAAATATTCATCGTTTCTTCAACCTTAGTACTGTCGGCGCTCATGTCAGAAAAGGAGTCGTTTTCCATGGTCGCCGTCTGGAATGCCCACTTAGCCCCGTAAAGCTTCAATGGGTCTCGGAGGCTGGACTTCTTCAGGACATTGAGCTTCTTCAGTAATTGTGAACCCTCTGGCTTGTCAGTTGACACCCTCAAGGTGTCCTGCAAACACTCATTACTGTACCCCTGATAAGTCTCCACAACTGACTTCAGATATTCTTTCTGTTTCTCCAGCGTGCTTCGATCTGGGCCGAGTTGTACGAGCAATTCACGCTTCTGGCTGAGGATATTCCGCGTCTGTCGATTGAAAGCTGGGAATTCAGCTCGAATATGGGCGCAAAAAACATTGCTAAGGCCGGTCCTCAAAGCCGCGATTCCCAAACGGTTCAGATCAAGCCCTGACACCGTGGGGGACCATTCTGGTGACGCGAACAGCGTCTGTTCCTTCTCTCTGGCGGCTTCAAGCGAAACCTTCGCCTTAGCTTCTGTGCTGGACCGGTTCTTAACCATGTACCAGCCGTGGTTCAAGTTACGCTCTTGATTTTTGGCACGACGGAGGGTCTTCAAAGGTCAGCTTGCGGCAGAGAATTTACGTATCAATTGAGATAAGACATACTGCTTCGAAGGCGTCCGTCTCGGAAGTAATCGCGAGATCGCACTTCGTCATGACGCCGAGTGTCCTGCTTCCATTGACATCCACATCATCAGCAAACTTGAAGATCTTCTGGCCAACGGTCGACTGCGAAGCTTCCATGACAGCTCTAATGCTCGTTAGTGGCGAGGATCACTTGCGGAAGATGTTTTCATACACGATCACCGTCCTGTTCTCTTCGATCAATGATACAACCAGCCTTTCGATATCAGCGACAGATGTTGCGTCTTGCTCAGAGTTTGCGGCTACCGCATGTCAGCGATCCGAGTACATCGTTGCAGGATATGGGATAGTCTCACAATGATATAGTCCTGGTGTATCGACGAAGCTCAAGCTCTTGAAGTCGGGTCCTCTCATCTCAATTTGCAAAACATGACTTGAGATCTGCCGTGCTGGCGTTTCCACAGATCTGATATTCGCAGCTTGATCTCGTGCAAAGAGAGGGGCTGGAACTCCGAATAAGTTCGATGCCTACACTCGTCAGTAATTATATCTGGGGTACATGAGAGCAGACTTCTGACCTCTCGCAAGGTCTCCTCGAACTGAATCTGCGTCATTGGCTCGTTGTAGACCTGTCCGAGGTTGAACCTCTGCATTCTTTCCATGTCAAGGGCGGACAGAGAAGCTCCTTTCGGATCTAGGATTATGCTCGGTTTGATCTGGAACTTCTTGTCGTCTTCGATTAGAGTGATCTCGATGGGAAATCTGGTTCCGATTCCGGTAGTGATGGGAACTGGAAGGCCTGTCAAATTCTCGAGCAGACTTGATTTTCCGCAAGATTGGGCTCCGGCAATGACAAGCTGTGGTCTGTCAGTAAAATTAGATTAAACTCTGGGTTGTCCGTCTTCATTACCCTTGGGAGCTCAATATCTTTCCCTACTCCGAGCTTCTTGTACATGTCAATGATTCTCATGTACTTCAAAGTTTCTTCATTGTAGAAGACTGTTCCATCAACAGGAATCCGGGGTTCTTGTTGAGTAGATGATTCTTGGGTATTTCCTGGAGATCCATTTGTTGTCGGTTTGCCTATGACAGATCCATGTGAGGGCGTTGGGGCAGGTGTATTGCTGGTGTTCTGAGAAGGCGTTTTCCGTCCGCTGTCCACTGGCTCTGTCGCTTGAGCAGCAGGTGGATTTTGATAACGAAATGGCAAAGAGTCATTTACCTGTGGAACGGGACTTGAACTCTTGTTGGACGTTGGTGGGGTAGTCCCAAATTCGAATGCCATACTCTAATTTTATGCGCCTATGGCTGACGAGGAGATATTGATGGTACTGGTATTCCCTCGCTGGACCGCTGGTAAGTTTAAGGACTATCTGAGGATATCAAGGATGAAATTGGCAGAGGGTTCAATTATAAATACATTAAGTTCCTTCATCTCAGGCTCGGCGCGGGATAGGCGTCATGCTGTCGTGCATGGTCGCCAGCGGCTAAGGCTGCTTCAAGGGGCCGGACCAGGTACAACCAAACGGTCGGGACGCAAAGCACGAATGAGAAGTAGTATTTTGCGCGAATTTTGTGGCGATGCAATTGACCAAATTATCACTGTTGATCTATCCTCATTCGGTTCAAGTCATGCAAGTACAAGGTATATTTGTCGCTTGACAACTCCAGATGTGGAAGGTGTTCGTCATCCGAGGCAGGCTTGGAGATGTTGGTGTTTGAGATCAGGTGTCCCCAGTGCTGCGCTGCCCTACGTTCTCAGCGGCACGTCTACTTTTGCGAGTCACCGTTTTCTCCTTTCAGGATTTTTACTGAGTCTGCTGCCAAAGGATTCAGCAGCACTCCGACATGGTGGACCACTTCTTCTCTGAAGCTTCATACGAAGAGCCAATGTGATGTTCAGGTTAGAGATACTGTACATTCTATAAGTTATAACACAGCCCATAATCCGGTGCCCAACTGCTTGATGCTACTTTCGCTCCCTTTGCGAGGTTACCTGGGCACTGAGTGTGATCTTGATGCCCTCCAGATCTCCTTCCGAACCAGCATCCAGCTTGTATAAAGCTAAATTTCTATACCGGGTCTGTTCCTCCTCCTTAGTGAGTATCTGAGACTATCTTCCAAACCTGGATATCACTCAATGCATCAACCCACTCATCGCAAAACACATCCACGACCTCTCTAATAAACTTCTTGTTCAATGCCGTTTTGCAAACTGCATCGGCGTAGTGCTGGACCGAGATACTGTAGTACGCTTTCAAGATATCGTGCATCTCATAGACAATTCGATGATCGTCTAAAAGTGCATCTTGGAGTACTGGAAGGTTTTGCTTGGCGAGGCTCGCAAGTGAGGAAGTTGAGGACTTTGGAGGCATTGGAGGGCTCGAGGGTTCTGGTTTCTTCATCGCTGCAATCGGCGGGTTCGATGTCTCTGCCACAGACTTCCGCCCAAGAGACATTTTGGCAAAAGGGCTGACGGGCACTGTAGGCTCCCCAAATTTTGGAGCTGGCCGATCAATCAGCGAAAAAGTGTGGCCCACGAGATCCGGTGGCATCCTTCTTGTGCTGCCCGAACATATACTGTCATTCGAATTACTTGGTCTCGATTATGCACTTTCTAGAGGCATGAATGCGAGCGCCCAAAGTAGAACTCCGTCATTGACCTAGATTGGGTCTACAATGATTAACACGCAAAGTGAGTTGAATCCTACACTTTCCACAAGACATCGTAGCCAGTAGCCGCGACTTCTCCTATCTTAGCCTATGTATTGACATTGGCTCTTTTTAGAATGGGTTCTTGAGAATTTGCGGGATATTCTCGATGAAAGTGACGAGATATTGAATGTGAATTTTGAATTGATATGTACGAGAGAAAAATTATCCTCTGAGCGGAGGCCCTCCTGGGATTGTGTTTTTATATTATAAACGCTGACTCGAACTTTTTAGATCTATACAATAAACTCACATATTCTTTAAAGCAGAAAATAATATTCTTCTTCCTTATTGCTCTTACGATTATAAGATTAAGCTAAAAGATTTTGGATCATAGACTAGGGAAGCGTGAATGCTTTGAGAGCTCTTGGCCTTCTCCCAGTTTCCTGAAATCCTCCTGGTTGATGAAACAGGGGCTCGCTAAGCCAAGCCTCCACTCCGAGCCCCCCAACAACAAAAATAAACAAGCGTAAATCCCATTTATTCAAACGAATAATAAACTCTGCGATGATGAAAAACAAAGACAGCCTTGTGGTTGAATCTTGCATATCAAACTAAATATCGCATATCATTGGTAAGCGGTCGAATTTCCCCGTTCGGCTGTGGCGTCAAAATGTGCTCAGCCGCAGCTCAGCCAATGGCGCCTCTCGTAACAGCTGCACGCTCATCTCAGCAATTAATTCATCATCTCAACCCATCATCTTCACCCCGACCTTTTGAGACTGATCTAACTCTCAGCCTCGAACAAAGGTAACTCGGAGCTCGAGCAGGCCAAAATGCAACGACTCTGGACTCTCGTGTCGCTCCTCGCTCTCCTGAACCTCACCGCAGCCCTACAATTCTGTCGCGTGGAAGCAAAGCGAACTGATCTCTGTTTCGCTGTAGCATCATATAAGAACCAGACTACGAAGGCGAAAGATGCATCGCTTCACTTTTCGGCACGATTTGAGGGTAGGAATGGATGGGCTGCGTTTGGAATAGGGTCAAAGATGGCGGGGGCCTTGATCTTTGTGATGTATCCTGGTGATCAGGATGGTGGTGAGTTGCTTCATCGTTCAACTTTCTTAGGAGTTGGAAGGTATATGAATGGATACTGATGAATTAGATATCACAACAAGCGTCCGCTCTACGCCTGGCCATTTCCCTCCCATGGTTATCATGACTTCTGAAGTCCCAGATATACACGTGACACGTACCTGGGTCGATCCCAATGGGGCACATAACGCGCTTTTCACATGCTATAACTGCGAGAGCTGGACTTCGAGCGATCTGGACGTCGATTCCGAGAAGCAGTCCTGGATTTGGTCCTCGAATTTCATGCAGAACACTAGATCCGATGATCCGGAGTTGATGCTGAACATGCATACCGACCGAGGTGAGTTCCCAAAACTGGAACCAACGCACCCCATGTTCGGAGAACTTTGTTAATGTGAAGAATAGGTGTCGCGGTGTTGAATATGGAATCTAGTTATAAGAAGCATGCTGAGGAAGCAGTGGTCGCACAAGTCTCCGAACCCCGCATTACTGTTAATGAGGCGAAGAAGAAAAAGCACCACAAACACAAGACTTTCGGCCTTGTTTCTATTCATGGATTCCTGCTCACTGTCAGCTTCATGTCTCTGTCTGGTGGCATCTTAGCTATTCGAAGCGGAATGACGAATTCGTTCAAGATGCATTGGTTGGTACAAAGCGTGGCTGGACTTGCGATTGTGCTTGGATGTCTGATGGGGATTTGGCTGTCAATTTCGGTGAGTCCTCACCTAATTTCAACATCATCTTAAGTTCGGAGGATATTTGTATATTTACTTAGCTAACCTTTCCGTGTGATCCAGCATGGCGGCCATTTCAGCACCTTCCACCAGATCATCGGTCTCGCCATCCTCCCAGGCATGATCGCGCAAGGCTTGCTAGGATACTGGCATCACGTCAACTATGTAAAGTTAGGTCGCAGAACTGCCATCTCCAACTACCACGTCTGGATAGGACGTGCCATTCTAGCTGTGGGGAACATCAACGTCGGGCTGTAAGTCTCTCCCATTGCCCTCTCCCTACCTCTCAGAGATGGAACTAACAGCCAACAGAGGCCTCAAACTCGGCCACGCTTCCTCAACATCTTTCTTCCTCTGGTTCGGTAGTCTGTGCCTGCAGATCACGATTCTGGTCCCGATGTGGTATTTCTGGTCCAATGGCCTCACGATTATGGATGTTTTGAAGAAGGGAGAAATAGGGAGGAAGGGAGGTATTGACCCGGAAGGAGTAGCCGCCGAGTATGCGAGTGTTGAGCAGGATCCGTTTATTGTGGATGATGATGATTTGGATGACGAGTTGGATGTTGGTGGGATTAAGGGGAGGGATTTGGAGATGCGCTGAGGGATGAATGATGGCCCTTTGATTTGGCATTGCAGGTTTGAGAAGGACAAGGGGTTAGAAACTGGATGCGGGATAATGGGTAATGGGTAATGGGTAATGGGTAATGACTAATGAATCTTGGTTCTTCAACTTGATGAGAATGTATCTTCTACACCAGACCTCTGATCCTGCCTCAAGCGTCCTAGTGAAATTACCATGGGGAGAGATTGTTACTTGGTCAACCCCCGCCGTCTTCCTACTGCGAAACATCTTGCGGCTCCTAGTTAAGCACACGCTGAAAAAGATATGCTGCTAGCCATCACTACTCTAGTAGGTAGCTCCAACATATAGTAGATAATCGGGCTGAATTCAAGCCTTGCGTTCGTTCCAGCTCGGAGCTGGAGGTTTCCCAGCCAGGTCCAGCCTGAACCAAGCAAGGTACCAATGCGAGACTGCGCCGCTCCTCACTCCACAGCAGCTATAGCTAGACTCGTACCTAAGTTCTTACTGTCGTGTCTTTCGAGGCTAGGGCTTTAAACCATCCGAAAAAATTGACAGACTTCACGGCCAGATCTCCCGCGAGTAGAACCAATTGTATTAGAACATGCAAGACAAATCCTAAATCGACCCATGAATCTCATTATGCAAACCGAGACGCTCCACAAAAGAAAGCTTATTGGTCACCATCTCCCGATTGCATACATCATCAGAAGGGACAATGCCATCCCTTACCTAGATACAGGAACTAAGACTGGACAATTAGATCCAAATCAAAATTACAATAACCTTTCACCTGTAAGGATGCGCCCCCCCTCCCCCATTCTTTCATGCAAAATCCCACGCAAGTTATCACAAGTTCGGCCAAAATGCGGGAGGAATGTGGAGGTGGCTGGGTCGGAGGTGTGGTTGATATTTCCTTTTTTGTTGTTGTGGTTTGTTGGTGTGTGCTAAGAATGGCCATGGTCTTATTGGTCACCACGAAATTGCCAGTCATTCTGCAGAAATGCTTTTTACCCCTTGCTGACTAGAACTTAGCGATTGCAGATGGAAGAGGCATAAGAAGAGGCAGAGACAGGTATTGGAGTGAATTGGACAGGGCAAGGTATGAATATGAGAGGAAATCTTTCTCCTTTTGTGAGAAGTAGCGAAGAGTCCTGCTTTGATTCAAAGACATCGGCCGAATCATGGCCTTGAGGTCTGCTAAGATGACGCCTTAAGGCTGGATGGCTAGAAAATATCTCTCGTTGCTGGGGAGTGGATTGAGGGTACTCCACACAGTATTCAAAACACAGGCATGCTATCGAGTTTTGAGCCGATATATATGCAATCCATCATGCGAATTATTCCGAGCAAGACATCTGTCTTCTACGCAGAGCTCATCAATCCCCATCTCCATCTCGAGGTCTCCCAGCACCAAGACCTCAACCAGTACCCTCTAAGCCCGAAGTCCTCACTAGCGGCACCAAGCGGTAGGTTAAGGGGGAGTCCGATACCGATTAAGCTTTTCACTGAGCAGAAGTCGAAGGTTAAGTGTGTAGGCCGACGGTGGTGATGGGGGTCAGTGGGTTTGATATGGAGAATTCGGCAGATTTAAGAGTGAGGCTTGAGGGCGAATGTGACGGCTTGGGGGATGCATGGGTCGTTCACGGGGTGTTTAGGGATACGTCGAATAATGCTGTTGGGAAGTATCTAGCGTTTGCGATCCCTTAGGCTTGGGGGACGAAGTTCGAAGATTTTAGTTAGGCAATTAGCCCATTGCGTATGGCTGGTGACTTAGTTTGAGCTGTTGCCACGATAGCAATGTTTGTATGGCCTGGAGTTTGCATTATCATACCTATGTGCCTTGTGTTAGCCATCGTGTTTATGGTAATGGATCAGAGTCATGCGATGACTTCAATGTTATAGATATGATTTTCAGCTTCCTTAGAAAAGCACTCCTCGAGGTAATTCCTTGAGGTGCTTTATAGCTATAGCATATGAGACGCTGTAGAAGGACGACTTATACGCTAAAGAAAAGTAGATTTCTTTGCTAAGAGCCTCATTTCGTAAAGCGAGGTGTATGTAAAGACAAAAGTGGAAATAAAAGTAGAGTTAAACTCTCTTTTTTTAATTAAACCCTGAGAAGTCCGAGAAAATATATATAACCTCTTGTATTCTCTTTTTTCCTTTCTCTTTTCTCTTCTTCTTTTAATTTTCTAAGTACTTTCTTTTTCGTAATTTCTTCGTAGCCCCCCCTCGTAGTTTCTCTTGTAAGTTAGTTTTCTATTATAATCTGTTGTCATCTCTTGTCTCTTACAATTAAAATAAAAATTTAAACGCTTTTCCCCCTGCTTCTATTCTCTCGCGTATAATCTTCCTCTTATTCTTACCACGTACTACCTTACTCTTGCGGCAAATCGAGACTCGCCGCCCTTATCTAATCGTTCTATATAGGTCACTCCTCGAGGTCTAGGATATTGAACGCGCAGAGAGGTGGAAGATCTGCTGGGAATTGTCGGAACAAGGCAACCAGATGTTAGAGATGGAACTCTAGAAGCCAGAGCTTTCAACACATTGCGAACTGAGTTGAGATACGCAGTTGCTTCTGTAGAACGATTTGCTTCACTCTGCTTTCGGGGGGAATTTGGAAAGACTATCCTGCACAATTTCACGGTGACAAATAATGCAGCAGCGATGGAACGATGTCCAAATTCCCTAAACAAGCGTATACAATGGCATGAGTTCTTAGAAGGCAATACTGGCCTAGCAAATACATTAGGAGGTGTATCCCGTTCCTTTCAGACCATCCTGACCAAGGGGCTCAGATCAAAAGGACCGTGATACTGAGGAGATAGAGCAGGAGCTAGATCATTGATTGAAGAGTACAATAAAAAGAACATGCCCATGATTGCCAATAGATACAGGTAATGAACCACGGTCAACCACCCTTCCATACTTAATATTGTCAAGAAGTGGCGGAGGGGATGCGTGGTGAAAGGAGGTCTAGGACGTTATTCTCCGCTCCGCTCCGCTCCCAGCAAATGCTCCTGTCTTGGCACCACGTGAGTTGATGACTGAGGCCGCAGCAGCCAAATATCTCAAGCTGCAGTCATAGACAACGTCAACTTCACTCCCCAACCACGCATTCAATATCAAACAACTCTCCTTGGCTACAGTCTTCACGGGGATGGCTTCAAGATGCCTCACAGGTAAGTCTCTCATCTTCACTATGGCGTTGGGGTGGAGGTTGTCAGTACTACCACTGCCCCCAGGCTCCTGGGTGTGCCGGTGAGCCCCCGTATATCTTCTCGTCTCTCCACAACCAACCTTCTTTGTCTCTTTCTTGTTAGATATACACAATCCTCCAGTCTCATACTGTCATTTGAGCACTTTCCTGTATTCCCAGCCTCGGAATTGGGGATGGCTGAGCAGTCTCCCTCCCCCTCCTCAGCCAAATTCCCCCAAGAGGCGGCTCGCTTGTGCTCCCTCCAGGATCGACGCTAGGCACCATCTCTGCCCTTCTACTGGTCTTCACATCAACGCGCCTACAGAACTTCTATCACTACCACCTCCAAACAACCATCCCAACCTCGCCGCCGCTTCATCAACCACCACCAAACATCAAACTTCTACCTCGCCACTCTAAACCAACCCATCTATTTCTTTCCAACAAACATCATCAACAATGGCCGGCGGAAAAGGAAAATCATCGGGCGGCAAGAGCTCCGGAGGGAAGAGCGGCCATGATGCTGGAAAGAAGCAACAGAGCCACTCCAGTAAGGCCGGACTCCAGGTCAGTATTCTATTGCATTGCGCAAAGCTGTATACAGCATCTGTGGAGGCATAGCAATCGATTTGGAGGCATATTGAGGTCTTGTTCGATGGTGGATCCGTCGATATCTTCACCCCGCAGTGTCGCGTCATCCGCATCAACAACAACAAAACGAACAAAAAAGAGGATTTTGGATGGGAATACGATGCGCTGCACCGTCTATCAGCTCTGCGAAGGTTCGAACCTGCCATACAAACTCTTCCGATCCTGCGATATCCGACGCGCCTGGCATATCAACAAACCCAAGACACAAAATACTCGACCCCAGCCTCCTCTATAACCAGACCTTGAATGCCTCCAAACTCGCACAAAATGAACTCTATGCGCGCAGGATATCAGAAATGCTAATATCTCAAATTTCCAGTTCCCTTGCGGTCGTGTCAAGCGTTTCTTGAAGAACAACACCCAGAACAAGATGCGCGTTGGAGCCAAGGCTGCCGTCTATGTCACTGCTGTCCTCGAATATCTTACTGCCGAAGTCCTCGAGCTCGCAGGAGTGAGTCATCCCATCATCTCCTGCCTGATGCGCTATGCTGACCTATCACTCCTAGAATGCTGCCAAGGATCTCAAGGTCAAGCGCATTACACCCCGCCATCTCCAACTCGCCATTCGCGGTGACGAAGAACTCGATACTCTCATCCGTGCCACCATCGCCTTCGGTGGTGTCCTGCCACACATCAACCGCGCACTCCTGTTGAAGGTCGAACAAAAGAAGAAGAAGGCTATTGAGGCATAGATATTCGGATCCTATACGCGCATCTGATAGCTAGGCAACGAATATTCTGATTCTTTCTTTTTCTCTTGTATGGGTGGGTTGGGAAAGATACCGAAGGTGTATGGGGATATTTACTTGTGGTCTTTTTTCTCCTGATTTGCTTGGCTGCTGGAATGAAGGCTTGATTATGGGCTAATGATATGTCAAATGGGACAATGCACGCACGTCTTTAGGGACTTGTGGATAGTATTGATGAGATGACAGAGATAGCTATCAGCAGTATGGGCAGTTGTATCAACACAATGAAAGAATCTCCTTTGGGTGATGAGTTTGGGCAGGCAGCCAAGTGGGAGGTAGGTGTTTTTACTTTTAGGTCTCTAAGGTTCAGACAGCACTCTCATACCCAAGCCAACAATCTCCTTCTTTGTCCCCAAGAATACCCGACGGATCCTGTAGCCGCATTCTCAATGCGATCATATCCAATGTCCCTTCAAGTCAAAGAAAGTTCGTCGACGACAAAGAGGCTCGCTTGGCTTGAAACTTCTCTCCTAATTCACTCGGCCGCCACGAATACCCTCGGTGGAGTACACATTGTACGGTTTTGGCTCCTACTTATAGCTGCTTACGAAGCACCTCCTTCGTTGTTCTTTTGATCGGGCTAGCTGGGATTTTCTGGGTTTAATTTCACTGGGCAGTCCAGTTTTCAATCACCTCACCAATCTGGATATCAGTTACTCCCTCGCCACTTCCAGTCATCATATCGTCTCTTTGTCTACATATCACAGTATTCTTGATATTGAATTTCAAACTCCAACAAACCCACAACACCTTTACAAACCATATACCAACCGCTCAACCAACAAACATTCTACCTCTCACACTTACACTCAAACGATAATAACAATAACAACCATTGAACCGCACACCTCAACCACTCGAAATGGTCCGCGGCACCTGGCATCTCCCCTCTCCTCCCCAAGCCCTCCAAAACACATCCGAATCTCCCATCTCCCCAACATCACCACCCTCACCACCAATCCCAAACCGCTCGACCCCTCCGCCCTCTCGCACCCCCAGCAGCAACAGTACAAATGGCCCGTTAACACCACCACCCCGCCTCCATCTACGAAGCATTATTCCTTCGCCGCCTCTGCCGCCCGAGTACCTTGCTACTGCACCGAAGTTGCCTTATCCTGTATGTTGTGTCCTTCCTTTCATTGCCCTTTCTGTCATTGCCATCCCGAATTTCTCTTTGAAAAGTCTCTTGAAGTGGGGCGGTGTATGGAGAGATCGTTTGCGGAAATGCGAATGTCATGTCATGTCAAATTTCCTATTTCCTATTGTGATAGAAATTCTTGACAATGGTCCTCTTTTGATACAAATGACCTTCACTGATAACCTCCATAGTGGATATGGCGCTGCCACCTCTGCCACTCCGTCTACCGCCTCGGCGTAACGCGCCGCTGTCTCGAAGACGGCCATTTCTTCTGCTCTCTCCCGTCACCTCCCCCTTCGCCCATCACACCCAAACCCACACCCCCTACCCCCTTGACCGAGAACAGCATCATTGCCGCGGCGAAGAAAGCCAGATCTAAGAGGAAGAGAGACAAGAAACGAGCCGCTATGAGGGGCTGTAGAGCGGAATTCGATTATGGCGGCTGGAGTGGGTATAATATCTGGAGGAGGGAGTTGAGGAATTTAAATGCGGAGAGGGTTAGGGAGAAGGAGAAAGAGACAGAATTGAAGGCAAAGAGTACGAAAGATTCTGATGGTAGAAAGGAGCAGGGGAAAGGAGAGCCAAATGTATGGTCTTGGGATTGGGATGATGAAGGCAATGATGATGACAATAGTACGGTGAAATCACAGACACCACAACCGAGGACTCGAGAAACATGGGCTTGGGACGGTAGGCCCGGCGGTAGAGATTGTTGGCACGACTGTGATTTCCCTTCTGAATGCCACAATGAGCGGAAGGCGGAGAGGGGGTGGGAAGCTAAGATGAGGGAGATGAGGAGGTGGGATGAGGAGTGGAGGAAGACGGTTATTAGCAATTCTGGCGCTGGGGGCACCGGTAATGAAGCTGATGGTGGAGGGATTAAGGATGGGAAGAGGAGGAAATCAGCTGAGGATGGGGAGAAGATTACGGCTAGTGTAGGTGGAGATGATACAGATTGGGATGGAGATGGAGATACGGTTATGAGTGATGTAGATCTAGATACGGAGATTGATCTGGATGTTGAGTCCGAGGCTGATGCAGATGCTTGGTCGACTTACATGCCTTCCTCTGCATCTACTTACCGCAGCCTCACCCCCATCAACAACAACAGCAGCAGCAGCAGTAGCAGTAGCAGGATCGGCCTCGCTATCACCACGCCATCATCTAGCCTAGAGCATGAGAATCTCAATCTCGGCTCTTTAGGCACAGATTGTGATGGTCTAGGCGAAGCATGTTATCAGCTGAGCTATACGCAGAGTATGAGATGGAAGAGCGTTGAGGGCCTGTTGGGAGAGAGTCCCCCTAGTAGCCCGTTGAAGGAGGTTTCATTTGGGATTGAGGCTTTTGAAGTGCTTTGGGGGCGTCAGGGTTGTAGAGATGATGGGGAGGGAGAGATTGATGGAGAGTGAAGAAATGGAGAGGATGTCGACAGTCGAAATCTGTAACGGTGTAGGTCTTGTTGTCTTGCTTTGTGTGTAGTGTGTGGAACGGGAAATGATATGTGATGGAGGAGATGGAAAAGTTCAATATTGCTGCATTTATTTTCCCCTCTTCTTCCTTACCTCATCATACTCAAATGTACTCCCATAAGCTCAAAACATATAGTATTCCAGCCTGTGCGTCAAACATGATAGCTGGGAGAAATTTCTGTCGTGAGAAGAGTTTTTAGAATATTCTTTTTGTAAATGCTACTCGGTCTTGAATTGATCTCGTTCTAGGCAAGGAATCAAGACCACAATGGCATTGGTGGAACTGTACTTATTCTTTTCTCGACGACTGGGCCCTTATTAAACGAACTAAATGAACTAAATGAACTAAATGAACTAAATGAACTAAATGAACTAAATGAACTAAATGAACTAAATGAACTAAATGAACTAAATGAACTAAATGAATTCAGATGAATGATTTATGTAGGTAGAGATGTGCGCAGGTCATCGATCAAGAAAGTGCGGGGTACCTACGGTAGCAGAAAAATAATCATCGACAATTGCGCGATGTGAATGCTTGTAGCATATCGTTTTAAGAACATAAGACCGAAGTCTACTCCCATGTCTCATCTTACAATGGAATCTCGAAGCATACAGCTGCTTCATATCACTAAAATGGACATAGCAAATCGTAGCATGTGATCAGGCATGCTGCATCCAATTGCCGCACTCAATTACTGGATTCAATTCAGAGGCTTGAAATTGGGCCCATTAGAAGACCGGTGAATAATACCTGCCAGCGCACTTGTTTATCTGTGGAAGAGAAGAATGATAGTGCTGCAAAAGAAGACAGAGCTGATTGAGTCTTCTGCAAGTACGGGCTTGGCTCCATGCCCACCCTAGCCCCGCGGAGCGCATGTGGCAAACTCGAAAAGTGAAAGCAAGCCATCTCCTGATGTTGGGTTTTCGATCAATGAGTAATAATCGGAAAGCCTCGAGCGTTTTTCCTTCTCTACTTTGTTCATTGTGTCATGGCTCAAAGTGGACAGTGTCATTATTGTCCATCATGTCAGGAAGTCTTGGCTTCGCCTGGTCGTTGACCGCACACTTTCCTGGTGTGGACATCCAGATCTCATGTGTATTTCATGAAATTCCAAGACAACTGACTGCAGTAGTGCGAAGGGATTTTCTTCTTCTCTTTTCCAATGATCCATGAGTCGAGGCACAAATGCTTGATGGAAGTAAATAGAGCTGGTGCAAAACAAAAGAGACAGCACGGAGTTCCGAGCATACCTTTCCGACACACCGGTACGCATCATCTTGGAACCTCAGAACCGGATCCGAACTCCAAGCTACCGAGAGCAAGCATAACACATGGCCATACCTTCTCTTCGCCATGCTTACGTGTGAACGGAATTGTTTAGGGGCGAAGTAAGTACGAAGCTAAAATAGCCAACCAGAACGCAAAAGAGATGAATGAATCGATCCCAGCAACCGTCGCGCGGAAAGGAAACGCAGCCGTTCCGGGAGACGAGAGAGCGGTGGACGGACGAACCTAGACTCCTAACTTTGGCTGGGCGGCCCCTTAAGTTAAATCGCGGTAGGAGTTTTGACTTTACTAAGTTAGTATCAGTCGCAAAGTGAGTGATGTACTGTCTGTATGTTGTTATGAAATGTTCTGAGGCTGAGTAGTGGACGTCGGTTGATGCAAGCTTCGAATATATGTCATTAACAGACGCTACAGCCTGGGCAGTCGTCGTCCTCGCCTTCGTCGTCGTTTTCGCATTGTTTGTGTTTCGTTGTAGTCGAGGGTCTAGAAGCGAAGGACGAGGGTCTGGAGTGCTTGGTATTTGGTAGTGTCGGTTGTCGCTGCATTTGCTGTCCGTTCCCACGGAACCGGGGAGCAGGAACTGGATGGGATTCATGGATAGAACAAGAGGGCTGAGGCGAGCGATGATGAGATGGAAAGTTTATTGCGAGAAGGCTGAGGTTTGTGCATGTTAAGTATTCCTTGTTATCATCGAAACTTCTAGGGTTGATGTATTACTGCGGAGTTCGCATGTAGGCCACGATTAGCTTGAGATTCTGGCAACTTGGCAAGTCTTGATGCTCTTTGATTATTACTACCTACATAGTAAGTACCATACGTAGGCTGTAGAAATGGTCGTTCGAAAGGAGCACTGTACCCAGACTCTGCTTCACGGCACCGTTTGTTGTCTTGAAAATCATACCACGTATCAATGTATCAATGCCCCAAAGAGAGAAAATGCAGTCAGCACTAAGATGATCACGATCGCCACTGCAGCTCAATCCCGGGCTGCCCAGCTTCATCTCCCGCCACGACCCCAATTAAACTCGAAAGACATCCCCTGCATCTCTGGGCATCAGCATCCAAACTTCCCATCATTCCATTGCCACCTCAGCTGTTTGACGCCCATGAGTTTGAATAGGGGCCCTCGTCGGCCGAGACCACCTGGCATCGAACCGTTGTTTGCACCGACTCCCGTCTAGAAAGCCCCATGGAGATGGAGAGTATCTCTCTCCAGCAAGTCTGGATCTTCAGGGCAGCAACACCGACCCCGACACGATCACCAAGGACATGCAGATCGCTGTCAGCACATGCCAATACTCAGGTGGTGCAACAAGGAAATGCCGTGACTACAAGGTTACGATGCAACTTGCTGAATCATTCGAAATGGCCAATCAATGCTTGCCTATCCCATCATCCACCAAACAAAACAACAGCTCCCATGCTTGCATCCATGTAGCTTTGGACAATGCAAGCCTCGGGTTCGAGGATCTTATATCTATCCGAACCTGCTGGGCTTTCTCCAATTATTCTCATGTCCTCGGCTACTCTTTCGATCCGGAAGTTAGTGTGGAAACTTTAACTACTATTGCATCGCGAAAGCAGGCGATGACCTCAATGGCGCGCGCGAACTAAGTTCTAAACTAACGACGAGCAATCTACGCCAAAAGTACAAATCAACATCCCAACCCCTCATCTGAACGTCAACAACACATTTCTGCGTTTTGTTTTGGCCTGACTTCAAAGTCTTTGTTGTCGCGGAATTCTAGGAGTCGAAGGGACTTCAGTGGCCTCCAAACCTCATCATCAACGGCATAGGGCACATTCCTAAGCATCAACAATGGCGTCAGACGAGGAGAAGCAAGCCTTTCAACCAATTCGGACGGAAAACATTCTCAGCGATCAGGGTGGACATTCGGGATATCCAGAAGATGAAATTGAACGACCAACGGCTGTTCTCAATGGGGAGGGCGAACACCCAGGTTACGCAGAACATGAGATTGAACGCCCAGAAACTTTCCACCATGACAGCTCAACAGATGTAGACGAAAAGATTGAAAGAGTCGAAACTACCAAGTCAACAAGGTCCAGACGACAATTCGAGCCAGTTACACGTAGGGATCGTGGTGAATTGCAGAGGATTGCGTCAGTGTTCAGCGGCAGAGATGCTCTCTCAAGAACCAATACGGCACTGTCTACACCTTTGGAGCGACAGGATACTTTAGCAGGAGTCAATCTCGGTGATCCAGTACTCGATCCCGGATCTCCAGAATTTGATGTGTATAAGTGGTCTAGGATGTTCGTTGTGTACCCACCCCTTTCTGCAAATCTCCATAACTGACAAAACCATCCAGGTTAATGAGACTAATGGATCAGAACAATGTTGTTCAACGTCGTGCCGGCATTGTATGGAAGAACTTAAAAGTGTGTGGATCTGGATCTGCCATTAATCTGCAGAAGAATGTCGGGTCTCTTCTCCTTGCCCCTATCCGCTTTGGAGAGTTCTTTGGTAAAGGACCTGAGAAGACAATCTTGAATGATTTTGAGGGTTGTTTGAAGAGCGGAGAGATGCTGGTCGTGCTTGGCAGACCTGGAAGTGGTTGCTCGACACTGCTTAAGTCTCTCATGGGCCAACTTACTGGATTGGATATGAAAGAGCAATCTCTGGTTCATTACAATGGTAAGTGTTCCGTCATGAAGCATGCGGAGTTTGATGTACTAATATCTACAAAGGTATTCCTCAAAAGCAGATGATTAAGCAATTCAAGGGCGAAATTGTTTACAATCAAGAAGTCGACAAACACTTCCCTCATCTTACAGTCGGCGAGACACTCGAATTCGCAGCCCGCGTCCGAACACCACAGCAGAGACTCGTCGAAGGCGTTGACCGAGAGACCTGGGCGAAGCATATGGCTAAGGTTGTAATGGCTATCTTTGGTCTCTCTCACACATATAACACAAAAGTTGGGAATGACTTTGTGCGTGGAGTCTCGGGCGGCGAGAGAAAGCGTGTCAGTATCGCAGAGATGGCTCTTGCTGGATCGCCAATTGCATCCTGGGACAACTCTACCCGTGGTCTTGATGCGGCCACCGCATTAGAATTTACGAGGTCGCTTCGTATGTCTTCTAATCTCAGTGGAGCCTGTCATCTAGTCGCTATCTACCAAGCCTCTCAAGCTATTTACGATGAGTTCGATAAAGCTGTCGTTTTGTATGATGGACGACAAATCTACTTCGGTCCTTGTGACGAGGCTAAGCAGTACTTCCTCGATATGGGATGGGAATGCCCCCCTCGACAAACAACTGGAGATTTCCTGACCTCGGTGACCAATCCTTCGGAGCGAACTGCTCGAAAGGGCTACGAGAACAAGGTTCCTCGCACCCCCGACGATTTCGAGAAGTATTGGAAGGAGTCTCAACAGTGTAAGAACTTGAAGAGAGAGACGGAAGAGCATGAGGAGGAGTTCCCTATGGGAGGAGTAACCCTCGATCAATTCCATGTAAGTGACAGATCTCAAAGTTAGGTACATCGTACACACGACTGACCAATTTCTAGGAAAGCCGGAAGGGAATGCAAGCAAACCACGTCCGACCAGAATCTCCCTATACAGTCAGCATCCCTATGCAAGTCAAATACTGTACCCAACGCGCGTATCAACGTCTCTGGAACGACAAGACATCGACTATCACCACAATCGTCGGCCAAATCGTAATGGCACTAATAATCGGTTCTATCTTTTACGGCACCCGCAACGATACTTCCAGCTTTTTTCAAAAGGGTGGTGTCCTCTTCTTCGCAGTCTTACTTAACGCTCTTATTGCCATCTCGGAAATCAACAACCTTTACAGCCAACGTCCAATTGTTGAGAAACAAGCATCATATGCTTTTTATCACCCTTTCACTGAAGCTATGGCTGGTATTGTTGCAGACATTCCTGTTAAGTTTATGATTGCTACTTGCTTTAATATCATTCTGTACTTCTTGGCTGGGTTGAGACGGGAACCCTCTCAGTTCTTCATTTTCTTCATGTTTAATTTTGTTGCAATTTTGACGGTAGGAATTCTTTTCATGCCGTTTAATCTCTATCTAGCTAACGCATTTAGATGTCCCAAATTTATCGATCTATTGCTGCATCGACAAAGACAGTCTCACAAGCTCTCGCCATTGCTGGTGTCGTTACATTAGCAATCGTCATTTACACGGGCTTCGTCATTCCACGTCCTCTTATGCACCCATGGTTTAAATGGATCTCCTGGATCAACCCAGTTGCTTATGCATTCGAAGGCCTCTTCGTTAACGAACTGCATGGCCGAAGATTCGATTGCTCGCGAATCGTACCCTCAGGACCAGGCTATACAAGAACAGGAAACGAATTTGTTTGTGCCATCGCTGGATCCGTTGCTGGCCAGCTGACTGTCTCAGGTGATGATTACCTAGAAGCTCAATTCCAGTACTCGTATTCTCATATCTGGAGAAATCTCGGATTTATGTTTGCATTTATGATCTTTTTCCTGGTCGTTTACCTTGTCGCAACAGAACTGAATTCATCGACAGACAGCAAAGCCGAAGTCCTCGTCTTCCGCCGCGGACACGTTCCAAGGCACATGGAAGTTGCTGAGAAGGCTGGGAAGTATGACGAAGAAGCTCCCATGCCATCAGCCGGAGCTGGCGCTCAGGGCAAAAACGATGACATCCAAGACAAGGAACAGAATGAACAAGTTGCTGCTTTGCCTCCTCAGACCGACGTCTTTACCTGGAAGGATGTCTGTTACGATATCAAGATTAAGGGAGAACCGCGCCGTTTGCTCGATAATGTGTCTGGATGGGTTAAACCTGGTACTCTCACAGCTCTCATGGGGGTTTCAGGTGCCGGTAAGACTACTCTGCTGGACGTCCTAGCTCAGCGAGTGTCTATGGGTATTGTCACTGGTGATATGCTTGTTTCTGGAAAACCGCTTGACGAGTCTTTCCAGCGCAAGACTGGCTATGTCCAACAACAGGTACGTCGCAACTACTGTTCAGGTCTTCAAAGCTCCTGATGCTAAAATCTACGTAGGATCTCCACTTGGAAACAACAACTGTCCGCGAAGCACTTCGCTTCTCGGCCATGCTCCGTCAACCTAAGACCGTCACTAAAGCCGAGAAATACGAATTCGTCGAAGATGTCATTAAGATGCTCAACATGCAAGAGTTCGCAGAAGCCGTAGTCGGTGTCCCTGGTCAAGGGCTGAACGTAGAGCAGCGTAAGCTTCTTACTATCGGCGTAGAATTAGCTGCAAAGCCTGCTCTACTGCTTTTCTTAGATGAACCTACATCTGGACTTGATTCTCAGTCTTCATGGGCAATTGTTGCTTTCTTGAGGAAGCTTGCAGATAACGGCCAGGCTGTTTTAGCTACCATTCATCAACCTAGCGCCATTCTCTTTCAGGAGTTTGATAGACTTTTGTTTCTGGCTAAAGGTGGTCGTACTGTTTACTTCGGTGACATTGGACACAACTCCGAGACTCTTCTGAACTATTTCGAATCCCACGGGGCCGACAAGTGTGGCGAGGATGATAACCCTGCTGAATATAGTAAGTAACCCCTTCTACTCGCCCAACAACTTATTTACCCCCTCTCTAGTGTTAACAATGGTCGGAGCCGGCGCAACCGGTAAATCAACGAAAGACTGGCACGAAGTCTGGAAAGGCAGTGAGGAAGCCAAACAGATCCAAAACGAGCTCGCCCGAATCAAGAATGATTTAGGCAAGCAATCATCCAGAGACGATAGCACAAGCCACAGCGAATTCGCTATGCCATTCACTAATCAATTGTACGAAGTCACCGTCCGAGTATTCCAGCAGTACTGGCGCACACCCGAGTACATCTACGCCAAAATTCTTCTAGGCGTTGCTTCTGCGCTTTTCATTGGCTTCTCCTTTTTCCACGTCGATCCCAGCCAGCAAGGTCTCCAGAACGCCATCTTCTCTATATTTATGATCACGACTATCTTCACGACTCTCGTTCAGCAAATCATGCCTCGATTCATCCTCCAGCGTGATCTGTATGAAGTCCGTGAGCGGCCTTCGAAAGCATACAGCTGGAGGGCCTTCTTGATCGCCAATATCATCGTTGAAATCCCATATCAGATCCTCCTCGGTATCATGGTCTTTGCATCATACTTTTACCCGATCTACACGCGTGGAGGCATTCCAGATTCTCAACGCCAAGGACTCATTCTCCTGCTTCTTGTGCAATTTTTTGTTTTCGCATCCACGTTCGCGCATATGATGATCGCAGCCCTCCCAGATGCAGAGACGGCTGGAAACATCGCAACGTTGATGTTCTCCATGTGTCTGACTTTCAACGGTGTCTTCCAGCCCCCATTTGCTCTCCCTGGATTCTGGATCTTCATGTATCGGGTTTCTCCTCTGACTTGTGAGTATTCTCTTTCGTTTGAGACATCTTGACTAACAAACCTAGACTTGGTCTCAGCCGTAGCGTCCACCGGTCTCTCTGGTCGTCCCGTCCACTGCTCCTCCAATGAAATCGCAGTTATGCAACCCCCCGGCAACATGAACTGCGGCGACTACCTCTCCGCCTACGCCAACTTATCCGGCGGCGAAGTCTATAACCCAGCTGCGACATCCAACTGCGAGTTCTGCACCTCGACCGTTGCTGACCAGTTCCTTTCCTCCGTATCTATCAGCTATACTACTCGGTGGAGAGACTACGGAATCGGCTTCGCGTTTATATTATTTAATATCGCGGCTGCGGTGCTTTTGTACTATTTCTTTAGAGTTAGAAAGCGCAGTGGAAAGGGGTTGGGTGAGAAGCTGGCGCCGATTTTGGGGATTTTCAAGAAGGATCCGAAGAAGGAGAACAAGGGGAGCGAGAAGGAGTCACCGCAGGATCAGGAGAGGGAGAGAACTTGAGTTAGATGGGAGAATTTGGATGGAAGGAAGTCTGAAGTGAATGAAATTTGGGTAATTTGTTTAGCAATGGAGTTTGTACGTATGCTTCCGAAAAAACTAGGGAGGAGCGGGAGAGTATAGTCGTAAATAGTAATAATAATGTTTCATTCAACGTCATCATTGGATTTTCTGCTTGTTGTCAGTGTACTTAGACTGGTTTTTTCGTGTCACCATCTAAATGGTGTAGGTTAAACGAGAAAGATATGAAGCGAGACAGGAGCGAAATGGCCATTGTATGGTAAAGCGTATAGTCGTGATTGTAACACAGGAGTCGAAACTCGTCTGCTCGTCACATTGTCTATTCCATCCGATCTGGGATCCAACACAACATCAGAACGAAGAAGGAACTCCATCTCGGCATAACATTTAGCCATCAAGACATGAGACCCAGTATCGAAATGGGTCTTCTCACCCCTGGTAGAGTGGGGATACAGTAGAGAATAAAGGTAGCTGTAAACAAAGTGGAGAGTGGAGATTGCGACATTTGGATTCTGGATTCTTTCCGCCCTGTGGTGTTCTCTCTGGTCGTGTCTGTGTCCGTGTTGAAGATGATGCTGGTGAGGCATCGAGATTTGGTTCCGCAACAGGCAAAAGGAATAGGACGATTAAGGTCAGAATTAACGTGAAATATTAGGATGTATCAGAAACCATGAGAAAGTGGTCGAATTCTGATATCATAGCAAACCCATGGACAGCTGTTCAGGGAAGCGAACGTTTGAACAGTTTGAATGTTTAATTGTTTTATTCAATATGACCGAGAAAATCTCAAGATCCTGTACTGTACACCGTACAGAACATTAATGAGCAACTTCCTGGTATCACGAGGCATTCGTGAATGCCATCAGTCTTGCATTGCAAGATCCCACTCCCTCTCACCCCACAAAGCTTCACATTCAAACTTCCTCATCACTCCCCTTACCCAAGACACCCGACTCCACATGCTCAGCCTCGCCAAGCTTCTTCTCGGTCATACCCATCTCAGCAGCGTACGTCGAGTGAGGAACCCACTTAGCGCTCGTTCTTGGAGTCGTCTCCTCCAACATGCGATCGACTTGCTCGAGCGTGAGGCCCTTCGTCTCGGGGATGAGGACGTAGGCGTACACGACGCAGAGGAAGCAGAGGGAGCCCCAGAGGAAGAAGATCTTCGGGCCGAGATCAATGCCGCCACCATCGGTGGAGGTGAGGTATGGGGTGATGATTGCGATGATCTGAAGAGAGAGTTAGTTGTTGTTTCCTTTCTTTCATATGACTTGGTGATATCAGAATAAGAGCGGAGAAGAGAAGGACGCACGCAGTTCCAAAGCCAGTTAGAAGCAGTTGATAAACCGACACCTCGAGATCTGATCGGGAGAGGGAAAATCTCGCCGATGACAACCCAAGCTCCGGGACCCCAGGTAGTGGCGAAGAACGAGATGTAGATGCAGATGAATGCAATCTGGGCTTGAACGGATGCGGTGGTATCGGTTGAGACGCCGATGATGGCGACGATGAACTGGCAAATGACCATGCCGATAGCTCCCCAGATCATGATTGATCTACGACCAAATCGCTCGATGATCCAGAATGAGAGGGGAGTAGAGCACACGTTAACGAGAGTAGTAATGAGACTAATCAAGAACGGGTTCTTGATCGTGCCGAGGGATGTGAAAAAGGTAGTCCCGTACTATTAGACGGACTGTTAGCTTGAGGCCTTACAGATAGTCAAATCGAGACAAGAGACAACTTACGTAGAAGATAAAGTTCACACCAGTCCATTGCTGCATCATCTGGATACTCGTTCCGAGGATAGTTCGGCGAAGGTTAGAAGCTGGATTGGAAAGTCCACCCTTGAAACAGTTTGCCCACGAGGAGAAGTAACCGTTCTGGGGGATAACAGACATTTCGTACTCGTGGTTTGCAATGATCTCAGTGAGTTCAGCTTGTACGAGCTCGGACCCGGCAGGTTGGTCACGAAGTCGCTCGAGGACTCGGGCAGCGTCATCGAGACGTCCCTTCATGACGAAGAAGCGAGGGGATTCTGGGAGCCAGAAGAGTCCGCCAGCCAAGACCAATGCCCAGGCAAGTTGGAGACCGACTGGTATACGGTATGAACCACTGTCAGTTCGGTGCTGGGTAGCATAGTCTACACATGAAGCGAGAAGTAGACCAATTGTAATGGCGAACTGGTAACCTGTTATGTTTGTTAGAAAAAAAATAAACGGAAGTGCTGTATAGATGTCGTAACTTACCAGAGACAATTGCTCCTCTGACCTTCTTAGGGGCAATCTCAGACATGTAAAGAATGATAATGGCAGAGACGAAACCAACTCCAAATCCGGCAATCAGACGGCCAGCAACGAGGAGGCCAAGGCTGGTAGCGATAGTCTGGAGAATGCATCCGATACCGTAAATGAAGCAACCAGCGATGACAGTAAGTCTCCGTCCAATCCAATCAGCTGAATCACCAGCGATAATAGCACCGAAGAAAGTTCCAGCCGAGAGGATAGAGACGATCAAAGTTTTGTGGGAAGTTGGGATGACGAAAGCAGCGAGTTCTGCGGCTGAAGCACCAGCACCAGGAATTGGCTTGCCTGTTAACATGTTGATAAAAAAATTCATAGCCAGAACGCCACTTATATAACCCGAGTCGTATCCAAAGAATACTCCCCCGAAAGCTGCGAAGACGCACATGAGGTAGGATTTCCATGTCACGGGGGCCTCGACCCGACCAGTATCGGCCGTGCCGGTGAAGACTGCTCCTGCACCCATAGTGCTAAAGTCGTAAATGAGAATTGTTACTCTGCGAGGAGGAGGAAGAGGACGAGGCTATTGTTGGAAAGAGAAGAAGTTGAACCTGCAGGGCAAAAGTGTATAAATCTAAGGGAGCATAGATCTTATACTCAATTCCCCCTCTACCTCCCTTCCCCAATCTCCATTTCCCTAGTCCCTCGCTCCTTCTCCCAGATTTTTTGTATTCGGCCCTTTCAGAGCCCCATCAAACCCATCAAACCCATCAAAGCTCCATTGAAATCTCCATCCAACCCCTCACCCCTCAACTCCAGCCCGGGCGAGTACAGTTGCGTGGGATGTCCACATCCCACGCGACTGACTGCAACTTAGCCTCTGCCCCTCTAGCATCACGTCGCCTTCCCAGTTTCCATACGCAGAAGACCCGCCAATTCGGTCAGACTGCACAGTGTGGCCGAGCACAAAGTGTCATGTCTGACCCCGGCCCTGGTGCTTCGGCGGATCCGACGTGTCAATGCGAAAGTCAAGTGGATCTGGAGATGAAATAAAACTTGGAGACCGGAACACGGCGCAGGTCACGAGAGAGATTCTGCAGTTTGTCTGGAATTCCTTCATGTCTCTGTTCCCCGAGGTTGTCACCTGTCTTAGAGCTGATGCCATGGTTTCGCTGCATTTGGGGGTGGCGATCGCTTAGAAAAGGGGCTCGGTACGGTACCCGACCCGTTGCCGAAGTACGGAGGCCGCGTTCAAAAGTCTGGAAACCTGAGGCACTTAAGGCTTAATAACCAGCCCCTATAGCTTTAGGGGGTAGTCCCTAAAAGGGAATAGTTTTTAGGCGATATGACTTTATAATTACAAGGCCTTACAGGGCTCGCTTAGCTAATAATTAGCTATAGTAGAGTAAATTTTGAGGGGATTCCTGTAACGACACTAGCCAAGAGAGCGGTATAAGAGTTATATAGTAATACTTTAACTAAGGCTATCGAGAGCTAATAAGTCTAATATAAAGGAAATAAGAAGATAAAGAAGGAAAGAGAAAGTAAAAGAAGTATAAGTTCATATATATATAAGCTCTTCCGAAACCCCTTCGATACTAGTCTAACTCGGCATAACTTAATTACCTTTAAACCCTTAGATTCCCTGACTCGCTGAGAAGCTCCTAAGTGCACTTATTATTATATTACTTTCCTCCTAAAAAAGAAATCATCCTTAATCTCTAATTAGTCGTAATTTAGTATTATTACAGTATTAAAGGCTTTTATCCGAGGTCAAGCGAGATTACGCGAGCGTAAGCGAGATCTTATATAATAGTAAATAATATGTTATAAGAAAGCGAGCTTTTATTTATTTAATTAATAAAATAGGCGTCTAAATCTAGTCTGTTACTTATCGTATTATATTGCTTTAGCGCTATCGATTTGTTTACTTATATTAACGCATATATACGTTAAACTTTTTAAAGAATTAATTTTTTTTCTTTTAATAATATATATTTCTTTATAAGTTACTTTAAATTATCGATCTGCGTTATATAATTATTAATACGTATAGCCAGTTAATTAAAATAAACAAATAATAATAAATAAATGAAATCCCGTGACTTTTATAATAAAATCCGAATTCTGATTATAATAGTACTTCTTTTAACCCTATCGGGAGCCTTAGCGGCGGCCTACCGCAATTATTGCGTGTGCTGCGTGCGCCGGATAGCAAAGGAGCCGGGCCACTCTTATCACTTCGATAAAAGTAGCTCGAAGAAATATACTTATTATATAGCTTAAAAGAGATCTTGCCGCTTTATAAGTTAAAGTCCGGAAAACTTCTAAAACGAGTCTAATACTAATACTTTTGACTTTTTAGCTTCCGTAATTTATAAGCCTAAAGTACGACGCGTTATTAATAATTACTAATAATACGGAAGTCCAAGTTACCGCCTCGTCGATTAACAAAGTATTATTTATAGCGACTGCAGAAGCGCTTAAGATTATAAAAGAGCTAAAGTTTGCGATATTAAAAAAGACTTAAGCTCTTTATTATATTATATTTAAGTAATTAAATAACGTTATTATAAGTCGTTAAGTTTATTATAAGTAATATTAATATTTAATACTTAAAAGCCTTATTAAAGTTTTCGCGAGTTCTCGTTACTTCAGTAATTAGAATAATTCGCCGTAATAATAATACTAATAATAGGGAGGAAGAGAAGGATAAGAATAAGGATATAAGTATAGCTCGTCGCCGCATACGTCGTAATAATATTAAGCGTAAAGCGGCTGTTATTATTATTAAGAAAAGGAAGAAAAAGAAGAAATTTAGCCTCTCTTATAAAAGATTAAATAATAAGCTAATTAAGCCTTTATCGGAAGAAGAGGAGGACTCCTTTAATAAGGATTAAGAGGCCTTATTTCGGATTAATTTCGGTAATCTTTTGTGGCCGTTATTTTCTTTAAACTCTTATATAAAAGTAATCGTTTATAATAAAATCAGTAACTAAATCCCTGTTAAGGTGCGATCGTAAGGCCTTATTAATGCTTTGAATTAAAAAGTAAATAATTATTAATTAACGTCGTCGTTTTACTATCTCGGAAGGAAGTTATAATCTATTATTTTTTAAATAATTATAATCGTCTTTCCTTAATTTTTAAGCCTTAAGTCATTCGGACAGGTTCCGAGGTAGTCCCGGTTTATTAAAATACGCCGTATAAAAATCCTTTAATTTATGAAGCGACCTTATTAAATTAAAAGTATTATATTATTATAAATCAAAGTTATAGCTTAGTTATTTTATTTAATATTTAAATACGTTATAATATAATTTAATATTAAGGATTTCCTCGATTTCTTATTCCTTTTAACCCTCGATAACCTCCGGAAGAGGTTTCGGCGTCTTTTAACTTAATAAAGGATCTTTTAAGTCCTTAAAAAAGAGTTTTAATATAAATACGTTATATATTTAAGAGCTTATAAGTAATTCTAGCTTATAAAAGTAGCCTACTTTCTTTAAAATCTTAAAAAAGCCCTCTTATTAATTTATAAGCTTACGATTAAGACGGTAGCTCTTAAAGTTCTTAATTAATAAAAAGACCTTTTCTCCGACTTCTTAATCGATAAGCTTCTGTTTTTAGTCCGTTACGCGAGTTATACGGTCTTAAGCGGCTTATATATTTCCTTTAATAATTTTTCACGCTTATTTTATATATTAAATTAACTTCTTTATATCGGCGTAATTAAGCTTTTTTAATAAAATAATAGCCTTAAGCGTCTTCTAATCTTAGCTGTTGCGTGGTTTTATATCGAATTTGAATTAATATAAAGTTATATTAATAAATTCGTAAGGCAGAGATATTTAAGCTTTATTAATTAAAAGTATTAATTTACTTTAATTATTTTAATAATAAGTAACGAATAATCTAAGCCTTTAATTAATATAGCGATTCATAATCTTCGTTTATCCGTCCGTCTCTTTATAATAAATTATAAAAAGCTTAATTTTAACGCCAATAATATAATAGAATTCTTTTTAAAAGAAAGAGATAAACTAAACGCCGCGGTTAAATATAATCGTCTCCGGAATATATCTGAATTAGTAAATTTATTAAATAAATAATTAAATAATACTACAAGCGTCAATATCTTAATAATAAGGAATTATAACGGAATCCTTTTCGAAGCGATTAATAAATACTAAGATTCGGTTAAAACCGTGTTTATTTTTTAAAAAATCCTTATAATTTATATATAAGTATTATATAAAATATACGGGAATAAGTAAAAGATATAAGAACTTTTATTATTTAATTTATTTAAAGTAAAAGTATTAATAAGCTTTGTAATTTCTTACATACCGAATGTAATTCGAACTTATTCCGAACTAATAATATTTAAAAGCAAAGAGTTAATAAGTCTTTTTTTTACTTAAATACGCTATAGACGGCTAATTATAAGCCTTTTAGATTAATTTAATATATAGCGGGGTATTCTTTTATATATATAAACGACTTTTAAAATATAAAAGTCCGTCTATTATTATATAATCTTTAAATAAAGACTTCCGTTTTTTTATAAAAGACTCGCGGTTATTTTAATAAAGCTTCTTAATAAAGTTAAATAAAGTTTTAAGTAGCTCTAAAGTCGAATCGTTAACGGCGTCTTCCGCTTTTAAAAAGAAAAAATAAAAAAAAATAACGTTAATTATAAACTTATTTACTAACTCTGTATTAATTCTAAGGTTAAAGCGATTAAGCGTAAATAAGATTTTAAATCGGCTATTTAACTTTATTTTTTCTTAGACTTTTAAGTCTTACTTTCTTTAATTAAGAATATTAGCTTTTTAATTTTATTTATTTAACGTATATATAATTTAAAAATTAAAATTAAATAAGAATTTTATTTATCGAGCCTGTTTACTTATAAAGACTTTTATCGTTATAAAATACTTTAGAGATCGGTAATCCGAATATACTCCGAGTCTAGTCCGAATAAATATGAATTTAAGACGCCACTTATAGAACGATTTCATAATTGTATAAAGTTTTTTATTATAAATTTCCTAATTAAGTTTATAGCTATTTAAGACGTAAAAATAAAATCCTAAGGGATATTATAATCCGTTAGCGTATTATTGAGAAACTACGCTTATAATTACTTTATTAAAAGCGTCGGTTTTTAGTCGCGTTAATAAGTTAAAATTAAAATAATAAATCTTTTATATAATTAGTAATTAATTCCGTAACTCTTTAAAAGCCTTTTTATATTCTTCTGTCTAATTCTAAAAGACCGTAAGTCGGGTAAGCGTAGAAAAAGGCTTTACGATAAGTCTAAAGTTATAAATAAATTATTAATAAAAACCGTAGAAACTTAAGAAAGATTTTATTATTATAATAATCTTTAAGTATTTTTAATTCCGTAACGGCTTTACTTTCTTTAAATCGGCTTTAATTCCTTTTATAATTATAATATAATCTAAATATTTAATATAAGTAACGTAGAATTCATACTTCTTAATATCGGCTTATAAGCCAGCTTTTATAAGCTATTTTAAAATTATTTTAACGTATTCTTCATACTCTTTTATCGATTCCAAATAAATCAAAATATTATTAAGATATATTATATAAAAGTCGTTTAAATAATCCAATAATACGTCGTTCATATAACGTTAGTACGTGCTTAATCCGTTATAAAGTCCAAAGGATAATACTTTGTATTTATAAGTCTTATACTTAATGCGGAAGGTCGTATACTCTTCCGACTCGGAGTCTATTCGGATGCAATTGAATACGGCCTGAATATCGAGTTTAATAAATACTTTAACTTTTGACACGCGAGAGAAGAGCTCGTCGATTCTTAATATAAGATATAAGTCCTTTCGCGTTAATATATTTAAATAACAGTAATTAATATAAAAACGTAACCTTTTATTACTTTTCTTTATAAAAAAGACAAAAGAAGCGAAAAGACTTTAATTTATCTTAATAAACTCTTTATTAAAGTTCTCTAAGAAGTATTCTTTTAATACTTTTAATTCTTTTATTAATTAACGATATAAAAGAAAATAAAAATTAAGTAATAAAGCTTTTAATTAAATTTTATAATTATAATATTAATAAAATAGCAAAACGTTTAATTCCGTCTTAAAAAATACTTCCTTAAGAAATTAATATTATTTCAAAAGCTTTTCGGCTATAATCCGAAGAGTATTCAGATCCTCCTTTTTATATCTTTCTTATAAGACTCGGTTCACTTTATAAATATTAATTATAAAAAACTTAATATTCTTACTTTTTATATTAAAATAAAATACGTTTACGTTAATCTTATAAATAAAAAAGGGAATTCTTTACGGAGTTATAGCAAGTTTCGGGCGACGGCGTAATTATAAACGAGGCTTCCTTACTTTTAATTTTCCGACCGGCTCTAATAATAAGAGTTCCGGAGCTGTTTTTAGCTCTTATTTCTTAAAGGGATTCTTTAGTAACGTCGATACTTATATATAATTAACAGCGAATTGGCAGTGTTATCGTCTTTAATTAATTTAATTTATAATTAAATCACGTCGGTTAATATTTAATTAATAATAATCAGTGGTTTTTGCTTTAGCTTTAGCAAAGAGCGACATAATTAACTCTTTCGTTTAATAAGAAATCCGTAAGTATGCGAAAAGTTATATAAGACGGTTATTAACCGAATCGAGTTTAACGCGGAAGCGTCTTATTTATTTAACGTTAATTATTATATCTTAGTTTCTTAAGTCAAGTATAATAAAAGGGTAATTATATACGCGTCTGCCGTTTATTATTAAATAAAGACGTATATAATAAGAAGCGTAGCTTCGTACGGAATTCTGGAAACTACGGATTAAGATAATATAAAGAAAGAGTAAAATCTTTACTCTTAAAGCCTTCGAAAAGCGCACAAAAAGGGTCCGATTTACAAAGAAGTAACTATTTACTTTAGTATTTATTAAAGCGGAGAATATAACGTTATATCTATTTATATTAATAATATAAGAGACTAAGAATTGCTTTCCTCTTATAAAGGAGTTTAAATTAAGCTTTAATAAATTATATTTACGTAAACTTAAGAAGAAATCTTTTCTTAAGCCTCTTTGTTTTCTTTTATTTATTCTTTTAATAACTCTTTTTATTCTTTTTTTAATTTTACGCTTTCTTCTTCGATTCTTTTATTTACGAATTAAACCTTAGGAATCTTAAGGCAGTCGCTTTTATAATAACTAAATTTACCGCAATTATAATACTTAATTGAATTATTACTTATAAAAGTCTGAGGCCTTAGATATATAAAACTTTAACGCGATAAAAAAAAAAAAAATTATTATTAAAAAATAAAAGAACGTTAAAATAAAGCTAAAGAAGATTAACAGGCGAAAGTAATTCTTCAAATAAGCGTTTAAGCGGAAAAGATAATCTGACTCGAACCAGACGGCTTTCGGGTTATATTCGAGATACGAGTTGAAATGAAATTTAAGTTAAGTATATAATTCCGGCGGTTCTTTAAATCTAGTAAGATAAAATAAGAAACTATTTTATTATAATTATTCTCTTAAGTTAGCTTAATAATAAAAGTCTCGTCTCGTAGCTTAAAAAAGAGTTTTTATTATATATAAAAGAACTATTCCGACTTAGCGACGCTACTTTAAATAATAACGCTTTAAAATCTTATTTTAAACTTAATAAAAGTCTCTTTAAAATAAGAGTCTATATATAAATCGTAAAAAACAAACCGGAACTCGTCCGCTTCGTGGCCGGTTAAGAAATAAAATTCTAAAAATATAATTATCTCTTTAACGGTTTTAAAAGAATAAGTTTCCAAAAAGTATTAAAATTTTAAGTAAAATTATACCGTTTTAATAGTTAATCTTTAAATAAGAACACGACGAGCTCTTTCCGTTAAGTAAAGATTAGCGTTAACTTTCAAGCGGTCTTAAATTAAAATACGCTATTATTTAAACGAAAGGTTTAAGTTATTATTTAATAAAGTAATCTTCTCCGTTAATTAAATCTTAAGAGGCCGAAATAAGCTTAAATAAGTTCTAGAAATAAAAAAGGCATAACCCTTTAATAAACTTCTATTAAATTCTATTAATTAAAATAAAAGAAGAATAAGAGTTCGTAAGCAATTCTAAAATAGTTCAGAAAGCTCGGAAGGAATAAGGTTTTCTTTAAAATTATTATTAAGTCGTACTAAATTAAGCCGAAGAGTAATAAGGGCTACGAGTATAGCCTTAATTTTAATAAAATTAAATTAAAGTTCTTTTTACTTATTTACTTAATCCTTAATTCGATTATTAACAACTTAAAAGAGTCCTTTTAAAACGTTAAAGTTATTATAATCCGTATCGTCCTAAGCTTTGCCTTTATTCTTTCGGGTAACGACGTTAGTTTTAAGAGGCGAGGCAGTAAGTGTTTCTAAATTAAGAGGCGCCTTTAAGGAAGTCGTAGCAGCTAAAAGACTTAATTTAATAAGTTCTTTAATAATTAATTAAAATATAATAAGTCTTAATAAAAACAAGTATTTAACTCGAGGTAAATTTAGGGCGGGTTTCGTACTTAAATAATAAGGTTCCGAATATAATAAAAACACTTTCTCAAAATCTATTTATAACGGCCTTTATGTAAAAGAAGTTATTTGGAACGTAATTAGCGAAGACTGTTCTAAGCGTTACTAATTGCGAAATACTAAACTAAACCTTAATTTTTAATTATTAAAAGATTTCTAGAATCTTAATTCTTTAAAATATTAATAACTGAATCTTTAATAAGATATTATAAAGCCGTCTTCGGCGGAAGTAATCTTCTTATTTAATATAACGACACTAGCTAAGAGAGCGATATAAGAGGTATATAATAATACTTTAACTAAGGCTATCGAGAGCTAATAAGTTTAATATAAAAGAAATAAGAAGATAAAAAGGAAAGAAGGAATAAAGGGAATATAAGTTCATATATATATAAGCTCCTCCGAAACCCTTCCGGTATTAATCCGACTCGGCATGACTTAATTACCTCTGAACCCCTGGATTCCCTGACTCGCTGAGAAGCTCCTAAGTGCACTTATCGTCACAATTCCCATATTCCCACCTTTTAATTAATTAAAATAGCTCTAGTTTAATTAAGAATAGCTGCTAAAGATCTCATTAAACTTGAAATCACTTTTAATAATATTTAAAAAGAATGTGAATCTATAGGTAATTCAGAGCCTGATTTACACTCTCTTAAGTCTTCTGCCCCTCCTTCACCTACTATAATACTATTTAAGGCTTTAATTACTAGCTCTACTACCTCTAAAGCTAGTAAAAACAATACTATTAACACTAGAATTAGAGCTCTTACTCTTTATAACGACAACGTCTATTATGAAGTTATTATAACTAAAACTAGTATGTTAAAAAGCTCTGTTTAAAAGCTTAGAGCTAAGGCAATTTCACGTGGTTAAATGCCAGGGCAAAACTGTATTATGGAGCCGCATTATATAAATAATGCTCCTAGGTCTAGTAAACCTAAAACCTCTACTGTAATAGTAGAGCTTATTATTAAAACAATAACTAAAAACTCTATAACTAAGGGATAGTCAATAGCTCGTATTACGTATAAGGTTAATAAGACTAAGGGGATTAAGCCTATTTCACGTAATATTATATACAGAATACTAAAAGAATATAATTATAGAGTGTTTAAGAAGACAGTTAAGCCAAGTTTAACAACAGAGCAGATAATAGCTAGGCTAGATTAATATCTTACATATAAGGATTAAACACTTAAAGATTAGAAGAAAGTTATATAGTCTAATAAGACTAGCGTATAACTAGGTAGGGTAAGAAGGAAAAGAAAGGTATAAAGACTTAAGCATAAAACGTATCATCGGCATATAATAGTCCGTAAGTGGAAAAGGTTTTCAGAGTTTATATAATAATCTTGTTTTACCTATAATAAGAAGGGCCTGTATTATATATAAAAGCCTAAGAGTAAAGCTAAAAAGGCAACTAAGACTCGGGACTTAAACAAAAGGAATAAAGAAAGGTACGCATAAGACAAGGCTATTTGGGAGCTTAAAAATAAAATGCACCGCATTTATATTAATAGAAATTAGCCAGGCCCTAGAGCTAAGTTTATATATAATAAGGATATTAAAGCATATATAATAAAAGATAAAACGGGCGGAATCAATTAGTATAAGTATTAAGAGAAAGTCTTAAAACCTAAGCTTATTCCTTTTGCTTTAAAGTATAAGAAGGAGTTATTAAGCATATTAATTTAAGAGGACAAAGCTCTAGCTTATTAGAATCGGTACAGTCAAGAAGTATTTGATTTCTATGAGATTATAAGGCTTTTGTGGCTAGGTAACTCACTTGACCTTAATATTATAGAGCCTACGTAGTTTTAAATAAAAAGAAAGACTACTAAAAAAGGTCCTATAACCTCCTAAGTAGACTTAAAAACAGCTTGGATTTAATGCTAAGAGGATTTGCCTTAAGAAAAGATTTAAGCGTAGATAAAAAGGATTCTTATATATATTAAAGAGATAATCAAGCTAAAAGAGGATAATAAATATAAGAAAGAAAAGAAGAAGGGTTAACAAAAGCTAAAGATTTATTAAATTATAATGCCATAAGTATATTTTTATAAACGAGGGGTAATCACTTTTAGTAAGCTTACAAGCTTTATGCTATACTTACAGGGTAGTTTTAAGGGGCACAGCCTAAGTTACAGGGCTTAAAATAAGCCTTTAACGCTCAGACCCCCTAAATAGAAATCTAAGTGCCTAAGGTTTCCAGACTTTTGAACGCGGTCTCCGTAAACTCCAGTAAATTGAGGCGTTATGACGATGATAACCCCTGATACCAAGATCCCAAGAAAGCTTGACTGATCACCTGTGACCTTGGGAATACCTTTCTTGTCTTTTCTCGTCTTTTCTCGTCGTGCTTGAATTGTTGTCATCTCACTTTTAGTCTCGTTAACTCCTTACCACATGTCACTTTCTCGTGCTTCGGCGTTTGGATTTCCTTTCTTGCCTACCTGCAACAAACAGTGGAACCCGCCACAGAGAAGGGCCGCAATGTGATGAACAGGCCAGGCTCGATACGGGGAACTGGAGAGAAGCTTACGACTCCTGACGGAGCGGCGTTGTGGACTCTGGAGACTCCTTCTGGAGAATCTCATCTCGAGTCATGGATGGGACAGCAAAAGTGTGGACGGTGGGATGAGATGGATGTGGAGACTGGAGGGCGGAGTGAAGTCGGGCGAGTGAGAGAGTGCCAGAGTGGAGTGCGCCTAGGGGAGTCTTGAAGATGTGATGTGATGTGGTTGCGGATGTGGCGACCGGGAGTATCGCGGCGGCTTTCTCAAGAACGCACGCGTTGATTTCTTCTTTCATGCTGTCTCATCGGATGGGATGTAACCGCCATGTTCTAGCTGATGTACAGTACCATACTTTACCCGTGTGGGATAGATCATATGGAATGCGACTTCATCTCCGTACGAAGACCATGAGTTTCGCCCTCTAAGATTTCTTCACATCGTCTACTCTTCTTGTTTCTCAGCCTCTTTCTCAGCCTCTGAACCCATGTCTATGCCATGTTCTAGAAGACTTTCTCGCCCCCTCTTTCACGAGACTTCGCGTGCCCACATTTTCGGCACGCAGTTGATAAAGATATTTTTGGCATGCCTTGGCCCTTCCGATGAGTGGGTCTGGTCGTTCCTGTTATGAGAAAGAAATCTTGAGACAGCACTTCTATACGGCGGTTTTGTCTTTGAAATGAAAACACCAGAAACCCACCCGAAATTATATTAAACATTAGGATACTATCCTAGATCCTATTTCCGACGATGTCGCAGTTTAAGCGTTGACTTCCGAGCTCTCTTGGCAATTCGGAATCTGAGTTGTGTTCTGGTACGTTGACTACTGGGCAAAGAGATCTAAAGATAAACCGAAGCCATACGAAGGTTAAGTGACGAAAAGTAATTCTATAATGCTACTCCTTCATATTCAAAGCGTTTAGTTGAAGTTGAAGTTGTTGATGTGAGTTCCAGAAAATCGGACATTGGTGCCCCCGAAGGCCGACGCGATTCTAGAGAGGTCATGTGAAAGCGCGAGGACATGACGCGCCCAATCTAAGCGTCTCACTACCCCCTTCCCCCCTCTCCTGTCTCTCAAGCTGCAGGTTTACTAACGGAAGTCGAGATATCTCGATTATTTCAAACCACACTCTCTCTTCTTAATTGGAGTCTCGATCACTAAACCCGTCGCAATGGCAGGAACAAAGCGCAAAGCGACGACCGAGGCGGCCCATCCGACCTCATCCCCCTCCCGTCGACAATCCGGGCGCGCCAAAAAGATCCAAGTCGTGTACGCCGAATCTGACGCCGAAGAAGCAAACAGTGACGATGAGTTCGACGGAGCCGCAAAGTCCGAATCAGAGGCCGAGATGGACGAGCCAGACGAGGAGGAGGAAGATGAGGATGAAGACAGCGAGGTTGAAATGAAAGGGAAGAAAAGCAGCTTGAAGAGTAGCTTGAAGGGCTGGAAGAAAACTACAACAAGTGATGGGAGAGAGCAGATGGTGATTGACATACCTGGACTGAAAGACGCGGGGGATACGCCGTATGTGGACAACAGGATCCACATGAATACGTTGGAGTTCTTGAAGGAGTTGAAGAGGAATAATAAAAGAGAGTGGTTGAAGTTCCATGACGTGCCGTTCAGGTATAATCTCCATCTCCTGAAGTGGGGTTGCAGAAGCATAGATGGGTTCTTACTGATATTCTTTGTGTGCAGACAAGCAGAAAAGGACTTCCAATCTTTCGTTGGAGAGCTGAGCGCGATTGTCTGTGAGACAGATCCTACGGTCCCCGATCTCGCTGTCAAAGATATCATATATCGCATCCATCGCGATATGCGCTTCACATCGGATCCTACACCTTACAAACCGTATTTCTCAGTGGCATGGTCTCGGACGGGGAGGAAAGGTCCATATGCACATTACTACTTGCACATACAACCTGGAGAGGAAAGCTTTTTTGGTACGATGAACTTACGAAGAGTGCAAGGAAACGGAGATGCTGATTCGTCCGTGTAGGTGGAGGGTACTTCGGATGCGATAACGAAACGTTGGCTTGTTTGAGAGAAGATATCGACACACAGCCTCATCAGTTCAAATCCATCCTCATGGGCGATAAGCTGAGGAAGACTTTCTTTCCAGCTGTCAAGGCCGATGAGGAGAAAGTCGTCTCGGCGTTCTGTAAGATGAGCAAGACTAATGCTTTGAAGAAGAAACCGAAGGTGTGTCCTTCTAGGGCAGGACATATGGCAACTTTTGGATGGGGCGGCTGACCAAAGCAGGGCTTCGCTGCGGATCACAAAGATATCGAGCTTTTGAAGTTGAGGAACTTCATCCTCACCAAGAAGATCTCGGATAAAGATGTTACGAGCAAAGGTAGTTTGACCATTATTGCGGATATCGTTGAAGCGATTGAGCCTTTTGTGAGTTGGTTTTTCGAATTCAGAAGATACACGCTGACCGGTTGATGTAGATTACATACTTGAATAACACTGTCATGCCTGATCCAGACAGCGATTGAAAGGCAGTAGCAAATGAATTTACTACGATATGATTTTGACATTGCGAAAATATTGATCTGTTGAGTGTATGAACAAAATCGATCCCTCTGCCATTCCTCATAAACTCCATTGAATGCAGTGTACCTGGGTAAATTCGCGACTTGAGGCGAACAAGCCACTTGGGTATGTCCCAATCACATTGACTTCCTTTTACTCCTCCCTCGCCCAACAATCTCCATGCTTTTCTCTCCTTCGAATTTTCCTCAAAACATCAATATTTGCAACTCCTCTTCGGAGTTAGCATACTTCGGGTTTCGGTCTTAAAAGGCGGGCATGGCTGTAACTCGCACACTAATGCACTTTGCTTACCCAAGGGTCATTGGCCAATACTCATTGCGTCCGCGGCTCTCCCTCCGCTGGCTTCTCACTACAGACTTTTAGAATTGCCAACGATTGTTCACTGCAGAATTTCAACGAGAATTTCGCCTCTGGCAAGCCTCCTCTTCGCTTGGATTGTGGTTCAGGTTCCACAAGATGACGTTAAGACCCGGGTTTAATCATTATCTCCTTTCGCTAGGTGGCCAGGTGCAGGTTTCGCATATGGCTCTCTAGTCCTAGTCGCGTATCTTGTTAGCTTCTATTGTGTTCATAAAATGCCCTTAAATCATACTTCCAGGACTGTATCCAGACACTGACATTTCTCCTTTTCACAACCATAAAATTCCTCAGCACATCCGAAAACCCAAAAGAACAAAGAACAAGAAAAACGAACTTCAAATCATTACCATTGAATCGCAAAAATGGTCAAGACGTTGCCCTTCCAGGATGTTCAGGTGCACTCTCCCGGATTTGGTGCCATGGGAATGAGTTTTGGTCTGGGGACCAATTTGACCCTTGAGGAGGCCGAGCCTGTGTTGCTAAAGGCAATTGAGCTTGGCTGTACGTTCTGGGACACAGCAGTAAGTCTCGCCGCATGAGCATATCTCTTAAAGCCGATCTGATGAGTACCTACAAGGTCGTCTACGCAGCAGGTGCCAACGAGAAGCTTCTCGGGGACTTTATCAGGAAGCACAATGTGCGCGACAAGATCTTCAGTGAGTCGACTGCCTTCTCTGCATCGGGCTGTAAACACAACTCAAAGAATCATTTCGCTGACCACGCTCCGACGCAGTCGCTTCTAAATGTGGCTTTAGCTGTTTCGAGGCTGAGTCGAAAGTCACCAACTCGGCTTCACACATCAAGACGTACATTGAAGGCACAATCGAACGACTGGGCTTTACTCCTGATCTCTACTACCTGCACCGCATTGATCCTAGTACGTAATCTGCCACCATTGATAGGACTTTTGGCACTTACTGATGTTGTCAGATACCCCATTGGAAGAGTCAATCGTAGCTCTGGATGAGATCCGGAAGGCAGGTAAGACAAGATATATCGGACTATCCGAGTGTTCAGCAGCTACGCTTCGAAAAGCTAATTCAAGTAAGTCTACACCCTTCTCCGCTAATTACTCCGTGTATCTGACTCCCCTAAGTTGCTAAAATCGACGCCGTCCAAGGAGAATACTCCGCCTTCGAGACACTCCACGAAACAGACGGCTTGATCGAGACAGCCCGTGAGCTGGGCGTCGCATACGTAGCATACAGCCCGCTTGGTCACGGCTGGCTTGTCGATGACTTCCCTTTCAAATCTCCAGATGATTTCGCGAAGGATGATTTTCGTCGAACAGGTTCGCCTACTTTCTCATCCCTCTCAGCATCCCCATCACCAAGACCTGCAGACCCCCCAAACACACAAGACTGTCACTAATACATGATTCCTCTAGTCCCCAAATTCCAAGGCGAGAACTTCTACAAGAACCTCGCCATCGTCGAGGAGATCAAGAAACTCGCCAAGCGAAAGGGCTGCACCACGACACAAGTTGCGCTCGCTTGGGTTGCGGCTCAAGGCATGATCGCTATCCCAGGCACGACGAAGGCGCATCGACTTGTGGAGAACTTTGCCTCGAGGGATGTTAATCTCAGCGAAGATGAGAAAGGGGAGATGAGACGGATTATCGATCAAGCGAAGCCGCACGGGAATAGGTATTCGGCTGCACATCAGGCGATGGTTGGGCATTGAGTGGTTGGGTAGTATGTCGAACCATAATTTGAGTCGATTGAATGGGCTTTATTGACCATTTCTGTTCTTCTCGCATTGATACGTGTGGATTTGTTCCCCCCTTCTGATCGACTCCTTCGGCATTGCCGTTCAGTCTTCTGAGCAACTCTTCACATATAGAATCTCGTCTTCTGATTGACCTACTTAGGAAGGTGCGAGTGCATTCCCGGTATCCTGCTGCATATTGAGATACACAAAACAGCAGAAGATACACCCGACAAATGCCCGCTGCCATATGCTCGCTCTCACTTCGGCCAAAGTCCAAAGCGTAGTCATTCTTTGACCTGGCTTTCGTCTCTACAGTACCATCGCTTAGCTTTTGTTTACGTTCACCAACTACCATTTTCAAGACCTCGTCCTCGCTTCTTTCATCTTATTTAGCGTCAGCTCACAGTTCATCTGGGAAACGAGCCTCGCAATGACATGGAAGTGTCCTGAGTACAATGTGATCGTGAAGAGGGCTGCCAAGCTGATGATGACAAGCTGAATCCCTGCCGCATTAGCTCTGACCAGGTCTCGAGATAACGATAACGAGATCCTGAAAACAAATTTCATGACAACTTGAACTTGTTCCTGGTTCCTTTCGTCAGGTCTATAGTTATTAGTTCCCGTCAACTTGTCAACCACGGCGTCGGGAATGATTACTACCTCCGAGTCCCTCACCCAACAAATCGAATTTCCCCTCTACAATCTCGCAATGAACTAACTTTATCACCATCCCACTGTTCCTCGACCGAGCAGCTTGCCGAGGCCCCTGGAAGCTCCACAGACAACACGGGTTGGCGGGGTAGCTCATGATAGGTCGAAGCTGTATCTCAAAGTCACCTCACCCTTCCCTTGTCGGTGAGCCCGTCCCAGGATAAAGAGCTGCCAGCTCCACGTGTGTATCTTGAGCTCTTATTATCCATGGAAACATCTGCATTCTTTGCTTGGCCCGACGCCATCATATTCAATTCCTGCTTTGGATTCGTCATACCTTCAGACGGAATGTCTGGGTAAAGCTTCCATGCGGGGATACGACGTGTGATGGCGGCCGATTGCTTCGACCCTGTGGCTTGAAGAAAGTATAAAGATAGGGAGATACTGCAACACATTGGAGTTGGGAAGTGTGCCTTGCCAGCTTGAGATCTAGACATCATGCGCGCTTCAATTCTTGTCTCCCTCCTCGCGGTAGGATTTTCCTCTGCGGCCCCATCTGAGGTTTCTCCAGTCAAGCGCCATGATTCTTTCCAAGTGCAGGTCGGAGATAGACCGTATTTCTTGATCGATAACATGGATGACGGATCTCTCAAGCGGAAGCTCGAGTCCTGCAAGAACCAGGACTCCAGGATCAGCAAGTTCGCCATTGGACATCGTGGTGCACCGCTCATGTACCCAGAGCACACGGCCGAGTCGTACAATGCTGCTGCAAGACAAGGTGCGGGTACGATTGAGTGCGATGTCGCATTTACGAAGGATAAAAAGCTCGTGTGTCGACATGATCAGTAAGTTCTTCACTTGCAATTGACTTCCATGCTTATAGAACGCAGCTGTGATCTACACACCACAACCAACATCCTCACGTTCCCAGAATTGGCAGCCAAATGTACCACTCCATTCAAGCCATATGATCCAGTGACTAGCACACCTGCCTCTGTCAAATGCTGCACAACAGACATCACACTGGCGGAATTCAAGACCCTCTGCGGGAAAATGGATGGCTTCAACCCCAATGGCACAACTGTAGCCAGCTACATGGATGGGACTCCACCCTTCCGCACTGATCTCTATTCCACCTGCGGCACCCTCCTCACACACAAGGAAAGCATCAAGCTGATTGATTCCTATGGTCGGGACTTCACTCCTGAGTGCAAGACCCCAGGCGTCAAGATGCCTTTCAACGGGTTCTCACAAGAGGACTTCGCTCAGGAAATCATCAACGAGTATAAGTCCGCCGGCATTCACCCAAGCCGAGTCTGGCCGCAGAGTTTCCTCCCAGCCGATGTCTTCTACTGGATCAAAGCCGAGCCTAAGTTCGGAAAACAAGCGGTATATCTCGACGAGCGAGTCGATACGCTAGAAGGCTACGCGAACGCTACTGCTTCTCTGCCTGCCCTCGCGAAGGCAGGCGTGAAGATCATGGCGCCTCCATTCTTCGCCATGACCAAGCTGGACAAGAACAACAAGATAGTGCCGTCGGAGTACAGCATCGCTGCCAAGAAGGCGGGCATGGACTTGATCGGGTGGAGTTTCGAGAGGAGTGGCTTCTTGAAGAGCGGTGGTGGGTATTATTATGGATATGTGAGTAGCGTTATCAATAATGACGGGGATATGTATACCGTGCTGGATGTGTTGGTGAAGGATGTCAAGATCCTGAAGATGTTTAGTGATTGGCCCGCGACGGTTGTTTACTATGCTAATTGCATGGGTTTGCCTTGATGAGTCGTGGCCGTTGGCTGGCAAGGATGTCTTCATAGTTTTCGAGAGGGGTAATGAACTATCGGACGAATCATTTCCCAGATCACTATTTTGAAGCGGCTCACACATTTAACGGGAGGTTATTATTCCAACTATTCACTATCGACATCCCCTCTAAGCTCATGCGAGCATACTCTTGCCTCGATTGGGCTCCCTTGAAGTTCGACAGTACGTTCCCGGGGCCACCGCTCCTCGACTTCCTCCACCATCCCAAATCTCCATGCCTCCGCTGCGCCCCTCCTTGCCTCCATCATGAATACATCGAGCCCCCGTTCAAGCATCTGTATGTCCCAACCTCTAATTTCCATGCCAACATAAGACATTCTAAAGCTTCCGAGCTCGCCCTCCCCCAACACCACTGGATTTGGCCGCACTTCCTTCTCCATCGCCAAATAAGCCTCCAGTTCTTCATCTCTCCTGAGCCTCCGGACTGCGACAAGCGCCATTCCCAAATTCAAGTGTATCTCTTCACTTCTACGATTCTGCTCATGTGCTTCGTTGAAATAGCTCAACGCCAGTAGTGGATTACCCCGAGAGAGGTGGAAGAGGCCACGCGCATTGTAGTAGCACGCATTGAGTGTTCTCTGGTACGGCTTTGGATATGCACATGTCGATCGGGGATGAAACCGAAATTTCTCGGATAGATTTCTGTTCGCAGCCCAGAGTCTGAGGAGTCTCCTCAGCGGTTCATGAAACTCTTCGTGGAGGGCTATATGCGCAATGCCATCGGAGAAAAGAAGGACGTATTCATAAGGATTTTGATGGTTGAGAAATATGCGCTGATTTAATGTCAGTGAAAGTCTATTGTCATCTCGAGACTCTGACTTACACTGATTGCAGCTTTTCTCGCCGCTCCATGCTCCAGCGTCCTTCGCAAATCGGCTGGCAGCTCTCCATCCCACTCATACTTCTCTCCTTGCTTCAACAAAAGGACCCAGCCCCCTCTCGCATTGATAGCAACGTCGTATATCTTCCCATACGTCCCTCTCCTGAACAATCTCTTTCTCGACATCAAACTCTGCAGCGTTTCCTCGAGACTATACGGAAGGTTCGCCCAACGATATTCTTTCAGCTCACAAACATCTGCGAAATAACTTCCTGACCTGGGACCGAATGTCAGATTCATGTTGGGTACATAGTTTCTCCTCGCTTTAGCTGCGTTCTTTCGAGCCAGTCCTTCGAGCTGTTCGATCTCGGCATAGCTATTCGAGCAGGCCTTTACATTGCCTTCAGATGTGATTGTATGCCATCGTCCGATATGGGAGAGGGAGTCATGACCCCTGATGTTGAAGAAGTATTTCTTGCGAGCATACTTCTTGTAATCTGCTGCGAAGATATCTGGAAGTCCATAACTGAAAGTGTGTCAGCTTTCTACTTAGAAACCAGCAAGAGGTCATAGCCAGCTGCATCAACATACGTTTCTGTTATAGAAGGCCCAACAGGCCTCTCCGAGGTCGTAATTTCAGTCACACTAGCAAGATAGTTATTCTGACATCCCAGAAACGCGAACTGAAAGTTACTCGACATCTCTGCATGCCATGTCCTTGCTGCCGCGAGGGACAACAAACTTTTAGATCCACTTCATGGAGGTGGGTGGACGTGCACGCCTTAAGGATGAAGAAATGCCGCAAGTGACACATCATTTCGTCCGCATTCCTGTTAATTCGCTGCGTTCTATGGTTCCAGACGCCCATCGCCAGCCTTGTTTTGGGCACTTTGCGGCTGAGCTTCACCGAGGTGTTGTCTCGCTTAATCTTACTGGCCGCCCCTTTTCACTGCCGAGCTGCGGGACTTTTGGTCTGCAAAGAAGTGAAGTTCAGATGAAACACTGAAGCAAAGTAATGAGGAAAGACGAATAGTAATACCAAAGTACCTTACCCCTGGCATCGACTGCTGTTTTTGTGCCTTTTCTCTAGCGACTCCAGCTCGCAGAATTATTTGCATTTTGGGGATACTTCGGTGAGGGCAGCCTGACTAGCAGCCTTACGATCAAGATTTGCGCCACAAGCCTTCTCCACGTACCACCCCGCAGTTCGTGATCAACACTTCACCAATAGCAGCCGCTTCGAGATGCCACCCTTTTCGTCAGTCGTCTCTCAATGACGCATGTCAAATCCTTCTATGCACGCCTGAGAGACTATCGAACTTGGCCCTGCCCTAATGTGACACATGCCAAACCAAGTACTTACAGCTAAATCCTCAGCCTGATGGCTGTCACCGAGATCAGACGAACCCGTTGCCGTGCAATATAACAGGCGAGGCTCCCTCAAGTTGGAAAGTTACAGGAGTTTTGCTATCGATTACTTCAGCTGGACAGAATGGCCATCAGAACCCGCGAACATCTGGCAACTAGACTTCCAACTTTGAAGCCTCAGTTGAACCCAACACCGAATCCGTTCACTTTGCTCCGAGGACTGACTCTTCATCAATGGCTCTTCTTCCTCGTAAGTCACTCCCAGCCTGTCACGTGACGTTTATATAAATTCTGCATTGCAGACTGACCGTTTGACAAGATCGGCTTTCTAGCCTGGACATGGGATGCGTTTGATTTTCACACCGTGACTCTCACATATCCGGAACTTGCAGACACGTTTAATAAGAAGCCTTCAGAGATTTCTGTGGCTGTGACTCTAGTTCTCATGTTTCGTCCGCTCGGTGCTGCAATATTTGGCCTCATGTCGGATAGATATGGACGCAAATGGCCGTTCGTTGTCAATTGTGTACTTTTGATTATCTTCGAGCTTACAACTGGGTTTTGCAAAACCTACCACCAGTTCCTTGCTGTACGTGCCATGTTTGGAATTGCTATGGGTGGCATCGTAAGTACTCTTTGGCTCTTGGAAAATCTTAAATGGGACGGTTCACTTCTTTCAGACATCGTGATTTCCGTACGAGGCTTGCCAAAAGATAGCTTCAAATCAGTCAAAACTGACTCCAAATCCTCTAGTACGGCAACGCAGCTGCGACAGCCCTTGAAGATTGTCCTGAAGAAGCCCGAGGACTTATGTCAGGTGTTTATCAGAATGGTTTTCCTTTCGGTTACCTGCTAGCGACGGTCTTCTGGAAAGCATTCGATGATAGAACGCCGCATGGCTGGAGGCCGTTGTTCTGGTTTGGAGCTGGTCCCCCTGTACTGCTCATTGTTTTTCGACTATGCCTTCCCGAAACGGATGCATATAACAAGCGCCACAATTCAAGAAATGAGAAAGGAATGACAAGGGGTGCTGTTGCAGAGGTAAAACTGGCTGTTCGGATGTATTGGCAAAGGTTGATCTATTTGGTACTCTTTATGGCAGGCTTCACCTACATGGTGAGTCGCTCAAGGGCAGCTATTTGATCACAAGGACTGATAAAGTACAGTCCCATGGCACTCAAGACATCGTGGCTCTTATGTTGAAGAACAAGTACGACTTTACAGCAACAAAGATCACTCGAGTGATCGTGGTAGCCAACGTTGGTGCCATAGTCGGCGGAACTGTCGTCGGCTACAGCAGTCAAATTTTTGGGCGCCGTCTCTCTATCATCGTAATGTGTTTCTTCGGCGGATTACTTCTGTATCCTTACACCTCAACGTCTGGGCCAGGCATTTACGCAGCTTTCTTCCTCTTGCAATTCTTCGTCCAAGGAGCGTGGGGGATTGTCCCTATCCACCTAATTGAGCTCTCACCTCCCGCATTCAGGACTTTTGTTGTCGGTACTTCCTACCAACTTGGTAACCTCATTTCTGCTGCATCAAACACGATCGAGACGACGATTGGGGAAAAATATCCGCTGCCTGACGTGACCAAAAATGGAGAAGTGGTTCGTGTCTATGATTACAGCGTCGTAATGAGAATTTTTACAGCCTGCGTGTTCGTGTACGTCATATTCATCACTTTCCTAGGACCGGAAGAATTAGGGAAGAGTATGACGGAGGATGATGAAGACGAGGTGTCCGACGATGGTGAACAAAATCAATTGCCGTTACATGATAGGGCGGAGTCCGGGAACTGGGCTTGAAGTAGATTACCCTATTGCTAAAAAGAACCTAGGGAGCATAGCTGTAGTTCTCACTGAGATATTCAACGAGAAAATTGAATTTCCAGAGAGAAAAAAGATATATGACCGCTGCTTCAGTGAACCTTTGGTGATGGTCGATATGGAGTAGCTACTAGTAATTAAGTCGGCAGCACAAGAGATTTGTAAACCAAACTCTATCTCCTCAGTAGTGTAAGGTCAGTGGATCAGTAAATCCCATTTAGTATTCAAATTTTTGTGTTTGAGGAGGACTCGTGCTCAGCAGTTTACACCTCTTGCTAGTACCGAGTAGATTTAGTGCCGAATAGAATCGTTTCTCACTCTCACCCATAAGACATATGAAAGTTACTTGAGCAATTACACTATTCTCGATAAACGGGACACAGTGCCATCATTTAATTCTCGCGATTTTGCCCTCGTCCATGAGCTGCGTGAGTTCCTTAATTGGCGCTAGGGGCACTCAGAAGCGAGTCCTAAACAGGCCATTCTTTCCATAACCACGAAGCGATTCGACGTGGAGCTCCGGCAAATTCTTACCATTTACAGAATCTGCAACATCCATCTATCAGTACGATATCGATACCTCTCGGACTAGCTTTTGGTGGTAAACCATTCGTTTTAGATAGGCACCTGTATTGAACTCTATTCTGATCGGTTCCATTCCTGGCGATTGTTACAAACGAATGTTAGCCACGCCGGATTCCCTGGCCTTGTTTGAGCCAGCGTAAAAGCTAGGTCTAATAACCTCTTACGTCGATAGATGGAGATGATTTCATCAGCTGGTAAGCTACTGACCAAGATAAGCCATTATTATCCAGATTGGCATGTATAAACCTGCGCGGCGCCTTGACTGGAGATAGCTGTAAGCAACCAATCACCACTTGTGGCCAATGCATGGTGACTGAGTAAAAAGGGAAAAGAGGCCATAGATTCGGTCAAACTCGCCAAAACATGCCATACTAAGGTTACGGCTTCGCTTCCCCGGATTTGCTGTCGCTGAGACTTCCCACTTTCGGTGCAGCCACTACACCCCAAACCCCAGTTTATGGTGGTATCTGGAAGATGAATCACGGAAATAATAATCCATGGGGAATCGTAGTGATGGATAGCAGAAGGGAAAAAGGGTGTCACAACGGCCTGTGCATAAGTTCTATTCTACCTCTTTTCCGAAAAGTGTATCTGCGGGAGGTTATCAACAAGATTTTGCATCCAGCATACAAAGGTTACCTACATCGACATACAGAAGAAGGAAACACTGTATCGTGTTATGCAATCAACGCACTAAGAGCTTCAAGCCTAATCAAGGTTTGATGCCCAACTCCAATGTGAAAATGAATGTAATGGCTGAGGAAGACTTTTAACTCACAGTACAACCAACCCCTTACCACCAAGCATTCATCATGGCAGATGTAGTTTCCACGATCGCTCCAGGCATACCGACTGCAGTATACGCTGGTGTAAAATTCACTACGAATCATCTCCCCACATCAACAGAGAGTCGAATGTTCGACCCAGACAAGCATTTGGTTCACAACGAAAATGTTAAGACGCTCACGATGGATGATATCGGACTACCGATAACCAATGGCATTTCACCTGTGGCTGTTTCAGAACCATTCCCACTTTTCACAGCAGAGGCTATCGATATTATGAGGGCTGAGGTCTTCACGGACGAGGTGATGAACAATTACAGCAGATCATCAGATCTCATTCCGTTGCTCGTCCGTGGTTACGTTTCTGAGTAAGGTTGAACTTTACAACATTTCCACGGTTATGAGCTAAGGAGTCAAAAAAGGCATGCAAAATTTACTGAGGCGGCTTGGAAGCACCCAAGAACTCTTGATCTCTTATCTAGGATAGCCGGTATTGATCTTGCTATCGCCATTGACTACGAAATTGCCAATATCAACATCTCCCTGCCTGCGAGGCCCAAAGATGGGAGTAATGGTCCTGGAACATCACCAGAAGAAGTGCCTGTGGCTGGTTGGCACAAAGACAGCTATCCTTTCGTATGCGTGCTCATGATGAGTGATGTTACAGGGATGATTGGGGGCGAGACAGCTTTGAGAACGGGGAGCGGGGAAATCAAACTGGTTCGTGGACCATGCAAGGTTCGTGGGAAATGAATCCATGATGATCTGTCTCTTCTGACTTTCCAAGGGATCGGCTGTCATGTTGCAGGGGCGTTACATTGAGCATCAAGCTCTGCGAGCTTATGGATCTCAAGAGCGGATCACGTCAATTACCAGCTTTCGTCCCAGAGATCCCCTAGTCCGCGACGACACTCGCTTGACTACCATCCGCCCCATATCTAACTTGGTCGACATCTATACGCAGGTTGAGGACTACCAACTCGAGAATCTAAAAGCACGAATTGATGCGGAGCTCGCTAACATGCGCCAAGACAGGGGGAGTGGTAAATATAACTCTGTTCGCTTCAAGGCGTTTGCACGAGAGGCTGTACGTGTGTTGCAACATTTGGACAACGAGATAGTGGATGAAGCTTTGGTCAAGAAAGGTAGCGTGGTTGATGTAATCCAGGCGGAACTGACCGGAGGTGGTGGTTCCGATGAAGGCAAGGTGTAATGGAGACCAGGTCAGCACAATCCGAAGGTTGATCAGCCAAGGTGGTAGCTAGTCAAACTAAAATCTAGAGATAAACTGACAAGTCTTTCAAAGAGCTCTCGAGTTTATAAACTTCCTCACCTACATGATGAGACCTGAATGCTCATCACCTCTCTTTACAAATTGCAGAGGAAGTAGCATGTCACCACAATGCGAAAAGAGACGGCGAATAAACATTTGGAAATGGCTGAAATAATGTATTAGTCGTATTGATATCGAACATGTCGAAAGACGAAACACTCTAACAGAGTTCAAGTATTTCATACATCCGCCTTCTCCTCATCAAATTGGTATGATAAACAACCTGCATCTTGATGGTGATCAAAAATATACAGCTCCTTAATATGTGTATCGGAAGCTTGCATCGCCCTCCTCCAACACCTTCTCACCTCTATCTGCTTTACCATTCTGTCTTTTGAAGTCAAGAGTCAGAGCTGCAACAGCGAGGCAGACAACGACTTGGCTACCAATAGCGGTACTGATGCCAGGTCCATAATTAGGTCGATCCTCACTTCGGAACACGGTGCTACCGACAATCCCTCCGAGTGACCCGAATCCGACAAGTGTTGCAGAACAGAAGGCTCGCTTCCATTGACCACGGATGTTGTTGGCCTGGTAAGCCATGCAGACTGGAACATTGGCGTTGGCACCAGCCGTAGCGAGGAAAACACCAAAGTACCGGACCTTAGAGTTGTCGTGGAAACCAACGATCGAGAGACCAATTATTGCCAACACGGCGTTGAACACGAGCATGGGACCACGCATTCTGTAACGATCACCCCACCATCCTGTTGCAACCATCTTTGTACAAAAGTTAGCAAGGAATCCCGAAGGGGTAGCCAGATGGACTGAGTGGCTTACCATAATACCAGCAAAAACATAAGGTGGCGCGATGAGACACTGGGAAGTGCCAGTATCGAATCCAAGTCCCAGATTCAGGATGATAGGAAGGAAGTAGGCGAGGGCATAAGACACGGTAGTAATAGATCCAAAAATCAAAGCATAGGCCCAGATCTTCCAATCTTTTCCTGAAGCTGCCCATCTCTTCCATTCGAACTTGGTAAGATCTGCATCTCCACGATCGGCATTGACTCGCATGATGATGCACTTTTGTTCGTCTGGGGTCAAGAATCGAAGGGATCGTGATCCGGTCTTGTCTGGGAAAGAAAGCAAAAACAGGGCACCCAAACCAGCAACAACACAAGTGAGCTAGAGAAGGGTTAGAAAGTTACCATGCGAAAAGGAACAGAGATACTTACAATTCCCTCAATGATGAAGATCCACCTCCATCCACCAAATCCAGCAACGCCCTCCATTTGCATCAAACCAAATGCCAAGATACCTCCGAACGCTGAAGCCACACAACCAATCAAGTAAAATCCAGCGTAGCGCTTTCCCATCTCATATCGCTTGTACCACGTTGACATGAGGTAAACGACGCCTGGAAAGAAACCAGCCTGTTCAAAGTCAACATGAAGATCGCTAACATGGGATATTGGACAATACCTCAAGGACACCAAGAATTGCTCTCAGTCCCACTAGGTGAGTCCAGTCCTGCACAAATCCAAATCCAATCATGACACCACCCCAGAGCAAGGTAATGGACGAAAGGAACACGCGAGGACCAATCTTTCGGCAAAGAAGTGTCCCGGGAGGCTGAAAGATGGTGTAGGTGATGAAAAACATGAGTGTGATTACGGACTGAAGGATGTTAGCGACGGTATCCGCGTACGAGACAAGAAACGCTTACGTATCGATCCACGCCATTGACTTTCGTGATCATCAACTCTACATTCATGCTGTTGCAATGAATTAGCACATCCCAATATAGGCATGGAGAGTATCTTACCCCGCAATGGCAGCATTGGAAAGATTGGTTCTGTCCAAAAGTGAAACGCAGTACATCAATCCACAAATGGGAATCAGCCGAACATCGACTTTGCGAAGGATACGTCTCTGCTCTTCTGCTGACCATCTGGAAAGGACCTCGTCGTCACTGTCTGCACCCGAAGAGCCACCCTTCACGTCCGAAGGAGTTGAGTAGGGTGCATTTTCGAGGTGGCTATTGTCGAAGACCTCCTTGTTGCCATCCGATGGGGGTGCATAGGTAGAACTCTGGTGGTGACCTCTATCGCCTGAAACCTCCTTGTCGTTCCAATTGGATGCCATGTTTATCGAGTCAGTGGCTGAAAAGGGGGACCTTGGCGAGAAGAAAACAAAGATTGTCTCAGAACCTAAGAAACCTGGTGCAGTAACAGGCTTGACCACAACAGAACTTTTGTCGTTGGGAACGATTTGCGAGAGCCTTGTCATGATTCAAAGACTGCGGATCTGCACCATCTTAATACTTTTCACTTTCCCCAGGTGCTTCATCCGTTCCGCACATGGCCAAGATGCCCCCCCAGAAACCTACCAATACCAAGACCGGAGAACAAACCCGTCATGGTATCTAAAGCACCACATCTGACAGCGGCTTAACCAGAACAGGAATGACATCCATTGCAACAGCCACACAAATGAAGGGAATCCGCAGCCTCCATGCATCGCCAAGCGTGCCCAGTACCCCAACACTTGGCCCTAGTGTGGGGTAGCACTTGGCACCTGTAACAACCGCGAAAAGACCTCGACGATCCGAGGTATTTTGTGTCATTCGGTATTCCAGGTGTCTTTCTGGATCCCGGTGGCTTGGTCCCACGAGGCAAATGGTATGATTTGGGACGGCATGGGGTCTTGGATAGGGACTGGCTTCATCTCCTGGGAGCTGAGTTCGGTTATCTCATTCTCTTCAGGCCAAGTACCAAGTGATGTTAACAACTCAGCATCTCGTACTGTATTACGAGTTTACCTCGCTGGCACCGAGGCTGGCCAGGCGTCTGCCTCCTAGTACGGAAGCGGGGTAAATAATGAGATGGGGTTCATACTCTGCGGTGGTGAAGCTTAAAAATCGTAGTTAAATCATCATTAAATTTCGCCGAGAACAAAGCTTCCGCATCCGGCAGGTCGACAACATTCCCTATAAACGTTCTTGACACTGAAACAGGCTCCTTAGCGAGGTCGATCCGGACGACAAAAATTCAGATAAAAAGATTCTACTTCGTATTCCAAGACCAGGCGAGTATTTTGTGTTTGACTAGCAATCGCAATTAAGGTAGGGCGGACCAAACTGACGCGCAGAACTAGACAACTGAATACCAATTTGATGCCTCATTGAACATTGGTCCTTCTATCCACATTCAATTTATCCAAGGTGATGTCGGCATCTAGAACTTACCACCGCCAGAATCTATTCCACGTCATCGTCCTCGATCTGGGTTTCATTGTTGACTCTCAAACTGTACTTTGCGAACTTGCTCCGCTGTCTGATACGTTTCCCAAATTTGAGAAATAGGATTGGGGTCGCACAGAACAAAGTAGCAATGCAAGCCAGCACCACAGTTGCCCAATTGGAACCGAGGTTGACATACATGGGCTCGCCAATGAGAGGGAAGACTCCGCCAAGGATCGCTCGCAAGAACGACATTGCAGCGAATGCAGAAGACGCGTAAATAGTGTATGTATCCGCAAGATACCCAGAAAGCGTGCAGGCGAATTCGTTGGTTGCGAACCCGATGGGCACCAGGCCAAAGATGGAAGCATACCATGGCAAATTTGATGCTGGCGGCACTGTCAAGGTGAGCCACCACAAGCCGAAGGCAAGACAGGGCGCTGCGTATGTGAATCCAATCAGTTTATCTTCCGGGTAAAGAGGCTGTCCATCGATCTTTCTCTGCCTCAGTACTCTCCTGTCGTGTATACGAGGAAAGATTCCAAAGAATATCCCAACGAAGGATGCAAGGAAAACTAGGGAGGACTCTTTGCGAGAGAAGCCAAAGCCTGCATAGATCACTGGCAAAGACTCAGTAAAGAGGTATATCAGGGCCCAGCCGACAGCGCTCATAATGGAGACCACAAAGACGATTGGGTCAGTGAAGAACAGACGGATTGGCCGCCTCAAAGCAACCTTTGCAAAGGTTTGAAAATCAGGCGTATGGTCTGGATTGTTGATCCGAAGGTTTGGCACTCTACCGTGCGCTTGAAGAATCGCCAAGCGTTGAGAGAGAAGACGGCTTGGCCGACTTTCCTTGATGAAGAGAAGTAGGAAAGTGGAAGTTCCGGTAACAATTGCTGCGATATGGAACACCCATCTCCTGAGTCGCGTCAATTTGCGTCTACTCGGGGAGAGTGACAGAATGTACTTACCACCCCAGCATCGCAGCGATGTACGATCCATATATAGGTCCGATAAGTAGACCGCCGGTTGTGGCACAAGCCCATGCATACATCAGCCATACTCGCTTGGTCATATTGAACATGTCCTCCAAGCTCCCAGACACAACGATTGAGGGAACAGCAGAAACGAAGCCAGATATAAATCGCCCTATTACTGCACCGTATATGCCCGGGACAAATCCTACAAAGATACAGGACAGACAATAGATGAATGCGGCAGCTATGTAGACAGGCCGGCGACCAGCAGCTTCCGAGTAAGGAGGAAAGATGACACCCCCAAGGGCTTGTCCAAATTGATACCTGCTTTAATCAGACTAGTTCTCGGTTCAAAAATGATCACTCTTACATGCTTCCAAATGCAACCAAAGCTGTAACACGACTGAGCCCATACTCGTCTTTGGCAATTTCTGCAACCGAAGGCTGCACAACAAATTAAGAGGTAAGCCAACATACAAAGGAACTGTATCAACTCACGCCGGCTGTGCTAATTGCTGTTCTGAATAATATAAGTCAGTACCCTTCGATATTTCTGGATTGGCAAACTAACGTGAAAAGATCCAGCATCAGTACGAGGCCGCTATCGAAAGACTTCCGCCAGAAACTCCAATTCCGTGGATGGGCAGTGGCGTCTGGTTTCCATCTCACGAAACCATCTTCAACAAGTCTCAAACCCAGCTCGTCGATATCTCTGAGAATCGTGGGGCTCGGAATTGCTAATTCGAGGCCATAATTGCGGCCCTCAGACTTCGTGCTTGACTTCTCACTAACATCCAGACTCTGCAGAGCATCACTTGATGTGAGCTCTTGATTGGAATTGAATGTCATTCCTCGGGAATCACTGCTGTAAAACAGAATATTCATGGAAGCTTCGAGTCCATCGTCTGAACAAAGCAGAGTGAGAATGAAGAAGAGCTTGGGGAAAAGGAGAAGGAGCAGAAGCATGCTATTGCACTAGTGGTTCGGTCCACTTTTCCCTTTATAGAAGTGCAATGGAACGCAGTCAATGAGAAAATCCAGGGTCTGCATCGTGAGCAGGGTTTGAATCGTTATATTACCCGCCGCAGTGCGGCTGAGAGAGGCAGTCCCTAGGTAGTCTCTCAACTACACCAATTGATCTTCTTCTGACGCTTAAGTACGTAAATCCTCGGCTAGAAGCGTACTCTGGCGTGGCTGTCGAGCTTCGACGCAAGTCTCTACTGGTTTCGGAATGGCGATAGCGCGAATGTGCTAGCAAACGGGTTGCCTTATCAAAAACTGCCGAGGGTATCTCAGCGTCAGGAGTGACAATCCAACAGTTAGTAACTTATCGACTAACACCCGCCTCGCAAAATCTACCTGGATACAGGTAGCGCTACAGGAAGTTCCGAGACTTCTTTTGCTCTTCCAATCCCCCCTGATTCTATTGTGCATATTATTCTAGTGCTGAAAATACTGACTATTTTTGTCGAGGAGACGCGTGCTGTAATTTTGATTGGATATCGTTACGGATTGACAAGGGAAGGGATATGGGTGATCAGACTCGGAGATCAATTATGTGGTCATGCTTGCAGGCGACAAGATATCTCTGCAAGCTACGCGGCACAATAGTAAGCTGCTGTATGATTTGGCCCCCTCATTTAAGCCCCCTCGAGCTTTTATTATTCCTGGTTCGATATTGCTTACCACCATAAGCCCGCCCAAGTTTGGGTTTGTGTTCCCTAGCACTATGCGGCTTCCTTTAGCCGCATATGTTAGAGACAAACAGACCTCAGATTGTGACATGGATATTCTTGACATCGAGCCGGGTGCTCTCTGCTTTTGAGGTTGAGTGCATCCGATCGGGACATTGACCCCTTTCGGTACCCATTCTCGTAAACAATAGACTAAGTTAGTGCGGTGCCGAATCACAGTCGTGGGACCGTAAAGCATCCCTGTCGCTGAACTTTACGTTCAATTTGGTTTGGCCCCAGCATCATTTTAATTTACCATGGGAATGGCGGTCTTCCAGATACCCCTTCACGTTTCCATTACAATCCTGTCTACTTTTTATAGTAATGTGCATCTTGAGTTCTTGCACAGCATCCTACCCAGTAATTCCTCATGACAGTACTCCTCTCTTTTAGGCGAGTGTGTGTTGGGTCTCCTACCCTCCACCTCATCAGACTGCAACACCAACGGCGTTACCAAAGTTCGCAAGCTTCTGCAGCAATTCGGCAGCAGAGGGTACAGAGTCACAGGGATAGCACAGAAGAAGCGATCGATTTGCTGCAAAGCAAAGAAATTGAGTGGAGCAACCCGGGACTTGCACAGTATGACTTTCGAAGTAAGCACTTGAAGAATCTCGAGTGAGTGGTATTTCTAACAAGTTATAAGGTGATGTTGTCACCAGACCAACTGTGGCGATGCTTCTTGCCATTATGAAAACAACACTCCAAGATGATGTGTACGGGGAAGACACAACCACCACATCCTTGGAGAACCATGTTGCGAAGCTTGCTGGCCATGAAGCAGGGTTGTTTGTTTTGTCAGGAACAATGGCAAACCAACTAGCCCTGAAAACGCACATGACCCAGGTCCCTGACGGAATTTTGTGTGATGCTCGGTCGCATATTCTTCATTGGGAAGCTGGGGGTCTAGCAAATACTGGAGCAATGGTTCAGAGCATCCGACCCACCAATGGAGAGTATCTCACCTTAGAAGATATCACAGAAAGAGCCATACTGAGTGATGATGTTCACAAATGCCCCACCACGGTAATTAGTCTCGAGAATACCATATCAGGCTTGATTCATCCATTGGCTGAGACCAAGAGGATACATTCGTGGGCAAACCAGAATGGACTCAAGCTTCATCTTGACGGGGCTAGAGTTTGGGAGGCTATTGCTGCTGGTGCTGGGACCCTGAGAAACTACGGAGAATGCTTTGACAGCCTCTCTGTAGACTTCTCCAAGGGACTAGGAGCTCCAATGGGCGCCATGATCCTCGGAAACCAGAAGTTCATCACCAGGGCGAGGAGAATACGAAAAGGGATGGGCGGTGGAATGAGACAATCTGGAGTGTTGAGTGCAGCAGCTTGGGTTGCTCTTGACAACATCGATAATCTACCAGATGTCCATCGACTTGCCAAGACGGTTGCAGACATGTGGGTTCGCAAAGGAGGAAGACTGCGCCGCAGAACAGAGACCAATCTAGTTTGGATTGACTTGAAGGATGAAGAGGCATTTCGAAGTTTAGGGCGTAAATATGGGATTCAGGTGGATGGCTGTCGCATAGTACTGCATTATCAAATAAGCCCTGACAGTATTCGTCGACTGGGTCAAGTGTTTGATGCGGTTCTAGGTTTAAGTCAAGTAGACTGAATCATCTAGAAGTCCAGGAGCTTGAAGTTTAACATTTGTTGAGACATGTAGCATATGGCATTCGCTCTTGAAGTAAAACCTGTATGCGATGGCTCCCATTTTTCCAAGGCAAAGTGTGCTGTGCCACAAAGCTACGGCACGCTAGAAAAATCACCTTTTGTAGGACGATGGACTCGAAGTCAACCATGAGTAGCAGTCGAGTAAGTGCTTGCCAATCTCAAAATTTATCCTTTCGCACAATTAGATTCTAATTTTCTCTGTCCCATACCTAACCGTCAACGTTACCGGAAGAAATGGGCTGCCAACAATGCTCATACCAGCATAGATCGTACAAATCCTTTTTATATTCGGCCAAACGTGTGCAAGAACGGATCAATTCCTTGTTCGGATCTTCAGTCTAGAGGCTCTTACCAATATCCGAATGTTTTCAACGATACAAAAAAACATAATTATTACACAGATAAATAGCAAGTCCCACAAAAAACTAATTCGCACGCCTGACCCCGGCCCAGCATGGCATATCTTACCACCATTATGGAGATAAGCGATTCCATCTAGAGTTGCCTTTCTACGTGCATCATTATAGTGGTGTCCTCGGCGTCCAGTTGCGCTAAGACCTCTTACACTGCACCAAAGTGGTCGGCGGGGATCATATTGATAGAGTTGGTGATATGAAGTAGAGCAATGGTGTGATCCTCAGAGATTCCCTGCTCGGAGTGAGAGCAGTTTCGGAGGAGGGCAAGGCGGAGACAACATCGGTTGTGAGAAGAATAATGGCAACTGCAAGAAGAAGCGCATTGTTGACGGAGGACTCGAAGACCTTCATTGTCCAACCAATGACCATTGTTTGATGATTGAAGGTATTTGGAGATGATTCAATGGAAGAGGATGTGCTGCATGATCTAAAGAAAGTTGACAGAATAAGTCGAATGGATATTTTATAGTCAAAGAGCTATGCTTGATCAAGAAAAGCCATTGCAGGCACTCGGCCATAAATGGAAATCATTTCCATAGCACAAGTTAAACTGTCACAGGTGAAATTGTTGATCTTCTTTCACTCTTAGTTTGGTGAAAGCAATCACAAAGCCATAGAAACCTTTGATTTATATTAGGTGATATATCTTCATTCTTAACTGAACAAGAATAGAGGAATAGAGGAATAGGGAAAAGGCTATCAGCGCGGGACAATAAGTGCTTGAATAGGTCTCATGTGAGGCCGAGCCTTGTCAAATAGGGCGCCCTGGTGAAATTGAGCCTCTGAGCATATAGTAAACAACTTTGTCGTTCCCCCTAAGTGATCAACATCAATACCATGTCGCCAACTAATTATTGCTGCGGTAGAAGATAAAGTACTGCAGATACAGAATTCCAGCAGCAAACTATAGAAAACAGCCTCGGTGGGATTGACTCCATCTATCTCTAGCCTCGCATATCTGCTCTTTAGCGAAGAACAATAAGAACGTACTACAGATTAGGTCGTCACCTATACACCCACCGGAATGTGAGAATAACGACATGTGCTTGATATAGCACATTGCAGTTAGTTCACAAGTACTGCCTGGATACCCAAAAAATATTCTAGCAATTGCATTCATATGCTGGCTATTCTGAAGATTTGCACTGCCACGCAGTCTTCTACTGTAAGTCCTGTCGCTCCCACCGTTCCTGTCCGACCAAACTGTGGATCTAGGGTAGTGATGGCTGAAGGAAGAAGTTCGTCAAGTGATCTCCGCTGCAACTGAGCAACATAGAATCTTCTAATTATCTGATTATTGATTCCACGAAAACTTAAACAGATGCCAGTTCAAAAGGCTCAATAGTAAATCTTGTGGACTTGTATGGTGGGTGGGTGAAATTGGCAAGAGTTGCCCCAATTCAGCTGTCACTCACTCTGTCGAGGGAGGCGGGGTTTGGCTGCTGCAGGGCCAGCGTCTTCCAGCGCATACTCTAAATGCACCAACTTGAAAGTCGTTTTGAGTAGAACTTTCGGTATTTCTAAGCATCGTGCGTACAGTACATACAAGGCAAAGAGAAACAAACCTGGATATACGCATCGAGAGATTAATAACAGGGACTCAAGCAATTCGAACTCGATGTGCAACCCCCACGGGGAAACGCCCTGCAAGCCGGAAATAGTTGTGATCCCCACCCCCGCTTAGATACGGAAGAGGATGCATGCATGAAGTTGGTGAAGGGAGAGGATGGGATAGGACGGCTGGATAGGATGGCATTTCCTTGGAACAGCAACATCTCGGTCGGAGGTCTTAGCTATGCAACGTCATTGCTCCAAGCTCCTGCTGTGCTGTGTAACTTATCATCTGAACAACCTACCCCTCCCCTCTTCATTCCTTTTGCTATTACTCCTCTAACAACACCATACTAAACCGCCACAAGACTACTCATATCCTCGAAGTAACCAGTCCGAACCGCAGACATGTTCAACAGCATCCTCACCCTCCTCATCCAGTTCTCCCTCCTCTCGCTTGTCATGGCAGAAGAGACATTCTCCGCAACCACCCACGGCAACGCCTGGAAATACGGCAGTGGAGGCGGCATAGTCGGACTCATTGTTCTTGTTCTTGACATTATTGCTTTCCGTAAGTATCAGATCAAAAGCCTCTGCTTAAATTAGCTATAAAATATGCATGCACTAACATTCTCGCAGTCGAGATCCTCAAGTCTAGTCGCCCACCGTTGAACAAGCTTCTCTGGTGCCTCCTCGTCTTCCTCTTCCCGATTGTTGGCCTCATTATCTACTTCTTCTTTGGACGCAGTGCTTCTAGCAGCGGGTCTTACGAGCCTATTGTCTAAAAAATCGTGGTGATAAGTGGGTGGAAAGGTCACGGATGTCCAAGATCGGACTGAAGTGGAGATACAGACATGGGAATAGGATGGCAGAGCAGTGGACAATGGACAGGCAAGGGCGAGGGCGAGGGAGGAACGAGAAGCTGATAGTACGAGGGCAGTTGGAGACTGTGTGCTGGGCACACCATGAGATTAACGACTTGGTGACTTAGGATTCGATTGTCGTGCAGGATATTTTCATTTTGGGAAAGGAGTTTCATCTTCAAATTGCAGCACGATTATCATTTCCCAGGACGGAATGCGACACTTACAAACTGTCCTTATGACGATTAAATCCAAATCAACAATTGATATCCCCACTTTGCGCAACAAGCCTCATAGAAACTGTGTCGTAATTGCATTTACACCCAAGGTATCCTCACCACCCTCTTGGACACCATGCCACATCCATCCAATCATTGGGGTAATCCCCCAAACCCGTTCCCAAAATCCATGAACAAATCCTGAAAGTCAAACGGAATCCAACAGAACGTCAACCCTGGGAAATTCCACTCAAGAATGAATTCCTTGGGAACATAATTCTGGAAATCCATCTCGGCATCCACGACCTCATTACTCTGCCCAACCCCACTTGGTGCAACATCGCCATTTAAAGCCTTCTCGCATTTCTCCACACTCAGGCGCAGGATACGGAAATAGATGTTGCTTGACCCGCGCACCTTTGAGAGATGTGAGAGCAGGGTTTTGGCGTCAGAGATGAGAGCTGACATGTCTGTTGACGAGGGAAGGAGACGGGCGAGCTTGAGGAGGAGGAGGACGGAGAATGCGCATTTTGCTGTTGCATGCACGTCAGTCTTGTCGTCAAATTTGAAGGAGGTTCCATACCCCAGACAAAGTCCATCCCGAATTGAAAGGTCACAATGTATAGCTCCGGATTCGAAAGGATGATGGACAGATGTCTCTGTGCACTGATTTTGGCCTGGTGAATGAGATTTTGCTGGGAATCGGACATGATGCTGCCTTTTGTCAGCCCAAGCTCTGCCCGTCTCATGTATTTATACTTACGCAACGTTCTCGATTCCCATTCCTTGTAGCCCTTGACAGAGCATGGTCATCTCGGACCAGTCTCTTTGGATCTTCAAATTGATTTCTAAAGTTGCTTTGTCTTCTTCCTTGTTAATGTTCGATTCTGTTTAGGGAAATGTCAGTATCCTTCCCAGGAATAGATGACCCAGGGCGGAATCGAGAGAAAAATCGTACCAACGAGATTCGTCCAGTCACTGTTAAGATCGATCAGCTTCTGAAAAGTGATGATGTGTGGTGGGGAAGGTACCTGAGCCAAACACTCAAATCGACTCTAGTCTCTTGCACAATTTCACTCATCTCTTCATCGCTCAGTGAGTTCCCTTGCCCTGGCTTAGGAGAGAGCCGTTCCTGTGCTAGTGCTATGCTAGGTTAACTAAGTTCCGGAATATGGACACTTCACGTACCTCGGATAGCATTTAACTTTCGCCGGTCAGCATTTCAAAATCCGAACAGAACATGAAGACGCACCTCAACCTGAGCCAAGAGCCTAAAGTCCAACACATTCCTACTGGGATGCCCAAGTAAAACTCGACATCGTCGCATGCCATCAACGGCTTTTATACCTGGCCTTTTTCCGCAATCTAGACTCAATCTGCCACATGTGAGTGAGCATTTCGAGAAAGTTTAAGGTCAGAAGAACTCACATATGCTCCAAAACAAAGGTCCCAAACCACACTCTAGCTTCACGCATCAATATCGACTCCTCTTCTCTGTTACTCGTACCCGCCTGCAAGATCAGAGTTGACAATCTGTTGAACGCTGTCGGTAAATCGAGATCTAGGGCTATCCGAGTAGCCATGCTCGTCAACAGCCAGCCTTTCTCGGAGTAACACGCATTGACGAGTAAAGCCTGAATGGTCTCGATTGATTTGGAGACGGTTCCCAACATCACCTCGCAAATTGGTGATTTGGTTGCATTGGAGAGGATTTGGTATTGGTCGGATCCCGGACCTGCACTGTCAACTCTGAAGACTTTTTTGCCCAGGTCCGAACCTACCATGTTCAGCACGACAGCCTACTGCACAGATGACATCGAACAGCATGGCACTTCTCTGCCTGACGCTTTCGAATGTATCGTATGCGGGATCGAAGACGGGGACGTATTTGTCCTGTCCATCTGTCAGTTGCATTCACCCGCTCAGATGTATCTGAACTCACACATCCCTGGAAGAACGTCTGGAAATACATAAATGCATCGGCCATGCTGATCAATCCCTTGGTGACAACATCGGCAGTAGGTTCAACACTTAGTTCGAAGTCCCTCCTTTTTCGCTTTAGGTTTAGGTTCGATAACCCCCCAGCGAATCCGCTTCCAGCAGTTTGACCTTGAAGTGGATTCTGAACATATCGAGGTCCGTGAAGGACTGGCATATGACTTGAAGAGCCCATTGAAGCAGGACTTGTATCGTTCCCGAAGTACGGCTGAGCTTGATTATGTGGAGAAGGAGGTGACATTGATATGCCGTTCTGAATGGACTGTTGCTGTTGCAATTGGAGTAAAGTGACAGCCGTCGATGTGTCCGGACCTGGGTTCCGAAGCGCCGCCAGCTCTTCTTCCAGTCGAGCGAGTTTCCTACGACGAAATGTTCAGCATCGGCGAAGTCATCCATCTCACGATTTACTGAAGACTTACTCGGCCAGGGCATCATCAGCCGTCTTCACATAGTCGCACCACGCGTTGGCTTTCCTACATCTCGTACATGGCTTCCCTCCATCACATCTCAACTATTGCTCCACCAAGTCAGAATGCTTCAATTGACACGGATCCTTCGGTCCCTGGTGATCTACCTTTGAAGTTCTACACGCAGTGCAGGCTTTCTAGACTCATATAATTTGTCAGTACAAGGATTCGGGAACACACTTGTTTTCAGTCTCGAGGAAGAGGGGAACCAACAAGGATACGCCGCTTTTTGGCATTCGGCTCTGCTCCCCCTTCTGTGTCCATTTTGACGCGGCACTCCAATCGGAAAGTATATCCTCATGTTCTCCAGAGATGTACAGGAAAAGGCATGGGTTGTAGGTCGGGAAGAACATCCATCACGCGAAATGTCAGCTGCCACAGCAAAGCAAAGCAAAGGCCGTCAGAAAGCGGGGTGTGGGGAAGGAGGATGAGGAGTGTGGGGTTTGGCCAAGCTATCAGTCGGGAAATGGAACGGAACAGGAATAGGAATAGAATAACAACCGAGTTGTTTAGAACCAGACCAAACCACCTTACCGACCTAGAGAAATGAAGGAAGTAAACATCTGGACCGTGGAAGGCAATGAATGATACAGCTCAGCTATCGTGCCATTACGCGTTCATCATGATACAATACAGCAAGCGAAGATGCCGAAATCCTTTTGTACAATTATTATTCCTCTCCACCTGCCCAAACAAAGGAGTCGGGTAGGCGCCCGTGACGGACTTCTAAACTACAGCTTCTTTCATCTTCATCGTATCAAAGATAAGATGGCATCCCTCCTAACCCCAGCAATGCAGAGCTGCACAAACCATCCCATGCCATGCGAATATCGTCTCGAAAATACAACAGAGAAAAGGAGTCGGGTATTTCTTTCCACTCATCTCGCAAAAACCTTGACAACACCATCGCCGCCAGCACTAACCACCCATCTTCCATCCTTGCTCCAGCAAACAGAACAAACACCTTCTCCGCGCATGAGTCGATGGCTGGTGATTTCCTGGATGCAGCTCCTCTTCTCCAAACTCCAAAATCTCAGGCTTGCATCGTGCCCAGCGGATACCAACTCTCGGCCATCAGGAGACAGCGACAGAGAGGATATAGCGGCGGGGTGTGCTAACATGTTATATGTGCATTGACCTTTGAGACTATCAGAACGGGTGTCATCGACAGAAGGAGAACAGGGCCGCTTACCGCTGTTTGCGTCGTAAAACCTGATGAACCGATCCTCATGACCGGAAATGATGGTTCCTTCAACTCCGCCACTTGACCCTGTAGCTCCTCCAACAACCCCTTCATCTTCTGACAAACCACGGCTGGAATCGAAAGTCAAAGAGCTTTCAAGTCCGTTGGTTGTTGCAACGATTGCGTTCACACCAGTGGCCGTACTATCATCGTAGGTCTCGAGGCTAGCCATAGCAGCAACCTCCTCTCCAGTACGGGTATCGAAGACAAGAACCGCTGCATCGGCATACGAAACGGCAAATGTGTCTCCAGATGTGCTAAGCGGAGTGATGCATGTTGGCGAAGCTTTGCTGTTTGCTCGAGAGATGGAATGAATCAAAGTGTAGTGGAATGGCGAGTTAGAAGCAACGCTCGGCTGAGGCGAAGATGGGAAGGCGGACCCAGAAGACATGGAATTGCCTCGGACCCGACCCCCTCTTCGCCCACTCGAACCAGTCTGACCGGAAGGTGATATCAATTGGGGGGGCGCACTGACAGACCAGACTTTCACTGTCCCATCAGCACTGCCTGACGCCAGAAGTATGCGATCAGGGCCTCCGAATGAATTGGTGGGTCCAAAAACAGCGCCGGTGGTCCCTGGTAACACACAAACTGTCCAAACGGCATCGGTATGGCCGTCCAGAGTCGCCTTTGGGTCCACGCGTCCACGTTCCCATACTCGTACTGTAGCGTCTTGTCCACCAGAGAATATCCATCCATCACCTTGCGCTCTTCCACCACTCGAGAAGTTCTGGGATGGTGACCAAGCAGTAAGGCTCATTACTGTGCCCGTGTGACCTCGGTGCGTGAAGTAGCTTTGAATGTCGAGGTCGTTTGCGGTGTGGTGCATACCTCCCTGGTTCTCGTATCGAGCAGGTATGATCCATCGCTTTATTGTTCCATCGTCGCCTGCGGTGCATATCTCTGGCTCTCCTGGACTTCCGCCTCCAGTGAAAATCACCGATCGAACCGCATCCAGATGTCCCCTCAAGCCAAATCGAACCTTGAAGCTGCCCCCATCTACCTTCTGCGATGGATTCAGGGAAAGCTCGTGCTCTGCACTCTTGCGCCTGGACATGGATCCCTTTCTTCGGTGTGATCCTGGTCCTCGATTTGGAGACTTTGGCTCCTGTGCAATTGGAAACAAATCGGTATCCGGACGTTGAGGCGATGGCTTCGGCTCCGGTTCTGGGAACTGTGCTGCCTCATTGAAATCCCATCCATCTGCTTCCGTTGGCGGCTCTTTCTCGACCTCCTCGACATTAATCTCCCTTCCGTATGAATCGAAGCTGTGGTTGACCTTGGTGACTGGTTCCTCTGCAGTCTGTTCTGGTAGCTGGAAAGTAGATGACCATTCTTGAGAAGTGGCAGTAGGTAATGGCTGTTGATCTGCCAGGGAACGAGAAACTGGGATATCTTGGCTTCTGATCGGGAGATTCGAGATTGGAACAGGAGGAGGGTGATGGTTGGGGGTTGGCGACGGCCTGGATAGACTGGACTCTCGCATATTCTTCTGCCGTGCCTGCTGCTGATATATCTCCTCCAAGCTTTGCTGGGTTTGACCTGGACCATACGAGGGTTGGAGGAGGATTTCTTCGGGGGGTGGAGGTTCTCGAGGTGGTAAAGGATTCGATGGCGAGACCATGAGGTAGGTAAGCTCTCCTTGTGTCTTGTCCATGAAAACTTTTAAACTACCGCGATCTGGATCCTCATCCGCCTTCTCTCCCTCCCCTCCGGTGTCAAGGAACGAATTGTGAGGTTTGTTTTGCGCAGCTGGAGAAAATTAATAAGTGACATATCGATTATCGAGAAAGCAGAAATACTTACGACGTTCTTTCTTTACGGCAAGATTCTCCGTCTCCTTGCGGTCGCGAGAGTCTTTGACATGCACGTCGCTACCAGCTTTGAGAGCTTTGACTTGGGCATCCCGATCTTTCAATGCCTTCTCCAGCATATTGATATACTTCTTTAAGCTCTTGTTACTGGCATCGCTCTTCCGTGTGCTGCCCTCCAGCCTTGCGATTCGTCCTTTCATCTCCTGCCTCTCGATCTCCCAGCCATTGCGATCTCTTTCGTGTCTATGCCATTCGGTTTGGAGGAAGCGCATGACACCTGTTTAGAGCCCCAGTCAGCAGCTACTCCATGTTCTACATCTGCAGACCATTTTATACGTACCCTGCAGCGTGTACTCTGTTCCCTGCGGCTGGTTCACCTGCTGAGAGCCATCACCAACTCCATTTCCGCCTCCATTAGAGCCCGCCCCCATCCCTGAGAGGGACTGCCAAGCCATGATAGCCTTCCCACGCAGGAAATAATGGCAGAAAGCCCCTTATTACGGTGATCCTATCGCGCAAGCTCACGCTCTGTCGGCGCTGCTGTCGTTGATGCTCGCGGGCATCTGTTGTCGTCGGCGCAAGCTGGCCCCCTGAGCTGGTTGGATTTGTTGGCTGGCTCTCAATTGGTCATTGCAACAGGGCGTCTGGCGGCTGAAGATTTCGGATCGAGGGGCTAGGCAGCTTGAGCAATGATTTGCAGCGCCGGGGCAGAGTTGTGATGGTAAGAATCGCGGTTTCTGGTCACTGGCAGTTCAGTGATGATCATCGCGTCAAGTCTACGAATTGTCCCCGTCCTGTCAGGTTCCCCGTTAGGCCTGCACCAGGGCAGTGAGCTGTTGATGCCTGAGCGCCGTAAGGCTCAAAATTGGCTGCTTTACCAACATCTGGTGCCGCTTCAAGGACCAGAATCTCACAGCTCCAGCTCCTATCTACAGGACGTCACTTTGTGCTCGTGAGCAGCAACATTCTTATGTCGTAGTTTGTGGGTTTGACCGTGGAAAGACGTATAGCAAGGAAGCGGATATACTCCGCTGTAAGTCAATCTTCAATTATGTCCCAAAGCTCCATTCACATATCCTTACCAGCTTGCCTTCCTGCCCACGTCTAACTGTGTCCTGATATCGCAACTTGCTAGCTGCTAGAGAAAATTGACTTGTAGTGGAATGAGATTAAGGTGGGAAATATGCACTTGTGTCGAAGCTGAGTTCCATTTGGGCGTCGCAGATCCTCTATATTGAACTGCACGACAACTCTACAAATACATTCGTTTTGGAGTTGTCAAAAATCCCCGCTTCCATCCTAAAACCGGAATCCTATTGCCGTCCCAGACTTACAGTCACAAGCCCCATCTATCCACCATTAGGGAAAAGAGGATATCGATACATATACATCTACTCGTCCTTGACACCACCACGTCCAGCCTTCTCCGCTGCGGCAATCGACTTCTTGTCTTGGGCCTGGGCGGCTCCTCCCTGGAGACCGCTCATCAATCCAGCTGGGGCCTTGAATGGTCGCTTCAAATCTCCAACGGCTGGTTTTCCGAACAGGTGGATCTTGATCATATTGCCTTCAAATGCGCCCTTGAGGGGAATGATGGATTGGATAACGAGTGGGTTGGTGTACTTGAAGTACAAGTGCATAACACCCATCATTCCAACGCCCATCAGTTGTGCCTTGTAGAGAGCCTTCATCTGCGAAACATCGTAGGCGTGGACGGTGGTGGTGATGAGCTTTGGTTCTTCGGTGGATCCCATTTGCGGTTGCTCGACGTATTTGAGAGTGGTCATATCTGCATACAATTAATGTTTGTCCCTATCCTGCCTTGCGCCCCGGTCTACAAGGCTTGTCCAATGCTCACCCTTCTTCTTGTTGATCTGGAGATGCACGTAGCCGTAGATCGAGATGATGATGACGTTCGAGAGGATGTAGCCGGCGCGAATCATATTGAGGACGCTGGGGTCATCCATAGGGATCTTCTTGGAGACTTGCATCATCACGAGGATGATGATCAAGTTGGAACTGCGCAATTGCTGTCAGTGAGTTTATCTGCAAAGATGGGCTGGGTGAAGCACTCGAGGGGCGTCGAGGGGCGTTTCGTACATTTGAGGACTGATTCCCGCCATTGTAAAAGTAATTGAGTAGTTTCCTGGGGAGTTGTTCTGGTGATAACGAGAAGAAGTCGTAATTGAATGCGACCAGAAGACGAGAAGACGAGATGGGAGAGGTTTGTGGGAGTTGTCATGCGCGGAGGAAAATGGAAGACTAAAGCAGGAGGCAGAAGCAAAAGCGAAGGCCGCCGCGCTCGCTAAGTCCGCGACGCCACTTTCTTTTTGACGCTAGGACCGAGCTGGACTAGCGTTTTGGGTTGCTGCGATCTGTTCTCAACTCTCATGCGAGATGTCCCCCACCAGTCTTGGCCGGCCCCCTTTCTTTTGTTTATTTACGACGTATCTTGAGATATAGGCGAGACTCATATACTTAGTCGCTGGCGAATCTGATGCCGCCAAGCATTCCAGAGGTTTTCTCGTGAACAAGGCCAAACGAGCCAATGAGAAGGCTTAAATTTGCGTGATCGCGGCCTTGTTCAGTAAAGGCTATAAAAAGGAGGGGCCTGGTGGACGGAACAGTTATGCCTGCTACGAAGTACTTGTTTACTTCGGTACATGCCAGTCGATAGTCGATCCGCAGCAACCGTCAAGCGGGGTTAAGCTTTGGTCATTATGTTTGTGTTGTCCATTCAGCCTCTCCATAATTAAGCCTCTTCGCTTCCATTTGGTCAAGCGACCCAGGACATGAGAAAGCTGTACCACTTGATGGCTTTAGTAGCCCAAATTGCATGCGTGTCTTTCTCCTTCCATCTCCTCGGTACTCTAGGTTGCTCCTGTCGTGGCTCTGAAATAGCGGTCAGTCCGCCTCGCTTTCCTGCTGTCGAAGTCACGATGGGTTGCAATCGAGGACACAACTTTGGAAGCCTATTTTAATATTGATGTTTCAGCTTGAACCCAATCGCCTGATCATATCAGCATCTTTCTTCCATGTGAAGCCGAGAACTTTTGTAGTTTCGCGCTCACACGCCCCTTGAGTTCTGGATTGAATTGTGGCTGATCTAGACAGCTATTCTTCGTCTTCCTTGTCTTTCTTCTTTCTCGCTGAATAAGCTGGGCAAGACTTTGTGACTTCACACATGTGAAGCGATGCTCGTTGGGAGAATCATCCTATTCTACCCCCTTATCAGCTTATAAATACGTCCCAGCTCTTCCCGGCAAGACATTCGTAGAACTAAACACAACAGCTGTGGTAACGTCTGGAACCTTTTCACGCCCTTCAGATGGCGGTCAAACAAGACTTGTCATATTCTTTCCTAATATCGATAGCCATTTGCCTGTACTTCATACATCCGCCTTCCGCGAGCATTGTGGTTGGACCATAGACCCTCACGGAGATATCGTCCTGTGTCTTGGGCCTCTACCGAACCTACAAGAGGTCATCTGGTCGGATTATCGCTACTTTACCTTACTCGCCTATTGATGCCTATTGATGCCTAATGCAGACATAATCTCACAGTGGAGTGCTTGTAGCAAAGCACCGGTTAATTGATATCATCTCCGAATCACCTCGGTGGCTGTACGATGGTCGAGTTTAGCCATGCCTGTATGTTCTTTCCATGGCGTACGACCTCAAAGTTCCCTGATCATGCCACCGGTTTACCTCTTCACAAACCTATCCCAGGCTTTCAAATTGTCTCCTTCCAGTTTTTCCCCCCGGCGGCACACACAGAGTTGAACTACGGATATTAGGTTCATTCAAGGAGAAAGAAGGATAGCGCTGATATCCCACGAGTCCAATCTCCAGGAACAAGTCCTCGCCACATCACTTGCAGCCCTTTGACCTTTACTCTCTTTCCCTACGAGCCTCTTCCCGTCTTTCTGTATCAAGAGTCGATCTTTGCACAAAAGAGCAAACCGGTAAGGCACAATGGGAGGAAATCGCCGACAACACGATAGATAGAGCAATCACCTCGGGCGCTCGATCGGCCAAGCCAAACATGCAACCTGACTCGTTCGAAGTGGCAGTGGCATGGCTTAGGGCAGATCTGCTATCTGATGTATGCTGTGGACTTCAGCCTTACCCACGGAGACACTTTTGCCGAGAGACGGGAGCAATCGTGGCTATATCTCACCCTCGTGGATTGTTACAGTGAGTGGCTAAGGAGACGTTAAGTATCTTACCGCCCGGCTGAGCCTGCTTGGATTTCCACTTTGCTTTCTTTTCTCTGCTTTACCATGAATACGATGCATGTTCCCGAGCATTCGTTTCACTACTGTGCGGTTGCCAGCACGAAGCCCCATGGATTGATCTTCGCCATCATTGCGTTGCCTTCATACCTTTCTCGTGTGCAACCTGAGCAGGCAGAGACTGATATAGACTCGTCTGCTCCCGCCTTAGTCTTCTTCATTTCACCAACAACCACTATCTCAAGTCTGTCTACTTTCACACTAAAATCAAGATGCGGAACACCCAAAACCTTGCACTCACCCCATTTGCAGCAATGCAACCAAACATGCTTCAAATAGCGCATCTACAACAGCCAGTTCAACCTCAAAGAATGAATCTCTTCACTCCTCCTTTTGCACCAACAATCTTTCCCAGCCCGATGATATCCGGCGTTACACCTGGTGCAATGTATCCAAACGTTGGCTTCCCGAACATTATGGCGCAGCCGCATTGCCTTCACCAGCAACAGCCACATTGTCATCATCAGGAATCCGAAAATCATTGTGGCCATCATCGTGGCAGGCATGGCTGCTCTAGCTCTCGTGGTCACTCAAGTCTCGACTCACCGTTCAACAGGGGCTCGCGTTCAAGATCCAGGTCCCGAACTCGCTCTCATTCTCGCCGTCGAAGTCGATCCCGATCTCCACCTTTTCGATCTCAACGTGTTCAGATCCTCGGAGGAAGTAGTAGAGACAACGCATTCTACTCGTCGTCTAGCAGTAGTATATACCTTCCTTTCCATGGAACGCCACACTATCATCACCTGCCTCGACCAGCTACTATCAAGATATCGCTTTCGGCTTCAATCGGAGACATACGTCGCTGTCTTGTGAGGAGCGATCAAGAGGTTGGGATTTGTTTGATGAACGGCCTGGAACTACCTCTCAGCGAATTTTCTTCCGTGGAAGACCTGAGACGATATGATCAGCAGATTAATTTCTTGTTTGTTTTTGAACGGTGACGAATGAACGATTTTTGTGTCTCTAGTCCTGGTACTTGCATTTTGATACATCAGTGGAACTTCTTTCTTTCTGGCACATCGTAGCAATGAATTGGACGCCGCTCTTCATCCTGGTTCGTTCTTCTGCTTGTCATTGCTTTCTTTCCTTTGTAGGCCACATAAAATGTATCTATCTATAGCATCCCGTTGGGTCATAGGGCTTTGTGTGGGCGTTGACTCGGCGGCCGGCTTTTGACTAAACAAGGTCGTTTGATGAATTTGGGTTAGATAATGTCAAGAAACTTATCAATCAAGCATGGAAACGAATCCCCAACTTTTAACTTGGTTGTGATAGTCAAACCGCACCAAGTTAGGCTTAATGTCCAACTGCTATTAATACACAAAAACAAAGTCTTCGTTCTTGAGATCAGTCTCGTCATCAAACGCCTTGTCTCCAATTTCTACGCCATTTGCTTCATCAACAGCAGCACTGATAGCACGTTCCTCAGTCGTCATCATCGACCTATCAACGATCACGGCAGACTTGCCCACTTGAACTCTTCGACTAGCATGTTTCTTGTTGAGGACCAACAAATAAAGCGTGGTAAGGCTGGGAAGATCGTGTGAGCTCTAAAGTCACCCAAGAGGAGGGTCCCACTTACATCACGATAATGATAATGAGGACGAAGAGGACTAGGTTGGAAATGAGGCCGCGTCGGTAGAGAGGTTTTTCTGCAACGGTGTACAAGTGAGGGCCAATAATCTGATGTGGTCAGCGAAGCTCTCCCAGTTGGGGGGATATCTCGTACGTTCCCAGCACTTCCCCCAATGAATAGAATTGCAGTGGTGGTCTTTTTCTTCGTTTCACCGGCTGTGTTTTGGGACGACCAAGAATAAATCAAGGGTGCTATATGCCATCAGCGGGAGTAGGTCGAAGGCGGGACATAGGATCGCATACAGATCCCAGGATAGAAAGAGATCTATGTCACCTGTTAGCCGAAGGACAAATGTCACCATGAGGATGATGCCCTTACCAGGTAGTATCCTGCCAGAAGAGGGCCTCGGTTATCGGGCGTGTGGCGAAGACACAGCAACATTACAATGCCGATGATAGGTGGGATACAGAGTAGAGCAAGAACCGGACCCTTCTTCTTGAGTTTGGTAGCCAGCCATGCCCCACCCATTGTAGCAATTATCTGCACAGCTCCAAACGGCATGTTGAGAAGGATGGTCTTGAAACTGTCGAAGCCGAAGGAACTGATGATTAGTGGACCGAAAGCCGAGATACCTCCACTGGGGATGCTGCTTCCGTCAGCGGGTGGTTACTTGATGCTTGGTTGATACGTACGAGACGGAAAAGATCAAAGCAAACCAACACCAGGTTTTGATGTCCAACATGCTTTCTGTTACATGTTCCCATTTCCAGGTCGTTGAAACAACACCCATTTGGTTTGCTCTAAGCCGTTCAACTGCTAGCAACCTATCACGTTCGTTGAGGAACTTGGCGTCGACTGGGGAATCTGGCATGAATAGACTAGGATTGTGAGCAAAGGGTAGAGGATTGTTGTGGTGGCACTTACAAGACGATAACAGAGAACACGACGGTGAGGAGACCGCATGCGAGAAAGATGATCTGAGAGAGTATAAGCAGGCTTCCAGCGTTCTGGGGGAATTAAAATACTTGATACGAATGGAGCGCTTTGGACTTGATGTGCCCAAAACCATAACTAAGTAGACTGCCAAGCTAGATAGGTATTAACAAGTAACTAGGGTGATTCCAGAAAGGACATACGATAGTAGTGACACCATTCATGGCATACCATGCTGCATTCCTGTTCGTTTGTTCACTTCGCCTCCACCACATAGTAGTGATAGCTAGGAACGTTGGTGCTTGATAGATTTAGCTCTGCTCGTACCCCTCTTTGGAGATTCTCACCAACTGAAGCCTCGAAGCAACCGAGGAAGAAGCGTGCAGCGAGGAGTCCCTTGAAGTTGTGGGCAATAGCCATACAGCACAACACAACGCCCCAACAGAACACCATTGTACCTGCAAACTTGCCAGTGGGAAGCTTCACTAGAACATAGGCGATCAATGGCTGCATGACAAGTTGAGCGATGTAGACGATAGACCCCAGCCAGGAGTAGTCTTCTCCTTTGAGATTGGCATCAGTGACGAGACCAAACACACTGGCATAAGACAAGGTTGATTTGTCTAATTGCTGAAGGAAGTAGACTCCGAGCATGATAGGGAGTATGGTGAGATCGATTCTTCGAAGGATTCGTCGATCGTCGTCTTCCGAAACAACAACTCGTTCAGTGACATTATTGAGAAGGTCGGCGGCACGGTCTTTGCTTCGGGGATTTGGTGATTGCATGGAAGTGTTTTCGATTGTCTCGAAAGTTTGCTTTTGATCTGACGACTCGGCTTCCGCTTTTGAAGTCATGGTGATATCGGAAAAGAATATCGGGTTTTTATTTATATCAAAACAGCGGGGTGAAAACCGAAAGATTGCCCGAGTGTTGACAAGATGAGGAACAATCGAATCCTACCTACTTGCTGGGCAGTGTCTTCATATCTATAGACAGTGCCGACAGGGTGGTTTCAGCGGCATAGAACGGCGGTATCTGACGGATCATCATTTCGGTCTGGGGAATGAGGAGATTCCGGGGTAGTCTGGGCAGCTACTAAGCTTTTGCCTGGACGATCGAAGCTTTTCTTAGGTGATTCTCTCAGAAATCCGGAAATCCGTTGCTAATCCGAGTGAAAGTTGAGAGACGAACGAACCGGCTTTTCGATCAATCCCGTGCAACTGACTCGTACGCGGGGTCCAGGGGGAACAACCTCGAGGAGATGTTCCAAGCCAAGCAATGAAGTCCGGGGAGGACTAAACAAGCGACGCCATACACGGGTGTGGAGGTCTCCGCAGTCTTCGGAGCTGAGCCGACTAGCGTCTTTGGAATGTTGACTTTTCTTTTCCGAGCCGACGAGTAACTATCAACAGCATCACGTCCTCGGGACGTTCCCGACAGTCAGTGCCAACGCAAGCGACTCTGACTCGTCAAAATGTAAGTTGAAGCTCTAGCCTATAGATGGCGAACAACGAACAATAAGTACATAAGTTGGTTGTCCTTGCCGTTTCCTCCCTGCCCCTCATTTCTTGCAAACCCCTCTCCTGATAAACAAGCTGCTCAAAATGCCTCAACGCGAGTATATTCCTCAAGACTACGCTGTTGTCCAAGATGATGGACAAGTAGCAGGCTCTACGTCAACAGACGTCAAACTCACATCTGCCGACGGGGATTCGCCGTTCCAGTTTACATTCGAGGCTCTTCGTCCAGGCCTATTTCGAACAACTTTCTCCTCGAAGACCCATCCTCTGCCTCCTCACCCTAGCACTCCTCGCCCGAATCCCAACCTAGAGGGCACGAAAGTGACTTCGAAGACTTCAGAATTACACAAGACCATCAATGTGGGCGGTGTCACAGCGACAGTCGACTGGAGTGGCCCTCCACTTGTGTCTCTGCAGCTCGATGGACAGCCGGCCCCAATCCATCGCGACCTTGACTTTCGATCCTACGTGGTGGATTCAACTGGCATTGCACACTATACGCGATACAAGAGAGATACACTTCATGTGGGATTAGGGGAAAAGGCAGCGCCTATGAATCTGTCGAATAGGAACTTCATACTGTCTGCCACTGACTGCTTTGGGTACGACATTTATCGAACGGATCCTCTGTACAAGCACATTCCCCTCCTCATCAATGCCACACCCGAAGGGTGTGTCGGGATCTTCTCTACATCGCACAGTCGCGGAGCATATGCTGTGGGATCGGAGATTGATGGATTGTGGGGACATTTCAAGGTGTACCGACAAGACTATGGTGGGTTGGAAGAGTATTTGATGGTGGGAAAGACAATTCAGGATGTTGTGAGAATATACGCAGATCTAGTTGGGTATCCTTTGCTGGTACCAAGATGGGCGTTTGGATACATTGCTGGTGGCATGAAATATTCGATGTTGGACGAGCCTCGAGCTGCAGATGTCTTGATGGACTTTGCTGCTAAGCTCAAGAAGCACGACATCCCTTGCTCGGCGTTTCAGCTGTCTTCGGGATATACGGTAGCAGAGACGGAACCGAAGACTCGGAATGTCTTTACCTGGAATCGTCACCGATTTCCTGATCCTGAGGGCTTCGTTGCTCAGTACCATCATGAGGGAATCCGAATCATCGCCAATGTCAAACCTTACATTCTTGCCAACCACCCGGAATATTCCAAGCTTGTCGCCTCTGGTGCTCTGTTTACCAATCCAAGAACGAAAAAGTCGGGAGTTGCTCGACTCTGGAGTGCTGGTGGAGGCGAGAGTGGAGAAGGCGGTCACATCGATTTCACTTCAGAAGCAGGATTCAATTGGTGGTATGAGGGAGTCAAGGCACTCCGAAAATGTGGCATTGAAGGAATTTGGAATGATAATAACGAATACACTATTCCGGATGATGACTGGCAGTGCGCACTTGACGGGAAGAGTTCGGATTTTGGCAACCAGATTGGTCTGTGGGGGCGAAGTTTGCACACAGAATTGATGGGCAAATCTTCTCATGATGCCCTCATCGAATTGGAGCCGGATATTCGACCCTTTGTCTTGACTCGATCTGCAACTGCGGGAACAATGCGGTATGCAGCAAGTTCTTGGGCCGGAGATAATATCACAAGTTGGGATGGAATGAAGGGTGCCAATTCCCTTTCACTCAACGCTGGAGTTAGCTTAATTCAAGTAAGTTTTTCGTCTCCTAGTGGCTTTGGCTGACTTTTCAGTGCTACGGTCATGATATTGGGGGTTTGAAGGTCCACAACCCTCTCCCGAGTTGCTTCTTCGTTGGATTCAACTGGGGATTCACTCTCCACGATTTGCCATCAATTGCTTCAAAACGGACGAGAACGACAATACCATCGGAGGGGTGATTGAGCCTTGGATGTATCCTGAGATAACTCCTCTAATTCGCGACGCTATTAAACGTCGATATGAGTTGATCCCGTACCTGTATTCTCTGATGTTGGAGAGTCATCTGACTGCACTTCCTCCTCAAAGGTGGATTGGATGGGGATATGAGTCTGATCCGGAAGTTTGGACCCCTGAAGTCATGGCTGGTGAGACTCAGTACTGGCTGGGAGATACCATTTTGGTTGGTGGCGTTTATGAACCTGGGTCGACCGCTCGGATGTACCTTCCTAAGAATGATCAAGGGTACTTGAACTTGAACAAGCCATATCAACATCTTACAGGTGGACAATGGGTGGAACTCGATTCTCCTTGGAAAGAGAGCATCCCCCTGCTTGCTCGAGTTGGTGGGGGTATTGTCATTGGGAAGGATCTTCAGACTCGGTCGCCTGGTGATCATAGATTTCCTTCTCCGAATGTTGTTGAGGATGATTATCGTGCAGTGGAGATATTCCCTGGGAATGGTGAGGTTACTTGGTACGACGATGATGGAATTGCGGCCAAGCCAGAGATTTCTACTTTTACGTTGACGTACACCTCGGATGAGGAGATTACGGTAGGGTTAAAGATTGAAGGGAAGGTTCCAGTGTGGAAGGAGATTGACATCATTTTGCCTGTAGGTGAGAAGCGGTCGGTAGTTGGCTGCGCAAGGAAGGGGGATTCGAGGGGGCGAGCTGTTTTTACCCTTGTATTAGGAGAATAGCTTATATACCCCTGATACTTACATAAAGGTCTTATGCCAGCTCCAAAATCCTCGTTATGAAAGAGGAAGTCGGAATTGGCACTTTGGCAGTGATGTAGGACGATGGAACTGCGTCTACTTTGTGTGTCACGCGTAATCATTTTCACAGCGGTCTTTCAAAGAAAGCATGGCTAGGCTTTGTATTTTAGGATGGTCACAATCACTGATGGCTCCCTTGAAGTAGGGCAAGACCATGCCATACACAGTTCAAGGGGAAATGAAAAGTGAACTTTTGTATAGCTGAGATATGTACCATCAAGTACAGGGTATCTAATTTACACTCTGCAAGACAATACAACAAGTTGGTGGGATGTAGATACATGATTTTTAGCTCCCTATATGGATCTACCGAGTGCCTTAAAGACACTGGGAATAAAAGTCATTTGAAATCTTACATGTGAAAGGACTGACGCAAACTGTTTCCCCTGCCCAATCCTTTCCTCCGCATTGTCCAAACTGGGCCACGGTACCCCCATCGTTCCTCATTGTAGTTGTCGGTATAGAACCCATTGCTGAACTAGCAGTTGTCATCATGGTTGTCGTTGGACCTCCAGTTCCAGCGCGAAGGGAGACTTCAAACGTCTGAATAACATTAGTGTTGAAGTATGACCTGAATTTCATGCCGCTGATAACTGTATCACTCGGAGATGAAACGTATCGAGAGCCGCTACTTCCGAGCTGGGTATACCAACGGGGAACAGTGGCACCGTTCGTTACACCAGAAAATCCAGACAGGTCAAAGTTGAGGTACTGGGCTCCACTCAAGTTAACCGCAACGATTATCAGCTTGTTATTTTTCGAGTCGAGTGCCGCAACAACGGTATCGCTACCTCCATCCAAGATTGTCATGCCTTGGCGAATGTGACGTGTGAATTGAGCTACGGCGTAGTACTTTTGGGACACAGCGCCAAGGGTGGCAGCATCATTGTTGGCATCTATCAGCCCCCAGCCACCAGCGTCGAGAGGTTGCCAATACGACCAAGCTGTCGGGTGAAGCCGATGTAAGTCCAACATTAGACTGGTCACGAGCCTGACACCTGTCGCGTCGTTTTCGCCGTACTCACTATTCCAAAGGACCTTCCCTGCGCTGGACGCAAGAGTGTACATTGCTGCACGATTGCCACCCGTGCCTTGATAGCCGTGAACATTGATGCGGTAGACGTTGTTTTTGGCAGCGGTAGTCAAAGACAGCCAAGTGCTGGCCGATTGGTCAACTGAAGTTTCATCTGAAGCCGCGATCTTCATTGACGACAATCCTTGATTGTTCAACTCTGTCCGCAAGTAGTTAATAATAGTCGACTGTGTGGCGACTTTCATGTTGCAGCCTTCTTGTTTACCATTGGCTGTCCACCAGTTTCCAGAGGGTTCATTGAAAGGTTCCACCGATGCAAATGTAATGCCCCAGTTCGTAATCGCATACTTGGCAATAGTGGCCATGTAGTAGGCGTGCTGTTGCAGATTCGAGGCCATGATGTTTTCACTCCCATCGCTTGCACCGCTTGGGTTATGATTTTTGCACATCCACCACATTGGCGAGTTGGAGAAGAGTTCGAAAATATTGGCGCCGTTATCGCGGGCCTTGGTCATTGCCATGCGCTGATTTGCGTCGAGGGACCAATTCCAGCTGGAGGAGGTTGGGCTAGTGCTGGCCCAGTCCAACCAGTACCCGTCCATCTGCCGCCATGGCTTGATGGTTGTTGAGTTGACCATCTTAGCACCTTGGTAGGTGTTGTAACTGCAGGCGCCAGCGTTGTAGCGAACAATATTGAATCCCAAGCCTGGAATTGACTGGCCGTTCAATGTCGTGGAAGTGGTGGTAAAGAAGATCTTTGAGACATCGTCGCGATGCCCGAAGACCTTGCCCCACCACGCGAGTGATGTTCCCCAGCCCTGCCAGATGCCCCAATTTGTCGACGATTTCACAACGTATGTTTGATCGGCAAGAGTTGGTACAGTATATATCAATATACCCACTAGGAAGCTTAACAAGATATTGATATACATGATGAGTATGATATGAATTGCAGAAACGCAAGTGAAACACAACAACTGACCTTCTTTTGGATTTATGAGGGGGATCACTCACCATACATTTATAACACACATGTTCAGGTCGCGGAGGTCGAAAAACGGGTTTTCTTTCCGAATATGCGAAGGTTTAGATTAGACGGAGAATCTCATGAACCAACCACTTCCGCCTTTCATTTTTTTGCGCTGTTGGAATTAAAATCTGGAGGTGCGTAATACTGCCTTAGGACCCAAAAGCTGGGGGGGAAACTTGAGTAGCGCTTTTTGGTGAGGTTCGCTTAATAAATTGAAAACTTTCAATTCGGACACTCACTGGTGGAATCTACGAGAGCGACTTCTGATAAATTGTATTATATTCATTAAGCCAAAACTTAACGGCATACCGGGCAGGATCGTGGTGTAGATGCGGGGTTGACCTTGGCAATAACTATTCTTCGGGCCTTCATCTCTCAGATGCTGTCACTTCGACGGATGGGACGAAAGAGAAAGACAGAATGAGACTCAGACCAGGTCTTATTTTCCTTTGCAACTAATCAATGGCTATCACTTTCACTATCGTTTTCCCAATTAGGTCAACTCGGAGACGCCCAAAGCGGATCCCTATCAATTCAGCGATCTTCACACATCTCCTTCAAACTCCCGGTCAGCGTGCTAGGAACAAAACCCACACTGCTCTTCCATAGCTTAGGTCCTAGTCCCGGAATGTTTTAGTCGGGAGTTCGGCTAGCAGACTAAATGATCCAAGTATACCTGCGTTACAGGGGTATTGTGAGGGTGAGGGAGAGAAGGTAACGCTAAGTTGTAGAATTAACATAGAGATAAGCTTAACTCTAGTTTTTAGCAGTGTTGAGGAGCTCTTGGAGTTGGCACTGAAACACTGGCTTAATTACTTATAAACATATTATACGTGTATACTTTAGATTTCATTTATATATAAAACGGCGATTAATTTAATAGTAGCTACTCAATTAAAGTGAAAGGCTGAAACACTCCGTTCCGTCGGACACTTAATTCCATCGACTGACTGAGAAGTGATTTCCGTTTCTCTTAAAAGTACCTAGCGGACATCACGTGGAGGTGAGAGTTCGTCGCAACAGGGGGTGTCAACGTTCCGTGCGCAGGCCTTTTAAGTAGGCGAAAACACACCAAAAGTCACTCTCTTTACGGCTTTATAACTCTACGAAACTGTATAGTACGATATTGTAATAATTCGTAGGTTTTAACATCTTAAGAATGCCGTTAAGTTCGTACCAAATACATTTATATATCTTTTAATCTAATCGCATAATCTTTACATGTTTAATTTCGCTAACAAATTTTGTATGTTAAGATGATAAAATAAAACCGAATTATGTTATTATAAATCTGAGTTGTACGATCTATTAATTATAATATCTTGATCTCATATTAGTAGTTTAACCTCGATTCATTAACGTTTCTATATATAATATAGTGTCAGGAGTGGAATCTAGTATAAGGAGGGTCGGGGGTTCTACGGAAGGTTTGCAGGCTTGGCATAGATTACGTGTTAATATATTTATTTATTTACTTCGGAGGGGAGTAGAGAGGATTTAGAAGGCTAGAGATCAGTCTGAATTACAGCTGATATACCCTGAACGTTTCGAATAGTAATTCCCTATCATTTGAACTTTACATATAGCTGTGAAGTTGGTGATTTTGGCCCGTGCGCACGGAACGTTGACACCCCTTGTTGGCTTTGCCTGCTTAATCAGCAGCTCAGCTTAATGTAGGTGGTAAGCGACCCGTGCACGTAAGGGACCCGTGTTGTTTCCCCCACTTACCTTAATTAAAAATACTAATATTATTTAATACGTAATTATAAGCTCTTAAAACCAGTTTTATTTTACCGTATACGTATAAGGCATGTACGGGCAGTATGCTCAGCTAATCTACATACACTATATATGCGTATAGCGCGCGGTTGTGGCTCTTTAAGTAAATCTACTTCCTTATCTATAGGCCCGTTTTTAGTTATTCTTATTAGTTTTATGCCCTGCTAAACTATAAGAACCCCCTTAGATTATATAAAAGACCTCTTTATTACTCTTTTCCTTTTTTAACGTTGATTTTCGGCCTATAATTACTTATTCTCTTTTACAAGAATTATATTAATATATATAGCTATTTTCGCGCATTTAATTAGCTGTTGAAATATCGATTTTATAGGGCTAGAGGGGATATTTAGATACATTCGACGGTGTAAAGACTTTTTAATTGATTTTGCTTAAAGGTCTATCGCCTTGAGGTGCTGCGGAATCTCTGGAATTTATTGCTATAATAGTAGAGGTGCTAGTGAAAGGGTAGGTGTACGGATCTGAGTATTGAGCTTTTTAAGCACGCGCTTTGAATTAAAAGGAATTAAACTAATAGCTGCAAAACTATTACGTGTAATTGTAGGAGTTATAGCTTCTGTACGTGCTTTATAATATGCCGTAAAGAAGTCTAGCTTATTAATATAGTTGACTCTGCTACGCATCAGTTGCTTAATCTGACACCCGTACGCACGTTTTAAGGTCGTAAAATAGCTTAAATGTCACGGTCCGTGTATTTACTCGGTGTAAATACGGTGGGTTATATTAATTTTAATAATCGAGAAGTAAGTATATTACGTATAATAAAATAAATAATAATTAATATAATTAAGATATTATTTTTAATTAAACATAAAGCTTTTATTTAATAATAGACGTATTAATTTTATATAAAACCTTTATTTCCTATTGATTTCCTAAATCCCTGGAGATATTAAATCTTTAAATTCTTAAATCCCTTTTGTTATTAAGGGATTTACGAATCCAGAAATCTATTACGTGACTTATTATCTACCGTAATCTAGACCCTTATTACGTGACCTTATAAGCCCGTAATCCTTTCTCAGTCCTGGCTTCCTTAGTTCGACAAAGCTGCCGAGCTTTAAAGCTAAAACGTACGTAATGCCCCTCTTAAGTATTATAGAGGGGAAAACACCAAATATACAATAAGAAGGTAATAAAGCAAGTGCCGGAGGGTAAACGTAAGAAATACTCATTTAATAAATATTAAAGATATTATATATTTAAAGAGTATAATTTATTAAAGGAGGAAAAAGGTATAATTTAAATAAAAAGGAAAAGTTATAATAATAAGAATCGTTATTATCTTTAAAAGATATTATCTTAAAGGCTATCTTAAATATAATAAAATATAACTTAATTACGTAATAAATAAGCCTCTAAAGTCAACCCCATTATATACGTCCTCTTAAAAAACTCATATTCGACCTTAAGTAAAGAAATAAGAATTAATATTATAGCTTTAAAGCTTTAAATATTTAAAGGAAAATGTATTTAAATAAAGACAAGTAAATATTAAGTGACTTATACCTTACTTTTAAAAGTAAATAATTGTCTCGCTTAATACCTTTAAATATTGTCTTTTATTTTATTATTTTTTTTCTTTCCTTTCCTTTTTAATAACTTTATTACTTTTTTTTATAACACTTTTAAGGAGGCTTTACGCGTCTTTTTATACTTATATTAATCTTTTTATACGTCTTAATACTTGTCGTATTATTTTTATCGCTTAAACCTACCTTTTTAAATATTATATTTAAATAAACTTTAATTTTAATAAAGTTAAAGTAATTCCTTTAAAATAAATTAGCGTATAATTAACATTTTAAATAAATTCCCGACTCTTTTCTTTATAATATAAAAACTGACTTTCCTTATAAAATAAAGATTAATCTCTATAACGCGTCGAATTCGTCGATATTCCCTTATACCTTAAGCTAGCATATCTTTAACGACTCCGCTTTTTTTTTATATTCTTATTTTAACGAATTTTTTATAAACCTTTTTAACCTCTTAATCGTTATTAAAAATAAAAGGAAATATATTAAGGGTATATTAAAAAAATAAAAATATATAAATATATAAAATTAAAAGTAAATAATAATTAAAGGACGGTCTTTTTACTTTTAAAGTTCGAAATATAATAAAGAAGTAAAAAGAAATTAATTAAAGTATTTCTTTTTTTAATTTAATTAAGTTTCTTTTTTATTTTTATCTTTTTTTTTTACTTTTACTTTTTTAATAAGTCGATATTAAATAGCGACGAAGTCGGTCTTAAGTAGTTTCTTCTCCTCTTATTTTAACGATTATTATATTAAATAAAAGCGTTAATAATACTTTAATAACTTTTTATTATATCTTTCTATTATTTTTTAATAAATAAATAAATTATTATAAACGGCTGAAATTTATTATATTTAAAAGAAAAAAAAAGAAATATTATATTTTATATATTAAATTTAAGTTACTTAGTCTTCCTCGCGGTTTCTCTCTTTTTTTAATAATAAATTATAAAGTAAAAGCTTTTCGAGAATAACCCTTAAAGCTTTAATAAATTATAAACTATCTTAAACCGCTTTTATTATTGCTTTCCTTTAATTTGCTTTCTATTATTAATTAATTAAAAGGGGTAAAAGATTAAAAATAAATTCCTTTTCGTTTAATATTATTAACTTTTAAATCTTAATACTTGTTTTAATATAATTTAAAGACTTAAAGTAAAAGCGTAGCTTTAATTGCCTTATTAAAATAAAAAGTATTTTTAATTTCATTATTTATTTTAAGCCTTTATTAATTATATTATAGGCAACTTTTAAATTAATAATGTCGAGCTTTCCGGAAGTCCTATAAACTAAGCCAAATTCTAAGTCTAAAGAAGAAATAAATATATTTTAAAAGTAAAAGTAATAATACTCTTTCTTAATTAATTAATATTCTCAATTTAGGGGTTTAAGAATTAATATTTAATTAAAAGAAGCTCTTGACTTAAAGTCTAATTAATTTACTTAATAAAAGACAGCCTTATAAAACAAAATTAAAGGAATACTTATAAATAACTTAAGTGCTTATAATAGGGCACTATTTACTCGCTTAAGTCCTTTATAAAGTTATTATTGCGACGGAACTATAATAATAATATTTAAATTTTAATAAGCGAGATTTTAAAACGATTAAAAAACAGACGTGTAATTTAAACTAATTAAATCTCCCTTTATATAAAGTAATTCTATTTATCTTATTGTTTTAAAACTAATTAATTAAAACTCTAAGAAAATGGAGTCGTTATTATTTTAATACTTTAATACGTTGCCTAAAATGACTTAAGGCAGGCTTAGCCTGTCACGGTATTTAATTCGTTATCTTATACTTTTACTTTTAATTAAGTTATTACTATTAATACTTAAGTAGCGTAAGGGCCTAGACTTAATAGCCGTCGATCGAGAGAATTCATAAAGTCTAATAATAACCTTTACGTTAAACTTTAGGTTTACGATAACTCGACCGCTAATTTCTGAAGATTAATAATTTAATTAAAAATAAAGCACTTATAATATAAAAGGTTAAAGGCGTAAAAAAGATATAAAAAAGCTAAAGATTTATAACTTATTAATTATACTTACTTTACCCGTCTTTAGCTTAATCGTTACGATCTCGGAGTATTAGGCTTTATTTTTAAGCACGTTATATTAAAGTTATTAATATTTAAATGAACTTTTTATATTATTAATAATAAATCTAACGATCTTTATTACCGGTATAAAGCAGTTTTAATAACTTATTTCTCTTGTAATAACTTATAATTTGTCGCGCGCTTTATTGTTTATTTAAGTATGTAAATTAATTTTATTTATTTAGTCTTATAAGCTCTTTTAAATCTTAAGTCGTTTAATTACGCGTAACCTTTTAGTCGTTATATATTTTCTTTTTAAATTAATAGCCTATTTATTATAATCTTAAAAGCTATTTTAATTAAAGTAAATCTTTTTTATTATAAAGTATTTAAATAATATTAAAAAAGAATTTCTAGTCTTCGACTACTTTTAAAGACTTATTATATAAGCTTACTTTAATAATGTGTCTTAAGGGGTTATCGTCTTTAACGCCTAGCCTATTAATACATTAAGACTATTAACGCTTTAAAACGACTTATTAAAGGAACTTCGTTTAATTTATTATTTAATTTTTTTTAAAATTTAATAAAAAATAAATACTTAATTAAATTTTACTTTTCTATAACGTAAGCTATAGTCGACTTAATTTAATTAAATTACCCCACGAGGCCAAAACTCTTTTTGAGTTTTTTAAGGGCTTTTTTAGCTTTATAAAGTGTTAATAATTATTATATTTATAGGCTTTTAAGCTTATACGTTTAATATTAATAATATTAAATTATTCAAAGGACAGCCACCGTAAACACACTATTTAACTCGATTAAAATGCTAGTGTTATCGTTATAAAATAACTTATAAGTGCGATTAAAGGGTATTTATAAACGTAAATAATGTTCGAAGTATTAAGGGGATTTTTTATTATTTAAAGGAGAGCCCTTAATATTTTAATATATGCCTCTACTATTATGTCTTAATTTTCGTCCCTCTTATAAAATATAAAAAGTGCGTCTTTGCCACAATTTATCATTCGATAACGCTAAACGACAAGCTATAAAAATTATAATAAAGAGTAATTAATAATATTAGTCGTAGTGATTAAGTTATTTATTAAAAGAGTAAGTGACAACTCGATATTAACTTCGTTTTACATAAGTTAGCCTTTTAAGTATTTTAATAATAATTTTATTATTTTATATAACTTATTTTATAAGCCTTTTAAGGTCTTTAAAGCCTTATAAATTTCGCTCCTTGTGAGAATAAGCGAGCCAATCAGAAGTGAGGAAGCGCAGTAGGTGAGGACACGTGATCAAAGAGAGAGAATTGCTTTGCTTGCTTGCTTACTTAAAGAGTTAGAAGAGCTCTTCGGTAGTTATATACAAAATAATAACTTCTTTAAAAGCTTTTACGATTACGTAACTGGTTACGTAGCTTATACGAGCTACGTAATTAAATACGAGCGTAATTTCCCGGAATACAAAGGTAATTTCCGGGCCGCGTAAGCAGTAAAAACCCCTTCGGCTATTCTAGGGTAGAATCGGCACGAGTTATCGAAGTAAAATTCAACACGCTTTCTTAATGAGTGACGTAATAGCTTTATAAGCTTATATATAAGCTAGCTTTAAAGCAGAGCTTATATTTACAAAAATAAAGTAAATATATAAAATAACCCTTTGCGAAAAGTAGGCCAGATATAAAAAAAAAGAAATATAAATTATAATCTTATTTCTTTTGCTTTAGTTTTATTTAGCTAGTCTTAAAAGCCTTATGAATTCAATGAATTTAGGCTTATTTAGCGGCTTCGTAAAATTGTCGGCTTTTTGTTTAAATCCTTTTATATAAATTAAGTCTATTTCGCTTTAATTTATAAAGTCGCAAACGTAATAATATTTAACGGTAATATGCTTAGTCCTCTTATAGAATTAAGAGTTATTAATCAATAAGAAAGCGCCGTTGTTATTCGTATAAACGGGGAATCGTTCTTATATATAATAGCTTAATTCGGTTAGAAGCTGTTTTATATAAATAACTTCTTTAAAAGCCGAATTAATAATTATATATTCGGCTTTAATTATATTTTAAGTTATAATACTTTAAAGCTTGCTTTTCTAGCTAAATAAGCAACTCGTTAAGTAAAAGCTTAAGCCGTTAGTCGATTTAGCCGTACTAATATCTCCGGCGTAGTCGGCGTCGTAATAGCCGCTTATATATCGATTAGAGCTTTTTTTGTAAATTAGCTTTAGTTTTTTTAATTCTTTTAAGTATTTAAGTACGTTTTTAAAGGCAATTAAGTGATCGGCGCTAAGGTTATTAGCGAATCGAGCGAGCTTTATAACCGAGTAATAAATATCGGGTTTAGTAATTAGCGTAAGAAATAAGAGGCAGTTTATTATTTGCTGATATTAATTTATTTCCTTTTTATTAACTTAATTAGGATTAGGCTTTAGCTTGACTTTTGAATTTATTAATATATCTTTAAGCTTACAGTCGGTTATATTAAACCGCGCTAGCACTTTTGTCGTATAGGCACGGGCAGTAGCTCTCTTGGCACTTTACGTGACTTAATTAGGTTCTGCTATTGTAGACCGCCTTCAGGAGAATAACTGTCTTTTCTTGATTTTTGGAGCTTTTAGAAGAATAATTAATTACTTTAATTTAATTATAACTATTTATAATATTTTAATTTACTTTTATATTATAATTATAAGCCTCGTTAATAAAGCTATTAAGTTAGTATTCTTCTCTTTATACGCTATTGATTTAAATAAAGCTTGTAAGGCAAGTTTGTAAGTGAAGAGCATTTATTATACGTTATAAAGTTTTTTACTTTATTATAAAGTATAATTTATATTATTATTTTCTATTAACTCTTCGATTCTACTCTAGACGAGTATAAAAGCCGAGCAATTAGACTTGATACCTCTTTAGTCCTTCCTCCTTTATTAAATACTCGGAGCTCACGAGAGCAACTCCTTCGCTATAACAGACTTAACTTTAACTTCTTCTTTAAATAATCGAATTCCTTTTAATTACGATAGGCGCACTTAAACTCCTTAATATTAAGCGTTTAAATCCTTTTATATCTTTTATAAAATATAAAATTTAATAGATCTTATATTATTAGTTACTTTTAACTTTTTCGACGCCGAATTAAAACCTTTATCGCTAGACGATTTAAGAATATAATAAGATAAAGAAGTTATTAAGTATAATTTCTAGGCTTAAGCGAAGTAAAACGAAGATATTCGCGACCTTATAGAGAAAAGCCTTAAGCCGAGCGTATTACTACCGGCAAAAGCTATAATTAAGAATATAGCTTTAATATATATTACTTTTATAAAGAAATACGTAAGGAAGCTCGTATAATAAACGGAAAAGGCTCGAGCTTATAAGGCAGCTTATAAGTAGATTTAAAAAACAATTAATCTTTTTGTTTATTAAGGAGTAGTTAAGGAATACGAGAACGAGTAAGCTTATATAGAAAAGGAGTAATTAATTAAGATAATAAACGAAGACTTTTAATTAAAGTTATGAATTCTTTAATTACTCCTCCGGATCCTTAAGAAAGATTACGTTCTTTCAGAAATAAGTGCTCACACGTTAATATAATTTATTTATAAAAAGAAGCTCGCTATTATTAAAGCAGGGCGAGTTAATCTTAAGGAGTAGCTTTAAGAATAGAGAGCGACTTATTAAGATGCTTTTTTATACGACTTACCGGACGTTAAAGGATTACTAGTAATGCTTGACTTTATTAAGGCGGTGTAAGAGAAGCTCGCATTAGAATAAGCGCGCGAACGGCACTCTGAATTACTAAGAGATAATACTTTCGAGGTAATAAACTAATACTTTTTACTTAATTATATTAATTAGTTATTTATTCTTAACGAGAAATTACTTATAGCCTTTAAATAATAAAAGACAGTAAGCTTATATATTACTCTTAAAAGAAAATTAAATACTCTCGTAATCCTATCGGTTTAACGAAACTAGTCGCTAAACACGCGAGTAAATACCTGCTTATATAAGCATCGCTTTTATTGCTATAAGGCTATTAATTATTATAGACTTCGGTATTATTACGACGATTCGACGGCGAGCAACCTTAAGAACTTATTATTAGTAAAGGAAATTAAGAAGACTCGACTTCGATTAGAGAGCGACTTCCCTAACCTCCGCCGAGAAATCGCTAAACTCAATAAAAATATATTATTAATAACGTAACTAGCTTCTGAATCGCTTTTCGATAATTCCTTTTTTACTTAGCTATTAGTAGCTCCTATAGTTTTAAAACTAGCTACTTTAGTAAAAGCAAAATACCTTAAAAACGTTTAAGCTTGCCTTATAAGCCCTGAATTTCTCGATAAAGCTCTCGCTGTTACGGGAGTATACGCTATTATAAATATAAATCGTTATCCGCTTATAAAGAGCACCTTACTCGATAATAAAGCTATTACTTATTTAATAAATTCAAAAGCTCTTCTTATCCCCGGAAGCTTTATTAAATCCACTGCGGACGATAGCGTTAAGGCCGGAACGTTAAGCCTAATAATTAAGGGCCGCGATACTCGAGTCTTTAAAAGTATTTTCTACGGCCTTAACGGACCGAATACAGGCGATTTAACCCTCTTAAACGTCGCTATCGTTAAAGGCTTTAATATTAATATTATTTTAAAAGCTCGCTTTTTGCAAGCAGGAGTTTAATATAATAATTTAAATTGCACTTTACGCATAGGAATAACTGAAGATAATCTGGTTTTAAAGTAATTATAGCGATAGTTTAACTTAGCTTTCTTTAAATATAAGCCTTTTAATTACTCTTCGGTTTCTTTAACTGCTCGCCGCATTTTAACTCGCTTAAATTATAACTTTTTAATATTTTTAACGCTAGAGAGGAGTATTCGCTAAGGCTTTTAGTTAAGTAGACGATATTTAAAGCCACGAGTCGACGAAGCTTATTTATGGCATTTGCGCGTAAGTCACTTAAGAAAAGAAGCCTTAGAAAACTTAATAAAAAATGCGTGCAACGTCGAGATTTAAAGTTTAACTCGGTTAGAATACGAGTATTATATAGTAATTATAATATAATAAGTAATAAGTCGTTATTAATTAAAGAGAATAATTACTTGTCCTTTTTATTATATTTCTTAGGATTTATTCGATTTTCTAGTAGGGTTTAACGGGAATAGCTGGCTTTTATTAATTAAGAACGAATATAATAGGAAATTCTACGAGCGGCTTTTAAAAACTAAAGGATTAATCGCTATTTTAAATGCTCTTAAACCGTTTAAGGCGTGGACGAGACGCTAATTCGGGCTCTCGGTTTATAAAATATACTAAGATAACGACACTTTAGTTATAAGGATTAATAGATTAATTAAATATAAAAAATAATATAAGGAGAGTAATATTAATATTAAATTTACTCCCTTATATATATATTAACTTAATAAAAGAGCTGAGCGCGTAAGCAAAGAAATAATTGATAAATTAATTAAAATACGCCTCTCCGTTAATTTACTTTAGGCGCTTTAAACGGAATTAATAATAGCGGCAATTATTCTTTATAATATAAGTTTATTTACTCGTAAAGGCTTTAAGAGTCTTAATAAAGTGTTTTAAGCCTAGTTTAAGCAGTATTTTCGATATTACGACCCTAAGCTCACGCTAAAGCTAATAATCGATTTACGGCTTAATTAAAGCAACTTATATGCGTACGATTATAGAGCTTATTTTATAATTAAAGACCGAGAAGCTTTCTGCTAAAAGAAAGCTTTTAAAGTCAACCCGCGAGCGCACTTTAATTATTTAATTAAATACGTCTTATTTAATATTTATAGGATTTAAGTGCTTTAATTATAATATATAATAGTGACTCGGAATATTACTTTTAATAAAACTCTTTTTTATTTAAGCTCTTTAAATATAAAAAAAGCGGTCGGTTAGCCGCGCTTAATATTAAAAGATCTTACGGAAATATTAAAAAAAGAAGAAGGAGATTAAGACGTTGGTTTTATTATAATTAACCGACTAAGCGTATTTAATATACTGAAATTAAAAACACTGTTTATTACTTTAAACGGAGAATAATTAAGCGAAGCAATAAGCGCTATAGAAGTCGACGAGCCTATGAGCTCAGAGGTATTAAAACCTCTAATTAAGCTTTTAAGCTCGAGGGTAAAGCTATTTACTCTTTTTTTAATTAAGTTAATAAAAGTAAATACGTTACTTTTAGTTAATTTAATAGCTCTTGATTTTATTTAGCCGCTCGTTAATAAGAACTTGGGGGTAATTTAATTAAGAAAGAGTGCTAGACTTCTTACTTATAAGCACTTTAATTAAGTCTTAAAACGAGCCGATACTTTAAGACAATTAGCGTCTAAAAGCGCAATTAAAAGAAGTATCTTATATAATATATTAAACTTTTAAAGTAATATAAGCCTTAAGCGGAAGTTAATATTATAAGTTATAATTTACTTTGGAGGGCTATACGACCGAGAGCGCGGTCTTAAGCGTCGGGAAGCACTTGAAGAAAGTATCGGCCTTAAGTAATTAAAAGCTTTATTTTAAGCAATTAAATACGAGAAGTATTTATAATTATTAAAATTAAAAAAAGATAAAGAATTAGGTTTACGCTTATTGCTTTCGGCTTTAATTAAATTAAATTCCGGCTTACTTAAACCTCTTAAGAGGAAAAGAGTAAAAGACTGAGCAATTAATAAAGGTCGAAAGACTTGAGTTAGTAATAAGGTAATAAAACCGAATCGAAGCGTTTATATAACAACTATTAAAGAGTTAATTACGGAATTATTATAACCGTTAAGTAACCGCAAGCACTTAGAGGATTTTCTAGGGACTTTCTGGCTTAATTAAGAATTAGTGCGAAAAGACGGAAAAGACTTAAGCGCAGTTTACGTTATTATATTAGCATTTATATTTAAAAATATTAAAGTTCGATAACTAATTAAGCTCTTACGGATTTATTAATTATAAATGCCTAAGGATTTATTAAATTAGAGAGACTTTAAGGATTATTTGTTAAGAGAGCACTTTTGAGCCGACGCTATTAAGGAGATTATTAACCTTAAGTCGCGCAACTACTGGAGAGTCGTTAAATATACCTTTACTACCGAGCAATTAATTCCTTTGAAATAAGTATTTTACGCTAAAGTCGATTCGTTAAGGTATTTAACTTGCTGTCGCTCCCGAGTCGTTGTAAGAGGAGACTTATAGCCTAAAACGTTAATTTTATTAATATATATAATTACTTTAGCTACTCGCTCCTTCAGAACCGCTATAGCTATTATAGTTTAATTTGATTTAAAAATAATTTAATTTAATATAATAAATGCTTTTATTAACGCTAAACGAAATGAAATAAATGCTTACGTACGCTACTATTTACCGGACGGTTTTAAACAAGACAGAAAGGTAGTAGAAGTTAATCGCGCATTTTACGGACTTAAGGATTCACTGGCGTTATAATACGGTGACTTCACTTATATTTTAATAACTTTAAGGTTAATCGCTTATAAAGAAGAGCCTTATATATTTATAAATAAGTAACGTACGGTGTTTGTGATATTTTATATCGACGATATTTAAGTGCTTTATTATAATTCGGCTTTTAAAGACGTTAAACTAATTATCGACGGCTTAAATATAATATATAAGCTTATTAAAGGAAAGTAAACGGAGTAGTTCTTAGGCGTTCGTATTATTAGAGATCGATTAGCGAAGATTATCTTTTTAATATACGATACTTATATTCAAAAGGTTGCTCTTCGATTTAAGTTAATAAATAGAAATTGCTTAAATATATTATTATTTTAAGTTAAGCTATTAAAAAATCAAAAATAAGCTACTTTAGCTTAAATTAAGGAGTTTTAAGAGAAGGTTAGATTAATGCTTTATACTGCAATTATATTGCGCGTAAACGTTACTTTTATTACTTTAAAGCTTTTTTACTTTTTAATTAATTCTTCTCGAGAGCACCTGGCTATAATTAACTAGATAATTCGTTATCTTTTCGGCATTTGTTTCTTAGCGATTACTTATAATTATAAACTGCGCGACTCTTACTTTATAATAGTATTAAATGCTTTTTTTACAGATAATATTAAAATAAGGCGATCTTTTAATAAATATATTTTTATATTTTTTAAAAGTTTAATTTTTTAAAAAGCAGTTTTATAAAATATAATTATTACGTTTATAATATAAATAGAGCTTCTTAAAGTTGAGCGCACTGGCAAGGAACTTATAGTATTTTAGCGATTCTTTTAAGAATTACGCTTTAATATAAGAGTAGTTTAAATAATTTTCTGTAATAATTAATAAACGATTCAGTTAATTATTAGGGAAAATCAGCGTATTTCTATTAAGTTGCGCTACGTTAATATTTAAAATATGTGGTTGCGCTAAGAGTTTTAGAAAGGTATTTTTATAATAGAATATTTTCTTATAAATTATATATTAGCTAACGGATTTATTAAAAACCTTTCTCGGCAGAAATTTGAAGTATTTATTACTCTTATTAACTTAGTAAATATTCGTGCTTAATTAAAGCAACTTTTTTAAGAGACTCGCTTTAAAGCAGTTTTTTATATATATTCTTTACTTTTTATTTATTCTTAAAGTGATTATATAATAAGCTTACTTTTTAATTAAAGAGCTTTATTTATATTATTATATATTCTTTTATAAAATTCTCTTTTATAAATTTCTATTTATAATTTTATTTTATTAAAGATTAATTGAGCTCGGGGGTATAAATTACTATATCTTAAAAAGCTAATTACTCTTAACGATTCTTTAATTTAAAAGCAAACGCAAGCTTTAGTTTTTAAAATATAAGGGAATATTTAAAAAGTAAGAGGTTCTTAAGCTTTAAAAAATAAAAAAGTAATTTATTTATTAAAAGATAAAAGGCTTAAAACCTCTCGAATTAGCTCGCTTAAAGCACTAATTATTATATTAACTAATTCTTTAACGCGAGCAGCTTAAGCTTCTTACTCAGGAGTAAGAATAACTCCACGAGTAGATATAGCTTAAAAGGCTAAAATACTAAGGCCCGGACTATAAGCGCGAGCAGCTCCGGTAGCAGCTTCAGTAGCGGCAGCAGCGCGAGCAGCTTTAATAGTAGTAATAACAGTAAGATAATTAGCTGCTTTTTTATTACTTTTCTTAACGAAGAGAGCACTCGTAGCAGCAGTAATCTTTTCTTTAATAATACGAGTATAAGCTGTAAAAGTAATTAAAGGCTTTTTTTTTTCTTTTAAGAGATTAATTAAATTAGTTCGATTTTCTAAAAATAAAGCGAGTAATTTATTGTTTTTTTTATTATTATTATTTTTATTATTACTTCCAAATCTATTAATAGCTCTTGGAGCAACTCTATTATTAAAACTAATAGCAGCGCTAATAGCAGTAGCTTTATTAATATTATTATCTTTAAAGGCGGCATAGACCGGGATTCTTAACTACTTTAACTCTTAAAAAAATTAATAATAAATTAAAAGCGAGAAAAAAGCAGCTAAATCGACTTACTTTCTTATTAACTTTATTTTTTAACGTATTACGATATGCGAGGAAAAGAGCTTAAGCAATAGCGGGAGTAATTACGTACTTATAGCCGGACGAGTAAGCGAAGCAGCGAGTACCTTTTTCAACGGTATTATAATATTAACCGTTACTTTTTATTTAAAAGGCGCTATTAATATAGCTTATATAAATTATTATATAAGCACCTATTAGCTGCTTTAAAGCCCGGGGAGCAGCAGCGGCACGGCGAGAAGCGGGGGCGGGGACGGGAGCAGCCGACAGTCGTGCCTTAGCGACGACTTTCTTTTTATTATTAATAATAGCCTTAATTTATTATAAGTCAGCGGTTGTTTTTTAATTAATTGATTTTTAATCAGTCGATCTTCGATTAGTAAATCGAAACTAGTAAATCGAAAATCGAGTTACTTACCTTGCTTTAGCGAGTAAATCGTCGTTCTATTATAACGATTCTGGCGGAGCGCTTGAAGATACTTATAGTGTCGAAGGGAGCAGTTGATTAATTAATTAATTAATAGATTAATAGATTGATTAAGTGGTAAATCGAGAGCAGTCGATCTGTGTATTGTCGAGTGTTTACAGGTTCAGGTTTAGTGGGAAAATCGTTGGTTTATGTAGTCAGGTTGTTTATTTAATTACTGTATATAAGTGAATTTATTTGCTTAATTTTTTCTTATTATTTACTCTCGCTTAATATAATTAATTATAATAATAGTAGCTTATTATTATTAATTGCCTAAGGGGTGTGTCGTATAAGCACGGGCAGCAGCTTTCTTAGCACTTCACGTAATCTAATTAGGTTTTGCTACTGTAGACTGCTTTCAGGAGAATAACTATCTTCTCCTAATTCTTGGAGCTTTTAAAAGAATAATTAATTATTTCAATTCAATTATAACTGCTTACAGTGCTTTGATCCACTTTTATACTACAACTTTCTTAATATAATTCTTTTAGCTTAGCTTTATATAACTTTTGTCTAAGTTATAGTCGATATTTATACTTAAGTAATCCTTTATTAGCTTTAAATCTTTTAATTTAAAGAGCTTTTTAAGCTTTTTAATAAAGGATTTAATATTATTAACGCTTAAGCCAATTATCGCTAAGTCGTTTATGTAAATAAAGATTATAAGCTATTGCTGCTTATTAATTAAAATATAATTCTCGGTAATTAAGGCTTGAAAACCGAGTTTTTAGATTAAGACTTCCTTTAGCGTAATAAACTAGAGCCTAATTGATTATTTTAGCTTATATAAGGCTTTATTAAGTAGGAGTAGTTTACTAGCGTATTTTTAGGCATTTATGCCTTCGGGAGGTATTATATATAAAGTATTTACGTTAATATACTTTATATAAAAGCCGATATTATATTAACTTTTTATATAAATTAATCGTAAAGGACCGTTAAAGCGAATATAAGTCGTTAAGCTATTTATTTTATTACGTTAGCAAACGTATTTACATAATTAAGGCTATAGAATTGCTCGAACCCTTTAGCGACGAATCTAGCTTTAAATTCGAAATAATTAAGTGATTTTTTAATTTTATATACTTATTTCGTTTTTAAAGGCTTATAAGCCTTATTAACGTCTTTTAGTATTATTTCTTAAGTTTCGTGACTTTTTAAGGAATTAACTTCTTTTTTTTATAGCTTTTAGTTAATAATCCTTATATAAAGAGGCTATAGCTTCTTTAAGGCTTTTAGGCTCGTAAATTTAAAGGCTTTTAATTCGTTTAATAACGACTTTATTAGCCTTTAGCTCTTTAGGCAGCTTTATTAGCCTTTAATCGAAGTCTTCGTCGATTTTAAAGCTTATTAAAGCTATAAAAGCTAGTCTCTTAGCGTCTTTATAAACAGAAAAAGCTTCTTTTTCTTCTTCGATTAATCAGTTATTTAATTGGCGAATAGCCGTCTTAAAGCTTAAGTGTATTACTGACTGATTTTCCGAAGAGTTAGAGTCTTTAGCGCTAGTACTAGCGTTTTTAGTTACGACGTTAGGCTCCCAGCTCGAATAATTCTTTTTAGGCCTCTTAATAGGCGCTTTAGGCATTTCCGGGCTAACCGTATTAGGCCTCTTATTAGCCTTTAGCGTTTAAGGGAATTCTTATGTAAATAAGTCGGATTTGTTTTCAAAATCCGTTTTCTTGCCCTTTAATCAGTCGATAGGCGACTTTTCGCTTATATTACTTTTATTAGGTATTTTGTCGTTAATATTATTTATTAATTTAATAATATTATCGCTAGTGCCTTTAAACTCTTTAAGTGTTTCGATTATATAGTCGAATTTAGTTTCTTTTATTATATCGTCTTTAAGGATTAAATCTTTTTTAATTAAAACGTTTTTAAAGTTTATAACGGCTCTTTTACTTAATAAATAAATTAAGGAATTATTAAAAAACTTAAAACTAATAAGAATACTCTTATTAGATTTATTAACTAGTTTATAAGCTTTCTTATTCTTAAGTACGTAGATTAAAGAGCCTAATATGCCAATATAATTAATTATCGGTAATTTATTATATAGAGTTTTAAAAGGCGTCTTCTTTATGACGGAATTATATGACCGATTCTTAATATAAGTTATTCCTTATAATAAGTAAAGCTATAAAAATAAGGGTAATCTCTTAGCCTTATAAACGCTAATTAGCCGCTTTATTAGGTATTTATTTAACCTTTCGGCTATCTCGTTTTAGGAAGGGGAATAAGGGCTAATATATTCATATATATATTCTTATTACTTATAATAATGCGTTTATTTATTAGACTTGAATTCCCCGGCGTTATTAAGCTTAAAAGCTTTAATATTCGCTATAAATTTAATTTCCTTTTAATTAAACTGCGTATTTATTATATTATAAAAGTCAATAAGTACGTCATAAGCGTCGGCTTTGAGTTTTAAGGCGTATAGCTAAATAGCTCTTAATTCTTTATATGTAATAGTGAGGAAATAGCGCTTTCTTTTAAGTCCTTTGACTTTAAAAGGCCTTATAATATCGATATCGAATATAGTCAAGGGTAGCGCGTCTAACATAAGCTTTTACTGCCGATCACGTGCATTTTGCCGCTATTATAAGCGTTACAGTCGGCTAGTTCTACGTCTTTTTATTGAATTTTCTTTAATTTATAGCTTTTCTCGATCGTTTTAAGAATTGACTCTTTATTTATATATATTAACTTCTTATAATAAAGGTCTAGCGGCGTATTTAAGTCTACTTAATATATTATAAGTTCGAGAGCGTTATTATCGACTTCCGCTTAAACGTAATAGGCGTTATAATTCCATTTAGCTTATAATTAGCCCTTTTTATACTTTAATAAAGCACCGTTCTTAGTAAAATTAATTAACCAGCTTTTTTTAATTATTTCCCTTAAGCTTAAAAGGGTCGTTTTTAGCTTCAGAATATAGTTTATCCGTTAAATAACTACTTTTATGTCGTTATTATTCTTTATAAAAATATCTCCCGTGCTTAGTATTAGTAATACGTCGCCGTTAGCAATTATAATCGATTTGCGAAGAATAAGTTAATAATTAAGTAACTATTCCTTATTAAGCGTATAATACTCGCTAATACCGGAGTCTAGAATTAGTTTATAATTATAAACGGTTCTAAAAGCTTAATTTGGGATATCTCCCTTTAATTAGTCAGAATCGGACTCGCTTAATTCTTTTATAATATTTACAAAAGTATTTATAAACAAGAGAAGTTCAAGCTGTATTTTAAGCTTTATATTTAACTTACCCTTTAGTAAGAATAAGTAGTTTATATATGCCTTTATAAGCTTTTTAGCCTTTATGTGCTTATTAGGCGGCGTATAAGTCTTAAATACGGCTATAATAGCTTTTGTAAATTCTGTTTTTAATTTGCTTTTTGATTCCTTAGCCTTTTTAGCCTTATTAGGCTTTTTATTTAAATTTTCTGAATTATTAAGCTTTAACTTAAGGTATAAGACTTAATACGTAAATATTATATATTCCGTGACTTTGCACTTATTATAATACTTTTTATTACCGCCTTTACCGCTTTTAAACGCTTTATTAACGTTAAGGTCGGCGTTAACGCCTATACGAGCTTCTTCCGAAATTAAGTCGTTAATTAAACCGTTAATATTAATATTCTTGAGATTACTTAACATTTTCTCGTATTTATGAGACGAAAAGGCGTCAAAAGAGCTCGGCAAGCCTTTTAATATAAGGCTAATTATTATAAGCTTAAGAATTTCGCAATCTAGTTGCTTTAAGTATATGGCGCTTAATTAAATTACGTTAGTATATTTGTTTATACTCTTATAAAAGCTATAATTAAAATCGACGATTTGATTTATATAACGGCTGATTAGCTCAAGCGTTAATTAACCGAAAGTAAATTAAATAACGTTCTATAGCTTTTTAGCCGTATCTTTGTCTTTAAATTATTCTTGATTTTCCAGCGATATAATCGACTTTAGCGCCCCTAGTGCTTTTTGGTTTTACGTCTTAAAGTAATTTAGTTTCTTGTAAGGGGCTAATACGGTTTTACTTCCTTTAGTACTCCTAGCGTAATATAAGGATTAATCTAAAGGTAAAGCTTTGCCAGAAATATAAGGCATATAACCGTTAATTTCTAGGAATAAATTAGCGGGATTTATTCATTTAATATAATTAGACTTCTTTACTAGCTTCTCTTCTTTAAAGGCAGTAGCGGCTATTTTTAAGCTTATCTTAAATAAGTTTAGCTTTAATTCTTTTAAGTAATTATTACTTATAGTGATTTATTAAATTATTTTAGTCTTAGACTTTATTTAAGTCTTTATAACCTCACAATAAGGCTACTCTTTTTAATTTAGTATATCCTAAATCGATATAAAATCGATATTTAAAGTAATAAGTCTTGCTAAAGACTTATATATTACCTTACCGAGGGTTTCGCTTAACTAGTATTATAACAAAGTTCCCAGCGGGTCTGCTTAGGCTCTTATTATAACGCTAACGCCACTACTAGCTTAGTTTTTCTCACAGGAATTAATAAGCTTAATTAGCTATAACCTTCTTTAAGAATAGCTCTTTATATAACTAGAAAAGCCTAAAAACTATTATAATTTATACTAGATTAATAACGATACAGACAGCTACTCCCTAATATAAGCCATGCTAACACGCTACTTATAGCTATTACTAGCGCCGTAAAAAGTATAAGCGCTTAAAAATAAGAAATTTATTATAAGACTTAAAACCGCAATTTAGGTGGCTACGCACGCTTATAACGTTTAAGAACCGTTAAGTTATGATTTCCTTAGAGTTTAGTCTTAAGGTCAAAGGCCTTAGGTCCGTAATACGTCCTAATCGGGTTAATAAGGGCTTAAAGAGGTCTAGCTTACTTCAAGAAAAGCTAGTATAGCTTTATCGACAAGCGTTTGAACAGAAGTGTTACGGCTGGCTAGAGGTTAATACGGTGCAAGAGATAGCTTTATATTTGGACCTAAAGCTACGCTCAGAATTAAAAAGAAAAAAGAAAAAGAAAAAAAGAGCTCTTTATAAGAAGGAGCTTTAGTATAAATATATAAAAAGTCCCCCTAGCCTTTCCCGATTAGGCTTAGCACTATAATTACTATACTAAGGCAATACTACGAGCGATGCCGAGCTCGCTCAATTAAAATACAAGGCTTAAGGAGTCGTAATATTACCTCTCCCTCTCGAAAAACTGCGTCTTCGCAGTTATAATTATAATAATATCGTCCTTTAAGTCGTTATAATTATTAATACTAATATTATATACTTTTAACTATTAAAGTAATGCTCTTAGAAGTCTTTTAGTCGCTTTATTATTAAAGTAGAAGTTTTTAATTATATAAAATGCGGTTATAGCATCCGAGCACGGATATTATTATAAGTCTTTGTCGGCGCCTAATTATTTAATACGGTAAAATAGCTTATTCTTTATGACTTTAAAGCTTAATATAACTTTAATTTTTTATTTGTCCTAATTTAATAAGAGTTATATTAATACCGGCGTTTATCTTACTTATTTTAGTAAGGGATTATTAACGTACTTTCGTAGCGAATAAGTATAAAATATAAGGTATATAATCTAATTTGCTAATAGCTTTACTTTCTAATTTTCTCTTTTTTTTAAAAGCACTTTAATTAAGTTATATTATTTATTAAAGAGTTTCTTTAAAAGACGGTCGATATTCCAGTTCCGAATATCGACTAGCATTAAGTTACTAACGTCTTAATCGATAGCGCGTCGATTACGATTAGCTAAACGCTTTATTTTCTCTTATTAAGCTTTTAGCGACGATTATGTAATTTCTATAACCTCCTTTATACGTAAAGCGACCTATAGAGCTTCCTCGCGGTTAAGCTTTTTTATTACCGTAATAAATGATTCTAGATTTATTAAATCTTAAGAAGTCTTTAATTTTACGCCGTTAAGTAATTAAAAAGGCGTGAAATTATTAAGAGACTCGTAAAGTAAAATAAGCTGCGCGATATTTATAATAAATAAGAAATCACTTTAATTATCTTAATAATAATAACAAAAGAGGCGGAGCTATTATTTAATATATTAGTTTATTACTTCGGTCTGGCCGTCGATATTAGAGTTATATATTATTATTAGCTTTATTTTAATACCGAGTATACGGTAATACTCTTTTTAAAAAAAGAAAACGAATTGTAAACCCTAGTCTGAGATAATAGATTTTAATATGCCGAAATAGCGAGTTTAATAAACAAAAAAGAAGATAGTTATACCTTTGGCGGTAATTATATTATTATAAGGTATTAAGACCGGTTTTTTAAACAAGCGATTAATAATAATTATAACGAAGTTATAACCGTTTTTATTTAATAACAACTTCGTAAAATTTATCGTAAGGTATTAATACGGCCGAGCGGGAATAAGTAAAAAGTATAAGAAATTAGATATTTTATCTCTTTTAGCCTTTTACTTAAAGTAATTATAATTCGCTATATAGCGGCTTACGTCCGTAAAAAGGCTATTTTAGTAATATTTACGGCTTAATATAACCTTTATCTTTTTAATTTTAATATAAATAACTAAAAGTTGCGAGTATATATAACGTAATAATAACGTGCGAAGCTCCGGCGGTTTTATAAGTATTTTCAAACGGCCTTAAAAAAGAAGCTTACTATTCGATAACTCGTAATTTAAGTTATTCTCGCGGGCTCTTTATTAAAAAAGCTTTAATAAAAGAGACTTTTTATTAATTATAAGTATCTGATTTATTACGTCGTATTTAGCGATATTATATATAATTATAAAGTTAAGGTCTAGCTTTTCCGCGGCAAGTACTTCCGGGTTAATTAGCACGTGATCTTATTTTAGAGCTTGCTCTGCCTCTTAGTCTAGCTCCTGGTCTGGCTCCTGGTCTGCCTCTTGGTTTACTTCCTGGTTTACTTTTTAGTTTACTTTTACAAAGGCCAAAAAGGCAGCTAAAATAGCAGTTATATAATTACTCTGTATATACCGCCTTATGATTTCTAATTAAGTATTTTACGCCGTTATCGAACGGAAAGTAATTCCGTAAGAGAAAAGTATATTTAAATATTTTAATTAAGCGGCCTCGGTTAAGAGACGTTTTTTTCTTAAAAATATGTTATTTATTAATTTAATTATTTATTTAAAAAACCACGCTTAATATATTTCTCGATTAAGCAATCGCGACGGCTTAAAGGAATCGACGGCTGCTAACTGGAAGTCAGCGGTAACTAAAAAGTCGATCTTATTATTCGTAATAAATTATTAATTACGAATAACTCGCTTACGAGCTTCTGTTATCGTAAGGTCTTAATTTCTTCAGGAGAAAATATTAATAAAAGTATTAATAATCTTAATACAATATATAATTGTAAAATAAAATTCCGCGAAGAACTCGGCTTAACGTACTTACTTAACTATAAGATTCTTAATAATTATAAAATACTTTAAAACTCGGTAATCCGTATATACGTATACGTTTTTTTAAATATTTAATAATTTCAGGCGGTATTACTTAAACGACTGAAAGATTGTTAATATTTTTTTATTATAAATTAAGTAATTAAACTCGGGATTTATTATAATCTTAAAAAAGTAACTTATAAAATAAAAAATACTATTCTCTTAAAATTAAAATAATACGCTAATAACGATTCCGTTAAAAAAATCGGTTTTTAACCGCGTTTACTTTATTAGATCGTAATAGCAAAAGACTAATATAAATTAAAAGGCTTTTTAAAGAGTTTCTTACGCGTTTTTGTAAGCGTTATTAAAATTAAAAGGCATATCCTTTCCGGTAAGTATTATAAAAAGTCGAGCGATACGATTATAATCTTTAATAAACCGGCGATAAAAATTATAGAACTTAAAGTAGCTTTATACGTCACGTATGTTGCCGGCGTATTTCTAGTCCTTAATTACGCTGACCTTTTCCGGGTTTATTTTTATATTATTAACGCCGATAATAAAACTTAAGAACTTTATTTTTTATACGTTAAACTCGGATTTTTTAATATCGGCTTATAATTTATGCGCTTATAATATTATTATTACTTTCTTAACCTGAACCTCGTGCTCCTCGAGAATTATTAAATATATAAGAATATTGTCTATATAAGCCGCGCAGAAGTCGTTTAAGTGCTTTATTAAGATATTATTAATAAATCGCTAAAAAATCGCCGAGCTATTCGTAAAGCTAAAGGAAAAGACTTTATATTTATATGTATTATATCGGGTGCGAAAAGTCGTATAATTTTCGCTCTCGGAGGACATATAAATACGGTAAAAGACTTACTGAATATCAAGCTTTATAAAGACTTTTATTTTATAAATATAAGCCATTATCTCATCAATTAAAGGAATTAAATATAAATCCTTCTTCGATAAAGCATTCAGCTTCTGGTAATCGACGTAAAACCGGAGACTGCCGTCGGCCTTCTTAATGAAGAGAATAAGGGCCGCATATAATATATTAAAAGGCTTAATAAAACTTTTATATAAGTTATTAATAATATACCGCTTAATCTTCAATAGTTATTCTTTAATTATACGCCGAAAAAGTTTAAAAGATAAGTCGTTCTCCTTAATAAGCTCGATTTAGTAGTCTACGCCTTAGCGATACGCTAATAATTCGTCGAAAGCTCGCCGGGAGAAAAAAAGAATATACTTTTAATATTTTGCCAAGAGCTTCTTATTTATTAATTTATTATCTTACGTATACTTAGCTTTTAAGGCTTTTTTTAAAGTCAAGTCTTTATTTATTAATATAAGCTTAATACTTAATTAATTTAAGGCCTTTTATTAGCGGCGAGTCAACTCTTAGTCGATTTCATACACCGATATTATAAAAGTTTTTGCTTTATTCTTCTTAAGTTTTTTAAATTAAAAGTACGTTATAAATATCGCTATTATTAATATTAAAAAAATCTCTATAATAAGCGCTTTAAGTTAATACTTTACCGGAGGAGTTTTACAAGCTCTTCTGTTTTTAAATAATAATCCCGGATTACGGGATATTAACGGGTTTAATTAATCTTTTATAATACGTAAGCACTCCTTAATCTCTTTAATAAAGCTCGAAGGTCGAATCGACGAAACGTTAATTATAAGTTGTCTAAAGACCTTAAACTTAAGGGAATCGTCGAGTGCCGTAATCTTAGCTTATTTTCGGCGATAATTATTTAAGTTTAAGAAAGCGTTCTTTCGTTTCGTATTAAGTTAATAAGACTTAACGATTAGCTTATTAAAACAGTTAATATTAACGAAGATTCGCTAATTAAAATATAGTTATATAAACATATTTAACGGCTATTTTAGCCGGTTTTGGTTCTTAATATACGACTGCTTTAAGTCGTAATACTCGAAGAACTTCCGACTGATTAAGACGTCGGTATTTCTTAAGTTAATTATTAAAAAAAAGAAATTAATTCGCCGGCGGTCGATAATTAAAATAAATAAGACAGCCGTATCGATTAGCTTGCTTTTCTTATTATTATAGTTAGTTAAGACGATTAGCTAAAAGAATATTACGAAAGAAATATTAAATTACTTAACGAGTCGATATATAAAGAAGGTTTTAATTACACTGAAAATATTTGTTTTGTTATTAATATATATATATATATATTAATAAAAAATTTATTCTTTTTTAGTTTAATATTAATTAAGAATTATCGTCTTTTAATAAAAGCACGGAAATTAAATGCTAAGTCCTTTTATAAGTTATAATTTACGCTAAAGTATAAGTCTTTATTATAGTTTAAGAGTTTTTTAATAGCTTATTAGTTTTTAGGTTTTCGCCGATAATTAACTTAGAAATTAACTTATTAAAGGCTTAATCTCTTCGGCGCTTAAGGCAGTCGTTAATTTAATAGTTAGTCTTATTATAATAAAAGCAAGTATTAAAAGAAACGTTTTTAAGAGTAAGAGGCGGTATAAGAGACTCAGAGCGACGGAGGAACGGAGCCGGGGATAGCGAGCGCGGGCGAACTTCTGGCGATAATCTATAAGTTAATATTAGAAGTCTTTATATTATTATAGCCGGCGTAAAAGAAGTTATACGTTAATTTTCTTTCTTAAGAATACCGCGCGCGTCGTAGCCGTTAAAAGTAACGTTAGCTTAAATTTTACGAGTTATTATAACTTCTTTTAATATAATATTATAGAATTCCCGGTCTGTAATAATTAAGAATTCGTTAAGAATTATATAATTTCCGTTTATCTTATATTTTTTTATATAAATTATACGCTTAAAAGCTAAAGAAATCTTTTTACATACGTCTTTAAATTAGCAGAAGCGAGTAATCTTATTAGTAATAATATAAGAAATGAATTTAATTCGGAAGTCGTTATAAATTATATTATTTATTAATAGCTAATTATATATTCTCTTAGCAGCTTAAACTCGGTTATAATTAAAGAATCGCTAATTTAAGGCCGTTAAAACGTCGGCAGTAGTCTCGAAAGTACCGGCAAATTCGGAATTTATATATTAAAAAATAATAATCTTTGCTTTACTAGTAATATATCGGAAATAAGCTTTAATTTATAATATTTTATTCTTGAAATTACTTAAATACTTTTTTATAAATAATTTTATCTTTATCTTTTAAATATTATACTTAATATCGCCCTTATAATCGCTAAAAGGGATATAAGGGTATTTAACTTTAGAGGGCTTTATAGCTTGAACTGAATTATTTAACTTTAGTAGGTAATAATCGGTAATCGACTAGAAGTCCGCTGTAAGAGCACGTACCGATTAATCGCTTTAAAAGAAAGGAATGTAAGTCTTTTAGTAGAAGTTATTAAAAGTATATTAATCGAAGGCTTGCTTAATAGCGGCAATAATAATAGAGTTAACGGAGATTTCGATTAGTTAATTTACTTTTACTTATTAAGCGGGGGTAAGGCCCTTTATAATAGCGGTAAGCTCTGGCGAGGCGTCAAAGTAGTTCTAAAGTTTATTCTCTGAATCGGAATTAGATTCTTTAAAGTTATTAGGGTTTTTTATAAGAGTCTCGACTAAAGAAATAAGAGTATTAATAAAACTTAGCCGCAAGAAAGCGCTTCTTTCTCTAGAGCTTCGCCGATAAGAAGAAGAAGTCGGAAGAGATAATAATATAAGATAAAAAAATATTTAAAATTATTAATCGATTTATTAATTAAATATAAGTTAAAATCGAAATTCGAAGTCGAATAACGCGCGTTAAATTACATAAAGTAAGTTAATAATAAGAGGTTTTCTAGCTCTCTCTGAAATAATCTGCTATTAACAGAAAAATACTTATCTGTCGAATAAACTAAAGTATTAAAATTCGTCGTTAATTTGCTTTAAAGGCAAGAAGACGTGACGCGCAAGACTTAATAAGATATAATACTTTATAGCGAAAAGGTTATTAGTTTTTTCTTATATTACGGCTAGTTAGAAGTTAATATAATATAAGAAATAACTTTATATTTAAACTTAAAGCTACGCTTAAAATTAAGAAGAAAAGAAAAGGAAAAAAAAAGAGCTCTTTATAAGAGGGAGCTCTAGTATAAATATATAAAAGATCCCCTTAGCCTTTCCCGATTAAGCCTAGCGCCATAATTGCCATGCCAAGGCAATGCTACGAGCGATGCCGAGCTCGCTCGGTTAGAATACGAGGCTCAGGGAGTCGTAACAAGAAGCAGCTAAAGCGGTATTAGCCGAAAAAGCTCAGCTAGTTGTCTCGATCGGGAAGTGTATTAATAATTAATATTATTAATTACTTTAATAAATTGCCGAATTACTATTATATAAAAATAAGTAAATTAATTAAAAATAAGGAAGCGTAATAAGTAAGGACACGTAATTAAAGAAAAAGAATTATTTTATTTACTTACTTAAAGAGTTTAGAGAGCTTTTCAGTAGTTATATATAAAATAATAGCTTCTCTAAAAGCTTCTACGACTACGTAGCTTATACGAGCTACGTAATTGAATACAAGCGTAATTTCCCGGAATACGAAAATAATTTCCGGGCCGCGTAAGCAGTGGAAACTCCTTCGGCTATTCTAAGGTAAAATCGGCACGAGTTACCGAAGTGAAATCCAATATATAAGCTACGTAATTAGTTACGTAGTCGTAAAAGCTTTTGAAGAAGCTATTATTTTATATATAATTATTAAAAAGCTCTTTTAACTCTTTAAGTAAGTAATTAATTCTACTTTGTTTTTAATTACGTGTCTTCACTTATTGCGCTTCCTTATTTTTAATTAACTCGCTTATTCTTATATAATAGTAATTCGGCAATTCGTTAAAACAATTAATAATATTAATTATTAATATACTTCTTAATCGAGACGACTAGCTAAGCTTTCTCGGCTAATACCGCTTCGGCTGCTTCCGTTTAAACGCTTGTCGATAAAACCATACTAGCTTCTCTTAATTAAAATAAGCTAGACCCCTTTAAGCCCTTATTAACCCGATTAAGACAAATTACAGACCTAAGGCCTTTGACCCTAAGACTAAACCCTAAGGAAATTATAATTTAACGGTCCTTAAACGTTATAAGCCTATATAGCTATTTAAATTGCGGTTTTAAGTCTTATAATAAATTTCTTATTTCTAAGTGCTTATACCTAAACGGCGCTAGCAGTAGCTATAAGTAGCGTATTAACGTGGCTATATTAAGGAGTAGCTGTCTGTATTATTATTAGTTTAATACAAATTACAGTGGTTTTTAGGCTTTTTTAATTATATAAAAAGCTATTTTTAAAAAAGATTATAACTAATTAAGCTTATTAATTCCTATAAGAAAAACCAAGCTAATAGTGGCGCTAGCGTTATAATAAGAGCCTAAGTAAACCCGCTGGGAATCCTATTATAACACTAGTTAAGCGAAACCCTCGGTAAAGTAATAATAAGTTTTTAATAAGGCTTTTTTACTTTAATTAATCGATTTCAAATCGATTTAAAGCATATTAAATTAAGGAAGGTAGCTTTATTGTGAGGTTATAAAGACTTAAATAAAATCTAAGACTAAAATAATTTAATAAATTACTATAAGTAATAATCGCTTAAAAGAATTAAAGCTAAACTCAATCGAGACAAGCTTAAAATGGCTGCTATTGCCTTTTAAGAAGAGAAGTTAATAAGGAAGTCTAATTATATTAAATAAATAAATCCCGTTAGTTTATTCTTAAAAATTAACGGTTATATGCCTTATATTTCCGGTAAAGCTTTGCCTCCGGACTAATCCTTATATTACGCTAGAGGTACCGAAGGAGGTAGAACCGTATTAGCTCCTTATTCTCATAAGCTAGCCGTAAAATATCACGAGAAGCTAGACTACTTTGAGACGCAAAACCAAAAGGCGCTAGGGGCGCTAAAATCGATTATATCGCTAGAAAATCAAAAGCGATTTAAAGACAAAGATACGGCTAAAAAGCTATAAAACGCTATTTAATCTATTTTCGGCTAATTAACGCTTGAGCTAGTCGGCCGTTATATAAATCAAATCGTCGATTTTAATTACAGCTCTTATAAGAATATAAACGAATATATAAGCGTAATCTAATCAAGCGCTATATACTTAAAGTAATTAAACTGCGAGATTCCAAAGCTTATAATAACTAGCCTTATATTAAAAGGCTTACTAAACTCTTTTAACGCCTTTTTGTCTTATAAATACAAGAAAATATTAAGTAATCTTAAGAATATCGATATTAACGGTCTAATTAACGACTTAATTTCAAAAGAAGCTCGCATAAGCGCTAACGCCGACTTTAACGCTAATAAAGCGTTTAAAGGCGATAAAAGCGGTAATAAGAAGCATTATAATAAGTGTAAAGTCACGGGACATATAACGTCTACGTGCTGGGTCTTATACCCTAAGCTAAAGCCTAATAATTCAGAAAATTCAAATAAAAAGCTTAATAAGGCTAAAAAGGCTAAAGAGTCAAAAGGCGAATCAAAAACAAAGTCTACGAAGGCTATTATAGCCGTATCTAAGACTTATACGCCGCTTAATAAGCACATAAAAGCTAAAAAGCTTATAAAGGCACATATAAACCACTTACCTTTATTAAAAAGTAAATCAAATATAAAACCTAAAGTATAGCTTGAACTTTTAATTATGAGTACTTTTATAAATATTATAAAGGAATTAAGCGAGTCCGATTCTGACTAATTAAAGGGAGATATTACAAATTAAGCTTTTAAAACTGTTTATAATTACAGACTAATTCTAGACTCCGGTGCTAGCGAGCATTATACGCCTAATAAAAAATGGTTACTTAACTATTAACTTACCCTTTGCAAATCGGTTATAATCGCTAATAGCAACGTATTACCGATACTAGGCACGGGAGATATTCTTATTAAGGGCAATAACGGCATAAAAGTAATTATTTAATAAGTAAACTATATTCCGGGGCTAAAAACGACTCTTTTAAGCTCAAGGGAAATAATTAAAAAAGGCTGGTTAATTAACTTTACCGAGAACAGTGCTTTATTAAAGTATAAAAAAGGCTAATTACAGATTAAATAAGACTATAACGCTTATTACGTTTAAGCGGAAGTCGATAATAACGCTCTCGAACCTATAATATATTAAGTAGATTTAAATTCGCCGCTAGACCTTTACTATAAGAGGCTAGTATATATAAATAAAAAGTCGATTCTTAAAACAATCGAGAAAAGCCATAAATTAAAGAAAATCCAACAAAAAGACAGGCTAGCCGACTATAACGCTTGTAATAGCGGCAAAATGCACGTGATCGGCAGTAAAAAGCCTATATTAGACGCGCCACCCTTGACTATATTCAATATCGATATTGCGGGGCCTTTTAAAGTTAAAGGACTTAAAGGAGAGCGCTATTTCCTTACTATTATATATAAAAGATCAAGAGCTATTTGGCTATACGCTTTAAAACTCAAAGCCGACGCTTATGACGTCTTAATCGACTTTTGTAATATAATTAATAATTAATTTAATAGTTAAAATAGCGTTAAATATAAGTTTATAGCGAATATTAAAGCTTTTAAGCTCGATAACGCCGGGGAATTCAAGTTTAATAAATGGACGTATTATTATAAGCAAAAAGGGTATATATATAAATACACTAGCCTTTATTCCCCTTCTCAAAACGGGATAGCCGAAAGGTTAAATAAATACCTAATAAAGCGGCTAATTAACGTCTATAAAGCTAAGAGATTACCCTTGTTTTTATAACCTTACTTATTACAAGGAATAGCTCATATTAAGAATCGGTTATATAACTCCGTTATAAAAAAGACGCCTTTTAAAGCTTTATGTAATAAATTACCGATAATCGATTATATTCGCATACTAGGCTCTTTAACTTACGTACTTGAGAATAAAAGAGCTTAAAAGCTAGCCGATAAATCCGATAGGGGTATTCTTGTCGGTTTTAAGTCTTTTAATAATTACTTAGTTTATTTGCCGAGTAAAAGAGCCGTTATAAACTCTAAAAACGTCTTAATTAAAGAGGATTTAATCCTTAAAGACGATATAACGAAAAAAACCGAATTCGACTATATAATCGAAACACTTAAAGAGTTTGAAGGCGCTAGCGACGATATTACTAAGCTAATAAGTGGTATTAACGACAAAATGCCTAATAAAGGCAATATAAACGAAAAGTCGCCTATCGACTAATTAGAGGGCAAGAAAACAGATTTTGAAGACAAATCCGACTTATTCATACAAAAGCTCCCTCAAACGCTAAAGGCTAATAAGAGGCCTAATGCGGCTAGCCCGGAAATGCTTAAAGCGCTTATTAAAAGGCCTAGAAAGGATTATTCGAGCTAAGAGCCTAACGTCATAATTAAAAACGCTAATACTAACGCTAAAGACTCTAACTCTTTAGAAAATCAGCTAGTAATATACTTAAGCTTTAAGACGGCTATTCGCTAACTAAATAACTGGTTAATCGAAGAGGAAAAAGAAACTTTTTCTGTTTATAAAGACGCTAAAAGACTAGCTTCTATGGCTTTAATAAGCTCTAAAATAGACGAAGATCTAGAAAAGGAGCTAATAAAGCTACCCGAAGAGCTAGAAGCTAATAAAGTCGTTATTAAACGAACTAAAGGCCTTCAAATTTACGAGCCTAAGAGCCTTAAAGAGGCTATGGCCTCTCCATATAAAGACTATTAGCTAAAAGCTATGGAAAAAGAAGCCAATTCCCTAGAAAGTCACGAGACTTAGGAAATAGTGCCAAAAGACGCTAGCAAGGCTTATAAGCCTTTAAAAACAAGGTAAGTGTATAAAATCAAAGAATTACTTAATTACTTCGAATTTAAAGTTAGATTTGTCGCTAAAGAGTTCGAGTAATTCTATAGCCTTAATTATATAAATACGTTTACTAACGTAATAAAATAAATAGCTTAACGACTTATATTCGCCTTAGCGGTCCTTTACGGTTAGCTTATATAAAAAGTTAATATAATATCGGCTTTTATATAGAGTAATATTAACGTAAATACTTTATATATAATGCTTCCCGAAGGCATAAATGCTCAAAAATACGCTAATAAATTACTCTTGCTTAATAAAGCCTTATACGAGCTAAAACAGTCAGCTAGGCTCTGGTTTATTACGCTAAAGGAAGTCCTAATCCAAAAACTCGGTTTTCAAGCCTTAATTACCGAGAATTATATCTTAATTAATAAAAAGCAACTGTGACAATAAGTGCACTTAGGAGCTTCTCAGCGAGTCAGGGAATCCAGGGGTTCAGGGGTAACTAAGTCATACCGAGTCGGACTAATACCGGAGGGGTTTTAGAAGAGCTTATATATATAAACTCACATTTCTTTTATTTCTTCTTTCCTTCTTTATCTTCTTATTTCTTTCGTATTAAACTTATTAGCTCTCGATAGCCTCAACTAAAATACTATTATATATCTTTTATACCGCTCTCTTAGCTAATATCGTTATATTAAACAAAAAAATCACTTCCGCCGGAGACAGCTTTATAATACTTTACTAGAAATTCAGTTACTAATATTTCAAAGAGTTAAAATTCCAGAAATCTCTTAATAATTAAAAACTAAAGTTTAATTCAGCATTTCGCAATTAATAACGCCTGAAGTAATCTTCGCTAATTACGTTCTAAATAATTTCTTTTGTATAAAAGCCGCTATAAACAGATTTTAAGAAAGTATTTTTATTATACTTAAAACCTTATTATTTAAATACGAAACCTCCTTTTAAATCTGCCCCGAATTAAATACTTGTTTTTATTAAGACTTATTATATCTTAATTAATTACTAAAGAACCTATTAAATCAGGTCCTTTAGCTACTATGACCTCCTCAAGAGCGCTCCTTAATTTAAAAACACTTATTGCTTCGCCTTTTAAAATTAACGTCGCTACTCGAAAGAATAAAAGCAAAGCTCGGAATAATACGGATTATAATAATCCTAACGTTTTGAAAAGATTCTTTTAAGCCGTTAATAATCGAACTAAGGATTAAGTAAATAAGTAAAGAGAACTCTAATTCAGTCTTATTAGAATTAAAACTATACTCGTAACTTTTGCTATTCCTCGGCTTAATTCAGTACGACTTAACGACGATCCTAAAGAAAATCTTATTTTTTCCGAGCTTTCCGAATTACTTTAAAATTACTCACGAACTCTTATTCTTCTTTTATTTTAATTAGTAGAATTTAATAAAAGTTCGCTAAAAGGTTATACTTTTTTTATTCCCGGAGCTTATTCAAGCTTGTTTCGGCCTCTTAAGATTTAATTAATAAAAAAGATTATTTTATTAAATAATAACTTAAACTTCTTATTTAAATAATAGCGTACTTCAATTCAAGACCGCTTAAAAGTTAACGTTAATCTTTATTTAATAAAAAAAGCTCGTCGTATTCTTATTTAAGAATTAATTACTAAAATAATATAATTTTATTTAAAATTTTAATACTTTTCGGAAACTTATTTTTTTAAGACCGTTAAAAAGATAATTATACTTTTAAAATCTTACTTCTTAACTGGCCACAAAGCGAACGAGTTCCGGTCTGCTTTTTATAATTTATATATAAACTCTTATTTTAAGAAGACTTTTATTGAATTTAAAATAAAATTTTAAAGCGTTATTATTTAAAATAACGTCGTTAAGTCGGAATAATTCTTTTATATATAATAAAAGCTCTCTCTTAAGCTATAAGACAAGACCTTTATTATTAAGTTAATTTAAAAGAATAATTATAATAAAATAATTTCTTACTTTATCTTATTAAACTCAAAGAACCGCCGGAATTGTATACTCAACTTAAATTTTATTTTAATTCGCACTCCGAATATAACCCGGAAGCCGTCCGGTTCGGGTTAGATTACTTCTTCCGCTTAAACGCTTATTTAAAGAATTACCTTCGCCCGTTAATCTTCTTCTACTTTATTTTAACGCTTTTTTACTTTTTTATAATAATTTACTTCCTTTTTATCGCGCTAAAGCTTTATATATTTAAGGCCTTAGACTTTTATAAGCGATAATTTAGTTAAATATTATAATTACAGTAAATTTAATTATTATAAAAGCAATTACCTCGAGACTCTTAAAGTTTAGCTCGTAAATAAGGAAATCGAGGAAAAAGGCGTAGAACTAAAAGAAAAGTAAAAAGAATTATTAAAAAAACAAATAAAAAAAAACGAAAAAGCTTAAGAAAAGACTCTTTTTTAAATTTACGTAAATATAATTTATTAAAACTTAATTTAAACTCTTTTATAAAAGAAAAGCAATTTTTAATTTCTTATATTATTAATATAAATAAATATAGCGTTATACTCTTCGCTTTAATAAACATTAAAGTAAACGATTACCTCTTTGTGAATCGGACCTTTTCCGTACGCTTTTTAGAAGCCTTAAAAATAAAAATTCTACTTCTTTTTTATACTATCTTAATCCGTAGCTTTTAGAATTCCCTATAAAGCTACGCTTTTTATTATATACGTCTTTACTTAATAATAAACGACAAACGCGTATATAACTGCTTTTTTATTATACTTAACTTAAGAAATTAAGATATAATAATTAACGTTAAATAAATAAAACGCTTCCGCGTCAAACTCAATTCGGTTAATAACCGTCTTATATAACTCTTTATATACTTATAAACTCTTCGCTAAACGAAAGAGTTAATTATATCGCTTCTTATTAAGACTAAAGCAAGAATTATTAATTATTATTAACTAAATACTGACCGACGTAACTTAATTATAAATTAAATTAATCAGAAACGACGATATTATTAATTCGCTATTAATTATATATAAGTATCGACGTTACCGGAGAATTCTTTTAAGGAATAAGAGCCAGAAATAACTCCAGAATTCCTATTATTAAAACCGGTCGGAAAACTAAAAATAAAGAAGCCTCGTTTATAATTACGCTATCGCTCGGAACTTATTATAATTCCGTAAAAAACTTCTTTTTTTATTTATAAAATTAACGTAAACGTATTTTATTTTAATATAAAAAGCAAAAATATTAAATTCTTTATAATTAATATTTATGAAATAAACCGAATCTTATAAGAAAGATATGAAAAAAAAAATCCGAATACTTTCCGGATCGTGGCCAAAAGGCTTTCGAAATAATATTAACTTCTTAAAAAAGTATTTTTTAAGACAAAATTAAACGTTTTGCCACCTTATTAATATTATAATTATAAGATTTAATTAGAGGCTTTATTACTTAATTCTTATTCTCTTTTATATTATTAATTAATAAAATAATTAAAAGTATTAAAAGAATACTTCTTAAAGAATTTTAATAAAAAGTTTATCGAGACGAATTAAAGTCCTTTCGCTTTTCTTGTCTTTTTTATAAAAAAAAGTAATAAAAAGTTGCGTTTTTATATTAATTACCGTCATTTAAATACGCTAACGTAAAAGGACTTATACTTTATATTAAAAATCGACGAGCTCCTTTCCCGCGTATCGAAAGCTAAAGTATTTATTAAACTCGATATTCGAGCCGTATTTAATCGCATTCGAATAGACCCCGAGTCGGAAGAATATACGACCTTCCGCATTAAATATAAGACTTATAAATGTAAAATATTACCTTTTAGACTTTATAATAAATTAAGCACGTATTAACGCTATATAAACGACGTATTATTAGATTATTTAAACGACTTCTATATAATATACTTTAATAATATCCTGATTTATTCAGAATTAATAAAAGAGTATAAAGAATACGTTAAAATAGTTTTAAAACGGCTTATAGAAACTGGCTTATAAGCCGATATTAAGAAGTATGAATTCCACGTTACTTACATTAAATACTTAAATTATATTATAATTATAAAAAGAATTAAAGCCGACTTAAAGAAAGTAAAACTGTTACAGAACTAAAAATACTTAAAGATTATTATAATAATAAAATCTTTCTTAAGTTTCTGCGATTTCTATCGATAATTTATTTACAACTTTAGACTTATCGCGAAGCTTTTCTTTACGCTTACCTAACTTATAATTTCTTGAAATTAAATAAAAGAATATAAAAAAGCCTTTAAAGAATTACGGAATTAATTATTAATTATATAAAAGATTTATTATTTTAACCCCGACCTACTAACGCGATTAGAAACCGACGCTTTCGATAAAGTAATTGCAGACGTAGTTTCTTAATAATACGCTAACGGAGTATAATACCCCTTAAGATTTTACTTTTACGTCTTAAATAATTATAAGCTTAATTAAGAAATCTATAATAAAGAACTTTATATAATTATAAGATTATTTTATAAATAACGTCTTAAACTTATATCTATTCGGACCAGACTCGGAGTATATTCGGACCACCGATCCTTAAAATATTTCATAATAATAAAAGTCTTTATAAGTAAGTAAACTCAATAAATAGAATTCTTATTTAATTTTAATTTTTAGATTATATATACGCTAAATAAATAAAATTAAAAAGCTAATATTCTCAGCTAAAAAAAGCAAGACTTAAAAGTCTAAAAAAAAAAAAATTTAAATAGCCGATTTAAAGTCTTACTTGCGCTTAATCGCCTTAACTTTAAAATTAATACAAAATTAGCGGATAAGTTTATAATTAACGTTATTTTTTTTTATTTTTTTTCTCTAAAAACGAAAGACGCCGTTAATAATTCGACTCTAAAGCTATTCAAAATTTTATTTAACTTTATTAAAAAGCTTTATTAAGATAATCGCGAGTCTTTTATAAAAGAACGGAAGTCCTTATTTAAAGATTATATAATAATAAACAGACTTTTATATTTTAAAAGCCGTTTATATATATAAAAGAATACTTTATTATATATTAAATTAATCCGAGAAGCTTATAATTAGCCGTTTATAGCGCATTTAAGTAAAAAGAAGACTTATTAATTCCTTACTTTTAAGTATTACTAGTTCGGAATAGATTTAGATTATATCTAATATATAAGAAATTATAGAGCTTATTAATACTTTCACTTTAAATAAATTAAGTAATAAGAATTCTTATATCTTTTACTTATTCTTATATATCTTATATAATACTTATATATAAATTATAAAGATTTTCCAAAGAATAAACACGGTTTTAACCGAATCTTAATATTTATTAACCGCCTCGAAAAGAATTCCGTTATAATTCCTTATTATTAAGATATCGACGCTCGTAGTACTATTTAACTGTTTATTTAATAAATTTACCGATTTAGACATACTCCGGAAACGATTATATTTAATCGCGGCGCTTAATTTATCTCTTTTTTTTAAAAAGAATTCTATTATATTATCGGCGTTAAGATTAAGCTTTTTATAACTTATTATAAAGAAACGGACGAATAAACGAAAATCATGAATCGCTATATTAATTAAAAGCTCAAATTATTCGTCACTTATTATTAAAATAATTAAAATAAATTAATATTTTTAATTAATAAAACTTAAATATCTTTGCCTTATAAATTTATTAATATAGCTCCGTATTAGCTCAAATTCGGCATAAAACTACGCAATAACTAGAACTAAAAGACGCTTAAAGTTATTATTTTATTAGAAAAGCTTAATTACGCCGATATAAAGAAGTTAACTTAACGTATAAAATAAGCGTAAAAAATTATTAAAAGAAATATATAAGCCGCTTAAGACCGTATAGCCCGCGTAACGGACTAAAAATAAAGGCTTATTAATTAAGAAGTCGAAAAAAAGGTCTTCTTATTAATTAAAAACCTTAAGAGCCACCGTCTTAATTATAAGCTTATAAATTAATAAAAGAGCTTTTTTAAGATTTTAAAGAAAATAAGCTATTTTTATAAGTTAAAATTACTTATAAGGTCTTAAATATATAACTTATTTACACTAGAACTCCTTTTTAAGAATCTAAAAGACTTTTTACTAAGTTAAAAAACGCCGAAACCTTTTCCAGAGGTTATTGAAAATCAAGAAAAATAAAAAATTAAGGAAATCCTTAATATTAAATTATATTATAACGTACTCAAATATTAAGTAAAATAACTAAGCTATAACCTCGATCTATAATAATATAATACTTCTGATTTAATAAAATCGCTTTATAAATTAAAAGATTTTTATACGGCGTATTCTAATAAACTGAGATCACTCCGGAATTTATTTAAATAATTTAAAGCTTAAGAATTAGAAAAAGACAATTATAATTACTTAAAAAATAATAAATTATAACTTCCTTCTGAAATAATAAAACGATAACGTTAATTAATAATTATTTACTTTTTAATTTAAAGTACTAATAAAGCCTTACGACCGCATTTTAATAAAGACTTAACTACCGATTTCATTATAAACGGCTACTTTTGCATAAAAGTTTAAAAAAAGTAACGGCTATAAAAGATTACCGAAACTAATTTAAAATAAAGCTTCTTAATCTTTATTAAAAGAATCCTCCTCTTTTCTTAATAGAAGCTCAGTTAACTCGTTATTTAACCCTTTATAAAAAGGGCTAAACTTCTTTTTTTTCTTCTTTTTCTTAATAATAATAATAGCCGCCTTACGCTTAATATTATTACGACGTATACGGCGACGAGCTATACTTATATTTTTATCCTTATCTTCCTCTCCTTCCTTATTATTAGCACTATTATTACGGCGAGCTATTTTAATTACCGAAATAGCAAGAACCCGCGAGAACTTTAATAAGGCTTTTAGATATTAAATATTAATACTACTTATAATAAACTCAACGACTTATAATAACGTTATTTAATTACTTAAATATAATATAACGGAGAGTCCGAGTCTCCTTTAATACCGCAAACCCTAGCTCTTTTATAATCTTAAGCGCTTTCGCGGTCGCTATAAGTAATATTTCGTCGATCGACAAAGCGGCAACTTGGACTTCCGCATCATCGGCAGCTGTTAATAACGCGTCGTACTCCGGGCTTATAAATCACGGAAACTAAAAAAAAAGTCAAAAGTATTAATATTAGACTTGTTTCGGAGGTTTTCCGGACTTTAACTTACGAGGCGGCAAAATCCCTTTTAAACTATGCAATAAGCACATTTCTTCGAGCCACTCTTGTCGAAGTAATAAGAGTAGCCCGACTCCTTCGCCATCCGGCGCACGCAGCGCACGCAGCAGTTGCGATAGGCCGCCGCCAAAGCTCCCGATAAGGTTAGAAGAGGCACTATTACAGTCAGAATTCGGATTTTGCTATAAAAGTCACGGGATTTCATTTACTTATTATTATTTATTTATTTTAATTAACTAGCTTATATATTATTAAAAGAAAAAGAATTAACTCTTTAGAAAGTTTAACGTATATATGCGCTAATACAAGTAAACAAATCGATAGCGCTAAGGCAGCATAATACGATAAGTAACGGACCAGATTCGGACGCTTATTCCATTAATTAAATAAATAAAAGCTCGTCCTTTTATAATATATTATTTATTATTATACAAGACCTCGCTTACGCTCGCGTAACCTCGCTTGACCTCGAATAGAGCCCTTAATACCGTAATAATACTAAACTACGACTAATTAAAAATTAAAGACAATCTCTTTTTTAAGAAAGAGATAATATAATAATAAGTGCACTTAAGAGCTTCTCAGCGAGTCAGGGAATCCAGGAGTTTAAGAGTAATTAAGTCATACCGAATCGGACTAATACCGGAGGGGTTTTGGAAGAGCTTATATATATGAACTCATACTCCTTTTACTTCCTCTTTCCTTCTTCATCTTCTTATTTCCTTTATATTAGACTTATTAGCTCTTAATAGCCTTAGCTAAAATACTATTATATACCTCTTACACCGCTCTCTTGGCTAGTGTCGTTACAGCAATAGCTTATAATCTTTATTTACGTAGACGACTTAGCGATAATTAGCTTAAGCGTTAATAATATCAAATCCTTTATTAAAGAACTTAAAAAGCTTTTTAAATTAAAGGATTTAAAGCTAATAAAGGACTACTTAAGTATAAATATCGATTATAACCTAAATAAAGGTTATATAAAGCTAAGCTAAGAGAGCTATATTGAGAAAGTGCTAGCGCGGTTTAATATGACCGACTGTAAGCTTAAAGATATACTAATAGATTCGAAGGCTAAGCTAGAGCTTAATCTTAATTAAGTTGATAAAAAGGAAATAAATTAATATTAGTAAATTATAGGCTGCCTCTTGTTTCTCACGCTAGCAACTAGACCCGATATTTGCTACTCGGTTATAAAGCTCGCTCGATTTATTAGTAACTCTAGTACCGATTATATAATTGCTTTTAAAAACGTGCTTAAATACTTAAAAGAATCAAAAAAGCTAAGGCTAATTTACGAAAAAAGCTCTAATCGATATATAAGCGGTTATTGCGACGCCGATTACGCCGGAGATATTAATACGGCTAAATCGACTAGCGGCTTGAGCTTTTACTTAACGAGTTACTTATTTAGCTGGAAAAGCAAGCTCTAAAGTATTATAGCTTAAAGTACAATTGAGGCCGAATATATAATTATTAATTCGGCTTTTAAAGAGGTTATTTATATAAAGCAGCTTTTAACTGAATTAGGCTATTATATGCAAAAACGATTCCCTGTTTATACGGACAATAACGGCGCTCTCTTATTGGCTAATAACTCTTAATTCCATAAGAAAATTAAGTATATTACCGTTAAATATTACTACGTCCGCGACCTTATAAATCAAGGCGAAATAGACTTAATTTACATAAAAGGGTCTAAACAAAAAGCCGACGGCTTTATAAAGCCACTAGATAAGCCTAAATTTATTGAATTCATAAGGCTTTTAAGACTAGCCGAATAAGGCTAAAGCGGAGAAAATAAAATTATAATTTGTATTTCTCTCTTTCTTTATAACTGACTTACCCTCTATAAAAGATTATTTCATATATTTACTTTATTCTTATAAATATAAGCTCTGCTTTAAAGCTAGCTTATATATAAGCTTATAAAGCTATTACGTCATTCATTAAGAAGGCGTATTAGATTTCACTTCGGTAACTTATGCCGATTCTACCTTAAAATAGCCAAAGGAGTTTCTACTGCTTACGCGGCTCGGAAATTATCTTTGTATTCCGGGAAATTACGCTCGTATTTAATTACGTAGCTCGTATAAGCCACGTAATTAATTACGTAGTCGTAAAAGCTTCTAGAGAAGCTATTATTTTGTATATAACTACCGAAGAGCTCTTCTAGCTCTTTAAGCAAGCAAGCAAGCAAGCAAGCAATTCTCTCTCTTTGATCACGTGTCCTTACCTACTGCGCTTCCTCATTCCTGATTGGCTCGCCTATTATCACATTAATTAAGGAAACTATTTTATTCGACTTTATTAAAGTTTATAAAAATGACGATTTCGTTAACGCCTTTAAAGTAGTCGATTTTATAAAGCATTAAGAAGGAGTATAAGATATCTTAAGGGTTTTTATTATTTAATTATAAATTGCAAGGTTTTATATAAATTTAACTTTTTTTTTAATAAAGTCGTATAACGGCTCGACTAATAAATAAAAGTCTTTAATTTAAATGCGAAAGTAAATAATTAAACTTAAAAATCCTTTGACTTTTATAACGTTCTTAAGTTCTTTTTATTTTATATTTTAATTAAATATATAATTAAAGGTTTTCTTTCTTATAAATTGCATATATAATTAACGACATTTATATTATTGCGACAGAATTATAATTTAAGGCTTATAATAACTTTAATGCGCTTAAGGCGTTTTAGAGTTTTATTAAAGTTAGAAAGGTGCTTAAAGATAAATTAGCGAATTTTAGGCCGTGCTTCCTTTCGATTATAGTTTATATATAGTCCTTTTACGTTAATGTCGTCTAAAAACGACATTATAATAAAAAGCATAATATCTTTTAGTATTTTATTAATTATTCTTACGAATTAAATAATAAAGTTTATAACTCCTTAAGCTAACGTTGTATTTTAAATTAATTTAATATTAAATATAAAAAAGGCCGTTATATTTTAACTACTTTAATATAATACTTATTAATTATAACTTAAGTATAGATTTACTAGGCTCGCGATATAATACCTTATAAATTCCTTTAAAAATTCGTTAATAAAAGGAAGTAAGTTAGCGTCTCTTAAAGTGATTATATTAAATATAATTGCCGAGTTAATTAAGCGGTACTTTTTTAATTCCTTTTTTTTAATTAAGAACTAAGCGTTATAATATAGCCCCTTAAAGAGTTCGAGAACCGTACGTTTAAGTTTATTTTTTATTATTTTTTTAACTTTAAAAGCTAACGCTTTAAGGAGTAAAAAGTATGGTGCCTATTAAGCTTTATAATTTATTATTTTAATAATTATAAGTAGTAAAACATTTTTATAAAACTTTTTATATTTAATTTAATTAAATATAATAACATCTTCTCGATTTAATATAATTTCGTTAAAAAGGGCTCTTTTTTTTAATTATAATATATCTTTAATATTTAAAGTAATAAGTCGCTTTTTTATAATCTTAAATCCGCGAAAAAAGCCGGTAAAATAAAAGAGTAAGATATTTTAATATTTCCTAGCTTATTCTTAAAGAAAGTCCCTTTTTTTAAAGGCTTTATATTAGTTTTTACGGCCTTTAAACGCATTTCTTATTTATTTATTTAATTTATAGGCCTAATATTTTTATCTTTTGTTTTATATATAATATAAACCCGTAAAACTTATTTATATTCTTTAAATAAAGACGTTATTAATAAAATATTATAATTTATAATAAATTAAAAGGTAGGCTCGATTTTTTCAATTAATACGGTATTAAACACGCGTTTTTTACCGAAAAGAGCTTTAATAAAGTTTTTATAAAAGAGGTAATCGTAAAAGTCCGTCTTTAAAATTATAAATTCTCGCTTTATATATTCGATAAAAATATATAAGATATTTTTAAAAGAGGAATTACTTTTATTATTAAAGTTTTCTTTATCCCCTTTATAAAAAAGCTCGTCCTCGAGCTCAAAGGAAGTGTCTTTTAGAAAGTATTTAATAATATTAATTATAAAGCTTTAGTTATAATTAATTACTTATTTTGTAAGTTAATTTCAGACTTTAAGTAGTTTAATTCCGGATTTAATAATATTTTACTAGTTCGGCTCTTAGACTTTATAGTTTTAATGCTTTTGGCGTATTTTATAAGTTTAATTACTTTAATAATAGTAATTAGTTGCGTAATTTTATTTTATAAGTTAACATAAATTAAATTACCTTTTATATTAAATAAGTATTTAAATAAAACGCACGCAGTCTAAAAGAATAAAAATTCAAGAATAATCCTAATACTTAGGATATTTATAATATAAAACTTAATAAAAATAATATAATCTTTTATTATAATTAAGACGTTGTTTATATACCTTAAAAATCGCGATTTTACGCCTATAATACTTTTTAAGGCTATAGAGTCGCTTTTTATAATAAGGACTTTTAATTAAATAATAATATTATAAAATATATAATTAACTTCTACGTCGGAATTAAAAGTGGCTTAAATATTACTAAGTCTTATTTTTTTAGGTATAATAATCATATACTTTGGCGTTAAAAAGTATTATTTATAACTCGGTCTTTAAGGTGTGTCGATTAAATAAACTTTAGCGGTTAATAATAAATCGACTTTAAGTTTTTCTTTTAAAACTATTACTTTTTAAAACGCTATTAAAATAGTAATTAAAATTATGAGCACTAAGTTAAAAAAAAGAAATTAAACTTAATAATAATTAAAAAATTAATCATTAAATTAGTATTTCTTATATTAAGAAAACTTAATACTTTTATTTCTTTTATTAAACTTAGAGCTTATATATAAGTTTAGTTTAAGATATAATAAAATAAGTAATAACTTGTTATTTTTATTTAAAGAAAATACGTTTAAATTATTATAAAGCTCGTAGTCTTTTTAATATAAAATCTAAAGTATTAACTTAAAATAATAAAAAGCGTTAAAATATAATATTATTCCCTTCTTAATCGCAGTCTTAAAGAGCTTTTATATATTTTATAGTCTTAATATTAATAATAGCGATTTAATTTTAAATCTCTTAATTAATAGTCTTTAGTCGACTTGTCTTTAATAAGTTAATTAAAATAAGGATTTCTTTTAAAATTAAGTTTTTAAAGAGCTTTTTTTAAATAAGAAGTTTATTTAACGTATTATTTAACGTATAATTATTCCGTAATAGCGCCTAATATACGCGAGGTCGGCTTGAAGTCGCCTTAACGACGATAAGTAAATTGCTTTTAGCGCGTTTTTAAATAGTTTTTATAAAAGGCAATTTAATAGTAATTAGTCCTTTTCGACTTATAATTAAAATAACTTCCTTTAATTTCTTAAAAATAATATTTTTATTATTGTCTTTTATAATAATTTAAATAAGTTTTGTCTTAAGTGTTTTAATTAAAGGGTTTACGTTTATAGGCTTTTAAAATCTAACGGTATTTTTAACTTCTTTACGAACTTTTAGTCTTTTATAATTAGCTTAAGCTTTAAGGCGTTTTTAAAATAAGGTTCCGGTTATATATAGTTTAGCTTTTATTTCCGTAAGTGTTATTTTAAAGTTATTATTTATTCCTTTTGAATCGGAGGTAATAAGTACGTTTTAAACGTTAATTAATCTTATTATATTAAAGAGTTAAATAATAAAAATATTTAAATAATTTTAAGGCTTTTAACTTATTTTTAGTATTAATCCTTTTAAAGCTGACTTTAATATAATATTTTGTTAAATTAAAAGGGCTTTTTAAGCGTCTTAAAGCTTCCTTTAGATTACTTTTTCTTTTTGCCTCGGGTTTAAGTCTTTTTTTATATTAATTATTTATAAAATAAGGACTTCTTTTTTAATTTATTTTAAAGAAATTAAATTATTTAAGCTTTTATTCCTTTCTTTTAAGAGTTTATATAAATGTAATTATTTTTATTTTTATAAATAATTCTTAAACTAAGCTACTTCTTAAACTTTAAAAGCTTAAAGAAATTATTAAAATTAAAATTTAAAAATATCTTTCGTAATATATTTAAAGTTATTAAATATTCTCTTTAGGTTTTAAAGAATATAATAATATTACTTAAGGTCGAACGTTTAATATTTTTTTATAACTTTTTTAATTAACTTTTAATAAATATTATTAAGAAAGTCGAAGAGCTACTTAATGTTTTAACTTACTTCGAGGGTATAATAGTTTACGACGTATTATTTCTTTTTAGCGTTTTTTATAATGCCTCGAGCCTTAAAGAGTTACTTTAGGGTCTTAAAGAATCTTATAATATTATTTCCGTTAAAATATAGACAACTAAAGGTGCCTAAGGTTGACATAGCTTAAGCTATTATAAAATAAGAAAGTCTTTTAATAAAGTCCGTAATAAGTCGTGCGACTTAAAATATAAGTTATTAAAACGCTATATTATTAAAGGTAAGTTTATAATAATAATTATTTAAAGCCTTATTTATTCTATATAATATAGAGGTTTTAATAAGTTTATATTATTTTAACGTAAGTCGTATTAATTAAAAAGCCTAAGTAAAAGTGGCTTAAGCTTAAAGCGGTATTATATAGCTTATATTAGCGAGGTTAAGTCCCTCTTGCTTCAGAGGCAAATATAATATAAATTAAGAGTGTATAAGCTAAGTGTTATATAAGCCGGTAAAGCTTAAGAGGCGGCCTAAGCTCTTATATTAAAGCTTTTTAAATGACTATTGCTTTAATTATAATTAAATATATTTTATTATAAATTATTACCGCCGCCTTTGTTTTTCTTTTTTTTCTTATTAATAATTAAAGCATTATCTACAGGTATTCCCGGTAGTTATAATAAGGTAAAACTAATAATTCCAGCGATATTAAGCTTTATTAGAGGTTTAACAGGCACAAAAGTAAAAGAGCTTATAAAGCCTATAAAGCCAGTTTTAATAGTAAAATAGTTTATAGTCGAGGTTATAACGCTTCTTTAAGTTATAAAGAAGTTATTAATAGGTTGTTTAGGCTCTTTGCCCTTTAGGTTGCCGCTAAAGGCGTTATTTTTAATATTATTTTTAAATATAATTTTTTTTTTTAATAAAATTAATAATTTATTAAAAAGTAAATGCACTTAATATTATTAATAAAAAAGTAAAAGATATAATATATTATATTAAAAAAGGAAGAATATATAAGCTCGAGAAAATAAAGGAAATATATAAGTAAAATATTAAGTTAAAAAGCTTATAACTTTAGGCTTTTCTTAAAATAATAAAGCCCGAAAGACGCCGAAGTCTAAGCCTTTTGTCTTTATAATAAATAAATATATAAACTTAAATAAAGTAAATAAATCTTAATAAATATTAAAGCTTTATTATTATTAAAGTTAATTTCGACGTAAAATAACTTAAGATTAAAATTAATTAAAAAGATATAAAGTAAAACCTTATATACCTTTTTATTAAACTTTATTTCGTTAACTTAAAGTAAGCTCTTAATAAAAAAAGAAGAGAAAAAGAAAAATAAATACGCTTATTAAAAGTGTAATTAACGTTGAAATTTACCGAATTTATTTTAAATAATTTACTTTTTATTTTCTAAAATATTAAATATATTTTAATATTAATTAAAGCGTTTTTAATAACGTAATCCGGCTATTTTCGGTCCGACCTTTTTAATATTAATGCTCTACGTATTAAAGCTGGCTTTTTTAATAGTTTAAGTATTCTTATATTAAAAATAAGTGGTTTCCTTTTATACTTTTTGTGCTTTTTATTAAGTTATAAGAGACTGTCGAGGTGCCGTATTTAATTTTACTTTAAGGGCTAAAAAATCTTTAAGTAAATAAGTCTACACTAGTTCGAGTACTTATTAGTTTCGGTCTTTATAATTAATATAAAAAGCCTTTAGGCTTTTTTATATATTTTACTTTAGCTTTTTTATTTACTTTTTATATAAGTTATTAAAATATATAAAAAGGAAAATATTAAGTACATAATAAAAAGGTAGTAAAGCAAGTGCCGGAAAGTAAACGTAAGAAATACTTATTTAATAAATACTAAAAATATTACATATTTAAAGAATATAATTTATTAAAGGAGAAGGAAAGTATAATTTAAATAAAAAGGAAAAGTTATAATAATAAAAATTATTATTATCCTTAAAAGATATTGCCTTAAAGGCTATTTTAAATGCAATAAGATATAACTCAATCACGTAACAAATGGGCCTCTGAGGTTAACCCCACCACAGTAGTCTCTCTGCCTTTCGTGGAAGTTGAGTAGGGGTAGTTGAGGTAAATCGAACGGAATGCCCTTAATATTAATGCTATTTATATAATATTGTCCGATGATCCGGAAAAAACGGACACCGCTACGTGATTTCATGGCCCGTGCGCCCTCTTCCTATCGCATCGCATATAGCTTAACTCCCTTTAATTCGACTGTAATTTAACTTAGCGACTCGATTAATAATGCTTTTTATACGCCTGCGATATTGCTTTACGTGCGGTACACGTTTGATTTCGATGCGATCGCAGTACCAAAAACTTATATTGACGTGCCGGTAATACCGCAAGAGGGAGGCAATCCTTTAAAGCGAACGACAAACGGATCTTTGCTTATCGTGTAAACAAATTCGCCCGGTCTTGGATTTCCTTATTAATCGATTAAATTAACGTATAGCTACGTGTCTCTTATATTATAATCGAAAACAAGACTATTATCGCGAGAAAAAAGGTCTTCCTCTTTCGGCTAAAGGACGCGATCGACAATTCAAACGAGTATAACGAGTAGTCGACCGAGCTTTACGGGATCGATTACGGCTTGAGAAGCAAAAGACACGCTGGCATAAAGGGTTTTACGGGAGCCCGACGTGGAATCGAGGGCCGTATTGTCAGTAGGAAGGATATACAGAGCCGCGAGAGGAGGGATATACGGATCTAGATCCGCAAGAAGGCCAGGATGATCCGCAAGAGGGCCAGGAGGATCCCCTAGAGCCGCAAACACGCTAGGAGGGCCCGCAAGAGAGCCAGGAGGATTCCTTAAGCCCGCAAACACGCTAGGAGGGCACGCAAAAGAGCCGAGAGGATCCCTTAAGCCCGCAAACACGCTAGGAAGATACGGAGGAGAGTCAGGAGGATCCGCAAGAGAGCCGGGAGGATATAACAGAGAGCTCGGAAGAGCCTCAAACCCAATTCTACTCTACGTGTAATCAAAAGAAGCTTTTAATCGATTTTAAAGATAGTTTCTTTATATATAACAAGTGTCGAGAGCGTAATAAACGTAATAATAAAGCTAAATAAAATAAAATTAGAATTAAATTAGAAATACAATAATTAAAAGTCCGGAAAATTTACCCCGTAGCTTACGAAGGGCCGTAGATTTTAGCGCAGCGACGGGCTAATAATTAATATTTTATATATATCGTTATATAATACGTTTTCCTTATAACGTAGGTGGTAAGCCAGTGGTTCCCGTAAACGAGCGGTTCCGTTTGCGATTTAAGGCAGGTGATCTAGCTTTAATGATAGATATAAGAAATAACAGCAACTTTTGTTTTGTTCATAGACGGAACCGCTCGTTTACGGGAACCGCTGGCTTACCACCTACGTTAAAAGTAATATTTTAGTTATGTAATTGACCGTGGCGAAGCGAGGTCCCCTGGCCCCGAAGCGTAGCGTAGGGTCGCCAGGGAAAAGACCTTGTTAAATAGTATGCGGCATAGGTCTTAACACCGCCGCCGAGGGGTGATAGTCGAGGTCTGCGACGATATAACTCAAGATTTGCGTAGTGATCTCAGTAAGGAGTGTAGTCGTGTTGCTGTGGAATATATCGAAGATTAGGGAGAGGAGAAGCCTAATATGATGAAGGCTAGATGTTGGCCTAGCATTAAGATTTGGGATGAATAGGGTCATGATAAATAAAGGTAACAGAAAATTGAATTCTATCTGTAATTTATAAATAATTAGCAGCTGTGAATGGACTAGGTAATTATGTATGGAGTTGTTTACTAGCTTCTGGATATCGCTGAGGAGGTTGCTCTGGCGGGAAGTGCCGCGGTTGGACCTCGTTCTCCCGGCCAAAAAAAAAGGGTGGTCGACAAAGCCTACAGGCTCAGCCCCACAGCCTCGCGATGGTTCGCTCCTTTGAGGAACCGCATCTGCTTGTCGTTCATGCTGATTCCGGTCATCTCCAAGTCTGAATCATGATGAGCAGCCCCGATGCTACAGATTTGGACAGTCTTTCGAGGAACGAGAACATTGTTGCGTGTTACCGACCGCCGGCGGGAACAATGTAAGAGCTGAGCGCCCATTTCACAGTGGTTTTCTGCTAACTATTTGGCAGAGACCACGATCTTGCCCATGAAGCATACAAGAAAGCAGTGGAGTATTTCATGAAAGAATTTGCTGGAAATGAAGACGTGGTCGGTTTCCTTGTTGGACATACATCCATCGTGGACGTCGAGAATACAGTGGAAAAGGCAAAGAGGGAATATGAGGCCAAAGGGCAGAAGCGACGAACGGTCTTGAAATGGCTGAACAAGCTATCTTTGGGAATCAGATATTATAGCCAGGCGCTGGATATGCTGGCACAGCATCACCCGGAATATGTCGCCTTAGCATGGGGTGCTATCAAGTTCGTCCTGATGGTAAGGCCCATCGTTTGAAGATGTGACATGGCTGATGAGATGATGCCAGGGCGTTATAAACCATGAAGAGCTTATTGAAGAGCTTGCGAAAGCCTTAACGCTCATCGGCAATGTACTTCCAGGCATCAAATTGAGCGCTCGGCTATATCAGACCGAACAAATGAAGGGCGCCATCGCCACTCTGTATGCCCATGTCATACATTTCTTCCAGCGAGCCGCACGATGGTACAATAAGAGTTCCGCAGGGCGAGCTTGGTCCTCGATTCTCAAGCCTTTCGAGCTCGATTACCAAGATACCGTTGACCAGATCAAACTTTGCTCTGAAACCATCAATAATATTGCCCACGGCGCCAGCCGAGCAGAGATTAGAGATATGCATATTACAGTCCAGCTCATCCATGGAAACCTGCAAGGAATGCAGAAGAAGCTACATCAAATGCAACTGCAATTAGACGAGAAAGAGCTCAGAATGGCTAGCCACATCGGCCAAGTGTTACAAGTCGCAATAGCTAACAAAACGATCAACGAAGCCGTTCAACTTGACGTGACAGATATGAAGCCCAGAATCTATGACCTACAATTTTCGAATATTCTCAAAATGCTATCACCGGAGGTCAGCCCTGAGAATATTTTGAGAAAGCACACCTCACTGTGCAGACGCAATCATCAAATATCGACCGGGTATCTTCGGACTGGTGCTGATATTGCAAAAAGCCTTAACCTGTGGGTGTCAACAACAGGTTCTTCGCTCTTCATTCTACGATCTGGCCCGCGGGCAAGCAGTATTACTCGAGATCATGCCGTCGATATCATCAAATATCTCCGAAATGCCCAATACAAAGTGTTTTGGATTTTGTCGCCTCCCAGCCCTTGCAATTCGGAGCCGTCAGTAGCGAGTATATTGCAATCACTGGTCTACCAGGTCATTCGTCACGAGCCGAATATCCTCCTTCGATTTCCAGAAAATCTCAGCACATTGCAATTCTTGTCCAATCGAAGTGAGTCCGAGTGGCTGGACCTTCTCTGCTTGTTGGTCTCAAGGCTGGACAAATGCTTCCTCATCGTCGAGACAGAAAATCTGTATCAAGCGTCTCGCCAAATGCCCGAATGGACGCAAGAGTTCCTCCAGGTGTTCCAGCGTCTAATTAACAGAGTTGAGACCGCAGGCTCACTGGTGAAAGTTCTGGTTGTGACTTTTGGTAATGATAGCTCGTGGTTGTCCAGTCAGCAGGGATCTATTCATAACTTCGTTGCTACGATTCAGCAGCCCCGTATTGTGCCCCCTCGACTAAGGCGTGGATACTCTCGATCAAAGTTGAGGCGCTATTCGCAGCAATCATCCCAGTCTAGGTCTTGAGCTTCCGTTCATGCCCAAAACGAGCAGATTATTGGATATATTGGTATGGCGTAGTATCGGAATGGGGAAATCCTTATGGCGTTTGTTCTGATGCGTTCGAGTCATTCGACTGACCAGGCGTTTGGGAGGAGCATTTTCTTCTGTCCACTGTGGCCTCAGTCACCTTGGGACCATACATATATGTTTCAGCTCTTCAAGAGCTAGCTATCACATAGGACGATAGTTTCAGGTCGATATTTTTGATTTACGACAGCACATACTGCACCTTGATTCGATTTTTTAGTTCTAGACGCGAATGAAGTTCCAATTCAAATGGCGACTCTGTGCGATGTGCACAGCCTCTGTACCCCCCACGCCTTGAAGAGTGATTTGTCCAGCTACCATGATGACTAAGAAGATGTGGTGGCTGCGTCGCAACCACAATTCCAAGCTTTTGCATGAGAACCTCAACTTGATAGGAATACAAGCATAATAACAAGATCAGCTTTCTAGCCTCTGTTAATCAGTTAACCTGTTTTTGTGTTTCTTTGGCTGTGAGGGCAGGTGTAAAAAACCGCACACCGTCAAGAGTTGTCGTCACGGGTCAGCGAGACGAGGCTGGCTTCAAATTGCTGTATCAACCACCGTATATCCAAAAGCTGCGTCCTTCATGTCCTGCTTCTAACACTCATAGGTATATTATGCATGGTCACGGAAGTCTGCCTAAAAGTCAATTTGCAGACATCTCCTCCGCCTCACGTACCTTTTCTCCGCCTTCATCTCCACAGCAGGCTGTACCAGAGCCAATGCAGTCTCAAGCGGCCAACTCGCCAGAAAACGGGCCTTCTCGGGGCCCAGGACACGAAGAGATTTATCGCCCTCACATTTCAAGTAATGGAAAGAGAGATGTGGAGGTGTCGTCTCAAGATAGATCTACACCAGGCGTCTTCCAGGCGGAGGACGAGCTCCCGTTGTCGATGCCAGCTAAGCCGACCAAGCGCATCAAACTAGGAGGCAGCCATCAGATGCATCTAGATCCTGAATACCTTTTGGTGCACAAGGTTGAATGTGGACAGTCGATCAATCATAATCACCACCCTGCGTCATCTTACTTCCTAGATACCCCAAGACTTTTTGCAGGTGACAACAAGGCGAGCGCCTTAAGAGGCACGATCTCAATCACCGACGTGGGGGAGCACCTTGAAGACAATGAGCACATTAGCATTATCATCTACAGAAACTACGATTGTGAAGAATACCATGAAAGCATTGAAGAGGGGTTCGAGCGCTTGAGGCTTTCCGACTATGGTGTGCGCACCGTTTCGGCGATGAGGCCATATCTCTTTGTACTCAGGAAGAATATGGAAGTGGCCACATGCATCTCTGAAGATATGACACTTCTTTCTCACGATCTCAAAGAAGCTATAAGGAACTTGGAAAACCTGGACCCGAGGATCAACTACAACTCATTCCGGCAGGATCATTGGAGCCTGAAAGCCCCCTATCTGCAGCTGTATCATTTCCGAGATTTCATCAGACAAATAATTCCAAGATTATCCAGTGCTGAAGAGCAACAACATGTTGTTGTATTATTGAGGTACATTGACCAAGAGTTCGAAGACGATTATGCAGAAGCCGATAATCTGTTTGCCAAAGGACTTGTCTCTCAAAAGCATTATTCAAAGCTTTTCGGACCTGACGAGACGGTTGTTACAATGAAGGAAGGCCAGCCAGTTGCTTCGGTGTCCAGAGGGTTGCCAGACACGGGGCATTCAAATCCGACCTTGTACTGTGAGAATTGGAGCTTTGATGGAGTTTTTGAACGGAAGGAAAGCATTTTCGAAGTTACATGGCCATCGACATCATCTGAAATCCTGCCAATCGTGGACCTTGAATTATTTCCACTCAAATATGACCAAGTTGGGACAAAACAAAGGTTGCTAGATCGTGGTCAACTATTGTGGAACTGTCGAAAGAGGAGATACATGAGCTACAGGGTGCCGGGCAGTAAAGGTGCTATTCAGACGGTGAAAGTACACATAATCTACATACAATGCGCATGAATTGAAACTCACTGAATTAGGTATATCCGAGATACATGATCGATATGAACATGTATCGACAAATGCATCCCGTCGGAGCAGAGTCATTGCCGCAAAGAGATGATCTAGGGCCGAAATCATTTGAAAGTGAAGAAGCTCCATCTGAAACCTTCCTTCTCACTCTTCAAACGACGATACAAGGTTTTGGATTTCAAGACAAGAAATGGAGTAAGTCTTTCTTTACCACACGCTTGCGACCTCTTCTCACAGAAATATAGGGACCCTTACAATTGAATATCTTCATGATATAGACTGGAACATCGAAGCATTTGATCGGCTGGTCCTCAAACATCATAAGAAGGAACTCGTCAAAGCGTTAGTCACTGTACACGTTACAGCGTCAGCATCAACCGACGTGATTGAAGGCAAGGGAAATGGGCTCATCATGTTGCTCCATGGCGGGCCGGGGACCGGCAAAACATTGACTGCTGAATCTGTCGCCGAACTTACAGGCAAGCCTCTGTATCGAGTCACATGTGGGGACATTGGCACGAACCCCGAGGATGTAGAGAAGTATCTGGAGGCAGTTCTACTGATCGGGAAGCTCTGGGGTTGCATCGTGCTTCTCGATGAAGCAGACGTATTCCTCGAAGAAAGGTCACAGACCGATCTCCAACGTAACGCACTCGTTTCCGTCTTCCTTCGAGTGTTGGAGTATTATGAGGGCATCCTTATCCTTACAACCAACCGCGTCGGCACCTTCGACGAAGCTTTCAAGTCTCGGATTCAACTCGCGATCCACTACCCGGCGCTTGAAGAAAAGGGGCGCTGGGAAATCTGGTCCAATTTCATCAATTCGCTGGACAAAGCAACTGCCAAGGTCGACGAGTTGAAGCTGAAGGTCGACCTTTTGTCACGGAGCAAACTGAACGGGAGACAGATTCGAAACACAGTCAAGACTGCGATGCAACTGGCAGAATTCCGGAAGGAGATCCTGGATTACACACACTTTGAGCGAGTGCTCGAAGTCGCGGATGAATTTGAGAAATATATTGACGAGACTCATGGGGGCGCAACGGATGATGAGTTTGCTAAGGCACAGAATATTCGCGCGTGATGCTAGTTTGTTCATAGATTTATATGCTATATATGTGGTTTTGGCGGGGTATCTCTGCAACACATTCGTGATGTCTCAACATCTTGGCTCCAGACCTACGCTTCGGCACGTTTGATAACGGCGCAGACTGGCAATGGAACATTGATAAACTGTCCCAGGCCACCAGTTCTCCCCCTTGCGGCCCCATTCTACAGGAGACGGAAAGAGAAGGATTGAAATTCAAGCAACAGTTATCTACCAGCCCGATTCGCTGGAGCTAGGACTATGAGGATTCCTTAGACCCGTGCCAATACTGTCCGATAAATTAGTGGTTCTTAGTTTTTGTCCACTTAGCCGTGATGGCGGTCGACCGCGAGGTGCGGGTCCAGGGGTTTGGCCATTCTGACCGTTAAAGCCCTTCGGTGTCACGGGCAGTCGGGGGGCGTCGGGTGGCGTCGGGTATCGTCGCGGCTGCTTTGGGTCTCGAAGTGCCTTCCGTCCTCCAACCTCGTCGTCCTCTTCTCGCCTTCTCTTCCTACCCGCACCCGTACTATCCGCATAAGAGCTTCCTATCCTCAACCTTACTTCGCCAGAATCGCGCTTCTTTTCGCTGATACGGGACAGTATCTGGTTCTCACGGCCTCCTGACAAATCTTCCGATATCGTGTATGATATGCATACCTTGTTCGTACGTTGTGAATGTACCTCAGTACCGTGTCGAGTGGCTGCTTCGTGGTCGTAAGCCGCGTCAAGGTGCCCCGGCGCTCGATGGACTGTTCTGCGAATCATGTGAAAATCGTCTTGGGGGTCGGGTACTCTGACGTATTCGGAGACTTCGGCGGACTGAGGCTCGTGGGAGAGTCGGGACTGCCCTTCGAGAAGAGGTATTGGCATCCTAACCCCAGTCTTCCTTCCCAGAGTTGGTGCAAGACTGGCGAGCTCACTCTCGCTAAAATGGGTCTTCAGTTCGAAGCCGCGCTTGTCCAGTGCGACTGGATCCCAGTGTCCTGTGGACCTCGAATTTCGCGATGATTCCAAAGAGCCATCGACAGGGGCGGCTGCTCTCCGCGGCCGTCTTCGCTCTCCGTTCTCTCCGTGGTCATTTTGTAGTGTGCCTCGCTTCATCTGGTCACTTGGGTTCGGCGAATAGACAGAACTAGGAGGGCCTGAATATGATGTGCCTTGGAATGGCCGGCTGAAAGGACAGTTAGAAAGGCTTCCTTACAAGTCGGCGGGTTCCGTACCTGTCAGTCGCAGCTTTGTACAGCAGATCTAGAGCATCGTGTGGACCGTACACTTCCCGACGCATTATTTCTTGGGCCTCTGGGTTCTCCAGCTTTGTGCCATTAGGTCTAACCGCTCCAAGGGGCTGCGGGGATGTTGGGGCCACTCGTGTATGGGATGAGCTGCTTTTCGACCTTTGATGCAGTCTATTTAGCTGCTGCTGCTGCATCGCAGCATTCAATGGGGGATACACACCTGAAGTTGGCACGGCCTGAGAAGCTTGGGGATCGAACATCCATATCTTCTCCTGAGCTGTGGGCTTGTGGCCCGCTGCAGGATTACTTAGAAGACGCGAAGAGGATTTTGGAAGGGGTAGTTGGAGGTTCTCTCAGGACACCACCGCCACCAAAGCTTTTATGTGGGAGGGATGAAGGCGGGGCAGGGTTCTTGGCACGGTCCATTGAGGCTCAAATTAACCGACTCTTGCTAGTATCAAAGGCTTCGATGGCTTCTCTTGCCCCCGTCATGTCAGCTGACTATCACCGAAAGGATTTTGGCCTAGTACGGCGCATTAAGAACAAAGTCTTCGGGCTATGATATAGACTCGTCACTAGGAACACCTTACCTTCGAAGGGATGTCTAAAGACTACGACAGGAGTGACCTCGGCAACGGTACTAAGAGCTTTAAGGATTACAATGCAAAAGCTGTACCGCAAAGATAGGTATATACGGTGTATAAACACGAGTGAAAGTATTATATACGAGAGGATTTTGGGATTAATACTCTCTTGCGGTAATTTTAAGGTGTTAAACATCGACACACGAACATTCTAAATTACTAATTTTAATCCGCCCCCTCCGATCCTCAAAATACCCCGGTCCCGATCAGAAACAACCCTTCAAAGTTTCCTTCGACTCGGCTCTGGTGAATTTCTATGGTAACCCCATCTCCCACAAACCCTCCGGCTTGCTATAACTCAGTACGATGCATTGTGTTGTCGGCAAGGTCAGGTCTTGGGTATTTATAGCCATCGAGGAGATCAATATTAATATATTCTTCTCCTACCTCGTTAGAGTCCCCGTCAGAGGATGTTTCGCTAGAAGCCTTACTAGGGGACGTATCACTAAAGCCCCCATTAGATGAAGCATTACGAGATAGGTCAGAGTCAGAGTCTAGGAAAATGTTAATAGGTTCTTATCCTTTCTCGTTAAATAAAGGCAGGATGACGGGTATATTGTCTCCAAAGGGATGAATCTCCTTGTCGTCATTGCAAGGATAGGTTATTTGCTAACGGGACGTTATATATTTCTGGAAACTTATAGCTTAGGTGTTACCGATTCTTTAGTCATAACAGCTAGTCGTGCTTTCGCAAGCTTTAAATTGAGCTGCTTAAGATCGTCGATTGCGGGGGCATGTGTAGACTATCCCCTTAACTGCGATTCGCTGCGCAGCCTGTAGCCCCCTGTAAATGGCCGTGCCGAAGCCTGTAGCGAGTCACTAATTAAGCGAACCTCACCAACTTTTGGCTGCTAAACCCCCCCTGAATTACCATACAAAATCAGTCTTTAGAACAGCCATTTATTAATCTACCTTCTATAATATATGTGGAAACACTCTCTATTATCACAAAAGTGCAATTAGCACTGTTTACAGCCATATAACGTACAGCTTCGCCGGCTCGTACGGCCAGTATTCAGTGCAATTTCCTCTATTGTAACACGCTTTCTTAGACGGTCCCAAATCCTCCCTCCTTTACAGCTTACGCAATTAAATCTTATAAACATCTTAATGAACTCGTGACGATGTGCTAGGACCTTAAACTTGTCCTTAAACACACTAGAATTGCGCCTTTTACGTATATCCGGTGCATCCTTTCCCATAGCCATCAATAATTCAATCAACTGGATTCTAAAATCATCTTAACTCCGGAGGCTAATTAAACGTTCTCCGTCGTAGTTAAAGTAATAACATATTAAATAATAATTAGAGAGTACGACTAACAACATGAATTACATAAGTCCTTGAATCGACCCACGGCGTAGGCGCCTTTCGCCATTATTATATACGTGTAATTAATCTCCTAAATCGACAGCTCCTATATTATAATTATATACGTCGTAAAGTTAAGAAATCCAAAGCTTTTTTATAAGTTAATCTCTAAAGAGAACACATAAGGTTTTAGCATATATTACTGTCTCTTTCGGTCTCCGTTTAAGACGTAAAACCTTCTTCTTTCCGTCTTAAACAGTTGACATAGCAAAAGCAAAAGTACTATCTTTAAAACCAGTTTAATTAACTATATTTAATTTTATAGGGAAAGCATGAACCGTTCCCTAAGGCATAATATTTACCCCGTAATTTAACTTTTTAAGATTAACGAAATCTTAAAGTATGCCAGAAAAGAGTCTTATTATATCGGTAGCACCGTAACCAAGCTTTTGGAGGTACTTAAACAACTTAACGTTTAAAAAGAGGTTGTTAAAGTAAACGTAATATGTTCCTTTTAATAATAGGTTTAATAAGTAAGGGACTACTAATTAAGTCTTATTAAGTTGCTTCGGCTGCTTTACGTCGATTGGTCCATTTCCTTTTCTAAGCCTATAAAATACCTAATAAAAAAAGAAACCACGTTAAGCAATAACCTAAACCTTCAGTCCTATTAGCGTCGGCTTATTCGGAATAGTCGTTTTCTCTTTAAATCGTTCTTATAGCACTAAATTACTTTATTCACAGCGAGATTTCTACTGAGAATTTAAAGCCAAGTATTAATTTCTTAAATATATATATTAAGTGATTTTATTTAACTTAAAAATCAATATATTTCATTATAATTTAATAAAAAACTTATACCTTTTCATATATATCTTCAATCTCTAATATATAAATCCAAAACCTCAATCGGAGCTCTTAAAACCTGTCTCGAGAAAAGCATTTAATAATGTCGTAAAAAGGGGTTATCGGATAAGTGCTCTAGTAATCCGATATTTAATTCATCGGCATAATCGTCATATAAATACAAAAGGCTAAATACAAATACATTTCTTTACGAGTTATATTATATTAATTCGAGGCACGGCTTTTGATAATATTTAGTAGAGCTTCCCTTTAATATGCATTCGTAGCTTAAACCATTCAATTAATTATTTCTAATATATAATACTATGTAAAAAGAGTAATAAGATTATCTAAAGACACGTCTTTAGGTAGGTATAACTATAAGTCAAATTCAAGGCAATCCATAGGCTCAAAATGCGTCCCCTTAGTTACTAATGGCTTTTCTTCCGGTCTAAGGGTACCCGGATCAGTGGGATCTTAAACGGCTTAAGTGGGCATTGCGATTCTAATTAAAATGCAGGTATTTTGGTAAGGGAAAGAGGGTTTGTTTACACTTTTGTTGATGCCGGCGCTAGCGCCGACGAGCCCTGTAGTGCGGGGCAACTTAGCGCTCACCTTCAGGCGGCACAGCCTGAAGAGGTGCGCATGTCGCAGTTAAGGGGATAAGAGACTCGAGCTCTCAACTTACGACCTCAACCTGTTATGCTCGGGTGATGACAGATCCGGGCTGCACGGTGGCGTAGCTAGTATGCCGTCCTGAGTTATTTCTGTTAGAGCTATATTTAAGGAGGTAAGTAGGTTCTGATGCTCGAGAGTAAATACTAAAGTCGGTTAAGAAATGTTAATAAAGATTTGTTATTAGGTATTGTCCAGAGGATAGAAAATGACGAAGGATAGTAATATCCTCTTTCACGGGCTAAGCCTTGCTGATATAGAGCCGACAAGACTTTAACTTGTAATACTTGCACTTAAAGGTATACTAATGTGGCCCGCTGTGGCACCAGCTGCAAACCCATTGAATAAGCGTCGACTCGGATTTTATTAGATTGAAAGAGTGGTTACAGAAACTCATTGGCAGATGGCCTAGGCTTTAAGATGACCTCGTACGAAAGTATAATTATCGCTTAAAGAAGTGTGGTGAATGTTGAGGGGAAATCTGTACTTTTATGTTTTCGGAGGTCTTACCTGCGCGGCCTACGCGGGACAGTCGATTGAGGAAATTGAGTCTGTTGCCTCCTGGATACACTAGCAGCCTATGCTTCCGGCATAATACGGTAGCTGCTTAAAGGAGAAAGCTGCCTTCGTCGATCCACCCCTGGTAAGTCACTTGCGGATTAATTAATAGTGCATACAGCTCGATTGAGGCTAGATTGGAAAAGTAATGTTTTAAACGAGCGTCTGCCGGGCTACGCTATTATTTCGATTATCTCGAGGTTGCATTACACCATGGATTTCGTGCTCAAATATGGCCGATCTGATATATTCAAAGCAAACCTGGAAAGACTATAAAAATAAGACGCTATATTCAATAACCTATCAAATGGAGTTCACGGTAGGCAAAGCTTTGTAGAGGTTTAAGGTAAATTATATTTAAAGAATTAATCTCTGGCCTTTAAAGAAGTCTAGAAGAGAAGCGTATATATAGAGAGGGTTACCCGTGAGGGGAAGCAAAACGCCGGCGTAATTAAATATATAAGTAAAACTAATTTTATTAATACCGTAAAAGCCTCGGCTCTCTTATATTATAAGCTTAATTCCGTATAAATAAAATAAATAAATATATATATAATAATTATTTTCTCTCTTAATAGTAGCGTCCGCGATACTAATGCTTTAATTAATGATATGTCGGTACGCCTTCGCGTCGCCTAAGGCGAGGATTAAGCCGCGGTGGGTCGGACAGCCGCATTTTAATTAATAGGTTTAATTAATTAAATTAATGCGGTCATTTAAATTACCGCGCTAAGTATATAATATTATACTGCGATTAGTTCGTTAGACGTTGTTTAATTACTTTATAAGCCGTTCCGCATAATATATTAATATTATTAATTTAATAAATAAGAATAACTTTATAAAATAATAAAAGATATTTACTTTAGTTATAAAACCCTTACGCGTATATATAATAGTTCTTATATTTATATTTAAGTGTTATAACTATTATTATTATTATTATTAAAGAGTTGTCTTCGGTCGGCGAAGTAATAAGTAGGTTGCGCATTAGTGGCGTATTTACGTTTATTTACTAAGTGAATAAAATGTAAATAATATAAATATAATAATATAATTACATAATAATTACGACCTCGTTACCTCGCTAAGGCGTATATATAAACAGCCTCTTTATCGTATTAATAATAACCTTTTCTTTTTAATTTATTTATATATAATACTTGTGTTTATATATCGCTGTCTTCCCGTCTTTTTTTTTCTTTTTTTTTTAATTAATTATTATTATTATTATTATTATTATTATTATTATTATTATTATTATTATTATTATTATTATTATTATTATTATTATTATTATTATTATTATTATTATTATTATTATTATTATTATTATTATTATTATGAAGTTTTTTATTTAACGTCCTAAAGCTATTGCATTTAATAATTTTATAAACTAACTTTATAAAAGTTCTTGCGGCTAATACTTTAAAACTATATTAATTAACCCCTTTTTCTATTATATTATTAAAAAGGGCAAAAAGAATTACGACTATTACTTTAAGTAAAAGGCCGTTTATATTATTATACGTATTTATATTTATAAAGTTTATTAATAATATAATATTAAGCGCGTTAAAAGTAAATTATATATTAATTATAAAATAAATAGTTTTTTTATATTTTTTATAAAAATGTTTATATTATAAAAAACCTTGCCCTCGATTTCGAGAATTAATTACGTGAGAATAGCTAATATAATACCGGCGTCGCCCTTAAAGACTATAACTTTACGCTTCTTACGGGAGCTTAAAGCTTTACTATTTAGCTTAAGAAATACTATATAATTGATTTCTTTTCGCGCGTGTCTTTTAAGTTTAATAAAAAAGATATTAATTAAGTCTTTTCTTTTATTAATGCTTTTTTTATAAATTATGTCTTTTTCTTTTAAAATATTATTAATATATTAATAAAATAAAAGAGTTCAAAAAGTTTTATAAGAATATAATACGCTTAATTAATAATATATTTAAATTTAAAAACGCTTATATTATTACCTCCGTATTACGGCTGACTAGAGGTTAATACGGTGCAAGAAATAGCTTTATATTTAAACCTAAAGCTACACTCAGAATTAAGAAGAAAAGACAAAGAGAAAAAAAGAGCTCTTTATAAGAGAGAGCTTTAATATAAATATATAAAGGGTCCTCCTAGCCTTTCCCGATTAGGCCTAGCGCTATAGTTGCTATACTAAAGCAATATTATAAGCGATGCTAAGTTCGCTCAATTAAAATATAAAGCTTAAGGAATCGTAATATTACTTCTTCCTCCCGAAAAACTGCGTCCTCATAATTATAATTATAATAGTGTCGTCCTTTAAGTCGTTATAATCGTCGATATTAATATTATATACCTTTAATTATTAAAGTAATACCTTTAAAAGTCCTTTAGCCGCTTTATTATTAAAGTAAAAGTTCTTAATTATATAAGGTGCGGTTATAATATTTAAGCACAAATACTATTATAAGTCTTTGTCGGCGCTTAGCCACTTAATACGGTAAAATAGTTTATTCTTTATAACCTTAAAGCCTAATATAACCTTAATTTCTCATTTATTTTAGTCTAATAAAAGCTAAATTAGCGCCGGCGTTTGTCTTATTTATTTTAATAAGGGATTATTAACGTACTTTCGTAGCGAATAAATATAAAATACAAAGTATATAATTTAATTTACTAGTAACTTTACTTTCTAACTCTTTTCTTCTTTTAAAAATACTTTAATTAAGCTATATTATTTATTAAAGAGTTTCTTTAAAGGACGGTCGACATTCCAGTTTTAAGTGTCGACTAACACTAAGTTATTAACGTCTTAATCGACAATACGTCGACTACGATTAGTTAAACGTTTTATTTTCTTTTATTAAGCCTTTAGCGATAATTATATAACTTTTATAACCTCCTTCATACGTAAGACGACTTATAAAGCCTCTTTACGATTAAGCTTCTTTATTACCGTAATAAATACTTTTAAATTTACTAAGTCCTAAAAGGTCTTTAGCTTTACGCCGTTAAATAACTAAAAAGGCGTGAGGTTATTAAGAGACTCGTAAAATAAAATAAGCTACGTAATGTTTATAATAAATAAGAGGTTATTTTAATTATTTTAATAATAATAGCAAAAAGGGCGGAGCCGTTACTTAATATATTAGTTTATTATCTTAGTCTAACCGTCGACATTAGGGTTATATGCCGTTATTAGCTTTACTTTAGTGCCGAGTATACGACAGTACTCTTTTCAAAAAGAAGAAACGAATTACGGACCTCGATTTAAGATAATAAACTCTAATATACTGAAATAACGAGTTTAATAAACGATAAAAAGAGTAGCTATACTTTTAGCGGTAATTATGTCGTTATAAAGTATTAAAACCGGTTTCTTAAATAGGCGGTTAATAATAATTATAGCGAAATTATAACCGCTTTTATTTAATAATAATTTCGTAAAATCTATTATAAAGTATTAATACGGCCGAGCGGGAATAAGTAAAAAATATAAAAAACCAGGTGTTTTATCTCTTTTAGCCTTTTACTTAAAGTAATTATAATTTGCTATATAACGGCTTACGTCCGTAAAGAAGCTATTTTAATAATATTTACGGCTTAATATAACCTTTATTTTTTTAATTCCGGCATAAACGATTAAGGATTACGAGTATATATAACGTAATAATAACGTGCGAAGCTCCGGCGGTTTTATAAACACTTTCAGACGGCCTTAAAAAAAAGCTTGCTATTCGACAACTCGTAGTCTAAATCGTTTTCACGGGCTCTTTATTAAAGAGGCTTTAATAAAGAAGACTTTTTATTAATTATAAACACTGTCGCGCCCTAGCGCAGTCTACTAGTCATGTGTATGCTCTCGTAAGCACTCACGTGTATATATACTCGGGTCACAGTCCTCTCTTGCAAAAGGTAACGCTCACTTCAATAAATATTTTGAACCCTTACTCTTTACGTTAATCGTAGAACTCTTGAACCACTAAAAGCCTGCTCTACTTCTGTACGACAAACACTTAATCGATCACGTCGTATTTAACGATATTATATATAATTATAAAGTTAAGGTCTAGCTCTTCCGCGGCAAGTGCTTCCGGGTCGATTAACACGTAATCTTATTTTAAAGCTTACTCTGCCTTTTAATCTAACTCCTAATCTACCTCCTAGTCTGCTTCTTAGTCTACCTCCTAGTCTACCTCTTAATTTACTTTCTAATTTACTTTTTAGTCTATCTTCTAGTTAACCTTTTAATTTACTTTTATAGAGGCTAAAGAGGCAGCTAAAGTGGCAGCCATACGACTACTCCGCACACACCGCCTTATGATTTCTAATTAAGTATTTTACGCTGTTATTAAACGGAAAGTAATTTTATAAAAAAAAAGTATATTTAAATACTTTAGTTAAGCGGCTTTAACTAAAAGACGTTTTTTTCTTAAAGGTATTTTATTCATTAGTTCAATTACTTATTTAAAAAACCACGCCTAATATGTTTCTCGATTAAGTAGTCGCGACGGCTTAAAGAAGTCGATAGCTACTAGTTAAAAGTCAGCGATAATTAAAAGGTTAATTTTATTATTTATAATAAGTTATTAATTATAAATAACTCGCTTACGAGCCTCCGTTACCGTAAGGTCTTAATCTCTTTAAGATAGAGTGTTAGTAAAAGTATTAATAGTCTTAATATAATATATAATCGTAAAATAGAATTCTATGAAAAACTCGGCTTAACGTACTTATTTAGCCGTAAAATCTTTAATAATTATAAAATACTTTAAGGCTTAGTAATCCGTATACACGTATACGTTCTTTTAAGTACTTAATAATTCCGGGCGATATTACTTAAATAATCGAAAAATTATTAATATCTTTTTATTATAAATTAAGTAATTAAGCTCGGGATTTATTATAGTTTTAAAAAAGTAATTTATAAAGTAAAAAATGCCGTCTTCTTAAAGTTAAAATAATACGTTAGTAACGACTCTATTAAAAGAGTCGGTCTTTAATTACGTTTACTTTATTAAATTGTAATAATAAAGGATTAATATAAATTAAAGGGCTTTTTAAAGAGTTTCTTACGCGTTTTTGTACACGTTATTAAAGTTAAAAGGCACGTCTTATCCATTATTATTAAATGAATCTAATATAAGATTCATTTAATTCCTTATACAACTCATTAGCGTGGATTTACTAAGGCTATAAGATTTATTTAATTAGATTCATTTATTAAGGTTACGTCTAAATAAGCTCGGGTAAGGCTTAAATTCGAGTATGAGTTGGCTCTAGCATATGCGACACTAGCCTCGTCGAAACTTTCACCAGAACCTTATTATTAAGTGAGTTTTACGAGAAAATAATAATCGTTATTGATTTTTAATAAAAGAAGCAAATGCACAGGCTAAGTTAATTAAAATGTAGTTCTTAAGCATAAAGTAAGTATAAAAGTATAAAAGTATAAAAGCGGAGATTATAGCTAGCTATACCACGCATAAATTCGGATTATAAGTGCCGAACGCGTGAGAGCAGTAAGACGCGTAAAAAAAGTAAGAAAAGGAGAGATATTATTTAAATAATTTAAAGAAAGAATTAAGTTATAAATCTATTTATTCATTTATTAATATTTAAAGTAATAATATGCACCGTATGCCAGTATACCGTGTTACCTAGCCAGATTTCCTACTATTTAAGCGGTTTTAATAGCCATAATATAATTAAGGAAGTATAAAAGCAGATTTCAAAAAAAGTAAATTAAGTTAAAGGATTAATTTTATGTCGAGTAGAGTTAAATAAGTTGCTAATCCTTGTTAGTCTAACTCAGCCCCCGATTCCTAAATTAAGGAGACTTAAGATAGATGGAAAAGGGTGCTTATTTATTTTATATTGTTATATTAATTGCTAGCGTTAAGCTATTTAAAAACATTTTAAAGAATAGTACGGTTAAGTAAATAAGAGAAAAAGAGGGCGTTAATATGCCGGCTAAGAGGTGTAAGTAATATTATAAATCTTAGTCTATTACTAGTAGTTTTTCCTTAAAGGTTCCGGTTCCGTATTTTTCGAGGTTTAAGTAAAAAGATTTAGCCCCGCTATACCGTCGGGAGACGTCGATTTGGAGGCTATTAAGAAACGGTTAAATTAAGAAATATAATAAGCCGACGAAGAGTAGCGTCGTTAAATTAATAAGCTAGAGGAATCCCGGGAGTTAAATCCATAGTTATATTATATAAATTAAGTTAAGTATTCCGAAAAGTATAACCGGGAAGAATTGCGAGTATTAGTTGCCCCTGTTAAGGAGGACGAGCTAAAGTTAAAAGTATTATGTTAAGCATTTAATTAGTTAGTTTAAGACGCATAATACTATTGTATTCGGCAAGTAGTAAGGCTAGAGGCATTATTTAAAGCGAATAAAAAAGAGGTAAATAAAGAAGTCTAAATGCCGTTTAATAGTTAAATAGATATTACTATTGTTGTGCGGTATATAGAAGTTTGTAAGTAATTAATATATTATATATTCCGGTTAAAAGGCATTAAGCCCGAGAAGCGGCCGGGATTTAAGTTAACGAAGAGATAGTAAATAACTATTAACGACATATAGACAAACGTTAAGGAATTCGTATAATAAAAAAAGGACCGAGAAGGGGATTTAAAAAGAAAGGAAGAAGAGGAATTAAATAAGGAGATTGAGTAAATAAGCCGGATTTAGCGGTAGATTTTACAGTTATAAATTGCGTTATTAAACCAGTTATTATAAGACAATAAGTATAAGAGTGTATTAATTAATAAGTTGGCCATTTTAAGAATACGGGAAGACAATAAGTAATTAGATCCCGAGGATTATACGCCTAAATATTCGACTGTAATTAAATTAGCTTAGTTAATAATAATTTAAGAGGCGTACGAGCGGCGACGGGAGGCTATTATATAATATTAAGAGCGTGGTTTAAGTCTAGAAATAGTTAGGGAGAGAGCGTTAAGTTATTACGTTTTAACCCGGAGTTTAATTCGTTCGTTTATAATTATAGCCTACGATAGCAAAGATCTTAAGCCTATGTAACGGTTATACCGTAGTCAGTCGTACGGTTTTAAAATTCGGTATATTATTATTGCCGAAAGGAAAATTTAATAAATTAAAAATAATATTTTGTATTTTAAGATTTAGTTTAATATAAGCTAATTCCGGGGTATAATTTATAAATTAATTAAGAAGGCAAAAGAGGAGTTGTTTAAGAAGTTAATAATAATTATAATAAATAAAAACGGAGAAGTAAATATAAAGCAAGTGCTACCGATTTATTAAGACAGAGTAATAAATTAGCCGTCCGAGACCCGGGTAAGGTAATCGTTTTTAAACGACGAGCGGAATCAGTTCATAGTATATAAGCAATAGTGGTTATACAAGAGAATGTATAAGAAGGAGCAGTTAAGAGGGCAGTTTATAGACAGTACGAGGAGGTTAAAAAGGAAAGCTATAGCCGCGTATTAGCGCCACGTGGAGCGGTTTTAGGAGTTATTATGGGTTTTAATATATTTATGCGGTAGTCAGCTAGTTAAAGTACCGGAGTTATTAGGAATGCGGTAGAAGAATACGGCGTACGGTGGCGTACGGAATATTTTTATTAAGAAAGGTTTAGTTACGTTTATAATTACGTATTATAAAGGTTATTAAAGTAATAAAAATATTAAGATTGTGCATTAGTATTTATTAAAAGAGATTAAGGAGTTATTAATATATTATTTATAATTAGTATTGCCGTTTTAGGAAAAGTTATAATTTTAAGCGATAAGAAAACTAAGCGGTAGTTTATTTTTATAAGGAGATAGCTAAAAGAAAGAGCATTAGTAGTAGACGGGCCTAAAGCGAAAGCAGTAAAATTTTAAGAAAAGTAATAACGTTCTTAAAAAGCGGAAAAGAGATAATTAAGGAAAAGAGGGCGAGGGCGAGAACTAAATAAGTTAGAAGAGGTTATTAATTTAACGGCAGTCCCGTTCGTAAACGTCGGAACGAGCCCGGAAGATTTTAAAAGAAGCCGGGTTAAAATTAATAAGTGTAAACGGGTTTAGTATTATAAGTTATCGCTAGATTACTATTATTATATTACGCCGGTATTGTCGCAAAGACCGATTTAAGGACGAGAAAACGAAGTTAGAAAAGGGTAATAAATAGGATAAAGATAATATAAATAAAGACGACCTATGGGATTTGCAAACTAGTCACGGAACCCATATTACAGGCATGATTTACGCCCGGGAGTTAATAGAAGGTGACAATTCCATTATTAGCCGTCGTAAGAAGTTCCGACGAGTGAGCTACGTATAATATTATTTTTTAGGATTTCCGTCGGCATATTAAGGTATTAATATAAATAAGAGAGCTAAAAGGAAGCGGCAGGTGTATGAAGGCGAAATGCAAGACGCACAGTTGGCCCGGTGGAAGCGATTACGGGGTATTAATATCCATGCCGAGTTAGAGAAGATATTAAGAAGTGAGGCATAATTCCGTGGTTTATAAGAGCCTGTATTACAAGCTATTATAAAGCATTAGAGCCCCATTTTAGGCGTAATAGCGACGGGAGTTAAGAAGATATTATTATTTCAATTACTAGCGAAGAGTATGTATTCCGGCACTATTATTATTATTAGCCTATTAGTTTTATTATAAGAGCATATAATAGAACGATATCAGTAATTAAGTATTTTATATATAAAATAAAATCCCCGGTAATATTATTTCTTTAGCCAGATTATTATCGTTACCCCGGAGTCAGCCGTCAGTAAGATATTTAAGACGTTTTTAAACCGGTTGTAAGGGTTATATTAGTTAGACCGGTTTGTATTTAATGAATGTTATACGGTTTTAGATAGCACCCTCGAATTCCGTTCGAAGATGAGGCGATTAAGCGAGTTAGTAGAAAAGGGAGTATAAATAGTTTATTTAACAGCGATATTGTTATTACATGCCGAGCTAAAATTCATAAATATTATGAAGATCCGGGCCGAAGATATTTATATATTCCGATCGTTTATTAGCCGTCCTAATATTACGTATTCCGCGGTTGAGTATAAGGAGGATGAGTTTAAGAGAGGAGATATTACAGCCGTTTATAGGTTAATGGACGAGAAGTTAGAAGAATACCCCGCCTCAGCGAAAATTATTATATATAGTAATAGTATTATTATTATTTAGGAGGTAAGCCGTATATTAAATTACCACGTATATTACCGAGACGTAAGTAATGCCGTAGTTAAAGATAAGATTCGGAAGGCGTAAAAGAGTTCCAATAGACGTATTATTATTCTTACTAATGCATTTGGCTTGGGCATTAACCGTCCCGATATTCGGGTAATGATTTATATAAGGTCCATTTACTAAATGCGGAATTATGATTAAGAAAGTAAACGAGGCGAGCGGGATGAGAGTAAAAATAAAGCTATTATGTTAATGCCCGTTAAAAGACAAAAGACATTACAAAAGGCATATAAGTAAGCACGGCGGCGGCTAATTAAGTTTTATGTTTTTATAACGGCTAAAGAAAAGCAACGGATCGAGCAGCAAAAAGTTGAGCGATTTATGAGCGGTGCTAAGTATCGGCGGGTTTATTTAGACTAAGCAATAGATAAGAGAATAGATTAAGCGAAGTATAAGGACGCGGAGGAGCGTTGCGATATATGCCAGGCAAGTAATACTATAATAAACGACTTAAAAGCGCAGCGGCAAGCATACATTCACCGAGAGTAAGAGAAGTAAAACCGGTCTATAAATAATACTATTAATATGCCAATTAATAGTATTCCATTTCCCGAGATTCTAACGTTAGTTATCGTCATAAACGTGGTTTATGGGTTTTTTTTGTATAGTAAGAATAAGGTTTAGTCCGTGCCCTAGAAACGTCGTTTATAAGTTAACCTTAACCTCATCAAACCCACACACACAAAGCCTTAAATCATTTAAAACAGGTCGAAATAACCCAGGAACTATGGCCTAACCGATCCCCCAAGCGTTAGCCTATTTAATTAAGTTAAATATAAAGTTTTATATATTAATTTGTTTATAATGCTAATATGCGTAAAGGCTCATATATATTTGTCGGCATTTGAGTAACCGATATAAGGTCCCCATCGAATTGCGAAAGCAAGTAGAAGAGTATATTAAAGGATATCCGTTTTAATATAATTATACTAATATATAATTGCCTAGCGACGGTTCAGCCTCTCAGCCTATTATTCCCGTTTTAAATAAGTACAAATATAAAAGTTGCTAATTTAAAACCCATAAGCGGGATATAACTAAGCAGTATTATAATAAAGACTATAATTAAAAGAAGGCGGCAGATAAGGATATATTTAAATTAATTAAATTGTAATGTTAATTTAAGGCAAAGAAAAGAAGGTTTTAGATTATTAATGAAGTTAAAGGCCAGGAGTAAAAGCGCTAAGCACGGCGAGCCAAGACTCGTGACATAAGAAAAGAAACCGATTATTTAAATAATAGCAACGATAATAAAGAGAAGACCGGAAGCGATTAAAATAATATTAATGATTAAATTATTTAAAATATCGAAAAATAAAAGGGCAAGGCCTAAAAGCGGCGATTGCGGACGTTAAAAGAAGTGCCCGCCGTTAAAATAAATTCGTAGTTACGGTATACCAAGTGGAATAAAGTATTAAGCTAATTTAAGCATAATTTGGTCGAAACATTCCGTTATACTTATATGCCCGACCTAAAGGAGCCGTAATTAAAGCGATTATTACGTGCGTGGAGTCGAATTTTAGAGCGTTATTTAAATACGTTAGAAGCGACAGACTATAAAGACGCATTAAAGTAGTAAACATCCTTTAAAAATGAAGTCGCGGACTAGCGCCTATTTAAATTATTATAAAATGCCAAAAGCGTCAATAAGTATAATGGGATTTTTATATGTTTTATTTATTATATAATGCGTACGGCGCCATTAGAAAACTATATTAATGAAACAAGTATATTAGATTATTTTTAATGATTCGGATATAATTTCCAAAATATTATATAAAATTTAACTACGACTACAGAAACCGGAGTGAAATACATTAACGTATAATTGAAATACATTTAAAGTATTCGGGGCGAATTAAATAAAGGTAACCCCGCAAATAATAAGACCGAAGATCGACTATTAACTAATATATTAATGTATTTGTGTATATTAACGGTAATGTAAGACACTAGCCGAATTGGATTGTACTATTCGCTTATAATATATTATTTAGCCGTCCGAGGAATCGATGAACCGAGCTAGTTATTACGATCGGCGATTTTTTACACGCTTATTTTAGTAAGCATATTATAGATTAACCGGTTGATTATATTAGAAGTAGCTATCCTATGCGAGGCATAGCCGGAATTACACTTAAACAATAAAGCCGACGTTAATTCCGTAGGGGTTAGGGTTAGGGTTAGGGTTAGGGTTAGGGTTAGGGTTAGGGTTAGGGTTAGGGTTAGGGTTAGGGTAGGGTTAGGGTTAGGGTTAGGGTTAGGGTTAGGGTTAGGGTTAGGGTTAGGGTTAGGGTTAGGGTTAGGGTTAGGTTAGGGTTAGGGTTAGGGTTATCTCTCT